>OY728165.1:1702676978-1712676978 GCA_963277665.1 Viscum album | reverse complement strand
TCAATAATATCAATGAAGAAAGAACATACAAAAAGGTAATTCTTGTCAATTAATTAAATTATTTATAATCAACCTGTGATGGTCCTCATTTTTGGTTATGGGACCATCCTTGTTCTTTGTCAATTTCTTTGATTCGATCCGTGGAGATCGGGGTTTATCATCATATTGATCCCAGATTGATCATTGCAAATGGAAAAAATCCCAGAGGGAACATCCACCCATGAGCTTACGCTACGCCCTGAAACATGAAATGGTATCAAACCGAGGGTACAAAAATTATTAATGTTATTTAATTTCCATTGATAATTTACGCATTTATTTTTGATTCAATTCTAGATAAATCATTCTATAAAACTGAATGAATGAGATCTGTTCTTCCTCCTTAATTTCTTGATTCACGTCATAGAAACAACTTTTTAATTTTAATTATGATTAAAATAAAAATGAGGAACTCATCTCTAGGAGCCGCTCTTTCTTTCTATACAACACAAGAATGCATGGTGTGTAGTGAAAGCTACACGCTGTGTACTTAGTTTCAATGAACCGGTACTGGTCCGCCAAACCAAGCCATGTAAATTGAGCATGCCTAACCATTTATTACACCGTGTTGAACAGAATTGAATGGCATGGGGAAACTAGAATACATGGAGTGTATGTTGAATCAACACATCGCGCAGTTCGATCAGGCCCAAATGGAACCGTGTACTTGGAGAACCCATATACCACGTACACGGGATTGCCAAGCTAGTAACCACATAACAAAGAATTACAGGCTAAGTTAGATTAATCTACACATCATGTACTCCTAAATTTCCAAAGTACATAAAACACACCGAATCCCCAGCGTGTACTTTGTATAAAGGGTGAAAAATACACGCCGTGTAATATATCCTACAAACCGTGTACCTTCCAGAAAGGAAATTTCACAAGGTTTCCTCCAATGTAAAAATACATGTACAAGGAATTTGAATGATAATAATCTCAAGGAAATTCAGAAAGGAATTTAAGATAAATAATTGACTAATTATAAGATCATAATTAATTGAATTCAAGTGCGACTTATCCTAAATGAAAGAACTATTAAAATAATTTTAACTATAAATATGTGTAAATTTTGTTTCATGCTATGAATGATAATGAGGTAGCCCAAAGACCCTTTGTGTTTGTATGGTTTCATTTAAATTTAATTAATTTAAATTAATTCTCCTGCAAGCCTTCTTCAAATAATATATAGGGCCTGCATGCCCATGGTTTCTTTAATGTAAACCCCATGTAATGGAGGATCTCCTAAGTCAAAGGAGACGATTCAAAACATGATGCTATGGAGAAACTAACCCAAGAATATATAATGGTGGACAAGTGGGCGCTGTAAAACAGAAAACATCAGGTTCAAGGTGGTTCTCCCTAGGTCAGGGTTACCTTATCAAAACCGCTAGATAAGCTAACCAATAGAATCTCATGATCATGCCATCTTAATATGTTTCTATCTGATTTCATGGTTTGTTTATTATGTATGTGTTGACGTGATCACATAATTAATTAAATAAACAATCATGCAAAGATGGAAATAAAAAAAACCAGACTATGCGTAAACATTATCAGAACATGGTTAACCACTTAAGAAAGAATAACTTAATGTTAACAAGAATGTGATAATTCAAAAATGTGGAAGAAGAATAAAATCCCTCAAATACCATATTATGTTAGAACAATACTTCCGTTACTTGTTTAAGGGAAAGACTCAATAAAACTATGTGTTTGACCAACCCATGTTCGGACAATTACTTTTATAAAGGAAGATCTTATGAATGTTTTGGGTTGACATAAACAATTTACATTAAGAGGATTAACCATTTCTAGACTTGTTGTAAAATAGGGGCAAGTGTTGATGAAATACAAGTTAGGATTTCAAGATTGGGGAGTCCACTCAACAGATCAAGGAACTGTAAGCTCACAGTTGTCAAAGACCCGCCTTCCTAAATATATTCAAATAACTTGACCAACCCTTGTTGGGGTTACATGAAGGGGAATATGGATCCTTGACACTAGAATGTCAAGGAAATTAGACATTCCAAGTTTAATGGTGAGTTCCATTGGGACTTGATAAAATAGTTTGAGAATTAATAATTTCATTTATTATTTTTCAAAAAATGTAATCAAAAGGTACTGATAAATCAGCTCTTTTAATTTATAGAATCAATATGAAAAACTTGTCAACCAAATTTTCTCTATGATCAATTCTGGATAAAGAAATTAGCTTCACCAGTTTTAACTTTCAATAATGGTTTAGGCGCCTTTGGATTATCCTACACCATGTACTAATATTTTTTACTGGAGTCCCTACATCCGGATTCACTTTCCCAAGGGGTGAGTGATGAATATTTCCTTTTCCATGATCAACATTAGAAAAATTCACTCGACGTTCAATGTTTGATGCTATCATCAATGTATAGTGAGATCATGATGTCTCATGAAGACAGGGATGCCTATAGCATGCTCCAGCACCTCCATGGTCAATACCAGGAGAGAGCAGACAGGAAAGGTTTGACATCTCAAAGGCTTTATTCCATAGCAATCTTATAGAGGGTTCCCCAGTTGGGCGCCTTGTAGTCAAGCTCATTGTCTACATTGAGTGCCTAGAGGTTCTATAGTTTTAACTCCCCGAAGTATTGGATATCGATCTCATTCTTGCATCACTTCCCCAGAGCTTCTCTAACTTTATTGTAAATTTCAACATGAACATCATTGAGAAGTCTCTATCTGATCTCCTTATCCCCATTAACCAAGTGGACAATGATCTAATGCATTAAATTATTTCAATACTTATATTGAATAAAAGTATAGGGTAGGCATAGAGAGTTAATCCCAAAGCTTCTTCATAGACTTCCAAGAAAAGGAATATCAAAGGGGAGGCAAGAGAAAAGAAGGTTGTGTGTTTCACATGTGGCAAGATGGGCCACTGGAAGAAAAACTGCACCCAACCAAGGAAGAAAGGGGAAGCTTCAGGTGTGTTTGTTATCGAATGAAACATATCTATTTCTACTAATTGGGTATTAGATAATGCTTTTGGTGCTCACATCTATATCCAAATATATAAACCAAGTAGATTCAGAAAGATTGACCGAGGTGTGGTGGATCTAGAAGCATCCAATAGAGCCAAACTCACTGATGTAGCTGCCAGAGACTACCACCTTACATTACCTACTGGGATGGTCTTGGTATTGAAAGGATGTTATTATGTACCCTCTTTAACCAAAAATATTATTTCAGTATCTATATTAGATACTGATAGATTCATCTTCATTTTTGGAAATTAATGTTGCTAATTTTATTAAGATAACATTTGTTTTGGTATAGAAAATTTATATAACTTCCTTTATGTGGTAGAATACACAATCCAATTAATGGAAATCGATGACAAAGTTAATTCAAATGACTCATACCACACCCAACTTTGGAATCACTGGCTAGGTCATGTGAATGAGAAACAATTGAAAAAATTACATCAGTATGGATATTTATATTCTTTTAAACTAAAACCACTTGGTGTATGTCATGCGTGTCTACAAGGAAAAAATGACCAAAGCCCCATTTAGTGGGAAAGGTGAAAGGGAAAAAAAGATTATAGAATTAGTTCACACAGATGTGTCTGGACCATTTCCAGTTGATTTAAGGAGTGGGTTCTTGTACTTCATAACTTTTACTGATGATATCAATATATATGGATATATTTACTTAATGAGGTATAACTCAGATTCTTTTGATTAGTTAAAAAAAATACAATAATGTATTTGAGAACCATCTTCATAAAAATATTATGAAACTCCGCTCAGATAGAGGTGGAGATTATCTTAATCATGACTTCATTGATTTCTTATGGGAGTTTGGAATTCTATCTCAACTCACTCCTCCTTACACGCCTTAGTGTAATGGTGTAAGTGAACAGAAGAACCACACCCTATTGGACATCGTGAGATCAATTTTGAGTCATGTGAGTCATCCATTAACCTTTTGGGGATATGCATTACAAAAAACAGCGCACATACTAAACCTAGTAACAACTAAATCGATAAATGGTATTCCATACGAGTTATGGAGTGGACACAAATCCTTGTTATCAAATTTACATGTGTGGGGTAGCGAAGCATTTGTTAAGGCCTCTTTAGGTAACAAAATTTCACCCATGACACAAAGTGTATCTTATAGGATATCCAATGGAAATAAGGGGATATTACCTATGAAACACCTCAGATAAAATGGTTATAGTTGAAAGACATTCCAAATTCCTTAAGAGGGAGCACATCTCCAAAGGAGATAGTGGGAGTGAGATAGACTTCGTTGAAGTCGAGGCTCAAGATACACAAGAGTTGGTACAAGAACAGATTCCATAAAGCCTCGTGGAAGATCAATTTGTTCCAGAGACACAAGAAAAACATAGGAGCATGAGAGATGTGAGAGAACCAGAATGATATGGTTTTCTTGTCACCAAGGATGGTGAATCATTATTGATTGACTATAATAACCTTCTTACCTACAAGGAAGTAGTTGAAGGTACATACATTGCCAAGTGGAAATAATCCATGAATTCTAAAATGGATTCCATGTACCAAAACCATGTCTGGATCTTGGTAGATCCTCTAGTTAATGTAGATCCTATTGGTAATAAGTGGGTATTCAAGAAGAAAATGGAAATGGGGGGACAATTCAGAACCTATAAAGCAGGAATTGTTGCAAAAGATATTAGACAACGTCAAGGAATTGACTATGATGAAACCTTTTCACCAGTTTTGATGCTAAAATACATCAGAATCCAATTTGCCATTGTCTATTACCATGACTGTGAAATTTGAAAAATGGATGTCAAAACAGCATTCCTTAACGGGAACCTCCAAGAAGATGTCTACATGACACAACCTGAAGGGTATGCGACTCCAAATGATGCCAACATGGTATGCAAGTTCCATAAATCCATTTCTTGATTAAAGAAAGCATCAAGGTTATGGATCATTCGTTTTGATGAAGCTGTAACAGAATTTGTCTTTGTTAAGAACAAATGTGAGCCTTGTGTCTACAAAATTTTTAGTGTTAGTGCAGTCATTTTCCAAATAGTATATGTTGATGACATATTACTAATTGGAAACAAAGTACCTATCTTACAGTCAGTTAAGGCCTAGTTTGATAAATGCATCCCTGTGAATTACATGGGCGAGGCAGAATATATTCTTGGGATCAAGATCTATCCTGATAGATCTAAGTGAATGATGGGCCTGATCCAAAGTACATACATTGAAAAGATACTCAAGAGATTCGACATGGAATAGTCCAAGAAGGGATTGTTTCCAGTGTCACATGGTATTCATATTTCCAAGAAAATGTGTCCTCATACACATGAGGGAAGATAGAAAATGGAAAGGATACCTTACACATCCACGATTGGGTCAGCCATGTATGCTATGCTATATACGTGGCTAGATGATTATTACGCATTAAGTGTGGTAGGTAGATATCAAGTTGATCTAGGAGACCTCCATTGGATAGAAGGCAAGACTATCCTTAAGTATATGAGGCATACTAAGGATATGTTCCTTGTTTATGGAGGATATGAAGAACTAGTCCTCAGAGGACATGTAGATTCTTGTTTCCAGATAGATCAAGATGACATGAAGTCGCAAACTGGATACATATGCAGTTTGAATAGAGGTGTAGTGAGTTGGAAGATCTCAAAGAAAATTGTGGTGGAAGATTCTATAGTGGAGTCCAACTATATCACATCTTCTGAGGTAGATAAAGAAGCAGTTTGGATGCAAATCTTCGTACAAGAGTTGGATGTAATACCCAGCTGTAAAGATCATATCACACTCTATTCTGATAATACTAGAATGGTGCAACTTGCAAAAGATCCAAGGTCACATCAGTGGATAAAGCACATGCTTCTGAAGTTTCATCTCTTGATGAATTTTTCTCAGAGAGGTGGAGTTGTAGTGATAAGTATATCCACGGAAAACAACATGGCAGACCCCTTGACTAAAGCCCTGACTCAGTAGAAACCTGATCATCATGTGAGGTCTAGCGGACTAAAAGTCTTAGGCAGTTGGCTCTAGTCCACGTGGGAGTTTGTTAGAGTTGGTGTCCTAAGAACCAACTATTTTTACTTTGATTACTTGAATGTACACTTATTATATATTGTTCATTGTTCTTCATGACCATAATATAATGATGTTATGGAATATTGTTTGAATTAATAAGGTAATGGAAGATCCCTGCTATGATGAGAACCTTGAAATTCTATAACAATATTCTTAAATAATGTTTTACAATTGGATGACATACTATGATAGGACACATAGTATATATACCATCATGTGGGAGTACTCGTAAGAAGACGAGACTCTCTCTCATGGAGTTTGCAATTGGTAATCTCCAATATGGGAGAATATGAGAACAGACCCCCAGTAGTAATTCTGCATGTCTTGGTGTCATTGGACATTACTATCTACGAGTGTGTGTAATGGTACTTATACTGAATGATTATCATTAACTCATTTCATGAGTCATGCACTTAGATTTACTGACGAAAACCACCATGAAGACAGTTGGAGGGATGTAGGGTATGTTGGGTGTTTCACAAACGACATGTTCTTAATGGATAAGTCGAGGAAGGATTTACCCCTTTCATATTTATGGAATTAGATATCTCAGGCCCTTTGATTGAAATAGAATTGTCACCCAAGTTCCATGGCAATGGTGTAACGACGAGTTTATTTCTGGAAGTCAAAGAATGAAAAATCCAGAATATTGGTTTATGACACTGCCATGAAACCTTCTTGATTAGATATTGAGAGAAAGGAATTAAATTACATGGTAAGCATTCATATGAGGTGAAACATCAATGTGGCTTCAAATTCTTTCTCTTGGGTTCCTTGACCCATTGCTAGATTGTAATCTTGGGATTTAGGCATGCCCTCCTAATGCCGATGAGAAAGAGGCCTAGAGTGTCACACACAAAGTTTACCAAGTATCTCAAGTAGAATAAATATTAATCAAGTACATGGTTTAATAATTATTCAAGGAAGCCTAAATAGTTTTAATGATAGAGGAAGAATAAAATGAAAACAAGATATACATTCCATGTATTAATGATTACATGCTGTGTAGTTTTCATTTTGGAAAGGAAATCAAAACCATGTACACTCCGTGTATTAATGATTACACGTCGTGTAGTTTTATGAAAAATAAGTGCACACCATGTAGCTTTTCCAGTTAGGATTTTGAAGAAATAATATTGTTTTATTAAATGATATTTATTATAATCAGCGTGGGTGCATGTCAAAGAATTAATGATTCGACATGTGAGGGTTTTCAATAAGAGTTAATGAAACAAATAAAAGGTGTAACATGTATATTTTTTGTCATAACTCTATAACCTCAAACTCGATTATAAATATCCTCACAACCCCAACACTTTTCTCCAATCATTGTGAACAATAATTCTAGAGAATTTCCTCAAGGCCGAGAAAACAATTTTCTCCAAGAACGCTCTCAACACCAAGAGAGATCCTCCTTCGTAGGATTAAAACGATCTAAGGCGGAAAAACGCAAGCAATGGTTTGTCAATGATAGCACCTGGAGAATCCTTTGGCGATATCCAGAGATATGTGGTTCACATGTGGATCATTGATAGAGGAAGTTTACCCATGGCTTTGATGACTCAAAAATGAATCACATCGGAATGTTATCAAGAATATCAATGAAGAAATAACATCCAAATGGTACTTCTTGTTAATTAATTAAATTAATTATAATCAACATATGACAATCCTCATTTGTGGTTCCGGGACGATCCTTCTTCTTTGTCTATTTCTATGATTCGATCTGTGGAGACTGGCATTTATCGTCATATTGATCCCAGATTGATCATTGCTAATGACAAAAATCCAAGTGGGAATATCCACCCACAAGAATCTGTTGTGCCCAGAACCTTCATTTTTAATGTTATCCTATCAATGGACTATGATTCACATATTTCCCAAGTGATAAGAGAAATTTCCTGGGAAAGAAATCCAATTTTACCCCTCAAAATATATTTCTCTTCTATGACCATGTTTTAAAAATTATTTTATTAATGATCTTATATAGAAATAAAATATTTAAAAATTAAATTTCATACCTCATTATTTTATCTCAATTATTTTCAAAAATAAATATTTTTATGGGTTTTATATGGAACGTTTTGAAAAAATGTAAAATGGTTATTCTATTCTTAACATACACAACAACGATATATTTTCCACTACTATTACCATTATTTAATTTTTATCCTGATTTTCAGGCTTATGTGTTTTCCTAAAAGAAAAACTAATTCCTTTTTTGGTTGCTTTGGTATAGAAAATGATTCTTCAAATGAAAAGGTTATTATGTAATTGAAAATGGGGTTTTAAAATAAAATGGGTTTTTTATATCCAAATGTGATTTTCTTGTGTGTTTTAAATAGTTTTTGAAATTCATCATGAATAAAAATTTAAAGAATATTTTTTTTTCAATAATGTGGTGAATGGACATTATACATGAGAAATTGGTGTTCCCAGAAATAATTAGGTAATCCCATTAAATATTAACATGTGGTGATCTAGATAGCATTGGGTAATCCCATTACACCTTAACATGGGGAGGCATAGATAGTATTGTGTATGCCTTTTACAGTTTAAATAATCGATACAACTAGATCGTTCTCCTAGGCATTAGGAAATGATAAATTTTAATGTTAGCCATATGGTTATTCCATTTAAATGTTTTTTAATGTATTTTATTTATATGATGATAAAAGTCCTTTAAAATGGTTTTCACTTTCTTGTTATGGGATTTAATTATTTTAATTGAGAAAAGGGGTCTTTTTGTTACATATGAAATTGTATTGTTTAATTTTATCAATGAACTATGAATATAAAGTAATATGTTATATGAGTATTCATATTGTTATAGTACTACTGGTTTTACTTTTTGTGTATCCCTTACAATTTTTATATTCCTCATACCATACTTTTAAATTTGATTCACAAGATACAAGGATGGGTATGTGAATTTATGAAGTCAAGTTAAATGTCATGAATATTTGACATTAAAGAAATCATTATTTTCTTAAAAAATTATATATTATAGGGAAAATGGATACTAATAGGAATTTTACACTTTTAATTATATGGTTATTTTTAATGTATGAGTTATGTAATAATTCTCTAAATCACCAAATATAAAAAGATATTCAAAATTAAAGAATTTAAATTCATGCCTAAAACTCGTGATTATGTAATTTTTATTGTAAATCAGTTATATATGGTCAATATAAAGGCTTAATATCGTATAAATAAGTGTTTGATGAGATCTCCTTTTATAATTGAGGTGTGGGGAACCTTTCAAAATTTATAAAAAATTAAGATGTAATAAGACTATTATGGAGAAAAATGATTCAAAATGGGAATTCGATCAAGTAAAAACTGTATAGTATTGAAATAGTACATACAATGAAATTTAGACTATTTTTTATATCATTTTAATTATCATATTTTTAATTAACCCCTCAGTTAAATACTTTTAACATTAACCGAACTAACCACTATTTAAATCAAAAAGGGTTAATTATGTTACTAATAATGGATTAACGACTCTAAAATAGATTATAGAGGATATCTTAAACTAAATTATATTCCCAAGTCCAATTTTATTATTTTTATGAATTATAAATAATTTAATAAAATATTATTTAGTTAAAATTTTAATAATATAAATTTTAAATCTATTTATTTATTTTTATTTAATAACATCAAAAAAATAATGGAATCTAAATAGAATGAAAGATAAAATCTCTCATATTTCATTTTATCTGTAAAATTAGTGGGTGAATTTAATTATCTCAAATTACACTACATTCAATTATTTTTATATCACTTAATAGATTTTTTCATTAATTAGATAATTTTTTTGTCGAAATTCTGTAAACATTAACGATAATTATTTCTATAATCAAATTATAAATAAATTACCATGATGAATATAAATTACTTTTATTTTATTATAGTTTTTTTATTTTAATATATCCTTTATTTGGTTCTATACTAAAAATATTATGGTTATTAGAAACAAGAGTGTGGTAATGTTTACATTTCATTACATAAAAATTATAATGCTCCTAAAACCATAAAAATGGAAACAAAAGTCACATGATATATTATAAGATTATTAAGGATGAAATAGACTCATTTAATAAAATTTACTCATGTTTTAGAGTCATTTTTTGTCCTTCTCATTTTATTTTTAACCTTAATTACCTTATTTACACTTTATTGTGGGAAAAGCTATTATGGTTACTATTCATAATGACGGAAAATAAATGTGAAATGATTAGAAAATTATGTATTAATGGTTTAAAATATGTGATCCATTTTTCAATATTCAAAAAACTTAGTGGAAGAATTTAATTTAAAATCATATCGTGAAAATGTGATGAAAATAGTTTTTTATAAAATTCTTCTTTTAAAAAAAATTTCTGATAATTTTATGTATAAAAATAATTTAAAAAACATAATTGGATTATTTTAAATAAAAAAAATTAATTTATAAAAATAATTAAAAAATAATTTCACCTTCTAAATACTTAAAAATAAAATATAATTTTCATTAAAAATCACAATTTTTTCTCTTCGTTGAAAAAATAACCTTTTTACAAAAATTCCAAAATTTGAAGCTATGATAATTTTTGTATGATGGTTTAAAAAATTAATTTCATTTTATAAAATAATTTTTTCAAAATATCATATAATAATAATAATAATTTCATAGAAACATAAATAAATCCAATTTGAAAAAAAGCATATGTCTTTACTTAAAATTGAGTGAGTAGTCACCAAATATTTAAATTAAATAGGATATTTATATATAATTCATAATATAGATGATCCAATTCATACTTGATAATTTAACATCTAAGTGACAACATTGAAAAATAATATTTTTTTAAAATTATATCTTTGATCAATTTTACTCTTGGTTTTCTATAACATAAACTGCTAAAAAATATAAATATTTTTGAATAAAATTTTTTATAAAATTTTGGGTTGTTTCATGGAATTCTAATTAAGAACACATGATGAATTGGGGGAGAAATAAAATAACATATCCAGATGAACAAAAAATATCTCGTGTCCAGGTGGGCCTCAATCAATGATTTTTAGAATGATAAAAGAAGAAAAACTAATTGTCTAAATATCATATTCAAATTTTTAAGAAGATAATTCATTACTCATAATCAATTAATGAACCATGAATTAATTATTTTGGGAATTAATTCATTTTTTACATGGGTAAAACAAAAAAAAGTTAAATCCATAAAAATAAAACATCATTCCTCATGTTCCGGTTGAACATTGATGAATACAGCTTCTGCATCATCATCATTGAAGATATTCATGAACTCCCTTGGTGAATATGACCCTTTGGAAATTAGTCACACTTCTCAATATTCATTCATTATTCAAAATCTCTTCCCTGATCTCCTCTAAAACCCATAGGGTTATGCATTTTACACTAAGAATTTACAATAAGTGGAAGTAAATAAGAAGAGTCTAGATCAGAGAAAATAAATAAATAATAAATTAATTAATTACTTTATAATTTAATATTACACCAAAATAAATTTAAACATACCTTCCAATGCCAAAAATATTTATTCATGCTTAAGGTAAAACATACATTATAAATTTAAAGGAGATCTCATATTTATGAGTTGTGAATTTGTTTTGGAGTAATTCCTTTATTCTAGAAAAAACTGAATGTGTATGATATAATATATTGAAAAAAACTATTATATCAGTGCGGATGATCTTTATAACCTATAATATCATGTTATATAAATTATTTTCTTCAAAAAATAAAAATTTGAATATTCGAAATTATTAAAAGAAAAAAATAAAATCATTAAATGCTTTTTTGATATAGTCGTACTAGTAATTATATGGCCTAGTAAGTATAACTTTTTAGAAAATATTCACACTATGTAAATTAAAATAGAATTAATATAATTTCGTAGGGTTTATATATTATAAATAAGGCTATATTAGGTATATATTATCTCTTTAGCATCAATTAATGGAATCTAGATTGACGACCCAACATTAATAAGTATTGAACACATATAAATTGACAATAAAACATTAATGTGTGAAAGAAGATAGTTCTTATTTATCACAATCATGATATATTCATCATAATAAATGTATAGATGCTTTAATACATATTTCTTCTTTAAAAATAGGATATGAGAACTGAATGATTAAACAATAAGGCATATAAAACCCTTGTTCAAATTATCAATAATTTTCTTCTTTAACTCTTCAAATTTAATGGGTAGTATTCTATAAGTATTCATTGATATTGGGATTGAACTAGTTGTTATTTCAACTGAAAACACAACCTTATTTTCTAGGGTAAAACAATATTATTATGTTCAAAAAAACACCAACATAATTTCATGAAATTGGATTGGATTTTATGGTGAGTTTCTCTACAACTCTTTGATCTATGTATCCTTCATTATATGGTTTCATGACATATATTAAAAAATTAGTTTCAATAAGAGTATATAATAATCCTTGCATTGATATTTTATCAAAGTTTGAATTGGGATATTAAATATAATCACTTAGTTATGATAATTTATTTGAGATCTCTGTAAATAGATCCAATCCATTTTCAGTATAATATCATATTATATCAATGGAAGAAGAAATATATTTGTAGGGATAATATTTGAAGAAGTAAGACCCAAAGATGCAAAAATATGAACATTATATTTGATAGTGTGTATGACATGAAAGATCATGATTAAAAGAAAACATAAAACCATGAGGCTTTAGGATTTATTTATTTTAAAATAAATTCAATCTAATAAATAGCTTTTGGTACATGCATGATAGAGTTTATATTTTGTTACATAGAACACTGAGTGCAAACATAACATGACATATTATTTAAATATTATTATTTAATATAATACTTATCACATATCCCTTTTAATTATGAGTATGAATATTAGTAAATAAAATATGAAAATTATGGTTGTCTATTTATTAGTAATAAAATATAAATCATTTAAATTAAATATAAATCATTTAAATTAAATATAAGTGTTTGTTTGGAAAATTGTATTTTTACTAAAAAAAAGATTAGTTGGGCTTTGTGCAGATAATTTAAAAGTAATTTTTAATAATTTTACGAATTTTATTTGATAAAATAATAATCATTTTTTTAATCATCATAAAATAATTATCTTAGGGTCAATATTTGGGAATTTTTAAAAAGGTTCATTTATTGATGAATACTGAAAAATAAAAAATATAAATTGGAAACCACCTTTTCATTTATATTATTTATATGAATTAATTATATATTAAATTGTTTTTAAAGTAAATTTTGAAAAATTATATATCATTTGATACAATATATGTAGTTTTAACTATTATAATATTGAAATTTAATATAAAAACATTTAGTATTTGGTTTATTTTTTGTATGAAAATCAGCTTTCTCGTCTCATTTACGGGACATTTTTTAAATAAAAATTTCTCAATTCTATAAAATGAATGTATAATATTTGATTCAATATTTTATAAAATATTATTTATTTTATAATAAGGTTGACTTAATTATTGTCTAAAATTTATATTGAAAATAGATAAAATTAATAATCATTGTTAATATAAAAAATGGATTTGCTGATGATTAAAATATAAAGATAATGGTTAAATTGACATTAAAACTTGTATCAAATCCATTTCATGGAGTTATTTTGACACGATATCTTATTTTATCCTGAATGGTCCATTATTGGATCCTTTTAGATAAAAAACATGGGTATAATTCATTCTTATAAAAAATTACATGTGTACCACTCACCACACTTATAAATGGCCTCCACCTCTCCTTTCATCTTCACATCTTGACACCAATTTGGTTAGGCGAATACCTTTGCAAATTAATTCATATCTTCTCAAATCTCATCAAATATGCTTTATCTTGGGTAAAATCCATCCTAGGAATTATTTTTGGTCAAACATAATGATAATACCCCAGGAAGAGGTAATGTTCTTCAATTAGTGTTTGTTTATTCTTTTATCAACCTATATAAATTATTTTTAATACATGATGTTATAATAACCCTAGTTCCTTACATATAATTATATGTTTTTATTTTATGTCTGTTACCACAACCACCCTTACTTTCATCAAATGGGTTATAAAATTTCTATTTATTTGTATTGTGGGCTACCTCCTCAGGAAACAATGTCATTCATTTTTTCATTACAACCTTTCACGTTTGGGTATGGTAATGTACATAAAGTATATCTAATATATATATAATTATTATACCACTTGATACATTATATAATATATTACTTTTAAAATTTTTATTCAGTTGGGGGTACGATAATGTCTCTCATGTGTACAACGAACTACTCCCTCGTGTTGGGATTTGATTCATTTTTCACTAACGATTTACATTCAAGGTTATAAGGACAAAGTTAATTATAATATTTAATATACATTATATATTTATAATATTCGGTAAATATTTATTATTCTGATAAAATAATATATATCAATTTATTTCTTACTTTTTTCACTAACTAATGATTATAACATCATCCACGTACGTGTAGGTTATCACCTTCCCAAAGAAACATGAAATTATTTTCATCAGAAAAACACATGGATGATATATATATATATATATAATGTTTTATTTATATATATTATGATCATTATTTAAATTAAATATATTAGATACCTCTTTTCCATTGTTATCATCTAAAAATGGAAATGTAACTTTTGTGTATGTACAACCAACCATCTCTATGATCATAACATAATTCCTTTTTCCTAACCATATTTCATGATTTGTTTAAAAATATAATAGATGTAGAAATATTATATTTATTTCATGATTTTTACAATTGATCTTATGGAACTATATAATATGAGAAATAACTAGATCATTAATGAGAATACATGAATGAAAAAACAAGGCAATTAACACCGAATATAATTAAATTAATGTATGATTATTAAAAAATAGGTGATAAGATGTTATGAGAGGATAAAATATGATATTATGAGTATTAATATGGTTAGTCTAAAAGTTTGTAACATGTTTAAAACCACTATATAGTGGTTTTAATGATGTTCAACCAAAAGGAATTGTGTGGTATTGGATTCCATCTCAATATACATTCTATTGAGCATAATTTGTTAATAAGTATCAATTCACTGTTATGTGGAGTATATATATACCCATTAACATTTAATATAATTATTCATTAATAATTCACATCATTTTATGTTTCACTTAGAATCATTTCATCCATATGGATTTTATATGAAAATTATCAAGAAGTAAAATTTATTGTACAATATCTCTTTATTTCATGATTGTTAACTTTATCTTGGGAGAATCTCTTTCTTATAACAATTTTTAACTGGTAATTTTATTTATATTGAATATTTATATTTTTTCATGGTTGATATTATTATTTCCTAAACCATATTCTATTTTTTATATACAGTATTCACAAAGAATGTTATTTGACTAAATGAGGAAATATTGATAAATATGTATCAATTATTCAATACAATTATATGATGGTAAGTTATATTTTTAAAAAATTTGATATAGTTTTTTATATAGGAGGATTTGATTGGGCATGGAGATAGTGGTGGGTCCCACATATAGATAGACCCTCTATGCATCAATAGGTCTCATGAGGTAAATAAGTTACCAAATCAAATGAGTTTTTACCCAGTTATTTTAAATCTTCTTATGAAAGGTCTTAATAATAGATGTATAGTTGGACAAATAGGATTATATCAGACCTATTTGTTTCAAACCTTCTTTTGAATGGTCTTGATAGTAGATGCATCATATTCTTGATACATGACATCCAATAATTTTTCATTTCCTTTATTATGTATTCAGTTATTATTATATATGATATTTTCAAATTGATATAATATGTGTAAGTATTTCATTCAAGGATTATTGATTAAATGGAATGTGTTTTCAGTTATTTACCTTTCCATATTGATTATTCTTTTTCAATTTATTTAAATATAATTTGTTTTTAGTTATTTATAATTATATATTTATTATTCCTCATCCAGATATTTGAATGGCTTGTGTGTTCTGATATTTAACATAGCATGTAGATTATTATTTATAAATTTATTTAAATGGAATTCATCTTAAGATATTTATATTTACGTATTGATAATTATTACTAATTCATAATTAATTCTGTTGTACATAACCCTTACTGAGCATTTGATTTCACCATAATTTTTTTCATTTCACAGGGATAAATGATGTGCCCTGTGAAAGATATCCCAGAATATTATAGACATAATAATGATAATCTTAAAAAGAAAAAATATAATGTTTTAGTTTTTTATTCAAATACAACATGTGAATAATTTATTTATCTACTTTAACAAGACAATTAAAATGTTCAGTCTTTCGAGATGTGATTCCAAGTGTATTACTCCAATTTAATAAGTCAAGAACTAGATATAGAATATTGGTGTTGGGGATGATGCAGTTGGTATAAATGGTTGTTCAATAGAAACATTAGGTACTAGACTTATGAAAACAGAGATTAGGGAATATAACCCTATGATAAAATATGAGTATATGTATAAGAACATCGTAAAGTTCTGGTGAATAAGTGATTATGTTGTTTTTCCTAGAAATACATCCTAATTGGATACTACATGTGGATTTAGTTTTTAAAGAGAGGTACCTAGACTTAATATCTATAAATAGGGAACATTACACATTACCTGATCATCACATGGTGCATAAAAATTAGTCATACTACATTCATGGTTTTACACATCCATGGGACGTGCTTAATATAATCCATATTTTCTTTACAAACCACTATGAATGATTTAAATAGATGATAATAATGAATAGCCTAGGTTAAACCAATGGTGTAATATATTGAAAAGAAGATTCCTCAAACGAATGAATTTTTTTGTGTGGATTTAAATGGTGAAAATAAAAAATTACTGAAAAAAAATTAACAGTATGATTGAATGAAATAAATGTCATCGTAGGGATGCATTTATAATTAATTATATTAATTATACAAAACCTAGTAATTATCAAGTTAATGACCTATTTTAATGGTTAAACCCTATAATAATGAAGGACCTATGTGGAAATAAAATGGATTATTTATTTATATATTGGTATTCAAGAGTTAAATTGTAGAAGTATTTTACCAATTATTTTATTGTTATAAGAATTATGAAATATCTATGAATTGTGTTAAATTATAAAATCTTATTTGTCTTCTTTAACTAAAAAGTTATGTATACTATTATGAGCTATAAATTTAATGTTTTTCTTAACTTAAAATTATTCAACTCCACTTTTTTTATTTATGTGGTGGGAGTATACCAATATTAAGGCTATTTCGGGGAATTTTATGGAATGTTTTTGTTTTAATGGAAATTTTATTTAAGAAACAATACCATTAAATTTGATAGAAATATGTTTAAAGTTATGGATAGCTATTAGGGTTAATATAAAAATTAATGAATGTATATTAATAGTAAAATAAAATTATTAAACATTGTAGAAATATAATAAATAAATTGTATTGAAGACCATAGTCAAAAGTTATTTAATGGTTAATTTTATTTCAATCATGTAGAATATATTTTTTTTGTAAAACACTATAGGTATTATATTAATATTTTTTATAAAAAAACACTTGTTGGGTGACAACCCATAACATCTAGAAATAATATTGGGATTTAACCCAATACTAATAGACAACAAGGATTTAACACCAACTACTAGCCTATGTGATTCCCTGGTTAATATGTCATTGTATTTAGTTAAATGGTTTAAATAATAATTATTAATTATAAACCAATGCTATTAACTTCGAGGTTTATATATTAATTTATTATATTGGATATCATATTCTTACAATATTTGATTTGTAAAATTTTTATATATATATGGAATGATGTTTTAAAATTTTATGGATTTTAAGATCACTTTAATATTTATTTTATAACATTAAGACTAAAAAATTAATTCTTGGATTTTCATTTCTTATTGTTAGGGATGGATTGGAAATCGGTCGAAGAAATAAAAGGATGCTGAAATTATTCTTATGTAATATTAACTTATCAAGTAAATATATTTCCTTATATTCATAGATTGTAAAATAATTCCTCTACATTAAAAAGTGATCTCAAAAAATGGTTATCTTATTACATTTATATCCTACAAATAATTTTTAATTTTTAATTATCTTATATTTTATGTTTTAATGCCCTTAAATTTCAATTTATAATTCACCAGCTTCTGATAAATGATGTTAATCACTATCTTTTATTATTCACACATTTCTTTGATATATATATCTTCACTTGCCACCAATGTTCTCATAATTAGAGAACTAGTAATTTTTTATTCCATATAACCTTCTAACATCGATTTCTCTATTATTATGTTTATTTATTATGACATTTTTTTAAAATTTGGGTTTTAAATAAAATAATTTTCAAATATTAAACCCCTAATTACCAATACCAGGATTAAATTGCGAGGATTCGATTTATTTATGATTGGGTGAATGTAAAACATCAAAATTCTAAAATAATAACATTATATTCGATATAGTTTATGACATTAATCATAAATATTATAATAAAATATAACATCTTGATAATTCATGAAATATATATTTATAATTAAATTCAATCTCATCAATAGTTTTGGTTACACACAACAGTATTTCTAAACATAATATAACATATTTTTAAAATATTATTATTTAATACAACACATATAACCTTTAAATTGAAATGTTTGGTATGAATAGTAATAAATATATTATTAAAAGTATGGTTATATATTTAATATAAATAAAAAAGGACCTTCTAAAGGGAATTTTTTTAAATCACTATTTTTTTCTAAAAGACAGATTAGTCGCACTTTTTAAACAAAATTTAACATTAATTTTTTTCCACCATTTAAGAATTTATATATAAAATTATCCATAATTTTGGAAATAAGAATATCAAACATAACATAGGGTGAATGCTTTGGATTTTTGTAAAAAAAGTTTATTTTTGTATGAATAGTGAAAAATACTAAATATTAATTGAAAACAGAATTTTCATTTAAAATATTTATAAGATTAAATTATATTATTAAATAGTATTAATAAAAAAATTTAAATTAAATATAAAATAATCATATTTATTTCATTATAAGTATATTAATGTTGAATATTAGTATAGAAACATTATATTATTTTTCAAATTCTCTCTTTGAAAATTCATATTTTCATCATGTCTATTGAATTAATTTTAAATTAAAATTTTCCAATTATGTGAATTGAATATATAAAATTAAGTTAAATATTTTGAATCATTATGATTTTTACCATTTAATATGGCATAATTAATTTTCTACCCAAATTAATTGTGAAAATACTCAATATTAATGAAAGAAATTATCATAAAAATTGATTTACCATGTTGTTAAACTAAAAATATAAATGTTAAATTAACCTAAAAACCCAATGAAAATATATTTTTTGGGAAAATTTATACCATATACTTTATATATTATATAATTTTCCTTTTTTGATACCTTTTACATAAAAAATCATGGGTATTATTCATTCAGTTCAAAACAATTATATGAGTTCCACTCACCTCACTTGTAAAAGACCAGCCCAACCTTACTAGAATCACCAAAACATCTTTGGTTTTTCCAATACTAGAAAAAATAATTTCCCAAATACCCTCATATAATTGTATAAGACTTATTAATTTCATAAATCTATCCTAGAAAATATTTTTCTGTAAATCTAAAAGGATACTAGAAGAAGAGATAATATTTTTCAAAGTGCATTTTTATTTTAATTCTTCCTCTATATAATTCAATTGTTTTTAAACCATGATGATATAAAAAATTTATTATATTTTTTATAATATGATTACTTTATGTTTAAATAATTTATTAGAACCACCTCCACTCCAATAATATGGGTTATGAAATCATCATTCATGTATACAACAGACTAGCACCTCGCGAACTGTTGTTTTTGGTTTTTTCATTACAACTTTTAAGGATTGTGTATGATGATGGATTTAAACTATAAGTATATATATATATATCTGTGTTTTTGTGTGTGTGTTTTTTATATTTATATAACATAATTATACAAATAGAGTTGTTATATCACATATACGTTTTCTAATTCCCATTACTTAGGCGATACGATTACGTTACTCGTGTGTACAGTGGACTACCAGCTCGTGAAGTAAGGTGAAAATGAAGAATTTGATTTAATATGTGATAAAAATGAAATAATAATTATATTTGTGAAATATTTATAATTATGAAATGATAATATATATTTTTTATTTCTTACCTTTATCATTCTCTTAGAGATGATAACATCGTTTTTGTACTTGTAAGATAATGGCTTAAAAAAGTGACGTGTATTTCCTTTCATCACCACACCAAATGGATGATATATTAAAGTATATAACATGGCATTTATGATATTTTTATAATTATTTTCAGATAAAATTTCACTTACCACCTTTCCATACTGATCTCTGAAAAATGGAAACGTTACTCATGTGTACATATGTCCTTCTATATCCACGATTGTAATGTACTAAGTCATCTATACCATCATTAATGATTCATTTTAAAATCATAATTTATGAATAAATATGATTTTAATTTCATTATTATTATTTTAGTGATTATGTATCTATATAATTTTTGTATAAACTAGATCTTTTATGATAGATCACGCTGGAGAAAATTGGGCGATCAACAATTGAAGCAATGAAATTAACAAAATATTATTAACAAATAGGAGATAATATGTTATAAAAGGATCATATATAATATTATAAATATTAATATGTTTACTTAATAAGTTAAGAACATGTTTTATACCTCTATAAAATTGGATAAATCTTGTCCAAGAAAAAGGAAACATGAGGTATGGGATCTTATCTCAATGTACATTCTATTGATACTTACTTGTTATTACACAACAATTAACTTTTATGTTATGTATATATTACCCATTTGGAATGTAATATAATTATTAATACATAATTCATGTTATTTTATGTTTAAATTTTAATCATTTCATCCATGGGGGTCATACATGAAAACTGTCAAGCGATAAATGTTATTGTACAATCTCACATTATTTTATGATTGTTAATGTTCTCTTGAAAAAATCACTTTAATATAATTATTTTTAATTATAAGTTTCATTTAACATAAATATAATTATTATTTAATGCTTTATATAGTCATTTCCTAAACTATATACCATTTTTATTTATACTGTTTACTTTACCTATCATTTGATTAACTAGGGAAATATCGACAAATCTATATCATTTATTCACTAAGAAAATTTTATGATAGTAATATTTTACATAATTTAAACAAATAATTTGATATATGTGGAATTATTTGGGAAATAATACATGATTGGGTCCTAATAATATATATCCATTTTATTCACTATTAGGACTCCTGTGACAAATCAGTTGTCCCAACCCTTTGAGTTTTAACCAATATGTTGTAAACTATCTTGTGAAAGGTATTGATATTAGATGTATTGTTGGATAAACAAGATTGGATTGTACACAATATTTTTAATCTATATTTTTAAAGGCCATGATAGTAGAGGTATCATGTTTATGTGAAAGAATGTATAATAATTAATAATTTACTTCATTACGAATTCTGTTATTATAATACATTATATTTTCATAATGATATTATTTATGGATGTATTTTATTCTATGTTTTTCGATTAAGTTTAAAGTGTTTTAAATTATCCAGCATTACATATTTTTTATTCCCTATCCAGTTATTCAAATGAAAAGTTTTTTTAGTAATATAAAATCCTATATTTATTATTACTTTTTCAGTAATCTAAATGACCATTGTGCTTAATTATTTACCATTACATATTGATTATTTCTCATCTATATATTTAAATTTAATAAGTGTATAGTTATTTACCATTACATGTTTATTATTCTTATTTATTCACGATAACTTTTATTTTACTTTATAGTTACTAAGAATTTGATCTCACTCTTATTTTTTGTCTTTGTCAGAAGTCTATTAAATGTAATATGAAATATATACAATAATATTCTATAGGGAATAACGATTTTCTAAAAAAGAAAAAAAATTATAAATTTATTTATTCAACTGTAAAATGGGAATCAAGTTTGTGTGTAGTTTACTAAGAGTATAAAAATATTTGTTCCACTAGGATTTGATTAATTGTATCTTATTTCAATGTAACAAACTAGGCACTCACTTATAGCTACTAGGGTTAGGGTCGCAACACAACAAACATCAATTAGAAATGAGTTACACACCTGAGATGTAAGAATCACACCAGAATGTACTTTCACTAATAATTCAATATCCATTGTTTGAGGTGGTCAATAATAATTCCTAGAAAACATTAATGATATAAAATAATATGAATTACTAGGGATAAATAAAACGTTCATTGATTTATAGTAGATAATAATTGATCTTTTTACTACATCATTATCAAGATCGACTTCAATAATAGTGATTCAATAGATTCATCCTTGTTTCTTTCTCCAAAAGTTTACTAATGTATATTATCCCTATTAGACATTAATTGGGGCATTGAATTTCATAATACCTAAACTTCATGAATTTGAAGCATTGAAGTGTGGGCAGTGTATTATTTGGGACGTTTTTATCCTATATTGTGTTAATTGGTCTCATTGTATTTATTTATATATTATGTGATTTATGTATTCCTCTAACAGATTTAAAATATCATAATGTTAATCTGATTGTATTTAATTAGGGATTCCTCCCAAATTTTTTATATATAGGCAATTGAATTTTTATTCTGCTTAATGATTTATTATTATTATTTACATGAAAACCATTTTTTTACCTTCTCTTAATATCCATGAGAATATAAATTAACTCTAATTTCAATTTTCATATTAAGTTCACATAGAAAAATATTATCGTAGGTACCAATGCCCCTTGTGGTTAATTACTTCTGAAAACATGGTTTGAGGACACTAAAGAAATGATAAATTTTGTTTCCAGGGTTGATAATGAAATTAGAGGTCTATATTGTGAGACATATGATGTTTTCTTCATATGAACCAATTTATTTATCCTCTATTTTATTTGACTCAATTATTTCCCACTATATTTTATAATGAGTATTTGGTGGAATAAATTTGATAAATTCTATTATTGTTAACTCCCATTTCAAAGAGTCAATTTCCACATTTTACCTTGATTTCTCAATCTAATTTCACCATTAGAATAATTTTTCTACTAACCCCTAAATATCTAATATTACCTCTCGCAATCACTTAATTTAATAATATTAAATATCTTTTCCATATTTTAGATATATTTATCAATTAATTGATTATTAAATTCACTAAGTGATGGTGGTTGTTGAAACTTGAATGACTTAATTGTGTGTGTCCCTTTAGTATTTTGTTTTGTGGTTCAACATGATTAAATTATTTACTTATTTTCCATGAAAAAAAAATCTATTAGTATTTGTAAACCAAATCCCATCCCATTTCATTTCTCTTTGTGAAAATCATAGTATTTTCAATTATATTCATTATTAAATTGGTTCTTCCCTTTTCAAACCATTTACAAAAACTAAATGGGTTAATATGCGTAAAAAAATATAATATGAAAACCAAAGTAAAAAATCTTATGAATTTTAAAAAATAAACCTATAATGTCTTACTTTATAACAAAATTAATTTTACCTTTATTACTTTTAGTTGAATATATGTTTATATTATTTTAGTTCTCCTATACATATTTACATAATCCTCCAAGATAACTAAATTCCATTCTGATAGAAACTCAGATTTCTATGTGAAAAAAGATTATATTTTGCATCATTTACATAATTTAATCATTTCATATCACAAATAAACACGTAATCTTATAAGACAATGGTTCAGTATTTTTAGAGATTCAATGTATAAATATATTATTTATGATTTCTTAATTCAACATCACCCAAATATAATCTCTATACAAGAATTAATCTTAGATATATTGTTGATTGTATGCTCCTAGGGTAATGGAATAACATAAAAAATGAGTGATATCAACCTATTAGTAAAGAAAAAACATATCAATTGGTCATATATTATTAAATCGTAACCCTGTATGAAAATATGAATTTTAGAGATTGAATAATTAAACAAAACATGAAATTAAAAGTGTTGTATATAAGGCATGACATAAGTATATGTAACCTGAAAATATAATTTGGAAACCATAACATATTCCATGGTATAATTATATAGAAACATGGGGAAATAATAATGACCCTTGGAGAATAACATAGGCATATAGAACAATCATAAGCAAAAAACATATCACATGTGTCTAGGTTATCTACTAATACTTTCATAAAAAAAGTTGATCCATTATCACATATTTGTCCTATAACACAGTGGATTTGGGTTACCACATGCATGTCATACAATATCAAGTATCACTAATTTCATCCCATAATATTTTCATGAGATATAAATTATTAACCAATGTATTAGAGTTCTATATCACAACCACCTGTCACATAATTATAAACCATACATATGTGTTCCAAATAGAATAAATCATATATCTTATTATCGAAAACCCGGGTAAATAAGATGATTTACATATCATTATAAAATTGTATCATATAATACGAAAACATTGGTATTTTTAAAACTACAAATTTAATCAATACAAAAAAGTATATCATAAGATAGTTTTTGTGGTGATTCATGAAACATAACCCAATATGATAGATTTATTTTGGATATATAAATGAAAATAGAATATAAATTTTAAAAAGATATTTCATAAAAATATTAATTTTTCCCTAAAAAGATGATATTGTAAGTCACTTCCAAAATGTTATTTTCAAGTAGGTGGATAAAATAAATATAAAAAAATTATTTTCAATGAATCCTTAATAATTTACCCTCTAAATGAAATAATGTTAACTTAATTAATATGAATTATGAAATATAAAATATATATATATATATATATGAGTGATAATAAATTAATTTTTAATAATGTCAAGAAGATTTAGGGAAAACCCACATCGATGAAAATATTAAAAAGTTATATTTTTTTAAGATATATAAAGAAACCTAGAAGTACATGAATGATAAAATTTATTTTGATTTTGAAATAATAAATGGTTGAATTTTTAGTAAGAGAAAATATGTATATAGTGGAGAAATATCTAATATAGGGGATGTTAATTTTTATTAAAAATTTCATGTTTTTTAAGAAATCATTACATAAATAAAAATGTTCTCTCATAAAAATCTAATTTATATTTTCATAAAGTTAAAATAAAAAATTAAATATATAAATTTAAGAATATAACTAAATTATAAGTTCATATTCATGGAAGAACCATTATGACCTAATTAAATGGAAATTGAGTTACCAAAACAATTACAATGAATTCCCTCATGGTCGAATGCACTCTATCCTCTAATTTATCAATTTTAAATTTATTATGTATCTATCTAAAAACCATATTAATATGTATTTTATTGGATATAACTCATTTATAATTCTTTATAACCCATCAATTTATCATTATTTCTTAAGATTAATATTTTTGGGCTCAATGTCGTGTTTATTCTGTGCTAGATTCTGAATGGAAGTTTCAGTCCATGATCATTTATCTTGTGTAAATAATCTATATAATTTCTATAATGTATAGATATATTTTTTTGATATATTTATAAAGTACATTTTTATAGAAGTTATGTTGAATTTTCATAAATAGAGTTACAATCTGCTTTTGGGAAATTTGATTCAATTAAAAGAATTCATTTTATTAATAAATATAATTATATATATTACAATTTCAAAATTATAGAAAAATATTAAATTAATAATTATTATATCATTTCACATGTTCCACTCTTAATAAGTCATGTTATAAAGATTAAAGTGTCGTTCATGTAGGCGGTTGAACCGAACCAAACAAGAATATATTATATGAATGAATGAATAATAACATGTTTTTATATAGATATTATATCACTGTTATAAAAGAGTAATGGTTTCAATATCATGTTATTTATGTGGTAAATCATAATATTTAATATTTAGATGAAAAATATTAGAGAAGTGATTATGTTAAGGATAAAACATACATTTTATACATGAATCTTCACTTAGAGATCCCCTTGGAAATGATGGATTTGTGACTCCTTGATACCAGAGTTGCAGAAACATGGGTGTGGTTTTTTAGGGAGATAATTTTGGAATATTTTAAATATATAAAATATGTAAATTTTTTGGTTTATGTTTGGAGAAGAGGGGTCCTTTATAGATGAGAAGGGGTTTCATTTTTTAAAATACACATCCCTAAATATAAAATGAATGTTATTTTCAAGGAAAGTGGGTCAAAAGTGGAAAATTAATTGAAATATGATAAATGAAGGCCAATAATTCCCTAATACACTCTAAATATAATTTTGATGTTAATTTAGGTCTAAAATTCATAATTTAAACATTTATGTCATTCATTCTTTTAATGTGGTGACTATCTTTTACATAGGTGACATATTTTTATTTATATAATTAATATTGAACTTATTACATAATTTAGAAATTATGATTCCAAATATA
Organism: Viscum album; assembly: GCA_963277665.1. Taxonomy (NCBI): domain Eukaryota; kingdom Viridiplantae; phylum Streptophyta; class Magnoliopsida; order Santalales; family Viscaceae; genus Viscum; species Viscum album. The sequence goes on along the minus strand of OY728165.1, from coordinate 1,712,650,151 downwards.
AAATCCATTTTATTGGATTCAATTTCCAAAAGTGTTAAAATATGATTTTAAATATAATAATTCATATCTCAAAAAAATACATGTTTTGATAAATTTATATTTGAGAAAAAAATTGAATTCATTCTTAATACATTCTAAGTAATATTCCTAAGACGAATATTTCCGGAATAGTATAGACCATAGAGAAACTCCATGGCCCAAAAAAATTTATTATTATTATGATATTATAAATTTCCTAGAACATATATGATATAAAAGGTTTTTGTAAAAATTATAAACACACCTTCATCACAAAATACCGAGAACAAAACTCTTACTTTATTTTAGCCACCCCATCCACGAAATGTGCCATAGCCCCATGGCTGCCTACCTTTTTTCCATTGTTTTAGAGCCTACCACACACCATCCACATCAGTGTTGAATGGTTCATCAAAAAAATAGTGTCTTGATCATTAATTTGATCTTCCACCTACGAATCTAGGCCGACATCACCCTCTTGAGAACCTTCATCGATTATCCCTTCCTCTAGAGTTCCCTCAGATCAGTGTTTCCCATTCAAGAAAACCTTCTTGGAGATATATTCAGTAGTCACAGTAGTTTATGAAATATTTTTAACTTTCCCCTCCCTTATTTCTCTGTGTAGTTCATCAAATTCAATACAATTCATATATTCCAGCATGGTAAAAAAAATTTCTTCACAACACTAGTTTTGGGAGGGCCTATCACAGGAGCCGATATTTCAGAAGTTTTAGAATTCATAGAAATCACATGGTCTTGGGATCTATATTCCTTCTTGTTAGTACCACATGGATTCATGAAGATGTCTAGGGGAGGAAGAACATGTGCATCTTCATATTCTATATACCCCTAAGGAATCCGAGAGACAGTCCCCATTGGCCCTACGCAAGACTCATACAGAGTTGTATATACACCTATGTTTATCATCACCATTATAACTAGAAGGAAGAGACACAGAACCCTCCCATCCTCAACAGGGGAAGATACAATAGTACATTCCAAAGTAGCCAGATGATTAGAAACTGTCAGGACATCTAAACCCACAGGAAAACACATCTCATAAAAATTCTTCCCAACATTTTGAGCGGAACCATAAAACAATTTCTATTTGGATACAATTTTATACTCCAACAAAAAGTTAGGAAAAATCTCCAAATCCCTACCATGATTATCAGAATAATAATAACACCATTTTGAGTAATAGGTTTCTCATCCAATCGGAGTATCAGGGAAAAATATATCTCCTCATACACCCACATTCCAATTACAAACATCATGTCTACTAGTATGATATTTAATAGACACAACCTCAGAAAATGAGGCTACACTCCCATTTCCAAGGTGAGATATAAAATTTTCCATTTTATTTGAAGTATTTTTTACAACATAATTATTCTTCCCAGAAGTGGATTCACATGTAGTAAGCATCTTGAGTTTACATATTTGATCCAAATTAACATATTTTTTTCAATTATAAAATCATATTCCTCTATTAAAATTATCCATGACATGTACAATATATGACCAATTAAAGAAAAAATTAGGGATATTCTCAAACTGATTCGTAAGTTCAAATTTATAATCTCTAACAATCAAATAAATAGCCTCAACATGAGGCAATGATAAATCAAACTTGGAAAAAAATACACAAACAATTATCATCCTTGACCATTTTGGTCTCCGAATCAGTATTAATTGGGGAACCAATAACCATTGTTACATCCCAGAAAATTGGAAAAAATACACAAACAATTATCATCCTTGACCATTTTGGTCTCCGAATCAGTATTAATTGGGGAACCAATAACCATGGTTACATCCCAGAGGATTATTGGGTGCCATAATACACAATTCAACACTTGGATATGAATCCATAAATATGAAACAATGTTATGTGCTTGAAAAATGGTCAAAATTGGGATTCTTGTTAGGAAACAAAAGAATCCCTAGATTTAGATTAACAAACCTGAAAATCTAGGTCCTTATTCTCAACTAATTAGAATATAATGTGATATAAAAGAAGATAATAACAAGAAACATGATGAGACACTCACTAAATCCCTATATCTGCCAATGATGTGTCTTGAGATCCTCAAGATTCCTAGATTTTGACTTGTGTGAACTAATATATGAGTTGATTGAATGCTTGCATGCTTTAAATATATCATAAAAACCCTAGGGTTTTATTCTAAAATATCTCTCACACTATTCCTCAAAATCATAATATGAGTAAAATGGTCACCACTCTGAGGGCATGAAATGAAAATTTTATCACGGTTAATCTGTAATCTGTCCACATATCTAGCATGTATCCCCCATGTTGTTTCATGGAGGCATCTTTCACTATTCCTAAAACTAGAGAAACATTGTGGGTCAAATAAGAACCATCTCCTACCTTCTTCACGGTAGCAACAAAATCCTATACGGGATCGAAGAAATCATCAATATTCTTATTCATTATAGAACATAAACCCTAACAGCCATCATTGTAGAGAGAGAGTCTCTCGACATAGAACACCATCAATCATAAGATGAATATTATTTTATAATATATATAGTTAGTACATTTAATTTAAATTATTCTTTATTATCTATTAATTATATTGAGATAAAAATTTTTTAGGGATAAAAAAATAAATTCTATTAAATATCTCACTTTTTTACATTAATTGAATTTATTTATAATTATTTAAAACTAATAATTATTTCAATAACCATAAATTTCATTATATCAAAATAATTATATTTAACACAACCCTTATCATTTAATTAAATTAATTATTTAAAATTAAATTTTAATACAAAAATTCAATGTATAAAAATACATGTAGATACTTTTTTTTAAATATCATTATGACATTTATAAATAATTTTTATATCAAACTAACATCTACATAAAAAATCATCCAAGACCTTAACATAAGACATTAGTGTATGGTAAGAAATATTTATGGTCATGTGTGGTGATTTTTCTAACATGGATCATGTTTTGATTTACAAGAACTTGAACTTCTCTTAGAGAATATTTTTATCAAACTGTATTTACTGAGATGTGGATTGGGATTGGTCCTAGGAAAACCCTTGTGATTATACCTCATTTCCATGATTGAAAAAAGGATACTAGTAATCAAAATACTTTATGCAATTGTTTCTTCTTTCTATATATAATACATATTTCAGTTACTTCTATATATACCAACTAATTCAATAATTATTTAATAATTATCACAGCTTAATTAAATAATAACTCTAATTAACATATAATTTATGTCATTAATTATTCTTATCTATAAATATGGTTTCTATGACTATACCGTACAAACGGATTCATATGTCTAATGTCCACTAACCCTAATGACCATATATATGATAACCATATTAGATTCCTATTTATAACTTCATAGACCTCAAGATAATCATTCATCACATCCACTTATTCATATTTTAAATATGTATATCAAACTTCTAGCTTCCTATAATTTTAGTATAGTCATTATAGTTAATATTTTTCCAAAAGAAAATTGAGATAAAGAATATTTCAATACTTTAATATATTTATTATGAAAAAAAGAAAACATGTTTGCATACTCGCTAATGTTTCACTCTCCTTATTTGAAAGGGTTTCTTCCTAGACCTATGCCTACTATCAGGGCCTCCTATTCTCAAAATTTGATTCTCCTATTAAAAAATACTCTTATCAGAAAAAAGGGGTTACTTTACCTCATTCATCATCACTGTTTTAGGGTTTCTTTTCGATCTGGGTTTATTTTTCTCCATGCTATTGGTTATACTTTCCATTGTTGTTATATGATGTTCAGATGCTTATTATCAACTTTTTTTTACCCGAATGTCACATACAGGTGCTTATCACTTGAAAAATCATGCCAAAACCCTATTTATATTGACCGTAAGGTGCTCTAGTGGTTTGGGGTCTATTGGAACCAATGGTTGATGGATCTCCAATTGGCACAATCAACCACATCTACTCTTGCAGCCTCTCATGTTGTACTAGACCCAATTTGAGTTTGTTTTGTAGGTGTTTTTGGTTATTAGGGCATGGTGTTGGTGGTTGAGTTGTGTTTCAAGGGAAAATCTCAAAAGTGTGGCTCTGATGCTTTATCTTAATAATTGAAGGTTGTTCTTTTTATATTCTGTTTTTTTGTTACATAGTTCACTAATGGATGTGATTTCATACTTATTTTTTTTACCAGTGGTCCTTCAATCATGGTGGTGTGGTTTGATCTCCAATTTGGTTTAACTCTGTGAAGATTTTTTTTGGATTATGTCTTCAGGGGTTGTTTTTTTCTCGAATCCAAAAATGTTATGGTTTTTCTAGTTTAGTTTGTGAGGGATGGAGTTATTATTTGTGACTATGAAGATGGTGGAAACATAAATGGATTCCCATTGTGTAAATAATGTTTAAATTTTTCTAGTTCTTCAACCATAGGATGTTCACAACACCTTCAGTGGTTCTTCTCAATTTTTCCAATTTCTTCTGACAATGCTTTTATCCTTTTTGGTTCTTTGGGGATTATTTATATGATCATGGATTCCGTTGTTCCATTGATTTGGAAGGATAGGTATATCGTGTGTGATTTTTATTGGTGTTTTTGATGAAAATGGGTGATTGGGTGTGTTAGTGTCTGGGGATCAGGCATCAGTTCACGGTTTATAGACATAGGTGGTGGCATAACACCATTTTTTGAATTTCAAATTTGGTGAATACTGATATTTGGCATATAACCATAGTTAAAGTTTTTGAAGTGTTCGTGTGTGGTTTTTTAATTGGTGTAAAAAATTATGTGGTTCACACTCAACCATAGAGGGGTTTGTGAAAAATAAAAAAATAATTATTTTCATCATATTGTTATACATATATTTATTTATTTATTACTCCATTTAAAATTTTATGAATTATGTTTCATTTAGATATCTTGTATTGTATTCAAATTTCAATTTGAATTATATACCATAATGAAATACAATAATTCTCATTTTAATCTGATGTTTGATGTATGAAAAATGGTTTTGGAATTAATGGAAATTTATCCCTAAATGATTGGGGTGTTACAAATTTTGATAATTTTTCAAGGAATTGTACATGATTTTCTTTCAAGAAATTATAGTCAACAAGGATTCTATAGATTTAGTGGGAAATAAATAAGTTGGATGTTGAGGAAAAAGGAATTCACATGTTATAAGGAAATGTTTCAACTGAAATTTACATGAAGTTGTTTTCAAATGAATCCTAAAAGTCATTCTAGGATAAATTTCTTAGTCTGTAAAAAATATATGCCTGCAATGTCATTTTTCAGATGATAATTAAAAATTCATAGAGTAATGACGCACATCTATCCTAGGGCATTGCAAAAAAATATATATTCATAGTGCAACATAGTGGCAGACCATGGTCATCTCACTTGAGGAGCTTTATCAGTGGTTTACCCACTTAATCTAATTCACCTATACTACTTTTTTGGTTTTTTATTTAATCATAGAATTATATGGATTTTAAATGAATGAAAATGTAAAAGTAACATGAAATGACATAATAATCTTAGTAAAGAAAGAACGTGGCCTTTATGGGTTGATTTGTGGGTTCCATTATTCTATTTATTGGTGTTTAAATTTTGTTTGATACTTTAATTTTGAGACCTCATTCATGAATAAAAATTATTTTATTTAGTGTTTTGAAATATTGAATGCATATATCAATCTCATTTCCACCACCTCCTATAATCAAGGATAATGGGACACCTCGATCGACCATGTGACATCTCCTAGGACCTGGCTGAATTGTATGTCATTTCATCTACTCAATGGACCAACTCCAATGTATGAAGATCTTGTATTCAGAAGAAGGGAGGGATAATATTTATTAAAAGAATAGAAATAAGTTTGAGTTCAATTTCATGTTTGATGGATTCTACACGCATGCACATCACTATTTCTCATCACAAACATAATAAACTTAAGAATTTAAGCCAAAAATAAATTGAATTTCCACATACCTCCCCCAGGGAAAGTATTAGGTTAGCCCCTCATTTTTAAGGGTAAGAGGTCACGGTGGATAGAAGATGTTAAAAATAGAATAAATAGATTAGGGTTGGAATAGAAATAGAGATGGAAGGATATGTAAACACTTGAATTAAAAAGATTCATATGTGTTACATGGGAAAATACAATTACAATAAAAAGAAAATAAAAGAAAATTCCTAATTCGGCAGAATGTACCTAGACCTACTCTCAAATTTTGGTGTCTAACTCCTCTTCATCATGGGTGAACTCCTCCTTATATAGTCCAAGGTATACCATCCTTGGTTCATCAAATTTTAGATAATCAAAATCTTGGTTTAAGATTTCATTAAGATTATATCCAACGAATGTTTGACCATGTTAGGGCAATTAAATGGAAGGATATTAGCATGGTGTCTTCATGAAATATTTTCCAAAATATACTCAATGATTATCCACAAACTTTAATCTTTATAATCTCTAATTATTCAGAGATATGGATAATTAAATTCTATATTTTATTCTAGATGAATGCATCATTTTCTATGCCCTAAAAATTTGGCATCCACGGGCCACCATAATGAGTTAATATCTCCATTAACATAAACAACCAAACACCCCATTAAATTTCATTAAAATAAAATTTTAATAACGTCCATTGGATGTATTTATACCAATATATGATTAATTCATTGATGTGGGGTCCATGCGGTCGTCCAGAATAATTTTCCAACTTGATTGAATTTTTCAGACCCTTGGATTGTCAAATTAAATTCTCGTTCTGATACAAAATATGAAAAAAAAAGATATGAACTTAGTAAAAAATGAATCACATCAATTTAATTTATTCTTTAAGAGATATGGGTGAATTACCCGAGTAATTAAAATATCTCAATATTTCTAAATTAAGCAGTTTTCATACTTAAGCTCAAAACAACCTATAAATACAAAATTGATGAAAATAAAACAACTTGTTTAATTTTTAGGGATTAAATTATTTAATTATATATAAGAAATGATGAATATACTATCTCTATCAATTATCCCACACGTAAACCATTCTTATCCACAAGCATAAAATCTCAACGTGGAATTCAAAGGGCACCAATATTTCAAATATTTTAATTTCAATGCAATAAACTCAAAAAATTTTCACTGTCCAATCATATTTTCAAGTTCAACAAAAAATATCAATTTAATTTTCCATTTTTCAATGAAACAATCAATTCATGCATTTTATTTCCCCCTTTGAGAAATTATGGAGCTTCTCCTTTCATTCATTCATGATTCTCAATTTATTATTATTAAATATTACATATAATTATTTAACTCTTTTTTGAATATTTTATCTCATCACTCATGATACAATTAATGTGGATTTATGCTTATATCATAAGAACATGTTTTTTATCCATATTCATGAAAAGAAACTACATTTTCCACATTGTAAAGAGAAAAATAACATAAAATATTGTGGACTTGCAATAAAGGTTCAAATGAAACTATTGGTGATGTTTGGGAGGATTTGATAATTTAAAAATTAATGATCAAGGATGAGGATAATCTCTTAAGTACAATTAATGATTAATAAAGTGAAAAAACTAGATGGACCTCACTTAAATCCCCTAGATAGTGTAAAACCAACACCACCCCCTTTTACTGACATGGCACTTGAGTCAATAAACGATTAAAAATAATGATATCATCCATGTTCTCCCATCCTTTTTTATATATTTTTTATAATCCTCCTAAAATGAACAACTTTCTTTTAATATTATTTTCAATCTCCAGAAAGTCACAACATTATTTTCAATTTTTTATCTTTTTTAAGGAGAACTGAATGAACTGAAATAAGAATAATGAAATGAGGAATCATGCCCAATTTTCTAGTAATACACTGTACAAAATAATGAATCACACCTCACACCAACCAATAATGATACACATCCCAATGAACGCACAATAAAGGCACTTCCCCCACACTAAAGAATGAAATATCCATGAAAAAAATACTAAAAGTGTAGGTATGTAACGAAATATCATCTTGTAATGTGGATTAAACCAATAAGGAAATTGATGGATTCTATGGGCTAACTACTGATAAATGAAAGAGTGGGCACCATGTAAATATGTGGATAGCCAATGTAGTGCCTCAATCATTTTCAATTTTTTTATTCACAATCATATCTTTGTGAAGTTTCATGACAAGTTCTGGTATGTGACATGTCCCAAATAACTCATGAAATATTATCAAGATAAAATCGGAAATATTTGCTCTATAAATCCTCTCGGGAATGGGAATATGATATTGGACAATCACTCATGTCATGATTAATAATAAAAAATTAGTTCACATGAATTTTAGAAATTAAATACATGAAAAATGATAGGGAAATCTCATTTACATGAATCAATAAATTCCCTCAAATCACAAGTCCTCATTTCAATATCTATGATGCACATTAATCATCCAATTCTCCTTTTTACTCATTAAATATTATTATCATTGAAATCTAAAACATGGAATCACTAGATTTTTAATAAAGTCATATCTCTTGGATATGTCAAGTAAAACATTATTCAAGTGTGGGAATTCAATTCCAATTTAAGCACAAAACTAAAATTTGAGGAGTTTCAAAGTTAAACATTAAATGTGAACTCCCTTTTAAAATGTAGCTTGGTTTTTTTTCATTTTTGGGGATTCCCTTTTTCCATCATGAACCTACAAAAGATAATTACTCAATAAAGAGAAATGATCATGTCATTAAATCTCAAAAATATAGGAGGGAGTGGACCTCATGCTATGCTACATCTATGAAAATAAATTGGAATCTAAATTCATAGAAAGCATCTAAATATAAGTCTTGGTATGATCCCCAAAGTTGGCCTTGGCTTTTTTTACTGCCTCTAGGGGGCAGTACCAGCTATTATCCATAATCATATGGTGAGTGGATCTTCAGGGACTTGAAAAACCACATGTTGTTCTTCCCGTACAACAATTATCTCTTCTAATTGTGGAGAATTCCATTTATAGGTTACACTAGATTTTCCCCCTTTGCAACGTGGTATAGATTTCACGGTGGGGGTAGGATAAGGTATGGAACATCCTCCTCTTTAGTTACTATATGTGCAATATTTTGTTCAAAATATAGTGGTTTCTCCAAATGTGCTGTATAAAAAGAATAATGAAAGGGAGATTGAAAACATAAATTTAAAATATTAATTTCAATATCTTCCCTTTTATGGTACAAAGATTGTAGATTTGGTTCTTCAGGAATTCCAACTTTTATCTCTTCATGGTGTTCCTCAAGTAGATGATCAATGTACTCCGGGAGCTCCGGGAATTCCTTAATAGGGTAAATTTATTCTTCTTCATCATCTTCTAGATAAATGCAAGGATTGAACGAATCTGAAAATTCAAAATCATAAAGATTGATACTCAAATCATATTGAATGAAATCAGAAAAGATAGAGTTCATGAAAGGATCATCTCCCTGAGCAGCTTATGGTTTAATAACTTATTCGGTGATAAGATCCTCTTGGAGTCGATCTTTACTTGATTGAGGAATGTAGTGTAGATCCTCCATCCTTTATTCGAATTCAACCCCTTGGGCGGTTTATCAATCTTCCTAGGCTAGAAATAGGTATAAAGGTTGTTCGTCTTCTATATTGTATGGAATTAAGAGATCATGTTGAATTTCAATTTTTGCCCATGCAGTCAAAAATTTCTCCAAATTCACATGGTCTCCCTCTTCTAAATTATAAGAAAATGATATTTTATCTATATCCTCCAACAATGGCTGAGAGAGGTGGAATTGATCTTCAGGAACATCCTCATTTACCCCTGTGGGTTCTTTTACATCAAAAATAGTGGGGAAATTTCTTCCACAACTTTCTCGTTCTCTTGCTCTAGTTCAACCTCCAGTTGCTCAATATGGGATTAAACATAGTCCAACTCTATTTGAATTTTTATCCCCAAGTCATCTAGAGCATTGATAATCGTATAATCCCAAGCATTTAAATCGTTATAATATACTTATGGTTCTTGATATTTCACCTGCGAGTAATCATCCCATGAATAATAATTTGAATTTCAATATATCATTGAAATTTTATTATTATTATTTTTTAAATAAATTAAAACAATATAAAATTTGAATATAGAAAATTTAAATTAAACAACTGATTCACTGCCCAGCAATGAGGCTATTTTTGATGCATGCTTACCATAGGGCATGGAAAGAGCAATTTATATTCCTAGTGAAGTATAGTGGTTAACCAGGGTCATATCACTAGAAGATATTTCTCAGCTATTTACCCACTTAACCTAATTCACATATACTACTTTTTTTGGTTTTTTATTTATTATTAGAATTTTATGGAATTTAAAATAACGAAGAGATTAAAGTAACATGCAATGACAGAATGATAATAGTAATGAAATAACTTGGACTTTGTGGTTTGGTTATTGGGTTCTAATATTCTCTTTATTGTTGTTTAAATTATGTTTGATAATTCAATATTGAGTCCTCATTCATTAATTACAATTTTTTTATTAAGTGTAGTTAAATATTAACTACATATGTCAATCTAAATTCCACGACCTCCTATAATCGTGGTTGATGGAACACCTCGATCGAGCGTGTGACATCTCCCAGGACCTGGCTACATCGTATGCCATTTCATTTATTGAATGGATCGACTCCAATGTATAAAGATATTGTATCCAGCAGAATGGAGGGAAAACAATTAATAAAAGAATAGAAATAATTTCGAGTTGAGTATCATGGTGGATGACCTCTTCACCCATGCACATCACTCTTTTTCATCACCAACATAATAAAACATAAGAATTTAAGTGTAGAAAAAATGGAATTTCCTCATACCTCCCCTACGCAAAGTCTCAGGTTAGCCCCACATTTTTTAGGGTAAAAGGTCACAGTGGATAGAAGAATATAAAAATATAATAATTAGATTAGGGTTCAAATATAAAGAGATATGGATGATTATTTAATAACTTGAATTAAAAAAATGAATACGTGTTACATGGGGAAAGAAAAATAAAATAAAATAAAAAAATTCTTAAGTTAGCAACATGTCCCTAGGCCTGGTCTCCAACGTTGGTGTCTAAATAATTTTCAGAATGAGTGAACTCCTCATTATATAGGCCAAGTTATTCCATCCTTGGGACTTCAAATTTCATATATTCAAAATCGTGGTTTAGTATTTTCTGTAGATTTCGTCCATCGAATGTTTGACCATGGTAGGCCAAATAGATGGTCGAATATTTGCATGGTTTCTTCATAAAATATGTTCCAAAATATATTCTACGATTACCCAAATTTTTTTAGCTTTATCCTCACTATGTATTATGATATATGGTTAATTACATTCACTATGTTATTCTAGGTAAATGTTTCATTTTTTATGCCCTAAAAGTATAGCTTCCATGGGTCACCATAATGAATGAATATCTCCATGAACATCAACAAATGAACTTGCCGTTAAATATTCTTTAAAATAAAATTTTAATCACGTAAATTTGATATATTTAGAACTATTCATGATTAATTCATTGAGGTGGGGTCCAAGCGGTCGTCCAGAATAATTTTCCAACTTGAATGAATTTTTCAGACCCTTGGATGGCCGAATTAAATTTTGGTTTAGAAACAAAAAATGAGGAAAATAACTATATAATCCCAATAAAATATGAATCCAAAAAATTGGATTTATATTTTAAAAGATATTCATGACTTACCAAAGTGATTAAAATTTGTCAATATTTCCAAATTAAACAATTTTCATGTTTAAGCTCAAAACACCCTATAAATCCAAAATTGATTTAAATAACCAAAAATGTTCAATTTTTAGGGATTAGATTATTTAATTACATATAAAAAATTATGAAATTTTTTTATCTATCATGTAATTTAAAATTTGAACTTGGGTTTGGGGAATATTTAAAAAATTGTTCGAAAGGGAATAATTCATCTTAGAACCTCCTAAAAATGATTTTTTGGAATAGTGAAGATGTTCTAATAGGACATGTGGGGTTCAAGTGTTCACTGAATGAAGGTTTATTTTGGTACTGAAGTCACTATCTATTCAGTGTCCAAGTTAGTGGAATTTCATAGGAACTGGGATCATTAGCTAGTTGTTAGCCTATGGGGAGGTTTTTTAAATGGGAAAATTCAGTCATCTCTCCCTTTACCCCAAAACATAATCACTCAATATTTGAGCCATCATTTGGATATAATCACATCTCCCATGACCATATCTCCTCCCTTTAAGGTCATAATGGATCTTCCTTATCTATGGTTCATTTCATCTTATATCTGTTTAAATCAAGAGCCAATGGTAATATCATGACTTTTATTTCTTGTATTATTCATTTATTTTTCTATCATGTGGTGTTCTGTATAATTTATTTTATATTCCATATTCTCATAAATTTATTATTGTTATTTCTTTTCATCGAATTCAGGTTGAATTGGTGGTTGATAATGAATGTGTACACTTATATAATACAATGAAAAGAGGCCCATTATTTTAAACTATAGTGTTTCGTAAGGTTTTGGTTCACATATTGTGTGGTCTCTCTAGTTTATCATGTGATGAACTTGAGCATAATTAAATGATAAAATAAAATTTTTCTTTGGTTTTAATTCCCATACTTAATTAAAATTGTCCTTGTTTTAGCTATACATTATAAAATATTTAAAACATATATCAATTCTTCCAAAATGGATATTTTTTTTAATTCATGTTTTTAAAATTGAATTTCTCTATAATCAGTTTGATGATATAGAATTGAATTTTGAATATTTATTAATGAAATAATAAATGTGGTTTTGAAAAAATGTCTTATGAATGGGGTTGGTTTAAATTTAATGGAATAAATTTTCCACAAAATATGATTTTGATTTAAATCTACAATATGGTGTTTCATGATATGATAATTAAATGGTCACCCTAGGAGAAATGGAAATTCTTGTTTAATAAGAATTTTATAAACCAAATTATATAGTTTTATTGGATATTTAATTTTCCATGTTAATTGAGCATAGGATATATTAATCTCAATGTGAATATGTTTTAATTTATTGTACATTTTTTTATAAAATGTTTGTTTATTTGTTTTGGATGTTTTATGTTAATGAAAATCTCCCCATAAGAGTGGTCTTGTTATTAAATATAATGAAATCAACCCATGGGGTAGAAATTTTTAATTATAATGAAAGTGACATGAGGTGGTTGTGTTTTGGAAATGGTTAATGGGGATATGTGAACAAGAAGATTCTATTTTTTTAAAAGGTTCATTATGGAAATCTACGTTGGTTTGATAAACATGTAATGAGGATTTTTTTGAAAAGCTATATTTTGGTTTATAAGTTAGTTGATAAAAAACTTGTGAGGGATGTTTTTTGATAAATATGAAAAAAAATCCTATGGGGGTTGGTTATGATAATAAGGAAAACACTTATAATTGGTGGTTGATGATAAATGTGAAAAAAATCAAAATGGGTGGTCCATGATAACTAAAAAAATTCATTTACGGGGTGTTCCATGATAACTAATGAAAAATTACATATGGGAATTCCATGATGACTATGGAGAACTCTCTTGGGAGAGGTATTTGAAACTACTAAAAACAACCATACATGTGGTTTATGATACTCATTTTAGAAATTCCGAATTTTTTTGTTATGCTTTTATAGTTGTAATTGTCCCTACAATGTGAATAAAGACACCATAGTACTAGAATAGTCAAGTATAAATCATCATAGTAACATACATAAAGATATAAAATGGCATGGATTAATCTTATAGATCATCATAGAACCTGGGTTATATTTTTTATTTTACTATATTTAAAATATAACTCTTAAATTGTTAATGAATTTACTGTTATAACAATGACATGATGTTTTATTTAGGAAAAGTTATTTTAAGGACACTATTGGAAAAAGGGTTATATTCATGGTTTTCCTAGAAAAATGGGTATAGGGTTTGGTAAAATACCTATACCCATGTTTTTGGTAAACCATGGGTACAGGTCACCACTATACCTATAGTTCTACAAAAAGAAGTGTGGGTATATTTCAACTATATACCCAGGGTTTTATGAAAACCATGGGTATATGTTTTGGATTAAAAACCAATAAAAATGAATCTTCAAAATTTTTTTTGGTATAGCTCATTCCTATAACAACAGTTTTTGTATGTCTTTTCTATAGCTTTCCCATGTAAACATGTGGGAAAAAATCAGCAGGGAAACAATATTTTTAGTAGGAAAAACCTTTTCCATAGTTTTTCATATATAACAATGGTTTATATAAATATATGAAAGTAAATATATATTTATATACAAATAACTGATTGTGGTGTAGTGGTTAGGTGTGTTGTTTGTATATAGGTGGTATCAGGATCAAAAATGGCACGAGGCATTTTTTAAATCATATAGTACCAGTTTCAAAACTGTGGGAATAGTTTTGTTGACATGGTGTAATACAACATTTCCCATGATTTGTAAATGTGGGTATAAATTTTTTGAACAATGGATATGGGAAAATCTATAATGAAATATTAATCTCCCATGGTTATATAAATCATGGATATAGCCTGTACCCACAGTTTTCTGGGATATACCCATGGTTCCAAACCGTGGGTATAGAATTTTTCATTTAGGGAAAGGCCTAATGTTTATACTTGTTCGCAATAGTAAGATAGTTTGTGGACGATCAGACCAGGTATGACTCTGGTCCAATTTTACAGGCTATACCCACAGTTCCGCACAGTGGGTATAAAAGTGATGGTTCAGGGAAAGGCATAATGTTTATACTTGTTTGCAATAGTTGTATGGTTTATGGACGATCGGACCTAGTACGACTCTGGTCTAGTTTTGGATGAGTTTTTAGTTTAGTTTTATTTTTTATTTTTTTCTGATGTATATGATTCAACCATAGTTGGTCACATTCTATGATTTATTCCATACTATATTTTTATATAATTTCTATATTTATGTTATTTTTGGAAATTTTCATGTCTTATCTATGACAACTATTTGGATTTTCTTGTGTTCATTACAATATATTTCTTTTGTGTAGCACACTCTAATAAGGATCGAATTGTCTCCCCTTTGTAAACTCACTATCCATCACCACTAGTCATCATCCTATGGAATACGTGGATATATACCTAAGGCCACATGGAGACCACCACATTGTGAATCGTTCCTAGTGGTTAGGGGCGATAGGATTTCACATGGTGTTTTATATTTTAGTTTTCATTTGAAATTATATTTAAGAATAATATACATGTGGATAGTTCTTTTTGGACAAGGTAATGATATTGTATCTTGGGGTGACCAACACACACACATGGTAGAAAATAAATTTACTTGGATATGATTTATTGTTTAGTGCATTTTTTTAAATGTTGTCTCAATTTCACCTTTGGTGATTCATATGATTTTTATTATTATGATTCATTGGATTTTTCTATTAGAATTGAATTAAAAGAGAATGTGTTTTTGTTCATGCATCATTTTAGGTATTTATGGATTCTCATGAAATAAATCAATCTAGGTTCATAGGATTAATACATCGGCTACAAGCGACATGTGACTTATATTAGCATTTAATTATAATTTTTAAGATTTATATGTTCCTATCATTTATATCATGATATAGAATAATAATTGTATATGTTGGTATTTAATGTGTCTTAAATGTTGTACAAGTTATTTCCCCATATAAGATAATAGTAGGATATTACATGGATAATTCCCTTGACAAATATTTTATGTATAGTTTGATATAAATGTATTTTTAAATGATTTTATTGGTTAAATAATGTTATAGTTAGTAACCAATAAATAATATTATTTTATATCTTCTAAATAAATGAATATTTAATCAACCCTTGGGAACATATAAATATTTATAAATCCTAAAAGGGTAATTTTGGACTATTATATGAAAATAGATGTAAATTATTGGATGTATTACAATTTAAATCATAAAATTAAAATAATATGAACATATTGAAGGAAATTATTAATGATATCGATATGGGAATAAATAATGTTTCCTTAATCATTGAGAATTTTTAAAAAATAATGAACCCTATAATATTTTAATGTTTGATATGTAATTGTAAAGCACTAATATTAGAGAATATATTTTTCTTTAAATAAAATGTATGTTTTCAATAGATTTCTTTACATGCAACCCCAACTCTAAATGTATTGTCAAATAATAATCCTTATTAACATATAATTTAAATAGGTATAAATATATATTAATTATAAAAGTATAAAAATAATCACAAATACATTAAAGAATGAAAATTTATTGACTAATTCATAATAAATTGGTACTCAATTTCCATTAAAGTCAATTTGTGCTTCAAAAATATGTTTTCATTTAAAAAAATACATTTTGTGCATGAATAATGTAAATATTTTTATACTATTATTAATAAATTTATTTTATTAAATTAATATCATTTTTGGAATCATATTTTTACTATTATATTAGCAATAAGTTTTAGGATATTTCAAAATAAAATATTTGTCCAAAATAGTGAAAATTACAATTTTTATATATAAAATTATCATTTCATTTCAATTAAAAAATGATTTGTGTTTTGAATTGATATTATAATAATTTAAATATCATTTAATTATAAATAATATAATTAATTACATAGGAATCATATTTATAATTTATATTATATAAATTCATTTTTGGATTAAAAACTCATTTTTTCTAAAAACACATCTTTTTTATATATAATGTATTTTTATCTTAATAAAAAAAATTAACCACTATTTATTTATTATATAAATAGAAGTTTTATATTATATATTCAATATTATATTTAGACTATAATTTTATTTTCTTTAAAAATAATTTAGTAGAACAAAAACAATTGATTAAAAATTTATTTTTCTAAAATGGGGTTTCATTGCAGTATGAGAACTTATTTAAAATTAAATTATATAACTTATATAATTATAATCTAGTCAAATGTATTATATATTGTAAATTAAAAAATTAATATATTTTAATAGGTTCAACATATTATTTTCATATTGAATAGTAAAAACAATAAAATGTTGTTATAACTGTTACATGTAAAATGGGTTTATGGATGGTTAAGTCAAGAGATAAGGGTAAGATTTCCACGCACACATGCCTAAATTCTGTTTTATGAATATATTTAAAATTTATATAACAATAATTATTAATTTTTGGTAATTTTTATCCACATTATCCAAAAAAATGACCTCAAATCAATTAAAATATTTTAATAAAATCAATGTGTGTCCCCCCTCCAACAATTATAAAAGGGAACATTTTTTCATCCTATATTCACATATTTAGTGGATTATAGAATAGAAAACCCTTAATAAAATCCTTACTATATTAATTCACATCATCAAATAGCTTATTTTCTTCTCCTATTACCAATTAATTGAGGCTTAAGATTTATCCCAAAGGAGGTCCCTCAATGAAGAGGTATAAATCTTAACCGAGAACATTCAAATTTATTTCTTCTTATAATTACTAAAAAAAATTATTCATTAAATAAATCATGATAAAATATCATAAAATTAATGAGTTGTTATTATAATTACATCATAACCATTTACCACCATTTCACAGTCAAAAAAGAGACAAAAATATCACTACTGTATATATATGGATTACTGCATCCAAAAAGAGATATGAATCATTTTACACCACCATAATTAATTGTTGGTTATTATAAAATAGTAATATTTATATATTATATTTTTTGAATAATTATTATAATTTAATTATAATATATTATCTACCGTCTTACCATAACATCTGCTGTAAAATGATAATGTCAGTTGTGTGTATGTGTGAACTACCACCTCCATGAAGTGATGTGATATTTTTTTGTAATCTTAAATTGGATGGTAATAAGTATATATTTAATTTATTTTCAATATTTATACAATAAATTTGAATTATAATTTATATTTAGTTCATTCTATCCACCAAAATGTGGAAACATCTCTTGTGTATACATAGATATTATTTTCTCCAGAAAGTGTTGTAATTCATTTTTCAACACTTATTTATATGAAGAGTAATAAATATTTATATAATAAATATATATTATATTAATATCCTCGATAAATTTTCTTTTGTGATAAATCCATGATAATGTCACAAGGACTATAACTTCCTAAGAAAAACATATATGATAAATGAGATAGTTATAACCCATAATAAAAACTTTAACTGATAATTACTAATAATCAGATGTTGAAATTATATATGTGGATCATAAATGAAATTTTAAGTATTAATATTGTTAAATTTTACAATTATAATAAATATAAATTTATTATACTGTATTTTAGAGGATTTTCCAATCAAGTTGGAAGTATGGTAATATTTATTCATTTCAATTTTGTTCCATTAAAACATGTTTGATGTTATAAACAAATTTATTTTTTATGATGTGTATCTTCTATTATTTTAAATTTTATATCTTTCATTATTATTTTTTCATGTTATTTAAATTTGCAATTGAAATTTGTTTCAAGGGGTTTTGATTTTAAAATTACAAAAGTTGTAAGGCGTTTTGTAATAATTTTATTTTTTTGAGATACGTTTGATGTTATGAAACTATATATGATTATTAGATGTATGTAGACTAATTTAAAATTTTATATCATATTTCATTATTAATTATACTTAATTTATGTTACAATACAAATTAAATCAGACAAGGGTATTTCATTTGAATGTTTCTAAAGTTGTAAGAGTTTATCATCTCATATTTTTGTCTTTAAGACATATGTAATTTGATACACCGATATTCTATTAGGAGGAATATATAATTCATCATTGATATTTTATATAGTTAATATACATATGTTCATGGTATTCAATGTTTAATTTCAATTTATTTATATCACCTGTGTTAGGGCTCAAAATTAACCACAAAGTTAAGGGTTTCATGTTACAGTCTCATATATTTACTAGGATTGTTTATTATTATATATCTGACGATGAAATTATGTGATATTACACTCAAAAGAATTTTTTTATCTTCTTTTTATTTATGTAGATTACAAATTATTATTTAATTTTATTTTTTTACTTGATCAATAGAAATAATTTTTCTAAATAAAATCATCTATATATATTGCATAAGTAGGGAATCTATTCAATGTCTATTTTTTTAAAAGACATCAAGAATTTTATTATTTTTCTAAAAATATTTTATAACTTCATATTTAACCATTTTTTAAAATCTATAAAAATTAGTTCAATGTAATTTTTTTTATATTTTTCAAATGTGGTACTTTGTTCTTTTTATACAAAATAGGAAGAGAATTTTTATTTCAATGTACATTACTATGATTTATTTTCCCACCATCATAAATTTTCATTTCATTGGTTCTTCTTGAAAAACTTTTTATGAATATTTTTACATAATGTTTTCACCATCATACATTGTAATTTTTTATATTAAAATTTTGTTATTTCCATATGAAAAGGAAATTTCCCTCAAAAAAAATATTCTAGCGACTTATTAAAGATATTTTTATTATAGAAAAACATTATTTGATTATTATTATCTTTTATTAAGGATATGATAAAATGTGAATTTTTTTTCTTTTTAAAGATGGATTTTGATTATTATGATGAAGAATTAATAAACCTCATTTTATTTTCTATGAGATAATCACTGATTTAATGATAAATTTTTACTTGATATTGTAGAATAAATTGAAATAGATTATGATTATGTGTTTTTTTGTTCCATAATAAACCAAGGATAGGTAGTTGCCTAATAATCCATGAATGGGTTATTATATTATAAAAACGTATGGTTGGTACCATTTTATCCTTGAAGTGTATTTGGTAATAATGAAGAAGTTAACAAAATATTCAGTGATGATGGAGTTACCGAGATGAAATTTATGCATCATATATTAAAAATAAACTAAACCCTTATTTTCAATGGGTGTATATTAACTTTATTTAATGAGTATTCATCTATTAAAATGTTAAATTTATATATGAAAAGCTTTTGTTGTTATAGTTTTAATTGAAGAATGTTTTAATATTTTCAAAGAATTTAGAATGAGAATACTTTTGTTAAATACCTTAATATTAGACTTTGAAAAGGAGAAAACCCTATGTTACAGTGAATAAATAATTTTGGTTTCTCTTGTAAATGTATCTCTCTCTGCATACTAGAAAGTGGATGTGGTGGTGGCATAGATTAACCTAGGCATATAAACTCTGAATGAGGTTGATTGTTTATTAACTCAATCACCATCGTTGCATAATAAGTGGGCCTAAGAATTAACTCCTAGATATATACATTTTGGTGTATGATTATGGTATTTCTTATCTTATTAATGAATGGGTTTGAATGGTTTTTGGTAGATAATGACCATGGATAACCAAGGTTAGACCAAAAGTGTCATATATTGAAAAATATAATTCATTGTTTAGATATCATATGAATTATTTTTCAACATTATATGACTACTCGATTTTTTTATCCTGATATACTTATAGTTCTAATTAACATATTGAAATTTTAGGAATCATTTAAATACAGAATGTGGTGGAAGATGTAATGATTTTCTCAAAAGAAAAAAATGAAATGGGACATAGAATTGGAATGATTATAATTATTCAAATCCATATTTATTAATATATTATTATGTACCTAAGATTAAGTGAGTGTTAAAATATACCAAATCATATAAAATGGGAGTTTCATGAAGAGTATAGAGAAATAAAGATTCAGTTTCTCACATATCAATAATATGAAAGGAAAACCAAGGGAAATTCCTCAAAGGAATAAGAGGATGTTTTATATATGGATAATAAAGACATAGATATTTTAATTTATATGAAAAAATAATTAGTTCATTGGAATGAAATAAACTACATCCTAAGTTAATATTTATAGTTCAATGTATTATGAGTGGGGTACCTGTGCATTGTTCGAGCTAATAGCCTTATCCTAAGACAAAATCCTTCACCAATGAAGGGGCTATGCTATAAAAATTATTCATGTATTATTGTTCAGGTGTCTATCTATTAGTATTTTAAAATTATACAATATAATATTTTTATCAATGATATTTTAGTTGGAGAATCCATGAAACATATAGGAATTGGTTTACATTAGTTTTGGAGTAGTTTTTAATAAGTATTTTTATTAATATGTTGTGTGGTATCAATAACATGGAAAAGGTATTTATTGGTAAGGTTATTTTTATATAAAACCCATTATTGAGGGATTGATAATGCTTATTATGTTCTTAATGTTGAGATAATAAATTTTAATTTTGATTAATATGAGATTGAGTTTAATAAATTAATTTTGGAAGTATTTGTGATCTTGAAATTTATTAGTAAATTTATGATATAATTATTTATGTTATGTTCAATGAAGCTTATTACATTGTTATATTACTGGATTATATTAGAGTCTCTTTTATTTTATTCTTGGAAAATGATATTGTTATATTTTAAAATAATATATGTTTTCATTGACGTTTTATGGTGATTCAATTTTTGAACATGGTTTTAATGAATATATGAACAAGTTATTCACGTGTTTGGTATGATATAATATGAGCTACATTATGTTTTTTAGGGATAAATATTAAATTTGATCATTGAAAAAATATTTCATACTACATTTTATATTTTTTATGGGACTATATTTTTGTCATACATACTTGAGATGAGTATTGAAATTATCAATTTATTTTATGGATTTATATTAACATTGGGTGTTATTATTGAGGTTATATAGACTAATATATTATTCCATAATATGATGATTTTTCTATACTGGATAACTTATGATATCCATTTTGGTTTTAGTAAATATTTAGATCTAGAATTAAGGACACTTTATTATTCTCTGGATCTTATGGTCCATTTTAATTTAGTTTCAGTGCTTTAGGGACGAAAAATCCATATTGAATATCTATATCTTGTAGTAAGAGATTAGATATAAGTTAAAATTGTTCAAATCTAAACCAAAGTATGAAATTAAATTTATGGATTTGAATAAACCAAATATGTTTTTTTTTCTTTTATTCCAGGAAAAAATAATCCCATAACTCTAGGATAAAGGATCTTGAGAATGAATATAATAATAATCATGAAATAATTAACATATTTGAAATCTAATTTTACTTCTCAAACCAATAATTAATTATGGTTATGAAAAATTAATTATGTTGTGATCATAGAGATGGTATGCCAAACATACGCAATAGTAATGTTTCAATTTTCCAAAGATCATCTTGAAAATGATGTATGAAATGTTTTTCCATCAAGTATTGATCATAATATCATATATATATATATAATATAATTTGTTTTAAATATACTTATATATTTCATCCATGGGGTGTGGTGAGAAAAAGTTAGTCACATCGCTTCGTAAAGGTAGTAGCCCATACGTACACGAATGATGTTGCCACCATTCAATGTAAGAAATAAAATGATATATTATCTTTTAAGAATGATAAATATATAATTAATATCATAATTATTTTATTTATATCCCATATATTCATAAATATATCCTTGTTACTCTCTATGTAATGTGCTAGTGAAAAATGAATAACATCTCCACATGAGGTGGTAGTCTGTCATACATAAGAGTGGAACTATTTTTTCCCCAGTGAAATGAAAAATAAATTTTATGTCAAATATAATGACTAAAATGGTATAATTATGTTATTAATATCATATATTTCATTTCTATATATCATCATAACCAACTTCAAAGGGTGGTAATGGAAAAATTAATGAGATCGGTTATTAGGGCATTAATCTATTGTACACAAAAATGATGATTTAATAATATATTTGATGGATTTGGGGATGGTTTGAGGTCATTAAATTAATTTATAAATATCTAATTATATTTAATGTATAGATTTTATTATATCATCATTTTAATAATGAATTTATATCGGTGGGGAAGAAATAAAATAAAAAATATCGTTAAAGAAGGTTACCACTTCATCAGGTACCCTCCATATTTTTGAAAACAAAATACTTCCAAGAATGGATTTATACTTAAACTAAGGACTATATGATTAGGATATGTACATTGGGTATTTATTAGGTCATGTATTAGCTATACTAAAAGGGTTTGAAAGTGTTAAGAGGAGAGGATGGGGTGGCCTTTTATAAGTGTGGTTAGTGGAACACTTTAAATTTTTAGAATGAAAAAGGGGTACCCACGTCTTTTATATGAAATATGGGTCCAAATGAATATTTATAAATAATTATAAATTACATGGTTTAAATATTTCTATAAAATATATTTTAGAATAGTTTGAGGTCATTTTAAATGTTATGTTTTTAGTATAAGCCCTTGGTAAATCTATTTTTACCTTAACCACATTAACTATTTGTTAATATTTTCACTATTAATTATGGTGAAAATTTAATTTTATAATATTAAATCTTATAAATAATTCAATTTAAAAATATAAAATACATTTTTCAAAATTACATTCACAAATGAGGAAAATTTTAATTTAAAATTAATCTGGTGGATGTAATAAGAAAATTGGGTTTTAAAAAGAAAATGTTCAACAGTTTAGAATGTTTTTATATTCAAACTAAACATTAAAATTATTAAGATGGCCTAAATTTAATTAATAGTTATATAATTGATCAAATTTCACTATAAACCTAATTTAAAATATAATTTAACATTTTTAATTAATTATACAAAAATACATTTTTCAATTAAAATTCATTATTTTTCACCATTCATCAACAATTAAAGCTTTTCAGAAATATCCAAAAAGCTCACCCTAAATTATTATTGAAAATATAATAAACTATTTTATGTTCATTTTATAATTTTTTATTACAAAAGTGGAAAAAATTAATTATAAATTATATGTGCAAAGAAAGAAAATTTTTTCCTAAGAAATAATATAGTTTATCAGAAAGAAATTATTTTTTATTTAAATGATTCTTATTTTATTTATAATAAATAGATAACAATGATTTTTTAATTAATTTAGTATTATTCATACATTTCGACATATTTTCTAAGTTATAATGTTATACTATATTATGGTTCATTGTAAATTAGGGTTTCATGTTCTGCCAACTGTCTAACAGTTTACATTTGTTTCAAAGGAATTATTTCATAATGCCCTGGATGTTATATTTTCTTCTATGTTATGTGTTTCATGTCATTAACATTATTGAAAATAATTTTATTATTTTTAAATATTATGGGGTCACATTCTTTGTGAAACTAAATAAATTCTATCATTACTATTTCAAATTCATCTTGGTAATCAAGAGTTTGGAATTTCAAAATACGATTTCTGAAAAACCCACATCATAAAATTATTGATAAAACAACCTCTTAATAATGTAGAAAGGGAAATAATAAGTTCATATAGAATAACACATAACTAGTTTTTCATATATGAAAATATTTTTCAAATGTGAAGATATAGACATGGAAGAAAATCATAATAAATATATAGAGTAATATAGTTCATTGATCACAATATGGTGAGGGTTCAATAAAAAGTAAAGGATATGAAAACCATAAATCTATGATGACTAAAAGGAAGTTAGATTCATTGAATATGAATGTTATAAGTTAAAATTTTTATTTCATGAAATTTTTCCTAATTTTGAGGATTTCATTTACTTTATATAAATGTAAGTAAGTATACTTACTTAATGTGTTACTATTTTATAATAACAATGTCATCATTTGGTTATGCATTGATCAATTTCTAATTCATTGCTTACTCTAAAAAATTAACATCTAAAAAAAATTATTTATAAATTACTAAAATTCAATTTTAACAGATTTTAATATCCATATTTTGATGATAAGTCATTCTTTAGTTCTCTATTTATTATTATAAAAAAAATTTAGCAGAGGTTATCTAATTTGTATAAATCACTATATATATAAATAATAAATTAATCCCATTGACCTCATTCAATTCCCAACATAAGCAATTTCATAAATTTTTAACCTTATGAGAGTTTAAAAATATTAATATCCAAAACATTATAATGAATGTTACAGGATTTACAAAATGAACAAATCATTAATCCCACAAACATTAATAACTACCTATTAATAGTCACATACCAAACATGTTAATACATTCATCATGAATTTTCATGAAACATGATAATAAACTAAATTACCATACAACCCTGTTGAAAACATGAATTATTTATTATTTATTATCTAAAGAAATGATTATTGGATATATTCCATAAATCAAAAAAATCATCAAACTAAATCAATGATAGCATACAACACTTTTTCAATTAATCATTAATCAGATCCAAATCATTTCGTACTATCAAATTTACGTTAATCCATATCAATAATATCTTTATCCCAACATCATTATATCTATATCAAGAACATAATAAGTGATATAATTCCATCAATCATGTGATTTCCTTGAAGGTAAAATTTTCACGGAATCATTTTCCTTATTTATTAGCACAGTTCATCATACAATTTCAAATCCATAATGAAAAATTATTATTGTACAATCCTTATACATTACATAATTTTCATAACTGGGATATAATTGTTAAAGTAATCAATTGATATAATTCAATAATATAAACATAATAATATTATTAATTCCTCTATTTTGGTGAAAATAGTATAAACTTGACCATGATCAATTAGATTATTTTTAGATATATTCCATTAACACATGAAACATTGATTTTTGTAGTTACTCATATTTTTATTGTTGAATCATTATAAATTGGAAACATTTTCTGTACCCTTAAAATCACAGGCATGGTGGCCTTTCTGTCCAAACTTTTAAAAAACACCCATTCCATTTGAGAAATCACCAAGGTGTTTCCTTCAACAATTGTAACATTCTGTAAAATTCTTATTTACATTCTTCCTTTTATCCATTTTCCCATTTTGTCCCCCTATTTTCATTATTCACTTTAAATCTATAATAATTGATGAAATATTTCTCTATCTTATTTAAAAAACTTATTATTTCATCGTATGATGAGAATGATTTGGAGATTTGTTCCCTTTGAATTACAGTCTTAATGTTAACAAAGAAATTATCTAGCTTTCTCTTTGTATTGCATGCATTTATGTTGTTCCCAATCCTATTAGTAGACAAAATTTATAACTGAAAAAATACACCCGATTAGATCATATCATTCAAAAAAATAATGTAAAATTTTGAAACTTGTGAAATATTTCACATAAATGAAAAAATTTATGCATAGCTAATATCATGATTGGGGATATCTCAATTTCAAATATCTGTTAATTGTTTGTAATGAAAATTTAAATTATCTTAAGTAATACTCAAGGAGTGTTAAATTAGGAGAATATTAAATCCTATTCTCATGCATCATATGTTGATCAGGAAAATCCCAATGTTCCAATTTCAACGTTGTTACCCCTAGGAACATATATAATAAAAACACATCCACTTGTAGTATCAAGAAATTTATTTATTTTCATGGAAAAACAATATAATCGCTTTGTTACCAAAACATTAGTATGTTCATCTATACTGATACTCATAGTTAATAATTGGGTTATGTACACTAATATATTTTCCATAAATATAGTTCCCTCAGTTTAAACTGAGCTTCCTCAGATATTGACTATAATAACCACAACTCTAATAACGTTGAGCCAATGTCGAGATTATTTTGATGGCGTAAGATACAAGTAATATCACCCAAAAGCGTATAATTGTATAGTAGTCTTGGTAAACTTGATACATAAATAACCACCATATTACATTTTAAAACACAAAGTAAAAAATAATGTTTTCAATAATAACATTATTCCCTCATGTATACCCTTTCATATCAATCATAGTAAACTTCAAAGATTCATGGAGAGGGAAACAAAATAAGGGTGATCATAAATTCTCAGTATAGGTACATATAGTGGAAGCTATCATGATCAATTAGAATAATCCACATTGAAAGGTGGATAACTGAACACACAAGTTAATTAAATTACTATATTAATCATAATCAATATAGAAATGTATATAACCGAAAACACATGACATTTAATAAATAAAATGAGAATGAAATATATCTAGAGATAATATCATTATGAAAATCTCATGGATAATAATAAATAAAATCATAGTGAATGAAATACTTAATTATTGGACATCATTGCTTATGCACATGATGCAACAACAATCAAGATCTATCCTTAAGATAGTTAAATACTATTGAGTATAAACCCATTGAACTATGTCCAACCACATGATTTTCCTAATGAGACCTATCTATGCATTCGAGGGTTATCTAAGACTATGCCCCAACCATTTATATATGACCAATGAATTCATCATATATTTAATAACAAATTCAATTCATGAACAATGTGTCTTGACATCACATATCCATATTGAGTAAAGAATACAAATTTAAAAAAATTTCCCCATATAAAAAAATAACTTTAAATATAGAACATCCTATGTCAAAGTGATATATGTTTTAATAACTAATAATATACATGATATATAATATGGATATTTAGGGGAAATATAATGTCCATTGATAAAAAGGTAAGTTATTATATTAATGGGATTGTTAATAACTAAAAATGAATCAATAAGGCGAGTTTCAATACTATAATTGTTCCAGAAGATCAAAAACCATTGATAAAATGAATCATGATAATATATATCGTATATATTTCCATTATATTAACAACAAAGGCATATTTTCAATGATGAATGGCAAAACATTAAAAATTTATTTGAATTTTTTTGAGGAAAATCAATTTCCTATTTTGATATCTCTTTTTTAATGAAAAATGTTCACAAAACATTTGGAAAATATTTTTTTTGGGATATAAAAATTTAATTTTATAAATAAAAGTTTTAAAACCAGAATTTTTTATAATGGATTTAAATTATGTCTACATCGTAAATACTAAAACAAAGATTTTATTCTATTTTTCATCAAATGACAAAAAAATATTTTTTTGAAAATTACCAGAATAGTCCTTGAAAAAATTTAAAATTATAAATTGGTAAAAATATTATTCATAATTCATTTGTAAAACGTTAAAAAAATTTATTTTTTTAGAAAACAAGGTTTTGGGTGAAAATAGATTTCTAACTAAAGAGAAATGAGGTTGGATTTTTTGACAATATTTTCTTAAACATATTAAGTTAGAAAGATAGTAAAATATTAATATTACATTAATATATCTTTAACAATAAAAGGAGTAGAAAATGAAACGTTTTTTTAAATAGAGGACAAATTATAATCAATCTCAATTAGAATGAGATTATGAAATAAACGTTAAATTTATCATACTATTGAAGTGGGGATTAATTGAGGAATTTTTTGTGTATATAGAATGTAAATCCACATAAAAAAATTATAAATAAAAAAAAAATATTCCAAGGTCAT
Organism: Viscum album; assembly: GCA_963277665.1. Lineage (NCBI taxonomy): Eukaryota > Viridiplantae > Streptophyta > Magnoliopsida > Santalales > Viscaceae > Viscum > Viscum album. Next base: position 1,712,621,625 of record OY728165.1, on the reverse strand, counting down.
GGAATGCAATATATTACCATGAAATAACCAATGAATTATATGTTTAACCCAATGATTGGAAATCGAGTTAAGAAATCCCTTACCACTTAGTAACATTTAATTTAAAACCCCCTTAAATGAAATATTTAAAATTAAAATGTAAAATAACATTTCTTATCTAATAATCATTATATTACAAATTAAAGGTGTATTATGTACACCATAAAAAATAATTTATGCACACAACAACAAGAAATTCCTCAATGAAGGGAAATTGAGACGACATCTATTAACTCGTGAATCATTTTGGTTTAAAATTTATTTAACTTTAATATAGTTGTTTTAAACATGTTTTTAACTTATACTATAACCATAAAAATATTTTACTATCATATATGATCCTTTTATAACATCTTATTACCTATTTGATAATAATCATTCCTTATTTTTATTTTTTAGAGTGTTAATTACATTAACTTCCAATTAGTGTTTTATCATGAATGTTTTCAATATTTTACATATAATATAGTTATATCATATATAAAATAATAAAAATGAAATAATTAAAATATTTTTACAACAAAATTACTTTAAATCCCAGTCATGAATGGTTCTTATGAAAAATGATGTATGTTGCGATCATGGAGATGGTAGGTCGTACATACGCATTAGTAACATTTTCATTTTCAAATGATCATCAGGGAAAGAATGTAAGTAATATTTTAACATTATATAATGATAATAATATAATATATATCACAATATTTTCTTAATATACATTTTTATACAATCCATGGGATTTGGTGATGAGAAGAGAGTCACATCCCTTCGTGAAGGCGGTAGTCCACATGTACGCGAGTGATGTAATCATCTTCTAGGGTTAGAAATACAATGATTTAATATCTATTAATAATAATAAATATGTGGTTAATATAAATATTAATTCAATTAGATCATATATATTCTTTAAATTTATCCTTATTACCTTTCATGTAATATATTAGTGAAAAACGAATCACATCGCTTCGTGAGGTGGTAGTCCACCGTGCATATGAATAGGATTTTTGTATCCCCTCGATAATGGAATGTAAAAAATTTAGACATTTTATAATAATTCTATTTGTATAATTACTTTATAAATATCATATATATACTTTATATCCATCGTCATACCCAACTGTGAATGATGGTAATCCAAAAGCGAATGACATCTGTTCGCAAGATGATAGTCCACCATAAACACAAATGATGATTTCATAACCCAATGGAAGTGGTGACTATTTTAGGCCACTAAATTAAGAAAAAATTATCATTATATTTATTATAAAATATATATTATCTCATAATTTTAATAATAATTTAATCTGATGGAGGAAGAAGTGGAATAAAAATGCTTGTGGAAGAACATTACTTCTTCTTCAAATAAACTCCTTAGGTTTACACAAAAATACATCCTTGGTTGAATTTATACCAAAATTAAGTATTAAAGGACTACGGTTTTAATTTTTTTCTTTTATTTGGGAATGTATTTTCTGAACCAAAATTCTTCAAAGGTGTAAAGAGTAGAGGAGAAGATGCATCCTTTTATAAGTGAGATGAGTGAAACACTTATATTTTTCAGAATAAAAAAGGTGTAACCACATTTTAAAAATGAAACAGGGGTAAATGTTTATTATTATTTGTTTTCAAATATTAAAGGGAAGAAATATGTCCATAAAATAGATTTTATACTTAGTTTAGATCATTTTAACTATAACATCCCCAACCCAGAAGTCACCGAACCGGTGCCCCACCCCGAGTCGTCACATGAACTCAAGTGTGCCTCCCCATACACCAGAGGTTTACAACTAGCAGAGAGGATTTAATGATTCACATGATGAGACTATACCCTCTCTACCAATGTAATACATAATAGGAATAAATATAAATACTGAAAAAATATGATTAAAAAATAAACACACATGCCAAACATCTCCCAATAGTGTCAAAAACACAACACAACATTAACAATGTCATAAAATATTATTAATGAAAGTTAATAAAACACAAAAATTAGACCAACGATCAATCCCCCAATGGGATCAGACTCAAATTTTGGATCATTATCTATGTAATATTCGAGCCTAAATCAATATCCTAGGGTTGAGACTTTAACCTTGTCCTGACCTGTAACCAAGAAAATTAACATGGTTATCCAACGGCGGCCCGAGTAGGGTGTGAGTACAAAACTCAGTAGGCCACCACTAACAATGTCTAAAAATATCCAATCCAATAGATAGTGCATTTAGGTACAAAATACATTTTAGGTATGCAAGGTACATTTTAGGTTCCATTAGTTAACAATGTTCATTTAACTAATGACTCACATTTATCCCAATTCTATGCCTTATACCATTTTTTCTATATAGTGAATTCTTATAAAAATTTCTTTAGGATAGGTATATACATCCACTAAAGGGGTGTGAGGAAATAAATAATTATGCATAGGGAAAATATGTAAAGTACATATCTCACTAGGGATATAAAAATCACGTCCACACATTATCCTCAACTCGAAGCCTCAGTCCATGTGGAAAGAAACTGTTAGGTAAATAGAGCCTCCATCCCCTTCCCTCAACCATGCATTAATAGGATGGAGTTTAGATCCTTATTCTAACTTGACCCATGGGCGTATAACCTCATGTCAATACCCCTCTTTCCCAAGCCATGTGAACATGATTATTTTCCAATCACCAAAACCATACCATAACACAACCAAGCATAAACAATTCCATTGGAGTTCACAATACATAACAATCAACATGGGAATTATTACTTTGTCATAACCCATTAATACATTTTCCATTTACAATTTATATCCATTTATCCAAATCCAAATTCTCGTTCCATAACCCATTAAATGTTTTTAACTACCCCCATACATAGCCAATATTCACCAATTACTATATACTAACCCACTTAGTCCACTCACCATTTCACAATCATTTACACCTTATGCATTTCAAGTTCGACTCTTATAATACACATCACAATCACTTTATCAAATTCAACCCATTAGGCATTACCCATGATTACCCATGTATTAACTCCTTCCATATTCATCAATTCCATTATAAAAAAATTTATATGTTCTCAATTCACAATCCATTTCCTATTTCACATGCTCAACATTTCATATGTACTATCCTCTATGTAATTTCAACATAATTCATATACCATTGGAAATTATCCATTGAACCCAATTAACCCACTTTAAATTCATTCTGAACAACCAATTATGAAATTTCATAAAAACATAGGCTCAAAAATCAATATTCTGTTTACAACTAAATCAACAATTTAAACATGTTCTACAATGGATTCACATTATCCCTCAGCAACCCTTCATTAAAACCTACAATTTTCATGGTCCGGGAAAGCTGGCGCACCCCATGAGTGGACCTAAAATGGTCTTGTCATTCTTTATGCATCCCATGTGGAACTAGAGGGTTTCAATTAGTTACATAAACACCCTTTTTAATCAAACACTCTCATAGAACCAAGATCAAAAGTCGGGAAAAAGAAGAACACAAGCTTCCATGAACAAATCTAAAATAAAACTAAGGGATAATAATTATAGACCACCTACCTCAAATTTGACAATGATATCACTATTAATCATGTAGTGGATCTCAATTCAAAAACCCCTTGAATCCCTAACTTAAGATTCACCAAAAAAGGAGAGTTTTTAGGTCTTTAGAAGGGGATGGAAGAATATAGACACCCTAATCTGAAAAAAGAGAAGCAAGATGAGAATTAGACTTACCTAGGGCTTTCATCCGCAACCAACATTGCTCAAAATGACCATTAATTGAAGGAGAACAACCTTTTGGAATCTTGGTTCTCCCAAGATCATTAATAGGGTGGTAGGGGGAATGTAGAGACTTCTAGGTTGGGGTTTAAAATCCCAATATGGTATTTTTTGTAATTTTCTAAAAAATATTGGGTTGCCAGGTTTACCCACACGGTTTTCCATACCGTATGCAAACTGTGCGTGAGGAACTTTCTGAAAAACACAGCTTTACAGAATTTATTTGGGATTCCGTAATGTTTTCATAACCATGCACCAACAGTGCATAAGCCTCAGTCCATGGTTTCATGGTTACCTAGGATTCATGCACAATTTTCACTAACCATGTGCAAACCATGAAACATGTATAAAAACTCCATTTTCTCCATCTTTCATGTTCTGAAACCTTGGAACACCCACAATACTTCACATAAACATGTTGATACACTTATATAGACAAAAAGAAGAGGCCAAACAAAAACTTAAACAAAAAAACTTATGAAATTTTAGGATCTTACAAACTCCCAACCTTATAATGGCTCGTCCTCATGCTGCTCTTCCCAAGATTCACTGATCTTATGAAACAAGTGATCATGCCACTAGGAATATTTATCCTTTTCCATTTTACCATGTTCCCATTGAACACCACAATTCTTCCATGAAAAGTGAACAAAGGCACCATCTCGACTCGCAAGACATCCTCACCTCAACCCAAACCATGAACCAGAGACTCCTCAAGGATGAATCAACCTCAACCATTCATCAATCATTAGAATTAACTAGGGACAACATAGGAATCATTTACTAACTCCCAAAACATAGAAAATTCTCACACAACATCGCATTATCATGGAGGAACCAATCGGCACCCCCTCAGTCTGATCCTCTAAACAACTCAAGACCCAAATCACATGGCGTTATTTTCATCAATTTTTTCCAAACACTAAGGGTGAACAAACTAAAAATATCACAAAGGAGAACACAGGGTCTTTAAAACCAAATTTTCCAATATAAGTCGATTCAAAACTATTGGAGATTGATCACCCAAATATCAACCCATCTTTCACATCTCCTGAAGTGTCCCAACTCACCATGACCAAACATCTATAGGGGAATTACACTGTATTGGATTCTATTCGCAATGTCGAAACCATTTGGGTGTAAATTCCTACACTATCCATTCAAGGAAGAAGCTCAAATTTACCTCACTCACGTATAACTTCATTTAAAAAAATGCACATTCTTTCACAACATAAACCTAGAGGTGGGTCAATCTCACCACACACATTCATGTTTACCATCTCAGGTCAGACTATACCTAATTGGTTTGTCCTAGAACACCCACCTTCCACTAATGGTATGCTACCCCTTTCTCACCTTTCCATGGTGATTACTAACTTGATGCCTATCGTCATCATCCCACACACCCACTAAGTTCATTTCCTAAATTCCATTATAATTTCATCATCCCAACAATACCTACCTCTAGACCATAATGGGAATTCACCCTTGACATGACACCACCTCACATGTCCAGGGTTCCCTCAACTTCAAGAAGTTCTAAAACCACCCTAGGAGAAATTACCCAAGACTAAACTCAATCTTTGTTGGAGTTATAGAACCCATCCTGTCTTGCCACAACCTATTCACATATCCAACCACACCCATCTAAAATTTTTACATAGACATCAGAAGCTTCATATTGAACCACATTGATCTTGAAGCCAACTCCTGCCTCATTAGTCACCACATACAACTCCCACATTACCTCTCTGAGGAACCTAACATGCACCTCACAAGTTATTCATTGAAATTATGGTTCCACTAAATCAACATGATGTTATCATCTCTATATCTAGCACTAACTTTTCACTCCCCACCATATGAGTGTCATTAAAATTTCTCTCTATGAGAGATTCCAACCACTGCATCTTACACTCTATCACAATAGTTACCCCAAAACGTAGACATAGACATCTATATTTGTTTCCAAAAAAGAATACAAAAGTCACCCTGTTCCCATTCTTAGCTTCTATGAATGGAACTCATGAATATTTCGACATCAAGTCCATCCCAAGGACCTCACCCGAAGCCATCGAGGTTGTACCTCCCATCATCAAGCTATACACAAATTGTTTCCATGCACGTCAACTCCCTGATGTTCTTTATCCAACCAAACGCATTTATGTCTCTTGCTGTAAATCCAATGCTTCTAAATGTACCTATGAATATATCATGATTTTGGATAGGATCGTCACTAAATGAGGTATCCTAATAAGTTTTCAAAGAACACTACAAAAAACATATCAATTTTATATTTCCAACTATGGGATAAGATGACCTTTCAAGGATCTCTGGATCCCTAGCAAATGAATCTCATCAAAACATAAACACCACTAATAAGGTCAGATTTCTAATCAAGTATCACCATTTATACATGACCAAATCACAATAGAAATGTGAACCAATGTTTTAGGAGGCACTAGTTCCACCAAAACACTCATGTTCTTATGATGTGTCTCTAATAGCTAACAACCAAAGAAAAATAATCTACCATGCCAATCAATATAACATTCTCTAAATAATAAACCTCTTTTATGTATAGACCATCACCCGATTACATACCAAAAAATGTATGTTGGTTAGTCATCCTCATCGACCCTGAGGTGGCCTCTGCATCTCACCCAACAACCATGCCATCATACAAACAAGTTCAACCACATGACCACCCTTATCTCACCCAGTCAAAAATGACTTCGAGTCCTCTGTTAATCACCCTCCAATATGTGAGTCAAGAATCCATACGATACAACCCTTTGAAACAAAGCTTACCTATTATCATAACACTATGTTTCCTTTATGAATTAACAAAACATAACTATACCATTTAATAAAACTTAGTTGTACTTAGTATTCACAGACACCATCTCCAAAGCTTCTCCCTTGCCTCATATAATAAGGTACTTGCACGGCTATGCTAACCTCTCTTGAGTTCACCCTTGATTTTTCAAAACTATCATCATGTAACCACAAATCGAGTAGAAACACCAACTATCAACATTCCCACTTATCCCTCTAGCTCAAACCCACACCATACAACACTCTAAGTTCCACTGTCAAATTCCAAAACATCTACATGTGTGACACACCGAAAAGCACTGGGAACCCTATCTAACCTTTATCATAGGTCACCTTGAATGATGAATGATAACAAATACCTATACTAAAGTCTCAACCAGTAAAAGCCATTGACACTCTCTCCAAACCAATAATATCAAGACAGAAGAAAAGCAATGCTTATGCATGGCACTCTCACCCAAGTTCCGATCGAAAATGCGCCTAGCGCACCAAAAAAAATTTACACTAGGTTTTGTACCAAAGGTGTACTCAATCATCGACACTATTAGAAAAACATCCCCTTGATGATTCAAAATGACACTCACAAGGTCTCTAATCACAAGATCAATAAGTCCAAGGCGCCAACCTTAAGGTCTAACACAAACTATGTGTTGGAGTTGGTGGCCTAGAACCAACTACATTGTACTTTATTCATTAATAAATACCTTATCACATCTTGATTGTTCTTATGAGTGATAATTCATGTGATAATGTCCTAAGGACAGCTGTTGCATTAAAGGGTCATAGCAGATCCCTACAATGATGAGTACTCTGAAGTGTCATAACAATGTTCTTGAATATATGTTCTATGGCCAGATGATGTTATTTGAGGGACACAAATAATACATACCATTAGGGGTGAGGACTCATAAAACTTTGAGGCACCTTCTCAGGGTGTGCGCCCTTTGTAATATCCAGGAGGATATTATGAGAATGAGACCTGCAGTAAGAAAAGCACATTTCATAGTCTCATTGGAGGTTCCTATCTATGGATGTGTATATTGGTCCTTAGACTTTAATATTGTTATTAATGGGTATTAAAACCCACACACTTAGATGTATTGATGAAAACTATGACGACAGACTATTCCCAGTGAGGTAGGATACATTGGGTGCGTTATGAGTGATACTTCATTAATAGATAATGCGAGAAAGAATTTTTCATTCTGTTCCATAATGTAAGTAGATATCTCAGACCCTATGATGGAGATGATATAGCCAAAATAAATCCTTGGTCGTGGAAAGGTATGGGTGAGTTCAATTCTAGAAAGTTAAAGAAAGAATAATTGAGCACAGGGGTTTATGGTGCTAGCATGAAACCCACTTGATTAGAGATATCAATACAAAGGGAATAAAATACATGGTAAGAATTCGTATGAGGTGAAACATTAATGCAGGGTCAACTTCTTTCTCTTGGTTTCCTTGACTCATTTCTAGATAGTAATATTTGACTTTAGGCAAACCCTCCTAATGCTAATGAGAAAAAGGCCTAGAGGGTTGCACACTAAGCGTTTCTATGTATCTCAAGTAGAATAAAGGTTATTATCAAATGTAGTTTAATAATTATTCATGTAAGCCTAAATCATTTTAATGTTTGAGGAAGAATAAAATAAAAAACAAGATATACTTGTCGTGTACATTGAATGTACATGCCGTGTAGTTTTCATTTTTAAAGGAAACAAAAAAAAGTACATGCCGTGTATTAATTATTACACACCATGTAGTTTTTCCAGTCGTGATTTTGAGGAAATGATATTGTTTTATTAAATGATATTTACTATAATAAGAATGAGCGCATTTTAAGGAATTAATAATTCGACATGGGTGTTTTAAATAAGAGTTATTGAAATAAATAAAACGTGTAATGAATATATTTATTGTCATAACCCTATAACCAAAAACTAGATTATAAATATCCTCACAACCCTAACACTTTTCCATGAATCGTTGTGCACAAAAATTCTAAAGAATTATATCAAGGCCGATAGAACTCCTTCCTCTAAAAAAAACTCTCAAAACTATGAGAGAACCTCCTCCATCGGATCAAAGTGATCTAAGTTGGACAATGCAAGAAAAGGCTTCTCCATGATACCACCTAGATATTCCTTCGGCGACGTCCAGAGATACATGGTGCACCTGTGGATGACTTATAGAGGATGTCTACACCTGAATTTTGCGATGCAATAATGAATCATATTGAAACGTGACCGGAAAACATAAGCGAAGAAAAAAATCCATCAAAATAATTCTTATCAATTAATTAAATTATTTATAACCAACATATGACAATCCTCTCGACGGTTTCAGGACACTTATATTCCTTTTTTTCTAAATTCTATTCCAAAGATCTGGTGTTTTATTATTTTGACAGATCTCATATTGAATGTTTTTTAATGCTACAATTAATGTTGGGTAAACCCACCAACGTGTTTCTACTACACCCAGAACCTACAAGTGGTATCAGAGTGGTCATATCGTTGATTATGATTATTCATTTTTTCATTGGTGATTTACGCATTTAATAATTTATTTGTTTCAATTCAAGTTAATCGTTTTTCAAATCTGAATCTTTAGATCTGTTCATCCTCTCTCATATCTCGTTCACCTAACAGAAATTAATTTTTCTTTTAACTTTGATTAAAATAAAATAGAGGATCTCGTCCAGAGGTTCCAAATTTTCATGTCCGTATAACACAAGAATACATGGTGTGTATTCTGAAGTGCATGCAATGTAGTCTAGGTTCAATTCATCGGACTAGTCACCCAAATTAGGTCATGTATTTAAGTATACCTATGTCATAAATGACACCGTGTGTTGACCAGGAACGGGTGGCCCATGGTTTCAGAATTACACGCCATGTGGTCTACTGAAGACAATGTGTAGTACCTTTGGGTTAGGGTTGGATGGTGTATACCATACATAGCTTGCTCGGCTGGAATCTGTGAAACGCAAATACTATACGGCGTGTGTCCCACTGAACACATCATGTAATCAGAAAAATTTCTGAATTACATATACATGCCATTTCCTAGACATGTACTCCGGATGGAAAGTGAACAAAAGTACACGCAGTGTAGTCGGAAATACATGTCATGTAATCTTCCAAATTACACAGATTTGTTAAAATTTATTATTATATTATACAATCCTTTGAGACATGTACCATAGTGCAGGTGTAAAGCAAAGGAGAAACAAGTGATAGGTGTTTTATATATGTGAGTTTAATTTAACATCTGTGTAATGAACGGGAATTCACTGGGTTGCCTCCCAGGAACAAGTTACATACAAAGATAATTTTAAATGAATATATTTTTTTAAAATTATGATGGATGATAATCTCAGGGAAATTCAGAAAAAGGGTTTAAGATAAAAGTATTGATTAATTAAAGAAAATTAATTGATTCGAGCATGATTTATCTTAAGAAAGAACGATTAAATAATTGAATGCTAGTTTTATTTATGCGTAAATATAGTTGCATGTATGGATGATCATGATCTAGACCAAGACCTTTGTATGTTAATGGTTTCTTTTAATTTATTTATTTAAATTAAATTTGTTTTCCTACGAGCCTTCTCCTTAATAACATGTAGGGCATGCGCTCCTAATGATTAATTTAAGTAAAAACCCCTTTTACCATTAACCTACGTGTGACATAAATACATATGTAATGGATGGAGCTCTCAAGATAGTAGAGGAGGCTCAAGTAAGGAACCAAGGTGAATCCAATCCAAGGAGATACAAAGGTGGATATGTGGAAGCTGTAAAAACGAACACAAAAGGTTCAAGGAGTTTCCCCCATAGGTCTTGGGTTAGTTAATAAACCTCTAGATAAACTAACCAATAGAATAATATCATGATCATACCATTAATTTTATTTCTTTTAGTTTCATGGTTTATTTATTGGGGGTGTGTTTTCATGATCACACAATTAATAAATTAAACAAGTTTGTAAGATGGAACTAAAATAAGTCTGGCATATGCATAATGATTATCTTATACATTGTTAATCACTTAATTATATCCTACTTAATATTAACAAGCATGTAATCAAATATAATAAAATGGAAATTTACATATACGGATAAAATCCCTCAAAAAATATTATGTCGGTATAGCCTTCCATAATCTTGGATAGAATCGATCCATAGTTCAAAGTGATTAACCAACCCTAGTTAGGGTGCTTTCAATTATCGGGGAATTCTAATTCAAGTTTTTGGGTTGACATGACATGGTTCGTATCAAGGGTTGATTTCCACAACATGACTTGGTGTGACCAAGAGGAAATGGTTGAGGAAATCCAAAATAGAATGATTTCAGGATTGGGGAGTCCACTTAGCGGATCAAGGAGATATGAGTTAATGCAGTTGGCATGTGGAATGCCTACATAAAACCCTTAAAGTTTTTTGACCAACCCTTGTTGGGGTAATACGACGTGAAATATGGATCCATTCAACTAGAATATTCAAGCAAAATAATATTCCAAAGTCAGTGGTGAGGGATATTGGATTTCGATAAAATTGTTGTAGACTAGTTAGTATTAATTAATTTATTTGTCTCAATTTTATAAAGTAAAAAAACATTTGATCATCTTAATTTTTAGAAATGACAAGAAAAGTGAATTCTAAAATATCATTGTGAACAATACTCTATAATGAAAACCTTCTCACCGAAACCAATATTCAAGAGTGGAAGAGGATTTTATGCGTCATCCTTCGCCATGATAGGAAATTGTATGGGTAGGAAGAGCATGTTTATGTTGCTCCTGGGAAAGAGGCTAGTGATGAGGAAATATCTCTCTATGTGAAACATATGGATGATGCCACATATGTCCAGTGTTTCATGCTATCATCCATGTCTAATGGGCTCTTGAAGGAACATGAAAACATGGACATGTATAGCATGATGTCTCACCTTAAGGATCTCTACCAAAATAAGGTGAGACAAGAGAGATATGAGACCTCTAATGCTTTTATTACAACTAATCTTGGAGGGTCTGCGCTATTTGTGCCTCATGTAGTCAAGCTTATTGGCTACATTTAACATCTAGATATATTAGGGATTAAATTCCCAGATAAGTTGCATACAGATCTTATCTTATCATCACTTCCCAGGATCTTCTCTAGCTTCATTGTCAATTATAACATTAGAAAAAATTATAAGAGTCTATCATAAATTCTGAACATAATTTCCCAGGTAGATAAGGACTTGGGGAATGATAAACCCACAGTCCTTATGAAGAATAAGAAAAGGAAAGGACAAGGAAAAGGGGGAAAAGACTTATAAATGGTCTGAAGCCCCCGAGCACCATCCCTCCATGAAGGGGAAGATCTAGAGGTAGGCAAGGAATGGGAGGAAGTATGTTTTACATGTGGCAAGCGAGGCCACTAGAAGAGGAACTGCACTCAAAAGTGCGGGGATGCTAAAGGTGTGTTCATTTTCAAGTGTAATATTTCAATTTTTACACACTTGGTATTAGATACAGCTTGTGTGGCTCCCATCAGTATTCAAATTCAAGAACTAGGTAGATTTAGATAGATTTCTATAGGAGTGTTGGATCTTTGAGCTCCCAATGGGGCAAGGCTGGCAGCATTGGCTATTGGAAATTACCACCTCTCACTACCAACTGGGATTATTTTGGTTTGACATAACTATTATTATGTGCCATGTGTTAACAAGAACGTAATTTATGTATCTTTTTTGGATATGTATGGATTTATTTTCATGTTTGGAAATAAGGGTTGTCTCTTTTATAAGAACAATGTATGTTATGGTATGGCACATTTAAATATTGGTTTGTATGTATTAAATTATGAAAACCAGGTTTTGGAAATTAATAACAAAAAAACTCACATGATTCATACATCACCCAGTTGTGGCATCACCGTCTCTATCATTTAAACGAGAAGAGCTTGAAGAAGCTCTTCCAAGATATTTATTTGGACTCTACTACGATAAAACCACTTTATAGAGGTAATGCTTGTTTACAAGGAAAAATGACCAACCCTATATTTAGTGGACAAGGTGAAAGGGCCATAGTGCTTCTTGGATTGGAGCATACATATGTGTGTGGAAAATTTCTAGTAGAAGCTTGAGGGGGATATTTTTACTTAATTACTTTTACTGATGATTTGAGTAGATATAGATATGTCTACTTAATGTGGTATAATTCAGAATCCTTATAGAAATTTAAGGAATTCAAGAATTAAATAGAGAATCAGCTTGGTAAGAAGATAATGAAACATTGATCAGATCGAGGTGGATAATATCTGAACCAAGAGTTCATCGATATTCTACAAGAGTCTGAGATTATATCTCAGCTCACTTTTCCTTACACACCACAGTGTAATGGTGTTATTGAAAGGAGTAACCACACCTTATTGAACATGGTTATTTCGATGATGTGTCATGCATATCTTTTATTATCCTTTTGGGGATATGCATTACAAACTGTAGCATACACATTAAACAGAGTACCAACTAAGGTGGAAAATGTAATTCCCTCCGAGTTATGGAAGGGAAAGAAATTCATTTTATCTCATACATGTGTATGGGGATGAGAGGCATTTTTTAAGGCCTTATCAGGAAACAAACTAGAACCCTGGGGCACAAAGTTTATCATTATAGGATATCCCATGAAAATAAAATGATATTACCTATATAACCCTCAAGACAAGAAAGTGATTGTCACCAGAAAATACATCTTTATTGAGAGAGATCACATACTCAAAATGGATAGTGGGAGAAAGATTGACTTCAATGATGTTGATGGTCTAGATACACATGAGTTGGTACAGGAACAAGTTCCATTGGTCCCCATGGAAGAGGTCCCAAAAACCCAAGTACTGCGTAGGAGCTCAAGAGAGGTAAGGGAACTAGAGAGATTTGGTTTCCTAGTTACCATGTATGGTGAATCATTTTTGTTTGAAAATGGTGGATCTCTCTTTTACATGGAAGTAGTTGAAAGATCATAAGATGCAAGATGGCTAGAAGCTATGAATTCTGGGATGGATTCCATATATCAGAACCATGTGTAGGTTCTGGTTGATGAGCCAATTGATGTAAAGCCAACTGGATGCAAATGGGTATTCAAGAGAAAAATAGAAATGGAAGTTCAAGTTAGCACCAATAAAGGAAGGCTCGTTGCTAAAGGATTTAGATAGCATCATGGAATTTACTATGATGAAACCTTCTCGCCAGTTTCCATTTTCAAATCCATAAGAATCATACTTGCCATAAAAGCTTACCATGAGTATTATATTTGGAAAATGGATGTCAGAACAGCATTCCTTAATAGGAACCTTCAGGAAGATGTATATATGACACAACCAGAAGGGTTTTGGACACCAGGTGAAGCCAAACAGGGTTTCAAGTTTCAAAAAACTATTTATGGTTTAACGAAAGCATCCATGTCATGGAAAATTCAATTTGATGAATCCATAAAGGAATTTGGTTTCATTAAGAATGAACGTGAGCCATGTTTTTATAAGCGGTTTAATGGGAATGTGATCGTTATCCTAGTAGTATATGTTGATGACATATTGCTTATTGGAAATGATGTACCAGTATTATAGTCAGTTAAGGACTGGTTGAACAAGTGTTTGTCCTTGAAGTACTTCGGTGAAGTAGCCTACATTCTAGGGATCAAGATCATTCATGATAGATCCAAGAGACTTCTTGGACTAGGTCAGGGTACAAATATTAACCACATACTAAAGAGATTTAGTATGGAACAATCCAAGAGGGGATTGGTTCTAGTGTCACACAGCTTACATCTTTCTAAGAAAATGTGTCCCCAGAAATAACAAGAGAAATATAAAATGAGTAAGATCCCATACACTTCAGCTATAGGATCCATCATGTATTCCATGTTATGTACCCACCTTGATGTTTCCTATGCACTAAGCATGGTAGGCAGATATCAAGCTGATCAAGGGTAACAAAATTGGAATGCTGTTAAAACTATCCTTAAGTATATGAGAAGAACTACGGATATGTTCCTGGTGTATAGAGGATACAAATAACTTTTCATCAAAGGGTATGATGATGCTAGTATTTATACAGAACAGAACGATACGAAGTCGCAATCTAGATATGTTTTATGTCTCAATGTAGGAGGTGTGATATGTAAGAGTTTAAAGCCACCAGTTTTCACCGATTCTACAGTGGAGTCTGAATATATATAGTCTTATGATGCAGCCATGGAAGCCTTCTGGATTCGGAACTTTGTCCTGAATCTTGATGTGGTGCCTAGCAGTAAAGATCCTATCATGTTGTATAGAGATAATACTACATCAGTGGCTCTTGTAAAAGAACCAAGGTCACATCAACGGACACAGAAAATACTCTAGAAGTATCAACTCTTGGGGGATTTCTATTAAAGGGGTGAAGTTTCAGTGAGCAGAGTGTCCACGGAAGAGAACGTGGTAGACCCCATGACTGAAGCCTTATCTTAGCAGAAGCATGAATATCATGTGAGCACTAGCAGGTTAAAGGTTGTTAGTAGTTAGCTCATGTCCAAGTGGAAGTCTATTAGAGTTGGTGGCTTAGAAACAACTAATTTTTAATTTATTCATTAATAAATACCTTATCATATCTTGATTGTTATTTTTCGTAATAATGCATGTGATAATATCCTAAGGTTAACTGTTGCATTAAAGGGTCATAACATATCCCTCTAATGATGAGAACCCAGAAGTGCCATAACATTGTCCTTTCATATAAGTTTGATGGATAGATTATGTTAATTGAGGGACACAAATAATAAATGTCATTAGGGGTGAGGACTCATAAAACATTGAGGCACCGTCTCATGGTGTGCACCCTTGGTAATATCCAGGAGGATATTATGAGATCGAGGCCCGCCGGTAGGAAATCCAAATTTCATAGTGTCATTGGATGTTCATATCTATTGATGCGTGTATTGGTCCTTATAATTTAATATTATTATTAATGGGTATTACAGCTCATACACTTAGATGTATTGATGAAAACTATGACGACACATTGTTCGTATTGAGGTAGGATACGTTGGGTGCATCACGGGTGATACTGCATTAATAGATAATGCAAGAAAGGATTTTTTCCTTATATTCCATAATTCAAATAGATATCTCAGGATCTCTGATGGAATTGATATTTCCTTAATAAATCCATGGCCATGGTAAGGTATGGGCGAGTTCAATTCCGGGAAGTCAGAGAAAGAATAATTGAGCACATGGGTTTATGGCACTCGAATGCAACCTGCTTGATTAGAGATATCGAGATAAAGGGAATTAATTACATGGTAAGAATTCGTATGAGGTGAGACATCAATGCGGTGTCAGCTTCATTCTCTTGGGTTCCATGACCTGTTGCTAGACAGTAATCTTGGAATTTAGTCATGTGCTCCCAATTACAAAGAGAAAAAGGCCTAGTGGGTCACAGACTAAGTGTATCGAAGTATCTCAAGTCGAATAAAGATTATTCCCATATGTGGTTTCATAATTATTCAAGGAATCCTAAATTTTTTTAATATTGGAGGAAGAATATAATAAAAAAAAAGATATAAACATTGTGTACATTGAATGTACACACCATGTAGTTTTTATTTTTGAAAGGAAATGAAAAACAAGTACACACTGTATATTAATTATTACACATAGTGTTGTTTTTCCAGTCCGTATTTTGAGGAAATAATATTGTTTTATTAAATAATGTTTATTATAATCCACGGGGGTGAATGTTAAGGAATTAATGATTTGACATGGTGGTTTTCAATAAGATTTAATTAAATAAATAAAATTCTTAGCACGTTTATTTATTCTCAGAACTCTGTTACCTCAAACCGAATTATAAATATCCTCACAACCCCAATAGATTTCCATGAATCATTATGCATAACAATTCTAGAAAATTATCTCAAGGCTGAGACAACTCCTTCCTCCAAGAATGCTCTCAGGACCGACAAAGAACCTCCTCCATCGGATCAAGGTGATCTAAGGCGGACAACTTAATCAGAGGATTCTCCACGATAAAACCTAGATATTCCTTTGGCGACGTACATAAATACATGGTGCATGGGTGGATCACCGCTAGAGGAAGTATACACTTTGTTTGGGTAACGCAATGACGAATCACATTGAAAGCTAACTAGAAAACATCAATGAATAAATAATTCCATCAAGGTAAGTCATGGATATTAATTAAATTAACTATAACCAACATATGATGATCCTCTTGACAGTCTCGGGACTCTTCTCTTCCTTTTTATTCTTCATTCTATTCCAAAGATCCGGTGTTTTATTATCATGAAGGATCTCAGATTTAACGTTGTTTAAATCTAAAATTAATGTTTAAAAAACCCACCAATGCACTTCCACTGCACCCAGAACCTACACTATGTAGGGTCACAAACCACAAGAGTTTCTAAACTCGCATTACCAAAAAATGCCTCATAACCCAATGACTCCATCCCTAAAAAGGGTTCCCTAAACACAACACCTTGGCCATATCATAACCAAAAAGGCCTCACAATCCAAATCCAATGTCTGAAACTAGGGCACTCTCACTTCTCCAACCTACAAATTCAACAGTCAAACTGACAACATGAAGGATTCCTACCTTTGAACTCAAAAATTCTTATTTTAAACTTCTTGTTCCCCTTACACTTTAATAGTGACCAATGGGATTTAACCATAGATGGAAAAGATAGCACGAAATCAAACATAAAGAACATATTCTACATACTCTATCTGAATGGTCATCATCACACTTAGAACACTACCATAAACCATACCTAATCTGTTTCATGGTCAACATGGGCTAACCTATTTATTTAATCATGATCCTTTTCTCTACACCTCTTTAAACAAATTATTCTTTTACCACACGATCCTTATACATAGGCTCATTTCCCATTTTAAAAATTGTATCAATCATCATTTTAACTCATTCACACATTTCATTAAGAAAAAATTATTAAAAATTTTACCATCATTATGAAATATTTTTCTTTTACACACCGAATAAACCTTTACACCATATCATGACCCAATGTGTGGTCATAGAATTTCATTATACAAGATATTCCATAACTATTCATTTGAATTCCATTCATTCACCCACTTATGTTACCATTATTAGGCATCATTTTTTTTAAATATTTTCATGGATTTAAAATACATTCTACTCTCTATGCCCCGCACACCCATCCTGTGTGTGTGCCTAGAATGATGCATTCCACCTATATACCAAGGTTTCTAAAATGATTCATGAATGAATAACCTCATTGCATTATAAAAATGATAAAAATATCATAAATCAATCAAATCACACAACATGGGAATCTCCTAATGGTGAAATATCATTCAATTATAATAACACACATCAAGAAAAACAATTACCACCCAAGGTTACATGGGGTTTCCCTCATACATGGGTTAACTACTCCCAATATCGATCTCATTACCAAGGCATGTCACTATCCTAATATTCATTCTACCTTCCCCAAATTATAAGAAAGTGTAAATAACTCCTCTTATACCAATTTGTAATGCCTCCGCCAAGGAATCCACTGAATTGGTGCCCCAAGCAGAGACTTCATATGACTCAAATGTGTCTCCTCGTACACCAGAGGTTGCTGACTAGTAGCGAGGGTCTAATGAGTCATATGGGGAGACTATACTGTTTTTCTATAGTAATCCATAGTTGGTCACAATATAAATAGGAAAAACAATATGAAAAACCAATAAATATACAATCCAATCATCTCCCAACTCGGTACAAACCATAAATCAACATTAACAATGTCATGAAATACCGGTAGTATATGTAAATAAATCCCAAAAATAACACAAATTACCAATACTAAAATGGGTCCTAACAATATGTATGAATCCTTATCCATTTATATATTGATCCCAACTCAACATCCTAGGGTAGGGCCTTTACCCCTGTCCTGGCCTGCAATCAAGAAAATCCTATTGGGTACCAATGACGGCTCGAGCATGGTGTGAATAAAAAATTTCATAGTCCATCACCAATGATGTATACAAAACATTTAGTTTGATAGATAGTGAATGCATGTAAAAAATAAATGTCATGTAAGCATGGTATAGTTTGGGTGCCATTAGTTAACAATGTTCACTTTATTAATGATTAGTATTTATCCCAATTCCGTGTCTTATACCATTTTTACTACATAGTGCATCTTATCACATGTTCTTTGGGATATGCACATACATCCTCTACATGGGTCTAAGTAAATCAATCATTATAAATCTTGAAGAGAAGCCAAGTCACAATATCACTAGGAAAATACATATCACATCAACATATTATCTTCACCTTGAAGCCTCAGTATGGGTGGAATGCAACTATTTTGGGAATAAAGACTTTTTCCCCTTCTGTAACCCATGAATTTATGGGATGGAGTTTAGAGCCTTAGTCTAACATGACGTTTTGGTGTAGAAGCTCATGTCAATACCCCCTCTACCAATCTATGCTCACATGCTTATTTATCCAATCACCACAACCATACCATAACACAAACAAGCCTAAAAAATGCCCCGGGAGTTCAAAATACATAAAAAAACATGGGAATTAATACTATTCCATTACACATTAAAACAATTTCAATTTACAATTTATATTAATTGAACCAAATTCCCATTCTCATTATATAACCCATTACATGTGTTCAAAAACCCCCATACTTAAGGAATAGTCCTCGATTACCATGTACAAACCCACTTAGCCCATTCCCCACTTGAAAAGAATTTAACCCTTCTGCATTTCAATTTTGACTCTTATAATACATAGCATAATTATTTATCACATTCAACCCATTAGGTATTCCCCATGATTCCCCATGTATCAACTCATTTCATATTCATCAATTTCCTTATGAAACCATTTTCATGTTTTAATTCACATTCCATTTATAATTTGACATTCTCAACATTTCTTATATACTAGTACTCTATGGAATATAAATATAAATGATATACCATTGGACACAATTCCATTTAACCCAATTAACCCACTTTCAATTAATTCCAAAAAAACCTTTATTCAATTACTCTAAAATTTAGGAACAATCATCATTATTCCATTTAAAACTAAATCAACCATTTGGACATGTTCTACAAGGGATTAAAGTTATTGATCAACAAACCTTCATTTAACCATACCATTTTCTACGTTTAGGAATGCCAGTGCACCCCATGAGTGTCCCTAAAATGGTCAGGTCATCATCTACGCATCCTACAGATATCATGAGGGTTTCAATTTGTCACTTAAACTCCCCTTTTTATCATAAACTCTCACAGAACCAAGAATGAAATTAGTCAAAAATAAGAACACAAGATTTAATGCACAAATCTAAAATAATACTAAAGGATAATACATACAGACAACCTACCTCTAATCTGATGATGACAAAAACCTTAATGGTGGCCTTTTATCCAGACTCAAACACCCCTTGAATCCCTAACCTAGGTTTTCCCAGAAAAAAGAGGGGTTTTAGGTCATCAAAAGGATATGGAAGAAATGTCACACCATAATCTGAAAAAGTGAAGAAAGAGGATCATTAGACTTACCTTGGTCTTTGATCTAAAAACCATCGACACTCCAAACGACCAATAATCAAAGGAGAACCATCCTTGGGAAGCTTGGTTTGCCCAAGGTAATCACTGGGGTTGTAGGGGGTACAATGGAGGAGAATTACAAGTTGGATTTTAATATGAAAATATATAAATTTTTTACTTCTCTAAAAAATATTGGGCCACACAGTTTTCCCTCATGGTTTACCGGCACAGTTTTCCAAACCATGTGTGATCCACTGTTAAACAAACACCACCTTCACACAATTTATTTTTGATTCCACATGGTTTTATTAACCATGTTTCAACTATGCATAATCCTATAGCCATGGTATCATTGTTACCATGAATTTACTCACTGCTTTCAATAACAATGTGCAAACTGTGCAGCATGCACATGAACTCCCTTTTCTTCCTCTTTCATGTCCCAAACCCCAAGAACACCCCCGACCCTTCACAAACACATGAGAATAACTTATCATGAAAAACTAATTATCTAAGTAAAATCACAAACCACAAAATAACTTAAAAATATATGATCTTACATTAACCCTTATCTTTTTAGTTTCACCCTTGAAAAATCCATTTTTACCTTAACCGCGGTGAATAATTTTAAGTTTTTCACTATTCATTTTGGTGAAAAATTATGTTAAACTTATTAGACAATATAAAATATTATTAATTTAAATAATTAATCATTTTAAAAAACTTCAATTCATATAAGTGTAAAATTTTAAATTAAAATTAATCCCACATACATGATGAGAATTTGGGTTTTGAGAGAAAAAATGTTTAGAGTTTTACAATGTTGTTATATATAAATTCAAAATGAAAATTTGTAAAAAAACTAAATTGGATTAATAGATATATATTCAAAATAAATTTACTTTAAAACCATTTTAAAATATAATTTATTTTTATATTTAATTTATACTAAAAGGATGTTTTCAATTAAAATTTAGTATTTTTCACTATTCATCAAACAAATGAAAAAATTAAGAAAAAATCCAATCAATTCACTCTAAGATAAGTTTGATATTATAATTTCAAATATTAATTTCATTTTACCCAAAAAAATAAAAAAATTGGTAAAATATGATTTTAAAATGTGTATATAAAGCATGACTAAGTCTTCCTTTAGAAAAGTACCATTTTCATAAAACATTTCTTTTTATTATAAATGGTTCTTATTTATTTTACATTCAATGTATAACCATGAATTTAATAATATTAGTAGTACTATTTATACTCTCCAACATAATGTATAGTATAAAATGCTTTAATATGATATGGTTCATTTTGAATTGGTGTTGCATCTCCTGAAATCAATCTAAGAGATTAAATTTATTTAAAAAGATATATTTGGTAAAGTATCTCATCTTATATTTTCTCCTGGGCCTGGAGTTTTGTTTCATTAAATATATAGAAAATAACGTTCCTATTTTAAAAAATTTGGGTGTTACATCTTTAATATTTAGGTATATAATTTTTGGGTTGTAATAGGAATCATGTGAGGTAATGATACTAATAATAATGAATAAAGGAATTAATTTAAATATAAAACTAAGGGAATAATAAAAAACAAAATTTTTCATGATACCTAAAATGATATTGTAAATGGGTTTCCACATTTTATGGGTTGTGTGGATACTTTTTGTGCTAGATTTATGATCCCTATGTGATAGGAGGGTGGTTTTGAATTTTTGTGTGTGTCTGTGTATATATATATATTATTTATGGTCCTTTTGGGGCTTGGTAGAGATCCTATGATTATCAAAGCCTTATTTAGTAGTGGTGTAGCATATTAAAACATAATGAATGGTGATACAATTTTATGTCTAACCTTGAGATTCAAGTGATATTTTAGATGTTAGTTTCCATATAAGTTCATTCTATGGATGGTTATATCATTTTATGCATACCAGATAACCCTACAGTCATGTTTTTGGAATTCTTGATGTTGTGACGTTGATATGGGAGTGGGGATATTTCTCCTATGTGGTGAACTATGTGATATAATATGATTGGTCTAATTGTGAGATCTTAGTGTCCCTTATATGAAACTAGGGTACAGTAATTATAAGCCTTGTTACCCTCAAGGGTAACCTAGGATATGGGTTATCCCATTCTCATGAATTTCTCTAGAGAAATAAATCATGATTAGATGCCTTGGTTTATAAGAATGATGCGTGATCAATGCTAATGAGTGATGAAGTAGTTTTTTCTTTGCACCCATAGTGTTAGTTCCTTCAAATATGTAAATTTCAAATGGATGTGATCATCTGGATGTATGGCCCTCTTGGTTATGGATAAATGTTCAACATGAAGTGGATGTATAAGTAAGCACATTGAGTTATTTAAATGATAGCAAGGATAATGGGGGATCATGTGAATAGACATGACATATGTAAATTTATTAACCCATTATTTTTATATGATAACATCTAGGATACCTCTCATTATTTTAAGTGAAATTTTAGAATAATGGTTTATGATTCATTAGTGTATATAACCATACTTTCATACATAGATATCACATTATAATAGATGAATATTTATTAAATGACATATTTATCCATTCTAGAATCATACAGGGTCTACCTAATTTAGAATTATAGAATCATAAAAAACTATCTCATAAAATATCCAAACCTTATCCTACTTTGTTGTTCATAAATACCACCTTTCTTATCCATATCGTACTTAGTACCTTTATTCATATCTTAAGGAAAGGAAACTTAAAAAAGGAGTGAGATAAGATTATTAGTATTGAAGAATGTACATATCATTTATCACTTGAGAATAAAATGAAAAAATGGTATGAGATAATGAAAAAACATTTTAAAATCATTCCATTCATGTCATATTTCTTAATTTTGGTTCATGGAATAATTCATTTCCATTCAAAAGACATGAATCATAAATGATTCAAGGAGCATGAAGCTTGAGAGCATAAACTTTGCATGAGAAATAAGGTTGTTACATACACATAATAATAAAATTCATTTCCATAATATTTATCTATCATTATCAAGTATATTTTAGTGTGATATGTTCACTCCCCATACTATATTTGTAGTCAAGGATCACTCCAAAGACTATCACAGAGGAAACATTCCGTTGCCAAACTGGATTTACTCCCCATTATAGTCCTCTTTATATCATGTCTTATCAATATTTAACCAATTAATTATAGAGAAGATATTGGTCCCACCCATCCTTAGTTATAATGTGACTTTCCTCCTTGGTTTTAAAGTAACCACTATGCTTAGTAATAACGTAACCAACATCATTAGATATAACATAATCGACACCCTTGGTTATATTTTAACCACCATCGCATAATTAAAACCATAAATATGTATTCCACAAGATCATAAAACATTCATTATATATTCACATAATAACCCTTACAAATAAAATGGGTTTCATAAAAATTTCATCAATTTATCGTATCATAACCCAAAGAAAAAATGGGTTTCATAAATGTCTCATCAACATAAACATTAACCATCTAGAGAAAGATTAATAATGGTATAAATATATTATATCCCTTATAAATAATGATTAAAATCAAATTATATTATCATATATGAATCTTTTTTAAATGATCACAAAAATATTTCCCAAGGAAAATAATAATTCATTTTTGAAATCAATTTTAAAATAAAAATAGTTTAAAAATATTATTGAAAAAATATTTGTTTAAAATATATTTGTAATCATTTAATGTAAGATTAAATCTATTGAGTGTTATTGATGGTGGGAAATTTCAGTTATTCCATGTAAGTTAAAAGAAATCATTCCTTTCCTAACATTATAAAAAATTCAACAAAGTACCTTGTTTGGAAAATGAAATAAATATTCCATCTAAATAATTTTGATGAAAATTAAATCATGGGAAAAATTATATTTTTAAATAATTCTATAATTTTGAAAACATTCATTAGAAATTTTATATAAAGGTGGATATGGGAGAAAAATTCTTTTTGACTGAAGAGAGAAACATATTTAATTTTATATAAAAATATATTTTTAGACTTTGGGGTAATTAATGGGAGGAAAATGAAATGGAAGTTACGTATACTAAATAAGTAAAAATAATAGAATAAATTAATGAGTTTCATGAGATATTTATCATAGAATTCCATCATTGAAAACAAAATCATAAACAATCCCTATAAACAATGAGATTAAAATTAAATTTGTTACTCCTTTAGTAATTATTGAATCATAAGCCCTATGAATTAATAAAGCATGTATAGGTATATTTATCCCATAAAATTATGAATAATCATCACAAAATACTGTCAAAGGTAGTATATACACAACATAAATTAATCAAATTCTTAATATGGCATGTGTCCCAAGAAAACAAATGTGAGATAAAAATATGACAAAATGAGTGCTAATTGATTCTTATGGAACTCTAACCACCTGTATAATAAATATAAAGTTATTATAAATTGATATAAAAAATATTTATATACATATAATAACATATAGATCAATTATATACATATTTATAATCATTTATATATGTTTTGGTCATACAAATAAACTACAACATTAAAAGAGATTGTAGTCCATACATACACATGCACGTTATTTTCAAAGGATGGGATGAAAGCAAAGAAAATAAAAAATCACCTTTACAGAATCATCAATTTATCATATATTATATAAATATATTAATTAAATCAATCATTACTACAATTAAATTATTAAAGGAAATTTAAAAACCAACATCTCTTCATGGAGGTGATAGTCCACACGTACGAATGAATGAGGTTATTGATTTCCAATGGATTGGAATTTGAGAAAGTGGATATGATATTATCATTGAAGTAGCATAATTATGAAACAAATATATTATATATAAACATTAAAACCCTACTCATAACAATCCATGAAAATTGTGATGTAAAATGAATTATATCTCTATGTGGAGGAAGTAATGCATACAAACGCATTAGCAGTACATTCACTTTTCATTTGATGCAATGAGGGTGAATAAATTTGGTTTGATAAACATAATAAATTATAGTATATATATTATACTTAATTTATATTTGTTTTCAAAATATAATATATTTAGAGGATGAAAAACAAAAATTAAAAATAACTTGATTAATTAACTCAATTATTTCATCTTTAAAATTACTCCTTTAGATCTTCTCTTAAGGGCTCTAGGATTGGAATTTTAGAAAGAAAACTACCTCTTGAATGTGTAAAGGAATTTTTATAAGGAAAATTAGCAGAAGATGGTATATCTAGAAGGGTAAATTTGGTGTGAAGATGATAAAGGATGGGTTCCCTTTTTTAATTGAAGGGATTTTCACTATTTTAATTTTACAGATAAATAAATTATTATAAATTAATTTTCTAGTAAAAAAATAAAAATTAATATGATTATTATATAAGATAATCATGAGTCATAAAAAATGACATAAAATAAAATTAATATAATTTTGGATCGCATTTTTACCCTTATCTTTTTTTACCACTTAGTTAACCCATTGGACAATTGTCGTAATATTAATGTTATTTGCACAACAAGGGTCAATAATGATACTATTAAATTCAAAAATACCCATGAATTGACCATGTATGATATGTAAAACCTTGTCTAATTATTTTTTTAATTTAATCATTTTGTGAATTTTATATCATTTAATAAAATATTAGTTATTATAAAATATCATTAATATCATTTTAAACACTATTCATTTAATTTGACATTATATACACAAAGAAAAAGGAATTATAAAAATATAATCCATTCACACCTCTATGATATTTTATATAGATTTATAATATTCTTTATGAACTTAAAATTACAAATATTTCAAAAAATTTAATATTTCTACTATTTTTTATACATATATTTATTAATTAGACAAATACTCCACTGGTGTTGAATAATCATTTTATATAATTATATAATTACAATAAATTAAAAAAAAAATTCTATCAGGAAAATAATTTTTTTAAAACAAAATAGACACTTTGATTCATTCATAACATTATTTTGTCCCTATGTGGATATATATGATATATTTAAAACTAAGAGAGTGAAATTTATTTAGTTTATTTTTCTTAAATATTATATAATTCATTTTCATGGAAAAGTATCCATTAAAAACTAAATTTAGAGACTAATGTGGTAAGGTTAAAATTAACTTCATCCATTAAGAATTAGGGTGACAAATTCCCTCTTTATACCATAATTTTCAACCTAGATTAACCCAATTTACCCGTTACCTAGGTGATAAATTTAACATAGTTACTATTTATATTAAAAATGGATTATTTACCAAATTTAGAACTTCTAATTCCAAATATGGAAGATATTTAAATAATTTCAAAACCTATATGTTCTGTAAATTTATTTTTTTTAAATTTCTATAGGAAATGAAAATACATTTTTTTTATATACAATTTTTTGAATACAACTTAACATATTCTTATCCACTACATACAAATTATTAAATGAATATTAAAACAATTTATGGAATATATAATATATAAATTTCATAAAAATAATTCAATAAATGGTATTTTATAATTTAGTATGAGAAATTGTATTTTTGGGCATATAAATGGTTTTTTATAAAAATATTGCTCTTACTTCGAAATGGTTTTATTTTTTTATTATCAAATTTTAAACAATGAATTTATTGTACACATGTATAAACCATAAATTTTTATAAATTAAAATTGTACTATTCATACCATCTAATATAACAGCTAGGCAGTAATGATCACATAATAGTATTTTTATATTATATCATCATTCTATATAACATGGTGTTGCATGCAAAGTAAGTGATCGAAGAAATAAAATTCATTTGAAAAAAATATTCTTTAATTTTTTTTGGTTAAATTATACCATCATAAAATTAATTTCACCCTCAAAATTCATCACATTGATACTAAAAAATTAAGATATCTTTTTTTTTATTTCCTCGGGTTCTCAAGTAGCTTCTTTAAATTTTTTTAATTATCGAGAGAATATTCAGTGGGTGAGTAGTCTTGTTCTATAGCACTTTATCTCTATGAAAAATTATTTTTTATTTTTTTGGTCCTCATAAGAAGTGTCATGTTCCAATGGTATGACCTTTAAGTTTTGTACATGTGAAGGATCAGGTATGTTCTTTCGCATGATAGAAACATGAAACACATAGTGAACTTGGTAGATGATCAGCGGAAGTTAAAAGTTATAAGAATCCATACCAATTTGATCACAAATCATGAAAGGGACAATATATCATTGGACATATTTCCTTCATTACCAAACCTCATAAACGTATTCCATTAATAAATTCATAGAAACACCTTCTCACCGACTTCAAATTTCTTACCACATTGATGATTATTAGTATAACTTTTATATGGAATTTGAGATTGTTCGATGTGATTTTAAATAAATATGAATTTATCTATCCATTCATTTTCTAGTTCATGTATTAATAAATTCCATTTCCTAATATCATCCAAACATATTGGATTTCTTCACTTATTTCTATAGAGTTATTTTTAAGGATCCATTTAAATTCTAAAACAAATATAATTATTGTAAGAAAACTCAACTAGAATAAGGTGTGGATCATAGCCAACATTGAAATTCATATAATAATATAATTGATTATTATTAGGGGGTTGAATTATTATCTCAAATTGGTTATATGTATAAGGATAAATGAGGTACTAAAACTCAAAATTGTATTCACATCCCCCTGAAGTCCTTTCCTTAAATTCAAGGTAAACCTTAGATCTCAATCAGATAAAATAGAATGTGGTGCTCCATGGAAACATAAAAATTACATGATGTATATAATTAGAAATATTATCATGAGATAAGTCTTATATGATAGAAATTATGTGAACTAAATTCTTAATGTGATCAAGTGAAACCCAAGTAGAATTATAAACTTTAGATGTTTTGGGGAGTCTGATGAAAAATAAATATGGTGACGTTTTCCTATTTCAATTATTTTATGGACAATGGTAGTAGAATCCAATTAAAATATTCTATCTCTTACATAACTTTATAACATAATAATCACTAAGATTTATATATATAAATAAGTCTCTTTAATTTTTTCCACAATAAGTACTCTTTCATGTAGGTTGGTGGTAGGTGTTAAACCCTTGTCACCCTTCAGTTGTGGGTTCATGACCCACAACATTGCTGGATGTGATAGGTTTTCTCCCAACATATTGGTTATACTTTAACTAAAATAATATTAATATAATTATTATAACATTAAAAAAATTAAATAAACCACATTTACCTCTATATGAAAGATAATATGAACCTGAATGGTTATCAACACCGTAAATATTATGTCCATAAATTTTATGGAATTACTCATTCAATAACATTATTATAAAACCAAAGGGTTTAATTTATATATATTCCTCCTAAAATATAATAAATACATAAAAATGAAATAGGGTTATCTGAAACATTGAGCTCATGATAAACCATAAACTCATAAACTCAATACGGTATCCATAACTCTTTATTAAATCTTACACATGGACTTATATGGTTAAAAAAGACAATTCAACATTTTTTCCTCAAGTAACCCTATATCTTAAATTAAAAAATCATTGGATATATGGGTTCATCTTTTCAGCAATAGAATATTAAATGTGATTTCATTATTCAAAAAATACATTTAGTAGGGTATATTAAATTTTATGAATCACATAGAATTTCACTAAAGGATGAAAAATATCATTTTATAGTGCTTGTTCATACAAAATACTTATTGAAATTTCTAACTCTATAGTTGAGGTTAAGTGAACCAAAATTATAATGATTCAAATCAACTATTGTGATTTAATAAGCTATATATTTATCTATTATATTAAGAGGCAGTTCAGTTGTGATTATCCTCAGTATCCCTTGGATTAGAGAATTTATTCTCATAATTCCCAAACTCCATGAATATAAAGAATTAGTGCATGGGTGGTTCATTCTGTGGAGTTTTCTCTCCATTTTCATCTTAGTTAATAACTTCCCATTATTTTAGAATTAAATTTCAATATGACCTCCATTTCCGGACTTTTTATATTTACCAGTTCCCTTAAGAAAAATTCCACCATGTTTCCTTCCACACTTTGAGAATAAAGGGAGGCTAGTCATATTTTCTAAATTGATTTTATAATTTTCATTACATTATGTATTTATTTTATTATAAAAACCATGATATTGATGGGTAACTACAGACTTCATCTCCACAATAGTTGACATTTGATGACTTCTTCCAAGATAATAAGGTATATTGTGTCAAAATCCCTTCTAAGACCTGGTTTTATACTAATATATAATCGATCAAACAAAAGTTTAGTTTGGAAGATAATAAGAAAAGTGTACTGATACTTTCATTTCATATATATATTTGTTGGTGTTTTAGTGAACTTATTTATTTAATATGATTTATATTATATCCAACATTCCTATTTTTTGCAATCTTTTATAATTCCTGTCTGGATGCTACCAATATTTGGAAAACAAATAAAAGTGAGAGTAATTTTAGGAAAAAAAGTAACTTGTAGTAGCGACACAAGGTGTTTCAGTTTGAAACCTAGAAACAAAAGCCAAAATATAACTCATAAGTAAAAAACCAAGTTAAAACAAATCATTAGACATAGGAAATGGGATATTAACATCTTATAAATATTGAACTTCGTGAAACAATTAAAATATATGAACTAAATATAGTGAATTATGTGAATAAAATTCAATTAGAGGAGATACCAGTAGTTTCATGATGTGAAAAAAATTCACTTCATGATCCATTTTGATAGAAAATTTCAATATATGATCAAATAAACATCCAAAATCCCATTAAAATTATAGAAACCCATTATCTATATTGGACAAAATTAATGGAAAAATAAGTCTAACATAGCCCTACTAGATTTTTAAAAAAAGAGAGGGTTGATGCTTCTTCTAGGGTTAGATCTGGAGACCAATGTATAGGGAGAGAAGCTACACTAATGTAGGGTTCACCACCACATTCTCACTGGCATTCATTTTTTTCATAAAATTATTTTCTTTCTTCCCCATTTGTTCCCCAAAAATAGGAAAATTGGTGAAACCTTTCCTTATTCTAGGGATGTGTAGCTTAATATAGAAGGTGGAATCGTATCTATTTCTTGTTTTTGTCATGTTATGAATTGTTTTAATTTTATTATTCACTTCTAATATCTCTCTTTTCTTTTTCACATGACTATTTATACATGAATCTTGAAAGAACATTAACATTTACATGTTAATTACCCATAATTGTGGGATAAATTTTTTCACATTCCGGAAAACCATTTTTCAATATTGAATCAAGGAAAATGTGATTTAGCAATGCCCTAAATTAACAGACTAAGGTAAAAGGGCATTTCAATATTGAGGAGAAGATACCATTCCATTGAATCCACCTCATCCCAACTCTACAGATAAACATGGAAAAATAAATTTAATTTCTAAAAAAAAAATTGTACATGATCCTTGAAAATAATAAACCCTAGAATGATTTAAAAATATAATTTTTCCAAAAATAACCCCAATCTACTTTCACTCTTCTCTCACCTTCTTCAAATTACTTTCAAAACCCAAATATTTTTCATTCCCACTTTCTAAGAAGATAAATAAAATCAATTTTCCATTAACACCCTAATATGAATAATTTCTCTATCTCTTTGGATTCATCCTCAAACTTTAATAATAGTATTTTAATTATGTATCATTGTTTGTGTTTTATAAATTTTTCATTTTGATTATTTCCGTAGGGAATTAATGACTCCCTTTGATCATGTCAAATACCTCATAGGTACTGTAAAATTATCCTCACAGTTACCAACATATTCATCATCATTATACAATATCTCAAAGAATTTATTATCTAGTTTCATCAAAATAATATGATTAAATTACTTATTGAAGAATAATCTATTAAACTCTTCCCAATATATAGAGTCAATTTCTTCAAATTTTCTTGTGTTCATGATAATAGTCCTCCATTTATCTTCTTCTCGTGATAAATCATATATAACCTGAATAACTTTCTCATGTTACAAGCAATACCTAACATAACATTTATTATTAATGGTATCAAACCATTTATAAACAAATATTGGATCAATGAAACCAATAAAATATATTGGGTGTTTTACCATGATGAAATACCTAGAGCATTGTCCCATGATTTTCTTATTTTTAAGCTCCATTTGGTTCATATCTTGGAAAATTTATGTGACAATATTAATGTGATCATTTATTCTATCTAGTAAACATTCAGTTTCTCAAGAATACAATAATTTTGTTGTTCAATACATTTGAAATTAACAATATTCCTTTGGGTTCTAGCTAGGGAATTAAAAAAATAATATTGTGAAAAACAATATTCACAGTGTAAAAAAATATAGTGGTATGAAAAAGTAGTTATTAGATGTATAAATTGATACACCTTAAAATTGTAAAATAAAAAATTTTATGATAATAACTATAATGAACAATGATTTTCCTACGTAATTATCAAATTTAAATAAATCAATATCCATTAGATTACATATTGATCCATGCCATAATCATATATACCAAGTTCCTTAGGAAACATGGACACTTAAAAAAACATTTTCATAAATGATCAACATATTCTTCTACAAAGATATTTAAAAATATCATACTTTGTATCCTTTTTTATAACATATGTAAGGGAATCATAATAAAGGGTGAGATCAGATGCTCAGTAAGGGAAAACAAGAGAGATATCAATGATCACTTGATTATATTATAAACATAAATGTTTGAGTACGTGAGAATTCCATTTTAAAATCAGACCCTAAAAATCAAAGATAATAATATTTATTCATGGAATAAATCATGGAATTTCATAAAACATTAATACTAAAGGAATAAAAAACATGATCCATGAGATCGGAACATTATTATGAGACATATATGTTTATAATACATATAAGCATAGAAAATCATTTCCTTATTAGCCAATGCTCATTGAGAATACTATCATAGTTGAATGGGTTCACCCGAAAAAAATTGTAATAATCATGTTTCACTTTCAAGTATATAAAAGTATACAATGTCTATTAATGAATCAAGATCACTCCAAATTCTATTCCTATTTATCTCATGAGATAACAATATTTACCCGATGCATTCGAAGGGGATATAGGTCTGACCCTTTCACAATTACAATGTGACCACTATCCGTAGTTATAACGTAACCACCATCCTTGGTTTTAACATAACCACTATATAGAGTTATAATGTAATATCTATCACATAATGAAAATCATAAAATTTTCACCACAAGTTTGTAAAACATTTATTATATTATCACATCATAAATTTTGAAAAAATAGGTTTCCAAAACATTCATCCATTCATCATAGCATAACTAAAATAAAATAAAAGGGTTTCATAAAACTCTAATCACCAAAAACATTAACAATATATAAAAATATTAATAATGGTATCAATGGAACATATACCTAAAAAGCAATGATAAAAATCATAGAATATTATTATATTTTAAAATTCATTTTATTGATTACTGAAATATTTCTTGAGGAAAATAATTAGTCCATACTCAAAATCACTTTTAAAATAAAAATATTTAAAAATAATACAGGAAATATTTTTTTAAAGAAATATGTAAACTTTTAAAGGAAGATTCAAATTATTTATTGTGTATTATTTCAATAAATTAAATTCATGCCCTATATCATAAAATAAAACATTCCTTTCATACATTTTTAGAATAATATAAATTGAACCTTCATTGTAAAATTGAAAGAATATTCCTTTTAAAATAGTTTTTAAAAAACCAGATAATATTAGAACATACATTAAAAAATCATTGCATAATTTTAAAACTGTACATATAATTTTTTTATAAATCATGGATATGTGTGAAAAGTGTGTTTCGACCAAAGAGAGAAATCAATTTGTTTTTCCTCAAAAAGACATCATCATTATCCTGAGTAGTTAATGTAACGAAAAATAATGGAAAACAAATATTATAAATAAAAAACTAAAGGATAAGAATATTATTGAGTTTCAAGAGTGATATATTAATGTACTTAATATTTGGAAACATAATCATAAATAATCATGATGAATAGTGAGATTGTAACATAAAACCCAAACCACAATGGTAACTTTTGAATCATATTCCCCATGAAAGAAATATTCATATATGGATATTTATATACCATAAAATTCTTAATAATAATCATAAAATTCATTTATGGTATTTATAAACACCAAATAAAAGAAACAAGTAGTGAATATGGCTTGTGTCCCATAGAAATAAAAGTGAGATGAAAACCAATTACAGTGAGTTCAGCTCTATTCAAAAGCACTCTAACATCATATATAATAAATTTAAATTTATATTAATTATATATCATAATCATGTGAAATTTTTTAATATAATTTATATCTATTTATTATATATTTATAATAAT
The DNA here is from genome assembly GCA_963277665.1 of Viscum album. Taxonomy (NCBI): domain Eukaryota; kingdom Viridiplantae; phylum Streptophyta; class Magnoliopsida; order Santalales; family Viscaceae; genus Viscum; species Viscum album. The sequence continues at coordinate 1,712,587,837 of OY728165.1, read as the reverse complement.
TCTTAAAATTTAGAGATCAAAAAATTAATTACACCGTCCACAAAAATGGTAAGACGTACGTATACATGAACGTTGTTTTCAATTTCAAAGGATGGAATGAAAGAAAGGTAAATAATAAATAACCATTTATTATAACTAATATATCATATATATCATATATATTAATTAAAGGTATACTTATCAAATACTATGTAAAAATTAAAATGAAAAACAAAACACATCTCTTTGTAGAGGTTATTATCCACATATACACATGAATGAAGTTATTATCTTCCAACAGTTTGAAAGGAATGAATTTATATATTATGTTATAATTAATAATTAATAATTATATCATAAATATAACTTATAAACATTTAACCCCTCATAATACACATCCCTGAAATATGTGGATGGAAAATTAATTGTTTGCTACATGGAGATGGTAAGTTGTACATACGCATGATCAATACTTTCTCATACCATTTTTTTGTAACATGCATAATAAATGAGGATTAAAAATAATAATTAAATGTTAGTATATTAAGGATATTTAAATTTAAAATTAGGAATAATAATAATAATTTATAAGATGAAAATAAAAATTTAAAAAAAATCGAGTAGTTAAGGTGATTACCACTTCATTGGAAGATCTGCTTTATATATCCTATAAAAGGATCTAAGGTTAGTATTTTGGGAATAAAATCAATTCTAGAATGTGTCTATAGATGTGTAGAAGATAAAATTTTAGGTATTTGTCTATATAGAATGCTCAATGCGAGGTTAATAAGAGAAAATATGGGTGTCCATTAATAATTTAGGGGAGGGGTACTCAATGAACTTATTAAAGTATTATATCAATATTAGTTAATTTTTTTGTCTAAATGGAACCAAATTGATAATCAATTTATATAATATGATAATGAGTACAGTTACACTCATATGAAAATATTTAGATAATTTGGGATCTCATTTTCACCCTTCTCTTTTTGGTATTCCATTTGTTAACCCTTTTTATCAATTACCATAATTTTAAATTTTTCTACACTTTATGTGATAATAATGTTATAATAAAATGTAAAACGACCCATAAATGGACCATGGTTGATTTTTAATACCATATCTAGTTTATTTTGATGAATCTAATATTTTTTTGAAATTTTATATCATTTAATAGATTTTTATTTAGTGTAAAATATCATTAATGACATTTTTAACACTATTAATTTAATTTGAGTTCAAATGCATCAATACAATGAAAAAAATATGAATATAAAACATTAAAAAATAAATAATATGTCATATTGATCTATAAATGTCATGGAATTCATTAACTCACTCAAATAATTTAAATTTTAATAATTTTAATATTATTATAAATATTTTTTATTATTTTGAAAAATATTGAATCTGTGTTGCTTAAGAATTTTAATTTATTTTGTAATTACTAAAAACAAAAAAAAATATCTGAAAAATAATTTCATTAAGATAAATATATACACATGTATTCATTCATAACTTTATTTTCTAACCATGTAGACACATAATAGATATTTAAAACTAAGAGAGTGACATTTTGTATCTTTCTCTATATTAAAAATTATATATGTTTTTTTATTGAAAAGTGTCCATTAAAAGAACAATTTAAAATATAATTTTATAGGGGTCCAATTAAATTCACAACATAATAATTATATGATGATAAATTATGGTCTTATCTCTTAATTTTAAACTTGATTAATTTGATTTACCATTTATCAAGGTTATAGAATATTACCATAGTTATTATTCATGTTGACAAAAAAAAGTATTATTTACCAAATATTGAACTCATGATTCAAAATTATTCATTCCATTTAATCATAATCAATTCCTAAAATATTCATAAATTAAATAAAAATAAGCATCCAACATGTGACAAAGACAACTTTTTTTGATAAATACATTTTTAAACATAAAAATTGGTTTATTCATATCCTGTTACTAAGAAATATTAAATAAATGTTAAAAACATTTGTTGACTATATAGAATATAAATTTAATTAAAATAATTCATCAAAAGAAATTAATTTAATTTATCAAGACTAAACATGTCTGTGCGTATTGAAATAGCTTTATAGAAAAATTATCCTTTTTCATTCAAATGATTTTATTTTTAGTTCTAATCAATTTATTACTGTTAATTTTTTTATAAATGTATAATCAGTAAAATTTTCATAATTTAATTAGTAGTGTTCATACCCTATAATCCAACATCAAGGTAGTATTTGTCCCATAAATATATTATAGTACTACATTGTGGTTCATTAAAACACAGTGTTATTTGTAATGCATGATATCGAAGAAATAAAAATAATTTAAGAAAAATATTTAAATATAATACCAAGTAAATAGAATTAGGAATTTTATATTTATATATTGATTGTTTAATCTTGAGATAATATTTCTAGTTCTGTGATGTTGTGACAAAAAATCATGTGACCCTTTAGTTTTGATATGATTTGGGTGTGCAAGACTGAGAACCCATTGTTTCATGAAAAAATGGAGTTAGTACGCCCTAGTCTGTTTGTCTTAAATAATTAGAATAGTCCACATATGGTTTTTTTCAGAATCTATGAGGTTTTATAGAAACTATTTGGATGTGAAGGTGGTAATTCCATAGGGATATTTAGATTATGACTTCATGGAAAAAAATCATGAAACCATGGAGGGTTCTGATTGGTGGTTTCTCTTGGAAATGGGGGATTGGTAAATATATAAGGATTGGGGGAGTTGTGGATTTTTTAATTATAATTTGAAATTAATATGAGATGGTGATGAAATTTGGGTTTGATCAGGTTGTGAGGACATGAATGATCCATGTTTGACCCATGATTTAGGTTTTGATGATTTAGTAAGTGATTATGGCTCAGGAAAGAGCAGAACACATTCCGTAAATTTGAAACTAGGTTTTGTTTCACTCTTGGAATGGTATAATGTATAGTTTTACGGTGGGGATAACACCACTGGAAAAGATGGGGAATGGACTGTGTTATGATTTATGAAATGGTGAATATCTATGCTACCATTATAATAAATTAAGAACTAGTGATTATTATTGTTTCATACATGGAGCATAGGTGTCAATATGATGGACATATTTAGTCATATTTTTTGTTGATAGATGGAACATTGTTAGTGAGTTTGGGATCTTGATCTAGTGGTGTAGTGGGAAGGAACATGTCATGAAATGAGGTTCATGTTAGTTATGTGAGTGTTTCCACCATGTGATAAAGGTTATTGTGTATTGGAGAAGTCTATAGATTGACATGATGTTGTTGTATACTAATAAATATGTAATTTTTATGTAATCATGATTCCATCATAAGTGATTGAGGTTAGTTTCTATATAATTTTTGTTGGAATCAAAGTGATACCTACATTCATGGAATAATTTTTTATGATAAAATCATGATTCGGTTTTATGGTAATTTTTTATCCGGTGAGAGCATAGAGAATAGTGAATTTTTTCGTGATTCGACCACGGGTAAACTGAGGGTCAATGTCAATTGATGGGGTGTGCCTCGATGATCATGGGGTTCCTCTAGTGTTCAAGGAATCATGATCTAGTAGTTTAATGACATGTAATAAGTATAAGATGAAAATTCATTAGATGGGTTAGCTGAAGGAAGGATACATATTTTTTATATATTAATTAATGTTGTGGGTTAGAATATTTATTAGTCATGTCCATTGGATGCAGTGTGTGCGAATTTTGTTTGGGTCAGGGAATTATAAGAAAAATATGGTGTTATTGGGTGGTGTAACATCCTATTACACTGATCTGATTTTTTCCACCTTTTTTATGTTCCATTTCTATTAAAAATACTTTTATGTGTTTTTATGGGTTTACTGTAGACTTAAAAACAAGTACACACAATGTAATTGGTTGTGTTTGCATGACATGGACTAGAAGATCATGTCGTGAACTGGTAGATCATATCATGAGAAGGTACAAATTTTTTACATGATGTATAAATCTTGAAAGGGTATATATAATATTTTTAACCTAAGGCGATGGGTTTTCAGCAAACTTATCCAGTGTGGCCTACACATCAAGTCCCCAGGGTACACATCGTAACTCAGACCACGCCCAACCTAATGTAATGTGATTGGAAGTACTGTTTGGTATATTATTCCCATATATCTTGTATCTTGATCCTATACTCTCCCAAGGGGATTTTTAGAGGATCCCACCTTCCGGTATGATCCGATCATCTTTCGTTCTTTGTTGCATCTTCACTGTGATTCCTAGGTAAGGGTTCTCCCCCATTCTTTGAGTTTCTCTCCCTCTCCCCTCTTGGTATTTCAAGTGATCATCTTGGGATTGATGGATCCATGTCACATTGTGTTGGATCCTACTTATAGGTTGTGTTTTGAGGACTTATTCACCATCATTGTCATTGACATGTGTTGTTGCGGGTGTCGTTCTTCAGGAAAGAGGTAGGTGGATATGTTTTGATTTTCCAAAATGGTTAACTTTGATTTCATTAGTGTATATCAATCCCTAATTTAATTTAAATTTCTTAAAACTATATTCAATTTCTTGGATAAAACCTTATTCTAGTGAATTGGGATATTTGAAATGGTTATGGCACTGCAATTTTAGAAAACCCAAAATCTTTTCAAATGGGGCATGTATATGGAAATTGGTTTATTTGAATTGTTGAATTTAAATGGAGGATTATAATGGAAATGTTTTCAATTAATTGTTTGTGTTTAATTGCGTGAGTGAATTGAGAAAAGGATGGAACTATTTTTGAATATATTTCAAAATCATGAAATATCTTAAAATTATTTGATATAAAACTTGTGGTTTTATCTTGTAAAAAAGGCATGTTTCAGAATTAAAACTCTATTAGTTTTAACATGAAATAAATTTAAATGTTTGAAATAGAAGAAAGGGATTGATCATATTTTAAGAAGTATTAAAATATTTATACCATCATGTAAGATCTCTTGAAATCCTTATGTAGTTAGTGAGTTATTTGGATACACACTATGCTATTACAATGTCCTAAAACATACATGCAGTGGGTCACATCCCCGATTGGTTTGTGACGAGTTTCCTTTGGACTGTTCCATAGAGACATGTGTATTAACATCTTTATGAGTTCACTTATAATGTGTTAATTCTTATGGGTAGTTAATATTATCATACCTTTTGGTATATTAACATGTTTCTTTCTTGTTTATTTATATTTGAGATATAATTGTATACCAATGTTTCTTGAACTACATTACATGCCTACTGAATTTATATAAAATATTTTAAATAAATGGTTTTTATAAGCCATTATTTTAGAAATATTCTATATCTTGAAAATTAATGCATGTTATTTGAATGTATTTTCCATTAGTTTGAAAAATTTATATCAGGTTTTGTTTAAATATGACATTAAATTGACAATCCTTTTTTCTAAAAAATTTAAAGTTTTTCATTGGATAGTCTATATTTGGCATCTATTATGGAATACATTGTAGTATCTTACTAGGCTTAAGTTGACACCCTTCTGTTGACTTCAGGTGTTTTTAGAATTTCTTCTTATAGGCTCTAGAAAGGGGAAAGGATCTCTTGGAGGTGGATCCAGTTGTTGGGCTTTGTGCATGGTGAGTTGCGTCCTAAGTGTCCTTGGAGCTGGTTTTCATGTTTAGTACTTTGGGTTGTAGTACATTGGATTTTATTTCTCATTTTATTTTGGTAATTTTACTCCTAGTAGAGTTTCCCTCTTGATATGTATTCTATTTTTTATCTTATGCTTCGATATTCTTGTGGAAAATTCGTTCCTACATGTATATTGTATGATTCAAATAGCTATTTGACAACCTATGGGGATCAGGATTTCCCTTTGGGACATGTGAAGGTTGTATCTATTATGGGGTTACTAGGACACCTGGGCTGGTTCATGACAAATTGGTATCAAAGGGAGGTTAGAGCATTTGTCTTGAAGTCAGTAAGTATTTTGAAATCTTTTCAGGACATAGGAGGAAGTTTTGATTGTGTGAATGGACGGATTTATCCTCAAAGAACCATAAGTCACGAGGGGTGGTTACTGAAATATGTCTTGTGTATTAGTTCTAGTATTTTATCTATTTTTATTTGGATATAGTGAAATCCAAATCATGTCTATTATACCAGTCTAGATCATGTTTCCACCGTTACTTTGTATGAGCATTATCTATTTTTTTTATTTTCTGGTGATGTTGTGTAACCTCATGCCTCTCATAAGAAGCATGAATCAGATCTTGGAAGAGGCTGCTGCCGAACATCTGCAAGTGAATCCTCCAGTGGACCTACATCTAGTTGATGTGATTATGTGCATTGTCCAACCTCTCAGACATGCACCACCACTAGTCCCCATTAATATTAAGCTATGAATCCTTAGGGGGGGGGTACTCTTCAAAATCTTTCTCAAGAGTTACATCGCCAAAAAAACCAAATTTCAAAGGCTCCATTGATCCTCAACACGGTGATGAATGGTTGGGCAATTTTGAATTTATTTTTGAGTTCATGGAGACACCATATGATATAAATGTGAATGTGACTCTTTAAAGCTAGAGGGACTGAGAAAAATATTGCGGTACAAAATGGTGATGATGAAGAAACATAAAGGTTTAACATTGAAGGACTTCAAGGTTATTTTTACCAACCAATTATTTCTATAGTAAATGGTTTTGGCCATGTATGTGGATATCTTCAATATTGACTGAAAAGTACTTTTTTTATTATCAAAGCACTTTTGAGGAAGAAAGTGAGAGACCACAGAAACAATCCGGACAAAACTCCAAAAAACACAAGTAGAAAAGGGAAACAAATGAACACCACCAGAACTACCCCACCCCAGAAAATGATCCTGCAAACAAGCCTTCACCTATGCATGGCCCTTCAGAAATCAGTATTTTGAAGAAGGGCACGGGCACGGTACCAATATAATAGCCATAACCTCTCAGCATCCCACTAAAAAATCATGTATCGATGAAGACTTCATACTCTGGTCCCCCTCCGGTGCATGTTTGAGTAGAAAGATGGAAAATACACCAAAGATCCAAACAAAGAAAAAAAACCAGAACACGCAAGGGTTGATCATCAAACAACCCTCTCGAAATTCCTGGTCAAATCCACCGTTAACCAGGATCATTAGAGAGGAAATTAATATTACCTGAATCTCTCTCCCTAAAAAGTTTCCAGGATAGGGATGGAACATGTAAATCATCCACCTCAAAAATCCCTTTCTTTAACAAAGAAGCAAGTTGATCCCATGTATTAATGTAATCTTCAATGCTGATTATCCCTATATTGAAACCCCCAACCAGAATGGAGTCCTGTCTGTCAATCCATGTACATTGTTCCTCATTAAGAGACACCTCTAGCGACATCCCCATCATCCTGGTTTCATTCTCCTCCAATGAATTGAGCATCAAGGTTTGCTCCATCACTTCTTATTCAGAGCATAAAAAGAGATCCATGTCTTGGTCACCCTATTCCATTGGACATTGAGAATATATATGATCCTTTTCCTTATTTTTGTCGTTCATCTTCTTTGCAGATCGGGTCTCTAGAGGAGGAGGTAACGAGGAGTAGTCCTTCTTCCCCTTCATCATCCGTAAATACTTATTACTGTTTGTACATGACTCCTAATCCTCTATTTGGAAATGTTTTATCCCTTTAGAAACCTTCACTTCGGTCCCATCTCCCTCAGCTAGGGCAATGAAAACCGAATTCACATTGGACTGTAAGAGGCCTTAAATCCTATTACACAAGGAAACTGTGGTCCGGATTGGGGTCAGAACCTCTACCTCCTTCACCATTTGAAAATTACTTCCAGTCCTATTACCCAACAGAGTATTATCAAGACTCAAATCAACCTCCACATCCTGCGATTCCATGCTAAGAGTCTCAGCCTGGCTGGGTTTTATGAATCAATGCCCCATGAACTGAGGCTATATACAAATGTTCTCTAGAACCACACCCTGTGTAAAAAAAAGTAGTCTGTATTCTAGGAAATTCATTGTTGATGAAATATTGGGAGTCACCTGCAAGTTGAGATTGATCATTCATGGCCACTGCATTGACATTAGGCCCTGTGACAGGTCTTCTCCAACCACTAAGTTCACCTATCAATATGCTAAAAACATCTTGAACTTTTGGGTTAGTAGGATAGACCAGTGGTTTCTCTTGCCTCACTTGGTTTGCACCAGAATAATTCAAAGGGCATGTGGAAACTGCATTTGGGCCAGCCCCTATGTCACTTTTGTCTAGAACATCAATATGGGCCACCGTAGTAGCACTCGATGGACCATTTACCTCATTTATCCCACTTCATATTACCCCATCCATTCTTTCATCCATTACAACCTCCACCATGTAGTTCTCAGGAATTCCATGATTACCATTGCACACATCCTCTTGAGATCTAGTATTCTTAGACCCCCGCCTCCAACACTCTAGTGAATGACCCAACCATTTTCAAACATGGAAAAATTAGAGCCAAAAATCATACACCACCGGATGCTTACACTAGAATTCTTCCCCTACAGTAATCCAGACGAAGTCTAATGGAACCTTGGATACTTCCACCTCCACACAAACATGAGGATTAATCAGATGGGAGACCACATGGGTCCGTCTATCTGAACACAAGTATCTACCCAGTAGGTTCCCAACCATTTTAACAATAAATGGATTCGGAAAACTTACCCATACCGCCATTGATGGAGAGTCATGCTTCATGTAAAAATTATATGACAATTGGGATAGGTAGAATCATGATCCGTTGCAGATCTGGGGATCCCCCAACCATTCCTTTATAAGATCTTCCTCCAAAGAAAAACGAATCAAGATGTTTTGGTTTTCCAATAATCCTATGGTATCCCTTTCTTGAAAATCCTAGGAACCAAACACAAATCTATCAAATAGATCGACTAAGGGTCTTCTCTTCAAAAATCGAGTGATTAAGGAAAAACATTAGAGGCTCGAAGCTTCGTTAAACTCAATGACTAAAATTGGAATATTGGGACAACCATCGTGGAGGTCTTTCACTTTAGGGCTCAGAATACATGGTTGGCATGGAGAAAGGAACCCCGGGTTTGAGAACAGAAGAATGGAGGGTTTCGCTCATGTGAACGATGGTGGAGGTCCCTCCCCCTAAGGGGAGGAACTTCCTCAGAGGCCACCACCCCACTGGTCGGGAGCCAAAACCATGCAGATATCTCCCGAGCCCACGAAACCGATTTCTTCAAGCTTGAGAGGAAAAAAACCATGAATAATTATTCAAATCGCTTTTTTGTGCAAGTGCAGTTTTCTATTAAGATTGTATATAATGATAGGATGAAGTGCTGATGGTTCTATTTGGGATTTTGATTAGATATCTTTTTTTAGTTTATAGGCTGATACTTCCCACTTATGATGATGTGTTGGATAGTGCGATGATGGTTGAGATGGACTTGGCTAGAAATTTAGGTTTGACAAGAGTCCCTTGTTATCAAATTGGTGGTGGTGGTTCCTTCAAAGGATAAAAGGAAGCATGATGATGGTCTTAGCAGTTCATGAAGGAAAATTCATTCCATACCTCCAACATATCCAGGAATAATTTCATTGATTTTCTATCAGTGTGGAATTCCATGACATTATATGAGGGTTTTCACTAAGGTACCCATGAATCGTTTCTCATATGGAATCTCATGGAACTTGTAGAGGTTCTTCTTTCACTTATATACTCTGCGTATTTGTAAAGAATCATGTTCTCCTCCGAAAACTATGGGAAAATCAAATTATTCACTAATAAAAGGGTTCCAGCCACAGGAATCTGGAACTAGGATATTTCATGTAGTGGAAGAGTACCTAGTGGAAATAGACAAGGGTCCAGTGACTATAAGAATTACCATTACCATTGCTTAATCATTATTTACTACTCTTTTTGACACTAGTACATCTCACTCTTTTATTTAAATCCATATCATTAATTTTTTAAATATTCATATGGATAAACTATCTTGTGTAATGGATATTATTACACCCCTTAATTTCAAGAGAGATTAGGGTCCCTGTAGTCTTGCCTTTATCTTCCCTCTATCAAATGTCGAGCTAGATTGAAGTTTTCTATTTCATGATATGAAATATCTTAATGATATATTTTGGTTGGATTGGCTCATTTATAGAAAATCCTGAATTGGTTATTATCATCAGTAGGTATACCTTACTACAACCAGTGGTCTGCCTCTTGGTTTTCATGGAGAATTGGACCCAAGGTCATGTAGAGCAAGAAATTTTTATCCAGGGTTGGGGAAATTGATATCATTGTTTCATTTTGACATGGAGAAAGATTAAATGGGTGGTGATCTTAATCCAATTTTGATTGATTTTTACGATTTGTACCATTTATATTTTTATGGTGTACCACCAGTGGGGGAGGTTGAGTTTTCCATTGACTTAATTCTTGGTACTAAACTGGTCTATACCCCTTCTTACTGCATGTCACCAAATTATCTGAAAGAGAAGAGGTTTCAGTTGGATTATCTTCATGATAATGGATTTATTTGTTCATGTGTGTCACCTTGGATAGTGTCAGTCCTCCTTTCTAAGATGGAAGGTGGTTCTCTTTGCCTATGTGTTGATTATTTATTGCTCAATAGAGTTATGATAATGAAATAATATTTGATGCCATAGATTGAAATTTTGATTTATCCGCTAAAAGTTGAGAAGCGGTTCTTAGAGATCAACCTTCAATCTGGTTACCATCACTTGAGGATAAAATAATATGAAATTTAGAAAACCAGCTTTTGGAGCAGGTACGGGAACACTGAGCACCTTGTTAAGCACATTAGTTTGAAAAATGATCCTTATGTTTTTATATATTTAATTATTATATGCATGGCCTATCGTCACCTATCGACCGGTCAATGTTTTGATGCTCTGCTAATGTGTATAGAAGCATTTGGGTGGAATCCTCAGCGATGATACATTTTAAATAGTCGATTTATTTAGTTGATTGTATTTTGATTAGGGGGGTTTGTTTGCAGAGCTTAATTTAAATTATTGGTTTATTTAAAAAATTGATAACGATTGGGTTGAGTTCATCATTAGGTAGTTAATCTTGTGAAATCATTGATCCTTGCTTTATATTGCATTAAATTAACACCAACTCCACAAGATAACGTTGATTAGAATTCCTAAGTGTAAAGGCTTTATTCCAAGCCTTAACATAACATAAGGTTCTAATCTCAATCAGAAAATGTTGATGGTAGTGTATTTAGGGTTCCAATAATCCATATAAACCACATGTTAAACAAAACAAGTCATTAATCCATGACACGTTAAGTCCAACATACAAAATGTTAATTCAATGAATATTCATTGAGAAAATACTCTAAATCACCTAACATCCCTAGATTTTGATTCACCCCAATAATGTATTTACTCAGCCATTTGGGTATTTAATAATATGGTTATAATGATTATTATGATAAATTAGGAAGAGAAGAAAAATAAACGGTTAAGAAAAGAGTGGTGCGTCAAAGACACACACACGAACAATGATGATTATTAAAAACAAACATTCAATTGAATAAGGAAGAAAAAGAATGGAAGGGGATTAAACTGTATTTAAATTATTTGAAGAACATTAATATGAAAATATATAAGGTAGATGAGAATAAGATATTTTAAAGAAAAAACATTCATTAAAACTGAATTACAAAGAAAGACACTTACAAGATTACAATAATGAAGAACACAAAAGTAAATGAAAACAATGAGAGGAGGAAAGGTCTATCAAGTGAAAACTTGAGTATGTAATGTCCTCACAATACTTTGGAAAGGCTTTGGTCATGCCAAATTATGCTCCCCTTTTCTGAAATTCCAACCCTTTGAAGGATAGGAGGGGGATGTATTTATATCCCAAGGAAGTGGAAAGTTTGTATTCCCAAGCTGTCCCTCCACTTGGATCAACAATATGGACATCCAGAGATCCGAATCTCGAGATATCTCCTTCTTCAAAGTTTAAGATAATAATTTTGTTCGATCTCTCAAAATTGTGAGTCATTTGGACCTATGGAGCCAACATTCTGGCCAGTTGATTAAACAATTTTAAATTGTCCATTTCAATCCAATATTTTTGATGTCCAAAATGTAAAATGGTTTTGAATAGGAATATGCCTTCAAAGCTGAATTATTTATTCAAAAAAAGTAGGCAGCCTATATCACTTATTTCACAATTCTAAATCTCATCTCTATTTTATGATTACATCATGAGATATGTCATGAATAGTTTTCTGATTTTTACTTCCGGCCAGAATGGTGGGATAGATATAAAGAAATTAGTTGGGGCCCTTGTTCTTATAGGTGGACCTTAAAATTTATATCCATGATTTCATTAGATAATATAGAAGATATGGTGGAGTTTCATAAATTTTTGGCTTTGGGATTTAAACCAGTAACTCAATCATCATTGATGGTCTAATTTCATCACAAATTATTTGGGTCCTCCTGTGTTGACAATATGAGCCTTTAAATGGAAAAATTGGCCCATTATTTTTTCTAATGATATGTAAGAAATTAAATAAGAAATCCTAATAAACAAGAACCACGCAACTTGAATATTTAGAATGAGAGTTATAAATAAAATATTAAACTAAATCAATTGTGATACTTTTAAAAATGCTCAAATATTATACTTAGTACTAAAACATTAATATTTCACACAAATTAGGCACATTTCTTATAAAATAAGTTAAGGGGGTATATAATAATTCATGAAAATATTAATAACATCAACTTCCATACACATAGTCTTGTTCATGTCCTCATGCATAACAAATATAAAAACATAACAGAATCATTTTCACTCACCAAAAAATATTAAAATTTTGTTTTCTCCAATCAGGGGAGGTTTAGACTATTTCACTCATCTATTTTGGATTCCACCAAAAGTTGTTATAGAAACAATGTTCCAAAACTAATTCATTTTTTAATTATCAAATTTAGAAATGGAAAATGGGGACACTCAAACTCACACCTCTCAAGATGATAAAATTCATTTGTGTAGGTTCACCCTTTCACCAACCAAAAGTAAAAATCTTAGAGTTTGAAAGAGATCTCAGCTTCCAATTCCCATGAAAAGTGCAGAAGAATCAATAGTACTTTTTAAGGGGGTTTTTATGGCTATGGGATGGTAGGAATATAATTTCCAAGAGAGAGAATATGAAGGGTAAAACATCAATATAGAAAAATCAATGCACATATTTTTTGAAATAAAACATTGAAGGAAATGAAAACACATATTTATAAGGGAACGATTGTGCGAAGAAAGACACAATAGTGGATGAAAATTTGAAGGGGATGCGAAGATGAAATATTTACAAACCACATAACATCTCCCAATGACATATTAATATAATTAATGTGTTCTTTTTTTTCTCTTTTTGCGAACGTTGAACTTGGAATGGATCTCAAACTCATACCCAACCCATGATTGATCTCCTCATGACACTAATTGTAATATTTATAACAAGATCAAAGGTTGAGGAAGAGTGATTTTTGACCTACCCAAGAAACAACTCATTTTTTTTCATTTTTTTAATTATTATTTTTCTTTTTATGAACACTTTTCAATAACATTTACACAGTTACATAAATGAAAATACATTACATTCCCCAAAACACACTAAATGACTAGATCTCCCGCACACTAAAATGGATTTTTTCCCTAAAGCGTATGATAACATGGTGAAATCAAAAATGGGTACCGAAAATGAAATCCATCCCCCCACACTTAAATTTCAAAAAAAGTTCTACAATGAAAATACATGTTGATATTGGGTGGGAAAAGGTATTGGTCTTGTAATGTGTCTAACAAAGAAAATGTTTTCATATGCTCGGAGGGGCTTTCAAAATAAGGATTAATGTATGGTTAATGGGAGGCTATTTGGATATTATTATTCTCATGGGGTTTAGAAAATGCCTCTATCATATTAATGCACACTAAAGTAGGAAATTCAGCTTGAAGGTCTATAAACTCAAGACTCACAAATGGGGGTGAAAATCACACATGACGAAAAGATGGACATTGGTGGCCTTGGCATGAAAGAAAATGTTTTTCCTCACGAGTGGGGAAAATCATTTTCCAAAGAAAAAATTGAGCATTCAAAATGTTTTGTTTTTGACACAAAATAATTTATCCAAAGTCATGATGAAAATACCAAATTTTTGAGACAAAAACATTCCTGTTGACTAACCAAAAAAATTGGTCAAAATTTAAAAACTCAATGGTGAGTACGAATGACACTTGATTTTTTTTAAATTTTTTTTGTTATGATTCTGTTTTTTCGAATTTTTTTAGTTTTTAATAAAGACACACTCACACAATAGAGAAAGGGAAAAATAAAGGGATTGAAAAAGAAAGTGGTAAAAAATGAAAGACAGAGGATGAAGAAGAAAGAGGTAGAGGGAGGAAGAGAGAGTGAGTTAAAGAGAAAAATGTTCCCCTGCTTGGGATTTGGTGGGTTTTCATCCACATCCAGTGGTGGGTCGACTGCAGAAGTTGGGGATCCAATGGGAGCCAATATTGATCCAGGACTGTGTGTCCTCTCAATGTGATGCTTTAACTGATGTCCATTAACCGTGAATGTCCTTTTAGAAGTGGGGTCTTGGACTTTCACTGCACCAAATGGGTAAATATTAGTAATAAAAAAAGGACCATCTCAACAATAATTAAGCATACATGGTTGAAGCCAAAATCAAGAATTTAAGATCATTACCTTTTCACCTTCATGAAATAACTTTCTCATGATGTGATTATCATGGAGTGCCTTGGATTTTTCTTTATAGAGATTTTAACTCTCATAGGAATCATGTCAAAGCTCCTCTAGTTTATCCAATTGCAATAATATATCTTCATCGAATTTTTCCAGAAGAAAATTAAAAGTCATCCCTGCACAAAATGACTTATGTTGGATTTCAACTAGAAAATGACATTCTTTATCCTAAAATGAAATATCCCAATGGGTGTTTTATTGACAGTTCGATAAGCCCAAAGTGCTTCACCATGTCTTTCAGGAAAGTCTTTTCTGGTGGGTTTTACAATTCTCTCAAGCACTCTTTTCACTTCTCTATTATAAAGTTCATCCATGCCATTTTTTTGGGGGATGATATGCAGTTGAAATTTTATGTACGACCGCATTGTTTTTCAAAATATATTTCATGGTTCTATTACAAAAATGGTTTCCTAATTCACTGATCAAGGAACGTGGTTTTTCAGATCGGTGGAAGTTGTGTGTCTTTAGGAACTCACTAATAGTATGTGAATCATCCTTTCTAGTGGGTTTGGCCTCAACCCACCTAGAAACATAATCAACCGCAAGAAGAATGTATGAAAATCCATTAGAAGTGGGGAATGGTCCCATGAAATCGATGCCCAAACATCGAAGATCTCATAGAAAATTAATGGTTTTTGGGGCATTTCATTTCTTTTTGAAATTGTTCCAAACTTTTGGCAAGTGGGGCATGATTGAAAAAACTCATGTGAGTCCATGAAGAGTGAAGGCCAACATAATCCAGAGTCTAGGACCTTTCAGAAGGTTCTTTGTGGTGTAAAGTGTCCACCACCAGGCATTGAGTGACAAAATTCTAATATGGATGAATGTTCATTTTCATCATCACATATACTTATTACCATATCAGTCCTAGTTTT
This sequence comes from Viscum album, assembly GCA_963277665.1. Taxonomy (NCBI): domain Eukaryota; kingdom Viridiplantae; phylum Streptophyta; class Magnoliopsida; order Santalales; family Viscaceae; genus Viscum; species Viscum album. Next base: position 1,712,572,133 of record OY728165.1, on the reverse strand, counting down.
CCAATGTTTATTTTATTCCCAATAATAGTATTTTGAATCACTTTTCAACTTCATTTTTTTTCTCTTAAAACAATTTCAAGAAAAAAAACACCAGAAACCATGTAATTAACAATTGGGGAATACCATGGTATTTTTGGAGTGAGAGATGAAAGGTGCTCAGTGGGGAATTCAGGATCGATGATTTCAGAATGAGAAGAATTATAAAGTCTACTCAAGTGATCAGCCACAAGGTTTTCTTTCCCTAGTCTATATTTTATTTCAAGTTCAAACTCTTGGAGCATTATGATCCATCTTATTACCCTTGGTTTGGAATCACTTTTCTTGAGTAAGAACATTATAGCAGAATGGTCTATGACGATAATGATTTTGGAACCTAAGAGATTGGGTTGGAATTTATTTAAGGAAAAAACCACTGGTAAAAGTTCCTTTTCAGTTACAATGTAGTGATATTGAGTTTCATCCAATGTTTTTGAGGCATAATAGATTTCATGAGGATGTTTATCTCTTCTTTGACCAAGAACAACCCTAAAATCTCTATCAAAAGCATCACACATCATCTCAAACGGTAAGGAACAATTTGGGAGTTGGATTATCGGGGCAGATGTAAGAGAAGTTTTGAGTTCAAGGAAGGCTCTCTTTCAAACCTCTTCAAAATGGAAAGTGACATAATTTTGGAGAAACCGAGTTAGTGGGAGGGAATTCCTACTAAATTTATGGATGAATCTCCTATTGAAACTGGCATGACCCAGAAATGAATGGATGTCTCGAACAGAAGTGGGTTGAGGAAGTGATTGGATCACTTCAATTTTGGAAGGATCGACTTCAATACCATCTTTTGAAACTATGTTCCCTAGAACAATCCCATTTTCAACCATGAAGTGACATTTTTCAAAATTTATCACAAGGTTAAACATGAAAAACTTTTGAAGGACTAGAGAGAGTGAATTCAAGAAAGATTCAAATGACTCACCATAAATGGTAAAGTTATCCATGAATACTTCCATGCTGTGTTTAATGAATTCAGAAAAGATCCTCATCATACATCTCTGGAATGATGTAGGATCATTGAAATGGTCAAAATGCATTCTCCTATATGAATATGTCTTAAAGGGGAAAGTAAAAGTAGTCTTTTTTTATCCTGAGGTGCGATTGGGATTTGGAAGTAGCCATTGTATCCATCAAGAAAGAAATAGTGTGAATTTTTAGCTAATCGTTCCAGCATTTGATCAAGGAATGGAAGAGAGTAGTGATCTTTTCTTGTTTCAACATTCAATTTCATATAGTCGATACACACTCCATTTATTCTTCAATCAAGTTTTGACTACCTATCCATGTTCATTTGTGACTATAGTTATCCCACCCTTCTTAGGTACAACTTGAATTGGACTAACCCATTCACTATCAGAAATTGGATACGTAATATCATCCTGAAGAATGTAGGTGATCTCTTCCCTAACTACCTCATGTATGAGTGAATTGAGTCTTATTTGTGGTTGTCTAATTGGATTGGATGTCTCCTCAAGATGGATGTGATGCATGAAATGAGCAGGATTTATTCATAGTATGTCATCTAGGGTCCACCCTAAGGCCTTTCTGTTTTCCTCTAACACTTGAACAAGTTTGGACTCCTCAGTTTTGGTAGGCAAAGAAGATATAATGACAGGATAAGAGTGATCATGGAAAAGAAATGCATATTTCAGGTGTTCAGGAAGAGGTTTTAGATCAGTATCATCTATCATTTGTGGGTTAGACATCTCAGGAATGGATGAAGGGACTTTAGTTGCTTCAAATTCAATTTCCTTAATACAGTCCAAGGTAGAGAAGTAGAGATCAAAGTTGATGTGGGATTCAAGAGAATTTTCAAGTTCATCTAGATTGATGGAGTCTATGAATGAGAGGACCACATAAACTTCACCATTTATAACTTGGTTAATCAAGTTGCAGATTTCACAAGATCCATTATCATCAGAACATGATGAACATGATGGAATGGGGTTCAATTGACTCTTAGAAGTGTCCTCGAAAGCATGGATTGAGAATGTAGAGTAATCCCCATATGGGTATCGCATGGCTTGAAAAATGTTGAATTTGACCAATTGGTCACCAAATTCCATGGATAAGATGCATGAATGAACATCAATTTTGGTTTTAGAAATCAGGACGAATGGTCTTCCTAGAACTATGGGAGATCGATAATAGTTCGTCTCACCATCCAGGTCAAGCACATAGAAATCAACTGGGAAGTTAAGATCATTAACATGGACAAGGACATCCTCAATTAACACCTCAGGACTAGCAGTTCTTCAATTGGCTAACTGAATGAAAACACCCGTTGGATATAAGGGACCTAGACCAAAGTTGGAGAATATGGGTTTGTGCATGATATTAATTGAGGATCCTAAGTCTATGAGTTCATCATCAAAGTTATAACTTCCAATTTGGAAAGGAATCATAAAGGTCCCTGGATCATTTCACTTTATGGGAATAGACTGCTGGGTGGAAACATTTTCAAAGGTCCTAAGTTGCCTATTGTGGGTACACAACTCCTTAAAAAAACATGGCATTATTAGGAATTTGTTTTATGGAATGTAAGAGAGGAATGTTCACTTCAACACATCTAAACAAGTCAAGAATTTCAGGATCAGGTTCAAATGACTTCATTTGCTTAGAGACAGCTTGTGGAAAAGGAATTTTATTCTTAAGTGGAATGGAAGGAGGTGAGGGAATGGATTCAAGTTCCTCTTGAAGTTTTATTTTATTTTCATTTTCTAGGTGAACATTCAAAGGAGGGTTGGAGTACTTATCTTGAGGCATAGCAATTTTCTTTCCAGATCTAAGTGAAATTTCACCTTCATTTCCTTTGGGGTTGGGAAATGTGGAGCTGGGATTTGGGATGAATTGGATGGTTGTTGATGGCTAAGGTGGGATGCATGTTAACCAATTTGGGTTTCAATGTTCTAGATACTAGAACGGGTGAAGGAGGCAAGATTTTCAACAACACTTTCCCATGGTTTCTCAGAAGAAGAGGCTTGTCATGGATTGGGATTACCTTGATTTTGGTTCTTTGGAAAGCGATTGTATTGGTTTTGGAGTTGGGAAGGCTCACTAGGATAATGGATTCCTGGAGGATGATTGTTCTGTTGAGGTTGAGGAACAAAATGATAATGTTTATGGAAGTTACCAACACCTTGACCATATTATAATTGGTTTGGGTTCTCAGGAAGGAATTGTGGGGGATGAGATATGGGATTACCATACCTCAGGCCTTGGTTATAGGAATAAGAGATGGGCTCAGAGTGAGGTTGGTTGAAGTTTCTAACAAACTGACCAGATAGTTGAGGGATGGTGTTCCGGTGATCATATGCTGCATTAAGCTCCATTGGTCTAGATGAATCAGATTGATCCTCTTGATGTTGTAGACATGTTTAAGTTGGATGAGATGATGAGTTTCAGATTCCACAGTTTTTGACAGGTCTAGGAAACATTGTTTGTGGAGAAGATGAGGTTGGGTATTTTTTACCCATAGCGAGTTGTTGCATAAGACTCGTATGTTCACTCATCCACTCAGTCATCTTTTTCGGCTCTATGGAATGATTATCATGGGATTGTTTTAATTGAGCATGTCATCTAGTATGGAATTTTTGTGTGTTTTCAGCCATGTTTCTTATAAGATCTCTTGCAGCTGCACGAGTTTTATCAATGAGAGCACCACAACTTGGGGCCTCATTGGGAGTTGTCTCCATAGCCAATAACCACTCATAGAAGTATTGTATCATGATTTGGTCAGGGATATAGTGGTGTGGTCAGGTTGTAATAATAATTTTTAACCTCTCCAAGTATTCATGGATTAATTCACTTAGGAAATGATGGATACCACTTATTTCTTTTTAGATATAAGTAGTACGAGAGGTAGGAAAGAATTTATCTAAAAAGTGTCACTTTATGTCATTCCATGTGGTTATGGAACCATGAGTAAGGTTGTAAATCCATGACATGGTAGTGTCAGATAGGGAGAAAGGTAATTCTAAATGGTTTATTTGTTCCTCAGAATCCCCTTGAGAATTCATGGTAGAGTACACCACTTGGAACTCTTTAAGGTGAAGATGTGGATCCTCACCGGCTAGCCCGTGGAAATGAGGGAGAAGAAGAATCAACCATGATTTGAGTTCAAAGTCAGCTTCTATGTTTGGATATTTAATACCAAGTGGTTGGAAATTCTTTTCAGGGGCAGAAATTTCATTAAGTGTTTGTTCCCTAGGATTGGCCATATCTAATTCAATTGGTTGGACAAGGACTGGTTCTTGAATTATTTGATTTTAATTTATGTTCCACCTAATTTGGAAAAGTGTTCACTCAATTTCAGGGTCAAAAAAATCCAAGGTATTGTTTGGGAGGCTATGGGGCATTTAGAGAGATTTTGGAAGGAAAAGTAAGATGGTTTATTCTTTGTGTATTTCGGTTTATGATTTTTATTAGAAGACGGGTTTTTCTTTGTGTTTTTTAATCATTTTTTTAAATTTTGTTTTTTTTTCATTTTTTTGAAATAACCAGAAAATAATGAATACTTAAAGCACCATCACCAGAAATGGAACCATTCAAAATGCATGGAAAATTGTCACATATCGACTGGTCAAAGTTCCGATGCTCTGCTAATGTGTATAACAGTACTCGGGATGAATCCTTGGCGTTGATACTTTTCAAACAGTCGATTGTTTTTAGTTGATTCTATTTTGATTAGGGGGGTTTGTCTACAGAGCTTAATTTAAATGATTGATTTATTTTACAAGTTGATAAAGATTGGGGTGAGTTCTTCATTAGTTAGTTAATCTTGTGAAATCATTGAGCCTTGCCTTATATTGCATTAAATTAACACCCACATTACAAGATAACGTTCATTGGAATTCCTAATTGTTAAGGCTTTAATACAAACCTTAAAATAACTTAAGGTTATAATATCAATCATATATTGTTGATGTTGGTGTATTTATGGTTCCAATAATCTATAGAAACCACACGTTAAACAAAATAAGTCATTAATCCATGACATGTTTAGTCCAACATATACAATAATAATTCAAAGAATATTCATCAAGAAAATACTCTCAATCACTTAACATCAAAAGATTTTGACTCACCCCAATAATGGATTTACTCAACCATTTGGGTGTTTAATAATCTGGTTATCTTGATTACGATGATAAATTAAGAAGAGAAGAAAAATAAAGGGATAAGAAAAGAGTGGCGCATCGAACACACACACACGAACAATGATGATTAATAAAAATAGACCTTCGATTGAATGAGGAAGTAAAATAATGGAAGGGGATTCAACTGTATTTAAACTATTTTAAGAAAATAAGTATTAAACTATAGAAGGTGGATGAGAATAAGAGATATTGAAGAAAAAACTCGCACTAAATAGAATTACAAAGAAAGAGGCATACAAGATTACAATAATGAATGACAAAAAAGTAAATGAAAACAAAGAGAGGAGGAAATGTATCTCAAGTGAAAACATTAGTATGGAAGTTCATCCGAAGCCTTTTTCAAGGATTTTCTCATGCCAATTGATTCTCCTCTCTTCTGAAATGCCAACCCCTATGAAGTAGATGAGGGGGATGCATTTATAGCCCAAGGAAGTGGACTGTTTGCATTCCCAATCTATCGCTCAATTTGGCATGACAATGTTGACATCCCGATAGCCGAATCTCAAGAGATCTCCTTATTGAAAGTTTAGGACAATAATTTTGGCCAACCGCTTTCAAAATTTGGAGTCATTTGGACCTATGGAACCACAGTTATGGCCGGTTGATTAAACAATTTTAATCTGTTCATGTCAATCCAATATTTTTGAAGACCAAAATGTGAAAGGGTTTTTGAATAGGAATATGCCTTCAAAGGAAAATTATTTCTTCAAAAATGTCGGCCGCCTATATCTCTTATTTCACGCTACACAATATCAGGTCTATTTTCTGATTATATCATGAGATATGTCCTGAATAGTGTCCTAATTTTTATTCCCGGCCAGAATGGAGGGATGGACATAAAAGAATTAGTTAGGGCCCCTTGTTCTTGTATTTGGACCATAAAAATTTTATCCATGACTCCTTTGGATAATATCAAACATATGGTGGATTTTCATAAAATTTAGGCATCAGGATTTAGACCAGTAACTCAATCATCATTGATTGTCTAGTTTCATCACAAATTATTTGGGTCTTCTTGTGTTGACCATATAATCCTTCAAATGGAATAATTGTCACATGATTCGTTCTAATTATATGTGAGAAATTTAATATTAAATCCTAAAAAATAATAACCACACAATTTGAATCAGTAGGATGATAGTTATAAATAAAATAGTAAACTGACTCAATTGGACTACTTTAAAAAGTTCTCAAAAATTATACTTAGTATTAAAACATTAATATTTCACACAAATTATGCACATTTCATATAAAATTAGTAATGGGGGTGTATATTAAGTCATGAATATTTTAATAAAATCAAATGAAAAATATTTTCTTTCAGTATCTTGATACCATTGGTGTAATATTTGTGAATTACATTCTTGGTTACTCCATGTTCGAGGAGGATCATGTGAAAAATCATAGAATAGTTCTGAATCTACTAAGAAATCGTCTCCTTTATGACAATATTTCATAGTATGATTTCTGGATTTAGGAATTCAAATTCTTGGGACATTTGGTTTCTAAAAATGTTATGTCATTTGTTCCTGAAAAGGTAAAGGCTATTATGACATGGGAGAAACCATGAAATGTCTTCGAGATATAGAGCTTCTTGGGCTTAGCTGTATATTACCACAGTTTCATGAAGGGATTCTCAAATTTGTCTTCTCCAATGACTTTTCAAACTCGGAATGGGGTTAATTTCTTATGGGATGATAAATGTCAGAGTTCCTTTGCGGGGATGAATAATTTGTTGACTACTACGTCGGTGTTAACTCTTCCAAAAGGTGGGTAGGGCTATGATGCCTTTTTTGATGCATCAGATTCAATACTGGGATTCATTATTATGCAGGGTGATCATGTTGTATCATATAAATATCATTATATTAGGACACATGAGAAGAATTATCCAACCAATGACCTAGAACATGCAGTTGTGATGAACACGCTTAAGATTTGGTGATACTACTTATTCAATGAAAGGTTTACGGTGTGTTCAGACCACAATAGATAGATTTATATATTCTTGTAAAAGGATTTGAGTCTTTAGAAGAGGTGTTGGGTTGAATACCTGTAGTCTTTTGACTTTAGTATTATCAATACCACATTGAAGTGGAATGTTGTTTCTGATGCTTTGAGCAGAAAACATTCTTCTTCCATGCTTTAGAAAATAGAAGATATCTTTTATAGGTGGAACCATATTTTCATCATTAGACATGGTAAGTTGTTACCTTAGTGGCCTTGGGGACATATTTTTTGTTTTTTACTTTTTGTTATAGTTCTTTTTCTTTTATGAATTTTTTTATTTTAGTACTTTCACTCTTAGTAGTGTTTACCTATTGATATGCATACTATATTTTATCTTTAGATTCCATATTATTTTGGAAAAATAGATCCCACTTGTATATTGTATGATTATAGGTTCTGGTCACCATCTTATGGGGATTTGGAATTCCTTTGGATCATGTTAGGACTGGCTCAGTTATTAGGTTTCCAGGGTAGCCGGGCTAGTTGAGTTTTCTTACAAATCCGATACATCAGCAAAAATTCCGCAAATATAAGTTAGAGGAAAAAAATATTCCTACTTGTTAGAGATGAGAAAAGATTTAATTTATATATTATATGATGTTGATAGCATAAACCTGATATAATTTTTATATTGGTCATCTTCATAGAACTTTTGAGCTTTTTTGTTGGTGATCACATGTTCCTAAAAGTTTCACCCCGGTTGGGTCATCGACGACTAGGATGGAAAGGGAAGAATTATCCTCGATTTGTGTAACCTATTGAGGTATTTGAGAAGCTGGGGAATGATGCATACAATTTGGAACACCGAAAAATATGATGTTGATATATAAAGTGTTCCATGTATCATAGATGAGAAAGTATCTATCGAATCCTTCATTCGTTTTGAGTTAGAGTGAACTTTAGATTGATCATGATTTATCTATGACTGAGCGACCAGTCAATATAGTTGATTCTGAGACCAAGTTACATCATGCGAGGATTATACCTATGTTTCTTCTGCTATGGCAGCATGGTGCTGATAGTCATGAGATGTGGGAACGCAAGGCACTGATGAGAGAGCAGTGGCCTCATCTTTTTATCATGGAAGATTTTTCATAGGATTTATGTGGGCATAATGTTTTATGGTCGGGAGTTTATAACATCCATTTAAATTGATTATGTATGTTTACCACCTTTTTTATGATTCCTTTTGGTTTAAAATAATTTTATATGTATTTCTAGTTTTACTGGAGACTACAGAATAGGTACACACCTTATACCTGAAGTACACATCGTGTACTTGGTATCGGTTGCATGTCATAGACTGAAAGATCATGTCATGAACTGGTAGATCATGTCAAGGGAAGGTACATGTCATGTACATGAGGTACATGTTGTGTAGGGGCTAAATAGAATATTATTAACCTAAGGTGATGGGTTTTTCAACATACTTATCTAGCAAGTCCTATACATTGTGACTCCTAGGTACCCATCATGACTCTGCCCACACTCAGCCTATGGAAATGAGTTTTGCAGTACCGATTAGTATATTATTCCAATACCTCTTGGATATCAACCATTTAATCTCCTTAGGTTATTTTTAGAGGTTCCCCACCAATCTATTAGATCTGTTCGGCATCAAATATTCATTGCATCTGTGGCGTGATTCCTAGATAAGGGTTCTCCCATGTTCTTCAAGTTACTATCCTTCTCTCCTCTTAAAATTTCAATGGATCATCATGGGATTTATTGATCTATTTCATGTGGTGTTGAATAATTATTTTAGGTTAAGGATACACGCTGTGTGCTTCTTCTTTCTAGGAAGAGAGGGAAAGGCCACTACACACTGTGCACTCCCAAGTACTCATCGTGTAGTCGTGTCGACAAGGCCGGTGTGGAACATGTAAAGTATATCGGCGAATTGATGAACAGTAAAATGATATTCACATTATGTATATGGATTTACATTCCATGTACTACTAATTTTTGGTTTAAATGGGAAGTATCCTCATTTTCTCTTCATCTGGACAAAGGATCCACCAGTTGAAAAGAAGAAGTTGTGAGAAAATTTTCTCCTGCTGTTTCGTTGTTCGGAACCCGATTCAAGTGTCATCGGTCTCATTGAATTCTTCTAGGTAAGGGATTTATCCTCCTGGAGATGTTCTTGTTGTTTTTTCTTGATGATGTTATTCAACGTTGAATGATTTAACTTATTTCTTAGATCTTCATTGTTCTAGGTCGATTCAAGGGTCGGTGTTAGTTTATATCAATTATACAATATCGAGGTGGGTGGTCTGGTGCCTTTTATTAAATGTCGGGTTGATTATATATTCCAAAAAGGTATGAAAACAATTCTGGGTATTTTTTCCGTATAATTGAAACCTCTTGATTCCTAATGATCCTTATAAATTTGATTATATGAAATTGAAGCATGTTGTTGGTGAGTTATTTGATTTAGGGGCACCCCATGGGTGTGTTTCCCGTGGTTAGAGATTCGGAAAGAATGCCTTTGAGGATTGTGAATTTTTTCCCTTTTTGTAGATTATAATGATATATTGTTATGTAAAATTCCCATGTTAGTGGTTATTATTAAAATCATATAATAGTTTAATTGGAATATGTTTTCTACTATGTGAAATTACCACATGAGTTGTTATGATTTAAAGCCATGTGATAGATTAATTCACATGTGTTGTTTTTGAAATGAAATGATAAATGATAAAAGGTGTAATTAGACATGGGAGATCCATAGTATCAGTTAAAAAACAAGGTTATGATCATGTGACTAATCACACCATATTTACCTTGGGTGAACCATTATCTCGGTTAAATGAAAATGTATAGACTCAAGTGGTTAATTACATAAAGGCAACGAGTGAGTGATAGTTTTGGTAGTCATGATCATTGAGACTTATTTATAAATTTCGATCGAGTCTTTGAACCAATGAGGACTACCTAGAATGGGATCTATTGGAAATTGAACAAATAATTAAATTCTGAAATGCTAATATGATTAAATTTGAAATGGTTATCTCACAGGTTGATGGTTACTTTGGTTCAGGGTGTCAATGGGCCTAGGATGAACATTAAGACCCTAGTTCACAGAACATTTTAAATGAAATAAAATGACTTACGATGTGTTTTTCAAGACAAAGAATAAGCTTGGAGAATTAATTCAATTACTTTATCTAGATTATCTTCTGATACATTTGCAGTGATTGCTTCTATATGGGGGATTAAACGAATAAGGCTGAATCTTGAGATGGTTGCACATAGTGAAACTAAATTTCTAAAGAAAATAAACTGAAAATGGATAGTTTACATGAGTACTTCCTAGATACTGTTTTCTTTTACTTTTATTACATATATTCATTTGAATGAAATGCACGAATCTTTGGTGGTTTCCTACTCAGATTAGTCTCACACAATTTATGGGTCATGATTTTTTCCCAAACTGATTATATTATTATAGGTGTGGAAAATGTAAAGTGTCCTTATACAGGTACGTGATTGAATCCTAGAAGCATGAGAGCATGGGACCAGGCCGAGGCTTGCGATGCTTCTGAGTTTCATTTCTATTTCTACACTTGTATTTTATGTGTATCTGATTGTTTTTTATCATGTTTTGGATGCCCTATTAGAACATATAAAATGTCTCATTATCATTTTTATGGTTTGAGAGTTAGATATTTATCTATCATACATCCATTTTTTTGTTTTAGTTGCAGGTTTTTTATTACTTCACCTATGTGTTAATATGAATTCTGATGTTTTAAACTCTACCAATGATGGAATAGTTTCCCCACTATCACACTAGGCCCTCGTTTCTCGTCGGTAGCCTCTACCATTTGAAGACATGTTCTTGAGGCCATGTGGCCAAATGGTTTGGCTATCAGTTTAGTGGTATGTCGGGTCGGGACGTTACAAATTGGTATCATAGGATTTATTTCTTCTTTGACCAAAAATTTAGAGCCAATATTCTAGATTGGAATGAAAAAGTTATTTTGTAATAAAATGTGTCTTGGACTAGCTAACTCATGTATAAAGAAAAGATGAATTACCTCCAATGAATCATGATTTTTTCATGGTTTTACAGTTATACAGATTTCACCATTGGGTGACGCACTTGATTTCTGTTATTATTATTGATTCAATTGTGGGTTTTATTTTAGTTTCAACCTGATAAAATGTGGGTATTCCATCTCATGCATCATATAGGATCTTTTTAGAATCACATGCCATGAATTATACCATTCCATCTTGAATAAATTAGTTATCACATCATGTTTAAATAGATGTTGTTATAGATATGTCTGTTGTTGTGATAAGTGTATTGGTATGTGCTATGGTTTGGATGGAATGGACACAAAACATTGGATCCTGAGGTTAATGGGCCGTCTTGGACAGAAATTTGGTAGATGATGATTTAATTATTATCTATACTTGTATCACAATATGTTCTTCTTGGGTTCCAAAATTTGATCTGTGAGGAGTATGGGCCCTCACGAATCATAATTTGGCATCCCGCTACTTGGTTTTCTCCAAAATAGGGGTTTTATGGAAAATATGGTGTTTCTATCCTAAAAACCCAGTATACATGATGTGTAGTCTATCCTAACATGCCATGTATTCTTCCGGTTAATGTAATATTGTGTTCCAAGTTTTAATAAGAACACATTTTGTACATTAAGTAAATGTTGTGTAATCCTTGACCGTGTGACCCTTCATGTGAGGAGGGAAAACAGGTTGTCAAGATTTGAGTATGCACACCGTATAATGTGAGTGTACGTCTTTTTTAATTCACCCATGTATCTGGAAATTTGACTAATGTCATAGGTGGATATAAACATAGCTGTACAGGACATGTCAAGGTTGACCATTCTATGAAGTCTTACAGCAGTAAGTACATGGGAAGGAATGAAACTCAAGTACATGTCGTATCTCTTGGGATATACTCCATGTACAGAGAACAATACATGGACATGTTGGGAAGAAGTACACTCCCACGTAAAGGCCTTGGATAACATGTCGTGTAAGGATTTATACACACCACGTAATACTATTTTGAAAAACATAAGTGTTTTTCCTTTTCTGTACCGATTTTCACTTCTGAGTTGTAGTTTTCCCTTTGTTAAACTTGTGATGAGGTGTGCGTTCTAGACAATATAGAGAAATTCCACTATGATGACCTCAAGCAGTGCACCGGGAGAGTAGTGGTGAGTATACACTAGTTGTGGTACGCCATGGGATATCGATGGATCATCATGTTGTGCCAGCTGTGGCACCAGCCACTATACCAGACGTGGGTGCAGATGCACTGTTCCGATAAGGATTTGTGAGGTTCATGAATACCTTCTAGGGAGCACTGAATGCTACCACATCTATGGAAGAGCTAACACTTATATTCCTGTAGTAGAATTCAACTACTTTTTAGGGGATGGTGTGCCACATGCTATTGAATCATGGTTGTAATCAGTTCTAACAATCTTTGATAATCTTGAAACACCTCCTAAGATGAGGGTCAAGCTCGCAACTTATATGCTATGTGATTCTTCCAAGAGGTGGTGGGATGTTATCATGTAGATAGAGTGCCATCGGGGCATGGAATGAGGGGACTTCCATAAAATATTCTAAGACTACTTTTTTCTTGAGACCCTAAGTTCTGATCGAGACACAATGTTCATGAATCTAAATTAGGGTACTATGTTAGTGATCGAACATTATGCCCATTTTATAATGATTTAGTGATTTGCGCCAGTTTTGATGGGTGAAGAGGTGTTGAGAGCTCTAAGATTCAAGGATGGTCTTCTATATGAAATCTGTGAGCTCAAATTAACGTTTTAAGGTTGAATTCTATGAATTCTATTGCTAATAAGGCATTGATTACTAATCACAACCTATAATAATCGAGGGGTGAGAGCCAGGCCAGTTCGGTATCGAGATCTGGAACTGTCTCAACCAGAATAAAAAAACATCATATGGAGTTTTCTCATGGGAATACGAGCAGTCAAGATGTATCTTCTTGTATCCAGGTGAGGTCATATTAGTGTGTTAGAGTTGGACACATAATTCCCTAGTTACTGAATTACCCATTTGAGTGTCGAGCTTGCGGAATGATTGGACATCTACAGAGCTTCTGTAGGACGTTTCCATCAGTGTTTAGTGAGAGAGGTTCTGTATAGACTCCATGTGCAAGAGCAGATTCAGTAGCTTCTCACCAGTTTAGAAACTAGAATACAATGGGATGTGTAGGCCAAGGAAGTGGGTGTGGACATGGTATCTAGACACTAGAATCTCAGTGGCAGCAGGATAGGTCAGCTCAGGGTAGCCAGGTTGTGTCGCAAGACTACGATATAGGTAAGACATATTCAGTGCAATAGACCCAACGGGAGGAGGATCCTAGACCTTCTACTATCTGAGGTACTATTATTATTGCCTCTGTTTTATCTTATGTACTTTTGGATACTGGTGCAATGTATATTTTTATATTTGTGCCCATTGTGGGGAGCCTTGGGCTCTGTGTTTATACCTCTAAGAACATTATGACGCTAGAGACTCTTCTAGGGATCATAACAGACGGTGTTCATCAGTTCCAGGAGTTCCACCATAAGATTGGTGGGTGTAACTTTCTATATAACCTCTATGTCTTAGAGATTATAAGATTTGATATCATCCTTAGAATGGATTGGATGGTATCCTATCAGGCCTTCATTGACTTCTATCACCGCAGGATGTGTTATACATCACCAGAGGGTGGTTCCTTTCTATACAATGGTGAATGGGATGTCTAGGCTATTCGAGATGGACCTGAGCATCGTGGGTTGTGCGGGATGCCTACCTAGATTATGAGTTTATATCTGGATGATAAGGGACCATGTCTGGAATATTTTTCTCCAGTGGTTGATCATTTAAGGGATGTCTTTCTAGAATACATCACCAACTTACCTTTAGTTGGAGTGGTGTAGGTCACTATCGATCTAGTGCTAGGAGCTGCACTAGTATCCATTCCTCCTTAAAGGATGGAACAACCGAGTTACAAGGGCTCAAGAGGTTTTTGGAAGATATTGAAGATATGGATTAAATCTGACCCAATACTTCTCTTTGGGGTTCACCTATTTTTTTAACAAAAAAATGAAGATGGTAACCATATGTTTTGTGTGGACTATCGGAAACTAAACCAGTCGGCGGTTAAAAATTGATATCCCTTACCACAAATTGATGACCTATTTTATTAGCTTCATGGATCTCGTGTGTTCTCAAATATTTACTTGATGACAGGATATCACAAGGTACATTTTTTACCTGTAGACATACCTCAAACAACCTTTCGTAGTAGGTATGGTCCCAATGAGTACATGTTTATGTCGTTTGGTCAAACAAATGCACTGGTAGTTTTCATGGAACTGATGAACTGAGTGTTCCGTCTTTACTTATAATCCATTGTGGTGGTTTTCATGGACGACATCTTGGTGTATTCTCACAATTGACAGGACCATTACAAATACATTTATATTGTTTTGAATACACTAAGAGATAATTAGTTATATGCTAAGATCACATAATGTCACTTCTAGATGGGTTAGATTTACTTCTCGAGTCACTTTATCTCAGAGGATGTAGTATCAGTCGACCTAGAGAAGGTAAGAGAAGTAGTTACCTATGATCAGACCAAGATATTTTTTGAGGTACATACTTTCATGGGGTACGATAGTTACTATAGACATGTTATACTAGACATCTCACACTTAGAGGTACCGATGAAGTTCTTGAATAAAAAAGGCATGAAGTTTTAATGGTTAGATTCTTGTGACGCCGACTTTTAGGAGTTGAATGTTCATTTGAATTCAACACTGATACTGATATTGCCTAAGCTGAGAAAGAGTTAGACTGTTTCCTGTGATGCATCAGGTATTAGGCTGGAAGTAGTGCTTATGCAAGGAGATGCGGTAGTTCTGTATGGGTCTCGATAATTGAGGCCTCATGAATGCAATTACCCGATGCATCATCTTGAGTTTGTAGTAGATTCCCATGCTTTGCGCTGTTGGAGACACTATTTATTGGGATATCGTTTTTTGGTGTACATAGTCAAAAAAAGTATCAAATACATCTTCACTCAGCATTATTTGAATCTGAGAGAATGATGGTACATGGAACACCATAAATTATTTGACATTGAGCATGCCCATACACCTGGAAAAGGTAATGTAGTGGCTGACGTACTGAGCAGAATAACATAGATATAGGCAGTGCAGGAGGCCAGTGGTGAGTGGTAGCTAATGGATTAGTTCTCTAAGATGCATTTATATATGAACAACATTCAGGGACAGAATTATCTTTCATCTTTGGCTGCTACTTTTACCCTACTAGATTGAGTGAGGATGAGGCCGCTTACTGATTCCGAAGTCCTAGTTTTACAGGATGGTGTGTTGGACGAGGACCCTCTTCATGGATGGATAATAAGAACAGATGATGTTTTGTGTGTCCATGGACGTGTGTGGATTCTACGGGATATACTAGAGGAGATGATGAGAGAATTTCATGCTTCAGCTTAGCCGGTGCATCCTGGAGTCACCAAGATGTACTGTGACATGCGTCCTCAGTACTGGTCACCAAGTATGAAGTAGTAATTAGCTAGTTTTGTTATGAGGTGATCCATTTGTCTGTAGTTGAAGGCAGAACATCAATGACCGACAAGACTTTTACACTATCTACCCATTCCTGAGTAGAAATGGGATGATTTTGTTATGGATTTCTCGATAGAGTTACCAAAGTCTCCTAAATAAAATGATATTGTGTGGGTTGTAGTTGGTAGATTAAGAAGGTCTCTCATTTTTTTTGGTCAGGGAGACTTTTTGTGTTGATAAAATCGAGAAGATGCATATTCAAGAGGTGGTCCAATTCATGTGGCTCCTAGTTCTATAGTTTGAGATAGGGATGACTGATTTACATCTAATTTCTGGCAGAGCATTCAGAGGGTGCCGGTTACATAGGTGATTCAGAGCACAATTTACCACACTAAGAAAGATGGCCACTCAGAGTGCACGATTTAGGTGCTGGAGGACATGTTTCATGCATGTTTCCTATACATTGGGGTATCTTGGAAGAAGCATATATCCCGGGTTGAGTTTGAATATAAAAATATCTTTCTGGATAATATTCATATTGAACCATATTAGGATTGGTACCGAAGTCTATGCCAATCACCCCTGTGTTGGATGGAGGCAGGAGAGGTTGTTATGCTGGGACCTCATCTTGTCTAGGAGACTACTGAGTAGGTTCACATGATTCAGAAAAAGATGGCTACTATACAGTCTCGTCAGAAATCTTATACTGATTGATGGGGATGACCTCTTGAGTTTGTGGTCAGGGATCAGGTTTTCTTACATGTTTCACCGAGGCTAGGACACAATAGGATTAGGAGACATGGTAAACTTTCACCGCGATATGTTGAACTTTTTGAGATTCTTAAAAGTTTCAAGTCAGTTGCATATAATTTATAGTTTTTGTTGAGGTACCGAGCCATTAACGACATCTTCCATGTATCTTAGCTGCACCTATTTCACTCATACCCTTCTCACGTTTTTTATCCTGAGGGGGTTGAGATTCAGATTGATGCATCCTTTAAGGAGCATCAGATTCGTATAGTTGACGGGAGCATGAAGGCTCTCTATGTCAATTCTGTTCCTCCTGTACAACTTCTATCACAATACGATGGAGTACAAGACAAGACATAAGAGATGGAGGCCGACATACGTCCTTTGTGGCCTGAGTTATTATCATATTTTCCTTCACCAACATTATAAGTGAAATTTGGGGACGAATTGATATAAAGGGGATGTTTGAAAGATCCCTATTCTTCTTTTTATATATTTTTTCTTCATTTTTCTTTCATATTGAGTTGTTTTTGAGAAAACAAGGAAAACTAGAAAAATGTTATGTTTTAGTAGAAAACATTGTGTACTACTATGTACACGCCGGGAAATCTATCCATGTAGGATGTGGATACACGGTGTGTGATTCTGTTGGCCAGGAAGAGAAGAAAAGGCGACCACATGTCGTGTATTCCCTAGTACCCGCCGTTTAGTCATCTTAGTAAGGACGATGTGGAAAGTGTAATGTAAGTCAAAGAATTGATGACAATAAAATGATGTGCACACCGTATATATGGATTTATATGTCATGTACTACTATTTTTCAGATTAAAATGGGTAGTAGCTTTATTTTCTTTTCTTCTGGACAAAGGAGTTGCTGGGTGAAGAAGAAAAAGGCACAAGAACATTTTCTCCTCCCATTTTGTCGTTTGGAACTTTATTCAAGTGACGTCAGTCTCATTAGATTCCTCTAGGTAAGGGATTTCTTCTCCTAGATATGTTCTTTTTGTTTTTTTTTCTTGAGGAAGTTATTAAATTATGAATTATTCACCTATTTTATTATATCTACACCGTTATTGGCCGATTCGATGGCTGATGTCGGTTTATATCTGTTATACGACATCGAGGTAGGTGGTCTTGTGCCTTTCATTAGAATACAATTTGATTATATTTTATAAATTGGTATGAAACCATTTTTGGTAATAGTTTTTCTCTAGAATTTAAACCTGTTGATTCCTATTTATGCGAAGGTATTTGATTATATGAAATTGAAGCTTTTGATTGCAGAGATTTTTGATTTAAGGACACCCCATGGATGCGTTTCCCATGGTTTTCCATTTCGAAAGAACGCCCGTGAGGCTTGTGAATTTTTTCCCATTTTGGGATAATTAGAATGATATATTGTTATGTGAAATTCCCATGTGAGTTTTTATGATTAAAACCATGCAATATTTTAATTTTCATTTGTTTGCTGCTATATGAAATTCCCATGTGAGCTGTTATGATTTAAAGCCAAGTGAATATTTAATTTACAAGTGTTGTTTTTGAAATGAATTGATAAATGATAAAAAAGGGTAATTAGCCAGGGGAGAGCCATATTCTCAGTTAAAAGATAATTTCAGGATCATGTGACTAATTACACCTTTTTACCTTCAGTAAACCATTGTCTTGGCTAAAATTCAATGGACAGAATCAAGAGGATAAATACTAAAAGGCCATGAGTGGGCCCCAGTTTTGGTGGTCAGGATTATTGAGTCTTCTTTTTAAATGACAAGAACATCTTTGATCCATTGAGGGATACCTAGAATGGGCTCTATTTGAAATTTTATCAAACGATTAAATACTAAAATGATAATATGAAAAAATAAAAAATAATTATGTCTTGATTTGATGGTTACATTGGTTTGGGGGGTCGATGGGCCTAGTTCATACATTGAGACCGTAGTTCACAGAACTTGTTAAATGAAATGGAATGACTTATCACACATCTTCCATGAAAAAAATACAATATTCGAGTCGACCTTCAATTACATTATGTAGATGATCTTATTCGACATCTAGGGAAATTTCTTTTATAATAGGTATTATAATAATAAGGTTGAATCTCGAGATGGTTGCACATAATGAAATTAGAATTCGAAAGAACATAAAAATAAAGTGGATAGTTTACTTGAGTACTTCCATGCGACGATTTTCTTTTACTTCTATTTCATATATTAGTTGACTGATAGGCACAAATCTTCAGTGGTTTTCTACTAGGAATAGTCTCACACCTTGTTTGGGTCATCTTTTTGGGACCAAACGGATTATATTATTGTAGTTGTAGACAAGGGAAAGCACCCTTATATGGGTAATTGATTTTTTATTAGGAGGAGAGCATGGGAACAAGTCGAGGCATGTGATGCTTCTGAGTTTTATTTATGTTTTTTCCCTTGTATTGTATGTGTATTTGATTGTAGTGTATCATGTTTTAGATACTTTCTTAGAACATATAACATGTTTCATTATAATTTGTATGGTTTGTGACTTGGATATTTATCTATCAGACTTTTGATATTTTTTTCAGTTTCATTTTGTTTACTTCGTCTGGTCATTGATTATATATATTCCACTATTTTATACTCTTTCAATTTGGCCATAGTTTCCCCACTACCATACCATATGTCCTCTCTACTATTTGGAAGCTTTTTCCGTTTGGGGAAATATGCTTGAGGTCATGTGGACAACCAGCCCGGCTATCATTTTAGTTGTAATCTAAGTCAAAAAATTACAATAATCCATTTTTATGGAAATATTCTATATCTTTTTAATTAAATAATTTTCTTTGAATGTATTTTCCATCATTTTAAAAAATGTATATCACATTTTTTTAAATATTATTCTAAATTGTCAACCCTATTTGTTCTGAAAATTTTAACATTTTTCTTTGAATAAGGTATATTTAGAATCTATTATAGAATATTTGGTGGTATCCTACTGGGATGAGGCTCACACCCTTCCTTTTCTTTCGGGTGTTTATAGACTTTCCTCTTCTTTGCTTATAAAAAGGAAAGGGATCTCTTGGAGGTGGATCGAGTAGTTGATCTTTGGACTTGGTGAATTGTGTCCTTAGAGACCCAAAGGTTATTTTTTTTATTTAGTAAATTGAGTTGTAGTACATTGGATTTTTTCCCATAGTTTTATTATAGTTATTTTATTTATAGTGTAGTTTCCCTATTGATATGAATATTGTATTTTATATTTTTCTTCCTCCTTCTTGTGGAAAAAATTTTCCCATGTATATGTTGTATGATGCCATTTTCTAGTCTAAAACACATGTGGATTTGGATTTCCTTTCGGGTCATGTTAGGGCTAGAACAATTATCAATTTACCAGGGTACCTGAGTAGGATTGTGACAAGTGGTTCATGTTTGGTGGAGGCACATCCCATTAGGACCAAATTTTGAAAATGAAAAATATAACTAGAACTTTATTGGTGCTACCATGTCTTATTAAGTTTTTTTGTATTCTAAATGATACTTGATGCATTTAATAAGCATGATAATGGTTCCTGTTAAGAAATTTAATTGGTGGATGAGACAATAGATCAGAATTTTATTTCATGGGATAAGACCTATGGTAGATATAACCATGAGTTAGGTGATAAATTGAACAATGACTCAATTATTTCATAGAATAGAGGTTCTTTTGTAGGTGTCATCTAGGTCATTTGTAATTAAATGAAAATATTGGATCATGTTATAATGAATAGAGCTCTTGGTTTTTGGGGGATTTTTTCACCTTAGGAGTTCTGGAATGAAATATGTCTGTTTGAAATCAATTAGTGACTTATCTAGGTCATGTGATGAATTTTGATGGCTATCGAGACATCATAGGTATTATAAGTGATATGGTGGGAAGTGTATAATTCCATTATCCATCTGAGTATCCAAAGTTTAAGGATTAATTTTAAATTTTAATTTGGGTAAGTGGTGGATTTTAAAATATTTTTGGGAATGGAATTATAAAAATAAAACATCCTAATAGAGGTATTTTTAAAATGGGAATACTATTATAGAGAATTTGGATTTTAGGGTGAGAACATGTATAAGGCAGGTGTTGGTCAGACTAACACTATAGCCACCCATCAGCCAGCATCCAGAGTAGTGGCCTTGCATGGAAACATGGATCACTAGAAAACTGACGAGCCTGTATCAAATAGTCAGTGGCATTCTGGGTGGTTTTTTAAAAAATTGGGCATATTTTTCATTTTTCCCATATTCTAAAAAAATATATCACTCATTTTTTGACCCTCATTTTTCTAATATAATGTCTCACATTCCCCCACACTCTTCTATTTAATTCCATAAAGGATCATCCTCATTTAAGGTTTATTCGATCTTTTGTCAGATTTGATCAAGGTAACATGGTAGGTCCAAAACTCATATTACTTATATTCTTAGTTTAATATTTTATCAAGTGGTGTTCTGCTTCATTTTTCTAATATGCCCTGTTTTCATTGATTTTATATGGTTCATTATTTTATTCTAATTCATGCTAAACAAGTGATTGATATTGAATATGTATACTTATCTATGTAGAAGGTAGGTGGTCCCTTTATTTTAGCTGATAGTATTTTTTATGTTCCATATCTATGTGTCTTGAGGCCTTTTCGGTTTGTCATGTGATGTCGATGAGAATAATAAAATGTTGGTATTGAGTTTTACCCTAGATAAATCCCCATTATTTTACAAAATTTCCCATATTTTTACTATAAGTTATTAAATTGTTAATCTATGTCTAGATTATTCCAAAATTGGGATTATGTATTTGAATCTATGATTTGGAAATTAAATTTCACAACTATTCATTTTATGATATGAAATTTACATTATAATTATTGTTAATATAATAGAAAATGTTTTTTTGTAAATTGATGTCTTTTAGATGGAATTGGTATAAATTAAATGGAATCAATGTTTCATAATGAATGATTTGGATTTAATTTAACAATATGGTGTTTCATGTTATGATAATTAAATGGGCACCTTGGGATAAATGGTAAGGATTATTTAAAAAAAGTGATAAATATCATTATATTTTTTGGTCACAAATTCTTGTATCTTTGATAATAGTGATTTGTAAATATGAATTTAAATTTTAAAATGAATTGAACCATTATTCATTATTTTTATAAAATGTTATTTTTTTTATTTTTGTATATATAAATTTATTAAAAATAAACCCTTGGGGTTATATTGTTTATAAATATAATGAAAACACCCATTAGGGTGGTATTTTTTAAATATTTTGAAAACACATTATAGTGGTTATGTTTTGGAAATAGGTTAAATGGACATGTGAAACAATGATTTCATTTTGTTAAAATGTTTTACTAATGGAATTTTCCTTGGTTTTATAAACAATTGATGTGGATTTTGTGAAATGTTGAATTGTGTCTTACTCCTTGACTAAGAACACACACCTATGGTGTGGTCTCTAATGAATATAAAAACACACGTAATAGTGTTTGATAACTATGAAAAAACCCATAATGGGGGTTCATGATAACTATGAAAACACATGTAATGGGTGAATAAGGACCAATAATATTCATACATAGATATTAAATATTAATTGATGAATATTAATTATATAACATTATGACCCATAATTGAACTGTAAAGGTTTAGTACCTTTGGAAACTTGATAAAATCTCTAACCATGTCAATAAAAATCTACAAAATATTTCACAAGGATCTTCCAATATAGTAATCATGTTAGAAATTCCCAATATCAATTATATCATCATAATCTAGGAAATTGAAAAATATGAAACGGTGAGATCATATTCTTAGTAATTATAGAAAAATAAATATACTAATGGTCACTTAATCATAATAAGATTATATGTTTGTTACAACATTCTCTTAAATTTTGAAAATCCATACTCATCATATTTGAGATCATAATTGAATCATTCAATAGATATTTTAAGTTCATTAAACAAGAAAAATAAAGGGAAAATGAACATGACTCATGAGATAATAACACTGGAATAAGACCTAAGTTTATGGAATACACATAATCCTAGAAAATTATATCCCTAGTCAAGGTTCATGACCAAGACTGTCAATGTGGATTGGGTTTACTCCCCAATCCAAAATATAATTAATCATGGTTCACTTCCAAAATAATCATATTTTATTATGTACCTTAAAATTGGGTTTACAATCCATTTATATATTTATTATCTCATTTGATATCCATCATTAGCTAATGAATTAGAGGCTTATATTACTCCATGCCCACATGTCACATAATGAAAATCATATATATGTTTTCCATAAGATTATAAAATATTATTAAAAGAATAACACATGGAAAGAAAACCAATTCCATAAAAAATTAATCGTTTCATCATATCATAACCCCTTGATATTAATTGGGTATATGAAGGTTTAATCATAACACAATTAATATGTGTTAAAGGAATGACATTTATTGAATAATCCTTAAATAATTTTTATAATAATCCATCTAATGAATGAAATTTGATAGTATAATTTCATAATATCACCATTAAAGAATATTAAACATAAAATGATGTTATAATAGTTTAAAAATTCCTTCTTAAGTTCACTGAAACTTTTTATGAGGAAAATAACCTTTTCACTTTGAAATCGCTTTTTAAAAATCTAAAAAATTAAAAAATATGAAGGAAGTAGTTTTTTTAAACAACCATGGAAACATGTAAATTATGCTTCAATGTATTGTGCAGTCTTGATGGAAGAAAATTATAATCATTTCATGTATGTTAATAAAATGATTCCTTTCAAATTTTTTATAAATAAAAGTTTAAAATTCCTCATTCGAAAAAATAGGAATATTACATTGAAAAAAGGTATTACAAATTTAAAAATGGGTAAAAAGTAATTTAAAATTTTATAAGATAATTTTTAAAACATTATTGAGTCATATTTATAATATATGGACATGGATGAAAATGTATATTTTACTGAAGAGATAAATAAGATGATTTTCCTTTAAAATGATATTATAGTCTCCAGAGTAAAGTGAGGAAAAGGAAAGGAAAACTTGAAATTTATAGAAATAACCAGAGTTGAATAATTTTATGAGTTGATTGAGAGGTAGTTCATAAAATTACATCATTTTAAACTTAATCATAAATAATCTCAATCTGAAATGAGACCATAAAATAAATCCCTAATCTATAGTTTGAATTTCATTAAAATCAGTCTAAACTCAAATAGAATAAATTTATATTTATTATAATTAGATACCAAAATCACATAAATACTTACAATATCATATATTATCCAAATATAACATTTAAACACACAATTATAAATAATTCCATAAAAAATTTCATTTCTTGATGTTATCTATTTCCAGTGTTCAGTGAACTTTCTATTCGATAGTTCCGGCCGTTGTACATTGAGCATATTTAAATCACATAAAATTTTTTATTCATGATATTAATATTATGTATATTCATCCCCAATTGGTAGAGATAAATAATCATTAACACCACTATAGGAGATGTTATGTTGTATGTATGCATTTACATTATTTTAACTTTTTGACGAATTGAATGAATAGATGGTAAATAATAATTCACCTTTATATAATCATTAATATATTATTTATATATATTCATTTAATATAAACTTATTTCCATCAATGTATGGTTGAAATGGAAAACGAATCACATAACATCATGTAAGTGGTAGTCTATACATATAAACAACTCACATTATCATTTTCAAATAGATGGGGACGGAGGATTGAATATATTATATTATAAAAAAACATAATTATATAATAAATATAATATATAAACCTTAAACCCTCTATAATAAAAATTAATAAAATATAGATATAGAAACTAAATAGTATCTCTATGTGGAGGAAGTGGTCCACACATATGCATGAGATATACTTTCACTTCCCATACGAAGGATAAGAGAGTTAATAATATGTGTTTCATAATAATATTTAAATTTATGTATATATGGGTTATAAATTTATTATTTTATAATTAATAACAATGATTTATATGAGGTAGATAATGAAATAAATTCAAAGATGTATGGTAGGATGATTTCCTCTTCTTCGATATGCCTATGTTCAATCCATTCATAAGGACACCGTTAATGGCCATTTTGAATTAAAAAACCTATATATAATGAATATGGATGTTTATAATATAATTGAGTAGGGTTTTGAAAAACTAGATGGATATTAGTTTTGTAAGGAAAATAAAGGAGGGGTCTCCATTTATATGACTGGGAATTGATATATTTGGAATTTCTTAAAAGTCTAAAATATAATAATGTCATACTTAAGAAAACTAATTCTATATAGATATATATTAAAATGTGTGATAGTATTAGT
The DNA here is from genome assembly GCA_963277665.1 of Viscum album. Lineage (NCBI taxonomy): Eukaryota > Viridiplantae > Streptophyta > Magnoliopsida > Santalales > Viscaceae > Viscum > Viscum album. The sequence continues at coordinate 1,712,547,169 of OY728165.1, read as the reverse complement.
TTTAAATATTTCCATAATTCAGGGTTTGGACATGTTTAACTAGAATACATTTCCTTATCTATGGGTTAACTCATTCTGGTAAACCTGTTTTAACCTTAACTGTGTTGACACATTTTTACTGTTCTTAATATTAATTTTGAAAAAAGGAAATTTTATGAATTAATAAATTTTAATGATCTAAATAAAAAATTAGAATCTATTTTTTAGACATAATTTAATTTATATTTTAATATTTATTTTTTAAATTAAACCAGAAAAATATAAGGAAAATAATTTTTCCATTAAAAATGATTTTAAGTATAAAATGTTTTTATACCAAAATAAAACATATAATTAATTATAATAAACCTAAATAGTTTATTAATAATATAAATGAACTAATTTTTTTAATATATAAAATTAATTAACATTTTAAATTAATTAAATGAAAATATATTCTAAAAAATTTGATATTTTTCACTATCAACAAAATATATAACTTTTAAGAATATTCGAAAAAATAAACTCTAAGATAATTTTTACAAGAATATTTAATAAATGAACAAATTTTTCCATATAAATTTTCTAAAATTGGAAAATATAATTATATTATCATCTCACATAGGGAAATAAAAACCAATTTCATGAAAATATTATTTTTGAATCACATAAAGACATTACTAAAAATTGAGTTACTATTAATAATAATATTTTATTTATAAAAAATATTATACATAATTTTCAAAATTTAGTTATTCATATTCACTCTTACAATTTCATAATTAGGTATCAATGACATTCTATATTTTCGTTCATTTATACATGGGGTTTCATGTATCACATATTATCAATGAAATTAAATATATTCAAGGAGAAATATATCTTAAAATATTAATGTGTTATACGCTAGTATTTGATAACTAAGGAAAACAACTATTATTTTTTTATGTCAAAAATAAATAAAACACTAATATGGGAGGGTAAGGATGACTATTAAAAATTACCTTGGTGGTGTTCTATGATTCTACTTAAAAGACTCAAATGGGTGGCCTATGTTGCTATTGTAGAGAATTCCTAAAAGATTAGTTACAATACTATCTTGGTAGAGGTCTTCATGAAGTGCTCAGAGGAAACTCTGAACTGGCTGATGATGATAGATTATCTGGGTCATAGACCTAGATATCTATAATGGAATAGAACAATCTTAGGTTTCACCATGGTTCCTTGATTCTAATGGTTATTTTTATTCATTTGAAATATAACTATTAATTTTTTATAAAAAATTACGTGTAGAACATACCTATACACTTTTATTACAAACTAGCTATTTTAGGGATGTCATTAGTGGTGTTCGACAAAGTTTCACTCACACCTTGATTATGCATCCATTAAGCATGTATACCTGATTAGATATAATGATTGTAATTAATTGTGGTTTTAGTGAAATACTAGATGTTGATACTTATTTATATTGCTATAATAGATAATAGACGATGGGATTAAGTAGGACTCTTGACCAGTTTATTATTATATTTTTGTTTAGTTTTGTTTTTGTCCATTTTTTATCCCCTTTATAAGATTTTATAATATAGTAATCCATTCTATCATGAATGGATTACATCATTATTATAAAATATTGATAATATGGTTATTTTTGGAACTTTTATTTACATATCTGTGACTGTTATTTTTCTTGGATTGTGTTTTTTATTATATATATTGTTATCTTTCACAAATTGATAATAATGGAATAGTCTCCCCATGGTAACCTCATAGTCCCTCACCACTAGTCGGAAACCTATTGAGTACATGGTTGTGGGCTTCAGGCATTTTAGTGATCACAACTCTAGGCACTTTTCATAGTGGTTTGGGGAAAAGGGACATAAAAATATGAAACCCAAGTAGGCACCATTTAACATTATATATATAAAGTAAAAATACATGAGGATCCAGTAAAATTAAACCATAAATAAATTCTTCGAAAGAGAGAATTTGGTGGATGAGGAAATTCATAGATATGAAGAATTATCTAATTATGTCAAAAAATTAGAGAAAATATTGAGAAAACCCCCACCTCAATACTATCCAATGGATTAGTGATTAAGGAAAATGATCCAAATATTATCACATTCATAACAATCTCATAGAATATGAGATGAGTAAACGTTTGAATAATTAAGTGGAAAAAGGATAAAACTAGTGAAGTGTTGTTAGAGGTAATAAATAATATTTCAATTGTGTTTGATCAAGAAAAAATAGGTGGATAGTTATTTTATTCCCCACTTAAAGTATAAAAATTTGAAATGGAATTTTCTAGTCACATGTCTGTTCAGTTTCCAATCAGTTTTAATATGTTGAGGAATGAGATGCATTAAAAAATAAATATTTTAGTGATGAAAAAGGTAAGTGGGGTACCAAGAATAATTTCATTAAGAACATATTTTTAAAAAAGAGAGACAATATCTATAATTAAATTTAAAAATAGAAAATTGAGTACAATAAAGACCTAAAAAAGTAGGTTATTATGGATGTCAAATAAAAACCATAAAAAAATAATAAGTGGTCATAAAATAGTATAATATTGGTAGGGTATGGTGTTATGAGTGGGTTCCCGAGACCCAACCAATGAAAGCACTTTTATCAATGATATATGTATATCATTAATATATATATATATATATAACTTATATAATTTTTTTGAAATTCTGTGTCCACTATATATATATTTCAGGTGTTATTAGTAGTTCTATCTGCAAACACATGTAATGGTCTCGAATAAGTGTATTTCATTCCTATATTTTAGAGCATTTTAATGGTTAAATTTTTGTATATAATTGAATATTATTTTCAATTATTGTATTATTTTACTTGTTTTGTGATTATTGGTAGGAAACAACTGATTTATGAAAAAATAATAAAAATAAGAGAAAATTTGGGCAAAAGACCGTTGTGTCGTTTCTTCACTCATGATGCGACATCAGATTTTTGAGAATGAAGCGGTGCTATAAAATATAGTAAGACCATTGAGAATCATGTAATGTTATTATACGCCATCAAATTTTAAAAATGAGTTTGTCTCATGGGACAAGTCATGAAGAGGTTAAGTACTTTGAAAGATGGTTATATCTCATGACTCTCTATTACACAACATGAATGGAGTGCATGATTAAAATTTAAATATGAGATTCAATCGATATTCACACACATGGAGGAGAACACAGATCTTAATTACATGATCTGAAACCCAAATATGTGTCATGTAATTGGTAACACATATAAAAGAATGAAATACAAAGTGTCTATGGGTTTTGATGGATTTTTCTAATAAATACATCCCTCATCATCCCTTCTAAATAACTCTATACCAGAGGGAGGAAGCGTGACACCAAGGGGAGACCACTAGACAACGAAGTGATGATCTGGATCTGGGATTCAACAATGATCTATTACACCTTTCTTCTTCAGGTACCCATGATGGCAGTTCTTATCATGTTGAGGATGAGAGAGTAGTCTCATTAGTGTCGATGATGTTATTATTAAGGGATGTGTCCCATTGGATTATTTTGTATACTTTATTATATCTTCAATTTCTAAAAAATATTTATTTAATTCCACATATCATTCTTTTTTTATTTCATTACCATTCCTATTTTCTGCAAGTTATCTTTTCATTTCATCAATTAATGGCCTTAGATTTCATATGAGTATTTTGAAATCTTGGTATGTTTTATTTACACAAGGTTTTGGGTAAGCTATTTTTGTTTTTTTACTAAGTAGATGACCATTAAAAATGTGCAATAACATGATTAGGGATGGATACCAAGTCCAAGAATCCATGCTAACTTAATTCTAAAACCAAAACTGAATAAATCATTTATCAATTAAATATCTACAATACAAACCTGAAAATCACTAAACTTAGAATGCCTCTCATATTAATATCCAAACCCAATAATTTCTGCTATTTGTTTCCTTACTTCAAAAAAATAAAATAATTTTAATTTTAGATTTCTAAATTAATTTATAACATTGGCTCAATCCCTGTGGGTTCAACACTCAAACTATCCAAGTACAAAACTTTTAGTTTGGAGGTCTAAGTTTGTGTAATTTACTACATATTGTTATCCATGTAGGATTTAACGATTCCCCATAGGATGTTAGTCTCCTGAATAGATATTATTATTAGTGTATACTATTTTATTAACTACTTTTATTTAAGAAGAAAACCACGAAATTTATTTCACGGTGTTATATATTTTTTTGGGTTCAGTATTCGTGGTATGACATTGATTGAATTAAAAATATATAATTTTTCACTTTTAAAATAAAGAAATATATTGGGACTAGTTTATTATAGTGGTAGTAATTTCACTAAATCCATTTTCATGTTAGAAATAGATAATTATTTTACGAAATTTCAACAAATGATATAGAATAAATGGATGATGACAGAAAGTGTGTGCCCTTATTTATGAGATATCACATGAAAGCTGTATTATATTACTTTGTTTGTGTTTATAGTAAAGGTTGGTGTCTTTTATTATTTTCTTTATCTCTTTATATTCCTTATTACGTCAGAAGACCTGGCTTCTGGTCTATGAATTATATTCACTACTATCAACATAAGAGACTAAAGGGGAAGACACTTAGAATTATTAAAGTTCATTCCTATTATAAATAATATGAGTGTAGGATGTGGTGGGCCCCACCATGGGGCCCCAAATATATTATAGAATAAGAAATCACCAATGAATGTATAAATTTTTTATTACTGAAGCATATAATAATAGGAATTGAATTTATTTATTTAATTAATTTACTATAATTTATGTGATTACATTGAAAATATTTAATGGAAATATTTTATTTTACTATTCAATGTGTTTTTAATAATTATAAGAATAACGAGTCGATTTAATATATCACTTTTATCATTTCATATATTAATTTATATTACAAATGATAATAATTGAAATGATTGTAATTACATAGTTATTTGGTCATAACATGTTATTTATGGATTATTTAGTGAGAATTACTTATTTGGTTGTCCGGAACCCTTTCTAGGGGTTTTTTGTACACAATAAAAGTTAGAGGGAATGCTATTCGTATATACTATTCATTAACTAGAATTTGATATATACTCTCTCTTCCCTCCCACATATTAGAGATATATGTACATGTTCTAAGAATTTGATCCCAGATCTCCTCAATGGAATTATGGAATGTCATAGTGGTGATGGGTGAGATATCAAAGGCTTCATCATTTCAATATAATAACAACTGGATAATAATGATCAATATTCCCATGGGCATTAGAAAATTGTGTGGAAGATAGAGAGGGATTCTTTCTCATCCCCTTTGATCAATGGTCATTAGCAATGAGCGGTAGTCAAATGCGACTTAGAATTGAATGGGGGAATTTTTTGTTTAATTTTTTTATTTAGATTAATTCATTTTAGATTATATTCCTTTTACTGGAGATTGAATCGTTGGAGACAACATTATTATGTCTACCAAGTGATGAGAAATTTTAAATCCATGACATGATATTCTTTCACTACTCTCCCTAGTACCATAAAATGATATCTGAGGGACCATATGATGGTTTGAGCCAAGAAAAAAAATAAAATTTTCATTTAAGTCTTCAAGAATTCATCATAACAATCCCATCATAAAAAACAATCCTTTGATCGAATCTCATATTTCTACATTGTTCCTATCCTAAATATTAAATCAGGTCAAAATAGATTCTATGGTATTAAAATTTTGAAATATATGTGATATATATATATGGGTGTGTCTGTTTGTTAATTGTACCAAGAGGCAGTGTCCAGTGGCGTTTTCCTGTGAACCTGAGGTATTATGGCAAGATTTTTGTTTCTAGAATAATGGGTTCCATCATGGATAATATTCCACAAAACCTAGAATATCTCAAAAACATTCATTATCTTGATGAGTAGGATATTAAAAAATAGAAAAATATAAATAAAATAAATGGTGTCTATCTAGGTAGTTGGAAGCATAAAATTTAAAAAACCGAAAAGATCCCTAACCATCCATTAATATGATATATATGTTTGAGCTAGGGAAGAATATGGCTCCAAATTTAAATAATCAGCATCCCCATTTAAGGGGTGTCAATACGGAATACCTGAACCATAAAGCATAGGTTATATATATTTCTGGAAAGCAAAATAATTACATTCAATGGGAAACATACCTACCCTTCCCCTTTTATATTACCTGATCAACATGTTCGAGTGATGCATGAGTCCGGTAGAGTGACCGGGATGGGTCATGCCTTCCCTAATATTCCTTGTACATTCTATACCTTCAAATTTACCATAACACTATTTTAGGGTTTCTCATAAAAATGGGGGGCCTGATAATTTTATAAAAAAATATAATTTAAAGAAACATGGAATGATTTAAATAATTTCAGGGGAACATATTATTGTTATTTTAGGAAATAAAATTAGATAAATTGGTTTTAAATCCTTTATTTTCTCTTCAGTATAATTTATTGAATAATTAATTTAATATCACATGTATATTACTACCAATTGATCATGGGCATCGACTAACCAATGACTATCTGCGAATAAATTAATTTAATTATATTATATTAATGGGTTTATATATGTACAAATTTTATTATTTTTTACGGTTTGGGAGTTGTCTTTCCCCACTTTATATTTATAAGGTCTTGTGTGTCCATGTTAATTTTTCAACATGAATTTTTTCCTTTCCCCAATATTTATTTATAATTTAAAGGATAATATAAGATATGTACAATGATAAGATGAGGTGATATTCTAGATGAGGAATGACTATATCGGACAAGGGTGGGATATGTGATACAAGTAAGAAATGAATCATGTATTCAACACCAAGGATACATGTTAATCCAATTATGCTCAATGGACTAACCAATAATAAATATTCAACATCATTTAGGTATTTTATATGATTTATTCATGGTTTATTATTATTATTTAAATATTCATGTCGTGGAATCATATATAATGATAAAATAAAATTTGTATAAGTAAAAACATGAAGACATAAAGAATAAGTTTTATTTAACTAATTGTTTAGTGCTAAAGAAAATCACATAGTATGATCACATTAAATTGAAAATTAATTCATTTTTCAGTTAATATTAAAACCCCTCAAAGAAATATTATGTTTCCATGCATTATATTTATTACATTTAAAAAAGGGCATATGAGGTGCTCATAATCCCTATTTAAGTTTCACTTATACTACTTCAGAGTTATTATGAGAGTTTTGGGTCAACATAACTAATGTGAGTTGTATTGAAATATCCATATAAATATTATTTCCATTTTATGGGTGATGTGTTGAGTAAATAATGGGTTTGATTCCAATAAGTTAGTAATTCCTTAAACAGTTCATAGAGTGGTGATTCAATGAAGTTTACTAGTCTAGTGTATTGATTAAAATTATTTGAGTAGAAGTGTATCCATAACATGGACTATAAGGAGGGGTTTTAGGGATCCTTTCTACTAGAATACTCAATAAATTAAGGATTATGTTTCTAGATCTGAGGGATACTAGTGTTCCATTAAATAGTGGGTGATAATAAATGATTTAATTGGTAATGAATTATCGGTAATCATGATAATGTACTAATTGAAAAGTTTATTTTTTGTAGATAAAATGGAAAACACCTCCACCATTTTATAATCACTTTGATAAATTATCAAAATGAATTATATATAGAAAAAACATGACTACTTGGGGTTGTAAAGTCTCATGTACATAGTACTATGTGAAGAGATTAATCTTTATGTGATGGAGTTCTAACTTCATGTTGATCCTCCACAAGGATAAATAAAAGAAGATAAATAAATTATAATAATCATATTGAATATTTTTTACATGTATGGTATATCATGTGGTAATATATTTCCATTTAACTACAAAAAAATGAATGAGGATAAAGATTCCAATACGATGCTTTCTCATCTATAATTGTTATATCATGAGAGAGAATGAAAAAAAGATATGAGATATCAAGATAACTATATATGTAAAAGATAATAGATGGGAATCAATAAGTCTCACATGTAATTTATATGATTGGGTACAATGAGATACTTAAGTCTCTTTAGTTAAAACTGAACCAAGAACTAGAGACTCATCTCATGCTTTCCTCTTTATCTCCAATATTATTGACATTGTATTGTTAATTATATCATTAATAACATAAAAAAGTAACCCTTAGACATAATTTAGTTAGTTATACATGATTATAAGGATATGAAAAATACGGAAACTTAATTCATTATGGAGAACAAGAGAAGGAAGGGAAAGCCTAAGGGGTCTATTGTTAAACCCAATCTAAAGACACCAATGAAACATCCTTCCATGAAGACAATGATACAATGGTATGGTAATGAGAAATAGATTATATTATTTTCATGAGTAAATAAAGACAAATAGAAGAACAGAAATTTCATGGGTGGAAAAAATAAGTAATATGGTGCTGCTACCTCATCTTTTTTTTGTAAATGAATGTAATTTGACTTTATATACAAGATGGTTGTTTCATATTTCACGTGTCTTGGAAATTTTTATTCACATAAAGAAACTAAGATGATTATAGAAGATTGAAAAGGGAGAGGTGGATCTGTAGGAAACAAATGGTCGGATACTAGTAGCTTGTGAAGTGGAATATTACTATAACACCCTGAGATTTTATGAAATATTTCTCTTCAACTAAATTTATTTTCATAGATTGTTTCTGATACATGCAACCACATGTCTAAAAGAATATAAATATATTATACCATTATAACCAATATAGTAAATTAGTAGAGTAAATAGGAATACTATGTTTAAAAAAATAATGAATAAATATTTTAGATAAAGTAAATATATTTTAAAAGTACACAATTTTTATTTAAGTCTTTTTATTCTTCAAAAATACATTTTCCACAGAAAATTATTTTTTATTTCTTACTTCAGAAAATATTATTATTAATATTAAAACATTAAGAAAATATATTGGAAAAAAATTAACTTATTTCTAGAAATCATAATCAAAAAATTATCTTAATTTTACATTATGAGAATTTTCTGAAAATATTTATTTTCCAATGAATAGTAAAAAATATTTATTTTTATTGAAAACCATCTTTTCATTTTAAGAATTCTAAAATCTAAATTAAAAAAGTTTTAATAGTAAAATTAGGGAATTTATATTATGAATAATACAATTATGGCCATTGGAAATAATTTTGTTTTTTATTTTATTATAAAATCCTTCCATACCTTAGAAAACATTTTCCCCAAAAAACTACTTTTCATCATGTTTAAAAACATTAAATTTAAATTAAATTCTAAAAAAATCCAATCTAATTTGTTAATATAGATTTCATATTTATTTTAAAAATAATGATTCCACTATCATAATTTTCCATAATGAATAGTATATACATAAAATATTTCTCACCATGGTTAAGGATAAAATACGTTTACAGAGGTTCAACCAATAGATAAGGGTATTTATGTACATTAAAATTATCTAAATAATATTCTTAGAATATATTTAAAACTAATATTATCCACACATCAAATATTGGGCAATTTAGAATCATGTTTCTTGATAATTACATTATTATATTTTAATATTACAAGAAATTCCATGTGTTCCCTCTCCCCAACCTATATAATGAAACCAATCCATTCTATTATTTACACCACTATAAGACATATATCTTGACCAAAACCTTCCAAATTATCTTATTAACTTTCCTAGACACTATATAGATGTTTTTCTATTCTTAAAATAATATTTCAAGGATCCTTAACTAGGGATCTAAATGAGGCCTACCGAAGAAGAGGTAATCATCCTCCCCAGACAATTTCAACTATTTTATTCATAATATCCTATTAATCAGAAGTTTTAATCATCAAATCATAACTTATATATCCTTAATATACTGAAAATTTATTAGGAATAAATAACTACCAATTGTAACATCCCAATTAAGTAATTAATAATAGATATTTTTATCTATGTCTATTAATGAATTAAATAGTGATTTAGATGCTTAAAATGAAAATAAATCCAATCTTAAGCACAGAATACACTAATATTTTTAAAAGATTGTATTACTGCCTTTTGATGGAAACCCATTTTTAAATATATCTTTGGACAATTTTATAAGCTATGTTTTTCAAAATAAACTTATTCATTATTATTGGGACATCAAAATTTACTTTGTGTGAATTTTTGGTATTTTTCAGACAATGTTCATTTTTTTAATGAATAGTGAAAAATACTGCATTTTACATCAAAACTGCTCTTTAATCTATTTTATTTATATAATTAGATTATCTTTTGAATTTGTTTTGAAGTAAAATTAGAATATATTTTTACCATTTAATCCAATGGTGGTCATTGGAATCAATTTCACTTTGAAATTGGACTTAAACTGGTGTCAATCTTTTGATACTTTTTGTTTCATAAAAACACGGTATTTGTCATGAAAGCGGGAATTAATTATCAAATTAATTAATGTGACTTATATGTTTTTAATTTTTTAAAATAGACTTAATTTTTGAATTCAGAATATCAAATATAGCTTACGGTGAATTTTTGGTATTTTTCTGAAAAACATCAATTTTTGATGAATAGTGAAACCACTAAGTGGTACTTATAAAAACTGATTTTTCGTTTAAATGAAATTTTACCACTTCTGTTTTTTGAATTTCAAAAATACGACATACATGGTTGTCATTAAGAAGTAAAATGTGGTTCAATGAGATTAAAATAATTTTTTTGGTGAATAGTAACTCTTAAGTTCTTAATCGCGATTAGAGGTAATTAGTATAATTTATGGTAAAAATAATGCATTAATAAAATGAGATGAGGTTGACACTTTTCCTACCCTCATTTTATGTGTCATGGCCGACCAAGACAATCCATGGGTCAACTTGGGGACCCCATGGAGCCACTTTGGTTGGGAAATGACATAAATAACTTTTTATTTAATGTAAAAGTAAAAATGACACAAACATGAGATGTTTTACTAAAACAATTTTTACATGAGGTTATAAAGATCCTATTTTTGATTATAAATTGTAATTGGAAAGATAAAAATATTTCCTACATCATAGTATTTTTTTTATAATTTTTAGACTTTAAATAAATTAAATTATATATGACATCATGATGATGCAGCGATGACCTCATTATTTAATGATTTAAATAAAATGGAATGATAATGTAAAATATAAGACCTACATATGGAAAAAACCTATTGGATGGGTGGATTTATAACCCTTATCACCTTATCCTCTAAAAACATCAATGTGGGACCTCTTAAAGCCGAATACCATTTTAAAATAAAGTAACATTTCTTTACATTCCAAGAGTGCCCCTCCTCTCCTCTTATAAAAGGCCCCCACCTCTACCTCCTTACCCACACTCCCAAAGCCTTTGGCTTGGACAACCGCAGCCCATTTTGTCTCTCCAAATCCCTCTATTACTCCTTCAAGCCTCACTTTGGGCATAAGTCTTCCCAAGGAAGCCTTTGAGCTCAAACCAAAGGGAGTTACCCGATTTTATGGTAATGTCTTCTTTTGAGTCCTTTTGTTTGATTTTGCTTCTCCAATCCCCTAAACTCTTTTTATTATTTTATTTTGTAACATCTCCAGTATCCTCAATATACTTGGATGTTTTTATAATAAGAATTCAAGCTACAATTACACACAACTACATCTAATGGTTAAAGGACATACTGTTTTCGTGGATGGTGAATTTATGCCTCCCGAAACGATGATTGTTCAACATTATTTTAACACCTTCAAAGGTGGCCTTTAAGATGTCACTATATTTATATATGATATATAATATGTTTATGTTTTCCTTAAGATTCTGTATTTTTCATTGTGGGCATACCTTTATGGTTTCCATTATGGGTAAACGCGATATCTTCATTTAAGGAAGTGCGGACTACCGCCCCCTCAAAGTGATTTGATTCGTTAAATAACACATGTGGGACGTATAAAAGATGGAACTATGATATTATATATGATATTATACTGGAATTATAATAAACCTTTATATAATTATGATTACATTCTATAAAATATGAAATAGAAATGAAAGTAGCATTCATGCGTACGTACAACTTACTGTCTCCATGAACGGTGCATTTCATTTATTACCTATAAATGATTATGTAATATTATAAATGCATGAATGTACTGGATATATATGACATATATGATATCTAAATCATGAATACCATTATGGATATAATGGATACATGTACAACTTGTAATTATAAAGGGCTTATTTTTTACTAAAGTACCAATGATCGTTAAAACGACCATTATTAACTTAAATAATAACATAGTGTTCATGACACGGAAATAAGTGATATAAAAGGAATAATGAACTTGAAAAGTATTTTTAAACAAGTAAAAATTAACTCAAGTTTATTATTCTGGAGATTAAAGAACGACCGAGTAAAGTCGGACCCGAGGTATGGGACTTCGTCTCAATCTCCTTTCATTGAGGCATATTTTGTTTTATTCACAACCTTATTTTATATGGTGTATAAACCCCTTTGACTTTTACGTTTATTCAAAAGGAATATTTTTTATACGAAGCGTTTACAAAACAACAAAAGGGAATGTTTTTTTCGTACATATGTGGCGACAACGACTTCTCTGCCGCTGTGACAATTATTTGAGTTTTGGCTTCCTCTACAAGCCATACTTTTTTTTAAAAGAAAAATAAATACCATGTTTTACTTTTCTTTTATTTTGGTATTGAAAATGGTTTTCATAATGTTTTTATATCAATGTGTTGTATTGATATCTTGTGATTGAAAGGTGGAAATGTTATGTTTCCTTTATTCATGTTTTATGTGATACGATTATGTTGAGGTTCTTGGGCATTAATATTAAGACGGGTGGTTCCGTGATAGACTAAGGGAGGGTGGTCTGGATATAGCTCTCCAATTCATTGGGTAACACGAAGGAGTGTAACGTTAAGGTTTCTCCGAAGAGATTTAGGAATATACTGTGATGGGTATTCCAAACGTAACATTAAGGGTTACTCCCTACGTAAGAATGTTATGAATGCCTCAAGTTACCTTTATGTCTTATGATTTCTATGATTTATTCATGATTTGATGAGGTATGTTGAACTGCTTATGTTTTATGGGTAAAGTATGATTTCATTCTTATGTATATATGTACCCATGTTTCCTTTCCATATATATTGTATATCCCTTACTGAGCTTTTTATGCTCATCCCATATTTTTTTAAAATGTTTTTCACAGGTCAAGGGAAAGTTACATGATATGATGATAGTGTCAAGGGAGTGTCAAGAAAGAATCCATGTTTTTTTTAAATATTTTTCCATTGATGGGAAAGAATAATATTATCTTTATGTAACCACTTTGTTTATATATAGAATGTAATGCAAGTTTTATGATCTAATTCTCTAAAACTCTAAACCCGAAAACATCTTCAAGGTGTAATCTTTTAATAACTCAAGATTATGTAAGGTTTAAGGGTGGGGCCTTATACCAAAAGTCACCTTATTTCCAATCAAATATGTTGTGAATGTATCCCTCGCACATACGTGTAGACTACCACCTCCACAAAGAGTTACATTTTATTTTCCATCACCATCATCCATGGATGATTATTATAATGAGATTAATGTTTAAATATAATATTTATGATATAACTATAATTATATAATTATAATATCATATCTTCATTCTTAACATTCCATCTCATTGAAAAACATAATGTCTCTCATGTGTTTGTGTGGACTACCATCTCTACAATGCGATGTGATTTATTTTACATTGCTATTTTAAATTGACAATAATAAATATATATTTAATGAATATTGTATATATATTTATAATATACCAATTATTCTATAAATTATAATTGCTATTTTCTTAACATTCATTCCATACCTAAAAAGTGAAAACAATGTTCGTGCACACATACGACCTACCATCTCTATGAATGGTGTAATGAATTTTTTAATCTATACTTTTTTATAGATTAATATATATATATATATATATAATGAATAAAAATGATATTTGTACCATGTTTAAAATTATGGTAGTGATAACTCTGGTTAATGTACAAGGACTGAAACTACTGAACATGAATTCCCATGAAAAATAAAACATTTAACACTCGTAGATGAAAATTTAAATATGTATTTATTAATAAATGGGTGTTGAAATGCTAAATTTGTATAATATAAGATATTATAATTATTTAAATTATTTTGGTATACATTAAGAATTAAATTTATTATACAGGAATTTTGATTTCCTTTTAAGGAAGTGAATATTGAGGTAAGGGATTTATGTTACAATATCATTATTTATTAGGATTATTTATGAATAAGTTTCTGATAATGAGATGTTATAACCTATATCTCAAGTGTACCATGATATTTATTATACATTATTTATTTCTTAATATTACTTTTGTTCATTTAATTTCCCTCACTTAAACATCCCAAGAGGCCAATTGGGGTTTTTAAGGGAAACTTTGTTTATTTCATTCTTTGGTTAAAATCTATTTTCATCTATATCCATGTTTTCTAAAAAAAACTGAAGAACAGTTATAATATTCTATAATTATTGTTAAAAGTAATTTGTAAACATGTTTTAGTTTTTAAAAAATCGTTGACTGTAAAAATATTGTTATTTTTCGAATGATGTAATTTTTATATTTTACTTTAAATAGGAAAGGAATATTTGTTTTGACATACACAATTGGAAGGAAATATCTTGTTGCCTTAATAGATCAATTATTTCAAGCTTCATTCACAATTTTCCAAATCTATTTGAAAATAAGAAAATCCTTAAATATTTGGGTATTTTAATATTTTAAAAAAGTGAATTTTAATTAAAAAGTGTATTTTACCAGAAGAAATATTAAAATGATGTTTTAATGCTAGTTTAATCTATAGAAACATCATTTTATGTTACTTATATTTTTATATGGTAATGATCCATGGAAAATATACACATTTTATCATGGAATCTATTATGATGATGATAGTTTAAGGATGATTATATGGAACCTATTAATTTTCAACTGGTTAATAAATTCATTATGTAACTGTCATGAACCTATTTTATTTTCTATGGGTTATAATATTATTAAATGTTGAAATTTTTATTAAACCCATTTATTTTTCATCAGTTATGATATATGGAAATGATGAATGATTTATTATATTATGGAACACATATGAATGTATTATGACTTTGTGATGGGTGATTTTGGAATTAAATATCCTTTCAACACATTGGGTAAAGATAGATATCTCATTAAATTATAGGGAAGGGAATTGAGTGTTAATCCATTTTAATAAGGGGATCTATCCATTATAATGGTTTTGGGAGTGAGACTTGACTAAGGATATGATGTGATGATATGGGAACCGAAAACACTAATATTATTTTGGAATTGAGCATTTACTATGGAAATAATTTTTTACAGTTATGTGTATTCCATAAACGTATTCCTTATTCAAATATTATGATCTAATGACTCATCTTCTTTTATTTCTTTAAGATTCATATATTATGAATTTAAATTATTTATTCCATGATTTATGATTATAATATTGGATATATAGTGTATGGGTTTTCAAATGTTAATCTTATGTTCTCATTCCCTTATTATCTTCTTATATTTAAGTGAACATTAATATCTCCCTTATTTACCCTTACTAAGACACTGAGCTCGCATTTTGTTAGGTTTATTTTTCCTAGGTTATAAAGAAACGTTTTAATCATGGTATGTATAAGAAGAGTAAAATGTTGTAAGATAATTGGGGGAGATAATTAAGATCATTTCTGAAATCAGACGATTGTGTTTCTACTCTCCATGGGTACTAAAAAATTATGGTCTTTGGGTATGTATTTTTAAAATATATTGAATATAAAACTAAAAAAATGTAATATAAATTTATGAAAAGTATGGATCCCTATAGTCAGAATCAGATGAAGGATTAGAAAATATTTTGACAGTGGGATTAGAAAACATTAGTAAAAACCCTAGGTATAAGTCTAAGTGTATGATAAATACATAATATTTTGTTACGGAATATATTCTATGCTTTTCCGAGAAATGAATCCCTTTTTAGATACTATATGTGGATATGGTTTTAGTAAAGACTCATCTAGTGGTAATAACCCTTAATAGAGGTGGTCAAGTTTATCTCAATTATCATTCTAAGGATCAATTAATGGGCCCTTCTCGTGTACCTGTTTTTACACCCTCAATGGATATGCTTGGGTTAATTCACATTATCATTATGAACCGTTATGAATTATTTCAATTTATTATGATAATGAATGACATAGTTTAAACCTAAGGATTCATATATTGAAAATGAGGATTCATTATTTAGACATCCTATAATTATTTATCATGACTATTTACTTTCCCACTATGATTATTGTCTC
Source organism: Viscum album (assembly GCA_963277665.1). NCBI lineage: Eukaryota > Viridiplantae > Streptophyta > Magnoliopsida > Santalales > Viscaceae > Viscum > Viscum album. Next base: position 1,712,530,678 of record OY728165.1, on the reverse strand, counting down.
TTTAACTATGCTTTTTGGATTTAGTTAATTGATAGAACCTAAATAAACTATGCTAATCCAAAATATGAAGTATAGTAAAATGATTATCCTATGGAGAAAAAAATTTCATGGAACAAGGAATGAAAAATAATTTTTTTATTCTTATGAATCTTTCTCACGATATGAATCTTGTTGAGATTCATAATGATAAAATTATGGAAGAACATTCTGTTGAGTTTTTTATGTGGAAGAAACCTTATTATTTTTTGGGTTTGTTTATCCTCTTGTTTTTGAGTAATTGATCAGCACTACATAAAATATATGTCACATTTTACAGTTTTCATAACATGGAAATGCTATTTGAGTTTTATATCATTTGAAAGGTGAAGAAGACCAATAGTGGACTCTAATCATGAACATGAGAAAATGTAAAGAAATTGACTCTATTGAGTTGGACAAGTTTAAGAACCTATTTTAAAATTTATACTTTCTTCATATTCTTCATGTAAAATTGCGATGTAATTCCTTAATATAATGTAAAAGGATGATAAATCCATTATTACATATGAGGATAATTTTACATAACTTCCAAAGTACACTTATGGTATTATCATCCATCCTAAAACTAATATTGATCAATTATTGGGTGGTATAAAACCATGTTTACAAATGGAATTATCCATAAGAGACTGCATTAGTTATGAAGAAATTTTTAGATGTTCAATCAAGGTGAAAATAGATATTGTATTTACCAAAAATTATTATTGGTTTGATAGGAATGTAAATATGTAAATAAATGGAAATTATAATAATAAAAATCATAGATAGAATAATATTATCTTTCATTTATGATAGATATGTGGAAGGAAACATGGATTAAATTGTCTTAATAGTATGGGTAAATGATTTAAGTGTGGAAAGAAAGGTTATCAGGTTATCAAATGTTGAAGTTATTTGAATAATATGTTATCTAATGATGGATAGAAAGTACAACAGAATTCACCACCCACACTCTAGTTTTTCAATTTCAAAGAGCATGTGAATTACAAAAAAGTCCATAAATATGAAGTTTGATGATGATGATCGATGGAAGAAACCTATTAATCCCAAAAGAAAATATAAGTACAATGTTATTACTATTGTTATCATGGATAAATAATTTGTGATAGTTACACAAACCATCAACTCTAGAACTAATTATGTCATATTTGATTTTATATAATCCCACTATTTTATATTTTAAGAATATTATAATTGTATAAGAATAACTCCTTAATGTATAAATGTTGAATTTTCAAGGAAAAATCTTAATATAATATTTATCACATTTTATGTATATGATTATTATTCTATTGATGTTTCAAGGAATGTGATTCCTATAAATCGCATTACTCCCCCACTAGTTTAATTTGATGTTATTTGGTAATTGATTGTATTTTTTATATATATTCTACATCAATTTTTAAGGAAGGGAGATTTCCATTGTTTTTATGAACCAATATATTATCATAAATCTTTGTGATGATAAATATGAACTTCCATTGGAAATTTCATCCATTTAATAGGTCTTGATTACTATTCAAAGGAGTGTTTTTCTCAAATGGTTGGGGAGAAACTCAACATTAATGTTATGCCTATTATACAAGAGTCTATTGAGGTCCTATAGAATAACTTCTTAGTATACCTATAAATCATGAAGTTTAATTTTCAAATATAAATCATCACTTTTTAAATAACTATTTCAAAAACTCTTTACAGAATGGACCCAATTGAATTGTCGAAAATAATAAAAAACTATATGAGAATTATGATAAATAATAATTTTGACTATGTGAATAACCATGGAATGAACCTTTGATTTGTTAATAAAAAACATTGATTTATGATAGTTTGTACTGATTATATAGAATATAACAAGATAATAATCAATAATTCGTATCATATTCCATATATTGAAGATTTTTTCAATAAATTATGTGTATCAATATATTGTTCAAAGACTGATCTTCAATCAGTATTCCATCAATTGAGTTTCAAACTGGAAGACACAACCAACACAACCTTCTTTTTGTGGTATAGACACTAGGAAATTCTAGTGATTCCATTTTTTCTAAATAATTCCCCCAATATCATCATGGATTTAATGAATAGATTCATTAGATATTACCTTGATCAGTTTTTGGAAATCAGTACCGAATTTAATCTTATATATTCAAATTGAAATGGAGATCATGGAGATCACATAACGGTTGTACTGAAGTCCCTAGTTGAGGATAATATTTATGAAAAATTTACCAAGTGTGCATTTTGTAAATAAAAAGATTCATTTTTTGGCCTCATAATCTCATGTGAGGTTATATATGTAGATCCATAATAGGATAGATTTATTGAAAATTTTCATAGACTAACCAGTCTAACTAATATCTATATTTTTTTGGATTGGACGGTTATTATCAGGACATTTTGGGGGATTTCTTATAGGTTTATAATCCAATCACCTTGTTAACTCGGAAGAGATCTATGTTCCTTTACATGGATTAATGTGAGGAAACATTCAAGGAAATTAAGATAATGTTATTTGGAACCCCTATAAATACACCTTCATGTAGTAGATAAGGGTTTGTTATTTATAGTGATCCAAAACATAATGTAAAAATTTGAATTCCCATGTATAATGATATGTTCTCACTTATTAATCATTATAAATAAATGTTCATGATAAAAATCACCTAACTCGTGATTTGGAGTTAGTTTTGATGACTTTTTCATTAATGATATGGATGAATAATCTTTATATAGAATGGTGTGATATTTATAAACATAATAAAATTTTAAATTATATATTCACATAGAAATATATGAATACACACAAAATAAGATGGTTGGATTTTATTAAAAATTATGACGAATTAATAAATTACCTCCTAGAGAAAGTGAACAAGGTGGTAGATGATCTTACATGAAGGGATCCTACAATCTTCTCTATGATGAGGCTCATCAGAAAATTAATTTTTATTTATTTTTAAAGGGTGTATTTGGAAATATTCTTGGATGGGTAGAAGTATTATATTTTGAAAATGATTATTAAACCATCTATCCTAGTGATTAATAAAAAAAGCACATAAGTAATATAAAAATTTGAAAAATTAGTTAAGAAATATTCCTAATATCTACCTTGATTTTGATGGAATGACAATGTTTCAGAAAATTTTTTGTGCCAAATCTATTGCATATTTGAATAATCTATTCGTTGAAGATCATAGTTAATAATTCTATATTCATCCTAGAAGTATGAATATGTATTGATATTCAATAGATTATTTTTTGTGGGAAAATATAAATAAATATATTATAGAGTATATATATCGGTTCTTGATATTTCTGTAAGTTAATACTTAGATATATAATTATAATGGGATTTTACAAGCCTTAGCAATACTAGAATGTTAATAGGAAAAAATCCACCAGGAATTTTATTTGAACACCCCAAAACATATAAAGGCCATAATTTTGTTTGGCTTCTAGTTTTTCTCCTTATGAATTCAATAACATTAATTACAATCAGATATGATTTATCTCTTGGTTAGTTTTCTGTAATATAAATTAATAAAGTGAAAAGGTGGCATATATTACCACATTATCGTATATCTTATTGAGATCTAAGGTTTACCTCAAAGGAAGTTGTCAGTAAGATCTAGATTTGGGGTTTTTTGTACTACTTTTCATCCTTAGAAATATGGTTAGACATATATAACAATTAAAACAATGGAGGATATATTGATACCATTTTATATTTATTTTCAATGTATTTTGGATCATCATTTTATTCTATTGACGTTTTCATATAACAATATCTTGAAATCGATCATTCAGATGGATCCTAAGGAATCCATATCTCAAAATAATCCAACAACTCAAAAAATTTAAGTTGATTTTTGATAAATAAAACTATTGGGACATGATCAACCTAGTGAAATGGTTGTGATAGTTAAAGAAATTCAATAACACATTAAGAAATATTAGAGTTGATTGAATAGTTATTGTGACAATCAATTGTGGAATCTTGAATTCATTGTTTTTTAGAAATAATTCATTAAAATTTATCCATTAATGATGTTTTTGGGATTCATGAATAATTGAAATTTAATACCAAGTAATATTTAACCCTTTAATATCCTTTATAGAGTAGGTATGATCGCACATAACTTGGTGCTTCAACCGAACCTCTGTTTGGTTCATCATGTGTTCCATGTTTCCCTCCTATGAAAGTGCATAATTGATCCATCACATGTACAAATCTTAGAGCTTATACTAATTGATCATGATATTTCTAGTGATAAAAAATCAATATAAATAATGTATCTATAATGGCCCGGACCTCTCCAGTCTATTACTTTGTGAAATTTTGGTGTTGGAGGTGTTCCGAGAGGTCAAGGGGACTTATCCCCAACACTAGGCCAATTATTCTAGTTCTGTGAACAGTTTTTCCAGTTTTTTGAACAGTAACATATCGGTCTGACAGATCGGTCTGACATATCGGTCTCACATAATGGTCTCACAAATCGGTCTCATAGATCGGTCTGACAGATCAGTCTCACAGATCGGCCTTACAGATCGGTCTCACAGATCGGTCTGACAGATCGGTCTCACAGATCGGTCTGACAGATCGGTGTCACAGATTGGCCTCACAGATCGGTCTCACAGATCGGTCTGACAGATCGGTCTCACAGAGCGGTCTAACAGATCGGTGTCACAGATTGGTCTCGCATATCGGTCTCACAGATCGGTCTCACAGATCGGTTTGACAGATCGGTGTCACAGATCGGTCTCATAGATCGGTCTCACATATCTGTCTGATAGATCGGTCTCACAGATCGATCTGACAGATTGGTTTCACAGATCGGTCTCACAGATCGGTTTCAGAGATCGGTCTCACTGATCTGTTTCACAGATCGGTCTCACAGATTGGTTTCACAGATCGGTCTGACAGATCGGTTTCACAGATCGGTACGACAGATCGGTTCACAGATCAGTCTGACAGATCGATGTCGCAGATCGGTCTGACAGATCGGTCTCAAAGATTGGTCTGACAGATCGGTTTCACAGATCGGTTTCAAGTACAGTAATGGTGGGTGAACAGTGTTTCTATATTCCTACAGTTTTTCCCCTTTTGACATTTCCATTGATGTAAAATACATTTAAAGCCTTATTTTTAGGGCTCTTAAGGCTGTTTCAAATGTCATAAATCCTATATTAATTATTCCTAAGGCCGGGATGTATTTACTTGGTCAAACCGCGTGGGTTAATGCGATCTGTTTTTAATGGAGAAATAACCGAATCATAAACTGTAACCTCGTTAAATTTTCAAAAAGGGACGAGATTTCATTTTCCCTTGTTCTTTCCCTTGGTTCTCAGCTAAGAGACTCTAGAACCTTTCAATCATTCCCGTAGGAGTTGCACAATCAATATTTACTCCTAGGATTGGTTCTGCTCTATTTTGGATGCAACCTAACTGTGTCGGTCAATCTTCCCAATAAGGTATGTTTTATCGTCATTCCTTTGGGGATCATCTTCTATTATTTGTCCCTTCCATTTTATATCATGTAATCTCCATTCTTATAATGGGTATCTCTTGGGGTTTGGTTGGAGCTGTCGTACCGTGGAATCTTTGGGTGGATGCAGTTGTCACGATAGGAGGATTGTGACCTGTTATTGGAAAAAGGACGTCAAGAACTCTTCCAGGTAGGGGATTCGTGGCTTCTCTAATTGTATATGTGTAATCGTAGAATTAGCATGATTTAGTCCTTTGGATCACAATGAAATTGACCTAATTAAATACTTGAACCGGATTAAAAGAATTGGTTGATTTCATATTGTTGCTTTATACCATGATAACAGTTTGCCTCATGTTTTTCTAGATAGAGTGATATCTATGATTTCTTTGATTTGTTGTTCGTTCGTGATAGAAATTGATGATGAATGTAAAGCCAAAATTAATTTTTAATTAATTGGCTAAAGATAAAGAGGCATTCAAATTAATCTGGTTTTTGTTGTTGTTGTAGTTGTTCTAATTTGAGGATAATCAAATTAGGTAAGTAAGCATGGTTATTTAATTGTGATAGCTTACTAATTAGGTATCCCGTAATTGGAACCTACATAACAAATCTTCTAATTCAATATGGATTAAAGAACAGATTGTGTGGAATTTATAAAAGGGTTCTCAGTTACCATCTTGTTTGTTAAAGGGTCAAGAGCCCATGGTTGTGACTGTTGTTTTCCTAATGTTTGTGTTGTGATGTGAGCCTGGGTGGCTGTTGTGATATGTGAAGGCATGGAGGCCTTGTGGTTGTGGCAGCAGATGACGCCTAGAGTGGTGAGATGCATCAGTTTATGCATGTGGGTGTCAGGGAGGACACCAGGGGTGATGAAATGGGATGTATGTGGTTGCTGGATGCTTGTGTTTTTCTTTGAATGTTAATCTGCTTTGCTTTTCCCCACTTCTCAAGGAAGCTAGTCTTGCTACCCTTCATCCGAAGGAGGCGAAGACGTGCAGGGTATGCCACGTGCTTTCCGTGTTTAGCCTATCGAGGGAGAATGGGTCTATGCTCTTTCTATATGCGGCAAAGACTTGATGGGTAGTATATCTACTCACCGTGTTGAGCCTCCTTTGTGTTTAGAAGAATAGGATGTTTTTATAGAATTCCTGGGAATATGGAAAAGTAATTATGTAATGAATGTTTGATTAAATGATGAAAATCCATGGGGATGGAGATACTAGAATTTAAAAGGTGATGTGAATCTTAAAAAGGAGCAGTTGATTTTGAATGTGATGCCAATTCAGTTTAATGTGGAATTGTTCATGTTTAATTAATGTTTAAAGAATTAATTAATGTACAATGGAACTGATAAAATGAGAATGGAGTAATCTAATAAATCTCTACAAATGTTTGTGTTCTTATAGGATACCTCGCCGTAGAAGTAGCAATCTGGAGTCTGAGAGACGTTAGCTGCAGTTGTATCTAAGACTAGGTAATGCCCATAGTGTGGATGTGAGTTATATATATATTCTGTACTTTTGTGTTTCTATGCGCTACTCCACCCTATCAGTAAGGGAAACTGACACCCCAGGGATTCTGAGCCCTGGGGGGTGTTTTCCCCAACATTCTGATGGGAGGTTGAATGGCTGACTACCCCCTTTGACACCACTCTCCTCTCTTTGTAGATCTTTGTGCTAGTAGGAACACTGGTTAGTTTTACCCATATATGTGTGTAGAGGGCTGTAATGGCTTGTGGTTATTTCACACACATATATTCTGGATATAGTGTCCTATGGACTACTATAGGTGTAACATGTATAGGCTGTGATGGCTTGAGGATCCATATTCGGTGTATGTGATATAATGGCTTGAGGTATAATACCCGATGTATGATACACGTTATGCGGGATGTGGTGGCTCCCAGAACATACCTGGTTACTTTTGGTTGTGAGTATGGGGTGGTACTTCTCCCATGTGTCTGTGGGCAATCCTTTGTGTTGCACAAGGTGCAGATTGTGGAGCTTAGCCCAGGTGTCTGCGGGCAAGCCTTTGGAGAGAGATGCACAGGACGTATGTCGTTGGGGCAAAGCGGCAAACCAGTGGGGAAGTAGTAGTGGGGTACCCTTGATATTCTTTACTATATGGTATATTCTTGTATGCGTTACTTGGTGAGAGTAGCCATGGTGAGGTTGGGAACTTAGTATACCAGTTTAGGTGATGGGTTAGTTTCACTTGTTGTTCACTTGGATTTAGTATGATTTCATTACTTTTTCACGAGAGGCTTGGGGAGGATCATACAGAGTATACTATTATACTCACCCTATGTATTTTTAAACTATTTTTCAGGTCACTTGGAGCAGGTTGGGGATCAAGTTGGCTACTACTAGATTGTGGTTGGAGGAGGAGCTGTTCGGGCTGGTGGTCGCTGCCATTTTACTTTCTTTTGGGTACATTTAGTTTTCCCTTTCAGTTGTAGTACTTTTGTATGAAATTTCATATACGTACATGGATTTCTTTTATATTTCAGTTCTGAGTTAGAGTTGATTGGAGTCTATTCTATCTCTCTCTTCTATATGTGTTCTCTTAGAGGGTAATGCCTCCCATTTGTATGTTTATTATACCCTCGGTGCTAGTCGCCAACCTGGGGCCTACTGGAGGCGGGACTCGGGGGTCATTATCTCTCTTCTGACATTGCCGGCCCAGGAGGGGTACAGTTTGTGGTGAGTGGGTCGTGACAGATGCTTATAATGGGGAAGGGATAAACAAGAGAAGATGATCCCCAAAGGAATAACGATAAAACATACCTTATTGGGAAGATTGTCTGACACAGTTCAGTTGCATCCAAAACAGAGAAGAATCAATCCTAGGAGTAAAGATTGATTGTGCAACTCTACGGGAATGATTGAAAGGTTCTAGCGTCTCTTAGATGAGAACAAAGGGAAAGAACAAGGGAGAATTATATCTCGTCCCTTTTTGAAGATTTAGCTAGGTGATGGTTTAAGATCCGGTTAATTCTACATTAAAAATTGATCGCATTAACCCACGTGGTTTGACGAAGTAAATACATCCCGACCTTAGGAATAATTAATATAGGATTTATGACATTTGAAACGGCCTTAAGATCCCTTAAAATAAGGCTTTAAATGTATTTTACGTCAAAGGAAACGTCAAAAGGGGAAAAACTATAGGAATCTGGAAACACAGTTCACCCACCGTTACTGTACATGAAACCGATCTGTGAAACCAATCTATTAAACCGATCTGTCAGACCGATCTGTGAGACCGATCTGTGAGACCGATCTGTGAAACCGATCTGTCAGACCGATCTGTGAAACCGATCTATGAGACCGATCTGTGAAACCGATCTGTGAGACCGAACTGTGAAACCGATCTGTGAGACTGATTTGTGAAACACATCTGTGAGACCCATCTATGAAACTGATCTGTCCGACCGATCTGTGAGTTCGATCTATGAGACCGATCTATGAGACCGATCTGGGAGACCGATCAGTGACACCGATCTGTCAGACCGATCTGTGAGACCTATCTGTGAGACCGATCTACGAGACAGATCTGTGACACCAATCTGTGAGACCGATCTGTGAGACAGATCTGTCAGACCGATCTATGAGACCAATCTGTGTAACTGATCTGTCAGACCGATCTGTGAGACCGATCTGTCAGACCGATCTGTGAGACCGATATGTGAGACCGATCTGTCCGACCGATCTTTGAGACAGATCTGTGAGACCGTTATGTTAGACTGATCTATGAAACTGATCTGTGAGACCGATCTGTGAGACTGATCTATCAGACCAATATGTTACTGTTCATAAAACTGGAAACACTGTTCACAGAACTAGAAAAATTGGCAATGTGTTGGGGATAAGTCCCCTTGACCTCCCAGAACACCTCCAACACAAAAATTTCACAAAGTAATGGACCAGAGAGGTCCGGGCCATTACATTAGATACCTCTCAAAACATTCTCGTCCTCGAGAATTAAAAACCAACCCAGAAGAAAAGTGGGGTCCGAACAACCACCCCATAAGGTACATGCTCAGTACCCAGAGTTGTTTAATGTTTAACTCCTTTCATGTAATGATGTTTCCGTATGGTTAGACCCTTCATGTTTTATTTATGTTCCTTTCATGTGATGTTATGATTGAATTGTTTGGATATGGATTGTTTGTTCCCATACTCTCGGATGTCGTAGTTTTGTTCCAGCTTTCGAACAACTCAGGGTGGTTTTCCCCTGAGAGGTATCTTATGGGGTGGTTTTTCGGACCCCTCTTTTCTTCTGGGTTGGTTTTTAATTCTCAAGGATGATAATGTTTTGAGAGGTATCTAATGTAATGGCTCGGACCTCTCCGGTCTATTACTTTGTTAAATTTTGGTGTTGGAGGTGTTCCAGGAGGTCAAGGGGACTTATCCCCAACACTTTGCCAATTTTTCCAATTCTGTGAACATTGTTTCCAGTTTTATGAACAGTAACATATCGGTCTGACAGATCGGTCTCACAGAACGTTCTCACAGATCGGTCTCACAGATCGGTCTGACAGATCGGTGTGACAGATCAGTGTCACAGATCGGTCTCACAGATCGGTCGGACAGATCGGTCTGACAGATCGGTCTCACATATCGGTCTGACAGATCAGTCTCACAGATCGTTCTCACAGATCGGTCTGATAGATCAGTCTCACAGATCAGTCTGATAGATCGGTGTCACAGATCTCTCTCACAGATCGGTCTCACAGATCGGTCTCACAGATCGGTCTCACAGATCGGTCTGACAGATCGGTGTCACAGATCAGTCTCACAGATCGGTCCGACAGATCGGTCTGACAGATCGGTCTTACAGATCCGTTTCACAGATCGGTCTCACAGATCGGTTTTACAGATCGGTCTCACATATCGGTTGCACAGATCGGTCTCACATATCGGTTTCACATATCGGTCTCACAGATCGGTTTCACAGATCGGTCTCACATATCGGTTTCACAGATAAGTCTGACAGATCGGTGTCACAGATCGGTCTGATAGATCGGTTTCACAGATCCGTTTGAGAGATCGGTCTCACAGATCGGTCTGACAGATCGGTTTAACAGATCAGTTTCACAGATCGGTTTCATGTACAGTAACGATGGGTGAATAGTGTTTCCAGATTCCTACATTTTTTCACCTTTTGACGTTTCCTTTGACATAAAATACATTTAAAGCCTTATTTTAAGGGCTCTTAAGGCTGTTTCAAATGACATAAATCCTATATTAATTATTCCTAAGGTCGGGATGTATTTACTTGGTCAAACCGCGTGGGTTAATGCGATCCATTTTTAATGGAGAATTAACTAGATCATAAACCGTCACCTTGTTAAATCTTCAAAAAGGGACAACATATAATTCTCCCTTGTTCATTCCCTTTGTTCCCATCTAAGAGATTCTAGAACCTTTCAATCATTCCCGTAGGATTTTTACAATCAATCTTTACTCCTAGGATTGGTTCTGATCTGTTTTGGATGCAACCGAACTGTGTCTGTCAATCTTCCCAATAAGGTATGTTTTATCATCATTCCTTTGGGGATCATCTTCTCTTGTTTCTCCCTTCCATATTATAGCATGTAATCTCCATGCTTATAATGGGTTTTTCTTGGGGTTTGGTTGGTGTTGTCGTACCGTGACATCTTTGGGTGGATGCAGTTGTCGCAAGAGGAGGATTGTGACCCATTGTGTGGATAAAGGACGTCAAGAACTCTTCCAGGTAGGGGATTCATGGCTTCTCTAATTGTATATGTGCAATCGTATAATTAGAATCATTTAGTCCTTTGGATCACAATGAAATTGACCTAATTAAATACTTGAACCGGATTAAAATAATTGGTTGATCGCATGTTGTTTCTTTATACCATGATAATGGCTTGCCTCATGTTTTTCTAGATAGAGTGATATCTATGATTTCTTTGATTTGTTGTTTGTTCATGATAGAAATTGATTATGAACGTAAATCCAGAATTAATTGTTAATTAATTGGCTAAAGATAAAGAGGCATGTAAATTAATCTGGTTTTTGCGGTTGTTGTAGGTGTTCTAATTTGAGGATAATAAAATTAGGGAAGTAAGCATGGTTATTTAATTGTGGCAGCTTACTGATTAGGTATCCCGTAATTGGAACCAACATAACAAATCTGCTAATTCAACATGGATTAAATAACAGATTGTGTGGAATTTCTAAAAGGGTTCTGAGTTACCCTCTTGTTTGTTAAAGGGTCAAGAGCCCATGGTTGTGACTATTGTTTTCCTGCTGTTTGTGCTGTCATGTGAGCCTGGGTGGCTATTGTTATATGTGGAGGCATGGATGCCTTGTGGTTGTGGCAGAAGATGATGCCTAGAATGGAGATATGCATCAGTTTATGCATGTGGTTGTCGGGGAGGACACCAGGGGTGATGGAATGGGATGTATGTGGTTGTTGGATGCTTGTGGTTTTCATTGAATGTTAATCTGCTTTGCTTTTCCCCACTTCTCAAGGCATCTAGTCTTGCTACCCTTCTTTTGATGGAGGAGAAGACACGCGGGGTATGCCAGGTGCTTTCTGTGTTTAGCCTCTCGAGGGAGAATGGGTCTATGCTCTTTCTATAGGTGGCAATGACTCGACAGGTAGTATATTTACTCACCGTGTTGAGCCTCTTTTGTTTCTAGAAGTATATGATGTTTTTCTAGAATGCCTGGGAATATGGAAAAGTAATTTTATAATGAATGTTTGATTAAATGATGAAAATCCATGGGGATGGAGATACTTGAATTTAAAAGGCGATGTGAATCTTAAAAAGGAGAAGTTGATTTTGAATGTGATGCCAATTCATTTTATTGTGGAATTGTTCATATTTAATTAATGTTTAGAGAAATAATTAATGTACAGTGGAACTGATAAAATGAGAATGGAGTAATCTAATAAATCTCTTCAAATGTTTGTGTTCTTATAGGATACCTTGTCTTAGAAGTAGCAGCCCGGAGTCTGAGAAACGTTAGCTGCAGTTGTATCTAAGACTACGTAATTCCCATAATGTGGATGTGAGTTATATATATATTCTTTACTTTTGAGTTTCTGTGCACTACTCCACCCTTTAGGTAAGGGAAACTAACACCCTGGGGATTCTGAGCCCTGGGGGGGGGGGTGGTGTTTTCCCCAACATTCTGATGGGAGGTTGAATGGATGACTACCCCATTTGACCCTGCTCTCTTCTCTTGGTAGATCTTTGAGCTGGTAGGAACACTGGTTAGTTTTACCCATATATGTGTGTAGAGGTCTGTAATGTCTTGTGGTTATTTCACACACAAATATTCTGGATATAGTATCCTATGGACTACTATAGGTGTAACGTGTATAGGCTGTGATGGCTTGAGGATCCCTATTCAATGTATGGGCTATAATGGATTGAGATATATTACCCGATGTATGATACATGTTATGCAGGTTGTGGTGGCTCCCGAAACATACCTGGTTACTGTTGGTTGTGAGTATGGTGTGGTGCTTTTCCCAGGTGTCTACGAGAAAGCCATTGTGGTACACAAGGTGCAGATTGTGGAGCTTAGCCCAGGTGTCTGCGGGCAAGCCTTTGGAGAGAGATGCACATGACGTATGTCATTGGGTCAAAGCAGCAAACCAGTGGGGAATTAGTAGCGGGGTACCCTTGATATTCTTTACTATATGCTATATTTTTGTATGCGTTACTTGGTGACAGTAGCCATGGTGAGGATGGGAACATAGTATACCTGTTTAGGTGATGAGTTAGTTTCACTTGTTGTTCACTGGGGTTTAGCATGCTTTCTTTACTTTTCCACGAGAGGCTTAGGGATGATCCTATTGATTATATTGTTATACTCACCCTATGTATATATAAACTGTTTTTCAGGTCACTTGGAGCATGTTGGGGATCAACTTGGTTACTACTAGCTTGTGGTTGGTGGAGGAGCCGTTCGGGCTTGTGGTCACTGCCGTTTTACTTTCTTTTGGGTACTTTTAGTTTCCCCTTTCAATTGTAGTACTTTTGCATGAAATTTCATATATGTACTTGGATTTCTATTATATTTCAGTTCTGAGTTGGAGTTTATTGGAGTCTATTCTATCTCTCTCTTCTGCATGTGTTCTCTTGGAGGGTAATGCCTCCCATTGGTATGTTAATTATACCCTCAGTGCTAGTCGCCAACCCGGGGCCTAATGGAGGTGGGACTCGGGGCTCATTATCTCTCTTCTCACATTGCCGGCCCAGGAGGGGTATACTTTGTGGGGAGGGGGTCATGACAATATCACATATATAAAGTTATATATAACTAGAATACTCACATAGTTCAAGTTTTATAGAAGAATAAAAAAATTCTAAGAATCTTCTTGGTACCCCAAAGATTTGATGAAATAGATATATCCTTATTTATTTTGTTTTTCTTGATGAAATTTCAAGTTATAAATTCACATTAAGGATATTATAATGTAACACTTTGAGATTTGATGATATATTTCTCTTCAAAAAAAGTTTAATTTTTTGATAGCTTATGGTACATAAAACCTCAAATCAAAATAGACCATAATATAGTATTCCTTTATAACATATATATTAAATTAGAATAGTGAATTTTAATAATCACTTTTCAAAAATTATGTATAAATATTTTAGATAAATAATATATATTGTTAAATAAGCACTCAATTTTTAGTAAAGTAATTATATACCTAAAAAAGGGTTTTATTTTATTTTATGAAAAAATAATATAATTTATTTATTTTAATCTTTTTGAAAATATATTAAATAAAATAAAAATATTGTTTGAAATCATCATATAAAAATTAACTTAGTGTGAATGTCTGAGAACCCTAAAAAATATTGACTTTTAAATGAATTGTCAAAATGCCTTTTTATGATAAACTATATTTTCATTAAAAGTATTTACAAATAATAATTTGGATTTAATTGTCTCTCAAAATTAAAATTATTTCATTTAAATTATTAATAATTAAATTAATATTATTAAAAGTAATTTTATGTTTGATTCTAGTAAAAGAAAATATACTTCATATAAAAATTTTGAATGCTATTTTTCATCATGATTTATTTGTTTAATTTAAAATTAAATTATGAAACTATTGTAATTTGATTTAATAAAATGGATTCAAAATTTATAATCTTAATTTTAAAATTGGTTAATGATGATATTTCAATTTTTTAATGAATAGTAAAAAGATTAAAAATTCATTTTGGTTAAGGTTAAAATGGGTTTACTAGGGGTTAACTATGAGATAATAGACTGTTATCAAATTAAAATTTTCTAACCCCTATTTTAATGATTTATTTTAACATAATCGTATCCTAAATTTGAATCTATTTCCATTTTTAATCATTTTTCTTGAGAGTATATTTATTATATTTTAATGTATTAAAATATTTTAAGTGTTTCCTCACCTCAACATAAAATAGACACCCCACCTTCCATTATTTAAACCACATTGACTCTAAAAGCTCAAAAAACCCATTAATTTTTTTTATCAACATCCTATCCATAAATTAGAACTTTTTTCATCTTAAAAGACCATTCCAAGGATCCTTATAAGTGAACTAAATGGGGACTATTGAAGAAGAGGTAATCATCGTACCTTACCACTTTCAATTTATTTTTTCGTATCATTCTAATTAACATATGGTATTTTTTATAAAATAACTAATTAAGTATCCTAAATATACTAAATATTATTTTAAATATTTAACCACTATTACATTCCCACTTTTTCATCAAATTAGATGTTAAATTACTTGTTGTATGTACGTGTGAACTACAACATCCATAAAGAAATAAAATTTATTTTCTATCCCTATCATTTATGGATGGTTATTATTATGGGATTAATTTTTATATATGATATTTAAAATATAAATATTATTTTTTAATTATAACAAAATATCAACTTTTTCACCTTTTGACATGTTAGAAAATCATATTGTCACTTGTTCAGAAATATGAACTACCACCTCCATGAAGCAATGCAACTTGTTTTTCATTTATTATTTACATGGATGGTAATAAGGATAGATTTGGTGAATATATATTATATATGATATAATAATTACTCTGAAACTTTAAATTATTACTTACCTTTAATTCTTTCCATCCTTCAAAAAGTGAAAACATCTTTCATGCATCTATACTCTCTAGCGTCACCATAAATTATAAAATTCATTTTTGTCTATACATTTTTTAATGAAAATATATATATGGAATACATATGATATCAATATCATGATTAAAATTTTGGGGGTCATTGAACCATGATTAGAATACAAGCACTTAATTTATTGAACAAAAATTCCTCTGAAAAATGAAATAATTAATACCTAGAAATTTAGATTTTAAGAATGAATTTTTAATAAATGGGTGATGAAAAGTTATAATAGGATAATATATTATCTTATATGTATTTATATGGTTATATTATAGTATTATAATAAATATAAAATTATAATATATGAGTTTATAACACCTTTAAAGAACATAAATCTTTAGGTATAAGATATATGATACAATCACATCATTTATCAACATTATTTGTGATTAAGTTTACAATGATGAAATTTTATGACCTAACTCTAAAAAATCCAATGAATATTCTTACAATATTTTTATTTCTAGAGATTAAATTTTTTCTTTTCATTTTTTCACTTTAATACTGCATGGTAATAAAATAATATTTTTTAGTAAAATCAACTTTATTTCTTACTTTAGTAAAAAAATCATTTCTCTTCTAAATATATGATTCTAAAAGTATTTTTAAGAATAATTTTATAATTATCCTATGATTTTTAAACTCATTTGTAGAAAATATTTAATTTAAAAATGGTTCATATGGAATCTTCGTGTCTTTTTCTAAAATATTTAATGTTTAATTTTTCCATAAAAAGTGAATGCAATCATTGTTTTATCATACAGAACCTGAATTCAATTTCCTGCCACTATGACAAAGTCAATTCTTTTTCTATTATTTTACATGTTTTAAAAGATGATCTCAATGAAAAAACCTTCCATAATATTTTGTAATTCACTTTATTTTAAATAACTAATTTCTATGTGAGAATGGTATTTTCCCTCCAGAAATGTTGTAATGATGATTTAATGGAATTTTCAAATATGATAACATCATTCGATGTTACTTAATGTTTATAGTGTTTACAATCCAATGATTCCATTCCAATTCATTTTTAGGTTGATTATGATAATGATGATATAAGAATGACTCTATGAAACCCATTATTTTCCCACATGTTAATTAGTTTAAAATGAATCCTTTCTAAAAGTATTTTCTATTCCATGAGTTATTATTCGATAAAATATTGATTTTTTTATGAAACCTATATATGTTTTGTGAGTTATGATATGTTGATATGATGAATAAATTATGTTCTTATCGATAACATATGAATGAATTATGATTATGTGGTGGGTGTACTTTGGATAATATATCCATATAATTTATAGGATACATATACATATCCAATGAGATAATAAGGACTCAAATGGTAAGGGAACATAGTTCATTAAGGGACTCTATCACTATGATATTATTCGGATTAAACCTTGACTCTAGATATGATGGAATGATGATTTTACCCAATACACTATGATTATATTGGTAGTTATAATTGAATATGTAAATGATTTTCTATAATTATGTGTATGCCAAAAATATATGATTATACCAATGTTATGATCTCGTGACCAATGTTCTTTGATTCCTTCCTGACTCATGTCTCATAAACTACCAAATATCACGCTATGATTAGATATTATGATCATTAATATATTGTGTATATATTTTTAAATGTAATATCACGTTCTCATACCATTATAATCATGTTATATTTTTTTGAATTTAGATATATACCATGATTAACCTTGTTAAGAATTTGAGCAAACCCTTTATTATGCTTATTTTCCTTGGTTTATTATGAAGGGTTTTAATTTTGATATGTATAAGAAGATTAATAAATGGAAATATCTTTATGGGAGATGTTGAAATTCATTCATGAACTAAGAGGACTGTGTATCTAGTATATACTGGCATAAAACATTTGTGGTCCTTGATCACATATTTATAATATATATTTATTATTAATCTTTTAATATTTAATATCTATATATTTAAGTTATTGTTTTCTATAATTATCATCTAAAAGTTACTAGTGGGTTTTTTTCTTTTTTTAAACAACACTTTTTTATATACCTTCATGTACCTGAAATGTAATATTATTTTTGATTTTGAACATCATGGGGTTTTATTTCATGTTTGGAAATATATGGTTTCTCTTTTATAGGGATGAAAAAAGTTATAGAATATCACATATTAACCATGTATTATATATACATGTACTTGAAAACCATGTAATAGAAATAAATGACCAATACAATGAAAATGATACAAAAAACACCAACCAATAGAACTTATGGAATTGTAAATTAACTAAAAAGAATCTATATATGTCACATCGAGTATAGTAATTAAAATATACTTAGTGAAACCCCATATATGTATTTCATTTTTGTTTATAATGTAAAATTATCAAATAACCCTTAACTAATAAAAGAGTAAGGGCCACTGAACTTCTATAATTGATTCAAACTGATGTATATGGTCTGTTTTCTGTAGAGGCAAGGGGTTGGATTTCATAATTCAATGAAATTATAGAAAACTATAATAGGTGTATCTATATATAGCTAATTATGTATAAGTTAGATTCCTTTATGAATAATAATAAATTCCATTATAAATTTGAAAACTAGAATGGTAATAAAATTATGTCATTGTTCTCTGATTGAGGTGTAGAATATATTAACCGCAATTCTGTTGATCACATAAAGGGTTATGAGATAGTCTCCCAACTCAATCCTACATATAATACTAAGTAGAATTGTATTAGTTAAAGCCTGAATTGTAACTTCATATACATTCTTAGATCAATTATGAGTCATGTAACTCTTCCATTATCATTTGGTGGATACAGATTGCAGACCCTGATATATACCCTTAACTGAGTACTAACTAAAGAAACAAATATGATTCCATATGATTTATGGTATGGAATGACACCTGATCATTCACAAGTACATGTTTTGGTATACAATTTTTTTTAAGACTATAAAAATTGGAAAAATAGGCATCATAAAGCTTGAAGTGAATCATTATGGGTTGTCCTAATGAAACTAAAGGACATTTCATATATAACCCTTAAGATAAAAAATTAATTGTGTAAATACTTTCCATATTTATAGAAATGAAACACATTTTTAATGGACCTAGGGGAGAAAGATTTACTTTGATGATGATTATTCTCCAGATACACAATATTTAGTTAGGAACAATCTTTACAAGAGACAGTGGGAGATGGCGATGTTTCTAAGACACTAGTAAAACATAGGTCTACTTGGGAGGTGAGGGAACCATAAAAATATGGTTTTATTATCCCTAATTGAAGTGAAACCATACACTTAGAGGATGATGAACATATGACCTTCAAGGAAGTATTATAAGGCAATGATGTTTCTAAATGGAAATATGTATTTCATTCGTGAGTTGTAGAAAATTTATCAAAATAATTTTTGGATTTTGGTAGACCCTCCAAGTAATATAAAACCCATTGGGTGTAAATGGGTATAAAAAATATGGAAATGGATGGAAAAGTTAGTATATATAAATAATGAATGGGTGCAATGAAATTCTATAAATTTCATAGAAAATACTATGAACACCCATTCTCACTTGTAGTTAAGTAGAAATCCATCATAATATTACTTTTAATATCACCCTTCAAGGATTATAATATTTGGTAAATGAGTGTAAAAAACGGATTTTGTAAATGGGAAGTAAGTTGAAGGTGTTTATAGGACCCAAACCGAAGGGTCTATAAAGTCAAAGAGTCCCAATAAAGTATACAAGATATGGATATCCATTTATGGGTTGTTGTAGTCATCATGATCAAGGAATGTCCATTTTGATGAGGCCCTATGATAACATGGTATCATTAAGAATGAAAGCAATTCCTGTGTCTATAAGAAGGTTATTTGGAATTCAATCAATTTCATTGAATTATTTGATGATAATATATTAATAATAGAAAATAAAGTGAAAGTTTTATGTGAAGTTATGAATTGCTTAAATGAGTGCTTCTCTTTGAAAGACTTATGTAAAATATCCTTCAACCAAGATATTAGGGTCTGAAGATATATATATCAGAGTATTCTTGGGAAATATCAAAGTAAATATATTGAAAACATACTAATATTGTATAATATTGAATAATCCAATATATGGTTTTTTTTAAATTACACATGGTATAAACCTCTCTAAGAAAATGTGTTTAAAAAATTGGATGAGATTGAATTAATGAGTATAATACCATATTATTTTCCAATGGGATCTATCATGTAATTCCTAGTATGTATAAGATTTTATGTTACCTTTACATTAATCTTGGTGGAAAGATATCAAGATAATATACGAGAGCAACATTGAGAAATATTAAAAACTATCATGATGTGTGTGGGATGTATAAAGAATATGTTCATATTGTATAGAGGATATGAGAAACTAGTTGTGAAGGGATACATTCATTCTTGTTCTAAGAAGTTCATAATTATCTAAAATCAGTGTTAGAATATATAGTGGATTTTGATGAAACAAAAAAGGTAGTTTGAATAAAAATATTTCTATAAAATATTTTTCTTATACATAATAGTGTAGACCATGTTATAGTTTATTGTGATAATACTATAGTATTAGTGCCTTCTAAGGAGCCCAAGTCATTCTGGATGAAAAATAATATACTTTATAATATTAATCTTTTAACATATTTTACTCAAAAATATTATGATATGGTCATATGAGTATACATGAAGGATAATGTGGAAAATAACTTAAATAAAATCATATATCAACTAAATAATGATTCTCAAGTGAGAGATAATAGGTTGAGAGGTGTTAGCAGTTGGGTCTTGTTCAAGTGGGAGTGTTGTGAGTGGATACACTAAAAACAAAATTATGTATAAACATTTATTACCATTACATCTAAAAAATTATATATACATATGTTTTCATACCATAAATGGTTTGATACTTTTGAATATACTATATTTATATAGTAATTTCCATATATTAAATGTCATATCAAAATGTTATATTTGTTCCCAGGCTGTAATGAGGACCTAGAGATACCATGATAGAAATCAAAAAATATATGTCCTATAGTTCTGATACATCAGGCCAATAGGACATAGATGATGTTTAACTATAAATCATTATGGTATCATAGGAATTGAAAATTTTCCCATTATTTCTGCACTTGGTGATCTCGAGTAGTTGATATCGCGAGGATTGGGCTGCCAATTGGAAAACCACATGTTTCATGTGTCATTAGTAGTTTCTATATACAAACACATGTAATGTTCTTCTAACATGGTATTATTATCATTGAATAATATTTGATTACATAGTTTTATACAATAACAAAAACCCTAAAATTTAGGTCATTGTGAGGTATCTTGACTTGAATGTGGCATTAGTTGTATGAAATTCATTGAATGATCAATATAGAATTTATCGCTTCTAAAAATAAATTATATATATGGACAAGATGATCAGGATGATAATACCTTCACTAAATCCATGCCCATGGTAGAAGCATATATGTCCATCTCACAAGGTCAATGAATAATAAAGAAATAATTAATAATGTCACAAATTTTATGTCCTTATTTGTGAGATATTATATAACTAATAGATTATATTACATGGTGTCTGTTAATAGATTTGGCTGTTGTTTTTTGTATGAATTTTCTTATCTATATTGGGTCCTTGATGCATTCCTATAATCTAACCTTAGTCTATATATTGTATTCACTACTATCTATAAAATGTCTTAGAGGGTTACATGATTAAAATATTCAAAATTATGGAATATTCAAATGAGTTGGAGTACATGACCTGGTGGGACCAACCATGAGGTCAGAGAGATGTTTGAGAATATATGATCACAAATCTATAAATAAATTCATTATTATTTTAGTATAGATTAATTGGAGTCGAATTTATCTAATTAAGCTATTTACTTGTATTTAAGTGAATACATTGGAAAATATTTAACTAGAGAATATTATTTTAATATTAAATGTTTATTTAATGTTTGCTATAAAAATAAGTCAAGTTAATGGATTTATTTTATCAAATGATATTACTTTTTATTAAAATAAATTGATAAAAATATAAATGATGTTCATGAAAAAGTTAGTTTGTCATAACATTTCATTTATGGACTACTTAGTGGGAATTACATATAATGGGGCTAGGGATCCCTTTACTATTATTTTATATAAAAAATATAAGAACTAATGGTTTATATTTTGAGTAACTATTAACACACAAGAATTTGAGAGAACATATTTCATTCCTCTAGAATCTTTGAAATAGAATTTTCTATTCCAGGAAATTGATCCAAAATGAGCTTCATGGATCTAAATAATGGAATAGTGATGATCATTAGGATTTCTATGTCATCATTGATTCTTTGTGCTAGAACACAGTTATCAATGATTGGAATCCATGAATATTTTTGAAGATGTGAAGTCAATCTATAGGGATCCAACCATGGATCATTTTAGAAACAATCACTTGTGATGAGGAGTAGTTGAACTTGAAATAATATCACGTGAGGTAATTTTTCATTTTGATTTTTTTAAATCAATTAAAGTGAGATCCTTGACCTTTTTATATGGTTCAAATCAATGGAAATGATATTTTTATGACGATCTGATAATGAAAATGTATGAATCCTATACCCAATAAACATTCAATTCATGCATATTTACCTTAATGTTGGACCTAAAAGTATAATTATATATTACCCTTGAATATATAAGTCTTTAAATATCCAAAATAAATAAATCAAATGGTGTAGTGAATGATTTTAAACTCTAAATGAAGTAGTGTGGGGAATAAAAGTTATATTTAAGAAAGATATTGAAAAACTCATATAAAAAAGGTAGAAAACTATAATAATGTTATTGAGTTCCATATTATATTTCAATATAATTTAAAAAATTCAAATATTATGACTAACACAATGAATGATATAGTCAAGTGGATTGAGGAGACTGGAAGACAAATCATCAATATATGGTGAAAGATTAGAGATCATGAAAGGGTAATATGTCAAAGTATTGAATTAAGAAATTGGATTATACTAGGTGTGGAAAGGAAATATAGAATCATATAAATCCAATAAAAAATTTATTAAACATACCATAAAACCAAATGCTCTATCATTAAGGAAAAATAGTTGTATGAATTCATCATAAACTGAATACAATAATGGTGATATTAATTCACAAGAACTAACCACTTAGTTGAAGAATTATTTTGGAGAAACCCAAATGAAAACAAGAGTATTTTTGAATTCACAAAACAATACACCATAAGTCGATTATTATTTTAAGTAAATAGGGGGAATATTCATAATATTGGTTTGATATCAAATACTTACATTAGGGGAAAAGAGTAATAAATATAAAGAAAATAAATTAATATATATGGTTTTTTTCATGTATATTATTATTATTAAAAGGAGTATGGATATAAATCCATGAACTTATCATCAATGATGTTATTTATTGTAGATATTGACTCTCAATGTGAAAATTCACAATAAATCAGAGATTCATCAAGCAAAAAACCAATAAATAATGACATTAATTCTTTAAATTATGAGTATTACACATCCTATCTTGAGGATAAAAACACATAACAACTACAAAAGGATGCAATAAAATAATACTGGGTCAATAAGAAAAGAGTATATAAGGAAGAAATCGTACATATTTCTTTGAAATAAACAAACAAACAATTTTATAGATTATTAATAATGGGTATATATCCCATATGATTGGAATTATGGGTTTTATGAGGAAAAAAGAATATGAAAATGAATGGGTTGTAAGGTTTGGAAGTGATGGAGGTTTAATGGTCATTTCCTATAGAAAATCTAAAACTATGGGAAAGGATATGATAAAAATATATGTCATCGAATATTATGTTATTGGAAATGTTTAGATTAAATAATCCAATTGTGTTACTTGAGTCATGAAATCAATTTTTATAGGAATACTTGTATTTTAATTGGTATCAATAGTGACATTGAGATGCAAGGGAGTCATAGAATATTGAATTCAAAATTCATTATTGTAAATATTAAATGTTATTTTTATATAAGGAATATGTGAAAAATTTATAGCCTAAACAGTGTGGACACTTTAACTAAATATATTTGGAGGATTTGGTAAATCATGATGGTTCGCATGGAATCCCAAACACTATACATGATGAGAACCATGTATGAACGTTATTCTAAAAGTAAAGGTTTATTTAGAATATATAAAATCCAAATGGTAATATATTGATGATTTCAATACAATTGGTGCCTTTATATTTTCATGGGACCACATAATTATGGTCTATTGATGGAAACAGCTATTATGTAATATTTATGGACCACTATAGTAAAATAATGTTATTGATGTCTATCAACAACAAATTTTAAATAATAAATTACATAAAACATTATTTAATAATTGATAAGATTATGATTGGATATAAAATATTGAACTTTTGATCAAAAATAGAAGGAAATTAATTAATATACATGTGGTGTATTATCTCAAAAAGTACAGGATAATACATCATGTATCAGTGATGTAGAATCCTCAAAAAATGATATTAATGAGTTATTGATACATATAATCAATAAAAGAGATTAAAATATACTCATTGAGAAATAAAAATCAAGTAAAAAATTAATTGATCTCCACATTATTCTATATCACTAGTAGATCCTTATTATGTACATGTAAAGAAATACTCAATATGACATGCGGTATAGGAAGAAGTAATGTTAAAATATTTTTAGATATTTGGAAGTAATTGTTTTATTCTAAAAAATGGTAAATTCCATATGAATATTGAATCTCATAGATATTATGGAATTTTATTTATATACTCTTCAAAGATAAAGGCATAAAAATATTTCACTAAAAGAAATTAAAAAATCATTCTAAATTTTAACTGAAAACAATTTTTTACCTAAAAATAATTTATATGATTAAATTATATTATTAAATAGTTTTAAAGTATAAATGGATTATATTTTTATCATACAATAAAATTTTTCTCTTTTTAAGTAATTTTACTTTTAAATTGGACATAAACACATGTCTATCTTTTGATAGTTTTTACTTCTTGAAAACCAGCTGTCTGGTTTTGACAACAAGAATTAATTTTAAATTAATTTCTACCAACTATGTTTTTTGAATATAGAAAAATTTATTCCATAGTTATAATTATAAGGTCCAATTTTTGTAAACCGGTACCTTTTATTTTTGTCCATTATGAATAATAACATCAATAATTATTTTTACTTAACATAGTAAATGGTAAATCAGGTAAATAAGGGTAAAAAATATTACTATAATAGAATAAAGCAACCTGAAATCATTTTCAAATCCTATTGGATGAGATATGTCCAAACATGATCATCTTTAGGCCTATTTGTTTTAATTTTGAAGCCACTTGGGTGTGAAAATGATGTTTTATAATTTTTAATTTATAAAAAGGGAAATATAACCAAAAATTGTATCTTTTAATAAAAAAAATTATGGGGGGGGGGTTATATAAATTATCTATTTGACTATAAATATTTATTATAAATCTAAATCTTTTTCCTAAATCATTTAATTTTATTTATAATTTTTAGATATTAAATAAATAATTTCATTTATGGCACAATGATTATGCAATGATTAACATATTAATAAAAGATTCAAATAAATGATATTATATATATATAAATAAATTTATTTTAAATTTATGGATGTCATACACGAATTGTATAGATGATATTTACATATTTTATTTTAGTTAATTCCATTTTTCAAAGAAATAATGTTATTATGACTTTAACAAAAATCAATTACTAAATAGTGTCCAAATTGATATAAATGAGTTTTTAAAGAAAATACTATTTTATTAAATGATATAATAGTCCTAAAAATCTAAGATCCTTCCAAATGACTTATATAGTGTTAAAAATGTCATTAATGATTCACTTGTGGTTCTATTGGAATTTTATAGTAACTATAGTAGCAATGTTTTTTAAAAAATACATGAAGCAAAGGTAAGAGTTAATGTTTTTAACTAAGGGTTAAAGCTAAATTATATGGTTATGTATGTATCCTAATATTTAATAAAACCTAATGGTTGACAGAATTTAGACCCATAATCATATTATCTTCAAAAAAATGAGTTTTTTACCATTATAAAACTAAAATAAATTTTTAATGAATTAATATTTGAAGACTTTCCTAACGTAGCCCTCACCTCTCCTATCAAAGGGTGTTTCTTCTTATCTTTAATTCACACCTCCATAGCCATTTTTCTGGCCCAAACACTTCCCAAATATCCTCCCAACATCACTCCTTTACTCTTAGAGGCCACACTTTTGGCATAAATCTAACCAAGTGAGGATATTTTTTCAAATCAAAAGGAGATACTCGAAAATTGGTAATAGTTTTATCACCACTTTCAAAATTATTTTCTTCTTCTACTTCCTCATCATATGATATTTCAATAATAAGGTAATAAATATAGTATATTATACAATATGAGATGTTATTAAAATTATGTTAAAACCTTATACCTCCTTTTATCCATCCAATGAATAATAATATCACCATGTGTGCATACGTACGACTTACCGTCTCCATGTCGTGGTGTAATTTGTTATTAAAAAATACATAATTTGGATGGTTATAAAGATGAGTATAATGGAATTAAATAATTAATAGAACATGATAATTATTATTTATAATTAATATACCATCAAATTACATACCATTTAACCATTAATTGAATGATATAGTCACTCGTGCGTACGTACGACTTACCGTCTTCACGACGCGATGAGATTCATTCTTCATTTTAAACAATAAAAAATGATTATAATGTATATATAATAAATAAACATTAAATATATAAAATAATATTTCTAATGTATTTATATATAAGTGTGTGTGTGTGTCATTTACTTTCTTCCATTCAATTCAATAAGGAAACAGATACAGAGTCAATGCTTACGTACGGACTATCGTCTCCATGAATGGTGTACTCCATTTCATTTTTCCATATATTATATAAAATAATATAAAAAAAATTTATGATATATAAATCATGTTTTACATTATTTAATTAATTAAATCATTATCTATGTAATAAGTTCAAAAATAACAAGTCATAACTTGTACGATAAATAAAATGATTATTACCTAAAACACTTAATTAACATATAATTGATAAATAAATGAGTAATATAAATTCATCAGTGAATAATATATGATTTAATAAATAGTATTATTATTTTATTAAAATTTAATAATATGTTTAAACCCACTATATAGGAGTTTCACAACCATATAGAAGAAATCAGACCTAAGGTAAGGGATAATTTTGCAATCTCATTGTTATCTCACATTGCTTATATGTAAGTATTTACTTGGGGGTATTTATCATCCAAGTACGTGTTTCCAAAATATATATCATACTATTTATATTCTCATACTATTTTTTAAACTTAAATTTACCCATTGGTGCATTTTTATGAAATTTTATGAACAGAATATTTTGTTGTTATTCAATTGGAGGTACTTTTTGACATTTTGTGAAAAAGTACGAGGAGAATGTTTATTAAAACTTATACATCATGAATGGATTTTTATTTATTCATATTTACTTATTTTTATAAATAATCATATATATAAATTCTATATTATTTTCAAATAAATTGTTTTCTTTTAAAATTGTGTGTCATTTTTAGAAAAGAAAATGTTTTCGAAAAATGAATGATATTTTACTCATGAATTATGTTCATGTTTTTATCCAAATTACATTCAATCTAAGATAACATAGGGTTATTTTTATATCCCTATTATTACTTTAATATAAATGTGTTTGTGATGAAATTTTTTTATGGAATCCATTAATTTTATAAGGATTGTGATTGAATGATGTTTAGGAACCCCATTTTATTTCACGGGGTATGCAATGATAAATGATTTATGTTTTTGTGGAACAAGTAAGATTGATTTAATTACGAGATGGATGTAACCTATATCTCCCTCCAATTAATTGGGTAATGATTTATATCTATTTATATAGACATGACTGGAATAGAACGTATATTTGGTTCAGTAATACAGGGCTGGAATAACACATATATCTTGTTCAATAATACATGGATGGAACGACAAGTAAACCCAATTCAGTAATGGAATTTTTCTACTATCATAGTCTTGGAAATAATAACTTGGATACTATGGAAATCACATTATGTGATTAATTGCTTTCCACAATTCCTTGTTTTATACCAATGTTATTTTATCATGGTTAATGTTCCTTTATGATATATGTCTTAAAAACTGCCATAATTTATTATATTACTTGTGATTTTGATATTTAAACATTATAATCATATTTTTAAATTCTTTGTTTTATGGTTATTTATGTTCGCGATGTTTACCCTTAGAATTTTATCTCACTATTTTTATGTTATCTTTTCCCCAGGAAATAAATAATGGTTTCAGTAGGAAAAAAAGGAGAAGATCTTTATGAAATATTTTGAAGAACCTTCATCAATTTAGAAGATTATGTTCCATGTTTCCAAAGGTACTAAACTAATACAGTGTTTGAGCATCTATTTTTTCCACTTATAAGTATTCAACAAAATTAATGTAATGTCCATGTATTTAAATCTTGGGTATTTACAGTTGGTATCAGAGTGAAGGTTTAGTCAAACTTTTGAAACTAGGATTTGAAAACATTTGTGTAATCCCTAGAGATATTTCTAAGGATAGTTCTAGGGATGTACTAAGGATAATTTAAGTATAGGTTACAATCCTTTTGTTTTTGTGATAATCATGACTAACCTAGTATTCAACTGAAGATATCAGAGCTTGAAATATTATGACTAATTTACCTTACATATGTGTTTATAATATCTAATATATATTTCTCAAAATTTTCTCTCTAGACTTAGTTAATAGAGAAAACTCCATAGAACATTTTTAACCATTGAATATTTTATATGTAGAAATGATGGAAATTGTGAAAATTGATTTCCTAAGTGGAAATATCATGAAGAGAATCCTGATGATGGTACAATTATTGGTCATACTACTGAGTATAATGATATTTTAAATGACATTTTAAAGGTATGTTGTGTTGTTACAATGTTTTTTACATTAAACATATGAATATTGAGGTTGATAAACCATAAGAAATGATTCATATTTTAGGAAATACGATGATTATGGATCCTATGTAATGTTTTAAGAATAATGTTGGATTATTGGGGTGTATATGTTATGGAATTATAAGATTATGTTTTATGAATCTAGAAATATATATGTTTTTCAGTGTAATATTTTCATTAAGGATTTGAAAGGATATGTTGAATAGTTGTAAGGAGAGAAAAAGTGATTTAATGGTAAGGTTATATACTTGGATAACACATGATTAAGGGAAATATAACACTTAATATATCCCTCATGTTAATATAATGATACTTGGATAAAGATATGTTATATTTGAATTAGTAAACTAGATGATACTAGTATCTTGATATCTAATTATAGTGTTATTAACAAGAAGGTTATGCTATCATGGATGAATTAAATAACTTTTTCGGACTTAAGGAATAAAACAATAGTTTTTTCAACAAGGAAACACACATTTTTTCAATAAAGATATCAGATAATTTAGGTTGTTACCAGGACTCAAGAGAATACATGATGAAGGATTTCACACTTTTGGAATGTGAGAAACCAGAGACACCTTATTATATATGGTGGAAAAATTTTAATCCATGTAGGTGAACCATTTTCAATAGTTTTTGATTTTCACCTTTTATTAAGATTATATGGTTATAAATTTATGGAATGTTTATGTTAAACTTCAGAATAAATTAGTTAGAATAAAGGCATATCTCACTATAGGTGGACTTATGCATATATGATAACATGTTCTACCATTTTTGTTGAGATTGATAAAATTTCCTATAATTATTATTCATGATCTACTATCACTTCAAGAATGAAAAATTCATCTTTATTTCTTTAAATAAGAGATGAAGTGGAATTTTTTTGGGGAACAAACAATGATGAGATTGTGTTGAAATCAAGTAAGTATTTATTCTGATGGAAAATTTATCAACTTTTGAAAAAGGATCTTGAAGAACAAATATTTTGTCTTAGTAAATTTTTATCAGATGAATCAGATGGTCCCATAAATCATCACAGATTTATGGATTTCTGTTTTTTAGCATTCTCCAACCTTTCTCTCTATCACTATCCATCTGAACATGACAGTTATATTTCTCTTTTATATCCGTGTTTTCACTTCCCACCTATGTTCTCTTATATAGAAACCTAGGGATGAGTTACTTTGGGAAAAAATTATATTTCTTACTTTCCTTCTTAAAATGATGTTATTAGTCTTCATTTTTATGATGTGGGTTTCTATAAAAGAAACATTCAAGTATTAAACCTTTCATAACACCAAAAAAATTTCGTGTAGAAATTCATTTTAAAGGGGGTAAAATGTAACTCCTTGAGATTTTATGAGATAGATTATTTTTAATTTTTTTTGATGTATTGTACTTTACACTACACTAGTATTATCTTACACAATACACAACACCATATTAGCTTGTAGTATACACAACACTATACTTGGCTTGTGTTAAACACGATTTCATGTTTTTTGATAGATTTCATTTCACAAAACATTGTGCATAAATTTATTTAAATGTATACAAGTACTATATTTGGATTCTGTTATACACAACACCAAAAGAATCTTTCACTAAACTCAAAACTGAATTTTCTTACATTACACGCAAGAGCGACCTTCCTCGATAGCATACATTGTACGCAATAACGAGTTTCACTAAACAAAGATATATTATTATAATATTATAATGGGATATAAACTATCCATTTTGAATAGTATCAACTAAATCATGAGAATATAGTTCAAAAATGTTTAAATAATGATTTATTGGTTACCAAATTTACTATAAATGAAAATAAAAACCAATTGAATAAAAGAGATGGGTTTTTAAGAAAACCAATTTAAAAAGAGAATAAATGTGTTTATAAACTCATACCAATATTTATTGTTTTTTAATTAAAATATATGTTATATATTAAATATAATTTTTTCAATTCATCTTACATGTTTTCTAGATATGATATAAGAACAAATTCAATTTTTCGGATAAAATTTGTATTTTTCAAAAAATGTAGTTTTACCACCTTTTGATGGAAAAATATTTTTAAATTAATTTATGACACATTTATGTTATTTATTTGAAAAAATTAAATTCGTATTTAGAATTGGAACAAAAAAATTCACTTTGGATGAATTTTTGATATTTTTCTGATAACTAGCATGTTTTGATAAATAGTAAAAACACGTTAAATTTTAATTGAAAACAACTTTTTCAATCAAAATAATTTATATATTTAAATCATATTATTTAATAGTTTTAAAGTATAGTTGGAATATATTTTTATCAGTTAATCCAATTTTGTTCATTGGATGTAATTTCACTTTCAAATTGGACATAACCACATGTCAATCGCTTGATAGTTTTTACTTCTTAAAAACCCGCTTTTTGGTTTTGATAATGGGAATTAATTTTAAATTAATTTCTACCAATTAAGTGTTTTGAATTTATAAAAATTTATTCCATATTTTGAATCATAATTTACATATTTTTTAAATATATACCTTTTATTTATGGACATTATGAATAGTAATTTCAGTAATTATTTGTATTTTTTGTGGTAAAAGGTAAAATCAAGTAAATAGGGGTGAATCAACAATATGATAAAAACATAAAACTTACATAAAACGTGTCCAAACACTATTTTATGAGATATAAATTACCATGAGCATCCATAGTCCAAAATTGTGGAATTTAGGAGCCACTTGGGTGTGAAAATGACATTTTATAATTTGTAATTTAATGAAAATGAAAATATATCATAAACATGTATCTTTTACTAAAAAAAATTGCAGGTGGGGTTATATAATTGATCTATTTGACTATAAGTAGTCATTATAAAGATATAAATATTTTATAAATTTTTTTATTTTATTTATAATTTTTAGACATTAAATTAATAATTTTATTTCTAACACAATGATGATGTAATGATTACCATATTAATGAATGATTTAAATAAATGATATTATAAATATTAAAATAAATGTAATTTTAATATTTTAATGTCATAAAAGAATTTTACGGATGATATTGACATATTATCTTTGATTTAATTCTTTTTTTTAATTGACAAATTAATTTTGACTTAAAAAAAATCAATTACTAAATAGTGTCAAAATTGACATCAACAGGTTTTAAAAACAAATAATTTTTTATTAAATGATATAGTAGTAATAAAAATATAAGATTTAGAAAATGAATTATATAACATTATAATTTTTTTAAGGATCTACTTTTTGTTATATTGGGATTTTATAGTAACTATAGTAACCATATATTATGAAAATACAGGAAGACATGGTAAGAGTTAATGTTTTTAACTAAGGGTTAAAGTTAAAATATAAGGTCTCTTTTGTAACCTAAACTTATCAAAAACATATTAGTAGAGCATATTTCGACCCATAATCAGCTTCTATTGTAAATAAATTAGTTTTGGGCCATTATAAACCTTCTATCAATTTATAATAAATTAATATTTAAACACTTTCCTAAAGTTCTCCTTACCTCTCCAATAAAAGATCACTTCTCATTATCTATTATTAACACCTCTGAAACAACATTACAAGGCCATAAACTACCCAAATAACCTCTTAAAATCCTTAAATTCCACATATATTCAACTCTTTTGGCATAAATCTATCATAGGGATACTGTTTGGGAAAATCAAAAAAATATACTCGAAAACGAGGTAATTGTTTTATCACCTCTTTCAAAATTATTTTCTTCTTCTACATGATCTTATTATGTTGTTTCAATGATAATGTAATAAATCCAGTATATTATAAATTATGAGATGTTATAATAATTCTGTTAAAACATTAATCCTCCTTTTATCTATCATATGAATAACAATATCACAATGTGTCCCTACGTACGGTCTACCGTCTCCACACCGTGGTGTAATTTTTTATTCAACAATTATTTATTTGGATGTGTATAATGAAGAATATAATGGATATAAATAATTAATATAACATGATAAATATTATGTATAATTAATTTACCATCCAATTACATAGCATTTAACCATTATGTGAATGATATTATCGCTCGTGCATACGTACGACTTACCGTCTCCGTGACGCGATGAGTTTCATTCATAATGTTAACCATTAAAGAATGATTATAATGTATATATAACTAATATGCATTAAATATATGGAGTAATAATTCTACTTGATATATATATATATATGTCATTTACTTGATTCCATTCAATTCAATAAGGAAAAAGAAACAATGTTCATGCGTACGTACGACCTACCGTCTCCATGAACGGTGTATTTTATTTCATTTATCCATTTATTATATATATTTATATACTAAATATTTATAATATATAAAACATTTCATTCATTATGTAATTATTTAAATGATGATCTAAGTAGTAAGATCAAGAATAACAAGTCAAAACACTTATGATAAATAAAACAATTATTACCGAAAACATTGCTTTAATAAGGAATTGATAAATAAACGGGTAACATAAAGTCATAAGTGAATCATATATGATTTAATAAATATTATTATGCTTTTGATACATATTAATAATATGTTTAAACCCACTATAATTAAGATTCAGACACATACTGAAAAATCAGACCTAAGGTAATGAATAATTTTGCATTCTCTTTATTATCCTAGATTGTTTATATGTAAGTATTTACTGGGGTGTATTTATCTTCCATGTCCATGTTTCCAAAATATATATAATATTATTTCTACTCCTTTACTATTTTTTATATTCAAATTTATCCATTGGTGAATTTTTATTAAATTGTGTGAGGGGAATCTTTTGTCATTATTCGATTTGAGGTACTTTTTGAATTTTCTGGAAAAAGTACGAGGAGAATAGTTTTTAAATTTTATGGAATGAATAGATTTTTACGTCTTCATAATTCCTTATTTTGATGAGTCTTCCTCAATACAATTTGATGATTATTTTCAACTAAATTATTTATTTTAAAATTTTGCGGCATTTTGAGAAAAGAAAACATTTTTGAAAAAGGATGGATATTGTCCTCAGGAATTAAGTTCATGTGTTTCATCAAAATTATTTTTCATATAAGAATACATAGGGTCATAATTATATCCCTATTATTACATTTATTTGATTGTTTCTGTGATGGAATTATTTTTATGAAATCCATTTATTTTATATAGATTATGATGGAATGATGTTTAAGAAACCCATTTTATTTCATAGGTTATGTTGTGATGAATGATTTAGGTTTTTGTGGCACATGTAATAATGATTTGATTATGAGATAAGAGGGACCTATATCTCCCTCCAATGAATTGAGTAAATATTTGTATCTCATTAGATAGACTTAACTGGAATGGAACATAAATATGGTTTAGTAATACAGGGTTGGAATGGAAACTAAATTTGGTTCAGTAATACATGGCTGGAACAGAAAGTAAACTCGATTCAGTAATAGAAATTTTCCCCTACGATGGTCTTGGAACAAATATCTTGGCTACTATGAAAATAAAATTATGTGCTTAATTTTAATCCACAATTCCATTTTTTATGCTAATGTTATTGTATCATGGTTAATGTTACTTTATTACCTATGTTGTACGAACTACCAGGATTTATTTCATGACTCGTGTTTTTTATATTTAGACATTATGTTAATATTTTTACATTCATATGTTTATGGTTTGTTTTATGTTTATAATTTGTACCGTTACAGAGCATTTGAGCTCCATTATTTTATGTTTTCTTTTCCCAATATATAAATAATGTATTTAGGTAGGAAAACAAAACGGGAAGAACTTTATTGGAGATGTTGAAGTTCTTTCTCCAATTTAGAAAATTATGTTCCAAGTTTCCGATGGCACAAAACTAATAAGGTCCTTGGGTATCTATTTTTGTCATGTAAATGTCTTTTGAATATGTAATTTATTGTCCATTTATGTCATGATTTTGTCATTACACATTGGAATGCTTGTAAATGTAGCTTCATAGTCTTCAAAAATTCCTTCTTCCATTTTCATTATGCTAAGGAACATTCTCTTCATCTCAAATTATCAATCATGAGGAAAGTATTTATTCAATAATTTATCCATAAAAGTTTTTCATTCCATGATTTTGATTTTTTCTTCTTTCCTAGTGTTCCGAATCAAGGACCACCATTTATCAAAACTAAATTTCCTACAATACACTACAAGTATATCCTTTTCCATTTCACTACATCCAAAGGCCATAAATATCTACTCCATTGAATTAATTTTTTTCTCATATACAATTGGATTAGTAGACCCGCTGAATGATGGAGGATTATATAGAATAATATAATCCAACAAAGGATATTCACTCTTTGTAATATGTTTCTCCATTTGGTAAAGGTTATTTCTCATAACATGATAATGTTTCCATATTATATCAATAATTTGTGCCATTAAAATATTTGATGTATGAGTTTCTTCAGCAGAGGAAAATCTATAATTTCTTTGAATATTGATAACATTCATCCTTCCATGTGCCATTTCAAAATAATGGAATGTAATGGATTAGCTCATAAAATCAAGAATTTTAAATACGGTATAACACTCAAAAAAAATTTAAAATTTGCGCATCTTAAATCTTAAAAATTGGTTACTTTAAGGATGTATTTAAATTTAAATCTATCATAATGGTTGGTAAGTATAATGTGAATTTTTCTAAGCATATTCTATAGGAGTTTCAAACCAGGAGCGCAGTAAGGCCCATTGTTGTGTACAAGGTTATGCTCGAGTTATGCCCAATAAACCATGTCAGAGTTGTTACCCCTATGAATATCTATTCTAGAGCCACATCTACCAATAGTATCTAGAAATGGATATGTTCATAGTAACAAAAATATAATATCCATCTTACCAAAGTTCTAAGATATTTTTCCATATATATCATGAAAATCTATCTTAGTGTTTTGTTCCCCAATATATGTTTTCTAAATCCAGTATCCATGGTTGCTACTAAACATCATTTGAATATTGAAGTTACAAGGTATCAAATAACAACTAAGAAGGGGGGGGGGTGAATCAGTTGTTCACTTTTTATATGTTTTCAAATTTTTTGAAACATAATCTTTGAAACTTGTTAAGATTTATTTCCTTATCAAATTTTAGTAAATAATTAATAATTAAAAAGTAGTATATCCAGTAAAGAACAAAATATTTACAAGGTTCAGACTCTATTTGATAACCTAGATCCTTACGAGAGCAACTCTTGTGGGTATATAAAAATATGCTGTTATGAATAAGTGAATGAAAACTATGACAATTCCCAACAGACACCCTATATATCATGATATGGAAAATTATACTGACTCCCATCAGTTTAAAATTATTTTTTATTAAAATAAAATAAAAAAAATTAAAAAGTTTAATGGATTTGCATGTAAACTAATATTAAAGTTTTGTATGACAAAAATCTTAAAAATCTGATTATAGTAGTTATCACTAAAGCTAAATTTAGTTCATTTATATTTAATTTTGAAGAAGTTTTATTCAATTACTTATTTAAATTTTTTTCTTGGGAACTCATGTCTATGTGTTTTTTTTCATAAATTTAACAAACACCATTTATTTTTCGAACTGATTTCAGTTATTAAACATAGACTAAAAACATATCTAGATATGATCACATGAGTATGGTTGTTGAAATAAATGCACTGATAAATTTGGTTTATATAATTCAGTATCTTACAAATAAATATAAAAATAAAACCACCATAAAAAAATAAATTGAAAGGTTTTGAGTCCTACCATGGTGTGTAAAAATCAAATAGAACATTCATTTTATTGTCCATTACAACCTATTAAAATATATTTAACATTAGGACACCACATTGGAATGACTAAAATCTATCTTGACATTGGTCCCTATATATATAAGCAATAAAATTTTGAAAAATAATGGGTAGAAATTATAAGGAATGATATAAATGAACATGAACTAAAAAACCCAGGATGTGTATTATTGACTTTGATATATTTTTGGTTTGGAAATAGTAAAAAGGGATTTAAAACTCAAAAATAAACATGGTAAATCAGATTACCAAATCATTTTTAGTGACAACATCATCTAGGTGAATAATAAAACTAATAAATAATTTAGAATAATATTGATCATAGAGTGGGACCAAAAATAGTTCTTGTTAAATGAGAATTGAACACTTAATTTATAGAGAGATACAAGAGGTCCCAAAAATAGTTCCTTTTTGAACGATGGGTTGTAAAATGATGTCTCATCAATGGTTTCACTTCAATGACTAGAAAACCGCCATAAGAGATTACCTAGCACCATATCCCTCCAAATTCACTTCTTCCAATTCCATCCAACCAAACACAGACCCCTTCTCATCATCACTATCACTTGAAAACACCTTTTCCAACTTCTCCAGGATCTCCATAATGTTGTTCATTGAAGTGAGATATCCATTTCCATCACTGCTCATTCCACACTGATAATTGATGAAGTTCCTAAATCCATCCAAGTCACATCCACTTATAAGATAAACCACATAACTACATACTCCAATAATTAAAATAAACAACAAGAATATTCTATCCAAATATCTATTAGTACCTATAGGCACCTACAAGACAGACAACAGAACTACATATCAACCAGAGTACACTTTAGTTTTTGATAATATAATACTCATTTGGAAACCACCATGTTTTTAACATATATAAAATACATGAAGATGTATGATTTTGATAAATTTACTCATTTTCATGAATATATATGAAAACAATATTACATCTAGTTATCAATCAAATAATATTAGAAGTAGATAATTAAGTTCCATGAAGATCAATATCAAATACAAATGAAAAAATCTTATATTGTATGGATCCATACCTGACATACCATCTTCAATACCAAAACTTTGAACATAATATGTATAAGATAAGGTAATGATGATTCCATCCCCGATGAGAAAACCTCATCATATTTTTGTTAGTGGTTTAGTTATACGTAAAACCCTATATCATAGAATTGCGAATGTGTATACTATATTCAGGTCTATAACTAATGAATCTAAAGTGGAAAGGGTCATAGACAAACATGGTTTTAAAAAAATCACGTGTGACATACCTATATATAGTTTTTATGAGATTAAAATACTCTTACCAAGATGCTCATTTTCTATCAATGTCATATCCATGACCAATGAAATCATACACTATATGAAAATAATTACGATTATTATAATAAATAATGACATATTGGACAACTCAAATCTATTTTCATGTTTGGGAAATAATTCTAACATAACAATTTATAAACGTAATAATTTAAAAATTATACGTACTGTATTATTCTATATTCTTCATAAAACTCTAAAAATATTAAATTTTACACAATTACAATGTAATCATACATAATAAATGTACATCACATTATGTCTTCAATAAATATTTACAATAATTAAGATAAACATAACATAGTTTATAAAATTTTATTCTTTTTGAGATATATTGGAGATAGGTTAAACCACTTATATGTTATGGGGGATGAGCATTTTCATCATTTTCTAATACTTATCCAAACAAGACTCTAACTGTTACTTGGGTAGTTGCTAGGGTTTATTAATAAAATTCTTGGAAATATACCTTGTATTGTATTTTTCATATCCAATACATACCAAAAAAAACATGTACAAAGAGTAAATGGTGGTGTAATTGGTGAATTTTGGTTAACCATTTTAATGTTAAATTCTAATAAAAGTAGTTTTTCATATATTGATTTTAATTTACAGAGATCATATATCCAGTTTTCAATGTTCTAAATAGTTTAACATTAACACCTATACATTTCTAAAATTTATTGTAAAACATATTTTATAAATGAATTGGTTTTTTAAAATAATGTTATGTAAAATGGTTTTTCATAAGATAATGAATGATTCTGTGAAATAATTAAAAATAAATGAGTGATTGTTTTGAAAATAAGATATATTCTTTTAGTTGGAACCCATCTAATAAAACTGATTAATTTTATTAATCACATCATTCCATTACCCTTGACGTAAACAAATCCATTATTTCACCACCAGTTATACTCTTACTAGATGTTAAGTATTGATTATTATAAATCATGTTAATTTAATTGGGAGTAATTATTCCCTAAAAAATAAAATTTAATGATACAATATGGCATGTGACTATTTTAAATGCAATCATAATATCCACGTTCTTCAATAAACATCACTAAGTTTTTCAATAACATTATTATTATATGTGTATATAGGTTCAAGAGGAAAATTTTTAGGTTAAGTGAAATGGTCCAACTACCACATAAATTTTATTCATTAACCAAGTAGAGTTAAATGAATCATCATTATAAGAAAAAAATAACTCTTTCCTAGTATTTAAGAAATTTAAAATTTGTTTTAATTCCATAAAATGCACTTAGTATTTGAGTAAAATTATTTATTTAACTAATTTAATTCATAATCATGAAAAATGATTCTTATTTACAACAAATTTATTAATCCTTTAAAAATATTCTCTAGACTATATTTTTTTAAACATCAATGTGAAATGAAGGGCATAGATTTCAAACATAGAACATGAATATTAAGGATAAACAAGTTAGAGGTGATATAAATATTAACATGTTCCAGAAAAATCCTTAAATAAAAAATTAGAATTTATCAAATTATCATAAAGATTTTAAACTCAGATTTAAAAATAAATCAAGTGATTTGGTAATTTTTCCCATGTAAGAGAGATCATATATCAGTAATCTCGTTATATCTTTCTCAATTGAAAGCTCATCTATCATGAATATCATTATTTCAAGATTATATTATTTCTTCTATAATGATATTGACTTTTTTGAAATTAGAGTATAAATGGTGAAGAAAATTCATATTTCATTTTATTTCTCACTAAATTCAAAACCATTTATTCCTTCAACGATAACATATAATATTTGAATGATTTATATTTAGACTTGAATAATCATGAGTGATATCTCTTTTACAAAAAATATCTTTTTCTTCATTCTTGTTTGGATACACCAATTAAATGTGACTATATTTCCTATAACTAAAACATAGTGAAACCAGATACCCTTTTAATTAAAAGTTTTTACCTCATGTTATTTCCACAACTCATAAGTAGTAGATCAACAACAATTTTTAAAAAAAATATATTTCCAAAAAAATAGAAATATATATTATTCATTACCATGAAATTATGATCATATTAAATATAATAGTATACATTCAAAACAAATAAATTAGATTTAATAAAAGAATATTTAATCAGAATATCACAAAATAAAATATAAAATTTTTTGATATAATTTTATATAATGATTTTCCATGGAACATACATATAATTATTGATGTTTAGTTGAAAGGATGAATTAAAAAAAACTATTCCTTAGGAAAATAATCATTGAAAAATTTCTCTCCCTTAGTATTATTAAAAACTACAATAAAAGTTATTTGAAAAACAATTATGTAGGATATAATAAGTTAGAGGAAAATTTATCCCAATTAAAGCCTCTATAAAACCAATTATTTCATCTAAAATGGATGATAAAATACACAATATGGTGGAACATTTCCAAGATCAAAATATTAATGAGAGATAAACCATAATTATAGATTATTTTGGGTTAAAAGATAATACAATTCAACACTAAATATTTATGTTCTTAAAGTGTAATTAGTGAAAAAAATAAAATAGATTATGAATAAAGAACAAAGAGTTTAATATAAGTTGAAATCTAAAAGATTCTATGTTGATTCATCACACTCATAATTCAAGTGTGTGATACCCGTTATAATAATAATGATTTTTATGAGGAGTCACTACCCTTAATATCATAACTTTTTTATCATCGAGTCACTACAAAGAAAATCCTTATTTTGAGTTTAGAAAAAACCCATCCTTTTATAGGTGAATACCCTACTTAGACTTTCAAAGGATAATTCCTAACCTCTTTCATTTTTAGGTATATTCATGACTTGGGCCTTTACAGGATAACCCCTTGACCTATTCATTAAAGTTGCGTCTTAACCTATGGTATTTTTAGGTTAAGAGAAACCTAGGACTCATAATTAGTAACTCTAATACATATTACCTTTTATTGGTAAAAACAAAACCCAGATACCTTTTTTAAGGGTAATATAACCCTATGCAACATGGAATATATGAAATAATTTATAGTGTGGAAAATTAAATTGAGTGAATTAATAAAAAATGAAATAAATGAATAATGGTTGACGAAGATGTGGGCCTCTAAAAAAGGTATATCCCATTCCCTTAAGGATGAAAGAAGATATATCTCATGTAAAACTAGAGTGTTTAGTATCAATAATGAAGCATCTTGAGGATTAAATGATGATGTCTCGTTAGTATAGTAGAAAAATTATGTTCTATATTTTATGTATCAAATAATGGTTTTCGGTATATCATTTCTCTCGATGTATGATTTGTCCTCTTTATATATATGATGAAAAAATGGCTATAGTTTACTATTCAAATTCCAGAAGACCTATTCATGTAGATGTCACTTGAATGATTCTTAAAAATCTATCTATAGTGAAAAATAACAGAATAATAATATTAATAATAATAATAACTAGGTAAATAAATTAAATATAGAATTAAATAACCCATAAAAATTACCTATAATCCTGCATAGATAACATCTTTTGATCATTCAAAAATATCATAATTGATTCCTAAAACCATTATAATTAAATAACAAATATTTTTCAATTACAATAGGCTCATTTCGGAATTTACAATTTATATAGTGAACGCGTATGATGAAAAAGATTAGTGTTATGAGGTTTTTTACAAGTAATCCATGAAGAGGGTCACCAAAACTGATTAAAAAAAGGTTCTACCATCAATCCATTTAGTGTGTTATGTGTTCCATGTTGACTATTATGCTAATTTGACCCCATTTCAATGAATGGAAGAGATCACATAAGTCATGAAATATGAATAAAATAATAATAATGAGTGAACACGAACATAAAATTATCAATTAATCAAGAGAATAAATATGGAAAAGTCCTCCTACCTCAAATGATGAACCATAATCCATCCCATGATTATATTGAACTCTTCAAAGTCCAACAGAGAATATATCATCAATAAAAATGATTATATTAATAAACCAACCAACTAAAACCAAAAATCTAAAACCATCACAATAAATTCAAAACTCATTGGAAAACCTCACGGTTCTAAAACCATGAACAACAAGCTGTGGTCCACTTTAGGAACGCAACTAAAATTAATCCACATGAAATCCAAAAA
This sequence comes from Viscum album, assembly GCA_963277665.1. Classification (NCBI taxonomy): domain Eukaryota; kingdom Viridiplantae; phylum Streptophyta; class Magnoliopsida; order Santalales; family Viscaceae; genus Viscum; species Viscum album. Next base: position 1,712,488,459 of record OY728165.1, on the reverse strand, counting down.
TTAACCTAAATCGAAGGCCAATTTCACCAAAAACATCTATAAAATCTAAAAATGATATAATGAAACATACTTCAAGTAAAACAATGAACTATTGATTGAAAATCTCATCTGAGATGTCCTCTACTAGCCATAAATGAAAGCTACAACATGTGATATGATTTCACCATATAGTAGTAAAACTTTATCCATAAATAGTTGATCCAAATCAATGAAGGTGAAGTAGGAGGAACAAGGGAGATATGAGGAGATACTTTACCAGAAAAACTCATGATGAAACCATACTGAACCAACCAAATAAAAAATTGAAAATAGTGGGGATCTTGTGAGGCCAGGGGCCTGATCAGGTTCTTCATAAGAGTAGGATACCTGGAAGTGTAGTTCGATCATGTAGAGTATGGGGAGCTCAATCATGATTTGGGCAATCATCATCCGACCAAATTAATGGAGTAGGAAGACCTAAAAAGTTTATGGGGGAGGGAATGAATGTGCAAGGGATAGAGGAACCGTGAATGGAGATGTTGGTGAGGGATGGAGGAACTGTGAAGGAGAATCCAGTGAGGATCAGATTAGGGAAAAGTCAGCCAGGTGAAGATCAGCTGATGAGTGGGTTTTAGGGGAGGGTTTTGTTAAGTGGGTGAGTGGGATACTGGGAGAATAGATCCCCATGGGAAGATAAAAACTGATGGAAGATGTTACCATGGGGGACAATCTTCTTGTGGGTATATCAAATATAGAGCCATAGTTTTAAAATAATTGAAGATATATCTTAATTTATATCCATAGATCAATTGAATAGTGGATATAGGTATATGGTTGTATATTCTTTTTCAGATAGTGGGTATGACTCCAAGTGTGTCTTCTTACTTAAAATTCTCATTAATTTTAGTAAAAAAGACACGATACATGCTCAAAACCAAGAAACACATTCAGATTTCTTTGATACATTAGGAAAATGATTCATGTGTCATTTTTTAATAGGTAATAAAAATCGAAAACATAATTGGAAAAAATTTGTGGCTGGTATGGATCTATATGTATATTTTTATTTAAATTTAACAATATTTTTAGTAAATAAGAGATGTGACATACTCAAAACCAAGAAAATGTGTTCATATTTTTTTTAATTTAGGAAAATGATCCATAAGTCATTTATGATGTGTAAGAATCTTATTCACCTAAATATGATTCCTGGTGTTCCTAGTCTGACTCCTTGTGTTTATTTTTATTTAAAATTATAATTAAATTTTTGAAAAATAGGCAACTGACAAACTCACATCTAATAAAACACATTAATATTAATTTATTCTTTTTGAAAAATATTTATAAGGTATTTTTGATGTATATGAATAATCCTTACCCTCAATATGATTTTTGGTGTGCTCAGTATAACTAAAAGTTTTCATTATCAATTTATAATTAACATTTTAGTACAAAAAGTGTGCCACTCACTGTAAAATGATAAAATGTGGTAATATTATCTTAATAATATTGGAAATGATTTGTATTTGATTTTTCACATAAAGGAATTATTTTCATGTCAAAACAAAATATGATGTGACCAGTACGACTCAAGGTGCGTGTTTATAGTTTAAAATTACATTTTATCAAAAAAAAAGTGTCAAACTAAAAACTCAAAAAATACATTCAGACTATTTTATACAATAAAAAAAATCCTTAGGTTATTTTGACATGTGGGAAACAACATCACCTCAATATTACCGAAGGTGTGATAGGAATGACTCCAATTGTGTATTTTTATTTTAAATTTACATTAATGTTTTTAGAAAATACAAGTGACATACTAAAAATCAAGAAAACACAATTTTATTGGTTTCATAATTTATTAAAATGATCCCAAATTCATGTGGGATGTGTATGAATAAGCCTTTTCTCAATATGACACATTGTGTGACAAGTATGACTCCAAGTGTGTCATTTAATTTAAAATTGACATTTATTTGAGTAAAAAAGACAAGTGACATACTCAAAACTAAGAAAAATACCTATTATTTTTTAAAATTAAAAACAATCCATAATTCATTTTTTCTGTGTAATAATCATTCACACCTCAATCAAACACATTGTGTGACTAATATGACTTCAAGTGTGTTTTTTATTTTAAACTGACAATAATTTTAGCGAAAAATACAAGTGACATACTCAAAACTGAGGGAACACATTCGTACTTTATTGATACATTTGAAAAAAAATCATTAAGTCATTTGTGACATATAGTAATCCACTTCACCTCAATATGATGCAATATGTGTCTAGTTTGACTCCAAGTATGACTTTTTATTTAAAATTGAAATTAATTTCTCTATAAAATAAAATTTACAAACTAAAAACTCAAATAAATCATTCATGTTGTTTTGATACATTAGTAAATTGATTCATAAGCCATTTTATATGTGTAGGAATCATCCAAACATTAATACTATGCATGGATCTCAAGGTGTAACTCAATGTGTTCTTTATCAGTTTGTAATTAACATTTTAGTTCAAAAAGTATTTCACTCACTGAAAATCGAAAAAAAAATCAATGATTGTATATATAATTTAGGAAAATGATTCAAAAGTCCATTTTCATGCATAGAAATTAGTCCCCTATCAAACCGACACATGATGTGACTGGAATGAATCAAATTTCATGTTTGCAGTTTAAAATGATATATTAGTAAAAAATACAAGTGATATACTCAAAACCCAGAAAAATCATTAGGATTTTTTTAATACCTTATTTAAATTATCTATAAGTATTTTTGACATATAGGAATCATCATCACCTTAACCTGATGCATGTGTTGATCGTTATGACTCCATGTGTGTCTTTTCATTTATAATTGACATTAATTTTAGTAAAAAAGAAAAGTGATATACTCCAAATTGAGGAAATGAATTTTAATTTTTTTGATACTTTATAAAAACGATCCATAATTGATTTTTTACATGTAAGAATAATCCACTCTTTAGTAGGAAATATGGTGAGACTGGTATATCTCCAAGTGTATCTTTTTATTTAAAATTGACATTAATTTTAGTAAAAAAACACAAGTGACATACTTAAAAATAATAAAACACATTATTATTGTTTCTATACATTATAATAACAATTTGAAATTTATTTTTGATGTGTAGGAATATTTCGTACCTCAATAATATGAAAGATGATCCATATATGACTCCAAGTGTGTTTTTCATTTTAAATTGACATTAATTTAGTAGAAAAGATAAGTTGCATACTTAAAACTGATAAAAACAATCTAATTGTTTTTATACTTTGTAAAAGTGACCCATAAAGATTTTTGATGTGTAGGAATTACCCTCACCTCAATCTAATGCACAGTGTGCCCGATATGACTCAATGTGTCTATTATCAATAAAAAATTCACATTTTAGTTCAAAAAATGTGTCACTCAATGAAGAATGAGAAAATGTGCCCGTATTTTGTTGATAATTTATGAAAGTGAATCGTTAGTCATTTTTTTCATGTAAGAATCAATCTCAGGTCAAACTAACACATGATGTGATTGGTATGAGACAAAGTTCATGATTATATATTTAAAAAATTAATAAAAAAATAATGTAACATACTAAAACCCATGAAAATGAAATAATATTTTTTTGAAACTTTAGGATAATAATCCATCTGTAATTTGGTACATGTAAGAATCATCCTCACCCTAATATGATGCACTGTGTTCCCGGTATCACAAAAATGAGTTTCATTTTATTTTAAATTTACATTAATTTTATTAAAAAAATATAGCTGACATATTGAAAATCAAGGAAACAGAATCATATTATTTGCATACTTCATGAAAAATATCCATAATTCATTTTATGTATAGGAATCCACCACACATCAATACGATACATGATGTTCCCGAAATAAATCAAAGTGTATGTTATAAGATTAAAAATGAACTTTTAGTTAAAAAGTTTCACTTATAGATTACCAATAAAAAGATATTTGATTTTTTTTATGTTTTTTGTAAAGTATTCTTAATTCATTTCTGATTTTTAAGAATCCATATAACATCAAACTGACACATTATGTGACTGGTACATCTCAAATAGTGTTTTTCTCGATTAAAATGACATTTTATTAAAAAAACGATTTTAAGTACACAAAACCAAGAAAACTCATTTGAATAGTTTTGATAATTTAGAAAAATGGTCCATAAATAATTTTTTACATATAAAAATTGATTAAATTTATATATGACACATGATGTTGTCAGTATGATTCAACGTGCATGCTTTCAATAAATAACTATATTTTTAGTTTATAATACACATCACATCGCAAAATCTAGGAAAATAAACCCAGATTTTTCTCTCATAATTTTATCTATAATTAATTAATTAATTTAATTATCATTTTTACCTTATACTTATTTAGTTAATTTTTAAATAGATAATCCTTAAATACAAACAATAAATGGGGTGATGTGAAAGAATCAACCACAACTCAATCTGGTACATATTGTTCTTAGTATAAATAAAAGTTTAGTTTAAAATTAATACTTTATATTTAATTTATTTCATTATATTATTAATTATATAATAATTTTCGTCTGACAAAGGTACATAATTTTTCATTATTTCAGGTGATTTTTTCGTTAATAATATGAGTAGCGGTTAGGAGGAAAAGAAAAAGGATCATTGATGTTTTTGAGTTTCATTGATAATTTCTACATACTCATTTAATTGTATAAAACAATGTTTTAAATGTATATAATATATTGTTTTTTTTCATGTATTTATGTTTTAAATTTTATTAGATTTATAATATTTTTTTATACCAATTGTTTCTACTATTTTTGGTGTTTTTTCTATTGTGCAGTGTGCAATAAATTTAGTAGAACACTACAATATGTACCTATATCAGTACTTTTAGATGTTCTAATAAAGGAATCCTTTATCAATAAAAATTAAAATCATTGATAAATGGGGTCTTTTATCATCACATGTGAAATCACTAATAAAGGTACCCTATTCAGTTTTTTTAGTAGCGATGAAGGGATAATTTATCAATAATTTTATAGCACTGATAAAATGATCGGGATTTTATTCATGGTATGGTAGTTAGTAATTTTTTATAACAAACAAACACTTTAAGACTATTAAAGTCTTATTTTTTAGTTGTTTCCAGGATTTTTAGTTCCAAAGTCTAATAAGATTCAATGGTGAGAAATATCCATAGGTGTCAAGGAAATTTCTTGTGTTGGTGATCTGTGTTCTCATTATTTTTCGTATATCGACCAATATGGTCGTTATGCTGGTAGCCAACCTTCTCCATGGCCTAGTTAGGTGGTGGAGGAGCATAGTTACACAGATACATGTGGAGTCAATTCTCTCATAGACTAACTTCTAGCAGTTGTTTTGTAATGATTACTACCCACTATTCTTGTGCTTAGTTCAGATTTTAGAGATTATGGGGAATTGGAAGGGTTGGATCACAATTAATGAGTATTCCATGAGTTTTATGAACATTACACAATACTCGTTCAAATTTTTATGAGATGGATACTTACTTGAATAGATGTTAAAGCACGGTCTTCAGAGAGACATCTATTGTAATGTAGTACCCCTATGAATTCCCATGAATTCCAGAGTGTTAGAGAGGGAGTTGGTGAATGGGAGCATCCTATCAGAGAAATTTCATATAGAAGGAAATGGAAGTGGGTTTCATATATCCGAGTCATCTGTAGTAGTTTTTAGGAACCAGTTGGTGGGATCTTAGTGTTGGATATCTATTCATGACCACACTCAGGCATGTGGTTTTACAGAACAGGGATCACACAGAGGACTAGGGGAGCCTGGATAGGGGTTGTTCTATGTATGTGACAGGTGAGGGCACATCGAAAGTGATTTACCAACCCGAATTTCTGAGGATGGTAGGAATATACTAGATAAACCACCATATAAGAGGCAGTTTCGTGATCATTGATCTCCCAGGTGAGGGTAGGGAGGCCCCTAGGGGGTTGAGCTAGAATATTAGAAGTTGGGGATCGAGAAGAAGGATCTATGGGTTGTAGAAAATGATACAAGATACTCACACCACCAACACTAGGTATCATACATTGGGCTCATGGAGATAGCAGTCTGGTCAACAGGTAGCTGTAGCCTATGGATATATATTACCCAGTAGATCAGAAGATGATCATAGGTACAATATTAGTCAATTCTACTCGTAATTCAGTAATAGTTGAAAAATATTTGACTCATTCATTCATATCATTACTCCTATTGAAAAAACTATAGCTCCTGGTTGAAGCTTTATCCTAACAGCTCTATCTTGAAGTTCCTATGGGGAATGCTTCTTCCTTATCTTTCATCTTTTGGTAGTGTGATCAATATCCTGGTTGAGAATTTAATTCATGGTGCTTTTTTCATCATGATGATATCTTATGATGTCATCCTATGAAAGGACTTGTTTTCCATGGACTGAGCCTAGATTTCCTACCACTACATAAGACAAATGCATTCTCATTTATGGTAAAATATTCTCTTTTGTGGGATAGAGATATATCATCAAAATATATATGGGTTTATCTATTAGAAGGAAGAAAACTGTAAACCATCTATTTCTGAGTATATCCCTTGGTGAAACAGGATCTTTAAGAATCTAGACTCTTTTACTCATGGAGGATTTCATATACATATTCCTTGAGGAAATTATAGTACTACCACCATGGTGGTAGATTTATTTTTTCATTTATGAGCACCCCAAAACATATCTGATATATTATGCACCATATTGGATGAAATATTCCATGTTTTGGGAGCTATGGTTACATTTGTAAGAGCTTTAGGAGATGAGTATATCAGATAAAATGTGTCCCCTGGGGTAGCTCTGGTGTTGTTAGTGGAAATGGAGGAGGAGAGATTGTGGATTTGTGTGGATTATCATTAACTAAACCAAGAAAAAATATATAAAAAGCACACCTTACTCATTATTGAATACCTCTTTGATCTGTTTTGAGGCATGAGTTGATTCTTGAAAATCGATCTCAGGTATGGCTACCACCAGTTGAGAGTTCACGAGGTCAATATTCTAAATATGGAATTATAATATCACTACGGATAATATGAGTTCTTAGTGATACCTTTCGGTGTGATGAATTCTACTCCTATGTTTTTGGATTTGATTAATTGAATCTTCCATCCATAATGAGACATTTTTTTATATCCACATCAATGACATACATATATAATCTATTTTTGAGATGGAGAAAATAGAGCACTTGAGGATGGTCCTAGATTTTATTCTGGAGGACCAGATCTATAATAAGCTCTCAATGTACGAGTTCATGATCCATACAGTTAGCTTCTAGGGTAATATCGTTTCTGATCATATATTATCAATCAACTTAGAGAAGATCAATTTAGTGATTTATTGGGATCCACCTAAAAATATGTCATATGTGCATAGTTTTCTTTTTCTTTCCAGGGTACTATAAGAGTTTTCTGGGAAACTTTTCCAAGATTTTAACCTCTTCAATCTTTTTAATATTGAAAGTGAATTTTTTTAATTGGACTGAATAGTTTCAGAGTGACTTCAAAGAGATGAGGTTGGGGCGGATGAGTGCTCCATTTTCAAGACTACTGGAAAAGGGAGTGGATTATGTAGTGTATTTCAATTGTTTTTGTGATGGGCTCAGATATTTATTGATGCATTGGATGGATGTTATCATATATGTGTTGAGAAATCTAAGACCCCTTGAGTATATCTACCCAAATTGTGACATGGAGCTAGAAGTAGTATTCTCCGCTCATAGGATGTGGAGGCACTCTATTTTTGGGGAGTTCTTTGTTGTTTGCTCCCTCCATCAGAGCATCGGGTTAGTCTTCATGTAGAGATAATTGAACCTGAGGAAGGGGAGATTATTAGATTTCTTACAAGACTATAAAATTGATATAGTTATACCTATATGAAGGGATAAATGATGGAAGATTATGAATATAGTAAGTCCTAGACTCACCTGGTGGAGGAGGTGTCTACGTAGTTGAATTCCTTACAGCTGACCCTGGCTATGGAGAAGAGTGAACATTTTCCTCTATTAATGGTGTTGAATCCTCCCCTCCTCAACTGTTTTATAGATTCCTAGTTGGTAGAAATATATTTGGAGGTATTATGTGGCTAGATATCCTCAATAGATTCACTAGATGGATTTTATTGAAGGAGTTAATCATATAATCCTTTTCCAAGGATGGAAATTGGTCTCAGTCACGATGTGGTAGTAGATGATTGGATTGTTTCACATGTCACTTTAAGATATACATCTTGATTTGGGGAATACGTACCGACACACTTTTAGTAGTTTTGGTGGGAATTCATGTGGCGAAGAGTGGCTGAGTTCATCTCTCAATGCCTCATATGTTAGAAGGTAAAGGATGAACATGAGGTTCTAGTAGGTTTTTGTATCCCCATGAGATATCGTAGGGGAAAGGAGATGGAAAATCCATGTAATTTTTTTAGGCCTTCCATAAATATCAAGAGACCATGATTACATGTGGGTGATAGTTGACCAACTTATGGATTCAACAAACATTCTTTTTATCAGGGACTAGAGTTTGGTAGGGATTTTTAGGATGTTTTAAATGTTAGGGATCATCTAACATCATGGGGTTCCCTCAATGATTGTCTCCAGCCAAAATGTGTGGTTCACATCCTGATTTTGGAGAGGCCTATAAGAGACATTTGGGACCCAAATGAGGATGATCACATCCTTCTACCCTCAAATAGATGGGGAAAGTAATAGTTTTATCTAGGTGATGGGTGATATGTTGTGGGATTACATGTTGGACTTCGACATGATCTAGGAGGATTATATTGCATTCTTAGAGTTTTTGCATAGTAACTTCTACCAATATAATATGGTGATGAATCATTTATCACCTAGTTTTCGTCCCCGAGTGACATCTTTCTTCACCTAGGGTTTTTTTATTTTGCATATTCATTCTTGGTTTCCAATCCCAAGTGATTTCATTCCTCACCTAGGGATTTTTGAGTTTTTCTATTTTCAATACTAATACACATCATATCCACTTTTTACATTGGGTTCTTCTAAGCCTCCTACATCCATTGGTTACTCATGTTATGATGCATCATCTTGGTCATTTCAATGCATTGGTTGTGTATTTATAGGTTAGTGGTGTTTATGCTTCTATTCACTCAAATATATCTAGATTTGTGTCCTCTAACGGTATTTGTTGGTTGTGGGATGGATTTGTATCATCATGTGACCTTGTATGTGGTGTAATGACTTAGGATTCATATGATACACTGTTGGGATTATACTTCCCTAGTTCTTTCCAGATCTAGGAACCCCTAAATAGTTTGAATGTTTTGCATGGTTGTTTTTGTTCGTGACATAGATCTGGTATTTTGGTGGTGTCCAATTTTTGTAAGGCCTTTGTTTGGTGACTACCTCGTGAAGAGAATATCATAGTTTAGGTGGTGGTTGGGATTCCCTCTTGTGGTTGTGACTGGAGACCATTCTTGTTCTTGTTGGGTGAAATGGTGGTCTTTTGGGTTCCTCGGTAGTATTATTCATGACTGAATCTGGTTGGTCCATGTCGTCACTAGTTTCTAGTGGTGATTACCATCGGTTGATGGATGATAATGAAGATGGATAATCATTGGTTTGTGGTATGGAATATTTTGAAATTTTTTGGTCTATTTCATTGGAAATTTGTTTATGGATATGGTTGGTGGATGAGTAGTATATATCTATATTTGGTTTTTTTTGATTTTTTTTATCTTATTAGGATGTAGTGAAGATTCTTGAATGTACTGCTGGTTGGGAGGCCTCAAAAGAGGGATGGGTGTTTTGACACACATAATCTATTCATATATACTTATTTTTAGATATATAGGTGAATTGATTTTATGTTTTACAGTGATTTAGGTCTTGATTAGTGTTTCATCAGGTTGACATGTTGTGATTATATCATAATCAGTATTTGGTGGGTGGATCAAAAGAGAGATAGATATACTAGAATCTATCGTCTGGACCTCCCTACACATTCTTATGTGTGTGGGAGGTTTGATATACCACATTTTACTACATGCATGGTGTAACTTCTTGGTAAGGGGAAAAAATTTTCTATGACCAATCTTACTATTCCATTATCTTTTAGGGCGGTTATGAAATGTTGTCCCTTGCCTATATTGAGATCATCTCTTTGTTATTAACTTTGGTCTTCTCTTATCCCTTTGGGTCATGTGTCTGTGGAATTATTTCCAATATTTTTTATAATTGGTTTACTCTTTTCCCATTCATCAAATGGTATTTTATTTTTATAAAAAATGGTTCTCTTCAATTTACAAGTTCAAAATATAGCTACCAATCTACTATCTGCATGGAACCATTCGAGGCCCTCTGTGGGAGGCCCTCCAGGTCACCCTTGTGCTGGGATGATATCAGTGAGGCATATTTTATTAGACCATAGATGGTAAAAAAATATGATAGATATGTTCTATTTAATCTATTATTGGATGAGTAAAACTCATATAATGTATAAATCTTATGCAGACTAACATCATATGCCCTTAGAGTTTGATCCGAGAGACTCGATTCTCTATAGAGTCTCCACATTATGAGGATTGTGAAGAATACTCTTGGGTGTAAATCTATCATTGATGGTCATCATGGTGTTGAAGATATTACAGAGGGTTGGTGAGGTTTCCTACCCCCTCTCCTTACCTACACCGTCAGACTAGGTGTAAGAAGTCTTCCATGTGTCATAATTGAGGAGATACATGCATAATCTCATGCACAATATTGACTAGGGTGAGATGTACAAAAAGGATGTAGCCAATTTGATATATCACTAAATGGAGATCGAGGATTGATAAGATAAAATCCTTCACAGATGGACCATCCCCCTGGTTCTTATGTTGTGAAATCATGGGAGCATACATGAGAGATCATAGGAATAGGAGCCAGATGCGGGCTCAATATGCAATGATTTTTTGGAGATTTTATTTTTGAGTGTGAAAAGATTAAAATAAAGAATAATTTAGAGACCCTTTTTACCTTTTAAGGCATTGGAACATATCTTGAAATAATTTTTGAGTTATGATATGAGAAGGAATGTAATTGCAAAGCTCGGTGTGCTCAAAAATAATTTTATAAAAATATTAAAAATATTTTATATCACGAAGGAATGTTTTTAATAAAAAATGAAATATCCCCTAAATATATTCTTAAAATATAAATTTGAGTCCATAGTTGAATAAAAATAATGAGTTTTTACAATGGAATGACCTAAAATTTGTCGTCATGGGCGTTCAACAAAAATTTTTGTTGGAGGGTGCGTTTAGTGGATTAATTAATTAAACATTTTATTAATTCTGTAATTGATCCAAACACTAATACAATATATAAATATTCTATTATATAAAATTTCAAGGATTATCCACATTACCATGGGACTATTAAGAGGAGGATTTACCATTCTTCATTGTTTGATTTAGATCAGATGACGATTAGCCTCTAGATCTAGGAGAGTTGAGGCACAGAAAATGAAAAAACATATCTCTATATTTCATCATAAAATGTTCCAATCATGAGTTAGTATTCATAATTTTTGGATTCCACCCCTTAAATTTTAAAAATTGAGCATTATCAATTCCTTCTCTTTGATTTGTGTCAAATTGAGCCTATGTATGATCCCATGTATCATATTTAATTATTTTATTTGATTCAGTCATCATTCTGTTATGTTTTTTCACCCTAGAAATACTTAATATTGTTAGTTAGACAAGAACAATTGGATAACTATTTTTAAACACTCATTCTTCTTCTTTTCTCCCATTTTTTCTTCATGTTCTTCATCATTTTCCTATGGGGCCACAATTTGATATTTTCGAGCAGGTATGAGCACGATCAGACCCCATGATTCATATTGGATTCATGTGTGATAAATGGATTAATAAATCTAGGATTACTTCATTTAGATTTTTTGATGAGTTTTATTACAATATGTATTGGGTGTCTAATGAGTCAATAGGTAATGTTTGCAGACACAATGGCACACAATGGGTTAATAAGGGATTCAAAAGATGGATCATAATCCGATTTTCAGCCACCATAGTGATAGAATTGATTGTTGGAGTACAATTGGACCATTATTTAGTAGTCAAAAGGATGGATTCATTAGGGAGTTTCTAGATCAGGAATGTGTGGAGTAAATATGGATGTTCTCTGAAAATTTCAACTACACAACATGTGCTATGATGAACACATGTTGTGTAGTAGACCTATGGTTTTGTCACTAAGGATTTGGGAAAGTTAAAGATCACACACTGTGTGTCTAGGCCACACAACATGTGACCCTCTATGGTTTGACAGGTCATGTGACAGAAGAACACAGTCATGACCCCATGTGGTAACACTCATTGTGTATCAGATTAAAGGGGCATGGAAAAGATTACACATGCACAGCTTGGAGAAGACGACATGACCCCGGGTGGGTGAGACACATTGTGTAGTCCCCTTACATGCTATGTAGGGATACATGGTCAGTGATCTATGTACTAGAAAGGACACATCTATGTATTAAGGTGGTCTTACACACCATATGTGTCCCCTTACACATTTTGTACCCTTTTATTTTGTAGAACCTTCTACCTCTCATATCTCATTCATTTGTACTCATATTTTATTCGAAGAGTATCCTATAATGAGTTTTCTCCCTTAGAATACTATGGTTGTCTTCTAAGTGGATTAAGATACATTATATGATATTTTCCCTTTGGGAGAATTATTTGGGGACTACATGATGATTGAAATTATCAGAAAGGATCACTAGAGTGGAACCCACCAATGGGGAGAGAGAAAGGTTTCAATACCCATAGAGTAGAACCCTATTGTTGGGATGGATCATAGTTTCTATAACCATATTCCGATTGGATCCATACTATTAGGATAGTTAATGAGTCCCTTACTTATATACTTGAACCCTCTTACTGGGATAGGGAATTGTTCCTATATCTATTTATCTATCCATCAATAGAGTGGAACCCTCATGGGAGTCAGATAATGGGTCCTCTACCACTAGAGTGAACCCCTCTTATAGATTTAGGTCATGGGTCCTCCACCACAAGAGTGGAACCCTCATGTAGATTCCATTCATGGGTCCTCTAGAACTAGGGTGGAACCCTCCAATGAATTTAGGGAATGAGTCCTCTACCATTAGAGTGGAACCCTCATATTGTATGAGGGAATGGGTATTACACCATTAGAGTGGTACCATACTATTTTACTAGGTCATGATTCCTCTACCAATAGATTTTTTTCCAATCAAATGTGTTACCCTGTGGTGTGGTCTATGTTAACATAGATTTCTCTTCGGGTAGGGCCAATAGATGTTGAGCATCATTGATGGGCCTCTCGAACTGACGGTAGAATATTTTACTGGGATGGTATGTGAGATAGAGATCCCATTTCTCTCATATCTTGTTTTTTATAATAATATATCAGTGTTGCTTTCATTTCATTTGTCTATTTCTATGGGATGCTCTATTTACTTCTACCAGGTCACTTATTGTCCCCCTTCAACATTTTGGGCATCATACTGGGTATGTATATACTCACCCTTTTATAGGATTTACCTACATATGTTTTATCTTATATAGATGATGGAAAGGTAAATAATGGTTACAGTGGATAATAGGGATACCCATGTGCACTTGACCATGTATGGTGGTTGGGGATTGGAGATCTAGTGTCCGGATCTTTTAGATTTTACATTTCTAGTTTTTTTATATTGGGACATCTTTTTGGATTGGAATGTATTTTCCACTTTTACTTCTCAACTTATGTTGTCTTACACTTTTATTAAACTAGATGTTTTACATGATTTGTTTATTCTCAAGTTATTTCATATTTTAGTATTATTCCTCTGTATTTTTTTATGAATATGGTTGGGTGTATAACTATAGGTACATCAGGGAACGACCTCCCATATTAGATGATCCTTTCTGTGCTTGTTGAAACAACTAGCCTATGGAAGTAGGAATGGGATAGTTGTGGCTCAATTCCTATTGGGTTGGGTAAGGAAATAATGACATATACTCACACCTTACTTGGTCAGCTGTTGGTTACCAAGAAAAAATTATAGTTTCATTTCTAGATACGGCTAAAGGCTGACTGTTAGATGGATGATTTTGGACCTCATGGTATGGATCTTGAGGAGGGGGGAAAGATATTTATTGGAACACATTTTTGGGATTTTATATTGTGTCATTATTTTGGTTTTTTTAGTATATTATACTATAAGGACATGAACTTTTTATTTTCATTGTTTTCACCATGATCTAGGCTTTTGATATTAGATGTGAGGTTATCTACTATTCGTTATTTATTAATATTTATTCAATTTCTCTAATCTGATAATGATTGTATAGTCTTCCCATGTTTTTCAATATACTCTATCACTTAATTTAAATCCTCTTGTGTAATGGGAGTTCCTCCATATAAAAACACTTATAGTGTTTGTATCCTTGATGAACTGAATCTTTCACCCATTTTTGGATCAATTCATGGTTGTTTTTATTGATGATGTCTTAGTATACTTCATGAAAAGATATGACCTTTACCAATGTCTTGAAATCCTCGTGATTATTCTAATATTTTATCATATATTATTAAATATATACAAATTTAACTTCTAGGTTGATAAGGTGTATTTCATGGGTGACATCATCTTGAAATAAGCCATGTTAGTGGGCATTAAGAAGGACTGAGTGGTTGTTTCTCAAAAGCAGTCCCAGAATTATTTTGACATCCAATGTTTTATTGGTTTAGTGAGTAATTAACAAATGTTCATCATGGAATTTTCTCACTTGGTTGTGCCACGTTCAGGCCAGGCCAATAAGGTTATATGTTTTGAGTGGTTTGGGGGATATGAGGATACTTTCAAGGATCTGAAGTGGTGTTTGACCAATATAATAATACTAATATTACCTGAACATGGAAAGTAATATAGTATTTATCATGATCCCCCCATGATAAATATTGGGGAATTATTGATGTAGGTATACTAAGTTGTAGAATATGGATAATGAATATTGATTCCACAAGAATAGAACTGTGCTATGCATGATCTCGAGTTGGTCATGGTAGTTCACAACATAAAATGTTTGTGTAATTTCCTACCTAATTGAAATTTTTATTTTTATATCGAAAATGAGATCCTTAAATATATATTTTATAGGAATGATCTAGATCTCTTCCAATGGAGATGTGTTGAGTACCTGGAATATTTTAATTTTGATCTAGTATACATAGTGGAAAAAGGAAACAATGTTGTTGATGCTTTGAGTTGAAAGGAATAGTGTCAGGTAGTTCAAGAGTCTAGTTATGAGTTGAAGAATATGGGCCTTTCTATTGATATAGATATAGGTGTTTAGGAGGACTGGGAACTAATAACCTTCAAAACCTTATCTTTTGTACCCTCTCATCTAAATTGTATCAAGAGGAGGTAGTATAATGATAAAAAGTTCCTAGTGGTGAGGTGAAACTATAATGGAATGGAACTGCCTCCTAAATAAACCACAAAGGAAATTAGGTTATCCATGTTCATGGATGTGTTCACAAGCCTATAAGTACACATAAGATGTCTATTCATGAGTTACATGCTTCAAAGTGGGAGCTTTATTATGTATTGACCAATATATACCAATATATTTATAGATAGGGTTAGGTACCATAAATTTAGAAGAAGATTACGGGTTTTATGATATGATGCTACACCTATCAGCAAGTAATGGTCAAGAAATAGAGGCCTACTAGGATTTTCTACCCATTTCCTATTATGTAATGAAAGTGGGATGAGGTTACCAATAGTTTCATGGTGAGTCTACTAAGGACTCCTTAGAAATGTTGTGTGATGTGGTTAATTATGGATCAGATAAAAAAGTTTCTCATTTGTTAACAATTCAGGAGACATTCACATTCAACAAGTTGGGTAACGTATTTGTTCTGAAGATAGTATGTTTTCACAATTTTCATTGGAGTATTGTTTTACATCGATATCTTTGCTTTACTTCTCACATCTATAAAATCTTTTAGAAGGTGTTCAGTACTTAGTTGTATTTTAGTAAAACATACCTCTTTTAGATGTAGGGGTAATCCGAGTGGACTTTCCAAGTGTTAGATTCAAAATTCTGAGCATGGATCCAGGATTTTTTTGGGACCTTAGAGAATCTTGTGGAACATTTTGAGTTTTCCAATAAAAACAGTAATCATGGGACTACTCAGATGACATGTTATTAGGAACCATATAGTAAAACATGCATACCACATTTATGGTATATGGAAATAGGAGAATCTATGCTGTTGGGGTCATGATATATTGGAGCATGTCTAATTGATCTGAAATCATATGACTATATCCCATTGTAGATATAATTCATACACTAATCATAATTATTGTCCTCTTGAGTTTTATTGTGTGGATATTTATTTTTTCATGAATCACTTAGAGTTGGTCACCATCAGATTTAGAAATAGATTAAATCGGTTCCCATACATATTAGGTCATTCGATATTATATAGAGGATAAATCTTGTATTGTATCTATTTTTTCTTCCATGGTTTATAGGGCTATTCAGGATGTGTTCCATGTGTCACAATATCAAGAGTATCACCCTGAAAATTATCATGTGATTTCTGTTATTTCTATTGATCATGAGGCAGATACAACCTTTATGGATCATTTGATTCATGTTGAGTATCATAGTGACAAAACACTTCTGGGTAAGATCATTCATTTGATCTATGTATTATGGAAGTATGGTTGTTTCCATCCAAAAATATAAGAGATTAAAGATAACATGTGGGATCAATGGCCTGATCTTTCTACCATGATGTAATAGTGATGCTCGGCAGTGCATCTCAATGTTGAGTTATTATATAGAGGGGGTGTTGTTTGGTCCCAAACATATCAAGGTACATTTTTAATTAAAATTTTGGTCTACCACATTTTAAGATATTTGGTATAATTATTCCTAGATTTAGGGAAGTTCTCAAGTGCATGATGGGGGTTTAGGACATGAAAAATGAGAAAAATTGCTCTTACAACATAAAGCACAAGGTTAGAACACAATTAGAGTTAACCATAAACCATGACCATGAATGAAGGATTAAGTGGTATAAATGTTTGGAAACCCATGTGAGGAGGAATATAAATGATGTGATTTGGGTATAGATACATTCATTTAGATTCTAAATGTTTTTCCAAACCATTTGGGTGGCTCAAAATATAATGTAACAAGTTTTGGCCTCAGATATTGGGGTATCATGGTTGGTTCATGGTTTGGAAAACCATGTGGCTAAAAAATGAACCTCATTAAAAATTTGTAAATTACCACATTTTCACCCAATATTTATACAAACTCAATTGGATTTATCCCACATTTCTAAACCAACAGCTTTATGTGAGATCTAAAGCTATTATCCTCCCACAATGGTGACTCTCCTTCGATCCTAGGCTTTTTGAAGTGATGTTTCTAAAGATACGATTCCTTGATTATTTTCTACAAGTTTGTTTCCTTTTATTCGTTAGATGATTCAATGTTCGGTTTTCCTTCAACACATAATTGTTTTAGAAGGTATTTCCAAGGAGTTATATGATTTTATGATTTTGTCCATTTTAGATTGAATCAAAATTTTGAGATTAATGAGTGGTTATCACTGATTATAATGTATATAGGATAATATATTTTCCCACAATCTTTTTATTCATTAACTGTATGTTGTATGTGTAATTGAACTACTATTTTGTGAATTTTATTCATCGTTTAATCAAAACATATATGTTCACTAATTTATGTACTAGATCCTTAAAAAATCTCATTAGGCTCATTGATAATTATGAGACTGGACCTACGACCACCTATGGGGTGTCACAATTCCTTATAAATTATATGATGGGATTATTTTTTGTGAAGTAGAGGTTTTATGAGATTAACACAATTAGACTTGTTGATCGACTTTTTAGGATGGCATATGGGGATGTTCGTGATATCATGGTAATTATTTGTCTTATAAAATGAAAAAATGTAGTAATTATAAATTTTTAAATGATTATTTTTATGTTTCTAATTGTTTTTTCATTAATGGTGTTACTATATAAATAAATAATTAAAAAGTTCAATGAGGATTAACCATGGAAATTGGGAATGATAATATGGGAAAGGATGTTTTATTGTTGGTCGTCATATTTTTATTGGTGTTGGAATGAACCTCTGGGCATCACTCATGTTAATGTATAGTTGATATGTCTGATTGATGCTCTATACATAGATGTCATTTGACATGGTGAGGGTACTAGGACTAATGCTCTTTGGTACCTTAATTTATGTAATTGGAAAATCACATTTTATTTACTTAATGTTTTTATCCACAATGATATGTGGCTTATATGACCGACATTGGCTGATGGATTTTTTTAGAAAAACTATCACCTTATAAACCGAGGCCCGAAATGGTTTTTTTATAAATATTTATTTTTAAAACATGTTTCATTTAATAATTTTTTCTATTTTCCTTTGATCATCTCCATATATAGATATTTAGACTGGATATTTCATTAAAAACCATTGCTGATGGCCTACTGAATTATACTCACACACTTATTAGGTCATTGTTGGTACTAGAGAATGCTTTGTAGTTATGAGCAGGGATAACACAAAAGGCATGATGATAGATGGATGATTTAGGACTTCATGGGGTGGATCATGGATAAGTGTGGATCGAGCTAAGTGTTGGGGTCCATTTTTAGGATTTTATTTTTTGTTCTTTTGTTTCATTTTTGAAGCATTAGATTATAATGAAATAGCATGTTTAGTTGTATTTTCATGTATTACATACCCAGTTTTTCGGATTTTATATGTGATGGTTGGTTATTACTTTATCATTATTAATTATTATATTATTAGTTTCTATACTCTAATAAAGAAGTTGTAATGAAACCATATTTTTTAATAGACCAAAATTTGCTAGTCGTCGTCCTCTGGTGTATGCAAAGATGCACCTATGGTCACATAATGAGCATGTCTGACTACTAGTTAGAGTTATCTAGGTGAGGATGTTATATGGTTGGTCTTCCTATGATAGTTATTTTTCCACCAAATTGTATTTCCAAAAGGGCACCCGTCCTTTTCTATTATGCGCTAATCTAAATGACATGGGTATCACATGAAAACTTCACATCAGTAATATTCAACTATAATAACCAATTATAAGTATTATAATGGTAAATCTATCCAAGGAACACATTTTTATTGATAAATACAACTATTTTGGTGAGGTATTCCCATTTACAATTTTAAAATACACTATTACACATAATCCTATACAATTCTAAAGAAAAGTATAGTTAATAACCAATGTCATCCTTGGGTGGTACTCCTTTATAGCTGCCCTTTAGTTACAACATCATTGATTAATATTCTCCATCAACATCCACATTTGTATGGGTACTCTATTAATTTTTATATATCATCTACGTATTCTTCCCTCCCAAATAGGTAAGGTACAATATATGTGCATTGATCATTCTTCATACTATATATAAAACCCTAAAAAAATTCACTAATATATTTATATTCATACATATCTAAAATAATTATATATTTAATTTAAGAATTATTTTCATAGTATAAATTGTAAAATAATTATAAAACCAAGATAGTTTGGATATTTGAAAAATAATTATAAAAAACATACAGTGACAAAATGAGGATTTTTCCTCATTGATTCTCTTATAGAGATCAATCTCCATAATTTGTTTCTGAGAAAATGATAATTTCTTATCTCATTGAAAATGTTTTTATTTAATTTTTATTCCCTAATACTTAATATAAATAATTTATCAAGATTTATAGAGAATGATGATTTATAAATTATGGAGAAGATCATTAGGAACTTGATTTCCTTTCTAATGGTGTGGTTTAATGATCATTTTGGCAGTCCTTTTATAGGCTCCTCAAGACAAGTATTTAGGCCATGAAAGTTATTAAATTAAATATCAATATTCCATACTATTATAACATTTTATTAATTTGAAAAATATTATTTTTCCATTTAACATTGACTTGGTTGATTAAATATAAATCATTCATTGATAATTAAAATCCTTTATAGTTATTTTAACATATCACGCATATATAAATAAATATAAAATCGGATTCATGTAATTTTCTTATAATTATATAATATATATAAATATAATTAAAAATCTATTATATATATATTTTATATATATATAAATTTTTTACTTAAAATTATAATTATTATTTAATAACACATTATTTTATTTTAATTAATTAATAAATTAAAATAAATCCCATAAAATATCAAACAAAGTTGGGTTAAAAAATACATCATTGGAAAATATATTTACAACTCATTTTAAAATTTTATATTATTCTTATTATTATAAATTATTAATCCAATTAAATATTATAATATACCAACAGAATGTTCGGGCGTGATCCAATCACATGTGTGTATATTACATCAGGTTCCTATAATCCAGGATATAAAGTATGAGTATGGGGTATGGATTATATAAACCTCACATAACAAATTATTAATATAAATCTCATTTATTTTAATTAGGAGCACGTATTAATTCATTAAATTTATTACAAATATCCATGCACTTTCTCTGTATAACATATATATGGATCTCTATGTTAAACTTTTACCACATGTAGATAATTCCTAATATGGTCTCATGAATTGTCAAACCCATGATCAGTAACATATCTAATTACCATATTATTATCTTTAATACTAAAAAAATGTATGATGGAAGCCTAAGTTTGAAATTTCTTAGAGAAATCATACATTGAACCCATTAGTTAAAGGAGATGTAAATAATATCCCACATAAGACAAACCAACAAAATAAATAAGACAATACATGTGGGGTTTCACAATTTGGGTCACATATGATTCATAATTTGAGTCTTAATAAATGGTATAATTATTATCATAATTTGAGTCTTTAAAGTAACAAACTACAAAATAATGATAATTAAAAAATAGATTATGTTTTTAATAGAGTAATACATGATATAAACATTTTCCAAAACAACAATCCCATGGTTAGTCTCAAGGGAAGAATTGTCAATATCTCCCACTTGCACTAGAGCCTATATTCCATATACCCAACACCTAAATAACAAACATTCCCCCATAATATTGATATAAAAGTGGATTAGTTATAGGATATAATACATTATAATTAATATAAACCTTATTAATTTATATATCACTATGATCTATAGTCTTATGATTGAGTTGGTTTCATCTAATGATATATTTAAAAATCTGCTGAGATAATGGATCCCTGTCTTATTTGATTATCAAATTTTTATCATAAAATAATTCAATGGGGTCGAAAATTCTCTGAACAACCTCTAGATCTGTTATGAACTTGTTAATCCAAGAAAAATCTTCTACATCAACTAATGAATAAAGATACCTAGTTTCGATTATAGAATCATCCAATATTTATTTTTAATAGATTCTTGATTGTGCCAATATATATTCAATAACTTAGTCCATGAATCCTTCATGGTATGTCCAGATATACTTTCAAACCAAATATGTGTGATGGTTCTCCTAAGCCTTTTATTGAGAACATTTTCCCAATCTAAGAATCTATAGATGGTAGATTAGGAATGTAATTTATAATGAGTAATATCTTATCAACATATAAAACTATAAATATAATAATTCTCCCACTAATTCATTTATATACACATGTTAAATTTAATTCTCAATGAAACTAACCTCATTGATTACTTTAACAAAACAAATATTCTAATTCCAAGAATCTAGTTCAATTCCATAAATTGGTCTTTATAGCTTATATACCATTATAGAATTAACTATATTGAAAAACACTCAGGATATGTCTTATAAACATCAAAAATAAATTCCTATTGAGGAATGATATTTTGTAATCCATTAGATATATTTCAAAATCATATAATCTTGTAATAGAATGGATGATCCTTATGGGTTTAAGCATCACAACTTGTTGGAAGGATTTTTTATAATCAATTCTATAAAAAATTATAACCTTTTTCCACCAATCATTCCTTAATTGTATATACTCTTCTATCCATGTCATAATTATTCTTGATGACCTATTTTAACTCTATATGTCCAAACACATTATGTAAATCAACCAAATTCAAAAAATTATTGGCGTACATAGATTCCATATAATTATTCACATATCTAATCCATTTATAATATTCAAAACCCATAATGGATTCTACATAATTGTTTGTATCATCAACAATTAACATAACCACACCATCATTTTCCAAGAGATGATCATACCTCTTAGGAAAATAATGAATCTTACTTGACCATCACAGTTCTTGTGTATATTTATTTTCTATTTCTTCTATTACCTATTATATAACCAAGTCATTCATATCTAGGAATAAATTATATTTTTGGTCTAGAACATCCATCATAATAGATCCCAATGCCCATTTTTCTTATAAAGGAACTCCTTTAACATGAACACATCCTACTGATCCAAAAAAAATTCTCAAAATGATACTTAAAAAATACACATTATTTTATTAGGATAACAAATATAGATACACTTATCTTTTTTGTTCCTAACATGAAAATATTCATTTTCTTAATATATTCTTCGCAAACCTAAATCATTATAAAAGAAATTTTAGGACTGAAATAATTTCGTAACTCATATGGTTTATTTTCAAATTACTTAGATGAAAACTTATTTAGAAAAAAGAAAACCGTTCTGAGAGTATACCCCCAATGTTATGGAGGTTGGTCTGCATGACTCATCATTATAAAAAAATATCCAATTAGTTTTTATTTATCCTTTTAGAAACACTAATCCATTCTGGTGTCCTTGGTGGAGTGAGTTGTGATACAATACCATACTCCATGTGATGTTCAAAAATCTATTTTCTTAAGTATTTTTCTCTTAGACATGATTGAATAGTCTTAATAATCTTTTCAAGTTGGTTTTTTATTTTAATTTTTTATCCACATAAATTTCTCAAAGTATGATTACTTGTGTTTCATAAGAAACATATACGTATGTCAGCTATAATCATTATTAAAAGTAACAAAATATTGATAAACACCCTGAGCTTGGACAATTAAATTTCCACATACACTATAATTTAAATATTTTTAAACATAATTTTCCCATTTTTTTCAAAATAAAGAATTATTATAAAAATTACCCTTCGAATAAGATACACATATATCACATGATACCTAATAAAATGCCTCTAAGACACTACATATAATATTCTTCAAATATGATTCTCATTAATGTGACCCAAAAAACAATATCAAATGTTTTAAAAGTTAGAATCATTAGATTTTACCTTTTTTACATCCACTTTATAGAACAAATTTTCATGATCTAATAAATATAAACCATTCATCATATTTTCAACAAAATAAAAAAATTTATATAAAGAGAATAGTTTTTATCCTTAAATAAAAATGGAAATCACTTTTTAAAGACATGATACATAAATAAATTTTTATGGCTGGTATAAAATAAAATATCTCCCACTCAATAAAAAATATGTCATGAATAGTTTTATGGAATGCCCACACAAATATGTATATAATGTTTTTTCCATTCACAACACGAAGATCCACTTCTTTCTTCACTAATTCCTACTTACTTTTAAATCATCTAATATTCTATTAAATGTGAGACACACAACCATATCTAATATTCTTGAATTAATGTTAGAAAAAAAGACATAGTTAAGAAGTTTCACTTCAAATAATTTTCCTAATTTTTTCCTTGAATGTTATAAAATCAATTTTCTAATTCACTTTCATTACACAATTAATTAGCATTCCAAAATTAGATATTTTTTTAGGATATTTAGTGAATAATAATAATTCTTAGGATTTCTTATTTATTTATTTTTATTAAATCAGACCTTTTCATTCCATGTACCATCACAAGATAAAATTAGGTTTCTCCCCCTATATGTTTTCTACAGTATACCATAACAAGTTATAGAGCTTATGCAGTGAATTTTTAAGCTTGTTTTTGTTTTAATTAACAATAGAATTACTAAAAAATATAGTAAAAGATTATTGGATCAGGTCTATAGCTAGTTCCTTTATAGTTGAAAAACCAACCTCCCTAAATTGGAAACATACACCAAAATCATAATTATATAAGTAGAATCCGGAATAAAATTACCAATTATATTCTAAATCAATGCCTTATATATTTTATAACACTCATTCCTAGACTAAGTTTGACAAATATTCTTTAAAAATTCAATTATATTGAACCCACCCATCAATTTAAGTTTTTTTATATATCAGAATTCATGGTCATAAGAATGAGACATGAGATGTCATTGGAATAGTATTTAGGATAATTATAAAAATCTTTTTCCCCTAGTTTATGTTGATATTGAGTTATTTAGGGATATATTTCTTTTGAAAATATAGATTATTCACATTCTTGATCATTATTCTTATATATTGATACCAACAAGTGAATTGTTTTCTTCTATGATTATCCTTCTTAAGGAATGACCAATGGTAGTCGTTTCAGTTTGTGTTGTTTGTTTCAATTTATCTACAAATTATGAAATAAAATTTACTAATATAATGTATTTAATAATATTTTATAAGGACTTTTATTGATTATTTTTCATTGATTAATAAATCACTATCTATGGAAAACCGAGATCCAAAAATTATCATGACCTATTTTAACTTGGACTTTTCTAACAACCCATGATTATTTTTATAGGAATATCTTTTCCAATATCAATCCATGATAATATTGGTTTTGTGGGGTTTCATATCATTCCCTATTCTTTATAATTACTCAATCCTTTTTGACATATAATTTCATGATTTTAAGCATAATTTACCATCAAATAAGACCAAGGATCATAAAGTATTGTGTCTTTATAATATTAGGTACATAATTAGAAAACATGAAACCAATCTAAAAATATATTTTATTTAATCTTTATAATGAGCTCATAACTTCCATTAATATCTTAAATATAAAAAGGATATCCTTGGGATTACATGAACAAAGTGATGTGCTAAAAAACCCAGTAATGGAATAATCATGGGAATAAAACATAGAACATGGGTTATAAGTCATAATATTATGTCATAAAATTCATGGAACAAAAAAAAAGAATAAAAAAATGGGAAAATATAATCATGGAATCATTGATATGTGGAAATAATATATAACATGACATAAACATGAGTTATGGATGACTATCAATACTATATCACATGGTGGACAAAGTCCCATTAAAGAAACAGTTTCAGTCCATGTCCCTGCAGGATATCCCATGAGACTAAAAATTACCCAATTAATTAGAGTGCTATCT
This sequence comes from Viscum album, assembly GCA_963277665.1. Taxonomy (NCBI): domain Eukaryota; kingdom Viridiplantae; phylum Streptophyta; class Magnoliopsida; order Santalales; family Viscaceae; genus Viscum; species Viscum album. The sequence goes on along the minus strand of OY728165.1, from coordinate 1,712,463,022 downwards.
TTGTGCACTCATCATAACATGATCATGAATATGTGTGCCAAATGAAAAATAAACATAAGTGTTACCCATGGAAAGAAATGGGTATTGTAATCATGTCATAAAACATAATAAATGGGAGTATGATAATGGTTTCCATGAAAGAATGGATTTAAATCATACATAGAAGTTTATATGGTAAAATAGAAATATAACAAGACAAATGATGTCAAAATGAAGTAAAAACATTTAAAAATTGTATTTAAGAAACTTTATAAAAAAAATTAGTGCGGTTTAAAGAAAATTTTAAAGAGAATTTTAATCATAAAACGAAAACTATTTTATAATAAATCATAAATGAACAAAGATTTTTTATGATAAATGGGTTAATTTATAAAAATAATGGTGGATTAAATAGTATTGTAGAGTTCACTTGAAAATTAGTATGAAATTCAAAAGTTCCCTTTAATCAAACAATATTTTCAAAAATATTTGAGAAGGGAACCTTTTTAAAACAATTATTTCCCCAAAAATAATGATAAAATGATATGTATAAATAATTTTGGAACATGTAAACATAATTTAGAATAATTGTTTTAAAATAATGAAAAATTACATTGGGCTAGAGAGATATAGGGAAAGCGTAACCTGAAGGAAATAATAGAGGTTCAGAAAGAATCTCTTACCTTTTGTCTGAATTTGTTATGAAACTTATTTTAATGTCTTAGATAATAAAATTAAATAAACTAATTAATTAATTAACAATATTTTATACATGTATTTGATTTATTATAATTTTATTAATTTTATTTATGGCCATTTTAATTATAAGTTACAATTTTTCCATTCGGGACCGTTCGTTTCCTTCATTTTTATGATCAGATTACTCTTATATACATATAGAATATCATGTAAAATGAGAATATTGTCTAGAATTGAATTTATAATTTTTGAGTTGAAATACAGAATATTAAATGGTTATATAATTCATTTGGTTATTTTTGGTGAAGAAGAATCATTAGATAAGATGATAGTGATAATCGTATAGATTATTTTGGTGGTGTTTCAATCATCACAAACTAGTTTTGGTCAGTTAATTAATATCATGTATATATAATAGTTACATAACATTAAAAAGGTTTTAATAAATTCATTATAATATTTTTTTAACCAAAATAATTGTTTTATGAGAATAATTGAAATTGGTAATGGAAATTGAAAATTATTCGTCCTTGAATGCAATAAATTAACACATCACGGACGATGTTTTCATTTTTTGAATAATAGGGGAGGTGAATAGAAATGATGATGGGTTATTCCATAAACACAATAAAATTAAATTATACTGATGATACTGACCATATCATGAAACTTTTATAGGGTTATTTGGGGATAGAATAAGAAAGTAAAAGAAAATAAAAAGAAATTTAAAAAATAGAAATAGGATTTTACCTCTTCAATTTATCCTCCTTGAGAAACTCTTTACGGAAAAGGGATTGGACTTTTGGTGAAACCACGTGATTATGTACATGTGGAATGGGCTTGGAAATAGGATTTAGTTGAAATTGGACAAGTATAAAATCTTATAAGGTGTGAGGATAAGAGGTGGTGTTGGGTGGTATTTATAGTAGAGGATATGGTTGTTTTCTCATTATTTTATTAATTAGTTTATTATTTTGGTTCAGTAGTATGAACAGTTTTTTGAGTTATAACTAAATATATTAATATAATTTAGGGTGGTAATATATTATGGTGATTTTATTATCCATGACTCAAGGAATTTTTTATTTAATTTATAATATATATACACCATAAATTACTATATTTTACTATTCATCAAAAATTTAAATATTTCAGAAAAATCCCAAAAATTAACCCTTACAATTATTTCAAGGTTTAGAATTAAAAAATTAGCTCCATTATATGAAAATATATTTCTAAATATGATAAATTTAATTCTTTTATTAATATCATCATTTACTTGGAAAATAATGATTTTAAAATTACAACGGATTTATAACACATTTAAAATTAATTAAGTAATCATAAATTTATCATGTAATCATTATATAAGAAAAATTTAATTTATGAATAAATTTTATGAAAATAAATTTTCCTCATAATCATTATATTATTTATTAAATTAAAAAACATTTACATGTTATAAAAAATACCAATAATTAATTAATACTTTCTAAAACATTAATTTAATTATACTACTGTATAGTTATATCATATTACCATTTATAAACTTCCAAAATTTTATTTATACATTCATGGGTGAGGTTACTATTCTGTTGGACGGTTTACTATTCATAAATGTCATATTACTATTCAGAATGATAAGTTACTATTCCATTGGTATAGGCTCCCTAACTTCGAGAAGTACCTCTTATTCTATTAATTATTTATTTATAAAGATTTTATTATGTTCTCTATGTGATTTATAATTCATGTAATAATTATAAGAAGATGATTTCCCTTGATAGAATTATGGGTGGTTACATTATTCCCCCTTATGAAATTTCACCCTTGAAATTTCGTTTTACATACTATAATGAAAATAAGCGAGGGTACTTCTCCTTCATACCCTCCTCCAGTTACCATGTTTCCTCTTTAATACATATAGTTCCACCATAGTACTTTGACTAGTTTAGTAGTCTTCTCAGGAAGAACATTATCTCTATGGTTCAAGATATTCACTGACTTCTCCTCATAAGAGTGACCATTTTCCAAATATACCACCTCTGAATTTAGTACATGTGTGGGATATGCTATGTACTTATTCAAGAGGGATATATAGAATAAATCATGTACTTGAGAAATTTTTGTTGAATGTTCTAGTTGATAGGTCATAGCTCCGACAGGATCAACAATCTCAAAGGGCTTGATGTACCTGGGACATATATTTCCTTTCATCCATAATATCATGATCTTCTTCCATGTAGATATGTGAAGGAATACCATGTATTTATCCTTACAATCATGGTCTCTTCAATGATTATTTTCATAGTTATTTTGTTGACTTTACACTACCTTGATGTGATACTGAATGGTTTTCTCCTTTTGTACCATTTCTTCAACCATTTCAAGTCTTAAAAACTTACATTTGATGTCCTCATCCCAAAATTACAGTGTTCTGCATCATTTCCTATTAAGGGATTAATTTAGACCTGTTTAGATGCTCGAGTAGAAACTATTGTTGTAGGAGAACTCAACCATAGGTAGGTAATGGTCCCATCCTCCCTTTAAGTATATGGAACATTATCTCAACATTTCATACAATTTATGAAATAGTTCACTCAAATTTTCCATCAGTTTGAGAATGATAGGTCTTACTAAAGTCCAACTCAGTGTTTAGATAATGTTGGAGACTCTTACACAACATGGAGTTGAATCTCATATCCTGATTAGATACAATTTATAGTGGTAATCCATGAAGACATACCACTTCTATGATATATATTTGTGCACGTTTATCCATTTATAATTCCTCTCAAAATGTGGTAAAGTGGGGTGTATTCATAAGACAATCCATATTATCCCATAGCATTTTTTCCTATGGATGTCTTTTCAAGTCCATTGAAATATCCATGGTCGTGTTCTCCCACTTCCATGTTGGTATAAGTAATGGTTTCATCATCCTCTTAGACTTTTTACTTTTGGACTTCACTTTCTGATATACAAATCACATTCATGTATATTTAGTGATCAAATTCTTTATATTGTCCCACCAGTGGTGCTCTCAGAGATCTCGATGCATCATTGTGATTCCTTGGTGAATAGAGAATTTCAATCCATGTTTTTCATTCATAATCTCATTATTTTCCTCTAGATTTTATGGTACACATAACCTTGTACCAAATCTTATAACTCATTTCTCATCAATCTTGAACTACAAAGATATTCATTTTCTAATAGCTTATATGTTTCTCTAAATTTCTCATCATTTATTTGTAAATGATTTATTTTCTCTATAAGGTATGGTTGAGAAATAATATTAGAAAGGATTAATGATTTTATTTCCTTAATGATTCCCATGTCCATGTTTTATAAATATAATAATATTGGATCATTTCCAATTATCAATAATGATATATTTTTTGGATCCTTTCAACTCAGGTTATCTACCACCATATTTTCTTTACCACGATGATTGTATATTGAGTAATCACAATCCTTGAGTAGATATAACCATCTTTGATGGTGAATATAAATATCCTTATATATTAATATATATTTGACACTCTTTTTATTAGTATATATCTCACACTTATTCCTATAGAAGTAATACCGCCTGATTTTCAACATAAAGATAACAGCTGCTAACTCAAGATCATACATGGGATAGTTTTTCCCATAAATTTTTAACTACCTTGATGTGTTGTCTAATACTTAATCATTTTTATTCTGTACATTTACTAAGACTTTTTTTGAAGAATTTTTTTTATACCACAAAGGGTTAGCACTTTTCAGTAGCATGAGTAATGGCCAGTGATAAACCTATATTAACTCTTTGATGCAATATTCACATTCACTGGACCAGACAAACTTCACTCCCATCCAAGTCAGATTGGTTATTGGGATATAAAATACGGATATGTTCATAAAAAATTGTTGGTAATACATAGCTAGACCATGGAAAATACAAATATCTATTACAGATGTTTTCATGGTCCACTCCTTAATAGCCTTTGTTTTGGAAGGGTCCATAGATATTCATTTTCTGGTGATAACATTCATCAAGAATGGTACTTCCTCCATCTATAACACACATTTACTGTACTTTTAATAACATTTCTTCCTCGTAAAGTCATAGTATGGTATTCAAATGCTCTTCATGTTTCTCCTTAATCTTGGAGTATATCAGAATATCATCAATAAAGAATACCAACAAAATTTCACGGTTATCTCTAAAGAATATATTCATTAAATTCATGAAACGTTCTGGAGAATTAGTGTGTCCCAAGTTAATTCCTATGAATTCAAAGTTTCTATACCTCGTTCGAAATGAATTCATTGAAATATCTTCTTTACTCGCCTTTAATTAGTGATATACTGACCAACGGTCCACCATAGATAAATACATGGCCCCAAGTAGTTGATCAAATAATTAATCTATCCATGGAAGGGGATATATGTTATTTAAATTGATTTTTTTTAGCTCATTATAATTAATAAAGAAGAATGTTGATCCATCCTTCATTCTGATTAAGAGTATGTGCACACTCCATAGTGAAGCACTTGGTCATACAAAAACCCTATACAAATTCTCTTATAACTCTTTATTCAATTCCTCTAGCTCATTGGTGGATATTCTTAACATTTTATTTGATATAGGAAAAGATCATGGAGTATGTTCCATTGGTAACTCATATTCTCGGTTAGGAGGAAGATGAGGAAACTCTTAAGGGAATACATCAGTGTAGTCCCTCACAGTGGGCATGTCTTAGAGCCCGATTCTCTCATATTTTAAAATCATTTGATCTAGATATTTTATTGTAACAAAATAATATCCACAATTGAGATAATGATTCTGATGGAGACTAATCCACCCCCATACACATTTACGAAATTAGAGGATACCTCAGGATGTAAATAGTGACATTCATTTCCCAACAGTCGATGTTATCTTTGTATAAAGATAGCCAATCCATGCCCAATATAGAATACAACTCCATAAAATATTGTAAAACATGATTTTATGGATGTTTTGGTACACAAAAATTAATTGGGAGGGATTTATCTACTTTGGATGTAATAATTTCCCCATTTTCTATCATCATAGGTGTAACATCCCGGTTTCAGAAGCCACCTAGAGGCGCCCCGTGCCCGGTTGGTCACTTGGCCTCAAGAACATTTCTCCAAACTCCAGTAGCTTCTGACTAGCAGTTAGGGCCTTGGGTGTGATAGTGGGGAATCTATGCCCTCATTGGTAGAGTACATAGTGGAAGTAAAACAGATAAATACAAGCGAAAGCAGTAAAGGTGTCAAACGATAGTAAACAGCAGAAGACTAATAAAGGAAAAACCAGAACACATATATAAAATGATGAATGAAACATATTTCTAAGAAAATATCAAAAAACGTCACAATTTGGAATACAATACTAATCAGAGGTACAAAATAAAACCAGTAAATAACTCCTCAACATCATAACCCATACCTTGGTCCCATGCCCTCCAGCTCCACAACAATCAAGTACATAAAGTAGAAGGGTGCTTGACTATATCTATTCCTACATCAATATAATCAGTTTGGGCCCAAAAGCATGACCCAAACAGGGGGTGAGAATAAATCTTAGTAGGAAACCACCCTAAGATCTGTTCTTAATAGTCCGTTATTATATATGGTAGGTAATAAGTATAGAAAGAAGTAAGGATGAAATTACTCATCAATAAACAACTCCACATATCAAGTAAACAGCTAAAAAGTAGTCAACACTCTGGGAAGTACACATATCATGTCCCCTCTAGTTCAGTTCTAATAATATATAAAGTCTCTCTGAAGAATAACTCACTGTCAATTCCCTTTATAGTTTAAAGTAATTCAAAATTCTCTGAGGATGCACTCGTAGAAAATTACCCTTATAGTCTAAGGTAATTCAAGGACTCTCTGAGGAAGCTCACACGGTAAATTACCCTTATATCCCCATGTTCAAGGACTCTCTAAGGAATCTCACTTGGTTAATTACCCTTATAGGCCAATGTTGTTCAGAGAATCTTTGAGGAAGCTCACTCGGTCAATTACCCCTATAGTTTAAAGTTCTCAAAGACTCTCTGAGGAATCTCACTCGGTCAATTCCCTTTATAGTATACTACACCAGGTTCTCATGGACCTTTGTAGGTCAACGAGCATAGAAAATCAGAAACAAACAAAGTAAACCTCAAAGAACTACTTGGATAACCAGTCTACAACATATCGATCATGTCAGAAGACATACACTCCACCCTATAACACTATGTATTGGAAAAATAGGCAAGACGGCCAAACAGGCTAAACAGACCAATGGTCATAAACAGAACATGCGTGGGAAATACTTCCAAAGAAAAGCAATCAAACCTATTCACATCCAATTACCCTCTACACAAGCATACAAGCATGGCGGGCAATCAAAATGGGTAAAACGGTAAACACGAAAAACCCCGTTCAAGGGTATTGGTTAACATTGCACATAATACTCAAAGGCTTTCAACGGAAAGGAACAAACCACCTACCGCGGTGTTGTGAGATCACTATATGTGAACCTTGAGGCTTGAGTAACCTTATAACCCCGAAGATCTACAAAAATGTCTAAAACGTTCTATGGAGGATAACTTGCGAAATATTAGGAATCACGAAACAAAGCTAAATTATAAGAGAGAGCTTACCTAGGCGATCCTAACGCAATAGACGGGAGTCGAATCATTGATCGAATGGAGGCTTAGGGTCTCAAAGAAGGATCACGGTCATACGGGTTCTCTCGGACATAGAAAACCTAGAAGAAGATGGTTATGGAGATTAGAAGTGACCCCGTGCATTTAATGAAAAAAGGTACATGGTGTGAACATTTAAAATACATGGTGTGTACTCACCGGTTCCGTACTCCTCTTTAGGAGACCTCCAAGTCACCCCCACATGGCCGTGTGTACGTCCATTAGACAGCTAGAACACTGCCTCCTACGGAAATGTAGTACACGACATGTACCTTAGAAAATTCCAGAAAAACCTATTTTTCACAAAAATGACCATAAAAGGAAGAACATGCTTGAAAAGAAGACTCATGTTCTTACAAACATTCCCTCTTAAATAAATTCATCTCCGAATTTCCCTAGCGCAACATAGAATAAGAAACCCCAAATAGCTTCATCCACTGTGCTCGTACTTCAGCCTCACTTTCCCATGTCTCGTCTTGTACCTGCCCGTGCTTCCATACACTCGTACCAATGGAAAAGACCAGACACGGATAACATTTTTACTACAATCAACAATCCAGATAGGATGATCCTTTAATGATTCATCCAATTTGAGCACAACTTCCTACGGTTTAAATACATGATACTGGCCTGAAAAGTATCATCGGAGCTGAGAAACGAGAAAATCGTCCTGCATAGATCGGTACCTATGAGTTAATTTCAACCGATAGGCCACAGGATCAACTCTCTCTAACAAGTAAAAAGGTCCAACATACCTCGATGAATGCTTACCCTATCTCATAATCCTCTTGTGTCCTAGCCTCGGTGTAACACGTAGGAAAACCCGATCCCTGAACTCGAACTCTAGAGGCCATCTCCGCTAATCAGCATAATACATCTGTCGAGACTATGCAGTAGCCATCCTCTTTTGAATCAAATCTATCTACTATGTGGTCTCATGAACAAGACGAGGTCCCAGAAAAGCTTTTTCTCCTCCCTCTAGCTAACATAAGGGTGATCGGCATGACCTACCGTACGAAGCCTCATAAGGCTCAATCTGAATAGTTTCTTAGAAACTATTGTTGTAGGAAATCTCCACCAAAGCTATATACTTCTCCCAAAAACAAACAAAATCCCGAATGCATGCTTGGAGCATGTCCTCAAGCACCTAAATCGTATGCTCGGACGGACCATCTGTTTAGGGATGGTATGTTGTACTCAAAAGTACATGTTACCCCAAAGCCTTTTGAATCCCCTGCCAGACCCGAGATATAAAACGCGCATCCCTGACTCAAACAATAGAGTGTAGAACTCCATGAAGACATACAATCTCTCGAATGTAAAACTGTCACAACTCATCAACACTGATGGTATCCTTGATAAGAAAGAAGTGAGAAACCTTCGTAATTCTGTCAATGGAAACCCATACTACATCATTTCCTCAAGGAGACCTCGGAAACCCTATCACAAAATCCATCACGACATCGTTCCGCTTCCACTCGGGAATGGGTAATTACTGTAAAATTCCTTTCGGTAGCGGATTCTCCGCCTTCACCTACTGACATGTGGAACAAACCATGACGAAACCAAAAACATCCTTCTTCATACTTGGACACCAATAATAGTGGTGTAGATCCCAATACATCTTGGTGATACCAAGATGAACTGGCCAAACTGAGGAATGTAAATCCCACATCCGCTCCTCGGGTATGTCTTCTGGCACCCATACGCACCCCTGGAAATGCAATATCTCATCCCTGCCAATGTTACATCCAAGAATATCGTCCTTTACTAACACACTCTCCCATAGGACTAGACCCTCCGAGTATGATAGCTGCCTCACTCGCACTCGATCATGAAGAGTAAAGGTAACAACAAGAAAAGATAGAAATGTATGCCCCTATATGTCGTGAACCTCCAAATGCATCGTAGAGAATAGAGAAATAAGATACCACTCACTGCTAGCCTCATCAAATACCTGTATCTAAGTCCTCTTTCTCAGCACATTAGCCACTGTGTTTCCCTTCCCAGGTGTGTAGGAAAGCTTAAAGTGAAAGTACTCTATAAGTAATCAACCCACCATCGCTGTCTCAAGTTCATATCACGCTGAGTGAAGATGTACTTGAGACATTTGTGGTCAGTGAAGACCACAATGTGCTCTCCCAAAATTTATTGTCTACAATAGTGTAAGGCATGAACAGTAGCTGCCAACTCCAGATCATGCATCATGTAATTCCTCTCATGTGTCCTTAAATGCCTAGACCCATACGCAACAAGTCCATCTCCCTACATAAGCACAGCTCCCAACCCAGTACCTTATGCATCACAGTAAATAGTATAGCTCTTGTCCGACTCTAGAAGGACTAGTATCGATGCTGAATTAAACCTCCCTTTTTGATCCTAAAAGGATGACTCACAAAAATTAGACCACAAGAACATCTCACCCTTCTCAGTCAGACCCGTCAGTGGTGCTGCTACGTGTGAAAAGTCTTGTACGAAATGATTGTAGTATCCAACTAGCCCTAGAAAACTCTGCAACTCAATGACGTTCTTCATTTTCTCCTAGGAAACTACTGGTCTCACTTTCTCTAGGTCAACTGATACTCCTGTCTCTGAGATAACATGACCCAAGAAGTGAATATGATCCATCCAAAAGTGGCATTTTGAGATATTAGCATATAGTTGATGCTCTCTCAGTGTACTCAAAATGATCTCAAGAAGGGCAGAATGGTCGTGTCGAGTGTAAGAGTACACCAATATATCTTCCATGAAGACCACCACAAACAAAACCATGTTGGGATGGAACAATCGGTTCATCAGTGCCATGAAAACTGTAGGCGCTTTTGTGAGACTGAATGGCATAACCATATACTCAACTCGGAAGGCTGTAAGAGGTATATCAGATGCTCTAACATGCAACTAATGCTAACAAGACCTAAAGTAATTATTCGAGAACACCTGGGCTTCTCGAATCGGATTAAAGATATCATCAATCCTAGGCAAGGGATATCAGTTCTTGATCGTCAACTGGTTCAACTTCTGGTAATCCACACAAATTCTGAGGGTAATGTCTTCCTTCTTCGCAAACAGAACAGGTGAAACCCAAGGGGAAGTACAGAGTAGGATGAAACCCTTTGACTGAAATTCCTCCAACTACTTCTTGAGCTCCTACAATATAGGTGTAGACATCCTATAAGGAGGAATGGACACCAGTGCCACCCCTGACAGAAGATAAATAGAACAGTCTACCTCACGCTCCAGAGGCAAACTTGAAAAGTCCTCTGGAAAGACATTCATGAAACGATACACCACTAAAGGAATGTCTAACTCTAAAGTCCCTTAGTCATCATGATATAGACTAGAAATTTGAGATGTAACTCCTCCCAACCCATGATGTTCGAGTCCCGCTCTACTCGCCTAAACATCCTATTCTCCCTTATGAAGAAAAGATTTACCCTCGGGTGATATGAAACTCACCCTGTGGCGATAACAGTTCACGACTGCCTGGAAGGGAACTAGACAGTCCATTCAAATAATGAAATCATAGCCTTTAATCTCTAGGACATAGAGGTCCTATAAAAAGTGACACCCACCAATCTCTAGAGGGAAATCCCTGCACTAACGTACACTAGTCGTTATAGTCCCCAACAGTGTGTCTAACATCAAGATATCGGCAGAGGAAAAAATGTAGAGACCATGGCTCTTTGTAACAGTAATAGATATAAATCTATGGGAAGCCTCTGAATCGAAAAGAGCAGAAGCTGAAACTGAGGCTACTAAGATCGTACCTCGAACTGTAGAGGGTCTGGGATCCTACTTCTACTGGGTATACTCCACTGCAAAAGTCTTGGCCATGTCGCGTCCCTGTGACCCTATCTATCCACTCTGAGCTGATCCACACTAATGCCACTGAATGACTGGTGACTGGACACCACAACCATGACCTCCACCTCAGCTTGAATGGCTAGAAGAACTCCATTTCCCAGACTGGTGAGAAACTAGAGGAGCTACTACTGAATGAGGAGTCATAGAAGAACCCATGTCACTAGGTGATGGTGATAAGATATGACAGAAGCACTAAAGATGAACCATCCTGCAACAACATCAGCACTCCAATGTGTCTCTCAAGAAATGTGGCCTCGTATTCCAGCTCTTCTGACATTGAGAGCACACCACCTGGCTACCAGAAGATGCATTCAGCCTACTCTGATCTCCTCAAATAGACACCATGTGGCGCTTACAAATATCAGTAATAGGAATACTAACTCTGGATGTCAAACCGCCCTACCTCACAGATCCAAAATCCCTCAGATTGTGCTCTGTGATCAGCACCTAGTTGACGATAGAGGATATCGAAGTCAACCTAAAGATGTTCACCTAGGGTCAGATATCCTACCTGAGACCATCCTCAATCTTCCGTGCAAGGAACAACTCGTCTCCCCCCAAGAAGGGGTGTAAAGCACTACAGATTGGTGAAGTGAGAGGAATACTCCACAATAGAAAGAGTATCGTGCTTCAAACTCGTGAACTATCGGGATCGGTCATCCATCAATATCTCCGAATAGATGTAATCATAGAAGATGCGTTGAAACTCACCCAAGACATATTCTATCGGTGTCTCTTCTGTGAGACTACATCCCACCACCTCTTGGCAGAGTCTCGAAGAATTTACATAGCGAGATTCACCCTCTTCTCTAGAGGTATATCCAGATTCTTGAAACTCATATTTGTGGCTTCTAGCCATGTCTCTGCAGCCTGGGGTCCTCCATCCACTACTGGAAGATAGGTCTATACCCACGGTTTTGCAAAAACCCATGGGTATAGGGATAGAAGGTGACCCTATACCCACAGTTGTGCCAAAAACTATGGGTATAGTTTTCTTTAATGACCTATACCCATGGTTTTGGGAAAAACAAGGTGTATAATGTATTTTCCAATGGCCTATACTGACGATTCTTGAGAAACATAGGTATTGCAGTTTTTTTTTGAAGACTTATACCCACGGTTCTCCAGAACCCTGGGTATAGCTTTCTTGCATTATGGCGGGGAATGAAATTTAGGTGGGGCAGAGAAAAAATTCAGCGGGAAGATATTTTTTCATAGTTTAGATTAATACATTTATACGCATATAAATATAAACATCCAAAATTTATTTAGCTCGGTTGGACCGTAGGTGGGGCGCAGTTGTGAGGTTCTGCCCGAGGTGTAGGGTCGAAACCCAGTGAGCTCTTGTTTTGAATTTAAATACCTAATATTATTATATATAAGAAGATATATGCATATATAACATATAATAAATCCCATATCGGTTGGTGGCGCGGTTTCAAGGATTAGCGCGAGTCGCTGGTTCGAAACCCAGCAGGTTCCTTTTTTTACTTTAAATACTGAATATATATATAAGAAGATATATGTACATATAACAGATAAAATTCCCAGCCCGGTTGGTGGTGTGGTTGTGAGGGTTAGTGTCAGTACTGGGTTCGAAACCCCCTGGGTTATTTTTTTGAATTTAAATACCCCACGGTTTGAAAACCGTGGGGTCTGTTGTGTGCCACGCTGTAACAACCGGTGTGCCACATGTGACTCCCATATACCCACAGGTTTAAAAATGTGGTTATAGGATGAGACCCATATACCGACGCCAATCCAGCCCACGGTTCCCAAAACTATGGGTATAGGATATACCCACTATTTTTCGGGCTATACCCATGGTTTTGAACCATGGGTATATGTCATTTTTTCAGTAGTGATCCCCCAGGAATGTGGGAGGATGTTGTTGCTGAAAGACAAGCGTCAATTCTGCCATCGACGGGGCAGGAGGCGGAACTCCCTAGAAGGTCTACATCATCCTCAGAATGTCCTCCCCAAACTGTGCATCAGCACCTATGTCAGGTATAACAACTGGTGCTTAGACTGGCACGACAGTTGGATCTGCTAGAAGTCCCTGATCAGCCATGTCCGGTGTCTGATCACCACCTTGCAACTGGAACACAACAAGAGAATGTCTTTTTGGCTTGACTCTTCAAGGTGAATCACACAACTTAGATCATGATTTTCATGGACTGAAAACTAGATGTGTAAGAAGGGAACATGAGAAAGAAATCATTCAAGTTTTACAAAACCGGACTGCACGGCGTGTACAATTCCTACACAGTGTGTTCCTTTAAGCCATTCACATGGGCATGTACATCTGTAAAAACTGGTCCGATAACACCCCAACCACATGGCGTGTTGTCCTAATACACGGTGTGTACTTGAATCCTCTTACCCTGCCTGAGTCCTTATACACAGTTAAGCCACACAGTTCTCCTAATACAATACTACATGGCATGTTCAATATAAACAGGGCGTGTACTAGGAAATATTCCCTTTTCCCGTGTTGTTAGTGACATGGCCTGACACACGACTCACACTACACGGCATGTTCAAGTCAGACATGGAATGTACGTGAAAGGATAACAATGACCCATGTTGTTAGTGACACAACTGGGTACCCAGTTCAGACTACACGACATGTTCAATCCTGACACGGTGTGTATAGCTTATGGTTTATCTGTCTATGTTTTTAGTTACACGGGCAGACACATGGTCAACACTACATGGAATGTACAATTGGTTCATGAAGTGTCCCACAAGAAATTCCCTATCCCGTTTCTCTGCCCACACTACCTATGATATGGTTAAAGACTAAATGGAGTGTACATAAAGTACACAGTGTGTACTTAATAAAAATAGTTTCACCCCGAATAGAAGAACACATTGCATGTAGTCAAACTACACGGCGTGTATTCTGGGTTTTTTAGGACAGTAAGCCTCAGAAACTACTTCGAGACCTAGAAAAACACTGAAACGAATATTGAAGGTGAAAACTTCTGATCTATGAGGGCCCATAATCCTCTCGAATCAATTCTTGGAATTTTATACATGTTATAACAAGGCAAACAAGGCAATGATCCCGCAAATTCCTATACATGAGGGCCCATAACACCTTCAGAACCAAAGTTTGGTGTTCATTCAAAAAAAATTACAAAATCAATACCCTATCAAACAAAAAGTGTTTTTATCAAGGCATCTACCACATCAACATGCATATTCTACACAACATCTATCACAACAACATGAATTCACTAATTCATCCTATATGGTATGGAAAGAATGCATTACATGTGATCTCTAGAATGTGACTATATGTTGCATGATATGGAATACCCTCATCTCATTGGGTTTCATCGGAAATAGAACCTCAATAAAATCAACAGTAATATCACAAAACACATGAGTCACCCAAGGATGAAAATCAGATCAATCGTAAACTTGAAAAACTAGAAAATTTGAAATAAACGAGGTAGATTGGTTTTTCCCTGTATATGGGTTAGCTACTCCCGGGCACATCTTATTACCAAGTATATATTCCTTCCAATCCCTGGCTAAATTATCCAAAAAGCAATTCAATAGAAAAAAATTCCACTCAAACGACTTTGTAACATATCGGGTCTAGAACTGGGATGTAATAATAGGTAACTTAACCTCCATATTTTGAGTTTGTGTTTGAATAGTTATAATAAAATTTAAATAATTGAGAGAATGCATAGAACTATAAAAAAACAGTACATTATCTTTTCTTTAATGAATAATCAGTTTTCCTATAACCATATCATTGTTAGGCTCCACCTCATCAGTGTTTATAACATATTCCCTTCATTATTACCTTGAAGGTTTTTGTTGTTGATTACCTCCAAGTACCCTTGTCTTAGGGAAATGGATAGCACAATTCCTAGGCTCCTTGTAGTTCAAACCATTCACTTGATGGTGAGTTTCAATCTGAACCTTCCTTTATTCTTATGAATTTGTGGGATTCTTCATATCCCATCAATTGTTATTTTCCACATTCCCCGCTCTTCCACATTTTAATAATATCTTGGATCCCTTTAATAAGTTTATAGGATGATTATTACCACACTGTTGACATATGTGATGTTGGTTCTTCTATCCATCATGGGATTTTTCCAATGATCCACACACATGGAACTCCATATTCATCTTTTTATCTTTGGACCCATGAGACAACTAAGATCCATGATCTCCATTTCGTCCTTAATTAAACAATGAACCATATCTTCATAGCTATCAAAGTATCAAATATTCAACTCCTTTCATAATATAATATTTAATACATTAAAGATGTGATCCATATTTCTTTCAGTTTTCATGAAAAATTTGGAGTTGTATCTTGAAATCCTTTTGATTTTTTCCTCGTATGCCTCAACATACTCATCTTCCTTCAGCTTTAGTCCGAGGAATTCCTTTTGCATCTTGAGACAGAGGGTTTAGAGAATATATTTTTTGAAAAATATTTTGTTGAATTTCTCCTAATACATGTAATAAATTTCATATTTGGACTTTGTTTTATTGATAAATTTCCACCACTAATCAGTTTCCCCAACAAAACAATAACCCACCAGAAAAAAATTATTTTAATCTTGAACTAGATAATTGAGAATATCTTCTCAACGGAGTTAATCAATTATTCTAAATTTAGGGGATCAGAAGATCCACTAAACATGGGAGGCCATTTTTATATAAAAAATTTGGGTATAACTTATTCTTTCTTATGACAAGGGGCAGTTCCACATGATTCATGTGATTATCAATAAATTAATCCAATTGAGCAAGTGTTTTAAAAAACATTTTAGAACTCCTTCCAATCATAGTTGGAATATATTTTGGTTAATCATCACATTTCCTAGAACATCAATTGTTTTCATGAGTTATTCTATTTCCATCCATTAACTATGAAAAATATTGTACAATTAGTTGATTTAATACTTAGTTAATAAGCATATAAAAAAGAAAACAGTTAACACAAAAGGACAAACATATAAATAAAAATTATATCCTTTATTTGGATTCACTATGTTTAAATCTAGTTTATAGATGGTGATATAATTACCCTTAGGGTTATTAATAATGTCCTCTTTTAATAATCACCAAAAATAATAAGACATTTCTATGATACCAACAATAATTACCCATTCCTTTTTTACATATAATTACATTATTTTAAGAAAAATTTACCAGCAAATACAGCTATGGATTGTAAAGTGTAGTGTCTTTGAATGATTAGGTATATAATAAGAAAACATGAAACCATAATAAAAACATATTTTATTTTTATATTAATAATTATCTCCTAACATCCATTGATCTCTTATATATATAGGATAACTTGGGGAATACATGAACAAAGGGATGAGCTAAAAAGTCTAGTAAGGTAATAACTATAGAAATAAAACATACCACATCAGTTAGAAAGAATAACATGTTGTCAAAAAATACATGTAATAGGAATAAACATAAGGAATAATAATATTGGAACATATAATCATGGAATCATAGAAATGTGGAAAAAAATAATATGACATAAACATGAGTCAAGCCTAATTACCAAGAATATATCATGTGCTGGAAAAAGTCCCATAAAGGAATCATGTTCACTCCCCATTCTAACATGAAATCTCATGAGACTAAACATTAACCAATGAATTTTATTTCTCTCAATATTAACCTATCATAACATGTTCATTAATATGTTTATACATGAAAAAAATACACATATGGGTTACACATGGAAAGCAATGAGTATCATAATCAAGTAATAAACCATAATAAATGGGTGTATCAAAAAAGTGTCCATGAAAGAATAGTTTAAATAATACATAGATATTAATAAGTGAAACTAGGAATAGATCATGATAATTTATTTCAAAAATAAGTGAAAACATGTAAAAATAGTATTTAAGATACTTTTGAAATAAATAATTTTAGTGTTGTTTAAGGAAAATATTAAAGAGAATTTGAATCAGAAAAGGAAAAATATTTTATATAAAACATGAAATGAATAAATATAGGTTTTCATGTTAAAATTAGTGTATTTTGAAAAATAATGGTGGATTAAAATAGATTGTTGAGACCACATGAAAATGGTTAATAATTCTAGAAGTTCTCTTTTATCATACTTTTTTATCGGAAATATTTGAGAATGAAACCTTTTTAAATATGTATTTCCACATAAATAAGGATGAAATTACCTAGATACATGATTTTTCAAAATATTCATAAAATTTATAATAAGTATATAAAAATAAATCATAATCTAATTTGGATATTGAGATAAAAAGTGTAACCTGAAGGGAAAATTTATGTTTGTAATGAATCCCTTACCGTATATCTGAAAGTGTTATGTAATTGATATTAATGCCTTAGAAAATAAAATTCAATGTATTGATTGATTAATTAAGACACATTTATAAATTTATTGTATTTATTATAATTTTATTAAGTTTAATTATGTCCATTTTGATTAATTATAAGGTATAATTTTATCATTTTGTTGCTTCTGTTTTCATGGTTTTCATGATCGGTTTACTTGTATACACATACATAAAATCATGTAAAATATGAATAGTTGTTCATAATTGAAATTTTATTTTATTAATAAAAATACATATGAATAAATTCTTATATTATTCATTTTTATATTTGGTTTTAGGATTAATCATTGTATAAGACGTTATTGATAATCATTTAGATTATTTTTGAGATTTCGAGATCATCATAAACTGGTTTTGTTTTATTATTTAATATCATGTATATATATATTGGTTTCAGAACATTAAATAGGTTATAAAAATATAGTATAACTATTTTTCTAATAAAATGGTATTATTACCATATTTTAATGTGGTAATAGAAATTGAAAACTCGTCATCCTTGAATGTTAAAAATTAACACATCTGGGACGATATTTTAATTTTTAGAATAAAAGGGGAGTGGAAGATAAATGATGATGGATTATTCCATAAACAAAATAATATTATATTATATTGAATATAATAGATTTATCACATCACTAGTATAATGGTTGTTTGGGAGAGGATAATGAAATAAATGAAATTGAAAAGAAATTAGAAGAAAAAAGAAATAGTATTTTACCTCTTGATTGTCCCCTCCTTGAGAAACTCCTTAAAGAATAGGGTTTAGTATTTTGAGGAGGCAAAGGGAACCTAGATTTGGGGGAGCTTACTGGGAAGTTTATTGGTTATAAATTGGATAAATATCAAATCATGGAATGTGGGAGAAGAATAGGAGGTGATGGGTGGTATTTATAGTGGAGGAGAGGGGTATTTTCTTATTACTTTAGTCCTTAGTTTTTTAGTTTTTCTAAAGAATATGAATAGTTTTATAATTATCAATAAATATACTAAAATAATTGAGGGTATTTATAGATTATGGTTCTTATATCATACATGTCTCAACTAATAGTGTATTTAATATATAATGTATATATACCGTAAATTACCATATTTTATTATTAACTAAAAATTCATGTATTTCATAAAAATCACCAATAAAATCACCCTACCAATTTTTAGATGTTTAGAATTTAAAAATGGACTCAATTTTATGAAAATAATTTTTCAATGATAATAAATTTAATTTTTTTCATTTAAATCATCATTTACATATAAAATTATAATTTTAAAATTATAACAACTTTTATAACGCATTGAAAATTAATTAAGGTCTCCTAAAATTTTCTTATAATAATAAGACAATAAAATATTAATTTGTGAATACACTTTATGAAAATAAATTTTCATTTCAGTCATTACCTTTATTATTGAATTGAAAATAAACATTAATGTTTAATAAAAAATACCAACACCTAATTAATAATTTAATAAATATTTATTTACTTATAATTTGATATAATTATATCATATTACCATTTAAAAGATGCATAATTTTTTTATACATCATGGGTGCAGAAATCGTTATGTTGGCATGTTTACTATTCATAAGGGTCATTTTACTATTTCAAATTTGAAGTTACTATTTGATTTTTATATATTACTTAACTTCTTAAAATACCTATTATTCCAATATTAATTCATTTATAATGTTTTTATTATGTTCTATATGAAATTTTATGTGATTTATACTTCATTTCAAAATTATAAAAAGGTAATTTCCATTGATAAAATTCTAGGTTGTTGCATAAATGCATCCAAAGAATTTACCCGACACCTTATCATCAGGTCCCAATACTCATCAAGAACCCAGTCAAGTGATACCCACATCCCCGTGGGTGATATTTTACTCTCTCCTAAAATTACAAAAGACAGACTATTGGAACTTTTCTTTTGCATGACATACCATGTCTTATCGATCTAGGTCTTATAGAGTGTGAACATTGGAAGGATTACACATTATATTTTTTTTACGGTTATATATATATTATCTCAACATTTTTTAAATTGTATTCATCACATGTATTTAGTCAACATAATAATATGTATTCATAAATGCATCCAATGCATATCCATAAAAACCTTACCATGTATATTTTTTCTATTTATATACATATAATTCATATGATTATTTTTAATAGAATTTATATTTCTATATTAATAAAATATACCCAAAAATCCCTTGATAAGTGATGGTATATTGAATATAGGATATTTTATCACATAATCGAAGAGGCCAAGAAAACCCCTTCTTATCTAGTGTCTCATATTCGGAAATATTTGTGACGATTGAAACCAAAATTATCAATGTAAATTTATATTCATTAATAATTTCATGATTAATACTTGTTTTTAATGTTCAATTAAATACAACATTATACATTGATTAACTATTATTAATAAATTTAATTTATTATTTAAATTAATTTTACAATGTATGGGTCAAAATGAGCTTTTATTTAACTAGGAACTATCATATATCTATTTTTTGGTTTGAAAGCTATAGACATTGTAACTAAATGGTTCTTTTAGACATGTAACATTGTGTATTTTGGGTGATAGATGTGTTATAAGGACATTATTGGGATATAGGTGTCGTTAGGGATGAGGTTTTAGTAAGGAATGGTAGGTCACAGTGTGACTAAGTTGGTTGTGGTGCATTGGATCGGTTGCAGTATATGGTGAATCTATATGTGAGCCATCATTTCCTAACATGCTCAGTCAATATGTATAGGGATTCTTAATGGATGAGTCACAGATTGAAAAATTGGTTTTGTAGCATTAAGTATTATGGTTTTTTTTACACTATTAATAATGTGTCATGGCATAGTCCTAGTTTTCATGGAATCGGGACCTAGAGGAAAAGTATTAATGGTTCTATTTTGTGTGATGTCACATTGTAAATATTTATTCATGGAGTGTTTCTTATTTAATTGTATTAGAATTTTAAATGTGATCGAGTCAAAAATATAGGTCAAGTGATATAATTAGTGGGTCATTTTTTAGAGTTATGTATAATTAGACATGTAGCGACATGATGAGTTTCTATAATGCCACGATGAGGTAGGTTTCCAACAAAGTATGAATATTTTATTGTATTTAGTTACCTTTTATTTCCTTTTATTCATCTTGATATTTTGTTAATCGGAGGTTCAACTTACAAGGTTCTTGGGTGTCCATTGGTAGGTTATTTCCATTGGATATAGGGGATCAACTGGTTGTGACATGAGGAGATCTCCCCCTTATTTTAATCTTGAATTTTCCCATGTTATTTTTTTGGAGACTATGGATGTATCTTTGTATGTTTTTTCTATATTTGTGACATGGGTTGATTTATATTAATATGTTTTATATTTAGTGAATCCACTCCTTGATATTGGTTGAGTGATCATCTCTTTCTCTCCATATAATTACATACCGAATTATAATTATTTGATTGAGGGAGAGGATTAAAGAAATCTATTTCTGTATTTTAATTTTGGATGTTTCATTATTTGTATTTCATTAGGAGGATGATAAGGATTTATTTAAATATTATTATTAATTGAAATAAAAACGAAATTTATGGGAAGTGATTTTTCATATTTTTTTACATGTTTCCAAGATAATGATATTTTAATTGATGCACATTTTTTTCTACTATTGAAAAAAAGTTGCTAGGATTTGTATTTTATTAATCTAAAATTATTTCCCAAGTTACCTCTCAAAAAATTTTAGTTACATACAGTATAAAATAAACTAGTTATACGAAATTAAATATTAAAGTTATGTTTAATATAAAAATACATGGAATCATGGGAGATCATAGATTATAGAATTTGGTGTTGATTATTATTGCATACCTTTTTTATTCTATGACTTGTGAAATATTTTTTGTTTTTTATTTGAGATAAAATTTTTTGAGAAAAGGGGATGTGGTTTTCTTTCTATGAAGAGTAATTTTAGATGTTGTTATTGATGTTGAACAATGGTATGTAGGTTTTTGTAGTATTAGTTTGTGATGTGTGGTAATTGGGGGGGGTATGGGAATGGAATTCATAGAGTTTGTAAAGATGTTAGTTGGTTGACATGGAGATTTTTTATAGTTTCTCAAAAGAAAATGGGATGATATTGTTAAGGGTAAATTTGATAAGTGGTGAGGGTGGAATTGAATGAAACGTGCTAGTAAATGAATTTATAATCATTGAAATAATTAGGTAATGGTTGTAAATAAATGCTGGTAATGGTTCAGGATGTTTTATCATAAATATGAAAATTAATGATAAAATTAATTTAATAAGGAAAATAATTTTGAATGTAGAATTTGGTAAATAAGGTAATTAAATGGAAAAGTGTACATCTTTTTGGTTCTTTTTTTAATTTGGATCATGGTTGTTTTGTGGTGAGATAGTTGGTAATGATATAACATTGTGGCGATGATGGAGTCGTGAGGTTCTGGATTGTGATATTACTTTTTTAGTGTGAATCATGGGATTTGTTGTAGTATTTTTATGCTTGTATTATCTTTCAATTTTATTATCACACCATCCATGTTGGATAACCTTACTGATTCCCAAATGTTTTGTGTTCTTAGTGTTTTCATGAACATCCAGGTTGATGAAGGAATAGACAGTTGACTACACTAACATTATTTCTCTTCATCCAAGGTGTGTCATGGGATATAATGTCTTAAGGTAGGTATAATCATATAGATTCATAGTATTATGTATTTTGGATGACCCTACGGGGTATTGAAATGGTGATATATAGTGGCGGTCATGCATGGTTGGAGAAGGGAACATTGTTGATGTATTATATGTTCAAAATACCCTACTATACCAAATATATGATGCACTAATGAGATGTGGTATGTGGTGTTGAATATGGGATGGTTTGGATGATATGGATGTGGTATGTGGTATGGTTAAGATATGAGATATGGTGTTTTGTGGCATGGACACATAAGGGGTTGGGAATATGGGATTTTTTTCTTTTGATATTGAGAGAGAAAAAACAATGGGGAAGATGTTGTGGGGTATCCTTTTACTATATTTTTCCACTATAATGTTATATATTTGGATTCTATATTGGGTTAGAAGTACCTAGTGAGGTGAGGAGATGGTTTTCCATCTATGTTCTTGTAGGTTTTGATATTTATTCAATGAATAATCATTATCATTCTTCCACCTTTTCTATAATAGGTCTTGAGGAGGATCATACAAAGTATACATGTATGATCATCATTATATATAAATGATTTTTTTTATGTTTCTCGGGTGATTTTATAAGTCAATTTGGAAATTTCTAGATTGGATATTCAATTTTTTATTTTAGTAACAGATTTAGGAGTATTATTTCAGTATTTATTTATAGATTTATATTTTAAATTCACTTCGTGAATTATGGTTATTGTTGGATATTAGTTATATTTTATACTGAGTTTTTGATTGGGGTATTTTTCATTATTTTCCGTTGATATATAGAGAAAATTCATCTCATTTGAAAGAGTTATTCCCTCATTAATATTCCTCAACTCAGGGCCTATTTGAGGAATGACTTGAGGTTCACTCTAATCTTTACTATAGACCTAGTAGGGGAACCCCATGGGGTGTGTCATGAAGAAGTTGTTTCAATTCTAGGGATGATATTTGGGATTAATTCAATGGTAAATAAATAAGAATAATTGCATTGGATGGGTATGGAAAGGGTATTAGTTTAATATATTGTGTGATGTAGCAAGTGAGAGTATCTTGGGAATAGGAAATAGGGGCACCTATGATCATATACAAACACCTTATAGTTAAAAATTACCATAGGAAATATAATTTTAATTACATGTTTGAATCCTAGGAGAGGTATATTCATTATAATTGTTTGAGAATGTGTTTTAATTTGAGTGATTTTGGGGAAATTTCAAATGAATATAGTTAAATAAATATTAAATTAATTTCAAGACACTAGGCTTATGATTTTTTATTATGTTTACAAATATTTCAATCAGTCATTGTCTTCATTTGGTTCAGGTTGGGGAGGTTTTATAGGATTATCTGGTTGATCTTCAGAGATTAAATCTAGCTAAGGAGGATGATACTTGCTCGAAGATGTTGTGTGATTTATAGAAACAAGGATTGGCTATGTAAGGGAGAGATCCTATGATTTTTTGACAAAGTTTTTTATGGAGTAGAGTGAGATCAAATTCAGTCTAATTCACATCAAGGAATATTATTGGGTTCTAATATCTATTAATCATATGAGGGGAGAAATGCACCAATGGTTCATTTTTAATCTTGGGAAGAAGAAGGAGGAGGATAATTCAAGGGATGATTTTCAGAGGCAGTTTCACATAGATTTTTAATAATTGGTGATGATGGAAGTGAGAAGCCATTAGTTACTCTGCCTTTAGTAAGGGAGCTTGAGTGTGTGGGAGCTTAGGATCTAGTTCATCATTTCTTAAATCTTTTTCTTTCCTAAATGATTATTCTATAACATGGAATTAATAGGAATAATATTTCTTATTTATCATGTATACTATCACTCTATTTATATTCACTATGAATTTGGTGTGAAACATAATATTTTGGTCATCAAGATGAATCATTCAAAACTAAGATCATCTCATGATGGGACATATTATTCCACCCTAGGGAGAATGGATATTGGTGGAGGATATAAAATGATAGGGTAGTTGAGGTTTAACTAGTATGGAGTAATACCCATTCCCCATTATATCAATTCTAAAAATCTAAAATTTCATGTGTATAAATTTAGAAATATGTGTTTATCTGATTTACTTATGGAGATTAGGGTCCATAGTGAATCAAGGTCCCAAACATGCTTGAAGATATGTATGGTGTAGATGGTAAATTTCAATTTAATATTGATCAAAAAAAATTTAGACGGAATATCAATTATAAGGACAAAAAATTTATGTTATGTTGATAGTAGTTGGGACTATTAGAAGATAGTCTCGTGATATATCCATCCATTAGAGACATAGGGTTGATATTGATTTTGGTGGTGTTCATTAGTAGCGAGGAAATGGATTTGGGGGTGTAAATATCCTTGCTCTGGATATATTGACTC
The DNA here is from genome assembly GCA_963277665.1 of Viscum album. NCBI lineage: Eukaryota > Viridiplantae > Streptophyta > Magnoliopsida > Santalales > Viscaceae > Viscum > Viscum album. Next base: position 1,712,438,280 of record OY728165.1, on the reverse strand, counting down.
TATATGGGATTGAGGTCATCCAAGGAACTATTTATTTATCACCTATATATTCTAATTTCATATTTGATTCTAGGGAATTATATTCTTTAGTTTAATAGTCTGATCCTTAGGACTCAGGGTGGATATGCTTCTAGTTTCCTTAGTTTTCTGACAAATGAGAGTGGTTTCTATTATTTTATAAGGCCATGGGATTAACATTAAAAAATAATGCCTATTCTTATGTGGGGGTGATTCATACTCTTAAATAAATGATTTTAAAACATTAAAATATATTAATGGTTTTTGAGAATTCATAAAATATTAATAAAATTCATAAAATAAATATAAAATCGCATTATTTTAAGTGTAAAACATGTGTTTGGCCGTTGATACCCTTTATTTTATTTCTTCCATCACGTTTGGGACATTTTTATGTCAATATATAGAATGTATGTTTATACGAAATTTAATTTTTAACCAAAAATTAGATTTCCACAAAACAATTATGAAAAATTAACCATTGGATAATTTTGACACTCTAATTCCAAAACTAATATTAATTTTATCTGAATAATTTTATAAATATGTGTACCATCACTTTTAAAATAATAATTGATACTTATTGAGAATTTATGTGTTTTTTTACAATAAAAATTTTGTATCCCTTATAAAAATTACATTTGATATAAATTAATAAAATTATCATTTATATTTGACATAAAATATTTCATAAAATTATTTTATTAAAATTTTATTTATTTCAAAAATAAATTATTTCATAAAAATAATTTTCTTAATTGAATTTGGACATTGCCTAAAAATATTATTTGTGTTTTACTATGCCAAAATAAAAAAACATTTTCAAAGATATAATAATACGATAAAAATAAGTCTATTATTTTACAAAAAATATTGTACATACTTATATCTCTAGGTTCTTTATTCATATCCCATTAATACAATAGAAGATTTCTCTAGAGTAAGGTGTGTGACAATGATATTTTCATGTGGCAGTTTTCTGAACATGGTTTCAGTTTTGATATTTATGATCTTTAACTTCTCCCAAAAATTGTTTCAATCATTCTTAATTTATTGGATCTCTGCTTGGTCTTTTTCAAAGGAAATTTATAGATATTATATCTCCCTTAGAAACTCCAATAAATGGGATTCATAGGGTAAAATCCTACAAGTTAAGGATATCACTTCCTTTGTTCGTATGAATTGGATTTGTTATAAACCAATATTTATAATAATCATTTGATCATTGTTCAATTGATATATTATCAATGGTAATGATTCTTAATGGTATTTTACATCCAATAGAATATAATAAAACTAATGTGTTTCATATTTTCTCTATAACCAAATTACATAACCATAAATTTAATTAATTCAAAAATTGAATTTATTTATAACATTTTGTGTCATTACAGACTGACAATGTGTTATATTTCATGGGAGTTTCTTTGTTATATTGATGATGTGTGAGTAGGATTGTCATAAATTCCATTTATTACTAATGGTATTATATAATGGTACATAAAATATGTATCATTCCCTGAGGGGTCATCTTTTATAGCCCAAGATAAAAATATTAGTAGTGAATTTTTTGTCATGAAGTATGTTCTTCCAGCAGGTAAAGAAAGATTAGTGTGTCCCATGTTATTTATTGTTGATGTTGTATATCCCTAAGTGAAATATATGAGGTCATATTCATCATTTGTTTACCATGATCCTAGATAATATGTCATCTTATTTGGGTAATTATGGATTGGTTGATGATGTATGGTCATTTCCTAGTGAACTCGGAGTGGGGTGTAGTGGATTTTCCCAATAATTTTTTTTGGATGATGTTGTGTGACTTCACAGGGTATCAACAACCATCATTTATAATCAAGGTACTCATTTTACAAAGAAATTTTAGGGATTCCTTCATGATTACTTTTTCTCTCAACTCCATCGCAGTATTGATTTCAATCATGAGGAGGATGGATAGATGGAGTGGACTATCCCAACACCAAAGAATATCATACATGTATGCACAATGGATTTTGGCGAGTCATGGATGAGTCACATTCCATTGTTGTGGTTTCTTGAAATAACATTTTTAACTCTTATTCTTTTTTGGACTCATTTCAGGAATTTTATGGGAGATTCGGTAGATCTCTATTAAGATGGAATGAAGTTGTAGATTCAGTAGTCATTGAACTAGATGTGGTGAAAATTATGTTAGTAATGTTTCAAATGAATCATTAGTGAATAAATGAAGTCTAGAATCATGATAAGTATCATGTAAATACAATTATTATTCTAGAGTTTTAGTATTAAGATCATGTGTTTTTGAAGGTTTCCACTCATTATGGGTAGTAGAGATTTTAATGAGGGAGTAAGCATTCTCCTTATGTGATCAATACTTTTGAGGTGTTGTATCATTTTAGAATGGTTCATATCAGTTGGAACATCCCCCATATGTAGAAAATATTCATGAAATCTTCAACATGTCATAAATTAATTGATATATTCATTATGACTCCCTTTTCATTGATTGAGGGGTGTTGGATGTTGATGAAAACATAACATCCATCGATATATTGGTCTAGATTTGAGATCATTGATAGAAGGTGTCAAATGGATGATATATTCCCTTTGTTTGTTTACTATGGAGGTATTGCGGCCTAGAAGAGTATAGTTAGGAAATTGATTCACGTTTTTTTGTATAGTACCTTGAGCTACAATGATATTTATTTTCTAGTAGTGTTTGTGGTTATTGTTAGGATGAATTAATGAGTATTCGTATTCTTCTAGTGTGGGTTCATGTATTGATATTGGTGTTTTACTATTTTAGAGGTATCTTCTAGAGATAGTTGTTTACTGATGTTTTGATTTTCTTCTCTTAGTTTTCTTTTTATTCATGAGGATTATAGTTCATTCATAGGTATATGATGTAATTAATTAGACTTTCCTAAATTGTTACTTTTTTTTATTTTTGATGATAGAGGTGTTAGGTGTAGATTTGAGGGAGAGAGGCGATGTTGGAGCTGATATTTGAACTAGGAAAGGTAGGTTGTAGTTTCACCATGATGAAAAAGATGTGAAGGATTGGATGAAATAGAATATCACTTTTTAGGTGATGCATCATGGAGAAATGTGGTATGTCATGAAGTATAGGTATTAATAGTAGATGATTCTCAATGAAATTATAAATGTATCAATGGGAATTACTAAGGTTGATTTTTGTTGACTCAATTAGTTAAATTTCATGACATAATAACCTAGTTTCTAAGTTTCAGTTATTCTATTTTGAATGTCATCGCATTGTGATGCTTTGGTCATGGTGAGAACCTTGTTTAATTGTATCATATTTGGAGATTTTATGATGCCTTAAATTGGGTATATATAGGGTGATTATTGATGGAATTATTTATAGATTCTTTTGGAATTAGACCCATCATGGAATCATGGATTTCTATCATGCCACAACAAATAATTTTTTCATCCTAGTAAAAATCCATTAGTCCCGTTGATTCCCTTATATTTACTTTGAATTATTTCAATACATGGGTAATCAAAGGTGATTTTTTTGAGGTCCATGATTCATTATTAGTGTAATTTTAACTTTATATTTGAAGTATGTATAGATTCCAAACTGAGGTGTTTTCCCACTTCTTTTAATCTTAGTTTTCTCCATTTTATTTTATTTGGAAGATGTGATAGTATGTTTGGAGTTGTATTTTTCATATTTGATTTATTATTTGATGGGTATTATTATATTATATATTTTTGGAGGATCCCTTGTATAATTCCAATAAATAAATCATATCTTCTTCATTTTATTCTTTCACATAAAATTGTGAATCTTTTATTATGGTAGGGAAATTTAGATATCTTTTTTTATATTTGAATTTTGGAAGTTTTATACTCTTGCATATATTGTGGTATGATAAGGATTGATTTAAATAATAGAATGATTTAACCCAAAAATTAAATTGATGGTAATGGGTTTTTCTCATGTGTTTACTTATTTCCATGATATTACTCACATGATTGGTGTCTATTACATATATGGATAAAAGATATTGTTTCTAATATTTTTTATTGTAGTGATTTTATTATTGGCATCACCTATAATAAAATTTTAATAACGTAAATATGGTAAATAAACTTATTGTTTGAAATTTTATATTTTAGTTATATTTATTTTAAAAATAAATGGAAACTTGGAAATTTGTTGATTCTATAATTGGGTGTTGATTATTGTTGTTTTCATTATTTTTATTTTGTGACTTCTTTGGAAAATATTTTTTGTTGGTTTGAGATGGGATGTGTTGGGAAGGAGGGTTGCAGTTTTCTTACCATAGTGGGAAAAAGGATAAGTGTTTATTTATATGATATGATGAAATGTTTTTTTGTTGTGAGAGTGATTTATGCATGGATTTTGGGGGGTGTATACTAGAATTTAATGTGTAGAGGGTGAGTGTTTTCTGGTTGGTAAATGTTTGGCTATTTTATTGTTTCTTACTATAAAATCGAATGTGACTATTAATGGTAAATTTGATAACTGATGTGTTTTGGAATTGAATGAGACATTTTTTAAATGCAATTATTTTAATTTAAATTAATAGGTAATAATTTTAAATAAATGCGGGTAATGGATAAGGATGGTTTGTCATTATATATAGAAATTAATGGAATAATTTATTTCATAAGACTGGTAATTGTGAATCTATATTTAGTTAAATGTTGTGATTAAAAAGGAAATATTTCATGATTATAGTGGTTATTTTTTTGGAAGAGTGATGTTTTGTGGTGAGATTGTTGGTAGTGATAGAAGTGTGAGGTGATGATAGAGTATAAATGCTTACGACCTATGATAATACAATCTTACTGTGAACCTCCTAGGTTGGGATTTTGTGTGCTGGTTTTATGCTAGTATTGTCTTGTGGTTTCTTTTCACACCCCACCCATATCATATTACACTACCAATACCCAATTGTTTTGTGGCCCATGTGTTTTTTATAATATATATCTTGGTGAGGAAACATATAGTGGACTACTCTCTCTTCCCCACCCTCCCTTCTAGGTCTGGAATGGGCTATAATGGATTGAGGTTATTATGGCTATACATATATGGGGTATTTGATGTACTAGATGACCACGTAGGGTATTGACATGATGATATATAGTGGGTTTCATGCATGGTATGAGGACTGAATGTGGTTGATGCCCTTCATATTCATGATTCCCTATAATTATAAATATTTGATTTGTAGATGAGATGTGGTTTGTGGTTCTGAATATGATATTATAAGGATGATATCTTTGTATTATGTGGTATTGTAATAACCTGAGATATGGGGTTTTATGAAACCACTATAAAAGGGATTGAGAATAGAAGAAGAAATTTGTTGGGTCATGCGAGCTAAAACCAATGATGAAGTGGTTACATGGTACAATTTTTTTATATTCATTTATTATAACCTTATATTTTTGGATTTTATATTGGTTGAGTGAGATATAGTGTGGTTGGTTGGTAGTTATCCTTGTATGTTCCTGTTCAGTCTCCAATTAATTTGCTAGAGCAATAGTATACCTCTCCAATTTCATGCATGATTTTTCATGAGAATTATCCTCTAGATTATTTGTTTATGATAACCCCAAAATATAAGAACTTTTTTTCAAGTTTCTCTAGAAATTTTAGTGATAAATCTAGACCAATTAACATAGATCATGGATTTTTGGTTGGAGTTAATATATTTTGAGTTTTATTTAAATATTTATTTGGAAATATTTATTTCTATGAAATTCCATGCATTATTACTATTATAGGATCATGGTTTTATTTTATATAGTGGCATTATTTGTTGTATTTTACCTTATGTTAATGGGATATATTATGTAAATGCCTCTAGTTTTTATGTTTTTTATGATAAATTTAAGTTATATACCGAAGTCATGTTAGTGGAATGACATGGGGATCAATCTCATATTCTATTTAGGCCTAACGTGGGTTCCCAATAGGGGTAGGTTGTGACAAAAATTTAAAATTTTAAAAGAAAAAATGAATTCTAAAAATTAATAAAAGGTATAAAAATTCAAATTGATTAATTAATAATTTTCATTGGTTCCCTTAGTCTATGTTTAAGTGGTCATGGTTAAAACCCTTTGATACGTAATTATGGTATATTTTTATCTATTTAGGTATTCAATAACCTTAATGAATAATTGCATTAAATGTATACAAATAATAATGAAAAGACACATTAAATTCATTTCATTCTTCCAACATGGATTTTTAATGTCAATATATTATTAATAAAAATATATAAAAAAGACATTAAACATTATTGGCTATAATAAATTAAATTCAAAACAAATTTCATTAAAAAATTCAAGTACCAAAGATAATAATTTTTTATTTAACATTTATATTAAATATAATAAAATAATATTACAAGTATAAATATTACCTTTTGTTATTTTACTTAAAATTATAATATAGTGGATCCTCAATGAAAAATAAAATCAATATCAATACTCAGCAATATTTAATAAATAATAATTTGATTTTTTAATTATAGAAACTCTCAATCAAAGAAAAACATCTAATTTCATCAATAATACTTATAAAACATGTAACAAATATCTCTATCACTCATATTTCAACTAAATTGAATAATTAGAATAAAATACACTAAAAATATTTAATAAATGTTTTATAAAACCCATTTCCCCCCCACCCCAAATAAAATTCATGTTATTATTTAAAAAATGTTCCCAAAAATTAAATATAAAATAAGAAATTTAAAAATAAAACATTAATAAAAATAATAATAAGTTTTTTTATTTTTAAAAATGAATGATTATGATTCCATTATAAGAATTATTAATGTTATTTAAGAATCATGTACCTAGTAAAAATAATAAAATAATTATAACACCAAGACCATTTGGAAATTAAAATAATAATTATAAAAAATGTCACACTGAGAAAATATTGATTTTCTCTCATTGATTTTCTCATGGAGAACAATAACTATAATTTTATAATGAGAATATGATGATTTCCCCTCTTTTCAAACAGTTGGCTTTCATTGTTAATTCTCCAATCCTTGGAATTAATAATATCTCAATAATGGTGGAGTAGAATGGTTTTTGAATGTTTTAAATATATATCATAAATATAAATAAATATAAAATAGTCTTGACGACGACCACTTATATATATATATAATTCTAAAAATATTAATATATATTTCCAATATAAATATGTTTCATTTTAAATGATAATAATTTTTTAAAAATATATTATTTTATTTTGATTAAATTATTAATCAAAATAAAGCCTATAAAATATCCAACCCAATTAGATTAAAAATTTCATCATTGGAAAACATATTTGTGATTCATTTTAATATTTTATATTCTTAGTATAAATTGTAAATATAATTAATAATTATTATATATTAAAGAAAATGTTTTGTGTGATCACATCACCCATGTGAATACTACATCAAGTTACTATCATCCAATACATCATGTATCAGTATGGGACATTGATTATGTCAATCATGCATCACTAAATATTAATATATCTCTCATATCTATAAATTAACTGAACACATTTATGAATCCAATGTATTAAGTATGGGCAGGATTATTCATAGCATAACTCAAATAAGAACCATGATTTTATCACTATCCCTTTAGTGGAAAAATCCCAATATGATCTATAGCGATGTTCCATCCATGATCAGGAACTACCCAGCAACCATCTGTTTCCCTCAAATTCTAAAATGTAGTATGATAGAATCCCAGGAATGAGAGTTCTAATTGAAATAAAAAATTTAACTCATAGATCAAATAATAAATTAATAACATCCAACAATAGATAATCTAGTGATATAAATTAGAAAATTCATGTTGTGTTTCCCAAGTTGAGTCACAAATGATTCAACAGGTCTCACCTGTAACTCATGTGAGGACTCGGTATATCTAAATTTATATGATAATTATTCATGATAACACCACATCAAAATCCTTACATACATGATGGTTATCATTTATAGATAATGTAACACACTATGTTTTTAAAAAAATGTTATACATGGTTTCTTTCATAACATGAAACTGAGATCTTTAAGAAAATTTCGGTGTACTATAAAAATATTATTATTTAAATGTGACAATTATAACCTAGAAGTTGAATAAGAATTTATGAATATTATTAATAAAATTATTAAATATATATTTAGTTTATATTTCGTATGAATTTGTTTATAAATTATTATTAAATAATCACTTGATTTTTTTAAAGACATTTTATTCTTCAAAAATTTGTTTTCATCAAAAATTGTTTTTATTACTTTTTATGGGAGATTATTATAACAAATTTATAAAACTATTATAAATTTTTTTTATGAAAATAATATAATTTTTTAAATCATCATATCAAAATTAGCTTATGGTGAAAGTTTTTAATTTTTCGTAAATGTTTTATTTCTCAATGAATAGAGAAAAATACTGATTTTTATTGAAAACTATATTTTCTTTCAAATTGTTTAAAAAAAAATTATATGTTGGATTAGTTTTAAAATTTAATTTGGTCCTTTTGAGTAAATATAATCCAATTATAGTCATTTTTATGAATTTGAAAATGTAATTTTTTATAAAAAAATTATAATTAAAAAATACATTTTTCAAGAAAAAATGTATTTTCGGTGCATTTTCCATTTTAATAATAAAATAATTCTTGAAACTATAGAAATTTTATCTTGAAAATTAAATTCAATATTTTTAATAATGAGTTAATTTTTTTTAAATATTCCCCTTTTACTTTTGGTCTTTATAAATAGAAACCATTGTAAATAATTGTCACCGTGGTAATGGTTAATAGGGCAATTAATGTAAAATATAATTCGATAAGGACTAAACAATTAACATAAAACTTGAACATATCCTATTGGTTGAGTTTATTTTCTCTATTTACATCTATGTTTCCAAAATAAGGTAACTTGGTTCCATATTTATTAGATTTTTCCTAAATATTATTTCATTTGAATATTAGTCAACAATATCATATTCATTGTTTTATTGACTATAAATTTTTGATATAGGGATAATGAAAGTATATGTTTAGTAATTCAAGGTTTATTTTAAATAAACATTATTTTCTTTATTGTGTTAATTTATTTATATTTTTTATTGATGATATAATTATCTTAAATTTAAACACAATTCCGACATAGTAATTATTATACTAATAAAATAAAATTATAATAAAAAAATTATAAGTAATATAAATTGAATCAACTATTGCGTTACAAGAATTTTTTATATATATCATATTACTAATATTTTAATTATTATATAACAATTTCTTTTGTTGAAAAGTTTTTTTGAAAGTCAAATTAAATAAATAGTGTCAAAAATAACATTAATGATATTTTATGTTAAATAATATTTATTAAAATATTTTAAAGTCATAAAAATATTTTAAAAGGGAAATTATGATGAAAAATGGTCAAAAAATAAACTAATTTTCATTTAGGTTCTAATTATAACCTTAAAAGTAAAATTAAAACCCTATAATATTGAAAAATTAACTACCATGGTAAAACCTCAAATTGGTTATCCAATGGATTAATCCAAAATATAAGGTTTAAAATGATATCAAAACCTGTAAAAAATTAATTTTTTATTATATTAATACCATATCTTACTTATCTTAAGATAATTGTCATTTTGGAACTATTTTAGATGAGTTAGACATGTATTATATTTTAATATTTCACTTATTTTTAAAAATGACATATATGATATTTTATAATAAACAATATATTATTAAATAATTTAATATTACTAAAAATACAATATTCATAAAATTTATATTTATATGTTTTAAAATATTAACTATTTTCTATTTATAGATCTATTTTCTTTTTATTGTAACTATATTGACACCTAAAGAGTAACTATTTTACTGTCGCGGTAATGTTAAAAAATGGTTAACACAGGCTAAAACAAAGAAATAATGTTAAGAAATTATATAAAAATTCTAAAAGTTTATTGAATGATATATCTTAAAACCATAATAATACTTTTATCAATTTATATAAGTTTCAATCATTCCTTCTACTTGATAATTAATTTATATTAATTTCATATTTAAAATAATTCCAAGAGTACACCTCCCCTTGATTATAAAATGAAACCAACTCTCATGTTTTATTCACACGTCAAAAGAATTTTATTTTGGGAAATACCTACCTAAATACCTTACTAAAATCCCTCCACCTACTGTATAGGTCATTTTTTTGTCATAATATCAACCTTAATGTGTTTAAAGTTTAATGAAAAGGATTTTATCTGAGGAAGAGGTATAGACTTTAACCGAATATTTCAATTTTATTTCTCTTTCTATATACATAAAATATTCCTAAAAACATTTTAAATAATAACAATGGAATCATAAATATACTATGATATTTTTATTTTAATGGAATAACCTATATCCATATTCTCTTCCATGAAGTGGGAAATGAAACCATCGTTTAGTGTACAGATGACTACCGCTTCACAAACCGATTTTAACTGTTTTTCATCACCACCTATCGTGGCTAGTTGTATTATGAATTTGATATATATATATAAATAATGATATAATTTTAATTTTTTAAATATAATTTATCAACTATTTTCTTACCTTTTAATTAATTGAAATATGATTACATTTTTAATGCTTATGTTTAGATTACCACCTTTACAAAGCAATGTGATTAATTTTATGTAACCACATCACATGAATATCATATATAAGTGTATTTGGAGAAAGGATATGACATTTATAATATAATCATAATTATTTAAAGATAAAATAACACTTACATTATTTTCATCATGATCATTGAATAGTGTAAATATTACTCATGTGTTAATATGACAAACCGTCTCCCTGATTATAACATTTTTTATTTTTCATAACCATATTTCATGATTGGTTTTAAAAGTTTACTTTATATATAAAAATTATTAATATTTCATAATAATAATTTATTTGACCATATTCAACATACTGAAATCATTTTGGACATATAAACCAAATATAATCAAAACATTTGATTGGAAAATAATTGATCAATTAATTAAATATAACATGGTAATAGGTAAAATAAAGGAATAATAATCAAGTAAATATTTATTAAAAATGTAAATAATGTACATTAGTTTATTATTTATGGAGATAAATGAAACATGTGATTATTCAGACATGAGGTAAGGGACACTTTAATTTAAACCTCATTTTAAATGTTTTAAAGGCTTATTTTTATAAATCATTTTATTCCATGTAGATATTATTAAAAATATTTTATTAATGTATTTATATCATCATTAATGAATTATAATGTAAATTTTATTTTACTTCTGAATTTCTTCCAAATGTTTTCAAAATTAATTTTTTTTTAATTTTATATGAAATGTCTTGACAAAAATAAATATTAATGTTCAATTATAATCTATACAACGTAAATGGTTTTTCCTGTAGTCATAACCTTTATTTTATGTTTAGATTATTTTAGAAGATTTCATGTTTTCTTCAAATAAAAAACCATCTTTTCCTTTTTTTATAATTATTTTCCAAAAGAATTTAATTAAAATGTACATTTCAACATTCAAAAATGTTTTATTATGGGTGAAAGGAAAATTTTTATGAATTTAATATAGAATATTGAAATATTTTATGTTTTAGGATTATGTTATGGTTTTTTGTAGTTGTTTATGATAATGAGATATTCACTTATAAACAAATGATGGTTAGTTATATTATAAAACAAGGATGGGTAGTTCCATTATAAACCAAAGATGGGTGGTTCCATTATAAATCGAGTATGGGTGGTTATGTTATAAACCAATGAAAAGTGGGTTTGTTTTATCCCTCAAATTAATTGGGTAATTTTTATGTACTCCAAAGAATAATGATTGACATTAAATTATACTCTATGTTTACTACATGATTTATTTTTTATTGATGTTTTTTATAGAAACCTTATGATTCCACAAGGTAATCTAATGAGAATATGTTTAAAGAAAATATTTTTAACCTATTAAGGATGAAAGGTATAAATTTGTGAAAACATTTTCATGATTTAATCATGATTTCAAAGAAACATCTTTGTATTTTATTTTTCCTTTAATATTTCTAAAGATATGTTTTATGAAAATATTTACGTAGAGAAGTTAATTTATTTTGTAACTAAATGTTTATTTTGATCACAAAATTTAATTTAAAAAATTATTTAATTACTAATGGACTTACAGGTTTCATTCTTTATATTTATATGTCCTTTATTGATATTTTTGTGCTCATACCATGTTTTAGAATTTTTTTCACATGGTTTTTAGGATGAATAGTGTCTAATATTAGGTTTATATTATAATTGTGAATATATTTTATAAAAAGAAAAATTATTATATAAAAAAATTGTTTTTGGAAAAAATGGATATAGTATGAAAGTTTACACATTCTGAAGTAATCTTTTATTTCAGGTTGATGTACTTGTTATATAAAATGATAAACCTTAAAATATATACAAATGAAGGAAAGTGAATTCTTGAGTTAAAACTGAATATTATTTAATGTTTATGTCTGAGTCCTTATAATTACTATCAGATAAAGGTTCAAATAAATTTGGAGAATATGATTTTTTCTTGTGAGGTTTACTTAATTGTAAATAATACCACCGTTTATTTATAATTTTATGGTTGACCATAGGGTCAATATCAAATAAAAACCTTTTCAGGTATTAGTTTATGTTATTTTAAGGTGACTAATGATAATTTTGAGAGATGGGTTGATGAATATTTATACCTTAGGTACAATGAGAAGTATTATTTTGTAATAATACTATTACCTTTTAGGGATATTAGATGAATGGTATAAGATAACCGTTGAGGTTAAAATATTCATTAACATTAAAAAAAATTAAGGATATATTTTAGGATTTCCCTCATATATTTGAGAATGTTATATGAATTATATAAATATTGTAATTAAAATGGAAAACCCAAATTTTGGGTCACAACCTATCACATTATTCATGTTCATGGGTATTGAACCCAAACCCGAGGGGTGATAAGGGGGAAGCACCAACCATAGGCCTATGTGATGCCTCAATTAGTATGATTTTTTTACTTAAATTATCTGACATGAATATATTAAGTAGATTTTGGGAATATATATTTTTTATATAAATAAACGTGATATTGTAAATTAAGTTTGTGGTTAAGTGATTAATGATATTTTGAAATAAGGACACTATAATTTTGTAGAAAATTATATGATTAAGGTAAACAAAATTTCATTAGATTTTATTTGAGGAACAAGGGTTGGTTTATCTTTTAGAATAATCTACTATTTTACTATATTTTTTTTATTCATGTTAATTATGGAAATTATTAGTATATATTGTATATTATATGATTTGGGAATGTAAATATTTGGTATGGGACTTTAAAAGTGATTGATGTTGTTTAAATGTACATGTTAATTTAATATAGAAGGAATATGTAATCAAATGCTTATGCCTTTGGGGTTTCAAACATAGTCTAGAATATTTTGAATAATTTTACGGTTTTTTATTTATCAAATTATATAATTTGAACATTGGGTGTTAATTTGGAGGCTTTGTGATTAATATTGTATTTTTTAATATGATGGTTTATTCAATTTCAAAATTATCATGTGCTAACCATTTTGGTTTTAATTAAGGTATAAAGGCATGATGAATATAATTTTATCATTTCATGGTTATTTGATATGTTAGAAGTTTATTTTTGGGCTTCTGTTATGAAATAATCATCTTGAATACTAATCAATTAGAGAAAAATAATAGATTTTACTGAAAAATAAATAAGGCTGAAATTATACTTATCATGTAAGTATATTTCCAAATATTATTATTCTAAATGGAAAATTAATTTCATAAAAAAGGGGAAAAGGGTATTGAAAAAATATCATATTACAACAATTTTTTAGGAGTCTATGGTCTATTTCACACCTCTTTGGTTTATAGTTTTTTGGTCATTATCTTTATGAAGATCATTCACATTCTTGTGATCAATGATCTTTATCTATTTCCACCATTATTTAGACATTAGTTTTTTCTTTCAGGTCCATATTTTATATTCTTACTAATTTTCTTCTATTTGGAAACATACCATGTGTTATTCTAGATAACCATTATACTTACCATTCTCTCTCTTTAAGAGGAAATTTGATTAACCCTTTTTACAATGTTGGATTTTGAATAAAATATTTTCAAATGTAAAACCATTTATAAATAAGTTCACATATAAATTGTTATTCTGAAAATAATTAAATCGGAGAGAATGTAAAACCAAAAGTATTTAAAATAATATTTTGCTCGATAACATTATTTACATTCAATACCGAGCTTTAGGTGAATAGGGAAATACAATAAAAATATTATTTTTTACAAGTTACTATTATAACCTAGCCATTTAATTACTATGTTTGAATAGTATTAAATTCATTATGAAATATATATAAATTTCAAACTCAGTAAACATGTATTTATTAATGATTAGGAAATAAGTACTCAATATATAGTAATGTCATTTTATTCTTCAAAAGTATGTTTTCATCAAAAATGGATGTTATTTCTTTATATTAGTCAATATTATAATTAATTTCTAGAAATTTGAAAAAAAATATTTTACAAAAATTCTATTTTTATTTTAATAAACATATATAAATTATCTTATTGTAATATGTAGAAATTGTTTTGAAAAGTTCAACATTTCAATGAATAGAGAATGATATTGAATTTAATTAAAAATTATATTTTCATTTAAATTATTTACAATGTAAAATTATATTTTGGATTAATTTTAAAATCTCATTAGTTAATTTTTATTAATTATAATTCAATTATAGTATTTGGAATTAATTTTTTTCTTTAATTTAATATAAAAACATGTTTATAGTTAAAAAGAAATTTTCTAAAAAACTATTTTTATTTTCATTTTGGGTTTTAATATTACATTAATTCTTGAATCATAAAGCAATTTAATATTGAAAAAACAATTCTATATTTATAATCAATATGTAAAATTGTTATATATAGGTTTTTTTTGTCATTGTGAATAAAAACCATTGTAAATATTTATCGACATAGTAAGGATAAATCAGGTAATTAAGGTTAAAAATAATTTTATAAGGACTGAAAAATTACAATAAAACATTAAATTATTCTATTTTAAAAGATTAGTTCTTCCATTTACATCCAAGTCCCTAAAATATGTCAACTGTTTTTCCATATTTCATTGATTTCGACAATTATATAATTTTATGTAAAGTAAGGTAAAAAATTTCATTCTTTTTGTATTATTATGCATAAATTGTTGACATAGAGATAAATAAAAGCTATTTTTGTTTATAAAAGTTTTATTTTAAAGGTAAAAAATTCATTTCTCATATTATTTTATTTATTCTATTTATTGATGAAAAAATACCTTAAATTCTTACACAATTTCGACAGGTTAGTTAATCAATTAATATGAAAGTAAAATAAATGATGTTAAAAATAATAAAAGTAACAAAATTTGGTTGAATTTTTGAGTTCCATGAATATTTTATAAAAATATAACATTTTAATGATGTGTGGAAGGATTAGATTTAAATTTATTTTTGATTCATGTTATTTTCAAATTCATATAAATGAATTGTGTCAAAATAGACATTAATAATATTTTCTATTAAATAATATTTTATTAAATTATGTTTAATTCAACAAAATATTTCAAAATAGAAATTAAGTATATAAATGGTATGAAAATTCATAAAATTTCCATTTATGGTCCTATTATATCCTTATATGTAAAAATATAACCCTTAAATATAGAAAAAGTCATTTCCATGGTTAAGCATAAAATTGGTTAACAAAGTGTCTATTCCGAAAATAAAGCTTCAAATGATATCAAAACATAAATAAATAATTGGATTATTATATTAATATTTTATATTCATTATATATAAATACATGTTACTTTGTAATAATTTTACATGTTTTAGCACAAATTAAATTATAATATTTTATGTATTTTGAAAAATTAAATAAAAGATATTTTTAATAAAATTATCTTTTTAAATGATTAAAACATTCTAAAAATCAATATTAGTATAATTTATTGGTATTTGTTTATAAATATCACATATGGTCCATTTAATATCCAATTTTCCTTTTATTGTAAACATATCGACCCCTATAGAGTAAAAACATTTGTTTCACTGTAATTGTCTAAAAGCATTTGTGTGTGTTAAAACGAAGATATAAGGGTAGAAACATATTTAAACATGAATAAATATTATTTGATGATATTTTTCCAACTATTTATCTTTCTATATTTTAATTATATCTGTTTTGAGTCTTTTTTCCCTAATAATTTATTTATCACAATTTAATATTTAATATAATTCCATGAGTTCCCCTCCCCTCACTTATAAAAGGGAACCTCCTATCATATTAACTTCACACTGGGAAATCCTATTATTTCAAAAAATTATTTGAAAAATAACTTTCTATAATCCCTCAACATATTCTTGAGGTCATGTATTAGTAATTATACCAACCTTTTAGGTCATAAGGTGTAAAGAAAAGGTAGTTTTTTGATTAAGAGGTATAATTTTTAACTGAATTTTTTAGATCTATTTATTATTATACCTCCTTAAAATATTCTTAAAAAATGATAAAATAATATAAAATATGAATTAAATATAATTATATATTTTTATATTTATGTAATAACATATATTCATCTCATTTTTCATCAAATGGGAAACAAAACTATCATTCATGTGTATGATGGACTACCACCTTGCAAATTGATGTAATTCATTTTCCTTCACTACCTCACATGTATGGATGAAATGATATATTAAATATATATATATGATATTCAGGGAATAAATACTATTTTTCAAGATAATATATAATTTATTTTATTACCTTTACATCCATTGAAAAAGGATAACATCATTCTTGCAAACGTATGGATTACAACCTCCACAAAGTGATGTGATTCATTTTTCATAACCACATCACATGGATACTATATATAATTGTATTTAAAAAAGGGATATTTTGTTTAATATATAATCATTATTACAGAATGATGAAATAAATCTTATGGTCTTTTCATCATGATCATTTAAAAATGGAAATGTGTGCATGCATACATATGGCCTTCTGTCTCCATGATAATGACATAGTTAATTTTTAATAACCATCTTCCATGATTGGTTTTAAATGTATAATTGATTTATTATATTGATAATTAGTTCATAATAATGATCTCTTTTACCATTGTCAACCTACTAACATAAATTTGTACACCGAACACAAATATTATAAAAATGTATAATGTGAACCTAGTTGATTATTTAATTACATATAACATGATAATAGATTAAATTAATGGAATAATAAAATTGATAACGGGACATAGTAAATTAAAAAATTAACCTAGTTTTATTATTTATGATGATATAGAACATAGAGGATGATTCATACTCAATGTAAGAGACACTTTTACATAAACTTCATTTTAAATGTTTTAATGGTTTATTTTTCTAAATATTTTTCTATCATGTTAATATTATTAAAATTATTTTATTGATGTATTTATATATACATTAATGAGTTATAAAAAATTATCCCTTTTTAATTTCTTTCAAATATTTTTAGAAGAAATATTGTTATTAATTTTCCAAGGAATGATTTGAAAAAATAAGGCAAAACGAATATTCTATTTTAACGTATATGGAATCAATGATCCATCATAACCATTATTGGATGGTTGGATTATGTTAAAAGATTTTATGTTTTCTTCAATATAATGCCCCAATTTTCCTTTATACTATGTATTTTCAAAAATGTTTTAAAATGGAATGGATATTTCAATATCCAAAAATGTCTTCTTATGTGTAAAAAGAGTATTTTAATTAATATAATTTTAAAAATTGAAATCTATTATGTGTTATAATAATGTTACGGTTTTTGGGAATTGATTATGATGATGGTTGGTTCTGTTATAAACCACGGACATTTGGTTTTGTTATAAACCAAGGATGGGTGATTATGTTGTAATCCAAGGATGGGTGTGTCTACAATGAACTAAGGACATGTGGTTATATAATAAACCAAGGATGGGTGGCTCCATTATAGATCTCTAATGAAATAGTTAATGATTATGTTCTTTGCGGAATCAGGATGGAAGTTAAATGATGTTCCAAATTACCTACCTAATTGGTTTATGAATTCTATTTTTTATTGAAACCTCAAGATTTCAGTGGCTAATATGGTTATATTATGTTTAAATAAAATTATTTTATACTTCATAAGGGTGAAAAGTATAACTTTGTGAAAAAATAAAAGAATTTATCACGATTTATAAGATACTTTTATGAGTTTTATTTTTTAATTTAATGTTTCTAATAAAATATTTTATGAAAATCATTGGCTATAGAAGTAGATTTCTTATGTAAGAATTTTTTTATTTTGGGCCCAAAATTATTTTGAAAAGAAAAATTTAGAAGTATTCGAGGACTAATATGTTTATTTATTTATTTTAATATGTACCTTACTGATATTTGTATTCTCATACCCCATTTTAAAATGTTATTCATATGTTTCTAAGGATGATTTGGGCAATAATGAGGTAAAGATGAAAATTTTGAAGATATGATATGAAAATAAAACGGGTTACATCATAAAATATTTTTTTGTGGGGGGAAATGGATACAGAGTGAAAGAGTCCTCTTTATAATATATTATTTATTTATTTATGTGTGATGATATAATTATATAAAACCTTAATCATGAAAAGATCCTAAAATATAAGAATATTAATTCTTTACTTAAAACACAAGATTATGTAATGTTTATGGTAGGTCCCTTATTGATGAAAACTCATCCTTAAGTACCTAGACGATTATTTTCACAATTATTGTGTTTAATGAAAAAATCTATAAATAATGGTAATGTAAGTATGTATTTATTTATTTAATAAAGTAATATATTATAGAAACCATATCCCCAACCATCATTTCATGATGGGTCTATAGGATACAATTTCAAAGAGTGTATTTATTTTTTCACTGATATATGGCACATTATCACTGTTACATGTCACTGTATATATTGAATAATTAATTATTCATACTATATATTAAACATATCATCATCTATAAGGTTTCTATATCTTCTAGTACTATTTAAAATAAATAAACACACCTTTTTCCTTCTTGGGATTATTATCTTAAATCTATGTGTATCATCCAACTACTCATTTAATTATAAGCTCATTAATTCTCATGATTGACTCTATAACCCAATAATAGTTCATTATCCATGGACATTCTATCACCATTCATATTTGACACATGTCACATATATATATAGAATTCCCCTTTTAGGAAAAAATCCTATATGAAAAATCCTTAATTTATTTTTTCACTACTTTATACATTTGAAGCATCCTCCCTAAAATCCTCATAAATGGTTTAATACTATCCATATCTTACCCATTATCTATTTAATAATTCTTCATCTTTCTTGATTAGAACTATAGAATAATATTTTATTAGTGTTAGATATCATAATTAATATAAATAAAAAGGCACATTGGTTTTAAGAACCATTAAAATCCATATAGTTTTGGCCGTGCTAAAAAAACAAATAAAGGGCTTCCTTTATCGACTATATTTATAGTTCTAATGAAAATACCTTTTATCTGTGCTATATTTAGGAACCATTTGTAGTAATGCATTTCTAAATTAACAACAATTTAAAAAAATATTACAATTGCAATAAATTTTAATCATTTCAATACATTTACCACAAACTTCATAATTTAATCTAAAATAAATTTACATTATAATATCTCAATAAATTTAAATAGAATTCACATGAACAATTTATTATAAATATTAAAATTTCTAAACAATTATAAAATAACATGGTGGCCATGTATTCCTTTATCTTTGGAACCCCCTTTCAAAATACCCCATTTACGCTACATATTTATTAACACAGTACCCTAGATCAAACAAAAAATTATTTTACATTGTCTATGTTAGTAATACAATAAATGAAACATAAATACGATTCAATAATGCATTAATAAATTGTCACTTTTAAAATAAATACACGCATTTTTATTAGATTAATGTGTGGTTAATTCTTATAAGTGACTAATTATTTGTGGATTATTTTCCTAAAGTATCAAGTAAATCTAATCTCGTATTATTTTTTTAGTATGTGACATATGTTTTAAACTAGAATTTCGATTATAAAGAAAAACATGCACTTTTAGTTATATTGGGAAGACTATGTGTTGTATTGTTGTGTGAGTCATTCCTACACATAAAAATTACATATAGATGATTTCCTAAAGTATAATGATAATCTAATTGCATTTTATTTGTTTTTAGTGAGTGATGCATGTTTTTAACAAAAAAATTTCTTTTAACGCAAAAACATGTACTTTAAGTCATACTATGAACACCATGTGTCAGATTGATGGGCAGTTAGTTTCTACATATCTCAAGTGACTTATTGATTGTTTTCCTAAAGTATAAATACACTGTAATTGTTTTTTATTTTTAGTGAGTGATGCATGTTTTAAATAATATTCTGCTTTTAAAATGAAAACACATACATTGAGTCATACCGGGCCCACCATATTTCAGATTGAGGTGTGGTAAATTCCTACACATCATAAATTAATTATGGATATTTTTTTAAAAAAAATTTATGAAAATATGAAATTATTTTATTGATTTATAGTGTGTGACATGAATTTTGAACTAAAATGGAACTTTTAAATTGAAAACACACACTTTGAGTCATAATGAGTGCACCGTGTATAGTATTGATGTGAATATGATAAATAAATGTCATGAATAAATTATGGATAATTTTTAGAAATTATCATTTCAATATTACCATTTATTTTCTTCTTTTGAGTATTTAATATGAGTTTTGGACTAAAATGTCCATTTTAAATCCAAACATTAACTTCTGATCATATCAGGCACATTGTTTTTTGGATTGAAATGTTTTTCATTAATAAAATTCACATATTAATAATAGATAATTTTACTAAACTATCAAGACAATAAGAGTGATTTTTTTAGTTTTCAGTGAGTAGATCAGTTTTTGAACAAAAATTCGACCTTTAAACTGAAAACATGCACTTCTAGTCATACCAAGAACAACATTTATCATATTAACATAAGATTCATTACTACAAATAAAAAATGACTTGGGTGTTTATTTTTCCTAATTTATCAACAGAAATAAATAAAATTTTCTAAATTTTGAGTATTTGATAAGTATTTTGAACTAAAATGTCCATTTTCAATAAAAACATGTGCTTTCTTTCATACATAGAACACAATGTGTTATATTGATTAGTAAATTATTTATACACATAAAAAATGCATTATAGATCTTTTTCTTAAAGTATTATGATATTATAATTGTGGTTTAATTATTCCCAGTCATTAACCCATATTTCGACCTAAAAGTCACTTTTAAATTGAAAAAACATAGTATGAGTCATACCAGGAACACTGTGTGTTGGATTAACATGAAGATTATTTCTATACTAAAAATAATAATTATGGATAATTTTAATAAGTAATTGGGATAATCTATTTTTTTCTTGGTTTTGAGTCTGTAATGCTTGTTTTGAAATAAAATGTGCATTTTAAAGAAAAACACTCACTCTCATTCATACCATCAACATCATGTATCATATTTAAGTTTTTATTATCTATATATTTCATGAATGAATTATGGGTTATTTTCATAAATTATAAATATTTTATGAGTTCACTTTATTAGTTTTTAGTGAGTTATTATAGCTTTTAATTAAATGTATCTTTTAAACTAAAAACAGACACTTTTATTCATACTGGCACATCATGTCTCAGATTGATGTTTGGTTGATTACTAAATTTCAAAATGTTCTTTTGTATTTTTTTTTACTATAAAAATATGAGTTTTTTTATTGTTCATGAGTCTGTGACACATGTTTTTAAATAAATGTCGATTTTAAATAAAATCAAGCACTTCTAGTCATTCATCTGCAATGTGTGTCATATTACCATGTCACTAATTCTTATATAAGTGAATTTTAGATAATTTTCATGAAGTGAAAAATATGATCACGTTTCCTTGCTTTTTTGTGAGTGATGTATGTTTTGAACTAAAATTTCAACTTTAAAGTCAAATTGTACACTTACAATATTATAGGGAAGAACATGTGTCAAATTAATTTGAGGATTATTATTTAACAAAAAAATGATTTATATATCATTTTCCTAACATATAATGACAATATGAGAGTGATTTATTAGTTTTGTTCCTGTGATCTACGTTTTAATAAAAAATGTAAATTTTAAATAAAAACATGAACTTAAAGTCATACCAGCAGCATTGTCTATCTGATTAATTTTTGATGGACTTTTTTATGTGAAAAATGACATATATGTTGAGTCAATAAGGTTTTCCTTATGATGTATCCATTCCTTCATGTTTTAAAAATCACAAACACTGTATCTTAAGGAAAATCTCATTTTACCCCTTGTTTAATTTTCTTAAGGAAAATTTCCTTCCCCAAGGAAATTTATCCTTACATTGTTTTCATTTTTCAATCACATTTCTTTTCTAAGTGTAAAATTCAGATTGTAACTAAAAACCTCAGAATCATATAATAATTAGATATGAAGCATTCTGCTTAAGACTTCGAATTTTGACTCCGTACTTTTACTAGTTTTACTCCGAACTTCTATATGTTTGACTCCAAAAATCTATGAGTTCGACTCCGAACTTTTACTAGTTGGAATCCGAACTTCTACTAGTTCGAATCAAAACTTCTATGATTTTGACTCTAAACTTCAACTAGTTCATCTCTAAAATTCTGTGAGTTTGACTCCGAACATCTATGAGTTCGACTCCGAACTTTTACTAGTTAGACTCTAAAATTCTACTAGTTTGACTCTGAGCTTCTATGAGTTCAACTCCGAACTCTTTAAGTTCATGTTCTGAATTCCATTGAATCAAGAATCCGAATTTCCATGAAATTCGGACTCCAAAATTCTATTGGATTTAGGTTACGAATTCCTAAAAAATAGAATCTGAATATCTCTTTATTATAAACTCTGAATTCTATTTTTTAGTCAGACTACGACCATTCATACTTTTTTACATTCCGAACATTTATTTACTTTCATTTCGAACATCATTTTTACTTATTCTTACACTTATTCTAATATAAAATGATGTCATGCCATCAGTTATAAACTAACCGTTGTTTGATTGACACATGTACATGTCCCTCCAAAATTAAAGGAGAAATATGACCGTTGGTGGAGGGAGATGACTGTTGGAGCTTCGCCTATAAATACGAGCTCATTTGAAATGAAACAACACTTGAAAACTAAACTTTTACATCTGTGTCTACATGCTGTTGAAGTGATTTCTAGAGAGAGAGGATCTTATCAACTCTCAAGATTCGTGCTGAATGTTTGAACAACATGTTCTAACTTTTCCTAGTGCATATATGCTTCATGAAACACTGATTTTTGCTGTGTACAATCAAGGGCTTCTGGGGATAGGAAGACAAGGGTTACAACACCTTGAAGTTGAGGGCTTTCTTGCTGAGGAAGACAGAGGTGAAGACTACGTAATAGTTGAGGGCTTGCGGGGATAGCAAGACAAACTCTGATATTTATATCGAGGGCTTACCCTGGTGTGGTTAAGACAAACTTTCATGAAAGTATAAATCAAGGGACCTTTATCCAAGGTTGTTGGGTACCCTTCTCTTTGGATTAAAAGAGTTATTACATGTTACTTGTTTTTGTTACAAGTTTTTCCGCTATGTTTTGTATTGTAAAGGAAAGTATAACTTTCTTATACTTCCTTACTTGTACTCTGATTTAGTTATATTCTATACACTTTAAGTTATAATCTTAGAAGTTGTAAACTTTGGTTAATTTTCATTTCCGGAATCTCTTTTCTGGAATCAAGAAATTATTTAGAACATATAGAGGTCTCGTGAATTATCTTGTTTAACCTTGTTAAACATAACCATCTTTAACATTCCCTTATATAATTTTTAGAAGGTACAATTAACCCCCCCCCCACCCCTTGTATCATAGAATTTAATTCTTATTTTGATCCTACATTTGGTATTATTAGAGTATATCATACTCATACATACCATCCTAACAATTGGTATCAGAGGATTGGTTCCATCTGAATCAATCTCATGATTAGATTCAGAAGTTTTATCTTCTCCCTTATATTTCTCATAATTGAGCATTCTGATTCATATTTTTGGATTCATACTTTTCGGAATCTACATTTCGGAATCATAGTTCGGATTCACTTTTTACTTAGAGATACAATTTTTCTTCCTTAGAATATTCCTTATGATTACAGACATATACATCGAACAAGTTTGTGTGCCAACATTTTTCTTAAGGATGGAAGGCTTAAATGATGGTTCTATCAAAAACCTAAATCCTACTAGACCACCAATTTTTTATGGTAATAATTACGAGTATTTGAGAGATTGAATGAAGACATTCATTATCAATACTGGAGTTGATAACTTTTTCATGCTTACAGAAGGATATAAAATTCCTGACAAGGAAGTTAGTACCTTCAATAATCAAGAAAAGCATGAATACCAACTCAAATATAAGGTACACAATACTTTGCTTTGTTCAATGACTAAGAACATATATAGACAAATTTAATATTGTGAAAAAGCTAACTATATATAGAAGAAACATGATGTTACACATTCTGGAACATCTAATGTGATTGAGACTCGGTGAGTCATGATCAGAGTTGAGTACCATGGTTTTAATTTTCTTTATGGAGAACCAATTTGTAAGGTGAAATAGAGATTCGTGACTATCTTGAATATCTTACAATAAATGGGAGAGAAAGGTCTAGATGATGAATCCCTTGTTGACAAGATCATAGATATTATACCCAATGAGTGAGAATCAAAGAGAACTGCTATCGAAGAAAACAGAAAGGTTACTCAAATTTCTCTTGATGAACTATTTGGAACTCTTCTTCAATATGAGAATAGAGTGAAGAGAGATGCTGACAACATAAATAAGAAGAATGGGATTGATAGTGTTTATTTTACTACAACATAAAATCACATTTAAGCTAAAACTCTTGAGAGAGTTACTAGATCCAGATCTAAGAAAGTTGTTATCCATTCTGAATCTATTGGATGTGAATCCTCAGAAAATGAATTAGAAAATCTTGCTCGAAGTATGTACAAGATATCAGGATAGAGGAACTTTCAATCTAAATAAAATAAGTAGGAAAGTAAATAAAAGAGATATTATGAAGGTACGTGCTATGAATGTAAGAGAGATAGACACATAAGACCAGATTGTCCTTTTATCAAGAAGAAATAATGAAAGGAAAGGCATTATGAGAAAAATAGAAAGAAGTATTATATGTCCAATGATAATAAAGTGTTGAAAGCCAATGACACATGGAGTGCCAGTGGTGGAGACTCTTCATATGAATCATTGGATTATGAATCTCCTAGACAGAAGAATCTTGGTCTTTTAGCCATGATACCTATTGATAATCATTACATGATGGATAAGGTACACAATGCTGAATCGATGAACAATGTTTCTTTGAATCCTAATGATAATAAAAATTATAACTCTTCGAATAAAGAATCCACTTCTGATGAAGATAATTCTTTACCTACCTAGGAAGATGTTTCTCGGTTTGCCAAACCTCATGAAAATGAGAATTCAAAACTCATGATGAAACTTGATAAGGAAAATTCTAGGAATACTATTCTTACAAAGGAAATATAATATATTTCTAATGATCTTGATAAAAAAATTCTGATTTAGAAAGTATTTCAAAAAATCATGAGGAAGTATGTTCTGAGATGAATAAATATTCAAAAGATCTAGAAAACGCAATTTCTAAGAAATATGTTTTCAAGCATAGCTCTAGTTAAAATTTTATTGA
Organism: Viscum album; assembly: GCA_963277665.1. Classification (NCBI taxonomy): domain Eukaryota; kingdom Viridiplantae; phylum Streptophyta; class Magnoliopsida; order Santalales; family Viscaceae; genus Viscum; species Viscum album. Next base: position 1,712,412,190 of record OY728165.1, on the reverse strand, counting down.
AGACAATAACTTAGTTATTAAACTCAAATCCAAAATATACTCCTTGAGGAAGTGTTTTTAAAACTTTACCCTAGGTAAGGAAAATTTTGATAAAATGTATTCACAATTCCGACCTTGATGGAATACTTCTGTTTTTGGTTACCCAAGTTCTAAACCGATCTATAGTAACAACTATTTTGTTCCTAAAAGTGCCCCATTATGTACTAAATGTTAGTGTGGTGGTCACTGGGGAAATAATTGTTACTTAAACAAAACCCAATCCTTAGGATTTCATAAGGCTTTTTTTTCTAAGAAGATGTGGGTACCCAAAATTTTGCTTTTTGAAATTTCCGGATCCAAGCAAGTCTAGATTCTAAAAACCTAACTTTTTCCTTATTTTTAGGAAAATAGGGAATGTACCAACAACATTACATGGTACATGGATAGTGGATGTTCCTAGCATATGACTGGTAACAAAAACTATTTCAAAAATATTATCAAGACGATATGAGGAAAATTAACTTTCAGAGATAATGCTCAGGGAGAATTTATTGGTATATGTAACATTTTTCTTCTTGGAAAGTCTTTTATTTCAATCGTTTTATTTGTAAATGGTCTTAAGCACAACCTCATTATCATAAGTCAGTTATGTGATGAAGGTTACCTTGTGAATTTTAGGAATGATAAATGCCTAGTACACAATTCCAAGGAATACTTTATTCTTTCTGCCAATAGGAAAGAGAATGTTTACACACTAAACATAGAAGACCTTAGGAGCCAAAACATAACTTCCCATAGTGCAATGGAAGATCATTATTGGTTCTGGTATAGAAGTTAGGACAATGTAACCTTAGGAACTTATGAAAACTCTCTAAGAAAGGTTTAGTTAAGGATCTAACAGAGCATAGATTTTATTTTTTCAAATTTTATTACCCTTATCAATATGGTAAGAAACATAAATAAAGTTTTAAATCAATCGGTGAAGTCTCAAAAACTGATGCACTACAGTTGGTGCATATGGATCTTTTTGGTCCAACACAAACTGGAAGCATTGGGGACAAGTATTATGTATTTGTCTTAGTTGATGATAATACTAGATTTTCATGGGTCTATTTTCTAGCAAAGAAGTCTGAAGCATTTTCTTATTTCAAAAGTTGTAGAGACCAAGTAAAAAATTAGAAAAACCTTCCATTGAAAACAATTCATAGTGATCATGGAGGAGAATTTCAAAATTATGATTTTGAAACTTTTTGTAGTAGAAAAGGTATTACTCACAACTTCTCTGCACACAGAACACCTCAACAGAATGGTTTTGTTTAAAGAAGAAATATAATTCTTCAAGAAATAACTAGAACCATGTTGAGTGAGTATTCTTTAGCCAATCATTTTTGGGATGAAGCTGTAATTACTACTTGTTATACTATAAATCTAGTTTTGATTAGATCTTTTCTAAATAAAACTCATTATGAGTTGTGGAATGGTAGAAAACCTAGACTTTCCTACTTTAAGTTTTTTGGTTGCAAAGTATTAACTCAGAATACTAAATATAATTTACACAGATTCAAACCAAAATCTGATGAAGTTATTTTCTTAGGTTACTCCACAAATTTGAAGGCTTATAGAGTTTTTAACAAAAACACTTGCACTGTTGAAGAGACAGTACATGTCAAATTTGATGAAACTGATCCCTTTGTTTTCAAACAACCCCATTCTCCATCCTTGGATGTGTTTTCAAAAACATATTATCAACCTATGATAGAAAATCCATTTGATAAGGAAAATGTTCAAGATAATTCTTCTGAAACATTTACCTCAGAAGATTTCCTACCCTATGTTGAGGAAAACGTTTTACAAAACCCAAATCAGTCATTTCTAAATAATCATCCTAGTAATAGTATGATTGGTGATGTGAATAAACCTGTAAGGAATATAAGTTCCTTAAGAAATGAAATAGAACATCTAGCATTCCTTTCCCAATTAGAACCAAAAAGCACTGATGAAGCTTTAGGTGATGATTATTGGATTAAAGCCATGCAATATGAACTAAATGAATTCGAAAGGAATAATGTCTGGACCTTTGTTGAAGGACCTAAGGAAAATTCTGTAATTGGAGTAAAATGGGTCTTTAAGAATAGGTGTGATGAAAATGGAGTCATTTTTAGGAATAAAGCTAGATTAGTTGCTAAAGGCTATAATCATCAAGAAGGAATACACTATGAAGGAACCTATTCTCTGGTAGATAGACTTGAATCTATTCATATTTTACTTAACATTACATAATTCTCCAATGAGAAACTTTTTCAAATGGATTTGAAATGTGATTTCCTTAATGGTTATGTTAAACAGGATGTTTTTTTGAACATCCTCTTGGATTTGAAGACACAAAAAATCTTGATCATGCTTTTAGACTTACCAAAGCTTTGTATGGCCTTAAACAAGCTCTTCGAGCTTGGAATGGTATACTTACATGATTTTTTCTTCAAAATAACTATGTTAAGGGAAATGAAGATCCAATCCTTTTATAAATAATGATAATAAAAATGTTTTGATTGTTAAAAATTATGTTGATGAAATTATATTTGGTTCAACTCAGCAATCTTTAACTGATTTCTTTGCGGATCTAATGAAATATGAGTCTGAAATGAGTATTATGGGTGAGTTAACATTTTTCCTTGGTTTTCAAATTTCCCCAAAACTAGAAGGAACTTATATATATCAACATAATTATATTAAAGATCTTCTTAAAAATTATGGATATGACAACACTAAAAGTATTAGTACTCCCATCGGTACCTCAAACACACTTGATCTTGATGAAGCTGTGAAACCAGTATATCAAACATCATTTAGAGGTATGATAGGAGGCTTACTATACTTGAGATATAGTCATCTAGACTTGATGTTTTCAGTATGATTATTTAGAAGATATCAATCCAATCCTAAGGAATCTCATTTAAAGGTAGTGAAGATAATTTTTCACTACTTAAAGGGAACCATGGATATTGGAATATTTTATACATCTGGAAATGATTTTATCTTAAACAGTTTTTTAGATGCTGGCCTTGCTGGATGTATAATGGATTGAAAGAGTGCATTTGGAACATTTCATTTCATGGGAGAATCATTAGTTTCTTGGTCTTGCAAGAAACAACATTCTGTAGCACTATCCACTACTAAAGCGGAATATGTAGCAGCTATAAGTTGTTGTGCTCAAGTGTTGTGGATGCAACACACACTTACAGACTATGGCTTGAGTTTTACTAAGACTAAAATTTTGTGTGATAACACAAGTTCTATTTCCCTTAGAAAAAACCCTACACATCACTCTCGCACAAAGCACATAGATATTTGGCATCACTTTCTTTGGGATCAAACACTAAAAGGAGATATTATTCTTTAGTTTATCAGAACACAAGATCAACTTGACGACATTTTCACAAAATCTTTACCCTCTGATAGATTTGAATACACTAAACCGAAGTTAGGAATGATAATCGTAAGGTAATATTACTTAATTAACTTCTTGTTGAACCAATCTACTTATAGTAATAAACTCCTTTTCATAGGGGGAGTACATCTATAATTAAGTTTTTCAAATTTTTAGTAATAAAAATTTTCAGAATGGAAATTTTTCGTAATGAAAATTTTATGAATGGAAATCCTCGTAATGAAAATTTTCGTAATGGAAATCTTCATACTGGGAATTTTCGTAATGGATATTTTTGCACTAAAAATTTTTGGAATGAAATTTTCATAATGAAATTTTCTGTATTCTAAATTTTCATTATGAAGATTTTTGCAATCATGCTTTGTTCTCAAACTATTTGCAATAAAACTTTTTATGTTTTTCGTAGTGAGTTTTTCATTGTGAGTTTTTCATAGTGAGTTTTTCATAGTAAAATTTTCTTCAAGAATAATATCACCTATTAAGAATAAACATCCTATCCAATACGAAAGCTATAATTTCCTTAATTATGTTTTCATATTCACTTTTACTTGATGGTAGTTTCCTATTTTTTAAAATTTCTTGGATTCATTTTTCCTTAAATTCGAATGTTTTCCTTAAAACTTCAAAAGAAAGGAATCAAAGATCAAATCTATAAAAAGACAAGAAGATTTGTTAAAGATAGTTGAGGAGTATCATGAAAAGGTAAGTGCATCTGAAAAGTTTTCACTCCGGACTTCTCAAGATAGATCTTCAAAACTAGATACACCCGCAGATGATGAGAAAGGAGAAGTGGAGATGAACAAGAAATCTGAAGAAGAAAGATATAATCATGACATTATCCATCCAGATGATGTTGAGGATGGGGCAGAGAAACAAAAGGTTACTGAATATACGATTGTGCAAATATCTGAGAGTGAGGATGAATATCTAGAAGAATAGGCCATTCTGAGAAACAGTAGGGGTGAGAAAGTACTTATTGACACCCCAACAAAAGATATCCTAAGGAAGAATCATGTTGGAGGCTCTTTTAAAAGGAAGCTGGTGGAAATAGAAGAAGAACAATCTCCTAGAGAGTTTCCTGATTTGGAGTCATCTGCATTGGGACATGATTTTATGGTTGAGTCCCTAATGAAATTGGTAGACATTATTCCTATCTTTCCTACAATAGACACCAAATGCCAGATGCTTCAACACAGCTTGAATCAGAAGTCAAAATCCTTATCTATGGTAATTGATAAATGTGTGAAGATTGAAGCAGAGCATAAAAATTTTCTTATCAACTACGAGGTCCATAGAAAGTCATGCAGCAAAATAACACTTTGGTCTAAGAAATTTTTTGATTATTTGGAAGAGTTTGATCAGTTCCAACTTGATGTTAAGGAGGATTTTGGTACTGATGATGTGAAAATGAAAAATCATTCAGACCGTTTTCATGAGAAGATGAACCTATAGAAAAATACTCAGATTCAATATGTCAAAGATCTAAATAGAAAGATGAATTATGTTGCTCAAGGTTTGAAATCAGAAAGAGACCTCCGAACCAAGATGGAGGAGAATATAGTGAAGGAAGAGGAGTTACTAAAGTCATAGGTAGAAGACCTGAAGTCTCAAGAAGATAGAATCATAGTCTTAGAAAAGAAATTTGAGGAGGATCACAAAGTGCTCAAAAAGATGAAGACAATTGTGAAGAAGCTCTTGCCCAAGGAAAAGGAAACAAAATAGACTCAATCTGATCATTTGTTGCATTTAATTTTCCTTGTAAAAATTCGTTCAATTATAATAGAATTGTGGTGGCTTATTTTGATTGGTTTCCTTTACTAATATCTCATGTACTATATTTCTTTTCCATTCCCCCAAACTATTTTTGATAATCACAAAGTGGGAGAAGGAAAAAGAACTCAAAAAGGAAGAAGGAAAAATCTAAAGGAGAGATGGAAAAATATTAATAACTAAAAGATGTATCCCTAAGTAAGGGGGAGTTAATCTAAGGAGGAGTTTTTTAGTACAATAAATTTCCATACCCAAGAATAATTCCATTCTAGAAAATCCAGAATAAGATTCTTAGAGTTCCAAATCCTAAGGGGGAGTTAGTCGTATTTATTATTGTCCATATGAAAAGGGAGATATGTTTTAATTTTTCTATCTCCTTTTATTATTTTTCCTAAAGATGTTTGTGCTTTCCAAAAAGGGGGATATTGTTGAGTCAATAAGGTTTTCTTTATGACTTTTCCATTCCTTCATGTTTTGAAAATCAGAAACACCTTACCTTAAAGAAAATCTCATTTTACCCGTTGTTTAATTTTCTTAAGGAAAATTTCCTTCCCCAAGGAAATTTATCCTTACATTGTTTTCATTGTTCAATCACATTTCTTTTCTAAGTATAAAAGTCAGATTGTAACTAAAAACCTCGGAATCATATAATACTTAGATATGAAGCATTCTTTAAGTATCCAAATTTCAACTCCGAACATTTACTAGTTCAACTCCGAACATCTATGAGTTTGACTCTAAACTTCTATGAGTTCGACTCCAAACTTTTACTAGTTCGACTACGAACTTAAAATAGTGCACCAATCTTCTATGAGTTTGACTCGAAACTTCAACTAGTTTGACTCTAAAATTCTATGAGTTCTACTCATACTTCTATGAGTTTGACTCTGAACTTTTACTAGTTTGACCTGGAACTTCTACTAGTTCGATTTCGAAATTCTATGAGTTCAACTCCGAACTCTTTAAGTTCAGGTTTTGAATTCCTGTGAATCCAGACTTTGAATCTCCTTGAAATTCAAACTCTAAAATTCTATAGAATTAAGGATCTAAATTCCTACAAAAAAAATCTGAATATCTCTTTATTATGAGCCCAGAAATCTATTTTTTAGTTGTACTACAAACTTTCATACTTTGCTTATATTCCGAACTTTTATTTACTTTAATTCCGAACATCAGTTTTACTTATGCATACACTTGTTCTAATATAAAACGATGTCGTGCCTTCAGTTATAAACTAACTATTGGTTGAGTGACACATGTACAGGTCCCTTAGAAATTCAAGGAGAAATATGACCGTTGGAGGAGGGAGATGACCGTTGAAGATTCTCCTATAAATAGGAGATCATTTGAAAATAAACGACACTTGACAACTGAACTTTGACATCTGTGTCTACATAATGTTAAAGTGATTTGTAGAGAGAGAGGATATTATCAACTCTCAAGCTTCATACAGAAAGTTTGAACAGCTTGTCCAAACGTTTCCTTGTGCAGATTTGCTTCGTGCAACTCTGATTTATGCTATGTACAATCGAGGGCTTTAGGGGATAGGAAGACAGAGGTTCCAACACCTTGAAGTTGAGGGATTCCTTGCGGAAGAAGACATAGGTGCTGACTACCTGATAGTTGAGGGCTTGCAGGGATAGCAAGACAGACTTCAATCTTTGTATCAATGGCTAACCCAGTTGTGGGTAAGACAGACTTTCTTGAAAGTATAAATCAAGGGACATTTATCCAAGTTTGTTGGATACCCTTCTATTTGGGTTAAAAGAGTTATTACTTGTTAATTTTTTTTGTTACAAGTTTTTCCACTATATTTGTATTGTTAATGAAAGTATAACTTTCTTATACTTCCTTACATTTACTCTAATTTATTTAGATTCTATACGATTTAAGGTAGAATCTTAGTAGTTGTAAACTTTTCATAAGTTTCATTTCCAGAATCACTTTTCCAGAATCAAGAAAGCCTTTGGAACTTATAGAAGTCTTGTGAATTATCTTGTCTAACCTTGTTAAATAGAACCATCTTTAAAATTTCCTCAGGGATATTTCAAAAGGTATAGTTCACCCCCCCTCCTATTATATCTGAGATTTTAATTCTTATTTCAATCCTATGTTTGGTATTATTAGAGTATATCATACTCAGACATAACATCCTATAAATATAAAAAATTTAAATGAACAATTGAGGCAATTAAGCATGTTTGATCATTTTTCATTGAGTGTTGAATATTTTGAACTCAAATGTCACATCTAACTAAAAACACAAAACTTGATTCTTACCAACATACTATGTGTTAGATTGACATGTGGTTTAATTATGAACATAAAAATGACTTGTGGGTATTTTAAATGAATTAAAAAATGATAATTAAATTGTTTTTTAATGATTTTTAGTATGTGTCATTTATTTTTAACTGAAATGATGATTTTTAAAAAAACACACACTTTCAGTAATACTAGACAACTGTGTGTCAGATCGATGTGGGGATAACTATTATATTTCACAAATTATTTTTAGATAATCTTAATTATTTAAGGTGATAATACAATCATTTTTCCCAAATTTTAACTAGTTGTGAATATTTTGAACTAAATTGTCACTTTTAACCTGAAAACACACTATTTGAGCTATACCAAGAACATCAGGCATCATATTAACATGTGGTTGATTCCAAAACATAAAAAATAATTTATGGATCATTTTATTAAGTTATAAAGACAATATAATAAAATTTTTAAAATTTTTAGTATATGACACATGTTTTAAACTAAATCATCACTTCAAAACTGAAATCATACTCTTTGAGTCATACCGGGCACATTGTGTATCAAATTTATGTTTGGTTTATTCCTACTTATAAAATATACTTTATAGATAATTTTCATGAAGTATACAGAAAATTGGAGATCTTTTTCTTGTATGTGACATGGTTTTTAACTAAAATGTAAATATTGAATAAAAATATGCACTTTCATTCATATCAGACACAACATTTTTCCTATTGATGTAAGGATAATTAATACATATTAAAAAACTTATGTACTGTTTCTCAAAATAATCAATAAAATATTATTTTGTTCAAATGTATTTCAATGATTAGAAGATGTATTGAACTAAAATTCCACTGAAAACACATACTTTGATTTATACTGCAAACATCATGTTTTTCATGGCCTAGTGATTGATTCCTTCACATTAAAAATGACTTTTGTTTCTACTTTGAGAAGTAAAATATAATTTGAGCAAATTTTCTTGGTTTTATTTATGTGACGTGTATTTAGAACTAGAATTTAAATTTTAAATAATTACATGTACTTTCAATCATATCATCCACATAATGTGTCAGATTGATATCCATCTACTTCCTACATATAAATTAGTTTCTTAAATTCTTTTTAGGAAGTAAAAAAGACAATTTGAGCTTAATTTATCATTAAAAAAAATTATCTTATCAGTATGTTATTAAAATGAATTAAACCCAATTAATAATTCATTCCATCACAACTGAACATAAAATTAAAAGAAAAGAACAAAAGGATTTATAGAGATAAAAAATAGTTACTTAGTACACCATCCTTTTTGAAGTTTCATGAAAATATTTTTATCTAAGAATTTTTCATCTATAAAGAGCACAAAAAGCCTCCATATAAATTCATGGTCCTTCTTAATGACTAAATTAATTCCCCATTTAAAAAATCACTTCATTTAAAATCCATTAGTTTATTATTCATCATATTTTTTCTTTACTCCTATTGAATATAAGTCTAATAGAGTTGAAATGATGTAGGATATTAAAGGGGATATGATTATCCCATTCAAGAAGGAACCTGAAATATATATGAATGTCATTGAAGTATTTTATAAGATAAAATGATTAAAGAAATAAATTGAACTTTTTATGTTGTATGTTAATAAATTTTACAAATTAATATATGTTTATAATACAAAATAAGAAATAGATAAACTAACACTTAATGATTTTTTTGAAATAAAAAAATACAAATTTGATAAGAAATCACCACTTCATGATACCTACAAACATTCTAACACCATGTTTTATGCTTAATAATTTCCAAACAAATCTGCATCCACTTTTGAATATGTGGACTGAAAAAAATTCCAGTAGCTCTAGAAAAATATAAAAAACAAATTATAAATAATTATTTTAATTAAAATTGTAAATATCATATGAAATAACTCAATATAGACACTAGTTTGTTGTTGTAAAACAATAAATTTCATAAATTTATAAATGTAATAACCATAATCCTCATCATTATATTATTTTAAAAATTATAGAAACATTGAGAGAAATAATTAATTTTCTTTATTATATTTTTGTAAAGTGAAATCTTATTATGTATACATTAAAAATTATCCATTTTTAGAAATATATAGGCTTCTTGTGCTCATAGGTCATCCTCATAACCTAATATTTTTTATAGTTAAAAACTTCCATTTCAAAAATAAATTTTCTTTAAGATATAATGTAAAATGTAAAATTTATGTTTTTTGAAAACTATTTTAATGTAGTTTATTAAAAAATGATTAAGAACATCATTTTTTGTTGATTTTTTGAATATCCATGCATTGAAAAATAAATATTTATGGTGTCCAAATTTATCACAATGAGTATCTAATAGATATTAAAATAATAATAATAATTAATAAAAAAAATAAAAATATATTTTATATGAATAGATTGAAGAGTGTTAACCCTACATTGTTGGTATTTAGAGGAGTCTAACTTCTATAAGTTCTTTTTCAAATGTTAGTAGTTATTATTTCACTATTGTTGAAATTTCATATTTATATAATGAATATTTTTCTATATATGTAATTTGAGGAGTAATAACTCCAAATTTTTGTTCATAGGGATTTCCATTCATATGTTATTAATATATACATATATAAAAGAAATAATTATTATTTAATAATAATGAAAATTGTAGATCAATTATTAGAAATATAAATTATGAAAATGAACCTTAGGAATACATTTAAAATGAAGCATCTATTTCATTGATGCTTGGGAATTTAATTTACAATCTCATGACCAATAATGACTGGAATTGTTTCTTCGTACATTTTTTCTTCATGTTCAATGTATACCATATTAATTTATCAGTTTTTAATAAAAAAATAAATTGTAAATTACTTGAATCATCGAATTAATATATTGTGAAAAATAATAGTCTCACATAGTATTAATGTTCCAATATAGAGTTTGACAATGTAAAATTCTACATCATCTTGGGGAAAATTTAGTTGAGTGCTCAAATTGTGAGCGATGTGAATACCTATTCTCACATGATATTTTATAAGTGGTTTGTTTTATAAAATATAACGTTGGATATTTTATATTATATAAATCACAATAAGGGTATGGTTGGAAGTTGATAGATATAAAGCACTACCAATTTCAACTTATAGAATTTCAGTACAGGAAATGAGGTGCCCCAGACTTGTATTCCTTGATCTGGTGTTAAGAATAACATAATTTACTCATTTTAATTGATACACTTCCTCAAAAACAAAATCATTCACAAATAAGGAAACATTTAGATTCAAAGGTCCTTTTTAGGTTCATATTTTTAGAGATTGAGGGAAAATATCTTACTAAAGAATCCATGTTCTATGTTTCAAAAAGATATTTTTTAACAATATATAAAACTATATTTACTAAAAAGAGCCTTCAATATCTCCCTCAAATTATCCACACAAGATGATATCCTAAATAAATCATGTATAATACTTCCTTTAATAACTTGGGGAAAATAGAGACAAGAGAAGGGGAGAGCTCAAAGTCTTAGTAAGTGTAAACATAAGTGGTAACAACTAATGATCATAAGTGCACGTAATATAAGTATATGGGTATAACCTAGATACATATGAAAAATATACCAAAAAATATTAGATCAAAAAACATGATACATTGAGTATGGAATGTCATAACATTAGAAATTAATTTCAAGAATGTGTGAACATTAGTCAATAAAAATAATCCATTAGATCTTAACATAGTTATAATAATAAGAATTGTACAATGGCACAAACATAAATATAGGATAACATTTTGAACAAATCCAAGTATCTTCACCCTATTATATTGTAAGTGTATACATGTATGTACACCATTTTATGTTGTGAACAAATCCATTTGTTTCTAATCATCATTATCTCATTGGATATGAAATATTAACTACTGAATTGGAGATAGATATAGGACCCCACTTTTTATCATCCATACATATGAGTGCAATAAGAAATTAATCTTTCATAAAATAATATATTCACTATGAAAATAAAATGGGTTTAATATTCTTTAAAATGGAAACATATAATAAAAAACATTCATAATTCCATTAATAATTGTAAAATTATATAACCAAAGAAAAAATCGGTATCCAATTAAATTCAATAAATTTGTATATAAATACCCTTTAATCAAAAAAATAGAGCGTATAGTATTTACACCATACTGTTAATGGGAATATGGTTATGTCAATAACTTACAAAATCAATTCATGTGTCAAATCTATATAAACACCATTCATTAAATTTAAGTAAATATAGAGCATTATAAGAGGATTTGCATTCGACAAAAAAAATATTTATACATAGTGTGTGATTTTGTAACATAAAGGTTATCATGGGTCATTTCTCTGATAGAGAAGAAAATTACATAAGAAATCCACATAAATAAGTTAGATGCATTAATTTAATAAATATATTTGATCAAGAATTATATATATCAATGGAAATTGAATTTGGAAAAAAAAATTATGAGTTTTATAAAAATATCACTTTGAAAATAGAAATTAATCATGATATTTTAAAATCATTTTAAATGAAATATTTTATAAAAATATGAGAAAAATATTATAAAATTAATCCAAGAAATCATATAGATAATTTTTTATATAAATCGATAAAACTATTTTAATGATACATTCAAATATAAATGTAAAAAGGTATTTTTTTTGAAAATGACATTAAAGGAAAACATTAGAATGATTTTATATTAAGAAAATTGAAAAGAAGTTTATTGTAATTTAAAATTAACATTTTTTCAATTTTCAAATATTAATATATATATATATATATATCCACAAAATTTAGACTTGGGAATAAAATAAAATCCCTTTAATATTTTAAAAACACTTTTTTTATAACTCTAGTGCTTTGAAACATTAAAAAACTAACATGTTAAAACCAAGTAAAGAGAATTAAAATAATCATGCATAACCATAGGATTAAAAATTATTTTGATGTTATAAATAAATTGTAACACTCTCAGTTTTTAACAGAATATTATGCTTGATATCTTTCATAATGCATAGCACTGAGCTTTATGTAATTTTTGGTATACTATAAAAATATTCTTTTTGATGTGACCATTATAACCTAGTCATTAAATTTATGGTTACAAATTGTATTAACCATATTATCAATTATATAATAATTTCAAAATAAAAAAAATTATTGATCAATTATTAGTAACTAAGAACTCAATTTTTTTTTTGAATTTTTTCTATTCGTTAATAATATATTATCTTAAAAAATTGTTTTATTGTTTTTTGATATAGAATATTATAAATAATTTTTGAATCATCTAGAAATATTATTTTTTAAAAATTTTATAATTTTTAAATTTTAAAATTAAAATTATATTATGGTAAAATTTTGATATTTTTTAGAAAAGATTGAATTTTCAATGAATAGTGTAAAATACAATTTTTTTTGAAAAATATATTTTATTTGAAATTATTTAAAAGTTAAAAATATATTTCCAACAGTTTTAATGATTATTTAGTTAATTTTTATTAATTATAATCTAATTATATTCATTATAAATAATTTTCTACATGTATTTCGCATAAAAACATTACTATACTTAAAAACACATTTTTATTAAAAAAGTGTTTTTCATTATGTTTAAAATTTTATTATTAAATTAATTTCTAAACCTTATATAAATTAAATCAATAAAAATGGATTCTATATATTTATTCATGAAGTAAAAATTTTGTAAATGGGATACTTTTATTTCTTCTCTTTATCAATAGTAACCATAGTAAAAAAATTATCAATATAGTGGGGGTAAATCGGGTAATTATGGAAAAAATAATTAGATAAGGACTAAAAATGACCCTAAAAGTCCTATTTATCATATTTTATGAGTTTAGTTTAGTTTTTTCTTTCACGTTTTAAAAATTATGGTAACTTGGGCCATATTTCTTTGAAATTTACCATTAAATTAGTTTATGTTTTGAAAAGTCAAAAATGTCATTTTTTGTCTTTTATTATCTCAAATTTTTTGAAATAGAGATAAAACGAGGATCCATTAAGTTATAAAAGTGTTATATAAAATATAAATTATTTTTAGGGTATTTTTAAAAATTTTATTGATAAAATAATTACCTTAAATTATTACGCAACATCGACACAATATTTATTCAATTAAAAGAAAAATAAAATAAATGATTCTAAAAATATTAAATTTAACAAAATATGGATTAATTATTGTGTAAAATAAATTTATAGAAAAATATTATAGGTTAGGGATGTTTTCAAATATTATATTAAATTTGATTTCCCTCATGTTGTTCTCAAATCAAAATTAAATGAATAGTTGAAAAAAATGACATTAAAGATATTTTAAAAAAAAGTTATTTAATTAAATGATTTAAAAATTAAAAAAAATCATATAATCAGTAAAGGTATGTTTATTTGTTTGAAAATATCAACCATGTACCATTTATGATATAATTTCCCATTTATAGTTACTATCTTGACCCCTAAAGAGTAAAGAAATTAGTTATCATGGTAATCGCTAAAAAAAGTCCACACATGTTAAAAATTACAAGGGTAAAAAAATAATATAAACATTTATAAATTTCATTTTATGAGTTTATTTATACTTATAATAATTATATATTTTAAATATATCATTTGGGATCCATTTTCCCTTAAGAATTAATTTATATTAATTTAATTCTTTATGAAATTTCAAGAATGCTCCTAATCTCTCTTATAAAAGGTATGCACCTGTAACACCCTGAGATTTTATGAGAAGAATTTTTCTAATTTATTTGATGTCTTGTGTTTTATTATACCCCAATATTATCTTGCGCTATAGGAAACACCGTATTAGCTTGTAGTATATGCAACACTAATCTTGGATCGTGTTACACACAATTTCAAGTTTGTTTGATTGTAGTTATTCTGCACAACATTGAGTATATATATATATATATTCAATGTATTAATGAAATATGGTTGTATTTTTTTATACGAAACAACAAAAACGTCGTGCACTACACACAACCTTGGCTTGGCTTGCATTACACGCAATCGCGACCTTCCTCGATTGAGTGTGTTGTACGCAATACCGAGTTTTAATAAACAACGATATGTTATTATAATATTATTATGAACTAGCCGTTATGAATAGTATTTACTAAATTTTTAATTTTATAACATTATTATTCATCTTACACATTTTCTAGAAGAAGGTATAAGAACAAAATTATTTTTTCGGGTAAAATAAGTATTTTTCAAAAAATACGGTATTGCCGCCTTTTGATGGCGCACCCACGTTAAATCTAGTTTTTGACATGTTTATAAGTTAAATTTTACAAAATAAAATTCTTATTTTTAATCAGGATATTGAAATTTACTTTGTAAAAATGTTTCATTTTATTCTGATAACTTTCATATTTTAATGAATAGTAAAAACACTCTATATTTTAATTAAAAACTACTTTTTTCATCTTAATAATTTATATTGTTAAATTATAATATTCAAAGGTTTTAAAGGATAAATATAATATATTATTACCATTTAATATAATTTATGTCATTATCATTTATTTTACATTGAATTCATAGGTAAAATCATTTCAATCTTTTGTAATGTTTTAACTTTTAAAACTTGTTTTCTTATTAGCGGGATTAATTTAAAATTAATTAATGAAACTTATATGTTTTTAATTTTGAAAAATAGATTCCATATTTTTAGTCAATAGGTCAAAATTATGTTACTAGGTTACTTTTTATTTTTGGGCACTATGAATAGTAACTACGATAATTTTTATTTACTTCAGTTAAAGATAAATTGGGTAATTAAGGGTAATCCTAAGATTATAAAATTACCCTAACACATGCCAAAATTATATTGGATAACTCAAAGTTGACCCATATCACCTAAGGGTCAGATTAGATTCATTTTTAGGACTTTTGACCATGAAAAAAATTTAATTATTATTAAAACCAAGGAAAGTGACAACATGTCACTCTCATAAATCTTATAAGTATAATAATTTTAATTTAGAGATACACTTCATGAAACAATGAAAATTAATAGTCTCCAGAAAGCTAAAAAAAATATCTACATCATGAGAATTTATTTAGAATTTTTAGGGCTTAAACATTTGTCATTAATGGTGACACAATAGTGAATCAGAAATTGTTTATTTAGTGAAAAATCAATAATATAGTTTTTATTAAAATACCAATACCTATCAAAAGGAACCGAAACTTGACCAAACATTATTTTTAGAGTATATTTATACCCTAATAATTAAATGGTCGATTTTTGGACCATTTGGAGCCTTATAAAACCTATTATGACATTTATATTATTTTATTTTAAATGATATCAAAGACGTCATCTTCATAATTTAATAAATATAACAATTTAAATGTCATGATTTTAAAATTATAAATTCAAGTAAAAATATTATTATGAAAAGTATTATATTTATATTCTTCATAGGATTTTATTTTAAATTTTTATGCAACAAATAAGTATATTAAATAATTATAGAAAAATGTTGTAGTAATTATTTCATATACCAAATAAATGGTTTTAGAAATATTAAAAAAAATATTATAAGAACTATTTAATGTGATCCACTTATTTTATAGATAAATATGGCATGTTATGAATCTATTAATGCTTTTATTTTGAACATATATTCTGTGAGGATTTTATTTAAATTCAAATAAATGAATAGTGTCAAAATTGACACTATTGTTATTTTATTAAAATAACATAATATAAAATTGTTTAAAAATTACAAAAATATTTAAAAATTATAAATTAAAATTTATATGGTCCAAAATGTCATAAATTATCCAATTATGTACAATTACCAACACATAAGTAATTATTTATAACAATTTGAAATTTAGAATCTTATTTCCACAAATAAACATAACTAGTTTAAATAAGGATAAATAAAGTTGATAATGTTTAAAATAAATTCAAAACATGTATAAATTTTATTGGTTGATGATATTACAACCCTATAACATATAATCTTCAGATTTGATTCATTTTGGAAGTTTATATGTGGGGTTTGAATTTATTATAAATTAATATTTCTTATAATTCCAAAGGTGCCCCTCTCCTCCCTTATAAAAAGGACACCACTTCCCCCTACTTTTCACACCCTTTTGAGCCTTGAAGCTCGGACAAACCCTGCCCATTTCCCTTCTCAGCCTCCTTAGAAACATACTAGAGGTCCTGGTCTTCTTCAAATACAAATTTTAGTTCCCTAAGAGGAGGTTTCAAAGAGGAGTGTCGAAGAAGAGATAATATCTGTTACCGATTCGTTCAAATTTATTTCTTCTTCTACTTCTTCTTCTGTTGTTGTTTCATTATGAATTAATAAAATCAGTATCACTCATATACGGATATGTTATTATAAATATTAAAAAACCTTATTTCACCTTCTATCCATTCTAAGGAAAAAGAAATCACTGCGTGTGCGTACGTACGGAATACCGTTTCCACGCCGTGGTGTAATCTGTTTTTACACCACCAACACACTTGGATGGGTATAATAGTGTAAATAATAACTACATATTATTATTATAACATAATAATGATTCTAAGATATTATATCATTCTCTCCAATTCCATTCAATAAATATGGTAACGATATCATCGCTCGTGCGTACGTACGGATTACCGTCTCCACGACGCGATGAGATTCATTTTCCATGTTAGCAATTAAAGAATGATTATAAAGTATATATAATAAGTAATACTGAAATATATAACATAATAATGCTACTGTATTTATATATATATATATATATATATATGTCATCTACTTAATTCCATCCAATTCAATAAGGAAACAAAAATAGCGTTCATGCGTGTGTACGACCAACCGTCTCCATGAACGGTGTATTTATTTCCATTTATAGATCTGTTATATATATGTATATTCTGAATATATATTATATATAAATCATGTTTTATATTCTGTAATTAATTAATCATGATCTATGTAATCATATTCATAATTACAAGTTAAAACACGGACGATAAATGAAACGATTTTACCCAAAACGCTATTTTAACATGAATTTACAAAAGAACGGGTAATATAAAGTCATAAGTGATCCATATATGATAACATAACAATGAATATGACTCAGTAATAGTTCAATGACATTATTTAAAACATTATATAGGAGGTTCAGATACGTACGAAGCATATCAGACCTAATATAAGGGATAATTATTTCAATCTCATTTTTATTCGTGATTGCTTATACGTAAGTATTTACTGGGGTTATATTTTTCATCCATGACCATAAAATGTTTTTCATAAAGTTTTTAATATTCTTCCATGTATTTTTATTTTCATGTTTACCCCTCTTTGACGTTTAATTTTTGTTATGGATGGAATCTTTCTTTTGTTTACCATACGTGGTACTTTTTGACTTTTCCGACAAAAGTACGAGGGGAATGTTTTTTTAACTTATAATGCATGATTGAATTTTTACGGTTTCTTAATGAATTATTTTCATGAAGCTTACTCTACAATATTTCATGACTATTTTCAACAAAATAATTTTGTTTTAAAATTGAATGGCATATTGTGAAAAGAAAATGATTTTGAAAAAGAAAGGATATTTTCCCCAAGAATTCATTTGAAGTGCTTTATCAAAACTATTTTCCATCTAAGATAAATTTATTTCATATGTGTATGTTTCAGGTATAATGCCTCTATGATTAAAATGGTTTATCTTCCCTTATTATGAAATGAAATCCATTTTTTTATATGGATTATGTTATGATTGGATGACGCTTATGAAACCCATTTGATTATTTGGGTTATGATGAATGATTTATGTCTATGTTGTGGCACAAGTAAGAATGATTTCATTATGAGATGGGTGGGACATATATCTCCCTCCAATGCATTGGGTAAAGATTTATATCTCATGAGATAGAAATGGTGGGAATGGTAAGTTAATTCGGTTCAGTGTTATTGGACTGAAATGAGGAGTGAACTCGATTCAGAAAGGGAATTTTTCCAGCAAGATGGTCTTGGCAGCAATGCCTTGGCTACTATGGAAATCATAACATGTTCTTAATGGTTGCTACAATTACATGTTTTATTACCATTATATTTTATCATGGTTGATGTTCCATTATGATATATGCCTTATGTACTTCCATGATTTATGGCGTTGCTCATTGTTTTGATGTTTAAATTTCATGTTCATGTTTTTTGCTTTCAAATGTTTATGGATTGTTATATATTCTCTATGTTTTCCCTTACTGAGCATTTGAGATCACCCATTTTATGTTTTCTTTTCCCTAGGATATAAAAAAACGTTTTAGGAATGAAAAAAAGGAAGACCATTATGGGGGATGTTGAGGATCTTTCACCAATATTAGAATATTATGTTCCATGTTTCCAAAGGAACTCAACTATTATGGTCTTTTGGTGTCGGTTTTTGTTATGTATTAAGTATTCAGAAAATGTAATGTAATGTCGGTCACGACCCGTCCCAGTGGGGCCCGCGCTATGACTCCCCAAGCCCGCCTCCAATAGGCCAGGGGCAGGTGACTAGCACCGAGTATGCATATCACTAACATGGGAGGCATTGCCTAAGAACCTGTACACATGCACACATCTCCAAGCCCAAAAATGCTTAAATGTAAAACACTAAGGAACAAAATGCATGAATACAACTAAACCCTACAAACAGAGCACAACGAAAGGTAGAGTACTGTAAAAGTAAACTGGTCCAGAATTCAATCCCACCAAAAACAAGAGTCTGAAAACTGCAAGGTCCAACCTGTAAACACAAAAAGGCACTGGGACAGCTGCTCATAGCCGTAGGAATGCCTCATTCTGTAGGGAACTCAGAATGCTCAGTCCTATCCTGATCCGCCCTGGACTCTGTCGAAATGATGCTCGTCTGCACAAGACACCAGATGTGCGGGAAAGGCCCGTGCATGGGTGAGTATAACAATACTCAGTAGAGGACCCCATAAACCACAAAGCAGTAAACAAAGTAAAGCTACAGTCAGCTATGTACAGTATATGTTTATAGACCATATAAAACAAACCTGATATACTCAAAACACAGACTAGTGGTCTAGAGACAAGTCACGCAACCGCATTCCCCCGTAAGGGATTCAGTTCGAAGATTCTGTAATGCACTCGTTCCTGGAGAACACACTCCACGAGACTTATAGCACTGATGAAGTCCATCTGAGAAGTGTTGTTCATTATGAACCATCATGAGAGATGGTTACACTCATTACGGGAGACACACTCTTGAGTGGAAAGGTTACGATAGATAGAAGCACTCATTATGAGAGACAAACTCCTGAGTGGGAAAGATCTTGATACACAGATGAGGATCCCTACCTGGGCCATGGAGGATACGACGACTCATCAGGAATTCACCTGCTAGGTAGAGGATCGACGCCCGGTAGAGTTGGTCACGTCGATGCATGACTCTACCTAGGTTCTGGAATGGATAAAGGATCTCGATCCGGGCCTCCCGGATGGATGCCTGACTCTATCACAGATATCCCTACTGAAGGGATCAAAGACATGTATGAGGGAAAGATGCCTGACCCTCAGGGAAATAATAAGAAGGGGCACAAACCCAAATGAAATATGTTTTTGGCACGACGACCAAAAGGACCAATCCATTTTCCAAAAAGTACAGTGCATGTAGAAATGACACACGTCGTGTGGTCCGACCCCGGGTAGTTCCCGTGTACAATGGCCCGTGTCATGAGGTTGTTTGTGTAGAAAAAACATAGTACACGACATGTAGTACGGAGTACATGCCGTGTCTGGGTAACTGGGGTTGGCTCCCTGTACTCTGGCCATGTGCCCGTACACGGTCACCAACCCGTGTACTCCGACCCGTGTAATTTGCACACGGGGTGAGCCGCGCTGCTGGCCTCGCCTGGCCGTGTGATGGATTACACAGTCGTGTACTCCATCCCATGTCCGCGTATCCCCAGGATACACGCCGAGCTTCGCGTAGCCACCTCTGCCAAGCTGTACATGTCGTGCCGCCTGAAGCCTTGTAGATCACCCCGTGTCCGTGTACTACCCAAAGTACACGCCAAGCTTCGGGGAAAGTCCAACACGCTGTGTGACCTGGGTCACATGCCGTTTGATTCTTCTCTGACCCTGAAACCCTAGTCGTCGCCGCCAGTACTACACAACGTGTTCTTCAGAATTACACACCGTGTATTCGGGAAATTTCCAGAAATGGCGCTCTTTGCCGGCGTGCCTCCCGTGCTGCTCTGATCATCTATTCAGCCATCTGATCGTCTCAAAACTCCCTGGTTCTGGTCGCCCCGACACCACGAAGCTGCTTCCATCGTTTTTGGACCTCTGATCGGTTCCGAAAATGTGTTCTGATCTTCCCGCATGAAGAACGCTGGAAGAATGCTCTTTCCGATCTGGTCTGATTCGTTGTCTTCCATCGTCGCCATACCTCCATAAGGTCGTTGGGGTGTCGAACCTTCAATTTAGGATCGTTGCATCGCAGAACGGATGCGCAACGATCCTTTGTTTGTCACCCTACGAAGAAAGCGACGAACGCGCGGGGAAAAAAGGGGGGAGTAATCCAAAAAAACATATTGAGGAACGAACCTCCACCATCATTTGTCATGGCATTGATCCGCTCCCATTAATAGGATTAAACAGAGCAAGAATCAACAACAACATAAATAATGGATCAATACCCCATAATCTTTCTGATGAAAATCCCTCCTGCAAAAACGTACGAGTCCGCGGATCAACTTGTTCGTGGTTGATCTGCGTTCGTCGTTTAAACATAAATACGGGGAAAAGAAATCGAAATAACAAACCCTACCTTTCGAAATGTACTATTGTTGATGAAGGCACCGCACTACCATTGTCATCGAGATCCTTCAATGTTGGAGCAACAATCCTTGGTTTCGATCCGTCGTCGTTCGTCACCGAGAATTTCCTCCAGCGCCTCATGGATTCGGCAGAGGTTCCTCTCAAGTGTTTCCAATTATCAAAAATTGGTTAAACCATTAAAAAGGGAAATGGTTTGGCATTTAATTATGTGGCAGTATTAATGACGTTGACTTTCCTTTTTGAAGTCTTTAAGACAAGCCATAAATTTAGGAAATAGTTGCGCTGTTACCGTGCTGCAGAGGACGTTTCCTTAAATGAAATAAAATAAACTTGTTAATTTATTTTATTTTATATTACTTAAAACGTCCGAAAATTAACTTTTTCCCTCGACCTGTACCGGTCAAGGTTAGCCTCATTCTTAGGTAAATTCATAGTCCCAGACGCAACAGTGCACTCAGATTTTTAATTCAGGCATCCGTTTCGAAACTGCCACAATCGCGAACAAGTTCCGACTCACTTAACTTTAAAAAAGTTCAAAACACCATTTCGGGATCACTAGACCTCGTAATGATGTGTCGTCTTTGCGCCCAGTCTTGAAATAATTCCATATAATATTTAAAATAATAAACAGAAAATATGAGATATTACATTCTCCCCACCTTGGGGCTTTACGTCCCCAAAAAGCCAAAACAAAGGCTACTCAAAAAGATGAGGGTACTGGGCACGGATCTGGGCCTCCCGCTCCTACGTGATCTCCTGAAGATTCCCGTGATGCCACCGAACGCGCACCAAGGGAATCGATCACCCACAAAGGATCCTCTCATACTGATCCTCGATCTCCACCAGGTACTAAGCAGAGGTCCCTCCATCCTCGATGTCCAGCTCGCCCTAGTCGATGACGTGCGATGGGTCATGCACGTACCTCCTCAGCTGCGACACGTTGAAGAAATCATGTACCCGGTAAAACTGTGGAGGTAGAGCTAGGCGGTACGCCACCTCGCCAATTCTGCATAGAATCTAAAAAGGTCTGATGAACCTCGGGGATAGCTTTCCGCCTCGGCCAAATATCTGCAACCCTCGTCGAGGTGACACCCAAAGAAAGACGTGGTCTCCCTCTTCGAACTCCAGAGGTCTCCGTCGTCTGTCAGCATAAGACTTCTGCCGGCTCTGTGTAGTATTCATCCGTTTCCAGACGATCTTCACCTTCTCTGTGGTGGCTCGCACTAACTCTGGACCCATGAGTGCTGACTCTCCGAGGTCGGTCCAGCAAAGTGGTTACCGCCAGGGTCTCCCATACAAGGCCTCTAACGGTGCCATACTGATGGTGGAGTGGTAGCTGTTGTTGTATGAAAACTCCACCAACGGTAGGTGAGCCTCCCAACTGCGACCAAAATCCAAGACGTAGGCTCTCAACATATCCTCCAGAACCTGAATGGTCCTCTCTGTCTGACCATCCGTCTGTGGATGAAATGCTATGCTCAAGCGTAGCTGAGTCCCAAAAGCCTCCTGCAATCCCATTGACAACCGGGATGTGAAGCAGGCATCTCGGTCTGAGACTATAGTCGAGGGGACTCCATGAAGCCGAAATATCTCCCGCACGTAGAGGAGTCCCAATCTCTCTACGAAACTCTGCTCCCTGATAGCTAAGAAGTGGGCCGACTTGGTGAGTCGGTCAACGATCACCCAGATAGAACCATTCCCCTTGGACGTCCGTGGTAAGCCTATCACGAAGTCCATCGATATTCCATCCCACTTCCACTCTGTGATTTCCAGGGGTGAATTAATCCCGCTGGAACCTGGTGCTCATCCTTCACCTACTGGTATGTGAGGCATCGAGAAACTAACTCTTCTACTTCCTTCTTCATTCCTGACCACCAAAACTGCCGTCGGAGATCCTGGTACATCTTTTCCACTCCAGGATGTACCGCCAAAGGGGATGTATGAAACTCCCTCAGCACCTCCTCCTGCAATGCCATTGGTACAACAGTGCGTCCTCTGAAAAGAAGTTTGTGCTCCCCACCTTGTGAATATCCATTAGGAGCATGTCATGTGGATGAATGAGCACATTAATCCACACCGTCGACATCCCCAATTTGTGCCTCCCTATCTTGTTATAAGAGTGGAGGGGTTACAACCATCGACTGTAGGTAAGCTATATCCTCCCCATCCACGAAGGATAACTCTAACACGGATAACTGTTGTGTCGCCTCACTCAACAACAGTGAGCTCGATCTTCAGCTAAGGGAATCTTCCACCTTGTTCCTCTTTCCAGGAGTATAGATGATCTTGAAATCATAGTCCTGGAGGAACTCTAGTCAACGCCTCTACCTCAGATTCAGATCCTTCTGCGAAAATATGTACTTGGGGCTCTTGTGGTCAGAGTAGACAATCAACCACTCTCCCATGAGGTAGTGTCACCACATCTTCAACGCGAAGACTACCGCTTCCAATTCAAGATCATGGGTTGCATAGTTATGCTCATGTGGCATAAGATGGCGCGAACCAGATGCAATCACTGCATGCCGCTGCATCAGGATACAGCCGAGCCCGGTCCCTGATGCATCGCAGGAAACTACATACTCGACACCCTCCTCTGGAAATTTCAGGACTGGGGGCTCATCAAAATCTGCCTCAACTGCTCAAAAGCCTATTGGAACTTCTCCGTCCACATTAAGGGCTTCCCCTTCTTGGTGTAAGCTGTCATCGGTGCTGATATCTAGGAGAAATCAGGAATGAATCTCCGGTAATATCCTGCCATCCCAAGGAAGCTCCGCACCTCCGTCACGCTTTGAGGTGGATCCCATGCTAACACAGCCTCCACCTTGATGGATCTACACCTACTCTATCCACTGAGATGAAATGTCCCAGAAAGTGGACCTCTTCAATCCAGAATTGGAACTTCAAGAGCTTCCCATAAAGCTCGTGCTCTCAGAGTATGTCCAGAACCATCCGCATTGGTCTCGCGTGCTCCTCCTCTGATGCTGAGTACACGAGGATGTCCTCAATGAAGACCAAAATTAACCGGTCCATGTATGGCTGAAGATTCGGTTCATCAGCCCCATGAACACTGCGGGGGGGTGTTGGTCATGCCAAAAGGCATCACCAAGTACTCATAGTGACCGTAGCGGCATCTGAATGTCATCTTCGGTATATCCTCGTCCCGCACTCGTAGCTGGTGATAGATTGATCGAAGTTCAACCTTCGATAACCAATGTTCCCCTCTTAGCTGATCAAAGTGGTCATCGATTCTCGATAGTGGATACTTGTTCTTCACTGTCACCTGATTCAGGCACCGGTAATCCACGCACAGTCTCAAACTCCCGTCAGCCTTCTTGGCAAAAAAGATAGGGGCTGCCCAGGGTGAAATGCGGGGTCTCATGAAACCCTTGCTCTACAAATCCTCCAACTGCACCCTTAGCTCGCAAAGCTCTACGGGGGCCATCCGATATTCCGATGAGGAAATTGGTGTTGTCCCGGGGTGTACGCTGATGCAAAATCAAATTTCCCGTTTGGGAGGTAATCCTGGAACATCTTAAGGAAAGACGTCCTCATACTCCGCCACCACTGCTGGGAACTGAGGGCTCACCACATCTACTACTCCGAGGGTAAGGCTATCCAACTCACGAGTGATCGGCTGCATCCTCCTATAAATGAGCCCATTTTGTGCTACCTGGGTTTCCTTTTCTCTGAAAAAGGAAAACCTCATTCCCTCATGGAAGACACACCACACCCTTTGCCTAAAACAGTCAATCTAGGCATAGACCAAAGATAACCAATCCCTACCGAGAATGACGTCGTAAGGCCTTGACGCTACCACCAAGAGGTTCCAACTAAAACTCTCGCCTCCAAGGGTAAGATCACACTGTCTACAATGGATCGTGATCGTCGAGTCTCCTCTCGTTGGTGTCTCCAAGCGTAAGGATCGAGTCAAAGGTTCTACCAGCATCTTGAGGTTTTGTACAAGACACATGGCTATAATGGAATGACTGGAACCTGTGTCAATGAGTACGGAAGATAAGGTAGAAAAGACACAGATCGTACCTCGAATCATCCTTGGATCCCCTAGGTCGTATGTCTTGACCGCATGTAGTTGCACTCGCCCCTATCCCCCAGCACCCTGAGCCCGGTGCGGACCTCCTGGGGGTGGTGGTGGAAGTAAGTTGAAGCGTCTACCACCAACTAAAGCTCTCCCTTATCCTCTGCCACGTCCGCCGCCTGGCGGGTCTGCCTTCTCTGTTCTCTACCTCTACCTAGGTGGTCCATCTACCGCTTCCCTATCTGCAGCTCGACGGGTCAGGCAATCTCTAACGAGATGTCCCATACCGTCGAATGTGTGGCATCGCATCTCCCTAGGGTGAATGAATCTATCCTAAGATCCCTGTACTATCAAGCCCCTATCCTAGGTCCTCCTCTAATGTCTCTCACGTCTTGATCCCTGCGTCTGACGCCGGCCCCCTACCGCCGAGGTCTCCGCACCTGTCTGCTTGCTGCTGACTGCCAGCGGCTATCTCTACTCCGCCAAGAAGCTCTTGACCACCAAAGATTTCTCGAGCACTCCAGCATAAGACGATATGCCTAGAGGAATGAAACTAGCTCGGATGTATCATCACAAACCTTGCACGAAGGTCCGATCTCTAATGTACTGATCCCTGACCATATTCATCGAGTACCCGGTGAGGTTCGTGAACCTCGAGGAATAGTCAGCCACTATCATACTACCCTGCTGGAGCGGAAGAAGCTCCTGGATGCATACAGCTCTCAGTGTACCTAGAGAGAACTCCACCCTGAAGATTCGCTCAAACTCCGTCCACGAAAGAGTATCCCCGTCGTGGGTTTGTCTGGTCAGACTCCACCATCGTCCCGCCAAACCCTGAAGAAGGCTCGCTCCTAGGACCACCATCTGGTCTGCTGGTGTCCTCACTAGACGGAAAACTCTAGTAACTACCTCAAGCCATTCCTCAGCCACTTGAGGGTCGGGATCGCCTCAGATCTTGAGGGTCTCTATCTCTGAAACTCATGGACTGCATTAAGTCTGTGCTCCTCACCGGTCGGTACTGCAGGTACCACTAGATGCTCCACTGGTGGTGGAATAGCAGGTGCACCACCTGGTGGCAACGCCTGGGGAGCTAGTCCCTGTATCGAAGCCTCATACCTGAGGGGGGCATCCTCGTGATCGTGCTGCTGAATCCTAGCGTGTATGCGTCACAGAGGCATCCTGTAAACAAAGAAGATGTACCATGGTCAATGAGTATATCTGGATAGATGACACAAACGACATGGATAACACAACCCAATCCTATATAATGCATGTACCTTTTATTTCCCCGTAACCAGTGTTTTCGTGAACTGAGTCAAAAAGCAGGTTATCAGAGTCCTGGTGTATGGATATGTCGGCCACCACACCAACACTGGGGTCTCTGGCCTGAAAGTCGAACCCGAAACACTCAACACTGTTTCCCCAAACCAATCTCACAGAATTATGGTCCTAAGGTAGAATCGACCACCTCTGATACCACTCTGTCATGACCCGTCCCAGTGGGGCCCATGTCGTGACTTCCCAAGCCCGCCTCCAATTGGCCAGGGGCTGGTGACTAGCACCGAGTAGGCATATCACTAACATGGGTGGCATTGCCTAAGCACCTATACACATGCACAAATCTCCAAGACCACAAATGCTGAAATGTAAAACACTAAGGAACAAAATGCATGCATACAACTAAACCCCAACCAACAGAGAACAATGAAAGTTAGAGTATTGTAAAAGTAAACTGGGCCAGAATACATGCCCACCAAAAACAAGAGTCTGAAAACTGAAAGGTCTAACCTGTAAACACAAAAAGGTACTGGGAATGCCACTCGTAGCCGTAGGAATGACTCGGCCTATACGGAACTCAGAATGCTCGGTCCTTCCCTGGTCCGCCCTAGACTCTGTCTAAAGGCTGCTCGTCTGCACAAGACACCAGAGGTGCGGGCAAGGCCCGTGCAGGGGTGAGTATAACAATACTCAGTAGAGGACCCTGAAAACCACAAAGCAGTAAAAAAAGTAAAGGTACAGTCATCTATGCACTGTATATGTTTACAAAACATATAAAACAAACCATATATACTCAAAACCCAGACCCATGATCTAGAGACTAGGCACGCAATAACATACCCCCGTAAGGGATTCGGTTCGAAGATTCTATAATGCACTCGTTCCGGGAGAACACAGTCCATGAGTCTTATATCACTGATGACGTCCGTCCAAGAAGTGTTGTTTGTCAAGAACCGTCACAAGATATGGTTACACTCATTACGGGAGACACACTCCTGAGTGGAAAGGTTACGATAGATAGAAGAACACATTACAGGAGACACACTCTTGAGTGGGAAAGATCTCGATACCCAGATGAGGATCACTGCCAGGGCCATGGCGGATACCGCGACTCATCCGGAATTCACCTTCTAGGTAGAGAATCGATGCCCAGTAGAGTTGGTCACGTCGATGCATGACTCTACCTATGGTCTGGAATGGATAGAGGATCTCGATCCGAGCCTCTCGGATGGATGCCTGACTCTATCACAGATAGCCCTACTGAAGGGATCAAAATCCCGTGTTAGGGAAAGATGCCTGACCCTCAGGGAAACAAGAAGAAGGGGCACCAACCCAAACGAAAGATTTTCAAGGCACGTTGAACAAACGGACCAATCCATTTTCCAAAAAGTACATGGAGTGAAGAAATGATACACACCGTGTTGTCCGACCCTGGGTACTGCCCGTGTACAATGACCCATGTCGTGAGGCTGGTCGTGTAGAAAAAACATAGTACGCAGCATGTAGTACGGATTACATGCTGTGTCTGGGTAACTGGGGATGGCTCCGTGTACTCTATCCATGTACCCGTACATGGTAACCAACCCGTGTACTCCGACCCGTGTAATCTGCACACGAGGTGACCCGCGCTGCTGGCCTTGCCTGACCGTGTGGTGGAGTACACCGTCATGTTCTCCATTCCGTGTCCATGTATCCCCGAGATACACGCCGAGCTCCGCGTAGCCGCCTCTTCCAAACTGTACACGCCGTTCCGTCTGAAGCCATGTAGATCATCCCGTGTCCGTGTACTACCCAAAGTACACACCGAGCATCGGGGAAATTCCAACACACTATGTGACCGGGGTCACACGACATGTGATTCTTCTCTGACCCTGAAACCTAAGCCACCGCCTCCATTTCTACACGGCGTGTTCTTCGGAAGTACATGCTGTGTATTCTGTAAATTCCCAAAAATGGCACTTTTCACTGGAGTGCCTCCCGTGATGCTTCTATCATCGATCCGTCCGTCCGATTTCTGCAAAACTCTCAGGTTCTGGTATCCCCGACACCACGAAGCCACTTCCATCATTTTCGGACCTCTAATCGTCTCCGAAAACGTGTTCTGATCATCCCGCATGAAGAACGCTCGAAGAACTCTCTTTCCGATTCAGTCTGATTCATCGTCTTCCATTGTCGTGGTACCTCCACAAGGTCATTGGGGTGTCGAACCTTCAGTTTTGGATCGTTGCATCGTAGAACGGATGTGCAACGATCTGTTATTCGTCTCCCCACGAAGAATGAGAAGAATGAGCGGGGAAAAGAAGGGGGAGCAATCCAAAAAAACAAAATGAGGAACGAACCTCCACCGTCGTTCGTCACAGCATTGATCCACTCCCGTTAATAGTCTTAAACTAAGCAAGAATCAACAACAACATAAATCATGGATCAATTCCCCATAATCTTATCAATGAAAATCCCTCCAGCAAAAACGTACGAGTCCGCGGATCAACTTGTTCGTGGTTGATCCACGTTCGTCGTTTAAACTTAAATTCTGGGAAAAGAAATCGAAATAACAACCCATACCTTTCGAAAGGTTCAATTGTTGGTGAAGGCGTCGCGCTGCTGTTGTTGTCGAGATCCTTCATCATTGGTGCAACGATCCTTGGTTTCGATACGTCGTTGTTCATCGCCGAGAATTTCATCCAATGCCTCACGGATTCGGCAGAGGTTCCTCTCAAGCGTTGCCTACGATCAACAATGGTTAAACCATTAAAAAGGGAAAAGTGTTGGCTTTTAATTATGTGTTAGTATTAATGATGTTGAATTTCCATTTCGAAGTATTTAGGATGCAACATTAATTTAGGAAACAGATCCGTTGTTACCGTGTTGTAGTGGATGTTTCCTTAAACGAAATAAAATAAACTTGTTAATTTAATTTAATTTATTTTACTTAAAACGTCTGAAAATTAACGTTTTACCTCGACCCGTGCCGGTCGAGGTTAGCCTCATTCTTAAGTAAAGTCGTTGTCCCGAACATAATGGTGCGCTTAGATTTTTAATCCGGGCATCCGTTTGGAAACTGCCACAACCGCGCACAAGTGCCAACTCACTTAAATTTAAAAAAAGTTCAAACCACCATTCCGGGCTCATGGGACCTTAGAATGATGTGTCATCTTCACGTCTAGTCTCAAAATAATTCCATATAACATTTAAAATAATAAACGGAAAATCCAAGACATTACAATGTCCATGTACGTCTAGAATTGTGTCTCTATAGTTGGTATCAGAGGAAAGTTTTTGTTATCCTTTGGAACCTAGGATTCAAAAACATTAGTGAGATCCCTAGAGATATTTCTAAGGTATGTCTAGGGATGTCCCTAAGGACTATTGTACGTATAGGTTATAGACCTAGAATTACAGTAACGATATTAGAATTAAACCTATGATGTTAGATATTGAAGGTACTCCCCCTTGATTATTATTTTTTCCTCTTACACTATTTTTTCGGTTTTAGAAAATGGCTGGAAATCCGAAGATTCATGATAATGGAGGATATGAAGGACAATGGAATGATATTATTCATGAGAAACCAAATGAAATTGGATCTGGAAGTCCACATATCTTTATTATTCCAAATCAGAAATCTCATAATATGATCAATAATCTGAACTTTGTTAAGTTTCCTGACTCAGCTAATAAAAGAAATAATGAGTTCCATGATGATCATTGAGGAAATAAAGTTAAGTTCCCCTCATGTAAATCATGTGCGAAGAGGCATCAGGGAGAACGTTTCAATGGAACTGCAAGATGCTTTGGTTGTGGAAAATAAGGACACAAAGCCAGTAATTGCAAAGGAAAAGGTTTAGTTAACACCATGGAAAAGGATAATGGTATTTCTAAGACATAAACAATGGCTAGATGTTTTAATTGTGGAATGTACGGGCATTATAAAAACCAATTACCTAAGAGAAACTCTCATGAAAAGAATCATCATGACCATATGCATAGTATTTATATTGATGATGATGAATAGACTACAAATGAAATGTGAGATAAAATAATTGTTGAAGCTCGTTCAATGGCTTAAAAATTTAGTGTAATGATTGTATGTTTATGAAGAATAATGTATAGTACTATGGAATAAAGAAAAACTCTATGGATTGTTACACTATTGCCTTTGCTTGAGTTTTTAAAGTATATGATGATTGGTACCAGTAACCATGAAAGGATATTCAAATATTTTTGGAAGTTCGATGATATGTGCATAATTAAAGGATAAAAGATAATGAGTTTTTTGATAGTATTAATGAGCTCATGACTGGTATAAGGACAAAGTGATATCATGGATTGAGTATATATAAATATTCGGATTTTGGAATGTGGAACATGTTAAATTTTGACAGCATTCATGTTCTCACTAAGGGTCAATGGATCTTCATTTTTGAAGAGAATAAATGATTAAGGTATTCACATGTTTGGAATGTGACCAACAAGTTTTATCTTATGATATATGGGGGATAAATGATGGTATTCACATGCCCAGCAGATGACATTTCTAGTAATTGTTTTCATTATACTATGAGCTTAGACATAAGTATTTTGGATTAGCATAAATATTGGAAGGGATTATGTTGGACATAAGTCAGTATTTTTAAGGCTAGATCTTTTTTTCGGTATTATTTATGGTATGATATAATAATGTAGTTTTAGAAAAAGGACAACCTATAGGATGGGAAACAACCCATCGCGTCGGACAAGGTTGTGGGAATCAAACCCCCAACATTAGTGCGACATGCCATTATCACATATCACTGGCCAACAGGAAGTCCCTGGTTAGTATAAATTAGTTTTAATTTATTAAGCGGTGTGAGATATGAAGTATAAGACCATTTTAGGAACCATATACGATTAATCAAATTATGTATATTTAATAACTTTTTCTAACGTTTTGTTTGAGACAGGTGGAATGACCCATCATTCTATCACATGATCTTCTAACACTTCACGAATAACAAATTCAACTTGATTTCTTTAAGCGATGAAGTGGAAATTGTTCAAGGCACGAACAATAGTGAGATTGAACCAAAATCATTTAAGTATTTCTTTTAATTAATCAAATTTAGGGAAATGATCTTCAAAACCAAAAATGTTGTCCTAGTGCCCTCATATCCGATTAATCAGATGGTACTTTAGATCATCACAAATTTATGGCTTTGTGATTGTTGCCTTTTTCATAACCATGTTCTCTTCCACTCTCCATCAGATATTGATGTTTAGATTTCTCTTCCGTATCCATATTTTCACCTATGTTCTCCTACATGGAAACCCAATGATGAGTTAATTTGGGTCACCATTATGTTTCATACATCACTTTTCAAAATTAAGTTTTAGTAAGCCTTTTTATGATGTGGGTTTCTATTAAAGAAACTTTTAAGTAGTAAACCATTTATAACCCCAACAAATTTTGAGGGAAAAATTCATTTTAGGGGGGGTAGAATGTAACACCCTGAGATTTTATGAGAAGTATTATTTTTTAATTTTTTTGATTTCTTGTGTTGTATGATACCCCAAGATTGTCTTGCGCTATACGCAACACCGTATTAGCTTGCATTATATGCAACACTAATCTTGGATCGTGTTACACACAATTTCAAGTTTGTTTGATAGTAGTTATTCTACGCAACATTGAGAATATATATATATATATATATATTCAATGTATTAATGAAATATGGTTGTATTTTGTTATACACAACAACAAATGAGTCGTGAACTACACGCAACCCTGACTTGGCTTGAATTACACGCAATCACAACCTTCCTCGATAGTGTGGGTTGTACACAATACTGGGCTTTA
The DNA here is from genome assembly GCA_963277665.1 of Viscum album. Taxonomy (NCBI): domain Eukaryota; kingdom Viridiplantae; phylum Streptophyta; class Magnoliopsida; order Santalales; family Viscaceae; genus Viscum; species Viscum album. The sequence goes on along the minus strand of OY728165.1, from coordinate 1,712,379,667 downwards.
CTAAACAACGATATATTATTATAATATTATTATGAACTAGCAGTTATGAATAGTATTAACAAAATTTTTAATTTTATAACATTATTATTCATCTTAAAAATTTTCTAGAAGATGGTATAAGAACAAAATAAACTTTTCGTGTAAAATAAGTATTTTTCAAAAAATGTAGTTTTACCGCCTTTTGATGGCACACCCACTTTAAATCTAGTTTTTTACATGTTTATAAGTTCAATTTGACAAAATTAAATACTTCTTTGGAATCAGGATATTAAAATTTACTTTGGATAAAATTTTCATATTATTCTAATAACTTTCATATTTTAATAAATAGTAAAAACACGCTATATTTTCATTAAAAACAACTTTTTTCATTGTAATAATTTATATGCATAAATTATAATATTTAATGGTTTTAAAGTATAAATAGAATATATTTTTTCCATTTAATATAATGTATTCCATTAGCATGTATTTTAAAATGAATTCATAGGTAAAATCATTTCAATCTTTTGCGATGTTTAAACTTTTAAAACTCATTTTCTTAATATCGGAATTAATTTTAAATTAATTACTAAAACTTCTGTGTTTTGAAATTTGAAAAATATATTCCATATTTGGAATCATTAGGTCCAAATTATTTTAATAGGCTACTTTTTATTTCGGGTCACTATGAATAGTAACTACGTTAATTTTTATTTACTTCAGTTAAAGATAAATCGGGTAATTAAGGGTAAACCTAAGATTATAAAATTACCATAACACATGCCAAAATTATATTGGAAAACTACAATTCGACCCATATCACCTAGGGGTCTGATTAGATTCATTTTATGGACTTTTGAACCTGAAAATTATTTAATTATTATTAAAACCAAAGAAAGTGACAACATGTCACTCTCATAAATCTTATAAGTATAATAAGTTTAATTTAGATATAAAATTCATGAAACTTAGAAAATTAATAGTCTCCAGAAATCTAAATAAAATATATACATCATGAGAATTTATTTAGTGTTTTTAGGGATTAAATAATTGTGATTAATGGTGACACAACAGTGATGTAGAAATTGTTTATTTAGTGAAAAATCAATAATATAGTTTTTATTAAATTAACAATACCTATAAAAAAGACCAGAAACTTTACCAAACATTATTGGAAGAGTATATCTATACCCTAATAATCCAAAGGTAGATTTTTGGACCATTTGGAGCCTTTTAGAACCGATTATGACATTTATATTATTTTATTTTAAATGATGTCAAAGATGTCACCTTCATAATTTAAAAAATATAACAATTTAAATGTTGTAATTTTATGATTATAAATTCATGTAAGAAAATTATTATGAAAGGTATTATAGCTATCTTCATAATAGGATTTTATTTTAAAATTTTATGCAACAAATAATTATATTAAATAATTATACAAAAATGTTGTAGTAATTATTTTATATACCAAATAAAAGGTTTTAAAAATATTAAAATAAATATTATATGAACTATTTAATGTGCTACACTAATTTTCTAGATAAATATGACATTTTATGAATCTATTAAAGCTTTTTTTTCGAACATATCTTCTGTTAGGATTTTATTTAAATTCAAATAAATGAAGTTTCAAAATTGACACTATTGTTATTTTTAAAAAATTACATAATAGAAAATTGATTAAAAATTACAAAAATATATAAAAATTAAAAATTATAATTTATATGGTCCAAAATTTCATAAAGTATCCAATTATCGACAATTAACAACACATAAGTAATTATTTATAACAATTTAAAATTTAGAATCTTATTACCACAAATTAACTTAAATAGATTAAATAAGGATAAATCAAGTTGATAATGTTTAAAATAAATTCAAAACATGTCTAAATTTTATTTTTTGATGATATTCCAACCATATCTCATCTAATATTCAGATTTGATTCATTTTGGAAGTTTATATGTGGGGTTTGAGTTTATTATAAATTAATATTTCTTATAATTCCAAAGGTGCCCCTCTACTCCCTTATAAAAAGGGCACCCCTTCCCTCTTCTCTTAACACCCTTTTGATCCTTGAAGCTTTGAAAACCCCTGCCCATTTCCCTTATAAACCTCATTAAAAACATACTAGAGGTCCTGGTATTCTTCAAATACCAATTTTAGTGCCCTAAGAAGAGGTTTCAAAGAGGCGTGTCGAAGAAGAGGTAATATCCGTTATCGATTCTTTCAAATTTATTTCTTCTTATAATTCTTCTTCTTTAGTTGTTTCATTATGAATTAATAACATAAGTATCAATAAAATAATGATATTTTATTATAAATATGAAACAACCTTATTTCACATTCTATCATCTCTATGGAAAAAGAAATCACCGCGTGTGCGTACGTACGGAATTAAGTTTCCACGCCGCGGTGTAATCTGTTTTTACACCACCACCTTACTTGGATGGGTATAATGGTGTAAATAATAACTACATATGATTATTATAACATAATAATGATTCTACGATATTATATCATGCACTCCAATTCCATTAAATAAATATGGGAATGATATCATCACTCGTGCGTACGTACGGATTACCGTCTCCACGACGTGATGAGATTCATTTTCCATGTTAACAATTCAAGAATGATTGTACAATATATATAATAAGTAATCATGAAATATATGACATAATAATGCTACTTTATTTATGTATATATATATATGTGTATTTCATCTACTCAATTCCATTCAATTCAATAAGGAAATGAAAAAAGCATTCATGCGTATGTACGGCCTACCATCTCCATGAACGGTGTATTTATTTAAATTTATCTATCAATTATATATATATATATTCTGAATATATATAATATATAAATAATGTTTTATAATCTGGAATTAAGTAATCATGATCTAAGTAATCATATTCATAATTACAAGTCAAAACACGAATGATAAATGACACGTTTTACCCAAAATGCTATTTTAACATGAATTTACAAAAGAACGGGTAATATAAAGTCATAAGTGAACCATATATGATATCATAACAATGAAGAAGATTATGTAATAGTTCAATAGAATTATTTAAATAATTATATATGATGTTTGGATATGTACAAATTATATCGGACATAAGGTAAGGGATAATTATTTCAATCTCATTTTTATTCGAGATTGCTTATACGTAAGTATTTACGGCGGTTATATTTTTAATCCATGACCATAAAATGTTTTTCATAATTTTTTTAATAATCTTCTATGTATGTTTAATGTAATGTTTACCCCTATTTGATTTTTAATTTGTGTTATGGATGGAATATGTTTTTTTACCACACGTTGTACTTTTTTCCTTTTCCGAAAAAAGTATGAGGAGAATGTTTTTTTAACTTATACGACATGAATGGATTTTTAAGGTTTAATAATGCCTTATTTTCACGAAGAATACTCTATAAGATTTAATGACTCTTTTAAACAAAATCCTTTTCTTTTAAAATTGCATGTCATATTGTGAAAAGAAAATGATTTTGAAAAAGAAAGGATATTTTCCCCAAGAATTCATTTCAGGTGCTTTATCAAAAATATTTTCCATCTAAGATGAAATTATTTCTTATGTGTGTGTTTCATATATATATTCTCTATGATTTAAATGGTTTCACTTCCGTTATTATGAAATGATATCTATTTGTTTTATATGGATTATGTTATGATGGGATGATGTTTATGAAACAATTTTTTTTCATTAGGTTATGATGAATGATTTATGTTTATGTTGTGGCACAAGTAAGAATGATTACATTATGATATGGGTGGGACCTATATCTCCCTCCAATGAATAGGGTAAAGATTTATATCTCATGAGATAGAAATTATGGGAACGGTAACTTAATCTTTTTTAGTGTTACAGGACTAAAACGAGGAGTGAACTCGATTCAGAAAGGGACTTTTCCCACTAAGATGGACTTGGCAGAAATGCCTTGGCTACTATGGAAATCATAACATGTTCTGAATGGTTTCCACAATTACATGTCTTATTCCCATTATATTTTATCATGTTTTATGTTCCATTATGATATATTCCTTACGTACTTCCATGATTTATGTCTTTGCTCAAGATTTTGATGTTTAAATTTCATGTTCATGTTTTTTCCTTTCAAATGTTTATATATTGTTTTATGTTCTCTATGTTTTCCCTTACTGAGCATTTGATATCACCCTTTTTATGTTTTCTTTTTTCCAAGATATAAAGAAATGTTTTAGGTAAGAAAAAAAGGAAGATCTTTAAGGGAGATGTTGAGGATCTTTCACCAAGATTAGAAGATTATGTTCCAAGTTTCCAAAGGAACTAAACTATTATGGTCCTTTGGTGTCTATTTTTGTAATGTATTATGTATTATGCAAATGTAATGTAATGTCCATGTACATCAAGCTTTGGGTCTCTACAACACCTATCCTCTACTCTTCACACTTCAATGACCAGTTTTTAGACATTATCGACCTATATACCTTAATAAATTCACTTAAAAATTATATAGGTTGTATTTTATGCATAATAATGACCATATAGTGATTAAGGTGATAAGCAAAGAAGGTTTTCCAAGGAAGAGATATAGCATTTAACTGAATGTTTGGTTTTATTTATTCTTATTCCTCCTCAAACGATTCTTCAACCATGATGATATAATTAATTAATTATCTCCCATATAATAATATGTTATTATGTTAATTTAATAACCTATTTCAATACCATTATTCAATCAGATGGGAAAAGAGACCATCATTTGTTTGTACGGTGAACTACCACCTCGCTAATCGATATAAGTCAGTTTCGATCTCCACATCTCAAGTATGGTTATAATGAGAGATTTAATATATATATATATATATATATTATTCATCCCATATTTGTAATTATATAAAATCAATATATCATATATTTTCTTATCTTTCAATCCATTGAAAAATGATCATGTCGTCCATGAGTACCTCTAGATTTTCACCTCCAGGATGAGATAAGATTTTTTTATAATCTATGCATCATATTTTGATTATATATAAGTTTATTTAAATAAATAATATTTTATTTTTTATATTATTATCATTATGTAAATATAAAATAATACTTACCTTATTTCTATAATGGTTGTTGAAAAATGGAAATGTTAGTCATGCGTATGTATGGCCTACCATCTCCATGATTGTAACATAGTTCATATTTTATAATAATATATAATGGATTGTTTTAAAATTATAATTAATGTATACATTTTTAATTATTTAGTGATTATTATTTTTAAGACGATAAAACAGTTACATCTTTCACCATAGTCAATATACCAAAGTCATTTTGCAAATATTAACTGAATGTCAACAAAATACACAACATATACGTAACTAATTATATATTTAAGTATTTAATCAAAAAAAATAAAATAAATGATATAAATATAATATATTAATCCTTTAAAATAATTTAAAATTAAAATAATTGATATATGTTTATTATACAGGAGTTAAATGACATACATGGAAAGTCGGGACTCAACGTAAAAGATTTCCTCTCAATTTACCTTCATTGAGGAACATTTTAATATTATAAAACTAATTTATTTTAAATAGTGTATCTTGTAAAATTTATAGAATCAATTATTCCTAATTTATGGAATTTTTAGTTTAAATTAACATTATTTTTTCTCAGGGGTTCTGATTTATAGTTACGAAGTGTTAAGGGGTTTCTTAACTCAATCTCCATTCATTGGGTTATACTTCTACTTCATTGAATTTTATATTCCATGATTATATGTGAATTGATAACCAAATGGTTTTATTTTATATTTATAATTTTTTTATTTAGATATGTACACTTAATCCCTTTATGGATTTATTATCACTTCAAAACAGATGATCTTTACAAGGATTTTCATTATCTTAATCTGATTTTCATGAGACATGATTCACGTTGTGCACCCTAATTTTCTTTTATAGTGTACATACTACCTCATAAATTAATTTTTATATATATAATCATGAAATTATTGGTATTTAAATACCCATGTCATACTCTTCCTTTTAGAGACATTTATTTTAAATTTACCAAAGTAGACAAAGATTTATATTTCAATATACTTTCATTTCGAGTTTGTTTACAATCAATGTTTATTTGGGTAAAATTATATGTTATTATATTATTGAACTAAATATCCATTATTCTATTATAGTTGTGATTTTTTTTCAGTATTAATTTCCATTTTTTCCCTTATTTATTAGAGAAACATCAATAATGTTTTATAGTGACATTGGTCATATATCTTGTTTTAGATTGAGAATCTGTTTCTTTCATATACATGATTTATAAAATGATTTCACGAATTATATTTTATAAAAGTATATTATTTAATAAATTTATTTTATATAATATTTTTCCTCCTTTTAAATGGGTTTAATAGGTAATTTTTTAATGTTCTTTTATGGGACAACTTTGACTCTCCATACCAAAGATTGAAAATAATATTTAATTTTAATGTTTATGACATTATCATATTTTTCCACCCAAATAAATGTTATTTAATTTTAGTCTCCCTTTATAATTATCCAATTTTATTTTAAAATATAATTATTTTCACAATATTTTTTCGTAATTTTTAGTTTTTCATAGTTATTTTCAATGTGGAAAGGGTATTTTTTTCAAGAATGATTGTAATGATATTTTAAATGTATTTATATTAATAAATGACGACAAACCTGGATGTTTATTATGATCAAATGAGGATAAGTTGTAATTATACCATACTTATTCTTTCTCTAGATGGATTATGATTTTTTCAAAAGATATTTTCATGGAACCCATTTTTCTTCCAGGGGAAGTTCAAGCTATGAATTAAAAATATTTATTATTTTGTTGAATAGGGAAATATTATAATTGTTTTGATCATTATATGGTTCTTTGAAATTTTTATTAATGATTAATTGGTGTTTTAGTTATGAACCAAGGAAATTTTGTTCCACTATAAACCATGGATGGGAGGTTATGTTTTTAACCATGGATGGATGGGTCCGTTTTATACCCCAAATGCACTGGGTAATGAGACAAAGTTAACTTAACAAAATTTACTCCTAAAATATAATGGATTTATGTTACTCATAAAAACTATTGATTTTACTCATTATTGGTTACTCTAAAGAGATATTGAAATTTAGTAGTTTGTTAATTCTATTATTAATGTTTGATTTTGAATGAAACCGATGCATTTTATTTATTCATTCAATGAGTTTTAAATACTTCCTTTGATAAAGATTAAAATTACATCACTAAGGATTATTGAATCTAATGACTCTTTCATTTATTAAAAATTTATGAAATATTTCATGATTGAATATCTAGGTAATTATTAGTATTAATTGTCTTATGTTATGCTCATTCACATTGATTATTTCATCATACCCTTATTCTCATCTTATTATCACTACCAACATTAAATTGACAATGATTCTGTTTACCCTTACTAAAAATTTGAGCACAACCTTATTATGTTTTCCATTTTACTAGGTTGTGAAGAATAGTTTTCAGTATGTTATTCCAAATAAGGTCAATATATGTGATGACTTTAATTGGATATGATGTTTATTTTTATTAAATATTTGTTTATATATTCATGTTATTATGTATGAGTTTGTCCCAATTCACTAAAACTCTAAAACTAAAAGTTCCTTGGGAAGGTAAGTCAGGCAATATTTCTTTTTGATTTTGTTTGTTTTTCATGGTCGAAATTAGGTGACATTTAATGGTATCAAATCCAAAAAATCTAAAGATGGTGTATTTTCACCAGATATAGGTGTACAGGTTTGGGTTTTTTATAGTTTCTATCATAGGGAAGGTGTAGAAATTTTTTGAGATTATGATGTTTTCATTTGAGGTTTAATTAAGAGTTTTGTATACTATTATGAGTTTATTAGTTTATGTTTTTTTATAAGTTCAATGAAATATATACCCATTTTATGTTTTTATTTTATTTCAATTTTAAGGTGGTTGATGATATTTTGGGAAATGTTTTATTGGGTAGAGGTATATATAACACTTAGGTTTAACATGAAGGATTATTTTCAAAGAAGATCACTATAATTTTGAGGAACATTATATTATTAAAGTAAATATAATATTTTGGGTCTCTATTTTGGAATAATGGTTGACTTTCCTTTTTAATAATATATCATTGTACAATAGATCTACGGTGATTCATGTTATTTATGGAAATTATTACCATATACTAGAGATTATATTAGTAGGGATCATATTTTATTAGTATTATACTTTCAATGTGATTAATTTTATTCATAGATAAACTATAAATTAATCTTGAAATAATATTTGATCAAATCCTTTTTGATTTTTGGGGCTCAATATTATTCTATAATATTTTGAAATGTGTTTTGGAGAGTTATAAATTGAATCATCAATGTTGACCTTTGGGTGTTTTTGTTGGGGCTTTAGAGATTAACATTTTATTTCATCACATGATGTGTTTTCAATTCGGTAATTATCATATGCCAGCTATTTTGGTTTTGGTAAATTTATAAACATAGAAGGAATATATTTCTTTAATCCTATGGTTATGTGATCTATTAAAATTTTATTTTAGTGCTTTTTTCATGAAACATTCACCTTGAATACTCAACATTTTGACCAAAATATAAGATTGCGGTGGAAATTGAATAAAGGATGAAATTTTATATACCATGTTAGAATAAATCTTTATTTACTTAATATAAATGGTAAATGAATTATTTCGATTTATAAAAAATATCTTGAAATAAAAAAATTATAATATCATCATAGATTCTGATGCATTTATGGTATTTTTCATACATCATTGGTTTATGTATTTGTGTGACTTTATTTTATCATGATCATTCAATTTCTTGTGATCAATGTTCTCTTTAACTCTCTACCATTAGTTGGAAATTACAAATTTACTACATATATATATTATCATATCCCAATAATTTTAATTGATTTGTAAACATAGTTATGTGTTATTCTATATGACCATTATATTTCATTTTCTAACTTTTAAAGAGGATGTTTTACTTTCCCTTTTTACAATGTTGGATTTCATCAAAAGGTATTTTAAAATGTCACACCTTTGATTACTGAGTCCAAGTTCAAATTCTGATGATATAATTTATTAAAGGTTATATAATGTAACATATTGAGTTTTTTAAATAATACTATTTTCTATATATTTCAAAACACTCTACAACGACGTTAAATAAATTTGGGATATACTATAAATATATTTTTATTAAATTGTGACCATTAAAAACATGTTGTTGAATTAAAGGGAATAAATAGGATTAACTATATTATGAAATATTTAAAAATTTCATAAAAATAAAAAATTATTTATTAATTATTTGGAAATAATCAATCAATTTTTAGAATGTTATTTAGTTATTTAATAATATATTTTCTTCAAAAAGGGATGTAATACTTTTTTTGAGTGGATATTATAATTAATTTATAGAAAATATATAAATTTTAATTGATAAAACGGTTATATGTTTTGAAATTATCATATCGAAATTATATTATGAAGAAATTTTGAGATTTTTCTAGAAATTTATTTTTCAGTGAATAGTAGAAAAAAATAATTTTAATTAAAAACTATATTTCCATTTAAAGTATTTAAAATTTGAAATTATTATTTGTATTAGTTTTAAAAAATAATTGGTTAAATTTCATTAAAATATTACAATTATTGTATTTTGAATGAATTTTGTTCTTGAATTTGGTATAAAATTATTTATATATTTAATAATAAATTTTTTTCTGTAAAAATGTTTTCTATTGAGTTTATTTTTTTAATATATAGTTAATTTCCTACACTTCAAGAAATTAAATATTAAGAAATAGATACAATATTTGGAATCAAAATATCCAAATTTTTTAAACACATCTATTCTATATTTTTTCTTTATGTGTGGTGACCATAGTAAATAATTATCACTACTAAAAGGTGTCACTATAAACTCATAATTACCGTAGTAGTATTAAGAATTGTTTTTGGGATTTCCCCTTAAAAACCTACAACTGGTGAAAAATAGATTTATGACCAATCTCTAAGAACCAACTTTCACCATTCAATCGTTCAAATAGATCATCAATCCATGCTAATGGGGTAATTATTCTCAATTGTCACCATATTAATACATCAACAATAAACACCAAACCTCATGATCCCGTCCACCTTCCTGAAAAACAATGGTGGAGAAACCCATGGTGATATACTGATTCTGAAGAAAACATTCTCCAAAATACTCTCCAGTTTCACCCTTAGTTCCAACAGCTTAGTAGGATCCATCTGAAATTCAAAAAAAGAAATCAATGTGTTCCCAAGGATCAGGTTGACAAAAAAGTTGATCCCTCAATATGAAGGTACATCTATAACATCTTCAAGAAAGATTCTAATGTATACCTCTACTAATTCTGAAAACATGGTTTCATTAGAGTCTATTTTACTAAAGGAAAATCTCTTCAATTGATGATGTATTGGATAGAGTTTCTTACACTGGAGCCCCACTAAACTGTAAGAAATTTACATTTTCTTGTGAAGGAGAATCTCATCTCACCCATATATAGGAACATCACTTTTACAAGGTGATATTATATCTAGGAATAAACTATAATTAACTATTTCATACCAATTATGAAATCATATGGTTTAATCATAGTCATAAAGAGTTCCTAAGGAAAATGTTCTCTACTAAACGCAATCTCACACTATTAGTAAATCTGTGAGATACTGGAATCCCCACTGGTAGAAGTATACAACCATAAAATTGAGGCTAAGAGATCTACATGGATATCAATCTCTTGAAATAGGGATAAATAGATGATGGAATGACTCATTCATGTGTATATATGTACTAGTTCTAAGGTAGAAAAGACCCAAATCATACCGTAAATCATATATGGTGCCGCACAATCATATATCTCTACAGGATGAAATTGTTTGTATACTAGAATTTTATCTCTCTATACCTATCATGGTCCTTGAGGTGGCAGGGGTGTAAGTATCTCATAATGTCACCCATCACCATATACGGCCCCTCTTAGGGATCTTAATGACACATTTCCTAAGAGACCTATATGGGGACCTCTATGATCTCCCTACTGGGTCCTTGATAATGGTATTTCCTCTATCATAGTGGTCCATCAATTGAAGTAACATCTTCATAATCACTTCATGATGAGATTTTATACACCGTGTGTACAAGTAAATCACATGGAAAATATCGATCATAACATGGCTGATTGGATCCTTGATGGGATCCCTATTCTACTAATCCTTAATATTGGGTTCCCTTATTACAAAAATATCTTTATAACCAGGTACACGATCTCTAGTGTTTACCAAATGAATTTGAATAACTTGATCCATAGTTCTACTTGTCTTCTCTAACTTACAAAAATCCCATTTCCATAAATCTCTTCCTCACTAAATTTTTTTTTCAATCACCCCCAGAATAAGTGGAAAGGTATAGAGGATCCACTTATGTTCAAATGAATCTATGCATACCGAGTTCAATCTTCTGAGCTGAGTAGTATATATATCATACCATATCAAGGGAGTAGCATTTTAGGTCAATAAACCTCGATGCATACTTAGAAGTATTCTTATTGCCCTAATGTATCTTCAAAAATTTCACTATTAGAACCGAGATCAAGGTCGAAGGGAAGTACTCTACATAGATTAAGAGTTTAGTCATTGTACATATGAACATCACCTCATCATGGGTATAGGGATGCAGAGTCCACTAATTTTTAGTCACCCTATAAAGAAGGGGGGCCATAAGTGCTACCATCTAATTGGTTAGGTCCTATACAAATTTCAAGATGCAAATAAACTATTATAGCCAATCTTCTACTACATGAGGATCCAGATAACCTTGAAAATAAAGTGATCTCTGATTTTTAAACTCTCATATTGAGGATAGAATAAAACAATCATCATCCTAACTTATCCAAACATATGACTGATCAATGTGAAGGGATTCTTTATCATTATCTATAGTAGTTGGGTCTAATCATCACTCGATAGATTAGGGAAATACTCTCAGGCCACCTAGAGGGTAAGACTCAAGGACTAGCCCCTGAATAGAAGACTCTTAACTGAGCCACTCATCATGAATCTATCATAAAACTGCTATTAGATTTCATTGTAGTGGTATCATGAATATTTCTTACAAGATGTGCCATTGTAAGATGGCCATCTATCGGGAGAGGACTCCATAAAGAAATTGAATATAAAGACCCATTCTTATATAATTTATGTTCCATTGATTCTTAATAATTGGTTCCTTATCATGAAATGTCTAAAAGAAGGTGCTCAGAGTCATGGGGTATAGATACAAAAGTAACAGCACTATCACTGGGTTCATTGGCCTGACTGAAAAACACAAGAAACATTAATATTATTTCCATATGTTACCAAAAAATCTTCATGACACGTCGATATTAAAACATCATCCCTAATAAAAACTACTTTGATGCCACTTTTTCATGACCCAACCCATCGGGGACCTACCTAGACTAATGATAATTCAAGGATAACTTCCCAATCCCCCCTTTAACAAGATTTAGGCTATTGACAAGCGCATAGTAGGCATACCACACACATGGGAAACCTTATTATTTAAAACTTTTGTTCACACACACTACCAAACTCCATGAGATAATGAAGAGTAAAAATAATATATTACCTATATGGTATAAAAATAAATGCAATAACATCTAGGTATATATCAGAGTGGAGTAATTAATACTAGAATAATTGAAGGGGAAACGTACATGCCTATCCATAAAAGGGGTTATAACATAGAAGCTACTAAAAATTAAATGGAAAGAGAGATACCTAATTGTGATCTCCATAAAATGAATATATAATGTTGTCTCTCCCGAAATGTGCTGATATGATTTTTCATCACTCAGTCTATCAATTAATCATCTAATAGTTGATCTTATTTACAATACATGACACGTGCAAGAAAATTACAAGCAGGGGTGAGTATATACATACTCAGTAGGATTCCCCGAATAACATAATAATATAGTAAAAGAAATGGCCATATCAACCCAAGATTCAAAGTGGGGAAATAACACAAGAGGTATATATTCTCAAAGAAACCCAATTGAAGAGAGATAGGGGATCTCCATTTTCAAATTCAGTGTCAAAACCATGTTTTCTAACATCGTTATGCATTTTTGATTCCCTACTTTCAAAATCCCAATATAAATCTCACTAATACCATGGGGGACCCATGCCACACTAATTCCACATCACAGAAAGGGTGTTCCGTCCATATAATTTTATAGGACCCATACCACATATAGTGCTCGATGATTTGGGATAACACTCCATACATAGGATACCCACTGTTAGGGGTGAGTAAGGAGGTGTTCTATCAAAAAATTACTAAGCAATTGGGGGACCCACTATCCTAAACCAATCCATTGAGGACATCCTAGCTAGTGGTAAGCTGAGAGTGAAACCCCAATCCCTCCTCTAATAGGCTAGGGGTTGGCGACTAATGTTGTGTAATCATATCATATACATGGGAGGACATATCCTAAAGAACATATAAACATGCACACATCTCCGTACACCAGTTTAATTCATAAAATAAGAAACATATACTATGAATTCATTCGTAACATTTAATACCAAATCAATGTATGAAAATAGATTATAGAAGAGAAAATTTATAAATAAAATCTCACCAAAACTATAGTAGTGTCCATCCTACTAACAAATGGAACCTACAATCAAAATTAAACATTTGTATTTGCTTTTATTCCTTATATCATAATTAATATTTATATACTCGTGTTCCACATAGGACTCTTGATCGCACTATGATTCACTTTTTCATTTTTACCCTTACACCACTGTACTAAACTATTTTTGTATTGAAAATTATAAAAATAATTACAACTTTCACTTCATTTATTATTAAGTTATTTTTTTTATTACAGTTAAAATGTTAAATGAATTTTTTGGATAATTTCATTAATGGTGGAGGTGATTTAGAGGGACTATGATGATGTCTAAAAAAATGGGACAAAATGTGCACGATCCATGCACACTAGTGGAGTCAACTGAATAATTATACTAAACTTTGCATCCAAATGGAATGAAATTTTTTGTTCTTATCCTAAATTCAATGGGATACATTCAATATGAAGAAAACCAAATATAATTCTATAATCTAGTGTTATATATGGGCTGATATATCCTGCACAACGAATCTCCATGAAGTCAAAGGTGGTGTGTGGTATTCTGTCAATATCTCAAGTTGTGATTGTATAAATGGTGCAAAACATTTGGTGGAGATATTCAGTAGGTGGGTATAAAACTTTTTAGTATTTTTTAAAGTTATATAAGTCTTTATGTCCAACTAAAACCATGAGCCATGTGGTTTCTTGAAATCAAGATGCTCAAAACTACCATCCAATTTTCCTATAAAATGGAACCTTGGTCTCCCCATTTGGTAGTTAGTACAAGGAGTGATGTGTTGATAGTTTGGAGTTTTAGAGTATTCCTCTCCTCATCCTAGACGTTTTTTAGGCCCCTATCCTTATAGGGTGGTCAATAATTAAAAATGAGTTCCACCTGAGCTTCCTCTTCCTCCCGATGTCGAGATAAATGATGGGCGTTCATTGTGGGGGAGCTAAACACAAGTCAAGGGAGTTACAATGCATGTATTAGCTACTAGTTTGGATTATTTTGAGTTTTAAACATTTAATTCCATGTATCTTACGTGAATTTATATTTGAATTCTTGTTTTGATACATGTTAATGTTATTCTCTTAATTTCTAACTGATCGATGTGAGGTTTTGAGTGCGTGACTTGTGTTGTTCTGATGGGATAGAACAAGAATCCATTTCATACCCACATTATTGAGATTTCAATAAAATTTGAAATCTCTTATTCCGTGCATAATATTTGTACCTTGAAAATATGATTGTTATGTCAAGGTTCAGTTCTTCAAGCATTAATTTAAAATCTTAGGAATTAATTGGGATTCTAATTAATTTCAACCAAATAATTAATCCATGACTAAATGAATATATATGAAAAATGAACTTGAAATGTGTGTAGTAAAATAAACATAAACCCCTTTTCTCATATTTTTTCAAAATCCAGTTGTTCTTCAATTATTAATGTCATTAAGTTAAGTTGTTTTCTTAAAACTGTTTTCAAAATCACCACTCTCTTTTAGTAATATTTATTAAAAATACACACTATAAGCTACCAAATATCCTTGAAAGAAAACCAAGGATCTACCCTTTAATATAAATCAATATTAAAAACATAATCAATTTAACATGTCTTGACAATGAGTTTAAATTTCAGCAACATTTTTGGGAGGTGCTTTGGTTTTTAATGCCTGTTTTTAGAAGATATTTTTAAAATTTATCAATATTTATTTACCATTCCCATGCTTTTGTGTTCTGATCTATTTTTTGTGTAGTTTTGGTGCCTGATGTATTCTAATCTGGGAGATTTACCTTCTTTTGAACCTAAACATGAGAGGATTGTATATCAATGAAACTGAGACACAAAAGAGAAACCTTTGAAGGAGGACACCAAAAACATCCACATTCTTTATGATCCTTATACTTCTTCTTCTGGAAAAAACATCAAAAATGAAATAAACTTGTATAACATGGATTAAAACAATAAACCACTAAAAGAACTAACCTCACATGATGTTGATATCCAACCCACATACATTCAATTACAAAGTGAGGCACCTAATTTTGAACTGAAATTTGGTTTAATTCATCTATTACAAAGATTCCATGGACTTCCTAGAGTGGATCCACAAAAGCATCTAAAATAATTTCATAATGTGTGTTCTATATTAAAACCTTAAAATGGGGATAAGGAACAATAAAATTTTAGGTAATTTACTTTTTGTTAATAGAAACTGAAAAATACTGTATTTATTATGTTAATTACCCAATAAGAGGTTGGGCGGACATGAAATTCCTTTTTCATGAAAAATATTTCCTAGCCTCTCAAACTGCAATAATAAGGAATGAAATATGTGGTATAAGCCAATATCAAGGGGAAAAACTTCATTAATATTGGGAAATATTTAAAATATTATATTCAAGTTGTCCACACCACCAAATAAGTGATTAACTTTTAATACAATATTTTTCTGAAGGATTAATTCCAATTTATCACAAAATGACTGATGATGTTGTAGGTGGTGAAATATTGGATAAAACCCCAATCACTTCAAGGACCCTAATTGAGAACATGGAGAAAAACACATAGTAATTCGGTCCATGATTCAGTGTGCCCATTCGATGTGTTCATGAGGTGCAAAGTAAAGAATTTGAGAAAAATGCGGATGAAAATTTTGAAGAGGTCAGTACAGTTCTTCCTCAA
Organism: Viscum album; assembly: GCA_963277665.1. NCBI lineage: Eukaryota > Viridiplantae > Streptophyta > Magnoliopsida > Santalales > Viscaceae > Viscum > Viscum album. The sequence goes on along the minus strand of OY728165.1, from coordinate 1,712,363,226 downwards.
ATCGCTCTTTTCCAAGGAAAATACCAATCTCCTCCTCCCATCCATTGTGGTATATACTCTTCTGTCACCCACTACTATGACCAATGTTCTCAATTAAAAGAATCTTCTGAGATTTTTGAGGAAATATTTAAAGGATGCCCCTATAACCAACCCTTTAGAAAAGAACCATACTATCCATCCATCCCTAAGTAGAAAGAAAACAAATCTTATATGAAGGGGCATTCAGACCAACCTCAACAATAATAGAACCAACATGGATAGAGTAGTCATCCACCACCACCACCCAGAAATCCTCAACCACCCCAAAGTCATTTCCAACAAACCCATCCAAAACATGATCATAGCCTAGATGATATGATGAAACCAATGACTTCCAAAAATATCCAATTCCAAAAAACCACTTAGGCAGCAATACAAGACATCAAAACCCAATTAGGCCAACTTGCTAATTCGGTGGGGGAAATTTAAAGTCAAGGGTCGGGTAAACTACCTTCTTAACCATCAGTCAGCCCTATAGATAAAGTAAATGATAGTGTCATCACCCTTAAGAGTGGAAAACAATTAGAATGTCAAATTAATATTCCATTAGAGTCATCCAATCCTGAGGAAACCTCTCTCCCAACCATTAAAAGTGATCCAAATATTGAAAAACCTTTTATTGAGAGAATCCCTTCCAAAGGAAAGAGTGTTCATGTCGATGATTCTCCTAGATAACCCATTCCTCTTCCACTTCCCCAAAGTTCCACCCAACCTAGAAAACAAAAGGAAACATGACTTGATAAGGAAATTTTGGAGACTTTCAAAAAGTTGCAGGTAAACATCCCATTGATTGATGATATAAAAAAAATCCAATATATGAAATGTTTTTAAAAGATATGTGACACATCCAATGATACTTCATGGTGATGAGAAGGTAATCCTAGGGAGGAATGTCTTAGAATTGATAGAACCATCACTTCCTACCAAATGCAATGATCTTGGAACCTTCTCGATTCTTTGCACCATAGAGAATTATTCATTTTACAATGTTATGCTTGATTTAGGTGATTATATAAATAAGTATCCTCACTCTATTTACTCTTCATTTAAAGTTGAAGAATTGAAGCTGATTGGGATGTTCATTCTGCTATAAAATTAATGTACATCAGACCCTTTTGGTGTGTTAAAGGATGTTCTTGTGAGGGTTCAAATTTTAATTTTTTCTGCTGATTTTTATGTTCTTAAAATTGAAGATGATAGGATGACTGGAAATCCCCCAATTATATTGGGGAGACCTTTCATAAAAACATCCAAAATTAAAATTAATTTCCATAATGTAACATTATCTATGGAGTTTTTTTGTGACATTGTCCACTTCAACATCCTTGATTCCATGATGTATCCCTTGGAATAACATTCCTCTTTCTCTGTTAATTCTATATATGTACTCCCTTCCATTGAAGAAATGTTATTTCATTCCCTTGATCCCATTTTTGAGTTTTCTCCATTGATAGAAATTCTAGGAAATGATTAATTCATTTATTGTTATAGTGGTATAAAAAAATTTCATGCATGTTTATTAATTGATAATTTCATGAACATTGGGGATCCCATGACCATTGATGATACTGAAAGCTTGTAAAAGCGCATTTCTCACCTAAGGACGATAACATTGAGTAGTTATATGAGATCAGTGACCAATCACATTCACACACACTCTTATCAATCCAAAATACACCATAATTGGAACTAAAACAACTACATAAAGATTTAAAATATTCATATATTTATAATGGAAATAAGTTTCCTGTCATCATCGCTAGTTCACTCCCTCCTAAGAATCTATTGAAACTTGTTGAACTTTTGAGGGAGTATAAACTAGCTTTGGGATCGATACTTTCTGACATTCATAGTATTATCCCATAAATTTTCACACATAACATTTTATCAAAATGATGAGGCTAAACTTATGAGGCAGGCACAACGTCGACTAAACCCAAACCTACTAGAAGTTGTGAAAATGGAGGAAAAAAAATTATTGGCTGATGGAATCATTTACCCCATATCTGATAGCCAATGGGTCGGTCTCATTCAAGTAGTTCATAAAAAAACTTGTCTTACATTAATCAAAAACAAAAACAATGAATTGGTTCCAACTCGTGTGCAGAATAGTTGGAGTCTCTACATATACTATCGCCAACTAAACCAACACACTAGGAAGGACCATTTTCCTTTTCCATTCCTTGACGAAATTCAAGAGAGGCTAGCGGTTAAGTCCCACTATAGTTTTCATGATAGGTATTCTGGATACTTTCATATCCTTATTTCCCATGTGGACTAGGAAAAGACAAAATTCACTTCCCCTTTGGAACAATTGAAATATAAGAGGATGTCATTTGGTCTGTGTATTACTTCGGTTAATTTCTAACGATGAATGGTTAGTATTTTTTCAGATTACCTGGAGAATTTCATGGAATTATTCATGGATGACTTCACTATTTATGGCTCTTATTTTGATGAAGGTTTGATTAGTCTTTCTTTAGTCCTACATCTCTGTATTGAAAAGAATCTCATATTAAATATTGATAAATTTCATTACATGGTGAAAAAAGGTATAGTTTTGCAACATGTAATTTCTGGGTATAGTATCCAAGTAGATAAATCAAAATAGGATGTCATTTCTTCCCTACCATTTGCAAAAAATGTATGAGATGTGTGGAATTTTATATGTCATTCTAGATTTTACCATCTTTTCATTTGTGACTTTTGTAATAATGAACTCCCACTCTCTAGGTTACTCCAAAAAGAAAAATAAATTTTTTATAATGATTTTGAGGAATCTTTTAATATGTTAAAATGGAGTCGCACATCACCCCTTCTAATCCAACCACCTCGGTGGTATTTACCATTTGCGCTCATATGTGATGCCTCTAACTATGAAGTTGGGTAAGTCTTATCACAAAGGGTTTATCAAGCTCCACATGTCATTGCCTATGCCTCACGTACATTGGACCATGTCAATGAAGACTGCACCAAAACTGAAAAACAATTACTTTCCATTGTGTTGTCCTTTGAAAAATTCAGTTCATACCTTTTGGGGTCCAAACTCATTGTGTTATTAGACCATAACGCCCATCATTATCTTTTTAATAATCTGGAAGCCAAAACACGTCTCATTTGTTGGATGCCCCCCCTTCATGAATTCAATTAGGAAATTAGAGATAAAAAAGAAGCAGATAATGCGGTGGCAGACCATATCAGTAGGATCCACCCATCCTTATACATTGACTCATCCCTTTATATTCCTATAAATGACATGTTTCCTGATAAAAAATTGTACTGAGTGAAAGATGATATTCCTTGGTATTTTTAAATGGTAAATTATTTTGTACATATTTTATTCCTACTAATTTAAAAAAAAACAAGAAAACTGTCTAAAACATGAGTCATGTTGATAAATTTGGGATGACCCCTACCTTTGGTGCACATGTAGTGATCAGGTCCTTAAGAGTTGTGTTCCTGATAGAGAGTTTTAGTTCATCCATAGGTTCTTCCTCAATTTGATTGTGAGGTACACTTTGGTTCCCAACAGACTACTCACAAGGTCCTCAATTTGGTCTCTTTTGACCCACATTACTTCATTATGCCCATTGATTCTATAAATATTGTCCTCACAATCATATAATGGGGTTTATCTCTAAAATAAATGAGATTCCACAAAAACCCTTTCTCATTCATGAAATTTTTTATGTTTGGAGAATTGACTTTATAAGACCATTCCCAAATTCATTTGGTATTCTATACATTCTTTTTTCAGTGGATTATGTTTCAAAAATGGGTAGAGGCACGAGCTACTAGGACTGATGATTCTAAGAAAGTTATAGAATTTTTTAGAACCCAAATTCTTAATAGTTTTGGCTTACCTAGGTTCATCATCAATGACCAGGGTTCACATTTCTACAACCAAAAAATGGAATCTATTTTGCATCGGTATGGGTTCAGGCCCATAGTTTCAACTACATATCACCCACAAACTAATTTTCAAGATGTGGTGTCGAATAGAAAGGTAAAATAGATTCCTTAAAAAATGGTTCAACATAATAGAAAATATTGGAATCTTAGACTCTATGATTCATTATGGGGTTACCATACTGCCTTTAAAACTCCTATTATCATGTCACCATATCATCTAGTGTTTGGAAATAATGCTCACCTCTCTCTTAAGATTAAGCATCATGCCTACTAGGCTATCAAAAAATTCAATTATAATCTTTCTGGTGTTGGTTTTCAAAAAATGTTATAGATTCCAGAGATTGAGGAAATGAGAAGAGATGAATATGAGAACTCTAGGATTTATAAGGAGAGAACCAAGGCTTCCCACGACTATATAATCCTTCATCATCAGTTACACATTTGGAATAAGGTCCTCCTCTATAATTCAAGGCTGAAATTTAATCTAGGTAACCTTCATTCCCACTGGTTTGGACCATAAATTCTTACTAACATCTATCATTTTGGTGTTGTCCATGTCCAAAATGAAAAAACCAAGTAACCCTTCACTATTAATGTAAAGAGTCTGGAAAACTTCCACAAAGCCCTTCTGAAGTCCCCAATAGAGGAACACCATGACCAAGAAGCAGTCTACGAATGACACCCACTAGGTTTTAAACATCATTCCCATATTCTATTTTATTATAGTGAGGACAATTCACACTCTAGGTGTGAGGGTATGGTTATATTCTTGGGTTAGTTTTTAATTTTCATCATCTTTATTCTTTTTCACTTTTTATCTTACTAAATTGTATTGTTACTTTCCCACTTTCTCACCCATTCCCTCCCCCTCACTTTTGGGCTAAAATGTTAATTTTTTGTTATGCCTGCTTTATCAAGAAAAATGATGCCTGTTTAATCAAGGAAGTAATTGAAAATGAATTTAGAATTTCTTTATTTCATATTGTTTAAACATTCAAAAAAATCTGATGAAATGTGAATTTCTACAAGAATTAAATACTATAGTGTGACTTTATTTTGAAATTTGGTTGTTTGTGTATGATATAAATGGTTGTATAAATTTAAAACATTGAGAAGAATGGTGTCCTTTTTGTGAATAGTTAAAGTGAAAAAAATTTCACTTAATTTCTCTAAATAACATTGCACCCCACCATGATGTGTGAAAACATCTACTTAATAAAGAGTAAATATAAGTTAAGTTTATTTTTCTCTACATTACAAAATCATTTTTCCACGCATTCATTCCTTATCTAATCTATTTCATTACTATACTAGATTGACCTATGTGTGTGTGCCTATTATCCGACTGTTATATGCCCTTGAGAAAATAAAAAAAGGGTTGTATATTGGGTAGGCCAAAAACCACCCTTCATTGACCTTTGATCATGTTATAACTATTAAAATTCGTGTATTGAATAGATCAAACATGGGTTGTGAGAATAGTGTGAGATTTGTTCCAAGAGCAACTTTTGAAAAAAATGAGGGGGGTGATGAAATTTGAAACATATAGGGATATATAGGTCAATAGATTATGGTTTTACTTATGGGAATGCCTAGATTAGTGGGTCTTGTAATTTTATTGCAAATGATATAAGGTAGGTTCAATGGAATGTATCATATATGTAGATAATTTTTGAAATTAACTTAAATTTAATCGATATAATGTGGAATGATTAGAATGGAATGGTTGTCACACACATGTGGAGAATTAGTGAAATGGTTATATTTTGAACTATTTTCTCCAATATTTATCATTGAACCCCTATAATTTCATGTGATGCAATTTTTGAGTCATCTTTTTGTTTGATCACTGAGAATAACTCCTCGGTGTGATTTTTGCTTTGATCACATTTCTAGCAGGAATTAAATTTTCATTGATTTTTTATTATTTAAGAATATGAAAATCTCTACATGCATAATTTCTGAAAAAATGACTCTTCTTATGAGTGAAAATTTTTAGGTGTGTGGGTGTGATCACACTGTGATTCACTATTTCATTTTCACCCTTACACCGTTGTGATAAACAAGTTTTGTATTAAAAATTATAAAAATAATAACAAATTGCACATCATTTTTTATTCAATTTTTTTATTAATGTCTATAAGGGAAATGATAATTTTTCTGATAATTTTATTGAAGGTGGAGGTGATTTGGAGGTCCCATGATGATGTCCAAGAACAATGGGCCAAACTTCGTACGATCCATGCACTATAGTAAAGTAAAACGAATACTGTTATTAAACCGTGCATATAAATGGGATGAAATTTTTTATTCTAGTCCTATATTAAATGGTATACATTTCATATTAATAATCCAAAAGTTAATTCAGTAATCTGGTGGCCCATCAGGACTGATCTTTCTAGCTCACCGAATCTACATGATGTCAAAAGTGGTGTGTGGTGCTCTATAAATATCTCGAGCTATGATAGTCCAAATGGAACCTAAAATTTGGTAGAGATATTCAGGAGTTGGGGATACAACTTTTTAGTTTTTTCAAAAGTGATATAAGACTTAATGTCCCTCTAAAACTAGGAACCATGTGGTTTCTCGAAATTAGGATTCTCAACACCACCTTCCAATTTTCCTATAAAATGGCACCTTGGGACCCTCATTTGGTAGTTAGTCCAATGAATGAAGTGCTACAAATTTGGAATTCTAGTGGATTTCTCTCCTCATCCTATAAATTATAGAGGCCCCTATACTCATAGTGGTATCAAGAATGAATTTTTAGTTCTACCCGAGCTTCCTCCTCCTCCCGATGTCGAGCTAAATGGTGGGCGTTCGTTGTGAGGGAGCTATACACATGGAAAGGGAGTTCCAATGCATATATTAGATACTTTTTTGGGGGGGTATTGTGGGTGTGTAAACATTTCATTCCATGTACCTTACATTATTTCATATTTTAATTCTTTTTTTGATACTTATGAATGTTATGCTATTAAGTTCTAAATGATCGATGTGAGGTTTTGAGTGTTTGACTTTTTCTGTTTCAATTGGACAACACAAGAATCCTTTTAATACCCACATTCAAGAGATTTCAATCGTATTTAGAAGCTATTATTCCATGAATATGTTTTTTACCTTGACAATACAATTTTTATGCCAAGGTTTGGTTGTTTAAGCATTAAAATAAAAGATTTGGAATTAATCGGGATTCCAATTAATTTCAAACAAATAATTACTCCATAACTAGATGATTATCTGTGAAAAATGAACATTAAATGTGTGTAGTTAAATCACAATGAACCCTTTGTCTCATATTATTTCAAAATCCACTTGGTTTTTCAACTATTAAACACTTTATGTTAAGTTATTTTTTAAAAATTGTTTCCAAAATCACCCCCCTATTTTGGTAATATTTATTAATAATAAAAACTATAAGATACCAAATCTACTTGAGAGTCGACCTAAGGTTTTACCTATACTATAAATAAATCATAAAAACAAAATCAATTTGATGTGTCACAACAACTCATTCATCTCTATTCATAAGTTCTATTGTATGTATAAGATAAAACATGTGTGTGTGGAGCCCATAAATGGTTGAGTATAAAAATACCCAGTAGGACGCTCCAAAATAACTAAACTCAACAAAATCAAAGGGAATGCCAAATCTATATCACCTAACTATATAAACATAGATATGATCAAAGTAATTCTCAATTTATCAAGGTGTGGTATCCGCTTACTGTTAGAATAGGGATTCTTCTTGAGGATCCAAGGTAACACTCGCTGAGGGGACTCATTATAGCGGTCTATCCAACACTAATGTCACACACATGAAAAAGATACACAGGTAGGGTTCATTTATATGGCCTATTTTGGATAACTAATTCTATCCAAAATAACACACTATGAAGGGGATAACATACCTGTGATATCAGTCAAGAGATACCTAACCCGACCTATATAGATTGATAAAAAATCACACCTCATCCCATGAAGGGGGATACCTAACTATCAAGTACTAGCCTATAGAGTAGGTCTATCTTCCCCTTATTATGAGGGGATAACTCATTGTACCATCATGGGAATGTAAATTGAGAGAATTCACCCACACTAAAATGGTTTGAGGGATCGCTCATGCAAATGATGAATCTATCCTAGCAGTCACTAAGTATGTAGTCATAATACATCACTGTGAAAAATTTACTCATCTTGAAATGATATTTTTTCCTAGGGGTTTCACACGATGAGTGTTCTTAAAGACTATGCAGCATGTATGTTGGGACATATAAAAAAATCCATATATTCTAAGTGTCACCACTCCTTTCTTTATCTCCTATACTCTCACTGTATGCCCTTCATGATTATATCATGATATTGGTGGAACATTTCCGAGTCATCATCATAAAACCTTTAGAAAGAAACACCTTATTAAACCGAATTGCAAAACAATCATTTACCACACCACTAAAAATTTATTTCATCACTGTCATGCATATGTCAGGTATCCAATACCAACACCGAACCCACATAAAAAACATGGAAATGTTGAATCAAATTCATCATGAAATGGGATCCGAGATATAGTCGAGTCACTGTCCATAGAATGTTGAAGATAAATATAGAATAATAGGATAATGTAAAAGAACAAAAAGGTGATCATCTAATGATGATCATGTTTATTTTTCCTTCATCGAGGAGTATGAATAATGGGGACGATAAAAATCAAAAATATCAATAAAAATATTAAATACCAAATTACTAATTCTAAGAAGAGAAATAAAAAGCAAAAAAATCAACAAGAATTATCCACAAATTAATTTAAAATTATTTATTTCTTGTTCAAATCCATAACCAATAATAGGGAAATAAACAAAAAAATAAATTCTCTTTCTTGGGATGCATCAAACATTTGAGTAGAATCAATCTACAAGCATTTAATAAGAAGAAATTATTAGTATTGTAGCCCACTCCATGTATCCTCAAATCCATCTTCCATAAATCAGTTGGAACAAACCTCCTCCTCTATAGCTTTGATATCCTAGATATTTTTAGATGATACTACCTCAGTAGAAATAAAGAGAGAGAATATTATTCTCTCCCCGGTTCAACCAAATGTTTCCAAAAAATCATCCAAATAAAGTAATCATTAACAGACTTGTTCTAAATTGATTAATAGTGGGAAGAAAAAATTTAAAATTGCATTTATAACTTCACATAATGACCACACATGTTTAACCACTTGAATTTGTTGAGATTCAAAACATATGGTGATTGTTTTACCTATCTAAAAGAATAAAACAACCACTATGGATTCCTCAATGTCCTAGAATTTTTTTTTGTATTCCTGGACACAGTAAGAAAAATTGTATTCCATGTGGGCATGTGACAAGGAGATCACTATTTTCCCTCACCATGCCTTCCAAAATGGTTGTGGTGATAATTCCCAGGTTGTGACTCGTAGGTCTATCCCTACTTATCCATTCTAATATCCACACCCTTGATATTCCATTTACACATTTTCTTTTTTACACCATAGCACACTAGGTCCACCATAGTGTACACTAGGTTTTGGTGTCACCCATTTCAAATAGAAAATAATATAAAACCCATTTTAAGCTTCCAACAACCATCATAAGGCTTGGAAAACCATATCGACTCTTTTCCTTACAATGAAAATAGAATTTAGAATTTTCCAAAGTATTCATTAGAGAAATAGAGTCATTGAATTATTACCACATCTAGGATTTTCCTTCTAAAAAGTAAAAATCTTCTCAAGAAGGTGACGTTATTAGGATTACATATGGTTATAAAAATCCCATGATATCTCATAGATTGTCTTGAGCTTCCAAAAAAAGAACACCATGGTAATCACTTGTTCATGAAGGATCTTCTTCTATTGATCCTCATTACCATCAATTACTCATCGAAGGTAAATCTATCCTCAATATCCATCTTTCCCAATTCAATAATATGTGATGGGTTATGGAAATTTCTCTTAATATATGAAACATGTTAGACTTCATGAAGCTGGCTTAACTTCGGTGGTAAAACTAATATATACACCACCTCACTAACATTATATCATATTTGAAATGGGACAATAAACTTCAAGGATATATTTTAGTTTCAACCAAATATCTAAATTCCTCATTGAGGTTAAGACTTTAGAAATACAAGTTATCCTCCTTTAAAATCCAAATTACTCCATTGTTAGTTTGAATATGAATTCTGATAGATATGGGTATTCTTTACCTGCTCCCAGATGATCTTTACCCTCTATGTTGTCAACTTCACCAACTCTTTCCACATAAACATTGTCTCTCCTAGATCCATCCAACAATGTAGTGACCTATAGGACCTTCCATAAAAGGCCTCAAATGGTGTTGTACTAATTATGTAATGGTATCTCTTAGTGTAATAAAGCTCCATAAATGGTATATGATCTTCTAAATTTCATCCAAAATCTAACATGAATGCTCATTGAATGTCCTCTCAGATATGAATGGTTTGCTTCATCTCGTCATCTATTAGGAGGTGAACCATCGTGCTCATTAAAAACTATGACTTTAAAGCCTCATATAACCCTCCCCAAAATCATATCATAAATGGAGCAACATTCTATAAAATAATCATTGAGGGGATACCATGGATTGAGATTATATCCTACACATACAGGCATCCCAAACTATCATGTGAACTCTACTCTTAGATGGATATAAAGTGTGTTGACATAGTCTGTTAGACTATGATTATCCAAATACAATCTTGAACTCTAAATAACCATGATATCCTTATCACAAAATCCATATAGATAACATATTATGTTCACTATAGAATCTCAAGAGGTTGGTCCAATAATACGGGTACCTAATGCTCAACCTTCACCAATTGGAAATTGATGCATTGGGAGATGAACTCAATAACACTCCACTTCATCACTAGCCACTAAAAATAATGTCAATGTTCCTAGTACATCATCACCACTCCTGGATGTACTGATAATGGTGGTGTAGGAAACTCCCTCAACCCATAATCTTAAATCATGACTAGTATCATCATCCATCCTTGGAAAAAGGATTTTATCCTCCCCAACTTCATTTAATTCATCAACAGTGTGTCCTATGAATATATTATCATGCAATAACAAACAACCAATATCCTGGATTTTTACCTCCCTAATGTGTTGAAGAAGTGGTGGGGTCACAACCATCGATCAAAGGTAAATTGGTTCTCCCTCTTCCATGATGGAAAACTAAAATGAGGGTAAATGCCCTATTTACTTTCACAAAAACTATGAACAAGATTTCGTATGGAGAGAATATGTCACCGAATTTCCCTTCAATGAGTATAGACTATCTCGAAATCATAGTCATCTAGGAACTCTAGTCATAACATCTTCCTTGGGTTATGGTCCTTCTTAGAGAAGTCATGCCTAAGAATCTTATGGTCATAATAGATGATGAATCACTCTCCCATAATAATGTATCACCATGAATTTAGGTTAAAAACTATTACCAATAGTAATAATTCATGGGTTTCATAAATATATTCATGTGTCTCATCTATCATGTCCCATAAGAAAGAACCACCTACCTCTATAACAAAACGCATTCAATCCCATATCTGGAGGCATTTAAGAACACCACATATTCAAATCTTTCCTATTTCAGCCTCAAGATGGGGGTACTCGTCAGCCTCTATCATATCATTTTAAAATCCTTCTAACACTTTTTAACCATAGAAGAGTTTTTCCATTACTGGTCTAGGAAATTAGAGGTCCCACAACCCTGGATAAATATGGCACTAATATATGTTAATATCCTATTAAACCAATGAGTGTTTTTACCTTTGTCACACCCTTAGATTCCCCAAGATAGAACAACCATGATCTCTGATGGATCCACTTCCACTCCATCCTCTAATATGAAATTTCCTAGAAATATGACTTCTTAAATATATAACTGAAACTTCATGAGATTCCCTTAAAAATGGTTCTCTTCAAGTGTGTATAAGAACATCTTCAAATGTATCACGTGGTACACCCCAGATGTTGAGTACATGAGGATTATATTAATGAAGGCCACCATAAAATGATCAAATAAGTTCTTAAATACCCATTTAATGAGTCTCGTGAACATTTCTAGGGAATTGATTATACCAAAGGGAATCACCAAAAACGTCATAAGGATCAAAGAGACATCGGGAGTCCTTCTTTTGGACTTACTATTCTAAAACATTATGTTCATGATAACCCAACCTAAGTTAAATATTTTATTATGACTTCTCCCCTTTTAAATGGTCAAAAAGGTCAACAATTTTTGAATGCGTAAACATATTCTTGATAGTCACCTGATTTAGACTATGATAATTCATGAATAACATCAAAATATCATATTTATTCCTAGTGAAAACACTAGGGCTACTTACAATAATACATTAGAACTAATAGAGCCCATTCACTACATATCCTCAAAATACAACTTCATTTCCCATAACTTTATAGAGAACATATTCCATGTTTTCATAGATATTAGAGTATTCCCTAAGTGCAGGTCTATATAGAATTTGATCTCTTGATGAAGAGGTAAGCATAACACGTCCTTTGAAATGACATCCTCATACTCCTCCACCAATGTAGGGTTTTAAAATCTCACAATATCTACTAATCCAATGGCCACACTATCCAATTGATGAAAAATCAATTGTGTCCCTTAATATACAAGATCGCCCTCCTTTTCCTAGGATTCCTTACTTCCAATGAAGAAAATCACATCCCATCTCCCTAGAAACATGTTATCTTCTTCATAAAATATTCAATATATGAATGGACTCTATATATTCATTCCATGAATATAATGATATCATTGGGTCACATTGTTTCTATGAAAAAATAAAATACGAAGATCTATCCTCCAAGAGTTAGGTCACACTGTCAGCATAAGTGGTGATCATCGAATCTCCCCTGATAGGAAACCCAAGGAAGAAAATACAAGATAAAGGTTCTATTGGAGTATACAAGTCCCAAAAAAGGGGTCTATAAAAAAAGAGTGTCTCATGACTTTGATTATCAAATATAAAAATAATGTTTATTTGACATAGATTGTACCTTGGATCATACCTAGAGCCTCTGGATCATAATACTCCACTACTTTCTGTTATCCACATCCTTGACCACAGGCTCCCTGGGACTATAATATACCACCTAGGGGTGGTAGTGTTCATAGAAGCTCTTATTGTTGGTGACCTCTTTTATATATGATATCCCCCATACAACATATTCGCACTACAAACCTCACAAATAAATTTATTGCATTTTCCCTTCCAACCCATAAACTGTCTCGCTATTTTTTCATAGTACGTTATAAAATATTACATGATATGGGCATGACCATCATTGGAGAATCATTATATCTCTCTCAGATGATTGTAATATCCCTATGATCCCTGAGTGGATAAACCTACATCCTTAGGCTTCCTCTAAAATTGCTTCGTGCACCTAGATCCTTGAGAAAAACATCAACCACAAGCTACTAAGGTCTCAACTCCATGGTTCACACTTTCAGAACTAATAGTTGGTGACTACTCTAACAAGAATATTTCTACAACCAATGCATTCTCTAACACCCTAGTGTAATAAGGGAATCAGAGACATACCTCTCCATCTCGGATATCTCAATGAAGGGAAAGTTCAAATTACTTTTCTGGAAAGTAGCCATCATAAACCATATCCATGAAATACCATGATAGTTTTATAGACCTTAATTTTTACTCTAAAATTGATAGAAATCCCTACTATAGATTTTAAATCTCAAAGATATATACCACCCCTAATGTCACATAGTATGACTCTTCATTGAAGAGTGCCTAAAACTATATGCAAGAGAGAGTCTCTTAACCATGAATCTATGACACCAAGATCCACCAGTTTAATATTGTGTTATAAAGAAGTCTCACCTCCATGACCACCAACTAGTCACATGGTCTCTTACAAGGTAGAAATCTATCTCTTCTTCCTCAATCCAATACATTAATACTTGAGGGTCTAGCTCACCCAAAAAACTTAGTTGTATCTTTCTCTAGAACTCATCAAGTGTTTAATGATTATGTGTGTCTATTATAGTAATTTAAAAAAAACTATCTTCTTAATGGGTGGATGTATAATAAAAAAATACACTTGGAGACACTAACACTATCATAGGTCCATGTAATAAATCACCATTGTTATGTGAATTAACATCACGACCCCACCATATAATCCTAGCTAGCTATCAACATGGAGGCATCCTAAAATAAGAAATATGGACCATATTCAAAAGAGAATATTTGTGGTTCTTACTAAAGGTCGTGGAAACCATAAATCATTTTTATACGATGTAGGTATGAAATTTTCCTTATAACTGTTTCCTACATGCACCAAGTCAACAAGAAAGTTTTCATAACATGGTGAATTGATACATTGGTAATCGCACCATCTTTGGATTTCCTAGCCTGAGAGCCAAAATTTATACACTATAAAAGCATCTCCCAAATTAACAAAATTATCCTTGTAGGTATACTATCAACAAACACTGGTACTGAGACAACCTATGCTCTAATACCACTCAATGGTTAGCAAACTCATCAAATCATGAATTCCTAGTAGTAAGATGAGAGTGACACAACAATAAATCCTCCAATATGACAAGGATTGTATATTTGTTCTGAGTATTCATATCCCACACATGGGAGGCCTTATCTTAAATCACAAGTACAAATTAACACATCTCCATACACCAATATAAAGCAGAAAGGTAAAAATGATTATTGTAAATGAATTCATAACACCTAATTCCATATCAGAGTATGAGAAAGGTGTGTGTAAAATAAAATAAAAAAATACAATCCAACAAAAACATTATAATATCACATCTAACTGACAAAGGTAAATTTATATTAAATAGAAACTCTTATATTCATCTATTCTCCATCTAGAACAACCATTCTCTACCTACTCCTAGTCCACATACTAATGTTAGTTATATATTTCATCCGAAAATATAAACCCAAATATTCTCAATGTTAGACTCCAAGTCTCATTTTGAGGTTTTTTCCTACTATCATCCTAAGGGTTATGTTTGAGACTCTATGTCAATGTTAGTTGAGAAAACTCACTCCATGGGTCTAAGAAATACTTAAGGCATGCATATGAAAAAGATAAAAATATAGGGTATCATCTACAGGGACTATGAGGGATACCTAACCCCATCTAGAATAACCTACTAAGAAGAGTATCATAGACACAAATGTTAGTAATGGGATACCAGACCCAACTTAGGTAGCGAGATAGAGGATCACACCACCTTTTTATGTGGAGGGATACCTATATCTATCATGTGATAGCCCATAGAGGGGATTTATCATCCTCCACACAAGACATGATACCTCATTTTACCCTTAAAGGAAAGGAGAATGATGTAACAATACCACACTAAAATGATTCATGAACACACTCATGCTAATACTGAATCCATCCTAGGGGTCTCTCGACATGTATTCATAATACACGGTCATGAAAGGTATCCTAATCCTAATAGGATAGCTATTGAAGGATAGAATCCACATGAAGTGTGTTCTTTCAAACTGAACACTATTTAGGATGGTATTTCATGAAAACTATATATATTCCAAGAATCACCACCCATGTAACACCCCGACCCAAATTACCCAGAGTCATTACATTATTACAATAACATTGGAATGATCACAAAATATCATGTCTCGAAAGACCAATTAGTTTAGTACCCTTGGAAACACTAGAGACATTCATAAGTCTTACATTACATGATAAAGTGGAAAACTAGAACAACATAGTCTCCATAGTCCACACTCATATCCCCTCAGACTATCATTATAGGTCACTCATAAAATACTTCTTCACATCCTAGGAAAAATAAAACATAGAAAGGGGTGAGATCAGATGCTCAGTATGGAAAACAATATAGCGGAAACATTCATAAATAAACATAAACTTTTAAGGCGATGTATAACTAAAAAAAGACTTTTAAACTTGATATTCAGCATAATTTGGAAAAAATGAAATGGAATAATGCCATTTACTTATTCACATGGATATTATACTAGACGAATAATCACATTCAATATTAATAACAACTTTCATAATGATGGAATGCATAATCCCAGACTGTCATAACCATATAGTCAAGGCCTTGTGCCATGACTATAAATAAGATTTTATCAAGGCCTTGTGCCAAGACACTAGTTTGTCTCATGAGACCTACCGATCCATCTAGGAGTTATATCAGGCTCCACCCATCACATACTAAGTCCAATTCATTCCTCATATGAACAGGTTTAAACATAACATAAACATTCGTATTAAAACAAGCATACTAAATGTCAATAATTTCTTCATAAAACATGAATAGTATAGAAATAAAACATCCATAGTCAAACATATCACAGAAACTTCAATACAATATAGAAGTTTTGTATCATAATAAATCAACTTCAAATAAGCTTAAAATACATGAAAAGATGTTGACATTGATGAAATCAATACTATTTGAGATAAATATTTGATTTTTGAAATCATTTAGAAGTCACATAATTATAAAAGAAAACATTTACATTGAAAATATTAATATAATCTTCTAAGGGAATCTTCTACGATTTTATAAGGGCATAAAATAGCTGCACTCACCGTATATATTTTAAAAAAGACATTCTTACCGAAATTTTTTCGAAAAGGTAAAAAAGGAACTTGTTTGTAAAATGACGAAATGATTCCATTATAAACATCTTATAAAAGTCAAATAAGGGTATAAATGACTTTATCCCATAGTCTATAAAATATTAATAATTTTTCGAAATACATTTTTAAGAAACATGGATGTAGATGATAAAGAGGTCCCAGTATATAATTACGTATAAACAATCTCAGATAATGAAGAGATTTTGAAATAAACCATTACCTTGTACTTTTCCTTAGTCGAGGTTAGGTTAACCTCATATATAATGGTGAAATAATTGTTATTAAATTATACAAGAATCATATACATTAATATGATATCATATATTATCTTTTAACATTGCTTTTTTAATAATATCTTAGTATTATCGTTGTTTCAGGTGTTAACAAATTATTTTTCCAATATATTAATTGTTATGTGAGTCATATTTTTTTGGATGGGATGTATCATATTCATATTCAGAATCATATCAAGTCCTTAACCATTATTTTTAATCATCTATTTAAAATTAGTCTTGAATGGATACAATGGGGAATGAATCTCATCGTGTTCGTGGAGACGGTAATCTGTACATACGCACGAGCGAAAATATCATTTTTTTATATTAAAGTAATATATAATTGGATGTTATATCATATATAAAGATTCATTATAAAGTTATATTTATTATTTAAATCAACTTCACATCATGATTATACCCATCCTAATAATAACGTGTTGAATGACAATTACACCACGACGTGGAGACGGTAAGTCGTACGTACACACGTATAGTGACATGTCATTCAAAGGATGTATAGAATAATGAATTTGGTTGTACCATCTTTATAATAACATCACAGTATATAGAATATACTATATATATTATTTTCTAATGGAAAAAAAATAAAAATGAAGTGGAAGAAGAAAGGAACATGAAAGAGGTGATGAAATATTTACCTCTTCTTCGGGTTCTTCTTTGTCATTTGACCAAAAGGGCTCCTTAGGTTGGCTTTATGACTAAAATAAGGACTCTAGATGAATGTAGGACAGTTGAGAGGGTATTTGGGCAGGTATTTCTGATCCAAATGGCTTTTAATGTGTGAATTAGAGGGAAGGGGAAGTTCCCTTTTATAAGAGGGGTGAGGGGCACCATAGGAAAAGCTAGAAATATTATTTTATAATAAAATAATTTTCGATTATTAATGGCTCCAAATTGGATTATTTAAAGGATAAGGTGGTTATGGGTCTTACATCACACAAATAATAGGTTTTAGATTGGTTTGGGTCACTATATTAACTTTATCTTTTAGATTTAACTCTTAGTTATATAGTTTGACAATTACCATGTCCCTTTGTATTTTTATATTATATGGTTAATAAACATACTATATAATTACAAGTGAACCCCAAGTGGTTAATTAATAATACTCCTATAATAATATAAGTCCTTTGGCCAAGCCATAGATTTCTAGGAATATAATATCAATTAATAATATAATATTAGTTTTAAAAACTCTGTTAAGTCAATTTTGACACTATTTGGTATTATGTTTTTTCTAAATTTATAACAGCATTATTTATTTGAATAAAATTCATCCAAACAACCCTAAAATTCCATATTAACCTAGAAAATTATTATAATTTATATAAAGTGTCAAATTACATTTATTTGGATATTTATAATGTCAATTTTTTTAATATTTCATTAATTAGGATATTACTGAATCATTATTGTGTCACAAATTATTTAAATTATTTAATGTCTAAAAAATATAAATAAAATACCATTATATAGGAAATAATTTTTTATTTCTAATTAATATTTATAGTTGAATTTATCTTATGTATAACCATATATTAAAAGTGTTTTTGTTATTAAACATTGATTTTATCTCTTTTGACTCTTCTTTGAGTTAAATAATAATAAATGTCCTAATCTAATCCAAGTGGAAGAAAGTGGTTCATATTTTATTCTTAGGGTTGTTTTTGGTCGAATTATACTTATCCACTAGAATTAGGACATGTGTTAGGGTAATAATATTATCATTTTTACCGTAAATTACCCTATTTACTTTTATTCGTGGTAAATAAAAGTAAAATGTTATTATTCACCAAAAATTATTTTCATCTCATTGAGCCACATTTTACTTATTTATAACAACCATGTCACTCGGATTTTTGAAATTCCACTCACATAACTGTTAAAAATATTTTTTATGTGAATTTGCAAATTCTCCTAGGAGTTGGGTAAAAGACGGTGAAAAGTTCAATTAAATATTTATATATTTAAAAATATTATAAACTGACTCCAATGAATTACATTGAAATTATATAGGTATTATGTATCTATTTTTACCTAAAATAAATTTAAATAAAATAAATAAATATTTAAATAAATATTTTATTTTAAACTATAACTCAGTGTTTTTCACTATTCATCAAGCATTGAAAGTTTTCAGAAAAATATAAAAAAATCACCCTAAACTAATTTTGATATTCCGAATCCAAAAATAATGTTCATTTTGAAAGATAAAGTTTGTAAATTTTTAAAAGTTTGGTATTACTATTCATAATGTCTACTTTGATTGATCACGGTGTGTTAGAATCTCAAAGTTGCATACAATGCAAGCTATATCATTATTCAAAGGGAAGTGTACCGTGGAAGCTTGGGGTGTTACATTCTCCCCTCTTTAAAATAATTTCTCCCTTTAAATTTCTTGAATATTACTACATAAAAAGACTCTGGTGGTTCTTCATCATAAATTCTTTGGGTTCCCACATTGCCTCTTTCATCTTATGGTTTCTCCATTGAACTTTTACCAGACAAGTCGTATGGTTTCCCATCACTTGTTCTCTTGTACCAAAAAACTTAACAGGATCTTCGCAATAAGGCAGATTAGGTTCCAGTACTAATTCCTCATAGGTGAGTACATGAATTGGGTCAGGCATTTATTTTCTCAATAGTGATACAGGAAACACATCGTGTACTTTGGAGGGACTTGGCGGCATTACCAAATTGTAAGATACATACCCAAATAATTCTATAATTTCAAAAGGATCGTTGTACCTGGGAATCAATTTACCCTTCTTACCAAAACATATAACACCCTTCCATGGAGATACTATGATGAAAACATAACCTCCTACCTGAAATTCCAAACCCTTCCTTCGATTATCGACATATCTCTTCTACCTACTTTGAGCTACTTTGATGTGGGTTTGGATTACGCTCACCTTTTCCAACGTTTCCTCCACAAATTCTGGGCCTATGAGTTTTCTTTCACCAACATCATCCCAACATGTTGGTGTGCGGCATATTTTCTATATAACGTTTCATATGGTTCCATCTTAATCCTTGAATGGAAGCTATTGTTATAGGAAAATTCTACCATAGGTAAATATTGATCCCACATACCATTAAAGTCGAGTGAGCATGATCTCAACATGTCTATTAATATTTGAATAGTCTATGCTAATTGTCCATAAGTTTGAGGGTGGTAGGCAGTACTCAAAATAAGTTCAGTATCTAGGTCTTTCTGAAGACTTTTCCACAATCTTCAAGTAAAACGGGGATCACGATAAGAAACAATCGATAGGGGTACTCTATGAAGTCTCACAACTTCATTAATATGTAGTCTTCCTAGACATTCAAGTGATAAATCTTATCTTATAGTGAGAAAATGTGATGACTTGGTAAGACGATCAACAATGACCCATATTTCATCATTCCTTCTAGGAGTCTCTGGTAGTCCCATGAAAAAGTTCATCGAAATATTATCCAATTTCCACTAAATTATGGGAAGAGATTTCATGAATCCTCCATGATGTTTCCTTCAAGCATTCACTTGTTGACAAACCATACATCTTGACAAACAATCTGCAATCTCCCTCTTCAGGATGTCCCACCGAAAATGTTACTTCAAATCTCTACACATCTTAGTGCAACCAATGTGTATAGAGAAATTGGAACTATGAGCATCATCCAACAATTCTTTTTTTAGATCAGGTGTATCAGGAACACAAAGACTCTTCCCAAATTTCAAAATTCCATCATCATACACAAAGTCACTCAATATCCCATCATTCACATCTTTAATCTTCTTTTGAAACTTTTCATCACCGGTCTAATAACTCTTTATCCTTTCTAGTAAAGAAGTCTTGGAAAACATTTGAAAAAGAATTGATGTTTCACTTTCTATGGTTATTCCTGTATCCATCTTTCTTCTTATCAAAAAGGACAGGGGCTCCCCATGGAAAAACACTAGGGTGAATAAATCCCTTATTACTCAATTCCTATAGTTGTTTCTTTTGTTCCACTAATTCCACAGTGGACATTCAATAAAGGGTATTAGATATGGGCCTTGAATCAGGAATTAAATCAATGGAAAACTCAATTTCTCGTTCTAGAGGATGTCCATGTAAAGCTTCAGGAAACACTTCAGCATATTCTTTCACAATAGGTACATCCTCTATTTCAACATTCATTTCCTCACCCATAGTTATATAATTCTCTTCCTCTCCAATAATTGAATTTAGTTTAGCTACTTGGGGTGGATCTAGATAAGAATTAGGTGGTGATGATTTAGCTCTAATGATAAGGTGCTATTTATCATCATCATCAAAAATAGTAACCTCCTTCTTCTTACCATAAATTTTTTCATCATGGTCTGAAATAAAATCCATACCGAGGATTATATAAAATTCAATAATGGGTATGACGATTAGATCAATAGATAAAGGACATTTATATGCTCTAATGTTAACTGATTCACAAAACATTGTTGCGATGATACTTCCCTTGGGAGTATTTACTGACAACTCCCTTGATAAATAAAATTTGAAATATCTAATTTTCTAAGAAAATTGGGAAGATATAAAACAATGAGATGATCCAGAATCAAATAAAGCATTGGCTAAACATGAGGAAACCATTAAATTACCTGCCACCATATCTTTTGGAGCTTCAACCTCAGCAGTAATGATCGCATAAGATTGGCCTTGATCCCTTGGCCTTTTCTCTGGTAAGTTGTCCTGATGCTTAGGATATTCATTTTCATAATGTCCCATCTCCCTACAATTTTAGCACTGAACATTGGTAGCTTCTTTTTTCCCCTTTCAATCATGAGCTTGGTGGCCTTTTCACCACACTTTTAAAAGACTCACATTCCCTTCAAGCAAGTGCTGGGGTGTTTCTTATCACATTTACTATAGGATGGATATTCCAAATTGTGCTTCTTCCCCTTATTTCCATTTCTAGAGTGATCAACATATCTATTCTTCTCTTGCTTTTTTTAAAGTCGTAAGACTTAGATATTTCCTTTTCCGGCATGATAGCACCTGAGACAATATCTTCGTACGATGAGAAGGATTGTGAGACTAATACTCGATGGAGAAAGGGTTTTAACCCATCAAAGAAATGATCAATCTTACTTATTGAGTTACGTAGATAATATGCATCATGCCTTTCTAACCTTGTAAAGGTAAACTCCTACTTTGCAACATTCTCATCCTCCTTTTGCCTCAAACATAGAAATTGTCTATCCATATTAGCTCGATGGTCATGAGGAAAGTATTTTTCTAAAAAAAATATCTTTAAAATCACTCCATTCCATACATGATACTTCTTCATCTTCATTTGTATTTTGTATCAATTACCACCATTGATCAACATCTCTAGTGAGGCGATAAACTTCCATGACAACATTTTCCCTTTCACTGCTCCCCAAAGCCTGAAATACTTTCTCTAAAGAATTTATCCATTTCTCGGATACTAGTGGATTTGTACTCCAATTGAATGTTGGTGTCTGTTCCCTTATGAAGTGATCTAACATTGATCCTCCACGCCGCGGATCAGGGTGCTCCATATGTGTAAGGTTATTATTCATAACCTAAGTGAGTTGTCCCAATATAGTGATAAGATAATCAGCACCAGTTGTATCACCAGCTCCACTATAATTATCCTAAGTAGGAGGGAAATCCCTACATGGAGTGATTTCATTAATACAGTATCCATTCCTTCTACTAGGAGCCATTTCTAAATAATGGCATAAACTATATTAGTTTATGAATCGAAATACATAAATCTCAACTTGTAAAACACATAACATAAACTGAACAATTTTTGGATATAATCCATAATTATAAAAATGTTTTTTTGAGGAAGTATATACTCATAAACCCTTTATAATGTTTTTTAAAGAAACTTGGAATTATCCAAATCATATCCCACGGTAGTGTCATAACCAAGAGTGCAACAAGGCCTGTTGTCGTGCACCAGTTCCCATTTGAGTCTAGCTCAAAGTGGTGTTTTCAGGTTTTACCCCTAGGTACATCTGTGCTAGAACCACCTCTAACATCTCGTATCCAAACATGGATGTATTGCTTGTAAAACTCACAAATTCTCTACAATACAATAATTCTATGAAGTTCGTTTATACTAATCCTCAATGTCTATCTTTGGTAATGTGCTCTAATAAGAGTTTATCTAAATCAAGCATCCAAGGATTGTACTAAAATTCATCTAATATCAACGGTAACGCCCCAAACCTAGTTACACAGAGTCGGTGCATTATTACATAACATTGGCATGATCACAAAAGATCAAGTCTCGAGAGACCAATTAGTTTAGTATCCTTGGAAACACTAGATACATTGATAAGTCTTACATTACATGATATAGTGAAAAACTACAACAACATAGTCTCCGTAGTCCACACTCATATCCCGTTATACTATCCCTACAGGTTAGTCATAAAATACTTTTCACATCCTGGGAAAAATAAAACATAGAAAGGGGTGACCTCAGATGCTCAGTAAGGATAACAATATAGCAGAAACTTTCATAAATAGGCATAAACTTTTAAGGCAATGTATAACTAAAAAAAGAGACTTTTATACATGAACATCAGCATAATATGGAAAAAATAAAATGAAATAATGAAATTTACATATTCACATTGATATTCTACCAGAAGAATAATCAAATTCAACATCAATAACCACTTTCATAATGATGGAATGCATAATGCCAGACTATCATAACCACATAGTCAAGCCCTCCTGCCAATACTACAAATAATATTTTATCAAGGCCTTCTTCCAAGATACTAGTTTTTCTAATGAGACCTACCGATGCATCGAAGAGCTATAGTGGGCTCCGCCTGTTACTTACTAAGTCCAATTCATTCTTTATATGAATAGGTTTAAACATAACATAAACTTTCGTATTAAAACTAGCATATGAAATTTCAATACATTCTCTATAAACCATAAATGGTATAAAAATAACACATCCACAGTCAAACATATCACAAAACTTTCAATATGATATGGATGTTTTGTATCATAATAAATAAACTACAAATAAGCTTAAAATATATCAAAGGCTGTTGACATAGATGTAATAAAAACTATTTGAGAGAAATATCTATTTTTTGAAATCATTTAAAAGTCACATTTTTATAAAATAAAAAATTTACTTTGAAAATATTATTATAAGCTTGTAAGGGAAGCTTCAACAATTTTATAACGGTGGAAAATAGATGCACCAGTAGTATAAGTTAAAAAAAGACATTCTTACCTTAATATTGTCGAAAAAGTTAAAAAGGACCTTGTTTGGAAAATGATGGAATGATTCCTTTATAAACATCTTATAAAACTCAAACAAGGGTATAAATGACTCTAACCCATAGTCTATGAAATAATAAATTTTTTTTGAAATATAATTTTAAGAAACATGAATTTGAATGATAAAGAGTTCCCAGTATATAATTACGTATAAACAATCTCAGATAATAATGAGATTGTGAAATAAACCCTTACCTTGTACTTTTACTTGGTAGAGGGTAGGTTAAACTCATATATAACGGTGAAATAATTGTTATTAAATTATAAAAGAATCATATAAATTAATATGATATCATATATGATCTTTTAACATTTCTTTATTAATAATATCTTAGTATTATCGTTGTTTCAGCTGTTAATAGATTCGTTTTCCATTATATTATTTGTTATGTGAGTCATATTTGTTGTGTATGGGATGTATCTTATTCATATCTAGAATGATATCAATTCCTTAAAAGTTATTTTTAATCATCAAATGAAAATTATTCTTGAATGGATATGATGGGGAATGAATCTCATCACGTTTGTGGAGACGGTAATCCGTACATACACACGAGCAACAATATCATTCTTTTGATTTTAAAAAAATATATAATTGGATGGTATATCATATATACAGAATCATTATCATGTTATATTTTTTATTTACATCAATTTCACATCATTATTATACCCATCCAAATAATAATGTATTGAATAACAATTATACCATGGCGTGGAGACGGTAAGTCGTACGTACGCACATATAGTGACATGTCATTCAAAGGATGGATAGAATAATGAATTTGGTTGTACCATATTTATAATAACATAACATTATATAGAAGATACAGGAGTTATTATTTTATAATAGAAACAACAAAGAAAAAGGAAGTGGAAGAATAAAGGAACTTCAAAGAGGAGATGGAATATTTACCTCTTCTTCGGGTTCTTCCTTTTGATTTGATCAAAAGGGCTCTTTAATTTATCATTATGAAAAAAGGAAGGCCTCTAATATTAAGGGGGAAAAATTTATAGGGTATTTGGGATGATTTTGGATGATCCAAATGGATTTTAAGGTGTGAATTATAGAGAATGGGGAGTGCACATTTATAAGAGGGGTGAGGGGCACCTTAGGAAAAACTAGAAATATTACTTTCTAATAAAATAATTTTCTGTTTATAATGGATCCAAACTGGATTATTTAAAGTCTAAGGTGGGTATGGGTCGAAAACCACACAAAAAATAGGTTTTAGACTAGTTTGGTTTACTATATTTACATTAACTTTTAGATTTAACTCTTTGTTAAATAGTTTGACATTTACCATGATTCTTTGTATTTTTATATTATATGGTTAATAAACATAATATATACTTCTAAGAGAAGACCAATTGGTTAATTAATGATACAACTATAATTTTATAATTCATTTTTCTGATCCTTATATTTTTAAGAATATAATATAAATTTATAATATAATATTTTCTTTAAAAACTGTTTTATGTCAATTTTGACACTATTTGGAATTTTGTTTTTACTAAATTCATAACAGCATTATTACTTCAAATAAAATTCATCTAACCATCCTTAATATGTCATATTAACCTAGAAAATTATTTTAATTCATAAAAAGTCTCAAACATCTTATATTTGGAATTTTAAATGTCAATTATTTTAATATTGCATTAATTAGTTAATTATTGCATCATCATTGTGTCATAAATAATTTAAATTATTTAATGTCTAAAAAATATAAATAAAATACCATTAGTTAGCAAATATTTTTTATTTCTATTGAATATTTATAGTGTTATTTATCTAATGTATAACCCTATATTAAAAATGTTTTAGTTATTAAACTTTGATTTTAACTCTTTTAACTCTTCTTTGATTTAAATAATAATAAATGCCCTAATCTAATCCAATTGGACCAAAGAGGTTCATATTTTATTCCTATGGTTTTTTTGGGTCTAATTATACTTATCCAATAAAATTAGGACATGTTTTAGGGTAATAATAATATCATTTTTACCCTTAATTACCCTATTTACTTTTAACCGTGGTAAATAAAAGTAAAAAGTTACTATTCATCAAAAATTATTTTATCTTATTGAACCAAATTTTACATAATGATATCAACTGTTTCTCTCGGATTTTTGATGTTCCACTCACAGAAGTGGTAAAATTACGTTTTATGTGAATTTGTAAATTCTCCTAGAAATTGGGTAAAAGACGGTGAAAAGGTCAATAAAATTTTTATATATTTAAAATTATTATAAACCGACTCCAATGAATTAAATTGAACTTATATAGATATTATGTATCTATTTAGACTTAAAATAAATTTATATAAAATAAATAATTATTTAAAAAAATCAGTTTTAAACTATAACTCAGTGTTTTTCACAATTCATCAAAAATTGAAAGTTTTCAGAAAAATACCAAAAATTAACCATATGCTAATTTCGATATTCCAAATCCAAAAATTAAATACATTTTAAAGATAAAATTTTTAGAATATTAAAAGGTGGGTATTATTATTTATAACGGCTACTTTGATTGGCCGCGGTGTGTTAAAATCTTGATGTTGTGTACAATTAAAGCTATTACATTATTCAAAGAGAAGCGTACCGTGGCAGCTTGGGGTGTTATAACCCTTGTCATTTACTCCCTTATATCTATCTCAAGTCTTTCCAGATGATCCAATAGGTTGTGTTTACTATGACATCCACATCATCTTCCATCCTTAAGAAAGAAACACCCACACAAACTATCTTGAAACAATAGAATCTATCAGATTACCATTTTGTTTAATTGACACTCTCCCCCTCTATCATATATACAATCCATAAAGTGATCCTATATAAACAAACTACATAAACATAAAATTATGATCACCGTGAAACAAGAACTGGAATATAATGGATTCTTCATCCGATTAAACACTTTTGATGAACATATAATGAATGGAGAAAGGTAAGAAACCTAATTTTGATAATCCATCAAGTTCCATGTTTGTTTAGTATTCATAGATGGAATATTTAGTATAAGGGAGACAATAAACCAAAAATTAAAAAAATCTAAAGTTCAAAATTCTAGGAAGAAAAATAACTGATAGAAAAATCAATAAGAATGTTGGATGGGTTAATTTTATATTAATTAATTCATATTAATATCCAAATACAAGAATAGAAAAATAAACCACCAGAAAATTCCCTATATTGGGTTGGATCAATTGTTGGAAGAGAATGAATCTGCTAGTGTTGAAGAATAATAACTTTTTACGCTCTCCATCTGATCCAAGGATACTTAAATCCATCAATTAATCGATTAGTGGGAACAAACCTTTACCTATTCAGATTCAATATTATGGATAGGTTTCAATTATCCTCTCTAAGTGGAAATAGGGATAGATAATTTCATTCTCATCTTTGTTTTTCTAGATGTTGTTTGTAAAAAATCCCATATTAAGGAATCATCAAGAGAAGGTAGATGAATCAATTTATTGGGGAATGAATTGAATTAAAATTATATTCAAAACCACATAAAATGATCACACATACTTTACACTTTGAACTAGTCGAGATCCAAAACATATGGTGATCGTTTTATTCAATTTTAATGTCAGGAAACCACTACCACACCCACCACCAGGGTCTTGTCCTAGATATAGTGTTCTTGAACACATCAAGAAAAATGATATCCTTTATAGGAATATGAAATCATTCTATCTATTTTACCTCAATACACCTTCTAAAATGTGTTTGTTGAGGTCACCCAGGCTGTGGCCCATAAGTCCAGCCCTATCTCTCCATGCCTATGTCCAATCCCTCAACAGACCAGTTTCCCCTTTCTTGTTTTTCAAAAAAAAATACTATCAATTCCACCACAACATGCACTAGGATGTGTTGTTTCCCATTTTGGACATACAAACTCTCAAAATCATTTTTAAGCTTCAAAAAACTATAAAAAAGGCCAATAAATCCATTTTTACAACATTAATTACTATGAAAATATCATTTAAATTTTTTTATGTATTTAATAGAAAAAAAGAGTCATCAAACCCAGGTTATTACACTTATAAGCTATTAGGGGGGATGAAACCCCTGATGTCACTACATAGATCTCACTCAAGTATTAAACATAGCTTCCTAAGTAATAAGAATAAAACATCTTACTAAACCTCGTGATGTATCTTTGTTGTAAAGTGAATTCCCCCATTACATTGTCTGTTAAATTCTTCTTATAATGGACTAATCATAGGTCCAAATTCGAGTCCCAACAAAGGATATATGGTAGTTAAAATGTTATGGATGATATACACGATGTGTCCTAATGAGGTGCATAGGGTGTACTATGAATTATAATAGTATATGTGTCATACATCCTCACATGGAGTATGAAATTACATGTATAGAGTGTTTCAACTAATGGTTGAGGTGTGTAGAGCCACTAGGGTTCCCAGTCGTGTAATCTAGGTACATGGGTTTTCTGGTTATCTAGGGTAGATGAGGTGTGGGTTAGATATATGGTGGGTAGAATATAGGGACTTCCTGGGCATGTACTCCCAGAACATAGATTGGATACACATCCAATGTCACACAGTGTGTGGTTGAACCAAAGTGTGTGTGATATTAATAGTGGGTTAACACCCTAGTTTCTGTGAGATTCTAAAATACATGGTGTGTATTCCTTTGGAATAAAAAAAATATAATCATTATTTTCATAGAAATAGAATATTATTCCCAAAGCACCATTTTACCAACTTATCACACCACAAAACTCACCATTATTCACTTACAACCCACTAAAAATGAAAGTAAAAACACTTGTCATCAATTACATGAATCTAGTGGCTAGAAATCATCGTTTTCATCATCCCTACAAGTTTATTAATTCCACCCATCGCTAAATAGGTTCCTATTCAGTGGAACCATAATTATTGATCTATCATTACACCTTAATCCATCTACGTGTCATGGATCCCTAGTTCATTTGAATAACCTTAATGAATATATTTGTTCAATCATGCTCTAATAGGTCTGGTAATGTCGAATTGTTTTCCATGGGCCAACGATGAAGAACGTGAATAACAAGGGAGGGAGAGGTATAATAATAAACTTTTATTATCATGGAATATTTAAAACCCACCAATAATTATAATCATATGATCCAACAGTAGTGAAAAATGGCACAATGAAGAAATTATTTGGGCTTTTCAATCCAGGAATGGAAAACATGAATTTCAATGAAATTTAATTGAATCCAATAAAAAATTTAAAAAAATATAGAAGTAATCCATAAATAACAAGCCCTGCCTAAAGAATGGATCTATGAAATCCTATTATTTTAGGATATATTTCTCTATAAATAAATTGTATTCCATTGATTTCTTGTTTTAAATGCAACACACAGTTTAAATGAAGTATTATATATTATTGAAGTATTGTTATTTAATGTGACAGATATTGCCTAGCCATTTGATTAGTGTGTATTAATAGGAATAACAATATTATGAAAAAAATATGGTTTACACATATATAAAATGAATTAATTGGTTATCAATTGATTATAAATGATAATAAAAACATTTTAAAGTAATAGAGTTATTTTTAAGAAAATTTATTTTTACACCATAAATGTGTTTTTATCTTAATAAATTAACAAAATCACTATTGAAATTTATATATTACATATTTCAAAAAAAAATAACATTAATCTATATTTTTTATGAGTCATGTGATAAGTATAAATCCATTTTTATGATAAAAAGAACATTTTTCTAAAAACTATTTTTCATTGCGTTTTATGAACTTTTATAAAAAAATATTTTCTACTTATAGAGATTTAATATTGAAAAAAGGATACTATATTTGGAATCATGATATTCATATTTTGTAAATAGGTCCCTTTTATTTTTTGTTATTATGAATAGTGACCATATTACATACTCGTCACCATGGTGAGGTTAAAAAGGATAAAATATACTTACATTATCATATAAGTCTTAAAATCAAAAAAAAACATGAATTTATCCTATAATAAGGGTATAGTTCAGCCATTTAAATATAATAATAATATATATGGCCACTTGGTCCTCTTTTCATTGATTAAGACCATTATATTAATTAAATGAAATATTAAATAAAAAATTGTCACTCTCTTGAATTTAACATCACTAAAGTTTTCAAATAATAATATAATGAGTGTAAGATTGATTATAAATGTTCATTTGAAATATTAATTATTTTTCATCATGAAATATTATTTTAAATTTTTAGTTATTAAATAATCACCTTAAATTCTTACACAACACCAACATAGTGTTTGTGCAAGCAGTATAAAAAGCGAGTAAATATTTTTAAAAATAAGTAAAAGTAATATTTTTGTGGTAATTAATATTAACCAAATAATATTATATATTTCTATAAATTATTATAGATGTTTGAAATTTTTACATTTTAATTCCATTTCTTTAATTTTGTTTTCAAAGTCATATTATGTGAATAGTTCATAAAATGAAATTAATAGTATTTTATGATGAAAATAGTTTATTAAATTATTTAAATATAATAAAAATATTTAAAGTGTACAATTAAGATCATAAAGGGTCAAAAATTCCACTAACTATTTATTTATGATCCACTTTTGTCCATGTAAGTAAAATTATAACCATTTAATATTAAAAAATTCATTACCACAATTATGATTAAAATTGGTTAATTAAAGGGTTAAACCAAATGATAAAGTTTAAAATGAAACAAAATCCTAAATAAATTTAATTTTTTTGATTATTTTTTGAATTTATCCACATTTTATTTTAATATAAATCCATTTGAAATCATTTTTTTATGATAATGACTTAGTTATATTCTAATATTTCTAGTAATTCCAAGTATGCCTTTCCCCTTCCTTATAAAAGGGAACCCCTTCTCTCTCTTTCTCCCAAAACATTGAGCCACCAAGATTGAAAAAACCCCTAAATAATCCATCCTAAACATCCTTATACAATTTTTATAGGTGATGATCTCACCAAAACACCAATCCAAGACCCCTTAATAGCTTATCTAAAGAAGTTCTTTCAAAGAATAGGTAATCACATTAACAGATAACTTTCTTTTTTACTTATTATTTTATATCCACCAAATAAATGGTATATTTATTAAAATAATATATTTAGTGGCCTAAAAATACTAAAATATTATAATTATTATGAAACCACAACTATCCTCCCTCTTCCACCTCAAATTAAAAATGATAACATCACTGGTGCATATGTGTGTACTATCACCTCCAGGAAGAGATTTAATTATTTTTCATTATCTGCTTTAAAAGAATGGAAATAAGTATATATTAAGTAAATATATATGATATATATGATATAAAAATTATTATATGATGTTAAATTGTTATTTACATTTATTTTTTTCCATCCATTTAAAAGTGAAAACATAGTTCATGCAAACATACAACCTATAGCCTCTATAAATAGTATAATTCATTTTTTTATCTTTACATTTTATGGATGGTTATATATATATATATATATATAATGAACATGTATTATATTAATATCATTATGAACATTTTTGTGATGATGGAACAATTATCCATGAACAAGGATCAAAACGATGAAACAAGAATATACATGAAAAAGGAACCAGTTATCACCTACAATGATGATTTTAATAAGGAATTGTTAATAAATGAATGATAAAAGGTTATAATTACATCATATATGGTATGATATATATTATTATACTTATATATTAAATTTATAATATATATATATATATTATATTGGAGTTTTTAACACATTTTAACGAAGTCAGATATGAGGTAAGGGTTTATTTCATAATCCCATATTTATTCGGGATTATTTATGTTTAAGTCTCCAATAAGGAAATTATTTGATCTTTATATATTAAACTAAATATGATTTATTATAATTTTTTTAAATTAAACTTATCCTTTCATTAATCAATCTTTAATTACTCAAGATACATAAATAATGTTTTTAAGGGAAATTGACATTGTCTCCTACTATATTAGGAATATTTATTTTCCATGTACATATTTTCATTAAATTATTTTAAATAAGGTTTTTAATATTATAAATTGGTTTATTAAAAAAAAATTTAACCATGTTTTTATTTTCTAAAAATGTTTTAAAATGAATCTTCCTATAATTTTATGAATGATTTACTTTTGAATTTTTACTAAATATGTGAAAGAAATATTTATTTTAATGTAGATGGAATGAAATAAATTTACCATAATCATGAACTCCCAATAAATTGAATACTAATTTGAAATTTTCAGTTTGTCTCTTCAAAAATAATCTCCAATTGTTAGGAAATTTAATGATTTTAAACAAGTGATTTTTAAGTGAAAATGAAATTTTCCTCATGTAATTTGCATGTGATACATTTAAAGTATTATTATCTAAATAATAATATTTTGTTTCATATTATGACTTCATAAGTATATAATCTAATAAAACCATTCACCATATTTATATGGATGGTTTATGTTTAATTTGACTAGGTAAAGTATGGAAATTTTGTATACTATCTCTTTCAGTATAGATAGTTATTGATTTTTAAGGTATGTTGATTAAGTTGTATTGTTTATTCATATGATGAATGAATTATAATTACTAAGTGATGTTTAAGTAATATAATTAAATACTTCCATTATGTTTTGGTAGGTATGAGGAGAGAAAACATGTTGGGAAGTTGGAAGATTGATAACATGTTTATATAGATGTCTTTGCACAAGGCCTCGACAGTATGTTTAAGATGTCTAACATTTTTTCCTTCCATAATTATAAAAATTAGTTATGGGAATCTATGTGATTATTTTAATAGTTATGATATCCATATATAATTGTAAATATCGTGTGATTATTTATATGAAATTATTTGATCATTGTTTATTCATATTACTCATGCCTTATTAGATTTTGTTGTATGGACACCCTTACTAGGCATCCAATCTCACCACATTATTTTTTTTATTCCCTAGGATGTTAAGAATTGTGTTATGATTAATATATTGGGAAATTATATAGATAATAATGGTTTTCTAAAAAAAATACTTATTTCTATATTATGTTTTGAAATGTAATTTTAGATTATAGTATGTATCTAGTTTTCCAAGACTACTAAACTATTCATTCCTTTGGGATATGAATTCTTAAATCTAATACCAACATATAAAGTATCCACTGACTTTGGGATACTAGGTTTGAGGTATTTATAAGATGGATCATATGTAAAGAAAAAGTTCTATAGTGTTGTTGTTAGTGTTTCCACAATATTTTTTTTTCACTCCACTAATCACCTTGGTTGTTCATCATCAATCCATGATCCCTATTTCTTCTATTAACTCCAATGAAGGATATCTCATCCTCCTCTCTAATCTCCCTTGGTTATGCAACTAAGCATGGGGATTTTCTAAAATAGTATGCTTATGGATTAAGGGATAGTTTAGGCACTCAATAAATTATGTAATTT
Organism: Viscum album; assembly: GCA_963277665.1. Lineage (NCBI taxonomy): Eukaryota > Viridiplantae > Streptophyta > Magnoliopsida > Santalales > Viscaceae > Viscum > Viscum album. The sequence goes on along the minus strand of OY728165.1, from coordinate 1,712,329,432 downwards.
TTAATTTATTTATTTTATTACACTAGGAAATTATTTCACTATAATGAAACATTTGATGCCAACAAAACTTATGTTGCACCTTGGGTATACCCAACACTTTGAGTTCAACTACGGTCTCAGATTTTCCATCTGAGGATCTAATCAATGGGAATTCCATTTATCCTAAAATTTCATGCGTCCATGATATAAAAACATTTAACATTTTATTTACATTGATATATAGTTTCTACAGTTCCCAAAAAACCATGTAGAATCATAAATAAATTATATGACAATTCATAGAAATTTTCAAAGGGAACAGATGCAAAAACCAATACTTTTAAAGTTACCTTTTTGGAATATCTATGTTTTTTTTCTTTGAATTCCTTGATAAACCAGATCAAAAAAATCCATATTTAATCCCTAGAAGCTCCATTAACTTAATGGATCTTAAAAATAATGTATAAAATGAGGAAAATATATGGTATTTACAAATACATCATTACCAGATAGAGCTCTAAGTAGAATATCACCAGAATAAAAAACTACAATCACAATCTCTCAAGAATCAAGGTGATGCAGACTTTAACATGACTACAAATTAGCTTATAATTTCATCATAGTATCATTTCTATTCCTTAAAGCCTTTGGTTTTATTAGTATATGTCTATCATAATAAACTCCAATGGTTGGATTCAGAGTTCTTTGGGGTTAGTTGCAATAGCATCAGGCTCATACTTCCACTATCTAATAGATGTAGTTTTATCTCCATTTTCTAATGTGAAATATTTCATCACCACGTAATAGTGTTTGATATATATATATATATATATATATCAATTAATTCAAGTGCATAAAACATTAAATGTTCACTAACAAAAACATAAACAACCATAAAAAATAATATAAAACCCTTCATCAAGTGTACTTCGAATTGTCAAAACCAAGGATTGTAGGTGTCATTCACTCAACAGATACAACATAAATTTTCTATTGCATCTAAAAATAACATAATCTTCCAAGACATATATAAAGAACATATATTCATTGAGATCCTTGATCTTTATATATATCTAAATATTTCATTCATATGTAACCTCAACACATTCTTTGTTAACACACATACTCTTATACATCCTCCCCTGATCATTAGGGTCAATAATATCATTGCATCACATATTTATCTTAAATTATATCCAGAATTCATTGATAGGTAGACCACAAATATAACTATTATCAATCCATGGTGTGTAATAATTATAAAATATTTATACATTCCATCATTACAATGATATTAATTATATTTAATATTAATATAACATTTAAAATAATTCACACAAAAATTAACAACTATTGAAAATTTATTTAAATGAAACATATTACATAAACAATATATATATAACAAATAAAACATCAATTATTACAATATTATTGTTTCTGATGCTTCCGTCGGGGTGCGCACATCTATCTATCGAGGAGGACGTGCAACTATTTTTCCCCACTTTCCCACATTCTAATGGTGGGAATCATTCATCAATTCTTTAGATATGTTTTATCCTTGATCGAAATAGGGTGATGGGATATCGGCCTCCCCTCCTAGGGATTTCTCCTCATAATTCGTCGCCTAGTCCAAGTCTTCCTTACAAATTAAGTCGTTGTTAGTGAAACTCTTCTCAGTTCTCTATCTTCATGGATTTATGTCAATTACACAACTTTTGGGAGGAAATTAAATGTGGTCAGGTCAGGGAAGTAACCTTCAGTTATAGGAGTAGTCACATTGGGAATCCCTAGAATGTCTAGATGTTGAAACACTAGTACACCTGGATTTATTTCTCTTATGATAGGGCTTCTTGAGGTCATGGAAGCTCGAGGCATCCCATGCCAAATTTTGGGGATTATATTTTGAAGTTATTTCTATGAGGTTTTCCTCATCTTCCCATGTTTATAATGGGGTATGTCGCGAGATTAACATCTAGTATAGACAGATCATACTAATAAAAACACTGATGAGAGTAGATTAGATAGTTATATCCCTAGGAGGGATAAACTAGAAGGTTGACTATATTGGTGGATCATGATTTCCAGTAAAGAAAGATATCAGGTGGTGTGTCCCATAGAGTGAAGATATCACACCATGAAGGCTGATCTGGACACCTCAATGGGATGATCAATGGATTATTGGGACCCATCAAAGGGGACACCTAGGTTTACCATTGGAAGGGATTTAACATCATAGAGGCTTACAACTTACCCTATATAGAAGAAAGGGTTCAAAACCCTTGTAGTTTGGGATGGTGAATCATGGGATCGGGGTGTACACAATGGAAAACAAACTGATGACATGTTAGGGGTTACGCATGTTTAGCAGCCCAGGTGCTACAAAGAGAAATGATATGAATGGGGCTTACATATGGTTAGATTTCCTAATGTATGGAATGATTATACCCGAATGTGGAGGCCCAAGGAAATTCAGGAAGGATATGGATGAAGTGTCGAAGGATGGGATGAATAGGGGTGAAATAGAAAACTGGTGTAGAGGTGGCTATATTGGGCATGAACCATGAAGAGGATTCCTACATATCTCCATGGCAATGAATCAAATTCCACCTACATCTAGGATAGGGTGATGAGTCACCTGAGGAGGCGACTTGTGAGAATGGATGCATGGATGGGGACCCAAAGGTAATGGATCCAAAGGATTAAGGTGTGATCTTCCTGAAACACAATGGGGTTAAGGTAGAGACTAATATGGGACATGGGTGATGGTATTGAACCTCAGGGAGGCTTATTCATATCCTAGTGGAAAGGAATCAAAGTCCATATTGTTTAGGATGGGGCATGGAATCGTAGTGTACACAATGGATAGCAACCAGAAGACATGTCGAGGCTTACATGTGGTTAGAATCCCATCACAAGCGGGACAATCCTGGTTAAAAGTGTATGGTTTGAGTGTGGGGATTATGCATGTTTAGCTTCCCAGGAACTAGTTTGACACCATTAAGGGGTGGACTAAATATGTGGGTCCCATGATAGGGGGCACACAATTTTAGCATTGTTTGGGGTTTAACATTAGGGAGTATTCCTATGTACGATTTCTAGGAGATTGGGATCAAAACCCACATAGTTCGATAGCATATAGTTTAGCGTCATGTGGGATAAAAGGGGCATACCTTTTACCATCATTTGTGATGAGAATGAACCAACATGAAGATGGTCAGGATAGATGGGTGATGGTATTGTACTTCAGAGAGGTTTCCTACATACCTCTCTTTAAAAAGGGAAAGGATCAAAGTCCATGTAGTATGATAGAGAGGGTTTTGGGGCTTACACACTAAGGTGGACCATATAGGATTTCATGGTTGATGCTTACTCTAAGACCATGTGATTCATGCTCTGTGTGAAAAACATGAGGCAACAAAAACCTAACGATTGTGTACTAAAATTGAATACACAAGGAATGGGGTGGGGCTTATGCATGGTTAGCATCCCAAGGAGGAAACATTGGGTCTTACTCCTTGAGGGAGGCTTGAGTAGGGGTCCATATGTACGAGGAGGCTATGGTCACCATAAATGGAGCACCTTGAAAAGCTGGGTTAGGGCATGAACATAGACTTCCTGAGGAGCACATGGAGATAAAGAATAGAGGGGTATGGGAGTGAGAGGGTGTAGGTTCTCAACCCCTTCATTATCCTTTCAAGGATTTTCACTTATGTGATGTCCATAGTTTAACATCATGTGGTGATGATGTTGGTTCATGGAAGTTTAATGTCATGCAGCTCGTATAGTGATGACTCACTCCTCACACCTTGGACTTACATAACTAGTGCACTTTGAACCCTTAGTAAAGGTAATGCACTAGAAAATCCATAGTTTTGTGGTTATGGAGTGATCTATTTAAGGTTCCACGTTAGTGTGGCTATTTAAAGAATCATGAGGCAAAGAAATTCAACATCAAGCACTGCTCGAGAGAATTTGTAATCACATTTCACAAACTTAAAGGACTCCACGATAGAGGGGTTAGTGAAGAAAGTGGCCTCACATATAAGGGATTTTCATAGATCAGGGGCTCGCAAAGGATAGGGGCTCACAGATCATGGGGTTCACAGAGCATAGGACTTCACAGAGCATGGGGATTTGTAGAGCACATGACTCGCAAATCATTTGGATTTGTAGAGCACGAGTCTTGAAGAGCATAGGTTTTCATAGAGCAAGCATATCGTAGAGCATAGGGCTTCAAAAATGAGTGACCTTTTGGAATCATAGTGACTCATCCTAAGTATGCGATTCACATGTGTTTGGAGAGTGCTTCACAGAGCCGAGTTTCTTCATGAAGCATGGGTGCTTCACAAAGTCTTAAGTACCTGAAGGGGTTTCCTTCCATTGCAATAGCCCATAGGCTTCACGAAGGGCATCCATATTCGAATAGGGTGTAATTTTTAGTAGAGGGGAAATGTTTTTCCAATGCTCAATTACCTCAGATGATTCATTTTCCCTATTGGTTCGTAGAGAAAATAGAGCTTTGTGATTTTAGAATTTAGAAGCTGAAAGGTCAGGGGCCTTCCGTTGTAGTGGGGGGAGATAGGTATTTCAAGGCAGTGGGGGAATGGGTGATGCTATGAGGGCACTCCACGAAGTAAGATGTGCTCCTACATTGAAGGTAGATTTTGTCAAGTTTCTTGGGGTCGCGAAGTTGACAGTCATCCCCTCTGCTATGCAGAGGGTTTTTTCATTCCCTCTGTGGTGGTCACAGAGGATTCTATCATGTTTGAAGGAATCATAGAGGTTATTGTCCTTCCCCTCTTGGTGCAGATTCTTCCATAAATTTCTATGAACTCTCAGAGGCGACCATCGCTTTTTCACTATATTATTCACAAAGGCAACATGGATATTTTTGTCATCCGCGGTGCTAGTAGGATTTGAAAAGTTTCATTGTGAAGCAGCCCCTTTTTCACGATTTTTTAGTGTCCTTTACTTATTTTTCCAAGGTCAGGATTTTGGCACCAACAAATTCCCCCCATTAAAATGGGAGACGAGGAGAAAAACAAGGCATGAATTTTGAGGGTAGATCACCAAAATATAGTGGATTATGAACCATTATCGCGATGAGGGTGCACAAAGTATGTGTTGAGAATTTTGTAGATCTTTACATCGAAAAAAGTACTGTGATGATCTTTGTTCTATTTTTTCTATGATGATCATAATGGCTATGCGCGGCGTGAAGTGTCAGGGGTTCATTGCCTATAAATAGTGGGTGAAGACCCCTATTTTGACTGCCACTTCTTCCAAGTTGTTTCGTTTGAGATCTTGAATTTCAAGCTCTCCATGCCTCACGAACGTACTTTGAAAACATGAATCTTTTTACTTTACACCGCACAACCAATCCTTAGATTTGCAATAGTGTTCTCCACAAGTTGTTTTTGTGAGATCTATGTTGGAACTCTATGATCGAGCTCTATGATCGATCTCTAAGATTGAACTTTTCATCTAAGCTATGCAAACCAAAAGAAAAAATAGTTATGTATATGGAGAAAATGGAAAACTAAGAAGCTACTTAGGGGGGTCCTCATGGATGCTTCTCAAAGGGAAGTTATGGTGAATTATCTGGGCATGAGGAAATATGTGTAAATCCATTCAGATCTTGAATCCATAGTGGAGGTCTTGTCAGAAATAAAAAAGAACTATCCACTATGAAAGAGACTACATCTATATAGAATTGTTCTGAGGGATGAAATTATCATCCCTAAAGCAAGTAGGGATGAAACAAATTACTGGTTCAGGAATATTTTAAGTCAGTGCCAGTGGTTCAGTGCTACCAACGGTCATACATGGGAGGATCACACACCTATTAATGATGATTTTCTATACAATCCCATTAGAAACGTTGACAAAAAAGTTATTTAATAAAATGTATATCCCACATAGTACCATACCATCCTCAAGGTATCCTTAAGGAATCTGGAGAAGGGGTGGACAGACTATTGGGACCTGGATTATGGTGGAAACTTCATGGAGTACATGGCCTGGGTTTCCTGGGTTTGTGCATGCTATATGGAATTTGAAGTAGAGCTAAAGAGAGTGGGGATGTATGAAGCTGTGTGGGTCTCTAAATTCCACATTTAGTAGATTAAACACATGATACTTGATTTTTTGAGCATATGGTCATCGGGGACAAACACTTTCTATCTTAATCACGATGAGGTCAGCATCAGCCTCAGGGACCTTCATAAGATCTCAAGGATTCCAATTCTAGGGGCAATATACGACGAGTTCCTCCCTATGGAGAACACATTGGAGTATCCAGAGAAGATGTCATAGCTAGAAAATGTACTGATGGATCTTGTGTCGGGTGAGACAAGTAGTTTGTTAGGGATGCCCATTTTAAGTTCTGATTTGGGTGCTTCATAAACATCATTCCAAAGCATGCCACTAAAGGAGAGGAGGCACCCACAAAGCTACTAGTCGGGCCTACCACCTATATAAAGGGATCCCAACATAGTAAAGATAATTCCTACTAGATAATCTTAAAGGACATCTAACGGATTCTCTGGGGGTATAGTGTCAACCCCGAGCAGTAATGGGTGGATAGGCTGGATGATTTTATCTTTACATTTATCTAAAACTGGATGTTTCTAGTCGTGGATACAAATATGGGTGTGGGACTAAGCACATTCATTATGGAGTACAAGATTCCAATGGGGCACTATGTCAACCTAAGGATCCTAGTGTTGGACAAGCTATACAAGGTGTTGTGACACATTAGTGAAGGGAAGAAGCCACAATGGGTATGCAAACAACTCCATTTATTTTATGGATGGATAGTGGTGCACATGAGTATCTATGAATATCCGAACCCTATTTGTCCTCATGGATCAGACTTTTGACTAGCCATCATGAATGCAATGTAAAGCATTCTGGCCAAGATGACTCCACAACTCATGTTGAATAAGATCTGGAAAGCAGATGAATTCAACTTCCAACCATTCTCTTCTTCCAATAGGTGTATTCACTTGTAACAACTCAAATATTCCCAGTTCTGTTTTTAGAAAAATCATGGGAAAATTATAATACCATACATTGATATAGAGTGGGGTTCTAAGGCTCAGAGTTCCTGGAATTATCCATCAAAAAATGTTATGTTTTTAGATTGAGGGTATGAGCAATTTACCTAAGAATGTGGAATAAATAATAATCAGTTTCTTGGATTCATAATATGAGGGCATAGTTACATTCATAGAAGCGGGTTTACCCTACGTTAAACATATTTTTAATCTAAATAGGTCTCTAGTGAGAAAACCCCAAAATGAAATAACAATAAAAAAAAAATTTTATTAAAATATTTTATTTTTTTCAAATCATTATAACTCATAAATTGTAACTTATATTCTAATTCTAAGAGAAAATTTGAGCTCGTGGGGATGGGATTTTCTTAGGTAGAGCCTAACCTTGACTAGCGTGGGTTGAGGGTAAAAGTTAATTTTTATATTTTTAAAGGAGAATAAAATTAACATAAAGAAGTTTATTTTTATATCTTTTTAATGTTTTGCATCGTAGATACATTGTGACATAGCGAGAGAGAAACCCATTCTCCTTTCAAAATTAAAGTAGTGCGATGAAATTGTTTCAAAGTGAAATGGTAATTCTAAAATGGGATAACATGTTAATGTATTTCCTCCCTTAATCAGGAGATGACCTGAGAGTTTTCTCTAAGACTCTTGAGTAATTCCATTGGCAATTGATGAACAATGGATCACCAATGTTGACGGATCATGGTGTATCTCAACATATCTCCAATGACGATCTAACCCCAGCTCAGACTGATCATTTTTTCTAGGTAGGGTTTCTTATTTAAATTCCATCATTTCCCCATCTTTGAATTCAAACAATGAACATGAATCAATAGACAAATGGATCGATTCATTGATCATATGTATTATTGAAGTATAGGTTTCAACTCATGGTGTTTATTTGGGTTTGATGATAGTTTTATTGATTTTTGGTTTGTTAGTCATTTTCTTGATCCTTCTAACATATCATATTGAGGTTGGAATGAACAAACGGATGAGTTTCGATCCTTTGGTTACTTATTGTACTTTTCTCCCCCACATTCTTTGAATTATTTGGGGGTTGAAAAATGATGTATCATTGAGAAATCATTTCTTGGTGTAACGATTATATGTCTTGAATCTGGAATGGACAAGGAAAAATAGAGGTGTAAAGACAATGGTGCTAAATGGATCAAAACGGTATGGGATATATCATCACTCAAATGAAATTTTACGATAGTGGATTACAACGATTATTTGAACCCCATGCAATGAGGAATGAATCCTAAGGATCCCAGAACCTCTTCTGGATCAAATAATGGACCACTGGAGTGCCTCTAGTGGCCCTTGGATGGTTCTGTTGGTAGGGGAGACCAGTGGAAGCCGCATACCAATAAGGTAGAGGCGGTGCACCGTGGTGTAAGTGAAATATATATGGATGAAGGCCATAGCTTCATGCCACAGTAGGTTGTGTTGGGCCAATGGCCCTTAGTTATAGGGTAATCAGAATAGCAAGGCGGCTGTATGGATATGGTCTGGTCCCGTACTGACCAACCGGCCCCTCCCTTGGCCGCATCCTTGATGTTGAATCGGCACACACATGAACGTATGGACCAAATCGATCGGAATGTACCAGTGGGCTATGTCGGGACCAGTAGGCCAGGTCGGGCCCAGTGGGCCAGGTTGGGTCCGCAGACCCCGGGCTGGGTCAGGTCATGTTGATCCGGCCGGGTCAGACTGCACCCAAACCACACCAGGCCCTTTTTCACTAAAATGCATAAGTCTTTAAAACTGTAAATCTTATTTATTATAAGTCTATGGCATTGGGCCCCTTTCAGTGAGGTGGTTCTTTTGAGATGGATTAGTGGGGTTTTTCTTAGATCAGAGGGGTCTGGTGGTGTTCTCTTTGTCTTTCCTATGAGGGATCAATGCAGGATCTTGATCCCATCATAGAGGGTGATTCCAGAGACTGAGGTGATACCCGTGGGCTTATTTATGAAGTTACATTGTTGGATCCCATTCCTGTCATAGAGAATGACCCTTGTTCTAATGTGAGTTGGATCAGTGGATCTTGGTGACCCAGAAGGCCTATGTGACGAGAAGATCTAGTTGACCCAGTATGCTGAAATGACTCTGTAGGTCTCAGTGGCCCAGTGGGTCTATGTGGAGCATGTGCCGCTCTGTGATGCCTGATCAGTCCAAACTTCTCTTCTTGGTACCTTAGATATGTTTTTCAGCATGGGTGTGACCAACATTTACATGAGCACTCATCCCCTACTTAGGATGACAATTCCATTTGGGACAAGATATCCCCCAATGAGTCCTAGGTGCAGGACCCCCTATCTATGTGTCAAGATCTTGAGATCCTTCAGGAATTGACCTGATCAGTGTACATTGGGTAGTTCTCAATGTGTCTTCTTTGGGTGGGGCCCAAATAAGCAGCACCTCTTTGTGAGGGTCTCCAATTACTTCATATCTCAAGGTGTGAGTTCTCTCGGAATGAGCGTGCCTTGATCAGAATCATGTGACCAAGGATTTGGCTGTGATATAAATACTTCTTATCTCAGTGAGACCAGACATCTCAGGGAAAAATCATGATGTATCGAGACCATATTTTCTCTCTAATACTTTGTGTAGACTTGTTCTACGTGGTTACTATCAGATAGCTCAAGGAGTGGGATCTCCCGGAATCGATCATGCTACATGTGGAACCATATGGCTGGTAGTGGATGATACATTTTGTCTTGGAATTATTTACGAGTATACCTGTGTACTCTTGTTATATGTTTTGTTGACATATACATATGTTTATCTCACTATACCTTCATGTTGGAGTTTCCTTTGTGGCATTTTACCTTGTGTTTTGGGGTCCCTTACTGAGTATTGTTTTAATAACCCCTGAATGGGATTTTCTAGAACGTGTCTTGTATTGTGTAGATGATCAATTCTTTGTTGGAGTCCTAGGAACATCAGGACCAATACTTGGACCAGACAGTTCCTTGTGTGATCATATAAGCTGGGGTGTTTTTGACAGCTTCCTACAGTAGCTTTATTTCCCTTATTTGCAGGTCAGACTTTATAGTTTTCATTTTTATTGGGCTTGTATTTTTATCATAGATTCACTTTAATTATTTACTTTCTTTCATATGTTGTTGTTGGGTTGTAGTGGTACGAATGAATTTTCTTTATATAGTCTTTTTACACTCCAACCCCTATGGCTTGTAGTTGGGTGCGTGTGTACAGGATCTTAAGAAATTGCCTCCCATTTGTGGGATATGCCTACTTTGTGCTAGTCGATGTCCCCTGGCCTACCAGAGGCGGGCTTGGGTTGTTCACAAAATTGACCCCAGTGGATGTGTCGTGACAGAGTGGTATCAAAGGTTGGTATGTTCCACCTTAGGACCAAGAGTCTATGAGATTGGTTTGGGGAATCAGTGTTAAGTGTTTCGAGTATGGCTTTCAAGCTAGGGAGTTTAGTGTTTTTGTGGAGACTGATGTATCTATACACCAGGACTCCAGGAACCTGTTTTCTTAATCCGTATATGAATACACTGGTTTCAGGGAAATAAAGTTACATGCATTATATAGGAATGGTTTGTGTTTTCCAAGTACTTATTGAGTAATCTCACTAAGTATACTCCTTTAACAGTGATATATCTTGTTCTGATTAAGATATATTCACGATGCCAACCAGTAAGGTTTCCATAGCAGGATCAGATGTTTGTCCTGATTCTTGGGGAGTCCTCCCTAATAGGAGCTAGTCAAAGAGTAGTTTTATTCAGTACGGTCAGGCAGTGATGGTTTCTCCTAGTGATTTTTTAGAAAACCCACCTACAGTGGTTCATATGGATATAGCTTGCTAGCTTGTCTCATGGTTGGATCTTTTGGTGCTAGATGATGAATCACAAGATTCAAATGTATATCATAGGATTCTGAGGAAGTAATAACCTGGGAAGTAGGGTTAGTATGACCTATCGATGGAAGGTCCGCAACATAAGCTGCAAGACCATAGGTTTCTTTAGAAGCTTCATGGTCATTATAGTTACCATATGAGAAATTATTTTCTTTGCTTATCGAAAAGAGGGCATCTCATACGAGATTATCCCACCGTGCATGATGAAGTTAGAGAGGTATTTGATGAACCACTGAGGAAGAGGAAGCAACGATAGAAGACTAATCTGTTAGGTGGCGGACGTGGAAGTAGAGTCGGGGAAGCAGTAGGAGGTGGCCATCATTTTGATGTATTACCACCACCACCTCCATGTGGTCTATACCAGACATTAGGAGTCAGAGGAAAAGGGAGGAGACAATTGCAGGTTGTCTGGGCTTATGAACCCAGTACTCCAGAAATGATTCAAGGTACAATCTGTGTCTTTCTACTTGAGTTGCAGTATTTTTAGGAAATTGTAATAGTGATTTCATTTCCTGGCACGTTTCTTGTTTAATAACTACAGGTTACAGTTAAACCATTGACTTGATCCTTGCATTTAGAGACTCCTACTGGATGAGACCCAATTACCATGCACTGGTGCTGACAGTGTGACCTAACTCTTCGAGGCGAGAGTTTTGGTTGGGATCTATTGGTAGTGGCAACGAGGCCCTACTATTTCATTATCGGTATGAACTAAATCCATAGTTCACAGTCGGATTGATTTTTTAGGAAAAGGATGTGGTTTGTACATGGTTATGGAACTATATTTACCTTTATTATAAAATGGTATATCCTTATAGATCTTGATGGACTCAGGAAGGGTAGGGTGTATCTAATTTATATTTAGTTGGCTATTATGACCCTCGGTGTAGTGGATATTATTAGTCCTAACGTTTCTTAGTGGAGGCAGTGTATAAAGATGCCTTCCTTAAATATTTTCCAAGTTTACCTCTCTATATAGAGTTAGACTCTTTCAATGGGGTATACCCTAGGGTGGAATTGATATTTACACCTATTTGTTGGATGGATCCCAATGAGCTCCATGGGATGGGGGTGTGATGGGGGACTTACAGAGGAAGGGCTTAGTAAGACCAGTGTTTCACACTGGTAAGGCCCATATGAAATTTTATTTTGACATATTAGTATACTCGGTGTCCAAGGGGGAGAACGTTAGATACTTAAGGGTGGTACTGGACCAACTTTAGGAGCACAATATACAAGTAAATATCTTCAAATTCCTATATTGTATTCATAAAGAACCTTTTTTGGTACATGGCATATCAGATGTTAGCGTTTCGGTGAACTAAATGATGAGAAACGTAGAAGTGGATGAACCCAATAGGAATCCAGTTAGTAGTTACTGGGTGAGGAATCATAGTGGTTGGCCCTGTTGTAGTTATCCTTCATAGATGGGGATGGATCATATTATCTATAGTCTTTACATTCTCATTTTTCCATAGAGAATACCTCTTATGTATATTCGAAAGGTGGGTATCGTGTTGTTCTTTTCAGAGGATGTGCAGTTGTAGAACTGCACACCTAAAGTGGATAGATTCATCAGGGTATGCATGTGGGTGACAAGGAAGACACTGCGGATAAATGAATGGGTTGAATCTAGGATTACATATTGAGATAAAAAAGGATGAATATTTATTTGAATTATCTTTGTTTGTTGTTCATTATCCTTCTTGGGGTACCTGGAAAGAAGTGGTAAGGGATGTCGGTGGACTTCGTGACAGGTTTACCACATACATCCAGAAGACAGAATACCATCAAGGTAACCGTTGATCGAATCACCAAGTAAGCCCACTTACTATCTACCTAGGAATAGAGTTTAGTAGAGGGAATGGGATGCCTCTACATACAAGAGATAGTTTGACTCCGTGGATTATCATGAGCAATTGTTTCAGATCGTGATGCTCACCTTATATACAAATTTTGGAAGGGATTGCAGGAGGCCTTTATAGAGAATTTGTAGGTCATCTAGGAGTGGATAAAGAATGCATAGGTCCATCAAAATTTTTGTTCTATAAGACGACTGATACCATTGGAGTTTGAGGAAGGATAAAATGTCCTCCTTTGGGTCTCAACTCAATGAGGGTTACAGATATATTTTCTATGGTGGAAAGTTATCTCAGAGGTTAATAGTCCTTCTTTTAGGTGCTTAAGGAGTTGTAAATGTAGAATAATTCTTTTTTCTACCCCTTTGTGGGACCAATTATACATCATCTTCCACATGTCTCAGATAAAGAGATTCATGCATAAACTCTTTGCACATAGTAATCTGAGGTGAGCTATACCTCGATGTTGGAGTTTTTTTGGGTTAAATTCCCAATGAAGATCAAGGATCATTCTTCGATGTTGTTTTCCATTAGTTCATTTCTAATGGAAGTATGAGGATCATAAGAGGAGAACATGGGAGAGGGAGGCTCATATTCGTGCTCTGTTCTCTCACCTTTTGTTCGAGTAAAACTTGTTTAGATTTTCAGGGATGTAAATCCTTAATGTGGGGAGAATTTCACGACTTGGATTTTTATAGTTCAATTTTTTTAAAAAAATTGGACAAATTATGAGACCAGGCACTGAGACGGTGTGCGATTTCAAGTCCCATAGAGCCTTTAATGATCCATCAAAAAGGATAAGTTTTTAAATAGCGTACCTGAGAGATTTTCCTTAAAAAGTGGAATAACTCGTAAAAGGGTTCCCATATTAGATATATTAGAGGCACTGTTACATTCATAATAGTGGTTTTAACCTAATAATGAAATAATTTTTGTCGGCATGGGTCTCCAGTTGAAAAACCTGAAAATATAATAACCATTAATAAAATAATTAAATTAAATAATTTTATTTTTTCCAAATCCTTATAACTCATAAATGGTAACTCGGATTGAAAATTAGAGAGTACTGTTGACCTGAAGAGGATGTTCTTTCATTAGGGGTATCCTAACCTCGACTGGCATGGGTCAAGGATAAAAGTAAATTTTTGGACCTTTTAAAGGATAATAAAATAAACTTAAAGAAGAATATATTTATTTCTTTTTAATGTTTTTCAGCATGTAGAAGATGCGACATAGTGATGGGGAAACCTATTATCCTTTCATAAATGTAGCAGTATAGTGATGTTATTTCAAAGAGAAATAGTGATGCTAAAATGTTTTAATGTGTTAACACGTTTCGTCTATTAATTAGAGGACGACCCGAGAGTTTTCTCTGAGGCTCTGGAGGAATTCTATTGGCAAGTGATGAATGGAAATGAATGAAGGATCTCCAATGATGATGGATTGTAACATATATCAATGGATCACCAATGATGATCGAACGTCAACCTCAACTGATAATCTTTTCTATGTAGGGGTTGTTATTTAAATATCATCTTTTCCCGGTCTTTGAATTCATCCGACGAACGTGAATAGATCAATGCATGGATCGATTCACAAATCGTTCGTATTACTAAAGGATGGGTGTTTCCCTCCAGGTTTTATTGGGGGTTTATGTATGGTTTTTTCATCATTTTTTATCCTTCTAATAGATAAGATCAAGGTCAGAATGAACAAATGGCCGAGGTAAGATCCTTGGGTTGCTTATTGAGGTTTTCTACCCCATGTTCTTCATGCTCTTTGTGGGTTGATGAATGATCGATCATTATGCAATTGTTTCATGGTGAAATGATTTGACGTCTTGGATCTAGAATGGACACAGCACGATGGAGGTGCAATTTCAATGGTGGATAATGGATTGAGGTGGTATGGGAGATATCATCTCTCAAATGACATTTTACCGTGGTGGATCGCATTGAGGATTCGAACCCCTAGAGATGAAGAACACTGTCCGAGGATCCAAAAACCTATTTTGGATCGAATAATAGACCTCCAAAGCGCATCCGGTGGACCATATAAGGTCTCGTCGGCACACTGTGGTGGCATTGGGAGTCGTGTCTACGTGGATGCTCGTGTGGAGAACAACTGCATCTTCACATCGCGGTAGGGTTCCCTGGACCTGCAGCTCATAGCATTGTGGTGATTGGGATGTCAGGCCAGCCGTGTGGATGTGGTCTAGTCCCACAAAAACCGAACAAGACATGGCCCCTCCCCTAGCTGCATTTGTGATGCGGAACTGGCCCGCATGTGGCGGGATGGACCGAATCAGCTGGGGCCCCCAGCAGCCCAGTAGGACGGACTAAATCGGTTAGGCCACCCCAACTGCCCTACAGTCCAAACCTTCATGTCGGGTTAGGTCGACCAGGTAGGTTGGGTTGGGTCATCAACCCCCATGCCGAGTTAGGTTAGCCCGAAACTGGGCCTAACCGACCCATTTTTCACTGAAATGCATGTATATTTCAAACCGTAAGTCCTATTGATGAGCCGTCTCCGGAATTGGGACATTTGCAGCGAGGTGGTCCTTTTGAGATGTCCAATTGTGGTTTTATTTATACAATTAGGGGTTAGTGCCCTTATATTATTCTTTCCTATGAGGAATCGATGTAGGGTCCCAATCTCATCATAGAGGGTGATAGTAGAGATTGAGACAATACCCTTGGGCTTTGCCATAAAGGTATGATGTGGGATACCATTCATGTCCATGAGAATTACTTGTGTTAAATAGTGAGTTGGATATGAATGGATCTTAGTGACCTAGAAGGCCTATGTGATGAGAAGATGTAGGTGACCCAGCAAGACAAAATGACTCTGTAGTTCTCAGTGCCCCAACCGGTCTATGTGGAGCATTTACTGCACCAAGAGGACCAGTCAGTCCTCACTTCTCTTCTTTGTACTTTATATTGGGTTTGCAGCATGAGTGTGACCAACATTTACACAGGAAATCATCCCCAATATAGAATGACAATTCTAGTAGGGTTAAGATGTCCCCCAATGAGCCCTGGATGTTAAACCCCCTATTTTTGTATCAAGATCTTTCCATCCTTCATGACTTGATCTAATCAGTGTGCATAGAGTAGTTATCAATGTGTCTTATTTGGGCATGTAAAAAAGAAGTGGGACCTCTTTGTGAGGGTCTCTGATGACTTCAAATCCCAAGAAGTGAGTTCTTCTGGAACGAGCATTCCTTGAGTAAAATCATGTGTCCAGGGATTTTGCTGTGATATCAAAATTCCTTGTATGAGTGAGATCAGACATCTCAGTGAAACTTCATGATGTAAGGAGACCATATTTTAATTTGGATACATTTGGTATACTTTCTCTCTGAGGTTACTATCAGATATCTTGGGGAGTAGTATCTCCTGGAATCTACTGTGCTATGAGCATAACCATATTAATAGAAATGGATGAAATGTTTCATCTTCTAATCCATTACAAGTATACCTAGATGTTCTTTCTCTATGTGTTGTTGACATATACCTATGTTGAACTGACTATACCTTCTTGGTGGTGTTTCCATTGTGGTCTTTTACCTTGTGTTTTTGGGGTCCCCTACTAATTATTGTTTTACTCACCCCTACATGGGCTTTTCCTACACGTGTCATGTCTTGTACAAATGATCAATGCTTTATTGAAGTCCTAGTCACAGTTGAATTAGGACCAAGAACAAACGGTGCCTTGTCTGATCAGAAGAGCTGAGGTGTTTTTAAAAGCTTACTACATCATCTTTAGTGCCCTTATTTGCAAGTCAGACTTTATAGTTGTCTTTTTTTTTGTGGGCTTCTGTTTTTAGCCTGGTCCCACATTATTTCTTTACTTTCGTCCATACACTGTTGTTGGTTTGTAGTGGTATGCATGACTTTTCATTACATAGTGTTTTTAATCTACATCCCATGGGTCTTGGAGTTAGGTTCATGTGTACATGATCTTAGGAAAATGCCTCCCATTTATGGGATATGCCTACCTTTCACTGGTCGCAATCCCCCGGCCTATCAAAGGAGGTCTTGGGGTTTTCATGGAACTAGCCCTGGGGGATAGTTCGTGACATCATTGATGATGGCTAGAGAACTGAGGAGCATAAGTCTTATCTCCTAGCCTTATGTAGTGGATTTATGGTGGCATGGGTAGACTGTGACACCATCTGCAAGCCATACACCCTAGACCACTTTGTGAGGCAGTTCTATGGCATGTAGCGGATGACCTCGCAAGTCTTCCTGGGAGTACAAAATGAGGATCATCTATGCATGATGAGGCATATGTGGGTCATGTTCATTTGAGAGGATGGAAAAATACAAAATGAACTACCTATGCCACTAGTACCTACGGGTTGGTCAAGTAATATGCCAAGAGCTTTAAAGAAACCTACCCGAGGGAGATAATGAAGTGACAAACTATTCATTCCAATGATGGGGCACCCCCTCAACCTCGAGGTCGGGGTCAGAAAATGGAATTAAGATGTCATGGTGGTGGAGGTGATGAACATCTCAGTAACAGGGCTATGGTAGGGATAGTGATCCCATGGATTGCATCGAGTGGAGGGATGCTGGAAGCGATAGACCTGGTATCCTTAGTTAAGCAGGGCCAAAAGAGAAAAATGGTAGTTAGAGGGTTTTGTAGGATACCCACATAGGATACAAGGAAATAGTTTCACCACATAGATATTCCTCCAGATGCTATCTTTCTGAAGGATTCAGACAAGTGGGAAGTGAACAAATAATTTCTCATCACTTCGCAGATGTGGGATCACATCAATCATCATGGGATGGATCTGTCAGATATCGGTTGTGTAGAGACTGTATTTCTAGTGTCTCAGATGGAAGGGGAACAATAAATAACCAATCTGGAGGACATTGTGCATTTTATGGGTACTACCCATTCAATGATGGACCATGTAAAAGTACTACTTCGTCAAATAGTCAAACCCAAACCATATTCCACCAAGTCGATGGGATGTTTCCCCTTACCGGAGTAATCTGAGGGGTCCTCCTAGGGAGAAGAGGCAGACGTGGGGATCCCTTTGGAGGAAAGAGAGGTTACAACCTCAGAGCTGGAGGAGCTTGTTGAAATTCTAGAGGTAAATTCTAAACTATTCTGATGTGGTCCTCTTTCTTGTCATCTAGTCTTTCTAAACTGACATTTTTACTATGCCAGAGAACCTTATACATAAAACTGGTTCATGCATGATATCAAAAGTATCTTCAAGGCCTACACCTGGGACAATGGTGATTATAGAATCTATCAGGGCTGTGACACCCAAGTTGGTTCTCTTAGAGTCTTCAGAGCTTCTGACCATATACAGGTGTCATGTTCTCGGTTTCCAATAGCAATTTCTCGAGAGTGAGACCCATTGTTTGACCCCTGTAAGTCCTCTCCTTCACGAAATTCATAATTTTTGTTTATTATGCTCAGACCACTGAAATTTTGTATTTCTCACTGAAAAATTATTCAAATGGCATGGGCCATACTGGTGAGGATGGTTGGGGATCTCGATTCTCATTTCATGAGTATAATACCGGTTGTCGTTGAATAAATCATGGTAGCTATAACCGTGGGTGTGGTTACTCGAGATACCAAACCTGACATTGTCGCGGTGAAATCCAGTGATGAAAACTAATCACATGATATGGAGCCCAGCCTACACGAATGTACACTAGTGGAATATCCTTCTTCTAAACTTCTGGAGGCGTTCCCAGCATACAAACCCACCGGCCCAGAGGACCAAGATGAGACTACTTCTAATTAATAGGATTCCATGGACATATATCATTAGTCATAGAAACTAATAAAGTGCTTCATCAAGGATACCCCAAAAGCTGAGTGGATAAACAATATGGGGAGATTTTGTTCCTGAATGTTATAACTACGAAATGGAGGGGTGGATGTGTTATGTCCTCATATTCTCATTCGAGATTACATGGAAGAGAAGATATAGATATCTGACCGTAGACTTGATGTCATATGGCAGTGAAGATAGTATGTTAACAGCAAGAGACTCCAAGAGGCTAATCAAGATATCCAACACTTGAGGGAATGGATGAATGAACATTCTTCTTTCCTTAATGCACAATAGGAACTCAAATCATGATTAAAGGAATAATTGATAGAGGTTGAGGAGCCTATTAGTGGAGCATATGAAGAAATGGTTAATATTCGAGATAAGGATGATTGGGAACGGATCATGGTAGATGGTTTGTTCCCTACAGCCAGTGAAGAGGATAAAGAGCTTAGCTGGTGATAGAAAATTATGGAAGCCATAAGCTAGAGGGTGGTGTAGTTGGGATGTTCCACTGAAGAGGTCAACCCGTCTATCAGAGGGACAGATCCAGGGGGGATGTAATTTGCACTAACTCACAAACATACTATCATGATTTCCTACTTATTATAGTTGCATACATTACTCCATATCAACCATATCTATGAAGTAACCAGTGATCAATACCTAAGATCACATGGGTTATACTTTATGTGAGATACAATGGATGACTACATAATCATTCACTTTGTGTGTGAGAGTGCCAGCCAATTGTTAGGAACTAGGGGATCGTATGACCATTCGGTATATTTGGGACTGAGATAGGGGTTGTAACTGGAAAATAGGGTTATTAAAACAGCTAAATTACCTTTCTTATCATGATCTAGTACATCGGTGGGATAATACAAGGGTAATTAGAATCAATCCGAACAAAGGGGAAGTAGAAGTGTGAATCACGATACCAAAAATTTGGAACACGATGAGGTGACATGAAAATGGAGGATAACTGTTGACCATATTCAAAACACAGTATCCGCCTTGAATTAGCCTAAAATGTGGGAAAAAAATGAGGGACATACGTTGGTCGTATTCGAAAACACGAGGCCTAACTTGAAATGTCATCCAATATCATTCAGAACATTGGCCCTAAACGGTAGGTGACCCAAAAGGCTAAGCATCCATGTTCTTTGGGGGTCCCTTCAGATGTGAAAGAGGGTGAGGATTAAAATATGGAGTGTGAAAAGAGTGGGGTAGAGTTATGGGTTGTTCAAATGGATTCCAACACTCTTAGAATTACGCCACCATGAAAAAATGCATCGGGTGAGTGTATCATTCTGAAACGAGATCAGGCCTACTTCCAAGAGGGACCTATCTGGTGAGGACCTAGGATAGTATATAGTTTTACATCATGTAAATGGATATGATAAGAATGCAGTTTATCATTATACGATGAGGAAGATGCATGTAATAGTTTAATGTTGTATGGTCAGGAGGTTGCACATAGTTTAAGGTCGTACTCCTTGGACCCTTCTAAACATTTTCGGTCATGTTACATAGACTGGGAATCCTTATTTTAAGGTAATAGAGTTTTAACTATGGTTGGGGGAAAATAACTAGGAAATTTAACAGAACTAGGGTTGGGATGGAGGTGAAATATTTGGTCATCGATACATATCCTATAAGGATAAGAATCAATAAAAATGTAGTTCTTGGATGAAGCGTGGTTAAATACCCACACTGGTGGGGGAAATCCTCTCTGGTGAGGAATCTGATGGATCCCATAATTATCATGGGGAATCCTAAACTTGTTCAGGGTTGGACCACAGTTTATATTCATGTGTCGATGACATGGGTACCCCAAAAGAGAAATGTTTTGTGAAGTTCATAACACAAAGTGAATGAGGACCAGGTAGGTCCTTACCACACCACACATTCCTGAAAGGGATGTCAGGGCTGAGAAGGACAAGAAGGGAAGTTTACCATTCAATGGATAGACCTGGGGATCAGAAGCCTGAATATCTCTATGTATCCATCAAGGTAAAGAATCATGTATTACATATTTATTTTTATTTTAAAAAGATTAATATAATGTGGTGAGGATGACAGTTTCATAGTTTAAGGTCATATGGTAGGTCCAACGGGTCACACAGTCTCCTTTATGGGTATTACCCTACCTTAACCCCTAATCCTACGTGATCCAAGATCGATGTAGAAAACAAGGAGTGTTGTCGGCCCCTCCCTATCTAATGAGAGAATGAAATAGTGGAAAGGATATGTTGGGTGGTGAAAATCCCAAAATAACCAACATTCCTACTCGACATGCACAAATGTGCGGAGTTACAACGCCATGGGTGTTGAGGATCTGTAAAATAGAAAGGGGCATTAAACATTTGATTCACAACATCAAATATTTGTGAGGTAATGAGAGATGCATTATGATGAAGGATAAATGCTGACTGTGTTAAAAAATAGAATCCATTACACATTATCCTATAATGGGAACAAACAAATGAGGGTTGACTGTTGACCATATTCGAGATGCAGGGCTTGTATAAAATTGTTTTTTGAAATCATTTGAGGTGTTTTCACATGATGTTAGGAGGGAATTGATGCATATAATCTATACCTTTAGGGGGTACCATTTATTTTTAAAGATAATAAAAACTAGAATGAAAGAATGTGTGACACAAGAACATTACCCATGTAGTTTAAGCATCATGCAGGAAGAGCACAAGGAGTGGTAATCTCGAAGGAAGTACATGGTGTGGTTATTATAAACCCTACATGAATGAGGACTGAATAAGTCTGCACAGATGAACATACTTTTGGGAGAACCCTGGCTAGAAGGGGCTAGGGAGGTGAAATTTGTTACGACTGGACCACAGACCAAAAGTCTGGGCATCACTATGTATCCCATAAGGATGGGAATCAAGCCACAGGTAGTTCTTAGAGGCGTTATGGCAGGCGTACAATACCGAAAGGGGGAGATATCCAATTTTAAAGGGGAATATCATAATATTTATACAGATTAACGTTTTTTTTTACATTGAGGAAAGGAATCCTTGATCAAGGTTATAGATCTCAAATCGTAAAGTGTCTTGTTTAATGTCATGTACGTGGTACATGCATGTGCAGTTTATATTCATGTGGCATGGATGAAGGATGAAGAGATATTAAGGGAATTATAGTGTGTGGTTATTATAAACCTGATGTGAATGAGGAAAAAGATGTCCCATACCACACCATGCACTTTTAAAATAATAAACAAAGTTCAATGTTATGATGGATAGACTTTACGACCAAAGATCTTAGTCTAAGGTCATAGTGTTTGGATCGTATGTTGTGGATAGGTGAATTGTAGCACCACGGGGAAAATACAACATGGGTAAGACAGAATAAATCTGTATCAGATCACACATTTTTTGGAGAAATAAACAAGACCCAAAAAATGGGATGGACAAGGTTCACAAATCTTTGGATGGACCCGAAGGCAGAGTGCTCGAGTGTCGCTACATATCCCATATGGGTGAGAATCAAGACACACATAGTTCTTAAAAAAGGAATAGAAAATTCCAATTCCATTGGGATAATGGCTTATTGAATGAAATAATCATATGTTTAGGTAGTTATCAACAAGAAAACAAGATGAAGAAGACATAGTTTAATGCCGAATGATAAGGGAATATGAGATCATAGTTTAGGTTCATTGAGCTCGGACATAGGGAAACATGGTTCTTCCATGTAGAAACAAACCCTGCAAGTACCCCTAAGCCCCCATGAGCTATACTTGATTTGGGAAACAAGATTGGAGAAGATCATTATAACACATGGAATACTAATTAGGGGGAGACAATGTAGAGTCTAAGAGGACCCTATGATGTTGACTCATCCTCTTAGTGGGCAAAGGTACACTGAGGGATAACACCAAGGGTGTCGAAAATCCACTTAAACATGATGGAGTGGAAAGGTATGTGAATCACAAGACCAATATTTAGGGTGTAATGGGGATGGAATAACGATGTAGGATAACTATTTCCCATGTTCAAAACACAGTTTTCATATCATGTGACCTAAAATGGGAACAACAAAAGAGGGTTGACTACTGACCGAAGTTGCAACATAGGACCTTTCACATAATTTCATTTGAAATACATTGGGTTATTTTCTTAAAGTGTTAGGTGATTCATTAGGCCGAGTTTCATGACCCTTCCCCCAGGGCCCGTGTCGTGACTACCCCAAGCCCGCCTTCCATAGGCCAGGGGTTGGCAACTAGCACTAGAAAGGTGTTTCCCTAAAATGAGAACTAATTGCCTTTAGACCTGTACAAACACAAAATACAAGAACACAAAAAGATGAAACATTGAAGTAAAACAGAATTAGTAAAGGTGTGTACTGAAATTAAAGGGGTTGGAATACAAGCCCAACTGAAAGGTACAACTACAACTAAAAAATAGAAAACAGCTCCTGGAATCATCCACCGAGGATCCTACCTGAAGGGTAGGTACATCTCATCTGCACTGCTCTCCACGTCAGCCAATCTCCTCTGTGTACCGCCTGGTCCTAGCTCCCTCAAGTCTCAGCCAAGCTGGTCATCATCTTCACAAGACACAACAAGGTGCGGCCGAAGACCGTGTATGGGTGTGTATAATAATACCAAGTAGGGACCCCAAAACCCCTGATGGTCTCACAGAATTACACAAAAAAACCACAAATCATGATCCCAATCACAAATCACAAAGCAATAGGCATAGTTAAAACCATGTATAAGTAAAGCATAGAAGTACAGATGATTATTCGAGAAGCTATATCATCTTATTCAGTCGAGAGGCAATACATCTAACCATATGGAGTCTTACCCACATAGAATCGATAGGTACTAACCCCCTCAAGACCCACACATGATGCGAACCACCCAGATTTGACAGGTACTAACCCCTGCTGACTCATACAAGATCTGACCCACACAGGATCAGTATGCATTGTCCCATACTGGATCACTGAGCATTGACCCACACAGGATCTGACTCACATAAGATCGGTATGCGCTGACCCACACAGGATCGTAGAGCGCTGACCCACACAATATCTGACCCACACAGGATCGGTATGTCATTGATCTGCGATGGCCCGCTCTAAGGATGGTCCTCGCTGGTTCACACACTAATGATCCACACATGATTTCTAGGTACTGATCCACACAAGATCGCTCAACACTAACCTCCGTATGATCTGTCTCCAACCTCCGCCTCACTGCCAACCACTGGATTCCCGATCATAGTACGCTTGATTCTGTGAGAACTACTCCTCAAGACATCGGTCGTATTTCAACCGGAAAAAAATCCCACAGAGAAGTAACTCGATGATTTGTCACTTCATAAGGGTCCCAACGCAATAGACGACGCATCAACCAGATGCATGGTTTGTATGTTACTGGCATTTTAGTATTGACGGCCTGGTTGGATTCAGAGTCAATCCAAACTGGCCGTACTCCAACGTTTTCCTAAACTATCATGAATTATCTCAAAAAGACCATCTCACTCCAAGTATCACAGTTTCATAGACGGTTTGTTAAATGGACGTCTGGTTCGCAAGATAGGGCCATTTAAACATATCTGGGCACGAGAGGCGTCCAGGTCCAGTCTGACCTGATCCGACTAGGGTCGACCCCACCCAATCTGTGTCTGACCCAGACTAGCCCGAACCGACCTGGGCTGTACTGGTTGGGCTGGGCTGCAGACCGGCCCTGCACATCGGGTGATCCGGCCCACTTGCTGGTGCGACCGACACAGGGGTCGCTTGGTCTGCCTCTCGAACGACACAAAGAACCATTCTGTTTATTTAAGGGTGGTGTCAGGTGGCACTGCCTTGTCACCCTCGTGACCCACTGAAGGTGGGTCCCTTGATTTCTTGTCATGGCTTCCTTCATCACGGTGCGTGACAGCACGTCGCCTCCACCACTGTGGTCGACCACTGCCAGCTGCCCGTCTGATCACCGCAGCGCCGAGCGGCATCGCTCTCGTCTACCAGCACTGCCCCACTGGTGCTTCTACCATGAGGCTTCGGTGATGATCTGATGCTCCGTTTTCACTTATGCTCGCTTCTACATGCTCCCTAGGATGCCTCCATTTCTACAGGCTCTGGGATTCCAGATTATGATGAGTTGAATAATTGTCCCCCGAAGAACGCAACAAGAATGAAATAGAGGAGGGTCCGAGCCTTGTTTGTTTGGCCCATGCTCTCCATGTTAGAATTATAACAAGTGACAGATTATTTAATTAATCATTAATAAATAAATCCCATTAAAATCCCCCACAACAACCACCAAAAAATTTAAGAATGAGGAAAATAATTGAGGGAATTTAATGAATTAATTGACAACCTCTTCCTTGTGAACTGTAAGAGGTTTTGTGGTCATTGGTGGAAGGAGAGTCCCCATTAGAGTGAGTTCATTGGAGTTCATCAATCCCAGATTGTTTCTACCCAAGATTCAGTCCCCCATCAGTTGAAGACGTTGTTTTACATCGCCATAGGTTCCTCTCCTGGTGAATCCATGTCAAAACTCCACCTCGAGTATCACTTAAATAGAGGGGGAAAGGTGAGTAATGCACCAATGAATTAATTAGGTTCATTTAATGAATGAACCTCTTAAATCCACAATTGTGTGGTTACAAATAAAATACATTCAAGAAATTAATTTTTTTAACAATTCATCGGTCCCCACCACCGCTGCTCATCCATTGGAGAAAAAGAAATAAAATAACATGTTAAGTTATTTAATTATTTTTCTATAAAGTGAAAATTTTAAATTTATCTCCTAACCTACTATGATTGAAGTGAAGCTTCCCTTAAGAGAATCCCAACACTATGGATTCAACAGTGCCCTCAGTTTTTTAATATGATCACCGATTCAAAAAATAGAAAACATTGCCTGCACATTTACTGAACGTACCTAAAAATAGTTCAGAAATTCATTCCAGGCACACCTGACCTCATAATCATGCATTGTTAATTTTCCCGGACTCATAATAATCCCAAACAATTTTTAAAAAAAAATACATTGAATTTTTGGGACTTTACATTCTTCCCACCATAGTTGTTTCCATCTGAGAATGCTACAACAAAACTAGGGGGGAAATGGGGTACTGAGCATGCATATGAGCCTCCAGATCTCATGTTTTCTCCTGGAGATTCTTGTGATACCAACAAAATTTCACCAGATGGATCAACCTCCCATGAAGGAACTTCTCCCGTCAATCCTCTATCTTCACATGGAACTCTGTAACATCGCCCCATCATCGATGTCTAACTCAACCCAGTCGATAACGTGTGATGGAACATGCACATATATCCTTAGCTGTGACATGTAGAATACATTATGCACCCGATGCATCTTTGGGGGGAATAACTAGACGGTATTCCCCTCACCTACACTTTTGAGGATTTGGAAAGGTCTGATGAACCTCGGAGATATCTTGCCACCCCGGCCAAACCTCTTTAACCCTCTTTGGGGTGAGACTCATAGGAAGACATGGTCTCCCTATTCAAACTACAAGGGTCTCCATATCCTATCAGTATAAGACTTTTTCTAGCTCTGTGTAGTCTTCATCTGCTCTTGGATAACCTGCACCTTCTCTATGGTAGCATATACCTACTCTGGACCCATAAGTCCTTACTCCCCTGGGTCTGTCTAGATAAGAGGTGATCGGCATGGTCGCCCATACGAGGACTCAAATGGTACCATGCAGATGGTGGAGTGATAACTATTATTTTATAAAAAATTCACTAGTGTCAGTTGTTCATCCCAACTCTGGCCAAAATCGAGGGCACAAGCATGAATCAGGTCCTCGATTGTATGTATGGTTCGCTCCGTCTGACCATTTGTCTAAGGGTGAATGGCAGTGATCAAGCATAGTTGAGTTCCGAACACCACCTAAAATACCTTCCAAATGTGGGATGTAAAATGTGTGTCGTGATCTGAGACAATATTCGACGACACTCTGTGAAGTTGCACTATCTCATGTATGTAGAGGCGTCCCAATATGTCTAATGATCCTTACTCTCGGATGGGTATGAAGTGGGCTGACCAGGTGAATCGGTCAATGATCACCCAAATGGAATCGTGGCCCCTATACGTACGTGCTAGCCCTATCAAAAAATACACTGAGATACCATCTCAATTCTACTCAAGTACCTCATGTGGCTAAGCTAATCCCATTGGTACTTGATGCTCTTCCTTCACTTTCTAAAATGTGAGGCATTAGGATACAAACTCTACCACTGCTTTCTTCATCCCTGGCCACCAGTACTGACATCAGAGCTCCTGGTAAATCTTTTCTACTCCTTGATGTACTTCCAAAGGGGATGTGTGGAACTCCTTCAACACCTCATCTCGAAACGTCAATAGTGAAGGTTCCGGGCGTAGTGGAAGCGCGTGGGAGGATGTTCCCACTTGGATTTTCTTCATTAACAATGATCAATCTTGGATCAATACGACGATAAATGCCAGTCTCCACGGATTTAATCACAGAAATAGAAAAAGGAAAGGAATGTCCCGAAACCACAAAGTAGGATCGTTACATGTTGATTATAAATAATTTAATCAATTTAAAAGAAGTACCTTTTGGTGTTCTTTATTAATTGATATTTTTGATCACGTTTCGATGTGATACGTCATTACGTCGCAGAAACCAAGGGTAGACTTCCTCTAGTGGTGATCCACACGTGCACCTCGTATCTCTGGATGTCTCGAAAGGAGTCTCTGGGTGCTATCATGGATAAACCTTTTCTTGCATTGTCCGCCTTAGATCTTCTTGATCCGATGGAAGAGGACCTATCTCGGTCTTGAGAGCGTTCTTGGAGAAAGAGGTTCTTTCAGACTTGAAAGAATTCTCCAGAATTGTTGTGCACAACGATTCTCTTATGTAGGAAAAGAGTTGGGGTTCTCAGGATATTTATAATCATGTTTGAGATTGTAGAGTTAAGACAATAAATAAAATTATTACACATTTTATTTATTTCATTGAATCTTATTTAAAACCCCCATGTCAAATAATTAATTCCTTTACAAGCACACACGCTGATTATAATAAATATCTTTTAATAAAACAATATTATATCCTCAAAATCCCGACTGAAAAAACTACCTGGCGTGCAATCATAATTACACGGAATGCACTTGTTTTTCATTGAAAACTACACGGCGTGTACATTCAATATACACGGAGTGTATATCTTTATTTCATTCATTCATTTCCTCTCCAAAATGAAAACTACACGGCATGTACTTTAAATAATACTTGGCGTGTACTTGTTTTCAAATTATTCCTCCTACATCATTAAAATGATTTATGCTTCCTTGAATAATTATTAAACCACGTATAGAAATAATATTTTTTCTACTTGAGATACATTGATACACTTAGTGTATGACCCTCTAGGACTCTTTCTCGTTGGGATTAGTCAGACTTGCCTAAAGTCCAAAATTACTATCTAGGAACGGGTCAAGTCACACAATAGAAAGAATTTGACTCCGCATTGACCTGTCACCTCATACGAATGCTTACTATGTAATTTAATACCTTTTCCTCAATATCTCATCAAGCAGGTTTCATGGAATTGTCATAAACCTATATTCTTGATCCGTCATTCTTTGTCTACTTGAAATAAACATATCGTTTCCCCATGGCCATGGAATTTCTTTCGACGGTTCTCTTTCAATTCAAGGGATGAGATATCAAATTCCATAAATGGAAAGGACAAATCCTTCCCTGAATTATCCATTAACAACATGTCATTCATCCCACCAACTTTCTACGTGACATTTTTCATTAGAAAATATAAGTGCGCGAGTCATGACATGAGTTAATGATAATCTTCTTGTCTAAGGACCATTACTCCCGCTCGTAGATAGAAATATCTGATGACACCAAGACATGTGGAATTACTACTGGCGGGTCTGTTCTCATAATCTCCCATCTTGGAGATTACCATGTGCGAACTCCATGAGAGAGAGTCTCATCTTCTTACGAGTACTCTTACATGATGGTCTATATACTATGTTTACTTTCATAGTATGTCATCCAACCGTAGAACTTTATTTAAGAATAATGTTATAGAATTTCAAGGTTCTCATCATAGCGGGGATCTTCCATGACCTTATTAATGAAAAAAAATTCTAAGATATTATTATCTTATTTTCATGTAGAAAAATGAACAATATATAATAAGATTACATTCAGGTAATCAAAGTACAAAACAATTGGTTTTCAAGACACCAACCCTAACAAACTCCCACTTGGACTAGAGCCAACTGCCTATGACTTTTAGTCTGCTAGACCTCACATGATGATCATGTTTCTACTAAGTCCAGGCTTTATTCAAGGGGTCTTCCATGTTTTCTTCTGTGGATATACTGCTCACTGCAACTTCACCTCTCTGAGAAAAATCCCTCAAGAGATGATACTTCCGAAGTATGTGCTTTGTCCACTGATGTGACCTAGGATCTTTTGCAAGTTCCACCGCTGTAGTGTTATCATAATAGAGTGTGATTGGATCTTTACTGAAAGGTACTACATCCAGCTCTTGAAAGAAGATTCACATCCATACTACTTCTTTAGCTACATCATAAGACGCAATATACTCGGACTCTACTGTAGAATATACTACCACACTTTTCTTTGAGCTCTTCCATCTCACTACACCTCAATTAAAACTGATGATGTATCCAGTCTATGACTTCATATCATCTTGATCAGTCTGGAAACTAGCATCTACATGTCCTTTGATGACTAGTTCCTCATATCCTCCATAAACCAAGAATATATCCTTAGTATGCCTCTGATACATAAGGATAGTCTTGACTGCATCCAATGGTGGTCTCCTGGATCATCTTGATATCTTCTTACCGCACTTAATGCATAAGCAACATCTAGCCTTGTACATATAATAGCATACATGACTGACCCAATCGCGGATGCTTAAGGGATCCTTTCCATTTTCTTTCTTTCCTCATGTTTTTGAGGACAAATTTTCTTGGAAATATGAATTCCATGTGACACTGGAAACAATCCCCTCTTGGATTGGTCCATATTGAATCTCTTCAGTATCTAGTCAATGTATGTATGTTGACTCAGGGCCAGCATTCTCTTGGATCTATCACGATGGATCTTGATCCCAAGAATATATGCTGCCTCGCCCAAGTCATTCATGGAGAAGAATTTATCTAACCATTCTTAACTGACTGTAAGATAGGTACTTTGTTTCCAATTAGTAATATGTCATCAACATATACTATTAGGAAAAAAACTTCACATCCACTAAACCTTTTTTAGACACAAGGCTCACATTAATTCTTAATAAATCCAAATTCTATTACAGCTTCATCAAAATGAATGTTCCATGACCTTGATGAATTTTTTAATCGATAAATGGATTTCGGTAACTTGCATACCTTGTTTTCATCCTTTGGAGTAAAAAACCCTTCAGGTTGTGTCATGTAGACATCTTCCAGGAGCTTCCCATTAAGGAATGCTATTTTGAAACCCATTTTTGAAATTTCATAGTCATGGTAAGCAGTAATGGCCAATAGGATTCTGATTTTAGCATCACAACCGGTGAAAAGGTTTCATCATAGTCAATTCCTTGATGTTGTCTAAAACCTTTGGCAACCAGTCATGCCATATAAGTCCCGAATTTCCCCTCCATGTCCTGTTTCATCTTGAATACCCATATATTACCAATAGGCTTTACATTAACTGGAAGATCTACCAAAATCCAGACTTGGTTTTGGTACATGGACTCCATTTCAGAATTCAGGGCTTCTTTCCACATGGTAGTGTCTGTGCCTTCAACTACTTCCTTGTAGGTAACAGGATCATCATTGTAAACCACTAATGAGTCACCATCCTCTATGACAAGAAAACCATATTGTTCTAGTTCTCTCACCTCTCTTGTGCTCCTATGCAGTTCTTGTGTCTCTGGAACAGATTATTCTGCCACAGGGCTTTGTGGAATCTGTTCCTGTACCAACTCCTGTTTATCTTGAGCCTCAACTTCATCGAAGTCTATATCGCTCCCACTATATCTTTTAGAGATGTGCTCCCTTTCAAGGAATATGGCGTGTCTTGAAACTATAACCATTTTGTCTAAGGGGTTATTTTGGAAATATCCACTTATTTCATTGGGATATCCTATAAAGATACACTTTTTTCCTTGGGGTACAATTTTGTTAACTAAAGAGTCCTTAACAAATGAATCACTACCCCACACATGTAAAGTCGATAACATGGCTTTGCATCCACTCCATAACTCATATGGAATACCATTTATCAATTTATTTGGTACAGGTTTTAGTATGTGTGCTTCTTTTTATAATGAATATCGCTAAAAGGATAATGAAATAATTGCATGACTCATCATTGATCTCACCATGTCAAATAGGGTGCAGTTCCTCCTTTCACTTACACTATTCCACTGAGTTGTATAAGGAGGACTGAGTTGAGATAGAATCCCAAACTCGTGTAATAAATCAAGGAAGTCCTGATTAAGATATTATCCTCCTCTATCTGAGCAGAGTTTCTTAATATTCTTACCAAGAAGGTTCTCAACTTCATTCTTGTATTCTTTGAACCAATAAAAAGAATATTACTTATACCTCATTAAGTAAATATATCCATATCTACGAAAATCATCATTAAAAGTTATGAAGTATGAGAACCCACCCCTTGATTCAACTGGAAATAGTCCACACACATCTGCCTGAACTGATTCTAGAAGCTCTTTATCCCTTTCACCTTTCCAACCAAATGGGGATTTGGTTATTTTTCCTTGTAGACACGCATGACATACACCAAGTGGTTTTTGTTCGAAAGAATTTAAATACCAATCTTGATGTAATTTTTTCAAACTTTTCTCATTGACATTACCTAGCCGGTGATGCTAATGTCGAGTGTGGTATGAGTCATGTGAATTATCTTCTTCATCGATTTCCATTACATGGTTTTTGTAGTCTAACACATAAAAGTCGTTATATAAATGTGCCCTACCAAAACAAATGATATCTTTATAAATGTAAAAACATTCATTTCCAAACTTGAAGATGAATCCATAAATATCTAATCTAGATAATGAAAAAATGATTCTGGTTACAGAGGGTACATAATAACATCCTTTTAAAACCAAGACCATCCCAGTATGAAATGTGAGGTGGTAATCCCAGATATCTACAACAGCAAGTCTACTCCGTTGGCATCTCGTAGATCTACCTCCCCTTGATCAATCTTCCTGAATCTACTTGGTTTCTGTATTTGGATACATATGTGAGCACCATAAGCTGTATCTAACATCCAATTTTTAGAAAAATATAGATTTAATTCGATGAAAAATGCACCTGAAGAATCCCCTTGCTTCCTTGGATAGGTGTAGTTTTTCTTCCAATGACCCTTCTTGCCACATGCGAAACAAACAGCCTCATGTTCCCTTGCCTCTCCTTGAATCTTATTTTTCTTTGAATGACTTGAAGAATATTTGGGCTTAAATCTCTTTGCCTTCCCTTTCCTTTTATTCACCATGATGATAGAAGGCTTTTCATCCATCATGTCATTGTCCACTTGGTGAATGAGGATAAGAAGATCAGACAGAGACTTCTCAATGTTGTTCATGTTGAAGTTCACACCAAAGTTTGAGAAGCTCTGGGGGAGTGATGCAAGGATGAGATCGGTACCCAGTTCTTCAGGGAGTTTAAACCCTAGAACCATCAATATCTCAATGTAGCCAACGATCTTGACTACATGAGGCCCGACTAGGGAACCCTCTACAATCTTTCTCTGAAATAGAGCCTTGGAGATCTCAAACCATTCATGTCTTTCTCTCTGCTGGTATAGACCACGGAGTTGCTCGAGCATGCTATAGGTATCCATGTCTTCATGAGACTTCATGAGCTTACTAGACATTGATGATTGCATAAAACATTGAACGTTGAGTGCATCATTCAAATTTTGATCATAGACCTAGAAATCATCATGACTTTCCCATTGGGCGAGCAAATCAGGAAGTGATGACTCCAGCACATAAAACTTTCATTCATGGCGTAGGATAACCCGAAGGCGCCTAAACCATTCTTGAAAGTTTCTACTGGTGAGGATATTGACTTTATCCAGAATTTATCATAGGTAAAATGTGGTTGACGAGTTTTTCATTTTGATTATACAAATTAAAAGAGCAGATTTATCAGTACTTTTTTATTACATTTTATGAGAAATAATAAATTTTATTAAGTCTCCCACTATTTTATCAAGTCCCAATGGCCCTCACCATTAAACTCGGAATGTCCAGTTTTTTTGACATTTTAGTGGCAAGGATCCATATTCCCCTTCACATAACCCCAACAAGGGTTGGTCAAACTATTTGAAGGTATTTAGGTAGGCAGGTCTTTTCCAACTGTGAGCTTACAATTCCTTGATCTGTTGAGTGGATTCCCCAATCCTGAAATCCTAACATGGGTTTCCTCAACTCTTCCCTCCAATATTACCCCCAATTCTTGCAAGGGAATCTCCTCTTGATGTAATATGGTTAAGTCGACCTGAAACCTTTCATAAGGGCCTCCTTTTTAAAAGTAAGTTTCCCAACAAGGGTTGGTCAAACACATAGTTTTATTGAGCCTTTCCCTTAATAAAGTAACGGAAGGCCTGGTCTTACTTAATATGGTATTAATGTATTTTAGTCTTTTATTCATAGTTTCACATTATCACATGCTTGTTAATATTAAGTGATTCTTGCTTAAGTGATTAACCATGTTACGATAATGTTTACTCATAGTCTAGTTTTATTTTATTCCATCTTTGCATGATTGTTTATTTCATTAATTATGTGGTTGCGACAACACATACATAATAAATAAACCATGAAATCAGACAGAAATAAAATAATATGGCATGATCATGAGATTCTATTGGTTAGCTTATCTAGTGGTTTGATAAGCTAACCCTGACTTAGGGAAAAACACCTTGAACTGATTGTTCGTGTTTTGCAGCTCACACCTATCCACCTTTGTATCTTCTTGGGTTGGTTTCACCTCAGCTTCGGGTTTTGAACCATCTCCTTTGGCTTGGGAGATCCTCCATTACTTGGGGATTACATTAAAGAAACCATGGGCACACATTCCCTACATTTTATTGGAAGAAGTCTCACAGTCCAACAAATTTAAATCAAACAAATTTAAATGAAACCAAACACAGACATAAAGGGTCTTTGGTCTAGCTCATGATCATCCATATCATGCAATGACATTTACGAATATTTAAAATTCAAATTATTTTAATCTGTATGTTATTTAAGATATGTCACACTTGAAATTAATTAATTGTGGTCTTATAATTAATAAATTCTTTTTGTTAAATTACTTTATTAATTTCATTAAGATTCTTCTCATCCATATACCTTCTACAGGTCTTTGTACTTTTAGGGGAAACCTGGTGAAATTCCATTTCTGGAAAGTACACGGCGTGTAGTTTATATTCACATGTGTGTATTTCTTTCACCTTTTATCCAAAATACACACCAGGGGCTTCGGCGTGCTTTCTGTACTTTTGATATTTTGGAGTATAGGGCATGTTGATGAATCATACACGGTGTGTACTTCCTTGTTACACAGTAACCAGCTTGGAAATACCGTTTATGTGGTACGCGGCTTCTCCTTTGTACACAGTTTCACTTGGGTCGGATCGGACTACACGGTGTGTTACACTAACATACACGTTGTGTATTTGGATTCACATGCGTTGTTCAATTTTGGTCAACACGGCATAATAAAAACATAGGCATACTCAATTCACACGGCGTGGTTTGGCGGACCAGTGCCGATTCGTTGAACCTAAGTATATGGCATGTAGTTTTTATTACATGCTATGTATTCCCATATAGTACAGAAAGAAAGAGTGGCTCCTCCGGATGACTTCCTCGTTTTTTATTTTAAAATTTAGAAAAACATTTCTGTAATGTGAATTGAGAAATGGAGGAAGAAAAGATCTCATTCATTCAGTTTTTATAGAACGATTTGAATTGAATCAAATATAAATGTGTTAATTATCAAAAAAAATTAAATAACTATAATCAACGTTGTAGCCTCCCTCTGATACCATTTGAAGGTTCTAAGAACAGCAGAAGCACATGTGTGGATGTGCCCACTTGTCTTTTTGTCATTAACAATTATCATTTCGGGATCAATACGACAATAAACGCAAGTCTCCACAGATCGAATCACAAAAATAGAGAATTAAAAGGAATGTCCCAAAACCACAAAGTAGTATCATTACATGTCGATTATAATTAATTTAATAAATTAAATAGAAGTACATTTTAGTGTTCTTTCTTCATTGATATTTCTGAACACATTCCGATGTGATACGTCTTTGCGTCACAGAAGCCAAGGGTATACTTCCTCTAGTGGTGATACACACGTGCACCTCGTATCTCTGGATGTCGCAAAGGAGTCTCTGGGTGCTATCGTGGAGAAACCCCTGCTTGAGTTGTCTTCCTTAGATCGTCTTGATCCGATGGAAGAGATACTCTCTCAATCTAGAGAGCATTGTTGGAGGAAGAGGTTCTTTCATCCTTGAAATAATTCTCTATAATTTTTGTGCTCAATGATTCTCTAGTGTAGGAAAAGAGTTGGGGTTTTGAGGATATTTATAATCATGTTTGAGTTTGTAGAGTTATGATAATAAATAAACATGTTACACGTTTTATTTATTTCATTGAATCTTATTTAAAACCATAATGTCGAATAATTAATTCCTTTACATGCACCCGCACTGATTATAATAAATATCATTTAATAAAACAATATTATATCCTCAAAATTCCGACTGGAAAAACTAAATGAGTGTAATTCTAATTACACGGTGTGTACTTGTTTATCATTGAAAACTACACGGCGTGTACATTCAATGTACATGACATGTATATCTTGTTTTCATTTAATAATTTCCTTTCCAAAATGAAAACTACACAGCGTGTACTTTCAATAATACAAGGCGTGTACTTTTTTTCAAATTATTCCTCCTCCATAGTTAAAATAATTTAGTCTTCCTTGAATAATTATTAAACCACGTATGGGAATAATAATTATTCTACTTGAGATACTTGTATTCACTTAGTGTGTGACCCTCTAGGACTCTCTATCATTGGTATTAGGTAGACTTGCCTAAATTCAAAGATTACTGTCTAGAAATGGGTCATGGAACCAAAGAGAAAGAAGTTTATGCCACATTGACATGTCCCCTCATACGAATTCTTACTCTGTAATTTAATCCATTTGTCTCAATATCTCATCAATCAGGTTTCATGGAAGTTTCATAAACTTATATTCTTGATCCGTCATTCTTTGACTACCTGAAATAAACTCATCATTACACCATAGACATGGAATTTCATGTAACGGGTCTATTTCAATCAAAGGTTCGAGATATCAACTTCCAAAAATGGAAGCGACAAATCCTTCCTCGACTTATCCATTAACAAGATGTCATTCATGATTCACCCAACGTAACCTAGTTCCCGCCAACTGTCTACGTGACACCTTTTGTTAGTAAATCTAAGTGCGTGAGTCATGACATGAGTTAATGATAATATTATTGTATAAGGACCATTACACATGCTCACAGATAGAAATATCTGATGACACCAAGATATGTGGAATTACTACTGGCAAGTCTGTACTCATAATCTCCAAACATGGAGATTACGAATTGCAAACTCCATGATTGAGTGTCTCATCTTCTTACGAGTACTTGCACATGACAGTCTGTATACTATGTTTCCTTTCATAGTATTTCATCCAACTGTAGAACATTGTTTAAAAATATTATTATATCTTTTCAAGGTTCTCATTATAGCAGGGATCTTCCATGACCTTATTAATAAAACTAATATTCATGGACATTATTATGTTATTGTCATTCAAAACAATGAACAATATATAATAAGAGTTAATTCATTTAATCAAAGTACAAAATAGTAGGTACTTAGGACACCAACCCTAAAGAATAGTACCATAGTGCATCCTCTGAAGAGGGAGACGTGCTCCCCACATTTAGAAAATTCATTAGGAGCATGTCCTGTGGATATCTGAGAACATTAGGCCTCGCAGTCTACGTCCCAATGACGTACCTTATGATCTCACTGAAGAAGTGGGGTAGTGTGATATAGATAATATTTTCATCAATTTTTATATGTAATTTAATTTTTTAATCCCTACAAATTAAAAAAGTTTAGTTAATTACATCAATTTTGGATTTATGATGTCCTTTGGGCTAAAATTCGAAAACTGCTTAATTTGGAAGTTTTGAAATATTTTAATCACTTTGGTAATTCACGAATATAATTTAAAATATAAATACAATTCATGTGTTTGATTTTTTAGTGGGTTTATATATTTATTATCATTATATTTTGTTTTTGAACTAGGATTTAATTCGGCCATCCAAAGGTCCAAAAAATTCAATGATGTTGGAATCTTACACTGGACGACCGTGTGGACCCCACCTCAATAAATTGGTCATATATCGATCAAAACACATCCAATTTGGGTGATTTTAATCGTACATGAAATAATATTAAATTTGGAGTTCGGATTTTGAAGATCATGAAGATTTTATATTACTAAGGTGGCCCATGGATGCTGACAATTTGGGGAAGAAAAATGAAACTTTCCTCTGGAATAAAAGCTCAGCATTAATTGTCCATATCTCATAATACACATATAGGGTAAATCTGAAATTTTGTGATGAAACGTAAGAAATATTCTTGAAGATCTTTATAGAATAAATCATTGCACAATTCATCCATTAAACAGGATTAACATGGTCGATCTTTCAGTGGAGAGAATCTGTAGAAAATCTTAATGAGAGATTTTGAAGATCTGAAATTTGAAGACTGAAGGATAGAATCCCTTGGCCTATATAAAGATGAGTTCACCCATTCTGGAAAGGATTTCGACACCAACGTTGGAGTGGAGTCTTAGGGACATGCTGCTAACATAGGATTTTTCTTTTCATTTCCTTTTAATATAGTTTTCCTTTATCATGTAACACTTCTGTATATTTTTTATTAAAGTGTATCCATCTTCTTCCATATCTATTTATCTTCCACCCCAAATCTAATTCTCTTATTTTAATTCTTCTTTAATCCACCATGACCTCTTACCCTTAAAAATGAGGGGCTAACCCAAGACTTGGTCTGAGGTTAGTATGTGGAAATTCCATTTATTCTGTGCTTAAATTCTTACGTTTTATTATGTTTTTGATAAGAAAGAGTGATGTGCATGGGTGTGACGGTCATCCACCATGACACTAAACTCAAACTTGTTTCTATTCTATTATTAAATCATTTCCCTCCCTTCAACTGGATACAAGCTCTTCATATGGTTGATTTGATCCATTCAGTAGATGAAAATGCATATGATGGAGCTAGGTCCTATGAGATGTCACATGTTCGGTTGAGGTGTACCATCAACCTTGATTATAAGATGAGGTGGATTTGAGATTGATATACAAATTAAATATTTCACAAAACTAAATAAAATAATATTAATTCAAGAATTAGGTCTTAGAATTAAATTACCAAACATAATTTAAACACCAATAAGGAGAATAATGGAACCCACAAATTAACCCACAAAGACCAAGTTCTTTTTTCACTAATATCATGATATTATTACATGTTACTTTAACCTTTTAAATCAAATTTCATATAATTATAAGATTAAATAAGAAAACCAAAATATGTAGTGTAGGTGAATATG
Organism: Viscum album; assembly: GCA_963277665.1. Taxonomy (NCBI): domain Eukaryota; kingdom Viridiplantae; phylum Streptophyta; class Magnoliopsida; order Santalales; family Viscaceae; genus Viscum; species Viscum album. The sequence goes on along the minus strand of OY728165.1, from coordinate 1,712,291,052 downwards.
ATTAAGTGGGTAAACAACTAAGAAATATCTTCAAGTGACATGACCCTGGTCAGCCTCTATGCTGCATTAGGAAATTAAATTGCTTTTGTCATGCCCTACAATAAGCGTGCGTCAGAGTGACAGTCATATAATGGAGGTAAGATGCTCTATCCCTATCCACAAAAGATATCTGCAACGTGGCTAGTATCTTTGTCGTGTCACTTAGCAATTGTAGTCCAATCCACCTGCTAAGTGTATCTTCTACTACATTCACCATCGCAATAGTATCAAATATCTCAATGGCATGGTCCTGGAGGAACTCAAACCATCATTATTGTCTTAGGATTAGGTACTACTGTGAGAAGATATACCTGCGACTCTTTTGATCATAGTATCTAGTAAATTTTTCACTCATCAAGTAGTGTCGCCACATCATTAGTGAAAAGACCACTACTACTAACTCAAGGTCTTGGGTAGCGTAGTTATGCTCATGTTTTCTCAACTATTGTGAGTTGTAGGCAATCACCTCTCACTACATCATCAGGACACAACCCAGTACGATCCCTGATGCGTCGCAGTAAACTACATACCCAATTCCCTCTTCTGATAGCCTTAAGATTGTAGCACTCGTCAGTCTCTGCCTCAGCTCTGGGAAACTCTGATGACACTATCTGTTCACAATACAGGCTTCTCCTTCATCTTCAATGCTGAAAAGGGTGACGCTACCCTAGATAAGTTAGGCACAAATCATCAGTAGTACCCATCCAATCCCAGAAAACTCCTCACCTCAGTCACACTATTGGGTGGATCCCAACCAAGCATTGCCTCTATCATTTCTGGATCTACTTCCACTCCAGCCTCCAATATAACATTCCCAAGTAAGTGTACTTCCTATATCCAGAACTGGAACATCTAGATCTTTCTATAATGATGGTGCTCTCAGAGTGTTTCGAGAACTATCTATAGGTGCGTGACGTGATCCTCTTCTGAATCCAAGTATACCAAGAGGTCGTCGATGAATACCACCACAAAGTGATCGAGGTATGGCTGAAAGATTCTATTCATGAGCCCCATGAACACTACTAGAGCATTGGTCTGGCTGAAAGGCATCACCAAGAACTCGTAATGGTCATACCGACATCTGACGATTGTCTTCAGTACATCCTCATCCCGTACTCTGAGATGATGATAACTTGATTTGAGGTCTATCTTTGAAAACCAACAAGCTCCCTTCAGCAGGTCAAAGAGATCATCGATCCTCAAGAGAGGATACTTGTTCTTCACGATCACCAAGATTAGGTGCCGATAGTCCACACAAATCCTCAAGATTGCATCCTCATTCTTGGAGAACAAGATCAAGGATGCCCATGGAGAAACATTGGGCCTTATAAACCCCTTTCGCTACATGTCCTCCAGTTGTACCCACAACTCTTAAAGCTCCATGGTAGCCATACAATATGCTGGTGTAGATATCGTCACCTTACTGGGGTACCGGTTGATGTAAATGTCTTCCTTTCTTTGGGAAGGTAGACCTGGAACATCCTTAGGAAATACATCAGCATATTGGTCCACCACAATATGATAACTCGGACGCCTCATGTCAGCTACTCCAAGGGTGAGGCTAGACAACTGATGAGTAATCGGTTGCGCCCTCCTCCAAGATAGTCCATTCTATGCTGCAAATGTTTCCTTCTCACATGTGATGATAAAACTGATCCCATCGTCGCGGACACACCGCACTTTGTGCCTAAAACAGTCGATCTGATCATGGACCGTGGATAGGCAGTCCATACCCATGATGATGTCTTAAGACATTGACACTACTACTAAGAGATCCTAGATGAAGCTCTCACCACCTAGAGTAATCTCACACTATCGAAACCAATGTTTAATCTTAGAATCATATCTGGTAGGAGTCTTTAATTGTAATGTTTGAGCCAACAGCTCCATTACAATCTCTGAACTCTGAACGAGTGTTGTGGAAATAAAAGAGTAATTATCACCTGTGTCTATAATTACTACAACTAGAGTGGAATAGACACAGATCATACCTATAATCCTATCAAGAGTGTTGTGGTCATATCCCTCAGCTCCCTAAAGTGTTTCCTTCCACTTTAAACCTACTCCCTATGGTCGGGGTGGACCTCTTGGTGTTGGTGGCAGTAAAACCTCAAATCCCCACTCACCGCCTACTACTCTGCCTCATCTACCACCATGTGGACCACCCTGCTCAAATATCTACCTCTACCATGGCAGACCCTCAACCGTTTTCTAATCTTCGGTATGGTGGGTCAGGAAGTCACAATCCATGTGGCCCTTCCCGCCGCATGTGAAGCACAGTCTACCTCCCAGCTGACCTTCTCTACCTCGCGAGCTCTGAACCTCTGACCCTGTGTCTCGGTGTCATCCACCATTGGGTTTGGCACTCTTGGACCTCTATATCATCTATCTACTACCTTCTGTAGATGACCCAGCTACCTGTTGTCTGGTGGTGGCTCTCATAATCAGTACCTTCTCCGCTATGAAGCTCTCGACTAACAGTGCTCACTCGATCATTCTAGCCTGTGTCGAGATATTCGGCGATATCATTAATTCTATGATCTCTCACTGGAGACCCTGATCAAAGGTCTGGGCCCTGAAGAATGGGTTACAAACCATGTTAGTGGAGTAGCGCTAGAGGTCATTGAATCTCGTAGAGTATTGGGACACTGATAATATGCCATGTTATAAGTGCAGCAACTCTTGAATATGCACTGAGTGTAGTTTCACTAGAACAAAATTTTCCCCGAAGAGGATCTCAAATTCCATCTAGGTGAGGGTCACCACATCATGTGTCTTGAGTACCAGGATCCAACATCTCTCTATTTTTCCCTAGAAAAGGCTAGAAACATGGATAACCATCTGCTCCGCTGGTCTCTCAACCAAGCAAAAAACTATGGCCACATCCTCCATCCAATCCTCAGCTTCCTAGGGATCTGTATTGCCTCAAAACCTCAATGGCCTTTATATTTGGAACTCATGAAACATGATCATTCGGCATGCACGTTCTACTTGTGGGGATGGTGGAATATATTTCCCAATGGGTTGTGTTGCTGCTAGTCCACCACCCAAATGTGCTACCATAGTAAGAGGGACCTGCACCGAAGCCTTGTCCCTCGGTGGTCAATCATTGTATACTCTCTTGGGAATCATGGATGGTTGTCTACATAGTAGCATCCTAAAAAAACATAGGTGCTCCATGTTCAATAAGTTATACTTAGTGAGCTTACTCAAAAGAGATCAAAGAAAAAACATTTCCAAAACACACACAATTAGGGTTTTCGTGCACTGAGTCAAAAATCAGAATTCAGGGTCCTGGTGTATGAATACGTTGGCCTCCGCACTTAAACTGGACTCCCCGAACTGAAAACCATACTCAAAACACATAACACTCTTCCTCCATTAATAAGGTCAGAGTCATATTTCTTCGATAGAACCGAATCCTCTAATACCACTTTTTCATGACTCGTCCCCCAGGGCCCATTCCATGACAACCCCAAGCCCGCCTTCCATAGTCCAGGGGCTAGCGACTAGCACCAGAAAGGTGTATCCCTAAAACAAGAATGAATTTCCTTTAAACCTATACAAACACACAATTTAATAACACAACAAGATGCAACCAAGAAGTAAAATTTTAGTAGTAAAGGTGTTTACTAAAAGTAAAGTGGCCAGAATACAATCCAAACAGAAATGTACAACTTCAAATGAAAAAAAATTGCTCTTAGAATCTTCCATTGAGCATCCTACCTGACGGGTAGGTACCTATCGTATCTACTGATCTCCACATTATCCAATCTCCTCCGTGTTCCACCTATTCCTGTCTCCTTCAAGTCTCATTAAAGCTGCTCTTTATCTGCACAAGACACAAAAAGGTGTGGGCGGAGGCCGTGTAGGTATGCGTATAAGAATACCCAGCAAGGACCCTGAGACCCCTGAGGGTCTAAAAGAATTCCACAAAGTAAAACCACAAATCATGATCTCAATCACAATGTGAAAAGCAATAGACATGGTTAAAAATAGGTATAAGTAAAGAAAAGAAGTACATATGATTATTCAAGAACCTAGATCATTTTATCTTGTCGAGAGGCAATGTTGCTGACCATACAGAGTCTAACCAACACATAATAGATAAGTACTAACCCCCGAAAGACCCAAATAGGATTAGACACACCCAGAGTCGATAGGTACTAACGCCTGCTGACCCACATAGGATTGGTATACCCTGACCTATAGAGAATCACTGAGCACTGACCCACACAGGTCTGACCCACATAGGATTGCTATGTGCTGACCCATAAAGGATCACTGAGAACTGGCCCACACAGGATCTGACCCACATAGGATCAGTATGTCGTTGATCCAAGATGGGCATCTCTAAGGCTAGTCCTTGCCAGGTCGCACACTACTGGTCTACAGAAGAACGCTAGGTGCTGATCTACACAGGATCGCTTGGTACTAAACTCCGTATGATCTATCTCCAACCTTCGCCTCACTGCAAGCCACTGGATTCCCACTCATAGTAAGCTTGATTTTGGGAGAACCTCTCCTAAGCCATAATTCTTATTTCAAATGGCATGATGTCCCATGAAGATGTACCTTGATGATCCATTACTTTATAAGTGTCTCAACACAACAAACGGTGCGTCAACCAGACTCCTGGTCTGTATGTTATTGGAATTTTAGTATCGAGGGCCTTGTTGGATTTAGAGTCGATCTAACCGGATCACACTCCAACCTTCTACAAAACTCCTATGGAATATCTCAAAATGAACTTCTCACTCCTAGGATCCTAGTTCCATATATGGTTCATTAAACAGATGTCTTGTTCACAAGATACGGTCATTAAGCGTATCTAGGCCCCATAGGGGTCCAAGTCCAGTCTGACCCAGTCGGCCCGACCCGGATTGGGGTGACCTGATTTGGTTCGGGTCGACCCAACCTGGTCTTGGTCTGACCCAGCCCGTTTGGGATGGGCCGCGGTGGGATGGGTCGCAGCGGGCTCGGCCCACTAGGCTGTTGACCGGCTTGGCCCGCTAGGCTATGAACCAGCTCAGCCGGCAGCTGGGCGTGGCCCGCAGGGCGGTCCGAAACACTGGCTGGTGCGACCCACACTGGAGTCACGCGGTCAACCTCCCAAAGAGATCAAAGAGTTAGTCAGTTTATTTAAGGGATGTGCCAGGTGGAACCGCCCTGTCACCTGCAGGAGGCGGGTCCCTTGCCAGCTCGACACGGCTTCCTTCAGCGCGGCACGCCGCCTCCACCTCTACAGTTGGCTGCTGCCTCCTGCCCATCCAACCACTATGGTTCCGATCAGCGACACTCTTCCACCGGGGTTGGTGGTTTCCTACTGCCTTTCTCTTCCACCGGCACTACCATGACAACTCTTCTTTTGAAAGGCTCCAGTGATGCTTTATAGCTCCATTTTCACTTTCTCTCAAGTCAATGGTCTCCCCGAGATGTTGTCATCACTGTAAGACTCCCAGATTCTAGATTCTAATGAGTTTAAGAATTTTCCCCCAAAGAACGCAACAATAAAAACGCGGTGGAGGGTCTGAGACTTGTTCATTTGGCTTGTACCCTCCGCATTATCATTATAACAAGCAAGAGATTATATAATTAATCATTAATAAATAAACCCCGTTCAAATCCCCCGCAACATCCACCAACAAATTCAAGAATGATGAAAATAATTGAATGAATTTCTTAAGTAAAATGACAACCCCTACCTCATGAACCGTCATAGGTATCACAGTCGTTGGTGGAAGGAGGGTCCCCGTCAAAGTGAGGTTTTCGGCATTCGTCAATCCCGGATTGTCATAGCCCAAGCTTCTATCCTCCTTGAGTGGAAGATGTCACATCGCATCACTAGAGGTTCCTCTCTTGGTGAAGTCATGTCAACACTCCACCCCAAACCTCACTTAAATATAAGGGGAAATGGTGAGTAATGCACCGAGAATTTAATGAGGTTCATTTAATGAATAAACCTCTTAATTCCCCAATGGAGGTGTTAAAAATAAATGAGAATCATTCCATTAATTGGATTGACAAGTCACTGGTCCCCACCACCACCACTCATCCACTTGAGAAAAAGAAATAAAATAACTTGTCATGTTATTTTATTATTATTTTACAAAGTGAAAAAATTAACTTTTCCCCCCGACCTACTACAATTGAAGTTAATATTCCCTTAATAGAATCCTGGTACATTAGATTCAACAGTTCCCATGGATTTGTAATTCGAGCACCAGTTCAAAAGATAGAAAACGTCACCCGCGTGTTTACAGATCATTCCTAAAAAAGATTAGAAATTCATTCTTGGGCACACTGGTCCTCGGAATCATGCATCGTCAATTTTTTCAGACTCTTAATAATCACAAAAAATTTAAAAAAAAATAATATGGACTTTTTTGGTCTCTAAACCGAGCATCCATACCATCCAATGGTTCTTTTATGGGTGAAATATGATGGAAACCCAAATAAAGGGAGACAGGAAGCATGGAAATAGAAGAAATCATGTCCATATAGAATCCAACAGTCTAGGTCCTAAACAATAGTGAATCTGATCATGTCGGTGAGGAATAAAAAGTGTTGATGGGTTTAATTAATGGAGGATGACTCGAGGAGGTGAGTGAAGGAAAAGGGGAAAAATGGATTGATGAACTTTGGCTTATACCCAATGACAAAATGTCTAGGCATTAATACATATCCCATAAGGATGGGAATCAATCCACACATAGTTATAGACATGTCATGTAGTTTAATTTCATGCGATAAGGACCCAAGGGGTAGAGGTTTCTCGAGAGAGAAATGTTTATGGAATGTCATAATAACCGACATGAATAAGGACCAAAGAATTCCACATACCACACCATTAACGATATAAGGAGAGAAACCAGTCTAAGGGGTCGGGAGAAGGAATAGAAGAATATGAGGATGGGCCTGAGGACAACATGTCCAGGAATTCCAACATATCCCATAAAGGTGGGAATCAAGCGATATGTGGTTCTTGAGATCCTTCCAGTTTAACATCATGTGGTAAGTAAGGGGGGAAATGGAAGGGTGATCCCGTAAGGTAAGTACATAGCATGGATATTATAAACCTTATGTGAATGAGGACCCAAAAAATGTATTCCCCACACCACATGCTTCCAACAAAGTTCAGTCCAAGGGGGTAGAAAAAAGGCATGATTTGAGGAAACTGGGACTAGACTTGAAGACAAAATTCCATGGCATTCCTATGTATCCCATAAGAGTGGAAATCAAGGCACATTTAGTTTTGAGAGGGATTTCATGATTGTTATTTAGTGAGGGTGTGTTTTGTTCTGGAGAAAAAGTCCCAGTATGGAGAATTTGGGCGTTTTCATAGGCATCAAGCCATATGTAGGCCATCAAAAATATCACGGTGGATGACTGATGCCAAAAATGATACCCTCTCAAGCGAGGACACCACAATATGGTGCCATTTTTCATCGCGTAGATAGGATGATAGTGTCACGGTTTAAGGTCGTATGACAGGACCAGCCCATGAACTTTAACATCTCATGAAAAAGAAGCAACAATTTAAAATCATGTGTGACCATGGAATATTTTAACATCATATGATTTGGATGCATGTAAAATTATAAGTTTTTAAAGGGAATATTCATGGAGAGATAAAGCATTCCCTACGTGACTAGGGATAAGAAAATTCCACACTACACCACGTAAAATACCAAGGGGGAACCTCGGTCTAAGGGTCCAAAAAATATCAAGGGACCTAGGTCTAGATCTGAAGACAAAATGTCCAGGTGTTCTTATGTATCTTGTAAGGATGATAATAAAGCCACGCGTAGTTTTTAACGGATGTGCAGTTTAATGTTAAGTGGTAAGGGTGAAAAGAAAAGGGGATTCTCTGGAAGGAGTGGGACATGGTACTATGGTTTAAAACAAAATGTAAATGAGGAAAAATAAATTCCACACAACACTACATACTACCAGGATAACGTAATACAAGAGAGAAAGTGAAAGATAAGGATTCTAAAAACTAGGGATGGACCTGAAAAATAAATGCCTGGGCATTCCTATATATCCCATAACGATGGGACATGTAGTTCTTGAAATACCGTGTGGTTTAACATCATGTGGTAAGGAATATGGAGATCTTAGTATAAATTCATAGATCTTAGGCCATTGATGACCATTTTAATGTCATGTATATGGGACAGAAGGTAAGAAAAAGGTGAATCACTGCACCTAATATTTTGGAGACCATGGGGATGGTAATAATGATAGGATAGCTCTTAACCATGTTATCAATATAGTATCAATCTCATTTGTCTTGTAATGGGTAAATTTAATTGAGCATCGACCACATACCATCTTCACAGTGTGGGACCTGTGTAAAATTTTCGATTGAGATCCTCCAGGACGTTGGCCCAAAATGTTAGTCAAGCCAAGGTGGCATGAGACCTGCCTGATAAGGGGTCCTTTTAGATGGGAAAGGTTATAGATACCCAAAATATTGGATGCATGATGAATGGTGGTACCCGTGAAGTTTATCATATTTCGGTAAGGATGAGGGAGATCTTAGTTTAAGTTCATAGAGATCTGACCATGAGGTATGTTTACTTCAGGCAGTTTATCTCCATATAGGATGAAAGTGGTCTTAGTTTAAGGTCATAGAGTTTATACCGAGAGGAATGTTTACTACTTGTAGTTGATCATCATGCAGGATGAATTTGGTCTTACTTTAAGTTCACATAGTTGGGACTGTGAGGTATGTTTACCGCTTGTATTTTATCATCATATAGGATGAAGGTGGTCTTAGTTTAAGGTTGTAGAGCTAAAACAATGCAGTATTTTTACCACTTGTAGTTTATCATCTTGCAAGATTAAATTTGTATTAGTTTAAGGTTTTAGAGTTCAGACGATGTGTTATGTTTACTGCATTTATTTTATTGTCATGCAGGACGAAAGTGGTCTTGGTTTAAGGTCATAGAGTTTGGACCATGATGTATGTTTACTGCTTGCAGTTTATCATCATGTAGGATGAAAGTGGTATTAGTTTAAGGTCATAGATTCTAGACCATATATATTTTAACATCATACATGATTAAAAGGGTCTACTAAAGAGAATAAATACTTTATAAATTTGACATTAGTGGGAGGAGTTATGCGCTCACCATCCATAGTGACCAGAGAGTACGCGCCTTTGGGGTAAATCTTATAAATGATATAAGGTCCCTCCCATTTGGGATCCAAAATTAGTAGTATCCTGCAAGGTATCATTAGAGTTATCTGGGCTAATATCATGCCACCATAAAGAAAATAACATAGATGAACTTTCATATTAAAATCTCTGGCTATCTTGTTCTAATGCCTCTTTAGATTGTGCAAGGTATGAACAAGTTCACATAGAGGGATTATAATTCATCCAGACAAACATTTGTTATATTTTCTAGCATCTTCTGATCATAGAAAACTATGTGGGGTTATGGTAACTAAATCTTGATGTGTAGTAATTCCTTTGTTCCATACACTAGGGAATATGTTGTCACATGGGTGGAATTACAAGTCGTCGTCCGATAAGCTCAGAGAGCATTGGGGAGTTTTTTCAGAAAACTTTTCTTGTTCTGACCAACCATCTTTTGCATAATGTTAAATAGGGTTTGGTTGAACACCTAGATCTACCCATTTTCTTGTGCAATATAGTGAGAGGTGTGATTATAATGAATATTTTACTTGGCGTACAATCTATTAATATCATCTTCCCAAAATTTGGTGTCGTTATCGGTGAGGAAGACATGTGGGACTCCAAATTGGTGGATGATATTGGATATCATGAAATCAAGGATAAAACTAGACTTGACTTCCTTGAGTGGAACTACCTCTTCCCAATTGGAAACGAAATTTGAAGTGGTCAGGATGAGCTTGCACTGGTGAGCTGTTGCTGGTGGGTATGGTCCCACTACATCAAGTCCCCATACCACAAAGGGCCAAGAGTACAAGGTATTATAGGGACGCTCGGGTGGAAAATTCACAAAATTAGTATGCCTCTATCATTCATGGAACCTTTTTGAAAACTCGATACTGTCACGGATCATGGTGGGACAAACATATCCCAATCTTCAATTTGATGGGATATTTTCCATCGTACCTGATGAACCCCCATAGAAATCGGCATGAACTTCATGTATAACCTGAGAAATATCATCTCTATGAATGAAACAGAGGATAATCCCATCAAACCTACATATATAGAGGATCTACTCAATACTAGGACCACTCTAGAGGGTGAATTACACTACGCACCGAGAGAATCACTCATGTTCGACTCAGTATATCGAGATATTATAATGTTGTAGATACGTGATGAAAGGAGTTGTCTAGTCAGGGGTCTCTTCCAATACTATGGCAATGGGACCTAGAGGAATTTATGTGGACGAATCATCAGTATGGTTTCTTAGATTCTGGTTATCATCATCATCTAGGGTGACAGGAGAAATGACCCTTCGATGTGCCACATGGATAATCAGATCATCCTGGTCAGGCTATATAAGAAATGTGGAATGTCTTTACAAGGAGCCATCTTGGTCGTTCTATGATCAAGGGACATGAGTAACTTCTTGATGTTGAGTAAACTAGGCTATCAACTTATGGGTGCTCTCTATCAAGGTTATGAGCTCTGACTTCCTGATGATATAGTCACTATTGATCATCTTGATGACCAGTTTGGAGTACCTTTCACATGCAGGTGGGGAACATCAATCTCAAGGGCCAGTTCTAGACCAGTGATGGGTGCTTGATACTCCACTTCATTGTTGGTGCAACCTTATGACAACATGAATTAATATGGAAAGACAGCCTATACAGGCATGGTGAACCTAATACCTGGTCCTACTCTATTGATTTTGGGATCATTGAGTATCCTACCAGTAGAGCTCTGTGAGGCACTGTCGAAGTGAATCTACCAATAGGGAATGACTTGATTAATTAAGAGGATTACCTCATCTGGAAAATCATGTTCCAGATACAGCTCTATAGGTAATGGATGGGGGAAATAAATTATTCCAGCACCTTCCCTTGATAGCCTTCTAGGGAACAAACTTGATATCAAACTGTTGAAGGATGACATCCCATTGATATAGAAAACGTTTCAACATAGGATGTTTCAGGATGTACTTTAGTGGATCTACACAGGACATCAATTGTATCTCATGGTGCTGCAAGTAATGTCAAAATTTATTCACTATGAATTCTAGAACAAGGCAGCTCTTCTAGATTGAGGAATACCTCTCTATGAATCTAGGAGCATGAAGATGAGATAGTATAAATTGTTCTATGTTCCCTCAGTGTTCTTTTGGGTGATAATGGCGTCGAGGGACAATTCTAGAGGAGTCACCTAGAGGACCAGTAGCTTTTTGATGAGAGATGGAATCATTATTTTAGGTTTTAATAGATACTACTTGATTTCCTCAAATGTAGTCTTCCACTCCTCATACCACTGATATTCAGCACCTTTCTTCATGATCTAGGAAAAGGTATTACACTTGTCATCCAGATATGCGATTTATCGATGTATGTAGGCTAAGTGGACTTGAATCCCTTAGAGTTCTGGAAGGTTGATTGGAGGAGGCATATGACCGACATCCCTGATTTTCATTGGGTCAATCTTAATACCTATATACCTGAAAATGAAGCTGAATAACTTTCTAGAGGTAACCCTGAAGGCACAATTCAAGGGGTCCATCTTCAGATGGTGGGAATGGAGGAATCCAAACAGTTTATCATGGTCTTTGAGATGGTTTTGGAATTGGTGGTATTTAACAACTAGATCATCCACATTGCATTCCACCAACATCTGAAGTATGGGATTAAATATGAAGTACATGGTGCGCTGATAGGTGGCACTGTTATTATTTAGACTGAAATGAATTACCTTGTAGAAGAAAGTACCTTGTGGTTCTCTGAAGGTGGTATAATCATCATCTTTGTGGTCTATTTGGATTTGATTATATCTGGAATACCCATCCATGAAGGTGAGATCCTGGAACCCAGTGGTGGAATCAATCAATAGTTCTATCACGGGAAGTGGAAAATCATCCTTCAGAAAGTGAGGGTTTAGATCTCGGAAGTCAATACAGACGTTGATCTATTCATTATTCTTCATTAAGGGAATAATGTTAGTAACCATATAGGGTACTGAACCTCCTTGATGAAGTTGTATTTGATGAGATTATCAACCTTGGCCTCGACCATGGCACCAAGAGAGGGGTGCATCTTCCTCGGAGGCTGTTTAAACCTAGGATTGTTTATTGGGAGCCCAAGGTGGTATACGGTGACCTGAGGATCTAGTCCAGGAATCTCATCATAGCTTTAGGAAAATACATCCTAATGTTATTTCAAGAAATCCACATATTGTTTCTTCTCTTCTTCAAACATGGCTAAGATAATTAGTATTGTCTTCAAATCTGTCTCGGTGCCGAGGTTCACTTGTACTAGCTCGCTTACCATAGTGGATATTCCCTCTTAAAATGTGGGAGGATCATCTTAAAAATCCTCTCTATTATCATCCTTGAGAGGATTATAAATAGGAGGAAAATCTTCTGAATTGGATGATCTTGATGGTACACTAGTTCCGGCCTAGGTAGTGGTGGGATCCTCATTAGGGGGATTCTATGCTACTGAAACCATGGCGATGAAAGCTATCAATCTTATTCCAACTGGCCTTTGACCCAAGGGTCCATGTTTGATAATATCAAAGTAATAGTGGATTGTTGTATTGATCCGATTTATCCTAGCCTGGAAAAAATGAAATTATGATGTATTATTGTTTCCATGTGGTAGACATCTCGATACCCTATAGGGTTAGGGGGATCTAGGACCACTCAAGAAGAATTTTTTAAGGAATACAAGGTGATCTTCTAGAGTTCTTCAGACTTGTGAATGTGCTTTCCCATTGTTCTAGAGACAACAAACCATTTCCCCAAGTATAGGGTCATTACCTGCATCAATGAATCAATAGAATGTAGGCATCATCTATGTTCCTCCATGGGCCAGCCACAATGGTAGTGTGTTCAACATAATTGGCCTGAACCTACTTATCCTTGGTCCTATAGTTTTCAGAATACATGTAGAAGGCTTCACAAGAGGAAAAGGGAGACACATCACCTTAGAGTACACATACTCAACCATTAAGGGAGTATATAAGGAAGTGAATTCTTCATGCAAGTAGATCCATGGTCTAGTCATTAATGCATTGTATGTAGTGTCCTATGAGACAACCATAAATGAAGTGTTGGAGACTAGGCCACTGAACTAGAGTTTTAGGCATATCTTTCCAAATGGTGTCTGCTTCGTGTAGTCATAACTTTGAACCTTCAGGTCTTAGGGACTCGGGTATGCTTTAGACAGCCCCATCTTGTAGTGTGTTTGAGTTGGGATAAGATTGATCTCAGAGCCTATGTCAAGAAGACAATGGTGGAATTCCAAACCATTAAAATAGATTGTGATGTATGTGGGTGGATATGAACCTAAATAAAAGAACCCTCATCTTCTCCAAAGAATTAAATGATGGACTGAAACTTCTCTAGTTCGACTACCTCAACATAGAAGGCTTCTACAACGATGACATCCTTTTCAAATAAGAGGTGGCTTCTTAAAGCCGCTATGAGGGCTTCACGCATATCTTCTAACTAGAAGATAGCCTCGAGGATTGAAATCTTTGTAGGAATGCCAGTGGGACGCTTGACCACATCATACTTCCATGTCAGGCGTACACTTCTTGTGACAGGGGGTTGCTCAGTATTGGGAGGTATGACGGGTGCTGCTGGTCAAACAAGAAGATTCTGACTGGTTTTGGGAATGTCATGTTTCTCACTAGTCTAACCATGTAGATTGGTTACTAGATGATGTCCAAATTACTAAGATCCATCCACAATGGAACATGTATTATCATAGCATGGTCATGGTGGCTCTGCCTAATCATGTAGTACAAACAGCGGAGGGGATGAATCTAAGGAAATGAGATAACAAGGTTTCACATGTTGAGATCTATGCTAGGCCTTCTGTCTAGTATCAGTTGAATGAATGACTTGGCTAGAAGCCTCGTCCAATGCATTCTTACAATTCACATACCGATGTATTCATCAATGCTGGTGTCAACTGGGAACATTGGGAGGGTCCACCTGGCACTCTTCCTCATCGGGAACCATGCAAGGGTTTACCAGTTTGATGGTATTGCCAAATCGTACTCCTCGTCATCACATGAATAATCCTACATTTTTTGTTAGATTCTTAGGGAAATCCCTATCTCTGGGGGAATCAAATCAGTACGTGTATGGAATGGGTTTGTCATAGGAGGGGAGATTTGTTTTTCCTTGGGTTGTTGGTGCTTATTCCCTTAGGAGGACTTAGGCTAAGATACTAATTCATAGGATGTAGTAGAAGGTAGTATAACAACCTATGAAGGCATAGTCCAATTTAAAAATTCATGGATAATACCATGTTCATGGGTGACTACCTTGTGAGCCATCCAATAATCGTATTTTTGAGACTCGTAGTTAGAAACCTGCTTCCATTCACCTTCATCTTCTCTGTCATGATTTATAAACACACATGCCACCAATTTTGGGGATGGACACAATCTTAATTTGTTGTTGTCAACCTGGTCTTGAAGCCAATATTTAAACACATATCACTACTTGGGGGTTTTTCTAAGGAACCAGTGATTGGGGAAGTAATTAGGGAGATCAGTGAGATAAACCTCTTCAGGCCTCTTGCTTTTTGGAAACCATAAGATTCCCAGTTCAAAGTCACTTCGAAAATAATTAGGAACATGAGCCTTGTTAAATTATTAGGTCCAGTTCTTCCAATATGGTAAAGTATCTCTTGGATATTGGCCTCGGTGAGGGGCTGGTAGAACCTAATGAGGAGGTGGAACCTGATTATCTCACCTAGGTGGTGGTGGTGTGTTACACAGGGGCACCTGCAGATTCTGAGGTGGACACTATTGAGCCCGATTTCAATGCTTGAGGTGGTGGGCCACGGTGAGGTTGTAGAGGTGGATATTTTGGTAATAATTCGAGCTACTTGGGGGGCCTCTATTTTAGCAACAACAGTGGTCTCGGCCTAGGCGGCACTTCTTGAGAGAGCTACAGGAGGCAATGGACATGCCTACTTGTCTTACTGTAAGGCTTCTTCTAAATATTATGTTTTGTTAGAGAAATCCCAGAACCCTCCTCGGAAGTTCTAAGTGATGAGAGAAGGTACCAGTTCATTCTTCACATTCTCCATGCACATCGTTAGTAGTTATTTCTAGGTTATCAGCATATTGAGTGAATATGTGAGGCCCTTCCACCTAGATACAAAGTCTATGACTTGATCATTTTTCCTTTTCTTGGAATTGATGTGATTGGTGATGGTAGTCCTCTGGGTGGTGATACTCAACTAGTAGAGAAACTTCCTACAAAGATCTTCCCAACCAGCTATGGACCGAATGGGTATCTAGATGTACCAACTAAATATGGTCCCTTTCAATTTTTATATGAATCACCAGAGCTTAGAGGCCTCCTACTATGCTGGAGTTCCCAACATGGGTCCACACCTTGAAATAATGTAGGTCATATGCTGTAATGGATCACTCGTCCCTTTAAAGGGGGACAAGGCAGGATTTCCAAAACTCGGGAGTGCTAGCCTATCATCCACCCATACTTAATATGGATTTCCATCTGGAAGAATTTCCAACTGTCGAGTTTTTAGAGCCTCAAGGTGAGCAATAAGTGTTGTCATCAGAACATCTATATGGGGATTCTGATCTTGATGAGATTATGTGACCAGCAATGAATTGGTAGTCTCTTAAACATGCTATGTGGCCCAAGTGGCTCGTGGGGTGATAGGAATAATTACCCAAAGAGTTGGGAGAATAACCTATGGAGGGGCCGGTGGGCCCTATGGAGTGGTCGAAAGAACATGAGACAGGTCCTGAGGTAGGTTATCATGCATCTCAGGTGGATTTCGTGATGCATATCGCATTTTCTTTCTATAAACACTGACTTCTCCCCTGTCTAGATTGGATGGGTGGTTGAGGTCACTAGGAGGTGACTCACTATGAGGAATATGAACCTGCCCCTACATCCCTGGTCGAGGGTTACCATAATCAGGTTGTTGTTCTGTGGCACACTTGGCGAGATGTTTTCCAACCATCTCTTCTTATTCCACAAGATTTTAATGAAACACCACCTTTTTAGGGCCATCTTTCCTCTTTTTTAACTGATTAGATGGGTTGGAGCATTTGATAGTCCCAATTTTCTCTTTTCCCTTGTTGGGATCTCGACCAAGAGGTAATGACTCACAAGGTGCAGGAAGGCCAACAAATGTTCTTTGTTGGTGAGTATGGACACCTGAAAGGTCGGTCAGGTGTTGTACTAATGCAGTGGGATGTTCCTATTCTCTAGGCCTTCTGCCAGTTCCCCCTTCTAGGAATAAATTCGGAATGACCATATTCACTATAATGATGTCCGAAGGCATATCCTAGATATCACCAGGTGAACCAGGATGGTGAAGGATAGGAATAAGATGTAGGGTAGTATACAACCCCCATCCACAGATCTGGACATGCAGGAAAGCCCCCATGATAACTTTGCAGAGCATAGTGAAGCTATGAACGCATTTTAGATAGTGTGTATAATGATAACTAGGTTATGCAGGGTGCTGAGCATTAGGGAGTGCAACCAACTCAACTTGGCGACACTGATGGTCAATTTTTTTGATGTGTTCTTAGATTTTTATGTAAGATAATTATTGATGATGGTGATATAAATGAATCATCCCTAAGGTTTTTTAGAGTCTCATAATCTCGTTCTGGGTAAGGGACTCCATAATTTTGATGTTTGCAGTTTCAATTGGCCAAAACATCTCTGGGAAATGGTCCGTTATGAGAATTTCCCACAAAGTTATAGACACAGACTCTGGTTCCCACCCTTTATTTCCCCATTAATTGACTATGGGAGGTTGATGGACTGGTAACGGCACTGATGTGGACAGTTTTAGTGGTAGGATGTTTGGTGGAGAGTACGGCGCATGAGGTGACAAACCTCAACATCTTGGGCTGCTTCCCGGAGAAATCACTGATTTCACCACCACATCTCTGTAAGATGGAGTAATGACCACTTCTTCCTGTCAAGGGGTTGTGGTCATTGGCGGAGCGTCATGCTTGCTATTTCTCATACTCTATTGGTCCCTAGAACAACTCTTTGTGATCTCTTGTTGAGGTAGAGAATGATCATGTTGACGATAAGGAGGATTTCATGGTCAGGCCCTGAAAAGAGGCCAAATATAACTCCTCCAAACTGTATACGTGGAGGGATACGAGGATCTGGTGGATATCACTTTCTAAAAGGATGAAGTAGATATGCCTTTTTCCTGCCCCATCCCACAACATAGAGGATCGGGGTAAAGGTCTCGTCATCTAATCACACTATGCTTCCTATTTTGAAAAGAAGAAAGGTTTGATTGCAGTTTGAGGATTCCCAAGATTCTTCCTCTAGCGGCGATGACCCGCCCTCCTACCCTAGAACATTTCATCAAGGTAGGGTAGATTATTGACAAAGGGAGGACCTCTTGTTGGGTTGGTTCTGGAGTGGCGAGGACCTCTGCTCGGACAAACCGGGGTTCGAGGAGCACCTGGGAAAATGTAAAATTGAACACAGGGAGGACCTCCATGATTGAGGGTACTGGAGTGGGGAGGGCCTCCACGAGAGCTATAAATCACATGGGGAGGACCTCCATGGTGATTGTTTGTAGTATGGGGAGGACCACCATGTATACTAACTCGGGTAGCTATGGTATGAGGAGGGACTTCATACTGACCATACTAGATATAGGAAAGACCCTCGTAAAGACCATCAATGAAGTGGGGAGGGCCTCTGCTGGAGTCAGTGAGAACATGGGGAGGACCTCCATGCTGGTAAGTGATGGGGTAAGGAAAAGAAATTTTCATATGTAAGACTTAGGTCACGGGGAGGTCCTTCGTGTTGAGTGTCAATAGGATGGGGATGACCTCTACTTAGGATAATGATAGTGGCATGGGTAGGACCTCTATACAAGATGAGATAGTATGGATGACCTCCACTATAACGACCCATACTTTATATACATTGTTAATACTTCAAAATTGAAGCACACTTATTACAACATATGACAAAACCACAAAGGACCGTATAGGTATAGTGTCTTTAGAAACTGGGAAACATAAACAACTGGTTCATAAATCTTCTACAGTGTCTCCCATTTATTTCATCATATCTAGGGTCCCTTTTAGCATATTCTACTTAATATCCATCTTCCTGACCTGAGGAAAAGAAAACATAAAAGGGTGAGATCAAATGCTCAGCAAGGGCAAATATAGGAAATAAAAATCATATCATATCTTTTTGAAAATCAAAACCTGCAAAAGAGATCATAATATCTTATCATGGAATAATTCATAGAAGTGAAAATGAGATCCCCATAATCATAACATAAAACTTGAAACTTTGTGGCATGCACACATAATCATGGAAAATCATTTCTTGTTAGTCATGACTCATTGCCAAGACTATCTTAGTGGACAAAGTCCCTTTCTGAACTGAGTTCACTCCTCGTTTCAGTCCTGTATCACTGAACCGAAATAACCTTCCGTTCCAGCCATGTCTATCTCATGAGATATAAAATCTTTACCCAATGCATTGGAGGGATATATAGGTCCCACCCATCTTATAATGAATCCTCTCTTATGTGTTCCACATAATCATAAAACATACATCATCGCATAACACATGTAACAAAAATGGGATTCTTGAAACATCATGACATCATAAATCAATTCATATAAGATAAAGGAATTCATAAAAATAATTCCATCACAACATGAACAAATCAATTTAATAATAGGGATAAAAACAGAACCCTTTATTATCTTAGATGGAAAATAATTTTGATAAAACACTTGAACTCCATTCTTGAGAAAAATATCCTTTCTTCTTCAAAAACATTTTTCCTTTCATAACATGTCATACAACTTTAAAATAAATGAAGTTGATTAAAAATAAACTTGAAAACTTGTAAAGGAAGCTTCTTGGAAACAATGTTTTAAAAATCCATTCATGTCGTATAAGTTAAAAAAAACATTCTTTGTACTTTTGTCGGAAAAGTCAAAAAAGTACCTCGTACGAAAAACGACAAAAGATTCCTTTCATATCTTTTACTAAAAACTCACCGAAGGATAAAATTGGATATAAACTATTGTAGAAGGATGGAAATAATATTACATATTGAGGGAACATGGATGTGGATGATAAAATACACCCCAGTAATTATCAAAGTAAAAACAATCTCGGATAAAAGTGAGATTATGATATTTCCCTTACCTTAGGTCCGATTTGCTTTGTTCATGTCCAAAGCTCCTGTATAATGGTTTAAATAATGTTATTGACTTATTCCAGAATCATACATATTGATATGATATCATATATGGTCATATTATTAGCTTCTTGTTAGTAATATTTCATTGTTACTTGTTACTCGGGTCTTTATAACTTTTTGTTCTTATGCGTGTTTTGTCGAATAAATTCTTATTCTTATCTTTAGGTTATAGATAATTCATTTCCAGAATGGTATTAGTGTAGTATATACCATATTCATTCATTCAATTCATTTATATAATCATTATGAAATGAAGATCATGTAGAACGAGTCGCATCACATCGTGGAGACGGTATTCCGTACGTACGCACGAGTGATGATATCGTTCCTATGATCGTGGAATTGTATTGGAGTATATATATATATATTATTTCAGTATGAATATTACTTAATAATAATCATATATAGTTACTCATTACACCATTATACCCATCCTTGTAAGGTGATGGTGGAAAATAGATTACACCACGGCGTGGAGACGGTATTCCGTACGTACGCACGCGCGGTGATTTCATTTTTCCGTAGGATGGATAGAAGGTGAATTAGGGTTGTTTCATATTTATAATAATATATCAGTATGTAAGTAATACTTATGTTATTACTTTATCATGAAACAACTAAAGAAGAAGAAGTTGAAGAAGAAAGAAATTGAAAAGATCGGTAATGGATATTAACTCTTCTTTGGAACGCCTCTTTGAATCCTCCACTTAAGGAACTAAGATTGGTATTTGGAGAAGACCAGGACCTATAGGATTATTCTAGGGAAGTGGAGAGGATAAAATGGCAGGGGTTGGCCGAGCTTGAGTGCTAAAATTGGTGTGAGGAGGAGGGGGAGGAGGTGCCCTTTTATAAGGGAGGAGAGGGGCACCTTAGGAATATCTCAAAATATTATTTTATATTAAAGTCAAAATCGGTTTATAATGGTTCCAAAGGGTCTTATTTCGAAGCTAAAGTGGGTATGGGTCGAAATCCTATCAACCAATAGGATTTATACAAGTTTAGGGTATTATTTTAACCTTATCAATTAGATTTAACTCTAAGTTAATTAATTTAACTTTTACCGTGTCTTTTTGTTTTCTTTCACTATATGGTTAATATACTTACTATAACAAGCCAAAAGAACCCCCAATTGTTTATTATTAATATATATATCCTTATCTAAGTTATTTGGCCGAACCTTATATTTTTAGGAATAAAATAACAATTAATAATATAATATTTGATTTAAAAACTATTTTGTGTCAATTTTGACACTATTTGATATATGATTTTTGTGAAAGTCATAACAGAATTATATGTTCGAACCAAGTTGATTAAATCAACAATAATATATCATAGTAACCTAGAAAATTAGTGTAATTCATAAAAAGTCTTAAATTACATTTATTTTGGTATTTATATTATCAATTATGTCAATATTTCATTAATAAGATAATTAGTGCATCATCTTTGTGTCATAAATAAATTAAGTTATTTGATGTCTAAAAATTACAAATAAAATACCATCATGTAGGAAATCTTTTTAGCTTTCTAATGAATATTTACAATCGAATTTATCTTATGTATAACCCCATATTAAAAATGATTTACTTATTAAACTTTGATTTTAACTATTTTAACCCTTCTTTAAATAAATTAATAATAAATGTCCTAATCTAATCCAAGTGGGCCTAAATGGTCATATTTTATTCCTAAGTTTGTTTTTGGTCGAATTACACTTGTCCAATAGAATTAGGACATGTGTTAGGGTAATATTAATATCATATTTACCCTTAGTTACCCGATTTACTATTAACCGCGGTAAAAATAGTAAAAAGTTACTATTCACCAAAAAATTATTTTTATCTCATTGAACCACATTTTACTTACTGACATCAACCGTGTCTGTCGGATTTTTGAAATTCCATTCACAGAAGCGGTAAAATTAAGTTTTATGCAAAATTCAGTTTTTAACCTACCACTTAGTGGTTTCACTATTCATCAAAAATTGAAAGTTTTCAGAAAAATACCAAAATTTCACCCTAGGCTAATTTCGATATTCTGAGTCCAAAAATGAAGTCCATTTTGAAAAATAAAATTTATAAATTTTCAAAAGTGGTTATTACTATTCATAACGGCTAGTTTTAATAGCATATTGTTGTTTAGTGAAACTCGGTATTGCGTACGACGCAAGCTATCGAGGAAGGTCGCGATTGCGTGTAAAGAAAGCCAAGCAAGTGTCGTGTAGAAAAAGATTCCTTTGATGATTTATATAACATAAAAGTCTCGGGTGTTACATTCTACCCCCCTTAAAAAGAATTTCGCCCTCGAAATTCGTCACTTTGTAACAAACAAATGAGGATACTTCTCCCTCATCATATCCTCAAGCTCCCATGTAGCTTCTTCAAGTTGGTGGTTCCTCCATAAAACGTTCACCAAGCGAGTGGTCTTGTTTCGTAGGACTTTTTCGCTACGATCCAGAATCTCTATCGGCTGTTCTTCATAAGAAAGATCTTGCTCCAGCGGTACAACTTCTGAGCTGAGTACATGTGAAGGATCTGGTATGTACTTTCTCAGGAGAGATACGTGGAACACATCGTGAACTTGAGAGAGATTCGGTGGAAGCGCCAATCGGTAAGCTACCTTCCCAACACGATCCAATATTTCAAAAGGACCGATATATCTAGGGCTCAACTTCCCCTTCTTTCCAAATCTCATAACCCTCTTCCAGGGAGATATTCGTAAGAACACTTTATCGCTCACTTCAAACTCTAGGTCTTTTCTTCGGTTGTCGGCATAACTTTTCTGTCGACTCTGAGCTGCTCTTATGTGTTGTTGAATAGATCTGACCTTTTCTGCCATTTCATCAACGAGATCAGGTCCTAATAGATTTCTTTCCCCAACTTCATCCCAGCAAGTTGGAGTCCTGCATTTCTTTCCATAGAGAGCTTCATAAGGAGCCATCTGAATACTGGAGTGAAAGCTATTATTATAAGAAAATTCCACCAAAGGTAGGTGTTGATCCCAACCTCCTTTGAAATCCATAGAGCAAGCTCTCAACATATCTTCTAGGGTTTGAATTGTTCTCTCAGACTGACCGTCTGTCTGGGGATGATAAGCAGTGCTGAAACTCAACTCTGTATCCAGATTATGCTGAAGACTTCGCCAGAACTTCGAGGTAAATCTCGGATCTCGATCAGATATAATAGAAAGTGGTACTCCATGCAATCTTACCACTTCCTTTATATATATCCTGGCAAGCTGATCTAGAGAGAAATCCTCTCTAATAGCAATGAAGTGTGCAGACTTTGTAAGACGATCAACTATGACCCAGATAGCATTATTGCCTTTGGATGTTTTAGGAAGTCCTGTGACAAAGTCCATAGTGATGTTTTCCCATTTCCATTCGGGTATGGGTAATGGTTGTAACATCCCCTTAGACTTCTGTCTCTCAGCTTTAACTTGTTGACAAACCAAGCATCGAGAGACATATTCAGCAACATCTCTTTTCATGCCATCCCACGAGAAGTACTCTTTCAGGTCCCTATACATCTTCGTGCTTCCAGGATGAATAGAGAATGATGAACTATGAGCCTCATCCAGCAGCTCTTTCTTTAATTCGGGGATGGGAGGAACACAAACCTGAGTCCTGAACTTTATTATCCCATCACAATCAAGGTTGAATTCAGGAACATTTCTCACCTTCTTTTGTAACTCGACATCTTCTTTCTGTGCCTCTTTAATCTTCACATGTATAGATGGTTGAACATTCATTTGAGAAAGATAAGATTTTTTCCCCTTCCATTATAATTCCAAGATCCATCCTTTGTAAATCCATAAATATTGGATCTTTTGTGATCCTCATCATGGATAAACTAGCATGGTCTTGTCGACTTAATGCATCTGCCACCTTGTTTTCTTTCCCAGGGTGGTAATGGATTGAGCAGTCATAATCCTTAATCATCTCAAACCATCTTCTTTGGCGCATATTCAGCTCCTTTTGTGTGAAAATATACTTTAAACTTTTATGATCAGTATAAATATCACACCTTTCACCATAAAGGTAATGCCTCCAAATCTTTAATGCAAAGACTACCGCAGCCAACTCCAAATCATGTGTTGGGTAATTTTCCTCATGGATTTTCAACTGTCGTGAGGCATAAGCTATCACCATATCATTTTGCATAAGAACACACCCCAATCCCTTCTTGGATGCATCACTGTAGATCACAAACCTTTCTCCACTACAAGGCAGTGTGAGCACAGGTGCACTGGATAACCTTCTTTTCAACTCCTTGAAATTCTATTCACATTCCTCTATCCAGACAAACTTAACTCCTTTCCGAGTCAACTTGGTGAGTGGATTAGATAATCGTGAAAAATCTTTTACAAAACATTGATAATATCCAGCCAAACCAAGAAAACTTCGGATCTCAGTTACTGTTGTTGGTCTTGACCATCTTTCGATAACCTCTGTTTTTGCTGGATCCACAGATATCCCCTCTTTTGAGATTATGTGACCCAAAAATGCAACTTTTTGAAGCCAAAATTCACACTTGGTAAATTTGGCATAAAGCTTCTCCTTTCTCAGGGTCTTCAATATAATTCTCAAGTGATCTTCCTGCTCTTCCTTGCTCTTTGAATAGACAAGAATATCGTCTATAAAGACTACCATAAATTGATCAAGATAGTCTCTAAAGACTCTATTCATTAGATCCATGATGATAGCAGGGGCATTAGTAAGACCAAATGGCATCACTATAAATTCATAGTGTCCATACCTTGTACGGAAAGCCGTCTTTGGTATATCCTCCCTTTTGACCCTTAATTGATGATACCCTGAACGAAGATCAATCTTGGAAAAGTATTGAGCTCCGCGTAGTTGGTCAAATAAGTCATCAATGCGTGGGAGAGGATATTTGTTCTTGATAGTGATCTTGTTAAGTTCTCGATAATCAATGCAGAGTCTCATTGATCCATCTTTCTTCTTAAAAAATATAACAGGTGCTCCCCAAGGTGACGCACTAGGGCGTATGAATCCCTTATCAAGATTCTCTTGGAGTTGCTTCTTCAATTCTTGCAACTCAATTGGGGCCATTCTATAAGGTGTCTTTGAAATAGGCAAAGCACCCGGTACGAGTTTTATTGAAAACTCAACTTCACGATTTGGTGGAAGACCCGGCAATTCCTCTGGAAAGACATCATCAAACTCCCGTACAATGGGAATATTCTTAATCGTGAGTTTCTCACCAACCATTTGAGATAAATAACCTTCATTTAGTGGAATCAATACCCATAAGATGGAAGAAATTTCCACTGGAAGGTTATGTTCATCCTTGCATTGATAGACGATCGTAGATTGATCTGGAATATGAAATGTGACTTCCCTTCTTTGGCAATCGATATGAGCTCCATGTAGAGAAATCCAATCCATGCCAAGAATCACATCAAATACCACTAAAGGAAGGATCACAAGATTTGCAGGAAGCACTTTCCCACAAACTTCGATCGGAGAAGAATTATAAACTTTTGATGCGATTGATGTGCCATTAGGTGTTGTCACAGCTAACTCAACATCTAATTGTTGAGGTAATACGGTGATACCCTTAGAAAAGTCTTTAGAAATAAAAGAGTGGGTGGATCCAGAATCAAATAAAACATTTGCTACTTTAGAGTGGATGGTAAGTGTACCTTTCACCACATCGTTATCGTACTCCACATCGCTGATAGAAATTGCATGTGACTTTCCTTTGTCTTTAGCCTTAAGAGTTTGTTGACGTCGACCATCATCATCAACCCTTGGATTTGGGTATTGATTGGCATAATGCCCCATCTCCTTGCACTTGAAACATTGAAGTGTAGTAGGTTCATTCTGTGTATCCCTTCCTTTGTTTGCGTCATTAGACATCTTCTTCCCATTATCACGGCATTCAAATGCCCGATGACCTTCTTTTCCACATTTAAAACATTTACTTGTCCCTTTAAGACAACTCCCTCCATGTTTCTTTCCACACTTTGAGCATAAGGAAAAGCTCATCTTCTTTTCTGTGTGCTCTTTAGATTTTTCTTTGAATTCCATCTTCCTCTTCTTATCAAACCCATGTGACTGATGGGTTACTCCAATCTCCATCTCGACTTTGAGAGCACATCGAACGATTTCCTCGTAGCTATTGAAGTCCCTTATGGCTAACGCCCTTCGAAGACTTGGTTTTAAGCCACTAAATAATCGATCGATCTTACTCTCAGGTTGGATAATAATACCAGAAGCGTACCTTGCAAGTCTTGTAAAACTTGCTTCATAGGTACCAACAGATTCATCATCCCTTTGCTTCAGTTCAAGAAACTCTTTCTCCATCTTTGTTCGGAGAATACGAGGGAAGTACTTATTGAAAAATAAGTTCTTGAACTCGTCCCATTCCATAGACTCAATTTCATCCCTTTGCCTTGTATTCTTAACAAGATTCCACCATTTATCAGCATCTCCTTCCAAACGATACACTGCTAGGATGACTTTATCATGCTCAGAACATTGAAGAACTGAAAATATTTTTTCAGTAGTACTAATCCATTGTTCAGCAACTAATGGATCAGTAGACCCGCTGAAAGAAGGTGGACGCTGCCTCATGAAGGATTCAACAGAATGTTGCTCCCTCCTTTGCTCGTTTGGAAATCCTGCATGATTCATAGCTTGAGAAAGTTGTGTGAGCATGGCTACAAGATTTTGCATTCCAGCTCCCATATCGTTTGGTTGCTCAGGGGGACAATCATTGCATTGCCCATCGCATTCCGCATTAACACGGTTCCTTCGGGTTCCAGCCATTGACTAAAACCAAGAAGAATAGTGTGAGCAACACTAATTATAATAGGAAACCACATAATTCAAGAAAAAAAAATTTCATGCTTATGGTCTTATCCTAGGTTATTCATGGCCATTTCAAAGATTGTGTTCTATGCTTAGACTTATCCTTAGGGTTCTTACTAAGGCTTTCACATCCTAGTTTCCAAAGGTTGACTATACCTTTCCTCTGATACCAACTATAACGACCCATACTTTATATACATTGTTAATACTTCAAAATTGAAGCACACTTATTACAACATATGAAAAAACCACAAAGGACCGTATAGGTATAGTGTCTTTAGAAACTGGGAAACATAAACAACTGGTTCATAAATCTTCTACAGTGTCTCCCATTTATTTCATCATATCTAGGGTCCCTTTTAGCATATTCTACTTAATATCCACCTTCCTAACCTGGGGAAAAGAAAACATAAAAGGGTGAGCTCAAATGCTCAGCAAGGGCAAATAAAGGAAATAAAAATCATATCATATCTTTTTGAAAATCAAAACTTGCAAAAGAGATCATAATATCTTATCATGGAATAATTCATAGAAGTGAAAATGAGATCCCCATAATCATAACATAAAACTTGAAACTTTGTGTCATGCACACATAATCATGGAAAATCATTTCTTGTTAGTCATGACTCATTGCCAAGATTATCTTAGTGGACAAAGTCCCTTTCTGAACCGAGTTCACTCCTCGTTTCAGTCCTGTATCACTGAACCGAAATAACCTTCCGTTCCAGCCATGTCTATCTCATGAGATATAAAATCTTTACCCAATGCATTGGAGGGAGATATAGGTCCCACCCATCTTATAATGAATCCTTTCTTATGTGTGCCACATAATCATAAAACATACATCATCGCATAACACATGTAACAAAAATGGGATTCTTGAAACATCATGACATCATAAATCAATTCATATAAGATAAAGGAATTCATAAAAATAATTCCATCACAAAATGAACAAATCAATTTAATAATAGGGATAAAAACAGAACCCTTTATTATCTTAGATGGAAAATAATTTTGATAAAACACTTGAACTCCATTCTTGAGGAAAATATCCTTTCTTCTTCAAAAACATTTTTCCTTTCATAACATGTCATACAACTTTAAAATAAATGAAGTTGATTAAAAATAAACTTGAAAACTTGTAAATGAAGCTTCTTGGAAACAATGTTTTAAAAATCCATTCATGCCGTATAAGTTAAAAAAACATTCTTTGTACTTTTGTCGGAAAAGTCAAAAAAGTACCTCGTACGAAAAACGACAAAAGATTCCTTTCATATCTTTTACTAAAAACTAACCAAAGGATAAAATTTGATATAAACTATTGTAGAAGGATGGAAATAATATTACATATTTAGGGAACATGGATGTGGATGATAAAATACACCCCAGTAATTATCAAAGTAAAAACAATCTCGGATAAAAGTGAGATTATGATATTTCACTTACCTTAGGTCCGATTTGCTTTGTTCATGTCCGATGCTCCTGTATAATGGTTTAAATAATGTTATTGACTTATTCCAGAATCATACATATTGATGTCATATCATATATGGTCATATTATTAGCTTCTTGTTAATAATATTTCATTGTTACTTGTTACTCGGGTCTTTATAACTTTTTGTTCTTATGCGTGTTTTGTCGAATAAATTCTTATTCTTATCTTTAGGTTATAGATAATTCATTTACAGAATGGTATTAGTGTAGTATATACCATATTAATTCATTCAATTCATTTATATAATCATTATGAAATGAAGATCATGTAGAACGAGTCGCATCACATCGTGGAGACGGTATTCCGTACGTACGCACGAGTGATGATATCGTTCCTATGGTCGTGGAATTGTATTGGAGTATATATATATATTATTTCAGTATCAATATTACTTAATAATAATCATATATAGTTACTCATTACACCATTATACCCATCCTTGTAAGGTGATGGTGGAAAATAGATTACACCACGGCGTGGAGACGGTATTCCGTACGTACGCACTCGCGGTGATTTCATTTTTCCGTAGGATGGATAGAAGGTGAATTAGGGTTGTTTAATATTTATAATAATATATCAGTATGTAAGTAATACTGATGTTATTACTTTATCATGAAAAAACTAAAGAAGAAGAAGTTGAAGAAGAAAGAAATTGAAAGGATCGGTAATGGATATTACCTCTTCTTTGGAACGCCTCTTTGAATCCTCCACTTAAGGAACTAAGATTGGTCTTTGGAGAAGACCAGGACCTCTAGGATTATTCTAGGGAAGTGGAGAGGAGAAAATGGCAGGGTTTGGCCGAGCTTGAGTGCTCAAATTGGTGTGAGGAGGAGGGGGAGGAGGTGCCCTTTTATAAGGGAGGAGAGGGGCACCTTAGGAATATCTCAAAATATTATTTTATATTAAAGTCAAAATCGGTTTATAATGGTTCCAAAGGGTCTTATTTCGAAGCTAAAGTTGGGATGGGTCGAAATCCTATCAATCAATAGGATTTATACAAGTTTAGGGTATTATGTTAACCTTATCAATTAGATTTAACTCTAAGTTAATTAATTTAACTTTTATCGTGTCTTTTTGTTTTCTTTCACTATATGGTTAATACACTTACTATAACAAGCCAAACGAACCCCAAATTGTTTATTATTAATATATATATCCTTATCTAAGTCATTTGGCCGAACCTTAGATTTTTAGGAATAAAATAACAATTAATAATATAATATTTGATTTAAAAACTATTTTGTGTCAATTTTGACACTATTTGATATATGATTTTTGTGAAAGTCATAACAGAATTATATGTTCGAACCAAGTTGATTAAATCAACAATAATATATCATAGTAACCTCGAAAATTAGTGTAATTCATAAAAAGTCTTAAATTACATTTATTTTGGTATTTATATTATCAATTATGTCAATATTTCATTAATAAGATAATTACTGCATCATCTTTGTGTCATAAATAAATTAAATTATTTGATGTCTAAAAATTACAAATAAAATACCATCATGTAGGAAATCTTTTTATCTTTCTAATGAATATTTACAATCGAATTCATCTTATGTATAAACCCATATTAAAAATGATTTACTTATTAAACATTGATTTTAACTATTTTAACCCTTCTTTAAATAAATTAATAATAAATGTCCTAATCTAATCCAAGTGGGCCTAAATGGTCATATTTTATTCCTAAGTTTGTTTTTGGTCGAATTAAACTTGTCCAATAGAATTAGGACATGTGTTAGGGTAATATTAATATCATATTTACCCTTAGTTACCCTATTTACTATTAACCGCGGTAAAAATAGTAAAAAGTTACTATTCACCAAAAAATTATTTTTATCTCATTGAACCACATTTTACTTACTGACATCAACCGTGTCTGTCGGATTTTTGAAATTCCATTCACAGAAGCGGTAAAATTAAGTTTTATGCAAAATTCAGTTTTTAACCTACCACTTAGTGGTTTCACTATTCATCAAAAATTTAAAGTTTTCAGAAAAATACCAAAATTTTACCCTAGGCTAATTTCGATATTCTGAGTCCAAAAATGAAGTCCATTTTGAAAAATAATATTTATAAATTTTCAAAAAGTGGTTATTACTATTCATAACGGCTAGTTTTAATAGCATATTGTTGTTTAGTGAAACTCGGTATTGCGTACGACGCAAGCTATCGAGGAAGGTCGCGATTGCGTGTAAAGCAAGCCAAGCAAGTGTTGTGTAGAAAAAGATTCCTTTGATGATTTATATAACATAAAAGTCTCGGGTGTTACATCCACTCTGTCTAATGATGGTATGGGGAGGACCTCTGTACTGAAAGTTGTCATCGATTGTCGTCCCACGATGGGTACTGGTTGCACCAGTGATTGGAGGAGTCAACAGTGCTTGCATGTGGGGTGGTTGGTGCCTCACTCTAGAATCAGAATGGAAGAACTCTTTCTCTGGGATAGAGAAGTTTCCCTGCTCTATAAAAACAACTAGGTCCAATATCACACGGTAGTGGTAGATCGGGCCATATAATCTATAAAAGTCGATTCCCCATGATGGGTATCTTCCTGACCTTGTACCTAGCATTGCCATTGGTTTTGACAAGCTGGTTGTGCAGTGCTGTGGTCCACCTGCTCATTGGTCTATGGTACCGGCTAGAGACGCTGATGCGGCCGGGTGGGATCCCTCCTCAGCAGCTCCCTGGATGAAATCCGAGTCGGTAGGACTCGGGAACCCCTTACTTAATCCATATAAGGGACTAAATCATAAAACCACTCTAGCGATAGCCTGCTGAAGTTATTTAAGGTCATAGTAGGGAGTAGCGGATCCCTTCATGGCCCCTATATATGGTGGTATTGACAGGGAAGGGAGGTCTCCAGGTCTTGATAGGACATATCCCTTATCGGGATAAAACACTCTTATTTGTATCGACACACAAGAGTATTTATCACCCTCCTTTGAATATATTCTTTAGAATGAAATGGGGTGTGGGTGACCGATAGTTGTGGTCATGGAAGTTTTCACAAAAGAGATGGAGTTGTGTGGGACTGCCATTTTGGAATTGCCCATGCCCCAACGTCTGCAGGTAGGAGGTGATCAGTTTTCTGTAGTTGTAACTCGGGTCCTGCAAATTATGAAAATTCAACCATTAGTACAGATAGTATGAAAGTGATGTCTAGTTCCCCAACACCATTCAATAATACATGGTTGGAAAGAAAGATCTATGCTAACAACATCACAAACTAGGATGCCCAAATATTAACTACACCAAATCCTAGCGAGTTTCACACTAGGGCCACTATTTTCTTGGTAGGACCCAACACAGGATAGCTAGATCGGGTGACATGCTTATCTACTAATTCCATAAATGATACTAATCTCCATATTGAGGAGAATAATTTCACATTGGGTTAACCATTTTATTTTCTAATGCTTTCAATAGGGCACACACATCTATCTGTCGAGGAGGATGCATAATTGCTTGTTTCTCCCCATTCCCATTTTCCAAAGGAAGGAATTATTTATCACTTCATCATAGATGTTTTCGCCTTGATCTAAATGGGATGATGGGATGTCGTCCTCTCCTTCTGGGGATTTCACCTCAGAATTTGTCACCGAATCTGGTTCACCTTTAAAGATTAATATATTGTTTGTGAAACTCTTACGAGTGCCAAATATTCATGGAAGGTGTATAATTACACTACGTCTATTAGTACATTCCATGGGGTCAAGTCAAAGTAGAAACCTTCCGTTACGGCAGTAGTCATGTTGGACATATTTGTAATTTTTGGATGTTGTTGTACTAGTACACATATATTTCTTTCCCTTATGATAGGGCTTCTCTAGGGCAAGGAATCTTGAGGAATCACATGTTGAATGTAGGTAATTATATGATAAATTCATGTCTCAGAGGTTTTCATTATCTTCCCATGTTTAACATGGGGTATGTCGTGAGTTTAACATCTAGTGGAGATGGATCAGACTGATCAGAACACTGATGAGAGTGGTTCATATGGGTATATCCTTATAAAGGAGCACTTGGTTTGTCTACTATAATGGTGGATCAAGATGACCGTTATGGATGGATTTGAGGTAGTGTGTATCACAGAGGGAACATATCACACCGTGAAGGATGATCTGAACACCTCTAAGGGTGGATGAGGGGATGATTGGGTCCTAAAAAAGGGGACACCAAGGTTTACCATTGGATGGGATTGAACCTCCTGGAGGCTTCCTAAGTACCCTTTATAGAATACAGGGATCAAAACCCACATTGTTTGAGATGGTGAATCATGGATTTGGGGTGTACACATTGGAAAATAACCTGAAGACATTGTGGGGATTATGTGTGATTAGCGGCCCAAGATCTACAAAGAGAAATGAGACGAATGGGTTATACAAATGGTTATTTTCTTGAATGTATGGTATTATTTCACCGAGATTTAGTAGCCTAAGTAATGCCAAGATAGATATGGATGAATTATTGAAGGATGTAATGAATAGGGATGGAATAACAAACTGGTGTAGAGGTGGTTGTAATGTTCTTGAACCTCAAAGTGGTTTCCTACGTATCCCTATAGTAGGTAAGAAAGGTCCACGTAGTTCTAGGATAGGGTGATGAGTCACCTAAGGAGATGGATTGTGAGAATAGATGCATATATGGGGAACCTAGGGGAATGGAGCCAATGGGTTAAGGGGTGATCTTCCTGAAACACACAGGGGTAAAGGGAGAGACCATTACGGGACATCGGTGATGGTAAAAAAACATAGGGAGGATTCCTATGTATCATCGTGGTAGGGAATCAATGTACATGTAGTTTAGGATGGGGCATGGAATTGGAGTTTACATAGAGGAAAACAACATGGAGCCACTTTGAGGCTTACATGTTGTTAGAAAACCTTCACAAAAGGTATACTCTTGGTCAGAGGAGTTTGGATTGAGTGTGGGAATTAAACATGGTCAGATACCCCATAACTAGTATGGAACCAATATGGGTTGGACCAAGGATGTGGGTCCTAACAAAGGGGACACCAAAATTTACCATTGTCTGGAGTTGAACCTCATCGTGGCTTCATACATACCCTATCTAGGAGACAGGGATCAAAACCAATGTAGTTCGATAGCATATAGTTTTATGTCATGTGGGATGAAAGGGGAATACAGTTTAATGTCATGCAGGATGAGAATGAACAGAAGTGAAGATTTTCGGGAAATATTGGTGATGTGATTGAACCTTAGAGAGTCTTCCTACATACCTTGATTGAAAATGGAATGGATCAAAGTTCACATAGTTCGGTAGAGAGGGGATTGGGGATTACGCACTAAGGTGGACCGTAGAGGATTTCATAGTTGATGCTTACTCTAAGACAAGATGAGTCATGCTCTGTGTGAGAAATAAGAGGTAACAAAGACCTAATGATCACAATGTGAATAGTGCATCCATGAGGAATAGAGAAGGGATTACGCATGGTTAGTGGGCCAAAGAGTAAACGGGGGGGGGGGATTACTCCTTGAGGGAGGCTCCAGTAGGGGTCCATATGTATGAGGAAGATATGGACACTATACATGGTGTACCCTAACAAGTTGGGTCAGGGCTTATGTAGAGACTACCCATGGTGTGCTTGAAAAAAAAACATAGAGGGGGAGGGGAGTGAGAGGGCGCTGGTTCCCATCCCCTTCACGATCCTCTCATGTTTTGTCACTTATGCGATGATCAGAGTTTAACATCATGTTTTACTGAAATGGGTGTATGTATTTTTAATATCCCACAGCTCGGACGATGAGGATTCACTCCTCACCCATAGTATTTGAATAATTGATGCACTTTAAACCCTTGGTAAAGGGAAGCCACCAAAAAATCCATATATGTGGGGTTTTAGAGTGATCCATTGAAGGTTCCACGTTAGTGTCTCTTTGATAAGAAGCGGGAAGCAAAGAAACACAATATGGAGCACTGCTTGAGAGACTTTGTTATCACTTTTTACAAACTTGAAGGGATTCATGGAATTGGGGTTCGTGAAGAAAAAGGCCTCGTCAAGAGGATATTTACAGAGCTCAGGGGATCGCAAAGGATAGGGGATCACAAAGCATAGGGCTTCATAGAGTACATGGCTTGAGGAGCATAGGGATTCACAGAGTAAGGGTCTTGCAGAGCATAGGGATTCTCATAACACAAGGCTTAGAGGGAATATGGTTTCGTAAAGGATATAGTTTCACGAAGCATAGTAACCCAGCCTAATCGTGGGGTTCACATGTTCTTGGAGGGTGCTTTTCAAAGCCTGAGTGCTTCACGAGGTCCTGAGTTACCGAAGGCGTCACTTTCCTTTACGGTGACCAATAGGCTTCATGAAGGGCAACCCTCTTAGAAGAGGGGGTATTTTTAAACTCAGTGAAAAGGGTTTATCAGTGATCAAGTACCTCAAAATATTCTTTTTCCCATTTGGTTCGTAGAGAAAAGAGAGGTTCGTGATTTGGGAATTTGGAAGGTGAAATTTTGAGGGCCTCCCATTGGAGTGAGGGCTGGGTATTTATAGGCAATGGGGGGTCGTGCGATGATCTGAGGGTGAACTATGAAGCATATTTCACTATCCCACTAGAGGCATATTTTTTCATGTTTCTTGGAGTTGTGGAGTCGACTTTCATCCCCTCCATGGCATAGAGGCTTTTTATGTTCCCTTTACAGTGGACACAGAGGCTTTCATCATGTTTAAAGGACTCGAGGAGGCGACTATTCTTCCCTCTACGATGGAGATACTTTCTTCAATTTCCTTGCACATTTAGAGGTGGTAGTCTCTTTTTCTCTGCATCATTCATAGAGACAGCCCTGATCTTTGCGCCAACTGTGGTGTTAGTGGGATTTGAGAAGTTGCATCGTAAATTATCCCCTTTTGCAAAAAAAATTAGTTTCCTTGGCTTATTTCTCCAAGTATTGTATTTTGGTGAAAAAAATTATAAAAATTAAATTTGTAATTATAAAATATCAATATTAATTTATAATTTATAATTTTATTAGAAGAAATGGAAAAAATAAAAAAATAAAAACTCATTGAAGAAACATCAAGTGTCAACTAAAAACATTGAATGCATAATTTTGAAAATATTTATATTAATAAGAAAAATTATTTTTTATTAAATAAACTAAATATATAATATATAATATATTCATGTCATAAAACTTATTATAATATAAAAAATTAATATTCATATAAAAAATTTAAAAATAACAAAATTTTATAGAGGGAATGATATTTATAAAGCATTGTTTTGGGAAATAATGTGAATAAGATTATTTTTAAGAATGTGTATTCAATGAAAATGTTTTAAAATAACTCATTAAACATGTAATAAAAAATAAAATTCAAGACCCTATAATATAATAAATAGAACATCAGCTGAAACATTGGTTTTTAACATCTTTATGATACATCTTCAAACATGGTTTCTAAAATGTTTAATAGTGCTAATTTTTTTATATTAGGTATTCCATTTATGAAAATAATATAGAGATATTACCTAAAATTTCACATAATCCTCCCATTTATAATGGATTTTTCATTTATATCCTTTAAAAAAATTTAACATGTGATTGTTTTACATTATTAATGCTAGAATAATAATATATTATGAATAATAACTCGATATTAGTGATAATACTTAACAAATAATTAATAATAACAAAATATTATTTTGTAATAAAAAATCATGTAATTAATAATAATAAATAATAGTAAAGTGATTAACAATAATTAAAAATATAATTAATAATAATTGACAAAAATAATGAAAATAATTACAATTGATAATAATCGTGAATTTAATTATATAATTAGTAATAATTAACAATGAAATTAATAATAATTAAAATTTTAATAAATAATAAATAATAATATTTAATAATTTATATTTTATAATATAATTAATTAATTATTTAATAATTATTAATTAATAATAGGTAATGTTGAAAACAATTAATAATCTATATTGAGGTAGAGGGTATTACAGCGTACAAATACACATGAATCCAAGCACCCGATAGACTCAAGTATTTCCCACATCTTAAGGAATGAGAAGCACTCATTGACTGGTTGTTATATCACCAGTTCAATGAGTATTGAATCAATGGATGATAGGGATTCTAAATTTTTAGTGAGTAGGGATTTCTTAGTGGACGCTCGAGTCATTTCTATTTTAACACCTTAAATGAAGGTTCTCCAGAAAGAATCATAAAATGAGGTAGTATGAACAATATAATTTCTAATCAAGAGGTGATCTCAGACATTTTCATGATATTTGTATTTTATATAATTGCGAATCATTTTTTACCTTTGGGAATTAAACCTAAGATATTGTAAGATATTATTTATTACCTTCAAAATACATGGGGCTTTATAAAATGGGAATGAATTATAATGGGCCATGGATATTATCATTTGGTTTTCTCATCTGATGAATTGAATAGAAGGGTATGGGGATTTGGATCAGTATCGATAAAATCAAGAACCCTATGTATTCTGGAATGGGATATTATATTTTACCCTTTTTCTATTAAGATAACTTGAATTAAGGCCTTGGTTTGTGTGTTTGTTCTAAATTGGATTTTATGGCATCCTGGGGTTCTTTTTAAAATTTTCATATATTGTGGATGTTCCAATTAAACATGATAATATCACCAAGGTTGTATGATTTTTATATTTTGAAAGACTTATAGATTTAGTGAATCTTAATTCTAGTCTTATTAAAAATTGGGTTCTCTCTAATGTTGAATAGGATTTCAATTTGAAAATTATATATGATAGGTTTCTACCATTTTTTCCTAGTATTTTTCTATAGGAAATTCAAAGGATAGATGGTGAAAATGTTTTATTTGTGACATTTAATCTCTGAAGGGAAACAATGGGGATAATTTTCATAGGAGGGGGTAAAAGAGAAATGATTTAAAAGATATTAGTGATGTTTATTATTCTGGAAGTGTTGGATTGTATATGGATAATAATGTTGTCATAGGTTTAACACACTTTATAAATAGAGGTGTTAATATGGGGCATCAGATTCCTAAAGCAGTAAATGATATTATTGATAATGTTTTTCTTAAAGGAAACAAAACATTAAAATCCATAAATGGAATTGATTAGAATGAAAATATATATTTCTTTATTACAGGTGTTTTCGATGACATCTAGGAGATGTTGCAAGGAACCGATGAGAATTTATACAACAGTGTTGGTTCTGTTGGAAGGACACCCAAGGGGAATACCATTAAAGCTCAGGCTGGTGATAATATTCAGTAAGTTAACATTTAATCTCCCTTTGTGTATGTTCATGATGGTTTGGGAAGCTCTGTTTCCTTGATTCAAGGGGGATAATCTAACTGAGGAAGCTGGAAATATGGCACAAGTGAGGTAAGGGAAAGTCCTTGTATGTGTGTATACACAGAAGGTCTCAGGTGGGGAAGGATGTGGGTAGGGGTGGCCTTCTACTTGACCAAAATATTAGGTAGATGAGGCTTTGAGGTTGGATATCTTATAATTGAATTATACTCATATCTATGATTGTCAATAGAGGTAGGTTTCTCTTATATAGATGGGGAAAATTGATTCTTCTGATACCTTTTACAACTCTTGTCATTTTATGGGAATGTTTTTAATTGGATAAGGGTTAATAATGCAGGTTCTTCAGAGCTTCAGGATCATGGTAGGTTTAATGAACGTTGATCATGTTGTCCAGTAAAGGCCCAATAAAGGATGATCATGACACTAAAGGTGGATAATACATGGTGGAATATGACTATGTGGGGGAAAGAAAACCTGGTTAAAAGTGATTGTAACTTCTCTATGAAGGATGTTTTCATGAAAGGAAATAAAATAGTTCTGATAAAGAAGTATTTATTCTGGATCCACTAAAATGGAGTATGCATAACGATTACTCCAACCTACCAGGGAATACATATAAAAGATCATACCTGGATGAGCTAAAATCTAAGCGTACATTTAAGTAGTAGAGGGGAAACACTATGTTATAGATGACTATATTCCATGTTTATTCAGAGTATGAGGTAGAGAAATCTAAAAATGATAATGATTGTAGAGATAGTTTTTTATATTCTGTCTTTTGATTATGTGTTTTTTCTCTCTCGTCGGTTTAGGATAGGTCCCTTTGTCCGACCCCTTCTAATCCCCAATGTCTTTTTTCCTTCATTTAAAAAAAAATATATGATATCATGATCCTAGATGGGACTTCTTTGAGTAATTTTTAATATAATTGATAATAATAACTTTTATAACAAAAATAATAATTAATATTCACTAACATTGATACATGGTTTATCAGCATAAGAAATGATCTTCATCAGTTCTAAAAAATACTACTAATATATTAAGAGCCTTTAAAAGATGGTGGATTTTATTAGTGGTAAAAATAGTGATGATAAAAGTCCCCTTCACCAGTGTTTGATTTTTTTATAAATTTCTCCTTTATCAGTGATTTTTTTGGTACTGGTGAATGGAAATTTTATCAGCTCTATTTATAGAACTGATAAAAGATTATTTGATCAGTACTAGAAATAACATTGATGAAATCCAAATTGCAATTGTGTCCTACAATTTAAAAAACACTATAGTAACAAAAATAGAATTTAATTTCAATTAAATTTACATCAATATAAAACAAAAAACTATTTACAACTCCTGTAAACATTTTAAACCTTGGTATATACAATAACATTGGTATGCGAAATATATTAATAACATTAATAAATTCAAAAACATTGCGTCGTTGCCTTCAGACTCCCATTTAAAAATATTTTGATCATGATACCAGTTGCTAAGAAAACAGCCCATCTCAAAAAATATTGTGTACCTATATAAAAAAGAATAATTATGTTAGTAATACTATAAAGAATTAATTTAAACATAATTATGACGTAATGAATTAATAAAATCTAACTTTTAAACTACAAACATGAAAATTCAGTCATACTAGGCACACCATATATTTGATTAACATGTGGTTGATTTCTACACATCAAAAATTATTTACCAATCATTATCCAAAATTATATATAAAATTATATCTCATTTTCATCAGTTTTCAGTATGTGATACATGTTGTGAAATAAAATGACAATTTTAGATAAAAACATCCTCTATGAGTTATATCAGTTACACCATGTTTTTAATTGAAATTAATCTCATTCATACACATCATAAATGATATATAGACCATTTTACAAAAAATATTGAGACACTCCGTGTTTTTTTTCATGTTTTCAATTACTAGCCCATGTTTTTAATTAAAATGTAATTTTTAAATAAAAAACTTGCACTTTGAGTCATACCAGACACATAATGTGTTAGATTTAGGTACAAAAAATGCCATAATTTCACAAATTAATTACATATCATTTTACTAAGGTATAAAGGAAATGTAAGTAGTTTTTCTTATTTCCCAGGGAGTGATGAACATTTTGAACTAAGATGTCACTTTTAAACTAAAAACACACACTTTGAGTCACATCAAGCACATTGTGTATCAGATAGACATATAGTTCAGTCATACACAACAAAAATGACTTGTAGATCATTTTTAAAAACTATAAATACAATCATAGAATGTTTTCTTGATTTTTATTATGTGATGTGTGTTTTGAACAAAAATGTAAATTTTAAATAGAAACTTTCACTTTCAGTTATACCTCCCACACCATGTATCAGATTGATATGCATTAGATTATTAAATATAAAAAATGACTAATGAATTTTATAATAAAGTATCAAGAAAATTTAAACTATTTTTCTTGGTTCTAATTAAGTGATTCACATTTTGAACTAAAATGTCACTTTTAAACTGAAAATATGCACTTTGAGTCATACTAACCAGACTATATACCAAATTAATGTGTGGTTGATTCACACGAATCAAAAATGAATTATAGATCATTTTCATAAAGTATTAGTACAATTTGAGCATGGTATCTTAGTTTTTATTGTGTGATGTATTTTGACCAAAAATTTCAATTTTAAATAAATAAACACACTTTTTTCATACTTGACATGCTATGTGTCAAATTTATAAATAGATGATTATTAAACATCCAAAATGAGTTATGGATTTTTTTATTAAACTAAAAACATATTTTAAGGGTTTTTTATTGGTTTTAATATACTGATACAAATTTTAAACAAAAATGTCATTTTTTAACTGAAAACATGTACTTTGAGACATATCAGGAAAACCTTGTGTCAGATTGTCATATGGTTGATTCCTAGACATCACACATGACTTATGGATTATTTTGTTAAATTATTAAATAATCAGATATTTTTTTCATAGTTTTAAGCATTTGATGTGTGTTTTGAACTAAGATGTCAATTTTAAATAAAAACACACACATTGAGTCAAATGGGACATTGTGTACCAGATTGATGTGAGGACGAGTCCAAAACATAAAAAATGACATATGGATCATTTTAATGATGTATCATGAAAATTCATGTATTTTTTCTCTATTTTTAATGAGTGGTACATGTTCTAAACTAAAATTCCACTTTTAAAATGAAAACATGTACTTTGAGTCATATCGGCCACACTATATATCCGATTGATGTGGGGTTGATTCCAGCATGACAAAAATGAATTGTGGATCATTTAATTAAAAAATCAAGATAATAAAATAATTTCTTCTTGTATTTTAGTAGATGATGTGTGTTTTAAACTAAAATTTAAATATTAAATAAAAGCATGTACTTTGATTCATACCAGCCGCAATGTGTGTCAGATTGACTTGTATGTGATTCTCAAATAACAAAAAAAAATATAGATTGTTTACATAAAGTATCAAGAAAATAAAAATGTGTTTCTAAGTTATGTATTAGTGTCACAAATTTTTATATAAAATGATACATTTAAAATGAAAATATACACTTTCAGATGTACCAAGAACACCATATTTTGGATTGACATGTGGTTGATTCCTAAACATCTAAATTGTATTATGGATCTTTTTCCTAATTTATAAAAATAGTTCAAGAATGTTTTCTCATTTTTTGAGAATGTGGTGTGTATTTTTAACTAAAATTTCAATTTTAAATAAAATCCCACACATTGATTCATACCGCCTAAAAAAATTCATATTGACATGGGGATGATAATAACATATCACAAATGAATTATGGATCATTTTCCAAAAGTATTAACATCGTCCAACTGATTTTTCTAATTTTTCAGTGGGTGATTCATGTTTTGAATTAAAGTTTTTCTTTTTAGCTAAAAACATGCACTTTGAGTTATATCGTAAACATTTTTTGTGAGATATACATTTTTCTAATTCTTACACATAAAAAATAGATTATGGATCATTTTTTAAATTATTAAGACAATCGAAGCCTATTTTCTTAGTTTTGAGTATGTGATGTGTGTTTTTAAATAAAATATCAACTTTAATTAAAAAAAATCCGTCTATACAAGCCATGTTGTGTGTCTAATTGACAAGTGGTTTATTCTTACACATCACAAATGACTTATGGATCATTTCCCTAAAGTACAAATAAAATATGAGAGTGTTTTCTCATTTATCTGTGAGTGACACATGTTTTGAACTAAAATGTTACTTTTAAACTAAATACATCAATTTTTAGTTATACTAGATAAACCATGTATTGTATTTATGTTTAGATTATCTATACACATCATTAATGACTTATGACTCATTTTCCTAATGTATTAATATAATCAAATAATTTTTGCATTATTTTTATTTAGCAATGCATGTTTTGAACTAAAGCATCATTTATAAATTGAAAACACACACTTTGATTCATATTGGTCACAACATGTATCAAATTATCATGTTTCTAGTCCCTACATGTTATAAGTAATATTTTTTTATATTGGTAAAACACAAAAAAATGACAACATTTTGTTTAGAGGTATTAGACCTAAATGGGAATGAAATAAATAACTAATTATAATAAAAAATCAAATAATGAACCGATAACTTTATATAGAGAACAAATAGATCCTGAGTGCATCATCCTTATCTAAACCGTCATCAAGAATTAATTTTTATCTAAGAAATTAGTTTCTATGAGGAGAACACAATTCTTGGAGAAAACTAAATTATTGATGAAGGAAACTCTTCAAGATATTTGTGAAAATTAACTAAATAATTAATAAATATAAATGATAATAAAATTAAATAATAAATAAATAAAATAATAATAAATTTAAATAAATATGTAGTATAAATTCACCTATTTATGATGTCTTTAAAAATCCTAACACCATGTATTATTCCCACCTATTGCATCATCCTTATTGAGGCCTTCATCGAGAATTTATTTTTATGCAAATATTTTGAACCTATAAATAGCAGAAATGGACTCCATTCATTATTAAAATTCCTTATTGAGAGCAAGAATCCCATTTTATCCACAAATAAGGACTATTAATTCTGTATGGAATCCTTTTGTGATCTTTACAGGAAAAAAAGTTTATTTAAAAAATTAATTCCAAACCACCTCTTAGTGATCTATTTGAAAATTAACCCAATAAGTAGTATATAACAATTATATGAGAATTGAATAAATAATAAGTAGATAAAATTATAAAAAATTTACTAAATAATTAGTAGAAAAACCAACACATCATGGTCTCGGAAAAATTTAAAAATTAAAAATGTGATAAGAAGCCACCTCTATATGAAATATGTAAAAAAATTATACAATGTATTTTTTTCACTCATATAAAAACATATGTACTTACACTTTTGAATATGAGGAATATTGATAGTCCTATTAGTATTGTAAAAATATAAATAAACAAATTAAGAATAAATATTTTAAATTAAATTATATTTATTTTCAGAAATTCCATTTTGAGGATGCTAGTTTGTTTATGGGATATGGTATATTTCATAAATATTCAAACATAATAACCAGAATTATAGTTGTTATGTTGTTTCAGATATTATTGAGACACTGATAAAAATAAGTAATTTTTGTGGATATATGATTTTATAATGAAGTATTATTACATATACCCTGATAATTATCTAGATGTAGAAATCATTTGGCTTCTTTTTCTTATAGACCATCCCCATTCCAGGATTTTAAAGATATTTAAACGTTTCCCTATCAAATAATTTTTTTTAAAACACCATTCAAAAAATTTAACTTTAATTTTATTTGTAAATTTTTAAATATAGTGTAGTGAAAATTAATAAAGGATCCCATGTATAGTTTATTTTTTTTGTAATCCATGATTTTAATCC
Source organism: Viscum album (assembly GCA_963277665.1). Taxonomy (NCBI): domain Eukaryota; kingdom Viridiplantae; phylum Streptophyta; class Magnoliopsida; order Santalales; family Viscaceae; genus Viscum; species Viscum album. The sequence goes on along the minus strand of OY728165.1, from coordinate 1,712,247,993 downwards.
AATAAAGAAATATTTGGAGTATCTAAATTGATTTTAATTATCAACCAATGTTCACTAAAAAAGTAATATGTAATGAAAGAAATGAAAATATATTTGATGTGATTAAATTATAGAGTTTTTACCATAAATTTTGGGTATTAAAAAGAGTTTTTAAACTATAGGTTTCTTTTTAAACATTTCATCTAGTTTGTCAACTATTTTTGAATATTTCATTTCTTCCAATAACATTTATTTTGTATAAATGAACAGAGGAATAAAAAGTCCCACATTTTTTCACTGGGTTTTACCTTTATAAAGTACTGATATATACACCAAAAAATATGAATAGTATTTAAATATATTTATAATATTATATCTACTATTTTAAAATAATATTATGAAAAAACACCTCATGTATAGTTTTACAGCTAATATGCCTAATCATTCAAACTTGAGGATTTCATATACATTCTAAAGACCAATATATTCTATAATCTCATCTATATAATTTTTTTTTAAAATAAAAGATGTCCATATTAATATCTTTGAATTTTGTAACCAAATAAAATTATAATACTAATTAATGTGGAAATAGAAATAGTGGGGTAAAGGTACTCAATAATGGGTTTTTGATTGATTAGTTGATCCTTTAGATTATTTTGATTTTACATTCTGTTTCCATTACCTTTTATCTATATACATTAAAATTACTCATTTGAGAGATTTTTTCATTAATTGTTATTAACTTTTCATAAAAATAAATTTGAAAGGACATACCTAATTTTTAACATGTATTTTTACAATATCAAATAGCCATGATACAAATGTTCTAATAAAAATTTTGACTATGTGAACATCCAGATCATCAAGATGAATATGTACCTTAGTTCTGGGCTCATGATCTATGGTAATCCCTACTCTCATAGAATCTTTTGGAAGTAATTTTTTGTGTAAAATATATCCTTAGATATTGTACACTATACCCCTCACAATAGAGAAATGGGTGGGTCCTAATAGATATAAGTTACAATCAACTTTACCTTTTTGAATATTGGTACATGAAAGGCATTAGTATCTTCCTAATTCACGTTTTTTGAAAACTGTAATGAGAAAATTGATTACCACTACCAAAAAATTGGGTTTCCGTAGCTCCACCCTTTATCAGGGCTTTGTATAGTAGCGCTCATAAACGAGGGGGGGGGGTTATCAGTGTTCTTTTTCCTAGCACTGATAAATGTGTATATTTAAAAATATATATATATATTGATATATATGTATATTTATATTGATATATATATAATAAATATTTTTAAAAATATGTATTATATCGATTTGATATCTGGTTGACACAAAACGTACACCTTAGAGAAGAAATTATGGCCATTTGTAGGGTTTAAAATTTTTTAGTGCCTTGAATAATATTAGAAGGTGTTACAATGGTCACAGTAGTGTAGGTATATTCGTAATCTTTTATTTGATATGTGGTTGAGGAAAAATGGACAATCGGAGCAGAAGTTATAGAAAAACGGACCCCCAGAGCCAAACTTATGACCATTCAGAGGGATTTTGGGACTTTTTAAACCTCAATGAATGTGAGAAGGGGTTCCAATGATCACCGGAGTATGAAACTATTATCAATATTCAATTTTATATGTGGTAGAGTGAAAAACAGACACTCAGAGCAGAAGTTATTGTTGTTTGAAATTTTACAACTCGTGTATCTCCTAAAGACCTAAGAAACCAACAACTCACTAAAATAGACATAACTTCTGCATTGGTTTTCCATTTGAGCACTGAAACTAGTCAAATCAAAGCTCGTGAAATGAGTGACGACCAAGTCTAGTCGAAATCATTATAACATCAGAGGAACAAATGATATATCAGTTATAGCACTCCAAAAAATTTCCAACTTTCAACAGCCATAAATTTCGCTCCTGGTGTCCGTTTGTGCTCTAAAACATATCAAATTGACAAAAGTGAAGAGATATATGCATTAGATTGACTGATACAAAGCCTCAGTCATTTTTGGGACCCTAAAATTCCAAAACAACATCCAATAGGCCTCCAAAAATTAGTTTCTGTGTCCAGACCCGTGTCAAGTATTTCTTAAAACGGTCATAACTTCTGATCTATGTATCTGTTCAGCCTCTGGCACATGTGTTATTGTAATTCGTTATATGAGCTTTAGTTTGACTATTTAGAGAGCTGAAAAGGACACCCTAAGAATAATTTATGTCTATTTTAGTGACTCTACAATTTTTTAGGTTTTACGAGACCCCATTTCTAGCACTTTTGTATACACATATTAATATATAAAATTTATAAATATATAAAAATATGTATAATTATAACTACATATATACATATAATATATGTTTGTGTGTGTGTGTGTTGTATATATGTATGTATGTATGTATGTATATATATTTATTTATTTATAAAAACACACATAAGAAAACATATTTTATAAATATATTTAAAACTAATCTTATAAATATATATTAATATAAAAATAAATATACGGATAAAAAATTATAACTAAATATATATATATATAGACATAAATATATATTAATATACAGATATATATATATATATTAATATAACTAAATATACATATATATTAATATATGAGTAAATATAACTATTTATATATAAATAAATAGATATATTAATAAATTAAGAGAAAAGCAATATGGTAGAGTGGTAAAGGCTTAGGCACACAGGCAAGAGGTTTCGAGTTTGAATCCTGGGGAAGGGAGGTCTCACGCATAGGTGGGGGGAATAACCTTGCGCTGTTAAATGGGGTGGGTCTCGGTGGAGCTGGCAAGGGGCGGGCGTGGGCTACATAGGCGGTTGTTGCTATTAAAGGGGGGCTTCAAGCACTATTGACGCCCCCCCCCCCAGAATTGAAATATATATATTTTTATTTTTTTACTATTATTTTAACTTTTAACAGCTCTTTTTTATCACTAATAAACGGTTCCTTTATCAGCACTTTTCTGAGCGCTGATAAAATGGTCCCCCTTTTTCTTCACCTCGATTAACAGTACATTTTTTAGCGTTGTTAATTGACTTTTCTAGCGTTGATAAAGGACATATTTGTTTTAGTGTACCACTTATAAGATAGATGTTTGATGGGAATGACTAGAATTAAAGCTGGGTTAGATCTTCATATAGTGGTTATTTTATGTTGTTTCATCTCTTTTATTTCTTCCCACAACATTTGGTTATATCTTAGACTGCCTGTTATGTTGTTCTTATATAAAATTTATTTGTGCCAAAATATCCTCTATTTTCATATATTTATCAAACTATACAATTATTTTTCCAAAATTTATTTGAGGTGATAGTTCAAAACCCACACCTCTAATATGGCCATATTGTTCTAGATACATGAATTCCACTAAAATGAGTCATTTATCCGGTACAACCAATGCTTATTATTTTGTCTAAACTATAAAAAAATAAGAAAATAAGAATCCATTTTTATTTAATACTAATTTAAATTAATTATTTTCTTTCATACTTATGCCTGATTCTCATACTCTATGTGCTTTTATATACTGATATTTCATCACTGTTTATATGAGCGTACATCTATAGAATATGATTTTGGATGGAAGTGGATTTTTATTTTTATTTATCAAAATATATTTTAAAAATGGAAAATAATTATATTGTTATTTCATTCCACAAAAAATAATTATAATAAATTTAAAATACATACCATTTTTTCATGTGAAGAAAATACTATCCTTTTTTATGGTAGGGGTATGTTCTTTATGATGAACACTTCTTATTATCATCACTCATTTTTTGTTTCATAAATTATATTTTTTACTCAAAGTGATCAATACACATATTTAGAAGTAAAATATTATAAATCATGATATAATGAATATTATTGGACTCCTCACATATTATTAATCTTGTTTTAATAATCACAAATCCTATTGCTATTAATTAATCTCAATCTTAATTGCATATCTTGCTAATTATCTTCAAGTATTATGATATTAATTACTCTCTTTATTATTTACAAGTCTTTTGCATGATCACAAATCTCACTTATATTATCAAGTCTTTATATTTTTGATTCCAGTTCTCTTACTCTCTAATGATTAAACTTAATCCATATTCTGCAGATTACTATTTAAGTATAAATACAGATATTTGTCTAAGTATACAGACATCGTGATGTTTGACACAGTAAGACAGACTATCTATAAGACACAACCACAGTCACCCAGACACCGTGAAGGACTCACTGTGACCGAGACACCGTGAGCTACTCATCGTGACTGAGACACCATGAGCTACTCACCGTGACCGAGACACCGTGAATCACTTACCGTAAAGCACTTACCATGAAGCACTTACCGTGAACCACATATCGTGAAGACTATACCGTGAGGAAGACATTGTTTACATAATCACTGTGACACCGTTTCTTAACATTCTGTCAATATTATTTAAATAATGCTAACAGTCATATTTGTTGTTTTTAATGCAATTAATGTTATTTAATGATAGTTGTTGGCATGTCAGGAAACAGTATATCGTACCTATGAAAATGGAATCATTTCTACTGCCATAACGAGTGGAATATAAAGAAGATTGAGATGCAGTAAACGAACAAGTGTAATTAGTGGTGTGCAAGTGTGACGATTCAACAAGAAGAACTTACATACACCCGAGAGCACTAGGATGAACAAAAAAACCATCCTGAGCAAGAAATAGATTTCTAGACTTTCAAATAACTCTCATGAGTGTAATCCAACGCCACTGAAGAACACACGACGGATTAAGAAATCATTTTCACTCCTGTAGAACACAAGCTGAATTACGACACTCTGTTTTTAAAGAAAAAAACATGAGAAGGACTATGAAACAATTCTATTGAATCCAACGAGTCCATAGCTGCATTGCTAATCACTAGAGCTTTCTAAACTCTTATCTATTCTATCTAAGTGATTTGTTTATTTACTTTCGAGCAGTGTGGTGTACTCTATATATCTCTCACACACACTGTCTCCTGCACTGAACTGAAGGATATCAAAATCCTCACTCTAAATTTCTGAACTCTATTTAACCATGTCAACTATGGAAGAGGTCCTTGTGTGGCATGTTCTCTATTTTGTTTCCCACAAAGAATAGTGGTAGAGGCCTCTGCGTGGCCTGGACAGTTGTGAAAACTGTTGTTAACCCCGATCCAGGGTGTGGATCAAATTTATATAAATTTGAGAGGATTAAGTCTCGGCTTGAGACTGATCGTCTTGTTACATCTGCTGTGTATCTTTAGTTTATGTTTAAATTATACATCATATATCTTTATATACTCCGCTTCTATTACATTGAAATACAAAACTATTTTAAATCTACTTTTATAGTTAAATTATCAAGTGTTTACACTTATTGTAAATCAGTAGGTTAGTTTCAAAATTTAGTTTGATCTTGTGGTTAAATTAACTAAGACCTAATCAATCTTTGAGAATCTAAGTGAACATTTACAATCTGTATAAATTCACTACAGGTTAACTTTTTTTATAAATTGGGTGATTTTAAATAGACAATATTTTAACAGAAATTTTAATTGGAACTCAATTCACCCCCCTCTTGAGTATCCACTCTGACCAACATTTGGTATCAGAGGTTGTTTTTATTTAACGAATTTTTTTAAATACTCTATTTCTCAACTGTGATTTTAGTTGCATCTTTAAAGATCTTAAATTTCTGTTAGTTCTAAATTTTATCTCATTAAATTTACTTTCTAAATTATAGTTATGGACAATAGACTAGAGGGTGCTGCTATTAATATGCCACCTTTATTCAATGGTACAAACTATGCTTAGTGGATGCTTAAAATGAAAATTCATTTAGAAATAATGGGTTTTGATATTTGGACTACTATAGAATCTCAATATAAAATTCCAGAAACCAAATGAACAACTTGGGATGAACCTACAAAGACTTCCTACAATAATAATTGTAAATATATAAATGCCCCATACTGTGCTTTAGGAGATGAAGAGTTTAATAGAATTTTTGCTTGTAAAACTGCTTTTGAAATTTGGGATACATTAGTTGTTTCTCATGAAGGAACAACCAATGTTAGAGAAATGAGATTGAATACATATATTATTAAATATGATAATTTTTAAATGAAAACTGATGAACCTATTTCTGATATGTATCTCAGGTTTAATGAGATAGTCCATACAATAAATTCACTCAGAAAAGTTGTTCCAGTAAAGGAACAAATTATGAGGATACTGAGATGTTTACCAGACCGATGGAGAGGCACATCTGTTTCAATCAGAGAGTCATGTGACATTACTGCTCTACCTGTCAAAGAAATCATTGGTAAGCTTATGATGTATGAGGAAGAACTCAATGTGAATAAAGAGGAAGAGTATGAACCAAAAAGGAAATCAGTGGATTTCATGACTACTGCTTCAAAGAACAAGGAAAAAGAAAAAGATCAAATAAAAACTGACAGTTCAACAAGTGAAAGCTCAGTATCTGATAGTGATGCTGAAATGGCTCAGATAGCCAGAAGGTTTAAAAAAGTTTATAGGAAGAAGAAATGTTTCAGAAAATCAAATTACAAAGGAATGTATGACAATAAGGGACATTGGATTAAGGACTGGAAAAAACCAGATAAAAGTGATGAAGTTGTTTTCTATGAGTGAAAAAGAAAAAGGACACATTAAAGAAGACTAACCAATGCAAAAATTCAAGAAGAAATATTATTACAAGGATAGTAAGTACAAGACTGCTATGAAGGCTACCTGGAGTGCTCCTGAAGATAGCACAAGTGAATCTGAAATGTCTGATTCTGGAAATAATCATTCCAATATGTGTTTCATGAAAAACACATCTGAGGTAACCATAGATACTCCTATTTTAAATTCTTATTATTCTGGAGATGATGCATAATCTGATTCGGATTTTAAAAAAATGACTAGTGAGAAATTATTTGAATATTGTAATATGCAGGATGAGACTTGCAATGAACTTAAGGATAAATACAAATCATTGAAGAAACATCATGCTCTCACTAAAACAGTTAAAACTGAACTTACTATTGAAAAAGAGAAGAATGTTAAACTGTTAAAGGAGAAAACTGAACTGAAAATGTCTAATGAGAAACTTATAAAGGACTTATATAAGTTCACAAATGGAAAGGATACACTAGCTCAAATGCTAGGAAAGAAAGTGGCACAGAAATACACTACTAGAATAGGCTACAAAACTAGACAGAGACAGTTTACTAAAAATAGATTTATTCCTAAATCTGGAAAGAATACTGCTAGTTCGAGTTCTAAAAATCCATATGCTTCAACTAGTTATTCACATTATTATAAATCAAATAGAGTTTATATTTAAAAATATATTTATTATGTAAATTATATGAGACCCATAAGACCAATTTGGGTACCAAAATCATTGATTGCTAACCTGTATGGACCCATGAAGATCCTGGTACCAAAATCATACTTTATCTAGAACAATTTTGTAGGAAACCAGCTTGAAGAGTGCCCACAAAAAGACATGGTATTTGGACAGTGGATGTTCAAGACACATGTCTGGGGATTACTCATCTTTCAAGAGATTGTTAAAGGTTGATGGAGGCTATGTCACCTTTGGTGATAATTCTAAAGGAAATATCATCGGTCTAAGACAAATTGGTAACACTGATTGAGTTTTAATTTCTGAAGTTTTATTTTTTGATGAACTGAAATATAATCTGTTAAGTATTTCTCAATTATGTGATGATGGTTTTAATGTAAAATTTGAAAATGATTCCTGTAATGTTTTTAAATCTAAAAATGTTTTAGTATTTTTTGCTTTAAGAAATGAAAATGTTTATGTTGTTGATCTAAATTCCTTAGCTAACCAAAATGTTACCTATTTAAATGCCTTTCAAAAAGAGTCTTGGATTTGGCATAGAAGATTAGGTCACTGCAATATACACTCACCTATGAAACAAACTAGGAAGAACATAGTTAGAGACATACCCAAACTTGAGTTTCCAAATGACAAAGTTTGTAATTCCTTTCAAAAGGGAAAGCAACACAAAATCTCTTTCAAACCAAAGAAAGAAGTCTCAACTTCTCAACCTCTCGAGTTGGTTCACATGGATCTATTTGGACCATCTAGAGTTTCTATCTTAAATGGTAATCACTAGGTCTATGTCCTAGTAGATGAATTTTCTAGATATACTTGGGTATACTTCGTAGCACACAAAAGTGAAGCTTGTTATTATTTTGTTAAATACTCCAAGTCTGTAGAAAACCTTGGTGGACAGAAGATTAAAACTCTAAGAAGTGATCATGGCCGTGTGTTTGAAAATCATGAATTTGAATCCTATTTCTCACACAATGACTATAGTAATAACTTCTCTGCTCTTAGGGCACCTCAACAGAATAGTGTAGTAGAAAGAAGAAATACAACCCGGCAAGAAATTGATAGAACTATGCTTAATGAATATGACCTGCCTATTTACATTTGGGCTAATGCTGTGAATATAGCTTGTTATATTATTAATAGAGTCTTAATTAGACCTATTCTTAAGAAGAATCCATATGAGTTGTGGAATAATAGAAAACCTAAAGTCAATTACTTTAGAGTCTTTGGTTGCAATGTCTTTATTCTCAATACAGAAGATAATCTGGATAAGTTTGCATCTAAGAGTGATGAAGTGATCTTTTTTAGGATATTCTTTAACCAGAAAAGCCTATATAGTTTTCAATAAGAGAACCAAGTATGTGGAAGAATATGTTCACATCAAATTCGATGAAACTGATCCACATGAGTCTAAAACATCTCTTGAAAATCTTGAAGAAGATTTATCTATTCTGGACCTTAATTATAAAATCAATGAGCCTACTATAAAGACAACCAGTTCTGGACTTATTCCAGAATCTGCTTCTAATGAACCTGATCCTAGAAAAGAACCTGAAATTTCTAGTCCTACCATTACTATATCAACTATAATTCTAAATAATCATCCTTTAGATGATATTTTAGGAAATCATGATAGAGGGACTCATACTAGAGCTTCTCTTAGAAATTAGGTTGAACATCAAGCGTTCTTGTCATAGCTTGAACCTAAAAACATTGATGATGCTATTAATGATGAATTTTGGGTAATTAAAATGCAAGAAGAACTTAATCAGTTTGAAATAAATAAAGTGTGGAATCTTGTTGAATGACCTAAGGACAGTTTCACCATAGGCACTAAATGGGTGTTTAGAAATAAAGTAGATGAATTTGGAAACATAGTTAGAAACAAAGCTAGGCTAGTTGCAGAAGGCTATAGTCAAGAGGAAGGAATTGACTATGAGGAGACTTTTTCTCCTATATCCAGATTAGAAGCTATTAGGATTTTACTTTCTTATGTTGCACATCTAAATTTCAAACTATATCAAATGGATGTCAAGAGTGCATTCTTAAATGGATATATTACTGAGGATGTTTTTGTTGAACAACCACCTGGATTCTCAAACCCTCATTTTCCAAATCATATTTTCAAATTATCAAAAGCTTTATATTGTTTAAAGAAAGCTCTGAGAGCTTGGTATGATAGATTAAGTACTTTTATAATTTCTAGAGGTTTAACAAAAGGTATAGCTGACCCTACTCTTTTTATAAAATGAATTTCTAAAGTTTTTTTAGTTGTACAAATTTATGTTGATGATATTATTTTTGGATCTTCAAGAAATTACCCATGTACTAATTTTTCTAAAATGATGAAAAATGAATTTGAAATGAGTTTAATTGGTGAACTCAAATTTGCTTCTTGGATTTAAAATCTTTCAAAATGATGATGGAATTATTTTAACTCAAAATAAATATACTATAGATATTTTAAAACATTTTGGATTGGATAGCACAAAAAGTAGTGACACTCTAATGAGTACCACATGTAAGTTGGATTTTGATTAAGATGGTAAATTTGTTGATCAAACCACATATAGAGGAATGATTGGAAGTCTACACTACCTGACTTTTAGTCGTCCTGATATTATGTTTAGTGTGTGTGTGTGTGCTCATTTTCAAGCAAACCCTAAGGAGTCACATTTAAATGTTGTAAAGAGAATATTCAAATACCTCAAGCATACTCCCAATTTAGGACTGTTCTATCCAAAAGGAAAATCATTTAAACTAGTTAGTTATTCTGATGCTGATTTTGCTGGATGTAAGTTAGATAGAAAAAGCACCTCTAGAACATGTCATCTTTTAGGCAAGTCACTAGTACCATGGTGTAGTAAGAAACAAAATTCTTGTTTCATTATCTACTGCAGAAGCTTAATACATAGCTGCTATAAGTTGTTGTTTGCAAATTTTGTGGATGAAACACACATTACGTGACTATGGATATAAATTCATACATGTCTTAATTAATTGGGACAACAGAAGTTCTATTAGTATTTCTATGAATCATGTTTCTCATTATAGGACATAAAATATTGATGTAAGACATCACTTTTTGAGGGATCATTATAAAAAAGGTGATATCACTTTGGAATTCATTAATACTGAATATCAACTTGCTGATATATTCACTAAACCATTAAATTCTGAAAAAATAGACTACATCATACATGATCTTGGTATGATTAATCATAAATAGATATCTTACTGATATTAATGCTCAATACTTTACTGTATTTTACTTTACGGTTTCATGCTCACTGTTTTACAATTACTTTTTTAATGCATATGGTCTCACCATTAAGATCTTGTGCTCACGGTCTGTTAACTCACTGTCTCACCGTGACTGCACAGAATGGTCACTGCCTCACCATGATGACCACCAACTGTCTCACCGTGATGGTTGTTTTTCATCAAACCGCAATGCCTACTCACGGTCTCACCGGGAAAATTATTTATATTCTTATTTTAACCCGTATCTCAGTAATTTTTATTTCACTATTATTTGATTTCCCGCGTTTTTGTTTTTATGATGATTGACATTCCCAAATGATAAAACTTAAGGGTTTCATTTGATTCCTTACCCGAACTCTCTCCAGAACCTTCTCATTATTGAAAACCTTCTCTTCCCTCTCGCCCGAACTTTCAGTGGATTCCAAGGATGAAGCATCCATCTTCACCCTCGTCTGAGAAGCACCGCTCTAAGAAATAGAAGAGGATACTGAGGATAGATCCCGAAGGACCTATAAACCCAAAATTGGTAAGCCATACTATTTTACCTAAAAAATAAGTTTTCCCTGAGTGACTGTTGTCTAGTAGGTCATTAATTTTGAAAGTTTTAAGAGAACAAGGATGGATTGAATGGTTCTCTGGACAAAATAGAATGATTTTCCAGAGGCTGGTATATCAATTATATCAGTATGTGAAGTTTTCCTTTGAGTTTGGAGAATGTTTTATGGTGACCAGCTAGATCAATGGTCAGAAGTGTTCCTTCTCTTCGAGGGTGTGGGCTGCATACCTATGAATTCCACATGATGTAGATTTTGAAGACAACCAGAGAGACCCTCCTCCATATTCTGATATCTTCAATCTGGAAAACTCCATGGAAATTATAACTCATAATGGCACCAAACGAAGGGCCATAGCTGCTGAATTAGATAGGGATACTAGACTTCTTTTTAAAAAAATTCAGAATTTGATTAGTAAGAGAAAAAGGGATTTTGCTGTAATGAAGTATTAGGATGTGTTCCTGATTCACCTATTGAAGAATGGCCATAAGACCAACCTATGCAAGTATGTTATTAACCATATCTACGAGCTGATCAAAGTCACTTCCAAATCCACCTACTTGTTTTACTCAAGGATGATTTCAGCCATGTTAGTTACCAAAGGGATTGTTGGACCAAATGAAGAAAATTTTGAGGACTTTGATTTCTGCTTATCCATGCCTATCATCAGAAGGATGAAGATAAGCTGGAACCCCTGGAAGAAGTAGTGGGTTGAGGATAATGATCAACTCTATAAAAAGTTTAATCCTGTTGATTATCCAAGAAGACCTAAGAATCTATCTGATCCTGGTTTGGAACCAGATAAAGTGGCTGAGTATTCAAAAGAAGAAGAAGAAGAAGAGGAAGTAACATCTGAAGTATCACCAAGAGAAGAAGTTGGAAGACCTCCAATGGAAACAGTTCCTGTTGAAAAAGAAAGGGTTGTTGTCCCTGCTATTATCCCTGCTGAAATACCTCAAGGGGAGGAATTTGTTGTTGGTTTGAGAGAAGAGGAAGCTCCTGCTTCTATTGAGGATTTCAATCCAGAAACTCATCCTAATGCTATAAGAAAATTGGATTTTCCTAATTCAGAACAGCAACCAACCATAGAGATAGATCCTGTTGAAGAGGATCTCCCTATTGAGAAAGAAGCAAGTCTGGAAGTTCAACTAGTGGAACAACCAAATCCTGAAATAATTCCCTCTGCTGAAGAGAGGATGGAAATTTACTTTCAACTAGAAATTCAAGAGTTTGCTGGAGAGATTAGAGATGATCATGTGGATGTTGATCAAGTTGTTGAGCCTATAGTCTCTGAAATGGAAGCACAATTTGAGGGGGAGGACCCTCAAAACCTTGAGATTATGGAAGCTGGATCTGCTTAAGATTCTCAACCTACTTCCACATATTCTATGTACACTCGGTATGAGTTCCCAAACTTTTATGATGTGAATGAGTCATAGCAAGTGACTACAACTGGAATGGATCTTTCTACTCTGTTTCAACTAAAGTCTATAGCTCATCTAGAACCTCAACCAGAACCAGAACCAGTTCCCCATTCACAATCTAAATCAGAATCGGAGTCTAAAGATGACTCTGAACCTCTAACTTTACCTGCACCCTTACACGAGCATCAATCCTTTGTGACTAAATATGATCTGAATTTTTTTGGAGAGACTCTGTTAGCTAGAATTGAGATGATCATATCCTCTCAATCTCGTCCAGTGACTCAATTGAGTCAAGAAGATGCATCAATTCTCTTGGAAAATATTATATTACATATTCAACCAAGGATAATATGAGAAACTAAAGAAGTCAGAGTTGAAAATAAGCTGCTAAGTGCTGATTATGCAAATATGAAAAATATGGTAGCAAACTTGCAGAATGAGTTTCCTTTGAGATCAGAGCTTGCACCTGTCTCTACCCCTGCACCTGTTGCTGCTTCTTCTGAGCCAACTGATTCCTCCCTTTCTAGAGAAATATTTTCTCAAGTGCATCCATATCTACAATCTTTTGATGAAAATAATGGAAAAAGACACACCAAGATGCTGGAACGCATGAGAGAGCTTGTAGAAAATCTGAATAAACTCACAGATGAGTACACTGGATACCTGCAAAAAGTTCTAAAACAACTCAAAGTTCTATCCCAAGCTGTAAAATCTTCTCCTGCTTCAGGTCAACCTTATGTTCCTCTTTTGGATGATTCTATGCTGAGATCCATAATCAAGGAAGAACTTCATAATGCCAAGTGTCTTAGATCTGTCTTCGTTGTCAAAAGTGGTTAAGAACAGTGATCGAGCTTTGGACTTGGTTAGAATTTAGCCTAAGATAGCCAATGATCCTCAACAGGAGATCACTATGAAAATATATTTTTATCTCTCTCGGATTTTCTCTAAAAGTGATATGAAAGATCACTTTAGATATCTTGTGGAAAACCTGAAAATACCTCCTGTAACTCAAGCTTTTAAAGCTCACGTTTAGAATCTTACAGAGTTCACTATATTGTTGGAAAAATTCATGGAGAATAAGGATGATTTTGAAAAGGCTATGCAATATGGTGGTGAAATGATTACTGATTTCATCAATATTTTGAAGACATGTCTTCATGTGTAGAGTACTGCTATTGTTGCTCCAACTATTGCACCCCTTAGACCTGATCTACCTGCCTTAGTCTCAACTTCCATGTCAGTCAGCCAAGCTATTTCTCATATCCGGCCTGTCATTCTTGACCAACCACAGCCTAGATCTTCTACTTCTCCTACTTTGGCTCCATCTATTTTCTAATGTCTACCCTTACCCTATTTTTCTACCACATCTATGCCTTCTTCTACTTTAGCACCAGCTCCTACTACTGCTAAAGGCAAGGAAAGGTGGATCCCTGAAGAGTCTAGAGGCTATTTTCTTTTTGATGGGATGCCATTTCTTTTTTCTTGTTTTTATTTCTCTTATATGATCTATTCTGAAGCCTTTTCAATGAAAAATTCATTATTTAATTTCATTTTCTCTACTTTTTTATAATCCCAAAATGGGGAGGGAAAACAACAATTATCAGTACTATAATGAGATATGCTATGCTGCATTTCATTTTTATTTTGACTATACATGATTTGTGATCATCAAAAAGGGGGAGATTGTTGGACTCCTCATTTATTAATATTTTTTTAATGATCACAAATACTATTACTATTAATTAATCTCAATCTTAATTGCAGATCTTGCTAATGCTCTTCAAGTCTTATGATGTTAATTACTCTCTTTATTATTTACAAGTCTTTTTCATGATCACAAATCTCACATATATTATAAAGTCTTTGTATTTATGATTCCAGTTCTCTTACTCTCTAATGATTAAACTTAATACATATTATGCATATTACTGTTGAAGTATAAATTCAGATATTTGTCTAAGTATAGAGACCATGTGATGTTTGACACAGTAAGACAGACTGTCTACAAGACATAGTCACAGTCACCCAGACACTGTGAAGGACTCACTGTGACCGAGAAACCATTAGCTACTCACCATGACCGAGACACCGTGAGCTACTCATCACGACCGAGACACTGTGAAGCACTTACCGTGAAGCACATACCGTGAAGCACATACCATGAACCACATACCGTGAAGTCTATACCATGAATAAGAAACCGTTTACATAATCACTATGTCACTGTTTCTTAACTTTTTTTCAATATTATTTAAATAATGCTAACGGTCATATTTATTGTTTTTAATGCAATTAATGTTATTTAATGATAGTTGTTGGCATGTCAGGAAACCATATCACGTAACTATAAAAACGGAATCATTCCTACTATCAGAATCAGTGGAATATATGGAAGATTGAGATGTAGTACACGAACAAGTGTAAGCAGTGGTGTGCAAGTGTGACGATACAACAAGAAGAACTTACATACACCCAAGAGCACTATGTTGAACAAAAAGAACAATCCTGATCAAGAAGAATATTGCAAGACTTTCAAAGAACTCTCATGAGTGCAATCCAACACCACTGAAAAACACATAATGAATCAAGAGATCATTTTCACTCCTGTAGAGCTCAAGCTGAACTACGACATTCTGTTTTTCAACAGAAAAACCAAAGAAGGACTAAGAAGAAATTCTGCTGAATCCAACGAGTCCATATCTGCCTTTCTAATCACTAGATATTTATAAACTCTTATCTTTTCTCTCTAAGTGATTTTTTTATTTACTTTCGAGCAGTGTGGTGTACTCTGTATATCTCACACACACACTGTCTCCTGCACTGAACTCAAGGATATCGAAATCATCACTCTAAAATTCTTAACACTTGTTTACCCACGTCAACTATGGAAGAGGTCCTTATGTGGCCTGATATCTATTTTTTTTACATGAAGAACAGTGGTAGATGACTCTGCGTGGCCTAGAAAGTTGTGCAAACTGTTGTTAACCCCGATCCAGGGTGTGGATCAAATTTATATAAATTTGAGAGGACTAAGTCTCAACTTGAGACTAAACCTCTTGATACATCTGTTGTGAATATTTAGATTAAGTTTAATGTATACTACATATATCTTTTATACTCCACTACTATTACATTGAAATAAAAACTATTTTAAAGATACTCTGATAGTTAAATTAGCAAGTGTTTACACTTATTGTAAATCAGTATGTTAGTTTCAAAAGTTAGTTTGATCTTGTGGTTAAATTAACTGAGACCTAATCAATCTTTGAGAATCTAAGTGAACATTTACAATCTGTATAAATTTACTACAGTTTAACTTGTTTTATAAATCGGGGGATTATAAATAGAAAATATTTTAACAGAAATATTAATTGGAACTCAATTCACCCCCCTCTTGAGTATCCACTCCGACCAATAAATACGATGCATCCTCGTTATGTCAAATAATCAAATCCCGAATTTATTGGTTTATCAGGTGTGAATATATTTTTTGTGGGTGGGGGTTTACTTTTCTCTCTATCATACCTAAGATAATTTTTCATAATAATTTTTAGAAAGGATATAAGAGCCTTTCTAGTGACCAATAATATAAATTTCATTCTATATTCATCTATTATATAAATTCACTCTATAAGGGGTAATGAAGAGTAAAAAAAATTATAATTTTATTTTTTTAAATAGATGAAGTATATCATAATGTTACCCAAATATCTTCCCAAATTAGTGCCTTCAATATGGTTACAACATTATTCCCCATATCTTTATCAATCAGCACATGCATTTGAGTAGTGACCCTAATCCAACTAATGAAAATGGAATTTTTTTGGGACAACATGCTAGTAATGTGCATTTCAACCAACCTTAAATTTGATTCAATTGATTATCACCTCAATAATTTTTATTTAGACTATATCACTATGATTCTCTTATTTTTTTTCTTGGACATAGGTTGTTCACCTTCTACCGTTTACTCAATTTCAACATCGTTAAAATGTTGATCCTCAAGATTTGGGAATTATCTTGTGGAGAAATATATTTCTTCTCATTATTGGGAGAATTTTCATTTGGAGTATCCATTTTATTAATAATTAGTTTATCAATTAATTTATATTATGTAAATGCAGTAGTGAAATAAAAATACTATGTTGTATCATAATGTATATTAAATAAAATTAACTTGATTATTGAACTCACTTTTTTCTTTATGGTGGAAGATATTTTCGCCACTATCATGTATTGAAATCCCCCCTTATAGTCCCCTTTGACATACATGACCCCACCTATTTTGGGACCACCACAAAATTATTGTGATATCTTAATGAAAGGGCCATCCTCAGTTGAATTAACAACTAAACTTTTAGTGGTTTCAATCAAAAAATAATTTACCACTTTATATTTATGGTATTTAAGGTATAAATTACTTATACTACATGTGATTCCATTATTAAAGGTTTTATCAATGTAACCTTTATTTCTGAAATTCACTTTCATAAATCCCAATTCATATATTTTTACTCTACACTAGATAGAAAAACATATTAGTTGAATTTTTTCACTTTGAATGTTTTATAATCTTACTCCTATATTTTTTCAATGATTCCAAAGTATGACATATTAAATAAAAAGTAAAAGATAATATATAACCATTAATTACATTACAATTATAAGTTAATACATGCACATGTGTTCCTATTTAAATCCATTTAAGTTGTTCTAAAACTTAATTTTGATTTCCATCTAACTTCTTAAAAATCTGGTCTCAAAGGAATCTTATAAACTATAAATTATATGTATTTGATATCTATATTTTATCCATAAATAGATTATATTTCCCAATAATTATGTTTTGGGTTTCAACATATGTTGAAACCTCTAAAATTATAGGTAAAACATAAAGGTGATACTTCTCCCACTCTATAATGGTAATGGTTAAAAAATCTTTTCTAGATATTCCTTCACCCATATGCCACCTTATGTAGTGATATCTTAGGAAATAAATTCTCTCCACATCAGATAGGTAGTTTATAATGAATTAAAAAACTTCCAAAAGAATATATCACTCTATAATTCATACTTCAGGGAAACATTGATTTTTAACACACCCTTTCAATATTTTCAAATACCATTTAATAGGGTATATGCATCTATAATGTACATGTCCTTATAACCAGATATCTATAACCAAGTGAACCATCATATCAAAGAATGATGGTAGGAAGAACATCTTCAATTCACTTAATATGATAGAAATTTACATTTCAATAGAAGGAAAACTCCCCAAGTTTATAACATTAATACATATATATTTGAAAAAGAAATAAAGCTTGGTTAATGTGTGATAGTATTTTTTAAGAATAATGAATTATGAATCTATAAGAAATAAATATTGCATTAAAACATGAAAGTCATGTAATTTTAGGATATTTATCTCTAAATCGATCATTGACATGATATTCCAGATATTTCATGGATACCCCACTAGAACCTTTACATTATTTAGTATCTCAAAAAAATGATATCAATCTTTTAGAGATATAGTGTATGATGTTGGTGGAATAAAATCATGTATTTCACCCTTCACTGGCACCAACTCTTCCTTTATCCCCATGTCAGTAATGTCCAACATGGCCTTAATTCCATCCTTTGTTTTTCTAGGTGAATTTAGCAATGAGTTAATGACACTCTCATATATATTTTTTCTATGTGAATGATATCAAAAAAATATCTGATTTACAAACACATCTAGTATGGTAATTAAAAAAATTGATCTATTTTTTCAATAAGTTTTCATGAGTTTTTTTTTAAATAGATTAATCAAAATTAGTGACCATGTCCTTTAATTTCTAAAATTCTTGATCAAATATTAGTGGAAATGGTGTTCTACCTTATTCTAAATTCTCATCGAATGATGTCAACTAATATCGGTATTTATTTCATTAGGGTAAAAACTTTTGATATCCTAGAAACAAAATCTTTAAGGAATTTTTCAACATAAATGAGTGTGTAACTTGTTCCCAAATTGGATACTATTTAATTTCTTTGATGTTATATACTAAAAAGTTTCCCTATGTAGAAAATTCATTTTTCATCATGTAAAAAATGGATCTAAATTTGAAATATTCATTTCAGTAAGCATTATACAATGTAACCCCTAAATCCCACATTAATTTCATATCATTGATCAATGGAGGAAAATAAAAAACAATATAATTAATGAGTTTTTTTCTCCTAATATAAGAAGAAAAAATATAATATATATTCTATTTATATATAACTATAGTAGAAGGTTATAATTTACCAACATAATTGGCCATAAATTATGACTGCTATATTGTACAGAAAAAGGATTCCCTATATCTATATATAGTGAATGATGGAGGTTTCTCTGCTCAATTTTTAAATTCAAGAAACTCTTGATCAATTTTCTCACACTAAGGAGAGTATTTTGGGTGATAAAGTTTCACATCTTGATTTCTTATACATGTGTGTTATGACATTTTTATTCAATCTATTCACTTCCATATAGGCTTTAAACATCTATATTGATTGGAAAGTATCATACAAAATTTGAAAGAATTTATTCATATTTATTATATAAATACATGCTACACATCAAGATTTTTTAAGTGATTTATGATCCTTTTGAAACAATATAAATTCATTTGGATATTAATGTATTATTTCATATATCATACCTGTTGAATATATCATTCATTTAGAATCATATGTTCGATAAGGAATCTAATTTGTTTCTAGTAACATATCATTAAAGAGAGAAATTAGTTTAGTGAAACTCATGTCACTCCTTCCCTTTCCAGATTTTAAATTATATATATCTATTATGATTGAAAATGTTATATATTTAGTATAATGAGTACATAAGGGCATCTTTAAACAACTCATTAACTTATTAAAAAGATCTGGATAATCTTGAATTTCATCTTAAACATTCGTTTTCATTTCCTTAATATGATCATCATAATTATTTACACTTGTAATCATATCCTCAATGTTATATTCATCATAATTTTCACTTTTAATCATATTAGGTGATCTATAAAACATAGTATTATCCTTGCCACTTGCAACATTAAATTCCTTACTGTGTTTAGTACCATATTTTGAACATTGATATATTCCATGAAAGATCAATTTTCCTTCAAACTCCTCTAGACCTATTATTCTTGAAGAACAATAATGTAAACACATAAATTGGATTTTATAAGGAGCATATGCATGATATTTTTCAAACGTGAAGAACTCTTTAACCTCATCCCCATAATCTTTTGTCATACAATTGGCATTCATACATTCTCAGTTAACATTCACCCTATATTATTCATTGATATTCAAATTTAACAAAAAAATACATTGAAGGTGTGATATTTGGTTCCAAAAGACTATTATTTATACATACAAACATATATTCGTAATATTTTATATAAATTTTTATTTCATCAATAACTTGATGGATCATATAAAGGTGAAGAATTATCTGAATTTAAATTATCATAATACTCATTTTTTATCCCGAGAAGTCACATATCCTAAATCATTCTATTTTTTGAAATGCATTCGTCAATGGAGATAATTCAAACCTTTTCAATATAATTGTTCATAAGAAACCAATGGATTTATACAACTAGATAAGTATTGGGTAATATATAATAATATTTCACTATCAAAACATATTTGAAAACAAATTAATTATTTTTAACAATACTTCTACAATGTTCAAAACCATTTAATCGCATCGATTATTGTTATTAAATTTAAAATTTATTAATATCATCATATTAGAATTCTTTATTTGGTAACAATAAAAAAAATTTGGTATTCCGTGAGATTTTGCAAATAAATAGGATTGTTATTAGAATGGGAAAATAAATTATTTAACCAAAAAACCCAAATTTATTTATTTCAAAATCATGAAGAGGATATATTTAATAAAAAATAATAATTTTAATAAGTAACACAATTTATAAAATAAACAAAATTGTTATTAATATTTGAAAAATTAATGTTTTAAAAATATTAGTTATGAAAAATTTGTGAATTTCCAAATTTTGATCCATCTCTCATTGAAAGTAATAAGAACATTTTCAATAATGTTTAAAAATACTGGGTAAATTATATTAATTATAATGAGAAAACATGTTTATATGAATTTTTCTAAAATTTTGAATTTATAGATTATTAAAATAATTATTTTCCCTTATTTCCTCAAGAAAATTATGAAATTGATATAGAAAATTTTGAATGTATTTATCTTTGTATGGGTAAGATTATTGAGAAAATTCAAATAATAATGAATAAAAAAATCATAACTCCACCCAATTTTTGTTTTAATTGAAGGAAAAAGCATTAAAAAGGGAAAATTAAAATGAGGAGAAGAACAACAAAAAATTGTCAAAGGAAGGGTCCAAACATTGATCATAAGAGAAGAACCAAATTTTGTGAAAACAATACCAAAACATCAAGAGGATTAGAAGAAACCAATGAGAAGAATGAAAAATATCAAAAAGGGATGAAAGATAGATTAGAAAATAATTGAGGAATAACATACCCTTGATGTAAGGATTGATTCATCTGAATGATTTAAAAGTAGTGACAGTATGATTTGGCTTCACAAGAGCTTGAACGGTGTGAGCATGGGTAATCTCATTTATATTTCTTTCAAAATAGGGGAAGGGTTTTATCAGTCTAAAATGGAAAGTGTTGATAAAGGTATGATTTATCATCATTATTTTAGTGTTGATAATGCCTCGAATTTATCAGTACTAAACGTATATGGATAAATCACACCATTATTAGTTTTAACACGTAGGCATTGATAAACGAATATCTCATTAATTTTTAGTATAGAGTTGATAAATATTTCTTATATAAGTGGTTAATATAATGCTAATAAACACTAGTGGAAAAATAAAACTAAAATTCATTAATAATGATATAAAAATTAATATTAAAAATTACTTGAAAATACAAAGTATTAAATATTAAAATTGAAAAAATTAAACAATATTACAAAATAAATATTATTATTTATATAAAATGTATTAATAATTGAGATAATACTATGAAAAATTTATTAATATTATGATAAATGAACAAATAATATTAATTATGTAAGTTATAATAATATACAAAATTTATATATAATATAAATTTCAAATATTACAAGAAAATATATGGATAAATATTAAAATAAAAATGAATAAATACTAAAAACTTCTCTTAAATAGAAAATATTTAAAATAAAATAATAATTAAATTTGAATAATGATTAACCGTGTAAATGTGTAAATAACGATATTTTAAAATATAAATTAATTATGAAGATTGATAACATATTAAAAATAATAAATATTAATAAATAAAAATATATAAGTAAATAAAAAAATGAATATATTATAGAAGCATAAAAAATGAATAAATTAAAAAAATATTAAAAGTTATTAATTGCCACAAATGAATAAATAATGATAAATGACCAAAATATTTTAAATCAATAGAATTTTATAATTAAAAATGAATAAATTGAAAAAATATTAAAAAATGAATTAATAATATAATTTTTTAAATTAATAAAATATAAAAATTTAATAAATATTAAATTAAATAATATTAAAAAATTAATTCGTAACATGATATTCATATTGAATTTTTTATTTTTAATGAATAAATAATAATTTTACAAATATTTAAATACAAATATTTAAAAAATTATGAAATTTTAATTATATAAATCAGATACAAATTAAAAGTATTGAATATTCATATTTAAAAATTTATAAATAAAATTAAAATTGAATTTGTTATAAAAAATATTAAATGAATTATTTATACAAAAAATATTAAAAATGGAGAAATTTATAAAATGATTAAATTCTAAAAAGAAAAAAATTGATAATTAAAATTAAATAAATTTCCAAAAAAATAAAAAAATAAAAAAATTATATTTATTATACACATTACAAAAATATTAAAAATAAATAACTATTAAAATGTACATTTAAATATATGATATTCATAATAAATTACTAATTAAAAACTAATAAGTAATAATTTTATAAAGATTTAAATACAAACGGTAGTAAAGTAAATATTAATTATATAAAATAAAAACATATTATAAATGTTAATTATTATCAAATAAAAATGTATAAATAAATATTAAAAATTTAATAAATTAAAAACAATTAAATGTGTGTGGAAATGTTTTTCTATATAATATTGCATTAATTAAATTTTTAAAAAAATGATTTTTTATGATTTTGTGTATGAATATTTATACTATAATGTGGTAAGTCATATTGAAAAAATGAATTTTCTTGTTATATAATGATATATTCAAATACCTATACAAAGAAATACACACTACAGAAATACACATACAGACATCTAAACACATAGACATACACATAAACTTGCACAATCTCATGTAAGAACATACATACACAAACACATACACATACATACATATACATATACACATACATATACA
The DNA here is from genome assembly GCA_963277665.1 of Viscum album. Taxonomy (NCBI): domain Eukaryota; kingdom Viridiplantae; phylum Streptophyta; class Magnoliopsida; order Santalales; family Viscaceae; genus Viscum; species Viscum album. Next base: position 1,712,224,852 of record OY728165.1, on the reverse strand, counting down.
TGCATTTACACATACATACACGCACACACACTTATACACATACACATAAATACAATTTCATACACATACATGCACATACACACACATACATTTGCATACATACACATACTATATATACATACATATACTACATAAATATACACGTCCTACGTATACATACACGTACTATATAAACAAACACATACATAAACACATACACACTTACATACATACACATATACACACATACACACTCATACACATATACACACACAGACATACATACACGTACATCCACAAACATACACATATACATGCAAACACACACATATGCAAGCAAACAAATACATGCACCTACATATGCACACATAAAGACATAAGCCTACACATAAACATAAACATACATATACACAACACATACATTTATATACATACACATAAATACACACACACACAACACATATATACACATACAACACATAAAAATGAATATATACACATATATGCATGCACATACCAACATACACAAATATCAACATACATACTCATCCATTCACATAGTTACAAATATATGTTTATATTTTAAATTATTTAATATGAATATAAATTCAAATAATAATATTAAAATAAATAAATATATTTTCATTTATATATTTATGAAACTATTTAAATAAAATATTAATATTATATATATATATATTAATGTATATTAAAATATTATTTTACATTTTTATTGGTAAATATAAATTTGATAATTTTTTATATATGAAATTTTCAAAAAACTATTTTTTTAACAGGTAGAAGAAGCGTCCCATTTTAATTAAGCAAAGAAACTCATATTTTCAACTGCATTGAGAGGTTACACATACATGACCTGAAATCTCAGTGCATTGAAGACCAAATACAATTGATGGCATGAAAGCATCGTCGCTTGAAAGCTAAAGTAGATGCCCAGAACACCAAAGCTAAGTAATTAAACTTTGTATCATGATCTCATTATTCTCACTACAATGCACCCCCCCCCCCATTAGAAAAAATTTAATTGCACTTACCTACCTTAGATTCATGTAATTTCACCCATCTTTAACCCACATCTGGGTAGAGGGCTAGATGATAAGTGTCAGCACACTCATCTCTATTTTGAGTAGCCATTGATAATATAATTTTATTATGATATAGTCATATAAATCATATTTTTATAATATATTTATACATATATAATAATTTTTATATAAATAATATTTGAAAAAATGTTAATATATATAAATAAATTAAATTATTCATAGTACCCTTTATCTTCAACTTTTTTTAGTTCTGACAAAAGGATCCCATTTTTAACATTTTTTAGCACTGATAATTGGAAATAATGAATAAAAAAGAATCTATAGTAGTGATTATAATGAATAGTAATTTCATTATAATTATTAATAGCATTAATGTAATCAATATTAATAACATTAATATTATTTTATATGATTTGTGAATATTATTAATTAATACCCATTATCATAACTAACTATCACTATAGAGACACTATAGAATGTGTTGTAATAAACTTTTAGCAGATATTACATTAAAAAATACAATAGAAACCTTTAAACAAATTGAAAGGGGGGATTATATTCATCCTTTTTATAAAAAGGGGTCCTTTAGAAATCTATGTTTATTAAAATGATCAGTAGGTATTTAATCCATGTCGAGCCCATATATAGTGCAAGTTATCCCTATAAAAACCTCAAATCTAGTAACCCAAAGCTAGTGCTTAATTGTTAATTTGTAAAAAGATACAAGGGGTCATGCCACCCAAGATCGATCAGTTTAGTGGTCTTATAAAACTATATAAATAAATGGCTTCCACATTACTTATCAAATTGGAAACATAGAATGAAAATTTTTATTGACTGCTTAAAAATAATACAAAGATTCCTTCTACATATCATGAAGAAATGAAATAAAATAAAGAGTGAGATAAAATGATAAATAACATGTATATAGTGTTGAATATATCATGAGTAAATAGGGTATAATCTATACGAAGAAGTGGATAATAAAAAAACATGTCATTCAGTAAAAAACATGAGTTTAAAGTAAATACATGGATATTATCAGCATATAAGTTACATGTATAATGAAAAAAAAACCCAATAAATAAAATGCATAAATCCATAAACTTGTGATCATAATATCAAGGAATCTGCAAATATATCATGAATCTTACTATCAATTTCTTTTCCGAGACACATTCATTTTGTGGGTGGGTTTAAAAAAATTACCCAACTAATGTGGCCACATGTTTTGTCTCATTAGACCTAGCAATTTGTTAAGGATATATCTATAGATAGGTCTCATCATTAACTTGTATATACAATGAATTATTCACATATTTAATGAAAAATAAAATTCATTATCATAATTCCTTATAAATCAATAATTATTTGTATTGAATTAAGAATACGGAACATATATATTTCCCTGGAAAATAAAATAACATTCTTAATAAGATTATTCCAACCGGTACTGTATATAGAAATGGTATATAGTTAAAACAACATCAATTTATTGGTAATGATACCAAATGTATACATGATTCTAAAAAAATGGAAATGAAGTTAAAAAATAATGTCATATGCATAATGGAGAGTGATAGAGAATCTGATCACAGGAATGTGAATGATCAAAAAATAAGGTATCATACATAAATGACTATAGAAGTCCATAGATTCATCAAAATTAATATTTTAAATAAAGGTAATTCTTTTGATAATTAGAGAGTAAAATTGATGATGAACATTAAAAAAGAACTTTTCTAAAATCTTTTGTAACATTGTTATAAAAACGACGTTATAAATATTTTACAATATTCTATTAATGCTTTTAGAAAATAATACCCTTTTATTTTTAATTAAATGTCCATAAAAAAATATTTTCTTATAAGAACCATAAAAACTATAGAGTAATATTGATAGCTAATAATGACTATGGTGGAAAAAAGGTTGTTATGCAGTAAATGTTGAAACATTATTTTCTATACTTTTGTAAAATGTAAAAATAACCCATATATAAGAAAATTTGAAAATAATCACTTTAGAAACTTGGTAAAGTAATTTAAAATTAAATAAAAATGGATTTAAAAATAATTTTATCATAAATAATAACATTCTTGAAACATTTTAAGAACAATGACATGAAGAAATATAGTTTCAAACATTTAAAATAATGTTTTAATGAAAAATATATTACATTTAACTAGTGGATTTTTTATCCAAAATAGAAGAAATAGAAAATAAAAACTCAACCCCAAACATTTGCAGTAGAGGAGAAATGATATTCTGTTTAAGATATTATGATCATATAATTTTTCAAAATAAATTTTAATATAAATAATCTCTAAATAAAATGAGATTGTTATAGAAATCCCATAACACTTTAGTAAGTTTTGAATCAAAAATACATGGATTAAATAACACAATTTATAACATTAAATAACATTAATTAATAATTATTAATGATATAAAATTCAAACGCGGTAGTATATACACATCATAAACACAAATTGGTGCATAACATTAAACATGTCTCAACGATTCGATATTGGGATGATGAACCCTAACCTCAAGGAAAACATGTATTGTATGTGCCCTTTATGATCCTGTATAATGACTTTAAAATTGTCATTATATAATACAAGAACCATATTCATACTTATAAAAACATATTTAATTCACTTATAACATATTATCACTAGTTTATTAAGAATTATTTATTAATATCACTATCCAGAGGGTTAATTATTTTATTTCATGAATGTTTTGGTTTGTGGATTTTGTCCTTGAAACATGATCATGGATTTATCATATACATAATATTAATAATGAGATAATTAGAATTTTTTTACATTAAATACCTTTTTTAACCATCCATGTATGGATTTCATAAAAAACTTTTTATATAGATTCATGGAGGTGGTAATACGTATGTTTTCATTAATGAAATTTTCATTTTTCTACTAGGTGGATAATAAATATATAGATATTATTTTAATTTTGTAGAATCATAAATGAGCTATATATTTTATATTTATTCATTATTTACGTCTTTATGACCATCCATGTGGTAGGGTAATAATAATCAAACCACATCGCTTCATAGAGATTCTAGACCACACGTGTGAATGGATGCCATTTTAATTTTATAATGGATATATGGGTAATAATTTCATTAACATACTATATTTTAAAAACATAAATATTTTATAAATATCATATATATTCTTATGATCCATTATTTTAACCATCCATTAAAGGCAATGATGGAAAATGAACCACATCACTACGTGGATGTGATAGATTATATATACACATGAGTGATGTTTTCATTTTCCATTGGATGAAAAAAATAGATGAATGAGATATTTTACATCAACATAATAAAAATACAGTATATTTTAGATACTTTTTTACTAAATCATAATGTTTAGTATAGAATTTAGGGAGGTAGAATTTGGAATAAACTAATTGAACTTGGTTAAGAGTAATACATCTTCTTTGGAAATCATCCTTTGTCTTAGACATTAATACTTCTTAGGATGATATTAGGGTAAGTAAAAAATCTATATTAAGTGGATAATGAATATAGGAAGGTATTTTTGAATTTATTTTTTAAGATAATATTCTTAAATTTTTTGAATAAGAGTAGAGAAGGGTGCCTTTTATAAGTGAAGTGGATGGGAAACTTGTATATAGTTGAAATATTAATATATAACATGTGTTTAACTCGTGTAAAATGGATAAAAAAACATAATATTTGAATATAAGGAATATAATTTCAAAATATAATCAATAAATAAATTTTATACATGTACATGTTCCATTTTAAACCTTATATTTTGGTTTAATCCCTTCATTAACCCTATTTAACCATAACTCTTCTAACATATTTTTTAGTCATTAAGGGTAATGAAAGTAATTTATAAAAATGAAAATTGAGATATAAATTAAAAACCCATGCTGAGATAGAAAAATTACCATATATTTGATAAAATATAGTTTTTTTATTATTCTATAATTATTTAAACATAATTTTTAAGCCTTGAATATAATTTAAGGTAATTTTCAAGACTGTTCACTAATATTAACTTCTGGAGATGCTCCATAAGCCTTTGGTCTCCTCAAAAGACCAAAATATCTCCCATTAAGAGGGTCTCAAACGAGATAAACTCAAGAGGTAAATTCCTCTTTCTAATTCTTTTATTTCCATCCAAGTTCTTTTCTTCCCTTTTTTCTTTCCTCACATCCTTTCATCAAAATGGTATGATAACTCAGGTAATATAAATTTACTTTAAATTTTTTTATTATAATGGGATAAATCATTATCATCTCTCCTTTCCCCTTATTTTATATGAACAAAACGAAAACACCATCTGATATGTGTTAATTTATCACATTCAAGGACGAAAATTTATCAATTTCTATTTCCATCTTCTTTTCTGGTCATGAAAACATGGTTGAAACAGAATATTAAATATTTAATTTATCTTGTCTGTTGTTTTGGAATCCTCTTTCACACTTGATATAAAATAATAATGAAAAACAAGTTAATTATGAGAAAAATCACCAAATTAATTCATGCTTTTATCATTAATGTTTTATATAATGATTCAAATTCACTCCAAGTAACCAAATTAAATTTACTACCACGTAATATCTTGTATGTTCATTAAATTCATATAAATTTAACTCCGGATAACCACTTTCATCTTACAAGTTTATCAATTCATGAAAATAAATAAAGCGATCATAAAAACCCAGAAAACAAACAGACCCGAACAATGCAATTGAACAACTTACTCTTCAAAAATGTCATTAATTATCATAAAAAGGATATAATAAATATTTTTAATATATAATATTATCTTTAATTATTAATTAATGAACCTATTTTTATTATTCCGGTCATTAATATTAAGTGGAGAACACCATAGGACTTAATGTAAGGGATCCTCTCTGTTTGATTTTTATTCAATTTGGTCCTCTATGTTATTCCCTTTTATGTGTAATTAATAGTGATGGGGTATAATTATTAAACTCCCACATAATTTCTTAATGTTGGTTAACTTATTATAAACCCATTTCTCTCTCATTAATCCCTCTTAAGTACACACTATACCATGCCAATATTCCGTGAGGGATTCAACCCGAACCTCCTTTATTCCTTTGAGTTTATTTATCTAAATGCGGTTATAAATTATTCTTATGTTCATATTCTAAATAATATTTTAATGTTACAAAACCATGTAAAAAATCCATTCATCTTTCTCTTTTGGGGATATACATGTTTTTAAGTGATTCCCTCCTCAATACTTCTTGATATGCAAACATGTTTTGATGAAGTATCACGAATTGTTACTCAAATTCAAGATAAATATATCTTCTTTTTTAATCCACCATTTTTTTATAAAATTATACTTTTTATTGTGAAAAACTTCTTGGTTAACTTCTGGTTTTTTACAATGTATTGTTCCCTTTTCTATTCTAAAGGCTATATAGTATTTTCCTTAAAACATCCCAAAAATGTTTTTATGCCAAAATTTCATGAATTTTTTTTACATGTTTTAACTTATACATGACATCATTATCCATGATACATATATATTTTTTCCTTATGAATTTACATGTATACATTAGTTCCCTCCTTTTAGAGACACTTTTTTGTTATGCCAATCTGTTATGGTTGTTGTCATGATTATGGTACCCAATTCTTTCCATGTGTAATCCGTATGTTTATATAAGATTGATTATGTATGATTGTTTATGTGGAAAAAATATCCATTAAAAATAATATGGGTTCACCCATATAGTTCTCTAATGCATTGGGTAATGTTATGTCTCATGATATGTTATGTGTGACGGTCTTGGCGGTTAGCCTTGGATTGTGCTACTATGTGAAATGATCTTGGCGGTTGGCCTTAACTCATACTAAATTCATGTTTTATGTTGTTTACACATTTATATGAATTCATGTTTATATTATTATATGTTTATATGTTAAGGTTCCATATGTTAAATTCATTTTTATATCATCGTGTCATGCCTTTTATTCCTTGGGATAATGATTTGTTCCTATGGTTATTCCCTTATAAGGATATTTATCTCATCCCTTTGTTCATGTGTTCCCTAGGGTAACCTATTATGATATTTGATAACAATGGATTTTAGGATCTCAATTTGAAGATTAAATAAATAATTATTTTTTTGTCTCCAGTTTTACGTTTAATATACCTAGTCTTAAAAGATAACAGACTTCATGATCCTTGGCTTGTACTCTGTTTTATAATTTTTCATAAAATCATGTAAAGTCTTTTGTAAAATTCTAGGGACTCTATATTTGGTATCATAGGATGGTATAGTTATTTTTAGAGATATATAATGGAGAACTTTAGTAAGAACCTTCAGGATGAGACTATGTATAAGAAAACATCATTAAATTTTGGTAAGTATAGAGTAAGTGGTTTATCAATAAAATACATCCATGTCTGGATACAAATAGGTATAGGTGACTCTAGCACATATGTACCTAGGAGTTTAAAATCCAACACAGAGATTTGAGACTAAGCTATGGTATCCTGGTACCCGACAACATGCCTTTTTTCACTCTTGTTTTGACACTCCCAATAGATATGCTTTGGTAAATTCATGATCTTACTACAAACCATTATTAAGGGAATAAAAAAATCACATAAGAATATAAGTTAATAAATAGATCAAGGATAACCTAGATTTAATCCTAAGGAATAAAAAGATAGGATATACTTCCCCTTTACATGTTTATCATTTTATGTTCAAATTTTATTTTTATGCTTAATAGTTAAGTATTCAAGACCTCTAATTGTACGTTCATTTTCTTAGTTAGTGGAGGGAAATAGAGGAACATGTGACAACGATCAATGTGATAGGGAATGTGATGATTTCCCTAATCATATGCCGTATATGGTGTAAATGGGTTCTCAAAACATCATGAAAATACTTGCTCAGCTGGGTCAAGTTATGAATAATAACTTTAATCATGGGGAACACCCTCCTCCACCAAGGAAAAAAAAGTTTCCATTGGATTCTTCATGCGGAAAAGGCCTCCCATGTTTATTGGACCATCTGATCCCCTCCTCATAGAATAGTGTATTAACTCCATTGAAAATATATTATTTGTACTCAAGAACATGGAAGAAGATAAACGTGTATTGGAGGCCTACCATTTTGATGGGGAAGCTGATCAGTGGTATACACTAATCAAGAATACAAAGTACCAAGAAGACATTGATTCTAGTGATTCATAGTAATTCAAGAGGATGTTTTCCAATAAATATTTTCCTTGAACCCTTCGCCTCATTATAGAATGAGTGTTCCTTGGACTAAAGAAGAAGGAAGATTAGTCCATCAGGTCAAATGAAGAAAACATTACAAGTCTTGTAAGGCACACCTCTGGATTTTTCATGAACACCAAAAGTAAGGTGGATCACTTATTTAGCAGACTAAAGGTGAGTATACGAAAAGAATTGGTGATTCAATACTTAGATAGAAATGAGGAGATTTTTTATTGTGTCCTAAAGGTTTAAATGTATATTAGAAAATTTTAGTGGTCTCATGGGCCTAGTAACAAGTAGTGGAAAATGGAGAACAACATTGGTGGCTCACCAAAAAAATTCCATCATGGAAAGAATCCTGACTATCCCACTTGTAAAATTTGTGGGAAGAATCATCTTGGGAGCTATCTAAAGGGAACCAAGAATTCATTTAAATATAAAAAGTTAGGAAATCTGGCTAAAAAATACTGATGGGATATGAAGAATCTTGTTAATGTGTAAGAATAAATGAAGGTTCATATCAACACACAATCTATAGTGTAGTTTTACAAATGCAAAGAGCATGGGAATCATGAGAACAATTTCCCTAAGCTAAGGTTTTTCAGAGGCAATCAATAACAACCTCCGAGGAAATATGGAAGGTCTTATGCTATCACTACTATAGAGGTGGATCCAGACAACGATGTGGTGACATGTACTCTAGTTATTCATTAAAGAATTGTGAACATACTATTTGATTTTGGTTCTACGCATTCTTTCATATCTTGTAAGTTTAGTAGGAATTTTCAAACACCACATCAAAATTTAGGAGATAAGTTATCTATGAGAATAAAAAAATTGTGAAATTATTGTGTCCTAGGTTTATAACTCCTCCCAAGTTAATTTTTGTGGAATAAACCTCTAATAAAATCTCTTCATACTTCCTTTAGTGGAGTTTGAAGCTATCTTGGGCATGGATTGGCTATCTTTATATAAATCCATCATCAACTGTCAGGAAAGGGATATCACTCTACACATATTAAATCATCCTCCAATTATTTACAATTGTAAGGAGGAACATGAATCTATTTTAGAATCATTTTCTCAAGTGTGGATATTAATTACTTATGATCAAGAATTTATAGCTCAAATTATTGAGACAAAGGAGAGAATATCGCTCGAATACATGTCTATCGTGAGGGGTTACACAAATGTATTCCATGAAGAGTTCTCTGGCCTCCCTCCTGATCGAGAGGTTGAGTTCTCAATTGAACTTATTCCTATATCTCAACCTATATCAAATACACCTTATGTAATAGCCAATGTAGAGCTAGAAGAGAAAAAGAAGCAGCTACAAAATAATCTGGAGAAGGGTTTTATACACTCGAGTGCTTCACTGTGGGGTGCATTAGTCCTCTTCATCATGAATAAGGATGGTTCAATGTTTATCTTTATTGATTATATTTATCTCAATAAAATCAGGATAAAGAATAATTATTTCATGACTTAGATATATTACTTGTTTGATCAACTTTGTGGGGCCATTTATTTCACTATGGTGGACCTTCAGTCGGGATATCACAAATTAAAGGTGAAGAAGGAAGGTATTCCCAAGACTGCCTTTTGAACCAGGTATGGAAGCTATGATTTCATACTGATTCCCTTCAGACTCCCTAATTCACCAATAATTTTCATGTATTTAATGAATAGATTATTTAGAGACTACCTTGAAAAATTTGTGGTAGTCTTTATTGACGAACTTTTGATATAATACAAGATCACGGAGGAACATGAGGAGCATTTGAATACTATACTAAATACTTTTTTAAGGGAGAAGTTTTATGCAAAGTACAGTAAATGTTAGTTCTCGATTGAGGATGTATCATTCTTGGAGCATGTTATCATTAGAAAAGGGATATATTTGGACCCTTCTAAGACAAAGGTGATTGAAGAGTTTCCCTGGCCAACATCTGTAATGGAGATTCATAGCTCTTTGGGTATAACTGGCTATTATTGATGATTTGGGAAGAACTCTTCATGATTTTAAACCCAATGACCAAGCTGACACGAAAGGGAGTAAATTTTGTCTCGACTCGGGAATCTGAAGACTGTTTCAAGGAGTTGAAAAAGAGGTTTATCACTATGCACGTACTCACACTCTTGTCAAGTAGAGAACTCTTTGTGGAGTAAAAATATGCTTCAAATAAGGGATTAGTTTTTTTAGTAATGAAAAATGATAAAGTGACAGCCTATGCCTCAAGGAATCTAAAAATACATGAGCAAAACTATCCTATGATTGATGTGGAGTTAGCAGCTGTGATATTTGCATTAAAAATCTGGAGGCATTTTCTCTATGGGGAGAAGTGTGAGATATATACTGATCACAAGAGCCTATAATATATATTCACAAAAAAGAGTTTAATATGCTCCATCAAATATGGATGGAGCTCATCAAGAATTATGACTATTCAATCCACTACCATCCTAGTAAGGTAAACAAGGTGGCAGATGCCCTAAGTATAAAGGATCATGAATCTTTATTAATGAGGAGAAATGAAAAAGATATCGTCTTCCTAGATTTTCAAAGGATGGAAATGGGAATCATTAAGGGAGGATCATCATCATTGCATTCTCAAATTATTTCTCAACCATCCTTCATGGGGAAAATAAAGGATACTAAAATAAAAGATGTGGAAATTAAAAAAATGGTGGAAGCCATTAGAAATGGGAAATCTACTAATTTCAAATTTAAAAAGGATGGATTTGTAAGATTTGGGTCATGACTATGTATACTATACGATCTAGTGATAAAGAAGGAATTTTTGAATGATGCACATAGCTCGACCATCTATGTTCACCTAGGGAGAACAAAGATGTATCGAGATCTCTGAGATAACTTTTGGTGGGACAATATGAAGAAGGAGATTGTTGAGTATACATAAAAGTGCCAAGTATGTCAACAAGTGAAAGCTGAAAGAGAGAAGTCTAAGGGGATGATGCAACCACTACCCATACCAATATAGAAGTGGAAGTATATCACTATGGATGTTGTCGATAGACATACAAGGACATCAAGAGGAAACAATGCTATATGGGTCATTGTGGATTGTCCTACGAAGATATCTCACTTTATTGAAATTCTAGAGGAATTCATAGTGGATCAACTTGCACGGATTTACATCAAAGAAGTGGTAAGGCTGTATGGAGTACCATTATCTATTATATCTGATCGTGTTCCGAGATTCACCTCAATGTTATGGAAAAGTCTCCAATGTGATCTAATAATTGAACTAAACTTCATTATAGCCTATCATCCTCAAACTGATTGCCAATCTAAGAAAACTATTCAAGTACTGTATGATATTTTGATATCATGTTCTATAGACTTTAAAGAATGATGGGACCAATATCTTCCACTGGTTGAAAACTCCTACAACAACAGTTTCCACTTTAGCATCTGAATGGCACCATATGAATACCTTTATGGGAAATGGTACAAAACACCAACACGTTGGGATGAATTCGGTGAGCGTAAGCTAACAGGACCTAAAATGGTTGAAGAAATGGTGGAGAAGGTGAAAAATATTCAGAAAAACATCATGATAGCCCAACGTTGATAAAAGTTTTATGAAGACAATCATCTACAAGACCTTGAGTTCAACATTGGATATATGGTATTTATATGCATATATCCATAGAATAAGGTCATGAGGTTTGGGATGAAAGGAAAGACAAGTCCTAGGTACATTGGCCCCTTCGAGATCCTGGATGGAATCGGAGTTGTGGCCTATCGACCAGAACTTCCACCTACAATGTCCAAATTACACGATGAATTTCATGTATCCCTCTTATATATGTACATACTAGAACCTTCACATGTACTCTTTTTATAGGTGGTACTATTGGAGGATGATATTTCTTATGAGGAGTCGCAAGTGAAGATGTTGGATCATAGAGATAATGTTCTACATAATAAAATTACTCATCTAGTCAAGGTATAATAGCATAATCATAAGTATGAAGAGGCAACATGGTAACTAGAGGAGGTAATGCAGGTAAAGTACCCATATCTTTTTATGGCCCAAAATGTAAAATGAAATTTTGAGGGTGAAATTTCTTAAGGGGGGAATAATGTAACGACCTAATGTTTTTCAATGGAAATTTCCATCTTATTATTATGTAATATAATCACATGAAATCACAAAACAATGAACTATTAAGTACTAAGTTACCTTTAAACATAATTTTGATGCTTCTGTGTTTATAATTTCAAAAATCATACATTCATGATTTCGATCTGTAAGATGTTTTGAGTTTGAAAGAAAAACTTAATTTTTGGGGAATAGTAACATACACTTATAAATAGTAATGCTACCCTTATGAATAGTGATATAAACTAGTTAATTATAAATTTTATTACGATTGTATATAAATAATATTGAAGTGAATGTATGATGTACCAATATTTTGGAATAAGTAAATAAATGTTTTAAAATTGGGTTTTTTAGAATAAATTCTGTTTTTAATTAAATATTAAATTAATCATATTTAGATAAATATTTTGGAAAAATATATTTTATTTTTTGATTTTACACATCAAAAAATGGTTAGGTTTAATTTTTGGTGATTTTCTGAAATACTTGAATTTTTTGTGAATAGTAAAATAAATTAATTTACTATATAAATACATTGTAATATAAATCCACTATTACAAACATCACAAGTTATGTAAAAACCCCAAATATAAAACCCAAATTCACTTATTACTATTATTTTTCATGGAATCATCCCAATTTCTTGACTTATGGAAAAAATAATAAACTAATGATTATAATATTATGAAAACCATCCTCCCATCCACTATAAAACCCACACACACTCCCCTCTTCCCTTCACTCATTTTAAGCATTGAACATTACTTACATTTTTCCCAAATATCTCCCAATAATTAATCTCCACATACAAAATCCTTTAGTCTCATCAAAATAACAAAACCTCTCCCCTTAAGAGTTTCTCAAATGAGATAAACTCAAGAGGTAAATTCCTATTTCTAATTCTTTTATTTCCTTTCAAGTTATTTTCTTTTCTTTCTTTATTTACTCACCTACCTTTACCCAATGATATGATAACTCCATTAACATAAATGTACTGGATTGTTTTGATTGTAATATTATAATTCATTATCATCTCTCCTTTCCCCATCCTTTATACGAAATAAACGAGAACACCGTCTGAGATGTGTTAATTTATAACATTCAAGGATTACGGTTTATCAATTATATTACCATATAATATTATGGTCATGAAACCATATTTATGGTTGACCAAGAATATTAAATATTTATTTTATCTTATATGTTTTTTTGGAACCCATTTTCAAACATGATGTAAAATAATATTGCGAAACAACATAATTATGACCGAAATAGAAAAATTAATTCAAGAAATTGTCATTAATGTTTTATGTAATGATTCAAATTCACTCTATGTAACCAAATTAAATTTACAAACATGTAATCTCATGTATGATCACTAATTTCAAATAAATTCAATTCTAGACAAGAAATTTTATCTTACATATTTATCCATTCAGGAAAATAAGTAAACAGATCATAAAAACCAAGAAAAAAACAGACACGAATAATGAAATTGATCCACTTAGCTCATAAAAAAGGCCAGAATGAATATAAAAAGGATATAATAAATATTTTAAATATATAATATGTTATGTAATTATTAATTAATGAACCTAATTTTATTATTCAGGTAATTAATATCAAGTGGAGAACAATATCAGACTTAAGGTAAGGGATACTCTCTATTTAACTTTTATTCAAAATTGTCCTCTATGTTATTCCATTTTATGTGTAATTATTATTGATTGGTTATGATTACTCACCTCCCCCATAATTTCCCCATGATGTTTAAATGATGATAAACCTCTTTCTCTGTCATAAATCCCTATTAATTACACATGTTACTATGCCGATATTATGTGAGGGATTCAGCATAATCCTCCTTTATTACTTCGAGTTTATTTATATAATAGAGGTTATATATTCTTATTATGTTCATATTATAAATGCTATGTGAATTTTCTAAAATTATCTAACAACTTCCATTCATCTTTAAATTTCTTGGATATACATGTTTTTATGTTATTCCATCCTCATTACTTCCTAATAAGGAAACCTGTTTTGAGGGAGCTTTCCAAATTCTTACAAAATTAAAAGTGCACTATATCTTCTATTTTAAGACACTATTGTATTTGTAAAATAACTATTTTTATTGTTAAACCCTTTCCAGTTCACTTATGGTTTTTTATAAATGATTTTTCCCTTTTTTATTTTAATGCCTCTATAGTATTTTCCTTAAAAATTCTCAAAAATATTTTTATGAAAAAATTTCTTGAATAATTTTCTTAAATGTTTTCACTTATAATTGAAATAAATCACCATGATACATATATGTATATATATATATATATATTCCGCATGAATGTCCATGTATAATTTATTTCCATCCTTTCATGAACACTTTTTAGTTACACTTATATGTTATGCTTGGTGTCATGATTATGGTACCCAATTCATTCCATGGGTAATCCTTATGTTTATGTAAGATTGATTATATATGATTATTTATGATGAAAACATATCCATGAAAATTAATATGGGTGTTCCCAGATAGAAATCCAATGCATTGGGTAAATTTATGTCTTATGATATGTTATGTGCGACTATCTTGGTGGTTAGCCTTGGCTTGTTATACTATGTGAAACGGTCTTGGTCATTAGAATTAACTCATACTAAAGTCATGTTTTATGTTGATTCCGCATTTCTATGAATCCATGCTTATATGACTATACGTTTATATGTTAATAGTTTAAATGTTAAATTACTTTTCATATCATCATGTCATGCATTTTATTCCTTGTGCTAATTCATTGTTCTTATGGTTATTCCCTTAATAGTCTATTTTGCTCATCCCTTTGTTCATGTGTTCCCTAGGGGACCTTATGTAGATGTTAGAGAACAATGGAAGTTATGATCTCAATTTGAGGATTAAATAAATAAGTGTTTTATTAGTCTCATGTTTTCAGTTTTATGTTCCTAGTCCTCAAAGACACTATACTTTCCAATCCTTGGCTTATAATATATTGTATAATTATGATTAAAATCATATAATGTATTATGTAAAAGTATATGGTATCTATAAATATTTTATTCTATTTATTTTTATTAGTATATCCATAAAATTTATTGTAGAGGTCTCTGTGTGGCCTATATTGTTTTATTTCCCACATATAACTATAGAAGAGGCTTTGAGCCTAGATAGCTTGTTTTAATTCTTGCATGCCTGGTCCCGTTTGTGGATCATATTATTAACATATAATATTCCGAGCATCATGTGATTTCCAAGAGGTGGGGATTAGGTATCTACTTGAGATTGAACTCCTATTTTATTCCATTATGTGTTTTAGTTTTATTTCCTTCATTTATATGATTTAAATTATATTTGGTTTTAATCTATAAACAAAATGGTACCTTGATATTTAGTCTCAAATAGTGCTTATATTAGTATTTATTTGAGTAAATTGACATCAAAAGTTAAATTAATTTTTCATATTGTTTTAACTATGCCTTAATCAAGCCTTGAGATATCATTTAAAATATGGGACATATATTAAACTACTATTTTGAATATATGGGTGAAATTATTTTAATTGTAGGACTTCATTTGAACTTTTTGTATTAGTAATTTTATTGGGTACTCAATTCTCCCCCCCCCCCTGAGTAACTCAAACAAACATTTGGTGTGATAGGAATTTTAAAATATCATTCAACTGTAGTTTTAGATGAATTTTAAGGAACTCAATTTTTTGTTAGATATAAATTTAGTTCTTTATAGATAATAGACAATAAGGTTCTTCTACCAACCAAAATCCTTGTTCGATGGCAGTAATTATTCTCAGTGGAAAATCAAAATGAAAATTCATATTGAGAGCATGTGTTTTGAAATTTGGACTACTATTATAGAGAAATATTAAATAGACAAAACATCTATAAATATATGTTATGACCCTAAAAAGTTTTATTATAATAATTACTATACATCGAGGAATTTTTTTCTTTGGTTGCTGAATAATTTAATATAATATCTGCATGCACAACTAATTTTGAAATTTGGTACACTTTAGTTTCTTCTCATGATAGAAAGTATAATATTAAAGATATGTACTTAAATAACTATACTATTAAATATGATAACTTTAAAATGAAACCAGATGAGCCTATTTATTACATGTGTCATCGGTTTAATGAGATCATGAAGACAATGAACTCATTGGGGAATATTTTTTATGATAAAGATTATGTGATGTTCCTATTGAGGTGTCTACCAAAATGATGGAGGAGAACCTTAATATCAATCAGGGAATCATGAAATGTTATTAAGTTAACTATCAAGGAGATTATTGGAAAATTATGAAGTATGATTAATAACAAAAAATCAATATATAATATGATGATAAACTAAAGATAAACTTAATATCAATCAATTATACTACTTCAAAATAGAAGGATAAAATTCAATTTGACAGTTCAAGTGATGAGGAATCACCTACTAGTATTTATGGAGATATGGCCCATCAAGTCATAAGGTTCAAAAGGATTAATAGGAAGAAAAATTTTCTTTTGGAAAAAAATTTATAATGTTAAATTTGATTATAGTGGAATCAAAACAAATGATTAGAATAAATATGATTCTTCAAATGAAATAATCTCTTATGAATATAAGCAGAAAGGTCATGCCAGAGCTAACTATCCTAATCTAAAATACAAAAAGATATATGAAGATAATGATAAGAGGTAAACTAAAGTAATAAAATAAACATGGAATGAATTTTAATACAAATCAATTGGTTTAGTCACAACCCAATAGGAAAAGAATGATAGAGCTGACATGTGTTTTATGGAAAACAAATATGAGGTATCCAATGTCTTTCTTACTTCTCCTGAACATATTTCTAATCAATCTTGAGATGATAATAATGATGAAATCATTTATAATAATTAAATTTTAAAATAATATAATATTATAGAAGATACATTTGATGATCTTAAAGAGAAATATAAAACATTAAAGAAAGATCATGCATAATATCCACTTTTAATACTGACCTTACTTTTGAAATAGAATAATGATTTACTATTAAAAGTGAATTATGAATTAAAATTCTATAATGAGAAGATGAAAAATAATTTGTAATGATTCACCATAGGGAAAAAACTATGACTAAAATACTTGGAAAATAACTTTCTCCCAAATAAACTATTGCTATAGGATATCAACTTCTATAGAGGATAATTGATAAAAATAAATTCATTCATATTTATTATACTGCATCCATTTTGTGTTCATCTAGACCCAACAAAGTATTTATTTCAAAAACATAAAATCTTCTTATAAGAAACTTGTTCATAAAATATGGGTTCCAATAGCCATGATAACTAACACTTCTTCACCCAAGAATACTTGTGTATTGAAATCATTTTTGGTGTAAAATTTTTCTTTTAGGAAATTTCCTTAAAGAGATTCTATAAAAAAGTACGGTTCCTAGATATTTTATATTCCAAACTCATTATTGGAGATTATTAAATATTTAAAATTTTAATTAAGGTGAAGGGTATAGATGCCACTTTTGGTGAAAATATCAAAGGTAAAATTATTGTCCATGGTGAAATCCAAAATTATAATACTATTTTAATTAATAAAAAATAATTTTTATATGGTTTAAAGTATAATATTATTATAATCAAATAGATATGTGATGATGGTTTTCATGTGAATTTTGGAAATAATTATTATAATGCTATTTGATATTAAAAATGCCTTAGTATTTAATTTCATGAGAAATTATAATGTTTATGGAGATAATTTAGACATTATTTCTTCAAAATATTTCTGGTCTCATTTCCTTTCATAATGAATCTTGGATTTGGGAAAGGAGACTAGGCCATTGAAATATTAACTCACTATGAAATATCACTTGGAAATGGTTAGTCAATTATCTAACTAAACCATATTTAACAAATGAAAAATTATATAACCCAAGTCAAAAAGTGAAGCAATGAAAGATCTATTTCAAATCAAATAAAAAAGTTTCAAATTATCAACACCTAGAGTTGGTTGATATGGATTTTTTTAGACCATCAAAATTTTCTAGTATAAATTGGAATCATTTTGTTTATATACATTTAGATGGCTTTTCAAGGTATACATGGGCATTATTTTTAGCTCATAAAAGTGATAATTATCTTATTTCACTAAGTATACTAAATCTGTAGAAACTTTTATGGGACATAAGATATAGACCTTAAAAGGTGATAATGGATGTGTGTTCAAAAATCCAAGATTTTAATATTTTTCTCACAAAAAGGCTATATTCATAAATTATTTTCTCCTAGGACCCCACAACAGAATGGTATTATAGTAATAATAAATGAGACCCTTAAAAGAATTTGTTGGAATATGCTTAATGAATATTACCTTCCTAGTTATTTTTTAGGAGAGCTTGTGAATATAGAATTTTATATAATTAATAATGTTTTGATTATACCTATATTAAATAAAATCCATTAAGAGTTATGAAATGGTATAAATCCAATGGTTAAATACTTTATAGTTTTTTGTTGCAAAGCCATTATTCTTAACAATAAGTATAATCTTGAAAATTTTGATTCTAAGAGTGATGAAGGAATTTTCCATGGTTATTCCACATATAGTAAGTTGTATTGGGTGTTTATAAAAATAACCAAGACTGTATAAGAGTATTTTCATGACATATTTGATGAAATAAATCCACATGAGCCCAATACCCCTTTATAAAACCTTGAGCATGGTTATTCAATTCTGTATTTAATTCCAAACCTTTTAAAAATTATATAAAACATGCAGAACAGTCATCCAGTTATAAGGAACAACCTAAAACTTAATATATAGATAATCCTAATATTTACATCCATAATTTTCCTAGATCTATTAGTACTAGTAGATATCATCCTCTATATTTTGTAGTTGGAGACCTAAATATAGGTACATATACTAGAGCTTCCCTTATAAATTAGGTTGAACACCAATAATTATTGTCTCATTTTGAACCTAACAAGATCAATGATACAATCAATGATAAATTATAGTTGATATAAATTAAATAGGAACAAAATAAATTTAAAATGAATAATGTTTTGGAACTTTTAGTTAGACCTAAATGCACTCTGACTACTGTCACTAAGTGGGTGTTTGGAAAAAAACTCGATGAGTTAGGCACTATAGTAAGAAATAAATCTAGGTTAGTTACACAAAGATATAATAAATAATAAGGTTTTGACTATGAGGAAACATTTTCACCAGTAACTAGACTTGAATCCATTACAATAATCCTTTCCTATGTAGCAAATTTGTATTTAAAACTATATCAAATGGATGTCAAAAGTTAATTCTCAAATGGTTATATAGTTGAGGTCATTTTTGTTGAAAAATCCCTAGGATTTCAAAATCCTTATTTTTAAAATCATCTTTTTAAACTAAAAAAATCTTATTATAGTAAAAAAATGGATCTTAGATATTTTTATGATAGGCTCAACTCTTTTCTAGTTTTTAATGGTTTTTCTAAAAGTTATATATGATTCTATTATAAAAAAGAATTTTGAATGATGTTTTAGTAGTTAAAATATTTGTGGATGATATTATTTTTGAATATTTAAAAATTTTATGTGTACCGATTTTCCAAAGATGATGAACAATAAATTTGAAAAAAAAAATTATGGGTGAACATAAATCCTTGCTCATTTTTAAAAATTTTCAACATAAAGATGATTTTTTTTTGAATCAATGTAAGTAAAGAAAATACCTTCTAATAAGTTCTGGTCTAGATATCACTAAACGTAGTGATACTCCCATGAGTACAACCTATATGTTAGATCATGATGAAGCTATAAAATCAGTGTTTCAATCAAATTATAGAATTATATTGCATGTTTTTTTATACTAATCCGCTAGAATACCTAATATTATTTTTAGTGTGTGTATGTGTACTCTTTTTCAGGAAAACTCAATAGAATCTCAATTAATTATTGATAAAAGTATTTTCAGATACCTAAAATATAAAAACAATCTAGTATTATTCTATCCAATAGGAAAATATTTTGACTTATTAGGTTATTCATATATATATTTTGGTGGTTGTAAGTTTCATAGAAAAATCACTACTAGAACATATTATCTTTTGGGAAAGTCTCTAGTATATTGGTGCAGTAAGAGGCAAATTTTGTGTCATTGTGTACTATTTAAGCTAACTATATTGTTTTGGGGAGTGTCAATGCATACATTTTGTATAATAAATGCACTATGCTAGACTATTGATATTAATTATGATATGTCTCTAAAAACTATGACAGAAAAAGTGAGATAAACATTTTTATGAATCTTATGTCTCATTCTAGGAGAAAGCATATTGATATAATACATAACTTTTTGAGGGATAGTTTTCAAAAGTTTGATATAACTCTTGAATTCATTATAACTAAGAATCATATTGTTAATATTGTTAAAAACTATTAAATTCCTATAGATTAAAAAACATCAAACATGAATTATGAATGATAAATTCTTGTTAGTCTTTAATATTGTAGGATCCACCATTGGTGATCCACCGTTGGAATGATACAATATTGAAATGATCCAGCATTGGAATGATCCACCTTTGGAATGATCCGCCTTTGGAATGATCCACCATTGGAATAAATCACCATTCGAATGATCCACTGTTGGACTGACCCACCTTTGGGATGGTCCACTATTGGGATGCTTTTATTCTCTATTTGTATTTTAGTACTAGTCGAACCCTAGTTTTCTACAATTACTAATTGTTTATATTAGATTTTTTTATTCAATTTATTCATGTATATTTAGTTAAATCTTTTGAATTCAATTCAAAAAATGATAAATTGGGCTTAAATTCTAAAATGGAGTCACTCTCACTCACACATTCTCCCTTCAAACAGACTGTTTCCCCTTACCTTTCCGTCCCAACCTATATCCTTCTCACAACTTTTATCTGTAATTTTTTATATATAATAGTGCGATTAGATATCTATAAAATTTAATCACAAAAAAATCAAGGACTACAAAGAAGTCTAAAGGAGAACTGAGTTGAGCTATCATCAAGTCAATGAACCCACAACATATGAATCACATAGTGGTTTCAAAAAAAGAATAATTTTATGAATGATTTATTTCTAGAACGACATTGATGATTAGGTTGATCCAAGCCCATAGATATAATTAATGGTTATATAAGAATTACATACGTTTCTATCCTAGGTCGGTTCATCAATTATATCATTATGAAGTGTTTGTTTTTGGATAAAAAAATGATTCCATTTGTATAATGATGGATTGTAAATAGTTTTCCTTTCTTCAGAGGAATAGGTGAGATTTATATATTTTTGTTACTAAGGATTTTTTGAGGACTATCATAAGGAAATTAAAAATTATAGAGATTCATTTTTTTTGATATTATTTGTTATGGATAACTGGAGATAGAACTTTTAGAAGTCATATTACTACTGAGTTAGATGGTGAGTGAAGACTTCTTATTATTTTCATTTAACATATGTTATGTCCCAGGAAGGGTGAATTTATTACTATAAGATATCATTATATGAACCTTACATTCCTTATGAAATTAGGGGGTATGATTAATCTCTAAAGATAACTCATGGTGCACATGATGGAAATGTATAAGTCGTCTTATAGGTCTAATTCTTTGATCTACAATAAGTTGATTTTAGCAATGTTAGAGAAACAATTATCGATAGATGAGAAGTTTGAAGTCAAATCGAAGTGTTTTGGATTTTGCTTGAGTAATCATAATTGAATAATAATTAATGTTAATTTTAATCCATGGTTGAGAAAGTGAGTTGATGATAATGAAAAACTCTATAAGGATTTTAATATTGTATATCATCCTACCAAACTCAAAAACATAGTGCATCATAGAATGGAGCTAGTTGAGATAGTTGTTTACTCTAATGAAGATGAATAAGAGGAATTGTTTATTTATTTTTATGAGGAGGAGGTGGTTACCTCAGTTGATGAGGTTTTCTATGAAAATATTCCAAAGAGTCTTGTTATGAATTTTGGCTCTACTAATCCTCCCATTTCTCCCCCATATAGAGAAAGTTTGTTGACTGAAGGAGATTAAGATGTGGAGACTAAAATTTATGGAGATAAAATTATTAATATTTATTAATATAAATATGAAAATGCAGTTGTGGAGGTATCATATAATGAAAAATGAGATAATAGTAATTGTAAGAATGGATATGATGAGGATAGAAGTCATGATGGACCTGATCATGACGATGCTGATGACATTGAGATGACTCAGTCACATCATCATTCTCCTAATACATTAGTGAGATCTATGGAGAGACTTGGTTCATATAGATATGTGTATTTGGAGATATATGCTTCAGTTCATCTAGTTGGTGATACCACCTCTTCTAGAGGTGAGACTATGGTAGCTACTCTGAGGGAGTAATCCCCATGTTTTTGAATGACCCAGAAACACCCTGAGATGGGAGGGGTGAATTAGGGTTTCAAAATTTTATTTTAAAGATAGAGATATTATTCCCACAATGGTAGGAACTTATTAAACCTATCAAAAGGAAATGAATAAAAAATAATCAATCACATTAAAAGAGACAACACAACAATTTTGCATGGTTCACCACTAAGGGAAAGTCCAAGGAGCATACTCTAACAATGTTCCAATGATACCAAAACCCAAAAATCATCACTAGATGTAGAATAAAAGAGTTTATACATAGTCACTCTATTCATATTCACACTTCCTTTAAAAAATTTTAAAGATATAACATCTCCTTCCACAGAAAAATTCTATTGACTCCCCCTAGATCATTGATTTTAGATAAGTCATACTCAGTTTAACAACATTAATGTCACCTCAATAGATTTACATGTATGTATTTGTCCCTAACTATCACAATACATGGATTGAATTGATTTCATTAATTGATTCACTAGAAATCACTTATCTAAAAAATCAGATACTCAAAACCATATACAACTTCAACATAGTACTTGTGTATGACAACTGTTCTTACACAAAAGTTTTGGAATTGGTGTGTAATATTTATTTAACACAACCCTTATCTATCATTAAACACTACCATGAAATAAACATAGTATAGATATAATCAAGGATCATTATTAGTGTAAGATTTATTTTGCTTAAGTATTTCTTGTATAGGTCTATCATGTGTCAGAGACACCAAATATTTGTTAAAAATGTTATAAATCTCAAATGGTGGTAGCTTCATATTTATATACCTAGATGACCCAAAGTGCATGTTTCTTTCACGTCAAACACCATGTGTATAATTTTGAAAATTAAATCACATTTTTAATGTAATATACTTTGACAAAATTCCATTTTTTCAGGCATCTCATGCCTTGCCATATTTGAAGTGATGAACTTGAAAGTCCACTTGCATGTAAGACCAAATTGATGTTGTATTTTCTGTGTAAGGTTATTTCACATAAAAACAAATATTTCACACGGTTCATTCCTTTTACATGATTTAAATAGACCATCCTGAAGCATAACTTTCACAAAAACAAACAAAAGATAGGCTTCATTTCTAACTAAGAGAAACCTTGGTTCCAATAGTTCTATTAGTCATGGTGTCGATCCTGTCAATCCTGCTAAGATTACTTCGTCTAGAGTGTAAGTACCTTATCATGATGAGTGGTAAAGGTTCCCAAGTATCTTCCATCTTGGTTTAGACAATTTAAAATCTAATGATGTTGAATATGATATTGTAGGCCATGTAGATACTCATGGTGGTTCTTCAATATCCAATGATGGGGTATCATATATGGGGGAGCCTACATAAGGTTCAAAATTTCTAGGACTATAATATCCAAATTAAGATGGAGGTAGTGGTGGTGATAACCCTAGAATTCCACTAGAGTATGGTGGACCTACAGTCTCAGTTGGAGTTCAGATAAATCCAAAGGGACCCCTAGTAGAGAATACTGATCAAGCATGTGATATTCATGATTTTACCTCAAATGTACCTACCAGATCATAGACTATAGAGGTTGTTATTCCTAGTGGTGGTAGATATATTTCACATACACCTTTTACTACTATTTTACAATTAAATTTTGTATCCAGTGTAGATGTAGTGTCTTTAAAATAAAGACTTGTTTAATATTTTACTGAGATTCTAAGGTATGAGGAAACTCCTATTACACATATCAGTAAAGCTAGTGCCCAACACATTTTTGAGTTAGTTGTTTTCCACATTCATCCCAAGATTAATTTCCATATTAAAGAATCTGAGATTGATAATCCTAGATTATCCAGTGAGATAGAAACCATGAGATCTATGATTGAGTAGATGAGGACCTCAATTGTTACTAGTTAGGATGCCTTATTAGATAGGTTGGAGAGTGTTCCTACTATTTATCACACATATACTAATCCACCTCCATCCACTTTTGTAGATTAAAAATTTTTCAGATCTATATTTTTATAAAAGCTTCATGCAATTTTGGGAGATGTTCATTCTTCTAACCAGGAGGACATAAAGTAAATTTGACAGCACAGTGAGCACATATACATACTTGTAAGAGAGGTTTTAAATGAAGTATAAATAGATAGGGAAACCAACATAAAGGACATTAAATACTATCTTTATAGGGTTAATATATATAAATCCTACCTTCCTTACATAACTATTATATCATCATCATGATAAAAAACATAATAGTGTTATAAATCTTGGATCTAAATGTTTAGCGTCTTGGAAAAATTTAGATTATATATAACATTAACATAATAAAAAATAAACATTTATTTAAATACTTCTTATATATCTTTATAAAAAGATAATTTTCTCATTAGAACATCTAATCACCTGAGGATATATATCAATGAAAGGGGTGAGCCAAAAGTCTAGTAAGAGGATGACTAAAGTAAATGAATCAATATAACATTGGTTTCCATAATCAATATCATCATATCATAAGAATATGAACATCACAAACATCATCAAGGGAAAATTTGATAAAGTCATGGAATGTGGCAATGCATAAAAATGAAACAACATGTCATAGCGGTCAAATACCAAACAAATTTGTGAATGAAGCTAGTATCATGTTCATGCATAACATATGTCCATAATCATAATTTCACCATTGAAAAAAAACTATCATCATTTTCATACACAATACACATTATCTCAGGGGATAAATTACATTACCCAATGAATTGGATGACTATATAATTTTGGATCCACTCGCCACATCATAATATTTACATAATCATGCATGTCACATAGACCATATAACAATTATAATCATGATATATCCTATTGAAAGGAATGGGTTTCCTAAGGATTTAAACAAACATAATTTCATGAATAAATATTTAGTTACCAAATAAATAAGGGTAAACATATTTAGAATAATCATTATCATTATTTAGTGAATAAAAACAACTCAAGAGGAGTAAAATATGTGTTTTTGGAAAGAAGAGTTATTTTGGATAATCTTTGTATTTGTTATAAAATCATGTATGAAACATGTATATACCCAAAAATAAAAATTAAGAATAATTAAATGATATTTATGGATCATTATCAGACTACTCATACCAAATATGTTTTAAATAGAGATAAACTAAATAAAATGAGATGGGTTTGAGAATCCCCTTATATTAATTCCTACTTTATTTCTTTACATTTGTATATCCTGACTAATAAATTTTTACTTATAAAAAAATGATAAAGAAATTAATAATATTCATTTGTAAAAATATTTTTCAATTATAAGAATTTTATTATATTTATTAATTTTAATTGATGAAATTGATGCATTTTAATATTATGTTTTTCCTAAAAAATTCATGTTTCACTTTGGTTTCTCTCTTTTCATTTAATAACATTTATACACTAGAATATTTAATACCAAAAGATTATAATACATATAATTACATGTTTATATATTGTATATATTTTATAATATCCATCCATGATGATGATTATACGTGTTGACATGGCAATATCTCCATAGGTGGTTAACTGACCTTTAACACGATGTTGCCAAATGAGCAGAAAATAGAGGTATGACATTTATATTATTGATAAATATAATAATTAAAGTATGTTAACATCATTAATATAATTTTAACTTACTTAGTAATTATTTTTATAAAATACATTTTTGAAAGGAATTATTAAAAAGAAGAAATATAAGAAGAAAATATGGGAGAGTTAATAGAGATTTACTCTCTCCTTGGTGTACCATCTCTTGTACAAAAATATAAATACAATGGCGATTGGAGTTGGATCACTCCAAAATGACCCTAAGTACTATAAGGAGCTTAAGAGGGAGAATTTGGTAAGATATTAGTCATTTTATGTGGTGGGGAGTTTTTTTCAAGGGAAGGGAGAGGGGTTATTTATACTTGAGGAGAAATGTATATTTAGAATAAAATATTATATCAAAGCAAAAAAATATAATAGTTAAATTTTTACAATATAAATAATATATCAACATGACATAATAGGTTTCAGACTTTAAATCACCCTTATAATTTTAATTGATTAATTTTTTAAAAAAGAAACCAAAAAGAAATAACAACTGTTATTTCAAGGAATCACTTTTGACTTTAGGTTTTGGAAAGTTCTTTTTAGGTTTGGAAATTATGTTTTTTGTATTTTAATGACTCATTTATAAAATAAATTATATAACTTCTTAAAATAAAGTTCTAAAATTTATTATTTCATTGTTATATCTTAATTTTTTAATTTATGATACATTGATAATGTAAAAAACTGTATTTTTACTATTCACTTGAAAAATGAAGTATTTTAGGAAATTACCGATATAATAAACCTTCTATAATTTACACATGATGATTCTAAAATGATATTAATTTTATAAAAATAAATTTCTATAATAGGTAATTTTACATTTTAATATAATAATTATGATTTTTATGATATATTTTAAAATATAGTTTTATTAAAAATGTGCTTAAATTTTATTTGATTTTTTAATCATGATATTTATTTTGTGCAACTATAATATTTTTATTTACATAAATTAATCATGATAAGTGTTATTTACATCACAATTTATAATTGTGTGGTAAAATTACTATTCCAATAGTGATGTTATTATTCCCAACAGTCATGTTACTATTCCCAATAGTCATGTTATTATTCCAAGGGTCTCGTTATCATTCCAATGGTCACATTAAATCCTTTAAATACCTATACATTCCTTTATTCATTGTTAAACGCAATTAGACTCAAGTTATATATTTATATTTTCTATAATGTTTCTTGGTTCACTAATATTTTTTTTCTTTTCTATAGTGTTTGAAGTGGGGGTTATGATTCTAGTAGATTGGGGTCATCCATATTTACCCATATTAGCTTTTATATTTTATATTTTTTTCCCATATATAATGTCTGTAATTTTTAGTGGATTCATTTTTGATTAATGTAATAGTATTAATTAATAATGTTTTTTAGTTTCTTAATAGTTTTTATCTGTATAAAATTATTTAATATAAAACACATATATATATGAAACAAATATTACTAATAAACACAAGGTAGTTACATTATTTTATACTTTATAAACTTCATCCCTAAAATTTCAACTCATATTCATTATTGAGAATAAATGAGGGTACTTTTATTTAATTATTTCCCCTGATTTCTATATCTCCACTTCATACTTATGGTTCATTCACAATTATTTGACTATGAGAGATGTCTTTTGGGTATTAATTTGTCACTAAGATCTATGATCTTCCTCATCTACTCTTCATATGAGTGATCATTCTCAAGTTTTACTACCTCGTGATTTAGTACTTGTGAGGGATCAGGTATTTACTTCCTAAGGATAAATATGTGGTACATGTCATGAACCCGAGCCATACTTTATGGCAATGCAATATGATAGTCCATTTCTCTTATACGATCAAGGATATCAAAGAGTTCAATGTACATTGGGATTTGTTTCCCTTTCATTCCAAACTAGATGACCTTATTCCATGGTGATATTTGAAGGTAAAATGTGTCACCTACATCAAAAAACAAGTCCCTTCAAAGGTTGTTTGCATAGCTCCTTTTTCAATAATAAGTATCACTTACAGGTTATTAGATGGATTGATCCTTCTTTGTCATCTATTATACAAGATCAGGTCTGAGTATCTTTCATTCCCCAACATCATCCCAACAAGTTAGAGTTCTACATCCCTTCCCATACATTACTTCATGTATATATATTTGAATACTCTAGTGGAATTTTTTGTTACATGAAAACTCAACCAATGGGTTTTGTTGATCCCATCCCATTTAAATTCAATTGAGCAGTCACTAAGAATTTCCTAATTTGTATGAGTATTATTTTCAGATTGGCCATCATTTTGGGGTGATACGTTGTGCTAAAATTCAATTCAGTAATGAAATCATGTTGAAGAATTCTCCAGAATTTGGAGTTTAATCTTGGATCATGATCCAAGATGATAGAAAGTGGAACCCCATAAATTTTCACTACTTGCATAAAAAATATCTTGGAAAATTCCTCAAGTGAGAAATCATCCATAATGGTGATAAAGTGGGTTTCCTTGGTGATTTGACCCACCACAACCCATATCACATTATTTACTTTGGATTTATTCATGTGACCAATGATAAATTCCATGGTGACATTCTCCCAATTTCATGTGTTTATAGGCAACTGTTTCATAATCCATTTGGCCTTTTTCACTCTTATTTAACTTTCCAACATACCAAACACCATGATATATAATCTGAAATCACATTCTTTATGTTGTCCCACCAGAAGTGCTCTCGAAGATCATGATGCATCAAGGTATTTATAGGATGGATAGAAATGGTGAGATATTCATATTATCGAATAGATACTTCTTTAGCTCAGGTTATGAAGAAATAAAATTCCTAAATCCAAACATAATCACACTAACCTCATCAATGTTTGAATCATGAAAATTCCCTTAATTAACTATTTATGCTTTCTTCTGAAGCTCTATAACATCCTTTTGTGCCTCCTTGATCTTCTCTTAGAAGGATAGTTGGGAAATCATTTTGTAAAGGTACAATGTATTCCCCCCATTATGATTTCCAAAACCATAAATTGAATATAAAAGAAGATATGGAATTTCCTAATCTACATCATTGATAATGTAGCAGGTACTTTTCTTGTAAGAGCATCATCTACCTTATTCACATTTCCCAGATAGTAGTGAATATAGAACTTTTAGTACCTTATTAGCACTAAACATATTCATTGATGCATGTTGAACCCATTCTATGTGAATATATACTTTAGACTCCTATGATCAATATATATATCAAAAAATTTACCATAGAGATAGTGCCACCAAATATTTACAGTAAAGATCACAACTAAAAAATCCAGATCATGTGTCAGGTAGTTATGCTCATGGATATTCAGTTTTCATGAGGTTTAGACTCTCAATTTATCATTATATATGAGTACACAACCCAATCCTTTATTTTATGAATCTTTGTATATCTCAAAACATTTTCCACTTGTTGGTATTTTGAGTGTACACATAGTGAGTTTCTTCATCTTGAGATCCTTAAAGCTTTCCTCACATTCTTCTGTCTAGACATACATTACCTCTTTATGTGTTAAATTTTTTAGAGGGATAGAAAATCATGTGAAATTTCTCACAAAACATTATTAGTACCCATCTAAGCATAAAAAATATGTATTTTTGAGACACTAGTGGGTTTAGGAAATTTATCAATCGCATTTTCTTTGAATGGTAAGTAGAAATTCCCTCACTTGTGATCATGTGTCCCAAGAATGTTAATTGTCACATCCATAAATCACTCATTCTGAACTTATCGTATATTTTTTTCTTCCTTAATGCCACCAGAAAAATCCTTAGATTTTATTCATGTTCCTCCTTTCCCTTTGAGTAAATGAGAATTTTGTTGATAAACACTACCACAAATTTGCCAAGTTAGTATTTAAAGTGTATGTTAATCAAATCCATGAGGATTACAGGGGAATTATTAAGTATGAAGGAATCACTATGAACTCATAGTTCTCATACCTTATATGGAAATAGGTCTTCTAAATATATATCTTCTTCACCTTCATTTGATGATATCTAGAATTAAGATCCACCTTTGAGAAGTACTGAGCTCCTAGTAGTTGATTGAACAAGTCATAAATCCTTTTATTAGGACACATGTTCTTTACGATGATTTTTTTATCTAATGATAATTTATACATAGCATTATTGATCCATCCTCCATCATGATAAAGAAAACTGGTGCACCCCAAGGTGATGCACTAAGTCATATGAACCCTCTGTCCAAAAGATCTTGATCCTAGTTCTTTAACTCCACCAGTTAGATCAGGGCTATCCTATAAAGTAATATAGAGATATGAAAGGATATGGGTATGATATCAATATAGAACTCTAGTTCATGACCAATGAGATGCTTGGGTAAATCTTCAATTAATACATCAGTGTATTCCCAAACAATTAGAATTTCCTCCAGGTTGATACCTTCCTTTGACTCAATCATTTGTTCAAGGTGTAAATCATGAAAGGGTATAAACTCTCATATTGTGAGAGGATTTTCCAATGGAGATTCATGGTCTTCCTTACATTTATGTAGGACACGGGATAGTTTGGAATATGAAAAAATATTTCCTTTTCCCAATAGTTGATGTGTTCTCTATATAATGTGAGCTAATCCATATCCAATCCCACAAAAGGTTGTATTAAGTGATTCAATAGAAGAATATTCCAACACACACTTATAGGAGAATATTACAACACTTGGGTCAGAATGATGACAACACCTGGGGTTTTTATAGATATCTCTAATTCAAGGTATTAGGTCTTCTATTCAATAGTTATAAAAAACATATAGGATATAAATGAATGCATAGAACTAGAATCAAATAATAATTTTTCCATTAATGAGAGAATAGGAAGTGTACCCTATATGATTTCACTTTTTTTCTCCACTTAAGTAGTATTGATGGAGTAATCTTTCCCTTAAACCTTTGGTTTTTTTATTTCTAACTTTTATTTCCCTCAAGGACCCATAGTTTAGTGTTCTCGATTGTGCAGCTCCCTTTCTCTCTACAATTGAAGAATTGAACAATGGGTGGTGCATTAATATGTTCCCTCTTTTCCACAATAATATTGGATGGAATATTTATGTCTCTTTGACATTCATGAACTTGGTGGCCTTTTATATCACACTTTAACCATTCCCCCATCTGATCGAGGCAATTTCCACGATTCTTCTTCCCACATTTTTTACATGTGGGTATTTGGATCCACTCTGCCCATTTATCATTTGACCCACCATCTTAAAACCCCATTCTTTTATTGTTATTTCCAAAACCATGGGACCATTATTTGGGCTTTGTCTCTACTTTGAGATCATATCTAAACACTTATTAATAACTATAAAGGTATGATATAGCTAGATCCTTTCGAAAGTTTTCTTTTTACCCAGTAAAGAATATTTCTATTTTTTATCATTATTGATAACAAAACTGAAGTCATATATTTCTAGCCTTGTGAAGTTTTCATCATAAGTAATGAAATATTCACATTCCTTTTACTTCAAATCAAGGAATTATATCTCCATATTTGTTTTTAGAGAACGATTTATATACTTGTAATGAAATATTTCCCTAAATTATTCCCACTCTAATACTTCGATTTCATCCTTTATCTTGGTGTTCATTATCAAAGACCATCACTAATCATCTTCTCCCTCAAAATGAAAAGACA
Source organism: Viscum album (assembly GCA_963277665.1). Lineage (NCBI taxonomy): Eukaryota > Viridiplantae > Streptophyta > Magnoliopsida > Santalales > Viscaceae > Viscum > Viscum album. Next base: position 1,712,192,603 of record OY728165.1, on the reverse strand, counting down.
CAAGATTCACCTTCTCCTTTTCGGAACAATGGATCACAAACAAGATCTTTTGTATTGAGTTAACCCACTTTTCCATGGTAAGTGGATCAGAAGATAAACTAAACCTTAGTGGTCATTATCACATAAAGAAATAAATGAATAATTTCTCTTTCTTAGGTGAGGATGGAAGTTACACATAGTTCAATAAATTATTTAAACATGATATAACTAGGTAAGTATTTATATAATGTTTTGAACACTTCCTCCCATGGAATTGGGTAAGTCGTTCAGAAACTCATTACATTGTACCTCACATGGGTTATTAGCCTAGTTTCTCCTGCTCTACATCATTTTACAAAATAGAAAAGGTTTGACCAAAATATAATTCAACAATGCATGAATGATTTATTCTTTTTTGAAATTAACACTAAAGTAATATCTTATGGGATCCCTATGTTTATCCTTCTCTAAAAATATTATTATAGGATATTTAACCTAAAAATATACTTATATTTATGGTTTTCACTCTTGTTTTCTAATCCCAGATCCCAAAATAACTAAACTATGCTTTGATACCATCTATAGTAACCCTACTTTTAATTACATAACTATTACACCATTTTCAAGCTAAAAAACATAATAGTGTTACAACTACAGGATCTGAAGGCTTAATTTCTTGGTAAAATTAGGCTTATATATAATAAGGAAACAATAAAAAAATATTTATTTAAATACTCCATATTTATTCTTCTTAAAATATCATTTTCTATTTAAAACATGTAATCCACTGAGGATATATATTAAAGAAAGGGTTGATCTAAAATCCCAGTAAGGCGGTGAATAAAGGACATGAATGAATATTACATGGGTGAGCATAGTCAACATCATCATATCATAATCATGGGATCATCATCAATATCATGAGGGAAACATGTGAAAAAGGTATAGATGTGGCAATGCATAAAAATGAAACATCATCTGTAACATCCTATTACTATTTTAAGTATTGATAAACCTTCTTATATTATATTATTAATGTCATACATTAAAAGGGGAAAATGGTCTATCAGTGAAAAGTTGCGTTTTTGTTAAACACATAATGGGATGGAAGAAATACCAATTAACAGTCTATAATATTAAATTAAATATTTTTTGAGTTCAACACTAAGTATGTATGAGTTTCTAAGGCCCAAAAAATCTCAGCGAAGAAGGAATAAAATTATTAAATAGAATATATTAAGTGTGCAATTTTTATTCAAAATATTTAAACAACTCTAAATTGATGCATCGTTTGAGAAATCTGAGACTATTGTTATGTCGGAAATATGGTGATTACCATATGTGGTGTATAAAATTAGAATGAGCCGGAAATTTGGACGTCTCACTCGTGAGATAAAGCTATTAAATAATATTTAATATATTAGATATTAAAAATAATTAAATATATCTCAAATGGTGCATCGTATGGGAAATATAAGACCACCAAAGGGTCCATAATGAGGGTTTTAGCCTAGGCAAGGTATAAAATTAGTTAGCATTAGGATTTTGGATGAATCGCTTTCAAAAATAACCTAATTTATTTGAATTAATTATTTATTCAAATTTTTAATTAATAAATCATTAATATATCTCAAATGGTGTGTCCTGTGAGAAATCTGATACCACAATTGTATCTGAAATGGGGTTTTTACCCTAGAATAGGTATAACATTTGTATGTATCGTGTGTTTGGATTACTCGCTTGCAAAAATAACCGTTTTTATTTTAATTAATTATTTATTCTGGTTTTTAATTAATAAATCATTAATATCTCTCAAACGGTTCATTATTGGTGAAATATGAAACGACCTTTGTTTCCAAAATAGGGTGTTTACCATAGATATGGTATGTATTTTATTCTAAAGAGACCTTAGGTATCATTTATCATTAAATTAAGCTATTTAATATTAATATTTTTTATTTATTTATTTTTAACCATACATTCATATCAACTTCTCCATGCAAGTTAGAAACACCATTTTTAATGGATGGATTCACCTGAGAGCTTCTAAATCATTACCGTTTTTATTCATTTCATTTGAAAAGTACTAATGAGTGTAAATTAATGACTCCGCAATAAATTTGGAGTTAAACTATGGATTAAATCGGATGTTTGAAATTGGGGTTTTAAATGATCTGATTTTAGGGTTCTAAAATCATCAAAATCCTCTGGTTGGTTGATCTTGTCAAGTTCGACTGATTGTGGATATCCTCTTCACTTGATCTACGAAGCCCTAGTGCTAATCATCTTCTCTTCCATTAACATCAAGCATAGGTAGATAGTCTTCTTCTTGTGCATGGTGCAGCTTGAAAAAATGGGTTTGCCTATTTTATTTTATCTATTTACTTTATTATTCAAATTATTTTCATCTCTAATAATTTAATAAAAAATGGTGGTTTTTAATATAAATGGTTAAACCTAAATTATCTAAGGACAATTTTTCAGATTATAAAATGGTATTTATGTGAATTATGATAAAATAATAATTTATAAACAAATTAACGAATTATTTTTCCCCAATTATCAAAGGTATGATTCCAAAAAAAATAGTTGACAATATGTTAGTAACTATCAGGTAATTTTTATAATGATTTATTAGTAGATAAATCTTGAGTGGGATTATCAAAAGAAAATGAAATATAATTATCAAAAAATAATTTATAAAATATTATAATATAATCATCAGTATCCTTTTCTATGCAGTTTTGAAATACAACTATTTTCAGTTACAAAATGGTAATTTCATCAGGTTATCCAAAGAAAAAATTAATCACTTTGAATTATATATTTTTTAGTTGTGGAAAATTATCAAGGGTTAATTTATAAAATTAACATATGATATTTTTTTAGATTATCAAAGATAATTTTTAAAAAAATTATGAAAAGTTGTTATAGAAAATTATCAAAAGATGGATGCAATAATTTATCGATGGATAATTTATCAAAATTATCTAAGGATAATTAATATAATTATATAACAATAATTTCAATATTATCAAAGGATAATTATAAATAATTATCAAATGATAATTATAATTAATAATCAAGAGATAATCGTGAGTTTTACAAATGATAATTATTAAAAGAATTTATAGAAGGATAATTATTTAAATTATCAATGAATAATTATAAAGGACAATCACATGTGTTATTGTTTTAATCTAAAGATATTATAATATCGAATGTGGTTTATAATTATTTGAAGGAAAATATTGTGATTGCATGCATTAACATAAAACGATAATCCATAGATTATATAGGAGAGAAGAAATGTAATTACATGTAGTATTTTATTTCCTTGAAATAAAATAAAGGGATATGATTATCGAATGAGGTTTATAATTATTCTTATGGATATATCTTGTGGTTTCATGTATTAACATAAAATGATAATCCAAAGATTATCTAGGAGAGAGAAAATGTAATTGCATGCAATATCTCACTTATGAAATGAAATATATGTTTTTGTTCTAGGAACCCTTGATGAATGTCGAGTATTGGTGTGTCGATGCTTACGATAAAAATATCGTGAGGAGGTGTATTGAACCACATTGGGTGGATTATAATTATCGATGACATCATCGACCTTGAGGTAGGTGGTTCTGTTCTGATTAGCAAAATTGATTATATTTGTATTTCTTGATTTATTTCAATTGTTGATTTAAATTCAATTTCTCAAATCTTCGTTCAATTAAATTGATAAAAAAATGATTCCAATTAATCAAGATATTTGAAAAGGTTTTGGCATAGAAATTTGAAAAACCCATGATTCCATTGAATTGGATGTGCTTATAGAAATTGGAGAATTTAAATTTTGGATTTTATGGAAATTATTCCAATTAAATTGTTGTATTTAATTGTGAAAATAAATTTTGTAATTATCGAATTGGTTTTGAATGGATTTACAACTAGTGAAAATGGCTTAAAATGATTTGATAGAAAACCAGTGGTTTTATCTTGTGAAAGAGGCATGTTTTTGAATAAAAACTTTTTTGGTTTTAAATGGAGATAAATTGGAAATTTTGAAATAGAAGAATGGGATTGATCATATTTTTAAGTTGTCTTAAAATAGTTCACCCATCATGTAAGAGTGAATGAAATCCTTTGGTAGTTAGTGAGTTATTTGGATACACTCTACGCAACAACAACATTCTAAATCATACTTTCGGCAGGTCACATCCCTGACGGGTTGATAATGAGTCTCCTATGTCCAGTGTCATAGGGACATGTGTATACACATTTTTTTAAGTTCACATAGAGAGTGCAAAATATTATAGATTTTTCATACTATCGTACCTTTTGGAAGATGAAAATGTTGCTTGATTATTTATTTATATTTGAGATATAAATGTAAACCAATGTTTGTTTGAACTTCTTACCTGACTATTGAATTTATATAAACTATTTTATATATGAGTTTTACATATTCCATTTTTTTAAAAATATTCCATCATTTGTAAAATCATTTCATTGAAATATTTATTTCCATAATTTGAAAATGTATAGAATGTTTTTTTTAAATATGATTTTGAATTTAAAAACGTGTTTATTTGAAAATTGAAAGCTTTTCTTTGGATAATCTATATTTGGAATCTGTTATGGAATCTTTATTGGTGTCCTACTAGGATTAGGATCACAACCTAATTTTGCCTTCGGGTGTTTGTAGACTTTCTTCATCCACGTTTAAGAAAAGGGAAGGGATCTCTTGGAGGTGGATCTAACTATTGAGATTTGGTCTTGATGAGATGTGTCCTTAGGAACCTTGTAGTTATTAAAACTTTTTTATACTCTGGATTTTATGCCTTTTTTGTATTATGGTACATTACTTCCAGTGGAGTTATTTTGTTATGCACACTATCTTGTTTCTTTTCTTCTGCATTTTTTGTGGCAAAATCGTTCCCACTTGCATGTTGTTTGAAGTTAGGTGCTAGTTGTCGACACGTGGGGATTGGGAATTCACATCAGGCTATGTCAGGGCTATCTCAGTTATCGGGTTACCAGGGTACCTAGGCTGGATCGTGACAACATCTCATAGTGGTTAAATACCACACATAGTTATGAATAAAGCTAGAATCATGTTGATGCATAAAATATGTTTATAAGAGTAACATCATCATTTTGAACACATTTATCATCAAGTTAAACCATAATAGAAATTATCATATGAGATAAATCACATTACCCAATTCATTGGAGGGATATATAATTTAGGTCACACCCGTCATATCATAATATTTACATAATCATGTATGCCGCATAAAATTTATAATTAACATAATCATGAAATAGCCCATAGAGAGGAATGGGTTTCATTAGGATTTCATTAATCATAATTTCATGAATAAATTTAGTCTTCCCAAATGAATAACGAAAAACATATTTAGTATAATCATAATCATTCATTAGTGAATAAGAATCAAATTGATATGGGTAAAATATGTGTTTTTGGAAAGAAAAGGTATTTTGGAAAATATCATTATTTATCATAAACTCAAAAAGAAAAAATTTATATCCCTTAAAATAAATTTTAAGAATAATTAATTGGTATTTATAGTATATTATAGTACTATTCCTTAAAAATATGTCATTAAATATAAATAACCCAAAGAAAATGAGTGGGGTTTGAGATTCCATATACCTTAATTCCCACTTTATTTCATCACTTTTGTGCCTCCAGAATAATAAACATATATTTATTAATACATTGATATAGAAGTGAATTATATTAATGTCATGACCCAACCCTACCCGGGCTCGAGCTACAACTACCCCAAGCCCGCCTCCATAGGCCAAGGGCTGGCAACCAGCGCCGAAGGCACAACAACTCGGGAAGGTCTTTTCCTAAGTACCTATACACACACAGGAAACACACTCAATGGAAAAGTGCAGAGTAAAAAAGGGATGCAAAGGGAAACTACTATAAATAAACCAAAAAGTTCATCGACCACTAAAATTACAAAGCAAGTGCTGAAAGTAACTGAAAAAAAAGGGGAAAAACATGTGCCCAACCAGAAAAGTTCCACAACCCAGCAACAGGTAAACAAAAGGAAAACAGCTGGAAGTGTTCCCCACCTGGAACCTGACTACGACCACCGCACGCGGTCCAAGCTCCCAAACTCCTATGCTCCGCTGAAGTCACAACCAACCAGTCTGTCGTCTGCAAGGGAACACAAAGTGTGGGCAAAGACCAAGCAGGGGTGAGTATAAAAATACTCAGTAGGATACCCCAAATGATAGAGGGAGAAAAAAAGGAGGTACCGAATGGTGAGAAGTAGATCGAATAGGGGAAATTAAATAAGTACAACTGAGAGTGCAGAAAAGAGTACAATAAAGAGTCCAGCTCAAACCAACAAGAAAAAGGAGATAGACTCGTCCAGACACAAGGAGCTGGAAACGATGTGAATATGAACTTCTCGTCGAGTCTTCGCTACCTATATCAGGAGATTAGACTCTTCCAACCATGAGAAGCTAGACACAGAAAGCACGTGGCATACCCCATGCATCTTCGCCTCTCCTAGAAGGAGAGTAACTAAAACCCGAGAAAATGGGTACCAGAAATAAGGTATATACAAATACATATTCTCAACAAGAAGCCCGAACAAGGTCGTAAGGGGATCTCTGTCCCATAGCTAAACCCAATAAAATTGAGTCTCCAATAGTCCTAGAAGTAAACACCATCGATGCCCAGCATCCCGCATGTCTTCCCTGAACTACAAGTCAAGGGTTCAATAACCGCACATTTACACTATATGCTTTGGGTTGTACTAACTCACCCGCACAGTTTTAGTTCGCATCACAAGGACGCGTCTCGGTGGGGAAAGCGCTACACGTACTTGAGAGTTCTGGGGGAACGTCAAACCACAAATCGTCATTGCCCCGCAGTCAAGAGGTCTGCTCAAATTCGATAGGAGACCTCCTTCCCAGCCCCGCTGGACGGTCCCTGGAAGTCAATGGGTTCCCACTACAGGGAGACCCGGTAAGAGTCGACGAGTTCCACACTGCCCAGTCCCGTATCAAGGTAATCCACTGGAGGGTGACCACGCTAAAGTCGGTGACGGGACCACTGCCCAGCCCAGCTGGAGGTAACCCAACATCGAGGACCACTGCCCAGCCCAGCTGGAGGTAAGCCCGGCATTGGGGACCACTGCCCAGCCCAACTTGAGGTAAGCCCAGCATCGGGGACCACTGCCCAGCCCCGTTGGATGTAAGCCCAACATCGGGGACCACTGCCCAGCCCAGCTGGAGGTAAACCCAGAACTGCTCTGGCCATCCCTGTTGAATGGTAACCCACTGGTCATCCCTGCTGGCTGGTACAACTGGCAAGCCCTTCTCAAAACAACCTCAGCCCTACTAGTAACAACCTCAGCCCTGCTAGTAACAACCTCAGCCCTTCTGGTAACAACCTCCTGGGTAGAGGATCGATGCCTGCGTAAAGTGTTGGTCACACCGAATCCACAAGAACTCTACCAGGGAACACAAAGCAATGGGAGAAACTCCCCAGGCCTCTTAGGGCGATCACGCTCCAATCCGTTGAGTCACTGTCGAAGCGGACTGAGACATCTCATCCTAGAAAGTGGGAAAACACCCACGCTGTACGAGCACACTTAGTCGCAAACGGTGCCACAGTCCGGTGAAAGGGGAACGGTATTGAAACTCCTCACAGCTGAAGAAACAGAGGAACAACCATCTCTACCGGCAAAACCATCAAGAATGAAACCAGGGGGAGACCACTCAACCCTGCCGGTCAAACAAACGAGCACATAGGGACCCTCTACGTCACGAGAGGTCAAAGTACGTAAACCAGAACACGAAATGGAAATGGGGCCCACATGACGTGTGGCCCCATCTCAACCCTGAAAAGGCGCACAAAAAATTTTCAGGTACGAACCACACGTACCTCCAAGCGCTTTTGTATACTACCAGAGTATATCTCGTCTTCATCCCAAAGGCTAACGTGCACTCGACAACCAACTTCAACACGAAGGCGTGAACGTATCAACTCCAACCTACCACCTCAATGGCTGAGGCACAACCAACCACATCTCTTCAAGAATTTACATCACTCACATGGGAGTGCACGCGATCACACGCCAAGGGTCCGCTACAAACATGGTAGAAGAACCGCCCCCGGGGCACCTTCACATTTCCACATTTAATAAGATCATGCAAGAGGCTTCGCACACCTGAACAGATTACATCGTTGTAATCCACGCGAAGAAACCTGCGAGATCGGCTACTTACTCACCTCAAGCGGATATCCGACGGAAAAGTCACCAACACCTCCTCACGCCCGAACGGCGTCCCATGATCCCGAGCCTTGGCTCTGAAAACAGTCGGGCGCATCGCACCATTGAGATCCCCTTGGGAAGACACGTCAAAAGCACTACTCACTTGAGTGCAACAGATATCTGGAGAAAAAGGTGCATTTTGGTGCACCGCACACGAGTGGTGCTTCGTGGGACCAGCAACCCGGTCCAGAAACACAATGAACAGATCACACCGTTACGATCCTCTCGAAAAAATACACAAGATAGACTATTCACATGTCCAAAACGGTCGCCCAGTGATAGAGATGGAAGATCACCATCAACGCCCAAATGGCCCTCATGGGGCCCGCACCATCGTGTCTAATTAGAGTGGGCGGATTGCACCATTGCAATCCCCTCGAAAAAAAATCCAAAAACAACTGCTCGCACGCCCTGAACGTACATCCGATGAAAAAGTCGTGAAACGCTACACGTAGCTCGAAAGACGGGCCGTGGGGCCCGCGCCTCAACATCGACCTCAATGCCTGAAACCACCACGGAAAGCTCCGCCTCGATGCTAGGGTTCCAACACCACTGATGGCACTCGAAAAAGACGTCAGACACATCCGTGCCGTCCAAAACATGTTCCACCGAAGAAAAAGTCGATTCCCATAAAGACGCGTCGCACCTCCGAGGCCCCTCATTTCGGGAATTAAAAATTCCTGAAACCATCTCAAAAAGTCTGTCTCGTCGAAATGGTTCAACTTCCATAGATTTCACTCAAAACGGACGCATGTAGCAGAAAATACAGGCATCTAAGATTTTTAAGGGGGATTGCCCTTGGGCCGGACCGGCCCGGCCCGGCCGGTCCGCCCTGCTCGGGCCGGCCCACTGAACTGCGGCCCAGCCGTTGGGCCCGGTCCAGCCCATCCCGCGGGCCGCCACACTACGGCCCGCCTCCTCCCGTGGGGCTCGTGCTTTAGAGCGGCCTCCTCCACCGACCGGCCAATTGTCCGGTCGCGTCCACGCGGAGACACACCAAACGCGGGTCTTTGTCGCCACGCAGGGGTCGCACGCCACGACCCCGTCTCGCCTTCGTTCCAGCCAGCGCCAACGGCGCATCATGATCCCTCGCCCACGACCACCCCGCCTTAGCCGACACCGCTGCTCGCAAGCATGGAGAAGCCATGGCGCCGCCTTGGTCTGCCGTCGCGCCGCCTTGGAACCTCGCCGGACCGCCGGAAAAACACCCCAAAACCCGCTGATTTCGGCGGATGACTGCGAGTGCGTCGAGACTCGGATTTTAAAACCAAAATATGCAACGGAAAGAGCATAGAGTCTACTTTTCATTCATGGTGTTTTTTCGATAATTAGACAGAGTTTTGATACAAAAAATTTTAGCTCAAAATAGGTGCGGGAAAAGGAAACGAAAACGACAAATCCTACCTCGATGGGCTTCGCCCGAAGCTTCCCCGCGACACGTCGGAGCTGCCTCACTGGAGCCGCCTCGCCAGAGATGTGGAGGAGAGGAGGAGAGGTTGAGGGTGAGAGGTCTTCACCAGGGGGTGAACAAGGGATGGGGAAGGGGATAAGGATTTAATAATATTAAAAAATTTAATTAATTTAAAACCACAATTTAACCCGCATCTGAATCCTTCGATAGAGTCGAGGTTAAGCCTCCCCTAGGCCAAACACCACCTCCTGAGCACAACGGCAGTCTCAGAATTTTAATTTGAGCCCCCGTTCAAAATTTATTAAACTTAGCGCCCAAGGCTGCCAAATTTTGAAAATGCCACTGGGCCATTTTTCACAGACGTGCCGCGCCCTCAAAACGTACACCCCTCCTAGGGTAAACGACACGCTTTGAACTCGACGGTGCCCTCAGTTCCCCAATCCGAGCAACTGTTTAAGAGATATCTGAGTTAAGCCGTTAAATGAATAAATTAATTATTCAATTTATCCATTCCACGCTCTGATAGCGAGTGAGGGGTCCAAACGTCCCGCGCCGACAAGTTTTATGTCATTCCTAGGGTAAACACCATATGACTGACCCATCCATACACTCGGATCTCTGATCTGAAGCACCGTTTAGGAGTTATCCCATTTATTTGGTGTTTCCAGTGTGAACGCACTGAAAATTTAATTCTGGCCACTCCAGGGCTCGGAATCGCACGCCGTCTGAAGGTGCTGCTCTGGAATAACATCAAGAATATTCCAAAGTCTTTTGCAGAAAAAACTGGGTTCTTTCAATTAATTTATAAAAATATTTAGTAATTATAATAATTTTATTATATTTATTAATTTCAATTGATGAAATTGAATCATTTTGATATCATGTTTTTCTTAGATATTTCCTATTTCACTTTGGTTTCTCTATTTTCATTCAATGTAATTTATAAATCAGTATAATTAATTCTAGAAGCTTCTAATACATATAATTAAATTTTTATATATTATATATAGTTTATAATTTTCATCCATGGTTATGGTTATATGTTTTGAAATGGAAATGTATTCATATGTGGTAAACTGGCCTTTAACTAGACGTTGTCGAAAGAGCAGGAAAGGGAGGTATGAAATTTATATTTGACATAAATATGAAAATTAATTTACATTTCCATCATTATTATAATTTTAAATTACTTCATTATAAATTTTATGGTATATGGTTTTGAAATTAATTGATAAAAATAAGGACGATAAGGAGAAAAGAGGGAAGAGTAAATACAGACTTACTCTCTCTTCAGTGCAGCTTCTCTTGTACAACACTATAACTCCCATGGATATTGAAGTTGGATTGATCCAAAATTTCCCTAAGTATACTAATGGGATTTAGAGGGATTATTTGGGGAGATCTTGATATTTTGAATGGGTTGGAAGAGTAGTTATTTCAAGGAAAGGGAGAGGTGTTATTTATACATGATGATAGGGGCATTCTTAGAATAAAATATGGGATAACATATTATATTAAAGGTAAAACATGTAGTAGTGAATTTCTTACAATATAAATCATATAATAATATAAAATAATGGTTATAATAATTTTAATACCTTTTATAATTCATATTCATTCATTTATTTACAGGGAAAGTGGAAATAAAGAAAAAATGGTAGTTTAAGGAATTACTTTTGATTTTAGGTTTTGGAAAGCTATTTTAAGTTTTGAAAATTAATTATATTGTGTTTTAATAAATAATTTGTGAAATAAGATATATCATGGATTGACCTCTAAATCTAGAAAGTACTATTCAATTATTACATCACGAATGATGTAATTTAAGATACACTGGTTATGTGAGAAACTATATTTTTTACTATTCACCTAAAAATTGAAGTATTTCATAAAATTACAAATAAATTACCCTTCTATAATTTCAACATGATGGCTTAAAATTTGAAATTTCTTTTATGAAAGTAAATATCTAAAATAGGTAATTATACTTTTTAATATAATTTTTTTACGAAATAATTTAAAATAAAGTTTATTAAAATTGTGCTTATATTTTATTTGATTTTTTTAATACTGATATTTATTTTTTGTAATTTTAATAATTGTATTTACATAAATTAATCAAGATAATATTTTTATATCACAATTTATTATATTTGGGTAAAATTACTATTCCAACAGTTGGATTATTATTCCCAATGGTCGTGTTACTTTTCCTAAAGGTAATGTCACTATTCCAAAAGTCACATTACTATTCCAACAGTCACATTACATTCTATAAATACCTATAAATTCATTTATTCATAGTTCAACGTAATTCATCTCGAGGTTCTATATTTCTATTTTCTATAATGAAGCTTGGTGTACTAATATTTGGATTCTTCCCTGTATTATTGGAAGTGGGGTGATAATTATAGTAGATTGGGGTTATCTATATTTACACAATTTAGATTTTATATTATATATTTTTTTCCGTTGTAATGTTTGAAATTTTAACTTATTTCATTGAAGATTAATGTAATAATATATATTAATATTTTTTTTGTTTATCTATATTTTTTACATGTATAAAATTATATAATATGACACACATATATACAAGAAAAAAACATTTCTAATAAAATTTGGGCCGTTACATCCCTACCCCCTTTATAAATTTAATCTCATAAATTCTAACTCATATTCATGGTTGGGAATATATGAGGGTACTTTTGTTTCATTGTTTCCTCTGGTCTCCATGTCTCTACTTTATACTTATAGTTCCTATGCTTTGGAAAGGTGAGTTGTCTTATTGTGTAGAAAATTGTTTCTATGGTCCAAGATCTTCACAAGATGTTCTCGATATGTGATGTCATTCTCCAATTTTACCACCTATGGATTTTGTATATTTGAGGAATTAGGTAACTACTTTCTCCAGAGTGATATGTGGAAGACGTCCTAAACATGATCCATACTTGGTGGAAGTGAAAGTCAATAGGCCACTTATCTTATACAATCAAGTATTTCAAGAGGCCAATATACATTGGGCTAATCTCCCATTTCATTCAAAACCACATGAATCTCTTCCGTGGTGATATTTGAAAGAAAATTTTTTCGCCGACATCAATCTTCAAGTCTCTTTGTCGATTGTCGGCATAGCTCCTTTTCTGATTCTGAGAATCTCTTATATGTTATTGGATGGCTTGATCCTTCTCTATTATCTCTTTAAAAATATCAAGTTCAAGCATCTTTATTTCTCTCACTTGATCCTAAAAATTTGTAGTTCTACATCACTTCCAATAAATATCTTCATATGTGGCCATTTGAATACTTGAGTGGATGTTGTTATTATATGATAACTCAACCAATGGAATATGATAGTCTCATTCTCATTTAAATTCCATTGACCAGTATCTTATCATTTTCCCAAGAGTATGTGTAGTCTTTTTAGATTGGCCATCAATTTGGTGGTGATATGGTACACTAAATTTTAATTCATTACTCAACGCATGTTAAATAATTCACTACTAGAAAAACAGGTATTTGCGACGGGCTATTTGCGACGGGATCCCGTCGCAAATGGCCTTTTGCGACGGGGGCCCGTCGCAAATAGCCCGTTGCTGAAAACGGCGTCGCAACAACACTTATTTGCGACGGGCCCGTCGCTAAAGCCTTTTTTTGCGATGGTCATTCTCCCTATCGCAAATAGTATTCCGTATTTTTGTAAAAAACTTTTAAAATAGTTTTTGCGACGGGACCCGTCGCAAATACCTTTTGCGACGGTACCGTCGCAAAAACTATTTTTTTTAAAAAAAAACTATTAATAATACTAGTATTTGCGACGGGCATAGTATCCCGTCGCAAATACTATAAAGAGTTTTTGCGACGGGTCCCGTCGCAAAAACTGTTTTTTAAAAAAAATAAAAAAATATTAATAATACTAGTATTTGCGACGGGCATAGTATCCAGTCGCAAATACTATAAAAAAAATAAAAAAAATAAATTATTAATAAATTATTTTAATTAATATAATAATAGAATTATAATTCACAAATAAAAATAATTAATTATTTTAATTAATATAATAATAATAGAATTATAATTCAAAAATAAAAAATAATAGAATATTAATAAATGATTTAATTAATATAATAATATTAGAATTATAAATGATAAATAAAAAAATATTAATAAGTTATTTTAATTAATATAAAAATAATAGAATTATTTTACATTCAAATATTAAAATAATTCAAGTATTACAAAAAATATAATTAAATTATAATATTATAAAATTTTAATATATATATATATTTTAATATTATAAAATGTAAATAATATTATTATTCATATTAATATTGTTATTTAAAAATATAATATTATTAATATTTTATAATGAGACAAAAACTAAGAATAGAAAAAAAAATATTTTGATTTCCCAAATTTTATAACATAAATACAAACTCTAATCTGAAGGAGGGGGGGAGGTGGGGGAGGTGGGGGATCTGCAGATGGTGGTGGAGGAAACTCCATCCCTAAAGCATGAGTGAGTCGGCGCATGTACTCTATCTGCTCCTGATGCTGCTGCTGCCACCGACTCGTCTGCTCCTCGTACAACTGCTGCTGGCGTCGACGCTCCTCCTCATGCTGCTGACGCATCTGCTCCTGCTCCTGTCGGAGACTCTCTATCTGTGCAGTCTGAGATCGCAACTGATCCTCATACTGTGTAGTAGAAGAAGATGCACGAGCTCCTCTCGAACTGGACGCCGACATCGCAGCACTGCCATAATAATCTCCGGGAGTCAGTCGAGAGCCGATACCAACTACCCGGCCCTTCTCAAAGGCATACTGGGTGGCCTGCATCCATGCTGCCTCATCAAACTGATGGGAAGTGGTCTGATCTGATGACTCGGCCTGACTCTCAGGCCGGGCCTGTGATGCTGCAGCCTCATATGACTCCTATAGTTACAATTTAAAATTAAAATTGTGAATATATTATATGCAGTTAATTTTTAAACTTGAAAACAAATAATACTGACCACGATGTGATGCTGACGATCACCTCTGAGCTGCCTAGTTGCAGGATCACTATACATCCTTCGATATACGTCGTACTCTGTAATATCGGGGTGCTCGACAGCCTATAAGAATAAAAAATAAACTGTTAATATTTATAGTTATATAAAATATTTATAAATAATGTACGTACGAGATGTTGTCTATGAGTACTGAAAGAACGACTCCCAGCTCGATGAGTCACCTCCTGTCTCCCCCGATTCTGCCTCCCCACCGATGATCTCCTCTGAAAGGCACCACTCAACCAGTGCGCACATAATCTATCCCATACATGGGATGAAATATACTCTGGTCGGTGTGCTCTACATGACTCCTCAAAATCTGACACTCCTGCTTTCTTCATCGCAGATTTTCTTAAATTGTGCAAAAACTGACGAAGGCGATCACGCATGGCCACCTCCCATGCCTCGTGGATGGCGCCACGCATGGTATCCTCGATAGGATACCATAAACCCTACAAATAAATCAAAATATCATGTTAGAAATGAAATAATTTTCAAAATAAAAATTATTTATTTACGTACGTACCAACCAATGGCCGAACATGGCCTGCTGCACATCAATGGGAATCTGCTCCCATGTGGTCCACGGCTGAGAGAAATAGTTGCGCAAAATAGCGCTGCCCTGTCTGACTGCTATATGCGGAAAACTGAAAAAATAATAAACATTTATTTTGTGAATAGATTAATTAAATCTTAGTCAAATCCACAGGTTATCACACAGGTTATCACACCTCCGTGTGCGTGGATCAAACCCAAGACGTGGACGTCACTCGGGGACGGGGTCAGGAATCATCAATCATGCAAGACCGCGCCCCCTCCGCGTACTCCCTGGAGTGCTTGCAGGCTAAGGGTCATCTGTCAGCAACGCATCCGCATAGAAAGTCAGGTCAGCATCCGCCAACTCACGAAATGTGGCCTCGTCCATCTGAAACAGAAAATGTTAATGTTAGAAAATAATTGATAATTACTATTATATATACATATATACATATATACATATTATGATTGTATATAAATACCATGGAATGCTATCAGTGTTCATCTTCATCATCATCTTCATATACGTCAATGTCATCTTCATATTCCTCCTCAACATCATCGATATCCATTCGAGTTACAATTGCTTCATCTCTTACCATTTCAAATTCATATGTGACATCATTAACATCATCGTCATCACCGACTCTTAAATGTGAGGTGTCGTCATTGATACTCATGTCTCTTTGTAAAAAAGATTGATTTTGAGTACTCTCTTGAAAAACTTCAATTCTTTGCACATCAGTGAAAGCACATTCACTTTGACTAAACTGATTGTCTCGAATTTTGATTTTTATTATTCTCCACCAATCAGTCAAGTCTCTTGATGTTGCATAGTACTTTGCATAATAAACTTGATATGCCTGTTGAGCCAATAAGAATGGTTCATTTACTGCGAGAATACTTTTACATTTAATATCGATGATTCCATGAGTCGGATGAACACGCACGCCTCTCTCTGTATCCAACCACCGACATTTGAACGTGGTTATGTAATGTTGTCCAAGATAACAGAGTTCAATGATTTCATCAAGTATGCCATAAAAGTCAACTTCATTTTCTCGATGATGAGATCCTCTCAAGCTAACACCATTGTTCATTGTTTTTTTCAATTCCCCATATGCATGTGTGTGGAATCGAAATCCATTCACCACATATGAATTATAAGTTTTAACAAGTTTGGAAGGTGGGTTACTCAATACACACAGCCGTTTGTCAATTTTATCAGCATGTCGAGACACCTGAAAATTTGTGAAATAATTATCAATATAGTAAACTATACATTGAATGAGTTGCTAAAATATAAAGAATTTATGTTACCATTTTTTGAAACCACTGAGATAAATTTTTCAGTCGACGTTCTTCGAGAGTAGTTGCTGTAATTTGTGGAATTTGTTTCTTGATATGATTATCATACAACCTATAAAAACCAAAGTTATTTAATGTAACATAAATAATAGAATAAGTGATATAAACACTTACAGTACAACTGATGTCATCTCTTCACAGTTGAGCAGAACATACATATGAGCTCTCTGATGTTCATCATCTGAAAGCCAGCGTTCACAAAATCCACCAAAACCAAGCTCTGACTGGTTGAAAATAGATAATTGACTGTCGATTTCATCAATATTCCTCTCGTTCTGTCCCATTCGGTTGTGTTTTGAAGGATACTTAGATTCAAAATAATGGGAGCAGAAAAAAGATATTTCCTCTTGCAAATAAGCTTCTGCAATAGATCCTTCAACAGATGCTTTGTTACGTACTTTTCTTTTCAATTTTTGCATGCATCATTCAAATGGGTACATCCATCGAAACTATACTGGACCTCCACATTTGGCTTCATATGGAAAAACATGTTACAAATATTGATAATTTTAATATTATATTGATTTTTTATTATTTTAATAATACTAATATAATTTTTTCATAAACATTAATTATATAATAATAACATTATTACATTATTAGTATATTTTATTATTAATATTAAAATAACATAATTTTTTATATTATATACAATTCTCATTTCATCTGTGTGTTTAACATTCTGTCTCCACATGTAATATTTGCATTCACTTTCACCTCTACATTGGCGAGTAGGTTGATAATTTGGAAAAAGAATGCGAATATTACATGTGGAGACAGAAAACACACAGATGAAAAGAGAATTGTATATAATATAGAAAATTATATTATTTTAATATTAATAATAAAATATAAAAATAATTTACTAATGTTATTATTCGTAAATATTTGTAATTATTCCAAATTATTGGTAATTATTTCTAATTATTGGTAATTATTTCTAATTATTGGTAATTATTCGTAACTATTGGTAATTATTGGTAATTATTACTAATTATTGATAATTATTACTAATTATTGGTAATTATTACTAATTATTGGTAATTATTACTAATTATTGGTAATTATTACTAATTATTGGTAATTATTACTAATTATTGGTAATTATTACTAATTATTGGTAATTATTACTAATTATTGGTAATTATTACTAATTATTGGTAATTATTACTAATTATTGGTAATTATTACTAATTATTGGTAATTATTACTAATTATTGGTAATTATTACTAATTATTGGTAATTATTACTAATTATTGGTAATTATTACTAATTATTGGTAATTATTACTAATTATTGGTAATTATTGGTAATTATTGGTAAGTATTGTTAATTGTTGGTAATTATTGGTAATTATTACTAATTATTACTAATTATTGGTAATTATTACTAATTATTACTAATTATTGGTAATTATTACAAATTATTGGTAATTATTACTAATTATTGGTAATTATTACTAATTATTGGTAAATAATACTAATTATTGGTAATTAATACTAATTATTGGTAATTAATACAAATTATTTGTAATTAATACTAATTATTGGTAATTATTACTAATTATTAGTAATTATTACTAATTATTGTTAATTAATACAAATTATTGGTAACTATTACTAATTATTGTTAACTATTACTAATTATTGGTAATTATTACTAATTATTGGTAATTATTACTAATTATTGGTAATTATTACTAATTATTTGTAATTATTACTAATTATTACTAATTATTGGTAATTATTACTAATTATTACTAATTATTGGTAATTATTACCAATTATTGGTAATTATTACCAATTATTGGTAATTAATACCAATTATTGGTATTTATTGGTAATTATTACTAATTATTGGTAATTATTGGTAATTATTGGTAATTATTGGTAATTATTGGTAAATATTGTTAATTATTACTAATTATTGGTAATTATTACTAATTATTGGTAATTAATACTAATTATTGGTAATTAATACTAATTATTGGTAATTAATACTAATTATTGGTAATTAATAATAATTATTACTAATTATTGGTAATTATTACAAATTATTGGTAATTATTACTAATTATTGTTAATTAATACTAATTATTGGTAATTAATACTAATTATTCCTAATTATTACTAATTATTACTAATTAATAGTAATTATTGATAATTATTGTTAATTATTACTAATTATTACTAATTATTAGTAATTATTACTAATTATTAGTAATTATTACTAATTATTAGTAATTATTACTAATTATTAGTAATTGTTACTAATTATTAGTAATTATTACTAATTATTTGTAATTATTACTAATTATGAGTAATTATTACTAATTATTAATAATTATTAATAATTATTGGTAATTATTAATATTTATTATTAATTATTACTAATTATAGGGAATTATTAGTAATTATTACCAATTATTGGTAATTATTGGCAATTATTACTAATTATTGGCAATTTTTACGAATTATTGGCAATTATTGGTAATTATTGGCAATTATTGTTAATTATTACTAATTATTGGTAATTATTGGCAATTATTGGTAGTTATTGGCAATTATTGTTAATTATTGGTAAGTATTGTTAATTATTACTAATTATTGGTAATTATTGGTAATTATTACTAATTATTTGTAATTATTACTAATTATTGGTAATTATTCCTAATTCTTACTAATTATTGGTAATTATTACTAATTATTGGTAATTAATACTAATTATAGGTAATTATTACTAATTATTGGTAATTAATACTAATTATTGGTAATTAATACTAATTATTGTTAATTAATACTAATTATTACTAATTATTGGTAATTATTGCCAATTATTACTAATTATTGGCAATTATTACTAATTATTGGCAATTTTTGGTAATTATTGGCAATTATTGTTAATTATTACTAATTATTGGTAATTATTGGCAATTATTGGTAATTATTGGCAATTATTGTTAATTATTGGTAAGTATTGTTAATTATTACTAATTATTGGTAATTATTGGTAATTATTAATAATTATTGGTAATTATTACTAATTATTACTAATTATTGGTAATTATTCCTAATTCTTACTAATTATTGGTAATTATTAGTAATTATTGGTAATTAATACTAATTATAGGTAATTATTACTAATTATTGGTAATTAATACTAATTATTGGTAATTAATAATAATTATTGGTAATTAATACTAATTATTACTAATTATTACTAATTATTGGTAATTTTTCCTAATTTTTCCTAATTTTTCCTAATTTTTCCTAATTTTTCCTAATTTTTCCTAAGTTTTCCTAATTTTTGGTAATTATTGCTAATTATTACTAATTATTGGTAATTATTGGTAATTATTGGTAATTATTGGTTATTATTGGTAATTATTGGTAATTATTGGTAATTATTACTAATTATTACTAATTATTACTAATTATTCCTAATTATTACTAATTATTACTAATTATTACTAATTATTACTAATTATTACTAATTATTACTAATTATTACTAATTACTACTAATTATTTCTAATTATTACTAATTATTACTAATTATTACTAATTAATCCTAATTATTACTAATTATTCCTAATTATTACTAATTATTACTAATTATTGGTAATTATTGGTAATTATTACTAATTATTACTAATTATTGGTAATTATTGGTAATTATTACTAATTATTACTAATTATTGTTAATTATTGGTAATTATTTCAAATTATTGGTAAGTATTACTAATTATTGGTAATTATTACTACTTATTGGTAATTATTACTAATTATTGGTAATTATTACTAATTATTGATAATTATTACTAATTATTACTAATTATTGGTAATTATTACTAATTATTACTAATTATTCTTAATTATTGATAATTAGTTATAATTGTTCCTAATTATTAGTAATTAAATGAATAATTATCAATAATTAGGAATAATTACCAATAATTACAAATAATAACATTATTAATATATTTTATTATTAATATTAAAATAATATAATTTTCTAATTTTTATACAATTCTCCTTTCATCTGTGCGTTTTCTATCTCCACATACAAATAATACATGTGAAGACAGCAAACACACAGATGAAAAGAGAATTGTATATATATAAAAAATTATATTATTTTAATATTAATAATAAAATAGACTAATAATGTAATAATGTTATTATTCTAATTATTGGTATTTATTACTAATTATTAATATTTATTCTTAATTATTAAAAATTATTACTAATTATTCCTAATTACCATTAACTATGAACAATACTAATAATTTAAATTTATTAAGTAATAAAACAATGTAAACATAATTAAATTAAAACTAATTAAGAATAATTGAAACTAATAAAAAATTAAAAATAAATATTAAATTAAAATGAACATAAATACCTTGAAAATTGATCTGCTCTGATTGTTCTTCAAAACTTTAATATCAGCTCCGGAGAAAAAAATTAAACCGGAAAAAAACTGAACTCTAGAAATATAATTTTGAGAGAAGGAGAAGATAGAGAATGAGAATGAAGTGAAAAAATGGATGGGGGTATTTATAGGTTAGATTATTTGTGACGGGCCCATTTGCGACGGGTATCCCATCGCAAATAATACTATTTGCGACGGTACCCGTCGCAAATACCTTAGCCAACATTTATTACGGTCAACGGGTAAATAGTTATTTGCGACGGGTCCCGTCGCAAATAACAACCTGCCGACATACTATTTGCGACGGGGGAATATTCCCGTCACAAATACCTTTTACCGCGGCCGGTTATTTGCGACGGGAATATTCCCCCGTCGCAAATAAGTTTCCCGTGATTTGGCGCGCAAACAGCGCCAGTCCTTTTGCGACGGGGAAAGCTGTCCCGTCGCAAAAGGCTACTTATTTGCGACGGGCAAATAACCCCGTCGCAAATAAGTTTTTAACAGGACTATTTGCGACGGGATTTATTCCCGTCGCAAATGCCCTTTTTTCCCGTAGTGATTATCCATAATTTAAAGTTGAATCTTGGATCATGATCAGAGATAATCTAAGGTGGAACCCCGTGCATCCTCACTACTTCCTTCAAATATATATTAGTAGTTTGTTCAAGTGATAAATCTTCTTGAATGTTGATAATGTTTGTAGTATGGGTGTGTCTATCCACCACATCCCATATCTAATTGCTTCCTTTTGATTTCGCCGGGAGACCAGTGACAATGTCCATGGTGACATTCTTCCAATTCAATTTGGTTATAGGAAATGGTTTCATCATTAATTTGTACTTATGTCACTCTAATTTAACATTCATAAATATCAAAAACTGTGAGATATAATTTAAAATAACCTTTTTCATGTTGTCCCACCATAAGTGCACTCAAAGATCACAATACATCTTAGTATTCAATGATGGATAGAAAAAGTGATCTATGTGCATTATCCAATATCTCCATATTTTGTCTTATATGATGAATGTTCAAAAATACACATTCCAAATCTAATCAATCCATCCTCATCGATGTGGAAATCTTGAAGATTACATTGATTAACTACTTTATCCATCTTTTGAAGCTCTAGATCATCCTTTTGTGCCTCCTTGATCTACTCTTGGATTGATGGTTGGGAAATAATTTGGGAAAGGTAAAATGTATTCCCTGCTATTATGATTTCCAAATCTATCCTTTTAATGTACAATAAGATAGGGTCTTTCTAAATCCACCACATGTATAGAGTGGCATGTTATTTTCTGGTAAGAGAATCAGCTACCTTGTTCACATTTCTCAGATAGTAGTGAATAGAGAAATCATAGTTCCTAATTAGATCTAAATATAATCTTTGAGTCATATTTGGCTCATTATATTTGAATATATACATTATACTCATGTTATAAGAATATATATCAAAATTTTCACCATGAATAAAGTGCTTCCGAAACATCATAGAAAAGACCACAGATCGAAACTCCATATCATGTGTTATGTAGTTCTGCTCATAGATATTCAACTGTCGTGAGGCATATACATTCACTTTATCTTTCTACATGTGTATTAAACCCAATCCCTTCTTTGAAGCATCATTATATATCAAAAAATCTTCTCCACATATTGGTAGAGTAAATATAGGCATAGTGATTTTTTTCTTCTTGTGCAGCATGAATATTTCCTCACATTCTTCCATCTAGATATACTTTACCCCTTCCCATGTAATCATCTCTAGTGAGATAGAAAATCATGATAATGTTCTCAAAAACCATTAGTAGTTTCCATCTAATTTAGTAAAACATTGAATTTACATGACAATAGTGGATCTTGTTCATTCCTGAATTGAATTTTTTTGAAGCTTCCATAGAAATTCCCTCAACTATGATAATATTCCCCAAGAATATGACTTGATCCATCCAAAACTCAAAATAGATAATCTTAGCATACATTTTATCCTTCTTTAATTCCTCCAGTACAATCCTTACATTCTCTTCATGTTTCTCATTTATCATGAACTATGTGTGAATATCATTGATAAACACTAAAAAAAGAGTGATAATATAGTATTTTAAAGACTAAATTAATCAAATTTATAAAGACTATAGGGGAATTAGTATGTAAGAAAAACATCACTATGAACACATAGTGCTCGTACATTTTATAGAAATCAGCCTTCTGAATATCTCCCTTCTCCACCTTCAGTTGACAATATCTAGAATGAAGATCCACCTTTGAGAGGTACTAACCTCTTGATATTTGATTGAACAAGTCATAAATACATGGAATATGAAATTTGTTCTTTATAGTGGTCTTGTTGAGATCTTGATAATCTATAATATCCACATTGATCAATCCTTCTTACTGATAAAGATAAATAGAACACCCCAACTTGATTCACTAGGTCATATAAACCCTTGGTCCAAATGAATTTTATAGTGCTTCTTTAACTCCTCCAGTTCGAAAGAGGCTATCCTCTAGGGGCATCTGGAGATAGGACTTTCTCTAGGTATGAACACTATAGAGAACTCTAGCTCATGATATGGGGGAGTTATATGTAATTGTTCAAGAAATACATCATTTTATTCCATTACAATGAGTATTTCCTCTAGGTTTATAACTTTATTTGATTTACAGGGTATCAAAACCCATACCATTGATGGATTTTCTAAAGGAGATTCCTGGTATTCCTTTTATTTGTAGAGGATAAAGGGATGGTATGGAATGTGAAAAGAGATTTCCTTTTCATGATAGTAAATGTGTTCTCTATATAATAAGAGTCAATCCATGCTCAGTATAGTATTGAATCCCACTAAATGAAGTATTATGAGATTCACTGGAAAAATATTCTCACATACACTTATAGAGGAAGATTCAAATACTATGGTTTCAAGGATTGCACCACTATGTGTTTTTATAGATATATTTACTTTAAGGTATTTGGTATTTGATTCACTAGTTCTATAGAACTTTCAAGATATAAATTAATGCATAGAACTAGAATAAAATATGACTTTTTCAATATTTAGTGAATAGGAAGTGTGCCTTTTATGAATTAATTTTCATGCTTCAATTCAATAGTAGTAATGGAATAATGTTTCCCTTTCTCCTTTGGTGTTGGTGGTTGCTAATTTTGATTATCCTGGAGGAAGCATGGTCTAGTGCACTGTCTTGCATAGTCCTCTTATTCCCTTATATTAAAGCATTGAACCATGGTGTTTTCATTAGTAGGTGCACTCATTTTCTCCATAATTATGGCCAGATCCTTTATGTCTCTTCGACATAAATGAGCTTGGTGTCCTTATCTCCCACACTTAAATAATTTCACCATCACTTTGAGGCAATTACCATGATTATTCTAACCACATTTTTGATATGTGGGTAGATGGATCCTCTTTCATATTTTATCATTTGGACCACCAGATTGAAACATCATTGTTCTATTCTTTTCTCCATAAAAATTGAACCAATCTCTAATCTTTTTCTCTACTTTTATATCACATACGACCACTTCTTCATAACATCCAATGTCTTAGATAGCTAGATCCTTCTGTATGTTTAGTTTTAAACCACTGAGAAATCTATTGATTTTTTTATCATTATTAGTAACAAAAACCAAGGTGCATATTGTAAGACCTGTGAAGTTTTCTTCATATGTCGTGATAGATTCACCTTATTTTGTTTCAGCTCTATAATTATCTCTCCATCATTATTTTAATAGTATGAGGAAAATTCCTAGTAAGAAATAATTTCTTAAATTCATCCCACTTCATATCTTCCATTTAATCCTTTGGAGTGTGGTATTTATCAATATCCACCATTGATCAACTTCTCTATTTAAATGCTAACCTTAAATTTTCCCCTTCTTTTTCTCAGAATAATGGATCACAAAAAATATCTTCTACATTGATTTAACCCATTGTTTCTCAATAATTAGATCAGAACTCACACTAAATTTTGGTGGTAATTATTTTATAAAAGACTCAATGGTTATTTTCTTCTTTTTATGTAAGGGTAAATTTTCCACATAGTTCATTTTATTATTCAAATCCTGAAACTACTATGTAATAACTTCAAGGAAGTTTTGAACTCAACCTTCCATGTCATTGTCGATGTCATTTGGAAAGTATTTTCATTTTCCCTCACATGGTTAGTTGGCCAGGATTCTCCAGGTTCCCACTATTTTATAAAATACAAAATCCCTGAAAAAAAATAAGTCATCAAAGAATGAATAATTTATTAATTTATAAAATTAACAATAAAGGAAAATATTATTGGATTTTTATGTTTATCCTTTTTTGAAAATATTCTTATAGAATTTATTACCAATAAATATACTTATACTTCTGGGTTTCACTCTTATTTTATAACCACAACTCCCAAATTAACTAAATAGTGTTTTGATTCCATCAATAGTGACCCTGATTTTATTACATAACTATTACATCATTTTTAAGATAAACAACATAATATTTTTACAAATTAAGGATCCAAAGGATTAGTGTCTTGGAAAAAATGGGATCATAAATAACATGGGAACAATAAAATATAAACATTTATTTAAATACTAATTTATTGTCCTTATTAAAAGATCGTGTTCTTTTTACAACATGTAATCACTTGAGGATATACATCAAAGAAAGGGGTGAGCTAAAATCACGGTAAGAGGATGAATAAGGGACATGAATCAATATAAAATGGGTGAGAATAATCAATATAATCATATTATAAGAATTTGATCGTGATCAATTTCATGAGGGAAACATGTGATAAATGTATGGAATGTTTCCATCCATAAAAATGTAACATCATGTCATAGTTGTAAAAAACACACACATAGTTGTGAACAAAGCTGGCATCATGTTCATGAATAACATATGTTCATAATCATAACATCATTATTGTGTAAAAACCTAGAAACATGTTCAACCATAATACACATTATCTCACGAGATTCATCACATTACTCAATGCATTGGAGGGATATATAATTCTAGGATCACCTCTCATATCATAATATTTACATAATCATGCATGCCACGTAAAACATAAAACAATCATAATCATGAAATAAATCAAATAAATGAATGGGTATCAAAAGGATTTAATCAAACATAATTTCATGAATAAAGTTGGGGTTCCCAAATTAATAATGGAAAATATATTTGGAATAATCATAATAATTCATGAGTGAATAAGAAATAACTCAAGAGGAGTAAAATATATCTTTTTGCAAAGAAGAGTTCATTTTGAAAATATTAGTATTTGTAATAAACTAAACAAGTTAACATGTATATCCCTAAAATGAAAATTTAATAATAATGAAATATATTTATAGGACATTAGAGTAGTATTCATTCAAATTATTTTAAGAAAGTGAGACAACCTAAATAAAATGAGTTGGGTTTGAGAATCATCTTACCTTAATTCCAACTTTATTTCATCAGTTTTGGGCCTCTTGAATAATAAATGTATATTTATTAAAACATTTATCTCGTAGTTAATTATTGTAATTTATTGAAATATTTTTCAATTATATTACTTTTATTATATTTATTAATTTTTATTGATGAAATTGAAGCATTTTGATATCATGTTTTTATTGAAATTTCCCATTTTGCTTTGATTTCCCAATTTTCATTCAATGTAATTTTTAAATTATTATAATTAATTATAGAATATTATAATAAATATAATTAAATTTTTATATATTTTTTATATTTTTTATATTTAATAATATCCACCCATGATGATTATTATATGCGTTGACATGAACATGTTTCCATAGCTGGTTAACCGACTATTAACGGGGCGTTCTCGAAAGAGTTGGAAAGGGCGGTATGAAATTTATAATTTTCATAAATATTATAATTAAATTAGGTTAACATAATTAATATAATTTTAAATTTATTATTAATTAGTTTTATAGTATATGGTTTTGAAAATAAATTAGGAAAAATATGAAAGATAAGAAGAAAAAAGGGAGAGTTAACAGAGACTTACTCTCTCCTCTCTATAGCTTCTCTTGTACGACATTGTATCTCCTATAGTGATTGGAGTTGGATTGATACAAAATATCCATATGTATTATAATTGGATTGAGAGGGATTATTTGGGTAGATATTGGTATTTGTAATGGGTGGTAGGAGTGGATTTCCAATTGAAGGGAGAGAGATTATTTATACTTTATGAGAGGGGTATTTCAGGAATAAAATATTGAATAAAATATTTTATCACAGGTAAAACATGTAATATTGAATTTTTTTACAATATAGATCATATATTAATATAATATAATGGGTTTATGACTTTAAATCCATTTTATAATTTTAAATCATTAATTTATTAAATCATATATGTTTGAAATGTTTTTTTAGGTTTATAAATTAAGTTTATTGTACTTTGATGATTAATTTATGAAATAAAATATATCATGTCTAAACCTCATGTCATTTAAAGGATTATGTAATTAGTACATCATATATTATGTAATTTAAGGTACACCGGTTATGTGGGAAACTGCATTTTTACTATTCACCCAAAAATTTATGTATTTAATAAAATTACCCAAAAAATTGCACTTGGATAATTTCAAAATAATGATTAAAAAAGTATTCATTTTATCAAAATAAATTTTTTCAATATATAATTATAATTTTTAGTATAAAAATTATGATTTTTATGAAATCCATTAAAATATAGTTTATTAAAAATGTCCTTATACTATATTTGAGTATTTTAATAATGATATTTATTTTTTTGAATTATAATATTTTTATTTACATAAATTAATCATGATAAATGTTATTTAAATGAAAATTTATTATTTTTGGGAAAAAATTCTATTCTCATGGTCAGGTTACAATTCTGAATAGTTATGTTACTATTCAAAATGGTCAAGTTATTATTCCAATGGTCACATTACTATTATAATGATAAAATTACCTCTTATAAATGCCTACAAATTCCTCTATTCATTTTTCAAATAAATTCCTCTCAAATTTCTATATTCTTATTTGGTATGATGTTCCTTGGTTTAATAATTTTTTATTCCCTATAGTGTTAGTAGTGGGGATGATGATTTTAGAAGTTTGGGGTAATCTATATTTTTTCATTTTATCTTTTCAATTTTATATTTTTTGTCTACATGTAATGTTTGTAATTTTAATTGTTTTTATTGATGATTAATGTAACTATTTTTATTAATAAATTTTTTATTGGTTTTACAATATTTTTTTGTGTATAAAATTATATAATATGACACACATATATATAAGAAAAAAATATTACTAATAAACATTGGGTCATTAGAGTATACTAAACATGATATGAATTCCCATTTCAAGTTCTTTTCTAAAAATTTAAGGATTCCACCTATTAATAGGGCTTTCATAGAGAAGGTTAATCATCTGAAGCTAATGTTCCCTCTTATCAATTTATTCATGGAGGAGAAGAAATATTCCTTTAGAGCTCTGAACAGAGGAGGTAACATTTTTATATATTTTATTAACATTTTGAATCCCTTCATAAAATTTTCTTGTGTTGTAGTGGTTACTCTAAAGTGACTCCCAATACATCCTTCACCTCTTCTCTTTCCTCATAACGTTTAACTCTTCAATTCAAGACTTTTTGTATGTCTCTTGTTCAATTTATCTGGTATCTTAGACCAGTTGTGATCAGAGATCTTCATTCCACAACCTTAGCCCCATCAGCCACTACCTCAATGCCTCCTACCTCTGGCATGGGCAAGGATCTTGCTAATCACACCTCCTAGGCTAAGAGTGAATCAAATTAGACATAGTCTTTGATATGTATTTTTTTTGTATTTGTTTCCCTATATTTTATAACTATAATCTAATGACTTTTTTAATTAATTTCATTTCTCTATTATTTATTATATCTTTATTATTTTTATTTACTATTTCTTATCATCACCTTTGTATAATCCCAAAAGGGGGATAATAGTTTTGTAATTTAACCTTATACTTTTATATGTTACCTTTGATACCCAATTTTTCATTGGTAATAATATTCTCCATTGATAATATGATTATTTAGATTTTATTATTTGATACCAAATTATATGTATAACTTTTTTCCTTTGTTTCTTTACTTATTTTGATATAATTTAGGTAATTATATTTTATTACTTGATACCATACTTTTGATAAAAAATATATTTTAATTACTTATATTCTGAAATTTACTTTCCAAATCTCACATTAGCTTTTTAAAATGTTAAATGGAATGTTACTCTTCAAAATTAACTATTTATGCCTATTTATGTTTTTCATATTGTTTAAAAAAGTCATGATATTTTATCATCAAAATGGTGAAGATTATTTCCACCTTCTTATTTTAAAGATAAAAAATCATGTTTCCTATGTTTCTATTGAATTTTTTGTTTTATGATAGAATATTATTTTATAAAACAAATTTGTCTTAGTGTTGAAAATATCCATTGTTATTTCAATTTGTGCCACTACTTTAATTTTTTCACTATTATATCTTTCCACAATCATGAATTTACTAACGATAGCCATATTACACAACTATAATTGTTCTACCACTAGGATATTTCACCTCGAGGATGTTCAACTATCAAATTCTTACCACCGCTAGAATTCTGCTACTATCAGACTCATGTAATCGTTAGGTATGCCATTATTAGGATTATCTACCGTCAATATTAGCTACCTCAAGAGTTTTATACCACCATAAGATCTAAAACCTGAGTATTCTACCCTCATAAATGACATTTACATGCTTTTTGATCCTTTTGATGATCTATCACCAACGATGCCACGATTAACTTTTCCATTGTCACTATTCTGATGAGTTTGAATTAGATTCATCAACCACTATTTTATGGGAGTTAATCTAAAGGGATTATTTAATTATTATTCCTTACCATTTTTGATGTCCATGTTGAGAAAATATTCATAGTGAGTATAAGTATCTAGAAAATATTAATGATTCTCTTTCAATGAGTGCATGTAGTTCCATATTTTTCAGAGGATCTCCCTCGTGTGATATGTGTTTGATCATTGTCTAAGAAAATACATGTTTCATACTCACTGATCATTTGAATATGAAATAGGTGATTATAGGGGGGATTAAATTGAAGATCAATATTCTTTACTATGAAAAGAAAAGTTAACTTCACGATACTCTATATTACTGTATCATTCATAGAAAAGTTTCGAGCTTCTCTCCTTTTCATATATATGGAATCTCAAGAATCTAGAAAACTACATACCAAGCATCACTACCCTTTTCATATCTTCTTAATTTACCCCTTTTTATTTTTCTTTACTTTTGAGCATAGTATTGTTTTCTCTATTATTAACACACTCTGACTATTGCGCTTGAACTGGAGAATACTTGATATTATCTTCTATTTATTTTTATCAATATACCCTTGGAATTTTTAAAAAAGGTCCATGTATATCCTATGTTGTTTTACATTATTCATATAACTCTGGAAGAGACTTTAAGCCTAGAAATCTCGTGTTGTTTCCTCTATACCTGATCCAGGTTGTGGATTAGATTATTGATATATAATCTTCTTTGAAGTGGGTGATTTCCAAGTGGAGGGGATTGGGTGTCTGCATGAGACTAGACCCCCTATTTATTCGGATATGTGTTTTAGTTTTTGTTTCTTTGTTTCTAAGATTTAAAACAAATTTGGTTTTAATTTTTAATAAAATAGGTACTTTGATAGTTAGTCTTAACTAGTGTTTATATAAATATTTTTTTTGAGTAAATAGATTTCAAAAGATAAAATAATTTTTATATTACCATAAGTGGGCCTTAATTATGTTTTGATAAATCCTTTAAAATATCAAATTTATATTTGACTACGTTTTTTATTACATGGGTGAATTTAATTTAATTGGAATATTTTATTTGAACTTTTTTAACAGAAAGTTAATTGGTTACTCAATTTAACCCTGTCCTTAGTTATTTGCTCAAACCAACATTTTTTATAATTTATTTATTATTATTCATATTCATCAATACAATGATTAGGTGATAATAGATACATAATATTTTAATAATGCTTTGTGGTACATTTAAACTGATTGTTTTATGTATTTAAAGTTATCAAAGATATAAAATTATTTAAAGACAAATATTTCAAAAAACTTATTAGGGTGTTACATCATTTATTAAAAGTGGCAGAAAATTATTTAGTTTAAAATCATTATAAATAGTGATACATAGAATAAAATTCCCTATAACGATAAAATTTCTCAAATAATCTAATAATTTTTCTTAATGATTATCATAGTTATGTTAATATGAAATATAATTCATAAGGTTCTTAAAGAACGCTCTCTCATACTAATTTTAACATTCTATACACTAGTATCCTAAGTGTTGTTCTTACATATTAAATTGAAAAAAATGTACATTGGATCACACCACCCGTGATTGATTAGTTTAGTAGTCTGGTAATAATATATACATACATGACTTCCATATTAACATATCATGATAAAAATTCTCTAATCCTTGAAAACCATTCAATGATCCCTTCATCAAATCTTCGGTAAAGGAAAACAAATAAAGGTTAATCTGAGATACTCACTAAGGGTTATGTTCAATAAACGTTATCATGAATAAATAAGGATTATTCAGTATGAAAAAGTGGATAATCTAAACACATTCAATTCAACCAAATCATGAGTTAAAATTAAATCAATTTATAGTATCAGTATAGAAATCACATGGATAATGAAAACCGAATTCTTAAGAAATTCAGAAATCCGTACATTCCTGATCCTACCATCATGGCCTCATACATTATATCATGAATCTTACCATAAAATATGTGGTGAAGACACATTAATTGTATGTGTAGGTATACAAAAAATATCCTTATAATGTGGTGAAAGAGATATTCCCTAAATCCTTATATGTATAAAATATATATATAAACTATATTATATTTCATGAATATTATTACGTTCATACATGGAGTGTATCACTTCAGACAGCTTATAGCTTCATTATTATTCTCTCACATAAAATATCATTAATTTTATTCTATAAGATTTGTAATGTGAATGGTTTTTTCTGAATTCATGAATATAATGTATAGATAGATGATAAATTAACTCATGAATTAAAATAACATTATTTAATGAATGCATCACCAAGAAGTATCCTTGGGATTATTTATAAAGAAATACTATGAGATGTCAGTGACAATGTGATTCTATATTGATTGAAAAAAATTCTAAAACACCTAATGATATATTATCCTTTTATGTTACATTGGAGGCACTAATAGGGTATGGTGTAATGATAGATCCCATGTGAACATTAGATGATTCATTTGGATCATGGATACCTTCAGAGGTGTGATAAATTTTCTATGAAACACTGTGATATTAATAAAGAATATTAAAAGGTGTTAAATGGTTGTGATGATGATGAAAAAACTTCTTAGGTGTAAGGTATTCTTGTTTAGTATCTCTTCATTTCAAATTTTACCTAGGTTTTATATATCATGCATGGTAGAACCTAGAAATATGGTTTTAAATCACTTTTGTGTGTCATAATAAGTGTTACTAGATTATTTATATATAATCCACTGGAATTAGACCCTTTCCATTCTTAATATCTATGAAATATTTCATTTAAATGATAAAGAATCCAAAAATAAAGTAGTTTTTTGTAGATATTCATTATTAAAAATTAATTATCCTTATAAAAGAAAGGAAACTCTTGGATTAAATTTATGTGAAGGGATATTTTAAATGTATTATGGACTAAAAACCATAAATAAATGGTTTTCATAATGGTATTATGTAATTTTATGATATTTTTTACCCGTACAAGTAATGATAGTTGTCTTTTTAAAAGTATTATGTAAAGGAAACGTGTAAATTAACCCTACAAAAAACACAAGCTTGTAAAGGTATTCATAGATTTCCTATACCCATGTAAAGGTCTTCACCTGAATTAAATTTAAGAAATGTACAGAATTTTAATTTTACCCTTACGTAAAATATTTTATATAAGGGTCACTAGATCTATAATTACGAAGCGAGTTTTGACATAATTCTGTAAAAGTTGTACCTAGATTTTAAGGCTTCCGTAAAGGTAACCGATGTGTTACCTTCCAATAGTTAGATGTCTAACCATACACAACATTAATAAAAATGGTTTTATCCAAGTGTGAGGGCTTAAGATTCAGATTACCCTTACACAAAGTGTCTGTGTAAGGGTGGAAAGAGGATACCTTTATGAAAAATAAGAAATGTTCATAAGGGAAAAGAGAATTATTTAAAAAAAATAAATTTTTTTTGAAGATATAAATGATAAAAATGGTTTATAAAATGTTTATAAATCATTTTAAAATTCCATTTGGGATATTTACTAATTAATATAGGGTCAATAAATTAATTGAGTAGAGATGTTTTTTAATTAATAAATAAATATTTATGAAACATTTATTATTAAATACTATTTAAATATTTAATGTCAATATTTGAAATGGATTTTAACATATAATATTCCAAATATTATTATATAGAAATTAAATTATTTATTTATATATTATAAGAAATAATAAAGTGTTATAAATTATAAAATAAGGCTAATGTTTATATTTACGTTATGAATTATTCATAATAAATTCTTCGAGTTGTTTAAATTAAAGGGATCATATTTGGGGTATTATTTAAACCACATAAAAATGGTTCTGATGATTAGTTTGATCAGTGTTTAAATGATTATTAAATATGTGATATTAGATGATTTAAAATGTCTACATAATAGAAAATTAGAATATAAAAGTGTTTATATTTAAAAAATATCACTTATTTAAAATAATATTCTATATAATGTTGAATATAAAAGAGTTCATATCAAAATGATATCAAGGGTTTGTATTCAAGATTATGGA
The DNA here is from genome assembly GCA_963277665.1 of Viscum album. Classification (NCBI taxonomy): domain Eukaryota; kingdom Viridiplantae; phylum Streptophyta; class Magnoliopsida; order Santalales; family Viscaceae; genus Viscum; species Viscum album. Next base: position 1,712,158,541 of record OY728165.1, on the reverse strand, counting down.
ATTTATATAAGGATAATTCTAAAAAATTAAAATGTCTATGATTAGATTTTATTTATAAATTGTTCACGAATGGATATATCATGATTAAATATTAGAATTGTTCTTTTATTTAAAAGTGTATTATCTACTATTATACTATTTAGTAAATTGTTTAAGAATGTTGAATATTATATATCCTTTATTTTAATTATTAAACTCCTTCCAAATAGATCCCTACATTACATGATATTTTTAACAATGAATTTATTTTTCCACCTACCACGACCTCAGTTTTTAATTGAATTTATGAACTCAAAATAAGTTGTTGAGTTTAGCATATTAATAATAGGTGTTACAAATATCATGAATTTAATTATCTCATGAGTAGAGTATCCTTATGTATAGTAAATAATGTTCAGACTACCTACCAACTTGAAAGATTATGTCTTGTCTAGGCAAGTGAGTGGGGTTTGTTATATGTTTCTTAGGATTACTCATATAGAGATTGTTAATCTCATATATGAATATAAACCTATACAAGATGTGTTCATATACCTTATTCATGTGGTGTATTTGGATTTGTATAAATATGATTGGATTATATTTTTTGGTTAGTAACACAAACTTGTTGGTTGTGTAAAGGTGTTACACAATAATATGATTTGAACATATTAGTTTGGTGGATTTAAGTGGTTTCCAAACTAAAATCAGTAGAAGAAAGAATACAAAAAGGTAATAACATTAGAATAAAGGGTGAGATTAAATCCCCTTAAAATAATAATTGTTAGACTCCTTCTAAAGAGGCACTTCTCAATACGTCAATCATCCAACTGGTTAGTTTCATTCCAAATAGGGGTTACTTGGATTATCTTGTAGAAGAAAATATTGTAATGAGAATCACTAGATCATCCTTACGTAGTTTCATGCCAAATAGGGGTTCTCGATGATTGTATTATGATTAGATAATTTTTGAAATTTTATTTGGGTTACACTAGTTGGTAAATACCAAGGGTTATGATACCATGGTAATATTGTTTGGTTTATCCATATGATGCATTGAGAAAAGTATTGTCTTCTCGATTATCCAAGAACAATATATGATATGATTAGGATGATACCTGACCTAAATAACTAAGAACTAAGATTCACGCTAAAGGGTGATTATTTTCATTGTGAAATACGAATCATGTCCAACTAATTGTTTTTGATAACTTTCAAAGGGTTCATCATTTTAATGGTAGATTATTTAATAAAATTCCACTTTACTTAGTTATAAAAGAAGATACTCATCAAATAAAATATTTTTTGTTTCTTATAAATAGAATCATCATCATCAAACTAACATTTAAATTAATCATTGAAAAAGTGAAGCATAATTTAAGTTATTACTAATAATATTAATGTAAGAAAAGTTCTTGAGTAATAATTTTTATTTAATAATAGTTCTAAAGGAAAATTTTTTGTGTCAGAATTGTTCCTTGTTTTGTATCCAAGTATTGGATTTTTTTCAACAAGTAAATATAGATGATTATGTAAGTACAGTGGTTCATTAGAGTTTAAAATGAATTAGAATAAAAAAGGTCCCAAGGAATATTAGTCTCCTCTCAATATGATAGAGTACATCAATAATTTAACTAATTTTTTGTCTCATAAACTCAATATGATTGGGTATTACAAATTACATTTAATATGATTTAATATATTATTTATTTAGTGATACTATAGGTTTTCATAAAGATTTATTAGTTATATAATTCAATTATATATTTATGATAGATATATAAGATCAACTATATGTTATAAAAATGATATAAATATACAAAAACTAAAGAATATGATAATAATTTAAAAATAGAGGTTGAATTTGGCTTTCACGTAATAGAGAAAATGAGTCTCTTCATTGATAAATTTGAATATTAATCTTTGGATAAAATTTCTATAATATTTTTTTTATATCATTTATCTTTTTTGAATAGTCTGTAAACCTTGGTAGATTAAATGAAATGAGATGGGGCTCATGATACATATATTCTATAATTTTTTTAATTTTATAATATTATTTAAGGGAGACTAAATTAACTCATTCGGGTTATGGAATCCATACTATTATACTTTATGGAAATTCCCCTCTAATGTAAATGAATTCAATAAAATTTTACCCAATATTCTCAATGTGTTGAGAATAGATGAATTGGGCATATGATGTCAAGATACAAGTGTTTCTTAGACAATTCAAGTGTGTAAAATTTCAAATGAGAATATGAAAAGTTGTTTGAAAAGTTTAAACAATAGTTCAACAAGAATCCAATGGAGGTTATTAAAACATAGGGTGATTGTGAAGGATGGTTAATAATTCAATTTGATTTTATTATCCAAAATATACTTGATAGAGTTTGTGAAACTTTAGGAAATTTATATAACATGAATAGATGTTATAGAAATTAATTATTTGATTTTGAAAGGTCTGTGATGATAAATGTATATTTGAAAAAAAAATTAAATATAAAATAGTGCAAAATCAAAGGAATAATTTATTAATCTTGTAGTTTATATTCCTGAGATGATTTAAATCATTACTACATTTATTATTTAAATGTAAAGTTTTTTATCAATCATAAATGAATCTGAGTAAAAGATGTGTATCTTTATCTAATTTCCCTTATATAATAATATAAGATGGTGGATAAAAAATATTTTTTATGAAAAAAATTATATGATTATTTTTATAAACATGGTTTATGATTTGTTGGGTTCTATAACATTTTCAGAGAAGAATATATGGGTAAAAACGTTTATCCCGGATAGAAGTGTTTATCCCTATATTTTTTTTAAATATGATGTAATATGTTCCCATCATCCATAAGTGGTATATTTTAAAAAAGGTTTCCTCCAAAAGGAATAATGATCTAAAATCATAGAATATCAGATATGGAAACAATAGTTTATTTGTTAAATATTCTTACTAAAAAGTAAATATATATTATTTCTTAAAAAAACGAGTTTTTGTATCTTATGAATATATTCTGAAAAGAATATAGTATAAAGGAGTCTAATGGGGGAATGTTTGAACATAATGAATTTAAAAGTTAACAAATATAGGATTACACTAGTCGAAAGTTTAATTTATTTATACTTGATATCCTAAAGAGTTTAGGATGTGTGATGGTAATGAAAAATGTAAATATTTTTATCTAGATATCATGGAAAGTATATATTGTTATTTTCAATAGTATTATAATAGTATAAGATTATAGTGTTTTTAATCAATATCCTAAAATATTTTAGGACATGTGACGATAATGAAAAATGTAAGGAGTTTCATTTAGTTATCCTGCAAAGTGAAGGACACTAATTCTTCAAGGATTGTACCTGTAAAAATGAATAGTTAATTACTCTTAATATCTTAATGGGTTTAGGGTATGGAAGTAAATTTAATTTTAAATAATTACATTAGTTACTATAAAAAAGCGGATATCACTTTATCCTAAAAAAATTGTTTATGGTGGTTGTAAAGACCCAGAATTTTCATACAAAAAAATTATATATTTTTAGATGAATATTCAATATATTTCATAAATACACAACCCATGACCCTAAAGATTTAGTGTTCTTGGAGACTATTTTCACAATATTCATATTTCATGAATGTTATTAATGATTTCCTATATATATCTTCCCATATAGTACTCTTCATAGACATACCCAACATAAACTATTCTTGATAACCTAGTGAATGGAAAAATAAGAAAGGGTGAGCTATGATTCTTAGTATGGCTAAAAATTGAATATTTTAATAGATGATCATATGAAAGTATAAGATAAGAATAAGGGTATGGGATCATGAATACAACATAAAATTTTTATACCCAATCTATCATGGATCACAAACATAATACATGGAATAAAAAACTATCCTTCCAAAAAAACACGAACCACAAGAGTGGAAAATCATAATAAATAAATCATGAACCATAAGTTCATGTCATAAAATCATGACACCATCATAAGTATAGAAATATTATCATATTTCATGTTTAATATCCAATACCATTAAATAAAAATAGATCATGCGTCAATACATGTTTCCCATTTCATAACGTAATTGGAATCATCACCAACTTCTCATAATGGATCAAGCACATCAGCATTTTTCCCATAGAGGATGATTTACATAAACCTATTTCCTATCATTATCTCATGTGATATAAAACTTTACCCAATTAATTTTAGGTAGATAAAGGTGCTACTTATCATTGGTTATAACATGACTACCATATTTGGTTATAATGTAACCACCATCCTTGGTTATAACATAACAACCATCATTGTTTATAACATAAAATCCATTATATAATTAAAATCATAAATATGTGCTCCATAAGTTCATAAAACATTCATCTTATAAAAACTCATGAAAAGAAATGGGATTCTTTAACATTTATCATAGAATGACCAATGAAAAAAACAGTTTTAAAAAATATTTCATCATTGCAGAACCCATGGAAAAGAAATGGGTTTCATAATATTCTCATCAATTAATCATAGAATAACCCATTGAAAATTAATGTTTTCAATAAAAATTTCATTATTTTATAACCTGTCAAAAATAAATGGGTTTCATAATAATCTCATCAACTTATCATAGCATAACCTATAGAAAAGGATTAGGTTTCATTAAAATAACATCATCATATTTATAAACCATATAAATAAATTATAAGGATAGTAGAATTAGATCATATCCAAATTAAAATATAAGAAATATCAGGGGTGTTTCTCCTATATGTAAAATGATTTTTGAAATATCTCTTAGAACATTTATTTTGGAAAATTAACATTTCAGAAATAAAAGTTCAAAAAAAATTGTTAAAATCCATTTTTTTAAAAAAGCTTCAAAATAAAAATAGATACAACTTCAAAATGTTGATTTTTAATGATTATGACGATCACTGTTCTTGTTTTACATGTTAATAAAAACATTCCTTACACATTTTCAGAAAAATACATAAGGGACTTGTTTGGAAAATGAAAAAATTATTTCTTTCAACCCATATTTTGAATATTGAAACATGGATAAAAATCTCTTAAAAATCATTGTATAAGAGAGAAAATAAATATTTAAATTTTTTTTAAAAAAACATGGATATGGAATAAAATTTTAATTTTTATCAAAGTGAAAAACAAAGATAATTTTTTTCTAAAAACATTCTATTAGTAAATTTAATCATTTAATATAGGAGAATAAAAGAAAAATATGTATTCTCCAGAAATAAGAAACATATAAGAAAATACATGAGTTCTTTGGGAGTTATATTATATGATTTTTTCATTTGAAAACTTAATCATAAACAATCTCGATAAAAAATGAGATTGTAACATAGAACATTTTCCACTTTCGTAAATTTTGAATTGTAAACCCCAAAAATTGTATGGATATTTATATACCATAATTTTTATGATAATAATCATAAAATAATATCACATGTAGTATATACACCACCCAAAAGAAACTAGTGGTGTATAAGGCTTATTCCCTCACACAAATAAAAGTGAGATGAAAATTACATACCACTTTGGAAACCTTTGAATAATAATATCCATTAAAGAATAAAATCATCTGAAAAATTAAATATCATGAGAATAAGTATATTAATTAAATAAAATATAAAATTTTAATTATATATACATCTTATAAAGGAAATGAGTGGTGAATTTGGCATAAGACTTTCAAAAATAAAAGTGAGACTATAAATTCCTTACCTTAAGTCTCGAATTCCTTTATAAATGTTCAGTCCTATTATATATTAAAAATATTTATATTATAAATATATTAATAAACCATAATAATATTTATATTTCCATATATGATTTACTTATGACATTTAATTTCCCTTTTATTAACAATTCCTTATTAAAATCACGTTCTATGAAATAATTCCTTTGTTTTTCATGTATGATTTTGTTTGTTCTTTTTGGTAATTTTATAATAATCATGATTAAATAATATCTATAAGTTTATCCTCAATATAAATAGAATATATATTAATTGGGTTTTTAATTATAATAATCCATCAAGGTTATAGATTGAAAATTAATTACATGATTCATGGAGACAGCAGGTCGTACATACGCATGAACGGTATTTATATTTTATCAATAGTTGAAATGAAAGAAAGTTAAATAATATATTACCCTTAAATAATAATTTTCATGTCATATATATTACATATTTTCTTTAATCAAATTCTTATTAATTTCCATGTAATGTGTAAGTGAAGAAAGAATCACATCACTTTGTGCGGTGGCAGCCCACCTTACACACGAGCAACGTTATCATATTCCCACAAAATGTAAAGGAAGAATGTGTATGAAAAATTATAATTATAAAAGTATAATTATTTTATAAATATCATATAAATATGTTATGTACATCATTATTTTCATGCATAAGGGGTAGTTATGGAAAATAAATTACATCGGCTCGCAAGGAGGCAGTTCATCATACACATGATTAGTGGTTTCATTTCCCTTTTGATGGAAGATAAGATATATATAGGTTATGACATTAAAATAATAAAAAATCAGTATATGGTAAATAATTATTTAATTATATCATCATGTTTTAATAATATTTTAATGAATTGAAAGAATAGATAAAATGATAACACATGGTTAGGAGTTATACCGCTTCTTCGGAGAGTCTCTTTAGGTTTATACCTAATGACTTTTTTTGAGGGATTATTATCAAAATATGTTATGTAGAAAATGGGTAGTGAATTAAAGAAGATATTTTAGTAGGTATTTTCTAAAACAATGGTCTTTTTAATTGTGAATAGGGGAGGAGTGGTCCTTTTATTAGTGGTGAAAGGAACCCACATGGAAACTACTTGGAAATTTACCAAAAAAATCTAAAATGATAAATTCATTATGAATAATATTACATAAAAATGATCTTATATTATGAATTTGGATATTATTTGGTTTTTATATATCCATAAAATTATATTTATACAATTTTTATTAAATAAATTTTCCTTATCTTTTTATTTTAACCACCTAGTAAACATGTTTTAACCTTAACAGTGGTAATAAATTTTCACAAAAGATACTGTTCATTTTGACCAAAAAATAATTTGATCTTATAATATAATATTAATAATTATAATTCAAAAAATTTTATCCCTTTTTTGAAATCCCATTCGTAAAATTATAAAATTTTAGTTTAAAATAAAACCCATAGACATGAATAAAAATCAATTTTTGAAACAGAACATTTCTATAAGCATAGAATGTTTTGATATAAAAAGATGCATGAATTTTATTCAAAATTACTAAATTGAGTTAATAATAACATTATTTAAAAATATTTGCTTTTAAAAAATTTTAAATCAATATGAAACTTTGTAAATTCTTTAAAAGATAAGGAAATCTTTTAATAAAAATAACATATTTTCTATTAAAAAAAATTAATATTTTCTAAAAAATATAAAATATTAAACCTAAGATAATTTTTACATGTTGATTTCGAAAATAAAGTTAGTTTTTTAAAATAAATTCTCTAAAAGTGTAAAATATTAATTTTTTATTTTTTCACAAAAAAACCAATAAAATATTTTATTGAAAAAAAAATTATTTTTAAAGAAAATAAAAACATGACTAGAAATTGAGTACATATTTATAAATATATATTCTTTATCTAAAAAATTATAATAATTTTCATAAATACTTATAGTACTATTAATAACAACAATTTTAATGGCTAGGTTATAATGATCATTTTTAAATAATAATATTAATAATACATCGTGGTTTTTTATTACTATGTGTTATGTGTAACATAAGATATCGAATAAATTAAATTTATTTCAAAAAAACATTTTCATAAAATATCAAAGTGTTACATTATACCCCCTTATATAAATTTCATCCTCACAATTTTAACTTTAACTTGATAATCAATAGTTTGACATTTGAATATTCCCTTATGGAAAACCCACATCACAAAAAGGGTCAATAAAACTTCCTCTAGAAAAGAGGGAAAATAAATTATGAATGTTATCTAGGATAATACATAACTAAGTATCCAAATATGATAAAATTAATGGTGAGTGAAAATAAGAAAAATTATTAGAAAACTTACACACATATACTAATAGATAATGATAGAGTTCATGGTCATGAGAATTTTAACCACCAAAACACTATTAATATTTGATGAGTTAAAAGATCATTCATTCATCAAAGATAATAGTAAATGTATAAAGTTTTTATTTCAAAATACTTTCCTAATGTTTAAAAATTTTCATGAGAAGACATACTTACTTGATTTCTTTCCATTTCATAAGAACAATCTCATCCTTTGGTTTTTCTTTGATCAATTTTCACTTCATCACTTACTCTTGGAAATAAATATGGATTTTTAATTCCTGAAGCACTAATATATCATAAGATCAATAAAATAATGATAGTTCATTCCTTATATCTATATTTATTATAAAAAATATAATTGTTATCACATGTTATCCAATATTTATAAATATTAATATTGTTAAATGATTCATTAATCTCCAAAACCTCATCCAAATATCAACTTATACCATTCCATAATAGGTTAACCGTAATACCCTTTCAAAAATAATAAATTTATAAATATGGTATTTAAACATCCTAAAATCCACATAACATAATCTTCCAAATATTATAAATTAGCTCTTAATTTCAACATACAAAATATGAAAATACTTTAGTCATATACTCTCTTGAAACATAGAAATAACCAAAATTACAATTAAATATCAATAAATAAAAACATGTTTACTCATTGATCAAATAAAACCATATATTATTGAATATATACCTAAATCCAAAATAAATTTAAAATCATTTAGTGATTACATAACTAATTTTTCATTAATAATTAATCTGTTTCACAATTATCAATATTATCTTATTTAATTTATCAATAACAGTCATCTCATTATCCAAACTAAACCCACTTATCTCATCATAAGGAACATATTAAGTGTTATCTTCTCTTAATCATGTGTTTTCCATAAAATATCACTTTTCCATTAAATCACTTTTCTAGTTCATCAATACTATTCCACATATTCTTTCAAAAAATTAATGAAAATATTCTATAGAACAGTACTTATAAATTTTATGTTTTATATAACATTATTTTTGAATTTTAATACATAAACTCTTTAATAATTTAGCTTCATTGTTAAACTATTAACTAGGATAAATCATCTTATTCCTTAATAATTATTTCCTATAATATGAAATATGAATTTTATCTTAATATTTATCGACCTAAATCTATTCATGATTCTTAAATTTAAAATAAACAATACTTCTAGAACAACCTATAACTTTTATATGTCATTTTTAGTCCCTTCATCATCAATAGTATAACCATTAATCATATAACCGTATTGATTCTCTTCACGAGTTTCCCCATGGTACATTGATTTAGATAATACTCACACATTCCACATTTAAATCATTTAACCATCTATGATACATTAGGAAGACCATTACTGTCATCCATTTTATTAACTAAACGTTTCAATTCTTTATGGAAAACACTTGATTTTTGTCCTTATTTTACACTTTAAAAACATATTCATGTTCCTCTAATACATTCTATTGGGTAAATCTTCCAACATTATAGAGATATATGAAACAAAATATTATTTCCTCTATGGCCTCCACCACTTTATCTCTCATAAAAATCTATCCTAATTCTCTTTAGTGAGTCTGAGAGTTGGATGTGGTGCAAGTTGTTAATAATATATTATGATAAATTATTAGTTATAATCACAATAGCCTTCACTTTGATCATTATTCCATTTTTTTATCAACAAATTGCCTATAACATTAAATGTCATGTTATAAACTTCTAGTTCCCACCATTGACTATAACCAAAAAGAATATTGTGATCAAAAATAGTTATAGAGAAAACCCACATATTCATAAAAAGTCATTTATTGGATATCTAAATCATGACACCTTATTTTAAATCTATAACACCTTGGATTTAACATAGGTCGTTCATTGTCATCATCTATTCAAAAAATCATGAGAGTTCATAATGTGTTTGTAAATTTACAAAGAATATCCCCCATGAGTGTCAAACTAGGTTTGTAGAAAAGATCATTTTTATGCAAAAATTGATGATTCAGTCCAACTAAATGTGACCTTTTAGACTTATTACCCCTAAGTGAAACTATGCCAAAGCTATATCCACTAGTATTATCATTATAGTAATGTAATTTCAAGGAAACCACATGCCCTATCCTTCACACAAATTCAATGAAATTTTCCAATAATTTGACTTATCCTTAGAAATATCCTTAAATATATCCCTAGGGATCTAACTATTTTTTTATCATCCTGGATTAGAATGGTTAAATGAACCATTATTCTAAAACTATCTGTAATCACCCAAGCTTTTGATACATTAATATGACATCTTTTTAGATGAATAATAGCTATTTTTTATAAATACATTCATGATGACTATAAAGGTTTAGTGTCTTTGAATTCTAGTTACAGAATATTATTATTTCATGAAATATCTTCAACATATCCCATAAATATCTTCCTATTTATTACTCTTCATATACATTCACTAACTAATCCTTTCTTCATAACATGGGGAAAGGAAACACAATAAAGTTTGAGATTAGATGCCCAGTATGGGTAAACATGGATGATGTTAATTTATAATCATTTTAAATCATAGGATAATAATAATGGTGTGATAATTTAAATATAACTTAAAATTTTCATTCCCAATATATCCTATATCATCAACATGAACCATGGTATAAAAAATTATGATTTCAAAAACCATGAACCATAAGAGTGAGAAATCTTCAAAAATCAATCATGAACCATAAATTCATGTCATATAAGTTCGGAACCAATATAATTATAGAAATAATTTCATATTTCAAGGTTATCAACCAAGGCTATAAAATCATAATGGATCAAGAATCAAAACTCTTTTTCCATTTCATAACTAATTAGGAATCTTCACCTGTTTCTAATAGTGGATCAAGAAAATCATTTTGTTTCCCATAGATAATCCAGAACATTGGCCTCTTTTCCATAATTATCTCATGAGATATAAAACCTAACCCAATGCATTGGAGAGATATATAGGTCCCACATTTCCTTGGTTATAATGTGAACATTGTTCTTGGTTATAACATAACAACCATGAAATAATGAAAACCATAAATATATGTTCCACAAGACCATAAAACAATAATCATATCATAACACATGAAAAGAAATGGGTTTTATTAACATTCATCAAAGAATAATACATGGAAAAAAATGGGTTCAATAAATATTTCATAATTCCATAACTCAATTAAAATAAAGGGTTTTCATAATATTCTCATCAATTAGTCATAATAAAACCCATGGAAAATGAATATGTTCAATAAACATTTTATAATTGTTTGACCTGTGGAAAATAAATATTTTTTAAAATCTCTCAGTAATCTATGATATCATAACCCATGGAAAAGGACTGAGTTTTATAAACATATCTTTATCGTAATCATAAACCATTCATAGAAATAATAACAATGCTACAATTTTATAATCTCCCTAGTAAAACATAAGAAAAAAATGTATTTATCTTAGATGGAAAATTATTCTGAAAAACCATTTAGAATGTTTATTAAAGAACATTAACATATCAAAGCTAAAATATAAAAAAACAATGTAAAATTTTTTTTCATTTAAATTAACCTTTGACACTTATAAATTAATATATAAAACATTTACTTTTAATCATGATGAGAATATCATTCATGTTATAGACATTAAAATAAATATTCCTTTCACGGTTTTGGTAAAATCCAAAAGGGTATTATTTAGAGAACAAAAATAAGATTCAATTCAATACATTTTTTAAATAATTAAAATATGGGTAAATATTAATTTGAACATTCATTCAAGAATATTAAAAAAAAATTTAATTTTTTTAAAAAGCATAGGTATGGTAGAAAGGGGGTTTCTGACTAAAGAGAGAAAAAATATGATTTTTATAAAATAAATTAATGGAAGAAAATAAATGAAAAAAAAATATTATCTGGAAATAACTATAGTATAATAAAATAAATTAGTTTCATGGTATTTATATCATAATATTTCATCATTTAAAACATAATCATAAACAGTCCTTATAAACAAGGAGATTGTAACATAAAACTTTTACCATTTTGGTAACTTTTGAATCATAAACCCCATGAAGTAAATCATATTATATGGATATTTATATCCAAAAAATTTAATGATACTAATTAGAAATTAAACTCATGGGTAGTATATACATGAAAAAAAATAAAAAAGAGTTGTATAAGGAATGTGTCCCAGATAAATAAAAGTGAGATGAAAATCCAATAACACTTTGGAAACTTTTGAATCATAATCACAATTAATAATAATATTAAATGAAACATAAAATATCATTAAAATAAATATATTCCTGATATAAAATTTCAAATTGGAATTTTATATACACCATAAAAAATAAACTAGTGGTGAATTTGGAATAAGCATCCCAAAAATAAAAGAGAAACTATAAATCTCTTACCTAAACTCTCGAATTCCTTAATACACATTTGAACATCATTTGTAATAAATATAAATTTATTATAAATATATTATAGTATCAAAATAATATGTATCATACCATATATCATATATTTTTATTAATATTATTCTTATTAATTTTCAGTTAAATCATTAGTGAAGAACGAATCACATCGCTTCGCGAGGTGGTAGTTAATCGTGCACACGAGTGACGTTATCAAATTCCAACAAATGAAAAATTAAGATGGTATATGTGATATTATGATTAAAAAAGTAAAATTATGTCATAAATATCATGTAAATATGTTAAATATATCATTATATTCACCAATTAGAGGTTTTTATGGAAGAAAAATCACATCGGCCCACCATGCAGTAGTCTGTCGTACAAACGATCGACATTTTTGTTTCCCATTTGATGGAAGATAAGATATATATAGGTCATTATATTAACATAATAATATACCAGTATATGGGAGATAAGAATGTTATTATATCATCATTGTTGAATAATATTTTAATTTAAGTATATGAATAAATAAAATGATAATGAATTGTTATGAGCAATACCTCTTCTATAAAGAGCCTCTTTAGGTTTATACCTAAATCCTTATTAAAGTGGTTCCCTAATAAAAATAAGGCCATTAAAACATGGAGAGATAATTAAGAAATGTTTTTGGGTATGAATTGGCTTAAACAAAGGGATTTTTTTGTGTGAAGTGTGTAGGAGAGGAGATGTCCTTTTATATGTGGGGAGAGGAACCTACATGGAAACTACATAAAAATTTCCCAAAAGAATTAAAATTGATAAATTCATTCAGAAGTAAAATCCTAAAAATTACCTTAAACTTGAAATCAGGATAGGATAATGTTTTAATATGTCTATAAACAAATATTTAGAAAATGTTTTATAGGAAAACATATCATTATATGTTTAGTTTAACCCCTGTAAATGTGTATTAAACTTAACCGTGGTAATAAATATTAACTATTTTTACTATTAATTTTGACCAAAAAATAAATTTACCTTATAATATAATATTAATAATTCTTATTCTAATTATAGAATCCATTTTTCCTAATTCCATTTACAAAATTGGAAAAATTTAATTTAAAATATAACCAAGATATATGGAAAAAATTAGTTTTTCAAATAGAAAATTTCCATAAGTGTGGAATCTTTTAATATAAAAATTCAATATGGATTTTATTAAAATTAATTAAATTGTTATAATCATAAAATAATTTAAATAATTTTACTTTTAAATTGATTTTAAAAAATATTTTTCTTAGTAAATAATTTAAATGAAAAGGCGGATTTCTAATAAAAACCAGTATTTTTTAACTATTAATAAAAAAATTAATCTTTCCATAAAAGCCTCAAAAATTAAACCAAATATAATTTTGAAATATTTATTTCTAAAATTAATTTTTTTTTCAAATAAAGTTTATAAAATTTTCCAATATTAAATAATTATTTTTTCACAAAAATAAAAAAATATCATTTTTTCAGAAAACATTATTTGCGAAGCATATAAATACTTTACTAAAAATAAGTACCTAATTATAACTATATTTAATTTAACTAAATAAATTTTAATTAATTTTCAAAACATTTGTACTCATATTAATTCCCTGAGGTTTAATATCTAGTTTATAATGGTCATATTTATATAATAATTTTAATAGTATATCGTGGTTTTTTAAAACATAGTGTTGTGCGTAAGAATGATATTAGAGACGTTAAATTTAGTTTGGAAAAAAATTCATAAAATCTAAAGTTGTTATTAGTTAAAGATAAATATAATATTTTTTTATTATGTTAATTTGGTTTTTACTTTATCCTAATATTGTTTAGGATGGACTAAAAAACAATAATATAAGTAGTTACATTATTGGATGGAAATGTTCTATAAAATAGAATTCCAAGGATGATAATGATGAACTTATAAATACTTCTATGTAGTCAATAGAAGTTGACATAATAACAATTTTATGTTTTGTAGTTAAAAAGTTTGAATATGTTTAAGAAGTTGAATGGAAAGTAATATGATTCATAAATCTAACCATTATTCAAACTAGATTATTTCAAATATCTTTCCCAATAAATAGTTTGGTGGGAGGGTTTATTAGATGGCCACATAATGATATGTGATGCAATACTAAATTATAAAAAATATATTATTTAAATTAAATACACTTAATTTAATCCAATTCTTGAGTAGATTTATTGTATTTTAGAAACTATTTGATAAGATAGACTTTATATGTGAATGGTATATTCATAAGAATTTTGTTTTTGATTTGAAAAATGGGGAATCCATTTTTTTCTTTTAATTCTTCAATTTAATCCTATAATGAAAAGAAATTACTATGTAAAGACCATTGAAAACTGGTAATCGAATGGATCAATTATTAATTTAATTCTTACAGTCAATCGAATCACTCAAAAAATGGAAAAGGCATGGATTGATCATAAATTTTTATCCTATAGTCAATCCAACCATATAACAATAGAAATTACATTCAAAAATGAAATTTAAAACATGATAAATCATCTATAGGTCGATCATTTTATGAATTTACTTCTTTTGGTTGTTACGAACAATCGACTATAGGGTAAAAATGTATCCTTTATAAGCATAAAAATGTAAAATAGGGGAGAGAGTATTTATTATATTTGGATTGACTATATATTATATCTTACATCAATGATCAAAAAACCCAAAAAATTGCTAGTGTATATACCTACCATTAAAAAAGAATAGAACCACTTGCAACCCTTCTCATGATCGATCATCCTGATTGACTATGCCACATTCTTATGCCCACCACCGATCTGAACCAACTAATTTATGTAAGATAGAGGAAAACTAACATGATAAGGGATTAATGTATTTACACTAATCAAACATTATCTTTTCACTTATAAATGATAAGATCCATCTAGGCATGCCATGATTAAAGTTTCCCAGATCAACCCACCTCTAAAGAAGACATACAATTCAACTCTGTTGTGAAGGAGATCAACACATGAAACAATCATAGCTATGTGAAAAATAACCAAGATCCCATCTGAATCATAGGGGATAAATCTTCACTATTATTTTTGTGCATCCACTCTCCTATAGATTCACGCTTCTCCTATTGTAGACATTGTATGTCTTTTGCTTAGAGAGTATCATACTATAAGAGAAGATGACAGTAGCCAAATCTGGTAGAATGTCGAGGGGAATTCAAACTGTAAATCCACATTTTCACATTCATCTAATCAGACTTCTTGAGAAGATAAACTCAAAACTAATTAAATATACATGTGGAAAGCATTAATTTTAATATTAAACTAATCAGGCTAACTAGAGAAAACCACCCTACTGAAAACTATGGTGCCACAAAAAAATGACAATTTGAATTCACCAACTGATGATGGAATGTTTTGACTTGAAGATTATATTAAATGTAGAAAGAAATGAAAAAATAGATCAGGATGTAATTAGGGGGAAATGTGGATATTTCTAGAACTATCCTGCCCTAATCCAAGGGATAAGGCCCAAGCTTGTTCTAAATAGTAATTTATGTCTGCAGACCAAACATGTACAAATCTACATGTGAAACTTATATCTTTCACTAAAGATATGAATCATTTAATAAAATCTCTATTATTGAATTTTAGATCTTGATCATGGGATGAGTATGAATTTTTTGGTAATAATCATTATGCCAAGTTAATAAAATCAAGACACTCAATTCTAGATGTGTTTCGATCATCCAACCAAAGAAAAGCCATACTCAGTGTGGAAAATGAGGAAGCATTCTTATGATTATCATGTAGATGATTTAAAACAATACTCGAATTCATAATCCTTCTTATTTAGATATCACACCATCTCACTGTGATGGGTTTGTCTCATTCTCTCTATCTCGAAGACAATTTTTTATAATCACTATTTTTACCGCTTTCTTTTATTTCTATTTGTAATAACTCCGGATATGGTACACTAATCCCTTAGTGGTTGTGATGAGGAGATTCGCCATATTATCCCTTTTAATTAATTATACATTATAGAAATTCAATTTCTTTTGTTTATCACATTATATTTATTTAAACTATATAGGAAATATGATATTTCTTATTACAACATTTTGAATTAATCTTTAATTCTTCATTGGATATCACGTAGAGTCCACTTAGGTCTTCTCTATTATTTTTTATCATAAGTTTTGGGTTAATTTAATGGTAATAATATATCTTTTATTAATATGATAGGGGATATTGGAGGTTTTAGTGATCATTACATACCTCCAGTTAAACCAGAAAATCTAGGATAATAACCAAGTGATAATCCACTCAGTTAAAGATAAAATAGAGAGTAAAGGTAGAAAAATGATTTAATAGGTTGGGTAAGGGTATATCAGAGGTTAGGACCCTTATCATATTATTTATTTTAAAAATAGTAAAATTAATTCTTCAAAATTGTTTCCAACAATTTGATCCCACTAAACATGATTTGTACACAACCACAACATTTTCTTCTTTGAAGAAAACATGAGTTCCTCTATTACTGCATTTTTATCTAGTCCATTTTTTTATGAGCACCATGTGATATGTTCTCATTCAAAATACTTCCATTTTATAGGAATCAATTTTTTTGTTTTATTTATTTTAAATAATTTTTAATGAAAAGATAAAGTTCTCCTATCCTAAATTATTTTGATCATGAGGTTGAGAGAACTATATTCTCAATAATTCAATCTCTAAAAAACATTTAACAGGAGGAAAGAGAGGTTTTAACCATTAAATTGGATAACTATCCATTATCAATTTATACTTCAATAATAGTTTCATTATATAGTTAAAAATAGAATATAATTTTTCTCAAGTTAACAGGACTCTGAGGGAAATGTATGCCCTAAATTTTAACATTAATAACAGAAAATTACAATTGAATGAACAAGACTGTGAAATAAAAACATGAATTATTAAATGATTTCTAATTTACATGGTTTATTATGTTAATAAAGAAAAAATATTTAAGATAATTTAGATAATCATGAAAAGTATTTAGAACCACTGGAGTCACTATGTCTCAAATCAGCTGGAGGGATTTCCCCATCTCACATGAAGGGGTAGCCAAGGAGTGGATCTACAATATAAAACAAATACAATTCACCTTAGTTAATAATATAAATAGTTCCTTCTTTTGTAAATTCTTTTATTTTTTAAGGAGTACTCAACAACTTAAAGAGATATATGGATCAAAAAAGAAACTATAGAAACTCTCTATGAGTTTTGGGAAAGGTTCAAGAAACTAACTATGTCCTGCCCACACCATCTCTATGAAGAACATTGTTTCTTGGTATTATTTTACCAAGTATTTATATACAATGATCAGAACATATTTTAATATTATTTAGGATGAGAACATAGGATAAGTCACCTATTAAAGTTCGAGAACTAATTTTAATAATCTCTCAAAATTACCAACAACTTGGTATGAGAACTGAAACTAGATCTATGCATGAGGTATAAAGTTCAAAATAACATTTATTGTCAAATTAAATTGAATAAATAACATCTATTTTGAGACATATAGTTATGAAAAAATTGTTGGAGTCATCACCCACCACACCCCCTTAGGTCGACTAGTTGTGCTTCTCTTAGGAGCATATCCCCGATGGATGCCTTAATGTTTAAGGGACTCAAGGAAGTGACGACATGTCCTAGAGATAATTATAGAATAAAAAAATATTAACCCATGTAACTAAAGATTTTATTTGAAATAAATTTATATTTTGGTTCTAATAGGAATAAAGTCAACCATTCCAACAGGCTTCTCAACAGCTTTACCAACCCCTACAATTATAGACACAATGTTTCTAACCATCCATAACTATCAAGATAGGACAAAATAAATATCCTTATATAAATAATATAATGATATAGGTAATATAATATCAAAACAATCAATAAACCACTCTCACCATTCGTGGGTCATATTTAAAGGAATTAAAAGGGAAATTTGTCTAGTTAATAACTACCCTCAATAATCTGGTAAATCAAGGCTCGAGTAATCTTCCTACTCAACCAACTTCTAAACCTGAATTAAATTTCAATGACATGACATTAATTATTGTTAGGTATATATAAAATAGTGAAGGGTCTCCCTAAAAGATAATATATATAAGTTAATAGCAACATGTCCTGGATGAATCCTTTGAAGAAAAATCCCTTGAGGGGGAATTAGTGAATAAACCCCATGAGAAGAAAGATAAATTTAAAGATAATATTTAAGATCCACAAAAACCCAACCTCCCTTACCTTCTAGGATAAAATCCCCAAATAAAACCAATGAATGATAACTAAAATAGGAAATACCAAATGTATTCTAGAAATTATTGGTTAAAATCCCCCTACTAGAATCCATTCACCAAATTTCAAGGTATACAAAATTAATTAAATAGATGTTCACTAATAGAAGTGGATTGTGGGGAAATGAAGTGGAAAGATTAGATAAGAATTTTTCCCATTATTACCCCTAAAACCCCATAGAAATTATAAGATTTGGGAACTTTCTATATCCCCTTTACAGTTGGTAAGCTTATATTTTCCAATACATTTTGTGATTTATGAGCATCGATTAATGTAATGTAAATTATATTTTTTATTCTTTGTAGATTGTAGAACATAAACCTTCTTATGTGTCTATGAAACTTTTCAACTGAGACACCAATTACCTAATAGGTGTTATTGAATATTTATGGGTAATTGTACAAGTTTACACATTTCTTATCGACTTATATAATCACAACATGAAAGGATAAGGTAAATATCACTCTCCCATCATTATAGGTAGACCATTACTCAATACCATTAAAACCATAATAAATTCCAATGAAGTAACCCTTTCCATGATTTGTTTTTAAGAAATAGTTAATTTCAACAACCACGACTCAATAAAACAACCACATGAAGAGAACTCTATTTTTAAATTAAAATATTTTGAAATACCATTTTCTTATATGAAAAAAATTGAAATATATGATCTTTATAAATACTCAACATTCTTGAAATTTTTTAATTTTTAAATGAAATTAATCTGAATACACTTTAATGTGTCTAAAATTTTTAATAAATTGATGAAATTTATATTGATGTGTTTCTCAATTATTCTCCTAATACATCTTCGCTACATGTGTAGAGTGCCAACATAGAGAACACTAGGCTTGAAACATCTATATAAAACCCCTTGAGTAATAATTAAAAAAATTCCCATCAAACATTAAATATAAATTTTAAAAGGAAAATGAGATACTTCTAGTTATAATCTCAAATAATTTATATTTTATCCATGAACCCCAAATGCAAAAAAATATGATAAATAATTCTAGATCTATATGATGGACATTAGAAGACATATCATTGATTATCCCTACCACCTTAATGCTTTTTATTTTTCTATAAGATGAATCAGAACCTGTGATACAGGCCCAAAAGAGGCTCAACCTGACTCTTTTGGATGTAGTAAAGAAGAGGAAGGACATTTAAGATCTAGAAGAATATATCCCATCTCAAATTCCTAATAGGAAATTCCCATTCAAAATGGCCCAAAGAAAACTACGTACAAAAATGTGAAAATTGATAATAATGAGTTAGATCGCATAAGAATTTATAGAAGATGGAGAGTTTTCATAGATTATAAGAGATTAAACTATGTGCCCCCAAATTACCACTTACCCATACACTTTATATACCAAATTATACAGAGACTGGATGGGAAGGGTTATTATTTCTTCCTTGATGGATTTTTTTGGTATTTCCAAGTTTCGATAGCTTTTGAGAAAAAAGATAGGTCCACCTTCACAAGTCCTTTTGGTATATTTTCCTACTGAATATTTCATTTTAGTATTTTAAATACCCTAGGTTATATTTAGTGCTACATGGTAAGTATCTTTTTAAACCTTATTAAGAACATACATGATGTATTCCATGATAACTTCATAGCATATGTAACTTTTATTAAATTCATTTTGGGATTTAGGGAAAGAGTTTTAAAAAATGTATTGAGAAAAAATGTGGTTTCAAATATTGAAAAATGTCATTATATGGTAGAAAAATGAATTATTTTGGGATATTTTATTTCGAAGTATGGAGTTGACGTAGATGAATACAATTTTGATGTTATTTCCACTCTACATAGACCCACCACTATGAGACACATTATATAATTTATAAGTCATGTTGGATTTTATAAAAGGTTTATTATTTACTTTATTAAAATTTATTTCTTCCTAACTAACCTTCTCAAGAAAGAAATTGGCTTTCTTATAATTTATTCTGAGAAAATTGTTGACAAATTGAAGGATTTTTTTACCACTTCACCATTATCTATTCACTAAACTAGGAACAACCCTTCAAAATTAAATATGATGATTTCAATAGAGTTGTATGGGTTTTTCTCTACCAAAATATTGATAAAATTATAGAAGTTATATCCTACACTTTATAGACCCTAAACATGACCCAAATTAACTACAAAAAAAATATAAGTATTTTTTTTTATTGTTGTAGCATTATAAAAATTCCATTATAATATTTTAGGGTGTAAGAAAATTTTTATTATGATTGTGTTGTATCAAGATATATCATCAAGAAAACGGATTCAAATCCTAGAGTAGTGAGATATATGTTGATGATAGTAGAGTTTGACCTAGTTATTATGGATAATAAAAGGTTTGATATCATATAAGAATACCACATGAGTCAGGTGCCTCACACTACTGATGTAGAACCAATAACCAAGACCAATTTGGATGATTCATTCTCTGGTGATACATTGTACAACCTTACCCAAATTCCCTAATATAATGACATATTCAATTTTTTGGCCATAGAAAAGGTACCCCCCTTTTCTAAACATCAAACTACTAAGATGAAATATGAATCAAAATATTATGTTAGAGAGGACCCATATTTATCTAAAATTTAAAATGACCAAGTCATTATAAAGTTTATTCTTGAAGAGGAAATGAACTTTGTTATTTTCTTTTTTCATACACTCTCATGTGGGGGGAATTTTAGACCACAAACAACCGCTATAATAAATTTGGATGTTGTGGTCTTTTGGTACTCAATTTTTAAAAATTCAAATGACTTGTGTAAAAAAATAAAAATTCCATTTTACTGGTCGAATTTCCAAAAGATAAGAGATTCCACAAAAATCATTTGATTTCTATGAGATATTTTTATGTCTGGGGAATAAACCTCATGGGCCCATTTTCCATGTCATTTGAATTTTCCTATATTTCTCTAGCAGTGGACTATGTTTCTAAGTGGATTGAATAAAATACTACTCAAGATAATGATTCAAAAACTATTATTGAATTCCTAAAATAATACTTGTTTATGGTTTTGGAATACGTTGATCTATAATCTGTGACCACAGAAACCACTTATTCAACAAAACAATTTAATCCCTCAAGAAGAAATATGGGGTACAACATTATGCTTAATCTATCTACTACCCATATAGAAATGGTTTGGCTAAGGAATCTGATAGACAAGTCAAAATATTTTTGGAGAAAATAGTGCATCCCAACCATAATGACTGGAGTAATAAATTATACAATGAACTATAGTAATATATAACTACCTACAGAAAAAAATTTAGTATATCACTTAAGATAATTATTTATGTTGAACATTTTCACTTTCTTGTTGTTTACATCACATATCGTACTAGGCTATAAAAAGAGTGAGCCTAGACTTTGGAATGCTAATTAAATACAAGTGGCTATAAATATTGGAGCTTTAGTCGATGAGAATATAGGGATATGGGAGCTCACAGCTATACAAAAAGAAAACTAAATCTACTCATGATAAACCAATATAGAAATGAGAATTCCATGTTTAAGAAAAAGTGTTGTTGTTTTCTTCAAGAATGAATCAATTCCATGACAAGATTGATTCAAGGAGGATTGAACCATACACAATAACTAATAACTTTCATTTTGGTGTGATTGATAATCATGTAGATGGTTAAAAGAAAACATTCAAAGTGAATAACCAAAAATTTAAGAATTAATATGAGTATTTCTATAAAGACCCCAAGTAGGAGTCTAGACTCCTCAAAACTACAGATAAATATAGAACTCTTTGGTTGTATCTTTCCCTCAAATAGGACTATGTTTTTATTATATTTTTATCTATTTTACTTGAAAAAATGTACGGTAAAATTCAATTGGAAGTCTATTTGAACAATGTTCAAGGGAGAGGTACAAAATAGTTTTAGACTGTATATAGTTTTTTTCATTGTTTTCAATCATTCATTGAGAAGAATTGGAAAACACAATGAAAATTTTGAACTCCAAGTGATTGTGACGATATTGTTCATATTATTTAAGCATAAAAGATAAAATTATTTTGGAAATGATATTTTTTACATGGGATGTAATTTTAAAATATTTTCATAATTTTTTAATAGAAATTAAAATCTAGACCCACTAGTGACTATCCTAAATTTTTATTCTTTTCCTAATATTTTTTTATCTATTTTACATCATCATTCTACTACCCTCATTTAATGAAATAATCTTAATTTTTTTTATAATCCATAACTTGCATTTATTCTCTCTAAAATATTTGGAAATCATAATGCATATTCAATATATTTGAGGAAATAAATTGGAAAACCCCTCATTCTTCCCTGAATCATACCTTCAACATTGATCCTAGTTAATCCCTTATTAAACTATAAATGGAATTATAGGTTTAATTATCAATACATTTCGAATTATCCCTTACCAACCCTCTCTATAAAATACAATTTCATTATTAATTCAAGTCTAAGTGTGGGGTAATGTAATTTAATGCCTTTTTTCTGGAAATCATTACATGATATGTGGTGTGTGTGAGGTGTGAGTCACCATTTATGGATCTTGAGAGAGGAAAGAAGGGAATGACACGCCTACTATAAATTCCATTTTTTTTATCCTCTCTTATTGAAAAAATGGGGGTGAGTTTGAAACATTCCGTATTACTATCAAAGCGATTCTTGAACCCAATCCAAGAAAAGGGAGTGATTACTAATAATTATGCACAAACTAGAAAAAATTTATTTCCCTTCAAAAAATTAGGAGATTAGAATGACACATTCATTTAATTCACTTCATGACTCATGCCCAATTTAAATAAAAGTAAATTTTGGTAATGTGTTACACATATTGTATATATGGTATTGAGTGAAGAATTTTTCAATGCATTATTTGATAGATCATGCACTATATTTAAAGAGTAAAACATTTATCTTTCTACATAAGAATTTTTAAACACGTTTCCACCAAATTCAAATACGTTGAATAATATTTTTTAAAAACAAATGATTTATTTTATTTTTCAGGAATCATATAGTGAAGATATGATAATTTTCCAAAGCATATTGTAAAAAATAACATCCCAAGTATGAGAATAAATCCATATAAAATAATTATCTTGAGTGAAGAATGGTAGTGTGATGCATGTGAGGTAGGTCATGAAATAGGTTTTCGAAATTATTTTTATGGAAATATTTTTTTTGAATGGGATAATTTCATGCCTCTAAAATTAAACACATGTATAAAGTATGATCTAATTGTTTTTTGGAGAGAACTGAAATAATTTACCTCTCTTTATTTTTAATAGTTTTGTAATTTTCTAAGAGTATATATTTTTATTTCATTGAATGACTTTATTTAAATTAATATTTCATTGAAAAATATTTTTTGAATTGTGGAAATATATAAATACTTTAATAAGTGAGGTAATAAAAATATTTTCTATGAGAGAAAAAGTTTAAGTGCGGGGGAGTGATACAAGCCCATGTTTTCAAAATAAAATGTTTGTTATTCATTACAAATACCATTAATTTAATCCAATTATTGAATTGATTTATTATTTTTGGAAACTCTTTGATTATATAGTCATAATTTCTGATTGTATTATTAATAAGTATTTTTTTTAATTTGAAAAATAGTGAAGAATTTTTTTTTACTATTCAAGCAAATCATGCACTAAAAAAATATAATTTTAATACTATTAAATAATAGAATATAAATGGATCAAATGTGACTTTCCTTCTTAAGGTCAATAAATCACTCAAAAAATAGAAAAGGCATGGTTCGATCATGAATTTTTTTACAGTTGATTCCTCAATTGAAAAATGGATCTTCTATTCAAAAAAGGCAATATATATCATTAGAAATATTCTCTCGGTTGATCATTAAATGAATTTCCTTCTTTCAATTGATTTTTTAAATCAAACATAGAGAAACAATGCATATTATGAAACCATATAAAAGTGAAAAATTAGATTGATTTCACCATATATTTGAAACGATCAAGCCTTATATCTTACATAGACTGTTAGAAAAAACCCAAATATGGTAGGGGAATGGACCTTCCATTAAAAAATGAAATAACCATCTACATCCCTTTTCAAATTTGATCAACCCAATCGAATGAACCACCTTCTTATACCCACAATAGATCCGAAGTGATTGAGCTTGGTGGGATGAAGTTGAAATGCCTTAATTAGGGTTTCATAGTTGTACACTCATAAAACATGATCTCCAAAATAAAAAAAGATGAGATCCATCCCCGCAAACCATGATTTAAGCTACCCTTATCACATCTCCTCTAAAAAAGATTTCAAATTTCAATCCATCATAAATGAGATTTCTTCTTGATTCTACTAGATATGTGTGATGAAGAAACAATATCCCATCTAAAACATAGTTGATCAAGACACACTATTTTTCCTGAGTGCTTCATCACATGTGCATATAAGTTCCTCTTATTTTATATGTTGTATCATTATCCCTTAGATAATCTAAGTGTATCATTGGTGAATATGATCAGTTCCAAATATGTGATTACTCTGAGCACCATCCAAATAAGAAATATACATTATCACGTTCATCTGAGATCTCCGATTTATAAGACCAACTCGGTATTGAATCAATAGACATGTGATGAGCATGAATTTTGAGCTATAAATAAGAAATATATCTAGAAAATACACCCTATTGAAAACTATTACTCCACTGAAAAATAATTGTTCAAATTCCCCATTCGATAATCTAATGATTTGAGTTTCATGTTCTCTCGATGCAGTAAGATAAGAAAAAAATAGAGCATGACATAATCAAAGTAAAAACAGTAATATCTAGCACTATCTAGATCAAACGTCATTTATAAATCCCAATAACCAAAGGCAAATGTTTACTATGGGTACTAATTTAATTCCACAGGAAAAACACATGCAACTAGACATGTGATACTTCAATTATACAATAAAGTTGTGGAGTAGCTTATAAACCCTTCCAAAAGAAGTACGGGGCTTGATTATGGGAGGAGTATGAATTTTTGGGATATAAAATTGATATTAAGGTAATATGGTCAATACCCTTGATTATAGACATGTGTTGATCATAAAAAAAATAAAAGTCACTACTCAATGTTGAAAATGAGGAAACAACCCCATGATAATCACTTAGAGGATTTCAAAGCACACTGAGATGCCTGGCCCTTCTTTAAGTATCACACTATCTTACTCTATTGGGTGTGTATCATAATCACTATCGAATAAAATTATTGCAATCACTCTACTTACTTATTTATTTTATCTATTTTTAATAACTTTGGTGATGGAACACAAATATCTTAGTGGTTGAGCCAAGGAGATTCCCTATATTCTCCCTATTAATTAATTCTATATTTTAATGAGTCAATTTCTTATAATTTTCACTTCATTTATAAAAATTGTATAGAAAATAAGTGATTTATTATTCCTCACATTTTTCATTAATATTATGTTCTTCACTGGATCGTACACAGTGGCCTCTTTGGTCTTCTAAATATTTTGAAATTGTATGTGGTGGGTTGATTTAAGGGTAATAGGAGATCCCTAATAAGTATGATATTGGATATTGGAGGTTTTAGTGATCATTTAATCCCTCTAGTTAAACAAAAAAAAAATTCAAGACTGAGTGACCAAGTTATATTTAACTTGGATTGATAGAAAACAATGAGTAAACACATAATAATGCTTTAATAGGGTGGGTAAGAAGATATCTAAGGTTAGGTCACTTATCAAATTATATATTTTAAAACAAATAAAATGTAATCTTCCAAATTTTTTCAAAAATGTAAACCCACTAAACAATATTTGAACACACCCAAAACATTTTATTCTCTAGATATAACTTTATTCCCCCTATTACTGTATTTTTCTTGGGTTCATAATTTTTTTTGTTGAGTGAGTAATGATGAGCATGCATAATGTGATAGTAATTCGATATGATCTAATTAGTTTAAAACCCCAGATTATATAGAAATCATATGGATGTTATATTAGTTTATCATATATGATATAATAAATATTTTCTTGTATTTGATTTGTCACATATTTTTAAAATGATTTAAGAATATAAAATTATTTATATTAAACGAAACCTATATTTTTATCAATATTTCACATTTGATACATAAATTTATATATAGATATACATTTAATGAAGTGAAATTATAATTAAATGTCAATGAATGACTTTCATTTTATCCCTAGATGATTTTAATCATGGATTATTATAGGTTATGATGAAATCATAAGGTTAGTGTGAGTTGGATTATTGTATAGAGATAAAAAATATGATCATGAGGGGAAAAAGAACGTGATTCTTTGTATTCATTAGATGACCTACTATTTTTACCCAATAGAGTGCCATTCATATATATATTTGGTATAATAGGGGTGCATGGATCATATTTTATTCTTCAATACCTATGGTTGGTGAGATACTAAACATGAGAACCTTCATAATTTTATACCATACATACATAGGTCAACATATTAACTTAGCTAATATGGGAGTGGTTTGGTATGTTTTTGATCATGTTATTTGTTAGAGCTTAACCAAGATGGAAACAATCCTCTTGTATAAAGGCTGCGACATTTAGGACCTCGACTGAGGTAGACTATATGATACTACATCTATACCTATATATTGTATATATATCTATATAATTTTCATGTTGTGTGGATGTCCATAAAGGTGAATGAGATGTTATGTATTCATTGATCAAATTATCTATACTCATAGAATCAAGAACAGATGATTTGGATTTATGGGATTTACATGTTCCTTGTCCTATGGTCACTTGATATCTTAAAAAATTGGGGAATATGATAATTCACATTTTCATATGATGAAAAATGGTGGACATAGGTATAGAGACACATGGGTTTAATTTTGATCATGGCATACCCCTTTATAGGGTGAGTTTCATTGATGTTTTCCTAAATGATTTTCCTAGCTTACGTATATGGATCTAAATGTTCATATTTTTTCAGTTATATAAAGGATTATGGGGTTACAATTTGTTTCTTAGTGAGTGGGGATGGGATTGAATTATAAATATTCTCTAAAAGTGTTTTAGAGTTAATCCAAAACAATTTAGATATGTATTCAGAAGGTATTGCATATGATGTGATTCAAGTTGAAGTAAATCATAGCTTCCTAAAAAATATTAAATTTCCAAAAGTATTTTTGTAGATGGTTTTAAAATTTATTTTATATGATATAATATAAAATGAAATGGCCCAATGACTATTAGGTTTTATTGAAAGTGAGATATTAATGTAGATATTCCCTAAACCCTTATATAAATATGATA
Organism: Viscum album; assembly: GCA_963277665.1. Lineage (NCBI taxonomy): Eukaryota > Viridiplantae > Streptophyta > Magnoliopsida > Santalales > Viscaceae > Viscum > Viscum album. The sequence goes on along the minus strand of OY728165.1, from coordinate 1,712,130,234 downwards.
TATATAAGTTATAATATATTTCCTGAAAAAAATTATTTTCATGCATTGGGTATATTTTTTAATTATGTTTATGAGTTAATAATTATTCAATCACATAATTTATCATTAAAAGTCTATTACAAGAGTATTAAAGTGAAGGTGGATTCTCATATTCATGCATATGAGTCATAGATAGTTGATACATTAACCCACGTATTATAAATGCATGTGATAATGCATGCATCACTAATAAATCTCTTTGTTATTATTTATAAATAACTACCATGAGATGTAAGTGGGTGTGTGCTTATAAAATTCCTAGTTGAACAACCAAACACGCAAATTTATATACATATATTTCTTCTTTGTTTTATGGGATCTAGAAATCCATGGAGTAAGGATAAATCCCATCCAAAATTGTGATGATTAATTTGGACAAAGGATGCCTCTAGAGGTGGGAATTATTTTGACAACCACTTTCTTGTCTTTATCAAGAATATTTTATGGTGTTCAATGGTGGTAAATATAATGTAGAAAGTTATGATATGTATGCTACTCCATTACGGTATATCTTCATTTTAGTTTTTATGTAGGATTCATATATTGTGCATGAGAGATCCTGGGAATAGGGTTTTAAATCGCTTCCACATTTCTAATAAGTATTCTTATATTCATTCTAAAACATTCACTTGGCCACAAGTTTTGTCTTATAATACCTTTCAATGCATATAGAAGATATATATGATTAGTACTCACTAATAACATGTATTCTCAATTCATTCCTCCTATATTTGATGATCAATACACTTTATGCTAAAATTTCCTTATGAATAAAAAAACATCTATATAGAATCAAGAATATGAAACATCGATATTTCAAAAACTAATTATATATCATCCTTAAACTAATACAACATATAGAAGTGGAATATGGTTAAGAAAACATTGAAGTAGTGAAATGATACCAAATGAATCCATGATACTAAAAACATGTACATGAAGTAGAAAAATAATGTCTAGTGAATAATAGAGAGTTATAGAGAAAATGATCACAAGAAATTGAATGATCATCGAATAAGTTATATTCTATAATGGATGATAGATAACCATAACTTTATCAGAAGAAATATTTTAAATAGAGTAATTTGTTTTGAGAATTACAGAGGATGGTGGAAGATAAACATTCCTTAAATATTTTGTAACATTATATTAAAAATTAAGTTATAAATAATTTCCAACTTTTTTTAACCATTTAGAAAATAATATCCTTTTCTTTTTAGTTTAAAATTAAATAAAAATACTTTCTTTGAAGAAACATATAAACTTGAAGAGTAGTTTTGGTAACGAATAATGGTTATGTTGGAAAGAAAAAGTTGTTATGTAGTAAACATTAAAAAATATTTTTTTTAATTTTTTAAAAATTAAAAACAACCCATATGGGAAATGTTGAAAATATTCCTTTTTAAACCTTGGTAATGAATGTAAAAAATTAGTAAAAATGACATTTAACAATCATTGGATCATAAATAAGAACAATCTTAAAACATTTAAAACCCATAGATATTAAAGAAATAGATTTTAGAACATTTAAAAAATGTTTTAAAGAAAAATAAATTAATTGTCACTTAATTTTTTACTTTTTTTCGAAAAAATAAATGTAAAATAAATATGTTAATCACAAAAATATCTCGTATATAATAAAAGAGACTAGGTTTAATTGATTAGGATCATATAATTTTCCAAAAGTAAATTTGAACATAAGAACCCCAAAAATAAAATGATATTGTAATAGAAATATATTAACATGAATTAAGAAGGATTCATGATATAACATGTCAAAGGAAAAATATATACACCTCATAAACACAAATTAGTGCAAAACATAAAACATGTCTCAAAAAAATAACATTTAGATAAAGAACACTTACCTCAAGTCCAACAGACTATGTATGTGCTCTTATCATCCAGTGTAATGATTTTATAATTGTTACAAACTAATACTATAAAAATATTCACACATATAATACCATATATTATTTACTGATAATATCATATCAAACTTTTTATTACCATGCTTTATTAACATCATCATTATGGTTATTAATTGTTTAATTTTACATGCATGTTTTAGTTCAATGGTTTTGGTATTTGAGGCTTGGTACTTGTTTTACCAAATAATTAACAATAATAATGACATAATTATCATGTATTTACATTAAATAAAATATTATAATAGTCCATGTATGGTGGTCATGAAAAATGGATTAAATTGCTTTATAGAGATAGTAATTCATATGTAAGCAGGAATGAAATTTTCATTTTTCTACTGGGTAGAAATGAAATAAATTAGATAATATTTTACTTTTTTATAATCATAAATACTTTTTATCATCCTTATGATTAACCATGTAATGAAGTAATGAAAAGAAGATCGCATCGCTCCATGGAGGTGATGATCCACACATAAGCACAAGCAGCGTTATAATTTTCCAAAAGATGGAAGGGTGAGAATGTAAGTTTTATATTATATTTAAAGAATAATATTATGTTATAAATATCACATATATATATATACTCATTTTATCTATAATTTTAACCATATATTAGATATTGTGACGGAAAATGAACCACATCGTAATATAGAGATGGTAGTCGGTACGTACGCATGAGCGACACTTTAATTTTCTATTGGATGAGAATGAGAAGAATAAGTATTATTCCATAATAATAATAAAATATTGATATATTAAATATAATAATGTTATTATATTATCATGGTTATAAAAAATTTAGTAGATTGAAGAAGAAATAAAATTAAAGAACTCGGTTAACAGTTATACCTCGTCTTTGGAAATCCTCTTTTGGAATAAAGCTTAAGAATTCATAAGATGGTCTTAGGGGACCAAAATAAGATATAGTAAGTAGAGACGGATTATAGTAAGTTATTTTTGTAGGTATTTTTTAAACTAAGTGGATTAACACTTGTTAATAATAGTGGGGAGAGAGTGCCATTTAATAAGTCATGTGGATGGAAAACATGTAAATACTAAAAATATTAATATATAATATGTGTTTAAATTGTGTAAAATGGATGAAAACTACCTTATATTATAAGTTAATGATTATAAGGTCAACATATAATCAATCGATCAATTTTAGACAATTTTAGTTTTCATTTTAAACATTATCTTTTGGTTGTATCCCCTCATTAACCATGTTTAACCTTAACCATTATAACATATTTTTTACTATTTAAGGATCATAAAAGTAATTTTAAAATTTTCAAGTGGCACATAATTGAACCATTCATGAAAGGATTAATAATTTACCATCCAATTGATTCAATGATTGTTTTTTAAAATTTTATAATGATTTGAAAATAATTTTTAAACATTAAATATCATTTAACCTCATTTTCAAAACTATTCAAATATCTTGACTTTAAAGCATAAAAATTACAATATAATTCTAATATATTATCTTGAAACATAAAGTATAAATTATATTTTTCTAATCAATTCATTAGAAACTATATTAAATCCAAAAATTATTACTTTTTGTATTTTTAAAATCATTTACTTTATTTTTCTACTGCTTGCATAAGCGCTTCATCGGGGATGCATAAGCATTAAAAGTAATTATACAATCACTAAAAACTGAAAAATATTTAATATAATAAAAATAATTTATTCATATTCAAAATAATAATTTATAATTGTTCATATCATGACCCTCTCCCTCCAAAGATACGACAATGAGGGGGGAGATAGAGATGATGATCCTTGCGTCTCACCTCCTGTAGACCCTTGGTTGGAGACTAGTAATGAGGGTATAAAAATCTCATAGTATGTGAGGATTTACCCTATAAAAATGAAATAATATCATGATATAAGATTAAAAACACCAAAAAAACTCCAATATAAAATATACAGGTAAATTTAAAATCATCCCACAATGTATGAATAAAGTATAATTGATATATATAAAAGTATCCAAAGTGAATATCAAAAGACAAAATCTAAGGAAGTGACTCAAGAGAAGCTCAAACCTAGCTTTTAATGTTCAAATCTAACCCCAAAGTTCTCCTAGAAACCTGAATATCAGTTAATATTCATAGGGTGAGCATAATAGAAATATTCAGTAAGGACATAACCAATTCATCAAGTGTGAATGTGAAAAGAATATTCTAATGCACCAGTACAAAAATAGTAGAACCAATAATAACCTATACAGTTCATCTAACCCATCCAAGTCTTACTATGGATCTCTCACCAAATCATGCATCCAATATATTAATATATCATTAAAATAATAACCAAGAATGGTTCCTCACTACCTGGTACCAACTGATTTGTCTCTCTCACACTCAAACATTGAATGTGGTATGATCCATTTCCTTATACATATATCACATCACATACCACCTTCTGAAAATAGATCCACACATCACATAACATCACATCCTACCTGCAGACACTTGGTCCACACAACACATCACATCCCACCCACAAACACCTGGGACACAAAACCCATCAGAACTAGAACCAAAGAATTAGGTTATCATGAATGTGAAATACATCAACCTCCTGCCCTCCTCCTACCATGCATGACCCTCACCACATATCACATTACACCACATCACATCTCTCCCATAGAAACCAAGTCCAACACATCACAACAAAAAATATTCATTCTATGGGAACCTAGGCAAACACATCACATCTCACTCGTAGACACCTCAGATATATAATCACTAGTAAAGGAAGTATAGGAATGTGTGGGAAGATATTTATCCATATCACTATCATCCTGGATGTTGGAAAAAATACCCAGAACTCAGCACCTTTAAGCACAGGTATGGTTATCCAACATAGGTGGGAATATATAAGATAACATAAACATACGTGGTATATAGACAGTTCACAAAACCCATACTATGGGTTCACATTAATAGAACTAGAACACACCACCTCACTAACATGTCCACACATCAACTATCTCAATCTCTTCCACAACTATATGAAATTCAATGGAACCACCACACAATACACACAACATTTCCCACCTTTTATTATATTTTTTCAACATTTTTTCATTATCCCTTTAATTTCACATTAAAAAATTAATTCTTTTCATTAAATTTGGTTATACAATTGTCATACATCTATTTCACATCCAACTTGTCAATTTACTAGCCTATTTCGTTTCATTTATCATCACAATTCATCCTATCACTAACCAGAAAACTTACATAACCATGCCACACAAAAACTGGCCTAATACACACAACTACTGCCATGGTACCACACATCCACCATTTTCATCACCTAACATCTCCCAATAAATATCACAAGACAACTTATATAAAATTATATCACCACATACCAAAGCAAAGCCACTATGACACAACAACTACACCACAACCACTTTGTCACAAAAACTTCACCACAACCACTACACCACAACGATTGTGCCACAACCACATCTCTACTACCACAACATCATCGCACCACATCGCAAAAATTCCCACATTGCATCCATGTTTACCAACATCTGCATCACAAACTCACACACCACATGTCCCAACCAATAACCTCCATCACCATATAATTCCCCAAACCATGTTGGGAAAACATAGAACGCAAAAAACACACAACAACAACACAAACCCTCTTCTATAATTATTTAAGGGATTTATCACGTATCTTCTTTATTTAGCATTGATATTACCACACAATCCATATGTTCATGGGAAAAAACTTATTAACCCAATATATGTCATTTAACCTTTTATTCATCATGTGATCACACAACAACACAACAAGGGTCATTACATCAAAACAAATATAGTGAAAAAAAGGATTTTGACCATATTAATTTTTATAATTTTCAACATACGAGCATAATAACATCAAAAACATATATCAATGTAGAAAATGATGTGTAAAATCCCCATTACGATCAATTTTAAACATAAAAATTAATTATCTCATTAAACTAACCCTTATTATTCCCCCAAAGGTAGGAAAAATAATACAAATATCACACATATCACATAAAAAGGTAAGAACATGGATCTCCTACCTCAAAGAAACTTTCCAATATCGTTGTACACTGTAGAAAAAAGAAGAAATTTAGAAACAACTATATCTATTCAAGGAACTCACATATCAACCTAAACTGCACCAAAGGGTTTTAAAAACATAACCCATACACATCCCAGAAAAAAAATTCACCACTATAGTGTATCTTAGAAGAATAACATATGAAAAACCACAGGAAACAGTGGATAACTCACTATGGATTTCCAGTGGGAATCCACCCGAACATAAAGATCAAATAATAGGAGAATATTGATAGAATATCTCATCAAGGTCTTAAGGGATCATCCAAAATGAGAGAGATAGAGAGATATAGTTTTTTCCAAATGAAAATAAATCAACAAAAAGGGTTATAAAATAACCCGTAACCTGACACTTTCACATCGTGTGATGAATTGATGATGTGAATTTTTTTTCCAGCTTATTCTGAAATTTACATCACATATAATTGAATTAATTTAACTTTATGAATACAACTTTCATGGAATGAATATATTTCACACTACACACCACATCATAACCCAAGATGTGAATTATCTAGTTTCACAAGTTGTAAATCGTCAATTCACATTATGTAAACCATTAATAATGTGACTATCCTGGAACAACTCTTATGCAACTCCAACCACCAAAAAACCTATTCTAACCTCATTTAAAACACCTCCAACACCCAAAAACATATATGTAATGGATCGGAAAGGAATAGAATATTACATTAGATACCGCTCAAATGATTCTCTCACTTGATAATCCAAAACCAAACCTAGAATAAAAGGGATCTTAACAAACACCCCTCAAGATACCTCTCAAGGAACACATTATTCATCAACTCTACCACCATCCAAACATGCCAACCAAAACACCAATGAAACACACTACTCATCCACATCACCATATCTCACCGTGAATAAAACATCATAATCAAGTACCATCTATAGTCACCACATTTCCAAATAACAACACTAACCTATACACATCCTAAAACAACCTCTTCTAAAACCAACAAAAAATAGCACACTGAGCACAAAAACTATTGAATATAATCCTCTATGTAAATATACCATCTGATCTAGGTGGAAATAAATCACTCACATGGTTTTAATCACGTCATATTATAATGTGTCAATACTAGGATTCCGGTAAAACCTTTTCAAATATCTTAAATTTTATCAAACATCACACATCAATGAAATAGATTAACTCATAATATAGCAAGATCCAAACATCACATCACAAGAAAACCAAAGAAAATAAAAATTAAAAATATCTCTGAGTATTGGTCATGCATCAACATCTCTCACACCTAAGTACTCTCTTCCACGACACCATACCTCCAAAACACTCAAACCAAGGTAATGTCCCACCCATGAAGTACCTTATCTTGATGATCTTCTATCTCTAAAGGCTGCTCCAAGAATTTTGTGTCCTCTTCAACATCCAACTCTCCTTAATAAATAACGTGGGATTCATCATGAATATTTCAAAGATGTTGTGACACAAGGAAGAAATCATGGATTCTCTCCAACCATGGTGTCAATTCCAACTGATATTCAACATTTCCAACTAGCCTCAGCACCACAAAGACTCAAATAACATGGGAGAAATATTAATCCCCTTGCCAAGCCTCCACTGACCACATCGTTGGGATATTATAAAGAACACATGATATCTAACATCAAAATCTAGTGGCCTCCACCTATGAATAGAATAGGCCTTATAATGATCTTGTTCCACCCTCATTCTCTCATGAACTATGTAGATATTTATGTTTGTTATATTCACCACATTAGGAAAAATAATTTGACAACCCCAACCTCTATCCATCACAATGGACAATGAAATTGTCACCCATATAATAAATCAAATGGACCATTAAAGTAGATGAGTGATAGCTATTATTGTATGAAAAAATTACCAAAGGAAGGTTTCATACCCAAGATCTACCCAATTTTAAGACACATGACCACAACATATCCTCCAGCATCTGGATGGTCTGTTCCGTCTTATCATCAATCTGAATGTATAAATTAATGCTAACGCACAACTAGGAGATAAAATCATGACGTAATCTCCTTCAGAATCATGATTTAAAACAAGGGTCTTGATTATATATGATGGTCCTCAGTTCCCCATGAATCCTAACAACATCATTCTTGTACTACACTGTCAATAAATCTATGGAACTCGACTCAAGGATCACAAGGAAATGATCTGATTTCATCAGTCAATCCACTATCACCAAAAATGTATCAAGTCTTCATGGATCTTGAGAAAACACTATGAAAAATTTCATCAAAATTTCATCTTATTTCCACATAGGGATATCCATGTACTTCAAAAAAACCACCAATAATACGGTTCTCCACTTTCACCTTATAAAAACTGAAAAAAATTCACAAACTCTGCCATTGATTATTTCATCCATGGACACCAAATATATCTTCTAAATCTACGATATATCTTCATCAAAATAGGATGTACCACTAAAGGTGATAGGTGAAAGTCATGGAGAACTCACTCATGCATCACCTTCAGGATAAACAACCTATCCTATAATAACACTCGGTTCATATCATCCTCTAACCATCCCTCATTAGCATCAGTATGGCCAACACAATCGTTCATCACCTCTTCCTATGAGTCTCCCCACTAAGAATTCTCAAAATGCCTCATCAAAGATTACTCCACATTCATATGAGGATGAAAAAATCAGCAACATGTCTCAACTACATCAAGATGAATCACTAAAATATCCTTCATTCTTTTCCAAACATCTATAGATTCCCCAGCCAATTCCTCTTGGGACTTCCAAATTAATGCATCAGTAATTACATTACCCTTACCTAGGGTGTAAGTGATTTAAAAGTAATAATCCTCAAGAAAGTACATCTGCATCCATTAGAATAGATTCGGATCACATTGTAAGATAACATATCTTAGGCTCTTATGGTCCATGATAACCACAAAACTCTTCGCGATGAGATAATGATGACACAACTTTAGTGCGAACATAGCTACTACCAACTATAGACCATGGGTGGTATAGTTAAACTCACGAGGAAATAACTGCCTAATCCCATAATAAATCACCATTCTATACTACATTAACATGCATCCTAATCCTAGATGTGATGCATTATAGAAAACCTAAAACAGTAAACCCTATTCTGGAAACTAAATCACTGGAGAACAAACCAGCTTCTCATTCATGTAACTGGATTCTATTTGGCACTAATATTTCCACAAAAAGCTTATCCAATCATGTTCAATTATATTATATAGGATAAAAATCAATTTTAATCTGGTAAAAACCTCTGAAAATTTCCCATGAGACCCATAAAAATATAAACATCTTCTGCATTCTTGGGTTTTTTCCCAAGAAACAACTGCCTTGACATTTTATAGGTCTGCTTCCACACATTTATGATCCACCACATGTCCAAGGAAATGTACCTATCTCATCAAAACTCACATATGTAAAAAATCCTATAAAAATGATGATGTTGAAGGACCTACAAAAAAACTCTGTGATGCTTGTCATTCTCCTCCTCTGACATCGAGTAGAATAAGATATCATTGATGAATATGAAGATGATCATGTCCAAAAAGTCATAGAACACAGAGTTCACAAGCCGTGTGAACATGTTTGCGACATTTATAACATTAAATGGCCTAAATATAAACTCAAAGTTCCCATACATATATATGAAGGTAGTTTTCTAAACATCCTCATATTTCATCCTCACCGGGTGATATCCAGACTGAATATTGAACATAGATAACTAGCTAACTCCTCTCAAATGGTTGATAAGACAATCAACCCTTAGAATATGGTAATAGTTCTTTACCATCACCTAATTCAACCTCTGGTAGTCTATACACAAACTTATACTATTGTACTCCTTCTTGGAGAACAATACCGAACCACCCACACTGTGACACACTGGGTCAAATGAAACCCCACTACATCAGGTCACCCACCTATAGCCTTAACTCACATAACTCTATTTGTGTCATCTCATATATATCCATCGAGATCAGAGATGCTCCCAACTATAATTTTATCTTGAAAAACATATCATATCAAGGGGTAGTTCTATAACCTCCTTAGAGAAAACATCCATAAAATCCTCTGCAACCCTAGAAAAATCCCTGACCTGATATTCTCTTGAAAACTCCTCCAACTACAGAATAAGAGGATCTAATTTCCTCCCACCAAATTGATAACCTCTATCTCTAATGAATGCCACTCATTGGACCTCCACATCAAAAAATGAAAGTATTATCTTGTAAAGACCCGGAAATTTCAAGGGAAATTTTTTCTTAATTTTTTTTGAGATTTTATAAGAACGCAGGTTCTGACGGCGCCTGATTCTGATGCCCGGTGTGCCCGGAATCATTTTTTGAAGTCTGGCTCGGGTATATTCAGTGAACGAACGAGCAAGAATTTCTATCTTTTGAACCGGTGCTCGGAATCGAATTCCGAGGGCACCGATGGAACCGTAGCACTGGTAATTACTTAAGAATTCCATTTCCGGAGTTTCATTTACCCGAGAGAAGATGATTAAAATTTTGGAAATTTAATTTATAATTTATCTACAATTTTATATTTTTTTTTAAGTAGATTAAGTGTTGTGTTACAACACTTGACCCTCTCTTTAGTGGTTTTAATCTATGTAAGGGAGTTAGGGGTGGGACCCACTTGGAGTTAACCACCCATGGGAGGATTTAAGGTGAAGTGGGGCCCACACGAACCCCACCCCTTCAAATTCCTAACTCCATCAACTCACCCCTTTAATGTTGACAACTTGGCTTGAATTAATTAAGTGGAATTAATTCAAACTTTTGAAATTATTTTTCTTATCTTGTGTAAATTAAATAAGACTCAGGCTTATTTTATTTTTGGTTAGAGTCTTGTCTTGTGGGGAGGATTTGGGAGGCTTGAAGAACATCTTCTTCAATGACGAAGAATGTGAAGAACGAATCGGTCTCCGATGAAGAACATCATCACGTCTTTATTCCGAAGAATGACGACGCGTCATCCCTCGTTCTTCTTCCCACGACAAAGGAAGGGGGACGCCATTCCACCTCGGACAATCTCCGTCTTCGTCTATGAATCCTCCTCCGCGACACCGACCCGTGACGCGACGTCTTTTTCTCCACAACGATAACCTTGTTCAAGCCACGTTCGAGGTAGGGGGTTTAATTTAATTTAATTATTTTTTCTGTTCATGATTCTAGTTTGTCGTTCTTCGTGGATTAAAACCAATAGTTATCGAATAATGTGAGGGGGCCAGACCACACAAACACAGCCAACCCTCCTCCTTATTTTCATGTTGGTTCCTTTGTGGTTTGGTACGGGAAGACGTGGTGCCGTCGCACCACACGGAATCATGCGGAAGGAAATGTGCAGCGCCGTCGCGCCGCGCCGTGGAAAGAAGATCAAGGACGTGACGCCATCGCGCCGCGTTGAAGAAAACCGAAGACACAGCGGCCAGAGCAGGGCCGCGATGGAAAGGCGCGGTGCCGTCGTACCGCACCGGACGAACCAAGCCATGGCCGGTTCCGGGCTGCGGCGGAGCAGGGTGACCGGCACCCGGTTCCGGGCCGCAGGTGTCGGCGAAGAAGGGGACCGGCCATCGCCGGTCCCATGGAGGTAGGAACCGGCTGGCCAGGGTGGGCCAGCCGGATAGGTGTGTAGCGGGGGGTTCAAACCCCCGGCCTACTGGCTCAAAACATCCCCTTTAATTGGGGGGGGGGGGGGTTGGGGGGCAGTTACACAAGGGGGGCAGGCGCCCCCCTCCCTTTCTGCCAACGGCTCGGCCAAAGGCCGAGCTGGCCAGCGTGCTGGGCATGTATGCCCGGGCCGGGTCGGGCCCCACCGGGCCGAGCCGACCCGGACCCGGGCTGGGTCAGTCCGGTTCGGGCCGACCGGGGGGTCTCGGGCCGGGTGGGTCCGGGTCCGAAACCCCCATTTTCGAACCGTCTTCGGTCTTTTGCCCATAACATGGGCTACAGACCTCTGATCGATGCACTGTCAGTTGTGTAGCGATCCTTGGAACGAAAAGGTCATTTTGGTATATCTCACTCAAGGTTTCGGATCACTTTGAGTTCGGCCGGGTTGGTTCGTACACGAAACCATCCGGGCCCTCGGAGCGAAAACGCTTATATCTTGAGCTTCGGACGTCCGATTGACGTGCCGTCAACATTGTTGGATTCCTCTAAGTGAGACGGATCTTCTGGCTTACTCCGCTCGAGGTTTGGATGTTGTCGGAGTGCGGTCGGGTTGGTTCGCTCACGAAACCAACCGGGCCCCGGGAACGAAAAAGCCAATAACTCACAGACCAGGCATCCAATTGACGCGCCGTCTGTCTCATTGAATTCCTCTTGATGAGATGGAACTTTTGGCATAATTCAGCTGAGTTTTGGTTGCAGTTGGATAGTGGCCGGGTTGGATTGCACCCGAAATCCAACCGAGCCCCTGGAACGGAAAAACCGATATCTTTCCGACATGACGTTCGTTTGACGAACCATTAGCGGTGTTGATGATCTCGTTGAGAAACGGTCCCTATGAGTATACCCTATGAGAGTTCGGGGTACAGTTGAGATACGACCGGGATTGGTTTGCTCACGAAACCAATCAGGCCCCTAGGATGAAAAGGCTAGTAACTCACAAACTGGGCGTCCGATTGACACGCCGTCTATTGCGTTGAGACCCCTAGGACGAGGCGGTTCATTGAGATACTTCTTCATGGGACTTTGAGATACTTGGAGTATCGACCAGTAGATCGTGGAGAGGACCCTCCCAGAGACGAGCATACGGAGTACAGAGACCGTGTAGCTGGCTGGGACCGGAAGACTACTTGTCTGATTCGAGTCGGAGAGACTTGTATAGCCTAGTGGGGAGCACTAATGTGTTTGGGTGGCAGACCCACAGCGGGGAGCACTACTGTGTTTGGGTGGCAGACCCGCGGTACTTGACAGGAGGAGTACCTCTGTAGGCTATGAGGGGGGAGCACTACTGTGATTGGGTGGTAGACCCCGGCGGGAACCACTACTATGTGAGGTGGTAGGCCTGAGGTACTCGACAGGAGGAGTACCTCAGCAGTCTTAGGTTAGTGAGCAGTACCTCAGAGTCGTGATAGGACCACTATACACTCCAGAGATGGGGCTCTTTAGCAGTTACGGTTTCGATAATGAAAAATCCTGGTTTGAGCTGAGACTTTTGACCTTTGTGTTACCTCATGATTGAGATGGGTCACTTGATAACTTAGGTATATGTATGGGCATATACCTGGGTAGTGGTTAACCGTTGATTTCATGATCCTTGTGTTTCCTCATGATTGAGATGGGTTACATGATAACTTAGGTATATGTATGGGCATATACCTAAGTAGAGGTTATCTATTGAGATTTTATTTGTGGTTATCCTTGTTTGTTTTAGTGAGACCTTGAGGGTCACAGGATCCCTACTGAGTATCATTATACTCACCCCTACACGGGATATGCCCGCACCTCGTTGTGTTGGTTGTAGATGACGGGCAGTGCTGACGAAGGCCGAGTGTTCGAAGATTGGATGGTACCCGGAGGTGGATTACACAACGAGTCAGTATCCGGAGGTGGAATTCACAACGAGACGACACACGGAGGAGGTCAAAGGGTGAGAGCGTTGAGGAGATGCGCTATCTGTACCTACCCTTCAGGTAGGATCCGTGGTGGACGATCCAGGAGATGCACTGTCTGTACCTACCCTTCAGGTAGGATCTGAGGAGGACGACCCAGGAGCCGCTTCTGTTCTTCCAGCTGTTGCCTTTTTTTTCTGTTGTACTTTGTTCAGTTGTAGTTGTACTTTCTTTTGGGTTTGTATTCTGGCCCATTTACCTTTCATCACTTCTCTTTGTACTTAGTGTTTTACTTCCGCTTGTACTCTGTGGTGTTTTGTTTACTTTTATAAAGGCAATGCCTTCCCAGTTATCAGGATTTATGCCTTTGGTGCTAGTCGCCAGCCCCTGGAATATAAAAGGCGGGCTTGGGGTAGTCACGACATGGGCCCCGAGGACGGGTCGTGACAAATTGGTATCAAAGGATTCGGTTCTATCGTAGAACTTATAACTCTGATATTTTATTTCTATGAAGCAATTGTGTTAAGAGTACTGAGTGTGGTTTTCAGTTTAGGGAGTCCAGTGTTGGTGCGGGCGGCCGACGTATCCATACACCAGGACCCTGGAAACTGATTTTTGACTTTGTGCACAAAAACACTGATTGCGTGTGTGTTTCCAGAAGTTTTATTTAAATATCATCTCAAACCAGGTCAGCTCACCAGGTATAAATTGTTTGACCGTGTAACGTTGTTTCTTTCAGGATGCCTCCCCGTGGATAACCAGCTTGAGCCCTAAGAGTGGTACGTACTGACAGCCCGCCGAGCGACGAGGCCTCAGTACAGGGCCCTATCATAGTTGAGGCACCAGCGGAGGCACCAGCGGTACTACTACCCATTGGGCCACCGATGCCACCATCCCCAGCAGCAGAGGGTGCACGTCGCTTCAGTGCACTGCACGAGTTCCAGCACCAGAGACCACCCAGGTTCCAGGGAGGGATGGACCCGCAGGTGGCTGAGGATTGGCTGGAGGTTGTGGTGAGAGTTTTCAGGCTAGTGGGCACGCCAGCAGATTTCATGGTGATCCTTGCTGCCAGCCTTCTTCAGGAAGCAACCGGCAGATGGTGGAGCCTGATGCTCCAGATGCATGACGAGGCGACTCTTCTTTGGGCAGACTTCGAGAGCCTGTTCTGGTCAGATTTTGTACCAACCACCCTTCGAGCGGTGCGTATACAGGAGCTACTTCAGCTGCGTCCGGGAAGCATGATAGTGGCGCAGTATTCAGCGAGGTTCACAGACCTCTCGCGCTACTCCACAGATATGGTATAGGACCCGTTCTTCAGGGCCCGAACCTTCGAGCAGGGGCTCAGACGAGAGATTAGAGCTTCTATGGTTCCACTCAGCATTCCGACACAGAAAGGGGTGTTGGAGTGATCCCTTTTGGTGGAGAGTTTCCTTGCTGAGAAGTCTCCAGCATCAGGACCCACCACTAGTTGGCATGTGCTGGAATCTTCTACAGCAGGCAGTAGACAGATGAAGCAGAGGTCCAAGAAGACTATACCTACAGGTGGTCAACCACGTGACTTAGGGTCGGTAGTGCGAGGAACCAAGGGAAGTGACAAAGCCATACCTGCCATGCAGTGTTACTCCTGCGGCGGAGTTGGTCACATGGCACGTGACTGTCCGACTCGCCATGTAGATGACCAGTAGTTAAATGAAGAACCTCCAAGGAAGAGGCAGAGGTTCGATCAGGGCGGACCGCAAGGAGCAGGCGGCCATGGCAGAGGAGTTGGCCATGCAGCTGGAGGTGGATGACGCTTCGGGATGTTTCCACCACCACCACCAAGAGGTCCACCCCGACCGCAGGGGACAGGAGGACATGGGAGATCTCAGCTTCAGGCAGCAGAAGATTTTGACTACGGAGCACCAGAAGCGAGTGGACAAGAGTGGAACTAGTGGTGTATATCTAGTTCCATGATGTTGTTGTTATATTTGTGTCTTTGTACCATGAGCTGCAATAAAATAAACACTTACCTTTGTGATGTTATCAATCTTGTCCTCTCTTGTTTTATTACTAAGAGGTTTTGGATTAAACTGTTGACTTGACCCACACGTGTGAGATACCTACTGGAAGAGACCCAGTTACCACACACTGAAGCCGACAGTGTGACTCAACCCTTGTAGGCGAGAGTAACGGTTGGATCTCTTGGTAGTAGCGTCGAGGCCTTACGACGTCATCCTTGGTATGGATTAGTATCATCCATGTCGGGACTGACTGTATTAGGCAAAGAAAGTGGTTCATCCAGGGGATGAGATCAGATTTCTATTTTCGGAAATGAAGAAATCATTGCAGCTCTTGTGGGACTGGAGATGGTCCAAGCCACGACAGAGAAGGTCCAGGTCATCCAGGAGGCAGAGACCACTGGAGTTCGAGGATGGCGACCACGTTTCCCTACGGGTCACACCTCGATGAGGTTTACGGAGGTGTGGCCTAGGCGGCATGTTATCTCTGAGGTTCAGTAGACCTTTTTAGGTCCTCAGCAGGGTAGGCGAGGAGGTTTACCACTTTACCCATCCACCTCAGTTGCACCAGGTGCATGACGTTTTTCCAAGTATCTCAACTGAGGAGATACGTTCTTGATCCTTCACACATCATCGACCTCAGGGAGTTGGGCGTCGATAATAGTGCGTCATGCACGGAGGTTCCAGTGTGGATCGAGGATCGACAAGATCGGATTCTACGAGGACGGTCGATTCCTCTTGTGTGTTTTCGTAGGCAGCACGGAAACCTCCAGGTAAGCATATGTGAGCGGAAGGCTCAGACGTGTGCTTTGTACCGCTTTTGTGACCCTAGTTTGTGTTGAAGCTTTACAGGGACGTAAATCCCTGAGGTGGGAGTAATGTAAAGACCCAGAAATTTCAAGGAAAATTTTTTCTTAATTTTCTTTGGAATTTTACAAGAACTCAATTTCTAACGGTGCCTGATTCCGAGGCTCGTTGTGCCCGGAATCATTTTCCAAAGTTTGGCTCGGGTACGTTCAGTGAATGAACGAGCGTGAATTTCTATCTTTTGAACCGGTGCTCGGAATCGAATTCTGAGGGCACCAATGGAACCTTAGCGCCGGTAATTGTGTATGAATGCCATTTCCGGAGTTGCATTTACCCAAGAGAAGATGATAAAAATTGAGGAAGTTTAATTTATAATTTATCTATAATTTTTTATTTTCATGTTAAGTAGATTAAGTGTTGTGTTACAACACTTGACCATCTCTTTAGTGGTTTTAATCTATGTAAGGGAGTTAGGGGTGGGACCCACTTGGATTTAACCACCCACGGGAGGATATAAGGTGAGGTTGGGCCCACACGAACCCCACCCCTTCAAATTCCTAACTCCCTCAACTCACCCCTTTAATGTTGAAAACATGGCTTGAATTAATTAAGTGGAATTAATTCAAACTTTTGAAATTCTTTTTCTTATATTGTGTTAATAAAATAAGACTTGGG
Organism: Viscum album; assembly: GCA_963277665.1. NCBI lineage: Eukaryota > Viridiplantae > Streptophyta > Magnoliopsida > Santalales > Viscaceae > Viscum > Viscum album. The sequence goes on along the minus strand of OY728165.1, from coordinate 1,712,113,053 downwards.
CTTATTTTATTTTTGGTTAGAGTCTTGTCGTGTGGGGAGGATATGGGAGGCTTGAAGAACATCTTCTTCAACAACGAAGAACGTGAAGAACGAATCGGTCTCCGATGAAGAACATCGTCACGTCTTTCTTCCGAAGAACGACGACGCGCCATCCTTCATTCTTCTTACCACGAAAAAGGAAGGGAGATGTCGTTCCACCTCAGACAATCTCCGTCTTCATCTATGAATCCTCTTCCGTGACATCGACCTGCGACAAAACATCTTTTTCTCCTCAACGGTAACCTCGTTCAAGCCATGCTCGAGGTAGGGGGTTTAATTTTATTTAATTATTTTTTCCGTTCATGATTCTAGTTTGTCGTTCTTCGTGGATTAAAACCAATAGTTATCGAATAATGCGAGGGGGCCGGACCGCACAAACACAGCCAACCCTCCTCCTTATTTTCATGTTGGTTCCTTTGTGGTTTGGTACGGGAAGGCGTGGTGTCGTCGCAGCACGCGGAATCATGAGGAAGGAAATGTGCGGCGCCGTGGAAAGAAGATCAAGGACGCGACGCCATCGCGCCATGTCGAAGAAAACTGAAGACACCGCGGCTGGAGCGGGGCCGCGGAAGAAAGGCGCGGTGCCGCCGCACCACGCCGGATGAACCAAGCCGCGGCCGGTTCCGGGCTGCGGCGGAGCAGGGTGACCGGCGGCCGGTTCCGGGCCGCCGGTGTCGGCGAAGAAGGGGACCGGCCATCACCGGTCCCGTGGAGGTAGGAACCGGTCGGATAGGTGTGCATCTGGGGGTTCAAACCCCTGGCCGGCTGGCTCAAAATGGCCCCCTTAATTGGGGGGGGGGGGGGTTACACAAGGGGGGCAGGCGCCCCCCCCCCCCCTTTCTGCCAACGGCTCGGCCAAAGGCTGAGCTGGCCAGCGCGCAGGGCCCGCTGTGCCCAGGTCGGGCCGCGCCCAGGCCGAGCCGGGCCGGGCCCTGCCGACCCGGACCCGGGGCGGGTCGGTCCGGTTCGGGCCGACCGGGGGGTCTCGGGTCGGGTGGGTCAGGGCCCGAAACCCCCGTTTTCGGACCATCTTCGGTATTTTGCCAATAACATGGGTTACGGACCTCCGATCGATGTACCGTCAGTTGCGTAGCGATCCTTGGAACGAAAAGTTCTTTTCAGTATATCGCACTAAAGGTTTCGGATCACTTTGAGTTCGGCCGGGTTGGTTCGTACACGAAACCAACCGGGCCCTCAGAGCAGAAACGCTTATATATTGAGCTCCGGACGTCCGATTGACGTGCCGTCAACTTTGTTGGATTCCTCTAAGTGAGACGGATCTTTTGGCTTACTCCGCTCGAGGTTTGGATGATGTCGGAGTGCAGTCGGGTTGGTTCGCTCAAGAAACTAACCGGGCCCCTGGAACGAATAAGCCAATAACTCACAGACCGGGCGTCTGATTGGCACGTCGTCTGTCTCGTTGAATTCCTCTTGTTGAGACGGAACTTTTGGCATACTTTTCTCGAGTTTTGGTTGCAGTTGGATAGTGGCCGGGTTGGATTGCACCCGAAATCCAACCGAGCCCCTGGAACGGAAAAGCTGATATCTTTCAGACAGAACGTCCGTTTGACGAACCGTCAGCGGCGTTGATGATCTCGTTGAGAAATGGTCCCTATGAGTATACCCTATGAGAGTTAGGGATACAGTTGAGATATGGCTGGGATTGGTTTGCTCATGAATCCAACCGGGCCCCTGGGATGAAAAGGCTAGTAACTCACAGACCGGGCGTCCGATTGATGCGCAGTCTGTTGCATTGAGACCCCTATGACGAGGCGGTCCATTGAGATACTTCTTCGTGGGACTTTGAAATACTTATAGTATCGACCAGTAGCTCGTGGAGCGGACCCTCCCAGAGACGAGCGTACGGAGTACGGAGACCGTGTAGCTGGCTGGGACCTGAAGACTGCTTGTCCGATTCGAGTCGGAGAGACTTGTATAGACCAGGGGGAGAACTACTGTGTTTTGGTAGAAGACCCACAACGGGGAGCACTACTGTGTTTGGGTGGCAGACCCGCGGTACTCGACAGGAGGAGTACCTCTGTAGGCTATGAGGGGGGAGCACTACTGTGTTTGGGTGGCAGACCCCGGCGGGAAGCACTACTATGAGAGGTGGCAGTCCCACGGTACTCGACAGGAGGAGTACCTGAGTAGTCTTAGGTTAGTGAGCAGTACCTCGGAGTAGTGACAGGACCACTGTACACTCCAGAGACGGGGCTCTTCAGCAGTTACGGTTTTGATAATGAAAAATCCTGGTTTGAGATGAGACTTTTGACGTTTGTGTTACCTCATGATTGAGATGGGTCACTTGATAACATAGGTATATGTATGGGCATATACCTGGGTAGTGGTTAACCGTTGATTTCATGATCCTTGTGTTTCCTTATGATTGAGATGGGTTACTTGATAACATAGGTATATGTATGGGAATATACCTAAGTAGAGGTTATCTGTTGAGATATTCTTTGTGGTTATCCTTGTTGGTTTTAGTGAGACCTTGAGGGTCTCGGGGTCCCTACTGAGTATCGTTATACTCACCCCTGCACGGGCTATGCCCACACCTCATTGTGTTGGTTGCAGAAGACGGGCAGTGCTGATGGAGGCCGAGTGTTCGAAGATTGGAAGGTACCCGGAGGTGGATTACACGACGAGTCAGTATCTGGAGGTGGAATTCGCGACGAGATGACACATGGAGGAGGTCGACGGGCGAGAGCGTTGAGGAGCTGCGCTATCTGTACCTACCCTTCAGGTAGGATTCGTGGTGGACGATCCAGGAGCTGCACTGTCTGTAGCTACCCTTCAGGTAGGATCCGAGGAGGACGACCCAGGAGCCGCTTCCGTTCTTCCAGCTGTTGTCTTTTTCTTTTTGTTGTAATTTTTTCAGTTGTAGTTGTAATTTCTTTTGAGTTTGTATTCAGGCCCATTTACCTTTCAACACTTCTCTTTGTACTTAGTGTTTTGCTTCCGCTTGTACTCTGTGGTTTTTTGTTTACTTTTATAAAGGCAATGCCTTCCCAGTTATCGGGATTTACACCTTTGGTGCTAGTCGCCAGCCCCTGGCCTATGAAAGGAGGGCTTGGGGTAGTCACGGCACGGGCCTAGAGGACGGGTCGTGACATATCTAGAATCAGTTGATGACTTCATACATAGAATACAACCATTCAATACCATGTATAATATCATATGTCTATGTATACAATATGAAGAAATTCCCCACTAATTTGTGTTTCCTCATCGTGGGTCTATATCCCTAGAACACATAAAAAAAATATATATTACTTCCAACTAATATATATAACACTAGGAGAACTGTAAGACACTATATATTTAGTCTCAACATCTAGACCAATTTTATAGAAACAAATGAGTGTGAGGCTCCTCAATAAAATAAGGAACACACATGGGTGGATGGTTAACTAATCATACCTTGAAAAACTCCCATAAATTCTATTACTTATAAACATAACACATCTATATAACCAAGCCCATATCCTCTACCTATCATCTACCAGCCTCCACATTCATGATCTAGCATAGGTCCCTATGTAATAGGTCCATCATGATGATTCCCTCTACTAAATCCATCTTTTCTCAACTACTATACAATAACATGTGGTCTATGCTGCTAAAATTACCTCAGTGGAAATTATAGTTGCTGATAACTGGCCTAACAGCCCATATGAAACTGACCTCCTTGATTTTTTAAATCACTGATCCTAATGGTTCCCATATCTTCTAAAGTTAGGGTACAAAAAATAAAAAACCCATGGATGGTTCTCAAAACCCACATGTACCTGATGATCATCAAATAACCTACTGCAACTGATTCCCCACTTAATGGAACCCTAACTACATGAACACCCACAAACCACTACCTAAAACTATACTCCTAAACAATACCTATTAAACATGTTGTTTAGTTTCAATTCCCAATGATATAATACTCTTGATAACATCAACATATTTCATCACCTCTAGATACATCTTGAACATTAACGATGTGACCAAAAACCCGATCGCTGGAAGAAAATCCTTCTCCGGATGTTGTACTCTAGACTCCTCATCTAAAAAAACATCTAGAGAAACAAACAGGGGGTCCATATACTTGATCCCAAGATCCCACACACCCATATTCCCCTAATAAAAGGATATCATCACCTTCCTATTTGCTTCCCTCGCCATTGATGATAGAATATCTACCAATAACTCCCTCTAATGGTTTAGACACAACATATATTTCTCCCTATGGTTACCAATAAAAATAATTTACTACTGATACAGATCTCCCTGTATCTTCCTAACATCCAAGAGAACACAAAACTCATATTGTACTCAGATCCGATGGAAAGCCATCTCGAGCCCCATCATCCAAATCTCCATCTCCAAGTCTGAGAGACTCCCCACATACCCAAACTCTAATTCTGAAAGGCATGAAAATACCACTACCATGTTGTATCCTCATCTATAAATTCATCCCTCTGATGATCTACTAGATCATCATGTTGATCCTCAAATTCTAGATAAAATCATGGACGAAGAGCATGATCCATTCCAGAAAAATAAGTAGAACATCCTATGTTTTGTAGCATGGAATTTTATCAAAGGTTATTCATTAAATTCGTTTTATTTTCCCAGAACCCATTTCAGATATGAACACAAACAGTAATGATGCATGTACCTCTCCAAGGTCTCTACCCTACAAGTAGGTCTGCCTCACATGGTTTTTCAATAAGATCAGAGCTTCTGAACTGGATCATGGTGGCATTAAAATCTCATGTCATAGCTGGTATCCCTGGCATATGAAGTGAACAAAAGATTACTATAATTGTTTATATAACAACCTAATAAAAACTCGTATTAAATAACTATAAACATCATCATATTTCTCAAAAAAACCATTGATACCACTATTTCATAACCCCCTCCCACCAAAGATACTAAAATGAGTAGAGAGGGATAATGACCCTCATGTCCAGCCTCCAGTAGGCCAAATGTTGATTTCTATCATTGAGGGTATAAAAATATCATGGTATGGGAGGAATTACCCTCTATAAATGAAATAGGGTTGGGAGATAAGATAATAAACATTAAAAAACTCAAATATAAAATATAAAAGTAAACCAAAAACCATCCCAACATGCATAAATAAAGTAAAATTGATACATATAAATGTATCAAAAGTAAATACCAAAAGAAAAAATCTATGGAAGCAACTCAACAGCATCTCTGAACCAATTATTATAGTCTAACAAGATTCCCAAATTCCTCCCAAAAACCTAAAAATCAGTTTATATATATAGGGTGAGCATAACAAGTATACTCAATTGGGGCATAACCAAGGTCTCAAGTGCACATGTTAAAAGAACATGCCAATGTGCTACTGAAAAATTGCATAACCAACAAGCACCTATATAGGTCATGTAACCAAACCCAACCTCATCGTAGATCAATCACCAAATCATGCATAAGATATAATAATATAGCATCAAGATCATAAAAAAGAAAGCCACCCTACAACATCTTCCCCAATGATTTTTTTCTCTCAATCCCTAATTTTGAAATACCTATGCTATCTTTCCCTCCACACATATCACATCACAACACATCACATCACATCCCCAACATAGATACTGGGTAAAAATATCACATCACATCACATCCCACTAGCAGACACTTGGGCTACACATCACCTCACATCACATCCTTCCCATAAAAACCTAAGACACACTTCACATCATAACTTGAACCATATAAGTAGGGTTTTCTGAACGTGAAGGAAATAAACATTTTTCCCTCCTCCTACCACGCATGGCCCCCACCACATATAACATCACACCATATCATGTCTCACCCATAGACACCGGGTCCAACACATCGCATCCCACTCACAGACACATGGTCCAACACATCACATATTTCTCATAGACACCTACTCCATCACATAATAGCTAAAGGATGAGTGGGAGATTGGGGTAGCCAGCCATCTGTATCACCGCCATTTGGGATGTTGGGGAAAACACTCGAAACTCAACACTTATGAGCACTGGTAGGGTTATATAACTCAGGTGGGGCATATATAAAATGACATAAGCATACATGATATATAGATAACACACATACCCAACCTATGGGTTCACATAAACAACACTATAACACACCACCTCACTACTATATATCAAACATCTATCATCCCAGCCACTTCCAGCACTATATGAAACACCGCACAACTACCACACCATCCCCAAAACATTTCCCACTTCTAGTTAAAGGTTTCACCACATTAATTCATTATCAATTTTATTTCACATTACCCAATTCATTATTTCATCCAATTTAGTTTTCTAATTACCACACATTTTTTTCTCGTACACCTTGTTCAATTAATAACCTATTTATATTTTTTACATCACAATTCATCCCATGGATAACTAGGCAACTAACTTAACCATGCAACACAAAAGATGCCCAACTAAAAAAACTACTGCCATAGAAGCACATATCCACCATCATTGTTGTGTCACGTCACCCAATCCATCTCAGAACATATCTTCCATAAAACATTATCACCATATACCATTGAAAATACAATACACTATAGCCATTGTGCAACAACCAATGCACCACAACCACTTTTCCAGATCCATTACACCACAAACATTGCACCAAAAACTCATCGCACCACATCACACAGCTTCCCACATGGCATCTATTATAACTAACCTCTGTATCATACACATAGAAATCACATGACCCATTCGATCATCTCAATATCTATACAAAATCCCAGACCACATAGGGTAGACACGACAAGAAAAAATACACAACATCAGTACAAGATGAATTCTACAATTATTCAAGGGATTTATCACATATCTTCATTATTTGGCATTCTTATTACCATAAAAACCAGATGTCCAAGGGAACCCAACTATTAGCCAAATATACATTCTATAACCTTTTATTCATGATACTATCACACAATAATAGAGAAAGTTTCATTGAAACATAACAACAACAACACAAACAATGCTCCCAATATATGCTATTTTTGTAATTGGAAACATGAATTCATAATAACATCAATAATTTATATCAAATAGTAAATCGGGCATAAAATACCTATTACCATCATTTTTATACATGACAATTAATTTGATCATTATTAAAACCCTTAATATTCCCCCAAAGAAAAGAAAAAGTATGATGATCTCACACATAGTAAATAAAAAAGATGAGAATGAGGATCCCCTACCTCATCAAAGATTTTTGATCTCATTATGCACCACATGGTGAAGAAGAAACTGCCTGGAAACCATTGTCTCACAAGAAACTCACATATCAACCTACACAACACCAAATGGTTGAAAAAACAAAATCTATATATACTCCCAAAAAAATTATACCACCAAAAATGGATATTTAAAGTAGAATGGAAGAAATCCCATGGTAAAGAGATGAGAACTCATCACAGATCCCCGATAGGCATCCATTATAACCCAAAGATCGATGCAGGGGAGAAAAATGATGGAATATCTCCTCAGGGGGGCCTATGGTTTATCCAAAATAAGATAGATAGATATATATGGATGGATGAGAATTAATTATTCGAACGGATTATAAAATAACCTAAAACCTGACACATTCACGTTGTGTAACAAATTCAAAATGCCAATTAAAATTTTTCCAACTTCTATCTAAATTCACGCCACGTCATCTCCAATTAATTACACATCATGAATTAACCTTTCATAATGTGAATCCATTTTATAAATCACATCACAGCTGAAAAAATCCAGTAATTATATGGATTCCTGAGAAATGAATCACTAATTGACATCGTGTAATCCATTAACATTGTGAATATCTTGCAGCAACTCTTCTACACCTCCAACCATAAAAAAACCTCCTAAATCTTCATCTAAAACACATAAAACACCAAAAAATAAAAATATAATGGATTATGAAGGAATAGTCTTTTATAGTTAATGTATTATTTTTATCTCTACTAAAACATATTATAGATATTAAAGGAAATTAAATGACATTTTTGTAATTTTCTTAATATAAACTAATATAATGGTCATATTCAAAGTTAAGTTGTATAAAAATTCCATATTTTAAAATTTAGGATGAATATGTCTAGATTATAGTCATATAATAAAATAAAGGCAAGTTTTGGGTTGATTTAGAAATCTTATATCATAGTTTTAACCTTAATTAACATGTTTTACCCACTATAATGGTAATGTATTTTTACTTTAGTTAATACTAATTAAGAAAAAAAATGAAATAGATAAATTTAAAATTTTTGAATCTTCTATTTATGAATATGAATTTTATTTTTCTATGATTCCATTTATTTAATTAGAAGAAATTTATTTTAATATAAGTATGAAAAACACATTTAAAACCATTTTTAGAAAAAACATCTTTTTAAACATAAAAATGATTTTACACCAAAATCAAGTATAATACTGATTTTCATGAACATAATTGGAATATTTTTAATTAAACCAGACTTATGTGAATTAAAATTCAACATAAAACTGAATTTAAGTTTGTACAGAAAATAAATGATAGATTTTTCATAAATTGATATTTTTAAATATTCACTCAAAAATAAATTGTTTTAGAAATATCACCAAAAATAATTATAAGATTATTTGGTTTTGTTGATTTAAATATATATATGTATTAATTTTTAAAATAAAATTTCTAAAATAAAGAGAAATTAATTCTAATTACACATGTATATAACACTTAAAAGATTTTTTTAAAAGAAATATATTTTTAAAACATAAAACAAATTTATTATTATCATTTACCTAGAAACCAAAATTTGATAAATGCGATTTTTTTATTGAATTAATTATTTCTATTAATAAAACTTATCTGAATTATATTTCATAATGTGGTTATTCCTATTCGTACACTCTAACCTAATGACTAGGTTATGACTATCATCTTTAAGTAATATTATTTAGCAGTTCATTTAAGATCAGTTTTGTGTATACCACATGCTATCAGACATAGTTTTCATTCAAAAAAAAAATATAAACTAAAATATAAAAATATTGCAAGACATCTAGATAGAGGTGTGGCTTGACCTATTTAGATCCTATTGTTTGTGTTATTTCCTTTTTTCTTATAACTCGTTCAGTACATAATATCAATTATTAATTTAAATATTAATTATTATTAATTAATCAATATTACACTATTAAATAACTAAATTATTAAGCTATTAATTAAATTAATTATCATTATAAATTTCATTTTTAATTATTATTAATTGAATATTAATTATGTTACCAATTAATTGTATCATCAATTACAATTAATTTAATTTTTCATTATTATAAATTAAAATATTGGTTATTATTATTCGTATTATTTATTATTACTAATTATATCATCATTGATAATAATTATTTATTTTCAATAATTTCTCTACTATTAAGATTCAATATTGATTATATTTTTAATTATAATTTGTATGATCGAATATGTAAATATGAGAAGCTCAAATACAAGAGGGGTTGATTTGTATACTATAAAAATTCCTTTGGAACTTTTAATGATGAAGATGTTTAACATGGTTAAATAATGTATTTCACAATACCTCTAGTGCTACACACTTGCTAGATTAGAGAAATATGATTTTAAAAAATTGATTCTGGAAAAGTGAATCCGGAAATGAATCTTAACAAAATTTTACAAAGACAAATATTCTACCTTAATGTGTATAGAATCTTACTAAATCAGAGTATACAATTATAAGTATGTATAAGATAGTTATACTTTCCTCAAAAATCAAAATACTTTGGAAAACATGAAAAAAAAGTAACAAGTAGTATGTCTATTAACCCAAAGATAATGGTATCCAACAACCTTGGATAAAGGTCCATTAATTTATACTTTCAAGAAAGTATGTCTTACCCACACCAGGGTAATCCCTCGATATGAAGATCGATGTCTGTCTTTCTATCCCTGCAAGCACTCAACTTCAAGGTAGTCGACACCTCTATCTTCCTCAGCAAGGAAGTCCTCAAACTTTAAGATAATAGACACCTATGTCTTCCAATCCCCAGAAGCCCTTGAATGTACTTAGCAACATCTGGAGTCATACAAAGAAATTATGAACAAGGTTTTCAGTACACACAAAACAATAAAGTCTCTCTATCTAGAAATCACTTCAGCAACATGCACTCTCTATACTGATCATCTTGTAATGAGCTCTTTGAAATGAGATCTTATTTAAAGGCATAGCTCCAACGGTCAGCTCCCTCCTCCAACTGTCATATTTTCCCTTGAATTTCGGAGGGACCTATACACATTTCACTCAAATAGTGGTTATTTAGTAACTGAATGCAGTCCATTATTTTATAACAAAAAAAGTGTAAAAAATATGGTTACATATCCAAAATCAAATATTTGGAATGTAATAAAATTAAAGTTCGGAGTCTAACCAAAAACATATTCGGTGACTATAAATCAAGTATATTAAGATTCTAATTTCTATGAAATTTAGAACCTGAACTCTATAGAATTCCAGAGTCTAAATTTCAAAGAAATTCAAAATTTGGATTTACAACGTTTGGAGTTAGAGTTCATGAGAATTCAGAGTCATAACATACCATGTTCAGATTCAGAATTCATTAGAATTCAGAGTCTGAACATACAATGTTCGGAGTTTGAATTCAGAGAACTTGGAGTCAGAACACATAAGAGTTCGGAGTCTAAATTCAGAGGACTCGGAGTCAGAACTCATAAGTGTTTGGAGTATGAATTCAGAGAACTCAGAGTCAGAACTCACAAGAGTTTGTAGTTTGAATTCATAGAACTCAGAACCTGAATTTAGATCCTAAAAACTGAATGCTCTTTATCTATGTATTATATCATCATGAGGTTTTTTATGTGAAACCAAATTTTACACTTAGACAAGATCATGAATAAAAAACAAGGTAAGGATAAATTTCATTGGGGAAGGAAAATTTTCCTTATGAAAGTAAAACACAGTGTAAAATGAAATTTTCCTTGAGATAAGGTGTTTGTGATTTTCAAAACATGAGGATTGGTAAAGTCATAAGGACACCATAATGACTCAACAATATCTCCAAACATGAAGGGATAGAAAATTTATAAGGAAACCTTATTGACTAAAAAATCTCCCCCTTTTTGGAAACCACAAACATCCTTACAAAAACGAAAATAAGTACTTAGAAAATATTTTTCTAGAATTTGAAAATAAAACTTATATCCCTTATCATATGGGAAAAGAAAAATACAACTAACTCCCCCTTAGACTTTGGAACACTAAGGATCGTATTATATATTTCCAGAATGAGATTTTTCATTATCATGAGTATGGAAATCTCTGTAATGAAAACTCCCCCTTAGATAAACTCCCACTTACTCAGGGATATTTCTTCTTTACTTAGTATTATTTTTCTTTTCTCCCCCTTTGTGATTTTCAAAAATAATTTGAGGGAATGGAAAAGAAATTATGGTACTTGAATGATTAATACAACACATCCAAAAGGCAACAAACCAAAAATATCATTGATTAGAAAGAATTTGTACAGGGAAGAAAAGTACAACAATTGATTAGATTGTAACATAGTTTTCATTCCATTTCCTTAACCATAAAATTTTTGACTATAGACTTATGATTTTTAATATCCTTATGATCTTCCTCTTCTCGATTAAGAAGCTAATCTTGATCCTCATATTTCTTCTCTAAATCGTTGATTCTATCATCCCAAACCTTTAGGGCCTCTGCCTGAACCTTCAGGAATTCATCCTGCTTGACAAGATTTTCATCAATCTCAATCCAAAGATCTATTTCTCTCTTCCAGCTTTTAGTTACAGAATACAATTTCCCATTTATATCCTTTACTTATTATATCCGATAATTTTTCTCAAGAGTTATATTTTCCTCAAAGCTACTTGTGATATCCTTTATTTTACCATCTTCAATGTCAAAAGCCTCCTTGACACCATCTTGGAACCCAAAAAATTATCTCAAATCATCAACTGTCTTCTTTGACTATCCAACCATTTTTTTAAAAGACTTTTGTGGGCATCGTAGATAATGAAGAAATTCTTGAAATCAGCCGCCAACTTTACACACTTATCCATTACAATGGATACTGAATCCGATTTATGATTTAGTGTGTGTTGAAGCATCTGGAATCTATAGTCTATGCTTGGAAAAATCAAAATGGAGCCATCCAACTTCTTCAAAGATTGGACAACAAAATCATGTCCTATAGAAGATGATTCTGAATTTGAGACTTTGTTTTGTGAGGCTTCTTTATATAACTCAACTACCTTCCTCGTCGATGATCCACTGGTTTCCTTCTTCTTTATAATATCTTTGGTATGTGTCTCAACTACCACTTATTTTCCTTCATCACTTCTCGAAATGGATTCATCATCTGGAGATTTGTGTTCACTGTTAGATAGTTGAACAATTATATCTTAATTTATATTCTCCTTCTGTACTCCTACCTCAGAATCATCAGGATGAAGAAAAGGATGATTAAAAATTTCTTCCCCAGACAACTTGTTCACTTCATCTTCAGCTTTCTCATCCTCTTCTTTCTAATCTTTCCCAGTTGTAACAAGTTTTGAAGATTCTGCTTCTGAAGTTTGGATTGACAGTTTCTCGGATAGACTTTCCTTCTTATGAAATTCTTAAACTTTCTTTATGAGATCTTCCGTATCGCCACCGCTTTCTTCTTCTTCCACTTCTTCCACTACTTCTTCTTCTCTTCCTTTCAATTTTTCTAGAGTGGCAAACTTTTTACTTGGAGTCACAGGTAAATATTCAACTATAAAATATTTTGGTACTAGGATATTCTCTGATGCTTTCTCAGCAGCCTTTAAAAGATATTGAACAATCTTTTCTTCATTCATCATCTTCTTTTGCTTATTTTCCTTATCTTTCCTTTCATGATACTCAACTGTTTTCTCTTTCAGGGATTTTACTTCAGTAGGGTCTAGTCTGAACTTTGGCTCCCCTTCTTTTCTTTTCTTCTTGTCTTCCCTCCACTTAGCTACAACCTCATCTAGATTGGCTTTTTGTTTCATAGGTTTTGGAGTTGCAGATTGAGCTTCCTTAGCTTTTTGGTTTTTTCTCTTCCTCTTCTACTTCCTTCAATTTCCACTTCTTTCCTCCCTTTCTTGATTTTCAGGCACTTCCTATTTCTTCAGAATTGCTTTAGCTTCTTCTACTGGTAGGTCATAAAATTATCCGGATTCATTAGAAAAACCAATGTTCATCCTCTTCAGAGTATCATCACAGACTAGCATATCTTTATAGTTCCTGGGCTTTGAGTAGCAAGGGATTTTAAAATATTCTAGGGACCAAACAATTAAAATTGATAGAATAGATGGGTACATGAAAATATGAGCCTTCATATTTCCATTCTTGATATTCTTGATGTAATCAAAATACACATAACCAAATTAACCTTTCTTAGGTTCACCCGAAAATCTAGGATATAAATATCACTCTTCTTCAATGTGTCATTGTTACCTTTTCTCAGAATGATAAATCCTTGACCCCATAATTCATGGATCCAATTTTTTTTAGAGAAGTGAGAAATCGTCTGAGTCTTGACATGATAATGACCGAGACACTCCATATATTCCACCTTTAAAAATCATCCTTGAACATCCGAAAACTAATGGGAACAAAAATAATCTTCTCCATCAAATGGAAATCAAATAAAACTAGCTTTCTTAGGGTATTAAAGAACATATGTCTTTCCATATATTTTAAAGGAAAACTTCTCTCTTCCATATTCCTTGAAAAAACTAACTGATACATAAAACTCAACAATAAAATATGGATACGCTATGTCTTGATCCCCTGGTTTGGATATGCTAACACTCTCCCATCCATTCAATTTTATGTTCTTTGAAATTATAGAATCATACATAGTGAAGAAATTCGGATGCACCAACCTTTATCTATACACCTGCCACTCCAGAATAGGCTTGACAGTAGACATATCTTTCTTAGATGACTCTTCTATAGACATTCAGAATTGAGAAAACTTGGTGAAGTTCAAAACGGGATTAAGTAGAGGGTCATAAATTCAGAACATGAGAGCTTGAGATCGATGTGGGACAACCATTCTAGGGTCCCTTATATAGTTGTAGGAGGTGACATTTCATCTTCCAAACCCAATCCAATGGCTGAAAATATTTTTGATCAGATCTGACTACTGATATGATAGCTGCAAGGAAAACATGATAGAATTAGATCTTTTGGGGTTTTTTTAAAAAAATTAGTGTTAAAGAAAAGGGAATTTGAAATTTTTTTAAAAATATGAAAATACCAATAAGTAAATGATTATTACGAAAACTTAAGAAAGGAAACATACCTTTCGGATTTCTAGGAAGATTATTCGTATTGACGAAAAAAAATTCTTGAGGAACATTAGATTACGAAAATTCTATTACGAAAAATATGAAAATGAAAAACTTCATTATGAAATTTTTTGAGAAACTTCATTATGAAAAATTGGAAAAACATCATTAAGAAAATTTTGGAAAACTTTATTACGAAAAATTTTCATTACGAATAAATATAAACTATCTAACAAGAAAATGTACTCCCCCTATGGAAAAGAGTTTATTACTTTAATGAGAATGGTTTAAACAAAAAGTTAAAAAAGAAGATTACCTTATGGTTATCATTCATAACTTCTGTTTAATGTATTCAAATCTATCGGAGAGTAAAGATTTTGTAAAAATATCAGCAAGTTGATCGTGTGTTCAGATTAATTGAAGAATAATATATCCTTTTTGTGTGTGATCCATAAGAAACAAAGTCCTAATATATATGTGTTTTACACAAAAGTGATGTTATGGGTTTTTTATTAATGAAATTGCACTATAATTATCACACAAAATTTTTGTTTTGGTAAAACCCATACCATAGTCTTTGAGTGTGTGTTTCATCCACAAAACTTGATCACAACAGCTTCCAGCTGCTACATATTCAATTTCTACAGTGGAAAGTGCTACTAAGTATTTCTTCTTGCCTGACCAAGAAACTAATTAATCTCCTATGAAATGACAAGTTATAGATGTACTCTTTCTATACATTATACATCCACCAAAGTCAGCATCTGAAAAACATTTTAGAAAAAAATCATTTCCAGAAGTATAAAAGTGTCCTAAATCCATGGTTCCCTTTAAGTAGAGAAAAATTCTTTTTAGTGCCTTTAAATGATATTCCTTAGGATTGGGTTTATATCTCTCATATAATCATATTGAAAACATTACGTCTGGATGACTACCTATCAAGTAAAGTATACTTCTTATCATACCTCTAAAAGTTGTTTGATCTATTGGTTACCCAGCTTCATCAGGATCATGTATATTTGAGGTACCAATGGAAGTACTTATACTCTTAGTGTTGTCAAAGCCATACTTTTTAAGAATATATTTAATATACTTATGTTTGGATATATAGATTCATTCTAGTTTTTGAGAAATTTGGAAACCAAGGAAAAATGTTAACTCACCCATCATACTCTTTTCAAACTCATATTTCATTAGATCCACAAAGGAATCAGTTAAAGATTGCTGAGTTGAACCAAATATAATGTAATAAACATAAATTTGAACAATCAAAAACATTTTTCTTATCTTTCTTTATAAAAAAGGGGTTGACATGTATTTCCCTGAACATAATTATTTTGAAGCAAAACATCTTGTAAGTATATCATACCAGGCTCGAGGGGCTTTCTTAAGTCCATAAAAATCTTTGGTAAGTTTTTAAACATGTTCAAGATGTTATGTATCTTCAAAACCAGAAGGTTGTTCAACAAAAAGTTCCTCTTGATCATAACCATTAAGGAAATCAGATTTCACATCCATATGAGAAAGATTGAAATTGAAGAATGATGCAAAGGCAAGTAAAATACAAATAGATTAATGTTTAGCTACTGGAGCATAGGTGTCTTCATAGTCTATTCCTTCTTGTTGATTATAGCCTTTAGCAACCAATCTACCTTTATTTCTTACTATGATTCCATTTTCATCACACTTATTTCTAAAGACCCATTTCACTCCAATAACATATGTTTACTTAGGTATTTCAACCAAGGTCCATACTTTATTCCTTTCAAATTTATTTAGCTCATCTTTCATAGCTTTTATCTAATCATCAACACCTAAAGCTTCATTAGTGCTTTTTGGTTCTTATTTGGAAAGAAATTCTAGATGTTCTACTTCATTCCTTAAGGAAATTCTAGTCCTTATAGGTTGATTCACATCACCAATGATACTATCACTATGATGATTCGTTAGAAACAACTGATTTGTGTTTTGTAAAACCTATTCAACAACATAGGGTAAGAAATTTTCTGGGTTAAATTCTTCAAAATTATCTTCTTGGACATTTTTTCTATCAGAAGGATCTTCTAAAAAAGGTTGATAATCTGTTTTTGAAAACACATCTGAAGATGTAGGTTGGGTTTTTTTAGAAACAAAGCGATCAATTACATAAAATTTGACATGCACTATTTCTTCAACAATACAAGTGTTTTTATTGAAAACTCTATAAGCCTTAGAAGTTGTGGAGTAGCCTAAGAAAATTCCTTGATCAGATTTTGGTGCGATATTGTGTAAATTATCTTTAGTATTCAAAATGAATTTCTTGCAACCAAAAACATTAAAGTAGGAAAGTGTAGGTTTTCTACCATTCCATAACTCATAAGGAGTTTCATTAAGAAAAGGTCTAATTAAAAGATGATTTATAGTATAACAAGAAGTACTTACAGCTTCAGCCCAAAAATGATTGGCTACAAAATACTCACTCAACTTGGATCTTGTTATCTCTTAAATGATTTTATTTCTCCTTTGAAAAACACCATTCAGTTGAGGTGTTCTTGGGGCTGAGAAGTTTTGAGTAATTCCTTTTCTACTAAAAAAAGTTTCAAAATCAGAATTTTGAAATTATCCTCCGTGATCACTATGAATAATTATCAAAGTAAGGTTTTTCTCATTTTTAACATGGGATTGAAAAATTTTGAAATATGAAAAAGCATCAGATTTATTTGCTAGAAAATAGGCCCACGTAAATCTAGTGTAATCATCAAATAAGAAAAATACATAATACTTTCCTCTAATGCTTCCAGTTTGTGTTGGAAAAAAAGATTCATATCCACAAACTATAATGCATCAGTGGTTGAGAATTCACTGACTGATTTAAAAAATGATTTATGTTTCTTGCCATATTGACAAGGATTATAAACTTTTGAAGAATCAAATCGAAGTTCTGGTATATCCTTAACTAGTCTTTTCTTTTAGTTTTTTCATAGGTTTCTAAGGTTACAGTGTCCTAACCTTATATGACACAACCAAGAGTGATCTTCCATTGCACTAAGCCAAGATAGGTCTTGGATCCTATGGTCTTCTAAGTTTAGTGTGTAAACATTCTCTTACGTATTGGCAGAATGAATAAACTCTTCCTTGGTATTGTTTACTAAGCACATTTCATTCCTAAAATTTACAAGGTAACCTTCATCACATAATTGAATTATGATAATGAGGTTGTTCTTAAGACACTTAACAAAAAAAACATTTGAAATCAACATTTTTTCAAGATGAACGATGTTACCTATACCAATAATTTCTCCCTGGGCATTATCTCAGAAAGTTTCTTTCCCTCCTTTAATATTGATAATATTTTAAAAGTAGTTTTTTTACTAGTCATATGTTGGGAACATCCATTATCCATGTACCATGTATTGATATTGGTACTTTCATTACTTTTCTGAAAATAGGAGTGTTAGACTTTCAGAACCCAAACTTTCTTGGATCTGGAAATTTTAGAAATAAAAATTTTAGGCACCCATATTTTCTTTGAAAAATAAGCTTTATGAAATCATAAAGACTGGGTTTTGTTTAAGGAATAGTTTTTTCCCATTTCTCACTGCACAGACACTTAGTATAGAAAGGAGCACTTTGAGGATCAAAATATTTGTTACTAAAAATTAGTTTAGAACTTGTATAACCAAATCCAGAGTTATTCCTTAGATATTGGACTTGAGAATACATATTATTAAAATTTTACTTACCTAAGGTATAGTTTGACAACCACTTACTCAAGGAACAATTTCCGGGCTTCGGTCTAATAACTATGTTCTTATCTTCCAAAACATTAGCATTAGAACTAGAGTTAGGATCAGAAAAAAATTTCTTAGAAATTAGTTTTTCTAGATCCATAGAAAGTTTATCCTTCTCAGAATTTACTTCATCAAGATTTTTTGAAATAATTTCAAAATCATGTATTTTATTATTATGATCTTTTGAAAGGTATTATATTTCTTTAGTAAGTATAGAAATCCTAGAATTTTTCTTACCACGCTTTTTATTGACTTTAGTATTTTCATTTTCAAGAAGCATAGAAAACATTGAAAATTCTTTATAGGTAGGTAAAGTATTATCCTCATCATAAGAAGATTCTTCATCTAAAGATTCATAGTATTTATCGTTACTATAATTTTCATTCAAAGAAACATTGGTCATTGATTCAGCATTGTGTACCTTAGACATTAAGAAATGATTTTCAATAGGTATTTTGTCTATTAAACTTAGATTCTTTTGTCTAGAAGATTCGTAATCTGTTGATTCATCTAAAGATTCTCCCCCACTGGCACTCCAGGTGTCATTAGCTTTCAAGACTTTCTTAGGTTTAGATTTGTATTACTTATTTCTGTTCCTCAAAGAATTATTTTCCTTTATTTCTTTTCATTTAAGCATAGGACAATCAGGCCTTATTTGTCCAGCTCTCTTGCATTCATAAAACGTGACTTCTGAATCTTTCTTATCTTTCCTTTCTTTCTTCTTGTATCTGGATTGATAGTTCTTCTGTCTAGCTATCTTGTTCGTCCTTCGAGCAAGATTGGATAGTTCATTTTCTGAAGATTCACCTCCACTAGATTCAAATTTTATAATAAACTTCTTATATTTGGATCTTGTAACTCTCTCAGGAGTCTTGGATTTTATATGATTTGAAGTTGTAGTAAAAGAAACACTGCCATTCCCATTCGTCTTCTTAATATTTTCAGCATCTCTCTTCATTCTGGTCTCATATGTAAGAAGACTTCCAAAACGTTCATCAAGAGAAATCTGAGTAACCATTCTATTCTCATAAATAACAGTTCTCTTGGATTCCCACTCATTCTGCATAATGTCTATGATCTTGTCCACAAGAGCTTCATCATCTAATCATTTATCACCCATGGATTGTACGCTATTAATGATAGTCATGAATCTATGTTTCACATTACTTACAGTTTTTCCATAAGGAAAGAAAAAACCATTATATTCAGCTCTGAGCATGGCTCTTCTAATTTCAATAACCTTGGAAGTTACAAAGTGTGATACTTCAAGTTTCTTCCAAATAAAATTTACTGCTTCACAAGAATAAAATTGGCTATATATATTTCTAGTCATGGAACAAAGAAATTTATTTCATACCTTATAATTCAGTTGATATTCATGATTTTCTTGATTGGTTAACGTACTAAATTTCTTTTCATGGATTTTATATCCTCCAATAAGCATAAAAAAAATTATCCACTCCAGTATTGATAATAACTGTCTTCAAGAAATCTCTCTAATATTTGTAATATTTCCCATCAAAAATAGGTGGTATATTTGGATTTATGTTTTCAATGGAACCAATATTGTTTCCTTCCATCTTAAAGAAAACATTCCACACAATCTTGTTAGGAATAAAAGTTTGTAAACAAGGCTAATATTCCTCAGTAAGGAAAAATATAGAACAAGAGTATCTCTAAGAAAAATATGAATATGAAATTAATAATCCGAACTTATGAGTTTGAGAAGATGATTCCGGAAATAAGAAGAAGATGAATCCTCTCCTGAATCTAATCATGAGATTAATTCAGATTGAATCAATCCTCTGATACCAATTAAAGGATTGAAAATGTAAATATGAGATGCTAAAATACAAGAGGGGGTGAATTGAATACTTTAGAAAATTTATTTGGAACTTTTATATATTATTATGTTTCACAAGTTTAAAAAAAGTAATTCACAATACCTTTAGTTCTACACACTTGATAGAATCCGGAAATATGATTCCGAGAAATTGAATCCAGAAAAGTGAATCTAGAAATGAAAATTAAAAAAAGTTTACAAGGATAAATATTCTACCATAAAGCGTATAGAATACTACTAAATCAGATTATACAAGTATACGGAAGTATAAGATAGTTATACTTTCCTAAACAATCAAAATACAATAGAAAACATTAAACAAACAAGTAACAAGTAATAAGTCTTTTAAAACAAAGAGAAGTGTATCCAACAACCTTGGATAAAGGTCCCTAGATTTATACTTTCAAGAAAGTATGTATTACCCACACCAAGGTAAGCCCTCGATATGAAGATTGGATTCTATCTTGATATCCCCGCAAGACCTCAACTTCAACGTAGTTTCCACCTCTTTCTTCCTCAGCAAGGAAGTACTCGAAAATTAAGGTAGTCGGCACCTCTGTCTTCCTATCCCCAGAAGTCGGTGAATGTACTTAGCATCATTCAGAGTCACATGAAGCAATTTTGAACAAGGTGTTCAGTACACACAAAGAAATAAAGTCTCTCTCTCTATAAATAACTTCATTAGCATGTCATCTCTAGATTGATCAACCTGTAATGAGCTCTTTCAAATGAGCTCCTATTTATAGGTGCAGCTCCAATGGTTAACACCCTCCTCCAACGGTCATATTTTTCCTTGAATTTTGTAGGGACCTATAAACCTGTCACCCAAACAATAGTTAGTTAGTAACTGAATTCACAACATAGTTTTATAACAAAAACAAGTGTAAAATAAATATGGTTATATAACCAAAATAAAATATTCAGAATGTAAGCAAATAAAATTTTGGAGTCTAACGAAAAACATATTCGGTGTCTATAATACAAGGATATTCAGATTCTGTTTTCTAAGGAATTCAGAAACTAAACTCTATAGGATCCTGAAGTCTAAATTTCATGGAAATTCAGAATCTGGATTTAAAAAGTTCAGAGTTAGAGTTCATGAGAATTCAGAGTCATAACTTAAAAAGTTCGGAGTAAGAATTCATTAGAATTCGGAATCTGAACTTACAAATTTCAGAGTCTGAATTTAGAAAACTTGGAGCCAGAACTCATAAGAGTTCGAATTCTGAATTCAGATAAATCTGAGTCAGAACACATAAGTGTTTGGATTTTTAATTTAGAGAACTCGGAGTCAGAACTCATAAGAGTTCGGAGTCTAAATTCAGAGAACTAGGAGTCAAAACTCATAAGAGTTCAGAGTCTGAATTCAGAGAACTCAGAACCTGAATTCAGATCCTGAAAACAGAATGCTCTTTATCTATGTATTATATGATTTCGAGGTTATAGAAATGAAAGTGAATTTTACACTTAGACAAGATAATGAATAATGAAATACATGGTAAGGAAAAATTTCTTTGGGAAAGGAAAATTTTCCTTATGAAAGTAAAACACAGGGTAAAATGAAATTTTCCTTAAGATAAGGTGTTTGTGATTTTCAAAACATGAGTATCGGTAAAGTCATAAGTTAACCTTAATGACTCAACAATCTCTCCAAACATGAAGGATTGGAAAAGTCATAAGGAAATCTTATTTACTAAACATTATTAATATATATTTATAATTTATTATTATTATTAATGGTTTCTTATTAATAATATATTACTATTCACATAATATATCGCAGATCACTTTCTTAGGGAATGTCAAACACATTACTTTATTTTAGAGTGAGGTTACCTCAAAATGGAATATGAAAATTGAAATGTACTCAAAACAACATAATTTATTTTAAACTCCTACAATAATATTATTTGGATATTCCTATTATTTTTAATTAAATATAATCAAATCATATAGAGATAAATGGAAAAAATTATAAATGGAAGATGTGTTGAATAAAAACTCCAATATGGAATTGAAAATAGAGTTGATTTGAGCACTTATTTTACACCAAATTGAATTTTTATTTCATCAAGAATCCCAGTGGAGAAGATATTATTAAAAGGAGTATTTAATGAATTAAAAATTCTATTTTAGTAAAATTTTAAAAATTGATATCAAATGTAATAAAAATTAAATATTTTTTAGTAATTTAATATATGAATTTTATTTACTCCAGCCCAAACCCAACTAGTGTTTTTTGAACCCAAAATTTTATAATATTAAAAAAAATATTTTAACTATACCATAATATAATTATAAATAACCAATTAATTCTCTAAGTTAATTTTTTCCATTTAATCAGAAGATATTTATGTTTGTTAGTCACTAAGACTTTGTTGGAGTTAGTGCCCAAGAACCAAATTTTCATAACATTATGATTACATGTGTTCATAGTATTGAATATTAATAAACTTTTTATCTCATCATGATTGTTCTTCTTTGTAACTCATCATGTAATAATGTCCTAAGAGTAGTTTTTTCACTGAAAGGTCATAGAACTTCCCCGCTATAATGAGAACCTAGAAGTGTCACATAAGCCTTCTTAAATACATGTTCTATAGCCGTATAAAATCATTTGTGGGACACAGATAATACAATATATCAGGGGAAGAAACTCATAGGACATTGATTCTACTTCTCGTGGTTTACACCTTTATTAATTTCTAGTGTATGAGATTATGAGAACAAGACCCACAAGTAGGAAAATCAACTTTATAAGTGTCATTGGATGTTCTTATCTACAAGCATGTTTATTAGTTGTTAGACTTTATGATTATTACTAATATATGTTATTAGTGTTTTAATTTGATGTATTGATGAAAACCATGATGGCGTATGTTCACATAAAATGAGGATTTGTTGGGTATGTCATGAGTAATATTTTATTAATGAATAATACTAGAAATGATTTTTCCCTTTTATTATGCAACATGATTTGATATCTCAAGGCCATTGATTGAAATGATATATAAAAAATAATTATAGATTCATGGTGTTCCATAGAAAAGATCAATTTCTAGAAAGTTAAAGAAATAGGCATCAAGCACATGGGTTTATGGAACTAGTATACAACTTTCTTGATTAAAGATATTATGATAAAGGGATTATATTAAATAGTACGAATCTAAATGGGTTAATATGTTGTCATAAAATTTATTTTATTTCTATATGGGTGTCTTGGAGTGTTTCTAAATTCTTACCATGGACTTTGTTATGCTTCACCTAATGCCACTGAGAAAGTGATCAAGAGGTTCACACACTAAGTATATCCAGAACCATGGTTAAATCATATTATTATTTATAATTTAATAAGTTGAATTAATATTATTCTCACACATGGTTTAATAATTATTTATGTTTTCTTGATCACATATATTCTATCACTTTTTATTTGAGAGAACATTTTATAAGGATAATATTCAACAAATATGTATTTACTATTTAGTGAATATATAATATTTATTTATTTATTTGTGAATAATTAATTGGTGTTTATTTATTAAATAAATAGTCATTATTCAAGGTCTGATAAATATTATGGAGGAATTGAGGATTTAGTTTAATGGTATGGTAAAAAACAATATATATTTAATGTTACTTAAATAAATAATATTCAATTAATTCTTGATTTTAGTGTATTTCCAGAAATACTAATACTATTATTATTATTATAGACGTGGTTTTATACTAAGATTAAGTAAATAATAACGGTACATGTGTAATTATAATTTTTTAACCCTATCAGTATATAAACCCAATTATATGATATATTAAAATGTGTCCATTTTGTTTGTGTGTGCACAACAGCGTCCAAAAAATTTCTCTCAAGGACCTAGAGAGATCCCTTCTCTAAGAATGCTCTCAATAAAAAGAGTGATCATCCTCCACTATAACTTTATATTATAGATAGATCTAATAGAGTCATTTTTGATGTGATTCTCAAGGTGATAAATGGTGAATGATGAAAGAATTAGAATCTACTACACTAGAACCTATAGATTCTTATGACAATTTTCTCGAGTTTATAGAGCATGTGTAGATCCCAAATGGAATAAATTTTTACATTATTCCTAAAACATAATGATGGTACGACATTGAGATGTTTTCAAATTAATCAATGAAGAAATAATTCATCACAAGGTAGTTATTTAATTTTTTAAATTAATTATATATAATATATGATGATCATGTACTTTGGTTACTGTGTTCTCTCATCAATTAATATATGAATCAATTCTTATTTTCATGGATTTTATCACAAATATAAATCTTGGATTAATAATCTATTATGAAAAAGATGAGTTAGTCATGCCTCATCTAGCACTTCCACTACACCCATATCCTTTAATCGGTATCATAGGTGTTACATAATTATTTATACTTATTTAAATATCATTGATTGATTTAATCATTTATCATTAGTTTTCAAATCAATTTTTGTCATTATTTTATCCAAACCATGAGATCTTATCATCTTACCCTTTTTCCTGCCAAAAATAACAAAAACTGATTATTTTTATGAATAAAATACATTTCTATAACTCATCAAGAGGTCATAAGGATTCTAGATGGTTATCATAAGAGTACACACCATGTAGCCTGTTGGTACATGTCGTGTACCCTTGTTTAATAAACCATGAATTAATTTTGAATTAATTCTAGTTATGTGAATTTATTATATGTAGTTTGTATTTAAATACATCATGTATTGACCATGACAGTATAAATAATCTTCCTTAATCAATACATAAACTAGTTAATTCAATTGTAATTCACATTTATACATTCTCAAACATATTTTTTTTTGAGTTTTAGAGAATTGGGTTATAATTCATACATAACAACCCACAAGCATACAAAGTATACTCTACTAAAATAGTTTCCATTTTGTCATAATAAAATAGTATCTAAAAATAAAACATGATTTCATTTCATTATAAATAAGAACAACATTCATCTTGGGATCTTATTTTCTATTACCCAACCTTAAAGCCTGTGAAAACATTTAAAAACATGGGATGAGCCCAAAATTCACAGTAAGGGACATAAAAAAGAATTAAAGAACTCATTAGTCCATGAATACTTATAAACACATGAAATATATAATTCTCACCCTTAAAAGTAACATATCCATACTTTTTGAAAATATTAGGTCTCTATAATACATATCCAGTATATAAAAACATTTAGTTAACTTGGGGCATCATTTTTTTACCATACATACATATGATTATAACCCTCTCAGCTGCTGTATTATTTGTAACCCTCAGTGATTCCCTATAATGTAACCATCATGGCTACCATATAATGTAACTATCGCAATTTTACTTGGAATAACAGTCAACTTCCAAAATACACAGTTAATTAAAGTGATATCATGGAACCAACCATATATGGATTATTATGTAATAACCCATCTTCATAAAAATTTCTCAAGATATAGAACATAATAAAAAAAATGTGAATACTTTCATCACATAAACATTCCTTAAGGAAAATCACTTAATTGAAAGGAATAATATTCAGATAAAAAGAAAGATTTTTTTTGAAAATAATAATGTAATATTATAAATAATACTTCAAAACAATAATGAATCCTTAATGTGATAAAATAATCTCATTATGTATATGTTAAAAAATAATCTTTTTGAATTTCATAAAAATAGGCATTTAAGAGGATTTTAAAAGGGAAGCCCCTTACCTTAGATTTGACTTCCTTAAAACATGTTAAAACCTCTTTTATAATGGTTTATAGAGTGTTATTAGTTTACTAAAAAACTATATTCATATTTTTAATGCCTTTTATAAATTTTTTATAACATTATTCCACCTAATAATATTTTTTTTTCATTGTTTTGGGGTTTCGTGTTTGGTTCATTATGGATTTTCTTTTCAAATGTAAAAAAACACTAAAAAATAGAAAATATATATATATATTTCATTTTAAATAATTATAATTGAATTTAAACTTTCCATGAATTCGGTAATGAGAAACAAAAACTCATTATCCATAGAGACGGTGAATTGACACACCATTGATGATGATTTCATTTTTAAGATTAAAAGAATTAAATAAGAGTTTTTATGATTTATATACCATTAAAACAATAAAATTACACTATATATATGATTATATAGTTATCATTAAACTTTTTATAGTGTGTGAGGATAAGGTAGAAGTGAGAAATAATTTAAAAGAGAAGAATGAGGAATTTTCTTCTTGAATATTTCTCCTTGAGAACCTCTTTATGCACTTGGAATTTATCTTTTTGTAAGACTAGAAATACTTTAATGTGTAAATGGGTGATTAAAAAATAATTTTTTAGAGTATATTCAATAAATATGGATTAATATGATGAAATTAAGTGAAGGAAAGAGTCCATT
Organism: Viscum album; assembly: GCA_963277665.1. NCBI lineage: Eukaryota > Viridiplantae > Streptophyta > Magnoliopsida > Santalales > Viscaceae > Viscum > Viscum album. The sequence continues at coordinate 1,712,086,596 of OY728165.1, read as the reverse complement.
TTTATAATTGAGGTGAGGGAAAATTTAAAAATTATATAAAATATTAAAATATAATATGTCTATTATATGGGTAAAGACATCCAAAAGGCATAATAGGATTAGGTGACTAAATTCACAACAGAATATCATCCCATTTTTCCTTTTTCAATATTTTTTTATTTTAAACTATTTTATCCATGAAATATTTTTTTTTCCAAATTTAACATTATTCGTAACTATGACTTCAAAAACCAAAAAACATTATAATTCAAATAAAATAATTTATTTTATATTATACATGTCATATTTATCTATATAATTCAATAATAATCTTAATTATCTCATATTATATCTATTTTAATATTTTTAATATCATTTATTTTATTTCTCATTAAATTAATAATTACTACATCATCACTATGTAAGACTATAAGGTATTTATCTGTTGCGTAAGAATTAAAATTAGATTATAACAATTAATATGTATTGTTTATATTTCCAAATAAAAATAATTATTGAATATTTCTTCTATAGAACTATATATTAAATAGTTATTGTAATTGAAAACAATAGTGTGAACAACTTGACTTTCTATTAAATAAAATATTATACAGGGATTAAAGTGATCCATGTGCATCCCAAAGATCCTAAATTTGAATTAAAACAACATAATGTCTTATAATTACTCATCCAAAAATATTTATTTATATTTTTATGTCATTTAATGGTTCTTATAATTTTAATTAAAGTCATTTCATTGATTTTTCTTATACTTTCACAAAAACTGCATTAGCATTACACAAGCATTAATGTTAATTATTTCATATATATAAATTACAAATAAGTTAATATCATAATAATAACATAATTAGGTTTAATATAATATTTTTTTATTCATTAATTATGTATATTTACTCATATCCATGTCAATAAAACATCTTTAATTTGTTAATTTGGTTTTTCTTGCATTGCACAAGAATTGCACAAACATTTGGATAAGATTCATGTTATATAACTCCATAATTATAAAATATCATCCAAAAAAATAAATTATACATAATAATTAACAAAAATATCATGAAAATAATTATTATCACTAAATTATTATCTTCATGGAAAGAAATTTGACGTTGTCAATGCTGTGGAGGCACTGCGCCATCACCGACAATGATTTTTATACTTATCATGAAAAAAATTATGATTTACATGTTATAAATTAGTTTTATAAAATATTTCAATTATAATATCATAATTTAGTAATTATATTTGTTTAATAAATTCTATATCATAATTAGTACTTGATGATGTCACAAAAATACTATAATTTTTCTAAAAAAGTATATTTTTTTATATTCACCAAATATAAAAAAATTTCAGAAAATTATAAAAAATTTATAAGTAGATAATTTTGACATACTAATTTCAAAAATAAAATTATTTTTTCAAAATTAATTATTTAAATTTAATAATATAATAAATTGGTTTAATGAAATTATTTAATTAAAAAAATTATTAATTTAGGAATTTTATTACATAATTAATTTAACCTTTTAATTTAATAATACTAATATGAATAAAAATCCATTAGAATTTGGTTTGTTACTGCTAGGTTGGCGCATGCTCAACCAGAATAAATAGTGTGTAACATCCGTACATGACATGCAGTCCTTTAGTTAAAGGTGGGGTGTGCATTTTCTTACATAACCTATAGGACTAGTGACCATGTAATTCAGAGACCACACACCACGTATCCAATTTACACATCATGTACTCTATTATTTTTTGTGGCATAGATACACATTGAATCCTTATATGTGTTCCATAAATAAATGGTGAGAGAAAAATTTGTCGTGTAGCTAGATTGTACACGCAGTGTATTTTACCAAATTATGAAAAATTAAAAATTTATTTATTATAATGCTTAAACCCTATCATCATGTTTTATATGTGTCATTTATTGGAAAACATATGCACCACTATATGGGTTTTATATATTAAATTTATTATTAAATTAAGTGTAATGATTGAAATTGTATATCATGTATAATACCAAATACACTCATTACACTATCAGCACTGAAACAGAACACACTTCTTAAATAGCATGTGTTTTATGATTCATTTACTTGACTATGTACACACAATTAAATTATTTTATAATTAATTCATTCTATGTATCTCATGAGTAAATAATATATGAATTTAATATATGTTGGGTAGTTCAAATGGGTTCTCACTATATTAACTCCAAGGTGCATGTTTTGTACATGGTAAATTTTAAATAAATTTATTTAATTTGTTTAAATTATTATGGATGATAATCTCATGAAAGTTCATATGAAAATTAAATTAAAATAATTTATTAATTAAAGAAGATAATCAATTTATTCAAGAAGGATTTATCTGAAATTAGAAAAATTGGAATTCAATACTATTTTATTAAATGCATAATTATTTACATGTATATTGATGATCATGAGAATAGAACAGAGATGTTTATTTGATTAGTTTACATTTAATTTATTATTAAATTAAATTGATATCCTACAACTTATCCATCCACTCATTATATAAGGGATTGCATTCCCATGGCTTCATTTAATGTAAACCCCTTATCCATTATTTTAGTTCCCCTCACCTGTATGTGAGTAAATGCTTATGTAATTGAGGGAGATCTTGATTTTGTACAGGTTATTAATGTTTGGATCTAAAGAGAAACCAATATAAGAGAGATATATAGGTGTAGAAGTGGAAATCTATAGTTTGAACTAATTCATGGTTCAAGGTGTTTTTCCCCTAGGTCAACAGTTAGTTTATCATGTACTAGTTAAACTAACAATTTAGAAAATATCATTATAATAGAACTTTATTATTTTATTTCTATCAATTTTCGTTGTTATTTCATTATATATGTTTTGTCGTGATTACATTAATTAAAAAAATAATGATTATTCAAGATAAAACTAAATGAAATTCCATAAACATTATCTAATACATGGTTAGACACTTAAGGAAATGAACAGATTATTAACAATCGTGTAATAAAGATAAAATGGGAAACTTACAACTAAATATATAAATGACTCAAATATATATATTAACATATTATAACATTCCATTAAAGATAAAATTGAACCATAGTTCAATGTTATTGACTGAACAAATTTTAGGTTCTTTTAAATATCAATGAATTATAACATGAATTTTTTAGTTGACATGACAAAGCTAAAATCAAGGGTTTACTTCCAACGAAGAAATTTGTGTAAAAAAAATTCAAAGGTTGAGGAAATCCAATCTAAATATTTCAGAATTGGGGATTTCACTCAGTAGTTCAAGGGATTGTGAGTTAATGCAATTGAAATTCATAATTCCTGCCTAAATCCCTTCCAATTTAATGAATATATATCATTTTGGTGATAAGAATGATAATATGGGTCCATACAACTAGAATTTCCAAGCAATAGGATATTCCAAAGCCAATGGTGAGACATGTCGGGTTTTAATAAAATAGTTTCAGATTAATAAATTTAATATTTATTATCTATCTTTTATCAGATAAAGTACTAAAATTATACTTCTATTAATTGTATAAATGGAAATAAATATTACATCAATCATATCACTAGGATCTACACTTGAGAATGATAATATTCTCTAAAGAATCAGTTACCATGAATAGAAAAGGAGCTTATGCATTATCCTATGCCATGAAAGGAAATTATATGTGCTATAAAAACCGATTATTGAAGCTCATGGACAAGATTATAGTGAGGAATATTTATCAATATATGAGAAACATTGGAATGATTCCATATATGTTCAATGTTTAAGGCTATCATCCTTGCCTAGTGAGCTTCTAAAAAAACATGAGGACATGCATGTGTATTGCTTGATGTCTCACCTTTAGGATATCTATCAAGAGAAGGTGATACAAGAGATATATGTGATCTCCAATGATTTTTTTACATGGAAGATTAGAGAGTCAACACTAGTTGAACCTCATGTAATCAATACTATTGTCTAAATGGAATTCTTAGACATCTTAGGGATTAAATTCCCTGATGAGTCACTCACAAATCTCATACTTTTACACTAACCAAGTCTTTATATAGTTTTATTGTTAATTATATCATGATAATTACTAATAAGATACTTTTGGAACTTATTATTCTCATTTACAAAGTGGAAAAGGACATGGGACATGAAAAACCCATGGTCCATATGGTGGATACGAAAAGGAGGAATAAGTTAATTGGGTCCAGGACTCATAATAATTCTAAATCTTCTGAGTAAGATCTTTCTAGGAAAAGGATTGTTTTTGGGTAGATAAAGGAAGGGGAAGAGGTTTTTTTTCATATGGAAACTAGGGCCACTGGAAGAGGAATTTTACCCAAAAGAAAGGGTAAGAAAAAGATTCTTTGTATATTGATTATAATCATTCAATTTCTATAAATTAGGTATTCAATATATTTTATTTGGTTCTCATATATGTATCAAAATATAGGAACCAAGTAGATTTAAAATGATTACTTGAGAAGAGGTGTATTTTAGATATTATAATGCTGATATTGCCATTGGAGAATACCAAATTCCATTGCCAACAATAATGATATGAGTTTTAAGAGATTTTTATTATGTAACTAGTATCACCAAAAACATAATTTCTATATCCTGCCAAGATACAAGTAGTTTTATTTTAAAGTTTTAAAATAATTTTTTTTCATTTATAAATACAACATATGTTATTGTATAGAAAATTTAAATAATGGTATCTATGTACTAAATTATGAAAACCAAACATTCTAAGTTGATAATGAATCATGTTCACACGACTCATATAGCACCTAATTGTTGCATCCCTATATTGGTCATGTAAATGAGAAGCAATTGACAAATATATATCATTATTTTTATTTATACTCTTTTGAGATAAAACAACATGAAATATTCCATCCCTTTTTAGAAGGAAAAATAAACAAACCACCATTTAGTGGATAAGGTGAAAGGGATATAGAGCTTCTAGGATTGGTATAGAAAGATGTGTGTAGACCATTTCTAGTAGAATCTAGTGTTGTCTATTCTTACTTCATAACATTTACAATTGACTTAATTAGATATGGGTATTTCTACTTAATGAGGTATAAGTTTGAGTCTTTTGATAAATTCAATGAATTAAAGAATGAAGAAAGGAATCAACTTTAAAATAAGATAAAAAAATATTTTATTAGATCTAGGTGGTGAATATCTTAATTAGATATGGATATTTATCATTATGGTCAGTCATTTCACACACCATTATGTTGGAATAAGGTGGGTGAGACGGTTGTAGTTGTACTATGTATGGTATTATAGACCTTTGAGAGGGTGAAGTTGATCAGGAAGTGGTTGGTTACTGCTCAAAGAAGATATTAATAATATTTATACTAGATGATACAACCATTTGAGTCCCCTATAGGTATTTATGTTTTCTTATAGGTGTCACCTCAGTTGCGTCATTGTAATTTGGGGAGGAAAGGGAAGCTACTCTCATGGTTTTTGGGGTCATTTGATATCATCGAGTGTATCAGAGTTCTGTATAAATAACTAAATATTCCTATAAGACATCTAGGTATAAAAAATGTGTTTAATTTTTCTTCAATTCAAAATTTTTAGCCTTATTTTACACATGTGATCCATAATGGGGACGTCGGGTTGAAACCAATGCTATAATTTGTGGAGAACCAAATGTGAATTGTAGATCGAAGAGTCAAGGTGTTTAGGGGTAATACAAAACCATATATTTGAATCTTATGGTTTCACAGATGGATCCAATATGATATATGGGAGAAATATTCGGATCTTTTATCTCACTTACCCGAGTTTTTCGAGAAAGACCATTAGAGGCACATCTTGGGGAAGAGAATTCATTATAGGAGGAATTTGTGACACCCCCAAATTTTAATGTGTTTTGTGGTATATTTATTGGATTTTCATTTCTATCATGTTTTGTTTGAGTTTTTTGGGATTGAAGGAATTTTTTATGGTCTGTTTCAAGGGATTTGAAATAAGAATTTTGTAGCATAGTAGTGTTGGAGTGTAGATGGTTATTTTTTATCCTAGAGAGTGTAGTTGTGTAATCATTTGGGAACTATAGTGTGGAAAAAAGTTTTGATGGTTCTAATTGTTTGTTATAACTGTATCATGGGCTATAGGATATGGTGTGGAGTTTTGGAAGGGTGATGTTAGTGGTTCTGAAAATTTCAGGGTCACTATGTCATGGATCTTGGTTGCATTATGGTCTTCTTCTCTAGCTGATATAATAGAGATAGGCTACAATGTGAATTTATTCTCTATACTTATATTTCTATGGCATGGTGTCTCCCTTACAACATGGTCCCTTTTCTAGGATTATAGGTTTTACGTCATGTTTCTCGCACATGAATTTTTATATGCACCATTTTTGTGTATTAATCTCCCTCAAACCATACTCCTTTTCAATTTGGAACCCATTACGGTGTATCCCTAGGTGTTACTCCATGAAATTTGTTTTTCAAAACTACCTATAAATTCTTGAGGCCCCTAAAAGCTATCATTTTCCTATCCTTTCCTGTTAAACATTAGGATACTCTAGGAACTCTTTAATACCACATTCATCCCCAAACTCTTATCCTCATTTATGAAATTGGAGATTCAATTATTAGAAATTCTAGGTGAGTCCCTGTAATGAATGATCCAAAGCTGCCACAAAATCCGGAACCAAACCCGATTCACATAAAGGCTTGATGAAAATTCCAATTCACCAAGATCTAGAAACTAGTTTCGAGTCATCATAGAAATCCATTTGGGAATGGTTTTTATAAAATTAGAGATAAAAAACAATGGAATAAGTAAATACAAGATTCAACATAAATAAACATACACAGTAGGTTAAAACCAACTAGAATGATCTAACATATATGTATATACCTAAACAAAATCCATAAAAAAAGATACATCAAGGAAAAACATATATAATTCTAAAAGAAAATAAAATAACTACACCCCAACTCAAGAAGTTCCCAAACCATCTCTGTGTAACCCCAAGTTTCCCACCACCACCAAACTCATCCCACATCAGCCATGATGAGAAAAACAGAATCTAAATGGGAACCTAAAACCTAAATAATATATCATTTAGCTAAAAAACCTAGTATGATACCATAACCTTCCAAATATATACGATATATTTCATTACGAAATTCACCAATGAATGTTTGAAAGTACTCTAGAAATTTATCTTTTCACATATGTATAAGATGCAGAAATCAAAATAAAATCTTAAAACATATTTCAAATCATTTCTCTTCGTTTTCCGAAACTAAATCGGACATTTTAAAAACAAATCCATTAACTTAATCCATTTAAAAACCACACAATCATGATTAAAATTTTTCAAAAAATGAGTTTTGTTTTATATAAAATGAAATTCTTAATTTTAAAACAATCAACTAGACAAAGTCATCATTAAGTCAAAACTCCCATTTCGAATTCCACATTAAAGCACCCATACAAGAGTTTTTATATTCAAAACATATTATTCAATATATTTTAAAACACATTATTACAAAGGAAATGACCGAACACAGTCAAATGGGTCAAACATAATAATAATTCACCATATATTACAAGAAATATATCAAATATAAACAAGAAGAGGTTCCACAATAATGAAAGTATGGGAAATGATAAAATAAGAACTAGATCCATGTCCCCTAAATGAATAACTAAATCAGAAATCAAATATTTCATGGGCTATACCATGGTATTACTAACATTAGAAGCACCTAACCATATAATGTATACCAAACTAAAAATCATATATAGAAATGAACTAAAATTCAATGAACAAGTCTTCAAATTAGCGTACACAAGCCTTCTTATGATGACAAACCCCATCCAAGCCCTTATGCCTAACACGACGGGATAGAAACTAGCAATATTTGAACCAAATATAGGAACAAGATATATCTTCCACTTACTAACTAGTTTCACATAACCAAATATTGAAGTGGGGTATAGAAACAAATGAGCCAATTCTAACACAAAAGTCATAACCAAATCTACCCTCACCCATAAAATTGAATGATTACTATCCCAAAAATAAAATGCACCCTGGAATAAACAATCACATATCCATACAAGGGGTGAAAACAAGCATCAAATAGTGATAAATAACCCATACAAGTGGTAACAAGAAAGATTTAATCAAGGGTTGTCTTTCACATACACCATTTTAAAACCAATGATTCACCCAAGCCTTTTACACAAAAACATGGCTAGGGATGCCAATCCCTTTCACCTTTCATAAAACATCTTTACAGGAATCATTTAGAACACAATGGAAATCACACATAAATTAAAAAACATTTTAATGTTATTCTTTAACAATGTTAGTTATCTTTTAAAACCAAAACAATTCCTAAGGCCATCCATTTCCATAAAACCATTTAAAAACATGTCATTAAGTCATTTTCACAAGGGTAAATCATGAACTCATTTTAAATCATCATTTTAAATACACCAAACCCCTTTACAAATCACTTTGAGTACTATAACTCTATTTAAAAACAAATTCAATTTAAAAAATATCTTTCATTATTTGAAAACTAAAACTAGTTAAAAACCCATTACACAACATGGAAACCATTTAAAAATACATATGGGAATTTCATAAAACCTTATCACCTTTAGAAGATCCATATCAAACATAAAAACATGGATTTTACATGAATAACCAATTATGCCAAGATAAAAAATAATGAAATGGTTTAAAATCACTATAAATCTACCACATATAACCATACATCCACACAAAAAGTATTTAAAAAGCATAAGAAAACATTGAATTTCAAAATTAAACAATTTTACAGAAACACATATCGCAAAGAGGTGATAACCAAGACAAAACACTTTGAAACATTTCTCCTTCAATGATGACCACACTCATGGGGAAAAATGATGTATATATACCCTAAACACCAAAAACCCTAACATTAAATGCACTTGGAACCCTAAGATCTAACACAAGAGATCTAGGGTCCATGGGGGAAGCCAAAATTAATAGAAAATAGAGGGTAAGGAAATGATAGGGAAAGAGGGGGAAGATATACATAAAAATACATTTGGAGGTCACCAAAGGAAGGATAATAATCAAGAGAGTATGAGTTTAAAGCTAAACCAAGGGATCCTGGTGGTTGGAAGACGCAATAGGGAGAGAAGAGGGGTGAAAACTGCTTTAAAACTAAGAGGGGTATTTTGGGGGGAAAACCCAAAATTAAACACCTGGTTAGGCCACATGGTTTAGTTGCACTGATTCTAAAACTATGCACCAGCCGTGAAAAACCCACTTCCTATACACCAAAAACCTTCACATCTTGGCTGTATGGTTTTAAAATCATGCATCAGCCTCATCCTATGCCAAAAAAAGAGGAATGGTTACTCCTAGGGTGTCACGCGGTTTTTAAAAACCATGCACCACACCTCAGACACACCCAATCCCTACAAATATTCTAGGTAGTTCTAAATAGTTTGAAAACCATATGTAATCTATGAAAAAAATACTCTGTAAAAATGATAGAATCAACTATATATACACTAAATCATTCATCTTATCCATGCATTCTAACCAATATTCTCCTAAAAACCTCAAAAAACATAAATTTTTGTTCAGAAGACAACTGAAACTCAAACCACTCAAGATAAGATAAAATCAAGAAAAACCCACAACAATGATACACATGGGTATCAAAAACTCCCCACCATTCCAATTTATTCCCACATAAAGTCTTGTCGAAATGAGAGGAGATAGATAACAAGAAGTTTAAATAGAACATATCCAAAAATAACTAACCACAACCACTCAAAATTTAATCCAAAAACTAGTATCCTCAAAAAAATTAAATTAGTCGACCACGATATTCACAAAAGTCTCTAAGAAAAAATGAAATGAGAACCTCGGACAAGAAATCCTAAGAAGCATGGGATACCTAATAAAACCTACCCACCATTTATAGTTCCTCTAAAATGGTATCCCCACCATTTAGAGTTCTTCTAAAATTGTCTCCCGACCATTTAGAGTTCCTCTGATATAGTCTCACAAATAAATAACTACTAAGAAACACATACTTGAACAATGGGAAACCATGAGAGAAACTCAATATTATAACCCAAGAACTTATAAACCTTATTTAAGGAAGAAAAACCATAATAATAATCAATATAATTACATGAGATATCACCCCGAGTAATGACACACACAGATAACCTGCATCCAAAAACTAGATTACCCACACATGGTGTATCCCCAATGACCATAGACAAAAAACAGCTAGTATACCAAACTAAACTATTGTATCATAAACCCTAGTTAACCAATCATGCACCCAAGTCCTCTCTCATGTCCAAGAAACAAGCACCTCAATGTCTCAACACAATAATCAGTGTAACCAAACTCTCGAGAAAGGTTCACCCAAACAACAAGGGTTATCAAAACGACACTCACATCCAACCAAGAAAAACATATAATATAGAAGGATAGGGGGAATCATTTCACCAAAAAACAAGGTATTCCCTAAAATAAATCCATAATAAACCTTCCCAAAATAAACCATCCATAGGAATCTAACCTAAGACCTCTTGCATAAACCTAGATTACAAAACTCCTAAAGATTGCACAAATGACCACAACATAGGAAAAATTTATGATATTTAAGACAAGATATCATTATATTCCTTGGAGGATAATTTTATAAGCATTTAAAGGATGTTTTCTTCCCATGATAATGACCATATTCCCCTTTCTCTGAATCATATTTTTTATGTTCCTTACTAAGCAGGTTATCCTTCTACCCACTATACTTTTATTGTATACTTGATGGAAATATGGAATCACCCACCATAGTTAACCATGATTGATTAGCTTCCACTGACATGGAATTATTTAAAACCACCTGAAATGATTTCAAGCCTAATGAAATCATATACAAAAAAATCACAGAGTCTACCTCCAAAGAAATAATATTTATTAGCATCACTAACAATTATTTTTGAATAAATGATGAACAACCTCCAAAAGTGGTCGATGTACTCCCTCACTTATCCATTATCCCCAAAAAGGATATCAAGATAAATTTTCTTATCCAATTTCACATCCACAAGAAAAAACCACTTCAAAACTCCATCATAAAGATCTCTCAAGACATACCTTTACACAGCTGATTAGGTGCCTTTAACTCTCACTAAACTCAGTTGAAAATAAGAATAAAGCTCTCAACAACTCTCACCAATGAAGATTAATGTTTCCCAAGAGAATATTGGATCTCAAAATTCAATCCCCACAACCTTATTGATTCCACTAAACATATTTAACCATCAAACCAAGGTGTATGTTGATTCAAGAAGTCATGAATGGAGTTCAAGCTTAAAGAAGGCTCCACATCCCACACACCTCTCAATGTATGGGTAGGAATCATAACTGAATAAAAAAATTTGACCATTATAGGAGGGATACTAAAAAATTACATGAACCACATAAATTCATGACTCAAATAATAAACCAAATGATTAATTCATGATATATGAAACAAGCCAAAACTACAGGCCCTCAAATGAGGCTCACATAACCACAACAAAAGAAATTTTATTTTGAAATCACCATTTTCACCAATGAAATTTTAAATATCCCTCCACTAAGGTACTATTAAAAATCCATCCAACATGGATTTAAAGACAAAAAACTTTAGTGGAACACACATTTCCCCAAAAAGGACTATAACACAAAACCCTTTTCAAATCTCTATTTCATTTGGAAAACCAATCACCGAAATATTTCTCATCAAACCTCATTACCTATTTAAAAACATCTTTCAAACTTGTTTCAAAACAAAATTTAATTTCTAGTCCTGAAACTCTTTCAAAACTCATTTTTGAAACCAATTTCTTCTGTTAAATCCTACAAAAGAATGTTTAAAATAAAAAAATAAAATAACACATCAAAAAAGACCATTTCATTAAACATTTCCTTAAAACCATGTTATAAAATAATAATTTCCCAAAAATCCCTCCATTTTTCCAAAACAAGGTTTTAGAAACCAAGATAAAACAATGTAATAAAAACACATTAAAATAAGACATACAAGATCCATATCTATAAGGGAATGAAATCACTCCTCAATCCACCTCCCATAAATGGAAAGTACTTTAGGAGAATCCAGAATTGAGAGGAGACAAAATAGGATAAGTAGGGTATAAATTATTATGTGTATGATTTAACAACATGAGTTGGTGAACCGATCACCAAAAATGAAACACACTATACAAGGAAGAAAACATGACTACATGGGAACCACATAGTTTCCCAAGCAATATGTGCTAACTACGCCACTCAAGTGATGCACCATTTCCACCCTAAAACTAAAAAGTGACCCACAATATCATTAATATAATCAAATAGGATAACAAATATCAATTCACATTCGAATCCATCAGAACCAATTTAAATCAACTCAAATTCACAATTTGAAACCCAAAATCCCATGGAAGCTTGAGTCTTGGGATGACAAAGAGATAGCCTGACTCTCCCCACCTTTACCTCTCATGCTCCAAAAACCATAATATCATTTCTACTGGGACATTACTAAATAAAAAGTGATACATAATAGTTATATTCTCTAATAAAATAAAAAAACAAACCCATTTTCATACCATTCTATAAAAAACCAATCTAGGATGCCACTGAATTCGGTACCCAAATCGATTCACAACAAATCCCGAAGTGAGTTCCCAAACCTCGTAAACTGGAAACTAGTGCTTGGTCATCACAAGAATCCATTTGGTAATTATTTCTCCCAAATAACATTTAAACAGTAAAAAATAAATATATACATGATCTAAAATAACTAAACATTCCCAATAGGTCATAACAAAATACAATGACCCAATCCATCTGTAAGTACATAAAAACATCTATAAATAAAATATATATCTAGTAAGAACATATAAAATGCTATCAAAAATAAAAAACTACAAACCAACCAAATATTATCCAAAACTATCTCCATGTCACCTCAAATTCCTCAACCCTTCCCACTCACCCTACGTCATCCATGATGACCAAAACAATATCCAACTTCTAACCTAGAACCTAAAATATATATGTGTGATCTAAAAATCCTAGTAGGTCACCACAAGCCACAAAATCTATAAAATAGGTTTCATAGAACAATTCATCAATGTTGTATTGAAAATAAACTATAAACTAATCTTTTCAAATATGTATAACTTATGGAACTCAAAACTATTTCATAAACATTTTGCAAAACATTTCTCTTTATTTCCCAAAACCAGCTCCCATGTTTTGAAAATAATGTCATTTCTATAATCCATTTCAAAACCAAAAAACTCACCATTAACATTTCTAAAAACAACGCATTTTTTATTAAAAATGAAAACTATCATTTTAAATTAATCTACGAGTTGAATCCATTATTTAAGTCAAAACACCCCTTTTTAAGTCAACTTTGAATCACCCACAAAAGAGTCTTTAAATTAAAAAATTGGTCTTCCAACAGTTTTGAAAACAAATTTTCTAAATTAAACGACCTGACAAACTCACACAAGCCAAACATCACAAGATGGAACCAACTATCACAAAGAATATATCAAATTTAAACAAGAAAATGTGCCATAAGAATGAAAGATAAGGAAATGATTTAAATAGACAATAGATCAAACTCCCCACAATAAATAACAAACCAAGTGATCGAATGTGTCATGGAATCTACCCTAGGACGCTAAGCATGCAAATAAACTAACTGTATAGGTATACCAACCTGTGAACTCGCTACCAGAATGCACTAAATTTAAAACCACAAGTCATCCAATTATCCAACACAAGCCTCGTTATGATGAAAAACCCCCTATTAGACCTTGTTCCTAACACAACTGGATAGAAACTAGTGGCATGTGAACCAAATAGAGGAACATGTTAGATATTTCACTTAATACATATTTTATGAGGACCAAATAAGGATGTGAGTTGTATAAATAAAATAGGTAAGTCTAACACACAATGTGTAACCAAATCTACCCTCACCCATAACACGTAGTAATGAGTAAACCCAAAATAAAATGCATTGCAGCATAAAAATGAACATTCCTACACAAGGGGAGAAAATAATAATTAGATGGTGACTAAGATCCCAAATAATGTGTAAATAATCTAAGGGTAAATCGAGGGGTGTATTTTATATACACCACTTTTAACCAATGTTCCAACTAGGCTTTTTACTTAAAAACATGTCTGAAGATTCCAAGCCCTTTCACCTTTCATAAATCACCTTTCCAAACACCATTGGTAACAATATGTAAATAACCCACATATTCAAAAAAAACATTTTACAGCCACCCCTTAACAATGTTATTTCTATTTTAAAACTAAAAAAATTCCCATGACCATCTATTTCCATCAAACCATTTTAAAACATGCCATTAAGTAATTTTTAAAAGGGGTAAATCATGCACGCATTCGAAATCACCATTTCAAGTCCACCAAACCTATTTATAAATAACATTGAATCCAATAAATCAATTTGAAATAAATTCCCATTAAAACAAAGTTTTCACTCTTGGAAAAATAAAAATGGGACAAAATCCATTTCACAACATGAAAACTGTTTAATAAATAATACGAGCATTTCACAAATCTTAGAACCTTTAAAAATCAATTTTAAACATGAAAAAATGTATTTCACAAGAAGAACCAATTATACCAATCTCAAAACATAAGGAAGTTAATTCAAATCACTAAAAAGATACCATATATAATAAAACCATCATAAAATAGAATTCTAATAGAACAAGAACACTTTGAATTCCAAAATTAAATAATTTCATAGAAACAACTACATTAAAGAGATGATAACCAAGCCAAAACAATTTAGAATGTGTCGCCTTCAATGGTGACCATAACCACAAGGATTGAAATTGTTTCTAAAAACCCTAGACACCACAAAATTCAACATTAAATACACTCAGAACCCTAAAATCTACCACAATAGATCTAGAGTTCATGGGGGAAGCAAAAACCAATAGAAAAGGGAGGGAAGGGAAGAAGAGGTAAATAGGAGGAATAAATAACTGAAAAACTCTTGGAAATCACCAAAGATAAAAGATCATGACGGCAGGAGGTTGGAGCTATTCCAAGGGATCCCAAGGGTCAATTGAAGTAATAAGGGAAGAATAGGGGTGAAAATACCTTAAAATTAAAGAGGGTTATTTTAAGAAATCCCAAAAATGAAACACCTATATAGGCCACATGGTTTGGATGAACATACTGGAAAACCATGCACTAATTGTGTTTAGAACACATCTTATACACTACGAACCTGCACAGTTTCCCAATTATGCACAAACCATGAACTAGCCTCTACCTAAGCCCAAAAACCCAACATGGTTACTCTTGGGGAATTGTACGGTTTTCAAAAAAATTGTGCCTCACCTCAGACACACCCAAAGACCTGCACAGCTTCTGGGGAGCTCTGTATGGTTTGATAGACCCTGAAAAATCCATGAAAAATGGATCTATAAAAATGATAGATCCAATCACATAGGAACCACACAGTTTCTCCTAACCATGCAGGATAATTGTGATTCCCCAAAAAAACCTCCAAAAACTTTAATTATTTTCCCAAAACCAACTAAAACACAAAACCTTTCAAGACAAGATAAAATCCCGAAACAATAACAACACCATGACACGTGGGGTGTCACAATTACTCTCTCATTCTATTTTGATTCCTCCCTTATCCTTGGGTAAATTTATGTGGTTTTACCCTCATAGAAATATTCAATTCTTGGATATTTCTCTATAACCCTTGTTGTTATGGATTGGGATCGGTTCTAGGGAATCATTGTCATTCAAGTTTGATCCAGGTGGTGCATGTTCTTGATTTTTGTATGAATCTTGATGAAATTGGACATTTGACATCATCAAGATTGAGGTAGGATGTTGCTTACCATATATGGGACTTAATTTGTTTTCCTTTATGTTGATCAAATGTGTGAGCATGTGTATCATGTGATATTATGTTTGATATTAAACACATGTGTGTGTGTATCCTTTGAGACCATGTTTGATTTTGATCATATGTATATGCATGTGTTTCCAATGATAATCATGCTTGATAGTGATCAGATTTATGTGTATGTGTATGTTTACTACCACTCATCCTTGATATGTTATGTTTGTGCATATGTGTGTTATTTCATGTTGTGTGAATATATAGACGGTGGACGTTTTTATTCTCGAGATAATTTTCAGGTGGACTTTCATGACCATGTTAGTCATTTAAGGGGGAGAATATACAACAAGTGATGATAATGAAGATGGACCTAGACATAGGGTAGTGACATGATGAACTTGGAATTGAACTAAGGAACCAGTATGATATAATGACCTTGTCACCCAACATGAGACAGAGATGGTGTACAATGACCTTATGGCTTGACCCATCATTGATATATGGGCATTATGACCTTGTTTCCTAACCTCAGGATCTTATCCATGTGACTAATCTGAGTTTTACAATGGCCTTGTGGACAACCATAGATCATTACTTTCTATATGACTTCACTTCTGAGAAGGATTTGAAGGAAGTATATTTGGAGTTCATGGTGGTTTGATTTGCACACAATTTCTAAATGCATTATTGATTTTAATTTACTTGTGTATTTACTTATTATCATGACATACACCTGTTATCTTGTTCTCTTATGTTAAGGATGAATTGGTGATTTCCTACTGAGTTTCTACCCAAAATATGTATGGTAATATCGATGTGCGTGTAGACTTCATGATCAGTGTAACGGACCAACCCAGGTTACCCTAAAAAAATGGTATGCAGGCTAATCCAGTAGGTACACAAAGGAAATTTTCAATCCCCATGGGCTGAAGATGAGCACCCTATCATCAAAAAACAACATGTGGAAAAACGATTCCCAAATTGAACAAGATACATACATATATACATAGTAGAAATAAAAATAATTTAAAACCATAAGAAATATATCCCATAACTAAAGGAAAAAGGGATAGTGATGAAAAAAAACCAGCATAAAACTAAAATGTAAATGTCTAGAAAAAACAAAGGAAAACCAAAATAGAAGATAAATAATCTAATTATATGGGGAAAATATCCCACCATCTCAGCACCAGTTACTCAAACCAAACTGACCAAAACCACATCACCTTACAATGGTGCCTTACATTTCCATGAATCAAAATAAAGAAATAGGTCTACATAGAGAGAAGGGGTGTTTAGGGTGTAAGATAAAAAATATTATCAGGATCCCACCCAATTTTTCTATATCAATTGTCTATACAACTAATACCAATATTCTCATTTTATAGAAAAAATTTCATGTTAAGCAATAAGGCATATTTATATCAAAATAAAGGTAAAATATTAACCTTTTCCATACTTCTAAAACAATACATATAAAAATAATAATAATTTCCATAACAATTTATCAAAATCCAAAACATGTATATTAAAACCAAAAGAGTACAATACAAGCTTATTGGTAAAAAGGAAAAGGATCACCTTTGGTCATTCTAGCAGACTACACGTACCATAATTATTAACTATTGTTCACCCATGTCCATATAACATTGTGCTAAAGGGAAAAGAAACAACACATGAGTAAATCACCCCCCCCCAATTTCAATATCATTCCCTTAAAACCATAAGACTAGGGAGTAGATAAACACACTATGGGTGAACCTCCTGACAATAAAATGGATGATGGACCTAACAATGATTCCCATATCTCAAAACTACATTCTATACCCAAAAATAGACAATGGAGATCATATATCACACATACCTCAATAAAAACACCTGCCACACTATAAACAATACAGATGTTGGGATATGTGAAGGATCAATCAAACATCACCACAAGGTAAAAGAATCCAAAAAATTCATCACAATGTTGTTTCCGAAATACAGTGACATGTAAGTAGAAAGGTCTCTTACCAAATAGAAGTAATGAAAATGATCCAGAGATAAAACACTAAATGAAGTCATCTAGAATAGGAGGAGACACCCAAAATATCCCTATAATAACCTGGGGCTTGAAAGAGGAGAGCTATGTGACCAATAAAAAAAATATGTGGAATTAAGTGTGATAAAACCAATGAGACCAAAGGTATTTACATCATAAATAGAAGACTTATGACGTAAATATAACAGATTGGATCTATCTAGTTGGACACTTTTTGTGTTTATAGAGACAATGGTTCTCATAGGAGTCTTAGAGAGGTTCTGGGGGTGTTTGGATCCTTAAATATGGATTCAAGGATAGTTCATGATTTTTAAGTGATTCATGTCATGAATTCATTTTTCACAGCTTTAGTGAGATCTTGATTCATGGCCTAAAATCTATTCATGACTTTTGTGAGGCTGGTTTACAGGGTGCCTCATGATGTGAACTAATTTGAGGTTAAATTTTTTAAGGTGACTTGTTTTTCATTGGGACATAAAATATGATACATTCATTATGTGAAAGGGTTTGATGTTATGAAAATCGGATTCAAAGTACACCGATATAAATTAAAATGCCTTGGATTTTTCTCAAACCTATAGCCTTTCTCACAAACCCCATGTGACCACCAACTATATATATATATATATATATATATATATATATCTAGGAGTCTTGGATCCCGTTGATAAGGATTTATTCTCATCTTCCCATGTTTGATCCATGGGGATATGAGGTACTTTATACCATTTTCCCTCATGGTTCTTTGATCTGGACCCTCTCACTTATTTTTACCATGAGATTGAGGTTTCTCTCCATTATTCTAATGGAGTTTTCTTGGTTTTTCGTTTCTTTATTTTTTGAACAATGTCCTTGGAGGGATGCATCTCTTACAGAAGGGGTGATTGTGATCTATGACATTGGTCCATTCTCTGGTGACGAACATTGACACCTTTGAGGTAGGGTATTCCATAATTCTCTTATTTATATATGTGAAATTATAAAGTTATAATGGTTTAACCATTTGAATGGTAATGTAAATAACCTAATAATTATTAATCTAGATTATTGGATAATTTTTTATAGAGATCACATGTTATTTCA
This sequence comes from Viscum album, assembly GCA_963277665.1. Taxonomy (NCBI): domain Eukaryota; kingdom Viridiplantae; phylum Streptophyta; class Magnoliopsida; order Santalales; family Viscaceae; genus Viscum; species Viscum album. The sequence goes on along the minus strand of OY728165.1, from coordinate 1,712,067,453 downwards.
TTCTGTAGTGATAATGATTTTCCTCTGTATTTTCTAAGTAGATTGTTATCTATATTATGCATATTAGCATTTGATGTTATGTTATGGATTAGAATTTTGTTCTTGATGTAAAATAGTAAATACATAAATCCAAAATTAATTGATTAATCATCTTAAGAATAATTAATGAAGAGGCTCCCCATGATTCTATATCAGGCTCCGGTTCAAATCTGGGTGGGAGCGAATTTCTACTGGCAAGCAGTGATGTAGACATGACGCATGCAGGTGTTGATGCAGGCATGATGTAGGAAGATAGTGATGCAAGAATGAAACATGTACATAGTGGGGTAGGCATGATGTATGCATGATGTTTCCCTGGGTTTATGGGCCAGATTATGGGACTTTGGTCCATGTAATGGGCTTCAAGCCCATCGGGCCTCCAGGACATGTAATGAATAAATAAGTCCTGATGTGTGGGATATCCCTTGGGGGCTATGGAATGCCTTTCTGACCTATGTGTGTGGTGTGTGTGTGTTTAATGTAATTGTACCCCCAATCACCTAATATATAATAATTACATAGGAGGCCTATTTGAATTTGATTTTTCTTGTAATTTGATGATAATAAAATTATTGTAATGTGATTGTATAATTTAAAAAGTTCTTCCATGTGATTTATATAATTTTTAAAGAATGTAAATCATGTTAATTATTGTTTGTGGATAATAATTAAAAAGGAATGTTAATTGAAAAATGTACTTGTCTATGTTATTGAAACTACTTTTAATGATAAGATCATTTCTATCTTCTAAAAGTTTTTTATAGTTTGATTCCATAGGTATCCCATGGTTGGAACCTATGAATAATGAATCTATTAATTCAAGATGGAAGATAAACTGGTTATTTGATAAATATAATTTCTAGGGAATCAGTTAACCATCTACTTGATAAGGCCAAGTTCCTTGTGTTTGGTTTCATGAGATCTCATTTATTTATTAAGGTTGGATGTCTTATTTTAGGGCATATTTCCATGTTTATTGTTATTATTTATCTCTTGTTATCTTGTGATGGGATCTGAATGTGAAATTCACTATGATATATGTTATGAACTTGGGATGTTTGAGCCAGGGATGGATCATATGATATAGGGTGGGGAGTCTTGAATGATGTGGTGACATTTGATGCCTATGATGGAGAGATGTGTAAGGATATGCATGAGGGTATCAGGGGTGACATCGAATATGATATAATAGGTTGAAGCTGGGCTTACCCATCAATGTGATAAATCTAGATGGTTTCTGGACATGAATCTATTTAATGTTTGATAGTCATGTTTCTTATTTTATCTTCATTCCGTTTCCCACAACTTAAGACAATTGGGTCTACTTGGTTGCATTTTTTCTCATGGTGGTAGATTAGGATGGTTTTCCCAAAGTACCTGGATTATGGAATGATGATAATAATGAATAAATAATTTTTAACCCAAACGGTTGGTGTTGATGGAATACAAATGTTGAAAATATGTTAATCTTGATAAACCGTGAACTTGGTTTGGATTATACCTGGAGGGCATGGAATTCATGTTTTTGGTTAATAAATATAACTTGAAATAATATTAATAGTTAATTTAATGGATAATAAATATATTAAAAAATAAATTATAAAAAATAAAAATAATAATTAATGTATCTCTTTAAATTCATGTGTGTTTATAGGATATCTAGTCCCTATCAGTGGAAGTTGGTTTTCTGAGTTATGATAGTTACTGTTGATATTAGAAATAGGATATGTCTATAGTGTGGTTGTTAGCTATATTATATCATTTATATTATGTGATTTTATATTTTTCCCACCCATGTTGGTTAGGGTGACTTAATCCCAGTGTAATCTAGGGTGTGTTGAGGAATACTTTGATCTTATTTTAGGATTTTACCTACTTTTGAGTTGGTTACATTGAAATTCAAATCATTAAATCTTATTCGGTGGGATTGATATTCCTATTTATCTTGTTTGGGTTGTTGGTCTGAGTATTCTTTTGATGTCTTCAGTGTTTTCTGTTAATTTTTTGTAGCATCTTACCTCCAATAATACATTTGAATAGGCTTTAGGAGGATGATTCGGGTAAACAAAATTGAGTTGATCCTCCCATAGACCAGAATCTTGTTCAGATTATTGTGTGGGTTATCCATGCTCTGGGATAGGCACCTACACTCATTCCCATTCACTCTCTAGTTTTATAACCTCAAAGGGATAAATATTTGAATTTTTCTCAAGTGTTTATTTTCCAGAAGCCACATAGTTTCCAAGGAATTAATGATCCTCAAGTGTATGTGGATTGTTTTAACAATATAGAGTGCATTTTTAAATTTCATAGAAAATATTGAAGCTATTAGAGTGAAACCTGCTACCTTTAATTTGGAAGGGCCTAAAAGGAGATAGTGGGAGATGGTGGTAAAAGAAAATAAGCATGATGGTTTGGAGTGGAAGGACTTTAGAGTTATTTTCACTGATCAGTTCTATCCAGAATCTATAGTGTTGGCTAATGCTATGGATTTTTTCAACCTCCATCAGTATTATAGGATCATGAAAAAGTATGGTAACCACTTGGTTGAGCTTGTGTAGTTCTCACCTGATATTTTATTGAATTAGAAGATAAAGGCTCAATAGTCTTATATGGTACTTTGACCTGATATCCATTATAGGTTTTTTACTAAACATCACAATATATGTTGAAGTAATGGATAGGAAAATGATGGTTGATCTTGACCTGGATTATATGTTAGGGCTGATGGGAGTTCCTTTACTCTAATTGGTAGTTCTATGAGTTTTATTATAGGGAATAGGAATCATGATGACTCTCATGGTGTTTATCAATAGCAGGAATCCTCTAGACCTCTTTCAATGCATGGAAAAGGCCCTTTTACTTGCTTCCAGTGTGACAAGGTTTGTAAATCAAGACGTGATTATACAAATGTGTGAAAGATCTTTAGTTTCTATGGTCTCTCAAGACATCTATAAAAATTATTCCATTTATTTTAAGCTCCATGTTGTGGAATATGATCATCATCAACTAAAAGTACTATGGTTTAATAAAATTCTTTGAGATCTAAGGGGTTAAACAATAATAATTCATAATGAATGTTCTTCATGAAGTGGATGAGTCTCCAGAGGAAGCTGATATAGGTCCAATGACCATGAAAGGTACCATCACTATAGCTTCATCTTTAGGGAATAGTTTATTTGATACTATTGTATTCTACTCATTTATATAAACTCATATTGTGAACCTAATAAATAATCCTTTAGAAATTTTATCTTATGTGATGGATATTACTACACCCCTTAGAAAAATAGAGTGCAAGGTCTTTATTGTCCAACTTGTGTTTTCTATTCATCAGATATTAAGCTTTCCTAGGATTTTCTAGTTCTAATTATGAAACCTCTTAATATAATTATAGGGATAGATTGGATCATTTATAATAAAGCTTGAATCAACTATTATCTTCGACGGACCTCCTTTACTAGAACCAATTGGGTATCCCGTATCTTTTAGGGATAATGGGACTTGAGGCCAAGTAGAGAGGAACATTATTATCTATAGTTGTGGAAAGTAATATTAGTGTTTTATTTTAATATATAGTGGGAATATTTGAGTTATTATCTTTCTCTAGTTTTCATCATGTTTCCCAATTTGTTTCCTTATAATTTCTCTAGTTTTTCACTTGTATGTTAGGTATAGTTTTCTATTGATTTAGTGACTGCTACTCAAGAGGTACCTAATCCTTCTTATCAAATGGAACTAGCTAAACTGAAAGGTTAGAATATGTAGTTTGATGATCTTTTATAAGAAGGAATTATACAGCTGAGTGTGTCACCTTGGGAAGCACTCATTCTCATTGTGAATAAATTTGATGAAACTCTTATCCTCTATATATGTTACTATGAAATCAATTGAGTTGTAATGAAGAAAAGGTATATGTTACCATGAATTGATGATCTTCATAACATGTTAAAATGGAAAATGTGGTTTTCAAAAAAAAATCAATCTATTTTTCACTAGTTGAGAATAAGAGACTCTAACATTCAGAATACAACATTACAGAGCATGTATATCCATTACGATTATATCTTTATTCTTTTTTATCTAAACAATGCTCATGTAGTCTTTGTAGATTTGATGAATAGAATCTTCCATGAGTATTTTTATACATTCATTGTGATATTTTTTAGATGAAATCTTGGTTTAATCTCAATACAAGGGGGGTCATGTGTGTCATCTAGGAGATATACTAGAAATTTTTATAAATCCCCATCTTTATTCCAAGCTATAAAAATGTGATTTATATATTTGGGAGTTGAATTTCTTGGGACACATGGTCATTGAACATGGTATTTCAACTAATCTTGAGAATGTGAAGACTGTTATGTCATGGGATAAACCACATAATGTTTTTGATATGAAACTATTGTTGGGTTTATCAGGGTAGTATCCCTAGTTTGAAAAGTATTTCTCATGTCTGGCTTCTCCAATGACTGATCTCACTCAAAAGTTGATTAATTTCACTTTGAATGATAAATTTTAAAGTTCTTTTGTTTATTTGAAATTTATTTTGAATTTTTTTCTAGTGTTGACTCTTCCAGAGGACGGACAGGGTTATATGGTCTTTGGTGATACATCCAGTTTGGTTTTTGGCTACGTTCTTATTTAGGGAGATCACTTCGTAGAATATGGTTCTCGATATCCTATGACACATGAGAAGAAATATCTTACCCCTAACTTGAAATCATATTCGTGATGTATGCGATTATGATTTAGTGGCATTACCTTTATGGGGAAAGGTTTACTGTGTTTTCTGACCACAAAATCTTGAGTCCTATCTTCTCTAAAAAATATTTGAACATTTTACATATATGTTTAATGAAGTACCTATAGTATTTTGATTTCTACATTTCCTACACCCCAACAAATGGGAATTTTGTTGTTGATGATTTGAGCTAGAATCTTCCAACCCAGGCCATGAAGGTATCATCAGAATAGTGTAACATGATGGATCGTTTTCCTCAATTTCATTTAGAAGTATTATAGGAAGGGGAAAGGTCCTCTTGGAAAGTGTTTATCTAACCATTTATCTTCTTGGAATGATTCTTCTAGAGCAGCATCTTAATGATGAATATCATGGAATAATGGGATCTATTCATGGGGCAGACTTCCAGTGAGTGGATGTTCTATTTTGAGGTCATAATATGTTTTTCTAATTGGTTTATTGTGCCTTTGTCTATGAATAAGTCTATAATGATGTATTTTCATAATTTTTATTTAGAATTTCACCAAAAAAACACAATGATGTTTTATGATATACAACAATGATTCTGCTGTCCAAGTATGAGATAGGACATCACTAAATTTGTTTCACATTATTATACGTGTCAGTAGGTCAAGGATTAGCATCAATAACCTTTTTTTATCCACTTCCAATGCTAACATGGTAGTGGGATGATACGTCTATGGACTTTGTGGTAGTGTTTCCATGTACCCTCAAGGAAATAATGTGATATGGGTTATTATTGATAGGCTGAAAAAATTAGATCACTTATTACCAATTCAAGATACATTCAAAGTTGAGGAGTTGGGAAATATCTATGTGAAAGGTCTTGTTCATTTTCACGTATTTCCATCTTTAACAATCTCTGATAGAGATCCCCTTTTTACCTCTCATTTTTAGTAATTACTTTAGGATGTGATGGGATCTCAGGTTAATTTCAGTATATAATACCATCTGCCGATGAATTTCTAGTCATAGAGGGATATACAGATTCTTGAATACATCCATCATGCATGTGTCCTTAATTTGGTGGAGCTTGGGACATCCATTTGGGACTGGTTGAGTTTTATTATGACAATAGTTACTAGTACAAAATTCAGGTGGCTACTTTTGATGCCTCATATGTTCGGCCTTGTAAATCTCCATTTTGTTGGTCATTGGTTGGTGAAAGTTCTTTGGTTCGGTTGAGATTTTTTTATGAGATGAAAGTAAAGTTTTAGTGGATTTATTAGATAATTTTTATGACACAGATCTAGTAAAAATCTTTTGCATAACATCGTAGCTGACCATTGGAGTTTTCAGTTGGAGACAATGTGTTTTTTAGAATCTCACCTAGGATGTATCTTCAATGTATTCGAAAGAAAGGAAAGCTTACTCATCATTTTGTGTGACCCTTTGAGGTGGTTGAGTGGGTGGGGAAAGTGTATTATCATATATCACTTCCACTATAGTAGACATTGATAGATAATGTGTTCCATGTATCACAACTTCAGAAGTGTCTTTCTAACTCAACTCATGTCCTCATATGGTAGGATCTGGATGTAGAGCCTGACTTATCTATGACTAAGAATCTGGCCAAGATTATTGATTATGACATGAAGATACATCATGGATGGAATATACCTTTGGTTCGTGTACTATGGCATCATGGTTCTGATTCTCATGATATGGGAGAGTATGAGGCACTAACGAGAGATTAGTGGTTGTATCTTTTTTATATGTAATTTCATGAAATGTATTATGGGGATATAATGTTTTTGTTGTGGGGAGTATATAACATTCCATTAATTTTTTTCCTTTATTCCTTGACCCTTGTGTTAGCCTCCTTTAAGTTGGGTCTTGTTTTGGGGTCATTCCGGGAGATTTTTGAATTTTTTTTGAGGATTTTTGGGATATTTGGAATGAATGGTTGGAACATGGTTTCTCAAACTGTGCACCCACCTAGGGGAAACCATGCACCCAAAATAGTAGGGGTACATGGATAGTTCATTGTTTCCCTTAACTGTGTGCCCCCACCAACTAACCATGCATGCTGGATTATAATATCCTGAAATTTAATTTAAAATTAACCCCCCCCCCCCGTTATAAGTTCTTAAAAGCCCCATTCATAACTAATATGATTATTTTAACCTTGGATTCTCTAAAGAAGTTATTTTGGCCCCTCCAAACCCATTCTTTTCCAGATCAAAGAAGCATTGATCTCGATCAATCTTCTCCCAGTAAGTGGATCTCCTCTCATATAGTTTCTTCTTATCTCACTTTAACTCCAACATAGATTTTTATAGATCATCACATACTAGATGGATCCAAAATCCTTTTTATTGGATCTTGATTCTAGGTTGTGTTCCTAGATCTTCTATACCTTCTTTCTTCGTTTGAAAGTCTCATTGTGGGTGTTGATTTTTGTAACATTGATTTAAATAGAGGTGGTTACATAATTATTTTCCTTGTGATTGAAACATTGAATTTATTGATTAAATTGAAATTGTTTTTTAATTGATTTAGAAACATGGAATTTTGATGATTTGATATTTTAATTGAAATGGGAATGAGATTTGAGAAAAACCCCAATTCCAATAGATTTGGAATTATTGTATGGATTTATGAAAAATGATGTCTTGATTTGGAAATTTTTTAATGAAATGATTTGATGATTAATCCTAATAAAATGGATTAAACTGAAAATTGATTTGAAATGACATAACATGATGAAAACCCATGATTTTGTTTTGAAATGATAATTCATGTTAAAAAATAAAATTGGTCAATTAAATCTTAAAATTATTGATTGTAAATTATATTGATTGATTGTTTCAAGAACATATTAGCATGGGTAGTTAGTGGTAACTAGGAAAAGTATTCTAGGACCTTTTGTCTCTTGAAATGGATTGATAATGACAATTGTTACTAAAAAACTATTTAAGACTTTCGATAATGGGTTCCCTTGTTGGGTTATAGACTGCATGTAATGGGTTACCCTATTGGGATATAGACTTCCCTTGATGGGTTCCCCTATTGTGGTTTATTTTTTTGTTCACACCTGACTAGAACCATTATCATTAGGATATGTGTGAGGATATTATTACCTGATAAACCAGATTACTATGGGGATTTGGTACATGGTTATTTTCTCTAATTTTTTTTTGATATATATGTCATTGACTTTTGAACTATTTTATTCATGAAAACAGATTTATATAAACCATTTTATATAAAATGTTCATTTAATTATGTTTAAATTTTTTCTTGATATATCTATCACCCTTTGATTATGAAAGCATGTTTTTTATTTTAAATATGAAAAATGAAATACCATGCCTTGTTTTATTCTATCTGATATCATTAATGTTAAATTATTATTCTATTGATTATGGAACAATTTTTGAGACCCTACTAGTGTTTAGAGAATATAGCCTACCTTTTCATTCTTGTTTTTTGTAGCCTTTATTATGTTAGGTCTGAGAAATGGGAATCACCACTTGCAGGTGACGAATGTTCTTGATCCTTTGGACCATGGAGTGGTGATGGTGACCAATGGAAAAAATTTCACCTGTTACACAGGTTTTATGAGATTTTTTTGGTTTAAGTGGTGGATTACATTGGGATTTTTATCTTTCTATTGAGTAATATTATACCTAATATTTTTTGGTAGTTTCTCATTTTGGAGTGTTGAGTATACTGACTTGTAATTATTTATCTTCATCTTTTTATGGAAATTTTGTTAACCCTTTGATCATGTATGATCCCAGGTTCTAGTCTTCAACCCATGGGGATCAATAATTCGCTTTGGGGTATTTCGGTTCTAGCTTAGGTATCAGGGTACCAAGGTATCTATGAAGGTTCGTGACATTATTCCTCATGGATTTCATGGAGTTGGTAATCTCCTAGGAGAAGTTCTGAGACCAATTCCAAGTAGATCTATTATCTTCAACAGCAAATCTGGCCATTCACTATGGGCATCTTACCCTTCAATTGGGGATTTCCAGTGTACAATAGTTTAGGATCCATTTAAAGACCATTCTATGATATTCTTTAGACTTATTTCCATATTAAGAGTCATGAGAGAGGTATTTTGACGTGTTTTTATGTCCATACAACTAATCCCAGGTCACCCTATTTATAATGAAGTAATATCCCAAGGTGCTAGAGAGATGATTGGTTATTGAGATGATTTTTGGAAGAAGAATATTGTTAGGATAGGGGAGTCGTCAAGATTCATCCTGATGTAGAGATGTGGTCTGGGGTTCCCAGTTTTCATGATAGAATAGTTTTATATATTCTTGGGGGTATGTCATAGCCCTCATCATCTTGATTCTCTAGGGGAGGCGACTCTCATACCTATACTAAAAGATCAGAGACTTTTTTTCTTATGTAGGCTGAGGTCATTAGTGGTGAGAGTGGCCTACCTTTAGGATTAGTTATCATTCGCTAGTTTTCCCACTTCAGGTTCTTCCAATGAGGCAGTTTTAGTCTAGGTATCTGTAAGAGGGTGTTCCAATTTGGGATCAAGGGAGAAGATATGGGGTAAGAATATTATGACCTATAGATGTTCCTCATACTCAAAGTGGAGATCACGGTCATGGTGGTGATAATCATCTGGGGAGGAGTGGTCATGGAGTAGGTCATGGTCATCTTCATGCATTAATTTTTCTAACTTCAGGTGATCCAAACATCATTAAAGGTACCCATTTTTTATTTTATACATGGGTTGGTTCTTTGTCTTACTCAGAAGAGACATGATACTTTGTACCACCTACCCTCATCCATGCTTTGGGACTTGAGTTAAATAGACTTGTAGTGCCCTTGTCATTGACTATGCTAGTTGGAGATCGATCTAACTTATATGAAGTATGTAGACACTATGAGATTGTATTGGGGAAGCACCAATCTTAGGGATATTTCCTATATTTATAGATATATCCATATGAAATCATCCTTTTCATGGATTGGTTGTATTTAGTGCAGGATATCATTGATTTCTTCAAGTGGTTGGTTGCATTCTATGATGCTGATGGACAACCAGTGGTGTTTAATGGTGAGAAGGAAACCTTTATGGATTAGATTCATATTCTTTACTTGTCTTTTTTGATGGCTGAGATGATGTTAAGTTCTTCAAAAGTTCATTATTTATTGTTTCATAGGGTCTTATAAGAGCACCCAAATGTCTTTCTGGATGTGTTTTTAGTGCTACCCCTTCAATGGTAGATCATGTTTGGGATCAACCTACATTCAAGAATGTATCCTATCTCAATGTATCCATATAGGATGGAACCATATTAGTTGTGAGATCTTTGAGTATAGGTCAATGATCTCATGTATTGAGGGTTTTGTTTGCTCATTTTCGTCACCTTAGGGTGAACCATTTTTTATAGGATACTGATGGTGGTTAATGGATTTTTATTAATTATTATCTCTTAAACTAATTGGTAGTAATGAAATAATATCCTATTTTATGTATGGATGATGTATTTTATCAAATGAATGGTGAAATTTGGTTCTCAAATATCAATCTATAGTCAGAATATCATCATATGTGGGTGAAGGATAATGATATTCAAAAGACAACTTTTTGTTTTCATCATGGGCTTTATGAGTTCATTGTAATGTAGTTTGGTGTGACGAATTATCTAGCCATTTTCATGGGGTTAATTAATGCGGTGTTTAGATACTTCCTAGATATGTTTGAGGTGGTTTTAATGGGTGAAATCCTTATGTAATCCATGTCTGAGGAGGATCATAGAGAGAATCTGCATGCTATTTTTGGAGTTCTTCATCATGATCATCTATTCAGGATGTTTTCAAAGAGTTATTTTTAGTCTTGTGAAGTTTATTTCTTATGTAATGTCATTTTCTGGTAGGTATTAGTTATGGATCCTTCAAGGATATACGTGGAAGGAATCCCTCCAAGATATTGGAAGAGGTGTAGAGTTTCCTTGGACTTGTAGGATATTAAAGGAGGATCATAGATAATTTCTCTTGAGGTGTGAAACCTCTGATAGTGTTGACCAAAAAGGATCAAGAATTATTTTAGACCAAATAGTGGCAGGCAGTGTTCAAGAACCTTAGGAGAATCTTGTGATCACTCTAGTGCTTTGTTTTCTAGTAAAGGGTGTTCAGTTTGAGGTTTTATATGATGCTTCACATCTTGTCTTGGTATGTTTTCTGATATAGAAAAATATCTAATTATATATAGGTGGTTGCAGTTATCTCCCCATGATCATAACTATGCCAACCATGAACATTATTTAGTATAAATTTTGTTTTCATTGATGTTAGGTTTAGATTACCTCATCAAAGAGTGTTTAATGGTTTTTACTGACCATAAGAGCCTGAGGTATGTATTCTACTAGTGTGACTTGAAAATTTGATAGTGATAGTGGATGGAATTATTTCATTATTATGAATTTGATATTTCATATAAACAACGAAAGGGAAATTTTGTAGCTAATTTCCTGTGCAGGAACTCATGTAGTATTTCGTGCATAAATTTAATGATTCCTAGAGAGTGGTGGATGAACTCTCAACGATACATCTAGATTTGGTAGTGGTTGGAGGTATGGGTTTCTTTTTCAAATGGAAATGTAGCCATCTTTGGTGTGGAAGTTGGAGGATTCTCAGCTAGGGGATTCTGAGGTGGACATCTATAGGGATGCAATTGTCTTAAGCGATGCAGCTAATGGTTTTTCTGAGCACAGACAGCATAGGGTGTTGTTCCAAGAAAGGATTTTTGATCCTTCAAAGATGTGTGATATAGTTCTCCATGAGTTCCATAGCTCACCCTAGGCAGTACATCCTGGTGTGACTAAAATGTACTGAGATATGAGAGGTTATTTTTGGTGGCATGGGTTGAAGCATGCATTTTCAGAGTTTGTTTCTCGGTATTTGGTCTTCCAGAAGGTGAATGTCGAGTACCGTGTTCTCGGTGGTTAGATCCAGCTATAAGATGTTTACCAGTGGATGTTGGAGGACATCTCAGTGGACTTCATTACTTTTTTACATCAATCTTAGGGAGTATTCGATGTTATATGATTGATTTCATTAAATAAAATCATCCCACTTTATAGCGATCATACAGTTGATATAAGTGGAGGTTTTGATGAGGTCTTATATAGATTAGGTTGTGACACTCCAAGGATTACAAAGGATGATAATCTCAAATCGGGATCACTGTTTTACCTATATGGTATGGAGAGGTCTCCAGCAATATTTTTTATCTCTGTTATTTCTTAGTACAACCTTTCATCTGGAGATGGACAGTCAGACAGAGCAGACCATCTAGACTCTTTTATATATGTTACGCTCTTATGTACTTGATATTTGAGATTTTTGGATAATGGACCCTTGTTTGAGTGTACATACAATAATAGTTTCCACTCCACCATTGGTATGGTTCCATTTAAGGATTTGTACAGATGGAATTTCATCTCTCTATTGTGTTGTACTGGGGTCAGATATGCATCAATTCTTAGGCTGGAACTAGTACCAAATATGATAGATATGGTATAGGTAATTTTCAAGAGGATGGACATAGTGCATGATATCGTACTGTAGAAGCACTGTAGTAGGGACTATAGTAGGCACCGTAGTAGTATTGTATTAGACTGTACATTGTGCGGTACTGTAGAAGAACTGTACATTGTATAGGTACTGTAGCAGAATTGTGCACTATGCGGTACTATATCAGAACTATACAATGTACATGTAATGTAGTAGAATTGTACACTATGTGGTACTGTTGTAGGAACTGTAGCAGTTACTGTAGCAGGTATTGTTCGGTACTGTAGCAGCTGGAACTATTCACCTAGGGCCACCAGTTTGGGCTTAGAGTCCTTAAGGATTTCGGGCCACCCAGACCTTCAAGTCAGTAGGGATTTTGGGCCACCTTTATGGCCTTCGGGCTCCTCAAGGTCTTCGACCCATATGCAGTTTCCCCAGACACACTATAAAAAATGAGCATCCCTAGAAGAGGATTCAGAGTAGGTGCACTCACCAGAGTAAAACCAAATGGATGTTTCAGAATGAGAGGGTATAGCTATGCCATCGAGACCAGCCTGTTCTTTCACAGGAATCCTATACAGACAGTCATGCGAAGGTGGAGAGCTACTATTATGATGTAGATGCAGGGGAGGGGCACTTCTTTGTAGATAGTCTGTATGAATTCCTTGAGACCATCAGGTCATGTAATCTCCTAAGCCTACAGGCCATGTAATCTCTGAGCCTACGGGCCTTGTAAGGGTTCCCCCTCATCCCATGAAAGGGGGGTTATCAAAAATCAATAAAAATTAAGGAGAAGACATATAGAGTTTAATTTTGGAGTTCATGTGTTCCTCAAAGGTGAATCCTCTTCGTATGCAGTGATGTTTTGGTAATAGGAGTAATATTTCTATCCATTTTATTGTCCTTACAAGGTGTTAGATCTTCTTAGATTCATGGAATATAGGATAGCACTTCCCCATATATGAGAATAATAAAAAAAAATTCACCTATTGTAGATCATTCATTAACTTCATGAACACTCTCATATCATTGATTATGGTGATATCGATGTTGATAATGATGTGACCTTCAAGGGGTAGCTTTTGGAGAACCAGGACTACTAGTAGAAAGTGTTTTATGGGCATTCTATTACTTTGGTCCATATCATGTGGTGACATGGGGTCATGAAGGAGTGTACCTATAAAACTGATTCATAGATGAAAACTCAATACTCCAAGTTGTTTTATGTTTATCTCTTCTATTGTAATGTTGTTTGTTTTTTGTATTTTGACATTTCGGGATTATGAAATGGTTTGTTATTTTTTATTTTTTTGGATTTACTCTAATCTGGGAGGTATCTCCTCTAAGAGAGTGTTTAGGAGTGGGTTGTTTTTGTTTTTTGGTTATATGTTATTCCTATGATGATGTAGTTGAGCTCCTTTTATGGACATATACTTGATATTTATCTTGTTGGGTGTTTGGTTAGATGACCCATTTTCATTTCCTCTCTAGATTTGGTTCTAGATTTTTAGGGATGACAATATTTTGAGAAGTATATTATATAAGTTCCCAAATTTATCTAGTATGACCCTCTATGTGTTTCCAAAGCTTATGGTTCTTAAAGGATTCCTAGAGTGGGTTTCTAGGTGTTCGGATACTAAAATAATTATATAGGTAGAATTTATGATCTGTAATGGCTTCACATCATGAATGTGTGGTTCACATATTGGGTGAGAGCCCAATTCATGGACTAAAATCTGTTCATGGCTTGTGTGAGGCTAGTTTACAAGGTTCATCAGGACATGAATTAATTTGTGGTTAAATGGTTTGAGTTGGTACACTTTTAGTAGGATATAAAATTTGATACTTTCATAATATGAAAGGGTTTAACGTTGTTAAAATTTACTAGATGGTGCACTGATGTAAATTGAAGAGCCTTGAGTTTTTCTAAAACCTATGTCCTTTCTCCCAAACCTCAAGTGGACATCATCTTTCTCTCTGGTTTTCTTTGAATCCCTTTTAAAGGGATTAATTCAAAGCTTCCCATGTTCGATCCATGTTAATCCAAGGTACATTCTACCATTTTATCTCATGGTTCTTCAATTTGGATCCTCTCACTTCTTTTTCCATGCAATGGTGGTTTCTCTCTATCATTCTAATAGATTTTTCTTAGTTATTTTTTGTTGTAGTTATGGTGCGGTTTCCTTGAATGGATGTATCTCTTGTAGGAGGGGTGATCGGGACCTATGATTTTGGAATGTTCTTGTGAAAATAATGTTAATGCCTTTAAGGTAGGGGATTCATTAGTTATCCTATTTATTTACGTTCATTCAAAAAGCTAGCATGGTTTATCCCTTTAGACAGAAATGGAATTAACGTAATAATTATTGAACTGTATTAATAAATAATTGGTTGTATTGATCTCATGTTATTTCTTTATACCATGATAACATTTTTCCTCTTCAATTTCATGATAGTGTGTTACCTATGTTATGCATATTATCATGTCTTTTATACTATGGATTATCATTTTGTTCTTTTTGTAAAATGGTAAATAATGTAAAGATATAATCAATTTATTATTTAACTTAATAATAATTAAAGAGGAATGTTTGAATTTGGTGTTTCTTATAATTTGATAATAATCAAATTTATTAAATTCTCATTTATAGTTGGATATGATCATCCGTGTGATTAATGAAATTTTTAAATAATCTTAATCTTGTTAATTATTGTTGTTGATAATAATTTAAAAGTCATGTTTATTTAGAAAGGTACTTACCAAATTTCTTTAAACTAGTTTTAATGCTAAGAGCATGTTTAACTTTTGATAGCATGTTATACCTTGATGTTGTGGGGTTCCCATAGTTGTAACCTATGAATAATGAATTAGTTGTTTCAATATGGAATAAAAAACTAATTATTTAATAAGATAATTTGTAGATCATGAGTTACCCATCTGCTTGAGATAGTCGAGTACCTTGTGTTTGGATCCGTGAGATCTCATTTATGTGTGAAGGCTAGATTCCTTGTTTTATGGATTAAATTATCCTATTGGTTGTTTATTTTTTTTATTTCTTCCTTGGGATGTTCTCTGAATATGAGATTTTATATGTGATGTGTTATAAGCCTATGATGGCTAAGCCTAGGATGGTTGATTTGATATGGGTTGGGGATGCCTAGATGATGTGGTGGCAATTGAAGCCTATGATGGATAGATACATCGAAACATGCATGAGGGTGTTGGTAATGACACACGTCATGATAAAATAGGTTAAACCTTGTCTTACCCATTGATTTGATAAATTCAGATGCTTACTTTACATGACTCTTTTTAATGGATGATGGACGAGATGAATATTTTATCATTATTCCTTTCCCTACAACTTGAGGCAGATGGGTGTGCTTTGTTTGATGTTTCCTCTTAGTGGTAGCTTAGGATGGTTTTCCTAGAGTACATGTATTATGGAATGATTCTAATAATGAATTAATAATTCTCAACCCATGGTGTTGGTGTTGATTGAATAAAAATTCTACAAGGATATTAATCTTGATAAACCATGGACTTGGTTTGGATTATGCATATAGGGCATGGACTTCATGCTGTTGGTTAATTAATGTAACTTGAAATAATTTTAATTATGAGTTTAATGGATAATAAATTAATTTATGAAATTAAATGATAAAAAATAATTAATTAATGTATCTCTTTATATTCTTTTGTGATTATAGGATATCTAGTCCCTAGCAGTGGTAGTCGGGTATCTTAGTCACGATAGCATAAGTTAAGATTAGGACTAGTTTATTCCAAAAGTGTGGTTGTGAGCTATATTAAATTTTCTATAACATATGATTTCATATATTTCCTCGCCCGTATTGTTTAGGTCTACTAACACCCAGTGGAATCTGGGAGGGTGTTTTATCCAATAACTTAGTGGGAGGATGGATGGCCGACTACCCACTCTAGGCTCGCTCTATTCTGTTGACATTTACTTGTGATGGTATGAACAGTGGATAGATTCCTCATATATGTGTGTAGAGGTATGTGATGGATTGTGGTTATTTAGCCCACATGTATTACAAGATATAGAATTAAATGATTATTATTGGTATCAAATGTATAGCCTATGGTCGATTTTTGGTACCTCAGTCAATGTATGGGTTGTAATGGTTTGAGGTATAATACCTGATGTATGATACATGTCATACAGGATTTAGTGGATCATGAAAATTACTTAGATACTATATATGGTGATGTAATATGGGATGTATTGATGATGTGATGCATGGGGTACATATTGTGATGCCTTGCCTAGGTGTCTTTAGGGTGGCTTATTTTGGAGAGAGATGGATCAGGATGTTCGATGTTGGGTAAGAGTAGCAAACCGATGGGGATTGGGAGTGGGGTTCCCTTTATGTTTCATTATTATATTATATGCTCTCTTGTATGTGATACTTGGTGAGAGCTATCCATAGTGTGGCTGGGAACATATTATACCTTTTTAGGTGGTGAGTTAGTTTCACTATTTTTCATTGTGCTTTAGCATTATTTCTTTATCTTTTTCAAGAGATGATCCAAAGAGTATCTTGCTGATTATATTGTTATTTTCACCCTATGTATATATAAACTATTTTTTAGGTCATCTAGAGTAAGTTCGAGATCGGGATAGATATTACTAGATTATAGGTTTTCTGAAGTTGTTTGGGCTTCATGGACACTATCATCTTTACCATTTTAGTACTTTTAGTTTTCCTTTAATTTGTTTAGTACTATATCAAAATTCATATGTGACTTGGTATTTATTTATATATATGTTTGAGTAGGTGTTTATTGGTGTATCTATATTATCTATCTCTTCTGTATGTTATTTTAGAGGGTAATTCCTCTTATATGTATATTTATTATACCCTCAGTGCTAGCCACAATCTTGGGGCTACTGGATGGGGGACATGAGCAGTTACCCTCTCCCTCCCCTCATTGTTGTCCTAGTAGGGGTACTATTTGGGGGGACGGGTCGTGAAAGTAAACATCACATAATTTAATTATGCCAATAAACACATCGCCTCAGGATAAATTTATCCTAAGCGATGATGTTACGACAAAAAAAGGTTCTTGTGGTGTAAAAGGAATTTACAATATAAAATAAGAATTTATGAATTATAATATTTTTACACCCTAAACCATTTTATAGCTAGTGACTAGTGAATTAATTACACCATAAACTAGAACATATGGTGTAAAAGTGTCTAGAAAGCACTACCAACCCTATGTTCTACTAAAAATCTCCTAAAAAATCTTGATTCACTCTAATCTTGAGAAACAAACACTTATAAAAGAAAATAGAATACCATAAAAATCTAGGATGTTAAAATCTATGCATCATAGGACTTTCTATCCCTAGGAAATAATGCAGAAGAAGGGTGATCCAGAAAGAGGTGAGGCTACTACTCCCTGACCAATGATTTTCACTCTTAAGTCTCATGAGAATCTGAATTATGTCACTATAACATTCTGATCAATGGGATAGAGTTCTCATAAAAGGATCTCATATAAGAATTAATTATTAGCATATTTTACTCCACAACTAAACAATCTAGCTCAAACTCAATATTTTCCCAACTGAGAACATGAAAGGGATTTGGATGGGACTTCCTATGATTAGATACATGGAAAACATCATGAATACTTATAAACTAAACTGGAAATTCCAAATGATATGAAAACATCCCAAGACACTCAGTGGCCTCAAACAATCCAACATATCTTAGATCTATATTTTTCTATCTCCAAAGTCGATGGTGACCCAACCTATGAGAAACTTTCAAGAAAACTTGGTCACTAATAGAAAAATCCATGAACAGAATTCTGATCTGCCTATATTTTCAATGAATTATATATTGTATCCATATGCCAATGCATATCATGAATGGTAATTAAAGTCTCCTAAACAAGACTTGGTCCTACAAGAGTGGCTTTACCACCTCTTTCTAACAAATAGGTCACCTACATGGGTGACTATACAAAGCCTCAAAGGGTGTTATCTCAATTTAAGACTGATAGCTATTTTTTTAAGAAAAATAAACCAATACAAAATGGTTATCCCATGATCTTCTAAAATCCAATACATAGTTATAGAACATTTCCTCCAAGATCTAAATAGCATTCTTTTTCTTATCTTCCTTTTTTGGATGGTAAGTTGTACTTAACCTGAACTAAGTCACCATCACCTCTTGGTGACTCTTCCAAAACCTAGAGGTAAACCTATAATCCCTATCTAAAATAATCGTAGAGGGTACACCATGTAACCTCACAACCTCCTACATATACAACTTACCTAGATCTTCAACTTTAGTGGTTTCCATGATTGGAATGAAATGGGATGACTTTATCAATCAATCAACCACAACCTTCATATTATTCTTCCCCCAGGGAGTATGTGGAAATATGAAAATAAATTCCATAGACACTTCATCACATTTCCAAACTGGTACCAAAAAATGCTGAAGTAATCCACAATAATTCAGATGCTCTACCTTTATCTGTTGGTAGTTGTAATAGTAGGAATCAAAATAAAAAATGTCATGCTTCATACCTAGCCACAAAAATCATTGTCCCATTTCATAACACGTCTTCATATTTCTTGGATAAATGAGCCATTATGAACTATTTAATACAAACAAAACTGAACTCTTCATAGATTCTAGTATAAAAAACCAATTCCCAAAAAATATAATACCATTAGAAGGGAGATACCAACCAAAAATGGTCTCCCCACCATATAGGGTTTCTCTGATTCCTATGAATCCATCATAATTTTGCTGACCCTTAGAATCAAATCAAGGACAGATGATGATTACTAAATACTAGTTAGAAACAAACCTAAAAAATCACTCCAGGTGGCTATATGGGACTGGGGGAAAAGCCCCATCAGGTTCCACTCTTATTTAAATTTGAAGACAACCTAAGGTGAAAACTTCTTTTTAAGAACATCTGAAAAGGAATTCCTCTTCCCTAGGGTATAGGTGATGTTCAAATCAAACATATGAAGCTACTCCACCCACCGCCTCTATCTGATATTCAATTCTTTCTAAGAAGATATATAACATAGAATATTATTATCATAAAAGGCCAGGAACCTATCCCCAAAAATATAGTGCCTCAATCACTTAACCAAATGAATAACTATGAATATATCCAAAATCATGATTGGGATAATTCTTCCCATGTGGACAAAGTTGTGAAGAGCCATGGGGCACTACATGATCATTATGTATAAGCACGAAACCTAGACCAGTACTAGAAGCATCATAGTACACCACATATTCCTTACCAATATTAGGTAAGATCAAATTAGGTGTTGACATTAGAATTCATTTAAACTCATAAAAAGATGCATGATATGTAGAATCCCATTTGAATTTCACCCTTTTCCCGGTAAGAGAAGTCAAATATGACACCAGTTTAAATAAATAATCAAAGATCCATTGATATTATCCAACATGAACAAGGAATATATTTTTCTCAAAGACAGTTTGCGGCTCCTCTCATGGAAGGATAACCTCTACCTTGTCAATAAAGACTGATAATCCATGGTCATAAATCACATTCCCCAAGAACATCACTTTATAGATACATAAATTACATTTTGAAAGAATTACATATAGATGGTGAATCCTAATGATTTCCTAAACCAAACTTAGATGGTGTTCATGCTCACACTCATACCTCACATAAAGAAAAATATCATCCATGAACACTACTAAAAATTTGTTGAGATACTAATATAATATATAGTTCATAAAAGTCATAGAAATGATAGTATTTTTATTCATACCAAAAGGAATCAAAAGATATTCATAATGTAAATAATTACTCCTAAGAACTTTCATTAGAATATATGACACCCAAAACATGCGCTGATGATAACTCGACTAAATATTGATCTTTAAAAATCACTTCACTCCAATTAAATAATCAAAAAAATCATCCACACTGGGAAAATGATACTGATTATTAACTGTTTATCAGTTAATCTTCGGATAGTCCATGCATAATCAAAGTTAACCATCTACCATCTTGGAAAAGAGCACTCTAGATTCCCTTGGGGAAACACTTTGGTGAAAAAAACCTTCCTCTATCAGATCATCTAACTAAATCATGAAATATTTCACTCTGATGGTGCCATGAAATATGAGGGTGTCGATATTAGTTACGTAAATGACTCTAGATCAATTATAAAATCTACCAATATCTATTTTTCTCTCTTTCTAGAGTAAGACCCAAGAATTCATTTGGGAAAAATCAGGAAAGTCCCAAAAAACCATAGGAAGTTCAAAAATATAAGAACCCACCTCATGATCAAATGCAACAATATACAACAAAATCCTATGATTTGGGAGAGAAGGTCCTTCATAACCAGATCATGGATCCCACTCTCAATAAAATAACCAATAGGTCCCATTGGTAATAAAAAACATGACATGACAATAATAAAAATAAATATTATAATAATGATATATAATCCAATCCATCCTGATAATGATATAAAATAAATACATATTGATAGTGAGGAAGTCTCAGACTAACTTCCTGTCAACTATCGATAGATAACAAGGACTCTAAAACCCCTACTCTTTCCTCTTTCCAAGAGGTGTTCTTAACTCCCTGACAAAGTACAAGAGTGTAGTTTTATGTTTGAACACATAAACAAAAAAAGAAGATAGAAATTATTGGGAGGAACCTGTATCAAATATATCAATTGCTATAAAAGATAAAAAAAAGATGGTGCATCTCACTGTCATCAGACTGGTGGCCACCTCTATTTGAAACTCATCCATTGTGTGAAGGTACTTCACTCTTGAGATGTATGAATGGAGCCCTATGGAAATTGAAGCTTCAAATTACACTATAGTGGCCTCTGGAGTCAACAATCCATAACCATAGTGATACATAGACATGGCCTAACAGAACCTCTTTAGATGGTTATAGTGACCAAAACCATAGAACATATTCATGGGCGAGGTACAAGAATGTCGGGTGTGCCTGAACTTTCTGCACTGGTAGCAAGTCAAGGGAATAATACTGGCTACAACTAATTGTAAAAATTTGTTTCTTTCATAGATCCACTGCTCTTTCAATGATCATACCACTTCATATTATTTCTCTATGCACCACTGAATTTGTTACTAGGTGGAAGGGAAGAGTATAACAACCAATATTTCATGTCATATCCATTTTTACCATCATATATCTATCTATTTTCTCGTCATAGCTAGAAAGATTCACCATAAATACCTATGTTATGATATCAGGTCACAAACCCTATAGGTACTTTTGAGCTTTCAACTGGTCATTATTTACCACCTCTGTAGAAAAACAAACCAACTTTGCAAATTGATTAGTGTACTCTGACACTGAACACTATCCCTACTATATAGAAAGGAACTCCAGATATTTTTCCATCATCAAAGACTCTAGGAAGAACTATTGAAAGATGGGGGTCTTGATACTCTTTCAATCTAAGACCATGTTTC
Source organism: Viscum album (assembly GCA_963277665.1). Classification (NCBI taxonomy): domain Eukaryota; kingdom Viridiplantae; phylum Streptophyta; class Magnoliopsida; order Santalales; family Viscaceae; genus Viscum; species Viscum album. The sequence continues at coordinate 1,712,045,642 of OY728165.1, read as the reverse complement.
TATCTACCTTTACCATAGAATACCACCATTTCATTTTGGGACCCTCAATCTTATACATTGTGCACTTCACCTTGATGGTCTTAAGTGTATCCATGAATTATAATATCTTATTGATCTCTCCTAGATAGTCTTATACATCTTGGGCCATATTTTTACACTTAAAGGATAGGGGATTCTCATGTAAGAAATCTTGAAATCAGTCCCTATATCCTTTATATCTTGGATCTACCTCAAAAAATATGTTTTGGACTTATGGTGCATTTTTTATATAGAAACAACTACTCACACGATAGCATATAGAATATTCTAATCTAGAGGTTGATTCCCTTGTGGATAATCCACTTCACCCTCCTGTGGAACTCATGGGAGATGACTCCGAGGCATATCACTGCACACATAAAACAAAATAAATTATTAGAAAATTGGATAATATAAGTTTAAAGTATAAAACCATAAGTAAAAATGATATTAAGATTAAGAACTCAACGCATGAGACAGAAATCCCAATATCCCATGGTAATTTGAGTCTTTTCAAAGCAAGAGAAGGCTAGGAACTCACCAAAACCTACCTCTCAAGTCCCAAAAATCCTATCTCTGATCCACCAAACATTATATGATAATGAATATGGATGTTAAAATGACCTTAGATTCTAATTTATAATAAAAAACTAGATTACCATCATAAACAGGCACCTGTGTTGATCCGCTACATACCTGTCGGACGTTTATGATTCCCATAGGCCTGTGACTAGCACTGAGGAATCTAACAAAAACTAAAGGGAATTATTTTTTCCATGTGAATATGATACATTGAATATATACATAGAATAAATAATAGTGTAATAAAACCTAGAAGAAATACGTGTGATAGCTTAAAGAAAATAGTGGTAATGATACAACTCAAAAACCAAGATAAAATGAAAATTTATAGGTCTAATAAAACCAAAGGAAATCCAAAATAGAATACAAATACTCTTATGATATGTGTTAAATCTCCCACCATCTCACCCCTAGCTACCAAAACCCAACTGATTGAAACTTTATTGACTCACAAAAACACATTTCATTTCCCTACATAAAATTACATAATCATTTTTATGAACCAATGAAGAGGTTTGTAGTGTGTGATCTAAATAGTAATATTTGGATACCACTCAGGTGTTACATATGAAGTCTCTATAAAAATAATCACAGTTTCCTCATTTTAAATAATAAATTTCATGATAAGTAGTAGGATAATTTTATATCAAATTCATGGTAAAATAAATCCATTTTTTCATGATTATAAACCAATAAAGATAAAAATAGTTTCAAAGAGTAATTTTCTTAATACGTTATCAAAATCCAAAGCATTTATATCAAAAAAAATAGTATAATCCAAGCATAATTGTAAACAGGAAAAGGATCAATTTAGTTCAGGCTAGAAGACTACTCAAACCATAATCAATGATTATTGTTCACCCAATAACATATAAAAACCTAAGGAGTATAATAATACCTCATGAGTGAATCCACCAATAATTTCAACCACAAGCCCCTAGAACAATAGTCCTAGGGATCATATTAACACCCCATGATTGAAGCTTCCAAAAATAAAATCGAAGGTGGACTTAAGCTACATTGTCCACCTAATTACCCAAGGATTCCCATGAACTTCATTTCTCAAATCATTTAAAAGGGATTCATATTTCAATTCCAAAATCCTTTATTCCATAAAAACAAGCCTCAAAAACCAACTCCACATACTATTTAAAATTCTTTGAAAGTACCTATTTTTTATATATTCATAACCAAGGGAAAAACTATCTTTTACCATAAGTCCATTTACAAACACAAATCAATGAAGAAAATTTATTTGTAAAATTATTTATCAAAAAATAAATATGGTTCATCCAATATAAGATTGAGAAAAAATCACCTGACTCAAATTTGGGCGGAACACTACCCATGATGGGATCTACCAACACTGAAAGGAAAGAAGTTAAAATAACAGAGGCCCTAACCACGATTATATTATCAAAGAATCACATAATATAACAATAAATACCCAATGGATAGGTTATATAATGAATACGTCCATAATATACTCCCATCACACTATAAGAACCTAACTTTACTATGAGTTATGGAACAATTTTATTTCTATTAATTTTCTATATTTTATAGTTATAATAATTTACAATAACCTATGAAAGGAATTGGAAGTGTCTAGTTCTTTTTTAGAGCTCAGTGCTCCAAGGTGTTGAGTAAAAGGGGTAGGCACATGGTTTGACCAAACTGTACATAGGAGTCCAGGCAGTTCAAAAAAACTGTGCAGGTTCTTTCATGGCTTTATAGAGGGGAGCACATGGGTTGCACATGGTTTTTATAATTGTGTGTTGTAGTTCATACAGGGTGGGAACCATGGGCAGAGGGGGATCATGGGTAGATAAAATTTTGGGAAACCATGCCCCCAACCATGCAAGCCACTAATCTTTGACAATGGAAGGTTCACATTTGGAACATGGTTGGGCCAACCATGTGGACAAACCATGAACCCTTTAAAACATGGAAGAATTAATTTTTCCCTTTGTTATTTTTAGAGCTTCACCCCCATTTTCATTTCACTTCTCCAATGGCCTCCTCTCACTTGTGGGAAGCCTCTCCACCCTCCTCCATAGGTTTTGATCATTTTTCTTCATCCAGACTCTTATTCAAGAACATTTTGTATCTTTGGATATATGTCGATGAGTTCTTCAATCATATTGATCCTTTCGTTGTTTACCTTTATATAGGCAATGATATTTTGGTGTAATTTCTTATCCTCTATTTTATGGTAATTCATCAATTATTATATTTTATTCTGATCTAGATCAAATAAAATGCTAAGACTAGATGAGTGCTCCTCTACGGGATTAAGGTAGGTGTTTTATACCTTTTCCCTCAATGAACCAGTGTTTATAACATATTTCCATCATGATGCATGCCAGACTTTAAGGTGATGATTTCAAAATTAATTGAACCCATGATTAGTTGTTATAAATATGTTAATACATTACACTGACACCTATCATCTAGGTTGGAGGTTTTCAACCTTAACCTGAACCACCCATGGGGTGGTATCTATATTTATATCATGTTTATTCCACCCATGAGGTGTGATGAGTGGGACTTGTAAAATTTGTAATTTAGTGGGTTATTAAAGTGAATTGTAAAAGGTTTTGAACAACTTATATCACATTCTCAATTATAATTTAAAGGTATAAAATTGATAATCCCTTACTTTGAACATGTTCATGAAGGGATTAGTGAAATTATTATTCGAATAGTTGATATTTTGGTAACTGAGTTGGTTAGGATTTCATGAACATTACTACTCCTTAGATCCAATGGACATATTTGATTTTCATTGACATTTCTACTTCATGGATCCTTCTTTATTTGATTCCTTATAAATTTATTCTCCTTGGATCCCATTTACAATCACATTAGGATGCCTTGGAAATTTTTACTACATAGATTCGATTGAATTGAATTACAAGGATCCCTTGGACACTAAAACTCCATGGATCTAACATACAAGGAAAACATGGATGCATTAGACATTTTTACTCCAAGGATATAGTTTTACTAGTTTACATGATATTCTACGATTCTTTGGATATTTATACTGCTTGGATCATGTTTACCTGTTTTTCTTATTTTATTTGGTTTATTTAGAAATTACTATTCCATATACCCTATCCCATGTAGCCCTGATGCATGAATACATGGCATAGTCTATTATTAATGTTTCTTATGCATTACAGATATCCCTTATGACTTAGTTTCTTAATTACAGTGAGACCTTTTAGACCGGATAGAATCACTTACATTATTATTACTTGTACACCTATTATATCAGTAAACTGCTTCAACTTATATACATGGATATAATTTTTTATAGATTTTAGTTATAGTGTCCTTCTGAGTGCTATTTCACATACTGTTCAAGTCATCATTAGGTACCCAGAAAAAATTCATGGATTCAGGCATTGATAGGGGTAATCACATGTTTTCTAGTTCTTGATTGATTTATGCATAGGAGTAGGGAGCATAGGACCATGATTTGGAATCGTGATTCTATTTGGGATAGTTTATTTTTGTCTTTTTTATACTTTTGAAAAATATATTTTACAATATTCATGTTACCATGTATTACTTTCATTTTAATAGAATTCTATGATCATCATTGTATATGAAACGGTTTGATGATATCTTTTGGTTATTTATATTATGGTTGTTTATTCTTATGATACTCAGTTATTTCTTATGATTCTACTGTTGTTTGATATTACTATACCACTATTTCACACTCTAATCACGATGTTATAGTCTCCCCACTATTCCACCATGAACCATATATGCTAGTCGGTAGCCTCTGGTGTATGGGGAGGCACACTTGAGTCCATGTGGCCAACTGGGTTCCGTTACTGTTGTTTAAACCAAGTCTATGATGTCATAAAGTTGTATCAAAGTATTTTATTTTATTTTGACATATCAATTGGGAATATTAGAAAGAATCTTAGGAATGTTTTGGGATTTGGTAATGAGATATTCTTGGGAGTAGCTAACCCACATACTAGGAAAATACAAATTTATTGGTGTGGGATATGATATTCTGGATTATTCTTATTATAGTTTATTTGACTTCACCGTTGGGTGATGTACTTGATGTTTGATGTTCTTTCTGATTTCATATGTTTTCCATGGCCTGATATGGTATGGAAATAAGAAAATATTACATCATGAATCACTAAAGGAACGTTTAGATTTATATTTCATATATTTTTTCATGTCACATTTATATTACTGCATGCATTGCTTGCAGCATGTTTTGGTGCCTTATTTCTATATCCATGGAATTGTGCTGAAATTTTGTGAAGGCACTCGATAAATGACTGGTTCAGATTAAATGTAATCCATTTTTTAATTTAAAATCTATATAGGAACTTATAAATTAGTGTTGGTGATCCAAATAGTTCAACATTTCTGAAAAAATATAATAAATGAGAATGAATTATATGAAAGTAAAATTATGAAATGAATTATTGTTGTTAAATAGGGATATAAATTTCAATATAAATAGTTTTTTCCTCTATAAATTGAAATTAAAACACTGTTTACTAGAACCCCTAACATATAGTAGAGAACATGGCCTTGTCCCGACCTCAGTTGTGGGATGTAAGAAATATATCGAGTGTTTTATGATCCTTACATCGCCCAAACCTATCATTAAGAGTAGGCAGAGGGGTGTGACTTATGTTTAGAAATGCTTGTGCATGTCCTTATTTTATATATGTGATCCTATTATTATCAATCCTTAACTAACACATGTGATTAGAATTTTTAGAGATATTCCACTTTGATGGCCTCCAGTCATGCACTGAGTGGGTGGTGATGACCATGCTCTGAAAGTGGTGGGCCATAAGACACTAGAGGAACCTCTAATAACAACTTTTGTGGAACTGACTATTATACCAGATATGAATGTTGAGTCCCAGTTCTAAGAGGGATTCTTAAATTTCACGAAGACAGTTCACGGAGCACCATGACCAGTCCTGGCTATGGAAGAGATGACGCGTGAGTACCAGCAGCAACAGCAGCAGCATCCAACATTTTCGGGGGATGGAGAACCACATGCTACAAAGTTATTGCTGGAAACCATCGTATAATTTTTTAAGAATCCAGAGACACCTCCTAATATGGGAGTAAATATCGCTACATATATTCTCGGTTATTCTACCAAGAGATGGTAGGACATGATTACTCAGATGGATCATCATCGAGATATTTATTGGAGGGATTTCTAGATAGAATTTATGGCTATTTTTATCCTAATACACTGAGGTATGATAAATCCAGATATTTTTTGCACATGGAGTAGGGAACCTTGAATGTTATGGACTATTATACTTGTTTTATAGATCTTCAGTGATTCACACCTATTTTGTTAATTGATAAGGTATCTAATGATATGTGATTTGAGTATGGACTTAGGTTTGGCATCTGATCATAGGTAAATATTTTTCGTCTAACCACCATATCTGAAATTGTAAATCAGGAACTGATTACTGAGCATATCCTAAGGGAATCTACGGGCATATAGCAGGGTAAATAAGCTTCTCAACCTAGTGTCTCTGTATCAAGTTTATGGAAGAGACTCTTCAAGGTCTATTGTGATGGGAATAACATACATATTATGTGTATTGTTAGTTCTATTTTCTATCATCATTATGGGAGGTACGGGAATATGAGGAGCCAGTGTGATAGGAACCCATTTGAGTACTGATACTGTAGTGGGGTGGGTCACCTAAAGTAGTTTTCCATGAATTTTACTCCAGTGGATAGTGAGAGAGGGTCTGCATTTACTCCACATTTAGGATAGGGGTTAGCATCTTCTCATCAGGTAAGTAGATTGAGTGAAACAAACTGATTAGTTTGAGGTGGCGTTCCTGGTTAGGGTAGCCATACATCAGATTCTCAGTGACAGTAGAGCCGACTTTCTTAGGGTAGTCAGGATATATCTCAGGGTCTTGGTTCAAGCCATATGTATACAGTGTAACTAATACTTGAGGAGAAGAGTATAAAACCATATACAGTGGAAGATATGATTCTAATATCTTCTATGTTTGTATCTTCTATTTTTTATGTAGGTGCTTCACATTATTTCATTTTTGTTTATGTTGTGGATCGCCTTGGCCTTGACGTGTAGTTTTTCCGTGAAGTGATGACACATGATACTTTATTGTGTATATGATAAGTGAGTGTACGCTAATTCATGGAGTACCCCCCCCTAAACATAGGATGGTGTCACTTCATGTGGGACCTCATTCTCCTCAATTGACATGGTTTGACATCATTCTTTGGGTGGAGTGGTTGGTTCCTTTTCATTTGATCATTGATTTCTATCACTATAGGGTAACCTTTACATCACCATAGGGTGGGGATTTTTATTCCCAAGGGTGAATGGGATGTTCTGGAGGAAATAGATGGACCCAAGAATCATGGTATGATTTAGATGATAGCCTGAATTGCTAGTTTATATTTGGATGATTAGGGAACACATTAGGAAGACTTTCCAGCGGTGGTTGATCGTTTCATGTATTTTTTCCCATATGACTTTTTTGGACTACCTCTTAAGAGACAGTTGTAGTTTTCAATCAATCTAGTTCCTAGAGTGGCACCAGTATCCATTCCTCCTTATAGGATTTCTCTAATGAGTTGAATGATCTCAAGAGACAGCTAGAGGACTTTGAATCAAAGGCGTTTATTTGAACCAGTACTTCCTCATGGAGTTTACTAGTCTTGTTTTCTAATAATGAGGAAGGAACGCATTATTTATGTGTGGATTATTATAAATTCAACGAGTTTATGATTAAAAATTGGTATCCTTTTACACGGATATATGATATCTTAGACCAGATTAGAGGAGCTCATGTGTTCTTGAAGATTGATCATAGATTGGGTTATCATAAGGTGTGTGTTAGACCTTCATACATACATCATATAGTTTGTCATATAAGGTATGGTCTATATTATTATTTGGTTATTCCATTCTATCTCATGAATCTTCTAGCAATTTTCATGGCACTAATGAATAGAATTTTTCATCCATATTTGGAATTTTTTATGGTGGTATTCATGGATGATATCTTGTTTTATTCACACAATATACATGATCATGAATAATATATATAGATAATATTGGATACACTGAGAGAGTGTTAGTTATATAATGAACTCACAAAGATCCATTTTAGATGTATAAGATTCACTTCATGGGTCATATTATCTTAGAGATAGATGTATCAGTTGACATAGATAATGTGAGAACATTAATGTCCTTAGAGAATCCCAAAAAAATTGTTGATATATAAATTTTATTGGGGATATTTACTTATTAATGTCATTTCATACAGTACTTATCACACATAGAAGCACATATTATGGGATAGAATAAGAAGGGCGTGAATTTTATATGGTCATAAACTTGTAAGACAGACTTTAAGAAGATGAAAGGGAGACATAATTTAGCATCGGTCCTAATTTTTCCAAAAATTTCGAAAATATATATACAATTTGTTTTAATGCATTAGGTATCAATCTAGGATAAGTTCTGATATATGAGGTATGAGTCAGGGAATACTGATCTCGTCAGTTGAGGCTATATGAGAGGAACTACCTGACGTATGATCTCAAGTTATCCTTTTATGTTCATGACTTGAACTATTAGAGGCATTATTTACTAGGAGATAATTCTGTGGTGTACAGTGACCATAAAATCCTCAAGTACATATTTACATATCATGACTTGAATATTAGGAAATAATGTTGGTTTTACTATCTATAGTTTTTCAATATCGATCTTGAATATATTCATGAAAATGGAAACACTGATTCCAATGCACTAAGTAGTAGGACTCAGATACATGCTGTTTAAGAGGCCACTAGGAAGTAGTATATTATGTCCATATTTTCATAGATGCACTCGGAGTTACAGGATTTTCACAAGAATACTTCTCTCTCATCCTTGGTAGTGACTTCCACTATTCTTGATATAGTTAGGATGAGACAGTTATCATATTTTGAGGGCTTAGTCTGATGGGAGAGTGTTATAGGTGATAACCCAAATCCTAGTAGAATTGTTAATGATTATGATATCTTGTGAATCCTTTGACACATCTAGGTTACTATATATATCTAATAGTAGTTGATTCAAGATTCACATTCCGTTATATAGATTTTTCATCCTGGTCTTACCAAGATGTATCATGACTTATGTAATCAACACTAGAGGTCGAGGATGAAGTGGTAGATATATGGGTCATCACACAGTGTGCCACCTCTCAACAGGTGAAGGTGGAACACCACTGACCAATTGAGCTTTTACAGTCATTACCTATTATTTAGTATAAATGGGATAAAATCACCATGGATTTCATGGCAGGACTACCTATATCACCTCATGGTAGTGATATTGTATGGGTGATTGTAGACAGGTTGAAAAGGGTCACCCATTTTATTCCTATTAAGTAGATTATTTCAATGCATGGGAACGAGAGTCTCTATATTCATGAGGTCATACACCTAAATATGTTCCCATGTTCAATCATATTAGATAGAGATTCTCATTTCACATCATAGTTCTATTAGGGGTTTCATTGGGCGCTAGGTTCACAAGTACTGTTGAGTACATCATATCACCCACAAATTGATGGTTAGCCTAAAAAGATGAGACATGTTTTTAAGGAAATGCTCCTAGAATGTGTCCTTGATTTTGGGGGATAGGCACATACCCCTAGTTGAGTTCTCTGATAATAAAACTTCTCAGCAACCATACTTATGGATAATTATGAGGCTCTATACTTTAGGTCCTTTCATTCACCCATGTGCTAGTTAGAGGTATTAGAGGCAGTGTTAATGTGTCCTCATCATTCATAGGTTACTTTTTAAAAGGTTAAAATTATCAGGAAGAAAATTTCAATAGCTCAGTCTAGACATAAGTCATATGAAAATATTTTCCATTGACTGCTTTAGTACGAGATAGGGATTCGGGTTTTCTTGTGATTTTTTCATAGGATATGGAATATATGGATTCTAAAACAATGGAATTTATTACCTCATTATGCAATGCTCTTAAAGATTCTAGTGAGATTCATTCTAGTATTTTATCGGTTGTAGTTACCTCATAGGTATCAGGCTATGCACAATTTCTTCCACATATCTTAGCTTCACCAATATCATTCTGATCTATTTCATTTTCTTTGGCCTGAGGAGGTTGAGTTGGAGGTATATCTATCCTTTCAGTAGAATAATATATGTATTATTGATTAGGGCATAAAGATTCTTTTAGTTTGTTCAGATCCTCTAGTATAGGTGTTATGGAAGCATGACCATGTACAGGAGGAGACTTGGGAGTGGGAGGACGACATACATGCCTAGTGGGTGGAGTTATTCTCATACGACACTTGACCACCCTTGGAAGGGAAATTTGTGGATTAATTTCTTTAAGGGAGGAAGATTATAAGATCTTGTTATTTCTGTGAGTTATAGAATTATTTTATTTCCACTAATTTCCTCAGTTTTATCCTTATAAGAATTCATAATCACCTAAGGATGGAATTAGGTGTGTCTATGGATTTTTTGGAGAACAAATATCTATGTTTTGGAGGAAAAGGGGTAGGTGCATAGTTTGACCAAACTATTCATAGGAGACCACACGATTTGGAAAAACTATGTGGGGTCTTGCAAGGATATGCATAGGAGAACGCACGGGTTGGGTATGGTTTTTCTAACCATGTGTTACAGCTAGTTTGGGGTGTGCACCCTGGGCAGAGGGGGCACAAGGGTAGAGAACAATTTGGAAATCCATGCTCCCCCAACCATGTGGTCCACTGATCTTGGATAGTGGTATGTGCATGGTCGGTGCATGGTTTGGACAACCGTACGGACAAACCATGCACCCTTTAAATCTGGGGGGAATTATTGTTTATCCCTTAGTTATCTTAAGAGGCTCACCCCCCTTTCATTTCACATCTCTAGTAGCCTCATCTCATGCATGGGAATCCCATCAACCCTCTTCCATGGGTTTTTATCCTATTTCTTCACTTGGTATTTGATTCAAGAAATGTTTATCTTGTTGGATCCATGCTAGTGAGTTCTTCATTCCTATTTCTCCTTTTTTTGTTTGCCTATCTATCATCAGTGCTATTTTAGAGAAGGATATTATGAACTATTTTTAGGTTTTTCATCCATTATTTTGATTTCATATGATCTAGATTGAATCAGAGCTTAATATTGGATGAGTTATCCTCTACGGGTCTATGGAATGTGGTCTATACGTTTCCTCTCAATGTATTATTGTTTATAACTAGTTTTTTTTCATGTCACACTCTAAAATTTCTGGGAGATGATTTCAACTTTAACTAAACAAAGGGTTTATTGATATAAACATGTTGATACATTCCATTGAAACATTTTTCCAGGTTAGAGGTTTTTTTACCTCAACTAGAACCATCCGTGGGGTGGATTCTGCATTTATATCACATTTATGCCACCCTCAGGATGTGATGATTTGGCCTTGTAAAATTGAGAATTTAGTGAGCTATTAATGTGAATTGTAAAAGGTTTTGAACACCTTATATCACCTTTTCATTTGAAATTGAAATGAATGTAATGGATAATCATTTACATTTTACATGTTCATAAAGGGATTAGTGAAATATTTAATTGAATGGTTAATTTTTTGGTAAATGAGTTGGTTAGGATGCCTTGGACATTACTGCTCATTGGATCTGACAACCATATTTGGATTCCATGGACATTTATTCTCCATGGATCCTGTTTAACTGGATTCCATGTATATTTATGATCTTTGGATCCTATTGAATATCACATTATGTTTCCATGGAAATTTCTACTCCTTGGATCCAATTAATTTGACTTAGTAGGATTCCTTGTACATTTCTAGTCCTTAGATCTGATAATAATATTAGGATTCCTTGGACATTACTACTCCTTAGTTAGAATTTAATTGGAAAATGTGGATTCCTTGGACATTTCTAATCCAATGATCTTGTTTAACTAGTTTACTTGACATAGTAGTATGTCTTGTACATTTCTACTCCTAGGATCCTTTTTACTTGTTTTACTTATTTTATTTAGTTTCCTTGGACATTACCCCTTTTTAGACCCTATTACATGTAGTCCTATTTCATTATTACATGGAATAATCAATTCTTGATGTTTTCTATGCTTTATTGATAACCCTTAGGACTTAGTTTTTTAATAATAATGAGACTTGTTAGGCTGTATAACATCACTTTTACTGTTATTACTTGTACGCATGTTATATCTATACACTACATCAACTTATACACACAAATAAAAAATTTTAGAAACATCATTGGTGGTGAGGTACTGAGTGTTATCTCACACCCTATTCGGGTCACTATTGGGTACCCAGAATGATTTTATGGATGTAGGTATGGATAGGGGAAAGTGCCTGCATGATGATTCTTGATTAATTTGTGTATAGGTTAGGGGAGCACATGACCGGGCTTTGGGATCATGATTCTATCTGGGATAGTTTCTTTTTGGTCTTTTTGTACTTGTGATACATATATTGTACTAGATGCATGTTACCATGTATTAATTTCATTTGTATAGTATGTCATGATCATAATTATATATAACATTATTGGATGATATATTTTGATTATTAATATAATGGATGTCTATTTATTTGTTGCTTAGTATTTCTTATCCTTCTACTATTGTTTGAAATTATTATACCACAGTTCCACACTCTATTCACGAGTGAATAGTATCCCCACTATTCCACTATGGACCCTCATTACTAGTCGAAACCTCTGGCATACGAGGAGGCATTCTTGAGGCCATGTGGTCAACTAATATTAGTTACTGTGGATTGAAACAGGTCTGAGACATCACATCACTACAACCAACAGGAGGGTTGTCCTCCAAGAGAAGATTGCACAATAGAACTATAAAGGATCAAACAAATGTCACAGCAAGGTTGATGAATCCACAAACACTATGTAATGATGAAGTTATAACAAAACAATAAAGAAGAAGAAAGGCCACATACACGAGATAAGTGACACAATTAAGATGGAGATCAAATACGGAATGAAGAGATCTGGAGGACGATAGACCCAAAATCACCTTGTAATATCCTAGGGTTCGAGAGATGAGATTTATGAAAAAAATAATAAAAACGGAAGGTGTGTAGTGAAATAAAACTTATTGAGATAAATGGTTTTACATCGTAAATATGATTCTTACAGCATAAACCTCCCATAACATGTTTACACTAAAACACATTTTCTCAAGTTAAAATTATTCCAATTGATAATGATATAACGTAAAAGAGTTTCTTAAAACATAAAAAGAATTTACTACATAAAATATGAATTTATAGTCTATAATATTTTCACATGCCAAATGGTATTATGACTAGTTTTCACTGAATGACTTATGTTATAATCTAGAACATACAATGTAAAAGTGTCTGCAAGCACTATCATCCCTAGGTTCTGATGAAAAACACCTAAATCATTCTTGATTCAATCTGTACACGATAAAAACACTCTTAAAAAAGAAACTAATGTACCTTATAAATCTAGGATATTGCAATCTAGAATTTGGGGAAGAGAAAGAGTCCAAAAACAGGTAGTCAAGGTGATGAATCTTAGTGTTCAAATGTCATACCAAAATGGAATCTGAATAGATGTCACAGATTCTATTTATTTTTTAATTGTTGTTTAGATTCATTGGTTTGACCTGCCACATTGGGAGTCCATGGTTTATTTCATTGTATAACTTTATGACACCTAAAATGTCAGCTGATATAAAATTTATTATTATTTTATTCACTAGTATAAAATATATTTATCACATATCATTTTTACCATTGGTTATATATTAATGGACATTAAATTTAATAGTTTTTTATTTTCTACATCGGTTATCCAGAAACATATGTTGAAAAATAGGTATAGCATATTGGTTTCAAGATAAAAGATTTTGAATAATGATTTATAAAGTAAATTATTTGAAACTATCATGAAATAATTATTTTACATGCTGGTTATTAATTAACTGATGTGATGTACCTTTTAAAACTTTATGAATTGTTGGGTGAACTCATTTTGGGGTCTTTTGTTCTCATAATAGTGGTCATATTTCTCTCACTAGGAAACTGTAATACTTAATTTATTCATTTTAGTGGACCCTAATCTTATCATATCATATTAAAATTATCATTGACCTTCATGTGTAATCTTCCACTAGTTTCAATCTCTCACATGGAAACTCTATTCCTTTGTTTCTTCATTTTAGTGGACTCTAATATCATCATATTGCATTACCATTGTCATTAACCTTCAGGTATCTTCGGCCACTTATTTCAATCGCTCTATGTTATATTTTCATTTTCATTGTTTCCTTGTTTTCCTCCATTGAGTATATATTTTTGGTTCATGTTTATTTTTTCTATTTTCTATGCAATAAGGTTTGCTTTAATTGATGAGTTTAATTTCAACTTGTTTTATTGAATCATCCCCACTGCTTTTATTAATTGATAAACTCTTGTTATATATAATTTTAATTTATTGATTAATATTTATGTAAGGTTTTTTGTCTTCATTTGTCTCTAATATCATTATTTTGGCATTACCACCATCATACACCCTCAATTATCAACTGTATTTTCTTTTGTTTACCCTGTGTTGTATTTCCATCGTCTTCATCTCCTCATTCATCTCCCAATGGGTATATATTTGTGGAACTTGATTTTTTTTTATTTTTCATGGAAAAATGTATGTTTTAATTGATGAATATTGATTTAGGATTGTTTTCTTTAATTTCCCCTACTGCTGCAAATATTTTTTCATCTTTTCACTATTTGAATAGTTTGTTCCAATTATTCACACATGTGTGGTATTTTTTTAATTGATGTATATTTTTTTGATGTTTTATTATATGATTATTTATTGAAATATTATTATAAATAATTTTAATTTAATGATTAATATGTATCTAAGATGAGTTTTTTATCTACATTGGAATCTAATCTCATTCATTTGGCATTACCACAACCATCCACCCTCAGGTACTGTCAATTGTTGCTTTTGATCTCTTTGTGCCATATTGTTATTGTTGTAGACTCCTCATTCATCCCCATTAGGTATATAATTTTTTTCTTGTTTATTTTTTTTAATTTCCATGCATGTTTTAATTGATGACTGTTGATTTTGGATTTTTTTTTCTTGAATCATCCATGCCGCTACTAATATTTTTTTAATATCTTCGCTATTTTTTTCTATTCCAATTATTCATGTGTCTGGGGTATTTTTAATTTTATATATATCTGTTTGGAGGTTTTTCTTATAAGATAATTGGATTTAAATATTATTATAAATGAGTACAATTTACAAATTAATTTGTATCTATGGTATATTATTTTCTGCATTTGCATGACAATTTTGAATGTAATATAGATAATTAAGTTTGAATATATTTTGGTGATCATGCTAATTACAAGATGTGTTTTTATTTTTTTAATGAAATAATGATAATTAAATATGTTAAAAGTGGTATTTTTATCAAATATGTTGTATTTATTATATTTGTGAAAAAAATTATGATATTTTTTTAACTTTAAAAAATTAAAATTATAATAACTTATTTTCAATTTTTGGTATTTTTTATAGATATTAATGAGTCATAGTTGGATTACTAAACATCAAATAAGTGATGAATATGAGAAAGGTGTCGACGATTTTTTGGAATTTGTTAAATTTAAAATTCCAAATAATGACATATTTTTATATCCATTCCTGAAATATTTAATTATGAAGATGTTTAAATGCAGAGAGTTAAAAGATCATTTAATTTTTCTGGTTTTAAATTGAGTTAAAAACCATAGATTTGACTTAGTGAAACTAGGTATAATTTCAGATCTATTGGTGATGATTCTTTGCAAGATGATAAGTATAATCAAATTAATGAAATTATTCATGATATTGAAGTAGAGGCAGTTTAAAAAGAACTAAAAATTGATCGTCTATAAGGTAGAGATTAAAAACCATTGTATCTGACTTGTATGGAATTTCTGGTTTTATCGATAGTTCTAATCTTGATTAACTTTAAGGAGAAGAATGGTTGGAGTGATAATAATTTTACATAGTTACTAAAATGGTTCAAAGATAATCTCTTTAAAGATAATGTTCTTCCATATTAACATTATAAAGTGAAGAAAATATTATAACTGGTGGTATTGGGGTATAAGAAAATATATGTCTGCCCAAATGATTGTGTTCTATATAGGAAATAGTATGAATTTTTCTCAGAGTTTCCTATATTTGGGATGTCAGGGTATAATTATAAAGAAAAATAACATACTAGTTTAGTAGTTACAGACACCCCTACCAAGGCATTTTTGTATCTTCATATAATTCCACATTTGAAATGTTTATTTTAAAATTCAAATGATGAAAAAGGGTTAAGAAGGAATTCATATGAGAGGATATTTGATGGAATTATGACATCCAGATGATTTTCTATAGTGGAATAAAATTGTTAAACAGTTTCATACATTCTGAAATGATGTTAGAAATCTCATACATGGACTATACATGGATGTAATGAATACATATTTAAATCATAATTTTACACATAGTTCATGGCCTATTTTATTTATTATCTACAACTTATCTCATAAATTTTTTATGAAGAAAAAAATATATCACAGTTATTTTAATGATACTTGGACTAAAATAACCCAGAAATTATATTAATGTTTTCTTATCACCATTGATTGAGGATTTGAAAATTTTTTGGGTAGAAGGTATTAGGGTTTATGATTCTTATAAAAAAGAATATTTTCAACTATATTCAATGATTATGAACACTTTAAATGAATTACTAGCATGTGGAAATTTGTTTGGATACAGTGTTAAGGGGATAAACGTTTTCCAATTTCAGAACAAAAAGCTTTATATTATCAAATGCAACATGGGAGAAAAATAGTATAAATGGGTCATCAATAGTTTTTTTCTATGGATAACTCTTACCAAATATTAAAAAAGTAACTAAATAGAACAAAATAAATTTATATTTCTCTAAAAAAATCTCTCCAATCATTATTTTGATAGGGTTAAAAACATTTATGGGAAATTTGGAATGGCACAAAAATTTGATAATGATTGTAATATTTGGAAGAAACGGTCAATATTTTTGATACTTCCATATTGGAGATATCATGAGGTCAAACGTAACATTTATGTAATTCATGTGGAGAAAAATATTTGTGATAGATTAATTTGAACATTACTATATATTAAAGTAAATACTAAATATAGGTTGAATGGAATATTGGACTAACTCTCAATGGGAATACGTTTGGATTTCACTCCCACTGATGATGGAAGGAAAGAATTCCTTCCCCTGACTTGTCATACATCATCCAAGAGAGGGGAAATTATATTTTTTTCAATGTATTCATGATATCAAAGTGTCTAATAGTTATTCTTCTAGTGTAAAAATATTTCTGTCATTAAAGGATTTGAAGTTCACAGGTATAAAATCTCATGATTTTCATGTCATGATGCACTAAATCCTACCAATTACATTATGTGGAATATTTCCCATACATGTCAGAATGACTATCATGAAGTATGTTATATTATAAATTCAATTTTTAATAAGGTGATTGATCCGAATGATTTGAAACTTTTAGAGAAAAAAATGGATTTTATAAAATTTCAATTCGAAATGTATTTTCCTCCATATTTTTTTATCATGGTGCATTTAATGGTTCATTTGGTGTAAGAAATAAATATTTGAAGAATTTTATATATATATTGGATGTTTCATTTTGAAAAGTGTATAAATATATTAAAGGGGTATGTTAAGAATATATATCTACCTAAAGACTCTATTGTTGAGAAGTATATTTATAAGGAGGTTATAGAGTTTTGTACAAGCTATGTGTATGTAATGTATCTCTCCAGTTTTCCTACAACACTCCATGAATGAGTGAATTATTGGGGAAATGGTATTTGGGGGTTGAAAGTAAAATCATTGATGGGTGAGTAGATAAATAAGGTACATTTATACATCATGAATAACATAGACGATGATCTTCTATATATAACATTACATATTAATGTGTTAAAACAATTTTATCCAAAGAAGAGAAATATGCGGAATTTGAATGAGCATAATAACACTTCTTTATGGTTTAAAGAGATTGTTCTTGGTAGATCAAATGAATTGGAAACATTGATATGGTTAGTGGGTGGTTCAAATTTAAATTTGATAACATGGTTTTAATATGACATTAATGGCTATACATTTAGTACAAAATATTGGGGCAAAAAAAATGTAGTTCAGAATATTAGTGTATTGGTGTTCACATAAGAAATTAATTTTTCAATTTCCAAAGACAAAACCCCAATCCCTGTATCAAGTTCATATTATGGAGTCGTTGAATAAATATGAGAGGTCAATTACATTAAATTTCAAGTTCTAGTGTTTAACTATAAATGTTTTATCAGTAAAAATAGTGTCAGGCATGATGTATTTGGAATGACACTAGTTAATCTAAATAGATTGGACTACATAGTTGATTCTTTTATCATGGATACAGATGAAAAAAAATCTATTTTTTTAATAAATCTGATATACAGTGGTCTACTATTTTATAAGGGAAAAAATGTATGTTGGTGATGATAAACTTGAGAAAAATGATGATTTATATGATATCCCTACTTTGGTGTAAATATTAGTAGATAATATTGATGGGAACATCATAGACATGGTTTTTTCACATGGAATGATCACAGTGAAGTAATTTGGGAAAAATCCTTTAGTATATTCATAATATTATAGGTAACAGATGTTTATTTTTTGTTTAATTTTTTAAATTTCATAAAATTATAGATATATTAGCTTTATATTCTTTAGTAAGACAAATATTATATCCAGTAAGTTCAATTTAGTATTTATATTAGTTTATTTTTGTTTAGTTAACATGTTTTACCATTTTGTAACTTATCTTTTTGTTGATTTTGTTGAAAAATAATTATTTAAATATAATATGTTAAAAAAATAAAAATATTGTATAATGGTTTATATTCAAAAAATATTCTTTTGGGTGTAAAAATGATTTATTAAGTTGGAGAATTTTTAGTATTCACATACCATTTTTTGAACTTTTTTTGATTATTTTATGCCCTTTCATCTCCCATTAATGTTTTTAGAATTTTATTTAACTAAGTTAATAAATATGAATAATAATATGCTCAGTTTAGTTTAATTTTTGTGGTATTTTTTTCATATATTCAAAGAATATTATTTTCAATGTAAAAAATGGTGTTATAGGTTGGAGAATTTTTACTATTCACACACCATTTTTGGAATTTTTTTAATTCATTTATTTCATTTTATCTCTCATTAATGTTGTTAGAATTTTTGTTAACTATAAAAAATATGAAGAAAAATTGTTTTGTTTAGTTTACTTTTTTGATAATTTTTCATTTTTTATTTACATTTTTATGTAGTAGTTGTATTTGTAAATTTGTGTACTGATTGTTTTTTTCTGTTATTTATAGGATAATGAAATATCAAACATATGATCTACCACATAATTTTGGAGGGGATATTATAGATACCTCTAGAGAGGAATTAACACTTTCTCTTATTGATGATCCTTCTCATCCTTTTGTATATAGTCATCTTCATCCACATAGGAAAAAAATTGACGGTTGGTAAATATAGTAGCACATGTTTACAAAAAATTATCAGTTGCCTATAGTTAGTGTTGGAGTTGGTTACCTAGAGAGAACTTTTGTGTAATTTATGATAACCTTTATTCGTGGTTTTGAATATTAACAAACCTTTTATCACGTTGTGATTTTTATTTTGTGTGAGATATTATGTCATAATGTTCCAAGAGTAGATGTCATACTAAAAGGTCTCATCAATTCCCTACTATGATGGGAGTCCGAAAGTGCTATGACACTATTCTTAAATATATGTTATACAGCCAGGTTATATCATTTTAGAGACAGAAATGATACCGGATACCAGGGTTGGAGACTCATAGGACTTTAAGGAACCTTCTCAAGGTGTACGTACTTATTAATATCTAGTGGGATATTATGGGGACGAGACCCGCTAGTAGGAAATCCACATTTATATGTGTCATTAGATTTTATTATCTGTGAATGTGTGTATTGGTCCATATACTTTAATATTATTATTAATTAGTATTATGAGTTGCATACATTGATGTATTAATGAAAAATGTGATGACGTATGTTCACATCGAAGTAGGATACATTGGGTGCATCACGAGTAATATTGTATTATTGAATAATGTGAGAAAAGATTTATAACGACCCATACTTTACATACATTATTAATAATTCAAAATTTAAGCACACTTATTACAACATATGAAAAAACCACAAAGGACCGTATATGTATAGTGTCTTTAGAAACTGGGAAACATAAACAACTGGTTCATAAATCTTCTACAGTGTCTCCCATTTATTTCATCATATCTAGGGTCCCTTTTAGCATATTCTACTTAATATCCATCTTCCTGACCTGGGGAAAAGAAAACATACAAAAAAAGGGTGAGCTCAAATGCTCAGCAAGGGCAAATAAAGGAAATAAAAATCATATCATATCTTTTTGAAAATCATAACCTGCAAAAGAGATCATAATATCTTAACATGGAATAAATCATAGAAGTGAAAATGAGATCCCCATAATCATAACATAAAACTTGAAACTTTGTGTCATGCACACATAATCATGGAAAATCATTTCTTGTTAGTCATGACTCATTGTCAAGACTATCTTAGCAGACAATGTCCATTTCTGAACCGAGTTCACTCCTCGTTTCAGTCCTGTATCACTGAACCGAAATAACCTTCTGTTCCAGCCATGTCTATCTCATGAGATATAAATCTTTACCCAATTCATTGGAGGGAGATATAGGTCTCACCCATCTTATAATGAATCCTTTATTATGTGTGCCACATAATCATAAATCATACATCATCGCATAACACATGTAACAAAAATGGTATTCTTGAAGCATCATGACATCATAAAACAAATTATATAAGGTAAATGAATTCATAAAAATAATTCCCTCGCAACATAATAAAATAAATTTAATAATAGGGATAAAATAGAACCCTATATTATCTTAGATGGAAAATAATTTTGATTAAACATTTGAACTCCATTCTTGAGGAAAATATCCTTTCTACTTCAAAAAAACATTTCATTTCATAACATGTCATACAATTATAAACTAAAGAAGTTGATTAAAAATAAACTTGAAAACTTATAAAGGAATATTCTTGTAAATAATGTTTTAAAAATCCATTCTTGCCGTATAAGTTAAAAAAAACATTCTTCGTACTTTTTTCGGAAAAGTCAAAAAGTACCTCGTATGAAAAACGACAAAAGATTCCTTTCATATCCTTTAATAAAAACTCATAGAAGGGTAAAATTGGATTTAAAAAATTGTTGTTGAATGAAAATAATATTACATATTGAGGAAGCATGGATGTGGATGATAAAATACACCCCAGTAAATACCAAAGTATAAACAATCTCAGATAAAAATGAGATTGTGATATTTCCCTTACCTTAGGTCCGATTTGCTTTGTACGTTTCCGAAGCTCCTGCATAATGGTTTAAATAATGTTATTGACTTATTCCAGAATCATACATATTGATATGATATCATATATGGTCATATTCTTAGCTTCTTATTGGTAATATTTCATTGTTACTTGTTACTCGGGTCTTTATTGCCTTTTGTTCTTATGCGTGTTTTTCCGAATAAATTCTTATTCTTATTTTAAGGTTATAGATACCTTATATCCATAATTGTATTAGTGTAACACATATCATATTTATTCATTCAATTAATTTATATAATTACTGTGTAATGATGATCATGTAGAACGAGTCGCATCACATCGTGGAGACGGAATTCCGTACGTACGCACGAGCGATGATATTGTTACCATGATCTTGGAATTGTATTTAAGTGTATTTATACTATTTCAGTATCAATATAACTTTATAATAATCATATATAGTCACTCATTACACTATTATACCCATCATTGTAAGTTTATGGTGGAAAATAGAGTACACCGCGGCGTGGAGACGGTATTCTGTACGTACGCACGCGCGGTGATTTCATTTTTCCGTAGGTTGGATAGAAGGTGAATTACGGTTGTTTCATATTTATAATAACATATCAGTATGTAAGTAATACTGATTTTATTACTTTATCATGAAACAACTAACGAAGAAGAAGTTGAAGAAGAAAGAAATTGAAAAGATCGGTAATGGATATTACCTCTTCATTGAAACGCATCTTTGAATCCTCCACTTAGGGAACTAAGATTGGTCTTTGAAGAAGACCAGGACCTCTAGGATTATTCTAGGGAAGTGGAGAAGGGATTTTGGCAGGGTCTGGACGAGTTTTAGTGCTCAAATTGGTGTGAGGAGGAGGGGGAGGAGGTGCCCTTTTATAAGGGAGGAGAGGGGCACCTTAGGAATATCTCAAAATATTATTTTATATTAAAGTCAAAATCGGTTTATAATGGTTCCAAAGGGTCTTATTTAGAAGGTAAAGTGGGGATGGATTGAAATCCTATCAACCAATATTATTTAGACAAGTTTAGGTTATTATTTTAACCTTATCAATTATATTTAACTCTAAGTTAAATAATTTAACTATTACCGTGACTTTTTGTTTTCTTACACTATATTGTTAATAAACTTACTATAACATGCCAAACGAACCCCCTGTTGTTTATTATTAATATATATATCCTTATCTACGTCATTTGGCAGAACCTTAGATTTTTAGGAATAAAATAACAATTAATAATATAATATTTGATTTAAAAACTATTTTGTGTCAATTTTGACACTATTTGATATATGATTTTTGTGAAAGTAATAACAGAATTATATGTTCTAACCAAGTTGATTAAATATACACTAATATATCATATTAGCCTATATAATTATTGGAATTCATAAAAAGTCTCAAATTACATTTATTTGAGCATTTATAACATCAATTATGTTAACATTTCCTTAAAAGGGTAATTACTGCATCATCGTTGTGTCGTAAATAAATTAATTTATTTAATGTCTAAAAATTATAAATAAAATATCATTATGTATTAAATCTTTTTAGATTTCTAATGAATATTTATAGTCGAATTTATCTTATGTATAATCCCATATTAAAAGTGTTTTAGTTATTAAACATTGATTTTAACTATTTTAACTATTCATAAAATAATATTAAATGTCATAATCTAATCCAAGTAGACCTAAATGGTCATATTATATTCATAAGGTTGTTTTTGGTCGAATTAAACTTATCCAATAGAATTAGGACATGTGTTAGGGTAATAGTAATATCATATTTACCCTTAGTTACCCTATTTACTATTAACCGCGGTAAAAAAAAAGTAAAAAGTTACTATTTACCAAAAAATTATTTTTATCTCATTGAACCACATTTTACTTACTGATATCAACCGTATCTGTCGGATTTTCGAAATTCCATTCATAGAAGCGGTAAAATTATGTTTTATGCAAAATTCAGTTTTTAACCTACCACTTAGTGGTTTCACTATTCATCAAAAATTGAAAGTTTTCAGAAAAATACCAAAATTTCACCATACGCTAATTTCGGTATTACGAATCCAAAAATGAAGTCCATTTTGAATGATAAAATTTCAAAAAGTGGTTATTACTATTCATAACGGCTATTTTAAATAATATTTTAATAGCATATCGCCGTTTAGTGAAACTCGGTATTGCTTACAACACAAGCTATCGAGGAAGGTCGTGATTGCATGTAAAGCAAGCCAAGCAAGTGTTGTGTAGAAAAAGATTCCTTTGATGATTTATATAACATAAAAGTCTCGGGTGTTACATTCTACCCCCCTTAAAAAGAATTACGGCCTCGAAATTCGTCACTTTGTAACAAACAGATGAGGATACTTATCCCTCATCATATCCTCAAGCTCCCATGTAGCTTCTTCAAGTTGGTGGTTCCTCCATAAAACATTCACCAATCGAGTGGTCTTGTTTTGTAGGACTTTTTCGCTACGATCCAGAATCTCTATCGGTTGTTCTTCATAAGAAAGATCTTGCTCCAGCGGTACAACTTCTGAGCTGAGTACATGTGAAGGATCAGGTATGTACTTTCTCAGGAGAGATACATGGAACACATCGTGAACTTGAGAGAGATTCGGTGGAAGCGCCAATCGGTAAGCTACCTTTCCAACACGATCCAGTATTTCGAAAGGACCGATATATCTAGGTATAAACTTCCCCTTCCCACCAAATCTCATAACCCTCTTCCAGGGAGATATTCGTAAGAACACTTTATCACCCACTTCAAACTCTAGGTCTTTTCTACGGTTGTCGGCATAACTTTTCTGTCGACTCTGAGATGCTCTTATGTGTTGTTGAATAGATATGACCTTTTCTTCCATTTCATCAACGACATCAGGTCCTAATAGCTTTCTTTCCCCAACTTCATCCCAGCAAGTTGGAGTCCTGCATTTCTTTCCATAGAGAGCTTCATAAGGAGCCATCTGAATACTGGAGTGAAAGCTATTATTATAAGAAAATTCCACCAAAGGTAGGTGTTGATCCCAACCTCCTTTGAAATCCATAGAACAAGCTCTCAACATATATTCTAGGGTTTTAATTGTTCTCTCAGACTGACCGTCTGTCTGAGGATGATAAGCAGTGCTGAAACTCAACTCTGTATCCAGAGTATGCTGAAGACTTCGCCAGAACCTCGAGGTAAATCTCAGATCCCGATCAGATATAACAGAAAGTGGTACTCCATGCAATCTTACCACTTCCTTTACATATATCCTGACAAGCTGATCTAGAGAGAAATCCTCTCTAATAGCAATGAAATGTGCAGACTTTGTAAGACGCTCAACTATGACCCAGATAGCATTATTTCCTTTGGATGTTTTAGGAAGTCCTGTGACAAAGTCCATAGTAATGTTTTCCCCTTTACATTCGGGTATGGGTAATGGTTGTAACATCCCCTTAGACTTCTGTCTCTCAGCTTTAACTTGTTGACAAACCAAGCATCGAGAGACATATTTAGCAACATCTCTTTTCATGCCATCCCACCAGAAGTACTCTTTTAGGTCCCTATACATCTTCGTGCTTGCAGGATGAATAGAGAATGAAGAACTATGAGCCTCATCCAGCAGCTCCTTCTTTAATTTGGGGATGGGAGGAACACAAACCCGATTCCTGAACTTTATTATCCCATCACAATCAAGGTTGAATTCAGGAACATTTCTCACCTTCTTTTGTAACTCGACATCTTCTTTCTGTGCCTCTTTAATCTTCACATGTATATATGGTTGAACATTCATTTGAGAAAGATAAGATTTTTCCCCTTCCATTATAATTCCAAGATCCATCCTTTGTAAATCCATAAATATTGGATCTTTTGTGATCCTCATCATGGATAAACTAGCATGGTCTTGTCGACTTAATGGATCTTCCACCTTGTTTGCTTTCCCAGGGTGGTAATGGATTGAGCAGTCATAATCCTTAATCAGCTCCAACCATCTTCTTTGACGCATATTCAGCTCCTTTTGTGTGAAAATATACTTTAAAATTTTATGATCAGTATAAATATCACACCTTTCACCATAAAGGTAACGCCTCCAAATCTTTAATGCAAAGATTACCGCAGCTAACTCCAAATCATGTGTTGGATAATTTTTCTCATGGATTTTCAACTGTCGTGAGGCATAAGCTATCACCATATCATTTTGCATAAGAACACACCCCAATCCCTTCATGGATGCATCACTGTAGATCACAAACCTTTATCCACTACAAGGTAGTGTGAGTACATGTGCACTGGATAACCTTCTTTTAAACTCCTTGAAATTCTCTTCACATTCCTCTGTCCAAACAAACTTAACTCCTTTCCGAGTCAACTTGGTGAGTGGATTAGATAATCATGAAAAATCTTTCACAAAACGTCGATAATATACAGCCAAACCAAGAAAACTTCGGATCTCAGTTACTGTTGTTGGTCTCGACCATCTTTTGATAACCTCTGTTTTTGCAGGATCCACATATATCCCCTCTTTTGAGATTATGTGACCCAAAAATGCAACTTTTTGAAGCCAAAATTCAAACTTGGTAAATTTGGCATAAAGCTTCTCCTTTCTCAGGGTCTTCAATATAATTCCTAAGTGATCTTCATGCTCTTCCTTGCTATTTGAATAGACAAGAATATCATCTATAAAGACTACCACAAATTGATCAAGATAGTCTCTAAAGACTCTATTCATTAGATCCATGAAGATAGCAGGGGCATTAGTAAGACCAAATGGCATCACTATAAATTCATAGTGTCCATACCTTGTACGGAAAGTCGTCTTTGGTATATCCTCCCTTTTGACACTTAATTGATGATACCCTGAACAAAGATCAATCTTGGAAAAGTATTGAGCTCCACGTAGTTGGTCAAATAAGTCATCAATGTGTGGGAGAAGATATTTGTTCTTCATAGTGATCTTGTTAAGTTCTCGATAATCAATGAAGAGTCTCATTGATCCATATTTCTTCTTAACAAATAGGACAGGTGCTCCCCAAGGTGACGCACTAGGGCGTATGAATCCCTTATCAAGATTCTCTTGGAGTTGCTTCTTCAATTCCTACAACTCAATTGGGCCCATTCTATAAGGTGTCTTCGAAATAGGCAAAGCACCCGGTACGAGTTTTATTGAAAACTCAACTTCACGATTTGGTGGAAGATCCGGTAATTCCTCCGGAAAGACATCATTAAACTCCCGTACGATGGGCATATACTTAATCGTGAGTTTCTCACCAACCATTTGAGATAAATAACCTTCATTTAGTGGAATCAATACCCATAAAATGGAAGAAATTTCCACTGGAAGGTTATGTTCATCCTTGAATTGATAGACGTTCATAGATTGATCTGGAATATGAAATGTGACTTCCCTTCTTTGGAAATTGATATGAGATCCGTATAAAGAAAGCCAATCCATGCCAAGAATCACATCGAATTCCACTAAAGGAAGGATCACAAGATTTGCAAGAAGCACTTTCCCACAAACGTCAATTGGAGAAGAATTATAAACTTTTGATGCGATTGATGTGCCATTAGGTGTTGTCACAGCTAACTCAACATCTAATTGTTGAGGTAATACGGTGATACCCTTAGAAAATTCTTCAGAAATAAAATAGTGGGTGGATCCATAATCAAATAAAACATTTGCTACTTTAGAGTGGATGGTAAGTGTACCTTTCACCACTTCGTTATCGTACTCCACATCGCTGATAGAAATTGCATGTGACTTTCCTTTGTCTTTAGCCTTAAGAGTTTGTTGACGTCGACCATCATCATCAACCCTTGGATTTGTGCATTGATTGGCATAATACCCCATCTCCTTGCACTTGAAACATTGAAGTGTAGTAGGTTTATTCTGTGTATCCCTTCCTTTATTTGCATCATTAGACATCTTCTTCCCATTATCGCGGCATTCAAATGCCCGATGACCTTCCTTTCCACATTTGAAACATTTACTTGTCCCTTTAAGACAACTCCCTCCATGTTTCTTTCCACACTTTGAGAATAAGGAAAAGCTCATCTTCTTTTCCGTGTGCTCTTTAGATTTTTCTTTGAATTCCATCTTCCTCTTCTTATCAAACCCATGTGACTGATGGGTTACTCCAACCTCCATCTCGACTTTGAGAGCACATCGAACGATTTCCTCGTAGCTATTGAAGTCCCTTATGGCTAACGCCCTTCGAAGACTTGGTTTTAAGCCACTAAAGAATCAATCGATCTTACTCTCAGGTTGGATAATAATACCAGAAGCGTACCTTGCAAGTCTTGTAAAATTTGCTTCATAGGTACCAACAGATTCATCATCCCTTTTTCTTAGTTCAAGAAACTCTTTCTCCATCTTTGTTCGGAGAATATGAGGGAAGTACTTATTGAAAAATAAGTTCTTGAACTCGTCCCATTCCATGGACTCAATTTCATCCCTTTTCCTCGTATTCTTAATAAGATTACACCATTGATCAGCATCTCCTTCCAAACGATACACTGCTAGGATGACTTTATCATGTTCAGAACATTGAAGAACTGAAAATATCTTTTCAGTGGTACTAATCCATTGTTCAGCAACTAATGGATCAGTAGACCCCCTGAAAGAAGGTGGACGCTGCCTCATGAAGGATTCAACAGAATGTTGCTCCTTCCTTTGCTCGTTTGGAAGTCATGCATTATTCATAGCTTAAGAAAGTTGTGTGATCATGGCTACAAGATTTTTCATTCTATCTCCCATATCATTTTGTTGCTCAGGGGAACAATCATTGCATTTCCCATCGCATTCTGCATTAACACGGTTCCTTCGGGTTACACCCATTGACTAAAAACAAGAAAAATAGTGTGAGCGACACTTATTATAATAGGAAAACCACATAATTCAAGAATAAAATTTTCACGCTTAAGGTCTTATCCTAGGTTATTCATGGCCATTTCTAAAACACGAAGATTGTGTTCTATTCTTAGACTTATCCTTAAGGTTCTTAATAAGGATTTCACATCCTAGTTTCCAAAGGTTGACTATACCTTTCCTCTGATACCAACTATAACGACCCATACTTTACATACATTGTTAATACTTCAAAATTTAAGCACACTTATTACAACATATGACAAAACCACAAAAGACAGTATAGGTATAGTGTCTTTAGAAACTGGGAAACATAAACAACAGGTTCATAAATCTTCTACAGTGTCTCCCATTTATTTTATCATATCTAGGGTCCCTTTTAGCATATTCTACTTAATATCCATCTTCCTGACCTGGGGAAAAGAAAACATACAAAAAAAGGGTGATCTCAAATGCTCAGCAAGGAAAAATAAAAGAAATAAAAATCATATCATATCTTTTTGAAAATCATAACCTGCAAAAGATATCATAATATCTTAACATGGAATAAATCATAGAAGTGAAAATGAGATCCCCATAATCATAACATAAAACTTGAAACTTTGTGGCATGCACACATAATCATGGAAAATCATTTCTTGTTAGTCATGACTCATTTCCAAGACTATCTTAGCGGACAAAGTCCATTTCTGAACCGAGTTCACTCCTCGTTTCAGTCCTGTATCACTGAACCGAAATAACCTTCCATTCTAGCCTTGTCTATCTCATGAGATATAAATCTTTACCCAATTCATTGGAGGGAGATATAGGTCCCAACCATCTTATAATGAATCCTTTCTTATGTGTGCCACATAATCATAAATTATACATCATCGCATAACACATGTAACAAAAATGGGATTCTTGAAACATCATGACATCATAAAACAAATCATATGAGGTAAATGACTTCATAAAAATAATTCCCTCACAACATAATCAAATCAATGTAATAATAGGGATAAAACAGAACCCTATATTATCTTATATGGAAAATAATTTTGATAAAACATTTGAACTCCATTCTTGAGGAAAATATCCTTTCTACATCAAAAACACTTTTCTTTTCTTAACATGTCATACAATTATAAAATAAAGAAGTTGATTAAAAATAAACTTGAAAACTTATAAAGGAATATTCTTGGAAATAATGTTTTAAAAATCCATTCATGCCGTATAAGTTAAAAAAACATTCTTCGTACTTTTGTCGGAAAAGTCAAAAAGTACCTCGTACGAAAAACAACAAAAGATTCCTTTCATATCCTTTACTAAAAACTCATCGAAGGGTAAAATTGGATTTAAACAATTGTAGGTGAATGGGTTAATATTACATATTGAGTAAGCATGGATGTGGATGATAAAATACACCCCAGTAAATACCAAAGTATAAACAATCTCAGATAAAAATGAGATTGTGATATTTCCCTTACCTTAGGTCCGATTTGATTTGTACGTGTCCGAAGATCCTGTATAATGGTTTACATAATGTTATTGACTTATTCCAGAATCATAAATATTGATATGATATCATATATGGTCATATTCCTAGCTTCTTATTAGTAATATTTCATTGTTACTTGTTACTCGGGTCTTTATTGCCTTTTGTTCTTATGCGTGTTTTGCCGAATAAATTTTTATTCTTATTTTAAGGTTATAGATACCTTATATCCAGAATGGTATTAGTGTAACATATATCATATTTATTCATTCAATTCATTTATATAATTACTATGTAATAATGATCATGTAGAACGAGTCGCATCACATCGTGGAGACGGTATTCCGTACGTATGCACGAGCGATGATATTGTTCCCATGATCGTGGAATTGTATTTAAGTGTATTTATACTATTTAAGTATCAATATCACTTTATAATAATCATATATAGTTACTCATTACACCATTATACCCATCCTTGTAAAGTGATGGTGGAAAATAGAGTACACCACGGCGTGGAGACGGTATTCCGTATGCACGCACGCGCGGTGATTTCATTTTTCCATAGGATGGATAGAAGGTTAATTAGGGTTGTTTCATATTTATAATAACATATCAGTATGTAAGTAATACAGATGTTATTACTTTATCATGAAATAACTAAATAATAAGAAGTTGAAGAAGAAAGAAATTTAAAAGATCGGTAATGGATATTACCTCTTCTTTGAAACGCCTCTTTGAATCCTCCACTTAGGGAACTAATATTGGTCTTTGAAGAAGACCAGGACCTCTAGGATTATTCTAGGGAAGTGGAGAAGGGATTTTGGCAGGGGTTTCCCGAGCTTGAGTGCTCAAATTGGTGCGAGGAGGAGGGGGAGGAGGTTCCCTTTTATAAGGGAGGAGAGGGGCACCTTAGGAATATCTCAAAATATTATTTTATATTAAAGTCAAAATCGGTTTATAATGGTTCCAAAGGGTCTTATTTCGAAGTTAAAGTGGGTGTGGGTCAAAATCCTATCAACCAATAGGATTTAGACAAGTTTAGGTTATTATTTTAGCCTTATCAATTAGATTTAACTCTACATTAAATAATTTAACTTTTACCGTGACTTTTTATTTTCTTACACTATATGGTTAATACACTTACTATAACATGCCAAACGAACCCGAAGTTGTTTATTATTAATATATATATCCTTATCTAAGTCATTTGGACGAACCTTAGATTGTTAGGAATAAAATAAAAATTAATAATATAATATTTGATTTAAAAACTATTTTGTGTCAATTTTGACACTATTTGATATATTATTTTTGTGAAAGTCATAACAGAATTATATGTTCGAACCAAGTTGATTAAATCAACACTAATATATCATAGTAACCTATAAAATTAGTGGAATTCATAAAAAGTCTCAAATTACATTTATTTGAGAATTTATAACATCAATTATGTTAACATTTCCTTAAAAGGGTAATTACTGCATCATCGTTGTGTCATAAATAAATAAATTTATTTAAGCTCTAAAAATTATAAATAAAATATCATTATGTAGGAAATATTTTTAGCTTTCTAATGAATATTTATAGTCGAATTTATCTTATGTATAACTCCATATTAAAAGTGTTTTAGTTATTAAACTTTGACTTTAACTATTTTAACTATTCATAAAATAATATTAAATGTCATAATCTAATCCAAGTGGAACTAAATGGTCATATTATATTCATAAGGTTGTTTTTGGTCGAATTACACTTATCCAATAGAATTAGGACACGTGTTAGGTAATATTAATATCATATTTACCCTTAGTTACCCTATTTACTATTAACCGCGGTAAAAAAAAGTAAAAAGTTACTATTCACCAAAAAATTATTTTTATCTCATGGAACCACATTTTACTTACTAATATCAACCGTGTCTGTCATATTTTCGAAATTCCATTCACAGAAGCGGTAAAATTATGTTTTATGCAAAATTCAGTTTTTAACCTACCACTTAGTGGTTTCACTATTCATCAAAAATTGAAAGTTTTCAGAATAATACCAAAATTTCACCCTAGGGTAATTTAGGTATTCCAAATACAAAAATGAAGTCCATTTTGAATGATAAAATTTCAAAAAGTGGTTATTACTATTCATAACGGCTATTTTAAATAATATTTTAATAGCATATCGCCGTTTAGTGAAACTCGGTATTGCGTACAACGCAGGCTATCGAGGAAGGTCGCGATTGAGTGTAAAGCAAGCCAAGAAAGTGTTTTGTAGAAAAAGATTCCTTTGATGATTTATATAACATAAAAGTCTCGGGTGTTACAAGATTTGTGTCTTCTGTTATTTAATGTAATTTGATATCCTAGGACCTTTGATGGAAATGATATAGACAAAATAATTCCATGGCCATGGTGTTCTATAGGCATGTCCAATTTCAATGAATTCATAGAAAGAGTCATCGAGAACATAGGCTAATGGCACCGGCATGTAGCTTGCTTGATTATAGATAACAAGATAAAGGGATTATATTACACAGTAAACATCTGTATGAGGTATCGTGTTATTGTGGTATTGACTTCTTTCTCTATGGGTGCCTTGATGTGTTGTTAGATGATAACCTTGGAATTTATGTTGTTTCACATAATCCCACTACGAAAGAGGCCTAGATGGTCACATAGTAAGTATAGCCATAATCTCAACTAAATAATAATATTATTATTTATTATTTAATAGGTTGAATAAATATTATTCCCACATGTGGTTTGATAATTATTCATGTTTTCTTGATCATATTCCTTATATTCCCAGTTATTTGAAAGAATATAATGTGAGTGGGATATTTAATAAATCTTTATTTTCTATTTAGTTAATGTAATATTTATTTATTTATTATAAATTAATGTAGTGATATTTATTTAATAAATAAATATTCATTATTCATGGATCGATAAATATTCTGGAGGAATGGAGAACTGAGTTTAATGGTCCAATGAAAAATAATAAATATTTAATATGATTCATTTAAATTGTATTAAATTTAATTCAAAGGTTAAGAACATGTCGATAAATAATAATAATAATATTGTTATCATTGGACATGGTTTTCCATGGAGATTAAATAAATAATAAGGTTCACATGTGTAATTATTTATTTCTAACCCTAGTGATATATAAACCCAATTATATCATTATCTATGAAAGCCAGTTCATTTGTTTGGTTGTGTACAACATATTTACAGAATTATCTCAAGCCCTAGAGATGTCCCTTCTCTAAGAATGCTCCCATGAATTGAGAGATATATTCCTCCACATCCCACTCTCAATCCAAGAGTGATCTAGGAGAAAGATTTGGAAGCATTTCTTGAGGTGATCAAAAGTAGACAATTTAGGTGATAGGATTTGTCGTGCTAGCACCTAAAGATTCATAAAATGATGTTTGGTGATTTTTGGAATATGTGTGGATCACTGTTAAACATAATCTTCTTTGATTCCTACAACACAACAACTGTACAATGTATATCTGTTTACAAATTCATCAATAGAGAATGAATTTTATCAAGGTAATTATTTTAATAATTAAATTAATTATAAATAATTTGTGATTATCCAATCTCTAGTTCTGGTGTTTTATCCCTTGTATATTTTTTTGATTTAATTTTTTTGATCATGACATTCAATGATGTGTAAAATCTTAGATTAATCCTTAATCAGGGAAAGAAGAAAAGTTGGGCATGACCCATCACACGTTTTCACTACACTCAAAACCTAGAAGTGGTATAAAAGTAGTCACATAATTATTTATAATTATTTAAATATCATTGGTCAATTTATGAATTTGTGATTTAGTTTTCAATTCATGTTTAATTACACTATTAATCTAAATTGTGAGATCTGCTTTTTCCTCCTTCACTTATCATGGATCTAATCAATATGAATAATTTTATGAATGAAATAAAATATAAGATCTCATCCAAAGGTTCCATGTATTCTATCCATGTAACACAAGAGTATACTCCATGTAACTAGAGTTACAAGTCATGTACTTGTGTTCAATGCATCAAGAATTGATTTGGAAATTAATTCAAACCATGTGGATTGATGACATGTTGTGAATTTATTTCATAGACCACATGTTGACTGGGCCATCCTGACACATTCTTATCTGGGGAACACGACATGTAGCCAACAAACATGGTGTGTAGTCCCTTTGAGTTGTATATGGGTTCTGTATTACCATACACAACCTACCTGACTGGTGACCATGTAAATCAAAGACCACCCACCGTGTGGTGACTTTTACATGTCGTGAACTCCAATTTTCTGAGGCACAGTTTACACACCAAGTCCCTAGGAATGTTCCTTGGATAGATGGTGAGAGGCATACACATCATGTATCTCTATGTACACAATATATACTTATACAAAATTATGTAGATTTAAAATTTATTTATTATACTGTGTAAACCTTATCGACATGTGCTTATGTGTTGTCATTAATTTGATATGACATTCCATGTGATAGATTTTAATATATATATATATATATATATATAAATGTTTGATTAATATCTGTGTAATGTTCAGATATGAATATCATGTATGAGTCACATTTTAGTTTTTACTCTATGTACATTAAAGCATGGCATGTTATAGAAAAAACATATAATCTATGTAATAATTAAGTTGATATTACATGTCATGAAAGTATGTGATAAGTGGTGTATACTATATGTCAAAAAGAACAAACTATGTATGAGTATAATATGTGTTGGGTAGATTCATATAGGTATTAATCATGTTTTCTCCAAGGTAAATTTATGTACACCATTAATTTTAAATAAATTTATTTAATATGTTTAATATTATAATGGATGAGAATCTCTAAGAAATTTGGATTGTAACTATGATAAAATAATTGATTAATTAAATAATATTATTAATTGATTCAATATTGGTTTATTGTAAATAAGAATGATTAAGAATTCAATTCATGATTTATTAAATGCATAATTTGGTACATGGATGTGGATGATCATGAGCATCGACCAAACCTTTGTATGTGATCAGTTTCATTTAATTTATTGTTAAATTAAATTGTTGGATTGTGTGCTTTAACTCCCCTTTTTATGTAAGGTTTTTCGTGCCCGTTCTTTATTTTATGTAAATCATTTTCCCCTCACCTGCGTGTGAGTAAAAGCATATGTGAAGGATAAAGCTCTCAAAATAGTGTAGGTGGTTAAATTTTGGAGTTGAGGTGAAACCAATCCATGAGAGATACATCGGTGGATAGGTGGAAAGCTATAACATAAACCTTAATTGGTTCAAGGTGTTTTTCCCCTAGGTCTTCCGTTAGTTTATCAACCACATGATAAACTAACCATTTGAAAAATCTCATGATCATAACTATTAATTATTTTATTTCCATCAAGTTTCATGGTTATTTCATTATGGATGTTTTGTCACAATCACATAAATTAATGAAATTAATGATTATGTAAGATAGAACTAAAATACATTGGATTATCCATAAATATTATCTCATAGAAGGTTAATAACTTAATTAAATACACATAATATTAACAATCATATGAAAAAGATAAAAATTGTAAATTTACACAAAAATGGATAAAAACCATAAATAACATATATTAAGTCAGTATACCCTTCCACTACTTTAGTTAAAAATGAACCATTGTTCAAAAATAATGACCAGACAATGTTGCGGTGCTTTCAATTATCATGGAATTCTAACTTGATGTTTTGGGTTGAATTAACTTAGTTCACATTAAGGGTTGACTTCTGAAGTAGGATGTGATGTAACTTAGGGGCAGGGGTTAAGGAAACCCAATTTATAGATTTTAGGATTGGGGGAATCCACTCAACAGATTAAGGAACTGTGAGTTAATACATTTGGAATTTGGAATTTCTACCTAATACCATTTTATTTTCTTGAACAACTAGAGATTGTGTAATTAGAAGCGTAATATTAATCCTTACCACTATAATGTCTATGAAATTGGATATTATGAAGCCAATGGGGAGGGATATTGAGTTTTGATAAAATAGTGGTAAATTAATGAATATTATATATATTTATTTGTCTAAATTTTAATAGATAATATAATAAAATTATACATATCTTATGTATATAAAAAGTAATAAAATGACATAAAATATATAATTATGATCCATACTTGAGAAGGAAAACCTTCTCACCGATGCAAATTTCTAAGAGTGCAAAATGTGGTTTCATGTTATCCTTCACCATGATAGGAAATTTTTTGTGTTGTAAGAACCTATTCATGATTCACATAGCAATGAGGCAAGTGATGAAGAGTTATCTCTCTATGAGAAAAATTTTAACAATTCCAAAAATGATCAATGTTTCATACTATCATCCATTTCCATTTATATTTTTAAGTATTATATGGACATGGATGCATAGAGAAAGATGTTTCATCTTTAGGATCTCTATCAAGAGAAGAAAAGACAAGATAGGTATGAGATATCCAATACTTTTTTGCAACTGATCTTTGAGAGTCTGTGCCATTTGGGCCTCATGTAGTCATTCTTATTGTCTACATTGACTTCTTAGACATCTGGAGATGTCCAAATTTACCATAAAGGTATAAGTGGTTGTTTTAGTTTAGGTAAGGATTGAATCCACATAGACCGAAGAAGTATCCAACATACACATACATTCTATGGAGAATTGGTTATGAATTGGAAAACTTGGATGTTGATTGTAATTGACAAAGTAATTATTTTATTAAATAACTAGGTAGTTTTTAGGAATAGAATGCATGTAATTGTTTTCTTAAGGATTTTTTATTCACTAGTTCAAGACGTATCTAAACAATGATACAAGTCCCCAATATCATTCACCAATTTAATTAATAAAAAATTCCAAGTCTAATAACCAATTCACTTATAGAATCACTTTCATGATCACTCCAAGGAATTGGATTGAACTATCACTCAAAAAATTTTGTCGTTAAAGTTGGTGAAGATAGAGAAGAAAACAAGTCAAAGAAAGGAACTCTCAAAACATATAAGTAATTTAAGAATTTAAGAACATAAAATAACATCCAATACAACCCAAAGAAACTCCCTATAATCGAACCAAAAAAATTATCATTCCATTGATTCAAAGCTATCAATGGAAGGTGTAATTCAACATAAACAAGTGGGATTGAAGAAGAAAATCATTGAAATAATGAACACTCCATCGTTGTGTGAGGAATTTCACAATTGTTTGTGTGAGTAAATTCACAACTTGATTAAAAGGTATAAAAATGTTATGAAATTATATAGAATAACTAAATAATAAGAATATATTTTATTAAGAAACTAATATTATTGAGAAAACGTACATGGACGAAATAATGGTACAATTAGAAAATGAAAGCACAAAATTACAATGGAAATAAAAATTTGGATCCCAAAATCCCTTAACAACCATATCATTAAAAAAGAATATTAGTATCCCAATTTCAATCCCCTGAAATTAAATTACTTCCCCATTAATTATGGGATTCAAAAGTAGGGTGAGAAAAAAAGTAAATTGGATTCTTTCAATGTTGACCAGGAAATTCACCCAGATTCATCCTCATTTTTTGGATTCAAATATTGCATTAAATATGGAAAAAAAATTGATGGTCATAAAAGATAAATATCTTATTCAAGGTTTCCTATAATATCATTCAAAACTTTATTCCAATTGGATCATCCATTTGAATTCTATTCTTTAAATTTTGGTCCGTTTTTATGGGCCTCCAAATCTAGTCCACAAATTAAATGTAAAATTAGGCTCCCTTCATCTCTTTGAAAACACCAGAATTAGTGCTAGATAAAATATAATTAAATTATCCCCTTAATTTTCTATATTTATAGTTAAAATTTGTGCTTAATTGGGATTTAAATTTGGGATCCACATTTATTTCATGGGGCTAAGGTGCATTATTCTTTTTCTAGAAACTTCTGCATTTATGGAAAACAAATTCCATATTCCCTTATTACTAATAAATTGATTCTAAATTAATAAAAAAAATTCTGACAAAGTGATCAATCATATAAGGAAATAAAAAATAAAAAATGAATATATATTTTTTCACAAATAGATGATTGATTTGGCCAAAATTTTAACTTTAAACATAAATTGCACACATCGTAATAAATGAAGTTCAAATTATAAAATGCACTAAAATTAGTGTTTATAGAATTTGAAACACATGAATAATAAAATATAATAAATTAATATTAACCTATTTCACTGGATAATCACACCCCCAACATGAGTTTTTCTAGTCCCAAGAAAAAATTATCTCAAAAAAATGAAATTGAATCCCCTTTTCCTACAATATTTTAACATTCGATTCTCACCAAAAGACATCATGGAAAAAAAATCTTAAAACTTTTAAAAATAATTTCACACAAGTTATGTTCACAAGCACATCCCAATCCCAATATCATTCCTTTTTTCAAATTAATTTCCATATTTCATCCAATTTCATTTAAGCATGACAATGTGTAGTGTATCTTAAAAGACATGGGCCAATTTTTTTGATCAAGGGGAAACAAATGGAAATACTAGGAGGGAATCACATTAGACCTTAATATGATTATTCAATTTTATCTTTATTTATTTTTGTTCATTTTTTTGTTTTTTAACCACAATAAATATGAAAAAATTATCTCTAGGAAAGACAACTATAGATTCATGATCCCCAAGTGTCGAAAATCATGCATATTTTCAATTCCATTATCTTAAATATAAATTTAAAGACAAACTATGGGAAATAAAACTATGTATGAATGATCCCAAAGTGTCAAATGTCATGCATATGGACAAAACATTTCTCTATGTGGTCATTATTTTCATTTTCGGGATACTAAAATTAAACTAAAAGTGACCCTAAACCCAATTATATGATTAAAGGTACCCAATAACTCAAAAATACACCCAAAATACAATAGAATTGCATTTTGGTATTTTTAAGGATGAAAATTTTATCATTGAAAAATCTCATCAAAAAACTGTACGTTCCAAAAATTATACTCATGAACTTAAACAATCATTAAAACCATAATAAAGTAATTAAAAATCATTTAACATTAATTTTTCAGGATTTCCAATGTACATTAACACATTAAAGGATAATGAATTGATTTTTTCATAAAATATCATTTTTTCACCCCCCCCCCCCACATAGAAGGACACAACCCTTAGTGTTAATAGATAAGAGAACAGAGGGTTTAGAATTAGAAATAAATAGGGGGAAATTGTGATTTGAAATGAATTGATGGAACTAAATCACCATGTTAAATATTTATGAACCATAAAAAATAAATTGATCATTTTGGATTAATTTCACAAGTGGACTTCTAAGGGATGGTTAAAGGTAGGTTTTAATTCTGAAAGGCATGCATTTTATTTGTAAATTATAAAATGCTTCAGCTACCAAATATCACACACATGAAACATTATATCACATTATAAACCCCACGGGGGTTACCTTAACAAAAAAACAAAAACACACAAAATAAAATAAAATAAAAATAATGAAAAGGATAAGTTTCCTCTTAGAAAGTGATTATTTTAAATTCCTTACCTCGACCTGGACCCCCAACTTAACCAACACCAATTTTCAACATTTTAAAGACCCTATTTTTCTACACTTAAAATATATTGAGATTTATTCTTTCTTTATAATTTTTTTCATATGCAATCCTTTTTTTCATCAATGAGTGTAAAAATCTATGTAGTATCAGAAATGGTTGATCAAGTTGGTATTGTTACCTTGACTAAGACATCAAGGACCATTTTTACATTATTAGTATCAAGAGAAGAATTAATTATTAACAAAAGTAATTATTTATCACCTATTAAGTGATAATTGAGTGGGGAAGGATGGATAATAATTTTGAGTTTGGGTTGATTGAAATTTCCTAATGAAGATTGGAAATTTGAATCAAAATCAGTTTCTTCTCAAAAAAAAACTAAAAAGAATTAGTTTCATAAAAAAAATTGATTCAACCTTTAAATTTTACATTTTTGTGTTAGGGGTTTCTACAGACTTATATTTCAATATGATATTAAATGGTTCAATTTTGGTTTCTTCTATAAAATCTACAAAGTAGTAATACTCAGGACACTTGATCCATGCTTTCAAATTACCCTCTAATGAATACATAAAATCAATTTCCTATTGAATTAAATAACCTTAAAAAATTCATCTATATTCATCATCTATCACAGTTATAATTTTTGGTTGTTTAATAAATTCATGGGAGAATTTTGGGAGACAATATTCTCTGATCAGTGATGAGTAAGGGACATCCTGAGTGATGATGGGTCCCAAAACCTTTTTGATACATTGTAGTTATAATCCAAATGATGAAAAATTTAAATTAATTTTATCCATTTTTTGAAACATTTTTTCAAGAAGTTGTTAGGGATTTGTATGGAAAAGATTTTGGACATTATGGACTTCCTAAAGTTTGATATCTTTAACCAATCATAAGAGATATGTAATTTTATCCATTAAATGTTCATCATCCCAAATATTTTACATGTAATAGGGTATGTGGTAATAAATAAAGTCTTGATCAAATAAACATCCTATGTTATGGGATTTCCAAATATTGATTTCTAATTTGATTTAGTCCTGGATTTATATTGTGGTAACATTGAAGATACGCCATTAGAGTATATAGAAATTTGTATTTGAGAATTTTAGGGCACCCACAAATAGAAATGGGAAAAGATAAGAGAAATGGGATGAGAAAATAAAATGGGGGAGAATAGAATGAGTTTCTATGGTGACTTACTTGGGTCCCAAAAACGGCTCCAAAATTTGGTGAATCCAAAATTTACCCTATAGGTAGAAGCAGTTGTTGAAGTACGGGTAGGGATTGAATCCATAGTTACCTAAGAAGTATCCTATAGACACATACATTTAATGGAGGATTGGATGTAAAGTGGAAAACAAGGGTGTTGATTTATTTGAAGAAATAATTATTTAATTAAAACATAAAACAAAAAAACACACAATTAATTGATCTAAAATAACTAATTATGATGGGTTGATCCTATGTAGTTATAAGTAATAGAATGGATGTAATTTTTTTCTTAAGTATTTTTAATTCACTAGTTCAAGAGGTATCCAATCAAGGCGACATGTCCCCAACATCATTCACTAATTTAATCCATGAAAATTACAATTATAATCATCAATGCACTTATAGGATCACTTTTATGATCTCTATAAGTAATTGGATCATACTATCACTCAAAATTTGTAGTTGTCAATGTCGGTGATGAAAAAGAAGAAAAAAAGTCAACGAATGGAACTCTCAAACTATATAACTGATTTAAGAATTTAAGAACATAAAAAACATCCAATACATCCAAAATAAACTCCCTATAATCAAACCAAAAAATGGTTATCCTTTTTTTGATAAAACTATCTTAATGGAAGGTGGATGTTGACTTAAAGAAGTGGAATTGAAGAAGAAAAATATCAAAATAACGAACACTTCACTATTGTGTGAGAAATTCCACAATTGTTTGTATGAATAAATTAACACCTTGATTCATTGGAATAAAAATGTTAAGAAATGTTATAAAATAAGTGAATAACATGAACAAATTTTATTAAGAAACTAATATTATTTAGTAAACTTACATGGAAAAAATGAATGTGCGATTACAAAATGAAAGCGTAAAATTACAATTGAAAGAAAAACATGGATCCTTTAATCCTTTAACCAAAAGTTGATAAGTTAGTAATATTAGTATCCTAGGGTATATCCCCCGTCATTAAATTTCTTTCCCATTAATTAATTGAGTGAAAATGAGGGCGATAAGAAAAGGTAAATTTGAGTCTTTCAATATTGACCAGGAAATTCTCCCAAATGCATTCCAATTTTTGGTGTTCAAATATTGCATTGAATATAGCTTAATAATTGATGTACATAGAATATAAATGTCTTCTACTTGTATTACTATAATATCTAACAAAATATCATTCCAATCAGATCATCCATTCGTATTTTATGCTCAAAATGGTGGGATGTTTCTATGGGCCTTCAAATATGGCCCCCAAATTAAATGAAAAATTGGGCTCCATATATCTCTTTGAAAACTTCAGAATTAGATATGGACATAGTTTAATGAAATGGTGATCATAATTTAACATATCTATAGTTAATATTTTAGGTTTATTAGTCTTGAAATGTTGAATCAACTTTTATTCGATGGGCCTAAGGCCCATTATGCTTTGTACATAAATTAATGCATTCATGGAAAATATTTCTGTATCCACGTGTGATTAATCCATTGAACCAAAAATAGAAAAATTACCAAAAAATGAGATCAATAATATCTCAAAATATAAAATTAATATAATTAATATAATTTTTTCTACAAACAATAGATTGATTGTGCCTAAATTTTCACTTTATAAGTGAATTTCACATATGGTGATAAATGAAGTTAAATTTATAAAATGACTTAAAATTGGTGATTATGGAATTTTAAACAAATGAATATTAAAATATACTCAATGAATATTATCTTATTTCAGTATATAATCAAAATATTATGGATTAAATTCTCATATGAGTTATGTATATATCTCCTACATTCATCACATCTTAATACCTTCTCTAATTTTATTGTTAATTACTATATAAGAAATAATGAGAAGAGTCTTTTGGAACTTATAACCTTGATTCACCAAGTGGATAAATATATGGGGTGTGATAAACCCATGATCCTTATAGTGAATGAGAAAAGGAAGAAGAAGTTAAATGGGTCCAATACACACAATAGGTCTAAAGCTCCTGAGCATCATCCTTTTAGGAAGAGGAAAATCCGGATGTAGGGTAAGGATAATGAGGTAGTATGTTTTTCATGTGTAATTTTAGGCCACTAAAATATGAACCACACCGATAATCAAGGAAAATCTAAAGGTATGTTGTTATCAAGTTTAATATTTCAATATCTATGCATTGGGTATTATATAAAACTTTTGGTGCTCACATCTATATCCAAATGTTGGAAAAAGTATTTTCTAGAAGATTTCTACAGGAGAGGCGTATCTGAGAGGTACTAATGGTGTGAGTATGGATTCAAAAACCATTGTTGACTAACACCCTTCATTGAAAATAGGAATATTTTTTATTTTAAAATATTTTTATTATGTACCTATGGTTACTAAGAATATAATTTATGTGTCATGCCTAAATTCATATGGGTTTATTTTCAGGTTTGTAAATTAAAGTTTCTTATTTTATACAAAAATCATATGTTATGGTAAAGAACATTTAAATAATTGTCTTTATTTGTTAAATTGTTAAAACCAAGTGTTGGAAATTGATAATAAATCATGTTCACAAAACTCATATAACACCCATATTTGGAAAAAATATCTTGGTTATGTAAAAGAGAAGTGTTTGAAAAAGCTCTATCAAGATGGTTATTTAGACTCTTATGTTCTAAAACCACTTGAAATATGTCATGATTATTTATAAGGAAAAAATACCAAACCACCAATTGGTGTATAGGTTGAAAGGGCCATGAATACTCTAGGACTGGTACACACTAATGTGTGTGGACATTTTCTAGTACAATCTAGAGGTGGATATTCCTACTTCATAAAATTTAATGATGACTTGAGTAGATATGGCTATATCTAATTGATGGTGTATAAGTCTAAGACCTTTTAGAAATTAAAAAATAATAATTAATGAAGTAGAAAATCAACTTGGAAAAAAGATAAAGAATCTTTAATCAGGTTGAGGTGGTGAATATATTAACCAAGATTTCATCGACCTTCTATAGGAGGTTGGGATTCTATCTCAACTCAATAAACCTTACACAACATAGTGGAATGGTGTTAATGAAAGGAGGAACTGTATCTTGTTATACATGGTAAGTTTTATGATGATTCATGCATATATTGTTTTATCCTTTTGGGGATATACATTACAAAATGTGGCATACACATTAAACTTAGTACCAACTAAAGCAGCAAACATAATTCCATTCAAGTTATGGAGTGAAAAGAAACCAATTTTGTCTCATAAACATGTATGGGGTTGTTAGGATATTGTTACGTCCTCCTCACACAACAAACTAGAACATTGGGGGACAAAGATATCTTCTTAGGGTATCATAAGCAAACAAAGGGATACTACCTATACAACCCCTCAAAAAAGAAAGTGTTTGTTTCAGGAAAAGTTTTATTTCATGTTAAGGATCACATCCTCAAAAAAGATAGTGGGAGAAAGATTGAATTTAATGAATTTGATGCTCAAGATACACAATATTCAGTATATGAATATATTTAATAGGTCCTCATGGAATAATAAGTTCATGAAAAAACAAGTACTGCATGGGATCATAAGAGAGGTAAAAAACTAGGGAGATTTTCTTTTCTCATCCCTGATGATGGTGACTTATTATTGGTTGAAAATAGTGAACATATCTCCTATAAAGAAGAAGTAGAGAGCTTATAAGCTGCAATATAGAATGAATCCATGAATTATGAAATGGATACCACATATCAGAACCATGTTTGGGTTCTGGTCAATGCGCTAGTTGATGTAAATCTCGTCGGATGAAAATGGGTATTCAAGATAAAAATGGAAAAAATAAGGTAAAGTAAATAACTATAAATCAAGGATAGTGTCTAAACAGTCTAAACAGTTTCAAGGAATTGACTATGATGAATCTTTTTCACCGGTTTCCCTATTTAAATCCATTGATGTAATGAACCAAACATTTTAAATAAATTTTGTTTCCTAAAAATGTGTGTTATATTATTTTGTACTCAACAAAACTATATCCCTTTAAAAATGAAGTGACTGTAATTGAAATTTGACC
Organism: Viscum album; assembly: GCA_963277665.1. Lineage (NCBI taxonomy): Eukaryota > Viridiplantae > Streptophyta > Magnoliopsida > Santalales > Viscaceae > Viscum > Viscum album. Next base: position 1,712,001,184 of record OY728165.1, on the reverse strand, counting down.
TTTGGGATTCAACAGTTATATAACTGTTGGTCAATTATGATTTTTGGTCAATATGACTGTTGGAAACAATACTCTTAATATCAAATTTAACGTTATAATTTGTATTATAAATAGAAATGATGATAGTTAATTAATGCAGAAAGAAGATTTGATGGACTAATATATTAGAATCATACCATAAAACCCATTTATTGGAGCTTAGGAAGGAGTTAGAATCACTAGGATTCTCTGTTGACCAAGCCCAATATGAACATCTACATGTTAATCTTGAACAAAATTTCCTTAAGAAGAAGTTAAAATTAGTGGAGATTACCACTCTGGCGATGTTAGCCAAACTACCCCATTAGTTTACCACTATCGCACAACTCTACCTTAGGTTGTATAAAAGTGACATAAGGGTTTTTTATTTGTTCCATATTTACTTAAAATTTAATCCTTCTTTTTAAATAAAGTTTTTATTTCATCATTTCCATTTAAAGAATGGTTTTTCTTTAAAATTGAGTTGGAATTTGATAAATTTAATTTTCAGGAAAAAATTGTAATTTTCATAGAGATATAAATTATTTTCTTAAAATAATGGTTTATTAATAATGTTTATTATAATTAAATAGTGTTATATAACCACTATTATCTAATTAAGAATGATAAAATAATTTTTTTTCAAGTGTCGAATGTTTTACTATGCATTTTTGGTCCGCTATTATTTTTAATAGATATATTTTTATAGTTAAAATTTAAATTTATCATATTTAGAGAATTATTATGATAAACTAAATTACAATTTTTAATTTATAACGTTGATATTAGGTTACAATGAATTTATGAGAATTTTATAAAATACTTTATTTTTCAGTGAATAGTAAAAATACAATTTTGAATTCTTGGTATGTGTAATGACATAACAATGATGAAATATGTAATATAAATTTTTTTCAACTATTCTGGATTAAAATATGATAATATGTTTCCCAAGTATCTTATATCATGGCCATATACCATGGGAGATCCCATGGTTTTGCAAATACCTCTACCCTGGTGTCATTGGAAATTAATAAAAAACTCCCTCACTTTTTCAATTAATACACGCAAATTTATTCATTTATTTTATTCCAAACTCATCCTACATTAAGAAATAATATTTCTACCTCCAAATTAGTCCTCCCAAGGTGTTCTAATTTCCCCAAGTTCCCGATCTTTGAGTTTTAGGATCCACTATTCAAGTTAAGGAAACACTCAACTTCTCTTTTCCTTTCAGGTATCCTTTTTATGTAGTATGTATTTAAAATTTACATATAATGTTATTTTCCCATTTTATTCTATCCCTTTACTATATTATGAGTAATTAATTAATTTTATACACTTTTCCACTCTATTTTTTATGTTTTCTAATCCCATGATTCATACCTCTTATGCTGTCATATTTTCATCTCAAAATTTATCTCTTTTTATCAAGAAATTATTTTCTTTTCTTTTTTGAATACTCAAAACCGTTTTTTTCTCTAGGTGTGTTCACATAAATTTAAAAATGATATATTTATTTATTTTATTAACATACATGAATCCTTACTACCTTTTCTGTGGGTTTAAAATGACAAAAGGATCTTGTTTTTAATCACTTTCTAAAACAACATGATTTTGAAATGAAACCCATTTATTTTATTCTCCATGGGTTATTTATGTGATGTTTTATTAATATATGTGTGTCTTGAACTATTTAAGATACATTAATTGTGTTCCCTAATAATTCTCAAATGCATTGAGTAAAGAATTTAATCTCTTGGGATGACATGTTTTATGATTCCTTAGTAAAATACCTTGGAAATTTTTATGACACCTCTGTGATAAACCTTGGTGATACACTAATGAATTACTCAATTAAATGTTGTATCCACATTTATAATTTATTATTAATGTTATTATTATTATTATATTCCTCATGCCTATATGTATTTAATCATGTTATTACTGATATTTCTCAATATCACAAGTAAATTGTTTCCCTTGTTAACCATTATTGGGCCTTATACCCACCCTTTAATTTGATGTATTTCCTCGAGTTATGAGATGTAGTAATTGAACATATGATGAACCTATGATGAAGAAATTTACGTTTATTAGATTAATTTTTTCAAATTTTCATGTATTATGTTCATTTTTTTCCAGAACCTAAACTTTAGAAGATCCCCTATTTCTAAAATGTACTGAAAAGTTATGTAAAAAAAGGCAGTATTACAAAGTTGGTATAAAAGTATGGTTTACATATTTGGGGAAATTAGGATTTAAAAACATTAGGAAGAGCCCTAGAAAAAATTTTAAATGTAGTAAAACTTATTAGTATTTTGGTGAAAAATTAATTAAGTGGTTTTTGAACAAAAAAATCCATGTCTGTATATGAACAAGTGGATGTGGCACTAGTATAGATTCATCTAGGGGTAAAACCTAAAAACACCGCTGTGATCTATACTCAAATGGAAGATGGTTCATGACAATGAGACTTATTGAAATCTTGTTTTGAGACTCCTAGGAGATATGTTTGGTTAATCCCAATATTTTTATGAATCATTATGATAGATTTATATAAAATTTAATTATTTTTTATGAATAACATGTTTAAGCATGATGTAATATGGAATAAAAGTATATTTAGAATTATAAGACTATTAAATGAAACAAATTTCACCCTAAGGTATTATTCTTTTAGAAAATGGTGGGAAATAGGAGAAATCGCATAAATGGTGAGCACAATGGACCAAGCGTTGACAGCCTTCCGATGTAATATTGGATGGTAACCATCATGAGAATGATGAATCAACTGACCCAAATTAATGAAAATAACATGAATCAAGATGAGAGACCAGAATCTCCATGAAGGGAAAAACTTTCCATTGATTCATTTATTTATCAATGACCACCAACGTTAAATGCATTTACAACCTCATTGATTTTTGAATAGTGGATAATCTCTATCAAAAAGATATTTTCTATACATTGTTGTGTATAATAAGAGAAAGTAACACTATCTGTGTACCACTTAGAGGGAGAACCTGATCAGTGGTGGAAATAGATTAAAAACAAGAGGCCAAGAGGGGATATTGAAGCTATAGAGTGGAAAAAGATTAGGTGATCTTCTTTAATAAGAATTTCCCTTGTTTGGTGAGAATGAAAATGGAGAAGGAATTCCTTGAGATGAAGTAGAAGGAAAATGATTCTATAGGATGCTATGAGAGTAACTTCACAATAATTTCTCACTACACCTATAGCTTTGTCATAGATTATAATTATATGGTTAATATATTCTTAAATATACTAATACCCCATCTATGGAATTATATTTACAATTGATACTATGGAAACTATGAGGAGACAGTGAGAAGTGCTATGAAAGTTGAACTAGAGTTCAGTGATATGCATTGGTATCATAAATTTAATGAAATGAATAGATCTTTATATCCAAACTTGGGGAGTATCATTGACTATGTAAGAGGAGAAAATAAAATGAAACTTTCCACAAGAAACAAATGTGGGAAGAATCATTCAGAGAACTGCCTGCTCAGGAGCAGGAAGTGTTACAAGTGTGGAAGAGAAGGCCGTATTAGTCAGAACTATTATAGTTAGGTGAAGCCTAAACTTATCAAAACTAAAGAAAAATGTAATATGGTGCAGGACCTACCTGAATTATAGTGCTTCAAGTGTGGAAACCTTTCCCACCATTCCCATAATTTTCCATATATGAGGGTAGTGGAGGGGAATCACCATCAACATTAGCATAAGCTAAGGGAGAAAGTTCGTGCTATTTTTATCACTATTTTTGAAGTTTAATATCTAATTGATGTAGTGGAAGGTACTATTGTTGTTATCTAAAATCTATAAAGTACTTTGTTTGATTCTGTTTTTACACATTCCTTTATTTACTCCAAGTTTACAAAGAATATAGAATCAATCCCTGAACTGCTAGAAGTAGAACTATCAGTCAAGACTCCTAGGGAGATTATCCATGAATAAATTGTGTTTATATACTCTAGTATTTACTTTGGTGAGCATAGACTCATTTCAAATCTAGTATTCATTTCCATGATGTACTTTTACGTTATACTAGGGATGAACTGGATCTCAAAGTATAATGCTAAGATCAAATACAAAATCAAGGAAATATCAGTGTTCTTGAATGGAAAACCTATAGTTTTTTTCAAAGGAGATATTTTTCAACCAAAATTTTTCTAAATGCACCACCTATATCCTTCATTATGAATATGATCAGTGAATATGAAGAAGGAAATTAATGTATACAAATAGATAATGTCCCCATAATTTAGGAATACGTTGATGTATTTCCTAAGGAGTTACCTGGACGTCCACCATAAAGAGAGGTAGACTTATCCATTTATCTTATTCCTAGATCCAAGCCAATTTCAAAGACCCCATATAGAATATAAAAAGTGGAGCCGAAGGAATTAAAGAAGCAACTCCAATATATTTTGGAGAAGTGGTCTATCTAGCTATGTGGGTCTCCTTGGGGATCACATGTTCTCTTTGTGAATAAGAAGTGTGGATCAATGCAATTATGCATTGATTATAGAGAAAATGAAGAGATCATAGTGAAGAACAAGTTCCCACTTCCAAGAATTGATGATTTATTTGACCAGCTTCATGGGGCTTAATTCTGCTCCAAGATTGATCTTCGATCTATTTATCATAAATTGAGGGAAAAGAAATAATATATTCCATATACTGACTTCAAATCATGATATGAGCATTATGAGTTTTTTGTTGTACCCTTTGGATTAACGAATTCTCATACCATTTTTATGGATTTGATGAACAGAGTTTTTAAGGACTATCTTCATAACATTTTTGGTAGTTTTTATTAATTATATTTTCATATATTTCAAAATTTTGAGGATAATGAGGATCATTTAAGGTTTATATTGAAAACTCAAAAGAAGGATAGATAATTTGGAAAGATCAACAAATTTGAATTTTGGTTACAAGATGTTTCTTTCTTGGGGAACATTGTAACCAATAAAGGATTATTTGTTGACCCTACCAAGATAGGGGTTGTGGATTAGTGGCCTCATCCTATAACAATAATTGATCATCATAGTTTCCTTGAATTAGTGGTATATTATAGGTGGTTTTTGAAAAACATTTCTTGAATATCTAATCCACTAACCAAGTTAAATTGAAAATGGGTCAAGTTCATCTATAAAAAGGATTGTGAATAAAGTTTTCAAGGGATGAAGAAGATATTGGTTACTCCAATCCATGTTAACTCTACCCTCTATCGGAGATGGATTTGTTATTTTTAGTGATGCATATCTTAAAGGTCTTGGCTGCGTCCTCATGCAAAATAACAAGCTAATTGCTTATACATCTCGACATTTGAAGCCTCATGAAAAGATCTATCCTACGCATGACTTGGAGCTTGTTGTAGTTGTTTTTTCTTTGAAGATACAGTGGCACAATGTTTATAGGGATAAATGTGATACATAAACAGACCATAAATGTTTGAATAATATATTCATTCAAAAGGAATTTAACATGATACATAGGAGATGGTTGGAACTTCTTAAAGACTATGATTGTTTAATTCATTGTAACTTCAAAAGATAAAACCAATTCACTTATTAATTAAGTAGGAAATACCCTATTGTGCTGTTAATGATGAGGATTCAAAGAGATCCTTTGATCAAAGACCTAGTAAAACTAGACATGGAAATCATAAGGGAAGGGACATAATCAACCCTATCCCAAATTATATCTCAACCATAATCCCTAAATAATATCAATAAATCTCAAAGAGAAGATCATTTGTTGTAGAAAAACGTAGAGGTTGTGAATATTGGGAAGTCTCTTGAGTTCAATATTGATGAAGAAGGTGTACTAAAATTTTGTACAAGGCTATGTGTTCAATATATTCTGGAAATAAAGAAGTATTTGAGGGATGGTGCTCATAGATCTAATTTTTATATATATTCTAGAAACATGAAAATGTATAGGAACTTTCATGATCATTATTTGCGAGATAACATGAAAAGGGAGATTGTTGACTACACTATAAGGTTTCTGGTGTGTCGAGAAGTAAAGGCAGAGTGAAAAATTCTTAAAGGGGTATTACAACCACTAATCATACCAGTATGGAAGTGGGACAATATCATTGTGGACTTTTTCATTGGTCTCCTAAAATAATCCAAAGGAAATAATATGATATGGGTTATAGTGGACTATCTCACCAAGACTACCCATTTAATCTCTATTTGGGAAGATTTCTCTCTTGAACAACTCTCCAATATATATGTGATGGAGGTGGTAAGGCTGTATTGAGTTCCATCTTCTATCATATTTGATAATGATCCAAGGTTCAAATCAAAATTATAGAGATGTCTTCAATATTATATGGCTATATAATTGAATTTTGGTATGTCCTATCACCCCCAAACTGAAGTCCAATCTAAAAGGACTATTTTGACACTTAAGGACATGCTTACAACATTCTTGATGGAATTTAAAGCTGGATGAGATCAACATCACCCATTAGTTGAGTTCTTGTAAAAATATTGAATAGTATTCAAATGGAACCATATGAAACTCTATATAGAAAGCGATATAGAACTATTATTTGTTGGGATGAAGCTGGTGAGAGAAAACTTCTTGGGCTTGATCTCATACAAGTGATGATGTATAAGGTTCATGCCATACAACAACACATAAAGGCCGATCAGAGTCAGCATAATAGTCATGATGACAATAATTGAAGGGAATTTGAGTTTGATGTTGTGGAAAATTATTCCTTTGAATTTCACCTTGGAAGAGAGTCATGTGGTTTTAGAAGAAAGTGAATCTTAACCCCAGGTAAACTGGCCCCTAAAAATCTTTGATTTCATAGAAGAAGTGGCATATCGGCTTCAAATTCCACCAAACCTAGCTCTAGTTCATTATGTTTTTAATGTATATATCTTGAGGAAGTAATACCTAACCCATCAAATGTACTGAATCCAAAAGTGGTACAACTATAACATGACCTCTCTTATGAGGAGCAGCCGGTGGAGATATTTGACCGTAGAGACATGGTTCTAAACAAAAGACTACCCACCTCATTCAAGTATTGTGGAGGAACCAAAAATATGAAAAATCCATAAGGTAATTAGTGGAGACAATGAGGAAAAATTACCCACGCCTTTTCTCAACCAAGGGAATGAGATGAAATTTCATGGATGAAATTTCTTAAGGGGGGAAGAATGTAACGACCCAAACCTTTTGAATAAAATTTGTTTCCAAAAAATTTGTGTTATATTATTTTGTACTCAACAAAAATATATCCCTTTAATAATAAAGTGAGTATAATTGAAACGTGACATTTGGGATTCGATCGATATATGACCATTGGTCAATATTACTGTTGGAAAAAATACTCTTAATAATAATTTTAATGTTATAATTAGTATTATAAATAGAAATGATAATGGTTAATTAATAAAGAAAGAAGAGTTGATGTCCTCATCCAATAGAATCATGACATATGAATCCCAGTTTTTGATCTTGTTAAGGAGGTAGTATCACTAGTATTTTCTCTTGACCAAGCCCCTGCCTAACTTCATCATTTTAATCTTGAATGAAATCGCCTATGAGAGAAGTTCAAGTTAGTGGAGATTTCCACTCAGGTGATGTTAGTCGAGCCACCCAATGAGTCTATCACTATTTCAAACCTCACCCTCAGGTTTTATGTGAGTGTTATAAGGGGTTATATGTCAATTATTTATTTACTTAAAATTTATTTATTTTGTTTTAATAAAATTTTTAATTCATCATTTTTGTTTTAAGAATAGTTTTTCTTAAAAAAACTAGATGGATTTTGATAAATTGATTTATCAAGAAAAAATTTTACTTTTAAGATAGATATAAATTATGATATTAAAATAAGGATTTATTAATAATATTTATTATAACAAAATGGTGTTTTAGAAACACTCTTATTTAATTACAAATGAAAAAATAATTTTTCTCAAGTGTCAAAAATTTTACTATATATTTTATGTCCACTATTATTTTTAATAAATAAGTATTTTTATAGTTAAATGTTAAATTTTTCATATTTATAGAATTACTATGATAAAATAAATTTCATTTTTAAAATCAGAACGTCTATATTAGGTTACAGTGAATTTAAGAAATTTTTTTAAGACTTTGTTTTCTGCTGAATAGTAAAAAAACACAGTTTTGAGTTTTTGGTATTCTTAATGACATAATAATGATCTAATATGTAATATAAAATGATTTTAGACTCTTTTGGATAAAAATATGATAATATGTGTCCTAAGTGGCCAATAACATGGGAAAATACCATTAGAAAATACAATGGGAAAGCCCGTAGTTTTGCAAATATCACAACTGAGGTGTCCTCAAATATTAATAAAAAAACTCCCTCACTTTTTCTATAAATACCCACTTTCATTAAAAATTCATCATACATGAAGTTATGGTAGTTTTAATTCCATGTTAGTTCTTCCAAGGTGTCCTCAAGCCCCCTAAGGTCCTGATCTTTGGGTCTTAGTAGCCACTATTCATGGTAGGAGAACTCTCAACTTCTCTTTTCCTTTCATGTTTCCTTTTTTATGTGGTATTTATTAAAAATTTACATAACATGTTATTATGTATATTCAATTAAATAAATTTTCTATATTAAGATTCATTTTTTTATGGGAGACCATTTTCCCCTCACTTTTTAATGTTTTCTAAAACCATCTTTCATACCCCTTATGCTACGAGATTGTCGTCTCAAAAATTCTCTTTTTATATCAAGAAATTACTTTATTTTATTTTTTGACTACCCAAACCAAATTCTTATCTAGGGTTTTTTACATTGATTTAAAAAAGATCTATATAATTCTGTTATTAACATACATGAAACCCTCGTTCCTTTTCTGTGGGTTTAAAATGAAAAAACGGATCTTTTTTAAATGCTTTCTAAAACACCATGATTTTCAAATGAAACATGTTTATTTTATTCTCCGTGGGTTATTTATGAGATGATTTATTTATATATATGTGGAAGAAATTAATTAATACAAATTAAGGTTTCACCCTGATAGCACTCTAATGCATTGGGTAAATAATTTAATCTCTAAAGATGACATGTTTTACGATACCTTGGTGAATAACCCTGGTAATTTTTATGAAACCTCAGAGATAAACCTTGGTGATATGCTTCTAAATGACTCAATTAATTGTTCTATCCACATTTATAAAGTTATGGTTAATGTTATTATTATTATGATATGCCTCTTTCTCATTAATCTATGTATTTCATGAAGTTATTAATGATATTCCTCAAAATCATAAGTAAAATGTTTCCTTTGTTTACCCTTAGAGGTCCTTCTGCTCACCCTTTAATTTGATGTATTCCCCTATGTTATGAGATGTAGTAATTGAACATAGTATGAACCTATTATAAATCCATTCGAATAGATTAGAATAATTTTTTCATATTTTCATGTATTATATACCTTTTTTCCAAGACACTAAACTTTAAAATATCCTCTGTTTGTAAAATGAAATAAAAATGGCCGGATTCCATTATCATAATTATTACTGATATAGAATATTACCATGACTATGAGATATGGAAGATAGATATAAAAACTACATTTATTAATGGTAGCATTTTCAAATATTTCTATATGACATAACCAGAAGGGTTTGTGACTCCAGGTGATGCCAAAAGTATTTTCAATTTGCGGAGATCAATTTATGGATTGAAGCAAGCATCCAGGTTATGGAACAATCGATTTGATGAATATATATAATAATTTAGTTTCCTTAATAATTACAGTGATCTATTTGTTAATAAGAGTTTTAGTGGGAATTCGTTCGTTATCCTAGTAGTATATGTCGATGACATATTACTTGTTGGAAATGACATACCAGTATTACAGTCTGTTAAAGACTGGTTGAACAAATGTTTCTCCACAAAGGACTTAGGTGAAGAAACCTATATTCTATTGATCAAGATAATTCTTGATAGATCCAATAGTATAATTAGACTATGTCAAAGTACATATATTGACCATATAGTAAAGAGATTTAGTATTGAACAATCCAAGAGGGGATTGGTTCCAGTGTCATATGGTTTACATCTTTCTAAGAAAATGTGACCTAAGACGCAACAGGGGAAATAGATAACGAGTAATATCCCATTTGATTCTATTATTGGATCAATCATGTATTCATTTTTATGTACTAGACCTGATGTTTTTTATGCATTGAGTATGCTAGGAAAATATCAAGTAGATCTAGTAGAACAACATTGGTATATTATTAAGTCTATCCTTAAGTGTCTAAGAATAACTGAGGATATCTTCCTCATGTATGGAGGAGATGAGGAGCTATTTATCAGGGGTTTTATGGATTATATTTTTCAGACAGATTAGAATGATATGAAGTCACAATCAAGATATGTTTTCTATTTTAATTGAGGATCTGTTAATTGGAAGATTTCCAAGCATCAAGCTGTCACGGATTCTACAATGAAGTCTGAGCATATAGAATATTCTGATTAAGCTAAGGAAACTATTTGGATTCAGAACTTTTTCTAAGAGCTTAATGTGGTACCTGGTAGTAAATACCCTATAACATTTTATTGTGATAATATTGTAGTGTTGGATTTGAAAAAGATCCATGGTCACACCAACAGACAAAGCACATACTTTGGAAGTATCACCTCTTAAGGGATTTTCATTAGAGGATTAAAGTTATAGTAAGTAGAGTACCCATGTAAGAGAACATAAAAAATCCATTGACTAAAGGTCTATCTTAGTATAAGAATGAGTATCGTGTGATATCTAGCGTATATAAGGTTTTTAGCAGTTGGCTCTAGTGCAAGTGGGAGTATATTGGAGTTGGTGCCCTAGAACCTACTTCTGTGTACTTTTTGATAACCCGCATTCATGTTTTTGAATATTAATAAACCTATTATCACATCATGATTTTTTTATACATAACATAGTATGTGATAATGTCCCAAGATTGGTTTTTGCACTGAAGGTCATAGAAATTCCCCACTGTGATGAGAACATGGATGTGTTATGACACTATTCTTAAATATATGTTCTATATCAACATGATATCATTTGAGGGACACAAATGATACATGATATCATGGGTGGAGACTCATATTACTTTAAAGAACCTTCTCATGGTGTACTCCCTTGGAAATATTCAGTAGGATATTATGAGAACGCTACCCACTAGTAAGAAATTGACATTTATATGTGTCATTGGTTGTTCCTATTTTAGGACATGTGTATTTTCCATCATACTTTAATATTATTATTAATGATTATTATGAGTTTCGTACATTGATGTATTGGTGAATACTATGACAATAGATGTTTGCAGTGAGGTAGGATACATTGGGTGTGTCACGAGTAATATTGCATTAATGAATAATGTGAGGAAGGATTTATCCATTCTGTTCATTAATGGAATTTAATATCTTAGGTCCTTTGATGGAAATGATACAGCCTAAATAAATATGCTTTCATGGTGCCCTATAGGAATGTTCAATTTATATAATGTCAAGGAAAGATACATCGAGTACATAGGTTTATGGAACCGGTAAGGAACCCTCTTGATTAGAGATATCAAGATAAAGGCATTATATTACATAGTAAGTGTCCTAATAAGGTTTTATTTCATCGTGGGATTAACTTATTTCTCTATGGGTGCTTGGCATATTTTTAGATTCTAATCTTGGAATTTAGGCTATTTTACCTAATTCCACTAAGAAAGATTCATAGAGGGTCACATACTAAGTGTATCCAAAATCTAAGTTAAATAATAATAATATTATTTTTTATTTAACAAGTTGAATAAATATTATTCATGCATGTGGTTGAACAATTATTCATAATTTCCTGATTATATTTATTCTGTCACTAGTTATTCAAGAGAATATAATGTGAGTGAAATATTTAATAAATATGTAATTTCTATTTAGTTAATATAATATTTATTTATTTATTGTTGAATAATTCAGTGATATATATTTATAAAATAAATATTTATTATTCAAGGCTAGATAAATATTGTGGACGAATGTCGGACGAATTTTAATGTTTCGATGAGAAATAATAAATAATAAATATTATTTAATTATATAATATTTATTTTAATTCGCAAGTGAAGTACATGTTGAGTAATAATAATATTATTATTTTTATTATTTATACATGGGCTTCCACATGGATTAAATAAATAATAAGGGGCACTTCTGAAATTATTTATTTCCAACCCTAGAAATATATAAACCCAATTATATTATTTTATCTAAGATCAAATTCATTTGTTTGGTTGTACAAAACAGATTTAGAGGATTATTTCAATCCCTATAGAGATCCCATCTCCAGGAACACTACCAAGAATAAAGAGAGATCTCCCTCCACCTACCACTCTCATGCCAAAAGAGATCTAGGAGAAAACTTTGGAATTGATTATCAAGGTGATCAATGGAAGATGACACAAGTGATAATATCATTCATGCTAGCACCCAGAGATTCAGAAAGTGATGTTCGGAGATTTGTGGAACATGTGTGGTTCACCGATAAAGGTAATATTCTTTTATTTGTACAATCCAATGACAATACAATGTTGATCTTTTTTCAGATTCATCTACGAAGAAATAATTCCACAAAGTTAATTCTTTAATTAATAAAATTAATTATAAAAAATATGTGATGATCCTCTATCTAGTTCTGGAATTTTATCTCTTGTAATTTAATTGAACACAACATTCAATATTGTGTAAAATATCATATTAATTATCGATCTTGAAAAAAATTTGGGCACAACCGATTGAATGCATCCTCTATGCCCGAAATCTACATCTATGATCATAAGATAATAGTATAATTTTATGGTAATGATATTCAAAGAGGTACAAATTTAAAACAATTCAAGAATTTTAATGCAGTGCGGGTAAAAGAAAAGTTAGTATTTTTATTAATGAATGGAGAAGTTTTGAAAAAAATGAAATTATCTCAATTATGGGAGACTATTTTGGTAAGATCTTTTATTATTATTTTACTTATCATGAAATGTTTATAGTAATATATGGTTTACCCTTTATTATAATATGACATAGGATATACCTGATACTAGAGGAGTTAGGAGGAAATTTCTATCATTGGATACTAGGGGATTGAGGGATTTCAATTCAACCCTCATATTAGATTTCATTTTTGGACATAGACAACCTCAAAATCCATGTGATATATATCCATTTATAAATAAAGATATAAGGAAGAAATTTGTTTAATGTAGATTATGATAATTATTTTTGGTAAGTGAAATTTTTCATTTTAGATATTTTTTAATATTAATGTTTTATTTTTTCTAAATTTATAAAAAAATGTGGAGATATCATCAGGAGATCCAATATAGAAATGTATACCCTTGTAATTTATCTTTGGCAGGGTATATGTTATTGGAATAAAAAATGATGAATGAAAATTTTCATAAACTAAGAGCAGAGTCTTAAAATTGTGAAGAGGTTGACCCCTGCAGACATGAAAAATGAACGAGGGTTCAGATGAGAAAAAAAGGACAATATCTTATAGAAGAGTTGAGGGTTGTAGATGAGAGGATTGTAATATGTCTATTTATTTATTTAATTTAAATCTATTCTTTACATATTGTGATTCACTGCAGATTTTTTCAAATATTCTCTATAGGAATATCTTTAGGAGAAGATCACACATGGGGTCTTCATAACTGAGGGTAGGGAGGATATTTTAGCTAGAGGATTGGGAAATCCCAAACACTCACTATAAGGCCCCATCCTTAAAAAATTACATAATCTTGATTTAAATGGATAATTAACCTTGAGGATCTTTTCAGGTTTATTGTTTTAGATAATTAGGCCATAACAATTATATTACATCTCAAAAATTACAAAGTAAACACTTCTACACAGTTTCCATTTTTTCACAAAATAAAAACTATTGAAAAAAAGTGTCATGTCTAGTCCATGTTTTAGACAGCATGACTTTTCCTTAATCCCATCCTTGACCCAAATACAATTTATGTCCTATGAAAAACATTTCAAAAACATGCTATGGGAACAAAAAGCTCAGTAATGGATACACAAAGAAGGAAAACTATTAGTTTTTCAAAACAATAAGTTAACCATGAATACCTTATCATAAGTAACATTTTTCACATTTATGAATTAGTAAATACTCTTCACTGAATAAAAGAATATTTCTTACCATTTTTAAACCAAAATATTGTTATAAAACCCATATAAAGAACACAGAAGATATAAAGGTAACTTGGGACATAAACATATTTAAATGGAATAACTATATGGTTGACTTCCACACATATCACTGAATGGAATAGGCATGTGGACAAATTCCATACCCAATGCATTGGAGGTTATAACATAACCACCCGTCCTAGTTTATCACAGCACCACCCATCAATTGGTTTATCACGTAACCACCTGTCAAATGTCCATGTACAATGATAAAATCATAACACATAAAATATTGTAAATATAAACATTTTACTAATAACATTTTAATTACAATAACAAGAAATTATTTCAAGATATTAAAAAATCTATCACTTTCAAAAACCATTTTCAATACCAAAATAACCAGAAAAAAAAATGGATTTCTTTTCCTTTTAAAAAAACATTAAGGCTTATAGATGAAGCCAACTAATGATTACAGTGGCATAGAGTTCATTGTTACCGCAATGGTTAAAAACATTACTTTTTTAGTTTAGTAAAATTATTCATAGAAACAAAATATTCCACTTTAATGAAATTAAAATTAAAAGGGGTTTATTATATACTGTATAAAATAAAGTCGTGTATAAATCAAAGTATGCCTCAATGAAAGGAGATTGAGACGAAGTCCCTTACAAAGACCTTTTTGTAAATAAAATAGATCAATTATGTGTATTCACTAAAATTACACATGAATAATTTATAAATACAATATAGGATAACAAAAATAATTTTTCACAAAATCATAGCATGAAATATTCAAGAAGTAGAATATTAACCCAAAGAATGGAAATTGGGTTAGGAAGTTCCCTTACCTCATGTCTATCATGACTCGTTCATTCTTTAATTTCATGAATAATAAACTTAAGATAATTTGTACTTGATTAAGAAACTTTTTCAAGTTTAATATTTCTTTTATATCAATTATTTCCTTGTTATAACAATTAGTTAATTATTTGAGTTCATATTGGACATTTTGTCGATGTTCGGAACATGAGTTAAAAAAATGAACTTGTTATAATTATAAATTGTCCGTTTGGTCGAAATTTCATTATATCCATAATTATATTCATGATTTAGATATCATATATATCCAGTATATAAGTTTATTTATTAATAGTACATAACATTTGGAGATAATAAATGAAATGCACCATTCATGGAGACGGTAAGTTGTACGTACGCATGAACACTACTTTCATTTCTATTTCATATTTTAATGGAATGAAAACATAATTACACATAGTTATATTATAATTACAGTATAATATCATATATAATTTATTTAACTCCATCCTTTATATGTCCCACATAAGGCATGAACGAGTTATATCACTTTGAGGGGTCGGTAGTCCACACTTCCTTAAATGATATTATCACGTTTACCCATTATTAAAACCATAAAGGTATGATATAAATGAAATATACATAAGCATAAAGAAAACATAAAATTAATATATATCATAAATAAATATAGTTCCATCATAATGTCTACTATGAGAGGTGGTTGGATATATTTGAATAATGATCGTTTCGTGAGGCAGTAGTTCGCCATCCACAGAAATAATATGTTCTTTACTCGTTATATAGAGGTGTATGGATGTGCAGTTTGAATACATCTCATAAAAATATCCTAGTATATTTAATATACTGTTGTTTCTATAAAATGAATAAATAAAAATATTTTAGTGGGTTGGAGAATGAAAATAAATGAAAAGAACATAAGATAAGACGTTGCCTTCAAATCGTGTAACTCCTTTTTGGATTGAACCAAAAGGTTTTCTTGAAGTGTCTTATTCTTAAGGTAAGGCTTTTAATAGGAAGATAGGGATTTAGGGAGCTTATTTAGGAAGAGTTTGGATGATCCAATGGGCTTTATAGGTGTGAGTAATGGGTTATAAGTGGTGTTCTTTTATAAGGGAGAGGAGGGGCTCTTTAGAAAAGATTGAAAAAATTATTTTATTATAAACTTATCTTCAATTTAATATGGTCCCAAACTAATTAAATTTGAATATAAGATGAATAATATTCTAAATAAAATCATTCAATAATAATTGGACAGGTTTTGGATAATGTTTTAATATTTATAATCTTATTTTTGAAAATTATTCATTAATGAGATAAACACTACATCATTATTGTGTAATAAATACTTTTATTTATTTGAAGTCTAAAAATTATAAAAAAATAACTTAATGTAGGAAATATTTTTAGATTTAAAAATAATATTTATAGTCTAAGAGATGACTTATATAACCCCATGAAAAAAAAATTTACTAAAAGATATTTGTTTTGTCATTTAGCCTTTACTTTAAGTTAATTAAAATAAGCTGTCATTATCAGTCTTAAGTGGCTCCATGGGGTCCCAAAATCGACCTAAGGATGGTCATGGTCTGAAATGTATCATCCAATAGGATTAGGACAAATGTGAGGGTAATTTTATATTATTATAATATTATTTTTTACCCTTATTTACTAGATTTACCCTTTTAGCCATGGTAAATAAAATATTTGCTGAAGTAAAAATTTAAAATGTCCAAAAATAAAAGTTATCTCTTTACACAATTTATACCTCCTGATTCCAAATATTAAATCCATTTTTGAAAATTCAAAACACAAAATTTGAAGAAATTAATTTAAAATTAATTCCAGATGTTAAAACAAAAGGCATGTTTTTAAGAAATAATAACTATCAAAAGATTGAAACTTGTTTATGTCCAATTTCAATGTGCAATTACATTTAATGACCAAAATTGGATTAAATGGTAAAAATATAATCCAATTAAATTTTAAAACAAATTAAAAATATAATATAACCATATAAATAAATTAGAGTAAAAGGAAGTTTGGAATTAAAATACAATATTTTTCACTATTCATTAAAAAATGAATTTTATCAGATAAATTCCAAAAATTTACCCAAAGTAAATTTTGATGTCCTGATTCTAAATAATAATTTTATTTTGTCAAATTTAACATATAAAAGTGACCAAAACTAGATTTAAAGAGGGTTCACTATTAAAAGGCAGTTAAATCGACCATTTAATGTAAATTATGCTTAAAATTAGATTCATTCACATTTTAAGTATCTAACTTTTATTGGATGAATTTAAAAACATTTAACAAACATATAATCATACTGTAGTTAGTTCTTTTCATTCCTTCCATTACAATGGTTATGCGTTAACTACCATTTAAAAAAATATTATATAATTGTTTTTTAGTATGACCCAACATTGTGTACAACGTATGATTTCATAGAAACGTGTTGTTGTGTATCGTGTACACTATCAAACATAGAATCCCCTTAAAATTAAAATTTATTCAAAAAATATTAATAAATATTCAAATGTATTATTATTTATTTACTTTTTATGTTACATCCTTCCCCCATTTTGGAAATTGCGTCCTCATAATTTTTATTCACTTATCATATAAGTGGGGGTATTTATCCCTCATAGCATTTTAAAATTCCCACATTGACTCTTCAACCATATGGGTTTTCCAAAAAGCCTTTACCTAATGGATTACCTTATTCCGTAACACTTTCTCTCTTTGGTTAAGAATCTGGATTGGTTGTTCCTCATAAGAGAGATTCTCTTCCAACTGAACTACCTCTGGACTCAAAACATGAGATGGATCTAGAATATACTTTCTCAACATTGAAACATGAAAAACATTGTGTACCTGGGATAAACTTGGAGGTAAATCCACTCTGTACATAACTGATCCAAGTTTCTCTAGGATTTCATAAGGTCCAATAAACCTCAGACTCAACATTCCCTTATTAACAAAATGTATCACACTTTCCCATGGATAAACTTTGAGAAAGACATGATCACCTACCTCAAAAGAAAGATCTTTCCTCTGGTTGTCCACATAAATTTTCTTCCCACTCTGTGATTTTCTCATGTTCTTATGAATCAACTGTACTTATTCTTCCATCTCTTCTACCAATTCTGGTACCATCAACTTCCTTTCACATGATTCATCCCAAAAATCTGGAGTTCAACACCTCTTCCCATATAATGCCTCAAATGGATCCATCTGTATACTGGAATGAAAACTGTTATTATAAGAAAATCAACAAAATAAATATGTTGGTTCCAACTACCCTGGTAATCCATTGAATAAGCATGTATCATATCCTTTAACGTCTGAATTGTTCGTTCTGACTACAAATCTGATTGTGGATGAAAATTTATACTAAAATTTAATTCAGTACCCAATGACTTCTAGAGGCCTTTCCAAAAGTTAGAAGTAAACATGGGATCACGATTAGATAAAATGTGTTGAATGTGGGTTCCCTTGACCCAACTTGTATTGTACTTTGATTACTGTTACATGAATTCAGTTTGTTTTTATACATGTTTATAACTTGGGATGATATTGTAGATACTTCTGTATCCACATTGTTTATGGAAATGTTTTTATATTATCTGTCACATCAAAGGGTTATAGAAGGTCCCATGCTATAATGAGAACCCTGATATGCCATGAAAGTAATATTAAAGTAACTTCCTATGGTCCAGTTATATCATTTTGAAAGGACAGAAATGATGTGTGAGCATCATTTGTTGGGGGCCCATATGCATTGAGACTTCTAATATTGGAGTTCACACTTAATGATCTCTAGTAATTGAGATCATGAGGACAGACCCACTTAATAGAAACACCACATGTTTCAACTATCGTTGGTCATTCCTATCTATGGACATGTGTAATGGTCTCCTGAAATGAGATCATTATCAATGAATGTCATTTAAATACTTACATTTTATGTAAGGAAAAAACCATGGCGACAATGTCATGGTGAGGTAGTTTGTATCAGGTATCTCATTAATGGCATGGCATAGATTGAATGATCGAGAATGGATTTGTCACTTCTGAGTACAGGAATAGATATCTCGGGCCTGGTTGATTAAGATGGTTGCACCTTCAATAAATCCATGGACATGGTAGTCGAAGGTAAGACCGTCCGGACAAATCAACAAACAAAATAAAGTAAATAAATAATGATGACACTAGTATGAATTCTTCTTTATTGAGATATCGATGAAAAAGAGATTATATTACACGGACCATGTTTGTAGGAAGGCAGTCGTTGCTTTGACTTTGCCTTATATCTATAGGGGCCTCGATGGGTTGCTAGACCCCGCTCTAGGTCGGTGGTATTATTCACTTCTATTGAGATAAGGGCCTAGAGGGTTACACACAATAGCGCCTTGAGAATATACCCTATTCTGGGAATAGAAATTTAGAACTTGGTGGGCCCTGCCAAAGGGTCTGAGCACTACACATGTTCTATGGATCACCAAAGAATAAATAAATTCATTAATTATTCAATTTTATAATAATTCGTTGAATTTATTTATAACATGTATTTACAAGTTATATAGTAAATAAAAGGATTAATATTATTTGAATGGATTTAAATATCCTAGGTTCGTTTAATATTAGCAGGAGGAATGAGTCGTTTTAAAGACTCAAATTTATCACATAATATATTTATATATTACAAGTATCTTATAAATTATAAATATTATTTATGGAATAATTCTATTTTTCATAAATATTATTTATATCGCTTATATATCGGACGTCTATTACACGGGGCCGGGAATCCATACCACGTGTTTTAAACACTCCCTATATAAGTAAGAGAGAGGCTCTCCCATGTATACTATTCATGGGTCAAGATTGAGAGCATCTATATCCTCCTGTAATTTAGAGAGAGAGAGAGTCTCTCAAGAAAAAGGAAGATCTTCAAGTTCATACTTACCAAATTGAAGCTTCTACCTTTGCGGTGATCATCATTTCACTGAAGTGATCATCGATGATCTGCGCTAGCACCCGGATCTTGATGAACGTTGCATGACTAGATTCCAGAGTCATGTGTGGAAGATCTAGAGGGCTTCGACATCAGAGTCTTCGAGCAACAATCATCGGCATCTTGTGGCGGAATTGTACACGCTACTTCCAAACAAGTTAAATGTTTAATTTATTTTTGTGCTCTGCTTAAATCTAGCGTGATCCTTAGACTGAACTGGGACAAGATCACCGGAGTTGATAGGCTTATGTCACTCTGGTGAAGTAGAGAATTTTAATTTCCCGGCCCACCAGCTTCCGCTGCGCCATCCCGGTACCCAATAGTGGTATCAGAGGTATCTCTAGGTTTTTCTGAGTCAACAAAATTAAAATGCATTAAATTTAATTGTAGGGTGTTAAAACGGTTCATTCGGATTCAACCGCAGATCGTTTTTTTTTTCGAATGATAATGTTCTGATCATTTAAAAAAAATTAATCATATCAACATCATGTTTTTTCATTCATTTGATGTTTATCTCAAATTGAGAATCAAGATCAAATATATATTTTATTATTATAAAACATAATAAAATATTTATTATAAAATATTTATTATAAAATATTTTATTATAAAATATTCTTCCACAAGTGTGGGTGGAATAAATTTTAATTAAAAAAATAAGAGGGAAGAAGACCAAGACCCCAATTTGGTATTTTCTTGCTTTTAAATAAAAATGGTAAGGAAAAACCCCAAAATGGGGTCTTCTCCCTTTATTTAAAAAAAGGGGGTCGCTTCCTTTTGTCTAAGGACACAAAAAAAAGGAAGATCCCAAAGGGGTCTCCTTCTTTCACACGGTGCCCAGGGGGTGAAACCCCTATCCCTAGCCGTCGGGTTTCCCACCCCCCTCTGCCAGGCTGCTTCCTCAACTCCACCCCGAGCTCCTCGGACCGCACCGCCACCCGCGGACCTCCTGCCTCGTGCCGTGATGCCTCAGACCCGCTGCCCTGTGCGCATCGCGCCGCCTCAGACTCTCCACCCTGAGCTCGAAGGCCGCCTCGAACAGCCACCCATACCAAAGCTGATCCCCTTTCTCGCTTACCTTCTCCACTCGAGGCTACGTCGGACAGAACCGCACCAACCACCACCGGTCCCAGCCTCGCCCGTCTTGGTCGTTCCGGACCGGGCTGCCGCCATGCCAGCTCATTGGAGTAGTGGGCTGCTAGCCAATAGTCTGGTCGGTTCATTTCCCGGCCTCCTCCCTCTCCCCTCGGACCACGCCAAAAGATGCTGCTGTCGCAGGAGTCATTGGACGTCGCGGTCACACCGCGGTCAAGCCACGGTACCCTATTCCAGGACGACACCCCACAGCGGTATGCAATCTTGTCGGACTCCTCTTCAGGTAGAGGTAACCCTCCATTGAATTAATTTTTATTAATTTACTTTTTAAAATTTAATTAATTGGAATTAATTTAGGGATTTAAATTATTTTAATCAAAAATATTAATTTAATTTAAGTTTAGAATTAAATTGATGGTTTAATTTAATTTTTGGAATTAAAATTAAATTAAACAAATGGAACAGATAAAATAAATTATTTTAATTTAATCAAATTCATTTAATTTAGTACAACACCCTCGCATTATTTAAATTTATTGAAATTAAATTTTATTGTGCATTTACCCAGACTGGTCTTGAGCAAGTGATTGAACTTTGTATGTATGGTATTTATTTTTTTATTTTTTTATTTATTCAATATGTGTGACGATTGTAATATTTAATTAGATAAATTAAGGTCTGCAAATCGCCTTTTAATTCGAATATGTATAAGGGTCTATGCGTCCATTGCACTAGTCGTATTTTGTACCCCAGACCCCCTAGCCTACATTTGTGTATATTTGTAATTATACAGTGATGATCTGAGAGTCAGAACCCACCATGATGAGGCAGTAGTCCAGACAAGAGTTGGGCGCTTTGCATTGGGGAAAGCAGTGACACGAGTCATGTATCGACTCAGGTATGGATGCCCCTAGGTGATGATTGATCAGTTATCGATCGATCATTATAGAATTCTCAAGACCAGTCAGAATGCATGATTTACTTTATGCATAGTATATTATTCTATGTGTCTGCATGATTATTGTGTGATCATATAGAATAGTAAAAAATATAAAATTCCTAAAGATGTGACGAATAATAATCTTTTTCATATTCAGTTGTGAGCTCAACAACCTATTTTGAACATAATAAATAGAAAAGGATTATATTTTTCAATAAATATTAAAAATACCTCAAAGATATATTAATTCTAAATTCCTTCCATTTCTCACATCAAAACAAAACTGGCTGTTTGGGTGCTCTTCAGCCTTAGTTGAGAGTACCTCTTACTACCGGTGCGTTTTCATGAGAGAAATGGGTTGACTTAACTAAAGTGAGTAGTCAAGGATTATCCTTAGCTAACATGCTATCACTTTAGAGGTAATATGCTGAGGGAATCAAGTTCAGATTCCAAAATGTTGGGACTTTACTCAACAACACAAGGAACCACAAAATCAAGTGGTTGGACAGCATAGCGCCTACCTTGAAACCCTCCAAGTAGTGTCATGGCCCTAGCTTGTAGACTATGAGGGAGGTGTTGATGATCCTTTCCATTGGAATTCTCAAGCGATAGAGAATTCCGAATCTAATGGTGAGGGATATTATATTTCGTTAAAATAGTGGGAGACATTAAATGATATAAAAATTTATTAATCATAAAATTTCAAAAGGTAATCAAGACAATGTACTAACAGCTGAATGTTTATCTGATGTAGATTCAAAATGGCAATCACCAACACCACAAGTAATTTATCACTGCGATCGATCTTGGATAAAGAAAATATCCTGACTGGAAATAACTTCCAGGATGGGTACAGGAGCATGCGTAGAGTACTACACCAAGAAAGAAAGTTATATGTTATGGAATCCCCAATTCTTGTTGAGACTCCTCAGGGAAAAAGCACGACGGAAAAAGATAAGTGGAAAAAGCATGTAGACGATGCAATTGATATACAATGCATCAAGTTGTCATCCATGTCCAGCCAATTGTAAAAAATTCATGAGGAAGAGGACGCCTACAAGATGCTTTCACATCTCCAAGAGCTATATGAGGAGAGGGATAGGAGAAAAAGGTATGAGATCTCATGTGCGCTTTATAAGTGCAGGCTAGAAGAAGGGCACCAAGCCAGTCCTCACGTACTCAATATGATTGGGTATATTGAGAGGCTTGAAGCCCTTGGGTTCAAACTGAACCAAGAACTATAAGTGGATATCATTCTTGCCTCTTTATCGTCAAGTTTCTCGACTTTCATTGTCAATTATAATATGAATGATATGACAAAGTCACTCCCATATCTCTTGGATTTAGTTCACAAAGATGATAAAGACATGAAAAACACCAATTCAACTGTCCTTATGGTGAACAAGAAAAACAAGTGAAAGGAAAAGGGGTCTAATGCCAAGTCAAGGCCAAAGACACCAATGCAACCTCCTACAATGAAGCCAATGATTCAGAGGTAAAGTAATGATCAGGAAGTTTTCTACTTTGGATGTGGCAAGAAAGGACACTATAAGAAGAATTTCAGAGCTGGGAAGAAGAAGCAAGATGATGCTTCTACTTTAGGTATTTTTTCAATTGACTTCAATCTATCTTTATATACAAGTTTGGTATTGGATATGGCATTTGGCTCACACATTTGTATTCATATACAGGAACCATGTAGGTTCAAGAAGATTGAAAAAGATCAAGGGGATCTCCAAGCTGTAAATGGTGCAAGTCTTATGGCCTTGTTAGTGGGAGACTATCACTTGAATTTACCAACTAGTTTGGTTCTTGTTTTAATCAATTGCTATTATGTACTTTCTATTACCAGGAACATTATCTCTGTGTCAAGTTTAGACACTATGGATTTTTATTTCAAGTTTGGAAATAAAAGTTGTCTATTTTATAGGGATAACATATGATATGGAATGGCACATCCTAACAATGGATTATATATGCGATAACTATAAAACCTAGTAATGGCAATCAATGAAAAAAACAGCCAACATGACTCAATTAACACCCACATATGGCACATCAGTCTTGGTCTTGTAAACGAGAAGCAATTACATATATTATATCACGAAGGGTATCTAGACACGGTATAGTTAGAACCCTTAGATGTATGTCAAGGTTTTCTAGAAGTAATTATGAACAAAGCACCCTTCTCAGGAAAGGGAGAAAGAGCCAATGCAGTGCTGGAATTAATACATACTGATGTATGTGGTATATTTCCAGTAGAGGCATAGGTTGGTTTTCTATACTTCATTACTTTTACCGATGATTATAGTAGGTATGGATATATCTAATTAATGCAGTATAAGTATGATTCCTTTCGTTTATTTAATGAATACCAAAATGAAGTAGAAAACCAACTTGGTAATAATATAAAAGCACTCCACTCATACCAAGGAAGAGAATATATTAACTAAGATTTCATTGATCACATGAAGGAGTGTGGGATAGTATCCCAACTCACTCCTCCGTATACACCACAATGGAATGGTGTTAGTGAAAGGAGGAATAGGACCTTGATTGACATGGTCAGATCAATGATGATTCATACAACTCTTCTATTATCCTTTTGGGGATACGCCTTGCAGACAGCAGCATATACCCTTAACCGAGTAACATCTAAAGTTGAATATGGGATTCCATATCAGTTATGGTATGTAAAGAAACCCAATATAACACACAAGATTATGTGGGGGTGCGAGGAATTTGTCAAGACTTTACCAAGTGATAAATTATCATCCAGAAGCACTAAGTGCATCTTCATAGTTTATCATAAAGAAACTAGAGGATACTAACTATATACCCCTTTAGATAAAAAATTCATTGTGGAAAGATACACCACATTTCTAGAAATGGATCACATTTCTACTAGAAATAGTGGTATCAAGATTGACTTCGATGAATTTAATGCTCCAGATGCACAAGAGTTTGTAGAGGAACAATCTCCAAACAGAAAGTGGAAGAAGAAATTGTTCCTGAGACATAGATACTACATAGGTCTATGCGAGAGGTTAGAGAACTAGAGCATTATGGTTTTCCTATCACTGAGTCCGGTGACACAATACTCCTTGAGGATGATGAACCTCTAACCTACAAGAAAGCAGTAGAAGGAAAAGAAGCAACTAAATGGAAAGAATCCATGAATTCCGAGATTGAGTCCATGTACCAAAATCAAGTTTGGATTTTGGTTGACCCTCAAGCTGATGTAAATCCCATTGGATGAAAATGGGTATTCAAAAAGAAGATGGACATGGATGGTGAGGTTAATACCTTTAAATCAATACTGGTTGAAAAGGGTTTTAGACAACATCAAGGCATAGACTATGATAAAACCTTCTCACCTGTGGCAATGCTTAAATCCATCAAAATATTTCTTACAATAGTAGCCTTTCATGATTATAAAATTTGGAAAATGGATGTGAAAATTTCTTTTCTAAATGGGAAGTTGGTTGAAGACGTCTATATAACCCTACCTGAAGGGTTTGTTAAGTCTAAGAATGCCAATAAAGTATGCAAGTTGCAGAGATCCATTTATGTATTGAAGGAGGAATCAAGATCATAGAATGTTCTCTTTGATGAGACCATAAGAGATTTTGGATATTCCAAAATGTTAAATAGAGCCTTGTGTCTATAAAAAGGTTGAAGTGAATGTTATTTTTTTCCTAGTTTTATATGTTGATGACATATTAATCATGGTAAATGAGGTGCAAGTCTTATAGTTAGTTAAGACTTTGTTAAATGAATGCTTCTCCATGAAAGACATAGGTGAAGAATCCTACATTCTAGGGATCAAGTTCTATCAAGATAGATCTCAAAGGATGCATGGCCTAAGTGAAAGTAAATATATTGACAAGGTATTCAAAAGGTACAATATGTAACAATCCAAGAGAGGATTGTTACCTATGTCACATGGTGTAAATCTCTCCAAGAAAATGTGTCCAAAAACACAGGAGGAGATTGAAAGAATGAGTAGAGTCCCTTATGCTTCGGCAGTGGGTTCTATCATGTATTCCATGCTATTTAGTAGGTTTGATGTCGCCTTTGCTTTAAGAATGGTGGGTAGATATAAAGAAAATCCAGGAGATCTGTACTGGATAGCTGTTAAAACAGTTTTAAAGCACTTAAGGTGTACTAAGGATATGTTAATGGTGTATGGAGGAGATGACGAACTATTTGTGAGGGGATACACAGATGCTAGTTTCTAGATAGATCATGATGATATGAAATCACATTCAGGATACATCTTTTTCCTGAATAGTGGTCCAGTGAGCTGGAGAAGCTCAAAGAAAGATGTGGTTGTTGATTCTACAGCAGAGTCCAAATATATTTCAGCTTTCGATGCAGAAAAGGAAGCAGTCTAGATAGGTAGCTTTATCTTAGACATTGGTGTTTTACCTAGTAGTGCAGATCATATTCATGTATATTGTGATAATACTGCTGTAGTGGTGATTTCCAAGGAGCCCAGGTCTCACCAGAGGACAAAGAATATTCTTCATAAGTTTCATCTCTTGAGGGATTTTAATCAAAGAGGTGAAGTGATAGTTAGCAGAGCATCCATAGAGGACAATGTGGCATACCCTCTGACTAATTCCATTACTCAGCCAAAGTATGATTCACATGTGAGAGCTAGCGGATTGAAATATTTTAGCATTTGGCTCTAGTGAAAATGGGAGTGTTGAAAGTCTGTGCCCTAGACCCAACATATATTGTACTTTGATTACTGTTACATGTATTCAGTTTGTTTTTATACATGTGATTATCTTACCATGATAGTGTAGATACTCTTGTATCCACATGGTTATGGAAATGTCCTTATATTACCAATCACATTAAAGGTTTATAGCAGGTCCCAGGATATAATGAGAACCCTAAGATGCTATGAAAGTAATCTTAAAGTAACGTCATATGGTCTAGTTCTATCATTCTGAAAGGACACAGATGATGCATGAACATCAGGTGCTTGGGGCTCATAAGCATTGAGACTTCTTCTCATGAAGTTCGTACTTGATGATCTATAGTAATTGAGATCATGAGGACAGACCCGCTTAATAGGAACACTACATGTTTCAGGTGTCATTGGTTGTTTCTATCTATGGACATTTTTAATGGTCTCCTGACTTGAGATCATTATCAATGAATGTCATTTAATTACGTACATTTTATGTAAGGCTAACACCATGGTGACAAAGTCTTGGTGAGGTAGTTCGTATCGGGTACGTCATTAATGGCATGGCATTGATTGAATGATCGAGAAAGTATTTGTCACTTCCGAGTTCAGGAAGAGATATCTTGGTCCTGGTTGATTAGGATTGTTGCACCTTTAATAAATATGTGGCCATGGTAGTCAGAGGTAAGACCGTCTGGACAAATCAAAAAACAAAATGAATCAAATAAAGAATGATGACACTATAATGCATTCTGCTTTATTGAGATATCGATGACGAAGAGATTATTTTACACAGACTGTGTTCGTAGGAAGGTAGTCGTTGCTTTGACTTTGCCATATCTCTATAGGTGCCTTGATGTGTTTCTTGACCCCACTCTAGGTCGGTGGTATTATTCACTACAATTGAGATAAGGGCCTAGAGGGTCTCACACAGTAGCACCTTGAGAATCTTCCATATTCTGGGAATAGGAATGTAGAACTTGGTGGACCCCGCCAAAGGGTCTGAGCACTTTCCAAGTTCTTTGGATCAACAAAGAATAAATATATTCATTAATTATTCAATTTTAGAATAATTCGTTGAATTTATTTATAACACGTATTTACAAGTTATATAGTAAATACAAGTATTAATATTATTCGAATGGATTTAACTATCCTAGGTTCGTTTAATATTAGCAGGAGGAATGAGTCAAGTTAAGGACTCAAATTTATCACCTAATATATTTATATATTACAAGTAAGTGATAAATTATAAATATTATTTATGGGATAATTTTAGTTCTCATAATTAATAATTTATATCACTTATATAGAAGATGTCTATTACACGGGACCGGGAATCCATACCGTGTGTTATAAACACTCCCTATATAAGTGAGGGAGAGGATCTCCCATGTATATTATTCATGTGTCAATATTGAGAGCATCTCTCTCCTATTGGAATTTAGAGAGAGAGTCTCTCAAGCAATGGAATATCATCAAGTTCATCCTTCTCGGATTGAAGCTTCTTCCTTTGCGGTGATCGTCGTTGCATTGAAGTGATCGTCGACAATCTGCGCTAGCACCCGAATCTTGATGAATAGTGCGCAAGTAGATTTGAGAGACGTGTGTGGACTATCTAGAGGGATTCAAAATTGGAGTCTTCGAGCAACGATCATCGGCGTCCTGCGGTGTACTTGCACACACAAATTCCGAAAAAGGTACATGTTTAATTTATTTTTGTTCTCTGCTTAAATCATGTGTGATCTTTGGACTGAACCGGCACCAGATCACCAGAGTTGACAGGGTTATGTCACTCTGGTGAAGTAGAAAATATTAATTTCCCATCCCATCAGCTTCTGTTGCGCCGTCCCGGTACACAACACAATGGAGAGGGGAACTCCATGCAACCTGACTATCTCCTTAACATACAACCGAGAAAGTTGATCTAGATATAGAGTATCCCGAAAAAGAAGGAAATGAGAAGATTTAGTCAATCGATCAACAATAACCTAGATTGCATTGTTACCTCAAGATGTCATTGGTGATCCCACAATGAAGTCCATGGATATATTTTCTCATTTCCACTCTCGCATAGGTAAATGCTAAATCATCCCTTTCAATAACTAACACTCTTCTTTAACCTGTTGAAAAGTCAAACACTTCATTGTAAAATCAGCAATATCTCTTTTCATTTCATCCCACTAGTAATACTCCCGAAGATCTATGTACATCTTAGTACTGCCAGGATGAACTGGAAACTGAGAACTATGAGCTTCACATAACAAATCATTCATCAACTATGAATCACAAGGAACACATAATCTCTTCCTAATCCTCAAAACACAATCATTATCAATGTTAAATTAAAGTAACTTTCCCTTCTAAAAAAACTCTCCTTTTTCTGCAAATCCCTGTCTTCCTTCTGCGCTTGGTTAATTCTATCTAAGAGAGATGAGTTCACTAACACATGAAACAAAACAGATGAATTTCATACACCAACTACTTATATTCTAATGTTTATCAAATCAAAAACCAAAGGATCTCATTCTAAACATAGCATGGTTAATGTAGCACTACATTTTTGACTCAAAGCATCAGCCACTGTATTTGCCTTTCCTGAATAGTAAAGGATTGTGCAATCAAAATACTTGATTAATTCTAGCCATATCCTTTGTCTCATGTTCAATTCTTTCGGAGTGAATATATACTACAAACTTTTTTGGTCAGTATATATTTCACATTTTACTCCATACCAATGATGCCTCCAAAATTTTAAAGTAAAAAACAACATCTACTAATTCCAAATCATGGGTAGGGTAATTTAACTCATGTGGTTTCAACTAACATGAATCAAATGAAATTACTTGACCATTCTGCATAAGGACAAAACCAAGTCCTTTTACCGAATCGTCACTGTAGATAACAACCTATCCATTTCTAGAAGTCAGTTCCAAAACTAGAGCATTCACCAATCTTCTTTTCAATTCTTGAAAACAATCATCACATTCTTTTGTCCAGATAAAATTAACACATTTTCCTGTTAACATAGTCATTGGACTAGATAACCATGAAAAAATCTCAACAAAGCTCTAATAATAACCTACTAAACCTAGAAAACTACGGATCTCAGTTATATTTGTGGGTCTGGGCCATTCTTCATAAAATTTTGTTCTAGAAGGATCAACAGTTATTCCATCCTTAGAAACAATGTGAGCAAGGAAAGAAATTTGTTGTTACAAAAACTCACACTTGAAGAATTTCCCATATAGTCTTTTTTCTATTAATGTTTTAAAGAAAACACACAAATGACTTTCATGCTCCTCTTTACTTTTAGAATAAACCAAAATATCATCAATAAATACAACCACCATTTATCACTTGAATCAACTATTCCATCACTACAGTAAACTATTCAATTCTGTTTTTGACCATATTAGGATGCTGCTTTGGAAGGTAATTTCCCTCTGTCTTCCATCACTGTTCAACTACCCTGTTTTCTCTATGAAAGACTATTCTTAACAAAAAAATATCTTAGTTGAAGCAACATGGTAATCTGTAAATTCTATATCATTTCAATCTTACCATAAAATAATTTATGGATATCAATTGAACAATATCCTAACTTCTAATCCCTAAACTTGTCTAAACCAACATCTAATACCAACTATAAGGACCCGACCTTAAAACATTACATAATCTTGAATTAAATGGATAATTTACATTGAGGATATTTTCAGTTTTAGAGTTTTAGAGAATCAGGCCATAACAATTACATTACAACTCAAAAATTACAAAGTAGACACTTCTACTCAGTTTGCATTTTTTCACAAAATAAAAACTATTGAAAAAAAGAGTCATGTCTAGTTCCATGTTCTAGACATCATGACGTTTCCTTGATCCCATCTGTTACCCTAATCTACCTTATGTCCTATGAAAAACATTTCAAAAACTTGGGATGAAAAAAAAATTTCATTAAGGGATACACAAAGAAGGAAAACTGTTAGTTTTTCAAAACAACAAGTAAACAATGAATACCATATCATAAGTAATAAATTACACCGTTATGAAGTAGTAAATACTCTTCAATGAATAAAAGATCATTTATTAGCATTTTGTAACCAAAATATTACCATAAAACCCATAGAAAGAACACATAACATATAAAGGTAACTTGGGACATAAACATACTTAAATGGAATAACCATACGATCGACTTCCACACATATTACTAAATGGAATAGCCATATGGCCAACTTTCATACCCAATGAATTATAGGTTATAAATTAACTAACTATCCTAATTTATCACGGCACCACCCATCATTTGGTTTATCACGTAACCACCCGTCAAATGTCCAAGTAACATTACAAAATCATAACACATAAAATATTGCAAATATAAACATTTCAGTATTAACATTTTATTTTCAATCACAATAAATCATTTCAAGATATTAAAAAATTTAATCCATTTCAAAAACCATTTTCAATACCAAAACACCCAGAAACAGCATAAAGGATTTATTTTCATTTAAAAAAAATTAAGGCTTCTAGAGGAATCCAACTAACGATTACGGTAGCGTAGAGGTCATTGCCACCACAAATGTTAAAAACATTCCTTTTTCCGTTTATTAAAACACTTCATTGAAACAAAATATTCCCTTTTAATGAAACTAAAAAGTCAATTGGGTTTATTATATACTGTATAAAATAAATTCATTTATAAATAAATGTATGCCTCAATGAAAGGAGATTGAGACAAAGTCCCTTACAAAGACTATTTTGTAAATAAAATAGATTGATTATGTGTATTCACTAAAATTAAAAATGATTAATGTATAAATACAATATAGGATAACAAAAATCATTTCTCACATAATCATATAAAGAAATATTCAAGAAGTAGAAGATTAACCCAAAGAATGGAAATTGGGTTAAGAAGTTCCCTTACCTCGTGTTTGACTGGAACCGTTCATTCATTAATTTCCTGAATAATAAAATAAAGTTAATTTATAATTTCTTAAGAACCTTTTTCAATTTTATTATTCCTTTTATATCACTTATTACCTATATATAACAATTATTTAAATATTTTAGTTCATATCGGACATTTTGTCGATGTTCGGAACTTGAGTTAAAAATGAACTTGTTATAGTAATAAAGAGTCCACTTGGTGGAAGTTTCATTATCTACAGAATGATATTCATTATTTATATATCATATATATCATATATATCCAGTATATATATGTATTTATAATAGTATGTACCATTTGGAGAGAAGAAATGAAATGCACCGTTCATTGAGACAGTAAGTTGTACGTAAACATGAACGCTAATTTCATTTCAATTTCATATTTTAATGGAATGAAAACATAATGATACATAGATATGTTATAATTCTAGTATAATATCATATATAATTTCATTAAATTCATCTTTTATATGTCCCTCATAAGGAATGAATGAATCATGTCACTTTGAGGGGGCGGTAGTCCGCACTTCCTCAAATGAAATTATCGTGTTTACCCATTATGGAAACCATAAAGGTATGCTATAAATTAAAAATACAGAAGAATAAAGAAAATATAAAAATAATATATATCGTATATAAATATAGTTCCATCATAATGTCCACCATGAGAGGTGGTTGGAGATATTTGAACAATCATCGTTTCGTGAGGCAGTAGATCACCGTCCACAGAAACAGTATGTTATTTACCCATTAGATAGATGTGTGTGGATGTGTAGTTAGAATAATTCTCGTAAAAATAATAGTATATTTAATATACTAGTGATTTTATAAAATAAATAAACAAAAAGAGTTTAGGGGGTTGGAGAAGGAAAATAAATGAAAAGAAAATAAGAGAAGATGTTACCTTTAAATCGGGTAACTCCCTTTGGTTTGAACCAAAAGGTTTACTTGAAGTGACTTATACCTAAGGTAAGGATTTAATGAGGAAGGAAGGGATTTAGGGATCTTATTTAGGAAGATTTTGGATGATCCAAGTGGATTGAGAGGTGTGAGGAATGTGTTAGAAGTGGTGTCATTTTATAAGGGGGTGAGGGGATCTTTAGGAAAGTTTGAAAATATTATTTTATTATAAATTTATCTTTGGTTTCAAAAGGTCCAAAAACCATTAAAGTTGAATATGAGATGAATCATATTCAAAATAAAATCATACAATAATAATTAGATAGGTTTTGGATATTGTTTTCATATTTATAATCTTATTTATTTAAATCATTCATTAATGAGGTAAACACTGCATCATTATTGTGTTATAAATAATTTTATTTATTTGAACTCTAAAAATTATAAAAAAATACCATGATGTAGGAAATATTTTTATCTTTCAAAATAATATTTATATTCTAATATATAACTTATATAACCACATGTAAAAATTTATTTATTAAAAGATATTTGTTTATATCATTTTTGTCTTTACTTTAAGTTAATTAAAATAAAGTGTCATTATCAATTTTATGTGTCTCCATGGGGTCCCAAAATCGACTCAAGGATGACAATGGTCAGAAATGTATCAACCAATAGGATTAGGACACATTTTTGGATAATTTTATATTATTATAATATTATTTGTTACCTTTATTTACCAGATTTAAAAGTTACTTATTTACATAATTTGGAAATTCTAATTCCAAATATGGAATCTATTTTTTCATATTCAAAACCAAGAAGTGGCAGAAATTAATTTAAAATTAATTCTCACTATCAAAACAAAAAACCTGTTTTTAAAAAATAAAAACTATCAAAAGATTGACACTTGTTTATGTCCAATTTCAAAAAAAAAAATACTTAAAATGACCAAAATTGGATTAAATGGTAAAAATATAATCTAATTAAACTTTAAAACCAATTAAAAATATAATCTAACCATATAAATAAATTATATTAAAAGGAAATTTTGAATTAAAATACAATATTTTTCACTATTCATAAAAAAGTGAATTTGTTTTTCAGATAAATACCAAAAATTTACCCAAAGTAAATTTTGATGTCCCAATTTTAAATAATAATTTTATTTTCTCAAATAGAACATATAAAAGTGACCAAAACTATATTTAAAGAGGGTTCTCCATCAAAAGGCGGTAAATTGACCTTTTAAAGTAAATTATTCTTAAAATTAGATTCATTCACATTTTAAAACTCTAACATTTATTGGATGAATGAAAAAAAATTTAACAAACATGTATAATCATATTAGAGTTAGTTATATTCATTTCTTCCATTACAATGGCTAGGCGTTAACTACCATTTAAAATAATAATATATTATTATTTTTTTGTATGGCCCAATGTTGTGTGCAACGTAATATTTCAAAGAAACCTATTGTTGTGTATCATGTATGATAACTAACATAGAATCCCCTTAAAATTAATATTTAATTCAAAAAATATTAATAAATATTAACATTTATTATTCTTTATTTACTTGGGATGTTACACTCAGGTCATGTCTGAGGATACTCGGCAAGTATATTGGTAAAAAATGTTTTCACATTATAAATCTTACTTAATGGAGAATTTATAAAAAAAATCATTAGAAGCTAGATTTCGGGATATTCAAGAGAATACATAGTTCTAGATCAAAGATTTGGTACATTCAAGGTTTTCAAACATGTGAAGGATGTTTTAATCTACAGATCCCACTCATCCACCTCCACCTACAGATCCCACTCCTCTGCCTTCCCCTACATATGTCACTACATTAACTTATTATTGTAAGAACCCAGTTTTTGCTATGAAAGGATTTGGAATATTCTTGATGATATTCCAGAGCAGCGCCTTCAGACGGCGTGCGATTCCGAGCCCCGGAGTGGCCGGAATTAAATTTTCAGTGCGTTCACACTAGAAATGCCAAATAAATGGGATAAATCCTTAATGGTGCACCGGATAAGGGATCTGAGTGTATGGATGAGTCTGGAATGGGGTGTTTACCCTAGAACGACATAAAACTTGTCGGAACGGGATGTTTGGACCCCTCACCTGCTTCTCGAATGTTAAACGGATAAATTAATTAATAAATTTATTCGTTTAATGGTGAAACTGAAGTATATCTTAAACGGTGGCTTGGATTGGAAAACCGAGGGAACAGTTGAGTTCGGAGTGTGCCTTTTACCATAGGAGGGGTATAAGTTTCGTGGGCGCGGGCCATTTGTGAATAATGGTCCCAGGGGCATTTCTGTAATTTGGCAGCCTCGAGTGCTAGGTTTATTAACTTTTGAACGGACGCTCGGAATCAAATTCAGAGACCATAGTTATGCTCGGGAGGTGGTTTTTACCCAAGGGGAGGTAAAATTTTGACCTTGTCAACAGTTTCAGTTGCGGGTTAAAATTGAGGATTAAATTAATTAAAATTTAGTTAATTTAATTTTCTTTTTAAACCCTTAATCACCACCCCCCTCTTCCTCCCTTTTCACCCCCTGGAGAAACCCTCAAGTGACCTCTCCTACTTCACTCCGGTGAGGTAGCTCCGGCAAGGCGGCGGTTCGACGGCGAAGCTCCGGGCAACACCCACGAGGTAGGGTCTTGTTGCGTTTTTATTTCATGCACCTCCTTTGAACATAAATTAGTCGCTCGAATTTTTGTTGGATTTTTGATTGAACCACATGAATGAATAGTAGAGTATTTTCTCTTTCCATCACTTGTTTCGGTTTGTAAAACCGAGTTCCGAGGACCCTGCATACGTTCGCCGATGTTTGTGGGATTTTGGTGGATGTCCGACGGTTTTGGGATGGTCCGGCCATTTTGTCCAGGCGGCGGAGGCCGGTTCGGCCGGGTGAGCACCATGGAGTAGCAGGGAGGCTCGACCACGTGGGTCTTCCTTGGCAGCGGAGGCCGGTGCGGCTTGCTTCAGCGGAAGGTGGCGGTGTCGGCGAATGGTGCTCGGCTGCGGGCGTCGGCGAGCGAGCAGCAGGGAGGAGCCGCGGGGAGCGGGGCTGCGGCGGCGGTCCGCTGAAGCTATAGGCGAGTGGCCAGGGCGCGGCGGGTCTTCAGCAGCAAGCAGGCACCGGCCTGGCGCGGTCAGCAGAAGACCCGAGGCAGCGACCTCAGGTGCTGCGAGAGGAAACCAGGACCTGCCTTTTGCGGGTCCTGTTGGGAGGAGAAGAAGATCGGCCGTTTGGCCGGTTTGGTTTTAGGTTAAAAGAAAAAAAAAATATTATTATTATTAAGGTTATAATAATAATAATAATAATATATTATAATTATTATTATAAAATGATTTATACTTTAATAAATCATAAACCGGTAGTCAGTTTCGTGTGTCGCCTACAGCAGCGCGGAGCTCGTGCCAAGACAATGTTTTTGAGATGGTTTCGGGAATTTTTAATTCCCGAAACGCGGGGCCTCGGAAGCGTG
Organism: Viscum album; assembly: GCA_963277665.1. Classification (NCBI taxonomy): domain Eukaryota; kingdom Viridiplantae; phylum Streptophyta; class Magnoliopsida; order Santalales; family Viscaceae; genus Viscum; species Viscum album. Next base: position 1,711,964,965 of record OY728165.1, on the reverse strand, counting down.
ACATGTCTTTTAGTAAATTTTCGTTTTTCTGGGGGATTTTTTTTTGGACAGCACGGACGCGTCTGACGTCCGATTTAAGAGCCATCAATGGTGTTGGGACCCTGGCACCGAGGCAGAGCTTACTAGGGTTGTTTCAAGCATTGAGGCCGAAGTTGAGGCATGGCCTCCACGGCCCGTCTTTTGAGCTGCGTGCAGCTTTTAACGACTTTTTCACCGGACATCCGTCCGAGGCGTGCGAGCAGTCGATGATGGGTGTTTTTCCGAGGGCATCGCATGGCGCAATCTGCGTGTTGTAATTCTGCACGATGGAGCAGTCCCGACGAGGGTCGTTTGGGCGTCGACGGTGATTTTCCATCTTTATCACTGGGCGACCATTTTGGACAAGTGAATAGTCCATCTTGTGTGCTTTTTCAAGAGGATCGCAATGGTGCGATCCGTTTGTTGTGTTTCGGGACCGAGATGTGGTTCCCATGAAGCATCGCTCGTGTGCGGTGCGCCGAAATGCATATTTTTCTTTGGATATCTGTTGCATTCAAGTGATTAGTGCTTTTGACGTGTTTTCCCGAGCGGATCGCATTGGTGCGAGGCGCCCAACTATTTTCGAGGCCGAGGCTCGGGATCACGGGGCGTCGTTCAGGCGTGAGGCGGTGTTGGTGACCTTTTCATCGGATATCCATTTAAGGCGAGTAAGTAGTCGATCTGGATTGTTTTTTCATGAGGATTACAATGGTATGATCCGTTTTACTGTGCGGAGCATCTTGTGTGATCTTAATATATGTGGAAATGTGAAGGTGCCCTGGGGGCGTTTCCTCTACTCTGTTCATAGCGGACCCTTGGTGTGTGATCACGTGCACTCCCGTGTTAGTGAAGTAATACTTGAATAGATGTGGTTGGCCATGCCTCGGCCATTGAGGTGGAAAGTTGTAGTTGTTATGTTTACGCCTTCGCGTTGACTTTGGGGCCATGTGCATATTAGCCTTTGGGTTGGAGACGTGGCATACTATGGGAGTATGCGAGGATGCTGGGAGGTACGTGTGGATGGATGTACCCAAGAACGTTTGTGCGCTTGGTTGGTGTTAACTTGGGGCCAAACGTCATGTGGGCCCCAGGTGCATGTCGTGTTCTATTATGCGTACTTTGACCTCTCGTGATGTATAGGGTCCCTCTGTGCTCGTTTGTTTGACTAGCATGGTTGAGTGGTCTCCCACTGGTTTCATTCTCGATCGATCGGCCAGTAACGGTGATAGTGACACCCAGTGATGGAACAGGCGTTGAACCTCTTTTGGGTGAGTTGTTCTGGAGTTGTGTGGTTGCGCGATACCCACTCCATGTTCAGTTGGCCAGTTTTTTACCCTCCAGTAGAGATGGCCAGAGCAGTTCTAAGTTCTACCCTCCAGCGGGGCTGGGTAGTGGGTTACTCATCGACTTCTTTAGGTTTACCCTCCAGCAGGGCTGGGTAGTGGGTTTCTCACTGACTTCTAGGGTTTAGCCTCTAGTAGAGACTAGGCAGTGGGTCACCCGATGCTCTTAGGGTCTACCCTCCAGCAGAGACTAGGCAGTGGGTCACCCGACGCACTCAGGGTCTACCCTCCAGCAGAGACTGGGCAGTGGGTCACCCGACAACCTCTTAGGGTCTACCCTCCAGCAGGGCTGGGCAGTGGGTCGCACGTCGTCTAGTTCTAGGTCTACCCTCCAGCAATGCTGGGCAGTGGATCGACTATCGAATTATTCCAGGTCTACCATCCAGCGAGGCTGGGCAGTGGGTCGCCTGATTATGTATTAAGGTCTACCCTCCAGTGGGGCTGGGCAGTGGGTCGCCAGATGTTGTACTAGGGTTTACCCTCCAGTAGGGTTGGGCAGTGGGTCACCCGATATCATAGTATGAATTACCCTCCAGTAGGGTTGGGCAGTGGGACAACTGTTGGAATTCTATACTCATTCCTTTCTACTAGGCTAGTCTTTGACTTTCCTCCGTGTCCACCGGAGCGGGACCCTTGGTTGTACGGGTCGGAGATGGAACAGCTTTGACATTGAGGAGACGCTTCGACTTCAGGGCAGTGACGAGTTGTGGTTTGACGTTCCCCCAGAACTCTCAAGTACGAGGAGCGATTTCCCCCACCAGGACGCGTCCTTGTGACGCGACCCAAAACCGTGTAGGGGAGTCAGTGCCACCCAAAGCGGATAGTGTCGAGGTGTGGTGATTGAGCCCTTGACTTGTAGTTTGGGGCAGACGTGCGGGATGCTGGGCATCGATGGTGTTTCTTCTAGGACTGTTGGCGACTCACTTTTCTGGGGCCAAGCTATGGGAAATAGATCCCCTTATGATCTTTTTTGGGCTTCTTGATTGAGAATATGAATATGTATATACCTTGTTCCAGTACCCACTCCTTGGGTTTTGGATACCCTCCTTCCAGGAGAGATGAAGACGCGCGGGGTATGCCACGTGCTTTTAGGGTCTAGCTTCTCGTGGTTGGACGAGTCTACTCTCCTACTATAGGTAGCGAAGACTCGATGGGAAGTTCATCTTCTCACCATTTCTAGATCCTTGTGTCTGGACGAGTCTACCTCCTTTCTCTTATTGGGGTGAGCTGGACTCTCTAATATTACTCCAATGCACCCCTTGTTATACTCCTTTACTTTTCTTGTTCGCTCTACTGTTCACCCTTCGGTACCTCCTTTGTTTCTCCCTCGAGATTTCGGGGTATCCTACTGAGAATTTCTATACTCACCCCTTCATGGGATTTTCCCACACTTGGTGTGCCCTTGCAGACGACGGACAGGTTGGTCGTGATTTCAGATGAGCTTAGGATCTTGGGAGCTTGGACCGCGTGCGGTGGTTGGAGTCGGGTTCCAGGTGGGGGACCCTTCCAGCTGTTTTTCTTTTGTTTACCTATTGCCGGGTTGTGGCACTTTTATGATTGGGAGCGTGTTTTTTCCATTTACTTTTCAATGTACCTTCAGCTTTCATTGTACTGTATAGAGGTCGATTCACTTTATGGGTTATATATATAGTAGTTTCACTTTACTATGCTTGACTTTTCATTTACTCTGAACTTTTTCATTGAGTGTGATGCATGTGTGTGTACAGGTACTTAGGAAAAGGCCTCCCCGAGTTGTTGTGCCTTCGCCACTGGTCTCCAGCCACTGGCCTATGGAGGCGGGCTTGGGGTAGTTGCGACTCGAGCTTGGGTAGGGTCGGGTCGTGACAAAGTGGTATCAGAGGTGGCTTGTTCTTTGGGGCGTTGTGCGGACGTCCCTAAAAGAGGAATTGGTAGGGATTTAGGGCAATAGTGTTAACATGTCTCGAGAGCGGTTCTCAGGCCAGGGAGTCCAGTGATGGTGCGGCGGCCGACGTATCCATTCACTAGGACCCTGATTACCCGCTTGTCGACTCGGCTTGCTGAGACACTTGTTGCAGGAAAAAATTGGTTTGTGCATCACATAAGATTGAGTCTTTGACTGTCCTTCTTGAGTCAGCTCCCAATCGTTGTTATTGGTATATACATATATGCTCATCTGACCGCAACACTCCTTGATAATATTCAGGATGTCTCCGTGAAGACAACCAGCCAGGATACCAGCTTTGGTTCATGACGACGACCCTGTGAGCTACGAGGCCACAGTCCAGGACCCATCATGCGAGCCCCTTTCTTCAGTTGGGCTGGTAGCAGCACCCCCACCTGTTGAGAAGCAGGTAGTTTCAGCAGAGCAGGCTGAGTTTGAGCGCAGGTTGAGCACGCTCCGTGAGTTCCAGTGGCAGAGACCACTAAGCTTCAGTGGTGAGCCAGACCCTCAGGCAGCGAAGGTTTGGCTTGTGGCAGTGGTTCACCTTTTCAGGCTTGTGCAGACGCCAAAAGACCAGAGAGTGGCTTTGGCAGTCACCGTTTTCCGTGGAGCAGCTCGGCGTTGGTGGAGTCTGGTGACTCAGTTTCTTGACGAGTCTTCGATTTTGTGGGAAGACTTTCAGTTTTTGTTTCATTAGGAGTTGTTCCCCGCCTTTTTGCGCTCCGTTCGGATTCTAGAGCTACCTGCAGTTTCAGCAGGGAGGGATGACGGTGGCTGAGTACGTGGCTAGTTTTGTAGACCATGAACGCTTTTACCTGGACTTGGTCTGTGACGACAACCTCTGAGCGCGGAAGATTGAGCAGGGTCTCCCCCGAGATATTCGTGATGTCATAGTACCCTTGGGAATTGCTACATATGTCGGGGTTACTAGAGTAGGAGCTGGTGATAGAGGGATTCCTGTCAGGTTCTAGTGTTGGTGGTGGCAGCAGGCACGTTGGAGCTGAGACGTCTGCCGCAGCTAGTGGGCGTCGGCAAGCAGAACCTCGACGTAGGTGGCTTTCTGACAACTGGACTCAAGGGTGTGGTCATACACCACAGTGGCGCCGGAGGGCACCAGTGCAGCCTAGAGAGAGTCAGTTCTATGCTTCTGATGGGCGAGGTCACTTGGCACGAGACTGCCCCACCCGAGTTGTTGTGAGCTTCGGGTAGGCAGCAGGCACACCACCACGGTTGAGACAGTGCCATAATCGGAGTAGTGCTCAGAGAGGTGGTGCTAGAAGAGGATTGGGAGGAGCTGGAGGTGGGGGATGACGTTACGAGGTCTTCCCATCACCACTAGGCGGTCCACTTCAGGATTCGGGAGCTGACAGTTGGGACCGCGGACAGCCGTGAGCCTTGGATGTCTACGATCCTACAGAGCATGAGGTGATAAGAGTTATGTTTTCCATCTCTTCTACCTTTTTGTAGTAGAATTTTTAGACTCTATGTGTGAACTGATTTCCTCCCTGCTCCTTGTTTGATGTGTTACCAGGGTGACGCAGGGCATCGGGTGTAACCCTGTGTTGGTAAGGTAAAAGGCATGTGACCTTTTTCTTTAGCCTATAATGTCGACTCCATCGCTTTTCGAGCATGTAAGAGAGTCTTGGTTGCGAGACATTGACTGTGAAACCGTGCTTGATCAGGTATCCTTGGGAGTTTCACCATATAGATATTCTGAAGGAGGGAATCACCGGGCCTTGTTTCAGGTGCGGGTGGTGATTCCAGTTACGACATGCGATGTAGAGGTTCGGTCGGGGAGGTGAGCTACCCCCGAGAGCATTCGAGCCGTTTGAGACCATGCAAATGGATGTTGAGGTACCCTACCCCCTTTCCCTAACCCCAATGTCTGGAGTGGCTGCACGACATCGGAAAGGGCTAACCTCGCATGAATGGATCAATCCTTTGGTCTGTGTGCAGTGACGCAGAGTTGTGCGTGGGTTCTTCTGGGTATGGGAAAACCAGGTGTGGGCTTAGTACCCTGTGTTGCTCCCTATTTTTTATTTTTGGGGATGAAAATATTGAAGGAGGGAATGATGTAAGAACACGGTTTTTTCTACTAAAGACTTTGTAATATACTTGATGATATTCCATAGCAGCGCCTTCAGACGGCGTGCAATTTTGAGCCCCAGAGTGGCCAGAATTAAATTTTCAGTACGTTCACACTGGAAACGCCAAATAAATGGGATAACTCCTAAACGGTGCACCGGATCAGGGATCTGAGTGTACGTATGAGTCCGTAATGGGGTGTTTACCCTATGAACGACATAAAACTTTTCAGCGTGGGACGTTTGGACCCCTCGCCCACTTTAGGAACGTTAAACGGATAAATTAATTAAAAAATTTATTCGTTTAATGATGAAACTCAAGTATCTCTTAAACGGTTGCTCGGATTGGAAAACTGAGAGCACCGTTGAGTTCGGAGCGTGCTGTTTACCCTATGAGGGGTATAAGATTTGCGGGCGTGGGCCGTTTGTGAAAAATGGACCCAGGGGCATTTTCTTAATTTGGCATCCTCGGGCACTAAGTTTAATAACTTTTGAATGGAAGCTCAGAATCAAATTCTGAGACCACAGTTGTGCTGGGGAGGTGGTTTTCACCCAAAGAGAGTTTAAATTTTGACCTCACCAAAAGTTTCAGATGGGTGTTACAATTTAGGATTAAATTAATTAAAATTTATTAATTTAATTTTCTTTTTAAACCCTTAATAACCCCCTCCTAGTCCCTTTTCACCCCCTGGAGAAACCCTCAAGCCCCCTCTCCTCCTCCACTCTGGCAAAGTAGCTCCGACAAGGCGGCGGTTCGACGTCGAAGCTCCGGGCAACACCCACGAGGTAGGGTCTTGTTGCGTTTTTCTTTCCCGCACCTCCTTTGAAGCTAAATTATATGCTCTAATTGTTGATGGATTTTTAAACGAACCACATGAATGTGTAGTAGAGTTTTTTCTCTTTCCATTTCTTGTTTTGGTTCGTAAAATCGAGTACCGAGGACCCCGCAGACGTCCGTCAAAGTTTGCTAGATTTTGGTGGTTGTCCGGCGGTTTTGGGATTGTCTGGCTATTTTTCCCTGGCGGCGGAGGCCGGTTCGTCCGGGTGAGCACCGCGGAGGAGCAGGGCGGCTCGGCGGTGGGGGTCTTCCTCGGCAGTGGAGGCCGGTGCGGCTGGCTTCAGCGGAATGCGGCGGCGTCGGCGAATGGCGCTCGGCTGCAGGCGTCGGCGAGCGAGAAGCAGGGAGGAGCCATGGGGAGCGGGGCTACGGCGGCGGTCCGCTGAAGCTACAGGCGAGCAGCCAGGGTGCGGCGGGTCGTCGGCAGCACGTGGGCGCCGGCCTGGCGCGGTCAGTAGAGGACCCGAGGCGGCAACCTCATGTGCTGCGGGAGGAAACCAGGACCCGCCTTTTGTGGGTCCTGTTGGGAGGAGAAGAAGACCGGCCGTTCGGCCGGTCTGGTTTTAGGTTAAAAGAAAAAAAAATTAATAATATTATTATTAAGGTTATAATAATATTAATAATAAAATATTATTATTATTATTATAAAATGATTTATACTTTAATAAATCATAAACCGGGAGTCGGTTTCACGCGCTGTCTGCGACAGCGCGGAGGTCATGCCAAGACAAAGTTTTTGAGATGGTTTCAGGAATTTTTTATTCCTGAAACGTGGGGCCTCGGAGGCGCGACACGTCTTTTAGTAAATTGTCATTTTTTCGGGAGAATTTGTTTTGGGATGGCGCGGACGTGTCCGACGTCTGATTTAAGCGTTGTTAGTGTCATTGGGACCCTGGAACTGAGGCGAAGCTTACCAGGGTTGTTTCAAGGGTTGAGGCTGAAGTTGAGGCACGGGCCCCATGGCCCGTCTTTTGAGCTATGTGCAGCTTTTAGCAACTTTTTCACCGGATGTCTGTTCGGGGCGTACGAGCAATCGATGTTGGGTGTTTTACTGAGAGCATCGTGTTGGCGCAGTCTGCCCGTTGTAATTCTGCACGATGGTGCGGGCCACATAAGGGTTGTTTGGGCCTCGACCGTGATTTTCCATCTTTATCCCTGGGCGATCATTTTGGACAAGTGAATAGTGAATCTTTTGTGATTTTTTGAGAGGATCGTAATGGTGTGATCTGTTCGTTGTGTTTCGGGACCGGTTTGCAGGTCCCACAAAGCACCGCTCATGTGCGGTGCACCGGAATGCATCGTTTTCTCTGGATATCCATTGCACTCAACTAATTAGTGCTTTTGACGTGTTTTCCCGAGGGGATCTCATTGATGTGATGTGCCCGACTGTTTTCGGGGCTGAGGCTCGGGATCACGGGGCGTCGTTCGGGCGTGAGGTGGTGTTGGTGACTTTTCTGTTGGATATCTGTTTGAGGCGAGTAAGTAGTTGATCTCGCGTGTTTTTCGGTGAGGATTACAACAGTGTGATACGTTTGACTATGTGGAGCATCTTGCCCGATCTTCTTAAATGTGGAAATGTGAATGTGCCCCGGGGGCGTTTCCTCTACTGTGTTCATAGCAGACCCTTGGCGTGTGATCGCGTGCACTCTCGTGAGAGTGAAGTAATTCTTGAATAGATGTGGTTGTCCATGCCTCAGCCATTGAGGTGGAAATTTGGAGTTGTTACGTTTACGCCTTCGCGTTGACGTTGGGGTCGTGTGCATGTTATCCTTTAGGCTGGAGACGTGGCATACTCTAGGAGTATGCGAGGACATTGGGTGGTACGTTTTGATGCATGTACCCATGAACGTTTGTGAGCTTGGTTGGGGTTAACTTGGGGCCACACATCGTGTGGGACCCAAGTGCGTGCCATGTTCTGCTATGCGTACTTTGACCTCTCGTGACGTAGAGGGTCCTTCTGTGCTCATTTGTTTGACTAGTAGGGTTGAGTGGTCCCCCTGGTTTCGTTCTCGATGGATCAGCTGGTAGCGGTGCTAGTGACACCCAGTGATGGAATAGGTGCTGAACCTCTTTTGGGTGAGTTGTTCTGGAGTTGGGTGGTTGCGTGATACCCACTCCATGTTCAGTTGGCCAGTGTTGTACCCTCCAGTAGAGATGGCCAGAGCAGTTCTGAGTTCTACCCTCCAGCGGGGCTGGGTAGTGGGTTACTCATCGAATTCTTCGGGTTTACCCTCTAGCAGGGCTGGGCAGTGGGTTGTTCTCTGACTTCTATGGTTTACCCTCTAGAAGAGATTGGGCAGTGGGTCACCCGATGCTCTAAGGGTCTACCCTCCAGCAGAGACTGGCCAGTGGGTCACCCGACGCACTCAGGGTCTACCCTCCAGTAGAGACTGGGCAGTGGGTCACCCGATGACCTCTAAGGGTCTACCCTCTAGCAAGGCTGGGTAGTGGATCACCCGTCGTCTAGTTCCAGGTCTACCCTCCAGCAAGGATGGGCAGTGGGTCGCCTATCGACTTATTCCAGGTCTACCCTCCAGCGGGGCTAGGCAGTGGATCGCCTGATGATATATTAAGGTCTACCCTCCAGCGGGGCTGGGCAATGGGTCGCTGGATGTTGTACTAGGGTTTACCCTCTAGCATGGCTGGGCAGTGGGTCACCCGATATCGTAGTATGAATTACCCTTCAGTAGGGCTGGGCAGTGGGACACCTATTGGCATTCCAGACTCAGTCCTTTCTATTATGCTAGTCTGTGACTTTCCTCCGTGTCCACCGGAGCGAGACCCTTGGTTGTACGGGTCGGTGATGGAACAACTTTGACTTTAGGGATACCTCTCGACTGCGGGGCAGTGACGAGTTGTGGTTTGACGTTCCCCCAGAACTCTCAAGTACGAGGAGCGATTTCCCCCACTGGGACGCATCCTTGTGATGCGACCCAAAACCGTGCGGGCGAGTCAGTGCCACCCAAATCGGATAGTGTCGAAGTGCGGTGATTGAGCCCTTGACTTGTAGTTTGGGGAAGACGTGCGGGATGTTGGGCATCAATGGTATTTCTTTTGGGACTGTTGGCGACTCACATTTCGTGGGCTGAGCTATGGGATATAGATCCCCTTACGATCTTGTTCGGGCTTCTTGATTGAGCATATAAATATGTATATACCTTGTTACAGTACCCAGTCCTTGGGTTTTGGCTACTCTCCTTCCAGGAGAGGTGAAGACGCGCGGGGTATGCCACATTCTTTCCGTGTCTAGCTTCTCGTGGTTGGACGAGTCTACTCTCCTGCTATAGGTAGCGAAGACTCGACGAGAAGTTCATCTTCTCACCATTTCCAGCTCCTTGTGTCTGGACGATTCTACCTCATTTCTCTTGTTGGGTTGAGCTGGACTCTCTACTATTAATCCACTGCACCCCTTGTTGTACTCCTTTACTTTTCCTGTTCGCTCTACTGCTCACCCTTCGATACCTCCTTTGTTGATCCCTCGAGCCTTCGGGGTATCCAACTGAGTATTTTTATACTCACCCCTGCTTGGGATTTTCCCGCACTTGGTATGCCCTTGCAGACGATGGACAGGTTGGTCATGACGTCAAAGGAGCTTAGGAGCTTGAGATCTTGGACCGCGTGCGGTTGTCGGAGTCGGGTTCTTGGTGGGGGACCCTTCCAGCTGTTTTTCTTTTGTTTACTTGTTGCCGGGTTGTGGCACTTTTCTGATTGGGCGCGTGTTTTGCCCATTTACTTTTCAGTGTACCTTCAAATTTCCGTGTACTGTATAGAGGTCGATGCACTTTGTGGGTTATATATAAAGCAGTTGCACTTTACACTGCATGTCTTTTCTTTTACTCTGCAGTTTTGCATTGAGTGTGTTGTGTGTGTGTGTGTGCATGTACATAGGCAAAGGCCTCCTGGAGTTTTTGTGCCTTCGGCGCCGTTCGCCAGCACCTGGCCTATGGAGGCGGGCTTGGGGTAGTTTCGGCTCGAGCCCGGGTAGGGTCGGGTTGTGAAAATTATACTCCACCTATCCTGGTAGTCCCCACTCCTCCTACTTATCCTACTCCCCCTATGCCTGTAGACCCCTATCTTTCTACTTATCGTACTCTTACACCACCTCCATAACTTCACAGTTACTTTTAGATATATTTTAATGATCTCCAACATTATATTGTTTCATTTGAAATGATGTATTATAATGTAGATATCATTCATAAACAATATATATATATATAGAGAATTATAGGGTCACTATACAAGATATTATAGATAGATTCTCAAGAATATCATTTCCTACATACGCGGTCAGTACAATTTGACAAAGTATCTTTAATTTTTTAGTTTTTCCATCTAGACTTGTTCAACTAATTGCCACATAGGTATGAGTTTAATATATCCTTTATTTTAATTTTATGTTAAATTTGTTTTAAAATTTTAAATTTTATATATTTATCTATTTTTTATAGAAATACTTAGAAGGTAAATAAATATTGTATAGAAAAAAACAAATATAAAGTGTTATGACTTCAGATACAACTTCTAATAGTTTTAATAGATTTTCTACATATTCAAAATTATTATTGGATATTTATGTGATTCTAATGTAAGATAGAATTTGTGAGCGTGAAATGACTGTGGAACTTTTTAAAAAAGTTATCATAGAGCCTGTAACTGGATATAAGTTGAGAATCAACATGATGCATGTTTATTTTCGTGTAATTCGATTAAGATAATTCTTTTTGTCATTTTAATATACTTAAAATTTATACTTATGTTTGTTTTGTAATAGGTATTTTTATGAAATTTTTATGTAGTATGAAATGACAACATTATATATATTTATGGTCCCATAATTTATTTCACCTATAGTGATGACAATGACTGATGGAGAAAGAATGGTTTATATTACTGAAAGACTTCAAAAGAATGAGATTATTTAGTGATGGATGCTTATTTATGTTCAAGAGTATGAAACATATATCTCATAAAATGTTATATATCTCTTAACAGAATAACCACACAAAATAAATTATCATATATATCAGTGGTAATTGTTTGTTGAATGTTTTTTGTCCAAGGGAGAATACTCTTTACTTGTTATAATCTATTCATGATGATGTGTGAGAAGATTTTAAACAATATTATACATGTAAGCATGAATGTTTTAATAATTTTTTATATTATAAAGACATTTAAATTTATTTTATTCATATTATTTTTTCAAATAGGGCATGATATTTATTTAAATATACAATTAAAAATAACATCGTCAATACCAAATATGTTAAAGCAATGGTGACCTTTCATTTACAATTAATTTATTTTTTATATAGTACTTAAAAATGTTATTTTGAATTGAAAAATTATTTTAAAAAAAATGTGATAAAAAATAGTAAAGGAACGTGGATACAATGTTTTAAGATTAATTTATGAAATAATTTCAATCCGGATAGTTATGAAGTTCCAGAATGTTAGATTTTTTAAATAATTTTCCTTTAATTTTTCATTCATTTTATTAAAAAAACATGTTAAATGTTTTCTTTTTAATTTTTATATATTTTATGGTACTCAACCATATAATTAAAAAGAGTCGATACACATACAAATTGAATGAGAGAATCATTTCACATGTTTGATTAGATTTTAGTTTATTTGTAATATATATTGTAAACTTAAAAATTAATTATATAAGTTTGTGTTGTTGTTGTGTTTCTGCTGCTGATTTTCTTTTATTCTTCTATTTTACCCGCTACTGTACTATTGGTAGGTGAATAAATATTAGAATTTAATTTTAAAAAATAATAATTTTCATGTTCATTACTTTATAACAGATGTGAAAAATAAAAAACATCATTTACCATGTCAGTTTAAAAAATGACGTGGAAAACACTATTTCAGGTCAGTTATGAAATAAGTGACGTGAAAAAATTCCACCAAAATTTACTGATATTGTTATTTTTTTTATTCGATGTTAAAAACTTATTTACAATGTCTTATACTGACCGACAATAAAAAAACTAATGTAAAAAAATCTATTTTGAACTATTGATTCCATTATGTTATTATGATATGATTATTTATCCTTGTTATTGATTATGGTGTATGTCTACTTATACTGAAGAGCCCCCCATGGCTATCTAGATTAACATGAGTGGTTAGGGAATTGGATCATGATTGCGGGGTCAAGTCCCAAGAATGAATTCACCTATAGATTTTTTATAGCATGTGTACGACACTTGCGATAGTACCTATCATGACCCGTCCCCCAGATCCCATGTCATGACTACCCCAAGCCCACCTCCCATAGACCAGGGGCTAGTGATCATCACCGAAGGCATTATCCCACAAGTGGGAGGCATTTTTCTGAATGCCTGCACACGCACACACACACGCACAACCACATCCCAAAAAAATATGGAAAGGAAAACAAGCATGCCACTAAAACAACCACTGAGTAAAGGTAAAAGCTATAATTAAAATGGGATAGAATACAAACCCAACAAAAGACGAACTGAAAATAGGAAATTACAAAAGATCACTGAAAAATTCGTCCACAGGAGAACCCCACCTGAAGGGTAGTCAAGGAGTGGCTGTCAGATGCTATTGAAGTACATCTTTCCTATTGTGTCTCACTGGTTAGCGCCTGGTCCCAGGACACCAAGGTATCTATCAAAGCACCTATTCTGTGCACCAGACACTATACGTTCAGGTAGAGCCTTTGCAGGGGTGAGTAACACAATACTCATTAAGAACCCTGAAACATAAGGGAAAGACCCCAAAAAACGTATACACAAGGTATTGTCAGCTCATGTAGGTATAATCTAAAGTATAGAAAGATGGTCTATCAGTCGAAACACTAAACTCCTTGGACTTTTGAGGTACTCATTCCTAATTAGTTCCTTGGTTCTACTAGGCCACTAAGATCTGCTCCCCATTGTGGGTCTGTTGGGTCACTAAGAGTCGCTCCACACTTAGGCCATTATAGTTAAGTCACACAGAGACACTTATTGATTGTCCACATAAGGACACATATAGCGGGTCTACAAAGGGACACTTATAGCTGGTCCACATAGGGCCGCTTACCATCTAGTCTTGCAGGGTCACATAGACCCACTCGTTAGTAGTCCTCATGTCTCAGCCAACTATAGGATTCCTGCATGTAGCGCGCTTGATTTTGGGAGAATCTGCTCCTCAGTCCATTTGTTTCATCTCAAAATCCTTGAAATCCTCCATTATTCATTCCAAAGTAACCGCCTCATCGTGAGGTTTCCAATTCTCTAAATGTCCCATCAATTGGGTGTACAGTTTGGAAGTTATAACACTTTTTCCGAAAAGGGGTCAGTCGGGTCTGGTCTGACCCAGCCCGCTGAGAGTGGGCCGGCCCTTATATCTCCCAAACGCCCATGGGAATCCTTCTTGCACAATCATGTGGCCATCTGAGGCCGGGCTCCCTCTTCTTAAACGCAATCCCCACTGGATCTCCTGCCAGCAGATTGCCATGACCTACTGACATGGGTCGCTCCTTCGATGCGGTTGGGCGGCCACATCTGCCTATCGCCAGCCGCTGTCTTGATTGCCGGCATCCTCAGCTAGTTTTGGACTCCACACCTTGGCATGTCGTCATGGGGTGCCTCCACCCACCCAGGACCGCCACTGTGGGCCCCCACTTTCGGTCATCGGCACCACTATCGGTACCATCTGCGGGCCACCAGATTTGCTTCAGTGGTATAATTCATGAAACGTCTTTTCCTATGGGATCCATAGCGAATCACCATCATTTCCATGTGCTCCTTACCTCCGATTAAGTTATTCATTCAGGAAGAACACAATAACACCAATGGCGGGGGGGGTTGGGCTTTGTTCATGTCATCCTGCACCCTCCACATTAGAGTTTTTTTAGAAACAACATAGGTAATGTTTAATATTATATCATGGATTACCCTGATGAAAACCCCCAATATCAAGAAATACTCTCACAAGATCAAATATCCACAAATAAATCTATTCATGGGTTGATCTGCATTCGTTGTTTAAAAATAATACTGGGAAAAATTAAATTCACCAAATGTAAACCCCTACTTAGTTGGAGTTCGATTACAGGAAGAATATGACACTGAAGGCGATCCATCTATGAAGGTCCTTGATCCATAATTATGGGAGGGATCCCATGGAGAGGAGGGAGAGTTATCATGTCATTGTTGATCTTCATTTGTCGTTCATCAATGGTGATTCTTCATAGATTCATAGTGTTTCTCCCAACATGTCAAAGAAACACCCTCTGGTTAAATCATTAAAGGAGGAAATGCTTCTCTGTTACCATTGCATTGCAATTTCATTATGTTGTTTCATTTATGAAAGAAAATTTCAGTTTCTTTGTGTTAAAATGTTGTTTCACTGCAACAATTTTGAAAGTTCAAAATAAAAATAAAATAATCGACTTTATTTTATTTTAATTTTTCTTAAAAATTTTGAAAAATATCGTTCACCTACAACCTGTTCTAGTCAAGGTTAAGCTCTGCCTGATGGAAAAATGCCCTCCCAATCTCAACGGTGCTCTCTTATTTCTAATCTAAGTTACTTTTTTGAGTTATATGGATTTTACAATAAAATAATTGTTACATAATTATTTTATTTACAGCCAAAAACTAACTTCCATTATTGGCCCTTGCTGGCTAATGTTATTATTTTTCTAGTAAAATCATGACACTCTGAGTTAAATAGTGTCCTTGTATTTTTCATCCGGACACCGGTTTAAATGTTAGAAAATAATGCTTGCATGATTATATAATGAACCCCAAAAATAGTTCAAAAATATGTTCTGGCCACTCCAGGCCTTGGAATTACGTGTCATCTTAGTTCCTGGTCTTGAAATAATCCCATATAATTTTCAAAAAAATTACATGTAATATTAGGGTATTACATTACCCCCCCCCCCCTTAGGGATTTAAATCTTCAGAATCCAAAATGAAGGCTAATAAAAAAATGGGGGTACTAAGCACTAATCTGAGCCTCCCGCTACCACGTGCTCTCTTGGAGATTCTAATGCTACCAATAAACATGCACCAGAGAAATCAACCATCCATGAAGGATCCTCTCCCGTTGATGCTCTATCTCCATCAGGTACTCCACAAACGTCTCCACATTGTCAATCTCTAGATCATCGTGGTCGATTATGTGAGAAGGGTCATGCTTGTATCTCCTTATATGGGATACGTGGAAGACGTCGTGCACCGTCACTAACTTTGAAAGTAGACCCAAGCGGTATACCACCTCACCCACTATACACATTATCAGGAAAGTTCTAATGAACTTCAGAGATAACTTGCCACCCCATCCAAATATTTTCCTCCTTCATTGATGAGAGACTCGATGGAATACGTGGTATCCCTCCTCAAAATTCAAGGGTATCCATATCCTATCATTATAGGACTTATTTAGGATCTGTGAAGTCTTCATCCACTCTCGGATGACCTGTACCTTCTCAGTGGTACCATGTACCATCTCTGAACCCATGAGTGTTGACTCCCTTGTGACTATCTAGGATAACTGTGACCTGCATAGTCATCTGTATAATGCCATGAATGGTTTCATACTAATGTAAGAGTGGTAGATGTTGTTGTATAGAAACACAACCAGTGGAATGTAGTCCTCTTAACTATGACCAAAATCAAGGACGAAATCAAAAAGCATGCCCTCCAAGGTCTGTATGGTTCGCTCTGTCTGACCATTAGTCTGTGGGTGAAAGGTAGTGCTCAAGCACAGCTGAGTCCCAAAAGACTCAAGCAATCACATCTCCAACCTGGATATAATTTTTGTATCACGATCTAAGACTATTTTATATGGGACTCTATGGATTCGAACTATCTCCTGCATGTAGAGGTGTCACAAGCTCTCTACTGAACCCTGCTCTCGAATGGGTAGGAAGTTATCTGACATGGTGAGCCAGTATAAGATCACCCAAATGGTATCATTCCCCTGGATGTATGTGGTAATACCATTATGAATTCCATATATATTTAATCCCACTTCCACTCTAGTACCTCAAGGGGTTGTTTCAAACCTGTTTGAACATGGTACTCATCTTTCACTTACTCACAAGTGAGGCATCTCAAGAAAAACTCTGTTACTTCCTTCACTACCACAGAACTAGGTTTCCATAGTGCCACCCTTTATTAGAGCTTTTTTAGTGCTGTTAAATGTGACCCTTTATCAGTGCTTTTTTTAGTAGCACTGATAAATGGGGGGGGGGGGGCTTTATCAAAGCTTTTTCCCTAGCGCTGATAAAATGTATATTTCAAAAAAAATAAAAAATAATATATTGATATATATAAGTATATTTATATTGATATAAATAAAATATTTTTTTTAAATATGTTTTAGATTTATTTGATATGTGGTAGACATAAAACGGACACCCGAAGCAGATGTTATGGCAAAACAGACATACAGAGCAGAAATTATGACCATTAGGAGGAATTATGGGCATTTTGAACTTAAAGAATGTGAGAATGGGTTTCAAGGGTCGCCAAAGTGTATATATTTTTGAAATATTTGATTTGATGGGTCACATATCTCAAATAGACACCATGAGTAGAAGTTATGATTGTTTGAAATTGAGCAACCCTTCTAGCGCCTAAAAACCTATGAAACTCTTAACTCACTAAAACAACCATAACTTCTGCTTCGGTTGTTTGTTTAAGTGTTTCAACTAGTCAAATAAAACCTTGTGAGACGAATGATGACCATGTACAACCAAAACCATGAGAATATCAAATCCACAGAAGATATATCATTTATAGCACTTAAAAAAACTCCAACTTTAAACGGCCATAACTTTCGCTCTGATTGTCCATTTGGGTTCTACAACATATTAAATTGAAATAATGAAGAGATATATGTAGAAGGTTAACTATAACATAGTTACAATCAT
The DNA here is from genome assembly GCA_963277665.1 of Viscum album. Classification (NCBI taxonomy): domain Eukaryota; kingdom Viridiplantae; phylum Streptophyta; class Magnoliopsida; order Santalales; family Viscaceae; genus Viscum; species Viscum album. The sequence goes on along the minus strand of OY728165.1, from coordinate 1,711,947,843 downwards.
GTTTGGGACTCTATAGCCCAAAAAACCATCAGAAGGCCTCCAAAATCTAGTTTCCATGTCCGGTGACCTTTCAAATTTTTATTAAAATGGTAACACTGCAATAAAACCGCCTATTAGCGGTGATTATTTTTGTATATATCAGCAGTTTAAACCACCGATATATGGTTGGGTGGTGTTTTACAGAAACCGCCACTAAATTGGGCATCGGCAATCTATTAGTGGTGGTTATTTCCATTTAGCGGTGGTTTAAGGGAAGCATCGTAGCTTCCTCATTTCGCAGTGGTTTTAATGATTTTAGCCGTGGTTTTTACGAGCCCTAGTATTTATTTTATTCATGATGGGTATAACCACCATGAATAAAATAAAAATATAGTAGCTGTAAAACAACCCCTAAAGTCATGAAAACCGCCTCTAAATGCACGCGGGTGATGCGACACTGTAGCGGTGGTTAAAACTACCGCTAAATGTAATCCAATAGCTGCGATTATAACCACCTCTAAGAAAAAATACTTACGTTTAGCGGTGGTTTTAACCACTTCTAATGTCTTGTCACTATAATTTAGAAGCGGTTAAAACCGCCGCGAAAAGCTGACAAAAAAAAAAGTTGTTGTGCTTCCACTGCACCACTGCCCAGAAAAACAAATCAAACTAGAAATACCAATAGCCTAACAGATTAATGCACCCAAAATTTAAAAAAATAATAGGGACAACTAGTAAAAAAAATTATGGTCGTGATTCTTGGAAAATATAGTGGAACATCATAAATGGATATGTGTAGTGAGGAGGATTAAAAAACATGACCTGAACTGATAGAGAATTGGAAAACACCACACAACACATTCTAAGGATGATTTAAAATTAGTTTAGATTAGTGATTCATGGACATGGAATACTCATATAATGTTATAGAATTAGAACCATGTGGTGATCATGAAACTCAAACATTCTTGAGGTGGAGTTCTTCTCAACCCATAAGCCCTATTGAGCCATGATTCATTCAAGAATGAAGGATATTTATATAGTTATAATTGATTATAGGGGTGAACCCAATGAGGGGAAGAAGTGACCTGAAAAATATAACGATGAAAATTTCAACGTTTGAGAACTGGGAAGTGAAATGTGAGTAATCGACAGAAATAGAATTATTATTGACCATTTTTGAAACATAGGATACCTGAGCTAGTTGAGTATGGGATGAAAAGTATCATGATCTACTATTCATGGAGATCAAATCATGAGATCCACTTTTTATCAGTAAATGTACTTCTTTGAATGGGCCTGAGATGGTATGTAAGACACTATGTCCATGAATAATTTCATTAGAAATCCTTTTCAGATTGGTAGGGTGATGATTATCCAAATAGTAGAATGTGTGAACCGCACAAGTTCATGTGGGGATGTACCATAGAGAATATTAGGTTCCATGGGAGATATTTCCTCATGTGCTCAAATGCTCTACTTAATCATGTGGGTTGACAAGATTCAAGCCTGGCCCAGAGGGAAACATCCCGATGATGAGTTGCTGGTATGGATGGGACTGAGATGAAATATAAATGAATCAATATGTGTCTCCTCATAATTGGCCTCAAGACAAATAGAGTTTTGATGAGTGACATGGTAAGATACTATTGTCGGTGGAGTGATTTCAACTCTGGAAAGGATATCATATCATCTAATATTCGTAGAAATAAATGTTTTATATGGGTAATGTGTGGTTCATTTCATACTTATAATATGAGGTTACTCAGTTTTATATGTGGTAATTATTTTTATAATCATCCCACACTTATCAGATGAGGCATCCTTATTTCATTTAATAGGGTATGGTTGTTAATTAACATTGTTTGCTGAGGACATTGGGCTTTGATGTTTAAAATCATACAACATGGAATTTGAATACAACTAGTATAAATTCTTAGAGCTCCAAATATAGGAATAGGTTTGAGTTAAAGGTCTCCCAAATATGACCAAAGTAGATAGGAAAGGGAGAAACCTATAATGATTCTGTGATAGGGTTGTGCCCTGGATGAAATATTTATATGTAACTACTTATATCATGATTATTGGAATCAATATACATGTTTTTATGATTCACGGGGTCATAGGATAACAACTCCATAAGGGTTTACCTTTTTGGATGATGATATTGAATAATTACATATTATAATATTAGGCATCAAGAATTTATAAGAGGTGAAATTATCTATCTTAAAGAGACATATCAATTTTTTATGGGGTTAAATTATCTATCATTAACAGGTATATATATTTTACATGGGGTAATGATATATTTTAAATTCATCTTATTAAGTTTTTAGAAGGTATTTTGAATCTATATACCCATTATTTACTTCCTCATATCATGAAATGAGAGCATCGTGGCCTACTTATGTGTCAAAAAAATGAAAGGATATTATTGCTAAAAAAGAGGCTCATGTGAGTGTTTTGGGGCAATGACACCTTATGTAATGGATTATTATATGCTGAATCATCAGCTTGGCTCAATGATAGAATATATATGCATCAATACGTATCCCATGGAAATGGGAATCAATCCACCCATAGTTATAGAATGTAGTGGAAATAGATATTTGATGAAACTCCAGGTATGAATAAACCCATGTAATTGATGTATGAGCATATTTTATTGTCATAATGCTTGGACTAGGGATCTCTTGATATAAACTGTTATAGTATAGATTGGTGAGGTGGGGGAATCAAGTATGTTTTTGTGGTGAATAAAACTTGGGGTTATAGGATAAAATAGGCCCTTCAAACAATGACGAAATCCTGAATATGATTGCACACAGTGTAAGATCATAAAACCAAGACCATGATGAAAAATTTAATGACATGATTCATGGACTAGGATGATGATTCTCTACATGGTATCTAGGTGTCGTCGTATGGGTAAAAACCAATGTATAAGGGGTTAATGTAGCTCCAGGTACCACATGATCATTTTGATATGAACTGAACATTATTTAAGGTTATAATCTGTGGACTGTAAATGGAGAAATGGGGAAAATGGCTTAATAAATTTACATCTAGACACAAAAAAGGACGTCTATGCATATGTATCCCATGAGAGTGTGAATCAATACATATGTTGTTCTAAAATATGGTATAGTATAAGATAAACATTGGAACTAGGGGTAATCCTATATATAGAGAGAATTTTGGAATATAATGATTATCACGAGGCATCACATTTCGAAGGAATGAGATAAGAATAATGTTTAATGTCATGTCTTGAAGAAAATTATTTTTTTCATCTCATATAATCTGATGATTCCAAGTTTTATATGAGGTAATTTTTTTGAACATATCATAATTATCATAAGAGGAATCCAAATTTTATATGGTGTAAGACTTTTAGATCATCCAATACACATCATACAATGAATCCCAGTTTTATACGGTTTAATACCATCTCCCATTAAGAAGAACCAAGGTTTTATATGGGGTATGATCACATTTTATCATCATGAGCAGAATATGATAACCATTAATAATGCATGAAGATCCACTAACTACACATTCTACCTCACCAAAGTGTCCACAACAGTATCCCCTTGATCACTATGAAATGACCCAATTTGTTCAACACATCAACAATGGGTTTAACTCATAGTCATACAAAATATCGACTACCAATTCAAACACAGGCCTAAATGGAATGATGTATACCACACTCCAGAAATTAATACATAAAAGGAAACATCATATTTCAATAAAATGCATAAAAGGAAACATCAGAAATCAAGAAAATGTTAGGACACGAAAACTTTTGGTGAAAACTATGTTCCAAAAATGTTACATATACAAACCAACTATTCCCATATTAGTTCAACACATCAACAATACAACTACTCACAGTCCGATGATGCATCTTCTCCCTCTCCACCTACATCTCCACTTTCTTCTGTCTCCTGTAAGAACATTATATTGAAAATTAAATACTGTTACATATTTATATTAAAACTTAAAACCAATGAAAGTTTGAAAACTAAATCATTTTATTTTATTGTGAATTACCTTCTTACCACAAGTCGATGCACTTCCACTGGGGGAATATTTACTCATATGCTAATGTATAGCAGTCATCGCTTTCTACAAAGCGGATATCTGAGCCCCCTGGTCTTGAACCGTGGTTCTTAGAGAAGAAATCTCCCTATGAGCATCTTCAGGTATGGACTGACTATAACCAGGAGTAGATGCAGCTGGAATCTATGGTGGCATGCCAAAGACCTCAGATGGTACAGGTCTGAAACCCATCTTGCGCACTCTACCAGGATGCTCCTTCCCAAGGACTTTAGCAAATGGGTCATCTTGGGAGACTGCGTAGGACTGCCCAGGATTGGCATCCCATAGTTCTTTAATTTTTACCTATAAATAAAATATAAATATATATTAACACATTAAAAACTAATATTAAGTTATTATAATAAAAAATTGACTTCATACCCCAAATTATTTGGTAGGATCATTAACAAAACTTCCGTCTAATTTTTTGTGAACATCTAACCAAATTTCAGTTCGGGATGCATCATGCCCTAAACTCTGTGACTTCATTAAGCAAAGATAAATCAACAATTCAATATATTAAACAAGTAATATTGTCTTATAAATATTTAAACTAATTAAAAGATTACCAATGTCATTCGACTTCTAGAAAAGCTTTTTGATCCCACAGTGTGAGGGATGAATTGCTTAACCCGGTTTGATGCATTCTATCTTGAGAGATCCTGAAATAAATAAAATTCAATTTTACAGTAATTTATTCAATATCATATCCTCTTCATATACATGTATAAATGTAAAATGAGGGTAATATAATAATATATATTTCAATACCATCCTCTTCTCATCAGGATGTATGTCAATAAAAAATTTCCAATGTTCTTTTGGTACCCCACTGGGTAGCTTCTCATACATTTTTTGCACGGTCAATGAAGTATCGTTGAAATCACACCACAATCCTCATTTGAAAATTTTCCATTTATTACCAAGATTTTTCAACGTCCACTTCTATGCTATCACATCATCAACTATAAAGTAGAAGAAAATTTGTATACTAAAATTAATTTTGATCATATTAGTAACATGACATTCAATTAAACCATAATGTAATAGAATTAAATTTATTTGGGAATCAAAAAATTCATTTTCCCAGCTGGGAGGCATATGTATCCAATCATCATAAGAAATAGGAAGGGAAATGGGCTCCACTGCCAGCTGGCCTAGAATATGGACAAGTAACCCTGCAGCGTCATCTGTAGGGACCCCATAAGAATCAAATGGCATAAATATCTTCTCACATTTCATATTCCAAACATCTGAACTTTTTATTTTTTTCTCCACAGTTGCATTTTTTTCAACTTCAATGAGAAAAAAATAAGTATAATCAAAATGCAATAAATTTATTTCATTAAAATTTTACCTATGACAGTGACACTCCAGTATGTCCATGATGAACTGGAAGGGGTGTGTCACCGCCCCACTGCTGAGGCCCCTGAAGTGGGAGTCGATGACTCAGCCTTTAATGGGACACCCACAAATGGTGTAAGAGATGGTGCAGGGGGAGATGGTGTAGGGGTGTAGGCAGCTGGTGCCTCAGATGTCGTGGGGAGGGAGACATATGGATTGTCATCTGTTGTAGAACTAGATGAAATAGTGTACCACTTACTCCATGGCATTCCTATCATTTAGTCAAATAAAATTATGTTCAGAATATATATTTCAAAAAAATTATACAGAAAAAAATTAAAAATTACAATAGATGCCAAGTACTAACATAAAAAATATATATAACAATGATAATGATTGACTGTGGAAATAAAACAAGTGGTTGTTGAATGAATAAATAATTGTACATACAATAATTTTCCCCTTCAATCATTTCGGTTTCCTTCTCCATTGCTTCATTCACTTCATTCATTCTTACTAGACTAATAATTTCAATATCATGATGGACAAATAATTATGCTTCCTATTGTTGATGAAATTCAATTTTAGAGGTCAAATCTTCAACTTCATCACCCATATCATACAAATCTCTTTGTATTACATGAACAAATACACTCCACCCTTCATCCACAACATAATTTACATAATATTCCATTTTTTCTTGTGATACAAATATATATGGATCATGTAGTTCATGATAACCAACATCCATCAAGTGAGAGAAGTTCACAGATGTAAATTGAAAGGAATCTCTATTAACACATCTGATAATATCGACCCATTTACATTTGAATAAAACAACAAAAAATGTCCATGTTAGTTTAATTCAATAATATAATGCAGCTTTCCATAGTATCCCACTTCAGCAAATGTAAATATACAACTATTCTGTATTTTTATACCCACTTCTCGATTGACTGTACGAAATCTAAAGCCATTCACATTATAAGCATCGAACTTTCTAAACTTGTTTTATAGGACCTCTAGCAAGAAACTTCAAATCACTTGAAAAGTTTGCATGAGTATCAGTATTAATGATCTAAAAAAAGAAATATAATATAATATATTTAAAAAATGTATGTTTCAAACTAATATTAATATTTATTGGAATATTTATGAACTTAGAGGTCGTGCAAAGCATTATACAAGATCTTTATTCACATCATTCATTATATATTTCTCATTATGTGTTTGGCCTCTCAGTCGTCTCTTTGTTTGTATCTTCAACACTTCAATTAATGGATCTACAATTTCACTATACATCATAACATATCAATGTGCCTGTAATAATTCCAATTCTGTTAGTGTCACATTTGAGGTCCTCCCAACTGATCGGCCAATAGTAAGAAATATTTTTGAATTCTGATGCATTTGAGATTGAGTTTATGTGTCATCAACACATCCAAATCAATTAAATCTTGTCTCAATATCATCCAAATATCTGGAACAAAAGGTAAGACACTCCTCAACCAAATAGCCTTCAGCAATAGAGCCTTTGGGTTTAGTTTCATTTCTCACATATGCTTTCAAATGCCCAAGATATCTGTGAAATAAAATAATAATATTATGCATTTATTTAAATTCCAAATGATTGTTATGTAACTAAAAAACATATAAATTAAATACCTCTTAATTGGATACATCCATCGATAATGAATGGGGCCTCCTAATTTAGCTTCCTCAACCAAATTCACAGTTAAATGCATCATGAGAGTAAAAACGATAGAGGAAAGATCATTTCCATTGCCCAAAGGGTCAATAAAAACCTCTACTAAAGGTTGAAAAACGTAAATGGATGTAGATATCTCTCACATAATTGCCTGAAAAATGTGCATAATTGGAGTACAAAAACATTGAATTTTTCATGTAATAATGTACGTAATGTCAATGGTAGTAACTATTGTAACAAAATATGTGAATAGAGACTTTTCAATCCATGTAACTTACGATTCTTCAAGGAAAGACACCTTGATATTTTACTCAAATACCCATCAGATACCTTCACATTCATTAAAATTCTAAGGAATGTATCTTTATCCCAATTTTTCATTGCAAAAATGGCCGGAGTATACTTTTCATTCTCATATGGCTAGAGATCACGTTTTATGTTCATTACTTGTAAGTCTTTACAATCATGGAGATTAACATTAGACTTTCCATGCTCATTAAGTAATGTGAAAATAAAATTATCACATAAATTCTCCTCTATATGCATCACATCAATATTGTGCCACAACAAATTAAATTCCCAATACGGAAGTTTGAAGAATATACTTTTTTCCATCCATTGTTGCATTCTGATTTCACTTGACGATACACTTCGGACCTGTTTTCTGCTATCATTCAAATGATGAAGCTTCCCAAATTTTGTTTCAACATTTTCAAGTTCTGTCATTAATTTAGAACCAGTTAACAACTTTGGAGGTGGTCTACTATCAATGGAACAATTAAATTTTGATCTGTTCATCCGAAATCTATGAGATGCATCGAGAAATATTCGATGGCATAATAAGAACCATTTTCTACAATGAGGTAGCCATTTGGGCTCAAAATCAAAGTTACAAATGGGATAATCCAAACTTGTGTATGTGTCCCAACCAGATAAATTCCCAAGCCCAGGGAAGTCACAAATGGTCCACATTAAAGTAGCAAGCATTATGAACATTTTTTAGAAGAATTATCAAATGTCTCAACACCGTTGCTCTATAACTCCAGCAATTCACCAATAAAAGGTTGTAAGTATACATCAATATCATTTCTAGGAATTTTTTTCCAGGAATAATTATCGAAATGATAAAAGATTTTTCTTGCATACACATCCACCGAGGCAGATTATAAGGGATCAAAACTACTAGAAAAATGCTATAACTGGTACCCAAAGTCCCAAATGGGTTGAATCCATCGGCCGACAATCCGAATCGAACATTCCTAGGAACAGCTGAGAAATATAGATGTAATGAATCAAATGTATTCCACGATTGGGAATATCATGGATGTATCATTAACCCATCATTATTATTATCTACAGAATTCCACTTCATGTGTTCGATGGTTTTCGATGACATGAATAATCTTTGCAATTGAGGTTTCAAAGGAAAATAATGAAAAACCTTTTCAGGTGTGTTCTTTTTCTTCTTCTCCATGAAATTATGTTCATTTATACTTACAATATCACCCTTTGATTTCCATCTAGAAGAAGAAAATTTCTTTCAATTCTGTCTACTTGAATCCACTCCCCAATAAAGCATACAATCATTGGGACACATATGTATTTTTGTATAATTCAGACCAAGATTGTTAACAACATTTTTCATATCATAAAAATATTCTGGGATTTTTGCTTCAAGAAATGCATCACGAATCAATTCCAATATCATTGACATTGCCTTATTTTTATTTCCACATAGACATTTGATATGGTACAATTTCAGCAGAAATGAAATCTTTGAATATTTCAAACACACACTATACAACTCTTGATTTCCATCATCAACTAAATCATGAAACAAATTTTCCTCAGTGATGTTTTATCTTACATTTGGGTCCATAGAATCAAGAGGACGATCCAATGATATGTTACAATCTTGATCTGATTGTGTTACAGTCTCAAAAACATCCCTTGTCACATTGTAATTTGTAGCACCCACTTCTGGTTGTTTGGATATGTTTTGATGCTGATAGTGGTGTCTTGTAGTTCCGAATGCATCATTTATGAGGTTTTGCATTTCATTTTCCATTTTCGATGAACTTGGGACCTCATTCTATGGATTAACATCAGTGCTCAATATTTCTGTAACGTTCGATTCTCCATGCCAAATCCAACACAAATATTTACCATGGAATTACTTCAGTAATAAATGTTTATAAACTTCATCTCTCTTGAACCATGTTCTAAATATACATTTAGGGCATGGACATCTTATTCTACCTTCAATGGATCGATTAGAAATTTCAAAATCTAAAAACTCATTCAAACCCTTAACTTACTGAGGTGTGTTCCTCAGTAATGCGATCTAGCTTTTATCCATGTATATCACAATATGCCTACACAATAATAAAAAAAATTAAAACACATAGTTACTTCTATATAGAGAAAGAGATTCATATATACGATAGTGTAAGATTACAAAAATATAATATAATAAATATGATCCACTGAGTTAGATATGAACCCTCTAGTGTTTGGGATAGGGGGAGTTTTTTTGGTAAATAGAAACAGTGTGCAGGCAACGTGGTAGCTACTTTACCATGGAAACCAAAGAACATTGTTAATTTGTAATAACTACGTGGATATAAAAATAATTCATAAGGTATGAGAAAAAATATATAATATATTCCATTCATCCAAATGGGTTTCATGGAAAATAATGGTTAAGAAAAATCTACTGAAATAATAAAAATTGTCAATAGAACCAACAATTCCATATTACTCAATTACCACATGGTCAATACTAAAAGTTATGCTAAACAGTATTCCTATCATATTTCTCCAAAATCTCCATATTTTCAACCCTTGACTTTTCAAATAATTTATAGCATAAAAATATAATATTAGATAACAAAAAGTAACATAAGCATAACTTGGTTGGAATCTCAGTTCATGAGGAAAAAATAATATTTCCAATCTTGATGAAGAAGCATAGAAAAATCAGGATGTATCCTTTTCCTAAAAAGACACCAAATGAACCATGGAGGATGAAATAAAGATAGTAGAATATGAGTTTTCTTTGAAAATGTATAAAGCAGCTATATATGAGTATGAGAAATCCAAAATTTATTTTTGAGTATATGAGGTTTTTTCATAGAGTTGACATGGATTACAATTAGCTATCCAAGCCATAGGAAGTTGTTGAATCCACTGAAGTTAGGTTTTCCATGCACAAATATTCTATCTCCAGATAAAAAATATAGAGGTTATTTAGTATTAAATGGAAAAGGATTCAATAAGTTGGTGATCCTACTCTAAATTTCCAAACAAATAAAATAATTTCTTATTTGAATTCCCTGCATTGATTTTTTCACTTTGACCACATTATGAGATAATAAATCACAATATCTATGTTCACATGATTCATTCTTGCTGGGAGAAAAAAGAGATAAATATATGGGAATCCATAATCCTATAAAATAACACGTGAGTTTCATATTTGGAATGCATGTTGATGCATATGTCAAGTTCCCATTAAGAAACAACCATGGTTTTTCATATATGAGTACCCTTGAATTATTCAACATTCACATGAAGTAAATCCTCAACCACCCCTAAGTTATATAAAACCATGAAACCATCTTATTGGAAAATCACTACCACTTCTCAAGGGTTGGTGCTACTTGATACACCTAATAGGGTCCCATTCACTATTGAAGGTGGAACTCATCTCATTTACAAAACCACATAACACCATATAACAATTGAAAAGTTTAACCAATACAAACAAAATAAGATACTATTGGGTATCATCTCTAACAAAAATGAATCCCATGAATGAACCCTTTATCCATTGGGGATAAAATCACTATACTATAAAGTATGATTGAAAGATAGTCACCATTGGTGGGAATTCTCTAGTTGATAAAAGGTTTGATAAGGGTCTAAATTAGAATCTATAACTCCCAAAAAATCAACATAGAAATAATATCATGACATGTATCATCTAGTATCAAGGTACATGAATAAAGGACACAAATCATACCTAAAACCAAACTATATGTCACATAAATCATCTATACACATAAACCTGTATATATAACTCTTATCACTATGTTATTGACAAGAAACAATCAAATGTGGTGATTGTGGAAGTTTGTCAAAGTGTCACTCATCTCTTACTACTCCTACACCACCATCTTCTTAACCAATACCAATTCCAAGTAAGTAAATTATCGTATAATAGTAAAGTATATGACCTCAATGTTACTTCTAATCCAGAGGTGTTAGCACATCATATCTCTAGAAATTTTCAATAAAAACTAGAACCTTATCCTAAATCATGGATACATCCCTACCAGGAATTCTAAACCTAAAAACACTCACATGAGGACCCCAATACAAGTGGAGTTTTGTAAGAGAAAACCCCAACCTAACTTCTCTATAGAGTCTTTATATAAAACTCTAATATCTAATACATCTATTATAAATAATGTTTATGGAAAACCTTATGATGCTTAAAAAACTCAAAACATTCTTATATATGGTCATGAAACCCTACAAAGGGTTTAACATCTGCAGAACTCAAACTATCCTTAGTATTTTTAGATAGAATCTCATCTAGAACAAAGGGTTAAATTAAAACCATAATAAGTTAATACCATATGAGTTTGAGAAAACATCATCCACTAAAAAATTTGTGTCTTGTGTAGATAACTTCTTTCTAGGATCACCATATGATTTGTGGGTTTCAGAAATAGTTGAGTTGCATGAGTTGGTGACTCAAATAAATCCTATACCACAAGAGGATTGGTGGCTTCTCATAATCTAGGAGGCCTCAACTACTAGAATTCATGTTACACAGTTTGTGTATGGGTAGTCCATCAGTGGGAACTACTGTCTTCATTATGAGAAGTTCTATATTAAAAAATTGGAGATAATCTATATAAAATAATAGGGAAAGTATATCTCTTATATAATTATTTAATTCCACACTCCATCACTTAAATTAAAAGTGGAAAATGGATCAAGCACTGAGATAGGATTTTCACAAACATAACTCTAAAAAAATTTGTTTTTGTGTGGGTGGAATTATTCATTTGATAGGATGAACCCATAATGATTAGAGCATATCAAAATCAACTAAAATAGGAGTTACATGAAATATAATGATTGAGAACTATATGATTCATGTATCAACTAAACATTACATTATATATGATGATTTAGAGATCTGGGTTGACTAATAGGTTACCAATGTCTCGGTGAAAGGATTCATTTAGAACGACACCTACTCTAGTCTCACTAGTATGATAACTAAAATAAAAAACCCTATAAAATCACAACATTAAATTCCTAAACTATTCCTCATGTTAATAATAACTCAAAAATCTATTCCTAGGACTTGAACCAATCTAATTCCACCCTAACATGACCTACCCCACAGAGACCAAAACTAGGATGATGATAAACTAAGTTTCCCAACCAAATAATAACTCCAATAGGCTAGGGAATGGTGAAAAAGATTGAGTAGGAATATCACATAATATATGAGGCCATATCCTATAATAACTGAGGTCATATCCTATAATAACCTTCAATATATATTCATACTGAATATGAAAAGTAACCAAAATACCTATATTATATATAAAGAACCATTGAAATGTATAAAATTCGTAATGGGAATAACAAATGATAAGTAAAACACCATAGGGGAAATATAATAGGATAAATACATATACAAAACACCACACCACACGGTACAATAAAATAAAGATAAGGGAAGGGACCTCCACATATAAATAGACTAATTTATCACATAGTTTAAAGTCATCGGATGGGGGTATATATTGTAATGTTTAATTACATGTGGTAAAGATGTTCAATATGTAGGTTCACATCATATGGTGAGGGTGAGTATGAGGAAAACTCAGTAATACTAATGAAAAAATAGATCCAAAACCCCAAATCCCATGTGATACATTCCCAATGTTGGTAACAAGGGAAATAGAGGGATAACCAGGGTCGTGGGGGGCCGACGGATGCGGGGTCACTGGGGTCGCATGATCGCGTGGGGTCGGGGGAAGTGGGGTCGTCGGGGTTGCGGGGTCTCCTGGGTCGCCAGGGTCGCAGGGGGCCAGGGACGCTGGGGTTATAGGGTCGCGGGGTAGCAGGGGTCGTGTGGCCGCCGAGGTCGCGGGGGGGGCGGGGGGGGGGGGGGGGGGCGGGGGGAAGCGAGGTCTCTAGGGTTGCAGAGTCGCTGGGGTCGTGGGGCCGTGGGGGGTCGGGGCCTTAGATTGGGATGAATTCATTGTTTGTTCCTTGGAGTGGAAAGAACCACATGATGGATGGTAGTTTTGAGGCATGATAAGTGGTGGTTTTCATGGAAATGCATGATGAAATAACTTGGGATATTAGGTTTTGAAGTTCAACGAACCCTGTGTGGATTGAATTCCTAGAACTCTCTTTGGTTTATTCACATAGAAAAGAGTGGTGGAGTGACTTGAGGGTGATTTGGATCATATATGTGTTTGTTCTCATGAGTGGAGAATTATGGTTAAATGGGATGATTGAGGATCTGACCATGGAGTTGTACTAAGAGTCAGATTCAGACATTGGTGTAGGCGTTGAACATTTTTTTTATTCCTTGAGTTTTAAGGCATTGTGGTCGAGATATGATAGCGCATTGGTGGGTGGGATTGAGCACCTTTGGTATAATTCATCTAGAGAAGGACTTACTAGTGTTGCTGCATAAAAATTGATGTAGTAAGGTAGAGACCACATCATAAATATCATTCAAGATGCGGCTGATGTGGTTTGGGGATCAAACTAGGGTATTTGAAGAATAGTTGATGTGTTTGGGATTGGTTTTTGTAGTTTCATAGTAGAATCATGTTGGGAATTTTGCGATGAAATGTGGGGTGTTGGTACTATCCTCTAGGACAACATAATAAGATAATCAGAATCACATAGGTGGAAATAGATCCTAGAAGGAATTCTATCTAAAAATTATATTTTGGAACTTGGAAGAATTATATTCATCCAAACCACTACAATAAGTTATAATTAATTCAATACCATTCACTCCAAGACACAAAAGAAACTTATGCAAAGTAAAGTAAATGTCAATACGAAAGAACACTTCGGTTCTATGTTGTTTGGATTGAAATTATGGATTCTAAGGGAGAAACACTACAACATTCAATTTTACCGAAAAGAAAAGAATACAAATTATGAGTAACAATCCATGACCTGAGGAATTACTTATGCATCCCTATAAATTCACTAGAGTCTAATATGGTAGTAGGGGATTCCATGAAAATGTATTAAAAGTATAAGGGATTCCATGACCATATATCACAAGTATGAGGTACACTAGACCTTAGTAATACTATAATTAGGGATGCGATTACAATGTGTTACAAGTATAAGGGATTCAATGACTAATTATTCTAAGTATTAGGGACACCATGCTTGGGTGTCACAAGTATAAGGGACACAATGCTCGAGTACCACACATATAAGGGATGTTATACTTGAGTAACACATATTTTATAGACTCTATGATCAATTATAAAAAGTATAAGGAACTCCATACCAATGTGTCATATTTCATTATATTCATGTAGGCCGTATAATATATTAGCATTATATTTTAACAAGGGAGTATCCTTTTTTATGTAGAAACAGGTGATATGGTCTCATGACACCCTTCTCATCAAATTCATTATATTCATTACAATTAAGATTCAAGAAAAAACCACATAGAATGTGGTTTGGTTGCCTAATAATGCACAATACCTAGAGAGATTCCAATTGAACTCCTTAAGTTGTTGAAATAGTCGACATGGATTAAACATAAATAATAACAAAGTTATAATAAGTTTTTTTATCAAGGATAACATATTAAACATGGGTTATGTGTATGTTTAATGAATTGAATGGAAAATCAACCATGAATATTCATAATTCATAATATAAGGAGAAAAGAATTGAGGTAAAATTTCTAGAATTCAAACCTTAGGGTTCGTATAGGTCATCGGGGTCGCGGGGGGTCGAGGTCACCGAAGTCGCGGGGTCACCGGGGTTACCGGGGTCGTGGGGTCGCTGGGGTTGCGGGGGGCCGGGGTCGTGGGGGAAGCGGGGGGGGGGGGGGGGGAAGCAGGGTTACGGGGTTAGAATGAGGGTCGGGGTGGGGGGGAAGGGTCAGCAGTGTAAAAAAATATTGTTTGGCGACAGATAATTATAAACCGCCGTGAAACAATTTTAAAATGGGTTTAGCGGCGGTTCCCAAAACCTCCACTAAATCCAATTTCTATTATAGTGTAATAACTCTCGATACGTGTGTTATTTTTTCCTCTATCACCTTTTATATCTTAGTTTTTTCTACGAGCATCATTTTGACTAGTCAATGAGCTAAAACTGATACTCGGAGCAGAAGTTATGCTCTTTTCAGTGACTCTGCAGTTTGTTAGGTTTTTCAAGCCCCCATTTCTAGCACTTTTTTCATGTCTAAATTTTTTTCAAACAGTTGTAACTTATGATTTGCCGATCCGTTCGGCCTCCACCACCCATCATATCAAAGATTGTTTGATGATCTTTGATTTGACTAGTCATGGAGCTGGAATGGACTCTCAGATCAGAAGTTTTCATCATTACCTGGACTTTAGGGTTTATTTGACTTTCTAACTGTATTTACAGGTTTTTAGGGTTTCCCCATTTTTTACCTACTTTTCAGGTTTTTAGGGATTATTATCATTTTTCATAATTTACTATTATTTATAATCAAATATATAACAATATACACATATTTTTATATATTCAAACATAAAAATTTAATTTTATAAATAAATAATTAAACATATATAAATATAAAATATATTTCTCAATATATAAGAATTATATAAATAAAAAACTAATATTTATTTTATTTAAAATATAAATATACGAATATTTATATACCTATATACTGTGTACTTTTATATATGTGTGTGTGTGTGTGCGTCTGTATTGGCAAACTGATATATATTATCTATATATTCTAAATATATGTATATACATATTAATATATAATATTTGTAAATATATATAAATATGTAAAATTATACTTACAGATACACATATAATATATATATATGTGTGTGTGTGTGTTGTATATATGTATTTATTTATTTATAATCACACACAAAAAGCATATTTTATAAATGTATTTAAAACTGATATTATAAATATATATTAATATATGAATAAATATATTAATATATAAATATATATATATTAATACATAGATATATATATATATATAACTATTTATATTAATATAACTATATATATATATTAATATATATATATATATGTTAATATAAATATATATTAATATACAAGTAAATATAACTAAATATATATATATAAATTTATATATATATATATAAATGAAGAGAAAAGAAATATGGTGGAGTGGTAAAGGATTAGGTGCGTAGGCAATAGGTCCAGAGTTCGAATCCATTTGGAGGCAGGTCGCACGTGGGTGGAATAAAGGCTAGTGATGTTAAAGGGTGGGTGTGGTGCGGTTAAAGGCTGGGGGTGTGTAGGCTGGGGCATGCGGGTTGGAGTGGGGACGCAGTTAAAAGGAGATTCAAGGACTGTTGAATCCCCTCCCAAATTACAAAAATATTTTTTTATATATTTTTTAACTTTTAACAACACTTTTTTAGCGCTGATAAAAGGTTCCTGTAACAGCGTTTTTCTGAGCGCTGATAAAAAGGACCCCCCTTATCTTAACTGAGATTAACAACACTTTTTTAGTGCTGTAAATGGACATTTATAGTGTTGATAAAGGCCATATTTACAGTAGTGATTTTTCATCCCTATCCACCAATACTGACGTCGTAGGTCCTAGTACATCTTTACCACACCTGGATATTCCGCCAAAGGGGATGTATGGAAATCCCTCAACACCTCCTCCCACAATGCCACTAGTACTACTGTGCATCCTCTAAAAAGGATGGCATGCTCCCAACCTTTTGAATATCCAACAGGGGCATTCCATGTGAACATCTAGGTATGTGTAGTCTCTCTGCTGGCATCACCAAGTTTCACCTCTCTGACTCGCTGTAAGAGTTGAGGGGCAACTACCATTGACTACAGATAAGCTGCCTCAACTATATCCACAAAGGATTTATGAGGTGAGACCAACTTCTCTGAGTAATCATTTAGTAGTTGTGAACTCGATCTCCTGGTGAGAGCATCTGCCACCATGTTCCCCTTCCCAGGAGTATAGACTATCTCAAAGTCGTTGTCCTATAGAAACTCAATCCAACATCGTTTTAACAGATTCAGATCCTTCTGAGAAAATATATACTTGAGACTCTTGTGGTCATAGTAGACGATGAATCGTTCAGCCATAAGGTAGTGTTGCCACATATTCATTATAAAGACTACCACTGCCAACTCAAGGTCATGAGTCGCATAGTTCTGCTCATGGGGTCTCAACTGTCATGTGCGATAAGAAATAACTATTTTCCCCTGCCTTATTACACAACCATTCCTAATTCTTGATGTATCACAGTACACCACATAGTTGGTTCCCTCATATGGCAGTCTCAAGATAGAAGCACTCGTCAAGCTCTGCCTTAGTTGTTGAAATCTCTAATAGAAAATATTTGTCCATATAAAGGTTTTTCCCTTATTCGTCAATTTCATCATGGGTGATGCTACTCTATAGAAGTCGAGTACAAACCTCTGATAGTACCCAACCAACCCAAAGAAACTCTACACCTCGGTAACGCTCTTGGGTGGCTCCCAAGAAAGCATTACCTCTATCATTGCTAGATCCTCCACAACTCTAGATTCTGAAATAACATGTCCCAGGAAGTGGACCATTCATATCCAGAACTCACACTTCTAGAGATTACCATAAAGCTGGTTCTCTCGAAGTGTTTCCAAAAACACCCTCAAGTGTATCACGTGATACTTCCCTAATGTTGAATACAGTAATATTTCCTCAATGAAGACGACTAAAAACTGATCTAGATATAGCTGGAAGATCTTATTCATGAGTCCCATGAACAAAGATGTAGTGTTCTTCATGCCAAACAGCATTACTAAGTACGCATAGTGGCTGTAGAGACATCTGAAAGCTGTCTTCAAGATGTCCTCATCTTGCACTCGAAGCTGATGATATCCTGATCTGAGGTCTATCTTTGAGAAACATATCACTCCTTTTAGTTGATATAATAATTCAAAAATCCTTGGTAAAGGATAATTTTTTTTCACAGTCACCTGGTTCAGGCGCCATAATTCCACGCATAGCCTCAATATTTCGTCTGCCTTCTTGGCGAACAACATTGGGGCTGCCCATGGAAAAATGATGGGCCTTATGAACCCCTTCCTCTATATGTCCTACAATTGTACCCTCAACTCCCAAAGCTCTGCGGGAGGCATCTGATATGATGGTTTAGAAATCAGTGTCGTCCCAGGGTACAGATCAATGCAGAAGTATACATCTCTACAAGGAGGTAGTCATGGAACATCCTCGGGAAAGATTCCCTCGTACTCATCCACTACTGCAGGAAACTGTAGACTCGTCTCATCCTCTACACTGAGGGTCATGCTAGAAAATTGATGAGTGTTCAGCAACACCCTCCTATATGAAAGTCCATCATATGATCCTCTATTTTCCTTCTCGTCGATGAAGGAAAATATGTTCCCATCTCTGCAGACACACCGCACTGTGTGCCTACAACAGTGGATCTGAGCATGGACTGTTGATAACTAATCCATACCCAAGATGATGTTGTAAGGCCTCGACGCCACTACTAGGAGATCCCAGCAAGAAGCTATCACCTCCATGAGTAAGCTCACATTATTGGCGCCATTGTGTAATCATTGAGTCCCCTACCGTAGGAGTCTATAATCATAAGGATCGAGCCAATTGCTTGATCAGAATCTTGGAGCTCCAAACAAGATCTGTAGCAAGGAAGGATTGACTGACACCTATGTCTATAAGAATTTTATCTAAGGTGGAGAATACACATATCATACCTATAATCATCTATGGATCAACATGGTCGTAGGCCTCTATCACCTGAAGTTGGATTCACCCCTATTCACCAGCTCCTGGAGCCCATGGTGGACCACCAGGGGGTGGTGGTGGTAGCACCTCAAGCCTTCTCCCACCACATGTTTCTCAGCCTGCTCCTCTTCAAAATTTTCTGCCCTACAGACCACCCTACACGACCCTCTTCATATTCCTTGGTGGTCCCTCGACCGTCTACTGATCATCCGTGCGGCGACTCGGGCAATCACAAGCCATGTTTCCCTTCCTGCCACATGAGAACCACAACATGGCCCTATGATGACTCCCTCTACTCTAAGATCCCCTCACTACCGACCCTAGTTCCTAGGGTCATCCCCTGAATGGCCTGACCTACTTGGGTCCCCACGTCAGCTGCCTGCTATCCACCACTGAAGAATATACCGCCTGGTGTCTACCAGTTGCTCCATCTGTGGGAACATACTCTGATAGGAATCTCTCTACAAGTAGGGTTCTCTCTAGCACCCCAACCAGAGTAGGGATGCTGAGAGACACCATGGATTCCCTGATCTCCAAGAACAGTCCCTACTCAAAGACACGATCCCTGAAGAACGGGTCTCACACCATGTCTGTGGAGTAGCAAGAAAGTTCGGTGAATTTTTCTGAGTACTTGTTTCGCACGGATTTCGGGGATGACCTCCTGGACGGGAGATTCAAACGTTCCGATCGGTTTCTGGCGGGTTTGTTCGTAGAACCGGAAACATCCAATGATTCCACATCCGTTCGGACCCACTTTCCAAAGGTAGGTGCTCATTATCTTGTGGACTGATGAGGCTTAGGAATTTGCATTGGTCGAGAGGATGGGAGGTCGGACTCATCACACCTTTTTGAGGGGAATTATTGTCTACTCCGGGACTCTCTTTATAGATTTAAGTTATGTTCGTGAATCCTTATTACATTACCAAGTATAAAATGTGCTTTCCTTTATTTTTAACAATCAATGAGTAATATGCAAGAAATTTAGAGAATCTTTTATATGTATTCGAGGTTCTTCATCAATAGAGAATCATCTATATCTGTTTAGAGATTCTTGGTCAATGGTATCCTTCAAAATATTTATATAAGTCTCTTGGTCATTATGATGACCAGGCTGGTTTTAAAGCCACTCAGTGGGGCACTTGAAGTTTATCGTCATTCAGAAGGACATGGATTATTTCAAAGTTGGGATCGAACCCATAAATGGGCTACCTACGTATCCTTTGTTTTGGAAAATGAATCAGAACCCACGTAGTTCGAGTAATGGAGTATGATGTTTATGATTGATGGATCAAAGAAGAATTTCATAATTACTTTTACACTCAAAGCTCACGTGAGTCATGCTCGGTGTGAGAAACAAGAGGTATTGGTAAAAATTAGACAATTGTTCCATGAAAGATGCAATCATAAGAAATTGGTTGGGGCTTAGGTATGTATGACTGCCCAGATAGATGAAGGTCTAGGATTTACTTTTAGGGAGAAAATACATGAACAGGGTCCATAAAGTTATATGTGCTTTATGGAGATTTGAATACTCTAATCTTGGGGCTTACTCCTAAGGAGGATGCCCAAGTTAGGAGGGGACTTATGATTGGGGTTTACTCCTGAAAAGAAAACCCAAATCAAGGGTAAATTAGGACTGGTTAAGAGAAATTTAAGGGGGCTTGGGGTTTACTCCTGAAAAGGAAACCCAAGATTATGACTGAGTCTTATTCCTGAAAAGGAGACCCAGGTTAGGGGACTTGGGGCTTACTCCTAAGAAGGAAGCCCAGGTTATGACTGAGTCTTCTTCCTGAAAAGGGAGACCCAGGTTAGGGATTAAGGTTTGGGGCTTACTCCTGAGGAGGATGCCCAGATTTGGGAATTTTAAGAATTTGGGGCTTACTCCTAAAGGATGATGCCCAAGTTTAAGGAACTTATAACTGGGGATTATTCCTGAAAAGGAGACCCAGGTTAAGGATTCTCTCATCTTAAAGGATGAGGTTGAATGAATGAACTCTCAATCTTTGGTGACATAAAGATGTTTAAATCACTAGGTTTTGAGAGATATTTCACAGAATTCCTTTCAGACAAGGATGTCAAGTCAAGAAATCATGCCATAAATGGCTTTGAAGAGTATCTTGAAGACTGAATCTTGAATAGGAAAGGTGAAAATGGCTTAAGAGGGGTAAAATGGGTAAGATGGGCACCCAAAAAGGTAGGGGCGTGCAAGTATTGAAAGGCGCGCAAGTCCTGCGGCGGCGCGCAAGTATTGGGCGCGCAAGTATACTTGCGCGACACATGGTGTACTTGCGCGATTTTCAACCAGTATTGAAATACTTGAGCGACTCTTTTTTAAACCCTTTAAAATTTTCTTGAGGTTCTTCCAGAAAAGGGACGCGCAAGTTATATTGAAGGAAATAAGTCGGTGCGCATGTGTTTGATAAGATTCAACACGTAGGCCTTCCTTATTCTCTTTAGATCTTCCATTCTAGGTAAGAAATTACCTTAGAAGTGTTCCAGAAGCATTGAGAAGAGACTTGGGCATCGGGAGCTTCAATCCGAGTTTCTGGAAAAAGATCCTCTCGAATGGGGGGCCCAGAGGGTCTATTTATAGGCAAAAGAAGGCCCTGGGCGGTTACCGAGCGGTTACCACTTAGGTCTCACAAGTCACCTGCGCGACCAAGGGTGTCGCGCAAGTGTACTTGCGTGACAGTGATAAACTTGCGCGGTGCAGTTGCTGTCGATTCTTTGTTCATTCCTTTGTTGATTTTTTGATGTTTTCTTCAAAGGTTGAATCACTTTGAGCTCAGATATTCCCTTTTCCGATCTTTAGATTCTGTGACGAAAGGAGCGTCAACAAAAGTCCCCCCTCAGAGTTGGATCCCGAGAGAAATGAGGATTTGACTCTGAGGAAATCGAATCCCTCCAAAGGAAAAGGGAGGCGCGCAAGTCTTCATTGCACAGAGGGCGGCGCGCAAGTTTCCGTCGCGCAGGCCTTAAGCGCTCTGGGTGCGGTGCACAGATAGGATTCCTGGCCTATAAATACACCGCTTTCACCTCCGTACAAGTATCCGGATTTCCGGACATCATACCTTCTCGAGCTCTCGCCGCGTAGGTCACCTAAGTCGCGCAAGTCTCTTTTCCACTGTTCCCTCGCTGTCGCGCTCCTTTAAAGGTATTCGTACTTGCGCGGTTTAGACTTGCGCGTCAAAAACTAGCACGACACACAAAATACTTGCGCGTCATTGTTTAGACTTGCGCGACTTAATGCCTTAGACATTTTTTCCGAATTATTTCACAAATTTTATGAAAAATAAACCCATTTAAGAGTTAAATTTGTTCAAATTTTTGTGCAGATTCAATGGCTCCTAAGGGAATTGGAACGGCTGATGAACTGGCTAGCATGTGAATTGATGACATGATGAACATCATTGGCCATGATTACTATGATATCTGCGACAACACTCTCCCAGATTTGGATAAGTACTTGAAGAAATATCATCTTAATTTCCCACAGAGCATCCATCTGCCTCTGTGTGGTCATGGTCATCTGCAAGGAGTCAATGTTCCAAATGCAAATAATTATACACCTGAGATGCAGCTACACTGATACTCCTCTATTTCGGTTATGCTGTGCATTAAGAGCAACAACAATGGTGTGAACTTTCAAATTCTTCCTCCATGTCATTTCCTTGAAGATATGAAAATGGCAAACCCATGGGATGAAATGTTTTCCACTGCCTGTTGGTAGAGAGAAGACAAATATGGTATTAGAGAAATATCTGAAAAGAATACTCTCTCCAAATGGCTCTTTACTTCCAATGCTCCATTCTCAAATCCATGTATCCATCTTCTAAGTCTCTTCAACAGAAACAGAGTCACTGTTTGATCAGTAGAAAATTTTCTCAAACCGCACTCAAGAACATCCTTTTACAATTGTTCCACGAAGAGCTAGTATCACTGCATCTCTTATTATATCCAATTGAATGAATGAATTCCAGGTGGTTGCTGATGAAGCTCGGGATGCCGTAAATCAAATGAAGTGTTATGTTTAAATCCTCTTGAAATTCTCGAAAAAGAGAAGAGACTCCAGTCTGTGGATGTCCTTATAACTCTTGTGTATCAATGAAAAATACTTTCGTCTTCAATCATTTGTACCTGCATTCTTTCATTACCTGCTTCAAATTTACTTAAGCCAATGGGCCTAGTAAGCATAGTTTGATTTTTACTAGGATTATTACAAATAATCCTATAAACTTTGAACTTTTTAATTGCTCAATATTACCTAAATTATACAAAAAATGTATATTTAGTGAGATGGAACTTGACTTTTATTCAGAGTTCCTTTGTCTTTTGTGGGCAGTTTAAAGTCATGCATGCCGGACATAATGGGGCTAATGTTTAAGGACGAAATAGCTTTGACCAAAAATAGATTAAAATTGATTCAATTCCTTGACGATTTATCTGAAAACAAATTACCATACTCATGTATGAGAGAAAATATGTAAACTATGGCTTAAGAATATTTGAATCTGAGGAATGATATGAAAAAGAGCTAAAAGGCATTAGAAGAAGTAGTTTCCAAGAATGAAGTTACTATTATTTAACAAAACCCGTTAGGGGGTTGAAATATGCAGGGCCACCTATGGGAATTGGCTGCATGGTCAAATAAATAGTATCTTTCGGCTGACAAGTCTGTTATGTGGACTATTTATGCAAGGCCACCTATGGGCACGTGCTGCATAGTCAGGCAAAAGAACTCCCAGAAATTTACTTTCCTAGTGCTAAAAGCCAGTGAAAGTTTATGGAGATTCAAATTTTCTAAAGTATAGAGTTTGTTGTATGGAAAGAGGTACTTGAATATGGAGAAGATATTTCCGAACAAGAATATCAAAGAACTGGATGAATATCACTCCTACGAAGGTCTGACCCAAACGTAGGGAAGAAGAATAAACCATAGACTTGAATACTTTCAGATCATGAAAAAGGATATGTGACAAATATGTTAAGGATGGCTATTTTTTGCGGATCCATACATACTGTCGTTTAAGACAAATAAGGACAAAAGAGGCATTCTTCCCAAGAATGAAGTTACCATTATTTAACAAAACCCGTTAGGGGGTTGAAATATGCAGGGCCACCTATGGGCATTGGCTGCATGGTTAAATAAATAGTATCTTTCGGCTGACAAGTCTCTTATGTGGACTGTTTATGCAAGGCCACCTATGGGCACATGCTGCATAGTCAGGCAAAATAATTCTCAGAAGTTTGACATTTTTGTGACTAGAATTCATGAAAAGGGTTATGAAGATCTGAAAATATTTAAGGTTAGGATTATAACACATAAAGATGGGTATTGTCCAATGTATATAGAGATACATAGGTCAATGAAAACCATAATCATGTTGTGGCTGGGTCCTGAATTGAAATTTTGGACTTCACTACGTATCTCATAAGAATGATAATCAAGCCATACGTAGTTCTTGAAATGCAGTTTAATGTCGTGCAGGACGAAAGTATGAGTGATCTTAGTTTAAGGTCATAGAATTCAGACCATAATAATGAATACAGAGTGTGTGTTTTCATGAGGACTTTTCAGCCAAGGGACTGAAAGTGAAATTTGGGGTTAGGCCCAAAAGACTTGGGGCTGGATTCAAAGGATACTCGAACGTTCCTACGTATCCCATAAGGATGGGAATCAAGCCCACGTAGTTCTAGAACTACCCTTTGTACAAATTTGGTTCGTACATGTGAAGGGTGAAAGGGGATTTTAGTGAAATGATGGTTTAACCTGAGATAAAAAGTTTAGGCATTACCATGTATGCACATAGTCTTTTGAAATGAAACATGATTGAAAAAAAAATCAATGTCAATAATGGTTCCTTCTCAAATGAGGAAATCAAAGAATATTTTAGTTTATTGTCGTACCGGACAAAAGTGTTGTATAGTTTAACGCCATATAACAAGGACGAAAGTGAATCAATGTAAAGATATTGATTCCAGGGGCGGTTTCACAAATCAACATCATATGAGATGGTGGTGAACCGATGTGAAGAGATTGTTTTTGGGCTTGAACCTTGGGAGGTTGCCTACATACCCAGCCTGGAGGGCAAGGATCAAAGTCCGTGTAGTTCAATTAAAGAATGAATTAATGATCAAGTTGTTCTTGTGGACAATGATCTAAAAAAATGTTGTTGGGACTTACACATGGTTAGTGGCCCAAAGGGAGTGTTATGGTTGATGTTTGCTCTAAGCTCATGTGAGTCATACTCGGTGTGAGAAACAAGAGGTAATAACAACCTTAACAATGCACAATTTAATGTCATGTAGGACATAAAAAAGGGACTATGCAGTTTAAAGTCTTGCAGTTAGGACTATTGGTGCTGCACAGTTTAGTGCCATGTAGCAGGGACAAAATATAGTTTAATGTCATGTAGGACATATCAAGGATTTTTTGTACAGTTTAGCGTCATGTATTTAGGACGATGGGGACAAAATATTTTAACGTCGTATTGGACGAAAGGGGGACTGTGCAGTTTAATGTCATGCAGTAAGGACAAAAGAGTGTACCATTTTCACGTCATGTCGGACGAAAGTGCGAATAGTTTAAGGTCATATGTATGGACCGTGAATGGTGCAGTTTAATGTCATACTGGACTTTTGAGATTATATAATTTAACGTCTTTCCGGACGTGAGGGACTTTTATACAGTTTAGCGTCATGTAGTTAGGACGTCACAGTTTAACGTCTTGATGGACATAAAGGATTTGCAAATAGTTTATGGTCATATACATGGACCAGGGATAATGCAGTTTAAGGTCATGCTGGACGGTTTAGGGAACTTTTTCACAGTTTAATGTCGTGTGGGACGAAGTTGCAGTTTAAAGTCATACTGGACCATTACTGTACAGTTTAAAGTCATGTAGCTAGGACTAAGGTGAACCAATATGAGAATATCAGTTCTGGGGATTTTTTTTTTAGTTTATCGTCATGATGGATGATGAAAAGTGCCACACAGTTTAATGTCATGTTGCTAGGACACAATATAGTTTAATGTCATCTCGGACAAAATATAGTTTACTGTCATCTCGGACAAAATATGAACCAATATAGTTTAATGTCATCTCGGACATAATATAGTTTAATGTCATGTAGGAAATTGAAGGTGACACAGTTTAACGTCATGTTGGACGAAGTTGTAGTTTAAGGTCATACTGGACCATTTCTGTACAGTTTAAAGTCATGTAGCTAGGACTAAGGTGAACCAATATGAGAATATCAGTTCTGGGGATTTTTTTTACAGTTTATCGTCATGCTGGATGATGAAAAGTGCCACCCTGTTTAAAGTCATGTTGCTTGGACACAATATAGTTTAATATCATCTCGGACAAAATATAGTTTAATGTCATCTCGGACAAAATATGAACCAATATAGTTTAATGTCATCTCGGACATAATATAGATTAATGTCATGTAGGACATTGAAGGTGACACAGTTTAACGTCATGTTGGATGAAGTTGTAGTTTAAGGTCATACTGGACCATTGCTGTATGAACCAATTGTAAGAGTCTTGGTTCTGGGAACAATATTTTGTGTTTATACAAAATACTTCTTCAGAAATCTGACATTAGTTGGAGTCGTAATGTGTTCTCCATCCATTGAGATTAGAGAATATGATCCATTGGAGTAGACCTTATGTATTGAATAAGGTCCTTCCCATCTTGGTTCAAGCTTGGGAGGCTTCTTTCCTGGTATCATTGGTGCTCTGAGAACCAATACCAATTCTCCCTGAATGAATGAACGAAGACGAACTTTTTTGTTAAAATCTCGTGCTATTCGATTCTGATAGATTTCCAAGTGGTGGAAAGTGCACAATCTTTTCTCATCTAACTATTCCAATTCATTCAACCGCTTTTGGGATTGCTAATCTGTAGATAAATGATCAAAAATGGCTATTCTGAGTGAGGTCAATTGAACTTCAATTGGCAAGACTGCTTCTGTTCCATATACCAATGAATATGGAGTTGACCGCGTTGCATTGCGAGTGGTAGTCCGATAAGCCCATAAAGCATGAAAGAGTTTATCAGGCCATGAATTCTTATCTTTATCCACCATCTTTTGTAGTATATTTGAAAGAGTCTTGTTGAAGGCTTCTATCTGGCCATTAGCCACTGCATGATATCGAGATGAATGGTTGGACTTAATGTTGTATTCTTGATTCAATTTCTTTACCTCAGAAGAACATAAGTTGGTGCCACTGTCCGTCAATATGGTATGTGGGACACCAAATCTAGTAATGATGTTAGACTTGATGAAGTTAACAATCCATTTAGAACTGACTTCTCTGAGAGGTACTGCCTCTGCCCATTTGGAAAAGAAATCAGTAGCAGTAAGAATGTACTTAAACTGCTTGGCCGTAGCTGAAGGGTAAGGTCCCACCACATCCATTCCCCATGTGGAAAATGGCCATGAGTATTTAGCTGTATGAAGCAACTCTAGATGTTTAAGAATGAAGTTGGCATATACTTGGCATGAATGACACTTCTTTGTGAAATTAACACAATCTTGTATCATTGAAGGCCAAAAGTATCCAAGCCTTCGAATTTGATCAGACAGTCTATGTCCAGACTGGTGGGCACCACAGACTCCTACATGCACTTCTTTTATGACAGCCATTGTCTCTTCACCATCAATACATCTGAAGAGAACTCCATCAAAACCACGTTTGTAGAGAATTTTATCGAGGTGGTTTGGGCTATCATAAAGAGTAAAATTGACCACACGTCACCGAATTTGCTCTTTCTCGGCTCTATCAGGTGGAAGTGTTCCATTTTGAAGGTATTCCCTGATAGGTGACATCCATCCTGTAGTATGACCATAAGGTTCAGGAATGGGACTAATTTCATTAATTTCCTCTGTTCTGACTTGAACATAAGGTGAAATTGTACGACGGTGGGCAATACAGATGGTTGTCTTGTCCCGATTTGGATCTGCTAAAGCTGTGGCTATATTAGCCAGTGCATCAGCTTGAGCATTTTGTGATCTTGGGACATAAGAAAATGTCGGTTCTGAAGGGAATTCCGACATTAACTCTCTGACGTAATCATACAAAGGGATTAATTCTTCTTTTCTGATGGCATAATCCCCATTGACTTGTTTGATTACCATGTCTGAATCACCTTTCACCTTTAAGTGATTCACTTGTGCTTGAAGCGCTAACTCCAAGCCTGTAATGAGAGCTTGGTATTCAGCTTCATTATTGGTACCACCTTCCCACAACAAAAAGGAATAAGGTAACACTGCCTTATCTGGAGAAATGAGCACAATTCTTAAACCAACTTTGTTGAATTTAGGATTTTCCATTTTCTTCCATGTTGGACTTCTAGAAGCACCATCAAAATACATTTCACATGTTTGAGGACTCTCTTGAATAGAGAAAACTTTTTCATCAGGGAGTTCGATATCTGAATACGTGTCTTCCACTGAAGGATGTTCAGCCAGGAAATCAGCCAGAGCTTGGCACTTAATTGCCTTTTGAGACACATACTGAATGTCGAACTGCTGTAGAATAACCGCCCACCATGCCAGACGTCCTGTAAGCATTGGACGACTAAGGATGAATTTGAGCGGATTATTACGAGATACCAATTGGACCTCATGATGTTGCAGATAGTGTCTCAGTTTCTGAACTGCAAAGATTAATGCTAGGCATCACTTTTCAATACTTGAATACCGGGTTTCTGCTTCAAGCATAGTTCTACTGAGATAGTAGAGACTATTTTCATTCCCAGCATCATTCTTTTGAGCGAGAAAGGCACCCAATGATCGCTCTAAAGTTGTCACATAGAGGATAAGAGGTCTAACCTCAACAGGTGGCATGAGTACTGGTGGACTCAAGAGGTATTTCTTGAGAACATCAAATGCTTCTTGACATTCTTCAGTACAC
Organism: Viscum album; assembly: GCA_963277665.1. NCBI lineage: Eukaryota > Viridiplantae > Streptophyta > Magnoliopsida > Santalales > Viscaceae > Viscum > Viscum album. Next base: position 1,711,918,724 of record OY728165.1, on the reverse strand, counting down.
TGGTAAGTGACTCTTTTCTTCAATAATTTGGTAAAGGGTAAACTTTTGCCTGCCAAATTGGCGATGAAACGCCGAATATAGGCTAAGTGTCCTTGAAGTCCTCTTAGTTCTTTCAAATTATGAGGAGGTGACATACCAAGGATTGATTTGGTCTTCTCAGGACCGACTTCAATACCACGATAGCGTACAACAAAGCCGAGGAATTTTCCTGAGGTTACCCCAAAAGCACATTTTAAGGGGTTCATCTTCAAATTATGTTGTCGAAGCTTGTGGAATATGACTTCCAAATCAGACAAGTGATTAGAACGTTGTTTGGATTTAACCACCAAATCATCTACATAGAATTCAACAAACTTCCCTAAAAGAGATTTGAAGATACGATGCATGACGCGTTGATATGTTGCAACTGCATTCTTTAAACCAAAGGGCATCACCAGGTAACAAAACACACCTTGAGGAGCTCTGAAGGCTGTATATTCCTCATCTTCTGGGGACATTCGGATCTGATTATATCCAGAATATCCATCCATGAAAGAAAGTACTTCATATCCAGCCGTCGCATCAATTAAGAGTTCTGTAATCGGAACTGGGAAATCATCTTTAGGACAATACCGATTAAGATCTCTGAAATCGATGCAAACCCTAATTTGTCCGTTATTCTTCTTTACAGGGACAATATTAGCCAACCACTTGGAATATTGAACTTCTCTGATGAAGTTAGCTTTGATCACCTTATCCACTTCAGCTTCAATTTTGGAAGCATAGGTTGGGTGTGTTCTTCTCGCAGCTTGCTTGAATCCTCGATGTTCTTTTGGCAAACCCAAATGATGGGTGGCAACATTAGGATCAAGGCCAGGCATTTCTGTATAATTACAAGCAAAAATATCTTTATTTTGCTTTAGAAAAGAAATATACATCTCTTGCTCTTCAAGGGTCATGGCCGCACTAATTAAAGTGGGGCGTGGATCTTTCTCTGTAACCAGATTTATTTCTCTGAGTTCATCCATAGTGGTAGAGATACCCTCTTCAAATGCTGGAGGAGCCTCTCTAAGATCTTCCTCTTCCTCTTCATCATGTTTTATTTCTTCCGTTTCTACTTGCAAAGTAGATGAAAAAAACGAAATTCTCATGATCAAAAGAGATGTCAAAATTTTCACATTTTGAAGAAGAAGCTTCCATTTCCGACACTATTGATGATAAAGGGTCTTCTTTGGGAAATAAGGAGGAGATGATGGATTGAGAATCGACATCATTATTCACCTCTGGTGTTGCTATAACTTCTTATGGCCTGATTAGCGAAGTATAGACTTGTTGGATTTCAGCAGATGAAATGAAAACGTCACCACTTATGCTTTCATCACTACTTGGTAAATTACCAATTCCTCCCATGTTGTCTGGATCGATTACCGTAATTGACATTATGGATATTTCCATAAGAGTATTTTGATTTGGGCCTATTTTGTCAATTTGACTGATAGGTAACACATAATCTGTACTCACATGTGAAAATGGATTTATTGGAATTTTCTCCAAACCATATGGAGCATTAACTTTGGTAATTTCCTTCATTGTAGATTTTTCTCTTCCCTTCATGTGATAAAATTCCGCCTCAATGTATTGAGACTCACATGTCTTGAACGGGGCTTTATCACCATAAAATGTTCCAACTTTACCATCGAAACAGTATTTGAGACATTGATGGTATGATGACGGAATAGCTGCATGCTGATGTAGCCAGGGTCTTCCTAGCAAGATATTGAAAGGTGAGTCCTGATCAACAATAATGAAATCTGAATTGGAAACAAGATCTCCAAACTGAGTTCTGAGTGTAAATTCTCCCAGTGGTTCTTGTTCATTTTTATCATATCCTTGCAACATCATGGTAGAAGGAGATAAATCAGATTTCGTGAGGCCCAATCGACGAAGTGTACGAATGGGCATGAGGTTGACTCCTGAACCATTGTCAATGAAAGCTCTTCGAACATCTATACCATTGACTTTGCCAGATAAGTACAAAGGTTTTATGTGCCCATGCACAACATCATCTTCATCTTTATCAGTAAAAGATATCACTGCATGGCATTCTGCAGGATTATTCTCTATGTGATAGATTTCAGCTGCAGCAATTTCAGCTTCAAACTCCTGAGGACTTGACAAAGCTTCGATTAGTGATTCCCGAAGATCTTTTGACAGATTCAAAGCATCCAAAATTGATAACATGGATGGTACTTGGGCCAAGTGTTTCAATATATCATACTTTTGATCTAGAGGTCTGCGTTTCCCAATAGGAATATGCGGTTTAGCAGGTACCTTGGAAGAAGATGCTTTGGAAGCTGATGCATCTTGTATTGAAGTTGGCAACATCCATGGTTTTGGAAGATTAGACTGATTAGATCCATTTACTTGCTGAGATAAAGAAGATGGAATCTTTAATCGGTCTTCCAAAATAACTATGACAAAACTGAGTTGGCCATTGGCAGAAGAACTTGCTTGTTCTTTTTGAGCTCGCTGAAGGGCTCTACCACGAGTTTCTGCTGCATATACAGTGCTAGCAGGGGTAAAATTATAGTAGTGGCTTCGGAAAGATCCACGTCTTCCCCTGTATCCTGAACCTCTAGAACCTCTTCGGATTCCCCTATTTGATACAGGGAATTCAGGCTCATCAAGACTGGAATATGAATCTGTTAATTGAATCATATTAACAGAACCAAAGATTAACTCTTCGTCTAATAAAGACTCTACCTGGTTAGCCTGTTTAGGCTGTGCCGTTTGATGGGCCAGTGCCCGTGGCTTTGAAGTAGATGGGATGAAATCTTCCAGAGTCAAAGACAATTAAGGCTTTGCTACATACTCATCTTCTCCTGATTCCTCTTTCTTCTTTGAATTGCGCTGCCCTTTTGAGGATTTATCTTTTGATGGAGGCTTTACTGCAGTTTTTGTAGGAGACACAATTGGCTTCTTCAATTGTGTTCGAAAAATGGAATGGGTCCGATTGATTGTCTTTCTGACCATCCAATCATCATATTTTTTCGCAGTTTTGCTTTTGACTTCCTGCCATTCGACTCCTTCCTCTGGATCTGTAGCGGTAATACACGCTACATGAGCTGAAGAACCCTTCAATTTGACTTGTCCCAAGTCGACCATCTTTTGCAGAAGGTCTTTAAAGACAAAACACTCCTGGATGGGATGCCCCAACATTTGATGAAAGGGACAATAATTGGGACGGTCTTCATCTCCTTCCTTGTTTGGCCTCTTCGGCACTGGTAATTGAACCAAATTATTTTTCAGAGCAGAAATAAAGTAACCAGGAACTTGCTCACTTCGGAAAGAGTAAGTTTTACTCTTCATATCCTCAAATTGTTTTTGTCGTTGATCTTTTTGATCATTTGGACGAAACAGCCTTTGTTGTTGGCGTTCAGGAGGTGGAGCCCTTCGAGAAGATGAAGGTTTTGAAATAGAAATAGGTACAGGTGCTTGTTTGAGCATAACTGTATCAGTTTCTTCTTTACCCATTCTTCTTCCTCGAGCTGATGGAATTACACGAGATTTAACCTTAGCCTGTATAAGGGAATCTTCAATCTGTTGAGCGATTGAAGTAAGGTCTCGAAACCCTCTTGTGTATTTCACAGGGATCAATGGCGTGCGTAATTCGTCACGCAGATTTGCCACACAGATTGGAAACAATTCCTCCTGAGGGAGTGCTAAACTCAAGGAATACGTTAATCCCTTCCAACGAGCAATGAAATCAGAGACTCTTTCATTCTCCCTTTGCTTGCAGTTTGTAAGATCGAAAACTGTCGTTTTTGGCAAAGTTGAGCTAAACTGCAGAAGGAATTTTTGACGAAGATCTTCCCATCCGATGACTGACCGGGATTGCAAGCTTGTGTACCAGACAAAAGCTGGTCCTTGCAAGGTTCGCACGAAGCATCTGAGTTTCACTGCTTCTTGCTGCTCTGGAGTTCCCATCATATGATCACAACAAGACACGTAATGCGTCAAATGTTGTTCGGGGTCGCCTGATCCATTGAAAGTAGGGAAAACAGGGTTTCCAAAACTGGATGGAGGAGAAATTGAATCTACCCATTCAGGGTAAACTTTCTTTTCAGGTTGAACTTGCACCTGTTTCCCTTCCATAGTTTCTAACTGAGCTGTTAATGACTCAATAGAAGTTATTAACTTTTGAGAAACATCAGGTTGAACTTGGTTTTGGGTAGGTGCAATGAATGGATCTTGGATAGACGTGATGGTTGGTGCTGCAACTGATGGTAGTGCTGCCAACCGTTGTTGTGTTTGACCCGTAGGATTAGACCTCTGAGGGTGTACTGATAAAGGAGGATATTCCTGATCCATCTCAGTAGTTACAACAAATTCCTTCGGCTGTCAGACTTCAGCATTATTAAGAAGAAGACTACTCTGAAGTAGTTCTGCATTCAACCTTCTTAATTCTTTCATTTCTTCCTCCTGTTGTGCAAACCTTTGCTCTAATGAGAGCGATTGACCTCCTTCAGAGGAAGGGTGAGAAGTAACCTTATTCTTTCCTTTCCCCTTATTGGATCCTTTTCGGAGAGGGGGAAGTGGGTTAATTGAAGGAATACCCAGATTTTGGGTAAGCCTTTGATTACATGTGCGCACACCTTCTTCATTTAGGTCTGTGTGCGCAAATTCTTGAGCAGGAACCTCTTCGTCTGATCCCTCTGATTGAGCCTCATCTGGTGAATCAGCAGCAACAGCATTGATGACATTAATGGATGCATATTGCATGGAATCCTTTCTATCAGCATTTCTGTGATATTGTCTTCTTCCATGTCCATGATGAGACATGGAATTCCGTTGACTTGATCCCTCGGGAACTTCTTGGAGAACCGTCACTTGGAGAGAATCTCCTGATAGCTTGGCTCTTCGTTCCTCTTGAGGCTTATTCCCTAATCGAGAGAATACTGACTTCCTCTGAGGGAGGGATTGAGGATTTTAAAAAGTCCCCAGTCCGGTGGACTGGGGATGTTCCTGCTGCTTCCGCTCAACTCCTCGAATCCCATTTGTTGACTCTGAGGGTTGGGTTAGAGAAGTCCCCATTCTGTAAAGCTGGGGTGTCTCTTGACATGCTATGTCTAAGATCTTTTTAAAATCTCTCTTGATCTTGCGAATCTTAGTTCGGAAATTCGCTGGATGCATTAACCTGTATCCACTTTTATCACCTGGTTCAACAGACTGTTGGATGATTTCTGAAACTTCTGTCATTTGATGACGTGTTTGCTCCAGACGAGAGGCTTGTGCAATATTCTCGCCTACTCGATGTAGGAGCAATTCAACAAATTGTTCTCTATATACTTGATTTTGAGAGGAACTAGTTGAAGCTTGTTCTTGAGCAAGCTTTTGATTATGAACAAAGCCCATTGAGTGTGGCCGGCCATGGGCAATAACATTGCATGAGACCATTTTTGGCGGGCTTTGCTGACTGGAAAGCACTGTGAAATGTAGTGCTCCGTGAACACCCCATCCTCTGATATGAACATCAGATGGAGCATTGGGAATTAACTGACGCAATCTTCTTAATGCGCCATGTCATGAACGTTGAAGGGTTCTCTGTTGCTTTTCAGCCTTCGGATACCGAGAGACTGATAGAGATGCCAAATCAATCTGACGTTGTAACCCTTTTATTATCTTAAGATTATTTTCATATTCATCGTAAGATAATACCTTCTTCTTTAATTGACAAAGAGTTTTCCATATGTTGAGACGAATATCATGGATTCCATCATCCGTCAACATCTTTGGAATGTCGTACTGGGAGTCAGCCAAAGGCCAAAACATGACTGGTACTTCACCTTTTGCCAGTTTTTTCCTCATGTTCAGCATTTCCTCTTTATCATTAAATGAAGATTCTTCTACCTGTTTTGACCAGAGTTGGTGTTTCCTTGTTGCTTCATCGGATTCAACATGATTGGTAGAGAGATCACTATTCATGCTGGAAGATGAATGGCCCAGGGATGGTTCATAGAATAACCTGAACCCCAGGATATCTTCTGATGGAGAAAGAGTTTCACCTACCGATAGTAAAGCATCAGACATGACTGGTTTTACGTTTGCAAGTGCCTCGAGATAGGAGGGCTTTCTCGTCACTACATTGCCTTCTAAATAATTTTCGAGACAACATGAATCACTACTACGGAGAGGACTTTCGCAGCGAAGTTCATCACCATGAGGAGGACCGTCATGATGGGTTACATCAAAAGATGAAATCTCTTGCTCCTTGGTCTTCTGACCACACAGAGGGTTCTTGTGGCTCTCATCTGAAGAAGAAACTTCAAGATTGACCGATTTTTCATGAAGCAAGTCTTCATGAGGAAGTTTTTGTTGAAGACCTTCAGAATTAATGTTCCGGTTATTGGGAACTGAGTGAGTAGAATCTTGAATTCCGATAGATAAATGTCTGAGGGCTTCAAGAACTCCAGCATCGAGCAAGGCTTGGTTACAGATTGGCCTTTGATCTCCTGACTGTGCTGGGCAGATCTTTTTCTTAGATGCCTTCTTACTCGCTTTAGAAACCGCTTGATGACGAAAGTGATTGCTCTGAGCAGGTGTATGTGCCTGATCAGGAAAGATGGTCATGTTAGGCTGACGATCTCCACTCAAATCAGGTGTATGTGCCTGACTTGGTTGTCCGTATGATATGGGGGAGTATGTCCCATAACCCTCTTGGACTGGAACAGATGTGTGTGTCTGTTCCGGAGTGAATCGTTGATGTGTCACTCCATTGCTAGGGATAGATTTATGTGTCTGTCCCTGTGATGATGCTGAAGCTGTTATGATATCCTGGAAAGCATCCAAAATATGAGCAGGAATTTGCTTCTACTCTTTCACCATTGACAAAATATGTTTGGTGACTTCAGCCTCCGGAACGGGGATATACGTCCATTCCGGGCTTGGAGTAGGTGTATGTGCCTGCTCCTGTCCTCCTTTTCCTATCAGTGGATCCTGACAGTACTCAAGTGTGGAGGCAGAGAGTTGATTCTGCCTCCTGTTTGTCATCGGGACTTTCCGACTGACTTCTCCGTGTGCTACCAAGCGAGAATGTTGGTAGGCTTGATTAGTATTAGCAGGTGTATGTGCCTGTTGATTACACTTCGCCAAACGCGGTTGACGAGATCCATCATATGTAGTCAGACGAGCCTGCTGACTAACTGGTGATGTATAAGTAGGTGTATGTTCCTGCCTATGGTACTCCGCCGGAATTGCCTGGCGGGATCGGCTTGATGCTGCCAGACGAGTCTGCTGGACAGCGGAATTAAAATGGGCAGGTGATTGTGCCTGCTCGTTGTTCTCCACCAAGTTAGGTTGGTGGACTCCATCATATGTAGTCAGGCGAGCCTTCTGACTAACTGATGATGCATAAGCAGGTGTATGTTCCTGCCTATAGTACTCCGCCGGAATTGCCTGGCGGGATTGGCGTGATGCTGCCAGACGAGTCTGCTGGACAGCGGAATTAAAACGGACAGGTGATTGTGCCTGCTCGTTATTTTCCACCAAGTTATGTTGGTGGACTTCTCCGGAGATGGCATGGATGACAACCTGCCTATTGTTAACCAGATTCCGTCTCTGGCGGTTCATCTTGCCTGCTCGGGTTCGAGGAACCTGAGCTGAATGCCTGGAGTCGGTACCCTCATCATGTTGAGGACACACTACCACATGAGTCTGGCGGCGATTGTTGATGGGAGCCCTTGAGAAGGACTCCTGTCTTTTTGAATTAAGGTCCTGCGGGACCTTCTCATTCACTTCCTCAGAGTAAGGGAGTGAATGGAAATTGTGTTACGGGGATAACGACCCGAAATGGTTGGAGATGGTAGTCAGCACCGTCTGCTTCTTGATCGCTGGCCGCCGTTGTCCGGATGACCAGGTAGAGTTGTTAACTTGGAGGGGTTGACGAGCGGCCTCCAGAGTTGGGATAGTACCGTTGCGATGGTACTCCTTAACCAGTGCATTAGAAACCCAGCTTTGAAGATGCTGAGTTGGTGATGTCATCCTCAGAGCGGATGACGTTCCAGTAGGAGTAGTAGCATTGGTTTTCACAGCAGCAGACCTCACAGTAGAGGTGTTCACAGCAGCAGTATTCACAGAGGTGAATTTAAGAAAATCCATTTTGCAGAAGATTTTGAGAAAAGAGTGCCTGTTCCATATAACAGACATAATCAAGATGAATCTGGCCACTACATCTTTTGGATGATCACATGTCAATGATTGCTTTGTTGGCCCAAGGGGTCTAACAAATAAGAAGAATATCACTTTAACTTGGTTAAGCATTCACGTCGGGTTCACCATTTTTTTTTCGCACGGATTTCGGGGATGACCTCCGGGACGGGAGATTCAAACGTTCCGATCGGTTTCTAGCGGGTTTGTTCGTAGTACCAGAAACATCCAATGATTCCACATCCGTTCGGACCCACTTTCCAAAGGTAGGCGCTCATTACCTTGTGGACTGATGAGGCTTAGGAATTTGCATTGGTCGAGAGGATGGGAGGTCGGACTCATCACACCTTTTTTAGGGGCATTATTGTCTACTCCGGGACTCTCTTTATAGATTTAAGTTATGTTCGTGAATCCTTATTACATTACCAAGTATAAAATGTGCTTTCCTTTATTTTTAACAATCAATGATTAAATATGCAAGAAATTTAGAGAATCTTTTATATGTATTCGAGGTTCTTCATCAATAGAGAATCATCTATATCTGTTTAGAGATTCTTGGTCAATGGTATCCTTAAAAATATTTATATAAGTCTCTTGGTCATTATGATGACCAGGTTGGTTTTAAAGCCACTCAGTGGGGCACTTGATGTTTATTGTCATTCAGAAGGACAGGGATTATTTCAAAGTTGGGATCGAACCCATAAATGGGCTACCTACGTATCCTTTGTTTTGGAAAAGGAATCAGAACCCACGTAGTTCGAGTAATGGAGTATGATGTTTATGATTGATGGCTCAAAGAAGAATGTCATAATTACTTTTACACTCTAAGATCACGTGAGTCATGCTCGGTGTGAGAAACAAGAGGTATTGGTAAAAATTAGACAATTGTTCCATGAAAGATGAAATCATAAGAAATTGTTTGGGGCTTAGGTATGTATGACTGCCCAGATAGATGAAGGTTTAGGATTTACTTTTAGGGAGAAAATCCATGAAGAGGGTCCATAAAGTTATATGTGCTTTATGGAGATTTGAATACTCTAATCTTGGGGATTACTCCTAAGGAAGATGCCCAAGTTAGGAGGGGACTTATGATTGGGTTATACTCCTGAAAAGAAAACCCAAATCAAGGGTAAATTAGGACTGGTTAAGAGAAATTTAAGGGGGCTTGGGGTTTACTCCTGAAAAGGAAACCCAAGATTATGACTGAGTCTTATTCCTGAAAAGGAGACCCAGGTTAGGGGACTTGGGGATTACTCCTAATAAGGAAGCCCAGGTTATGACTGAGTCTTCTTCCTGAAAAGGGATACCCAGGTTAGGGATTAAGGTTTGGGGCTTACTCCTGAGGAGGATGCCCAGATTTGGGAATTCTAAGAATTTGGGGCTTACTCCTAAAGGAGGATGCCCAAGTTTAAGGAACTTATAACTGGGGATTATTCCTGAAAAGGAGACCCAGGTTAAGGATTCTCTCATCTTAAAGGATGAGGTTGAATGAATGAACTCTCAATCTTTGGTGACATAAAGATGTTTAAATCACTAGGTTTTGAGAGATATTTCACAGAATTCCTTTCACACAAGGATGTCAAATCAAGAAATCATGCCATAAATGGCTTTTAAGAGTATCTTGAAGACTGAATCTTGAATAGGAAAGGTGAAAATGGCTTAAGAGGGGTAAAATGGGTAAGATGGGAACCCAAAAAGGTAGGGGTGCGCTAGTCTTGAAAGGCGCGCAAGTCATGCGGCGACGCGCAAGTATTGGGCGCGCAAGTATACTTGCGCGGAACATGGTGTACTTGCGTGATTTTCAACCAGTATTGAAATACTTGAGCGACTCTTTTTTAAACCCTTTAGAATTTTCTTGAGGTTCTTCCAGAAAATGGACGAGCAAGTTATATTGAAGGAAATAAGTCGGCGCGCAAGTGTTTGATAAGTTTCAACACTTAGGCCTTCCTTCTTCTCTTTAAATCTTCCATTCTAGGTAAGAAATTACCTTAGAAGAGTTCCGGAAGCGTTGAGAAGAGACTTGGGCGTCGGGAGCTTCAATACGAGTTTCTGGAAAAAGATCCTCTCGAATGGGGGGCCCACATGGTCTATTTATAGGAAAAAGAATGCCCTGGGCGGTTACCGAGCGGTTACCACTTAGGTCACGCAAGTCACCTGCGCGACCAAGGGTGTCGCGCAAGTGTACTTGCGTGACAGTGATAAACTTGCACGGTGCAGTTGCTGTCGATTCTTTGTTCATGCCTTTGTTGATTTTTTGATGTTTTCTTCAAAGGTTGAATCACTTTGAGCTCAGATATTCCCTTTTCCGATCTTTAGATTCTGTGACGAAAGGAGCGTCAACAGTACTCTGCTACTGTCATGCTACCTTGTTGTGGGTGAAGTAGATCCTATATGCACACAAAGCACAACGATTCTGGGAAGAACTCCTCCCTGAAAAGGCGTTCAATGTCTTCCTAGGAGAGGGTCACCTCATCATGTGTCTAAATTTTCAAGCTCAACCATCTCTCTACTGATCCCTGAAGAAGGCTCACGGCTAAGATCATCATCTAGTCAAGAGGCGTCCTCACAATATGGAAGACTCATATGACCACCTCAAGCCAATCTTCAGCCACCAGGGGGTCAGTCTCACCCTTGAACCTGGGAGTTCTCTACCTTTGAAACTCATTCAATCCACTGATCCTACATGCATCCTCTACCGGTAGTGTCCTTAGTAACTACTGATCAATTGGTGGTGGTAACACTGGTGGACCACCTAGTGGGGCCATCACTAGCACCAGTACCTAAACCACCTCCTCATTGCAAGGTGGGTTGTCCTCAGAGTCATGCATCAGAATCATGGATGGCTATCTGTGTGGAGGCATCCTAAAACTGATCAATATGTACCACAATCAACAGATTATACCTAATGAGCAGACTCAAGAAGGACAAGAGGAAAAAAATTCTTACAACCCTATATGATTCATGTAGCCTTTATTTCCCACAACCTGTGTCTCTATGTACTGAGCCAGAAAGTAGGTGTCCAGAGTCCTAGTTTATGGATACGTCGGTCGTCGTATCAACACTAGAGTCCCTGGCTTAAAAGTAAAACATGAAACACCTATCACTGGTTCCCTAAACCAAACTTACAGACTCACAGTCCCAATGTATAACATAACCTCTCTATGATACCATTTTGTCACGAACCGTCCTCGGGGGACCATGTCGTGACTACCCCAAGCCCACCTCTCAGAGTCCAGGGGCTGACAACCATCACCAAAGGCACTATACAACAAGTGGGATGCATTTTCCTGAATACATGTACGCACACACACACACAACCACATCCCAAAAAAATCCAGAAAGGGAAACATGCATGCCACTAAAACAACCACTGAGTAAAGGTAGAAGTTCTATGTCAAATGAGTTGGAATACTAACCCAACAAAAGAAAAACTGAAAACACAAAAGTACAAGTTCACTAAAAAAAGTCATCCATAGGAGAACCCCATCTAAAGGGAAGTAAGGAGTGGCTGCCGTATGTTGGAGAATTATTCCATTCCCGTTGTATCTCACTGGGCATTGCCTGGTCCCAGGCCACCAAGGTGTCTATTAAAGCATATGTCATCTTCACGAGACACGATACGTGCAGGCAAAGCCTGTGCAAGGTTGAGTAATACAATACTCAGTAAGGACCCGGAACACAAGGTAAATAACACATAAGAAGCTATGCATAAGGTAGTATCATCTCACACAACTATAATCTAATGTATAGAAAGAAAGACTACTAGTCGTGTCATGACCTGTCCCAGTGGGGCCCGCTCCGTGACTCCCCAAGCCCGCCTCCAATAGGCCTGGAGCTTGTGACTAGCATCGAGTAGGCATATTAGTAAAATGGGAGGCATTGCCTAAGTACCTATACACATGCACACATCTCCAAGACCAAAATGCTGAAATGTAAAAAAACACTAGGGAACAAAATGAATGAATATGACTAAATCCCAACCAACAGAGTATGATGGAAAGTAAAGTACTGAAAGTAAACTGGGCCAGAATACAAGCCCACCAAAAACATGAGTCTGAAAACTACAAAGTCTAACATGTAAACACAAAGAGGTACCCAGACTACTTCTCATAGCCATAGGAACAACTCAGCATGTAGGGAACTCGGAAAGCCTGGTCCTATCCTGGGGTTCCCTGGACTCTATCAAAAGGATGATCTTCTGCACAAGACATGACAGGTGAGGGAAAAGCCCGTGTAGGGGTGAGTATAAAAATACTCATTAGAGGACCCCAATAACCACAAATCAATAAACAAAGGAAATTTACATTCATATCTACACGGTATATGTCTACTGAACATATAATAGGAGAACACAATCCAGATTTACTAAGATCCCAAACCCATAGTCTAGGGACATGTCATGAAAAAACAAACCCCCACTAGGGATTCAGTTTGAAGATTTCACAATGCACTCATCCGGGAGAACTTAATCCACAAGTTTGATGGCTCTGATGACGTCCATCCGAGAAATACTATTCATCGCAAAAAGCTACGAGATATAGATACACTCATTACGGGAGAACACACTCTTGAGTGGGGAAAGATCACGATACACATATTAGGATCACTGCCAGGGACTCGGCAGATACCATGACTCATCCAGATTCACCTTCTAGGTAGAGGATTGACGCCTAGTGGAGTTGGTCACATCGATGTCTGACTCTGATTATGATCAAGAATGGATAGAGGATCTCGCACTGGGCCTCTTGGATGGATTCATGACTCTATTATAGAATGTCTTTCTGAAGGAATCATACTCCTATAGATAGAAACGATACCTGACCTTTAGAGGAATGGAAAAAATGGGCAGTAACCCAAACGAAACATGTCCAATATATAGTGTACATGAATATCAATCCATGTACTAAAAGGTACATGGTGTATAGATAGGTCACATGTCGTGTCCTCTGACCCCACGTACTGCCCGTGTACAACGGTCTGTGTCGTAAGGCTTGTCATGTAAAATGAAACTACACGACATGTAGAAAGGATCAAACGCCGTGTCAAATTATCTGGGGTCCACTCCATATATGTCTTCCATGTGCCCGTACACAGTCTCAACCCATGTACGTCGACCCGTTTAATTGACACACAGGGTGACCCACGCTACTGGTCTTGCCTGGCCGTGTGGTGTAGTACATGGCCATGTACTTCACCCCATGTCCGTGTATCCCCTAGATACACGCCGAGTCCCATGTAGTCGCCTCTGCCATGTTGTGTAGAGAGTACACATCATGTAGTGGAGCTGTGTCATTCTTCCCGTGTCCGTGTATCGCCCGAGATACACGCCGAGATTCAGGGAAGGTCCAACACACCTTGTGACCGGGGTCACACACTGTGTGATACCTATCTGACCCCTGAAACCCTAGCCACCACTGCTGGTACTACACGGTGTGTTCTTCAGAATTGCACGCCATGTATTCCATAATTTTTCAGATGCGACACTTCTCACCTGCACACCTCCCATGATGCTTCGATCTTCATTCCGAGAATTTGATCTCCACGAAACTCTAGATTCTAGGTCGCCCCAAAATCTTGAAGTCGTCTCCATTTTTTTCAGGCCTCCGATCATCCTTGAAAACATACATAGATCCTCCTGCACGAAGAACACTCAAAGAACGGTCTCTTCTGATCTGATCCAATTCGTCGTACGCCATTGTCGTCACACATCTGTGGAGTCATTGTGATGTCAGGTCTTCAGTTTGGGATTGTTGCATCGCAAGACAGGTGCGCAATGATCCGTTGTTCAATGCCCCAAAAAGAACACAAAGAACGCGCAAGAAAAGAAAGGGGGAAGAAATCCAATATCAAATTGAGGAACGAACCTCCACCGTTGTTCATCATAGAATTGATCTTCTCCCATTAGTTGGATCAAATGGAGCAGAATCAAACAATAATTTATCATGGATTAATTCCCTGAGACCAACCCGATAAATCCCTCCGGCAAGGACGCACGAATCTGCAAATCAACATGTTTGTGGGTTGGTCTGAATTCATTGTGTAATTCAAAAATAGGGAAGAATAATTGAAATAACAACCCCTACCTCGAGAAGGGATCGATCGCGGACGAAGGGGTCGTGCTGCCGTCGTCGCTGAGATCCTTTAACATCATTGGCGCAGCTGTTGATGCTCCTTTCATCACAGAATCTAAAGATTGGAAAAGGGGAATATCTGAGCTCAAAGTGACTTAACCTTTGGACAAATATAAAATATTGTCAAAGGAAAGAATAAGAACAATGTTGCACAAGGGTCGCGCAAGTTCTACAATGATCGTGCAAGTACACTTGCGCGATGACGAAGGGTCACGCAAGTGACTTCCGCACCCTAAAGGATAGCCGCCCGGGTCTTCTTTAGCCAATAAATAGACCCTGTGGGCCCCCCATTCGGGGAGGAATTTATCCAAAAACTCAGATTTATGCTCCTGGCACCCTAGTCTTTTCTCAAAGATTCAGAAACAATTCTAAGGTAATTTCTTACATAGAACAGAAGATCTAAAGAGGGGGAGGAAGGCCTAAGTGTTGAAACTCATCAACACTTGCACGCCTTAGTGGCCAGCCCTTATGGGAAATGGCCACACTTGCCCGCCGCCTTACTACTTCAACAGAACTTGCACGCCACTCTTCTGGAAGAACCTCAAGATGATTATAAAGGCTTTAACCAAGAGTCACTCAAGTATTACCCTGTTGGTTAACCATCGCACAAGTACCCATGTGTCGCGCAGGTATACCTGCGTGACCAGGACTTGCGCGCCCACACAGTACCTGTGTGCCTTCAAGGACTTGCGCCCCTACCTTTTTGGGTGCCCTTCTTGACCATTTCACCCCTCTTAATTCATTCCACCTCTCCTATTCAAGATTCAGTCTTCAAGGCACTCTTCAAAGCCATTTATGGCATGATTTCTTGATTTTACTTCCTTATTTGAAAAGAACTCTATGGAATATCTCTCAAAACCTAGTGATTTACACATCTTTTTGTTACTAAAGATTGAGATTTCATTCATTCAACCTCATCCTTTAAGATGGGAGAACCCCTTAAATTGGGCCTCCTTTTCAGGAATAAGCCCCAGTCATAATCATTAACATGGGCCTCCTTTTCAGGAGTAAGCCTCAATCCCTTAATTTGGGCATCCTCCACACGAGTAAGCCCCAACCATAATTCGTTAACCTTGGCCTCCTTTTCAAGAGTAATCCCCAATCTCAAATATGGGCATCCTTTTCAGAAATAATCCCATTCATAATTCTCAAATCTGGGCATCCTCCTTAGGAGTTAGCCCCAAGTCCCTTAATTTTTAAAGTCTCTTATCCTGGGCCTCCTTTTAAGGAGTAAGCCCCAGTCATAATTTCTCTTAACCAGTCCTAATTTATCTTTGATCTGGGATTCCTTATCAGGAATAAGAACCCAATCATAAGTCCTCTCCTAATTTGAGCCTCCTTTTCAGGAGTAAGCCTCAAGTTAGGGTATTCAAATCTCCATGAATCACATATACCTTTATGGACCGTATTCATGGATTTATTCCCTGAAGTTAATCCTTATCATTATTTATCTGGGAAGTCATACACACATAAGTCCCACATTATTTCTTATGATTGCATCTTTCATGGCACAATTGTCTAATTTTTACCAATACCTCTTGTTTCTCACACCTATCATGACTCACATGAGCTTAGAGTGTAAAAGTAATTATGACATCCTCCTTTGATCCATCAATCATAAACATTATACTCCCTTACTCGAACTACGTGGGTTCTGATTCCTTTTCTAAACAATGGATACGTAGTTAGCCCATCTGCTGGTTTGATCCCAACTCTGAAATAATCCATGTCCTTATGAATGACAATAAACTTCAAGTGCCCCACTGAGTGGCTTCAAAACTAGCATGGTCATCATAATGACCAAGAGACTTCTATATAAATGGGTCAAAGGATACCATTGACCAAGAATCTCTAATAAATACAGATGATTCTCTATTAATGAAGAACCTCGAATACATATAAAAGATTCCCTATATTTCCTACATATCAATCATTGATTGTCACATCTAAAGGAACCCTCATTTTATACATGGTGATGTAATAAGGATTCACGAATATAACTTAAATCTATAAAGAGAGTCCCGGAGTAGACAATAATTCCCTTCAAAAAGGTGTCATGAGTCCGACCTCCCATACTCTCGACCAATGAAAATTCCTATGCCTCATCAGTCCACAAACTAATGATCACCTACCTTTGGAAAGTAGGTCCAAATGAATGTGGAATCATTGGATGTTTCCGGTTCTACGAACAAACCCATTAGAAACCGATTGGAATCTTTGAACATCCCATTAAGGAGGTCATCCCTGAATTCTGAGGGAAATAAAAAATGGTGAAACTGACGTGAATCCTTAACCAAGTTAAAATGATTTTTTACCTATTTGTTAGGCCCCTATTTAAAACTCAATGAGAGGGCCAACAAAAACAATCATTGACATATGTTCTTATCCAAAATATGAAGTTGCTGAATTTATCTTGATTACATTTGTTATATAAAATAGGCACTCTTTTCCAAGATATTCTGCATTTCTAAGAATGGCTGCTCTCAAGTTCACACCTGTGAATATCGCTGCTGCAAATGCCATTGCTTTTACTCCTGCTGGATCGTCGTCCGCTCTGAGGATGACATCACCTACCCTGCATCTTCAACACTGGGTATCAAATTCACTAGTTAAGGAGTACCGTCAACACAGTACCATCCCATCTCTGGAGGTTGCCCGACAAGCCCTCCAAGTGAACAACTCACACCATTCATCCGAACAACGACGACCAGTGATCAAGAAGCAGGCGGTGCTAACCACCGTCTCCAACCGTTTCAGGTCATTATTCCTGGAATGCAATCACCATTCACTCCCATATTCTAGGGAGGTGAATGAGAAAGTCCCTCAGGGCCTTAATTCAAAGAATCGGGAGTCTTTCTTGAGGGCTCATATCAACCATCGCCGCCAGGCTCGTGCGGCAGTACACCCTCAACATGATGAGGGTACCAAATCTAGGCGTTTGGCTCAGGTTCCTTGAACCCGAGGAGGCAAGACGAACCGCCAGAGGCGTAATCTGGTCAACAGTTATCAGTTTCTCATCTCTACCATCTCCGGAGAAGCCCACCAACCTAACATGGTGGCAAGCAACGATCGGGCACATACACCTTCCCATTTGAATTCCACTGTCCAGCAGACTCGACTGGAAGCATCATGCCAATCCCTCCAGGCAATTCCAGCAGAGTACTATAGGAAGGAATATACAACTGTTTATACATCATTAGCTAGTTAGCAGGCTTGTCTGACTAGATATGATGAAGCTCGTCAACCACGTTCGGCGAAGTTCAATCAGAAGACACATACACGTGCTAGTATTGATCAAGCCTACCAACATTCTCGCTTGGTAGCATTCAGAGAAGTCAGTCGGAATGCTCCGATGACAAACAGGAGGCAGACTCAACTCTCTTTCCCCACACTTGAGTACCGTCAGGATTCAATGATAGGAAAAGGAGGACAGGAGCAGGCACATACACCAACTACAAGCACGGAATGGACGTATATCCCCGTTCCGACAGCTGAATTCACCAAGCATATTCTATCAATAGTGAAAGAGCAGAAGCAAATCCCTACTCATATTCTGGATGCTTTCCAGGATATTATAACAGCTTCAGAAGCATCTCAGGAAAAGACACATAAATCTATCCCTACCAGTGGAGTGACACATTAACAGTTCACTCCGGAATAGACACACACATCTGTTCCAGTCCAAGAGGGTTATGGGGCATACTCCTCCATATCATACGGACAACCAAGTCAGGCACATACACTTGATTTTAGTGGAGATCGTCAGCCTAACCTGGCCATCTTTACTGATTAGGCACATACACCTGCACAGAGCAACCACTTTCGTCAACAAGTGGTTTCCAAAGCGAGTAAGAAGGAGTCTAAGAAAAATACCCACACAACACAATCAGGAGATCAAGATCCAATCTGTAACAAGGCCTTGCTCGATGCTGGAGTTCATGATGCACTCAGACAGCTATCTGTTGCAACTAAATATTCTACTCCCTCATTTCCCAATAGTGGGAACATTAATTCTGAAGGTATTCAACAGACACTTCCTCATGAAGGCTTGATTCATGACAATTCGGTCGATCTCGAAGTTTCATCTTCAGATGTGAGGCACATGAACCATCTGTGTGGTCAGAAGACCAAGGAGCAAGAGATCTCATCTTTTGATGTAACCCATTATGGTGGTCCTCCCCATGATGATTAATTTCTCTACGAAAGTCCTCTCCATAGTAGTGATGCACATTTCCCAGAAAATAATCCAGTGGACAATGTAGTGCCGAGAAATCCCTCTTATCTTGAGGCACATGAAAATGTGAAACCAGTCATGTCTGATGCTTCATCACTAGCAGGTGAAATACCTTCTCAATCAGAAGATAGCCCAGGGTGTAGGTCATTCTCCGAAACACCCCTATGTGATGCATCTTCTAGTTTGATCGATGATTTCTCTACCAATCCTATTGAATCCTATGAAACAACAAGGAAACACCAACTCTTGTAAAATCATGTAGAAGAATATTTATTGAATGATAAAGAGGAAATAATGAACATGATAAAACAACTGGCAAAAGGTGATGTACCAGTCGTGTTTTGGCCTCTGGATGACTCTCAGTATGACATTCCAAAGATGTTGATGGAAGATGGAATTCATAATATTCATCTCAACATATGGAAAAGTATTTTTCAATTGAAGAAGAAAGTATTATCTTATGATGAATATGAAAATAATCTTAAGATAATAGAGGGGTTACAAAGTCAGATTGATTTGGCATCTCTATCAGTCTCTCGATATCTGAAGGCTGAAAAGCAGGAGAGAGCCCTTCAACCTTCATGCCTTGGCGCACTAAGAATATTGCGCCAGTTAATTTCCAATGCCTAATCTGGTATTCATGTCAGAGGATGGGGTGTTCATGGAGCACTACATTTTACGGTGCTCTCCAGTCAGCAAAGACCGCCGAAAATGGTCTCATGCAATGTTATTTGCCATGGCCGGCCACAGTAAATGTGCTTTGTTTGTAATAAAAAGCATTCCCAAGAACATGCATCAACTAGTTCCACTCAAAATCTGGCATACAGAGAACAAGTTGTTGAATTAATCCTACATCAAGCAAGCGAGAATATTGAATAGGCCTCTCGTATGGAGAAAGCACATCATCAAGTGACAGAAGTGTCGGAAATCATCCAACAGTCTTTTGAACCAGGTGATAATAGTGGATACAGATTAATGCATCCAGCTAATTTCTGGACTAAGGTTCGCAAGATCAGGAGAGATTTTAAGAAAGTCTCAGACATAGCATGTCAAGAGCCACCCCAACTTGACAGACTGTGGACTCTTTTAAACCAACTCTCATAATCAAAAAATAGGATTCGAGGAGTTGAGCAGGAACAGCAGGAACAGTCCCCATCCACTGGACTGGGGAATTTTTCAAATCATCAATCCCATCCTCAGAGAAAGTCGGTCTTTTCTCTATTGGGGAAGAAGCCTCCACAGGAACGAAGGTCCAAATTATCAGGAGTTTCCCTTCAAATTACAGTTCGTCAAGAAGTTCCTAAGGGATAGAATCAACAAGAGGCAATGTCTCAACAAAGACATGGAAGAAGAAAATATCAAAGAAATGCTGATAGAAGGATTGCGATACGTTATGCATCAATCAATTTCATCAATTCCGTTGTTGCTGATCCACCAGATGAGGCTCACTCAGGGGACTCCGATGAAGAGGTTCCTTCTCAAGAAGATGTACGCACGGACACAAATGAAGAAGGTGTGCATACACGAAATCAAAGGGTTACTCAGAACCTAGGTAATCTTTTGAGTAACCCACTTCCCTCTCTCCGAAAAGGATCCAATAAAGGGAGTGGAAAGAATCGGGTTACATATCCTTCCTCTGGAGAAGGCCAATATCTTTCACTAGAGAAAAGGTTTGCACAATAGGAGGAAGAAATGAAGGAATTAAGGAGGATGAATGCAGAACTACTTCAGAGTAGTCTTTTTCATAAGCGTGCTGGGGTAAGTCAGCCAAAGGAATTTGTTGCAGCTACTAAGATGGATCAAGAATATCCTCCTCCATCAGTACACCCTCATAGGTATAATCCTATGGGTCAAGTGCAACAACTTTTGGAAGTGCTACCACCAGTTGCAGCACCAACCACCACATCCTTCCAAGCTCCAGTCATTGCACCTACCCAAGTCCAAGTTCAACCATATGTCTCTCAAAAGTTAATAACAACTATTGAGTCATTAACAGCACGGTTAAATACTATGGAAGGGAAACATGCACAGGTTCAACCAAAAAAGAAAGTTTACCCTGAATGGGTAGATTCAATCTCTCCTCCATCCAGTTTTGGAAACCCTGTATTCCCTATTTTCAATGGATCAGGTGACCCTGAACAGCATTTGATGCATTACGTGTCTTGTTGTGATCCTATGATGGGAACTCTGGAGCAGCAAGAAGCAGTAAAACTCAGATGGTTCGTACGGACCTTGTAAGGACCAACCGTTGTATGGTATACAAACTTGCAATCCCAGTCAATTACTAGATGGGAAGATCTCCATCAATAATTCCTTCTTCAGTTCAACTCAACTTTTCCAAAGACAATATATTTTTATCTTACAAACTGTAAGAAAAGGGAGAATTAAAGGGTCTCAAACTTCATTTCTCACTGGAAGGGATTAACATATTCCCTAAGATTAGTACTCCCTCAAGAAGAACTGTTGCCAATCTGTGTGGAAAATTTTCATGACGAGTTACGCACGCCGTTGATCCCTCTGAAATACACAAGAGGGTTTCGAGACCTTACTTCAATCACTCAGCAGATTGAATATTCCCTTATACAGGCTAAGGATAAATCTTGTATAATTCCATCAGCTCTAGGAAGGAGAATGGGTAAAGCAGAAACTTGTACAATTATGTTTAAACAAGCACGTGTACCTATTTCTACTTCAAGACCTTCATCTTCTCTAAGGGCTCCACCTCCTGAGCGCCAAAAACAAAGGCCGTTTTTTCCAGATTATCAAATAGATCAAAGACGAAAACAATTTGAGGATTTGAAGTGCAAAACATACTCTTTCTGAAATGAACAAGTTCCTGGTTACTTCATTTCGGCTATTGAAAATAATCTGGTTCAATTACCAAGGCCCAAAAGGCCAAACAAGGAAGGTGATAAAGACCATCCCACTTATTTCCATTTTCATCAAATGTTGGGGCATCCCATCCAAGAGTTTTTTTTCTTCAAAAACCTCATGAAAAAGATGGTTGACATGGTACTAGTCAAACTGAATGGTTTTTCAGCTTAGGTAGGATGTGTTACTGCTACAGTTCCAGAGGAGGAAGGTGAATGGCAAGAAGTCAAAAGTAAAAATGCACAGAAGTATGATTATTGGATGGTCAGAAAGACAATCAACCGAACTCATGCTATTTTGTGAACACAATTAAAGAAACCGATTGTGTCTTCTGCCATGAATGTTGCGGAAAAACCCTCTTAATCAGAGGGAATGTCCTAAAAGAAAGGGGATGATTCAATGAAAGAAAAAGAATCAGAAGAAGATGAGTATGTGTCAAAGCCTAAGTTGTCTTTGACTCTCGCAGAATTCATGCCATCTACTTCAAAGCCACGGGCACCTCCCCACCAAACGGCACAGCCTAAATAGGCTAATCAGGTAGAGTCTTCATCAGACGAAGAGTTAATCTTCGGTTCTGTTAATATGATTCAATTAACAGATCCATATGCTAGTAGCAGTTTCGATTTCTAGGAGCATGAATTCCCTGTATCAAACCAGGGAATCAGAGGAAGTTCTAGAGGATCAGAATACTGGGAAAGATGTGGATATTTCAAGAGCCACTACTCCAATTCTACCCCTTCTAGAATTGTGTACGCAGTAGAACCTCGTGGTAGATCCCTTCAGCGAGCTCATCAAGAACAAGAAAGTTCTTCTACCAATAGCAAATTCAGTCCTGGAACAGTTATTTTGGAAGACCGGTTGAAGGTTCCATCTTCTTCCTCTCAGCAAGTAAATGGATCTAATTGGTCTAATCTTCCAAAACCAGGAATATTTCGAACTCCTATCCCGATACAAGATGCATCAACTTCCAAATAATCTACTTCCAAGGTACCTGCTAAACCACATATTCCTATTGGGAAACGCAGACCTCTGGATCAAAAGTATGATATATTGAAACACTTGGCCCAAGTACCAGCCAAGTTATCAATTCTGGATGCTTTGAATATATCAAAAGATCTTAGGGAAGCACTCATTGAGGCATTGTCAAGTCCTCAAGAGTTTGAAACTGAAATTTCTGCAGCTGAAGTCTATCACAAAGAGAATAATCCTGCAGAATTCCATGAAATAATATATCTTACTGATGAAGATGAAGATGATGTTGTTCATGGGCATATTAGACCTTTGTACTAATCTGGAAAGGTCAATGGCGTAGACGTACGAAGAGATTTCATTGACAATGGTTAAAGAGTCAACCTCATGACTATTCGTACACATTGTTTATTGGGCCTCACAGAATCTGATTTATCTCCTTCTACCATGATGTTACAAGGATATGAAAAAAATGAACAAAAACCACTGGATGAAGTTACACTCAGAACTCAATTTGGAGATCTTGTGTCCAATTCGGATTTCGTGGTTGTTGATCAAGACTCATATTTCAACATCTTGCTTGGAAGACCCTGGCTACATCAACATGCAGTTATCCCTTCATCATACCATCAATGTCTCAAATATTGTTTCGATGGTCAATTTGGGACATTGTATGGTGATAAGTCCCCGTTCAAGACATGTGAGTCTCAATACATTGATCCGGAATTCTATCACATGAAGGGAAGGGAAAAATCCACAACAAAGAAGATTACCAAAGTTAATGCTCCATATGGTTTGGAGAAGATTCCAGTAAATCCATTTACACATGTGAGTACAGATTATGTGTTTCCTATCAGTAAAATTGACAAGATAGACCCAAATCAAAATACTATTATGGAAAGATCCATAATGTCAATTACGGCAATAGATCCAGACCACATGGGAGGAATTGGTAACCCACCAAGTAGTGATGAAAGCACAAATGGTGACGTATTCATTTCATCTGTTGAAATCCAACAAGTCTATACTTCGCCAACCAGGCCAGAAGAAGTTATAGCAACATCAGAGGTGAACAATGATGTCGATTCTCAATCCATCATCTCCTCTTTATTACCCAAAGAATACCCTCCATCATCAATCAGGTCAGAAATGGAAGCTTCTTCTTCAGGATATAAAAATTTTGACATCTCTTCTGATCATGAAAATTCTGCTTTATCATCTACTATGCAAGTAAAAATAGAATAAATAATACATGATAAAGAAGAAGAGGAAGATCTCAGAGATTCTCCTCCAGTATTTGAAGAGGGAATCTCTACCACTGTGGATGAACTCAGAGAAATAAATCTGGGTACAAAAGAAGATCCACGCCCCACTTTAATCAGTGTGTCCATAACTCTTGAAGATCAAGAGATGTATATTTATTTTCTAAAGAAAAATAGAGATATATTTTCTTGGAACTATATAGAAATGCATGGGCTTGATCCTGATGTTGTTACTCATCATTTGGGTTTATCAGAAGAACATCGAGTATTTAAGCATGCCGCGAGAAAAACACACCCAACATATGATTCCAACATTGAAGATGAAGTGGATAATATTATCAACGCTAACTTCGTCAGAGAAGTTCAGTATCCCAAGTGGTTAGATAATATTGTCCCCATATAGAAGAATAACGAATTAATTAGATTTTTCATCGATTTCAGAGATCATAATCGGCATTTTCCTAAGGATGATTTCCCAGCTCTGATTACAGAACTTTTAATTGATGCAACAGCTAGCTATGAAGCACTTTCCTTCATGGATGGATATTCCAAATAAAATTAGATCCAAATATCCCCCGAATACGAGGAATCCACATCCTTCAGAGCCCCTCAGGGTGTGTTTTGTTACTGGGTAATGACCTTTTCCTTAAAGAATGCAGGTGAAACATATCAGTGTTCCATGAATTGTATCTTAAAACCCTTCTTATGGAAGTTTGTTGAATGCTATGTAGACGATTTGGTGCTTAAATCCAAACAACTTTCTAATCACTGGGCTGATTTTGAAGTTATATTCTGCAAGCTTCGACAACATAATTTGAAGATGAACCCCTTAAAATGTGCTTTTGGGGTAACTTGAGGAAAATTTCTCAGCTTTTTTGTACGCCATCGTGGTATTGAAGTCGATCCTAAGAAGACCAAGAAAATTCTTGGTATGTCACCTCCTCAAAATTTGAAATAATTAAGAGAACTTCAAGGACACTTATCCTATATTTGGTGTTTCATCTCCAATTTGGAAGGCAAAAGTTTACCCTTCACCAAATTGATGAAGAAGGGAGTCACTTACCAGTGGACTGAAGAATGACAAGAAGCATTCAATATTATCATGAAATACCTCTTGAGTCCACCGGTACTCATGCCACCTGTTGAAGGAAGAACACTTATCCTCTACATGAAAACTTTAGAGCTATCATTGGGTGCCTTTCTTGCTCAAAAGAATGATGCTGGGAATGAAAACAGCCTCTACTATCTCAGTCGAACTATGATTGAAGCAGAAACCCGGTATTCAAGTATTGAGAAGTGCTACCTGGATTTAATCATTGCAGTTCAGAAGTTGAGACACTACCTGCAACATCACGAGGTCCAATTGGTATCTCGCAATAACCCTCTCCAATTCATCCTTAGTCGTCCAGTGCTTACAGGATGTCTAGCAAGGTGGGAAGTTATTTTGCAGCAATTCGACATTCAGTATGTGTCTCAAAATGCGATAAAGGGCTAAGCTCTGGCTGATTTCCTGGCTAAACACCCTTCAGTGGAAGACACATCTTCAGATATTGAACTCCCTGATGAGGAAATCTTATCTATTCAAGAAAGTCCTCAGGCATGGGAAATGTATTTTGATGCTGCTTCCAGAAGTCTAATAGGGAGGAAAATGGAAAATCCTAAATTCAAAAAAGTTATCTTAGGAATTGTGCTCATTTCTCCAGAAAAGGCAGTGTTACCTTATTCCTTCTTATTGTGGGAAAGTGGTACCAATAATGAATCAGAATACCAAGATCTCATTGTAGGCTTGGAATTAGCGCTTGAAGCACAAGTGAATCCCTGAAAGGTGAAAGGTGATTCAGACCTGGTAATCAAACAAGTCAATGGGGATTATGCCATCATAAAATAAGAACTAATAACTTTTTATGATTACATCAGAGAGTTAATGGCAGAATTCCCTTCAGAACCGACATTTTATTATGTCCCAAGATCACAAAATGCTCAAGCTGATGCACTGGCTAATATAGTCACAGCTCTGGCAGATCCAAATCGGGACAAGACAACCATCATTATTGCCCACCATCATGAAATTTCACTTTATGTTCGAATTAGAACAGAGGAAATTAATGAAATTAGTCCCATTCTTGAATCCTATGGTCATACTACAGGATGGATGTCACTTATCAGGTAATACCTTCAAAATGTAACACTTCCACCCGATAGAGCCGAGAAATAACAAATCCGGCGACGTGTGGTCAATTTTACTCTTTATGATAGCCCAGTTCAACTAGAGAAAATTCTCTAAAAACGTGGTTTTGATGGAATTATCTTCAGATGCATTGATGGGGAAGATACAATGGATGTCATGAAAGAAGTGCATGCAGGAGTCTGTGGTGCCCACCAGTCTGGACATAGACTGTCGGATCAGATTCGAAGGCTTGGATACTTTTGGTCTTCAATGATACAAGATTGTGTTGGTTTCACAAAGAAGTGTCATTCATGCCAAGTACATTCCAACTTCTTTCATAAACCTCGAGAGTTGCTTCATACAGCTAAATACTCATGGCCATTTGCCACATGGGGAATGGATGTGGTGGGACCTTACCCTTCGTCTACATCCAAGCAGTTTAAGTACATTTTTACTGCTACTGACCTCTTTTCGAAATGGGCAGAGGAAATACCTCTCATGGAAGTTATTTCTAAATGCTTTGTTAGCTTTATCAAGTCTAACATCATTACTATATTTGGTGTCCCTCATACCATATTGACGGACAATGGCACCATCTTTTGTTCATCCGAGGTGAAGAAGTTGTATCAAGAATACAACATCAAATCCAACCATTCATCTCCGTATCATGCAGCAGACAATGGCTAGATAGAAGCCTTCATCAAAACTCTTTCAAATATACTGCAAGAGATAATGGATAATGATAAGAGGACATGGCCTGATAAACTCTTCCATGCATTACGGGCTTATCAGACTACCACACGCACTGCAACTCGGTCAACTACATATTCATTGGTATATGGAACGGAAGTTGTCTTTCCAATTGAAGTTCAATTTCCTTCACTCAGAGTCGCCATTTGTGATCAGTCATCTACAGATGAACAATCTCAAAAGCGATTGAATGAATTGGAACGGTTAGATGAGAAAATATTGTGCACTTTTCACCACTTGGAAGTCTATCAGAATCGAATAGCACAAGATTTTAACAAACAATTTCGTCTTAATTCATTCACTCAGGGAGAATTGGTATTAGTTCTCATAACTCCAATGATACCAGGAAAGAAACCTCCCAATCTTGGTCGAAAATGGGAAGGACCTTACTCAATACATAGGGTCTACTCCAATGGATCTTATTCATTAATCTCAATGGATGGAGAACTCATCACTACTCCAACCAATTCCATATTTTTTAAGAAGTATTTCGTATAAACACAAAATATACCATCCATGGTCCATACATATGACCTTAAACTATTTTTACTTTCGTCCCACACGACGTTAAACTGTAAAAAAGTTCCCCAAATGGTTCAGTATGACCTTAAACTGCAACTTGGTCCTGTATGACCTTAAACTACTTCAATGGTCCAGTATGACCTTAAACTACATCATCAACGGTCCATACATATGAACCTAAACTATTCACAAGTCCCTTACGTCCAGCAATACGTTAAACTGTGATGTCCTAACTACATGACGCTAAACTTTATAAAAGTCCCTTATGTCCGGAAAGACATTAAACTAAATAATCATCAAAGGTCTTGTATGACCTTAAACTACACCACTGTCTAGCATGACATTAAACTTCACCATCCACAGTCCATTCATATGACCTTAAACTATTTGCTCTTTCGTCCAACATGACACCAAACTATATTGTCCCTAATTCATCCAACATGACGTTAAATGGTGTACTATTTTTTCCTCACTGCATGACAATAAACTGCACAGTCCCCCTTTCGTCCAACATGACGTTAAACTATATTTTCCCCATCGTCCTAACTACATGACGCTAAACTGTACAGAAAGTCCTTGATATGTCCTTCATGACATTAAACTGTGCATCGTTAAGGTTGTTGTTACCTCTTGCTTCTCACACCGAGTATTACTCACGTGAGCTTAGAGAAAACCTCAACCATAACACTCCCTTTGGGATACCAACCATGTGTAAGTCCCAACAACATCATTTTTAGGTCGTTTTCTCCAAGAACAACTTGATCATTAATTCATTCTTTAATTGAACTACACAGACTTTGATCCTTGGCTTCCAGGCTGGGTACATAGGCAACCTCCCAAGGTACATGCCCAAAACCAATATCTTCACATCGGTTCACCTCCATCTCATACGATGTTGATTCGTGAAACCACCCCTAGAATCAATATCTTTACATTGGTTCACTTTCATCCTTATTATAGGACGCTAAACTATACAAAACTTTTGTCCAGTATGAAAATAAACTACAATATTCTTTGATACCCTCACCTGATAGGGAACCATTATTTACATTGATTTTTCAATCATGTTTCATTTCAATGACTACGTGCATACACGGAAATGCCCAAACCTTTTATCTTGGGTTAAACCATCATTGTACTAAAGTCCCCTTCCACCCTTCACATGTACGAACCAAATTTGTACAAAGGGTATTTCTAGAACTACGTGGGATTGATTCCCATCCTTATGGGATACGTAGGAACATTCGAGTGTCCCTCGAATCTAGCCCCAAGCCTTTTGGGCCTAACCCCAAATTCCACTTCCAGTCCCTTGGCTGAAAAGTCCCCATGAAAACACACACTCTGTATTTCTTACAATGGTCCAAGCTCTATGACCCTAAACTAAGATCACTAATACTTTGGTCCCACATGATGTTAAAATGTAATTTAAGAACTACGTATGGCTTGATTCCCATCCTTATGGGATACGTAGTGAAGTCCAACATTTAAATTCAGGACCCAGCCACAACATGATTATGGTTAGCATTGATATGTGTATCATTGTAAACATTGGGAAATACCCATCTTTATATGTCGTAATCCTAACCTTAAATATTTTTAGATCTTCATAACCCTTTTCTTGACTTCTAGTCACAAAAATGTCAAACTTCTGAGAGTTCTTTTGCGTGACTATGCAGTATGTGCCCTTAGGCAGCCTTGCATAAACAGTCTACATAACGGACCTGTTATCCAAAAGATACTATTATTTGACTATGTAGCCAATTCCCTTAGGTGGCCCTGTATAATTCAACCCCCTAACAGGTTTGTTAAATAGTGGTAACTTCATTCTTGGGAGGAAATCCTCTTTTGTACATATTTTTCTTAATGACAGTATGTAAGGATCCGCAAAAATAGCCATCCTTAACATACTTGTCCCATATCCTTTTTCATGATCTGAAAGTAGTCAAGTCTATGGTTTATATTCTCCTTCCCATGCGTTTGGGTCAGACCTTCGTAGGAGTAATATCCATCCAGTTCTTCGATAATCTTGTTTGGAAATATCTTCTCCATATTCAAGTAACTCTTTCCATACAACAAACTCTATACTTTGGAAAATTTGAATCTCCATAAACTTTCACTATCTTTTTGCAGTAGAAACGTAAATTTTTTAGAGTTCTTTTGCCTGACTATGTAGCACGTGCCCTTAAGCGGCCTTGCATAAACAGTCTACATAACAAACTTGTTAGCCAGAAGATGCTATTTATTTTACTATGCAGCCAATGCCCTTAGGTGGTCCTGCATAATTCAACCCCCTAATGGTTTGTTAATTAATGGTAACTTCATTCATGGGAACTACTTCTTCTAATTCCTTTTAGCTCTTTTTCATGTCATTCCTCAGATTCAAATATTATTAAGTCATAGTTTACATATTTTCCCTCATACTTGAGTATGGTAATATGTTTTCAGATGAATTTTGAAGGAATTGAGTCAATTATAATTCATTTGGTCAAAGCTATTTCGACCTTAAACATTATCCTCTTTATGTCCGACATACATGACTTTAAACTCCCCACAAAAGACAAGGGAAATATGAATAAAAGTCAAGTTCCAGCTCACTAAACATACATTTGGTATGATTTAGGTAATATTGAGCAATTAAAAGGTTCAAAGTTGGTAGGATTATTTACATTAATCCTAGTAAAAATCAAACTATGCTTTCTAGGACCATTGGCTTAGGTAAAATTTAAAGCATGTAGCGAAAGAATACAAGAATAAATGATTGAAGATAAAATTACTCTTCATTGATGCAAAAGAATTAGAAGGAAATCCACAGATTGGAGCCTCATCTCTTTTTCAGGAAATTAAAAAAGACTATCAACATAAGTCTTCATTTGATGTACAACATCCCGAGCATCATCAGCAGATACTTGAAGCACGTGCACTCGACCAGCTTCAATCTTCTCAGCTTGATGGAGTGCCTTCTTGGAATCTACAATGGCTTTCATACCATTCGTTTGAGTTCCCTCCAATGAATTATTGAGCTGATCAAGTTCCCCAGTAACAGCATCTAACTATTGCTGGAGATGCACCTACTGGATGACTTTCTCTTTGATTTTATGCATCATCTACTTCATCTTGGCAGCATAATTAGCCTCAGCTCGGGATACCGCAGCCTCAAATTCTCCGATGTTAACTGACAGTTTCACCCTGGCCAGATCTTCGTGACACTTTTTCTCATGCTCCCTCCTAAAGATGACATGTTTCACTACGGCATGGATGTTTTCATATCGAAAACCGCCAAGTCCTAGCATGAAAATCTGGGGTGACTATCGGGCGATCTTCGATGATAGCTCTTCTAAAGGCACCTCAGATATGATTTTCCATATATTGTTCCATGCCTTGCGTCGTGAAATGATGAATGCTTTAAGCACCTCTGGGTATGATTCAACATCATCATCACAGGGGGCATGTAATCTAGTATTAATGCACTTAAAGAAGTTCCCTATTCTGCTCCTTCCCCCTGACCCATGCTTCTTCGCTTGCAATTCCCGTTGGGGCAGAGGCTGAGGCTTCACCTCCAGATCTAGCCACTGCAGTTAATGGCCCTGCATGATTAATCAAAATCTTTGGTTAGCTTCAAAGGATAAAAGAGTATTGATTTTCTTGAAAATTACGTACAATCACAAATATTGTTATCCCTTACCCGATGGTCGATCAGCAACCTGAGAAGACTTCTCCCCGTCATTCCCAGTCTTAACAGGTTCTTCAAGATGGGTCTCAAAAGGGTTTACTGTGTTTAGCTCTACATGAGATAATGTTTCTGCAGTGGTAGGGTTGATGTGAATGTCCACACCCTTTTTAGGCATTGGCAGTTTAGTAGCTTCTATGGATGGAACTACATATTATTTTCAGTTATGATTTGAAGTGTAAATTATAATAAAATTTACCGGGCGAAGGATAACATTCACGCCCAAGGTCTTCTAAATCACATGATATCTTAGCATGATCATAAAATTCTTCGAAAGACTTTCCATGATTCATAATTTCATCCAATGATATTTCATAATCCTGGTTAGTCTCACCAGTGGGAGCATTTGATGTGTCTTCTTGACGATTTATGTCCTGAAGCCCCTAACCTTGGACAGCATCTTCGGGTAAAATCACAACATCATTTGCAACAGTCTCCAGAAGCTCTAATGCAGGAGTTGAACTTGAAGTATCACAAAATGGAAGTCGGTCGGTGTTTCATTCAACATTTTTATGAAGCATTGTTGACTTACTAGAAACAAGTTCTTCTCTTCTTGCAACAACTGCAGGAAGGATACTAGGAATAGATGCTAGCTCTTCTCTAGGAGCAGCCAAGTCAGCTTGGATCCGTGATTGTTCCACAGCACCTTCTGTGGTCTTTGAAGGAGGATCAATCCTTTACCTCAGGGGAGAAATTGAAGAAGCCCCTGCAATCCCCAGAAATATGAGTAACCATGTGGTCATGGTTATAGACTCATGATTACCCGAAGGACTTACCGCTGCTAATGAAGCCTTTATCTGTGGACTTCCTCATTCGTTTCCTTTTCTTCTTTTGTTTTTTCGGAGTATCGGCAGTCTCCCTTATTGGCACTTGGATTGGAGAATGGAAGGCTATCTACAACGCCTCATTCATGGCCTGCTAGCCTAGAGATATCTCGCTTGGTTTGCGAGGAGAATCAGCAGCAGCCCCGATGGTAGTACCACCAGGGCTATACTGTGGTGAAGGAACCTCAGTTCCTTTTTTTGCAAGCTTCAAGATGAATAAAATAACTTCCTTAAGTAAAAAATATGTGAATGGAATCAAGTTGCAAGTCAATTAAAGACATAAAACTTACATCTTTAGGAGCCACATACTCATGCCACTTCTCATCTCCAGAACCACCAACCCCCTCAGTGGCGCCACGATCAATCATTCCCTTTACCCGCCTGGTAATAGGAATAGACTCATCAGTGGCATATATGAGCATTTCCAACTCTCTGATGTAATCCGACACTTCATTGGGGTTATCCTCATATTGGAGATTTGTAGAAGCCATAAGATTCCCTATTCCAGGAAGTTGTAGGACCTCAAACAAATCCAGCCAGGCGGTCTCAGTACCACAGTATAAACTCTGCCATAACTGGACAGCCTCTGGTCTTAGATATGAAGGATGCAAGGAAGTTCCTACAATCTTTGACATCAATTTCATCCCAACTCCTGAAACTACAGATAGAGACTAAGAAAATAAGACTTATTTCTTTATAAAGTAGCAATGATTAAATTACTACAATGAAGTAACTCACCAGGAGTTGATGGAGTGGGTCTTTTAATTCTGGCCGGAGGATTATATCGGGCACAAAACCTCTTTGCCGCTGGTTGTGCCTCATCATCCCCATCATGGGAATCTGGTGAATCAGTCCTAGAGGAGGAGTCTAGCGAATCAGCTTCAGGTGGGGAAGCATCACCTTCATGAGGAAGGGTTTCTTTCTCTACAGTCCTATTCCTTTTCCCCACCTGATAAACTGGGTGATTCATCACCCCTTTGAGGTATGATGCTATCCAGTGTTTGGCATAATATGTAGTCAAATTATGTGCTGCTTTTTCAACTAGTAGATCAAATACTGCCCCAATCTTCTCCCTTGACGTCAGCAGCCATAGTTGTCGAGCAACCATCAGATGTTTCTCTAACCTGACATGTACTGTAGGATATACAACAATCTATTCCATACATTTGAATTGACGTGCAAATCTATATAGAGCATAGGCCTCACATATAATTTCTTCGTCAATCCCAGAAACTAGCACGCCATCCCTGCAAGCTAGCATGGATGCCCTCAAATCCAAATGGGATGTTCCATCATCAAAAAACCGCCCGATTGGCGGACTTACATAGGGAAAGAAGTTGAATTCCTTAAACATGATAAGCCTCAATTTGATGTCATAGACATTAAAATCTAATGGAGAAACTCCAGAGAATTCTTCCATTGACGGCCTGAAAGAACTTCCAGGAATTTGTAATCCATTATGTACATTGTAAGTCCTGAAGTGAGTGCCAATCCATCCCCATAAAACATGGAATGGTAACACTATTCTTAAAGTATATTTACACATGAAAACATGAATTAAACTCCTGTGAATATTTTCTAAAATGTGGGTAGCCAACCCAACCATTTTTCCCTCAGCCAACTTTGCCGCAATGATGAAGGTCCCTAGCCCGACGCTTCTCTTCGAATCCCTAACTAAAAAGAGATAATCGTTCAGCCACATTGCCAAGAAGCCTGCTAGACGAGTCTTCTTTGGGATCCTTTGATTCACCTCATATCCCCATTTCTCAAACTCTCCTTCTAGAGTTGGCCATAAAGTTCCAGGAGCACCCCTCTTTTCAGGTTTTGGGCAGGTGGTAGGGCATTTGGGCCTTTGATCCTTGGATTTATTTTTCTTGGATCCTTTTTCTTCCGGCTCCTTCTCCTTTGGTTCCCTCTCTTTCTTCTAAATAAGAAATATATTCATCCATTCCTCTGGATGAATATCCTTTCTAGAATGAGTTAATGAGGTCTCTGAACTTTTGAGCCTATGGAAGATCTTAAATAATTCACGAGCTAAAGCAGGATTCTTCTTTGAATCATTCCAAGTCACCTTGGGTGGAATGAATTCATCATACATGTCACCCAAAATTGGAGCCCCTGAGATCTTTTGGACATCCCACAGACTGATGCCTACTTCTCCATGAGTCAGATGGAAAGAATTAGTTGCTGGACTCCAATGGCTGAGTATCTCTGGCACGAAGTTATCATGTCTGTAAACATATGTTTGCCCAACCCAGACAGCTTCGTATATCGCCACCCCTTTTAGATCCTCAACAATCTCTGCATAGGTTTGTCGCAACCAGTATGCCAACATCCATGTTGGCTTCACGCCTCCCCCAGGACAGAAGTCCCTGCTTTTCTTCCAGCATTTGGATTGATCCACTTGAGCATTTCGGATGATTGAAGGATGAAAATGTGGTTGCAGCTCAGGTGTATGATCTTTCAGATCTAGAGTAAATGGGCTATGATGCATCATATGGGCCTTCTCCACTATTCCAGCATTTAGAAATACTATTCCACCTAAGATATTTGCTAAAGCAATGTTGGTGTAATTCTGAAACCACGAAAATGGGAGATAGTTCTTTGCTTCTGGATAGTAACCTCTCGCAGATGACTGTAGTCATACCAAGGCAAATAAATTCTTTGGGGGAAGTCGCAATGATATTTCGTTAGATACATACCCAAATCTATAATAGTTCTATATTTGATCGTATAATAATCATGGCCAACGGTGTTCATCATATCATCAATCCGCTTTCTAGATAGTTCATCAACTTTTCCTGGTCTAAGAGCCATTTATTCTACACAAAAGTTGAATAAATAAACATTAAAGTATGTTGATTTTTCATAAAATTTGTGAAGGAATTTCAGAAAAAATGGAAAAGGCATTAAGGCATGAAAGTCTAAACTTGGCGTGCAAGTATGGATGTGTCGCGCAAGTGTTAAAGTGCCACGCAAGTTTTTGTCGCGCAAGTATCGCCGCGCAAGTTCTATTACCTTGACAGCAGCGCGATGGCGAAGAAACAGCGGAAAACGGGAGACTTGCGCGGCGAAGGTGACCTGCGCGGCGAGAGCTCGAGAATCCGGAATTCAGATGCTATGCGTGGCAAAGGAAATCGTATTTATAGGCCTGGCTACCCACCTGCGCGCCTATATCCAGTGAGCTCCAGCCCCGCGCGACTTAAACCTACATGCCAAGTGTTGCCCACTGAACACTTGCGCGACACATTTCCTTGAGTTTTCTTCTTTTCCTCAGAGTCAAATCCTCTATTCTTTCCAGATCTAACTCTGAGGGGGGACTTTTGTTGACACTCCTTTCATCACAGAATCTAAAGATTGGAAAAGTGGAATATCTAAGCTCAAAGTGATTTAACCTTTGGACAAATATCAAATATTGACAAAGGAAGGAATAAGAAGAATGTTGCACAAGGGTCGCGCAAGTTCTACAAAGATCACGCAGGTAAACTTGCGCGAAAACGAAGGGTCGCACAAGTGACTTGCGCACCTTAAAGGATAACCGCCCGGGTCTTATTCAGCCTATAAATAGACCCCATGGGCCCCCCATTCGAGGAGGATATTGTCCAGAAACTCAGACATAAGCTCCCGGCGACCTAGTCTCTTATCAAAGCGTCCGAAACACTTCTAAGGTAATTTCTTACCAAGAACGGAAGATCTAAAAAGGGGGAGGAAGGCAAAAGTGTTGAAACTCATCAACATTTGCATGCCTGAGTGGCCAGCCCTTAAGGGAAATGGACACACTTGCGCGCCGCCTTACTCCTTCAACAGAACATGCGCGCCACTCTTCTGGAAGAACCTTGAGATGATTCTAAAGGCTTTATCCAATAGTCACTCAAGTATTACCCTGATGGTTAACCATCGCGCAAGTACCCATGTGTTGCGTAGGTATACCTGAGTGACCAGGATTTGTGTGCCCACGCAATACCTGCGCGCCTGCCAGGACTTGCGCGCCCCTGCCATTTTGGGTGCCCTTCTTGCTCATTTCACCCCTCTTAAGCCATTCCACCTCTCCTATTCAAGATTCAGTCTTCAAGACACTCTTAAAAGATATTTATGGCATGATATCTTGATTTGACTTCCTTATCTGAAAGGAACTCTGTGTAATATCTCTCAAAACCTAGTGATTTACATATCTATTTTTCACTAATGATTGAGATTTCATTCATTCAACCTCATCCATTAAGATGAGAGAACCCCTTAAATTGGGCCTCCTTTTCAGGAATAATCCCTAGTAATAATCATTAAAATGGGGCTCCTTTTTAGGAGTAAGACTCAGTCCCCTAATTTGGGCATCCTCCTCAAGAGTAAGCCCCAACCATAATTCATTAACCTGTGCCTCCTTTTCAGGAGTAAGCCCCAATCTCAAATATGGGTTCCTTTTCAGAAATAATCCCATTCAAAATTCTAAAATCTGGGCATCCTCCTTAGGAGTAAGCTCCAAGTCCCTTAATTTTTCAAGTTTCTTAACCTGGTCCTCCTTTTCAGGAGTATGCCCCAGTCTTAATTTCTCTTAACCATTCCTAATTTATCTTTGATCTGGGATTCCTTATCAGGAATAAGAAACCAATCATAAGTCCTCTCCTAATTTGAACATCCTTTTCAGGAGTAAGCCCCAAGTTAGAGTATTCAGATCTTTATGAAGCACATATATATTTATGGACCCTGTTCCTGGATTTCTTCCCTAAAGTTAATCCTAATATTCATTTATCTGGGTAGTCATACACACATAAGTCCCACATTATCTCTTATTATTGCATCTTTCATGGCACAATTGTCTAATTTTTACAAATACGACTTGTTTCTCACATCGAGCATGACTCACGTGAGCTTAAACTGTAAAAGTAATTATGACATCCTCATTTGAGCCATCAATCATAAACATTATACTCCCTTACTCGAACTGCGTGGGTTCTGATTCCTTTTCTAAACAAAGGATTCGTAGGTAGCCCATCTGCAGGTTCGATCCCAACTCTAAAATAATCCATGTCCTTCTGAATGACAATAAACTTCCAGTGCGCCACTGAGTGGCTTCGAAACTAGCATGGTCAACATAATTACCAAAAGACTTCTATATAAATGTGTCGAAGGATACCATTGACCAAGAATCTCTAATAAATACAGATGATTCTCTATCAATGAAGAACCTTGAATACATATAAAAGATTCTCTAAATTTCCTACATATCAATCATTGATTGTCAGATCTAAAGGAAACCTCATTTTATACTTGGTAATGTAATAAGGATTCACGAATATAACTTAAATCTATAAAGAGAGTCCCGAAGTATAAAATAATTCCCCTCAAAAAGGTGTGATGAGTCCGACCTCCCATCCTCTCGACCAACACAAATTCCTAAACCTCATCAGTCCACAAACTAATGAGCGCCTACCATTGGAAAGTAGGTCCAAATAGATGTGGAATCATTGGATGTTTCCGGTTCTACGAACAAACCCGTTAGAAACCTACTGGAATGTTTGAACCTCCCCTTAAGAAGGTCATCCCCGAATTCTGAGGGAAACAACTGCGATTAAAAGCTTTGATTTTTCATCATTCGTCGCTGAGAGTTTTCTCCAAGGCTACATGGATTATCTAGAGTTTCTCTCCACCTTTCTTCCAACGAGAAACATTCGATTATCCTATTAAAACGAGGGATTGTGTTTCAGTGTTCTGTTATGCTAAGTCACTATCGTTATGTTGTGGCATTAATGAGTCTGCATTATTGTTCTAGAGTGATTATGGCAGGGCATTAAATATTGAAACATCTGCCCCTTCATTGCAATGAAATAGATGTTTCCAAATAAAATAAATAAAATTTTTGAATTATTTTATTTTATTTTATTTTACTAAAAACATCCGAAAATTAACTTTTTCCCTAAACCCACGTCG
Source organism: Viscum album (assembly GCA_963277665.1). Taxonomy (NCBI): domain Eukaryota; kingdom Viridiplantae; phylum Streptophyta; class Magnoliopsida; order Santalales; family Viscaceae; genus Viscum; species Viscum album. The sequence continues at coordinate 1,711,881,158 of OY728165.1, read as the reverse complement.
GTCGAGGTTAGACCTGTTCTTTGGTAAATTCATTGCCTCAGATGCAACGGTGCCCTCAGATTTTTAATCTAGGAATCCTTTTGGAAACCACCACAACCGCATATATATTCTGACTCACTTATCTTTACAAAGTTCAAACCACCATTCTGGGATCACCGGGCCTCAAAAAATGTGTCTTCTTCATTCTTGGTCATGTAATAATTCCATATAATATTCAAAAATAATACACAGAAAATACGAGACATTACATTCTCCCCACCTTGGGGCTTTGCATCCCAGAAAATGCCAAACAATGTCTACTGAAAAATATGTGGGTATTGGGCATGAATCTGAGCCTCTAGCTCGCACGTGCTGTCTTGAATATTCTCGTGCTGCCACCGAACGTGCACTAAGGGATTTGATCACCCACAAAGGATTCTCTCCTTCCAATCCTCGATCTCCAAATGGTACTCATCAAACTATTGAGAAAATTATTGTCTTCAAAAATACATACTAATGTTATTTAAAGGGGGATATTATTGAAAATAATACTCTATATCTTTATGATAATTTTGATTCTCAAAAATACCCTAATTATTTTCTAATGATTTTATTTAGAATTTTTCTGAAATTTATCATTTTATTTTACTCTTGAAATTATGGAAATTTATTGTTAATGTATTCGTATTTAGCGTGTTCTGGAAACACTGTTCATGCGCTGCTTATTCGGAATCTGCTTTAGCATTTTCTGGAATCACTGTTCATACCCTACGTGGATAAATGTAGCGTAAGGATGAAAATCATGTATACTTTTTGATATAAGATAAAAGTATGGTTAATCAACCATATGTTATCAACAGAGTATGGAAGAAGAATCTTATGTTAGGAAGGAACCTTACCTTTGGGTTGTCAATAAAGTATGGAAGATGAACCTTAAGTTAGGAAGGAACCTTACGTTTGGGTTATCAACAATGTAAGGAAGTAGAACCGTACGTAAGTACTAGACGTTACGTTTGTTTCTCAAAAGTATGGTTCATCACCCTTACTTTTTTAAACAACCATACGTTCTTGGAAAAGTATGTATCAAGTAAAAGTATGGATCTTTTACCATACGTTTGAAAGTTGAAGGAAAAAGTATGGATGATCAACCCTATGTTTATGATCAACCATAAATTTTAGGAAAGTAACATGAACCCTACGTTTATGTTCAACCTTACGTTGTCAACCCTACATTTGGAGGCCATGTCATCAACCTTACGTTTGGCGTCAGAAAGTTTGACATATGGTATTTTTATGCAACGGTCAACAAGCTGATTGCTAGGCAGATTTCAAGCCAGATATAAAATCGGTTTTAAAATATGACTTTCATAGATTCAAATCCGTTTTATCAATGGATTAATGATCGAATTAAAAAGAACTTTTTATACCGAGTCTTCAGAGTAGTACGACTGCCCTGTAAATTCAAATTTTTGAATATCATGAATCAAAAGGCGACCTTTATGGATCTAAATGTGCAGGGGATATGCTCGGCTTTATTATATATGTTTTCCTTAAAACACCAGGCACAGGAGTGTGGTGATCAATCTATTATTAAAAAAGGTGGAAAACAGAGACTATAAAAAGCACTCAGTTCTACTATTTCAAAAGGAACGTCAAAGCTCTGTTTATTTAAGAAGAAGGAACTCGATAGAAGATTCACTTGTTCTACATCAAATATCTTCTGTGGATCTACTGCTGCTAAAGTTGTGAATTATATCTCTATATCTATTACAACCGGATCGACTCAGAACTACTTCGACTTGAAAATCTATAATTCTAGAGATGAAGATCCATCTGCTGTCAATTGCATTCTGTTGCAATTGTGAGGACCAACTGAAAAAGTTATTTCTAAATTCTTTTTATCTTGAGTAACTAGCTTCTCGTACTACGGTGTGTAGATTCTGTAAGTGAACCAGAAGGCTTTGTATTTCCTTGAATTGTAAAGGTGTCAACTGCCTGTACTCAGTTGTGAAACGGTCTGTTGATACAAGGACCAGATAGTGAAAATCACCAACCTCGTGGAGTAGAGCGTCGGTGGAGTGGACTAGGGGCCTTATGCTCCTCGAACCACTATACATCTTGTGTTTATGCTATTTAAATATCCACTGCATCATTTTATCTGATTAAGTTAAAAGGAATAACATAATCACACAAAGAATTTTGAAAATACACAAATCACCCCCCTCATGTGTATATTTGGTGTAATCTGATCCAACAATTGGTATCAGTGGTTGAGCTTTCTGATTAAGCTTTAACAATCTGAAAGTGTTTATACTCAGATAAAGATGACTGATACAAGAGAGGGAATGTCTATGGTCATAGCACCGTACTTCAATGGAGAAAACTATAGATACTGGAAGTCTCGAATGATTATCTATCTAAAAATTCATGAATATAGAGTCTATTCTATGATTCTAAGTCCATATGAAATACAAGAAAAAACCTAAAACATGGAGTGCAGCTACTAAAGCAGAATTTGATATGAATTCAAAGGAAATGAATGAAATTATATTTCGTCTAGGACCTGATGAGTTTAACAAAGTATCTCAATGCCCAATAGATTATGAAATGTGTCAAACTATTGTTGATTCATATGAAAGAACTAACAATATCAGGGAAATGATATATGAAACTGCTAAGCTTAAATTTGATACATTCAGAATGGTTTAATGTGAGAGTATTACTCAAATGAATGGAATATTGAAAGAAATTTTCAATAACATAACTGTCTTAGGAGATCCCATTAAGCAAGCTGATCTAGATTTGAATGTTTTGAGAGTACTGCCTACAAAATCGAATGGAATCTCTGCAGTAATTAGACAGTCGACACCTATCAAAGATTTAACCGTGAGAGAACTTATTGGAACATTAATGAAGTATGAATCTAAGATTGAAGATGAAGCTAATGAACATAAATTTCTTATAAAAAGAGAAGATACTGCCCTAAAAGCATCATCACAGAGCAAAAGAAGAAAGATGAAGAACAAAGAAGTCAAAGCTAAATCAGAGATCTCTGACTCATCAAACTCAGATGAAGAACAGGCTCAGCTAGCTAGAAAATTTATAAAATTCTACAGCAGGAAAAGATACTTCAAAAAATCCTTTAAGAATGATAATAAGGAAGTAAGATGCTATGAATGTAAGAATATGGGGCATATCAGACCAGATTTCCAACAATTTAAAGATGCAAAGAAGAATGAATTCTTCAAAAGAAATTACTATGAGCATAAGGACCAAAAATCCATGAAAGCTACTTAGAGTGTATCTGAAGACTCTAGTAGTACCTTTCAATCAGACTCAGAGAAGGAGGAAGCAAATCTGAAAGCTAATATGTGTTTTACGGCAGAAATAGCTGAGGTACAATCTTACTACTCTTCTGATTTTAGTTCTGAATCTAATTACTCTAATGAAAAACTTGAAGCCTACTGCAATATGCTTGAAGAAAAATATGAATCTCTATTTAAGAAGTATAAGTCTTTAAAGAATGTTCATAAGACTGTTTCTGATGCAAGAGATACAATACTGAAACAACATAAGGAATTAACAAATAAATACAATTCTATTTAAACTAACTATATTAATTTTGAATCGAAAATAAAAAACACTACAGGATGAAGTAGATTCTTAAAAACAGGCTGCATTGGTTTTTACAAAAGGGGATAATTCATTAAATGAAATTCTTGGAAAAACTATCATTAAAAAGGAGAGATTTGGAATTGGAAGTAAAGGAGAAAAACCTAATCTATATAAAAATTAGTTTTTTCCTAGCTCTAAAAGGGTTAATTGTAAATTTTGTGGGACAAAGGGACATATAGGTAAACACTGTTTCATAACACAACCTCAAATTTGTGGTATTAAGAAAGCCTATATTTCAAAAGACTTATATGATTTGTCTGATTTTAAAAGAATAAAGAAAATCTGGATACCCAGATTATTGCTAGATAACACACCTAGACCCAACAGTATATGGGTACCAAAGCAATCTATTTGAATGTCTTTGCAGGTAGCAGGGCACCAGAGTAGAAAAGATATATGTTACATGTACAGTGGCTTCTCAAGAATTATGAGTGGAAACTCATTGAATTTTTATTCACTCACTCAAAAGGAAGGAGGACTTGTCAAATTTGGCGATGATGCAAAAGGGAGAATCATTGGCATTGGAACTGTTGGAGATCCAAAACAGTCTCAATCAACAAAGTACTTTATGTAAAATGATTAAAACACAACCTGATAATAATCTCTCAACTTTGTGATGATGTTTATGTTGTTGATTTTTCTAACAATTACTGTTCTGTTTTCAAAAATAAATCTCTTAAATTTAGAGCACCAAGAACTGATAATGTGTATACCCTGGATTTAAATTCCTTGTGTAAAAAACAAGTAAATTTCTTAAATGCTAAAATGAATGAATCATGGATCTGGAATATGAGACTTAGAAATTTTAATATATATGTTTTACATAAGTTATCTAAGAAACATTTATTTTCTGATTTGCCTAGTCTCCAATTTGAAAGTGACAGATTCTGCGATGCATGTCAACTTGGAAAGAAACACAAATCATCCTTCAAATCTACTAACCAAATTACTACATCTAGACCTCTAGAACATATTCATCTAGATTTGTTTGGACCCTCAAGAGTAGCAATATTGGCTGGTAAATTATATATATATATATTAGTTGATGATTATTCTAGATTTAAATGGATTTTTTTTGAAATTAAAAAATGATGCTTTTACTTTATTTGAACGTTTCTGCAAACCTGTTCAAAATGAAAAAGGTTTTAATATAATATCATTGAGAATTGATCATGGTGGAGAATTTGAGAATCAGTAATTTAATTCATTTTGATCAAACATGGGTATTAAACATAACTTTTCTACTCCAAGAACACCTCAACAGAATGGGATTGTAGAAAGAAGAAATAGGACTATTCAGAAAATGGCTAGGACTATGCTAAATGAATACAGACTTCCTACCTACTTTTGGGAAGAAGCTGTAAGCACAACCTATTATATAATGAATATAGTTTTAATTAGAAATATTTTAAAAAAATACACCCAATGAACTATGGAATAACAGAAAACCTAATGTAAATTACTTTAAATTTTTTGGATGAAAGGTTTACATCTTAAAACCTACGGATAATCTTGGTAACTTTGATCCAAAATCTGATGATGGAATTTTCTTAGGATATTCAGTTACTTTTAATGATTATAGAATATATAATAAGATGTCAAGGATTGTTGAAGAATCAGTTCATGTGAAATTTAATGAATCTGATCCCTTTGAGAAAAGGATAGATCAAATGGATAAACCTGACTCTAATGATAACATGAGACTTGAGAACTTAAAGAATGATTTTGAAAAAGATATAAACAAAATTCAGTCCAGTTCAGAAGAACATGATACTGAAGAACCTATTAGTGTGTTCCCTAGACAGACTATAACCCTAAAGAATCACCCTTTAGAAACTATAATAGGTGACTTAGATATAGGAATAAAAACAAGAATAAATTTAAGAAATCTTGTAGAATTATCTGTCTTTCTATCCCAATTAGAACCCAAGACTATAGAAGAAGCGTTAGATGATGAAATCTGGATGATACAAATGTAAGAAGAATTAAACCAGTTCAAAAGAAATGAAGTCTGGGAATTAGTTAAAAGACCACATAACTATCCAGTTATCAAAACCAAATGGGTCTTTAGAAATAAGAAAGATGATCAAGGAATAATAACTAGAAATAAAGATAGACTTGTAGCTAAATGATATAATCATGAATAACGTATACATTATGATGAGACCTTTGAAGCTGTAGCTAGACTATAAGCCATTAGAATCTTCTTAGCCTATACATCTCATATGAACTTTAAATTATTTCAGATGGATGTTAAGGCTGCCTTTTTAAATGGTTATTTAATGGAGGAAGTTTATGTTGAGCAACCTCCTGGTTTTGAAAATTCTCAAAGACCAAATTATGTTTTTAAAATTACTAAAGATCTCTATGGCCTTAAACAAGCACCTAGAGCTTCGTATAAAATATTAAACTCTTTTCTTTTGAAAAATGATTTTACTGTTGGAATGGAAGACCCAACACTGTTTAAGAAAACTGTGAATTCTAATATTTTATTGGTTCAAATTTATGCTGATGATGTAATTTTTGGATCAACTAATAAAACCCTTTGTAATGATTTTTCAAAGTTAATGCAAAAAAAATTTGAAATGGGTATGATGGGAGAACAAAATTTCTTTTTAGGACTTCAAATTTATCAAAAATATTTTGGAAATGTTTTCAATCAAATCAAATACATTACGGATTTGTTGAAGAAATTTGGACATGAAAACAGCAAGACATATAAAAATCCTATTAGTACTAATTTAAAACATGATTTGGATGAAACTGGAAAATCAGTTGACACCAAGTTATATAGAGGTATGATTGGTAGTTTATTATATATAACTACTAGTAGGCCAGATATAATGTATTTAGTATGTCTTTGTGCAAGATTTCAATCAAATCCAAAATAATCTCATCTAACTGCTGTTAAAATAGTTTTAGATATTTAAAAGGAACTATTTTTCAATCTCTACTTTATCCCAAAACTTTTGATTTCAATTTTATTTCATATTCATATACAGACTTTGGGAGTTGTAGATTAGATAGAAAAATCACCTCAGGAACTTGTCACTTTTTAGGATAATCTTTAGTGTCACGGTCAAGTAAGAAACAACATTCAGTTTCCCTGTCAACAGCTGAGGAGGAATATATTTCTATAGGTAGTTGCTGTGCACAGTTGTTGTGGATGAAAAACACTCTTATGGACTTTGGACTATATTTTAATAACACTCTTATTTTTTGTGATAATACCAGTGCTATAAATATTTCAAAAAATTCTATTAATCATTCTAGAACTAAGCATATTGATATCAGACATCATTTTTTAAGAGATCATGTTCTTAAAAAGGATATATCTTTGGAATTTATAAGTAATGAAATTCAATTAGTTGATATTTTTAATAAACCACTTCCCACTACAAGGTTTGATTTTATTAAGGGGGAGCTTGGTTTATTTGATTTTAAATGAAATATTATTTTACAATTCTAGTTCTTTATTTTAATTCTTCATAAAATAATTTTTCTATGTTTGTTTTTCAAAAAGAATAAGTTTATTTTCCCCGCGTAATCTATTTTATTTATTTTTAAATATATGTATTGATTATTAAAAACATGGGAATCAAGGTTGTCAAAAACGCTTTCGACTTCTAAACCGTTTCATTTCTATCGAAACATTTTCATATCCACAAATCGCACCTCTACTCGTGAACCCTAATCTTCGAACCTCGGAAACCCTAACCTTCAAACCTTCAGATATTCTCACAGAGATGCTAAAGAATAAAAGATCCTGTGAAGCCGAGACAAACAATTCCAAGATACAATGATCCGAAGGAAGAAAAATCTTACAGGGCAAGGTAATCGATCTCGACTGGTTATTTCAGACAAATCTACTGTTGAAACAAGTGTTGTTGTTTCATAACCTTGAACAGACGTTCAACAGTGAAAATACGGAATTTCTGTATGAGGTAGAACTTAGATACTTCTTCAAATCTGTACAGTTTAGTCTAGGAGATACTAAGGATAGTATGATGGCTAAGATAGAGGATAGGGATTTCTCAATATCATCAGTAGAAATTGGTTAGATTCACAACTACCCTCATGAGGGAGTTTTTCATTTTGATTTGAAAAATATTAGAGATTTTGTGCATAAATATAATGATATAATGTCGTTTCTTTTTGGTGCTACAACTATAAAGAAAATGTTTATCAAGTATTTAGAGCCTGATCAGAAAATTTTGGTCAAATTTGTGCAAACAGGGTTTGCACCAAGGATGTCTGAGATGGAAAAAATATTATACCCTGATATGTACATAATGTATCTTCTGTTAAGTGATATCAAATTAAACATCCCAAGGTACATGGTAAGGTACCTTAATTATTGTTGTTAGAGTGATGCCCAAATGAACTTTTATCCTTTTGGTCAATTCATTTCCAAGATATTTCTTAAAAAGGACAGGGTGATATTAGTGGATGCCCGAGTACACTGTCATCACAGTAATGTATTCGATGCTGGAACTCTAAGAAAAATTGGCTATTTCTAGAGCACCATTAAACGAAGACTTTTTCCATTTGGAGCTGAGGATGACTCAGAGAGTGCTCAGGCTCAACCTCATAATTCTAAGGAGGGACCAACTGAATAAAGAGTCAGCAATGTAGCAAGAAGGATTTGATTTGATGTGGAAGATGGTGAGGAAGAAAGAAGTCAGGAGGGACTTCAATCTCAAAGAACTAGACCTGTTAATGGGGAAATTACTTCCCCTACATTGGCAACAACAGAAGATTTATTTTCTTATACTTTTTTAAGAGAAGATGCTATTGAAAAGACCATGGAAGATGTAAGTGAATGGACATCACCAGTAGAGGGATCAGGAGTTCAAGAAGAAGATCAAAGGTAGACTCAGGAACATATTGTAGCTGATGTTAAAGTTACACTTTAACAGGAAGAAGATAAGGAGGTAGATCCTAGTGAGGAAGTGGACAGACCTCAAGAAACTTCTAAAAATATTGTTCTCAAAATTCCAGTGGAAGATAAAGATGCAGATGTTCATGATGAGCATGATTCTAAAGCTCACACAAAAGTTCTTCGAGAGGATTTTTCTGTGGAAGAGTCTGGAAAGGAATCTGAGGAAAAATATGTGGACCAACCTACTCAGGCCAAGGAGAAAGAACAATATGATACTGACTCATTTAATTTGGTAATTCTTCATCATACATAGCCTAATAATGTGAATCGAGTATAGGGTGCCTCTGATTCAAGGAAGAAAAAAGTTGAAGAACTGTACAAAAAGGTGTCTCAGTTGGAATCTGAGAACGTCACTCTGATAAATGCCTTAGACTTAGAACAATTGAGATTTTAAAAGCTGAAGGAGAGTACAGTCTCAAGCCAAGAAGTTGAAATGTTTAAAGAGGATATTCTTAATGCAGTTGTCAAGTTGAAATCTGAAATAGTTATGAAGACATATTTATCAGATCTAAAATTGTTTATGGAGAACCAATTTCCATTATTTACGAATAGTTCTGTTAGTGGATCTGGTACTTCACCTGATTTAATCAGACGATTTCAAGCTATCACAGCCGCGATGAGCAACATGAATGATAGGTTGCAAGATCGTCAATTTAACAGTGCTCCATTATTAGTGTTACTAGACAATCTGAAATTTTTAGTGGATCAACTGACATCTAGTGAGCCACCAATCAGAACACTGTTAAATCAGATGTCAGAGTAACTGTCAGCGTTTATAGAAAAATATGAAATGATGCACGTGTTTTTCAGGTTCAATTTAATCGAAGATATTCATATGACTCAAGAGAACAGAGAGATCATTATCAAACTTGGAGATGGGATGATGAAGCGACTCAGGGAACAGTTTATAGAAATAAAGTGTACAATCCATAGGAGATAGAACCTATTGACTACCTATTCACTCAAAAAACACTTTGATTCATGTGTTTATGAAACTTGTTTTTTTAATGAAAATATGTTTCTTTCTTTCTATTTCTTTTACTATCTTTATTTTGATATTCCAATACTCCAAATTTAATTATTGATAAACAGTTAATAATAGAATTTACCTACAGTTCAGTGCAACATTAAATGTGTTCAAATTCATGATTTATTATTCTTTTTTGACATCATGAAAAGGGGGAGAAATTTGGATAAACAAAACATTTTATTTTAAAACCCTTATTTAAATTATTTCCTATATATTTGATGTTTTGGATTTATACAGATATATACTTATGCAGAAAACTATTTTAAGTTTTTAACAGTCGTTTATTATAAAAGGAAATTTTCTTTTTTGTTTTATTTAGAGGGAGAAATTTGGATAAAACTAGAAACTTGTATTTTTAAAGAAAAATTATTTTATTTTCATGAAGGGGGATAATTTTTATGATCTAGTTAAAATTAAATATTGTCTTATCCTCTCAAAATTCTAAAACTTTATGTAACTAATTTTTAATTTTAATTCCATTTAATTATTCTTATTATTTTAGGAATTTTGTGATCATCAAAAATGGGGATATTGTTGAGCAAAGTATTGTTTCCAACAATACATAATAATGTTATTTAAAGGGGCTGATTATTGAAAATAATACTCTGTCACTTTAGGATAATTTTGATGCTCACAAATACCCTTAATTATTTTCCAATGATTTTATTTAGCATTTTTCAGGAATTTATCATTTTATTTTACTCTTGAAATTACATGAATTTATTGTTAAAGTATTCGTATTTAGCATGTTCTGGAAACACTGTTCATGCGCTACTTATTCAGAATCTTCTTTAGCGTGTTCTGGAATCATTGTTCATACCCTATGTGGATAAATGTAGCGTAAGGATAAAAAGCGTGTATACTTTTTAAGATAATAGAAAAGTACGGTTAATCAACCATACATTATCAACAATGCATGACAGAAGAACCTTATATTAGGAAGGAACCTTACGTTTGGGTTATCAATAAAGTATGGAAGAAGAACCTTACACTAGGAAGGAACCTTACGTTTGTGTTATCAAAAAAGTATGGAAGGAGAACCGTACGTAAGTACTAAACGTTACATTTTTTTCTCAAAAGTATGGTTCATCAACCTTAATTTTGTAAACAACCATACGTTCTTGGAAAAGTATATATCAAGGAAAAGTAAGGATCTTTTACCGTATGTCATAAAGATGAAGGAAAAAGTATGCATGATCAACCCAACGTTTATGATCAACCTTACATTTGAAAAAGGTAACATGAACCCTACGTTTATGTTCAACCTTACGTTGTCAAACCTACGTTTTGAGGCCACATCATCAACCTTACGTTTGGCGTCCGAAAGTTTGACAGATGATATTTTTATGCAACGGTCTGCAAGCTAATTGTTAGGTGGATTTCAAGTTGGATTTAACGTGAATTTTAAAATATGACTTTCACTGATTCAAAGCCATTTTATGAAGGGATTAAAGATCTAATTAAAAGGATATTTTTATGCCGAGTCTTCAGGGAAGTTATGACTACTCTGTAAATTCAAATTTTTGAATATAGCGAATCAAAAGTTGGCTTTTAGGGATTTAAATGTGCAGGGGATATGCTCGTATTTATTATATATGTTTGTTCTAAAACACCATACATGGAAGTGTTGTGATCAATCTATTATTCAAAAAGATGGAAAACAGAGACTAAAAAAAAAGCACTCAGTTCTGATATTTCCAAAGGAGCGTCAAAGCTCTGTTTATTTAAGAAGAAGGAACTCGATAGAAGAATCAATTGTTCTACATAAAATATCTACTATGGATCTACTACTACTGAAGTTTTGAAATATATCTCTATATCTACTACAACCGGATCGACTCAGAACTGCTTCGACATGAAAATCAATATTTCTAGAGACGTTGATCCATCTGTTGTCAATTGCATTCTGTTGCAATTGTGAAGATCAAATGGAAAAGTTCTTTCTAAAATTATTTTTATCATGAGTAACCAGCTTCTCGTACTAAGCATTGTAGGTTCTATAAGTGAACCAGAAGGATTTTTTTTCCTTTTATTGTAAATTTTTCAACTGCCTGTACTCAGTTGTGAACCGGTTTGTTGAAACGAGGACCAGATAGTAAAAATAACCAAGCTCATGGAGTAGAGTGTTGGTGGAGTGGACTAGGGGCCTTCTATTCCCCAAACCACTATACATCTTGTGTTTCTGCTATTTAAATTTCCGCTGCATCATTTTATCTGATTAAATTAAAAGGCAGAACACAATCACTTAATGATTTTTGAAAATACACAATTCACCCCCCTCTTGTGTATATTTTGTGTAATCCGATGCAGCAAAAAGGTCACTCCATCCTAGATGTCCATCTCTCCCCAGTTGATGACATGCAATGGGTCATGCATATACATCCTCATATGCGTCACGTGGAAAACTTCATGTACCCGATGCAACTGTGGCGGTAGAGCTAGGAAATAGACCACCTCTCCAACTCTGCGCAGTATCAGGAAAGGTCCAATAAACCTCAGCGATAGCTTGCCTCCCCGTACAAATCTTTACAGCCCTCATTGAGGTGAGATCTAAAGGAAGATATAGTCCCTCTCCACAAACTCGAGAGGTCTCTGTCGTCTATCTGCATAAGACTTTTATCATATCTGTTCCATCTTCATCCATTCTTGGATGGTCTGTACCTTCTCGATGGTGACTCGCACCAACTCTAGACCCATGATTGCTGACTCCCCAGGGTCGGTCCAGCAAATCGGTGACTAGCAGGGTCTCCTATATAATGCCTCAAAAGGTGTCATACCAATGGTGGAGTGGTAGCTATTATTGTACACAAACTCCTCCAGTGGTAGTTGGTACTCCCAACTATGACCAAAGTCCAAGATACAAGCCCGCAACATATCCTCAAAAACCTGAGTGGTCCTGTCCATCTGACCATCGGTCTGGGGATGGAATGCCATTCTCCAGCATAGTGGAGTCCCAAAATCCTCATGCAATCCCTTCCAAAACCGGTATGTGAAGCGGGCATCTCGATCTGATACTATAGTCGACGGGATTCCATGAAGCCGAACTATCTCTTACACGTAGTGGCGTCCCAAGCTCTCTACAGAACTTTGCTCCTTGATAGCTAGGAATTGGGCTGACTTGGGGAGTCGGTCAACTATCACCCAGATGGAATCATGCCCCTTGGATGTCTGTGGTAATCCTGTCATGAAGTCCATCGATATTACATCCCACTTCCACTCTGGAACTTCCAGGGGTGAGTAAATCCCGCTGGAAACTAGTGATCAGAATTCACCTTCTAGAATGTAAGACATTGAGAAACAAAGTTTGCTACTGATTTCTTCATGCCTGACCACCAGAACTATCATTTTAGATACTGGTACATATTTTCCACTCTAGGATGTACTGCTAGGGGGGTGTATGAAACTCTCTCAGGAACTCTTCTCGCAACACCACTGGTATAACAGTTTGTCCTTTGAAAAGAAGTATGTACTTACCACCTTGAGAATACCCATTAGAAGCATGTCCTATGGATAACTGAGCACGTAAAGCTTCACATTAGATATCCCCAAGTTGTTCCTCACTCAGTCACTATAATAGTTGAGGGGTGAAAACCATCGACTGTAGGTAAGATGAATCCTCTCTATCCATGAAGGATAACTGCAACCTGGCTAACTACTCTATCGCTTTACTCAACAGCTGCGAGCTCGACCTTCTGCTATGAGAATCCACCACCTTGTTCCCCTTCCCAGGTGTATAGATGATCTCTAAATCATAATCTTGGAGGAACTCTAGCCAATGCCTCTGCCTCAGATTTAGATCCTTCTATGAGAAGATGTACTTGAGTCTTTTGTGGTCAGAGTAGATGATGAACCGCTCGCCCATAAGGTAGTGTCACCACATCTTCAATACGAATACTACCACTTCCAACTCGAGATCATGGGTCACATAGTTCTACTCATGTGGCCAAACTTGGCATGAACTATAAGAAATCACTTCTTGTCTCTACATCAGGACACATCCAAGCCTGACGCCTGATGCGTCACAGAAAACTACATACTCGACACCCTCCTCCGGTAATCTCAATATTGGGGAACTCGTCAAACTCTGTCTCATCTGCTCGAAGGCCTTTTGGCACTACTCCGTCCAAACGAAGTGTTTCCCCTTCCTGGTTAAGGCAGTCATTAGTGCTGATATTCTGGAGAAAACTGGGATGAGTCTCTGGTAATATTCTGCCAATCCAAGGAAGCTTCGCACCTCTATCATGCTCCGAGGTAGCTCCCATGATAGCACTGCCTCCACCTTGAGTGGGTCTATAGCTACACCATCTTCTGAGATGAAATGTCCCAAATAGTGGAATTTCTGAATCTAGAATTGGCACTTTGAGAGCTTCCCATAAAGCTGGGGCTCTCGGAGTACGTCTAGAACCATCTGCAGGTGTCTCACAAGATCCTCCTCTAACTTCGAGTACAAAAGGATGTCATCAATGAAGACCACTACAAACTGGTCCAAGTACAGCTGGAAGATCCGGTTCATCAATCCCATGAACAATGTGGGGGGTTTTGTCATGTCGAAAAAAATAACCAAGTACTCATAGTTATTGTACCGACCTCTGAATGTCGTCTTCGTTATATCCTCTTCCCATACTCGTAACTGGTGATAACCTGATCAAAGGTCAACCTTAGAGAACCATCATTCCTCTCTTATCTGATCTAAGAGGTCATTGATTCTTAGTTTTGGATACTTTTTTTTCACTGTTACCTGATTCAGGCATCGGTAATCCACACACAACCTCAAACTCCCATCTGCCTTCTTAGTAAACAAGATTGGGGCCACCCATGGTGAAACACTAGGTCTCACAAAACCCTTTCTCTGCAAATCCTCTAACTACACCCTCAGCTCGTGAAGCTCTGTGGGAGTCATCCGATATGTTGATGATGAAATTAGTGTCGTCCTGGGGTGTAAGTTGATGCAGAAGTCTATTTCATGGTGGGAAGGTAGTCCTCGAACATCTTCGAGAAGGACATCCTTGTACTCCGACACTACTACTGGAAACTAGGAGCTCATCACATCTACTACTATGAGGGAAAGGCAAGCCAACTCATGAGTGACTGGCTACACTCTCTTATATATGAGCCCATTCTGTGATGCCCAAGTCTCCTTTTCTCTGACAAAGAAAAACCTCGTCTGATCACTATGAACACATCGCACTCTTCGCCTAAGATAGTTAATCTGGGTGTGGACCGAAAATAACCAATCCATACCGAGAATGACGTCGTAAGACCTTGCCACTAACACCAAGAGGTTTCTACTAAAACTCTCACCTCCAAGGGTAAGATCAGACTGTATGAAATGGTGCATGATCATCAAGTCTCCTCCCATAAGTGTCTCCAAGTATAATGATTGAGTCAATGGCTCTACAGGAATCTCAAGGTTTTGCACAAGGCATGTGGAGATGAAGGAATGAATGGAACTTGTGTCCATAAGTATATAAGCTAAGGTAGATAAGACACAAATAGTACCTTGAATCATCCTTGGAGCCCCTGGGCCGTACGTCTTGACCCCAAGTAGTTGTCCTCGCCCCTATCCCCCAGCTCCCTGAGCCCGGGGCGGACCTCCTAGGGGTGGTGGTGGAAGTAAGTTGAAGCGTATTCCACCACCTACAGCTCTCCCTAGTTCTTTGCCACATCCTCTGCCTAGAGGGTCTATCTAATCCACTCTCTACCTCTAACTCAGTGGTCCATCCACCGCTTCCCTGTCAGTAACTCGACGGGTCGTACAATCCCTAGAAAGATGTCCCATTCCGGCGCACGAGTAGCACTGATTCTCACTAGGATGACTAGATCTGGCCTAAGAGACTTGGACTATCGACTCCCTATCTTGGGTTCTCCTCTATGGTACCCCACATCCTGACCCGTGTGTCTGACATCGACTTCCCACTACCGAGGTCTCTAGACTTGTTTGCCTGTTGCTGACTGTCATTGGCTATCTCTACTCCGCCAAGAAGCTATCGATCAATAAGGCCAACTCGAGAACTCCAGCATAAGTCAAAATTCATAGAGGCACAAAACTAGCTTGGATGTCTCATCATAGACCTTTCTCGAAGGTCCGAGCTATGAATTACATATCTCTGACCATATCCATTGAGTACCTGGTGAGGTTGGTGAACCTCGATGAATAGTCCGCCACCATCAAACTGCCCTGCTGGAGCTGAAGAAGCTCCTATATGCGTACTGCTCTTAGTGTAACCAGAGATAACTCCTCCCTAAAGAGTCACTCAAACTCTTTTCACGAATGACTCTCATTGTCGTGAGTCTGTGTGATCAGACTCCACCACCGTCCACCCGAACCTTGAAGAAGGCTCGCTTCTAGGATCACCATCTGGTCTATTGGTGTCCTCACTAGAAGAAAAACTCTAGTCACCGCCTCGAGCTAGTCCTCAGCTGCCTGAGGGTCGGCCTAGCCTCAGAACTTGTGGGGTCTCTGTCCCCAGAACTCATGGAGCACGCTCATCCTGTGCCCCTCATCGTTCGGTACTGTAGGTACCAGGGGTTTCTCCACTGGTGGTGGTACAACAGGTGCACCACCTGGAGGAAATGCCTGGGGAACTGGTCCATTTATCGAAGCCTCATCACTGACGGGGTCATCCTCATGATCGTGATGCCGAATCCTTGGGGGTATGCGTCGCGAAGGCATCCTGTATGGAAACAAGATGTACCATGGTTAATGAGTATATCTGGATAGCTAACACAAAGGACATGTAAAACACAATCCATTCTCATATGATGCAGGTATCAATATTTTATTTCCCTGCAACTAGTGTTTTCATGTACCGAGTTGAAAATCAGGTTATTATAGTCTTGATGTATGGATACGTCAGTCGGTCGCACCAACATTGGAGTCTTTGTCCTGAAATCTGAGCTCGAAACACTTAACATTATTACTGCAAACCAATCTCTCAGACTCTTGGTCATAAGGTAGAACCAACCACCTCTGATACCACTCATTCATGACCCGTCCCAGTGGGACCTCCACCGTGATTCCCCAAGCCCGCCTTCAATAGGCCAGGGGCTGGTGATTAGCACCGAGTCTACCTGTATGGCCCGAAGGCCTTCATTTTTATCGATTTTTGATAACCCCCCTTTCAAGGGATGAGGGGGAACCCTTACAAGGCCCGTAGAATAAAATATTACATGGCTCGTAGCAATTAGGATATTACATGACCCTGAGGTCTTAGGGAATTCATCCAGACTATATACAAGGAACTGCCCCTTCACAGCAACTGCATTCAGATAGTAGCTCTCCACTTTTGCATGACCGTCTAGCTAGGCTTCTCGTGCAAGCATAGGCTGGTACCGATGGCCTAGCCATAGCCTCTCATTCTGACAATCCATTTGGCTCTACTCTGGTGAGTGCACCTGCTTTGAATCATCTTCTAGGGCTGCTCCTTTTTTGTAGTGTGTCTGGGTCCGGCATTCATGTGGCCTGAAGCCCTTGGGGTGGCCCTAAGGCCATAAAGTGGCCTGAAATCCTAGTGAATCAGTAGGCCCGAAGGCCTTGGGTGGCCCAAAAGCCTTGCAGGACTCGAGGACCAATGCGGTGGCCCAAAGGCCTAGATGGATGAATAGTTCTGGCTGCTACAGTACCAAACAGTGCCTGCTACAGTGCATGCATAGTGCCTGCTACAATACCGCTACAGTGCCTACTGCAGTACTACTACAGTACTCAAAAATATGCCTCCACCTGGATTTCATCTCGGGTCTCTTGGATGCACCTAGTGAGTCCTCACCAACTGGGCTGAGGCTCTTGTGCCACCAAGTAGGCATATTACTAGAATGGGAGGTATTTCATAAGTACCTGCACACACGCACACATCTCCAAGCCCACGATGCTGAAATTTAAAAAAGCACAGTGAACAAAATGCAAGCATACAACTAAATCCCAACCAACAGAGTATGACATAAAGTAATGTACTGTAAGTAAACTATGCCATAATACAATCCCACAAAAAAAGAGAGTATGAAACCTACAATGTACAACATGTAAACACAAAGAGGTATTGGGACTACTACTTTTATCCATAATAACACCTCGCCCTGTAGGGAACTAAGAAAGCTCGATCTTGTCCTGGTCCACCCGGGACTTTGTCAAAAGGATGCTAGTCTACACAAGACATGACAAGTGCGGGAAAAGCCCGTGAAAGGGTGAGTATAAAAATACTCGGTAGAGGACCCTGAAAACCACAAAGAAATACAAAAAGTAAAGGCACAGTCATCTCTACACAGTATATGTCTACTGAACATATAATAGGAGAACACAATCCAGATATAATAAGATCCCAAACTCATAGTGTAGGGACAAGTCACACAACATTGTACCCCCGAGAGGGATTCATTTTGAATATTTCACGAAGCACTAATCTGGGAGAACTTACTCCATGAGTCTAATAGGTATAATTACATCCGTCCAAGAAATATTGTTCATCGGGAAAATCCACAAGAGCTAGCTACACTCATTATAGGAGAACACACTCTTGAGTGGAGAAAGATCACAATACACATATGAGGATCACTGCTAGGGCCTTGGCGGATACCGTGACTCATCTGGATTCACATGCTAGGTAGATGACCGATGCCTGGTGGAGTTGTTCACATCGATTCCTGACTATATCTAGGGTCAATAATGGAAAGAGGATCTCGCTCTGGGCCTCTCAGAGGGATGCCTGACTCTATCTCAGAAAGTACTACAGAAGGGATCATACTCCTGTTGAAGGAAACGATACCTGAACTTCAGGGGAATGAGAAAAAGGGGCACTAACCCAAAAAAAACATGTCCAAGATACAGTGGATAAGAAGATCAAGCCGTGTAATAAAAGGTACACAACGTGTAGATAGGTCACACGCCGTGTCCACTGACCCCGTATAATTCCCCTGTACAACGGTCCGTATCATAAGGCTTATCGCGTGAAATGAAACTACACAGTGTGCAGAAAGGATCACACATTGTGTCAATGTATCTGGGGTCCACTCCGTGTACACTGGCCATGTGCCAGTACATGGTCTCAACCCATGTATGCTGACCCGTGTAATCGACACCCGGGGTGACCCGCACTACTGGCCTCGGTTGGCCATGTGGTGTACTACACGACCGTGTACTCCACCCTGTGTCTGTGTATCTTCTGGATACACACCGAGTCCCACGTAGGCACCTCTGCCATGCTGTGTAAAGAGTACACATCGTGTTGCGAAGCCGTGTAATTCTCCCTGTGTCTGTGTGTTTCCTGAGATACACGTCGAGCATCGGGGAAGGTCCAACATGCCATGTGACTGGGGTCACAGACTGTGTGATACATATCTGACCCCTGAAACCCTAGCCGCCACCGCAGGTACTACACGACATGTTCTTCGGAATTACACATCATGTATTCCAGAAATTTACAAATACAACACTTCTCGCTAGCACGCCTCTAGTGATGTTTCGATCTTCGTTCTGATGATATAATCTCCACGAAACTCCAGATTCTAGGTCGCCTCAACATCCCAAAGTTGTATCCGTTGTTTTCGGGCCTCCAATCATCCTCAAAAACAGAAATTGATCATCCCACGTGAAGAATGGTCTCTTCCAATCCGAGCCGATTCGTCGTCCGCCATTGTTGTCGCAGCTCCCTCTACTTCAAAAAATGACCTATATTAGCGCTAAAAAGTGCTTTAATAGCGCTAAAAAATTGCTGTAAAGCTCAGTGCTATTATAGGGGGGTCCCGTTTATCAGCGCTCCGAAAAGCGCTGATAAAGGCCACTTTTATCAGTGCTAAAAAATAGCTGATAAAAGATCCCTTTATCAGCACTTTTTTTAGCACTGATAAAATGGGCCTTTATCAGCGCTTTTTGTTAGCGCTGATAAAGGTAAAAAAATATTAAAAAATTTAAAAAAATTAAAAATAATGTGGGGAGTTATTTTATCCACATTTCCCCACCCCCTTTATCAGTTCTAGGAGGTCTCCTGCACGCTGCCCTTCCCACGCATCCTCAAACGCGTGCACCCCCTTTACTTCCACTCGAACTCAAACCTGGGACCTCCCACTTTCACTGCTGCCCCTTTACCACTAAGCCATTCTGTTTTGTTCTCTATTTAATGATATATCTATATATATATAGTTTTATTTATTCCTATATTGATATATATTCATATTAATATAAATATATTTATCCATATATTAGTATATATATATTAATTGGAATATTAATATATTTATATATATATTTCTTGTTATATTTTTTTATACGTATATTATTTTGTATATTAATATATACATATAAGATTAGTTTTAAATAAATTTATGAAAACAATTTTTTTTATGTGTGTTTATAAATAAATAAATACATACATAAATACATAGATATATACAACACACATACACACACTGAGACACACACACACAAACACATATATATTTACAAATAAATACATATATATGGGTATTTGAAAAGACATAGAACATACTTATAATATTAGTTTTAAATACATTTATGAAAAAATATTTTTTTGGTGTGTGTTTATAAGTAAATAAATAAATAAATACATATATAAATATATACCACACATATACACAAATGTAGACACTCACACACACACTCACACACACACAGACACGTATATATTTACGAATAAATACATATATATGTGTATTTAAAAAGCCATAGAATGTTAAAATGACCATAAATTATAATCTAGAATCCCATTTCAATTACACAACCAGTCAAATCGAAGAAAATAAAACAATATTCAATATTATATGTAGTACAGGCCTAACGGACATCTGGATCATAAGTTATACTTGTTTGAATGTTAACAAATCAGGGTATCCGGACTAAAAAATCAGTTTTGGAGGCCTTCTGGAATTTTTTTGGGCTCGAAAAATGTGATATAGGCTTTGCCTCAAACACTAGTGTGTAGAGCTCGTCGCTGGCTTCAATTTGATATGCTGTAGAGATCAAACAGACTCCCAGATCAAAAGTTATGTCTTTTTGAAGTTTGCGTTGCGTTTTCAACATATTTTAGATCTTTTATTAATTGTTTTGATTTTTTGTGTCCTCAAATTGTTATTAAATAATTTTTAATCGATAATAATTATAAAATTATTAATTAATAATATTTTTTAAAAAAAATTTATATGCCATATTCACTAACTTTCTTATATATAAAATGTAATCGTCTATTTATACGTATCTATAACATATTTAAAAAATATATATTGTATTTATATCAATATAAATATACTTATATAACAAAATATTATTTTTCATGATTTTTTATTAAACTTAACATTTATCAGCGCTCGGGAAAAGTGCTGATAAATCACCCCTTTATCAGCGCTACTAAAAGAAGCACTCATAAAGGGTTCCCCTTTATCAGCACTAAAAAAGCGCTGATATAGTGGGGGCCTTTATCAGTGCTTTTATTAGCGTTGATAAAGGTGAAGTGCATCCCTATCCCGTTTTGTAGTAGTGTCCGTAGAGTCGTTGCGATGTCGGGACTCTAGTTTGGGATTGTTGCATCACAAGATGGGTGTGAAACGATCCATTGTTCTTCACCCCATGAAGAATGCGAAGAATGCGTGAGAAAAGAATGGGGGAAGAAATACAATAGAAAATCGAGGAACGAACCACTGTCATCATTCGTCACAGCGTTGATTCTCTCTCGTTTGTAGGATCAAATGGAGCAGAATCAAACAATAATTTAACATGGATTAATTCCCTGAGATAATCCCGATAAAGCCCTCCCGCAAGAACGCATGAATCCACGGATCAACCGGTTCATGGGTTAGTCCACATTCGCCGTTTAATTCAAAAGTGAGGAAGAATAATTGAAATAACAACCCCTACCTCAAGAAGGGATCGATCACTGACGATGGGGTTGCACTGCCATCGTCGCTGAGATCCTTCAACGTCATTGGCGCAACGATTCATAGCTTTGATTCATCATCGTTTGTTGCCGAGAGTTTTCTCCAAAGCTCCACAGATTATCTAGAGTTTCTCTCCACCTTTCTTCCAATGAGAAACATTCGATTATCCTTTTAGAAAGAGGTAACGTGTTTCAACATTCTGTTATGTTGAGTCGTTGTCGTTACACTGCGGAATTAATCAGTCTGTGTTGCTATTCCAGAGTGATTATGACAGGGCATTAAATATTGAAATAGTTGCCCCATCATTGCACTGCAGCAGATGTTTCCAAATAAAATAAAAAAACTTTGTGAATTATTTTATTTTATTTTACTAAAAATGTCCGAAATTAACTTTTTCCCTTGACCCGCATCGGTCAAGGTTAGACCCGTTCATAGGTAAAGTCGTCGTCTCGGACGCAACGGTGCTCTCGGATTTTTAATTCGGGCATCCATTTGGAAACGGCCACAACTGTGCACATATGCCGGCTCACTTAACATAAAAATGTTCAAACCACCATTTCAGGATCACCGGGCCTCAGAAAGATGTGTCGTCTCCACGCTTGGTCTCATAATAATTCCATATAATATTCAAAAATAATACATGGAAAATCTGATACATTACAATTCGTAACACTGAACACCTTGGATTACTGAGGTACTCATCCCAGATGAATATCGTGGGTTTGTTTGGTCACTAAGAGCCGCTACCCACCGTGGGTCTATCGGGTCACTATGAGTCTCTCCCCACTTTGGTCATTATAGTTGGGTCACAGAGACCCGCTTATAACTTCTCCACATAGGGCCGCTTGTAGCTGGTTCACATAGGGCTGCTTATAACTTGTCCACATAGGGCCTATTATCATCTAGGCATGTAGGGTCACTTAGACCCACTCATCAATAGTCTTCAGGTCTCAGCCAGCTGTAGGATTCCCGCACGTCGGGCACTTGATTCCAAGAAGATTCACTCATGAAGAATTTTTTTTGTATTTCAACATCCATGAAAGACTCCTTATAACATTCTAAAAAAACCGCCTTGTCCAGAGAGTTCCAATGCCACAAATGGCTCGTCAATTGATTATACGGTTTCAAATATATTTTCGTTTTCCAAAAAGGGGTCGGTCGGGTCGGACATACGCCACCACGTGACTGGTTGAGGCCAGCTGCCCTCTTCCCGCATATTTTCCCCACTGGACCGTGTGCGAGCCGATCACTACCACCCTCCAGAAATGGGCCATGATTTCATACCGTCTTGCGCCGAATTGCGTGTCGGTGAGCCCTAGTGTGCCGCTGTGGCCCCAACTGGTTGTGGCTCCCTGCCTCGGTGCGCCGCCACCCGCCTGTAGCCACTGACGGTACCTTCTATAAGCCACCGGGTCCGCTCTAGTGGTCTGATTCCCAAACCTCCGTGCCTTCAGGCTCCTTGGGGTGTCACCATCACTTTCACGTGCTCCTCATAGTCGATTCAGACGTTTGGTCACGAAGAACACAAGAACACCAACAGTAGAGGGGCTCCAGCCTTGTTCGTGTCAGTCCGCACCCTCTGCTTTAGAGTTTCTTAAACAACATGGATAATATTTATGATTCTATCATTGATTAACCCAATTCAAAATCCCAAAGTCATGAAATCCCCCCTACAAGATCAATGACCCGCATATCAACCTGTTCATGTGTTAATCAGCATTCGTTGTTTAGAAATAATAGCAGAGAAAAATTAAATTTACAAAAAACTAAAACCCTACCTAGTTGGTGTTCGATCAAAGGAAGAATCTGTCGATGAAGTTGATCCGTCCACAAAGTTCCTCTATCCGTTGTCGAGAGAGGGATCACTCAAATAGGAGAGAGAGTGCTCAAGTTATTGGCGATCTTCGATCATTGTTCGCCAATAGAAATCCTTCAGATATTTAGAGTGTTTCTCCCAACGTGTCAAAGATGCACCCCCTGGTTTAATAATTAAAAGAGGAATCACTTTTCTCTTACTATTGCATTGTAGTGCAGTTACGCAGTTTTATTTATGAAATAGCATTTTAGTTTTGTTGTGTTGCAACACCGTTTTGCTGCAACAATTTTGAAAGTTAAAAATAAAAATAAAATAATCAAGTTTATTTTATTTTAATTTTTTCTTAAAAAGTCTGAAAAACATCTTCCACCCTCGACCCATTCCTGTCAAGGTTAAGCTTCGTCTAAGAGAAACACACCCTCACGAGCTCAATGGTACACTCGGATTTCCAATCTAGGGATGGGGAAATCTTTGTCTCCTTGGATTTTGTCGGTGACTCTCACCAAGACAGTAAAATATTAATCTCTCTTGATTTCAGCGTCATCTTACCCGGATTTGTACTATTATGACGACATCCCCAATCTGTGCTTCCCTGATGGATATTCCCCCTTCCACGATGATTACAACTCTGATTACAGCCATCCCAAATCCATACTATCTAGATGGATGCTCGCCAAAAATCTTTTGCCTTGTGACTCCTTTATGTTGGGGCGCAGCGAAGGTGCATGGTATCTCAAACACACAAAACGGAACAAATGGAGCAACACACAAGATTTAACGTGGTTCAGCTGTTTGCCTACATCCACAGGAGAAACATGGGGTGTTTTATTCTCTCCATTCTCGTCGGAGGATCACACAGATTTCACAAATATACACACACCTCTCTACGTTCATGGGTTTCAAATATCATTTAAATAGATGAAGGAAACCCATTTTTTCTCTGGTTGCTGGGATGGTTTAGCTACCCTTGATGACTTCCCTTCCGGCTGCTACTTCAACGAACGCTGAAATCCATCTCATCGGCTGACCACCATGAGATAAGTCTCCTACTGACAATTGAGACTCCCAAATAGGGAGTGGCCCCACAAATCCCTCCTTCACGACCAATTTGGGGTAAAAGATTGACCTGAAATCTCCTTGCAGGTTTCAAAAACATCATCATCAAATAGAACACGCTTCTTCATGCCAGATGACGTGGCACTTCCACCATCTTCACTCGATCTCGGGCTGACTGCAGTCTCCATTAAACGATACAACCCTTGGAACTCATTCCCAGAAAACATCACTGCATCCCCACGTGAGACTTCAAACACTCCACCTGCAATGGAAATCTTCAACCCTTTCGCATCGAGCCTATTTAATTATATCAAGTTATGTCTCATCCTCGAAACGAATTTCACGTCAGCCAGTTTTCAAACTTCTCCATCGGGTGTCTTCAGTTTCACTATCCTGACTCCTCGAACCACACATGTTGACCCATCACAAAGTGGCACCGAGTCTTACACCTACTAAAAAGTATGAAATTGACCTCTTGTTGTATATATGTGTGTTGATATTCCCAAATCTGGAACCCATCCATCTTCCTTTGGATTTTGAGCTCGTTCGTTCTTCCTCTTTAGAAATTGACATTACCTCTTCATGTTCCTGTATCTTTTGTAGTAATGACACTGCACTTCTCCCCGTTCAACTCGCTCATATGAGTGCATTCTTCCCGTTGTCATGCAGATTTCATCATCAGCTAATAATCTTATGATTTTCACATTCTCTTCTTCAGCTTTCTTCTTCCCAGCAACGTACCATTTGCGCTCTCCACAATCACATTTATAGTGACCCTTCTTCTCTCACCAGAAATAAGTGATTTCACTAGGATCACGCCCCTTGGATTTTGGCCGCCATTATTTACCTCCTGACTATTGATGTTGGATCCTTCCACGCTGATCATCTCGCATCGACATGAATTTCTCTCCTGATTGCATCATAGGTATTTGAAATGCTTCCGAATCTTGAAGCGACGCCATCACCTCATCCAGCTCCAATGTCTCCTTCCCCACGAGCAATGCAGTCAAAAGCCCATCAAATGAGCTTGGTAGCAATGAAAAAAGTAAAATCTCTTTGTCTTCCTCTCCAAACTTCACACCGAGCCCCAATAACTGTGTCATAATTTTGTTAAATTCATTGGTATGATCCAACAAATTCTCTCCCTCGTCCATGAAAAACTGGTACAGTTTCATCTTTAAGAACAACTTGTTGGTCAGTGACTTTGCCATATATCGATGCTCCAACTTTTTTCAGATCTCCTTCGGTGATATCTCGTTCAATACTGAGTACTTTACCTCATTTTCCAGACATAGCCGAATTGTGCTGACGACCCACATCTCGAGTTCTTCCCAATCATCTGCACTAGTTGTCTCAGGCTTTTCCCCGATCAACAGTATGATCATGCCATGCTTCACCAAAATATCCTTCACCGTGCTTTACCACAAGATGAAATTATTTCGACCATCGAACTTCTCGATGTCAAATCATGGATGTTCTCCGCCACCAGCCATCGTCGATATCGCAAAATGCGATCACCACCGTTGATATTGAACCATTCTTAAACAAGCAGATTGTTTTCGAATTTTGAAAAACTGGCCATACCGATGCGTCCGGAATGGTCAAAATAGTTGGAATTGATTCCTGGAGCGCTGAAATCAGACACAAATTGACCAAGATATGGCCAAAACAAGTTCAATGGTCTAGATCACCCGTTGGCATGGCACTGATGTGGCACGCCGGAGTTCCTGCTAGAAACTCGCCAGAATTGTTACCGGCGGCATGAACAGTGGCGTCTTCTCCGACACAAGGTGCCGTTCACCCGCGAGTTTGACCAATCTTTGACTGAGCCTACCAGGCTCGTTTCAACTCCGTTTTCAGCGCTACTTGCACCGTTGGAATCGTCTCTCCATCCTCTTCATGAATATGGACTCGGAAAAATTATCCGACCACTTTCAGTTTTCTGGCCACTAGAAAATTCGCCGTTGCCTCGCAGGTTCAACTATGTTCACTCTGACTCGCCTCTGATACCACTTTTTGGGACGCAGAGGAGGTGTGTGGTATCTCAAACACACAAAACGGAACAAATAGAGCAACACAAAAGATTTAACGTGGTTCTGCTATATGCCTACATCCACAGGAGAAACAAGGGGTGTTTTATTCTCTCCGTTCTCTTCGGAGGATCACACAGATTTCAAAAATAAACACACACCTTTCTACGTTCATGGGTTTTATATCCCATTTAAATAGATGAAGGAAACCCATTTTTTCTTTAGTTGGTGGGATGGTTTAGCTACCCTTGAAGACTTCCCTACCGGATGCTACATCAACGAAGGCTGCAATCCATCCTGTCGGCTACCCGCCATGAGAGAAGTCTCCTTCAAACAAAGGAGACTCCCAAATATGGAGTGGCCCCCACACTTTATGTATTCACTATCCTGTTATGATCTAACTTTGTTGCTTAATCACTTTCAACTCTAATAACTGTGATTCATCACTTACGATTTTCGAAGAGAGTACATGGAGTTTCACCTTGATCTCATAACTCATCAATTTCACAATTTAGTGTTAATAATTTTATAATGGAAAGCGTGGTGCAACGAAATGAGTGTTTCATTTAGGGTTAGGGTTCCTCTATTTTTTTTGTGGCGGTGGTGATCGTCTCCTTTTGCTATGGGGTTTTTTTTCATAGTCATCGTCTCTAGTGGGGTGGCGGTTATCAGATCATATTGTGTTGGCTGTTCGGAGATTGTGCCTGTTTTTTTATGCTGGATCCGATTTGCGGTCTGATTATCAATTTCCTAGATAATTATGTAAATTCATTTTGTTGATTCTAGTAAAAAAATATGCATTTATGGAGAGAATAGTGATCGATGAAACTAATAATTCAATGGATGAAAATATGGAGAATTGCACCTGGTTTTTGTACTTCACGAGAAACGTAATCAATATTAATTGCTTTCCAGTGCCGTTTATTAACTATAAATTTAAAAATTTCATATGTCATTCAGGTCATTAAATGTACAAATTCCAGGTCACTCCAGAGACGAAGACTTCTTCTTTACGTGAATCAATTCCCGTGTATGTATCCTCCTTCATGAGTGGTTCTCTGATGAACATGGAGGCGCCGAATGCTTTTTGTGCCTCTCGCCGATATGTTTGGAAAGATATATGGAGTATGGTTTCAGAGACGTCCTTCGATGACCTGGCCTCGCAGCTCTATCTTCTCTAGGACATGTTTATTGCATGAGGATATAGTGGATTTGACTAACATGAAGTCTATTATGCTATGAAGTATGTTCTTTGGCGACGAGAGCAAGAGCAATGGTCACAACAGCTCATAGGTAAGACTTGATTGCTTAGCAAATCTGAAAACCTTCAAGCTTTATTCTCTCTATTAGAGCTTAATCATGCAAAGAAGCTAGAAATGATATGTCTTGAGCAAGAGATGAATGCCATGAAGTGAGACCTTCAATTTCACCTATCACTAAAGGATATTGGAACTATAGGAAAGGATGTTGTCACCGTGGAGAAGGAAGATCTCCAACTTGTTAAGGAGGATGAAGCCACATAGTTGACTAGGATTCAACATAATATTGACAAGGATAGGTCATCGGTCCAGCAAATTAAAAGCTATATTGATGACATATCATAATGCATGATAGAGATCCATCAAGTTATGGATGCTTCTCTACCATTTTGATTTTTTATCTTAGGTTTTTGTTTTTGATTTTCTATTTCTACGTTTCTGCTGTCCTTAATAACTATGATCCTCAAACATTCGAGTTGTACTTTTCCCTTTTGGGTGCAACTTAGGTATGATATGGGTTTAAATACCATCACCATAATACAATACTGTAGGGTTTCCTTCTTTGAATACATGCCTTTGTGTCATGTCTAGTATAGGAAAATACTTGACTTTTACTGAGGTCATCCTTACGGATTTTTGAGTAACAAGTTTTGTGTATTTTTATCTTTTAAATGCTTGATTTTGTATAGATTATGCAAAGTGTGTCCAGTGAGCAAATGCTTGATGTTTGTCTAAGGTGAACTTTACGGGGTTTCAACATGATGAGTATCATGTCTCCTTTCATTGACACTTTAAAGTATGGAAAATTGGATCAATATAGTTGATGTTTTAGATCAAACAATTTAGAGCAATGGATATGAGAGCAATGACCCAAACAGGGATCGCAGACCAATAATGCTCCAACATCTTGAAACCAAGAATGTTCCAACATCTTTTGGGTTTGAGAGGAGAAATTTCATGTCCACTACAACATATATGTACATTAATAGCAAGCAAAAAGGATTTTAACATCACTAGAAAAACATTGTTATTCTCAATGCTATTAAAGAGGGTCCTCTTTATCTGCGTTAGAAATAGCACTGATAAAGCCTCAACCTGCTAAAATGTGTTGTTTATATAACAACACACCTAGAAAAAACACATAACCTGGTATGCAGAATTTATAATTTAGTTGAAATCAATTTGAAATAATGAATACAAAAAACACTATTATATACATTTCAAATAATGTTTTGTATTATTAAATTCACAATTATTATCCACAATCATTTAAAAACAATATTGTTTCATCATATTTGGAGCCTGTGATCTTCTCTCAAAAAAGTTCGTCCATGGTTTCGATTGCCGAACAAATAACCTCAATTTGAGAAAAATAATCCATCTATATAAGAAAAAAAATCTTTTTTTAGTAATACTATAAAGAAATAAAGTAAAAATTAATATAAAATAATACATTATTAAAATGTGAACTTTTAATAAAGTCACATTTTGAATTATATTGGTCAAAATGTGAATCGTATTGTGGCTTGGTTGATTTTTACATGTCACAAATGAGGTATGGATTGTTTCCCTAAAGTATTATAAAAATCCAAATGTGTTTGCTCGATTTTGAGTATGTCAATTTTTCTTTTTACTAATATTAATGTCAATTTTATATAATGACACACCTTGAGTCATACTGATCACACCATGCGTCTAATTGAGGTGCGATTGATTTCTACTTGTCACAAATTACTTATGTATCATTTTCTTAAATTTTCAAAATAATCTAAATGCGTTATCTCATTTTTCAGTATGTCACTTTTGTTTTTTTACTAAAATGCCATTTCAAACTATATACATGCACATTGAGTCATACTGGTCGCATCACATGTTAGTTTGATGTGAGCCTACTTCTTACACATCACAAATGAGTTATGAATCACTTTCAAAAATTATTAAGACAATCAGAGTGTGTTTGATTGGTTTTCAGTGGGTGATGCATTTTTTTTAAAAAAGGTAATGCTTCGGTCAAAAGACCAAAGCACAAGATATATAAGAAAGCAAGAGGATTACAAAGTTCGGAAAGATGGGATTTTGTTACAGTCTCTCTCAAAGAGCGGCAATAAGTCAGCTGGAAGATTGTCAAGCCAAGTCATGCTCTGCTGAATACCTTTGTTGGCGAGAGCATCAGCAATAGAATTCGCTTCACGGTAAGCATGAGTAGCAATATAATCTAGCCCGTGAAGCGAGTTCAGACACTTCATCCAGAGAGTGGTAAGCGGCCAAGCAAGATGAGTGTCGCCGTTCCATATGGCCTGAACGATGGTTGTGGAGTCACTTTCAATCCAGAGCTTTATCCAGCCTCTTTGAATGGCAAAATCAACAACATGGATGACACCAAGCATCTCAGCCTCGAGCGAAGAAGAAAGACCACAGCCAGCATAAAAACAGCCTTGACAGTGACCAGATGAGTCTATGAAGATGGCACCACAACTAGCAGGACCAGGGTTGCCTTTGGAAGCGCCGTCAACGTTCACTTTAATCCATCCTGACATCGGTGCTTGCCAGAAAACTTCAAAGAAACGCTTGGGTTTTGGATAGATGCCCGGGACACCGAGGCGGCGAAGAATAACTAAATCGTTAGCCGAGTTGTTGCAAGAAGCTTTTTGGATTGAAGCGGCTTCATGAATCGCAACAAGGATCCGAGCTTTACCTGCATTGAGACTAAATGAGTGGTTGTTATGAATAAAATCATTACGGGCGTACCAGATCACATGCAGGAGCTCCACTACTGCTGCAAGGAAGATATTCTTTATCTGCAAAGAGGCATCATATCTGATGCAATATTTAAGAAACATACAAATGGAATCAAAAGTTGTCCATCTGCAATTAAAGAGATCCAGAACATATTTCCATAAAGCAGAGGCTGTCGCACAGGACAAAAAGAGATGGTTTGCATCCTCCCTATGTTGATTACACATGAGACATTTAGAGAAAAGTTGAATGCTAAAGATTTGAAGACAAGCATCAGTGGGAATTCTATTGTGAGCTAGACGCCAAATGAGGGTGAGTCTAGAGGGTTTTATCCAAGGCTTATTAAAAAAACTCATCCATTGATAATTGGGATCCTCTCGAGAGAAGCAGTGATTATAGAAGGTTTCAGTGGGTGATGCATGTTTTGAACTAAAATGTCAATTTTAAACTGATAATGGACACTTTGATCCATACTAATCATACCATGTGTCATATTGAAGTGTGATCAATTTCTATATGTCACAAATGACTCCATGATCATTGTCCTAAAGTATCAAAACAATCAGAATGAGTTTGGTCAGTTTTCAGTATGTCACTTGTTCTTTTTACTAATAATAATGTCAATTTAAAATAAAAAGATAAGATTGTAGTCATTTAGGTCACACTGTGCATCAGATAAAGGTGCAGTTGATTCCTACACATAACACATGACTTATGAATCGTTTCTCTAAATTATCAAAATAATTTGAATACATTTTCTCGATTTTTAATACGACACTTGTTCATTTTACTAATATTAATGTCAAATTTAAATAAAAAATACAATTTGAGTTATACCAATCACACTGTGAATCAATTGAGATGCGGTTGATTCCTACACGTCACAAATGACTTATGGATCATTTTTTGAAAGTATCAATATGACAACCATTCTCTTTATTTCACATTAATACATGATTTATTATATAAGACTACACTTAATACAACCCAAAAGATTGATAAGTCTAGTGTCTTTGGGGGTTAGGTAAATTACCTAAAAACTTAAAACGGAGAATCCATAATCATTATTGAAACATTCTTTAACATGATCATAATATTCCGTCGAACTTAAAACTAAATGGGATAACCCAAGGACATATATAAGAAATGGGTGAGCTATAAAGGCTAGTAAGGGAGTAAAAATGGCATAACATGAAGAGAATAATACATGTCAAACAATAGACATATCAATTAGGAATAATAAGACTCATAATCATAATCATGAACAATGAGACATGATATAACAGTATAATCATAACACTGGAAATGTGAAAAAAACATAAAATACTGCATCATAATCATAGGATGGGACTAAATACGAAGACATCATTATGAAAAAAGTTCCATAAAGGAATAAAGTTCACTCACTATCCCAACATGAAGTCTCATGAGGCTAAACATTACCAAATGCATTAGAGCGCTATATAATTCTAGGTGCACTTGTCACTTTCATTTCATTCTCATGCTTAAGTGTGTCACATATATCATACAAAATGAATTCATTCATCATTTATTTTATTCCATGATCAAGGAGTGCGGAATAAATAAATATAAGTACCATGAAAAATAATTATATTTCTATAAAAGTGAACACCCTTGTTATTAAATGGGTATGGTATTCACTACAAAAAAATTTTGGCATGAAAAACCGTGGTGAAATTTCTACAGCATAACGTCACATAAAAATTCATAATGGGTTGATGAGAGAGACAAGGGTCTATCATCATTTGGACATGAAATGAGTTGTAATATAGATATTTAAAGACATATCCCAACTTTAGGAATTGAAAATATAATACATAAGATAATAAAAAAACTTGAATAAAGAAGAGAAGGTGAGGATCCCTTACTAAATTTCAGTATTGTAACGGGTCTACATAATGGTTATTATGAGGGTTTAATGAGAGTGAAAGGGGTTATAATAATTTAAACATTAAATGGAATGTAAATAG
This sequence comes from Viscum album, assembly GCA_963277665.1. Lineage (NCBI taxonomy): Eukaryota > Viridiplantae > Streptophyta > Magnoliopsida > Santalales > Viscaceae > Viscum > Viscum album. The sequence continues at coordinate 1,711,848,764 of OY728165.1, read as the reverse complement.
GATATGTAATAACATATCCCAACATTGTAAAATAGAAATTAAATGAAATAATAGGAAATAATGTCTTGATAAAAAGAGGAGAGTAAAAGATCCATTACTTGAGTGTGTAACTCCAAATGCTTGAGAGGAGCTTCTTGAGAGAATGAGACACCTTGGGAGGACTCTATAGAGGGGAGTGTAGAGTAAGGAAGTTCTCTAAAGAGTTTGAGTAAAGTGAAATGAGATCTTTGTGGGTTTATATAGGAAAATAGAGGATAATTCTTTATTATTTCTCAAACATATGTTTTGGACTCTATATAAAAAAATAACCAGAACCAGAAATCTTCCCATGGTTTTTGTCCTTGTTTTCTAAAAATTGGGAGTGTAATTAAAAATTTTATATGTTCATGTCATGAAAATAATAAAATAATACCTTTTCTTATGTGGAGGTGAGTCATACTCTTAAATAAATTATTTTAAAACCTTAAAATCTATTAATGGTTTTGGAGGATTCATAATGGATTTATAAAATAAATAAAATAATATAAAATAATATTATATTTAAAATAAAACATATATTTGGTCATGAAAACAATTTATAGTATTTATTACATCTCTTTTGGGTCATTATGATGTCATAAAATAAAAATTATATTTATATGGAATTTAATGTTTTCCCGAAAATTCGACTATCTCAGAAAATTATGAAAGATTAACCATTTGTTAATTTCGATGTTATAATTCCAAAAATAATATCCATTTAATTTAAATAATTTTATAAATGTGTGAATATACTATTTTAAAATAAAATAAACATTTATTAATAAATGTTGGGTTTTTTTTACAATAACAACTTTCAAACCCATATAAAAATTATATTTGAATTCGTAAAAATTATATGATGATTTATATTTAATAAAAATTATTTAATAATAATATTTTATTAAAATATTATTTATTTCAAAAAACCATTAATTCATCAACATAAATTCCTTAATTTAATTTGAATATTAACCAAAAATACTATTTGTGTTTTATTAAGTCAAAATATAAATCATTTATAAAGTAAAAATAATAGGATAAAAATATATTCATTATTATATAAAAAATAATATATATACTCATATTTATAGGGTCTTGATACACATCTCTTTAACACACCAGCAAATTCCCTAAGGGTATAAGGTACATGATGGTGGGACTTTCATGGGGTGGTTCAATGAACATGGTTTGCGTCGTCATCTCGATGAGCTTGAACTTATCCCATAAATGGTTTCTCTCTTACTTAAGATGTTGAATCTCAAATTGGTCTTGGTCAAGATAAAATCCCTGATATTCTATCTCATTCAGAAGCTTTGATAGATGGGCTTCATATGGTATGATCATATCTGTTGAGGTTATCACTTCCCTTGTCTGTGTCACTTGTATTTGTTAAAATCCTATATTTATAATAATCATGTCATCACTATTCAATGACCATGTTATATCAACAATGAAGATGCTTAATGATAATTTAAATCCAAAATGATATAACAAAACCAAAGAAGTTCACGTGTTTTCTATAACCATATTACATAATAATACATTTAAATAAATTTCAAGGGGAGTTTAATTTATAACAGTTCGGGTCCTTACAATCTTTCCCCCTTAAAAAATATCATCACACCCCGACCTCGGATACTCCTTCATTTTATTTACTCCTTAATGTTGGATATTTTTGTTGAAGTTTGGGTTGGGTTCCCAATAAAATTCTTTTTGTTTTTGAGGTCTTTGTTTTCTTCTAGACCTATTCAGGGTTATTGTGAATTTTGTGGGAAGAAATTGGAATGTTGGAGAGTTTTTGATGCCCTCGGTGTCTCTATATTGTGTATAAAACATTTAAGAATCATTGGGTGGATTTTCTTAGTTTTTGGGGTGTAATTTGGGGGTTTTGGGCCAATTTTTGGGGTCGCACAGTTTGAGCAAGATTTCCCCAAACCGTGCAACGTAACCCTGCATGTTTTTAGAACTTTTCCGGTAGCAGTCGCATGGTTTTCGGATGGTTTACAAAATCGTATAGCCCATTACAGACTTAATAACTTTTGACATGGAAACCTGTTTTGGTGATTCCACCTCCAAAATGAAGCCCCTACTAGTTGGGAATCGACCAGAGGAGCCTCTCCCTTCATCCTCCATCGTTTTGGGTCACTTTTGGGGAAATATTTCAAGAAATGTTGGCGATTCTTCATGTTTCCTTCATTAAATCTCCTCTCGTTCTCTTCCCCTCTTTGTTTATAAGGTTTTCTTTGTGGTTTGCTCCCTTAGACGAACCCTAGGGTTTGAATTGACTCATGAGGTTCATTTTACTCATGGATAGGGTATACAGATTGTTCGCCGGGCTTATATATCCCTCACCTTAAAGTTTCATTCCAATCGCACAAGGTTTTGGTAGGTGTTTCCAAGTTTTTCTTCCCCAATTATTTTTCATTAGTGATTGGAATTTTATATAAATTTATAAACATATTTTTCACCTCTATGAAACCCCTTTTAAAAGTATTATGGAATTTTGGAATTGATTTGGTTTATTAAAAAGAGTTTTTAATTGAATTTTTTGTAAATTTACTAGGGTTATGGTACCTACGATACTTGTTTGAATTGTCGTTGATATTTTAAAGAGGAATTGGAGATTTTATAAAATGTATAGCCATTATTATGTTACAATTTAATTTTTTGTTGATAAATTGGTTTCTCGTGTATGGGTTCGTAAGGTCGTATCTTATCATGTGTGATAAAATGTTTTGGATAGGGTTTAATGATTTTAAAGGGGTCATTTATGTTTTCTAAATGATGGGAACAACTGGTTTTGGGTTTCAAGAAGTTGGTGTTTGGTGGAAATGGATTTGAAATGTCTCCTTGGTTGTTTATTATGCCATTAGATGTTCCCACATCCTTGGATTCACTAGTTTTACATTTGAATGTGGTCACAAATGATAATGGCACCTCTAAAATGATGTTTATTTAAATCCTTGGTTTTATAAATGATTCCTGTTCTCTTAAATGAGGCTTGGTTTTTTGGGTGGTCCCCATAAATAATTTCAAATTTACTCTTCAAGGATTTGACCCATTTAGCATTGAAAAATACTTTGGTGTGAATTTGGAAATGATAAGGGCTCATTAGACCATCATGAAACGTTTGGGTGTGATTGGTATTCAAGGGACCGTTTCGTAATTTGAAATTAAGGGTGATGTTGGTCAAGATTTTAGTAAAGGATGTAGTTTGGAAATTATTTGTGATCAATTGATGCTTTATGGATATTATAAAAATGATTTCGGTATTTACGTGATGTGACGGATCGGTTGACACCTTTTTATGATTTTAAATGTATGAGTATGTATATGGGGAACCTTTATAGGGAGATTTCCTTTTTTTGGTTTATTGTACATTGGGGCCTATTTTTTGGGTAGGCAATTGCAGTGAGATGCGTCATGTGTGTGAGAGCCTCCTACTTACACAATATTACTATAACATACATGGGTTCCTAGGCATCTAATAGATTATCGGCCGATGGTTACTCACCAGCCCCGATTAGATGGGTTGATGCCCCCTTGTCGATATAGAGGCCTAGTGGGATTTTCAGCCTATTTTATCGCGAAGGTGATTAATGGGTTATAGACTATGGGGCTTCACCATACAAGAGCATGAGGTTCTAAACCAAATACGCCTAGGAGTTATCTAGGGACCTTTATGATCACCCATGGTTTTTACTATATTTATTGTTTATATTCTATTGCACTGGTTTATTTTTAGCTTGTATTATTTACCTGTTTTCTTTTTAAACAACCCATATATCACCTGTTTGGTTTTGTTTATAAAATGGTAAAGTATTTTGGAAATGATATGTGGCATGAGTTGGTTTTTAGAGTGGAAAAAAGTGTTGTTTTGTTTAAACGAAAACCCTTATTTTTATAGTGGTATTTTTTTCAAACTAGTGTCATTGGTTAGATTTGGGTAAGGAAATGCATGGATTCAGTGGGTTTCTATTGGAATCCCTACTGAGAATTTTTTTTGCTAACACCTATTCTATAATTTCAGTTGCAGGCTCAGTGTTGCTCAGGTTCCCCCTAGTGGATGCTCTTCTTTGGAGAATTTTGGCTATTTGGTTGGAGGTGATCAATGGGTCACATGGAGATCGTGGTAGTGGGGTCTGGTTTTCAGTTTTGGATACTTTTCAGTTATCGTTTTCCTATCTGGATCAGTTTCTTGTTTATTGTGACTCAGTTGTTCAAGATTTGTTGCATTTTAGTTTAGTTTGTTATATATTTTATCATGGTTTTTGTTTGGGATGAAATTGTTCCCAATTATATGTTTTGATGCCTGACACTAGTTGTGAGTCCATGGGGATTAGAAACGCCCATCGGGCCATGCCGCAGCCCGTCTTGGGTCACTAGTTCAGGTTCGAACTGGGTTGGTTCGTAACAAAATGGTATCAGAGTAGGTTCTTGTTATTTGGGGTGTCTGGTAGATGGAGACTAGGTTTTTAGGGGCTTAAGAGGCAGGTCACGAGTTAGTTCCTCATCACCACCACTCGTGACGAGACCTGAGTTACCAGGGGTAGTCTGGTAGTGAGTCATTTTGTTGGGTTTTGTTGGAATGAGGAATGAAAATGGAGGCTGATTGATGTCATGTTGTGACCCCACATGGAGTGGTGGATCATTTCGAGTCCAAGTTCCCACCTCAAGGTCCTCTTAGTGTTATGCCTTACTTGGGGGATGACCGCCACCATGTCGTCGGGTTGGGTATAAACACTATTTCCTCATTCTGGAAGTTCGTTGCTGGTTGTGCTTTGTTTTGGCCTTGGCTATTGTGAGAGTGTGTTGAAAATGAAAATATATGTTGGAAATGGAAATGGATTTAAAGAGAAAGTGGTTTTGAAATGGACAAGGTTTTCTCTCAAATTCTTTTGGTAATTAGTGAAATGGGTTTTAAATAAGGGAGTATTTTGGTTTTGAAAAAATTGATGTATGTTTGGACTTGACAGGGAAAATAAATTTTCAACCCTTGATGCTTCTTATGAAGGGTCACACGTGTGGGGTGTATATGGAAAGTGCATGTGGGCACTAGTTCATGGATGAAGTGAGAGGAATTGGGTGAACACATATGTGATAGTTCATAAGATTCCAAGGGTGTGGTTTTGGAATTTAAGGATTGGATTAATTTTTCCAAAATGGATTTGAATGGAAAAGTGATTTTGAGACATGGTTGTTCTTGGAAAGTGGGTTTTTGGTATTTGGAAAATGGCCTTGGAGAAGGCATATTTGGAATTTTAAATAAATTATGGTTATTGGAAAAGTGTTTTTTTTTTGTGTTTGTATACGCTTGGCTTGTAAGCCCATTTCCCTTAGTTTGGGATAATGCTTTTGATTGAGTTCGGATTGATGTTGGTTTCAGATGTGTTTTTCATATTGTTTGGAGTATTCTTCCTAGAAAGGTTGCCAATGTTGCTAGTGATTCATGTCTAGTTCTTGGTTTTACTCAGGTTTTCTTTGCCTTTTGGAGTGGTAGAGGTTTGTTAGAGGCAGGAAAGTGGTTTTAAGAGGTAGAGTGTGTTTTTAGTTGGTTGGGAACTCTCAAGTTTGTTAATGTCTGTGCTATCTTGGATTTTAATGAGGGTCCAGATATGGACTAGTGGAGGTCGAGTGTTTCTTTTTTGCTGAAGTTTGAGGTGTAGTTGGTGGTGGTAATATTTCTCGAGGGTTTCTTATCTGGCGAGCGAGGTGTTCTATAGGAACCTATTTTTGATGAATCTTCTCCATTAGTGATGAATTCTATATCATCAGACTGTTCTTTTACATGCCACCAATGTGGTCGGTTCATGCATTCTAAGCCGTTTTTTTGCATCCCCCTGAGGTCTTGTAATCACAGTGACTGTTTGGGTCACCGAGGAAAGTTCTGAAAGTAGTTCCATTCGTGGAAGGTGTGTTATTCTAGGGATGCTAGTGACTGACTATGAGGCATAAGATGCATCTGCCATCAAATCACCAACCTCAGGTCTCGGGGTGAAGTTCGTTCATAGTCAGGGGTTTTCGAGGGTGTGAGGGATCTTGGCATGGTCCATGTTTTTCCTTATTGGAAACATATGAAGTTTCCTTTCATTCGTTTCTCAATGGGGGTGTGTTCATCATTCTTGTGTGAGGGTGTGATAGACTTGTTCTGTTCTGATGAGAACTGTTCAATTCATTGACTGTGGATTTTTTAATTGCTTGTCCTCTTTAGGGTGTGTTTGGTTTGGTCTGGGATGAATTTTGGATTTGGAGGTACTTTTTTGGTGATAAGAGTTGCTGGAGGTTTTGGGTCGAATTCTTCACGAGGAATCCCTTAGTGCTCTGAGTCGCAGGCAACATGGAGGATTTTAACTCTAGCGGTGTTGTCGATCACCCTTTTAGGGAATTTTATTAGATCTTTTTGGGATTTTCCCGTTTAGGCACCCGATATGCCAGGTTTCTCCATAATAGGTTCTTTGTCTGGGTGCTTGGGGTAGAGTTTTTTTTCTTCATGCTAGATGTTTGGTAAATCTTAGTCGCATGATCCCGTGGTGCCCCCCTAGGGTGGCATGTTGGGGTTTTGAGTTTTTTAAGCTAGTTGAGTTTTGTGGTGGGGAGAACCCTCTCGGGTTCTCCCTTAGTCTTGGGCTTCAGTTTATTCTTGAATCGGTTAGGTGTGTAGAGAGTGAGGTCATCCCGAGATTCTATGTTTTCTTTTGTTTTTTTGGGAATGAACTAGAATCTTGACCGGATTTTGTCTTGGTGACTTTCTGGGGACAGAAAGTGTTAGCGGTGGGGAGAATTGTCACACCCCGACCTCATATATACCTTTATTTTATTTATTCATCAATGTTGGATCTTTTGGTTTAGGTTCGAGTTGGGTGTCTAATAAAAGTCCTTGTGTTTTTGTGCTATTTGTATTCTTGTAGACTTATTCATGGTTATTGTAAAATTTGTGGGAAAAAATTGGCCTGTTGGAGTGTTTTCGATGCCCTCGATGTCTCTATATTATGTTTAAAACATTCAAGGATCATTGGGTGGACTTCCCTAGTGTTTGGGGTGTAATTTGGGAGTTTTGGGACAAATTTTGGGGTCGCACGGTTTTATTACGGTTTCCCCAAACCGTGAAACTAAACTCAGAACTTTTTTAAAACTTTTCTAGTAGCAGTCGCACGGTTTTCACATGGTTTACAAAACTGTGAAGCAAAACCATGCAGCCCATTACAATCTTAATAACTATTGATGTGGAAACTCGTTTTGGATGATTCAACCTCCAAAATGTATCCCTAATAGTTGGGAATAGACCGGATGATCCTTACCCTTCATCCTACATCATTTTGGGTCACGTTTGGGGAGATTTATCAAGAATGGTTGGTGATTCTCATGTTTACTTCATTAAGTATCCTCTCTTTCCCTTCCCCTCTTTGTTTCTAGGGTTTTCTTTGCGGTTTACTCCATTGGATGAACCCCAGGGTTAGGGTTGGATCATGTGGTTAGTGTTTCTTGTGTCTAGGCTATGCAGATTGTTTTTGGGGATTAGATCTCCCTCTCCTTTATGTTCTGTTCCAATCACACAAGGGTTCGGTAGGTGTCTTCAAGATTTTATTCCCCAATGTTTTTCCTTTGGTGCTTGACATTTTATATAAATTTATAAACTTATTTCGCACATATATGAAACACTTTTTAAAATTATTATGGCATTTTGAAATTGATTTGGTTTGATAAAAAAAGGTTTTAATTTAGTTTTGTGTAAATTACCTAGGTTTACAGTACCTAGGATACTTTTTTTAATTGTCGTTGATCTTTTAAAGAGGAATTGGGGATTTTTTGAAATGTATTGCCATTATTATGTTACAATGGAATTTTTTGTTGATAAATTGGTTTTGTGTGCTTTTATTGGTAAGTTCATGTCTTGGTATGTGTGATAAAATGTTTTGGAATGGGTTTAATGATTTAAAGGGGTTTTTATGTATTCTAAATTATGGGAATAATTGGTTTTTGGTTTAAAGTAGCTGGTGTTTAGTGGAAATGTATTTAAAATGTATCCTTGGTTGTTTATTGTGCCATTGGATGTTTCCACATCCTTGGATGCACTAGGTGCACACTTGGATGTTCTAAAAAATGATAATGGCACCTTTATAATGGTGTTTCATTAAATCATTGGTTTTAAAAATGATTCTCACTCTCCTAAATGAGGTTTGGTCTTTTTTTGGGTACCCATAAATGATTTAAAATATACTCCTCAAGGATTGAGCCCATTTGGCCTTGAAAAATTCATTAGTGTGCATTTGGAAAGGATAAGGGCCCATTTGGCAGTTATAAAACATTTGGGTGTGATTGGAATTCGAGGTCCCATTTGGCACTTTAAACATAAGGGTGATGTTGATTAAGATTTTAGTAAAGGAAGTATTTTCGAAATTGTATGTGAACGATTGGTGCTTTATGAATTTTATAAAAATTATTTAATTATTTACTTGATGTGATGGCCTGGTTGGAACCCTTGTATGAAATGAAATGTATGTTTATGTATATGGGACAACATTATAGGGGGATTCCCATTTTTTGGGTTATTGTATATTGGTGTCCATGTTTGGGGTAGGCATATTGGTGAGATGATTCACGCATGTGAGGGGATCCTAATTACACAATATTACTATAAACACTATGGTTTTCTGTGAATCTTATAGATTATTGAGTGATGGCCAACCCTAACTAGAAGGGTTGGTTCCCCTGGTAGATATAGAGGCCTGGTAGGGTTTGTTGCTAACTTTTTCATGAGGGCGATCACTGGGCTACAGACTATGGGGATTCACCATACGCCGACAGGTGGTTCTGAACCGAGTACATCCAGGGGTTATATGGGGATGTTTAGGATCACCCATGGTTATTTCTATATTGCTTGTTTATTTTCTACTACACTGGTTTATTTTTATCTTTTATTTTTTACCAATTTCCTTTTTGCACCACCCAGATATTACTTGTTCGGTTTTTCTTATAAAATGGTAAACTTTTTTGAAAATGATATGTTTCGTGAGTTGGTTTTCATAGTGGGGGAAAAGTGTTGTTTTTTTTATACAAAAAACCTTATTTTTATAGTTGATTTTTTTCAAACGAGTGTCATTGGACAACATTGTGTAAGGAAATGTCTGGATTCAATGGTTATCTTTTGGCATCCCTACTGATCACTTTTGTGCTCATGCCTATTCAATCATTTCTGTTGTAGGCTTAGTATTTTCAGGTTCTCCCTAGTTGATGCTCGCCTTTGGAGTAGTCTCGACCCTGTGGTTGGAGGTGACAAATGGGTCACATCGAGATCATGGTAGTGAGGTCTTGTTTCCATTTTGGTTACCTTTCAGTTGTTTTTTTCCTATCTAGATCAGTTGCTTGTTTATTGTGACTCACTTGTTCAAGCTTTGCTATGTTTTTAGTTTGGTTTGTTATATATTTGATCCTGGTTTTTTTGGGATTAAATCATTCTAAAGTTTATTTATTGATGCCTGACACTAGTTGTCAGCCCGTGGGGTTCAGGAACGCCCTTTGGGCTATGCCGCAGACCGGCTCAGGTGACCGATTCGTCGTCGGCCCGGGTTGGTTCGTGGCAAATATAGCCCTCGAAATTTTATTTTATCACACTAAAACAGATGAGGGTAACTGTATTTTATCACATCATCTGGATCCCACATTGCTTCTTAAATCATTTGGTTTCTCTATAATACTTTGACAATGTGCATTGTCTTATTTTTAAAAAAAAATTCTCTAAAATCTAAGATCTCCGCCGACTTCTTTTCATACGAAAGATCATTCTCCAATGGTACCACATATAGATTTAGTACATGTGAGAGGTCTGATATGTTCTTCCAAAATAAGGATACATGGAATACATAATGTACTTGAGATAAGTTTGGAGAGAGTGCTAGTCGATAGGCCACTGATCCTATGTGATCAAGTATCTCAAAAGGGCTGATGTATCTTGGACCAAGATTTCCCTTCATCCCAAATCTCATCACATTCTTCCCTAGAGATATGCGGAAGAATACAATTCCTCCTACATCAAACTCTAGGTCTCTTCAATGATTGTTAGAATTTATATTTTGTCAACTCTGAGTAACATTGACATGATGTTGAATAGTATTTACCTTTTTAACCATTTCCTCAACCATTTCAAGACATAGCAGTTTATGTTCCCCAACTTCATCCCAGCATGCAAGCGTTCTGCACCTCTATACATAAAGTGCTTCATAGAGATCAATTTTTTTAGGTTCCAAGAACAATAGAAGAGTACAATGGGTCATGAATAACAATTCTTTTTTTCATAAGTGATGATCAAAACGATATTTACACAATGATAAACATCTTGATTTACAGAATTGAATTAATGAATATAGATAAGGGATAGAACGCCAGAACTAGAGAGAGGATCATCACATATTATTTATAATAAATTTAATTAATTAAAGAATTACCTTGTTGGGATTCTTTCCTATTCTATGGACATGTCAAAACATCTTCATTGTGTCATCATTACATTGTAGGAATCAAGATCACATTCTCTCTAGCGGTGATATGCACGTGTTCCACAAATCTCCGAACATCACTGTAGGAATCTCAATGTGATAGCATGATATATCATATCACTTGCATTGTTTGAATTTGATCACATTGAGAACCACTTCCACTTCATTCTCTGGGTTCTCTTCTGACTTGAGAGTGGTAGGTGGATGAAGACTGATCTCCATTCTTAGGAGAATTCTTGGAGAAGGGAACTCTCTATGGATTTAGAGGATTCTCCAAATACGTTGTGCACAACCAAACAAATGAATTGGATCTATTGGATACAAAATATAATTTGGTATATATATCTATAGGGTTAAAAATAAATAATTTCATTGGTGCCCCTTATTATTTATTTAATCGTTATGAAACCCCATGTCAAATAATAATAATAATTTTACTACTTCTCGATATGTGCTTAACTTGTGAATTAAAATAAATATTATTTAATCAAATAATATTCAATATTTATTATTTCTCGTAGGACCATTATAATCGATCCATCATTCCTCCAAAATATTTATTAGGCCTTGAATAATGACTATTTATTTATTAAATAAATAACACTACATTATTCACCAATAAATAAATAATTATTATTTTGTCTAAATAGAAAATAAATATTTATTAAATATTCTAATCACAATATATTCTCTTGAATAACTGGTGACAGAATAAATGTGATCAAGAAAAAATGAATATTTATTAAACCAAAAACGAGAATAATATTTATTCATCTTATTAAATAATAAATAACAATAATATTATTTAACTGAGATTCTGGATACACGTAGTGTGCAATCCTCCTGGCCTCTTTCTCAATAACATTAGGTGAAGTAGCCTAAAGTTCAAGGTTAGCATCTAGAAATATGCCAAGGAACCCATAGAATAAGAAGTTATTTCTACAATGACCTAATACTTCATACAGATGCTTAAAGTATAAAATAACCCCTTTATCAAGCTATCTCTAATCAAACAGGTTTCTTGCTGATGCCATCAACCTATATGCTCGATATCTCTTTTTTTGACTTATTAGAAATTAAACTTACCTATAGAACACCAAGTCCATGGAATCATTTTCGATATATCATTTCTATCAAGGGGACTGAGATATTAACTTTCGTTAAAAACAAAAGTGAGAAATCATTTCTCACATTATTCATTAATGCAGTATTACTCATGACACACCCAACGTATCCTACCTCACCACAAACATCTTCCATCGTGGTTTTCATTAATACATAGAAGTATGTGACTCATAATACTCATTAATAATAATATTAAAGTCAAAGGATCAATAGACATTTCCATAGATAGGAATGTCAAATGACACATATAAATGTGGATTTCCTACTGACGGGTCACGTTCTCATAATATCCTACAGGAAATTACCAAGGGAATACACAATGAGAAGGTTCTTCAAAGATATATAAGTCTCCACCCCTGATATCCTATATCATTTGTGTTCCTCAAATGATATCATCCAACTACAGAACAAATATTTAATAATAGTGTTGTAGTACTTCCAGTTTATCATCATAGAGGGAAACTACTATGTCCTTTTAGTGAAACAACTACTCTTTGGACATTATCAGATACTATTTTACACATAATAACAATAATTATGTGATAAGGAGTTTGTTAATATTAAAAAATATGAATACAAGTTATCATAAAGTACACAAAAATTGGTTATAGGGAATCAACTCAAACACACTCCCACTTTCACTAGGGCCAACTACTAACAACACTCAGTATGCTAGCTCTCACATGATACTCATGATTCTTCTGAGATAAGCCTTTAGTCAAGGGGTCTTCCACATTCTCTTTCATGGGTACGCTTCTTACTAAAGCTTCACCCCTTTGATAAAAATTCCTCAAAATTTGATACTTCTGGATTATATTCCTTCTACAATGGTGTGACCTTGGTTCTTTTGAAAGAGGCACCACTGAAGTATTATCACAACACAATGTGATAGGGTCCTTACTTTTAGGTACCAAATCAAGATCCTAAACAATGTTCTGTATCCAAAGAATTATTTATCTACATCAGGGGATACTATATACTCAAACTTCACCTTAGAATCACTGACAACTGGCTTCTTTGAACTCTTCCAGCTCACAGTTGCTCTGTTGAGATAGAGAAAATATCCATATTGTGAATTCAAATCATTCTGATCTGTTTGAAAACTAGCATCAATATAATCACTGATGACTATCTACATGTATCCTTCAAACACTAGGAACACATCCTTTGTTATTTTAAAATTTTTATGGATAACCTTAACATTAGACCAATGTTGTTCTCCTATAATTTCTTGATATCTACCAACCATGATCAATGCATAGGCAACATAATGTTCAGTACATAACACTACAAACATGGTTTATCCTATTACTAAAGTGTATGGTATCTTAATCATTCTCTCTTTCACATGTTGTGTATGAGGAAAAATTTTCTTAGAAATATGTAAACCATGTGACACTGGAACCAATCCCCTCTTGGATTGTTCCTTACTCAATATCTTTAGTATCAGGTCAACATATTCACTTTGACTTAGTCCAAGTAGACTCTTGAATCAATCACAAATGATCTTGATCCCTATAATATTGGATATTTAACATAAATCCTTCATGGATAAACATTTTTTTAACTAGTACATAATAGATTGTAAGACTAGTATGTAATTTTCAATAAGTAATATGCCATCAACAGATACTAATATAAAAATTACCGAATTCATAATAAAACTATTATAAACATAGATCTCACATTTGTTCTTAATGAATGTAAATTCTTTTATGGGTTCATTGAATTGAGTATTCCATGACCAATATTCTCACTTCAATCCATAAATGGATCTTTACAACATGAAAATATTTTTGGCATCACCCAAAGTCACAAACCATTCTGGTTGTATCATATAGACATTTTCCTGAATGTTTCCATTAAGGAATGAAATTTGGATATCCATGTTCCAAATCTCATAGTCATGGTAATCTGTTATAAAAAGTAGAATTACGATGGATTTATATGTGGAAAATAGTGAAAATATTTTATCATAGTAAATTCCTCAATTTTGTTTAAACCCCTTATCCACTATCCTTTATTTATAGGTATTTACATTACCTTCTATGTCCAGTTTCTTCTTGAACGCTCATTTTCATCCAATGAGCTTTACATCAACTAGCGCATCGACCAGAATCTAAACTTGGTTCTAATACATGGAATCCATTTCAGAATTCATCAATTCTTTCCATCATATAGCTTCTGAGCTCTTTACTTCTTCCTTATAGGATAGAGGTTCATCATTGTCAACCAATAATGAATCACCATCTTCAGTTACAAGAAAACCACATCTCTCTGGTTCTCTTACCTCTCTTACACTCCTACATAGTACTTGTGTTTCAGGAACTACTTCTTCCATGGGGACTTGTGGAATTTATTCTTGTACAAACTCTTCTATATATTGATCATTAACATTATCAATGTCAATCTTTCTCCCACTATCCTTTTTGAGGATTTCTCCCTCTCAAGAAAGATAGTTTTTCTAGTGATAATCACTTTCTTGTCTGAGGGATTGTATAGGTAATGTCCCTTTTTTCCCTTAGGATACCCTATAAATACACACTTTGTTCCCTAGGGTGCTAGTGTGATTCCTGATAAGGCCTTAAAAAATTCCTCACAACCCCATACATGTGTGTGTAACAAAATGAGTTTCTTTCCACTCATAGCTCTATGAGAATTCTATTTACTACTTTAGTTGGTAAATGGTTTAATGGGTATGCTATAGTTTGAAATTTCAATGAACAAAATGAAAATGGAAGATATGAACGACTATTTATCAACCTTACCATGTATAAAAAGGTATGATTTCTCCATTAACTAATGCCATTACACTATGGTGTGTAATGTGGAGTGAGTTGAGATATAATCCCAAAATCCTATAGAATGTTGATAAACTATTTGTTAATATACTCATAACCTCAATCTAATTGAATCTTCATTATCTTCTTTCCATGAAGATTATGTAATTCATTCTAGAATTCCTTAAATTTATCAAATGACATGGACTTATACCTTATCAAGTTGATAGAACCATATCTACTCAAGTTATCAATAAAAGTTTTGAAGTAAGAATACACACCTCTAGCTTCTACTACAAATTGTCCATAAACATATGTGTGTACCAATCCTAGAATCTATGTTTCCCTTTCACCCTATCCAATAAATGTTTGTTTTGTCACATTTCCTTATAAACAATCATGAAATATTTCAAGTGGTTTTAACTCAGATGAGTCTAAATAACCATCTTGATAGAGCTTTATCAAATGCTTCTCATTAAAATGACCAAGATTGTGATACCATAACTGGGTATTATATAAGTAATTTGAAAATGATCCATTATTAATTTACAATACTTGGTTTTCACAATATAATACATAAATACCATTATTTAAATGTTCCATACCATAGCTTATGTTTCCCATATAAAAGAAACAAATTTTATTTCCGAACATGAAAATAAATCCATATGAATCTAAGAATGATACAAAAACATTTTTCTTGGTAACCATCGGTACATAATAATAATCTTTTAAAACCAAAACCATTCACATTGAAAATAAAAAGTGGTAGTTACCAAGGGCCAGGGCAGCCAACCTTGCACCATTAACAGCTCTCAGATCCACCTCTCCTCTAAGAAAATTCTGAAATCTACTTAGTCACTGCATTTATATATACATGTGAGCACCACAAGCTGTATCTAATACTTATTGCGTGCATATTTAAATATTACACTTTATAATGAATCCACCTTTATCCTCCCCTTTCTTTAGGGTGTAGTTTATCTTCCAGTGGCCTGACATGCCACATGAATCACATACTACCTTATTTTCCTTACCCTGCCTCTAGATCCTCCTCTTCTTAGATGGACGATGCTCAGGAACATTGGAATTGTTATGAGTCTTGGACCCCTTTTCCTTGTTCTTAAATTTTTTCACCTAAGGTCCATGAGTTTGTCATTCCCAATGTCTTTATCCACTTGTAGAATCAATGTAATAACTCCCAAAAGACTCTTCTCATTATTGATCAAATTATAATTAACAATAAAACTGGAGAAGGTCATTGGCAGTTATGAAAGTATGAGATCTATACACAACACATCCGGGAATCTAATCCTTAAGATTTATAAGCGTTCAATATAGCTAATAAAGATAAATAAATAAGGCTCATCTAGCATATACTCTCTAATCTTAGTTGAAAAAAAATCATTGAAGATCTCATACCTCTCTTGTCTCACCTTATCTTGATATAGATCCCAAAGGTGAGACATCATGCTATACAAATCCATTTACACATGTTTCTTTAAAATCTCATTGGTTATGGATGATAGCATGAAACAATGAACATTCATAAAATTATTCAGATGTTTCTCATAGAGATATTACTCTTCATCACATGCCTCATCACCATACGCATTTGGAATAGGTTCTTCCAGCACATACAATTTCTTTTCCATAGAGAAGGATAACATGTAAGCGCCCTTTCCACTCTTGCAAATTTTTGCCAGTGAGAAGGTTATCCTTCTCAAGTATGGATCACAATAGTATTTTTGAAGTCATTTTAATGTTGTTTCTAAAAATAATATGATCATTATTTTTAGTACTTCATCTAATAAAATTTTGGACAAATATATAAATAAATATTATATTTTTTAGTCTAAACCCAATATCCTTCACAATTGGATTTGAAATATAATGTTTCATGGACATTCTGGTGGAAAAGATCCATATTCCTTTTCTCATTACCCCAAATTTGGTTGGTTAAGAAACTTGAATGGTCTTAGATAGGCATTCCAAATGCCAACTGCATTAACTCACTGTAAGAACCCAGATCTTCATTTTTGATATGGATATTGATTTTGGGTGTTTTCAATGAAAAATGAAGAAAGGGAAATTTTCTAAGTACATGGTTTTGTAGGTGACCTGACAGACCACCTAAAATGGGGGCCAGTTAAGGCTAGTACACGGTGTGTATATTAAATGAACACATTGTGTAATTTTCTTTTTATTTGATAAATCAGTGCGGGGTCACGTATCATGTCCAGAACACCCTTCTTCTCTCCGTGTTTCGTACAAGAGAGTGACAGGATGCCGAAGAACTTTGACCTCCTCTAGGTTTTTTTTCCGAGCTCCGATTGGGATGTCGTTGGGTGCGTTGGATTCCCACAAGTGAGTTCTCTCTTTCCCTAGAGTCGTTCTTCCTGATTCCCTCTCTCTCATGAGTATTTCAAGGATGGCAATTTTTAACCTTTTTGTAGATCTAAATCATTCTAGGATGATTCAAGGGTCGACGTTCAAGATTATTGATCATACAACGTTGAGGTAGGTGATTTGTTTCTTTGTTTGATTTTATTTGGACTATATATGATTAAAGTGCCGAATACCCATGTTTTTGGTATTGCATGTTTTGGAATTTAACTCTGTTTAATAACTTCTATGGGTTGTTTGATTGAGAAATGGTTATTTCTTATGCATAAGGTTTTATACCTTGATTATGGGTGTGTTTTACTTGTTTAATTGATTATGTCCATTTGGTCTAGAATGCCTGTTAGGATTTCTTTGTTTTCCATGCCTCTTATTGTTAGGATGGAGTTGATGATTATATGAAATGCATGCGATTCGCATTATGAAAGTATGAACAAGGGGAATTTTACTATGATAACTTACCAAGGTGGGGTCTTTTATGTATAATCTGTATTTATATCGACCCAGAGGTATTGACCGTGAGAGCTACCAGGTGGTCATAGACTAGAAGGGTTAAACCATGAGAGCTACCCAAGCTGTTGTTATTAAATGAATGTTGGAACCTAGGGCATTGACTATGAGCACTTCTAGGCGGACATTATATTTTATTGCTTCTATACAGACTAAGGGGGTATTGACGGTGAGAGCTGTCTAGGTGGTTGTTTGTAAATGATTAGTGCTATGTGGAACCAAAGGAGTTGGACTGTGTGAGATTTCCCCAAGGGTCATTATTTATTGAATTGATGATATGTAAAACCAGAGGAGTTAGACTATGAGAACTTTCCAAAAGGTTTACTTCTTAATGATTGAATGTTTGTAAAGAGTCTTCCAAGCCAAATCAAAAGCTTGGACTCAGTATTACTTGTTTGTTTAGATGGTCTTCTGAGACATTTTTTGTTACTATTACACATGGGATATATAACTTAGGCTATATCCCAGGGTTTACATGATTCAAAGGATCGAATAATAAAAGTAAATTGGTGTAATTGAAAACTGTAGGATTGTTTACTTTTGAGAAATTCCTAATTTATTACATTGTTTATTCAAATTACCTGCTATATATATTTACTGACAGTTAGGAATAGATCTTTTGGTGGTTTCCTACTGGGATTCGTCCCACACCTTTTTGGGTCATGATTTTAGACACAAACATATTATATGGTTGAATGTATAGATAAGGTAAAACACTCTTCTTCATCAGGTACTTGATTATTGTTGGAGCTGGAGAAGATGAGACCAAGCTGAGGCCTGCGATGCTATTGGAGTTTACTTGGTTTATTTTGTACTTTGGTTTCAATATTGTTTTCCAGCATTGTGAGTTGTTTGGATTCTTTCCTATATACATGTGACATGGATCATTTATATTTGCTCCAGTTGTTATATTACTATCCATCTTCCACTTTTTACTTTGGTTGTATGGTATTACTACTTCCGTCTTTGTTTACTATTTACTTTACACTATGTATAATCATCCAATAAGGGCATATTTTCCCCAATCTTTTACCTTGGCCATTTCTTCTAGTCAGTAGCATCTGGTTTTTGGGGAAATGCACTTGAGGTCATGTGACCAACCGGGTTCAGGGCACCTTTGGGTGGCACTCAAATACGAGACGCTACAAACTGGTATCAAAGGAGGATTTTGTCTACTTTGTATTAATATTTGGAGCCTATAAAATGAATAAGAAGGAATAGGTAGTTGGTAATAAGTTGTGCCTAGAATTAGCTAACCCATGTATAGGGAAAATCCAAGTAACCTCAAATATTACAATTTTTTGGATTTGCATTTATTATAGTTGATTTGATTTCACTGTTGAGTGATTCACTTGTATTGTGCTATTATTATTGATATTATTGAGTTTCTATTCTATTGCAATCTGATGAGATGAGAGTATTCAATCTCATGCATCATATAAAAACTTTCTAGAGATCACATGTCATGCATTCTTATCATGCCATTTAGGGTGGATTACTGATTTCATGATGTTGTGATAGACACTGTGCTAAATATGCATGCTGTTTTGATAGATTCCATGATTAAATATCAACTATTTTGATAGGTTATTTGTAATTGCAATGTTTCATTTGGATGGACACAAAGCTTTAGTCCCTAAGGTGGCATGGTCCCTCTTGGATCAGAATTTGGTGGATCGTGTTTGAACTTTAATTGAATTCTGTTATGATATGACATGAATAAGGATGAAAAACATTTTTTCACGGGGAGTATGGGCTCTCAAGGGTTAGAATTTGTCATTCCTTATAATTTTTTTATGTTTTAAGGGTTTCAGAGAAGTTTCGTTGGATTATTATCTGGAAACCCAGACAACAAGGTGTGTGATGTTATGAGCATATGCCATTTGTTCTTCTGTTATGGAGGAAACAAATTTTCTTAAGTACGCACTGTGTACCATATGTACATGTCATGTAGTATTGACTGTGTGATTGACTGTGTGAGTGGAGACACAGGGTTGATAAATGTTTGGTAGGACATTCTATGTACTATAAGTACACGATGTGCTTTAAAGACCATGTATCGGACCGTGTGACTAGCAACATGGGTGGATAAAATTCGGACGGTACATGCTGTGTACAGCTTGTACATGCCATGTGGTGATTGACCATGTATCTATCGTGTGAATAATGACACGGGTGGATGGAACGTAAGTGGTACATGCCGTGTCTAGGGTGAACACACCGTTTACTATTACCCAAGAGAAAACCATGTAGTTCAAGCATTGTAGAAGAAACTAGATAGGAAGAAAAAATAAAGCATACGTCGTGTCTTAGGATGAACACATCATGTGTATGGGGTGTTACACGACCAGGGTTGGCATAGGTACACGCCCATATAAGTCATAAAGGGAACACAACGTGTGATAGTTATACACACCGTGTAGCCATGTTTTGTAAAACATGAATGTTTTCCTACTCTTATTCTATTCTTGAACTTCTATGTTTTTTCCTGGATAATCTTGAACTGAGGTGTGTGCTTGACCTTGCAGAGTCATGCCACCATGACTTCCTCCAGTTGTACACCAGATACAGGGCAATGATCAGACACCATAAATGGTAGATTAGGGACCACCAGTAGATCCTCCTGTTGTTCCCATATTGGCACTAGCTGTTATACCAGATGCAGGTACTAATGCATAGTTCCGTGAAAGATTTTTGAGGATGTTGCAGACGTTTTAGGGAGCACCACATCCTGCCCTGAATATGGCGGAGTTGAAGAGGGTGTTAGAATAGTAGCATCATCCAACTTTTTCAGAGTATAGAGGACCATAGGTTGCAGAGTCATGGTTGGAGTCTATGCTTTATATCTTTGAGCATCTAGAGATTCCTCTAGAGAGGAGGGTGAAGCTTGCGACGTACATTCTATGTGATTCTTCCTTGAGATGGTGGGATGTTGTCTCACATGTGGTACATCATCGAGATATCACTCAAGAAGATTTTAAAAGGACCTTATATGATTACTTCTATCCTAAGACGTTGAGGTCTGATTGAGCACGAGAGTTCAGGCATTTAGAGTGGGGATCTCTTTCAGTGATGGATTAATGTTTTCATTTTACAGAGCTCCAATGTATTGCACCAGTTTTGCGAGGTGATGAGTTGTATTTGGATAGTCGATTTGAGGATGGTCTTAGGTATTACATCCGATTGTAGGTGAATTTTCTCATACTGAATTCAGTGACTACTATAGTGAATCACGCACAGATTACCAAATGCAATCTAATGGATTTGGGAGATGAGAGCCAAGGCAGTTCAGAATCTGGGGCTAGCACTCCTTTGACAGATAGCAGGAATCACAACTGGGAGCTTTCACATGATGTTTTCAGGTAGCCAGGTGGTATTCTACCGGTGCAGGAAGAGTGGTCATACGAGACCACATTACTTGAAGGACCCAGTCGAGTGCTGATCTTACGACAAGGTGGATCATCTTTAGCGTTTTACGATTTTGCTCACAATTAGTTGGTGAGTGGGGATCTATTATGACTCCATGTTCTGAAGAATGACCACTAGTTTCTCCTCATTCAGGTAACCAAAGTTCGTCAGGCTGTTTAGGCTGAGGTGGTGGTTGTGGCTGTGGTAGTCATACGGTAGGCTTTCATCAACAACAGGGTAGATTAACTCAAGGTAGTCAGGAAGGGTCATAGGGCCATAGTACATGTCCAACTTTTTCAATGGAACATACCCAGCATGAGAAAGATCCCAGACCCTCTAATATTAGATTTATAATTCTATTTTTCTTATTTTCAGATTCATCTATTTTTGATACATGAGCTTCCCATAGTTTCATATCTATTGTCGTTGTGGAGATCCTTGGGCTCTGTATCTTTATGTCTGATGATGTTATGATGCTAGAAACTCAATAGGGGCTTATAACAGCTAGTGTACATCAATGAACAGAGTTACCTCTTATGGTTGGTGGGTGTCACTTCTTATGAATCCTATATGTCTTAGAGATGATAGGCTTCGATGTCATTCTCAGAATGGACTGGTTGATCTCTTTCCTGGCATTTTTTGATTTTTATAATCATAGGGTGAGTTTCACGTCACTAGAGGGCGGGTATTATTTTCACACAAGGGTGAATGGGATGTCCAAGAGAGCAGAGCTGGACCCGACCATCATGGGTTTGGAGGAATTATAGCCCAAATTTCTAGTTTATATCTAGATGACCAGGGGACTTCACATACAAACTTTCCTCTAGTGGTGAATTGTTTTAGAGATATCTTTCAAGACGAATTTTTAGGTTTACCTCTAGAGAGAGAGGTCGATTTCTCTATTGATCTAGTTTATTAGTGGAACCAATGTCCATTACTCCTTATAGGATGGATTCACCATAGTTAAAGGAGCTCATGAAGTGGTTAGAGGAGTTACAAGAAAATGGCTTAATCTAACCCAATACTTCTCCTTGGGGTTCGACTATCCTTTTTGTGAAGAAGGTGGATAATAACATCAGACTTTTTGTGGATTATCGGAAGTTGAACCAGTTAAAAGTCAAGAACTGATATCCCTTGCCAAGGATTGATGATCTATTTGATTAGTTTTGAGGATCCTGAGTCTTCTCAAAGATTTAATTGAGATATATTTATCATTTTTTGCACATTAGACCATCAGATATACCTCTTACATCCTTTTAGAGAAAATATGGTCTATACGAGTATTTAGTTATGTTGTTCAGTCTCACGAACGCCCTGAAAATATTTGTGGCACTAATGAACTGAGTGTTCCATATTTACTTGGATTCTTTTGTGTTAGACTTCATGGTTGATATCTTGGTGTACTCCCACACTCAAGAAGACCATGCCACCCATCTTGAGATCATATTGAGTACACTGAGAGAGCATCATTTATATTCTAAGCTCTCAAAATGCCACTTTTGGATAGACTAGATTCACTTCTTCGGTCATGTTATCTCAGAGACATGAGTATCAGTAAACCCATATAATGTGAGAGAAATAGTTTTCTAGGAGCAGTCAATGAACGTGTTTGAGGTACAATGTTTTTTGGGGATGCATGGTTACTAAAAGTGCTTTATATAGGGATTTTCACACTTAGCAGCGCCACTGAAGGGCCTGACTAAGAAGGGTAGCCTTTCAAGACCTGAAGGGGAGGTTGAATTCCGCACTGATATTGATTTTTCCAGAGTTGGGCAAGAGTTACACCACTTACTATGATGCATCAGATATCAGGCTGGGAACAGTGCTGATGCAAGGGGAAGGAGTTGTTGCGTACGGGTCTCGGTAGTTGAGGCCACATGAGAGGAATTACCCATTGCACAATCTCGAGTTAGCTACAGTTGTGCGTGATTAGAACTGTTGGATACATTATATTTTGGGAGATCACTTTTTGTTATACACTGACCACAAAATCCTCAAGTATATATTTACTCTACATGATATGAATTTGAGACATTGAAGGTGGGTTGAGTACCTTCAGTATTCTAAATTTGATCTTGCTTACACGCCTAGAAAAGGAAATGTAGTGGATGATACGTTGAGCATGAGGATTTAGATATATGTAGTTCAGGAGGACAGTAGTTATTGTTAGCTTATGACTCTGTTCTCTGAGATACATTTGGAGGTGCATGAAAGACATGGGAATAATCTTATTTCTTCTATAGATGTTACCTCTACTCTTCTGGATTGAGTGCGAATGAGGCAACAATTAGTTTCTGAAGGCTTATTCCTACAGGATAATGTTTCAGGTGAGGACCCTACTCCTCGGTGGACCGTAGGCAATGATGAGATCTTACGTCTTCAGGGATGCATATGGGTGTTAGCAGACATACATGAGGAGTTAATGTGAGATTTTCATTCATCAGTTTGGGCAGTTCATCTTGGTGTCACCAAGATGTATCGAGATCTACAACGTCAGTATTGGTGGCTTGGCATAACGAGGGATGTAACTGGTTTTGTCTTAAGATGTTCCACCTATCAGCAGGTGAAGGCATAACATCAATTATCGGCATGTATTTTACAGTAGTTACCCATTCCCAAGTGGAAGTGGAATGATGTCATGATAGATTTCGTGATGGGGTTACCGAGGTCACCTCGAGGGAACGATGCAGTTTGGTTTGTTATCAATAGACTCACAAAGGTTTCAATTTTCCTACCGATTAAGGAAACTTTCATTGTTGATGAGCTTGGAAGGTTGTACATCTGAGAGATTGTATGTTTGTATGTGATTTTGTACTCTATTATTTTAGACAGGGATGCCTGGTTTAATTCTCATTTCTGGCAGGGACTATAGAGGGATTTGAGTACATAGGTACTTCTGTGGATCGCTTACCATCCATAGATAGATGGCTAGTCCGAGTGCACAATTCAGGTTTTGGAGGACATTCTTTGAGAATGTGTCCTATATTTTGAGGGTTGTTGGGAGAGACACTTACCCCTAGTAGAGTTTGGCTTCGTACAGTAGGCCATGCCGATCAACCCTATGTTAGTGGATGTTAAGAGAGGCAAATATGCTGGGACCTCCTCTTTTCCAAGAGACAACTGAGTAGGTGAATTTGATTCAGAAGAGGATGGCTACTGGAAAATCTCACCAGAAATATCATACTAATCGATGGAGAGGACCTATGGAGTTTGAGGTTAGAGATCAGGTTTTCTTAAGTTTCACATCGAGGATGGGACATAGGATGATTAATATACAGGGGAAGATTTCACCGAGATACATTGGGCCATTTGAGGTTTTGGAGAGAGTCGAGCCAGCTGCCTATCGGTTACAGTTATCTCAGAGGTACCGAGCTATGCGTGACGTCTTTCATGTTTCTCAGCTACGGTGATACGTTTTAGACTCATCTCATGCTTTTTATCCTAAGTAGGTTGAGTTAGAGGTGGATGCATCCTTCGAGAACCACCCTATTCAGATTGTGGATCATAGTACAAAGGTTATTCATGGCCAGTCTATTCCTCTGGTATGGGTGCTATAGTAGCATGGGTGAGTACAAGATGAGACATGGGAGAGGGAGGCCAACGTATGATCACAATGGATGAAGTTGTTTGTAGATTCTTCTTCACCACCCTTGGAAGGGAAATTTGGGGAAAAATTGCTTGGGGGGGAGTTTGTAAGAACTCGGGTCTTCATTTTAGGTATGGATATTGATTTCAGGATTTTTTGAGGAAAAAGGATGAAATGTAAAAATTTTATGTGCATTCCTTGTACTTTTGAGTACACGCTCTGTACCTAGATACTACGTATAGCCATGTATTGTCCATGTAACAGTTGAGTACATGGCCATGTAGGTGACCTGGCAGACCGCCTAAAGCGTGTGCCAATTAAGGCTAGTACACGACATGTACATTAAATGAACACACCATGTATTTTTATTTTTGTTTGATAAATCGGTGCGGGGTCACATCACATGTCCATAACACCCTTCTTCTCCTTGTGTTTCACACAAGAGAGCGATGAAATGCCAATGAACATTGAGCTCCTCCCAATTCATCGTCCGAGCTCCAATTGAGATGCCTTAGATTGAATTTGATTCCCCCTAGTGAGTTATCTCTTTACCTAGATAATTTCTTCTTGATTCCCACTCTCTCATGTGTATTTCAAGGATGATTTTTTCCACCTTTTTGCAGATCAACATCGTTTTAGTCTGATTCAAGGGGCGATGTTCTGGAGTGTTGATCGTACGATGTCGAGGTAGGTGGTTTGTGCCTTCCTTTGATTTTATTTGTATTATATATGATTAAAGTGATGAATACCCATGTTTTTGGTATTGCGTGTTTTGGAATTTAACATTGTTTAATACCTTCTATGGTTTGTTTGATTGAGAAAGGGTAATTTCTTATGCATAAGGTTTTATACCTTGATTATAGTTGCATTTTACTTGTTTAATTGATTATGGACGTTTGGTCATGAATGCATGCGAGCCTTGCTTTGTTTTCCATGCCTCTTGTTGTTAGGATGGAGTTTCTGATAATATGAAATGCATGTGATTCGCATTGTGAAAGTATGACCAAGGAGAACTTGACTGTGAGAGCTTATCAAGGTGGGGACTTTTATGTATAAATTATAGTTATGTTGACCTATAGGTATTGACTATGAGAGCTTCTGGGTGGTCAAAGACCATAGGGGTTAGACGTTGAGAGATACCCAGAGGGTTGTTATTAAATGAATGTTGGACCCTAGGGCATTGACTATGAGAGAATCTAGGTGGTCATTATGTTTTATTGTTTCTATGAAGACCAATGAGGGTATTGACTGTGAGAGCTACCTAGGTGGTTGTTTGTAAATGATTAGTGCTATGTGGGACCAAAGGGGTCAGACTATGTGAGCTTTCCCAGAGGGTCGTTATTTATTGAATTGATGATATGTTAAACAAAAGGGGTTAGACTTTGAGAACATTCCCAGAGGGTTGATTTTGAATGATTGAATGTTTGTGACGAGTCTTCCAATCCAAAGCACAAGCTTAGACTCGGTCTTACTTGTTTTTTTATATGGTCTTCTAAGATGTATGTTGCTACTATTACACATGGGATATAGATCTTAGGCTAGATCATGAGGTTTACATGATTCAACGGATCAAAAAATAAAAGTAAATGGGTGTAATTGAAAACTATAAGATTGTTTACTTTTGAGTACTTCCTAGTTTATTACATCATTTTTTCATATTCCCTGCTATATATATATATTCACTGACAGTTAGGTGTAGATCTTTGGGTGGTTGCCTACTAGGATTCACCTCACACCCTGTTTGGGTCATGATTTTGGACCCAAATATATTATATGGTTGCAGGCATAGATTAAGAAAAACACCCTTCTTCATCAGGTACTTGATTGTTATTGGAGATAAAGAGAATGATACCATTCTGAGGCTTACGATTCTATTGGAGTTTACTTGTTTTCTGTTGTAATTTGGTTTTAGTATTGTTTTCCATCACTATGACTTGTTTTCCTCTTTAATACACACATATGGCATGCATCATTTATATATAATCCGATTTTTATATTACTATCCGTCTTCCACTGTTTACTTTTGTTGTATGGTATTACTACTTTTGCCTTTGTTTAATATTTACTTTATTCTATGTATACTCTGCCAATGAGGGAATAATTTCCCAAATGTCTTACCTTGTCCCTTGCCGCTAGTCAAAAACATCTGGAATTTGGGGAAATACTCTTGAGGTTATTTGAACAACCGGGGTTGGGGCACCTTTGGGTAGCACCCATATCCAGGACGTTACACTCATAGTTACTTGATCTGTTGAGAGGACTCCTTAATCATGAAATCCTTAAATTTGATTTCCTCAACCATTACCTATTAGTTACAAAATGTATTTCTTTGGAAGTCAACACTTGATGTGAACTTAGTTATGTCTACCCAAAACATCATGTTAGAATTAACCAATAATTGAAAGCACCCCAACTTTGTCTGGTCAAGCACATTGAACTATAGTTTGATTTTAATTGAAGTAGTGGAAGACTATAATAACATAAAATTTAAAATTGAGGGATTTTATCCTTTTATGTATAAATTTATAATTATTATATCTATCAAATTCTTGTTAATATTAATTAGATTTATATAAGTTATTAACCAGGTATTAGATAATATTTACGCATATTCCAATTTATTATAGTTCTATCTTACTTTCTAATTTATTTCATTAATTCATATAGTCACAAAAAAACATCAATAATGAAATAACCATGAAACTTGATATAAATAAAATAATAATGTGTTATGATCATGAGATTTTACTAATTTCTTGTTTATCAAGTTGTTGATAAACTAACTATTTACCTAGGGAAAAAAATACCTTGAACCAATTAGGATTGTGTTACAACTTTCCATCTATCCACCAATGTATATCTCTTGGATTGATTTATCCTTGACTCTAAACTTCAACCACCTCCACTATATTGATAGATCCATCCATTAAATATTCTTTTACTCACACATAGGTAATGTGATAAGGTTTTACATAAAATAATCCACGCGAAGACATAACCTTACATAATAAGAGGAGAGAAAGCACACATAATAACAATTTAATTTAATAATAAATTAATTGAAACCAATCACATACAAAGGTCTGGTCTATTATCATGATCATCCACATTCATGTAATGAATTACATATTTAATGTTGGGAAAATATCTCCCAAAGTATCATTGAATCATTTTTGAGGTGATTGTGTTGGTTTCCAAAGAGGGCCTCCATATTTAGTTTGTTGACAAAGAAGACCACAATGATTAATTCATTGACAAAGGGGGGTTTCCATGGTGAGTTGTAGAGTTCAAGAGATGTTGTTGATAATCCATGATTGACAGAAGAACCTCTAAAAAGGAATGGATGGTCTGGAGGTGGTACAAAAGAGTAGATACAAGGTGGTGCCATTTTCTAGTGTTTGCTAAATTTTTGGGCCTCAAAATCGACAAATAGAGAAAATAATTTTTAGAAAAGTGACTTGAGCACCAGGTTATTGGAGGCTTGGAAAGTTGTGTGCCAAATGTTTTCCAAAATCAGAACATCAAAATATGACAAAGGAAAGAGGGGCGCCCATGTTTTGGTTTGGTCTTGCAAGGTGACTAGGGTGACAGAGGCTTAGGCGGTTTCACATGCACACCGGGAGGAGACTTATGCACGATGCTCATGGTGCCCAATATTCCTATAAATAGAGGGATAACCCTCCTCCTTTTTCATAGAGTTCAACACTTATAGAAAATTTGAGCTCCAATCGTGCAAGTTGGTTTGGGCGCGCAAGTGGTGGTTTGGTCACGCAAGTATAAAGATTTTTAGAAGTTGTGTTCCTGTTGATAGTTGCGCATCAATAGTGGGGTGGGTGTAGAATAGTGTGATTCACCCATGTTCTAAGTTGGTGAAGGGAGTGTTGCAAAAGTTTTGAAGTGACACTTGCACGCCATGCATAGAGAAGTGTGTTAGGCTTAGAGAAGTGAACTAGTCATTCTAAGTTGCATGAAAGCGAGAAGATTGCCTGGTACACCCACATTAAAGTTGTATTCATCAGTGAATAAAAGTGGAACTTCAATAGAGATTCTACATATATAATAATATGCATTGATTTTTGATAATGAAGGGACCTACAAGTCTTTAAACTGTGAGTGGATATTTTGAAGAAGTAGTGAGTACACTTCAGTGGATAGAGCAGTGAGCTTTCATATTGTGAGTGTTTGTAAACCAGAAGGGACAGTGAGTCCACTCCGAACATTGTAAACAGCAGTGCTCTTTTAGTAGATTTGGTATATTGGCACATTGCCATTGTATTATCCTTGGACGTAGCCCAGTGAGGGTGAACCAAGTAAAATTTCTTAGTCCTATGCTTGATTTAATATTTGTTCATACTCTGCAATGGGAAGAAGAGAGAAGAGAGTTTTGTCTAACAATGAAACAAGATCAATAAGGGAAGTGGTTTTAATTTGTCATACCATGATTCACCCCCCACTCCAGGTATTTAAACTACTGGACCAAACAATTATTATTTGAGGGAAATGTTGATATCGGTGTTTATCTCCCAAATAAATATCACCAACCATAAAGGGATTCCAATCTTTGATGGGAAAAATGTTCAGTTATGGAAGAATAAGATGCAACACGACTTATGATCTTCGGTAATGGATGTGTTTACAACAACAATTCATCGTATAACTACCGATATTAATAGTGGTACATTATCAGAAGGCGAGTAAGGAGAATTGGATGTTGACGCCAAGGGAATCAATGCTTTAGGGGGAGCTCTATCCAATGCTATCTATATTAAGGTGATGTCATGAAAAACATCAAATGCCATGTGGGAAAATATATTGAATATATATGAAGGAGATACAAAGGTCAGAGAGGCAAAGCTGCAAGTTCCTTGGAACAAATATGAAGATCTGAGAATGAACCCGAATTAGTCCATTAATGCATTCTTTGATAGGGTAAATGTGGTAGTGGAAAACACGTGGGGTCTTGGTGAAGTCATTGAAGACATAAAGATTGTAAAGCGCATCATGTGGAAAGCTTCACCTTAGTTTAATCTGAAAGTTTTAGTATTGGAAGATAAAGACCCAAAAGAGATGACATTAGATAACCTTCACAACACCCTTATTTTATATGAAATGAGAAATAATGATAATGATTCTATGGAAAATGGGAAATATAAAGAGGTGGAATTCAAGGCCATGAGGAAACTCACCATTGAAGATTATCAAGAAGAAGAATAGACAGAAAAGTTGATGTCATTACTTTTCTAGAATCTTCAAAGAGGAAAAAGAATGTTCAAAGGAAAACTTCACCTTTTTTGATTTGGATGTGGGAAAGTTGGTCATCTTGAAGCAAGGTGCCCCAAGAAGTTTCAAGAATATTAGGAGGATGAAATCAAAATTCCCAAGAAAAAGTCTTCAGCCTATGTGAAAGGAAAGAAACATTTCAAGAGAAATTTCAATAAGAAGAATAATATTCGTTCACAAGAATGTGATAATTCAGATGAGTATAAGTTGAGCAGGTTTAAGAGATAGAGAACTGCAAAGCTCATGGAGAAAATTCTACGGTGTCAGTTGTTGGTAGTAATCAGAAAAAAGGAAGAAACCAAAATTGATAAAGAATAATAAGTTAAAGTAAGAGTTGATATTCTAGTTGTTTTAAAGGTTTCTATTGAAGAAATAGATGTTTGGAGAGCCAAAAAAAAGAAATCCAAAAAATTAGTCTATGATGCCAAAATCTATATGAAGCAGCGAGAAGAAGAGAAGTTTGATTTGATGAAAGAAATTGAGAAACTCAAGACATCAACACTAGAGGACTCAGAACCAGTTAGTGAGAATGAAATAAAAGTTGAAGAACAAAAAATGGAGATTGATGGCTTGAATAACATAGTGAAATGTTAAATCAAGGATATAGAAGAACTTTAAGAAGAAGTTGTAATTCTATGATGAAAATTAAAGGATCGAGAAAAAATCTTGAATCCTGGTATGATACCAGTAAAGAAAATCCTTCAGAAGACTAAAAAGTTGAATGTAGAGCATAGTAGCCAAGCAGAAAAGAAGAACACATTGTGTTTAGATGTTAAGTATGATGTGGGGTGTGACCAGAAATAGAAAACTATGAAAGTTGATGTCCGAAAACCAGATCCCACTTCTAAATTGAAGATTTATTTGGGTATAGAGAAAAATAAAAAGATTTAGAGAACCTAAGGGGAAATTAGAAGTCTAGAAGTGACACATATAAATGCACATTTCATCAGGTGTTATTACTGTGGAAAGATGGGACACTCAAAAAATGTGTGTTTTATAGCCAGAAGGTGACTAAGTGAACAACAATAGAGGTGGTATCCAAACAGAGAACGATTCTCTATAAAATATTTCATAGGATTCTATTTTTAGAGGAGAGGGTTTGGGCACATGGCTATATACTGTACATCAACCATAAAATGGAATGTGGAAAATCAGAATTAAAATGTTTGCAAGAAAAAGATAAATAAACCAACAGGTGAGTTGAAAATGAAAAATAGACTTGATTTTTTGCAAGATGAAACCATTACATTGTACTCCAAGAAAGATGAATATTATCAATCTATGCCGAATGTGAAGACAACAATATGGATCAAGAAGAAAAGATTTGAGAAGGTAGTGTTTGATAAAATTTCTCTTAAAGCATCGGACCATTCTGGTGTATGGATCCTTGATAGCGGCTGCACATCCCACATGATAGGTAATAAGGATCATGTTACAAAAATAAATTATGAAAAAGAATATTTTTTCATGTTTGGAAATGATGAAAGCCTAAAAATTATTGGCTCATGGAAGGCCAGGTTTGGGGGAAAAGGGATGATACATTCTAATGTCTTAGTGGTAGATGGTCTCTATCACAATATTCTTAGTGTCAGTCAACTATGTGACTCTAGGAACTCAATTAGATTTACTAAGAATATGTGTGTCATTAAAGGAAAAGATGATGTTGTTGTCTTATAGGGAAAAATGACAAAGCGAAATCTATACCTTTTAAGCAGGGAATAAGATATATGCTTTTTATCTAGAGAGGAAGAAAAAAAGTTGTGTAATAAGTGACTTGGTAATCTATTCCAACCATCCATGGAAGATCTGATTAATTTTGATGTATCTAGATACCTCCCTAGACTATCATGAAATCATACTCATACATGCGATGCATATCAAAAAGGGAAGATCATCAGAAATACATACAAGGAAAAGGAACAGATGTCAACCATAGTACTTGAATTAGTGCATGCTGATGTTTGTGGACCTATCTCACCAAGATCCATAGATGATAAAATGTACCACATTCTTTTCATTGATGACTATAGTAGAATGGAATTGGTATTTTTTATTGCAAATAAGTCTGATGTATTCGGTTTCTTAAAATACTATCGAAGGGAATCTAAAAGTATTATTGGGTAGAAAATTTTAATGTTTCATTATGACAGTGGTACAGAATTATCAAACAGTAAGGTGGAAGACTATCTCAGGAAACAGAGGATAAGGAATCAAGTTTCTTCAGAAAGAAATCCCCAAAAAAATGGAGTGTTTGAAAGGTGAAATAGGATTATCAACAAAATGGGAATAATAATACTAATAAAAAAATTCATACCAGTGATATTTTGGAAGGAATCAGTATTGGCATCGGTCTACATTTCTAACAGGGTTTTCTTATGTACAAAGGAAGGAAGGAATTTGTATGAGATGTGGTAGGGAAAGAAGCCAATAGTGAAATACTTTCTAATCTTTGGTATTAAGTAATAAATTCACAAAAATAAAAATCATAGGAAATTTGAGTCACATGAAGATGAGGGGATATTACTCGGTAACTCAGGAAAAAGAAAAGCATACAAATTATTTAAAAAGAGTTTGGGAAAAGTATTTGAGAGAAATGATGTCACTATTGTGTAAAATTAGGTGAATACTCAACAACACAGTGAACAATTTCTTGATGAAAGTGATGAAGAGGAAAGTAACACAAGGGGTTAAGAAGTAGCTGATGCTGACTCAAAATAAGATGCTAATGATGAGAAATAAAAAGTTAAGTATGTACCTATATTGAAGACAAAGAGTCAAGCCAAAATTGATAGGATGAATATCATTGGTGATCAGACAGTGCCACTTGAGACAAAAATAATGAAGTCACTACAGTAGACATCTATTTTATCTCAAGTTGAACCCAAATGTTTTGTAGATGCAGCTGAAAATGACAATTGAGTTCAGGCGATTAATGAAGAGATAGACCCGATTAAGAAGAATCAGACTTTGGAGATTGTTTCGAGGCCAACAGATAATAATTTCATTGGAACTAAATGGGTCTTTTTCAATAAGAAGAATTAAAATGACACAATTATTTGAAATAAAGAACGATTAATGTGCTAAGGATACTCCCAGATAATGGGTATAGATGTTGATGAGACATCTTCACCAGTTGAAAGGCTGGAGACAATCAGACTATTTCATTCCATTATAGTGCAACAAAAGTTCAAAGAGTTCTAGATGGATGTAAAATCTACATTTTTGAATGGGATTTTTGAAGAAGAATTTGATATTAAGAATCCAAATCGTTTTCTCATTCATGAAGATGAGAAAAAAGTTTTTCAATTGAAGAATGCTCTATATGGGCTAAAACCGGAACAAAGATCATGGTACTCGAGGCTTGATAAGTATTTGAAGAAGCTTGGATTTCAACGTGGTGGAGTTGATTATAATCAATATTTTAATAATGAAAACAATCAAAGGATGATGGTGCTTGTTTATGTAAATGAAATAATATTTAGAGGATCAGATGAAGCTCAATGCAGATAGTTTTACGAGTTCATGAAAAGTGAGTTTGAAATTTCAATGATTAGAGAGCCGACATTTTTCAATGGTTTATAGGTGAAACAAGGAATGAAACTTTAATTTCTGAATCCAAATATTCAAATGAGGTTATGAGAAGATTTTTAATGGAAAATTATAAGGATATGATGAATTCGGTTGCTACTCGGATGAATTTTTCAAAATATGATGATGGAAAAGAAATTAATATAACAGAATATAAGCAAGTTATTGGGAGTTTACTATACATGTCAGTGACAAGACCTGATATTGTTTTTGCTACATTCCAAGCAACGTGATATCAAAGTAATCCCAAGGAAAGACATATAAATGAAGTCAAAATAATACTTCAGTATATTAATGGCATTGAATATTTTGGTTTTATGTATAATGACAAGTCTCAGTCGGAGTTGTTAGGATATACAAATGTAGATTGGGCCAGTTCATTGGATGACAAAAAATAAACCACATGAGGTTAATTATATCTTGATGTATTGTGTATTTATTGGCTAAGAAAGAAGTAAGATTTCATTTCATTAAGCACTACTGAAGCTGAGTATATTGTGACCACTCAGGAATGCACACAGTTATTATTGATGATGCATCAGCTTCATGATATAAGAGTTGAAGTGAAGTCTCTGATCAAAATCCAGTGTGATAAATCAAGTGCTATAAATCTCAGCAAAAATCTCGTCCATCATTCAAGGACAAATCACAATGAGATAAAGTATCATTTTATCATGGAGAAGGTTGATCATAGAATTGTGAAGTTGGAGTATATGCCTATATAACTACAGGTTGTAGACATTCTCACAAAGGCCTTACCCAAGGAATATTTTGAGAGGCATCAACTAGATCTGGAGTCCAGTCACCTCCCCACACCTGAAAAAGTGTGGATGTGGGAACCCCCTCTCCCTAAGGTATGGTGTGTTTTCCTTAATATACTAATTTATGCTCTTTACTCTATTGCAGACCAAAAAAGAGTGACCTTTGGGTTCATTGACAAAGGGGGAGAAAGAGTAACTCATAAAGGGGGAGAAACTGGCGAAGAAACTGTGGCTAAAGAAGGTAGAAAATGTATTTTTCGAAGACTCGGGGAGAAGATGATAGGTGTAGCAACGAGATAAGGGGATTTTTTCATGAATATTGAAGAATCTAATAAGGGGAGCAACATGATGAGAAATATATGTTGTTAAATGTGATTAGCCAAATATTAGCTTGGAAAAATCAAGAACCCAATAATTAAAGAAGAAATATAAGTTTTAAATCTGACGATGCTAGAAGTTATTGATCAATGAATAGATATCATGGTAGTTTAGGATCATTATAAAATCTGAAGAGTTGTGTTTGAATGGTGTCAGAAGGTTTCCAATGATTATAAACTGGTATCGGTTTGGTTTCAAAAATTGGTGTCAGAAATGAAGTGATTCATTTATAAAATTCTCATACTAATCATGTTTCTCACACCGAGCATTGCTCATGTGGGCTTATAGTATTTGGTGAGTGAATATTTGGTCACTATTTGAATCACAAGAGGCGAATGACGGTTGATGATGGATGGAGTTTCAGTAAGGTATCAAAGTGCATATTGTTTTTATGATAAGAGTTGTCAACAAACCGAAATGGGGATATTGTTGGGAAAAAATCCATCAAGGTATCATTGAATCATTTTTTAGGTGATTGTGTTTGTTGAAATATTGGTTCTCCATGTTGTTTTTATTGACAAAGCATACCACAATGTGCAATTTTTTGTCAAAGGGGGGTTTCCATGTCGAGTTTCTGAGTAAAATTTATGTTTTTGAAAATATAGGATTCATAGAAGAACCTCAAAAATTTAATGGAAGAACAAGAGGTGGTACAAAAGAGAAAATATAAGGTGGTTCCATTATCCAGTGTTTTCCAAATTTTTGGGCTTCAAAATCAACAAATGGAGAAAAGAGTTTTTGGAAAGGGGACTTGCATGCTATGTTCATGGAGTCTTGGAATGTTGTGATCCATATGTTTTTCAAGATCATTATATCAAAATATGGCAAAGGAAATATGGGCACCAATGTTTTGGTTTGGTCACACAAGGTGACTAGGACGACAGAGGCTTAGGCGGCTGGACTTGCCCACGGTGCTCAGGGTGCCCAAAATTACTATAAATTGGGGGCTACCCATCCTTATTTTTCATTGATTTTAACACTTAGAGAAAATTAGAGCTCCAGTCGCACAAGTAGGTTTGGGAGCACAAGTGGTGGTTTGGTTGCATAAGTATAAGGATATTCAGAAGTTGCACGCCAGTTAATAGTTGCATTCCAATAGTGGTTTGGATGTAATAGAGTGTGAGTCACCCAAGTCCTATGTTGGCGAAGGGTTTTTGGCAAAAGTGGTTAAGTGAGACTTGCACGATAGGAATAAAAAATCATTCCAGGCATAGAGAAGTGCTAATCATTCTAGGGTTGTGTGAAAGTTGGAATATTTCCCGGTACACCCATGGTAAAGTTTTATTCATTAGTAGATGAAAGTGGAACTTCAACATAGCATCTACATATAGAATAATATGAATTCATTTTTTATAATTTAGGGACCTACAAGTCATTAAATTGTGAGTGGATCTTTTAAATAAGTAGTGAGCAGACTTCAGTTAATAGATCAGTGTGTTTTCATATTGTGAGTGGT
Organism: Viscum album; assembly: GCA_963277665.1. Taxonomy (NCBI): domain Eukaryota; kingdom Viridiplantae; phylum Streptophyta; class Magnoliopsida; order Santalales; family Viscaceae; genus Viscum; species Viscum album. The sequence continues at coordinate 1,711,812,975 of OY728165.1, read as the reverse complement.
TGTAAACCAGGAGGGACAGTGAGTCATATCCAAACATTCTAAACAAAAGTGCACTTTTAGTGGATATGGTACATCGGCACATCACTGATGTATTCTTCTTGGATATATCCCAATGAGGGTGAACCAGGTAAAATCACTGTGTCCTGTGCTTGCTTTAAGATTTGTTCATACTCTGCAACAGGAAGGTGGGAGAATAAAGTTTTTTAAAACAATGAAACAAGATCAATATGGGCATTGATTTTAATCTATCATACCCTGATTCACCCCCCTATTAGGGTATCTTACCTAGTGGACCTAAGATTTAATAAAACTAGCATTCAATTTTCATTGATTCTTATTTATGATAAATCACACTCGAATCAATTAATTATCATATTTAATTAATCAATTATTTTATCTTAATTCTCATCTGAATTTCTGTGAGATTTTCATCCACTATAATTTTAAACAAATCAAATAAATTTACTTTAAATTAATGGTGTACAAAAATGAACATTGAATGCAACATAGTGAATACCCATTCGAAGCTACCCAACATGTATAATACTAATATACAATTGATTCTTTTTTATATATAGCATATATGACATTTGACATTCTTTCATGACTTGTAGTATTAAATTAATGATTACATGAGTTAGATGATTTTTTCAGTAACTTGTTATGCTTTAATGCACATAGATTAACATATATAATATGACTCATACATGATATAAATATTTTAAAATTAGGCAGATATTAATTAAATATATATATATATTAAAATCCCATAACATGGTGTGTCCTATCAACATAATTACCACATGCAAGCACATGTCAATAAGGTTTATGTAGTATAATAAATAAATTTTAAATCTATGTTATTTGATATAAGTACAGAGTGTGTACAAGAGAGATACACAGCATGTAAATCTCTCACCTTGTATTCAAGGAACATGCCGAGGGACTTGGTGTATAAACCGTGCCTCATAAAACTTGAGTACAGGACGCGTATAAGAAACTACACGGTGTGTGGTCTCCTTGTTACACAGTCACCAGTCAGGTAGGTCATGTATGGAAATACACAACCCATCTATGACTCAAATGGACTACATGTTGTGTATGTGGTCTATATGTTCTGTACTATAGTTGACCATGTGCCTCCCTGGCCCAGTCAACACACAGTGTGAGAAATGAATACATCGCGTGTCATCAATGCACAAGGTTTAAATTAATTAATGAATCAATTCTAGATGCATTGAACACAAGTACATGACATGTAGCTCCGGTCACATGGTGTGTGATCCTATGTTATCTGGCCAGAATTCTTAAAACATCTGAATGAGTTCTTCAAATTTATTTCGTTCCTAAAATTAATTGTATTGATTAGATCTATGCGAAATAAAGGAAGAAGAAGTAGATCTCAAAATTAAAATAAATATAATGATTAAAATTGAATTTAAAAAAAATTAAATATGTGTAAATAAATAAATTATCTTTAAATAATTATAAATAATTATGTGACCGATCTGATACAACTTGTAGGTTTCAGGTGCAATAGATGTGTGTTATGGGTCATACCTAACTTTTCTTTTTTCCATAATCGATGACCAATACAATATTTACACAACAATAAACATCATGATCTATATAATTTAATAAAAAAAATATATACAAGGGATATAATTCCAAAACCAGAGATGATAATCACAAATTATTTATAATCAATTTAAAGAATTAAAGAATTACTTTATTGGAATTATTTTTTCATTGATGGATATGACAACAGATCTACAATGTACCATCACTGTGTTGTTGGAATCAAGGGTAGTTTATCTCTATCAGTGATCCACACGTGTTTCAAAAATATCCGAACATCGTTGTTGGAATCTCTAGGTGCTATCACTATAGATCTTATCACTTATGTTTCCCTCCTTTGATTTCCTTGAGAACCTCTTCCAAAGAGTTCTCCTGGATCTATATTGAATTGAGAGTGAGAGGTGGAGGAATATTTCTCTCTATTATTGGGAGTGTTCTTAGAGAATGGAGCTCTCTAGGGCTTGAGAGGATTCTCCTAATCCGTTGTTCACAAAAAAACAAATGAATTGGATCTCTGAGAAAAATAATATAATTGGGTTTATAAATTGATAGGGTTAGATATAAACAATTAAACAAGTTATCTTTATAATTTATTGAATACCTACAAAACCCCATGCAAAATAATAATAATAATAATAATATTTCATGAAATTCACTTAACATGAGTATAAAATTAAATATTATTTCATAAAATAATATTCAATATTTATTATTTCTCATTGAACCATTAAACTCGATCTGTTATTCCTCCACAATATTTATTTAGTCTTGAATAATAACTATTTATTTATTAAATAAATATCACTGCATTATTATCTAATAGATAAATATTATATTCACTAAATAGCGAGTAACCATTTATTAAATATTTAGATCACATTATACTCTCTTGAATAACTGGGGACAAAGTAAATGAGAAAAAGAAAATATGAATAATTATTAAACTGCATGCTATAATAATATTTATTCAACTTTTTAAATAATAAATAATAATAAAATTATTTAACTAATATTATGGATACACTTAGTGTGTGACCCTTTAGGCCTCTTTATCATTGAAATTAGGTGAAACATCCTAAAGTCCAAGGTTAGCATCTAACAACATGCCAAGACACCCATAGAGAAATATGTTAATGTCGCAATGACATAATACATCATACAGATACTTACTGTGTAATATAATCCATTTATCACAATATCTCTAATCATGTAGGTTTAATACTAGATTCATCAACCTATATACTCGATGTATCTTTCTTCAACTTCCCAGAAATTGAACTTGCCTATAGAAAACCATGGACATCGATTTATTTAGTAAATATCATTTACATCAAGGGATTTAGATATTAACATTCACTAAAAAAATATAAGAGACAATTCCTTTTTTCACATTATTCATTAATGAAATATTACTCACCACACACCCAACATAACCTACCTCATCGTGAACATATAATGTCACCGTTTTTGTCAATACATCAATTTATGTGACTAATAATACTAAGTAATAAAAATATTAAATTCTAAGGGTCAATACATCCATCCACATATAGGAACATCAAATGACATATAAAGGTGGATTTCTTTTTTGCGAGTCTCATTCTCATAATATCCTACTGAACATTACCAACTGTGTACACCATGAGAAGGTGTCTCAAAGACCTATGAGTATTCACCCTTAATATCCCATATCATTTGTATCCCTCAAATGATATCATCAGACTATAGAACATATATCTATGAATAGTGTTGTAGAAATTCTAGGTTCTTATTATATTGGGGGAATTCTATGACCTTTTAGTGTGACAACTACTATTTGGAAATTATCACATACTAAGTTTCATAGAAGAACAATAATGATGTGATAAACATTATTAATATCAAAAAATTTAAATAAAAGTTGTCATAAAGTACAAAAAATTTGGTTTTAGGGCACCAAATCCAAAAATTTGGATACTTGATTGGAAACTGTTGTTGTAAGAGAACTAGACCAGAGGAAGATGTTGGTCTCATCCTCCCTTTAAGTCAATTAATCATGCTCTAAAAATATCTTCATGTGTCTGGATAGTATGAACAAATATTACATCAGTTTTAGGGTGATATGCCCTAATGAATTTCAAATCAGTATTCAGATCATGTTGAAGAATCTTCCAGAACTTAGAGGTGATTCTTGGATCTCGATCAGATACAATTGATGTGGTACTCCATGCATCCTTACCACTTATTTTATGTATATCCATGCAAGATGATCTATTTATAAATCCTATCGAATCGAAATGAATTGAACCATATTTATAATATGATCTACCACAACCCATATATAATTATTCCATCTTGATGTCTTTAGAGACCAGTGACAAAGTCCATGGTGATGTTTTCCTATTTCCATGTAGGTATGGGTAATAGTTATATCATCCACGTGGATTTTTTCCTTTCCAATTTCAATTTCTAGAATAAAATACATATTGATGTGTACTCCATGATCTCATTCTTTAAATTTTCCTAGAAATAATGTTCTTGGATATCTCAATACACCTTTGTGCTTTTTGGGTGAATGGAGAAAGTCAAACTATGTGAATCATCCAACAATTGCTTCTTTAACTGATGATCTGATGATACACATAGTTTTGAACCAAATATTATAACTCATTATTCATAAACATTTATCATCAAGTATTTAACTTACCTTATAGTTTCCACTTTCTTCTAAATTCCCAAATACTCTTTTTGAGCATCCTTTAACCTCTCTAGAATGGATGGTTGAGAAATCATTTGTGAAAGGATTTATGATATTTCCCATGTCCATCCTTTTAAAATCTAGGAAGATTATATCCATCTTAATTCTTATTAATGATATAATTGTTGGATCCTTTATACTTAGAACATCCTCCACTTTATTAACTTTCCCAATATGGTAGTAAATTAATCATCCACAGTCCATAATGAGCTCTAACCATCTTCATTGGCGCATATTCATCTCTTTTTGTGTTAATATATAATTGAGGCTTTTGTGATACATATATATTTCACACTTCAATCCAAAGAGATAATGCCACCATATTTTCAAATAAAAGATCACTGTAGCCAACTCCAAATCGTGTGTTGGGTAGTTCTATTCATGAACATTCAACTACCTTGAAACATAGGATATGACTTTTTCATTCTCCATAAACACAAAACCTAAGCCATTCTTAGAAGCATCACTAAATTCCACGAAAACCTCTCCACTTGTTGGTAATTTGAGAATAGGTGAAATGATAAAACTCCTTTTCAAATCCTTGAATCACATTTCGCATTCATCATTCTAATAAAAATTGATTCCCTTCCTAGTTATCTTGGTTAGAGGGTTTGACAATCATGATAAATTTCTCACAAATTGACGATAATCCCAAACTAATATAAGGAAAATTTGTATATCTATCACAAATGTTGGAATATTCCATCCTTAAATTAATTTGGTCTTAAAAGGGTCCACAGATATCCCATTGATTGTGATGATATACCTCGAGAATGAGACTTCCTTCAACCAAAACACATATTTATTGTACATGGAAGAAAGATTATTCTTTCACAATGTCTTTAGCATAGTGCTCAAATGATCCTCATGATTCTCCTTGGTTTTGAATTATATTAGAATATCGTCTATAAAGATTAACAAACAATTTTCAAGGTAATATTTAAAGTCTCTATTCATCAAGTCCATGAAGATTTTTGGACCATTAGTGATACTGAAAAGAATCACTATGAACTCATAGTGCATGTACCTTGTATGAAAAGTAGTTTTGGGGATATCGTCTTTCTTCAAACTAACTTGGTAATATCCTAGCCATATATCCACCTTAGAGAATTATTTCTCTCCATATATCTGATCAAACAAGTCATAAAATAGTGGTAGAGGATACTTGTTCTTCATCATGATCTTGTTGAGCTCACGATAATCACTTCAAAGGCATATTTACCCATCATTGTTCTTGAAAAAAAAGACTAGTGCACCCTATGTTGAAGCACTTTGGTGTATTAACCCTTTATCCAAATTCAACTGTAGTTGTTTCTTCATCTCCTCAAGTTACATAACATTTATTCTATATGGAGTCTTGGATAATGGAAATTTTCTAGGTATAAGATTGATTTAAAATTCAACCTCTCGACTAGAAGGAAGACCAAGAAATTCCTCAGGAAACACATCAGTGTATTCTCTCATAATGGGAATATCTTTAAGGATGATATTTTCCTTAGACATAATAATTTAATCTAATAAGCTTATTCATAAGTAAATAGTATCCATGATTGAGATGTTGGTGTGAAAGAAGATTCATCCTCCTCCTTGTACTTATATATAATTTGGGGGGGGGGGGGTCAATTCTTAATATAGAGATTGATTTGATTATTTTATTAATTTATTTTGGATATATATAGGTAAATCCAACCCATTCCTATAATTGCATCAAATTCCACCAAAGAGAGTATGACAAGGTTCTCTAGAAATTTCATCCCACATATTGTGATAGGGGAGGAATTATATACTCAGGATGTAATAATTTCCCTATTTTTCCATTTTCATTGATAACTCCACTTCTAAGATTTGTGGTGGTGTTTTAATAGTTCGAATAAACATTCATGATATGTAAGAATGTGTAGAACGCGAATAAAAAAGTATCTATTAAATACATGAGTGAATAACTAGAATACTTGTCACCGATTTGTTTTCTGAATCCAGCTCAGCAGTTCTAATGGAAAAATATTTCCCTTTCCACCTTGGTGGTTGTTGATTGTCTCTAAAAAACCTTGTATTAGTTCATTGGTTTGTAAAGTACAATGATTCCTTATAGTTGTACCAATGAACAATGCCCTGAGGATTTACTAAAACATTCATTTCCTCCGTCGCATTAGTGGGTTTCACCTATAGGAAAAGGATAACTAGGTGACCTTCCTCCCTACCCCAAAATAATTTCCTTGCCCCCATTAAGAATTTTTTGGGGGGTGTTTTTCTCTGCACCTTTGACAAATGGGATTCGGAAATTTCTTGGTACTGTTAGATATCTCTATATGACTGCCATAATTAAACCCCAATTTTCTCTTCTTATCCCTCTAACAATCTTGATATTCGGCGACCTCCATTTCAGCTTTGAGGGCCCATCTGAAAATTTCCTCAAATTTATCAAAGTCACAGATCACTAGGTATTATTTTAGACTAGGTTTTAGCCCACTAAATATGTGGTCAACCATGCATTCAGGGGTAACAACAAAGAATTATGCATATTGTGTAAGTGTTGTGAATTTTTCCTCGTATGACTCGATAGATTCATCGCCTTCTTACTTGAGATCAAGGAAGTCCCTTTCCATTTTAAGATAGTGAGTATGATGAAAATATTTATCAATTTTTTTATGAAATTCCTTCCACCCCACCACTTAGATCTCTTCGTTAGGCTTTGTATTTTTTATTAATGTCTACCATTGGAAAACATCTCCTTTAATATGGTAAAAATATAATAGAACCTTATCTTGTTCGAAACATTAAAGTAAAAAAGAAGATATAATCAATGGATTTGATCCATTGTTCCATGATAAGGGATTATATGATCCATTTTAATTTAGATGCCTTTGTCACATAATTCTCTCAATCATAGATTATTCTCTCTAAATGGGATTTGGGTGATCCTCCTAATATAGGTTTCTATTAAGAAACTGAGTCAACTGAGAGAGTATCATAAAAAAGTTTGTGATTACTTCTCCCATTGGATTGGGTATCTCATTAGGGATATCATCACATTTTCCATTTCATTGATTATTTATCCAATTACTCATATTTTTTCCATTGAATAAAATAAATGAAAAATTATGGATGAGTATTTTGAAACTATTAAACACAAAAAGGGGGAATCTAATGAAATTAAAGGGATAACTTATAAATTACATTAATTTTATTAACTTATGAATTTCTAGGCTTCAATCTATGTTATCCATGATAAATTTCTTAACATATACTCTTATGGGTATTTTCTTGTTCCCTTAATAATTATTCGTAATGAGATTATGAATTTACCAAAGCATATCGCTCAGAAGTGTCAAACAATGTGCGTAGTAAGGCCCATTTTCATGTACTAGGTTACACTAAGTTAGGCCTGAAACACCTTGTTAGAGTTTTTACCCCTAGGTATATCTGTGGAAGAATCAAATCCACTTGAAGTATTCAGATAAGGATGAATTTTATTTATAAACTACTTACTATATACTTATAAAAATTTCATAATGTTTTCTTATACATAGTCTTATGCCTAAGTATTTATCTAAAATTTTCTATTCCTAATCCCAAAAAAATAAACTTTTCCTTTCATACCAACTATAATAATGATTCTATTTATTTCACATTAATACATGATTTATTATATAATATTACTCGTAATACAACTCAAAATATAGAGAAATATAGTCTCTTTGGTGATTAGGTACATTAAATAATAACTTAAAATGGGTAATACATCATCTTTATTGAAAACATCATTAATATGATAATAATATTCCACATAACTTTATACTGTATGAGATTACCTGGGGAAACACATATGAAATGGGTGCGCTATAAAGACAGATAAGGGAACAAACATGTAATAACATGAAGAGAATAACACATGTTAGAAAATAATAATATCAATGGGAAAAAATAGTATTAATCATAAACATGAACAATGAGACATGATATAACATGATAATCATAACAGGGAAAATGTGGCAATAACTTAAAACACTACATCATAAACATAGGTCAAGGAAGACTACTATGAAATCATGATGTAAAAAGACTCATAAAGGAATCAGGTTCACTCCCTTTCCCAACATGAAGTCTCATGAGACTAAACATTACTTAATGCATTAGAGTGCTATATAATTTTGGGTGCACCTGTCACTTTCATTTCATTATCATTATTAAGTGTACCACATAGATCATACAACATGAATTCATTAATCATCATATTTTATTCTATGATAATGGATTTTTGAATACATACATGAAATCCCCAGGAAAAATAATTTCATGTGTATAAAATTGAACAAACTTGATAGGAAATGGGTACGGTATTCACTACAAAATTGTATTGGCATGGATAATCGCGGTGAAATTTCAGAAGCATAACAACACCACATAAAAATTCATACAACGGGTTTATGAGAGATAAGGGGGTATATGATCATTTAGCCATGAAATATTTATTAATATGGAAATGTAAATATATATCCCTACATTAGTAATTATAAATAGAAGGCATTATATAATAAATAAACATGAATAAAGAAGAGATGGTGAGGATCACTTACTAAATTTTGGCATGGTAATAGGTGTACATAATGGTTATTTTAAGGGATTAATGAGAATTAAAGCAGGATATAATAATTTATACATGAAATTGATAGTAATGGGTATATGGAAGAACATATCCCAATATAGAAAAATGGTAATTAAATGACATAACATAAAAGAGGTTCTTGATAAAAAGAGGTGAGTGGAAGATCCCTTACTTGAGTGTGTGACTCCAGATGCTTGGTAGGAGATTCTTGAGATCTTGGAGAACCTTGGGAGGAATCTAGATAGGGGATTTAAGAGTAAATACGTGATACATGGATTTTTAGTAAATAGAAATGGGATCTTGAGTGGGTTTATATAATAAAATATAGAAGAATTCTTTATTATTCCTTAAACATAGGTTTTGGAATCACTATAATAAAACAACCCAAACCAAATTCCATACCAAGGTTTTTGACCATGGATTCTTAAAAATTGGATTGGATTTAATTATTTTATAAGTTTATGATCTGAAATAAACCAAATAATTCCCTTGTTTATGTGGTGGTGAGCCATAATCTTAATGAAATGATTTTAAAACCTTAAAATATATTAATGGTTTTGGAGGATTCATAATGGATTTCTAAAATGAATAAAATAAACTTTAAATATAATTATTTTAAAGAGAAAACATATATTTGGTTACGGAAACATTTTATAGTATTTATTACATAACTTTTGGGTCATTATGATGTCATAATAAAAAATGTATATTTATATAATACTTAATTTTTACCCAAAAATTCGACTTTCTAAGAAAATTATGAAAAATTCACCATTGGATAATTTAAATGTTCTGATTCCAAAAATAATATTCATTTTATTGAATTTTTTTTATAAAATCGTGAATTTTTACTTTTAAAATAAAATCTCTATTTATTATGAAATGATAGTCTCTTTGACAATAACAGTCTTGAACCCTTATAAAAATTACATTTGACTTCATAAAAAATATATGATCATTTATATTTAAAAAATATAATTTACTAAAAATAATTTATTAATTTTTTTTGAGAGAAGTGAGCACAGATGCACTTAATGTATAAAAAGATAAAGGTAATAAGAGTCTAAAGGAAGGTATTTTACATTTGTACCATTGAAAAATGGGAATTATATCATAAGGAAGATTATTAGAGTAGATGAAGACCTCATAATACACTAATTTTTTCCAATACTATCATAAAGATGATTGAATTTAGGAATGATATGCCTGATTATATAATTCATGGAATTAATCCTGTCATGAAAATTAACCCATTTTTCTGTCAGCTTCCATGAAATGTGAATCTGCCCCTGCCTGACATCCAGAACGATGGTAGAAGAGTCACATTTGAACCATATATTATTCTAATATCTTTTAATTTCAACATAGAATGCTTTGATCAATCCAATCATTTTCACTTCTAAAGTAGTGATATGACTACAAGGACCATGAAGATATTCCATAACATCACTGTTGTGGTCTCTAAAAATGACCCAACAACCTTCTGGCCCCAAATTTCACCTCAAATTCCCATCAGAGTTGAATTTTATCTAGCCAAAAAAAAGGTGAATCCAAAATACCTCAAGTGTTCCAAGTGGTAAAGGATAATTACCACATATTTTTAGCTTCCTCAGAATAGTGAGGTATTTAACCGAATTGTTGAAGTGTTCTTTATATAGTGAGTTGGAATTTTTCATTACCACCATAATATCGGTGAGGGAAATCCAAGAGTTAAAGGGAATTTTATCATGGATGACCTTGTTTCTACGTCTCTATATAACATGAACCAACTCCACACATGACACCCTGAAGAGTATTGGGAGTTTTCTGGACTTCTGAATGTCGATAAGTGCAAGAATGAAATTATTGATAGTTTCGACCCAGAGAGGATGAATCTAAAAAATTTAAAACATAGACCTCCAAAGAGAATATTTTATTAGGAAGCACAAAAATAGGTGATCAATATCCTCTCAGGGTTGATGTCATAGAACACATCTTGAATAGAGTGAGATACTAACACGTTGAAGATTAACATCAACTAGAAGATTTTAGAGGGAGAGTATCCAAAGTAGAGTGAATCTAGAGGAATATAACCACTTTTTTTTAAAGTCTCCAATCCATTTATGGTTGCCTTGAATTAGGTGTTTATAAAATATTTAGGATTCAATCAGTCCATTTGGGTTTAGTTCCCAAATGAGCATGTCCTCCTAAATCTAAAAATCGTAAGTTGAGAAAGTCAAGGATATGTCATCTAGTATGAGATTTAGATTGTCCATTTGACCTTTTATAGAAATTTTGTAATCAATTTATTGCTCAGAGGATCTAATCCCATAAATCATGGGATATATAGTCCAATTTTATTTCCATAACCTGAAAGAGAAACTCAAATTAACCAGCCAATGAGAGTTGATGTAAATTTCTTGAAATAATGTTTTTAAACCAGTCCAAACACATGATTCAATATAGCTCAGCTTCTCTGATATCAATTTTCCTAAAAATATGGATATGAGGATTCTTAAGGAGTTATATTTTTTTTTCGAGTCTCTACATAAATTGGGATTGTAGGTACTGATTGAATAGATCAATATTTTTGATACCAAGGCCTCCCAGAGCTGGAGGCATAGAACACTACTTCCATGGATCTATAATAATTTTTCTCTACAGCATAATTCCACTTCAAACAATGTTTCTGATCAGTTTGTTGATAGTTTTAATAAAAAAGTTAGTCTAATACTACACCATGAACTAATATACCATCTTTGAAACCACCACATTTTTGACAAGATAGGTTCTTACTACCATTGAGATGGATTTGAACTTCCAAGAGGTAAGGGTTCTCCTTTATGTCTTACTACATTGATGAAATGAGAAGCCTAAGGTATTCCCCAAAACATGGAAACACTAAGGTAAATTAAAGAGAAATATCCTTCCCTTATTCACATATCATTGATCATATAAGTTTTCCTAGATGCTGAAATATTCTTTCCAAAATAAATGAAAGACTTGATCCAATTTATTTCTTGACCCAACACACTTTCATAATACATAAGTTCATTATTGATGTTTTTAACGTTACCCCTCTCTCCCAAAGTAAAGATAATAATATCATTAAAAAATAGATGATAAGGAGTTGAGATACCTTTAGCCACTCTGATGGTTTTCAGGTCACCATCGTTCACCAGATGAAGAATAAGTTTACTGAGATAATCTTCAGAAATAGAAAATACGATATCTTAAAGGGGATCTCCCTATATCACCCCCTGAAGAATTTGATATATCCTTCTAGGGACCCATTTATGAGAATGAATATATGAGAATACCCAAGTATGGAATTAATCTAATATATAAACCTCATGATGATGCCGAAACTACAAAGAACATTACCAATACATCCCCAGTCCATAGTGTCAAAAGCATTCTTGATGTCAAGATTTAGAGAAATGTTATCTCCTCATGCGGGGTTCTGAATAAAGTTCACACATTCCAAGGTTGTAAGAAGATTGTATCAGATGTTTCTCCCTTTGAAAAATCTAAATTGATTCTATAAAATGATTCTGTCTGATACATGAGCAGGTTGATTGGAAATAATTTTTGTAATTACTTTGTGGATTGTGTTGACAAAAGAAAATGGTCTGAATTGGATGATATCACTTGAATTCACCACTTTTGGAATTAAGGAAATAAATTGAGCATTGAATCCTTGATAGAATAATGCATCTTTAAAAAAGTGTTTGAAAAACGTGCAAACATCATGTTGTATGACATCCCAATAAAATTGGAAAAAATGATTAGTGAAACCATCCAGTATAAGTGATCAACTTTTTCTATGAATGAACACTTCTTCCTTGATCTCAATATCATGAGGAGTAGTGGTGAGAAGAATGTTATCATCCTCGGTAATCAGTTTTGGAATGATGTCTTCCATAATCCCCACATTCATTGGTGGTCCAACAAAAAGATTCATACAGAAGGAAAAAAACGTGCTTGGAAAGAACATATATTTCATCTAGGATTCAATCACCATATTTGAGTAAATATAGGGCAAAATTATCCCTTATTACCCGTTGAATAGCATTGAAGAGCTTGGTGTTTCTATCCCCATCAACGAGTCACCTGATTTTGAATAGTTCATTTTGGATACTATCCCTAAGCTTGAAGAGATTTTGAAGCTAGAGGACATCACACATTATTAACTAATGTCTCTAGAGGAGTTATTTTTAGTAATAGATTTTTGGAGACCGTGGAGAGATAATTTGAGGGAATCAATCTCTTCATCAAGGAAGCTAAAAATTTTCTTACTCCATTATTTAATTTTAACCTCAATCATTTTGAGTTTAAAAATAAAAACTAGAAAATTTTCACTATTTTCATCTTAGGACCATGTTTCATGGAAAATTTTAGTGCACTCTGGAAGAGTAGTCCAAGCATTGTTGAACCTGAAAGGAATGAGTTACTTCTTCTCATTACCACGAAAATTCACCAGAATGGGGTGATCATCATAATTTTATTTTTCCAAAGTGACACATGAAATATATCACCAGTTCCCAATAGAGACATTATTCACAAATCTCTATCAATTATCCTTTCACTCATTCCATCTAAATTACTTCTATACCACATAAATTTGGATCCAATAATATTAATTTTAGTAAGATTAGCTTCATCAACACAAGATCTAATGTAATTAATAGAAGCATTGTTGGAAACAGATCCAATTTAGTCATATGTATGTAGGACTGAGTTAAAATTACCAATAATGACCCATGGGTTAGTGATAGGTCTGAATATATCCATTATTTTCATCCATATGACTCTCCTGTTAATGTAATTATTGGAAGCATAAACAACTAAGCAGAAATTTTTTCTGTCAGATTTGGAGAATTTTCATGTTATGACTTCATATTACTCTGGAAAAATAGTAGAATTTTCCACATTATTATTTACCAGTATCCATAGAATGTAAGAGAAATAATATGTCTATGTTGTTCCCTGAATTGAATATCCATCTTTTCAAGATGAGTGCCTTGATTTAATAAATTTTTATTTGGTTATGAGAGACTAATTAATTTAGGTTTATACCTACCTGTAAGAAGCCTGATGGAACCTATCAAGCCAGGGTTGGATATTCAATATCAGTTCGAAAAACGTATCTTCATTTTGATCTTGATTTTGGGGTGAATCCCCATTTTTCTGTTAACTCCAATTGTTTCTTTCTTCCATATTTTCTACGTGGCTCTTCATTCTTGAAATTGGGGGTAGTCTATATTCTTTTTGAACCATCATCAATGAATTTCTGTATTAGAATTATAACTTCGTATTTCCTAAGGTTTTTAATAGGACTGTTATCTACCAATTTTATAATTGTTTAGTGATCCTTAAGCACTCCTTTCACTTGATTTTTTTGCTAGGTTCTATAAATTTTCTTCATTTAAGGTCTTATTCAAATGATTGGTCGCATTCAGATCAAAGGAAATCAGATCAAGAAATACTAACTCAATTTTCTTATAGAGATAAGTTGAGAAAACATCTAATGAAACATCAAAAATCTGATTAAAATATTCATTTTTGAGAGTTCATTGCTTATCGGCCTCAATTGGAGTGTTTGAAACCACCATGTTTTCATATGGATGAGTCTGATTTTTCTCTTCCTTATTAACAAAAACTACCTACGGTGTTCTTGTGCTAGAAGAATTTTCCCATTTTAGTCATTTGACTTGATTTTTCAATTCATTTATGAAATTATACAGAGGAACTTTTTTCATTTCTATTGATAATTCCTTCCATGACATGGTACTATTAACTAGTTTAACCAGCTTATGGACAACTTGGCAGTTTTTGAGTGCATGACCCACCATTATGCAGTGTTTACTATATCTAGGGAGTTTTTAAAATTCAAATATAACCTTAATTTGATAATCATTAGCAACCAGTAAAATCTGATGTAGTGGGGGTGACTCCATATTGATCTTGATACAAATCCTTGCATATAGACCGAGGTCTCCATTGATTGCATACTAGTCTATTTTCAGGGGTGTACCAATTCCAGAAGCCAAATCAATGAGAATATTGGGATTACCATAAAACTAAGGGAGCCCATGAATCCAGGTCCAAACCTATGTAATGGAATTCTTTTGATTAAAAGGGTTAAATTAGCATCCCATTCAGAGAGACAAAAAACACCTAGTTTGAGATTCAGGCTGCCAATACACCAAGACACGTTGAGGTACTCCTGCTTATCTAGAAAAACATGGAAGATTATTTTTCTTATCAAAATTAGACTCCTTTTTTAAAAAATATAGAAATGAGTGATTATTTCATTCAGATCAGTGTACGACTAGGGTTTAGAGCCTTTTTCATAAGAAATATGACCAAGCATCAAGAACCTACAGAGCTCCATCCTTTGCTTAATTACATATGGATCAACAATCATTATGATGGAACCATCCCTCATACACCTAATGCAAAAAGGCCTATTAGATTCAATTGAATCTTTCGTAGAACCTACAAGAGCTTCCAAAAATCGGATATCTTTACGAGGAAAGGTAGATGAGCTGATCCCTGCATGATGTTCATGTTGGTGGGGTTGGAATGCTGTTTCCTAGTCCAGATTGAATGAATCCAAGAGTAAAAAAATATATTTATCAGGATAAAATATGGTCATCAACGATTCGAAAGGGGGAACCTCCCATTCCCACCATCCAGTTATTCCATGATACCAAATAATTAGCAAAAATATTATTTGTTTTTTATTGAAACAAAATAAAAATTGTGGGCCAGAGTACATTAGTCAAGAGGGAGGTGAATTGAGTATCTATAAAAAATTTTGTTAAAAAGTTCACTTAAATGGATTCCCTAATAAAAATGAATGTAACCCAGTTAATCATGGTAATACGGTTATAATAGTTTGACTATTCAAACAACTTCTCAAAAGATTGATTAATTATCAACAATATCAATATGAGTTATTGATACTACTTTTGAAGCTATTATAATAAGAAAAAATAGTTACAACTTCTATCCAAGACCAACTATCAAAATAAAATATAGTGTTTTCTAAAATATATAGTAAATCGGATAAATACTAAATTAAATAACACAGTGGGTAAAACAAGTGGTTAAACCTCAATTCGAGACCTAATCCACTCTACTTGGTGATCACCTACCAGAAAGTAGTTTATATTAATATACTTGATCCAAACCTTAGATTGGGGTAATCAATAGTTTACAGGACTGTCCAGGTCCCACGACCTCTTCCACTGTTCTTCGTGGGTATAAACTAATAGGTCACACAAGGACCTCTTCCACACTTGTAACACCCCAGGATTTCAGAGTGTGTTATTTCTTAAAAATAATTCAATAACTTGCACTACACGCAACACCGAGTTCAATCACACCATTAAAAGAGGTCATGAATAGTATTAACTACATTTTGAACTTTATATAATCCTTATAATTTTAGAATCCCTATTATGAGTTTCTTAGTCATAATGCAAGAACAAATTCATTTTCAGTATTTCACTTTTATCAACTTCTAATAGTGAAACCTTTTTAAATAAAATATTTTAAACTTTTTGACTAAATGGAGACATCAAAAAATTTAAAATGAAACATCCCAAGCGTCCACGGTACGCTTTCCTTTGGATAAAACAGTAGCGTGTGTTGTACGCAACTTCGAGTTCTAACACACCGTAACCAATCAAACTAGTTGTTATGAATAGTAATACCTAATTTTTGAAGTTATATATATTTTATATTTTAAAATGGACTTCATTTTTGTATTCGGAATATCAAATTTAGCCTAAGGTGAAATTTTGGTACTTTTCGGATAACTTTCATATTTTGATGAATAGTGAAAATTACTAAATTTTAATTAAAAACAACTTTTTTAATCAAAATAATTAATAGTGATAAATTATGAATTTTAGTGGTTTTAAAGTATATTTAGAATATATTTTTACTATTTAATATAATGTTGTTCATTGGACATAATTTTACAATTAAACCGAACATAAACAAGTGTCAATCTTTTGATAGTTATTATCTCTTAAAAACACGCTTTTTGTTTTGACAGCGGGAATTAATTTTAAATTAATTTCTGCCACTTCTGTGTTTTGAATTTAGGAAAATGGATTCCATATTTGGAATCAGGATGTTCAAATTGTGTAAATAGGTAACTTTTATTTTTAGACATTTTGAATAATTACTGCGGTAAATATTTTATTTACCATGGTTTAGGGTAAATCCGGTAAATAAGGGTTAAAAAATAATATTATAATAATACTAAATTACCCTAAAACGTGTCTTAACCCTATTGTTTGATACATGGTCGACCATGGGCATCTTTGTGTCAATTTTGGGACCCCATGGATCCACTTGTAAGTGATAATGACACTTTATTTTAATTAAGTCAAAATGAATACAAAAATGACACAAGCATATATCTTTTAGCAAAGTAATTGTTACATAGGGTTATATAAGTTGGATTTTAGATTATAAATATTCATTAGAAAGATAAAAAGATTTCCTACATAATGATATTTTATTTATAATTTTTAGACATTAAATAATTTATTTTATTTATGACACAATGATGATGCAGTAATTACTATAATAGTGAAAAATTAAACTAATTGATATTATAAATACCCAAATAAATATAATATGATACTTTTAATGAATTAAACTAATTTTCTAGGATAATATGATATATTAGTATTGATTTAATTGACTTTTTTCGAAGTAATCAATCTGTTATGAGTTTCACAAAAATCAACTATTGAATAGTGTCAAAATTGACATAAAAGAGTTCTTAAAACAAATATTATATTATTAATTGATATTAAATTCCTAAAAATCTAAGGTTCGGCCAAGAGACTTATATAATGATAGGTTCATCATTAATGGACCACTTGGGGGTCTCTTGGATGTATATAGTAAGTTTATTAACCATATTATATAAAAATACAAAGAGACATTGTAAAAGTGAAACTAATTAACTTAGAGTTGATACTTAAAGATAAGGTTAATATAAGTACCCAAACCTGTCTAAATTCTATTGGTTGAGTTTTTTTCGACCTATCCCCACCTTAAAATTTGAATAATCAACTTTGGAGCCTTTAGAAACCGAATATAAATTTAATATAAATTAATATTTCTAGCTTTTCCAAAGGTGCCCCTCACCCCTCTTATAAAAGGGAACTCCTCCTTCTCATTTCTTCACACCTCTAAAGCCTTTTGGTTCGGCCAAACTCTGCCCAAATACTCTCCCAACATCCCTCACTACAACCTAGAGGCCTTAGTTTGATCAGAAAGCCAACCTAAGGAGCCCTTTTGATCAAATCAAAAGGAAGAACCCGAAGAAGAGGTAATGATTTCACCACCCTTCTCCAAGTTCATTTCTTCTTCCACTTCTTCTTCCTTTGTTCTTACCATTCTAAAATAATAACTCTAGTATCTCACATATACTGTGATGTTATTATAAATATGGTACAATCATATTCAGTATTCTATCCACCCTTTGAATAACATGTCACCATACGTGCGTACGTACGGCTTACCGTCTCCACGTCGTGGTGTAATTGTTATTCAAAATAATATTATTTGGATGGGTATAATAATGATGTGTAACTCATGTAAATAATAAATATAACATGTTAATGATTCTGTATATATGATATACCATCCATTTATATATTATTTTAATGATATTGTCGCTCGTGCGTACGTACGGACTACCGTCTCCACGAACGCGATGAGATTCATTCTCCATCATATCCATTCAAGTATAATTATCATTTGATGATTTAAAAATGATGTTTAAGGACTGGATATCATTATGGATATGAATAAGATACAACAACCATGTCTTATGTAACAAAACATATAAAAGAAAATGAGTAAGTTAACTCCCAAAACGACGATAATTCTAAGATATTATTAACAAATCAATGTTAAAAGATCATATATGATATCATATTAATATATATGATTCTTGTATAATTTAATAACAATTATTTCACCACTATACAGGAGGTTAACCTACCCCAACCAAGGAAAAGTACAAGGTAAGGTTTATTTCACAATCTCTTCATTATCCGAGGTTGTTTATATGTAATAATCTACTGGGATCTCTTTATCATCCACATCCATGTTTCTTAAAAATGTATTTCAAAACATTTTTACTATTTACAATAATATGGGTTAAAGTCATTTATACCTTTTTTTGACTTTTTATAAGAGTTTTATAAAGGAATCTTTCCGTCGTTTTCAAAACAAGGTCCTTTTTAACCTTTTCGACAGAATTGAGGTAAGAATGTTTTTTTAACTTATACGGCGGGTGCGGTTATTTTACGCCGTTATAAAATCTTCAAAGATTTCCTTACAAGCTTATAAGAATATTTTCAAAGAAAATGTTTTATTTTATATGGATCTTAAATGATTTCAAAATAAAAGGAGATACTTCTTTAAAAAGAATTTTGATTTCATCTATGTCAACATCCTTTGATGGATTTTAAGATTATTTGAAGTTGATTTATTATGATACAAAACTTCTATATTGTATTGAAGGTTTTGTGATATGGTTGACTGTGGATGTGCTATTTTTATACCATTCATAGTTTATGGTGAAATTATTGACATTTCGTATGCTAGTTTTAATACGAATGTTTATGTTATGTTTAAACCTTTTCATATGGGAATGCATTGGACTTAATAAGTGACGGGTGGAGCCCGCTATAGCTCCTCGATGCATCGGTAGGTCTCATGAGACAAACTAGTGTCTTGGCACAAGGCCTTGACAAAATCTTATTTGTAGTCTTGGCACGAGGCCTTGGCTATGTGGTTATGATAGTCTGGCATTATGCATTCCAACATTATGAAAGTGGTTATTGATTTTGCATGTGATTATTCGATTAGTAGAATATCCATGTGCACAAGTAAATGGCATTTTTTTCATTTTACTTTTTCCATACTATGTTGAAGTTCAAGTTTAAAAGGCTTTTGTTTTAGTAATTCATTGCCTTAAATGTTTATGCTTATTTTTGAATGTTCCGCTATATTGTTATCCTTACTGGGCATTTGAGCTCACCCCTTTTCTATGTTTTATTTTTCCCAGGATGTGAAGATGTAAGTTATGAATGACCTGCAGGGATATTATGAGGGGATTATAGTGTGGACTGTGGAAACATTATGTTGTTGTAGTAGTTTTTCATTTTATGATGTAATGTAAAACTTATGAATATATCTAGTGTTTCCAAGGCTACTAAACCAATCGGTCTTTCGAGATTTGATCTTTCTTGTGATCATGCCAATGTCATGTAATTAATGCACCGACTCTGGGTAGCTGGGGTCGGGGCGTTACAACACTTATAAGTGAGAGTAAAGAAATGTAAAAAGATTCGATAGGAAGGATATATTGTATCATTCAGCTTAGTACAGAAGATAGTGTGTGTTTTAATACAAACACACACACTGCTCGAAAGCTAAAAGTAGTAAAAAACAGAGCAAAGTTGATGAGAAAGGGTTAGTAGTGCTCTGAGTGTTATTCTATCTAGCTTTGGACTTGTATGATGAAGAAGATGTAAGTATCGGGTCCTCTTGTGTAAAACAAAGTATCGCAAGTCTGGTGATCTATTTTCTCGCTTGATAGTGAAAGCTGTCTTGCTCGTGTTGTTCTTAGATTTGTTTCTTCGAAGATGTCTTCTTTTTGAGCCTCATGAGTCTAGACTTTTAGAAAAAATTAGAGTGCTTTGTCTGTTCTTCTGTTTTATAGTGTTTTATGTATTTTATTTTTTAAATAACTCAGTTTTCTTTTCAGGTATATTTTTTCATACCTACTTTTAATTGTGGGTGAACATGTTGGAACTGGTGGGATGCATGTATTCTTCACATCGTACCTCGTACTGTCAGGTGACATGTCTATAAAGAAACATTAATTATGTTGGTGACTTTAAATGACTCAAATATGATCGTTATAAATTAAATTGAAAACAAAAAAATAATTAAAGAATAGGGTCATAGTTTTTCATGAAACGGTATCACATGGAAATGGTGTCACCACAAAACGGTGTTTTATTATTTGCCTTTTAGTGGTGAGATAGTCAGGATGCCACAATTTTATTGAGACCAGGAACCGGTATAACAAATGCAATGTTAGAATCATGGTGTCTGGTCCTTTTCCAAACTTTTAACGGTGTCTTGGTGATGGTAGCAAAGAACCAATGTCACTGACTTCATGAGATCTAGAATTTGTTACGGTGTTTGGGTCATGGTGTCTGGGTCATGGTGTATGGTGTTACTGTGTCTGGGTCACATTGTCTGGTGTTACGGTGTCTGCGTCACGGTGTCTGGGTCACGATGTCTAGTGTTATGGTGTCTAGTGTTATGGTGTCTAGGTCACGGTGTCTGGGTCCATTTCCAGAAAACCAGAACCAGTGACAGACTCATGGTTTCTCAGACTTAGCCAAATATTTGTAAAAAATATTAAGAAGTAATATCCACATAATGAATTAGAGTTGATCATTCATATAAGAAATAATTATAGAACAAAATTAATTACAGTTTATAATAATAAAACATGATTTAGAGGAATCAATGTCTTGTGAACGTTTATTTAAAGCATAAAGAAACCAACCATCACTACACATGATTTGATATAGATGATAATGGATTTATAGGATTTGTGATCATTAAAACATGATTAAAACATGAGGAGTCCAACAATATCCCCCTTTTTGATGATTACAAATAATATCAGTTAGATTTCTATTCTTAGTGTGCTCTATCCCCCTTAGGGTGGTGTTCTCACCCTTTTCGGATTATTAAAAATATTATAAGAGAAGAAGAAAAGTAAATAAGAGAATATACAATAGCATTTCACATTGCATTAAATGGAAATATATGTGGCATTATAATAAGTAGGAAAAAGTAAAAAACATCCCTATCATGATACATTTTTCACTTTTCTTCAGAACGAGCTATCTTTTCTTTTCCCTTGGCAGTAGCATCATAAGGAGCCTCTAGATAAGAAGTAGAGGTTGAATAAGGGAGTGATCCAACTGGTAGAGAAGGAAGAGATAGCCCTTCAAAAACATAGGGTGAAAAAGTGGGTTTGGTGGAAGACCATGGAAGGTTTTGGTCAAGGATAATAGGCCTAATATGTCTCAGAGCTTGAGATACAGACATAAAAGACAGAGCAAAGGTAGTGGATGAGGAAGGAGTTAAACTATTTTTCAAAGGTACAGCTGCATGAACAAAAATAACAGTGCTCCATACAAGAAGATAAGGCTTCAACAACTGAATGAAATCAGCAATGATCTCACCACCATACTGCATTTCCTTCTCGAAATCATCATTTTTATCCATGAATTTGACCAATAAAGGAGTGAAATATTTAATATTTTGGACTTTAGTCTTAAAGGATTGGGTGATAAGAGGAATATTTAAATTCTCTAAAATATGTTTGAAATAATTGGTCATGTCATGCTTAGAGAAGATTCTATTATAGTAGAAATCCACATTATTAGTAATTTTTTCCTGATCATCATTTGTAATCTTTGAACGAATCCTTACTTCATCAAGTACTTTTTCAATATTCTTGAAAAACATAGATAAGATTTCCTTGTCAAAACAACTGAACACTGATTGAAGTTCCTCCTTAAATATAGTTCTAAAAAGATCATAGTCAAGATATTGAGATGACTGTCTAATGGCTTTGGAGGCTGTAATAGCAGATGTGAGGGACTTGAGCTGATTGAAAAATATCTATAGACATTCCTTTTACTCATCAGTCAGTTTTTTGAGACCAAAACCAGCTCACAAATCTCATTGACTATCAGAATGATTCTCTCATGTACATTTTCAACTATTGAAGTCATGTTCGATTTAATCAGAGATGAAAATTTATAGGGAATATGACCACTAAAATCATCAATAGAATTAGCAACATGATAATGTACTGATTTCATCACCATTTTTATATCTTCAACCATAGCCCTGAGATACTTCACCTCATCACTCAATTTCTTGTCTTCAATTATAACCACTTTTATTTCATGAATCATTTTTGGATGAATCTGCCATATGATTTTCTCTAATAGAAAGGAAACATATCTTTCACTAAGATTTTTTATAGTAGTAGGTTGTTTGTTCATGATCTTTTCAACTCTAGCTAATAAATTAGCTCGAAATACTTTCAAATTATTGTGACTCATAGAAGTAGAAGGTTCTTGTGAAGGTTTAGAAATAGTAGCTGAGACATGATCAGGTTCTATTGCAGAGATTACTTCTAGAGTGGAGACTGGTTTCAATTGAAACATATAAGAAAGTTTTATTCATTTAACTGAGGCTTCATGGGCATTATCTACATCAGTGTTGCCAGGGAACATGTACTAGGTATCCACAGTGCTTTGATCAACATGATTAGGAACTTCAACACTTTCTAGACTAGGGTGCTTCTCCCCCTCAACAAGTGAACCTCTGATAGGATGAAGAGATTCAGTTCCTTTATATTTTTATAAAACTTCATCTCAAATAGCCTCACCCATTTCTTGTATAGCCAGCTGGAAGGCTTGTTCCATTATTTCCTCAATAGATAGGATAACTTCATGATTAGCTTGTTCCTCTAAATGTTCCTCAACAAAAACCTATTTCTCAAAAGAAAGATCTTCTTCTAGATGCTCTTCAAAAAAATTCTTGTATTTTACATTAATAACATATTCTTTTCTAGAAGTACGATATTATTCTAAAGTAGCATTTTCTTCAGTAACAGGTTCTTCCTTCTCAACTATATTTTGTGGAACAGATAGACTATTGTCTTCTTTTCCCAAGACAGTTTCCTCCATAGGTGCAACGAATTCCTATTCTTATTCTTCAACAAGACTTTCATCAATTTAATATGGTTCCAAACCAGGATCAAATATGTTCTTGGTTCTTGAAGGATTGTCAACCAGATTAACATTTTCATATATCCATTCATTATCCTCCACCCAATACTTTTTCCATGGATTCCAACTTATTTTGATCCATTTGACTATAACATTTGAGATACATAATTCATAGTCTTTCACGACTTCTTCATTTAGTCCAACCATTCCTTTAACATACATTATAGTAGAGATTAACCTCGGATAGAACAAGGAGGTATACTTTGAAGTTATCTTAATCAACTCACACATGTGAATTATAATATACTTACACAGTTTAATCTTGTTCCCATTTTTCATAAAATGTATCAAGAATACATCTTGATACTTGAGGGTAGAAAAATATCCTTCCCTTGGACTAATCAGATTTTGGATAAACTTAAACAACAACCTTAATTCACCATCCAAATCAGCATCAATCGCTCTTCTCTTCTTCTTATTTCCAGTCAAGCTTCCAAGGCCTCTTCTAAGACAAAAACATCACGAGGAGGAGGACCTCTCTGGTATTCCTAAAAAATTTCATCATGAGGTAACCATAGGTACACATCCCATAACCTCATGAAAAAGGTACATTTTTTACCATTAATCTAGCTTATTACAATAAAACCATCTTAAACATTGAAAGAAAACTACACAAACTAATAAAACTGAGCAAAAAGCTTTGGATAAATTGGCCTGGACTCTTTTGTAAAACAATTCATCCATCTTTATTCTTCTAGTACTTTCCAAACTAAATACTTACTTGATAATAACCACTTAGGATAGATTTAATTTTATGGTACTACTATTCTACCTACAAGATTTGGGTTCAACGGTCCTTTGGGTGCTATCTTTAGTGATCTTTTTTAATTTCTTCTTACATATACGCTTATCACGAGTTGATGAAGATGGGAGATTCATTGTGGGCATTCAATAAGGGTTTGATAGAGAGAGATATGAATGGGTGAATGAGTAATTATGGCTTGAGAGAAGAGAGGGGTTTCAGTTTCAAGTTAAGGGAGATTGAGTGAAGAAAGGAGTGAAAGATATTCTATTTTTATCATTTAGGGATTTCAAGCGTCTTAAATTCAAAATCATAGGATAAAAACAATAAAATAATAAACATAGAGATACAAGTAATAAAATGAAAATAAAACAAAAAAGTGGATGTTCACGATGAGACTAGAATAGATGTTCACGGTGTCATCTTTACGGTGTGACTCTAAATAGTGAGACTGTATCATGCTAGACAGTAAGTACAAGATAGTAACTGAGAGACAGTAACTGTGCAACTACAAACATGAAAAAAAAACTTCAAGATAGTAACTTATAGAACTGTGAGAGTGAGACAGTAATCTTAAGATAGTGACTCTTGAAACCATAAATCATGAAACCACAAACTGTGAAACAGTAAGCTATGAGAGAGTAAATTTTGAAACAGTAAATTTTTTACTAGATATTTATCATTCCTAATTCATGTATGATGTAATCTACCATTTCATAACTTAATGGTTTGGTGAATATATCAGCAAGCTAATATTTAGTTCCAATTAATTCCAAAGTGATATCACCTTTTTGATAATGGTCTTTCAAAAAGTGATGTATTACATCAATATTTATCCTATAGTGTGAAACAAGATTTTTTGAAATGTTAATAGAACTATTATTTTCACAATTTATGGGTACATGCTTGAATTGATATCCATAATCTAGTAATGTGTGTTTCATCCACAAAATTTGTGCACAACAACTACCATCTTCTATGTATTCATCTTCAGCAGTAGATAATGCAATAGAGTTTTGTTTCTTACTACACCATGATACTAGAGACTTTACTAAAAAGTGGCATGTTCTAGAGGTTCTCTTTATATCTAACTTACAACCACCAAAATCAGCATCATTATAGATAACTAACTCAAATTATTGTCCTCTAGGATAGAGCAGTCCTAAATTTGGTGTAATTTTATGGTATTTGGAAGTCCTTTTAACAACATTTAAATGAAATTCCTTAGGGTTTGCTTGAAAATGAGCACACATACATACAATAAACATAATATCATTTCAGATAGTAGTTATGTAGAGTATGCTTCCAATAATTCTTTTGTAAGTGGATTGATCAATAGATTTTCCATCTTCATCAAGATCCAACTTACAAGTAGTACTCATTGGAGTATCACTACTTTTCGTGCTATCTAAGCCAAAACGTTTTAGAAGATATTTAGTGTATTTTCTTTGATTTAAAATAATACCATATTTATTTTTAAATATTTCAAATTCAATAAAGAATTTTATTTCACCCATTAAACTCATTTCAAATTCATTTTGCACCATTTTATAAAATTCAATAAATAATTATTTTTTTGAAGATCCAAAAATAATATCATCAACATAAATTTGAACTAATAAAACAACATTGGAAATTTGTTTTATAAAAAATTTAGGATCAACTATACCTTTTTTAAAACCTTTGAAATTAATAAAAGTACTTAATCTATCAAACCAAGCTCTTAGAGCTTGTTTCAAACCATATAATGTTTTTGATAATTTGAAAACATGACTTGGAAATTGAAGATTTTTGAAACTAGGAGGTTGTTCAAAAAAACATCTTTAGCTATATACCCATTTATGAATGCACTTTTAACATCCATTAAATATATTTTGAAATTCAGATGTGCAGCATAAGCAAGAAGGATTCTGATGGCTTTAAGTCTAGAAACAGGTGCAAAGGTCTCCTCATTGTCAATTCCTTCTTCTTGACTATAGCCTTATGAAACAAATCTAGAATTGTTTCTAACAGTATTACGAGCTTCATCTACCTTATATCTAAACACACACTTAGTGCCTATGGTAAATATTTATTTGGATCTATCAAAAGTATCCAAACTATGTTCCTTTCAAACTGATTAAGTTCTTCTTGCATAACCATCACCCAAAATTCATCATTAATAACATCATTAATGTTTTTAGGATCAAGTTGTGACAAGGAAACCTAATGTTCAACTGGATTTATAAGAGAAGATCTATTTTGAGTTCCTTTATCTAAATCACCTAAAAAATTATCTAAAGTATGATTTTTAAGGGTTCCAATGGGTCTAGAAAATGAGGGGCTAGATATTTCAGGTTCTTCAACAGGTTCAAATCCATTATGACTTGAATCTGAAGAATTTAAAGAACTGGAAGTTTTCACAGATTTATTTATATAATGGTTGGAGGGTTTATCATTGATGTAAATATTTGAAATATCATCCTAACAATTTTTTAGAGTGGTATTAGGCTCATGTGGATCTGTCTCATCATACTTGACATGGAATGATTCTTCCACACATTTAGTTCTTTTGTTAAAAACTCTATAAGATTTACTAGAGATTGAGTATCCTAGAAAGATTCCTTCATCACTCTTGGATTAAAACTTTTCAAGATTGTCCTTAGTAATAGAGATATATACTTTTAAACCAAATACATTGAAGTAGCTCAGTTTGGGTTTCCTATTTTTCCACAATTCATATGGGGTTATTTTAAGAATAGGCCTAATAAACACTCTATTAATAATATAGCTTGCAATATTTACAGATTCATCTTAGAAATAAATAGGTAGGTCATATTAACTAAGAATGGTTCTAGAAATTTCTTACAATGTCCTATTTCTTCTTTCTACAACTCCATTTAGATGATGTGTTCTAGGGGTAGAGAAACTGTGAATATATCCGTTTTGTGAGAAAAAGGATTCAAAATCATGATTTTCAAACTCACGGCCATGATCACATCAAAAATATTTAATTCTAAGTCCCCTAAGGTTTTCTACAATTTTATCATATTCGGTGAAATGAGAGTAGGCTTCACTTTTGTGAGACAAAAATAATGTCCAAGTATACCTAGAAAAGTCATCTACAAGAACATAAACATAGTGCTTCCCATTTTATCTAGAAACTCTAGATGGTCCAAACAAATCCATGTTAACCAAATTGAGAGGTTGTGAATTTTACACTTATATCTTTGGTTTGAAGGGAATTTTTTGTTTCCTTCCCTTTTGACATGGATTCCACACTCTATCATTTGGAAACTCTAGTTTGGGTAGGTATTGGACTAAACTTTTTCTAGTTAACTTTCTAAGGGAGTGAACATTGTAGTGTCATAGTATTCTATGCCAATGAAAAGACTCTTTGTGAAATACACTTAACCATGAAGCATTTTGAGAAACCAATTAATATAAGTTAACTAAATATACATTTAAATTTCTTAATGAATAAAATACTAATTCAGTTTTAGAAATAAATACATTTCAAGCATCATTTCTAAATTTAACATGAAATACATCATCACATAGTTTGTAAAATACTAAGCAAATTATATTTCAGTCCATCAAAAAAAAGTACTTTAGATATTAAAACTGAGTTAGAGTTACTAATTTGGCCAAGAACAATGATTTTTTTCATTGGCATTGTCACCTTAGGTGACATGTCCACCATTAATTTTTATTATGTTCATAAATCATGAATAATATCATGTCATGTTTTATGAACACACACTGTCCAAGCACCATAAGCTTTTACAGGAGATCATTAAAAACATTTCCCAAAAAATATTCAAATAAAAAAAAATTTGGTACCCATATTTGTTTGGGTCTAGTTATATTAGTAACTAGTGGTTTTGGAACCCACATCCGCCTCATAGGTTTCCTATAAGAATTATGTAAAATATTTGAGAAATAAACTCTATTTGGTCCTAAAAATCTAGAAACATTAGAGAGTGTATCATAATTTGAACTAGCATAATGTTTTTTTTGAACTAACAGTAAAGCTATATGTTCTAGATTTATAAAAAAAATTGGGTTTTCCAAAATTTCTTTTACCAGGTTGATAGATAATACTAGTAGTGTATTTAGGGGCAATCTGTTTACCTAGAATTTGTACGAAGGTATCTTTACCATTAGTAAAACTTTCAAGGTCCTTTTTCAATTGCTCATTAGACAGCTTTAGTTCATTGGATTCTTTGAGTGATTGAACATTTTTCTCTATTTTTAAAGTAAGTTTAGATTTAACAGTTAAAGTAAGAGAATACATTTTCTTTAAATATTTTTATTTATATTTTAGTTCATTACATGTCTCTTAAAGCATATTTAAATAATAAAAAATTTATTATTTATACTTATTTTTAGAGTCACTTTCATATTTATAATAATAAAAAATTTGTACAAGAGATTCCAGTGTTTCCTCAGATGTGTTTGTCATAAAACACATATTGGCTCTGTTATCCTGTTCATCATGTGAAGATTCCAAGTTACTTTAACTTTCCATAGAATCACTCCAAGATTCATTCATTTCCTTTTTATAATTTATATATTTATCCTCATTTATTTTTATAATTGAGATTGGGACAATCAGCCTTTACATGTTCCTTTATCTTACTTTCATAACATACTATCTCATCAGACTTTTCATTTGTTTTCCAATATTTATTCCAGCTTCCCTTTTGATCATATCTTCCTTTGAAGTCAGGATTTATAAAAAATTAATTCCTGTTGTAATTTTTTTTAAATTTTTTGGATAATTGGGCCTTCTCCTGATCACTATCTAGTGAATATTGTTCACTACTGGACATTTCTACAGAAACATGCAGTTTCACCATTCCTTTGTGTTTAGAGGTGGTTGTATTGAATGCCACATATTTTTTTTTGGGTTCATCCTCATCTTCCTTGTTGAATTTAATATCCTCTTCATACATAATTAGTTTCCCATTGGGTTCTTTTACAGGTTATTTTCTGATGTCGCATGACTCTTTAATAGAGATATAGGTTCCTCTCCATCTATCAGGTAGACATCTTAGAATCATTATAATTTGTTCATTGGTTTTATCTTATCTTCCTAGAGATATAATTGTGTTGAAAATTTCTTTGAACCTAAGATACATGTCAGAAATAGGCTCATCAAACATCATTTTAAAGTTATCATATTTAATAGTATAAGTATTGAGTCTCATTTATTTAACACTAGAAGTTCCTTCATGTGAAAGAGGCAAAGTGTTCCAAATTTTAGGGGCGGTTTTACGTGCATCTATTCTGTTAAATTACTCATCTCCTAAAGAGAAATATAAGGTATTCGTGGCTTAAAAATTATTATTATAAGTATTCTAGGTTGGTTCATCCCAAGTAATTATATCAGTAGCAGGAATCTTATACTCATCTACAATCGTAGACCAAATTTCAAAACCCATAATTTCTAAATGCATTTTCATTTTAATTTTCCATTGGGAATAATTAGTTCCATTAAAGAATGGAGGTCTGTTTGTTGCAACACCTTAGAGTCTATTGTCCATAATAAATACATACTTTTAAATAGATATAAATTAAAAATCAATAGAAATTTAGAGATCATTAAAGTACAACTACAATCACGGTTGAATAGATTTAGAAACAGAGTCTTGATTGGAATAAAATCCTTTGATAGAAAATGTTGGTCGGAGTGGATTACTCAAGAGGGGGGTAAATTGAGTATCTATAAAAATTTCTATTAAAACTTTCCCTTAAAAGGTGTCCCCAATAAAACGTAATACAACCCAGTTAATAAAGGTAATATGGTTATAATAGATTGATTGTTCTAAAAACATCTTGGAAGATTGATTAATTCTCAATAATATCAATAAGGGTTATTGATAATCCTTTTGAAGCTATTATAATAAAGAAAAACATTTATAAATTCTATCCAAGACTAAATATCAAATAAAATCTAGTGTTTTCTTAAATATATAGTAAATCAAAGAAAAACTAAATTAAATAACGAAGCAGATAAAACAAGTGGTTCAGTCTCAAGCTGAGACCTAATCCACTCCACCTGGTGATCACTTGAAACCAAGTAGATTATATTAATAAACTTCATCCACACCATGGATCAAGGTAAAAAAAAAGTGCACATGACTATCCAGGACACATGACCTCTTCCACTATTATTTGTGGTTACAAAATACTAGGTTACAGAAGGACCTCTTCTATAATTATCCATGGGAGTAAACAAATGTAAAAATATATGAGAGGAGGGATATCTTGTATCCTTCAGATTAGTAAAGGAGACAGTGTGTGTTTTAATACAAACACACACACTTCTTAAAAGCTAAAAGTAGTACACAACAAATCAAAGATGATGAGAAAGGGTTGGACATGCTTAGAGTTTTATTCTATCCATCTTTGTACTTGTAGTATGAACTAGATGAATGTATCCATTCCTCTTGTGTAAAATAGAGTATCACGAGTCTGGTTCTCTGGTTTCCATCGTGATGCTGCAAGTTATCTAGATTATGTTATTCTTAGTGTTGGAACTATGATGATGTATTCTTTTTTGATCTACAATAGTCCAGCCTTTTGAAAAAAAGGGACTGCTTCATGTGTTCTTCAGTTGTATAGTGTTTCATGTATGTTCCCTTTTCAAAAACACACTCTTCTTTTCATGTATCTTTTTGCAGCCCTTTTTTATCTTCCTTTTTAATTGTGGGTGCACATGTTGGAACTTATAGGATTCATGTATTCTACACCTTGTACCTCATACTATTAGGTGAAATGTCTACAAAGAAACATTAATTATGTCAGTGCCTCTAAATGACTCTAATAAAACAATTATAAATTAAATTGAAAATGAAAAAATAGATTAAATAATGGTGTCATAGTTTTTCTTGAAATAGTATCACTTGGAAACTATGTCACCACAAAACAATGTATTCTTCTTTTCCTTTGAGCGGTGAGACAATCATGATGTGATAGTTTTATTGAGATCAGGAACCACTATCACAGATGCAGTGTTAGAATCAAAGTGTCTAGTACATTTCCAAACTTTTAAGGGTGTCTTGTTGATGGTAACAAGGATCCGGTGTCACAAACTTCATGAGATATGGAACTAGTTACAGTTTTTGGGTCACGAGGTCTGGTGTTACGGTATCTGGTTCACAATGTCTGGTGTTACAATGTCTGGGTCACGATGTCTAGTGTTATGGTGTCTGTTGTTACAGTGTCTGGGTCACAGTGTTTGGGTCCTTTTCCAAAAACCAGAATCGATGGCAGACTCATAGTTGCTTAGACTTAGCTAAATATCTATAAACAGTATTAAGTAGAAATATTCTTAGAATGAATTAAAATTAATCATTCATATAAGAAATCATTATAGAAAAAAATTAAATATAGTTTACAATATTAAAACATGATTTACAGGAACCAAGATCTTGTGAGTGTTTATTTAAATCATAAAGAAACAAACCATCTCTACACATGATTTGACATAGATGAAACATTATTAATAGGATTTTTGATAATTAAAACATGATTAAAACATGGGTATTCCAATAAAAAATAATTAATAAAGTAACTATAATAGGATGAAAATATATTCATTATTTCATAAAATATAATATACATAATCATATCTATTGGGGCCCGATACATATTCATTAAATACACAAAAAAACATCATGTAGTTAAGGTTTATTATGGTGGGATTTTCATGGGGTAGTTCAACGAATGTGGTTTGGGTCGTGGTCTCGATGAGCTTGAACTTCTCTTATAAATAGTTTCGCTCATACATAATATAACAACCCTGCTTTTATTACACACTTAAAAAATATTTAATACACAAAATATTCACTTGATACAACATATTAGATCTATATTTCTACTGTATTTTTGGCTTAGTAACATTACATAACAACATAAAACATAAAACACAACATCTTTATTGAAAACCTCCTTTACATGACCAGTACATTCCCTCGTACTTAGCATTGCATGGGATAACCTGAAAAACATGAATAAGAAAAGGGTAATCTATAAAGCCTTGTAAGGGAGTAAAAAAGGAATAACATGAAGAATATAATACATGTTAGGTAATAGGCATTTCAATGGATCATAAAAGAAACTTGAAGATAATATAGCATGATTATCATAACATGGAAATGTGGAAACAACACTTAACATGGTATTAGCATGAGCTAAGGCTAATTGCACATGGATCATGAGTAAACCCTCATTTCAATTGAATTAGCATGAGTAAACCCTTATTAAACTTGAATTATCATGATTAAACCCTCATTATACTTGACTTATCATGATGCTAATCTTTACACAATGCATTGGAGCGCTATTAGGGCGCACCCTTATTAAACATTTCATTTCATACATATATGTGCCACATGGATCATACAACACAGTTTAATTAATCATAATCATTTATTCAATAATAAAAGAATGTAGAATCAATACATGAAACTCTTTAATCAATAAGTAAATGTGAATAAAGGTGAATACCCTTGATAGAGAAATGGGCATGGTATTCACTACGTAATGACTTTGGCTTGAGAAAAATCAAAGTGCAATTTCGACAACATAACGGCATGACAAAAGGGTTAATAAAAATGATTGATGAGAGAGAAATAGGTGTCTCATAATATGTACATGAAATAAAATTTAAGGTATTAATATAGATAGATTTCCTAACAAATGTAATTAAATTTATATTCATAATACAAAACAATTGCTTGAATGTGAATGAGTATAGAGAAATTCCTTACGGAATTTTGGCATGGTAATGGGTGTACACGGAAGGAATTAATGGGAGATGAAGATGTCTATAATAATTAAAAACATAGGGAGGGGAATACAAGGGAGGTGTGAAATCATACCCCATCCTTTTTAATTTAAAGTAAAAGGGTATTACAACATAAATAAACGTGGATAAAAATAAGAA
Organism: Viscum album; assembly: GCA_963277665.1. Lineage (NCBI taxonomy): Eukaryota > Viridiplantae > Streptophyta > Magnoliopsida > Santalales > Viscaceae > Viscum > Viscum album. The sequence continues at coordinate 1,711,779,456 of OY728165.1, read as the reverse complement.
AGGTATGAATCCATTACAGAATTATGGCATAGTAACGGGTGTACACAGAAGGAATTAATGAGAGATAAAGTGGTCTATAATAATTTAAAACTTATGGAGTATAATATAAAGGAGGTTCAAAATCATTCCAAAACATTTGTAATTGAAAAAAAGGGTATTACAGCATAATGAAACTTGGATAAAAACAAGAAAGGAAGTAATCCCTTACTTGGATGTGTGATCCTAATGTCTTGGGAGAGGCTTGAGAGAGGATTAATGGGAGGTTGGGGCACCTTGTTAGGATTATATATAGAGGATTTCAGAGGTTGGTCAAGTTCCAAATCCTTTTAGTGAAGAGGAAGTGGGGGCTTGGGTGGGTTAATATAGGAAAAGGGTGGGAATTCTTTATTATTTTGGTTTTGGACACCACACATTAAACTAATCCAAACCACAAAAAAACCCATGGTTTTTTACTATGGTTTTTTCTAAAGGGGAGTGGAAAAAATTATTTTATAATAACAATGTCCTAACATCTTAAAATATTCGGCTTGCTTATGTGGAGGAGATTCACATTCTCAAGGAAATCATTTTAAAATGATAAAATGTTTTATAAGTCTTGGAGGGTCCACTACTTCTTTGTAAAATAAATCAAACAAACCTAAAATTACATTCTTTTTCTGGTAAAACATATAATGGCCGAGCATAATGTTTATAGTATTTTACTACATCACTATCAGGTCATTATGATGTAACAAAAGACATTATATATTTAAACGATATTTAATTTTTACCCAAAAAATCGAATTTCTCGAAAAATAATGAAAAATTCCCCATTGGATAATTTCAACATCCTGATACCAAAAATAATATTCATTTTATCTAAATAAATTTCTAATTATGTGAATTTTTACTTTTTACATAAAAACTGACATTTATTGAAAATTCATAGGTTTTGACAAAAATAGCTTTCAAACCATAATAAAATTAACAATTATATTCATAATAATTATAAAACCATTTATATTTAATAAAAATTAATTTAGTGATGATATTTTAATAAAGTATTATTTAATTCAAAAATCCATTAATTCATCAAAATATATTTCTTAATTAACATAAAATGCTATTTTTTCTATAAAAACTATTTATAAAGTAACACTAATAAAATGACTGTATATTATATATACAAAAATAATGTACATAATATTATTGGTAGGGTCTTGTTACATATCCCCTTATAAAACCTGTATAAGACTGAAGGGTAAGGTGTGCGATGGTGACAGATTCTTTGGGTGGCTCGGATAACATCACTCGAGTGGTAATCTCTATCAAATTCCACTTCTCTCATAGATGGTTCTGTTTGAGCTTAACATGTTGATGATCATCTTGGGATTGATCAAGAGAGAAGCCTAATGATGCCACCTCCTTTCCAAGCTCTGATAAATAAGTTTCGTTTGGAGAAATTCTACTGGATGAGGCCATCACTTCCTTTGTCTGAGTAAATTGGATTTTTTAAAACACTATATTTATACTAATCATTTGACCAATGTTTAATGGATATATTAGAAATGATCACAATGCTTAATGGTTTTTTTTAAAATCCAAAAATATAAAACCAAGTATGTTCATATGTTATATAACCATTTCACATTTAATTAGATCAATATGAATTTTTATTAATGAAAGTTTGGGTCAGTTCAATCTTCCCCCCTTTTGAAATTTTGCACACAAAATTTCATTTTACATTTTAAGATGAAAATATATGCAGGTACTTTTCCTTCATTGCCTCCTCCATTTACGATATTTCCTTTTCATACTTATGGTTTTTCCATAGTACGTTTACCTGATGGGTAGTCTTGTTACGTACAACTTTGTCTCTATGATCCAAGATCTTCATTGGCTTCTCTAAATTGGAGAGGTCATTCTCTAATGCTACCACCTCTAGATTTAGTGCATGTGTTATGTCAGGGATGCACTTCCTCAAGAGTGATGCATGGAATACATCATGTACTTGTGATAGGTTTGGTGGGAGTTCTAGTCGATAGGCCACTACTCCAATGCGAGCAAGGATATCAAAAGGGCCGATGTACCTTGGACTAAGATTTCCCTTCTTCCAAAATATCATAACCATCTTCCACGGTGATATGTGGAGTAATACCATGTCTCTGACATAAAACTCCAGGTCTCATCGATGATTATCATCATAGATCTTTTTTCGACTCTGAGAAACATTAATGTGCTACTGGATGGTCTTAACCTTCTCCACCATTTCTTCAACCATTTCCGGACCTAGGAGTTTTCTCTCACCATCTTCATCCCAACATGCCCATATTCTACACCTCGTCCCATACATGGCTTCATAAGGATCCATGTGGATGCTTATGTAGATATAGTTATTATAAGAGAACTCAACCAGAAGAAGATTTTGATCTCATAATCATTTGAAGAACATTTTGTATGCTCTAAACATGTCCTCAAGTGTTGGGATAGTCCACTCATATTGACCATTAGTTTTAAGATGATAATCCATACAAAAGTTTAGCATAGTATCTTAAGCATGTTGAATACTCTTTCAAAAAATAGAGGTGAACCTTGGATCTCTCTCAGATACAATCGATATTGGTAATCCATGTAGCTTTACCCCGTCTCTGATGTATATCTTTTCCAGTTGATCTAGTGAGAAATCCTCCTGAATTGCAATGAAGTGTGCAATCTTTGTTAGAAGATACACAACAACCCAAATTGAATTGCTTCCTTTCAATGTATTCGTAAGTCCACTAACAAAGTCCATGATGATGTTCTCACATTTCTATGCTAGTATGGGCAATCGTTAAATCTTCCCCTTAGACTTCTGCCTCTCATCCTTCACTTTCTGACATACTAGGAACATTGATGTATACTCAGCGATCTCCTTATTCATGTTCTCCCAACAATAATGCTCTCAAAGATCTCAATAAATCTTCGTGTCTCCTTGGTAAATGGATATATTTGAACCATGTGCATCATCCAAAAGTTCCTTCTTTATCTAAAAATTTGATGGAAGACATAGTCTTGAACAAAATATCACAATTCCTTCTTCATTGACAATGAACTCCAAGTATTTACCTTTTATAATATTTTCCACCTTCATAATTTTCACATCATCCTTTTGATAATCAAATAAGCTTTCCAAAAAATATGATTGAGCAATAATTTGTGAAAGTATTGATGATTTACTCTTCTTTATGATTCCCATATCCACCTTCATAAAATATAAGAATATTGGATCCTTTTCAATTCTCATCAATGATAGAATCACTGGTTCCATTCTACTTAGAGCATCCACCACCTTGTTCGATTTCCTAGGGTGGTAATGGATTGATTAGTCATAGTCTTAGATTAGATCTAACCATCTTCATTGGCACATGTTGAACTCTTTCTATGTGAATATATACTTGAGACTTTTGTGGTTTGTGTATATTTCACACTTCTCCCCAAAGAGGTAATGCCGCCAAACTTTAAAAGAGAATATCACTTAAGCCAACTCTAGGTAATGTGTTGGATAGTTTTTCTCATGAAATTTTGATTTCCATGATTCATAGGCAATGAATATTAAATTTTTCATAAACACACAACCCAAGCCCTTCTTTTAAAGATCACTGAATACCACAAAAAGTTCTCTTCCTGTGGATAGTGTGAGCATGGGTGCATTGATAAGCCTCATTTTAAATTCCTTGAATATCTCTTTGCATTCATCACTCCCAGAAAGCTTTACTCCCTTCTGAGTTAGCTTGGTAAGAGGGTTGGCTAATTGTGAGAAATTTCTCACAAATCGGTGATAATACCCAACTAACCCCAAGGTGCTACAAATATCTTTTACCGATGTTGGCCTTGACCATCCCTCAATTGTATCTATCTTAGATGGATCTATAGATATCCCATTTTTTGTGATGATATGGCCCAAGAACGAGACCTATTTCAACCAGAACTCACACTTGCTATACATTTCATAGATCTTCTCCTTTAGAAAGGTCTCTAGTACAGTTCTTAGATGATTCTCATGCTCCTACTTGGTTTTGGTGTAAATTAGAATATAATCTATAAATACTACCAAAAATTTGTTGAGGTAATATCGAAATTCCCTATTCATCAGGTCCATGAATATTGCTGGAGAAATATGAGTCCAAAAGCCATTACTATGAATTCACAGTTCCTATACCCTGTACAAAAATTAGTCTTGGGTATATCCTCCTTCTTTACCCTGACTTGGTAATATATTGACTGAAAATCCACCTTGGAAAAGTATTTTTCTCCACACAGATGATTGAAAAATTCATCATTTCGTGGGAGAGGATAATTTTTCTTTATCGTGATTTTTTTGAGCTCATGATAATCAATGAAAAGGCTCATTGACCCATCATTCTTCTTGATGAAGAGGACTGGTGCACCCCATGTTGAAGCACTTGGGAGTATAAACCCTTTATCCATATTATTTTGTAGTTATTTATTCAGATCCTCAAGCTCCACAATAGCCATTCTATATGGAGTCTTGGATATTGGAAACAACCCAGGTATAAGTTCAATTGAGGATTCAACATCAGTTCTAGGAGGGAGACCATGCGATTCCTCAAGAAACACTTCATTGAAATCCATCACAATAGGCACATCTTCAAGGATGGTTTCATCCTTATACTCAATCATCTGATCAAGATACCCATTCTTATAGGTCAGTAATATCCATGCTTGAGATGATGGTTCTAAATAATATTCATCTTTCTCCTTTCATTTGTATAGAATTGGGGGCTGATTCTCTATATGGAGAGTGATTTCCCTCTCACAGAAATTTATGCTGGCTTTATATGAGGAATGCCTATCCATGCCAAGAATTTCATAAAATTCCACTAGAGAGAGTATGAAGAGGTTCACCGAGAAGTTCAATCCACAAATTATAATAGGGTAGGAGTTATATTCATGGGATGTAATGATTTCCCCATTTTCTGTACTCACCGACATCATTACTTCCATGATTTGTGGTGGTGTTGGGATTTTTATACAAAAATTTTGGGATATAAAAGAATGTGTAGAACCAGAATCAAAAAGTAAGTTTTCTATTATTGAATGAATAACTAGTTTACATTTCACAACTTTGTTTTCGGGGATCACTTCAGCAGTAGTGATGGAAAAAGCTTTCCCTTTCTACCTTAGAGGTTGTTGGTTTCCTCCTAAAACCCACGGATTAGGGCACTGATTTTCAAGGTTCCCAAGTTCTTTGGAGTTGAAGCAATGAACAATGTGTGGAGGGTATAATAGAGAATTCCTCTCCTCTGTCATAGCCACGAGTTTTTCTTGTTTGCAGTTAAGAAATAGGTGCCCTTTTATTCCGCACCTAAAGCATTTCCTCTTTCCCTTCAACCAATTTATAGGGTGATTTTTTCTGTACCTTTGTCATGTGGGGTGCTGAGTTTCCCTAGCACCGTTGGATTTATCCATCAGACTTCCTGAATTGAATTCCACTTTAAGCTTATTATCCCCATGATACCTCTAAAATTAGCCAATCTAAATTTTTAATTTGAGGGCACATCAAACAATTACCTCATAGCTATCGAAGTCACGGATCACCAGGGATTTCCATAGGCTAGGTTTTATCCCACCAAAGAAGCAATCAACCTTTCATTCATGGGTAACGACAAAGACATAGGCATATCGTGAAATACTTGTGAATATTTCCTCGTACGCTATAATGGATTTATCATCTTTTTTCTTGAGGGAAAGGATGTCCCTTCCTATCTTAAGTTGAAGGGTGTGAGGAAAATATTTATCAAAATACATTTTCTAGAAATCCTTCCATTACAACCCCTCGATATCCTCCTCAGGCATCATATTTTTTATCATGGTACACCATTTATCATCTTCACCATTCATACGATAAGTATTCAGAATAACATTCTCTTGTTCATAACATTGATGTATGGAGAAGAACTTTTCAATTTAGTTGATCCATTTTTTGGAAATTGAGGGATTATATGATCTAATAAAAGTAGGAGGCATTTTTCTCATGAGGCTCTCGATTGTAACTTGTTCTTTCTAGGGGGGATGAACGTTCCTCGACCCATTTTTCTATTCAAATATTGAGTAAACTGAGAGAGAATCGTGAAATATTTCATGATTCCCACTCCTATTGGATTAGGCTCTTCATTAGAACAATAATCACATTGATCTTTACATCAGTTGTTAGCCTAAGTCCTCCTATTACCCACCTTGTTCTAGGATGAAAGTAACTTTAGGGGTAACACATAATGGGTAATCCAAATACAAAAATGGATGAGTTATAGATAACTTTTATTTCCTTAACTTATGAATCTGTAGGCTTCAATCTATTTTATCCATGATCTATATCCCAACATTTATTCTTAGGGGAATTTTTTTATCCATTAACAATGGTTCATACTATTCTTGTGAATTTACCAAAGAATATTCCCTTAGAGTTTTGTAACCAAGAGTGCAACAAGGCCCATTTTTGTGTACCAGAATACCCCAGGTGAAGCCCCAAACTCTTTGTTAGAGTTTTCACTCCTATGTACATCTGTGCTAGAGCCACCTCTACCTACTCGTATCCAGACAGAGATGTATTTTCTTAATAAACCACTTAATCAATACTCACCAAATTTTTGGGATGTTTTTATTATACTTAGTCTTATCCATAATTCTTCACTAGGGTTTTATAATACTAATCCCAAAAAAAAAACAAAAACTATCCTATGATACCAACTATAAAACCCCCTCTTTTATTACACACATAAACATTATTTAATACCTAAAATATTCACATGAAACAACATAAAACATTGAGAGGTCCAGTATAATTGGGGATTAGTAACATTATATAACAACTTATAACATAAGACACATATTCATTGAAAATTTCCTTTACATGACCACTACATTCCCTCGTAATTATCATTGTAAGGGATAACCTAAAAACATGCATAAGAAAAGGGTGATATACAAAGCCCAGTAAGGGATTAAACAATGCATAACATTAAGAATTAAATACATGTTAAGAAATAGTAATAATAATGGAACATAAAAGAAACATGAACATAAAGGCATGATATAGCACGATTATCATCACATGGAAATGTGGCAACAACACTTAACATGGTATTAACATGATCCAAGAATCATTTCACATGGAGAATGAGTAAACCCTCATTGCACTTGAATTATCATGAGTAAAAACTCATTGCACATGACGTATCACAATACTAATCTTTACCCAATGCATTTAAGCACTATCAGGGAACACCCTTCTAAAACATTTCATTTCATGCATAAGTGTGTCACATGGATCATACAACAAGGTTTCATTAAAAATCATTATTTATTCCAAGATAAAGGAATTTGGAAATAATACATGAAACTATATAATCAATAAGTAAATTTGCATAAAGTTTAATACCCTTGATAGAGAAATGGGCATCGTATTCACTATATAATGACTTTGGATTGAGCAAAATCACAGAGCAATTTTGGTAGTATAACAGCGTCACATAAGAATTCATAAAAATGGTTGATGAGAGAGAAAATGGTATATAATTATATGTACATGAAATATAAAGTAAGGGGGTCATATAGATACATGTACCAAAAAATTTAATGTAATTTAGATTTATAATACAAAACAGTTGCTTGAATGTGAATGTGAAGAGAGAAATTCCTTACGGAATTTCATCAGGGTAACGGCTGTACACAGAAGGTATTAATGAGAGAAAAATAGGTATATAATCATTTAAAACATAGGGAGGGGAATATACGGTAGGTGATACATCATACCCCAACATTTTAAATTGAAATTAAAAGGTTATTACAACATAAAGAATCTTGGATAAAAATAAGAAAGGTATGAATCCCTTGTGAAATTTCAACATAGTAACGAGTGTACACGGAAAGAATTAATGAGAGATAAGAAGGTCTGTAAACATTTAAAACATAAGGAACGTAATATATGGGAGGTAAGAAATAATACCCCAACATTTTTAATTGCAATAAATTGGGTATTAAAATATAAAGAAACTTGGATAAAAATAAGAAAATAAAGAATCCCTTACTTGAAAGTGTGATCCAAAAGACTTGGGAGAGGCTTGAGAGAGGATTATTGGGAGATTGGGGTTCCTTGAGAGGATTATATAGAGAGGAGGGAAGAGGTTGGTTGAGATCTAAAGGCTTTTAGTTAAGAGTAACTAGGAGCTTGGGTGAGTTTATATAGGAAAATGGAGGGAAATCTTTATTTTTTAGGTTTTGGACACCACACATTAAACTAATCAAAACCACAAAAAAACCCATAGTTTTTGCCCATTATTTGTTCATAAGGGGATTAGAAAAATTATTTTATAAGGAAAATTTCCAAAATTCTTAATATATTAGGCCTTCTTATGTGGAGGTGAGTCACACTCTCAAGAAAATAAATTTAAAAAGTTGAAATGTTTTATAAGTCTTAGAGGGTCCACTAAAGCTTTGTAAAATAAATCAAACAAACCTAAAATCACATTATTTTAATGGTAAAATATATATTGTCCAAAAATAATTTTTATAGTATTTTATTACATCACTATTGGTTCATTATGATGTAACAAAAGACATTATATATTTAAATGATATTTAATTTTTACCCAAAAATTCAACTGTCTCAGAAAATTATGAAAAATTAACCATTGGATAATTTCGACATCATTGTTCCAAAAATAATATTCTTTTTATCTAAATAAATTTCTAAAAATGTGAATTTTTACTTTTTACATAAAAAACGTCATTTATAAAAAAATCATGGGATTTGACAAAAATAGATTTTAAACCTTAACAAAAATCACAATTGTATTCATAATAATTATACCGTCATTTATATTTAATAAAAATTAATTTTGTGATAATAATTTATTAAAATATTATTTAATTCAAAAATCCATTAATTCATCAAAATAGATTTATTAATTAACTAAAAATGCTATTTTTTCATTAAAAACTATTTACAAAGTAAAACTAATAAAATGAATGTAAATTCTCTATACAAAAACAATGTACATAATCTAAGTGCTAGGGTCTTGTTACATATCCCATTATAACACCCACATAAGCCCAAAGGGTATGGTGTGCCATGGTGACAGATTCTTGGGGTGGATCAGATGACATCACCCAGGTGGTAATCTCTATCATCTTCCACTTCTCTAGTAGACGGTTCCATTTGAGCTTAACATTTTGTAGCTTATCTTGTGATTGGTCAAGAGAGAATCCCAATGATACCCCATTTTTTCAAGATCCAAAAAATGGGCTTTGTATAGAGCAATTCTACTGGATGAGGCCATCGGTTACTTTTTCTGAGTAAATTGTATTAGTTAAAGCCCTATATTTATACTAATAATGTGAAAATTGTTTAATGACTATATTAGTAATGATCAAAATCGTTAATGGTTTTTTAAAATCGAAAAACATAAAACCAAGGAAGTGTATATGTTATATAACCATTTCACGTTTAATTAGATGAAGATGAATTTTCATTAATGAATGTTTGGGCCATTTCACATAATGTAACGATCCGCAATTTTGAATAAATTTTTTTTCCTAAATTTGTGTGTTATTTTATTTTATACTCAAAAAAAATATTTCATTTAATAAAATGATTATAATTAAAATAAGACCATTGGAATCTAAATGTTGAAATTATTTTTCTATAAATACAAGTGATCTTGATTAATTAATATAGAAATAATATTCGATGGCCCCATCCAGTAGTCTCGAGCTGATCGAAGCCCATCTGACGGAACTCGGGAAAGAGGTAGCACCGTTGGGATTTGCTCTGGACCAAACACAATTCAAACTTCATCATGTGAAGCTGGAACATAATCACCATCACGAGAAGTTCAAGCTGATAGAAATCACTACTCGGGAAATGTTGGCTGAGCCGCCCCAAGATTCTATCACCCTAGCACACCTTACTCTTAGCTCAAATGCCGGTGTTATATGGGGTTATGTAACGAGACCGTATCTACCTTGTGTAATCCTTTGGTTTAAATAAAAATTGTGATTTCTTCTTATGATGAAGTTTGTGAATTTTCAAATGTCTAGATAAATATAGTATTCATATTATTGATGAAATTTCGAACAAGGATATTTTAATAATATTTATGTAAACCTTAAATAGTGAAAAATGTGTAAAGATTTTCAAAAAATGGTCTTCTAAAGTTGTGTTCAGTATGAAATTTAGAGTCTAATAAGATCAAAATAATTTTTGATGAATAGTAAATTATGAATAGTGATTTTACACTTAGGATTAGTAATGTGACCAAATGGATTAGTAATCTCACTTAAAGAAAGTTTTAATATAATTTAGGCACCCTGATAAAGTAATATGATTCAATAAAATAGGTAAATAACTATTTCAAAAATTATTGTTTAAGTATTAGTTTTTTCAGGTGAATAGTGTTTTTTATTTTAAAATTAAATTAAAAATATTTAGAATGTTATTTTCATAAAATGGAGTTCATTTTTTAAATCAGAGCATCGATATTTGGTTAAAGAGGATTTATGGGATTTTTCTGAAAAAGTTAAATTTTCAGTGAATACTGTTTGTATTTAAAAATTAAATTAAAAATATTTAGAAAATTATTTTCATAAACTTGGGTTCATTTTTGAAATCAATGCATCGATGTTTGGTTAAGGTGAAATTTTGGATTTTAATGAGAAATTTGAATTTTCAGTGAATATTGAAAATACAGTTTTTGAGTTTCAGGTGATGAATGACAACATTAAGGATGTAATAATTGTGCAATAATTATGGTCAACTTATGAATAGTTAGATAATTTATGAGGTTTTCCATGTTTCCAATACCATGGGATAATACCATGGGAAAGCCCATGGTTTTTCCAATACCACCGATGAGGTGTCCCTTGGAAATTAATTCTTTGTCCCCTCACTTATCCTATAAATACCAAGACTTTCCCTCATTAATTTCATTTCCAAATCCTCCCCAATGAAGTTCAAGTCTCTTTACCTCCCAAGGAGTCTTCCCAAGGTTCCCTCAAGCCTCCCAAGGCCCCGACCTTCAAACTTTTGATGTTAGTCTTCAAGGTAAGGGATCCTACCTCTCTCTTTCTTTTCAAGTACCTTCTTTTATGTCATTTCTTTTATGCTCCATGTTCTTATGTTGGAGGATGTTCATTTTCATATTACTATAATTTTCATTTTAATATGATGAGATACCCCTATTTCTCTCATAATTTCATTTTATGAATGTTTAAGTGGCGCCGTTAGGCTGCCGAATTTTTGTAACGGATCCTACCTCTCTTTTTTTTCAAGTACTCTCTTTTATGTCATTTTTTATGCTCCATGTTATTATGTGGGAGGATGTTATTTTTCATATTACTTTCCTTTTCAGGTTAATATGATGAGATACCCCCTCTTTCTCTCAACATTTCATTTTATGAATGTTTATGTGGCGCCGTTAGGCTGCCGAATTTTTGTAAGGGATCCTACCCCTCTCTTTCTTTTCAAGTACTCTCTTTTAAGTCATTTATTTTATGATCCATGTTATTATGTTGGAGGATGTTCCTTTTAATATTAATTTCTTTTTCATGTTAATATGATGAGATACCCCCTATTTCTCTTATAAATTCATTTTATTAATGTTTAAGTGGCGCCGTTAGGCTACCGAATGTTTGTAAGGGATTCACTCACTCTTCCCATTTTCAAAGTTCTATTTTCATGTCAGGTCTTTCATGTTCCTTTTTCCCATGTTGGGGTATTATATATATATCCATCATAATTTTATTTTATGTTCATATAATGATATACCCTATTTCATCTCATCAATTCAATTTTTAATGTTATATGTGACGTCGTTGGGCTGTCGAATTTTCCTAAGAGAAATCTCATTTTTTTTCTTCCTTCCATGTTTTTCATTTCATATGGTATGTATTTAAAATTTCACTACCATGTTATTATATCCCCTATATTCTATCCCTATACTATTTTATGTATCATTTCTGAGTGGGTGACCCATGTCTCCTATCTTTTCAATATTTTCAAAAACCCTGTAACATAGCTGTTATGCTGCAAAATTTTATTCTCTAAATGTGTCTCTCTTTTTCTCAAATTATTCTATTTTATTAAGTGAATTCTCAAATATCATTCTTCTATATGGGTATTCACATATATCTCAAAATTTCTATTTTAATTCTAGTATTTAAATACATGGAACACGCTTCCCTTTTCTGTGGGATTAAAGTGACACAAAGATCATGTCTCTAAAGCAGTTTTTAAAAAATTATGATTATGAAATGAAACCCATTTATTTTATTCTATATGGGTTTTTAATGAAATTATTGATGATGATATATGTGGATAACATGATAATAAATAAAAATTAAGGGTGCGCCCTTATAGCGCTCCAATGCATTGGGTAAAGACTTAATCTCTAGAGATGACCCTTTTAACGATACCTTGGTGAATAACCTTGGTAATTTTTTTTAATGACACCTTGGGGATGGATCTTTGTGATACAAAAATTATTGTCTAAGTTAATTGTTGTAGCCACATCTTCATGTTATGGAACACATTTTTTTATTATGATATGCCTCATGATATCTATCTCATGTCTTAATGATATTTATCATGACTTTATTGATGTATCTAAAGTTCACATGTAAAATGTTTCTCTTGTTTCCCTTACAAGGACTTATGCTAACCCTTTTCTTTGATGTATGCTCCGAGGTTAAGAGATGCGGTAATAAACATAAGTTGAACAATGGATAATCCATAAATTTGGTTTAGAAATTTTTTTATGTTGTTCTCATGTTTTATGTTCCTGATTTCCAAGACACTTGAATTTAAAGATCCTCTGTTTGTAAAATTTAATGAAATGTTATGTAATAAAAAGGTGGGATGCTATAGTTGGTATCAAAGTATAATTTATTTATTTATGGAAATTCGGATATGAAAACATTAGGAAGAAACCTATAGAAATGTTTAAATATAGGAAATATTCTGGGTATTTCGGTGAGTATTGAGTAAGTGGGTTATCAAGAAAATACATACATGTATTGATAAGAGCAGGTAGAGGTGGCTCTGGCATAGATGTACAAAGTGGTAAAACCCAAAAAAACCACTTTGAGCTAGACAACGGGAACTGGTACACGATAATGGGCATTACTTCACTCTTGGTTACGACACTCCCGGGGGATATGTTTGGTTAATCACATGCTTTTTATGAATCATTATGAAGGAATTATAGAAAAATATAAATGTATAAGCATGAAATTTTAATACCTAAAATCTTTTTTAGTTAAAATATTCATAAATAAAATAAGTTTCTCATGAAGGATTTATACATTTAGAAAATTTCCCCATTGTCTATGAATATGTTGACGTATTTCTTGAGGAGTTACCCAGAACTCCCCCATAAAGAAAGGTAGAGTTCCCCATTGAACTCGTACCTAGATCTCATCTGATGTCAAAGACCCCCTATTGGATGGAAAATGTGGAGCAAGAGGAATTAAAGAAACAACTCCGAGATATTTTGGAGAATGGGTTTATCCGAACAAGTGTGTATCCTTGGGGAGAACCAGTTCTCTTTGTGAAGAAGAAGTATGGATCGATGTAGCTATGCATTGATTATAGAGAACTGAATGGTATCACAGTGAACAAAAAAATACTCTCTTCCAAGAATTGGTGACTTATTTGACCAACTTCATGGGACTAAATTCTTCTCTAAGATTAATCTTTATTCTGGTTATCATCAATTGAGGGTGAAGAATGATGATATTCTAAAAACCGCCTTTCAATCAAGATATGGGCTCTATGAGTTTCTTGTTATACCCATCAGACTAATGCACCTTCTATTTTCATAGATCAAGAATAAGTTGATTTTAGAAACTTATGCTTTGTCAAATGGATTTCCTTTGTATAGGAAGACGATTTGGTGAATAAATGATAAAGGTTATTTTTTATGATGTTTTTTTGGAGTAATATATGCCTAAGATACTAAAGGATTTAAATTGGGGAGGAATTGTTGATTTTTGTTGTAAGAATTTATGTATTTATTGTGGACAAGGGTTGATTTGGGTTATTTCTGAAAAAACGATGAAACTATCATAGAGAATATGTGAATAGGTTAATTACACTATAGTATGAGACTTTAATAGTACTAGATGTTATTTGGAGATAAATGTTAAGATTTGTTTGGGGAAGACTATGTGATTAAATCCTTTCGAGTTTTGGGTTCCAATCTTATTTTGGATTATTCTGAATAATTTTAAGGATGGTTGTGTATTGAATGGTCTTTCTGGAACATTGGGTAATTTTGTTGAATTCTGGAGATTAATAGTCATATTTCTTTTTATAAAGGATTATCCTTTTTGGGGATTATATGATCTCATACTAACCTTTTTAGTTTTAGTTGATGACTAAAGACAAGGGAAAAATATAGTTATTCTTTTGGGGATTATTTGATTCTATAGAAGATGATTCTTGTGCTTTTGATGAGACCAAGTCTTTTTGAATGCTCATTGTTTGGAGAAAAGATTTGTCTTGGTGGAACCTTTTTAAGGGATGTAACTCTACTTGAAAGTAAATATATTTCCTTATGTTTTTATTGTATGTAGTAAATGAATTCCTCAAAATTATGAAAAGAAATGTAAAACAAAAATGTTGTTGGCTTACGTTTCCTACTGGGTAATCAAAGACCGTTTAACACATCTTAAGTTTATGATCTTCTTGTGGTTAATTTTCTCCTAATAATGTTTTCTATTACTCTCCATTAGAACTTGACCCTTTGTTTTCTCTTCCATATCTATGTTTTCCTACATGGAATCCTATTATGGGTTAACTCGGATGACCTTTATACTTCCCTTTCTTTCTTTTAAAGTAATAGTTTTACTGAATCTTTTACGATGTGGGACATTCAATAAAATTTCAAAGAACAATTTTAAAATTGTGAGGATGTAATTTTTTAAGGGGGGAGATTGTAATGACCTGAAATTTTGAATAAATTTTGTTTCCTAACTTTGTGTGTTATTTTATTTTATACTCAAAAAAACTATTTCATTTAATAAAATGAGTATAATTAAAATAAGACTGTTGGAAACTAAATGTTGCAATTATTTTTCTATAAATACAAGTGATATTGATTAAATAATATAGAAAGAAGATTTGATGGCCCCATCTAGTAGTCTTGGGCTAATCGAAGCCCATCTGATGGAACTGGGGAAGGAGGTAGCACCTTTGGGCTTTGCTCTGGACCAAACCCAAGCCGAACTTCATCATGTGAAGCTGGAATGGAATATCCTTCGCGAGAAATTCACGCTGATAGAAATCACTACTCCAGAAATGTTGGTCGAGCCACCCCAAGATTCTATCACCCTAAAACACCTTACTCTTAGGTCCTATGCTGGTGTTATAAGGGGTTATGTAACCAGACCATAATTGTCTTGTGTAATCCATTGATTTAAATAATTTTTTTTATTTTTTCTTATGATGATGTTTTTGAATTTTCAAATGTCCAGATAAATATAATATGCATATTATTGATGAATTTTAAGAAAAGGATATTTTAAAAATATTTATGTAAACCTTAAATAATTAAAAATGTGTAATGACTTTCAAAAAATGGTCTTCTACAGTTGTGTTCAGTATGAAATTTAGAGTCTAATAAGATCAAATTAATTTTTGATTTATTGTAAATTATGAATAGTGATTTTACACTTAGGATTAGTAACGTGACCAAAATGATTAGTAATCTCACTTAAAAAATGTATTAATATAATTTAGGTACCTTGATTAAGTAATATGATTCAATAAAAAAGGTAAATAACTGTTTCAAAAATTATTGGTTATGTATTAGTTTTTTAGGTGAATAATGTTTTTTACATTAAAATTAAATTAGAAATATTTTAAAAATTATTTTCATAAAATTGAGTTCATTTATGAAATCAGAGCATCGATATTTGGTTAAGGTGAATTTTTGAGATTTTTTGAAACAGTTGAATTTTCTGTGAATAGTGGTTTTATTTAAAAATAAAATTAGAAATATTTAGAAAATTTATTTTCAAAAATCAGAGTTCATTTTTGAAATCAGAGCATTGATATTTTATTAAGGTGAAATTTTTTATTTTTTCTAAGAAAGTTGAATTTTTAATGAATAGTAAAAATACAGTTTTTGAGTTTCGGGAGTTTAATGACATCATAAAGGATGTAATAATTATGCAATAATTCTGGTAGACTTATGAATTGAAAGATAAGGTATGAGGTGTCCCAAGTGTCCAGTACCATTGGAAAATACATGGTCAAGCCCATGGTTTTTCCAATACCACCGATGAGGTGTCCCTTGGCAATTAATGCTTTGTCCCCTCACTTCTCCTATAAATACCAAGACTTTCCCTCATTCATTTAATTTCAAAATACTCTCCAAGAAATTTCTGTTCTCTTTACATCCCATGGAGTCCTCCCAAGGTTCCCTCAAGCCTCCCATGGTCCCGACCTTCAAACTTTTGAAGTTACTCTTCAAGGTAAGAGATCCTAACTCTCTCTTTATTTTCAAGTACTTTCTTTTATATCATTTCTTTTATACTCCATGTTCTTATGTTGGAGGATGTTATTTTCCTTATTAATATTATATTCATGTTAATATTATGATATACCCCCAATTTCTCTCATCATTTCATTTTATTAATGTTTAAGTGGCGGCGTTAGGCTGCCGAATTTTTGTAAGGGATCCTACCTCTCTCTTTCTTTTCAAGTACTTTCTTTTATGTCATTTCTATTATGCTCCATGTTCTTATTTTGGAGGATGTTATTTTTAATATTACTGTCTATTTCATGTTAATATTATGATATAACCCCTCTTTCACTCATCATTTTGTTTTATGAATGTTTAAGTGGCACCGTTAGGTTGCAGAATTTTTGTAAGGAACCCACCTCTCTCTTTCTTTTTAAGTACTCACTTTTATGTCATTTATTTTATGCTCCATGTTCTTATTTTGGACAATGTTCTTTTTCATCTTACTTTACCTTACATGTTAATATATTGAGATACCCCCTCTTTTTCTCATCATTTCATTTTATGAATTTTTAAGTGGCGTCGTTAGGCTGCCAAATTTTTGTAAGCGATTCTTTCTCTCTTCCCATTTTCAAAGTTCTATTTTCATGTCAAGTCATTAAAGTTCCTTTTTACCAATTTAGGGTATGATATATATATATATCCATGATACTATTATTTTATGTTCATATTATCAGAGACCCTATTTGATCCTATCAGTTCATTTTTTAATGTTTTAAGTGACGTTGTTAGGCTGTCGAATTTTCATAAGAGAAATCTTATTTTTTGTCTTCCTTCCATATTTTTCATTTCATATGGTATGGCTTTCAAATTTCAATACCATATTCTTATATACTTTATATTATGTCCCTCTACTATTTTATGTATCATTTATGAGTGGGTGACCCATGTCCCCTCTCTTTTCAATATTTTCTAAAACCCTGTAACATAGCCGTTATGCTGCAGAATTTTCATCTCAAAATGTCTCTCTCTTTTTCTAAAATTCTTTTATTTTATTCAGTGAAAAATAAAATCTCATTATTTTATAGGGGTATTAAAATATATATTAATATTTTCTATTTTAATTTTTTTATTTACATACATGAAACCCTCTTTCCTTTTCCGTGGGTTTAAAGTGACATAAAGATCATGTCTTTAAAGCAGTTTTTATAATGTTATGATTATGAAATGATGCACATTTATTTTATGCTATATGGGTTATTTATGAAATGATTGATGATGATATATGTGGATCACATGATAATAAATCCAAATTAATGGTGCACCCTGACAGCGCTCCAATACATTGTGTAAATACTTAATCTCTAGAGATGACCATTTTAACAATACCTAGTTGAATAACCTTTGTAATTTTTTTAATGACACCTTGGTGATGGATCATGGTGATACAAAAATTATTGTCTAATTTAAATGTTGTAGCCACATCTTCATGTTATGAAACACATTATTTTTATAATGATATGCCTCATTATCTCTTTATCATGCCTTAAAGATGTTTATCATGAATTTATAGATGTATCTCAAGTTCACCTGTAAAATGTTTCTCTTGTTTACCTTACTGGGCCTTCTTCTCACCATTTCCTTTGATGTATGCTTCTAGGTTATGAGATTCTATAATAAACATAGGATGAACAATAGAGAATCCTTACAAGTGGTTTGTACAATTGTTTTATGTTGTTCTCATGTTTTATGTTCCTGATTTCCAAGACACTAGAATTTAATGATCCTCTGTTTGTAAAATGTAATAAAATGTTATGTAATAAAAATGTGGGATGCTATAGTTGGTATTAAAGATAATTTAGTTATTTATGGATATTAGGATATGAAAACATTTGGAAGAACCCTATAGAAAATTGTAAATATAAGAAATCTTCCAGGTATTTTGGTGAGTATTAAGTAAGTGGTTTATCAAGTAAATACATACCTTTCTGGATAAGAGCAGGTAGGGGTGGCTCTGGCACAGATGTACATAGGGGTAAAACTTGAAAACATCATTTTGAGTTAGACTCGAACGGGAACTAGTACACGAAAATAGGCATTGCTGCACTCTTGGTTAGCACACTCCCGAGGGATATGTTTGGTTAATCGCATGCTTTTTATGAATCACTATGAAGGAATTATAGAAAAATGTAATTGTCTATGCATGAATTTTTAAGACTTAAAATCAATTTTAGTTAAAAGATTCATAAATAAAATATGTTTCTCACGAAGGATTTATTCTTTTAGAAAATTTCCCCATTGTCTAGAAATATGTTGACGTATTTCCTGAGGAGTTACCCGGACTTCCCCCAGAAAGAGAGGTAGAGTTATCCATTGAACTCATACCTAGATATCATTCGATGTCAAAGACCCCCTATAAGATAGAAAATGTGGAGAAAGAAGAATTAAAGAAACAACTCTGAGATATTTTGGGGAATGGGTTTATCCGACCAAGTGTGTCTCCTTGGGGATCACCAGTTCTCTTTGTAAAGAAGAAGAATGGATCGATGCAGCTATGCATTGATTATAAAGAACTGAATGGGATCAGAGTGAAGAACAAATACTCTCTTCCCAGAATTGATGACTTATTTGACCAACTTTGTGGGACACAATTCTTCTCTATGATTGAACTCCATTTTGGTTATCATCAACTGAGGGTGAAGAATAATGATATTCCAAAAACTACCTTTCGATCAAGATATGTGCATTATGATTTTGTTCTTATTCCCTTCAGAATAATGCACCTGATATTTTTAGGGATCATGAATAAGTTGATTTTGGAAACTTATGTTTTATCAAATGGATGTCCTTTGTATAGGAAAATGATTTGGTGATTAAATGATAAAGGTTATTTTGGACGATGTATTTTCTTTTGGTGTACTATATGCCTCAGATACTACAAGATTTAAATTGAGGAGGAACGGTTGAATTGTTTTGTAATAATTTATGTATTTATTATAGATATATGTTGATTTGGGTTATTTCTAGAAAATAATGAACCTAGCATATATAATATGTGAAAAGGTTAATTAATCATTAGTATGGGACTTCAATAGTACTCGATGTTATTTGGAGATAAATGTTAAGATTTTTTTGGGAAAGAATATTTGATTAAATCCTTTTGAGTTTTGGGTTCCAATCCTAGTTTGGATTATTCTGAAGAATTTTAAGGATGGTTGTGTATTGAATGGTCTTTCTGGAACATTGAGTAATTTTGTTTAATTTTGGAGATTAATAGTCATATTTATTTTTATAAAGGATTATCCTTCTTGGGAATTATATGATATCGTACTATCCTTTTTAGTTTTTTTGATGACTAAAGAAAAGGGAAAAATATAGTTATTCTTTATTCGATTATGTGATTATCTAGAAGATGATTCTTGTTCTTTTGATGAGACCAAGTCTTTTTGAATGCTCATTATTTAGAGAAATGAATAGTTTTGGTGGAAACTTATTAATTGATGA
This sequence comes from Viscum album, assembly GCA_963277665.1. NCBI lineage: Eukaryota > Viridiplantae > Streptophyta > Magnoliopsida > Santalales > Viscaceae > Viscum > Viscum album. The sequence continues at coordinate 1,711,759,450 of OY728165.1, read as the reverse complement.
AACTCTACATGAAGGTAAATATATTTCCATATGTTTTTATTCTATGTAGTAAATCAATTCCTCAAAATTATGAAAATGAGCGTAAAACAAAAACGTTGTTCGTTTACATTTCCTACTGGGTAATCAAAGACTGTTTAACACATCTTATGTTTGTGATCTTCTTGTGGTTAATTTTCTCCTAATCATGTTTTCTATCACTCTCCATCAGAACTTGACCCTTTGTTTTCTCTTCTATATACATGTTTTCCTATATGGAATCCTTGTATTGTTTAACTCGAGTGACCTTTGTACTTCCCATTCTTTCTTTTAAAGTAATAGTTTTACTGACTCTTTTCTGATGTGGGACTTTCAACGAAATTTCCATTCCCAATTTTAAAATTGCGAGGATGTAATTTCTTAAGGGGGGAAGATTGTAATGACCCGAAATTTTGAATAATTGTTGTTTCCTATCTTTGTCTGTTATTTTATTTTATACTCATCAAAACGATTTCATTTAATAAAATGAGTATAATTAAAATAAGACCATTGGAAACTAAATGTTGCGATTATTTTTCTATAAATACAAGTGATCTTGATTAATTAATATAAGAAGAATATTCAATGGCCCCATCTAGTAGTCTTGGGATGATCGAAGCCCATCTAACAGAACTTGGGAAGGAGGTAGCACCTTTGGGCTTTGCTCTGTACCAAACCCAAGACAAACTTCATCATGTGAAGTTGGAATAGAATCTCTTTCGGGAGAAGTTCAAGCTGATAGAAATCAATACTCGGGTAATGTTGGCCGAGGTGCCACAAGATTCTATCACCCTAGTACACCTTACTCTTAGGTCCTATGCTTGTGTTATAAGGGGAAATATAACAAGATTGTAACTGTCTTGTGTAATCCTTTGATTTAAATAAAAATTGTGATTTCTTCTTATGATGATGTTTGTGAATTTTTAAATGTCCGAATAAATATAGTATGCATATTTTTGATGAATTTCAGAAAAATGATATTTTAAAAATATTTATGTAAGCCTAAAATAATTAAAAATGTGTAATGATTTTAAATAATGGTTTTTTATAGTTGTGTTCAGTGGGAACTTTAGAGTCTCATAAGATCAACTTAATTTTTGTTGAATAGTAAATTCTGAATAGTGATTTTATGCTTTCGATTAGTAATGTGACCAAATGGATTAGTAATCTCCCTTAAAGAAAGTTTTAATATAATTTAGGCACATTGATTAAGTAATATGATTCAATAAAATATGTAAATAACTGTTTCTAAAATTATTGGTTATGTATTAGTTTTTCCAGGTGAATAGCATTTTTTATTTAAAAAATAAATTAAAAATATTTAGAAATTAATTTTCATAAAATGGAGTTCAGTTTTGAAATCAGAGCATCGATATTTGGTTAAGGTGAATTTTTGGGATTTTTTTGAAATAGTTGAATTTTCAGTGAATAGTTTTTTTAAAAATGAAATTAAAATTATTTAGAAAATTATTTTCATAAATTAGAGTTCATTTTTGAAATCAGAGCATCAATATTTTTTTAAGGTGATATTTTGGATTTTTTCTGAGAAAGTTGAATTTTCAGTGAATAGTGAAAATACAGTTTTTGAGTTTCGGGTGTTTAATGACATCATTAAGGATGTAATAATTATGCAATGATTCTGGTAGACTTATGAATAGTAATATAAGGTATGAGGTGTCCCAAGTGGCCAATACCATGGGAAATCCCAATGTTTTTCCAATACCACCGATGTGGTGTCCCATGGAAATTAATGCTTCGTCCCCTCACTTCTCCTATAAATACCAAAGATTTCCCTCATTCAGTTCATTTCCAAATTGTAGGAACCCGTTTCTTATTTTTGATGTACGGGTTTCTTGTTCTCTCTTTTCCTTAAGTGTTTTTAACAAAATAAGGAAAATGGGGAAAAATCCCAAATTTTGGAAGTACACACCGTGTACCTTTCCAGACGTCGTGTACTTCTGGCCGTGTGAGATGGGTACATGGGGCGTGTGGCCATGCTGGGGATAATGGGTGTAGGAACCGACTACACACAGGGTAGTGGTCCTTTACACGTCATGTAGTTAGTTGGAAGGCGAATAGTAATGCGATGGCCACCTGTGGGGCAGCACACACCGTGTACTCACGAAGACACGATGTGTAGTCATGTTGGCAGGTGAACAGTGCCGCGCTGGCGGGAAGCCGCCAGTGGAACAATTTAAAAATGGGAAGTACACGCCGTGTACTCATAATTGCATGCCCTGTACTTTGTTTTTTCCCCTTAAAATGGGCAGTATCCTCCAATGTTTACAGGGAAGTCTTAGAACGGGAAGAGAGCTCGGGGGAGAAAGGCCGAATCTTTGAGGATCCACCGAGCACACATTCAGAATCCATTTACGCCTCGGACAGTCTCGTTGGAACCGCACGGGTAAGCCATCCACTCTTCTTTAACCATTCTTGCCAATTCTTCCTCTAACGGGAGTTATTTGCGTTTAAGTAAGAATTCTTTTACCTCAAATCTATGGTGTTTTTGGTCATTTTAGAAGGCATCTTTCGCCTATATCGTTCGTGCGTGTTTAAGGTAGGTGGCTTGGTGTTTATTTTTCCAACTGTCATGCGTTTTGTGTGTTTTTGAACTACAAACCCATATTTGGGGTGTTGTGTGGCTGAGGCCGTGGCTATTTTAACTACCTATAACTATATAGTAAATTAAATGTGATATTAAAATGCTGTTTGGAATCGCTGCTTGGATCCAAGACCACCGCGGGGGTGAATTCCTCGATTTATCAATTTGGATAGGATAACCGAGGGTATGCCATGTTTAAATTATGAATTACTTTTCCTTGAGAGGATTGTATGTAAATTGTCTGTTTATATATTGGTCATGGCCCAGTTACCTGTGCCTGAGGGCAGTGTTTTACTCTAGCTTGAGGGCATGACTATATTAACCTGAGGGTAATGGTCTCTTAGCTTGAGGGAAACTTCTTTCGTGCCTATGGGCAATAGACTTTGTGCCTGAGGGAGACACTACGTACGCTTGAGGGAAAAATCTGTTATACCTGAGGGCAACTACCTACGGGTTGGTTTCTTATTTCCTGAGGGTAAGGTCATGCTTTTCTGCGGACACTGACTGATTACACAGAAATGCAATGTGGTGTATTCTTATAATAAATGGATTAAATGAATAATTAAATGGAAATATAACTACTAAGTTAGTTACATTGATTTCTGGTTGGTTTATTGCATTTACTTTTGTCCACTGTTGTTGCATGTTTACACATAGTTGGGCACAGGCCTTTGGTGTGTGCCTACTGGGATTTATTTCTCACACCCTATTTGGGCCTTGCTTTTCGGCCCAAACAGATTACATTTCTGCAGGTGTAGATAAGGGCAAGGGTCCCTATACTGGTAATTGATTGTTGCTGGGGTGTAGGAGAGCATGGGACCGAGAATTGGATCGCGATGCTGCTGGCTGTTCTATTTTCCTTTCCTGTACTTGTACTTCAGTTGTATTGTATTGTATTGTGGTGTAACATGTTCTGGTTGTTTTCATAGAATTGAGGCATGTTGCATCAATTTATATACTGGTTGTTTATATCTACTGTAGTTATTAATTTCAGTTGTGTATGGTTTACTGCTTTCGCTGTTACTGTATGTTTATTTTATATTCTGATGCACTACACTTTGACAAATGAGGGCATAGTTTCCCCACTATCAGACCTGGGCCCTCACTGCTAGTAGGAAGCCTATGGCATTTGGGGAAATGCGCTTGAGGTCACGTGGCGAACCGGGTTCGGGGCACCTGTGGAGTGGTACCCAGAACCGGGACGTTACAAAGTGGTATCAAAGGGGTTATTTTCTTTGGCATACTATTTGGAGCCTTAGTCAGGTATAGGATGAGAACGGTAGTTGGAAATAATTTGTGCTTGGGTGTTTCTAACCCGTGTATAGGGAAAATCCAATTTACCTCGTGTTGCAATTTATTTGATTTTACAGTTTTACAGTTGATATGATTTCACCGATGGGTGACGCACTTGTGATTGTGCTATTTATATTTTATCTATGGGTTCTATTTAGTTACAATCTGATGAGATGAGGGTATTCCATGTCATGCATCTTTTAGAAACATGCTAGAAATCACATTCCATGCATAGTTCCATGCCATATAGGTGCATTAGAAGTTTCATTCTGTTGTGATAGTTGTTGTGCTACGAAAAGCATGCTATTGTGATTGCTTCTTGATAACTACCTTTTATGAGATTGGGTATTTTTTATGAGTCGGTTTATATAATGAACATCAAACTTTGGTTTTTGGAGAGTATGGGCCCCCATTGACCGGAATTGTGTGGATCATTGGCTTTTTATTATGTTACAACACAGATAAGATGTCAAACTTTTATTCGTGGGGAGTATGGTCCCTCACGGGTCAGAATTTTGCACTTAGGTGTTGTTTTTCAGTATTTTCTGGGATCCGGAGTAGTTTCTGAGGCATACTGTCTGGAAAACCTAGTATACACGCCGTGTAGTGCTTCACACACGCCGTGTGTGTTCTTCTGTTCGGGAAGAAAAAGAAAATTTTTGAGTACATGCAATGTACCCTGAGTACACGTCATGTAGTCTCTTCCCGTGTCACAGACCGTGTGGGCGGCGACACGAGGAAGGGAAGAGCTTGGGGAGAACACACCGTGTAGTTTCTGTACACATTGTGTAGTGTGGACCTGATTTCTGCTGTGTAACCAACAACACGGGCGGAGGAAACCCTACGACGAACATGTTGTGTCAATGAAGAACACACCGTGTAGTGTGACTTGGGGACCCGGTCGTGTAACTAACAACACGGTTTAGGAAAATCCCTTTTTATAGACGTCGTGTATAGGTGTAACACACTGTGTAGTGTCAAGTCGAGTAGTCTTCCATGTCACAAGCGACATGGGCAGTTGTAAATAACACCATAACACGCCGTGTAGATGATATACACGCAATGTAGTTTCATTTAAATGGAATCCGTGTGGATTATCCATGTTGAAGGACCCGGGTAGGGGAAGTTAAGTGATGTACACGCCGTGTAGCCATTATACACACCATGTAGTCTTGTTTTTCAAATCGTGAAATGCCTTCTTTCTCTTGTTCCATTTGTGGTTTCTTCATTTTTAGTCTTTTTAATCTTGAATCTAAGGAATATTTTTGACCTTGTAGAGTCATGCCGCCTAGACGACCACGTGTTGTTCACCAGGAGAGCAGCAACAAGTATACTCTAGAGATGGTGGGCCATGGGCTACAAGTGGATCCTCCAGTAGTGATATATGCGGCACCATCTATTATATCAGACACAGGTGCGGATGCGCAGTTTTGTGAAGGCTTTATGTGGTTCATGCAGACCTTTCAGGGAGCACCGCAGGCTACCACATCTATGGCTGAGCTAAATCATATTTTTTAGCAGTAGCATCCGCCTATGTTTTCAGGGGATGGCAGACCGCAGGCTGCAGAGTCTTGGCTAGGATTGATGCAGACAATATTCGAGCATCTTGAGACACCTCCAGGGCGGAGGGTCAAGCTCGCGACATACAGGCTGCGTGATTCCGCTAAGAGGTGGTGGGATGTTACCACCCAGTCAGAGCATCACAGAGACATGGCATGGAAGGATTTTTGAGCAGTATTCTATGACTTCTTCTTCCCAGAGACGATGAGGGCAGATAGATCTCGAGATTTCATGAATTTGCAGCTGGGCGCTATGTTGGTGATGGACTATTCTGCTCGTTTTACCGAGATTCATCATTTTGCACCAGTTCTCGTGGGTGATGAGATGTTGAGAGCTAGACGTTTTGAGGATGGTCTTAGTTATTACATCTGAGCACTGGTGAATGTTTTCAGGTTTCCTTATGCACATGATATTGTGAACCAGGCATGGATTTCAAAAAGGAACCGGAGGGAATCTAGTGGTGTGGGCTAGGGTGGTTCCGCACCAGTTACTGGTACTATTTCAGCTAGCAAGAGGGAGAGACAGATGGACTTCTCCTAGGGTGGAAGTACCAGTTAGAAGAATGCTTCAGGTGGCTAGGTCATGTGATAACAGTGTGGTAGAGAGGGGCACAAGAGGCCACTGTGTCCACATGATCCAGTGGAGTTCCGATCTTACAGCAAGATGGGTCATCTGCAACGCTTTTGCAGGGCGTTTCTACCAGTGGCTAGTGAGAGGGGTTCTGTGAAGACTCTGCGTGCTGGAGTAGGACCAGTGGCTTCCTACCAGTCGGGGAACTGGAATACGTCAGGGCATGCATGCAGAGATGGTGGTCTTGCCTGTGGTAGCCAGACACCAGGATCATAGAGGCAGCAGGGTGAGACGACTCAGGGTAGCGAGGTTGTGTCATAGGGCCGTGACACTTGGTAGGCATATGCAGTGCAACAGACCCACCAGGAGCAGGATCTCGGACCTTCTACAATCAGAGGTACTATTCTAGTCACTTTTGTCTTATCTTCAGTACTTTTTGATACGGGTGCTACACATAGTTTCATATCTGTACCCATTGTGGAGAGCTTTGGGCTCTGTGTTTCTACTTCTTCTGATATCATGATGCTAGACACTCTGTTGGGGACTAGAACAGCTGGTTTGCATCAGTGGAAGGAGTTCCCCTTGAGGTTGGTCGGTGTAACATTCGTTGGGACCTCTATGTCTTACAGATGACATCTTATTACGTCATTCTTAGGATGGACTAGTTGGTTCCCTTTTGAGCCTCTGTAGACTGCAATCATCGTAGGGTAAGTTTCACGTCACCATAGGGCGGAGAGTTTCGATACATGGGTGAATGGGATGTTCAGACGAGTCGACCTGGAGCAGAGCATCGTTGGCATGGTGGAGTCACGACCCAGATTGCGAGCTTATATCTGGATGACTAGGGGATTTGTCAGAAGGATTTCCCTCCAGTGGTGGATCGTTTCAGGGATGTCTTCCTGGATGATATTTCAGGTCTTCCTCCAGAGTGTGAGGTGGATTTCTCTATTGAGCGTCTGCAAGGGGAAGTACTGGTGTCCATTCCTCCTTATAGGATGGCCACACCTGAGTTGCAGGAGCTCAAGAGGCAGTAATAGTAGTTATAGGAAAATGGTTTCATCCAACCCAGTATATCTCCTTGGGGTTCACTGGTCCTTTTTGCAGTGAAAGTGGACAGTACCCTCAAACTCTGTGTGGATTATCAGATGTTGAACCAGTTTACGGTTAAGAACCAATATCCCTTACCGAGGATTGATGATCTTTTTCATCAACTTCGTAGAGAACGAGTGTTCTCGAAGATTGACTTGAGATCAGGATATCATCGGTTGTGCGTTAGACCATCTAATATACCTCTCACAGCTTCCAGGAGCGGGTATGGTCTATACGAGTATACAGTTATTCTGTTCGGACTCACGAACGTGCCAACTGTTTTCATGGCTCTGATGAATCGTGTGTTCCATTCTTATCTGTACTCTTTTGTGGTAGTATTCGTGGATGATATATTGGGGTACTCTCACACTCGACACGACCATGCCACCCATCTTGAGATCATATTGAGTACACTGAGAGAGATTCAGCTATATTCTAAGCTCTCAAAGTGCCACTTTTGGATGGACCAGATACACTTACTGGGTCATATCATCTTAGAGGTAGGAGTTCCAGTAGACCCAAAGAAGGTAAGAGCAGTAGTTTCCTGGTAGTAGCCTAAGAACGTGTTTGAGATACAGAGTTTCCTAGGGATGGATGGTTACTACAGATGCTTCATATAGGACTTCTCCTACTTAGCAGAACCGTTGACAGGTTTGACTATGAAGGGTGTGAAGTTTGTTTGGTTGGAAGCTTGCGAGATAGCCTTTCTGGACCAGAAAGGAAGGTTGACATCAGCACCAATCCTGATACTCTCAGTGCAGGGGATGAGCTATACATTCTACTGTGATGCATCAGGTATTGGGCTGGAATCAATGTTGATGTAGGGAGATCGAGTTGTTGTGTACGGGTCTCGGCAGTTGAGTCCACATGAGAGGAATTACCCGACGCATGATCTCAAGTTGGCTGTGGTTGTTCATGCGTTGTGCTCACATTATCTATTGGGAGGGCATTTTGTGGTTTTCACCGACCACAAAATCCTCAATTATATATTTACTCAGCGTGACTTGAATCTGAGGCAGTGAAGGTGGGTTGAATACCTTTAGTCCTTCGATTTTAAGCTTGCCTGTACACCTGGTAACGGTAATGCAGTAGTTGATGCACTGAGCAGGAAAAATCAGACACATGCAGTGCAAGAGGCCAGTGGCGAGTGGAAGCTCATTGCTTTGTTCTTTGAGATACATCTGAAGGTGCACGACAGTCAGGGGAAAACCTATCTTTCATATTTAGCTGCGACTTCTACCCTATTAGATAGAGTGAGGATGAGACAACTATCTGATTCAGAAGGCCTAGTTCCATGGGAGTCGGTGGCAAGTGAGGACCCTCCTCCTGGTTGGATGATGGGCGATGATGAGGTTCTGCATTTTAATGGACGAGTGTGGGTTCCAGGGGATATACGCGAGGAGCTAATGTGGGAGTTTCATGCTTCATCTTGGGCAGTTCATCCCTGGGTTACCAAGATGTACCGTGAATTGAGATGTCATTACTAGTGGCTGGGTATGAATAAAGAAGTAACTGGTTTTGTTACGAGGTGTTCCACCTGTCAGCAGGTGAAAGAAGAGTATCAGAGACCAGCTGGACTGTTACAGTAGTTACCCATTCCGGAGTGGAAATGGGATGATGTCGCGATGGACTTCATGACTGGTTTGTCGAGGTCACCTCGAGGCAATGATTCCGTGTGGGTTGTTGTGGATAGACTCCCGAAGGTAGATCACTTTTTCCCGATCAAGGAGACCTTCGGTGTTGATGAGCTCGGGAAGTTTTATATCTGAGAGATCATACGTCTTCATGGGGTCCCTCGTTCTATCATTTAAGATAGGTACGCCCATTTTACATCTCGTTTCTGGCAGAGTTTTCAGAGGGCACTGGGTAAACAGTTGCATCTGAGCACAACTTACCACCCTCAGACCGATGGCCAGTCAGATCGTACTATACAGGTGCTTGAGGACATGTTGTGAGCATGTTTCCTAGTCTTTGGGGACTCTTTGGAAAAACTCATACCCCTAGTCGAGTTTTCCTATAATAACAATTTTCATGCAACTACTTAGATGGAACCATACGAGGCTTTATATGGTAGGCCATGCCGATCACCTTTGTGCTAGTCAGAGACAGGTGAGGCAGCTTTGCTGGGACCACGTCTCATGTAGGAGACTTCTGAGTTGGTCCAGTTGATTCATAAGCAGATGGATACCGTGTAGTCTCGTCAGAAATCATATGCTGATCGCCGTAGACGACCTTTGGAGTTCATGGTTAGGGATCAGGTTTTCTTGCGTGTTTCTTAAAGGCTGGGACACAAGCGGATCACGAGATAGGGTAAACTTTCACCGATGTATGTGGGGACATTTGGGATTCTGGAGAGAGTCGGGCTGGTTACCTATCAGATGTAGTTACCACAGAGGTACTGAGCCATGCACAACGTCTTCCATGTATCTCTGTTGCGCTGCAATCATTCAGACCCATCTCACACCTTTCAGCCATAGGAGGTTGAGCTTCAGATGGATGCGTCCTTTGAGAAGAATCTGATTTGTATCGTTGACAAGAGCATAAGGCTCTCCGAGGCCGGTCAGTTCCTCTCGTAAAGGTGCTATGGCAGCATGGCCGGGTGCAGGACAAAACCTGGGAGTGGGAGACCGATGTACGTGCTCAGTGGCAATAGATGTTCTAAGATATATCTTCGCCACCCTTGGAAGGGAAATTTGGGGACAAATTTCTTTAAGGGGGGATGTTTGTAAGAACCTGGTTCTTATTTTTGAGGTACGAGTTTCTTCCTTTATCCTTTCCTTAACTTTTTTTAACAAAATAAGGGAAATGGGGAAAAATCCCAAATTTTGGAAGTACACGCTGTGTACTTTTCCACATGCCGTGTACTTCTGTCCATGTGGGATGAGTACACGTGGCGTGTGTCCATGCTGGGGATGAAGGGTGTAGGATTCGACGACACGCCCTGTAGTGGTCATTTAAACGCCGTGTAGTCATTCGGCAGAAAAATAGTAAGGCGGTGGCCAGCTCTGGGGAAGCACATTCCATGTACTCACGAAGATACGTCATGTAGTCATGTCGGCAGGTGAACAGTGCTGCACTGGTGGGAACCCGCTAGGGGAACAGTTTAAAAATGGGAAGTACACGCCATTTACTCGAAATTACACACTATGCACTTTTTTTCTTAAAATGGTCATTGGCCTCCCCTGTTTACAGGGAAGGATTATAATGGGAAGAGATCTCGGGTGAGGAAGGCTGAATCTTTGAGGATCCGCCAAGCACACATTCAAAATATGTTTCCGCCTCGGACGATCTCGTTGGAACCGCACGGGTAATCCCTCCACTCTTCTTTAACCGTTCTTGCCAATTCTTCCTCTAACGGATGTTATTTGCGTTTAAGAAAGAATTAATTTACCTCAAATCTACGGAGTTTTTGGACATTTCAGAAGGCTTCGTTCGAGTATATTGTTCATTGGTGTTTAAGGTAGGTGTATTGGTGTTTATTTTTTCAACTGTTTTGTGTTTTGTGTATTTTTGGGCTACGGACCCATATTTGGGGTGTCGTGTGGCTGATGTCGTGGCTATTTTAACTACCTAGAACTGTATAGGTTATTAAATGTGATATTAAAATGTCTTCTGGGATTGCTTCTTGGATCCAGGACCACCCCGGGGGTGCGTTACTCTATTTAGTCATTTGGCCAGGATACCCAAGGGTATTCCATGTTTAAATTATTAATTAATTTGCCTCGAGAGGATTGTATGTAAATTGCCTATTTATATGTTGGGCAAGGCCTGGTTACTTGTGCCTGAGTGTAGTGTTTTACTATAGCCTGAGGGCATGACTATATTATCTTGAGGGAAATGATATCTTAGCCTAAGGGCAACTTCTTCTGTGCCTATGGGAAATAGACTATGTGCCTGAGTGCGACACTATGTACGCCTGATGGGAAAATCTATTATGACTGAGGGAAACTACCTATGGGTTGGATTCTGATTACCTGAGGGTAAAGTCTTGCTTGTCTTATGATGCTGACTGTTTACTTAGAAATGCACTGTGGTGTTTTCTTATAATAAATGGATTAAATGAATAATTAAATTGCAATATAACTAGTAAGTTAGTTACTTTGAGTACTACTTAGTTTATTGAATTTACTTTTGTGCACTGTTCTTGCATGTTTACACACAGTTGGGCACGAGCCTTTTGTGGGTGCCTACTAGGATTTATTTCTCACACCCTGTTTGGGCCATGCTTTTCGGCCCAAATAGATTACGTTTCTACAGGTGTAGATAAGGGAAAGGGTCCCTATACTAGTACTTGATTGTTGCTGGGGTGTAGGAGAGCATGGGACCGAGAATTGGCTTGTGATGCCGCTGGCTGTTCTTTTTTGCTTTCCTGTACTTGTACTTCAGTTTTATTGTATTGTATTGTGGTGTAACATGTTCTGGCTGTTTTCATTGAATTTAGGCATGTTGCATCATTTTATATACTGGTTGGTTATATCTACTGCAGTTGTTAATTTCAGTTGTGTATGGTTTACTTCTTTCACTTTTTCTGTACGTTTATTTTATTTTCTGCTATGCTACACTTTGACAAATGAGGCCATAGGTTCCCCACTATTAGATCTGGGCCCTCGCTGCTAGTCGGCAGCCTCTGGCTTTTGGGGAAATGCGCTTGAGGTCACGTGGAGAACCAGGTTTGGGGCACCCATGGAGTGGTACCCAGAACCAGGACGTTAAAAAAATCCTCCCCAATGATGTTCTGGTCTCTTTACCTCCCAAGGATTCCTCCCAAGGTGCCCTCAAGCCTCCCAAAGTCCCGGACTTCAGGATTTTGAAATTACTCTTAAAGGTAAGGGATCATACCTCTCTCTTTCTTTTCATGTACTCTCTTTTATGTCATTTCTTTTATGCTCCACTTTATTATGTTAGAGGATGTTCTTTTTCATCTTACTATCCTTTTCTTGTTAATATGATGAGATACACCCTCTTTCTCTCATCATTTTATTTTATGAATGTTTAAGGGGAGACATTAGGCTGCCAAATTTTTGTAAGGTATCCTACCTCTCTCTTTCTTTTCAAGTACTATATTTTTTTTTAATTTCTTTTATGATCTATGTTCTTATGTTGGACAAAGTTATTTTTCATATTACTCTCTTTTTCATGTTAATATGATGAGATACCCCCTCTTTCTCTCATCATTTTTATGAATGTTTAAGTGATGCCGTTAGGCTGCCGAATTTCTGTAATGGATCCTACCTCTCTCTTGCTTTTCAAGTACTCTCTTGTATTTCATTTCAATTATGCTCCATGTTCTTATGTTGGAGGAAGTTATTTTTCATCTTACTGTCATTTTCATGTTAATATGATGAGATACCCCCTCTTTCTCTCATAATTTAATTTTATGAATGTTTAAGTGGTGTCGTTAGGCTACCAAATTTTTGTAATGGATTCTTTCACTCTTCCCATTTTCAAAGTTCTATTTTCATGTCAAGTCTTTCAAGTTCCATTTCCCCATGTTTAGGTATGATATCTATATCCATCATAATATTATTTTATGTTCATATGATGAGAGACCCTATTTGATCTCATCAATTCATTTTTTAACGTTTTAAGTGATGTCGTTAGGCTTTCGAATTTTCATAAGAGAAATCTAATTTTGTTTCTTCCATCCATGATTTTCATTTCATATGGTATGTCTTTAAAATTTAATTAACATGTTCTTATATCCTTTATATTTTGTCCCTATATTGTTTTATGGATCATTTATAAGTGGGTGACCCATGTCCCCTCTCTTTCCAATATTTTCTAAAACCCTGTAACATAGCCGTTATGCTGCAGAATTTTCGTCTCAAAATTTATCTCTCTTTTTCTCAAATTATATTATTTTATTAAGTGAATACTAAAAGCTCATTATTCTATAGGGGTATTCACATATACATCAAAATGTTCTATTTTAATTATGGGATTTACATACATGAAACCCACTTTCCTTTTCCATGGGTTTAAAGTGACATAAAGATCATGTCTTTAAAGTAGTTTTTAATACGTTATGATTCTGAAATGAAACCTATTTCTTTTATGTAATATGAATTATTTATGAAGTTATTTATGATGATATATGTGGATCACATGATAATAAAGACAAGTTAAGGGTGTGCCCTGATAGCGCTCCAATGCATTGGGTAAAGACTTAATCTCTAGAGATGACCATTTTCACGATACCTTGGTGAATAACCTTGGTAATTATTTTAATGACATCTTGGGGATGAACCTTGGTGATACGAAAATGATTGTCTATGTTAAATGTTGTATCCACATTTTCAAGTTATAAAACACATTATTTTTATTATTATATGCCTCATGATCTCTTTCTCATGCCTTAAAGATATTTATCATGACTTTATTGATGTATCTCAAGTTCACAAGTAAAATGTTTCTCTTGTTTCCCTTACTGGGCCTTCTGCTCACTGTTTCCTTTTATGTATGCTCCCAGGTTATGAGATGCTACAATAAACTGAGTATGAACATTGAAGAAGCCTTACAAGTGGTTTAGAATAATGTTTTATGTTGTTCTCATGGTTTATGTTCCTGATTTCCAAGGCACTAAACTTTAAAGATCCTTTGTTTGTAAAATGTAATGAAATGTTTTGTAATAAAAAGGCGGGTTGCTATACTTAATTTATTAGTTCTCAGCTTTGGATAGATCAATGGAATCGCCTAGAGTTGCGATCTACCTTGGAAGCTTTGATAAATGGTCTTTATAGGGTACACTCCAACTAGTTAATGCTATCACTTCCTTTGCGTATGTCACTTAGATATTTCTAAAACCCTATAATTATATTAATCTAGTGATCACTATTCAATGACTATATTTTATAAATGGTAAAGATTATTAACGATCATTTAAATTCAGTAGGATATAATAAAACCAAATAAGTTCATGTATTTTCTATAACCATATTAAATAATAAAAAACGTAAATAAATTTCAATGGGAATTTTATTTATAATAGTTCAGGTCACTATAATCAAAATAATCTGAATGCGTTTTCATGATTTTTTAGTATGAAACTTGTTATTTTTATTAAAATTAATCTCAATTTTAAATAAAAATACACACTTAGAGTTCTATCAATAACACCACGCATTAAATTGTTATGTGTTTTATTCCTACACATTATGAATGACTTATGGGTCATTTTACTAAAGTATCAAAACAATCTGAATGTGTTTGTTCAGTTTTCAGTATCTCACATGAATTTTTACTAAATTTAATGTCATTTTTTAATAAATAGGCACACTTGGATTAGTGTAACAACCCGAAATTTTGAATAATTTTTGTTTTCGGAATTTCTTGTGCACTCAACAAATCTATGTCCTTTTATTAACGAAGTAAGTATAATTAAAATGAGACTGTTGGGTTTTGATTGTTATATGAACATTGTCCAATATGACCATTGGTCAATATGATTATTGGAAACTATACTATTAATGTTATTATTATTGTTTATAAATACAAATGATCATGGTTAATTAATAGAAAAAGAAGAGTTGATGGCATCATCTAGTAGAATCGGGCTATATGAATCCCAAATAACAGAGCATGGGAAGGAGGTAGCATCACTAGGCTTTGCTTTATACCAAGACCAAGACAAGATTCAACATGTTAAGCTCAAACATAATCACCTTCATGATAAGTTCAAGTTTATAGAAATCACCACTCACACAATGTTGTCCGAACCGCCCTAAGATTCTATCACCATTGCACACCGTACTCTTAGGTCCTATGCAGGTGTTATAAGGGGATATGTAGCGAGGAATTAGTTACTTTGTGTAATCCTTTTGTATAAGTAAAAGTGTTATTTTTATTATGGTAATTTTTTTTGAATTTCAAATGTAAAAATAAATATAGAATTAATTTTTAGAAGTTTTATATAATTGATGGATATTGGAAAAAAAGGTATTTTAAAATATTTTTTTTATACTTTAAATAATTAAAAATTTGAAATTATTTTCAAAAAATGGACATATATAATTATGATCAGTAAGAAATTTAGAGTCTTATAAGATCAATATGTTTTTTGGCGAATAATAAATTATGAATAGTAATATCAACCTTATGAATAGTAATGTGACCAATGGAATAGTAATATCACTTAATTAAGTATAATTATAATTTTGGTATCTTGAATTGTAATGTGATATAATATAAAAATTAAATAACTATTTCTGAAATCATTAGTTAAGTAATAGTATTTTTTTCATATAAATAGTAATATTACATAAAAATTAAACATCACTTATTTAGAATGTTATTTTCATAAAATGGAGTTCATTTTTGAATTCAGAACATTGATATTAGGTTAGGGTGAATTTAGGATATTTTTATAAATTGTTTTGTTTTTCAAATAATAGTAAAAATAATGTTTATGAGTTTTTGTTGTGTTTTATTACATCATAATGATGTATTGTGTAATCTAAAATTATGGTAAAAAAAATTGGATTAAAATACTATATAAGGTGTCCCAATTGGCAAAAACCCTGCTCAAATACCCTGAGAAAGCCCATGGTTTTGCAAATACAAAAAATGAGATGTCCCTTTGAAATTAATAAAAATATTCCCTCACTTTTGCTACAAATAGAAACCCATTACTTCATTCCATTCATTAAAAATTCCTCTAGAACTAAGATATAGTCTATTTACCTCCCAATTTTTACTCCCAAGGTGACCTCAAGTCCCCTAAGGTCCCAAACATTGAGTTCTTTAAAGTTACTCTTCAAGGTAAGGGAGCCTTTTGAGCCTCCTCTTTTATTCAAGACTTCCTTTATGTCGTGTCTTCTAGTTTCCATTTTATTATGTTGGGGTATGATCTTATATATCCTTATTTATTTCCATTTTATGTCAAAATTATTATATAACTTTTCTACTCTCATCAATTTATTTTCTGAATTTTATGTGATGCTGTTAGGCTGTTGAATTTTCGTAAGGAAATTATCGAATTCTCTTTTTTCTATTCATGTTCTATTTTATATGGTATAACTTTCAAATTTTCATAACATGTTCTTATTTACATTTTATTATATCCATATCCTATATTATGAGTCATTTATGGATGGTAGACCCCTTTCACCTTTTTTAATGTCTTCTAAAACCATGTTCCATAGCTGCTATGCTGTAGAGTTTTCTTCTCAAAATATCTCTTTTTTTCTCTCATGAAATTTTCTTATTTTATTTATGTGAATACGCAAACCTATTTAACTTCTTGGGGGTATTAATCAATAAATAAAAATAATATATTTTATTATGTAATTGTTATACATAAAATCTTCATTCCCTTTCCATGGGTTATAAATGAGATAATTATCATGTTTTTAAGCACTTTTTAAAACTTCACGATTCTTATATGAAACTCATTTATTTTATTCTATTTGGTTTAATTATGAAATGTTTTATTATTATCTATGTGGATAACATGAAAATAATGACATATTAAGTGTACACCCTGACAACACTCTAATGCATTGGGTAAAGAAGATAATCTCTAGAGATGACAAGTTTTATGATACCTTGGTGAATAACCTTGGAAATTTTTATGACACCTTGGGGATGGACATTGATGATATGCTTATGAATGAATAAATTAAATTTTGTTACCCCATTTTCATGTTATGATTCAAGTATTTATTATTATTATTATTATATGCCTCGTTTCATTCCTTTATGTTATTCCCCATGTTCTTATTTATATCGCTCAAGTTCACATGTAAACTGTTTCACTTGTTTTACTTATTGGACCTTCTACTCACCCTTTCATTTAATGTATGTCTCTAGGTTATGAGATGAAGTAATTATTCTTAGGATGAACCTTTCAAGAATCCTTTTAATAGTATTAAAATAGTATTATATGTTTTCATGTATTATGCACCTTATTTCAAAGACAATAGACTTTAAATATCCTCTGTTTGTAAAATGATATGAAAGGTTATGTAATAAAAATAAGGGATGTTATAGTTTGTATAAAAGGATAGTTTAGTTATTTTTTGAAATTAGGCTATGAAAACAATATAAATAACCCTATAGAAAAGTCTAAATACAGAAAGAATTATTGGTATTTTTTTGAAATATTATGTAAGTTGTTTTCGAACAAATATTTTTATATATGGATATGAACAAGTGGACATGGCTCTGGAATATATGTATCTAAGGGAAAAACCCAAAAAAACCACTTTGAGATAGACTCGAATGGGAACTGGTGCATGAAAATGGGCCTTGGTGCACTCTTGGTTTGACACTCTTGGGGGATATGATTGGTTAATCATAAGCTTTCTATGAATCATTATGAAGGATTTATAGAGAAATGTAATTGTTGTTAAATAATAATATGTTTAATCATGATGTTTTAAGACATAAAAATACTTTATAGTTAAAAGAATCATAAATGAAATAATCTTCTCAATAAGGTTTTATTCGTTTAGAAAATGGTAGGAAATATGAGGAACCGTGTAAATGGTGACAACAATGGAGCATGCACTGATGACCCTCCGATGAAAGATGGAATGGAAATTTTCATGAGAATGTTGAAATAACTAACTCAAGTTTTGGTAAATAACTTGAATCAAGCTGAGAGACCAATTTCACTATGAAGGGAACACATTTACGTTGAGTCCTTTATGCGTCAATGACCAATAAACTTCAGTGGATCTACGAACCCATTGATTACTGAACATTGGATCAACTCTTTTGAGAAGATCTTTTCTGTGATCCGCTATTCAGAACAAGAAATGGTCACCCTGGAAATTTACCACTGGGAGGGAGAAGCTGATCAGGGGTGGGAACTGATTAAAAACACAAGACCACGAGTTGAGGTTGAAGCTATTGAGTGGGAAGAGTTAAGAGGGATCTTCTTCAATAAGTATTTCCCTTATTTGATGATAATAAAAATGGAGAAGGATTTTCTCAAGATGAAGGATAAGGAGAAGGAATTTGTTGGAAGATATGATATGAACTTCACAAGAATTTCTCATTACACCTCATGCTTTTTCATGGATACTAATGGTAAGGTTGATATATTCTTTGGTAGAGTAAGGCCTCATCTATGGAAGAATATATCCAACTAGGACTATGATAGCTATGAGGAGATCATTCAGAGTGCTATTAAAGTCGAACTAGAGTTTGGTAAGATGTAGTGCTCCCATAAATCCAATGATAATAAGAGATCAATGGAGACAATCTTAGGTAGGAGCTCTAATCATGGAAGAGGAGGCAAGCAAGTGCATTGTCACATGTATAATAAATGTGTTAGGAACCATTTAGGGAACTTCCTCCTTTGGAGAAGGAAGTGATACAATTGTAGAAGAGATGAACATATCACACAAAATTGATGTAGTGAGGTGACGCCTCAACATCCAAACACTAAAGTCAAAGGGAAGATGGTGCAGGCCCTACCTGAAGTCTAATTAATCAATTGTAGACAACTTGGGAACTTTGATAATCAATGTCCAAATCTGAGGGAAGTGGAGGGGAATCACCATCAGCCTCAAAATAGGCCAAGGGATAAATTTACCACTTTTTCTATCACTATGGATTAATTTGATGCACCAAATTTTGTGGTGGTAGGTACTCTTGTTGTCCTATCAACGTTATCAAGCACTTTGTTTTATTCTGGTTCTATGCATTCCTTTATTTTCTCCACATCTGCAAAGAATTTAGAATCAACCCCTGGTTTTCTAAAAGTAGATTTATCAGTCAATATTTCTGGTGGGATTATCCAAGCATCAAAAATATTTCAAAAGTCAACTAATTAATTTAGTGAGCACAATATTATCACAAATCTAGTAGTTATTACCATATTGGAATTTGAAATTATAATAGGGATGAACTGGATATCAAAGTATAAGTCTAAGATCAAATTAAGAAGCAAGGAAATCTCAGTAATCTTGAATAGAAAACCTACGGTTATATTCCAAGGACAAATATCTCAACCTGATCTCCATCTAAAAGAACCTCCTATATCCTTTTTTATTGAGTGGATCTGTGAAGAAGAATGAAATGAGAGTATATGGATATAAAATGTCCTCATCATCCAAGAATACATTGACATATTTCGTGAGGAGTTACCCAAACCTACCCGAGAAAGAGAGGTAGTGTTCCCTATTGACCTCATAACTAGATCTCATCTGATAAAAAAGACCCCATATAGGATGGCGAATGTAGATCTGGAAGAATTAAATAAGAAACTCCAATATCTTTTGGAGAATGAGTTTATCTGATAGAGTGTGTATCCATGGGGAGAAACAATTCTCTTTATAAAGAATAAGGATAAATCAATGTGGCAATGAATTGATTATAGAGAACTAGATGAGATCACAGTGAAGAACAAATACCCTCTTCTAAGAATTGATGACTTATTTGACTAACTTAATGGGGCTCAATTATTCTTAAAGATTGATCTTTAATCTAGTTATCATCAATTGAGGGAAAAGAATGAATATATTCCAAAATTTTCCTTTAGTTCAAGATATTGTCATTATGACTTTGTTGTTATTCCCTTCAGACTGACTATTGCACCTGATATTTTTATGGATTTGATGAATAGAGTCATAAAAGACTATCATGATAACTTTGTGGTAGTTTTTATTGATAATATTTTAATATATTCTAAAATTCAAGAGGAGAATGAGGATCATATAAAGGTTATTTTACAAACTGTACAGAAGGATAAGATTTATGGAAAGTTCTGTAAATGTGAATTTTGGTTACATAAAGTTACTTTCTTGGGGTCCATTGTAACCAAAGAAGGAATCATAGTTAACCCTACAAAGACAATGGTTATAGAGGAGTGGAATCATCCTAAAACAATAACTAAGATTCAATGTTTCCTTGGATTAGGGGGATATTATAGGAGGTTTGTGAAAAAACATTCATAACTTTCTAATCCATTAACCAAGTAAACTCGAAAAGGTGTAAATTTTTTCTGGACAAAGGAGTGTGAGAAAAGTTTCCAAGAGCTGAAGAAGAGACTTGTTACTATACCCATGTTAAATCTTCCCTCAAGTAGATAAGGATTCATTATTTATAGTGATGAATATATGAAAGGTCTTTGGTACATCCTCATATAAAAAGAAAAATTCAACACTTATGCATATTGACAGTTGAAGAATCCTGATGAGAACTGCCCTATTCATGATCTTGAGCTAGCTGTGATTATTTTTTCCCTAAATATATGGAGGCACTATAATTAAGGGGATAAATGTGATATATACATAGACCATCAAATTTTGAAGTATATTTTAACACAAAAGTAATTGAACATGAGATAGAGGAGATGGTTGGAACTTCTTAAAGACCATGATTGTTCAATTAATAATCATCCTAGAAGATCAAACAATGTCATTGATGCATTATGTAGGAACTAACCAATTATTCTATCCATGATAAGGATTCAAAGAGATCCCTTGATCCAAGACCTTGTGAAAATTGACATGGGAATTATAAGGGGATGGAATCATCAACCCTATCCCAAATGATTTCTAAACCATCATTAATAGAGAAGATCAAGAATGATCAGAAAGAATATACTTTGTTATAGAAGATGTTTGAGGCTGTGAAGGATGGAAAGTATTGTTAGATTAATATTGATCAAGAATGTGTACTGAAATTTCATACAAGACTATGTGTTCCATCTATTCTGGTAATAAAGAAGGAGATGATGGATGAAGCTCATATCTCTACTTTATCTATATATCCTGGATGTAAGAAAATGTATATGGACCTTTGTGATAATTTTTTATGGGATAATATTAAAAAGGAGATTGTTGACTACATTACAAGGTGCCTGGTATGTTAGGAAGTGAAGGAAGAGCGACAAATTCCTAAAGGGGTATTGCAACCACTACCCATACGAGCATGGAAGTGGGAAAATATCACTATGGAATTTCTCATTGGTCTCCTAAGAACTTATAAAGGAAACAATGTGATATGGGTTATAGTGCACTGTCTCACCGAGACATTCAATTTAATCTATTTTGGGAAGATTTATCTCTTGATCAACTTTCCATGATTTATGTGAAGGAAGTGGTAAGGATGTATGGAGTTCCACTTTCTATCGTATCTGATTGTAATCCAAGGTTCACATAAAATTTCAATAGAAGTCTTCAACAAGATCTGTATACAGAATTGAATTTCAGTATGACCTACCACCCCCATACTAATGGCCAATATAAAAGGACTATTTAGACACTCGATGACATGCTAAGAATATGCTCAATGGAATTTAAAGGTGGATGGGACCAACATCTCCCATTAGTTGAGTTATCTTACAATAATAGTTTCCATTCGAGCATTCAAATGGAACTCTATGAAGCTCTATATGTGAAGTGATATAGAACTCTTACTTGTTGGGATGAAGATAGTGAGAGAAATATTCTTGGGCCTGATCTTGTGCAAGAGATGATAAAAAAGGTTCATTCCATCCAGCAACACATTAGGGCTACTCAGAGTCGACAAAAGAGTTATGCTGAAAACCATCAAAGGGACTTGGAGTTTTATGTTAGTAACAAAGTATTTATTTTAATATCACCTTGGAAGAGAGACATGAGGTTTAGGAAGAAAGTTAAGCTTAGCCCTAGGTACATTGGATCCTATGAAATCCTTGATCGTGTAGGAATTCTGGCCTATCAACTTGCACTTACTCCAAATCTAGAAGATGTTGATGATGTATTCCAAATATCCCTCTTGAGGAAGTATATACCTGACCCTTCACCTGTACTAAATTCAGATGTGTTACTACTGGAACATGACCTATCTTATGAGGAGCATCTAGTGGAGATCTAGGATTGTAGAGACAAGGTTCTACGCAACAAGACTACCCACCGTGTTATGTGTTTCTGGAGGAACCACCATTGTGAAGAATCCACATGGGAACAATAAGAGTCTATGAGGCAGAAGTACCCACACATTTTATCTTCTGGAGGTACAAGTTGAAATTTTTTGGATGAAATTTATTAAGAGGGTAAAAATGTAACGACCCAAACTTTTGAATAATTTTTGTTTCCTAAATTTGTATGTACTCAACAAAACTATATCCTTTTATTAATGAAGTAATTATAATTAAGATGAGACCATTATGTTTTTACTATTATATGACCGTTGGTCAATATTATCATTGAAAAATATACTCTTAATGTTATGATTATTATTTATAAATACAAATGATCATGGTTAATTAATATCGAATGAAGAGTCAATGGCCCCATCCAGTATACTCGGTCCACATGAAGAACATCTGTCAGACATTGGGAAGGAGGTATCATCACTAGGCTTTGCACTGGACAAAGCCCAAGCCAAACTTCAACATGTTAATCATGAACGTAATCACCTTTGGGAGAAGTTCAAGCAGATAAAAATCACTACTCAGGCAATGTTGTTCGAGCCACCCCAAGATTATATCACCATTGCAAACCTTACTCATAGGTCCCATATAGGTGTTATAAGGGGCTATGTAATGAGGCTTTAGCTACTTTATGTAATCCTTTTGTATAATTTTTTTTATTTCATATTATGGTAAATTTTTTGAATTTCAGATTTCTTAATAAATATAGTATGATTTTTTAGAAGTTTCATATTATTGTTTAATATTAGAAAAAGGTATTTTAAAATAAATTTTTATACATTAAATAATTAATAATATGAAATAATTTTCAAAAAATTGACATATACAGTTGTGATCAATAAGAAATTTAGATTCTAATAAGATCAACATGTTTTGTGGTGAATAGTAAATTATGAATAATAATATTACCCTTATGAATAGTTATGTCCCCAATGGAATAGTAACCTCACTTAATTAATTATAATTATAATTTAGGCATCTTGAATGGTAATGTGATATAATAGCATATGAAAATAACTATTTCAAAAATTATTAGTTAAGTATTAGTATTTTTTTCGTGTTAATAGTGATTTTACTTAAAAATTAAATATTTATTATTTAGAAAATTATTTTCATAAAATGGAGTTCATTTTTGAATTCATAACATCAATATTAGTTTAGGGTTAATTAAAGAGATTTTTATAAAATGCTTTGTTTTTCAGTGAATAGTAAAAATACAGTTTTTGAGTGTTCATTGTGTTTTATGACATCGTAATGATATATTTTGTAATTTAAGATGACATTAGACTAATTTGGATTAAATTAATGTATTAAGTGTCATAATTGACCAAAACCAGGGGAAAATACCATGGGAAATGACATGGTTTTTCAAATACCACAATTGAGGTGTCCCGTGGAAATTAATAAAACATTCCATCACTTTTGCTATAAATACCAACCCATTATTTTTTTCCATTCATTCCAAATTTCTTATCAATTAATATATGGTATTTTTAATTCCCAAGGAGTCCTCCATAGGATCCCTAAATCCCTCCAAGGTCCCAACCATTGAGTTTTTGAGGTTACTCTTCAAGGTAAGTGAACCTTTCACCCTCCTCATTTAGTCAAAAATTCTTTTATGTTATGTCTTCTAGTTTCCATTTTATTATGTTGGGTTATGTTCTTATATATCCTTATTGATTTACATTTTATGTTCAAATGATGATATACCTTTTCCAATCTCATCAATGTATTTTTTGAATTTTAAGCAACACTGTTAGGCTGCTGAATTTTCGTAATTGAATTCTCAACGTCTTGTTTTTCTATTCAAGTTCTCTTTTATGTGGTATAACATTAAGGTTTCCATAACATGTTATTATTTCCATATTATTATTTCTTTATAATATGTTATGATTCATCTATGAATGGGAGACCCCTATCCGATTTTTTATGTTTTCTAAAACTATGTTGCATAGCCGATATACTGCCTAATTTTAATCTCAAAATACCTCTTTTTCTATCAAGAAATTATCTTATTTTATTAATTTGAATACAAAAACCTATTTCATTTCTTGGGGTATTCATAAATACATAAAAATGATATATCGTATTCAAGAATTTATATTCATGAAACCCTCATTCCCTTTCCATGGATTATAAATCAAATTACAATCATGTTTTTTATGCACTTTTTAAAACGTCATGATTTTGATATGAAACAAATTTTGATTATTATATTTGGGTTAATTATTTAATGATTAATTATGATCTATGTGGATCACATGAATATAAATATATATTAATGGTCCATCGTGATATCACTCCAATGCATTGGGTAAAGAAATTAATCTCTATAGATGACAAGTTTTATGATACCTTGGGGATGGACCTTGGTGATATGATTATGAATTTCTAAATTAAATGTTATATAAACATTTTCAAGTTTCTATTCAAGGTATTATTATTTTATGAATCTTTTTTATTCCATAATGATATTCCCTATGTTCTTATTTATATCGATCAAGTTCACATGTAAACTGTTTCACTTGTTTTCTTTACTAGGCCTTCTGCTCACCCTTTCCATTGATGTATGTCTCCAAGTTATGAGATGTAGTAGTTGATATTAGGATGAAATTTTTAATAATACAATAAATAGGATTAAAATATTGTTATATTTTTTAGGTATTATGTAACTTATTTTCAATACACTAGACATTAAATATCCTCTGTTTCTAAAATGAAATGAAAATTTATATAATAAAATGGGGGATGCTATAATTAGAGATTGGATAATTCCTACAGAACATAAATTAATTGTGTATAATTTTTCTAAATTATCAAAACAATATGAATGTGTTTTATCGATTTTGAGTATATAAATTGAGTTTTTTTATTAAAATGTCATTTGAAACTGGAAACACACACTTTAAGTCATACTAGATACATATTGTGCAGGTTTTATGTGAGAATGATAACTATATGTCACAAATGACTTATAAATAGTTTTTTATAATTATCATGACAATCTAAGAACATTTTCTTAATTTTTTTTAGTGGTAATTTTTAAACTAAAATATCAATTTTAACTGATAGCAGACACTACGAGTCATACTGGGCACATTGCGTATCAGATTATGGTGAGGCTAATTATTACAAATAAAAAATTAATTAAGGATCACTTTCCTAAGTTACCTAATCAATCCAAATGCGTTTTCTCTATTTTGAGTATGTTAGTTGTATTTTTTACTAAAATTAATGTCAAATTTAAATAAAAAGAAGCAATTGGAGTCATACCAGTCACACCATGAATCATATTTATATTTAATTGATTCCCTCACGTCTCAAATGAATTATGGATTTTTTTCAAAAGGTATAAAAACAATAAAAATCTGTTTTCTTGGTTTTGAGTATATAACCTTTAATTTTTACTAAATTTCCATTTAAAATTGCAAACATACACTTTGATTCATATCGGTCACATAATGTGTCGGTTTTATATGAGACTGATTCTTATACATTAAAAATGACTTATGAATCATTGTACTAAATTATTAAGATAATATGAGTGTGTTTTCTATTTTTTTAGTGAGGGAAACATTTTAAACTAAAATGTCAATTTTAAACTGATAATGGACAATTTGAGTAACACCGGGAACATCATGTATCAGATTGAGGGGAAACTAATTACTACACATCAAAAATGACTTATGGATCATTCTACTAAAGTATCAAAATAATATGAATGGGGTTTCTCAGTTTTGAGTATGTTAGTTTCCTTTTTTACTAAAATCAATGTCAAATTCAAATAATAAAGATGCACTTTGATTCATACTAGTCACACCATGAATTATATTATGGTGTGGATAAATTCTAAACATATTATCGTACCACGATTCACTGTGTAATTTTCACCCTTACACCACTGTGCTAAACTTGTTTTATATTGAAAATTATAAAAATAATGAAAAGTTTCATTCCATTTTTTATTCATTTGTTTTCTTTTTATTACTATTAAAAATGGAAATGTTACATGTTTTGATGATTCCATTGCATAAGGAGGTGATTTGTAGGGCCCATGATGATGTCTAAGAAAAACGGGCCAAACTGCGCAGGATCCAAACGCACCAGTGGATTCATATGAACACAACTACTATACCGTTAATCTAATTGGTCTTAAATTTTGTGGGATAGTCCTAAATTCAATGGTATACATTTCATATGAAGGACCCCAAGACTCATTCGGCCATCTGATGGCCCAACATATCTGATCTTTCCAGCACACCAAATCTGCACAAAGTGAAAAGTGGTGTGCTTTTATCTGTCCATATCTAATGTTATAGGTGTCCAAATTATTCTAAAATTTTAGTGGAGACTGAAAATAATTTGGGATAAACTTTTTTATTTTTTCCAAATCGAGATAAGGCTTTATAGTGGTCAAAAAACCTGTGAAAAGTGGTTATAAGGATTCTGTGTGCTCAAAACTACATTCTCATTTTCCTATAAAATGGAACCTTGGGATCCTCATTTAAAAGTTCTATCAGGAGGAAAAGTTCTGGTATTTTTAAGACCCAAATGATTCCTCTCATCATCCAAGGAGTTCTAGAGGCCCCTATCATCATAGGGGAATCAATGATGAAGTTGATGTTCCGACGGAGCTTCCTCATCCTCCTGATGTCAAGCTAAACGGTGGACGACCATTTCAAGGGAGCTACACAATCTTGGGAGGGAGTTCCAGCACTTGTTATTCTACTGGTTTTGTGTAATTTGTGTGTTAAATATATAAATTATTTCTTATCTTGACATTATTCTTATCTGATTTCATTATAATGGTTAAAATTAAGTGACACACTTTTTATTTCAACACCGATTGGGTTGAGATTTCAAGTGGGAATCTTGGGTTCTTCCGATTGGACATGACAAAAGTCCAATTTATCTCACACATACATAAGATTTCAGTTTAATTTGGCCGTCATTATTATTTATGATTTATACCCAAACTTTGACAACACAATCGTTGTGTCGAGGGGTGATTCTTTGAGCATCATTTAAGAGGTAAGAGGGAAGTTGAGATATTGAAAACCCTCAACCAAAGAATTCCATTAAACCATGTATATTTTTCAGAATGATAAACTCACCAAGATGTGTAGTGAACTTGAAATTATCTTATTCTCTAATAATTATTAGTACACCACTTTTATTTATCAATTATGAAACTCTTTAAATCAAGTCATTTTCTTTAAACTGTTTTAAAACCACTCCCATCTTTTAGTACTTATTATAAAAAATGGACACTATAAACCCACAAAATATCCTCAAGATATGACCTACGGTCTACCCTACACTATAAATCAGCCTTAAAAACATAATTAGTTGGACGTGTCATGACATCGCGGTCAAATTTTGGCTTGGTTATCGGGGAGCGCTTTGGTTTTTAGTGTGTTTTTTTATGATTTTTGTAAATATTTTAAATATTTATTTGTTTTATCATATACCTTTACCTATACTTTTGTGTTCTGATTTATTTATTATGTAGGGTTTTTTCAGGATGCCTTCTAATCCTGGAGACTTACCACCTTTTGAAACCGAACCGGAGAGAATCATACGTCAACGACCCCGAGACGCACAAAAGAACCCTTCAAAGGAGGACACACAAAACATCGACACTATTCTGGATTCTTCCTCTTCCTCTTCTAGAACAAATATCAAAACAGAAATAAACGTGCATAATATGGCTGAGAACAACCAGAAATTAAAATAACTAACCTTACCTAATGTTGATATCCAACCCAACTATATTCAAATACAAGTCTAGGCACCCAATTTTGAACTAAAATCCTGTCTGATTCAATTATTGCCAAGATTTCATGGAATTTCTAGAGAGGATCCACATAAGCACTTAAAATAATTTCATATTGTTTGTTCTACATTAAAACCTAAAAATGTGGATGAAGAATAAGTAACTATTAGAGCATTTCCATTTTCATTAGAGGACACTGCAATATACTGGATTTACTATGTTAATTCACCAATCAGTGAATGGGCGGACATGAAACGTCTTTTTCTTGAAAAATATTTCCCAACCCCCGAACTAAAACTATAAGGAAATAAATATGTGTTATAAGGCAATCACAAGGGGAAACATTGCATGAATATTGGTAATTCTTTAAAAGGTTATTTTATTGCTGTCCACACCACCAAATAATTAATCAACTTTTAATTCATTATTTTTATGAAGGTTTAATTCCTATTGATCGAAATATGATTGATGCTACTGCAGGTGCTTCACTAGTTGATAAGACCCTAATTTCTACAAGAACCTTAATTGATAACATGGAACAAAACACTCAACAATTCGGTTCAAGGTCCAATGTAACATTCAAGGTGTCCCTGCGGTGCAAAGTACCAAATTCGAGAAGAAGGTGGACACAAAGTTTGAGGAGGTAAGTACCTTTCTTTGACAACTCACTATTTTTAAAGGGAAATATCAATCTCCTTTTCCCATCCATTGTGGTATATTCTCTTCTGATACCCACTAATCTGACCAATTTCCTCAATTGAGAGAAACTTTTGAGAGTTGTGAGGAAATCTTTCACAGTTTCCCCTATAACTAACACTTTAGGAAAGAACCATACTATCCTTCTAACTCTATGTGGAAAGAAAACCAAGATTATAGGAAAGGGGTATATTCAAATCAACCTCAACGACAATGGAACCAACCAGGGAAGAGTAGCCATCCACCACCACCACCCAGAAATCCTCAACCACCCCAAAGGCCTTTCCAAAAAATACCTCCAAAACCTGATCCTAGCCTAGAAGATATGATGAAACAAATGTCTTCCAAAAATATTAAATTCTAACAAACTACTGAGCCAGCTATACAAGACCTCAAAACCCAATTAGTCCAACTAGCTAACTCAGTGGGCGAAATTCAAAGTCACCGATCATGTAAACTTCCCTCTAAAATAGTCGATAACCTTAGGGATAAAAGAAAATGTTAGTTCCATCACCCTTAGGAGTGGAAAACAACTAGAAAGTAAAATGATATTTTCGTTAGAGTCATCCCCTCCTGAGGAAACCTCCATCCCAACCAATAATAATGTTCCAAATGTTGATGAACCTTGTCTGGAGAGAAGACCTTACAAATTAACGAGTGTGTATATTGACGAGTCACCTAGCTCAATTATTCCTCTACCATTTTCTCAAAGGGCCACCCAACTAGGAAAATAAAAGGAAACTGAAGTTGATAAATAAATATTGGAAATTTCCAATAAAGTGTAGGTTAACCTTCCATTTATTGATGCTGCGAAGCAAATTCCATGGTACGCCAAGTTTCTAAAGGAGATGTGTAAACACCGAAGGTGACTTCATAGAGATGAGAAGGTGAGCTTTGGGATGAATGTTTCAGCATTTATAGAGACATCACTTCCCACCAAGTGCAATGATCTTGGAACATTTTCAATTTCGTGCTCCATAGCGGAGTATTCGTTTTCTGATTCTATGCTTGATTTAGGTGATTCTATGGTTGATTTAGGTGATTCTATAAATTTGATGCCTCACTCTATTTACTCTGTATTACAGGTCTGGGAACTGAAGCCCACTGAATTTATTGTTCAACTAGCTAACCAGAGTACCACACACCCCTTTGGTGTGTTTTAAGATGTTCTTGTGAGGGTTCAAAATTTAATTTTTCCTCCTAACATTTATGTTCTTAAAATGGAAGATGATAGGATGAATGGACATGACCCAATTATATTGGTGTGACCTTTCCTAAAAACCTCCCAAACCATAATTAATGTCCATAATGGTACATTATCTATTCAATTTGGTGGTGACATAATCCATTTCAACATCTTTGATGCCATGGAGCACCCCTTAGAAGAACATTCCTCTTCCTCAGAAAATTCAATTGATGAACTCCATTACCCTAAAAACACTTCTTTTCATTCCCCCTATCCCCTTTCTGAGTTTTCTTCATTGATTTAAATTCTAGGTAATGATTCATGCAATGATTTTTGTAGTGGATTAGAAAAATTTCATGCATGTTTATTAATTGTTAATTTCATGAACACTGAGGATCCACTGACCATCAATGATACTGCTAATCTTGTAAAAGATCATACCTTTATTGAGAATGATACCATTGAGCAGTTAGATGAGGTCAGTGATATATCACTTTCAGATACACTCCCATCAATCTAAAATCCACCTAAACTGGAACTGAAATAATTGCATCAATATTTAAAATATTCATATCTTGAGAATGGAAAAAAGTTTCCCATCATCATTACTAGTTCTCTCTCTCCTAAGAATGAATTGAATCTTCTTGAAATTTTGATGGAGTATAAACATGATTTGGGATGGACACTTGCTGACATTCCTAGAATTAGCCCATCAATTTGTACGAATTATATTTTATTAAATGATGAGGCTAAACCAGTGAAGAATCCACAACGTCGACTGAACCCAAACCCCCTAGAAACTGTGAAAAATGAGGTAACAAAATTATTGGCTATAGGAATCATTTACCCATATCTGAAATCCAATGGGTCAGTCATATTCAAGTAGTTCGTAAAAAAACTATCCTTACAGTAATTAAAAATGAAAACAATGAATTGGTTCCAACTCGTGTGTAGAATAGTTGGCATTTCTGTATAGACTATCGTCGACTAAACCAACACAATAGGAAGGACCATTTAACTTTTCCATTCATTGACCAAATTCTAGAGAGGCTATAGAGTAATTCCCACTACTGTTTAATTGATGGGTAATCTAGATACTTTCATATCCATATTTCCCCCAAGGATGAAGAAAAGACAACCTTCACTTTCCCCTTTGGCACATTTGCATATAAGAGGATGCCTTTTTGTCTGTGCAATGCTCTGGATACTTTCCAACAATGCATGGTTAGTATTTTTTTTGGATTACTTGGATAATTGCATGGAAGTATTCATGGATGATTTCATTGTTTACGGCTCCTCTTTTGATGAAAGTTTGAGTAGTCTTGCATCAGTCCTACGTTGTTGTATTGAAAATAATCTTGTATTAAATTAAGCGATATGCCATTTCATGGTGCGACAAGGTATAGTTTTGGGACATGTAATTTTTTGGGATGGTATACACGTAGATAAATCAAATGTGGATGTTATTTCTTCACTACGATTCCCCAAAAATGTACGGGATGTGCAGTTTTTCCTAGGTCATGTTGGATTTTACCGTCGTTTCATTCGTGACTTTAGTAAGATTGTACTACCACTCTATCGGTTACTCGAAAAAGAAAAATAATTTGTTTTTGATAACTAATGTGAGGAAGTTTTTAATATTTTAAAATGGATTCTAACATCACCCCTATTAATCCAACCACCTCGGTGGGATTTTCCATTTGAGCTCATGTGTGATGCCTCTAGCTATGTAGTTGGGGTAGTCTTGTCACAAAGGATTGACCGAGATCCACATGTCATAGCCTATGTATCACGTACATTGGACCCTACCCATGAAAAATACACCACAACAGAAAAATAATTTAATTCTATTGTGTTTGCCTTGGATAAATTCAGGTCGTATCTTTTAGGGTCCAAAGTCATTATGTTATCAGACTATGAAACCCTCTGGTACCTCCTTAAGAAACTGGAAGCCAAACCATGTATCATTCACTGGATGCTCCCCCTTAAGGGATTTAGTCTAGAAATTAGAGATAAAAAAGGAGTAGAGAATGTGGTGGATGACCATATCAGTCAGATAACTCCATCCTCATAAATTGACTCATTCCCCTGTATTCCCATTAATGACATATTTCCTGATGAGAAATTGTATCGAGTGCAAGATGTTATTCATTAGTATGATAAAATTGTAAATTATTTTGTAGCATCTTGAATTCTTACTAATTTCAACAAAAACCTAGCCATTCGTCTAAAACATGAATCTTGTTGGTATATTTGGGATGAACCCTACCTCTGGTGCACGTGTAGTGATCAAGTCCTTAGGCGTTGTGTTCTTAATAGTGAGTTTCAGTCTATCCTTAGATTTTTTTACACTCTTTCTTGTGGTGGCCACTTTGGTCCCCAATTAACTTCTCACATGGTCCTTGATTCTAGTCTCTTTTGGCCAACACTTTTTCAGGATTCCCATTATTTTTTAAAATCTTGTCTTCATTGTCAAATAATGTGGAATGACTCTAAAATAAATGAAATGCCATAACAACTATTGCTCTTTAATGACATTTTTTATGTTTGGGGAATTGACTTTATGGGTCAATTTCCTAATTCATTTGGAAACATGTACATTCTTCTGGAGGTGGATTATGTTTTAAAATGGGTAGAGGAATTCTCTACAAGGATTAATGATTATAAGGTAGTTGTAGAATTTTTTAGAACACAAATTTTATGTAGGTTTGGCTTACCTTGGATAATAATCAGTGACCAGGGTTCTCATTTCTGCAACTGAACACTGATATAACTTTTTCATAGGTATGGGGTTGTTCATCGAGTGTCTATTTCATATCACCCACATACCAACGGTCAATCTGAGGTGTCAAATAGAGAGGCAAAACCGATTCTTGAAAAATGGTTCAACCAAATATGAAATATTGGAGTCTTTGACTTGATGATTCATTATGGGCCTACTATATTGTTGTCAAAACACCCGTTGGAATGTGACCCTATTAGCTTGTGTTTGGAAAGAGTTGTCACCTCCCTATTGAATTTGAGAACCGGTCCTACTAGGACATAAAATAATGAAATTCTAATCTTTCTGTTGAAGGTGATTAAAGGACGCTGCAAATTTAGGAGATGGAGGAAATAAGAAGAGATGCATATGAGAACTCTAGGATTTATAAGGTGAATACCGAGGCTTCCCGCGACCGTCTCATCATTCATCGTTAGTTCCACATTAGACAGAAGGTCCTACTTTATAATTCTAGGCTTAATTTGCATCCAGGTAAGCTTCGTTGCCACTAGTTTTGACCATAAACTATTATTAATGTATCTCCATTTGGTGTTGTTCAGGTTAAAAATAAAGAAACCAATCAAGGCTTCAATGTCAATGGGCAGCGACTAAAGAACGTCCATGACTCCCTTCTAGAGTTCCTGATAGAGGAACTCCGTGTTCAAGAAGAAACATACTAATGAAACAAACATGGTTTTATCCTTCCTTCTCACATTCTCAAATCTTACAGTGAGGAAATTGCACATTCTAGGTGTGAGGGAATGATTACATTTGTGGGTTAGTTTGGAATTTCCATTTTTTTCCTCCTTTTTTTCATTCTTTATGGTATTTTCATTTTTCCCCATAGAAAATTTCAAAGTTCGATGATTCAGTGACCATAAAGGGGGGAAAATAAAAATACCATAACGAATGTAAAAAAAGAATATTTGTATAAAGTTAACATCTGGGAGTGATTTTTAGTGAATTGGTTTTCTCTCAAGAATATAAATGGTTATATCACTGTGAAACATTTGAGTGGATTGATGCCTCTTGTGTGAGTAGTTTTTGGGAAAACTGTGTCAATAATATCTCCAGACATTTTTGCACCAAACCACGAAGTGTGAATATTTTTTACTTAATATAAGGTAAATATATTTTAGGTTAATATTTTTCAGCTTTAAATGATATTTCCATATGTTCATTCCTTATGCAATCTGTTTCATTACTATACCTGATTGAACTATGCGTGTGTACCTAATGTCTGACTGTTGTACGCCCTAAAAAATGTTTGTGTCTTGGGCAGGTCAAAAACCACTCATCCTAAACCTTTGATCTTTTTATAACAATTGCAATTAGTGTCGTGAGGAGATCAAACAAGGGTTGATAGATGAGTGTGAGATTTCTTCCATATGCAACTTCTAAAAAACAAAAATAATAAATGAGGGGAGTGATGAAATGTACAACATATGGGGTTTTTTAGTTTGGGATCTTATGGTTTGACTTCTGGGAATTCTAATGTGAGTGGGTCATGAAATATGATTTCAATGGATGTAGGGAATGTTCAGTGAAAAATTCATTTAAAGCTGAATAATTTTAAAATAACCTATATTTATTAGATATAAAGTAGAAAGAATAGCATGGAATTGTTTTCACGCACACATGGAGTGTTAGTGGAATGGTTTACTTTTTAATTCCTTTCTCATATTGGTGTCATGAATCACTTTGAATTTCATTGTGATATGATTTATGATACATATTTTTCCATTTTCACTAGTAATAACTCCTTTGTGTGGTTCGTTGATTGATCACATTACATTAATGAATTAAAATTTCCTCAAATGATAAATATTAATGATGTTGGAAATATATTTGTGCCTCATTTTATTTGGATATGTGACTTTTCCTAGGAGTGCAAAATTTTAGGTGTGGGGTGTGATTGTACCACGATTCACTGTATAATTTTCAACTTTAAACCACTGTGCTAAAATTGTTTTATTTTGAAAATTATAAAAATAATGACAAGTTTCATTCCATTTTTGAATCAATTATTTTGTGTTTATCACTGTTAAAAGGGAAATGTTACTTGTTTTGATGATTCCATTGCAGAAGGAGGTCATTTGGAGGGCCCATGATGATGTCCAAGAAAAATGGCCCAAACTTCAAAGGATCCAAGCCCAACAGTGGATTAATCCTCACACTTATAATATATCGTGCATCAAATTGGGCTGAAATTTTGTGGGATATTCCAAAATGAATTGTTCTAGATTTCATATGAAGGAACTGAAGACTCATTCGGACATCTAGTGGCTTAACATACCTGATCTGTCTAGCCCACCAAATCTTCACGAAGTCAAAAGTGGTGTTCTATGATCTTTACATATCTCGTGCTATAGGTGTCCAAATTATTCCAAAATTTATGTGGAGATATAAAAAAGTTGGGGTTACAACTTTTTTATTTTTTTATAATCGAGATAAGGTTTTCTAGAGGTCTAAACACCTGTGACAAGTGGTTTTAAGGATTCTGTGTGCTCAAAACCACCTTCCCATTTTACTATAAAATTGAACCTTAGGCTCCTCATTTGAAGTTCGGTCAGGTGGAAAAGATCATGTATTTTGGAGACCCAAAGTAATACTCTCATCATACAAGGAGTTATAGAGGCCCCTATCCTCATAGGGTAATCAATAATGAAGGCGAGGTTCCGCCCGAGCTTCCTCCTCCTCCTGATGTCGAGCTAAATAGTGGACAATCATTTCGAGGGAGCTACACACACTCGGGAGGGAGTTCTTGCAATTTTTATTCTACTTGTTTTGTGTAATTTGTGTTCTAAATATTTAACTTATTTGTTATCTTGTCATAATTCTTATCTGATTTCATTTCTATTGTTATAATTATGTGAATCACTTTTTATTTCAACACCAATTGGGTTGATATTTCAAGTGGGAATCTTGGGTTATTCCGATTGGACAAGACAAGAGTCCCATTTATCTCACACATAAATAAGATTTCAGTATTATTTGGTATCCTTTATCATATATTCATTATACCCAAACCATAACAACACCATTTTTGTGTCAAGGAGTGGTTCTTTGAGCATCATTTAAGAGGCAAGAGGGAAGTTGAGATATTTACAACCCTCAACCAAAGGATTCCATTAAACCGTGTGTATTTTTCAGAATGATTAACTCACCAAGATGTGTAGTGAACTTGAAATTATCTTCATCTCTCATAATTATTAATACACCACTTTTATTTATCAACTAGAAAACTCTTTAAATCAATTTACTTTATTTAAACTGTTTTAATACCACCACCTCTTTTAGTACTTCTAATTAAAAATGAACACTCTAAACCCACCAACGCTCCTCGAGAGACAACCTAGGGTCTACGCTAGACTATAAATCAACCATAAAAACATAATCAATTTGAAATTTCATGATAGCGCAGTCAACCTACCAAATGACTTATGGATGATTTTCCTAATGTATAAAAACAATTAGAATGTATTTTCTCAATTTTGAGTTTTTTACTTTTCTTTTTTTTACTAAAATTACATTTTAAACTGGATACATGCACTTTGAGTCATATCAGTCACAACATGTAATGGTTTTATGTGATAATTATTCCCACACATAAAAAATGACTTATGAATCCTTATAATAAATTTTCAATACAATATGATCATTTTTTCTCGATTTTCAGTGAGTGACACTTTTTAAACTAAAATGTCTATTTTAAACTGATAACAGACATTATGAGTCATACCAAGAATACTGTGTATCATATTGAGGTATGGATAATACATACATGTCAAAAATGACTTATATATTTTTGTACTAAATTATGAAAACAATCCAAATGTGTTTTTTCAATTTTGAGTATGTTAATTGACTATTTTCTAAATATCAATGTCAACATTAAATAAAAAGATGCAGTTAGAGTCATATCAGTCACACAATGCATTATATTATGGAGTGGTAGATTCCTAAACATTCCAAATTTCTGATGGATCATTTTAATAATGTATAAAAACAATATAAATGCATCTCCTTAGTTTTGATCATTTCACTTGTCTTTATTACTAAAATGTCATTTTAATCTAAAAACACACACTTTGAGTCATACTGGTCACATCGTGTGTTAGTTTTATGTGAGACCGATTCTTACATGTAAAAAATGACTTATAAATTATTTTATAAATTATCAAGACAATCCGATCACATTTTCCCAATTTTTAGTGAGTGAAACTTTTAAAAAAAAAATATAAATTTTAAACTATTAACAGACACTTTGAGTCCTAATGGTCACATCATGTATCAGATTGAGGTGCGACTAGTTTGTAAATGTCGAATATGACTTATGGATAATTTTAATAAAGTATTAAAACAATATGAACGCGATTTCTTAATTTTTAGTATGTCATTGGTTTTTTACTAAAATTAATGTCAATTTAAAATAAAAAAAACACTTGGAGTCATACCGGTTTCACGGTGTGTCAGATTGTGGTGCGACTAATTATTACACATCCCAAATTACTTTTGAATCATTTTCTTAAAGTATCCAAAACAATTAGAATGTGTTTTATATATTTTGAGTATGTAACTTGTCTTTTTTACTAAAATGTCATTTTGAACTGAAAACATGTACTTTGAGTCATGACAATCACATCATGTGTTGATTTAATATGATACTGATTCCTATACATAAAAAATGACTTACAGAGTATATTAATAAATCATTACGACAATATGAGTGTGTTTTCTTAGTTTTTAGTGAGTGACATATTTTAAACTAAACTATCATTTTTAAACTGATAACGGACACTTTGAGTCATACTTGGAACATTGCGCATCAGATTGAGGTGAAACTAATTCCAACACATCAAAAATAAATTATGGATAGTTTTTCTAAAGTATCAAAATAATACTAATGTGTTTTCTCAATTTTGAGTATGTCAGTTGTCTTTTTTACAAAAATTAATATCAATTTTAAATAAAAATAAGCACTTAGAGTCATACCGGTCACACCATGTTTCATATTCAGGTGTGGTTAGTTCGTACACATCCCAAATTCTAAAAAGTATCAATTTACAATTTTACCACACTTTACATTGGATTTATTTGTTTAATTTCCAACAATGCATATTGATTCAATATTGTTGGCCAATTTTTTCGCTAAGAACATCAAGTCAATATGCAGTGTCATGGTTTGATAAATAAATCCAATGGAAAGTGTGGTAACATTTTCCGAAAGGAACATGTTATCTATTTTGTGGCATGTTTCATATTGTTAAAATAAATAGTATTAATTACTAAAATATCTATGAAGAAAACTGAATAAGTAATAGATAAAAAAGATAAGGAAATTAAATTATAAATAGTAGATAACATGATGAAAAAAAATAACTAAATAAGTTGTAGGAACTCATGTTTTCATGATGGTTGTATAAATTATTAACTCATTTTATTATTTTCATTATCTCAGTGGTAGAATCGAATGAGCATGATTATTTTTAAAAAAACACCCCAAATCGAACAAAAGAATCCACCTGTATAAAAAACAATTATTATGTGATTAATACTAAAAAAAATATATTAAACATAAATATAAAAAAAATACTTTAATTATATAGAAAATTATTTTACTATGAAAACATAAAGATTACCTCTGTGATTGAGCATAGGTAGTGTCATTTATCTTCTTCTAAAGGAAGTGGAGGGAACTTGAAGGAAATTGATAAATGCCATCACTACAGGGGTGAAAAGGTTTTGAGGGAGAAGAAGTCTATAGATGTTTTGATGTAGAAAGACATGAAAGATAGAAAAAAAATATTCTAAAATAAATTAAATATAAAAGGAATAATTAAATTTAAATCAACATCTCATTATATAATTTTTTGATAAAATAAGGGAATTATATCTTAACATTAACTTTACATATTCCCAAAGAGTTTCCATTGTTATTGTATATTCTTCTACAAGATTAGTAACTTCATCGTGTATAGAAGACATCATCATCATGATTTGTCAAAAATTTATTTCATATTATGTTAATGCAGTAGATAATATGTAATATTATGAGGAAAACATATTATATTTAAAAAATATTTACCTTTTAATTGAACTCTCAGTAGTAGCCTCAATGTCTATTATCCCATGAGTTTGAGTACCTTTTAAAACACTACTGAAAATCAAAAAAAATCAGTCCATATATATAATAAAACTATTCTTATGTGAGTAATACTAAATTATAATAAATTAAAAATAAATATAAAACAATCCCTTACTTATATGGAAGTCACATCATTATTCTATCTGTGTACATTTAGCCATTAGGTATGCTGCCCATTTATTTCTTAGAAACTCTATATCATCTTGTGAATATGAGTATTTTCAAAATTCATTGTAGTACAGGAAAAATATAATTACACAAATGATTAGTAAGTATATTAAATGAAATAGTAATTATCTTTGAAAGTACTTCTTTAGGGACGCTAGTATATTGATGGAATATGATCTCCATCATAAATTTACAAACATAAAATCCACAATATTTCCCATTTTATTGTTTCAAAAATAGTATAAATATTGAAAAAAATAAGTAATTTGATTTTATATGTGTTTGGAAAGTGAGATATTACTATATATACCCTTATACTTTTCCTTGTGTAAAACTTATTAGACTATTTGTGTGCATAGCCTATCCCAATGCAATGATTTTCAATATATTTAAACACCACCCTATCATAATATAATTCTTATTAAAACATAATATAAAATATATAACTTGATGTTTATTTATAACACATTGGATATAGTGTATTAAAAATTGAAAAATGACAACATGTGTGGTTGTTTTGTTGGGTATCCCTGAAGTGAAT
This sequence comes from Viscum album, assembly GCA_963277665.1. Classification (NCBI taxonomy): domain Eukaryota; kingdom Viridiplantae; phylum Streptophyta; class Magnoliopsida; order Santalales; family Viscaceae; genus Viscum; species Viscum album. Next base: position 1,711,720,179 of record OY728165.1, on the reverse strand, counting down.
CCAGGAAATAAGTCTTTGAGTATCCAAATTGACCGTAATGCACATAAAATGTTTCCAACAAAAAAGAAGTAATAAGTAATGAAATAAGTGAAAACATAATTTATATGCTTAAATTTTATATTTTTACCCTTGTATCATTGGACTTTTGAGGAGTCTGTCTTCTGTATGTTTTCCTTCAAATGATTTGGACAGTTTTTTCATAATTTCATTCATTTTTTTCAATCTATTTATTTTTGTTCTATTGAAGTCATGTGAGGACTAATCTGTAAAAATTTATATTCATGGGGAAATCCATTCAATTGGTATTGATATATACATTTTCAAAAAATATTAAATGTATTTAGTTATAATTAATATATTATACTAGCTTTGGGAAAAAATCATGAAAACATACCTCATGTATACATTTGAAACTAAGAATCCTAGCCATTCATATTTGAGGATTCAATTTTTATTATCAAGAGAAATGTAGTCTATAAATTCATCTTCATACGTTTTTTCTTCAAAATCAACCATGTGATTACTGCCATTTTATAAATTTGTATCTTTATGAACCTTCAATGTTAGTAAATGTGGATATTTAATAGGCATGGTAAAGGTATTTTCAGAAGATATTTTTGATCAGTTGGTTGATCATTTAGATAATTTTGAGATGACCTTCCTTTTAACCCCTTCCTATTGTCCATATGTAATAATATTCATTGGTTCAGAACTATTTTTATTAATTTTTATTGGTTTAGCATGACAAATAAATTGGAAGTGAATACCTCCTTATCGACATGTTTTTCTTAATAGAACTAAATTCCATGCTACAAATGATTCAATAGCTCGGTTGAATGTATGAATTTTTTGCGTCATCAATTGGAATAAGTATCTCTTCACTCGACTCATGATCTACGGTAATCCCCACTCTCATATAGCCTATTAGAAGTGGTCTGTTGTTTAGACTATCATCCTATATATTGAACATGGTATCCCTCACAATATGGTAATGGGTGTGTGTTTATAGATATAAATCATAGTCATTTTCACCCTATATAATATCAGTACCAGAAAGGTATCAATGTCTATATGATTCACATTTTATAGAAACAATTATTAGAATATCTATTAACTCTACTAAGAAAAATCTTTGTGGGGGAATGGATATCCTAAAAGATGGTAGGGATGGGACAAGATCTTCACACAATGGTTGTTCTTGAGTTGTTCCTTCTCTTTTCTTCCCCCATAATAATTGTTAGAAACTCATTATTCTAATAAAATTTTTCTTTTAGGAAAGATAATCATTATTTTATATATTTTATTTCTCTATATTTATCCTCCTATTGCTTTTTTCATAATATGACCAGGGCTTCACCCCAAAACCTCCACCTCTAACGCAAACATACAGTTTTGGCCGCTTGAAGACCACCAATATTAGGTGTTCATTTGGTACATGTTTTGATGATACCTGTGTCTAATTCAGATATACAATATAAGAAAAGTATTAATCATTGTTATTTAATAGAGATTTAAAAGAAATTTTTTTTATTATGTTATACTTACACATGTATCCAACTTTTTTTGTGTGTTTTCATGTATTAGTATCCCATATTTATTTACACATTCCTCATTCCATGACATTTTTAGTGATATGGAAGTGGCTTTGGATTTGGATTCATCAATTTCCATATATATAGTGGAACATAATTATTTTATTGTTTCATGTAACATAAATTTATTATGGTAGATTTAAAATACATACCATTTTTTTCAAGTGAATCATTCCCCACACTTGCTTTATGGTAGGGGTACATTGGTTTTTTTACTATTCTATATTTACAACACTCGGTTACTATTTCATAAATAAAAATTTCCCAATCGAAGTGATTAATAATAATTTTGTAAAACAATATATTACAAGACACAATGTATCTGAATAGACATCTCTCCATGATAGATAGTAATTGCATTCCACACTTTATGGCTTATCAGGTGTGCATCCATAAGTGGTAGATGTGATTTTATTTTCCCTTCACCATGTTTAGGATGAAATCTCGTTAGTATTGTGCGAAATCCTCTATGAATCCTTCCAAAAATATTTAATAAAAATTTCTTGTGGGACTCATCTACTATAAATACACTCAATAAGAGATAATAAAGAGTAATTAAATGTTTCATTGTTTTATTTTTTTATTAAAATAAAGAAATTATATCATAATGTTATCATAATATATTCCATAATGAGTGTATTAATCATGGTCACAACATTGTTCCAAGAATCTACCTCAACAACATGCACTGTCGAGTAATGAGAAAAATGTAACTACTGAATAAGTCCATGTTGGGGTTAACAGCTTGAACCTATGCATTCCATCTGACCTTGAATTTGATGAATTTTATTTTTTCCTCAATTATTTTTTCTAAATCCATTACACTACGATGCTCTTATTTTTTCTGCATCATCAGTTCTTCATTGCCGACCATTTCTTTTAATTCAATATCATCAATATACTGTTCCTCTAGATTGGTAGCATCAACATGCACAAAAGTTTTTTGTACGTCTGCATTGGGAGAAACAGAAGGTTAAGAAACCCATTGTTCCTCAAGATTGCGAGCACCCGCACATGCAAAATTCATTATCTGTATAAGTGGTTTAAAATTTAATTTATATAACTTAAATAAAATAGTGAATTTATAATAACCTGAGGTAATGAAATGAATATTAAAAAATAAATATAACATGATTATTGAAATGTATTATTTTTGAAGGATTAAGAGATTTTACCCTTCTATAGATTATCCAAATCCATTTATTGAGGCCTTCACTGACATAAAAAACCACATCTACATTGGGACCACTGTGTAGTGATTGCAATGTCCTAACGAAACGATCACCCTTAATTGAATTTTTATCAAGACCTTTAGTGATTTTGGTTGATAACAGAACAATTGAGCACTTTCAATTTGTGGGATATGAAATATACAATACTTGTTTTGCCTATGATGCCATTATAAACAATTAATCTTTGTACCCTTCCCTACTAAAATCCACTTTCACAAATCCCAATTCATCTATTTTAACAGAACTCCTATTATCAACCAACTTTCATTAAAAAATTGGAACTTGGAATATTTAATAATCCAACTCCCATATTTGTTTCATGATGCCAATGTATGACATATTCACATAAATTTTATTTATGTCCTTATTAACATAAACATGCATCAATTAATCCATAATTGTAACTCCAATATTTTCCATGGCACTGCCTTCATCATGTTCATTTTTATAAAAAGTATAACCTTGAATTACATAACCATTTTAAGATAATGTATACACACTTCATCTTCTATCTTTCCATCAAAGTCACTAAAAACTAAATCCAAATTTTCATTTGGTCTCGAAATTTTCCTATAAACTGTTTATTATTTGTATTCGATATCCAACATTCTACCTTTGATGGATTCAAACTCCAAGGAATTTATTTGTGGGTTTGAACATATGGGGAATCCTCCAAACTGATATAAAAAATGCAAAGGTGGTTCCTATAAGGCCCCAGCCTTAAACCTTAATTAATATTGAATTTAAATGAGTAATTCACATTGAGGATCTTTTCAGGTTTAGAGTTTTAGAGAATTAGGACATAACTATTACATCTCAAAAGATTACAATGTAGTCGCTTCTACTAGATTTCCATAAAATAAAAACTCTTAAAAAGAAACATGTCTACTTCCATGTTTTAGGTAGCATGACTTTCTCTTGATCCCATCCTTGACCCTATTCCACGCTAAGTCCTGTGAAAAACATTTCAAAAACTTGGGATGAGCATAAAAAGCTCATTAAGGGATACACAAAGAGTGAAAACTGTTAGTTTTTCAAAACAACAAGTAAACCATGTATACTTTATCAAAGTAGTACTTTTCACCTTTTCGAAGTAGTAATAAACTCTTCGCTGAAAAAAAAGTTCATTAATTACCCTTATGTAACAAAAAGATTACCATAAAACCCATATAAAGATCACATAACATATAAAGTTAACTTGGGGCATAAACATACTTAAGTGGAATAACCATAAGGTCGACTTCCACACATATCACTTAATGGAATAGCCATTCAGACAACTTCCACACATACTTAATGGAATAGCCATACGGCCGAATTCCATACCCAATGCAATGGAGGTTATAACGTTACCACCCGTCCTGGTATTCACGGCACCACCCGTCATATGGTTTATCACGTAACCACCCGTAAAATGTCCAAGTACCATTATAAAATTATAACACATAAAACCAACATAAAGAAATGATAACATTTCCACATTTCAATCACAATATATCATTTAAATATATTGACATAATAAAATCCTTTATCAAAACCATTTTCAATACCAAAATACAAAAAGAAGTATATGGTATTTATTTTATTTTAAAAACATTACAGATTTTTGAGGAAGCCAAAGATCAAATAATACTCGCGGCGGTGGAAAAGGTCGTTGTCACCGCGTACGTAAAAAAGAAACATTCCTTTTTGTCGTTTAGTAAAACACTTCGTAGAAAAAAGATTCATTTTGAAAAAACGTAAAAGTCAAATGGGTTTATACACCGTATAAAAGAAGGTTGTGTATAAAACAAAATATGCCTCAATGAATGGAGATTGAGACGAAGACCCTTACAAAGACGGTATCCTTGGTTTAAGGATAAATCAATTGCATAATTATGTGTGGCAAACGAATACACCAAATATAAGTGGATATTAAGTGTAAAACAATCAGAGGTTATTCACACATATTCATAGAACGACATATTCAAGGAGTACAAGTTTATCCCAAAGAATCAAATTAGGGTTAAAAAGTTCCCTTGCAAAAATTTGACAGCCTAACGACGTCACTTCAAAATTCAGAGAAAGAGTTGATGAGAGATAAAAAAGGTATCTCATCACATGGACATAAAATTTAGATCAATAAGGATATAGAAGAACATATCCCAACATAATATTATGTGAATTAAAAGACATAACAAAAGAAGTCTTTTACAAAAAGAGTAGGGTGAAAGGTTCCCTTACCGACATGGGTATCTTTCAAGACATGCACCCCGCGAAAGAAGGAAAATACAATATTGATGTAAATACTCATAAATGAAAGTATATTACACAATGAGAAAAATAACGGGTAGTACATACACCACTCAAAGGAAATTGTGGCAGATGTAGCATAAATCTCATGGGAATAAAAGTGAGATGAAAAGTCCCTTACGAATACTCGGCAGCCTAACGGCGCCACCTAAAACTTTCAAAATGTATTGATGAGATCAAATAGAGTATGTCATCATATTACAATAAAATTTACAGCAATAGGAATATAAAATAACATCCCCCATAATAACAAATAGGAGCTTAAAATAAGTGACAAAAAGGAGAGTACTTAAAAAGAAAGAGAGAGTTAGATCCCTTACGAAAATTCGGCAGCCTAACGCCGCCACCCAAAACTTCCAAAATGGATTGATGAGAGAGAATAGGGTCTCTCGTCATATGAAAAATAAAAATTACAGTAAGAATAATATAAAATAATATCCCAATAACAAGAAAGAGTAGCATTAAAAGGAATGACATAAAAGAGTGTACTTGAAAAGAAAGAGAGGAGTAAGATCCCTTACCTTGGGACCGACTTGACTCGATCGTTTTTTAACGTCCTGAATAATAAACTTGAGTTAATTTATATTTGCTTAAGAACCTTTTTCAAGTTCATTATTCCTTTTATATCACTTATTGCCATGTTATAAACATTATGTAATCATTTATGTTAATAATGTTTGTTTTGTCGATATTTGGTTCTTAAGTCGAAAGTGAACTTCTTACAATTACATGTTGTTCATGTGGTCAAAGGTTCTTTATATCCAGAATGACATTCCTAATTTTGATATAATATATATCATATATATCAAGAATATACATGTATTTATAATATCACATAATCATTTAGAAGTAAGAAATGAAATGCACCGTTCATGGAGACGGTAAGCAGTACGTACGCATGAACGCTACTTTAATTTCCTTGTCATATTAATGGAACTAAAACTAAATGAGAGGTATGTATATTTTAATTCTAGAATTATATTCATCATTTAGATGTATCATTCATAATATATATCCATTATACACATTTACTTATAATAGTACATTACATTTGGGGATAAGAAATGAAATTCACTGTTCACGGAGACGGTAAGCCGTACGTACGCATGAACGCTACTTTCATTTCTATAACATACTTTAATGGAAATAAATAATAATGATATAGAGGTATATTATAATTCCAGTATAACATAATATATAATAACATTAAATCCATCCTTTATACGTCCCACGTATGGCATTAACGAATCACATCGCTTTGAGGGGGCGGTAGTCCACACTTCCTTAAATGAAGATATCGGTTTTACCCATAATGGAAACCATAAAGATATGCCCAAAATGAAAAATACATAAGCATAAGGAAAACATAAACATATTATATATCATATATAAATATAGTTTAATCTTAATGGTCACCTTTGAAGGTGTTAAAAGAATGTTGAACAATCATCGTTTCGGGAGGCGGAAATTCGCCATCCACGGAAATAGTATGTTCTTTAACCATTAGATGTAGGTGCGTGCAGGTGTAGCTAGAATCCTTCATATAACAACATCCTAGTATATTAATGATACTGGATTTGTAACAAAATAAATGAATAAAAAGAGTTTAGGGGGTTGGAGAATCAAAAAAAAAACAAAAGGACCCAAGTGAAGACATTACCTTAAAATCGGGTAACTCCCGTTGGTTTGAGCTCAAAGGCTTCAGTGGGAAGACTTCTGCCAAATTTGAGGCTCCAAGGAGTATTAGAGGGAAGTGGAGAGACAAAATGGTCAGGGTTTGGCCGAGCCAAAGGCTTTGTGAGTGTGGGTAAGGAGGTAGAGGTGGGGGCCTTTTATAAGAGGAGAGGATAGGCACTCTTGGAAAGTAAAGAAAAGTCACTTTATTTTAAAATGAAATTCGGATTTAAGAGGTCCCACATTGATATAAATCGATGATAAGGTGATAATGGTTCAAAATACACTCATAAAATAGGTTTTGGACATTTTTAGGTCTTAGATATTACATTATCATTCCATTTTATTTAAATCGTTAAATAATGAGGTCATCGATGCATCATCATGATGTCATAAATAATTTAATTTATTTAACGTCTAAAAATTATAAAAAAATTACTATGATGTAGGAAATCCTTTTATATTTCCAATTACTATTTATATTCAAAACTATTATTTGCATAACCCCATGTAAAAATTGTTTTAGTAAAACATTGCATGTTTGTCTCATTTTTACTTTAACTTTAAATAAAAAGATATTAATGTCATTTTCCAACCAAAGTGGCTTCATGGGGTCCCCAAGTTGACCCATGGGATTTCTCGGTCGGCCATGACACATAAAATCAGGTTAAGAGATGTTTCAAGTTCATTTCATATTATTAAAACATTATTTTTACCTTAAACTACACTAATTACCTCTAATCGCGATTAAGAACTTAAAAGTTACTATTCAGAAAAAATTTATTTTAATCTCACTGAACCACATTTTACATATTAATGACAACCATGTATGTCAGATTTTTGAAATTCAAAACACAGAAGTGGAAATATTTCATTTAAACGAAAAATCAGTTTTTATAAGTAGCACTTAGTGGTTTCACTATTCATCAAAAATTGAAGTTTTTCAGAAAAATCCCAAAAATTGACCGTAAGCTATATTTGATACTCCAAATTAAAAAATGAGGTCTATTTTACAAAATTCAAAACATATAAGTCACATTAATTAATTTAATAATTAATTCCCGTTGTCAGAGCAAATAGTGTGTTTTTATGAAACAATAAGTATCAAAAGATTGACACTAGTTTAAGTCTGATTTCAAAGTGAAATTAATTCCAACGACCACTATTGGATTTAATGGTAAAAATATATTCTAATTTCACTTTAAAACCAATTAAAAAGATTATCTAATAATATAAATAAATTAGATAAAAAAGAGGTTTTGAATTAAAATACAATATTTTACACTATTCATTAAAAAAAATGAACTTTATCGGAAAGATACCAAAAATTTACACAAAGTAAATGTTGATGTCCCGATTCTAAAGAAGAGTTTTATTTGGTCCAATATAATGTATAAGAGATAATCAAAGCTATATCTAATGAAGGTTTTCCATCAAAAGGCGATAAGTGAAGCTTTAGTGAAAACTAGGGCATATACGCCTAAAATTGAATTCTTTCTGTATTTTAAGCCTTTATCTTTTATTGGATAAATGTAAAAACATTTAAAAACATATATAATCATATTTTAGTTATTTCTATCCATTCCCGCCAATACATTGGCTCCATGTTAACTACCATTTAAAATAATATTATTTTATTATTAGAGTGCAATGTAAGATTCCCAAGAAACTCGTTGTTGCGTATTGGGTACACCATCGAGCATAGCGTCCTCTTTAAAGTCATATTAATATTTTATTCACAACTATGGATAAATATGAAAATGTAATATTCTTTATTTACCTATGGTGTTACATCCTTCCACCCTTTTGGGAATTGCGTCCTCGCAATTTGTAAAATTAGGCTTGGAAATATCCTTGAAAGTCCTACATCGGAACAAGGGTCGGTAAAACAGTCACATTAAAATGAAGGAAGATAAGTACAGAGGTCACCCGAGTAAACCCATACTAGGATTCCATGTATGAAAATATGGACATGGAAGAAAAAAAAGGATCGTGTTCTGAGAGAGAGTGATAGAAAACATGTTTAGGAGAAAGTTAACCACAAGAAAATCACAAACTTTTGATGGGTTAAACGGTATTCGATTCCCCTGTAGGAGAAGTTAATAGACTACATTTTTGTTTTAAGTTACTTTTTATTGAGTAGTTTATTCATAAGGAAACTTAATCACTTATCATGTTGACTTTCAACTTTTATTAGATTCCTTACACAAACTCATATTTTCTCCAAAAGACGAGTATTTAGGAAGACTTGTTCACATTAAGAGTAATATAATCAACTTCTAGAGAATCACCTAATCCACAAAAGAGAACTATATACTTCCCATGTCTTTAGACTTTAACCAAAACCAAAAAGGTTAATACAAGATCAGATAATCAAAAAAAGGATAAACCTTTATAAAAAGAAAATCTATTCTTAATCTCCAAAGTTTGTCCAACAAAACCCAAAGTTCAACGAGAACCATTCGATAATAAATTTGTCCATAAAATTCTTCAAATTAAACCAATCTAATATTGAAACCCAAATATTTGAAAGATTTAGTCACATAGTCTTCCAAGTTAAATCGTAACATTTATCTCCAAACAACATCAGTTTCTCTTAATGTCTCGTATTGAAAATTAATTAACCTAATCACATTTCCTCCATGATAGGTTAATCATTTTCATAAATAACCCAAAATCAACTTCCTCTTAATTCATAAAATCATATAACTAAAAATAATCAGTCAAACTAACCAGGGAATTCACGTAGTCCAGTGGTAGGTGATAAATACCAGTCGCACTTTGGTTGTGGGTTCGATTCCAGCAACTTTGTCCGACGCGACGGGTTGTCACACGGTCTGCGTGTTGTCCTTTTTCCAAAACTATATAATTCTTAAAATATTCCCCAAAACGAGATAAAATCTTCAAAAATAATCATAACATATTTTAACCTCACGTTTATTTCATGCCTTTCATTTTCCATCATAACATATAATAACCCATAATTACCTCAAATGTAAGGATCATATAAACTCTAATGGTTATCTTTATAATTATTACCTGAACTTCCACATCGATTGGTCATCTTGTACATGATGAATTACAGATCATACCAAGGTTCAAGTGGTTGATCATGACTCCTTGATAGTTGGTTTAGAACAACCACGAGTTTCCTCATTGAATCCTCCATTTTATCTAGTATCTTAATCAGAACCACCAAAGTTTCCTTCAAACCCGTTGTCTCTTTGGTGCCTACTAGATCCATCCATTCACTAAAAACAGAAATGTTAGTTTGAGTATATCAACAAAACCATCATGTACTAATGAGGAAGATAAACACTAAGATCTACTTACTCATTCACTTTATCTAAAACTAGGACTCTTTCTGAAATTCTAACCATTGTGGTAATGTCACTTATGCATAAAGAATACCCTAACCTCTAAAGTTATCTAAACTGACCTTTGATACCAACTATAAGGCCCCAGCCTCAAACCTTACTTAATATTGAATTTAAATGAGTAATTCACATTAAAGATATTTTCAGGTTAATATTTTTAGAGAATTAGGACATAACTATTACATCTCAAAAGATTACAAAGTAGTCGCTTCTACTAGATTTCCATAAAATAAAAACTCTTAAAAAGAAACATGACTAGTTCCATGTTTTAGGTAGCATGACTTTCTCTTGATCCCATCCTTGACCCTATTCCACGCTAAGCCCTGTGAAAAACATTTCAAAAACCTGGGATGAGCATAAAAGGCTCAGTAAGGGATACACAAAGAGTGAAAACTGTTAGTTTTTCAAAACAACAAGTAAACCATGTATACTTTATCAAATTAATACTTTTCACATTTTCGAAGTAGTAAAAACTCTTCGCTGAAAATAAAGGTTCATTACTTAACCTTCTGTAACCAAAAGATTACCATAAAACCCATATAAAGATCACATAACATATAAAGGTAACTTGGGACATAAACATACATAAGTGGAATAACCATAAGGTCGACTTCCACACATATCACTTAATGGAATATCCATTCGGCAAACTTCCATACATACTTAATGGAATAGCCATATGGCCGACTTCCATACCCAATGCATTAGAGGTTATAATGTAACCACCCGTCCTGGTATTCACGGCACCACCCTTCATATGGTTTATCACGTAACCACCCGTAAAATGTCCAAGTACCATTATAAAATTATAACACATAAAACCAACATAAAGGAATGATAACATTTCCACATTTCAATCACAATATATCATTTAAATATATTGACATAATAGAATCCTTTATCAAAACCATTTTCAATACCAAAATACAAAAAGAATTATATGGTATTTATTTTATTTTAAAAACAATACGGCTTGTTGAGGAAGCCAAAGATCAAATAATACTCGCGGTGGTGGAAAAGGTCGTTGTCACTGCGTACGTAAAAAGAAACATTCCATTTTGTCGTTTAGTAAAATGCTTCGTAGAAAAAAGATTCCTTTTGAAAAAACGTAAAAGTCAAAGGGGTTTATACACCGTATAAAAGAATGTTGTGTATAAAAAAAAATAAGCCTCAATGAATGGATATTGAGACGAAGACCCTTACAAAGACGATACCCTTGGTTTAAGGATAAATCAATTGCATAATTATGTGTGACAAACGAATGCACAAAATATAAGTGGATATTAAGTGTAAAACAATCAGAGGTTATTCACACATATTCATAGAACGACATAATTACAGAGTACAAGTTTATCCCAAAGAATCAAATTTGGGTTAAAAAGTTCCCTTTCAAAAATTTGACAGCCTAATGGAGTCACTTCAAAATTCAGAAAAAGAGTTGATGAGAGATAAAAAGGGTATCTCATCAAACAGACAAAAAATTTAGATAAATAAGGATATAGAAGAACATATCCCAACATAATATTATGTGAATTAAATGACATAACAAATGAAGTGTTTTACAAAAAGAGGAGGGTGAAAGGTTCCCTTACCGACATGGGTATCTTTCGAGACATGCACCCCGCGAAAGAAGGACAATAAAATATTGATGTAAATACTCATAAATGAAAGTATATTACACAATGAGAAAAATAACTGGCAGTACATACACCACTCAAAGGAAATTGTGGCAGATGTAGCATAAATCTCACGGGAATAAAAGTGATATGAAAAGTCCCTTACGAATACTCGGCAGCCTAACGACGCCACTTAAAACATCCAAAATGTATTGATGAGATCAAATAGAGTATCTCATTATTTTACAATAAAATGTATAGAAAGGGAAATATAAAAGAACATACCCCATCATAACAAATAGGAGCTTAAAAGAAGTGACAAAAAGGAGAGTACCTAAAAAGAAAGAGAGAGGTTAGATCTCTTACGAAAATTCGGCAGCCCAACGGTGCCACCCAAAACTTCCAAAATGGATTGATGATAGAGAATAGGGTCTCTCATCATATGAAAAATAAAAATTACAGTAAGAGTAATATAAAAGAACATATCAATAACAAGAAAGATGAGCTTTAAAAGAAATGACATAAAAGAGTTTACTTGAAAATAAAGAGAGGAGTATGATCCCTTACCTCGGGTCCGACATGACTCGATCGTTCTTTAACGTCCTGAATAATAAACTTGAGTTAATTTCTATTTGGTTAAGAAACTTTTTATAGTTAATTATTCCTTTTATATCACTTATTGACAAGTTATAAACATTATGTAATCATTTAAGTTAATAATGTTTGTTTTGTCGATTTTTGGTTCTTAAGTCAAAAGTGGACTTCTTACAATTACATGTTGTTCGTGTGGTCAAAGGTTCTTTATATCCAGAATGACATTACTAATTTGGAAATAATTTATATCATATATATCTAGAATATACATGTATTTATAATATCCCATAATCATTTAGAGTTAAGAAATGAAATGCACCGTTCATGGAGATGGTAAGCCGTACGTACGCATGAACGCTACTTTCATTTCCTTGTCATATGAATGGAACTAAAACTAAATGAGATGTATGTATATTTTATTTCCAGAATTATATTCAACATTTAGATGTATCATTAATCATATATATCTATTATATACATGTACTTATAATAGTACATTACATTTGGGGATAAAAAATGAAATGCACCGTTCATGGAGACGGTAAGTCGTACGTACACATGAACGCTACTATCATTTATATCTCAAACTTTAATGGAAATAAATAATAATTATATATAGGTATATTATAATTCAAGTATAACATCATATATAATAACATTAAATCCATCCTTTATACATCCCACGTATGGCATTAACGAATCACATCACTTTGAGGGGGCGATAGTCTGTAATTCCTTAAATGAAGATATCGCATTTACCCATAATGGGAACCATAAAGGTGTTCCCAAAATGATAAATACAGAAGCTTAAGGAAAAAAATAAACATGTTATATATCATATATAAATATAGTGTCATCTTAATGGCCACCTTTGAAGGTGTTAAAAAAATGTTGAACAATCATCGTTTCGGGAGGCCGAAATTCGCCATCCACGGAAACAGTATGTTCTTTAACCATTAGATGTAGGTGTGTGAAAGTGTAGCTCTAATACTTCTTATAAAAACATCCTAGTATATTGATGATACTGTAGTTGTTACAAAATAAATTAATAGAAAGAGTTTATGGGGTTTTAGAAGCAAAATAAAACAAAAGGACTCAAGTGAAGACATTACCTTAAAATCGGGTAACTCCCTTTGGTTTGAGCTCAAAGGCTTCCATGGGAAGACTTCCGCCAAAAGTGAGGCTTCAAGGAGTATGAGAGGGAAGTGGAGAGACAAAATGGGAAGGGTTTTGCCGAGCCAATGTCTTTGGTAGTGTGGGTAAGGAGGTAGAGGTGGGGGCCTTTTATAAGAGGAGAGGAGGGGCACTCTTGGAAAGTAAAGAAAAGTCACTTTATTTTAAACTGACATTCAGATTTAAGAGGTCCCACATTGATATAATTCAAGGATAAGGTGATAAGGGTTCGAAATACACTCATACAATATGTTTTGGACATGTGTAGGTCTTAGATATTACAATATCTTTCCATTTTATTTAAATTGTTAAATAATGAGGTCATCGCTGCATCATCACGATGTCATAAATAATTTAACTTATTTAACTTCTAAAAATTATAAAATAAATACTATCATGTAGGAAATATTTTTATCTTTCCAATGACTATTTATAGTCAAAAATATGATTTGTATAACCCCATGTAAAAATTGTTTTAGTAAAACATCTAATGTTTGTCTCATTTTTACTTTAACTTTAAATAAAAAGATATTAATGTCATTTTCAAACCAAAGTGGATTCATGGGGTCCCCAAGTTGACCCATGGGTTGTCTTGGTTGGCCATGACACATCCAAAGAGGTTAGGACATGTGTCATGTTCATTTAATATTATTAAAACATTATTTTGTCCTTAAAGTACACTAATTACCTCTAATCGCGATTAAGAACTTAAAAGTTACTATTCACCAAAAAATTATTTTAATCTCATTGAACCACATTTTACTTCGTAATGACAACCATGTATGTCAGATTTTTAAAATTCAAAACAGATAAGTGGTAAAATTTCATTTAAACAAAAAATCAGTTTTTATAAGTACCACTTAGTGGTTTCACTATTCATCAAAAATTGAAGTTTTTCAGAAAAATCCTAAAAATTCACCCTAAGCTATATTTGATACTCCAAATTAAAAAATTAAGTCTATTTTATAAAATTCAAAACATATAAGTCACATTAATTAATTTAATAATTAATTCCCGCTGTCAGAGCAAATAGCGTGTTTTTATGAAACAATAAGTATCAAAAGATTGACACTAGTTTAAGTCTGATTTCAAAGTGAAATTAATTCCAACGACCACTATTGGATTTAATGGTAAAAATATAGTATAATTTCACTTTAAAACCAATTAAAAAGATAATCTAATCATATAAATAAATTAGATTAAAAAGTGGTTTTGAATTAAAATACAATATTTTACACTATTCATTAAAAAAATGAACTTTATCGGAAAGAAACCAAAAATTTACACAAAGTAAATATTGATGTCCCGATTCTAAAGAAGAGTTCTATTTGGTCCAATAGAATTTATAAGAGTGAATCAAAACTATATTTAATGATGGTTTTCCATCAAATGGCGATAAGTGAACCTTTAGTGAAAACTAGGGCATATACGCCTAAAATTGAATTATTTCCGTATTTTAACCCTTTATCTTTTATTGGATAAATGTAAAAACATTTAAAAACATATATACTAATATTTTAGTTATTTCTATCCATTCCCACCAATACAACGGCTACATGTTAACTACCATTTAAAATAATATTATTTTATTATTAGAGTGCAACATAAGATTCCCAAGAAACACGTTTTTGCGTGTTGGGTACGCCATCGAGCATAGCGTCTCCTTTAAAGTCATTTTAATATTTTATTCACAAATATGGATAAATATGAAAATGTCATATTCTTTATTTACCTGGGGTGTTACAGTTCTGCTCTTGATCTGTAATATTGATTGTGACAATATCTCTTCTATAAATTCCTTCACCCAAAATCTTACTAGTGTAATGAGATTTTGGTAGACCAATGCTTTCCACACTAGACATGTAGTCGATATAGAACTCATAAACTTCCTCAACAATATATCTATCCACATTAAAACCCTCTGTCCAACATCAATTTTTCACACACCCTTTCAAAACCATTATTCACCATTCAATGGGATATATCCATCTATAATACATAGGACCACACAGTCAAATCTATCTCAACAAGTAAACCATTAAGTGAACCATAATATAAAATAATGATGTTTGGAAGAACATTTACAATTCACATAATATGATGATGATTTCCTTTTCCATATTTAGAAATTTCAATTTGTATATAACTTTGCGGCATGTAGTTTTGAAAATGAAACATATCTTGGTTATTGTATGATGGAAATTCTTGGAAAAATGAAACGTATAACTACATGAATTAGATATTTCATCAAAATATGACAATCAAAAGATTTTAGACCCTTTAACTTTAAATCGGTCATTTACATGATATTCTTGATATTTGATGAATACCCTACTATAACCTTTACATCATTCAAGAAGTTTCAAAATTGAAATCTCTTCTATATAGAAAGAGTGTAAGAAGCTGGAGGAATAAAGGTTCATTTTTTACCCTTCACTGGTTCCAACTCTTCCTATATTCCCATGTCAAACATGTCCAACCTAGCCTTAATTCCATCTTTTGTCTTTCTAGGTTCATTTAGTAAATTACAAATTACACTATCACATTAATTTTTTCAACATGCATTACCTCAAGAAAATGTCTGATGTATAGAAAATTACAGTTTGAAAATTCAAAAAAACTAATCCCTTTTTCCAACTAGTTTTCTTAATGGTTTTTGAAAATGATTAACCAAAAGTAGTGTCCACATAATTTACTTTCTCAAATATTTCATCTCCTATTAGTGGATATGGTGTTGTATGCTCTTCTAAAATTCCATTTAATGATGTCATCCAAGATCAGTACTTATGTAATCGAGGTAGAAAACTACGATTTACTAAAAACATAGTCTTCGAGGAATGTTTTAGCCTAATTGACCATATACGTTGTTTGCAAATTGGACACCCATGAGTTCCTTTAATGCTATATCCAAAAAAATTTCTATAATAAGAAAAGTCATTTATCATCTCATACAAAATGGATCTCAATGTGAAATGTTAATTTCTATAATCATCATTCAACATTACACCTAAATACCATGATAATTTCAAATCTTCGATCAATGGATCTTAATAAACATAAATATCATTACCTAGTTGTTTTTGTCCTGATATAAGTATAGATAACATGATTTATTTTTGTTTCATGACTAACTATAGTGGGAAAATATAATTTTCCATTATAACTGTGAATGTAATTTCAGTTCTTATTTGAAAACCAAAAGGATTCACTCCATAAATAGATGGCGCAAGACGAAGGTTTCTTGGCTTGTTTCTAAATTCATGATACTTTCGATCAAATTTTTTCCACTAAGGAGAGTCTTTCAGGTGATGATGCTTCCCATATTTATTTCTTGTATCTATATACCACATCAATTTACTTGCAGTATACTCACATTCATATTGGTGGCCAAACCTACGAATGATTGGAACATACCATAAAAATTTCATAAGACTCGATTCGTATTTCTTGTGTTGAGAAGCACCATCATCATAATTATTGGATATTTTTATTAAGAATAATGGGGGATAAATAACCCAAAATAATGTCATGGTGTCCTAAAGTAATGATGTCCCATGTAATAATCCTTAAAAAAAATTAACACACTCAGTGGGAAGTGAACCCATATTAGAATAAATGATACGAGGAATAATATGATTCCCCTTTGATTCAGAGATCTTTTCAACCGAATTTCCTTCCCTCCATGTATTCTCCAAGTTTTCATGACCAATGAAATCCTTGTATATTTGAATAAAATAAATAAAATTCTAGGGGGTCACAACATCCTTGGTGGGAGTTTCATATAATTGATAATTCTATTTCAATATCAGTGAGAGATATATTACTGGATAGAAAAACATCCATCCCATTAAGTAAATCCCTTGCCTCTGCAATACGAGAGTCACATTGACCATAAAAACTATTAAAAACATTCAGCACTGAACCATAGGAGTCATGTACAATGACACCACCTCTCATGATTCTATGACTGTAGGAGACAACATTATTCATCTTGAATCCATTTTAGGGTGTGTTTTATTAGACCCATCAGCCTAGCGAAGTCCCCTGTGGAGAAGAAGGTTCATGTATCGCGCCATTCATGATAATTATCTTGGATTGGGAATTTACTATCCTTTTATAAAAACCCACAGATCCATCACAAGAGGCCAGACCCGAGTTTGTATCACCAGATAGGATCTAGTATGTGAATTCACATATTATTTGTTTCTTGCATTTATGATGTTCCATCAACCAGTAGAAGTCAATGTATCCCTTTTCTTACTCTCCAATCTATTTCCTTCAATACCATGAAACCATGATATACAAAAGTCCTCACCATTACCAACCTGAATATCTTTTCTAAAAAGGTTCCTGAGGTCATTCCAAATCATTATTTCCTAATCACCCTAAAAAAGAGTTGTTTAACTTATTACTCCTTAGAGATACAACAACAAAATAAATTGAAAATCATATTGTTACATTTATACTTGATAGCGTTTTTGGTCAAAATAGAACAATGCCAGATACACCACATATGAAAATTATACTTGATCATAATTTCTTTTCACCAAAAAGCATTCCCATTACCATGTATAGACTAACTTGTATATAGAGACGATATTCCTTGGATGAGAAAGTCCTCGACACTGTACACGTGAAGACTAGTTTGTCAGGATTTGAAGAAAGATGAATTCTATTGAAAAACTCAAGCAGATGTGCATCATTGGTGGCATGAATGAAACTAGTGAAGGTAAATGCTTTAGAAAATCAAATACCTGGGGTTGTACATATAAAAAAGATGAGGGATTTTTCAAAACAATTGTGTTTCTATTATTTGATCTCGTCACATCAAAAAATTCACCTTGATTGTCACTAAAGCTTCAATATATGTTCATGTAGCATTTTCTATAGGGTGTAAACCTTACCTATCGATGCATTAGAAATATCACCATTTTTTTCAGTTAGAAATTTTACCCACAATGAGGACCCTTATACTGCATACCATTCCAATTTGGATTGTAGTCTCAACATGATCTCAAACACACATCTGAGTCTAATACCACAAGACTCCACTAGTTTGGAGATTCTATCCAAATACACCTAGTGGAACCTACCATTCATATGAGAATCCCAAACAAATGATGAATTTTTTTTCAATATTTCTATCATGGTTCTTAGGACATTTATCACTAAGAGCATATTTATAGGAATAGATGAAAGAACACAATTGATCAGAATAACACGTTCCCCAAAAGAGGTTAATTTTCTCTTCTAGTTGTTGTTGCATCTAGAAATTTTTTTAATGAGGATCCCATAATGATGTATGTTCCCTCTATAATAAATAGGTTCACCAAAGTAATCCATCAGAAGTGACTTTTTACTAATTCCTGGAAAGTCTTTAATATTTTTATCTCGGTAGTCGGCGTAGGTTTTGGATACATAAATATAACTCCTATCGTAGTTGATACATTGACCCCCTTATTTTCAATATTCCTCCATAAACTTAGAAATTCCAAAGATTGAACTCCAACTCTCATTGATAAAGAAAATAATGTCATCTGCAAAAAGAATATGGGAGATTCCATTGAAGTTATTCCCAGAGTTGAATGGAAGGATACTTCTGTTATGCATGGAACTGTACAATAATTTACTAAAAGAATCTTGAGATAGAATGAATCAGCTAGGAGAAAGAGGATCTCCCTATATTAGGCCTTGCCCCACTTTGGGAATTCATTAAGTTATTTTTTGTCCTTATGAAACAATATACAATCATTTTAACATGAATGTATTCCTTTATATATCATTCACATCGAACATTCCATTCATTTAGAGTTGTATGTTTGGATAGGGATATTATTATATTCTCAGATTATATCATTAAAGAGAGAAATTAGTTCCGTAAAAATGGAATGACTCCATTCATTTCCAAATTTTAAATTATACCGCTTGAGTACTATTGACAATGCTATATATTTATTTCAACCAGTATACAATGAAATCTTTGCAAAACTCATTAAATTATAAAACAATTTTGGAAAATCATGATGTCCAAATTCAACATTCATTTTCATTTCATCAATACAGTATTCATCATAATTGACACCTATAATACCATTATTTATACGATCATCTTCATTGTAAATACTTGTAATCATATCAAATAATCCAGAAAATGCATTGTTATCTTAGTCACTTGCTATATTCACTTTTCCCCATGTTTATTACAACATTTTTAACTTCAATCAATTTTGGGATAGATCAACTGTTATTCCAACTCCTATGGACTAATGATTATTAATAAAAATATAGTAATCATAGAAAAATGATTTGAGAAGGCCCATATTCACGATATTTAAAAAACATGATGTACTATTTCACCCCATCTTCATACTCTTTTGTCATACGATTGGTATCCATCCAATCTATATTCATACTCATATTATTTGATTCAGAAATATTTATATTTAACAAAATAAATACACAAAAACTTATTAAATTAAATTTATACATATAATGGAGGATATTTAACTTTTCAAAACTATTTTTCAATTCACAATTTTAATGATCAAATCCCTTTTTTATGAGTATAAATGAATTATAAAATCACATTTACATTATAAGAAATCAGTGAAATATGGATATTTAATGTTATAATGGAAAAAAAATATATTATTTGAAAATAATTTTCATAATAGAAAATAGAACTATTTAATATAATAATGGTTTTAAAAATAAAAAAAATGAAAGTATTATATTTTTTAAAATATTCTCAACACTGACATTGAATTTAAGAAAGTATAAAAGTATTAAAATATTATTAAATTGAAAAAAGTTTAGAAGTATAAAAGTATAAATTAAAAATGTATATATATGTATTTTAGTATATAAAATTTTAGATTTATATAGAATTATAAAACTATATCTAATTTATAAAATAATATATATTTTAAAGGAATATACTTAATTTATAAATGTATATAAATTTATAAAACTATATAAAACCTCATATATGTTATAAATTTTATAATAATTTATAAATGTATATAGTTTTAAAAATTCATAAAAGTATAAAATTATAATATATAAAAGTAAAATTTATGAAAGTATAAAAATATAACATTATTTTATTTTATTCCATTGATGAAATGATTGTTCTTTTTTTACAGTTAATAGAAAATTCCAAGGTGTATCTTGTGAGTCTCATGAGATCGACCATTGGCTTTAACGGAACACAATTTTCAAACCATTTAGAAAATAATATAGAAACCCCAATTATGATATATAGGTAAATGATCAAATGAATGGAACCAGATCATCAATGAAATGAAAATAAAAAATAAAAAAATCTGCCAAGGGTTCTACACACATCAATCTGGCAGGGGAACTAAAGATGATCAATAGAACCCCCTATGAAAAACCACCAACCAATAAAATAATGTCATGGGTTATACCCTTGGAATTAATGTAATAGAGTACTTGAATTTATCAAAATGGGACCAATTGAAGGCTTATGTTCCATTCTAACACAAGTCACTTGACTATCATACACTAATCGTATAATCAGGGGTATTCTACACTAGCCCTATAAATAACTAGGGGAACTAAAAGTTTGAAATGATCTAGTGTTGAATAAATAAATACCTCCCACTTATTTACTTAGGTTTACAAGAACAAAGTAATAGTAATGGTGAGAAAGAATCATTAATCCAAACAATCATCATTAATCATAAATAATAACTCACCCACACCTCTAATTCTCTCACAAGAAATATCACCTTTCTATCCATCACCCAATCACTACATACATAAAACACCATCAATAAAGGGAAACATTCATAAGGGGAAATAATTGAATATCACACATCCATATGTTTGAATGTCCATTTCAAAGGTCTAAACGAGCCTTTTAGAAACCCACCGAAGAGGCCAATTCTCTATATAAAAATTTAAATTCACTTATAAGGCATTTATTAAAACATTAAACTTAAAACACTATGGAAATCAATTTATAAATTAATCCAACTTTATAAAATCACTTGATTAATTGAAAAGTTTCCTTATTTCTCTTATCAAATAAATCAAATGGGGTAAAAAAAATGTTAAACCCCACATTTTATTTTAATGAAATCTTGAAATATTCTATAAATTCTTGGAATTTAAAGCCTTTATTGAAATGAAATGTAAAAATATTTTTCCAATTGATAATTCACTTTGATGACCAAAACCACTTATAAAATCATAGAATTTAGTTTGAAAGATAAATCCTACAATTTCTCAAACACATGGTGTGCATGGTTTATTAAAAAATATTTTAAAAAGTTCCACAATAGAGATGTCCTTGGAATAGAAATTAAAATCATATAAAACATGATTTAACTTTTCAATAACACTTAACCACATTTAATACTGTTATTTGATATAAAAAACAAAGATATAAACATGAGCACAATCATGGTTCTCAAATTAAATGGAAAACACAGGAGGTATCCTATCCTAAATCAATGGAGAATAGTTCGTAAATTCAAATATAAGATGAGAGAATCTCAAAAAATTAACCAAATTTTCTAGACACAAAGAAATCACAAGAAAAAAGGGTCAACCCTTAACTTTGGGGTTTTCCATGAACGGGTGAAGTGGGGAAGAAACTAAGGGGGAGAATCTGGTCCTAACAACATGCATCGAGGTTGGAGGTTGTAAATACCTATATGAAAGAAGTGATTAAAGAGGATAAGCAATACTTTAGAGTGACAATGATTTGTTGATGAAGAGAAGCGAAGGTTCGGAAAGAAGCGACGACAATGGAAAAGACAAGGAGCGATGATGATGGTAAGGAGTGGGGATGATGACGAAGGTGAAGGTGAATACAGAGCAATTACATGGAAACATAACTATGGTTTCATGAAATATTGAAGGCGTAGGGATAAGGAAAATATGTTTGGGTTCTTTTATAAAAACATGAAAGTATTTTAACAATGCTTTCCAAAATGCACTGATAAATGCTAGTTTTATTAACGCTGAAATACAAAGTGCTGATAAAAATGACATTTATTAGTGTTTTTTAGCACTGATAAAGAGACACCATTATCAGCGCTTAAAAAGCACTAAAAAAATAAATCTTTATTACCGTTACAATTTTAGCGCTCATATAGATTAAAATTAATAAATATATTTATTATATTATAATTATGTAAATATATCCCTATAATTATATATTTCTATATTATTATATATATTTATATAATTATAAATATAATAAATATATTTATAAATTAAATAAATTTAGTATTATTTTATAAATATTTTTATATAATTATAAATTTATTTATATATTTATATGATTATATATATATAAATTTATGAATATATAAATATATATATTTATAAAAATATAGTAAATATATTTATTATTTAAATATTTTTTTTTGATGTTTATAATTATTTATATATTTAATGGTTTCTAATTATAACTAAATATAAATATATGTAAAAATATTTCTATATAATTATAAATATATTTATATAATAATATCTCATGGCCTGCACTACTTTGGTATATTTATACAGTTATATATACTTATATTAATATATAAATATATAAAATTATAAATAGAATAACTATACTTATTATTTAGATATATTTATTATAATTTTAAAATTATTTAAATATATATATATATATATATTTATAGTTATACTTATTAATAAATATATCTAAAAGTATTTATATATAATTATAAATATAATAAATATATTTATTATTTAAATATATTTATTGTAATTGTTTAATTATTTAATTATGTATTTATTTATTTATAATTATAATTATAATAAAATATATTTTAATAGAATTTATAATAATTATAAATATATTTATATAATTATATATATTTATTAATATATAATTAGAAATATATTAAATATATTTATATAATTATATACATATGTTAATACATAAATATATTTATTATAATCATATAGTTATTTAAATAGATAATTATTTATTTATAATTATAAAATGATAATAAATATATTTATTATATTTATAATTTTATAAGTATATATAATAAATTGATTTATTTTAATTATATATATATATATATATTTATAATTATACTCAAATAACACATCCGTGG
Organism: Viscum album; assembly: GCA_963277665.1. Classification (NCBI taxonomy): domain Eukaryota; kingdom Viridiplantae; phylum Streptophyta; class Magnoliopsida; order Santalales; family Viscaceae; genus Viscum; species Viscum album. The sequence goes on along the minus strand of OY728165.1, from coordinate 1,711,696,517 downwards.
ATTTGGAAAAACAAAACCTATGGCCCCAATATTTATTAATAAAATAATAGAATAGAAGACATAAGGGGAAGGGTCAACAATTCATAATGCCCACAACTACGTAAGAGAATGATCAGTATTTCAAGCCATTATAGACCCCAAATTCTTAGAAAATCATCCTCTACCATTAGGATGTTGGCCTCTCTACCATGTATTGACCCTTTAAAGAGCCACGTAGTCTTCATCTGATGACGAATCAGAAGATCTTCATAGAGAAGAACATGTTTTGAATTTCCATGATAAATCCTAATATTTCATTTATGGTATAGACCTGATTCCATCTTCAGAATTGATAGATAAACTTTTTTTTACTACTACATAATCATCAAAAACAAATACCTCTGGTTCCATTGCTGAAAAGGTAATGTCCAACTAAGATAAGTTCCATTTAGCTGCTTCTTTGATGATTCCTACAATGGTCCTTTACCTTTCTAGTTATTTTTGTGGGTATAATCATCAAATTTTTTGTTCGTACAGTCTGACATTCCTCATCTGAAACCTTTTAAAAAAATCATTCTTCATTAGATAATGGAAATATGGTGGATATGACCACTCCACCTTCTCAGAGTTAGCATCGCTCATGCCAAGTAGGTGTTCAACCTATAGTAGGGACAACTGTGGAGATTCACAGCCAAGAAGATCAACATGTATGTGAACTAAAGTAGATGGAACATGCACATTAGATTAAAATTTGTGCATTATGGATTTCCATGGAAAGACCAATTGAAATACTTCATCATCCAATATTGTCCTCATACCTTGACTCTTTGACTCATGCACCCCATGGATCCCTAGTTAAAATAATCCACACCATTTACACTAACTAGAGTGGAATCCTTCCCACCTAATAAGTGAATTTCATTTTCATCAATGTGACCAGCTCTATAATCCCCATATGGACAGATAAGACTAGTTGATTTTGAAATTTCCATGACATTAAGATCTGGGGTACTTTTAGACCACTCTAAATAATTATCAAAGCATTCCAGGGGGTATATTCTTTGGGTAGTGGAATCTTTCTTATGTTTAGAACCTGTACTATAGGCAAGAATAATTTTCTACTTTCCCATATGACTCTTACAATTTACCATATTCTTCTCAAGCCATAAGTGGTGATTAGAAATGTTATGTTTCTCACAGTCACCATCCTCATGTTCACTTAAAGATGCAACATTTTCTTCCCCAATAAGAGCATCCCTGAACAAGGGGGAGTGAGAGGACTCCATAATTAGTTCAATCCGAGCCAGTCCATTAGATTGGTCTTTCACCATTGGTGTATCCACCGTATTCAAATAAATCCATGATTTAGAAGGGATACTATTTTCTCTATCATGAGGTAACAACTCTTTACCCTTCATAGGTTTCTGATAAATAAAGTCAACATGAGACTACACATCTGCCTCCTTTAACATGGACTTATCAGGAAAATTTTCATCATGGGGTGGAGGATTTGTGACAGTAAAACCTATCTCCTTAACAATCCTTTGACATTTTCTAGCTGGACGACCCTTCATCTACTTCCCATAGGCAGCATCCCTCTAACATGTGTCCAATGTGTGTCCAACAGACAAGCAGGCATCACTAAACATGGGTATTTTTTCAAATTAAAAATCAATGTGAATATCATCGTTACGGGTAGAAAGAGCTACCTACTCGGTGATATTAAAACATAGATCAATCTCTACATGTATACAAGGGAAATTACCAAACCACACCTACTCAGTTTCATGATAATGTTGAATAAAAGTTCCTAATGCAGTAGTAATGTCGTTCAGGATCTTGGGATGACATATGACCCAATTGATCCCATGATGATATATCCAAACACGAGTGAAGGCATTCATTTCATTCGAAACATTTAATTCTAGTGATCATTCATGAAGATGAAGTCGTTCAGGCATCAAGAATAATGACCCAGAACTCCACACCCCCAACTAGGACTCGATCAAAGAAAGAAGAAAATGGAAAAAGCCTCTATTGAGAGAGTTACACCACTAGTCTAAGAATCTCCATATGATTGATATTCATTAAACTGGGTCATCAATATTCCAAGTTGTCTCACCTCTAGGAGTGACAAGACACACAATCATGATACTTTTCCCCATTTCCAATCTTTTAGCAAATGTTTCTGGATTAGCTTTGATATGAGCCGAATAACCCTTGCAAATGATTCTTCCAGTGAAGGATTCCTTGAATGATTCCAAAGATCACTTGATGAAATATGATTTTGGATCCTTGGTCATGCCCAATTTGTTATTTGGAAGCAATAAAGACTCAATTGTTCTTGATTCAGTGTGAACCGAATATTCTCAATGTGTAGTTTTCTCCTGCAGAAGAGAGGAGCTAAGAAAATGAAGAATAACCATGGTGAATCGAAGCCCTTGATGGCATATATGTATTTATAAATTTATAATAAATGTATTATTGTAATTTTATAATTAGTTAAATATATATATTTATAATTTTATTTATAAACATATATATAAATATATATATATATAATTTTCATTATAAATAAATATTTTTATAAAATAACAATTATATATATATATATTTATTAATATATATATCTTTATTTATCAATTAATATATAAATATATATATTTACATAATTATAATAATTGTATTTATTTTAATTTTATAATTATTTAAATATATATATATATATATATATATTAATTTATAATAATTATTATAAATTAATATATTTAAAAATTATTTATATATTATTAAAAATTTATAATTATAATTATAATAAATGTATTTATTTTTTTAATATATTTATTTTAATTTTAATCTCATTTTTTAAAACATAAATAATTTCATGGGTATAACATGAATGAAAAGTTTAGATTATAAAAATTGAGTCATCACGTATAAGAAAGCATGAATAATAAGGGTGTTAGTTTAAAAATGAGCATTTCACGAGTCTTGAATACATAACATATGCATGTTTCATCACAATAATAGGTAATATAATATTTATAATGTATATAAAAACCTAATCATGTCCAAAAATAAATTTATGATCATAGTTAGTGCTATCTATACTCACGCATATCAATATGTGGGCATAAACATGTATTAAAATATCATCATTATCTCATGATATATATATGTATATTGACTCAATTAATTAGAGATAAATATTTATTTAAATATATATATTTATATATTTATAATTATAATTATAAATAAATATATTTTAAAAGTGTTTCTATATATAATCATAAATACAATAAATACATTTATTATTTTTTAAAAATTATTCTAATTTTATAATTATTTAAAAATATATATATATATTTATAATCTTATAAATACATTTTTAAAAAACTATATATCAATATATATATATTTCAACTATTAAAAAATATATATTAACATATCATATTACTCTGAAAGCATGAAGGCCTGAGATTTTTATTTATTTTTGGATAATCCTCCTTTTAATGGTTTAGGGGGAACCCTTACATGACCTGTAGTCCCAAGGCAAAAGGCCCATACATGACCTAAAAGCCCAAATCCACAAGGCCCAATACATGATGTTAAATTCCCAAGACCTAACTACTCATGAAACCGCCCCTCCCCAACATTTGTATCTTTTAATGTGCATATCTCCCCACCTTGTATGGCCGATTGGGTAGCATTTCCCCATGTAGAGCTGCATAGTTCCTGGTACGGGTGGAAATTTCCATACACTCTCATTCTTCTAATTTAATGTTCTTTTCTATAGTAGTTGCTACTATTCTTTGAATCCTCTTATGGGTCTACTTCTGTTTAGTCTTCCCGAGCTGCTTCTTGGTCTCTATGGTCCAAAAACCATTGGTGGCCTAAAATACATGTGGCCTGAATGTGCTTAGTGGCCCAAAGTCCCTATGGCCTGAGGGCCTTAGTGGACCCAAGGCCCTAAGACCTAAAATGCCAATATAGTCGATCGAAGAACCAAATAAAGTGAATCATTTCAGCTGCTATAGTACCACACAACACGAGCTATAATAACTACTACATCACAACAACAATAACCCAACAATTCACCCCCACCTAGATTTTATCCTGGGTCTCTCGGATACCAAGTAGATGCCTCTACCACTAGGTTACATGCTCATTGACTATTAACATATCATATTTATATTAATTATAAAAACCTATTTTTTAATTAATCTATATAAGAAAACATTATTTTAGAATATAAATATAATAATTTTTTATCTATTAATAATATTTTCTGTTAAAAACTTTATCAGAACTATGAATAGAACTGATAAAGATAACCATTTATCCGCACTACAGAAAGTGCTTATAAAGGACACACCTTTATTAGTTCTTTGTTTAGTGCTGATAAATGCTACCTTTAATAGTGATTTTATATAGCGTTGATAAATCCTAGGATTTTATCATCACTTTCTGTTTAGTACTGAAAAAGCAAGTGCATCCCTTGCACCAAATTTTTGGTAATTTTCATGATCTTGGGGTACATGGATCTTAGGTGATGAAATGAGATAGATATATGAGGAATGGTCACAGGACAGGTTCGAACAGTGAATTTTATTATGATGTTGTCATGGTGTATGTAATAAATGTAAATTTCTCCAAATGAAGAAGATTCCATAGATTGATAGGAAATATATGATGTGTATATACAGATCTATATTTGGAGCATAGTTTTCATAGTTAAAATAGGGGTGTCTTTCAAAGTCAGATTCCCGTAACACCGGTAGTCGAGGAAGGTTTGTGAGGATCTGAGTTCCTCAAAAAAAAGTGTGGTTTGTGTAAGGAAGATCTTCAAAAAGTATGATGGGAAAATTTTGACAGAAATTGGCCCTAAAATAGTGGAAACTTCCTTGCACTGACATGGATCGTATGTAAGGAAGGGGTATTTTGCTTCAGTCACATGTTCATAAAAGGAGAAACCTATGTTGGAATTTCCTTCTTAGATCTAGGTTTTATATGAGAGGGGTCATTTTTTTTATTTCATAATTGGGCTTAGAATAAGGGATCTATACACCAATACATATTTGATGAGAATGATAATCAAGTCGCTTGTAGGTTTAGGAATGAAAGAGTACCCGTAGAGATCTAACTCATACACAAAGAAGCATTATTTTTTTCACGTTTGGGCCTAGAATATGGGATACAAGCATCACTACATATATCATCCAAATGAGAATAAAGACACGCATTGATCTAATAAAATTAAGTCTGTGCGATAGGAGACCAATAGTGGGATCTGAGGTTATATCAGGTGAGATTCATAAGAATACATAGTTCTATGTTATATAATGGAGATTTCAACCATACAGTTTAACGTTATGCGGTAAGAAAACATGTTAAATGAAATGAGTGACAATAATTGATGGTTTTGGGCTTACATGTGGAACACTACTAGGATATTTACCTATAACCGCAGTTCAAAACCATGGGTATAGTCAAGAAAACCATGGGTATAGGCTATACTCATGGTTCTATAAACTTTGGGTGTTTAATCCATTAGCATATACATATACCCATGGTTCTGAAACTATTGGTGTAGGAAATTTCAATTTAAATACCTATAGCCATGGTTTGGTCAAACCATGGGTATAAACCTATACCCAAACCTTGGGTATATGTCCTTTATTTAAAAAATCCTCCACTAGGATTTTATCCCAGTACCTTTTGCCTATACTCTAACAACTTTACCACAATCCTATAAAAAATTTATGTTCGTATATTTAAATATATATATATATATATATTAATTTATATTAAAGAATTTATTATTATTATTATTATGAAAAAATAATGGGCAAACCTATACCCACAGTTTGGTCAAAGCGTGGGTATAGGCCCCTTATTAAAAAAAATCCTCCACTGGAAATTGATCCCAAAACACTCTGCCTATAATCCAATGACTTTACCATTATCATATAATGGATTTTATGTTCTTATATTCATATATATATATATATGTATATATATATGTATATATAATTATTTATATAAAGTATTTATTATTATTATTATTATAGATTTTTTTGAAAACTTATACCCACAGTTTTTTGAGACCGTGGGTATAGGTGACCTATACCAATATTTTACCGTAACAGTTATTATAGGTGCCCAAAAACTTCCCTATACCCATGGTTTGGTCAAACCATGGGTATAGGTCCTTCCTGCGAATTTTTTTCCGGTGTTATTCCACAGTTTAAAAATAATGTGGGTATAGGGGTGACCAATACCCATGGTTTTCTGGAGAATTGTGGGTATATTTCCTTCTCGCTAATCCCCCCTAAAACCTATTTACATGGTTTAAAAAAACCTTGGTTAAAAGGGTGACACATACCCATGGACATTGGAGAGCCATGAGTATTGGTCTTTCCTATGATTTCTTTCCCATGAATATAGGCGTGACCTATAACTATGATTTTTTGAAAAATCATGGGCATAGATTTATTTTCTAGTAGTAAAAGGTGACCGGAAGCTAGGGGAATCAACTCATATAAGGCATATCAGGCTCATTGCGTGATTTATATTAGGATTTTCACCCAGGGAACCCTTTTCTTGGCATATAGGGTAAGTCTATAGTTTAAAATCATATGCTTAGGATGTTGTCGTAAAATTTCATGTTCTGTGACTTGGATGAAATGGTTCATGAATTTTAGACTAGGATAACATGTGATGTTCCTTTTAAGGTAATTTTAAATAGACTATATGATGTGCCTTTTATGTTTATGAATCTATAGAAAAATTTCATTGGTTACTTGAAATATTTCTTGAGAAACCATGCATTAGTAGGGGGAATAATACACTCACTATCCATTGTGGTCAATGAATATGAATCATTAGATTAAAACTTATTAATGAAATAAGGTCCCTCTAATATTGATTTATGCTTTAGATTTTTATTTCTAGGTATCATAGTATTCTTGTAAGACAAAACCAGTCCTCCTTGAATGAATGAATAGAGGTGAAATTTCTTATTAAAATATCAAGATATTCAGCTTTAGTAAACATATAAATGATGCAAGGTGAAGAATATTTTCTCATCAAATCATTCTAATTCATATAATAATATACAGGATTTTTTATCTTCAGATATTTGATCATAAATGGAAATGTGGGGAAAAGATAACTGGGATTTGATGAGAAGAAGAGACAATGTCCCGTATAAAAGTGTAAATTGCGTCTCCTATGTGGCTGTATGAGATTTAGTATGGTATGCCCTCAAAACATATAGAAGTTTATATTGATGATATTTTTATCTTTTTCTTCCATATTTTGAAGTATGCATGAAAAAGGTTTGTATAAATCCTATATTTATCTATTCACTACTCTATGATATCAAAAAGAATGGTTGGACTCAATATTATACTCATGATACATCCTTGTCAATTTGAAAGAACAAATTTGTTCTATTTTCTATCAATATTATTCAAGGGACACCAAATCTGCAGATAATATTGGACTTAAAAATGTTGATAATGTACTTTTTTCTTGACTTCCTTGAAGGGTATAACCTCATCCTATTTAGATAATAATTTGGTAGTAGTAAATATGTACTTGAACTACTTGGTTGTAGCTAGAGGATATGGACATACAATATCCTCCCACATATAACAAATAACCAATAGTATTTGACATTGTGAAACAGATCTAGGGGTTGATGGATAAATTTATCATGAATTTTATAGGAATGACACCTTTTAGTGAATTTCTTGAAATATCGCATTATTGAAGGTTGTAAATACCAAATCCTTCTAATTTGATAAGAAATATCGTTCCCTGGATGATGAGTTATACATGTGACAACATAATTTATTAAATAATGGAAATTGTCTCATATCCATAAATGCATCTAATGTGGTATTCATTGATCCTCCATTTATAGAGGACCTTCTGGCAATTCAGGCAGCCATAATGTGTAGAGATGACAACACACCATCATATTTTTTCATTTATTGATCTGTCCATTGGAAGAAACTCATTTTGGAGGTAGTCTAATATGTGTGTCATCCAACCAGCTGTAGGGTTATCATGTTCAAGGATGAAATTAAACTCATTGATCTCTTCAATGTTGATACAAATGAATTGAGACACCATTTGATGGTGCACAATGATAATGATTGTTTCATCCATATATGGATCTATCAAAGCTATATCCATATTTATTAATGAATCTACTTGAGAATTGTGTGAGCATGAGATGTGATTTAATTTTGTCTCTGAGGGGAATTATTTCATCAACCCTTAGATATAGTCAAGATAGTAGATCAACCCTTCCTTTCTGATGGAATAATCACTGTTGATATTCTTGATCACTAACTATGAATCCCCTTTGATATTATGGAAGTGAAATGGTATTTTAAATTCCCATTATAAAACTCTGATGAGGGCATTATATTTTACCTCATTGTTGGTTCATTTTTCTAACAACAGGAAGAAATATGGTAGAACATACTTTATTTGAGAGATAAAAATGACACTCAAATGGACTCTGTTGAGTCATAGGTATTCTATCGCCTTTCCTAGTAGGCTTTTAGAATCACCATCAATATACATCTCCCATGTTTGGGTGCAGTCTTGGATAGAGAAAATCTCTTCATCAAGAAATTCATATTTTAATGTCATTTCTCCAATATGGGGATGTTTTGTAAGACAATATGCTCATTATCTCCCATTTATTACCTTCTATGGTATGAAATGAATATAAAACTACTAAAAAATGATCATCCACTATGCCAAATGTTCATTCAACATTGGATGGTAGAGAATATATTTGAGCGGATCATTAAGAGAGACCAAGTGGACCTCATTGTACTATCAGTAATGGGAATAGTCTTATCCAGGAACCATCAGGATGGGGTTGTCAGCACATTCTTCTTCCTCTATTTTATTCACCTCTTAGTCCATGATTTCATTGATGAAGAGGAAGTGGGGGAGGGGATCTTCATCACCTTAGATTTTTTCATTGGACCTCACCAAGATGGAAAAATCCCAACCTATATTTATTTAGTCATGATTATTAGGAGGGAGGGGGTTTCTTCTTCACCAACCATATCAGTAACAACCAATAGGGCTTTTAGAGCGTCTTCTTCTTTATCAGTTTTTTTGAATACCCAATAGTTATTCAATATACTCTAGAACATTGATGGCCTCGGGAACATCAATGATCATCATTACTATAAACCTAACCTGAAATTGTACTATTATGAAAACTCACCTAATATGTAATTCCCTGATGGATATACCCCCTTCTCCAATGATTACAACTCTAAAGGATGTCACCCCAAATAAAAATTCTATATGGATAATTCCCTTAAACCTTTTTTGTGGCTCTTTTATGTATTCACTTTCCTGTAATGATCATCCTTTTTTTCTTAATCACTTTCAACATTAATAATATGGAATCTTTACTCCTGATTTTTGAAAAGTACAAAGAGTTTCCCATTGAAATCATAACTCATCAATTACACATTTTAGTTTTAATAATTTTATAATGGCTAATGTGATGAAACAAAATGAGTGTTGTGTTTAGGGATTTATAGTGTTCCTTTATTTTTTCGTGGTGGTGATCCAAACTATGGTGGTGATTTTTTCCTTTTGGCATGATAGTCACTAAAGGGGTGGGATTTTTTCCTTTTTCATTATCTCCAGTGGGGTGGTGGTTATCAGATCTTATCATGTTGGATATTTAGAGTTTTTTGTTAGTTTGTTTTTATATTTGATCCAGTTGGCGGTCTCGTTATATGTTTCATAGATCATTATGGGAAATAATTTTGTTGATTATATTAAAGAAATTAGGCATGTGTGGAGAGAAAATTGATCGATGAAACTAATATTTAAATGGATGAAAATATGGAGAATTGCTTCTCGTTTTTGAAATTCATGAAAAATGGAATCTTTAATTGATTTTCAGAACATTTTTCTTGTCTAAGATCAAGTATTTGACATTTTCTCAAGGTTCCCTTTATGAGGTTCTAATTTTCTGGGAATTATGTTTCATTTCATTGGAATTTAATTCCTTGAAAATTGTATCAATTTAGCTGATGTCTTCGATTGAACACCTTAGACTAATGAATATGGGAACACTGTGCAAAAAGTATCATTTTGCGAGGGTTTAAACCGTCGCCAAATCATTCTGCGAAGATTTTGGAAAACCATCGCTAAATCTTGTGTCGATAATCAATTAGCGACAATTCTTTAAAACCGTTATAGAATAGTTTATCAGTGGGTTTTTAGTGGTGGTTTCAACCATAACTAATTGGTTATTTTTTTCATAATTAATTAATTTTTTTATTTTCATAATTAATTAATTAATTTTATTTATTTTCGTAATTTATTTAGTTTCGTAATTAATTAATTATCTAATTAATTAATTAATTTTCATAATTTATTTATTATTACCAGGATCATGGCCATCTCCATGCACAAGCTTATCTCCATGCACATTCCCATGTCTATGCACATGCCCAAGCCATATAAAAATTCTACGTGGGGTGAGATTTGAACCCCTTACATCTTGTTTATTCACCAAAGACTTTACCACTCCATCAGACACTTTATGTGGTCAATAAATCAAATTTAATATGCTTATATATATATATTAATTGGGAAAAAAATAATATATAACAAATAGATACACAATTAATAATTATTAATCAATAATGATTAATTAATAATCAATAATCAATAATTACAAATTAAAAATTAATAAATAGAATATAAATGAATAACAAATAAAGAAATATATAATATGAAATAAATGGTAAATAATAAATAGTAAATAGTAAATAATAAATAGTAAATAATAAAAGGTAAATAGTAAATTGTAAATAAGAAATAGTAAATAATAAATAATAAATAATAAATAATAAATAATATATAATATATAATATATAATATATAATATATAATATATAATATATAATATATAATATATAATATTATAATATTACAATATATTACATATAATATAAAATATATAAAATATATTATATAAGTAATGTATAAATAAAAAATTAATTAAAAAATTAATTAATATATGATAAATAAATAATAAATTAATAGTAAATTAATAAATAATAGATAATAAATAATAAACAATAAACCATGAATAATTAATTAATTAATATATAATGAATATATAATGAATATATAAAAAATAAGTAATTAATAATTCAATAATAATAAATTAATAATATAAAAATAAAATAATAAAATAATTAATAATTAATTAATTAATAAGCAGCTAATAATAAATGCATAATTAATAAATTAAAAATAAATTAAAAAACAATAAACAATAAACAATAAACAATAAATAATTGATAATTAATAAATGAATAAATATATAAATATATAAATGAATAAATTGATAAATAAATAAATAAATAATAAATAAATAAGTATTACATAAATAAATACAAAATAAGCAATAAATAATAAATAATAAATACCAATTAATAAATAATAAATAATAAATAATAAATAATAAATAATTATTAATAAATAATAAAATATAATTGATCACCAAGAATTAAAAATTAGAAATTAATATTTAATATTTATCTTTTTTAAAATAATTTATAAATTATTAATAATTATTTAATTAATAATAAATTAATAATGATTAGATAAGTAAATAAATAAATTATAATTAAATAATAAATGTATAATAAACCAATAAAATATAAATATTTAATAAATTTAAAATAAATTAATAAAGAATAAAGAATAAAGAATAGAGAATAAATAAATAAATAAATAAATAAATAAATTGATAAAAAAATAATAAATAATAAATAATAAATAAAAAATGAGAAATAAGTATTAATTAATACTTAATAATAACTAATAATTATAATTGATAATAAAAAGTTAAAAATTAAAAATTTATATTTCATATTTAATAATTAATATTTAATATTCAATATTTTATAATTAATAAGTAATTAATAAATAATTAATAATTAATAAATAATTAATAAATAATTAATAAATAATTTCTAAATAGTTAGTAAAAAATTAATAAAAAATGAATAATTAATTAATAATAAATTAATTAATAAATAATAAATAATGAATAAATAATAGATATGTAATAAATAAATTAAAGAATAATAAGTGAATAATAAAATAATAATAAAAAAATAATTAATAAATAATTAATAAATTAATAATAAATTTATAGTTATTGTGTACATAATAATTAAATAATAAATAAATAAATAAATAATAAATAATAAGTATTAAATAATTAATTTAATTAATCAATTAATTAATAATAAATAAATAATAATTAATATAAAAATAATTTATTAATTAAGTAATTAATAATTAATTAATTAAAAATAAATATTAAAAAATAAATATTAAAAAATAAAGAAACAAATAAATAAATAAAAATAAATAAATAAATACATAAATAAATCATAAAACGTTAAGAACCTCTAAAAACCCAAAAACCCTGAAATGACCAAAACATCTATTCTAGGACTCCTTTTTCAGCAACAAAACCAATCAAATTGATGATCATGAAACGATCTTCGATATGATTAGTGGTACAGGCCAAACGGACACCTGGATTGAAAATTATAACAGTTTGAATTTTATGAAATCGTGGTCGGCAACTAAAAACACTACTTTGGAGGCCTTTTGAGCCTTTATAGTGAAATAAAAATGGGTACACTACTCTAAGAGCTATTAACTTATCTAAATGGCATATCGCTCATATCATGATTCAATTAGATATTTGGTAGAGCCCAAATGAATACCCGGATTAAAAGTTATGGTCGCTTGAAGTTTGAGTTCTATTTTCAACCTTTTTGATATTTGAATATATTTTTTTCCTTTGATTATGACATGATTTAAATCTAACTTGGTTTTAGTTCATTTCATAAGCTTTGATTTTACTGGTTGTGGAGCTGAAATGGACTCCTAGATCAAAAGTTATGATCGTTTGATGTCGAAGTTTTATTTTTAGGTTTTAGTTGATTTGTTTTAAGTTTCACGTTATTACGCAAACATGCACAACCCCAAATTCTACTTCACATGGAACAGAATCCAGATCTTTAATTGTAGGACATCATAGGAGATGTGAAGACTAGATTCAATGCATCAGCAACAAACATGCGAGCAGAAAATCCAACACCCGAAGAACCCATAGAAGTAAACAACCGTTGGGATTTTTTTTAAAATTATAAAAAATATTGTTGGTTGGAGTCGCTGGCTCAAGAGAGGCTGAATTGAGTATCTATAAAAATTTCTGTTAAAAATATTATTCACAAAATAATATCCCCCTATAAAAATAAACACAAACTTAGTTTGTAGTGAATTTATAAATGTCTTGAATGTTCAATTTTGTTCTCAGAAGATTGATTAGTTCTCAGCTTTACCAATCTAAGGACTAGAATATATTTCGAAACAAACCTACTAATCCAAAAAATATGTAAACAATTGCTAAACTAACTATCAATGATCAGTTTATCTAAATGCATGGAATACATAACACATAACAAATATAAGATAAACAACATAGGGGATAAGAAAAGAGGTTCAATCTCAAGCTGAGACTTAGTCCTCCCCACTTTGTGATCACCTACCACCAAGCAGTTTATATTAATAAACTTTTAATACATACCCTGGATCAGAGTTCACAACTGAATACAGATTATCCAGGTCACACTTGACCTCTACCACATTTAATTTTTTAAAATACAAATAAATAGATCACATTGGATCTCTTCCACAATTCTACGTGGGATACAGGTGTAGAAGGATATTGAGAGTGAGGATTTTTGATATCCTCTCTTTATGCTTATGGGACATTGTGTGAGGTAAAAAAAAATATACACAATTATCAAATAGTAATGGAATAACACAACATAGCTATTAAAAAGAATAGAGTTTATGAATCTCTATGTGTTGTGCAGTAATGCTCTGGACTCATTGGATGTTGAGAAAATGGAGATTGAGTCCTCTTCCGAAAGATGGCTTCAGAACAGAGTGTCGTAGTTTCTTGCGAAAGTGTTCAACTCTTCTTTTTAAGGATGATCAGTAGGCTCCAGTAGGTAGTTTCTAGGGAAGCTCAAGCTTTTAGTTTTTCTCTTTAATATTCGAAGTTCCCACAGTCTATGCTTCAGCGTGTTCTTTGCACTTTTTAGATTAAAAAAAGGGATCATTTTTTACATAGAGGTTTTAGCCCTTTTATACTTCAAGGTCTACTGGGCATGAAGATCTCTTCACATGAATTTACCTCATACTGTTTACGGATTGTCCTACAAACAACATTAAATAATGTCAAAAACATTAATTTTTCTAAATATGACCATTAAAAATAAATTTGAATTAATAAACTCAAAACAGTTATTTATAACAATCGTTGAGTCATCTTCAGTCTGTTGTCCTCAATTTGATAACATCGGTCTGTTATCTTCGGTCTATCAAAATTTTGTGTGTCGACTTCGATGTGTCAAACATTGGTGTGTCGACTTCAGTCTATCAACTTCGGTCTGTCAAACTTCATTCTGTCGAACTTCAGTGTGTCAAACATCGGTGTGTCGAACATCGATGTGTCAAATTCATTCTGTCAACTTTGGTGTCTCTAACATCGGTGTTTTGAACTTCGGTGTGTTGAACATCGGTGTGTCAAACATCAGTGTGTTGAATTCGGTCTGTTAACTTCGGTGTTAGGGAATCCAAAAAGGTTATGAAGAGTCTCTCTTTCACCTAACATTACAAGACTAATTGTTAACCGAAAGTACATGTAAAAATACACTTATAAACATTTTTTTCATGAATATAGGATATTGACTAATTTAAGTACATTTTGTTTTATGACATAATTGATTTACTGAGAGATATTAAAATGACATGAAAGAGTAGAATATGTATATTGACATTATTTTTTATTATGAAAACCAAATTATCATGAAGATTCCAATAATCTCCCCCTTTCTTATAATCACAAATTATGGAATTCATACAAATATATAGAATAAAGATAGCTTTGACATAGCATTCTGTACGGAATGTAATTTTCCAATATAACTAATGTTTTTCCTTGCTTGATTTTATTTTAAAAACAAAGCTCCCCCTTAATAAATGGATTAAGAAGAGTATATTCCATGTGAGATATATCATAAAGTCTCCCCCTTATAAATATATTGTATTCCTTATTTTCTCCCCCTTTTGGGATTAGAAAAAAGAGAAAAGCAGTAAGGTGAAAAAATACAAAAGAAAGACCCCACAAAAATTTCATGAAAAGACATAAAAGTACAAGAAAAACAAAATGACAAAATCCCTATCAAAAGAAACAATCCATGACTATGTATTTTAATATTGAGGAGATTTTCCTTTGTCTGAAGTATAAAAAGAGGAGAAGATGGTTTGGGAGAGGCAGAGTAAAGAGGTGTCCTAAGGATAACACCAGGCAGGGAAACACCTGTAGGGACAGTAGCTGTAAGGGTAGGGCACATTTCTGACAAAACTCGACTTGGAGACTGCTCTGTAATGATAGGTTGAATCTGGGAAAGAGCCTGAGAGACAGTCATTAGAGTAGGAGGCCAAGAGGCAGTACCAATTGAAGGAGCTGGATGGACCACAATAGCCTCGGCCTGAACATGCAGATAAGGTTTGAGCAGGTTGATTAAGTCATGAATGATTTCACCACCATATTGCATCGCCTTCTTGAAGGCATCCTTATTTTCCATAAATTTACACAGAAAAGGGGTAAAATCCTTCAATTGAATGACTTACTTCTTGAATTCTTCGTTAATGGAGGAATTCTAATATTTATTTGAGAGAAACATGAAACTATTTATGAGATCATGATTTGTATAAATCTTAGTGAAATACTTATCCAACTTTTCCCGAATTTCTTTCTGAGCTACAGAGGCTTAATTTGTGCACTGCCTGACCATATTGTATACAAGATCTGTATTCCTATGTAAATTTTCAAGGCTT
This sequence comes from Viscum album, assembly GCA_963277665.1. NCBI lineage: Eukaryota > Viridiplantae > Streptophyta > Magnoliopsida > Santalales > Viscaceae > Viscum > Viscum album. The sequence continues at coordinate 1,711,680,533 of OY728165.1, read as the reverse complement.
TATTTATCTAAAATACTCTGGAGTTTTTGAATTTCCTCTATCATCACAACCTTGAGAGACTCCAAATCAGCAACAACACTTCTCCCACTCCTAAAACTGGATGGGCCAACCAACATTTTTCTAAGCTATTCTTTCAATTTTTTTCGATCAACACTAAGTAGATGAGTTACCAAGTTCCTAAGAAATTCCAGAACACCATTAAATGAGGTCTTGAAGTCAGAGGTTAAGGAATTCAACTCATTGCTCATCCGTCATACTTATTCCCTTAGCAATGTGTTGTGTCTAATAATGGTTTCTTCTATAGTAATGGGATTTTATTGAATCTCCTAGATTAAAATACTTGAAATCCTTATTTCATCAGTATATGAGATACCTATGGAGGTGGAGGCTTCATTTCTGGATCCCACTGAAGCTATCACAGAATCACAGATCTCATTTTTAAATTTTCCCAAATCAGCCTTAGAGACATAGTCACTGGGAACTAACTGAGATATAGGTTCTACATGTAGAGGTTCAGCTAGTGGATTAAGTGCATTGATATCTGGTTCTTCTTGGACTTGTGGAGTAGGAGGAGGAGGTATCCTCTCCTTATCGGAGTAATACTCTATATATAAAAGAATGTATCCCGGATCCTTATTCTACTATCTAGAACATGTCCAGTCTCTTGGCCCAACAATATCAATTCTGATTCTTCTTCCCTAAGGGTTAGGAACACCAACATCGACATCAACATATTCATCCTAGTTTCGGGCCATAACAAATTGTCTGGGAACAGGAACCTGCCTGACTTCAGGTTCTGCCTGTGCTCTAGCCACTGCAACTTTAGTAGGAACTTCCTCAATTTGAGGCACTGGAACCACATCTTCTTCCTCTTGACCAATATCCATAATATCATTCAATTAATAAATGATAAAATGATTTTCATCATGATGATGGGGTGATCTATCCTCATGTTTATCATCTTCATGGTCAATAGCCTGTTGCTCAGCAGGCTCAATACCATCACCATCACTAGCCCCATGTACAGATTCCCCACTAGATCTTTCAACCACTGGTTGTCCCACTTTTTAAGAGTCATTGAAATGCTCATAATTTTCTCCTTCATCATCATCGTAAGAATCATCATCGGACACCTCATATGATTTACTTACATAGCCTTCAACTCCAGTAAATTCAGTTTCTTCCTCTTCTTCATCACCTAGAATAGGTTCTCTTGAAGGCATGGTGGACTAGAAGGTCCATAAGTCATATCTTTGGGACGTTCAACAATATATGGATCACTCCTATCATAAAAAGGAGATCCTTATTACCTTGTCACTTTAGGTACAACAACCTCATTAGAATAAACTGGAACCTCTCATGGTTTGAGACCTGGATCAACTTGGTCCTTTGGTCAAGTAGGGTGATCAACTGGATTGAAATTCTTATACAGCCTTTCTTTATCTCCTACCCAAAATATTTTCCACGGGTTCCAAAGGATTTTCATTCTTTTACAAATGTCTTTTTGAAGAAAAAAACCACTACATACACTTATTACCTTTTCTCCATCTTCCACACAACCTAACCTTTTTAACATGGCAGAAATCATCCTCAAATAGTATAAGCAGGTTTCCTTCTTGGATGGATTAATCAAATCAGATATATGGACCATTAAATACCTACATAGATTCACTTTTATCTCATGTTTCATCAAAAAATATTGAGAAAACATCCTGATACTTTACAGTTGAGAAATCTTTCTTCCTTGGGCAGATTTGATGTTGTATGAACATAAAAAGTAGTCTCACTTATCCTTCAAACTCATTTGCAATAGTCCTCCTAGATTCTCCATTTCTAGTCAGCTCCTTTAGAGAATCTTTATAAGATAACAAGTTTGATGAAGGTGGAATATTATAAATATAGTCAGCATAGACACCTTCATGGGAAATCTATAAGAATTCATCCCATTCCATGGATGAGAAAGCTATCTCCTTTCCCTTTACTACAGACTTCATTTTTGTTGCCTCAGTTTAATCCATATATATCCTCAAATGTTGATATAATTCACACACTAGATAAGGATAAAAGGGGATTTTATTGTTGGTGAACCAACTGATCCATCCTTGAGATTCCAGACTTTCAACAAAAAGGATTTTCTTAACAGAAGCCACTCAGCAGACACCTCTTTTTCAGCTGTAACCACATGCATTTCCAAGCTCTGCATCGTAGTCCCACTAGACTCACCTTTTTGTTGCTTATCATAAGGTTATTTTCTAGGTTCATCCATTGCATGCTTAGTCTTTTCTATGACAGGGCATTGGATTCCAACAAAGTTGAGCGGTTGAGAGTGAAGAGGGAGACTGAAAAAAGGTAGAACGATTTACGGTAGAGGATAAGGTTAAATGTAGGGATGTATTTTACTAAATATATCATTTAGGGATTATAAATCATAAATAATTAAACAAAAATAAACATGTAAAGTTAAAAGAGATAAAATAGCACCATTTCATTTGAAAACACAAAGTTACAAAAACGTAACTACATCAGTGTCAAGAATTGGTTTCAGGGATCAGTTTCAAGTAATCGGTTTCAAGTAATTAGTTTTAAGAAGATAGGTTTCATCAATATCAGTTTCAAGGACCTGTTTCAGGAAATCAGTTTCAAGGATTGGTTTTAAGAGATCAGTTTCAAGTATCAGTTTCAAGGATTGGTTTCATGGATCGGTTTCAAGAGATCAGTTTCAAGAGAACAGTTTCAAGAGATTGGTTTCAAGGACTTGTTTCAAGAGATCGATTTCAAGGATTGGTTTCAAGGATCGGTTTCAAGAGATCGGTTTCAAGAGATCGATTTCAACAATCAGTTTCAATAGATTGGTTTCAAGAGATCAGTTTCAAGAGAATGATTTCAAGGATCAGTTTCAAGGGATCCGTTTCAAGGATCATTTTGAAGGATCATTTTCAATAATCCTACTAATTTATCATTCCTAGTTCATGTATGATGTAATTCATTCTCTCAGAATTTAAGTGTTTGGTGAATATATTATAAAGACGATGTTCATTCCCAATAAACTCAAGAGTTATATCATCCTTTTGATAATGATCTCTCAAAAAGTGATGTCTTACATCAATATGTTTTTTTATAGAATGAGAAATTAGATTCTTAGAAATATTAATAGCACTTGTGTTGTCACGGTTTATTGGGATATGTATGAATTGAAATCCATAGTCTAATAAGGTGTGTTTCTTCCACAAAATTTGTACACAACAACTACCAGTAGCAATGTATTATTCTTCAGGAGTTAATAATACAACTGAATTTTTCTTTTTACTACACCATGATATTAGTGATTTTCCAAAAAAGTGACATGTTCTAGAGGTACTCTTTCTATCTAACTTTCATCCACCAAAATAAATATCTGAATAGATAACTAAATCAAAAGGTTTTCCTTTATGATAGAACAATGCTAAATTAGTTGTATACTTGAGGTATTTGAAAAATTCATTTAATACTATTTAGGTGTGAATCCTTTGGGATTGCATGAAATATCGCACACATACACACACTGAACATAATATATGGACTACTAGTAGTTAAGTACAACAAACTCCCAATCATTCCCTTGTAAGCAGTTTGATCAACTAATTTACCATTTTCATGAGATCTAACTTACATGTAGAACTCATAGGGGTTTCACTACTCTTAATGCTATCAAATCCATATCTTTTCAAAATATCTTTTATGTACATACTTTGATTTAAGATAATACCTTATTTTATTTGAAATATTTGAATTCCAAAAAAATATTTAAGTTCACCCATTAAACTCATTTCAAACTCACTTTGCATTATATTTGAAAAAAAATTACATAATGAATTTTTAGAAGATCCAAAAATAATATCATCTATATATATTTGGTCCATTAAAACTTCTTTTGAAATTATTTTTATAAATAAAGTGGGATCTTCAAGTCGTTTTGTAAAACCATTAGAAATAATAAAGTTACTCAACCTTTCATACCAAGCTCTTAGAGTTTGTTTCAAACCATATAATTCTTTTGATAATTTGAACACATGATTTGGAAAATGTGGATTTGTAAAACCAGGGGGTTGTTCAACAAAAACAACCTCAATTATATAACCATTTAATAATGAACTTTTGACATCCATTTGATAAAGATTAAAATCCAAGCGCACTGCATAGGAAGTAATATCCTAATTGCCTCAAGTCTAGCTAATGGTGAAAAGGTCTCTTCATAATCAATTCCCTCTTCTTGATTATGTCATTGTGAAACTAGTCTTTCTTTATTTGTAACTAAATTTCCAACTTCATCTACCTTATTTATAAACACCCATTTGGTTCCAATAATCAAAGTATCCTTAGGTATATCTAGATGTTTTCAAACATTATTTCATTCAAACTGATTATGTTCTTCTTGCATGGCCATTACCCAAAATTCATCATTTATTGAATAATTGATATTTTTAGGTTCAAGATATGACAATAAGGCTTTATGTTCAACCAGGTTTCTCAAGGAAGCTCTGGTTTGTGTTCTTCTGTCTAAATCTCCAACAACAGCATCTAGGGGATGATTTTTGAGAGTTCTAGTTGGTCTAGAGAATGTAGGACTTGATATTTCAAGTTGGTCTGGTTGATCTGGTTCACTATTTTTAGGATGTAGAGAACTTCTAGAACTGGAAGTTTACACATATTCCTTCACATGATGATTATGTGTTTTATCACTAATCTCCAGATTTGACATATCTTTTTCAAATTTTCTAGAGAGGTATTGGGCTTATATGGATCTTCTTCATCAAACTTGATGTGTACAGATTCCTCCACACATTTTGTTTCTTAATAAAGACTCTATAAGATTTACTTGATGTAGAATATCCAAGAAATATCCCTTAATCACCTTTTGAGGCAAATTTATGTAAATTATCTTTAGTATTTAGGATATAAACTTTACATCAGAACACTTTAATGTAACCTACTTTGAGTTTCCTATAAGTCCACAACTCGTAAGGATATTTCTTAAGAATGGGTCTAATTAAGACTCTCTTTATTATGTAGAAAGATGTATTAACAGATTCAGCCCAGAAATAAATGGGTCGATTATATTCATTGAGGATAGTCCAAGCAATTTTCTGTAAATTTCTTTTTCTTCTTTCCACTACACCATTCTAATGAGGTGTTCTAAGTGCAAAGAGGTTATAATTATAGCCATTTTGTGGGAAAAAGGCTTCAAAATCTTGATTCTGAAACTCACGACCATGATCACTTCTCAAGGATTTAATCTTGAGTCCACTAAGATTTATTATATTTCTAGAATAATTGGTAAGGTGTGAACATGCTTAACTTTTATGAGCCAGGAAGAAGGTCCAAGTATACCAAGACAAATCATCTATAAGAACATAAACATAGTGCTTCCCATTTAGACTAGAAACTCTAGATGGTCCAAACAATTCCATGTCAAACAACTCGAGAGGTTGAGAAGTAGTTACTTTTTCTTTGGGTTGAAAGAGATTTTATGTTGCTTTTCTTTTTGACAAGGATTACAAACTTTATTGTTTGGAAACTCTAATCTGGGTAAGTCTCTAACTAAGAATTTTCTAGTTAACTTCCTAAGAGATTTTATATTGAAATTTACTATTCTTCTATGCTATATCAAAAACTCTTTGTGAAAGGTATTTAGATAAGATACATTTTGTGAGGCTAGTGTGTCTATGTTTATAGCATATACATTATCTTTTCAAAAATTAGTAAAAAAAAATTATTTTTGGCATAAGAAACAAGGAATGAATTGTTTTTAAATTTAACATTAAATCTATCATCACATAATTGAGATATACTGAGTAGGTTATATTTTAGTCCATCAACATACAATACTTTAGAAATTGAAATAGAGTTAGGGTTACCAATCTGGCCTAGGCCGATAATTTTTCATTTACCATTGTCACCAAATGCGACTTATCCTCCATCGATCATGACGAGACATTTAAATCTTGAAAAATCTTCTATCATATGCCTTGAACACCCACTTTCCACGTACCACTACTTTTTACAGGAACTCTTTATGCAGTTTACCTACAAAGAAGTTTAACCACGAAATGACTTTGGTACCCATATTTGTCTGGGCCCACATATATTAGTAATATAATCCTTAAGAACCCACAACTGTATTATGGGTTTACTATATGTAGAGTATACATTATTAGAAAAATAAACACTATTTGGTCCTAAGGAATTGGATACAATAAATGAATTTTTAGTACATGAACATGCAATACAATTCTAGTTTTTTATAGAGGTAGTAGATTTTCCAGATTTGGATACAAAATGTGATCTAGATAAAATCCTTTGACATGGTTGATATCCTATTCTAGAAGTATACATAGGATCTATTTGTTTAGAAAGAATTTTAGTAAGAGTATTCTTTCCATTAGTAAACTTTTCTAAGTATTTTTTCAATTGTTCATTAGACATTTTTAACTCATTGTTCTGTTTGAGTAGTTGAGCATTTTTATCGTTCCCAGTTGTAAGTTCAGATTTAGTAGTCATAGTAAGAGCATAATTTTTCTTCAAAGATTTATACGTATACTTCAAATCATTACATGTTTCTTCTAGAATGTTTCAATATTCGAATAATTCACCAGTTTTCATATTTTAAGACTCACTTTCAGAATAATAAGAGTTATGTACAAGAGATTATATGGTTACCTCAGTTGTGTTTGTCATGAGACACATATTACCCATATCATCTTTCTCATTTTGAGAAGAGCCAGATTCACTTGAACTATCCTCTTAGGCACTCCAGGTTTCCTTTATTAATTTTTTATACCTTATATCCTTATTTTCATACTTTTTCTTGTATTTCATCTTTGGGAAGTCATCCTCGGAAATTCCTTTCCTTTTACATTCATAACAGATTATCTCTTCTGATTTTTCATCTCTCTTCTAGCCCTTTTTCAAATTTCCTTGTTATCATACTTTCCTGTGTAACTGGGATTTTTAAAGAACATCTTTTTCCTATATAATTTCTAGAATCATCTTGCCAACTAGATCATTTATTCATCACTATCTGAAGAAACTTCATCACTGATTGAGCTTTCGACAACAGCTTGAACTATCCCTTTATTTTTACTTTTGAATGCAGTTGTCTGGAAAGCTATAGAATTTCATTTTGGTTCATCATCCTCTTGATTTATTTTAAATTTTACTTCATACTTCATTAATTTTACAATCAATTCCTTCACTGGAATTTTATCAATATCACATGATTCTCTGATAGACACAGATGTTCCGCACCATCTTTATGGTAATCATCACAGAAACCGCATGATCTTCTCTTTGGCAGTCACTTCTCTTCCTAAAGAAATCATGGTATTGATGATTTCATTGAACCTGAGATACATATCAAAACTTGAATCATCATAATTATCTCTAAAGTTGTCGTATTTGATAGTATGAGTATTCAATAGCATTTTTTTAACATTAGATGTTACTTCTTGTGAAACAGAGAGAGTATCCCAAATTTCATATAATGTTTTACAAGAAAAGATATGGTTAAACTCTTCATCACCTAGGGAACAGTACAGAGGATTCATTTCTTTACAATTATTTTTATAGTCAGATTTGGTAGGTTTATCCCAAGGGTTTCTAGAAGTTTCAGGAATAACATATTTACTCTCAATAGCAGTCCAGATTTCAAATCCCATAATTTATAGATGTATTTTCATTTTATGCTTCCATTGAGCATTGTTATTTCCATTAAAAAAGGTGTTCTATTAGTAGCAGCCCCTTATAGTCTATTTTTCATGATAAATATTGTTAAATAATTTCAAAGAGATCAAAAATTAGAAATAACAGAAATTTTATGATCTTTGAAAAATAACTATAATCATAGTTGACACGATTTGAAAAACTAACAATAACTTTAAAAATTACATTGATACCAAATGTTGGTCGAAGTAGATGACTCAAGAGGGGGGGGGGTGATATGAGTATCTATAAATATTTCTGTTAAAAATATTCTTTACAAAATAATATCCCCCTATAAAAATAAACTCAAAGTTAGTTTGTAGTGAAATTATAAATGTCCTGAATGTTCAATTTGGTTCTCAAGAGATTGATTAGTTCTCATCTTTACCAATCTAAGGACTAGAAAAACATTCAAAACAAACCTACTGATCCAAAATTGATGTAAACACTTGCTAAACCAACTATCAAATATTATTTTATTTTAAGGCAGGAAATACACAACACATAAAAAATATAAGATAAAAAACACAGCGGATTAGACAAGAGGTTCAGTCTCAAGCTGAGACGTAGTCCTCTCCACTTGGTGATCACCTGCTACTGAGAAGTTTATATTAATAAACTTGTGATCCACACCCTGGATTGGGGTTCACAACAGAATACAGATTGTTTAGGTCACACTTGACCTCTACCATAGTTATTTTTGGAAAAAACAAATAAACAGATGACACTGGATATCTTCCACAATTCTACGTGGGATACAAGTGTAGGAGAATATTGAGAGTGAGGATTTTTGATATGCTCTAGTTATGCTCAGGAGATAGTGTGTAAGGTACAAACAGATATACTCACTTCTCAAATAGTAATAGAAGAACACAACATAGCTATTAAAAAGAATAGAGTTTAGGAATCTCTGTGTGTTGTGCAGTAAAGATCTAGAATCATTGGAAGTTGAGAAAATAGAGTTTCAGTCCTCTTCTGAAAGTTTGCTTCAGAAAAGAGTGTCGTATTATCTTGAGAAAGTGGTCAATTCTTTTTTTAAAGATTGAACAGCAAGCTCCCGTAGGTAGTTGCTAGGTAAGATCAAGCTTCGAGTTATGTTATTTAATATTCGGAGTTCCCACAGTCGATGTTTCAGTGTGTTCTTCGAACTTTTTAGATTAAAAAAAGGGGCATTTTCTATATAGTGGTTGTAGCCCTTTTATTCTTCATGGTCCACTAGGCATGAATATCTCTACATGTGCATGTACCTTGTACTATCTACGGATTTTCCTACAAACAACATTAAATAATGTCAGAAACATTATTTTTCCTAAATATGACCATTATAAATAAATTTGAATTAATAAACATGAAACAGTTATTTAAAACAATCGGCGAGTCATCTTCGGTCTGTTGTCTTCGGTTTGATAACAACGGTCTGTTATCTTTGGTCTGTCAAAATTTAGTGTGTAGACTTTGGTGTGTAGAACATCGGTGTATTGAATTCAGTCTGTCAACTCTGGTCTATCAAACTTCAGTCTCTCGAACTTCGGTGTGTCGAACATCGGTGTGTTGAAAATCTATGTGTTGAAATTTGGTGTGTCGAACATTAGTGTGTCTAACATCAATGTGTCTACTTCGATCCATCAACTTTGGTGTGTCTAACATCGGTGTGTCGAACTTCGGCGTGCCGAACATTCATTTTTCGCATTCAGTCTATCAAATTCGGTGTCAAGGAATCCAAAAAGTTTATGAAGAGTCTGTCTTTAACATAACAATACATGACTAAGTGTTAACCAAAAGTACATGTAAAAAATAAACTTATAAATATATTTATTCATGAATATTGGTTATTGACTTATTTAAGTACATTTTTCTGTATGAAATAATTGATTTACAGAGATATATTAAAATGACATGAAAGAGTAGAATCAGTATATTGACATTATTTGTGATTATGAAAACTACATTATCATAGAGAGTCCAACAAATATTTTAAAAACATTTAACATCGGTTTTCAAAAATGCTGCTAATTTTTTGATCAAAAAACATTTAGCGGCTGTTTTGAAAGCCTCTGCAAAATAACCGCTGCTAAAATAGTATTTTCCTATAGTGGAACAATGAACCAAACACGACTCGTAGTCCAATAATGCTCAAACATGTTTTTGATTTGAGGGGACACTACCATAACCTGTCCCTTTAACAGAGCACAAAATGAGATTAAATTACACTAAAAAACAATTCTTTCATTAGAACCATTAAAATGGGACCTCTTTATCAGTGCTAATAAAACAATGATAAAGGGAGACCATTATTAGCACTAGAAAAACACTAATAAAATGCCACTATGACAAAATTCCCGTAGATCAATGGTTTTTTATATGGTGGTTGTTTAAACCACCGCTAAATGGTCCTACAATGGTTTCGAAAAACCGCTACTAAAATCGTTGTCGAAAATCAACACGTGGCAATTTCTTCCATTTAGCGGAAATTTCTGGAAAGTCTTGTAGAACACGTATTTTGTGGAGGTTTTGGATTTAAAAAAATAACTATAATCTAGCGGCAGTTATAACCACCACCAAATTATGAGCCTTTTACCAAAAAAGCACCACTAATATGGAGAAAACCAAAAATAAGTCAAATTTTGTCATATTTAGTGATGGTTTTAACCACCTCCCAAAAAAATACCATTATAGTTTGGTGGTTTAAACCGCCGTGAAAAAAATCTAGCGATGGTTTAAACCGTCGCTATATCATGAATGAAAAAAAAACAAGATACAAGCTTTACAGCCCTAGAATCTGCAGCCAGAACGACACAATGAATTATATTAATTTCAATATAAACAAATAAGGTCATGGTGTAATGACTACCACCATGCCACCACAATCAAATTCCAAGAATCATTTTGTAGATAATTTTTATCAATCTTATTCATGATCCACCTCAAACAAAAACCATGACACAACCGATAGGGTTAATGACATTTCACACAAGACCATGAAAACACAACTTATGAATCATGATGTAATAACCATAGTCATGAAGCAACATATTGCATATTACGAAACATAAGGGAACCCAACAATCATATATTAACATCCATTCAATAATTGAAATCCTAATGCACAAATTATTTACCACTAGATAAACAAGAGAAAATCAAAACCCAATGAACCAATCCTCACACCACAACATCTCATTATATGGCATAGCCTTATTGGCCATAGATAAACACACTCGATCATGAAGTGATAATATTTCTCAATTGAAATTTCTGGTAGAACTAATACCTTCTCAATCACTCTCCCACCAAACTTCCTCCCATAACCCCCAGCACCCAAAATGCACAGAACAAAGGCTTGAGAAATAATTATTCATTACATTAGATACCTATAAAATGATTTTATTACTCAATAAAAAAATACAAAATAATGAATTTTTAAAGATTATCCACTATAGGAAAATACCTCTCAAACACAATAAACACACCTCTAACACTCTCAAGGAAAGGGTCAAATTCAACACCACTTATTCCATTCAAGAAAACATCTATCAATATTAGCACCATGGGGGATACCTCTGAATAATAGACCATCCCATAGAGAGAAACCAAAGCATTTCTAATAACCAATCAAAGAACCGGAAGCATATTAAACCATAGGAAATTTGTATCAATGATTCCCTAATATTTTACAATGAATATAATAATAATCAACTCAATAATTTTAAGGTAGCTAAAACTACCCAACCCAAAGAATAGATCCTTTCTCGAACTCTATGTGATCGTCTCACCCTCCACTTCCACAAACATTGTGACTCATAACTCAGGCCATTCATCCTGACCTCTTATTAGAACATTTTAGGATTATTTATATAGTCATCAACTTATACAACGAAAATAAAATACTTCCTAAAATATTCAAGAAACTCAACCCATGTAATTAATTTGTGATTCCTTTATTCATTATCCACTACTTGAAGTTGAATACTCATACAATTCTACATCAGAACATAAGTTTATTAAATATAACATGAATTTTAAAAAAATCATAGATACCATCATACCATACATGAAAACACATTAATTATCAAAACATTTCCCTTACATCAACCCATCATCACAATACTTCTTTTCCACGTCATCATTCAACATACCATCTCATTGTCCTAATCGCATCTAAAATATAAGAACACCATGAAAATACCCACATTAGACATAATGATAAATGAACAAACCCTCTCCACTAATCATTTCCCAATGATGAACTATGCTCGTCACCCTCTCCATCTTCATGTCTACTTCCTGCTATCGGCACCTATAAGACAATTATATTGAAAGTTAAACAATGTTGTATATTTAGATTTAAACTTTAAATAAATAAATCTTTCTAAAATAAATGATTTTGAAGTTGTGTGATTTACCTTCTCCCCACCATTCATCACTTGAAATCCCTATTTTACTACAAAAGACCTCACATGGTAATGGTCCCAAACCCATCCCACACACTCTACCATGATGCTCCTTCCCAAGGACATTACCAACTATGTAATCCTAGGAGACTGAGTATGACCGTGTGGGATTTACATTCCATATTTCTTCAAATTTTACCTATAAATAAAATATTAGTCATATTAGAAGAAAATTATATTAACATAGTGATAACTGATAATAATATTTTATAATGAAAAATTAATTCATACCCCAACTTCTTGGGAAGACTCTTTAAAAAAACTCCCATCATATTTTTTATAAACGTTCAATGACACTTATGTTTGGGATTCATGGTGGCCTAAACTCTTTGAATGCATTAGAAAAAGATAAATAAACAATGTAATTTATTAAATAGATAATATTTTGGAATAAATATTTAAACTAATGAAAATATTACCAGAGTCGATCAGCTTCTAGAAAAACTCTTTGACCCTGTAGTGTGAGTATAATGATTTCTTGGAATTCCTAACATTTAATCAAATAAAATTAAGTTCAAAACATATATTTAAAATAATTCATGAAAAAAATAAAATGATAAAAGTTGAACGATACTAAAAACAAAATATAAATATCAATGATAATGAATTATTGCATAAATGGTATAAATAGTTGATAAATGAATGGATAAATGAACATATAATCATTTTATTCTTTAATAATGTTAGTTTCATCCACCATCATTACTTCATATACTTAATAAACTCTTTCAAGACTAATATTTTCAATATCATGATAGAAAAATAATTCTGTTTCATTCTGTTGATGGGATTCAATGTTAGAGGTAAAATCTTCCACGTCATCACTCATATCTTATAAGTATCTTTGTTTTATGTGAGAAACTACACTCCACCCTTCTTCCATGAAATATTTCACATAATATACCATTTTCTATTATGCTGATAAGATATACAGATCATGTAGTTCATAGTCACCAACATCTATCAGGCGAGATAAGTTCACATAAGTAAATTGCAAAGAATCTCTTTTAACACCCCTGATAATATCCACCCAATTTTATTTGAATAAAACAACTGAAAATTTCCTGTGGTAGTATTATTCTGAAAATATAAGTCAACATTATAAAGTATTCCACTTCATCAAACATAAATATTCCACTATTATGTGTTTTCAAACCCTCTTCTCAATTGAATGTACGAAATATGAATCCATTCTTGTTCTGAGTGTTGAACATTAGCTTGTTTTAGAGGACCTCGAGGGACCACCAAATTCATTCTTATAGGAATATATTCATAAGAAATCATAATCATATGAACTTAAACCATAAAAATATAAAATTATAGAAACACATGATATATTTATTTTAGAATTCAACTTCTATGATAATGGGATAAAATACAAATAAAATCAAAGAGATAAAGAATATTTTCGAGATGAATTATATAAGATATCTGTCTTGTGAATCTATTCTGGGGTGATGAAGAAATATCAATAGTGGTAGAAGAAGTGAGAGTGGTATACTTGGGTACATGTGACTATTGAGTGGGAGATGGGTAAAATTATTAAATTTCAATATATAAATTTTATTTCTATTGACATTTAAAAATAAAAATAAATATAAGAGGCCATCTGGTACTCAGTCTATTTTAATTAGTTACTGATCATACATTAAATTACTAACATTAGTCCACTTTTGGTCCACCTAGATCTACTACCCACTTTCTCAAACAACTAGTAATACAGTACCCTAACACTATGTTTCTAGTGGAACCTAATAATCATTAAATCATTTTACCATTTTCCTATATTTTCCCAAAAACCAAAACTCTCACGGATTTCCCTAATTTTTTTATGAAAAGTTACCAAACCATATATTAAAAATTAAAACCAAATTGGAAATGTACTTCCAAATCTCCATAGTATTATTAATTCCCCACTATAGAGATTTTTATCATTTAGATACATCATAAATACTTCTTAAATAAAATTTCTTGCCACTTAACTAACATATCGTACATCCATTCCCAAGCCTCCATATAGTTATATGTGTACCACCATTAAAAAAAATTAGGTGTACCATCTTTTTAAAATTTATCTTATCTATTTAATAAAAAATACAAATATATCACTCATAAAATTATTTTCAGCCTCTAAACCCACATTTTCTACACTAATAAATGATAAGTCTAGTCCTTAGTGTAATATGGATTCCTCAAGGATCACATGACCCACTAGTATTACCCTATGGTGTTTAAAATATGGTCTTTTGAAAATGTATATGTGTGAATATCATAGAACATGGTTTGGTGAGTTATACACTCAATTAAATCCCACACATTAAATTTATATAATATAGATAGAAACTAAAGATTCCTTTGAGAGATTACAAGTATATCAAGTCATTGATGTGGTACAAATTCATTATTCTTCTTTTTCAATCACTTCTATATTATCATGTGCGTACTTATTATTATTTTGTATAAAAATGATAATGAACCCAATTTTTTTTTATTTTCCTCGAAACAAAAATTAGGAATGTTTCCTTTCATGAATAATATACAACTTGAATGTACAAAAATTATTTACACTATTTTATTTCTTCTTCTTTAGTAAAATTGATCTGAACTAGTTATCATATTATACTGTATTTGATAAAAATATATTATACAAGATATAGTTGTGTCAGATATTTATTTTTTTATTTATAATACTAATAGTGTTTTTTATTTAATTTAGTATCAGGTATCATCTCTCTTTCACAATATCTCTATTAATAATCCTAATATATAGAAAAAAACACTTTCTTCTTCTATGGATTTTAACTTAAGGTTAAAATTAAAACATATAACTTATTTCAACTTATTTCTAACTACCCCTACTTTATTTTGAACCATTGGATCATAAAATACCACAAATATTAACCATAAGGGGAAATTAAGATCTAAGTAGTTCCATCATTGTTAATGACCCATACCTCAGCGAGGGTTGGACCAATGATGATGGGTGGAGAGCATCAAGATTGATGACGATAGATAGGATCAGCATCGAGGTATGAGAATAATGGTTAGGGACAAGATTAGTGATCATTAGGATCGACAGTGATGAGGTTTTTAAGGCTTTGGGAGGTTGGGGTGAAGCGTCGATGGGTCTGAGGAGAAGTGGCGAGCTTGTCAAAAAATAAAAATATTTAGCGGTGATTTTTAATAAAACACTACTAAACCACCACTAATGTAAGATTACGGTGTAGTGGGTATCCTTTATCAGTGCTAGAAATAATATTGATAAACATCCTACTACTATAGAATGTTATTGATATTACACCACAATACAACAAATACCCCTGTATGAAAACACAAATATATGAAAATTCATAATTAAATGGAAATAAAATTTATATCGCAAGTACAAAAAATATAACATTATATTATATATAATTCAAACACTTTATTTTAAAATTAAATTTGAAATTAATACACATAAACAATTAAAAACATTAATGTTTCATTGTCTTTGGCACATGTGAACACCTCTCAAAAGGCATGATTACTACTATAGATATTCCCTTTAACAACATGCAAATATGCCTTTAACAGTGCTAAAATACCACTGTTGTCCTTAGCATCATTAAAGTGGGTAGGGGGTCCCCTATATCAGTGCTAAAAAATAGATAATAAAAGGGGACCTTTAACAATGGTAAAAACATTGATAAAGGCCTCCTTTTATCAGAACATTCAATAGCACTCATAAAGGTCCCCATTTATTAGTGCTAAAAATAATACTAAAAAAGGCCCAACCTACTGCAGTGTGATTCTTGTATAATATAAAACTGTAGAAAATACCTGTAACATGTATGAAAAAATATATAATTAAATTGAAATAAATTTTATGTCACATATAAAAAAACACTACTATATACATTTAAAAAAATGTTTTGTTTAATTACATTTATATTTACTTCCCATAAACATTTAAAGAAATTAATGTTTACTCGTCTTTGGAACCCACGATCTACTCTAAAAAATGTTCACCCATGATATCAGTTGCTGAACAAATCACCTCAACCTGAGCAAAAGAATCCACCCATATAAGAAAAAAATATTATGTTAGTAATACTATAAAGAAAAAAAATTAAACATTAATATGAATGAATACATTAATAATATTTCAATTTTAAATAAAAAGACACACTTTGAGTTATACCAGTAACACTATGAATCATATTGAGGTGTAGTTGATGCCTTCATGTCAAAAATGAGTTATGGATTGTGGTCTTAATGTATCAAAATAATCTGAATTCATTTTCTCAGTTTTGAATATGCCATTTGTTCTTTTTACTAAAATTAATGCTAATTTTAAATAATGAAACACTTGGAATTATACCAGCCACACAATGCAACAGATTGAGACAAGGTTGATTAATATTTGTAAAAAATTATATATGTATATTTTTCCTAAAGTATCCAAACAATCAAAATTTGTTTTATTTGTTTTCAGCATCTCACTTTTTTTTACTAAAATTTCATTTCAGACTGAAAACATAAACTTTTAGTTATAATAGTCACATCGCATGATGGTTTTTTGTGAAAATACTTCCAACAAATCAAAACAGACTTATGAATTTCTTTCCTAGATTATCACGAAAATCATAGCACACATTCACAGTTTTCAGTGAGAGACAAACATTTTGAACTAAAATTTTAATTTTAAACAGATAACGGACACTTGGAATCAAGATGGTCACACCATTCATTAAATTAATGTGTAGTTGATTTCTAAACATCTAAAATGACTCATGGGTTATTTTACTAAAGTATCAAAATAATTAAATCTTGTTTGCTCAATTTTCAGTATTTCACTTGTTCTTTTTACTAAAATTAATGTCAATTTTAAATAAAATGACACACTTGGAGTCATATCGGTCACACTGTGCATCAGGATGAGGTTTGATTAATTAATAATCCTAAAAAATCTCTTATATACCTCTTTCCTAAAGAAGTAAAACAACCTGAATACCTTTTATTTGTTTTTAGTATGTCACTTGTTCTTTTTACTAAAATTAATGTCAATTTTAAATAAAAATACACACTTGGAGTTATACTAGTCAAACAATGAATCATATTGAGGGGAAGTTGATTAATACACCTCAAAAATGAATTATGGTTCATTTTTCATAAATAATCAAAACAATAAAAATTTATTTTCTTAGTTTTTAGTATGTCACTTGTTATTTTTGCTAAAATTAATGTCAATTTAGGATAAACAGTCACATATGGAATTATACCGATCAAACCGTGCATTAGTTTGAGTTGTTGATGATTCCTACACATAAAAAATGACTTATGGAATGTTTTCCCAAAATATCAAGTCAATACGAATGTGTTTCCTAGGTTTTGAGTATGTCACTTGTGTTATTTTAAAATGTCATTTGAAACTTGAAACACCTAATTTGAGTCATATCAGTAACAACGTGTGTCAATTTCACATGAAACTACTTCCTGAACGTCAAAAATAACATATGAATAGCTTTCCAAAATTATCAATATAATTGGAGTTAATTTTATTGGTTTTTAGTGAGTGACACATGTTTTGAACTAAAATGATAATTTTAATCTAATAACAGACACTTTGAGTCATACCAGTCGCACTATGTAATAGATTGAGGTGTAGGTGATTAATACTCATCAAAAATGATTTATGTATCATTTTTATAAATTATAAAAACAATAAGAATATGTTTTCTTAGTTTTCAGTCCATCAATTGTACTTTTTACCAAAATTAATATTAATTTTAAATAAAAAGACACACTAGGAATCATACTGATCACACCATGCATCGGATAATGGTGCGGTTGATTTCTACACATCACAAATGAATTCTAGATCACAAACCTAATATATCAAAATAATCCAAATGTATTTTATCACTTTTTAGTATGTAAATTTTTATTTTTACTAAAATTAATGTCAATTTTAAATAAAAGGACACACTACGAGTCATACCAGTCACTTCATGCATCATATTGAGGTGAGGTTGATTCCTACACATCAAAAATTACTTCTGGATCCTTTTCATAAAGTATCAAAACAATTAATTTTTTTTTCTTCACAATTTTGAGTATGTTACTTGTTCTTTTTACTAAAATTAATGCCATTTTTTAATAAAAATACACATTTGGATTAATATCGGTCACACTATGTGTCATATTGAGGTATAATTGATTCCAATATGAATAAATGACATATAGATCATTTTCCTAAAGTACCAATATAATACGAATATTTTTACTCAGTTTTGAGTATGTAAGTTTCCCTTTTTACTAAAATTAATTCCAATTTTAAATAAAAAGACATAACTAGAGTCATACCAATCATATAGTGTGTTGTATTGAGGTGAAGATGATTCCCAAAAATCCCAAATGACTTATGGATCACTATCCTAAAGTATCAAAAATAATATACACTACCAATGTTAATATGCTTTCTATTACCTTTCTTTGTTGAACTACTGAAACTTCATATTGTGTCAATGTTATTATCAAAAAAACCATCTTATAATATTTTGGATTTTAACAATGAGAAAGTTATTTTATTTAGGAACATCAAATAAATATATAGTGTTGGAATATTTATAAATAAACTAAATGAAAAGTTCCATAACATTAACAGAAAGGAACATGTTTTCTTTTTTGTTGCTTATTACAGATAGTTCAAATAAAAATAAGACCTCCCAAAAGATTTGTCAAAAAAACTACATAATTATGAGATAAAAAGGAAAAGGAATTTATCTTTCAAATAATAGGTAAAATGATATCAAAATTAATTAAATAACTTGTAGTAATTCACCTTTTCATGATGGTTTTATATATTATTGAACCATTTCCATGTTGTCGTTATCTTAGTTGCATCCTCGAAGTCTAATTTCTCATGATCAAGAGTAGCTTCTAACAAACAACCCCAACTAAAAAAATGATCTACCTATATAAGAAAAAATTTCATATGTGAGGAAAATGAAAAATAAATAAATTAAACATAAATATATACCAATACATTACTTCTATGGATTTAAAATCTTCATGATATATGTGTACATTCTTCCATCAAGTATTCTTCCTATTTGTCAATAATCAAATCTATTTCATCTTGTGAATATGATAATTTTCAACATCTATAGTAGTATTGAAAAAAGATTAATAAAAAAAAGATTAATAAATATTTTAAATTAAATATAAATTATCTTTGAAAATACCGCGTTGAGGATAATTGTTTCTTGATGGTATATGATATCCCTCATAAATTTTCAAACATAATAACCACAATTATTTCCATTCGTTTGTTTCAGACACTATGGAAACATTGATAAAAACAATTAATTTGGTTTGATATGTGTTTGGATAGAAAAATCTTATTATACATACCCTGATACATGTACAATTATATAACTTGTTAGGCACCTTGTGCACCTATACTTTCATCATGCCATGATTTTCAAGACATTTAAACCAGCCATATCTTAATAGAAATCTCACTAAAACATAGTATAAAATATATTACATGAAGATAAGTTCTAAAATTCAGGATATAGAGTATTAAAAATTGACAAACGTCATCATGTGTGGTCGGTTTGTTCGGTATCTATGCAACGAATCTAGGAAATAAATATATTGAATATCAAAATTGACCTCAATGAGTTTCCAATGTTGAGTAATAACACAAAAAATAGTAAGTAATGAAAGAAATTAAAATATATTTGATATGATTAAATTGTAGAGTTTTACCTTGGAATCGTTGGTATTAAGAATAGTCTGTCATCCATATGTTTTACTTCAAATTATTTGTCTAGTCACTAAAAAAATAAGATTTTAAGAGCACTGACCATTATTAGTGATAAAATTAATGCTGATAAAGGGTACCTTTTATGAGCGTTTTTTAGCACTGATAAAAGGCACCCTTTATCAGTGCTTTTCTATTAGCATTGATAAAGGGAAACCTTTATCAGCGCTTTTCATTGGTGTTGATAAAATTTACACTTTTTTAATGATTTATTTTTAGTGTTGAACAGGTGATGAATAAAATGGAATAATTAAATAAATAAAAACAAAAATTATTTTATTAAAAGAATATTATAAGTTTATAATTGAATAATTATTCATAAAAATGAAATAAATTATTATACTATAAATAAATTATAAATAATAATAAATAGTATATATTAAATATATAGATATATGTAAAATGAAAATAAAACAAATAAAAGTTAAAAATAAGTAAATTAAGAAAAATATTAAAAATTTATTAAATAAATAATCATCGATAATATTAAAAACTAATAATATATATATATATGAATGTTTATAAACATGATTTTTATAATACAAAATACATATTCTTTACACAAAACAATCATATATTTAGTGAGGAATGGTTTATAATTAAAAATTAATACGAATAAAAAATAATGACTCTTTGCATCGAGTAATGGACCTAATTGAATGTGATTATATTTTTCAATTTAACATATATCAAATGTGTGTTATATTAATTTTCCATACATATAAGTAATCAATGAATCATTATACACTACACATATACACAAATACTTATATAATTAATAAAATCTTATATAGAAACACATACACTTAATATATATATATATATATATATAATTTAATCAAAATTTAGTATTCATTTTAAGATTTCATTATAGAACGATAAATTTAATATATCGTGTCTTTAATTGGAAAATTTTATTTATTTATTTCTAATTTTATTATAGTTATGTGTTAATTCATTTTTAATATTTTAATATTTTTTATTTTTTATTTTTTTTTGGAATTTAGTCAATTTATAATATATATATTTATATATATATTTACTATGTTTTAATATTTTCAATATGTATTCACAATTATTTCAATATATATCTATATATTTTTAATAATTTATATTTAATTAATAAAACCTATCCATTTTTTTAATAGTGTTAATGTGTAGTCATTTTTAATTATTCAATTTCACTCATTTTTAACATGATTGAACTTCTAATTAAATATTCATTAACAATGTTAAAAATAAATTTATAAATAAATATATTTATAAATGCATATTTCGATATTTATACATTCATATATTTATAATTATAAATAAATAATTTTTACTTTTAAAAAATATTTATATAAGTATAAATAAATATTTATATATTTAAATAATTATAAAATTATATTAAATTTATTTAAATAATAAAGATATTTACTATATTTATTAAATAAAAATACATATATAATTATATAAATATATACAATGATATAAATATATAAATATTATTTTTAAAAAAAGTATTTATATAATTATAAATAAATAATTATATGTTTAAATAATTATAATATTATAATTAATATATTTAAATAATTAATATATTTTCTATATTTATATTTATATATGTTTATTATATATATAAATATGATTATATAAATATATTTACAATTTTATTTATTTATAATTATAATTATAAATGCTTTATCAGTGCTTAATTAATAAGCACTGATAAAAGGGATTTTTTATCATCGCTTTTTTGGAATCACTGATATATTTTTCCTAATCTGTTTTAAGATCCCTTGATAGTCATGAACCAGTCGTGATATATGAAGCTTTTTATGGAATCCACCTGTTGTTGGCACTCTTCCTCATCAAATCCAAGCTTGAAATAAGGCTCGAACAATTCCAAGGCTCAAATTATTCATGGGTCGAATGAATCCAAGGATTGACTGAATTCCAGGTTTGGAAATATATCTACTTTCTCTCAGATGATTCAAATCTTCAATCAAAGGTGTTTTATTTTCTCCTCATCCTCACTCATTGATTACTTGTTTGGCGATATATATTGTCATTTTTTATCATCATTATTTCCACTGCCACCCTTGATTTCCATTGGGTCACCCTAAAATTCTGTCACCCCTGTACCCATGATGTTTTCCACCCCTTCCCACGATTTCGATATCTAGTGGGGCACCTTTACTGTGCATGGAACTATAGTACCTATCATGTTGGTGTGTAAGGCATGTTCCCTTAGTGCGCCTCGTTGTGTTCGTACCACCTCACTAGTAGGAGGTGCACAAGGTGCGCCTTGCTTCACCTCACTCCAAGGCGCACTGAGGTGCGTGCCTTTGATAACATTCCATAATCTAATATATACTTCTTTACCACATAACGAAACTCATTTTTAATACTTATTCTTAAAATTTTAATCCCCTTTAGAGTATTATATATTTATATATATATAACTACAATATAATAAGTATGATTTGAGTATAATTATAAATGGGAGAAATTAAATACTTATCACAATGAATTTATTTATAATTTTAGGGTCTATATATATCGTAGTGAATAAACTCCAAGAGTTGTTTAATTTACATCAGTAATTTATTATTTTAATTATTATCAATATCCCCATTTAAATTAGTAAAAAATATCTATCAATTTTATCTTGTCATCATAAAAAGAATATTAAAACACCCTTTCAAAGTCGGTATTTAAATGTCTCATTATATTATATGGTCAATTTTTCACTACTACAAATCAATTTCCTCTTTTAAACACAATTACCAAAAAATTTTACCGACCCCAAATTAGAATATAGTTCAACTAGTTTTCTATACCTTTGTAAAAATATATCCTTATTTGAAATGATATCCCACTCATTAATACATCTTCAAAATCAATTCATTTCCTTCATCACATATCTAATAAACACTAGGTATTTTTTTACTTTAATCCATATAAAAATAAATCATTCTTTAAGATTTCCTTTAATTTCCAACATCTATATAAATTAAAAAAATTTATCTTAAGAGATCCACCATATATAAAAAACAAGTATCCCTTGAACTTGTCAAAAATATGTAATTACATTAATTTACTTTTCATATGTGTGATGAAAAACCAATATCTAATATAAGAGGATGTTTCTTTTGTAAATATTTTAGGGTGACATCAATAATAAATTTTTCTTGAATGCAATTATTTTTCATTTAATAGATTTCTAATTTTTTTCACATTCATATATCTTTTAAGAAAATATTGAAAATCCTTCATATAACCATTTAATTTCTCACATGTTCAATTGAGTTCATTTAATGGTTGAAATTCATCATTTGATTTTACTTATGAAGAATTGTCTCACTTTAAAACTAATTTTTTAAGAATAAGCCATCTCCCCTTTAACATAAAACATATACATCATCCATAATTACTATTATTTTTCTCATAATGAATACTTTTTTACCATGTTCCCAAAACCACCAAAGAACCCATAATGTCCCTGAAAATAAAATTTTCTTACAAAACCTAATCTTGTTCTACTTGAAAATAATTCTTGTTTTAAATATGTCTATACATAACTGTTGAATCTATTTATCCACTAGGAATTTTGATATGTTTAAAACCAATATCTTTATTAGGCATATTATTTTCCTAAAATCATTTTATCTATTATTTATTAATTTTGTAATTGAAATTGAAATTATAATTTTGATATGTTTTCAAATATTTGAAATACCATTAATATTAAATGTAATAATTCCTTAGGATGTTACATAACTTGTTCCAAAAAAATAGAATATAATTTATCAAATTACATATATTTTAGAATAATTATTAGAAATTATTTTTATGTATTCATTATTTTAGGTCTACATGTATTGGTTCCACCCATAGAAATATTTGATTACCCTCCATGTATATGAAAGAACTAATTTTTTTAAAACAAATTATCAATAAATTTTTATATCTTCTAGTTTTTGGAATGAGAGTTTATTAATCTTGTTTATCATATTTGGGCTTCTTATCATTCCAAAATTTCTGGTATTATATTTTCATATGTTTAAGATATTTATGAAATACTTGAAGGTTCATTTTAATAGTGTTAGGATTGGACTTAGTTAGGGGATTTAAGGTATTAAAAGTGGTATGTTTTTATAAATATAAAATTCATAGAGGCCCCAAGGATTCATATATCATAACATGTCCCCACCGAGACCCCTTGAATCACAGATAAGAACATGTATTCCCACAAAAATCTGACCTTCAATATTCCACAAGTTAATAACTAGTTCCAATTGTGTAATTTTCAAAAATGGGAGGAAATAACCTATTTAGATAACACTGTTGAGTAAAATTGTCATCCTCATCAGCTTAATCTCCCGAACAATTATTATAACAATTTGGTTCTTGAGACTCATCCCTCACCTCTTCTATAATGCATGTACTACTCTGAGTAGTATTCATCCCATGGATGACAACTACTAAGAGTAGTTTAATAAACATAGGTTCATATCCAAAAGAGATGGAGGATGAGTGTCAAATAATAAAATGAAATGATAATTGTTGTAGATATGAGATGATGAGGAAGAGAATTGACTATAACTTTTGCATTTGGATGAATTCAGAGGATAAAACCTACCATAGTAGAATAATTATTTTCTTAAATTTAATTACCCATTTTCTTCAAAGAATACTAAAATTATTTGACACAATCAAATATTGGGTTTCATTTATTATAATTATCAATTATTTTCGCCTTTGATAATTAATATATTATGTGTGTGTATTTATTTATTGTACAAAATGAATATTTTATGATCTCAATCGGATGAATATGAAACAAAAATGGATGTAAAATAATCATTTGACAAAAGAGAATGAATATCAATATAAATATTTCATCAAGTTTGTAATAGGGAATTCATACGACTCTTCTCAAATCCATTTTCATGTGTATGATATTTTTATTTAAGAAAATTTATCCTAGGAGAGTTTAAAGAACATTTGATTTATCACTGAAAAGACTAGAGCTATAAATGTTGGACTAAACATGGGAAAAATTGAATGTGTGCACTAACTGTGATGATACTGTGTTTATAGATCATTTTATATGAATACCAGTGTAAAAAATGTTTGAGATCGCATGGAAGAAATGAAAATCGAAATTGAATATGAACTTCATAATTGTCCAATGTTGTTTAAGAATTTAAATATCTATTCTAAGCGACTACTATATATCAGTTGTGCTAAATAAAAGTCATTGTCAGGTGTATTGAAGTTATATAATTTGAAAGTTATCAGCAGGTGGAGTGACACCGGCTTTGCAGAACTACTTGGTCTCCTAAATTATATAACACCATAAGAAAATTAACTACTATTTCAAACTTATGATTCTAAAAAAATTCATCATTGAATTGGAATGATCTATAGAAAAATATAAGATTGTCCAAATGATTGCTTCTTGTTTCACATGTTCCATGAATAACTAATTAAATGACCTAAGTGTGATGTAGATCGATACAAGAAAATTGAATCATGTCCTTTGAAATTAATATGATAAATTCCTATTATTACATGGTTTAGAAGACTATATAGATGTCAGGAAACCTTGAATTAATTTATGTGTCATGCAGATACAAGAATAAAAGATGGGAAGCAACATGATCCAGTAGATTCTCCTTAGTGGAAGAAAATTGATTAAGAGTATCCTAAATTTTTAAATAATCTAAGAAAATTTCTAATTTCACTATCTATAGATTGAATAAATCATTTTGGTGTATAGAGTTGTTCTCATAGTACATGTCCTGTCATTTTAGAAAATTATAAATTACCTCCATGGTTATTCATGAAGCATGAATACATTATGTTGTCTCTACTTATATTTGGATCAAAGAAAACTAGTAATGATATTGACGTCTATTTGGATGCATTGATCGTATATCTAAAATTGATGTGGTATATAGGTGTTGTGATGTTTAAGGCTTATAAAAGTGAAGAATTCACTTTAAGGGGCATGATGTATGGGATAATAAATGAATTCCCCATTTATGAAAATTTATCATCTTATAGAATTAAATTAATTTTGGGGTATCCCATTTGTGAAGAACACACACAATCATGTCAGTTGAAGCATTCCTTGAAGACTTTTTTTTTAGTACATAGGATATTTTTACCTCGATGGCACAAATAATGATTCTAGACAATAACATTCGATGGGAATATCGAACCAGGTATAACACCATCTCCAATAATGGGTGATGAAATGTTCAATAAAGTACAATATATTAACATTTTTTTGGTAAACTATCTTAAAAAAATTTAATAAATAATGTTGAAATAAGGGATCAATTTTATTTGAATTACTGTATTGGATTGGATTTTATGTTAGACATTTTCTTTATATAATGAATGTAGAAAATAATTTATATTTTATACTATTATTGGCATCTGGAAAAATGTTCCTGAAAAAAAAAGATGGAATCAAGGCTAGGATAGACTTTAGTGATATAGAGATAAGGGAAGAAATGGAAAAGGTGAAGGGTAAAATAATGGCTTGGTTGGAATGGCTTGTATGTACTGTTTCATTTGGTTGTTGCTTGCCCCTGGTTAGAGGTCTTCTTGGTGTGGTGCATTGTTATTTGGTGACGACGATGTTATATGGATAGAAATTTGTAGCTGTGATCAACTTATGTGAGAATGGGTTGTAGTGTGGTTCTTTGTCCTTGAATGGATGTTTTATGAATGTTGAAATTTGATTTTTTTATATATGGTAGATGTTTGGTCTTCTGTATGGGTGGGATTTATGGGATATGGTGTTTTGTTTGTCTGATGGCATGTGGTTGGAGTTGTATCGGGTTCACACTCTCCCATTAAAAGGGTCTTTTTAAAATAAAAAAATTTGGATTGTGGTATCTAGACAGGAACATAAAATGTTTTCTTTTCCTTAATAGTGTAAAATTTCTAAAGGGGTATTAATCAAATATCAATAATGTCATTTCCATGAATAATTTGAAGTTACAAGGAATAAAATCATAACAATATATTATTTTTATGAAATATTTAATTCATGTTTCTTCAGGTTTCATTCTTCCTCAAAATTCATGGAATACATTAACCATAATCTACTTATTTCTCAAATACATATTCAGTAAAGTTATAGAACCAAAAAAGATTTCAGTCATGAATAAGGAAGTTCCAATCATATTATGTAAATTAGATATGTTATTCCCACCATAGTTATTTCTTATATTGTTCCACTAGATAGTTCACATAGTTTGAGAGGTTCAACTATGTGGTCATGTCTATTATAGATGTATGTACTCCATTTTATGGTATATGAATATTTTTAAAGGGTATGTCAAGAATCAAAGTCATCTAGAAGGATGCATTATAGAACAATATATTGTTGAAGAATCTATGTAATTGTGTACTAATTAGTTATTATATGTTGAGAGAATTAGTCTCCAAAAGTCTCATCGTAGAAGATTCTTTATGGGGGAAGGGACTTCCAGAAGAGATGTTATTACAATTACCTTGACAAAGTAGGAATAAGTGCACCATTAAATTTTAAATAATAGTTAATATTTTGATCCATACATTGACTCCCAAAAATAAATTCTTATAGATCTGAATCCATCAAGGGATGAAGTGTGGATATCAAATAAACATAATAATCAATTCATAGGATGTTCATGAGAAAAAATTTATAAGTATTTGTCTAAAAATATGAATTCTATTATCAAAAAAATTCAATGAATATCCAGTGGACCAAATGAAAATTTTATATCTTACACTAGTTTTGTAATAATTGGTTATACGTTCTATAAAAAATAACATGATGTCATTAGTATGATAAAAAATAGTGGTGTTACACATGTGGAGAATGTAATGAACATATCCAGTTCTAAGGATAGAAATAAAATTTATAAAAATATGTAATATTTTGGAATTATCAAACGTTTATGAGAGTTGGATTATACAACATTTGAAGTGATTATTTTCCATTGAAAATGGGTTGAAAATATGAGTGAAGTAAAATTTGATTAAATGGGCTTCATGAAGGTGAATTTTAGTGTGGAAGGGGAAAAATATGAGTCATTCATAATTCTATCACAAGTAGTATAAGTATTTTATATACTAGATTCAACAAACCTGAATTGAATAATTATGCTAATGGCGACTAAAAAAAATATTAGTTTAGATGAAAATTCAATCAAGGACGACCCTTTCATCGGAAGATCACAATCAGTACATGACAATCCCAATTTGGATAATGTGTTGTACATTATAGGGTACCACAAAGAGGGTATTTTTATTCTTGATAGAGGAACAAAATCCCTAAAATATTTAAAAATAGAATGATATTTCAATGAGAATGTAATTTTTTTTAATATACTATGTTTTTCATCAAAATATTATTTATTATTTATTGTATTAACATAATTTAAATTAAATGTTTGACTACTCATGCAGACAATGTATTCGGAACTAGATTATGTTACCAATCCTACAGAATAATAGACTATAAGGAAGTAATCCCTTTGGGAAGATGTAAAGGTAAAGTTATGAGATACTTTCTCCATTTTATTGAAAAATTATATAATGAAATTTTGTTTTAACTTTCACTATTACTTGAAGAGATTGTATATTTTAGAACATTACTGTATATATTTCATTTATTTTTACACCAAAACATCCATTGATTTATTCTCCCTCCATACCATTTCACCTCTATAATGTTTTCATTTATCAATTTCTTTCAATTTACCTCTACTACCTTTACAAGAAGAGAAACGAAGCTACCTCTGCTCAATTACAGAGGAAATATTTATGTTTTCAATGTAATATCATTATCCATATAATTAATTTAATATATCATATTTATGTTTAATTTATTTCATTTTAGTATTAATCATACAATAATATTTTTTTGATACAGGTGGATTATTTTATTTGATTTGGGGTGGTTTGTTTAAAGCTTCTCATGCTCATGAGAGATTGGACTTTGAGACCACAGCTGAGAAAGTGAACATAAGAAAATTACTCAATAATTAATAAAACCATCATTAAAAGGTGAATTCATTGTTCTTATTTAATCAAGTTTTCATCATTTTAACTACTATTTGTAAGTTAATTTCCTTATCATTTTTATCTAAAACTTATTTAGATTTTTCACAAATCTTTTGGGAAGTCATGTTATTCTTTAAAATATTTACAACAATAAAAAATGGATAAAATGTTACTTTCTTCCAATGTTACCATAGTTTCTATTATCTTTCTTTATTGAACCACAACACTACAAATTGATTCCATGTTCTTAGCCAAAAAAGTTTTTTCGGCTAAGAACATCAACTCAATATATAGTGTTACCATTTCGTAAAATAAATACAATGGAAATCATGGTAAAATTGGTAGTTGGTGTTTATTAGGACTTTCTAATGTGTAGGAATCAATGACACCACAATTCAACAAACAGTGTGATCAGTATGAATCTATGTGCTTATTTGTATTTAAAATTGACATTGATTTTAGTAAGAAAGACAACTGAAAAACTCAAAACAAAGAAATAATATTTATATTGTTTTGATAATTTAGGAAAATGATCCAGAATATATTTTTGATTTATAGAAATCATCCTCACCTAAATATGATACATGATGTTACTGATATTAATCAAAGGGTTCGTTATTAGTTTAGAATCGACATTTTAATTCAAAAAGTGCCACTCACAAAAAACTTAGAAGATAGCCTCATATTGTATTGATAATTTAGGAAAATTATTAATAAGTCATTTTTACATGTAATAATCTTTCTCACATAAAACTGATACACAATGTCACCGGTATGACTCAATGTGCATGTTTCCAATTTAAAATGACATTTTAATAAAAATGAAAAGTGGCATACTCAAAATCTATAAAAACACATTTTGATTGTTTTGATAATGTAGTAAAATGATCCTAGTGTCATTTGGGATGTGTAGGAATGATCCAAACTACAATCTGTCACACGGTTTGACAGGTATGATACCACGTGTATCTTTTTATTTTCAATTGACATTAATTTTTGTAAAAATAGAAACTGACATAGTAAAAACTGAGAAAAAACATTCATATTGATTTTACACTTTAGGAGAATAATCCATATGTCATTTGTGATGTGTATGAATCATCCAAACCTCAATTAAATACAAGATTTTCCCGGTATGACTCATAGTTTCCTTTATGAGTTTAAAATTGACAATTTAATTCAAAAAGTGTCACTCACTAAAAACCAATCAAACATGATTGTATTATCTCGATATATTAAGACAATTATTTATAAGTAATTTTTTATGTGTAGGTATCATTATCACATAAAACTAATAAACGATGTGACTATTATGACTCAAAGTGTGTGTTTCTAGTTTAAAATTAAATTTTATTAAAAAAGACAAGTGACATACTCAAAATCATAAAAAAGAATTCAGATTTTTTTGATATATTAGGAAAATGATCCATATATCATTTAGGATGTGTATGAATTATCTTCACATAAATATGACACACAATATGACCTGTATGATTCAAAGTGCATATTTTTATTTAAAATTGACATTAATTTATGTAAAAAGGACATTTGACATACAAAAAACTGAGAAAATAGATTAATATTGTTTTTATACATTGGAAAAATGATACATAATTAATTTTTTATGTGTAGGAATTAGACTTACCTAATCTGATACATGATGTTCCTAGTATGACTCGAAGTGTCCATTATTAGTTTAAAATCAATATTTTTGTTCAAAAAGTGTCACTCACTAAAAACTGAGGAAACATTCTCATAGCATATAGATAATTTATTAAAATTATTAATAAGTCATTTTTGACATGTAGGATTTGGTATCACATCAAATTGATACACAATGTACTTGTATGACTCAAAGTGCATGTTTCTAATTTAAAATGATATTTTTAGTAAAAAACACAAGTGACGTACTCAAAAATGAGAAAAATCAGTCAGATTGTTTTTATACATTAGTAAAAATATAAATAAGTTATTTATGATGTTTAAGAATAATCTTAACCTCAATTTGAACCATAGTGTAACTGGAATGACTCCAAAAGTATTTTAATTTAAAATTAACATTGATTTTAGTGAAAAGACAAATTACTTAAAAAACCAAGAAAATACATTCATATTGTTTTTTTTATAATTTATAAAAATGATAAATATGTCATTTTTATGTTTAGGAATCATTCTCACTATAATCCGATACATGACATGCCTTGTATGAATCAAAGTGTTTGTAATGAGTTTAAAATTGTCATTTTAGTTTAAAAATGTCACCCAATAAAAACTAAGTAAACATGTTAATATAGTATTTATAATTTAGGAAAATGATTCATAATTCAATTTCTACATTTATTAATCATTTTCACATCAAACCAACACATTTTGTGACATGTATTTCTCAAAGTGTGTGTTTCCAGTTTAAAATGAAATTTTAGTCAAAAAGACAAGTGATATACCTAAAATAAATAAAATTAATTCAAATGGTTTTTATACTTCATTAAAATTATCCATAAGTCATTTGAGACATGTAAGAATCATCCTCACCTAAATCTGACACACTAAGTTATTGGTATGACTCAAAGTGTGTATATTTATTTAAAATTGACATTAATTTTAGTAAAAGAAGACAAATTACATACTCAAAACCAAGTAAATTCATTTATATTATTTTCATAATTTATTAAAAAGATCCATAAGTAATTTGATATATGTATGAATTATCCTCACCATAATCTGATATACGTTGTGCCCGGTATGACCCAATGTGTCCATTATCAGTTTAAAATCGACATTTTAGTTTACAAAGTTTTACTCACTAAAAATGAATAAAATATAATTAGATAATCTTTATAATTTATTAAAATGATTCATAAATAATTTTTGATGTGTATTAATTGGTTTCACATCAAACTAATACATGATGTGACCAGTATGACTCAAAGTGCGTGTTTCCAATTTAAAATGAAATTTTAGTAAAAAAGGAATGTGACATTATCAAAATAGAGAAAACACATTAGAATTGTTTTGATAATTTAAGAAAATTATCCATACTTCATTTGGTAAACTTAATATTTATCCACACCACAAACTAATGCATGGTGTGATTGGTATGACTCTAAGTGCATCTTTTTATTTAAAATTAACATTAATTTTAGTAAATAAGACAAATAACACACTTAAGACCAAGAAACCCATTTTTTATTATTTTTATACATTGGTAAAATCATTCATATGTTATTTAGGACATTTATGATTCATCCAAACCACAATATGATATATTATGTGCCTGGTATGACTCATAGTGTGTGTTACCAGTTTAAAAATGATAGTTTAGTTCAAAAAGTGTGACTCACTAAAAAAAGAAAACATAATCGTATTATCATGATAATATTTGAAAATGACACATAATTTATTTTTATGTTTGGTAATTTGTCTCACATCAAAATGATACATGATTTGACTGGTATAAATCAAAGTGTGTGTTTCCATTTTGAAATTAAATTTTAGTAAAAAAGACAATTGATGTACTCAAAATCGAGAAAAAACATTTGGATTATATTGATACTATATAAAAATGATCCATAATTTACATGAGACACATAGTAACCATTATAACCTAAATTTGATGCAAATTTTGACTCATATGACTCCTAGTGTGTATTTTTATTTAAAATTAACTACAATTTTATTAAAAAGACCACTGACCTACTCAAAACTAAGCAAACACATTCATATTTTTTTGATACATTAAAAAATTACCCAAAATTCATTTGTGATGTTTTGGAATTGGATGATTCTCAATCCGATATATGATGTTCCCAATATGACTCAAAGTGTCCGTTATCAGTTTAAAATTGATATTTTAGATCCAAAAGTGTAACTCAGTAAAAAATAAAACTAATGTACTCATATTGTCTTTATAATTTTAGAAAATGTTTTATAATACATTTTTTTGACATTTTTGAATTAGTATCACATGAAACCAACACACGATGTGACCATTATTACTCAATGTGTGTGTTTCAAGTTTAAAATGACATTTTAGTAAAAAAGACAAGCGGCGTACTCAAAACCGAGAAAATACATTTGGATTGTTTTGGTAATTTATGAAAATGGTCCCAAAGTTATTTAGGACATGTATGAATCAGTCACACCTCAATATAATGCATGGGGTGACTTGTATAACTCCAGGTGATTATTTTCAATATATATGTATAATTTTAGTTTAAAAGTTGCATCACATCGCCAAAACTGTGTAAATGATTCTAGATTATTTTCTCATCATTCTACCTACTAATACTTAAATAATTTCATTATAATTTTTATCTTATAATTATTTATTAATTTTCACAGAGATAATTCTTTAAGATAAATAAGAAATGATTTAATTTGAATGAATCAACTACAACATGCCCTGATACATACTGTTCCTAGTACGAATAAAAGTTTAGTTAAAAATTAACATTTTTTTTGATAATTTATTTCATTATAGTATTACTAATATTAGAATTTTTTTCTTATATAGGTGTGTTCTTTTTCTCAATAAGGGGTTATTTTTTGTCAATATAATGAGTCGAGGTCGGGGTCAACACACCAAGGAACATTGATGTTTTTGAATGTATGTAATAACTTATACTTAGTAATTTTTTTAATGTATTATTTGAAATTTCTATAATATATTGTTTTTACTTGTATTTGTGTGGTAAATTTTATTTCATTTAAAATTTGTTTTGGTACTTGATTTTTTTGATTTCAGGTTGTGTTTTTGATGCTACAATGTACTGTTACAACACACTATAATATGCCCATTAATCAATGCCTTTAAAAACACTGATAAATGTATCCTTTATGAACACTTTAAAAAAATATGATAAATTTACCTTTTATCCGAACTTCTAGAAGCGATGATAAATGTCCCATTTATCAGTGCTGAATATTTTTTTTGATAAATGTTGTCATTTAAAGTTTTTTGTAGCGATGAAAAAATAATAGGGATTTTAATCTCACTATGGTAGTTGGTGGTTCTCTAGGGATGATAAAGGTCATTTTTAGTGCTCTTAAAAGCCTATTTTTAGTGAGTTTTTCCTCTATTCATTCATTTTTTTATTCTATTTTTTTCTGTAGAAGTGATTTCAGGACTAATGATTCCGAATGTATGTTTATGGGGTATTCCCTTCAACTAGCATTCATATATACACCATCAAAAAAGATGAAATGCATTTAGTCATAATTAACATAGTATATTGTCTATTGGAAGAAAAAATCATGAAAACATACATCATGTATAAATTTACAACTGAAACTCTTATCCATTCATACTTGAGTAATTCATTTATATTTTAAAGGGAAATGTAGTTTTCAATGGACCCTCTATACATTTTTTATTCAAAATCAACTATGTTATTACTACAACTTTGTAACTTTGTATCCACATTATCCTTAAGTGTTAGTAAAATGCGTATATTTACCATGTATGGGTAAAGGTGCTTTCTAAATATATTTTTGATTAGTTGGTCGATCCATTAGATTGTTTTTATTTGACCTTTCCTTTAAACCTCTTCCCTTTTTTCCTTTTGTAATAAAATTCATAGATTTCGAAATTTTTTCATTAATATTTAAAGGTATAACATGAAAAATAAATTGGAAATTAATACCTCCTTGTCAATAAGTTCTTTTAAAAGATATGATGACCATTATATGAACGTTCAATCTTCTTGGTCTACTGTATGATTTTCTACATCATCAAGTGGGACAGGTTGCTTGGTATTTGTCATGATCTACACCAATGACCACTCTCACATGACCTATTGGATGTTTTATGTTATCTAGAGTGTCTTCTTTGATATTGAACATGGTCTCCCTTAATATAAGGTGATGGGTGGATGTTGATAGATATAAAAAAAATTCATTTTCACCCTATTTTATTTGAGTATAGAAAAGGTTTCAATGTTATCCTGATTCATATTCCATAGATAAAATTATGAGAATATTTATTAATTCAAAGAATACATCTATTTGACGGTAATGAACCTCTTCAAATCTAGTAGGGGCGGGGGATGTATCTTCACGCAATGGTTGTTCATGAGTTTTTTATTCTCTTTTCTTCCCTCTAATATTTTCTAGAAACCTATACTACTAATGGATTTTTTCTTCAAGGGTATATAATCTTGATTTTATATCTTTCATTTATTTATCGTTATCCTCGTATTGTTTTATTTTCTCAAAAATTGTTTGGGGTGTCACCCCAAAACATGTACCTCTAATGTGATAAAACTATTCTATATACTTCAAGGATACCGATAAGAGGTGTTCATTCGATACAGGTGTTAATTATTCATGTGTCTAAGTCAGATAGAAAATATATGAAAATAAGTAATCATTATCATATAATATCAATTTAAATCATTTTTTATTATTTCATACTTACACATGTTTTCCAAAATTTTGATTTGTTTTCATCTATTAATATCCCAAACTTATTTACACATGCATCACATGAAGTGGGTTTGAAGTGTATTTAGATTTCAATTCATCAATCTGTATATAAAAATTTGAATATAATTATGTTATTGTTTCAAGTCACATAAAACTATTAGGGTAGAATTAAAATATATACCAATTTTTTTAAGTGAGGCATACCTCATCCTTTCATTACGGTAGGGGTATGTTGGTTTTTCTTTCCGTTCCTTATTTTAAGCACCAAGAATTTTTTATAAAAAGATTTATCAAAGTGAGGAATAAAAATTTTATCAAATAATGTATTACTAGCTACAATTTAGCTAAAAAGATATCTCCCCATGATGTCTAGTAAATGCATCACAACATATTGGATTATCAAGTGTTCATACATAAGTGGTGGGTGTGGTTTTATTTTCCCTTAAACATCATTAAGACAAAATATCATTATAATTTTGAGAAAGCCTATATGAATCCTTCTAGAAATAACTAATACATATTTGTTGGGGGAGTCATCTATTATAAATGCACTTAGAAAGGACTGACCAAGAGTAAGTCAATGTTTCATTATTTTATTTTTTAGTAAAATTAAAAAGTATTTCATATTCTTACTGTAATATATTTTATAATCAGCATCTTAATAATGAGAAAAACATGGTGCTATGAATCTACATCAATCAGCACAATCTTCTGAGTGATGTGACCGTTGTAACTACTAAACATGGACTTGTTGGGGTTAACAGTCTGACCACACACATTATATCTATCCTCTAATTTGATGCCATTTCATTTCACCTTAATATTTTTTTCTAACACCTCCACACTATGATGCCCCTATTTTACTATAGCATTGGTTCTTAACCATTTACAATTTCTTCATATTTAAAATTTTAAATATTTTTTCCCTCTATATTGGTAGCATCGACATGTGAAAAAGGTAATTATTACTCTACACTAGGAGCAGTAGCAGGTTGAGAAACTTGTTGTTTCTCTAGATTGGTAGGATTGGTATGTGAAAAAGGTCATTGATTCTCTGCATTGAGAGTAGCAACATGTTGAGAAACCTATTTTTCCTTAAGATTGGTAGAATCAACATGTGCATAAGTCATTATTTGTAGAAGTGGATTAATAATTAATTTACATCACATAAATTCACTAGTGAACAGATAATAACACGAGGTAACACAATTTATATTAGAAAAAAAATGTAATCTAATTATTTACCTATCTCTTTTTAATGGATGAATGTATTTAACCACTCTATAAATTATCCAAATACCTTTGTTATTGTATCTCCCAACATACAAAACTCCATCTTCATTGGGATGGCTGTGAAATAATTGTGATGTCCCAATGAAAGGGTTATCCTTAGTTTACTTTTCATCTTAGCCTTTAATGCTTTTAGATGATAAAATAATAATTAAACACTTTCAGTTTGCATGA
Source organism: Viscum album (assembly GCA_963277665.1). NCBI lineage: Eukaryota > Viridiplantae > Streptophyta > Magnoliopsida > Santalales > Viscaceae > Viscum > Viscum album. The sequence continues at coordinate 1,711,643,591 of OY728165.1, read as the reverse complement.
TCTAAAACATAAAATACTTGTACGTTTTGTAATTCCATTTTAAATGACTATTCTTTATACATTTCCTTATTGAAATCCACTTTCCTGAATATCAATTTATCTATTTTGATATCACTCCTATTATCAAACAACTTACATTTAAAAATAATAATTTGGAATGTTGTATAATACAACTCTCATATTTTTTTGTTGGTTCCAAAGTATCTCATATTCATATAAATTATATTTCTATCCTTAGTACCAGAAGCATGCATCGCTTCGGCCACAAGTGTAACTATACTATTTTTATGGTACTTCCTGCATCATGGTCATTTGTATAGAACATATAACCTTTAATTATATAAATATTATATGATAATACATACACACTTGGTCCTCAGGCTAGCCATTGAAGTCTTTCTAAAATTGAATATTAATTTTCATTTTACTTTTTAAAAATATAGTCTTGAAACTGTCCTATAAAATATTGATAATGTGTATTTGATATTCATATTTCAACCCTTCCTGGATAAAAATGCCTAATAATTTCGTTGTATGTTTCAACATAGGGGGGAACCTCCAAACAATTATGTAAAATTTAAAGGTGTTCCTGCTCCCAATCTATAAAATTAACTGTGAAAACATCTCTTCTAGAAATTCATTTACCCAAAAGATTCCAGGTGGGATAAGATTTCAGCAGACCAATTCTTTCCAAACTAGATAGATATTCGGTACAAAAATCAGCAAATTCTTCAATAATATATCTCTTTATAATACAACCCTCTATACAACTTATTTTTTTAACAGACACTTTAAAAATATTCATGTAACGTTCAATATGGTATATCAATATTTAATTAATATAACCATATAGTAAAAATATCTCTTACCAAGTGAACCATCAAGTGAATAATCATATCAAAAAATGTTTGTGGGAAGAACATTTCCAATTCACATAATATGGTGATAATTTCATTTTCAATACTTATCAATTTTACTGGGTATGAAACTTTTCTGCATATAGATTTGAAAAAAAAGAGTTTGGTTAATTTATGATAAAAATTATTAGAAAAAAACGCAACATAAAGATTCAAAAATAAGATCTTGGATCAAAACAAGAAATTCATGTGATTTCATAACCTTTAACCTTAAATAAGTCATCGAAACGATATTCTTGATATTATATTAATACCACTATAGAGCCTTTATATCATTTAATAAGTTAAAAAACTGGTATCTATCATTCCTGAAAAGAGTGTAAGAATCTGGAGGAAGAAAATTTCATTTTTCTGTTTTCTCTGGTGCAACTCTTCCCATATTCCCATGTGAATCATGTAAATCCTAGATTTAATTCCATACATTTTTTTCTATGTGAATTAAGTGTCATTCCAATACCACTATCATATGAACTTTTTCCAACATTCATATAATCAAGAAAATGTCTAATGTAAAGAAAATTAAAGTATAGTAATTCCACAAAAATATCTTTTCTAACCAATTTTCATATATTTTTTTAAAAGCATTACTGAATCTAGTATCCATATATTTTATTTTCTCAAACAGTTGATCACATATTAGTGGAGAGAGTGTGGTGAATTCTTCTAAACTTCCATTAAATGATTTTTTCCAAGATTGGTACATATATCATCGGGGTATAAATCTATGATGTTCAAGAAACACTATTTCTTATGAATGGTTTATCCTATTTATCTATGTACCTTGTTCATAAATGGTACACCCTTTGGTTCCTTTAATGATATAACCTGTAAAATTTCCATAAATAAGAATTTGATTTATCATCCCGTATAACATGGATCTAAATGTGAAATCTTCATTTCAATAAGAATCATAAAAGGAACACCTGAATCTAAAAATAATTACAAATCTTAGATCAATGGAGCCAAATAAACATTAAAATCATTACTATGTTGTTTTGGTCCTAATATAAGCACATATAACATAATTTATTTTCATTTTGTGTATATCCATGGTGGAAAGTTATAATCAACCAATATAACTAGCCATGTACTGCGAGTGAAGATTTTAAAACCAAGAGAATTCACTCCATATATAGATAACCCAAGAAGAATGTTTCTTGGATGATGTTCAAATTCAAGAAACTCAGGATCAATTACATTCCACTGAGGAGAGTCTTCTAAGTGATAAATTTTCCAATTTTTAATTCTTAAATCTATATGCCATGTTAATTTTCTTTCAGTCACCTCACTTACATATAGGCACCTAAACCTTGGAATGATTGGAAAGTACCATACAACTTTTTTAAGACCCAATTTAACTCACTTGTGTCAAGAAACAACAACCTTTAGAAATTCATTAAGTGATTTGTAGTCCTTTAGAAAGAGTATATAGTCATTTAGACATGCATGTATTCTTTCAAAGATTATATACATCAAACATAGCATTAGTTTTCCATCATATATTTGGATACTAATATCATTGTATTCTAGGATCATATCACTCAAGAGAGCAAATAGTTCAGAAAAACTACATCGCACCATCCTTTTCCATCTTTTAAATTATACATCTTCATTATGAATGAAAATGATATATATTTAGTGAAACCAGCGTACAAAGTCATCTTTTCATAACAATTTAACTTCTCAAACAATTTTAAACAATAACAAATTTCATATTTAGATGTCATTGACATCTACTCAATACATTATTCATCATTATTCACACTTTTAATGACATCCTTGATATGGTCTTCTTAATTTTCCACACTTTTAATAATAATATATGATGTATAAAATGTAGTTCTATCTAGTCACTATCTACTTTCACATTTTTCCCATGTTTATTATCGAATTTATAACATCAATCTCTTCCATGACTGATCAAGTGTTATTCCAACCCCTCTACACTAATTAGAATTGAATAAAAATAACTAAAACATAGAAAAATAATTTTATATGAGGCATCTACATAAAATTTTGAAAAATAGATAAACTCTTTCACAAGATCTTCAGACTCTTTTTTATACTATTATCATAAATCCATTTTCTATTTATATTCATCTTATTTGATTCGGTAGTATTAATATTTAATAAAATCAGTAAATATACAAAAAGGGTCCTTCTAAATAAGGGGAACCCAACATTTGAACGTTTCAAATAATTTCATCATTCTTTTAATGAAACGGGTAATTTATTTTAGGAAAAGAATCACTCTTCTAGTGGTAGGGGTCATATTATGAATTCATCCACAATGATCACTGGTACCTTGTATGGGATGACTACTACTCAGAGTAGTTCAAGTAACATAAGTGAACTTCCAGAAGAGATGGGGGATGTGTCTCATGCAAAAAATGTAATAATAACTATTTGGGAGAGGAAGCTGATGAGTATGATAGTCATTATTGAATTATATTTCCATAGACTCATTCCATTAGAATCCAACAACAAATCAAGGAGAAGATATAATTTTGGATGAAATAACGATTTTAAAAACTAATCATTATATACATGTATAAAAAAATAAATAAAACATGAAAATACAAATATTACATATGATGTAGTAGTTATTAATTCAATCTGAATATAATGCATGTTAAATTATTGAGTCCTTAAAAGAAATCTGTTTTAATACTAAGTGTAATATTACTTCCAAATTGGAACTTTTTGATTCCTTCATCATTCAACGTGTTATTGTTAATCTAAACACAAATAGCCCTATATTATCTTGTGTAAGGTAATAAGGATATATATAGCTCAATATTTTCAGGTTGGGTATTGTCTTACATAGCATGAGTGCCCTTTTATTGTCCTATATTGGCTTATTATTGGGTTTTTATTTGTCTTACACTGATTGGGAGTCCCTAAAAATAAAGATACTAGAGTAATAGTTTTGATTGAATCCAGGATAGATTTGGATATGTGGTCTTATACTCAACTATCTATGAATTAAAATAGTTATGAATAGGATGATTCTATACCCAAATAATCATGGTTTACTTACTTTATATATATTTTAACTCATGATAAAATGTGAATATTATATCAATAAATGTATATGATATCTAGGTTCATTATTTTTTATATTTATTAGGAAATAAATTATTTTAAAAAATATCATTATAAAATATCTCACTTGTAATGCATGATTTATAAATACTCATAGAGTTTTATTTAATAATTAAATTTTCTATAACCATGGAATGGTTTTTATAAAATCAATTTAAAAATTGGATTCAATATGTAAAAAATATATTTGATTAAATTTTTATCAATTATAAAAAAGTAAAATATATATTAAATTAGTAAAACAAGACATTTATATATGATAATTCATATTAATAAATATTGATTAAATTTAATTATATAATATTTTTATAAACATTAAATTATGAATATATATTTCATTATCAATTCAATAAAATATTTCCCTCAATCCTATTAGAACCCTCATTGTGATTAAAATGGTTAACGTTGGAATGAAATGAAATTATGCTTTGTTTATTTTCAATTAGTTGTAAGTGATTAAATATGACAACATAATGGTTGTAAGAACTGTGAAGATGAGTTAATAAAATTTGAAAAGAATATTATATAACACTTATAGGTATTTTATTTTAGTTTATATTTATTTTATTTTATTCATATATTTAATATCATTAAAATCTATTCAATTCATTTATATAAGGATCCAATAATAACATTCGTTTTGAAAGTTTAGAATGATTTAAAAAAATATATTTCTAGAATATATAATTTAGAATTTAAACAAAACTTATTAAATTAGTGGTTAAAAATAAATATAAATGTTGAAAAAAGAAATATATTTAGATACGTCAATTATTTTTCTCATTTCAATTTTTCATATCAAACATATTTTGTAAGATCAAACAAAATTTCAATTCACTATTTTTTTATTTCCTTAAAAAAATATGCAATAGTAAATTCAACATTATCCATTAAAATAAAAAATTAACTGTAATAATTAATTTCATAAAATTATACAATATAAAATATGAAATATATATTTTTAAAACTTTTATGAGCTGAGGAATGATGGGGATAAAGAGCGGTTGACTACATGCCTTAGTTACACGATCTCATGATCTCATTCCAACCAAAAAATCGCAAGAAAATATAAATTAAAATTTAATTTAATTCAATATCATGGAATTATAAAACCATAACATCATGGAACATAATTGGTATGGTTATACTAGGGTGTAGATGTCCAAATATAAATTATATAGCATATAGAAAATAATCTAATTTCAGGTTTAGGTCATTCAAAATTATGAAGTGAGGCCGCATATCACACATCTATTGAACAATTCAATATACCTAGTTAAACATTATAGACCATTGACCTCAGTATATAGTTATCCCATAAAGAAATAAAGGATAACCATTTTCGATGTTCATAAAATATCATTAAAACCAAATTAAAAAACCTCTGATCACACAAGGACATAACAACATCAAATATACATTGCAATTATTTATAAATAAACAATTAATTAATGAGATTAAAATATATAAAATAAATCACTCATAATGGATGGATTGCTTAGAAAATGTTATAACAAAACTATAACATCAGTAAATATGTTGTGTATTACCCCTATCACACCCTTGATCTAGAATATGAATGGAGTACAATATTTTATCTTCTATTCTTGAAAAAATTCAAAATTTGTGATAATGTGAATATAAATATGGGTCTTGGATTACATTATGTTAATCAATAGAAAATGGAAAGCATATAAACTCTTTAAATATCCTTTAGCTAAAAATTTACTAAAGACCCATCATCCAAACCATTATTCAAAATGTCGTTCCACATAAACAAGTCATCAATGTCCCATATCTACCACCATCCTTGATTTAATATACTGTTGAAACCTCTAAACAAGATTTTTACCCCATGAAATAATCCTTACACATTAGAAACAACCCCTAGTCATTTCATATAAGTAAAAAATTTCCATATCTCATTCATAGATTGTTGTTCATAGAGATCTCATGGGATTCATATGGTGTGGTGTGATATGATGAAAGATTGTGATGTGGTGAAGGGATTCATCACATACCTTATATATAGAGGTGAAATACTCTTCAAAGATTCACTGAAGAATGGGATCGACAGTGGCATGGAAAAAGATCTGTATGTGTGGTGGCGCGACAGAAGATCAAGAGCAGTGATGAGAGAGGTGGTGAAAAGAAGTAAGGTTCCACAAGAACTTGAATATGTACAAGATAGAACCCTCATATTAGGGTTATTTTATAAAATACGCTAAGGCATTTATCATCACTTTCCAAAAAGTGATGATAAAGATTATTTTTATCAGAAATAAAAAAAAAGAGCTAATAAAGAGTATTTTTCTCAGTGATGGGACACCCACTTAATGACATTGGTTGGACCAGGTGGCCTCTGATGGTGACTTTATGGGCATCGATGGTTGCAGATGTTGGTTCCTGTTGAGTTTCATGGAAATACATACTCTATTTCTATGTATATGGATGAAAGATGATTTCATTAGTGCGAGAGGTTTAGTGTTATTCAATGTGGTTGGTGTAGGGCGGTGCAAGATGGTGGTCTACAGCGATGGCATGGGGCATGCCTCTTCTGATAGGGAGTGATCATTTGGCTGGAAAATTATTGCATTAGAACTATGGTCCCGATGGACCAGTGTAATGATTGCTCAGCGTCTCCAGTGAGAGGAAGTTTCCCCCACTTTACGGTGGGGTGGGGGGGGGGTGATGACGGGGATGGTGTCTTTGGGGCCGACGGTCTGAAGGCATGGCCGGTGTGATGTCAATGGACTGTAGCGTAGGGCGTACACAGACAATCCCTGCCCAGTGGTAGGGGTTAATGGTATGAAGGTATTTTATACTGGAACCCAACATAGATATATATATATATATATGTGTGTGTGTGTGTGTGTGTGTCTATATATATAGTTCATGGTATATTGTCTGGTCTATCCCTATGGGGGGCTATGGACTGGGTTGACCTTGGAATGTGTGGGTGTGAGTATGTTTCATGTAATTGTACCCCTGATCAACTAATAGAATTTATTCATAAAACTAAATATTTAATAATTATATTTAAGAAGTATTTATATATAATTATAAATATTTAATTATAAATATAATGAATATATTTTTTATTTAGATCTATTTGTTATAATTTGATAATTTCTTAAATATGAATTTATTTATTCATAATTATAATTATAAATAAATATATTTAAAAATTATATATATAAATAAATATTTTCATTTATATATTGTATAACTGTTTAAGTAAAATATTAATATTTTATTTTTATATAAAATATATACAAAATTTTTAATCAATTTATATAAATAAACAAAGGATGGGTGGTCTGGGGAAGCTCCCTTTGGCTTTTTCCGATGGCGACTAGGGTTCAAAGGTTGTGGATTCTTTGGATAGGGTGGTGTTGGTGGAATCCATTTTCAATATAGGTCATTTTGAAACCCACAATCCCCTCATGGATAAAACTTATGCTCCAATTTACCATATCCTTCAAACAGGGACCCTAAAAATGGGACCAACGAAAGCATAGACTAATCATATATCCGAATTGTATGAAGCCACATGTCTTTTTTCTACTTCTGAAAATGACGTAGTAGCTAAAATAATCTTCAAACGAGTTAATTTTTCCCCTCCTATATGCCTATAAGGATCTTATTATTGATAGATTTAAGATCTACAAGTTTTTTATTATTTTAATAAAGGGTTTTTCTCATAGAATTAAACCATGGAATAATGAAGAACTGGTTCGAAGGCTCTCTATCCCTTGAGGTTTCTATGACTGGAGATGTATTCCAATAGGACATTGTTATTTTCACATATTATTCTTATTGGAATACTTGAAGGAAAAGGCATAGGTGTTTGGTCTAATTTCCCTTAAAATAGGTATGCTATTTTTAAAATATTGGAATCCCAAATTCACCCATTTTGATATCCAAAATACAAGGAACAAGGTTTGGGTGAGAATTTATGGCTTAAATTAGATCTGGTGGAATCCTTTTATTATTTTTGACATTTCCTTAGTGATTGGAACTCAGATCAAATTTTATCATGCAAGAGAGGAAAAACATTAGGGTTATATTGCACGCTTCCTAGTAGAGGTAGACCTCAGTGATACCCCTATTGAAAATGTGATTATATCAATTATGGATTTCAAATTAGAAATAACTAGCAGATATGAGAAGTTGCATCCATTTTTTAGTGGTTGTAAATAAATTGGGCATACCAAGGAGAGTTGCAGGCAGGATAAATTCTATGATTTTTATCTCGTTAAAGGGCCTTATAGTTTTTAATTCTAGAGAATGAAGTCTGAAAAGTATAGTTTCAAACTGAATGATAAAGCTGATTCCTCCTCTCCTATGGTTTTTTATATAAATTCATGTATAAATTTATTTATTAACTTAGTCCCTGATGAGAATGGTAGTGAAGTGGTTTCAACTGATTGTTTAGATCCCTCTAATTTGGGCCTATATGTGTAGGTAAAATGTAGAACCTAGGATGATGTGGATGTTGAAAACTCTGATCATTTTGATGAGGAAAATATCCTCCCTAAATCAAATGGTAACAAATTGGTTCATTTCCTGGGTGAGAAAATTACACTTTCTTACAAAGATATGACTATGCAGTATTCTTCTTCTATTACTCATCAACCCAAATAGGGGATGGTAGATTTTTAGTAGGGTTTGGTGGGTGATCTACCTCCAACTAATAATGAAGATATTAGGATGAAAAATGATCTCCAGGTGGTGGATGGTGAACCAGTTTAATAACCAATGCATGATAAATCTGTTAATGATGCTACCCTTTAGGATTATTCCGATAAAAAAATTATGGAAGGATAGATGATTGCTATTAGAGAACAAAAGATTGAGAAAAAATTAAATTATGAAGCTCTTGGAAAGATAAAAAATGCACAAAAGTTTATGATGTAAGTCAGAAAGGATTTTTCCCACGGTGCCTCTTTAAGGACTGATGTGTCTCGACCCCTAGATCATTCAATGTCTTCGATAAGGAATGATCAATATTTTAAGTCTTTTAGACCCTCATACAAGGTGATTGAAATGGATGAGTATGGATTCTAGATGGTTCCTTTGAAAAAGACCAAGTCGTCTCCTACACTTGGACATGTCTCCCCAATTATCCCTGATAAAGAGTTGATTTTAACCCCTACTTAGATGTGTTTTCATATGGATTCTCTATCTCATATTTAGATAGGTATACTGATCAACATTATATAATGAAATTTTCCTCCTCATTTTACTGAGCTTATGAGGAATTCTTATGAATCATTTGGTTTGGCTTCTAATCAGGAATGAGAGTCTGCTAGACTCAAAATAACTAAATTAACATTTCTGTATAGATTTGGAAGGGGAAAGAATACGAAGTAGTCTTTGGATAGAGGATGCTGAGTGGTTAGATGCACAAATTGAATTTTATTCTTTCCAAAATGGAACTAGAAACCTTCGGTTTCAAAGACTTCCTCACAGTGTTGAATTATTAACCACCAATGTAGAGTAATGATTTTGCGATAACTCAGAGTTGAATGTGTGATATCTTTCTTGGAAATATATGAGTTGCTATGTCTTGGAATATTTTTCTGATTCATCTTCCGGTGATAACCAAAATAACTCTTAGGAACCCATATCATGGAGGTGGGGTAGTTATCCTCAAAGCATAGATAGGCACCCTAGGAACATGGGATCCAGAGTGAGTCATTAGAACACGTTCTATTTTCCTATTTGGGTCTTTGTTGATTTTTTTTACTCACCCATCCTCTAGTACCTATTTTGTTTATTTATTTAGAGGCCATGCCTCATCTTTTAAAAAACTAACATCTCGACGATTATAAATTTGATAATTTTTTATATATATAATTATATACAAATATACAAATATATATATATATATATTTAAAATAAGTATAAATAAATATATTTATAAATATTTGTATAAAACTATAAATATATTTGTATAATTATATATATTTTTAACCTTATAAAAGTAATAAATATATTTATTATAATTGTTTATTATTTAAATAAAAAAGAATATATTTATTTTTAATTATGATTATAGATAAATATTTTAAAAAATATTTGTATATAGTTAAAAATATATTTTTATATTTTTCTAATTATATATATATATTTCTTAATTTATATAGATATATATTTATAAAATTATAACAAATGTATTTTTTATAATTTTATAATTATTTAAATAAATTAATACATATTTATAATTATAATTTTAAATAAATATTTTTAAAAATATTTCTCTATAATTATAAATATATTTATATAATTACAAATAAATATATTTAAAAATATTTATATATAATTATAAACATATTTATATAAATATACCATATGATCTGCACCACTTTAACATATTCATATAATTATATAAATTTATATAAATATAAAAATATATATAATTATATAAACTTATATAAATATAACAAAATATATAATTATTAATATAATAACTATATTTAATATTTAAATATATTTATTATAATTTTATAATCATCTATATATATTTACTTATTTATAATTATAAATACAATTAAATTTATTTAAAAATTATTTTTATATAATTATAAATATATTAAATATATTTATTATTTAAATATCTGGATTGTAATTTTCTAATTATTTATAAGAAGATAAATATTTTCATGGGTATAACATGACTAAAAATTATAGATCACAAAAAATGAGTCATCACACACATGGAAGTATGAATAATAAGAGCGTCATTGTATAGATGAGTATTTCATGAGTCATGAATGCATAACATATACATGTGTCATCATAAGAATAGGTAATCTAATATTTGGAACTGAGATAGAAACCCAAAGTCAGGTCCACAAATAAACTTACGATCATAACTAGTGGCATTTATACTCAAGTATCAATATATGAAGATAAACATGTTCACACATATCATCATTATCTCATGATAAATATATATATATATATATATATATATACTCAATTCATTAAAGAAAAATATTTAATTAAATATATATATATATATTTATATAAAATTATATTTATATATATATTTATATTTAATTATAATTATAAATAAATATATATAAAAAGTATTTATATATATTTATAAATATATAATTATAAATATAATAAATAAATTTACTATTTTAAAAAATTTATATTAATTTTATAATTATTTAAATAAACAAATATATATTTATAATATTATAAATACTTTTTAGAACATTATATATATATATATTTGAATTAATAAATATGAAAATATCATATTTATATTAATTATAAACATGTGTTTTTTAATTTATATTTATAAATTAAAATTATTTTGGAATATAAATATATTAATTATATATATATTAATAATATTTTTTGTTAAGAACTTTTTTCACTTCCAAGAATAACTCTGATGAAGATCAAAATTTATCAGTACTAAGAAAAGTGCTGAAAAAGGATACACCTTTATTAGTGCTTTTTTAGTGCTAATCAAAGATACCTTTACCACTACTTTTAACTAGAATTGATAATGGTGATGATTTTATTAGCACCTTCTATTTAGCGCTGATAAAAGGAGCCACTTCCCTTAAATTAATTTATGGTAGTGGATCATGGTATCGGTTTCCAAAAAAACCACCCCAACCCTAAGAAAAATAATCCACCTATATAATAACACAATTTTTATGTTAGTAATACTATAATTAAATAAAGTAAACAAAAATATGAAACAATACATTAATAAAATGTCAATTTTTAATAATATGAAACAATTGGTGTTATACCAGTCACATCGTGCATTAGATTGAGGTGGGTTGTTTCCTACACGTCACAAATGACTTCTGGATTATTTTCCTAAAGTATCAAAACAATCTGAATCTGTTTGCTCAGTTTTGAGTATCTCAATTGTCTTTTTAATAAAATGTTATTTTAAATTAAGAACACATAATTTGTGTCATATCGATCACATTGTGTGTCATTTTGACATGAGATTGATTCTTACATGTCATAAATTACTTATTAATAGTTTTCCTAAAGTGTAAAGATAATATGTGGACATTTTCTTAGTTTCTAGTGAGTGACACATGTTTTTGAACTAAAATGACAATTTTAGACAGATAACAGACACTTTGAGTCATACCAATCACACCATGTATCAAATTTATGTGTTTCTAACTCATACATATCACAAATGAAATATTTACCATTTTAACAAATTATCAAAACAATTGGAAAGTGTTTCCTTAGTTTTGAGTTTTCATATTGTGTTTTTTACTAAAATATCTTTTTAAACTCAAAACATGGACTTTGAGTCATAATTGTCACATTGTCTATTGGTTTGATGTGTAATTGATTCCTACACATTAGAAATGACTTATGGAACATTTTCCTGAAGTATCAAAACAATTCAATTTCATTTTATCAATTTTGAGTATGTCACATTTTTTTACTAAAATGTCATTTTCAATTGAAAACATGAACTTTGATTCATATCGTTCACATAATGTTTTAGTTTGATGTGATATTTATTCCTACATGTCAAAAATTATATATGAATCATTTTTCTAAATTTTTAAGAAAATACATGCGCGTTTTCTTGGTTTTTAGTGAGTGACACAAGTTTTGAGTTAAAATATCAATTTTAAACTGATAATGTACTTTTTGAGTCATACCTAGAACATTGTGTATTAGATTGAGGTGAGGATGATTCCTACACATCAAAAAAACATTATGGATTATTTTACTAAAGTATCAAGATAATATGAATGCATTTTCCCAGTCTTGTGTATGTAATATGTCCTTTTTACTAAAAATAATGTCAATTTAAAATAAAAAGACACACTTGGACTCATACTAGTAACATCATGCATCAAATTGATGTGGAACTAATTACCACACATAAAAAATGACTTATGGATCATTTTACTAATGTATCTAACAATAGGAATCCATTTTATTGGTTTTAAGTATGTTAGTTGTCTTTTTTACTAAAATGAAATTTTAAAATGAAAACACATACTTTGAGTCATAGCTTTCCCATCATGTAAGAGTTTCATGTGAGACTGATTTATACACATATAAAATTACTTATTATTCATTTTCCTAAATTATCTAAACAATAATAATGTATTTTATAATTTTTGAGAACGTCACTTTCATTTTTTACTAAAATTTCTTTTTAAACTGAAAAACACCCTTTGAGTCATACCAGTCACATCATGTGTCAGTTTTAAATGAGACTGATTCCTACACATCATAAATTACATATGAATAATTTTTATAAATTATCATGAAAATTAGTGTTTTTTTCTTGGTTTTAATTTAATGACAAGTGTTTTGAACTAAGATGTCAATTTTAAACTAATAACAGACACACAGAGTCATATCAGTAATAGGATGTATCAAATTGAGGTGAGGATAATTCATACTCATAAAAAATGACTTATGGATAATTTTACTAAAGAATAAAAATTACCTGAATTTGTTTGATAAGTATTGAGTATTTCACTCATTCGTTTTGCTAAAAGTAATGTCAATTTTAAATGAAAATACACACTTGGGATCATACCAGTAACATAGTATGTAAGATTGATGTGTGGATAATTAATACATGTTGAAAATTACTTATGTATCATTTTTAATGTATAAAAACAATCTAAATCCATTTTATTGGTTTTAATTATGTTACTTTTGTTTTTTACTAAAATGTCATTTTATACAAAAAACACACACTTTGAGTCACATCGATCATATCATGTGTCAATATGATGTGAGACTAATTCCTACATTTCATAAGTGCCTTATAATTCATTTTTCTAAATTATAAAAAACAATATAAATGATTTTATTGGTTTTGAGTATATCACTTGTGTTTTTTACTGAAATATCATTTTAAACTAAAAAGAGACAATTTGAGTCATACCGGTCACATCATGTGTCAGTTTTATGTGAAATTGATTCCTAAACATAAAAAATGGATTATGAATATTTTTTATTAATTATTAAGATAATTGGAGTGTACCTTATTTGTTTTCAGTAAGAAAAACATGTGTTGAACTAAACCGAAAATTTTAAACTGATAACAAGCACCTTGAGTCATACCAAGCACACAATGTGTCCGATTGAGGTGGTGTTTATTCCTAAACATAAAAAATGACATATGTGTCATTTTACCAATGTATAAAAGCAATAAAAATCATTTTCTTAGTCTTTAGAATGCTAAATTTCCTTTTTACTAAAATTAATGTCAATTTTAAATAAAAAGACACACATGGAGTAATACTGGTAACACTGCGAGTCATATTGAGTTGTGACTAATTACTACACATCAAAAATGACTCATGGATTATTTTCCAAATGTATGGAAACAATATGAATCTGTTTTCTCAGTTTTTAGTATTTCACTTTTCTTTTTTTACTAAAATGTCATTTCAAACTCAATACACACACTTTGAGACATAACAGTCACATCGTTATTTAGTTGGACATAAGAATAATTCCTAAAAAAATGGATTATTAATCATTTTACTAAATTATAAAAATAATCTAAATGTGTTTTCTCAGTTTTGAGTATGTTGATTGTGTTTTTTTATAAAAATGTCATTTTAAACTGAAAACATGCACTTTGAGTCATACCGGTCACATCGCTTATCAGTTTGATTTCAGATTTATTATCACACATCAAAAATAACTTATGAATTATTTTCCTAAATTATTAAGACAATAAGAGTTTGTTTTCTTGGTTTTTAGTGAGTGATACACGTTTTGAACTAAAATGTTAATTTTAAACTCATAACGGACACTTTGAGTCATACCAGACACATGATGTATCATATTGATTTGCGGCTGATTACTACATGTAAAAAATGACTTATGGATCATTTTATTAATGTATTCGAACAATATGGTTGTTTCTATTGGTATCGAGTTTGTCAATTTTCATTTTTACTAAACTTAATGTAAATTTTATATAAAAAGGAACACATTGATTCATACCGGTAACACCATGTATCAGATTGAGGTGTGGAAGATTCCTAAATGTCACAAATGACATATGGACCATTTTACTAAATTATCAGAATAACCCAAATACATTTTCCTTGTTTTGAGTATGTTAGTTGTATTTTTTACTAAAATTTCATTGTAAGGTGGAAACATGTACTTTGAGCCATTTCGGTCATATCATGTGTCAGTTTGATGTGAGACTTATTCCTACACATAAAAATTGATTTATTAATTATTTTAATAAATTATCAAGTCAATTAGAGCATGTTTTCTTAGTTTTTTGTGAGTGGTTCACTTTTTGAACTAAAATGTCAATTTTAAACTGATAATGAACACTTTCAGTTATAATGGGCACACTATGCGTTAGATTCAAGTTTAATTGATCTCTAAAAATCATAAATTTCATATGGATAATTTTCCCAAAGTATGAAAACAATCCAAATGTGTTTGATCAGTTTTGAGCATGTAACTTGTCTTTTTTACTACACTTAATGTCGATTTTATATAAATTGAAACACTGGGAACAACGTGTATCAAATTTAGGGGAGGATGATTACTTCACATTAAAAATGAATTATGGAACATTATACTAAATTATCAACACAATAAAATTTTTTTTTTGTCCGTTTTAAATATGTGATGTGTGTTTTGAACTAAAATGTAAATTATAAACTAAAAATATATAGTTTGAATCATACTGAACACACTGTGTATCTGATTATGTTGCAGATGATTGGGTTTGTGATGTGTTTTTTTCATTCAACTATCTGCAACATGTTAGAAAATATAGAAAATGTTTCCATTGGATGGAAGAGTAAACACCTTACTTCATGAAATTCCCCATCCAAATGTACCATGTTATTTTTTTTCTTATTGCAAATAATTGAACGAAAAATATAACTTCCCAAATGATATATGAAAAAAACTAAATAATTATTAGATAAAAATGATAAAGAAATTAAAGAAAAATTAATCAATAAAATGGTGAAAAAATTAACTAAATAAGTATTATGAATTCACCTTTTCATGAGTGCATCATCCATTTTGAGTGAATGATTATAGTATATGAGTAAATCATCCTTGTTGATGAAGTCATTTATTTATGATCTATGATTTTTTTTACAAAATATTTATTTAATAAAAATGAAGAGATAATTAACTAAAAAAATTATATAAAATGATGATAAATTCAAAAAAATAACTATTTGGAAGTCACATATTCATTATATATGTGTACATTCTGACACTAAGTATGTTGCCTAGTCATTTATAAAATAATCTGTTTTATCTTGTGAATACAAGGACTTTTGACAATCATAGTAGTATCAAAAAAATATAAATAAAAAATGAATAATAAATATTTTAAATGAAATAGTAATTATCCTAAAAAATACCTCTTTGGGGATGGTATTATGTTGGTTGTATATGATATCTCTCATACATTTTCTATCATAATAACCACAATATTTTTATTTTTTTATTTGGACATTATAGAATCATTGAGAAAAATAAATAATTTTTATTCAAATTTGTTTTATAGTTAAATCTTATTATATATTTGATGACCCAACCTAATGGGGCTCAAGTCAAAACTACTCCAATCCCATCTTCATTGGCTAGAGGCTAGAGATGATTGCTAAAATGCATATCAAATATGTAAGGCATTTTCCTAATGTACATTTATGCACAAACCCAACCATCTCCATGCATAAGTACAAAGTAATAATAAAAATATGAATCATATAGATAATAACCATTAATGTAAAACCTCTAGGGAGTATAATAGTACTAGAGAAAAATTTGGAAGGTATAAAGGGGAAAATTTCATGCTCAAATAGAAAGATGTCCCAACCGAACAACAATGGAAATTTAAAGGGCTGAGAGAGACCAGATCCAGATCTCAAATCCCCAACCACCATATGTTGTCTAGTTCACACGAGCATCCCTATTATCATCTAAAATCTCCACACACCTGTCCTTAATTTACATAAGATATGAAAAATTTTGTAAAATCCCATATATGGGAGATTATATACATTCCGAGTAGGAGTCCCCAACTGTTGAAGATGTAAAATTAAGAGACACGATAATAATAGATATATCAACCGATATATAGATAGTAAAAAAATAAAAAAAATATGTATATAGATATATATAATAAAAAAATAAGCATAAATGAGAGAGAAATGGGGTATCCATAGCAGAAACCAGCCCAAGAAAATAGGTTTCCATTAGTTCCATAGGTCCATAAATAATTCTCAACATCTCGGGTATTTTTTCAACGAAACATCCATGTCAATCCAGACCACACCAGTGCACTATAAAATCGAGAGGATGAAATTTCTCGTTTCAGTACCCATACCCTGGTACAAGATAAGGGTGCCTCTCAGTAGACAGTTAGAGAACCCATTCCATGTCCTGGTTAGACGGTGCCACTCTTATAGCTAAGAAACTATGCCCTAATTGCACTAGAGGATGACATTGTGAGAGTTGATAGAGGACTAATGTATTCTCCTGAAAAAAGGGTTCCACTCTAAGGTATAGATAGATATAATACCCATACCTCCTCCCTACAAGAGGGTTCCACTCAAGTGATCAAGGACCCATGCCCTATCACAACAATAGGGTTCTACTCAGATGTCAATAGAGGACCCATTCCATGTCCCAGTAGGAGGTATCCACTCTTGTGTATAGATATAGGAACAATGGCATGTCCTAATAATAGGTTTCAACGCTAATCTCTCTAATGTCGATGCCCAATCACTACTAACATCGAGCATTTCCTAATAGAATTTCACACTTGAAAAATATCAAATAATATCTATAAATCCACTATGAATTCCAACATTTCATTATACATGAAAAAACTCAGGATATGCTACATAAGGTCCAATATCTAATTCCAAATTAAGGAAATATGAGAAGTAGAAGTTTCCCTCAAAAAAGGATAGAACACGACATATAAGGAGACCCATATGGCATGTGGTCCCACCCTATTTCCTAGCTGCATACTTTTCTAGTACATGGATAACTACCCATGTAACACTAAATGAAATATAAGGGACAATACAAGGTTTTCATCAGCCACCTAGTGTTCTGCTAGTGTTACTGGCCATACCAGTGTTGCTTGGCCATGTCTGCGTACACTAGTCATGTTCCAGGCCGTGCTCGTTATCTTGTACTTAGAAAGTGCATGTTGGGCCACTATAACTGATTCATACGGTGTTTGGGGGTCCTATATGGTGTGTGATGTTTATCTCTCCCAAAACCCTATCTACTATAGCTATAGTACTACATGAAGGTGACTTGTACATTCTCTGTCATTGCATGCACCATCTATGGCCAAATAAGACATGCCTCGCAAATGTTAGTACTATAAATGGGTGACCTGTAGGATATCCTATATAGGTACTAAAAAGGTTTCAAGCTAATATTAAAGTGGTATCTATTATTATATTTAAACTCTACCAATGTAAAGTGATCCTCCCATATCCAACTAAAATTTTAAATGCAAGCCCTCATCATATCCTTCATCACCTGGATAGTGTGCTCGGCCTGCCATCTTTCTGGGGTGAAAGGTTGAACTCATCCTCACGTGGGTTCCGAATACCTTCTATAGGCCTCTCCACAACCATGATGTAAACTACACATAAATTTTAGAGATAATAGTTTAGGTTACACCAAGTAGGTTGATGATCTCATAAGAATACTACTACCCCAAATTATCCATTGAACTCTGCTCCTTGATAGTACGGAAGTGTTACGACTTCATGAGTTGTTTAACTATCACCCAGTTAGTGTCACCGAATCTCTCTATCCACATAATATCTATCATAATGTATATTTATTATGTCATTCCATTTCACTATGGGATCTCAAGATGATACAAAAACCCTATAAGAACCCAGTGCTCAGATTTCACTTACTGATAAGTGAGATGATAAGAGACAAACTCATCCAACCACCGTGTCATGCAAGCCCACCAAAACTACCATTAATGGTCTCTCTAAATATACCACAAACCTAGATGTACAACCAAATGAGATGTGTGAAACTCTCTCATAACCTGCTCTCGCATCATGTTTGGGACAACCTTTTGTTTCTGGAAATGGATGATGTGATTACCTCCATTAGAAAATCCATTTGGTGATTCTCCTGGGGATTTCTAGTCACATAAGACCTCATAGTTGGTGTGTCCACAATTGGACTCTCTCACACTCTAGAGGAGTGGAGGAGTCAACACCATCGACATAATAAAATATGCATCCTATGGATCAACCAGGGTGAGTTTCCAGGAAGCCAACTCCTCCAATGCCTCTTACACTAAACAAGCCTAGGAGTTCATGCTAAGGTAATATACAACCATGTTTCCCTTCCTAGTAGTATATACTATCTCACTATCATATTCCAATAGGAACTCCAACCAGTGCCTCTTCCTCAGCTTCATATCTCTCTGAGTGAATACATACATGATGATCTGAGGGTCTGAGTAAATAATAAGTCACTCTTCAAGAAGATAGTGCCTCCACATCCTCAAAGCGAAGACTATCTTTTTTAACTCTACGTTTTGATTCATGAATTTAATCTCATGGGGTATTAAATTCCTTGAAATATATGTGATATATTCCTATCTATCCATCAAAACATAGTCAACCCCAACTCTTGAGGAATCACAATACAATACATACTCCATGATCACCTCTAGTAGTATAAAAAATGGAGCACTCATTAACCTCAACATCAACTCATCAAAGTATGTCTAGAACTTCTCAGTCTATGTAAATAGATGTGCTTCCAATGTTAGGGAATCCAAATTGGTTTCAATCCTAAAGAAGTATGTTGAAAAAATCTTGTAGTACCCTATGAATCTATGAAAATTCTACACCTCTGACATGATCTTGGGTGGATCCCAATAAATCACTACATAAATATTCATCAAGTCCATAACTAAACCATGCCAAAAAAAGACTTCCCCTAGGAATTGATCCTCATAAATCCATCACTGACACTTCTAGAGCTTACTATAAAGCTGGTGGTCTCAAACAAAATCTAAGACCATCCTTAAGTTATCTATATACTCCCTTCTAACGTGGAGTATATGAGTTTGTTTTCAATTAAGATAATTTTTTCCCAATTACCATTGGAATATCTTATTCATCAAATCTATAAACACAGTGGGAGAATTAATCCCACTAAAATTCATCACCAAGAACTCATAGTGTCTTTAGCGACATTAGAATTCCAACTTTGGAATACCAGCCTCACGAACTCTCAACTGGTGGTAGTCGGTATTGAGATTGAACTTCGAGAACTAACTCACACATCACAACTGATTAAATAGATTTTCAATCCATATAAAGGTTTATTTGTTCTTTATCGTGTACTAGTTTAGGTGATGATAATCCACACAAATTCTAAAGGTCTTATATTCCTTTTTCATGAAAACACCAGAGCTTCCCAGGGGAAACACATGGTTTTATAAAACCCTTATCTCGATGGTTCTCCAACTATAACCGTAGCTACCAGAGATTGTTAGGGGGAATCCGATATGTCATAGAATATATTAGAGAGGTATTAGGGTGAATGTAGATGAACAAAATCCTTATCCCACTTCATAGGTATTCTTGGAATGTCCTCGGGGAATACTTCCATGAAATCCTTCTCGAATGAAATAATCTAAATGCTTGAAGAGCCTACTGTGCTAAGGGACACAATCACCAATTTATGGCTAATGGGATACACCCTCCTACTCAAAAAACACACTTAGCATGATATGAGATCTATCTCACCCATAAAGAAGAATCTAATCCCATTAGTTTGAAGGCATCTAACTCATCTACAGTGATAATAAATCTGGGATTGGACCATGGACAACCAATCTATACTAAAGATGAAGTCATAAGGTCTCATTGTGAAAAACAAAAATTCACATGAGAACCTCTTTACATGAAGAGATAGCTCACACTTCTGTAAAATAAAGGATGTATATGAGACATTACCTGTAGAGAACACAAGGGTAAAGCCTCAACTAGGATCTCCAACTATAACACAATGGGTAAATTGATGAAGGAATGACTCACAACCATGTATACTAATACTGAAGGAAGATTATAATAAACATAGATCATAATTATAATCATCTCGTGTACTGTTGGGTTATACGCCTTCATAGCTCATAGCTTCCTGCAACCCTAACCGAAAAATCCCTTTGCCTGATATGGGCCACTTGGTGGGGGTGATCAGATTATCACATAATGTCCTCCACCAGACAAAGCTCCTCAACCTAGATCCTCACCTTCTCCTATCACAGCTCCACCTCCTTGGGAGAAACCTTGTCGTCACCTGAGAGATACCTAATCATGGTGCTGACTCTACTGTGGTGATCCATCCACTATCTTCCTTACCACCTCATCATTTTGGGTCTGCATATCACATGCCATATTACTTCACACATAAAATTCATAGAACCACCCCTCTCTGAGATTCCTTGGTCCTCTATGCTTCCCCTGACCATGTGCTTGGGTCTGATCTTTGGAGGATCTCCTGCATAGAGATCATGCCTACTGGTGGCTATTATCCATTGTAGATAACTCATCCCTATACTTCCCACTACTAGATATATCCACCCAAATCCTATATTAAAGCAATATATCCATCACCAGTGCTCTCTCCAACACTCTAGCATATGTGGGAATTTATAGGGGTACCACACTAGAATATATGTCTTTATATAGACCTTGGTATTAACTCCACACTCGGAAGTAGCAATCTCGAATCATATCGAGGGAGTACCATGTAAGTTCTGTGAAACTCCTAGCATACTTAGACACTATAATTTCTCGTTATAGAACCTTCAGATGATCCTATATCTAAACTGATCATAATCAAGATGGGTAGTACTCCTCATTAAGCAGCTTCTGAAAGTTGGTCAATGAGAGTGTCGACTCATAATGAATCTGTGTAACTAGACTCCACCAATTCCCAGCTACTCTATGGAAAATGATGGATTCCAGTTAAACCACATGATCACTAGGTGTCTGGATGAGCCTGAAAAATCAGATCACTAACTCTATCAAAAACTCCACTTCCAAGGCTTTTGGATCACCACATAACCTATAACAACCATTCTCTTTATTACAATTTATTTCATATTTATTACATAATATACCACATAATATAACTCAGAAGATCAATAAGTCTTGTGTCTTTTGGAATTAGGTACATTACATAACAACTTAAAATGGGAACACATCATCTTTATTGATAACTTCTTCAACATGATCATAATATTCCATCATACATAAAACTTCATGGGATAACCTGGGGACATACATATAAAAGGGGAGTGCTATAAATACCTGCGAGGGAATATACATGGAATAATATGAAGAAATTAATACATGTTAGAAAATAGGAATATAAGTGGGGTGTAAAATGAGTGAGAATCATAAACATTAATAGTGAGGCATGATATAGCATGATAATCATAAAGGAAACATGGGAAATGTGGAGACAACATATATCACCACATCATATGTAGGATCGAAATAGTGATGTAGATGCTCAATTTACAAGAGGGGGGGTGAATTGTAAACTTTAAAAATTCATTTGGAACCTTTAAATTTAGTTACAAGTAATTATGTTTTCCTTAAGAAAAGGAAAGGTCTAAGTTTAACAAAGTTAAACTAAGCAAATTCACAACACCTCTAATACTGAATGCAAACTTGGAAAGAGATTTCGAAAGTAGGTTCCAAAAATATGATTCCAGAAATTGAACCTTAACAAAAGTTACAATATGAGATTCTATCTTAAAGCGTATAGAATCTAAATGAAGCAGAGTACAAGTAAGGAAGTATAAGAAAGTTATACATTCCTTAGAAAACAAAATGCAGTGGAAATTAAACAAGTATTTAAACTACAAGTAACAAGATAATATTCTTTTAACCCAAAGAGAAGGGTATCCAACAACCTTGGATAAAGGTCCCTTGATTTATAATTTCAAGCAAGTCTGTCTTACCCACACCAGGGTAATCCCTTGATATGATGATCGGAGTGTCTCTATCTTGCTAGCCCCACAAGCCCTCAACTTCAAGGTAGTTGGCAACCTCTGTCTTCCTCAGCAAGGAAGCCCTCGAACTTCAAGGTAGTCAGTACCTCTGTCTTCCTATCCCTAAAAGTCCTCGAATGTAATCACCAACATTCGGAGTCGCATGAAGCTTTGAGAGTTAATAGGATCCTCTCTCTCTAGAAATAACTTCAAGCAAGTAATCACATGAGTCACAGATCAGTCAGCCTTTCAGCACCGAGCTCTTTCAAATGAGCTCCTATTTATAGGTAAGGTCGGCTCCTTCTCCAACGGTCATATTTTCCTTAAAGATCATAGGGACCTGTACACGTGTCACTTAGACAACGGTTAGTTTATAACGAAATAGGCGACATCGTTTTATAACAGAACAAGTGTAACAGAATGTACGACATCGTTTTAATTCTAACTAAAAAGTTTGGAATGAAAGCTTCAGAGTGAAGATTCGGAGTGAAATGGAAAAAATAAAAAGTAGAAAAATTATAGAAATGTAAGCAGAATAAAAGTTCGGAGTCTAACCAAAATATTTTTCGGAGTCTGAATTAATTCAGAGTGTATAAAACAAAGATGATCAGATTCTCTTTAATAGGTGAATTCAGAATGAGAATTCGGAATGATAATTCGTCATCAGATTTCGTAATGAGATTTCACCATCATAGTTCTTAATGAAAATTCATTATCAGAATTCGTAATGAGAATTCATCATTAGAATTCGTAATGAGAATTCAATGTCGAACTTCATAAGAATTCATATCCTGAATCTGGAATAGAACTTAGTCGGAGTTCATATCCGGAATTCGGAATGATACTTTATTACGGTTCTCATCTGGGATCCGGAGTGAAACTTCCTTACAGTTCTTATCCAGAATTCGGATCCTCAAACAGAATACTTTATATCAATGTTTTAAACAAATCCGAGAAAACAGAAATGAATCTCACTTTTATACTTAGGAAAAATATGGATGAAAATATGATAAGGATAAATTTCCTTATAAAAGCAATTTTCTTTATAAAAGCAATTTTCCTTAAAAAGGCATTTTTCCTTAAGAAAGCGTTTTTCCTTAAGAAAGCATTTTTCCTTAAGAAAGGTTTTTGGGATTTTCAAAACAAGAAGGAATGAAAAAGTCATAAGGAAAACCTTATTGACTCAACAATCTCCCCCTTTTTGGAAAACACAAACATCCTTACGAAAAAGAAATTCTAAGAAAAAAGAAAAACATTAAGGCTTATCTCCCTTTTATTTTAGGATATTGATGAATACGACTAACTCCCCCTTAGGCTTTCAAACTCTAAGGATCGTATTCTAGATTTCCGGAGTGGCATTTCCTTATGAAAAAAAAGTCTTCTTAAATGAAAAACTCCCCCTAAATCAAACTCTTATTAGAGTTCTTTTTCCTTAGAGATCTTTTCCGTCCCCCCCTTTGATAAACTCTCATTGGAGTTGTTCTTTTTCTTAAGGATCTTTTCCTTCTCCCACTTTGTGATTTTCAAAAAGAAATTGAGGGAATGAAAAAAACAATGTACCTGAAACATTAGTAGCAACAACAAAAGGACCGACATGCACAAATTTCATTAAGTTTGAAATCTCGGCAACAAAAAAAATATTACAACAAAAAGATCGGATTTAGCTATTTAGGATCTTTTTCCTTAGAAATGATCCCCTTAAGAATAGTCTTGATCTTCTTCAGGTCTTTATGATCTTCTTTAGCTTGCTTCTCTAAGACTACTATTCTTGCAGATTGAGCTTCAATCTTTTCTTCCTGGGCTTTCAGCTTTTCTTCCTGAGCTTTGATCTTTTCTTCATGAGCCTTCATCTTCTGTTCAAACTCAATCCGATGATCCATTTCAAACTTCCAGTTTTGAGAAACGGAATTCAGTTTCCCATTCAGTTCTCTGACTTCTTGGATCCGGAAGTTCATTTCATCTGTCATCTTCTCTTCAAAGGACGAGGTCAGCTCATTTATCTTCCTGTCCTCAGTCTCAAAGGCGTCTTTAACATTGTCTTGAAACTCATCAAATAACCTCATATCTTCAACAGTCTTCTTCGACCAGTTTTTCATCCTCTTGAAAGATATTCTATGAGCTTCGTAGCCAACAAAAAACTTTTTGAACTGAGCCTCTATTTCAACACACTTGTCCATAACCATAGATACGGAGTCTGTTTTCTAATTTAAAGCATGTTGGAGCATCTGGAATCTTGAGTCAATACTTGAGAAGGTCAGAATGGTTCCCACCAACTTCTTTAATGACTGAACAACAATGTCATGCCCCAACGAGGATGAATCCGAATCTGAAACATTTCTAGGAGAATTTTCTTCCTAAATAAGATCGAACTTCATTTTAGATGAATCACCATATTCTCTTTTCTTGCTAGCCACTTATTTCAGAGTCTCAACACGGAGTTGCTTTCCCTTGTCTTTTTTCGGAATCGATTCTTGATCAGGGGTTTTATTCTCGCCAGTAGACACTTGAACAATATCATCAAAAACTTTTTGAACAACATCTTCCTCATTATTATCCTTCTCTGGAGTTACTAACTTCGAGGATTAAGCCTCTGAAGTTCGGGGTGACAGGTGTTCCGAAGGCGACCCCTTATAATCATATACTTCTTTCAATAAGTCTCTTGTTTCGCCACTTCCTTCAGCAACTACTTCTTCCTCTCCCACTTGCTGAATCTGCTCGAGTTTCTCAACATGATCAGCTCTAGTCTCTTCCGGAAAATCAAGGTTTCTTCCTGGAGTCTCAGGTAAAGATTCCAGGGAGAAAGATCTCAGAACTGGAATTCTTTCGGATACTATCTCATTAAACATTAACAACGCTTGGACTACCTCGGCTTCTTTCATCTTCTTCTTAAGCTTC
Source organism: Viscum album (assembly GCA_963277665.1). Taxonomy (NCBI): domain Eukaryota; kingdom Viridiplantae; phylum Streptophyta; class Magnoliopsida; order Santalales; family Viscaceae; genus Viscum; species Viscum album. Next base: position 1,711,617,623 of record OY728165.1, on the reverse strand, counting down.
TTCTCCTTCACTTGTTTTTCAAGTTCATTAGCAGTTCTCTCCTTCAATGCCTTAGCTTCTGCAGGGTCCAATCCGAACTGCGGATCCCCTTCTTTCCTTTTCTCTTTATCTGCTCTCCACTTCAAAACAACTTCATCAGGAAAGGCTTTCTTCTTCTTTGGTTTGGGAGGTGCAGTTTGAGCTTCCTTAGATTTTTGATCCTCAACTTCAGCTGAAACTTCCTTCAACTTTCTTTTCTTTACTGGATTAGATGATTCCGGTTCAGCAGCCTTCGGAGCCGCTTCTTCTTGATTAGGTAAATCGAAGAACTCACCAGTCTACTTATTAAAATCCACATCCATCCTCTTAAGAGTATCATCACTGACCAACAAAATTTTTCAAACCCTTGGCTTAGATCTGCAAGCTTCCTTGAAAGACTCAAGGCACCGAACTATCAACCTCGATAAAATTGCTGGGTACATTATGATCTGGGCTCTGAGATTTCCTTTCTTAAGATTCTCAATGGTTATAAGAATGTGCCTCATGAAGTTAAACTTCCTTAGATTTATCATTAAATCTAATATATAGATCTCACTCTTCTTCAAACTGTCTTTATCACCTTTCCTCGGTACGATAAGACCGTGTACCCACAACTCTAGAATCCGGAAATTTGTAGGCAAACTAGCAATCTTTAGAGCTTTTTCATCTAAGAGTCCGAGAGTTTTCAAGGCTTTTTATTTTTCGAAGCTACCCTTAGAATCGAGCAAAATGTGAGATATAAACTCGGCTTCTCCTTCATAGGACAACCCTATCAAGCTTGCTGCCTTGGTATAAGAAAGCATGTAAGTCTTACCATTAGACTTAAAAGAAAATTTCTCCCTATTATCTTCCTGAAAGAAGGAAACTCCTTCATAGAACTCAATAAGTAACTCCGAAAAAACATCGTCTTGATTCCCTGGTTTGGATACAGCAATATCTTCCCACCCATTCAACTTAATGTTCTTCGAAATAAGAGAATCATAGTTGTTGAAGAAATCCGGATGGACTAACCATTCTTTGTAAACTAACCATTATGAAATAGGCTTGGGGGATGACATTTCTTGAGATGCTAACTCCGCAAACATTCGGATCTGAAGTTCTCTGAGAAGTTCGGAACGGAGAAATCTGAAGTTCGGTACGGCTTTAAAACAGAGAGGCAATGATTCGGGATGCGAGAGATTGAAATCGATGTGGGACGAGTATTTGGTTCCCCTTTATATAGGCAATGGAACGACGGTTCAACTTCCTCGGTTGATCTAACGGTTGGGATAAGCTGAGATCAGATCTGATGGTTGAAAACATAAATCTGTTCTTTTTGAGGTTTTTATTAAAACAAAGAATTAAGAAAAACTATAATCTGAAAACAAAATACAAGAAAATGCCAGCAAGTAAAATATGACTACGAAAACTTGAGTAATGTAATCATACCTTTCGGATTGGCTTAGGAGGATTATTCGTAATGGGTAATATAAAAATGACTACGAAAAATAAATCTTTATTATGAGAAGACAGAGTTCGCAAAAACTTTACTACGGAAAATAAACATAGTACGAAAAACTCATTACGGAACACTCATTACAGAAAACTCAGTACGAAAAAAAAAACAAACTTAGTAAGGAAAAACTTTGTACGAAAAATTCATTACAAAATTTTGAAAATGAAAAAAAAACTTATTATGGAAGATTCGGTACGAAAATCTCGTTATGAAAATACCAGTACAAAAATTTTCATTCTGGAAATTTTCAATAGGAACACTTCCATTCCAGAAGTATTCTGTACGAACATGTCCATTCTGAAAAAAAAATTGTAGTTTCAGAAGTTCCATTCTGAAAGTCTTCGTTCCGAAAAGTTTGAAAACAAAATTTGAAAAAAACATTGTTATTCTATGAAACAAATGTACTCCCACTATGAAAAGGAGTTTATTGTTGTAAGGAGACTTTTTCAACAGAAAGTTATTTAAGAAATATTACCTTATGGTTATCATTCCTAATTTCTGTTTAATATATTCAAATCTATCAGAAGGCAAAGATTTTGTGAAAATATCAGCAAGTTGATCTTGTGTTCCGATAAACTGAAAAATAATATCTCCTTTTATTGTGTGATCCCTAAGAAAGTGATGCCTAATATCTATGTGTTTTGCACGGCAGTGATGTGCAGGGTTCTTACTGAGGGCAATGGAACTTGTGTTATCACACAAAATTTGAGTTTTAGTAAAACTCAAGCCATAGTCTGTGAGTGTGTGTTGCATCCACAACACTTGATCACAACAACTTCCAGCTGCTACATATTCAGCTTCAGCAGTGGAAAGTGCTACAGAATGTTGCTTCTTGCAGGACCAAGAAACTAACTAATCTCTTAAGAAATGACAAGTTCCGGATGTACTTTTTCTATCCATTCTACATCCACCAAAGTCAGCATCAGAAAAGCTTTTTAGAACAAAATCATTTCCAGAAGTATAAAATAATACTAGATCCATGGTTCCCTTACGGTAGCAAAAAATTCTTTTTACCGCCTTTAAGTGAGATTCCTTAGGATTGGATTGATATCTTGCACATAATCATACTAAAAACATTAAGTCTGTTCGACTAGCTGTTAAGTAAAGTAAACATCCTATCATACCTCTAAAAGATGTTTGATCTACTGGTTTCTCAGCTTCATCAAGATCTAAAGAGTTTGAGGTACCAATGGGAGTACTTATACTCTTAGTGTTGTCATAAACATAATTTTTATGAAGATCTTTAATATACTTATGTTGAGATATGTAGGTTCCTTCTGGTTTTTGAGAAATTTTAAATCCCAGGAAAAAAGTTAACTCACCCATCATACTCATTTCAAACTCAGATTTCATTAGACTAGAAAAAGAGTCAGTTAAAGATTGCTGAGTTGAACCAAATATAATGTCATCAACATAAATTTGAACAATCAAAACATTTTTTCTTATCTTTATTTATAAAAAAGGTTGATCTGCATTTCCCTAAACATAGTTATTTTGAAGTAAAAATCCAGTGAGTCTATCATACCATGCTCGTGGGGCTTGTTTAAGACCATACAAAGCTTTGGTAAGTCTAAAAATATGATCATGATGTTTTGTATCTTCAAAGACAGGAGGTTGTTCAACAAAAACATCCTCATGAACATAACCGTTAAGAAAAGAACATTTCACATCCATTTGGAAAAGTTTAAAATTAAAGAATACTGCAAAGGAAAGTAAAATACGGATAGATTCAAGTCTAGCTATTGGAGCATTGGTTTCTTCATAGTCTATTCCCTCTTGTTGATTATAGACTTTAGCAAAAATTCTAGCTTTATTTCTTACTATGATTCCATTTTCATCACATTTATTTCTGAAAACCCATTTTACTCCAATAACAGAATTTTCCTTAGGTATTTCAACCATGGTCCAGACTTCATTCCTTTCGAATTCATTTAGTTCATCTTGCATGGCTTTAATCCAATCTTCATCACCTAAAGCTTCATTAGTTCTTTTAGGTTCTAATTGGGAAAGAAATGCTAGATGTTTTACTTCATTTCTTAAGGAACTTCTAGTCCTTACAGGTTGATTTACATCACCAATGATACTATCACTTAGATGATTCTTAAGAAACAAATGATTTTGGTTTTGGAAAACCTATTCATCAACATAGGGTAGAAAGTCTTCTGGGGTAAATGTTTCAGAAGTATCTTCTAAAACATTATCCTTATCAGAAGTTTCTTCAATCAAAGGTTGACAATCAGATTTTGAAAACACATCCGCGGATGTAGGTAGGGATGGTTTAAAAACAAAAGGATATGACTCATCAAATTTTACATGTACTGTTTCTTCAACAGTACAAGTGTTTTTATTAAAAACTCTATAAGCCTTAGATGTTGTGGAATAACCTAAGAAAATTCCTTCATCAGATTTTGGTGCAAATTTATGTAAGTTATCTTTAGTATTTAAAATGAATACATTGCAACCAAAAACCTTGAAGTAGGATAATATTAGTTTTCTACCATTCCATAACTCATAAAGAGTTTTATTAAGAAAAGGTCTAATTAAAACTCGATTTATATTATAGCAAGTATTACTTACAGCTTCAGACCAGAAATTTCTAGCAATAGAATATTCACTCAACATGGTTCTAGTTATTTCTTGAAGAATTATATTTCTTCTTTCAACTACACCATTCTGTTGAGGAGTTCTAGCTGCTGAAAAATTGTGAGTAATACCTTTCTTACTATAAAAAGTTTCAAAATCAGAATTTTGAAATTCTCCTCCATGATCACTATAAATAGTTTTCAATGGAAGGTTTTTCTCATTTTTAACTTGAGATCTAAAACTTTTGAAATAAGAAAAAGCTTCAGATTTCTTTGCTAGAAAATAAACACAAGTAAATCTAGTGTAATCATCAACTAGAACCAACACATAGTACTTGCCTCCAATACTTCATGTTTTTGTTGGACCAAAAAGATCCATGTGCACTAACTGTAATGCATTGGTTGTTGAGACTTCACCGATTGATTTAAAACTAGATTTATGTTGCTTGCCATATTGACAAGGATCACAAACTTTAGAAGAATCAAATCTAAGATCCGGTAGATCCTTAACTAGTTTCTTCTTAGAGAGTTTACATAGCTTCCTAAGGTTACAGTGACCTAGACTTCTATGCCATAACCAGGAGTGATCTTCCATTGCACTTAAGCAAGGTAAATCTTGGATTTTGAGGTCTTCTAAGTTTAGAGTGTAAACATTCTCTTGCCTATTGGCTGAGAGAATAATCTCTTCCTTGGAATTGTGAACTAAGCACTTATCACTCCTAAAATTCACAAGGTAACCTTCATCACATAACTGACTTATGCTAATGAGGTTGTGCTTAAGACCTTTAACAAAAAGAACATTTGAAATCAAGGTTTTACCAAGAAGAAAAATATTACCAATATCAACAATCTCTCCCTTAGCATTATCTCCGAAAGTTACCTTCCCTCCTTTCGTTGTGATAATATTTTCAAAATAGCTTTTGTTACCAGTCATGTGCTGGGAACATCCACTATCCATGTACTATGTATTGTTGCTGGTACTCTCTTTATTTTCCTGAAATCAAGAAGAAAATTAGACTTTCGGAATCCAAACTTGTTTGGATCCGAGATTTCTAGATAATAAAATTTTAGGAACCCATATCTTCTTAGAGAAGTATGCTTTGTGAAATACTAAAGATTGGGGTTTTTTTTAAGGAACAATTCTTTTCCCAGTGACCACCACATTGACACTTAGTACAAAATGGGGCACTTTGAGGAACAAAATAATTGTTACTGAAAATTGGTTTTTCATGGGTATAACCAAATCGAGATTTATTTCTTAAAGTTCGTATTTGAGAATACATTTTATCAAAATTTTCCTTACCATGGGTAAAGTTTGATAAACACTTCTTTAAGGAAAAAATTTTGGACTTGAGTTTTACAACCATGTTTTTATATTCAAAATCATTAGTTTTTGAACTAGAGTTAGGCTCGAAAACATTTTTCTTAGAAATTACATTTTCTAATTCTTTAGAAGGTTTGTTCTTCTCAGAACTTACTTCCTCAAGATTCTTTGAAATACTTTCAAAATCAGTATTTTTCTTATCAAGATCTTTAGAAAGATCTGATATCTCTTTTGTAAGAATATAATTCCTAGAGTTTTCCTTATCAAGTTTCTTATTGAGTTTATAATTCTCAATTTCAAGAAGTTCAGCAAACCTAGATACTTCTTCATAAGTAGGTAAAGTATTTTCCTCATCAAAAGATGATTCTTCATCAGAAGAGATATAATACTTACTATCATTGGAATTTAAAGAAACATTGTTCAATGATTCAGCATTTCGTACCTTAGCCATAAAACAATGATTATCAATAGGTAATCTGGATATAAGACCAAGATTATTCTATCCTGAAGATTCATAATCAGAAGATTCATCTGAAGAGTCACCACCACTTGCACTCCAGGTGTCATTGGATTTCAAAACTTTCTTAGCTTTATCTTTATAATATTTCTTTTTGTTCCTGTCTGAATGCCTTTCTTTTCATTCTTTCTTTTGGAGCATAGGGAAATCTAGTCTAATATGTCCAGCTCTTTTGCATTCATAACAAGTAACTTCTCCATATTTCTTATCCTTCCTTTCCTTTTTCTAATAATTTGATTGGAAATTTCTCTGGCCATCTATCTTGTTCATCCTCCGAGAAAGATTTGCTAGTTCATTTTCTGAGACTTCACTCTCACTAGATTCTGAGTGGAAAATAACTTTCTTATATTTGGATCTGGTTACTCTCTCAGGAGTCTTAGCTTTCATCTGATTTGAAGTTGTAGTAAAACCAACAGTACCATTTCCATTCTTCTTCTTGATGTTGTCTGCATCTCTCTTCATTCTGGTTTCATGTTGTAGAAGAGTTCCAAAAAGCTCATCAAGAGAGATCTGAGTGACCTTTCTGTTTTCATCTATAGTTGTTCTTTTGGATTCCCACTCATTGGGCATAATATCAATTATTTTATCCATAAGAGATTCATCATATAAACCTTTATCTCCCATTGGTTGTAGGCTGTTGACTATAGTCATGAATCTCTGTTGAACTTTACAGATTGGTTCTCCATAAGGAAAGTCGAAGCCATGATATTCAGATCTAAGCATAGATCTTCTAGTCTCAATCACCTTAGATGTTCCAAAGTGTGTAAACTCTAACTTCTTCCAGATACAGTTATCTGCTTCACAAGAAGAAATTTGGCTATATATATTTCTAGTCATTGAGCACAGTAGAGTATTGCGTACCTTATAATTAAGTTGATATTCTTTCTTTTCCTGGTTAGTGAAAGTTCTAACTTCTTTTTCAGGAATTTTATAATCACCAGTAAGCATTACAAAATTTTCCACTCCAGTGTTGATAACAAAAGTCTTCATTCGATCTCTCCAGTACTCATAGTCATTACCATCAAATATAGGTGGTCTTGTAGGACTTAGATTATCAATCGAACCAACATTAATTCCTGCCATACATGGATTACCTTTGGCACACAAATTTTTTAGTAGAAAAGATTCGTAATAACAATGTTCGGAATGATAAATTTCGGAATGACAAAGTGAGCAAGAAATACTTATTCGTGTGTATAAGTATTTCAGAAACCTGCTCTGATACCAATTGTAGGATTGAAATAGTGATGTAGATGATCAATTTACAAGAGGGGGGTGAATTGTAAACTTTAAAAATTCCTTTGGAACCTTTAAAGTTAGTTACAAATATCTATGTTTTCCTTAAGCAAAGGAAAGGGCTAGGTTTAACAAAGTTAAACTAAGCAAATTCAAAACACCTCTAATACATAATGCAAACTTGGAAAGAGATTTCGAAAGTAGGTTCTGGAAATATGAATCTAGAAATTGAACCTTAACAAAAGTTACAATATGAGATTCTATCTTAAAGCGTATAGAATCTAAATAAAACAGAGTACAAGTAAGGAAGTATAATAAAGTTATACTTTCCTTATAAAACAAAATGCAGCGGAAATTAAACAAGTTTTTAAACTACAAGTAACAAGATAATAGTCTTTTAACCCAAAGAGAAGGGTATCCAACAACCATGGATAAAGGTCCCTTGATTTATACATTCAAGCAAGTCTGTCTTACCCACACCAGGGTAAGCCCTCGATACGAAGATCGGAGTGTCTCTGTCTTGCTATCCCCGCAAGCCCTCAACTTCAAGGTAGTTGGAAACCTCGGTCTTCCTCAGCAAGGAAGCCCTCGAACTTCAAGGTAGTCGGCACCTCTATCTTCCTATCCCTGGAAGTCCTCGAATGTAATCACCAACATTCAGAGTCACACGAAGCTTTGAGAGTTAATAAGAGCCTCTCTCTCTAGAAATCACTTCAAGCATGTAATCACATGAGTCACAGATCAGTCGTCCTTTCAGCACCGAGCTCTTTCAAATGAGATCCTATTTATTGGTAAGGTCGGATCCTTCTCCAACGGTCATATTTTCCTTAAAGATCGGAGGGACCTGTACACATGTCACTTAGACAATGGTTAGTTTTTAACAAAATAGACGACATTGTTTTATAACAAAACATGTGTAACAGAATGTACGACATCGTTTTAATTCTAACTAAAAAGTTTGGAATGAAAGCTTCGGAGTGAAGATTCAGAGTGAAATGGAAATAATAAAGAGTAGACAAATTATAGAAATGTAAGCAGAATAAAATTTCGGAGTCTAACCAAAATATTTTTCAGAGTCTGAATTAATACAGAGTGTATAAAACAAAGATGATCAGATTCTGTTTAATAGGTGAATTTGGAATGAGAATTCAGAATGATAATTCATCATCAGAATTCGTAATGATATTTCACCATCATAGTTCTTAATGAAAATTAATTATCAGAATTCGTAATGAGAATTCATCATTAGAATTTGTAATGAGAATTCAATGTCAAACTTCATAAGAATTCGTATCCTGAATCTGGAATAGAACTTAGTCAGAGTTCATATCCGGAATTCGGAATGATACTTTATTACAGTTCTCATCTGGAATCCGGAGTGAAACTTCCTTACAGTTCTTATCCTGAATTCAGATCCTCAAACAGAATACTTTATATCAAAGTTTTAAACAAATCCGAGAAAAAAGAAATGAATCTGACTTCTATACATAGGAAAAATATGGATGAAAATATGATAAGGATAAATTTCCTTATAAAAGCAATTTTCCTTATAAAAACAATTTTCCTTAAGAAAGAATTTTTCCTTAAGAAAGAATTTTTCCTTAAGAAAGCATTTTTACTTAAGAAAGGTGTCTGTGATTTTCAAAACAAGAAGGAATGAAAAAGTCATAAGGAAAACCTTATTGACTCAACATCATAAACATAGTGTAAGGATAACTGCCAAGAAATCATGATGGGAAAAGTCCCATAAAGTAATTAGGTTTACTCCCTGTCCCAATAGGATATATCATGAGACTAAACATTATCCTTTTCATTGGAGTGATATAAAATTTTGGGCACACCCCTCACTTTAATTTCATTTTCATGCACAAGTGTTCCACATAGATCATACAACATGGATTCATTCATCATTATATTTTATTCCATGATCAATGAGTGTAGAATACATACATAAAATTCCCATTTCAAATAAGTATAAGTGTATAAAGGTTAACACCCTTGATATGAATGGGGATGTTATTGACTATACAATTATTTTGGGATCGAATATCACGGTGAAATTTTGGAAATATAACATGACTAATTGAAAATTACTAAAATGGGTTTTCGAGAGAAAAAAGGTGTCTCTTATAATTTTTATGTTAAATTGTTAGTAATTGGGACACATAAATACATATCCAAACGTATTGAATTGTAAATTGAAGGTATAAAAAAATAAGGAATCTATAATAAAGAGGAGAATGAGAGGATCCCTTACCTTGAAAGTGTGATTTAAATTGCTTGGTAGGAGCTTCTTGAGAGCTTGGGGAAACCTTGGTAGGAAAATAGAGAGGTTATGATAGATTAAGTATGTGATCCAAGGATTTTTAGAAAATATAAATGAGATATTCGTTGGGTTTATATAGGAAATGAGTGGAGAATTATTTTTATTTTCTCAAACATAGGTTTTGGAATCTATATAATAAAATAACAACAAAACACAAACCTCCCATGGTTTATAAAAAATTGGATTGGTTTACATTATTTTATAAGTCCAAGGGAATAATATAATAAAATAACACCCTTGCTAATTTGTAAGTGATTCATACTCTTAAAAATAAATATAAAACATTAAATATATTAATGGTTTTGGAGGATTCGTAAAGGATTTATAAAATTAATCAAATAAACATAAAATAAGATTATTTTAAAAGAGAAACATGGATTTTATCATGTATTCTAGTTATAGTATTTATAACATCACTTTTGGGTCATTATTATGTCATAATACACACTGTATATTTATATGGTATTTAATTTTTACATGAAAATTGGACTGTCTTAGAAAATTATGAAAAATTCACCTTTAGATAATTTCAAATCTATTATTCCAAAAAAAATTATTTTAATTAAAAAATTTACTAAATATTTTAATTGTCTATTTTAAAATATAATCCAAATTTACTAACCAATGATAGGTTTTTTGAAAATAACAATTTTCGAACACTTATAAAAAATTACACTTGAATTCATAAAATTATATATTAATTTATATTTAATAAAAAATATTTAATAAAAATATTTTATTAGAATATTATTTATTTCAAAAATCCTTAATTCTATAAAATAAACACCTTAATTTAATTTTAATATTAACCAAAATTACACTTCATGTTTTATTGAATCAAAATCAAAATAATTTATAAAGTAACAATAATAAGAATTATATATACCCATTATTATATTGAAAACAAAGTACATAATAATATTTCTATGGTATTTATACACATCCATTTAATACACTAGAAAACATTTTAAGGGAAAGGTTCATGATGATGATACTTTCATGGGGTGGTTTAACATACATGGTTTCAGTTATGAAGTCGATGAGCTCGAAAGTCTCCTGTAAATGGTTTCACTCATGCTTATGTTGTTGGATCTCAGATTGGGATTGATCAAGTGAATAACTCAAAGGTGGTATCTCGATCAGAAGCTATTATAAATTGGCTTCATAGGGTATGATTCAACTAGTTGAGGTCATCACATCCTTTTGTATGTGCCAATTGGATTTGTCAAAACCCTATATTTATACTAATCATGTGATCATTGTTCACTAGAGGGACTTTGAGCCAAAATTTGGACCTTCAGGGCCATGTAATGGGATTTAATGCCCACTGGGCCTGTGAGTCATGTTATTGGATTCATTCCCACTTGGCCTACATTCCATGTATTTATTAAATAAGGTTTGATGGGTGGGATATCCCTTAGGGGGGATATGGAATTCCTTTACGTCTTATGGGTATGGTGTGTGTGTGTTTTATAATATTGTACCACAAAGCACCTAAAATATATATCAATGGTAAAGATGATTAATGGTATTCTAAATGTGATAGGATATAATAAAACCAAATAAGGACATGTGTTTTTTATATATATAATTCATAATAATAGATTTAATTTATATCATAAGGGTAATTTTATTTATAAATATATGAGTTGTTATAGAACCTCAATGTCCTCTCATACTAGAACTCACAAAATAAACTAATCTCATGTGCTTTCTCAGCCTGCTCTATTGGTAAGATCTGATCCATGATAAGTGAAGGTGCTACTACATATCCACCTAGAGGAAGGATCTCAAGAGTTAGACCTTAAACTGAGGCCTCATCACTCATCATATTGTCATAATGATCCAAAATTTGAAACCTGGATGGATGTCTTCATGGAAGAATCCTAAAAATTTAATCAAGATGCACCATGACCAGATGATCATATATAAATATATATATGGGGAGATGAGTCAAGAAGGTGTGTTAAAAGACTCGATCATATATGATGCATGTGCCAAAGTTTCCTGCACCCAATGTCTATGTATGTCAAATAAAAAAGAAAGTGGTCAGAGTCCTGATTTGTGGATATATAGGCCTCCGCACCAACACTGTGTTCCTTGGACTAAAAGTCACACTTGAGACACATTTACACTATTTCCTAAATTCCCAACAAAATATTAATTAGGGGGCTACTCTAAACATTATCCCAAAGAATGAACCACCTTTGATATCTATCTGTCATGACCCTACCTGTTAAGACCAATAGGAGCCTATATACCCTGAGAGGGGGGGGGTGAATCAGGGTATGAATATTCTTTTTCTAAATTCTTCATACCCCACTGAATATTGACCTATTTATTACAAGGGTCTCTTTGTTTGCTCTTGTGTGTTTATTATGACTAATTATTTTCTTCTTTATCTGATGATGATTCTTTAAATGCAATTCAGGGATGCAACTAGGTAGACACAGGAATTTTTACTTGGTTTACCCACACTGGTCTACATCCAAGGAGCACATAACGAAGATGTGCCACTATACCATATCCACTAAGTCTCACTACCAATAATGTTCGGGCTAGATCACTTCTATGCCCATGCTCACTGCCTTTACAAATTTTAGGGGTAGCTCACTGCTTCCCCAAGGGTCACTCCCTGTTTCTCTCTCTCTGGATCACTGCCAGTGGAGAGGATCACCTTCTTCCTCTTCCTAAGCTCACTACTCTGGAAAGGAATCCACTCACAGTTTATAGACCTGTAGGCCTCTTCATTTGTATGAATTCATGCATTCTAAACTGTTTATAGATGCTCTGTTGAAGTCCTACTTTCATCCACTGATTAATATCCCTTTTCCACTGACCACTGGGAAACTACCTTTGGAAATTACCTTCGCAAAGCACCCTACTTCGCAAAGCTCCCAATTTTGAAAATCTCAAACAAGCCTTCGTGAAGCTCACAATTTCATGGAGCTCAGACCATCGCAATGCTTAACCCTTCGCAATGCTTAGGCCGTCGCGGAGCTCAATTCGTCATAAAGCGACTTCCCTCGTGAAGCTGACTGAGCCAACACAGAGCACAAGACTTTTGCAGAGCTAGAATAGCCACCGTGAAGATCTTCTTTCGCGAAGAACACTGCCTTCGCGGACTACCTTCTCAAACTGATAGCAAAGTATTTTCCCGGAAAATTCTTTCTACTTCTCTCAAGGGGGTCGGCTTCTATTTATAGGAAATTACACTAACCCTTGACCCTTCCGCACAAAGTTAGTGCCACGTCATCGGCTATCGCAAAGCTCCGAAGTTTCCGCCGGAATTCTGTCAAAATCGCGAAGCACCACGAAAAGATTCTGATCGTGGAGCTCGTCGTAATCGCGGAGCATCACCGTCAACATTATTTCGCGCCTTTGCCACGAGGCTCCCTCACAAATCCCTTCACCGCCGTGATGCACTTAAACCTCTTCCATTCGCGAAGCTCTGACGTAATCACAAAGAATCACCGCCATCATTCTTCTAGTCTTCATAAATTCCAAACAAGAAAGCATCTCTTCGCGAAATTCATGCCTTTTCCATATTAAAATATTATCTTCATGGATTTCCAATTTTCGCGATGCTCACCAACCTCCAAATTTTGGACCCCAAAAATTTGACAAACACTGGGAAACGACACCACCTTGTATTTCTCCTTTGTACCACCTCCAGATCCTCTATTCCTTTGTCATCGTTCTTTGTCCACATGGATTGTCAACAAATTCTCAGGAACTCGACAATTATCTATGGAAACCTTCTTTTTCAACAAACACAATCAACCCAACAATTATTCAATGTTACCTTGAGGGATTTTTTCCCAACACTACCCAGTGGGGATCGATGTGTTACTACCCCAAGCCCACCTCCATCGGTTATGGGATGGAGAAAAGTGTCAAAAGAATATCTAATATGTGAGGAATTTTCTTAGTGTACCTATATGCATGCACCTAACCATCTTCATGTATAAGTGCAGATAAATTATAAAAAAATGAAATATTTAGAAAATAACCATGAATGAAAAAAAAAATTAGGGAAGAGTATGACCACAAAAGCAAGAAAATAAAAATTGGAAAAATACATGCCCAAACAGAATGTCTCCCCAACTTGACAAAACTGGAAATGTAATGAGCTAATATTGGATGGCTCTAGATCTCAAACCTTGACAACCATACATTGTATAGTGCACCAGGGTATACCTTTGCTCCTTTATAATAACCAATGACCTATTCGTGGTTTGTATAAGACACTAATTGTGCGGGAAAATCCCATATAGGGTTGAGTATATGCATACCCAGTAGGATTCCCCGAAAGCTATAGGGGGAGCAGTAAGATACATGATAGGGATAAATAACTCAACCCATAAAAATATAGTAAAAAAATAAAAAAACATGAATATAGATATATACAATCAAAAAAATAATCCCAAATGAGGGATAATATGGATCTACATATCATAGTCCATCCCAAGAAAAGGCTCTTCCATCATCTCTACAGGTCCATCAATGATGCCCAATATATCACAAATTTCTCTAAAGAAACATCCATGTCAAGCCACACCTATCCACTCTGCGGTATATTCAAGGGTCCAAAATATCTAGGTATATGACCCATTCCCTGGTACAATAGGAGGGTTCCACTCAATAGATAGCAAGAGGACCCATGCTCTATCCTGGTAGGAGGGTTCTAGTTTGATGGTCAAGGACCCATATTCGGACTCCGCTGAAGGGTTCCACTCTGATAGTCGATAGAAGACTCATGCCATGTTATGATAGGAGGGTTCCACTCTAGTATATAGATAGATAGAGGGATCATTCACTATCCCATCATGAGGTTTCCACTCTAGTGGATGAGGACCCATGCCATATCCAAAAAGGAGGGTGCCACTCTAGTAGATAAAGAGAGGACCCAAGCCATGTTCCCATTGAAGGATGCCACTCTTCTCTCGTTGATGATACTAAAAAATTAGTGTTTTCATAGGGCATTGTCTAAAGAATAATACCACTCATAACATCTTGAATCATATCTCAAACTACAATATGAAGGACACTATTGAATTCTATGTGAAAAAAAATCAAGAAAGGATACATGAAGTCTAAAATATAAGTCCAAAAAATATACGAGAGGTAGGAATTTCCCTAAAAAATGAAGGAAAAAGACATATAAGGGGATCCACATATTGTATTGTCTTACCCTAATTCCTGGCCATGTCATTTTCTAGTACGTTACCCACTGCCCATATAACCCTACACTAGTCATCATTGTGTTCCTTGCCCATGTCTATGTACACTAGCTGTGTGCCTGGTCATTCTCATGTCCATGTACTCTGAGAGTACACATCGATTTTCTAGAACCAATTCACATGGTGTGTGGGGGTACCATATGGAAAGTGATATTTATCTCTCCTGAAACCCTAGCCTCTATAGTGAGGGGGATACATGCCATTTTTTCTTCCAAACTACACAACCAAGAGTAACGATTTTCATAGTATCTAAAGAATCCTCACAGGGTTCAATATCAACCTCCTTCACCACCAAATCTTCCATTTAACCACCTGAAAATGGTGGAATATTCCTTTGACCATTAATTTCAACCCTTCGATGGCTAGAAATTGGATCTCTGTCCCTTCCCACATGAATCTTTACGCCGTTAATCGGTCGTGGTTCCTTTAATAGCACATCCATCTCAATATAGAATATCAAATCCATGAGTAACATCACCCACATACCTAAAGCATCCCAATATATCCTATAATCACCAATCCATTCATTACATGTGGATCCTCCATGAATCCAAGGGTTCAATAATGCTATATCCTACCCATAAATGTCGAGTTGAGTATCCATCGGAAAACAATGAAGATTGTGAAGAATTATGGGAGAAAACACCCAAACCAGAGGCATAAAAATAATATCCCAAACATTCTTTTCCAATGAATTATATTGGTGAAAATTGTGGTGAGAAACTTTTCACAATAGATATATATTTAATAACTAATTTAAAATTAGTACATGGGCACAAGAAAAGGCTCATGATAAACTCATATCAATGAAATGAAAATGATGATGCTCAATATTTTAATGATATGGGGAGGATTCGACAAATGATGAGTCCAACCTCGATTAAAATGGTTAATCAATGAATAACTCACATGCTAATGAAAGAAACAAGTTGTTGTATTCACTACACCTTGATTCGCAAGGATCTAGAGGCTCATTGTCACTATTTCTCAATTTAACAATAATGGAGAGGGGAGTAACCTCTTCTCAATGATCCCAAGTTATGCAGATAACCCTATAAATTTACCATAACAACATAATTATAGATAAAATTAGGTTTAGGTTGTATAATGAAATGATTAAATAACAAATTAGTTAATCCATAGAACACACCCGCCAACGACCATTTTATTGGAACATTCCATGATGACCCACTCTAGGTAACTCCTTGGGTAAACCTCATGTTCTAGATTCAAGCATGATCTCATATTTTTGATCCAAGGCTCCATTTAAGATTTATCCCATTTTTCTTGAAATGCATGTGCACATAATATAAAATATATTTAATATTTCCATAAAATTAATTCTGGTAACATTAGGCCTTGGAATCACACAATGTCTTAGTACATGGATCTGAAAATTTTTATAGATATATTCTAAGGTCTTAAAATACAAAAAGGTCCCCTAAAATATATACCCCAATAAAGATCCACTTTTAGAAGTCAACAGGATCCTTGTACGAATGGACTTTCCGCATGCCATGATTTTGATGATATTTAAACATCGCCCAATAATAACAGAATTATCATTATAAAATAATAAAAAATATAAACATGATGTTTAGTTATAAAAAATTCAATTTAGTGTATTGAAAATTTACAAATTTCATCACATGTGGTTGGTTTGTTGGGTATTCATATAGTGAATCCCGAAGATAAATCTTTGAGTGTCCAAATTGTTCATAATGAGTAACCAATACTCCCTAAAAAATAGAATACGTATTTAACGGAATGAAAATATATTTTATATGTTTAAATTATAATGCCTATGCTTCATTGATAATAATATGAGACTGTTGACTGTAAGTTTTCTTTCAAGCACTATAATTTTTTTTTCCACCATTGCATTAATTTGATCTGAAACCCATGAGGTTAGTTTTGTTAATGTGGTGTGAGGACTAATAGGTTCATATTAATGTTTATAGGGGTTTTCCTTCAAATATTATTGATATAGTTTCTTATAAAAAATATTAATCGTATTTATTCATAATTAACATAGTAGATCTGTTATTGAAAAAATCTTGAAAATACACCTCATATATAAATTTACAACCAATACTCCTATCCATTCATACTTGAGGATTTCATTTACATTCTCAAGATAAATTTAGTCAATAATGGTCTCTATGTCCATTTTCTCATCAAAATAAACTATGAAATTACAACCCATTTGTATCATTGTATCTGCAAGAACCGTTAATGTTAGTAAATGTAGATATTGATTGGGCAAGGTAAAGGTGATTTGTGAATGTATTTTCAATTGGTCTCTTGATCCATTAGATCATTTTGATTCAACATTTCGTTTCACCCTTTAACTTTTTCCATCTATAATAACATTCACTGGTTTATAACTTTTTTATTAATTATTAAAGGTTTATCATGAAAACTAAATTGGAAATGAATACCTCATTATCAATATGTTATTTTCTAATATATGATAATCTTTCTAGGAATGTTCTAATAACATGCTTGATTGTATGAATATTTTCATCATCAAGTGGAACATGTGTCTCATTGCTTATCTCATGATCTATACTAATCCCCACTCTCACATGACCTATTGGAAGTTGTTTGTTTTATAGAGTATCTTCTTGTATATTAAACATGATAGCCATCATAACACGTTGATGGGTGGGTGTTGATAGATATAAATCAAAATATTTTTCACCATATAGAATATTAGTAAAAGAATGTTATTAGTGTTCTCCCGATTCAAATTTCACAGAAACAATTATGAGAATATTCATTACCTAATCTAAGGAAGCTCTTTGACGGGGATGTCTTTCCTCAAAGAAAGTGGGGGTGGGGGTGGGGGTCTTCACATAGTGTTTGTTCACGATATGTTTCTTCTCTTTTCTTACACCCCATATCATTTTTTAGCATCTTATACTACTAATGAAATGTTTATTTAAAATAAGATAATCATGCCTACATCTCTTCTAATTTTTGATCACTATCCTCTAATTCTTTTATTTTCAAAAAATATGTTCAGGGTGTCACCCCAAAACTCGAAACTCTAAAGTAACTATGCTATTATGGCCACTTTAATTCCATTTCATCTAGTATAGCTGATGATGATTCCTGTGCCAAATTCTGATAAAAAATATATGAAAATAAGTAATAATTATTATTTAATACCTATTTAAATAAAAATAAATTTTTATTATCTCATACTTACACATGATCCCCACAATTTTGTGTGTTTTCATCTTCTATTATCCCATCATTATTTAAACATGCCTCCTTCTATAACACATGATGTGGGGTGTAAGTGGATTTGGATTTGGATTCATTAATATTCATATAAATGAAGGAACATAATTATGTTGTTGTTTCATGTTATATAAAAGTATTATAGTAGATTCAAAATATGTATTTTTTTTCAAGTGGAGTGTACACCATCCTTTCTTTACAGCCCGGGTATTTTGGTTTTTTCGCATCATTCTTATATTTAGTACTCAGTTACTATTTCATAAATTAAAAATTGTTAACCAAAGTCATTAATACACATATTTTCAAACTATGTATTACTAGCCAAAATGTACCTAAAAATATATATCCTTATGATGGCCAATAAACACATCCCACACTTCATGGTTTATTAGGTGTGCATAAATCTATGGTGGGTGTAGGATTATTTTAAATTAAACATATTTGAGATGAAACCTCATTAGAATTGTGATAAAGACTTTATGAGCCTTTCTAGAAATCATTAATACAAATTTCCTTCGAGATTCATCTACTATAAATGCATTATGAAAGGGATAATGAAGACTAATTCAATGTTTCATTATTTTTTAGTAAAATAATGAAATGATATCATAATTTTACCATAATATATTCACAAATTAGTGTCTTAAGCATGAAAACAACATTATCCAATGAATATATATCAATTGACATGCCCTACAAAGTGGTGATACCAATGAAACTACTAAACATGGCATGTTGGGGTTAACAGGATGGCCACATTAATTCCATTCAATTTCTAATTGTATGCCTTTTTTCTCTCCTTAATAACTTTTTGTAGCACTGTCATGCTATGGTGATCCTTCTTTTCATGGGTTACCAATTTTTCATTTTCTACCATTTCCTCAGGTTCAAAATAGTTAATATGTTTTCCTACTGGATTGGTAGAATCGACATGTTCCAAAGTTTGTTGTTCCTTTTCATTGTGAGATATAAGAGGTTGAGAAACCTTTTGTTTCACAATATTGGGAGCATCATCATATGTATAAGTCATTATCTAAAAAAGTGGTTGAACATTTAATTTAGATTACGTAAATACAAAAAAGAATAGATAATAAAATGAGGCAATAGAATTTATATTAAAAAAATATAACTTTATTAGTTAACTCATTTTTATAGGTTGAAGGGATTTTACCCCTCAATAAAGTATCCAAAATCATTCATTATGGTCTCCTATAACATAAAATACCCATTATACATTGAGAATCCTTTGAAATTATTGTGACATCGCAATGAAATGGTCGTCCTTAGTTGAATTTTTATATGAACCTTCAGTGGTTTTGGTCGATAATAGAACAATTGTCTTATTTTGGATTGGAGGATATGGAACAAAAAATACATATAATACTTATGATTATATTATAAATGGTTTTTATTTGTACCCTTCCTTATTGAAATATGTTTTCATAAATCCCAATTCATCTATTTTAATATAACCCATTTTATCAACCCACTTTCATTGAAAAATTGTACTAGTAATGTTATATAATCCAACTTCCATATTTGTTTGATGATACAAAAGTATGAAATATTCTCACAAATTGGATTTTTCACCTTAGTACTATATACATGCATCACATCAACCATAAGTTTAATTCCACTATTTTTTATGGTACTAAATACATCATGTTCATTTGTATAGACCATATATCTATTAATTACATATCCATTATAATATAATAAATGAACTTTTGGACATCTGGATCGCCATCAAAGTCGTTATAAAATTGAATTTGTATTTTTATCTAACACCTTAAAAGTATAGTCTGAAAACAGTCCTATAAAATGTTGATTATGTGTATTTGATATCCAGATCTCATCCCGTGATGGATTCAAATGCTTAAGAGTTTGATTGTGGGTTTCAACATATGAGGAAACACGTAAACTATTATGAAAAATATAAAGGTCGACCTACTACTAAAATTTAATAGTGATTGTGACAACATCTATTCCATAAATTCCTTCACACACAAGTCATCCAGTGTGATGAGATTTCGATAGTCCATTGTTTTCCACACTGGATAGGTAGTCGGTATAGAATTCAATGGATTCTTTAATAATGTATCACTCTATAATAAAACCTTCTGGATAACTTCAATTTTTGACATAACCATTCAAAATATTCATATACCATTCAATTGGGTATGCCCATCTAAAATGTACAGTTCAAATTAGTTGAATTTCTCTTACAAATTTAAGAATCAAGTAAACCATCATATCAAAGAACTATTTCAAGAATAAAATTTCACCTTCACATAATATGAATGAAATTTCCATAGTTGGGAATTTTTCCAGGACTATAATATTTTTACATATAGATTTCAAAAAAGAACAAAGCTTGGTTAATGTATGATGGACATTCATGGAAAAAAATACAATCTAAATAAAATAGCATTATATCTTACATAAAAAAATGACATCCATGTGATTTCTTACACATTAACTTTAAATAAATAATTGAAATGATATTATTGATACTCTATGAATACCCTTAGTTAACCTTTACATCATTCGAGAAGTTGAAAAATTGATATCACTCCTTCTTGGAAAAAGTGTAAGCATCCAGAGGAAGAAAAGTATGTTTTTCAAGCTTCATTGGTTCCAACACTTCCTGTACTCCCATTTCAATCATGTTCAACCCAACATTAATTCCATCCTTTGATTTTTCAGGTAAATTCAGTATCATTCCAATGACACCATCACATAAATATTTTTCAACATTCATAACATCATGAAAATCCAAGACGTAAAACAAATTCTAGTATGGTATTTAAAACAATCTTATCTATTTTTCTAATAGGTTTTCATAAGTCTTTTTGAAAATGGTTTACCAAATTTAGTGTCCATATATTTAAATTTATCAAGTATTTGATCATATTTTTTTAGATATGGAGTTGTATTTTATTCTTAACTTCCATCGAATGGAATCATCCATGATCAGTACTTATGTCATCGGGGTAGAAATCTGTGATGTCCTAGGCACACAGTGTAATAACTAGTTACCAATATGACAGGTAAATCCTTAATCAAATAATGGTTTTTTAATTTTATATAATAGGTTAGGGTTGATAAGGAATTAGGAGTATACCTATGATGGTGAATTCATATATCTTTTAGACTCTAAGCTTTAACTGGTCATTTCTACAGGCTGCAGGAGGGTTACACGCCATGTAACTATGTTACAGACTGTATAATGGTTACTAGGTGCATACCGTGAGAAGGGATCATTAAATGAATGGTTATATGATACGGTGAGTTTTTACACATCATGAGTTAATAAATAATGGTTTTTTATTTATAGCATTGGGTTTTTTGGTGGTTACAGAAATTAACTATGTCCTGATGTGTAATGGGATTACACACCATGTAAAAGGATTACACGCCGTGTAATACCCCATATACTAGATATATGTAGGTAGAATGATCGACCTTCTCACTTTTCCTTCTCTCCAGATTCATTTATCCCGACCCAATGACTTCTCTAGGCGATCTTGAAGCTCTCTAACCCTTCAGGATTCTTTTGTTCGACATTTGATCATTGTTACACTTATGGTGTGAATTCTCATGTAATCATTCTCCTTTTTTATTCATCCATTTCACCTGATCATCTTTTGGGTTCAATATATCATTATGAAATTGATGTATCTAAACCCCATGTTTTTGAATCTCGTTTCTAGGTTAATTTTTGAAGTCTTCTATGCCTTCATTTTTATTGAAAGGTTTCGTTGTGGGTGCTGAGTTTCAGAAAAAGGTACGTGGTTTCATTCCACTTAGGAAAATTTATTAAGAATTAATTGATTTATTTATTTTAGATTTTTATTTAAAATAAAATTTATGATATTTATTTCAACTTTTTTTTGATTAAAACCCAATTCCATTAAATTGGGAGGTTTTAAATGGTTTTGGAAAGAAATTGGGAAAAACCCAAATTCCTGTGAATTGGAGTGTATTTTCAAATGGATAGAAATAGTTTCAATTGAATTGATGAATTTTAATTATTGACACTAAATTGATGGAATTTTCTAAATTGTGAAAATGGATTAAAATAGTTTGATAGAAACTCATTTGTTTTATCTTGTTAAAGAGGCATGTTTTTTTATTAAAAGCTATTTTGGTTTTAAATAGAAAATTGGAATTTAAATCGAATAACGAGACTTAATTTTAGTTTTATAAGTCTTAAAATAAATTGACCATCATTGATTGTGTAAGAGTTTAGGAAATATATAGGTAGTTTGTGAGTTATTTGGTCACACTCAATGATTATACAACATTCAAAAACCTAAATACAGTAGGTCATGTCCCCGATGGGATGGTGGTGAGTTTCCTTTAGCCAGTGTCAAAGGGATGTGTTTATACACATAATTTTGTGATCACATAGAGAGTGTGGATTCCAATAGATTGGAACTTTCGTACCTATTTAGAAGATGACCCTGTTGCATGATTTTTTATAATTGAGATATAAATGTATGATAATGTTGTTAAACTATTTTACATGAAAATCTAAATTTATATAAACTGTTTTATATAAAATGTTTTATTTAATCCATTATTTTATAAATATTACATCACTTGTAATGTAAATCCAGTGCTTAAATTATTTTCCATCATTTTAACTATATACCATGATTTTTTAAATATTCATTAAAATAAAAAAACTATTCGATTTAATATTGAAAATATTCATTTGGTCAATCTATTATTGTAATCTGTTATATAATCCTTACTGAGACCCTACTGGGTGTTTTAGCTCACACCATACCTATTCCATCAAGCTATGTTAGGACTGGCTTGTTTATTGAGTTACCATGGTACCTGGGCTGGTTTGTGACAAAATGGTATCAAATCTCAAGGTTGAGCTTTTGTCTTAAAATCAATATGCATTTATAAAATCTTCTTGAAACTTTGGAGGTTGTTGTAATTGAGTGCCTGGAAGGATCTTACTAAAACAAACCACAAGTCACCTGTGGTGATTTTGGAAATATGTATTGTGTATTAGTTATAGTCTTTTCGCTATTGTGATTTGGATATAGTGAAATAAAAATCATGTTTATTCTTTTTGTTGGGATTAATTTCCCTCATTGATCTGTTTGAGCATTATCTATTGTATTTTTTGTTATCCGCTGATGTTGTGTAGAATCATTCCTTTGATAAGACACGCAAATCAAACTCAGGAGGAGGCTACTAAGAAAATCCTATTGTGGATCAAAGTTTGGTTGAGGTAATTTTGGACACTATCCAATCCTTGGGGTAGATACCTCCATCAATCCCCATTTAGTCTTCATCTATGGAATATCAGGTGGGATATTAGTTGAAATAATTATCAAGAGTTCCTTTTCTAGAAGGCACCTATTTTCAAAGAATCCACTGATCCTCTACATGATAAGGAATGTTTGGAAAGCATAGAATGTATGTTTGAGTTCTTGGAGACAGTAGACGAGATCAAGGTGTAGTGTTCCACATTCATGCTAGTGGTATTGAGAAGGAGATGGTGGGACATGATGGTGATGGAGAAGAAACATGAGGCCTTAGAGTTTAATGAGTTCAATGTTATTTTGACCGATCAGTTCTATTTAGAGTCAATGATGTTGTCCATGGATGTAGAGTTTTTCATGTTTCATAAGGATGATAGAAATGTGACTGGGTATTCAAATCACTTTGCTAAGATAGTGCATTTTTCACCTAAAATTGTATCAAATAAGAATATGAAGGCTCGACGGTTCAATTTGGGACTTAAATTTGAAATTAGTTCCCAGGTTCTCTTGTTGATTCTACCCACATATACTGATGTGATGGATAGGGAGATGATGGTTGATATTGAATTGGTTGGTAAGTCAGATTTGATGGGATTTCCTTTATCTAGTAGTGGTTTTCTGGGTTCTTTTAAAGGAACGAGGAAGCATGATGAATCTCATAGTTTTTATCGACAACATGGTCTTTTTAGAAACCCAATAGTGTATGGTAGAATCCATTTGATATGCTACCAGTGTGGTCAACCGGGTAATTCAAAGTGGGTTTGCACTGAGACACCCAAGAATTGTGGACCTTGCAAACATTTATTGAACATTCATTTTCTCTACCATAACATTTCCACTCTATATAGTGGTATGGTATCATCAGCACCTCCATAAACTATGGGGAAATCAAATGATTCACATAGAAAAGGGTTCCAACCACAAGAATCCCAAATAAAACATCTTCACATAGTGAAAGAGCCTCTAGAAGAAGCTGATACAGTTCTAATGACTGTGAGAGGTACCATTACTATAGATTTATCATTTTTGACTACTATATTTGATATGGGTGCATCTCATTCGTTTATTTCAATTCTGAACTTGCTTAATCTTCCTATGGATATTTTATCTTGTGCATTGGATATTACTACACCCCTTGGTACAAAGAGTGAGGAGGGAATATATATTCACTCTCATGCATTGTTTCTATTAGATGATGATATTGTTTGATGTTTTCTAATTCTTGACATGAAATAACTTGATATAATTTTTTGGATGGATTGGATCAATTTGAATAAAGCATAGATTGATTGTTACCTTCAACAGGTCTCCTTTACTACACCTAGTGGTGTGTGTTGTGTCTTCCAAGGATAATGGGACCCATGGTTGAGTAGATCCGTACAATATTATTTGGAGTTTGGGAAAGTGATATCCATATTTTATTTTGATCTCGAGTGGGAATATTTTGATAGAGATATCCCACCAATCAACACTGTGTTTTCTGATGTGTTTCTTTCAAACTTATCTGGTTTTCCACTGGTAAGGGAGGTTTATTTCTCTATTAACTTAATTTCTGGTACTCAACTAGTTTCAAATCCCTCTTAACACATGGAACCAACTATGTTAATGGAGCTGAAGTCCCGATTGGATGATCTTATAGAGAAAGGATTTATATGCATTATTGTGTCACCTTGGGAAACACTTCTTCTCTTTTCCAAGAATACTGATGGTTCAATTCACTTAGGTGTTGTTTATCGAATGATCAATCGAGTTACTATAAAGAATAATTATTCATTACTATGGATTAATGATATATTTGACCAGTAGAAGAGAGATAAGTGGTTCTCTAAAATGGATCTTCAATCTGGTTACCATCAACTGAGAATAAAATATTATAATATTCAAAAAAACTACCTTTCAGATTGGGTATGGTCATTATGAGTATCATGTTATTCCCTTTGGTCTATATAATTATACTAAAATATTTATAGCAATATTGAATAGGATTTTCCATGAGTATCTGGATACCTTCATGGTAGTATTTGTTGATGACATCATTGTTTACTCTATGTTCAAGGAGGATCATTTTGATCATCTGATAAAAGTTATGATTTTTCTAATAATTCATCAACTTTATCCCATGCTATAAAAATGTTATTAATACATTCAAGAAGTGAAATTATTGGGGAATGTAGTGTTAGAACATGGTATTCTAATTGATTCTGAAAAGGTAAAAGTTCTTATGACATGGGAACAAACCCGAAATGATCTCAAGATTTATATCTTCTTGGGTTTATATAGATACTATTGTCAGGTTTTCAAGGAATTATCAAAGTTCGATTCTCTGATAACTTCTTTAATTTGGAAAGAATAAGGTTTTCTTGGAATAATAAATGTGATTATTATTTTGTAGATATGAATCATATTTTGAAAACGTCACTAATGTTGACTATTGAAAAGTATAGGTAGGGCTATGTGGTCTTCTGTTATGCATCAAGTTCATGTTTGGGTTGTGTTTTTATTCAAGTTAATCATGTCGTTACCTATGGATCTCGTCAGCTTATTCCTCATGAGAAGAATTATCCTACCCATGACCTTAAACTTGTAGTTTTGTTGTACATGCTTAAGAGTTAGAGACATTACCTTTATAGAGAAAGGTTTACTATGTATTCAGACAACAAGATCTTGAGTTATATCTTATCTCAAAAAGATATTAATCTCTACTGGAGGCATTGGGTGAAGTACATATAGTGATTCAAACATGAAATTACCTATACCCCATGGAAAGGGAATGTAATCACAGATGATTTGAGTAGGAAACTTCCAAACCAGGCTATGAAATAATATTTTTAAGAGATTAATGTGATGTCTATTTTTGAAAAGTTTTATATTGGAGTTCATAAGTAATGGGATGAAGTTTCTTTATCCATCGTTTAGTTGACACGCACTCTTCGTGATATGATTCTACATGATCAAAAACTTGATGATGAATTATATAAATTTAGAGACTCTTTTTATAGTGGGGAGATAGTTACCCAATGGTATTTCTATAAAGTGGGTGTTCTATGTTATCAGAATCGTTATGTTGTTTTGTAACCAGCAAGGAAGGTAGTGGTGGTGTATTGTCATAATTCCCAATTTGTTATGAACCTAGGAACTAGGAATATGTTCTATGATATGTGAGGGTTGTTCTGGTGTCTAGGTTTGACAATGAGAATTTATGAGTTTGTTTCCCACTATTATACATGCCAACAGGTTAAGACCAAGAATCAGAAACATTCAGTTTTTCTTAAGCCACTTCCAGACCCTACTTGGATGTGGGATGAAATCTATATATACTTTTTGGGTTGTTTTCCTCATATCCAAGTAAATAATTAAGAGATATGGTTTGTGATTGACAGGCTGGCCATGTCGACTCACTTCATACCCTTTCATGATACATCCCAAGTTGACGAGTTTGAAAATATATATGTTAAATAGATTGTCTGTTTAAACATAGTTCCATATTCTATAGAATATGATAGGGATCCTTGGTTCACTTCTCTCTTTTGTAGATACCTACTAGAGGCACTAGGATCATAGCTCTATTTGAGCATGGAGTACCATCTATAGTTGGATGTCTAGATAGGGAGAGCTATTAATACTATTGAGGATATGCTTTGTTCTTATGTTTTTGATGTCAGTGGGGCTTGAGATGATCATTTGGGGCTTCATGTGTTTTCTTATAAGTTCACAATCACAATGGATCCTTTTTGAGGCCTTGTACAACTATCCTTGTAAATCTCTATTATGTTGGTTGGAGATTAGTGAGAGTTCTTTAGTCATAACAAGTTTGGTATAAGAAATGAAAATAATTATTTAGTTGATTATTTAGATAATGTTGATGGAATAGATTTGATATAAAACTTAAGATGGTCATCTCTATATACTATTGTAGATTTAAATTGTAGACTAGGTGTTCATGAAAGTTTCACCCATGTTGGGTCATCAATATCGTGGGAGGAATATATAGATTACCCCTCATTTTGTGGGACCTTTTGAGTTTATTTAGTAGGTGAGGGAAAGTTTCATACCATTTATAACTTCCACCATAGCTAACATCGATAAATAACGCATTTCATTTATTGCAGTTTATAAAGTTTCTATCTGATCCATCTTCTATTTTGAGATGGAGTGATCTTGTGATTGAAACTGATTTATCTTGGAATGAGAGGCCAGTCTGGATGGTTGATTCTGAAACCAAGGTGATTTATTGGAGGATAATAACTTTTGTTCAAGTGTTACATAATTATGGTTATGATATTCATGAGATGTGGGAATATTAGAAATTGATGAGAGAGAAGTGGCCTCATCTATTTTTCATGGAAGCTTCTTCATAGTCTTTATGGGGAAATAATGTTTTTATGGTAATAGGTATATCCTTAACCGTTTTGTGGATTTTACATTCCATTAACATGGAATATTTTATAAGGAATTTTTATGATACATATGATTGTGAAGTCACAAAATTTATTGGAATCTCAGCCTTAACCAGTAGTTTTTGAAGGCTACAGGAGGGTCACACACTATGTTACTAGGTTACAAACCTTGTAATGGTTGTTGGGTTCATATCGTGAGAAGGATTCACACCATGAATTTTTACATGATGTAGTGAATTTTTACATGTCATAAGTTATAAAGTAACTATTTTTAATTTGGGCCATTGGGTTTTTATGTGGTTATAGAAATTAACAATGTCATGTTGTGTAATGGCATTACACATCATGAAAAACCTTGCATATTGGTTATATACAGGCAGCTCGGCCAAGCTTCTCACTTTTCCTCTATTTCAGATTCATTTCCCTTGACCCAAATTCTTCCCCAAGTAATATTATATCTCTCCAACCATTCCAAATACTTTTGTTCTACATTCTATCATCGTTGTGTATGCAATGAAAATTCTCAGGTAAGCATTCTCCCCTTTTCTTCACCTCGTTGTCTTTATACTCCTTTGGGTTCAATAGATCATCATAAAATTGATGGATCTAAACCCTGTGTTGTTGGATCTCATTTCTAGATTGAGTTTTGAGATCTTCTATGCCTTCATTTTCATTTCTAGGTTTCATTACAGGTGTTGAGTTTTAAGAAAAAGGTAGTTGGTTCCATTATACATGGCAAAATTTATTTACCTTTAATTGATTTATTTATTTCTGTTGTTAATTTAAATTAAATTTTTTTAAATTTATCTCAATTGGTTCTTATTAAAACCCAATTCCAATAAATTGAGAAGATTAAAATGGGTTTTGAAAAAAAAATGGGAAAATGGACCAAACTATTTTAATTATTGAAACTAAACTGATCAAATTTGTTATATCGTAAAAATGGACCAAACCATTTTGATAAAAACCCTTTGGTTTTATCATGTTAAAGAGGCATGTTTTTTTTATTAGAACATGTTTTGGTTTTAAATATAAATCTAAAATTTAAAGGGAAGAATGGGACTTGATTCTATTTTAAGTAGTCTAAATTTTTTTCGCATCATTGATTGTGTAAGAGAACATGTAGGACTTAGGTAGTTATTGGGTTATTTGGACACACTCTAAGATTATCAAATGTTCTAAATCATAAATGCAGCTGGTCATTTCATTGATGGGATGGTGATGAGTCACCTTTGGCATGTTTTAGAGGGATATGTGTATACACATATTTCTGTGATCACTTGGAGTGCAAGGAGTCCTATATCTTGGAAATTTCAAACCTATTTAGTATATTCCCATTTTTCTCACTAGTTTACATTTTATATATAAATGTATTCCAATGTTGTTAAACTTTTTTACATGTCCTTATGAATTTATACAAACTATTTTATATAAAAAATATATTTTATCCATTATTTTAGAAATATTTCATCACTTGTAATGTAAAGAATGTGGGTAAAGTATTTTTCATCATTTTAACTATATAAAAATATTTTTTATATATTATTGGATATACTAATCCTATTTAGTTTAAAATTGAATCACTACTTTAATTAATGTATTATTAGAATTTGTTATGGTATCTATGGTGAGACCCTGCTAGTATTTTTAGCTCACACTCTACCCGTGCCTTTAGGCTATGTCAGGGCCAACTCAGTTATTGGGTTACCATGGTAGGGGTGGTTCGTGACACACAGTCTTCAATGAATGTTTCAAACTAATTAACTATTTACCTTATTTACAAATGGTACACCCTATATCTCTTTTAATGTTATATCTTAACATATTCAAATAAGTAGAAAAGTCATTTATCCCCCCATACAACATGGATCTCAATGTTAAATCTTCATTTTTGTAAGCATCGTACAATGTAAGACCTGAATCCCACAATAAATTAAAATTTTCGATCAATGGAGCAAAATAAACATAAATATTATTACCCAGTAGTTTTTTCTGAATATAATCATATATAACATATTGAATTTTCATTCCATGCATAATCATGGTGGTAAGTTATAATTTACTGACATAACATGCCATGTACCATGAGTTCTTCTTTGAAAACCAAAAGGATTCATTCCATCTATAGATACCACAAGACAAAGGTTTCTTAGATCATTTAAAAATTCAGGATACTCATGGTCAATTCTCTTATTCTAACAAGATTCTCTTGAGTGATGATGTTTCCCATATTTATTTCTTGTATCTACATTCCATTTCAATTTCCTTACAGTCTTCCCACTTCCATATAAGTTCATAAACCTAGGAATGATTAGAATGTACCATAAAACTTTCATAGGACAAATTTATCATTCTTGTATCCATAAGAACCACTATATTTGCATTATTTAAGTGATTTTTTGGCCTTATGAAATCATATAAAGTCATTTGGACATACATGTTTTCATTTAGAGATCATACCCATTGAACGTAGAATTATTTTAGCATCATATATTGTTATAAGAAGCTCATTATCTTCTTAGAGCATATATTTCTAGAGAGAAAGTAGTTAAGTAAAACTGGTATCACTCAATCCATTGCAATATTTTAAATTACAGAGCTTTAGTATGGATGAAAATGCTATATATTTAGTACAAACATTTTATAATAACATCTTTCACTATTCTATCACTTATCAAACAATTTTGGATAGTCATGACGTTCTTCTTCAACTGTCATTTTTATTTCCTCAATACGATCTTCATCATCATTCACACCTATAACCATATCATCAATATGATATTCTTCATTTTTCACACTTTTAATCATATTATGTGATCCATAAATTGTAGTTCTGTCCCAGTCACTATAAACATTCAGTTTTTCCTCATGTTTAGTAAAAAATTTCTAACTTTGATATATTCTGTGACAGATCAAGTGTTCTTCCAAGACCTCTCAACTAATTAGTCTTGAATAACAATAGAATAAACATAGACAAAGGATTTATGAAGGTTCATATGCTTGATCTTTTTCAAACTTGATGAACTATTTCACCCCATATTCATACTCTTTTTTCATACGATTTTCATCTATAAATTCCCAATTAATATCTGACCTATTTGATTTGGTAATATTAATATTTAATAAAATAAATAAATACTTAAAATGGGGCCTTTAAAATAAGGGGAACCCAACAGTTGAATGTTTCAAATATTTTTAGAATGATTTGATGTAAATGGTTAATAGAATTTAGGAAAATAATTACTACACATATGGTAGGTGTTATCCTCTAAATTCATCCCCAATGATCACTGGTACCCAGTATGGAATGACTATTTCAAAGGGTAGTTCAAGAAATAATGATGCATGTATGGAAAATATGGGGGATGTGTCTCTATAAAAAAAGTCAATAATAACCTTTTGGGAGATAATGCTGATGTGGATTACATATTTATCCTTAAATCTAAATGTTCTTAGGATGGGGAGGTGGCGAAGCATCTAACAACACTTCTTAGTTTTCTATATAAAGTTCAAAAAAGTTGTAGAAGCAATTTGATCCCTAAAATGGGAAACTCGATTAGTGTGACCATGATAAGGCTAATTTTTATGGTCTTATACACACACATGTTGAGAAAGCCATTGCGATTTCAACATTCAAACCAATCCTTCAATTACTCTATAAAAAGGAAAAGTATTTTGGTCTAAGGACCAAATTTTAGTAGCTCTTCTCTTTCTGTGAGGCTAAGGTTTCGGGAGTAGGGTCATGATGGATATCATATGGGTGGGATAGAGTTAGTGACACTCCCTTTTCAGGGAATTATTATCAATCATTGATAAATTACCACTTCCTTATAATCATTAATGTTCCTTAGGTTTAGTTGTAATTGATGGTTTTCATGGATGATACCAAGGTAATATGTTTTCCTTTTATAGTTTCATACTTCACATAAAAAACAAATCGATCCTTAATTTTATTAATGAATATGGATAAGTGTCAATGACCAATGTAAAAATAGAATTCAAGTGGGTGATGTGAGAAATTCATTCATCTTAGGTCATAATATTGGAGTCTAATCATTAAATAGACAACCTGATCATCTTATCCAAAAGAAAATGAGTCTGATCACTTAGGGATTAAATTTTTGTGACTCACCAATACTAAAAATAAAAAGAAATACGTTGTTATAAACATGAAAAAATGAAAAAATTATTAACTCTTCATAGAATAATTTATATATACAGTCTACCCAATAACATTAGGTATTATTGGAATCATCATTTATGGTATGTGGTTTTACATAACTCATTTGGTTCCCATAACCGTGAATAATTTTATTAATTTAATTTTTTTAATATAAATTAATTTTTTTATTTTTGATAATGAAATGTTGATAGCAATATAATGATTTAAATTTGGTTTAAATATAATAAATTGGGTATTTTATTTAAAATGCACGAAGGCAATTTTTTAAAAAATATTGCTGAGAAGGAACTTGATTAAATGAAATTTTCGTAAAAAATTATTAATGATATTAATATAAATGATATATGAGTGTGTTATTAACAATGGTATTTGTTATTCCCAACACTAGTATAATTATCATTGTTGTACCTCTACCACTATAATTTTGTGTGTGTAAAAACATGGTTATAATTTTTGGCGATACGTATTTTTCACAGATATATTATCCAATAATTATATTTGATGATATTAATATTGTGTAAAATTTACTAAATCAAATAAATAATATGTTTTTTGGGTTCTACTCTATAAAGATCATCTAGGATATAAAAAATATTATTTAGCAATGAATAATTTTTTTTACATTTTATATAAAAATAATATACGTAAAATGTATGAAATATATTAAATATGGAATAAATACATAATATTTATGACAGAAATTATCTTAACAAACATAATTTTTAGGAATATTTCAGTTTTGGTATTCAATGTTCCTCTCAATGGGAAATCATCAAAATAGAAATGACCAGTGAGTTAAGATCACTTATCAGTAGTTAATTTTTTTATTACTCATCAAAGATTCTATCATTGATAAAAAAATTACAAATTTTTCAAATTAAAAAAATAATAATACATGGATATTATTCATTATAAAATATCTTTATATGATGTTTAAAATTTTGAAATGTGTGCTTTCAAATAATACATAATAATTTCAAGTAAACGTAACATGCAGAAATAACTTGATATTTATAAGAAAATGAGTAATTTAGGAATCCATGTTATATGTTTCATTGAATTTTATGTAGATATAAACATAGTCTACTTATTTCCATATAAAAAGTTTTTTTAAATTTCAATACCTTTAATAATATCTATGTAACATAACAAATTTAAATACATTAGAAATCAGTGTATTCACTCAAAAACATTTATTAAAAAAAATAAAATTATATGTATCCATGTGTGGATCAAAGTTTTTATTAGTGAAGTTATTATTATATAAATTAGAATTATGGTTCTTGAGTAGATTTTTTTTCAAAAAAATAAAATGTTTTATAAATATAAAATATATAGAGAGGTTATAGAATAAAATTCCAAAAACTGGAATGTTAGAGGGTTATATAATAACATTCTAGGAAATACTATTAGATACTAGAGAAGAAAATGAAATGATATGGGGATTTTTTTTCTCAATATTTATGAATAATTGTTTTTTTAAAAGTTGTGTCATGAACAAAAACTTATTAAATTTAATTTTTAATTTTTTAGAATCATTGAAAACTTATTGGAAACAAAATAATGAAACAATTATTATGGTAACGTTTTATATTTGGGGATAACCTAAACTTTTTTTGGAAGAATATATTTATTATTGAATAATTTTTTTAAAATTATGTAGAAATAATTTTGTTATTTATTTTTATCATGGAAGGTTGTGATATATGATTTCTGGGATTTTTTATTAATAAACAATAGAATTTAGGAGAGGGTTCAATCTATTGATATTTAGAGGGCTTATATCTATGTTTTTTTTGGTTTCTTCTATTTTATCTATTTTTTCTAGGGTGTCATAACATTGGTTGTTTTAGGATATTTTGGTGGGGGTCGAAACGCCCATAGGAATTTCTCTACACCATATATGGATGGTTGGGTCAAATAAGAAGAGGATAAACTGAGATTAATGTGAATTATGAAGTATCTTACCCAAAACAAAAAACAAGGAGAACCAAATCGACACTCTAGAGGAATACAATAAATTCACACTAACCGATAATCATATCAAGCATAATTTATTTACCAATTCTCTATGTATCAAGTATAAAATTTCAAACAATGACAAACATCAATCAAGATAAATCTCCATTTTCATCCATGTGGATCATCCTATAATTTATCAACACGGAAACACTCCATTCAATAAACCTCATCCAATTATATAAATAGTTATCACTTATCCTTTTAAATAAAATGAATCCTACAACCATAACATATGTCCCTTTTAAAACCCATTCCTCATTTCATAAAAATCACATCCGTTTACAGGCACATTTATACATATTATTTTCAAATTCATTTATATATCAATGGTTGTGAAAATTCTTTTCACACCCATTTAGTTATTCCAAAATCCCATTTTAAACATTTTAACCTAAGTATCCCTTTAACATATTCAAATTGTATATCCATAGACAAACATACTGGTTAACTAGATAACTACAATGTTAAAATCATTACATAAGAGCTTTAATAGGGGATCTATTTCTATGGATAAATGCATGTAAAAAAGGGTCATTTAATGTTATCAAAAATAATATAAGAACATTTCATTTTAATTAAGTCATGTCATAGAAAGATGGCATGATTGAACCACTCAACCACTTGAACAAATATCTGTGACTATGGGGTAATTCAAATAACCACCTATGACATGCCAAATGAAGCCCACTATTCCAATATTGACACTTGGTTTCACTGGAATTTGGAGAAATAAATAAATTTTAAAAAAATACTTAGAAAACATGACATGTTTAATGATGAAAAAAAATTATCCGCTGAAATAATTGAAGAAGAAAGGCAAGAAGACTCATGGACAAACCATGGGGTTTTGACTGCACGATATGATGCTTAAAATGACCAAAGGTCAAGGGATATCCCTCCTTGGGATGAGGAGAGGATTTTGGCCATTTGGTGGGGAGTCTACTGGATAATATGGGGGAGAAATCCCTAGTAACAGGTTTAAATAAACAAGGGGAAAATGTACTAATTTCCCCTTTTATATAAAACACACAAAAACTCCTCAACTGAGCCTGAAGAAGACACAAAGTCACGTGAGGTGAAAAAACTAAATAACTTAGTGTGATTGGAGGCACTAAAAAATTAAATCTCATTCCTTAGACTTATAGAGGATCGAATCATTGAGAAAGTCGAGCGATAGTAGCTGTTGGGTTCGGTGAGAGTGGCATCAGCAGTCTGGTTCCACAAGAGCTTGATGATGAAGAGAGAGGAGACTCTATATTGCGTTCCTTTTATAAGACAATGTAAAGCTTTTATTAGCACATTCAAAAAAGCGCTAATAAAGAATAGTGTTAAGAGCGCTAAAATAGTAAGTGATGATAAAACTATTCTTTATAAACATTTTTAGTGCTGATAAAACTATTCTTTATCAATGTTTTTAGAGCTGATAAAGATACACCTTTATAAGCACTGATAAATAGAACTTTTATCGGTACTAAAATTCTAGCGCGGATAAAATGAAGTTTTATCATCACTAAGAACCTTCTTATAACGATCTAAATTCAATAATATATATTTATAATTATAAATATAAATAAATATATTTAAAAGTATTAATACATATTTATACATTTTTTATATATTTATAAATATATTTTTATATTTATATATATTTATATAATTATATGAATTTATAAAATTATAAATAAAATTAATATATATATTATTTAAATATATTTATTATAATTTTATAATTATTTAAATATATATATAATTATAATTATAAATAAATATATTTATAAGTATTTTTATATAATTATAAATTTATTTATATATTAATATATATAATTATATTATTATATATATAGACACACACACACAGAGATATATATCAATTAACAGATAAGTATTTATATTTACAAAATTATAATAAATATATTTATTATTTAAATACATTCATCGTAATTTTATTATATATAAATAAATAAATATATTTATTTGTAATTATAATTATAAATAAATGAATTTAAATATATTTTTATATACTCAAAATGTTCAGGAGGTAGGTGAGATCGCTCATAAAGAAATTTATTATAAAAGAAAAAATGGAAAAGGAAATAAAATGGATGGGTTCAAATAAAGACATGCCCACATAGAAAAAAAGAAGCCTACAAATCAAGAGCAGGTCCATAACCACTATCAGTGTCCTCATCATCGTCATCAATTTTTCAATCTCACTATTAATTATTTTGATTGAAAAGCATAAAATACTTCTCTTAGAGCTTTTTCTACTCTAGAGTGAGCACTTTGGTGGAAGACCTGGTGGAAATGTTTCTGCCATATCCTCATCCACAAGCCAAATATTCATATCCACACCCTCGATCATGATTTGATGGATGTAGACCCCACTGCTAGGTTTTAGTTTTTTGCCATGCCCCTCATGGATATTTATTATAAAAATCAGAAATAACATTATCCATGAGGGTCTGCTAAGACCCTTCATCCATTTTTTGGGGAGGAGAATCACATTAGAGTTAACTTATACCATACCCTTGCCTGCAGAAGTATTGTCACAACTTTTAATCTTGTCTTTCGATTTAATAGGTGATTTTATCGTCTTCTCATGATCGAATTGATGATTAGAAAGTTTTTTCACTACATCAATATGAACAGATTGAGGATCCATTATTTCCTCCATATATCTTCCATCATCTTCCTATTGTTTACCTATAGAATCACCTTCTAAGGAAATCACAATAATTTTTCAAACATTTTGATCATTTAAAACAACATGATCCTTGAGGTTTCATTGACTAGTATCAGCAACCACATACAGGGTTGTAAGTGGAACCAAAACATATCCACTGTATTCCTTCTTATTCAATCCATGATGAAGCACATCTCTAAATGATTTGTGATCCTCAAGTTGGGACTCAGTCTACTATTCACGATAGTGAACCATATTCATATAAGTCTCGAATTTCCCAGAAACATCGGCCTAGGTTTAAGAAGGCGCATCATCATCCAACATGGCTTTTCCAAAGTTTCCCTTAGTAAAATGGTTTCTAATTATTAGGTCATTTCCCCATTAATTATATTAGAAATAGATGGAAGAATGACCCTTAGAAACACATTTCTCACTTAGAATATTCTTCCTATAAGTCTCCACAGATTTCCCAGCAGCCATGCAGTCTGCACAAAAAGATGGCTGCTTCCCTTATTCAACCACAATCTGGATGTCATCCAAAGTGGTAGAGAGCTTGACTTTGTAAATTAGAGTATAACTTAGATCTATATCAACTAAAATTCTATCATAATGGCCAAAGTGAACATTCTCAATTTCCTTTTCAAGAAAAATCGGTGTTCCAATTTCCATTGGAATGACGTGCTAGATCTTGGGATTCCACAAAACCCAACTGAGACCATACAAGGAAATCCATACCTATGCAAAGGAATTTTTCACTCACAATACATTGAAATCAAGAGATCATTCATGAAGATGCAGAGATACCCGCTTCAAAAAGAGAGATCCAAAACTCCATGTGCAAGCCTTGGATTCATCGGAAGCGAAGATGTAGTGGAAGAAGAGTCAACCATGTGATACACATATCCAGTCAAAGAATCCCTAAATAGAGGAAACCTCATGAAACAAACCATCAAGCTTACAAGGAGTTTCTCCTTTATGAATAGAAATTCGCGTGATAAGTGATTTATATCCTATGATTAATCTTTCAAAAAAAGCCTCTAGATTTTCTTCCACATTAGTAGATGATTCCTTCTTCAAGATTCTGCTCATAGAAGAATTCTTATTTGCTGCCATGGCATTTAATAAATAAAAACTAAAAAATATTATTCATTTTAATTAAAACCATATTGAAAATATTACATGTATAATAAATAAATATATGTATAAATAAATATTACAAAATGATTGAATATATTGTTAACATTATTAATGAATATATATTAATAAATTAATAAATTAAATTAAATAAATTACAAAAATATTAAAAAGTGAATTCATAACATTTACGTGAATTACAAATATATATATATATACACATATACATTTACATGCACACATATACGTACACAGATGTATATACACACATACACATACATACATGAAGTTATACATGTACATGTATTTCAAATTATTTAATATCCATATAAATATATATCTAAATAAATATATTCATTTATATATTATATAATTGTTTAACTAAAATATTTATATAAAATATTTACTTTATTTATATACACATTTCTAGTTAATATATATAAACAAACTATTAAACATTTTGACTCACATATATTTATAATTTTTATATATAAAATTATGAAAACAAGATTCCTTTTTTATTAAAATTTATGTCAATAATATTTATATATTAATTTAATAAATAAAAATTTATATATATATATACTCGCTGTATTATAAATTTTATTTAAAAATATGTAAATATGTAAATATTTTTATATAATTATAAATATATTTATATAAGTATATATATATATATAATTACATATATTTGTAATTATATATATATAATTACATATATTTATAATTATATAAATATATATTTATTAATATATAAGTACATATAATTTTACATATAAAAAATATATATTATTTAAATATATTTATTATAATTTTATAATTATTAAAATAAATAAATATTCATTTATATTTCTAATTATAAATAAATATATTTATCAATATTTATATATAAATATATTTATATTATTATTATTATATATATTTATGTAATTATATATATATTAATATATTAATATATATAATTATAAATATAATAAAAATATTTATTTCATAAATATATTTATTATAACTGAATAATTATTTTATTATATATTTATATATATATATATTTAAATATATTTATTAATGAAATATATTTAATATAATTTTATAATTATTTAAATATATATATGTATATAATTATTTATAATTTTATAAATTCCTTTTTAAAATAATATTTATATATTTGAATTATTAAAAACTATATATTAATATATCATATTTATATTAATTATACTCATGCATTTTTTAATTAATGTTTATAAATACACCTTATTTATTGAATATAAATATAATAATTATATATATATATATATTAATAATATTTTTTATTAAAAGTTTTTATCAGTGCTAAGAATAGAGCATATAAAGATTCACCATTATTAGCACTAAAAAAGCACTGATAAATGGTATATATTTATTCGCGCTATTTTTAGTATTGATAAAGGTTACCTTTTTCAGTGCTTTTAGTTAGCACTGATAAAGGTAACCCTTTTATTAGTGCCTTTTGTTTAGCACTAATAAAAGTAGGTGTTCTATAAGCTGCAATCTGTGGTAGTGGGAAAAATTTTATTTCATAATCTTAGGGATCTCAGATATGAGGTGATAACATGGGACATATACACGAGGAATGGTCTCACAATGTTTGAAAGGCATCATCTGTTATAATGTTGTCAAGGCGTACATAGGAAAAAGTACTTTCTCTTAAGAATGAAGATGTATGTGGTTGACCAGTCATATTTTATATACATATGAAGATATATATTTAGGGCGCAGTATGTATAGTCAACATAAAGGTGTCCTTTAGAGTCAGATTCCCTAGACACGAATAGGCAAGGGAGGTTTGTGAGGATTAGAGTTTCTCAAAACATGAAGTGTGGTTTCTAAAAGGGAGGTTCCAAAAAATTATAATGGGATCATTTCGATTTAAATTAGACCCGACTGGGTGGAAAATTACTTGCATAAAATTGGATCGTATGTAAGGACGGGGTATTTTTCTCCAATCGTGAGTTCATAAATGAGGAAGCCTATGTTGCAATATCCTTCCCAAATCTGGGTTGTATGTGGTAGATGCGGCACTGTTTACATAGGCCTAAATACAATAAGTGATCCATGTGTCACTACATATCTCATTGGAATGAGAATCAAGTCACATGTAGTTCTTAGAATGGAAGAGTCCCCACAGTAATCTAACTCATACATGTGGAAGAGGCATTTTTTAATGGTTAGCCCTAGAATAAGGGATCTAGGTGTCAGTAAATATCCCATATGAATGAGAATCAAGCCACACATAGTTCTATGAAAATGGAGTTAGTGTAGTAGGAGACCGACACCAAGAGCATAGGTCTTCTTAGGTCTAATTCATAACAATATGTGGTTCTACATTGTATAATGGGGACATCAACCATATGGTTTAATGTCATGTGGTGAGGATTCTTATTCCACAAAAGGAGTGACAATAAGGAATGGTGTGGGGATTACACATGGAATCCACTCAGAATTCAGGGGAATTATCTCAAATGGGGAATCTTGTACTCATTGCATGAGGCTACCTTGAATTATCACCCGGGGCACCAAATGCTTCACACATAGGGTAAGACTATAGTATAAAATCATGTAATGATGACATTGTTGTACAATATGATGTCGTGTGACTAGGATGACACAGTTAATTCCTTTTAGACTACTACGACATTTGTAATTCCTTTTAAGGTCATGCAATAAGGACCATATGGTGGTCCTTTTGATGTATTTGCATCCAGGACCAATGTCATTGGTTACAAGAAATATTTCATGATAAGAATTGTATTGGTAAGGGGTGTAACATGCTAACCAACCATGGTGGTCAATGAATACACACCATTGGAGTAAAACCTATTAATGATAAAAGGTTCTTCCCATTTTGATTCATGCTTCATAAGATTCTTTCCAGTTATCACAAGGGTCTTGCGAGACAAAACTAGTTCTCCCTAGGGGAAGTAATGAAGGAGAACATTCTCTTTAAAATTTCATGCTATTGAGTTTTGGTGATCCTCTAAATGAAGTAAGGTATAGTACATTTTCTCATCGAGATGTTCCATTTCATCAAATCATTTCTGATATTTCTCATTTATAGATAGCTGATTGTAAATAGAAATGTAGAGTGAAGGAAATTGGACTTTGATGGGAAGAACTGATTCTTTACCATGTACTAGTGTATACATGGTCTCTTGTGTGGTAGTAAGGGTTGTAGCACATTAATTCAACAAGTCATGCATAATCTTTTCAGATATATATTTCTTACCTTTTACAACCATGTTCTAGAGTATGCATGGTCGAGGTTTTTTGAAATCCTATATCTCTTTGTTCGATGTTGTATGATACATAGGATAATGGTTGAACACAATATTAAACTCATGAAACATAATTTTCAATTTTAAAGAACAAAAATTGGTATTATTTTCCATCAATATTATGCCAGTTCCACCCAATATGGTGATAATATTGGAACTCACAAAGTTAATAATATTATTTATCATAAATTCCAGGAGGGGTATCGCCTCATCCCATTTAAAGAATATGTTGGTATGAGTAATGATGTACTTGAACTTCATGGTTGATTATGGAGGATATAGACCTACAATATCCACCACCATATAACAAACGGCCAAGATTATTTGGAAATGTAAAATAGATCTAGCGGTTGATGGATAAATTTAGCATGTATTTGATAGGAATGAAACCTTTTGGTGAATTTTGTGCAATTCTAAACCATTAAAGGAAAAAATACCCAATCCTTTTGATTTGATGAGGTAGATTGATCCTAAACTCATGTGTTCCACATGCACCGATTAGGAATTATTGCATAATGAAAATAGTCTCCTATCCATTAATACATATAAGGAGGCCTCCATCATATCACTATTTATAGAGGACCTTCTGGCGATTCATACAACCAGAATGAGTAAAGTTGATGGCCCGCCTTAATACTTTATCTATGATTGATCTGTACAATAGAAGAACCCCATTTTATAGGTAGTATAATATAGGCATCATCCAGCCATTTGTAGGATTATTTGGTTTGATGATGAAATTGACCCCATTGATCTCTTCCATGCTCTTAGTTACAAATAGAGATAGCATTTAGTGGTGAAAATTTCTAATGACTATTTCATCCCTTTCCAGATCTTTCAGAGTTGTAGCTGCATTTTTAAATGCATCATTTTGAAAATTTTGTGATAACAATACATGAGTTAATTTGTATCTAGGGGGAATTTTTTCATCAACCCTTAGACATAGTAAAATAAGGGGATCAACTCTTCCATTCTGATGGCATACTCACCATTGATATTATTGATCCCCATATTTGAATTTCCTTTTACCTTCAGGTGGTCCAATGGTATTTTAAATGCCCATTATAAATATATGATTAGGGATTGATATATATCCTCATTATTGGTAATTTTTTCTGAAAATATGAATAAATAGCATAGAAATTTCTTTATGAGAGAGATAAGAATGGCTCCGAAACCGAATTTATTGAGTTCAAGGTTATCCATACCCTATCATATTTGGATTCTAAAATCACCATAAAAATACATATCCCATGTATGGGGGTAGTATTGGATGTATAAAAATTATTCATTAAGAAATTGAGTATTTAATGACTTTTCTTATACAGGAGATGTTCTTCAATAAAATATGCCAATGCATTACTTTTTATTTCTTTTTTTGGTATGAACAGAATGTCAAACTACTATAGAATGGATTACTACCATGATAAACATCTAGTTATCATAGGATGGTTGAGGATATATTTGAGCGGATTATTAGGAGAGACAAAATGGACATCATGGCATTGTAGGCAGTGCCTCTATTTTTGAACTGCAATGATTAACATAAGGAAACTTTTCTTGATATCTGAATATCAAGTCTTAGTATCAATCATGGGTTGAATGAGATAATAGAGGTTGTTCTCATTCTTGAAGTTATTTTTTAGTATGAGTAAAATGAACCATGATTACTCTTGTGCAATCATGTATAAAACGAGTGTCTTTGATTTTATATGAGAAATTTGAAATGGTGTGATTATAAGATATTTCTTGATACTATTACTGGATTCTTGGATGTCATTTTTCAACAAATAAGTGAACCCCTTTTTCATTAGCATGTTGAAGGGTAAAAATTTTCCCTAAAGATTCACTATGATGTTTCGAAGGGAGGTGAGTCATCCCTAAATTCCTCTTAATTATTTGATATTTTTGAGGAGGTGGTATAAGGACCTAGGCTTAAACATTACTTAATCTTGAGTTACTTCAAGAATACACATTGAGGATCTTTTCAGGTTTAGAGTTTTAGAGAATTATATCATAAAATATGCATTACATTCCACATTTAAACAAAGTGGATACATAGACGATAGTACTCATTTTTCCCATCAACAAAAACATATTTAAAATAAAACATGGATTCTTTCTTGACACTTCTTTGACACTATCATCACATCATATACCTTTCCCTTGACCTGTGAAAAACATTTCAAAAACTTGGGATGAGCATAAAAAGATCAGTAAGGGATATAAAAATATGCAAAGGAAGCATGAGTACATGTATACGTAGGAATCAATGAAATCATAATTTACTCATAAAACATAAGCACTTTAACATAACTCATAAAATCATGAATAAAATTTAGAAATCATAAGACATAAAGGTAACTTGAGGCATTCATAACATTATTACATAGGGAGTAACCCTCTTGGTTACGTTTGAAATACCCATCACAACATATTCCCTAAATCTATTCGAAGAAACCTTAACATTTAACCCCTTCGCGTTACGCAATTCATTGGAAAGCTATATCGGGCTCAACATCCCTTAGTTTATCACGGAACCACCTCTCTTCCAAACAATGCCCATGAACCATAACATAATTGTATCACATAAAACATGCATAAAGGAAACATAACATTTCCACATTTAAATCACAAGATATCAATACAACACATTGATATAATAGAAGAATTATGAAAATAATTTTCAATAACAAAAGAAAAGAAAAGTAAAACATGGTATTTATTTTCCATTAAAAAAAGGTTATGTCTTGTAGAGGAAGCCGAAACTGAAATAATGGTCATGGCGGCGGAGAAGTCATTGTCGCCGCATACGTACGACAAATAAAAACCTTCCCTTTTATCGTTTAGTAAACAATTAGTATAAAAAAGATTCCTTTTAAATAAACATAAAAGTAAAAGGGTTTTATTCACCGTATAAAATAAAGTTCTGTATAAAACAAAATATGCCTCAATGAAAGGAGATTGAGATGAAGTCCCTTACAAAGACAGTATCCTTGGATTAAGGATAAATCAATTACATAATTATGTGTGACAAACGAATACACCAAATATAATTGGATATTAAGTGTAAAACAATCAAATATCATTCACACATATTCATATAACAACATATTCAAGGAGTACAAGTTTATCCCAAATAATCAAAATTGGCTTAAGAAGTTCCCTTGCAAAAATTCGACAGCCTAACGCCGTCACTTCAAAATTCAGAAAAAGAGTTGATGAGAGATAAAAAGGGTAACTCATCACTTTGACATTAAATTTACATCAATAAGGATATAGAAGAACATATCCCAACATTACAATATGTAAATTAAAAGACCCAAAAATAAGTCTTTTAAAAAGAGGTGGGTGAAAAGATCCCTTACCGACTTGGGTATCTTTCGAAACATACACCCCATGAAAGAAGTACAATACAACATTGATGTAAATACTCATAAATGAAATTATATAACAAAAAGATTAGAATAATGGGCAGTAAATATAC
This sequence comes from Viscum album, assembly GCA_963277665.1. Classification (NCBI taxonomy): domain Eukaryota; kingdom Viridiplantae; phylum Streptophyta; class Magnoliopsida; order Santalales; family Viscaceae; genus Viscum; species Viscum album. The sequence goes on along the minus strand of OY728165.1, from coordinate 1,711,573,128 downwards.
CACTCAAAGGAAATGGTGTCAAATGTAGCATAAACCTCACGGGAATAAAAGTTAGATGAAAATCCCTTACGAAAACTCGGCAGCCTAACGACCCCACTTAAAACATCCAAAAATGGAATGATGAGATCAAATAGGGTCATTAATCATATTAACATAAAATTTACAGAAATAGGAATATAAAATAACATCCCCCAACATAATAAAGTGGAGCTCAAAAGAAGTGACATAAAAGAGAGTACTTAAAAAGAAAGAGAGAGGTTGGATCTCTTACGAAAATTTGGAAGCCTAACGGCGCCAATCATATCTTCAAAAATGGATTGATGAGAGAAAATAGGGTATCTCATCATATGAAAATAAAAATTAAAGTAATAGTAATATAAAAGAAAATCCCAATCATAAGAAATATGAGCTTAAAAGTAATGACATAAAAGAGTGTACTTAAAAAGAAAGAGAGGGGTAGGTTCCCTTACCTCTTGTCCGACATGACTCGATCGTTCTTTAATATCCTGAATAATAAAATTTCGTCAATTTATAATTTATTAAGGACCTTATTTAAATATTATTATTCAGTTCATATCACATATTATAATGTTATAATAATTGGTTAGTAAAGTGAGTTCATATCAGACGTTTTTTTCGATGTTTGGTACATGAGTAAAAAATGAACTTGTTGGAAAAGAATTTTCCATGTAGTTATAGGTACATCATATCCAGAATAGTATTGATGTTTTAAATATAATATATATCCATTATATATTCATTTTATACTATTATATATCATTTGGAGAAAAAAAATTAAAATCACCGTTCATGGAGACGGTAGGTCGTACCTACGCATGAACGCTACTTTCATTTTTTGTCATATTAATGGAATTAAAACAAAATGAGATATATATATATATATTATAATTCCATAATTATATCCATCATTTAGATGTAATATATTACATATATATCCATTATATATATGTACTTATAATAGTACATAACATTTGGAGATAAGAAATGAAATGTACCGTTCATGGAGACGGTAAGCCGTACGTATGCATTAACGCTACTTTCATTTCATTTTTTTTGTATTCAATGGAATGAAATAATAATGATATAAAGGTATATTATAATTACAGTAGTATATCATATGTAATACCATTAATTACATCCTTTATATGTCCCACATATGGCATTAATGAATCAAATCACTTTGAGGGGGCGGTAGTCCGCACTTCCTAAAATGAAGATATCACGTTTACCCATAATGGAAGCCATAAAGGTATGCCATAAATGAAAAATACAGAAGCTTAAGGAAAACATAAAAATATTATATATCATATATAAATATAGCTACATCTTAATGGCCACCTTTGAAGGTGTTAAAAGAATATTGAACAATCGTCGTTTCGTGAGGCAGTAATTCACCATCCACAGATACAGTATGTTCTTTAACCGTTAGACGGAGGTGTGTGAAAGTGTAGCTCGAATACTTCTTATAAAAAAACTATAGTATATTAAATATACATGTTTTGTAATAAAAAAAGTAATAAAAAGAGTTTAGGGGTTTTGAGAAGCAAAATAAAACAAAAGAACACAAGGGAAGACATTACCTTTAAATCGGGTAAATCTCTTTGAATTAAGCTCAAAGTCTTCCTTGGAAAGAATTATCCACAAAATGAGGCATCAATGATGAATAGAGGGATGTGGAGAGATGAAATGGGCAGGGGTTGGCTGAGACAAAGGCTTGAGAGGTGTGTGTAATGTGCTATAGGTGGGGGCCTTTTATAATAGGAGAGGAGGGGCACTCTTGGAAAGATATAAAATATTAATTTATTATAAAATGATTTTAGGATTTTAAAGGTCCCAAAAGGATATATTTCTAGGATAGGGTGATAAGGTTTTTAAAGCCACCCATACAATAGGTTTTTGACAAGTGTAAGACTTAGATTTCACCCTATCTTCTCATTTTATTTAAATCGTTCATTTATGAGGTAATCACTACATCATCACGGTTTCATAAATAAATAAATTTATATAATTTATAAAAATTATAAAAAAAATATCATGATGTAGGAAATATTTTTATCTTTTTAATGAATATTTATAGTCAAATTTTAGACTTATATAACCCCATGTAAAAATTGTATTAGTAAAACAACACATGTTTGTGATATTTTAATTTTAACTTTAAATAAAAAGGTATTAATGTCATTTTCCAACAAAAGTGGCTCCATGGGGTCCCCAAGTTGACCCATGTATTTTTTTGGTCGGAAATGACTCTTCCAATAAGGGTAGAACATGTGTCAAGGTCATTTCATATTATTATAACATTATCTTTACCTTAATTTACACTAATTACCTCTAATCACGATTAAAACTGAAGAGTTACTATTAACCAAAAATTTATTTTAATCCCAATGAACCACATTTTACATCCTAATGACCACCATGTATGTATGATTTTTGGAATTCAAACCACAGAAGTGTTAATGTTTCATTTAAACGAAAAAACAGTTTTAAACTACCACTTAGTGGTTTCACTATTCATCAAAAATTGAAGTCTTTCAGAAAAATACAAAAAATTCACCCTAAGATATATTTGATATTCCGAATTAAAAAATGATGTCTATTTTTCAAAATTCAAAACATATATGTTGCATTAATTAATTTAATAATTAATTCCCGCTATCAAAACAAATAGCGTGTTTTTAAGAAACAATATCTATTAAAAGACTGACACTAGTTTAAGTCCAATTTCAAAGTGACATTAATTCCAATGACCACTATTGGATTAAATGGTAATAATATATTCTAATTTCACTTTAAAAACAATTCAAAAGATAATCTAATCATATAAATAAAATAGATTAAAAAGTGGTTTTGAATTAAATACAACATTTTTCATTATTCATTGAAAAATGAACTTTATCGAAAAAATACCAAAATATTACACAATGTAAATTTTGATGTCCCGATTCTAAAGAATAATTTTATTTTTTCAAATATAACACATAAAATTGTTAAAAAGTGGATTTAAAAGATGTTCCCCATTAAAAGGCGATTAATCGACCTTTTAAAGAATAATAGAATGTTTGCGCTTAAAATTGGATTCATTCGCATTTTACTCCTCTAACATTTATTGTAAAAAGTAAAAATATTTGACAAACAAATATAATCATTTTTTAGTTAGTTCTGTTCATTCCTTCCATTACAACGGTTAGGCGTTAACTACCATTTAGAATAGTATTATTTTATTATTAGAGTGCAACATAAGATTCCCAAAAAACACGTTGTTGCGTATTGGGTACGCCATCGAGCATAGCATCCCCTTTAAAGTAATACTAATATTTTATTCACAAATATGGATAAATGGGAAAATTTCATATTCTTTATTTACCTGGGGTGTTACATCCTTCCCCCCTTTTTGGGAATTGCGTCCTCACAATTTTAAAATTGGGCTTGGAAAATTTATTGAAAATCCCACATCAGAACAAGAGTCAGTAAAACAGTCACTTTAAAATAAAGAAAGAGAAGTACAAAGGTCACCCGAGTTAACCCATACTTGGATTCCATGTAGGAAAACATGGATATGGAGGAAAAAACAAAGGGTCGTGTTCTGAGGGAGATTGATAGTAAACATGTCTATGAGAAACTTAACCATAAGAAAATCACAAACTTGTTATAGGTTAAACGGTATTCCATTCCCCAGTAGGAAAAGTTAACAGACAACATTTTTGTTTTATGTTACTCTTCATTGAGGAATTTATTTTCGAGCTTAACTAAATCATAATGAAACATACTTACTTGTCACGTAGACTATCAACTTTTACTAGATTCCTTAATCAAACTCATATTTTCTCCAAAAGACGAGTATTTAGGAAGACCTGTTCACATTAAGAGTACTATAATCAACTTCTTGATATCACCTAATCCAAAAAATAGAACTATATATTTCCCATGTCTTTAGACATAAACCGAAACAAAAATTGTTAGTTTGAGATCAGATAATACACAAAAGTATAATCCTTTATAAAAAGAAAATCTATTCTTAATCTCCAAAATTTATCCAAAAAACCCCAAAGTTCATTGAAGACCATTCTATAAACAATTGTCCATAAAATTCTTCAAAGTAATCCAAACTAAGATTTAAACCCAAATTTTTGAAGGATCTAATCACATAGTCTTACAAGGTACAAATTAACTTTTATCTTTAAATAACATTAGTTTCTCTTAAATTCTCATATTGAAAAGTAATTAACCTAATCACATATCCTCCATGATAGGCTAATAATTTCAATAGATAACCCAAAATAAACTTACTATTGATTCCTAAAATCATCTAACTAAAATTAATTAGTCAAACTAACCAGGGACTTCACGTAGTCCATTGGTAGGCGATAAATACCAGTCGCACTTTGGGCATGGGTTCGATTCCCGCAGCTTTGTCCAACGCGACGGGTTGTCACACGGTCTGCGTGTTGTCCTTTTTCCAAAACTATATAATTCTTAAAACATTCCCCAGAATGAGATAAAATCTTCAAAAATAATCATAACATATTTTAACCTCAAGTTTATCTCATGCCTTTCATTTTCCATCATAACATGTAATAACCCATAATTACCTCAAAAGTAAGGATCATATAAACCCTAATGGTTACCTTTATAATTATTACCTGAACTTCCACATCGATTTTTCATCACATACATGATGATTTACGGAACATACAAAGGTTCAAGTGGTTGATCAAGAATCCTTGATAGTTGGTTTAGAACAACCATGAGTTTCCACATTGAATCCTCCATTTCATCCAGTCTCTTAATCAGAGAACCATCACAGTTTCCTTCTAACCTATTGTCACTTTGGTGCCTGCTAGATCCATCCATTCACTAAAAACAGAAATGTCAGTGTGAGGATATCAATAAAACCATCATGTACTAATGAGGAAGATAAAAACTAAGATATACTTAATCATTCACTTTATCTAAAACTAGGACTCTTTCTGAAATCCTAACCATTATGGTAATGTCACTTATGCTTAGAGATATCCCTAACCTCTAAAGTTATCTAAACCTCCCTTTGATTCCAACTATAAGGCCCCATCCTTAAATATTACTTAATCTTGAGTCACCTCAAGAATACATGTTGAGGATCTTTTCAGGTTTAGAGTTTAATAGAATTAGATCATAAAAATGCATTAAATTCCACATTTAATCAAAGTGGTTACATAAATGATAGTACACATTTTTCCCATCAACAGAAACATTTTTAAAATAAAACAAGGATTATTTATTGAAACTTTATTGACACTATCATCACATCACGTAACTTTCCCTTGACCTGTGAAAAACTTTTCATAAACATGGGGTGAGCATAAAAAGCTCAGTTGGGGATATAAAAATATGGAAAGGAAACATGAGAACATGTATACGTAAGAATCAATGAAATCATACTTTACCCATAAAACTTAAGCACTTTAACATACCTCATAAAATCACGAATAAAACATAGAAATCATAAGACATAAAGGAAACTTGAGGCATTCATAACATTCTTACATAGGGAGTAACCCTCTTGGTTATGTTTGTAATACCCATCACAACATATTCCCTAAATCTCTTTGGAGAAACCTTAAAGTTTAACCCCTTCACATTACCCAATGCATTGTAGATCAATATCGGGCTCACCCTCCATTAGTTTATCACGGAACCACCCATCTTCAGAACAATTCCCAAGAACCATAACATAATAATATCACATAAAACATACATAAAATAAACATAACATTTCCACATTTCAATCACAAGATATCAATACAACACATTGATATAATAAAAACATTTTGAAAATCATTTTCAATACCAAAATAAAAGAAGAGTAAAACATGGTATTTATTTTCCATTAAAAAAAAGTTATGTATTATAGAGGAAGCCGAAACTGAAATAATGGTCATGGTGGCGGAGAAGTCATTGTCTCCACATACGTACGACAAATAAAAACCTTCCCTTTTGTAGTTTAGTAAACACTTCGTATAAAAAAGATTCCTTTTGAATAAACATAAATGTAAAAGGGGTTTATACACCGTATAAAATAAAGCTGTGTATAAAACAAAATATGCCTCAATGAAAGGAGATTGAGATGAAGTCCCCTATAAAGACAGTATCCTTGAATTAAGGATAAATCAATTACATAATTATGTGTGACAAACGAATACACCAAATATAAGTGGATATTATGTGTAAAACAATCAGATATCATTCACACATATTCATAGAACTACATATTCAAGGAGTACAAGTTTATCCCAAATAATAAAAATTGGGTTAAGAAGTTCCCTTCCAAAAATTCGACAGCCTAACGGCGTCACATAAAAATTCAGAAAATGAGTTGATGAGAGATAAAAAGGGTAACTCATCACTTGGAAATAAAATTTAAATCAATAATGATATAGAATAACATATCCCAAAATTACAATATATAAATTAAAAGGCCCAAAAATAAGTCTTTTAAAAAGAGGAGGGTGAAAAGTTCCCTTGCCGACTTGGGTATCTTTCGTAACATACACCCCATCAAAGAAGGACAATACAACATTGATGTGAAAACTCATAAATGAAATTATATTACAGAAAGAGTAGAATAATGGGCAGTAAATATACCACTCAAACTAAATGGTTTCAAATGTAGCATAAATCTCACGTGAATAAAAGTGAGATGAAAATCCCTTACGAAAACTCGACAGCCTAACGACGCCACTTAAAACTTCCAAAAATGGATTGATGAGATCAAATAGGGTATATAATCATATTAAAATAAAATGTACATAAATAGTAATATAAAAGAACATCCCCCAACATAATAAAGAGGAGCCTAAAAGAAGTGACATAAAGGAGAGAACTTAAAAAGAAAGAGAGAGGTTGGATCTCTTACGAAAATTCGGTAGCCTAACAGTGCCAATCAAATCTTTCAAAATGGATTGATGAGAGAAAATAGGGTCTCTCATCACATGAACATAAAAATTACAGTATTATTAATATAATATAACATCCCAATAATAAGAAATATGAGCTTAAAAGTAATGACATAAAAGAGTGTACTTAAAAAGAAAGAGAGGGGTAGGTTCCCTTACATCCTGTCCGACATGACTCGATCGTTCTTTAATCTCCTAAATAATAAAATTTGGTCAATTTATAATTTCTTAAGGACCTTATTTATGGATTATTATTCAGTTCATATCCCATATTATAATTTTACAATAATTGTTTAGTAAAGTGAGTTCATATCAGACGTTTTTGTCGATGTTCGGTACATGAGTAAAAATTGAACTTGTTGGAAAAACAATTTCCATGTAGTTATAGGTACATCATATCCAGAATAGTATTGATGTTTTAAATATCATATATATCCAGTATATATTCATTTTATACTATTCCATATAATTTGGAGATAAAAAATTAAAAGCACCGTTCATGGAGACGGTAGGCCATACGTACGCATGAACGCTACTTTCATTTTTTGGCATATTAATTTAATTAAAAAAATGAGAGATATATATATTATAATTCCAGGATTATATCCATCATTTAAATGTAATATATTACATATATATCCATTATATATATATACTTATAATAGTACATAACATTTGGAGATAATAAATGAAATGTACCGTTCATGGAGACGGTAAGCCGTACGTACGCATGAACGCTACTTTCATTTCATTTTTTTGTATTCAATGGATTTAAATAATAATGACATAAAGGTATATTATAATTCCAGTAGGATATCATATGTAATAACATTAATTACATCATTTATACGTCCCACATATGGCATTAACGAATCAAATCACTTTGAGGGGGCAGTAGTCCGCACATCCTAAAATGAAGATATCGCGTTAACCCATAATGGAAACCATAAAGGTATGTAATAAATGAAATATAAATAAGTTTAAGGAAAACATAAACATATTATATATCATATATAAATATTGTTACATCTTAATGGACACCTTTGAAGGTGTTAAAAGAATATTGAACAATCATCATTTTGTGGGGCAGTAATTCACCATCCACAGAAACAATATGTTCTTTAACCATTAGACGGAGGTGTGTGAAAGTGTTGCTCTAATCCTTCTTATAAAAACAATCCAGTATATTTAATTTACTGGTGGTGTTACAAAAAAATGTAATAAAAAGATTTTAGGGGTTTGGAGAAGCAAAATAAAACAAAAGAACACAAGCGAAGACATTACCTTTAAATCGGGTAACTCTATTTGATTTAAGCTCAAAGGCTTCCTTGGAAGGGATTCTTCCCAAAGTGAGGCTTCAATGATAAAGAGAGAGACGTGGAGAAATGAAATGGGTAGAGGTTGGCAGAGCCAAAGGCTTGAGAGGTGTGTGTAAGGTGGTAGATGTGTGGGCCTTTTATAAGAGGAGAGGAGGGGCACTCTTGGAAACTTATAAAATATTACTTTATTAAAAAATTATTTTCGGATTTTAAAGGTCCCAAAAGGATATAGATCGAGTATACGGTGATAAGGTTTTGAAATCCACCCATAAAATAGGTTTGTGACAAGTGTAAGACTTATATTTCACCCTATATTCTCATTTTATTTAAATCGTTCATTTATGAGGTAATCACTGCATCATCACAGTGTCATAAATAAATTAATATATTTAATGTCTATAAATTATAAAAAAATATCATGATGTAGGAAATTTTTTTAGATTTATAATGAATATTTATAGAAAAAATATGACTTATATAACCCCATGTAAAAATTGTTTTAGTAAAACAACACATGTTTGTGACATTTTAATTTTAACTTTAAATAAAAAGGTATTAATGTCAGTTTCCAACCAAAGTGGCTCCATGGGGTCCCCAAGTTGACCCATGGACTGTCTTGGTCGTCCATGACTCATCTAATAAGAGTATAACATGTGTCAAGGTCATTTAATATTATTATAACATTATCCTTATCTTAAATTACACTAATTACCTCTAATCACGATTAAAACTTAAGAGTTACTATTCACCAAAAAAATTATTTTAATCCCATTGAACCAAATTTTACATCCTAATGAAAAACATGTATGTCATATTTTTGAAATTCAATCCACAGAAGTTGTAATGTTTCATTTAAACGAAAAAACAGTTTTTAAACTACCACTTAGTGGTTTCACTATTCATCAAAAATTGAAGTCTTTCAGAAAAATACAAAAAATTCAACCTAAGATATGTTTGATATTAAGAATTCAAAAATGATTTCAATTTTACAAAATTCAAAACATATAAGTTTCATTAATTAATTTAATAATTAATTCCCACTGTCAAAACAAATAGCATGTTTTTAAGAAACAATATCTATTAAAAGATTGACACTAGTTTAAGTCCAATTTCAAAGTGAAATTAATTCCAAGGACCACTATTGGATTCAATGGTAAAAATATATTCTAATTTCACTTTAAAAACAATTAAAAATATAATCTTATCATACAAATAAATTAGATTAAAAATTGGTTTTTAGTTAAAATACAACATTTTTCACTATTCATTAAAAAATGTACCTTATCAGAAAAATATTAAAAATTTCCACAAAGTAAATTTTGATGTCCCTATTCTAAAGAAAGAATTTTATTTTGTCAAATATAACACATAAAATTGTAAAAAAGTGGATTTAAAAGAGCTTCTCCGTCAAAAGGTGGTTAATCGACCTTTTAAACAATATTAGAATGCTTACGCTTAAAATTGGATTCATTTGCATTTTTAATCCTCTAAAATTTATTGTAAAAAGTAAAAATATTTTACAAACATATATAATAATTTTGTAGTTAGTTCTGTTGATTCCATCCTTTACAACGGCTAGGCGTTAACTACCATTTAAAATAATATTATTTTATTATTAGAGTGCAACGTAAGATTCCCAAGAAACTCGTTGTTGCGTATTGGGTACGCCATCGAGAATAGCGTCCCCTTTAAAGTAATATTAATATTTTATTCAAAAATATGGATAAATGTGAAAATGTCATATTATTTATTTACCTGGGGTGTTACAGGTGGCATAATAAGGATATCCTTAGGAATCTTATGATTGAAATTGTTTCCATGACGATGTACTATGAAACTGAGAAAATTTCCTAAGGTGACACTAATTTTTTTTCAATGGGCTCATTTTTAGGATATACTATCATAGACTGCTGAAAATTGTTTCAAGATAGACTATATAATTAGTATGTTACAGAGATTTCACCACTAGATCATTGATATAACACTCGACCAATGTTCCCAAGAAGGGTTGGAAATGAGGCGTATGACACATGGATATGTGTCCCCAAAATTCTTCCAACCAAATAGAATCACCAGATAGTAGTATAAAACTTGTGGTGACATGAATGCAGTGACATATTAATATTTAGTGGCCATCTAGGTCTATTTATATCATGTGTATCAATCCACATAGGAGAGGGATCTACAACTGGAAGTTGCATTAATCAAAAGTTATGTAATTGGAAGTTGGAAGTTATATTTTAAGAAATACAATTTGAGACCCATGAAATTGATGAAAATATGATCTTAACATTATTATTTTTGAAAAGGACAATATTAGTGAGCCACTTAGGGTATTAGACCTCCCAAATGATGTTTTATTTTATGATATTATCAACTTTAGCTTCAACCATGGCAGTGTGAGTCGAATGTGTACTTCTAGCCACCTGCATTGGCCATAACAATCATTCAAAAATCCCATGTAGTGGGTGAATACATAAATATCAAGGCCTAAAATTTATATATACTTTCAAAAAAACACATCTCGGTGCTATTTTAAGGAGTTGTATAGATCTTTTTATTTGGGGGACATGGGCGTGATGATAAATATCAGTCGCAGATCCTCCTTTCTGCCCAAATTTATCTATTTTAATTTCATAAATAGTGGTTGAGATACCTTAATTGAGTTCTGCAGGGGTGTCTTTGTGGTCTTATATTGTTCTTCCTCCTCCTTGAAAACAATATTAGGAGGAATGGGTGATGGAGGGGAATCATCAGATCCAAAATAGATAATCAATAACTCAATATTTATGAGATGGCATGGGGGTATCCCCTCTATCTATAGGTGACACGAGAGACTATTTTGCTTCATATAACAATTAAGGAGTTTTTTTAAAGATCTATAGATATAAAAAATGAATTTTCACCTGGGGTGTTTCTACTATTGTGAATATTATAATCCTTTTTGGAATTTTCATCTCCATTTTATAAAACTAATAAAATGAGAGTTGATTAATACCTACCCAAACACAAATTTTCATATTCAATTTGATTGATGGAAAATAAATATTAATCATAAAACTCTTATAATGTTTTATAAAGGGTCATTTCCAAACCATTAGGGATAGTAAACCATGTGACATCATTAATTATTGGTTGCTTCCCTTCTCTCTAGTACTGTATCAATGCATTGAGATTCACATGATTTGAATGGATCATTATCATTGTGCAGTGTTCCGTTTTTTCTATTGATGAAGTATTTGAGACATTGGTAGTATTTTGAAGGGATTTATAAATGTTTATGAAACCATGACCTTCATATAAGTACATTTAAAGGTGTGTCCTTCCAAACAACTAAGAACTAAAAGTTGGACACCAGATCCTTGAATTAATCTCTATGATTGAATTGTCTCTGAGGATTTTTATCCATTTTTTCAAAACACTGAAGTGTAAGGGAAGATGTAGAAAAGTTGGGTTCACTAGAACCCATTTTATGGAGCGTTCATACTAGAACAAGATGGATTATTGATCTATTATCAATAGATGATCATCATATTGCACTGTAATTTGGATTTATAGATACATAAAGGTTACGATGGTTCCCTATATAAAAGCAACCATGAATTTTTCTATAAAATAGATAACAGCATAAAAATAAAAAATATTGTTATCTTAATGATATACATCATTAGTGGTGATCTCATATTTGAAATATTAAGGGATCAATAGGGCCTCTATAAGGACTTCCCAAATATATTTTAATAAACTAAGTGCATCTAGAATTAATAGTTTAGCCAAGGCCATGAACAACTATTTTAGGATGTTATTTTATTTTACCTAAGGTCTACATTTCTCAATTTAGAGATTCTACATAGTAACAAATTTAGGGTTTTAATTAATTGAGGTATATATGTTAGGAAATTTAACGTACATTGGAGTCACTTCAATTATGGATGGATTATATCAACTTGGTTTTCCTACTTATTTAGTCCAATAAAACTATTGTTCCCTCATCAATCAATATTAATAAATAAATGGATATTTTTACTTCTGATAGATTATGGGTGTGTCTCCCTACATCATCTAGGTTTGAAAAAGAACTAATCCATGGGTTTCATCCACTCATGTAGCTTCAGTGGAGTTGTGTCCTAGGTGCTGGGCTTGACAACACTTACGCCCTCCCCTATTTCCTTAGCTCCTATGACCTATGCCTATTTCTCATCGGTATGGTACAAGATAATAAGGTTCATTATTGTAAACATCATTAGATAATTGATCCATTAAATGAATTATTATAAGGGAATCAAAGAATATTTCTTCATATGATGATTAATCCTCTTGGTGGAACAATGCTTAGGATACTGATTGGTGGGATGATGCCCATCCTCTCAATATTATAGACATGAAGCTCAAGTGGGTTGGTGATGAATATGGTATTGGAATGATATCATCTTACAATACCTGATTTTTTTCTACTGATTACATCAAATCATAGAATATTGTCTCTTATAAGATTGTGACACCAATGAATTTGGTTTCACCGTGATAGATGAAATCGGGGGAATAATCGGCTGATTTAACTGTCCCTTAAGGATAACATGAGCTAAATTATTTTTCTTTATGGTCATCCAATAATTGAACTTATGTACAACATTTCTATAACATCTATCCATTTACCCTCTTTCTCTAGAGTGGAAGTGAAAAAACATGCCACTTGTGCTTGAGGCTTTCCCAATATCACTTACCTAGAATCAACTATATTTTGTAGGATTTATATAAACATAAAGAAAACCTGATGGTGTGGCCCAATGTTACACTGAAGGATAAATAATTTAGAAGGCCTTTCGGCCAATATGATCAGGAATTTTAGGTTCTAAAAATTTAAGCAAGTTGTTTTCTATGGCTGCAATAATGTTTTCGGGAGCCTACTCATCTTCAAAAGAATAAATTTTATTCATATAATATTTAAATTGGGTGTGTTTTTATCCTTTATATCATATATATGGGGATATATCTACCCTTATGTCCATTATAGATGATGTTCCATGTGATAAGGTCTGGGATTCAAAGTTATACCCAGTGAAGGAGCCAACTTACGAGTGACGATTGTAGTTTCCACTTCCCCTATTTGGTTTTCTCTGACTTGACTCGATGGTTATTTAATCTCCTGAATATTAACATAAAAAATATTTCTAATTGATTAAGAACCATTTTCATGTTTATTATTCCCTTTATATCAGTTACTGCCATGTGGTAACCATTATGTAATCATTTAAGTTAATAATGTTCATTTTTTTGATATTTGTTACTTAAGTCAAAAATGGACTTCTTATAATTACATGTTGTTCATGTGGTAAAAGGTTCATTATATATAGAATGATATTCATGACTTGGATATCATATATATCATATATATCCACCATATACAAGTATTTATAATAGTACATAACATTTAGAGGTAGGAAATGAAATGCACCGTTCATGGAGACGGTAATCCGTATGTACGCATGAACGCTACTTCCATTTATATTTAATATTTATTGGAATTAAAACATAATGATACACAGTAGTATTATAATTCCAGTATTTTATCATATATAATATCATTAATCCTATCCTTTATATGTACCACATATGGTATGAACAAGTCATATAACTTTGAGGGGGCGGTAGTCCGCACTTCCTCAAATGAAATTATCGTGTTTACACATAATCGAAACCATAAAGGTTTGATATATATAAAAAATACAGAAGAATAAAGAAAAAAACATAATATATATCATATATAAATACAGTGACATCATAATGGCCACCATGATAGGTGTTAATATAATATTGAACAATCATCGTTTCGTGAGGCAGTAATTCTCCACCCATAGAAATAGTGTGTTCATTAACCATTAGACGTGGGTGTGTGTGATTCTAGGTATAATCCTTATAATAACAACATACTAGTATATTGAGTATAATGGTGTTATAATGGGATAAAAAAAATATAGTGGTGAGTGAAGAAGGAAAATAAAATGAAGAAACTCGAGAGAAGACATTACCTCTAAATCAGGTAACTCTTTTTTATTTTAGCCAAAAGAATCCTTGGGAAAACATCTGCCCAAATTGAGTCATCTAAGAGTAAGAGGAAGATGTGGAGAGATAATATGATAAGGGTTTGGATGACCCAAGGGCTTGAGAGGTGTGGGTAAGGGGGTAGATGTGGGGGCCTTTTATAAGAGGGAGGAGGGTCACTTTTGGAAACTCTTGAAATGTTACTTTATTATAAAGTGATTTTCAGATTTTAAAGGTCCCACAATGATATATTTCTAGGATAAGGTTATAAGGGTTCAAAATAAACCCATCCAATAGGTTTTATACAAGTGTAAGTCTTTGATTTTACATTATATTTTCATTTTATTTAAATCGTTCATTAATGAGGTAATCACTCCAGCATCATGGTGTCATAAATAAATTTATTTGTTTAATGTCTAAAAATTATATAAAAATACCATGATGTAGGAATTTTTTTTTGATTTACAATGAATATTTATAGTCTAATATATAGTTTATGTAAATAAAACTAAAATTATTTTACTTAGGTATTACATAGTTTGGTTATATTTTCCTTTTTTTTAAAAAAATATGATAAAAGGTCACTATCACACAAAAGTGATCCCATGGGGTCCCTAAGTTGGAAAAAGGCATCCCATGGTAGGCCATGACATATCCAAGAGGATTAAAACACATGTTGGGGTCATTTTCTATTATTATTATACTATTTTATTACCCTTAACTACCCGATTACTAATTAATCATGATAATTAAAGATAATTGTCATCATTACTATTCATAATGTTAAAAAACAAAAGAGTCTTAATTACATAATTTGGACCTTATGATTCCAAATATGGAATCAATTTTACCAAATTCCAATCACAAAAATTTCAGTAATTAATTTAAAAATAATTCTCGTTGTCAAAAAAATACCGTGTTTTTAAGAAACAATATCTATCAAAAGATTGATACTTGTTTATGTCCTTTTTCAAAGTGAAATTAATTCTAATGACCACCATTGGATTAAATAGTGAAACTATATTCTAATTACACTTGAAAACCAATTAAAAATATAATCTATCCATATAATTAAATTTTATGAAAAAGCAGTTTTGAAGTAATATGCAGTATTTTTCACTATTCATTAAAAAATGATCATTGTTAGAAAAACTCCAAAAATTTATCCAAAGTAAATTTAAATGTCCCAATTCTAAATAATAAGCTTATTTTAACATATAGATCTTATAAAATTTCCAAAAGTTAGATTTAAAAATGGTTCTTCATCAAAAGGCGGTAAAACAATCTTCTAAAAATATTTGAGTATTTTATGCTTAAGATTTGATTTATTATCATTTTAAGTATCTAAAACAATTTATAATTCATAAATAGACATAGATATTAAAATCTATTATTCTTTACTTACTTGGGATGTTACAGTCATTAGATGAGATTAACTAGGAGGAATCACTATATGATGATCATATTAAATGGGAAATACTAAATTCCATGGGTGGTGGTTGAGATAAAAATACCCCATCCTTACTAGTCATGTCTTCTCTTTCTCCATTGATGCAACATTTCAGGCTAAATATGGAATCCTTAAAGGAGTTTGTTATGTTAAAAATTCCCCCAACTCTACGGGCTTATTATGCCCATGTATTTTTATAATTGTGGCTATAATTATTGCACTCTTGATCTTGTGTATCTTCGTTAGAGCATGATATAGGTTAAATTAATGATTTTCATGTGGACCACTTGATTAAAAAGAAATAATCATTAATCAAATATTTCCCTTAACTAAGAGGGAATATTTCCCAATATTTTTATATTCTTGATTCAAGAGTATGTTAAATTATTTCTCTAATCTATCTAAATGATTATGATATTCATTCATGGACAATTAATGATCAGAATACCATATTATATGGGAGAGCTATATCCTTACTCATATCTTGATGTAATTACATTGAATAATGTCACTTCTAGTGGGGGTTTTATTGATTAGGGAGTGTGGTGGAATGTAATTCTCAATGTAGTTTCCATCCACTAACATGGATACCAGATAGTACATTAGTAATCAATTGGAATAAATTACTCCAATAATTAAGGAATTCTCATTAGAGGCCCTCACATTACTTTCCCAATCTTAGGCATCGTATAGATGATAAAATATCCAATTTGATCTGATTAAAAAGATCCTATATAATCTTTATGTGATTATCATATCCTTCATATGATAATGAATTTAACTTTTAGATCATGAAGAATAGTTCAAATATTTAGATGAATGTGATATATGAATTCTTCATTCAAAGCCTTTGAAATATTATATTGAAGAGTTGATAGGGGATAGATCATGACCAAAATATTGTCTTTGGACATTTTTCTTCTCATGATTGTTATTTTCTATTCATATTCTATAAGAGATTCTTATACTTGATCTAACAAAAGTGGATATTTCCCTACCTCCTTACTATGAGATATGGGATCGAAGAAAATTTCCCCTATTGTACAAGAAGATAAGAAATCCAAAGGTGGTTTATAATGTAAAAAATACCTTAAGATATCTCCCAATTGAGAAATAGTATAGATTATTATCGAAAAGGTGTAAATCATAGCCATACTCATCTTTCCTAGTCACCTAATGATTTGGGGTCTTTATCATAATTGATTACAAATGGGGAGGACCTTATTCTAAAAATAAGATATCAATGTGGGGAGTAAATTTTCAATGAAAAAAATCAGGGGGGGACTATCATCACTACTTAATGTCTAGCCTTAGGGATAAGTTCTGTAGTGTAAAACCTAGGGAGGACCTTTATATTGAAGAATATCAAGGGGAGTAACTTATTATTGTTTTATATTATGATCATTATGAGGGTTTCCATGACACTTACCAAGATACGATTACTCATGATTTATACTTATATGTCCACAAAGGAGGCCTTTGTGGTAAGTATTCCAAGGAGGAACACTAGAGCTAACAGTAGCAATGTTTTAGGGTGGACCTTTACAATACTTATTTGAAATGGATATTGGACCACTGTTAATAAATGTTTTATGCTCCAAAGAACTACAATATTCAGTAGATATGGATTGTGGTACTTCTCTTTAATTTCAAATCACCTTTGATGAGAATTATTTTTAGGTTCTCTCCTACAGGCAGTTGGAGTCACATGTTGTGGGAAAAAAATTCGTAAATGGTAGCCCACATGAAAAAAACTTGTGTCATTTCTAGTATTTTATGAAAATATATTGTGGTTTTGAAAAATATATATTCATTACCTAAATTGTGCACAAAAATGGGATGATTATGTCTACTTAGAATGAGGATATATGGCCGATCCTATTGTCCATTTATCATGGGAGTGTGGTGACGACCCTCATGGATTGGAGCAGAAATATATGCATACTCTTGAGTATCCATTTCCTGATTAATATTACGTAATTTTATTATAAGGGTGGGGTTCTGTGACCTAACCCTAACTGATTCTTCTTTATAAAATATATTTTGTTAGGTTTTTAGAATGTGGACAGGTATATATGATTTCCTCCCATTGTATTCATGATGTGATGACTATCCTCTATGGATGGAATGTGGATATATGTAAATCCCATGATTGGAGAAGAGATATATACATTCTCCAATCCTCAAATTCCTTCTAGTATATACCTACATTTATCATATAAATGGGTAGAGATATGATTTTCCCCCTATATTTTGTCACGATCTACCAACAAGTTTCTATGGGTGCTACAAAATTATTCTCGTAGATATGATGGTTAAGGGAAATAATTTTTTTATGTTCACAAAATTCTACTAAAATATGTTGGTGGAAATGTAAAACAAAATAAGGGATATATGCTCACTCTTTATTACTAGTAATATTCTATCCTTTGTAGACCATAGTAGACTCTCAGGTATGTGTGACTTGAGCTGGGTTCTATAGGGTTTCATCTTCTGTAGGATATCATTTTGACACTATTCTACATTGTTGGAAGTAGCTACTATCAAAAAAATTTCTTGGTGATTCATGTTTGGTTGATATGAGGTAATAATCATCCTTTTTATTCACCTCCCTGAGATAGTAGAAGAACTTTATATTGTATTCTATGGAAGGGATATCGAAAAGGTTCAAAGAAATAACATGTTCAACTTGCTCCATTGTAACCACTCATCGATGGGTGAATGTTTGGTTGGGATTCATGTATTGTAGAGCTTTGAGTGAAGCCTCGAGGGTTGGTACAATAACATTGATTTTATATTCTAGAATCAACACATTTGACACTTGACATTGGAGATGCTAGGAGGGTGACAATATCCTCTTACAGGATGAGAATACGACTCTTACTATAGCATATAAATATGTTTTTTGTTGATGGTAAGAAACTATTTTAGATTAAAGGGATTTTCGGTGGGTTTTCCTAAGGATATATAACACACACAAACAATAAAACCCATCAAATTACTATTATAAAAAAATAAACGCAGGAAAAATTTATTGTTTTGAAGGATCCATGTTTGGAATACATTTGTTTTGTAAGAGTATATAAAATGAAATGTCCTGAAATGTGGGTGACATATATGGAGGATACATGTTAGATTTACCATTTTGTTTCACACACCTATTCATGATATTTCCAATAGGGTTTATTTGTAATATCTAAAACATCCAATGGTTCCCAAATCTGTGATTGGTCATATACCTACTTTCCAAAGGTAGGTGATCATTAGATATTTTGACAATGATAATTAAGAACTCACATTAGTTGATAAAATATATTTTTAGGATCATCACATTCTTTTGGGGGAGCTATTTTCTATTCCAAGACTCTCTTATAGATTTAATACATGTTTGTGAATTCTTCACAAATCCCATGTGCGGGACTGGTCACCCCAATGTTAACAATCAATTATCAAAAAATATTGATGTAAACCCATTTGTATGTATGATAGGATCTTAAAAAATGGTACAATTAATGGAGAACCACAGTTACATACAAATGGTATCATTTATGGAGAACGTCTAAAACATAAAAATGGGTTTTCATCAATATATGTTGATAATTGATTTATAACATTGGGGTGACCAGTCCCGAACTTGGGATTTGGGAAGGATTCAAGAACATGTATTAAATCTATAAGGGAGTCCCAAATATGGAAAAGTCCCCCACCCCATAGGGGTGTGATGAACCCCAACTCTCGTACTCTCAATTAATGTGAGTTACGAAACATCATTGGTAAAATTCCCACTGATCCCCATCCTTTAGAAAGCAGGTTTGTGACCCATCACAGATGTGGGGACCATTGGGTGTTTCTGATTCTATGAATAAAACCTATTGGAAAATTCCATAAATATGGGATAAAAATAGTCACTATTTTTTTTCCTCAATGTACTGTCTCACACAACCCTAACCTATGAAGAAATTACAACCTGAGGTGGATCATTTATCGATAAATTAACTCCACCAATTTGTATCAGTTAAGCCAAGAATGTTTAAATATGTTATGTAATGATAAAACATTCCATATTTCACTATTCCCTTCACATATCTCATAACATTTTATTTAATTCAAGCATATGTGAA
This sequence comes from Viscum album, assembly GCA_963277665.1. NCBI lineage: Eukaryota > Viridiplantae > Streptophyta > Magnoliopsida > Santalales > Viscaceae > Viscum > Viscum album. The sequence goes on along the minus strand of OY728165.1, from coordinate 1,711,553,240 downwards.
TAACTTTGACCACTATAAAAGCTATAAAAATTGTGACTATATAATATATGTACTGTATCAAAGCCATCAAATATAAAAACCTTCCAATGACTATTCTAAACTCTTTTTGATCAACCTTAGTGCTTTTCTCATCCATGCACAGTTTTTTCCCAATTTAAATTATAGCTGAATTTTCTCTTTCCCCCTTTCTTAGAAACTTTTTCAACAAATATTGAGAAAATATTTCATAGGATAAAAATATGTAATCTGAAATATGATCAACCTGAAATCCTAGATCATATTTCAAATCACCCAATAAGGGCATATCTAATTTTTGTTTAATATACTTAGGAAAATCCTTAAAAAGATTAACATTTTCACTCGAAAAAATTATATCATCAACATGAACTATGGTAATCAATGTACCTATAGAAAAATACTTTAAATAAAAATTTTTTCAACTTTACCTTTTGAAAATTTCAATTTTTTAGACACCCATGATGTTTTGAATCCATTTTTCTAAGATTCATTTTCATGTCACATCATTAGTTTTTTATTATAAACACCATGATTCTATCAATATCTAATATAAAACCATATATTTTATCAATAAACACTTATTATTTAAGTTCACCATTCAAAATACTTATTTAACATCCATTTGATAAACATTATAATAGTTGTGTGCCGCCATAACCACAAATATTCATAGGGTTTCCAAAATTTCTCATGAGGTTAAGGTTTATTCAAAATACATTCCTAATAATTTTGAGTATCCATTTCACAATAGTATAGATATATTTCTTTTCAAATTACGTAAACTGGACTATATCTTCAAAACACATTTCATTACATGTCTTGGAATTTAGAGAAGCTGAGAGGACGATTGAGGAGAGATCAGCAACGTTTGAGTTAGAATTTTAGCTGGATAAGGGGGTTATAGTGTGGATCATTAGACTATAATGTATTAGTGTATCATAAAGTGTAGTTTATATGTAGTTATATAGATGCTCTAGATAAAAGTTTTGGTAGCTTTTTTAATTTTGGAATGGAGGTGAGATGTAGTTTCGGGCCCTCATAGGTCAAATTCAGTAGCCTATTGATTTGAGGGTAGTTGCATCATATGGGAATGAGTTTCACCATAGTGGGGATTATAACATAGATTATACATTATATAGATACTAATTATGGTGTGGAGGATCATATGAAAGTTTCTAACTCCATTTTTATTTCGGGGTAGATATGAAATAGTTTCTCATGCTACACCATAGTTCTACCCTAGGTTGTTAGTATATGAGGGGGATGTGGTGGTGATTGCACCATGGATCTCAACTAAGGATGGATTGGGGATAATTATGTTGTAGCTTGTTGTGTCTCACCATATTTTTGGGTGAAAAAACTATTCATTATGGTGTATGTAGTTGTGTTTCACCATTATGTTCTAAAAATCAGCATGGTATAAATTTGAAAATAGCATCAAAACTAATCATTATCCAGCTTTCTCTCATGAATATTGGGTGACCTAGGGGTGATTCTGGGATGCCATTCATTCCGTATTTGTTTGTATTTTATATTTATACTTGGGGATTAACTATTACTAATATAAGGTGAGTTCTTCCTTTCTTTTCCTTTGACACATCATAAAAAGGAATACTAAAGCTTAATTTTAAAAACTAATGTATGAAACAGTTTTTAATGGTAAATTATTATGGTATAGGCTAACTTAGGTTTACCTATGTGGTTATGATCTTATAATTGACTCTTTCATACTCTTTTCTTGTGCAATAGATCATGAATTTCAATTTGATTTAGAGGATTGAATAAATATCCCTTCTTTTTCATAAATTGTGGGACTAAATTGATTTTTTATTCCTAAGGTGAGTAGTAAAAATTAAATTAACAAAGATAATAAAATATAACTAAAAAGAATTGATGGGAAGGGTGAATCACTTGTGTTTAATGTATTTCATGAAATTTCATTTTCATTTAGTTCTTATTCACTACTATTAATGAAAATCATTACTGTTGTTGATATTTGTGTGTTGATTCATGTTTGGTTAAAAGAATTCACCTTTCATAGAAGTATAATCACTTAAATAATGAATTAATTCGTTAAAATAAAGAATAAAATTATTATGAAATCCTATTTGAATATGGAATAATGTGATAGGGATTAACAATATAATTATAGATATGTATTATAGTAAAGCTTATTGTTGTGGGTGCGATTGTGTGAGGGGTTTTTTTGTGGTTGTTTTATGGTTGGGTATCAATGTGTTGGTTAGAAAGGGATTTATTTCCGGATGTTTTTATGGTCAAAAATTGATTTTTATTGGGTTAATGGTGTGGTTTTAGTAACAATCCAACGAAAAATAATCCATATTCAATAAGAGGGGGATTAAGTCATGATTGTGGATCATGAAAAGTTGATATGGTTTCTTTTTCTCATAAAGAAATAATTGGATTTAGTTATGGGTTTGGATTGAAAATCAGGGTTGCATCCACCTTGCCACAAATGGAAAAATGGAATGTAAGGTTATTATGGGAGGATGGTGTGGTGGGTGGTTGTTTATTATTTTGTGGTTTCCAGGTAGTAATAAAATTTGATATTAATTATGTAATGGTAAATAAATTTGTCCTAGAATTCACTACATAAGGTTTTTAAAATGAAGTTATAATATATTAATGAATTTGGGTTGTGGATGATAGTTACTTTTCATTAAATATGAAATTTATTGTTTTAATGAATGTGAATTGGTTAGTAAATGGTAAATATGAAAATGAAACACTCTTATGATTAAACAAGTCCTTGTGAATGAAAATTTTGGATATTTTATAAGGGGTTAGTTGTAGAATTTTAGTTGGAGAGAATGGTAGCACAAATTGGTGATGGTGTGGAGGTATTTATGTATAGAGGTAGTGATGTTTGGGTGAACCTACTAGGCTGGGCTTGTGTGCAGATGGAAATATACCTGTATATTCCTTGTAATTTCTATATGAATCCTACAAATTTAGATACGTTTACCAACACCCAATAGGATTTGGATTTCAATTAATTTCCCCTAACATATAGGTTGGTGAGAAAATTAATGACTAACTTCTCCCTTTTTATGCTCTTCCTACCATGTGCAGTTCATAATGTGATGGGTTTAGGAAGGTATAGTCATACAAACCTATTATGTGGTGTATTGTTAGAAATAATTTGGTATTTACTAGGTGGTTCATGATTTACAACTCAACTCTATAAGGTATGATGATATGGGGTACATCGAAATACCATGAGGGATATTGAGATAAGGAAATATAATTAGTGCACTAAAAGAACCTATGAGGTATTTATGTGATGTGTTGATGAGATCATATATGGAAGAGGATGTATGTGGTGGGAGTGGGGAAAGAGGTTGATTTCCATCATGTTCATGTAATAAAATTTTCCTATGTATAATATTTATGATATGAGGATGAAACATTTGTTGCAAAAGGTTTGAATTGGGATGGGAGGCATGGTATATTGTACCATGATTATAGAAGATATTGGGAGGATAATATGTTTGACATTGGGGCATGAGAGTGAAACAATAGTGGTGATTTGGTAATTTTTAAACTTTATTTATATACCTTGATATTATTTTACAACCATGGTTGTGATACTTTGTGAGTGGGCCTTGGTGAGTCTGGTTGGTAGTTGACCTAATAGGTTTTTGTTGGTCCTACTGTTTTTTCACAAATAAAGTTGTATGATCCTTATATATTTTTCAGGAGAAATATTGAGTTTTTTACTAAAAATAATACATTTTATGATCACCCCTATATATATACACTATATTTAGGTTTCTATGGAGATATTAGAGACCGATATGGATATTACTAGATTATAGTTGGGGATTGTTCTTGGAGTCTATGCCTAGGTGATTTCTTTTGGTATTTCAGTTTGGGATTTATATTTCCATGAAATATAATGAACTGTGGGATATTTACGGATCATAGTTTTTTTATATTATGGTATTTATTGGTGGTTTTAATTTTTTTTCTTGAGATATATTAGGGTAATACCTCCCATTTAGTTTTTTTATACCCTCAGTGCTAGTCACCAACCTAGGGGCCACTCAAATCTTCACTATATGATTAATAAGGGGTTCCTATTGTGGGAAGTTCATGATAGAGTGGTTTAAAATATTTTTTATGAGACTTAGGATTTATTTTGGAGTTAGGAATTGGTGAGGATCTCATGTGTTAGTCGGGTAATGATATCATTTGAGTTTGGCATGTCATGTATACTAGGGTGATAATCTTGGAAATAAGATTTTAGGGTCTAACATGATCTAATACAAGGAATATGATTTAAAAAAATGGACAAGTGGCATTGTGATTCATGTATGGTAGGGACTTAGGGGTGGTACATGTATAATGATTAATTACACTTGTGTTTGAAATCATAAAATTTCAGGAAACTAAATGAATCTATTTAAAATAATGTAGAATAGATGATTTTCAACTTACTAGTCTTAAGAGTTTTGTTTCCCTATTTGAATATATATTGTATGGTCATAGTCCACTCATTTTTTAGGTTGGTAAGGTTTATTAGAATGACCCAATCGACCATTGGAGGGTTGAACTGACTGAGGAGGAAGAGGTTAGAGGAAGATGCTCTGTAATTTTCAGTATTAGTTAATAGAAAAGTATGAGGGGAGAATGTATGATATGAATACAAGGTACTGGATATAGGATATCAAGATATATTTCATCATACTATATGAAAGGTATAATTATTGTGTACTTCTATCCATTAATTATATGTGAGGTGCAACACGAAAGTGGTGGATCTTATATCTTGGGGATAGAAGGATACAGATGTTTTATGGAATGATTTATAGAAATATTTTCACACTTAGTTACTATAATTTCTTGTGGGGTTGATGAATATATAGGATATAATATCCTTTTAGTATGGGATACTGAGTGTGTTGGAGCTCGATATCAGGTTTAAGGACCTTCTTCACTTTTCTTCTTATCTTTTTTCTGATGAAGAGTCTAGAGCATGGTTATTGGAGGAGGATCTATGCCTGGAAATTCATTATGTAGTCACACCATTTATATTCCCTATATAATTGAATGTGTAAAATAAGTACAAGGTTTTTGAGAGGATTCATGCTCATTTTGGATCATCTCAATAGAGGATCCATCAGGGTTCCATGAGGTCTATATCCATTAGTAGGGAATCTTAAGCATCCATGTCATTGAGTTTTATCTCGATAGTGTGTTAACCTAAAATATTTACCTCTCATTTATCTAGGGAGAATAGTTCTTTTACACATACTAGTGGTTATAGGCTAACGTTGTATACTTGTGAGATATATGACCATTAGAAGTTCTAATGCCTAACCATCCTTGGGAATCAACATGTTCAGTGTTGTTAGTTTTTGTTTTAGACCCAAAAACAACAATGTTCTCTGAGGTCGTATCACCCACATGGGCATCCAACGTTAATTATATTGAGAGAAGATTGAGATGGTAGAGGAAAACCTCCTTTTTTACCTCACCATCAGGGATATAGGGTTGACTGTGGTCATGGAGGTTGTTATCTACAATGAGGTAGACGATCCAGATGTGGAAAAATTCCTACTATAGATGTTCTAGTTCTAGTGAGACCAAGGATCATATGAGTTAACATTTATGTATCTAATACTATAGTTTATACATTTTTTAATTTAGGATCATCACACTCATTTATTTTATCAACATTGGTCAGATGCATAGAGATAAAAGCAGAGAGGCTTTAAGTGGGTCTAGTGTTGACCATGCTTGTTGGAGGTCAGGTGAGTCTTCTTGATGTGTTTCGAGTTGTGAGATTATGATGGGGTAACATCAGTCATTTGTGGATTTATTTTTCTCCAGATACTACTATATTATTTCATTATTATAATCAACTATTTTTATTCTGTGTATACCATTATTGATTTCTTTCAAAGGAGATTTTTATTCTGCATTGAGGATGTCCAGTGTACAATTTTCATTGGTGAGTTGGGTCATTGAATAAGATATAGGCATATATATATGGTTCCATCATAGTTAGAAGAATTATAATTAGATTAAAGAGAGGTATAAGGATCCAATTTTTTAGGATTCTTAGAGGACATTCTATTTTTTTTTCTTGAGGAGGTTTCGACTCTACCCCCTCAGAGTGATATTGTGTTCAAAACCCAAGTTTCATTAATTTTGATGGATATTTATCAGATGTATCCATCCATTCTATGACAGTTAAATACATAGATTGATAATATGATACAAAATGGATTCATATGACCCAGTGTGTCACTATGGGGTTCTCTAGTGTTGTTCAATGAGAAAGAAGATGATTGTTTGTGATTGCATGTAGGCTACCAGCGGCTGAATAAGGCATCAGTTATGAACCATTTCCCTCTCATAAGAATATATGATTTTTCATAATAGTTAAATGGATATACTTAGTTTCCATAAGTCACTTTGTGATCTAGATATCACTAGATTAGGGTGAGGTAGGAGGATATCCAAAAAACTACCTTCTGGTTTCTCTATAGGATCTTCAATTCCTTGTTATACCTTTTAGTGTCATTAATTCCCCAAATATATTCAAGGAGTCATGAAATTAATGTTTCAGGATTTCATAGAAAATTTGGTTGCTATTTTTATCAACAAAATTCTCATATACTTTAGTCTCAAGGAGGAGAATGTTGAAATCCATTGGTCCATCATAAAATTCCATTAAAATAATCATCTTCTTAAAAATATGTCAAAATATATTTTTTGGATATGTTTTCCACATTTCCTTAAGAATGTGGAATCTCATTAGGGGGTGTTGGTGGATCTATTGAGGATTGAGAATTTTTTTCTTGGGAAGCACCAAAGAATATTTTATATCTATATAGTTTACATGGTCTTGTAGACAATTTTCATTGACTTTTATCTAATTTATCTCGGGTTATAGATTTTTTGAAAGACTTGAGTAGGATGGACTAGGATTTTGTTTGGACTAATCAGCATTTGGTAGTATTCAATTATATTATGGATATATTTTTTAGTGATCACATTATACAGATTCTCAAGGAGGGAGTAATTTTCAAGGTGTTCTATGACACTTCCCATCTCAGTCTAGGTTGTTTTTTGATGCAACAAAGTGTTGTGATATCACACGAGTCCTGATAGTTATGCCCCCATGAGAAAAACTACACCACCCATGATCTCGAGTCATCAATGATGGTGTTTTCTATGTAACTATCAAGAAATTACAACATTAAGTTATCCTTTATAGTCTCTACAGACTATAGGTGCTTGATATATGTTTTCTCTCAGTTGGATATGAATTTGTGATAACATAGGTTGAGAGAGTTTTTCCAAGATTATAGATTGATGATTGATTATAGTCCTGCTAAGGGGAATGTTTTTGGGAATGTGTAAAGAATAAAGTTAGGGGAATATATTTTTTGGGACTCAAGAGAAGTTTGTAAAGGGATATAAGGTATTAAAGTTATTAATCTTGATACAGAGTAGGTTTATGAAAGATGATTCCCATTTTACTTGATAATGAAATCTCCCTTGATGTAGTGGATGAAGGAGTTTAAGTGGGGAGATTCATAGGTTTAGGTAATTCAGGACTCTTTCCTAAATGATAATGCTCTAAAGGAATGGATATATTTTGATCTAATAAAATTATTTTTCACGGGAGTTAGTTTGATCCATCATTGATACACGAGGAATTTATTCATGAGTTCCATAGTCCAACATTGGAAGTGAATTATAACACGTAAAATATTTATAATTCATTGAATAGTTAGATTTAGTGGCCCATGATGAAGTGTTCTGCGGTGGAATTTGTTTCTTGATGCTTGGTGGGTCAGTATGTGAAGAAAAATCATCATGTTTATGGTGGTTTGTTACATCCATTTGATGTCTGATAGTGTAAATCTGAGGAAATATCAATGGATTTCTTCTTTGGTTTACCATACTCCATGGGAGTTTGAAAATTATATGGGTGATCATGGATCTATTGAAAAAGTCATCTCACTTTATAGAGATTATGGAGTTAGGTTCTATGGAGAGTTTAGTGAGATAGTATGTGGATGAGACTATAAGACTTCATAGGGTGTAGAGGACAATAATTTTTTATCTTCACCCTAGTTTTACCTCAAAAGTATGGAGAGGATTGCAATGTGATTTTGGCTCCTAGTTGTGTGTCAGCACTACTTTCCATCCTCAAACAAATAGTAAGATAGAGAGGACCACATAAACACTCTGGGGTATATTATGGGAATGTATCTTAGATTTCCAGGGATCTTGGGCGATGAACTTTTACTTGGTTGAGTTTTATTATGGAAAATAATATCACTCATCCATTGACATGAATTTGATTGAGGTTTTTTTATTAGGACCTATTGATAAATGTTTTGTTGGACTGAGGTTAGGGAGGCATAAGTACTTGGTCCAGATTCAGTATAGATCATGATATGGAATATTCAAATGGTTTGGGGGTAAATGAAGGTTGAACAGGACAATCCAAAAGATAATTTTAATCAAAGGGGAATATTGTTAGAGTTTGAGGTTAAAATCCATGATTTTTTATGAGTTCCCCCTCATTATGTGAAATAGTGGTTTGTTCAAGGGTGTAAGTTATTTCTCTAGTTTTTCCACACATTCTAGATATTGTGACATGCTGGAAAGGTGGTGTACCCATTTTCAATTCCTCTATAGATGGATAAAATTCATGATTGTTCCATGTTTCACAGCTTCAGTGGTATCTTCATGATTTTTACCTTGTCATCTATTGGGGAGAGTTTTATATCAAGGATAATGAATCATTAATAGACCATCTAGTTGATATTTAGGATCATATAGAAAAGTTGTTTCATGGGTGTATTATCCCTTTGGTGTGAGTTCTATGGAGGCATGGAGGTGTGGAGGAGAGAATGTGATAACATGATACGTAGATGAGAAATCATTATCCTGAGATATGTTGAGTTTTTTCTAGTTTGATGTGATGTTTAACCTTGTATTTAATTTAATGATGTGTTTTTCTATGTTGTTTCTTGTGTTTAGTTTATCCTTTGGTAGGTGTTGTTGTCTCATTTGAGAGGTATCTCCTAAGGAGTGTATGGTTTGTTCTATGTGTGGTTTTATTTTAGGTTTTATTCATATTAATGGGGATTAAAATAATTTAATAGGTATGTAATTCAATAGAAAATCCTTAAAAACCCATAACATTACAAGTATTGGGTTTTGGAGAAGATAAGAGAATGTTTTAGGAGAGACTGGAGAAGATTGAGATGAAATTTTAGCAGTAAGAGGAGGTTGAGGTATAAATACTTAGATAACTATGAAGTGGGGGATTTTGAATGATAACTGAGAACTTGTTACATTGAGGCTCAGGATGATGGTTTTGGGTGGATCAGTTAATTTTGGATTGGCCGTAGCATGGAGTTGAGCTGTGACATAGGTCCATATGATGTCAAATTACATTCATCTGAGGGTATTTTCTCTATAGTGTATGATTTATGTCATATGGGGCATGGCATCTAGATTATATGTTGTGGAGATAAATATTGTGGTGTTTAGTCTTGTATGACCATTTTTGATCACCCTATAGATTTAGGGGATAGATATGACATAGATTCCTTGGCTATGCCATATTCATACCTCAAGTTTGTAGAATCTGAGGGGGATGTGGTATGGATTTGACCATGGACCTCAGAGGTGGTTAGATCATGGATGATTATGACATATCCTACTATAACATCATTTAACTAGTTTTATTTTAATCCTCGACACTATATTTGATAATTCTTTGGTTAGGCATTGTTTCGGGGTGATTTATATAACATTTTGAATATTTTGGATGCTCTTTCGCATGTGCATGGTTGGTTAACAGTTTACGCAAACTGTGTGCCCACCTAGTGAAAACCATGCAACCGTGGATAGTAGGGGTTTGCATGGTTGGCACACAGTCTAACAAACCATTCACCCACATAGTTGAAACCGTGCACCCTAGTATAGGGGTGCATGGTTAGGGAGCACAGTTTGTCTAACCATGTGGCTCTGCCTAGAAATCCATGTAGACATTGTTTTTTAATTTTGAAAAATATATTAAAAATCCCTAAACCCTCATTTGAACCCCACCTGATATAGACTCAAGGTATCATGAATTCTTAGGTCTTAGAGTCTCTGAATAACTCTTTTTGGCCCCCTTAAACTCACTCCTTGGTGGATTCAGGCATGGTAGATCTCATTTAATCCATCTCTAGTTAGTGATTCTTCTCTTATTCCATCTCTCCCACCCTCTCTTTCTTTCCGACATTGGTTTGGTTAGATCAACACATGTTTGAGGGATCACAACCCTATCCACTTGTATCATATATTTATGTTGGATTTCTTAATCTATGTTTACATCATTCATCATTGTGCATGTTGAGTTTAGATACTGTGAATAAAGGTATGTGGTTCCATTTTTTATTTCTCCATATAAATGAAAATTTGTTTGAATGATTGATTTTAATTTCTTTTAATTGAATTATGAAAACCCAATTTGACATGAATCATAATTGGGAGTCTACTTTTCATGGAATTTTGGAAAAACCACCAATTAAAATTGAATTGGAATTTGGGGTGTATTTTGGAAATTGATGGAATTTATTAATTGATTTTAGAATAATTTTGTATAAAATATATTAAATTGATTTAATAAAAACCTATGATTGGTTGTGTTTTGAAGAGGCATGAATTGATGAAAAATATGTTTTCGGTTTTGAAAGTGAGTTTACAATTGATAAATAAAATTGGATAGTCGAATTATGAATGATGATTAATTTCAAATGAAATGATTTACCAATTTTTAAATTAATTTATCAATCACATGGAATTCTAGTTATTTTTTGGTTTATTTGGGACAAGCATGCTAGGATGGAAATTATCTAGTTACAAAATGATGATGAAAACTATAAAAAAATATAGTTAGTAAGATCTTATTTCTGATGGAATGTTAACGAGTCTTATTTATCCTGAGCCTAAGGGATGTGTGTATACATATTCCATGATCACTGATATGAGAGTGTGATGATGATATAACTATAAACTATCATACAATAGGGTAGATGACCATGGTTCTTATAGTGACTATTTTTATTATAAATTTCATTGATTATGAATCTATTGTATTCATTCATATTAATTATATAATTTTTTTATATAAAGTGTTTATTAAATCCATGTTTGAAATATTTTCTTTTATCCTAAAATGAAAGGATGTTTTTATAACTATGAAACATTATTTCCATGCCTATTTTAGTTAAAATTTATATCATGATATGGTTTGTTATTATGGAATCTTATTATGGAACACTTGGTGAGACCCTAATATGATTTAAAACTAACATAAACCTATTAACATCAAGATTTTTTGTATTTTCTTCTTCCAGGTTTGAGTGAAGGGAAAGAGCCTCTTGGAGGAGGTGGATTATTTTGAACATTTGGGCTTAGAGTTTTTATACCGTTAGGATGTTTAATTTTTATCATTCTATTTTCTTAGTATTTTGACGATTTACTAGTTTTTTATTTGGATATACATGTTTGGTTTATGGTATATTCTCCCTGTGAATATTTCAGCATAGAGACCTGTATCTTTATCTTATACTTTTTTTTGGAAAATTAATTCCCTCTTATATATTTGATGATTAAATTTGCAAGTTTACCACCCATGGGTATCGAGAATGCCCTTTTATCATTGTCAGTGCCGAATCAGGTACTAGGGTACCCATGTATCCAGACTAGTTCATGACATATTTTGATGCATCATATTTTTGGAAGTAGTGTTGTGTTGTGTTATTTTTAAATATCTTCTAGGTATAAATTTAAATACTCCTTTTATACATTTCATCCTTTTTTTCTATGTTAAATATTGGGTGAAATTGGGGAATTTTTTTTAGACTGTTAACCCCTCTTTTATTTTCTTTGAACATTGGACTTAGGGATTAACTATTGGTGATCCAAGGTGAGTCATTCCATTATATTCCTTGGTCACATATCATTATTCCCTTGGGATTCCTAGATTATGTACTAGTTTTAATTTGATGATGTTGGGTTTGTGCCTTTGATGGGAAATTATTTGGATATAGTCTGCCTGAGGTTTCCCCTATACAGTTGCAACCTTACTATCGTCTTATCCATGGATTGTCCAACACAAAATATTTTGAAGCTCTAGTTGGGGTAGGGGATTGGAGAAATCTCCTTTACTTTGTGTAAATTGTAGGACTAACATGATTTTGTATTCCTTGGGTGAGTAGTATGGATTAAACTAATGAGAATAATAAACAAGAATTAATTTAAATTGATTGGAAGTGTGACTCACATGTTTTTAATGGATTTCATGATATTAATTTCACACTTTGAACTTATTTTCATATATTACTAAAAATCATTATATTTTTTGAGTCTCATGTGTTGATTTCATATTTAGTTATAGGAATTCACATTTCATAAAAAAATAAGCACTTAATTTTTTAATGATCCTTTTCATGAATGAAAAGACTTGATATGAATCATATTTTAATATAGAAGAATTTGATATGGATTAATGATTAAATTAATGTTGTGAATTATTGTAAATATTTTTATTGTGGACATGATTATTTGATTGTGTGAGGGTCTATTGTGTGGTTTATTCAATATTTGGGTTTAGATGATTTGGTTAGAAAGGCAGGTATTTTGGGATGATCTTACTATGACCGATTGATGGTGATTGGCCAATTTATATGGTTTTAGCAGAAATGATATGAATTCATTGCCTTAGTAGGAAAGCATGGGATTATGTTATGGTTTTGGATAGTGAATTATGGATATATCTACCTTTCCTTATTAGGAAATATGGGGATTTGGTTATGGTTTTAGGTCATACTATGGGGTTGTAGCTACCTTTCCATGATTGATTAGAAGGAATGTAAGGTTGTTGAGAGATGATAGTATGGTGGGTTCTTGTTGGTTATTTTTTTTTGTTTCTTAGTATAAATTTTTTTGATATTAATAATTTAATTGTAAATGAATGCCTTTTGGAATTAATTAAATGTATTAAAATTAAATTATGAGACATGAATTCTGTGGGTAGTGGATGATATTTTTTTGTCATTAAATATTTAATTAAATGTATTAATGAATTATAAATTTTTGTTAAATAGTAAATATGTAAGTGATACACATGTATGATTAACTAGGTCCTTTTGAATTCTTATAGTGGATATTTTGTGTGTGTTTTGTTGTCAAATTTTAGTTAGAAATGATGGAAGCTGTCACGACACGCCCTCGGGGTCCGTGCCGTGACTACCCCAAGCCCGCCTTCCACAGGCCAGGGGCTGGCGACTAGCACCAAGGCGTAAATCCCGGTAAAAAGGGAAGGCATTGCCTTTGAAAAGTAACAAACACCACAGAGTAAGCAAGAGGAAAGCAAACACTAAACAAAGCAGAGTACAACTGAAAGTGCGGAAAAGTAAATGGGCCAGAATACAAACCCAAACTAAAAGTAAAGTACAACTCGAAAGGGAAAACAGCAACTGAAAAGTAAAAGCCGCTACACCGAGCTGTCCACTGGAAATCCCACCTGAAGGGTGGGTACAGATAGCTCCTCTGCTCCACGGGTCCCGTCGTCCGCTCCGTGCACGTCCCGCCCAGTGGTCCACCTCCGGGTATCGTCCCGCTCTGCAAGCCTTAGCTAAGGTCAACGCTGTCCGTCGTCTGCAACCAACACAACGTAGTGCGGGCAAAGCCCGTGCAGGGGTGAGTATAAGCTACTCAGTAGGGACCCCGAGACCCCTGAAGGTCTCTCAAATCCACAAAGGATAAACCACGAAGAAAAGTACAATCACGAAGTAACAACCGACACTGCTTAGGTATATGCCCATACATATACCTAAGTCATCAATTCAAATACGCTCCAACCTCTGAGCCCAAGTACAACTCAGTCCACAAAGGATAGTAAACGTATTCCACACAGGAAGCAAAACGTAATCCACACAGGATTGCTCAACACAATCCACACAGGAAAGAAATAGGATTCAGCTCACACATGTATACTTATTCAGAGGACGATAAAGATGATCACTGATCCATCTAAGTCGTCGGACCCACGAACGATCGATAGGTAACTAACCCCCGCAATGACCCACACAGGATCGGGCCCACACAGGACCTGTAGGCGCTGGCTCACACAGAACCGCTGAGCGCAAGGACCCACACAGGATCAGGCCCACACAGGACCTGTAGCACTGATCCACGTAGGATCGCTGAGTGCTGAAGTCGTCATCGTCGAATCCACACAGGATCTCTGTACTGTCGTCGTCGCAGTCACAGTAGTAGTCGTAGCAGTAGTAGTCACAGTAACAGTCACAGCCAGCACTAGTGTTCCCGCACACAGCAAGCTCGTTCGGAATGTCCGCTCCACGAGCCGAGAGGCTGATACATCAACTGTCACAAAGACCTGAGTTGATGTATCCAAAAGTTCCGTAACGTCAACAGGAACTCAACGCAACAGACGGCGCGTCGATCGGACGCCCGGTCTGAGAGTTATTGGCATTTTTGTCTCCGGGGCCCGGTTGGTTTTTAAGGAAAAACCAACCCGACCGTACTCCACCTGCGTCCAAACCTCGGGCGGAGTATGCCAAAAGATCCGTCTCACTAAGAGGAACACAACACAGCTGACGGCACGTCAATCGGACGTCCGTAGCTCAAGATATGAGCGTTTCCGCTCCGAAGGCCCGGTTGGTTTCGTGAACGAACCAACCCGGCCGAACCCAAGTAAACCGAAACCTTGAGTGCGATATACCGAAACGACCGTCTCGATCCAAGGATCGCGTTTCCGCAGACGGTTCGTCATTCGGAGGTCCGAGGCTCAAGATATGGCCAAAAGACCGGAACTGGTTCGAAACGGGGGGGGGGGGGTCCGGGTCCGTGCCGACCCGGCCCGACCCCCCCCCCCCCCATGGGGCGGCGCGGCGGCACGGGGAGCTGCGGCGGCTTGTCGCCGCGAGGAGGCTGCACGGGGGGAATTTATTTCCCCCGCTAATTGGAGGTGGCGCGGCCTTTGTGCCGCGCCTTTGCAACAAAACGGCCCCCACGTGGGGGCCGGTTTTGGAGAAGCAAACCGGGGGGCTGCGGCCCCCCCTTCATGGAACCCCCCCCCCCCCTCTTAAAGAGGGGGGTTTTATACGCTGGCTGGGGGATTAATTCCCCCGGTTTAACGTCATCCGGCCGGCCAGCTGGCCGGCCTGTTTTCTCCAACGGGACCGGAAATTCCGGTCCCCTCTTCGGCTTCCGACACCGGCGGCCCGGCCGCCGGTCTTCTCATCCCGCCGCGGCCCGGAACCGGCTGCGGTCTTCGTCGTCCGGCGCGGTGCGATGGCACCGCGCCCCTTCGCCGTGCCTTGATTCCTTTTAACGTGGCGCGACGGCGTCGCGTTCTTGAAGATTCTTCCTCGGCGTGGCGCGACGGCGCCGCGCAAAATATTTGCACGATTATCCGCGTGGTGCGACGGCACCACGCCACTTGCTTCCACCCGCAAGAATAACAAGTACGATGGAGGGGGTTCGGCCGTGTTCGTGCGGTCCGGCCCCCTCACGTTAAAATAATAACGCAACTTTAAATAATTCAAAGCCACACGTTAGACTTGCTAAATTCACGATCAGGAATAAAATAATTAAACCAAAAAGAAATCAACAACCCCTACCTTGGTATAAGGTTCGAAGATTTGTCTACGTTCCGCGGAAGACGACGTTGCGGAGGTCGGGCGTCGCGGTCGTCGTTCGTCAAATCCGTTGACGAAGGGATGCGTCCGATGCGATACGTCGTTGGCGAAACTTCTCAAGTCGACGAAGGAAAACCAAGGAGGAAGTGGTGTCTCCCTTTCTTTGACATGGAGAGAAGATAGAACGGCGTGTCGGTGTTCTTCGCGTTCTTCAAGGAGGAAGATGAAGTTCTTCAAATTGTAGAACTCTTCTTCTCTCAAATCTCCACACAACACAGCAACTCCCAAAATAAAATAAGCTACACCTTATTTTATTTTCACTTTTCCAACCTTTCAAAATTCAAAAGTTGAATTCATTACATTAATTAAATCTAGAGTTGTCAAAATTTAAATGAAGAGATAAGTTGGCAAGAATTAATGTAGGGGAGAGCCACAAAATTTAAGAGGGGGTTTAGAGGGGTTAGGGAATTTGAAAAGGTGGGGGCTCGTGTGGGCCCCACCTCCCTCATAACCACACATGGGAAGTTGGGTGGTTGTGGGCCCCACCAACAACTTCCCATGAGAGAGTCTAACCACCACGAATAAAATAAAATTCACACACAATTTTATTTTACTAATCTTTTAATCCCCAAAACTAACTTTCAACCCGCAACAAACACAACTTACGAAAAGGTCTCTTTTAGCGAATTTCAGCGCTGCGAGTTCATCGGTGCCCTCAGATTTCAATTCCGAGCACCGGATCAAATGTTAGGAATTCCCGCTCGTTCGTTCACTGAACGTACCCGAGCCAAACTTCGGAAATTGATTCCGGGCACTCCAGGCCTCGGAATCAGGTGCCGTCTGAAACCGCGCTCTTGTAAAATTATAAAGAAAATTATGAAAAAAAATTCATTGAATTTTACGGGTCTTTACATTACTCCCACCTCATGGCTTTACGTCCCCGTAAAGATACATCAGAAACTAGGGAAACAAATGAGGGTACTGAGCATGCATCTGAGCCTCCCGCTCCCATGTGCTCTCCTGGAGATTCCTGTGCTGCCATCTGATGCGCACAAGAGGAATCGATCGCCCACGCAGGACCCGCTCCTGTCGATCCTCTATCTCCACCGGGACCTCCGTAAAAGTCGCCCCATCGTCAACGTCAAGCTCCCCATGATCAATGATGTGCGTCGGGTCGTGCACGTATCTCCTCAACTGAGATACGTGGAAGACGTCGTGCACCCGGTGCAACTGAGGTGGTAGAGCCAGGCAATAAGCCACCTCACCAATACTGCTGAGAATCTGGAAGGGTCCGATGAAGCGCGGAGATAACTTGCCGCCTCGGCCAAATCTCCGAATACCACGTCGAGGTGAGACCCGCAAGAAGACGTGGTCGCCATCCTCGAACTCCAGTGGCCTCCGCCTCCTGTCATCATATGACTTCTGCCGGCTCTGAGCTGTCCTCATCCGCTCCTGGATGACCTGTACCTTCTTTGTCGTGGCCTGGACCATCTCCGGTCCCACCAGTGCTGACTCCCCAGGGTCTGTCCAGCACAAAGGAGATCTACATGGTCGGCCGTACAACGCCTCGTACGGTGCCATCCCGATGGTGGAGTGGTAGCTGTTGTTGTATGCGAACTCCACCAAGGGTAGGTGGTCCTCCCAGCTATGACCAAAGTCGAGGACACATGCGCGGAGCATGTCCTCGAGAGTCTGAATGGTCCTCTCTGTCTGACCATCCGTCTGAGGGTGAAAGGCTGTGCTCAAACGTAGCTGTGTCCCGAACGCTTCCTGTAACCCCTTCCAAAGTCGGGAAGTAAAGCGGGCATCTCGATCGGAGATGATAGATGATGGCACGCCGTGGAGCCGCACAATCTCCTGAAAGTAGAGACGTCCCAAGCTCTCTACTGAGCCCGGCTCTCTGATGGGTAAGAAGTGTGCCGACTTGGTGAGTCGGTCAACAATCACCCAGATGGAGTCGTGACCTCTGGAAGTGCGTGGAAGTCCAGTCACGAAGTCCATAGATATGCCGTCCCACATCCACTCCGGAACCTCCAAGGGCTGTACCAAGCCTGCTGGTACCTGATGCTCTGCCTTCACCTGCTGGCAGGTAAGGCATCGAGAAACGAACTCTGCTACTGCCTTCTTCATGCCCGGCCACCAGTGCTGTCGTCTGAGGTCCTGGTACATCTTCGCCACTCCAGGATGTACCTCCAAAGGAGAAGTGTGAAAATCTCTCATCACTTCCTCCCGCAAAGCTACTGGCACCATGGTACGTCCTCTGAAAAGGATGTCGTGCTCTGCTCCAAGGCAGAAACCATCAGGTGCCTGTCCCGAGGATATCTGTTCACGCCGTGTCTCACAGTCAGCGTCCCCACGCTGTGCCTCCCTGACTCGCTGTAGTAGTGGAGGGGTGACTGTGAGAGACTGGAGGAAGGCTGCTCCATCTCTATCCACGAAGGATATCTGCAAAGAGGCTAGCTACTCCGTCGCCTCCTCAAGTAGCTGAATGCCCGTCCTCCTGCTGAGGGTATCAGCTACTACGTTCCCCTTCCCAGGAGTATAGACTATCTCAAAGTCATAGTCCTGGAGGAACTCGAGCCATCGCCGCTGTCTCAGGTTCAGGTCCTTCTGCGAGAAGATATACCTGAGACTCTGATGATCGGAAAAGACTGTAAAGCGCTCGCCCATCAGATAATGTCTCCATGTCTTCAGAGGGAAGACCACTGCTGCTAACTCCAGGTCATGGGTAGCGTAGTTCTGTTCATGCGGCCTCAACTGTCGTGATCCATAGGAGATCACTGCCCGCTCCTGTATCAGAACACATCTGAGTCTGGTCCCTGATGCATCGCAGTAGACTACGTACCCTACTCCCTCCTCAGGCAACCTCAAGATAGGTGCGCTAGTCAATCTCTGTCTCAGCTCCTGGAAGCTCTGCTGACATCTGTCTGACCACACGAAGGGTTTCCCCTTCTTCGTCAAAGATGTGAGTGATGCTGCAACTCTAGAGAAGTCTGGTACGAATCTCCGATAGTATCCAGCTAGTCCCAAGAAATTCCAAACCTCAGTCACGCTCCTGGGTGGCTCCCATGCTAACACAGCCTCAATCATCGCGGGATCCACTGCAACTCCCTCCTCAGAGATAACGTGTCCCAAAAAGTGGACCTCACGTATCCAGAACTGGCACTTCGAGAGCTTACCATAAAGCTGGTGCTCTCGGAGTGTGTCAAGAACAACTCGCAAGTGATAGGCGTGCTCCTCCTCTGTCGTAGAGTAAATCAGAATGTCGTCGATGAAGACCACGACAAACCGATCGAGGTATGGCTGAAAGATCCTGTTCATGAGAGCCATGAACACTGCTGGAGCATTGGTTACACCGAAAGGCATAACCAAGAACTCATAGTGGCCATACCGACATCTGAAGGCCGTCTTCTGCACATCCTCGTCTCTGACTATGAGCTGATGATAACCTGACCTGAGGTCTATCTTCGAGAACCACCGTGCTCCCTTGAGCTGATCAAAGAGGTCATCAATCCTCGGTAGCGGATACTTGTTCCTCACTGTCACCTGGTTCAGGCGACGATAGTCAACACAAAGTCGCAAGCTCCCGTCCGCCTTCTTGGCGAACAATATCGGGGAAGCCCAGGGTGAAACACTGGGTCGGATGAACCCCTTGCCCTGCAAGTCCTCCAACTGTACCCGTAGCTCTCGAAGCTCGGCGGGGGCCATCCGATATGCTGGAGTGGATATCGGGGCTGTCCCGGGGTACAAGACAATATAAAAGTCTACCTCTCTGTGAGGAGGTAGCCCTGGAACATCGTCGGGAAAAACGTCCGCAAACTGATCCACCACTGCAGGAAAACCAGGACTCCGCACGTCAACTGCACCAAGGATAAGGCTAGCCAACTGATGAGTAATGGGTTGTCCTCTCCTCTGCGGAAGTCCATCCTATGCTGCTAAGGCTCCCTTCTCGCCGGTGAAGGTGAACCTGCTCCCGTCGGTGCGTACACATCGCACCTTGCGCCTAAAACAGTCAATCTGTGCATGGACCGTAGATAGCCAATCCATGCCCAAGATGACGTCGTAAGGCCTCGACGCTGCTACAAGAAGATCCCAGCCGAAGCTCTCGCCTCCTAGAGTAAGATCACACTGCCGGCACCAGTGCGTAATCGTCGAGTCTGCTCCCGTAGGAGTCTCTAGCCGTAAGGATCGAGCCAACGGCTCTGTCGGAATCTCCGAGCTCCGAACAAGGGGAGCGGCTATGAAAGAGTGACTCGCTCCTGTGTCTATAAGAACTGCAGCAAGGGTGGAGTAGACACAGATAGTATCTCGAATCATCTCGGGTGCGCCGTGGTCGTAGGCCTCTGCTGCCTGGAGCTGTGCCTGTCGCTGCCCGCCAGCTCCCTGTGGTCGGGGTGGACCTCCTGGTGGTGGTGGTGGCAGAGCCTCAAAGCGTCGCCCACCACCGGCTGCTCGTCCAGCTCCTCTGCCTCGTCCGCCTCCTCCCTGCGGACCGCCACGGTTGACCCTATGCCTCTGCCTCGGTGGTCCATCAACTGACTGCTGCTCCTCGGCACGGCGGGTCGGGCAGTCGCGAGCCATGTGGCCCTGCCCGCCGCACGAGTAGCACTGTCTGCCTCTCATAAGACTGGCTCCGCGCTGTGTGCCCCGCACTGCTGAGCCAGTGCCCTGAGATCGTCTGCCTGAAGGTCTGGTCCGTCTGGACCCCTGAGTCATCTGTCGACTGCATGCTGCAGATGACTCTGCCACGTGCCGCCCCGCGGTGGGTCTCTGTGCTGGTGTAGACTCAACAAGGAAGCTCTCGATCAGAAGGGCCCGCTCCAGTACTCCTGTCTGAGTCGGTATGCTGAGGGAGATCAGCGATGCCCTGATCTCGTGTCTCAAACCCTGCTCGAAGGTCCGGGCCCAGAAGAATGGGTCCCATACCATGTCGGTTGAGTAGCGCGAGAGATCAGTAAATCTCGCTGAGTACTGAGCGACCGTCATGCTGCCCTGCCGCAGCTGAAGAAGCTCCTGGATACGCACCGCACGAAGGGTGGCTGGGACGAACTCCGAGCGGAAGAGTCTCTCAAAGTCCGTCCAAAGTAGAGATGCCTCATCGTGCACCTGGAGCATCAGGCTCCACCATCGTCCTGCTTCTGCGTGTAGTAGGCTCGCAGCGAGGATCACCATGAGGTCTGCTGGTGTCCTCACTAGCCTAAACACTCGAACCACTGCCTCCAGCCAGTCCTCTGCTGCCTGAGGATCCGTCTCCCCGCGAAACCTGGGCGGTCGCTGGCGCTGAAACTCATGCAGTGCGCTGAGGCGACATGCATCGTCAGCGGCTGCTGCTGGAAGCATCGGGGGATCGACGGGTAAAGCTACCGCCGGTGCCACTACTGGAAAAGGGCCCTGCACCGAGGCCTCGTCGCTCGGTGGGCTGTCGTCTCGCTCGACTCTCGGAACCCTAGCTGGCTATCGTCGTGGGGCCATCCTTAAAAGGAAACAGGTGTGCCACGGTTAGAACAGTATACCTGGTGAGATGATATAAGTAATCACAAAGAAAACTTTGAAACACACACGCAAACAATGTTTTCGTGCATTAAGTCGGAAATCAGAAGTCAGGGTCCTGGTGTACGGATACGTCGGCCGCCGCACCAACACTGGACTCCCTGGACTGATAACCACACTCAATACGCTAAACATTATTGCTTCACATAGAAAAGATCAGAGTTCGCGGTAGAACCGAACTCCTCTGATACAAATTTGTCACGACCCGCCCTCGGGGTCCGTGCCGTGACTACCCCAAGCCCGCCTTCCATAGGCCAGGGGCTGGCGACTAGCACCAAGGCGTAAATCCCGGTAAAAAGGGAAGGCATTGCCTTTGAAAAGTAACAAACACCACAGAGTAAGCAAGCGGAATGTAAACACTAAACAAAGCAGAGTACAACTGAAAGTGCGGAAAAGTAAATGGGCCAGAATACAAACCCAAACTAAAAGTAAAGTACAACTCGAAAGGGAAAACAACAACTGAAAAGTAAAAGCCGCTACACCGAGCTGTCCACTGGAAATCCCACCTGAAGGGTGGGTACAGATAGCTCCTCTGCTCCACGGGTCCCGCCGTCCGCTCCGTGCATGTCCCGCCCAGTGGTCCACCTCCGGGTATCGTCCCGCTCTGCAAGCCTCAGCTAAGGTCAACGCTGTCCGTCGTCTGCAACCAACACAACGTAGTGCGGGCAAAGCCCGTGCAGGGGTGAGTATAAGCTACTCAGTAGGGACCCCGAGACCACTGAAGGTCTCTCAAATCCACAAAGGATAAACCACGAAGAAAAGTACAATCACGAAGTAACAACCGACACTGCTTAGGTATATGCCCATACATATATCTAAGTCATCAATTCAAATACGCTCCAACCTCCGAGCCCAAGTACAACTCAGTCCACACAGGATAGTAAACGTATTCCACACAGGAAGCAAAACGTAATCCACACAGGATTGCTCAACACAATCCACACAGGAAAGCAATAGGATTCAGCTCACACAGGTATACTTATTCAGAGGACGATAAAGATGATCACTGATCCATCTAAGTCGTCGGACCCACGAAGGATCGATAGGTAACTAACCCCCGCAATGACCCACACAGGATCGGGCCCACACAGGACCTGTAGGCGCTGGCTCACAGAGAACCGCTGAGCGCAAGGACCCACACAGGATCGGGCCCACACAGGACCTGTAGCACTGATCCACGTAGGATCGCTGAGTGCTGAAGTCGTCATCGTCGAATCCACACAGGATCTCTGTACTGTCGTCGTCGCAGTCACAGTAGTAGTCGTAGCAGTAGTAGTCACAGTAACAGTCGCAGCCAGCACTAGGGTTCTCGCACACAGCAAGCTCGTTCAGAGGGTCCGCTCCACGAGCCGAGAGGCTGATACATCAACTGTCACAAAGACCTGAGTTGATGTATCCAAAAGTTCCGTAACGTCAACAGGAACTCAACGCAACAGACGGTGCGTCGATCGGACGCCCGGTCTGAGAGTTATTGGCATTTTTGTCTCCGGGGCCCGGTTGGTTTTTAAGGAAAAACCAACCTGACCATACTGCACCTGTGTCCAAACCTCGGGCATAGTATGCCAAAAGATCCGTCTCACTAAGAGGAACACAACACAGCTGACGGCACGTCAATCGGACGTCCGTAGCTCAAGATATGAGCGTTTCCGCTCCGAAGGCCCGGTTGGTTTCGTGAACGAACCAACCCGTCCGAACTCAAAGTAAACCGAAACCCTGAGTGCGATATACCGAAACGACCGTCTCGATCCAAGGATCGCGTTGCCGTAGACGGTTCGTCATTCGGAGGTCCGAGGCTCAAGATATGGCCAAAAGACCGGAACTGGTTCGAAACGGGGGGGTCCGGGTCCGGGCCGACCCGGCCCGACCCCCCCCCCCCCCCTGGGGCGGCGCGGCTGCGCGGGGAGCTGCGGCGGCTTGTCGCCGCGAGGAGGCTGCGCGGGGGGAATTTATTTCCCCCGC
Organism: Viscum album; assembly: GCA_963277665.1. Lineage (NCBI taxonomy): Eukaryota > Viridiplantae > Streptophyta > Magnoliopsida > Santalales > Viscaceae > Viscum > Viscum album. The sequence continues at coordinate 1,711,530,000 of OY728165.1, read as the reverse complement.
TAATTGGAGGCGGCGTGGCCTTTGTGCCGCGCCTTTGCAACAAAACGGCCCCCACGTGGGGGCCGGTTTTGGAGAAGCAAACCGGGGGGCTGCTGCCCCCCCTTCATGGAACCCCCCCCCCCTCTTAAAGAGGGGGGTTTTATACGCTGGATGGGGGATTAATTCCCCCGGTTTAACGTCATCCGGCCGGCCAGTTGGCCGGGCGGTTTTCTCCAACGGGACCGGAAATTCCGGTCCCCTCTTCGGCTTCCGACGCCGGCGGCCCGGCCGCCGGTCTTCTCATCCCGCCGCGGCCCGGAACCGGCCGCGGTCTTCGTCGTCCGGCACGGTGCGACGGCACCGCGCCCCTTCGCCGTGCCTTGATTCCTTTTAACGTGGCGCGACGGCGCCGCGCAAAATATTTGCACGATTATCCGCGTGGTGCGACGGCACCACGCCACTTGCTTCCACCCGCAAGAATAACAAGTACGATGGAGGGGGTTCGGCCGTGTTCGTGCGGTCCGGCCACCTCACGTTAAAATAATAACGCAACTTTAAATAATTCAAAGCCACACGTTAGACTTGCTAAATTCACGATCAGGAATAAAATAATTAAACCAAAAAGAAATCAACAACCCCTACCTTGGTATAAGGTTCGAAGATTTGTCTACGTTCAGCGGAAGACGACGTCGCGGAGGTCGGGCGTCGCGGTCGTCATTCGTCAAATCCGTTGACGAAGGGATGCGTCCGATGCGATATGTCGTTGGCGAAACTTCTCAAGTCGACGAAGGAAAACCAAGGAGGAAGCGGTGTCTCCCTTTCTTTGACGTGGTGAGAAGATAGAACGGCGTGTCGGTGTTCTTCGCGTTCATCAAGGAGGAAGATGAAGTTCTTCAAAGTGTAGAACTCTTCTTCTCTCAAATCTCCACACAACACAGCAACTCCCAAAATAAAATAAGCTACACCTTATTTTATTTTCACTTTGCCAACCTTTCAAAATTCAAAAGTTGAATTCATTACATTAATTAAATCTAGAGTTGTCAAAATTTAAATGAAGAGATAAGTTGGCAAGAATTAATGTAGGGGAGAGCCACAAAATTTAAGAGGGGGTTTAGAGGGGTTAGGGAATTTGAAAAGGTGGGGGCTCGTGTGGGCCCCACCTCCCTCATAACCACACATGGGAAGTTGGGTGTTTGTGGGCCCCACCAACAACTTCCCATGAGAGAGTCTAACCACCACGAATAAAATAAAATTCACACACAATTTTATTTTACTAATATTTTAATCCCCAAAACTAACTTTCAACCCGCAACAAACGCAACTTCCGGAAAGGTCTCTTTTAGCGAATTTCGGCGCTGCGAGTTCATCGGTGCCCTCGGATTTCAATTCCGAGCACCGGATCAAAAGTTAGGAATTCCCGCTCGTTCGTTCACTGATCGTACCCGAGCCAAACTTCGGAAATTGATTCCGGGCACTCCAGGCCTCAGAATCAGGTGCCGTCTGAAACCGCGCTCTTGTAAAATTAAAAAGAAAATTAAGAAAAAAATTTCCTTGAATTTTACGGGTCTTTACAGAAGCGCAAAGAGATGATAGTGTTGTGATGTTTGTGGATGATGGTGGTACTATTTGGGAAAACATTTTGGCATTGGATTTCATGTGGCTATAAATATAATTTTATTCTTCTTATTATTTCCATATTTACCCCACTCAAGTGAAATACCTTTTCCAACACCCAACATTCTTTGGGTTTTGAGTGGTTTCCACTAACATCCATGTTGATGAGGGAATGGATGTCTGACTTATCCCCCTTCCCTAATCTCCCTTAAATGTTTAATATGAGCTATGATAACCCAAGGAAGGCGAGGTTATACTAACCTCATATGTAATTTACTAGAATACCATATGGGGTATGATTCTATGAGGTGCATTATAAGAGATTGTCGGGTATTGAAAAATGGAAATATGATTGGCTCACTAGCATATATGATGATGAGATGATATATAGTGGGGGTCATTTCTTGAAGGAGGAGGGAATGACCTTGATTTAAATCATTTTCACAATACCCTAGAACACAATAGAGGTGAATTATGAGATGAGGATGATGCAGTTTTGGCATGAGGTTAGGATTTTTATGTGAGACGTGGTGTGTTGTGGCACGTCTATGAAAGGTATTGGGGGAATATGATGTTTTAAATTGGTGTGTGAGAGTGAAAAAATAGATAGGAAGTTTTTTTGGTCACATTGATTTATATTTCATATTTCAATTTTACTACATTGGTTACAATACTTTGTTAGCAGGCCTTGGTGATGATGGGTGGTAGTTAACTTTATAGGTTCATGTTTGTCCCACAGTTTGTTCTCTGATGCATTATTATTCTCCATCCACATTTTCATGAGAGTTATTGAGTATAATCCTAAATATTATACATATCATGATCACCCCTATATATATAAATAATTTTTTAGTGTTACAGGGAGGATTATAGACCTACGAAGACATTACTGGCTTGGAGCCGGGATTGTTGTTAAAGTCACTTCCTAGGGGTTTTGTTATGCTTTTTCACTTGGGGATTTGTATTTTCCTAACATGCTATTCATTGGTGGATAATTTTGTGTCTATTTTTATTTACATTATGACATTTATTTATGATTTCATTTTTTTTCTTAAGATAAATGAGGGTAATGTCTCTCATTTGTAATTTTTATACCCTATGTGTAGGTCTCCAACCTTGGGCCTATTAGAGGTGGTACTCGAGGGTTATTCTCAACATTACTGTTAGCCTATAAGGGGTCCCTAGTAGATGGATCTCATGAAAACGTGGTATCAAAGATCATGGATGAGAACAAGGATGAAGTTAAGAGTTAAACACTAGTGAAGATCACATGTACTAGTAGGTAAATGGTACTGGTTGAGCTTGGTTCATGATGTAGAACAGTGATAAAATCCATGGCATAAGATTTATGGGCCACCTATGATCTAAAACAAGGACTTTGGGTTTATTTAAGGACCAATTGAAATGGTTCCTCTTTTAGAGTAGATACCCAGGGAGGCAGAGGCACAATGATTTATTGTGACTGTGTTTAAAATGTTGAATTTTTTGGAAATTAATTATATCTATTTAAAATAAAATAGATTAAATAAATATTATTCTATCAGGATTAGGATTTTTTGTTATATATTTAAAAATATACAGGATAGTTATTTTTTGTGAATGGATCATGTTGGTGAGGTTCAATATGATTACCTTGTCGATAGTAGGAGAGTTGACCTGATTAGGGTGGATGGGGTTTGGATGAATACTATGAAAATTTCAGCAATAGGGATTAATGAAGAAATAGAGGAATGTTTGTGATCTGGATACATTGTGGTTTCTAGAAGAGATTGAGATAACTTTCATATTAATTTATTTAGGGCTATTTATCAGATACCATTGGACATTATCTAAATGTGTGGTGAAACACAACAGTGGTGGATCTTCCCAATGATCCTGTACCCAAATGGTAAAGGCTTCTGCTTGGCATCCAAAAGACTCAGGATCAAATCCGGGTAGGGACGAATTTTTGGGATACTGTATTAGTACTGTAGCAGGGACTATAGCATCGGTGGTACTATAGAAGGTACTGTAGTAGAGCAGGTACTTCAGCAGTACTATTCATTGAGGGGTGCTTCGGGCCAAATATGGGCTTTCAAGCCTTGTATTCAGGCCACATGGCTTTGGGACCTCAGGCTATGTAATGTCTCTCCCTTAACCTAGAATAAAAGAGGTATTTTCTTTAATAATAAATTGAGGCTTCATCCACAACCTAAAAAAAACCATAGTGGTGGATCTTATATCTTAGAGAGTTGAAGGAGGTAGACATTTTTTGAGACAATTTTCAAAAGTAGTTTCAAATAGAGTTTTCTTCATCATTACTCAAGTAAATGAAGATGTAGGGGCTCCTCTACCTTCACCAAGGGAGCCTTATTATTTGGGTTCATTGGATAAGGTTTAAGTAACATATTCACTTTGGCCCTCATCTATTTCTTCATGAGGAATCTAGAGATTAGTGTTTGGAGGAGGTGTTGCGCCTGATGATTTTTTATGTAGTCACCCCATTTATGATTCCTATTTACTATAAGGTATACAATAAGTATATGGTTATTTTGAATATGAATGATCAGCTAGAATTGTCTTGAGAGGGGATCCATTTGGTTTCCGTGAGTGGTAGAGCCATCCGAGGGTGATCTGAGGAATCTGAGTCATCAATATTTGTTTTGTAAATAAATCAAACTCAACTATTTTCTTCTCATTTATATAGAGACAATAGATCTCTAGATTCTACTGGTGGAACTATTCTAATGTGTTATGATTATGGGATATATGGAAATTAGCAATTCCTATGATTGACCATCCTTGGGTAATTGTATGTTCATGGTGGCCAATTTCAGTTTCATCCCCAATAGTAGTAGTTTCCTGAAAGGTTGTATCATCCTTTGGGGATGCAATCCTTTGTTCTACAAATATGAGATGGATATGGTAGAGGAAAACCCCATTATGTTCCTCACCCTCTTTGAAATAGGGATAATCATTTCCATAGTGTATTCCATCACTAGTGAGGTAGAGGATTTAGACACAAACAATTTCATTCTATGGATTTACCATTTCTAGAGGGGCCATGGATCATCCAATGTACTATTTTATTATATTTTTCTACGTTTTACGACTTATTTAATTCAAGGTTTTCACACTCCTTTATTACACCCACCTTGGTCTGAGATTTGAAGATCAAGGTGGAGAGGCTATATTTGACTACCAAAGTTAGAGGTTATGGGAGTCTACATGATGTGTGTCGGGGTTGGGAGCTGATGAAGGGGAAACATCAGTCATGCAGGGATTTGTTTTTCTCTATATAAATCTATATAATGCAATTCATGGAATTAAATAATTATATTATGTTCATTCCATAATTTATTTATTTTAGAAATGAGTTGTGTTCAAGGATGAGTAAGGCCAGTGTGCAGTTTTCATTATTGATCAGGATCACTGGATGGGACATAAAATCCGGATTTATTACTATCTGAATTAGTAGAATTATCATTTGATTTATGGTAGGTACATAAAACTTATATTCTTATAGTAATTGAGGAGTTTCGTTTTGTTTTTCTAAATAAGGATGTGACTCTACCCCTCAATGTGATATCGACTTCAAAATATTATTTCAATCTAGTGATTCTTCAATTTTAATGGGTCATTATCATAAGAATCCATACGAGCTATGAAATATTGGGATTAAATAGACGATTTCATTAAAAAGGGTTTCATCCTACCCATTATGTTTTCATGGGGTGATAGAATGTTGTTATCTAAGAAGGTGGATGGTGTTAAGTGACTGTGTGTAGACTAACAGTGATTGAATTAGGTAAAAATAAAGAACCATTACCCTCTAGCAAGGATAGACAATTGTTTTAACCCATTGAAGGGATCTAATTGGTTTTCAATGGTAGATTTTCGATGTAGGTATCACAAGATGAGGGTTAAGGAGGTAGATATCCCAATGTATTCCTTTTGGATTTTCTATGAGAACTTTGATATTGTGGTTACATCATTCAATGTCATTAATACCCCATATGTGTTCATGGTAGTCATTAAATTTAGGTTCCATGAGTCCATAGACCAGTTTATGTTTGTGTTTATCGATGAAATCCTTGAATTATCAAGCTTAGAGAAGGATCATGAAAATACCCTTATGGATACCCCCTTGGTATTTCAATACCATAATCTTTAAGGAAATATATCAAAGGGTATATTTTTGTATGTAAGAGGTATATTTCCTTTTATTTATGGTTTCTGAACAAGGGGTGGTAGTGGATCCATTGAAGAATTAGGTTTTTTTCTTATTGGGTATCACCCAATAATATTGGAGAGGTTTTTATTTTCCTGAAACTTATGGGATACTACCATAGGTTTGTGTCCAATTTCTCTTGGGATATAGATCGATAGACAACCTTGAAAATGATGAACAAGAATTTTAAGTATAGACTATTCAATTTCAGGATGAATTTGGTTTCCTAGTTGAGAGATTGATCAGTTCTACCATTATATGGATACCCAAGGAGGGAGTGTTGTTTAATTTATTCTATAAAAATCCCCACATTGGTCTGGGATGCATCTAGATGAAACATAGAGTAGTTATATCATATGGTTCTAGATACTTACATCTCCATGAGTGAAAATATTAAACAAATGATCTCAAGTTGGAAGTGGTGGTGTTTTTCCTAAATATGTGATGACATTACCTCATCAAAGAGATATTTTTGATCTTTAGAAACCATAAGTGACTAAAGAATGTTTTCTATTAGTTGGATACAAATTAGAAACAACAAAAGTGGTTAAAGTTTCTCCAAAAATATGACTTAGATAAATCTGACACCCCATGGAAGGGAAATGTTTACGTGGATGCATTGAGAAAGAATTCTTGAGGAGATGTTTTCAAGAGTTGGGAGATGTTTAGAAGGGGATGAAGTATCTTGTAACGATGAATCTTTTTGTATATGAGGTTGAAGGGAAAAGTTTCATATTTAAAATAATAGTGAAATATTCATTGATGCAATAGATAGAGTAGTCATAGTGGGGAGAATCACATGTATAAGTTATGTGATATTGGGTCCTCTATGATAATGATTTAGAGGGATGGTTAGAGGATAGAATAAATTATATGATGTTATAGGGGAGGCTATTTGTTCTGTCGATGTTGTGTGAGGTGGTTCTCTAAGAGTTCCATAGTTCAACTGTGGTAGTACATCCTGGATTGTACAAGAGGTATCATTCCATTAAAGGCCATATTTTGTGGTCCTTGATGAAGTGTTTAGTTGAAGAGTTTGTATCGTGATTCATGGTTTTTTAAAAAGTGAAGGTGGAGTATAATTTTCTATGTGGTTTTTTACAACTATTGAATATCCATGAGTGAAATTGGATGAAATCTTGATGGAGTTCATCACTGGTCTACCATGATCCCATGGAGGATATGATTCCTTATGCATGATGTTGGATTGGTTGAATAAGTATATAAAACTCGCCTATTTCAACCTGACACCTCACCTAAGTAATCCCACCACATGGCCTAATCTTTTTTGATCACCTTGGGCCAGAAACAAGTTTTAGTGTGTTACAATTGATGATGTGAGAAAAAATTCACCCTCAATACAAAAAATAAACTACCAAATCCAACTAAGAACCCAACATGATGTCTCCATTCACATTAAAACCATTCCAAAATATATAAGTATTTATAAAACAAGTGACAACCAAACATGACAAAATTTTGATGATAAATGAAATCATTTAACCAAAAATTTTCCACTGAAGTAAAACCATTTTATATAATGATTTTATATAACATAACAATAAACCAAAACTGAAAAAAGCAAAATTCCATAGAGGAAGATAAAAAACATGACCCAAACTAGCCCAACAATCTTTGGAGATAAACCACAATATCTCGAAATGACTCTCAAGTCACCACCAAACTCAACAACACCAACTTCAAAAAGAAGAGCAGTATCAATGCAATCTTTAAGCTAAGACTTGGGAACCTATAAATGAAATGAAGAGTACATACCCATAAATGTGAGTATGTTGGGTGTTAGACAATTCCTAGTAAGATACCACTAAGAGTCCATTTAAAACATTTAAAAGATAAACTAATACTTTTATTTTAAAATTAAATGAAAAAGGTAGGTTTTCATTTCTTTTACCTAGTATATGAATAAATAAACAATACCACACGATCTTTTTATAAAAAAATCCATTTATATGAAACAAATAAAAGAAAAATTTCCAAGATCATATCATTTAAAAAACCAACCATTCCCCTTTAAAATACATCACCTTTAAAAAACCCAAGTTATACCTAACATTTTCTTGGAAACATTTACTTTGTAAAACAATCCATTCCTATGGTTTTAAAATTATTTCATGAACATTTTAATACTCTCTCACTTTAAATTAATTACTACTTTTATTTTACTTTGATAAATTTTCACACACTCTTGAAATAAAAATAAAGTATAACGGTAAACCACTAAAGAATGAAATAATAAAAAATAATAAAACTCGAAAACATCATTGTTATGTCTCAAAGATATCAATACACCAATGTAAACTAAATATAAGAAATAAGAAACACATATTTCCATAATCAATAAAGCGACATAACATATGATACATATCATGAAGAAACATATTAAGAACTAATGGGAGAACATTTGACATGAAAACGTGGAACCAACTTCTGATAGTTCAATGATCCTACAACTCGTCACCTAAATCAATCTTAATTTTCCACATTGATGACACATCCCCTAGACATTTTGTAACATTTGATGGTTTTGGGTATAATAGAAGTTCCAGATGGGGCATTCCTAACTCATCCTTTGGTCATTATCCATGATCAATCTGTGATGTACGTTAACAATAAATGTCATGACCAATGGAATTGAATCAAATATTAATTTTATGAGAGAGCCCCTAAACTAAAATAAATTATAATCACATATTATTAACAATTAATATAAATAATTAAAATTACCTTGGGTTGATTTCTTTTTTGATTTATCAATCTGAAAACATATTTACATCATACCATAATTACATTTTAGTAATAAAGAATACATTCCCTATATTAGTGATTGAAAATTACTCTATAAACCTATGAAATTCACTGTTTGAATCATTGGGTGATAGAGAAATAGTTTTTAACATTTTCATTATTCGTCTTTGATCACCTCTATAATCGATTCAAGTAAGGTTTATCTTTGATCTCTCTATACTTGATAGTGGTGGTGGAGGAGGACCACTATGTATTCTTTAGAGTGTTCTTAGAGAGGGATCTCTCTAGGGATTCAAAAGAATTATCTTCATATGACATTGTGCATAACCAAATGAAATGAAAACCCTTATGAAAATAATATAATTGGGTTTATATAATGTTAGTTTAAGAAATAATAATTGAACATGCACCATTATTATTTTCCATAATTACTATGGAACCCCATGTCTATAATAATAAATTTATTATTATTTCATGAAATGTGAAAAACTAATGAATTTAATTAAATATTATTTTATAAAAATAATATTCAATATACATGTGTTATTTCTTACCAGACCATTTACATTGGTCATATATTCCTTCAAAATATTTATTACACCAGGAATAATGACTATTTATTAAATAAATAAATATAACTCCATTATTCTCTAATAAATAAATACTCTATGGACTAAATAAAAAATAAATATTTATTAAAATCTCTGGTCACAAAATATTCTCTTGAATAACTAGTGATGAAATATGTCCAATCAAGATAACAAGAATAATTATTAAATTATGCATATGAATAATATTTATTCAACTTGTTAAATAATAAGCATTAATAATATTTAACTATAGTCCTGGATTACTTAGTGTGTGACCCTTGAGGACACTTTTTCAGTGGAATTAGGTTAGGAAACCCAAAGTCCAAGGTTATAATCATGCAACACATCAATACACCAACATAGATAGAAGTTAAAATCATGAAGATATAAATCCTCATTCAAACACTTATCGTGTAATACCACCCCTTTATCATGATATCTCTAGTCAAGTAGGTTTCATTTCGGTGCCATCAAGATATATTCTTGATTTCTATTTATTTTAATTTCCTGAAATTAACTTTCATACAGAACACCATTGCCAAGGTTCTATTTAGGATATATCATTTCCACCAAATTGTTTGGATATCATATTTCATTAAATAATAGAATTTAAGAATAATTTCTCACATTATTCATCAATGAAATATTACTAGTGACACACCCAATGTATCATACTTCATTGCGAACGAATTTCATTAATAAATCAAAGTACACAACTCATAATATCTATTAATAATAATATTAAATTCTAAGGATCAAGAAACATGTATGAATATAGGAACATCCAATGACATATATAAATATGTATTTATTACTGTCAGGTTTCATTCTACAAATATTCAACATTTGATATTACAAAGAGCATACACCAAAAAAAGGTGACTCAATGTCCAATGAGTCTCCACCGCTGATAACCTATATCATTTTCCCCTTGAAATTATTTCATCTAGACATATAATATATATTTAAGAATATTTTTTGAACTTCTAGGTTATCATCACTATTGGGAACAACTATGACCTTTTAGTGTGAAAACTATTATCATAACATTGTCACATACTATGTTACATAAAAGAATAATATTGATGTGACAATTAGTTTATTAATATTAAAAAAATATGAATACTGGTAATCATAAGGTAAACACAAGTTGGTTCAAGGACACCAAATACAACAGAACCCCACTTGCACTTGAGACAACTGCTAACAACCTTCAGTCATGTACCTCTGCATGATACTTATTATTTTATTGATATAATGCTTTAGTCACGGAATATTCCTATTTTTATTGTATAGAATATTTTCATACTAAAACATCACTTATATAATCCCCCTCAATAAGTGATACTTCTAAGGTATGTTATTTTTCCATTTTTATGACCTTCATTATCTTTCAAGATCCACTATTGTAGTATTATTCAAATATTATGTGATAAAACATTACTTATAGGTACCAAATCAATATCTTGCAAAAAGTTTCATATCTAAACAATATCATTAGATTCATCTAAAGTTTCTATATACTCACAGTCCACTATAGAATCAATGACAACTAACTTCTTTGAAATCTTCCAGCTGACAACTACACCATTGAGACCAAAAATAGATCCTAAATATGAATTTAGATCATTATGATCTGTTTTAATGCTATCATTTTTATAACCCATATTGACAAGCTTCTCATATTCTCTATGGAGTAGAAACATATCTTTACTTATTCTTAGATACTTAAGAATCACCTTAACAGTAGAAGAATGTTGTTCACCTATATGATCTTGATATATGTTGACCATGATTAAATCATATGAAATATCAAGTACCGTATATTACATGGAATACATGATTTTTCATATCACCAAATCATATTAGATATAACTCAGTCTCTCTTTCTCTAATTATGTTTGAGGAAACTTTTTCTCCAAATGATATATTCCATGTGACACTGGAAATAATCCCTTCATGGATTTCTCCATAATTAATCTCTTTAGTATCTGGTCAAGGTATATACATTTACATGGTCCAATCATCCTCTTAGATCTCTCATAAATGATCTTAATCCCAAAAATGTAGGCTACTACACCCAAGTCCATTATAGAGAAACACTTGTTTAACAAATCCTTAACAGACTGTAAGAATGGTATATATGTACCAATAATTAATATTTCATCAAAATATAAAAATTGTATAATGACCACATTCCCAATAAAACACATGTAAACACATATATCACATTTAATATTAATGAAACCAAACTCTTTTATATCTTTATTGAAATGAATGTTCCATGACCTAGATGCTTGTTTCAATCCATAAATGGATCTCCATGACTTTCATCTATTTTTAGTATCACATGGAGTCATAAAACCTTATTGTTGTGTCATATAAACATATTAATAAAGGTAACCATTAAGTAAAAATATTTTTATATGTATCGTAAAAATTTTATAGTCATAGTAATATGCTATAAAGATTATAATTCTAATGTATTTTAACATGGAAACTAGTAAAAAATCATTGAATTCATTGCCTTGACACTGTTTAAACCATTTAACCACTAGACTTCTTTAAGAGGTACTTAATTTACCTTAAATGTCTGGTTTTATCTTGAATACACATTTTCACCCAACATGAATTACATTAAGTGGTGTATTGACCAAAACAAAAACTTGTTTATGACACATGAAAACCATTTCAAAATTCATGGCTTCTGGATATCTTGTAGCATCTAATCTCTATACTTCATCTTTATAAGATAGGGATTCATTATTATTTACCAATAACGAGTAACCATCTTCAGTGAATCAATAACCATATATCTTTGGTTCTCTTAACTATCTAGTGCTCATATTTAGTACTAAAGTTTCATGAACTAATTCTTCCATGGGGACCTATGGAATCTATTCCTATACTAACTCATATGTATCTGGATCTTCAAATTCATCAAAGTAAACTATTCTCCCTCTCCATTTCTTGATAATTTTCTCTCTATCAAGTAATATTACTTTTCTAGTGAAAATAAAATTAATTTATGAGGTTTTTTATAGGTAGAATCTCTTCTCTTTCTTAGGATACCCTATAAAGGTACACTTTTGTGCCCTACGGTGCTAATTTGTTTCTTGAGTTGGAAGTAACCAATGCCTCACAACCCCATACACATGTATGCAACAAAAAACATTTATATCCACTCCATAAACTTAAGGTAATTCAATTTCCCACTTTAGTTCATACTTGGTTTAATGTGTTTTCCATAGTTTTTAATGAATATAACTCAAAGGACAATGGAAGATCCACATGAATCATCACTAAACACACCATTTCTATCATGGTAAATTCTTCCTTTCACTAACATCACATCTTATGGTGTGTAAAGTGGATTGGGTTGAGATAGAATCTCAAAATCATGTATATAGTTGAAAAGATCTTGGTTAATATATTCACCAACATATTAGGTCAAAAATTATTTATATTCTTTCCAAGTTTATCATCTAATTCATTCTTCAATTCATTGAATTTATCAAAGGACACAGAGTTATACCTAATCAATTAGACATCGCCATATATACTTAAGTCATTAGTAAATGTTAGGAAGTACGAATACTCACCTCTAGCCTATATTATAAATGGTCCACACACATTAGTGTGTACTAATCCTAAAATATTCTCAGCCCTTTTACTATGTCAACTGAACATTGATTTGGTCATTTTTTATTATAAACAAACATTAAACCACTAAATTGGTTTTACCTCAAAAGAGTCTAAATAACCATCTTTATATAACTTTATCAAACACTTCTTGTTTACATGAAAAATAGGATGATTACATAGTTGGGTGTAATATGATTCTTGCAAACAAGATTTATTATCAATTTTTAATACTTTAGTTTCATAATTTAAAACATAAAGTCCATTAATTAAATATGTGATAACATAACATATTTTGTCTATATAAAAGAAACAAATTTAATTTAAAAATTTGAAAATAAAGCCATCTATATAATAGAATGACACAGAAATTATATTCTTAGTAATAGTTTGTACATATTAAAAATATCTTAAAACAAATATAATTCCCATTGGTAATGAAAGGTGGTAGTATCCAATGGCTTGAGAATCTATTATCGCACCATTGACAGCTTACAAATCCACATCTCCTCTGGAAATATTTCAAAATTCACTTGGTTCTTGTATTTGAATAATGATTTGAGAACCAAAAGATGAATCTAATTACTAATGTGTAGAAATTGAAAGATAACACTTGATAATGAATGCACCTTTATATTCCCTTTTCTTATGGGGGAGGTTCTTCTTCTAGTGGCCTTTCTTTCCACATGAGAAACATAATACTTTTATTTCCATTCCCTACCTCTGGATATTTCTATTATTGGAAGGATGGTGCTTGGGAGCTTTATAATTTTTATGGGTCTTGGGACCCTTTTCTTTGTTCTTATTATTCTTATTCACCATAACAATTGTGATTTGGTTTCTCCCCATGTCTTTTTTCCATTTGGTGAGTTAGAATAAGAAGTTTTGACAGACTCTTCTCATTATTTATCATGTTAAAATTAATAATTAAACCGGAGAAGGATTTATATAATAAGTAAAGTATGAGAACTATTTTCAACTCATCTATTAATTTAATCCCAAAGATGTATAAGCATCTGATGTATCTAATAATATTGGATACATGAGGCCCAACTGGCATCGAATCGCCAAGACTGGTTGTAAATTGAGCATTAAAGATCTCATATATCTATTGTCTCACCTTCCCTTGACACAAATCATGAAATTGAGACATCATGATATAATAATACATCTCTTCATGTTTCATTATAAGCTCATTGGTCATGTATGATAACATGAAACATGTAAGAACTCAGATCTTCATTTCAGGTATGGATCTTTACATGGATTCTTATTTAGTAGTATTTGTGGACGATATCTTGGTTTACTCTCACACTTGACATGACCATTCCATCTATCTTGAGATTATATTGAGTACACTGAGAGTGAACAATTTATATGCTAAGATCTTAAAATGACACTTTTGGATGAAACAAATTAACTTCATGGGTCATTTAATCTCAGAGACAAGAGTTTTAAGGGATCTAGAGAAAGTGAGAGTAGTAGTTTCATGGGAGCAACCAAAGAACTTCTTTGAGGTACAAAGTTTTTTGGGGTTTTATGGTTACTACAGACCCTTTATATAGGAATTTTCATGCTTAGTTGTGCCACTGATAGTCCTAATTATGAAGGGTGGAATGTACTTGAGGATAGATTCCTACAATTCAGCCTTTCAGGAGCTGAAAGGGAGATTGACTTCTGCATCTATCCTGATTAATCCAGAACCAGAAAAGAGTTACACCGTTTACTATGATGAATTAGTAATTTGGTTGGGGCAGTTCTTATTAAAGGGTATGGAGTCTCTATGTATGTGTCTCAACAGTTGATCCCACATGAGAGGAACTACCTGACGCATGACCTCGAGTAGGATACAGTTGTGAAATCTTTATACTTTTAGAGACATAATCTTTTGGGAGGGTATTTTGTTATATACACTAACCAAAAAAGCCTCAAGTATATCTTTACTCAGTGTAATCTGAATTTGAGATAGTGAAGGGGGGTTGAGTACCTTTAATATTTTGACATTGGGCTTGCCTACACACATAGGAAAGGCAACACAGTGGCGGATGCGTTAAGCATGGGGACTCAGATACAGGCAGTTTAGGAGGCCAGTAGTGAGTGGAAGATAATGGCTCTATTATCTACGATGCATTTGGAGGTGCACAACAGACAGGAGAAGATGTTTCATTTTTATATATATATTACATATACTCTTCTAGATCAAGTGCGAATAAGGATGCTATCAAATTATGAATGCCTAGTCCTATGGGAGGGAGTTTCAAGCGAGGACCCAACTCCTAGGTGGACTATAGGTGATGATGATGAATTGTGTTTTCGTGGATGCATATGGGTGTCAGCCAACATACATGAAGAGTTGATGCGAGATTTTCAATCCTCAGTTTGGCCAGCTCATTATCGTGTCACCAAGATGTATCGATATCTACACTATCTGTATTGTTGTCCAGGTATAAAGGGTGATGTATCTAGTTTTTCGTGATATATTCCTCCGGTCAGCCGGTAAAGGTGGAGCATCAGCGTACAATAAGGATTTTGAAGTTGTTACCCATTCGTGAGTGGAAGTGGAATGATGTTGTGATGGATTTTGTGATAGGTTTACTGAGGTCTCCTTGAGGGAATGATGCGATTTGGGTTGTTATCTACAAAATCACGAAGGTTTCATACTTATATTCAATTAAATAAACCTTCAATGTTTATGAGATAGGAATATTATACATCAGAGAGATTGTGTGTTTTCATGGGGTTCCACACTATATCATTTCAGACAGGGGCGTATGGTGTACTTATCGTGTCTGTTAGGGACTACAGAGGGTTCTGGGTATACATGTCCTTCGGAGTATAGCATACCATCCCCAGATTGATGGCCAGTTTGAGATCAATAATCTTATTTTGGAGTACATGCTTTGAGCATGATTCCTAGATTTCAGGGGCTCTTGTATGTGGCATATACCCCTAGTGGTGTTTTCCTAAAACAAAAATTTTCAGTAAATGATTCAGATGGAACCTTATAAGGATTTTTATGGTAGGCCATGCCAATCACCCCTATATTGGCTGGAAGTAGGAGAGACAACTATGTTGGTACCTCGTATTGTCCAAGAGACCACTGAGTAGATGGAGTTGATTTAGAAGAGGATGGATACTATAGAGTGTTGGCAGAAATCTTTTGTTGATCAACAGAGATGACCTCTGGAGTTTGAGGTTGAAGATTATGTTTTCTTATGTTCCACAGTAAAGTTGGGACACATGAGGATTAAGAGATAGTGGAATATTTCACTGAGATACATTGATACATTTGAGTTTTGGAGAGAGTCTAGATAGTTTCATATAAGTTTAAGTTACCTCAAAGGTACCGAGATATGCATGAAATCATTCATGTTTCTTAGCTACAATGTTACTTTTTGGACCATTCTCACATTTTTTCACCTAAGGAGGTTGTGTTGGAGGTGGATGAATCCTTTGAGGAGGACCATATTTGGATTTTGTATTGCAACATGAGGGTTCTCTGTGGCCAGTCTATTCCTCTGGTATGAGTCCTATGGAAACATGGGTGATTACTGGACAAGACTTGGGAGATGGAGGCTGACATACGATCATAGTGGCCAATGTTGTTTCAATCTTCTTCTTCACCACCCTTAGAAGGGAAATTTGGGGATGAATCTCTTTAAGGGGGGAAGTTTGTAAGAACAAGGATCTCCATTTTAGGTATGGATCTTAATTTTGGGTTATTTTTAGTAAAAAGATAGAAATGGTAAATTTTTCTATGTACACACAGTGTACCTGGGTATCATGTAAAACCACGTACTGGCCATGTAACGACCAAGTACATGGCCGTGTGGGTGACCAGCCATACTGCCCAATGCGATGGCCAGTTGAGGCTAGTACATTATGTGTATATTAAATGAAAACTCTAGGTACTTTTCATATTAATTGATGAATCAGAGCGTGGTCACATCTCATCTCAAGAAAACACTTATTCTCCCCTTGGTTCGTACAAAATAGAAATGGAAAGCCAAAGAAATTCGAACTCCTCCCAGTTCTCCATCCGAGATCTGATGGAGACGCCACTGGGTGCATTGGATTCCCACTGGTGAGTTATCTGTTTCCCTAAATCCTCTCTTCTTGATTCCTCCTTTATCATGATTATAAAAAGGTTGATCATTTTTAACCCTTTTGTAGTTGTACATCATTCTAGGTCGATTCAAGGGCCAACATTAATGAGTGTTGATCATATAACATCCAGGTAGATGGTTTGTGTCTTTATTTGATTGTATTTGGATTATATATTCTTAAAGTGCTGAATACTAATGTTTGGGGTATTACATCTTTTGGAATTTAACCATGATTAGTACTTGTTATGGATTTTTTGATTTAGAAAGGTATATTGCTTATGAATAAGGTTTTATACCTTGAATAGGGGTGTGTTTCCCTTATTTGATTTTATTATGGTCATTTGGTACTAAATTCATGTTAGGCCTTCTTTTTTTTACAAGCCTCGTGTTGTTAGGATGGATTTACTGATTATATGAGATGCATGTGATTCTCACTTTGAAAGTTTCACCAAGGGGAATATGACTGTGAGAGCTTCTTGAATTAGGGAATCTTATGTATGAATTGTTTTTATGTTGACCGAGTGGTATTTACCATGAGAGATTTTGGGTAGTCATAGACCATAGGGGTTACACCATGAGAGATACCTTGAATTTGGGACCTAGGGAATGGACTCTGAGTTCTTCTAGGTGTCCATTTTATTTTATTGTCGTAATACAGTCCAAGGAGGTCTTGACCGTGAGAGATACCCAGATGGTCGATTGTAAATGATTAGTGCTATGTGGGACCAAATTGGTTAGACTATGTGAGATTTCCTAGTGGTT
This sequence comes from Viscum album, assembly GCA_963277665.1. Taxonomy (NCBI): domain Eukaryota; kingdom Viridiplantae; phylum Streptophyta; class Magnoliopsida; order Santalales; family Viscaceae; genus Viscum; species Viscum album. The sequence goes on along the minus strand of OY728165.1, from coordinate 1,711,512,331 downwards.
CCTTATTTATTGAATTGATGATATGTTAAAACAATGTGGTTAGAATGTGGTAACATTCTTAGAGGGTTACATTTAAATAATTGAATGATTGTAACGAGTCTGCCAAGACAAAGAAAAAGCTTGGACACAGTCTTACTTGTTTGTTAGATGGTCTTTTGAGAAATCTAATTTTCTATTACACAACGGGGTAAAAATCACAGTCTAGATCCCATTATTTCATTATTAAATGGTTGGAATAATTAATTAATGTAAATGAATTTAATTAAAAACTACAGGATTACATAATTTTGAGTACTTTCTAGTTTATTGCTTCATTTATTCATATTACCTACTATATTTATTCACTAATAGTTAGGCATAGATCTTTTGGTGTTTTCCTACTGGAATTCATCTCACACCATGTCTGAGTCATTATTTTGGACCCAAACAAATTATATAGTTGCAGGTATAGATAAGAGAAATTTCCCTTCTTTATCAAGTACTTGATTACTATTGGGGTTGGAGAGCATGGGACCTAGCTGATCTTACGATGCTATTAGAGTTTACTTCTTTTATGTACTTTGGTTTTAGTAGTTTATTTCCATCATTATGACTTGTTTGGATGTTTTTGAGACACATGTGACATGCATCATTTATACATGGTCTAGTTGTTATATTATAATCAGTATTACGTTGTTTACTTTTTTTATGGTATTAATGCTTCAGATATTGTTTACATTTTGTTTCCACTGTGTTACTCTACCAATGAGGGCATAGTTTTCCCATTATGACACTATTTTCCTTTCATCTTGTCAGTATCCCCTACCATTTGGGGAATTGCACATGAGGTCTGTGACCCACTGGGTTCGGGGCACCTTTGTGCGGCACCTGGAATGAATATGTTACAAAACACTAAATATTCTTAGTTTTGATCAAATTTTTGTCATAGTGAGAAAGCCCTTCCTCAATAGGATTTTGAATAGATGTTTTAGGATTAGGTTCTTATATCACATTAAATTTCCATTCATTTCATAGGATAATGTTTATGTACATTTTACACTCTTTGGAAATTTGTGCCATTGAGAAGGTTATCTTTATCATGTATGGATCATAGTGTTACATTTGAATTCATATTTATTTTCGTTTCTTCAAATAAAAGAAAAATAATTTTAGTACATTATCTAATAAATGTAGATAGATAGATAAATATTATATTTATTAATCTCTCACTATTTTATTGAAACCGAATATCCATCACCATTGGATGTGTAATATCCTATTTCTTGGACATTCTAATGGAAATGATTAATATCCCCCATCCCATCACCTTTAATTTGGTCAGTTAAGAAATTTAAAGGGTTTTAGATTGGCATCCCAAATTCCAATTACATTAACTCACTGTTTGTTAATATATTGAGAGCACTCCTCAATCCTAAAATCATCATATTAGATTTCCTCAACATTTTCCTATTTGTTACACCATGTAATACTTTGGAAGTCAACCCTTGATGTAAAATAAGTTAATTTAACCAAAAAATTAATGTTAGAATTCCCCATTAATTTAAAGCACCTTAACTTTGGACAGTCTAGCACTTTGAACTATGGTTCTATTTAACTTAAGTAGTGGAAGGATATACCAAATTATTAGTTTTAATTGAGTTATTTTTATCTTTTTGTGTAAGTTTTCCATTTTATATTTATTACATGCTTCCTAATATTAAGTGGATATCAGTACTGTAGAAGAACTGTACACTGTGCGATACTGTAGCAGAACTGTACACTGTACAGGTACTGTAGCAGAACTGTACATTGTTCAGGTACTGTAGCAGGAACTATTTGGTATTGTAGCAGTTGGAACTATTCACCTTGGTCCACCGGTTTGGCCTTGGTGTCCTTAAGGCTTCGAGCCTCCCCGGACTTCAGGTCAGTAGGGCCTTCATGCTACCTTTATGGCCTTCGGGCCACATGCAGTTTCCCTATACACACTACCAAAAAGGAGCATCCCCAGAAGAGGATTCAGAGTAGGTGCACTCACTAGAGCAGAGCCAAATGGATTTTTCAGAATGAGAGGGTATGGATATGCCATCAGGATTAGCATGTGCTTGCACGAGAAGCCTAGCTAGACTAAAATGCGAAGGTGGAGATCTACTATCATGATGCAGATGTTGGGGAGGGGCAGTTCCTTGTAGATAGTCTGGTTTAATTCCCTAAGACCTTCAGGTCATGTAATCTCCTAAGCCTATTTTCCATGAAATATTTGAGCGTACGAGCCTTTTATGGGTTCCCCCTAATCCCTTGAAATAGGGGTTATAAAAAATCAATAAAAATGAAGGACTTAAGGCCATTCAAGCTAATATTAAGTGGATTTCCTTAAGTAATTAATAATGTATTAGATAAGACGTATTCATAATTCAATTCATTTTAGTTATATCATGCATTATTTTTAATTCATTAATTGAATTTATCCTGAATAAACAACCATAATGAAATAACCATGAAAATTTATAAACATAAAATAATAAAGTGATATGATCATGGCCTTCTAATAAATGTTATTTTATATAGAGAATGTTAAATTAAACATTAACCCTGGGAAAAAACCTAGAATATTTTATAGTTCATGTTGGAGCTTTCCAATTTTTGACCAATGTATCCACAGCTCCATTCATTACATATGTTTTTACTTATACACTATTGTGGGGAACAAAGAAATTGGTTAAGGGGTTTACATAAAAGGAAACCATGTGCAAGCAGTCCCTTACATAATGAGTAGAGGAATGATTCACATATCATAAAATTAATTTAATAATAAATTAAAAGAAACCAATAACATACAAATGTCAATTCTATAATTTTGATCTTCCACATAAATACAAAAAATTATGCATTTAGTAAAATAGAGTTCAATTATAATTTTTATTATTTAATAAAAATAACCCAAAAATAAATTAATTATATTGTTTAATTAATCAATTATTTTGTATTATTTTTCATCATAACTTTCTTGAGATTCTCATCCATCATAAATTTAAACAAATTAATTAAATTTATTTAAAATTAGCTTTGTAAAAAATATATACCTTTAAGGAATCAAGGTGAGTACCCATCAAAACTATCCACCATATATTATATCCTCATAATTTGTAATCATTAGGAATCTATTATATGTTACTTACCATATAATTTAATAGTGTGTACTATAAACCAATTGTTTGATATTTTAGTGAATAGTGAAAATTACTGAGTTTTCAAATAATATCATTTTTTTCATTTAATAAGGTATTTTAAAAGTTATATTAAATTTTTTATTTGTTATTAAAGTGAAATATTAAACATTTTAGTTATAATAATCTAATTAATTTCATTTTAATTATAAATTTTTTATTATTTTGTTATAAGTTGTTTTTCATTCTTAAAAACACATTTTTTACAAATTGATGTTTATCAATTTTAATTAATTAGAATAACACATAGTAAAGAAATATTTAAATGAAATTAATATACTACACATATATTAATATTAATTTGAATTCATATAACTCTTATTTATACTCATAGAGTGAATAGAAAATCATATATTTCATAAAAAATTCATTTCTTGAAAAATATTTTTCTACATGTTTTCAAGTTTAATTTTAAATTGAATTCAGTAACATATATTATTTTAATTTGAAAAAATGTACTGTATATTTGGAATATTAAATATAAATATATTTTAATAATTTGAACTTAATTTTGAGTAATAATGAAAATTTAAAAAATTTAAAAAATAGCTATCGTGATGAAAAATTAAAATGTTTAAATTGAGTGAACTTAATGTTATATGGAATAGAATGTTTAAAAAGTGTTTCATTTTAAATGGTGGGGGAGTGGATTTACCATAAAATCCTCTAATACATTATTTATTAATTTTGACGATGTTTTCTGGAGAGGAACTTCCCATTATTGAATAGTTTTGGGTATTTATAAAAATGCCACTCCCTCTCACTTATAGAAGGGTACCTTCTCTCCTATTTTTTCCACACATTAATATCCATTTTCTTCAGAAAATACCCTCTAAAATACATTATTTAATTTTTTTACATTTCTTAGAAGTCTATTTTTTATTATAAAACCATCCATGTAAGGATTTTTGTGTAAACCAAAAGTGGTTTTCTGAAGAATTTGTATCGTTCATAACCAACCGTTTTGTTTTATTTATTATTCAACCTCCATAATATTTTATTAAAACATGATAATATGATAAAATAATTATCTTTCATATACATATAAGTTATTAAATTAATGTAATAATTAACATCCTTTTCCTCTTCTGTCAAAAATGAAATGAAACCATCATTCAAGTGTATGGCGGACTACTGCCTCACAAACCTATGTAATTAATTTTCCGTCATTCCCTATAATGGATGTTAATTATGATGAATTTAATATTTATATATTATATTTATAACATATTAATAATTATAAAAAATAAATATATCATAAAAATTCTTACCATACCAACCGTTGAAAAATGATAACATCGTTCGTGTGTACGACGAACTACCACCATACGAAGCAATGTGACATGCTTTTTTATTACTGCATAACATAAAGGTATCTTTATGTTTATTTAAATAAATAATATTATAGTTATTATATTATGATAATTATTTATTTTTAAAATAATAGTTACATTATTACCATTATTACCATTGAAAAATGGAAATATTACTCATGCGTACATATGACCCACCATCTCCCTAATAGTAACATAGTTAATTTATCATAACCATATCAAATAATTGGGTTTAAAAGAATAAATAAAACATAAAAATGATGATTAAGTCCGGATTATTGTTCCTTAGATGATGAATAAAAATATATTTGACCTTAGTCAACTTACCAAGTGATTTTTGACATATGATCCAAATATCATCAAAACGTCTCAGTTGAACCTAAATTATTAGGTAATTGAATATAAAATGATAATAAATTAAATTAAATTAATAATATACTTGAAAAAATATATAAATAAATTAAATAATTAACAGAAGTCTATTATTCCGAATATAAATAATGAACATAACATATCAGACTCGGGGTAAGGGCTCTCTCTAAACAACCATTTTCTTGTGTTATGACCATTTTATCTCCAACTAACATTATCTATATCCTAAAAGCTATGTAATTATAAAAAATTCCCTTTACATGTCTTTAAAATTTATAAATAGATTATTATCCATTTTTTTTGGTAATACATGCCTTATTCTCATTTCTCAAATTCGTTTATTATAAAATTTCCTTTGATTATTATATGAGGAAAGAATATTCAACCCATTTTCTTTACATGGGTAATTATTATGTTATACATTATAACTAATTTATATTTTTTGGAATACATAAATCGTGAAAATGTAATGATGGGTTTACCTGGATAAAACACTGATACATTAAGTGAAACTATAGTAACACGAGACATTATGTATGGGGATAGAGAGTAAACCTAATCCATTATGGGAATTTTCTCACTATGTGATTCTATCTAGGTAGTTATCTGTAACTCATATTTATGTAATTTTATATATTGTTTCCACATTTCATATGTTTGATTGATCTTATGATACCATGTTCCTTACATTATTATTCCTCATTATTACTCGTGATACTTCTCTTTTATGACATCATGATATACATTTGACACACATGTTAGATTTCCTTATCATGTTTATTACCATATTAATCCTTTTAGCTCACTAATTTCTTTTATGTATTCCCTAAGTTAACTTATGTAGTGTTAGATTCCTAAATGGATTTAGGAAATCATTATTGGAATTTAAATAAGGATTCCATGTTTTAGTTTCCCTTTTATGTTTTATAAACCTAGTATTCCAAAGAAACTATGCCTTCTCAATCCGTGATTTGTATTAATGGTTATTTAGGTTTAAAATCATGAAATAATATGTGTAAAAAATATTGAATCACTATTTTTGGAATCACAGAAAGGTATATATTTTTTGGGGACTAATACTATAATAAATCAATATAGAAAAATATCCTAGAATTTTGGTGAAGTTTAAAGTTAGTGTCTTAGAGGAAAATACATCCCTCATTGGATACTACAAGTTAATGTGGATCAAGAATTATTGTAACTAGAGGAAATAACTCCAAAAAGATATCATTGGCCCTTTTCTTGATCATCACCTAGTAAAAAATTATACCTTTCGACACACCTGGTCTGACACTCTCAGGAGATATGCATTGGAAGCACACAAAGCTTTACTAACCATCATGATAAAATTAATCAAATGATTAGGTTATAAAACCTAATAGAAATCATTACCATGGATAACATAGATTGAATCCTAGAAACTCTTATGTTGGATTGTACTCTTAATTTTTATATTATTCCTCTAAAATTTACATGTTTACCATTTCTAAGCTTATTATTTAATGTATTACCATATTTTTTTTAGTAAATTGTGGAAAATAAGATATGTAATGGCTTGGGCCTCTCTAGTCCATTTCTCTACAACAATCTAGTGTTTGAGGTGTTTTGGTGGTTGAGGTGACTTATCCCCAAAACTTTTCAAATTTTTCCAATTCTAAAAGTAGTTCCATCAGTGAGACCAGTGTGAAAAGTTCCATTAATGAGACCGATGTGAAGAGTTCCATCAGTGAGAACAATGTGAACAGTTCCATCAGTGAGACCAATGTGAACAGTTCCATCGGTCTAACCAATAGAACTATTTACAGAATTGAAAAAATTGGAAAAGTGTTGGGGATAAGTCACCTTGACCACTATAACACCTCAAAAACTAGATTTTCATAGAGGAATGGACCAAAGAGGTCCAGACCATTATGTATCAGAGGTTTGATTGAGGGATATGATGGTTTTTGGTGTTAATAACAAGTGAAGTTGCATGGGTTGGTAGGGAAACTATGTTATTCCTGTTTATAAAGTGATGTAAACACTGGATATCAACTGATGCATAGGCGTTTAAGACCTGCTATGATATGATGTACAGATCTTTATGTTTTCAATTGCTACTAAACAAGGTGATACTAGTTTCAGGGTAGAGACCTAAGAAAGGATCTTGAATCATTTTTCTTTGTTCCTGTTTCTGAATGGGTAGACCTTGGGATAGGTTAAACGAAAATTAATAAAATAGAACAATTAATTAAATAATGCTAAGCCTTATTTATTACAGGTTTAGGAGTTCTAACACATTATTATTTTAAAGGTATGGCTCTAGGTTGACATCCTCTTCAGGATTGCATAGAATATGTTCAGCAAGCTATGCCAGAAGATCTCCATAGGGTAGAGGTTGGTAATGATGACACTTGGAGGAGGACACTCCGAGAGTTTTATCACCAGAGTCTGCAGAAGTAAGAGGGCTCCATTTCAAATGTCATCTCAAAAGACTAGTTAGAGGAGGTTAATATATGATTTAGTTCGATCCGTGCTCAAAAAGAGCACTGGGATTCCTTGGTTGCGACGATGCTATGTGGATCAGTGAGGCAGTGGTGGTTCTTGTTCTTGAGAGATCGTTAGGAGTCGATGATCTCATTGGAGGAGTTTTGAGAAAAGTTTAGAGTCGAGATTATTTCTTCGATCGCGAAGGTGTCTATTAACTAGGAGCTTCTTACCCTTTGATAAGGGATCTCTAGTGTGCAAGAGCTCAGAATCCATTTTGGGAACCTTTTATGATATGCTTCAGACATGTTTTCGGATTAGGAGCGAAGGGAAAGGCATTTTGAAGAGGCTTTACATCCAGAGATCATATGCCGGGTCACCCCATTTATGCCGAAGACATATCTTGAGGTGTTGGAGAGGGAAGAGGTTATCGATAGGACATTGGAAATTACTGGATCCTCATGATAGGTTGGTCTTCATGATTCCTCACAAAGAAGAGACGTGGTCCAGTGTTCCTAGAATTTAGGGAAAAAGTGTTTCCATTCGGTGGGTGGTAGGCCCAAACCCTCAGCATCTCATTTCTCTAGGGGTATCAGCTCTCATGCATATTCCAAGGGATTAGGCACTTTTTTTCATGTGTTGGTCAAGGTCATCAGCAGAGAGAGTTCCCAACCTTCCAAAGAAGTCATTATCCACTAGGTGCTCTGCTCCAGGTTCCTCCGTTGAGGCAGTTCCAGCTGAGGCAGCAACAGGAGGTTTCACCAGCTTTAAATCAGCAGAGGGTAGACGGGGCAGTTAGAGGATATCCCTATGATGCTTGTTGTCCTCAAAGAGAAGATAGAGGTCATGGTGGTGTTCATAATCAGGGTTGGAGAGGTCATGGAGGAGGTCGTGGTTAGCTTTATTCATTATCATTGCCAGCACTAGGTGAGCCAGACGTCATTCGAGGTGCCCTTTTCTTATTTTCTACCTTGGTGTATGCCTTGTTTGATTTAGGATAAACACACTCCTTCATATCACATACCCTTTTCCATGATTTGGGACTTGAGGTAGAGAGGCTTCTAGTGCTCTTGGTGATGACTATGCCAGTTGGAGGTCGAGATGACTTGTTTGAAGTATGTAGAGATTGTGAACTAGTGCTGGGGCAGCACCGCACTTGGGGAAATTTCCTATGTTTACAGATACAACCATATGATACCATCCAAGGAATGGATTGGTTGTATTCGGTGCAGGCTATTGTGGATTGCTTCAGGAAGCTGGTGGTGATATTTGACAATGATCGAGAGATAATAGTGTTTGTTGGAGAGAGAGACACTCGGATGGGTTAGAGGAATGTTACGTCCTTATCATTCATGATGGATGAGATGATGCTGAGTTATTTATAGGTTTAACAGTTCGTGTTTCCTAGTGTTGTAGAAGAGTACCCTGATGTCTTTTCAGAATAGGTTGTAGCATTACCCCCATGGCGAGAGATCGAGTTTGAGATCGATCTATAACCTGGAGCATCATTTATCTCTATGTCTCCATACAGGATCACCCCTTTTGAGATATGATAGCTATGTATATAGCTTGATGGTCTGTTATATTGTGGTTTTGTTCAGTTGAGTGTGTCACCATGGACTTTAGCAGTTTTTTTCGTGAAGAAGGCTGATAACAGTTTGCGGTTGTGTGTCGATTATCATCACTTAAACAAAGTGACAGTGAAGAATCTCTATCTTCTTCCATGTATTGATGATTTAGTCGCTCAACTGAAGGGTGCATGTTGGTTCTCAAAGATCTACTTTCGATCAGGATATCATCAGATGCATGCGAAGGATGAGGATATACCGATGACTACTTTCCCTTGTCGTCATGGGTATTATGAGTTCATTGTAATGAAATTTAGCATGATAAATGCTTTAGCTGTGTTCATGGGATTAATGAAATCTATGTTTCGTGAGTTCTAGGACATGTTCATGGTGGTTTTCATCAATGAAATCCTTGTGTAATCTACGTATGATATGGAGCATGCAGAGGATCTACACTATGTTTTGGGAGTTCTTCGTCAGCATCATCTGTTTTGGATGTTTTAAAAGTGAGATTTTTGGGCTCGAGAAGTCCGTTTCATGGGGAATGTTGTGGCCCGATAGGGAGTAGATGTGGATCCATCGAAGATAGAGAAAGTTGTGTCTTGGGAATCCCCAAGACAGTGTCATAGGTGTGAAGTTTCCCTGGTCTCATGGGCTACAATAGGAGGTTCATAGCTTATTTCTCACGAGTTGAGACTACTCTGACCACTTTGACCAGGAAGGATTAGGAGTTCATATAGACTGATTAGCATTAGGAAGATTTTGAGTATATGAAGGAGAAGTTATTAAGTGATTCAGTTCTTTGTCTTCCAGTTGAGGAAGTTCAGTTTTACATTTTTTGCGATGCTTCGCATCTGGAGTTAGGTTGTGTTCTGATGTAGCAAATATTAGTTGTTTCTTATGAGTCTTGGAAGTTTCATCCCCATGAACATAAATATTCCACCCATGATCTTGAGTTGGAATCCATGGTTTTTCACTGAAGTTGTGGATACATTACCTCATTGGTGAGTGCTTTGTGGTTTTCACCTATCATAAGAGTTTGAGGTATGATTTCTCCCAATGTTACTTGAAATTACGACAACGTCGGTGAATGGAGTTCTTACAGAAAAACTACTTAGAGATATCGTATACACCAAAAAAGGGGAATGTTATAGATGATGCACTGAGTTGAAAGTCATGTAGTGATGCTATGCTTGAATCCAGTGATGCATGGAGAGTAATTGATGAATTTTCAGCATTACATCTTGATATGGGAGAAGTTGGGGGAAGAGTTTTTCTTTTTAAGATGATGGTGTAGTCATCTACGGTGCAGCATGGGGAAGATTCCCAGTTGGGGGATCTTGGGGTAGAGGTCTGGAGAGACTGAGTTTTTTTGTGTAGAGGCCCTTAATGGTTGGTCTATGGATGAACAAAAAAGAGTGTTGTATCATGGAAGGCTTTTTGTTCCATTGGCGATGCACGAGATGGTTCTCAGAGAGTTCCATAGTTCACCATTAGCAGTACATCCTGGCGTGACAAAGATGTACCAAGCCTTGAGGAGTTAGTATTAGTGTCATGTGATGAAGTGGGCAGTTGCAGAGTTTGTGTCTTGATGTTTGGCCTTCCAGAAGGACAAGGCTGAGCATCATGTTCCCAGTTTTTTGCTCTAGCCATTGGATATTCCTCAGTGGAAGTGGGAGGACATCTCAATGGACTTTGTTACTGGTTTACCCCAAGCTCAAGGAAAACATGATGCTATTTGGGTGGTAGTGGATCATTTAAAAAATTGGAACACTTCATAATGATCAAGGAGTCGAGATCAGTGGATGTTTTGTCAAGGTAGTATCTGGAGGAGGTGGTGAGAATTCATGGATTCCCAAGGAAGATCATTTCTGGTTGAGATACTAGTTTTACCTCCAGGGTGTGGAGAGGTCTCCAACATACTTTCGGTTCTCAACTATGTCTTAGCACTACTTTTCGTCCTCAAATAGACGACCAGACAGAGAAGACTATCTAGACTCTTAAAGACATGTTACACTCTTGTGTCCTAAATTTTTTAGGTTCATGGATGAGGCACCTACCCTTGGTGGAGTTCACTTACAATAATAGTTTTCACTCCACCATCGGTATGGAGCTGTTTGAAACCTTGTATAGTCGGTCTTTCCGTTCTCTGTTATGCCAGACTGGGGTTGGAGAGTCATCAATTATCAGACTAGAACTAGTGAGGAATACAATATAAAAGATTTAGGTGATTCGTGATAGGATGAAGACAGTGTAGGATCATCAGAAACCTTATGCCAATCAAAGGAGGAGACATTTGGAGTTTGATGTTGGGGATCATGTGTTTTTAAAGATTACTCCCTGTCATGGGCAGTGAAGGTTTGTTCATGGGAATAATATTTCTCTCCAGTTTGTTTGTCCTTTCAAGGTTTTGGCTCATGATGGAGCTGTGGCATATAAGATAGCAGTTCCCCCCATAGATGAGAGAGATACATGATGTTTTCCATATATCATTGATTTTTCATTATCTTCATGATTACTTGCATGTAATCGATTGGGGAGAGATCAATGTTGATGATGATACAACCATTGAGGAGTGACATGTAGAGATCTAAGACCACAAAGAGAAGGTGTTGCGTGGGCATTCTATCCCCTTGGTTTCTGTCTTGTGGTGACACGATGGAATGAAGGAGAGTACCTAGGAATGTGATTCATAGATACATGCTCATTACCCATAGTTGTTTGAATTTTAACAATTTTAATGTAACGATGTCCCCTTTTTTTAGACCTTTCGTGATTATGATTTGGCTTTCTTTGGATGCTTCTTGTGGCTTGCTCTCTTTTGAGACGTATCTCGATGGGTGGTTGTTCAGAATTCTTTTCTCATACTTTTTAGGCTGGTTTTGAATTATTGAAGATGAGAATATTTTGAGAGGTATCTGATTTAATGGTTCAGACCTCTCTGGTCCATTCCTATGCAAAAATCTAGTGTTTGAGGTGTTCTGGTGGTTGAGGTGACTTATCCACAACAATTTTCAAAATTTTCCAATTCTGCAAATAGTTCCATCGGTGAGACCGATGTGAACAGTTCCAAAGGTATATGAAGAAACCAACTAATGTGGAAAGAGAAAAGAATGTTCAAATTAACACTCAGCCTATGTTGTAATGTTTCAACTGTAATAACAATAGTCATCATGAAATCCATTGGAGTAAGCCAATGGTGGATAAGGAAAATCAATGAAAAAAACACGAGGCCTAGATAAAAAATTAGGGAATATTCTATCACTACTAATGAGGTAGAACCTGGAAATGATGGGGTGATAGGTACAATGTTCAAAAATATTGAACAATCTTTTTGATTCTAGTTGTATGAATAATTTCATATCATGCAAAAATAGTAGAACTATTCAAACACCACCTCAAAATATATGGTTAAAACTATATATGAGAATAAAAAACATATAAATGGTTGAATCCCATATATATAACTACTCAGTAGTCAGTGTTTGTGGATTTAATATTTTAGATTATCTCATCTTACTTCATTTAGTAGAGTTTGATTCTATATTAGGAATTTATGGGTTATCCTTATATAAATATAACATCAATTTTAGGGAGAGTAAGATCACTCTTCATGTACCATGTTATCCTTAAATTCATTATAAGTGTAAGCAGGAGGATTAATATATCCTAGTATATTCTATGAAGCAGGGATATCATTACCTTATGTGAAAGAATATATTGACCAAAATGATTGAAACAAAGGAGATAATCATGTTTGAATAAATTTATATTGTGAAGGATTATATTGATGTCTTCCATGAAGAGTTTCTTATTATTACACATAGATGAGAGGTTGAATTCTTAATCAAAATTATACCTAGATCTTACCCATATTTAAAACTACTTATAGAATGGCAACCATTTATTTGGATAAAATAAAAAATATATCACAAGATAATATAAGAAAGGGTTTTATATGCCCAATTGCTACACCAGGGGGTTCACCAACCATCTTCATCAAGAAAAATAATGGTTCAATGTGCCTTTGAATTGATTATCATGAAATCAAAAATAAATCAAGATAAAGAACATGTATCACCTGCCAGAGATATAGAACTTGTCTAATCAACTACATGGGGTTCAATATTTATCTATGACGGACATTCAGTCGGGATACCACTAATTAAGGATGAATAAGGTGGATATTCCAAAAACAACTTCTCAAATGATCTATGGACAATATGAGTTCACAGTGATTCCTTTAAAAATCACTAATTCTTTAATAATATTAATGGAATTAATTAATGGATTCTTGAGAGATTAGATTGAAAAATTTATGATATTATTTATAGATTATATTCTTGTATACTACAAAAGTAAGGGAGAGCATGATAAGAATTTGAATATTGTACTAAGGCTTTAAGAAATGAGAAGCTATATAAAAATATATGAAAATGTGAGTTCTGGATAAAGTATAATTCTTGAGGAATATTATCACCATAAAAGGGATATTTGTGAAGCCCTTTTAGATAAAGGAAACTGATGACTAGTCTAGAACAATATTTATAATTGAAATCTATTGTTTTTGTATAATAGCTAGGTTTTGAAGAATTGTGAGAAACTTTTCATAGATGTAAAACCCACTAAACAAGAAAAAACATAATGGAGTAAAGTTTTCTAGAACTATAAATGTAAATATTTCATTAAGGAGTTTAAAAATAGGTTTATCACGACACTATTCCTCACACTTCCCTCAAGCTAGGTACTTTTGTGGTGTACAAAGATGCTTCGAATAAGGTCTTGGGATGTCTACTGATGTATAATGATAAATCCATAACCTACACCTCAAGGTAGTTTAATGTTTATAATCTGAACTATCCAATGCATGATATGCAGTTAGATATAGTGATCATTGCATTGGAAATTTGGAGACACTATTTTTATGGGGAGATGATTGAAAGATATATGGATCACAAGAGTCTAAAATATATATTCACACAGAAGGATATTAATATTCACTAATGAAGATGGTTAGATATGATCAGGGACAGTGACATATCAATCCATTTCCATCCTAGAAAAATAAATAGAGTGGAAGATGGTCAAAGTAGAAAGGATTTTACCACCATATCTCTGATAATAATCGAGAATGATCCAAATTTCATATAATTTAAAAGGATGTACATCAGAATTATGAATGAAGATGGATCATATTTCCTTTCTCAAATTATTGTTAAACCATCCCTTCTGGATAATTTAACATATCTTTGAAGATATGATGTGTAAATTATGAAGAATGCATAAGCTGTAAGAAAACGAAAATCATCTAAGTTAAAAACTAATTAATAAGGAGTCCAATGATTTGAATCACGAATATATGTACTATAAAATCTGAGATAAATAAATTGTTTTTAAATAATTCACAAAGATCTACCTCCTCCTTCCACCAAGGGATCATGAAGATGTTTTGAGATATCCTAAAGCATTATTGGAGAAGAAATATGAAGAACGCGATCATGGAATATATGTCAAATTTTATAGTATTTTAGTAATTTAATGATAAATGGAACAATTATAAGGGGCAATGAAACCATTACCCATACCTACATGGGAATTGGAAAAAACACGATGGTCTTCACTACTGGTCTTCTAAAGAAATAAATAGTAAATAATTCCATATGATATTTTGTATATTTTCATAAAATACCAATCAATTCAATGCAATTTTAGAGGACCTATAACTACGTTAACATGAAAGGATATACATCATATAGGTGATGAGGCTTAATGGAACACCACTATTGTCACACCCGGGTTTTTAAGATTGCCTTTATTCAAATTTGGGTCAGGTCCTCTTCCATTTATCTTGAGGAATTTGCATTATGAATTTAATATTTTTAGGTATTCTTTCTTTTTTTACATGGTAATTGATTCTCTCTTTGGGTTTCCATAGAAGTTTTGTTGAAAAATAAGAATTTTTTTGGTTGGATAGGTTTGGTGCATGATTTTTAAACAATTAGTAGAAATTGTTCACCCTTCTAGGAGACCGTGTGGTAGGGGACAGAACCAACTACATGGCCTCTACACAAACATGTGCCTCGACCTAGGTAAGCATGAAGCCAGTGTCTCCTTTGGAAGAGGTGGTCACATGGTTTCTCCATGATTTGGAAAACCATGCAAACTAACTGTGTATTCTGCTAGGTCATTAGAAATTAGGGTATTTTTCTCTCTCCTCTAGATTTTAACCCTCCTTAACCGTCATTTCTCACCTCCATCAGGTTATTCCTCCCTAAGCATGCCTACCCTTCCATCCTCCTCCCTTGTGAGATCAATTTCTTTTCAAATTTGGGTGGTTCTTCCTCAATTCAAAAAGAAAGTGCCCTATCTCTCATTATTTATCCCTATATAGGGATTTCTTCATCTTTTTCATGGGGTTCCTTCTCTCCCTCAACTATGGTTTTTATTATTAGGGTTTAATACTAAATTTTTGAGCTCAATATTAATGTATTTGGTCAGATTTTGGCTTACTTTGGTGTGCTGGTGGTGCGATCGATGTTTTTCACTGTATTATGGAAATTTCTTAATCCTTGATGTAGAAACCCATTGCATATTTCCTTTAAATTTAAAATATATTGATTTCAGGGTTTTCACCGCATTTAATTTCTATGTAGGCATTTATTGTTGTTATAATAATTATATCTTGTGAAATTAGTTGGTTTCCCCATATTTTGGGATTTTTTGGGATGGATGGAATGTATTTTTCACCACAAGTGGTTGTTAAAGGGCATAGTTGGAAATTTTAAGAGATTAATGGTTTTTAAAGTCATTGTTTTATTTTTATAAATTAATTGATAATGTTAAAATTGGTGATTATAGTTTTTAAATGGATTTTGGACAATTATGTGCTTGTCAATACACCTATTTTTCCTCATAAATTTGTTTTGGGTTTTATATAGTATGTTGGATTATGAAAAAGGGGGTTGTGTGTGGTATATATGAAATGAATTTTTTTTGTGAAATTGATGAAAAGAACCATTTAGAATCATTAATTGGTTCCTTGAAAAAACCCTCTAAGAGGGATCCATTGCCTAGTTAGATGATAAATGGGTGGGAGTGTCCTTAGCATGGGACTCCATCCAATTGATTCATGTTTTAAAGGAATGCGATTCTCTTGGAGGAGTTCGAGGTGGTTCTAGTTGTTATGGTGTATGATAATATATGTGTGTGACTAGTTACTTGAATTATTTGGAACTCCCCCTTATGAACATAGCATGAGAACCAAGCATAGAAAAGAGGATTTATGATATTTTTTCCCACTATTCTAGGATATTTTACTAGCTAGTGCCCCATATAATGTGGATACATGGGTTTATTGCTATAGTATTGGGCCCCTCGACCTGGCCAGGTAGAGTGATGGTCGATAATTAGGTCATTATTATGTCATCGAGTAGGGAATTCCTTCAACATGAGTAACATATATACTATGTTCTAGTTATCCTCTAAGTTCCTAGGTGTTTGTGAGATGCTCTGAGACTAGAATTGTTATCAATTTTCTTCATTGTGAATTATATCTCTTGTTCATGCTTTTGAGTGTTCTCTACGAAATTTGAGAATGTACAGTTTGGCTTAAAAATATTTTGAGAATGAATTTGTGGATAAACAAGTGTTTTTTCCTATTTCTCATTATAATTTAAATGACGGGTTTTCTTATTTTGTTCCCTTTATCCTTATTCCCTATAATCTTAATTTATCTCCTTGAATGAGCCTTGTTCTAAAATGTGAGGTAAATGAGTCATGTTTTGTTTATTTTGAAATGTAATGTATGGAAAAACCTATCTTTATAGTTTGTATTTCAATCCAAAACAACAATGTTTATTTATTTAAAAGATATTCATTGGGAAAATATTAATCTGGGCTTACCTAGTAAGTTTTAATACTAATACTTGTGGTGTTTTATTATTTTTAGTTCCCTTGAAGGTTCTAGCTTTGGTTTAGTCACCTCGGGCGATGGTTGGTGTTTGGTTAGAGAGTGACCCTTGGGGTCATATGGTTGTTCTATTTGGTGTTATGTTTATCTTGGATATTTTGTTTTGGTATATTTCTCAGTTTTTGAATCTTTATTTGTTAATGTAAATGATATAGAATCTGGAAACCAATGTGAGTTTTTTTATTAAATTTTTATTTATCTACTATTATTTATTTATATTAAGTGAACCTTTTCTCAGTTCCACTCTATTGATGACCTTGGAACTTGTAAACATCCTGGGAGGATTTGGAACACCTCTCAGTCCTTTTGGGGATAAGCTCAAGTGACCAATTCATGATCAACCCGGGTTGGTTCGTGACAAACTGGTATCAGAGCGAGTCGAATCTTTGAAGGACCTTTATTTTAGAGAACCCATTTTTTACATGGGTTCTTTAATTTTGAAGGAGTAGGATTTTTGGGCTTGAGGTGTTAGTACAAGAATAGCATCACAAAATCTTACTCATTCAAAAAAACAGGTTTCCATGGGATGTCTGGGTTGGTCGATGTCTTTGGTTCTTTTGGATTGTTTAGTATTTAGAAATTAAAAGGGAGTTGTGTAGTGGCCTTTGTGATCACACAGTAATGGGAAATCCATGTGGATATGGGTAAATTACCCCAGAATTTTCTCCGTGATGGTGGAATGACTGTCATATTATTGCTAACCATATGACCAGGTCGCCAATAAACACTAGTTTCCCCTTGTAAATCATTTGGGTATTCTTTAACTATTAAAAATTGATCAAAAAGTATTGTGTTGGAATTTTTAAAAACAGTATTTTAAATGGAAATGAACTTGTTTTGAGTTAGTGGGAAAATTGGGTTTTTTAAAATGAATTTATGAAGTAAAATAAAATTGTTTCAATTTAGTGGTTGGTAAAATTTTGTGAAATCATCTAATTTTTTTGAAATAAATGAATTAATTTATATTTGGCACGCAAAGATAGAAAATGAGTTTTGAATTAATGGAGAGTGTTTCATTGAAATAGGTTGTGTGATATTTGGATAGGATTGTAGATTTTTTTGGATAGCATTTTTGGAAAGAGTATTGTGGGATTTGAAAAGAAAGGGTGAGTAAAATGTTTTAATTTTGTTGTTTTCGTGAGAGACCACATGCATAGAAATTTATTGGAAAATGGTCTGGTGCCTAGTATGAAACAATAATGTGTATAGGTGAGGCCCATGGGACACCATTAGTGGATGTGTAATTCTTTCTGGATTATATTCTTTTCCAAAGCATTTTAAAGGAATTTTTTTGATGTTTTAATAGCTAGTGGGGGTGTGTCGTGTCCCTTGTATTTTTAGATGTGATGATTTTTTATTATTTTTATGTAAAGGATACATGTTGTTGGGTTGGTTTGGGTCAAGTTACCTATTTAATTTTATTTAGTGTCCACCCCCCAATGGTTTGATGGATACCCAATATTCAGCTTTAGGTGGTGCATCTCTAGTGAACTCTCTAGTTGATCAACCCCTAGACTACGTTCTTGAGTTATGTAAGTTAAATACTCATCTTTTATATAGTCAAGTGGATCCTCTTGAGAAAGGGGAGTGGATGTAGAGGATTTAGAGGGAATTCCATTTCCTCAATTTTGTTGAGGTATTGAAGGTAAGGTTCACTACCTTTATACTTGATGGCCCATCATAGAAATGGTGAAAGTCATTATCTCAAAGAGAATCTCAGAAAGATCTTACTTGGGAGATATTTGAGTCTTCATTCATCAAATAGTACTATTATGAGATGATGAAGTTAATAAAGATGATGGAGTTGTGCGGTCCTCAGAAATGTGTTAGGTCAGAAATGATCTCGTGAAAGATCATAACATTATGCTTGGGCTTCATCTTGAGTTGCAGTCTAAGGCAGAAGTGATCAACATAACTAGACTCATTGATGTGATGAAGAAAACCATTCATGTTGAAGCTAGGATAGCTAGAGGGCATTATATGGCAGTCTTCCTCTAGTATCCAAAAATGGTGAAGAGTACTCTAATAAGAAGAATGGGAAGCAACTGGATGCTGGTGGTGCTAGTAAGGAAATTAAGAGGCATTAGGACCTCTCATCAACCACTTTAGGGTGCGATGATGTGACGTGCCATTAGTTTGGAAATATTGGTCAAAAGAGACTATAATTATTGATTTCTCTATGATATTGCCACACTTTTGGGAATTTGGGTCACCTGAAGCAGTTCTTTCAGGGTGTTTTCAAGAAGCAATGTGAATCCAAACCCGGCTCTTCGAAGGACACCCTAGGCCGTTATAGGAGTATGGCACTGGTTGGGGGTTAGTTTTGCATCTCTTTACTAGTATTTTTATTCATTTTAATAGAATTTTTTGGTAGATTTATAGTGTGGTTGCTTCTTATTTTAGTTGTAAGATTGTTTTTTGCCGAACCCTTATGAACTTCTATTTCAATGGATGTGTGTTTTGTAAAGTTTTGGTTTGTGTGTTTTGTTTGGGGGTTTTTAAAGCATGACTATGAGGAAGGAGATGATTTAATCATTAGATCTCCATACATATGTCCCGAATAAAAGTTGGCACCTAGTCAGGGGAACCTTAACAGTGTGGAAAGGACTATGCTAATGTTTTATTCACTCTGTGGGAAGTGGAGGTAATTTAAGCCTCCTGTGTAGTGTCTTGTTTTTAGTTGTTCCATTTGGTGGAAGGTGACCTGAGAACCTTGTTTACACATTGTGACTCATCTAGTCATGAGGGTTTTCTCTTTTTTTATATAGAGGCATACCCATCTTGTTTTCTTAAGATCTCAGTGGCTGTGCTCCATTGATTTTGGGGCTCTTTTTTATATCCATTGCATCCTACATATGCTAGTTAAATTTGGTTTGTTGGTGGTTATTCAGAGAATATTGAGAGGTTGTTGTATGTATGTCATGGTTTTGATGGTCAATTATATGGGACCCCCCTCCCCTCACCTTGTGGTGTTATTCTTTTGTTTATGTGGTATCATTTTCTGGTTTGTTATATCTCGTTAGTTCATATAGAGAGGAGACCCATCAGAGGTCTCATCGAAATCATCTCGCGAAGGAAAGTTGGGTGAGCCAATATATTTTAGTGGGGAATCCATTTGGGAATTACCATGTTAGTTTCTTGGTTATGTTTTGAGTAATATTTAATAGTGGATAATCGTATATGAAACCACCAACTTTTATTCTCTCATTTTGAATAAAAATTTCATATGGGAGTATTTCGACATTTGGTTGGAATGTGGTTTTAAATGGTACTCATTGGTTGTTGTTTAAAATTGTTTGTTGGTTTTGGGAGGATGATTGTGTTCATATGGGTTTTGTTTAGGATCATGTGTTTTTGGGATTAATGGAGTGTAGTGAATATTATATGTCTTTTTTGTATTTGACCAACTGGAGGTGTATACACGTTGAGAGTG
The DNA here is from genome assembly GCA_963277665.1 of Viscum album. Lineage (NCBI taxonomy): Eukaryota > Viridiplantae > Streptophyta > Magnoliopsida > Santalales > Viscaceae > Viscum > Viscum album. The sequence goes on along the minus strand of OY728165.1, from coordinate 1,711,491,986 downwards.
GGTGGTACATAATAGGGATTCCATTTTGATCTCACAAGTTCTTATTGTTAGATTCTGTTCTTCTTTGGTATTTTTTGATAGTCTCTTCATTTTTCAAACCTTGAAGATCTCCTTGAGCTGTAGGGAATCAATAGTTTTTTATTTTGGGTAAGCCTTGGATTTGATTTCAAATGGGGGAAAGCGTTATTGTGGGGATAATTATCACACCCGGGTTTTTAAGATTGCCTTTATTCTAGTTCAAGTCAGGTCCCTAACCACTTCTCTTGAGGCTTGGGTATGAAGTGTTTGATATTTTGTGATATTATTTCTTTTTTCTTTGGATTTTTTTCTGTTTTTGGGTTTCCATTGAGGTTTTATAGAAAAAATGAGAATTTTTGGATCGGACAGACTAGAAAAACATTTTTCATATGGTTAGTAGTAACATTGTGCCCATCCAGGATATCATGCAGTATGAGATATAACCTACTACATATAATCCACGTGATTATGATACTTGTCCTCAGTAAGCGTGCAACTATTGTCTCCTTTGGTAGAGGCGGTCGTAGGGTTTCGCACGGTTTGGAAAACCATGTAGACTAACCATGAAGCCTTCCAGGTAATTAAATTTTTTATACTTTTCTCTATCCTCTTGATTTTAACCATCATTAACCCTCATTTATCCCCTCCCTCAGGTTATTCCTCCCTAGGAATGCCTCCCCTTCAATCCTCCTCTCTTGGAGCCTTAATTTCTTTCCATATATTAGTTGTTCTTCCTCGATTCATCAAGTTAGTTCCCTCTCTCTCATTCATTCTCTCTATTTATGGATTTCTTCTCCTTTTCCTTGGGGTTACCTATCTCCCTCAACAATGGTTATGATTTTTAGTGTTTAATCCTAAATTTCCAAGTTCGAACATGATTTCTTAGGTCGTATCTTGTCTTAAATGGGTGTAGTGGTGGTGTGATTGATTTTTAACGCCGGATTCCAGAAGATTCTTCATCATTGAGGTAGGACCCCAATGCATATTTCCATTTAAATTTAAGTTTATATTTATCTATTTATTATGTATCCTCCATTAATTTTAATTTAGGCATCTATTTTTGTTAGAATAATTATATCATGTGAAATTAGTTGGTTTCTCCTTATTTTGTGATTCTTCTGGATGGTTGGAATGGGGTTTCACCCCATGTGGTTGTTAAATACATTGATTGGCACTTTAAAGTGATTAATAGTTTTTAAAGACATTGATTGATTTTTATAAATGTATTGGTGATGTTAAAAATGGTTATTGGAGTTTTTAGAAGGATTTTTTCATAATTATGTGCTTGTCAATATGCACCTTTGGCCTTGTAATTGTTTTTGCGTTTTAAATGGTGGTTTGGATTATGAAAAAGGGGTTTGTGTGTTGTATTAATGAGAAGAATTTTTTTTTTGTGAAAATGATGATTGGCCTATTTATAAACATTGATTGGTTTATTGGAAATCCCCTCTAGGAGGGATCCATTGCCTATTTGGATTCCAAATGGATGGGAGTGTCCCCAGCATAAGACTCCACCCATGTGATTATTGTTTTAAAGGCACGGGCTTCTCTTTGAGGAGGTTTGGGTGGTGTCGGTTGTGGTGGTGTATGATAATATATGTGTGTGACTTGTTACATGAATTGTTTGGAACACCCCCTTAAGAACATAACATGGGAACCTAGCATCGAAAAGGGGATTTCTAAGAATATTTGTCCTACCAGTCAAGTTTATTGTACTAGATAGTGGCGAATAGCAGGTGGATAATTGGGTTTATTACATTATGATAGGGCCCCTCAACCAGGATAAGTAGGGTGATAGTTGGGAATTATGGCATTATGATTTCATTGAGTAGGGATTCCTTCAGGTTGAGTCCCATGTATAGTATGTTCTGGTTCTCTAATGTGTTCCTAGGTATTCCTGTGATGCTCCAACACTAGTATCATTATCCATTTCCCTCATTGTAAACTATATACTTTCTTCATGGTTTTGAATGTTCTTTTGAAAATTTTGGAATATATGGTTTAGTTTAAAAAGGCTTAAAGAACTAACTTTTTAAGAAACAAGTGTTTTTACAATTTCTCTTTATAATTTAAATTAATTGTTTTTCTAATTTTCACCCATTTATCCTTCTCCCCTATGAACTTAACTTATTTCCTTGAATGAGCCTTGTTTTTAAAAGTGATGGAAATGAGTCGTGTTTTTTTATTTTGAAATTTAATGTATCAAAAAATCTATGTTTATTGTTTTTAATTCAAACAATAAATTAATTTTCCTTTATTTAAATAATATACATTCAGAAGATCAATATTTGGTTCAGTCACCTCAGGCAATGGTTGGTGTTTGGTAGGAGAGTGACCATTCGGGTCAAATGGATGTGATGTTCGGTGTCAAGTTTCACATCGATATTCTGGTTTGGTTTAATTCTTTGTTTTTTTGTCTCATTTTTTGTTAAAGTAAATAATGCAGAATCTAGAAATCTATTTGGGTTTTTTGATTCTATTTTTATCACACTACTTTTTATTAATTATATTGAGATAAACCATTCCTATATTCCCTCTATTGATGCCCTTGGAACTTATTTCAAACCCAGGAGGATCGGGAATGCCTCTTGAGCCTTTCCATGGATTAGCTTAGGTGACTGGTTTAGGGTCGACCTGGGTTAGTTCGTGAGAACTATCGACTGTATCAGACCAAGACTCTAGGTTTACCTCCAAGTACATGAAGAGACTTCAACATGATTTAAATACTTAGTTGAACATCAATATAGCTTATCATCCCAAAATTGTTATATAATATGAATAAACTATTCAGACACTAGAATACATTTTGAGATCCTGCTTGAGTGACTTCAAAGGAGGATGGGATTAACATCTTCCTCTAGTCGAGTTCTCATACAATAATAACTCTCACTCAAGAATAAAAATGACTCAATATGAATCCATTTATGGAAAGAGATATAGAACACATGTGTGTTGGGATGAAGTTGGATAATGAAAGATGTTGAGACATAAAATGGTTGAGGAAATGGTAAAAAAGGTTAGGACTATTTAGGAACACACCATGACTACTTAGAGTCGACAAAAGAGCTATACTAACAATCATCTATGAGACCCAGAGTTTGAGGATGGGGATAAACTATTTCTCCACACATATACATGGAAGAAAGTAATTATATTTGGGAAGAAGGTAAATCTAATCCCCTATTATATCATAACCTTTTAGATTATTAGTCACATCGGAGTTCTATCATATCGATAAGCACTCCAATCAACCATTTCTCAAGTGTATGATGTATTCTATGTATCCCTCTTGACGGAGAATATACTAGATACATTACATAACTAAATTTTGTGGTGATAAAAATAGAATATGAAATATCTTATGAGGAATAATTGGTGAACATCTTGGACCATAGATATAAAGTTCTATGCAATAGGACAACTCATCTGGTAAAAAATGCTATGGTAGAACCATAAATATGAAGAGGCAACTTAGGAATCAATGGGAACCCTGAATTAGAAGTATCGTCACCTATTTTTACCTTAGTATGTTATTTCAAATTTCAAGGGAGAAATTTATTTATGGGGGGAATAATTTAACACCCTGAGTTTTTAAAAAGAAATTTTTTTTGATAGCATATGCGACATGGAACACCCAGCCTAAAAGAACAACGATTATTCATGATCGTTATAACATCAACCATTAAATTGGAAGGTTTTAATAGTATTAAATAATTTATGGTATATATATATATATAAATTTACTAATATATATAAATGAATTGATAAATTCCTAGTAAACAAGCTCATAGTCTTTATTAAATATATTTCATTCTTCAAAAATAATTTTCCTTAGAAAATTATATTTATTGATATTTGTGAGGAAATATTATAATTAAATTATTTAAAATTTATAAATATTATTTTATAAAATGAAAATTAGTTTTTAAAACATCATATCATCATCTAATTAGGTTGATATTTTAGGATATTTTTGAAATGTTTGATTTTTTAGTGAATAGTTAAAATTTACGATTTTTCAAATACCGTTATTTATTTTCATTAAATAATGTAATTTAAAACCAACCATAAATTTTGGATCTGGTTATAAAGTGACATAATAAAAATTTTGTTTATAATAATCTAATTAATTTCATTTTAATTATCAATTTTCATGATATTAGTCTAAGTTTATTTTTAATGGTTAAAAACATATCTTTCAAAAAAGTATTTTTAAGTACATAAAGTTTATCCATTTTAATGAATTTTAATAACCCATTGTAAAAAAATATTAAAATGATGTTTATAGATTATAAATCTATTTATATGAACTTAAATTCTTTTAATTATTATTTTTAATCATAGAGTTAATATATGATCATCTATTTCTTGAAAAATACATTTCTTGGAAAACTGTTTTTCGACACGTTTTATGGCTATAATTTTAAATATAATTCTGGTACATATATGATTCTACTTTTATAAAATTTATTCTATATTTTTAATCATAATAATTAATATTATTTAAAATCTTTAACTATTTTTTTCATAATAAATAGTAAATATTATAAAATAACTAGCTTCCACGAAAAAAAATTATAAACATTATCTTATAAAGACACTAGGCCTTTCGATCCTTGATTTTTTATTAATGGTTATTTATGTTAAAAATGATAAACTAATACGTTAAAAGAGGTTTGCGATTCTATATTTCACTAAATAAAGGATTACATGTCATGTATGGTTGTTACAAACTATGTATTCGGGCTGACTGTGGGTCAGGATGGGGTGGTCAATGCACAATGTATTGAAATAAACATTGTGTATAATAAATACCCATAGGTGCATTGAAAATGGGTACATGAAATATACCAAATTCATTCATGGAGTTTACTATTGTTCTATCTAGACATAATCCTCAGAACCTTTGGATGAGTTCTTTGAATGTATTATTCATTCATAAAATTAGTCGATTTTGATAATCTTTTGGAGGAAAAAGAAGAAGAAGAGAGGATATAATGTTTAATATTAAATAAATATTAAAATGAAAATGAAAACTAATTAATAATGAATAAATAAATCATCACTATTTTAATAATTATAAAGAAATATGTGATTTCTCTAATACCACTTGATGGTTCTAGGCATAGCGGAATCGCCGAATGGGATACTCCTAACTCAGATTTTGTCATAATCGATGATCAATCCAAGATGTACATCGATGATAAACATCATGACCATCATAATTGAGCCAAATATTAATTTAATCATAGTACACATGAATCAAAATATAGTATCATCACATATTATTCATAATTAATTTAAACAATTAAAGAATTACCTTGTGATGAATTGTTTCATCATTGATTAATCTGACAATGTATATATGTTGTTATATTGTTGTGTTGTATGAATCAATAATAGAATCTATATAGTGATGATCCACACATTCCCCAAAAACCTATAAATGTTTTAGAAAGAATATCTATGTGGTATCATGGTCGATCCTAACTATTTTTTTGTCTGTCTTTGATTTCCCCAAGAATCTATTTAAGGAAGAGTTCTCTTTGATCTCCCAAGACTTGAGAATAGTGGTGGTGGAGGAATGCTCTCCATTCTTAATAGAATTATTATAGAGGGATATCTCTCGGTATTCGATGAAATTCACAATTGATGTCATTGTGCATAACTAAATGATATAGAAACCCTTAAAAATAATACAATTGAATTTATATAACTTTAGGGTTAGAAAATAATAATTGCACATGCACCCTTGTTATTTTTCTTAATTAATGAAGAACCCCGTGTCTATCATAATCAGAATATTATTATTTATTGACATGCATAAAACTTGTGAATTAAATTAAATAATATTTTATTAAAAAAATATTCAATATATATATATTATTTCTCACCAGAACATTTACCTCGATCCACCATTCCTCCACAATATTTATCAGACGTTTAATAATGAAGATTTATTTAATAATTAGATATCATTATATTATTTACTAATAAATAAATAAATATTATGTTTAGAAAATAACAAATAAATATTTAATAAATATTATAGTAAAAAAATATTTTATCAAAAAACGGGTGATAGAATATGTACGATCAAGAAGAAATGAATAATTATTTCACCATGTACAGGGAATAACTTTTTTTCAACTTTTAAAATAAAAAATAATATTATTAATTAACTGAGGTTCTCGATGCACTTATTGTGTGACCCACCATAACACTTTCTTTCCAGGCTTAGGTGAAGCATCCCAAAGTACAAGGCCAACATCTAGAAACACACCAAGTCACCCTTAGAGGAATAATTTAATGTTTCAATGACCTAAAATCTCTTAGAGATGATTACTGTGTAATATAACAATATCTATAATCAATCATGTTGCATGCTGGTTCAATAAACCTATAAGATTGATGTCTCTTTATTTTACTTTAAGGAAATGAACATTACTATAGAACACAACACACATAGATTTGATTAGGATGTATCATTTCAATAAATTGTCCTGAGATATTAAATCATGTTAAATAAAATAAGGGGAAATCTTTTCTTACATTATTCATTAATGAAATATTACCCGTGATGCACCCAACGTATCATACTTCACTACAAACATATTTCATCACAATTTTCAACAACGCATGAAATTAAAAAAATCATAATATCCATTAGAAATAATATTAATATCTAAGGATCAATACGCACATCCAAAAATAGATAAATTAAATGACACATATAAATTTTGATTTCTTTCTGGTGAGTCTCATTATCATAATATCCTAATTTAGATATTACTAAGTGTATACGCTATGCGAAGGTGAATCAAAGTAATATGATTCTCTACCCCTAACAACCTATACAATTTGTTTCCCCCATATTATTTCAACTAGATATAGAACATAAATTTAAGAATATTGTCATGGTATATCTGGGTTCCCATCATAGTGGGGAACAACAATGACCTTTCAGTGAAAGAACTATTATTAGGACATTATCACATACTATGTTACATAGAAGAAGAATCCTGATGTGATAGGTAATTTATTAACATTAAAACTTATAATTAGAGGTAATAATAAGTACCTAGGAGTTTTTTCTGGGGAGAAAACAACAATAACATTCAAATAGGGGTTACTATCTGGTTTGTAACTCTCTACTAGTTAGTCAAATGTCCCTTAATACTTGACATAGTATCCTAGGTTTCCTCATGTAATAGATAATGGAGTTAGGCCTCTATCCATGAATATTTCAATCACATGAAAACCAAATATCCCAAAGGGAATATAACATAAAAATTATATACATACCACATCCAATACACTCCCTTCAATAAGATCCCCAAACTAAAGCACACTCAGAAGCATGAATTAAAATTTTTGTAACCATCAATACATAAAATAATCAATAATAAATTTCAACAATTATCATTAAAGGTGTAACTATAAATAAATATAACTCATCTTTCACACAAGATTCCAATTGTTTCTTTATCTTGGAATCAAGAAAAAGGCCTTTGAAATATATTTTTAAAAACAACTTTGAAAACAAGGTAAATTTAGGAAATCAAATAATACACATCATTGGAATTTTTTAAAACATTTATGAGGTATAAACCACCATTTGAAAACTAAGTTCCATTAAACTATGAAATTTACCTAATTTTTCAAGGAAAACCCAAAATAATATAGAGAATCTTTGATAAAAAATATGAATATCATATACTTATTTATTGTAGTTCAAAATCACTTTAAAATATTAGAAATTTAAGGAACACTCAAATATGAGGCAATGAAATGGAAACACATTACTCAACTGGTTTAACCATGTTTCCAATGATGATCTCTACTTGATTAGGTCTCAAGAGAGTACTCAATGACTCTAGAAATCAAAACTCTTAAAATTTAGACAACAGTAGACATAGAAATTTTTCAACATAGACCATAGGTTTTTAGAAGATTGGAGAAATAGGGAGAATCCATGATGAGAAGGAAAGGAAATCATTTACCTTTAAATCTTGATAATGATACACTAATAAATCACACTAATACCACCAGGTTTATCCTAGAAATAAAGAAAAAAGTCTTGTAGTGGAACCGCACATGCCTAGTTTAAATGAGGGAGGACTATGGGAGAATCACCAATTAAATATAAGGGTAAAATACAAAAATAACCAAAATAAAAAATGTTACATGGTTTACTTGCATGTTTTACCAAATCGTAGACTAACTATGAAATTTCCGCTATTAGAAACTACATAGGTCACATAGTTTCTACTTCATGGTTTAATAAACAATCAACATAACTGTGTGTCCCTGTAGAAGTAAAAAAACACATAATTTGACCTTGAGACACCCTAAAACGAAGGGAGAAACAAAACATATAAAAATATATAAGAAATTTAAATTTAAATGTGTAAAAATTATTCCCATCATTCAACTTTTTGAGCCACAAAATTTGACAACTACTTATGTTAAAGGGGAAATCAGAACCAACTCATACCTAATAATAAACTAATTACCATCCCAAATTCATGAAGCTAAAATCAAGAACATAAAAAAAGAATATCTCACTACTAGAAATAACCATTTTAAAACGTTCAAGATTCTATAATCAATGAAGTAGTATTAATCCTAAAATAAAACTCCTCACCCAAAAAAAAGAATGGGAGCCAACAGAATGTGATGTTGGGATAAAAACTCATCTTCTATTATTTGAACTCATAAATTCTAACACATCTAAATATATAAACTCATGAGTGCTTCCTAAATCCTGAGTTAGACTTTAGAAAAAACATGACTAACACCTCTGGAATATACAAGGTTTCGATCACTATGATCTAAAGAGAACCCCCCCCCCCCAAATAATCTGAGATGGTATTACAAATGAAAAAATGGAAGTCATGAAGATATACTAATAGTCTACCCACGATTTATAATTTATCTAAAATAATGAAATTATATATAAACACATGAAAATGAATTAAAATCACCAAAATCGACACATTCCCATTAATCAACATGGAAAACGATAAGATCCCATTAACCAAAAAAGAGCCTTATGAAAACTAGCTCATCACATGATCAGTGGAAAAATACTATTGAAATATCTAAATGTCACTAGACAATATTACTGAGATTTATCATTTTAAAAAAAAGAGGGAATCATCACTAAACATGAACATGCCTCAACCTAGAATGACAGGTTCGGACTTTGGGTCATAAAACCACAAAAAGGCGACATAAAGCCCAAATCATGGAACAAATACTCGTGACGATCACAAAATTAGATCCAAAACTAATATCTATCTTGGTATAACTAGAAGATAACAACTTATCACTATTACCCTGACCCATACCTAGGCATAAAAATTTTATCCATCAAGAAAAACTCAATTCATGGTCCATCCCATGCACAAAAAACAACAAGATCCAGAACAAAAAAGCATGAACATATATAATGGTATCAATAATAATACAAAAAATATTTATTTCGATACAAATAATAGAAATTTTGTGCACACAAGCTATGAAATAAGTCTCTTTAAAACAGAATTACAAAAGAGAACACCCTTAGAACAAAAAAATAATCTCAAATATCCAGAGGAAGAAACTATCGAAACTAATTCATGGATCAAATATATGTATGAGACTTATTTTTGACATATTTTCATATTATAAAACCTCTAAATGTGATCTATATCACTACATAGATGATTGATTCTCATATATTATAGTTAGGAGGGCATAATGTGACAGAACTACCCACACTAGAAAGACAATAGTAGATTTCAATTTAATGAATATGGGTAACAAGATGAGAAGATAAATTCCCATAACCATAACCTTTCATCATCTTTCCTTTCCCAATTTTCATTTTCTATACAACTTTAATTGACACAATCTAAGGATAAAACATCACTTTACGTAGGTTTCCTTACCCAAATTTCCATACTGAAAATAAAATTATTAAATAGTTCCCCATATATAGTTAGGATAGACTGGAATTCTAAATAACTAAGATTTTAAAAAATTCCTCATAAAAGTACCCAACCCTTATTTGAATAATCAATAACTATATTCTAAGATAAAGTGACTTTTCTAGTGTAATTCTCAATATATTTCTTCACCAAATGATTACCCTTGTGAACATCCAATAACTCCAACTCGTTTTCAATCCTCACTTACCTGGGATAAAAAAAAAGATAATGGTGGACATAAGATATCTCCATAAAAAATACATAAATGGTTGGGTGTGGAGATTGAGATTCCAACAATCTAAAACAAATCTCGCAAACAAGGGATTAGTGAACCTTACCTATGAGTTTTCCAGAGTTCCTAGTGACTCAAAGGTCTCTTAAGCCTTATTAAGACACTCCATCACCTCCTAGGGTTTGTCACCAATAAAAATTGTTAAAAACTAATTTTAAAACTCTAAAAATTGATCCATAATTTGATAAAAAAATTGACCTACTACTCTTTTGAGATTTTGGTCAGAGTCAGAGACTAGAGGGAAAACTCCTTGGTCATTATAATGACTACCCAATGAAATCTCTTATTGACTTGTTTATTCCATTCCTAGGGTCACATTCTAAAACAAAAATAAAACTTCATTTAATCAATCAACTCAAAATCCCAACATAAGGGACACAAAATCATAAAGTAAAAAAATCCTGATTATAAATAATCAGTTATAAACCCTTTTCAAATACACCTAACAAGGTATTATTTCTATTTTAAAACACAATTTGGGTTCTTCAATATATCCTTAAATGTAAAATTTTGAAAACGTTAAACAAAATTCAATCCTGATAATATAATAAATACACTTTAAAAAAATTCTCTTAAAACCAAACACATACAAATCATTTACTCTTATATAAAACAATACATTCTTTGGAAATTAATACCACCCCTAAACCATCCTTTCTCCAAAATCATTTATTCTAAGGATTATTTTTTTTAAAACAATAAATACTAAATACCCAAAATATGGTTTAAAAAAATATCTTAAACTCCAAATCCTAAAAGTTTTCTTTAAAATTGATTAGACAACCTTTATAATCTATTAAAATTTTCCCCAAAAATCCTTGAAAAAAGTCATTAGAAATTATAAAAGGATTTGAAATCACCAAAGGAGTGGAAATAATTATATATATTTAACATTGTACAAATGTTTTCCACATAGTTTTTTAGATTGTTCACTAAATGTGTGAGTGATACAAGATGTTTTGAGAATAGTTCTCCGTGGCTTGAGAAAGGTTGGATAGATCATGTACTTTAACTTTACACTATTTTATTACCTCTAATTTAACAAAAAACTAAAATTTCCCAAAAAATGTCTATTTGGATCTCACTACCACTCATGTTACCAAAAAAATATCAAGATATCTCATGAATAAAAAACCGTAAATCTAAAATTCAAAATAAAACTCATGATAAACCATTGTAATAAGTTTTTTATCCTAAAGAGGAGCTATTAATGAACTCTTCTACACCACCAATTATAGTCACATTGATCATATCACCTTTCTACCATTATCCCAAAAATAAAAAGTGGTACTGGAAATCATTTTGTATTAAAAAACCCATTTCAACTTGAAAAATATCCCATGTCATCCCACTACAAGGCCTATGTAAAGTTCTTGATTACCCAAGGCTATAAAATAGTGCTATTTTAGAATAAATTATGACATGGGAATGATTTAATTTTCAAGAAAATATGAAAAAATAACATGAAAAAACTATGAACCAAATATTATTTCTTCGTTAATTATATGAACATTCCAAAGTAAATAAGTAGTTTTATAAATAGTTACAGATAAATAAGGAATTACATTGAAGATAAAAAAGGAATTTAACAAATATAGGTGAAGATCCTCTATGAAATCCCCTAAGATCCCCATATATATCATATAAAGTGAGAAAAGGTCTTGTAGAGATTCCTTGTATTCCTGGTTCAAATGGGGTAGAAGTATGAGAGAATCACCCAACAGGGAGAAAGGTAAAATTACAAAATTCCCAAAATCAGTTAGGTCACACGGTTTATTTACAAATTTTATCAAACCACGTGGTAACTATGTGAACACATCTATTTTAAATTATAGATATCACAATTTTCCAACACCATTATTTCCCAAAACATCTACCTTATCAAGAAAACCTATAAAATTTTACAAAATCTCAAAATTGGACCCCAAGTCACTTCAAACATAATGGAGAAACTATCACTGTAAATATATAAAATAAAATAGAATTTAGAAGTGTCACATGAAGTCATACAAACTATTATATATTAGGGATTGAAGTGTTGTGGTGGTTTTGGGGAGATGATATGTGGATGAGATTGCGTAGCTTTATGGGGTGCTAAGGACAATCATTTCTGATCGAGACTCTCAATTTTTCTCATGATTCTAGAGAGGATTGTAGTTTTATTTTTATTACCCGCTATGCCTTATCACTAATTTCCATCCTCAGATATATGGGTTGATATGTTGGACCATATTGACGTTGTATGATATATTTTGGGCTTATATAATATATTTTGTTGAATCATGGGTGAGACAATTTCCTTTAGATGAGTTTTTTATAACAAAAACATTTACTCATCCATTAGCGTGGATTTGTTTGAGGTGTTGTATTTGAATTATTGAAAATATCCATTATGCTGGACAATGTTTTGTGAGTTAATAATATATAGGCCAAATTTGATGAAAGGCATGACTGGGAAGACTCACATTGTTTTGGAGCTGATAGAGGTGTTAAAGAACTATGAAAACAGCTAATGCTGATTGAAGGAGGAAGCCCTTAGAGTTATAGGTTAGAGACCATGTGTTTTGGAGTGTTTCCGCTCATTGTGGGTAATAGATATTTATATGGGGGAGTAAAATCTTTCTTCATTTTATCAGTCCTTTTATGGTGTTGTGGTATATTATTGAGGTGGATTATTGGTTCTCACTTCCCCTACATTTGGATAATAATCTTGACATCTTCCATGCGTCATAGTTTTGATGATATATTATCGATGTTTCCCATGTTAGAGATCCATATGTTTTGGATAATGTGGAAAATATTATATTCATATATAACTTAGTTTAAATATAGGATCATTGTGAGAAGGTGTTTCATGGGTGTGTTATCCCCTTTGTTTGATTTCTATGGAGGCATGGTGATGTTTAAGATAACATGTTAGAACATTATACATAGATATTTTCTAAGTATAATTATCTATTTTGAAATTTATTTCTTGTTTTATGAGATTTTTTTACTTGTTTTTAATTTAATAAAATATTTTTCTATGGCTGTTTTTAGTTCCCGATCTTCAATTTTAGTATATATTTCTTTCTAAAGAAACAATGACATAATGCACATAACTTTATTCAGAAATGTGATTAAAAATAAATTCAGAAATTTTATAAACAAAATTTTATTAAATTTACTTTGTTATTAAATAATCATGTCAAAATTATCTTAGGTTGAATTTATGAGAATTTTTATATTTAGTTTATTTTCTAGTGAATTGTGAAAATCCCAATTTTACAAAAACTATCACTTTAGAAATATAATGAAATAAGAAAGAATTGAAATACTATTAAATATTTTTATAGACTAAATATATATTTATTAAGAAATATAAATCACATAAAAATATAAATTTTAACTTAAAAAATATATTCTTAACATTTTGGAAATCTAAGAATTGTTTTTTTTCAAATAATAAATATGTTGAGTTTTTATTTCTTAATCTTGTATATGAATTGTTTCCATCATATTTAGTTTAGTTTTAAATAAAATTATATGTAATTTTATTTAACATAATATAATTAATTTCACTAGAATCAAAATAATATTTTATTTTTAGGTAAACTCACTTTTAAGCATAATTTTTTTTCATCTAAAAATAGGTTTCATTAGGTTTATCACATTTTCATTAAAATAGATTTTTCAAATTAAAAAAAATGAATCTTTTAATTTTTTTACTTATTTTGAATCAAAATTATTTGTTTTATTTAATAAGGCCAAATTAGTGTTTTTAATAATAAATAGTAAAAAAATTAAAAATATGTTACCATGGTTTGGGTTAAAACAGGTTTACTGGCGGTAGAGGGTTCAAACTATGGTATAAGGGTAAAATTTACACTTAAACATTTTTACATATTAATGTTTGAATATATTCATGAACTATATTATTTAAAAATTAAATTTAATTCCATTTTCTTCCACTTTCATAAGAAAATGTCATTATATTATTTAAATCTTTTAACAAATTTAATGTGTATCATTCCCCACACTTATAAAACAGAGCATATTATCCTCCCATATGCACAAAATTTGAGAACAATAGATCATAAATATCTTCAAAAAACATCCTAGATTTACACCCTTAATTTTTGATATTATTATATTCTTCTAAGTCCATCTTAATAAAAATTAAGTTGTAAGCCAATGAAGGTCTCTCAATGAAGATGTAATCATATTTACTGACTTATTCAATATTTATTTCTTCATATACTTCATATAAATTCATTATACCAAAAAAAAATTAATATAAAATGATAAATATATTTATATGGTATTATGAATATATTACTACCTTTTCTACCAGAATTACATCCTATGGAAAATGAAAACATTGCTCGAATATGCGTTTGGCCTATTTTCTATACCGAGAACTGTAGTTATATTTTCATATCCCCTATAACTGCATAGTTATAAATATGTAATTAATTAATATATTCTCTATTTATGAAATAATGATTACCATGGAAATATAATATGTCATTTAACTTCTTTACCTTCCACCAATTAGAAAATGTTAACATCGCTCGTGTGTATGTGTGAACTACCACCTCCATAAAGCGATGTGGTTAATTTTTATATATGACTTTAATGGATGATTCTATATTTTCAAATAATACATATATAAAATATTTTTCTTCATTATTAACATTCTGACAATTTTGGAACCATGATCAAGATGAAAGTACCATAACTTCTAAATTGAAACATATATTAAAAATAAAGCAGTTAACACCCAAAATGATGATGATAATGAACGAATACTAATTATTGAGTGGTAAAATGTTATAAGTATACCCTGGATGGTATTATATATATGAATAAAATTATGAAATAGAATGATAATAAATTTAAATTTATTAAAATGGATGTTTAAAGAACATATAATGAAAATCATACTAGAGGTAAGGGTTTATTTCACAATCTAATTTTAATTCCAAATTGATTATATTTATGTTTATTTTAGTGAAATTATAAAATATTATATCTTAAAACCCATATATTTTATTCTCCTATTTTTATTTCTATAAATAATAAAAGTTCCCTTCATTTCTCTATCTCTTTGTACTAAAAAATATGAAAGAATTATTTTTTAAGGAAAACCAACTCTGTTTTTCTCTTTAGTTGAGAATACTTTTCTTAAATGTCAATAACATGTTTTAAATATTTTTATGAATGTTTTTACTATTTTCCAATGATTGAATAATTTTTTAAACACATTTTAATTTTATAATTTTATAAAAATGAATACTCTTATCTTTCCATCAATGCGATATTTTTTACCAAAGGTGTGAATGAAATATTTATTTTAACATTTACATCATGAATGAATTTTCTTACCAGTCTAACTATCAATTTTCTTTTAACATTCCATTATAATTTTCCATGTTTCTTTTAAATATTTGTTTAATACTATTCTTATTTTTTTATATTTTAAGTAAGTATTTAAAAATGAAAAATTTATTTTTCTCATGAATTATTCTTAAGATATTTTAAAAATATTTTGATCTATTTCGAATTCCTTTAATTAATATTATCCTTTAATAGGGATATAATATAATGATACCATACAATATATTACTCTAGATGTATTATGACCATATTTTAATATTTATTAACCTGGGAAAATATTAAGATTTGGTATGATAATTTTTTAGTAAAATTTTTTATGTTGATTATATATTATATTATTATTTATTTATTTTATATGAAGAATGCATTAGACATATTAAGTATAAAGAGAGTCTTGTTATAGCTCTTTAATTCATCTGAAAGTATCATTAGACGAAACTAGTTTTGGTACTAGGTATATAACTTATATTTATATATGATATCTTTTCATAGGGCCTTGGAAATAATATTTTGATGTATGAGATTATGAATCCATCATTATGAAAGTAATTGTTTCTATCCGTGTGATTATTTATGGGGTTATTTCATTGATGGATTTTGTATGTTTTTTTGATATTTTTTATATGGTATAATTTATTTTTGTTTATCTCCTCAATATTATTAATGATTTATTTATCCTATAATATTTTCTATTGTATGCTTTCCCTTAGTAACCATATAATATCACCATTTAATATGTGTTCTTTTCCATAGGTTACTTTATGAATGATTTTAGGGATATATGAGAATAAATGATAAAGTTATAACTATAATATTATGTTTAATTTCATGTGTTCTAAAATAATGTGAGAATCATATATGTATCTATTATCTAAGGATTACATAACTATTTAACCCTCCAGGATATGATCCCTTATTTCTTGTGATAATGTAGTAAAACAGCCATTGGCTTTGGGTTATGAGAGTCGAGGTGTTACAATTGGTTTCAAATAAATTTTAGTATAAACCTTTGGAACTAGATATTAGAAAAAATATATTATATAACACAACCTGATGATATACTATGTGTTTAAGTATATATATAAGATAACATCATAAAGTATTGGTAAAGTAGATATTGTATGGTTTTTATATAAAATGTATCCCTATATGGACACTAGAAGGTGTATGCATCTATAGAATTGATTCAACTAGAGGTAAAAACTATGAAAGGGGTTGATTTTGTATTAAATTGATCTTAATTAGCATATGTTGAACAGAAAAAAGACAATACACCTATCTATCCAATCATGATGATATTATTTTGTTGATTCAACAACTCTTTACAAACCATTTTTAATGATTTGAAAAATATTTTTATGATTTAAAGATATTCCCAATGATACGAAGCTTATTATACTAATATTATCTTCTCATAAATTTTAAATTTATCTAAAGTGTTAAAACTGCTATATAATCATATCATAAGATCAAAAAATCAAAATTTTATGAGATAATTCAGTATATGAATTTTTTTAGAAATGATTTATAGAATAAGGAATGAAAAATATATCACTACACATAATCTATATAGGTAATTACTTCATAGGAAATAAAATTAATCTAGAGATTTACATGGAATTGAAGATGAAAAAAATATAACTATATTGGGGCATATCAATCAGTTTATAACCAATAACCTTTCCTCTATGGATTATCCTACTAAACCCCCAACATGTAGAAATAATTTTGGATCACCTAATGTGTCAAAACCCTCCATAATTTTATGGGAATAATAATAAATTTTTAGTTCAGAAATGGATCAAGTCCATAGAAAATATATTTCTAACTTTGGTAGGTATTGAAAGAGATAAAGTTGTCATATTAGATTATCATCTTAAAAGAGATGTTTATGAATTGTGGTAACTGATCTATAATACTATAGAGTCAAAGGAAATAAATACTATGGTGTGGAAGAATTTTTAGGAGATATTATTTGAGAAATAATTTCATCATGGGAAATGAACTGACATGAAAAGTAAATTCCAGAATCTAAACAAAAAAGAAGGTCAAAATAGTAATGAATATTAATGTAACATTACTATGTTAGAAACACATGCTATAAATTTTTTATCTAATATAAGTAGTAATATTTATTATTTATTTGATAAGATAAATCATGAATTTTAAAGGGAGTTAGTCGCTATAAATATTTTAGTATATAAAGATATAATATCATGTGTCATGAAGACAGATAAATAATTCCCCAAATTTTATTTTTTCTAGTGAAAACAAGAAAAGAAGTGGGTGGATGAGAAATAAGGAAAATGAAACATAATAAAAGGGAATAAGGGAAGAGTGAAATTCACAACCTTTAATAATTGTGGAAATTAACACTATGGAACATGCTTGATGGGGATGCGATTATTCTTTAAGTTTAGAGGAAAAATCAATCTGGCTAATGATTGTAAGGGAAATAAAGATGATTCTAATTTCCAACACTTCAACTATAATGATATGGGGAACTATTCAATTAAATGACCCAATAATTAATGTAATTTTTCCATAATAGAAAAATTGTGAATGACCAAGCTTATTCAATCACTATATATGAGACTAATATTCCTAAAGATGCATTGGCATGTATATTGATCATAATATCAAATCTAGAAAATTCATTATTTGATTCAATATCTTCAAACTCTTTTATGTATTCAATGTTTTTCAATAATATTATATATTTCCCTAATATCATAAGAAAATAGTTTTTAATCATATATCATAGGGGAATTTTTACTACAATAATGATATGTCAGTTAGTCCCTATTATGACACATGAACTTACCCAATTTGAAGAATTGATTATTTTTCCTGTGGTTGAAATTGATACAATCATCAATATGGATTGGATTTATTATTATAATGTAAAAATTAATTTCCAAGAGAAAAATATTATGATTTGTGATAGAGATATATAATCTATTATCTTAATAGGGGAGACTAAATCATCTAAATCTTGTCTGAATCCTCCTCCTTCATCTCTCTTTATGGAAATTATTTGAGGGGAAGAGAAGAAACAATATATGGATGGGAATGTTATCCTTAAAATAGAGTATGTACCTATTATTTATGAATACATTGATGTCTTTCCTAAATAACTACATATACACCCACTTGAGCATGATGTTGAGTTTTCTATTTATCTCATCCCTCATAAAAAACCCATATATAATACTTCATATAAAATGGCTATAGTGAAATTAGTGGAACTAAATAAAAAATGTAGGAGTTATGTGATATTGGATTTGTACACCCTAGTGTTTCATCATGGGGAGATCATATAATTTTTTAAAGAAATAAATATGAGTCTATAGTGGTTTTCATTCATTATAGGGAAATTAATTCCATTACTATAAAAAAGGATCTAATGCTCTGCATTGATGAATTATTTGAGAAACTACAAGGAGATGAATAATTTTAAAATATTATACTTTTTATTAGTATCATCAGCTATTAATAAATAAGGATTAAATTCCAAATACAACATTTCATATAAGGTATGGATATCATGAATTCATCTTAATTCACTTTTTATTAAATAATACACCATATATTTTTATGGATATGATTCAAAATGTATTCAATAATTATATTGATATTTTCATTATGGTATTTATTGATGATATATTTATATAATATACTAGATATAATGATTATAAGAGTCATTTTAAAATAATTCTAAAGACTCTTAGAGAAAAGGAGTTGTATGGAAAATTTATAAAATAGAAAATCTGGCTTTAGAATGTTTCTGTTCTTGTCCATATTGTTTCTAAGGATGGAATATTAGTTGACCCATAAAATAAAAGGTAAGTGTTGGAATAAAAAACACTAAGAAATATAACCTAGTGATGTGGCTTACTTTTATTATCAGGTTACTATCAATGATTTCTTCAAAAATATTTCTTGATTAGCTAACCCGTGAAACTAGTTTACATGTAAAGGGTTTTATTTCATATGTGTATATAAATACAAGGAATGTTTTAAAGAATTAAAGAAGATAATGATCAATTCACTGATATTTACTTATCCATCATTAAGGGAGGATTTGTGATATATATTGATACATCAAATATAGGGTTTGGGTGTATCCTTATACATAATGATAGAGTTGTTTCTTATGCATCAAGGTAGTTAATTATTCATGAACAAAATTATCCAACCCGTGATCTTAAGTTGGAAGTTATAATCACGACATTGAATATATAGAGAAATTAACTTTATGGTTAAATATGTGAAATACATACAGATTAAAATGTTTTAATTACATATTATCATACAAATAGATCAACATGAGGGATATGAGATGTTTGGAATAGCTTAATAATTAATATTTCTCAATACAAAACCACTTAATAAGGAAAAAAAGATAGCCGATGTGTTGATTAGGAAATATCATGGAGTTCTGACTAAAATAAGAATTTGAAATTAACCTATATTCATGGATTCAGTAAATTTTTATATTAGAATAATTAAGGAAGGGGATACATTAAATCTATTCCAAATTATTACCGAATTATACATATAAAAGAAAATAAAAAAATCCCAACATGATGATGCGAATATTCGAAATAAAATAAAATACATGAATGGTGGGATGTTTTTAGACTTCATTTATAAATATGGTATATAGAAATTTAAAAATAGGATATGTGTTATATCCATGAATGAGATAAAAAGATAATTATTTGATGAAACACATTATTAAAATTTCTCTATACACCCTATAAATATGAAAATGTATTTGTATTTTATGGAAAATTTTTTGTGGGATAATATGAATTGAGAAATTGAAGAATTTTTATCAGGATGCTTGGTTATTTAACTAGTAAAGGATGAATGAAAACATCGTAAAGGGTTTGTGAAAATTTTACAAATTTCTATGTGTAAATGGTATTATATTACTATGGACAATATCTCTCGATTTAAAAATATCCCATGAATGAATGATTCTATATGGGATATTATTGAGCACCTTACCAATTCTACACATTTCTTTACTATATGAGAAGATCTGCCTCTTTAATTCTTCACATGAATCTATATTAAAGAAGTAGCGAGACTTCATGGTGAACCTCTTTCATATTGTATTAAATAAAGATCCAAATTTTACATGAAGATTATGAGAGATTATTTAAAAGGATCTTGATATTGAGACACTTTTGAGAACCGCTTATCATCTATAAATTGATGCACAGTTTGAAAATACCATCCAGTCTTTAAAATTCATGTTTAGGCCATACTCACTTGACTTTAATGGTACATGGGATCAATATTTACCTTTTTTTTAATTCACATAAAACAATAGTTTCTTTCCAAGAATTAAAATGTAAATGTATGAGGCATCATATGGAAAGAGGTGTTATACTCTGAATTTTTGGGAAAAAGATGGTAAAATGAGGATTATAGTCCCAAATATTGTTGAGAAGACAAAGATTAAAATAAATATTATTTAGAATCATATTAACGAAGCTCCAAGTATAAAAAAGTGAGACTGATATACAAATAAAGTATTTATAATTTCAAGTGAGAGGTAATTTATGTCGCGACCCGTCCTAGTGGGGCCCGCGCCGTGACTCCCCAAGCCCACCTCCAATAGGCCAGGGGCTGGTGACTAGCACCGAGTAGGAAAATTACTAATCATGGGAGGCATTGCCTAAGTACCTGTACACATGCACACATCTCTAAGCCTAAAAATGCTAAAATATAAAAACACTAAGGAATAAAAATGCATGCATACAACTAAACCCAACCAACAGAGTACGACAGAAGGTAAAGAATAGAAAGTAAACTGGGCCAGAATACAAGCCCACTAAAACAAAAGAATAAAAACTGCAAAGTCCAACCTGTAAACAACAAAGGTAGTGGGACTCCCGCTCATATCTGTAGGAATGCCTCAGCCTGTAGGGAAATCAGAAATCTCGGTCTTGTCCTGGTCCGCACTAGACTCTGTCAAAAGGCATCTCATCAGCACAAGCAACGACACATGTGGGAAAAGCCCGTGCAGGGGTGAGTATAACAATACTCAGTAGAAGACCCCAAAAACCAAAAAGTAGTACACAAAGTAAAGGTACAGTCATCAATACACAGTATATATCTACAGAACATATAGCATAAACAAAATATACTCAAATCTCAGACCCATAGTCTAGGGTCAAGTCACATATCTATATACCCTGTTATGGATTCAGTTCAATGATTCTGTGAAGCACTCGTTCTGGGAGAACACACTCCACGAGTCTGGTAGCTCTGATGACGTCCGTCCGAGAAGTACTATTCGTCGGGAACCACCAAGAGAGGTAGATGCACTCATTATGGGAGACACAATCCTAAGTGGGAAGGATCATGATGGATAGAAGCACTCATTATGGGAGACACACTCATGAGTGGGAAAGCTCATGATACACAGATGAGGATCACTGCCCAGGACATGGAGGATATCGCGACTCATCTAGATTCACCAACTAGGTGATACAAAATCAAGGTAGAGGAACAACACTTGGTAGACTTGGTCACGTTGACGCCTAACTCTACCTTGGGTCAGGAATGGATAGGGGATCTCACTCTTAGACTCTTGGAGGGTTGCCAACTCTATCACAGAAAGTCATGCTTAAGAGATCACACTCTTGTAGAAGGAAACGATGCCTAGCCTTCCGGGAAACAAGAAGAATGGGTACTAACCCAAACAAAATATGTCCAAGATACAGTGAACAAGATGACCATTCCATTTTCCAATAAGTACACGACGTGTAGAAAAGTTACACGCCGTGTTGTCTGACCCTGGGTACTGCCCGTGTACAACGTCCCATGTCGTAAGGCTGGTCATATAGAAAACTTTAGTACACGGAGTGTAGTACGATGTACACGTTGTGTCCGAGTGACTGGGGTTGGCCCCATGTATGCTGGATATGTTCCCGTATATGGTCATCAACCCATGTACTCCAACCCCTGTAATCGGTACATGGGGTGGCCCACGTTACTGGCCTCGTCTGGCCATGTGATGGAGTACACGGTTGTGTACTCCATCTCGTGTCCATGTATTTCCCAAAATACTTTCTGAGCTTCGGGGAAAGACTAATACAACGTGTGACTAGGGTCACATGTCGTGTGATTCCTCTATGACCCCTGAAACCCTAGCCGCTGCCACCAGCACTACACGGCGTGTTCTCCGGAAGTACACACCGTGTATTCTGGAAATTTCTAGAAACGACGCTCTTCGTCGGCACACCTCCCATGCTACCCTGATCATCGATCCGGCCATCCGATTGCCACGAAACCTTTAGGTTTTGGTCATATCGATACTACGAAGACGCTTCTGGGGGTTCCAAGCCTCCGATCGGCTCCGAAAACAATTTTTGATCTTCATGTGTGAAGAATGCTCGAAGAAAAGTCCTTCCAGATTCGCTATGATCCGTAGTCCACCATCATCATCGCACCACTGCAAGGTCACTTTGGTGTAGAATCTCCAATTTGGGCACTTTTTGTCAAAAAACAGATGTGCAACGATCTGTTTTTCATCGCCCCATGAAGAACGTGAAGAACGTGTGAAAGAAAAAGGGAAGAAATCCAATAAAATAAAATTTGAGGAACAAACCTCCACTGTCATTCATCACGATGTTGATCCACTCCTGTTAATAGGCTTAAATGGTTTAGAAATCAACAACAAAATTTCATCATATATCAATTCCCCAAATCATCCCGATAAAACCCTCCCGCAAGAACAAACGAATCCGCGGATCAACTTTTTCATGGTTGATCCGCATTCATCGTTCAAAAACCAAAAATATTGAAAAGAATTCAAATAAAAAACCCCTACCTCAAATCAGATCTACCACTAACGAAGGTTTCATGCGGTCGTCGTCCAGAGATCCTCCATCTTCGTTGGCGTAATGATCCTCAACATTGATCCATCGTCGTTTGTCATTGAGGGTTTGCTCCAGCGCTCCTGTGAATCCTCCAGAGATTTCTCTCAAAAAATTCGTCAATAGCCACCAAAATGCTTAACCCATTAAAAGGGAAATATGATTCAACATTATGTTATTCTATGACATTAATGTGTCAAATTTATATTTCTAAGCCATTATGACATGGCATTTAAAAGTGAAATAGCTACCCTGTCGTTACGCTGTAGCGGATGTTTCCATAAAAATAAAATAAACATTGAAATTTTATTTTATTTTTATTTTACTAAAAACGTCTTAAAATTAACATATTCCCTCCCCCATGCCGGTCATGGGTTAGGCTCGTTCTTGGGTAAATTCATCGTCCCAGACGCAACGTTGGCCTCAGTATTTTAATCCTGGCATCTGTTTGGAAACATCCACAACTGCGCCTGAGTGCCGACTCACTTAAAATAAAAATTTTCAAACCCCCATTCCGAGCTCACCAGGCCTTGGAATAAGGTTCCATATCTGCACCTGGTCTCGTAATAATCCCATCTAATATTTAAAAATAATACACAAAAAAATCCAATACATTACATTCTCCCCACCTTGGGTATTTACGTCCCCAAAAAGCCAACACAAAGGCTACTCAAAAAGATGTGAGTACTGGGCATGGATTTAGGCCTCCCACTCCCCATGTATCCTGATGATTCTCATGCCGCCACCAGACGTGCACCAAGGGAATCGATCGCCCACGAAGGATCCTCTCTTACCGATTCTCGATCTCCACAGGGTACTCAGCAATGGTTGCTCCATCCTCGATGTCCAGCTCGCCCCAGTCGATGACGTGTGATGGGTCATGCATGTAACAACTTAGTTACGACACGTGGAAGATATCATGTACCTGATGCAACTATGGTGGTAGAGCTAGGCGGTACACCACCTCGCTAACTCTGCACAATATCTGGAAATGTCCGATGAACCTCGGAGATAGCTTTCCACCTCGGCCAAATCTTTGTAACCCTCATCGAGGTGAGACCCGAAAAAAGATGTGGTCTCCCTCTTCGAACACTAGAGTTCTGTGTCAGTTGTCAACATAAGACTTCTGTCAGCTCTGTGTAGTCTTCATCTGCTCCCAAATGATCTGCACCTTCTCAGTGGTAGCTCGCACCAACCCTCGACCCCTGACTGCTGACTCTCCATGGTCAGTCCAGCAAAGTGGTGACCAGATGGGTCTCCCATATAAGGCCTCAAACGTTTCCATACCAATGGTGGAGTGGTGGATATTGTTTTACATAAACTCCAATAGTTGTAGGTGGTCCTACCAACTACGACCAAAGTCCAAGATACATGCCCGTAACATATCCTCCAGAACCTGAATAGTTCTCTCCGTCTGACTATCTGTCTGGGGATGAAACGATCTACTCAAGCGTAGATGTGTCTTGAAATCCTCTTGTAATCCCTTTTACAGCCGGGATGTGAAACGTTCATCTTGGTCTGATACTATTGTTGATGGGAATCTATGAAGCTGAACTATCTCTTGCACGTAGAGGCGTCTTAAGATCTCTACGAAACTCTACTCCCTGATATCAAGGAATTGGGCCAACTTGGTGAGTCAGTCAATGATCAATCAAATGAAATCATGTCCCTTGGATGTCAGTGGTAGGCCCGTCATTAAGTCCATCGATATTCCATCCCACTTCCACTCTGGAACATCCAGGGGTGAGCTAATATCATTGGAACCTGGTGCTCAGCCTTCACCTGCTGGCACGTAAGGCATTAAGAAATGGACTCTACTACCACCTTCTTCCTGCCTAACCACCAGAACTGCCATCAAAGATCATGGTACATCTCTGCTGCTCCAGGATACACCTCCAAGGGGGATGTATGAAACTCCCTAAGGACCTCCTCCTACAACTCCACTATTACAATAGTGCATCCTCTAAAAAGAAGTATGTGCTCCCCACCTTGTGAATATCCATCAAGATCATGTCTTGTGGATAACTGAGAACGTAAAGCTACAAGGTCGACATCACCAATATGTGGATCCCTAACTCACTATAAGAGTGGAGGGGTGAAAACCATCAACTATAGGTATGTCGTATCCTCTACATCCATGAAGGATAACTACAACGCAGGTAACTATTGTGTCGCCTCACTCAATAGCTGTGAGCTCCACCTTCTGATAAGAGAATCTTCCACCCTGTTCCCCTTTCCAGAAGTATAGATGATCTCGAAATCATAATCCTAGAGGAAATCATTCCAACACCTCAGCCTCAGATTCAGATCCTTATGTGAGAATATATACTTGAGGGTCTTGTGGTCAGAGTAGATGATAAACTGCTCGCCCATGGGGGAGTTTTGCCACATCTTCCATGCGATGACTATCGCCACCAACATGAGATCATGGGTTGCATAGTTTTGTTCATGTGGCCTAAGCTGGCATGAACCATAATCAATCACTGCCTGCCTCTACATTAGGACACAAACCAGCCTGGTCCCTGTTGCGTCACAGAAAGCTATGTACTTGACACCCTCCTCCGGTAATCTCAAGATTGGGAGACTTGTCAATCTCTATCTCAACTGCTCGAAAGGCTGCTCGAATTTCTCTATCCACATGAAGGGTTGCCCCTTCCTGGTCAAGGATGTCATCAGTGCTGACATTCGAGAGAAGTCAGGAATGAATCTCTGGTAATATCTTGCCAATGCAAGGAAGCTCCGCAGCTCCATCACACTCTGAGGTGGCTCCCATGCTAACACAACCTCCACATTGGATGGTTATATAGCTACTCCATTTACTGAGATGACATGTACTAGAAATTGGACATCCCGAATCCAGAACTGGCACTTTGAGAGCTTTCCATAAAGATGGTTCTCCCAAAGTACGTCCAGAACCATCCGCAGGTGTCTCACATGCTCCTCTTCTGACGCCGAGTACTCAAGGATGTCGTCGATGAAGACCACTACGACCTAGTCCATGTATGGCTGGAAAATCCAGTTCATTAGTCCTATGAACACTGCAGGGGCGTTCGTCATACCGAAAGGCATCACCAAGAACTCATAGTGACCATAGCGGCATCGGAATGCCGTCTTCGGTATATCCTCGTCCCGCACTCGTAGCTGGTGATAGCCTGATCGAAAGTCAACCTTTTAGAACCACTATGCCCCTCTTAGCTGATCGTAGAGGTCATCGATCCTTGGCAGTGGATACTTGTTCTTCACCATCACCTGGTTCAGGTGCCGGTAATCCACGCACAACCACAGACTCCCATCTACCTTCTTAGATAACAAGACTGGGCCCGCCCAGGGTGAACGCTGGGTCTCATGAAACCCTAGCTCTGCAAATCCTCCAACTGCACCCTCAGCTCATGAAGCTCTGTGGGAGTCATCTGATATGCTGATGAAGAAATCGATGTCGTCCCTGGGTGTAAGTCGATGCAGAAGTTGATTTACCAGTAGGGAGGTAACCCTAGAACATCTTCAGGAAAGACGTCTGCATACTCTACCACTATTACTGGGAACTGAGAGCTCACAACATCCACTAATCCAAGGGCAAGGCTGGCCAACACATGAGCGATTGTCTGTACCCTCCAATGCATAAGCTCATTCTGCGCTGGTTGGGTTTCCCTTTCTCCGACAAAGGAAAACATCGTCCCATCATGGCGGACACACCACACTCTTCGCCTAAAATAGTCAATCTGGGCATGGACCGAAGATAACCAATCCATACTGAGAATGACGTCGTAAGGACTTGATTCTACCACTAAGAGGATCCAACTGAAAGTATCACCTCCAAGGGTAAGATCACACTGTCTGCAAAGGTGCGTGATTATCGAGGCTCCTCCCATTGGTGTCTCCAAGCATAAGGATTGAGTCAATGGTTCTACCGAAATCTCTAGGTTTTGTACAAGACATGTGGCTATAAAGGAATGACTAGAACCTATGTCTATAAGTACTACAGCTAAGGTAGAAAAGACACAGATCGTACCTCGAATAATCCCTGGAGCCCCTGGGTCGTATGACTCGACCGCAAGTAGTTCTCCCCACCCCTATCCCCCAACTCCCTGGGCTTGGTGTGGACTTCCTGGGGGTGGTGGTGGAAGGAAGTCAAAGCGTCTGCTGCCACCCGTAGCTCTCCCTGCTCCTCTGCCACTTCTGTTGCCTAGTGGGTCTGTCTGCTCCACTCTTTCCCTCTACCTCAGTGGTCCATCCACCACTTTCCTGTCAGCAGCTTGACAGGTCGGGCAATCTCTTGCAAGATGTCTCATACCATCGCATGTTTAGAATCGCATCTCCCTAGGATGACTGGATCTAGGCTGAGAGCCCTCAATTGTCTATCCCTTGTACTGGGTCCTCCTAAGACGTCTCTCACATCCTGATCCCTGCATCTAACACCGGATCCCTGACACTGTGGTCTCCGCACTTGTCTACCTACTGATGACTTCTGTCGGCTATCTCTACTCTGCCAAGAATCACTTGATCACCAAAGCCTGCTCGAGCACTCCAACATAAGTTGAAATGCATAGAGGCATATAACTAGCTCGGATGTCTCATCGTAAACCTCACTCAATGGTCCGAGCTCTGAACTACTGATCCCTAAACATGTGCATTGAGTTCTGGGAAAGGTTGGTGAACCTCGAGGAAAGTCAGCTGCTGTTATACTACCCTACTGGAGATTAAGAAGCTCTTGGATGCACACAGCTCTCAGAGTAACTAGAGAGAACTCCTCCTTGAAGAGTCACTCGTACTTCATCCATGAAAGAGTCTCCTAGTTATGAGTCTGTATGGTCAGACTCCACCATTGTCCCACCTAACCCTAAAGAAGGATCGCTCCTAGGATCAACATCTGGTCAGCTGGTGTCCTCACTAGACTGAAAACTCTAGTCACTGCCTTAAGCCAGTCCTCAGCTGCCTAAGGATCAGGATCACCACAAATCCTAAGGGATCACTATCTCTAGATGTCATGGAACACGTTAAGCCTGTGGTTCTCATCGATCGGTACTACAGGTGCCATGGGATGCTCCGCTAGTGGTGGCATAACAGGTGCACCACCCGGTGGACACACCTAGGGAACTGGTCCCTATATCGAAGACTCGTCACTGAGGGGGTCATCATCATGATCGTGTTGCTGAATCCTAGAGGGTAAGCGTCGCAGAGGCATCCTATAAGGAAACAAGATGTACAATGGTCAACAAATATATCTGGATAGCTGACACAAAGGAACATGGAAACACACAACCCATTTTTTATGATGCATGTACCATTATTTTATTTCCCCGCAAGTAGTTTCTTCATGAACCAAGTCGAAAAGAAGGTTATCAGAGTCCTTGTGTATGGATATGTTGGCCGTCGCACCAATACTAGAGTCTCTGGCCTGAAAGTTGAACTCGAAACACTTAACACTGTTGCCCCAAACCAATCTCACAGACTCTTGGTCCTAAGGTAGAACCGGCCACCTCGGATACCACTTTGTCACGACCTTTCCCTGTGGGGACCACACTGTGACTCCCCAATCCTGCCTTCAATAGGCCAGGGCCTAGTGACTAGCACCAAGTAGGCATATTACTAATCATGGGAGGCATTGACAATGTAACTGTACACATGCACACATCTCCAATCCCATAAATGCTGAAATGTAAAAACACTAAGGAACAAAAATGCATGCATACAACTAAACCCAACCAATAGAGTATGATAGAAGGTAAAGTACTAAAAGTAAATTGGGATAGAATATATGCCCACCAATACAAAAGTCTGAAAACTACAAAGTCCAGCCTGTAAACAACAAAGGTATTGGGACTACCGCTCATAGCCGTAGGAAAGCCTCAGCTTGTAGGGAACTCAGAAAGCTCGGTCCTATCTTGGTCCACCCTGGACTCTGTCAAAAGGCTTCTTGTCTGCACAAGACACGACACGTGCGGGTAAATCCCTTGCAAAGGTGAGTATAATAGTACTCAGTAGAGGACCCCAAAAACCACAAAGCAATACACAATGTAAAGTTATAGTCAGCTATGCATAGTATATGTCTACAGAAAATATAGCAAAAACCAGATATATTAATTATCCGACCCATAGTCTAGGGTCATGTCACACAGCAGCATACCCCGTTAGGGAGTCAGTTCGAAGATTCCGAAAAGCACTCATTCCGGGAGAACACACTCCACGAGTCTGGTAGCTCTGATGACATTCGTCTGAGAAGTACTGTTCATCGGGATCCACCACGAGAGGTAGATGCACTCATTACGGGAGACACACTCTTAAGTGGGATGGATCATGATAGATAGAAGCAATCATTATGGGAGACACACTTTTGAGTGGGAAAGATCACGATACACAAATGAGGATCACTAAAAGGGCCATGGTGGATACCGCGACTCATCTGTATTCACCAGCTAGGTGATACACCATCTAGGTAGAGGATCAACACCTGGTAGATTTGGTCATATAGTTGCCTAACTCTACCTAGGGTCAGGAATGGATAGAGGATCTTGATCTGGGCCTCTCAGAGGGATGCCGAGTCTATCACAGAAAGTCCTGCTGAAGGGATCATACTCTTGTAGAAGGAAACGATGCCTAGCCTTTCGAGGAACGAGAAGAAGGGGAACTAACACAAAAAGAAGATGTCCAAGATACGGTGAACAAGAGGACCATGCTATTTTCGAAAAAGTACACGATGTGTAGAAAAGATACACACCGTGTTGTCTGACCCCAGGTACTGCACGTGTACAACGACCCGTGTTGTAAGGATAGTTGTATAGATAAATTGAGTACACATAGTGTAGTATGATGTACACGCCGTCTCTGAGTGACTGGGGCTAGCCCCGTGTATACTGGCCATTTTCCCGTACACAGTAATCAACCCGTGTTCTCCAACCCATGTAATCGGTACACGGGGTGGCCCGCATTACTATCCTCGCTTGTCCTTGTGATGGAGTACACGGTCGTGTACTCCATCCCGTGTCCGTGTATTTCACAAAATACAAGATGAGCTTCGGGGAAAGTCTAACATGCCATGTGACCAGCGTCATATGTCGTGTGATTCCACTCTGTCCACCGAAACCCTAGCTGCCGCCGCCGCCAGCACTACACGGCGTGTTCTCCAGAAGTAATGCCGTGTGTTCTGGAAATTTCCAGAAACGACGCTCTTCGTCGGTGCTCCTCCCGTGCTGCCCCGATCATCATTCCGGCCATCCAATCGCCACGAAACCTTCAGGTTTTAGTCACCCTGACACCATGAAGCCGCTTCTGGGGTTTTCAGGCCTCCGGTCGGCTCTAAAAACATGGTTTGATGTTCTCGTATGAAGAACGGTCGAAGAATGGTCATTCCCGATTCGCTCTAATCCATAGTCTGCCATCATCGTCTCACCTCTGCAAAGTCGTTGTGGTGTCAAATCTCCAATTTGGGATCGCTGTGTTGAAAAATGGATGCACAATGATATTTTGTTCATCACCCCGCGAAGAACGTGAAGAACACGCAAAATAAAAAGGTAAGAAATCCAATAAAACAAAATTTGAGGAACGAACCTCCGCCATTGTTCCTCACGGTGTTGATTCGCTCCCATTAATAGGATTAAACGGAGTAGAAATCAATGACAAAAATTCAACATGGATCAATTACCCAAATCATCCAGATAAATCCCTCCCGTATGAACAAACAAATACGTGGATGAACTTGTTCGTTGTTGATCCACGTTCATCGTTCAAAAATCAAAAACGGGGAAATGAAACCCAATAACAAACCCCTACCTCAACTGGGATCGATTACTGATGAAGGTGTTGTGTAGCCTTCTTCTTCAAGATCCTCCAACTTTGTTGGAACAGTGATCCTGATCTTTGATCTGTCATCGTTTGCTGTTGAGGGTTTTCTCCAACGCTCCTGTGAACCCTCCAAAAAGTTATCTCAAAAAATTCCTCAATGACCACCAAAACGCTTAAACCATTAAAAAAGGAAATATGATTCAATGTTCGGTTATGCTATAGCATTAATGAGTTAAGTTTTAGTTTATGACATATTATGACATGTCATTTAAAAGTGAAAAAACTACCATGTCACTGTGCCGCATCGGATGTTTCCATAAATAAAAAATAAACATTGAAAAATTTATTTTATTTTCATTTTACTAAAAACGTCCAAAAATTAACATCTTCCCTCAACCTGTGCCAGTCGAGTTTAGGCTCATTCTTGGGTAAATTCGTCTTCCTGGATGCAATTGTGCCCTCAGATTTTTAATCTGGGAAACTGTTTGGAAACTTCCACAACCGCGTGCGAGTGCCGACTCACTTAACTTAAAAAGTTTTAAACCGCCGTTATGAGCTCATCGGGCCTCGGAATGAGGTTTCGTCTCTGCGCCTTTTCTCGTAATAATCCCATTTAATATTTAAATATAGTACATTAAAAAATCCGAGACATTATAATATATTCTTGGTGGTGTCTCAATGGAAATGTATTATATTGTATGGTAAGGAAGCGAAACCAAGTCCTCGATATATCAATCCTTTTGAAATTTTGAAAATATTTGGATTTGTGTCTTAGAATTTGGTAATGGCACTTAACCTCTCTAAAGTTTATGATGTGTTCCATTTATCTTCATTGAGAAAGTACATACCATACCCAATGATTATTCTCACATATACATAAATATAATTAGAACAAAATTTATGTTACTACGAAGACCTTATCTTGATCCTTAACACCAAAGAATACGTGTTGAGGAATTAGATGACTTGGATGGTAATGGTATATCAAATAAATAATATGATAGAAGAGGTTATGTGGGAACATGGAGAATTTATTATTATAATAAACCCACTTCTTTTTATGAGGTGAAATTATGTTAATTTTTAGGATGATATATTTTAAGGATGTAAGAATGTAACACCCAAGAATCAATTATAGCAATCTTTTCATTATATAGAAATGACATCATAATGCACAAAACATTATTAAAGAATGTGATAAAACCCTACATTATTCTTTTACTAATTTAATTTTATTGAATTAAATTTAGTTTTTAAATTACAATTTCAAAATTACCTTTGGATGAGTTTTTGATATCTTTCAGAAATAGTTGATTTTTGGGTGAATAGTAAAAAACGATTTAACAAAAATTATCACATTTATGAAATTATAATGAATAAAGAATAATTTGAAATATTATTTAACATTTTTGCATCATAAAATACATATTTACTAATAAATTAAATTCATATAAAATATAACGTTGAACTTACAAAAATGTGGTTAACATTTTGGAAATCTATGTAATGTGTTTGTTCAAATAAAAAATATTTTTAGTTCTTCTATCTAAATAATATATAAATAATGTTAATATTATTTTATTTGGTTTTAAAGAAAAATATGTATCCTTTTATTTATCATAATTAAATTAATTACATTGTAATTTACATTATATTTTATTTGTTCATAAAATAATTTTTATGGTTAAAATAAATTTTTTTCTAAAGACAATTTTCATGGCGCTTTTCACACATATATTAAATAAATTTCCCGCTCTTATATAAATTAAATATTTTAAAATTTATTTAATATTTATAATAATCATAGTTGATATTATTTTATAATCTCAACATAATTGTTTTCACAATGAATTGTAAAAATATTAAAAAAAATATCAAGGTTAGGGTTACAATGAGTTTAATGGGGGGGGGGGGGTAAACTATGAAATAAGGGTAATAATGTCACTTAAAATTTATAGATATTATTTTATAGAGATATCAAGACCCAATATTATATAAATTTTATGTAAAATCCATTTAGTTCTACTTTCACAAAAAAATGTCTTTATATTATTTAAATATTTTATGTAATTCCATGGGTGTCTCTTGCCTCACTTATAAAAGGGAACCTAGTCTCCTCCCTTTTCACATACATTGAGAACTGTATATCACCCAATACATATAAGAGATCCTTCCTAGATTCCCTCACTGTTTCCTTGATCTTCTTTTATTCTCCTAAGACCATCCTAAGATGGCCTTAGGTGTAATCCAAAGGATGTCTATCAAAGAAAAGTTAATCATCTTTAAAGAATCTTTCAATGTTTATTTCTTATTATAATTCCTACAAATATATATCAACCATATTAACATAATTAATAAAATATAATAAATATACATATTTTATGTTATGAATATGGTAAAACTATTTCCCACCTCATTTTAATCCTATGGAAAATGAAAACATTGCTCTTGAGTATGTACGACCAATCATCTTTATATAACATTGTAATTTGAATTTCATCGCCACTTTTCATAGATGGTAATAAATATATAAATAATGAATATATAAATTATTTATTACATAAATATTATTATTTAAATATAATTTATCATTTAACTTCTTACCCTTCCACCCATTATAAAATAATAATGTCGCTCATGCGTATATGTGGACTACCACCTCCACAATGAGTTGTGATTAATTTTTCATGTACTTTTTTAATGGGTGATTATATTTATGTATAATTTTAATATATATGATTTTAATATAATTATTAAAATTTTGGATATGATGGACCCATGATCAAAACAATTAACACTCGAAAAACAAAACAATTAACTCTCGAAAAGACGATGATAATGAAGGACTTATAATTAATGGGTGATAAAATGTTATAAAAAAAACATATATGGTATTGAAATTATTAATATTATTCATTTATATAAGTATTATAAATTTTAATTTATTATACCAGAGATTGAAATCACTTAGGAATCGATTGAGACATGAGGCAAGGGTTTATTTCACAATCTCATCCTAATTATGAATTGTTTATGTTAGTGGAATTATTTGATATTTTTATTTAAAAAATATTTTTTTTTTCTAATGTAGTTATAAATATAAATAAATGGTTTTCCATTCATTTTCTTATCTCTAAGTACTCATAATTATAAGGAATTTATTTAATGAAAATTGGTTTTGTTATTCTATTCTGTCAAGAATATTTTTATTCTATATCAAATTTTCTTTAAAATGTTTTTTAAAATATTTTTAATATTTCAAAATGATTTATTAATTCATTTTTACCCATTTTTGACGTTTATAAATTTAATAAAAATAATATTGTTGGCATTTTCTTAATAAGGAACTTTTTATCATATGTGTGAAAAAATATATTTTTTAACACTTCACCACAAATGAATTTTCCCATTATTATCACTATTATTTTCCTTGACATTTCCTTCAAAATTTTTCATGTTTCTTTTAAAATTATTTCCCCATAATATTCTATAATTTTTTAGATTTTAGAAAAGTGATTTCAATATGAAATGTTTCTTTTCCTCAAAAAAGGTCATGAAGATCTTTTTAATGTATTTTAATCTATGTTAACATATTTTGATAAATCTTATAATTTACTCAGCTTATAATATATTGATACCATACAATATATTAATATATATATATATTATAATCATGGTATTGTATTTATTTTACGGGGAACGTTTTAATATTATATATGCTAGTTTTTTAATATAAATTTTATGGTGATTATTACTGAATTTTCATTCAATTATTTCAGATCAAGAATGATATAGACATATTATATGATGGTTGGGGGACATGATATCCCTTATATCAATCACTATGTCACATGAGATAATTTCTTTTGGAATTCTATGTGCACCTAAAATATTTATATATGGTTTCTCGGAATAGGGATGATAAGATTATTATGTCTGACATTATATATTTTATCATTATGAAAATAGTTTTTTATATCGATTTTATTATTTATGTTTCTATGACATTCATGGAATTATTATTCTTCCATTATATTAGTTATATGACATAATTTATATTTTTAATATTAACCATATTATTTGTGGTTTATTTATCCTATGATAGATTCTATTTCATGATTTCCATTATAGGGAATATGAGCTCACACATTATTATGTTTTCCTTTACCCCGGTTACCAAGAAGGGTTTTATGAGTTAATTTAGATATATAATAAAATAAATTACAATGTTATTACTAGAATATTAAATTTCATTTCAGGTTTTCTAATGCAATGTGATAATCATTTATGTATCTAGTCCTTGAATATTACTAAAATGATTAATCCATTGGGATATTATTGATTATATCCTATGACACTAAATCTAGGTTACATGATTTGGTGTGTTATAAGTTTTATTGAGTTGTTTCTTCTATGTTGTTCATGATTTTACAGGTGGTTTTGTCTCATTTTGAGAGGTATCTCCCATAGAGTGTATGGTTTGTATTGTGTGTGATTTTACTTCCACATATTATTTTGATTATCAAAGATAATAATAATTTTTGAGGCGTCCAATTTAATGGAATGGACCATAACAACTAATTAAAATACATGTCTAGGTTATTAGAGAATCTAGGAGGAGGTTTGAGGAGAGACTAGAGGAGTTGAGCTAAAATTTATATAGGAGGAAGAGGTTGTGGTGGGGATCCTTAGGCTGTAGCATAGTAGAGGATCTACTGAATTAGTTAAGGTATTAAAACATAGAGGCTTAGGATGATGATTTTTTGTGACTCTGTTAATTTTGGAATAGTTTTGGCAAAGATGTGTGCTATGGTGTAGGGACTTGGGGGGTCAGATTCAATATCCCTGTCAATTTGATGGTAGTTCTAATATAGGGCTTGTGTGGCACTAAATGGATTGGTTTTCACCATAGTAGATATTAATATATATGTTTTTCAATGTGGATGTGAAAATTTTATAGTGGAGGCTCAGACAGAAAATTTTAATGTACCTTTTGATTTAGGGGAAGCTATTATAAGGTTTCTTGGGTGGCACCAAAGTTGTACATCGAGTTTGTAGGATCTGAGTTGTCATAGACCAAAATTTAATATATAGTGAATTTTCATTCTGAATAATTAAATTTTTTGATAATTAGTTATATAGTAAATTATAAAACACATTAAAAAATAATACTTTTAATTAATGGATAATATTACATTATTCAATAATTAAACCCCTAAAAATACATAATATTACGATGGGATAAAATTAAAAATATAAAAATAAGAATAAGAAAATTTAGATAATCCAAATCTACTATAATTATCACTCCCATGAAAAATTATATGTAAAATAAGAAAAACATTAGTAATATAATAAAAAAAATTTAAAATGAAAATATAGAACCTTAGTAGGGATTATAGTGAATTATTTATAAAGTTGTATTTATAAGAGGTAATATAACTATTGGAATAGTGACATAACCATGAGAATAGTAAATTAACCTCCAAATATTAAAATATCATATAAATAATATTTACCATGTATAATGTAATAGTATATTAATTTTTTAATTCTATTAAATAAATATCAAGTTTAAAAAACTCAAAGAAATTATAATCACTTTTTTGACAAACTATATTTCAATGTATTTTTGTACAAATCATAATTTATATGTTAATAATAAAACTAACCTATAATAGAAAATACATTTTATAAAATTAATATCATTTTTATAATCATTACATTGAAATTTTATTAGGTTGATTTTTTTTGGTTTTCTTAGAAAAACATCAATTTTCATGTGAAAAGTAAAAATACATTTTTATATAACCGGTATATTCTATATTACATAATTCATGATGTAAAAATCACATAAAAAATTAAATAAATTTATTATTAAAATAAATTTAATATTATAAATGATTCATTTTAAAATAATAAACTCATCTTCTAAACCTAAAAATATTTTCTAAAGTCTACAGTATTGGGTATTCCACATGTTTTTTTTTTCATTTTTCCAATTTACTTTTTAATAAACTAATGAATTTAGTTTCTAAAGGGCTTTAAATTAAAAAAAATTATTATATTTATATATGATATATAATATAAATAATATCACTATCAAAAAGATTTTCTTGGAATTTATATTTAAATAATTATTTTATCCTTAAAATACCCCTCTCTTTAAGTATACATAACCCCTCACCCCTCCCTTGAAAAATCACTTACGTTTCACATATCAAAGATAATAATCTACCAAATTAGCCACTCTTATGGCCCATAAAATCTTTACAGACATTATGGATTCATAAAACCCCTAACATTTAATGTTTGATTGGTCGTAGAAAAGAAGAAACACCGTGAAGAAGGTAAGAATCCGTCATCATTTCTTCCCATTTCTCTATTCACTTCCAAATATCATTTATTATTATCTAATCCAAAACACCTAAATCTTATTAATAATAATTTGAAAATTATTTTAATGATTTTATCCTAATTTTAGTATTTTATTTACAACATGATTTTACGTTATACCACTATATCCTCCTATTTTAGAAATGTACCGTTAATGTCCAGTTAACTACATTTGTGGAATTTATAAACTCTCTACATACCACTTCCTAGATAGATGGTCAGTATGAATTATTTAAATTATATAAATATGTAATTTAATTTTTTTAAAGGTTCTTGCAATTAATTTAACTAATTTATATGTGTCACTACATGAAATTCATGAAATCAAATAAAAGTGGGATAATTAAAAGATAACATAAAATCAAAATAGGTCACATTTAACAAAGAATATTAATAAATAAAATAAAATATTTATAATTGATAAAGGTTAATAAAAATGGACATAATTTAATTCTTATTTAATGTTTTAATATACATAATTTTAATATACAGGAGGCAAAAAAGGGATGAAACAAAATAGGATTTAGTGGAAACAGAATTTCAAACCCAACTCCTTCTTTTTTAGTTATCTCATATTTTTCTTAAATTTCACTATGGATTATTCTCTAATGTCACCAAAATTACATTTCAATATTATTTCTAGATTCTCTATATTCATATAAAAACTTATACCTACTTGAAATGATTTTTAATTCAATTGCAAATATTTTTCCAAGAGTCATTATTTTCTAAAACATCACAATAACTCCTCTTGAGTAGTTTCATATTCACTCAAAGAACTATGATTTTTTTTTGAAAAAAATATGTTCTACCATATTTAATTGATTACCCTAATCGTTATTCCTTGAATAATTTTTTTATTAAATTCTTATGAAAACCATTCTGTTAATTGATTTTATTTCAGGACTCAGATCTTTATATGTTCTCTTTCTATGTGGTATACATGATTA
The DNA here is from genome assembly GCA_963277665.1 of Viscum album. Classification (NCBI taxonomy): domain Eukaryota; kingdom Viridiplantae; phylum Streptophyta; class Magnoliopsida; order Santalales; family Viscaceae; genus Viscum; species Viscum album. The sequence continues at coordinate 1,711,453,300 of OY728165.1, read as the reverse complement.
TGATCATTTTATAATGTTATAGGTGGGACCAATATTATTTATACCTCTAATTCACTGGTTAATGTGATATATCTCATAATATTATGTTTATTATTTTTGAACATAATGAAAACATTGCTCACAATTATGATGTTATGACTTATGAACATATGTTATGCGTGAACATTATGATAGGTTTATTCACAACTCATGGGTGATATTTGACCACTATGTTATAATGTTTCATTATAATAAATATATCACATTAAAGTCCATTTTAAAATTATTCCCTCATTATTATAATTATTATCCTATGAATATGATACGATGATTATTATGCTCACCCATGTTCTATATTCTTTCAATATTATTCCTCCCATTGGATTTTTTCTTACCCCTTTCTTTGATGAATATTCTTTGTTAAATAAATGTACTAATAAGAAAATGGGAACATTATGAGGACTATGATGAATTATTTAATTAATGATTATGTATTTATGTATAAGTGATGCGTGAACCTAATTTAATCAATATATTAAACCTATCAATTAAATAATGTATTAAAATTATGATTTTATCTTAAAAAAGACGATATAATCATTTAACAAAATTTGGGCCGCTATAGTTAGTTTTAGTGAATGGTTTATTCAATTAAGTATTTTGGACAAAAAATAAATAATGAAAACCCTAGAGAAAAATCAATATATAAAAAAATATCTCAATTTTTTTATGTATGGTGTGTGTTATCTTAAATAAATACCATCCTTGTATGGATAATACAAGTTCATGTGGTTATAGAATATATACAACTAGTGGTAATAACCCTTAAAAGGGATGGTTGGATATTAACCTAATATTGACCCTAGGCATGACTAGTGGTCCTTAATTCATATCTTGTTTGAAACTCCCTGAGTAAATGATTTTATTGATCACATTCTCTTTAAAAATCATTATGAAGGGCATAGAGATAAAGTTATTATTTATTTTTAAATTAGAAAATACTGAAGTACATGACCACAAATTCTAGGTTTCGGAAGATATCCTTGAAAAAACATAGGGATTCCATAAGATATCACTCTAGAATTAATTTTTGCATGAGGATAATTTATTTATTCTTGATATATTGAAATATGCTTTAATATAAAATTTTATTACTAAAATAATGGTTGAACCGTATTTAATAAAATTAAATAGTGAAAGGTATACTTATTATTAACTCGTTCCTAGTGAATTTTCATTTTCAAAAGAGTTCTATACATTTCTTTTTATCCGAAAAGTTCTTTAGAACTATTGAATCACATCCCTGATACATTAAAGTTGAGATATCAATGAAAATACCTAGTAGTATGATCATTACAACAAAAGTGTTAGAAAATTACCTAGTTAATGTATGTGGTAAGGTTCTTCCTAAAAATCTCATGATCCATCACTTTTTGGAATTTGAAATTATTCTTGGAATGGATTGGATAACATTATATAGATATCACATCAACAATCAAGAAAATGAAATCTATTTCAATATCTCCAACCGTCCAATGATCTTATAAAAATATAAGGAAGAACATTAATCTCTTTTATAAAACCCCTCAATATTGTTGGTGTAGATACCCAGGAAAGAAGTATATCTTGATCAATTTTTTTTAATTGAAGTACATAGACAATACAGAGGAAATTCTCATCATTAAATATTAATCTAATACATTTTAAAAAGAGTTTCATGTACTTTCACTAGATCACGACATATGTTTATCAATATAAATTATACAAAGAGAAACTCTTATCTCCAAATCCCCCCTATAAGATAGCCCTAATAAAAAAAGTAGATTTAAATTAGCTGTTATAATAAAATCTAGAAAAATTAGTCATACACCCTAGTGAATCACTATAGGGTGAACAAGTGATAATTTATTAAAAAAATAGGATAAACGTGCATGTACATCAATTACCAAGAGTTGAACAAGGTCACTATAAAGAGAAAGTATCCCATATGAAATATTAATGACTTATTTAGTCCACATTGAGGAGACTGTTACTTCTCTAATGTGGATATTAATTATAGATATCATCAGCTAAAGGTAAAGGGGGGAAATATTTATAAGATGGATTTCCATGCATGGTATGGAAACTATGAGTTCATAGTGATGCTATTCAGATTTACCAGTGCTCCTAAAAGCTTCATGGAATTTATGAATAAAGACTTTAGAGACTACGTAGAAACATTTTTGTTAGTATTTATTAATGAAATAATTATTTACTCCATGAGATAGGAGGGACATGGAGAGTATCTAAGAACTTCTCTTATAATATTAATAATGGATAAAATGTATGCTAAGTTCATCATGTTTTACTTTTTAATGAAAAATGATACATCATTAGAGTATGTGACCATAAGTGAGGGAATTTATGTAAACCATTTAAATACAAAGGTAGTGGAGAAATAGACCATATCCTGAAGCATTATAGAGATCCATAGTTTTCTTAGAATAGCTAGGTACTACGAATAATTTGTGATAAAATTCTCATGGTTTTCTATCCCACTAACCAAGTTATCATAGAAATGGATACGGTATATCTAAGTAGAAAAATGTGATAAAATATTTAAGGAGAATAAGAAAAGTCTAATCACTATATACTTACTCACACTTACCTTAATTATATAATGGCTTTTGATATACAATGATTCTTTAAAGAATGTATTGGGTTGTGTACTCATATATAATGATAACATGACATCACATGCCTCATGGACATTTAATATAAATGAACAATACTAATAAACACTTGATCTGGAGTTAGAATTCATGATATTCTCATTGAATATTTAGGAAAACTATCTATATGGGGAGAAGGGTGACATAAATAAAGATAAAAAGATTCTAAAGTATATATTCACATAAAAATAGCTCAACATACATCAAAGGGCATGGTTAGAGTATATCAAGTACTATGATTTATCAATTCACTACCATAATAGAAATGCGAATATGTTAGCGGATACTCTTAGTAAAAAATAACTTGCTACTCTATCCATAATTCAGATTGGGAAAGACCCTACTTTCATGGACTTATAATGGATGGACCAAGAATTCATAATGGTAGGGAATGAATCCTACCTTTACCAAATGTTTTCCATACCATCTATCTAATAGAAGAACAAGGATTCATAATGGAATTATTTAGAGAATCAAAATATAGTGGGAGCATGAAAGGAAGGGAATATTTATGAATTAATCATTCATAAAGATGAATTAGTCAATTTTATAACTAGGAAATGTGTTCCATAATTACTAGAGATAAAGGGTAATATATTGGATAATGCACGTAATTAATCTTTCTCCATCCATCCTAGAAGTATCATGATGTACTACAATCTCTAAGATCACTTTTGGTGGGATAAAATAAAGAATGATATTGCGATGTACGCCTCAATGTTCTTTTTATTTTAGCATGTTTAATCAGAGTGAAAAAATTATAAAGGGAAGATGAAACCATTGTCAATAAAAACACGTAAATTGAATAAAATCATATGGAATTTATCACCAGTCTCTGAAATACATCCAATTGAAGAAATACGATATAGGTTGTGGCTGGACGGCTAATGATGATTGTCCACTTCATCACTATTTGAGAATATTTCTCACTTGACCAACATTCTAATATATACATAAAGTAAGTGATGAGGATGCTTTGGGAACCACTTTTAATTATATTTTACTATGTTTCATGTTTCACCCCTAAATTTTGGAGAATTACTCAACATACAATGAATACTGAAATGAACTTCAGTACAACCTATCACCCCTAGACTAATAGAGAATCAGAAAGGACCATTCAGACACATGAGGATATGCTGATATCTTACTCAATGGAATTTCAAAGATAATTATATAAACATCTCCCATTAGGTGAGTTCTCAAACAACAAAAACTTTTACTTGAATATTCAAATGGCCCCGTATAAAGCTGTATATGGGAAGTGATGTAGAAATTAGATATGTTGGGATGAATTTAGTGAACAGAATCTTCTTGGACTTGATCATTGTGTAAGAGAGGATACAAAATGTTTAATCAATTTGACCACCAATTAATGCATCTTAGAGCTGAAAAAAATAAATACAATATATATTTCAAGGGACTTGGTGTCTATGGTTGGAGACAATGTGTTCCTTTAAATTTCACCATGGAAGATATTCATACAGTTTTGAAAATAAGATAAATCTAAACCTTAGGTACATTGTCCCCATTTATACCATTGATCTCATAATATTTTTTTACAATCAGTTATAAATTTCATTAAACTTGGATAAAGTCTTTTATGTGTTCTATATATCCCTCATGAGGAAGTACATACACGACCCCTCACATGTACTAAATTTGGATGTGGTACAACTAGAACATGGAGTCTCCTATGAGGACCAGATGATTAATATCCTATGATGTAGTGATAAAGTTCTACCAAAAAAACATAAATCACCTAGTAAAAGTCCTCTAAAAAATCATATATATAAGGAAGCAACATGGGAAGTTGAGGAGGAAATGAAACAAAAGTACCCACACCTATTATCAGTCAAGTACATGATTTAAAATTTCAATAATGAAATTTTTAAATGGGGGAATAATTTTATATCCCAAACATCAATGTATATTGAATTTTATTTCTAAATAAACAATGTTGGTCATACTTAAGTATACAATGTAATATAAAACACACTCGGGACAAATAGAATTTTATTTCATTAATTTAAATCATTATATAATTCAACAATTAAAACCATGCAAATGAAAAATATTATAATGGGATGAAAAATATAAAATATAAAAACTAGAATAGGGAAATTTGGGTCATCCCAATATGTTAGAATTAGCACTCCCATGTATAATGTTATGGAAAATAAACAAAACATTAGTAATCCAGTCCAACTTTTTTAAAAGGAAAATATAGAACCTTGGGTGTAATTTTAGTGAATGATGTATGAATAGTTATTTTTAAGAGGTAACATGATTTTTGGATTAGTAATTTGATGATTTTAACAGTAATATAACTATTAGGAATAGTAACATTACAATTAGAATAACATGTTAACCAAAAATAGTAAAATTTCAAATATATTATATTTACCATGAATAATTTAATAAAATAATAATAATTTAATTCCATAAAATAAATATTAAGGTCCAGAAAACTCACGGAAACTATATTCACTTTTTTAATTAATTTTATTTTAATGAATTTCATAAAAATAATACTCCCTATGTTAAGAATTATAATTAAATATGATATAAAATTATTTTAATAAATTCAATATAATTCTTATAATGAATAAAATTTAATCATCTAAGGGTTTTTTGGTTAATTTTTGGAAGAAATTATTTTTTATATGAATAATAAAAAGATAGTTTTTATCTAGCCGATATATTATAAATTGCATCATTAATTATGTGATAATTATATAAACAATTATACAATTTTTAGGATCAACCAAAAACATATTTAATAAGATAAATGAATCAATTTAAAAAAATAAACTTGTCTTCCAAAACTAAAATATATTTTCCAAACATTAAAGTATAAAGTATCCCAAATAGTTTTTTTTATATTTGCAACTTTCCATTTTAATAATCTAATATACTATATCAATAAATGGTTTTATGTTACCAAAAACTTTTTATTTTGTTTATATATGATTCATAATTTCAAAAATATAACAATTAAAAGGTTTATATTAGAAATTATATTTTACTCATTATTTTTCCCTAAAACACCCTCATCAAGTATAAATAACCCCCACCCCTCCTTTAGAAAACTATATTCCTTCCAATTACCAATTAAAACCTATTAATCCCTTTATAATCCTTAGTGAAATTTTAGAGTCATATAACCCCAATAATTCAAGTTGTTAATGGTCATATGAAATAAGCAACACCAATAATATTTTAGGGATCTGTCTTTTTTTTCTACTATGTTTCCTCTTATCTTCCTCAAATACATTATTATTTTCTAACCCAAAACTCATAAAAAATAATTAAGTAGTATTTTAACATTATTTTAATGACTTTAAATGACATTAATGATTTTATTTTCAATACATTTATATTCCATAACACTCTATTCTTCTATTTTGATAATGTATCAATAATGGTTGGTAAACCACCTACATGGACATTCAGAATTCTTCACTTATCACTACCCACATGGATGGTTAGTATGAGTTAGGTAAAATATATAAACATTTAGTTACATGTATTGATAATATCATATAATTATTTTTACTATTTAATAATGTTTATTAAATTATATTCATAAAATCAAATGAAATTGTGATAATTTAATGAAAACATAACATCAAAACAATCCACCTTTAATAAAAAGGATTAATAAATAAAATTCACTTTTTATAATTGATAAAGGGTAATAAAAATGGAAAAAATTTACAAATGATTTATTTTTTAGTAAAAAATATTTATTATATAGGACGTGTGGAATAGACAATAGAAAATGGTATTTTTGGGAAGGAGAATCGCGAACCCAACTCCTTACTTTTGGGTTATATTTTATTTATCTTTATTTTCACTATGTTTTCTTCTATAACTTCTTGAAAATTTACGTAAAATATTATTTAACTATTATCTCAAGGGATACAAATACTTAAATCCCTTTTAAATTATTTTAAATATATTTGTAAATATTTTTCAAAGAGGCTTTATTTTCTAAAACAACCCATTGACTTCGCTTGTGTTATTTCTTATCCACTCAAATTACAGTGATATTTGAGGACAACATGTAACCTCCATTATTAATTTGGGAAATAAAAAGCTTATTAATCAATGTATTATTTATGAAATAATATGAAACCCATTTCATTATATGGGTTTATTTCAGGACTTTGATTGTTATATATTCTCTTTCTATGTGTCATTCATGATTATGAGCATTTCATGATGTGATGGGTTGAATCATAATTATTTAACCCTATAATGAATTTAGTAATGTGATATATATCAAGATTATTTTTATGATAGGTTAACATGATTTTATATTTCATCACAATTATGATGTTTTGATTTATGAACATATGATATATGTGGTCATGATGCTAGTTTTGTTCACAACTCATGTGCGGTAATTGAATGATATGTTTTTATGTTTCATTTTAGACACATTCCATGAATTTTTTAAATGCTTCCATAATTTTAATGAGGATGATACTATGATTATGATATGATGAAGATGAATATTAAACTTCAACATGTTCTATATTCCTTCCATATTATTCCTCCAGTTCCTAGGTATTTAGCCCATCTCGTTTATTAATGTATATTCTTAGGTGAATACATGTACTAAAAAGAATAATATAGTTTTATTTAAGATATTAAGAAGTATTTAATTAATTTTTATGTTTTTTTTATGTAAAAGTAATGTATAAACCTAATTTTTCCAAGATTCTAAACCTTTTAATTTTTGAATGTATTACTTTTAAGTTATTTTTCTTAAAAATGATGTAATAGTCATTTAAGAAAATTTGGGTCATAATATGAGTGAGAGGTGATTATTTAATCATGGATCAAAATGGATGTTGGTTAAGGGATTATTATGATATAACCTACCATGTTGAGTCATAGTTTTGGGTGAAATTCTATTCATTATTGTGTATCCAGTAGTATTGCACCATGGTTTTCAAAAAATACACTAGTTATAAATTTAAAAACTCCTTTGAAACACATCATTATTCTAATTGATCTCTCAACTCTTGGGTGAAATAGGGTAAATTTTGGGTGGAATTTCATCCCCTATTTTCTTGTATTTTATCTTGGTCCTTTGGGATTAACCATCAAAGATCAAGTTTAAGTTCTTCTCTTCTCCTCCTTTGATACTTCTCATTATTACTTTAAGATTCTTTGACAATGGTGCTAGTTTCAATAGGGTTATATTGGTATTTTATTTATTATTTATAATTTTTATTGTATAGGCTAACCAAGGGTTATTCTATGTGTGTTTGATATCACCATTGTCTCTTGTATGCCTTTTATTGCACAAAATATTACGAATCTTCAGTCGAGGTAGGGGTTCTATAGACTTTCCCTTATTTTATGAAGATGTGGGATTATCAGTATTTCTTGTTCCTTTGGAGAGTATTAAAAATTTACCAAATTAATATAATAAAATAATATTAATTTATGGGAATGGTGAATCACATTTTTTTACTGGATTTCATGATATTGATTTTAACTTTTTATGTTCACTACAATTACTAAAAATAATTACTATTGTTAATTCTTTTGTGTTGATTTCATTGTTGATTACTGAAATCCACCTTTCATAAAAGGATAATCACATAAATATGAAATGAAATCGTTTTGTAAAAGAAGATAACTAAAAAATTATTTTTTTAAAATGCAATAATTTGATATGTTATAAAAATAAAATTATCTTCATTAATTGCGGTAAATATTGTTTTTGTGGATATGATTGTATGAGGGGTTGTGTTATTGTGCTTTATATGGATGATTCTGAATTCTTAGGTTATAAAGGGATTTTTGGTGGGTTGGACTTTTGGTGTTTGGTTTATTTCTTTTTGGGTAATTCGTTTTGTTTTATTAATGGGGATATGGATGCCTTAACATAGTAGGGAAAGTGATATTTGGTTATGGTTGTAGATCATGTAGTGGGGATAAATATGCCTTACCTCAGTAGGTAAGAGGGGGATTCACTTATGGTTTTGGATCATGCAGTGGGGATGCAACTACCTTACCATGTTTGGCAAGAGAGAATGTGTGGTTATTGAGGGGTAGCAGAATAGTGGGACATTGCTAGTTATTTTTTGTTATCCCATTAGTAATAGAATGTGATATTAATAATGGAATGGTAAATAAATATGGGTTATAATTGAATTACAAATTGTATAAAAACTAAAGGATTATATATTAATGAATGTGGGTAGTGAATAAATGTGATTTTTCATTATATATAGGATTCAATGGATTAATGAATGAGAATTGGTTGGAAAATGGTAAATATAGAAATGAAATACTGGTATGATTAACTATGTACTTGTGAATTCTTGTGATAGTTATTATTTGGGGGGTTGTTTGTGGAATTTTAGATAGTAGTGATGGTAGTGAAAAGTGGTGATGATCTGGTGATGTTGTTGGGCGATGGTAGTTCTCTTTGGGTAAACTTGATAGGTTAAGAGTATGTGTGGATATAACTATACTTTTATTTTCCTTTTTTATTTCTATACAAACCCCACATAAATCTGATAACTATATAAACTAAAAATATTTTTTTGTGTTTTGGGTTTTTTCCCTAAACATCTATGTTGGTTAATGAATAGATGACTACTTCTCTCTCTTCCCCACTCTCCCTTCTAGGTGTAGTATGAGAAGTGATGGATTCGGGTTTGGATGATCATACTAACCTTGTATGTGGTGTACTAGAACTCCCTAAGGGTATTGATTTGGTGTTACATGATGTAGTTCAAGACCTTATAAGGTATAATTATACGAGGTGAACTGGTAGACCATGTGGGGTATTGAGATCAAAAAATATGATTGATTCATTGGAAGAACTTATAGAGTATTTATGTGATGTGATATTATGATGAGTTGATATATGGTAGGGATCATGCATGATAAGAGGAGGGAATGAGGTTTATATCCTTCATATTCATGATACCCCACTGTAATGGATATTATATTTTTTAGATGAGGACTATGTAGTTGTGGAATGATGTTTGAATTGTGATGCAAGACATAGTGTGTTGTGGCATGATTTCATAATGGATTGGGAGCATATTATGTTTGATGTTGGGGAATTTGAGTGAAAAAAGAAGTAGATAAGTTATTCCAAGGGTATTAGAATTTATATTAATTGTTGATATTTTACTACCTTGGTTATGATACTTAGTGATTGAATATTGGTGATTTTAGGAGATAGTTGATAAGATATGTTCCTATTAAACATTTTTTTATTGATGCATTAATATTATACTTCCACATTTTCATGAGAATTCTTGAGTATGATCCTACTGAGTATAAATGTTATGTTTTACCATGTATTTAATTTTTTTCAGCTTTCTGGGGTGATATTTTACATCGACATGGAAATTATTAGCTTGGAGCTGGGGATTTGTTTGGACTCCCTACCTACATTTTTTCTTTTGGGGTTACAATTTTTTATTTTCATTTTCCTGACAAAGGTATATTTTTAAATCTTGGTTTATTTATACGATTTAATTAATGAGTTATTTTTTGGTGCACTAATCATCTCATACATAAATATTACATCATTTTATAATAATATTGAATACATTTTACAATAATACACGAACTATATCCATAATGGTTTGGTACCTTTGAAGACTAGATACAAAGTGAACTTATTTCATGAAATGTCTTCAAAATCATCCAAAAAAAACCTCTCACATATCATTCTTATTATACATAACCTAATTAATACATTTCCTCATAACCTATGGAAAAAAGGAATCATATGAAAGGGTGAGCTCAAATTCCCAATAAGGGAAAACATGGGACTTATCAATCGATGATTATTAGTGAGAATCATAATGGTATGAGAATGAACATAACTTATGAAAACATACCCAACAAGTTGAGCACTATAAATAATGAGTCATATAATAAGTCTTATCATAACTAAAGGAATGATTCATTAGTGTGGGGTATCATTAGTAATTAATCAAGATCCATAAGAGCGTATCACAACAATAAGACATAATTTTTTGGAATTCCCATATGAATAAAAAAAATTCTTTAGTAGAGGATCATTTATAATAATATCATAGTGGAAAATGCTATAGTGGATTGGGTTCACACCCCAATCACATCATTTAATTAGTCGATGATCACCACCAATATTGTCATAGTGGATAAAGTCTCTTGCTAAACTGGGTTCACTCCCCATTCTAGTTTATATTATCAAATGAGATATCATTATTTTACCAATGCATTGGAGGGTATGTAATTATAGTACCACCAGTCACATAATTAAAACCATACATAATTTTTCTATAATATCATAAAAATATTCATTATAGCATAATATTTGAAAAATAAATCGTCTTCATAAATATTTCTTCAAAACTTAATTAACCCATAGAAAAGTAACAGGTTTCATAGAATCATCCTTTAAACATAATAATTAAAATAAATCCACAGAACTAAATTGGATGGAATCATATTATCATATTACCAAATAATCATAAAAATATTTAAAGTATATTGAAATAGATGGAAAATATATTCTATAAAACCATTTAAATAATACTTTGAAAATGTGAGAAAATATCATTTTTGGGTGAATTTTAAAATTTAAATATTACATAATAATGGAAGTGTAGTTTAATTTAAAAAATATATTTAAAATTGTAATGAAATATTCATGGTGAATGACATACATGACTACAATTAAATCCATTTATGGCATAAATGTTAAAAGGAAACATTCTTTCCGCACTTTTGTAAAATGTCAAAAGTGAGCCATATAGAAAAAATTTAAAAAGAGTATATTTAATAAATTTTAAAGAAATTAAAATGTATTAAAAATATAATATCTCAGACACTTATGTATAGATAAAAAAGTCTGTAAAACATTTTTAACAATATTGACCCGGAGGAGAATGATTACTGGCCCTAAAAAAAGAAATAATGTTAATTATTCTTTAAAACATTTTCTTGATCTTATAAAGTATCCAAGAGAGGAAAATTTAAGTAAAAAAATTAAAAACCTAAAAATAAATATTGGATAATAAAATATATTATGTTTAAAAAAATAGGGTTATATAATTTCCCTTGATGGAAATTCAACATATACAACCCTGAAAAGAAATGAAATCCTAACATAAACCCATACCTCAAGTACCATATTTATTTTATTGCATTAAAAACACCAATATAATATATATTTATTTATTATACATATATAATATAACCATTTTTATATATATCTTGTTATATATCACCCCTTGTAATTTCTTATTACCATTTTATTAATAATTATTCATTAAAATCACGATTTAGTGAAAACTGGTATGTTTTCCATGCATGTTTTGGTTTGATGGTTCCATTCCTTGCAACTCGGTCATTGTTTAATCATCCTGAGAATTTAAATTATTTAAAAAATATAATATCAGTCTATAATATAAACATTTATAAACATTAATATAGGGTGGTGAAGAGAAATTAATTTCACCCCTTCATGGAGATAGTGGTCCGTACACATAGAGGAATGATATTTCAACTTTTCTATAGATGGAAGAAAACTAAGTTAAATAATTAATAATATTTAAAAAATAATTATTATGTAATAGATATATTATATATTTATTAAATATATCTTTAACACTATCCATGTAAATAAAAAATGAATATCATATAACATCCCTTTATGGAGGTTGTAGTGCACCCGTAAGCACAAGTGATGTTATCATTTTCTAATGGATGGAAGGGTAAAAAGGTAGACAATATATTATATTTATAGTATAAAAATTATATTATAAATATCATATATATCCATTAAATTAATCTATATAACCATCCTAGAGAGACAGTGATGAAACAAAAAATACATCACTTCTTGGAGACAGTAGTCCATACGCATGAATGAGTATTGTTTTCCATTATCATTAAATGTAATAGAGATAAAAAAGGAAATAAAATTAACATAATAAAATTTCTGTATATTAAATATACTAATTTAATAATTCTAATATGTTTATGGAAGATTTTGATGTGGTTTTTGGAGAAATAAAATGAAAAGGTTTTGTAAGAACATATACCTCTTTTTCAGGAATCCTCCTTTGAAAACAAAAATAAGGATTCTTAGATGGGGTTTTTAGAATACCAACACCTCAAATAATGGATAAATATTTTGGTACCAACACCTCAAATAATGGAAAAATATTTTGGTATAACATTTGGTTAGATATGTCTTTATATAAAGGGTTTAAGAAAATGAGAACAAGAGAAGAGACAAGGTTCCCATTTAAAAGTAAGGGGAGTGGCACACTTGTAATTATTATATATTTTTAAATAATATATAGTCACATTAATGGAAAAGTGGATCAAAAATCGGATTAATTTATAATATGTGATGTGATAGGGTATATATTAATTAAACCAATTTGATGTATACATTTTTAGGCTATTTTAACACTTATCTCTTTATTTTAACCCCTCGTTAACCCTATAAACCTTTACCATAATAATGAATGTTTACATTGGTTTCTATTAATTATGGAAAAAATGAAATTGAAATATTTAAAAAAAATTTAAATGATTATTTAATGTATGGAAAAAATTTATCATGCTCAATTATTATAAGTGGTATAAATTAATAAAAAAAATTAACCCATTAGACATGATGAAGATATTTTTTTTGAAATATTCACTTTTCTAGTATAAAATAAAATTAATGGAATTATTTTATTCGTAATAATATTAATATTAATTTAATTTTATTAACTTAATATATTATATAAAAATTTAAGTAAAATAATTCATCAATAATATTCAATTCAATTTTATTATGAAAAAATACATTATATTAGATAAAAAACACTTTTATGAAAAATAACTCTTTTTCTACAAATGATTTTATCCTCACATATAACTAATTGAGATTTCATTTATGAATTATTTTTAATAATTTTACATTAAATAAAAATATATTACACTAAAATACTAGTTAATTAGTGATAAACATATATAAAATATATAAAAATACAATACAATGAAAATTTGATCTTTTATAATAAAATGATATTATTTTTTACATTTTAAATTAAGTACATATTTCCATATAATTAATAAAAAATGTCATTATGGAAAAATTTTATACATTCCTTTCATTTTTTCTTAGTCATTCATACCCATAAATCCAAACGGTTGGTGATAACTATCACATTTAATAATAATATTTCAATAATATATAACAGTTTTTTTATGCTCGGTGTTTCATATAATACAATTTATTAATCACTTTGAATTTATTTAAATAGAAATATATCATAAAATATCGTTTTGTTACATTATCAACCTTAATAAATATTTCACCCTTGAAATTATGTTACTCATATGAAAAAATGGGAGTACTTCAGCCTCATCACATCTTTATGTTTCCATATAACTTACTTAAATTTTTTGTTTTTTCTAAAAAAACATTGAAAAAGATAGTGGTATTATTCAACAACACTTTCTCTCTTCGATAAAAAATCTCCACTGACTCTTCCATAGAGAATATATCATTCCTAAACTTTAAAACTTTGGAATTCAATATATGTGATGTTTTAGTTTTGTACTTCCTCAAAAGCGATACATAGAAAAACTCATGAACTTGAGATAGATGTGGTGGAATCTACAACTGATAAGAAACTGTCTAGACATGATCAAGAATTTCAAAGTGTAAAATATATATAGAGATTATCTTCCCTTGTTTCATATTCTCATAAAATTTTTACAAGGATATATTTTTTGGAATACATTTGCACGAACTCTGAACTATATATCTCATTGATGATTATCAGCAAAACTCTTATGTTGACACTAAGCTACCATGATGTGCTGCATAATGGATCTAACATTCCCTTAAATTTCCTCAACTTGCTAAGATAAATATATCTTTATTTCTCAAACGTCATCTTGAAATATTGATTATCAGAACTTGTTTCCATAAACGACATTATATGGTGACACAAAAATACTCAAGTCAAAGCTCTTACTGTAAGAAAATTAAAAGAGATAATTGTATTGATACCAAAAAAAATTTAAATAAATAGAAAAATATATCATCATATCATCTAGGTTTTGAATGGTTCTATCATACCAACCAACTTTTATAGGTTGATATCAGTGATCAATCTATATCCAATATTCAACACTAACTGCTGAGTTCTATAGAACTTCAAGGTAAACCTATGATCTTGATCAGATGTAGTATAATGTGGTAATATAAAAAACCTTAAAAACTCTTTTATGTATATTCTGAAAATTTTATCTTGATATAAATCCTCAATAAATTCAATGAAATGCGATAACTTCACAAGAAAATCTATAATAACCAAAATGATGTTATGGCTTTTAGATGTCTTGGAATGTATGATGCTGCAATCCATGGTGATTTTATCAAAAATATATTATTGTATGGTTAATGGCAGTAACATCCCCATAATTCCTTGAACTATTTTGGCTCACTTGGGTAGTGAAAAACTGAGCATGACACCCCAAGACCAACCATTATAGTCTAGGAGTTGGCGACCAAATCTGAGTGTACATATCACACACATGGGTAGTATTATCCTAAATATAATACACAAGGTTTTAGGTATCTAACCCTTTATTTATGTATTTTTGGTTTATAAAGTAATTGGGTTATGTTTTGGGAGGTTTTGGTGGGGTTTGGCACTTATTGGAGGATTTTATGGAGTGGAATGACTTGAGAATTATTTGTAGAAACCATGAAATAGCTCCAAAAAACCGTGCAAGGGAAAACATGGTTCACTGTGTAGGTGAATGGTTGACACATAGTTTGGCCAAAAAATAAATATCCCCAAGGGAAATCATGAAATAATAGATAGTGGGGTATAACAAGACTATCCCATGGATTGTCTAACTATTAAATCCAACCATGTGAGGTGCTCCATGGGATAGTAAATTCTACACAGTTTTTACACAATTTTCCTAATCGTGCTTTCTAAATATGTAATATTAAAAGTTAGATTTGAAGATTTTGGATCTAACTCTTTTTATCCCCTTAATGATTTTTTCCCAATAATATGGTCATAAAACTATTTCCTCTCCATCCCAAGTCTTGAGGGACCATTCCTTTCGATCTAGTAGTGATTCCCAGGAAAATATAATTGTGTTGGAGGCCCAAATTTGTTGGTAATTGTCCTTTCATGGTTGTTTTGCTTAGTTTTATTCTTTTTCTCTCTATTGTAATCATATATATAATCTATTAGGAATATATATCTACTTTTTTATGTCAATAATGATGAAATATGGTTATTTCTATTGAAGGGAACAAGATCTAAGGATTTTTATAGGATTTTCAAGGAATGTTTTTGAATTTGTTGGTATGTTATTCATTTTTGCCTAAATTTGAGAGGTATGTGTCTTTACTCCTGAATCCTCTTGATTTTAAATTAAAGGAATGTATTTAAATTAATTTAATTAATTGAATTGAATGGTGTAATTGTTGTGTGATTTAATGGAAAAACTATTTTCTGGTGGTTTTTTTAATTTTTAGAAATTGGTTTGTTTGGTGAACAGTGCCTTTAATTTAAGATTTTAAATTTATGATGTTAAAATATAAGATTTGTTTTCATGCATGGAAAATATTTATGGAACTGTTTAATAAAAGAAATGTTTTTTAAATGGATTGGCATGGTTTTTTGAATACATGGTCGGTGTAAGTTTATGTTTTAGACATGACCTTGAATAAAGGTTGTGTACCATTGGGGTACAAGAGACATGAATCTAGATAAGTGGAATGATACATTGGGGCATAAAGAGATTGGAAACAAAGTGATGACTTGGGGGATGAATGATAGAATTTTAAAAATTATGGAACTAAAACTTGGAAATGCATGTGTGGTTTTGTGGTATAATGTGTTGGATATTCCAAAAAGGGATTTCAGAAAATGGTTTTAAAATTTTTTAGTTCTCTTCCATGGAAAACTGTTATATTTTGAAAAATTGTTTTGGTTTTAATTTAAATGATTTAAATTTTATTATATAAATTTATTTTTATAAATTAGGATAACATGTTATATCCTAGTGGACTGAATTAAGATTTTATTTGAGAAATCCAATTGACATTTATACTCACCCCTTCTTGGGAACATTAGTTCATTTTCAAAGGTTATCTATTTGGACATAGGTAAAATAAAGGTATTGAATTTCTTTAGTGATGAATCATGATACCATGGACATGGAATGTGGTTTTGGAGCTTGAAGTAGTTTGGGAGTTTTTGGATATTTCCTTTCATTTCTTTTAGTTTTGTTGGTATTTCATTCCTCTTAGTACTCTGATATGGTTCTTGTTTTATTTATATTTTTTATAGATTTATTTTTAACTCAAGAATCATATAGAAGTTTTTTTATGGTTATATCATCTTTTTGTTTTATATTAAAATTTAAAATTGTCCCCTAATTTTTACTGAAACCCTTGAAATTTTTTTCCATCATTTTTTGTCTTGGGAATGTCACATTAAACCTAGTATCACACCTGTCACTTCTCAATCCAATGAAGATGGGGGATGTTACAAATAGTTTAAGATTTGTATGGTCTATATATTATTTTTAAGAAAATGGTATTAGTGTTAGTATATCTATGGGGATGATAGAAGGGGGTAAGATAGTTGAAACATGAAATGTTGAGCAAAAAGAGGTGTAGAAAATCTATTTATGTTGAACTTAAATTTACAAGGGAGATTGTGTAAATGAGTTTTTTGGGCACAATTTTAGGTTTTGTAACCTCGTATTCATGGGTTTAGCGGATGAGAAGAACATTAAATGCATTAATTGAAATGAATTCCCACTAAGAGTGTATATTTTATTTTGAGTAATGATTTATGATTTGGTTAAAAAGTGTTGATTTTATAAAACAGTTGAAATGGTTTTATTTACAAAAGAATGGTAGAATTTTATAAAATGTATTGAAAGTAGAACTGGTTTAATTTTAGAAATACTTGTTGTGATATATATGATGTGGTGAATTTAAAATTTAAAAGCCTTCAGTTTCTAGAGAGTGAGACTAAATGGTTGTTTTCATTAGTGATAGAAAATGGAACTTGGTAGAAACTGTAGAAAAGAACTAGAAGAAGTTGTTTAGAATGTGGTTGAACCACAGATTCAAGTGAACCCAAAAAATGTTTTTTTTTATTTTATATAATATGTAGGCTTTGGATATAAGGAAAATAAATAATGATCCAGGGAAAGTTGAAAATTTGATTCAGTTCCAAAAGCAGAATCCACCCTTCTTTTGGGGGAATTCAGAACTAGAAAAAGTATAATTGTGGCTAAATCGGATAAATCAAATCATCCATTTTATCATCACCATAAATGTTTATAAAGTGAATTAAGCAATTTATATACTGGAATATATTGCATGTTAATGGTGAGATTTGTTAGTTAAGGTTAAATTGTACTAAGGCATAACAAGAGAGGATTTCTAAAAAAATTTCAACAAAAACTTTTATCCTCATACTCTCTGGATTAGAATAACAATAAATTTATTCATATTTAAGTAAGATAAACTCATAGTGACAGATTATGTGGACAAAATTATGAATTTTGTCTAATTTTCACCAAAAGTTTCTAGATGTGATCCCTTGAAGTCCCACATTTTTTAGTCAAATTTGAGGCTAGAGATTCACTCAAATATTACAGTTCATTGTATATCAAATTATATAGAGATGTTTAATAGAGAAATATTGCAAGAAAGGTATATCTCAGGAAGCATGGTTTGAGGGACTATTTTGATACCTACAAGAAATGGTGGGATCTATAATGCTGGGAATAAGAATAAGAGGGGAACTTATTTGCATGGTGTTGGTATGACTCAGAACCAGATGGTAGGATTAGTGAATGATCCTCCTAAACCAATGTGTAAACCTGGATCTTTTCAATGAATTTATTTCTACCACATTAAAAGATATTATACAACACCACCTAGAGGATGCTAGAATTTTTAACAATATGGAACATCTTCTATGCTATTGTCAGAATGATCCATGTAAGGGTGCTAGAGACACATCCCATGTTTCACAAACATTGTATTATTTGATGAGATGAGTGAAGAATAAAATCATCATCATAAAAACTAAAGAAAACCACGATAATTATAGGAATACCATGAATCCTCAACCAATTCAATCTCAACAAGGTAATAAAGGGAAAAGTGCAATGGGTAAAAAATTGTATGGAGTTAATAAAATGACCATGGATGATCAATCTGGACTATCAATGCTGAGAGGTATGATTATTTTGAATTCAAAGATTAGGCAACATTTGTTTGATATGGGTGAATACCATTTTTTATTGATTCTCAAGCTGTTGATCTTATGGGTTTGCATATTGAGATTATGCATTCTATTTTGAATATTCAAACTCCTATTGGACAAAGATAATATCAAGTATTTATTTGAAAATAATTTTCTATAATTATTGATAGTGCTAAATTGATTTACGATTTCCTTATGCTTGAAATGGATGTATATGACAAAATCCTAGGCATGGATTGGTTGAAAATGATCAAATCTCACATCAATTATTATACATTAAGGGTTAGTTTTATAGGTGATAATAGTGTCGAGCATCTATTTAGGTGATAGTAGAATGTGAAACAAGTGTATCGGGGTTTTTGGCACCAAAAACTGGAACAATATCATACCAATTGGTATCCTTGACTATGGAATCTAGTGATTATATTGATAATATTAGTTTTCCAACAAATTTTCATCTATTTTCTGATGTTTTTATGTTAATTTATTAGGGTTTCCACCCAAAAAATAATTAGAGGTTACAATTGATCTCTTACTAGGGAACATTAATATACCACTTCCACCTTATAGATGGAACCACAAAAATTTAGTGAATTAAAAGTCTAATAAAATAGTGGAAATAAAATTGTTCATTCATTTTAGTACATCTATATAGGAATCACAAGTTTTTATAAGTGAAAAATGAAGATGAAACTTTTCATATTCGTGTATATTATCATAAGCTTAACCATGTTATGGTAATGATTCCATATTCACTTAAACACATGGATGATATTTTTCATTAATTGAGGGGATCCTAGAAGTTCTCTAAAATTGACTTATGTTCAGGATATCAACAACTATGTGTTTGGAAGAAGAATATTATGAACAAAAATATTATGAGTATATATGACCATTATGAGTATGGGGTTATGCCTTTTGGTCTTATCAATGTACCAACTGTCTTTATAGAATTTATGAATCGGAGACTTAAAAGGTATCTATATTCATTTAATATGGATTCTTTGGATGAAATACTGGTATATTATGGAAAAAAGGTTGAGTATGAGAAACACTTAGTGACAGTGTTGAGTATCTTTTGGGATCATCGTTTGTGGACCAAATATTCAATGTGATTTTTTGACACGCGAGGCATGTTTCCTTAGCCATGTTATCTAAAAATAGGTGTTTCTATGGATCCAAAAAATATAGAGGATTTAATCTCTTAACAACCAACATAGAATTTATTTGATATACATAGTTTCCTTGGCCTGACTGGTTTTTATTGATGTTTATTTCCTAAATATCTTCACCAATAAAAGCTTTGAAAAGGAAAAATGTTCCATTTTAGTAGACCAATGAATTTAAGAAATATTTTCAAGGTCAAAAAGTTTTATTTAAAGTAGAAAAAATATTGATACTTCTAGAATGAGGATAAAGGAATGTGGTGTATTGTGATACATCAGGATTGGGGTTGGGGAGTATTCTGTTGTAGGGAGATCATGTGGTTTCTTATGAATCACAACATTTATGGTTTAATGATAAGAACTACCCAACATAAGATTTGGAATTAGCTACGATGGTCGACACTTTTATGTCCTAGTTTAATTACCTATTTGTGATAAATTCATGGTGTTTAGAAATCATAATATCTTGAAACACATTTTCTCACAAAGAGATTTGAATATGAAACAAAGAATATGGACAGGGTATCATCAAATATTTGACTTTAAAATGATGTATACATTGGGTAAAGAAACAATTAGTGGAAGATGCATTAAGAAAAAATCTAAATGGTCAATTGGTGAAATAGGCTTTAGTTAAATGTAAGATAATGTTGGTGATAACTGACATGAACTTGGACTGTGAAGACCGATATAGTGTCACAGTTTTGTTTCTAGTTTCTTT
Organism: Viscum album; assembly: GCA_963277665.1. NCBI lineage: Eukaryota > Viridiplantae > Streptophyta > Magnoliopsida > Santalales > Viscaceae > Viscum > Viscum album. The sequence goes on along the minus strand of OY728165.1, from coordinate 1,711,432,416 downwards.
TTTCCCTGCTTTTATTGAGAATGTTAAAGAGGCATAATCATCCAACTATGAATTTGTTGAGATGAGGTCAAATATTAATGGTTTGGAGACCATTGAGGGATGGAATCTGGACATAATATCATATGTATGGTTTTTATATTAGATTGTTTTACCTAGGAAATTTCAGAAACAACTTATTTATGCTAACCTCTATTTGATATAGGTTCTTTACCCTATAATACAACAGATGTATAAGTCACTTAAAGAATAATTTTGGTGAGTTTTTAGGAAAATAAAGTTGGATGAATTTATTTTGAGATTCCTCACCAGTTAGCTAGTTATGGTAGATCACGAACTAACATAATGTATACTATAGTATTTACCAATTCCTATTTATAAATGGGTACGGATGACTATTTATTTTGTAACAGGTCTACCAAAGATGAATAAAAAACATAATTTTGAATGGGTGATAGTGGATTGGCCCACAAAGTCAGACCATTTTATCCCTATTCACGAATCCAATATTGTGGAATACATGTCAAATATATAATTTGAGAAGTGGTAAAAAGGAATGGAGTACTAGTTTCAATAGTATAAGTTTGAGATTAAAGGTTTATGTATCATTTTTGTAAATACTTACTGAAATCACTTGGGAATTAGTTGACAATGAGTATGGTGTGTCATCCTAAGATAGATGAAAAATCTGAAAGTATGACAAAAACATTAGAAGACATTATTTATAAATACCCTCGTATTTATTACACATTTAGAGATGATTTATTACATAAATTTTCACTTAATAAAACATATAAGATCGAGAGGTCTAGTGTAGTTGATGAGTAGGAACATTACATGACAACTTAAGACTTAAAATACAACATCTTTATTGAAAAATTAATTTACATGACCACAACATTCCTACTTACATGGTATTCCATGGGATAACCTAAGGACATACATAAGAAAGGGGTAAGCTATAAAGTAAAATAAGGGAGGAAAAAAGGAATAAAATGAATAATTCAAAACATCTTAGGAAATAGGCATATCAATGGAGCACAAGAGAAACATGAACATAAAGGTATGATGTAGCATGATTATCATAACATGTAATTGTGAAAATAACTTAAAACACTACATTATTAACATAAAGGAATCAAGTAAACCCTTGTTTTAACATGATGGATAAACATCCTATAATAAGATCAGGTAAACCCCTCTCCTAACATGATGTATCATGATTATAAACATTACCCAATTCATTGGAGCACTATCAGGTCCCACCATTTATAATCATTTAAATCTCATGCTTAAGTGTGCCACATAGATCATATAACATGGATTCGTTAAAATAATCTTTTATTACATTATAAAGTATTGTTGAATAAATAAATAAAGGTCTATAATAAATAAGTATATGTTCATAAAGGTGAATACCCTTTATATATAAATGGGAATGGTGTTCACTACATTAATATTTTGGCATGGAAAATCGTGGTGCAATTTCAATAGCCTAACAGTGTGACATAAAAATTAATAAAAATTTTTGATGAGAGATAAAGGGGTCTATAATCATATATAAATGAAATAGAAAGTAATTGGTTCATATAAATACATGTCCCAACACGTGAAATTTGGAAATAGAAGGCATACCATAATAAAGAAACTTCAAGACAGAGGAGAAATGGAATAACTCTTGTGAAATTTTTACATGGTAACAGGTATACATGGGAGTGATTAATGAAAGAGAAAGAGGAATCTAATGAAACAAAAAAATAATGGAATTATGTTGGAGGTTCAAAAACATACCCCATAATTTATAATTGAAAAAATAAAAGGGTATAACAATATAAGGAAACTTAGACAAAAATGTGAAAGGAAGGAAACTGAGGATCACTTACATCGATGTGTAATCCCAAATGGTTGGGGGAGGCTTCTTGGGAGCTTGGGGGAACCTTGGGAGGACTCTAGGGATTGGATAAAAAAGCCAGTTGATCTTGAAGGAGTTTCAGTGAAGAGTAATGGATGCATCGGTGGGTTTATATGAGAATTGAGGGGGAATTATTTATTATTTTGGTTTTGGACACTACACACTAAAATATTTAAAGCCCCAAACAAACCCATGGTTTTTTCCCATGGTCTGGCCAATGAGAATGGAAAAATTATTTTTTAAGGACAACGACCAATGAAATTAAAACATCTCCCTTGCTTATGTGGAGTTCAGTCACACTCTCAAGTAAATGAATTTAAAACCACAAAATATATTATACATTTTGGAGGATTCTCTATGGCTTTATAAAATAAGTTAAACAAATCTGAAATCACATGGTTTTAATGGGAAAAATATATTGTCCCAAGAACACACATCATACTATTTATTAAATCATTTTTTGGTCATTATGATATTATAAAACACATATTTTATTTATACGGTATTTAATTTTTACCCAAAAATTCAACTATCTCAAGAAATTTATGAAAAATTCACCATTGGATAAATTCAGTATCATGATTCCAAAAATAATATTCATTTTATCTAAATATCATTCTAATTATGTGAATTTTAACTTTTAAAATTAAAAACAACATTATGAAATTTCATGGGTTTTAATAAAAGCAGTTTTCAAACCTTAAACAAATTACATTTGAATTCATTAAAATTATATAATCAATTATTATTAATAAAATTAACTTAATAATAACATTTTATTAATTTATTAATTATTTTAAAATTTCATTAATTCCTTAAAATAAGTTCTTTAGATATTCACTTTCAATTTTTTCGTATAAAAATATAACTATTATCAAACTGATTACCTAGTAATAGATAGATAAAAAAGTGATATAATCATCATTTATACTATTTTTTATAATATTAATAATAAAAAAACATTTTAATATATTACTGTATATATTTCCCAAAAGTATAATTTTTACCCAAAAAATCAATTTATCAAATTCTTATTTTTTATGAAAGACTATTCTAATAAACAAATTGATTGAATAAGACTTTTATTTATAGATATATATTACACAATAAACAATAATACCTTATTACATAACCCATTATAACACCCGTATAAGATATAAGGGTATGGTGTGTGATGGTGACAGACTCTTGGGGAAACTCAGATAACATCTTCAGAGTGGTAATGTCTATTAAATTGAACTTCTTCCATAGGTGATTCCATTAAATATTAAAGTGTTGAATCATGGATTGGGATTGATCAAGAAAGAATCCCAGTGATACTGTCTCCTTTCTGAGCTCCAACAAATGAGTTGTGTAGTGCCTGAGACAACTAGATGTGGTCATCTCCTCCTATTTCTTTTTCAAAAGGGTTTTTTGAAACTATATATTTATATAAGTTGTTTGATCACTGTTCAATGGATATATTATCAATGATAATTATTCTTAATGGTAATTTAAACCCAACAATAAAAAAATTTCTTAGGTTTTCTATATCTATAAGACCTTAAAATAATTTATATTTTATTCATAAATGATCAGGTTGTTATAAACTTCCCCCCTTAATAAATTTTACCATCAAAATTTCCTTTTCCCACACTATAAAAGATGAGGGTAACTTTTCCTAATCACTTCCAATGGTTCCCATGTTGGTTCTTGAAACTTGTGGTTTCACCACAACACCTTGACGAGGGGAATCAAATTATTTCATAGAACTTTTTTCATATGATCTATGATCTTCATTGTCTTCTCTTCATAGAACAGATAATTATACAGTGGTACCACCTATAGATTGAGTACATGTGATGGGTTAGGTATGTACTTCCTCAAGAGTTACACATGGAATATATCATGTACTTGAGACATGTTCAGTGGTAATGCTAGTAGATAGGCCACTCTTCTAATGCGATCAAGAATCTCAAAACAAATGATGTACCTTGGACTAAGATTTACCATCTTCCCAAATCACATCAATCTCTTACATGTAGATATTTATAGAAAAATCATATCTCTAACATCAAACTCTAGGCCTCGTTGATGATTGTCATCATAGCTCTTTTGTCGATTCTAAAAATATTGGATGTGCTTTTGGATGGTCTTAACCTTATCCACCATTTCTTTGACCATTTCTAGACCTAGAAGTTTTCTCTCCCCAACTTTATCCCAATATACTGGGGTTATGAACCACTTCCCATATAGATATTCATAAGGATACATTGGGATGCTTCAGTAGAAACTATTGTTGTAAGAGAACTCAACCAAAGGAATATGTTGATCCCATATTCCTTTGATGTACATTGAGAATGCTCTAAACATTTCCTCATGTGTTTGGATAGTCTACTCAGACTGGCCATTAGTTTGAGGGTGAGAAGCTATACTGAAGTTCATCTCGGTATTAAGATAATATTAGAGACTCTTCCAGAACATAAAGGGAAATCTTGATATAGATCAAATACAACCCATAATGGTATACCATGCAGCCTTACCACTTCTACGATGTATGTTCGTTCCATCCGATTCAATGTGAAATTCTCTATAATTTCAATAAAGTGTGCAGTCTTTGTACGATTATCCACAACAACCCATATAACATTGTTTCCTTTATATGTCATCAGAATTCTGGTGACAAAGTACATGGAGATGTTCTCCCATTTCTATGTTGGTATGGGTAATGGTTTCAGCATCCCTTTGAGTTCTGTCTCTCAGACTTCACTTCCTGACATTCTATGCACATTGATGTCTATTGGGAGATGTCCTTCTTCATGTTTTGTCACCAAAAATTCTCCCAAATATCATGATACATCTTTGTATTTATGGGTGAATGAAGAAATTAAAACTATGTGTATCATCCAAAAGTTCTTTCATTAACTCTGGATTTGATGGAACACATAGTCTTGACCTAAATCTCACAACTCCTTCTTCATTAAAATTTAACTCTGATAATTTACCATTTTTCATAGTTTCCACTTTCTCATAAATTTCCACAATATCTTTTTTGAGCATCCATTAATCTTTCCAAAAGATATGGCTGAACAATCATTTGTGTAAGGATTGTACAACAATATGTATTCTTTAAGGATTTGTAATAATAAGAGTTTTGATTAAGGATTTGAGATTTTATAGTACCATGTAATGTGAAAAATATGCATGTTAATCATTTAGGATAATATATGGTTGAGGGAAAGATAACCCTTAATATGTTTCTGATACTGAGATAATGATTTGGCAATAAATAGATAATTGGTTTGGATAAAGCATATTGGATACCTTGGAACTGATTAGTGGTTTGTTTATTCCATCATTATTAGTGTTTACATCATTTTTTGATTTATGGAGTATATCCAATATTCTATGTTTTACATAAGTAATAAGGAAGCATGAGCATATTATATTAGGGTTTAATGGAAATTCAGGTCATTTCCATGTTTTAAGATAATACATGATGAAGGTATTCAAATTTTTTGTTATGTGACAACAAAGAGATTTGAATTATGTTATGTGACCTTACGTATAATTTATTTGGCTTGTGAGTTTGGACAAAATTATTTTGGATATATCTAATGGTTGGAATGGATTAGGTTAGAAATTGGATAGTATGGTTTAAGGATAAAAATTTTCATAGGTTTATTTTTCGAATGTTATATTAATATAGTTTTAAGAAAAGGACAACCCATAGTTCGGGTGACAACCTGTCGCGTCAAACAAGGATGTGTGAATCAAACTCACAAAAAAGTGCAACAAATCATCATCACATACCATTGGGATACATGGAGTCCCTAGCTATTATAACATAGTTTGATTTATTTAAATGGTATAATTTTATATTTCTAACCTTATACAATTAAGATAAATAGAATATTTTTTAGTTTTATTAGCTTTTGAAGAGAAAGATGAGTTTGTGGTAGGAATTTTCTAATGGATGAACCACAACATGTAAATTATGCATGCTTCATTATGTTCTTATTATATGAATTAAATTTATTCTACAATAATATCTAAAGGATCATAAAACCTAAAATGTTTTCCAAGTATATTCTTTTGTGATGAATCAAATGGTCCCATTATATCTTCATAGATTTATGGATTTCAGATTGTTAACTTTCTCGTAATAACACTCTATATCACTCTCCATTAGAACATGATGGTTAGATTTTTCTTTCTTGTTCATGTTTTACTATATGTAACCATTGTAGATGTTATTTAAAATAACCTTCATACTTATTATTATAAATTTTAAAATAGTGGTCTCATTAATCCATTTTTTATGTGGGATTTAAACTAAGGTATTTTGAAATTTCAAAACCCTAGTTTTAAATACTGATATTAAATTTTTAGGTTGAAGTTTGTTGATAGAGGGGATAATGTAACACCCCAAGCTTCTACAGTACGCTTCTTCAAAATAATTCAATAGTTTGTGCTACACGCAACCCAGATTTCGAGCGCACCCCGACCTACCAAACTAGCCGTTTAAAAAGTAATATGAGTATTATTAACAAAATTTCAAATTTTATATATCCCATATAATTTTAACATTAATATTATGTGTTTCATAGACATAATATAAGGACAAATTAAATTTTTCAGTTAAAATTAGTATTTAAAAAAAATATAGTTTATCTTTTTTTAATGGAGAATCATTATTAAATACAATATTTGACACTTTCTTATATAAAATTTGATGAAGTAAAATTATTATTTATAAGTGGGGAAAAATTAGTTTTAATAAATTATTAATATTTTTCTGATAACATTCATATTTTAATAAATTGCGAAAAATACTACATTTTAATTCGAAACTACATTTTCATATAATTAATTTATATTGTTATATTACTATTTTATTTAGTTTTAATGTATAATAGGATAAATGTTTTATCATTTAACATAATTTAGTTCATTGGAAGTAATTTCATAATTAAATTTAACATAAACATATGTCAATCTTTTGATATTTTTTATTTCATTAAAACTCGCATTCTGGTTTTGACATCGAGAATAGATTTCAAATTATTTGCTATAAATTATGTGACGTGAATTTGGAAAAATTAATTCCATAAATTCAATCAGAATTTTTAAATTCTATGAATATATACCTTTTATTTTTGGACATTATGAATAATAACTTCATTAATTGTTTTTATTTACCATGGTTAAAGGGTAAATCTGGTAAATAAGGGTACAAAAATATAATAATAATATAAAACTACCCTAAAATCTATACTAATCATATTGGATGATATATATTCAACAATTATCATCCTTAGGCTGAAATTGTTGAATTTTGGAGCCACTTGTGATTGAAAAATTTTATAATATTTAATTTAAAGAAAAGTGAAATATAACATAAACATGTATCTTTTAGGAAATAAATATTAATATAGGGCTATATAACTGATATCTATGCCTATAAATAGACCTTAGAAATATATAAAAATTTCCTAAATCATGGTATTTTATTTATAAATTTTAAAAATTAAATAAATATATTTATTTAGGACACACTGATGATGCAATTATTACCTTATTAATGAAAGATTCAAATAAATGAATTTCTAAATATTAAAATTAATGTAATTTGAACATTTTTATTCCATAAAAGGATTTATGAATAAAATTTACATATTATTTATGATTTAGTTTCTTTTTTTATAAGGAATAAATTCTTTATGTCTTTAACAAAAATAAATTACTAAATACTATCAAAATTGAAATAAATTAGTTTTTAAAACAAATACCATTTTATTAAATGATATAAAAATATTACAAATATATATTTATTACAAATTAATTATATAATGTTAAAAATTTCATTAATGATCCACTTGAGTATTTATTGTCATTTTATACTAAATAAATTAAACATATAATATTAAAATTATTGAGGACATGGTAAGAGTTAAACTGTTTAACTAAGTGTAAATCCCAAAAGATAAGGTTATTTAATTACCTAAACATTTCTAAAAATAACTGACATAGGGGATATCAAACCATAATAATTATTAACATTATGTAAATCACTTTTGAGAAATTATAAACCGAAAATTAATTTATAATAAATTAACATTTCAAGCTTTTCCTAAAGTGCCCCTCACCTCTCTTATAAAAGTGCACTTATCCTTCTCTTTAATTCACACCTTAATAGACTTTTGGATTAGGATAAACCTACCCAAATTTCATCCCAAATTTCCTTAATTCATCCTAGATGCCACACCTTGGGTAGAAATCCAACTTAAAGATTCCTTTTGTGCAAATCAAAATGAGACCCCAGAAGAAGATGTAATCATTTTATCCATTATTTCAAAGTTCATTTCTTCTTATACTTCCTCTTACTATGTTGTTACCATAATAAAAAAATAAATCCAGTATATAATATATTATGATATTTTTTTATGATAATGAGACAACCATATTCTTCCTTTTACCCATATTATGAAAAACAATAACACTATGTGTGTGTGCGCTCGAGTTACCATCTCCTCACCGTGATGTAAACTATTTTTCATCTATACTTTATTTTGATGGGTATAATGATGAATATAAATGAATTAAATAGTAAATATAACATTTTATTATTTCTTTAAAATTCATATTCAATCTAAATCCATAAAATTAAACCATTAAGGGAATGATACCATCACTCAGGCATAAATACGACTTACCTTCTCCAAGACACGATGGGACTCATCTTCCACATCCATCATACAAGAATGATTATAAAATATATATATTATTCATAATTATTAAATATATGACATAATAAGTCTACTAAAATGATATATATATATATGTATGTATATTTCATTCACTTACTTTCATTCAATACAATAAGAAAAAATAAACAACGTTCATGCATACATAAAACCTACCGTCTCCATGAACGGTTTATTACATTTCATATATATATATATAGTGTATATATTTATATTATGAATATATATGATATATAAATAATATTACACATTATTTAATTATTTAAATCATGATCTTAATAATACGTTCAAGAATAACAAGTTGAAACACGTACGATTAACAAAGTGATTATTACCCAAAATGTTGCATTAACTTGGAATTATTAATAAACGGGTAATATAAAGTCATAAATAAATCATATATGATATCATAAATATTATTATTATTTTTATATAAGTTAAAAATATATTTAATAAAACTTAATAGGATTTTTAGACACATATGAAGAGTACCAGAACTAAGGTAAGGAAAGAATTATTCAATCTCATTAATATCTGAGATTGTTTATCTGTAAGTATTTATTGGGATATATGAATAATCCATGTCCATATTTCATAAAAAAAATTTCGAAAAGAATATTTTCAGGTTTTATGGAAGGTACAATTTAACTAGATCATCATTTTAAATGTTTTAATGATTTATTTTTCTAAATATTTTTAATTAATGTCCATGTTTTCAAAATGATTATAATGATTTATCTATATGGAAATGGTTGTTTTAAAATATTAATTCCTTTCAAAAGTTTCAAAGTGGTATGGGGATATTTGATTTAAAAAAATATTTTAAAATACTTCTTTATAATTTTGGGGACTTTTAAATGATTTCAAGAAAAAAGGTATATTTCTCTCTAAGTGTTTTACTGATTATTTTCATTTATTTGTACATCCTTTATAAGATATTAATCTTTATTGAGGTTGATTTACTATAATATATTATTCCATATTTTTTTGAATGATTTATGATATTTTTGACTGTGGATGTGATATTTTTAAACCAATCATGGTTTATGGTTAAATTATTGACATTTGGTATGCTAGGTTTAATACGAATTATTATGTTATCTTTCACCCTTTTCATATGAGGAATGCATCAGACTTATTATGTGATAGGAAAGGCCCGTTATAACCCCTCTATTCATTGGTATGTTTCATGAGACAAACTAGTGTCTTGGAACATGGACATTACAGAATATTTGTGTAAGGTCTTGGCATGAGACCTTGATGTTGTGGTTAAGATGTCCCACATTATGCATTCCCTCGTTATGAGATTAGTTATTGATTTTACATGTGATTATTTGAAGTGTAGAATATCTATGTGATTGTTTAAATAGAGTTATTTGATTTATTCTTCCCATATTATGTTGAAGCTAATATTTTAAAAGGATTTTGTTTTTTTGTAACTTGACTTAAAGGTTTATGCCTATTTATGATAGCTTACTCTATATTGCTTATCCTTACCGATCATCTAAGCTGACCCCTTTCATTTATTTTATTTTCCAAGGATTCCAAGAAGTTTTTTATGATTGATATGCAGTGTTAAGCTAGGGGAATAATGGAATTATCAAAGGAATATATTTTTTGTAGTTTATGTTTTGAATTGTAATGTAAGGTTGATTAATGTAATCTATTTTCCAAGACTGTAAAACTTATTAGTCCTTTAGGAAATGATTCCTTGTATAATTACAATATATTAAACTAATGCAATGGCTCTCGGGTTCTGAGTTCAGGGCATTACTATTGGTTTCAAAGGAAGTTTTGAAACAACCTTGGAAATTAGATTTAGAAAACACATATTATAATACATAAACCTATGAATGAAATTGGGGATAATTCTAAGTATAAGATATACTCTTTTAGATTTGGTAATGAATAACCTTTGTTAATCTTATGGACTTATGGATTGAGATGAAAATGTAAATATTTAGAGATCCTATAAGTTATTATATATGACTATATCACTATGATTAGTGGTTCTCACTTTGTGTTGTGAGTTTTGATCAATGTTTAGAATCTATAAGGTCATAAATGTATTGGTTATACTACTAGTGAAGAAGATATTAAAAAAGAAAAATCAGATGAAGGAGGTATTAAGGAATAAGATGTTGAAGCATAGTTAACGGTTTATAAGTGAAGTGGAGTGATTAAGGTTATTTTATACTTGGAATCAAGAATTATTACATAAATGGTTCTATGGTTATAAGATTCATGAGATATATAAGTATTATACCATATTACTTATTATTTAAGGATTTATATGCCTAAGAGTTTTGATTAAGTATTTGAGATTGTATGGTACCAAGTAAAGTGACATAGATTCAAGGTAATTTTTTTTGAAAATATATGATTGTGGGAAAGATAACCCTTAATATGTTTTTGATACTGAGATAATGATTTGGAAATAAGGATATGATTGATTTGGATAAATTATATTAAATACCTTGGAACTGATTAATGATTTTCTTATTGTATCATTATTGGAGTTAACAAAATTTTTGGATTTAAGGAGTATATAAAATATTATATGTTTTACGTAAGGAATAAAAAATCATGAGCATATTCAAATAGGGTTTTATGGTAATTCAAGGTATTTTCATGTTTTAAGAGAATAAATGATGAAGGTATTCATATGTTTTTTATGTGACAACAAAAAATATTTTCATTATGTTATGTGACCTTCCTTATAATTTTTTTGTTCTGTGAGTTTGGACAGAAGTATTTTGGATAATCATAATGGTTGGAATAAATTAGGTAGAAAACCGGATAGTATTTTTTTAAGGATAAAACATTTCTACAATTATTTATGGAATGTTATATTAATAATGTTTTATGAAAAGGACAACCCAAAGGTGGGGTGACAACCTATTGTGTCAGACAAGGATATGGTAATCATACCCACAACAGAAGTGAGACAATGAATTATCACCTACCATTGGCTTAAAGTAAGTCCCTAGTTAGTATAACATAGTTTTATTTATTTAAATGGTATAAGATTATATTTGGAACCTTATACGATTAAGATAAATAGAATATTTTTGAGTTATATTATCTTTTGAAGAGAAAGATATGTTTTTGGTTTGAATTAGTTAACAGATGAAAATGTATATGTAAATTAAGTATGCTTCATTGTGTTCTTAGTCTATAAAATAAATTAATTCCACAAAACTATGGAATGGATCATTAAACTAAAACTATTTTCCTAGTACATTCTTTTGCGATGAATCAAATGGTCTGATTGGATCATTATAGATTTATGGCTTTTAGATTGTTAAATTTCTCTTTATAATATTATATATCACTCTCCTTGAGAACTTGATGGCTAGATTTTTCTTTCATGTCCATGTTTTCTTACATGGAACCCTTATATGTTTTATTTCTAGTAACTTTGATACATTCCTTTCTTAATTTTAAATTAGAGGTCTCATTAATCCATTTTCAAATGTGGGATCTCAACTAAGATATTTTGAAATGTCAAAACTCTAGTTTTGAATCCTGATTTTAAATTGTGAGGATTAAATTTATTTAATGAGGGGATAATGTAACACCTCATGCTTCCATGATTTGCTTCTTCTTATTAATTTAATAGCTTGGGCTACATGCAACACCGAGTTTGAGAGCACCAAAACCTATCAAACTAGCAGTTTAAAAAGTTGTTATGAATAGTAATAAAAAATTTTGAATTTTATATATCCCATAAAATTTAAACATTCATATTATGTGTTTATAATATATAATATAAGGAAAAATTCAATTACATAGGTAAAGAATTATTTTTCAAAAAAATGCATCGTTTCAGCCATTTAATAGAGATCCGTTTTTAAATCCAATATTTGACACTTTTATATATTCAATTCGATGAAATGCAATTCGTTTTTAGAATAAGGACATATAAATTTAATTTGGATGAATTTTTAGTAATTTTCCAATAACATTCATATTTTAATGAATAGTGTAAAATACTGCATTTTAATTCAAAACTATTTTTTCATCTAATTTTTTTATATTGTTATATTATTATTTTAGTTGGTTTTAAAGTATAATTAGATTAAGTTTTTCTAATTTAAAATAATTTAGTTGATTGGATGTAATTTCAAATTTAAATTTTAAATAAACACATGTCAATATTTTGATAGTTTTTACTTTTTAAATCCCACTTTCTGGTTTTGACATCGAGAATTAATTTTAAATTGATTACTATAAATTATGTATCATGATTTAGAAAAATAAATTCCATATCTGGAATCATAATTTCTAAATTGTGTAAATAGGTACCTTTTATTTATGGAAATTATGAATAGTAAATTAATTAATTATTCTTATTTACCATGGTTATAGGGTAAATCAGTTAAATAAGGTTAAAAAATTAATATTATAATAATATATATCGACACTAAAACGTGTTTTAATACTACTGGATTAGGTATGTCTGACCATGAGCATCCTAAGGTAAAATGTTTTTTATTTGGGATCCACTTGGGTGTGAAAATGACATTTTATAATATTTAATTTAAAGAAAAGGGAAATATAACATAAACATGTATCTTTTACTAAATCAATTTTAATGTAGGGTTATATAACTGATATCTATGTCTATAAATATTCATTAGAAAGCTAAAACAATTTACTACATCATGGAATAATATTTATAATTGTTAAACATTAAATAAATATATTTATTTATGACACAATTATGAAGCAATGATTACCTTTTTAATGAATGATTTAAATAAATGGACTTATAAATATTAAAATAAAGGAATTTATAAATATTAAAATAAATGAATTTATAAATATAAAAATAAAAGTAATTTGAACATTTTGATTACATCCATGTATTTTTTAGATTGTATTTTCATATGAGGGATGGGTTAATTCATTTGGTTTGAAGGAATCAAGTTGTTATGACTTTGACAAAAAATCAATTTCTAAATTGTGTCGAATTGATATAAATGGGTTATTAAAACAAATAATATATTATTAAATGATATAAAAATCCAAATAATATAGGATTCATCCAAATAAATTATAATATGTTTAAAATTTCATTAATGATCCACTTGAGATTCACTTGGCATTTTATAATAACTGAATTAACTATATATTATAAAAATACAAGAAGACTCAGTTAGAGTTAAATTGTTTAACTAAGGGTTAATGTAAAAAGATAAGTTTAATTTCATAATGTAGACTTGTGTAAAAATCATTTGTAGGGATTATTTAGACCCATACTCATATTATCCTCCAAATAAATCACTTTTGTGCTATTAGAAACTGAAAATCAATTTATAATAAATTATTACTTCAATATTTTATGAAAGTTCCCCTCACCTCTCTTATAAAAAAGAACTTATCCTTCCCTTTAATTAAAATATAAAAATCTCATTTTCTTGAAAAAATTATGAAAAAAAATCCTAAAAAAATTCTTTAATTCATTATACAGTCCACCCTTTTGGTATAAAACCAACTTAATGAGTCCTTTTGTGAAAATCAAAAAGAGACACCCGAAGAAGGGGTCATCGTTTTATCCCTTCTTTCAAAGTTATTTTCTTCTTCTACTTCCTATTCCTATGTTTTTACCATACTAAAATAAAAAATGGATAATATATTATATTTTGAGATTTTTTTAGTATAATGGGACGACCATATTCATTCTATCACCCATTCTATGAAAAACAATACCACTATGTGTGCATACGTACGGCTTACCGTCTCTACACTGTGGTGTAAACTATTTTTAATCTATAATTTATTTTATTGGGTATAATGATGAATGTAAATGAATTAAATAATAAATATAACTTCTTATAATTTATGTACTATTTATATTCCATCTAAATCCATACCATTAAATTATTAAGAAAATGATATCGTCGCTCATTTGTACATACATCTTACCGTCTCCACGACGCAATTAGACTCATCTTCTATGTCCACCATCGAAGAATGATTACAAAAATATATATATGATTAATAATTAGGAAATATATGACATAATAAGTATATTAGAATTATATATATATATATATGAACATATATGTCATTCACTTACTTCCATTCAATATGATAAGAAAACAGAAACAACATTCATGAAAACATACAGCCTACTGTCTCCTTGAATGGTGTATTCCATTTCACATATATCTCTATTATATATAGTTATATTATTAATATATATGATATATAAATCATATTATAAATTCTTTAAGTAATTAAATCATGATCTATGTTATATTATCAAGAATAACAAGTGAAAACAAGTATTTTAAACAAAGCGATTATTCCCCAAAATGTTGCATTAACATAATATTTTCAATAAATAGGTTATATAATGTGATAAAAGAATAATATTTGATGTAATAAATATTATTATGATTCTTATATATGTTAATAATATGTTTAAAACATTATACATAAGTATTAGACACATACAGAGAGTATCAGACCTAAGGTAAGGGTTAATTCCTCAATCTCATTAATATCAATGATTGTTTATGTGTAAGTATTTACTAGGAAATATTTATCATCCATGTCCATGTTTTGAGATTTTTTTAAAAGGAATATATTATGGATTTTTGGAAGGGACTTTTTCACTATATCATCATGTTAAATGTTTTAAAGATTTATTTTTCTAAATCTATTTAATTCATGTCCATGTTTTCAAAATTATTTTAATGATTTATTTATATGGACATGATTGTTTTAAAATGTTAATTCTTTTCAAAATAATAAAAGTGTTATGGGACAATTTTATTCAAAAATATCTCTTAAATTAATTCCTCTATAAATTTTGGAGCTTTTAAATGATTTCAATAAAAAATGGAAATTTCTCTACAAGAGTTTTAATTATTATTTTCATATTTTCAACATTCTTTATTAAATATTATTCTTGATTGAGGTTGATTTATTATAATATAATTTTTCATATAGTATTTAATGAGTTATGATATTTTTTACTGTGGATGTTCTATTTTCATACCATTCATGGTTTATGGTTAAAGTATTGACATTTAGTATGCTAGTTTTAAAACAAATGATTATGCTATGTTTCACCCTTTTTATATGAGGAATGCATTGGACATAGTAAGTGATGGGTGGGACCCACTATAGCCCCTAAATGCATCTGTAGGTCTCATGAAACATAATAGGGTCTTGGAATAAGGACTTCACAAAATATTTGTGCATGTTCTTGGCACGAGGCCTTGACGTAGTAGTTAAGATGTCCCGCATTATGCATTCCCCCGTTATGAGATTAGATATTTATTTTACATGTGATTAATTGACTATTAGAATATCCATGTGAATGTTTAAATGGAATTATTTGATTTATTATTTCCATATTATGCTGAAGATAATATTTAAAATGGCTTGTGTTTAAGTTTTGTACATTGCCTTAAAATTTTATTCCCATTTATGATATCTTCCGATATATTTTTTATCCTAACTAAGTATCTGAGCTCACACCTTTCTTATGTTTTATTTTCCTAGGATGACAAGAAGTGTTTTATGATTGATATGAAGGGTTAATATTGGGGAATAATGGAGTTCTCAAATGATTATCTATCTTGTAGTTTATGTTTTTAATTATAATGTATGGTTGATGAATGTAATATTTTTTCCAAGACTGTAAAATAGATTGGTCCTTCAAGACGAGATTCGATATATCATGCTAATGTATTAAAATAATTAACTTACTTTGGGTTTCTAGGTTTGGGGAATTACAATGATCCAACAACTTAAGCATGAGTGAAACCGTTTATGGGAGAAGTTCAAGCTCATCAAGATGACAACCCAAACCACGTACACCTAACCACCCCATGGAAACCTTACAGTCACACGCCTTAGCCTTAAGAAGTTTACTGGTGTATGTAAGGGATATGTATCAAGATTATAATAATATGAAAATTTATATTTTTTATATTGATGTTTATATTCACTTCTTATCATTACTTTATTAACGTTTTATATTTTTATACAATAAAAAGAAATATTATATTTAATTTGTATTAAATTTCAATTAAGTTAATTATTTTAAGGAATTGATTAATATTTTAAATAAATATTATTTTAATAAAATATTATTGTCAAATTTTTTTACTAATTATAAATTATCATATAATTTTTATTAAGTAAAATTTAATTATTATAAGGGTTTGGAAACTATTATTGTAAAAAACCCAGTATTTCTTATTAAATGGCTATTGTTATTTTAAAAGAAAAAATAAAATTATTTATAAAATTTTTTTGATAAAAGGAATATTATTTTTGGATATAGAGCATCTAAATTATTTAATTGTGTATTTTTCATAATTTTTTGAGACAATCGTATTTTTGGGTAAAAATAAAATATGGTATAAATATACATTGTGTATTATGACACCATAATGACTGAAAAGTGATTTAATAAATAAGATAAAGGGTATACATGAACAAATATATGTTTTCCCTTTAAAGTAATATTATTTTATATTTATTTTATTATCTTTATAAATCCTTTTTCAATCCTCTAAAACCTATAATATGTTTTAAGGTCTTTAAGAGTATGACTCACGTCCATATCACCAATGGAAATATTTTAATAATTTATCCCTTTTAGAAAATAAAATAATGAAAAAAACCCAATTTGTAAGAAACCATTGGCAAAAATAATTTTATGGTTTTTGATTTTTTTGTTTTTTTATTATATAGATTCCAGAACCCATGTTTGAGAAATGAGAACGAATTCCCCACTAATTTCCAATATAAACCCACACAATATCCCATTTCTATTCACTAAAAATACATTAATAACATACTTACTCCTCCATATCCTCTTTAAGTTCCTCCCATGTTTCCCCAAAGCTCTCAAGAAGCTCCTCCAAAGCATTTGGGGTCTCACTCTCAAGGTAATAGATCATCTCATTGTCTCCTTTATTCAAGAATCTTCTTCATTTTATTACCTTTTGTTTATAATTACTAATGTTGGGGTGTGTTTTACACATTCTTTATAACTCCATTATGGTTTATAAATTATAAGATACCCATTTCACACTCATTAAGCACTACCATGGACATTTATTCACCCCTGTTATGCCGCCTAAATTTCGCTGCAGGATTCCATGCTAAAAAATGTGTAGTGAATACTCATACCCAATTCCTGTCAAAGGTGTTCCACATTATGAACTTTCTTCTCACTGATTGGGACTTATATGTATTTATTATACACTCCATAAAAAATTCATAAAATATCATGTTAAATGATTCTAAATTTTATGATCTATGTCGCACATTTAAGAATGATAATGAAATAAAAGTGACGGGTGTGCCCATAAGTATATAGCACTCTAATGCATTGGGTTATGTTTTAGCCTCCTGACATACCATTAAAGTGATTATTGATTTAACCTAATCCATTATAGTTTAATTTAAATCATAATTTATAAGCATTTATCTTTGACTTAAGTTAATGATGTAGTGTTTTATGTTGTTTACATGTTTCCTTTTTGCCTTTATGACTATCATGCTATATCACGCCTCATTTGTCACGTCCCGTCCTCCGGGCCCATGTCGTGACTACCCCAAGCCCGTATTCCATAGGCTAGGGGCTGGCGACTAGCACCAAAGGCGTAAATCTCGATAACTTGGAAGGAATTGCCATTATAAAAGTGAACAAAACACCACAGAGTACAAGCGGAAGCAAAACAATAAGTACAAAAAGGAAGTGCTAAAAAGTAAATGGGCCAGAATACAAACCCAACTGAAAGTGAAGCTACAACTAAACGAAAGTACAACAGAAAAAGGAAAACAACTAGAAGAAGGAAGAAGCTCCTGGTTCGTACTCCTCGGATCCTACCTGATGGGTAGGTATAGATAGCGCAGCTCCTGGATCATCTGCCATGGATCCTACTTGAAGGGTAGGTACAGATAGCCTCCCCAATGCTCTCGCCCGTCAACCTCCTCCGTGTGTCGTCTCGCCGTGAAGTCCTCCTCCAGATACTGACTCGTCCTGTAGTCCACCTCCGGGTACAGACTCGTCGTGTAGTCCACCTCCGGGTACCATCCAGTCCTCTAACACTCGGCCTCTGTCAGCACTGCCTGTCGTCTGCAACCAACACAACGATGTGCGGGCATAGCCCATGCAGGGGTGACTATAATGATACTCAGTAGGGACCCTGAGACTCTCAAGGTCTCACTAAAACGAACAAGGATAACCACAAAGAAGATCTCAACAGATGACCTCTACTTAGGTATATGCCCATACATATACCTAAGTTATCAAGTAACCCATCTCAATCATGAGGTAACACAAATATTATGAAATCCACGGATAACCACTACCTAGGTATATTCCCATACATATACCTAAGTTATCAAGTGACCCATCTCAAACATCAGGTAAACACAAAGGTCAAAAGTCTCATCTCAAACTAGGATTTTCATTATCGAAACCGTAACTGCTAAAGAGACCCATCTCTGGAGTGTACAGTGTTCCTGTCACAACTCCGAGGTACTGCTCACTAACCGAATACTGCTGAGGTACTCCTCCTGTCGAGTATTGTGGGTTTGTGGACAACTACCGGGCGCTCCGTCCGCTTAGGGTCTGTCGCCAAATACCGGGCGCTCCCCCTAATAGCCTACAGAGGTACTCCTCCTGTCGAGTACCGTAGGTTTGTGTCCAACTACCAGGCGCTCCGTCCGTTGTGGTTTTGTCTCCAAATTCCAGGCGCTCCGTCGACTGGTCTAGTCGACTCACTCCAAGTCGAGTCGGTCAAGCAGTCGTCAGGTCTCAGCCATCTACACGGTCTTGGTACTCCGTATGCTCGTCTCCAGTAGGGTCCTCTCCACGATCTATAGGTCGATACTCCAAGTATTACTATGTCCCATGAAGAAGTATCTCAAAGGACCGCCTCATCATAGGGGTCTCAACGCAACAGTCGGCACGTCAATCGGACGCCCGGTCTGTGAGTTACTAGCGTTTTCGTCCCCGAGGCCCGGTTGGTTTCGTGTGCGAACCAATCCGGCCGTAACTCAACTACACCCCGAACACTCATAGTGTATATTCAAAGGGACCGTTTCTCAACGTGATCACCAACGATGTTGACGGTTCGTCAAACGGACGTCTGGTCTGAAAGATATCAGCTTTTCCGTTCCAGGGGCCCTGTTGGATTTCGAGTGCAATCCAACCCGGCCACTATCCAACTTAATCCAAAACTCAGTCGAAGTATGTCAAAATTTCCATCTCATCAAGAGGAATTCAACGAGACAGACTGTGCGTCAATCGGACGCCCGGTCTGTAAGTTATTGGCTTTTTCGTTCCAGGGGCCCTGTTGGTTTCATGAGCGAACCAACCTGACCACACTCCGACGGCATCCAAACCGCAAGCAGAGTAAGCCAAAAGTTCCGTCTCACTAAGAGGAATCCAAAAAAGTCAACGGCATGTCAATCGGACATCCGGAACTCATGTTACGAGCGTTTCTGCTCCGAGGGCCTGGTTGGTTTCGTATCTGAACCAACCTGCCCGAACCCAAAGTATTCCGAAACCTTCAACGCAATATACCTAAACGACCGTCTCGTTCCAAGGATTTCTACGCAACTGACGGTGCGTCGATCGGAGTTCTGTAGCCCATGATATAGGCATTTGAACCAACTCAGTTTGAAAATAGGGGGTCTGGGCACGGCCCAGCCCGACCCAGTACCCCCTTGGGTCAGCCAAACCGGGTTGACCCTGCCCGGGCGGAGACCCGGCCCGACCACCTGGCCCGGCCTGGAATTCCGGCCTGGCCGGCGGCGCGGCCTACGTGGCCAGCGCGTGCGGCCAGCGCGGCCTTTGTGCCGCGCATGCCAAGGGAGGGGTGTTGCCCCTCCTTTATGAAAACGGCGGCCCCTTTAATTGGGGTCGCATGAAATCCAGCCGGGGAAATTAATTCACCCGGCTCCCCCTTGTCCGTCCGGCCCGACCTGGACGGCCGGTTTCTACTCAATGGGATCGGCGATGGCTGGTACCCTTCCAGCTCCGTCACCGGCGGCCCGGTACTGGCCGCCGGTCACCCTGCTCCGCCGCGGCCCGGAACCGGCCACGACCCTTGTCGCCCGACACGGTGCGACGGCACCGTGCTCCCCCTGCCGCGGCCCCGCTCCGGCCGCGACGCCTTCGATTTTCTTCGACGCGGCGCGACGACGTCACATTCTTAATCTTCTTTCCACAGTGCGGCGCGACGACGCCACGCATTTCCTTTCGCTCGATTCCGTGTGATTCTCGCGTGGTGCGACGACACCACGCCATTCCGTTCCATCCACAAAGAATCAAACATGAACATAGGAGGAGGGTTCGGCCGTGTTTGTTCGGTCCGACCCCCCTCTCGTTAAACAATATCATCTAGTCAAAAAATCCATGATGATCGATAAACTAGAATCATGAACGGAAATAATTAAATAAAATAATCCCCCACCTCGGTTCAGATATGGTGCACGTCAATGGAGTTGCGGAAGACGAGCATCCCAGAAGTTGGGCGTCGTGGAAAACTAACGTCGATTCCATTGTCGTCGAGGTGCGTTCGAAGGGGAAATGTTGTTGGAAGAAGATGTCGCATTCTTCGGAAGAGATGTTCTTCGTTGAAGAACGGTGTTCTTCGTCAGAGGTGTTCTTCATTGAAGAACGGTGTTCTTCACGTTCTTCATCGATGTTGAAGAAGAAGAAGACTTCAAACTTATCCCTTTCTCTCCCAAGTCTCCACCACAAGAAAAACTAACCCGAAAATAAAATAATCCTCCCACTTATTTTATTAACCCAACATAGTTTTTTAATTTCAAGAGTTTGAAAATTGAAAACCCACATTTAACTCACATAAGTTATTAACATTAGATGTTATAAAATTAATGAGGTGATAAGTTAACAAAACTTAAATGGGGGGTTTCGAGGGGTTAGGAAAGTGAACGGTTAAGAGGAGTTAGGGAGTTAAGGAATTTGAAAAGGTGGGGAGGGGTTTGTGTGGGCCCCACTCTTTCAATTATCCACACATGGGAAGTTGGGTGGATGTGGGCCCCACCACCAACTTCCCATGGGAGAAATTGACCACCTTGTTATGAAATAAAATTGATTCAACAATTTTATTTACTTTTTAATTAAACCTCAAAATTTAACTTCTTCACCCACACAAATGCAACTACGGTAAAGGTACCCTTAAGAGATTACCGGCGTTGCGAGTTCATCAGTGCCCTCAGAATTCGATTCCGAGCACCGGTTCAAAAGTTAGAAATTCCCGCTCGCTCGTTCACTAAACGTACCTGAGCCAAACTTCGGAAATTAATTTCGGGCACACCGGGCCTCAGAATCAAGCGCCGTCAGAAACTGTGTTCTTGTAAAATTCCAAAGAAAATTAAGAAAAACATTTCCTTGAAATTTCCAGGTCTTTACATTACTCCCACCACAGGACTTTACATCCTCGTAAAGCTTCAACACAAACTAGGGTCACAAAAGCGGTACAGAGCACGCATCTAAGCCTTCCGCTCCCATGTGCTCACCCGGAGGTTCCCGTACTGCCAGAGAAAGTGCACCCGAGGAATCAATCTTCCTCGTAGGATCTACTCCTGTCGATCCTTGGACCCCACTAGAACCTCCATGGAAGACACCTCATCGCCATCGTCCAGCTCCTCATGGTCGATGACATGCGAAGGGTCGAGCACGTATCTCCTCAGTTGAGATACGTGGAAGTCGTCGTGCACCTGGTGCAACTGCGGTGAATGCGTCAAGTGGTAAACCACTTCGCCTACCCAGCTGAGGACCTAAGAAGGTCCACTGAACCTCCAGGATAACTTGCCACCTTGGCCACATCTCCATAAACCTCGTCGAGGTGAAACCCGTATAGGGACGTGATCGTCATCCTCGAACTCTAGAGGCCTCCAAGTCCTGTCAGCATAAGGCTTCTGTTGGCCCTGTGCTGTCCTCATCCGCTCTTGGATGACCTGGACCTTCTCTAGTCTCACAAAAGCTGCTATGATTTCTTATTTGCCGATAAGAGAAATCTGGTCTCATCCCCTGG
Source organism: Viscum album (assembly GCA_963277665.1). Classification (NCBI taxonomy): domain Eukaryota; kingdom Viridiplantae; phylum Streptophyta; class Magnoliopsida; order Santalales; family Viscaceae; genus Viscum; species Viscum album. Next base: position 1,711,409,710 of record OY728165.1, on the reverse strand, counting down.
ATGAACCACATTCATTGCCTAATACAGTCAATCCTGACATGAATGATGCATTCATGCCATGGATGATGTCGTAAGGCCTCGACGTAACTACCAAGAGATCCAACTGTCACTCTCGCCTCCAAGGGTAGAGTCACACTATCGGCATTAGTGTGAAGTCATTAGGTCTCCTCCAGTAGAAATCTCGAAAGTGAGGGTCAAGTCAACGGTCTTAACTGGGACCACTCAGTATCAACCAAACAAAAGGACAGGAAGGCAAAAATTACAAAGATAAGTGTCTTTTCATTATTTCAGCCCATAGTACAAAGACACGAATAAACTTCAAACAAACATCAACAAATCTAGAAGCAATAGGATCCATAGCCTCCAGGTCTGGAGCTAGTCCCGCTCCTGTCCATCTGCTTCCAGAGCTCCATGACCATAGGCCTCAGCTGCCTAAAGCTGAGCTCTCCCATGTCCTCCTATCCCCGGCGGTCGGGGTGGGCCTCCTGGTGGTGGGGCTGGCAACACCCCGAAGCGTCGTCCACCTCCAGCTTCACGACCAGCTCCTCTTCCATGGCCACCTGCTCCTTGCAGTCTTCCCTGATTGAACCTCTGCCTCTGGCTGGGAGGTCTTTCATTTAACCGATGGTCATCTACATGGCGGGTCGGATAGTCACGTGCCATGTGACGAATTCTGCAGCATGAGTAACACTGTACACTCTCGGCACGACTAGCTCTGACTCCACCCTAGTTTCCCTGCACAACTAAACCTGAGTCGTGCAGTCAGCCACCAGTAGGTCTGGTCCTCTTGGACCTCTGCGTCATCTGTCTACTGTCTGCTGCAGATGACTCTGTGGAATGATGGCTAGTGGTGGGTCGTGCTGCTGGAGACTGCTCAGCAAGGAAACTCTCCACTAAGAGGGCTCTCTCCAACACCCATGTCTGGGTCGGAATGCTGTGAGAAACAACAGAAGCTCTAATCTCCCGCCTGAGCCCCTGCTCGATGGTTCGGGCCCTGAAAAACGGGCCCCGTACCATATCTATGGAGTAGCGCGAGAGGTCTGTGAACCTCGCTGAATACTGTGCCATTGTCATGCTTCCCTGTCGCAGCTGAAGTAGCTCCTGTATACGCACCGCTCGAAGGATGGCTGGTAAAAACTTTGCCCGGAACAGGCTCTCGAAGTCTTCCCAATGAAGTGTCACCTCGTCATGCATCTGCAGCATCAGGCTCCACCATCTGCCTGCTGCTGCCAGAAGAAGGCTGGCAGCAAGGATCACCATGAAGTCTATCGGCGTCCCCACTAGCGTGAAAACTCTCACCACAGCCTCCTGCCAATCCTCAGCCGCCTGTGGGTCCGTCCCTCCCTGGAACCTGGGTGGCCTCTGGCGCTGGAACTCGTGTAGTGCGCTCAATCGACGTGCACCCTTTGCTGCTGGGGCTGGTGGCATCGGTGGCCCAACAGGTAGTAGTACCGCTGGTGCCTCCGCTGGTGCCTCAACTGGGATATGGCCCTGTACTGAGGCCTCGACGCTCGGTGGGCTGTCAGTACGTACAATTCTCAAGGCTCTAGCTGGTCGTCCGTAGGGAGGCATCCTGAAAGAAACAACGTGACACGGTCAAACGATTTATACCTAGTGAGCTGACCTGGTTTGAGCTGATATTTAAATAAAACTTCAGGAACACACACAAAATCAGTTTTTTCATGCACAAAGTCGGAATTCAGTTGTCAGGGTCCTGGTGTATGGATACGTCGGCCGCCCGCACCAACACTGGACTCCCTGAACTGAAAACCACACTCGGTACCCTTAACACAATTTCTTCACAAAAAGAAAACATCAGAGTTATATGTTCTGCGGTAGAACCGACTCCTCTGATACAAATTTGTCATGACCCGTCCTCGGGGCCCATGCCATGACTACCCCATGCCCGCCTTCCATAGGCCAGGTGCTGGAGACTAGCACCAAAGGCGTAAATCCTGATAATTGGGAAGGCATTGCCTTTATAAAAGTAAACAAAACACCACAGAGTACAAGTGGAAGCAAAACACTAAGTACAAAAAGGAAGTGCTGAAAAGTAAATCGGCCAGAATACAAACCCAACTGAAAGTGTAGCTACAACTAAACGAAAGTACAACAGAAAAAGGCAAACAACTGGAAGAAGGAAGCATCTATTGGGTCGTCCTCCTCGGATCCTACCTGAAGGGTAGGTACAGATAGCGCAGCTCCTGGATCGTCTACCACGGATCCTACCTGAAGGGTACGTACAGATAGCCTCCCCAACGCTCTCGCCCGTCAACCACCTCCATGTGTCGTCTCACCGTGAAGTCCTCCTCCAGATACCGACTCATCGTGTAGTCCACCTCCGGGTACTGACTCGTTGTGTAGTCCACCTCCGGGTACCGTCCAGTCCTCGAACACTTGGACACTATCAGCACTGCCCGTCGTCTGCAACCAACACAACGAGGTGTGGGCATAGCCCGTTCCGGGGTGAGTATAACGATACTCAATAGGGACCCCGAGACCCTCAAGGTCTCACTAAAACCAACAAGGATAACCACAAAGAAGATCTCAATAGATGACCTCTACTTAGGTATATGACCATACATATACCTAAGTTATCAAGTAACCCATCTCAATCATGAGGTAACACAAAGATTATGAAATAAATGGATAACCACTACCCAGGTATATGCCCATACATATACCTAAGTTATCAAGTGACCCATCTCAATCATGAGGTAAAAACAAAGGTCAAAAGTCTCAGCACAAACCAGGATTTTCATTATCGAATTTGTAACTGCTGAAGAGACCCATCTCTAGAGTGTACAGTGGTCCTGTCACGACTCTGAGGTACTGCTCACTAACCGAAGACTGCTGAGGTACTCCTCCTGTCGAGTACTGCGGGTTTGCGGTCAACTACCGGGCGCTCCGTCCGCTGAGGGTCTGTTGCCAAATACCGGGCGCTCCCCCTAATAGCCTACAGAGGTACTCCTCCTATCGAGTACCGCGGGTTTGCGGCCAACTACCAGGCACTCCGTCCGCCATGGGTCTGTTGCCAAATATCGGGCGATCCGTCCACTGGGCTAGTCGACTCACTCCAAGTCGAGTCGGTCAAGCAGTCGTCGGGTCTCAGCCGTCTACATATTCTCTATACTCCGTATGCTCGTCTCCAGGAGGGTCTGCTCCACGAGCTATAGGTCGATACAACAAGTATCACTATGTCCCACGAAGAAGTATCTCAAAGGACCGCCTCATCATAGGGGTCTCAACGCAACAGTCGGCGCGTCAATCGGACGCCCGGTCTGTGAGTTACTAGCCTTTTCGTCCCCGGGGCCCGATTGGTTTCGTGTGCGAACCAATCCGGCCTTAACTCAACTATACCCCGAACACTCATAGGGTATACTCAAAGGGACCTTTTCTCAACGTGATCACCAACACCGCTGACGGTTCGTCAAATGGACGTCTGGTCTGAAAGATATTAGCTTTTCCATTCCAGGGGCCCGGTTGGATTTCGGGTGCAATTCAACCCGGCCACTATCCAAATTCATCCAAAACTCAGGAGAAGTATGTCAAAAGTTCCGTCTCATCAAGAGGAATTCAACGAGACAGACGGTGCGTCAATCGGACGCCCGGTCTGTGAGATATTGGCTTTTTTGTTCCAAGGGCCCGGTTGGTTTCATGAGCAAACCAACCTGACCGCACTCCGAAGACATCCAAACCTCGAGCGGATTAAGCCAAAAGTTCTGTCTCACTAAGAGGAATCCAACAAAGTCGACGGCATATCAATTGGACGTCCGGAGCTCAAGTTACGAGCGTTTCTGCTCCGAGGGCCCGGTTGGTATCGTATCTGAACCAACCTGGCTGAACCCAAAGTATTCCAAAACCTTGAGTGCGATATACCCAAACGACCGTCTCGTTCCATGAATTGCTATGCAACTGACGGTGCGTCGATCGGAGGTCTGTAGCCCACGATATGGGCGTTTGAACCAACTCAGTCCGAAAATAGGGGGTCTGGGCCCGGCCCCGACCGACCCAGTACCCCCCCTGGGTCGGCCGAACCGGGTCGACCCGGCCCGAGCGGAGACCCGGTCCGACGACCCGGCCCGGCCCGACGACCCGGCCCGGCCCGGAATTTCAACCCGGCCGGTGGCGCGGCCGGCGCGACGGCGCGGCCAGCGCGGCCTGCACGGCTAGCGTGTGCGGCCAGCGCAGCCTTTGTGTCGCGCATGCCAAGGGAGGGGTGTTGCCCCTCCTTTATGAAAACGGAGGCCCCATTAATTGGGGCCGCTTGAAATCCAGCTGAGGGAATTAATTCCCCCTGCTCCCCCTTGTCCGGCCGGCCCGACCTGGTCGGTCGGTTTCTACTCAACAGGACCGGCGATGGCCGGCCCCCTTCCAGCTCCGTCGCCAGCGGCCCGGTACCGGCCGCTGGTCACCCTGCTCCGCCGCGGCCCGGAACCGGCCGCGGCCCTTGTCGTCCAGCGCGGTGTGACGGCACCGCGCCCCTCTGCCGTGGCCCCGCTCCGGCCGCGGCGCCTTCGATTTTCTTCAACACGGCGCGACGGCGTCGCGTTCTTAAACTTCTTTCAACAGCGCGGCGCGACGACACCGCGCATTTCCTTTCGCTCGATTCCGTGTGATCCCCGCGTGGTGTGACAGCACCACGCCATTCCTTTCCATCCACAAAGAATCAAACATGGACATAGGAGGGGGGTTCGGCCATGTTTGTGCGGTCCGGCCCCCCTCTCGTTAAACGATAACATCTAGTCGAAAAATCCACGATGATCGATAAACTAGAATCATGAATGGAAATAATTAAATAACATAATCCCCTACCTCAGTTCAGATACGGTGCACGTCAATCGAGTTGTGGAAGACGAGCGTCGCGAAAGTTGGGCGTCATGGGAAACGATCGTCGATTCCGTTGTCGTCGAGGTGCGTTCGAAGGGGAAACGTCGTTGGAAGAAGACGTCGCGTTCTTCGGCGGAGATGTTCTTCGCTGAAGAACGATGTTCTTCATCCGAGGTGTTCTTCGTTGAAGAATGGTGTTCTTCACAATCTTTGTCGATGTTGAAGTAGAAGAAGACTTCAAACTTAGCCCTTTCACTCCCAAGTCTCCACCACAAGAACAACTAAACCCAAAATAAAATAATCCTCCCACTTATTTTATTAACCCAACATAGGTTTTGAATTTCAAGAGTTTGAAAATTCAATACCCACATTTAACTCACTTAAGTTATTAACATAAGATGTTATAAAATTAATGAGGTGATATGTTAACAAAACTTAAATGGAGGGTTTAGAGGGGTTGGAAAGTGAAGGGTTAAGAGGAGTTAGGGAGTTAAGGAATTTGAAAAGGTGGTGAGGGGTTCGTGTGGGCTCCACTCTTTCAATTATCCACACATGGGAAGTTGGGTGGATGTGGGCCCCACCACCAACTCTCCATGGGAGAAATTAACCACCTTGTTATGAAATAAAATTGATTCAACAATTTTATTTACTTTTTAATTAAACCTCAAAATTTAACTTCTTTACCCGCACAAATGCAACTACAGTAAAGGTCCCCTTAAGCGATTACCGGCGTTGCGAGTTCATCGGTGCCCTCGGAATTCGATTCCGAGCACCGGTTCAAAAGTTAGAAATTCTCGCTCGCTCGTTCACTGAACGTACCCAAGCCAAACTTCAGAAATTAATTCCGGGCACACCGGGCCTCAGAATCAGGCGCCGTCAGAAACTGCGTTCTTGTAAAATTTGAAAGAAAATTAAGAAAAAATTTTCCTTGAAATTTCCGGGTCTTTACATCATTGTTCTTGTTTATGATCCTCACTCATTTTATGTTCCACTCATATGACTATTTTCTAACATGAACTAATTTATTCATTTTATGACATGTTTATTCTCTTAATGTGATTTATATTTCACTCACTTCTTATGTATGTCCCCAGGTTAACCAATGTAGTTTTAAGTGAGAAAGAATATTATGATAATTTTAAGGAAGTTCTCAATAAAGATGAAGTATTTTCTATTTTAATTTGTTACGTAATGTACCTAATTTCCAAATATAATATAAATATAAATCATCTAGGTTTTATTATATGTTAACATATGTAATAAATCATGAACAAATTTTTTATAAATAGAAGTGTTTTCATAGAATCTTAAGTCAATAAGGAGGGGAAGGATATTATAAAAATGTACATGTATACATTCACGTCTCCAAATGTCTATACAATGTATAAATGTAAAGAAACATGATACTATAATGCATTAATAACATCAATCCCACATCAGAGTATGAAAAATGTATTGGAAATAAAAAAAAGGTCCAAATTCAAGGCCACTAAAAAAACAAAGGTGTCCAACCATCATAGTCGGTGGCCACTACTGTCAAATGAAAATCCAAGTATGAAGATCAGTATATCTAGACCAATCTATAATATAATTTATCCTGGTCCTCCTAGTACTTCATTATAGCTCTTATCGTCTGCATTAGACATGACCCGTGTGGGTAGAGCCCATGTAAGGGTGAGTATAAAAATACATAATAGGAGACCCTGATAACACAAAACATAAAGCATCTAGAGTAGTCATCCCAACAACTAGAAGGAAGTTAAATCATTATATAATACATTAAAATAGTAAAGTTTCAAGAATAAATTGTATATACTCATAAATTAATCACAACCAATGTGGTCACAATAAAACTTCCAACCATAGTATTCTACTTGAGGCATAAAGGAAACACTCATCCAAGAAAAATCACTCCTTGAGCCATGCCATCAGTGAAGTCACTCAATCCATGTTGAGACATTCCTAAGAAGAATATATCAATGCTAAATAAAATAAATCAATATGTAGATATGGGATCACACGTAGGGTGATGGGGGATTCCAAAAACTCTTACCGGATAATCCAACTAAGTAGGGGATCGATGCCCATTTATATTGGTTATGATGATACCAGAAACCCCACCTAGGAAAGAGATATAATAGAAGATCCTTCTCCAAGCATCACAAAGGGATTCATCATAACTATATCTAAGGTTAAATTTGTATAGGGGATCACAATCCAATTATCAGGCCATAATTTCATACTACAACCTCATAGGGATGGACTGAGGCAACAAACTCAATAAGAATTGGTACACACTAAAGAGAATAAGGGCCTCACACTACCTTATAGAAAGTACACAACATGTATCAACTTCTTTGAATCTACCAGTTTCATGCTATTTCACACAACATGAATTTTACATTGTACATGGCATGTCCTTTAATATACACAACATATAGAGGCTGGTTCTATACTTGGTGTACCACTTTCTTGAGTTCATGTACATCGGTTTATGAATATTTGATTTGGGTAATTCCCTTATACCTAGTCATCTCTGAGTAATTGTAGAGACCCGAAGCTTGAAGTACATTGACATTACATTACATTTGAGGAATACTTAGTACATACCAAAAACACACACACAAGGATCGTAATAGTTTAATGTCTTTGGAAACTCGGAATATAATCTTCTAATCCTGGTGAAAGATCTTCAACATCTCCCATAAAGATATTCTTTTTTTTATACCTAAAACCTTTCTTTATATCCTGGGGAAAAGTAAACATAAAAGGGTGAGCTCAAATGCTCAGTAAGGGTAAACAAAAAATATATCAATCACATCGTATACACAAGCACATATCTTTTGGAAATCTTAACTTGCAAAAGAGATCATAATTTCATAACAAGGGATAAATCATGGCAGTGAAATGTAATCAAAATAATAATAACCTAAAACATTAAACATTGTGGCATACACACATAATCATAGAGAATCATTTCTTATTAGTCAAGACTCATTTTCAAGACTATCTTAGTGGACAAAGTCCCTTTCTGAACCGAGTCACCCTCGTTTCAGTCCTGTTTCACTGAACCGGTATAACCTACCATTCCAGCCATGTCTTTCTCATGAGATATAAAATCTTTAACCAATGCATTGGAGGGAGATATAGGTCCCACCCATCTCAAAATGACACCATTCTTATGTGTGCCACAAAATCATAAATCATACATCATTTCATAACCCATGTAATAAAAATGGGAATCTTAAACATCATAAAACAATTCATATAAGATAAAGGAATTCATAAGAATATAATTACATCACAACATAATCAAATAAATGTAATAATAGGGATAAAAACAGAACCCTTTATTATCTTATATGGAAAATAATTTTGATAAAACACTTGAACTCCATTCATGAGGAAAATATCCTTTCTACTTCAAAAACATTTTTCCTTTCGTAACATGTCATGCAACTTTAAACTAAAAAAAGTTGATTAAAAATAAACTTGAAAATTTTTAAAGGAAGCTTCTTGGAAAAAATATTTTAAAAATCCATTCATGTCTTATAAGTTAAAAAAAAATTCTTCTCGTACTTTTGTCGGAAAAGTCAAAAAGTACCTCGTACGAAAAACGAAAAAAGATTCCTTTCATATCTTTTACTAAAAACTCACCAAAGGGTAAAATTGGATATAAAATATTGTAGAAGGATGGAAATTATATTACATATTGAGGGAACATGGATGTGGATGATAAAATACACCCCAGTAATTACCAAAGTAAAAACAATCTCGGATAAAAGTGAGATTGTGATATTTCCCTTACCTTAGGTCCGACTTGCTTTGTAAGTGTCCGAACCTCCTGTATAATGCTTTAAATAATGTTATTGACTTATTAAAGAATCATATTCATTGTTATTATATCATATATGGTCCACTTATGACTTTATATTACCCGTTATTTTGTAAATTCATGTTAAAGTAGTGTTTTGGGTAAAATCGTCTCATTTGTCGTTCGTGTTTTTAACTTGTAATTATTAATATGATTACTTGGATCATGATTAATTATATCCAGAATGTAAAACATGATTTATATATAATATATATTCAGAATATATATATATATATATAATATATCGATAAATGGAATGAAATACACCGTTCATGGAGATGGTAGTCCGTACGTACGCATGAACGCTGTTTTCGTTTTCTTATTGAAGTGAATGGAATTAAGTAGATGACATACATATAAATTTACATAAGTACAGTATAATTATTATTTCATATATTTCATTAGTACTTATTATATATACTTTATAATCATTCATGAATGGTTAATCATTGAGAATGAATCTCATCGCGTCGTGGAGACGGTAGTCCGTATGTACGCACGAGCGATGATATCATTCCCATGGTCGTGGAATTTTGTTGAAGTGTATGTAGACTATTTCAGTATCAATATAACTTTATAATAATCATATATAGTTACTCATTACACCATTATACCCATTCTATTAAGGTGGTGGTGGAAAATAGATTACACCACGGCGTGCAGACGGTATTTTGTACGTACGCACGCGCGGTGATTTCATTTTTCCGTAGGATGGATAGAAGGTGAATTAGAGTTGTTTCATATTTATAATAACATATCAGTATGTAAGTAATACTTATGTTATTACTTTGTCATGAAAAAACTAAAGAATAAGAAGTTGAAGGAGAAAGAAATTGAAAAGATCGGTAATGGATATTACCTCTTCTTTGAAACGCCTCTTTGAATCCTCCACTTAGGGAACTAAGATTGGTCTTTTAAGAAGACCAGGACCTCTAGGATTATTCTAGGGAAGTGGAGAAGGGATTTTGGCAGGGGTTGGCCGATCTTGAGTGCTCAAATTGGTGTAAGGAGAAGGGGGAGGAGGTGTCCTTTTATAAGGGAGGAGAGGGGCACCTTAAGAATATCTCAAAATATTATTTTATATTAAAGTCAAAATCGGTTTATAATGGTTCGAAAGGGTCTTATTTCGAAGTTAAAGTGGGGATGGGTCGAAATCCTATCAACCAATAGGATTTAGATAAGTTTAGGTTATTATTTTAACCTTATCAATTAGATTTAACTCTAAGTTAAATAATTTAACTTTTACCGTGTCTTTTTGTTTTCTTACACTATATAGTTAATAAACTTACTATAACATGCCAAAAAAACCCCAAATTGTTTATTATTAATATATATATCCTTATCTAAGTCATTTGGCCGAACCTTAGATTTTTAGGAATAAAATAACAATTAATAATATAATATTTCATTTAAAAACTATTTTGTGTCAATTTTGACACTATTTGATATATGATTTTTGTGAAAGTCATAACAGAATTATATGTTCGAACCAAGTTGATTAAATCAACACTAATATATCATAGTAACATAGAAAATTAGTTTCATTCATAAAAAGTCTCAAATTACATTTATTTTGGTGTTTATAACATCAATTATGTCAATATTTCATTAATAAGATAATTACTGCATCATCATTGTGTCATAAATAAATTAAATTATTTAATGTCTAAAAATTACAAATAAAATACCATTATGTAGGAAAGCTTTTTATCTTTTTAATGAAAATTTAAAGTCGAATTTATCTTATGTATAACCCCATATTAAAAATGATTTACTTACTAAACTTTGATTTTAACTATTTTAACTATTCATTAAATAAAATAATATTAAATGTCATAATCTAATCCATGTGGACCTAAATGGTCATATTATATTCATAAGGTTTTTTTTTTCGAATTACACTTATCCAATAGAATTAGGACATGTGTTAGGGTAATAGTAATATCATATTTACCCTTAGTTACGCTATTTACTATTAACCACGGTAAAAAAAAGAAAAAAGTTACTATTCACCAAAAAATTATTTTTATCTCATTGAACCACATTTTACTTACGGATATCAACCATGTCTGTCAGATTTTCGAATTTCCAATCATAGAAGTAGTAAAATTAAGTTTTGTGCAAAATTTAGTTTTTAACCTACCACTTAGTGGTTTCAATATTCATCAAAAATTGAAGTTTTTCAGAAAAATGCCAAAATTTCACCCTAAGATATAATTGATATTCCGAAATCAAAAATTATTTATATTTTACAAAATTACCAACATATAAGTTGAATTGATTAATTTTATAATTAATTTCTGATGTCACAACAAATAGCGTGTTTTTAAGAGATACTAACTATCAAAAGATTGACACTTGTTTATAACTGGTTTAAATGTGAAATTACATCCAATGACCAACATTGTATTAAATTGTAAAAATATATTCTAAATATACTTTAAAACCACTAAAATTAATAATTTATCACTATTAATTATTTCTATTAAAAATTTTGTTTTTAATTAAAATTTAGTAATTTTCACTATTCACCAGAATATGAAAGTTATCCGAAAAGTACCAAAATTTCACCTTAGGCTAAATTCGATACTCGGAATCCATAAATGAAGTCCAATTTGAAAAATAAAATTTACAAAATTTCAAAAAGTGGTTATTACTATTCATAACGGCTAGTTTTAATAATATCTTAATAGCATGTCGTTGTTTAGCGAAACTTGGTGTTGCGTACAACACACGCTATCATGGAAGGTCGCGATTGCATGTAATTCAAGCCAGGTCAGAGATGTGTGTTGTGAAAGCTCCTTTTGGTGTAGCGTATAACACAATACATTAATGAAATTAAAAATAAAATGTTTCATAAAATCTCGGGGTGTTACATTCTACCCCCCTTAAAATAAATTTCTCCCTATAAATTCGTCGGGGATATAAATGGTTTACTATTTGAAAATTTCTTTAATCGAAACCCACATCGTAAAAAGGAATACCAAAACCAATTTTTAAAAACAAAAGTATGAAATGTAACGGTTATCCAAATAATATAATCAATTGGTTTCCACATAGGTGAAAATATGGATATGGAAGAGAAATCTAACCATCATGTTCTGATGGAGATTGGTAGAGAACATGGCTATGGAAAATCTAGCAATCACAAAGCCATAAATTTGTGATGATCTAAGGTACCATCTGATTAATCAGATATAAGAGAACTAGGAAAACATTTTTGGTTTTCAAGATCGTTTCCCTAAAGTTGAAGAATTTGAATTAGAATAAATACTTACTTTATTTTGGTACAATCTCATTGTTGTTCGTGCCTTGAACAATTTCCACTTCATCTATTAAATAAATGAAGTTGAATTTTTTATTTGTGAAGTGTTAGCAGATCATGTGATAGAATGATAGGTCATTCCATCTGTCTCAAACAAAAGGTTAGAAAAAGTTATATACATAAGTCAATCTATAGTGAGATTAATCATATATGGTTTCTAAAATGGACTTTATACTTCATATATCATACTGCTTAATATAATAATACTAGATTCTACTAAACAGGGACTTCCTGTAGGCTAGTGGTAGGCGATAAAGGCATGTCGCACTTCGGTTGTGGGTTCGATTCCCACATCCTTGTCCGACGCGATGGGCTGTCGCCCGTCCTGCAGGTTGTCCTTTTTCTAAAACTACATTACTATAACATCCCATCAATAATATCGAAAATCTTCTATCTTTAAACAATACTAACTTATGCCCAACATAATCCATTCTAATCTTTAGGCTTATCCATTATACTTCAGTCCTCTCTCATAATATAGTGAAAACGATTACTAGAGATTTAATACTGTCGTTGATCCCCATATATCATAAGATATGTCTTATTGGTCACATTCCAAACATTCAAAGGCCTTAATCACGTATTCTCTTGAATACCCATTGGACCTTAGTGAAAACATGAATGCAGTTAAAAGTTAACTCTTTCCACATACAAAAATCCAAAGATTCTATATACTCAAACCATGATATAACCTTCTCCTTATATCAGTCATGAGCTCATGAATACAATCAAATACCTCATTATCTTATTATTCCTTCATTATGCGCATATCATCTACTTTCCAAAAAATATCTGAATAACATATCATGGTTACTAGTACCATTAATCATACACTTTAAAAACTCAAGGAAGGACAACAGTGTAAATATCCTTAGATGTCTCTTTATTCCATAGTACCATGAGATTACTTATACAACATTACACATGATAAACATGTCATCATTCCACTACATTCTTAAACCATTGACCGAGCTTCAACAATTCTTTCATCTCACATATCATTTGTAGTCTCTTCATCATCATCCACATAAATACTACCCAGACGACCATACTGATTCTCTTCATGAGACTTTCCCTTAGGGCATTCGTTTTCATAATGCCCGTACATTCCACATTTAAAACATTTAACCATTGTTGATGTCGTAGCAATACCATTATCCTCATCCATGGTGTTAACTGAACCTTTTCCTTTTCACTTACTTGCTTTGTGCCCTTCTTTTCCACACCCAAAGAATCTTCCAGTTCCTTTGAAACATTCTCCTTGATGCCTCTTCCAACATGATTTACATAGGGGAAATTGAACTTTCTTTCCTCTATGATAATCATGAAACTCCATCTTTCTCTTGTTAGCCGAGTCCGGAAACTTACCAAATTTTACTTTATTGATCATATTATGAGATTGCTGATTCGGCATAATAATGATGTTTGGACTTCCAAATCCCATTTCGTTATGAAGAATATAATTCCATTGTCCATCATATTCTCTATTATCGTGAATCATCTTGTTTCCAGCCATTTTTTAAAACCCAAAAAGAATAGTGTGAGAGGAAAAAATCATGTTAGGGGAAAACAACATAATAAAGGGGGAGTACCTTCAATATCTAACATCTTAGGTTTAATTCTATGATCGTTAGCGTAATTCTAGTACTATAACCTATACGTATACTTAACCTTAGGGACATCCCTTGACATACCTTAGAAATATCTCTAGGGATCTCACTAACGTTTTCGTATCCTAGTTTCCAAAGGTTGACTAAACCTCCCTATGATACCAACTGTAGAGACCCTAAGCTTGACGTACATTGACATTACATTACATTTGCGGAATACTTAGTACATAACCAAAACACACACACAAGGATCGTAATAGTTTAGTGTCTTTGGAAACTTGGAATATAATCTTCTAATCCTGGTGAAAGATCTTCAACATCTCCCATAATGATCTTCTTTTTTTATACATAAAACCTTTATTTATATCCTGGGGAAAAGTAAACATAAAAGGGTGAGCTCAAATGCTCAGTAATGGTAAACAAAAAAATATCAATCACAACGTATACACAAGCACATAACTTTTGGAAATCTTAACCTGCAAAAGAGATCATAATTTCATAACATGGGATAAATCATGGAAGTGAAATGTAATCACAATAATCATAACTTAAAACATTAAACTTTGTGTAATACACACATAATCATAGAGAATAATTTCTTATTAGTCAAGACTCATTGCCAAGACTATCTTAGTGGACAAAGTCCCTTTCTGAACCGAGTCACCCTCGTTTAAGTCCTGTTTCACTGAACCAGTATAACCTACCATTCCAGCCATGTATTTCTCATGAGATATAAAATCTTTACCCAATGCATTGGAGGGATATATAGGTCCCACCCATATCATAATGATACCATTCTTATGTGTTCCACAAAATCATAAATCATACATCATTTCATAACCCATGTAATAAAAATGGGAATCTTAAACATTATAAAACAATTCATATAAGTTAAAGGAATTCATAAGAATATAATTCCATCACAACATAATCAAATCAATGTAATAATAGGGATAAAAACAGAACCCTTTATTATCTTAGATGGAAAATAATTTTGATAAAACACTTGAACTCCATTCCTGAGGAAAATATCCTTTCTACTTCAAAAACATTTTTCCTTTCGTAACATGTCATACAACTTTAAACTAAAAGAAGTTGATTAAAAATAAACTTGAAAATTTTTAAAATAATATTCTTGGAAAAAATGTTTTAAAAATCCATTCATGTCGTATAAGTTAAAAAAAATTCTTCTCATACTTTTGTCGGAAAAGTCAAAAAGTACCTCGTACGAAAAACGAAAAAAGATTCCTTTCATATCTTTTACTAAAAACTCACCGAAGGGTAAAATTGGATATAAACTATTGTAGAATTATGGAAATAATATTACATATTGAGGGAACATGTATGTGGATGATAAAATACACCCCAGTAATTACCAAAGTAAAAACAATCTCGGATAAAAGTGAGATTGTGATATTTCCCTTACCTTAGGTCCGACTTGCTTTGTAAGTGTCTGAACCTCCTGTATAATTATATAAATCATGTTATTGACTTATTCTAGAATCATATTCATTGTTATTATATAATATATGTTCCACTTATGACTTTATATTACCCGTTCTTTTGTAAATTCATGTTAAAGTAGCGTTTTGGGTAAAATCGTCTCATTTGTCGTTTGTGTTTTTAAATTGTAATTATTAATATGATTACTTGGATCATGATTACTTATATCCAGAATGGAAAACATGATTTATATATAATATATATTCAGAATATATATATATATATATATATATATATATCGATAAATGGAATGAAATACACCGTTCATGGAGACGGTAGTCCGTACGTACGCATGAACGCTGTTTTCGTTTCCTTATTGAAGTGAAGGGAATTAAGTAGATGACATACATATAAATTTACATAAGTCCAGTATAATTATTATGTCATATATTTCATTAGTACTTATTATGTATACTTTATAATCATTCATGAATGGTTAATCATTGAGAATGAATCTCATCGCGTCGTGGAGACGGTAGTCCGTACGTACGCACGAGCGATGATATCGTTCCCATGGTCGTGGAATTGTGTTGAAGTGTATGTAGACTATTTCAGTATCAATATAACTTTATAATAATCATATATAGTTACTCATTACTCCATTATACCCATCCTATTATGGTGGTGGTGGAAAATAGATTACACCATGGCGTGGAGACAGTATTCTGTACGTACGCACGCGCGGTGATTTCATTTTTCCGTAGGATGGATAGAAGTTGAATTAGGGTTGTTTCATATTTATAATAACATATCAGTATTTAAGTAATACTGATGTTATTACTTTGTCATGGAACAACTAAATAAGAATAAGTTGAAGAAGAAAGAAATTGAAAAGATCGGTAATGGATATTACCTCTTCTTTGAAACGCCTCTTTGAACCCTCAACTTAGGGAACTAAGATTGGTATTTTAAGAAGCCCAGGACCTCTAGGATTATTCTAGGGAAGTGGAGAAGGGATTTTGGTAGGGGTTGGCCGAGCTTGAGTGCTCAAATTGGTGTAAGGAGGAGGGGGAGGAGGTGTCCTTTTATAAGGGAGGAGAGGGGCACCTTAGGAATATCTCAAAATATTATTTTATATTGAAGTCAAAATCGGGTTATAATGGTTCCAAAGGGTCTTATTTCGAAGATAAAGTGGGTATGGGTCGAAATCCTAACAACCAATAGGATTTAGACAAGTTTAGGTTATTATTTTAACCTTATCAATTAGATTTAACTCTAAGTTAAATAATTTAACTTTTAGCGTGTCTTTTTGTTTTCTTACACTATATGGTTAATACACTTACTATAACATGCCAAACGAACCCCAAATTGTTTATTATTAATATATATATCCGTATCTAAGTCATTTGGCCGAACCTTAGATTTTTAGGAATAAAATAACAATTAATAATATAATATTTGATTTAAAAACTATTTTGTGTCAATTTTGAAACTATTTGATATATGATTTTTGTGAAAGTCATAACAGAATTATATGTTCGAAACAAGTTAATTAAATCAACACTAATATATCATAGTAACCTAGAAAATTAGTTTAATTCATAAAAAGTCTCAAATTACATTTATTTTGGTGTTTATAACATCAATTATGTCAATATTTCATTAATAAGATAATTACTGCATCATCATTTTGTCATAAATAAATTAAATTATTTAATGTCTCAAAAATTACAAATAAAATACCATTAAGTAGGAAATCTTTTTAGCTTTCTAATGAATATTTATAGTCGAATTTATCTTATGTATAACCCCATATTAAAAATTATTTACTTACTAAACTTTGATTTTAACTATTTTTACTATTCATTAAATAAAATAATATTAAATGTCATAATCTAATCCAAGTGGACCTAAATGATCATATTATATTCATAAAGTTGTTTTGGTCGAATTACACTTATCCAATAGAATTAGGACATGTTTTAGGGTAATAGTAATATCATATTTACCCTTAGTTACCCTATTTACTATTAACCGCGGTAAAAAAAGTAAAAAGTTACTATTCACCAAAAAATTATTTTTATCTCATTGAACCACATTTTACTTACTGATATCAACCGTGTCTGTCGAACTTTCGAAATTCCATTCACAGAAGCGGTAAAATTATGTTTTGTGCAAAATTCAGTTTTTAACCTACCACTTAGTGGTTTCACTATTCATCAAAAATTGAAGTTTTTCAGAAAAATGCCAAAATTTCACCCTAAGATATAATTGATATTCCGAATTGAAAAACGATTTCTATTTTACAAAATTACCAACATATAAGTTGAATTAATTAATTTTATAATTAATTTCCGCTGTCACAACAAATAGCGTGTTTTTAAGAGATAATAACTATCAAAAGATTGACACTTGTTTATAACTAGTTTAAATGTGAAATTACATCCAATGACCAACATTGTATTAAATTGTAAAAATATATTCTAAATATACTTTTAAACCACTCAAATTAATAATTTATCACTATTAATTATTTCGATTAAAAAAGTTGTTTTTAATTGAAATTTAGTAATTTTCACTATTCATGAGAATATGAAAGTTATCCGAAAAGTACCAAAATTTCCCCTTAGGCTAAATTCGATACTCCGAATCCATAAATGAAGTCCATTTTGAAAAATAAAATTTACAAAATTTCAAAAAGTGGTTATTACTATTCATAATGGCTAGTTTTAATAATATCTTAATAGCATATCGTTGTTTAGCGAAACTTTGTGTTGCGTACAACACACGCTATCATGGAAGGTCGCGATTGCGTCTAATTCAAGCCAGGTCATAGATGTGTGTTGTGAAAGATCCTTTTGGTGTAGCGTATAACACAAGAAATTAATGAAATTAAAAAGAATATTTTTCATAAAATCTCTGGGTGTTACAGTAATGGGTAGTGACTATGTAATCTGATCAAACATATATGCCTAGGAGTGTCTATTCACATTTACTCCTAAGGTACACATTGAGCCACCAACAATAGGTCAAAAATAGGGTCCCACACAACTTGTGTTCTTCAAGATACAGACAGTATAATGGGGGATTATCTAGAAATCCAGAATGACTCATGTATTTTCCCCCACACTATCACTATGAGTTGATCTAGCAAAAAATACAATGAAACTCATGGGACTTGGTCTGACCAACCTTTCTATTGTCGGTGACCAGATTTTATCCACAAGAACCCTATCACAAAGCCTATCCCACCAAACTATTATGATGCTACTTGCTAAACCACAAAAAGTTTCCCAAAAAACCAACCATGATTGACTATCACCACCACCCACTTAGATTGCATCACTTATCTCAAATCTGGATCCATGGTGATGACCCATTGCACCAATTATTGGATGCATAATGATTATTAAATGGGTATTGGTCAAATCAACAGTCAATGGAAATACATGTAATTAACGTGCATAGAAAGTGGTGGGGGATGAAGAAAAGATAGAGAGGAATGAAACATAGTGGTGGTAAGTTTGGACTCAATTTGTTAATGTTCTAGTGATGAATGAATAATAAAAAATTAAATAGCATAAAATTATCATAAAACTAAGAAGATAAATCTGAACCCACAAGGAAAGATCAACTTATGAATCAATCTTTTTAGGGTGATTTATTCATGATCATCATGGGAAATGAAACTGTGGAATAAATCAGGGAAAAAATAATCTATCATGGGTTTGGATCAATCATTAAAAAATAATGATTTTAAAAAGTCATCATTAGTGAGATCTATGAATTGAATTAGTCTTATTGATCCTCATGGTACTCTGATCATTGATCCATGATCCTAACATCCACTAACACTGCTCCACACTATCCTCTCAAATGATAGGTTTATGAGGCCAACACTAGTGAATTTTCATAACCGTGCTATTATAGAGTAGTTTAGGTCACGTAGATTTAATATATATATAAATAATCAATTAATTTTCTAATCCTCCCGTGATTTAACTTTCATTAAACACCAAAAAATGACAAAGGTTATGTCACACCTATGGTAAAACATATGTTTTGAACTCAAATGTAGTCTCAAATTTTTGATCTGTGAATATTTTTGGGAGTTATTCCATTATTTCATAAAAACAATATATGCATGGTGTAATATATTTTATATTTTAAATATATCAATATCGAACCTCTATAAGCCTTGGAATCTCACACAGACTTAGAATTTGGCATAAAAATATTATTTAAAATATTACAAAACTTTACATAGTGAAAACTGATTTGGTACATTCTCCCCACATTAGGTATTTTTCCCAAAAATAAAAAAAATCATACTCAAGTAAGTGAGGGTACTAGGCTCGCATATGGGTTTCCCACTCTGAAATGACCTCTTTATGATTCCATGAAACAAATAGAAATTCACCAAAGGAATATCTCACCAATTAAGGATATTCTCTTACCAATCCTTGATCAT
The DNA here is from genome assembly GCA_963277665.1 of Viscum album. Taxonomy (NCBI): domain Eukaryota; kingdom Viridiplantae; phylum Streptophyta; class Magnoliopsida; order Santalales; family Viscaceae; genus Viscum; species Viscum album. Next base: position 1,711,390,157 of record OY728165.1, on the reverse strand, counting down.
TACTAGGTAATCCACAAAGGTAGAACCATACCCAATGTTCATCTCGACCCAGTCAACAACATGAAATGGGTCATGCACATACCTCATCATGTACCCTGTCTAAATGTGGTATCAGTGATAATAGGTACAACACCTCATTAACTTTAGGTAGTATATGTAAAGGGACAATTAATCTTGGAGATAATTTTCCTTCTGACCAAATCAAGTATTTTTTTACCAAAAAGATAAAAAACCAACTCAAACAAGTGAGGGTACTAGGCTCACATATGGGTCTCCCACTCCCAGGTGACCTCATTATGATTCCATGATACAAATAGAAATGAACCAAAGGAATATCTGACCCCTAAAGGATCTTCTCCTGCCAATTCTTTATCATTACTAGGTAATCAATAAAGGTAGAACCATACTCGATGTTCAGCTCAACCTAGTCGATAACATGAAATGGGTTATTCACATACCTCTACAGATGTTACACATGGAATACATCATGTACCCTATCTATATATGGCATCAGTAAAAATAGGTACAACACCTCACTAACATTAGGTAATATCTGTAAAGGGAAAATGAATCTTGGAGATAATTTTCTTCCCAACAAAACCTACACCATCCATGTCAATGTGAGACCCTTAAGAACTCATGGTATCCCTCTTCAAAATCCAAAGGACTCTGTAGTTAGCCTACAAAAAACTTTTAATAGCTCTGGTCAATCTTTAACAATTCCTGGATGATCTACACCTTCTGTAAAACAACCCACACCAACTCTTGGACCATAAGTGTTTACTCTCCTTGGTTATTATATTATAATGGTGACCTATAGGGTCACATATACAAGACCTCATATGGTCCCATACCAATGGTATACTGATAACTATTTTCATACACGAACTCCACTAATGGTGGTTGATCCTCCCAATATTGGCCAAAGTACAACATCAAATCCCACAATATTTTCCCCAAACTAGAATGGTCCTCTCAATCTGATAGTCAGTTTAGGGGTGAAATGCTGTGTTCAAATGAAACCAAGTCCTAAAGGCCTCCCGGAATACTCTCTATAACAATGATGTGAAGCAGGAGTCATGGTCTGATTTAATCATCCATGGAACTCTATGAATATAAACTATCCCCTTCACATATATACATCCCAATCTATCTACTGAGCTCATCTCTTAGATAGATAAGAAGTGGGATGACTTGGTGAGTAAGTTTTTGATCACCCTGAAGGTATCGTTTCTTCATGACTTTCATTGTAAACCCATCACAAAGCCGATAAACATACCATCCCACTTCCACTATGGAACTCAATGGGTAGAGCTAGACTATTTGGATCCTGGAGTTTAGTCTTTACATAGTAATAAGAGACGAATCAAGGGAAAAACAATGCTACACACTTCTTCATGTGTGGACACCAAATCAAACCCTGATGGTCCTAGTACATCTTTTCCACAACTTAATGTACCTCCATGGGGGATTTAGAAAACTTCCTCAAAACCCGCTCTCATAAAATCTCTTGTACCATCACCCATCCTCTGAAAAGGATGATATTCCCCACCTTTATAAAACCCATCAGGATCACGTTTAGTAGATAACTGAGTATGAAATATCTCATATTTAGTATCTCAAATATGAGGCTACATAAAAAACTAAAGAAGAAGATGGGTCCCAACTATCGATTGGAGGAAGGATGCATGATCATCATTAAATATTGGGAAATGTAATGTAGCGAATTTTCCAAACACCTTTCTCAAAAACTGTAACATGATCTCATATTGAGAAAATATTCCACCATGTTATCCCTAACATAAGTATAGACTATCTCATATTCATAATTTTATAGGAACTATATCCAATGCTACTATCTCAAGTGAATATCCTTATGATAGAAGATACACTTGAGCATCTGGTATTTAGAATATACGATGAACCACTCACCCATTCGGTAGTGTTTCTACATTTTCAAAGAGAATACTAGAACTGCTATCTCTAGATCACGGGTCACTTAGTTTGTCTTGTGTGGTATTAGCTATCTAGGACCCATAGGCAATCACTTACAATCTATGCATTAGGACAATCCCAAGCCCGGTCTACGAGGAATCACATAACACTACATACATAACACCCTCCTGTAGAAATATTTACATGGGGGTTCTCATCATCCTCTAATTAAACTCCTAAAACACATGCTCGAACATCATTATCCACAAGAATGTCTTCCACTTTTGAGTCAAAATAGTCAAGTGTGCTAATATTCTAGAAAAAGTACCCAAAAATATCTAATATCATCTATCGAAACCATGGAAATTCTGGACCCCATACACACTCTTTGGTGGCTCCCAATTTATCCCTTCCCAACCTTCACTAGGTCTACTGCCACTCCTTATATTAATATGACAAGTCTCAGAAAGTGGATTTAAAGAATTCATAATTGAATTATCATGATCATACCATAGTGCTATCCTAGTAATGGTAAATATATTCTCATGTACACCACATTCTCTTCCTTGTATTCCATTTATACTAGGATATCATCGATGGGGACCCCCACAAACTGGTCTAATAAAGGATGAATGATCTGGTCCATGGGTCCCTTGAATAGTGCTAAGTAATTTTTCACACTGAAATTCATCACCAACTACTCATAGTGACTATAGAGACATTGGAATTCCATATTCGGTATATCCACATTCCATACATAGATTTGGTGGTAAACAGATCCGATTTAATATTCTAGAACCATCACACTCTTCTTAACTAGTTGAAAAGGTCATCGATCCTTGGTAGTGGATACTTGTTCCTCACAGTCACATGGGTCAGGTTATGGTAATACCAATACAACCTCAATATCCCATCCACCTTCTTGGTGAAAAATATTTGGGATGACTAGGGTGATACAATAGGTCCGACAAATCCCCACATCTACAAATCCTCCAATGTCAAATTCAGCTTAGAAATCTCACCAGGATCCATCCAATATATAGGTATAGATATTAGGGTTTTCCTTGGGTAAAATTATATATAAAATAATATATCTTTATTGGTTTTTAATCCCAAAATGTCATTAAAAACACTGATATACTCTAACATCATGACAGGAAGCTCAAAGATCATAGCCTCTGCTACTCCAAGGGTCATACTATCCAACTAGTGAATAATAAACTGTATACTCCAACATATGAGCTTTTTCTACTCTTCGTGGGTTTGTTTTATCACTCGTGGTTTATAAACTCATTAATTCAAAATGGATGTATTACATACTACACATTAAAGATTCAATTTGTTTGTGAAATGAGGATATCTAATCTATTCATCAGATGGGGTCAAAAGGAATAATTGTGGTTATAAAAAGGATCCCACTAGTAGGCCTATCCTCCATGATTCAGGTCACACTATCAAAATAAGTGTGTGATAAATAAGTACCCTCCAAGAGGATTCTCTAATAAAAAAGGATGAGTTAATAAATTCACCAATAATCTCTAGTTTTTGAACAAGATATGTAGCAAGGAAATAGTGGCTCACACCTGTGTCTACCAAGATAATAGAAAAAGTAGAAATGAAATATATTGTAACTTGAATAAATCTTAAATCATCTTGTCCATAATTTTTTAGTACCTAAATCTACTCATTTCCATGTCTATAATATCTTTGATCCTATAATGGACCACCTTGGGGTGGTGGTGGTAGCAACATAACAATGTGCCAACCACCTCCTATTACTCTCCCAGCTCCTCTGTTACATTTGCCTCCATGTGGACCTCCCTACTCTAGCTGATGCCTCTTCCTTGGTGATACATTGACCCTCCTTATATATATAACATAATGGTATAAAAAAATTTATATTTCCTCACCCATTACAAGAATTGAAACACCTATTCCTTGACAAACTATTTTGTCCCTAATCAACTTATAAATAATGTAGCCTCTTATTCCATAACCTATGTTATACATCTACTATCAGTGGTTTTTTATCTCCCTATATCTCAGTTGATGATTTCCTTAGAAGCTACGATATGTGATCAAACCCTACACATCATTATCTTATACCAAAAGAGTCATCCATCGAAGATTTTGACATGATGCATCAACCCAAAAAAAAACTATAGGTGGGTTTATGCACTAATCAAGGATTAGAAGTTCCACATTCTATCTATATGAAAGTAAAACCTCCTCATGAACATGCCCCTTCATGGATATATGATCACATATCAATTCATACTCTCTAATTAAATACATAGACATCCTATCTTTCTTTATGGAAATAACCTCAAAGAAGGAATGTCATACCATGGACAAAGAGTATATCAGGGGAGGAGTCAGAGGAAGGAAATGGGGACAACAAAACATTCCTATATGATGAATGTACCAAATTTTTTCCCTGTAAGTTATTCCAATATGTACCAAGTCAACATGAAGGTTGTTAGAGTCCTAGTGAATAGAGATACTTGCCAGTGCACTAACATCGGAGTCCCTGGCCTAAGAACCAAACCCAAAAAACCTTAACATTATTTACATAATTCCCAAGCCAATCCTTATATCTAGAAAATCAACAATATTTAGCACTAAGATGACCAACATTGATATAATTCTATCATGACCCATACCAATGGAAAATTAGTATCAGAATATAAGTTGAGTGTGAAACCCCAATACTATCTCTAATAGGCTAGGGGTTAGAGACAAATGTCGAGTGGGGACATCATGAACATGGGGGAATTATCCTAAAGTTTGTATAAACATATAAACATATCAAAATTTGTATACAATACTTAATGGTAAAGAAAACCGATTACATAATGAATTAATAACATCTATCCCACATCAAAGTATGTTAAAATCATTAGAATGTAATAAAAACGGTCAAATACAAGCCCACTAAAAAAAGGATTTCAACTTCCTAAGTAAGAGGGGACTATTTTCAAATGAAAATCCCAATATGAAACATAGTTTTTATAGACTAATCTATGATCCTTTTACTCAAGGTTCTCTTAAAAATTTGTAATAGTGTTTGTCATATATGTAATACACGACACATTTGAGTAGATCCCATGTAGGAGTGAGTATAAAAATATACAGTAGGATCACCTCAAATCACTAAACGTAAATCATCAATACTAGTAATCTTAGTAACATAAAATTAATTCAATTAGGATATGGAACATAAAAAAGTATAATAATAAGAATAACTCAGATTGACTCAAAAATACACTATATACCATGTGGTCACAATCATACTACCATCCATAATATTTTTCTAAAGGCTTCAAGGAAAAAATAATTTGGAAAAGCTCACTGTAAGATCTATGCTAAACCAGAAGTTGATAAATGCTAACTATACATATCCCATGAATAATCTCTCACTAAAACTCAAAATATATTGATACAAAAATTGTTGGTCATACGCAAGGCCATAGGGGATTCTCTAAACCCTAACTAGAAAAAACTTCTATGTAGTAGATTGACTCCCATGTTATTTGGTCACATCGATACCACGAACCCCACCTAAGAATGATATATGAAAGATAATATCTCCCTAGGCCTCATGGAGTGATTCATAAAATCTATATTCGAGTCTAAAATCATAGATGGGACTTTAATTCTATGCTTGGGATATAATTCCAAACCGTACCCTCATAGATATGGACCAAGGAAACTTTTCCAATAGGAATTGGTCCTCACTGGATATAAAAAAGGGCTCACATTGCCCAAGATAAAGTATATGGTATGTCTCATCTTCCCCAGATATATCAGTGTCTCACCTTTTCACATGTAATGTATTTCACCTTAAACACGGTGTGTCTTTTTAGGATATAAGGCACGTAGAGTTTGTTCTGGCACTGAGCATTCCACTTTCCTAAGTTCGTCTAAACTGTCTTTTGCCCATGTACTTTGGGTTGTTTTCATATACATGGCCATGTCTAAGTATGGAGATGTTCATGTGTGTTATATCCATTCCCATGTTCCTAGATGTTTCCACGCCCATATACACCCGACGTACATTCCTAGATTCCAGAACCGAGTCATATAACTTGTGACACATTTCACACAACGTTTTTTACTTATCACTTCTAGAAAATGTATCCACAATAGATAGGGTCCCATACATTATGTTTTATTCAAACTACATTCCTGGCAATGTGGGATTTCTCATAAATCTTGAAACTCTCATGAATTTCCACCAATGTTGCCACTCCTAGTAGATCCTCAATGAAATTCACAAAAACTATTGACTCTCATTCTAACTTAGCCTTGTAGTCACTAGTGATTAAATTATGGCCACCAAAATCTCATCAAAACACACATCCCACCAAAACTTACCAACACATCTTTCAAAACAAAAATGAGTATCCCAAAACAAAACCTATGATTTTCGCATCACCACACACCTAGATCACATCACCAATCATTAATCTAGATAAAATATGATGACCTTTTATTCAAAATATTGTATGTGAATTGATTTTCCACTTCGTACTAGTATAATCATTGGTCAAACTAAACAGTGGTGATAAATATGCATAGAATAGGGGGTGAAAAAACTAAAAGAAAGGAATAAAACTAAGATATTTTTTGGTTTTCCTTGATTTTTTTCTATTAAAATTACAAATGAATGGTAAAAAATAAAATAACAATAATTACTCATAATCAATGGAATATAAACCCAAAACCTCAAGGTAGGATCAGCCCACAATAGCTCTTGTTATGAGAATTGATTTGTGTTCATCATAATAAATAAAACAGAAAAAAATTCCATAAAAAATTCCATAACATGGGTTTAGATCGATCTCGAATGAAGAATAATTTTGTGTTGTCATCGTTGGCAAGATCCATGAGATCCATTATTGTTGGTGATCCCTATAGTACATTGATAATTGATCCACATTACCAATGCCCTCAAACACTCCTCTATTCTCTACTATCAAATTTTAAGGTTACAAAACTAACCCTTGGTATTTGACATAAGCATGTTTATATAGAGGGGTTTAGGTCATGGTGATATAATAATTTATTAATTAATTATTTTATTTATTTTATTACTAATCCTCCCATAACTACGCTTTCATGAATAACCCAATGATGACAAAGGTTATGTCATTCTTCGGGTAAAGACCATATTATAGTATCAATAGATGTCGTGGATTTTAGATCTGAGACATCTTGGGGAGATATTCTAGTATTTCAAAAAATAATACACAAACATGGTATAATATATTTAATATATTTAATATATCAATATAGATCCTCTTAGGGCCTCAGAATTTCACATGAACTCATTGAATGTCTTCGTAAATATTATTTGCAACATTCAAAAATATTTATATATTTTAAAACATATCTTCACAAGACTTATCTCACTCTTACTTTCTGGCATACCTAGCATTGAGATACAAACTCTGCAATATAACTTTTTATATCAACCTTATTTAAGTACACTTTCAAATATCTATATATATTTTTAATTTTAGGATGGATATAGAATGATGAATTATGAGTTTCATAAAAAACCCATTATTCAAGTCTAGTATTGATAGGAAAAATACTATGTTCCTGAAACTTATCATTCAATACCAACCATGGTTGAACTCAAGAAAATTTATCACCTTCTTTTTCGGTTCCACATCCATTTTTTCACCACTTTAATCATCACATAGATTTGTGGATGAACATTCATTCAAGAATTATATTCCCTATTCCATTTACTCATGATTTCAAGATCCAAATTATGAAAATATAAAAGTATTACATCTCTTTTAATTCTCATAATGGATAATATAGTATTATTTTTCTGACTTAAAGCATCAACCACCCTATTCTTCCTCCCAGGGTGTTAATGTGTTGTGAAGTCATAATCTTTAATCAAATATTACAATTTCATTTATCTCATATTAATTTATTTTTATGTTAATATATACTTCAACATATTACGGACATTTTATATATCACACCATTAACTATAAAGGTAATGCATATATATTTTCAATTAAAAAATCCCCATTGTGAGCTCCAAATCATGATCTTGGTGGTTTTTTTCATGAATCATCAATTATAACCTATAGATCACAAACCCTTCTCTAATTTAGGTTAGTGTGAGATTTGGTGCACTGTCCATCCGTATTTTCAGCTCCATGAATTTTTCTTTACATTAATCTATCCAATAGAAATTGAATGAATTTCATGTCAACTATGTTATTGGATTAGATATCTATAAAAACTCTACAAAAAAGAATCAGTAATGTCCTCCCAATGTAGAAAAATTAAGGATCCTAATCATATTAGATGGTATTTCCCAATAATCAATAAATTTTATCTTTGATTGATCGATAGATATAACATTACATGAGATTATATGGAATGAGAATGAAACTTTCCATATCCAAACTTCACACGTGGTAATTTCGAAATACAACATATCCTTATTTTGGGTCTCCAAAAGAATTCTCAAATGATCTTTATGATTTTTCTAGAACATTAAAAATATAATAATATCATCTATAAATCTAATCAAGGTAATCTCTAAAGACTCCATTCATTGGATCCATACTGATAGTGGGGGAATCGGAAAGTCTTATCATAAACCGACCCAGATCACTCTATAAACAGTAGCCAAACCGATTGGTAACAAGGCCTCAAGTGTACCTTTACATACAACAGTGACTACCAAATAACAGATATGTCCAAATTTATGTATTTGGGAAGAAAATTACCTCATATTATAGTAATAAAAATAGAATAAACAAAAATAAATCATCTATAGAATTAAATAATAAAAGTGTAGAAATGATAAACATAAAAAAGGCTGTAATAATTAATGAAATGAAATAAAGTCCTAAATGACCATGTATTATATACAACAGTAATCTACCATTAGGCCAAACACATCTACAAGAGTAGATAAAATAATTAGAAATAAAATACTAAAGCTCTACTACCCACACCAAGCCATATCACATACCCAACTCCAGGCACATATCTGATCCATCCTACTTGAACATTCCCAAGCCTCAGCCCAACCATTTTCTATAACCAAGTGAATGTATTCTTGGGTACCCCGGTGCAATGGAGGCCTGAGTAGGTTGTGAGTAAAAAACATAGTAGAGTACCACCAATATTGTCTCACACATAACTAGAAATTTAGTGTATGTATATATGATATACTCATTCGGATAACAATAATAATAATAAAATAACTTATAAAATTAAACTAAAATGATATCATAAAATGAATAATATCAAAAGTCCATGGTAAATCATAGAACTAATCTTATATGAGACACAACTAGAATAGAATAAAGGCAACTAATAACATGAATAAACTCAATTCTGAGATGATACTTAGATTTGAGATCTGATCTACTGAACATCCTGTGACTAATTAAAAGAGATGTATGTCAAACTAATCATGTAATGTATAATACATTTATTCCTTAGGTCAAAAATATTGATCAAAAATAATTTCTTCATCCAGCCCCAGAAATCTCTCCGAGCAAGATACATCCCCGTAAAGGGACACATGTTCTAGACCTAGGTTCACTTGTACTCACCTCCAATAACTATAATGAAGGATTCTATATAGTATTTGGGAATACTATAATTATTCCTATTCTATAGATTCCATACTACTCAATAAATGTAATTCTAGTCTGATGTTTATGTCCTAGGTACCAGTTCGTAGGCTATCACGACATTGTGACTTGGATGATTACTAAGGTGGATGAGCCTTCGGTGATGTGTAAGTACTGTTCTCCAAACCAAAGTACAATCTCAACATCCTTTCAATATATGGATCAACATCCACTCCTAGAAAATACTAATAATTATTTTAATAGGGCATCCAAAAACCCCTAGGGAGTATTCTAGGTGTCGCTCAATGAGGTCATTTACAACCCCAAAGTATATCTCGAGTTGGGTGTGGAGAATCATGACTAACTATTACTAATAAATGAAAAAGAGAGACATGTCCAATATACAATCATATATGGATAAAAATCTTGATCCCTAGAAGTACCTCTATACATCCTATTAAGGTAAAAATCAATTATAAAGGCTCATAAGTCAGATCCCATGAATTGTTATGGGATTTCCTCTCACATAATTCATCACATTAGTCTAATAAGCCAAATACAAGGAAGAAACTATAGAAATTATAACTACATCAACAGTAACCAAGTGAATGTATAAATAGAATATTAAGGGTGGATGAACGCTTAAACCAATCACTACAGTGAAAACCCCTAATTGTCATATGTTTGGTATGTGTTCTATAATGACACCCACCACCATCTCTACCCAAACCCATGATGCACTATCATAGGGTTAGTCAAGCATAGGAACCATATGGATTTACTATGTCAATACATAATAGATGCATCCTACTCAAGATCCTATTGGTCTACACATATGTAGAGGAATCCCTATGAGGGTCCTCAGTTATGGACATAGGCTTAGGTCAAGGCACGAATCCAATATGCATGGTTTTTTTGTGACCCTCGATGTTTATCCATCTTAATTAACTAACAAGTCAAAAAACCAGTGAACAAGGGACGTCACCCTCAGGGGTGATCCTGAGAATCCACATACTACTGAAAAATTTCATAATTAAAAAAAGGTTTGTATACTGACCACCTACCTTCATGAATCTTTAAACCAGTTGTACACAACTTCTGATAGATCTATCCAATATCTTTATAGTTCTTCCATGCCCAAAGATGTTTGTTCCAAGCCGTGTTATCTTCCAAGGCCCTAATTAACATTGGATATCTTAATCAAAACATTAAAACATAAATTAAATAATTAAATGTGTAGTTAAAAATTAATATTCAAAAAGTAATAATAGGAATTATCTCACCAGATGCCCATCACTCAATAAAAATCCAAGAAACAATGCGGAAAATATCTATAGGATATTCTTGAAACTGTTCATGGTCAAATCAATAACCAATTAAATCAACACACTTATTAATTTAATTAACATAGGAAAACCCTATGAAAAATCATAATAGAGGTATACCTTATTGAAATGGCATGAGACCAACCACTAATTACCTCTTGGGTTACCCACTACCATGGAAGAGTAAAAATACTAACACTGGTATCTGATTCTAGCAATCTCAAGTGGAATTGGACCAAAATCACTAAAATGCGGAACCAAAGATAGTAGAATATGAATAAAAAACACAATTTTGGATAAAAATTTTGAATACTTACCTCGAGGATTCAAATGCATCTAACAGTGTTTGGTTTGGAAAAACAATGAGAGAGAACCCCTATGGTGGAAGGGAGATCGAGGTGGACACATGAGGGGAGATTCTGGGAGAAATGAGGGAGAAATAGGGTTAAAACACTTTAAGAGTTGTTAGTGGAAATATAATTTTCCCATTTTAATGATGTGACTGGTTAGGTAATACAGTTTGGTAAACCCTACACAAACTATACGAACCACCATGTCTAATAACCCCGATCCTCACAGTTGTGGTTCTTGGTGTTTCAAATGATTCACCGACCATTCCCATGGATCAAAAATTTATTGTATACCTTTCATGGTTATATTTATCAACTTTTATAGTTAAAAAAACATGTTTTCTTATAATCTGAGTTCCACGGTAAGGCTGCATGATTCACAATAACTATGTGCCAAATATTTTCCCTATGATAGAATTTTTAAATACTACAATTTTGGGCTTCAAACCCCAATGATGATCCCAAAATCCTTGAGTGACATTAAAACCATTATTAAATGTCTAAAACACCACATTGAAGCATTATAACCTTTATAATTCCATTATGAATGTTTGATCAAAATTCAACCTGTCTACTAATTAACTGTTAAATTTCATTATAAGCTTATCCAACTAATTAAAAACACAAGATCATACAACCTCGCCACCTTACAACTTATCATCCCTAAGAAACCTTGGTAGAAATCAAATAAAACAACCTGATATACTAGGGTAATGAATTTCCACTAAAATGACCGTGTATTATTTCTTAACGCCCAATGCACCTCAAAGAACCACTTTAACAATATGATGAGTAACCCAAAAAAATCCTAGAAAACACTCATAACCAAAGCTAAAATGATGATATAATTATTACCTGAACCCATTTAATTTACTAATAGATACAGGTCACCATTCCTGCAAGAATTAGATTTTGAACCATAGATCCTCAACCCATACCTTACCGCTCACTAAAATCACATTTAAAATAGTTACCACACATAACTAGCATGTACTAAAATCTTAATATACAACGTGTGTCCAATCATGTACCACTTGAATTTCACTCCCGCGTGTGTAAATACAAAATCATAAGAATAGAATGCAACAGAAATCACCAGTGTTAACATATTAAGAGTACATTTGTAACCCCTCTCCAAAATTGGGAACCTAACCTATGCCTTGATTTATTCTATGACTATCCATCACATGCCATCATTTTCTGAAACTAGAGTGTCATCCTCCAAAACACTGGTCATAATGGTGAGACACTTGAATAGTCCTACCCATAAAATCTATTCTTGATACACAACCAGCCTTGGGGCTTCCTAAAAAACCCAAGGCACCAACATTCCTATATTGAAAAATCTAATCACCTCCTGAGCATCGGTCTCATAAAATGTGTGATATCAAACTCAATACCTACAAAGGAATCTGAAAACCCAGATAAACCCCTCTCATATGTTTCTCTCAATCAAACCAATGCTAACCTACAAGGGTTTGATTTATAACTTAGTGACTTTAGATGGCCTAACTAACCAGACCAAGAAAGTTTCATATCAAGGTCAGTAGTTCTAACCACCATCCCCAAAGGTCAAACCACTCACTAAAATTCTACCTGAGGATTCTACCTAGTAGTACACTATGTAATGTATCAAAAGATATATATTTTATCATTACTAGGTAACTATATAAAGAAACACCTCCTTGAGGTTTCAACTCACTATAAACATTCCGATATCTATCCATATTGTACACTGCGATTTTACTAGATCACAGTAAATGAAGTTCATTGAAGTAAAATATCTTATAAATATAGATGATCAAACTCCATTTAGATTGTTAAAAATCTTTAGTTAACCACACCTAAAGAGGATACAACTAGTAACAGTTTACTAAAAAGCATGAACTTTTAATACTGACCATTATGTGACTACAATTCATGAAAAAAATCATCTTAGATATCAGTGTTTTACACTATTCACATGATTCAATTAAAAATAATTCCATTCCAGTATATAGGGAAAAACACCATATTGGTTTTTACTGAAAAATTAAATAACTAAAACTAATAAACCACAACACCATATGATGATTCCAACTCACAATCGAATGTTTCACTATAGATCCACATGACCTCTCATCAGAAATATATATATATAAGTCAACCCAATCAAGTATAATTTCATCAAGAACCTATAAAAAAGCTATAATGTCCTGGCCTTTTTTTTACATTACTATTACATCATTTTAAAGGTAAACTACATAAGAGTATTACAAATAGAGGATCCAACAGTTCAGTGTATTGGGAATACTAGGACCATACATAGAAATTACAACAACATGCATAAAAATTCATTTAATTTCTTCTTCTCTAGCTTCTTATTGTCACTTGTCCTCTCCTTAGAATATGTAGCCACCTGAGGATATACATTAAAAGGGGTGAGATAAAAGCCCAGTAAGAGGATTGATAAGAAGAATATAGCATGGGGTGAGCATAATCATGACATAGGTAAAGAAAACATGAACATGAGAGGAACATAAATAAAAGACTTGAAATGTGGTAATGCATAAAAATGAAACATCATGTTTTAGTGGTTAACTACCACACATACTTGTGAACCAAGCTAGAATCTTTTTCACACATAATTTCATATATAATCATGCGATTAATCACTATACCCAATTCATTAGAGCTCTGTATAATTCCGGGTTCACCCGTCACTTTGAAACATTCATATTGCGCTATATAATTCTGGGCGCACCCGTCACATCATAACATTACCATTATCATGATTTCCACATAGAACACATATCAAAAGTGAAAAAAAATAACCCAGGTAAAGGATTGGGTCTCGTATCATAAGAATACATTCATATACTTTGGGTTCACAAAAAAAAAGAGGGAACACCATACTTGATACAAGAACCATCCGCCATGAATGAGAGGTAAATGTTGAGTTGTTAAAAGAAGACTTATTTTGGAAAACATTTGGTTTGACATTAACTACATTAGAAATAATGTATATCCCATAAAAGGTAATATAATTATGAATAAATGATCTTTAAGGAGTAACCATATCAAAATGGACTGAAAGAGGGAGAACTCGAAGGAAGAAAATTGAGTTCAAGATTTCCCCTTACCTTGTATCGGAATGCTTCCTTCTCTTTAATATCTTGTATAATGACATTATATTCATTAATTAGAAATTCCAGAACATTTTATACATTAATAGGGTTCATTTTGGTTTCATTATGTGATTTTATGTGCCTTTTAATGAGCTATAGTGTTTAGAAACATCATTTAGGAATGTTTGTTTTTATGGTTTTCTTGAGTGGTTCACTTGTATTCTTAAATTGATGTTCGAGTAGAACATGGATAATCATCCAGAACTGATATTACCTGTTATTAATGATATTAAAGGAGTTTTAATGATATTATAATTAATTATATTAGATCCATGTGGATGAATCATTAGATAATAATTAAAAGATGATTGTTTGGGTTAATTTGGACGGTTTTTTGATCACAACAAACTTGTTTTAATTTATCACTTAGTAATATGTTCATAAGTTAGTTCTAGAACATTAAATATGAAATAATACATATAAAATATTCTGTTTCAACAATAAAAATGGATTCATGACCAGATCTGAAGGTATACATGGAAGAAGAAAACATGTCATTCTTAAAGGTGATAAATTAACACCTCACGAACAACCTTTTCTTTAATAAAATAAAAGAAAGAGGAAAAGGGAGGTTGGATGATATAATGTCCATTAGAATCATAAAATTACAGTATATGTATAACACCAGAGTTAAAATACCATTTTTTTGAAGATATGTGGGGAGAGATCAGGAAATGAACTTGAACATGAAAGGAAATTAAAGGAGAAGAGGGAGAGAAATTACCTCTTGAATCCTTCTCTTGAGAACCTACTTAAGGGCCTATGTTTGGTCTTTTGATTAGATCGGAAGCTCTTGTGCGTGGGGGAGGGGCTAGGGAGGATGTCTGAGCAGATTTTAGAGAAGCCTTAGAGCTTGAGAGGTGTGAGAGAATGAGGGTGTGAAGGGTGGTTTTTATAGTGGAGGGGAGGGGTAAATTTGGAATATTTAATTCATTATTTTATTATTTCCCTCAAGACAACCAATAGTATTGTTTCATGTGACCCCTAATAGTAATAAGTTCATGTGAGTTTGAACCAGGTGGCCTTGAATCACTTGTGATGTCATGAATAGTGTATTTAACTGTTAAATTGTATAAATGGTATTTTACCGTATTTCACTATTCATCAAAAATTCGCGTTTTTAAGAAAAATACCAAAAAATTACCAAAACCATTTTTTGACATGTAGAATTCAAAAATGAAGTCCTTTTTTCAAAACTAATTTTCTAAATATTATATATTTAATTCTTAAATAAATTCATAGTTAATTCGAAAAATAACAATCTTAAAGGTGCACATAGTTTTATTTCTCATTGAAAAATTAATTAAGATCTCATTAACTTATTGCCTTAAGAAAATAAAATAATATTATTATTTACTATTCATAAGGGTCATATTACTATTCATTTTACTATTCATAAGGGTATATTACTATTCACCTAAAAAAAGTTTGTTCTATCAGACTCCAAAAATCATCTTGATCACAACTGTGTATGTTAGTTTTTTATAATTCCAAACACATAACTGAAAAACTTATGATTAAAGGTCACTTATCACATAGTAGTTCATTATGTTGTGCCTTAATGTGATTTAATGACATAATTTTATGAATGGAAGTTTCATTGAAAAACATTGGGTCGTTACAAAAAACTATTTGGGTTGTTTAAGAAACATTAAAAAAAATTTCCTTTTTCATCCGTTGTTAAATTACACACTAGTAGTTTTATAACATGTAGACCCTATGTTCCAAGTATGATGCAAGAGACACCTCTTTCAACTACAAGCTAAGAGTATAAATCAATCATTATCCTCTCACCAATGGTATGAGATCCATAAATTCATACTAGATTATAATCACGAAACAACATGTGCATCACTAAAAGAGAAAATCATATACACCCATAACATCACATATTAAGAAAAAAATCTCAAATCATTCATAACCAAGAATTCCTACTAGAATAAGTGTTCTCTACACACTAGTTTCATATGCATCATAGGATCTGACACATTCTTAAAACTCGTCTATACCATATCGCATATAGTAAAACAAACGAAAAGGTACTAATTTGAAACAAATACATCATGAACTAACCTGAATCACTATATAATCATTAGTTGAACCACTTGTAAACAAGTTATTATGAACACCTACCCATATTCTAGACACTATCGACTAGCATTGAGGGACTAGGGTGTTCCTATAAGGAGACCATTCCATCATGAAATATTAAGCAAAATAGAAAAGATAACAAAAAATCAGCCATAATAGTAAATGACAAAAGTACATAATCAATAAATATAAACAGGGCTATAATAAATAATGAAATGTAGTAAAGGACCGAACAACCATGTCATATATAAATAATTGATCACCCACTAAGAAAACCACATATATAGAAGTAAATAAAGGAAACTAAAATAAGATTACAAGGCTCTACTTCCCACACTAATTCATATAACATAACCAACTCCATATACATATATAAACCATCCCACTTGGTTATTATTGAGCCTCAACCCAACCTATGACTTCAACCAAGTGAACATCTTCTTGGGTAACCCAATGCAATGGATGCTTGATCAGGGTTTGATTA
This sequence comes from Viscum album, assembly GCA_963277665.1. Classification (NCBI taxonomy): domain Eukaryota; kingdom Viridiplantae; phylum Streptophyta; class Magnoliopsida; order Santalales; family Viscaceae; genus Viscum; species Viscum album. The sequence continues at coordinate 1,711,373,183 of OY728165.1, read as the reverse complement.
AAAAAATTAGTAGGTCACCACCAACATGGTCTCGTATATATACAATAAGTGTCATGTATGTATATGTGAGATACTCATCAAGATAATAAAAATTATAACAAATAACTACTGAAAGTAAACTAAAATTCAATCATAAAAAAATTATTATCACAATTTAAAGGTAAATCAAAGAGATAATCCTAGGTGACTCACAATTGGAATAGTATAAACATAAAAAATAACATGAATAAACCCAATCCACAGTTGATCTTTGGATTCAAGATATGATTGACTGGAAATACATTGAATATGGATATGAGATGGATGTCATACGTCTCAAGATAGGTATAATCATGTTGATCCTTGGTTATATAGTCCTGGTTGACAATACCTGATTTGGTTAGTGCAGTAAATGTCTCATTATATGATATGTCAACATAATGGGATACATGTCCATGCCCTTGGTTCATCCATACTCACCTCCAATCACTACAATGATGGATTCCAAGAAGTATCTAAACATTAAATAATTATGTCTCTAAGATAGATTACATACCACTCATTCCATTTAAATAATGTTTTATTTATCAGTATTAGGTCATGATCTATAGAAAATCATGACATTGTGACTCAGATGATCCCTAAGGGGGATTACCCTTTGGCTTTATATAAGTAATTTTCATTGGATCCAAGAAAAATCTTGAAATCCATTCAATATATGACTCAACATCCCACTCCCAGAAAAGACTATTTAGTGTAGTAATGGGGTTTCAACCCAACCATAGGAAGAATCCTCGACATCACTCGAGGAAATCCTCACCAATTACTGATCAATCTCAATTTAGGAATGGAGCGTTATATCCAACAATTCCAAATAAACTATCAGGAGTAGCATGTAAAAAATCCAATTTTGTAAGGATCAAAATATGACTATATGTAAGTACCTTTGGGATCTTAAAATGGTAATAGTCAATCATAAAGAGTCAGAATCCAGATCCTAGGAAGTTTGCATGGTCATCCCTATCAAATGACACATTGCGTCAAGATCATCATCTAAATAATAGTAAGAACCAATAAAAATCATAGCTATGTCAATAATAAAAAGTTTAATTCATAAATAAAATAGATGGGGTGTTTGAATTCCCAATCCCATCACCACCACTATAATCCCATAGGATCACAAGTTTGGTATGAGTTCTATGGTGATACCTGCCACCATCTCTACAAAAAAACATGACACACTAGCTTAGGTTTGGTCAATCACTGGGAAACCATTGTATCCCTTAGGTCATTACCCAAGAGAGGCATCATACTAAATAAAATTGAGGTCCACACATACATATATTCATCCCACATTTTTTCCTTGGTCAAGGTCATCATATTAGGTCAAGTTATAAAGGCAGTGTGAAGGGGTTGTTAGTGACCCACAACATTAATCCAATTTGAATAACCAATTTATTTAATTTCATGTCACTAAAAAAGTAAACAGGGGGATCAACCTGACTGTAAATCTTCATCATCCTCATAGTACCATAAACATTCTGAAGTAAAATAATGGTAGGTATGAAAAACCAAATTCCATTAGGATGCTTTAAACCATTTAAAACCCAGCTATCGAGAGCTCTATATAAGATCTCCATGGGTCCTCCAAGAAAGACGATGTTTCATCTAGAGCACATAAGATTCTAAATACCTACATTACAATGGGTAGATCAATATAATACAAATAACATTTGTTACAATGTTAACAATGTTAATATAAAATAAAATCCAAAAAGTCATAATAGGTGATATCTCATTTTATGGCCATCTCTCTATGAAAATATGAGAAACCACATGGAAAAGGTACATATGGTTACTAAAACACTAATTCCAAGAAAATACCTATCCAATGATGTCAAAATACGTATTAATTTGATTAATTAGGATAAAAACTTAATAAAAATCATAATATAGGCATAGATTACTGAAATAGAAAGCAATAAAATGCAGATAGTCTCTCAAATTACCCTCTTCCAAGGAAAAGTGAAAACCCCAATGTTGATATTAAATTCCACCAGGACCTAATGGAAGTTGGACCAAAATATCTAACTAGTCAAAACAATGTTAGGGGAATGCAAATAAAAACACAATAGAGGATAATGTGGTTGAAGAATTGTCACATGGATTCCAACACATCTGACAATGTATGATTTGGACCAATAATGATAGAGAATCCCCATAAGGGAAGGGTGATGAAGGAGGGTCCATACTATGGAGCTTCTAGGATAAATCAGTGAGAAAGAGGGGTAAAACCCGTTTCTGGTTAGAAGTGAAAATGGCAATTTTCTACGTTTAATGAGGCATATAGTTATATCGCATGATTAGGAAAAATGTAAGGACCTCACAATCCAATCACCCTCATTACACATGGTTGAGGAAATATTATGTCAATCCATGTTCCAACCATGAAAATTTATCTAAAATTTATTACAAACCTCACACAATTATCCAGGCCACCTCACATAGTTTTAACAAATCGTGTTCCATTAAAAATTAGGCAACACAGTTAGGCCACACGATTAACACAGAATTTGCACCAACCATGTTCCCTTTCCTCCACTTTTCAAAAACTCTTATTTCAGGTCCAAAACTACCAATATAACCCCAAAATCTCCAAGATACTTTTATCTCTTCATTTTACATCTTAAAACACTAATTTTAGGCATTATAACCTTATAAATTCCATTCTGAATCTTCGATCAAAATTCGACTTGTCAAGTATTTGAAAATTAAAATTCCTTTTGAACTTTTCCAAACAATTAAAAATAGAGGATCTTATAAGTACACAGAGTGTTACTATAAATTCAAAATGGTCATACCTCATATAAAAGGATATATTGGGTATATGTTATCTATTTTAACATAATTGATGATATCCAGTTTGAAGGCCAATTTTGGAAAATTATTGAGCTCCACATAGTTGATAAACAAAGTCTTCAATATGGTCTAAAGGTTAACTATTCGTGATAATGATCTTTTTTTGGTTTCACATAATCAATGAAAAAAAAACTGACCCATTTTATTCTTAACAAAGAGAATAGGTAGATCCCATGGTGATATGGTCTGATGTATGAGTACCTTTTCTAGATTTTGTTTGAGTCTCTTCTTCAATTCCTATAACTGAATTGTGGCAATTATATAAGGACTATTTGAAATAGGAGTACCACCAGATATGAGTATTATTGAAAAATAAACTTCTCTATTCAAGATAATATTTGTAAATAATTTAGAAAATATATTAGTATATTACCAAAAAATATGTATATCTTGAATATCAAGTTTCTCTATAACCTATTTCTGATAAATAACCCTAATGAATAGGTAGTAAGACCTATATAGTGGATACATTTTATCATGGAAGTTCATATTCATCCTTACATTGATAAATGATCATATATTGATTCAAAATATAAAATGTGACTCCCCTTCCTCAACAATTGATATGGGATCATTATAGAGAGAGCCAATAAATTCCAAAAATAACATCAAATTTTAAATGATAAAAAATAACAATATTCACAAGAATAAAATTCCCATAAAAATATATCAAAGAGGAGTTATAGACTTCAAATGTGATCATCATACCCTCATGATTTTTACTATTATCTCAATAACTAATCATTGATAATATGATTAAAAATTCCAAGTGACTTTTCATGATATAATAGAATTTATATGAATAATATCTAATTATATACATTAATATTATAGTGTACCTATCACCAAATCAACTCCATTATTCTATCTTTCATCCCATATTAAAATCAAAATGGTTAGCATGAGAATAAAACATCATTAACCAGTGTGAGGAATCATAAAATCATAAAATATCATTCCAATGTTTCCTTAAATTATGAATCCTTATTATCATCCTATGATATTTTAGGTTCATTATATATCACTTTCAGTTCGTCAATGGATGTCATAGAATCTATCATCTCATTATTTAGAATGGTTCAGAGAGAGAATATTAATTAAAAAAATTATATCCCCTAGGAGTTCAAAACCATGTGTGTAGTTAGTCATCTTTTTCATGCACTAGGTGATGAACAATTTAGTACACAACTATCCATTTTAGTGTTACTACCCAATGGTGCATCTTTTACCAAGGTCATATCCACTTTTCTACATTCAAATAGGGATTTCAATGCTAGGAAAACACAAAATCCATGCTTTACCAAAACCTCATGATATTATCCAATACATAGACTTATCCACAAGGTTTTCACCAAAATTTTCTAATACTAATATCTAAAATAAATAAACCCTACATTTATCCCAACTACGGTGACTTGATCATTTCATACATAAATATCTAAATGAATATTAAATAAAAGTCACAATTATACATAACCCAAAACCCTAATGTTTAAGAAACTATGAAAATAAGATAAATAATATACTTATTTCCTAAAACATATATAATATCTCCATGAAATTTAGTGTATTATATCACCATATTTTGTTATACCCTACATAAAACCTTTATTAATAACCTAGGGAAAGGGAAATATAAAAAAGGGTGGAATCAGATGCATAGTTAGGGTAAACCTTAGAAATATAAATCAATGGGTATTTGAGAGCATAAGATAATAATAATAGTTTCAGAACATAATAATAACTTATGAAAACATATACAACAAGTCATTGACCATAAATCATTAGTCATGGAATAAATATTTTTCATAATAAAAGTCATGAGTCATCAAATATTAGAATTATCAATAATAAATCATAATCTATGATAGAATATCATTAGCATAAGGAATAAGTTCATGACATAAACATAAGCATAAAAAGTAATTTACTTGGTCAATAATCAATATCATGACTATAATAGTGAGAAAATTCCCACTGTGGATTGGGTACACTCTTCATCCCCATAATTTCCTTAGTTGAGTATCCTGGATAAGACTATCATATTGGACATACTCCCTTAATAAAATGATTTCACTACTTATTATAGTTTATACTATATCTTGAGATATAATTCTTTACCCAACTCATTGAAGGGATATATAATCATGGTCCCACCAATAAAATAATGAAAACCATGCATAAATTTTGTAAAATATCATTAAAAAAATCTTCATAGAAGTACCCTTGAAAAATATATAGGTTCTGTAAATATTTAGTCATAACTTAATTAACTTGTGGGAATGTAATGGGTTTCCTAAAATCAAACTTAAAAAATATTCATCATAATACATCCTTATAAAATAGTGGATCATATTAAAATATCATATCCCCATTGAATAATAACGACAATTAATGGATGTTTTCATAGATGAAAATATCTTTCATAAATGCATTAAAAATATAATTTGAAAATGTTCGAAAACATCCATTGATTTTGATGAATTTTAAAACTAAAAATTTCCAGAATAATAGAAGTATAGGTTTATTTAAAAAATCATGAAAAATTATAAAGTAATATTCATTATCAATAAATGAAATTATGGATGGAAAATCTATTCATTTTGTGTAGGTTAGAATAAAATATTCATTTCAAAATTTTATAAAAAGGAAAAATTGAGTCATATAGAATGAATTTGAAAATATTACTTTTAATAATTTTTAAATAAACATAAAGTCCTTGTAAATGAACTCTATAAAACCTTTATTTATAGAAAAATCTTCAATAAATCCTTTTTAATAACATGGATATGGACGTGAAGGATTCATGATCCTAAAAGAAGAAATAAAGTTTACTTTTCATAAACTCATTTTCGTATTCATTTAAAGTACCAAAGAAAGTAAAATGTAAGGAATAAATGAAAAAAATATTAATAACTAATGGATAAAAAATTATATGTTTTTTAAAATATAATTATCATATAATTTACCTCTATTGAAATATATCGTAGAAAATCCCAAAAACTAATGAAATTGTAACTTAAACCCATATATCAATTCCCATATTATTTCATATGTGTTCAGACCTACTTTATAAAAGATATATATTTACGATAAATCTAAATGAAAACAATATTCATATATATATTACTATATATCAATCATTTATAATTTCTAATTACCCTTTTATTACCATTTCTTCATTAAAATCATTATTTGAGTGAAAACTGGTTCATTTTCCATACATATCTTGGTTTGATGGTTTCAATTATATAACCTCGGTCATTGTTTAATAATATTTAGAATCTAAATAATTTAATAAATTTCATATATATTGATTATATAAACTTTTATAACCAACAATATAGGGTGATAATGAAAAATGAATTACATCACTTCATTGGGATAGCCATATGTACGTACACATGAGTGATGTTTCCACATTTCAATTGACGGAATAAAAGAAACTAAAAAAATAATCAACCATTAAATAATAATAAATATATCATAAATATCATATATAATCATTAATTATGAATTTATTACAATAAATATAAATCATAAATGAAAAAAATCACATCACTTCATAAAGGAGGTAGTCCACATGTACACATGAGTGACATTGTAATTTTTTAACTGATGGAAGGGTAAGAAGGTAGATAATATATCATATTTATAAAATAATATTTATCCTATAAAAATTATAAGTATTCATTAATTTATTCTATATTATTATCCAATATATGCTAGGTTGAAAAATAAAATACATCACTTCACAATGATGGTAGCCCGTACATACGCATTAACGATGTTTTCATTGCTCACTTGATGGAAATGACGTTTAAAATGAATATTAAAGTAACATAAAAAATATTTAACTATAGTAATGATACTTATTTAATAATTATAATATGGTTATGGAAAATTTTGTGAATGTTTAAGGTGAAACAAACATTGAAATGTTCAATAAGAACTTATACCACTTCTTCAGGTGTCCTCTATTGATAATCCCCTTATGTATTCATGGATATGTCTTTTAAGAAGACCATAACATAAAAATAATTACTAAGAATGTTGAGAGGGATTTTTCTAGATATTTTATGAGCTAAAGGGACCAATAATTTTTGAAAAAGTGAGTTGAGGTGGTGACTATTTATATGTGAGTAGAGTGGTTCACTTGTAATAATACTAAACATTAAAATAATATAAGGTTACATTTTTAGAAAAGTGGCTCAAAATTGGATCAATTTAGAAAATTGGATGATATATGGTCTAAATTTCTTACAAAAATAGTACTTATATATGTTTTTAGGGTAGTTTTATCCTTATCTATTTAGTTTTACCTCTCATTAACCCTTTTAACCTTTACCGTTGGGACAAATACTTACATTAGTTACTATTCCTTATTTCCAGAAATTAAATTAAAATATTTAAAAATTTAAGAAATTAGGATTTAAAATATGTAAATTATTTTATGAAATTAAATTAATATAATTGGTATAAATAAATTTGAAAAAAAACTCTTAAAATGTGATAATAAATGTTTTTTTACAAAAAAACAATTTTCAATTATAAAATGAAATTACTCTAATTATTTTCCCTATAATCATAATTATATGAATGTTAATTTATTTAATTGAATATATTATTTTCATATTTCATTATAATAATTTATTAATACTAATTAATTCATTTTATTATTTTAAGAAACATTATGCTTAATAAAAATAGTTTTATGAAAAATAACCCTCTTTATCTCTAAATGATTTTATCATTACTTATAGTCAATTCGTAATTAATATATGAATGGTTATTATTTTAATTACATTAAATACCAATATATTGCATCAAAAAAATCTCATTAGTGATAAATATACATAATATATTGAAAACATAAATACATAAAAAATTGAACTTTTTATAAAAAATGATATTATTTTTAAGATTTAAAATCGAGTACCTATTTAATAAGAACTAATAACTAATTATTTTTTAAGTATATATTTAATAAGTATTTTAATAATATAATTATCCCTATATATACCTTATAATTCATCATCTAGATGATACCAGTCAGATTTAATTACAATTTTTCATTAGTATATCATAGTTTGTCTAAGCTTAGTGTTTCTTGTAAAACAAGATATCAATCACTTATAATTTATTTAAGGAGAAATATATCATAAAATATCAGGGTGTTAAAAATTTAATTTGTCATTCCCTAGATTCCGAGTACCCGGAGACGGTGCCATACAGAGGATTGACTTCGGTTCAGGTCCTTAGAAAACCAGCTGCTACTGAAATGGTTCATCTGCTAAGAGTTGTTACCTGAAAAATTTTAATTAAAAACATAGGGTGAGCATAAAAATGCCCAATAAGGGGTTTAAAAATAACATACTATACTCATAATAACTTTTGAAAACATTCTTATAAATTCCATTAAACATTTTGTCCAAAGAGAAGCTGTGACACTAGTACAAATCATCAAATTGCTAAAATCCATACATGTTGTTGGAATTACAAGGATACATAGTTCAATTATAAGCATGCTGAATAAAAGAAATTCCAGAAATTAATGACCTAATAGTATGTAGCTCAAATTAAACAGATATGAGTAATGAATGATCATAGTTTCACATAAAGGTAATTATTTCATTTTCATACATCAAATACTAAAATCACTGAGTGCTATTCATATGTCATGCCATAAACTTTCTCTTTTCTGATACTGATAAGAAATGGCTCTTAATTAACATGCACATAATAAGGGATTATAATTCTGAACATTCTGAAACATATTGTCGAGGCCTCATACAAGACATCTAGTGATTAAGGCCTCCACCATAATCCATAATCTCTTTAACCAATATTCTACTAGTCGAATATTTTTGTGGTTAATTAATTTACATAGCCATAATAAGGGAAATGCATATGGAAGACCGTGTGAAGGCCTCATGCCAAGACCTAGGGGCTAACTGTAATTGGACCCCAACCTGGAGAGCCTCTGTAACCATAATCCAACCCGAAGTGCCTCTAATAACTGGACACCAACCTAGAGTGCCTCTGTAACCGGAAACTAACCTGGAGGCTCTGATGTAACTGGACCCCAACCTGGAGGGCTTAATTTTACTGGTCTCCATCCTGGAACATAATGGGTCCAATGAATTCCTCTTATATCATAAATCAAATTGCACATACCACTTTGATTTATTTAAATAACTTATCACTTATAAATTACATGGTTTCTTAATTCACATTTCATTTTGTTCAAGGTGCCCCAGACCACTTAGAATATTTAATTTTATTAGATATTACCCTAGGTGTCCCATACCTCTTCGTGTAATTTAATTTCATTTCTCATTTCCCAAGGTGTCCCATCCCACTTTGGGTAATTTAGTTCATTTTCATGGTTTTTCATATGCATGCATTATTGAATACAACGATAAATAAAATGGATAATGAAACTATTGTACATTTACTGTAGAAATACATGATACGACAATGAACATATAATTTTTGGTAATAACAATTTTTCAAGGCAGACATTGACAAGTAAAATATCTTTTTCAAATGTAAAAATAATTAAAGCACATGAAATGATAACTCTTTGACTTAAAATCCTTATGCACGTAGAATGCTACGTAATAAAAAATACATGTTATTTAATATACTGATAAATGTATTAGTGAATATGAAAATAAGCTAAATTATAAACTTGATTAACCTACATCAAATGTTGTAGAAAGTTCATTATGTAATAATACGATATGTGAGCACAACATGATTTAAAAAACCATTTATTTTCTAATATATTTTATTCAAGTTAAAATATATTATTCTAAATTAAAACGTGGATAATAATATCAAAAATATTTTAATTAAAATAAACTTGACATGTTTAATGTATTATTTTATACTTATACACAAAAGTGTATATTTGTTTAGAAAACACCAAATTAACATTTATTAATAATCCTTCAAATATTAACTGCATTAACTAATTATAATAATCAATACTGGAAATTAGGGTTTTGGAAACTATATAATTCTATATAACCGTATATACACAAGATATCTGTATTTAAATCTCCATAACCAAATAAGTTTTAATAATTTTCTACATGTAATAAATACTTCCATAACATATTTATTTATTGACTCTACTTGATTGAAACCCAAAACATGTTAGGTTTGAATCATATATGACCTTGTGTATATACATATATAAAAATTTGGTTTTTTCATACCATGTATAAATCCAATTGTACCTGAATAACATTTCACATCTAAAACATTACCTAAGGCTTAAAAATCACCTTTTATAAATTATAAAATAGATTTGGATTGTGTCACTTAATTATGTACCTATGTATATACTTATGTTTTGAAAACATAATTCCATTTAACCCAAGAATTAGTTCGCATATAAAATATTATTAAAGGATGGATACTCAAGTCTTAAAAATCATAAATTTATATATTGGAAAACATATATGCATAATTATATAATTATACATATATATATATATATATAATGTTTACAAAAAAATTTTTTGCATATTAAAAATAAATTCAGAATACCCATTATGTGTAAATAATCCTTTGTAAAACATACTGAAATATTTTGGAAATCATAGAAATATATTTATTTTCGGAAATTATACATATATATATATGTGTGTGTATGTATATAATTAAACACTCCAATATTCTCATAATTATATATATATATATATTGGGTTTTTTATAAGAAGTAAAAATCTAATTGAACCCAAAATATAATTTGCATATAAAACCTTATTTGATGGTTGGAAATCATCCTTTAAAATCCATAAATCAGGTTTGGATTGAGTCTTATGTATACATGTACATACCCAAATATGCGCATAAGTATATATTGGATTTTTCATAAGAATTACAAATTCAATTGAACCCAAAACATAATTCGCATCAAAAACATTATTTAAGGATTGGAAACCATCTTCTATAATTCTTAAAACTGATTTGGTTTGAGTCACATAAATTGTTCATATATATATATATATATATGATTATATACAAATTGTATAAACAGGTTTGAAAATGTAAAAACATTTGAAAATAGATCCTTACAGCATTACAAACTCTTGAACACAAACTTCCAACATTTTAAAACATTAATTAGCTTAGATTTGAAGTACAAATAAATATACCTGTATATATATCTGATTATATAAAAAACTGTATGATCAGTTTTATATAATAAAAACAATTAAAAAGGACCACTTACCTGAATTAAATCGAATATGGTAGTGGGTAAACAACAGAGAGCCTGACAGAGAACAATTTTAGGTAGCGATTAGGGGCACAAAGTGAGGTTTGTGTCTTCCCATAGTATAAGAAGTTCTTAATTTATACCAAATTAAAGGGGTTCCATAAGCCTCTCTAGGAAGCTTAGTTTTATTTTTATTTTTATATTTCTTTTTGTTTTCCATATTACTCCATGGGATCCCTCATTCCCATATTTATTTTCACCCATTTTTAACTTTTATTCTCCCATATCCCATCTCACATTATTCATTTTCTTATGATTTTATCCCCACCTTTTGTTTGGTGTGTGACTCACACCTCACCAAGGCATCTTTCAAACATTTTTTTGTTTGTTTGTTTTTTATTCTCTCACATTGACAAATCATTTCCTTTTTATTATTATTTTATTTTGTTATTATTTTTTAAACAAATTAAGACATCAGTGTTTTTAACAAAATTTGTGTATACATATATATATCCATATTTTAATTATATTAAAATATATATATATATATTAATAAAAATGTTAAAACTGTACATATTTTTATATATAAATTCGTTTTTTTTCTTCAAAACATGTATATTAAAGTGTGTTTTTAATACATATATAACGTATTATCATTTTTTATATAAATATATATATATATACTTAAATTTCATAATATAAATAAATCAAATTAAATTTTTATTTAAAACATAGATAATAAATGAATTTTTTAATAATAATTATATATATTTATAAATTATAAATTTTATAAACCAAAAACATAATATATTATAAAATAAATTATCTTAAGAATAATAATAATGGGTTTTTTTAAACAATGTTCTACCCTTAATTATTATTACTTTATTATTATTATTCATATCATTAAAATATTAAAACCAGTTATATTTACTTTAAAATACCATTTTAAATAAATTAATACAACATTAAAAAAATACATTTATTTAAACAAGATAATATTTTTGGAAGTAATATATTATAATTTTCAATATATATATATTTATATAAATATATTTTTATTACACAATTTAATTATGTTTACATAAAAGTCTTTATTAAATACCATTATTTAAATAATAAACACAATAAATAATCAAAATAAATGTACCATTTTAAATTATTGGGGTGTTACATTATTTCCCCCTACGAAGAATTGGGTCCTTGCAATTCTAAAATGCTCATACACAAACCACAACAACACCAGACACACCTCACTCCCGAAGCCCCTTTACCGGAAACACCATCAATGGTAGGGTCCTGACGGCCTCAGGTGGATCCCTAAGGTGGTATCCAGCTGCTTGATTTCCTTGGCCCAAACACATTGTGAATAGCTGGGGTTCTACTTGTGTCTAAGACACCTGACCTTCCATAGAGAGTCACCATAGGTGTGGAGGTTGGAAAGTTCAGAGTGAACTGAATCCCAATAAGTCCCACGCACCGCGTCGTTCTTGAAAATATTGATGTCATAGAGTTCTCCGTACATACTAAAACTCAGGACAGTGAATAGGTATGCCGCTCGATGGTCACCATCCAAAGCAGCTTCTAGAAATTTATCGACAACTCGGTAGTTTTCAGCCTGAGTGAAACATAGGAAAAGTGCTTCATGAAATTTTCCCCTTTTCCTATTTGCTGAAAACTGTGAAAATGTGATACAGTAATAGACCTGATTGCTTCCTTGGTAAAGATGGAGAATATTTGGGTTGTTCGACACCCGATGGAGTTGTTTACAAGACAATCGATTGTTTTAGAAAGTCTCATACTCCCTTGGACATGACTTGGCCACAATGATTTCCATTATCTCCATTGGGAGATACAAAAGGCGTGATTCAATAGCCATCTGAAAATTCAAGGAAAATAAAACTTATAAACACATAAACATGTTTTTAGTATTGTTCTAATTTTATCAGATGTCTCTGAAGATACATAAGACAGGTATATATGTATATATATTTTGTTTTCCAAGAAACATAATACTTATTAATGCTTAAAAAAATTTATTTGTTCAGTCCTGGTTTCCCAGAGTTAATTAATCTGAATCCTCTAATACCAACTGTCAAGCCCTAGCTTCCGAGTACCCGGAGCATGTGCCATATGGAAGATCGAATTCAGTTCTGGCCCTGAGAAAACTAGCTGCTACTGAAATGGTTCATCTACTAAGAGTTGTTACCTAAAAAAATTTAATTAAAAATGTAGGGTGAGCATACGAATGCGCAATAAGGGGTTTAAAAATAACATACTATACTGATAATAACTTTTGAAAACATTATTTAAATCTTCCATAAAACATTTTGTCCAAAGAGAAGCTGCGACACTAGTACAAATCCTCAAATTTCTCAAATCAATACCTGCTGTGGGAATTACAAGGATACATAGTTCAATTATAGACATGATGAATAAATGAAATTGCAAAAATTAATGACATAAGAGTATGTATCACAAATTTAACAGCTAAGAGTAATGAATGATCATAGTTTCACATAAAGGTAATTATTTCATTTTCATATATCAAATAATAAAATCACTAAGTGTGATACATATGTCAGGCCACAATCTTTCAATTTTCTGATAATCATAAGTAATGGAACCTAATTAACATGAAAATAATAAGGTATTATAATGCAAAATATTAGGAAAAATATTGTCAAGGCCTCGGCCAAGACATCTAGTGATTAAGGCCTCAGCCATAATCCATAGGCTCTTTAACCAATATTCTACTAGTTGAATATTTTTCTGGTTAATTAATTTACATAGTCATAATGAGGGAAATTCATAGCATATACTATGTCAAGGCCCAATGCCAAGACCTAGGGGATAACTGTAATCGGACCCCAACCAGGAGATCCTCTGTAACAAGACTCCAACCCGGAGTGCCTCTAATAACCAGACACAAACCCGGAGCGCCTCTCTAACCAAACACCAACCCGGAGGGTCTGCTGTAACTAGACCCCAACCCGGAGGGCTTACTTTTACCGGTCCCCACCCCAGAACATACTGGGTCTAATGCATTCCACATATATCATAAATCAAAGTGCACATACCACTTTGATTTATTTAAGTAAATTAACACTTAAAAATTACTTGGTTTCTTAATTCACTTTTCATTTTGTTCAAGGTGTCCCATGCCACATTGAATATTTAATTTTATTAGATATTACCCAAGGTGTCCCATACCACATTGGGTATTTTAATTTCATTTCTCATTACCCAAGGTGTCCCATACCACATTGGGTAATTTAGTTAATTGTCATGGTTTTTCATATGCATGCATTATTGAATACAATGATAAATAAAATGGATAATGAAACCATTGTACATTTCCAATAGAAATACATGATACGATAATGAACATATAAATATTTGTAATAACAATTTTCCACAACAGACATGGACAAGAAAAGTATCTTTTTCACATATAATTATAATTAAGGCACATAAAATGATGAATGAATGGGGTTTGCCACATGAAATGATAACACTTTGACTTAAAATCCTTATTCATGTAGAGGGATACTTAATAAAAAAATACATGTTATTTAATATGCTGATAAAAGTACCAGTGAACATGAAAATAGGCTAAGTCATAAATTTGATTAACCTACATCAAACATTGTAGAAATTTCATTATGTAATAAGACTATATGTGAGCACAACATGATTTAAAAATCCATTTATTTTCTAATATATTTTGTTCGAGTTAAAATATATTCTTTTAAAGTAAAACGTGGATAATATTATCAAAACTGTTTTAATTAACGTAAACTTGACAAGTTAAATGTATTATAGTATACTTATACACACAAGTGCATATTAGTTTAGCAAACACAAAATTAACATTTATTAATAATCCTCCAAACATTAACTGCATTAACTAATTCTAATAATCAATACTGGAAATTTTGGTTTTGGAAACTATATAATTATATATAACCGTATATAGACAAGGTATATGTATTTAAATTTCCATAACCAAATAAGGTTTAATAATTTCCTACATGTAATATATACTTCCATAACATATTTATTTATTGACTCTACTTAATTGAACCCCAAAACATGTTAGGTTTTTAACATATTTGATCGGGTGTATATACATATATAAAAATTGGGGTTTTTCATACCAAGTATAAATCCAATGTACCTGAATGACATTTCTCATCTAAAACATTACCTAAGACATAGAAATCGCCTTTTAAAAATTATGAAAATGATTTGGATTATGTCACCTAAATATGTATCTATTCATATACTTAGGTTTTAAAAATGTAATTCCATTTAACCCAAGACTTAGTTCGCAAATAAAATATTATTAAAGGACGGATACTCAAGTTTTAAAAATCATAAATGGCTGTATTGGAAAACATATATGCATAATTATATAATTATACACACACACATATATATATATATAAAGTTTACAACAAAAAAGTCCTACATATTAAAAATAAATTTAGAATACCCTTTATGGGTATATAATCCTTTGTAAAACATACTAAAATATTTTGGAAACCATAGAAATAGATATATTTTGGGAAATTATTCATATATATATATATAATTAAAAACTTGAATATGCACATAATTATATATATATATTGGGGTTTTTTATAAAAAGTACAAATCTAGTTGAACCAAAAATATAATTCACATCTAAAACATTATTTGAAGGTTGGAAATCATCCTTTAAAATCCATAAATCAGGTTTGGATTGAGTCTTTGGTATACATGTACATACACAAATATGCGTATAAGTAAATATGGGATTTGTCATAAGAATTACAAATTCAATTGAACCCAAAACTTAATTCGCATCAAAAACATTATTTAAGGATGGAAACCATCTTCTAAAATTCATAAAAATGTTTTGGTTCGAGTCACATTATTTGTTCGTATATATATATATACATATATATATATATATTATTATATACAAAGTGTATAATCAGGTTTGAAAATATAAAAACACATGAAAATAAATCCTTACAAAATTATAATCTCTTGAACAAAAACGTCCGACATTTTAAAACATGAACTAACTTGGATTTTAAATACAAATAAATATACCTATATATATATCTAATTAAATACAAAACTGTATAATCCATTTTATATAATAAAAACAATTAAAAAGGACTCTTTATCTGAATTAAATCGGAGAGGGTAATGGGTAAACAAGGGAGAGCCTAATAGAGAGCAATTTCAGGTAGCGATTAGGGGCGCAGAGTGAGGTTTGGGTCTTCTCATAGTATAAGAAGTTCTCAATTTATACCAAATGAAAAGGGTTCCATAAGTTTCTCTAGGAATCTGAGTTTTATTTTAATTTTTTTATATTCTCTTTGTTTTCCCTATAACTCCTTGGGTTCCCTCATTCCCATTATTATTTTCACCCGTTTTTGACTTTTCTTCTCCCTTATCCCATCCCATATTATTCATTTTTTTATTATTTTAGCCCCCCTTTTGTTTGGTGTGTGAGTCATGCCTCACCAAGGCATCTTCCAAACATTTTTTTGCTTGTTTGTTTTTTATTATCTCACGTTGACATATCCTCTCCTTTTTATCATTATTTTATTTTATTATTATTATTTTTAAACAAAAAAAGTCATCATTGTTTTTAACAAAACATGTGTATACATATATATATCCGTTTTTTAATTATATTAATATATATATATATATTAATAAAAAATGTTAAAAGTATACATATGATTATATATAAATTCATTTATTTTTCAAAACATGTATGTTAAAGTGTGTTTTTTATACATATATACCGTATTTTCATTTGTTATATAAAAATATATATATAATTTGTTTTATTAATATAACTAATTCAAATTAAATATTTATTTAAAACATATATCATAAGTGTGTTTTTTAATAATAATTATATATATTTATAAATTATAAATTTTATAAACCAAAAATATAATATATTATAAAATATATTATCTTAAGAAAAATAATAATGGGTTTTTTAAACAATGTTCTACCCTTAATTATTATTACTTTATTATTATGATTATTTTCATTAAAATATTTAAACAAGTTATATTTACTTTAAAATACCATTTTAAATAAATTAATACTGCATTAAAAAAATACATTTATTAAAACAAAATAATAATTTTGGAAGTAATATTTTATAATTTTGAATATATATATATCTAAATATATTTTGACTACACAATATAATTTTTATTTATATTAAAGTATTTATTAAATACCCTTATTTTAATAATAATAAAAATAATGATTTAAAATAAATTTACCATTTTAAATTATTTGGGTGTTACATTATTTCTCCCTGAAAAGAATTGTGTCCTCATAATTCCAAAATGCTCCTACACAAACCACAACAACACCAGACACACGTCACTACTGAAGTCCCTTTACCAGAAACACCACTGATGGTAGGGTGTTGATGACATCAGGTGGATCCCTAAGGTGGTATTCAGCTGCTCGATTTCCTTGGCCCAGACACACTGTCAACAGCTGGGGTTGTACTTGTGCCTAAAGCACTCAGCCTTCCATAGAGAGGAATGATAAGTGTGGAGGTTGGAAAGTTCAGAGTGAACTAAATCCCTATAATTCCCATGCACCACATCACTCTTGAAAATATTGATATCATCGATTTCTCCATACATAATAAAACTTAGGACCTGGAATAGGTGGGCCGCTCGATGGTCACCATCCAAAGCTGCTTCGAGAAATATTTCGATAGCTCGGTAGTTATCAGCCAGACTGAAACATAGAAAAATCACTTCATGAAATTTTCCCCTTTTCCTATATGCTAAAAATTGTAAAAATGTTATACGGTAATATAGCAGATTGCTACCTTGGTATAGATGGAGGATATTTGGGAGGTTCGACACCTGATGGAGTTGTTTACAAGACAATCGAATGGTTTCGAAAGTCTCGCAGTCCCCTGGACATGACTTGGCTACTATGATTTCTAATATATCCATTGGGAGAGACAGAAGGCATGATTCAATAGCCATATGAAAATTCAAGGAAACTACTACTTATTAACACATAATCATGTTTTTATTATTGTTCTAATTTTATCGGATGCCTCCGAAGAGACATAAGACTAGTATATATATATATATTGTTTTCCAAGAAACATCATAATTAGTAATGCTAAAATAAATTTTTCTTTGTTCAGTCCTAGTTTTCCAAAGATAACTAAACCGAATCTTCTGATACCAACTGTCAAGCCCCAGCTTCCAAGTACCCGAAGCTGGTGCCATACAGAGGATTGAATTCAGTTCAGTCCCTGAGAAAACCAGCTGCTACTGAAATGGTTCATCTGCTAAGAGCTGTTAACTGAAACTTTTAATTAAAAATGTAGGGTGAGCATACGAATGCCCAATAAGGGGTTTAAAAATAACATACTATACTCATAATAACTTTTTAAAACAATATTTAAAAATTCCATAAAACATTTGGTTTAAAGAGAAGCTAAGACAATAGTACAAATCATCATATTGCTCAAATCAATACATCTTGTTGGAATTACAGGGATACATAGTTCAATTATAGGCATGCTGAATAAATGAAATTCCAAAAATGAATGACATAAGAGTATATAGCAAAAATTAAATAGCTAAGAGTAATGAATTATCAAAGTTGCGCATAAAGGTAATTATATCATTTTCATACATAAAATACTAAAATCACTGAGTGTTATACATATTTCATGCCATAAAATTTCACTTTTCTGATACTCATAAAAAATGGCTCTTAATTAACATGCCCATAATAAGGGATTATAAGGCCAAACATTCTGAAACATATTGTCGAGGCCTTGGCCAAGACATCTAGTGATTAAGGCCTCTTCCATAATCTATAATCTCTTTAAACAATATTCTACTAATCAAATATTTTTCTTGATAATTAATTTACATAGTCATGATGATGGAAATGCATATTCCCAACCGTGTCAATACCTCATGGGAAGAAATAGGTGAAAAATGTAACTGAACCCCAACCCGGAGGGCCTCTGTAACCAGACTCCATACCCGGAGTGCCTCTAATAACCAGACACCAACCCAGAGTTCCTCTGTAACCAGACATCAACCCGGAGGGTCTGCTGTAACCAGACCCCAACCCGAAGGGATTACTTTTACTGTTCCCTACCCCGAAACATACTAGGTCCAGTGCATTCCTCATATATCATAAATCAAAGTTTACATACCACTTTTAATTATTTAAATAACTTAACACTTACAAATTACTTGGTTTCTTAATTAACATTTCATTTTGATCAAGGTGTCCCATGCCACTTTGAATATTTAATTTTATTAGATATTACCCAAGGTGTCCAATACCACTTTGGGTAATTTAATTTCATTTATCATTACCCAAGGCGTCTCATACCACTTTGGGTAATTTAGTTCATTGTCATGGTTTTTCATATGCATGTATTATTGAATACGACATTAAATAAAATGGATAATGAAACCAATGTACATTTACTGTAGAAATACATGATACGACAATGAACATATAAATTTTGTTAATAAAAATTTTCCAAGGCAGACATGGACAAGTAAAGTATCTTTTTCAGATGTAATAATAATTAAAGCACATAAAATGATGAATGAATGGGGTTTTCTACATGAAATGATAACTCTTTGACATATAATACTTATCCATGTTGAGGGATTCTTAATAAAAAATAAATTTTATTTAATATGTTGATAAAAGTATCGGTGAACATGGAAATAGGGTAAATAATAAACATGATTAACCTACATCAAACGTTGTATCATGTTCATTATGTAATAAGACAATATGCGAGAACAACATGATTTAAAAATCCATTTATTTTCTAATATATTTTTGTCAAGTTAAAATATATTCTTTTAAAATTAAAACGTGGATAATATTATCAAAACTGTTTTAATTAAAATAATCATGACATGTTAAATGTACTATTGTACACTTACACACACAAGTGCATATTAGTTTAGCAAACACCAAATTTACATTTTTAAAAAATCCTTCAAAAATTAACTGCATTAACTAATTCTAATAATCAATACTGGAAATTAGGGTTTTGGAAACTATATAATTATATATAACCATATATACACAATGTATATGTATTTAAATCTCCATAACCAAATAAGGTTTAATAATTTATTACATGTAATAAATAATTCCATAACATATTTATTTATTGACTATACTTGATTGAAACCCAAAACATGTTAGGTTTGTAACACATATGTCCGGGTGTATATACATATATAAAAATTATGGTTTTTCATACCAAGTATAAATCCAATTATACCCGAATAACGTTTTGCATCTAAAAAATTACCTAAGGCTTGGAAATAAGCTTTTAAATATTATAAAATGGATTTGGATTGTGTCACTTAAATATGTGCCTATGTATATACTTAGGTTTTAAAAACGTAATTCCATTTAACCCAATACTTAGTTCGCATATATAATATTATTAAAGGTTGGATACTAACGTATTAAAAATCATAAATGTCTGTATTGGAAGACATATATGCATAATTATATAATTATACACACATATATATAATGTTTACAAAAAAAGGTTTTCATATTAAAAATAAATTCAGAATACCCTTTATGTGTATATAATCCTTTATAAACATACTAAAATATTTTGGAAATCTTAGAAATAGATTTATTTTTGGGAAATTATATATATATATATATATATATATATATGTATATAATTAAACACTAAAATGTTAACATAAGTATATATATATATATATATTGGGTTGTTTCCTAAATAGTACAAATCTAATTGAACCGAAAATATAATTCGCATCTAAAACATTATTTGATGGTTGGAAATCATCCTTTCAAATCCATAAATCAGGTTTCGATGGAGTCTTAGTTGTACATGTACATACCCAAATATGCACATATGTATATATTGGATTTTTCATAAGAATTACAAATTCAATTGAATCCAAAACACAATTCACATCAAAAACATTATTTAAGGATTGGAAACCATCTTCTAATATTCATAAAACAGATTTGGTTTGAGTCACATAATTTTTCATATATATATATACATCTATATATATATGATTATATACAAAGTGTATAATTGGGTTTGAAAATATAAAAACACTTGAAAATAAATCCTTACAACATTATAAACTCTTGAACACAAAAGTCCAACATTTTAAAAAATAAACTAGCTTGGATTTGAAATACAAATAAATATACATGTATATATATATGATTATATACAAAACTATATAATCAGTTTTATATAATAAAAACAATCATAAATGACCCCTTACCTGAATTAAATAGAATAGGGTAGTGGGTAATCAAGGGAGAGCCTGACATAGAGCAATTTCAGGTAGCGATTAGGGGCACAGAGTGAGGTTCGGGTCTTCCCATAGTATAAGAATTTCTCAATTTATACCAAATGAAAGGGGTTCCATAAGCTTCTCTAGGAAGCATAGTTTTATTTTTATTTTTATATATTTTCGTTATTTTCCTTATTACTCAATGGGTTCCCTCATTCCCACAATTATTTTTACCCGTTTTTTAATTTTCTTCTCCCTTATCCCATCTCACATTATTATTATTTTTATCCCCCCCTTTTGTTTGGTGTGTGAGTCATGCCTCACCAAGGCATCTTTCAAACATTTTTTTTGTTTGTTTTTTATTCTCTCACATTGACATATCTTCTCCTTTTTATCATTATTTTATTATTATTATTATTATTAAACAAAACAAGCCATCATTGTTTTTAACAAAACGTGTTTATATATATATATATATATATATATATCCGTTTCTTAATTATATTAATATATATATTAATCAAAATGTGAAAAGCATACATATGTTTATATATAAATTTGTTTTATTAAAACATGTATATTAAAGTGTATTTTTTATACATATATATTGTATTAGCAATATATATATATATATATAATTCGTTTTCTTAATATAAATAATTAAAATTACATTTTTATTTAAAACATATATAATAAGTGCTTATTTTAATAATAATTATATATATTTATAAATTATAAGTTTTTTAAACCAAAAACATAATATATTATAAAATATATTATCATAAGAATAATAATAATGGGTTTTTTAAAACAATGATCCACCCTTAATTATTATTACATTATTATTCTTATTATTATCATTAAAATATTAAAACATTTTATATTTACTTTAAAATAAAATTTTAAATAAATTAATACAACATTAAAAAAATACATTTATTTAAACAAAATAATATTTTTGGAAGTAATATTCTATAATTTTGAATATATATATATATATATCTAAATATATTTTGATTACAAAATATAATTTTTTTACACAAAAGTCTTTATTAAATACCCTTATTTAAATAATAGACAAAATAAATAATTAAATTGAATGTACCATTTTAAATTCTTGGGGTGTTACATTATTTCCCCCTATAATGAATTGCTTCCTCGCAATTCTAAAACACTCGTACACAAACCACAACAACACCAGACACACATCACTCCTGATGTCCCTTTACAGGAAACACCACCGATGGTAGGGTGCTGACGTCCTAAGGTGGATCCCTAAGGTGGTATTCAGCTACTCGATTTCCTTGGCCCAGACACACTGTGAACAGCTGGGGTCGTACTTGTTCCTAAAGCACTCATCCTTCCTTATAGAGGTGTGATAAGTGTGGAGGTTGGAAAGTTCAGAGAGAACTAAAACCCTATAAGTCCCACGCACCACGTCACTCTTGAAAATATTGATGTCGTAGAGTTCTCCATACATACTAAAACTCAGGACCTCGAATAGGTAGGTCGCTCGATGGTCACCATCCAAAGAAGATTGTAGAAATTCACCGACAGCTCAGTAGTTATCAGCCAGAGTGAAACATAGAAAAGGGCTTCATGAAATTTTCCCCTTTTCCTATATGATGAAAATTTTGTAAATGTGATACGGTAATAGACCAGATTGATTCCTTGGTAATGATGGAGGAAATTTGGGCGGTTCGACACAGGTTGGAGTTTTTTACAAGACTATCGAATGTTTTCGAAAGTCTCGTAGTCCCTTAGACATGACTTGGCCACTATGATTTGCATTTTCTCCTTTTGGGAGAGAGAGAAGGAATTAATCAATATCCATCTTAAAATTCAAGGAAACTACTACTTATTTACACATAACAAGGTTTTTAGTATTGTTCTATTTGTATAGGATGTCTCCGAAGAGACATAAGACTGGTATGTATATATATTGTTTTCCAAGAAACATCATACTTAGTAATGCTTAAATAAAATTTTCTTTTTTCAGTCCTTGTTTTCCAGAGTTAACTAAACTGAATCCTCTTATACCAACTGTCACGCCCCAGCTTCTGAGTACCTGGATTTGGTGCAATACAGAGGATCGAATTTGGTTCAGGCCTTGAAAAATCCAGCTACTACTGAAATTTTTCATCTCCTAAGTGTTGTTACCTAAAAAATTTTAATTAGAAACAAAGGGTGAGGATATGAATGCCCAAAACGGGGTTTAAATATAACATACTATACTCATAATAATTGTTGAAAAAAATCTTTTAAAATTCCATAAATCATTTTATCCAATGAGAAACTGCGACACTAGTAAAAATCATCAAATTGCTCAAATCAATACTTGTTGTTTGAATTACATGGATACATAGTTCAATTATCGGCATGCTGAATAAATGAAATTAAAAAAATTAATGACATAAGAGTATGTAGAATATATTAAATAGCTAAGAGTAATGAATGATAGGAGTTTCTCATAAAGGCAATTATTTCATTTTCATTCATCAAATACTAAAATCATTGAGTGCTATAAATATGTCATGCCATAATCATTCAGTTTTCTGATACTCATAAGAAATGGATCTTAATTAACATGCACATAATAAGGGATTATAATGTTGAACATTCTGAAACATATTGTCGATGCCTCGGCCAAGACATCTAGTGATTAAGGCCTCAACCATAATCCATAAGTTCATTAACCAATATTGTACTAGTCAAATATTTTTCTGGTTAATTAATTTACATAGTCATAATGAGGTAAATGCATATGTTGGACCATGTCAAGGCTTCGTGCTAAGACCTATGGTCTAACTGTAACCGGACCCCAACCTTGCGAGCCTCTATAACCGGACTCCAACCCGGAGTGCCTCTAATAAACGGACAACAACCTGGAGTGCCTCTATAACCGGACCCCAACCCGGAGGGCTTACTTTTACCAGTCCCACCCTCAGAACATACTGGGTCCAATGCATTCCTCATATCTCATAAATCAAAGTGCACATACCACTTTTATTTATTATATAAATTATCACTTACAAATTACATGGTTTCTTAATTCATTTTTCATTTTTTTCAAGGAGTCCAATGCCACTTTGAATATTTAATTTTATTAGATATTACCCAAGGTGTCCCATGCCACTATGGGTAATTTAATTTCATTTCTCATTACCCAAGGTGTCCCATACCACTTTGGGTAATTTAGTTCATTGTCATGGTTTTTTATATGCATGCATTATGGAATACAATGATAAATAAAATGGATAATGAAACCATTGTACATTTACTGTAGAAATACATGATACGACAATGAACATATAAAGTTTGGTAATAAAAATTTTCCAAGGCAGACATGGACATGTAAAATATCTTTCTCACATGTAATAATAATTGAAGCACATAAAATGATGAATGAATGGGGTTTTCCATATAAAATAATAACTCTTTGACTTAAAATCCTTATTCATGTAGAGTGATACTTAATAAAAAATACATGTTATTTAATATGCTGATAAAAGTATCAGTGAACATGCAAATATGCTAAATGAAAAACTTCATTATCCTACTTCAAACATTGTAGAAAGTTCATTATGTAATAAGACTATATCTAAGAACAACATGATTTAAAAATCCATTTATTTTCTAATATATTTTGGTCAAGTTAAAATATATTTTTTTAAATTAAAATGTGGATAATATTATCATAACTATTTTAGTTAAAATAAACTTGACATGTTAAATGTATTATTGTATACATATACACAGAAGTGCATATTAGCTTAGAAAAAACGAAATTAACATTTATTAATAATCCTTCAAACATTAACTTTATTAACTAATTCTAATAATCAAAACTGGAAATTAGGGTTTTGGAAACTATATAATTATATATAACCGTATATACACAAGGTATATGTATTTAAATCTCCATAATCAAATAAGGTTTAATAGTTTCCTGCATGTATTAAATACTTCCATAATATATTTATTTATTGACTCTACTTGAATGAAACCCAAAACATGTTGGATTTGTAATATATATGACCAGGTGTATATACATATATAAAAATTTGGGTTTTGTATACCAATTATAAATCCAATTGTACACGAATGAAATTTCGCATCTAAAACATTACCTAATGCTTGAAAATCTCCTTTTAAAAATTATAAAACAGATTTGGATTGTGTCACTTAAATATGTACCTATGTATATACTTAGGTTTTGAAAATGTAATTCCATTTTACCCAAGACTTAGTTCGGACATAAAATATTATTAAATGATGGATACTCAAATCTTATAAATCATCAGTGTCTGTATTGGAAAAGATATATGTGTAATTATATAATTATACATATATATATATAAAGTTTACAAAAAAAGGTTTTCATATTAAAAATAAATTCAGAATACCCTTTATTTGTAAATAATCCATTATAAAACATGCTGAAATATTTTTGAAATCATAGAAATAGATATATATTTGGGAAATTATACATACATAAATATATTTATATAATTAAACACTTTAATATGCACATAAGTTATATATATATTTGGTTTTTTCATAAGAAGTACAAATCTAATTGAACCCAAAATATAATTTGCATATAAAACAATATTTGAAGGTTGGAAATTATCCTTTAAAATCCATAAATCTGGTTTGGATTGAGTCTTAGATATTCATATACATTACCAAATATGGGCATAAGTATATATTGGATTTTGCATAAGAATTACAAATTCAATTGAACCCAAAACATAATTCGAATCAAAAACATTATTTATGGATTGGAAACCATCTTCTAACATTCATAAAACTGATTTGGTTTGAGTCACATAATTTGTTCGTATATATATATATATGATTATAAAAAAGTGTATAATAGAGTTTTCAAATATAAAAACACTTGAAAATGAATCCTTACATCATTATAAACTCTTGTACACAAACATCCAACATTATAAAACATGAACTAGCTAGGATTTGACATAAAAATTAATATGCATATATATATATCTAATTATATACAAAACTATATGATCAATTTTATATAATAAAAATAATTAAAAAGTACCCCTTACAAGAATTAAATCGAAGAGGGTAGTGGGTAAACAAGGGAGAGCCTGGTAGAGAGCAATTTCTGGTAGCGATTAGTGGCACAGAGTGAGGTTCGGGTATTCACATAGTATAAGAAGTTCTCAATTTATACCAAATGAAAGGGGTTCCATAAGCATCTCTAGGAAGTTTAGTTTTATTTTTATTTTTATATATTTTCTTTTTTTCCCTATTACTCCATGTGTTACCTCATTCTTACAATTATTTTCATACCTTTTTGAATTTTCTTCTCCCCTATCCCATATCACATTATTCTTTTCTTTTGTTTTATCCCCCCCCCTTTTGTTTGCTGTGTGAGTCATGCCTCACCAAGGCATATTTCAAACATTTTTTTTGTTTTTATTTTTTTATTCTCTCACGTTGACATATCTTCTCCTTTTTATCATTATTTTATTTTATTATTATTTTTAAACTAAACAAGTCATGATTGTTTTTAACAAAATGTGTGTATACATATATATATATATATATATATATATCCGTTTTTAATTATATTAATATATATATATATATTAATCAAAATGTGAAAAGTATACATATGTTTATATATAAATTCATTTTTTTCAAAATATGTATATTAAAGATTGTTTTTTATACATATATAACGTATTATCATTTTCTATATATAAATATATATATAATTTGTTTTCTTAATATAAGTAAATAAAATTAAATTTTTTATTTAAAACATATATAATAAGTGCGTTTTTTAATAATAATTATATATATTTATAAATTATAAATTTTATAAACCAAAAACATAATATATTATAAAATATTTTATCTTAAGAATAATAATAATGGGTTTTTTTAAACAAATGTTCTACCCTTAATTAATATTACTTTATTATTATTATTTTCATTAAAAATATTAAAACATGTTATATTTACATTAAAATACCATTTTAAATAAATTAATACAACACTAAAAAAATAAATTTATTTAAACAAAATAATATTTTTGGAAGTAATATTTTATAATTTTGAATATATTCATATATCTAAATATATTTTGATTACACAATATAATTTTTTTTACCTAAAAGTCTTTATTAAATACCCTTATTTAAATAATAAACAAAATAAATAATTAAAATGAATGTACCATTTTAAATTCTTGGGGCGTTACATAATTTAACCTTTTGTTAGGATATAGTAGGGTAATGTTTCTAATTTTCGGTGGGCCTAAGGGGGCACTCACATCATCACTGTAGGCCCATGATTAGTTCCCAACAAGGGCAAGTTGTGACATAACATTTCTCATTAATCTTATTTATAAATTTCATATTTTTGGCAATGATATTATTCTATTTTTGACTTCAGAATATCTATACTTTTTAGTTTTTATCTATTTGATTCTGAACATCATTCATTGCTTGTACCCACTCATCATGATCAATAGTTTCAATCAGAGTTCTTGGTTAAACCTATGATATTCGAGATGATTGGATTTCAATTTCCATTATTCTTATGGTTTGTACTATAACCTCCTAAGAACATCCCATATTTATTATATCAATATGTTTTCAAATATTGGATGTATAAAAACCTATCTTATAGTAGTATCATTATCAAATGTCTAATCAGAGTCAATATCAACTATATTTGGCTGAAGATTTTCATGTTTTGTATTCATATTTTCGAAATTATATGTGCTTCATTTTTTTTAACTAATTATAAACCATAAAAAATGTATTTGATTTATGATTATTTTCAATGATTTTAACATCATATCATTCCACCAGTTTGTGCATCCATTTTTATTTCACTTATATCCACTTCTAATTGATAAGTATCACATAAAAATCCTCTTATCTAAATTCTATTCAAACTTTCCCAACATGACGCCTTTGATATTTATAAAGAATAAAATACCAAATACCTTCAAGTAAATTAAAATTTTATTCTTCTTGTAACAAAAATCATATAGAGTAAATTTGTGGGGTATCAAAAAAATATATGATCTGATTGTGTACAGTAGTACACATTTCTTCTCTCCTATTTTATTTCTAAAATTTTGTTTTTAATAAGAATTTTCATACCCATATATACAATGATTTTGTTATTACTATGTATAAAACCATTCTATCGGGAAGTATATGGTGTGATAAAATGATTCATGATTCCATGTTTGGAAATATTTCATTCAAATGAATCATATGTATATTCATTTATATTCTCATATCTCAATTTATTTATATAAAGACCTCAATATTTTAAAACATGTCTCATGAAATCATTGAACATATTAATATATTCTGAATTTTTCTTAATGAAAATCAAATTCTCATTCAAGTGAAATCATCAATGAATGGGATGAAGTCAAGTATTAATTATTTAAATAACAATGCTTACAAAATTTTATTAATTATCCTTTAGGTTTATCAATATTTTTTAAAACCATCATATCAAATTTCATGCTGGTAGATCACTAACTTTTAATAACCCATGACATTATTATTTTAAAATGCTTAAATAAAAAAATTTTAAACATGATTTAGTTTCCCTATGATTTTGAATTAAATTCCCTTTCTCAATATATAAAATATTTTCTAAAATTCTCGTTAGGCACTTATATGAACAACGACCCTACATTTCACTATGACAAAAAATTTCACCAAGAAAGTCAAATATATTCAATGTTAGAAAATTAGAAATATTTAAATTCACTACTTACCTTATTTGATACTTTGATTTAATCTCCTCAGAATAACTCCCTCTACGTGAAATTGTTTTTCCACATAGTGAAAAATAGTACCAGCATGTGTAAGATTTATGGACAAATAGTACAGAACACCAATAATATCCTTGAAATACAAATCTTTTTGGATGAAAATATTTTTTTTTTGAAAAAACATTTTCCAAATTTTTATAACGCACTTCTTGGGATTGAACATGAATCTATTTCAGAGTCACATGGATTCCCAATTTCCTTATTTATTTTATTGATATAATTGAATGGTACAAATCATTTTATTGATAAAAAAATTTGTATATTTTCTATTTGAACCATAAATATTAGTATAAATTGAATTACAAATAGATTTATTAGGTAAAAAATTAATCTTAATATTTTTGGAAAATTATGTCATCTCATATAGAGGATTTAGCCTTAACATCAACATATTTTTTAATTTCATAATTTACAAAATCAACGCCATTCTCATCGACAATAAATATATATTAAATTGTAAATATTTATTATTATTTTTAATAATGTATTACCTCAACATACATAACAATATTTTCATGTTTATTTGATTTTAATTTAAACTTATTAAATTCATAATTGTAGGCTATCTCATTTTTGACAAAATCATTAGTCTCTTCAGATAGATTCTTTTTTCTATTTCAAAATATATTTCATTTATTTTGTATCATGGTATTCTATTCAATAAAATATCTAAGATTATCTTTTTTACATGTGTTCCAGCTCAGTTGGTTCTGAATCACCTTCTCCACTGCTTGAATTGTCAGACCCTTTTTCAATATGTTCTACAAAATTGGTAAATTTCTCACCAAAATTTCATTAAAATTATATAATAGACGAATGATTAGGATCTTATTCCATATTAAATAAATTAATTCTCTTCTTTATAGAAAATATATTCATTATTATAAAAAGTTTGGCTGAATCCTTTGAGATTTTACGCCACTTCGTTATTTACGTTTCCTACAATTTATAGACTAAAAATATGCTCCATTATTTATGGAAAATTCATAGAAAAATTACCAACACCATTGAATCTATCACATATAGGTTGAAAATTTCCTACAATATTTATCATTACCTTCTTAAATTTAGTTGATATAGGAAAAATGATTCCGGTATAGTCTCCATATTCTTATTCACCCTAAGATTCACTTGAGTTTTCAACATAGAATTCTTCTTGAATTTTAATACTTCTCATAAACACAAAATGTATTTCATATTTGATATTTTTATTGATGTATAAAATTTATCCCATCCCATAAGCAAAGATAATATTATGTAATTCATCAAGTGATATTTATTGGTTTTCTAAAATAGTTGAGATCTTGTGGTCAAATATGTCTTGAACGTTTCTCATATTTTTTTCTAACAATGATGAAATATTCACTATTTTCCATGAACCCTAATATTTTAAAAAAAAATCATTGATCATCTTAAAATATTCATAAATATTATCTTCCTTCGTAATATTGATTTCTTAAAATTTTATTCTCCACTTCTATAGCTTATCCTCTTTGACTAGAACATTTTATTCATAGTTTCTTTATAACTTGTGCTAGATTTGTTTTGCTAACTACAGTCCCATAAATTTTTTATAGAACTTTTATAATTTTTTTCAATAGTATTTGATATCTTACCATCAAAATCAATATTTCTTTTATTTGAAAACACTATTTGATCATTACCTTCAATGGGTAAAAATCCAACATCTTCATCATCTCTAATCTCCCCAAACGTGGACTCGTCACTATATGGAAAAATATTTACATGATTAAAACATAAGATTAGTCTCACACTCTGAATATCCAATTTCACACTAGATTGAGATATTTCACACTACTAACACATATACATTGAAACATGAATGAGAAAGATTTATTTAATGATTTTGTTGCTTTAATAATAATAAATATCAATATTAATCCATGATCCTATAAAAAATTCAAAAATAGTATGTTGACTTCATGAAAAGTTTTATTTTGACCTACTACTTGTATCTCGAACTTCAATGTGATTAATGAATTATCAAACTAAAGACGATGTAGATAATAACATCTGAACATTAGGTGTAAGGGTCAATTATTCACTTGGTTTTCTAAAACTCAAATCAATAAAAGTTTTAATACCCCTCCCATTAGACTTATACTCATATTATGTAAACTCATAACTCATGAATTAAAATAATTCAGGGAAAAAAATTTCCATCTTAGCACCCTCGAACAATCTCAAAACCTAATTACACAAACATCATATTTTTCCTTCTTCACTCTGTTAACCTCACAAATATGAACCATAATCTCAAAATATACTCACCTTTAATTAACTACAGGTATCCAAACAAATTCTTATTCCAACATTATTATTTATTAGTTTCTCAAAAAAAACCCCTTTAAGAGTCTGCAATAGATTTAATTATCGAGAAGAATAACTCACAAAAAAATGAAATTTTGAATTTCCTATAATACCAATGTTGTTTTTCTCACTAAAAAAGATTAAAATAATAATCAAAAATAAAATCATGTCATGTAGAAATGTATCTCATAATAGAGAAAAAATCAACCTATTGAATATATACACTAGAAAATACATCAATAATTATTTAATGATCAAATTCTGGTTATTGTTTTGAATCTAAACCATCAGAAAATTTTAAAACTAATATAACAAAATTATTTTCTAGTGGTTCCTTGTAAAAAAATAAAATTTTGAAATCCTATAAATATTCCTGATGATACATTTCAAAAGATACAATACATGTTAACATATATCACTATATTTAAATTATCAAACAAATCATCTTGAATCATATTTTAAATTTGATGTTTTAATCCTTGAAAATAACCCTTTTCATATTTATGTTAATTTTCTTCAAAATATTGAAATTCTAGAATAGTAAAATCTTCTATTTATAGAAACATAAAAATATATCTAATTTCTAACACTTACACAGATATATGGATACTTACATAATAATAGATTATGTTTATGTAGTAGTAGATTTATTCTTACACATAACATGATAACATTGTGTGGAGATCATATTTTCATAGGAAGATAGGTTGTTTAAACAAATCAATATGATGTTTATGATGATTATTGTTCATTATTACACAAAAATATTAATGTTTATGAATATGTGCATAATGTTTACATGGAGGATACATGAAACTTATGCATGAACAGATTCAAGATTTTACATAGTCCAGAATCATCCTTACAGTGAAGAGAATGATGATTATATGGAATTAATTTGATAAAATCTAAATCTAGTAAAAATTATAGATTCTATTTTTTACTATCAATGAAACAATTCAAAAAAGATCATGAATAAATCAAAGCATCTAAAAAACATTATGTAGATCCTCTCAATAAAATTAAATGAATCTCAATAATGACTGAAAAAATTCAAACCATAAACAACTCAAAGGGCACTTCAAAGTTCAATAGAAAGAATCACATCAAAATAAGAAGTCAGTGAAACTGGTTTACTAGGTGGGACCCTTTATAAATATGGTGTAAGACCACATTAAAGAGGTTTCATGTGATTAATCAAGTTATCTATCTATATGAATGATTATTCATTGTGATCGTTACTTTTTAATTCTATTGAAATAAAAAGGTTGATATGGTACACCCAATAGACATATTATGAAAAAACCTTGTAAACCTTTTATGTTATTTTATTTCATTAATATATATCATTAATTTTGTATGTTTTTGAGATTTAGAGTAATTTTTTTGAGTAATTCAAACTCAGAGAGGTGATTTGGGTTGAGATATTTTCTATGTTTTGGTACATTAAAGTTAAGAGGATTCTATAGAGTGGCCTATTTCTTCCTTTTTGGATTTTCAGTTGATGAGGTTTTGGCATTAAAATTTTGTGAGAGACTCTCAATAGTCTGTATCTGATAACAGTTCCTAGAGGATCTAAATGTAATAACAACTAACTTCAAAAAAATAAGAAACAATACTTCTTTCTCAAACATTTATTTGATTCAATCAGTGTTGTTATATCGAATAGTTATGGAATCTAAAGATAGAATTGTTTGTATTGAAATATTTAATGGACTAGATTTTGGATTTTGGAAGATGTAGTTGGAGGAGTACCACATCAAAAATAACATGGAGATTTTTTTGAAAGGATTTATGTTTAAGGCAATAGAGAAATGAAAATAGTAAAGTTATATAGAAAGGTATTGGGTTTTGTGAGGATGTCATCATACTAGAATGTATCTTTCAATATATAGGGGAAGAATACTATAATAGAGTAGGTGAGAGATTTGGTTGATATATATGATATGTCTAGAATTCTCAATAAAGTGTTCTTAATGTAATGTCTACTCAATATGAGGCTATCATAAGGGAGGTCAAAAATGGATCATGTAAATGATTTCAGTATAATATTGATCCAACTCAATTCTATAAAGGTAGATTTCACAGATGATGTATGATCCATACTATTTTTATCATATTTTATAAAATACTAGGATGAAATGGTGATATTGGTGAGTAACATTAGTGGAAAAAAAACATGATATTCAAGGATTTGTGAAACATGATTATTGTACAAGTGTTATATGTGAATTAAATTCAATCACCTTCCATGGATGCATTTCTAGTAGATGGAATAGGGAACTCAACTCATTGAATATTTTTAAGGTAATTAGAAGGTAAGTCAAGAGTTAGGAGTATAGGTAGATCTACAGCAACCTGAGCATCATATTAGAAGTCTAGAAAGTAGGGTCATCTCATGAAATACTGCCATGAATATGAAGGAAATTTTCTATGAACAAATTCTAAAGGAATTATTCTCGTTAAATAAAATTGTTAAATTATTTATAATCCATTATTTAGTGTCAATACACTGATGGAATCTTGGATTATATATTTTAGTACATTTTCCAACTCTACTGATCAAAATGGTTGCATAGATAATTATGTTTTAGGAAGATTTGGAAGATTTAATCTAGAAGATAATGAAGTTCTTGAAAGAGTGGGGAAGGGATATGTGAAAATCCATTTGAAGAATTGTAGTTTTATTAAGATTAAAGGAGTCAAACATATTCTGGAAATTTGGAAAAACGTAATTTTAGTTGGACAGTTTAATGATTCAATTTTTGGAGATAATTTGGATAATGAATTTGGGAAATCACATAATATTCTTGAATAATCATTAGAGGTAAAAAGGTGAACACATTATATCTGACCAAATGGGTCGCTGGAGCTACACTTTACCAAACTTCAACATATAAGATATTCAAATTTGTGGCACCACCAGCTTAGTCACCCCAGTAATAATGGTATGAATGTTTAACTAAAAAAGGAATACTGAAGATGTATCATTTAGAAATTATAAGTTTTTATATTTTTTCACTTGATAATCAATGAAATGTGAGCTTTATCTTATGTGTAAATACACCAAAATTCCGAAAGGTGGAACTTGTATATATAGGTTTATAAAGACTTTACCTAGTTAAATATTATAAAGGATCATGATATTTTATAAGGTTCATTAATGAATCCAGGAAAACATTATGGATATAAATCTTAAAAGATAAATTAGAAGTGTTTGAATAATGGAAATATGTAGTTTAAAGGGAGACCATATATAAGATGAAATTTTAGAGATTATAAAACATAGGTGAGTACACCTGAAGATGTGTTAAGAAATTATGCAGATGTAATTAAATTAGGAATGATAAAAATATACATAAGATGTCCCCAAAAAGATGGAATAGATGAAAGGATGAATTTGTAGCACCCCAACCAGATTTTACACCAGAACAATGCTTTGGGTTGAGTGTTAATGGGTCTTATGTGAACCTCCCCATATTCCAAAGGCTGAAGACTAGTAGTGAGGGTGTAAAGAGGTGATAGTGGGGAGACTATACCATTTTTTTATTATAATAATAATGGTCTATATAATCAGAAAAAAAATATTGACCATAAACACTGGACTAGTAAACCGTTGTAGTTGAAGCTCAGATAGATAAAAGAAGCATTAATAAATACAGAAGCTCAAAAACATTTGTAGAATAGAAACATCAAATGATATCATTTGAAACTAAACATGCATAAAATTCTGGTTATATAGAGAAACTAGTAGAAAATGTCCACCCATGGAAAATCATCAGTATATACATATAATCATGCTCATATAGAAAATAGGGACTCAAAAGTAAATCTAGATGATGAAAGATCCTATAATATCCCTTGTTGTTCATCCAATACAAATGGTATGACGCTATGGTTATACTCTTGATCTAGAACATTTACATGATCAAATATCCACAAAGTTTATACACATCATAATGGGACCATGTAGGCCATGATAATAATATCATTATGCCAACACCAACATGTTTCTAACTTACATCCATGATTAAGCATGGGTGTACAATTATTAATAAAAAATCACTTGCATATTTTGTGATATAAACTGATTCCATTATGCTCAAAAGAAAAAATGAATCACTCACTCTCTTCATCCATTAATAATATAATGGTGTTGGAATGATCCTTGTCATATATCTCAAGGTATACACTATCATAAATCAGTCTAGGTGAAACCTTAGGTTCCACCTTCAAAACATCACTCCGAACCTCATCCCATCATCAAGTATCTGACATCCCATAGGAATGCCCATGAAAATACCTTATCCCTCAGACCTCAGCTCATATTCTTAAAATGGATTAAGGCCTAGTGTCTAAGTAATTGAGACATATGTCCTCCAAAAAAAACATAGCCCATCTGCCTCAGTATACGTCAAGTCTTATATCTCAACTGATGGTCTCAACATAATCTATCGATGGATCCTCAACATCCACGTGGATTTCTATGGAAATCACCTCCAAACCTCACTGATGGTCCACACCATCCTAATACGTATCTATACAAGGTCTCTACCCATAAGTGTAGTCAACACCACCTCATCATCTAAGTCATATCCACATGCACACAACTCCAAATGTCACATCAGGAAATCACAGTGAGCATCCATCACCAAAAATTTAAAATGTCACATCATCCTGGAACCTCATCCCCTAAAATCATGTCTCTGAATCTAATGTTTAAAGTTACCCAAAATCAAATGAGTCATACTGATAACCTGATTACCACATCTTCTATATCCAACGACCATGTCACCCAATTGATGATCAACATCACCCAAAGCACTATACTTGATCCCCAACATGATGACCAACATCACCTTAATCGATATGTTCATAACCACCACAATCCATGGTCTAATATCATCATATTTTCATGGAAACATCAATATATATATATATATCTATAAAATAAATTTAATAAATAAAAACACCCATCCTATCCACCTGTAACGACCCAAAGTTTTATCAATGGAAATTCATTTTTATAATTATGCCTTATAGTATAATCCCATTAGGATGAACAATGAAATATTATGATATTAAATACTATGTGATCATTAAACATAATTTTTCCACTTCTATGTTTTGAATTTTGAAAATCTGACATATACGGTTGGGATCAGTACGATATTTGGAGTCCAATAGGAAAAAATAATTTTTGGTGAATAGTATCCAACACTTATAAATAGTAACATACCATTAGGAATAGTTATACAACCTAATGAATAGTAACCTTACCTATGGTAGTATAAAAATAATATTCAAGTGAAAGTATGATGTACCAATATTTTAGAATAAGTAAATGAATGTTTTAAAATTGGTTTTTTAATAATAAATTATGATTGTAATTAAATATAAAATTAATAATATTTAAAAATTTATTATTGAAAAATGGACTTATTTTTTGATTCTACACGTCGGAAAATGGTTAGGGAGAATTTTTGGAATTTTTCTGAAATATTTCAATTTTAGTGAATAGTGAAATACCATAATTTAAAAAATAAGCTCTATAAGCTAATTAGGTAGTCATGCATGATGTTCTACTTATGTAAGCCAAATTGGTTCGGTTTAACATGATAAAACTACTATTATTGGTCCTGGAAGACTCACTATTATTTTCTTGTGGGGAAATAATAAATTAACGAATTTTATATTTAGAAATCCCCTTCTCCCTTCCACTATAAATACCACCCTTCACACCCCCATTTCCTCACACCTCACAGGCTTCAATAATAGTCTAAACTATTCCCAAGGATCTTCTCTAGACCCTCCCCAATGTCCAAGATCTCCTGGTCTCATTAAAATACCATGCCTAGCTACCTTAAATAGGATCTCAAGAGGAGGATTCAAGAGGCAATTCTTCTCTCTCTTTTCTTTATTTTTTCCTTTCAACTTTACATTCTTTTCTTCTCTTATCCTCAAAATCTCCTTTCCAAATTTCTTGATAACTCTAGAATTATTGATATACTTGTATTATATCATGGTAATGTGATTTTACTCATTATAATCCCCCTCCCTGTTTTTGTTAATAAAATGAAATTGTTTCCCATGATGTGTTAATTTTCCTAAATCATGGGTGATGCACTTCCTTTTTCCTAAAAATCCTACAACGGAGTCAATAAAACCATAAAATAGTTGAAAAAATATTGCAATGTTTATTTTTTATTCCATTTTATGTTCTATAACTAATATATTTACTTGACACTTAGTGATAAAACAAAACATGTTCACTGTGATCGAAAAATCGCCCAATTTAACCAAAACAATCATCATTTAATTTTTACCTAATGATTCATCCACTTAGAATATAAAAAAATCATTATAAGATAATTTAAACTTATATAATATCATTAATAATATGAAATATCAGTTCTATATGTTTATCCGTGTTCTACATGAACTTCCATTTATGAATACAAGTGAACCTCTCAAAAAAACCATAAAAATAAACATTCACGAACAATGTTTTTAAAAACTATATCTCATCCAATGGACTATTAAATAACTTAATGAAACCATAATGAACCATATTTACTTAAAAAATGTTATTTAATTGACAATTAATGAATCTAATGTGGATATAAATGACATTAAAGAAAAAAAAAGTGTTCAGATATAAGGTAAGGGGAAATTCATGAACCCAACTTTCTCTCTTTAGGTTCTCCCACTTTCACTCCATTTTTGGTATCATTACTCATTAAAAATCATATTTTCATATGTTTATTAACTATTCTAATATATACATTCTTTCCACTAGTGTTTATGTCAGACTAAATGTTTTCTAAAAGAAAAATTCTTTTTAAAACACACATTTTATTTCTCACTCAAGGTTGATAGTTCTTGTATCAAGTATGTTATTCCCTATTTTTTGGGAACTCAAAGTTTATGAATGTGTTCTTATGATTTGAAACCAATTAATTTAAATGGTTATTTATGTTCAGGATTGATATATTGTAACTCCCCATCCCCAGAAGCCTAGATTCGGTGCATTATTACATAACATTGGCATGATCCCAAAATAGCATGTCTCGAAAGACCGATTATTTTAGTAGCCTTGGAAGTACTAGATACATTAATAAGGTTTACATAACATCATAAAATTGAAAACTAAACAAATTTGTTTCCACAGAGAAAATTGAGATCCCATAGACTATCCCTGTAGATCAATCATAATATACTTCTTCCCATCCTAGGAAATAAAACCTAGAAAGGGGTGAGCTCAGATGCTCAGTAAAGATAACAATATAGCAGAAAAATTCATAAATAAGAATAAACATTTAAGGAAATGTATAGAACTAAAACTAAAGCCTTTTCAACATAAAATTCATCATAATATGGAAAATATAAATAAAAATAATTCCATTTACTTACTCACATGGATACTCTACTAGTCGAACAATAACATAAAATATCAATAAAAACTTTTATAATGATGGAATGCATAATGCCAGACTTTCATAACCACATAGTCAAGGACATATACCAAGACTACAAATAATATTTTTTCAAGGCCTGGTTCCAAGACACTAGTGTGTCTCATGAGACCTACTGATGCATCGAGGAGCTTTAGCGGGCTCCACCCATCACTTACTATGTCTAATGCATTCCTCTTATGAAAAGGTTTAAACATAACATAAAAATTCTTATTAATGCCTGCAAAAAAATGTCAATACTTTATCTATAAACCATGAATTGTATAAAAATAATACATCCACAGTCAAACATATCAAAAAAATTCAATACAATATGTAAAATTTGTATCATAATAAATCAACTTCAAACAAGTTTAAAATCAATCAAATAATGTTGAAATAGATGAAAATGATTTGTAAAACTCTTTTAGAGAAATATTCTTTTTCATGATAACATTTAAAAGTAACACAATTTAAAAAGGAATAAATTTAAAGGCATTTTTGAATCAAAGTGTATCATACCACTTTTAATCTTTTTAGAGGAATAAACATTTTAAAAACATTCATGTCCATATAGATAAATCCTTAAAACCCATTTTGAAAACATGGACATTAATGAGAATCATTACGAGGAATAAATATTTAAAACATTTAAATTGACATTTTAGTAAAAAATACCTTAAAATAATTCCTTTGGAAACTCTTTCATGAAACATGGACATGGATAATAAATTTGTCCCAGTAGATACTTACGTAAAAACAACCTCGTATAATAAAGGGATTGTGAAATTAACCCTTACCTTGTACCTTTCCTTGGTCGAGGGTAGGTTAACATCCTATATAATGGTGAAATAATTGTTATTAAATTATACAATAATCATATATATTAATATGATATCATATATGATATTTTAACATTGCTTTGTTAGTAATATCTTAGTATTATCGTCGTTTTAGGTGTTAACTGATTAATTTTCCTTTATATGATTTGTTACGTAAATAATGTTTTATATGGATAGGATGTATCTTATTAATATTCAGAAGTATATTACGTCTTTAAACATTATTTTTAATCATCTAATGAAAATTAGTCTTGAATGGATACGATGGGGAATGAATCTCATAATGTTCGTGGAGACGGTAATCCGTACGTACGCACGAGCGACAATATCATTCTTTTGATATTAAAATAATATATATTTGGATGATATATCATATATAAAGAATAAATATCATGTTATATTTATTTTTTAAATCAATTACACATCATTATTATACCCATCCAAATAATAATGTATTGAATAACAATTACACCACGACGTGGAGACGGTAAGCCGTACGTACGCACATATGGTGACATGTCATTCAAAGGATGGATAGAATAATGAATATGGTTTAACATATTTATAATAACATCATTTTATATATAATATATTGGAGTTATTATTTTATAATGGAAACAACAAAGAAAGAGGAAGTGGAAGAAGAAAGGAACTTGAAAGAGGTGATGAAGTAATTACCTCTTCTTCAGGTTCTTCCTTTTTATTTGATCAAAAGGGATCCGCAGGTTGGCTTTATGACTAAAGTAATTCCTCTAGGATTAAGGGAGGACATTTGAGAGGGTATTTGGGTTGGGTATGGCCGATCCCAATGGCTTTGAAGGTGGGAATTAGAGAGAAGGGGGGGGGGGGTGCCCTTTTATAAGAGGAGTGAGGGGCACCTTGGGAAAAGCTAGAAATATTATATTATAATAAAATAATTTTCCATTTATAATGGCTAAATTTTTTTTTATTTAATGTCTAAGGTGGTTATGGGTCAAACACCACTCAAAAATGGGTTTTAGATAGTTTTGTGTCACTATATTAACCTTATCTTTTAGATTTAACTATTAGTTAAATAGTTAGACATTTACCATGTCTCTTTGTATGTTTATACTATATGGTTAGTAAACATACTATATAATTCAAGAGAATCAAATGAGATTAATTAATGATACAACTAATATTATATAAGTATTTTGGCAAAACCATATATTTTTATGAACAAAATATCCATTAATAATATAATAATTGTTTTAAAAACAATTTTATGTCAAATTTGAATCAATTTGGTATTTTTTTTTTCTAAATTCATAACAACATT
Source organism: Viscum album (assembly GCA_963277665.1). Lineage (NCBI taxonomy): Eukaryota > Viridiplantae > Streptophyta > Magnoliopsida > Santalales > Viscaceae > Viscum > Viscum album. The sequence goes on along the minus strand of OY728165.1, from coordinate 1,711,331,924 downwards.
AATAATTCAATACATATTCATCTAAACAACCCTAATATGTCATATTAACCTAGAAAAATAGTGTAATTCATTAAAAGTCTCAAATTACGTTTATATGGATATTTATAATATCAATTATTTTAAAATTTCATTAATTAGGTAATTACTGCATCATCATTGTGTCATAAATAAATTAAATTATTTAATGTCTAAATAGTATAAAAAATATTGTTATGTATTAAATCTTTTTATCTTTATAATTAATATTTACAGTTGAATTTACCTTAGGTTTAACCCTATATTAAAAATGGTTAAGTTATTAAACATTGAATTTAACACTTTTATCTTCTCTTTGAATTAAATAATAATAAATGTACTAATCTAATCCATGTGGACCAAATAGGTTCATATTTTATTCATAAGGTTGTTTTTGGTCGAATTGTACTTATAAAATAAAATTAGGACATGTGTTAGGGTAATAATAGTATAATTTATACCCTCAATTACCCTCTTTACTTTTAACCGTGGTAAATAAAAGTAAAATGTTACAATTAACCAAAAATTATTTTTATCTCATTAAACCACATTTTACATACTGATATCAGTCGTTTCTCTTATATTTTTAAAATTAAATTCACAGAAATGGTAAAATTATATTTTATGCAAATTTGTAAATGCACCTTGGAGGTGGGTAAAGGATGGTTAAATTTCAATAAAAATTTTATATATCTAAACTTATTGTAAAATGACTACAAACTACAATAAATTAAATTTAACTTATATAGGTATTATGTATCTATATTTAAATAAAATAATTTTAAAAGAAATGAATAATTATTTAAATGAAAAGTTGGTTTTAACCAATAACGTCGTGTTTTTCACTATTCATCAAAAATTGAATGTTTTCAGAAACATACCAAAAATTCACCCTAAGATAATTTTGATATTAAAAATTCAAAAATGAAGTCTATTTTACCAAATTAAAAACATAGAAATTTCATTTATTACTTTAAAATTAATTCTCGTTGTCAAAACCAAAAAGCGTATTTTTAAGAAATAATAACTATTAAAAGATTGACAATTATTTGTGTCCAATTTCAAAGTGAAATTCCATAAAATTACCGTCATTGGATTAAATGGTAAAAATATAATCTAATTATACTTCCAAAACATTAAAATGTATATTTCAACACTATAAATTATTTTGATTAAAAAAGTCTTTTTCAGTTAAAATATAGCAATTTTCACTATTCACCCAAATATGAAAGTTATCAGAAAAACACCAAAAATTTATTGAAAATAAATTCTTATGTACCGATTCCAAAGAAGAGGTTTATTTTTTAAATTTATTATATAAAAATTTCAAATATTGGATTTAAAAAAAAATTTCCATTAAAAGGCAATAAAATTGCATTTTTTGAAAAATACTTCCTTCATCGGAAAAAAATGAATTTGTTCTTAAATTATGTCTAAGAAACTCATAATATGGATTATTAAATTATAAGGATTATATAAAGTTCATAATTAATTTAATACTATTCATAACTGCTTCTAAACGGCTTGTTTGGTAAGTCATGGTGTGCTTGAACTCAGTGTTGCATGTAATGCAAGTTATTGAATTAATGTGAAGAAATAAAGTTCTATAAAATAATGGGGTGTTACATTCATCCATACTTTAATAAATTGTGTCCTCACAATTTGAAATTGTTCTTCAAAAATAAATTGTTGCTAGAAAATACCTTTGTGTGAAAACCCACATCGTAAATTGGGTTAATAAAATTTAGTCTTAATTTGAGGAAAAGGGGAATGAAATAGTCACCACCAAATTATGATCTCAATTAAGAGAAAATTTTTGGAAATTAGAGACACATAATTTGAGGGTAAACATAAATATTTATAGAGAGTGATTGAGGTCATCAGTCAGAAAAACTTGTTGAATTGAGGGCTTCAAATCCATAAATCTATGATTAATTAAAATATCATCGGTTCATCTAAACATAAGGTATTTGGATAACTCATTTTTATATTTAACATCCCTTACCTAAAGTTTAATAATTAATTTATTAATAGAATAAGAGAAGAATAAAATATATACTTGACAGGTATAGTTCCATCCATTAACTAATTTCTTCCACAAACTCATCTTTCACTCTAAAAGATAACAGAACATAAAAAAATATTCTATTTATCTTATTTTTATAGGGTTAAGAAAATTATATTTCATCTACCAGACCTTCAAAAAACTAAATTATTCAATCCAGGACATCACATGGGCCAGTGGTAGGTGATACACCCTTGTCACCCTTCGGTTGTGGGTTCAAGTCTCGTGGCCTTTCTGGACGCGACGGGTTGTCGCCCAACCTCCGAGTTGTCCTTTTTGTGGAAATCCAAAAATAATATCAAACTAGAATTATCCAAAATAATTCTGTCCAAACTCACATTCCAAAATTTATAAGGAAGGTAAACACAATGGATATCCTTTTTCCCACATAATTACATTTGAGCACCTTCATCATGTATTCTTTTAAAACACTACAACATCCTGAATTACCATAAAACCTTATTGATTACATTCATGATCCATTATTCCTTATAGAATACTAGATATACTCCTTCTATCAAAAATTGTTGTAAACACCAAAAATGACGGAATATACAAATCATTAATCATTTTCAAGGTAGTCAAGAATATCCAATATAATTTATCCAAATCAATAATGTATTATTCCAAAAAACACTACCTAGGTATCAGAACCATATTATGGTTAATCTTTCTCTCAACCATATATTTTCAAAATATTTAACCTGCTATTGAGTCACTTTTCTTGGTTCCACACAATCTTAGGTCCTTAATGAAATGTTACTGCTCTACAATCCTTATATACTCTATAATTCTTATAACATGTACATCAATAATAAAATACTCAAATGACACAATACTTTAATAAAAATGTAAGAAATATAATCATTCCTCTTCATATTCCGTAGTATTATAACTTTATTATTATCCAATAACATCATTTGGGGTATACACTGATGATTTGTACATTGATTCGCATAGTGTCTCAACTCATTGAAGATGAAGCATTGTACATTTGAAACATTTTTCTTACCCTTACAATCACGTACTTGGAGTCCTTTTTTCCACACTTATATTGAACTCTCATTCCCTTCAAGAATTTACCAAGGTGACTCTCTCCAAAGTTATCACATATGGGAAAATCCTTATTTTCCCTCCTCCCTTTATCCATCTTTCTCTCTTCCATTCTTTTCTTCACTTTCTTCCCTTCAAATCCATTGGACTCAAAGAATTATTTACTTATCTTATTAACACATGATACTATTTCTTCATATGTTGAGAATATATGGGAGACTATTTCCCTTCTAAATGTTGTTTTAATACTGTGAAAGATATGATCCATCTTACTCTTGGGGTCATACGTATTGATGGAGTTCACAATCCTTCTTCTAGGCAACATTTCTATACAACGGCATACACTAGGTCAGTTTATGAATTGTAATGAATAATTCCAAACTTGTAAAATACCTAATGTAAATTGAACTATTTATGGATATAATCCATAATCAAAAAATAATTTCTTTCAGGAGGTATATAATTGTAAATCCTTTATAATGATTTGTAAAGAAAATGAGAATCATCCTATGCATATCCCCCTGGAGTCTCGTAACCAAGAGTACAGCAAGGCCCGTTGTCGTGTACCAGTTCCCGTTTGAGTCTAGATAAAAGCGGTGTTTTCAGGTTTTAAGCCTAGGTACATTTGTGCCAGAGCCACCTCTACCTGCTCATATCCAGACATGGATATATTGCTTGGAAAAATCACAAAATCTCTACAATACCAAAATTATAGGATGTTCTTCTATAACAATACTCAATGTCTATCTTAGGGCAATGTTCTCTAATAAGAGTTTATCTAAATCTAGATTCCAATGTTTGCACTAAACATCCTCTGATACCAACTGTAGCGCCCCGACCCCTGAAGCCCCGAGTCGGTGTATTATTACATAAAAGTGGCATGATCACAGAAGATCACATCTCGAAAGACCGATTAGTTTAGTAGCCTTGAAAGTACTAGATACATTCATAAGGTTTAAATTACATCATAAATGGAAAACTACAATAACATTGTCTCCATAGAAAACACTGAGATCCCATAGAATATACCTGCAGGTCAGTCATAATATACATTTTCGCATCCTAGAAAAAATAAAACATAGAAATGGGTGAGCTCAGATGCTCCTTAAGGATAATAATATAGCAGAAACTTTCATAAATAAGCATAAACATTTAAGGCAATGTGTAGAACAAAAATAAAATACTTTTCAACATAAAATTCATCATAATATGGAAAATATAACTCAAAATAATGTCATTTACTTACTGACATGGATATTCTACTAGTCGAATAATCACATGCAATATTAATAGCCACATTCATAATAGAATATCCACCTGAAACCTCATAGTTTCTGCTACCATCACCATTTCCACCCACTGTAAACCAGCACGTGTTCCTACCAAAAAAAAACCAGAAGATCAGAATCAAAATGAGAAGGTCACCAAATCCGGGATCCAACAATCTAGCAAGAAAAACATTAAATCATGAATGTTGGAGGAAGATTTCCAAACAGCGCACAACACAAATCCGAGAACCCCGGATCAGCTTAATCCAAAGCAGTCCAACACTAAAATGCAGAAAGAGAAAAGAGTAGCAGCAGGAAAAAAATTAAAACGAAGAAAAGAGGATGACTCAGAGAACCCATCACCTTGTCGAGACTCCATAGATCAACCAAACAAATCTCGTCACTGCTAATAGTTCGGCAGGGGGAGACCACCACAATCTTTTGATGCATTCAATCTACAGAAGATCATTACCACAACCCTCAGGCTTGTACAAACCAGGATGATGCCGTGCCTCCAGAAACCATGATCCCATGAACTCTCCAAAGAGTGAGCCGTCGAACATAGTGACTTCATCACAAACTGGACTTACGCCTGAAAATCGTGAACTGAAGCACAACGGAGTTCGTAGCTTGAATCCACAGCAGGAGGGAGAGCCGTGAACCGATACAGAGAGCGCCATAAGAGACCGTCATAGAATGATATTATGTCTTTATGAATTATTTTTAATCATATAATGAAAATTAGTCTTGAATTGATACGATGGGAAGTGATTCTCATCACGTTCGTGGAGATGATAATCTGTACGTACGCACGAGCAACAATATCATTATTTTGATATTAAAAAAATATATAATTGGATGGTATATAATATATACAGAATAATTATCATGTTATATTTATTATTTACATCAATTACAAATCATTATTATACCCATCCAAAAAATAATGTATTGAATACCAATTACACCATGACGTGGAGACGGTAAGCCATACGTATACACATATGGTGACATGTCATTCAATGGATGGATAGAATAATGAAAATAGATGTACCATATTTTTAATAACATCATAGTATATAAAATATACTATAGTTCATATTTTAGAATGGAAATAGCAATGGAAAATGAATTGAAAGAAGAAAGGTACTTGAAAGAGGTGATGAAATATTTATCTCTTCTTCGGGTTCTTCCTTTTGATTTGATCAAAAGGGCTCCTTAGGTTATCTCTCTGACTAAAATAACAACTCTAGGATGAAGGGAAGAAAGTTGAGATGGTATTTGGGAAGGGGTTGGCCGAGCCAATTTGCTTTGAAGATGTGAATTAGAGAGAAGGGGAGTTCCCTTTTATAAGAGGAGTGAGGGGAACCTTAGGAAAAGATAGAAATATTATTTTATAATAATATCATTTTTAGATTCTAATGGATAAAAAGTGGATTATTTAAAGGATAAGGTGGGGGTGGGTCGAAAACCACTCCACCAATAGGTTTTAGACAGGTTTGGGACACTATATTAACCGTATCTTTTAGATTTAACTCTTAGTTAAATAGTTTGACATTTACCATGTCTCTTTGTATTTTTATATTATATGGTTAATAAACATACTATATACTTCTAATAAAACCCAAAGTGGTTCATTAATGGTACACCTATCATTATATAAGTCTTTTTGATGAACCTTAGATTTTAAGTAATAGAATATCAATTAATAATATAATATTTCTTTTAAAAACTCTTTTATGTAAATTTTAACACTATTTGGTATTTTGTTTTTGCTAAAATCATAACAGCATTAATATTTCTAAAAAAATTCATCTAACCAAACCTAATATGTCATATTAACCTATAAAATTTGTGTAATTGATAAAAAGTCTCAAATTACATTTAATCAGATATTTGTAATATCAATTATTTTAATATTTCATTAATTAAGTAATTATTGCATCATCATTGTGTCATAAATAAATAAATTATTTAATTTCGAAATAATTTAAATAAAATAAAATTGGGTATAAAATCTTTTTATCTTCATAATTAATATTTATAGTTGAAATTATCTTATGTGTATCCCTATATTAAAAAGGTATAGTTATTAAACATTGAATTTAACACTTTTAACTCTTCTTTGAATTAAATAATAATAAATGTCCTAATCTAATCCAAGTAGACCAAAGAGGTTCTTATTTTATTCCTAATGGTTTTTTTGTCGAATTATACTTATCAAATAGAATTAGGACTTGTGTTAGGGTAATAATAGTATCATTTTTACCCTTAATTACCCTATTTACTTTTAAATGTGGTAAATAAAAGTAAAAAGTTACTATTCACCAAAAATTATGTTTATCTCATTGAACATAATTTTATTTACTCATATAAATCATGTCTCTTGGATTTTTGAAATTCAATTCACAGAATCGGTAAAATTATGTTTTATGTAAATTTAAATATCCTCCTAGGAGGTGGGTAAAAGACAGTAAAAATTCAATAAAATTTCTATATGTCTAAACTTATTATAAAATGACTCCAATTAATTACATTGAACTTATATAGGTATTATGTATTTATTTTTTCCTAAAATAAATTTAAATGAAATAAATAATTATTTAAATGAAAAGTCAGTTTTAACCAATAACACAGTGTTTTTCACTATTCAGCAAAAATTGAAATTTTTGAGAAACATACAAAAAATTCAACCTAATAAAATTTGGATATTATGAATTCAAAAATGAATTCAATTTTACCAAATTAAAAATATAGAAATTTATTTTAATAATTTAAAATTAATTCTCGTTGTCAAAACAAAAAGCATATTTTTAAGAAATAATAACTATCAAAAGATTGACACTTATTTATGATCAATTTCAAAGTAAAATTACTTAAAATGACCAGAAGTGGGTTAAATGGTGAAAATATAATCTAATTATACTTCCAACCCATTAATATTTATAATTCAACACTATAAATTATTTTGATTAAAAAAGTAGTTTTCATTTAAAATGTAGTTTTTTCAGTATTCACCAAAATATGAAAGTTATTAGAAAAATACAAAAAAAATATTGAAACTAAATTATTTTTACCCAATTATAATGAAGAAGTTTATTTTTTCAAGTTTAATATATAAAAGTTTCAAATATTGGATTTAAAAAAGGTTCCCCATTAAAAGGCGGTAAAATTTCATTTTTTGAAAAATACTTCTTTCATCTTAAAAAAATGAATTTTTTCATACATTATGTCTAATAAACTCAAAATATGGATTCTAAAATTATAAGGATTATATAATGTTCAAAATTCAGTTAATACTATTCATCACCGCTTTTGAACGACTTGTTTGGTAAGTCAGGGTGTGCTTGAACTCAGTCTTGTGTATAATGAAAATTATTGAATTACTTTGAAGAAATAACGTACTATAAAATCTTGGGGTCTTACATATATGTTCTATGTGGAATTCATGATAATGAATTTTTTTTTTGATTTGACGGCTGCGCCCGGAATTAAATTTCGTATTATGAATGTTTAAATGTTACGGGGGTGCCCGAAATTATACAATGCTCCAATGCATTGGGTAAAGTGATGAATCTCATGGGTTAAAGTAAAATGATGTGTGAACATGATTATATATTTGTTCACAAATATGTGTTGTAGTTAACCACTAATACATGATGTTTCATTTTTTATGCATTGCCACATTTCAAGTCTTTTATTTATGCTTCCTCTCATGTTCATGATCATTTTACTATGTTATGATTATGCTCACCCATTGTTATATTTTTCATATATCCTCTTATTGGGATTTTATCTCACCCATTTTTGATGTATATACTCAGGTGACTACATGTACTAAAGAGATATCAAGTTCCAATAAGAAGCTACATAATAAGGAATTAAATAAATATTTATGTATTATGTTGTAAAAGTTATGAATTGTCCTAGTTTTTCCAAGAAAATAAACCATTGCATCCTATTAATGTAATTTTTTATTTATTTTATCTTTAAAATTATGTAAAAGTAATATAATAAAATCTAGGTTTTTTGTAGTTGGTATCAGAGGAAAGGTTTAGTTAATTTGGGAATTAGGATTAGTGAACCCTAGAGAAAACCTCTAGTATGAGACTATGTAAAAATATGCATACATGAAACTTCACACAGGGACCTCATATGTTACGATTTTAGTATAAATCTTACAAATGAATAAGTTATACATGAATTGTTGAATTATGTTTTGTTCAAACCTTTTCAATTTTGTAAAATGGTGGGAACTAGAAGAAACCAGGCCAACAACTCATGTGAGGGACAATGCAATGATTGCCCGAACGAAATCCCTAATGATTTGGGAGGTGGAGTTCAAAAATTCGTGGTGATTCTTACCCAACTATCTCAGATTATGAACAATAACCATAATAATGGAGAATATCCTCCTTCACCCAAGTGGAGAAACTGGCTATCAACTATTTTATGAGGGAACGACCACCGACATTTAGTGGATATTCTGATCCACTAATTGCGCAGAAATGGGTCAACTCCATGGAGAAGATATTTTCTATGCTTCACTGTTATGAGGAAGAGAAGGTGGAACTAGCCATTTATTGTCTAGATGGAGAGGCTGATCAATGGTGGTCTTAGATTAAGAACACCAAGCCAAGGGAAGAAATTGAAGAGATGTACTGAGAAGACATTAAGATCATGTTTCTTAATAAATATTTCCCACAAACTCTTCATGTGGTGATAGATAGAGAATTTATAGAGCTCAAGAAAAAATAAAGAGAATCTATCACAAACTATGTAGCGAATTTCACAAGGCTTGCAAGGTACTCTTTAGGGTTTTGTTATCAATAATGATAGTAAAATTGATAGATTATTTAGTGGATTAAAACCACACCTTTGAAAGCCTCTTTCAATTCCCGACATTGGGATTTATGAAGAAGTTGTTTGATGTGCTCTCAATGAAGAGATGGATTTTGGATAATGGTCCCATGGCTTTGGTGATATGAAACGAATGATGGAGTTTCAAGCCGGTGGATCTAATAAAAAAGGTGGGAAGAAAACTCAATGACCCACATGCTAAATATGTAGGAGGTTTCACCAAGGGAACTACCTAAAATGGAAGGGGAAGTTCTTCAAGTGTGGGAATAAAGGAAACCATGCTCAATAATGTCAAAAAGACATGAGAAGGAAATAGAATGTTGTGGAAGAAAGGATCAAACCACCCATGGTTCAATGCTACAACTATAGGGAGAAAGGGCATTATTCAAGCTAATTCACTAAACCTCAACTTCTCGAGGGTAATCATCATTAGTAACCACCAAATCCAAAGGAACAATGGAAGGATCATTCCATAACTACTATGGAAGTGTATAAAGATAATAAAGTCTTACAAAGTACACTTCCTATTCACTCAATAATAGAAAAAGTCTTATTTGATTTTGGTTCTATGCATTACAATATATCATTCATGTTTTTTATAACTATATAATCAAAGCCCTGAAACCTTGAAGTAGAGATATCTGTAAAAACAGAAAGTGGTGAAATCATTACAACCCAAGTGTTTGAATCTTCTACTATTGGCGCATGTGAGAAGATTCTTCAAGTAAATCTCGTAATACTTCCCTTGGTGTAATTCAACTTAATAAGGGGAATCGGTTGGATCTCATTATATAGAGCACATATCAACTATCGAGAAAAGGAAATATCATTTTATATTTTGAACCATCTCATGATCCTCTAAAAATGCAATAAATATCATGAGTCTCCTTTGAAAAATCCTTTAACTGTGTGGTTGTTGATTCCCAATTAAGAAGCATACCTCACCCAAATGGTTCAGTCAAAGGAAAGTGTCAACCTTGCAGAAATGACCATCGTGAGGGAATACAATGATGTATTTCCCTAATATTTACCTGTAATTCCCCCAGATCGTGAGATAGAGTTATCAATAGAACTCATACACTGAGCTACTCTTATCTCAAAGTGTCCTTATAGGATGGATCCTATCCAATTAGAGGAATTAAAGAAGCAGCTTCAAGAGCATTTGGACAAAGGGTTCATACTCCCATGTTCATTACCTTGGGGTGCACCAGCACTCTTTATGATGAAGAAGGATGAGACAATGCGGATGTGTATCGATTATCGGGAACTCAACAAGATCATCATAAAAAACAAGTTTCCTTTTCCATGGATTGAATACTTAATCGATCAGTTAGGAGGAGATCAATACTTATCAAAGGTGGATCTTCATTATGGATATCATCGGCTAAAGGTGAAGAAGGAAGATATTCAGAAGACTGCCTTCCGTACAAGGTATGGTCACTATGAGTTTCTTGTGATGACTTATAGACTTACTAATACCCCTGAAATATTCATTGATATGATGAATAGAGTATTATACATTACCTCAAAAAATTTGTGGTATTTTTTATTGATGATATTACCATCTACTCCAAGATCAAGGAGGAATATGAAGAATATCTAGGACTTGTGTTGGAAACATTGAGAATGAAGAAGTTGTATGCCAAGTTTAGAAAGTATGACTTTTGGATGAAGCAAGTCACATTCGTGGGACATGTGATCATAATTGAGGTAATTTATGTGTACCCTTAAAAAGAAAATGTTATTGAGGAATGGACTATGCCCTCTAATGTCACAGAAATCCGTAGTTTTCTTGGATTAGCTGGGTACTACAGATGTTTTTGGATAAACTTCTCACTATTGTCAAACTCACTAACTAAGTTAACAATAAAAAGGGTAAAGCATATCTGGATGGAATAATCTGATGGAAGCTTCAAAAAGTTAAACAGAATGCTGATCATTGAACCTGTAATCACACTACTGAAACGTGGATAAAGTTTTGTGATATATAGGGATGCTTTAAAGAAATGATTGGATTGAATACTCATGAAAAATGATAATGTGATAGACTACGCCTCATGGTAGTTTAAGATCCATGAGCAGAACTACCTGATGCATGATTTAGAGCAGATAGTTGTGATTGTTTCCTTGAATATCTGGAGGTACTACCTTTATATTGAGAAGTGTGACATATACACCGACAACAAGAGCCTAATTTATATATTCACACAAAAGGAGTTCAACAAGAATCAAAGGAGATGGTTAGAGGTAATCAAGGATTAGGATTTCTCTATTCACTATCATCTTGGAAGAGAAAACAAGGTAGCTGATTCTCTAAGAAAAAAATAACCTGCTACTCTATCCTTGTTATAGATTGAGAAAGACCCTATCTTTTTGGATATGGAAAGTATAGATTTAGAAATCAGAAGGGTAGGGGATACATCCTACCTTTCCCAAATGATTGCACAAACATCCATCCAAGAGAAGATTAAGGAAGCACAAACGGATGATGTGGAGACACAAAAGATGGAGAATGTAGTAAAGGGAGGGAAGTTTCAAGAGTTCCATATCGACGATAATAGTGTGATTCGATTTAGAACGTGGCATTGTGTGCCTTTATCACCTTGGATAAATAAGAAGCTATTAGAAAGTGCACATATCTCAACATTATCTATCTATCCTAGGAGTACCAAGCTATACCATGATCTTCGAGAACACTTTTTGTGGGATAAAATGAAGAATGAGATTGCAGAATATATATATCAAGGTTCTTCGTATGTTAGCAGGTTAAAAAAGAGTGGATAAATTCCAAAGGGATGATGCAGCCATTGCCTATACGGATGTGGAAATGGGAGATTGTCACTATAGACATTGTCATGAGTCTCCCTAGACGTCGAAGGGAAATAATGTGATATGGGTTTTGGTTGACTTACTCACCAAGCCTACCCATTTTATCGCTATTCTGGAAGACCTATGTCATGAAAAAATTTCAAAGATATATGTGAAGGAAGTTGTGAGACTTCATGGATTTCCACTCTTGATTGTCTCTGTCCATGATCCAAGGTTCACATCTAAATTTTAGGGGATCTTTAAACAATATTTGATAACTATATTAAATTTTATCATGACCTATCACCCCTAAACTAATGGAAAATTTGAAAGGACTATTTAGACACATGAAGACATGCTAAGATCATGCTCTCTAGAATTAAAAGGTTGATGGGATCAACATCTCCCATTGGCTGAGTTCTCATAAAACAATAACTTCCACTTGAGTATTCAGATGGCTCTATATAAAGCTTTGTATTAAAAAATATTTAGACCTCCAACCTGTTGGGACGATTTTTAGAGAAAGAAAGCTACTTAGACCCAATCTTGTGCAAGAGACGATAGAAAAGGTTCAAGTCATCCAGAAACACCTCAAAGCTTCTATGAGTCAAAAAAAGATCTATGATGTCAACCGTCGAAGGGACATGGAGATTGAAATTGGTGATAATTTCATCCTTATAATATCACCATGGAAGAGAGTCATGTGATTTGGAAAGAAAGGGAAGGTAATCCCAAGGTACATTGGCCCCTTTGAGAATATTGAATACATAGAATCTGTGGCCTGTCGGCTAGCACTTCTACCAAATATGGATCATATTCATGATGTGTTTCATGTATCACTCCTGAAAAAGTACATATTGAAACCCTCAAATGTACTAAATTTAGAGGTGGTACAACTGTAAGCTGATCTCTCTTATGAGGAGCATACAATAATGATTTTGAACTGTAGTGATAAGGTTCTACACAACAAGACAAAGAACTGTGTAAAAGTGTTGTGGAAGAACCATTAGTTTGAATAAGATACTTGGAAACTAGAAGAAGCGATGAAAGAGAAGTGCCCTTACATGTGTGTGTAAAACAAAATTTCAAGGGCGAAATTTCATAAGGGGGAAAGAATGTAACGACCCAAAGTTTTATCAATGGAAATATTTACTTATAATTATGCATTATAGTATAATCCTATTAAAAATAAAAATTAAATATTATGATAACAATAATATGTGATCATTTAACATAATTTTTCCACTTCTATGTTTTGAATTTCGAAAATATGACATACATTGTTGCGATCAGTAAGATGTTTGGAGCATGATAGGAAAATTTTAATTTTTGGTGAATAGTAACCTACCCTTATGAATAGTAACCTACCCTTAGGAATAGTGATATACCCTAATGAATAGTAACCTTACCTATGATATTATAAAAAATATATTCAATTTAAAGTATGATGTACAAATATTTTAGAATAAGTAAATGAATGTTTTAAAACTGGTTTTTTTAATAATAAATTGTGATTTTAATTAAATATTAAATCAATAATATTTATAAATTTATTTCGGAAAGATGGACTTATTTTTTGGATTCTCCACATCAGAAAATGGTTAGGGTGAATTTTTGGGATTCTTCTGAAATATTTGAATTTCTTGGTTAATAGTGAAATACCATAATTTACAAAATAAGCTAAATAAGCTAATTATAGAGTCATCCATGATTTTCTGCTGATGTAAGATCAATTGGTTCGGGTTCACATGATAAAATTACTATTCTTGGTCATGTAATTCTCACTATTCCTTGTCTTTTGTGGAAATAATAAATCAATGAATTTTATATTGAGAAATCCCCTTCTCCCGTCCACTATAAATACCACCCTTAACACCCTAATTTTCTCACACCTATCAAGCTTCAAGACTTGTCTAAACTCTACCCAAGAATATAATCTATCCCCTCCTCCACATCTAAGAGCCCCTGGTCTCATCAAAAGTTTTTCCTAGCCTTCTTAAAGGGGATCTCAAGAGGAGGATTCAAGAGGCAATTCCTCTCTCTCTTTTCTTTCTTTATTCCTTTCAAATTTATTTTCTTTTCTTCTCTTATCCTCAACATCTCTTATCCAAATTTCATGATATATCTAGTATAATTTATATAATATTATTATATCATGTTAATGGATTATTATTCACTATACTCCTCCCTCCCTCTCTTTGTTAATAAAATGAAATCGTTTCCCATGATTTGTTAATTTATAGAAATCATGGGTGATGCACTTCCATTTTACTTCAAATCCTTCAATGCTACCAATAAAACCATCAAATAGTTGAAAAAATATTTTATGTTTTATGTTTTAATCCCTTTTATTTTATAGTGAAACTTATTTACATGACACTATGTGATAAATAAAACATGTTCACTGTGATCGAAAAACCACCCAATTTAACCCAAACAATCATCATTTAATTTTTAAATAATGATTCATACACTTAGAATATAACATAATTAATTATAAGACCATTTAAAATTCTTTAATATCATTAATAACATGAAATATCTATTATTTATGTTTATCCATGTTCTACACGAACATCCAGTTATGAGTACAAGTGAACCGCTCAAGAAAACCATAAAAATGAACATTCCCGAACAATGTTTTTAAACTCTATATCTCATCCAAAGGCCCATTAAAAAGATAATGATACCATATTAAACCATATTTATGTACAAAAGGTTATTTAATTTTCAATTAATTAATATATTGTGGTCATATAGGACATTTAAGTTAAGAAAGTGTTCGGGAAGAAAGCATTCAGATACAAGGTAAGGGGAAATTCACGAACCCACCTTTCTTTCATTGGATTTTCCCTCTTTCACTCAATTTTTTGTACGGTTACTACTTAAAAATAATTTGTAAAAGTTTTCTTAACTATTCATGGATATAAATGATTTCTACTTTCATTTATGTCAAACAAAATGTTTCCCAAAATAACTCTTCTTTTAAAAACACACCTTTTACTTCTCACTCAAGGTTGATGGTTCTTATATCAAGTAAGTTATTCCCTATTTATTTTGGGAACCCAAAGTTTATAAATGTGTTCTTAGGTTTTGAAACCCAGTAATTTTCTTTTTTTGTTATGTTCATGATTGATATATGTTCTATTTGGAAAGAATCATAATGAAATTGTTAGGATGTGACGGGTGTGCCCAAAATTATATAGTGCAGAATGAATGTTTGAATGTGACGGGTGCACCTGAAATTATACACCACTCCAATGCATTGGGTAAATTTATGGATCTCATGTGTTAAAGTGAAATTATGAGTGAACATTATTCTATGTTTTTTTACAAATATGTGTGGTAGTTAATCACTAATACATAATGTTTCATTTTTTATGCATTTCCACATTTCACGTTTTTTATTTATGCTTCCTCTCATGTTCATGATCCTTTACCTATGTTATCATTATGCTCATCAATTTTTATATTGTTCATATATCCTTATATTTGGCATTTACATCACCCTTTTTTGATTTATATCCTCTTGTTAATACATTTACTAAGTAGAGGTCAAGTTCCAATAATAATCTAGAGAAGAAGGAATTAAATAAATGTTTATTTATTATGTTGTAAAAGTTATGAATGGTACTAGTTTTCCCAGGACACTAAACCTTTGGATCCTCTTAATGTAATTTTTTATTTAGTTTATCTTTAAAATGAAGTAAAAGTAATGTAATAAAAGTAAGGGTCTCTATACCACCCAAGTGGTATCAAGCCCCATACCCAACACAGTCATAGAAGAAAAGTATAAGGAATGCTTAGAGGTATCCCACATGGTCTCACATTTACTTAAAATTAATGGAAATAATTAATTAGGGCCTTTATCAGACTACCCAATAGAGAACTCAATAATTCACCCATGAAACACTTGTGAAATCACAGAGAAGGATAAGAAACACATCCCTTATGTTTGTAAATTATCACTCATACAATTTCATCCTATAACTCAATCTGATTTCGAAGAAATCGATGTTTTACACAAATACCCTAAAAATAGGGTAAAACTTCACTCATAGATTTTTCACTTTGTATGGTGAGGGAATGGGAAAAGATAATCAAGAGGAATCAAGACTATACTAATTAATTTCCAATGAGATTGAAATTTTGATGAATGGAGTATTGATGAAGGATTTTAATCAATAACTAGGTTAGGAGGAAATGGAGAACATTAATATATTGTATGTGCGTGAAGGGGGGAAAAGGAGAAGCATAATAGATAAAATAAAGGGATCAAAAAAATCATAAATTTTCCTCTTAAATGAGGTGTATGGTTGGATCACACATTTTTTCTAATTATGTGCCAACCATACGATGCCCACTATCCAAAGGGGCTACCTTGCATGCTTAACTAGCATGGTTTTCCAACTCATATAGAAACCGTGTGAATCACCTTTACTAAAAACTACAAAGGTTCTACATGACTATGGACCCCTCCTATACAGTTTGAAAAAAATTGTCCATTATATTAGGAGGGATTCACAATTAAACCTTGGAGGCCACATGGTTTGTCCAAACCATTCACCCTAGTCTTCACATAAGGAGAAATTGTGTTTTAAGACTCCAACACACATTAATCCCATTCGGAAATACCGAGTCACTTTCTATGCCTCTAAATCTATTATAAAAAGGTATTTAATATAAGAAACTCCTGGAATTAGGTTATGAATATCAAGAAAAGAGATCGTGCACCCACTAAACTCATAAAATTTAAAATGGATTAGGATTTTGATCCACTCTAAAACCTGGGACATTTCAATATCTATAAATTGAAATATCTCATCCCCAAGCTAAAAAGTAAAATTTTGGATATGGAACTGAACATACCTATCTCACTAAAATTAATAGAGACTAACCCGGTAAACAAGGTAACAATTCAACTTTTTTATGGTGCTCCACACCTTATGAGTAACCTACACTAGTCACTTCTTGACCCAAAATGCAATAAACCAAAGGACCACTCACCATCCCCATACATTGAAGTACTCCTAGGATGTATCGTCATTATAGAACATCATTAAGTCCTCAAACAATAACAATGTCACATCTGACCCACATAATCATGTACTGTATCTCATCAGATGTTCGCCTCATCCCAAAGTCACACATAGAACCTATGAGGTCCTGCATCTCATCTGATACCCCTAAGAAGTCCGAGTGCATAACACCTCACATAGAGCCCAAATTAAATTTATTCCAAAATCCCAATGCACCTCAAGTAATATCACATCACGTTAATCCCATAGTAAATCCTGGTGCTACATACCTAATATATATATATCAAATTCACATTGATTACAACCTACTAACCAGTATATGGTGTGTCCAAAAACATCCTATGTACCTCACGAAATCAAAACAAACATGCCTTCCAAATGGACCATTCCAAAATAAAAAGGTACCTAGCCACACCAATGGTGTATCTCAGACTATCATTAGCTCACTGACCTACTCTGACCCTTTCATTTTAACAACATTCCGTTAGTCTAAATCCGGATTTTCTAGAGTATAACCTCCATGTGGTGCTGCTCGAGCCACCAGCCAGTGACCCAACTATTGGGTCCCACTATCTCTTCCATGTCCCCTTGTACAGTTGAATCCTAACCCCATACTTTTGGCTATTTGAGAAGCCCTCTGATAGAACCTCTCAGGATTCCCAACTTAACCTCATGATCGACACTCCTTCGGTGCCCAATCACACTATATCCACACATGACACAACTATCCACACTGGAAAAAACCCTTGAATACCCACTCCTCAATGGTCTGCTAAAATATCTATCCTGAACACCCTATTGTGAATCCTCTCAGCTACAATTCCTACTATCTGAAGCATCGCACTAAAATCAACAGAAGTCATCACCTGGCTCAAATATGGCTGATCCGTCAAATTACCCTCTACTATCAGCACCTGTCTCACAACCACTAATAATGAGGCTATGATGAAGAAGTATACCTGCACTCAAATAAAATTCCATTAACCATCCTTTAAATTCCTTCACACTCATGGTCTCACCGCCCACCATACTGAGTGTTAAGTAAGAAAACTCTGTGACGGTAGATGCATAGTACATGACATACATGTCTCCCTACTGAATCTCAATAACTCATGAGATATCTCTACCCTCAGCATCTATAGAAAGAATTTCTAAAAGAATATTTCCTCAATGTACTTTTAATACAATCCCTTGTGTCTACCCACCTGAACCAGAACGTTTGAACAATGATTTTTTGGTCCTCATAGCATGTACATCAACAGATTCACCCTCAATCTCGGGGGGTGTCTTGAGCTAGTTTAAGATCATCTGAACCTCCTAAATCCAGTTCTCCGCAACATGTGTCCACCTTTACCATTAAATAATAGTGCATTCTACGATTTAAACTCATGAGTTAGTTGTGCTGTAGAAGGCTCTACTCCCTAACCTTCCTTATCGGTACTATGGGTAACACGTACCAGGATCTCTCTGAGATGCTCATCTAGGCACGAACAAAATGATATAAAATCTATTAGCTAAAACACCTACACTAGAGCATGTAAATATTATTTTAAAAAAAGATCATGAACTTCCTAATCCTATGGCGCCTTATCCCATCCCTTAATGGTCCCTGACTATGCAAGATCATGTTGTACTAAATCACAACTTGCCTGATGCTCTATCCGAAACTGTCCAGGGGGAAACACGCTGAATACCAATAAAATGAAAAAAATCCAAAATAATACACACCCACACACCCACCCACACAACCACCCACCCAAACATCCCTATATACATATATATATATATAGAAAAGATATGGAAAATATTAATAGGAAGCATAATCTCACTAACCTTACTCTCCCCCATTGCAACCAAGTCCCACAAAATCCAACCTCTTAGAACCTTACCCATCCATATCTGAGCTATGTATCATATATAAATCCAGACATATGGCCCCTTAACTACCTTAATTGTATTCACATGTCACAAATCAATTGGAGGAAATTAATTAAGATTCTACCAATGAAGTCTATGTAGGAAAACACTGTTTAGATTCCATTGTAACATTTTAAACAACATAACTCCATTCATCAACCCTAAATAATACTATCATATCTAGGACCACATACATATATATAACATATAACATCAATACATATGTCATTGGAACCACATGACTTAGTCAGATGAGTATACTGGCACCAAACAAGGCTACGCAATAAAACATTGTTTAGCTTCCTTTATTGACACTTTAAAGAACTTGAACCCTCTTAGAACAACCCTAGTTCTCAATGATGATAAAAAGTGATTTATAATAGTAATATATATATATATATATATCATCCTATTATCCCATCAAGAAAACATAACAATTACCCCTTTTCATACTGATCTAAGGGTCCAAATACTCCATTTCTATACCAGGCTATGGGTCACATGTACAAACAATTAACAATCACATCCAGGTGAACCACTCAATGTGGAAATAATATCAATAATAAAAAGAGAAATTCAGAATAGTATGTATCACCCCTAGAAACATGGTATACCCTCTCATGCATGGGGCTATGGAAACCCAAAGATGAGCTCTGAACCTAGTTTGGACCACATCCTAATCTGCAGTCTACCATATGAAAAATATAAAGACCAAAAAAGGTAAAATAAACTGTTTTGATACCACATGTATCACCCCAAACTTATTTTTTACCAAGATAGTTCTTTATGATGAGTACCACTAGTCCTTAAGTGTGCCTCCCCATATGTTAAACATTATTGAATAGAATCTAGGGTAAAAATATGTGACAGTGGGGAGGATAAATCCTATGGTGATGATAATAATAATAATGCTCTATATAATTATAAAATAGTGGAAAATAAATAACATAAAAATTGGAATAGTAACCCGCTGTATAAAAATTTCAGATAGAAATCATAAGAAAGAATAAACAAACTATCACAATACGATTTGCAGAATAGAAACATCACAAAATATCATTTTCCACTAAATATGCATCCACGTTTGGTCATAAAAATAATTAAGTTAAGAAAGGGATTCCCATAGATAACCATTAGTATATACAAATAATAATGTTGATACCGAAAATAAGGAGTCAAATGTTACTCAAAATGATGCTGGAACCTACAAGATACCTTTTTATCCATCCCATGAAAATGTTTTGACACTAAGGAACAACTCTTGAGAATAAACCTTTTGATGATTGCAATGCCATGAAGTCTACACGCATCACAAAGGGACCATGTAGTGTGTTATAATAATCTATGTAGGCCACCACCAATGCATTACTAACTTAAATATGTGATTAAGCATGTGTGTACAAATATAAATCAAATAGTACATGCATAACATTCAATATAACATGCATAACGTGTGCTCAAAATTCCCAAGGAATAATTCACCTTATTCATCCATCACTGGTATGATGGTAGTGGAATTATCCTTGGAATATATCGCATAGAATCCTCTATCAAAAATCATTCCAGGTGAACCCTCAATTTCCACCTTCAAAACATTACTTGGAACCTCGTGCCATCATCATGTATCTGACATATCGAAGGCATGCCAAATCAAATACCTAGTCCCTCAGACCTCATCTCATATTTAACCATTGGATCAAAGTCCACTATCTATGGAATGGTGACATCCATACTCCTAAATAAACCTGGCCCATCTATCTTAGTATACAGCAAGCCTCAACCCCCAACTGACGGTCTCAACATCTCCAACCAATGGCTCCTCACCATTCACATGGATTTATATAGAAATAACTTACAAACCTCACTAATGGTCAACACCATACTAATCCACATATAGTGGAGGACTATACAGACATGAGTGGTCAACACCACCACATAATCTATGTCTAATATATATGAACATGAGTCCAAACAATGCATCATCCAATCATGGAGATCAGCCATCACCAACAAATTTTTAATCCACATCATCCCAGAAAATTGTGCCTATATGACAGTGTCACTAAATTGGGTTTAAAATACCTTCTAAAATAAAACAATACATTTTTATACCCTAATGACATTGTTCCCTCAATTTGACAACCATGTCACCCAACCGGTGATCAACCTAACCCAAGGTATCCAGGCTAAGCCCCAGCTTGACGACCAACACCACCTCAATCTTGATGATAATTACCACCTCAATCCTTAGGCCAATCCCATCATGTTCACATGCATTTTTTTAAAATAATATATAACAATCATGTAAATCAGTTTAATAAAAAATACAAGACCTAATCACTAATGTGGTCTCAAGTCCCTTACCCAACCCGGTCAAGGAAGAAAAGGCTTGGGCATTCATAAATGCATCCCAAATGGTATTAATTTTAATCTAAAGACAAGGAGTTGATTGATTAGTGTGTCTCTCATCCTAACCAATTACACACTCAAGAATTAACCCTCAAAACACTCATGGAATCACTAAGAAAGATAATCACCACATACCTCAAGTTGGTATATTCTATCTCATCCAATTTCATCATATAACTTGTCAAGATTTAGAAGAAATTGGATTTTTAAATTAACTCCTTGAGTATATGTTAAAATATCTCACATGGATTTAGTACTCCATAAGGAAAGATCAATGGAAGAAAGAACAAAGTGGACTTGAGACCTTACTGATGCAGTTCCAATGACACTGACATCATGAGGAATGAAGTTCAGATGGAGGATTTGACCAAATAACTAAGAGGGGAGCAAAAGGATAACTCTTCTCTACTATATATGGGTGAAGGAAGAAAAATTATAAGGATAATAGGTAAATTATAAGGAGGAAAATAATGGAAAATTCACCTCTTTAATGAGGCACATGGTTGGATCACACAGTTTGGTTAACTGTGCACCAACTATGAAACACCCACTGTCTAAAGGGGCACCTCACATGATTTTCTCGCATGGTTTTCCAAACCATGTGGAAAATGTGAAAATTAACTATGATAAAAACTAAAGAGGTGAAACATAGCCTTGATATCCTCCTTTATAATTTTAAAAACTATGTCTGTTAGACATGTAGGGATACACGGTTACACATAAGAGGCCGCATGATTTTTCCAAACCTTTCACCTCAGTCTACACACTTGGAAAACATGGGGTTTCAGCACCCAAATCTCCAAAAACCCATTTGAAAGAATTGAGGCACTATTAATTATTCTAAAAACATCATAAAATAAGGTATTAGGTTTAATAGACTCTGATAATTAGGTTTTGAAGATCAAGAAAGTAGTTGGTACACCCACTAAACTCAGAAAATTCAAAACATATGAGGATTTCAACCCGTTCCAAAAGCATGGGGGGATCAAAATCTCTCCACCATAATATATATTTTCCCTAATATATAAACAAAAACTATAAAAGGATCTGAATTTACCCATCTCACTAAAATAAACTCAGACTACCCTGATCAACAATGTCATATGTCAACTCTCTCACAGTGGTCCCCCCATAGAAGTTACCTACCCTAGTCAATTCCTAACCAAAAATGAAAAAAAAACTGATGGTCCATTGAGCATCCATGGACTCATATGTCCTCCCATGATACATCATCACTCATACAACTCATCGGGTTATAAAATTGTTTTCATGTCATATCTAACACCCATCATCGTTTACCACACCTCACTTGATACCTACCTCATTCCCATGTCGCACATGGAACCTATGAGGCCACGTATCTCATCAAATTCCCATAAGAATTCTTGGATCCTTGCACCTCACATAGTACCCACTTTTCATTGATTCCAATATTCCAATGAACAATAATAAATCTCACATCTAATTGATTACCAACGTAATTCATAGTGCCACACACCTCATATATATATATATATATAATGCATCTGAGTTGCTTCTAATGTACTAATAAAATTTAAATAGTCCTGAAATATATCACGCACCTTGTGCATCAAAAATATAAAGGTTTAAAAAATGGTCCATGATAAAAAAAGGTACCTTACCCTGAACACATCATACCTCTGATTGTCATCATCTCACCGACCTACTATAACACTGGTAGCTCAACAAGATGAACCTTTCTGAAATACTAAATTCCTCATGCTTGACCTTGCAATGGGGTAGATCTAGTCGTTGACCACTAACCCCACTACTAGGTACCAATGTCTCTACACCGTCCCTTGTTTGTAGTTGAATATTGATTAATAGCACTTAGTATCTCTCCCTATATAATCCTAGATTCCTGAGTCTTTCTCATCCCCTAATAGAAGGCTATCTAAGAAGGCCTCCAGGAAAACCTCTCGAGATTCCAAACTTGTCTGCATGCTCAACACTCCTTTAATTCCTAATCACATTATGTCAGCACATGAACTGACTGTCCGCATTAGAAAAAACATCATCGAAGACCCACTCCTCAGTGGTTTGTTGAAACCTCTATACTAAACTCCCTACAGAGACTCCTCTCAGCGTCTCTCATTACTATATGAAGCATCATTGGTAAAATCAATTTAATCCCTCACCCATCTCAAATATTACTGATCTTTTAAATTTACCTTAGTTATAGGTGCCTAATTCATCGACTATATGAATTATTCTAACCTAAATATGGGTTCATACACTATATTGGTTCTTTTTAAACCCTCCTTGAATCAACTCTCTCCCAAGTTGTTATCACCCACCATACTGGGTGAGATGGGAGAAAAATATGTCAATATAGTTGCGAAGTCCATGACAGACATGTCACCCAGCCGAGTGCTGAAAAACATTTATGATCTCTCCACCCTCAAATATTTCGAAATAAATTCTTGAACAACCTCACCTAAAAGTATTCTAGGATAGCAACTCTTTTCCTTTCACCTGAACCTGAATTTCCCATCAACACTTTTCTAGTCCTCAAAGCATGTACATTTCCAACATCACCCTCCAACACGGGGTTGTATCAAGCTGGTCAAAGATAATATAAACCATCTTGATGTAGTTATTATTCACTTGTGGTCCACCCTCACCCTGAAATATTTATGGTTTCTACGATTGGATCTCCTGAGTCTGGTATTCCATAGAAGGATATACACCATGAGCTGCCTTGTTGATGCCCTGAATAACACATACCAAGATCACTTTGAGCTTCTTTTCAAGCCCCTACCAGAAATATATCAAATCTAGAATCTAAAATACTATATATAGAGCATTTACATATGCATGTACCTATTGGTTATGATCAAAATGACCCTTTGGGGCTTCGTCCCAACCCTCATGGGTTTCAAATTATGCATGCCCATGTGACACTAAATCACCACTCACCTGACACTCCATCATAAGTGACCATCGGGGAAACCCACTAAATACCAATAAAACTAAAAAACATCCAAAAGAATA
Source organism: Viscum album (assembly GCA_963277665.1). Lineage (NCBI taxonomy): Eukaryota > Viridiplantae > Streptophyta > Magnoliopsida > Santalales > Viscaceae > Viscum > Viscum album. Next base: position 1,711,307,475 of record OY728165.1, on the reverse strand, counting down.
CACACAAACACACACACACTGATATATATATATATATAACATGAATATGGAATGAAAATAATAGGAAGTTCAATCTCACAACTCTTACTCTCCCCATCATAACCATGTCCCACAACATCTATCCTATAGGCCAATTACCTGCCCATATTAGAACCAGGTATCACCTATAAATCTTGCCTAACAGAACCTTTCCTACCACATTAGAGTCAAGTGTCACACATTAGTTTGTTCCGCCTGATTAAGATACCACCGAAGTAGGCAATGTAAGAAAACACTGTTTATCTTCATTTTTTAACATCTTAAACAACCGACCTCCAATCACTATCCCTACCTGGACCAATTAGAGATAGGCCTAAATACACATATATGACATATCACATCATATACAGATCTTATTAGAACCACTTTTCTGGGTTAGTTGAGTATAATTCCACCAAAGAAGGCTAAAAAGGAACACACTGTTTAGCTTCCTTTATTGATAGTTTAAACAACACAAACCCTATTAGAAAAACCGTGGTTCCCAATGAAGATCACATGTCATTTATCACAAGTACACACGCACACACACACACACACACACACATATATATATATATATATATTACCCTATGTGATTATCAAGAAAACATAACAATCACCCCTTTCCATATCAGACCTGGGGTCCAAATCTTCCCTTTCCTTATGAAGCTAAGGGTCACATGACATAACTATTAACGACCACATCCAAGCTCACCAGTCAATGTGGAAATCATATAAATTTTAAAAATACAAAAGAAAAATAGTAATTCTCACCCCTGTATACTTGGTATGTCCCCCGTACGTGGTGTTACAAGCACTGAATCATGATATCTGAACCCAGTTTAAAAAACATACTAATATTCATTCTAACATAGCCTAAATAGTTAGACCCAAAAGGTAAAATAATCCACTATGCAACACTAATACTTCCCCAAACAGATTTTACACCCAAAAAGTTATTCATGACATCTTTCCTTGGGACTTAAACACACCTCCACATGCACCAAAGGACGCCGAATATCATCAAGGGTGTAAATAGGTGATATTGATGAGAGTAAACCCTCATGTGATGATAAAAATAATTTTGTATATAAGTATAAAGAAATATAAAATAAAGACTAAAAATGCCCGACTAGTAACCCCTCATAACAAAATCTCAGAAAGATAGCAGAAGCAGTAATAAATAAACATGCTCAAAAACATTTATAGAATAGAAACATGACATGATAGCATTTGTAACAAAAAATCTATCAAAGTCTAGAAAGATAGATAAATAATCATAAAAGTCTTCCCATGGATGGCCATTAGTAAATACATATAAAAATGATGATAAAAAAAATAAGGACTTGAATGTAACTTCAGATGATGCTGCAACCCACAAGATCCCCTTCCATCCATCCAATGAAAAATGTATCAAACAAAGGTATTGCTCCAAATTTTAAACCATTACCTAATAAAGTATCCATGAAATATACTTGTATCCTAAAGGTAATTAGTAGGGTGTGAAATAATATCAGTAGACCACCAAAAATGTGTTACTAACTATCATATGTGATTAAATGGGTGTTTACAAATATAAACAAAATAATACATGCATATTGCATAATATAACATATTTTTTTATTATTCTAAAAATACACAAGGAAACATTCTACTTCTTCATCCATCATCAGTATAATGGTAGTAGAAAGATCCTTAGAATATATCCCAATGAATCCTCTATCAAAAACAATTCTAGGTGAACCATTAGATTTCACCTTCCAATCAGAATTGACACCTCATGCCATCGTCAAGTATCCCACATCCTAAAGGCACATACAAGAAAATACCTAGTCCCTCATACCTCAACAATTATTTATATTTTTGATCAATGATTGAAATTCTGAGGAGTGATGACACCCATTTTCCAAATAAGCCCGGACCATCAACCTCAGTATACGATGAACCTCATCCCTAACCAACAGTCTCAACACCATCAGTTGATGGATCCTCACAATCTACATGTATTTCTATGGAATGAACCTCCAAACCTCAATGATGGTCCACACCATGCTATTTCATATCTAGAGGATTCCTCTACACACAAGAGTGGTCAAAACACCCCATCTTCTACGTCCTATCCATGTGCACATTAGTTGAAATGGTGCATCAGCTAATCATGCTCAGTGACCCTCACAAAAAAATCCTAAGCCACATCATCCTGACACCTCATACTATAATGACCGCGTTTCTAAATATGATGGTCAACACCTTCCAAACTCACACGATCCATACCCATTACCTGATGACCTACTTTCATCAATCCTATAACAATGCACCAAACTAATGATCAATGTCACCCTAAGTATCTAGGTTAATCCACAACTAAAAATCACCATCACTGTAATACATATGGTCATGAAAACCTCAATCCTTAGTCCAATCACATCATGTTCCTTTGGAAACATTGAAAACAATATATATAAACTTTGAAAATCAATTTAATAAACAAAAACATCTGACCTATCTTCCAATGATTCTTAAATCCCTATACCCAACCCGATCATTTAAATAAATGCTAGTTCATGGTTAAAGGCATCCCACATGGTCTCAAATTTAATTTAATGGCAATGCGTTAATTAATTAGGGTCTCTCTTAGACTACCCTAAATCACAATCAGTAACACACCACCAAAAATCTTGTGAAATTTTGGATAAAGGTAAGAAACAACTACCTCTTGTTAGTTGACACTTTCCCATCCAATATTAGCCTCTATCTTTAGAACATTTGGAAGAAATCACCTTTTTAGATGAACTCCATGAAAATAGGGTAAAAAACTCACAAGGAATTATCACTATATAAGGTGAGAGAAATAGAAAAGAGAAGAAATAGGAATCACTACCTTACTAATGTAGTTCCAAGGAGACTGACGACTTGTAGAATAGAGTTTGAAAAAATCATCAGACTTAATACCAAGGAGAGGAGGAAAAGATTAACACTCCTATACTATATGTGGGTGAAGGAGGAAAAGGAGAAGGGGAATAGATAAAAGATAAAGATGGAAGAATGTTATATTTTCCTCTTTAATGAGGTGTAAAATTGTCTTGAATGGTTTAGTAAACCATGAGATACTCACTATCTGAAGATGATACCTTATACGGTTAGCCCACACGGTTTTCTAAACCATAGGGAAACCATGTGAATCACATCTTTTAAAAACTATAGATGCACCACAAGGCTGTACAGCCCCTCCTATGTAGTTTTCCAAACCATTTCTAGTATACTTAGAGGAATTCATGGTCACATCTAAGAGGTCACATGGTTTTTTAAAACCATGCACCTTATTCTGTAAGCTTGGAAAACATGGCTTCATAGCTTCTAATGCACCTAAAACACATTTTAAATCATCATGAAACTTTATAAACCTCTAATACCATCCTAAAAATATATAGTGTTTAATAAACACATTGATTCAGGTTTCAAATATCAAGAAAAGGGTTGGTACACCCAGTAAACTCTAAAAATTGAAAACAAATGAGGATTTTGACCCGCTTCAAAAACTTGGTCCATTACATAATTAAACATTGATGGAAATAGAATGGAGTATGAAGTTAAATTATGAAATTTCTAATGTTTTTTGGGAATAAAAATTGAATACCACATCCCATTTAGTTAGTCATATTCCCTCCAAATTAATGATATAAGAAATACAAGATTTATTTGGGTATGGAAAAATCATATTTAATTCACCTTTAAATATTCTAATCTATATCCTATGTTCTTGTGGATTCAAAAGGAAAAACTATGTTTGATGAAAAATTTCAGGCATGGTTCGTCTTAGGATATAGAGATGAAAATCAATGTTTTTGAATTTAGGATGATGTGAATAAAAAATTCATCAAAATTAGAAATGAAATCTTTAATTAGTAGGTCCTATAGATATACCAATATAGGTAGGAAATAAATGTTGAGATAAATCATTCAATGTCAATCCAAATTGATTTGAATTGAGGATCCATAAGTTTGAAGCTTATATCAAATTTAGATTGTCCTATGTTTATCAAAAGCTACCAAATTATAGAGGAATTTTTAGAGGGTATCCCAAAAGATAAAATAATTAGAACATATAAATATATATCTAAAGTATTGATAATTGTTGATGCTTGTTCAATATTTCTAGAGAATTAAAATATGGAGCGTTCATTTATATAGATTGAAAGGATGCGTATATAATAGTATAGGTCTAAAAGGGTTAGATGGGCATTATAGAAAGATTTAGTTGATCTAAACTTATTATATTTAATGGACATTAAAATGTTATAAATATTTGAATAAGTGGTTAACCTCAAAGATTCGAATAACTAAGAGTTCTCTATGAAGGATAAGTAGGATTCCCTTCATATGAACGACACATGGGATTTATAGGAACTACTGCATTGAAAGATGGAATATGAAAATAATCAGGTATCCCATTTAAAAGATAACTCCAATAGATATAAAATATAAATTGGGAGGCTGGTGGATAAGGTATTTCATCATAAAGATGGCATTAAATTCTTAGATTTATTTTATATGGTAGTTAAACATTCTACTATTCAAACTATGATTTTTCCCAGAATCTTCTAGAGGATAATATAATGATTCTAAAGAAAATGGATGAGTATTATATAAATTTAATGATTCTAAAGAAAATGGATGAGTATTATATAAATTTATTGAATGGGAATAAAAATGGATGAGTATTATATAAATTTAATGATTCTAAAGAAATGGGGGATTAAAAATAATCCTTTAATGAGTCTTCTAGTGGGAGATTTTTTTGACCATAGAGACTCTTCATGAGTCATAGTTAGTTAACCAAAAAGAGGAAATATGGAAAACCCTATATCTATGTTAGAGAAGCAACAATATGATTTAATAGTTTGGCTATATGGTTGTAATTTTTTTTAATTTAGGTTGGATTCTCTACATAGTAGACATATCATCAGAAGTTAATAAGATGTTGTGATCACCTAGAGAAGGGATGTGTCTATATTTAGATATCTCTTTTCATTGATTTCATAAGAAAATAGTGAGTGGTCATAAGTACTACTTATATAGTGGTGGTTGATAGTCAAACAAAGAAATAAAATATGGGATTGATAGTTGCATAGAAAAATTTATAGAATTCTAAGAAATTAAGAAGTTAGTGAAAATAGTTTACATAGTGGGACCCTCTATAATTTGTTGGTGGGACTACATTATTGAGTTATCCTATGATTTGTTGAGTTATTTAACAATGTGACTACTTATTCATAATTATTTTAGCTTTTTTACTTCCATTAAATTGAGATGTTGAGATGTTTACCTCCATGGAAATTGGATGAAAATCCAAAACACCCAAACCTTTTGTGTTATTTTATTTCATTTATTTATCTATTGAATTCCGAATTTTCATGAGTTAGAGTAATTGGGATTGATAAATTAGAACTTGGTGTGGAGATATAGATGATTAGATTCTTATAGTTTCCAATACATTGTATTCTGGAGGATTCCATCTAGTGGCCTATTTCTACCATTAAGGTCTTTAGATGGATTAACTTCTAGTGTGTGATGTTTGTGCGGGACTCTAAACATTGAAGAATATATTTGGATTATTTATAGATGAATATAACAATTTTTATTTATTGATTTGGTATGATCATTATAATATCATATTAATTTTTTTATACTTAAAAAAGAGTAGTTTTGGAGTCTATATTCTCTGGAAATATTTGTGCAAGTGGGAGATCATAATATAATTTATTTCCTCAAAAGGCCTCAACATGGAGGTGAAAAAATATTTTAAAATTGAAATACTAGGATTCATACTAGGTTGACCGTATAAGAAGGGTATTATAAAGATGAAATTGTTTATGACTATTGTACTTTTTTTATGACCATGCTAGTATTCATCACTGATGAATTGGAGAGTTGTATTTCCTTGATTTTAATAATGGACATGAAAATGAGATTGATAGAAAATATTACTAAGTATAAATAATTGAAATATATATGTGTATTCAACAGAAAGTAGCACTTATTATCTATTTTTCCATGTTATTTTTATGTTTTTTTGGAACGTTGTTGATAAATGTGTGGTTAACGTGCTAAATTGGTTTTGGATAGTTAGTGAGTATATTTTTCCATATAATGAGATAATCCTTTCATTGATTCTGATGATTTAAAATCCTCATTTTATTGGATGATTTAGGTTGATTAGACTATATAATTTCATTATTAAATTATATTCAAAGGTTTTGGTGAATATACTATGATTATTTTTACCCACTATCAATTTAAAAGTACATGGTGAATTTTTCGCAGATAAATTAATTTTTGGTAATGTGATAATTTCATATGAAATATTTCACACAAAGAATAACAAATTACATACAAAGAAGGGTTTGATAGTACTAAATATTGATATGATGAAAGGAAAATACAATGTTTAATTTATCACTACTCACCCTTATCAAAATAGAGTTTTATAATATTTTGGTTTAGAATATCTTGAGGTGCATTTCCACTATTTATTACATGGTAAAAGTTAATCATGATTTGATGAAACTATAATTTTTAAAAGGGGGTTGTTCTTGAGTGACCTAATTTCCTAAAATATTTTAACTCTCATGGATAATATTTTTCCTAGGATTCTCTCAAATGTAGTATATTTTTTTAGATTTATGAGTTGAAATATTTTATTAATGACTTATGTATTTATAATGTCTATTTTTTAGGAACATATTTTATTTAATAAGGTCACACCTATTAAATTTTGAGTTTTTTTTAATCTTATCAACTATTTTTGTGAATATTAAAGAAAACACGATAATATGTAGAAATTATAAGCCTCATTTGGAAGGATGTTTTTAGGAGAAAATTTATGTGTCTTTAATACATATGGAAAAAGTTTATAAATTGGAGGCCTTATTTAGGTGGGTGTTTTGTCGGAAAAAAATACTGAGTTTTCCAGCATTATTCATAATAATTTGGTTGAAAAAAATAGTTAATATTTTGGTCTCCCAACTAATTTTGTATGATCAAAGAGTAAAGTGTTTATATTTTTCGTTGAGTGGGTTTGGATGTGCATATTTGGGTGGAGGGGTATGTATATATCGAGGGAAAGGAAAAGATTTTTCCTTAAATCAGTGGCTCAAGAGGTTTATTATTATGTCATTTCATTATTCAATATATTTAAATTTAATATTTATTAACTTTATTAGTATTTTAAAAATTTATGGTGAAGGTATTTCAATGGTAATACCAAAAATCATTATTTTTCTTAGGATAAGTTATTATTCTAGAAGCGTACTGGGGGTTGGGTTCTAAGAATAGGGGAAAATCCACTGATCCACTTATTTTGAAGAAATTTAGAGGTTGATTTTGTTCCTCAATTCTCTTTTAGCTAGAGATTCGAATGTAAAATATTTTTTTGAATATCTATTTGATGCATGTGAATTCATGGATAAGGTAGATTTTTTTTGTTTCATTTTTGAGGGTCATTATCTCTTGTCAAGATGGACCTTTACTGGTGAGTTTCTGGTAATTTTTTTAACATTTTGATAAAAATTTGGTGTCTAGATAAGTATTTTAATTTTATTTCATTTTATTCTTATTCATAATCGAGCTTTAGTGTGGTTCCTGAAATGATTATGGATGTATTTTTAGGGTGGGATGTAATTTATGAATTGTTTGAAGACTAGGATAGAAATCATATCATAATGATTGTTTCCAATGGGTGATTGATATTTTTTTTTAATTATTTTGAATCATACAATATTAAATATAGAAAATGGATACTTAATGCTCAAATATATTTATTTGAATATAAATTAAAAAAATTGGTTTGTAAATACAATCTACCACCATAGGAGTGCACATTTGTTGGATGATATGTTGCCATTTAATTCTAATTATGAAATTTCTTTATATATGAAATATTGATGATAATCTATTATGTAATAGGTTTCATAATGATCCCAAGTCATGTGTTCATGTGCTATTTCTATGTGACTCAGTTAGGACAATCTACAATAAATGAGTTTATTATTTTTCACTGCATCCTACTAATATAGAATGTCTAGAGTAGGGTTTCCTCTATTGATTAAATCTCTAGGTTCATCAGTTTTCTAGGATATGTGTATGATTATTTGGCTCATTTTTATATAGTATAATGAATTTGTTTTCAATTATAAAACATTTTAATATAAAGTTATGATATAATAGATTTTTGGTATACGGAAGGTGTAGATAGAGTATGGAAATATTATAAGTACAGAAACATGAAGAATAAATACCGTGGGATAAAGGATTGGTTTTATGGTTTGGGATCAATATATAGAGGTTTTAATTAATTATATGTTATGAGATAATGATGGTATGGTGTGGAGACTTATACATGTGTGGGATTAGAGCTGGCTATTGGTATTGGTATACATTCCTTTGGAGATAATGATTCAATGGTTTTGGAGACATCAACTAGTGCTATAGTATATCATTTAGATTGTGTGGTTTTGTAATCCATTTCATTATTGGATTATAGATTGGATGTGTACTTTAAAATGTGATTTATTGATGTTATGGGTTTGGATAGTGAAGTTTTTCAAGAACACCAATCATTATTTTTAATCTTAAGGTATAACCCGGTTGTTGGTATGAGTTGCCTCTCGAGGAACCACTGTAATACTCCAATTGTCTTCTATTTGTTTCCATTTTTTTGTATTTTAAATTAAATGGAAAAAAATTAAATCAATAAATTTATTTTGAATTTTTTTAAATAGAAATGAACACAAGAACTGAAACAAAAAGAAACATAAGTGTTAGAAGGAATTTTTGAGTGTAATCAATAAACATTATTAATACTCAATATATAATTTTATTGATCGTATAATATTAATTATTTACCATGTGTAAACTCAATACACAAATTTGAACAATCCTTGTACCCTTTTATATTAATTTATAAACATCATCACACAATAAATGAATGTTACCAAACCCATATCTCCATCATGTGAAATGGTAGGTGTCATTCACAAAATGGGTGAATGTTCCTTGAATACACTAAAACTCAATTACTATAAAACCACATCAAATGCGTATAAGTGATAATGATTTATCTATAATGTTCCCAATGCACACATGGTTGATAAACACATACCATACAAATATTTTCCTAGCTAACTCCTAGAATATGTCGTCTAGGTCAATAAAGGAAAACATTGAACTAAAAACAAAGTAAGAATAGAGAATATAAGAATGAATCGATACTCTTATCACCAACTTCAAATTTCACCCATATCCTCCACTTATTTGAATGATATATTAAAAGATGAATTATTATACATATGTAACTCTAGTGTAATGTATAGTCCCTCCCCAATGGATCCAAACAAAAAATGGGTTAGTTATCTATTTCAATAGAGTAATAGATCACATGTGGGGGGGAAAGCGTAGAGGAAAATATGGAAGTTGATATAGAGAAAAAATACCACACAATTAAGAAAAATAAAATAATTCATTATTTACCTTATTAAATATTAAAAAATAAAAATAAAAAAATCAGTAATAAACTAGTCCTAATGAACTCCAAAAAAGGTGCAAATGAATAATTCTAAGATAAAATTTCCCTTAAATAAATAAACCATTCCAAAATCCTTGTATAATTTGAAATATGACTACTTAATGTATCATAAAATCGAAAGAAATTATGTAAAAACTTGATTGGATGGATCCTCTTCACACAATCTTCACCCTAAAATCTACTTCCTCTATATGTATCGATTATTTGTGACCCTCTTTATTATTATTTTTGTTTACACTTATCTCATCTGATCTACTGTTTACTAATTCTGGTTAATGAGATATTAAGGGCATAAGGTATGTGATAAATGATTAATGTGATTCATATAGTAGAAATAAAGGAGATAAAATTGTTCTACATGGGATTTATTGGGATTATATGAATCAATAATAAAGCATATTAATATAGCGTGATTTATAGAAAACTCCATTCATATCTCTCTCCTCACATCAGATGACCGCTTATCCATCTTATGCCACTTTTGATTACCATACTGAATATTAATAACACTACATAGGTTTGACCTCCTCCTCTAAAATGAGATAACCAATTAGACCCAAATTATTCATCTTAAAACAAACCTAAAATGGATATACATTTTATTTTATTGACCCTATGTTTAGAACCTAGGTTTCTATAGGCATATAATATTAAGAACAATGTACACCATTCCCTTGATTGATGAATCAAAAAGATTTGGTATCCCCCAGTAAATGAAACCTTTAAGAAAATTTCAAGACAAATACATTGTACACATGAAACACTAAAAATAAATCCTAAAAATTTGTAGTCCTAAACCATGACACTGTTACAATTGGTTCCCTAGAACAAACTAGTTTTTATCTTTTGATTTCCAATAAATATTATTTATTAAACAAGATGAGGAAAAACCTCTTTTTTATTGAAATAAGGAACCTATTTTTTGGGTAGAGGATACCCATTACATGGCCCATAGTCCAATAAGGAATAAAATACCAATACAGAATAGAAAATAGAAACATGGGGTTTGGAATCCTTAATTCTAAGCTGGAAGGCCCATTTTTCAACAAAGTCCCATTTATTGAATTATATTCTACAGTACCTATTACAGTGCCACCACCAATATAGTTCCTACTATAGTAATCACCACTGAAATATTATCATTGGTTCTATAGATCTACCAATGCTAGAATCCAACTATAATACCGGTACAATGCAACTACAGTAACATGTTACCAATGGGTTTTGAACCCCCATCTTTGATGTAGTATTATGGGGTTCTTACCACTAATATAAACACCAACTATGATTAACATTACATTTATAAACATATTATCATGTAATAATTTTTATACTATGTAACATTAATGTGATAATTTTTATTGAGTATTTTTTACATAAGAGGGTTATAACAGTGCCTTGCTATAATGGAAATCTATAGATATTATGTCGATATTCCTAGAAATATTTCCCATTGGTCTATATAAAACCTATTATACAATACATGTATTATATTTTACTATAATTTGTTAGGGGATTAGAAGATATTAATACTTCTTCTCATGAGGTTTTCACTAGGTGATCTCCATGAAGGGCGATCATGAAGATATACCCACTAATAAGAATAACACGTGTTTAGTGAGTCATTGGATATTATTTTCTATGAATGTGTTTATTAGAAAATTAAATTTATTTTAATGTTAATTTATATCATGGATTTTTAACTTTTATGGATTAAAACCCTCACAAAATATGATCGTGGAGAGAAAGTATATGTTCTATGCATCAAAAGTGATATAAAAATATTTAAATTATTTAAGAAAGGATTATTAACTTCCATGTCGATGAAAGAATATATCTTTGGTAATTTTTTGAAATATAACAATATGGTTAAATCTATTACCATGGTCTGTAAAATCCTGTGTTTATGTGGGTTTTCATTTTCATTGGAAATTATAAATTTCATCTTTTGGAGGGTCGAAATTTAAATTTTCTTTTGGTTTTCAAAACTGATATTTTGAAAATAAAAAGTTTATATATTTTTTATATGGTTTAAGGATTATAAGGGATCCTTGGTACTTAGGGAAGAATCTGAGGTAGCCAGGGTGGCAATGGATAAAAGAAGCACACTACTGCAACCCCCAGGGATCCATTGGTCATCCGATAGTCGTGCACTGAATAAATGGTGGTCTTAAAAAGTTTTAAATGTCAATTTACCCAAATAGTTATTAATATGAGTTTTCATACTCTTTTTATCACTAATATTAACCCTATAAAGGGCCAAACACCCTCCTACTACATTCAAGAATCCATGATTTTATGGTGTTTTTATAGGGATTTATGTGTTGATTCGAGCTGAGTTTTGCCCTCCAATGATCTCCATTATTCCTTCCATCCATTTCTTATTCTTTTAAATTTGTATATATAGGGTTTTGTATCTAATTACATTAGATTATGGTAGAATCATCTAAGTATGATGGTTCTTCCTTTATACATAGGAGGAGGGTTCCTCGTAATGCATTTCGCATGCAACAACTCATTGATTCAATTTAGGTATATTTTTCCATGAATATTTATTCCATATTTCCTTAAATTTAAATTATGTTAATGGTTTAAATAGTTTCATGTATTTGGTATTTGTATTGGTGTAGTTTTTTTGGTGTGTCAGTGATTGTATAAACCCCATTGCTTAATGTTTTGGTGATTGTAACATGTCTAGTGAGATAATGAGTATTATTTCTATTTAGGAATTAAATTTTATAATTTATATTAATTTTTAGAATTGATTTATTATTGTGTTTTGGTTTAAAATAGGTTTTTGATACCTAGGTATGAATTTTATTGAGCCCGGATGAGCTCGGTTGGACTTGGTGAGCCTTGGAAACCCTAGGTAAGAGCTTTCAAGATTTCGTTTAAAAAGGGAAAAGGATTCATCATGAGGAAAGTTTTTTTATTACATTTACACATTATATTTATACATTTTTATAGTTAAACTGATATATTTTCTCAAACTTAAGGGATTCAAAATATTTAAGCCGAATTACATGCTTTAAAAATTAATTTTTTCCTTTTATTTTAATGATATGTCATGAATGAAAATCTAAGTTCCAAGGGCCATATTAAACCATGATTAACTATCTTAATAGCCTCAAATATTAGTTTCCATGATTACAGATTAATGTTGTATGAATTATGGACCCTGAGGGCTGAATATGTCGATGATATTAGTGTAGCAGCCCTATGTATAGGATCTCGAAACACCTCCCAATGGAGATGTGTAATGAGTTAGAGATAAAAGAATCTATTACACCTTAGTGACCCCTTGAATTTTTATTTAGATCCTTCTTCGCGGAGGGAGGTGATGGTTTCCAAATGATTGGATTGGTTAGAAATTATTTTTTACTTTATAATTATTTAAATCAATGAATCTCTATAAAGAAAAATTTGGTGAGTGTATTACCCCCACGAGGACTGGTGACAAGAGTGGGTAGACCATAGGTTAGTAGTGGTCATGATAAGTATGTGGGATAACCTAAACTAACATATAAGTGATATATTATCTACTCTATATATATATTCTTTTATTAGTATGACTTAACCCATAAGGCCTATGAGGCCATATGATGATCATAACGATATAGAAGGATGTGATACCCTAGAGTCGCAGGCTTGGGCCCATAATTTGTAAGGTGATTCATGGGGAAACCATGTTGGGTACCTCTAATATGTAAGGAACCAATAGAAAATATTTATATCGGGGAACCCATGCAGGGTGCCTGTATTATGACGTGATATAGGGGATGTGTGGGAGGTTCCTTGATGACCGACTGACCCTGAGTGCATGTGTTTAGGAACACGTAGAGATGGTTACTATTTCACCTAAGACTCAATTATAGTAAGTGAAAATTTTATTTTCATGAAACTATAGTATAATTAATAGATTAATATTTCATGAAAAAAATTCTATTTTAATAAGACATATATCGATTTTGAACTTACTATGTCAGAATAATCTAAGAATGAAATTTAAATTTTTCATTAGAAATAAGATTTTATAAATAATTAAAAAATTAGTATTTAATTTACAATAACTTTATTTATAATAAGGGGTTATAATATTTACAATTAACCATGTATTGATTATGAATTTAATATAAGAAAACAAGATCATTTGGAGGTAAATGGGATATTTTTTAGAAAACCTTTTTAAGTACTTAATGAGTTTCCAATTTAATTAATTAAAATAATATCTAAAAATTAATGATTTAAATTAAATGTCTTGATTATTTATATAAATATATGAATTTTATTTCATATAATTATGGTTAATATTTATTGAGTTAATGTAATATCATATTTTGTTTGAAAAATTATTTTTTATTAAAAACAACATTTTATAACATTTCGGGGGATTATTATTAAATTAATTTCTATCACTTATAGAAATGGAATTTCATATTTTTTTCCATATTTGGAATCATAATTACCTAATTTTTTAATAATGTCTCTTACTTCTTTCATTATGAAAAAAAATAGAAAAATTGGTCTCCATGGTTATGGTTAAAATCTGTTTACTAGGTGTTAATCTTAAAATATAATGGTTAAAATAACATAAACATTTTTCGAAATACTATTTATTGTGTCAATTCAAAAATTATCTTATATGAAATTATATATAGACTCAATTTGGATTTTATTTTATAAAACATTAAAAAACTACACGTGTTCAACCCATATCACTTATAAAAGGGCACCACCTCCCAACTCTTATTCATAAACCTTGATCCATTTATCTAAAAAAACTAAAACAAATTTCTCAAAAAAAAAATTATACATATTCTATAGATTTTATTATTTCCAAAATAACGAAACAAGGGTCTTTAATAGGACATTTAAGGGATCCCTTTCACAAGAGAGGTAATCATCTTAACTGAACACTTTCATTTTTCTTCTTCTTTTACCAGATTCAATTATGCCCTAATCAATTCAACATATTAAAAACAATGAATCCCAAACACTAAAATGCCATTATATTGATGATTTAATATTTTTTCATCTATTTATCTATCAAATGGGAAATAAAAATATCGCTCATCTATATGATAGTCTACCTCCTCACGAATGATTATAATTTGTTTTCCATCACTGCTTCACATGGATAGTCCTAATTATGGAACTAATGAATATATATATATATATATATATATATAATATTATGACATAATTATGATACTATAAATTTAATATATCATCTACATACTTACCCTTACACCTATTAAAAAAGGATAACATCGCTCGTGCATATGTGTGGACTACCACCTATACAATGTGGTGTGATTAATTTAAATATAAAACTCTTAAAATGAGATTGTAAATATGTATATAATGATTATTTATTATGTTTGTATCATTATTAAAATTATGTACAATATATAACCCAGATCAATTCAAGAGTACCGTAACTATGGAATCAAAAAATAAATGTAAAAGAAAAGAAGTTAAGACCCAAAACAATGATTATAATGAAATATTTTTTCAAAATATGGGATAAAGAGTTATAAGCTAGTATTTTATGATATTATATATATATGGTTATGGTATTTAATTATAATAAATATAAATTTATTTTATAGGATTTTAAATCTTGTTAAGCAAAGTGAAAGCATGAGGTTAGGATATTTCACCTCAATTTCCACTCTATTGATACATATTTACTATTATGAATCTGTTTGATTTTATATTGTATATATAAAAAACATGGATTTATATTAAATAAATATCTATTTATTCATGGTAATTAATTTTTCAATTCAACTTTACTATTTCAATGGGTTACAAATTAAAAGTTACCAAGTAGGTAAAAATTTATTTGACTGTCTAATTTATTTGGGTTCTGATTATATTTGCACTGAAAGAATATTATAAACTTTACTTTATAAAATAAATATAAATTAATCTAGATATTTAATTATTTTCCATGTTTTATTCAAAAAAATTCTCTCATTTTAACATTAATGAAGAAAAAATATTAAAAATAAAAGTTGATCTTATTTCTCTTTTTGATCAGGTATTTTTTTTCCAGGTCAATATTTCTCAAAATTGTTTTCCTAAAGTAATTTTAATTTAATAAAAAGATTTATTATTTAAATATCATATTTTCATTTAATTTTAATAATTTTTGAATGAAATCTATCTAATGGTTTCTAAAAGATTCTTTTTTGAATTTATTTATGAAAAATTAAAAAGAATGTATCATTTTAACATATACGATGTTAACGAATTCTCCCATCACCATAAACATTTTACACCATTTAATTTTTTATAAAGGTTTTCGATGGTTTTATAATGAAAATTATTTAATGAGAATTTATTTTATTTTTTTCGCATTCATTTTCTTCTATTCACTAAAAGGCATTATTTTACTATAAAATATTTTTTTCTGATGAATTTATGGCCATCGTTATTATATTAGTTAATTTTTTGTTCATTAAATTTCTCTTGAAATATTCAATTTCATGTTATAAAATTTAATAAAACATTCATTTTATATTTTATATCTATATTCTTTGTATCATTAATACTCTTACTAACTAAAACATATACCATTTTTATATAATGTGTTTTATTATGAAGGTTATTTAATTATATTTGGAAATATTAATATTTCATATTATTTACTCAATAAATATTTTTTTAATAATGAATATTGTTTATTAATTAAATTGATCATTCAATATATGTGGAATGAATTAGATGTACAGTTATATGTGGGTATTGGTCATAGATAGCCCCTATATGCACTGATAGATCTCATGATTCAAACTAGTTGGATAGCCTAATTAAATTGGTTTTTTGTGTGTACCTTCCCATATGTTAAAATCTATTATAATAAGGCCTTGATCATGACATCCAAGATTATTCATTTCCGTCATTGATATTTTAGATATTATTATCTATGATATTATTACATTTATATTATCTATGGATGCATTTTTCTCTCGACTTATTGATTAAATGGATTTTTTAAAGTTATATACCTTGATATATTGATTATTATTTATTTACACATGAAATCTGCCACTATATTCAACCCTTACTGAGAATTTTATCACACCCTTATTATGTTTTTCTCTCCATAGGATATGAAGATGTAATATTATAATGAGTTTTGTGGATGCATAATATTTTCTTTTGTTATGTTTAATATTTTATTTCTAAAGTAAAATGGGAATCATTTATATTTTTAGAACTAAAATACTACAAAGCTGATCGGTACATAGAAATGTGATCTATTTTATATCATTACACTATAATAAAGTAGATACCAACACTAGGTTACTAGAGTTGTGGTTATTATAGTTCATAGTGTCCCTTTATAATATGTACATTGTATGTGATCTTGAGGGTCTATTGATAATGGTGATGGGTTTAGGAGTTTAACTAACCCTTTTCAAATATTTATTCCTTCCTTTATTCATTTGTATATATGATTCATTTATGGATTCCCAAATGTGATTCCTCGGATCTTAATTAGTGTTCTAAAATTTAATAATAATAGTCTTTCATGGATGCCTAGAGGTGCTTTTTGGGATCCATCATTTGATCCTTATATGATATTTATTTGGATTCCTAGAAGTGATTCATAGGATTTTGATTTTGAGTCTTATATGACTATTATATGGATTCTTGGATGTGCTTACCAGGATTTGACTTTTAATACCCTTGAGGGAATGCATAGAATTTAAATATATGACTGTAGGTCTATATGGGTTTCCTTGGATGCCAGAGGGTACCTAGGATTCCTAGAATGTCTAGGATCTGACCATTTGGGATTAGGGATTCTATTATTATTGTCATTTGATTCCATGTTTACACCTAAGATTTTGTTTGTTCAACCTTATGATTACATGTACTTGGTTAGGATGCCCATGATTCTTGATATTTGACTGTTTGACATGGTAACATGAATGATGAGTCTGATTAGTGATTTCTCGGGATACCTAATAATTATCTTTGATACTATTGACATGTAGTTCAGAGAGGATACTAGGATGATTATGATCTGGTTATTAAGCCTTAAGTGACATGATACATTTCTGATGATCTAGAACATATATAGATGCATAGGTTACTTACTTGGATTTAGTATTATCACCTTAGTGGGGGAATATACATTGGATCTCATGGTAGGACCTTTATCCCTAAGAGGTGATATATTTTTCTTAGAGACACTTCGTATCAAGACAATGTAGGTATAGTTTACTGGGTTGATTGGACCCAAATATCAACGATGGTTTATTTTTTTATTTATTAGTATTTATTTATTTATTCAGGAAATGTCACATGTACATATCATGGTGTTTAGTGACTTTGTGAGGGAACAAATTGGTTTTTCCCAACTATGTTTTCTACAAAAACCTTACTTAAGTGGACATTCCACTTTTTTAATAGAGAAAAACTCTCACTTGTTAAAATGTACTAGTTGGGATAAGGCCCAATATTATGTGGTTTATCTAGTTAAATTTTAGTTGGACCAGGAGATTATGGGTCAATCTCATACACAGTGATAGATCCCTTGGTGTTTATTCTCTTTTATTTTGTTTACTTTTTATATGTGATTTAGCTAGTGAGGAAACTATCTTGTATACCGACATTTCCATTTTATTTTTAATTGAATTCATATTCATATGTTATTTTTGAATATTTTATTATTTCTCTATACTATGATTTGATGATGTGGAGGATATTTAGCTATTAACCCATTATTTCTCACTCTGATATGGGGGTATAGTGTTCTCATGGTTACACCCTATACCCAAGCTTATTGTTGGTAGCATATGATGTATAGGGATGCATGCCTATGTTCTTATAGAGAATCAGGTTTGGGGACCAATATTGTGTCTAATGGACTGGGCTATAACAAATTGGTGTCAGATCCTATATTTTTATATTATTTAGGGAGTTGGTGAATATGTGATTTATGAAATTTTTAGACACTTAAATCGATATCAGACGAGAACATCATAAACACCTTTTCAAATAATAAGTCTAGGATTCCAAGGTATTTAGAATATTGTTCTCGGTATTCATTAGTATGGTTATATGATTTTTCCTCATGTGATGTACATGGAGTTGTGAGGTTTATGGTCTCTTCTTAGGATGAATCATGGCCCATGGTAAAAATAGGTGTCTCATGCATCATTCATAGAATGTAGGTATTAAAATGAAATGTAGTACTACTACTTTGTGAATTTTATCTCAGTTGATATAGTATTATATATTTAACGTTTCAATAATAGCTCATATGGAATTATCCTATATAATTTCTTGGTGGAATTATACTCAGCAATACTGCCTTGGTCATATATATCTTCTCTGATGGTAGGCCACGTGGATTATATAGGAATATAATCATAGGATAAAATATGATATAATCTCTCTAGGAGTGTATATCTTATGACCCATTCATGGGTTGTTATATGCACATGATGAATTATTGAAAAACCCATTGAAGGTGGTTGTATTATAGGTTTATCTGTTTAAAATGTTGGTAAAAACTGATATTGTCACATACATGACTTATTTTAATGTTAAATTTCATTTATTTTCCATTCATTCTTTGTTTTGGAGGGTTTCTAAAGGTTTTATGGAAAAATAGATGAGTTTTTATGAATTGGGCCAAACCGTGATCCCAATTCCACATTTAAAAATAAATTTTGTTTCTTTTATAACTTTTTCATTTTTTATTATTTTTCCCCATTCCAATTCATAAATGGTCTCCTCTGACCTATTAAAACAAAAATTTAAATTTGGAGCCTTTATAAATCCATAATCATGGAGGATTTGGGTTTTTATTTATGAATTGGGCCACCCCGAAAGCCCATTTTCCAGTTTTAACCCATTTCTTTAATTTTTTAATATATTATTAAATATAATGGATTAGTCGGTGATTCTACCTCCTTCTCAACCCTAGGAAACCCAGGCCCGCTCCCATTGCCTTTCTCCCTTCTTCGGAGCTCTTTGAAATCGCGACTTAGGGCTGAACTTCATAGGGTGTCTCAAATCGGCTAGAATTGAATAGGTAACTTCATCCCTTCTTAACTATCTCAATTCTTACTGTTTTCCCTCCATTACAATTCCTAAATTACCTCCTAAATCGTTTTCTAACAACCCCATAATTTTGGCTGTTTTCAATTTTAGAATCTATTCTTTTTGGAGTGATTTATGCAGGATATTTCAAGTAAGTGAGTCCATTTCTTTCCTCTTTCAAATTGCTTAGGGTTTCTTCCCTAATTCTTGAATTATAAAAATTCCAGAAATTAAGGTTCTTTCCTAATATCTAAATTACTGTATTTTGGGTGAAATATTGATGTTTTAGGTTTCTTTTAATTTTTTTGAGGTGTGGCCGTCGTGCGGTTGATGTTTCGCCCCAATATTTGAGGGTTTCGACAAATTCGGTAGGTGATTCCGTGGGTAACCATTTCATGATGAGTTAGTTTTCTTGATTAAATAATTTTTCATGTTCCTTATATGATTTTAATTATGAGAAAACCATTTTTGGTAGAAATAGTAAAGCATTTGGTATTAAAGATATATTTTTGTTTGAAGTGTCTATTTTTCAAATGTATTTCATGTGTTATCTGTTGTGGTAGTTTTGTAAAACGTGGAAGTGATTTATTAGTTGTTGAACGGGGCTGCCAATTTTGGTTGGGTAATGATATAGTGTCATGTGGGACTAAAAAGGAGGGTCATTGAATGGTTTTTATGTGTGTAACCTTGTTATACTCTTTGAAAGTGTTTTATGGATTTGTGTGTCTTCATGGGTCTCTTTTGCGATATTGTTCAAGGAGATTATATAAATTTTGAAAGTGGATTATTACATGTTTATTGGGATGCCAATTCTGTTTTGGTAGGATATTGGTGTGATTTTGGCTTGAAAATAGGTTTTTGAAATGGGTTTTTGTGCAAGACATATTTACACCACTTGGGTTCTTTTTATGAAAATTGTAAATGTTTTAGTTGGTTAAACAAAGTAGAAAAGGGTGCATATGTACTATTTGGTATGTGTGTTCACGTATTATGGGGTTTTGAAATGTGAAGTGTTGTTTTAATATGTCAAATATTTTTAGAATGTTTTGTAAATTTCTTAAATGTTTTATTAAATTGTGATGTTGGATCGAAACTTGTTTGTGGGCTGTTTCGTGTAAGTTTAATGATAAAATGATTTTGAACGTAAAAAGGGTGTTATGTAACAAGTGAGTGAGCTGTTATGAGAGTTTTAATATATTGTAATGGTTTTATAAAATGGTTTAATGAATTTTTGGAAGTGTTAAAGAAATGTGAAAAGTGTTGTGGACTATTTTGGTGTGAGTCGGATTTCAAAATCAATTTGAATGAAAAGTGGACTTTTGTGACTTTTGTTGTATACATGTGGTCTATTTGGTGAATTTATGATATGGAAATGATATTTTCTTGTGAATATTATATTCATTGACTTTTTGAACTTGTTTGATCACAATGGGCAAACCCGGGTTTCCAGGTGGGTGGACCTGTACTAGTATGCTAGTGAATCCGTGGGGTTTGGCCTCAGTTTCACTTAGCAAGATTGACGCTTAAAACACTAACTAAATTATGATGATGATAACTGGGGACCACTAGGTTATTGGTATGTACCCTACTAGTGGATCGTGCATGAGAACTGATATTTGTGATGGTTACTCTCACCGAGATACGAGGTACCTAGGACCCACAACTAGCTAGTACATAGGGGTTATTTCCCATTGCTTGTGCTCACTAGAAATTTTGTGCTTATCATCGGCATATGGTATGAGTGTCTGGAAAATTCAGAATCCTTGGTATTTATTTTAAAAGTGTTTATTCTTAAAATTATCCCACTTGAAAACTGATTTTTTTAAGTTGCGTCTTTTAGAAATTGAAACTAGAAATTACATGTTTTTGAAAACATGCATACTTTTCGTCTTTGAATGTTAATCTCATGGATTATATTAGTGGTGGTATCCTTCTGGGAATTTTATCACACCCTACTTACACGTTTGGGTGTAAGTAGACTTGGTTATTTTTGTTGTCGCAGGTTGGGTACAATTCATTTTGTTTCAGTGGTTTGGGTTTCTAGCAGGTCCTTGGTGGTGAAGTCTTGCGGAGATGGCTTGAGGGTGGTGCCCCATGCCATGAGGGTTCTTGGGCTATTTCATTTTGGTTTTGTAACATTGTTATAGCCTTTTTGAGTTGTTTTAAGCTATGTAATTCATTTCTGAATTTTTGTAAAAGATTGATTGGTTTGAAAAATCCAGATTCGTTTTATTGGATTCTTTTGTTGTTTTATGTTTATAAACTCGGGTAAATCGTTCCCAATTTTCATTTTATGATACCCGGGCACTTGTTCCAGCCCATGGGGATCAGTAACGCCCTTCGTGCCTTGTCACGGGCTAGGTTTGGCACTGGTTTCGGTGGTGACCAGATTTGGTTTGTGACAAAATGGTATGAGAACGTGATTCGCTCTCTTTGGGTCATGTTATTTGGGGAACAATCAGGATAATCTGGAGTCATGATTTTTGGGACATTGAATTTTAGTTATGAGTAGTGTGACTGATCACCACACCTCATGATGGGATTCACGTCTCCAGGGGAATTCAGGACCTTTCGGAGTACTTTGGTTTTCTTGGTTTAATGATGATAAGGGGAAATGAAAAGAGAGTTGGGTTAATGGTCTCAGTAAGCTCGCAGGGCCTGGCAAGCCTTGTGGAGCTGGGGATATTCCCAAGAACACTCTCTGTGACAGTGATGTGATTGGAATATGGCCGCCAACCATATTTCCAAGTCACCCACTGAAACTAGTTTCCTCTCGCATTGTCTTGTGTTCTTTAGTTTTGAAATCCTGGAAATATGGTTTCACAGTGACTTGGTTTTAAGAAGTGTAATGTTTTTGTGAAATAATTTTCAAATAAATATGGAACGGTTTGATTTATTAAATATTGGAATTGAATATTCCGAATTATTTTGAAATGGAAAATGGTGTGCTTACACCTCTTTTGAAAGAAAAAACTATACTAAAGTTGGTTTTGGAAAAGTGTTTCCAATAGAGTTTTCTAAACTATCATAGGGTGTTTTGTTGGGATGAGATGTTATGAAATTGATGTGAATACAATGAAATTGAGTTCTTGTATAAATGGTTGTGTCTTTATGAAAATTTTATTAATATTTGAATTGGGATTTGGATCTCTTGGTTAGCAGTTTTGAGAAAACGGATGTGTTGGTTGACCGTTTTTTATTCAAAAGTGGAAATAATCTTTGTTTTAACCTTTGGTATTTCCGTGAGTGACCACATGCATGGGGTTATATGGGATTATGGATGGTTGATGGCATTACTGGATGAGTTCCAGGATGGATATGAGGAGGGTTCCCGGGGTGGCACAAAAACATGCATGTGTGAGGCCCATGGGGTACCATTGGTGGATACGCTTACTGCTAAACCGTTTGTTTTCAAAGAATTTCTTTTAAAGAAGAACATAATGTCTTTATGAATAGTTTTGTATGGTTTGTATTTGGGTTTTTGAAAATGTTGATGTTGTGGGATGATTTGAGTCCAAGAACCCCTTCAGTTTGAACTGTGTTTGGTCTGTAAGCTGTGTTGTAGGGACGGTTAGTGGTCTCTTTTGAAAATTTTTTTGGGATGCCTTTACGGTGGTTCCCTTCATGTGTTTGGAGCTGGTTCATGGCTTGTTTTGACCAATGGACCAGATTGGTTGGGTCCTTGGGTTCTCTCATTGGATAAGGCACGCCCCCATTAAAGGTTAATGCATAACTGAAGCGCAACCCAGATTTTTTCTCCATTGGAAAATCCTCAAGTTGATCAGTATAAGTAATATTTATTTTGAGATTTTTAGATTGAGTATACACCCTTTTCTTTATTGGTTTTGTGTATCCTCTTGTAGTGGGATATTGATCATGGATGGTTGAAATTTACCTTTGGCTCTTATGTTTCCTAATTTTTCAATGGTGGAAGTGTTCTGGGGTTGTTAGCTTGGATGGGTATTTGGATAGTGTCTAAGAGGAACTCTCGGTCCTTCATAGTCTCTTCGAAGAAGGTGTTCTTGTTAAACTACCAGTGTGGGAAATCTGGTCATGAGAGGATATTATGGCCACTTTTTAGAATTGTGTGTTGTTTGGGGATGTTGTACAAGTTCCCTCTATTTTCATTGTTTATATCAGTCACAATGGTCATGTTCGGAGACTCCTTGTGATGTCATGTGCTCGATTGACTGTAAAGGTGAAATTTGGGCAATCATATGAGAGTCTATATTATCTTGGGAGAATGTCTCTGTTGAAAAAAAAATATATTCCATTTTAGAGAAAGGTGAGTATAAGTGTTCTTTTCTTCCATTGTTTCTCACTCGAACAAACAATGTGTGTTGTGTGTACATCTTTTAAGACCTCGTTTCTGTGAAATATCGAGTCAGGGTAAAGTGAGTTTGGAATGTGTTATGTCTTGGAAAAACTTACTAGGTATTGCGGTGTAGTTGTTGTTTGCAACGAAAGAAGATTTTTCATTCAAGGGGTTTCCAAAGGCTAACTACAAGGCTGAAGATGCTTCAATCATTTGAGCTCTAGCCATAGGTCTCAGAGAGAAGTTGGCTCGTAGTCAGGGGAAATCACAGGGTCATTTAAACCCTTGTGCAAAGTCCTATCCTCATTATAAAAGATAAGAAGAGTTTAAACCTATGGTGTCATCATATTTCTTCTGTTGTTCATGTTCGGTGGAAATAGGTGGAGGGATCTGTACCCATTTCATCGCCCAATGTTATTCCCTCCCCCTTTGGTTTCCATTGAGTCTTTAGAGAAAGGTATGAAGTTTGGCTACACAGGTTGACCACACAGTTTGCACTTGGTTAGTAGTGACCATGCCCCAAAAAAACCATGTAGATAGAATAATCCCCACTATTAGTTCATGGTTTCCCAAACCATGAAGACTAACCATGTCTTCATCCCAACTCTTTATATTTTTGGGTCTTTCTGTACCGGCCCATGCTGGTCGATTAAGATGGTTGGTTCTTTTGGTGGGGAGCCTATTTTTGTTCCCCCGTACCAATAACTTAGACTTATCCATAATCATGGATTGGTGGTAGGTAGTCATGTTCAGATATATCAAGCTACCTAAATCTTCCTTGGTTAACTATTGAGATTGGAGAGTGCCCAATGGTTTAGTTATAGCAAGGTATGTGTAACCTTGTTCAATGTTGTTGTTCGTTTGAGTGAATTGCTTGAGTCTTGTTCGGATAGTGTTTGAGGAGTTTTACTTTGGGATAAATACTGAATGAGATTTATTGTTTCGGGAAAGTGGTGTATGTTTTTTTTGTGAGGTATTCCTTCCTTAATTGATCACTGGAGGTGTTTTGGCCTTTGGGGGCGAAACCTAGAAAGGGAGTACATCTTGGTTTAATAGTTGGGTTTGGTTTTCGTATTTGGACTTTCTGTAGATTTCCGGGGACGGAAAACTTTCATGGTGAGGAGAATTGTCACATACATGACTTATTTTGAAGTTAAATTTCATTTATTTTCCATTCATGCTTCGTTTTCATGGGTTTCCAAAGGATTTATGGAGGAATATATGAGTTTTAATGAATTGGGCAAAACCGTGAGCCCAATTCCACATTTAAAAATAAATTTTTTTTCTTTTATAAATTTTTCATTTTTTATTATTTTTCACCCATTCCAATTCATAAATGGTCTCCTCTGATCTATTAACACCCAAATTTAAATTTTGAACCTTTATAAATCCATAATCATGGAGGATTTGGGTTTTTATTTAAGAATTGGTCCAACCCGAAATCCCATTTTCCAGTTTTAAAACGTTTCTTTAATCTTTTAATATCATATTACATATAATGGATTTCTTGGTGATTCCACCTCACTCTCGACCCTATGAAATCTAGGCGCGCTCCCATTTCCTTTACCCCCTCCTTGGAGCTCTTTAAAATCTTGAATTATGGCTGAACTTCATAGGGTGTTTCAAATCGGATAGAATTTAAGAGGTAACTTCATCCCTTCTTAACTATCTCAACTATTACTCTTTTCCATCCATTCCAGTTCCTAAATTACATCCTAAATCTTGTTTGAACAACCCCTGAATTTTGGATGTTTTCAATTTTAGAAACTCTGGTTTTTGGTGTGATTACTTCAGGATACTTCAAGTAAGTGAGTCCAATTCTTTCCTCTTTCAAATTGCTTAAGGTTTCTTCCCTAATTCGTGAATTATAAAAATTCCAGAAGTTAGGGTTCGTGCCTAGGTTCTAAATTACTGTATTTTGGGTGAAATATTGAGGTTTTAGGTTTCTTTTAACTTCCTTGAGGTGCGACGGTCGTGCGGTTGATGTTTCACCCCAATATTTGAGGGTTTCGACACATTCGGTAGGTGATTCTGTGGTTAACCATTTAATGATGAGATAGTTTGCTTGATTAAAAAAATTTTCATGTTACTTATATGATTTTCACTATGTAAAAACCATTTTTGGTATCAATATTAAAGCATTTGGTATTACAGATACATTTTTGTTTGAAGTGTGTATTTTTCAAATGTATTCCTGTGTAATCTCTTGTGGTTGTTTTGTAAAACGTGGAAGTGATTTATTAGTTGTTGAATGGGGATGCCAATTTTGGTTGGGTAATTATATAGTGTCATGTGGGACTAAAACGGAGGGTCTTTGAATGGGTTTTATGTGTGTAACCTTGTTATACTCCTTGAAAGTGTTTAATGGATTTGTGTGTTCTCATGAGTATCTTTTTCGGTATTGTTCAAGGTGATTATATAAAATTTGGAAGTGTATTATTACATGTTGATTGGGATTCCAATTCTGATTTGGTAGGATATTGGTGTGATTTTGGCTTAAAAATAGGTTTTTGAAATGGGTTTTTGTGCAAGACATAATTACACCACTTGGGTTCTTTTTATGAAAATTGTAAATGTTTTAGTTTTTTAAACAAAGTGGGAAAAGGGTGTATATGTACTGTTTGGTATGTGTGTGCACGTATTATGGGGTTTTGAAATGAGAAGTGATTTTTTAAGATGTCAAATATTTTTACAATGTTATATAAATTTATGAAATGTTTTATTAAATTGTAATGTTGGAGCGAAACTTGTTTGTGGGCTGTTTCGTGTAAGTTTAATGATAAAATTATTTTGAAGGTAAAAAGGGTGTTATGTAACAAGTGAGTGAGCTGTTATGTGAGTTGTAATATATTGGAATGGTTTTATAAATTTTTTTAATGATTTTGTGGATGTGTTAAAGAAATGTGAAAAGTGTTGTGGGCTATTTTGGTTTGAGTCGAATTTCAAAATCAATTTGAATGAAAGTGGACTTTTGTGACTTGTGTTGTATTCATGTGGGATTTTTGGTGAATTTATGATATGGAAATTATATTTTCTTATGAATATTGTATTAATTGATTTTTTGAACTTGTTTGAGCACAAAGGGAAAACCCGGGTATCTAGGTTGGTGGACGTGTACTAGTATGCTAGTGAATCTATGGGGTTTGGCCTCAGTTTAACTTAGCAAGATTGACGCTTAAAACTCTAACTAAATTATGATAATGATGACTGGGGACCACTAGGTTATGGGAATGTACCCTACTAGTGGCTCGTGCACGAGAACAGATATTTTTGATGGTTACTCTCACCGAGATATGAGGTACCCAATACCCACAACTAGCTAGTGCCTAGGGGTTATTTCCCATTGATTTTGCTCACTAGATATTTTGTGCTTTTCATCGGAATACGGTATGAGTGGCTGGAAAATTCAGCAGCCTTGGTATTTATTTTAAAAGTGTTTGTTCTTTAAATTATTCCACTTGAAAAATGATTTTTTTTAAGTTTCATCTTTTAGAAATTGTAACTAGAAATTACATGTTTTTGAAAACTTGCATGATTTTCGTCTTTGAATGTTTATCACATGGAATATATTAGTGGTGATATCCTACTGGGCATTGTCTCACACCCTACTTACACCTTTGGGTGTAAGTAGACTTGGTTATTTTTTTTGTCGCAGGTTGGGTACAATTTTTTTTGTTCCAGTGGTTCGGGTTTCTAGCAGGTCCTTGGTGGTGAATTCTATCGGAGATGGATTGAGGGTGGTGACCTATGCCATGAGGGTTCTTGGGATATTTCATTTTGGTTTTGTACCTTTGGTATAGTCTTTTTGAGATATTTTAAGCTATGTAATTTAGTTCTTAATTTTTTAAAATATTTTTTGGTTTGAAAAATCCATATTCGTTTTATTGGATTCTTTTGTTGTTTTAAGTTTATAAACTCGGGTAAATCATTCCCAATTCTCATTGTATGATACGCGGGCACTTGTTCTAGCCCATGGGGATTGGGAATTTCCTTAAGGCCTTGTCACGTTCCATGTTTGGCACTAGTTTCGGTGGTGACCAGATTTGGTTCGTGACAGATATGTTTTTCCTAATATTTCTTGGAAGGATATTATGATTTACTAAAAATTGTTTCTATGATATACAGAGCATGTGTTACCTTACAAGGTTCATTCTAGGGGACTCAACATGGTTCTCCCTATCTACCAGAGTCTTTGGTAGGTGATTCCATCCTTGGTATAAGAATGAATATTTGTAACCTCATCCTCTATGAATGAGTATAATGTGAAGATTCTTTGATAGGTTGGGTTCCCTAAGAGTGGGCATTGATCTAGGAATGTGATTGAAAAAATACATGAGACCCTAGAGTGGTTATTCTATTTTGAAATATATCATGATATTTTTTTATATGGGAGCATGGATGATGCCCATGAATTATGAGCTACTTGACATGTTACCTATAGACTAGGTGGGAGAGCATAGTGATTTTGAGAAATAACTTAGGATTGGTGAGATAATAATTAGGGACGAGATGAGATGATATTTGAAAATGTATCCTAAGACATGGGTTATAACATAATTAATTTTTTATTTTAGGGGGGGGGAATGGTTATATTCTCTTGTTTTAAATTAATTCATGATATGTGATGTCGGCCTATGGCTTAGGAATGTGGATGCCTTCAGGATGATCGTACGAATGGGGTAGTCCATGTTAGTGTGATTTAGATCAGTCATGTGTTTCCATGAAGATGTGAATGACCTTAGAAAGGTTTTTGGAAATCCATGTAGATAAATTTATTCTTTTGGGCTGTGAAGAGCTTAGAGTGATTTGGTATCGTGGTAGATTATCAAGGATGTAACCATTAAAGTACTTAGATTCCACTTATTCTTGGCGCACATTGAAAGTTCAGGGTGAGTGTGGGTAGATAGTTTTAATTTTCAAAAGACACCATGTTGATGGGTGATCATGGAATTTTCCTCAACATTGGAGGAGTGTCATGATTTTTGGTGGAAGATCTACATGCTTTTGATTTGGTGGGATCAACTGGCCATGTAGCATGGTTAGTGTTCAAGCATATAGCCTTGATTAAATTATTCTTGACACATAATTTAGTGCGTTTGAACATTTAAATCGCTCATAGGAGAGTGTTGAAACCCTAATTTTTTATTAGATCATGTTAACACTTGTTTTTTATACGTGGGACATTTTGAAATTGAAATAAACAGTGTTACACCATGAGCTTTTATTGAATTTTTTTTTGAATAAATTAAATTTATATTTATGTCTTGAAATTCACAAAGTCAGACATTATTTTCACACATAACCAACTCTACGTATGTTACATGACACCGAACCAGATTATGTTATATAGAACATTTACACGGGGTATATTACATGCAACATCAACTTGGAATACACTACACGCAACACCAACTTGGCGTACGCTACACGCAACACCGAATTTTCTATGAAACATCATCTTGTTATTATAATTATTTAAATAAGATAATTATAAACATGTATTTAAACTTAGTATTTTGAATAATAATAATAAATTTTCAAATATTTTTTATAATTATTTTATATAAATAAAACAAATTGATAATAAAAGATATAATTTTTGGTAAAGTCCTTATATGTTTAGAAATACCATTTTCTTGAATAAACTTCTTTTAATTCCCTTATGTGAAAAATAATAAAATTAATTTTAGATATATTTAAAAATTTAATTAGATAAAATAAATTTCAATTTTGAATTTATAAATCCAAAATTATCTTAGAGTAAATTTTTGGTATTTTTTGGAGAAACTTTATTTTTGCATGAATAATGAAGAATACTGTATTTTAATTAAAAATTGATTTTTCATTTAATTTATTTATAATTTTAAACTATAATTTAAAATTTTTTATAGTTTTAATTAGATAATATTTTTATAAATTAAACCAATGTGGGTAACTGGAAAAAATTTCACATTGAAATTGGATATTAAAACATAGCAAACATTTGAACATTTTTACCTTAAAACACCGCATTGTTGAAAAGAATGCAAGATTAATTTTAAATAGATTTCTTCCTCCACTAAGTCTGGAATTTAGAAAAATTTATTCCATACTTTTATTTGGAATAATATATAATTTTATTAATTTTAAATATTTTTTTGACCAAAAATATTTGTAAAAGTAATTAAAATTAATTACATCGATTAACAAACAATTAACCATAACTAAAGAGAAACGTTAAATTTAAGACCCAAATGAACTATAAAATTATAAAAACCCCATTGGATGGACATATATCGACAATATAATCAATTTTATTAACTATGGAACATTATTGTATCCACATGAAACATGAAAAACGTGCGTGGAATTCTCTCTTCAAAAATTTATAAGAGTGCCACTCCTCCTCCACTATAAGAAGGGTTCCTTTCCTCCCAATTCGTCACACCTATAACTTCCCTTGTCTCAAAAAAACCTATGCTTAAATAATCTCCCAAATTCCCCCTCTTAATCCTTTAATCCTCAATTTGGTCATAATTTTTCCAAGGAATCCTTTTGGCATAAACCAAAAGGAGTTACCCGTTTAATAGACAACATCTTCTCTCATGTCCTTTCTTTTATTTTCATTCTCTACCCATCCACTCTCTTTATTGAAATATTATATAAAGACAATATTATCCAACATATATTTTTATTTTTTATGCCAGTGTTTAATACCACACTTACACACACCTCCATCTAATTTATGAAGAACAAAATGATTATGTGTTCAACGAACTACCATCTCACAAAATAATGATTGTTCAATTTTCCTTACTGCCTTTCATGGTAAAAATTATGATGGTCACTCTATTTATATATTTCTTTATTTTTTTTATTATTTATTTATGAATATATATTCCTATTACAGTACTTATCTTTTTTTTTATTTCCATTTGGTGTTAATAAGATAATTTCATTTAAGGAAGTGTGCACTACCAGCCACACAAAGCAATGTGACTCATTCACTCACTACATGGAATGTATTAAGGATGGTTTTAGTATAAATATATAATATATATGATATAATAATTCGAAATTAATAATTATATATATAGATATATATACAAATTTCATTTACTTTCATTCATTCAATAAGACAAAAAATGGAAGCAATGTTCATGCGTATGTATGGCTTACCATCTCAATGATCAGTGTACTCTATTTTAATACTTCTATATTTTATAGTTTACTATAATAAAAACATAATGAATATAATTGGTATTTATATCATGTTTTACAATCTGAAATCATGATATAAGTATAATGAGAAAAGATATAACAAATTAAGACACATGTGAAGAACAAATAGAATATTATCCAAAGTGAAACCTTAGTGTATGATTGTTAACAACCGGGTAATATAAGGTCATAAGAAAACCATATATGGTATTATATATAATAATATAGTTATTTTAAACATATATAATTAATGTATATTTATTATACATGTGGTTTGAATGAGTACAATGAAATTCAAGACCCAAGGTAAGGGGATTTGATATCGCTTTTTATTTCCTTGAGATACATACTATGTTAGCTACTCTTTCATTTTGTGTGGTGTATTTACTGAACATGATTATATTCTATGTATATTATAATTAGATTTTTGGGTATTAAAATATCCATTACAATATCATTCTTTCATGGGGTCTAAGTTTCAAATGTTACCAAATTGGTAAAATAGTTTTTTCTTAGTTTACCTTCTTTGAGACTCATGTTTTTTATGCACCTAAATTCATTTGAGGTGTATATAATTACATTTTACATGTTTTATCATGAATATAATTATTTTCATGATATTTTAATCTTAATTTAATTCCCATTTTCTTATATGGATATTATGATCCCTAGTTATCAAGTTATAAGTGTTTTTTGAGACAATCTCATCGCATTTTGAGATTGTTTATGTTTATGATTCCATTGATAAAATACTACTATAAATATCTCATGACCACTAATGATTTTCATTATCCAATGTTTATTAAAGATATATCCATGTATTAGTACCATTATTTCAATATTTGGTACTAAATATAATGTTTTATGTAAAATATTATGGTATCTCCCTCTGGTCAGAAATCTATTGTACTCAAAAACCATGTTTTAAAAAACGTCATCAAAAATGTTTTCAAAACATATTTAATGCCCATTTTCAATAAAATAGGATACTAAACCGTTTTATAATTTTCTGTTCTTCCTTTATATGTTTTCAAATATATTTTCAAATAAAAAGTTTTTATGTTTTAAAAAGCATTTTTCACTGCTGAAAGGATATTTTCCACAAGAAATGTTTTAAAATGATTTTTAAAAAATATTTCCCATATAAGATAACATACATTGGTGTTAATCGTTCCTTTATAGGGACATCATTCAAAGTTACCATTCATATTATTTCTATGAATGGATTATTGTTTTATGGAATGATATTGATAAATCTCGTTTCACTTTCATGGGTTATGTACTTTGGAAACTTGCTTCCTTTCACCGGTTATGTTTTTTATTATGAAACCATAATTTTTATATAGGTTATGATTTGATTTCATGTTTATAATATGCATTTAATTTCATGGGATAAGATGTGTTTTTTTATGATCTTGTGGAACATGTATGTATGATATCATTATGAGATGGGTGGAACCTATATCTCCCTCCAATGCATTGGGTAATGATTTATATCTCATGAGATAGACTAAGATGGTCTAGGGAATGAATGTTGATTACTAAGATTGCCATGAGAGTGAACCATGACTACCAAGATGTTATGATGAGTGAACTCATGCTACTAACATAGACATGGGAGTGAACCACGACTACCAAGATAGAATGGGTAGTGAACCCATAATACCAATATGGACTTGATAGCGATGGACTAGCCTCTATGGAAATCATATTATATGCTTATGTGCATACCACAATTCTATTTTTTATTCATATGTTATTCTTTCATGGATTTTGTTCTTTATTTCTTCATGATTTTTGTCTAATGAAATTTCAACCTTTATTCCATGATTCATGTTTATGATCTCTGTTATTAAGGGTATGATGTTTTATTTTCTTGATCATATTATCATACCCTTATACTCATGATTATGCTTACATGTCTCCCTTATTTACCCTTACTAGGATTCTGAACTCACCATCTTTTTTCCCCCGTGGTTAAGAGGATATGTATTATTTTTTATGTGTCTAAGAATGGTGATAATCCTGAAAAACCTAGTGGGAGATAATATATCTAAATTATATACCGATTATTGTGTTGTTGTGTTTCCAAAGGCACTAGACTAGTACGGTATTCATGCATCTGTTTGAGTAAATATTTTTCTATTTTGAAAAATTTATGTAATACAAATTTATATCAATACTGGGTCACTATAGTTGGAATCAAAGGAAATATTTTGTTAACTATCAGAATCTAGGATGATAAAACCATAGTGAGAACCCTAAGGACTTGTCTAGGGATAAGTATAAGGATAATGAAAAGTAGAGGAAAATGTCTTTGAATTTTGGTGAAGGATATATTGAGTTGTTTCATAGAAATATAATCCTGTCTAGATACTACAAGTGGATGTGGCTCTAGTATAGATGTGCCTAGGGGTGACAACTCTGACAAGATGTTTTGAGCCTGACATGGGGGAATCTCGTACACAACAATGGGCCTTACTGTACACCTAGTTTTAAACTCTTAGAGGATATGACTTGGAAATTATAAAAAAACTTCATGAACCATCATGAAGGATTTAGAAATATTATGGATCTTAAAAAAATAGGATAAACATAAGTTGTTCTAGATTAAGTATGGTTTCATAACTTATAACTCTTATAGACAACTTTTTAGGATTATGATGTTCTTCATTATGACCACTATTTATTACTCTATGATTATGATTTTAATCAATGGATGGAACCTGAATGAACTGTGTTAATGTTGATTATAATGGACAATGAAATGATTTTCATCTAGATCAACTAAATTATATGGGAGACGGAATGAAAAATATCATTTTTATGATCACATAGATATATAAATTTATAATCATGGTGGAATTTCAAATGAGAAAATGAGTGAACAACATTCTGTTGAGTCTTTCATGAGGAAATACACACCTACTTTCAGAGGGTCTTCTGATCAACTTATTACTGAAATAATGATTGGTACTAGTGAATATATATTCTCCATTCTCTAGTTTTTGGAGAATGAGAACGTCATTATGGATGTCGAAGAGGAGTCATA
The DNA here is from genome assembly GCA_963277665.1 of Viscum album. Classification (NCBI taxonomy): domain Eukaryota; kingdom Viridiplantae; phylum Streptophyta; class Magnoliopsida; order Santalales; family Viscaceae; genus Viscum; species Viscum album. The sequence goes on along the minus strand of OY728165.1, from coordinate 1,711,273,239 downwards.
AACTTTATATTCAATCATCGTACAATTAGGGGTTTTCACTAATAAAGTGTAAATTTTGTATGTAAATTTATTTTTTTGGGTCCCATAATATCAAGAGATTGTATAGTAGTAGATCCATCAAGGATAGAGGCTATTAAATGCTAGACTAGACGAACAATAGTGACGTAGATCTGTAGATTTATTTTTATAGCTGAATATTGTGGATGGTTTGTATAAACATTGTTATGACTATCTAATACTATGACCGGGTTAACATGTAAGGGTGTCAAGTTCCTCTAGGTAGATGAATGCGCGGAAAATTTCATGTAACTGAAGAGAAGGTTAGTCAGCATAGTTGTGCTTACATTACCATTTCGTGGAGAAGGGTTTGAAATTTTTACTGATGCATCCAAGAGGGTATTCGGATATTTTCTTATGCATAATAACATGGTTATCTCTCATACCTCCTAGAATTTGAATATTCATGACCAATTAACAACTCATGATTTAGACTAGCATAGGTAATTTTTTTAAATATTTTGAGGCTTTATCTTTATGGAGAAAAGTGATATATATATACCGATCGTGAAAGTCTAAAATATATATTCACATATAAGGAGTTGAACATGTGTCAAAGAATATGTTTTTAACTGATAATTTATTATTAAAAATCAATACATTACCACTCTGGGAATGAAAACAAGGTGGTCGATGATTTGAGTTGAAAGGATCATGCCAGCTTATCCTTGATGAGGATCACAAAAGATCCAATATTTCTGTATTTTCAAAGGATGGAGCTATAAATATTAAAGGAATGGGAAAATAATATATTTATAAAACAAATATTCAACCCTATAATTTTTTTAAGATTAATTAGGTGCAGAAGGAAGGTGAAAAGATGCAAAAGAAAGTTAGGAATTGTACAAAGTTTTACATAGATCATGATATAATTATAAGGTTTAGGAACTGTGTATGTGTTCCTTCCATACCAGATTTCAGGAAGGTATTATTAGAGGAATCTAATATTTAATCATTGCTCATTAATTATAGAAGTAAAATGATGTACAAGGACTTGAATGAATACTTTTGTTGGGATGTCATGAAGAGATATATCACAGAGTTTCTCCCTTGGTGCTTATTATGCGAACAAGTTAAATCTTAATGACAAAAGTATAAAGGGATGTTGCCACTACTACCCATACCATAATAAAAATGGGAGAAAATCACTATTTATTTTTTCATTGGACTAACCAAAAACCTCTAAAGTGTTTATTTATATATTGGTGGTAGTTGATCACCTTACTAAGCCAGCACACTTCATTGCTATCAGATAATACTTCTCTATGGATCAATTTTCCAGGATATATAGTAAAGATGTTGTAATGTTTCATGGAGCACCTCATTCCATTATAGAATATTGGGATCCAAGGTTTTCCCCAAAGTTATGAATAATTATTCTACAATCACTTGATAAATAATTGAGTTTCATAACTACTTATAATCATTATACAAATGGTCAACATAAAAGAATAATTCTAACCCTATAGGATACATTGAGATCTTATTCTCGGGATTTCAAAGGTCGTTGGGGTCAATACCTTCTTCTAGTTGATTTTTCTTACAACAATTGATTTCACTCAAGAATTCTTATGGCACCTTATGAATTACTTTATTGGAAGAAATGTAGAACTCCAACATATTGGGATTAAGTTGGAGAATGAAATATATTTGGTCCTGGGTTTCTAAATAAATGGTTGAGTAGGATAGAACCATTCAACATCATATCAAGGAAGCTCAAATTTGGTAAAAAAATTATAATTATAACTGTTGGTATTATATATATTTCGAATTTGGTGAAATGGTGTTTCGATGAATCTCACCCTATAATAAGGTTATGATATTTAATAAGAAAGGAAAACTAATCCCTAGGTATATCGGTCCCTTTTAGATTCTTGATCTTATCGAGATGGTAGCTTATCACTTGGAAATTCCTAAAATTATCTCTCAATTCCATGATTTTTTCCATGTATATCTCATAAATAATTACATACCTAACCCTTCACATGAACTGAACTCATATTTTATACCATTGGAGTAGGATCATTTTTATGATGATCAACCTGTTGAAATTATAGATCATACATAGAATGTTCTATGAAACAATACCACTCACCTGGTAAAGTCTTTATAAAGAAAAAAATAATTATTGAATGCTATGTGGGAACTTGATGATATGATGAAGCACTAGTATCCTCATTTTTTTACCGGAGTGATGAATTTTGAATGAAAAAATTATTTTAAGGGGGGTAGAATTTTACACCCTAGGTTTTTATAGACTTTTTTAATAAATTATATTTTTATTTTTTCCTTGAAATGCACTAAGTAAAAAATTAATTATACAAAAAACCTACTCTATATACTTTACACAACACCAAATTTGTGTACATTATAGGGAACATCAACTCAGCGTACATTACATGCAACACCAACTTGGCATACATTACACGAAACACTGAAATATCTAGGAAACATCATTTTGTTATAATTATTTAAATGAGATAATTATAACCTAGAAATTAAAATAAGTATTTTGAATAGAAATAGAGAGTTTTAAAATCTTTTTTATACACTTTATATATAAATAAATCACATTGATAAGGATAGATATAATTTTTGGAAAAGTCCTTATGTTTTTAAAAATATCGTTTTCTCGAATAAACTTCCATTAATGTCCTTCTATGAAATATAGTAAAATTAATTTTAGAAATAATTAGAAATATAATTTAATAAAATAAAATTCAATTTTTAATTTATAATTTTTAAACTTTTTTAGGGTGAATTTTTGGTATTTTTCTGAGAAACTTCAATTTTTGAAGAATAGTGGAAAATAAAAGATTTTAATTAAAAAATGAATTTTCATCAAATTTATTTATAATGTTAAATTATATTAGTTCTTTTTAAATATTAATTAGATGATATTTTTATCAATTAATTCATTGTGGGTAATTGGAACGAATTTTACATTGAAATTGGATATAAAAATACAGCAATCTTTTGATCATTTTTACATTAAAAACCCGCATTGTCCACCAGACTATGGGATTAATTTTAAATTTATCTCTTTCAATAATGTGTTTGGAATTTGGGAAATTTTATTAAATATTTGGAATCAATATAATTTCTAAATTCTAATAACTTAAAATTAGTTTTTGTCCAAAAAATTATTTAATGCAATTAAAATTAATTACATTAATTATGGTGAAATTAAGCTTAACAGAGGACTAAACCATAAATTTAATACCCAAAAAGACATAAAAACTTTTCCAAAAACCTTTTTATGGAAATATTTCTACCCTATTATCTCTTTTATCTAATATTAACTATTATTGGATCCACATGAAACATGAAAAATGTGGGTTCAATTGTCTCTTCAAAAATTTACAGGATTGCCACTCCTCCTCCACTATTAAAAGGGATCATTTTCTCCTATTTAATTCTCAATATCAAGACCCTTAGCTAAAAAAATTATCAAGTAATAAATCATACTTAATCCTTTAATCCTTGAATCCTACCTTGGGTATAATGTCTTATAAGTAAACCTTTTGTCATAAACCAAAGGGAGTTACCAGATTAAGAGGTAACATCTTCTCTCAAGTCCTTTCTTCTATTTTCCTTCGCCACACCTCCAATATCTTTATTCAATTATTTTAAAACAAAAATGGTATAATAAATATACTGGTATGTTTTTATGCTAATGTTTCAAACTACACTTACACACACATCCATATATTGTATAATGAACTTAATGTTTATGCGTACGACGAACTACCACCTCCCTAAAGGATGATTGTTCAATTTCACTTATCACCTCCCATGGTAGAAACTATGATTGAAAATATTTTTTTAAATGTTATATATTATATTTATTATTTATTTGAGCTTATATATTCCTTTTAAAACACATAGCTTTTTTAGTTTCCATTTGGATTCAATATGATATTATCGTTTGAGGAAGTGTGGAGTACCACCCCCTCAAAGCGATGTGACTCATTCACACACTACATGAAACATATTAAGGATGGATTTAGTAAATTTTTATGATACATATGACATAATAATTCTATTTTAATAATGATATATATGTAAATATATATACATATGTCATTTACCTTCTTTATTTCTATATGACAATAAAAAACGGAAACAACATTCATGCATATGTATGACTTACCGTCTCCGTGAACGATGTATTCCATTTCCATACTTCTATATTTTTTATATTATCATAATAAAAATATATTGAATGTAAATTATATTTATATCATATATTAAAACCTGTAATCATAATAAAAATATAAGGACTAAAGATATTATAAATTAAGACATATGTGAAGAACAAAGTGAATATTACACAAAGTGAATCCTTAACATAGGATTGTTAACAAGAGGGAAATTTTAGGTCACAATAAAACCATATATTGTATTAGATATATAAATATTTTCCTTTAAAATATGTATAATAAATTTATATTTATTATATAGGTGGTATTAATGAGTATGATAAAAGTCAGGACACAAGGTAAGGGGGTTTCATGTCACTTTTTATTTCCATGAGATACATTCTATTTTTACCACCCTTTCATTTTTTATGGTGTATGTATTTCCCATGATTTTATTCTATTTATATTATTATTAATGTTTTGGGGATTAAAATATCTATTCTATGATCTTTATTTCATGGGGTTTATGTTTTGAAAGTTACCAAATCGGTAAAACAGTTTTGTCTCAATTTCCCATAATTGAGACTCATGTTTTTTATGCACATAAATTATTTTTTAGGTGTATATAAATCCATTTTACATGTATTACATTATATATAATTATTTTCATGATATTTTTGGCTTCATTTAATTTTAAATTTGTTACATTGAGATTATGATCCCATGTTATCAAATTATAAGTGTTTATTGAGACTATATCATCACTTTTAAATATTATATATGTTTATGCTTCCAATAATGAAATATTATGATCCATATATCAAGAACACTCATGAGTTTCCTTATAATATGGTTATTTAAGACATATCTATGTATTAGTACCATTTTCCCACTCTTTGGTACAAAATAAAATGTTTTATGTAAAATATGACAATATCTCTCTACGGTCAGAAATATATTATATTCAAAAACCATGTTTTAAAAAATGTCTTCAAAAAAGGTTTAAAAATATATTTGAAGCCCATATTAAAGTAAACGTTATTTTAAAAACGTTTTTTCTTTTCAATGCTTCCTTTATATGTTTTCAAAGCCGATTTCAGTGAAAATGTTTTTTCAGTGGTTTTATGTTCTAAATAGTGTTTTCAATGAAACAGGATATTATCATTAAGAAATGTTTTTAAAAGTTATTTCAAAATTATTTTCCATAAAAGATACCATCCATTTGTGTTAATCGAGCCTTTATTGGGACATATTTCAACATTTCCATTTAACTTATATCTCAGAATGGATTATGTTTTGATGGAATAATGTTGATGAAACTCGTTTCACTTTCATGGGTTATATGATTTTGAAACGTAATTATTTTTAATGGGTTATCTTTATGATTATGAAACATTTCTTCACCTAGAGGTCATGATATTATTACTTTTTTATAATATCCATTTCATTTCTAGGCTTATGATAGGATTATTTATGATCTTGTAGCACATGAATGTATGATTTCATTATGAGACAGGCGAGACCTATATCTACCTACAATGCATTGGGTAAATATTTATATCTAATTAGATAGACTAATATTTTCTTGGGAATTAACCTTGACTACCATGATGACCATGGGAGTAAACCATAACAATTATGAAAATATGAGGATTTAACTCATGCTACTAAGATGGCCATGAGAGTGATACATGACTACCAAGATGGTATGGGGATTGAACCCATACTACTAATATGGTATTGTAAATGATTCTTTGGATACTATGGAAATCATATTACATGCTTATGTGTTGTCCACAATTCTAGGTTTTATTATTATGTTATTATTTCATGGATAATGTTATTTATTTTATTTTGATTCATGTCTTGTGAACTGATAATATTTATAACATAATTCATGCTTAATTTCTTTGATATGTAGGGTATGATATTCAATTTTCTTGATCATATTATCATAAATTTATTCTCATGATTATTCATACATATCTCCCTTATTTACCATTATTGAGCATCTGAACTCACTCATTCTTATATTTTGTTTCCCCAAGGTAATGAATATAGGTATTACGTTTGATGAGTCTAAGAATGGTAAGAGTCATGAAGAACATAGTGGGAGATAATGTATCTCACTTTTGTACTAGTGTTTATGTTTCCATGTTTCCCAAGACACTATACTATTACTGTGTTCAAGCATCGGGTTTTGTAAATTTTTATGTATTCTAAAGATGTTTTTAATGTTAATGTATCTCAAGACCGGGTCTCTATAAGTAAAATCTATATGTGATATGTGGTTTTATGGTTTATAGTGTGATTCATTTTTCATCGCTCAAGTTTAGTAATAAATGATTTATTATCTTTAACAGAGGTGATTTTGAGCCTATAGAACATTTTGAGGATGTGAACCTCATTATCAATAAAATTTAAGTGAATTCCAGATCATGATTTTCTAATGAGATGGTAATGGGAAATAAATTTATGTTTCTTGTTGGAACTCAATTATGATAAATCTTATCTATGATTTCCATATATTTAGTGATGGAAAGTATATGAGACATTTTGATTTGAAATTTGATCTTATTATATAATGATAACGATACACCTAAACCTGGGAGTGTGATGTTAGTTACGGTGATACGACCCACATGCTAGAGGGTTTTTTGGATATACAAAACCAAATGTTAGATTATCATGATAGAATTTTGGTGCTAATGAGAAATGGATCTAAACTCATCTATATTCCTTTATGAATTCATGATTTGAATTCATATTTTATAATGAAGTAAGTCAAAGAGTTGGATTCTAGCATAAAATGAATTTGGGTAACTTGAATATGATCAAATATGTAACCTGATAATTCTTGTGGTATGATAGATAATAATGAATATATATAGTCAGTTAAAGAATCAACCACAATAATTTCACCTGAATTAAGGGTTTAAGTTTTGTGTATGTATTAAAACATTCTTGGGGTTTCTTTTATAGTAAATGAATTGAAATTGGGTGAAATGTTATTGTGATGATGGTGGAATTCAATAGTTTTTTGAGATGGGTTGTGATGGGGAGGTTTGAGTTTCATTCTCATATGTAATTGGATGTGGTGGGATATGAACGAGATTACTAACCATGTATTGGATAAAATAATACTATTTAAGGATTTTTCAAAACTTTCCATGGAAATGATATTGTATCTAGAATTTATTCATGGATGAAAAGTACCTACTAGTTAGAAATAGTTTTCTGAAATGGGGATCAATACTATAATTTTAATAATAATATCATGAATTTTGAGATTTGGTGTGTTTTAAACAATATTGGTTATGTAATTTATCTATTGGGAATTTCGTTTGGTAAGAAATTTCAATAGTGGAGAGATATTGAGGAACACAATTGACCTTATGAGCAAGGCCCTATGATGGGAAGAACAAAGGGATGAATGATCATTCAAAGATGGAAAACATTGGTGTCTCATGATAGGTGGGTTTTGGTGATTTATATCTTGAAAATTTAGTGATTTATTCATGTGATGGATCGATTTTGGTGGTCAGAGTAGCTTAATTTTGGAAATACGATTCGAATGTGTGTTTTACATTTGTGGATAGAATGTCATGGTTTGAACATTAATTAAAAATAAACGTTTGTTGATAAAGATAATTATATATAAAATGAGACTTATTTATTATTATAAGTGTTATGATGTGGAGTTTTTAATACTTTTTTTCCATATGGGTCCGTAATTTCAGTTATATCTTGATTTTTTTTCTGTTAGAGGATCAGATATGAAATTGGAATTTTGTTTCCAAAAATAAGGCTTTAAAAATACATAGAGATTTATTTTGGATGTGGTTTGAGACTTGTAAGTTATATAGAGGCTTTTGGTTATAAGTGGAGGTATCCGAGGTTGAATAGGGGTGTAGTAGGCTCACTACTACAACCATTGTCTTGCCATTAGCAGACCATTGGTAAGCTGGTGGCTTCAGTAGTAGTGCTTCATCCACCTTGGAGCCATCAGTTAGCCAGTAGAAAAATATTGGCCATCCAATGGGATTTAAATGGATTAAAATTTTAATTTGACCCATTAATTTTTTTAACAGTAGGAATACCTCTCCTCCCCCCACTATTTCACATCCTGCATGGGGATAACTCCCCTCCCCCCACCTTCAAACACCAAAGATTTTTGGGTGTTTTTTTAGCAATTTGTGGAGATAATAGAAGTGATTTCCCTCCTCTAGTGATCTCTATTATTCCTTACCTTATTATATTCTAATTTTGTATTTCCCCAGCCTGTGTTTTAATCCATTTCTACTAGATAATGGTGGAATCAACTGATTTTGGTGGCTCTTTCAATCTTCTTAAGAAGAGTGCATCCCATAACCCTACCAGCATATAGCAGATCATGGATACGGTTTATGTACATAATACTATGAATTATTCAATGGTTTTTCATTAAAATTAAATGAATTTAGTGGTGTAAATAATATAATATTTTGAAAATTTGGTTCAATATAGTTTTTGGATATTTCCCTAGATGTTTGGAACTTTGTTTCTCAATGTTTTCGGCATCATTGGATGCTTGATGAGTTAATATGCATTATTCTTATTTTGGAATTAAATTTTTTAATATGTATTAATTGTTGGAATTTATTAATTGAGATTTATTATACCGATATAGGTTCCTATGACTTGGGTATGATATTATTGGATTTAAAATGATATTAGTTTGACTTTGTAAGCCTTTTCCATCCTAGGAAGAAGATGTTGAGATGAATTTTAATAATGTGAAAGGCTTCATCCTTAGGTAGGTGGTTTGGGTACATTTTCCCTTGTAATTTATACATTTTTATAGTGTGTGTGATATCAAGTGTCACACATAAGGGTGTTTAACTATTAAAATTGAATTATTAGATTGGTAAATTAAATGATTTTTTCTTTAAATGAAACTCCATGAATAATATTCCAAGTGTTGAGGGCCATATTAGACCCTGATGCACTGTATTTATAGACCTAGCCACTGGTGGATAAGGATATGATTATAAATTATTTCATTATGAATGATGGACACTATGGGGTTAAGCATTATATGATATTATATTGGTATCCCTTAGTATAGGACTCTTAAATGGATCCAAGGGGAGGTGTTTGATGATTTAAAGATACTTGAACCTAATTATAACATCCCTAACTAAGTTCTATGAACCGATTCCCCTAGGTGGTTGGCCGTAAGACCTCAATAATGACTCCATTAATGATTAGGGATTTTTTCTAGTAGTGAGGGGATAATATAGATACCATGGTGAGACTATACCTTCTTTATCATAGAATCACAATAGTGGAAGTAATAGGCAATAACCAATTGAAAATAATCAAAAACAAAAACAATTCCATAACTATAAAAAACCAATTCACATGATGAAACAAAACAATAAACAATAAACAATACTAAGATAATACATATGTCATTCCAAAAGAATTATCGAGTTCCAAATGAAGAACCAAAAAAAACACTAACAACTCCCATGTGGGCCCCAACATCATTTCTTGTTCTCTCATCCATGATCCATCCTAACTCATCCATCTAAAATTGGGCAATTTCCCTTATCCTATGATGCATACATGAAGTCTATTTGGGTATAAATCTGGTATCCTAAGTGGGGTGTGAGTACAAATTATTAGGCCACAAGCAATGACATCTAAATTAATATCTAGTCAATAAGAATTTATGAAGTTGTATAAATAATAAATTATAATCAATAATATATTTTTTTACACATTCAATTATTCATTATTTTACTAGATAAATCCATGGGTTCACAGTGACACCAATACCATAAAATACCGAATTTATCTCTATTTTTAGTCTAAACCACATCATATAGGGAAACACAATTCATTATAACACATTGGATTTAAATAACCATTTAATTACATTTCATATCAGGGATTTAGGGAACCACAATCCAATTCCAATATCATGGGTTTAGAACATAATATCTAGCACACTATGGATATTTAGGGAATAATTTCATATCCCATGCCTCATGAGTATTTGTATAATCAATCCCTTCACCATAAAATAATATTCACATTCATGCATTTGGACATAGAACATCATGTCTAGAACCCCATGGGCTTTTCAAGCACCAATCTTTTCCCCAAACCCCATTTATCATTCAATCACACATTTCACATATATCACATTTAACAAGTATAATCATCATTATCCCTCTTTTCAATATTTCACATCAGGGTACTCCATTTTAATTATAAAAAAAATCATGGTTCAACACTTTTTGCACATTGAATAATATGAAAAAATCCCCATTAAAAAATTTATAAACATTTAGTCATTTAATCCATTATCCCTTTATGGTTAATTGAACCATCCATTAATTCCCGTAATTAAAAAATTCATAATCACATTAATATACCAATTAAAAAATCAATTAGTTGACCAATTTCAAAATCCCAACATCCCACCAATTTCATCATAACATCGTTCTATTAATTAATAATACAATTAATTAATCCAATTCAAGATGTGATTTCCAAAAATTGAAATTGATATTACACAATTCCATGGAAACATTTATAATAAAGACTATGAGACTTGAAATTTAGACCACCTATCTCAAGATCATCAATAATAATTTTCCAAACTGGAAATACACAAATTGAAGTCGAATATTCAATTCCACAATAATGAAAAAAATATTGAAGAAAAACCGAGATCAGGATAAAATGGATTAAAATATACCAAAACCTGGATCTAAACCCATAACCAATAATGAAATAAAAAATTCCTCTTCATCAAGAAAGAGGTATTGGAGAGAGAGACACACACAGATGGAAAAATATCGCTTACTAGGAGATGTGTAGATCCATCAATCAAATACCTAATTTGTCAAGAACAATGTTTTTAATGACTTGGAATCCTTCCAAGATCCTATAAAACCAATGTAAAATTTCTTAGGTAAGATATGGGTGAATGAGTGTTAATGAAGAGGGGTTTTGGAATTTTAAAATGTTCTTTTAGGATATTAAACCCTGTACTCAAATTTTACAAGGTTGGGGCCGATAGTATGTTAAACTGTGCACCCTTATCATGCAAATCACTTAGGGGTCACATGGTTACTACTAAGAGGAAAAACTATATGAATAATCATTCCCCAAACCTGTGATTGTCTTAAACTTTTGATTCCATAGTTTAATGGGGCAGTGCTCACTGTTTGGGAAAACCATACACCTAACGTGCCCTTAACAAATCCCCGTAAAAAAATATCCAATTTCAACAGAAATATCCCCATTGAAAAACAGAACCATGATATACTCAAAAAAGAAAATAGGTTACCTAATTATTATTTTGAGACATATCCAAAAAAGGTAAAGATCCTACACTAATATTCTGTAATGCCCCTTATTTTATTTTCCTCAGATACTTCCTGGTGGATAGAGGAAAAAATTTGGAAATGATGGGCTTGTGTAGGAATTATTTGGTATCTTGAAAAACTATAAATAAATGGGGATCATTTAAGTGAACCTGGGTAAGTTTTTTACCACTACGACGACTATCATCTTAGGTAGGAGGACACTATCTTAATAATGGGTAGGCTTTGTGTATAGTATGAACAAAAAGTAACTTAGAATTGAGATAGGGCTTACTCCATTTCTATAAGTCAATACAATCATTAATTAACATTTTAGGCCCATGGGGTGATATGAGATTCCTAAATAAGGTTATGTGATACCCCTATGTGACATCCTTGATCCTAATATTTTTAAGGTGAATCGAGGTGACCCAATGTGGGATTCATCCACTATGTAATCGCCCAATGGAACGGATTGAGACCAAGGACCCCATGTAGGGTTTTTGTAATATGAAATGATATTAGTGACCTATAGGAGGTGCCTCAATGACTGACTAACCCTATTCGAGTGTATTTGGAAATGGGTAGATATGGTTTTGGGTGTCACCTTGGAACCCACACCTTCCATATGTGTGTGAGGTGATATAGATATGGGGGATGGATTTAGGTGTTTGGATATCAATTTCCGTTTATTTATTCATTACTTTAATAATTTACATATATGATAAATTTCAAGATTTTCTGATGTGTATCCTCATATCTGACTTATGATCCTAGAATTATAAAATGATGGTCTTTTAAGGATACCCAAATGTGATTCATGGGATTCATATTTTGAGACTTATTTGATATTGATGTTTATTCCTATAGGTCCTTCATGGGATTTGAATTTGAGACATTTATGATTATGATTTGGATTCCTGGTTATTATTCCTAGGGATCTAACTATTGAAACATTTGGCGGAATTCGTGAAAGGTTGATATTTAACTTCAAGTATATATAAGATGACTTGGAAGTCAAGGGTCCCTAGGATTCCAAGAATACCTAATATCCAATGCATTAGGCTTGAGGATTATTATTATTATTTTCATGGGATACCTATGTGACCCCAAGGATTTTTCTAGTTGAGTTTTTTAAATATATAAACTTGATTATGATGACTATAATTCATTGTATCTGACGGGGTGGTATGGTGAAATGGAGGAAAATATTAATCAGTGATTTCATGGGATTATTGGGAATCATCTTCAAGTCCATTGATGTACAGTTTGGATAGGTTCCTAGGATCCTTAGGATCTGTCTATTGATCCATCAATTGTGTGATACTTGGTCGTTGAGTTGGAAATCTATCTAGTATGACTACATGTCCATATGAGTAGGTATTATTTCCGCTATCATTTATTATTTTTGGATATCTTTACAATTGTTTCATAATATAATGTAATTATGTGGATGATATTTTGTTGTTTATCTATTAAAACACACTCTGATACAAGGTTATAGTCTCCCCATATTCTCACCATTGATCCCCAATACAAGTCGATAGCTTCTAGATCACATGGATGAATTCATGAGGTTTTGTGGTGAATTGGGTGGGGCCCTGGTCGAGTGGCCTCTAGACCAAGATGCTACATGGAATTTTATAGACCATTTCGTTTTTGAAAGTCAAATTTTGATAAATTGAGCATATAGTAATATGAAACATGTATGTATTATCCCACCCTACCAATACTGAAACCCCTATTGGGTCATCAATGAAGATAATAGTGACCCTATATTCCCCCACCCCCAATAAACCATGTCTATGCATCTAGAACCATGGGTATCTATTAAAAACATGGGAGGAATTTTCCATGTTATTCTTAGTAAAATATCAAAAATCTATCAATAAAATACATAAATATATAAATATATTATTTTATATTACACAATCATAGTTATCGATATATAAAACAAAAAAAACAATCTAGAGATAATGCAATATCGATCTCTTAATATATACTTAGACTACCCTAACATCAACATCCCCACTCTACCTCAAGTTATCCTATGAAAAACTCAAGAAACACTATAGTTTAGTGATAAAAAAGGAGTAACGTATACGATTATATTTCAAAAGTATATCATAATACATGTGAAATAAATGTTTTTAGGAAAATATGGGTAAAGAAAACAAAACAAGAAACATTGGGAACAAGAATAAATCAATACATCCCTAAAAAAATAAGGAAGACATATCATATCTCAAAAACATCTAATATTAAGTGTTATACCATACATATCAAATGAAAACATAATCAAGTGAGAGATATACCAAATCTATTAATTCCAAAACCTCCACCATTTACCACCATTACTATAACCACTCTTTTAATACAACATATCATAACCAACAATAAACAAAGGAAATATATATAATGATATCATTAGAAAAAAGGTCTACAAAATCACCACCACTCTTACCTATTGTCTAGATGCCCTTGAAACTCAAACCAGTATCAAGACAATAGGATAATATCTAACACAATGAACAAGAAACAAGAATAGAAAAAAATTATAATAACATCATCCCACCTTTCCACCAGTCCAGAAATTAGACATAACCAAATCCCATCACTATTTCCACATCCATGCTGAGATCTCCACAACATTTTTCTACATCAAACATGCCTTGATCCCATCACTGCCCATTTTTAAGAAACAAAAAATCATATGATCTAATCTAGAAATCATATCCCATATAAATCCATACACATCACAATAATCATAACTATAGGTAAACATCAATTAATAATTGCCCAATAATCTAATTACATAGAAAAAATCATTGTATCAATTGATATCACAATCACGGAACCACCATTTCCAACATGAAAGTTCTCTACTTAGTATTTTATGCATCACCCACCTAATAATTTTTCTCATTTCACAATTTAATCAGGATTCATAATTCATAAAACCATCCCATTACATTTGTTAAAATACTTTTTCAAATTCCTTTTCAACCTCAAACTTAGAATAATATTTAGTAAATTATTCTAGTTTTTTCATCTATTTATTATCAATACACTCCTATATCCCCAATAAAAGTTTCTCTTACCAATTTATTTATTTATTTAGTAATGAAGGATTATAAATTAGTGAAACCATTTAATCATCCACTTTTATGTTCCAATAGTTCATTTGAGCATTAACTCACATCGTCAAAAAACAATGACTTACTCCAATACCTATCTGAAATAGACCATGGAGAAACTTATCCCAAACTTGATTCTATGAAACTAACTAGGTCCAAATATAACAAATGAAGTACTAAAAAAATCCCCTAATCAAGTCATACCTCTAGCCTAACCAACTCCGAACACATATTCCCAATCAATACCACAACAACACACCCCATTTCATATGCTAGAAACTCAATCAACTTATTGAACCAACAACACCATCTAGGAAGAAATCACTACACCACCTCCCCTAAGGACCCATATATCCCCACTATATAACCCAAGTATTAAAGAATCATTATTTGGGAACTAAAACTTACTAGTAAAAACCTACCTAAAAATGATTTTCAACAATTCCTGTCACACTGAAAGATTATAACCAACCAACTCTAACCTAGGAAATATATAAGGATGGGTTTATGATACAAACAATGATAGACTAATACCCTTCCACTATGAATTATATATAAAGAGATATGAGCCATGAAAACCGCAGTAATTACTTAATACTATAATATTGAATATTATAATTATGTTCTTACAAAATATAAATTCCAGGATTTCCCCTATTCATTGTTTCAAATTTCAAGGTTCATTCTATTATGTTAATACATATTCAAGATTTATATTATAATCCTCTTCCCTATTTATTATACATTTTCCAACCCAATTTATATATATATTATAGTAAATTAGTCTACAGAAATTATTATATTAACATGTCAATATGAGAGTAAAGATGATTCTACCCATCATGGTAAGCATACCATGTCTATTTCAAAATACAATTCATGTATCTTATAAAACAAATTTCATGGAAATAGAATATAACATCATTAAAAATAAAATAATATTGTATAAATTTAATCAAACTAGAAAGTAATTGAACAATAAAAGAAAAAATAATCTCAAAAATCATCCAAGGATGAAACATACAGTATCCCCTTCCCTCAAACCAAACCAATAATACTGAGCTTGAATGAAGAGATTATTAATTAAATAAAGAAAATAATAAATAAAACCCATCCTATAGAACAAATAGTGGTGAAATATAAGAGCATGTTTTTAAAATAATATGTTTCATACCTCCCATCCGTTGGGTTATAAAATCCTCACCGAGCTTGAGGAGAGAGTATAGACATACCATATCTGAAGGAAATTTTGGTGTGGGTTGATCATCATTGGTTGATGTGTTATAATTATGAAAGGATCAAAGGATTTATTTGGTGTGTTTTAATCAATATAATGATAAAATATCCAATGATTTGTGTTAAGGGGATGAAAATAAAAAATTATTGACAATAATTATGGTCATTTGATTAAAGAGGATAATAATCAAAGGTTTATAGTTGTGACTTGGGTAACTCTTAGCATATGAGTTATTTCAAGAAAAATATAATTTCATAAGATAAAATGAAGGTCATAAATCCCTTACCATAAGTTATATAGGAAATCCCATGTAAAAAGTTCCAAATATGATCCCCAATAGTTACATGAAATGATTCCTTGAACTAGTAGAATAACATTTATCATGAAAACATCAACCACACTAGAAAAATAATTATCAACACTGCTCACATTGTCCCTAGAAGAAGAAATAAGAAAAATATAAAAGAGATAAAAGGTTAACCTAATGTAAAAGGATAATACACACCATAAATTGGAGGATTATGATCCATAATAAGATGGAAATATGCTCATATAAGGCCCGTTGAATCATCCAAGGATCAAGTGGAAATAAAAAGGTCAAACTGAGATGAATAACTGACAATTATTTATAGATAAATTCAATTAATCTCCATCATAGCGTGGAGACACTCAAGACAATAATAGTGGTCTCAATCAAGGAAAGATAAGATTTCCTTTGATATTATTTATTATCTGAATAATTTCTACTATTTAAATACTTCATTTGATAGGTTTTCCCTACACCATGACATAAACTACAACATAAAAAACATCATTTTCAACCCATCATAAATCCCACATACCCTCTTCACAAATATATAAATAATTCCCTCTCTGTTTAGGGTCCACCATGGTATGGAGTATGACACATATATAATTACCTTACCATTTTATCTAAGCTCATAGAACATGAATTTTTTTGACATAAGGCCACCGTTCTCACCAACATGGAATACTGGTCTTCTCTATTTCCAATCGGTAAATGCTCTAAAATAATTAGGATACGATAACCTCTAAAATAAAAAAATCTATGTGTAGTTAAATCTTCTAAAAACACAAGGTAATCTCTATATGAACGATGATGCCACTCCTATCACTACGGGTGTGTTGCCTCTTCCCATTTTCCATAGGGAAACTCTCGATACAAAACGCACTCTACCATTGGTGTTTTAGTCCTTAATAACAAAAAACCTTAGTAAAATTACAATAGAATAGAAATGTTATAGACCATGCCCTATAGCACACCTTTCACCATGAATTGGTGGACCTCTTGATCGAAAACAACCCATCTCCTTCCGTTGGAACTCATTAGAGATCCCTCTAAACACCTCAGAACCCCAGTGAATAAAAAGAAATAAATATAGTAAAATAGGCATCTTATGTTAAATAATTCTCAAGATATTTTCATTATTTATAAATTAAAGAAAAACAAATAAGAATGAAATCAACCCCCTAATATTGTAACTGGGAAACCCAATCCTTCGCATTGAGTTAAAATAGACCAATTCACTACTAGAGAATCAAAAAATAAAAATAAAAAAAAAAAAAAAAAAGCTTAAAATCCATGGAAAGATAACTCTCAGACTCAGGAGAAAAACTATAAACACTCCCATAAAGAAAAATTCTCATAAAAAACCACATATAACTACCCAATGAGGACCGAAAAGAGTGTTGAATTTATAGATAATAATACTGATGTTTCCCCCACAACATTGCATCAAAAACAGACCAAGTCTACTATCATGGGGTACCTTGATCTACTCAACCCAAGTTATCTAATCCATACTCTAACTCTTTTAGATCACCTTACACTCTTCTTAAATGGTTATTAAGATCCCCAATTTAGAAAAATTATCTAAACATCTCCAAAACCTAATAAGAATCCTTATTGAAACCCTTACTCATAGAAATAATTATCTCTATTATCTTTTTCTAATCTTTTATTTCTTTCAAAGCCTTTATCTAAATAGAAATGATAAAATTATTAATATTCATTCTTATGGAAGAATGAAAATGTCATGCTTGGTCAGTTTCTTTATCTAGGAAATATAGACACTGACCAACTAAGCCTATAAAATAATCCCCAAAATTATGGTAACTATATTCTCCATTTTGGAATTCTTTAATAACTTTAAGGTGAAGATACATATGCCTATGGTTGATAAAATACTTTGGGAACATTCAATGAAAATATACACATGACATCCCATATGGGTTTTCACACTTCATTTTCTACAATTCCCAAGAAACCTTCTGAAAAATAAAACTACTAGAGAAACAAAAAACCAATCCAGAGACATCACCATATAAAATGAAAAACCAATATATTCTAACCATCCTTTATCCTTTTAGATAGATTCCACATAGAAGAACTATAGAACATTTTTCCACTAAAAATGCAGTAATTCTTTATCCCAAGATTCATATTTCTATCCTCACACAATGTTTTGATTATGTTTTGACAGTATAGATTCATTTTAACATAAAAAAACTATGTTATCACATATCACATGAATTATAATAAAATCACAATGAAAATTATATCATGTTGAAAATCACATCCACATGATAAGAACAACTATCACACCAATATCTTTAATCACCACATGTAGGATACATAGGAAATCTCAACCCTCTACTTGTCCCAGCCATCCTAGTTTCATCACCATTACACATAACACCATCCATTATATCTCACTATCACTACATTCACCACAAAAAATCTTGTAAAATATTTTTGGGATACCAATAATATCAATCAATTCATTCTGAGAAATTTTTTCAAAGCATAATCAAACAATTACAAGGTCATTAAAAAAAGAAGCTGTAAGAAAATACATAACTAATAAAAATACTGATTTTAAATATAACACTAAATATTCAACCACCATTATAATAAAAATTACACATTGAAACTCAAATAATATTGAAATTAATTTACTTATATTGTGACTAACTAACTAAATGGACTGAAGGCCGATATTTTTATTGATTTTGGATATTCCCCCTTTTAAGAGTAAAGGGGGTAAAACCAAGACTATAGAACATAAATACATTAAAAAAATGTGAAAAAACAAGAGGTTTAGAAACCTAAAAAAAGACTACAATGAGGTGCCTCTACCCAGCATCAACATCATTATTGCATGCCTCCACCAAATCATGGATGCTCAACAAGTTGTCTCGTGCAAGAATGCATGGTCTCGGTACCGATGGTTGCGCCATACCCACTCAATATTATAAATCCAAAAAGGAATGCAATGTGATGTATACCAGTTCAACCCTCATCTGAAGCAAAAACTTTTAGATTTTCTGGGTTCCCCAACATTCCATCCATTACACCTCCAACACAATTATTCAAACTCATAGAACACCCTTTTCACAGCCAATTTCCCAAACCCAATCAATAATCCCAACCATAATGAGATAACAACATATTCATCACAGATAGTAGAGCCATCAAATCATCACAATAAACAGAAACCACAAGACTCATTAAGATTAGACCTACAAGAATACTACAGGACCACCAGATGTCCGAACCATGAGACCATACCCCCTATGTGCCACTCCTAGGTTTACACTGAGCCACACTCGCTGACAGAAATCCAAGATCCAAGATTCCTTTACACCTCCACCCACTCAAGTTGAGAGCCACACCTTTAGAAACCATCACCTGTTGATCATGGAATAACGACGCCTTGCTGGAGCAGACAAAGCTAGAATGAAGCCACAACCACCGATCTAAAAAGCCCTCACCTGACATACACCTCTGTCCGCCCAGATATAAAACATGCCAGCCAAAAACATCCCACATGAAGGACACCAAATCCGACCCCATTCTTGAGCCACTAATGCCAGAAGCCGCAATAGAAAAGCTATCAGATTCCGAGATGAAGGACTCCCATTTTTAGCCATCCGAGATATGCCGGAGGAGGGGAGGGAGTGACTCTAGAGGTGGAAACCCTAACCCTTCGAAAGAGAAGGAACCCCACTGTTCTGAGGCCCTCACACTATCATCAAATTCACATGGTATTACTTTTATCATGATATACTTATATAATTTCTTCATATTAGGGTTTTAATAATATAATATCATGCTATTTTAAACAACCAAATATTTACAAAATCTATTCTTTCTTAAATTATACATAAAATACATGTCTATGAATAATATCTTGATCGAAAAATTCTAAACATGGAATAAAAAATTATCAACATTCCTTATATCATAGAATTATTTCATAAAAAATTAACTATATAATTTTTCAACATTAGATATACTTGTTGTTATGATCACATATAGCACATTACATATTATTTGATTCATGAAGGATTAATTATTTTTAAGGAAAATATGTTATGGGAATGAATCACATAATTTATTTACATCATATAGTATAAATATGAGGATTCAAAATGTGAGTATGATCTGGGAATAAAGTAACTTATACCTAAAGATTTTATTTAATTACAATAAATAGTATAAATCAGGATTTTTAGCTAACAATTAAAATTATATTTAATTTTAATAAGTTTTAGAATTTTAAATATTCAGTTAAATAGGTTATTCCAAATATTTTAACATATTTAGTAACCAATCAATAGGGTCGTTCTTAATCATGAATGTTTCTGGAAAAAGTTAGTCATTGATAAAAAATTATTCTGAACACGCTACATCATTACGGAAAACAATACATTTAATTATGGACAATATATTATAGATTAATTATTCAACATACATCATACCTTTGGTTATGACTAAACATGGAACGTTGAGGAAATAAATTATCAAAACATACAACAAGTTTAAATAAAAGAATGTTTTAAATATTAGAATAAATTAATTAAATAAAAAAATGAAATATAATTATAAGGAGAACATTATATCAACATATATTAACAAAAAAAACATACTAAATGAAATTATATATCAAAACCTTATCATAAAATTAAACATATGAGAATGATTTATAGAACCTGCCTAATTTTTCTACACCATTATTAGTACACTTCCACCTAAACATACTTAGTAAACTAATAAGATCGTTACATTAGATCATAAGGGTCCCTTATTGATATCCTCTACCTATATCCCATGCTATGTTTAAATGATAATATATTCCTATTTGACCCATGAAATCCTCACCTATTCCCAACTCAAACCTCTATAATATCCCATTACTAAAAGCTATCATATCACTTTATCATGACCCATCCTCACTAAAACCCCTCCTATGTCAGCATTGGAGAGGAAAGTGACCCTCAATGATTTCCTACGATATTCCAAGGGTTTGTGAATTTAATTGAGGGTATCTAGAAAAATATGTGTTTCATTACCCCCATCATCCATAAGAAGATCAGAATATTCCACCAATCAACTACATAAATATATAAATGGAATATTTTACATTACCTAATCCCAACTATGGATAAATGGAACAAAATTTTAAAAAATATAGAGAAGATGAAATACCAAGATCCAAAAATCTACTATGAACACCAAAATATCAAAATCTATATTCTCCCTTGAGAAAACCTACAAAAAAATTTATGAAACATTCTAGAGGAGAGATCACATAAGGGTACTCAATAAGATCAAATTTAAAAATAAAAAATTTATACATATAATGTTCTGAGATAGTTATGCGGTAGAATAACTAGCTATGATAATATTGGAACAAGACAAAGTCTAATAAACAAAACACAGCCAAGGGAGATGTATTATATCTAAAAAATATAAAATATCAATAGATATGACTCACATATGAAGAGTAAACATAATAATGTGAGAGATGTACCACATATTGCATTTACAGTACCTTTAATATTTACTACCTTTCATATAAACATACCATTAAGAAAACATATCACAACCATCAATAAATAAATAACATATCAATAATATTATCATTATGAAAAAGGAATAAAAGATCACAACCGCTCTTACTTGTCGACCAGAGGCCCAACAAACTCAAACCAATAGTGATTTGGTATGAGAAAGTCTTGTATGATTGCTAGGAAGTGTGAATTAGAAATAATTATAAACATATCATCTCACCATTCAAATAATCCATCATGAAAACATAACTACGTCTTATCACTAGATCTATAGCTCTTCCATCCTCTATGCATCAGTTGACGATATCTGACATGACTTGACCCTATCATGGGACTTTTCTATACAACACCAAATCGTATGATCAAAGACACACATAATATTCAATATAAATACATAAACATCAAAATAGTCATAAATAAGAGTAAGAAAAAATTAATAAGTGATAAATAATAAAATAAAATAATATACATCAATATATCATTTATATTAAAAATAAGGTTATATCATCACTAACAAGGATGTTCTCTTGTCATTATGTTACTCACCACTCATATATTCCATTTTCTCATCAAATAATCTACCCATGGTTCATAATTTATAAAAATAACCAATATCACTTATTATAATCATTTATCATCTTCCTTTATAAACCACAACTTTAGATCATTGTCCTAGAAAATTAGTCCAACATATTTAACTATTAATTCTCAATACATTTCAAAATTCCCTATCCTAGTTTCATTTTCCTATCCATTTATTTATTTTTGAATGACACATTATTTATCAGTGAAACCATTTAATACAAAACTTTTATTTTCCTTATGTTCATTACATTATTAACACACATCTTCATATAGTTAAAAATTACACTAAGACATAACCATACTATTTGAAGGACAAACCCTTCCCAAACAGAAGATAATAAAGTCACTAGTTCACTATAACCCATAAAGTACTAATATGAAATCCCATATCAAGATTCTTCTTCAAAAAAACTAATTACCAACACATATTACCATTCAATACCACACCAACACTCCACCTATCCTATGCATGAAACTCACTCAAATTAACTAACCGATAAAACCATTTAATAAATAAGCACTAAAAAAAATCCCTTATGTAAGAACCCAGACCTTATTTTCAAGTATTTTTCCTTCTTCTGGTCATTTTTGAGAGAAAGGGTAATTTCTAGAAATTTTTGAAGTACGCGCCTTGTAATTTCTGAGTACACGCTATGTACACAGTTACCGCGGGTGGCCGTGTGCTGGCCGTGTAGCGGTCATGCACACAACCATGTGTGGGTGACCTAGAGTCTACCTAATGCGGGGTTTATAAACATCAAGTACACACCATGTACTTAAAAATTACATGCAATGCACTTTCTTTTTTTCATTAAACAGACCAGGGTCCCGTATGACAGAGAGAACACCCTTCTTCTTGGTCTCATTTGTTCGAGGGAACCCGTACGACCGTGATCCTTCATTGATCCCCCAAGTCTCTATTCGATCTCTAATTCAACTACATTCAATTACATTGGTATCTCCTCTGTAAGCTCTCTCTTCTTCATGTGCCTTATTTCATGATTCCTCTTATTTCTCTTGTTAACCTCTATTGAACTTTTTAGATGTCTTTGTAGATATTAGGTGTTAAAAGGTAATTCAAGCCTCTAGGTTCACATATAGTGATCTCCTAACGTCGAGGTATGTGGTTTGTGCCTTTATGTAGGAAGTATTTTGATTTATATGCGCAATTTTTCCGAATACCCATGAATAGGGTATTGCATGTTTACCTTTTTAGCTTTATTGTTTGCCTTCTATGCTTGTATACATGAGTATATGATAATTTATTTTGAATAGGATAAATTTCTATGCTTCGGCTATGTTTCCCATGCATGTTTTTCCTATTTTGACCTTTGGTCCAAGTATTCATGTAAGACTGCTATTTAATTTCCCATGCCTAGTATTATAGGATGGTGTGACTAATGTTCATTTATGCTGTTATGTTGTAGAATGCTATGCAAGTAGTTATTGAAGTTTACCTTGGATGATACACACTTATACCTTTTCTTGACATACACAAGGCCATAAAAACCTAGTGTATAGACCATAGAGAGAATGGATGTTGAGGGATTCTCCAATGTGTCTGTTTTACTTATGATGCGAGACCACATGGGGAATTAAAGTTGAGTGCTTCTTCAGAGTGTCTGTAGTTCCTCAACACTGGCCACAAAGGGAATGTGATGTAAGTGCTTCCCTAGAGTGACTTTAGAGACTGATGTGAGACTATAGGAGAAATTGACGGTGAGTTCTTCCTCAGAGAGTCTAAACCTAAGCTGAACCAGAGGGGGTATACTGAGTGTACTGCCCGGAGGGATGCTTGTACTTTTTAGGTAGGACCATAGTGGATAGGCTATGAGTACTTCCCAGAGGGTTACCATGTGTTTAGCTACTTGCTTGTGTTTCTAGGTAGGACCAGAGGGAATAGGATGTGGGTACTTCCCCGAGGGTTACCTATTGTGTTTATCTGTTTTGATTAGTTGTTGCATGTTATGTGGTGATTTTAATGCTTTGAAACGATGGATTGTTTACTTCTTAGTACTTCCTTGTTTACTGCCTTCAATACTTTTCCTACCATATATTCACTAATTATTAGGCATAGATCTCGTGGTGTTTTCATAATTGGATTTAGCCTCACATCCTATTTGGTCCATGATTTTGGGCCCATATAGATTATATTATTGCAGGTTTAGATAAGGGAAATCGCCCTTCTACTTCAGATACTTGATTACTGTGGAGATAGAGAGCATGGGACCAAGCTATGGCTTGCCATGCTGAGGATTCGTTTACTTGTTTTATTTTATACTTTGGTTTAGCACTGTTGTATTCCATCATTGTGATTTGTTTGGATATTTTCATAGAAATATGTATCATGCAACATTCATGTATATATGTGTGCTCCAGTTTATTATTTCTAATCTTTCGCAATTTACATTTGTATATTTTGTCAATATTTCTAGTACTGCTATTGTTTTCATCCACTGTGTTACTCTGCAAATGAGGGCATAGTTTTCCCACTATCACACCCAAGGCCCTCGTTGCTAGTCGGCAGCCTCTGGCGTTCGAGGAAATGCGCTTGAGTCCATGTGACCAACCAGTTATGGGGCGCCTCTGGGTGGCTTCCGGAACCGGGATGTTACAAAGTGGTATCAGAGGAAATTGTTTTCTCTTAACTTACTATTTGTTTCCCATAGCCAGGGATTGTAAGGAATATGTACTTGGTAATAAGTTGTTGTTGAATGTATCTAACCTTTGTACAGGGAAAAGCCAATATACCTCGTTTATTTCTATTTTTTAATTTTTGCATGTTTACGATTGATTTGATTTTCACCTTTGGGTGACCCACATGCTTTGTGCAATTACTGTAAACGTTTTTAAGGTTCTATTTCTGGTGAAACTCCATGAGATGATGGTATTCCACCTCATGCATCATATAGAAACTTTCTAGAAATCACATGTCATGCATTTTTTTCATGCCATTTAGGTTGCATTATAGATTGCTTGCTATTGTGGTAGATGTTGTGCTAGATATGCATGTTGTTGTGATAGTTTCCTTGATAAAATACTTTTTGATTGATAGGGTATTGGTTTTATAAGGTTTTGTTGAATGGACACTAAACATTGGTTGTTGAGTTGTAATGGGCCCTCATGGACTAGAAATTAGTGGATCATTGCCTGGTTTTCCTTGTATATAACATGTATAGATGCCGAGATTTTATTTGTGGGGTGTATGGTCCCTCACAGATCAAAATTGGCACTTCAATGTTCGTTTTAGTGTTTTTTATGGCTCCAGAGTTGTTTCTGAGGATTACTATCTATATAAACTCAGAATACACTCCATGTAGTTTTGACTACATGCCATGTGTTATACTGTTCATAAAGGAACTATTTGTCTTAAGTACACTCCATGCACCGTATGTACATGCCATATATTCCCTAGCAGTGTCTTAGGCAGTGTGGGAAAGGACATTGGATAGGGAAGACCTGAAGTGAAAACGTCGTGTACTGTCCATACACAACATGTTGTGTCAACCCTATGCACACCCGTGTCACTAACAACACATGTCAGTGTGATCCTTTCTCATACACACCGTGTCTGTGTAGAACATGTTGTGTAGTGTGAGTCATGTGTTAGGTTTTGTCACTAACAACACGGTCCAGGTGAATCTTGTCGAGTACACAACATGTCCATCTTGAACATTCCATGTAGACTTGTCTTAGGAGAGTCGTGTAGAAGGACCTGTGTAGGGGAAGAGGATTCAAGTACATGTTTTTTATTAGGACAACACACCATGTGTTTTGGGTGTTACACGGCCAGTTTTGGCAGAAGTACACACCCATGTGAATGGATTAAGGGAACACACCATGTAGGAATTATACACACCATGTAGTCATGTTTTGTAAAACATGAGAATGTTTTTCACTATTTTTTACCTTCTTCCACTTCTAGTTTTCAGGCCTTGATAATATTGATCTACGGTGGGTGTTTGACCTTGCAGAGGCATGCCACCGAGACTTCCTCCGGTTGTATGCTAGTTTCCAGGTGGTGATCAGACACTGAATATGGCTGATCAGGGACTTCCAGGAGATCCTCTTATTGTGCCATTCTTGGCACCGACAATTATAATAAACACAGGTGTTGATGCACAGTTCAGGGAAGGCTTTATGAGAATGATGTAGATCTTTCAGAGAGCACCTCCTCTTTCCCCGTCGATATCTGATTTGATGTGGGTCTTCCAGTAGCAGCATCCTCCCACTTTCTTAGGGGATGGAGGACCCCGAGCTGTAGATTCATGACTAGAATACATGCTTATGATCATAAAGCATCTTGAGACGCCTCTAGAGAGGATGGTCAATCTTGCTTCCTATTTTTTTTGGGATTCCTCCAAGAGGTTCTAGGGTGTTATCTCACAGGTGGGACACCAACAGATCAAATCTTGGGATGAGTTTCAGCGCATCTTCTTTGAATAATTCTATCCAAAGACCCTAAGGGCCAATTGTGCCCAAGAGTTATGAGTCTGGAGCAGGGAACTCTTTCTTTCATGGAGTATTCCTCCTACTTTACCGAGCTTCAGTGCTTCATGCCTATTCCCAGAGGTGATCAGTTATTCCTGGAAAGGATGTTTGGGGATGATCTGAGGAACAACATCCGATCATAGGTGAACATCTTCCGATTGAATTCGATCACTTCTATAGTCAACCAGGCACTAATTAAAGAACACAATATGAGGGATTCTAGAGTTGTTAGCCATGGTGGCTCAGAATCTGGGGTTAGTATTCCTCTTAATGATAGTAGGAAGCACCATAGAGAGTCCTCATGTGGTTATCCAAGGAGGCAAGACACTTTTTATGGTAGCCAGGTGGTGTGCTACCAATGCGGGAATAGTAGGCATACGAGACCATATTGCCCGAGAGACCCAGTGGGGTGCCGATATTGCAGCAAGATGGGTCACCTTTTGTGTTTCTGTTAGATCTACCCACCAGCAGCTGGTGACATGGTTTCCTCCATGACTCCTCTCTCAAGATTAGCACCACAAGTTTCTCATTGGTCGGGGAACTGGAGTTCTTCCATCCGTTTGGGCCAAGGTGGTGGTCATGGCCGTGGTAGCCAGTCACCCAGCTTTAAGTGACAACAGGGTGGATCAGCTCAGGGTGGTCAAACATTTACAGTAGAGCAGACCCAACAGGAGTAGGATCACAGACCCTCTATAGTTCAAGGTACGATCTTAGTTGCCTCAGTTTTAGCTTATGCACTTTTCAATATAGGGGCATACAGAGCATTATATCTGTTGCAGTTGTGGAGAGACTTGGGATCTGTATCATTTCTTCTATTGATACCTTGACACTAGAAACTCTGGTGGGGACTAAAATGGATAGTGTACGTCAGAGTAAGGAGTTCCCTCTAGAGGTTGGTGGGTGTCTCTTTTTGTGGGACCTCTATGTCCTAGAGATTACATGCTATGATGTCATTCTCAGAATGGACTGGCTAGTTCCCTTTCAAGAAGTCGTCGACTGTTACCACTATAGGGTGAGTTTCACATCACCAGAGGATGGTTTTTTCCTTCATAAGGGTGATTGGGATGTCCAGGCGAGCCGATCAGGGCCCAAGCATCATGGGTTGGGAGGAGTTACAACCCAAATTGCTAGTTTATATCTGGATGATCATGGGACTTCACAGTTAGACTTTTCTCCAGTGGTGGATCGTTTTAGGAATGTCTTTCCAGATGACTTTTCAGGTTTGCCTCCTGATCGAGAGGTGTAATTTTCTTTTGATATTGTGCTAGGAGCAATACCAGTATTCATTCCTCATTATAGGATGGCTACACCAGAGTTATATGAGCTCAAGAAGCAGTTGGAGGAGTTGCAAGAAAAGGGTTTCATCCAACCCAACACATCTCCTTAGGGTTTTCCTGTATTTTTTGTGAATAAAGAAGACAATACCATTAGGTTTTGTGTGGATTATCGGAATCTGAACTAGTTGACGGTCAAGAATCAATATCCTTTACCAAGGATTGATGATCTCTTTGATCAAATTTGAGGATCTCGGGTGTTCTCGAAGATTGTGATGAGGTCTGGTTATCATCATTTACACGTTAGACCTTCTGATATACCTCTCACATCCTTCCAATGTCGGTACAGTCATTACAAGTATATGGTTATGTCGTTCAGTCTCACGAACATGACTCCATTTTTCATGGCACTGATGAACCGAGTGTTCCAACCATACTTGGATTCTTTCATGGTGGTCTTTGTGGATGATATATTGGTGTACTCTCATACTCAACAAAACCATGCTGCACATCTTGAGATCATTATGAGTACAATGTGAGAACATCATTTGTATGACATGCTCTCAAAATGCCACTTTTGGATGGATCATATTTACTTCTTGGGTCATGTTATTTCATAGACAAGAATATCAGTTGACCCAGAGAAAGTGAGAGCAGTAATTTCTTGGGAGCATATGAAGAACGTATTTTAGGTGTGAAGTTTTCTAAGGCTGGATAGATACTATATACGCTTCATACAAGACTCTTCATTCTTAGAAGCACCACTGACGGGTCTAACTAAGAAGGGTACAAAGTACTTGTGGCCATATTCTTGCGAATAAGCCTTTCAGTAGCTGAAGGGGAGGTTGACTTCGGCACTGATTATAGTCTTGCAATAGCCGGGCAAGAGATATACTGTGTATTGTGATGATTCATGTATCGGGCAGGGAGCTATGATTATGTAGGGGGAAGGAATCATTGTGTATGAGTCTCGTCATTTGCGACCATATGAGAGGAATTACCTGACACACGATCTCAAGTTGGCTGTTGTTGTTCATGCCTTACGCTATTGGATACATTATCTGCTAGGAGAGAATTTCATTGTTTTCACTGACAACAAAAGTCTCAAGTATATCTTCATTCAACATGATCTGAATTTGAGATAGCGAAGGTGGGTCGAGTAACTTTAGTCTTTTGACTTCGAGCTTGCCTATATTCCTGGGAAAGAAAACACAGTGGCTGATGCACTAAGAAAGAGGAGTCAGATACAGGCAGTTCAGGAGGCCAGTAGTGTGTGGAAGCTTATGGCTATGCTCTCTGATATACATTTGTAGGTGCATGATAGATAGGGGAAGACATTTCTATCTTATGTAGATGTTACCTCTACTATTCTTTATCGAGTGCGAATGAGGCTGTTATCATATTCAGAAGGTCTAGTCCTATGGGAGAAAGTGGTAGGAGAGTACCCTATACCTAGATGGGCCATAGGTGGGGATGAGATCATGCATTTCCAGGGGCGCGTATGGGTGCCACCAGATATACGTGAGGAGATAATGCGGGACTTTCATTCCTCAGTTTGGGCAGTTCATCCTGGCATCACCAAGATGTATTATGATCTACATCATCAGTATTGGTGGCCAGGTATGAAGAGAGATGTTGTTGGTTTTGTCATGAAGTGTTCCACCTGTCAGTAGGTGATGAAGGAGCATCAGTGACCACCAGAGCTTTTGCAGTAGTTACCCATTCCCGAGTGGAAGTGGAATGATGACTCAATGGATTTCATGACTGGGTTTCCGAGGTCGCCTCGAGTTATTGATAAAGATTGGGTTGTCATTAACAGACATACAAAGGATTCTCACTTCTTACTAATCAAGGATACCTTTAGTGTAGATGAGCTAGGACGGTTGTAATTCAATGATATTGTGCGCTTACATGGAGTTCCACCCTCCATCGTTTCAGAATGAGATGTAAGTTTTACTTCTCAGGTTAGGAAGGGGATTCACAAGACTTCAAGTACAATGATACTTTTGTGTACAACTAACCATCCCTAGAAAGATGGCCAGTCTGAGCATATGATTCAGGTGCTTAAGGACATACTCCGAGCATGCATTCTGGATTTTGGAGGTTCTTGGGAAAACATATACATCTTATAGAGTTTACCCACAACAATAGATTTCAAGGAACTATTCAGATGGAACCTTATGAGGCTTTGTACTGTAGGCCATGACAATCACGCATATGTTGGCTGGAGGTAGGAGAGGCAACTTTTCTGGGATATCGTCTTGTTCATGAGACTACAAAGTAGATAGAGTTGATTCAGAAGAGGATGGATACTGTGTAGTCTCGACAGAAGTCTTATGTAAATTAGTGGAGACGACCTCTAGAGTTCGAGGTCAGGGATTAGGTTTTCTTGTATGTCACACTGAGGTTGGGACACAAGAGAATTATGATGCAGGGTAAGATTTCACTGAGGTATGTCCAACCATTTGAGATGTTGGAGAGAGTTGGTCCAGTTGCCTATCGATTGTAGTTACCTCTGGCATATCGGGATATGCACGACGTCTACCATGTTTCTCAGCTTCGACAATACTTCTCAAACCCATCTCACATCTTCCATCCCAAGGAGTTTGAGTCGGAAGTGGATGAATCCTTTGAGGAGCATCCTATCCAGATTGTGGATCGAAGTATGAAGGTTTCCTGTGGTCGATCTGTTCCTCTGGTACATGTTTTATGGTAACACGGGCGAGTACAAGACGAGACTTGGGAGAGCGAGGCAGACATATGATCATAGTCGCCTGAGCTCTACGGGGTTTCTTCTTCTATGCCACTTTGATAGGGACATTCAAGGATGAATTTATTTAAAGGGGGAAGTCTGTAAGAACCTGAAACTTATTTTTGGGTGTGTTTCCTTCTTTTGTTCATTTTTTAAAGAAAGGGGAATTTCAGGAAATTTTCGAAGTACATGTCGTGTACTTTCTGAGTACATGTCGTGTACTCGGTTACCACGGGTAGCCATGTGCTGGCCATGTAGCGGCCATGAACACGACCATGTGGGGGTGAACTAGAGGCTACCTAATGTGGGGTACGGAAACGGAAAGTACATTATGTGTACATAAAAAGAACATTCCATGTACATTTTTTAATTAAATGCAGTAGGGTCGCATTTGACGGACAGAACGCAATTCTTCTAGGTCTCATTTGTCAGATAGAACCCATATAGCCATGATCCTTCTCCGAGCCCCTGAGCCTCTGTTCGATCTCTAATTCGACTGTCGTCGATTGCATTGGGATCGCCTATGTAAGATCTATCTTCTGATTGAGCATCATTTCATGATTCCTCTTCTTTATCAAGTTATCCCATATTGAACATTTTAGACATTTTTGTATATCTTCGTTGTTATAAGGTAATTCATGCCTCGAGGTTCACATATAGAAATCTCCTAATGATGAGGTAGGTGGTTTGTGCCTTTATGTAAGATGTCTTTAGTTATATGTGCAATTTTTCCCAATTCCCATGAACGGGGTATTGCACGTTTACTATTTTAGCCCTATTGTTTTCCTGCTATGCTTGTATGCTTGAGTAGATGATAATTGATTGTGAATAGGGTGAATCATTATGCTTTGGCTATGTTGCCCTTGCATGTTTTTCCTATTTTGACTTTTGGGTCTAGTTTTCCTGTTATGTTGCTATTTATTTTATCATGCCTAGTATTGTAGGATGGTGTGATTGTTGTTTTGTTATGCTATTACGATCTGGAATGATAGACAAGTAGTTCTTGAGGTTTACCTTGAACGATACGTGCTGCTACACTTTCTTGACTTACACAGGGCTGTGAGAACCTGGTGTATAGACCATAGGAAGAATGGACGTTGAGGGCTTCTCCAGAGTGTTTTTTTAGTTACGATACGAGACCATAGTGGGAATTGACGTTGAGTCCTTCCTTAGAGTGTCTGTAGTTACTCGTCATATGCCACTGAGGGAATGTGACGTAACCTCTTCCCTAGAGCACCTTTAAATACCGATACAAGACTATAGGAGGAATTTACATTGAGTGCTTCGTCAGAGAGTCTATTCTTAAGTTGAACTAGGCGGGTTAGACTGAGTGTACTTCCCAGAAGGTTTCATGTACTTGTTAGGTAGGACCAGAGGGGATAGGATATGAGTACTTCATTGAGGGTTACCTTGTGTTTAGCTGCTTGCTTGTGTTGCTAGGGAGGCCCACAGGGGATAGGTTGTGGGTACTTCATAGAGGTTTACCTATTGTGTTTATCTGTTTTGATTAGTTGTTTCATGTTATGTGGTGATTTGAATACTTTGAAATGGTGGATTATTTACTATTTATTACTTCCTTGTTTATGACTTTCATACATTGCCTATCATGTATTCACTGTCTATTAGACACAAATCTCGTGATGGCTGCCTACTAGGATTTAGTCTCATGTCTTATTTGGGCCATGTTTTTGGGCCCAAACTGATTATATTATTGCAGGTATAGATAAGGTAAAGTTCCCTTCTACACCAGGAACTTGATTGTTGTAGAGCTGGAGAGCATGGGACTAAGCTATGGCTTGTGATGTTGAGGAGTTGTTTACTTGTTTGGTTTTGTACTTTGGTTTAGTACTATTGTATTTCAGTATTGTTATTTGTTTGGGTGTTTTCCTAGATATATGTATCATGCATCATTCATATATATATGTCTTCTCTACTTTATTATTTCCAGTCTTCCACTGTTTAATTTTGTATGGTTTGTAACTTTTTCCGCTAATGCTATTGTTTTCTTCGGTTGTGTTACTCTGCCAATAAGGGAATAGTTTCCCCACTATCACACCCAAGGCCCTCGCTGCTAGTCGAAAGCCTCTGGTGTTTGGTGAAATGTGCTTGATTCCATCTGACCAACCAGTTACGGGGCACCTCTGGGTGCCTTCTGGAACCGGGACGTTACAACTTAAGTACCCCTACATCCTCACTATACAGCCCAAGGTTTATATCATCATTATAAAAAATATAAAACATAAAATTTACCATCCTACCTAAAACATATTTTCAACACTCCCTATCTCACATAAAGATTATTAGCAATCTAGGCTAACCTACCAAAACAAGAAGTAATGGTGTTGGATAAAAACACGGCTACCCAAGACCATACCACTAGGTTGCATCTACCAAGAGACAAGATAATAGACTACCCTATTAGTACCTTGACTAAATATCATTGAATAAAATAACTAAATTTTTATTCGTAATAAATTATTGGATTAACCATATTCAAAATTTCAATTTTCGTGGGTCATTCTGCTATCTTAACTGTCATTCCATATTTATATTCTCATCCTCATATGCATTTATTACACATATTGAAGCCAAGTTATCCATATCTATGATTCAATATATTATATATAAATTACCAAATCGCATACTAGTATTGAAGTAATGTGTATGCTTCCCATCATGGATATCATATCATGTTCAGTTTATAATATAGTTTATGTCTTTTTTTAAAAAGAATTCATAATAATAGAATATATCAAGATGAAAATAAATTACTAGTACATTAATTTTATTAAGAAATAAATGTATTAAACAATAAAAGGAATAACTATTTTCTATTTTCATAGAAGGAGGAAACATATAACTACCTCTTCCCCTAGGCAAAACTAATAACACCATGCATAAGATAAGAGAGTATTAATAGAATAAAGGAAAGTATAAATAATCCATTTCTCCTTAACCAATAATGGGTTGAGGGAAGATTATGATAGTAAAAGAATAATTTAAATACATCCACTATTTTTAGGATATATCTAATCCACCAATACAAAGAAAAGATTAAAAACATATCGTGTCTGAAGGAAATCGCATTGTGGTTTAATCATAAATGGTTGAAGTAGTAAAATAAATCAAATCTCATAGGATTAATAATGTGTGTTTCAATCAATATAATGATAAAACATCCAATAATTCTTTTGAATGATATTATAATTGCAAAATAATGATGATAATTTTAGTCAATCAATTCAAGGGGAGCATAATTGAAGGGTTCCTGGCCTGAAAATAGTCACTAAGTGGCACCATAATGTATCAAAAAATATATAATTTAAGAAGATATAAAGGATCTCATTAATATTCCATCTCAAGGAATCCATGAAAAACTATTTCAAAAGAGATAGATCTATGTATAGGTGGTTCAATTTGAAGATTCCATGAATATATAACTTCACATTAATTATTAAAGGAACCAATCATAAACATCAAAAACCAAGTTGTAACATCATTTCTACCATCTATGGAAAATAAATAAGAAAAAAATAAGTAAAGGTTAAAGAGGAACCCCATATTAAACAATATTCTACAAAATGAATTACAGGATTAATAAACTTATAGAGGTGAAAAAAACTCTATGAATTCCCCTAGAATTAGATTATGTTTGTGAGAAAAAACATGGTAATAATGAGGATAATAGCCAAACCCAATTTATAGTTAAACTCGTCTGAAATCCACCACTAAGATGAAAAACTCACAATGGTTATAGTAACCTCAATCTTGGTGAGAGATAATTTTCTAGGTTTTTGAAATTCCTTATGAATTAGATTTCATGCACTTTCTAAAAACTACATTAAGCGGGTCAGACCAATTTAATGGCATGCACTATTTAATAAATGACACTATATAAATCCATGAAACAACCACCCCAAATTCTATAATTTCATAAAGAGAGTCACCTCACCATTTTGGGTCACCCAAAATATAGACCATTTCATAGATATAATTACCTTTTTATTTTCTCTAAGACCTTGTAACATGGATTTTATTGACATAAGGCCACCATTACCACCAATATGGGGTGTTGGAGTTTCTCATTTCCCCTAAGGAAACATTCCAAATGAAGAA
This sequence comes from Viscum album, assembly GCA_963277665.1. Taxonomy (NCBI): domain Eukaryota; kingdom Viridiplantae; phylum Streptophyta; class Magnoliopsida; order Santalales; family Viscaceae; genus Viscum; species Viscum album. The sequence goes on along the minus strand of OY728165.1, from coordinate 1,711,238,210 downwards.
ATCCACTCGAACATTTCAAACAGTCACCTTTGTGGCATGTCAGTCTCTTTCCAAACACTAGGGAAGCTTTAGATACCCAAGAAAACATTCGATTCACTATGGGAGTGTTACCTATAACCATTTACCATAGGGGAACCCCCTAATATACACACATATACCATGGTAATTTCAAACCTATGTTAAACTGATTACCTAAAAGCCACACTAAAATTCCCATTGCACCAAAATTTTCTTGACCAAAACCTATACCATCGAAACCACCATAGTATGGTGAGCCTATAGATGGATAGAAACATGACTCATACCTCCAGATCTCATAAAATCTCCATCCTGGCACCTCCATGCCTCATAGAATGAAAAGTGAGGGATATAAGAAAATTGGCTCTTAAAAACGCATTTTTTAATAAGATATCAAGAAAAAATGGATTATATTAAGAATATAATTCATAGTAAGGTTGTCATTATTGCAACATTAATTAATTTCTCTATGGGTTGCTTGATTTTTTTGGATCCCAACCTTGGAAATTAGGTATGATCATTGAATACCATTAGAAAAATGGCTTATAGTGTTAAAAACTAAGTGAATTCAAAATATCATTAAATTCTAGTGGATTTAATATTAAGAATAATATTATTCTTATTTTGTGGAAAAATAATTATTAAAGGATTTTGGATCATATAAATTCAACCATAAAATATTTAAGTTTAATTTTATCACTATTTTATTTGTTCATAATGTAATAAATTAATATTTATTTAATCACAAGTTCAATTAACAAATTAATATAAATATTCTACTAGTTATGTGAATATTAATAATAAATAATTATTCACGAGTTTAATAAATATTATATTTATTTTTTCATAAAATGAATAATATTTATTTAAATAAATATTTTATGATTCATGGTTCAATAGATTCCATGTTAGGGTTAATGAGTTGAGTTAATATTTCAATAAAAATGATATATATTTTATTTAATATCATTTAAATAAATTTCAATTTATCTATTAAAGAATATATATTTAAAAAAATGTCATGGAAATAATAATAATATTATTTTTATTATTCGACTTGAGGATTAGTTATTTTAATTTACTTGAAAATGGATTTTGTGATGTTATAAATAATTTTATCCTTAAGTATAAATTTGATGTTATATAATTTCATCGGGTGAGGCTTTTGTGCCAAAATAAATATTCTCTAAAATTCTCTCAAGACTATATAATATTATACCCTTGTTATTACTCTAGAAAAAATAGATATAATAAGGAAAACTTCTTGTTGTGATCAATTAAAAATAGTGTGAATCACTTTACACTATTTCATTATCACTCAAAGATCCAAGAAAAGTGTTTAAAAATTTATAGATCACATGTGGATATGCATAGATGAATCCTCATTTGGATTCTACACTATATAAATTGTTTTTCAAGAGAAACAATAAAACGTTATCTAGATAATTATCATCTTTACAATAATTTACGATTTAAATTAATTATAAATTATAATGACAAATATTCTCTATAGAAGATTCTCAGGTTTCGTTCATCAAGTTCATCTGATATTATTAACTAAAACTGAAGTAATTTTTTTTATCCTTTACCCATTTCTTTTGGTTCATTATAGAACCTTCTTGTTGTATCAGAGCATTGAAATTCACATTTATAATTATTTATTATTTATTTGTTCAATCTAATGTGTTGTTTTATAAGTTTTCATATCCATATTTTTTTTCTTAACCCAAATTTTTGGATAAGATGTTAATTCGAGTTTGTATGAACAAGAATATGCTAAAAACACATGAATAGTACTCAAATAATTCATTCTTTGGTGATTATGATTCTAACACCATGACATGGTTACACAACATTTAATGGCAAATCACATGTCATGTACCCATGGTAAACTCACATAAGGAGTAATTCACATATATATCAACTTTATATGTAACTCAATTTGTATAATCATTACATGTATTGTATTTACCATAAGCATGCTACATGGTTTGAAGGGACTACACAATATTTTGTTGGTATTCATGCTTTGTTTCCTCACATGATTAAACACACTATGTAATTCATGGTGAGTTGTGTGGTCAATACATGACATCATTATATGTTATGTATTGACTATCAATGGAGCATTGTGGTAAGATAAAAAGTATGTGACATATAGGTGGAATGTATACATCATGAACCATGTGAAAAAAAAGACACGGTATACACTGAGTGATTTTAGATCTTTTGTGTGGCTGAACATGTGGTGTTATAAATGCCAACTATTTTTTTTCCACGTGAAATTTAATGGTCATTATACACACCATTTACTTCACATGTTTTTATACCGATACAGGAAATGTATATTTATGGTGCTCCATTTGGTCATACATGTTGTGAAGGATATGTTGTCTTACCCATATCACTACATGTCATGTATATCATTCAATGCCATGTGGGAGTACCAATCATGAACCTAAACCATACATGACAAGGAACAAACACAACCTATGTCACAAAATATATTGATTGAAAATACTCACTATGTATGTATTAATGTTCAAGAAAAAGGGTTTTAATATTACACTAGAGGTACACACAATTTTTCCTCCGAAGTACACGCCATGTACTAATTTTTTTTAAAAAAATAATTTATCCAATTTATTTAATGTAATATTTGACGACATTATTATTTCATAAAACCTATGAGGGAATAATATTAACATAAAGAATTAATTAATTAGTTGATAAATTTATCAATTCTTTTAAATTTATGTTAATTATAATGAATTAAAATCAATGATTTAAATTATAAATGTGTATTCAGTTCATGTTGTGATTAATCAAGATCTTTTATTAAACTTTATTTGTGTAAGATTTACATAATTTACTTAATTATTTATTGCATGGTTTTATGTAATATATATAATTATATTAAATATAGACATCAATATTGAAACGGAAATGGCCTATGAAAATATGGAGTGGAATTTCATTCCCAAGGAATTATCCTACTCTACCCCACCCTATTTATTCTCATTTTGTAATCTCTAAGAAAATATATTAAAAAATGCATTATGTTTGGAAGTGTCCTTTATTACGATTTTGGTTACCATACATGCGGTATTTCTCACCCGATGTTTGTATATGAAAAAATTAATTTATTAAATGGTAGTAATAGATCCATTTACTAGATTAATAGAATACATGAGGACTACTATAAATAGAGTGTCTAATTGGTGAACCAATACAAGAGTAGTTTATACTTTTTGAGAAGGTGTTATGAAATGATGAATATTTCACTAGAGAGTATCCTAGAAATGCATAGAGGTACCATACTAATGGATATCCTTGTTTCCCCTACCTCTATAAGGAAGATTATCATCCATTACATTGATGTGGTGGTTGATAGAATAACTAGTCAAATTTATAAACTGGAAAAATAGGTTCCTATCATTTGGAGGAAGAATTACCCTGGTTAATAGTGTTCTCACATATATCCCCATGCATGTCCTTTCCATACATAAGGTTCCCAAAAGGGTTATCTCTAGAATAGTGACCATTATTTATTTGTTACATTGGGATGAACAATTAGAAGGTAAACATCACTGGGCAGTGTGGGAAAGGATGGAAAGAATATTGTCAGAAGGTGGTATCAATTTTATAAGCTTTACTTCCACTATATAGTGATTGCACAAATAATTAGTATGGGTGGTCCTTGAGAGGAAATAAAATTTTGTAAGACATATACAGGATAGGTATGAGATCAACAAGGGAATGCTGAGAGGTAAGCCTTTGACTATAAGAATCATGGCCCTACCTCACCTATTAAATCTTCAACAGCATTTACGCCAGATTGTGGGTAGAGGATAGATCAATCTATGCAAGAATAACATGGCGGGAATGTAACGACCCAAAGTTTCATTAATGGAAAATACCTCTTGATCTTATTAAATATCTCTTTATATAACATGTTTTTATAAAATATCAACTTCAGGGGTTTTATGATAAGAATTATGACCGTTACTTTTATAGTCGTTGAACAGTGATCACATGATTAGTATAAATATAGGGCTTTAACCCATCCAATTTTACTTAGACAAAGGAAGAGATGGCCTTATCCAGTAGAATTTCCCTATACGAAGCCCATTTATCAGAGCTCGGAAAATAAGTGGCGTCCTTGGACTTTGCTCTTGACCAAGCCCAAGATGAGCTTCACCATTTCAAGCTCGAACGTGATCATCTACGGGAAAAGTGGAAGTTGATTGAAATTACCACTCGAGCGATGTCATCCGAGCCACCCCAAGAGTCTGTAACCATCACACACATTACCCATAGGTCTTATACCGTTGTTTTCAGGGGTTATGTTACTAATCGATAGTACTATGTTCATGTACATTATTTTTTTATATAATAATGAATATAATTTATTTTCATTATTGAAACATTGTAAATAGTTTTTAAAGTACAAATGGTATTTTTAGTTATTATTAAATTAAGAAATCTATTTTATTAAATTAATGAATTTTTGAATTAAATAATATATTAATAAAATATTATTATTAATAATATTATTAGATTTATTTTATTATATATAAATGATCATGTAATTGTATGAATGCAATTATAATTTTTATTAAGGTTTGAAAGCCTTTTTTGTCATTACCCGTGAATTTTCGATAAATGTCGTTTTTTATTTTAAAAGTGAAAATTAACATATTTAGAAAATTATTTAGATAAAATAAATGTTATTTCTGGAATCAGGAATTCGAAATTATCAAACGGTTAATTTTTCATAATTTTCTAAGGCAGTCAAATTTTTGGGTAAAAATTAAATACCGTTTAAATATATAATGTGTTTTATGATGTCATAATGACCCAATAGTGATGTAATAAAATACTATAATCTTTATTTTCGGCCAATATATGTTTTACCATTAAAATAAAGTGATTTTGGGTTTGTTTGACTTACTTTTCAAAGCATTAATGGACCCCTCAAGACTTATTCAACACCTTGTCTTTTTAAATTAATTTCCATGGGAGTGTGACTCACCTCCACATAAGCAAACCTAATATTTTAATATTTTCGGACCTTGGCCTTATAAAATATCATTTTCCTCTTCCCTTTTCCAAAGATCATGGGAAAAACCAAGGGATGGTTTTTGGATTGGATTAATTTAATGTAAGGGGACCCAAACCTAAATAATAAAGAATTCCTTCACCTTTCCTATATAAACCCACCCAAGCTCCCACATCCACCTCACCCAAATCCCTTTAAGTTCGTCCAACCTCTGCCCTACTCTCTCTAGAATCCTCCCAAGGTTCCCCAAGCTCCCAAGAAGCATCTCAAAAGCCTCTCTCTAGCCTTTGGAAGCACACTTCCATGTAAGGGTTTTTTCTTCCTTTCTCTTTTTTGTCTAATTTTCTTTAAGTTATTTTCCCTTTTAATTTCAATTATGAATGTTGGGGTATGGTTTAGAACCTCACTCATACTGCCCTATTTATTTTTTAATGATGAGAGAACCTTTCTCTCTCATTAAATTCCTCCCATGTACACCCGTTACTATGCCGAAATTCTGAAAGGAACTTCTCTCTCCTCTTTTACATTCAAGAAATACTTTTGTATCATGAATCTAAATTCCATTAAAATTGTTAGGAAATGAATCTATATGATCTCCTTAAATTCCATTACATATAAATATGTTGAGGAACCCCATTCTATCTCATCAACTTTTTTATGAATTCTTATGTCACGCTGTTACGCTGCCGAAATCGCACCGATTTTCTAGGCCAATGTCATTGTGTAGTGAATACCATGCCCATTTCTCCATCAAGGGTATTCACCTTTATGCACATTTACATATTTATTTTAAAGTTTCATGTATGAATTCCACATTCCTTTATCTTGGAATAAATGATTATATTTTATGAATCCATGTTTTATGATCCATGTGGCACACTTATGCATGAAATGAAATGTTTAAGAAGGGTGCACCCTTATAGCGCTCCAATGCATTGGGTAAAGTATTGTATCATGATAAGTCATGTTAAATGCATGTTGACTCATTCTAATTCAATTTCAACAATGTTTTACTCGTGATTTATGTGGAATGAGGATTTACTCATTCTCCATGTGCAATGAGCCTTGGATCATGCAAATTCAATGTTAAGTGTTGTTGCCACATTTCCATTTTATGATTATCATGCTTTATCATGCCTTTATGTTCATGTTTTTCTTATGCTCTATTTATATGCCTATTGTCTAAAAAGTATTGTACTCCTCATGTTATTCCATGTGTACTCCCTTACTGGGATTTGTAGCCCACCCTTTTCTTATGCATGTCCTCAGGTTATCCCATGCAATGCTAAGTATGAAGGAATGTAGTGGTCATGTAAAGGAGGTTTTCAATAATGATATTTTATTTCATGTTTTAAGTTTTTATGTAATGATCCTCAGCCCCAAAGACACTAAACCTCTTGATCTTCTTTGTTGTATCAAGTGCATTTTATGTAATAAATCATGTTTAAGTTGTAATAAAAAGAAGGGTTGTCATAGTTGGTATGAGAGCATAGGTTCAGTTATTTTTAGGATTAGGAAAACCTAGTAAAGCCTTAGATACAAGACTAAGTATAATAAATATATCCCTATGTTTTGGTAAGTACTGAGTAAGTGGTTTATCAAAAAAATACATCCATGTCTGGATACGAGCAGGTAGGGCGGCTCTGGCACAGATGTATCCTAGGGGTAAAACCAGAAAACACCGCTTTGAGCTAGACTCGAACGGGAACTGGTGCACGACAACGGGCCTTGCTGCACTCTTGGTTACGACACTCCCGAGGGATATGTTTTGATAAATTCACAAGATTAGTATGAACCCTTATTAATGGAATTAAAAAAAAATCCCCTAAGAATATATGTTAGGAAGTATATCATGAAATGCCTAGATTGAATCTTATAGTCTCATGAGTTAAGGAAATAAAAGTTTATTTATAAGTCATCAACTTTTTTCTTTGGACTACCCTTTATGTGTTACCCCTAACTTTCCTTTTATTGCATCCAAAGGCCTACAATAGGAGGACTCGGGCTATCAACCGTTGTGAAGATCAGTGTGATGACTGTACTAATGAGATGCCCAATCCAATGGGAGGGGGAATCGCGAACTTTGTCACTCTTATCTATCAGATAAATCAAGTTTTGAATAGAAACATAGGTCAAGTGGAATGTTCAACCCCCCTAAGAAAGAACAAGTCGTTATCAAGAGCTTCATGAGACAAAGGCCTCCTACTTTTAGTGGATCATCTGATCCCATGATCGCTGAACAATGGATCAACTCTATTGCAAAGATATTCTCCATCGTCCAATGTTCTGAACAAGAGAAGGTTCTCTTGGAGGCTTATCATATGGAGGGTGAAGCTGATCAATGGTGGACATTGATCAAAAATATGAAGCCTGAGGTGGAGATCGAGGCGATAGAATGGAAGGATTTCAGGAAGATGTTTTTCGATAAATATTTTTCGCGCACCCTCCAGCTTAAGATGGAAAGGGACTTCCTTTCCCTCAAGAAAAAATATGAAAAATCTGTTGGAGCGTACGAGGAAAACTTCACAAGGCTTGCACGATACGCTTTCTACTTTTTCTTCCCCCCCGAATGCAAGGTTGACTGATTCTTTGGTGGGATGAAGCCTAGACTTCGAAAAGCATTAGCGATCTGTGACTTTAACAGCTATGAGGAAATTGTTTGATGTGCCCTCAAGGTCGAAATGGAGGTCAGATAATCACAGTGGTATCATGGGGACAAGAAGCGTAAGGTAGAATTCAATGCTGGTGGTCTGATGGATAAATACAACGGTGCTAAGAAGATCCAGCACCCCACTTTCCAAGAGTGCAGAAAGAAGCACCCTGGAAATTTCCTTAAGTGGACGAGGAAATGATTCAGGTGTGGAAGGGAAGGGCACCTAGCTGTTAACTATCAGCAAGAAAGACCTGTGGCTACGACAGAGGAGAGGAATGCTCCGTTCGAACCTCAATGCATTCTTCAATGCTACAAATACAATGAACTGGGTCATTTTGCAAATCAGTTCCCTAATCCAAGGGTTTTCGAAGACAACCAACAACCTCCAAGGCAGCAAGGAAGAGCTTTTGCTATTACTTCTGCCAAAGTGAACCCCAACAACGAAGTGGTGACAGGTACGCTAGTTATTCATTCAAGAATAGAGAAAATAGTTTTTTATTCAGGTTCTAAGCATTTTTTTATATCTCGAATGTTTAGTAGAACAATCCCAGCACCACCAAAAATCATGGAAGTGAAGATGTCGGTGAGTACGGAAATTGGGGCAATCATTGTATCCCATGAATATAAGTCCTCCCCAATTATAATCTGTGGATTGAATTTCCCGGCGAACCTCTTCATACTCCCTATGGTGGAATTTGATGCAATTCCTGGCATGGATTGGCTTTCCTTATTTAGAGCCAACATAAATTGTTGAGAGAGGGAAATCACACTCTATATGAAGAATCGACCCCCGGTTCATTACAAGTTTAAGGAGGAAGATGAATCTCATTTAGCTCCATCATCTCAAGCATGGATATTACTGCCTTATGAGCATGCGTATCTGGCTCAGATGATTGAGTCTATGGAAGAAACCATCCTTGAAGAAATGCCTATTGTGAGGGAATTCGCTAAAGTGTTTTCCGAGGAACTGCCTGGTCTTCCTCCTAGAAGGGATGATGAATTCTCAATTGAACTTATACCCGGGGTTTACCAATATCCAGGACTCCATATAGAATGTCTGTTGTAGAGCCTGAAGATCTAAAGAATCCAATATAATAGAATCTAGATAAAGGGTTTATATGCCCATGTGCTTCACCATGGTGTGCACCAGTCCTCTTCATCAAGAAGAAGGATGGGTCAATGCGGATTTTCATGGATTATCAAGAACTTAACAAAATCCTGATAAAGAAAAAGTATCATCTCCCAAGAATTGATGAATTTTTCGATCAGCTGTGTGGAGCACAATTCTTATCCAAGGTAGATTTGCTGTTGAGATATTATCAAGTAAGGGCGAAGAAGGAAGATTTCCCCAAGAATGCTTTTCGTACAAGATACGGGCACTATAAATTCATGGTAATGCCTTTCGGACTCACCAGTGCTCCAGAAATATTCATGGACTTGATGAATAGAGTCTTTAGAGATTACCTTGACAAATTTGTGGTAGTCTTTATAGATAATATTCTAATATACTCCAAAACCAAAGAGGATCATGAGGAGCATTTAAAAAATGTACTAAGGACTTTTCCCAAGGAGAATCTCTATGAAAAGTATAGCAACTGTGAGTTCTGGTTGATGGAGGTCTCATTCTTGGGCCATATAATCACAACCAATGGGATATCTGTGGACCCCTCTAAAACAGATGCAATTGAGGGATGGCCGAGGACAAAATAGGTAATGAATATCCATATCTTCTTGGGGTTAGCTGGATATTATCGACGATTTAGGAGAAATTTCTCACGATTTTCCAACCCTCTTACCAATCTAACTCGAAAGGTAGTAATGTTTTCTTGGAGTGATGAATGTGAATAATGCTTCAAGGAGTTGAAAAGGAGGCTTATCACTGTGCACGTGCTCACTTTATCCACAAGTGGGGAACTTTTTGTTGTTTTCAATGATGCTTCAATGAAGGGAATAGGATGTGTGGAGATGAATAATGATAAAGTTATATCCTATTCCTCATGGCAGTTGAAAATCCATGAGTGAAACTATCCAACGCATGATCGGGAGTTGGCGGAGGTGATCTTTGCCTTGAAAATCTGGCGGCATTATCTCTATGGAGAAAAATGTGAGATATATACAGACCACAAGAGTCTTAAATATATATCCACACAAAAAGAGCTTAACATGAACCATAGAATATGGATAGCGCTCATCAAGGATTATGACTGTTCAATCCATTACTACCCTTGGAAAGAGAACAAGGTGGGAAATTCCCTAATTAGAAAGGATCCAGCGATTCTATCAATGATGAGAATTGAGAAGGATCCAATCTTCTTAGACTTGATGAAGATGGAAATGGGAATCATAGAGAAGGGAACATCATCAATCCTTTCACAAATGATTTCCCAACCATCTCTCTTGGAAAGGTTAAAGGATGCTCAAAAGGATGATGTGGGAATTCAAGAAAAACTTGGAGCTATCGAAAAAGGGAAATCCTCGGAGATTAATGCTAATGAAGAAGTAATTGTGCGGTTTGGGAAAAGACTATGTGTTCTATCATGTCTGGAGCTGAAGAAGAACTTTTGGATGATGCACATAGTTCAAATTTCTCTATTCACCTAGGGAGCACAAAGATGTATCGAGATCGCCGAGAAAACGTTTGGTGGGATAATATGAAGAAGGAGATTGCTGAATATACATCAAAGTGCCTGGTGTGTCTGCAAGTGAAGGCAGAGAGGCATAAGTCTAAGGGGATGATGAAACCATTTCCCATACAATAATGGAAATGGGAAAACATCACCATGGACTGTGTAACCAGACTTCCAAGGACATCCAAAGGAAACAATGCAACATGGGTTGTTGTGGATCGTCTTAAAAAAACTATACACTTCATTGCTATTCGGGAGGATTTCTCAATGGATCAACTGGCATAGATATATATCATGGAAGTGGTAAGGTTTCTGGGAGTACCACTATCTATTCTGTCTGACTGAGATCCAAGATTCACCTCTATGTTTTCGAAGAGTCTTCAACATGCTCGAAATACTGAACTGAACTTCAGTACGACCTATTATCCTCAAACTGATGGCCAATCCAGGCGTACTATCCAAACATGTGAAGATATGTTGAGAGCTTGCACAATAGACTTTAAAGGAGGATGGGATCAACATCTTCCTCTGGTTGAGTTCTCTTATAATAACAGTTTCCACTCGAGCATCCAAATGGAACCATATGAAGCCCTATATGGTAAAAGGTTCAGAACACCGACATGTTGGGATGAGGTTGGTGAACGTAAGCTGCGTGTACCAGAAATGGTCTAAGAAATGGTGGAGAAGGTGAAAACCATTCAGCAACATATCAAGGCAGCACAGAGTAGACAAAAGAGTTATGCAGATAATCGTCTACAAGACCTTGAGTTTAAAGTTGGAGACATGGTTTTTCTAGTTATATCTCCGTGGAAGAAGGTCATGAGGTTTGGGAATAAAGGGAAGTTATGTCCAAGGTACATCGTCCCCTTGGAGATTCTTGATCATGTCGGGGCTGTGGCCTATCGACTAGCACTTCCACCCGCTATGGACAAAGTACATGATGTCTTTCATGTATCCCTCTTAAGGAAGTACATACCAGACCCTTCACATGTACTCTCTTCTGAGGTGGTACAATTTGAATACGACCTTTCTTATGAGGAGCAACCAGTGAAGATCTTAGATCATAGAGAAAAAGTTCTACGAAATCAGAAAATTCCCCTCATCAAGTTGTTGTGGAGAAACCACAACTTTGAAGAAGAGACATGGTAATCGAAGGAAATGATGAAGCTGAGTTACCCACATCTATTTTAGTGTGGGAAAAGGAAAATTTTGAGGGCGAAATTTCTTAAGGGGGGAATATTGTAACGACCCAAATTTTCAATAATGGAAAATCCATCTTGATCTTATTAAATGTATCTTTATATAAAATGTTTTTATAAAATGTCAACTTCATTGGTCTTATGATAAGAATTGTGACCGTTACTTTTATACCCATTGAACAGTGATCACATGATTAGTATAAATATAGGGCTTTAACACATCCAATTTTACTTAGACAAAGGATGTGATGGCCTCATCCAGTAGAATTTCCTCATACGAAGACCATTTATCAGAGCTCGTAAAAGAGGTGGCATTCTTGGGCTTCACTCTTGACCAAGCCCAAGCTAAGCTTCACCATGTCAAGCTTGAACGTGACCGTCTACGGGAAAAGTGGAAGTTGATTGAAATTACCACTCGAGCGATGTTATCCAAGCCACCCCAAGAGTCTGTCACCATCACACACCTTACCCTTAGGTCTTATGCAGCTGTTTTAAGAAGTTATGTAACTAATCGATAGTACTATGTTCATGTACATTATTTTTTTATATAATAATGAATATAATTTCTTGTCATTATTGATACATTGTAAATATTTTTTAAAGTACATATGGTGTTTTCAGTTATTATTTAATTAAGATATCTATTTTGTAAAACTAAGGGATTTTTAAATTAAATATTATTTTAATAAAATATTATTTTTATTATTATTAGATTAATTTTATTATGTATAAATTATCATGTAATTGTATGAATGCAATTATAATTTTTATTAAGGTTTGAAATCCATTTTTGTCGAAACCCATGATTTTTCGATAAATATCGATTTTTATTTTAAAAGTGAAAATTAACATATTTAGAAAATTATTTTGATAAAATAAATTTTATTTCTGGAATCAAGACGTCGAAATTATCAAATGGTGAATTTTTCATAATTTTCTGAGACAATCAAATTTTTGGGTAAAAATTAAATAGCGTTTAAATATATAATGTGTTTTATGACATTATAATGACCCAATAGTGATGTAATAAAATACTATAATCTTTATGTTCATCCAATATATGTTTTACCATTAAAATTAAGTGATTTTTGGTTTGTTTTACTTACTTTTCAAAGCATTAATGGACCCCTCAAGACTTATTCAACACCTTGTCTTTTTAAATTAATTTCCATGGGAGTGTGACTCACCTACACATAATCAACCCTAATATTTTAAGAATTTAGGACCTTGGCCTTATAAAATATTATTTTTCTCTTCACTTTTCAAAAACCCATGTGCAAAAACCATGGGATGGTTTGTGGATTGGATTAATTTAATATAAGGGGACCCAAACCTAAATAATAAATAATTCCTTCACCATTCCTATATAAACCCACCCAAGATCCCACTTCCTCCTCACTCAAATCCCTTGGAGTTCGTCCAACCTCTGCCATAATTTCTCTAGAATCCTCCCAAGGTGCCCCAAGCTCCCAAGAAGCCTCTCACAAGCCTCTCTCTAGCCTTTGGAAGCACACTTCCAAGTAAGGGTTTTTTCTTCCTTTCTCATTTTTGTCCAATTTTCATTAAGTTGTTTTTCCCTTTTAATTTCAATTATAAATCTTGGGGTATAGATTCGCACCTCCCTCATACATCCATCTTTATGTTTGAATGATGGGTGACCCTTTCTCTCTCAATAAATTCCTCCCATGTACACCCGTTACTATGCCATAATTCTGAAGGGAACTTCTCTCTCCTCTTTTACATTCAAGCAATACTTTTGTATCATGAATCTAAATTCCATTACAATTGTTGGGACAAGTATCTATATGACCTCATTACTGTACATTACATGTAAATATGATGAGGAACCCCTTTCTCTCTCATCAACTTTGTTTATGAATTCTTATGTCACGCCATTATGCTGCCGAAATCGCACCGATTTTCTAAGCCAATGTCATTGTGTAGTGAATACCATGCCCATTTCTCCATCAAGGGTATTCACCTTTACGAAAATTTACATATTGATTGTAAAGTTTCATGTATGAATTCCACATTACATTATCGTGGAATAAATGATTATGTTTTATGGATCCATGTTTTATGATCCATGAGGCACACTTATGCATGAAATGAAATGTTTAATAAGGGTGCGCCCTTATAGCGCTCCAACGCCTTGGGTAAAGTATAGTATCATGATACTTCATGAGAAATGAGTGTTGAATCATGATAATTCAAGAGAAATGTGGGTTTACTCATGCTTTATGTGCAATTTGGATTTACTCATGCTCCATGTGCAATGAGCCTTGGCTCATGCTAATTCCATGTTAAGTGTTGTTGCCACATTTCCATGTTATGATTATCATGCTTAATCATGCCTTTATGTTCATGATTTTCTTATTCTATATTGATATTCCTATTGTCTAACATGTATTTGACTCCTCATGTTATTCCATGTGTACTCCCTTACTGGACTTTATAGCTCACCCTTTTCTTATGTATGTCCTCAGGTTATCCCATGCAATGATAAGTATGAAGGATTGTAGTGGTCATGTAAAGGAAGTTTTCAATAAAAATGTGGTATTTCATGTTTTAAGTTTTTATGTAATGATCCTCATCCCCAAGGACAGTAAACCTCTCAATCTTATTTGTTGTGTCAAGTGCAGTTTTATGTAATAAATCATGTTTATGTTGTAATAAAAATAAGGGTTGTCATAGGGAAAAAGTCTTTGTTTTTCTGGATTCCCTATACCGAACATCACTTTCATGTAATCAAGTGTGAACCAGGGTTTATTCTAAGTTATTATGTATACAAACCAATGTACTAACTTTGACAAAATTGTGTTAAACATGGATCTGAAAAATGTTTATCCATAGAATACTCCTAGAATTGTTTTGGATAAGAATCTTCATAGAATGAAAATAGTGGAAAAAATCAAGACAAATGGCATGAAGTTCATTTGATAAAGAGATCCCAATGAAAATCAATTTCCTTGTGTGGAGGGTTAGGAACCATACAATAGAAATTGAAAAAAAAAATAACCAATGTATAAAGGTGATTCATGTTTTAATATGTCACTACTATAAGGACCCATGGTCCAAAACCTGTAACAACCACTTTTTTGAAGGAGACATATCGAGCACTATACAAAATTATTTTGAAGATTTTCATGGTTCATCTACCTAATATGCCTCAAGTAAGACCTTCCTTGATTAGTGGTTCCATGGGGTGGGGAGCCTTGACCCATATAAAAAGGCGATAGACCTCATCTTTGTGGTTGGTTTTTGATGATTCTTGATGTAAAGAAACAAATACTGACACAAGGGAGTCCTAAACACAAGATCTACTGTCATTTTCAAAACTAAGAACATAGTTATTGTTTGTTTCATCTCTGTAGAGGTTGTAAGGTATCACCTCCCTTATATCTCTTCTTATAGGAACTTATACTCCCAATAATGCTCCCAGTGCTAGGTAAGGGATATTGTTTCCTTTTTTACCTCATTATTCAGGTCTGAAGATGAAACAGATGGTTCATGCAACATGTGACTTATGTGGGGAGGTGGATTTGTCTAGGAAACTAGAGGATCTATGGTCTTATAGTTTTATTCTACATTGTAACAGTTTATTCCATTAAATTTGATGTCCTAGAGATGCTCACTGACCTCATATTGTGTTGTTAGAGTAATATCTACCTCATGATTATTGAAAATGAATCTTACTCTATTTATAGTTCATGGTGTGGTCAGGGACCCATCCTTTGGTCTATTGGATATACCATTCATAATTATAAGGAGAACATTTATAACCTCATGTATTTTTTGCATACATTGCACAAAGGGAAGGTAGTCATTGATTTTATCACCTCTAAGATGACCCAAGGTGTGCAAATTTATTATTTTTCTTGTCTCGGGTCCTTCCCTCATGAGGGAGTGATCATTTTTTGATATTATGACCTTTTACTTCATTACTTGATACCCCCTTGATCTATGATTTATTTTATGCATCATATTTTGTTTTCTTTTACTCCTCTTTTAAAATTAATAAATAAATACTATGGTACGACCCTGCCTGTCCAAGGATTAGTTGATGTGACACCTGACTATAATTTCCCATCACTTGCTAGTGTGTTGTCATTTATAAAGGATTAATATCCTATTTAGAGAGGAATGTTCATAATATTCAATTAAAGGTGAATCTAACCATGGTTATACATATGATAATGGATAAATATTTAAACTAAATCCCATCGTTGGATCGATAATTTATTTCTTACAGGGTCTAGGTTGGTTTATCAACACTTGATAAACCATCTAGTATTGTTATATTTCCTCCAGGATCTAGGATGGTTTATCAATTCTTGAAAAACCAACTATTATAAATATAATCATGATCATATAATGAGTAAATTTTAATTTTTAATCCATGTGTATTAATTTATTTATGTGATTCATTATTTATTTGTATGACTAAATGAATTCACATGAGAAAGATAAATTAACACACATGCTAAGAAAAATTAAAATGAAATTAATATAGGTAAATTATTTTATCTTACATTGTTAATTAATTATGTATGTTCCATATATTATTAATAAGAAAAACAATAATAAAATAATTTTTTTATGAAAATATTAAGCAAATATACCTTAATAAAAATATTAAGTCATTAAATGACTACCATTTTTTGAGTTAGTTTGAAAACATAGTTAAATTTAGGTTTTTCCATAGTCAGGGTTCAACTATCAAGGATTTTTAAAAATGATAATGGGTTTAATTAAGATAATTCATATTAAGGGCAGTGACTATAGTATATTTTTTATAATTTGGAGGTAAATTTTTTTATAAAATATGAGTATAGGATTTTAGGATTAGAGAGCCCACTCAATAGATCAAGGGGATGTGAGTTAATTTAGTTAGAAAGAAAAGCATACCTAAATACCTTTTAATAATTTTCATGTCCAGATTTTGGGTCACGAGAAGGGTAATACTAATACTTTCACTAGAATAATTGGGTGATTAGAAATTTCAAACCCCATGGAGAGGGATATATTGATTTGATATAATAATATAGACTTAATTAAATTATTAATTACATTTTTGAAGGTAATAAATTTAATGTAGAAAATAAATACTTTTATTTATAGTAGAAAATGGAAATAAACTCACACTAATGACCTTATATATGATCCATCATGTGGATACATAATATTCATACCATTTAAAGCTTCAAGGAGTGGTATGAGAACTTTCATAGTGTATTACACCAAGAGGAGATGTTCTTTTCATTAATGTATCATATTCCTGAAAATCCAAATGGGGATCCATGTGAGGAGGAGAAAATTTACTTTTGAAAATATATAGTCGATAAATTAGATGTCCAATGCCTCGTGTTATCATCCCTGAAAATGAGCTCTAGAAGCTTCATGAAGACATTGATGATTAAATTAATTTTTCTCATCTCTATGATATCTATACTGAGAAATAAAGACAAACGATGTATGAAATCTCAATGGGACTACTTATGTATAATCTAGAGGTTTTAATCCTTAAGGGATGATTCAATATTTTATTTTAATACTTATCTATAGGTTATGGTTGTGGAGTTGATCATCAATGAATTTAATGACATGTGTTAATAGATAAAGGAAAACTATCTAAAAAACATTGTAAGGGTTTTGGAATATTTGATGAGGCCTCAAAATAAGTTGAATAATACCTATGGGTATTTTAGTTAAATATGAACATTCAGGATAAGAGATATATTTTAAAAAGGTAATAATTCATATGACATGTAAAATTTGGGATGAAAACATGATGTTCTATTGAGATAGATGATGTTTGAATTAGTAAAAATGAGAATTTTCATATGACAAGTGGAATTACAACTATATGCATGATATTTTTAATCATTAATGGAGTACAAACTTAATAAAGTAAATTATCCTACATGTGAAATAAATTTGTATTCTTATATGACATTTTTGGAATATATGTATTATTTGAGATTGTTGCATTTTTTTAAAAGTTGAGAATGCATGAATTTTTTATTCTTGTATGATACATATAGAATCTATGAGATACTTTAGAAAGTTATAAGACTATTCATGAAGTGAGTATATATTTTTGAGTTGTGATTAAATTTGACAAAGGGTCATTGGGAATATCATAAAGGTAAAAGTATGTTATGAAAAGTTCATGATGACATTCAAAAAGGTTATAACATTGTCTTAAAATAATATGTAAAGGTAACTAATACCTAATTATTGGTAACACTAAGAATATTAAAGCTATTTGTATATAGATTTAGTTTCTAGAATAAGTTTTTAATGGTGTCTTAAATTAGATGATGCTTTGTTCGGTTAATCATGAATCAAAAATCTTGATCACACAAGGATAATGATTCAATATTAGATAAACATAAAACCAACCAAGTATGATGTTCTGTAGATGAGATGAGTTCCATGACACAATAATAGGTTCCATGTCACAATTAATGAATTCATGCACATATGGTTGGAATTTTAAATGAGTTGAATTAATCGGATTTTTTGGAGAATTTAAATTTAGTAGAATAATTTGATATTTAAAATATCATCTGGAGGAATATTTTCTATTTGTTGAGGATGATCTTTATTAGATGATAAATGAGTTATAATGAGTTGATTTATGGAACTGAAATTCAAATATATTTTCATAACTATTATGGAAATAATATTCACACAAAATTTTGTGAATATAAATATATATAAATGAAGTGATAAAAGGTGTTTTGAATTTTTATGGAGACAAATATGATACACTACAATATTGATGAATAAGAACCATGAAAACACACAAGATATTATTTTAAAAAATAAGAGTTTGAAGATAAATATATTTTTAGTTCATGTGAAGGATCAAAGATTCATTGGGGTCACTCTTCATGGGGAATTATTTTTTTATTAAAGACCATAACTGGTTGGTCCAAAAACTATAATTGTTCATGTTCCTACACTTAATCATGTTTTTTATTAATAAAAGAGTTTTTTTGTATGGGATACTAACCATGACACACTTGGGTGTAATCATCCTTAAACAAAAAAATTGGTTAAAAATTGTGTGATGCCAATTTCAGTTTACTGTCAATGATATATTAAATAGATAAGTGTTGAATAATATTGAGAACATATAAGATATATATACAACTATACATGCCGATCCAACCCCCAATAATTTTGTATCACCATTTCTTTGATCTGTAAATTTGTACTGGATCACATGTTTACTCTTTTATCCATCTCATGTTTTTTTAATAGATCAACTCAAATATGTAAAAAAAAGACATACCAACATTTGATTGAATAGGGATCAACTATTATAATGAAATAATGGTTCTTTTAATTCATTATCTAGGAATTAATGATCTTTATTTTGGTCAATATGGCTTTACTCTTCTAGACGAAACATCAATGTGGTTTTTTACTAATAAATCAAAATTGAAAACAATGGGAACTCCATGGATGATTTGTTGAATTATTTATAAAAACTATATTTAAAAAATATTTTTATCTATATAACTACAAAATATATTTGAAATAAGATTCATGCCATTTATTAAATAAACCAAAAAGTGAAATAATAAATGTTAAAAATTAGTCAATAATAGTTTGAAGATATTGTAATGCATGAGGATGAAATTCTTGGTTAATTATTTACCTGGGTAAATATGATTATCATCACTATTATAGGTCTTAGGTAAATTATTAAAGACTCTAATATTGTATAAAATATGTCAGTGATACCACTAGATTAATTTTATGAAAATATCTTAGCTCTAGAAGATAGAGATATTGATGAATTCACTGTTGATGAACTCCACAACACTCTCATTAACTATAAAATGAGAATATGTCCTATAATTAAATACTAATGAAATAAGGAACCATAAATTTATTTTAAATCCTTCAACTATATTAATATTTAAGAGAGTTAGGAATACTAAATATAGGATAAAAATTGAAATATTATTCCAAAACTCTTTTTCTAATGTCAACAAAATCCATAAGAGGAGAAATGTGTAATTGTAAAGGTAAAAAACCTTTTAAATGTTTTAATTGTGTAATGGTTAAGAATTTCTCTATTAATTATACCATAATGTTTGGAATAGAAAATGAATATAAAAAAGTAACCAAAAATACCGCCAATATGAGAGGTATTTTAAGAGATCATTCAAAGTGAACGAAGAAAATCTCACCTAGTTCCCCCATAAAAAACATTATATGAATTGAATAATGTGTATATAATAGTAAATAAAGAGATTATGACGATGAGGAATATTTTGGAGGTAAATATTAAAGAATAATAATGGAACATGAGCAAGAATAAGAAAACCCATTATATGAAAAGTCACTATACAATAGTTAGTAGAGTGTAGAGTAAGTGGAAACTTATAAGTAGTATACTATGAGAATGGAAATAAAAATGTTCTTGAAAGAAATAAGAATGATGAGAGAAGAAAATAATCAACTAAAAGGTAGATTTGAAAAAAATATATCTTATTCTCGGTTAAAATATAAAATCTACTAAAATGGATTGAGATGGTGAAGGTTGGTATTATAAAAAAGTGAAAAATTAGTATAATATTTTGAGGATATTGTCGATGATTTTGTTTGTTTGCCCATAAAGGTTACTGAAATTGATATTCTAGGTATCTACCTAGACTTAGATGAGATCATTAATCAATGGAGACATACTAACCAAAAATGAGAACTCATAAAAGCCTAAATATCTATTGAAAAATGTTGCAGTACAATATATATTTAAAATCCTATAATAAGTACATGAAAGATATTATCAATAAGGTCAAAAATCTGATTTCATTGTTTATTTTATCCAAAATCTATTGAATATATTTCAATGATTTGTAAAAAATAAAAATCAATGTTAGATTTAATAATATGAAAATGTTGTTGCAGTTTAATTGAAAGCCTTCAAATCTAAAAAGTCACAGACCATGGATGGTGGGTGTTAATTTCACATTTCTGGAAATTTAAACAACCTTAATGATTCTTAGAAATATTAATGAATATTTTTGAAATTTTTTAATGATAGTTCAAGAAATATAAATGGTAGTGGGATAATAAAAATTGTTAAAAATAAAATTATTCTAGATATTGTGTTGTTTTTTGGTCGGTTAAAGAATAATTTATTGAGTGTAGGAAAACTATGTTATGGTATGAAAGAGTTGATATTTATAAAAAATGGATGCATTTTCAAAATAATAATGCATGGAGATTTTGTTATAAAGGTTTTGAGAACCCCAAGAAATTTGTTTCAGATTAGGAAAGTATGTGTAGGTTATTACTTGAGTCAATAAGTAGAAAATAACTATTGGATTGAAAAATTGGTCACCTGTTCCAAGAGAATATGAGTAAACTAATCGAGAAATATATTTTGAGGAACCAATTTTATAGAAGATAACTCAATTGTTAGGAAAACGTATACAAATAGAAAAATGGTGAACAAAACACAAAAGGTAATGGAAATTGAATCATCAAAACCTCTTGAACTAATTCAATCAGATGCATATTTTCCTATGACTTATAAATCAACTAACAGAAAAATATATTTCATCACATTCATAGATTATTTCACAAAAATTACATGAATCATGTTCATGTCACCCAAATCATAGGTTTAGTTTATATTCAATATATTTAGAATAATTCTATAGAAACAAACATGTTTTTACTTGAATAGATCGATATTGAATAATGGGAGTGATTAAGACAATTGAAAAGTCATTGAATATATTAAAAAAACATCAAACATGAATCTAGTGCCCTATATACTCCAAAAAATTTAGTGGTTGAAAAGAAAAAATATAAGCCTATTTGATATGGCTAGAACTATGCTAGTAGAGCATGAAACCTCAAGGTATTAGTTCCTATAGTGCATCAAAACTAATTGAATAATTCTCTATACATGTCTCATAAAAACAAAATCAGAAGAAAAAACATTATGATATGTGGTTCAGAATAAATCCAAATTTTAAACACTTCAGGGTTTTTGTAAGTCAATGAATGATCAAGATGAATGATATAAGTGGGGGGTAAATTTTATGAGAAAGGTGAAGATATAATATTTCTTGGATACACACAAATTATTAATTTCTATATATGTGACATCAAGAAATCAGAAATAAATTTTGATAGTGTTGATGTCATTGTCCTTGAAATTGAGGAAAAAATTAGAAATGGTATCATTGTATGTAATGAGGATGATGTTGTAAGTTATACAATTATTTAAGGAAACATTAAGAAGAAGTTGATCTAGATTAAATATATAGATTTAAATTTTTCTAGTGATGAAGATGAATAATTCAAACCTAAGTGGGTAAATTCAAGGTAGAGAAAACATGTTAGTGTCATGAAAATTATTAGAGTTTAGAATAATGCTTTCTAAATAAGAAGGAAGATATTATCCACAATTTATACATACCAGCTGTCAAGGGTCTAACGTTAAATAATTTTTGAATAATTTAATCATAAATAGTCGATTCAATCCATTAATTATTTTTCATGAAAGGATTGAAAATAATGTGACAAGGGATCTTGTGCCCATAAATAAACAAATGTGACAAGAAAAAAAATTGTCTTTCAAAATAAGATTTTTGAGAAAGGTGAGGTCACTAGAAAAATGACTAGGCTATGTTTTAATGGTTACTCAAAAATTATAAGGGAAGAATTTGGTGATACTTTTTCCCCAGTATAAAGAGTTAAATATATTGGGACATTATTTTCTATTACAGCTCAGATAAATTTTAAAATATTCTAAAAGGATATAAAATTATATTTTAATAATTGAAATATTTTTGATGAATTATACATTGGAAACCATGAAGGATTGATGTGAGATTCATATAGTAGAAATGTGTGAGTATACACTAGGGGTTTAATAAGCCTATAAGAGTTTGGTAATTTAATCGTTATGTGTATCTAAAAAATTGAATTTTTATAAAGGATGAGTATAAAATATTTTTTATGTAAAAAATACTAACACCACATCACTGTTTTTGATTGTTTATGTTGATGATATAATATTTTATTTCAATAAAGAAATCTTATAAGATTGGTATTTAATCACATGAAAGATATGGTTAAAATATCGATACTTATCGAAATGAATTTTTATGAGGGATAAAAAAATTTATATTTGAAAGTTAAATTTATTCACACATAAAAACTTCCAAGGATCTATTGAAATATTTTTATATGAAGGAATATAGTGGGGTGTCCACACCAATTTAGGTGAGTACAAAGCTACGTAAGGATTATGAAGATAAAACTATAAATGAAAAGAAGATAAATGTTTTTATTATAAGTATTATGTACTCGAAAACATCAGGCATTGAAATTATTTATGAATTAACACTCTATAAATTGTACCAATATAATTAAAAATAAACATATATTTTTGTTACAAAGACGATCCTCAGATACACTAAAAACAATTTCAATTATGGTCTGATGTAAAATAATAAAAGTGATCTGGATCTGAGAGGGATTACTAATGTTGATGAGGAAATGGTAGTTGATGATAAGATATATATATATAGTGGATAATTTTTTCTTTAAATTAGTTATTTTTCATGGTATTCAAAAAAGAAAACATTAGTAAAACTCATCTCTACTGATGTCGAAAATGTGGGTGTATCACAAGTAGTTATAAGGATAATATCAATGAAGACATAGTTGAAAGACATGAATGTGGAATCTATGTATCATTTGATAATATATTGTGACCATCAGAGTCCCAAAAATATGTCTATAAAGTAAAACACTCTAGGTTAAAACACATTGAGTTAATGTATCAATTTATAAAGGAAAATTTTGAAGAGGATATTTTGAGATTGTAATTTTTTCCCTCTAAATAACTGATTATTGGTATTTTGTCTAAACCTCAAAAAATAGAAAAATTGGAGAGGATAAGGATAAAAATTGGGGTGCATACCACTCCCTCTCATTGAGCTGTGAAATTATTTAAGTTTCATAATCTATTCTTTCTTGCTTAAATTCATGAGGAGATGTTGTCTGCATGGATAAAAATTTCCCTCCTTGTTTGGGAGTTATTTTAATTTTTTTGAGCAATACTAAAATAATCGAGAAATTTTTCTGCTTGTTATTTTTTTGTGTGTACATGAAGATATTATTGATTTGAGATGAGTTTTTTATTTGGATAACATTTACAATTTATTTAATAAATCTTTTTTTCTATATATAGCTAGATCTTGTTGACTAATAGATGATTATTTAAAAAATATTTGCCTTGAGATTTTTGATTTGTGCCTATATATTTTGTACACTATAGTCTTATTTTGAATAAGAGGGAGATAAATGATGAAATAATGATAAAAAATTGAACCCTAATAGACGATGATATATATTTTTTAAATACTTATCTATTGGTGATGATTTTGGAGTTGATCATCAAAATATTTGACAAAAAGGGTTGGAGGATGAATGAACACAATTTACAACACTTTTTAAGTTTTTTTGAATATTTTATGTGGACTCAGAATAATTTGAAGAGAAACTATGAGTATTTTAGGTAAATTTAAATATATTGGATGGGAGTTGAATTTTAATAAATGTAAAAGTCATATGGTGTAGAAAATTTGGGCCACTCATATAAAATGTTATCTAGAAAACCAATGTTTGAAGAAAAAGACAAAAAAAATTTGGTAAAATATATGATATTTCAATAAGATATATTATATTTTTAATTATTACTAGAGTGTAAAATTAACAATGTAAATTATCCAAAAAATGCAAGAAATTTTTACCCTAGTTTGATTTTTTGAGACAACATACAATATTTGACATTTCCATATGAATATGTGAATATCATATAATGATTGTGGAAGGAATAATACATTCGAGAAGATTGTAAGAATTTTTATAAATCTTGTTTGATTTTTTTGTTGTAGTAGAATTTTAAGAATGGTCATTGAGACCTATGTAATAGTATTATATTTTTATACAAATTTTATCCTAACTTTCATTAATTTTATACCATGATTTAAAATTGTTATGTAAAGGTAATATAATACCTATGAATAGGTAACAATAAGAAACCACAAGCGACACAAAGGTAGTTTCCGTTTCTAGAATAAATATCTCATTAATTTTTAAATCTGATGATTATTTGCTCAATTTTTAATAGATCAAATATTGTGATCAAACATGGATCATGATTAATGCTAAGACGAAATGGGAAATGATCAAGGAGGAATATGGTGTGTTGATATGAGTTCCACGATACATGAATATGAATCACATCAGTATTGATGAATTCATGCCCATAAGGATGGAATATAAAATAAGTTAAATAAAAAAATTTTTAAATTTAAATATTTAGGAATACCACGATATTTAAAAAATCAAGTTGAAGAGATTTTTTTGAGTCCTAAGGATGTTCTTAACTTATAGATAAATCAGTATTAATTGGTTGATCTATGCCGTTGAGATTTAGGAATATTTTCATTACTATTTTTGGAAAAATATTTTTAAAATATTCAGTGATTAAAAATAAAAGAAATTAAGAAATAGATAGAGTTGAGAATTTTGAGAGAGGGATAGAGACGATACACAACTATATCAAAGATAAAGAATATAGAAGATCCACATAATATATTAATATAAAAACAAGAGGAAAAATATCAATATATGTGGAGTCTGTGTGGAGGCTCAAATATTTACTAGGATCACTCTTATAGGAGAATAATTATGTGTTTTAAATATTTTTACTAGTTGGTTCCTAAAGTTGTACCATTTCAATGTCACCCCCTTTATCAATTTTCATTTTGATAACAATAATGGATCCATTTATATTGGATAATAACCTTGAGAAACTAGGTATTTTTTATTCCCTAATAGAGGAAAACCTTTCCAAAAAAATTGTTAAGTTAATTTTCTTTTATAATCAGTGAGAATATTTAGAGAGAGATGTTGAACAATCACGAGAGTTTAATGAGATTTAAATAACTATATCAACCGATTCAACCCACTTTCAGTGTGTATCACCCATTGTTTGATCCATCAATGGGAAAGATTTTTATCTAGACCACATGTAGTAATGATGATTGAATAAATTAATTGTTTTTATATTTTAGGATTTAGGGGGACTAATGAAATGATAAAAAACCTCACCCTCTCATGAATTCCTTTGAGATTTTCATTTTTTTGATTATCTATTACAATAATAAAAATATAGTAAACTCACCTTACAGTTTCTTACATTGATTTGGAATGTTTATAGATACATGATGAGTGAAAACAATTCAAAATGATTTGTAAATAAATGGAAAGGATAGGTTACAAGATCAATGAACTGTTATAAGCCTAAGGTAGCTTCAAAACTCCCTTTGAATAAGTGAATGATCCAAAGAGATGGTAAAGAGTAAGATGTTGAATGATTAATCTCTATAAAGAATGGTTATTTGAAGAAGATATGTGTATTGGTGAATATGTGAGGGAAATATTTAAGTCCATTTGTTATTGAGTGAAATATTTCCTTTTCAATGAATTGGGTATTAGATATAGCATATCATTCTCATATTTGTGTCAAAATATAACAGACATTTGATTCAATAATATTGCTTAAGGTGTGGTGGATCATTGATCTTCTAATGGAGTTGTACTAGATCCACTATCTATAAGATAATTGCATCTCAAAATACATACTAGATTGATTTTAATTTTAAATTTCAACCCAATGAAACTAATAACATTATTTCTGTGTCCATTTTAGACATGAATTATTATATTTTCATGTTAAGAAATAAAGGATGAATTTTTTTTAAATATAAAATAAGTTATGGTATGACACATCTGAATAATGGTATTTATGTTATAGAACATTAAAACCAATAATTGGTGACCAATAATGATTCAAGTTCACATTAATTATATCACCCAAAGTTATGGCATCATATACTTGGTCCTATAATCCATAAGATTTTTTAAAAAATTTAACAAGGAGGGTATATAGTTTATTTTGATTCGAAACCCATAGATATATTTCATACTTGTTTTGAAGGTAAAATTTTTAATCCTTGTTTCATTTTAAATGGTAATATAGCTAGAGATCTTTATGAATTATACCATATAAATACTTTTTGACATTTTATATTAAAATCTATTGGTAAGTAATCTTACTTCATTACATTTACCAATGATATATGCATTTACGAAAATGTCTACCTGATGGGGAACAAAATTAATTCCTTTGATAAATTTAAGAAATATATGAAATAATTATATAATCATATTGGTAAGAAGAGAACGAAACTATAATAAGACATATGTGGAAATTATCTCATCCAAAAGATTATTTATTATCTAAAAGAGTATCAGATACTATCTCAACTCACTCCTTATACACAATAGTAGAATGTTGTTAGTGAAAAAGGAAATTAAACCTTATCGAATATGGTGAGAAATATGACGAGTCATGCATATATTTAATTATCTATTTTGGGTGATATATTAAATATTTCATTATACATACATATATGAGTACCAAATGAAGTGTAAAATATAATCCCATATGATCTATGTTATAGAAAGAAACCCTTGATTTTCTATATTCATGTATGAGGATGTGACAGGTTTGTTAAAGATCATTATAGTTTAAAACTATCATCACAAGGAACAAATTTTATCATTATAGGTTATCCCAAAAACTAAAGGATATTAAATATATAAAATCTTTGATAAAAACTATTTTAAAGAGAACTCATCTCCTAAAGTGATTGAGGCAGAAAGGTAGAATTTGATGATGTTGAAGCTCATAATGCATAAGATTTGGAAAATATCGACATGAACCAGTATAAGAACTGTGTTCTAGAGATACAAATGTGGCATAGGAGTACCAAAAATGTTAGAGAACCATAAATATATAGTCTTCTTATAAAAAATAAATTTCATACATTATTAGTTGAGAATAATGAACCTCTACCATATAAGGAATAATTTAATTTCTTATAAGTTAAAAATTAAAAATATTACATGAATTTTGAAATGGATTCTGTGTACTTAAACAATTTTTGGATTTTAGTAGATCCACATATAGATGTAAAACATTTTGGGTTCAAATGAGTATTCTAGATGAAACTGGACCCTGAAGCTAAATTTCATACCTATAAAGAATGATTTGTTACTAAACGATTAAAGAAACTTTCTAGAATATAATATATAGAAACATTTTCACCAGTTTATAAATTGAAATTAATTATTCATACACTTACCCTATAATCTTACCATTATTAGAAAATTTTATAAATGAATATCAATAGAAATTTCTTTAATTGAAATTAGGTGTAGGATGTTTATATGAAACAACAAGAAATTTTCATTACACCAAAGGATGTCAATAATGTATGTAAGTTACAAAGATCAATTTATGTATTTAAAGAAAGCATCAAGATCCTAGAATATTTTTTAAGGAAGGAATTATGGAATCTAGTTTTATTGAAAATGAATGTGATCCTTGTGTATACTAGTGTTTTAGTGGGAGTGTCATAGTTTTTCTAGTGATATATGTTGATTCTATTTTATAAATAGAAAATGAGATGCCACCCTTGATGTCAGTTAATATTTGGTTGAATAAATAATTCTACCTGAAATAAATATGTGAATAATTCAAAATGTATCACCCGAATATTTTAACATAACATTATGTTCAATAGTGTATACAACACACAACACCAATATGAAATGAACCAAAAAATAATATTATATGACATTGATAACACAACCATTGAATTGGTTGGTATGAATAGGAAAAAAATTACAATATATATATAAATTTCCTTCTAAGTATATATTTGTTAATAAATTTTTTATAAATAATCACTCAATATTTAGTAAAGTCATTTTGTTCTTTAAAAAATGATTTTCATAAAAAATGATTTTTATTGATTTATATGAAAAAATATTATAATTAATTTTTTAAAATTTTGTAAAATATATTTTATATAATTAAAAATCTTCTTTAAATTATCATATAAAAATTATATTATGGTTGTATTTAGGATTTTCACTGAAAATATTTATTTTTCTGTGAATAGTAAAAAATATAGATTTTTTGTAAACCCGTCAATTTTTTTCACTAAAAAGACTCATTATGATTTTAATTTTATATAAAAGTAAGATAAGTATAATTTAATCATATATAATTTAATTAATTTCATTTTAATCATTATTTTACCTAATTTTAGTATGTGTACATTTTTTGCTTGAAACCCCATTTTTCTAAAAACATTTTTGTTGCATTTTAAGAATTTATATTAAAAATGATTTCTACCACTACTATAAATTAAACCTTGATTTTTTTTGGAATCAGTGGTTTTTCATTTATGAAATAGATTCCCTTTATTTTTTGGACATTATTAATAGTAACTTTAGTAATTTTTGTTACCATAATAAAGGGTAAATCAGGGAATTAAAGATAGTAATAATATGATATGGATAATAAAATAACCTAAAAAAATTTATTAACTCTATTTTATGTTTATATATCATAAATAATAATCCAAAAGTTTGATAAAAATATTTTTTCCATTTGAACATATTTGTGACCTTTATAATATTTAAGTTAATATAAAGCTAAAATGGCACATTCTTGCATTTAAAAATTATAATATATTTAATATAGGGATAATAATAGGATATGGATATTATAAAAAGGGATTTTAATGATAAATTGTTTCACTATCATGTTAGTTTATTTTTAAATTTTATTAATGAAATAATTACCTTAAAAATTCATGCATTGTTAATGCATTAATTATTTAATTAATAGAAAAATATAATAAATAATTTTAAAAATGTTAAAAAAATATTATTTTAATTATAATTTCAGTTACACCATTTATTTAGATAAAATTTATAAAATATGGAGGTTATAATGAATTATATTATAATTTCATTGTTCTTTTTTTATTTTAAAAGTCAATTTAAATGAAAACATCTATAATTGACATTAATGGTATTTTATAAAAATAATATTTAATTAAATAATTTTAAATTTATTTAAATATTATATTTGAAATAAATTTTGTTATATTGTTTTAAACATCAACCAGGGTCCATTTATGTGTCTTTTATCATTTTATAGTATCATTATTTGCCCTTAAATGGTAGAAAACATTAATATTACAGTAATTGTCAAAAGGTTTAACATTGGTTAAAATAAAATGATGAGGATGAAAACACAACTAAAACATGTCAAAATAATATTTTATACAGTATTCAGGATCTTTAAAATCATATATTGAAATTATATTAACATTGAATCATTTTACATGAAATATATTTTATATTAATATGATACTTTATGAAATTCCAAGAATGCCCCTCCGATCTCTTAAAAAAGGACACCCATTATCTCAAATTTTCACACCACTTTGAGCCATATATATCAACCATAACCTTCAAATTTACCTTATCAATACTATTATCCTAGTTGTAGATGTCATTTTCCTTCTATAAGTCTTACCCTAGGTCCCTTAGGAGAAGATCTAAATGTTGTCCTTTATAGAAGATGTAATCATCTTTACTAACTCTTTGATGTTTATTTCTACTTATAATTTCTCTTAATGTGTTGTATATTTCCTAAAATAAAAATTCAAGTATCATTAATATATATATATATATATTATTTTTTTAGGGAAAATCATATTCTATCTCTTTCATATTCTATAAAAAGAAAAAACATCGCTCGTGTGTATGTATGACATACCGTTTTTTTGAATAGTTTGATTGATTTTTCTATTCATATATTTTAGGGATGACTCTATATATATATATATATATTAAAGATATATTATATTTATATCATTAATAATATATTGAATATGATGTAATTGAAAAAACTTTACAAGGACAAGTACTTCTGAATGAAAAGAAACATGAAAAATAATGAAGTTAATGAATGAAATAATAATGATAATCAATGATTTATAATGAGTGGGTGATAAATGTTAAAAATGGTTCATATATGATATTTTAGATATATATATATGGTTCTAGTATATATTTAGAACAAATATAAATTTATTATATGGGAGGTTAAATCACATTAAATTAATAGGAAACGTGTGGTAAGGGGTTTCTTAACTCAATTTATTTTCATTGGGTTATGTCACTACTTATTTGATAATGTCATGGGGAGATTATGTCATAATTTTCCATTAATTGATCTATTTTGTATTAACACTTGTATTTTTTGAATTTACATTTTTCATAGATAATTACTTTATTGATAAATTCTCCATAAAATATTATGGCCTTTGTATTGTGATTTCATCTAAATGTCACTTCATTAATTTATATTTTAATATAATGAACCTAATTTATTTTACATAGTGTAAATACATCTCATAAATTTATTTATGTTCATTTTATATTTGAAATCACATTACCATTAAATATCAATTTTCTTTGTATCATGGATATTCTTATTGACTAAATTGTAAACCCTTTCTACGCATGGTGTTGTACTTTGAATGTTATTTTATTGAATAATTTTTTTTGTGATAATAAGTATTTACTACATGATATGAAAATTTGTTGATAAGGCATATTGTTCATAAATAAAATTGGTAATTAAATATATATGGAATGTATTGGACATCCAGTGATGGGTGGGGCCCAAAATATATATCCCCTTGATACATTGATAAGTATCATGATGAAATTCAGTTAGAAAAACATAATGGGTCTTTACCCATGGTTTTAAATAGTCTTGGTGAAAGGTGATGACGGTAGACGTATCATGATATCTAAGATCATGAAATCTAGTAGTATGCATATTTTATGGAGAATTTATGAATTATTATAAATGATATTACTATATTGATATTATCAATAGATTCATTTTTTACTAAGTTATTTATTAAATCTAATGTATTTAAAAAAATTTACCTTACTTTATTAATTATGCCTTATTAAATCAAGATAAATTCCACTATACATAACCCTTACTAAGCATCTGATATATCCCTTTTATTTGTTTTCATTTTCCTATGATAAGAATAAGGAAATTATAAATATTTTTGAGGATGTGATAATTTTTTTATTCTATATATTTTTTATTTACAATGTAATATGGGAACCATGTATAAATTTTGTTCTTCAAGATTACTAAAGAGATCGATCCTGCATGGTTATGTCCCTTTTATTTATACCATTATTATAAAATATCCATAGACTCTAGGATACTATGTTCAAGGTTGTTATAGTTGGTATCATAGGAAGTTTAAAATAAACCTTGGGAACCAGATTTTAAATAAACATAGCTAAGTAGATAATTATGATAATCTCATTTAGTATTTTAGAATTTTACCATTAGATGTATTAATATTTTGTGGATAAATAGTTATGATTATTATGATCTAACTTTGTGTCTTTAATTATTTTGTGATGGTGCCTAATGGATGAAAGTAATCAACACTCGTAGACAATTTAGGGATCACTCTACTGATTAACCCAATAAAGTTGGTGTTTTAACTAATAAGATCATGGATATAATAGGGCAACTGACTTAGGTTTTGATAAATTACATTTCCCATAAAAAACAAATTTTTTTTAACACAGTGTGATTAATTAATGGTGGATCAATTCATGAAAAAAAATCATTTATATTTTAGTGGAACTACTCATCCATTAGTAGCATTGAAATGGTCTAATTATGTCAAAAAGATATTCTTATCTTTTTGATGTAATAAAAGTAATATGGTTATTATAGATGATTATTATTTTAAAGTAAGTGAAAATCAATGGTGTTCATTGATCTAGAACCTTAAAGAATCGAAGAAATTTAATGTACAGAATATATAACATTTAATGTGATTTTCTTTGATAAATACTTCCCTCAAGAACAGTTATTAGAAAAACAAAGGACGTTCCTCACTTTAAAGATAAAAGAATAAGAATGTGTGGTAAAGTATGGGGAAAATTTACAAGACTATCAATGAATTCTCTAGGTTAAATATGTTACCAAAAATTAACATCGAATGTTTCATTGATGGGTTTATGTTGAGTCATTAAAGGGATCCATTTTCTCAAATGTTTTCATACTATTTTGATATAGTATCAAGTATCATTATGATGGAGAAGTAATTTTTTATATATGATGTCATAAACGGATTCCAAGAGAATAAGTGGCCATATGAGAAACATGGAAAAGGTAAATCATCCAATAATTATGAGGGAAAAAATAAAATCCCATAATGTAATTTTTTTTATGAAGAATCATCCTATAAAATTCTTTAAGTGTATGGGAGTTTGTTACAAGTGTGAAGATGTGAGTCAACTAGATTATTAATTTAAGGGGATTAAATTAAATCAATGATTTGTAGTGCTTCAACTATAGATAAATGGGGAACTATTCACACCAATTAGCTATGAATCAAGGGAACTTACCATAGAAGAAGATAGAGTAGAAGGCCAAGGTTATGATATTACAACATCTTAAAGGGAATGAATAATGCGCTTGTGTATTTAGATTGAAGAATTATGTAGAAGTATTTTATAAATGAAATTTTATTTATAAAAAATCATGGAAAATATAAGGATTGTGCTATATTAGTTTTATTTATGTATTTTAATGAATATGTTGAATGTCACAAATAACCAAGATAAATTATTTAGTGGTTAAGTGATAGATAAACCTTAAAATGTTCATGAATTTAAGTTAGCAATGTTTAGTTGGGATAAAAAGGATATTGACACTAATGAAGTAAATTGGATTGTTTTTCTAATCGTAAATACGATTAATCAATTTATGATAAAGTAATTTATGTTGAGTTTGACTTAATCTATTGAATATATTTGATAATGTTGGATTTTATTTAAGGAATAATGATATATTTAATTTTATGAATTAGTTGTGTTTTCATTGAGGTTATATGGAAATTCAGATTATTTTTATGTTTTAAGAGACCAATTGATAAAAGTATTCATATATTTTTCATGTGAAATTATGGGTTACATTATGTGTCATGGTTGTAAGTGTTTAATAATATACATTAAATTTTCTATTTTTATTTTGGTGTGACATATTTTGGAGGAGTCTTATAGTTATATATTCGAAATGGATTAAGTTTAACGTTGGAGGTTTTTACTAAATTTATTATTGGATATACTAAGTTAATAATTTTTGTTTTAGATAATATATGGATAGTTGAAATTTATTATGATCCATTAAAATCATAATTTAGTTCTTCATGTATAAAAAAATTCAGCATAGATATTTATTTCGTAGAGAAAGAGATGAAGATGAATTTGATTGCAGAAAAAAAGGATGGAATTATTCTAATGATATAGAATAATATCAAGTAAGTATATATCATTATGTTCTTTACCTAGATGGTAAATAAATTTCTCAACTCTAGTAAAAGGATCTTGAAAAAGAAATGATACCTTATTATGATCATTTTCGAATAATTCATAGACCTTTCACCCTTCACACATTTATAAAATTTTTGTGGTTAGAATAATAATAACCTTGTTATATATCACAATATATTAGTCCTTTGGTGTTATTTTTCATTTCCATATCCATAATCTCACATTCCACTAATTTTATCCTATTTGGAAACCTAGTTTCATGGTGACCTTCATATTTCCCTTTCAATCTTTTAAGAGGATGTTTTATTAACCATTTTCATTATTTAGAATTTCCAAGAAGAAATATTTAAAAGTAAAATAATAAATACCGATCAAAATCCAAAATTTCATTTATTTAATTTATTGAATGGGTATAATGTAACACCTTTATATTTTAAATGATCACAATGTTCAATAGCATACGCCAAACACAGCAACGAGCTTAAATGAACCATAAAATTTTATTATATGAACATTTAATCTATTCATTGCATTGGTGTGTATAAATCGTAATTGAAACATTATTAAATATAAATAAATTTAATACTATGTATAAATATATTTATAACTTATTTTTAAATAATCACTCAATTTTTAGTAAAATCATTTGGTTCTTCAAAAATGTGTTTTCTTCAAAAATTATTTTTACTTATTTAAATTAAAAAATAATACAAATAATTTTTTCAAACTTTTATAAAATATATTTTATAAAATAAAATTCTTTTTTTAATACATCATATTTAAATTATATTATGTGGAAAATATTTTTTTATGAAATGATTGATATTACAGTGAATAATAAAAAAAATACCGAATTTTGTAAACATGCCATTTCTTTTCATTATAAAGTATCATTATGATTTTAATTTTCTATAAATATAAAGTAAGTCTTATTTAATAAGATATAATCTCATTAAATTCAGTTTAACCAACATTATAACTGATTTTTTTATAAGTACATTTTTGGTCTTCAAATCACATTTTTCTAAAAACTATTTTTTGTTGTTTTTTACACATTTATATTAAAAGTAATTATCACCAATTATAGTAATTTATTATTATAAAATAAATTCCATATTCGGAATTAGGGTTTAAAAATTTGTTAAATATATATCTTTTATTATTTGACATTATGAAAAATAAGTATAGAAATGTTTGCTACTATTGTAATGGATAAATCAAGTAATGAATGTTAAAAATAAAATGATAAAGACTCTAAAATGACACTAAAATTTGAATTAATTTATTTTTATGATTATATATCATAAATAATAATCCAAAATTCTAATAAATGTCATTTTCCCTGTTTTGACATGATTCTGACCTTTATCATATTTAAATGAATATAAAGCCAAAATGTCACACTATTTACTTTAAAAACTATAATATTTTTAACATAGGGACAAAACAAGATATATTAAATTATAAGTATTAATTAGAAATATAAATTATTTTTTATCTTATAAATTTAGTTTCATGTTTTAGTCAAGAAACAATTACCTTAAAATCGTACACAACACTGATGTAGTAAGTATTCAATTAATATAAAAATAAAATAAATAGTTTTAAAACGTTAAAAAATTTATTTGAATGAATAATTATGTTACATTTTTTAGATAAAAATTATATACTATATAGGTTTTAATTAATTATATTATAATAACATTATTGTATTTTAGTTTTAATATTATAATTAAATGAATATTTTTAAAATTAATATTAGTGCTATTTTATAAAAAATAATATCTTATTAAGTGATTTAAAATTATTAAAAATTTTAGATTTCGAGAAATGACTTTGATATTATTTTAAACATCAAATATGATCCATTTTAGGTATTTTTTTATTTTATAGTAACATTATTAACCCTCAAGGGATAAAAAACATTAATATCACATTAATTATCAAATGGGTCAATAGAGGATTAAAACTAAAATATAATGGGGAAAACCCAAGTAAAACGTGTCCATATTTTATTTTATGAGATTAAATATAATTTTACTCATATTATATTCAAATTATATCATTTTGGACCTATTTTACATGAAATATAATTTATGTTAAATTAATACATTATTAAATTTCAGGACATCCCCTCGCCACTCTTATAAAAGGACACCCCTTCTCTAAAATATTTGCACCACTTTGGGCAATCTATTTAGTCCCAAAATTGGAAATTTTCATTATAAAAACCCATATACAAGTTCTTTATTTTATTTTCCATCCAAAATACCTACCATAGGTCCCTTAAAAGAAAATCTAAATGATCTATTTCATAGAAGAGGTAATCATATTTATCGCCTCTTTCAAGTTTATTTCTTCTTATAATTCTTATTATTGTGATGTATACACCATAAAATAATAAATCTAGTATCATAAATTTACATAGATGTTATTAGGACCATGTAAAATCCATATTTTGTCTCTTTTCCATTCTATGAAAAGAGAAACATCGCTCGTTCGTACATGTGGCTTTCATTCTCCATTAATGGAGTAATTCATTTTTCTATCTCAATATTTTATGAATATTTCTAAATAAATATAAATTATATATATATATATGATATTTATATCATTAATATAATAATATATAATTTGTAAAAATAATCAAATTACAATTATTGAGTCTACCAAATCACAACAAACATGAAAAAATGAAGTAGTTAACACTCAGAATAATAATAATAATAATAATAAAACATTGTTAAAAAGTGGGTGAAAAAATGTTATAAATAGATAATATATGATATTTTAGAAATATATATGGTTCGGGTATGAAATTATGATAAATATAAATTTATTTAACAATATATTAAATCATGTTTAACTAAGTGGAAATTCTAGGTAAGGGCTTTCTTAACACAATTTCATTTCACTTGGTTATATCACATCTTCATTGATTTTGTAACACAAAGATTATGTAATATTTAAAATTTAATTTCTAAAAATGTTATTCCTAATTTTATTATGTTAATTTACATTTTCAGACTTAATTACTTTATTTATTAATTCTCTCTTCCAATGGATGAGCATTGTAAGTGGATTCCATCTTAATTTTACGTCATTAAGGCATGTTTTAGTATTTCACACCGAATTTATTTTATATTGTGTAAATAATGTACATTTCATTATTTATTATCAATACACATTGTAAATAATATTTCCCTTAAATATCCATATTTTTTTTCATGGATACACTTATTTAATAAACCATATACCATTTCCGTATACGGTGTTTTATTTTGAATGTTATTTGATTAACAGAGGAATTACTGATAAAACATATTCATTACTTGATTAATTTTTTTATAATGAATATTGATCATGAAATAAATAGATCATTCGATATAAAGAAAATTCGTTGGACATGCGGTTATGGGTGTGGTCTATAACTATATAGCCCCTCAATGTATCAACCAATCTCATGAGAAAAATCAATTTGCCAAATTAAATGGGTTTTTACACATAGATTTAAAATAGATTAACACAAGGTATTGACTATAGAGATATAATTATGTCTGAGATCATGATGTCAAATATAATTCATTTACTTAATTGATAATTGATTTATTATTATCCACAATATTAATTCTTTAATATTATCCATGGATGTGTTTTCTTCTCAGTTATAGGTAAAGTGAAATTGTTATTTACCTTTCATTGTTGATTATTTCCATTTAATCTTGATATATTCTTGTTTACATAACCCTTACTAAGAATATGAGCTAACCCTTTTATTTTCATTTCATTACCCATGATACAAAGAAGGATATTATGAATAATATAAAATATGTAAGAATGTTTTTATGCTATGTTTATAACATTTCCAATGAAATATAGGAATCATTTTTGTACCTAGTTCATAAATACAGCTAAACTAATTAATCCTTCTTGATTATATGCATTTTATTTATCACAATGTAATAAATTAACCTTTTAATATTTGAGATGGATGAGTTTTAAGTACCCATTGGCCATCAATTTTACAATAGATTCTGAGTATATATCATCATCTGATACAATTAAAGAATTAATATGGATACATAACATTCATCGAATCTTGGTGTTCTACCCATTATTAAATATATTATCAATATTTATTATATAAATATTGTAGTAGTGGATTAAACCATGTATACTAGGTCACATCAATGGATAAAACATATACTTTGGTAGTATATAGACATGTTCATTTTATAATGTCAATGAAAAATAAATAAATCATATAAGATTATAACATAATTATGCATCATTCTCGATTTTATATCAAGAAAAGAGGATTATAATTCATAATTTTATTCATATGAAGTTTGTTTTCCTTGTGACATTAACTTCTTTATCTATTGGTTTCTTAATGTATTGCTAAAAACTAATCTTATTCTTTAGGTAAGATCAACAAAATCTACCAAGAAGTCACAAGGGGTCACACAATAAGTGTATTTATAATCTCATTAAATGTTAGTGACTTTAATATTATGAATATATTTTATCATGAATTTTTATAATAACAATTATTCAAGTATCTTTATCACATAAATTCAATAATGAGATATTAAATTTTAAAACATGTGACTAAAATTTTATATCTTGTTTCTTTTTCACAATATAATAAATAAATATTTTTTTATTCACTGATTTAGTGAATAGATTAACATAAGTATTTATTTTGTTATGTGAATATTAAAAAAAATATTATATAATTTAGTGAATATAATATTTATATATTCATTTATCGATTAAATATTATTTATTTAGATAAATATATTATTATAAAAGGTTCGGTAAACTCAATGGGAAGATTAATGAGGCATGTTTATGGTTTGATGGAAATAATAAATATTTTATTAAATATCATTTAATTAAATATTTATTTATTTACTTAAGAAATTATATTTAAATAACGACATGTTAAGGAACTAATAATAATAATAGTAATAATATTATTATTATTAGACACCAAAACTAATTAAAATAAATAAAATTATAATGTACCATTGTGCAATTATTATTTTCTAACACTATGTATATTATAAAAGTTATATCTTTTGAAAGGGAATAATATGTTTTGCACAAAAAAATCCTCTCTAGAATCCTCTTGATCATAAATAAATTTATCTTCGCATTCTCCCACTCAAGAATATAGAGAGAGAAAGATGGACTTATTGTTGTGATCAATGATGAATGGCCAGAAACTATTGAACTCGATACTAGGAAACTTCCCTGTAATAAAATTTATATATCCACATTCCATAGAATCTTGGTTTAAGGGTATATTATTACGATAGACTTTATTGGACCATAGTGGTAGGGTTATCTGAGTCAGACTATAGCCATTTTCTAAATAGATTGTGGCTATAAGCCTACTTAGGCCATATTCATGTATTATTATGGTCATAAGTGGACATGGTAAACAAAATAATTTTATGTATGATTCATGAGAAGCATTAACAAAAATTCCAATACCTTGTTTCACATGGATTGTGGTCATAGATGGGACTTATAC
This sequence comes from Viscum album, assembly GCA_963277665.1. Taxonomy (NCBI): domain Eukaryota; kingdom Viridiplantae; phylum Streptophyta; class Magnoliopsida; order Santalales; family Viscaceae; genus Viscum; species Viscum album. The sequence continues at coordinate 1,711,198,738 of OY728165.1, read as the reverse complement.
GCAAAGTCCATATAGACTCTAGGCATAGGCCCCATCTACTAATAATATTTTCTATTTTTTAAAAAGTATAATAATTATAATTTTATATATTTATATAAAATTATATATATATATATATATATATATCTTTGTGTGTGTGTGTAAATAATTATATATAAATACATATGATTCATATTAGTTTAGTGGTAGATAATTATAGAAATATAGGGTGGGTTATGGAATCAAAACTCAATGAATTCATTTCAGTGTCTACGACCATAGTCCAAAACCATATGTGTAAGACATAACATATCATGACTTTTTGGGTGCATATTTCCACGTCCTGGCCTATTGAAATATTTATATGTTCTAGTTATGTCTACCACACTAGTTGTTGAAATTTTACACTAAATTCACCATGACATCATGGATGTTTTGACTATGTCATTTTCAAACTTAAGATACACCATAGTGTAGTGAATATCACTGTGTCATAGTGATTTTACATTGGAATTATCATTTTACGATTCAATGTGCTACATTATATCTGATTTCACATTAACTGTTGTCATAATTAGTTGTTCATCATATGATGATGATTTTTAGGATTTTGAAAACATAATCCTCAAAATGTTAAATATTCATTATATGTTAAGAAATAAATGTTTCAATAATTGAAATAGTTAGACTATTTCTTTAATTTATAATCAATATATATCTTAATGATTGATTCTTTATGGTTGATATAAATCAATTCCATCCTCATAATTTTTTTTATTCCACTATGTCAAAATTCAAGTTAAAAAAATTATTTCAGATGATTCTGAATAGATATAATTATCACTCACCATTTAACACAGTTCTATATAGATATGGTGTAGAGAGAGATTATGATTATGCTTTGGGTGATTCCCATGACATGTGGATACCAACATAGTATGGAATCATTCAAATTATTTTCAATGATCTATATCAAACACTTTTTAAAAGAACAAATAGTCTAGATTGATTGTTATAAATAACACTATTCTTGTTCTTTGTTTATATTAATTCCAGACATATGGACAAATTATATTCTTAATAGTGTTTTGATGTTATTTTTTTATTTTATTTTTGATGTTATAAATTTCTATAAAAACATCAGTGGAATTAGGGAATATCTATAAACATTTTTTTGATATTTTTGAAGTTACCTTTGTATTATTTAGGTGATGTATTTTGTTACCTATAATTTTCCAAAGAATAATTATTTACTTTGGATGAAATAATGTTATTACGTTATAGTTGAGGATGAAGATATATTTTGTAGAGGAATCAATCATAAATATTTAGTGTCTTGAAAAATATATTTGAGTTTTTATCCCTAATATTATGAGAGGAAAATTCAAATGTTTAGATTACATTCTAGTTTCCATCTAATGAAACACATGCACTAGGTGAATAAATTCCAAGATAATGTAAGGTTATTTCTGAGTCGATACTACGGTTTACCAAAATTTCATATTCTCGTAATATATTCTTCTCACAAAGACATTGAGGTGACCAGAAGTTACTTATTATTATATTGATTTTAGTGTGAAGAGAAAATATAAGGGTATGAGGCTCATTGAATATTTCAAAAATTCCCTAAATGTTATCCCATAGGAATGCAGGAGTAACTCTGATATAAGTAATCTGTTTTTAGAAAAAGCGTGTACTCTATGATGTAATAATAAAATATTCCTACATATGAGTTCATAATTGTGATAGAGTCATGAATATTTGGTGAATATCTAGAGGGTATATTAGAATATTAGTCAGATGATGCATGTACAATTAGTTCAAAGTAATATAAACAAAAATTACACAAAGAAGTTTTGACTCAATGAAACTCGATCAAAAATAAAAATCCATTGATGATAGATAAAATAATGATGACATAGAAGTATCTAGAATAAGGTCATAAAAAGAATAAGTGATATATGATATCCTCTAAATCTAATCAAAGGGTAGGTTAGGTGGGAGTTAAAGCACCAAAATAATCGATGATACAAAATATGTTTGAATTTAAGATAATCAGAAGACAAATTTATCAAATGATAGGTGGAATGAGAAAATGCCTAATTCTAGATTATTATAAGATAATGAGATTAGGTGTTATGATTAGAAGTTGAGAGACTGGAATCCATATTCATGAAATTAGTTTGATCACTGAAATTTGAACATTATTATCTTATGATTAATTTCATAATTTGTTCAATGTACTGAAGGTTGTTGAAGTTTGAGTGATGTATAAGAGAAATTCATAACTAGAATATATAGAGTTAAGGATATTAAATTTAGAATACTAGGAGATACCAAAGGGTGTTTAATTTTTTATAAATTTTAAACCATTATGATTATTCCTAAATTATTTAAAATTTATAAAGGAAGGTTCATGATTGAAGAAGATATTTTCAAGAGACTTGATAAAGTCTATAGACCCGTATAAATTTAATGTATTTAAATGTATTTAAACAAAGAATTATAGATGTTTAAGAATTATAGTTTGAAGACTTCATTTCAATATTTTATCAGTGTAAGTCTGGTTATGTAGTAGAGAGAGTTCATATAAAACTTGTTGTTGATGCTGAAAATTATTATCATTTGAGTTTATTGTGATAATCCTAACTAGTAAGTTTCAAAGAATCCAGTTTATGAAATAAGTGAGTAATTTAAAAATAATTTATACCTAATAAGGAAGCACCAAAATTATAGATGTATTCATGCTGAGGTACTAGAATCACATTTTCCAGGGATGAATGTTCCCTACATCTAATTTGTATAGGTTTGAGTCATGAGAAGGATACATAATTTTTTTTTTCTGGAAGCCTCATAGAAAGATCTATATTTATTTATGTAGTGACTAGAAGATATGAAAATATTTATTATATTGTGGGTTGTATCATTTTACAAGTTGGAAGTAGTATAATTATGTTAGGAGATATTTTGTGTAAGACACACTATGGGTATCAGATGATAATGATCCCACATGACTTGTAATTAATAATAAGATCATTTGTGGACAATATATGACTCAAGATAATATAAAAAATTAAAAAAGGAGTGTGTTTACCACATTTGGATAATATATAGTAATATCAAAAGTGTATTTCTCTCTCTTTAATTTCATTCATACTCGTGTGGGTGAGCTTATTTTAAAAAAATATCAGTGTTGTATTTGTATAATATAAGTATACTGATTATGATCAAAATAATGTATCTTATATGGACTAATTAAAAGAGGGGGGAATTTAGTTTTAAAATATTTATTTTAAAAGTGTTTAAACTGAACAATTCAAAAACCTATTTATATAAAAGAATCAAATCCAGATTTGGCCCATCATCTAATTATACGATAATATCTTAATTAGTTTGGTTATGATAATATCAAAGTATAAAAATTTAATCAGATACAATTATATTTGTACAATGTAGAACCTTAACCATAATCATCATATTTATAATGTATTGTGTAAAAAATAAATAATATCATAATCAAATAAACTATCATTTAAACATAGTATATAATAGAATTATAGTAATGTTTTTATCATATTTAAAGAACAGTATGATAAAAAATTACAAGTATTTACAGTGGAATTTACCACTTGAAAGATAGATGTAAAACAATTTTTATAGGTTTCTTTTATCCCAAAGATAAGGGTATATGATAACCATGGATAAAGGTCCCTTGATTTATACTTACAATAATGTCTATCTTTCCTCGAAAAGAAAAATTCATCAATAAGATGATTGGTTATATCAAACTTTCCTCATGCACCCTCAATAAAACGACCGGCTCTTTTTTTACTATCCCTACATTCCCTTGATCAATATGATGATCATCATCTCATTCTTTCTAGCACTAAAAGCCTTCGATCATATTCACACTATTAGATACATGAAGTAATTACAAAAAAAATCTTAAGGAGACAAATAGACAAGGTTTATTTATGTAGGACTCTCTCTAAAGAAATATAAGAGACTAAGAAGAAGCTATTCATAGTTGGTAGACATTATAAATTTTGAGATTGAAATGGAATCATCAGCTTTAATCCCTTCAAATGACCGAGTATTTATAGGCAATCCTCACTATGGTCATATTTCCTCCAAAAGTAATATTTTATCTGATTTTGTTTCAATAACATGGATTGTAGGAACATCAATGAATAAATCATAACAGAAAGTCTGAAATCATTTGGTAACACACCATCATAATGTTAACTAAAATGTTACAGTATGATAAAAATTGTTTTTTGCATTCGGGATTTCCACGTAAATCAATCTGATGTATTTTATTTCATATATCATTACATTGGCCATTCTAAATATTGATCTCATGTTTACCAATTCTAGTATCAATCCAATTAAAAAAATTTTTGTATGAAAACCAAGACAAAATGTCTTATAACTAAAATTTTAAAGATGGATCTTATTGTTTTTTTGTTCTATAATAATTTTGATAATCATAATGAAGAAAGTTATTTAAAATTCTCAAATACTTTAGAACAATATATAAGTATGGTAAGAGTATATATTTTCTATAAAAACATTATAGAAAACAGTTGAAATAAAATAGTTAGTAATGAAATATTTAATAAAGAGTTTTTGATTTCCAAAACAAAAGGAATGAAAAATTCATAATAAAAACTTTTGACTCAACAATCTCTCCCTTTTTTAGAAGCCAAAAAACTAGAAATATTAAATAGAAAATAACATTGAAAAACATCAGTTCATTATTATTTTAATTACTTCATATTCATAATTATACATTAATACCTATATCCCCCTTATTTTATAACTCATCTGAATAAAATTATGAAAATTACTAACTCCCCATTAAGATAAGAACTCTGAATCATGATCGGATTCTCTCCCTTATATTACAAATATACTCCTTTCTATAAAATTATCCATCTTCGTGATTTTCAATAAATAATGGGGAAAGTATTAAAATAAAATCAAATATTTAGAAATGAAAATATATGAAACAAAATGAATGTACTATATAATCATTCACAAAAATTATAAAATAATATTAAACCAATTATAATTTGGAAAACATTCATACAATCATATTTGGATGAGAAGAATAGTTTATTTTTCTGGTGAGAGAAAAAAATTCAAAATGGAATTAAAAAAATAGTTTATAAATAGAAAAATAAATTTGACTTCAAAAGTTTCTTCAAAATGGATTTTATTTTCATGAATGCATTTCAGTATTTCCCTAAATTCTAAATATTTTAATCCTAGGTCCAGATATTTTCTTATAGAATCATAAGTTTCTCATCATACATCTGAATATTTTCTTCTTATCTCAAATGTATTTGAGAAAAATCATTGTTTTGGGCACTGATTTCCTCATTATGATTTTTGATTCTCTTTATTTCTTCCTCCCAAAACATCATATTTCCATTTATATCATTTATATTATTAGTATTATTTTAAATTTTATCTTTTATGGCCAAAACAAACATAAATATTTATATCACATCCTTTGTTAATTGTCAAAAACTGTCCCGATATTATATCAAAGACATATTTGTATCTTCAAAATTCTCATGAAAATGATAGAGATCTGTATTGACATATCGATGCCACTTCGTCACCTTTCTACATGATTTTCTGTGAATCTGAAAAAAAATTTGATTATCTTTGAACTAAACTTCTAGTTTAATTACATTATCTCTCAGCATGATTGTTAAGTCAACTTTTTTGATTAAGATAATTCCAAATCATCTGACACTAGGACACTTCCTTAATGTATTTTCAATGTTTGAAAAATAAAATCTACTCTTTTTAAAGAATTTGTTCTAACATAATCCAATTGACATTATTCTTGATTCTATGGCGGTATGATGGGGCTTGTTCTGATTTTATATTGAAATCTTTTCCCATTTCTATTCATTGTGAGATAATTTTCAATGTATTTAGAACATTTTTATTCCACATTCTTTTCATCTAAAATTTCATTAATTTCAGCACCCCTATCATACATAGTTTTATAATTTTGATCATCTGCACCCTTCATTGATGAATATTGAGCTTTCTTTTTTTTTTACATTTTTTAGGCACTATTAGATCATAGAGTTTGATCAGCACTAGATGGTATTTTTGATGATAAATATTTATTTCTATAAAATACTTCTTGAAAATCAGCTTTTTTAAACTCATTATATTCCTCTTCATATTTATCATTTGTATTTTCATTACCTTTAACTTCTTCCTAATCATTCTCATCATTCTCATCTTCATCGTATTCACTTCCTTCCTCCTTCTCTTCATGATTTACTTCTTCCACCTGATTAATTTCTTCTACATGTACCTCATAAAAAATAAATTCTTTTGTTTTTCCTTTCTATATGATAGTAGGAACAACAACATGGACATGTGAAGTTTCTAGGAATGATAATATGGCATCTAGAATTGATGGGATATTAATTTTAGAAGCAACCTCTACTCATTTTATCAATGAGTCTACTAAATTCACACCTTGAAGTTTCTTCATTTTTTTCCATTAAATGGTTTATTTTTCTTAGGTTTTAGTACCATGAATTTTTATAGATAAAGATTCAATATGGTTTAGACCAAATTTAGGATCTCTATATTTTCTCTCTTACTTTTTCCTTCTCCATTCTACAACTATATCATCTGAGACATTCTTTTGTTTCTTTTATTTTTTTGGAGGAAAATAACCAAACTTTCGATTTTGAATGATTATCTCAGCTTTATTTAACTTTTTTATGATTTTTATTCTTATATTATAACCTGAGTATTCAAAAAAAAACTTCTTTTAAATTGTAATAAAAAAACAAACATCATACATTTTATTGTATATTTGGTAATAAACTCAATCTTCTCTCTAACATGCTCAATTTTTTTGAAATAATTAAATTCTTCACTCTCTTCTATAAAAATTAATATTAAAGCTGGAAACATAGTAATCTATGAATTTATTGAGTGAGATTTAACATTATGAATTTAAAAAATAAAAAAAACTTCTAAATCAATCGTCATAATGTTAACCAAGTAATCCAAAATGAATATGTTAGATACATTAAATATATCCCAATATCGCATCGTCATAATAAAACACCCTTGCATCCAAAGAGATATTAGTCTATAATCTGGTGAGAGATGGGTACATTTCCTTGCCATAGAATCTTATGAAATTGAATTAAACAAATAAATTCATCTTCTAACTTATTAACATACCCAAAGAATCAGGTATTTTAAGAGGGGAAAAAGAATATCACTCTGATGGAATACCTTGGAAGCCTACAACTCCCAAAATTTTGATCTTATAACTCTTATCATAATTTTTAAAAGATGAATTTTCTTTAAATTATTCATTGAAAAACTTTACAGACACATAAAATGTTCCCACAAGATCTAAAAAGAAAAAATAATAATCAGAATTAGATTTTTTTAACACATAAAGACTGCCAACCTTAGAAATCAGTTATCCTTCTAAGAGAAAAATCATATTTTTCATAAGAGGTTTTTCCCACCAACAATTCTCTAAAAACATATTACTGATTGTAATCCCTAACATTTTCCATCTTATTGGGGCTTGATACTTATGAATTGGACATAAAGAAATTTTCAAACTAGGAGACATAAACACTACAATACCTTGATAAAAAAAATACTTAAGTAAAATTATGTGGGATGTGAGGAAGGTCCTCTTTATATAGGAATTCATGAGCAATGGTTGATCTTCCAAATAGATCCAACAGTTGATATGAAAGAATTTACTAATCTGAGTGTTAAGAGAAATCCAGGGGAAAAAATTTATATTAATAACTTTTGAGGTTAAAAAAGTATCATATTGGGAAGAATATGAATGTAAAAAAAATTAAAACAAAATAATATAATATTAATAACAATAAATATAAGAATTAATTATATTGTAATAAGGTTAAAAACAGAAAATAATATAATAATACCTTTCAGAGTGAAGATCCCTTAAATTGATAACATTTTCTCCTTAAAAATTTAAGTAACAGAGTAAAAAGAAATAAAATATGAATATGAAAAATTTTGATACCAAGAGAAAATGAGTCACAAATTTTGTAAAGAAATGTCAGTTCAGAAATCCATTCTTTAGATTTTGATGAATCTGGTTCGGGGGGACTCATTACAATTTTTTTTAGAAAACTGGAAATTTTATGGGAAATTAAAAATATTGAAAAACAACATTCATATATACCCCTCTGATAAAAAAAGTAACTTCATGTTTTGAGATGTCTGAAACAATAATTATATATGAATGATTACTATACAGTGAGAAATTATTTCTTCTGTTTAATTTATTCAAATCTATTATAGGTAATGGATTTTTACAAATAACATCATGTTGTTATTGAATTCCAATGAATTGTAAAATGATATCTCTTTTTGGTGTGTGATCTATAAAAAATTAATTCCTAATATCTATGCTTTTACATTGGATTTATGTAAAAGTTTATTATATAATTAAGTGGAACTAATGTTCTCACATAGTATTTTAGTTTTAGTAAAACTAATTCCATATTGTGGGAGTTTGTGTTTCATCCACAAAAATTGATCATGACAACTTCTAGCTACTACATATTTGGATTTAGTAGTGTATGTTTCAACCGAGTGTTGTCTATTTAAAAAAAAGAAACTAATGAATCACCTAGGAAATAAAAATTTCCACAAGTTCTTTTTATATCCATTTTAAACCACCAAAATCATCATCTAAAAAACATTTAAACTCAAAATAATGTCCAAAATAATAAAAAATTCATAAATCCATGGTTCCCTTTAGACAACAAAAAATTAATTTTATAGCTTTTGGAAGCGATTCCATGGGATTTTATTAATATCATGAACATAATCTTATATATACAATTATGTTTGGGTGACTATCTAAAAATTATATTAAACTTCTTATCATACCTCTATTTTTTTGATCAACTGGTTTCTCAGACTCATCAAGAAATATTGCATTTGATGTACTTATTGGATTACTAATACTTTTAGTATTATCATATTCATTATTTTTAGGACGATCATTGATATACTTATGTTGATATATATAATTACCTTTCGGTTTTTGAGAAATTTGGATACCAAGGATGAATCCCAACTCAACCATTATACTCATCTCAAACTCAGAATTCATAATATCCACAAATGAATCTGTTAATGGTTTTGTGTTTGATCTGAATATAATTTAATCAACAAATATTTAAATAATCTTGATGTTTTTAAAATATTTTATAAAAAGAGTAGGATCCACAACCCACTTAACAATATTGTTTGCAATAAAAACCATGGTAATCTATCATACCATGCTCCGAGGGTTTTTTAATTACATATAATTTTTTTCTAGGTTTATAACCATATTAATGGTGTTTTTTATCTTAAAAAATAAGGGGTTTGTTCAATAAAACTTACTCGTGTAAATATCCATTAAGCAAAGTACACTTTACATCAATTTGAAATAGTTTGAAATTAAAGTGTGATGAAAAGGATTCTAGAGTATGAATAGATTCAATTCTTGCTAAAAGTTCATAGGATTATTTATAGTTTATTAATTCTTTTGGATTACAACCTTTACCCAAAATATTGGTTTTATTTATAATAATTATCCATTTTATCACATTTTTTTTTTCATAGAACCCATTTTACTCTAATTACATATGTTTTTTAGGTCATTCAACCAGGGATTAGACTTTGTTTCTTTTGAATTCATCTAGCTCAACCATGTATAGCCTTAATCCAATCCTCATCACCTAAATCATCATTAGGATTCTTAGGTTCAAATTGAGAAAGAAAACAAAGATGTTTTATGTCACGACCCGACTTCACCAAAAGGAGGGAAGGGTCAGCAGATTTCCAGAACCTTTCTTCTTCAAGTTGAAGGAGATATAATTACCCCTGAAACCCGCCTTCAATTGGTCCCAGAGTGGCGACTAGCGCCAAGGGAATGAGATCACACACTAAATGGAAGTCATTACCCTTTTTTTCTTTTAATAGGATCCGGAGATATGATATTGAATCCCACAACACCAAGACTAAAATTAAAAAAACTAAAGGCAATAAAAATTATCAATGCATGTTACAACAGTAAAATCCAAAAAGTATAAGGAGACTACAAGGCAATTTACCAAAAGAAACAACAACAGCAACTACGATGATCTGTCAAAAGGTCTGAGCTAGTACGGTCCGACACAATCCCCGATGTCCTCCTGGAAACCTGAAAGAAGTTTATATATGTAGGGTGAGCATACAAGTATACTCAGTAGGGAAAACCAAAGACTCTCGTGAACAAGTGGGGAGACATAATAATTCCCTGTGGGAAAAGAGATAACCAAGAACCTACCAAGGAAACTAACCACCCTAGCCTCACCAAGGCACACTCCACAAATAACGCAAGTCAAGTAATGTATAGTAATAGAAAATCGATGTTTGGGTACCCCGTTCCACTTTCCCACTAGATATTGAAGAAATCCTACACATCGGACCAATCCTGCCATTAACACCGCAGTCCCACTGTCACACCCCACCCGCACACACCTGGGCCACATTCTCATGCAGTCCCACTACCAAACCCCACTCCCAAGCACTTGGGCCACAATTGTCTCACATAACCACGCCTGCAAACACCTAGGCCAGAACAACCACCTACATGCCCAAAGACACATGGGCGAGAAGATCAACTGCCATGCTCAAAGACACCTGGGCCTCATCCCGAAGACTATTGGGAAACCACCTTCCCGCACACACCTGGTCCAACCACCACACCACCCCGCCCGAAGATTCATGGGCTAATAATGGACTTCAGGCCATCACAGCCTACCTGAACAAACTTGGGCTATCCGGGAAAGGGAGAAGAAAGGAGCTAATAACCAGCCACTAATAGAAGTGTTGGAAAAAACAGCCTCCCCCATGAAATGGGGGTGTTTGTCACTGTGTGCTCATCTTGGTTGGGGCGCGAATTAGAAACACAAAAACTACAAGTATATATAGGTAACAAGCACTCACCCAAATCTAGGTTTTTCTTCTGCCAGCCTAAAGAACACAGTCAGCGCCCAAGTCACGACTCACACCAAACCAAAACCCATTTTCCCATCCTTGTTTCATGTTCAATGATAATGTTTAAATATTTTTCTTCACCTACTTAGGCAAATAGAAATCATAAGCACAAGCCAAGGAAAGAGTATAGTCAAACATCAACTTAAACATCCACACCTGGTTCTCTAGTAAAGTAACAACAAAAACGGGATAAGTGAGATCCCTTTAAGTACAAGAACCAAAGAAAACCCCAAGATACATCCCCATGTCACCAAGATCAAAGATCCAACGGTTTCTCAACAAAAGAGGATCCCACCCCAATTCGTGATATAAGAAAAGTAACCATACGACCTCAAATTCACAACTAGTGAAACCATAACAACAGGGGATCCCATCCCCCACCCACATCACCCAGAAATCGGCCCAAGAATAAAAAAAACCAAACCACTATCACCAAAGCAAGCAGGCCCATGCCGATATTTTCATATTTAAACGATTTAACACACTCCATGATTCTAATTCTGCTGTACTTTAACTGAGGTTATCATAGAAAAAGATTTATCCTGGTGATTTCAATTTATTTAGCCAGATGTACGTTATTAACCTAATTACTTTACACAGCAAGGGTTCACAACCACAATACAATCCATTTAAACATCACCAGAGGCAAGGGTTCGTTAGTGCACAGATAAAGACCACCAACAACCATGATTTTCAGTAGGCCTCAACCCGCATAATTCAGATATCATTAATCATGTAAGAAGAGAAAAACAGAGCAGCATCATCGGTCACACCCCTTCCCTTCGTTCTGTAGAATCCGTTTATTATCTTCTTTAATGTTTTGTTAATCCAATTCTACAGAAGAAATACCATACCCACCCCGCAAGATACACAGAATGAAGAGACGAAGGTGAAAACCTACTTGATTGATCGACGATTGATGATTATCTTCATGCACTAGGAACATAAGATACACGATTTTTAGGGTGGGGCCTCGAGAACTCAAGATGAGCAGATGAATTGATGGGAGTGTTATCGAGAAAAAGAAACCTGGGGAGAACCCTTTAGATTATAAGGTCCAGGGACAGTTGAGATAAGAACGCGAAACTGCATAAAGAGCGGGGTCGTTGGTTGACCACGTGGCCCCACATGTCATTAAAGGGGTCCTTGCCTTTGGGGGTGTTTTAAACCGATGCACACACCAGGGTTCTTCATTAACCATTTAATTAAATGCTTTTTATGGGCGTTACTGGGCTTTAAAACAATCTCAAAGGGGTTAAAGTAGGGTTTAAAACCCAATTTGCGCCAAATTAGGCTCTACTAGAAAACCTGTGGGGGTTAGCCTAGGTCCACTTGTTAGCCGGGCTACCGGTAGGTTGTGGCTATTGGTAGACCGAGCTACCGGCCTACTGGTAGACCACTCTACCGGTAGGTCGAGCTACCAGTAGTCCGAGCTATGGGTAGGCTGTAGCTACCGGTAGACTGAGCTACTAGTAGGACAAGCTACCGGTAGGATATGGCTACCGGTAGGCCGCGACTACCGGTAGCTGAGCTACAGGTAGGCTGTGACTACCGGTAGACCGATCTATCAGTAGACGAGCTACCGTTAGGCTGCGGCTACTGATAGGCCTGCTACCGGTAGGCTAAGGCTACTGATAGGACTATCGTGGGTCAAACTTCACCGAAAAGTTGAGAAGGCCTCCCACACCACCCAGAACACCTCAAACATCAGATTTTTACTAAGTAATGGTCCTCCAACAACCTGGGACATTACATCAGATACCTCTCAAACAATTCTCTCCCTCGAGAATCAATATAACCCAAAAGGAAAGAGAGGGTCCAAACAACCACCTCGAAAGATACAACTCAAGAGTGAACCTCATTGTTAACTAAAAACGCCTCCCTCTCCAGAACCAAGCAACACACTATGTCAAACTGCCCGGTCATGTGGGTTGGGGAGTCTCTTCCTATATGTCAAGATACTATCTGCTTTGGGTGGCACTAACTCACCCGCATGGGTTTAACCACATCCACCTTAATGCGTCTTGATTAGGGGTCGGGTCCTCCCCTCCCCATAGCTAGGACTTTACACACATATTCAGAGGAAGGAAAAACCACATATTCAAAGCCAACAAGGTAAAGCACTCCACCACAACTAGTATAAATAGAACAGTACAAAACTCAAAACAATTCTGGGTACTGGGAATTCATTTGTGCTTCCCTCTCCCACATATTCTCCTCAAGCCCACAATGTCTCCATAACACATGATCCAAAGGGAATGGTTAACCCAAGAAGCACCTTCTCCTCACGATCCTCGATCATCACTGGTCTTTCCAAAAAGGCCACTCCATCCCCAATGTCTAGCTCACCCTAGTAGAGGATGTTTGAATCATCATGCAGATACCGACGAAGCTGTGACACATGGAAGATTCCATGCTTCCTCAATAGCGGTGGTTGTAACGCTAGATGATAAGCCACTTCACCGACCCGCCACAACAATTCGAAGGGTCTGATGAACCTGGGAAAAATATTACTCCCCTTGCTGAACCTCTATTTTCCACGCCGAAGGGAGGCCTTCAAGAACATGTGGTCTCCAACCTCAAACTCCAAGGGTCATCTTCCAGTATCATCATATGACTTCTGTCGGTCCTGGGCCGCCTTCATCGTTTCCCGTATAAGCTGAACCTCCTCCATCGTTCTCTGCACCACCTTTGGGCCAAGGATGCCCGCCTCTCCGACTTCAGTCCAACACACAGGTGAACATAATGGCCTCCCATACAAGGCTTAAAACGTGGCCATACCAATGGTGGAGTTGTATCTATTATTGTAGGTGAACTATATCAAAAGTAAGTGTCACACCCACGATCCTCTTGAGTCCAGAACACATGCCCGCAACAAATCCTCCATGGTCTGGATGGTGCACTCTGTCAACCCATCTGTATTGGTATGGAAAGCAGTGATAAGACGTAGTTAGGTGCCAAAAGAAAGTTGTAATCCCTTCCAGACTCGTGAGGTAAACTGTGCAACCCAATCCGAGACTATGGATCTCGGAACTTCATGCACCCACACCACCTCATCCACATACCATCTTGCCAAAGCATCTACTACACTCGACTCCTTAATCGCCAAAAAGTGAGCCGACTTTGTCAACTGGTCCACTACTACCTAGATGGCATCGTACCCCCTTGAACCTTGGGTAGTACCGTGAAGAAATCCATTGAGATGTCCTCCCACTTCCACTCGGGGACATCTAGAGACTGCAGCCGGCCACCTGGAACTCGGTGTTCAGCCTTCACCTGCTGACACACTAGGCACTTGGCCACAAACCCTACCACTGCTCGCTTGACTCCAGGCCACCAGAACTGTCCCTTCAGACCCTGGTACATCTTGGAAACTCCAGGGTGCACCGCTAGGGGTGAGTTGTGGGGATCACTAAGAACCTTTCCACACATCGCCTCTGGAACAAACAGCTTTCCTCAGAAAAGCATCCGGTTCTGACCATCCTCCGTCCACCCTTCCGAAGCATTGCTCTGGTCAACTTGGTCATGCATCACTTCGCACTCTGGGTCTCCCCACTATGACTCCACTTGCTCCAGTAGAGAAGAGTTCACTGTCATATGATATAGGAATCCTCTACCGTCATCCGTCCTTGCATCTAGGTGTAAGGCTGCCAACTCCTCCATTTCCTTCTAGGCATCTACCGACTCTCGGACCACATCCTTCTGTGATCTCCTGCTCAAGGAATCGACAACTACATTCTCCTTCTCTGATGTGTAGAAAATCTCGATGTCGTAATCTTGGAGGAAATCCATCCACCTTCACTGCCGCAAGTTTAGGTCCCGCTAGGAGAAGATATACCTCAAACTTTTGTGATCTATGAAGACCACAAAGCATTCTCCGATGAGGTAATGCTGCCATAACATTAGCTAAAAATGATCGTTGAAAGCTCTAGGTTGTGGTTGGAATAATTAATCTCATGAGGGTGTAGCTGCCTAGACCCATAAGATATCATCCCTTATCGCTGCATCAACACACATATGAGGATTTTCCTTAAAGCATCGCATAACACCTCATACGCCACCCATTCTTCTGGTAGTCTCTGTACTGGGGAACTAAAAAACTTCTCCTTCAGATAGCCAACGGCTTCCTTGCACTGATCACTCCACATGAAAACCTGGTCCATCTAGGTCAAGGCTCTCAAAGGGGCTACAACTTGGGAAAAGTTGGGTACGAACCTCCGATAGTAACATGCCAGTCTAAGGAAACTGCAAACCTCTTCCACATTCTTGGGTGATGCCCAAGAAACAACTGCCTCAACCTTTGATGGGTCCACCGCTACCCCCTGCTCGGACACTACGTTCCCAAGGAAGTGTACTTCTCGCGTCCAGAACTTGCATTTGGTCAACTTCACGTAGATCTGGTGTTGTCGGAGGACCTCCAAACCCATCCGCAGGTGCTCTGCGTGGTCCTCCTATGACCTTGAATAGATCAGTACGTCATCGATGAACACAACTATGATCTGATCCATGTACTCCCAGAAGATGGAGTTCATAATCCCCATGAACACAGTCGGGGCGTTTGTAACGCTGAAGGGCATGACCACAAACTTGAAGTGCCTATATCTGCACCTGAAGGCCATCTTCTAGATGTCGCCCTCCTTCACCCTCAACTGGTGATATCTAGACCTTTGGTCAATCTTCGAGAACCATCCTGCCCCTCTCAGCTGGTCAAAGAGATTGTCTATCCTCGAAAGAGGGTAGCGATTCTTGATCGTTACCAGATTCAGCCTTCTGTACTCTATGCACAACCTGAGACCATCATCTACCTTCTTTGAGAACAAGACTAGAGCACCCCATGGTGACACACTTCGTCGAACATAAACTCTCTTCATTAGATCGTCGATCTGAAACTACAACTCCCGTATCTCCGAAGGTGCCATCCGGTAAGGAGCCATCGAAATCGGACGAGTTCCGGGCTGCAAGTCTATCCCAAACTCTATATCACGTCGAGGGGGTAGAGTCATTACCTCCTCAAGTAGTACTTCGATAAACTCAATGACGATTGCGGGCACCCCCACCATCTTAGCATCCACTGACTCTACTAACAGCTCTTCTAACAAGGAGAGGAGGGGTTCCTCTCGCATGCTTCCCTTCTGACTGCTCTTGTAACGCCCCAACCCCAGCTACCCAGAGCTGGTGCGTTACTTCGTAACATTGGCATGATCATAAAAGATCAAGTCTCGAAATACCGATTAGTTTAGTAGCCTTGGAAACACTAGATACATTCATAAATGCTACATTACATCATAAAGTGAAAAACTAATAACAAAGTCTTCATTGTCCACACTCATATCCTTTTCTGACTATCCCTGCATTTCATTCATAAAATACTTCTTCACATCCTGGAAAATATTAAAACATTGAAAGGGGTGAGCTCAGATGCTCAGTAAGGATAACAATATTGCGGAAGCTTTTATAAGAAAACGTAAGCATTTAAGGTAATGTATAACTAAAACAAAAGCCTTATTGAACTTTAACTTCAGTATAATATGGCAAAAGTAAAAGAAAATAATGCCCTTACTTACTCACATGGATATTCTACTAGACGAATAATCACATGAAATATCAATAACCACTTTCATAATGAGGGAATGTATAATGCCAGACATTCTGAAACATTTTTTCAAGGCCTCGGCCAAGACTTCTAAAATGATTAAGGCCTCGGCCAAAACCATAAATCAAATTGGGAAAGGGCCTCGGCCAATTCCACGTCTTGTTGTCTCATGAGACCTACCGATGCATCGAGGAGCTATAGCGGGCTCCACCCGTCACTTATTAAGTCCAATACATTCCTCATATGAATAGGTTTAAACATATCATAAACCATAACATAATCGTATCACATAAAACATGCATAAAGGAAACATAACATTTCCACATTTCAATCACAAGATATCAATACAACACATTGTTATAATAAAAATGCTTTCAAAACCATTTTCAATACCAAAATAAAAAAAAAGTTAAAACTTTGTATTTAATTTTCATTAAAAAAATGATGGCTTGTAGAGGAAGTTGAAACTCAAATAATGGTCACGGCGGCGGAGAAGTAATTGTCTCCACATAAGTACGGAAATAAAAACATTCCCATTTGTCGTTTAGCAAAATGCTTCATATAAAAAGATTCCTTTTGAATAAACGTAAAAGTCAAAGGGGTTTATACACCATATAAAGGAAATTTGTGTATAAAACAAAGTATGCCTCAATGAAAGGAGATTGAGACGAAGTCCTTAAAAGATCATTTTTTAAAATGAAATACATCTGTTATGTGTATTCACTATATTTACACATAAAGAATGTACAAATAAAATATAGGACATAATAATATCATGACATAATTTGAAAGTAGGAGATTAACCCAGATATTGGAAATTGGGTTAAGAAATTCCCTTACCTTGCGTCCTGTCCTGAATCGACCGTTCTTTAACCTCATGAATAATAAAATAGAGTTAATTCCTATTTACTTAAGAACCTTTTTCATGTTCATTATTCCTTTTATATCCCTTATTACCATGTTATTAACATTATGTAATTATTTAAGTTAATAACGGTTGTTTTGTCGATCTTTGGTACTTGAGTCAAAAATAAACTTCTTATAATTACAAGTTATTCATGTGGTGAAATATCCATTATATCCAGAATTATATTCATGATTTAGATATCATATATATCATATATATACATTATATACATTCATTTATAATATTACGTAACATTTAGAGGTAAGAAATGAAATGCACCGTTCATGGAGACGGTAAGCCGTACGTACGCATGAACGCTACTTTCATTTCAATTTCGTATTTAATGGAATGAAATCATAATTATATAAAGGTATAATATAGTTCCAGTATAATATCATATATAATATCATTTAATCCATCCTTTATATATCCCACATATGGCATTAACGATTCAAATCACTTTGAGGGGGCGGTAGTCCGCACTTCCTAAAATGAAATTATCGCGTTTTACCCATAATGGAAATCATAAAGTATGCCATAAATGAGAAATAAAGAAGCATAAGTAAAACATAAACATATTATATATCATATATAAAAATATTTACATCTTAATGGCCACCTTTGAAGGTGTTATATGAGTGTTGAACAATCATCGTTTCGTGAGGCAGAAATTCGCCATCCACAGAAACCGTATGTTCTTCAACCATTAGATGTAGGTGTGTGTAAGTGTAGCTCGAATACTTCTTATAACAACATCCTAGTATATTGAGAATACTGGTGTTGTTACAAACGAAATGAATAAAACGATTTTAGGGGGTTGGAGAATAAAAATAAAACAAAACAACATTAGAGAAGACATTACCTCAAAACCGGGTAACTCTTTTTGATTTGAGCCAAAGGATTCCTTGGGAAGAATTCTGCCCAAAGTGAGGCTTCTAGGAGTAAGGTAGGGAAGTGTAGAGAGTATTGTGGCAGAGGTTGGCCGAGCCAAATGTCTTGGAAGTGTGAATAAGGTGGTAGAGGTGGGGGCCTTTTATAAGAGGAGAGGAGGGGCACTCTTGGAAAGTAAAGAAAAGTCACTTTATTATAAAATGATTTTCGGATTTTAGAGGTCCCATACTTATATAATTCTATGCTAAGGTGATAAGGGTTCGAAATATCCTCATACAATAGGCTTTGGACAAGTGTAAGCCTTTTATTTTACATTATCTTCTCATTTTATTTAAATCATTAAATAATGAGGTCATCGCTGCATCATAATGATGTCATAAATAATTTAATTTATTTAATGTCTAAAAATTATAAAAAAAAATACTATGATGTAGGAAATCTTTTTATCTTTCTAATGAATATTTATAGTCAAAATTTGGACTTGTGTAACACCACTTAAAAACTGTTTTAGTAAAATAACTCATGTTTGTGTCAATTTAATTTTAACATTAAATAAATTTATATTAATGTCATTTTCCAACTAAAGTGGCTCCATGGGGTCCCCAAGTTGACCCATGGGTTTTCTTGGTCGGACATGACTCATCCAATAGGAGTAGGACAAGTGTCAAGCTCATATCATATTATTAAAACATTGTTTTTACCTTAAACTACACTAATTACCTCTAATCGCGATTAAGAACTTAAAAGTTACTATTTACCAAAAAAAAATTTTAATCACATTGAACCACATTTTACTTCTTAATGACAACCATGTATGTCGGATTTTTGAAAATCAAATCACAGAAGTGGTAATATTTTATTTAAACGAAAAATCAGTTATTTAACTACCACTTAGTGGTTTCACTATTCATCAAAAATTGATGTTTTTCAGAACAAACCCAAAATTTCACCCTAGGCTATAATTGATATTCTGAATTCAAAAATTATGTCTATTTTAAAAAATTCCAAACATATAAGTTTCATTAATTAATTTTATAATTAATTTCCGCTGTCACAACAAATAGCGTGTTTTTAAGAAACAATTTATATCAAAAGATTGTCAATTGTTTATGTCCAATTTCAATGTTAAATTAATTCTAATGACCACCATTGGATAAAATGGTAAAACTATATTCTAATTATACTCTAAAACCACTCAATAGTATAATTTATCACTATAAATTATTTTGATTAAAAATGTTGTTTTAAGTATTTTTCACTATTCATAAAAAATTTGAAGTTCTCAGAAAATTAAAAAAAATTCAACATAGGATAATTTCAATATTAGGAATACAAAAATGAAGTCCATCTTGAAATATAAAATTTCTATAATTTTAAAAAGTGGTTATTACTATTCATAACGGCTACTTTGATTTGTCGCGGTGTTTTAGAACTCGAAGTTGCGTATAATGCAAGCTATTGCATTATTGAATGAGAAGTGTATCGTGGAAGCTCGGGGTGTTACATTCTCCCCTCCTTCAATAAATTGCGTCCTCGCAATTTGAATTTTTTTTTAAAAAAATAAAAGGTTGAAAAGAGAAAATACCTTTGTGGAAAACCCACATCGAAAATAAGATTAATAAAATTTAGCCTTAATAAGAGGTAAATGGAAATAATAAAGTCACCTCCAAATTATGATCTCGATAAGGAGAACATTGGTGGAAATAAGAGACATATAATTGGAGGAAAAACGTAAATATTTGTAGGGAGTGATTGAGGTCATCAATAACAATCAACTATCAAATTGAGGGCCTCAAAGCCTTCAATCTATATTGATTTAAAATATCATCAGTTCAACAAGACATAAGGTATTAGGATAACACATTTTTTTTGTTTTAATATCCCTTTACTAATGTTTAAGAATTAATTTATTCATTGAATAAGAGATAGGTATATATATATTTATGCTTGACAATTAGAGTTTCAACCTTCAACTCATCTTTCACTCAAAAAGATAATAGAACTCAAAAATATTATACTTATCCTAATTGTATAAGGTTCCAAATGTTAACACATACCATTTAGATTAGTAAAATTATTTTGTAATAACAAGGGACTTCCTGTAGGCTAGTGGTAGGAAATAAAGGCCTGTCGCACTATGATTGTGGGTTCGATTCCTGCAGCTTTGTCCGACGCGACGGGTTATGCCCCACCCTGCAGGTTGTCCTTTTCCTAAAACTATAGTATCATAATAATCCAAAAATAATCTTCATAAATGCTTTAACCTTAAACAATACTATCCATGGTTCAACTTAATCCATTCCAACCTTACTAGTTAACCAAAATACCTCCATCCAGACTTTCTCTAAAAGGTCTCTAAATTCCAAAATCAATTGTAACATCAGATTCCCCAAACAAAGAAAAGTTTCTCTTATTTTCACATACTAAAAATATGATTACCTTAATCATATTACCTTAATCAAAAAGTACTGCAGTACAATCTCTATATATATCACATTATTCTTATAACCAAAATATAATCCTGGAGTCCAAAAGCACCAATACATTAATTATTCCGCTTCAACTGTAGTCATAGAATAAGATTGGCTTTGATCCCTTGGAATTTTCTGAGGTAAGTTTCCATGACGCTTAGGACATTCATTTGCATAATGCCCCATTTCCCTACAATTGTAGCATTCAACTTTGACAGCCTCTTTCTTTCCCTTGCAATCACGAGCCTGGTGACCCTTTTCTCCACATTTATAACAAACTCCCATTCCTTTTAGGCATGTACCAGGGTGATTCTTCCCACAATTATCACATAATGGAA
Organism: Viscum album; assembly: GCA_963277665.1. NCBI lineage: Eukaryota > Viridiplantae > Streptophyta > Magnoliopsida > Santalales > Viscaceae > Viscum > Viscum album. The sequence continues at coordinate 1,711,177,471 of OY728165.1, read as the reverse complement.
AATCCTTCTTTCCCTTTTTCCATTTATCTGTCTCTTGTTCCCCCGTTCTCTTCTTCTCGTGCTTTACTTTGTTGTCATAAGACTTAGAGAATTCCTTTTCTGTCTTGATAACACAGGAGACAATATCTTCGTATGCTGAGAAGGATTGTGATACTAAAGCTCGACGGAGAAATGGTTTTAACCCATCAAAGAAACGATCAATCTTACTCCTTGGGTTACGTATATAATCGGCAGCATGCCTCGCTAACCTTGTAAAGTTAGCCTCATACTTTGCGACATTCTCATCCTCCTTCTGCCTCAAACTCAGAAATTGCCTTTCCATATCTGCTCGATGGTCACGAGGAAAGTATTTTTCTAAGAAAAGCTCTTTGAACTCCCTCTATTCCATATTCGATATGTCATCATCTTATTTTGTGTTTTGAATCAGCGACCACCACTGATCGGCATCTCCAGTGAGGCGGTAAACTGCCATGACAACCTTCTCCCTTTCACTACTCCCCAAGGCATGGAATATTTTCTCTAAGGAATTTATCCATTGCTCCACTACTATAGTATTTGTACTCCCATTGAAGGTTGGTGGTTGTTGCCTCATGAAGCGGTCTAACATTGATCCTCCACATTGCGGATCAAGGTGCTCCATAGGAGTAAGGTTATTATTCATAACCTGCGTGAGTTTTCCCAGTACAGTGAGAAGCTGATCAGAACTAGTTGTATCACTAGATCCACCATAATTATCTTGAGCAGGAGGGCAATCCCTACACGGAGTGCGTTCATTGATACGGTTTCCATTCCTTCCACTAGGCTCCATTTCTAAACAATGGCATAAAATAGATTAGTTCATGAATCAAAATACATAATTCCATACTTGTAAAACACTTAACATAAATTGAACTAATTATGGATATAATCCATAATTATAAAAAAAATTTCTTTGAGGAAGTATATACTAATAACCCTTCATAGTGGTTTGTAATGAAAATGAGAATTATCCTAAGCATATCCACCGGGAGTGTCGTAACAAGAGTGCAGCAAGGCCCATTGTCGTGCACCAGTTCCCGTTCGAGTCTAGTTCAAAGCGGTGTTTTTGGGTTTTACCCCTAGGTACATCTGTGCCAGAGCCGCCTCTACCCGATCGTATCCAGACAGGGATTTATTGCTCGGAAAACTCATAACATCTCTATAATGCCAAAATTCTAGGAAGTTCTTCTATACTAATCCTTAAAGTCTATATTTTGGTTATGTGCTCTAATCAGAGTTTATCTACATCTAGCTTCCAAGGTTAGTACTAAACTGCCTCTGATACCAACTGTAACGCCCCGACCCCAGCTACCCAGAGCCGGTGCGTTACTTCGTAACATTGGCATGATCATAAAAGATCAAGTCTCGAAAGACCGATTAGTTTAGTAGCCTTGGAAACACTAGATACATTCATAAATGCTACATTACATCATAAAGTGAAAAACTAATAACAAAGTCTTCATTGTCCACACTCATATCCTCTTCTGACTATCCCTGCATGTCATTCATAAAATACTTCTTCACATCCTGGAAAATATTAAAACATTGAAAGGGGTGAGCTCAGATGCTCAGTAAGGATAACAATATTGCGGAAGCTTTTATAAGAAAACGTAAGCATTTAAGGTAATGTATAACTAAAACAAAAGCCTTATTGAACATTAACTTCAGTATAATATGGCAAAACTAAAATAAAATAATGCCATTACTTACTCACATGGATATTCTACTAGACGAATAATCACATGAAATATCAATAACCACTTTCATAATGAGGGAATGTATAATGCCAGACATTCTGAAACATTTTGTCAAGGCCTCGGCCAAGACGTCTAAAATGATTAAGGCCTCGGCCAAAACCATAAATCAAATTGGGAAAGGGCCTCGGCCAATTCCACGTCTAGTTGTCTCATGAGACCTACCGATGCATCGAGGAGCTATAGCGGGCTCCACCCGTCACTTATTAAGTCCAATACATTCCTCATATGAATAGGTTTAAACATATCATAAACCATAAAATAATCGTATCACATAAAACATGAATAAAGGAAACATAAAATTTCCACATTTCAATCACAAGATATCAATACAACACATTGTTATAATAAAAATGATTTCAAAACCATTTTCAATACCAAAATAAAAGAAAGTTAAAACTTTGTATTTATTTTTCATTAAAAAAAATGATGGCTTGTAGAGGAAGCTGGAACTCAAATAATGGTCACAGCGGCGGAGAAGTCATTGTCGCCACATAAGTACGGAAAGAAAAACATTCCCTTTTGTCGTTTAGCAAAACGCTTCATATAAAAAGATTCCTTTTGAATTAATGTAAAAGTCAAAGGGGTTTATACACCATATAAAAGAAATTTGTGTATAAAACAAAGTATGCCTCAATGAAAGGAGATTGAGACGAAGTCCTTAAAAGATCATTTTTTAAAATGAAATACATCTGTTATGTGTATTCACTATATGTACACATAAAGAAAGTAAACATACAATACAGGACATAATAATATCATGACATAATTTGAAAGTAGGAGATTAACCCAGAGATTGGAAATTGGGTTAAGAAATTCCCTTACGTTGCGTCCTGTCCCGACTCGACCGTTATTTAACCTCCTGAATAATAAAATAGAGTTAATTCCTATTTACTTAAGAACCTTCTTCATGTTCATTATTCCTTTTATATCCCTTATTACCATGTTATGAACATTATGTAATTATTTAAGTTAATAACGGTCGTTTTGTCGATCTTTGGTACTTGAGTCAAAAATAAACTTCTTATAATTACAAGTTATTCATGTGGTGAAATATCCATTATATCCAGAATTATATTCATGATTTAGATATCATATATATCATATATATACAGTATATACATTCATTTATAATATTACGTAACATTTAGAGGTAAGAAATGAAATGCACCGTTCATGGAGACGGTAAGCCGTACGTACGCATGAACGCTACTTTCATTTCAATTTCGTATTTAATGGAATGAAATCATAATTATATAAAGGTATAATATAGTTACAGTATAATATCATATATAATATAATTTACAGCATCGATTATATATCCCATATATGGCATTAACGATTCAAATCACTTTGAGGGGGCGGTAGTCCGCACTTCCTAAAATGAAATTACCGCGTTTTACCCATAATGGGAATCATAAAGTATGCCATAAATGAGAAATACAGAAGCATAAGTAAAACATAAACATATTATATATCATATATAAAAATATTGACATCTTAATGGCCACCTTTGAAGGTGTTATATGAGTGTTGAACAATCATCGTTTCCTGAGGCAGAAATTCGCCATCCACAAAAACCGTATGTTCTTTAGCCATTAGATGTAGGTGTGTGTAAGTGTAGCTCGAATAATTCTTATAACAACATCCTAGTATATTGAGGATACTGGTGTTGTTACAAACGAAATGAATAAAACGATTTTAGGGGGTTGGAGAAGAAAAATAAAACAAAACAACATTAGAGAAGACATTACCTCAAAACCGGGTAACTCTTTTTGATTTGAGCCAAAGGCTTCCTTGGGAAGAATTCTTCCCAAAGTGAGGCTTCTAGGAGTAAGTGAGGGAAGTGGAGAGAGTATTTTGGCAGAGTTAGGCCGAGCCAAATGTCTTGGAAGTGTGAATAAGGTGGTAGAGTTGGGGGCCTTTTATAAGAGGAGAGGAGGGTCACTCTTGGAAAGTAAAGAAAAGTCACTTTATTATAAAATGAGTATCGGATTTTAGAGGTCCCACACTTATATAATTCGAGGCTAAGGTGATAAGGGTTCTAAATATCCTCATAAAATAGGATTTGGACAAGTGTAAGCCTTGGATTTTACATTATCTTCTCATTTTATTTAAATCGTTAAATAATGAGGTCATCGCTGCATCATAATGATGTCATAAATAATTTAATTTATTTAATGTATAAAAATTATAAAAAAAAATACTATGATGTAGGAAATCTTTTTCGCTTTCTAATGAATATTTATAGTCAAAATTTGGACTTGTGTAACCCCACTTAAAAACTGTTTTAGTAAAATAACTCATGTTTGTGTCAATTTAATTTTAACATTAAATAAATATATATTAATGTCATTTTCCAACTAAAGTGGCTCCATGGGGTCCCCAAGTTGACCCATGGGTTTTCTTGGTCGGCCATGACTCATCCAATAGTAGTAGGACAAGTGTCAATCTCATATCATATTATTAAAACATTGTTTTTACCTTAAACTACACTAATTACCTCTAATCGCGATTAAGAACTTAAAAGTTACTATTCACCAAAAAATTATTTTAATCTCATTGAACCAAATTTTACTTCTTAATGACAACCATGTATGTCGGATTTTTGATAATCAAATCACAGAAGTGGTAATATTTTATTTAAACGAAAAATCAGTTATTTAACTACCACTTAGTGGTTTCACTATTCATCAAAAATTGAAGTTTTTCAGAACAAAGCAAAAAATTTCACCCTAGGCTATAATTGATATTCCAAAGTCAAAAATGATGTCTATTTTACAAAATTCCAAACATATAAGTTGCATTAATTAGTTTTATAATTAATTCACGCTGTCACAACAAATAGCGTGTTTTTAAGAAACAATTTATATCAAAAGATTGGCAATTGTTTATGTCCAATTTCAATGTTAAATTAATTCTAATGACCACCATTGGATAAAATGGTAAAAATATATTCTAGTTATACTCTAAAACCACTCAATAGTATAATTTATCACTATAAATTATTTTGATTAAAAAAGTTCTTTTAAGTATTTTTCACTATTCATAAAAATTTTGAAGTTCTCAGAAAATTAAAAAAAATTCAACATAGGCTAATTTCAATATTAGGAATACAAAAATGAAGTCCATTTTGAAATATAAAATTTCTATAATTTTAAAAATTGGTTATTACTATTCATAACGGCTACTTTGATTTGTCGCGGTGTTTTAGAACTCGAAGTTGTGTATAATGCAAGCTATTGCATTATTGAATGAGAAGCGTATCGTGGAAGCTCGGGGTGTTACAGCTCTGCTCGCCAGTGAAAGTAACGCGTCGTCCACCCAATACTAAGAAAACAACCCTTCCTTGGAAGCAGTCGATGATGGCACACACAAAGAACAACCAGTCGATGCCTAGGATTACATCGTATGGTTGTATCTATAGCAGTAGTAGATCCCAGACCGACTAGAATAACACCTTTACCGTTTATTAATAAAACATTTGATATTAAAGCTTTACCTAGAATAACAATGTTCCCTAATTTAGTAATCTCACCTTGAGAATTACCTTCGAATGTAACCTTTCCACCTTTACCGTTGATAAAATTTTCAATGAAATATCTGTATCTATTCATATGTCTGGAACATGAACTATTTATGTACCAAGTATTCTTATTGTTGTCATTACCATAGTTTTCCTTAAAACAAAAACATTAGTCTTTCAGAACACAAACCTTCTTGGTTCTTGGAATTTCATCAAATAAAACTTTTCGAATCCATATTTGTTTTAAAAAAAAAGTATTTTTAGAAACCTAAGGATTTAAATTTATTATGGTAATAATTGTATTTCCATTTTACTTTACTTTGACACTTTGTGTAAAAGGAGGTATTTTTAGTAATAATGAAATTGATATTAAAAACTAGTTTATTATAATTATAACCCATTCCAGTACTATCTCTTTGAGGAAGAAGTTCTTTATAGATTTTATAAAATCATTCCTTACCATAATTATATTGTTATAATGATTATGTTAAAGAAAAAATTTCAAATTTATGTTTAACAACTAAATTTTATCCTCTTGAATAATAGTTTTGTAATTAATTTTTTCAAAAAAAATTTTAAAATTATTCTATTTATAAATTATTATTTATAAATATTTTGAAATAATAAAATTTTCATAATTATATTTATCCCGATCATTATAATCATATGATATTTGTTTTTTTAAAACACTTATCCAAGAATTTTTTAGTCATGTTTTTTGATAACATTGCAATTTTTACTTTCTTTTATTTTTGAATAAAAAAATTTACTTCTTCATAGGAAGGAATATCATTATCCTCTATTGAGGAAGATTCTTCATCCAAAAATTCATAAAAAAATTTCATCATCAGAATCAGGATTGTTTTAACATAAAAATCTATTTGTAAGATTTTCAATAGTGTGTAACTGATCTAGAAGAAAAATATTTTCATTGGGAAATCTAAATGGTAGACCTATGTTCCTCTATACAGAACATTCATGATCAGAATAGTTATTTGAAGTGTCTCCTCCACTAGAACTTCAGGAATAATTTTCTTTAAGAACATTATTATTATTAAACTTATAAAACATTTTCCAATTCCTATCAGAATGTCTTTATTTCCTATCATTTCTTTTCAACTTGGGATAGTAGGGTATGATATGTCCATCTCACTTACACTCATATCAGGTAACATAATAATATTTCTTTTCATTCATGTCCTTATTACTTTTATTATTTTGATACTAAAAGTATTTATTTCCAAATATCTAGTTCATCATTTGATCACGATGGGATATTTTCTTCATAATGTTTTTAGAATCAGTTAAATCTGATTGTATGACAAAAATTTTCTTCTTGGAAGACTAAACCAGTTTTTTAGTTGTCTGATCTTTTATCAAATTTTAAGTAGTAAAAGAAAATCCACCATTTTTCTTTTTTTCTTTCTCAGTGTCTCTTTCTTTCCTTCCCTTATATTTTAAGAGGGTTCCAAATAAATCACCAAGAAAAAATTTTTTATCTTCCTTGATTCATAAATATATATTCTTTTAGATTTCCAATCATAGGGAAAGATATCAATTATATTTTACACAACGATTTCATATTCTAATCCTTTCTCTCCCAAATATTATTGACTATTGATGATTTTCACAAACCTTTGTTGTACCATTAGAATGGGTTCACCATACATGAATTCAAATGCTTAATATCTAGCTATAATCATTTCTCTTAGGGTTTCAAAATCCTTTGATGTTTGAAAATATGTAATCTCTATCATATTCTAAATATCATTATTGGATTCACAAGAAGAAATATGATTGTAAATAAATCTCTTCATAAAGCATAATAATGTATTTATATCTCTGTAGATAAATTGGTACTCTTCAATTTATAGATTTTTTAAAGTAGTAATCTCATTATTAGGAAACTTTTAATCACCGGTGAGCATAAAAAATAGTTAGAACTCCAGTGTTGACTATGAAATACTTCATTCTAACCTTCTAGTACTAATAGTCGTCACCATAAAAAGTTTGGGGTCTATTAGGATTGCGGTAATTAATTGAACCGACATTAAATCCTATAATATTTTTAAAAAGGGTTAAAAAATCGTTTTCCACAATAGATGTTAGTGTTAAAAAATATTTATAAATAAATATTTTACACAAAAATTAAAACTAACATTCAAAAGGGAAGAAATAATGATTTAGTAAGTATTTGAGTAGTGTAATCCTGCTCTGATACCAATTTTTTTATTAGTATTGTTTTTGATGCTTTCTTTAGGGCGCATGTGTTTTTCTGCTTCAGAGAGAAATGTGCTATTTTGTTACTCTATATTCCCTCTTTCCAAAGGCAGGTGTCATCCGTCGCTTATTTAGGGATGTTTTCTCCTTGATCGAAATGGGATGATGGGATGTCGGTTCATACTTCTGTGGATTCCTCCTCAGAACTCATCACCCAGTCCAAGTCTGCCTTATAAATTTAAGACGTTGTTCATGAAACTCTTCCCGGTTCCATGTCTCCATGGATGCCGGTTAATTACACTGCTCCTGTTAGGACATTACAAGGGTTCAAGTTAGGGCAGGAACCTTCGGTCACAGGAGTAGTCACATTGGTCATTACTGGTGTGTCAGGCCGCTGGAACACTAGTGCGTCTATCTGTGGTTCCTTTTTATAGGGTTTCTTGTGGCCACCAAATCCTGAGGCATACCACATCGAATGTGGGTAATTATATGTTGTAGGAATTTCCCTATGGTTTTCCACAACTTCCCATGTTAACACAGGGTATGTTGCAAGTTTAACATCCAGCGGAGACTGATCAGGCTGATCGGAACACTGGTGGGAGTGGATCATATGGGAGTAACCCCTAGACGGTACTCCAATGTTGAGGGGTGAGTTTTTGTGATCCCACCAGGATTTGGAGGGCCGAATATAAATCAAGATGAATGAGAGGTGGTTGAATGGAGTGGATGGTGAATGAGATGGAACCATCGTGAGGAAGGTAGTGAGGTTGGGCTTGAGCCTCAAAGAGACTTCCTACGTATCCATGTGGCAGGGAATTAAAGTTCGCATAGTTCATGATGGTTCTAATGGATTACAACTAGTTAGGGGTAACAACGGCTTATCGTAGAATGGGGATAACAACGGATTACTGCTCGATGGGGATCACAACAGCTTACCGCTGAATGGGGATCACAACTTCTTACCACTAGATGGGGATTGCAACGTAATGTCATGCCCAGGTCTAGATGGATGTGGGATTGATCCTCATGAAGGCTTCCTACATACCCTTCCTTAGCATGGATCAAAGTTAGTGTAGTTAGGAATGGAGCATGGAACCACTTGAATATGGTCAGAACCAATGGGTGTTGGGATTGAACCTCATGAAGACTTCCTACGTACCATGCCTTAGCAAGGATCAAAGTTCACGTAGTTTGGGATAGTGGGTGTGGGAACTGATGTGAAGATGATTGGAACCAATGGATGTTGGGCTTGAACCTTGTGGAGGCTTCCTACGTACCTTAGCTTAGTAAGGATCAATGTTCTCATAGTTCAGGATATGAGGTCAGGGAACCGTCATGAATAAGGACCTGGGGTCCAGATGGATGGGGGTTGGTCTTGAACATCGTGGAGGCTTCCTACGTACCCTACCTTGGCAAGGATCAATGTTCACATAGTTCCGGAGTTTTTGGTGAACTGACATGAAGGGTTCATGACCAAAAGGTGTTGGTCTTGAACCTCATGGAGGTTTCCTACGTACCTTGCCTTGGAAAAGAACAAATTCTACGTAGTTTCGGAGAGTGTGAACCAATGTGAATGGGGTCAGATCAAAATGTTTTGAGGATGAACCTTAGGGAGGCTTTCAATGTACCTTTCCATGGCAAGGATCAAATTCCACATAGTTCTAGATAGTTTGAACCGACGAGAAGGGTGTCGGATCAAAAGGTGTTGGGCTTGAACCTCAGGGAGGCTTCATACGTACCATGCCTTTGCAAGGATCAAAGTCCACGTAGTTCCGGAGAGTTTGGGGCTTACATGCTAAGGAGGCCCAGAGAGGATTTTAGGGTCGATGCCTACTCTAAGCCCACGTGAGTTATGCTCAGGGTGAGAAACCAGAGGCAGTAGAGACCTGACAATCATGTTGTGAAAGGTGCGTCCGTGGTAAGTGGAGCGAGGCTTACTCGTGGTTAGCAACCAAAATTCGAAAAAGGGGATTATGAGTGGTCCACGACCCAAGGATATAGTGATTTGGACTTACTCAAAGATTGAGGCCCAATGGTGAGAAAATCCCAACAGGAGAGGGATTTTGCACGTAAGAGAGGAGGGTTCTGATGCCCATCCCCCCTTTCGGAGCTTTGGCACAGTAGAAAAAAGCAAGAGTAGGGGTACTACCTCATGAAAAAAAGGCTATGGGCTTACACCAAGGTGGTCGCCCATCCCCATGGGCATGCGCCTCTCCAACAAAGAGTAACTCATTCCATTTGATAAATATTTCACTCCTATGGAGACGATTGGGCATAAAGAATGTCTGAGCTAGGTCACCCTACATAGGATGCTTGGTGTGAGGCCACAGTTTAACGTCATGTGCTAAGGACTATGGTGCTTGGTAGTTTAATGTATTACATCTCAGAAAAGGTGGGTTCACTCTGTACCCCTAGTACTTACATAACTAGAACCCTTTACACCTTCATTAAGGGAAGGCACCAGCAATTCTGTGACTGGGGGGTGTCGAGAGGTGATCCCATTGGGGGTCCATGTTAGTGTAGCTATGCGAAAAATAAAAATCCATTAGTGTGCCCATGAAAAGGAAGACATTTAAAATATATTTTTGAATCAATGTTCCCCATAAAATGTTGAAACTTTTTAAAGGAATTAATATTTTAAAACATTCATTATCATATAAATAAATCCTTAAAACCATTTTGAAAACATGGACATTTATGAGAAAGATTTAGAAGAAAAAATATTTAAAATATTTAAAAAGATGTTTTAGTTAAAGAGTAACTTAAAATAATCATTTTGAAATTTATTTAATGAACGATGGACATGGTTAATAAATATGTCCCAGAAAATACTTACACAAAAACAATCTTAGATAATAATGAGATCGAGGAATTAACCCTTACCTTGTACATTCCTTTGGTCGAGGGTATGCTTAACCTCTTGTATAATGACAGTAATATTTTATTAAATTATACTAGAACCATATTAATATTTATGATATCATGCATGATTAATTTATGGCTTCATACTACCCATTTAATAATAATTTCTATGTTAAAATAATAGTTTAGCTAACAATCGCTTTCTTTATCGTGTGTGTTTTAACGTGTTATTATAGATCATATCAATTATATCATGATTTAATTTCTTACAGAATATAAAAAATTATTTATTTCTCATATATATTCAGAATATAAATATGTATAATTTATTGATATATGAAATGAAAAACACCGTTTATGGAGACGGTAGGTCGTACGTACACATAATTGTCGTTTCTGTTTTTATATCATATTGAATGAAAGTAAGTGAATAAGATATATGTATATATATATATATCTATATATTTCTAGTAGCATTATTATTTCATATATTACATACTTATTAATAATATATATTTTTATAATCATCGTTGAATGGTGAATGTGCAAATGAAAGTCATCACGTTGTGGAGACGATAAGCTGTACATAGGCATGAGAGACAATATCATTATATTGATAGTTAAATCATATGTAAATTGATTATATATTATATATTCAGAATCATTAACATGTTATATTTATTATTTACATAAATTATACTCACTATTATACCCATTCAAATAATGAAGTTTTGAATAACCTACTTCTCCACGATGTGGAAACGGTAAGCCGTACGTACACACATCTAGTGACTTTGTCATTTATAGAGTGGATAGAATAATGAATATAGTTTTACCATATTTATAATAACAACTTATTATGTATAATTTACTGGATTTATTCTTTTGTTTTGGAAATAACAAATATAGAGGTAGTGAAAGAGGAAAAGAAATTTGAAAGAGGTGATAAAATATTTACCTCTTCTTTAGGTGCTTCCATTTGATTTGATAAAAGGGGCTTATTAAGTTGGATTTATGATCCAATTAAGGATTATAGGTCAATTTAGGGGTATTTGGGAGGATATTTGAGTAGGTTTTGGCTGAGACAAATGGCTTTGGAGGTGTAATCCTGAGAGAAGGGAAGTACCCTTTTATAAGAGAGGTGATGGTCACTTTATGAAAATATTTAAATATTATATTATTATAAAATCATTTTCGGTTTCTAATGGGTCCAAATTAATTTATTTATAGTATAAGGTGTCTATGTGTCTAAATAATCTCAGCCAATAGGTTTTATACAATTTTAGGTCACCATATTAACCATATCTTTTATATTTAACTCTAAGTCAAATAGTTTAACTTTTATCATGTCTTCTTGTATTTTTATATTACATGGATGATAATCTTACTATAAAATGACAATAGAACCTAAATTGGTGAATTAATGACATATATATCATTATATAAGTCTTTTTTCTAAACATTATAATTTTTAAATTAGTATATCATTTAATAATATAGTATTTGTTTTAAAAACTCATTTATGTCAATTTTGACACTATTTAGTATTTATTTTTCAAAATGTCACCAAAACATTATTACTTAACCGAAAATAAATTAAATAAACTCTAACATGTCATTTTAACCTTTAAAATTAATGGAATTCCTCAAAAGTCTCAATTTACATTTATTTTGATATTTAAAATATCAATTATTTTAATCTTTCATTAATAAGGTAATTACGGCATCATCATTATGTCATGAATAAATTTAATTAGTTAATGTCACAAAATTTTAAATAAAATAACATGACTTAGGAAATATTTTTATATTTCTAATGAATATTTAATGTCAAAATTATCTTGTGTATGATCCTATATTAAAAATGATTTAGTTATTAAAATTTGAATTTAACACTTTTAATTCTTCTTTAAATAAAATAATAATAAATGTATTAATATAATAAAATTGTATAAAAAAGGATCATATATTATTCCTATGGTTATTTTTAGTCAAATAAACTTATCCAATGAAATTATGTCATGTGTTAGAGTAATTATAATATAATTTTTACCTTTAATTACTATATTTACTTTTAACTGTGATAAATAAAAATCAAAAGCTACTATTCGCCAAAAATTATTTTTATCCAATTGAACCACATTATACTTACTCATATCAACCATTTCTATTGAATTTTTTAAATTCAATTCAAGGAATCTGAAAAATTAAATTTTATGCAAATGTGAAAATATGCCTAGAAGGTGGGTAAAAGACGTTAAAAAGTTGAATAAACTTTTATATATCTAATATTATTTTAAAATGACTCAAATAAATAAAATTGGACTAATATAAGTATTATATATCTATTTTGACTTTAAAATAAATTTAAATAAATAATTATTATTATTTAAATAAAGTATATTTTAAATAATAATGTAGTGGTTTTCACTATTTATCGAAAATTGAAAGTTTTTAGAAAAAACCAAAAATTTACCCTAAGATAATTTTGATATTACAAACTCATATATAAATACTATTTTACCAAATTAAAAACATAGAAGATTCATTAATTAAATTAAAATTAATTTTCGTTGTAAAAACCAAAAAGTGGGTTTTTAAAAATTTAAGACTATCAAAAGATTGACATGTGTTTATGCCCAATTTAAATGGAAAATTACTTATAATAAAATAAATTGTATTAAATGATAAAAATATAATTTAATTATACTTTAAAACCATTCAAATGCATAATTTAGCACTATAAATTAATTTGATTAAAAAATTTGTTTTCAATTAAAATTTAGTATTTTTCATTATTCATAAAAATATGAAAGTTATGAGAAAAAAACAAAAAAATTATCCAAACTAGATTTTTATGTCCCGCTTCTAAATAAAAAGTTTATTTGGTCAAATTGAATATATAAAAGTTTCAAATATTGGATTTACAAAAGGGTTCACCATTGAAAAGGTTGTAAAATTGTATTTTTTGAAAAATATTATTTTATTTGAAAAATTGAATTTGTTCTTATATTATGTCTACGAAATGCTAAATATGAATGTTAAAATTATATAGGATATATATAAAATTAAAAATTTTGTTAATACTCTTTATAACCACATTTAAAATGGTTAGTTTGATAGGTCGTGATGCGCTTGAACTCGGTGTTGTGTGTAGAAAAAGCTATTGAATTACTTTAAATAGATAATGTACAATGAAATATTGGGGTGTTATATTCTACCCTGCATTAATAAATTGGATTCTCACAATTTGAAATTGTTCTTCGAAATAGTGGTGAAAATAGAGAATACCTTTGTGGTAATCCCACATCGGATATAGGGTTAATAAAATTTATTCTTATTAAAAGGAAATAGAAATGAAAAAGTCAACACTAAATTAGGATTTCAAATAAGAGAACATTAGTGGAAATTTGAGACACATAATTTGATGGAAAACGTAAATATTTACAGGGAGTGATTGAAGTCATCAATCCCAAACCAGTGAACAATAAATTGAAAATTGAGTGTCGTAAAGTCATAAATATATGATGACTTGAAATATCATTGGTTAATCTAAACATAAAGTATTAGGATAACACCTTTTTTTAAGATCCTTTCCCTAATTTTTAATAATTAATTACTTTATAGAATAAGAAAAAAAATACTTGACAAGTAGAGTTCAATACTTTAACTAATTTCTACAAAAAACTCACCATTCACTCCAAAAGATAATATAACTTAAAAATATTCTATTTATCCTAATCATATAGGGATTAAAAAAATGTATTTATAATTAATAAATCAGATAATTAAAAACCTACATTATTCAAACTGGGACATCATGTAGGCCAGTGGTAGGTGATGCATCCTTGTAGACCTTCAGTTTCAAGTTCAAGTCTCGTGGCCTTTCCAGATGCGACGAGTTGTGGCCCGACATTTGGGTTGTCCTTATTATAAAAATCCAAAAATAATCTTAAGAAATGTTTTAACCTTAAACCATATTATCCAATCTCCAAAATAATCCAATCCATCCTTTAGACTTATCTAAAATACTTGTGTCCAAACACATAGTCCAGAAATTTGTAAAAAAGGTCAACATGAAATATTGAAGATCAACATGTGAATACCTTCATCATGTATTTTATTAAAACATTATAACAACCTGAATTACCATAAAACCATATTTTAATATGTATGTACTTCCTTATTCCTTCGGTAAAACAAATTATAGTAGATATACTCTTTAAATCCATAAATGTTGTAAACTCCAACAATAATGGAATAAAAAAACCATTAATGAGTTCCAAGTTAGTAAAAAATATATAATATAATTTATCTAAATAAACCATCTCATATTCTAAAATCACTAATTTATTATCAAGACCATATTAAGGATTATCTTTCCTTCAACCATGTATTTTCCAAAAAAATGTTTTACTTTCTGTTGAGTCGCTTTTCTTAGTACCATATAATCTCAAATACTTAATCAAATAGTACTACAATACAATCCTTATTTATTTCCATAATTAATATAACTAGTACATCATTAATACAACACTCAAAAGACATAATTCATTAATAAAAATATAAGAACACTAATTATTAATCTTCATCTCCAGTAGTATCATAACTTGATTATTATCCAACAGCATCTTTTGGGGTATACATTGATTATTTGAAAATTGATTTGTGTAGTGTCGCGACTCATTGCAGATAAATCTTTACACATTTGAAACCTTTTTCTTACCCTTGAAATCGCATAGTTCGTGTCCTTTTTTCTCCCCACTTATAGAAAACTTCTACTCCCTTAAAGAATTTACAAATGTGATTATTTCTACAGTTATGACATATTAGAAAATCCTTTTTTCTCTTATTACCTTCATCCATCATTCTCCCTACTATCCTTTTCTTATCCTTATTCCCTTTAAAGCCATAGGACTCAAAGAATTATTTACTTATCTTTTTGACACATGATATTATTTCTTCATATGATGATAATATGTGGGAGACTATTTCCCTTCTAAATGTCGGTATAATACCATGAATGATATGATCTTTCTTACTCTTTGGATCATGCATATTTCTAGATTTCTCATTCATTCTACTAGGTGCCATTCTAAATTACAACATGCACTTGATTAAATCATATCTTAATGTATAACCAACAAAATAGAAAAATTCTCAAGATTAATTGAATATTTTACACATCTTGTCTCATAAAAATGGTTTTTTTTCTGATATATTTACTCATAATTCCTTAATAATTGTTTGTAAAGAAAATGTGAATTATCCTAAGCATATCCCCAGGGAGTGTCAAACCAAGAGCGTAGTAATGCTCATTGTCATGTACCACGATACATGCATGCTTGCACATCATTTGGAATGGGAGAAAAACTAAAATTTATAACCAACATAATAATTAGAATAGTGGTAAGATAGGGTCGAACCACAAAGATGCCACATGTTGTGCTTGGTGATCTAAAGAAAATAAACTAAACAAAAACACACACAAAACACACACAAACACAATTGGTGGTGGTGAAGTGGAGTGAGTTAAAAAAACCAATAAATGAGTAGGGGGAAGTCCACTGGAAAATTCGATATTTCTTAGGCTCATTCATGCACTTAAGTTTAAGAAATATATATTTGACTTAAATTAACTAGCCAGATTTGTCGTATGGCCAGTTTTCAATGAAATAATCCTTATAGTCATTCGACTGTAAAAAATCATTCCATCCAATGGTGATAAAAAGTTATATGTCACTAGGATCAAATTTTCAATTTATTTTAATGTGACTCTCTCATTTAAACATGACTCACTTGTCAGTGAGTTCGTCAAATTGAAACTGTTTTAATTAAGGTTCAAAAAAATAATTTTTCACTCAACCTTATTATTTTGAAAATAAATCCTAATGAGAGGGACAATATAGAAAATGATGCAGTGCATGAATCATACTAAACAAATATAATCATATAGCTTATCCCCCTTGAAAGATTTTATTTGGTCATAATGGTTGGATTTAGTGAAAAAATAGAATAAAAATCAAAGATGTTCATATTGAAATTATTTACAAAAAACAGAGCATAAGAAACATAAAAATGCTTGTCTCACTACTTGATCTTTGAAAAGCTCCATCTCTAGCTACTTGACGGTGGATGCTACACTGAAATTCGCTCTATGTCCCGCCATGAGAATCATGGTATGAAACGATGATCTGTTGCTCTGATGCCTTCAATCTTATCCCAATAGAAAATGGTGAAAACTCTAGGGAACGCCTGATCCTCTCTCGATGGATGGAAGTACAATCCATAATGAAGTCTACGTCGAGATGCGTCGCCCAGTCCCGGTGAATGCTTGATCTCCCCTCGGATTCCCCGATCACCCCTTGCTGGGTAGAGCCCCTCCATTGTGAATGAATGCTAATGACCCTATCGAAGTCTCTATAATCTCGCCCATGGTGTTCCCTGACGTCCACATGGAGCTTTCACAGTTCCACGTCTCCCACACTGGTCAGTGGAGCAGTTTCTCTTAAATGAATAATGGGTTTCACATGCGGCGAGCCAAAACCCTCCCTCTACAAAAATTGCAAGTGCGTCATAGAATGAAACAACTATTTAAAAATATTTTATAAATATCTCTACATAAAAAATTCTTATATATATATACTTTATAATATCTAATATTATTATAACTAATATATGTTTTAATAGCTATTATATTTATTTAATATTTACTTATTATAAAACAAAAATAATTAATGTTATATATATATAAATATATTTATTATATATTATGTATATTATATATTGTACTATATATATTATGATGTTATTACAATAATTAGTTTAATATTATAATTATAATATAATAAAGAAAATCAAAAGAATGAAATTAAGGGGGGTTGGTTTGATGTAGGGGTAGAAGGGGTCAGCGATGGGGTTCAGGGAGAGAGGGAGATGTGAGGGTCCACCGTAGAGTAGCTCATGGAAGCGGAAGAAGAAGATGAGAGCCGAGGAGGCTCGGGAGCGGCGGTATGAGGCAGATCCAGGAAGAATTGTTGTCACGTGGTGGGGAAGAAGGGAATTCGACGATGGTGAATGGGGTCTTTTCGGGTGAAGGGATGAAGTGTAGTGGATGGGGGTCTCAGTGAAGAGAAGGACTGAGGCTGGGGAGATGCGGGTGAAGACGAAAGGGAAGGTGAGGCCGGCTCGTGGGGTTCAGGTGGTATAGAGGATTTTGACCAGTAGGTAGGGTTTGAGATGTGGTGCGAGCAGAGGAAAAAGAGAACTGCAGCGACTTCAAGCTCACTGCGATGGAGACACTGGTTCGGGCAGAGGGTAAGGTGTGGGTGTTTTGATTTCATGTTCTTCAACTTTGCAATTTTCCTTTTGCGAATTCCATCAGAAAATGCTAAAATTATGATTATTCTATTGTTGATTCTTGATTTCAATTATAATTTTGAAATCTACATTGTATTTGGTTTGTAATTTTGCTGCTGTGATGCCGCGTGAAGAAGCGGTGAGACAGTGAAGAGCTAAAACGGTGGGTGATGTTCACGTTGAGACTGTAAAGAAGCTGTCGTGGCTGGGGAGAGGAGATAAAATGGTGGGACAGTAAAAATGGCCAATGGTGGCACTGTGTGCAGAAACGGTGTCGGGATGAAGTGTGGTGGCGATGGAAGACTATGGCACCGTGAGTGCTACTCACGGTCTCACTATGAGGTGGGACAATAAGGAATGAAAATGGTGGAATCGTGAGTGTGCCACCGGAACACCTGCAAAATAAAATGAATATTAAATTAAATAAAACATTAATACAACTAAAAATGGATTAATTAATCAATTAAATTAAATATAATATAATTAAAAACTAAAAATAATTAATTAATAAAATTAATTAAGCTTATTTTAAAAGAATAAATATATTTTTATTATAAAAAAATTTATTCAAAACAAATTAAAACAATTTTTGTTACTTACTTTAGTTAATTATCCAATTAATTAATTACATAATTAATTAAATTAATGAATAAAAAATATTAATTGAATAAAAATAAAATTGTTAAAACTAATTGAATTATTATTCATATTGAAAAATGACATGTAATGTTTATTTATTTACAATTTAGGAATAAATAATTAATCAATTTAATTAACGAATTAAAAATTATTGAAAACTAATTATGTAATAAATTAATTAAATGAAATTAAAATAACAATTTTATTTTATTATCAAAAACAATAAAAAATAATCAACAAAAACAAAATTTTAATAAATAAAAACATTTTTTCATAATGTAATTTACAAAATACAAGAATTGATAAATATTACACAGAATGAAATATTTTGATATTAAAAAGACAACAGAAAATATAAAAAAGAATGTGGAAAAGAGTGTAAAAACACTTCCACATCAAACTCCCCCACACTTAAAGTATTTTTTCCCTCAAATAAGTGCATGCCATTGAATTTAAAATAGAGAGATGATTTGTGAGTTTCAGTTCAAAAAGTGCATGACTAATCTTTAATACCCAAAGAAGAAGAACCAAACCATGGGTCAAGTTATCCAAAGGTGTTAAAAAATTATGCCCTTCCTGGCTTTAAAAACTAAATTGAAGTCAAAAGCCTCAAAAATTCATATACTGTCAAGTATTTCATGCCTCCTATATGTACTCATTAACTGTCCTACTTCACATTCCAATTCAAGTTCTAATTCAAGGAGTGTTGACAGGTTAGATGAAGTGAAACTCAAAATATAACCAAGGGAACCTTCCATTTTCACCTTCCCCTAAGTTCCAAAATTAAATTACATTAATTTAATCACTTTTTCGATTCAACTCAAATGAATTTTAACAGAGTCAATTTCACCCTTCTTCATCTAGGTTAAAAATTCCCCTCACCATAATGAGTTCATTTTTGACAAGGGAATTTTATTTCTATTTTTCATAGCCATATTACATGTGAAAAGCACTATGCATAACACTTATTAAGATTGAAATTGGATATATTAATTAACAGAGACATACCCAATGTGCCTTGTCTCTGATACTCACCATGGGATCCCATTTTCTCATTTTACTCCTGTTATAAAGGACTTAATTAAAAATCAATCGAGTTGACTTCCTAAAGTGATTGAATATTTTTTTATTAAAAATTGGAGTCCCCTAGGATCTAGTGAGAATTTATAATTAATCTAAGTCAAGATCATTATCCCACAAAACCTATCCTGTTACAATCCCATTCTCAGTTCCTAAACACACAGATACATAGAGAAAGTGAACAATTCCACTCAGCAATCACCCATGCTTAATAGTTTTTGACTAAATTCCACTCTCAATATCCAGAAATTAGTTATCCACTAAATTGGAAAGAATTGAAGTTCTAGTGAACCTCTAATGACTATCATGTAATGAAAGTATTTGAAATTTTTGAAAAAAATTTGTCCATTTTTAGAAAAACAAACACAAACATCAAGTTCAAGAAGGGGAATTTGACATGACACTGGAATTACCCCTGAACCCACACATAAAACCCAACATTGTCCCCAATGTTGAATCTCAAGGTTGGAGACAATTTATGTTCAAAACAGATTGATCTTTTAGCTGAAAAAGGATATGGAGGGGGTGAAAGCATCATAATGATATTGAAAGTATTTCTTTTTGAAAATTTCATGATTTTAATTTTTAAGATAAAAAAATATTACTCAATATACTTCAAATAGTAGAATTATTATCAGTGTTGTGCAGCAGCATCATAATGATATTGAAAGTAGTGGGTGAAAGCATGTTTCACAAATTAGCTCAAAATAAATTTTACAACCCTCTAGATACAAGAACTTAAACACCCATGAAAGAGAACATATTCACTTGTCAGATGTTAGGGGGAAGTCCCCCACACATAAAAATTGTGAAAATTAAATAGGTAATTAAAAGTGTCAAAGTCAGAACAAAACTTCCCCGAATTTCTAGTCCTTTAACAATGACATCCATAGATAGATCCTCTATAATAGCACTGGGTGGTTAGTCCTCTTCCTTAACCTTCAAATTAAAATACGTTAGATAATATTGTAGAACTTTAATTTCAAGATAAGTGACCCAAGGGAGTGAGTAGATAGATTTTTTATCCATATAATGAAGAGGATTGATCCCTCGGGTTTTCTTGGACAAGTTTCTGGCAGCGACTACTCTCTCTCTTAAACAACAACAGATCACGAGGCAGCGTAAAGCAGTTAAGAGGTTAAAACAGAGAACAAGATGCAGGGGTTAACTTTATTAATAAAAAATAATAAAAGGGAAAAAACCAAGAAACCATGGGTTATTTCCCATGAAACACTGAGTTTATAGTCCTCAGTTAAACATGAAACAACTCATTCTACCTAAAAAGATATGGTTGCCAAGCCCTTTGTCATCCCATCAATGGAGTGCTTTATTCTTTGACTATTGACTAAGAAAGGTCGATTCTATTCTCCAACTAGCTCAGCATATTCATTAACCAAGACTCTAATAATGGTAAAGGGTCATAACAACATCGAATTCATCTTTCCTAGAAACAGATTCAATCTAGAATTAAAAAGTAAGACCCTTTTACCAACATTGAAATTTCTATTTTGAATGAAAGAGTCATGAGAAGCCTTTTTCTCTCTTTGTAAATTTCATCATTCTCATAGGACTCTCTTAGAATCTCCTCCAGCTCACTCATCTCCAACAGTCTCCTCTCGCCAGAAGACTTAAAATCAAAGTTAAGTGCCTTCAGTAACCAATAATATCTCTATTGTAACTCAATAGATAGATGACATGTTTTCCCAAAGAGTAGAATATATGTTTACATCCCTATAAGAGTCTTCTAAGAAATTCAATAGGCCCAAAGGGACTCATCAAACTTCCTTGACTAGTCCTTCCTAGAGCTAGACACTATTTTCTATAAAATTTGTTTGAGCTCTCTGTTTGAAACTTTTTCTTGCCCATTGGACTATGGGTTGTAAGTGGTACTTATCCTATGTGAGAAAAAATACTTATCCATTGAACCCATGAACATATAATTCTTGAAGTGAGTCCCATTACCAGTGATGAATGTTTATGACACACTAAATCTGGAAAATATGTTTTTTTGATGAATTTCACAACACTAGAAACTGAATTGTCGGGTAGAGCTACTTCCTCAACCCATATGGACACGTAGTACACAACAACTAAAATTTATTCACTCCCATAAGAGGAAGGGAATGTTCCCAAGAAGTCCAAGCTCCACACATGAAATATTTAAACCTCTAGAATACATTTTTGGGGTAGTTCATGCCTTCTACCAATATTTCCTAACATTTGACATTTCTCATAGCCAAAAAGTAGAATCCTCGCATCTTTAAACAATGTTGGCCAGTAGAAACTAGCCTATTTTACGTTTTTAGTAGTTTGTTCTCCTCCATGGTGTCCACCCAATAGTGATGAATGGAAGCTTCTTGTATGGGAAAAATCTCATCCTCCACCACACATCTTCTCAAAATCACATCAGCACATCTCATAAAGAGAATAGGGTCATCCCAAATATAATATTTCAGCTTAGATATAAACATATTCCTCTGGTTGTGTGAGAGATTCTTGGACATGACTCCAGCTACCTGAAAGTTGACATAGTCTACCAGCCAAGTAGAATGTTGTACAGAGGCCTCCAACAATTGTTCATTAGGGAAAGAAGTGTTGACCTCTCTTGGTTCCAAACATGGGGTATTGGGAAGCCGGGACAAGTGATATGCAACTACATTATCAGCCCCTTTCTTGTCCTTAATCAGCATATCAAACTCCTATAACTACAAGGTCCTCTTCATGAGTCTAGATTTTGAGTCATTTTAATCTACCAACTACTTTAGGGCTGAACGATCTCTGAAAATTATGATCCCTGATCCTATCAATTACTGCCTGAACTTTTCCGAAGCAACATCATAGTAGCCAACTCCTTTTTAGTGGTAGAATAATTCTTCTGGGCATTATCCATCTACTTTATT
Source organism: Viscum album (assembly GCA_963277665.1). Classification (NCBI taxonomy): domain Eukaryota; kingdom Viridiplantae; phylum Streptophyta; class Magnoliopsida; order Santalales; family Viscaceae; genus Viscum; species Viscum album. Next base: position 1,711,155,113 of record OY728165.1, on the reverse strand, counting down.
TCATATTAAATAACATGTAGTTTCCTAGACTTCCTCTTCCCTAACACATCTCCAACTACAAAGTCACTAGCTTCACACATGACCTCAAAAGAAAGATGTCAGTCAAGTGTAGTGATTACATTTGAATTAGTCAACTTCTCCTTGAGTAGATTAAAAGCCTATAGACATTTTTCATTGAAGAAAAAGGGTGTGTATTTAACCAGCTGGGAGCACATGGGTCTAGTAATCTTAGAAAAATCCTTAATGATCCTTCTATAGAACCCACCATGACCCCTGAATCTTCTTATTACTTTGACATTTTCAGGTGGGGTAAATTATTTTATGACATCAATTTTAGAAATATCAACCTCTATCCCCTTCTTAGAAACTTTGTTTCCCAAAACTATGACTCTAGTGGCCATGAATTGGAACTTTTCCTAGTTTAACACTATGTTAGTCTCTTGGTACCGTTCTAACAGAAGTTCAAGATTTTTCAGATAGTTATTAAAGTTATTTACCACAATAGAAAAGTCTTCCATGAACACTTCAATTATCCTTTCAATCATGTCTGAAAAAAGTGCCACCATGCACATCTAAAAAGTGGCGGGAGCACTACACTAGCCAAAGGGAATCCGCCGGTAGTCAAATTTACCAAATGGATAGGTAAAGGTGGTTATATCTTGGTCCTCATGTGCAATGAGAATTTGGTTGTAACCAAAATAACCATCAATAAAGAATAATAACTCATTGCCTACCAATCTCTCTAACATTTGATCCAAAAATGGCATGGGAATGTGATCCTTTCTTGTGGCAGCATTGAAATTATTATAGTCTATACAGAATCTCCTCTTATTCACTACTCTTGTCTATATTTTCTCATTCTTTTCATTAGTGACCACTATCACTCCAATCTTTTTTGGGAACCACCTAGACATGACTTACTGAGGGGCTACCAGAAATCGGAAAAATTATTCCAGCATCAGGCAACCTAATCACTTATTCTCTCACAAATTATTTCATGTTTGGGTTGAGTATTCTTTGGGCTTCTAATCTAGTACTACACTTAGGTTCCATGGGAATATTATACATGCAGAAAGTTGGACTTATCCCCTTGATATCAGTAATCGACTTTCATATGACTGAATTTTATTTATTCAAAACACTAAGCAGATTTTTCTATTGACTCAACTCTAGGTTAGATGAAATGAACACATGAGGGGTGGAACTACCTCCTAAAAAGTAATGTTTTAGATGGGTAGGGAGGCTCTTGAGTTAAAATACGGGTGGTTACTAGCTTGAGGGAAGACACTTGGGCCTGTGTGGCCCAAGGTTATCATGCTGCCTCTTAAAGAAGGAAGTAGAGAAGGATTCTTCCATAGTGCTAGAGTTCCAAAAGATATCTCCTCAAACATAGAATCCCCTCTTAGGGTAACAATGTGCTCCAAAACAAACCCATCTAAGTTATCCAAAAATTCTCCATCATACACATCAAAAATATTTTCACTCTCCTAACTCGAGCTAATCCCTATTCAAACAACAATAGAGATTTTAGGTTCACAATTGATTTCAGCTATCATTCTCAGAAACACTTCTTTCTCCTTATCTACACTAATATCAACAAGTAACATCTCATGTTTGAGGAATAATGAGTGGGTGGTTTCTTGGATTTTTTTGAACACTTTGAATTCTTCTAACTATCCACCCATATTGAAAATTCATTTCCCCTTAGACACATATATCACAACACCCCATGTGGCCAGGAAGGGCCTACTGAGAATGATAGGAACCTCCTGGTCACACTCCATATCAAGGATAAGAATGTCAGAAAGAAAAAAAAGTTTTCCTACTGCCACTAACAGATCATCGACCGTACCCAATGGATGAGTAATGGACCTATCAACAAGCTGTAACACAACAATGGTGGGTTGGGGAACTCCTAATCGTAGGTGCTAAAAAGTTATAGGGAAATCAGATTAATACTAGCTCCCAAATCACACAAACAATTGGACTTAGCACCTCTATCCCCAAAGGTGAAAGGGATGACAAAGCTTCCTGGGTCCTGATGCTAAGAGGTATCCTATTCTGCAAGACTACACGACACTCCTATCTAAATATATAGGTGGAAAATTATTCCTATGTTGTTTTTAACAGATTTTCTTAAGTGATTTCAGATATTATGGGCTTTGAATCAATGATTTCAGGAATTGGATAACAATTTTTACCTTTTTAAACACTTCCAAAAATTTCAACAGTTCAAAATCATGAATTGAATTCTTCATTCTTTCTGGGAAGGGTATTGTAGGGGAAAAATTCCTCACAACTGGGGGCATATCTATAGCCTCCTATTAAAAAAATTTATTCCCTTTATTGAATTTGTTTTTCATGATATTTTATTTTGGTTTATGTGCTGGAATAGCAGGAACTGGAGGGATTCTAATAGTGCTGTCCAGTTTTCCAAATTCAAGGTTTTTCAGATTTGAGTTTCTAGCTTTATCTAGTTTCTCATTTCCATCATTTTGGGGTTATTTTCTAGGCTCTTGGTGAGTTTTGTGACCACTTATGGTGGTAACATACATGTCATTCTCCCTAGGGTTGGATTTAGTGGTTCTAGGCAGCCTACCCTTTTCACTTATACTAGAATCCCTAGAAAACTGCCCCATTTGAATTTCTAAATTCTTCATTCTTACATCAATTTGAACCTTATCATAATCATTTTTTTTCTATTGTTCATCAAACCTCCATATAAATTGATGAAACATGTATCTCACCTCATCTTTTGAGTTGGATGACTCAGCCTTAGGTTGAGGTTGGGATTGGAATTGATTCCTAAGAGTATTCTGGAATCTAGGAGGGGCAGTGGGTCGGAGGACTACCTGCTCTCTGTATGACAGTTTCAAATGTTTCATATACCCCTAATTGTAGGTTTAGAAAAAAAGATCTTCTCTAGGCTGTATCTGTGGTCCATATCCAGAAAATTGGCACTCTCATGAGGCTGAACATGCATATTGATGTTTAGAAAACAAGTATGAGAATAGCCATACATGTCACAATGTTGGCACTTCCCCATAAGGGTTTGATGTGGCTTATCATTAAATAACCCAATAGCTTGGGCTTAATCTTGAGGAACATGGGTGGTTTCCTTTCTCACAATGGTTCTCCTCCAACAACATTTGTGCTAAGAGTTTTGATCTAAGGTATTAAATATTTTTTTGAGCTTCTCAGAAGTCTTATCAGTAGAGTCTCCCCTTGAATACAGATCCACCAAGGTTTGTTTGTAAGGGTTGAGACAATTGTAGAAGGTTTCCATGGGGAACTAGGGTGTACACTGATGGTTTGGACACTACCTAAGAAACCATCTAAACCTATCCCAGTCTTCATGAAACATTTTTCCTTCATCCTGAAGGAGTCCAGTTATTTTTGTGCCTAATTTCAGATGTTAACCTCATAGGATAAAATTTCATTGTGAAATAATTATAAACATGATAATAGGTGACAATGATTTATTCTTCTAACTGTTGAAACCAAGACCTAGCATCTCCCTCAAGGAAGAAGGGGAAAACTATCATTTTAAGCTCTTCCTTAGTGAGACCCCTAAGTGGTAGCTACTGGACACTAAAATAGAAGGCTCTAATGAAGTAAAGAGAGTCTTCACTAGGCATTCCATTGATGGTAGGCAGCTGACTAAACATGGATTTCTTGATTTTTTAATTCATGTACCTAGGAGAGAGTCTAATTCATGAAGGTTTACTAGAAACTAAAGGTAACAAGAATTCTATCAAACTTTGCCTCTCATCTATCTCATTGTCAGCTGGGTTCATCATTCCTGGTTGGTTCAAATTCTGAGGAGGTGGATTTTTCATGTTTCCATTTCTATTATCATCTATTTTAATCTTTCCTTTGTACTTTTTCACTTCCTTTAGATGATTATCAATTTCATGATTACTAGGTACTAAGTGTTCAAAAAAATACCTAGTTTGTATGCACAAGGTTCATACCTTTTTTTGAATTAATTTTTATATTTTATCAGATTTTTTTAGTGATTTTTTAGTGATTATTTTGAATATTTTTTTATATGTGATTTTTTTTTGTTTTTTTATATCACACCTAGCCTCCCCAACAATGGAGCCAAAATTTTCATGATCACATGTCATTGTGCATGTGACAAAAACTAAAATTTATTAACTACATACTACTTAGAATAGTGGCAAGATAGGGTTGAACCACATGGAGGCCTCATGTTGTGCTTGGTGATCTAAAAAAATAAACTTAATAAAAACACACACAAAAAACCAAAAAAAAGTTGGTGGTGGTAATGTTGAGTGTGTGAAAACAACCAATAGATGAGTAGAGAGGAAGTCTACTGGACAATTAGATATTTCTTAGCCTCGTTCATGCACTCAAGTTTAAGAGATATGGATTTTACATAATATAACAGACAGTATTTGTCATCTGGTAAGATTACAATGAAATAATCCTTATAGTCCTTTGACTATAAAAAATCATTCCATTTAATGGTGATAAAAAGTCAGATGTCACTACGCTCAACTTGTCAGTTGAGTTCAGTGTTTCTCTCTCATTTGAGCATGACTCACTTGTCAGAGAGTCCCTCAAATTGAAACAGTTTTCATTATGGTTCAAACAAGATTTATTTTCACTCAACCTTGTTGTTTTGAAAATAAACATGTTCTGCAAAAAGTAAGAGAGACAATCAAGCAAATGATGAAGTGCTTGAATCAGACTAAATGAATCTAATCAACCACCTTATCCCCCTCGAAGAATTTTAGCCGAATATAATGGTTGGATTCAGTGAAAAATTAGAATAAAAATAAAATAATTTCATGTTAAAATGAGTTTCTGAAAAATAGAGCTCATGAAACATAAAAATGTTCATCTCTTTTCTCGATCTCCAAAAAGCTCTAGTTCCTACTAATATGTGGTGGATTCTGTGCTGTAATTCACTCGATGTCCCACCCTGAGAATCGAGGTATGAAATGATGATCTGCTGCTCTTATGCCTTCAATATGCTCTCGATGGAAATGGTGAAAACTCTAGGGATTTCATGATCCTCTCTCGATGGATGGAAGTGAAATCCAGAATGAAGTCTTCATCGAGATGTATCACCCAATCCCATTGAATGCTTGATCTCCCCCTGATGTCCCGATCACCCAAAGCTGAGTAAAGCCCCTCCGCTGTGAATAAATCATAATGACCCAGCCGATGTCTCTGGAATCTCACCCTAGGTGTTCCCTAGCCTCCACGTGGAGCTTTCACATTTCCACATCTCCAACACATTCCACTGGAGCAGTTGGTCCTAATTGAATAATGGGTTGTCCACACGGAGAGCCAAAACCCCCCCTCTACAAAAAATGCATGTGCGTCAGAGAAGGAAACTACTATATAAAAATACTTTATATTATATCACTACTTAAAAAAATTCTTATATATATACATTATATTATCTAATATTATTATAACTAATATATGTTTTAATAACTATTATATTTATTTAATAATTACATTTTATAAAACGGAAATAATAAATATTATATATATATATATGAATCTATTTATTATATGTCATGTATATTATATATTGTATTATATATATTATGATGTTATTATAATAATTAGTTTAATATTATAATTACAATATATTAATGAAAATTAAAAGAATAAAATTGGGGGGGAGGGGGTTGGTTTGACTCCGGGATAGAAGTGGTCAGTGACATGGTTTATGGGGAGAGGGATATGTGAGGGTCCATAGATGAGTATCTCATAGCGGGGGAAGTGGGGATATGAGAGTCGAGGCGGCTCGAGAGCAGCGATATGAGGTGGATCCAGACAGGATAGTGGTCACGCAGTGGGGAAGAAGGGCAGCCGATGATGGTGCAGGGGGTCTTTCCGGGTGAAGGGATGAAGTGGAGTAGGTGGGGGGTCTCGACGAAGAGCACGAATGAGGATGGGGTGATTCTGGTGAAGCTAGATGGGAAGGTGGGGCCGTATCGTAGGGTTCAGGTGGTACAAGGGAGATCGACCATCAACTAGGGTTCGAGATGCGGCGCGAGCAGAGAAGAAGGAGAGGATCAGCAGCTTCGGGTTCGGTGCGATGGAGACACTCGTTCGGGCAGAGGGTACGGTGTGGGTGTTTTGATTTCAAGTACTTCAACATTGCCATTTTTCTTTTGCGAATTCAAATGCAAATTCTAAAATTATGATTATTCTATTGTTGATGGTTAATTGTGTTTAGAATTTCAAATCTACTGTGTATTTGGTTTGTAATGATGCTGTTGTGATACTACGTGAAGGAGCGGTGAGATAGTGAACATCAAAAACGGTGGGTGATGTTCACAGTGAGACCCTGAAGTTGTTGCGGTGGCTGGGCAGAGGAAATGAAATGGTGGGACAGTAAAAATGGCTAACGGTGGCGCCGTGTGCAGAAACGGTGCTAGGATGAAGTGTAGTGGGGATGGTGGACTGCGACACCATGAGTGCTACTCACGGTCTCACTGTGAGGTAGGATGATAAGGAATGAACAAGGTGGCACCGTGAGTGTGCCACCAGAACACCTGCAAAAAAAGAAAATTATATTAAATAAAACTTTAATACAACTAAAAATTTGGATTAATTAATCAATTAAATTAAATAGAATATAATTAAAAAATAAAAAAACAAAACAAAATTAATTAATAAAATTAATTTATCTTTATTTAAAAGAATAAATATATTTTAATTATAAAAATATTATTTCAAAAAAATTAAAACAATTTTTGTTACTAAATTCAGTTAATTAACAAATTAATTAGTTGCATAATTAATTAAATTAATGATTAAAAATATTAATTGAATATAATTAAATTTTTAAAAGTAATTTAATAATTAAAAGAATTGAAAAAATTACATGTAATTTTTATTTATTTAAAATTTTATAATAATTAATTAATCATTTTAATTAATGAATTACAAATTATTGAAAACTAATAAAATAAAAAATTAATTAAATGAAATTAAAATAATGACTTAATTTTATTATTGAAAAACAATAAAAAAAATAATCAACAAAAGAAAACTTTTAATACATAAACACATTTTTCCATAATATAATTTACAAAATTAAATAATTAATAAATATTACACACAATACAATAGTTTTATATTAAAAATCCAACAAAAATTATAAAAAATAATGCGGCAAAGTGCATGAAAACACTTCCACATCAATACCCAGTGCTAAGCTTGAAACTCCTTGTTGGAGTTTTCACTCCTAGGTATATCTGTTTCAGAGCCATGCCCACTTGTAATATCCAAACAATGATGCATTTCTTGTAAAACTCATATAATATCTACATAATCAAAAATTTTGGATGTTCTTCTATACTAATCCATAATGTATATCTTAGGGTAATGTTTCCTAATCAAAGTTTATCTAAATCTCTTTCAAAGGTTGTTGCTAAAATTTCTCTGATACCAACTGTAATGTCCTGACCACAAAATCATGGAGCTGGTGCATTATTTTAATAAATTAGCATTATTATAACGAATCATGTCCCGAAGGACCAATCGGTTTAGATGTCTTGTAAAATAGATTACATACATAAAAATTACATTACAATTTCAAACATAAAATACAACGTAGATAATCCTTTGATAATTCCATTATTATTCTAGATTTAGGCTACATAGATATCATAGTATATTTCTTGGCATCATAGGAAAATAAAACATAAGAAATGGGTGAGCTCAGATGCTCTATAAGGGTAAATAATTTAGCGGAAGCTATAATGTATTAATGAAAGGTGTGTAATAAAAATATTTCCTTTTAAACATAATCATGAACATAAAATATAAAAAATAAATCAAACATTACCATATAAATATGCACATGAATATTATACTAGTCAGATAATCACATTTAATGACTAATTTCATTACGAGGGAATGCATAATGTTGAACATCATAACCACATATTCAAGGCCTCGTTCCAATACTACAAATAAAAATTTTGTCAAGGCCTTATCCCAAGACACTAATTTCTCTCATGAGACATACCGATGCATTGAGGGGCTATAGGGGGACCCAAGCATCACTTACTATGTCCAATTCATTCCTCATATGAAAATGTTGAAACATAACATAAACATTTGTATTTAAACTAGTATATGAAATTTCAATACTTTAGCCATAAACCATGAATGGTATAAAAATAGAACATCCACTATAAAACATATCATAACTTATTCAATACAATATGGAATATTTTATTATAATAAATCAACATCAATCAAGAATAATATTCAGTAAAGAATGTTGATATAGTTGAAAATGACCAGTAAAACTCTTTGAGTTAAATACCCATTTTTTTGTGAAATCATTTTTATGTCACACAATTTATAAATGAAGAAATTTAAAATATATTCTTGAATCAATGTGTCCCAAACCACTTGGAAACATTTTAATGGAATTAAAATTTTTAAGCATTAATGTTCATATAAATAAATCTTTGAAACCTTTTTGAAAACACGGACATTAATGAAAAATATTTAGAAGAATAAATATTTAAAACATTTAAAATGACATTTTAGTTAAAGATTCCCTTAAAAGAATCATTTTGAAAATTATTTTTTGTAACATGGACATAGATAATAAATATTTCTCAGAAAATACTAACACATAAATAATCTCAAATTATAATGAGATCAAGGAATTAACCCATATCTTGTACTTTCTATTGGCCAGGAGAACCGTTAACCGCCTATATAATGACCATAGTATGATATTAAATTATACCGGAACTATATTCATATTTATGATATCATAATTTATTCATTTATGGTTTTATACTACCTATTTATTCATAATTTCTATGTTAAAATAACAGTTAGGTTAATAATCTATTTCTTTATCATGCGTGTTTTAACTTGTTATTCTTAATCGTATCACATATATCATAATTTAATTAGTGAAAAAATATAAAAAATTATTTATTTATGATATATATTCAAGATATAAATATTTATAATAGATAGATATATGAAATGGAAAACACTATTTATGGAGACGGTAGACCGTACGTACGCATAAAAGTTGTTTCGGTTTTATATTATATTGAATGGATGTAAGTGAATGAGATATATGTAAGTATATATATATATATTTACAATACCATTATTATTTCAAATATTACATACTTATTAATAATAAATATTTTTATAATCATCATTGAATGGTGAACATGGAAATCAAACTCATCGCGTCGTGGAGACGATAAGCCTTAGGTACACACGAGCGACAATATCATTCTATTGATGGTGAAATAATATGTAATTGGATGGTATATTATATATACTGAATCATTAAAATGTTATATTTTTTATTTACATCAATTATATTCATTATTATACCAATCTAAATAATGAAGTGTTGAATAACAAACCTCATGACGACATGGAGACGGTAAGTCGTACGTACGCACATATGGGGACTTTGTCCTTTATGGGATGGAAAGAATAATGAATATTCTTGTACCATAATTATAATAATATTTAATTATTTATAATGTACTATAGTTATTATTTTGGTATGGAAACAATAAAGAAAGAGGACATGGAAGAAGAAAATAAATCTGAAAGTGGTGATGAAATAATTACATCTACTTCGGGTTCTTCCTTTTGATTTGATCAAAAGGGCTGCTTATGTTGGCTTTCTGGTCAAATTAAGGCCTATATATTTATTTTAGGGTAGTTGGGAGGATGTTTTATCAGGTTTTGGTGGATTCAAATGGATTTGTAGGTGTAATTTTGAGAGAAGTGAAAGTACCCTTTTATAAGATAGGTGGGGGTTACTTTAGGAAAAACATGAAATATTATTTTATTATAAAATCATTTTTGGTTTCTAATTGCTCCAAATGGATTTATTTCAAGGATAATGTAGGTATGAGTCAAAATCAACTCAATCAATAGGTTTTATACATGTTTAGGTCATCGTATTAACCTTATATTTTATATTTAACTCTTAGTTAAATAGTTTAAGTTTTAACATGTCTTCTTATATTTTCATATTACGTAGTTTATAAACATACTATAAAATTCCAAGATAACCTAAAGTTGTTAAATAATTACATTTCTATCATTATATAAGTATTATGGCCGAACCATATATTTTTAGGATTATTATATCATTTAATAATATAGTATTTATTTAAAAAAATAATTTATCTCATATTTTACACTGTTTAGTATTTGGTTTTTGTGAAAGTCAACAAAAAATTATAACTTAAAAAAAATTAAATAATCCCTAACATGTCATATTAACCTAAAAAATTCGTGGAATGCATCAAAAGTCTCAAATGACGTTTATTTTGATATTTATAATATCAATTATTTTAATCTTTCATTAATAAGGTAATTATGGCATCATCATTGTGTCAAAAATAAATTTAATTATTTAATGTCTAATAATAATAAATAAAATACCATGACATGGGACTTATTTTTTTTATATTTAATTAATATTTATAGTTGAAATTATCTTATGTACGACCCTATATTAAAAATGATTTAGTTATTAAAATTTGAAATTAACACTTTTAAATCTTCTTTAAATAAAATAATAATAAATATCATAATCTAATCCATGTGGATAAAAAAGGATCATATTTTATTCCTAAGGTTTATTTTGGTCAAATTAAACTTATAAAATGGAATTATGACATTTGTTAGGGTAATTATAATACCAATTTTACTTTAATTACCCTATGGACTTTTAACTGTGGTAAATAAAATTCAAAAGTTACTATTCACTAAATATTATTTTCATCCTATTGAACCAAATTTTACTTACTCATATCAACTGTTTCTCTTAGATTTTTTAAATTAAATTCATATAAATGGTAAAATTATGTTTTATGCAAATTTGCAAATGTGCCTAGAATGTGGGTAGAATACGTTAAAAAGTTCAATAAAATTTTAAATATCTAATCTTATTATAAAATGATGCCAAAAAATTAAATTAGACTAATATAGGTATTTTTTTATCTATTTTTAATTTAATATAAATTTAAATAAAAAAATATTATTATTTAAATGGAATTCGGTTTTAAATAATGACACAGTGTTTTTCAATATTCATAAAAAATTGAATTTTTTCAGAAAAATACCAAAAATATACCCTAAGATAAATATGATATTTTGAATTAAAAAATTGTGACTATTTTACCAAATTGAAAACATACAAGTTTCATTAATTAATTTAAAATTAATTACCATTGTCAAAACCAAAAAGAGGGTTTTTAAAAAGAAAAAACTATCAACAGATTGACATGTGTTTATGACCAATTTAAATTTGAAATTACTTATAATTACCTACACTGTATTAAATGATAAAAATATAATCTAATAATACTTAAAAACCATTCAAATTTATAATATAACACTATAAATTATTTTTATTAAAAAGTTGTTTTGAATTTAAATTTTGTATTTTTCACTATTCATCAAAATATAAAAGTTACGAGAAAAACACCAAAAATTAAACCAAACTAAATGTTTATGCCTATATTATAAATAAGAGGATTATTTTGTCAAATTTAATATATAAAAGTGTCAAGCATTGGATTTATAAGAGTGTTCTCCATTTGAAAGGTTGTTAAATTTTATTTTTTAAAAAATTCATTTTTTATCTGAAAAATTGAATTTATTATTATATTATGTCTAAGAAAAAAAATATGAATATGAATATTATAATGGATATATATAAAATTCAAAATTAAGTTAATAATCTTCATAAACACTTTTAAAACAGTTATATTTATAGGTCATGATGTGCTTGAACTCAGCGTTGCGTGTAGGATAAGTTATTGAATTAATTTAAAGAGATAAAATACTATGAAATATTTGGGTTTTAAAATCGTTGTGCAAGAAATTCAGGTTCATAGAAGGTGATATGGGAGCTAAGTTAATAGTCTACCAGAAGGTATGATCCAAAGAAGATAATCATATCATGATGACTTTGAGGTTACCCAAAGTTACTTGTTGATATCTTGAATTCAAGGTGTCTACAAGATAGAAGGGGATTCCCATTTTTAAAAATTTGGCAAATTCCATAAAATTATTCTCAAAGAATGTAAGAGTAAATCTGATATAAATAATGTGATTTAAAAAAAGGTATGTACTAATCATCATAAAAATAAAATTTTATTATGTAAAAGTTCATAATATTTTCAGAGTCATTAAGAATTAGCGAATATATGATGTGTTCTAGTAAATATTATTCTGGGGATGTGTACATTGGAATTTAAAATGATGATTAATAAAACTTTCCAAAATAATATGTGATACAATAAATGTTTATCAAAAATAAAAATTGGTCAAATATAGATGAAGGAATGAAAATACAGATTACTTCAAAAGAAGGTGACATAATGAATAATCTATCTATGATATCACCAAAGGCCAACGAAATGGTAGTTGTGGAAAAATTATAATAAATGTAAGATAAAGTAATTACAAAGTATTTTTAAGCTTTTCCGATCAGAATAAAGGTTCATTAGAAGATAGGAAAAATAAAAAAACACTAATTCTAGATGAGTGGAATATAAGGTGATCAAGTTTTATAATGGGAAACTAAATGATAGGAATCCAAATTTAAACAATATTTTTAGGAAAGAGAATATGGATAGTGGAAGCTTATGAGCAAAGTAATATATTTTTCTAGGCACTGAAGCCCATGGTAGTATTAGGGATGCAGGATAGAAAGGATACAAATTGAATATGAATTGTTCTAATGAAACCAACTATGATACCCTCTAAAAATGGTACCCAACTCAAATTTCACATACCCAAAGGGTATTCATGATCCCCACAGGCTGGCGACAAGCACTAGAGAATACACCAACAACCAGAGGGAATAGGTTTTCCCAACATGAAGCAACACAATGTAAATATATATATATATAATAGAGAAAAACAACATTAGAGATAAATATATACCATAACTGAAAGAACATAACATAAATGGTAAAACTCAAAGAAGTTTGAAATCCCCATAGTACAAGTCAAATCATCATAGGTTCACTAAAATTGGAATCTAACTAATCCATGTGATAACATTAGAAAACTCCTACCATATCATCACCAACTACCTAGACTTAGAAGATATAAAATATCACCACCTTACTATAACACCTTTCTTTTAGAGTCATCAAAATTCACAGAAAGGTCTAAAAACATTCAATGGAGTGTGTAGGGTTTGAGCTAGTAGGCTCAGTAGGGTCCCACCCAGGTCTTCCATAATAGTCATTTGTACAATAATTTTAACAGTATCAACTTTAAATAAAATAATTTATTGTAAACATTTTAATATTTTTTATATCAAAATCATTGAAAATCATTTAATTATAACCTTTTCCATATTTCCAAAATAAAATATTTATAACAGTTTCAAAATAATTTCATATAAATATATCAGTGTTGGCATATAAAATCAAAGAAAATTAGGTATTACATATCATATACAATCTATGGAAGTACAAATTAATCAGTATAATCCAAATAATCCCTAATATAACAACAAAGATCAATCTAGGTCAGTCTATCTCGAAAACACATACCCTCAACATAGATAATCATACATGCATCAAGACCATAAATATATGCATTGAATCTAGGTAGTAGAGGAACACTGTAGAAAGCTAACCTCCCAATAGTGTCTATAAGTCCCTATAACAATAGTCCAATGGATCAAAGGAACACCCCATGAATGAGCCCCCCAAAACTATAAACCGACTAAGAATATTACTACACCTTCCTCCTAAGTACCCAAGTCTTCCCATGTGATCTATTTTCCAAACCATTTTATCAAAATTATTCTTTCAAATTGATTTTAGTAATCGATATTATAATGGCTTGAAAACACCTTTCTTTTTACCAAAATAAAGGAAAACCAATATTTTATAAAAAATTCATTCACTCACTCAAAAATAAATCATTCAATCATAAAATTTAATATTATTAAACAATTTAACAAAAATAGAAAAATGAAGTTCATTTAGCATAGGCTATAGATAGAACCACCTAACTCAAAATTAGGGTCAGGCATGCCCGAAATGGGATCCACCACAATAAAGAACACAACATTGATAATGTCTGTCCTACAATAAATCCTAACATTAAAAAATTGATTCAATTTTAAAAAAAGCTCTATTAAAGTGGAATGATCATAACATACCTCAAGAATGTATACCTGCTACCCCATAACCAACAAAGGATTAGCCCCTACAACAAGATCATACAATGGATCTAGAAATGAGTTAAGAGAAACATCATCAAAGATAAATAGATCTAAAACTACATAATAATAGGATATCATGATCAAAGGAAATAAAGAAACCAAAGGATTAACCACATAGATATATTAGACACAACTATAATGAAATCAATCGTTGAAAAAATAAGTTCAGATGGAGAGAAGGTCTCCAAAATCACATGGACAGATCTCTTAGGTCGAGGGAAAATTGGCTGCAGATGAATAAATAAAACAAATCATATATTAATCACCCTAAAATACCAACTCATGAAACTTATATGACATGTAATCCAATTATGCATTGTATAAACAAAATCAATCAAGTATGTTGAAAACTAAGTCTCCTTTTTTTAAAAATCTTTTTTTAAAACATTACACAGTATGTTATCTTTACATGATATGTACAATTTAAAACTATTTAAAATGTTCATGGTTTTTTTGGAGAACTGTATAAGGATTTTAATCCCTTTAAATGGTATTCAATCATCGAATAAATAGAAAAAATAATAGTTTTCTATAGAAAACTAAAAACCACCACATACATTCTCTGATCATAGTAAGAACCCTACCAAACCATTTTCACATTTATAATAAGACTACATTAATTAAAAAAACAAATCCCATAACATTAGGTCATTTTCGCTAGAAAACTATATCTATACATGGGTGTCACATGATTCACCACAATAAATGGGTAATTGAATAGAGGGAAGGGAAATATATAAAAGATAGTAACAATATGTTACAAAATCCCCACCATAAGAATTTTTGTCTCTGGAAATTCATGCATAAGAATGATATGGTCTGAGGGTTCATGGGTCCTCTGGCGGCGTTGTGGGTGTCGGGCTTCTGCGGCATCGAAGGTCCGTGACATTTGGTTGAATCAGCTTTTGTGGTATGATGTGGTCCTTTAATGGTCTGATGTGGTCCGAGGGTGCAGCTGCTTGTCGGTTGTGTGATTTGGTTGGATCTACAGTCTCTTCGAGTGATGGTGGCGATGAGTTTAGCTTGGTTCCTTGCAGTGAATATTCTTTCGGCGTCCAGCTAGGGTGGCCAGATTTTTGGTGATGATTTATGGATCTCTATTTCTTGCCTTTGTTTTTAAATTTTTGTTTCTCCTCATGTGTTGTTTGTTTCTATGATTCATGATCTGTTTTGCGTGTTATTCTGTCGGTTTATGTTCTGATGATTTGGTTTAGATGCTAGTATTTGTGAATTATTTCATGGTGAAGGATGTGGGTTGGATTTGTTGGAGGGGATGGTTTGGATAGTTTTGTGAAGGAGTGAGGTTTGGTGTTCAAGTGATCTGTTAGGTTTGGGATGTTTGTGGTGATCTGGGACATGGCAGGAGCCCTTGGCATATTTCAGAATGTTGTTATGTATCAGTTAGTTTGTTTTTTGCATGGTTTTTCTTCTCCAAGACATTCTACAAATATTACTTCAGACGAGGATTTAGAGCAGGTTGTCTTCATCGTGCATGACTATTCAGATTTGGATGATTGAGAGGGTATGGCAGAACTATCGGAACTGGGTCCATGCATTTCTACACGGGACAGCTTGTTGAGCAGTTATGTAAGGTAGAGGCATTCTATATTGATGTTGATGCTGGGGATGAGTTTTTCTGCACATTCATGTCTTGGGATGATTGCGACCTTTTATTTTCAGATTTTGTTAATGTCTCTATGTTGGAGTCTTGTGATATTTCTCCCTTTTTTCCCATAAAAGGCAGTTTATCCAAAAACAGAATTAGAAATTAGGTCTTCGTGCCATTCAATCATTATATATGTGAAAACATAAAGAATGTTTGACAAAAAAATAGAAATTCCATCTAATAAGAAACATTTCCAATTTTGTGACCTCAAATAATCTGACATATCCTAGAGAAAAATTTCCCTATTTTCCCATCTGATGGTGACCCAACTGAATATAAACATTCAGTAAAACTCGGTCACCTATTGAAAACTTCAAAGGATAGCATCACTAACATGAAGAATATTACTATCGACTCTATGCTATAAACAATTGATGATGTATACCCTGAATCATCACTAACGTCTCCTAAACCAAAATCGACCCCAATAAAGATGATTCTCCCACGTCTTACAAAAAAAGATGAGCTACACATATGACAACAGAAATCTTTGAAATGGTTAATTTTTATAAATTATTGTTAAATATTATTAGAGTAAAACTTAATCACTCAAAGATAGATGTCCCAATGATCTATTAAAATCCATGATGCAGGAACAAAGAGTATCCTCATATATATGAATAGCACGCATTGTCTGACCATATTTATGTGGATGGTATGACATGCTCAACCTGACTTGAATCCTCATCACATTTTTGGGACTTCTCCAGAACCTTGAAGTAAACCTATATGGTTTTATATTCTCTTCTTTTATCTTTTGGTATTGTAATAGTGGGACACATATTCAGTAATGTCCCACTTCATACCCGACAACCATGTAATGTCCCAGATTTCCCATGTCAAATGTTTGAAAATTATATGGTATTATTTCAAGACCAGGTGATGAGAAGACATGTGATTGTGAGGCCCACGATGCCCAAAATAATTTCTATAATTAATTTTATGTTTATTAAAAATAGCACTCATGTGAGGTTTTAGTAAATTTTAAACGAGTGCTATGATTTTAAATCTCAAGGCATAGTTGTGTTTATGGCATTAGGTTTTTCTTAGGTAGGGTCCAATTTTTACTGGCACAGGTGGACTGTGGAAAATTTTGTGGTCCTTTTTATGTAAAATAAAATAAATGTAGAAAATGTTTATTTTAACATTTAATAGTGATGTAGTAACACTGTGATGTGATGACTAAGTAGCTGTTTTCTTTCATAAATGAAAAATTGTGGAAACGTTGAAACTCAATGAAACAATGACACTAAAACAAATTTCTTCATTAAATATCTTGGAAGGAATATGATATTTGACTCAAAATCTCTATAGTCTCTAAAAATAATAAAATGGGTTCGAAAATCCTCCCATCAACAAACAAAGATGGTGATGGATCGATAATCAGATTCAGATAAAGCATTGGTAGATTGATGAACAAAAAACTCTGGACTAATGCATTTTCAGTGATCAATCCAATCCTCAAGGTATGGGGCTTATCACTCATTGTAATTTCATTCCTCATACTTGTTTACAATGACAAAATTGGACCAAACCACGAATAGGTTGATCCATAGTTTTATCATTCTAGTGGTATGGCTAAAAATGCTGGATTAAAGAGGATGAATTATTAAATATTATTTTTCCCATTTCATAATTTTTTTAACATGAACGGACCATTTCCGAAAAGAAAAAGGCCATGATCTATTCTACGTATGTTCTTATGCTTATCTATCTTCTATGTTCTTGTGTTCTTCACTGGCAGACTCTCGTGGTCGCCTCATGTTTTTCCTGGAGGTTCCAAATGTGACCAGACCCCTAGAGTGATGAAAAGATGAGTTCAATCCCATAATGATGATGTAGGGAACCCAAGGGTCACATGTGTTCTTATGTTTTGAAAAACAGAGCAATGGAGTGCATCTTATGACCCGCAGAAGTAGTGCTGCCAGTGGCACGACCACCCATTAGTAGGATGTTGCTGACTCTACGACTAGCGATGGAGGACCAAAAATAACAACGACTGTAGGTGGTGGATGGGGCCACCGTATTGATTTCTGGATGTAGGATAGACAGTACATGACACACATCCTCATCATAAGTAGAAGGGTTATGGTCTAACTGACTGTTGTGGGACATCGTGGAAGCTGTTGTGGGGTGGTTCACATAGCAGTCGAATGCGTTGAACAAATCAGTCAAATGTATTGACTAGGTGGGGATGTGGAACCTGAAACATCATGAACTGACGAACTGGACCGATTATGCAGGGCAGACACAACTATCCAAAGCCGATGGGACTGGTTAGGCCAGACCCGAGTCAAGTCTGGTCGGCCCAACCGGGTTGGACCGGACCAGGACACAACCAAACCCTTTTTACTTATAATTCAATAACTCTCAAAACTTGTGTCTCTTTGATGAAATGTTTATGGTGTTGAGACCCTTGAAATGAGGAGAAACATTTAGGATAATATCAGTGAGTTTATATGGAAGTTGGTATAAGACCTTTTGGATCGATGAGAAGGTTCTCCCAGATCGTTCTTTGGAAGGACGGAATCATGTTGCTAGCTGTGACCCAGAATCTATATGATTACCTAGATTTCACGGATTACCTGGAATATGTGTCTTATATAGCCATTTTGTATTACAATACTGAGTTGGTACTCCCATGTCCCACCAGAGTGTGGGTCCTATAGTCTTTGATTGCACTCTGTGTGTTACCTACACTCTGTGGGTTACAAACACTCTATGTGTTACCCACACTCCATGTGTTACCGACAATCCATGTGTTACCTACACTTTATGTGTTACCAATTCTCCACCTGTTACTACATGAGGGTACTTTGTATTCTTACAAAAATTCGGTTTAGATATCATAGATCTATACTTGGTGTCAGCTGACTCTAGTGACTGTATTGACTATACCTCTTAGAGTCTACACTTCGTGTGCCTCTATGGTAGTCTACTTTTTTTATTTCATAGTGCTCTTCTTTGTGGTATAATTTTTTTATTTCCTTTATTGTTTGGGGTTCCTAATGAGTATTGTTTTACTCACCCATGCACTGGATTCATCCGCACGTGTCATGTCTTGTTCTAATGATTGGCAGCATTGAAGAAGTCCTTGGTGGGCCAGAGATGGGGGTGCTTCAGGGTGACCTAATGGACATGGTTCGCTTCAGTGACATTTTGACAGCTTATTGTACATACCCTTCATATCGGTCTTTCTACGAATTAGATCCCGAAGCTTGTACTTTTCTATTTTATTTGGGCTTGTATTCTGGCCTGTTTTCTTTTCAGTTTTTTTACCATACATTGAGTGGGATTTCATTGTGGTTTTCATCCATGTTTACTTAGTGTTTCCAGTTTTATCTTTTTCATGGAGATGGGTGTGTACGTATAGGTACATGAGGATATTCCTCCCACTTTTGGGATATTTATACTTGGCACATGTCACCAGTCGCTAGCGTATGGGTGGTGGGCTTGGGGTAGTCACAAAATGGGCCCCAAGAGACAGGTCGTGACAGAGTGATATCAAAGGGTGGCCAATTTTACTCTTATTTTGGGGAAACAATGTTAAGTATTTTGAGCTCGTATTTCAGGATAGGGAACCCAGTGTTGGTGCAACATCTAACATATCCAAAGAGCATGAGCTTGAATACTGCTTTCCAAATCAGTACAAGAAAATACTAGTTGCATGAGAAATTAATTGTTCTTAAATAATATAATAATTGAGTGTGTTCACATTCCTCTTAGTGAGGACCCCTCCGGACTGGATGGCAGTCATAGCCGCATGACTTCTTTAGGGCTCGATGGGAAGATGGTGGTGCTTGATGACATTAATGCATTAGAAGGTGATATTATCCTTGATAAACTTAGAATGCCATTTCAAGGAGGATTTACTTCCAGTGATATTACGCTTTATGATTATAACGGTGCTAATGCACCTATATCAGTTCATCTTGTCAGAATTAGATTACTTGGAGAGAATTACAGATCATTATCACTACTCTACCCACATGGTGTGGGACCCACTCTTTAGAGCTTGTACCTTAAAGAATGTACTATGATAGGAGATCAGATCTTTAATGGCATCCCCTAGAACCCTTATGCATGTTGGGGTGATAGAGAGATCTCTACTAGTTAAGATATTTCTTACGAAGCAGGCTCTGCCAATGAGAGTTACCACAAGGTGATAGGTAGTGTATTCTACTATAGCAGATAACCAACAACTGACTCTTGGACCCAAGTGGGTCAAGCAGTCTAGGGAATGACCCTAGGATACACGATCAGTTGTACGAGCCCCCCATGGTAGATCGAGTTATTTGAAGGATAGAATGTTCTACTTGTGTAGCGGTCGGGGGAATTTGGATAGAGATTCTTTGACCAGTCATTCGACCAACCAAGAGATGGTCAAGGGACTATTGAGGTAGTGGTAGAGGAAGGAATAGGGTGGTCTTCTTGGTGGATGAAGGGGATGAGGATTGGTATGAGTGTTTGGAGGTGGACATAGGGTTTAGACACTACCACCACCACCCCAGGTGGTCCAGCACGAGCTCAGGGAGCTACTAGATAGTGGTGAGGCCAGATCCAGGCGATGGAGGCATATGGTACTGAGACTCCTAAAATGATTAGAGGTTTTATCTATTTCTTTTACACACTAGATGTAGTTTTTATAGACATATGTTTCAGTCACACTTTTCTCTCAAATAACCTTGTTCGAGACACATAGATTCTAGTGGAACTGTTGAATCGATCTCTTTTCATAGATACTCCTATAGGAGAATATTTTATGATAAAGAATGGGTGAAAATAGTGTGACCTTACTCCTGTGGGTGATATTTTTGGTTTGGATCTCATTGTGGTAGCATCACATCCTTATGACGTAATTCTGGGTACTGACTGGTTATCTATAGTTTATGATTAGATCGACTGTTTTATGGTTAAAGATTGGTGTGTCTATGGAGATGGGTTTGGTTTTTCCTTTGTTAACTAATGGGGGATACAAGAAGCATAAAATGATCTCACATGTAGGAGGGTGCATCCGATCACACATAAGTTGGCTAGAATGACCCTAGGTGCAGTGGATGAGATGAGTCCTTAGTTTACTGCAATGGTGGATGAGTACAAGGAAATCATTCTAGAATATTTTTTCGGACTACCTACTCATAGGGAGATATACTTATGCATAAACCTATACCCCAAGATGACACAAATATCAACATCGACATATCGTATGGCTCCCGTAGAGTTTCATGAATTGAGGGTATAGTTGGAGGAAATGTAGAAGAAGGGATTCTTGAGACCCAATGTTCCACCATGGGAAGCCTCATTACTGTCTTCCAATAAGTAATAAGGGAGAATAAGGTTATGTGTAGAATTCGTAAACCTAAATCAAGTGACCATGAAGAATATTTATTCACTATAGAGGATTGATGAACTCTTCGATCAACTGAAGGGAGTGATGTGGTCTCGAAGATAGACCTCAAATGAGGCTACCATCAAATGTAGGTGCGGGATGAGAACATCCCGTAGACGATTTTCAGATGTCACTACAGCCACTACGAGTAAGCAGTGATTCTATTTGGAAGGAAAAGGACACGAAAAGTGTTCATTGGAATCATGAACAGGATCTTCCAACCCTACCTAGACTAGTTTGTAGTGGTGTTTATTGATGACATCCTTGTGTACTTGGCATCCAAGGAGGAGTACATGATACACTTAAGGATGGTCATAGAATTACTCCAAGATCACCATATTTATAGGAATCTCTAAAAGTGTATGTTTTGGATAAGTGAGTTGCACTTTATGGGACACATCATTTTGTAGGCTGGAGTTGTAGTAAATCCAGTAAAGATAGGGGCAGTTCTTGCTTGGGAACCACCAAATAATGTTTTCGAGGTGAAGAGTTTCCTTGGGTTGGATGGGTACTATCAAAGGTTCATGCTAGACTTTCGTAGATTAGCTGCATCCATGAAATCCTTGACAGGAAAGGGGAAAAATTTCTTATGGATGGAGAAGTTATAGGAGAGCATTCAACAGTTGAGACGGTGTTTGATGAGTGCTCGCATCCTGATATTGCCAGAGGATGGTGTTGAGTACGTGGTGTCCTACAATGCATCACAGACTTGTCATAGTTGTGTCCTGATGTAGGGGAAAGTGGTGAATCTATACAATTCACAGCAGTTCAGACCACATGAGTAGATCTACGCAACCCATGATCTAGAATTGGTGGTGGAATTATTTTCATTGAAGATGTGGTGACACTACCTTATGGGTGAGCAGTTTATCATCTACTCAGACAAAAAAATTCTCAGATATAACTTTTCATAAAAGGATCTGAACCTTAGATTGTGGAATTGTCTATAGTTCCTCCTGGAAGATGACTCCAAGATAGTCTATACTCTTGGTAAGGGGAACATGGAGGAAGATGCTCTCAGATGGAGATCAGGTTCACATCTATTGAACGAGGCCTCAGAGTAGTTGGCCTCACTTTAGATATCCTTCATGGATGGAGATGAATAATATTATCTCCATTATATGGTGTTTACCCTTCCACTCTTACAGAACATGTGGGAGGAACATCTCGAAGATGTAAACTATGAGACTACACATGCCCAAATGTCCACAGGTCATGCCTCTAATGGATATTCAAAATGTGGGGATCATGTCATTCTTTTCAAAGGATACACAGCTGTAACAAAAACGTTACAGGAGGATGTGTTAAGAAAGTTCTATACATTCCCTTTTTTGGTATATCCAACTGTGGAAAATATGTACATGGATCTCCCATGTTTGTTTTGGTGGCTAGTGGTAAAGAAGGTAGTGGAAATGTTTGTCTCTTGATGCCTCACTTATCAGCAATTGAAGGCAGATGACCAAGTTCCAACAGGTTTAACTCAACCCCTGGATGTTCCAAAGTGGAAGTGGGTTGTAATGTTGAAGGGCTTCATGAATATTTTATCAAGAACATTCATGGGGCATGATACCATTTGGATGATCATTGACTGACTCACCAAGTTTTCCCACTTCCTAGAGATTCAAGAATTGGGTTTAGTAAAAATCTAGGGATTCCTCTATGTAAAATAGATAGTTCAACTCCATGGAGTCCCATCAACAATAGTCTCAAATCAAGATGCGGGATTTACATCACAGTTTTGGAAGGGAATGCAATAGTCGTTTGGGACTAAGTTGTTCTAGAGCACATCGTTCTACCCACAGACACTTGATGATATGGAGTAAACCATTCATGTCCTCTATGTCATGATAAATGATTTCATCCTTGATTTTGGCCATATTTGGGAGGATCACCTTCCCTAGGTGAATTTTGCATAAAAAATACCACTCCACAATTAGTATGTAAATGTCAAGGACTTTTATGGATGACCCTAAAAGTCACCACATTGTTGGAATAAACCTAAAGAGTCATCATTCATGGGTACATAGTTGGTACAGACCTCAATGAAGGAGATTTAGGTCATCCATGGAAATATGAATACTTCACAAAGCCATCATATGTCCTATAATGATAGGGAAAAGATAACCTTGGAGTTTGAGGAGGGAGATCATGTGTTCCTTTGGGTCTCTCCTCCGTGTGGGATACATATATTTGGATAAGGTGGCATGTTATCTCTGAGGTTCATGATACCATTTTTGATAATGTGTAGAGTGGGTGAGGTGGCATACTGCTTGGCGTTACCTCTGTTATAAGAGAGGGAGTACAATGTCTTCCATGTATTCCAGATGAGGTGATACATATATAACCCATCACATATTATTAACTATGGTGAGTTGGACATTGAAAATTGGGAGACTTTTCTGGAGTACCTGGTGGAGATTAAGGATCGATAATAGAAGATCCTTTGTGGACTACCGATTTATCAAGTACACATTTAGTGGAAGAACGAAAATATATAGGAGAGAACATGGGAATGTGAGGCTTAGATTCAAGATCATTATCCCCATTTTTTATCCCTTGTTTTGGCTTTCAAGGATGTAATGACGTAATGTGGGGAGAATTTAATCTATTTGATTTTCCATGTAAATTTTTGAAAATTATGTAGGATTATTTTGAGACCAGGTGCTGAGATAAAACATGATTCTATGGCCTGGGGTGCCCATAATAAATGTTTGAACTTTTTTTATGTTTATTAAAAATAGAACTTGTGTTCCTTTTTAGTAAATTTTGAAAGATTTCTCAGATTTGAAATCTGAGGGCACCATTGTGTTCTGAGCAGCAGGTTTTTCTTAGGAAGGGCATAAATTCGACCGGAGCTGGTCGATTGTGGAAAATATTTTTTTTATGTTTTAAATAGAAATAAAATAAACATAGAAATTTTTTCAATGTTTAACCGTGACGTAGGGGCACTGCGATGGCGTGACTAAGTAGTTGTTTGCTTTCATAAATGAAACAACATTACAACACTGAAAATTAGTGAAATTGTGATGTTGAAACACATTTATTCATTTAATAGATTGGTAGGAATAAAAGATTAGATTACCAATCCTAGGAGGCTGTAAAAAACATTAAGCATTGGAAAATTCTCTCAAAAACCTATGAATAATGGTGGAAGATCGAGAATAGTATTCAGAATAGGTGTCAAGAGATTGACAAATGTTCAATGTCGGCCTCACGCTTTTCCATCGATCGATCCAATCCTCAATGTATGGGGTTTATCATTATTCGTTAATTCTTTCTTCAATATTTTTTACTACAAAGAACGCGGACCAACCCATGAATAGGTTGATCCGTGGTTTGATCATTCTTACCAGATGGTTAAAAATGTTGGATTAAAGGTGATAAATTTTGAAATATTATTTTGTTCCCCTTCAATATTTTCAGTAGACATGAATGGGCCAAGGCCGACCCGAACAAGACCAAGGTCCATTATAGTGGTGTTCTTGTGGTTATCTATCTTCCCCATTATTGTTTTCTTCACTGAAGGACCCCATGGTCACGATGGGCTATGTCGGGAGGATTCAAATGTGACCGGACCCCCGAATCTATGTCAAGATGAGTTCAATCACATGGCGAAGAATAACATGACCTAAGGGTCGAAGGAGTGATTTTGTTTCAAAAAACAGAGCACATGAGTGCATTAGATGACCCTCCAATACTGATTTGTTAGTGACGACATGCAACATCGTAGACACTCGGCAACAGGGGGCCACTGGCTCTATGGCCAGCGGAGGAGCACCTCGTAGCACAATAGTTATGGGTGGGGAATTGGGTCGCTGGCTCGATGGCCGCCGATGGGATTGACTAGATGAAGTATGATGCTGTGTCACATGGATAAGGGTAGTAGACCAGGTTGGGACCCCATGGAAACCACCATATGAAGATTCACATAGCGGCCAACTGTGTTAAACGTGGAGGTCAGTTGTGTAGACCCGACAGGGACGCGACACTTGCCACCTCCCGAGTAGACAAACCGGCACGTTTAAGCGGGCTGGGATAGAGCTGGTGGGATGGACCATGTGGGATGAGTTGACCTAAAGAGTTGGGTAAGACCTGATATGTCATGTCAGGTAGGACTCGGGTTGGGTTGGGTAATGTCGGTCTGACCAGGTCAGACCATACTTGAATCCAACTAGCCCCTTTTTTCTTAATATCCAATAACTTTAAAACCATGCTTCTGTTGGATGATTCATTTGTGGAATTGGGAACCTTGTGATGAGATGATCCTTTTGATACACCATATGTGAGTTTTTTTATGAGTTCACATATGATATTTTGGCTAAAAGGGTAGGTTCTCCCAGAACAAGCATGCTAAAGACAAAATCATGTGGTTGGGTGTGACTTAGAAGCTATGTGATTACCTATACTACATGTCTTACCTATCATATGTTTGTTATCTATACTTTTTGTATTAAATGACGGAGTTGGTACACCCCTATCATGCCATGGTGCGGGTTCTCTCGTCTTTGATGACACTCTGTGTGTTACCTACACTCCATGTATTACCAAGACTCTGTGTGTTATCTACACTCTGTGTGTTACCTACACTCAGTGTGTTACCAACATTATGTGTGTTACCAACAATCCACATGTTAATACATGAGGTAGCATTTGATTCTAATGACAATCCCATTTATATACCATAGACTTATACTTTGTGTGAGCTGACTATATAGACTCTTTTGATTGTACCTCTTAGAGGTTACACATAATGTGCCTCTTTCGTATTCTATTTGGTGTATTTATTGGTGATCTTCTTTTTGGTATACTTTCTATAATTTATATTTGGTTTGGGGTCCCTACTGAGTATTTGTTTTACTCACACCTACATGGGATTCAACCATATGTGCTGTTTCTTCTGCAGAAGATATACAGTTTTAACAGTGTCCTTGGTGGGCTAAAGATAGAGGTTCTCTAGGGTGACTTGAAAGAAGTGGTTTTATTCAGTGAAATCCAGAAATCTTACTGTACCTACACATTTGGTAGGTTTTTCTGTGGATGAGATCCATGATCTTTTACTTTACTATTTTAGTTAGGCTTTTATTTTTTCCAATTCACGTTTCAGTTTTGTACCTCACTCTGAGAGGGTTTTCTTAGTTAGGTTTATCCATGATTACTTAGTGATTTCTGATTCATCTTTAGTTTGGAGACGGGTGTGTGCATATAGGTAATTGGAAAAATTCCTTCCACTTGTGGGATATTCCTATTCGATGATAGTCGCCAACCCCTGGCCTATAGGAGGTGGGCATGGGGTAGTCACGAAATGGGCACCAAGGGACGGGTCATGAAAAACCAGAATTGTTGTCACATATCATAATACATCATCATAGTTCTTAGATGAATGAACCATTAAGAAATACTATCCTAAATCATAATTAATATCCCAATAATTGATGGGATAAGAATATGATCCCTAAAATTGAGAAGACCATATTAGGAGAGAGAAAAAACCAAAAATGGTCTTCTAACAATATATGGTTTCATGATTTTCTCTAAACATATCATCCATCTACTAAATAAACATAATAGGGTCAAGTAGATATGATGATAACTGAATACTGGTCATAATATACATGATACATCCTCATGATCATCCAGATTCAACTGTGTGAAAATCCCTATATGGTTCCACTCTTTATTTGATTGAAAAATAGCCTATGATGGTATATTCTTTCTAAGATCATCTAAAACAACATTACCTTTCATTTTGGTTCAAGCGATGGTGAAGTCAAATGTCTGAATGCGAATCTCTCTCCCAATATATATTACTGTCAACCCTTAATTGCATGCATAAATTTGAAAATATTGAAATAATTAGTGGGGTACTTCTAATCATTTTATCGAGGATGATGATATCTAAAATCCACCACATGATCATCCTACATAATCATGTTCCCCAAATCCATTTTTAGAACCATCATAGAAAACCACATACCACTTACCGGGCATAGTCAATATCAGAATAGGTGTTGATTTTAAAACTCTCTTAAACTCATCGAAATTACACTACAAATTTACACCCTAGGTTAATTTATTCCCTTTACTAGTGATATCATTAAATGGTGATTTCAACATCGAAAAATCATTTAATAACTATCTATAATATTTATTTAGACCAAGGAATCTCCAAATCTCAATTTTTTTTGATTTTTCCATGAAAAGAATATTTTTCCTATGAATATTAAATGATAAAAAACCTTATAAATCACATTCCAAAAGAACTTTTTTTCTTAGAAAGAAAAATTACATTTCAAAAAAATTCGACACAAAAAGTTAATCCTTGGGATCACAAGAACCAAACACAAATGTTTCTCATGATCATTCTTAGATCTCTCATAAACTAAAATATCATCCATGAACCTACCAAAAAAGTGTCATGATACACATGGAATATCTGATTCATCAAATCCAATAAAAACTACAGGAGTGTTTGTAAGACCAAATGACGTCACAAGATATTCATAATGGCCATACCTAATCCTGAAATCCCTCATTGTTACATCAGACTCCTAAACACTGAGCGGATGATAAATCAAATGAAGAAAAGTATACAAAATCCACTTTTCCACCTTTAACTAATCAAAACAATCATCCACATGAGGAAAAGTATTCCTTTTTTTCACTATTATCCAATTCAAATGTTGATAGTATAAAAAAATTAGATCAACCCATATATATTCATTGAAAAGATCTCTGGGGTTCCCAATGTAAAAACACTAGAGAAAACTAAACCGTTCACTATCAGATCTCACAACAAAATCTTGACCTATTTCAGCTCCTCCAGTTCCATGAAATAAGAAGGTATTGAAATCAACTCTGTACCTAGTACTAGGACAATCATAAACTCTACCGACCTCTATTGAGGAATACTAGATAAATAATTAGGGAAAACTTTAAGAAAATTTCAAAAAATACCGGGAAGATCAAAAATAGAAGAAATTTCATTCGTCTCAACCACAACAGGAGACAAAAAATTCAAGAGATTTAGGAAGGGAGGTCACAAATGACCCGTCCTTGGATCCCACTCTCCATGAAACACAATTGAGCTCTTATTTACTACAATAAATTAGACACATAGATGATAAAAATCATCCTTATCATGACGAGAAACAATCCAATCCATCCTGATGATGACATTATACTGATCTAGATCAAGAATGAGAATGTCCCAGACTAACTTGAAACATGCTATCAAATTTTCACAAGAATGAAACCAAAACACTTTTTATTTCCTATTTAGAAGTGGTGTCTATAACTCCATAACAAAGTGCATGAACTTCATTGGATGTTTTATCATATCTACAAATTTTCTAGATATAATTGAGTGGGAAGAACAAGTATTAAATAAATAAATCTCTATTGAATATAAAATAAATATGGTACCTCTCCCTTTTTTTGGACACACGTTAACCTCCCCTAGAAACTCATCTACTGTTTGAAGGTGACTCACTCCTAAGGCATGTTCCTAGAGCCTTGTAGTCTTTGAAGCATATAAGTATGTCATAGTAAACATTGGATCTGAAAATCCCAAACCATATCGAGGAATATACATATTCTAATAAAAATGACATAGATTACCATAATTCCCAAAATATTTAAACATCTTCCCATGTGTGGGAAAAGAATTTCAGGTGTGTCCGAACTTTCCATATGATAACAATTCAGTAGCACACCGGTAACTATAACTAATAGGGTTGAGGAGGCTTTTCACTGATAACAACATACACCACTCCTTCAATGATCTTATCACTTCATCTTCTTCCGCTATGGACTACCAAAACTACCACAAGGTAGAAGAGAATAGGTATAATATCCAACCGTTCCTTATATATTCATATCATCCATAATATCCCTTTCTACAATCATTTTATAGTATATAATTTTTTCCTATAAATAGAAGTAAAATTACGTCCGGTCACAAACCCTGTAGGTACATGTGAGCCTTCATCTATTCATTATTTACTACCTCTAGAAAAAAACAGACCATATTAGTATATGGATTGGTGTATGCCGACTCCAAACACTCTCACTACTATAAATAGAGGAACACCGGAGAATTTTTTATCATCAATGAATCTAGAAAAAACTATTATAATAAGAGAGTTGAAAACTTTCCAGTATAATCCCACATTCCAATCTTTCTATACCATGGAATCCCACAATATCTTCCTAAGAACCTCATGTATGAACACTACACATATCACCGTGATACTCTAATGTGTATCTAGAAATTAAAATATCTAAACCATCTTTCATGATATTCCTCCACCTATCGAGGTTCATTTGTGAATTTAATGAATGGTGGTTTCTCGTGTGAGATATCCCATGATCAATACCTTTATCCTACAACTTCCATATATGCCTCAACAATAGTATTCTAAAATTGTTGTAGATTATTCTCAAAAACAAAAAAATCCTAGATGATATCCTCTATAAGTTTATCATCCAAAGTAAGAAAACATTAAGGATCATATGTTATGCCCTCTGGAGGAAACCATGGAAGAAGTATTAGAAGAATAAAACCACACACTAAAATAGAAGAAATGACCATACACTAAAACAACCTCAATTCCAACCAGAAAAAACATCAGTGAAAACTATGATTAAGATCAAAGGCATACCCTAAACTCTATTTTTTAACCTATTTCATAACCTTCATTCTTTGAAAACCATTTCAGATATCCATTTAAAATTTATTTCAAAACACCTTTCCTTTTACCAGTACAAGGGGAAAATTCTATTTATAACAGCCAATTTCTACACACAAAAAAACAAATCATTAAATCATGCCATTCCATTTTATTAATAAATTTAACAAAACCAAAGAAATTTACATCATTAAACAAAGGCAAGAGATATAACTATCTATCTCAAACATATGGTCTCACACAACTGCAATGAGATCCACCATAAGAAAAAAAACAAAAATGATAATGGAGTCCCCATAATAAATCAGAACATCTCAGAATTGATTCAATTTTAAAAAAGAGACCACAAAGTGGAATGATCATAAAATACCTCAAGAACAAACACCCACCGAACTATAACCATCAATGTATAGACTCATGGAACAAGATTACATGATGGATCTAGAAAATAATCTATATCAACATCATCAAAGATGAACACATTTAAAACCATAGTGAAACAAGGATAACATGATTATAGGAAACAAATTAACCAAAATATTACACACCTAGAGAGATCAAACCCAACTAAAATAGAGATAAATCACTGAATAAAGAGATTTAGATGGAGCCAAAGTCTCCAAAATAACCCAGGGAGAGCCCCTAGATCAAGAGAATGGATGTTGTGGATGAATGGATGAAAATAATCATCCTTGAAGTTCCCTAAAATCCCAACTCATGATACTTAAATTAGGTTTAATCCCATTACACATCTTTTAATCCATGACACTATAGTCCGTCGAAAAAATCGTCACCTTTTTATTAAAAACCTGATTTTTAACAATACACGTGTAATATTTACATGGATTCTACTCTTTTTCACTATGTACCATGTGCATGGATTCATCCCAGTGAAAAAATACAAACCACCACAGATATCCTTTAAACTAGGGGAGAACCAGACCAATACATTTTCAAATTTATACCTAAACTCCATTGATTAAAACCAACATACATTCTCGAACTTTATGCCATTTGACCCAGAAAATGATCTCCATCCTCTAGAGACCCAAGACACACCCAAATTAAGGGTAAAATGAATAAATAGAATGAAAATAACTGAAATATTTTAACATTATGTTACAATAGTGACGTACATGAAAATTTTTCCATCATAAGATTCCAAATGGTCTTATGTTTTATGAGAATTCCAACTCATAGTAACGATGATGAGTTAGATGCTCAATGATTCAATATTCATGAAGGAAATTTCATGACCATAGTCTAGATTTTAGAGAAATAAGATGAATAATTATAACCATGCTATCTTTGTTGGGGTTGAATGTGACAACCTGAGATTTTATGAAATATTTTTTTCAACTCAGTCTTATTTATTTGATAGCTTGTGTCACACACAACAATGAGCACAAAAAAACCTTGAAACATCATTATAACCAATCAATTAATTGGGTTGGCATGAAAAAAAATTAAATTACAAGCCATACAAAAATCTATTAATCAATAAAGCTATATTGATTAATTATTAGTAAATAATCACATAATTTTTAGAAATTTCACTTTAATCTTTAAAAATAAAGTTTCATTATATATGGGTTTAAATAATTATTTATAGTATATTATAATTAATTTATCAAAATTTTATAAAATTTATTTTATAAATATGATATCATTTTTTACATCAACATATCAAAATTATCTTAGAGAGATTTATTTATGAAAAGATTGATTTTTTAATGTGTAGTGAAAAATACTATTTTTTATCAGAAACTGTACTTGTATTTCACACATGTAAAAAAGTATCATTTTGTTTTAAAATGGATTAAAACTAAAATTAGTTCTATTATATTTTAAATAATTCAATTAAGTTCATTAGATCAATTTTATGTTAGAACTTGGCATAAAAAGTTCTCTTTATAGAAGTGTATAAATATGATAAAATTA
The DNA here is from genome assembly GCA_963277665.1 of Viscum album. Classification (NCBI taxonomy): domain Eukaryota; kingdom Viridiplantae; phylum Streptophyta; class Magnoliopsida; order Santalales; family Viscaceae; genus Viscum; species Viscum album. Next base: position 1,711,123,167 of record OY728165.1, on the reverse strand, counting down.
TTTTTAAGTGCTTATTGCATTATTATCTTAATAAATAAAATTTAAATCTATTGGTTAAGGATTTTAATAGAATTTTTATATAATTTATTCAATAAATTGTTTTAGTATTCATCTATTTTTTTCATTGCATGGGTTAATAATTAATCCATTTTAATAGTTAAAACATTGTTTTTGTAATAAGTTTTCTTACTGACTTTGAAAAAAAATTAATTAATCTATAACACTTATTTATATTAAGTTTTCTAATATATATTCTATATTTTGAATCAAACGTTCAAATTTTTTAAATAGGTCCCTCTTAATTTTATGCATTAGGAATAGTAATTTTTGTAAAAAATATCACCTCAATAAAGAGTGGATCATGTTTATACATGTTAAAAAGAAGTTATAATGACATGATTTTTATTGAAATTGGTATTGGATAAATTAAATACTACCCTTATCACATTATAATTGATTTTTTTTAATGGACATTTGTGCATGAAAATGACATATATAAAATCTAATGAAAATAAAGTTACAAATTTCACTCTTGTAATTCTAAACATCTCATCTATGTCCATATAGAAAAAAAATAAAGATATGAATAAATATAATTGTCAATTTTGAGCATCATAAAACTATTTTCATGAAATAATTTAATTTCAAAATTTTAAAATTTTTCTAATTACCTTCAATTCTTATGAAACTACGTCACAACATTTCTTCAATTAATAGAAAAATAAAATAAATAATTTCAATAATAATAAAATAAATATAATTTGGGTAATTTATAGTGTTTGCAAAAACAATTAAAAAAATATATCAAATTAGTGATTTTTAAGAGGATTTTATTCAAATTAAAACTTTTTATTTATGTCCATTAATTCAAATTATATAAATAGTTTCAAAATTTACATTAATAATATTTTATCAAAATAATAAAATATAAAATTGATAAAAAATATTAAAATACTTGAAATAAGAGAATTTGAATAATATATAGTTGATAATTTCTTAACTTTTTCATTTATAATTCATTTCTAACATTATAATTAAAATTATTATCATTTACGAGTGAAAACGATGCTCTTGTAGGGAAGGTTAAAAGAAGATAACTAAGGGGATAAACCAATAGATAAGTTCTAAAATAGCATAGAAAACTGTCCAAATTTTATATTTTTGGTGATATAAGAATAATGTGTTACCGTATCTTCAAGTATGTGTCCATTTTGAACTATTTTTCTTTAGAATGACTTTATTATATTTCAATCTTATTGGAAACTTAAAGTGGGACCCTCCCCTCAATTGTAGAAGGGAACCTCTCCTTTCTCTTATTCACACAACATTGAGTCTTCCAGATCGAAAATACCCTCTAAAAACCCATATAAACTTTATTATAAACATTATAGAGGTTTTTTTCTCTCCAAAAAAACCTACCCTAGGATCCTTAAGATAATATACAAAGAATTTGTTTCAAATAAAATATGATCTCCTTAATGTATCAATTTCTTTTTAATTATTATTTAAACTCTTTTATATATTTATTATTTATAATTAAATATTAAATTAAGGAGTATCAATATATTGGAAATTTATTATTACTATAAGACCACAATTATAAAACATATTTTCCATAAAATATAAATTGAAACAATCTCTCGTGCGTTTATATGACTTACCATCTCCATATAGCAATACACTTCATTCTCCAATAAAAATAGTTTTTATGCATGAAATTTATTTTTAATAATTAACTAAATATATCACTATTGGTGAAATATTTTTGTTAAATTTATATATGATTTACATGATCAAAATTTTTAAACATTTAACAAATAGTTTTCTAGTCATAGTTTAAGAATAAATTAAATTTTATACTTAAAAATATATTTTTCTTGAAAAGTCAATATTCTTCGTATTTTTCACAGAAAAATATAATATTACTATCTTTTATTTTTAGGTATTTAATTGTATAAAAGGAATTAAATATTAGTAATTATTTGGTTTAAATTTGGTAATTAGGCCTCTTTTATTTTTTTTAATATAAATAATAATTATGGTAAAATTTACCACCACATAAGTGGTAAATATTGTTTATATGGATTAAAGATAAATGATAATAATATAATTATTCATCCGAATATAGATTTTATGAAGTAAATTTAATACTTAACACTTTATTTTATAAATTTAGTTATTTAATGGACATTGGTTGATGAAAATTAATTATATATTATTTAAATGAAAGAATGATACAAAATGTCACTCTATTTATTTTTAATATGTACTATGTGTACACATAGTGAAAAATTTAGTTATGAATGAATATAAATATAAATATTTATATTAGTAAAAAAATTTCATGATATAAATTTATTTTTAATTTTTATTAACTATATAATTACTTACATTTATTATGAAACACCGTTGCGGTATGTCTTTATTTGTTAAAAAATATAAAAAATGATTTTAAAAATGTTAAAATGATATAATTTGAGTGAGTAAATTTGAACTAAGAATAGTGTCAAAATTGACATTAATGATATTTTATCCAAGTAATATATTATTAAAATATTTCAAAATAATAAATATATAATATCAGTTTAATATTATATTGTTTAAAATTTCAAATATTTTCTATTTATGGGTCATTCTAATCCTTATAAGTAAAAAATTACACATCATTCAAATTGAAAAAGGTGTTACCGTAGCTAAAACTGATTTGGATAAAAAAGGGTTAATCAAAATGATAAGGACTAAAATGACACAAAAACATGTCTAAATTATACTGGGTGATTGAAATACAACCATATAATACATATATAATTAAAAAAATAACTATTTTGAGGCATTGTAATTGAGAATAAATTTATTATAATTTATTCCATTGAGAAATCCCAAAAGTTCCACTCACTTCATTTATAAATGGAAACCTATTCCCTCCCTTTTTACACAACTCTGAAACTTATTTCTCTACCAAAATATTAAAATTTCCCTTATAAAATTAACTATAAAAATCATAGAGGTTTTGATATTCCCAAAATACCATCCCTAGAGCCCTTGATTGGATATCTAATGAAGTATTTCCAAAAGGAGGCAATCGTCCTTACAAATCACTTTCATTCCTACTCTCCATTATCTCTTATAAATCTATTTTATTATCACAAAATAATAACTTAATAATCATAATTATATTTATGTTTTATTATGATTATTAAAATTCCATTGTAATCCTTCTTACTCATTAAGTGGTAAGTGAATGTATGGCGCTTATGTATGTACGACTTACAGTCTCCACGCAGCGATACAATTAATTATTCATCAAAATAGTTTATGGATAGGTATTATGATTGTTTTAATGCCTGTATTTTATATTAATGAATCAATTATGCATTTTTAATAAAAATATCATTTATACCATTATAGCATGAAATCCATTGAGATACGATAACGTTGATCGTGCGTACATGTGGACCACCACCCCATGAAGTGATGCGATTCGTTTTTCATTTATATTTTACATGGATGGTAATGAAGATTAATTTGAAATATATATTTGATATATTAAATAATAATTATCTTTTAAATTTGAATTAATATTTACTGTTCATTCCTTCCATCTGTTCAAAAATTAAAATTGTTTTCTTACGTACATTCGACTTACCATCTTCATGAACAATGTAACTCATTTTTATATCTCTAACTTTTAAGGGTTACTATAAATATGTTTATAATGAATATATATATTATTTATATCATTATAAAATCTTCGGATTTGGTGGAACCAAGGTAAATGTACAAGACCCAGAACTAATGAACTGATATACTAAGGATAAACCAAACAGTAAACACTCAAAAATTACTATTTTGAACCGAAATTATTGAAAAAATGGTGTTTTGAGATGTTATAAAGGGATAATATATGATATTACAAATATTAACATGACTACAATATAAAATTATAAAAAATATATACTAGGATAGAGTGATTTAAAATCTAGGTGAACTCGTGGTAACAATACATTTCATAATCTCATCAATATTTGGGATTGTGTATGTTTAAGTCTCCACTAGGAAATATTTCTCTTCCATATCCATGTTTTCTAAAAAAATACATTCTCCTTGAATTTTTTGATTTCATTTTCACCCATGTTTTACTTTTTATAAAAAAAATCAAAAAGAAATATTTTTGTTAATTTCCAAATGAGGTAATTTGGGACTTTTCTGGATAAAAATTCTGAAAGAATTTTTTTAACATTTACAGAATGAATTTGTTTTTCAGAAATAATGAATAAATTTTTCTTCAAATATTAAATTATAATTATATAATCTTTTTTTCAAATAAAATTCATTCTGTTATAATTTTGTGACTTTTTTTAAAAAGTTATTTTGAAATAGAAATGTTATTTTCCTCAAGAATTATTCCAAGTGATATTTCAATATACTTTTCCATCTAAGATGCCATTATTTGATATTACACATGCCTTATTGGGTGTATGATCCAATGGTACCATCTTAATTATTTCTCTGAATGAATTATTTTTATGATGAAAATATGATATTCTAATGAAACCCATTTCTTTTTCATTTGCGATGTTATAATGAAATGTTTATTAAACACATTTATTTTTGTGGTTTATAATATGATGAATGCCTTGTTATCACATTTCAAACATATGCGTGATTTTCAGTATGTGATAGTGGGTATGTTATAATCAGGGATTGTCTTTATGTTATAACAAATGGTGGTGGTTATGTTATAACCAAGGATAGGCCAGACCTATATCACCTCCCAATGCATTGGGTAAAGATTGAAATCTCATGAGATAAATTGGACTAGATTGGGGATTAAAACTAGGTTAGTAATGGAATATGTCAACTCTGATAGACATGGTAGTGAACCATTCCTACTACGACAGTTTTGCGACTGATCCCATTCCACTATGATATCCTTGGAAATCATCCCTAACTACAAAGGAAACAATATTCTTTGCTTATATGTATTCCAAAAATCAATGATTTATGCTTTTGATTATCTTTCAAGGTTCATGTTCTCTGATCCCCTTATGGTTAATATATTATGAACTACAAAAATTTATTCCATGACTTAATATTATGATATTTGACATGAATGTTATTGTATTAAAATGTAATGATCATGTTCATATACCCCTTTTCTTATGTTAGGCTTATGGGATATTTGATACCACCCTTATTTACTCTTACTGGGAATATGAGATCAACTGTTTATTATGCTTCCTTTATCAAGGTTATGATGAAAGGAATTATCTATTATATTTCCAAGAATGGTGATGTTTATGAATAAATGAGTGGGAGATGATATAGATGTTTTATGAACCAGTTGTTTATGTTTCCACGTTTCCCATGATACTATACCTAAACTTTATGGACCCATCCCAGTGGGGACCAATCCATAACTCCCTAATCCAGCCTCAAATAAGACATGGGATGGTGACCAGCATTGAATAGGCAGATCACTGACATGGTAGGACTCAACCTAAATACATGTACACACAAACACATCTCCAAGCCTATAGAATTCTTAAATGTAAAAAAAACTAAATAACCATGCATGCATGAATATAAATCCTGTAACCAGAGTATGATTGGATGTAAAAAAAATTAAATAGGAAAAAATAGAATCCCAATGCAAAGAGTCTGAAATATAAGCACAACTAGAATGTAAGTGCTAGGACTGGTGTCAAAAAGCTGCAGGAATACACCTCGGTATGTCCGGTATAACTAAACACTGCTAGGTCCTAGTCTGCCAAGGGCTTTGTTTAAAGGAAAATCATCTGCACAAGGGGTGACATGTGTGGAAAAACACTATATAGGGGTGAGTATAAAAATACTTAGTTGGACACCTTTAATCTTAAAATCATACAAGAAAAAGAAAAATTTGTCATCTCTACACTGGTATATGTCTACAACACACAGAACAAGAATACCTAGATATACTCAACAAGACACCCATTCTAGAGGTAAGTCTCAACCATAGGATACCAACTATGGATTACAGATTAAAGATTCAAAAAATAACTCATCCGATATAACACAATATTATGTTTGATATCATTGATGATGTTCGTCCAATAGGTACTGCTCATCTGTTATTGTCATGAGAAGGAACATGTTGATAGTTTGAAGAGAATAAGATACAAGAATGAGGTCCACTACATAGTCCAAGTCTTGTGCCAGGAAATCAAACTAGATTAACACACTAAGTAGAGGATTGAAACCCATGTAGTGTTGGTAACATTGATACCAAGAAATCCACCTAAATAATGATGATGTATAGGTGATCTCACTCTCGGCCTCTCAGAGGGATTCCAACAACTCTATCTATAAATTCCTGATGAAGGGATCAGAGAACTAGTAGTAGGAGGAAATTACATACCAACATTTAAATAAAGGATAATTGGAACATACCCTAACAAAAAAAATCCAAGATATAGAGGAAAAGGGAACCATGACATGTATTGTAGAGTATATGGTGTGTAGTAGGAAAGGAAGATTCTAATTCATTTCAAAAGGTGGTAAAAAGGATATTTTATATGATGGAGGAAAGGAAGATTCTAAATAATGCACAACCCATGATATGATGATTCAAATTCAAGAAGTATGGGAATTATGCCAATCAAAGAACGGATAAAAACGTTTTTTATGATCATCATCAATAATCTCACATGGCCAAAGACAAATGGAAATATCATTCGATCATAATTGCTGAAGTGGGTTACAAGAATGACTTGGTAAAGTGTACTCTTATTATCCACTCTAAAACTGCTAATGTCTTATTTGATTCTAGGTATACCAAATATTTTATATTAGAATAATTTTAAAATGGAATCATAGTACCACTTTAGATATTATATAGTGAGTTGGGAGTAAAAATCCTGAATGGTATGATGATCACATCTCATGTTTATGATTCTTATCCAATTTATTTTTATAGAAATTTATAACCTATAAATATCATTATTATTCAATTAATTGAATTAAATGTTATTTTGGGAATGGGTTTTGTTTATTTACATAATTTCCACATCAATTTCCATGGAATAGATGACATGGTTGATATTATAAACCAACCTATGATCTCTGATTAGTGTCTTAAAAAAAGGTACCTCTAAAAAAATTACATCCATCATGTGGGTCATGATTACTATTCAAAAGAAGTGTTTATCAATGATGGTTGGGGTGAAACTCAACATAAAATATATTTCTATTGTTCAGTATTTTATTTATGTCTTTAAATAATAGTTTCCTACTCTTCCTCGAAATCATGAAGTTTCATATTCAATATAACTGATACATGATGCTACACACATTTCCAAGACTCCATATATAATGGCCTTTAATGAGTTTCCAGAATTGATTATGAAAATATAAGGGAATATTGATAAAGGATTAATTAAGACAAGTTCATCACCTTAGGGTGAAAATTTTCTATTTGTTAAGAAGAAATATGGATCAATGTGATTATACATTGATTATCAATAACTTGAAAAAATCACTATCAATAAAATGTATCATCTACCATGGATGGATGGATTTTTTGATCTATTGTGTATAGCTCAATACTATTCCATGATTGATATTCATATTAAATATCATTAATTAAGTACACCCAATATAATAGTATATACAAGATATGGAAACTATGAATTCATAGTGATTCTATTTGGCCTTATTAATTCCCCTACTATATTCATGGATTTAATGAAAAAAGTCTTTATATATTACCTTGATCAGTTTATTATAGTCTTTTTAGACAATATTCTTGTATATTAAAAGAGAAAGGAATAGAATGAAGATTATTTGAGAATTGTGATATTGAACTTGAAGAATTAGAAACTTTATACAAAATTTACTAACTATGAATTTGGGCATCGAGGAGTTTAATTACTTGGTCATATAATCTCAAGTGAGGGTATATTAGTAGAACCTTAATAGATAGAAGTTACTGATCCTTATACCAGACTAACCACTATATCGAAGATATTTATACTTAATGTTTTGGATGGATAATATTGTAACTTTTTGTAGATATTTTCATGGCTATCAAATATAATCACCAAGTTATCATTGAAGGGAGGATATTTCATTTGGATGGATGAATGTGGGGAATGCTCTAAGGAACTAAAAAAATGAAAGTCTTCACACCTTTGATTCGCTACCCTGCAACATAGAAGGGTTTGTAATATATAGTGATTCACTATAAAACGTACAGGGATGTTTCCTCATGCATAATGACATGGTTATATAATATGCCTTTCTAAAAATTGAGGTTCCATTAGAAAAATTACTCATCTCATTATTTGGAGTTAGATATGGTAATTTTTTCATTAAAAATAAGGAGGAAATATTTCTATAGGGAAATGTGTGACATATATAAAGATTAAAAAAAATGTTAAATTATGTATTAACTCAAAAAGAGTATAACATGTTCCAAATAATATAGTAGTAATTTATAAAATATTATGATTGATCAATACAAAACCACTCTAGGAAAGAGACCAAGGAAAAAATTTCTCTAATTCAAGAATATAAATCAAGTTTGTATATAATTAAAATGAAAAAAACATGATATTTATGGACTAGAAATGGATGGATCTTGAAATATTAAAAAATGGGGGGAAATCGTCTCTTTCTTAAATGACTATTCATCCATCTATTCATGTAAAGATTAAAGCGGCACAAAACAATGATTTTGAGCTGAAAAAATGATAAATTTTCCTAAGTCCAAACTAGATTGTGATGGAATAATATGTTCCATGAACCATATATGTGTCCCTTCAACACCATATTTTAATAAGGAGATTATGGATGAATCAAATAGTTCTTAATTCTCTATTCATCCAAGAACAATGAAGATGTATAGAGATTAGGAAGATTATTTCAGGTGGGGTGGCATGGAGAGAGATATTTCAGTTGTTGTATTTTGGTGATAGGTATGTCAACAATTCAAGTCTAAGAGACTGTGTCTATGGGGTTCTACAACCATTACCCATACCAGAATAGAAATGGGAAGAAATCACAATGTATATTTTCGTAAGATATCCTAATAATATATAGGTAATAATGGTATTTAGGTAGAATTTGATCACCATAAAAAGCTATCACACTTTATTTCCTTTAATAAATATTTCTCTCTGGATGAACATACTCGGTTATACATTAAAGAAGTGACATTATTTCCAAGTTTAACACTATAAATTTATCTAATCAGGACTCGAGGTTTACCTAGATGTTTCGAATAACTCTTTAGTAGGATCTGGATAATGGGATAAGTTTCAACACTGCTTACCATCATTAGAAAATGTCACTATGGGAGGACCATTCAGACTCTTGAAGAAATAGTATAATATTTCTATTAGATTTAATATGTGGTTTGTATAAATGCATTCTATTAGTGGAATTTTCTTACAAAAATATATTTCACTCCATAATTCATATAGATCCTTATGAAGTCCTCAATGGTAGTATGTGAGAAAATTTAACATGTTAGAATGAAGTTGGAGAAATAAATTTATTGGGGCCTTTTCAAGATGATAAATTTGTAGACAAGATTAGATCCATTCAAAAAACACATAAAAGTATCTCAGAATTTACACAAAGGTTATGATAATAATCATTATAAAGATATAGAATTTGAATATGGTGACAAGTTATTCAATTGAATATATTTATGGAAGAGGGTGATGAGATTTGGAAAGAAGGGAAAGCTAATACAAATGAATATTTTTCCATTTATAAATTCATTATTGTATCGGTATGGAAGTTCACATGTACGCCTCAGTGACTCTATAATTTTAATGATATATTTTGACCCAAAAATTTTATATATCTATAGGACATATTAGGGAGGTTTTAAATCATTTTATTTGAATTAAACCTTTATCTTTATTTGTTTTAAGTTATATTAAATGGATTGTGTCGAAATTGAAAATAATGTTATTTTATCAAAATAATATTTTATTAAATTATTTAAAAATAATAAATATTTCAAAATAAGACATGTTTAATATTTCATGGCGTAAAATATCAAAATATGTACATTTATTGGCCAAATTGTACCTTATAAGTAAATATTACACCCTTTTAATATTAAAAAATGTGTTACCTTTTTTAAAATTAATATCGGTTAACTAAAAGTTAATCAAAATGATAGGGATTACAATGAAACAAAAACATATCTAAATTATTATGGTTGATGGTATCAAAACACTAACCTACCAAATATTTAAATAAATTTCTATTTGGCGCCATTTTGATTGTGAATAAATTTATTATAATTTAATCTTTTGAGAAATACACAATGTGTTGCTCACCTAAATTTTAAAAGGGATCAAAATACCTCAATTATTTATAACACTTCAAGCCTTATATATTGACCAAAATCTAAAACTTTTCCTTATAAACATCCTTTTAAAAATCTCAATGATTTTTTATTTCACAAATACCAACCCTACAGCCCTTTTGAGGATATCTAATGGAGTTATCCCAAAGAAGAGGTAATAACCCTTCCAGATCACTTTTTTTCTTCTATTATTTTCCTTCTCTAAATATATGGTATTTACCATAGTTAGTTAACTCAGTATAATTAATATTAATTTTTTTATAATGATTATAAAACAATATTTATATTCCCTATTCTCTGTCAAACTAGAAGTGAAAGTATCGATCATGCATATGTACAACATATCATTACTAAGTAGTAATACAATTAATTTTTCATAAACATATTTTATGGATGGATATTTTGATGATCTTAATGTATATATATGATATTAATGACAAAATTATTATTTTTTAATAATAATAACATTTATAATGTCTTACTATCCAATCATTTTAGAAATGATAGAGTCACTCAGGCGTACTTATTGACTTCCACCTCTACAAAGCAATGTGATTCATTATTCATTAATATTTTACTTGGAAAGAGATGAGGATAAATTTTGTGTATATATATGATATATATGATATAATACTTATTTTTTAATGGTTAATTAATATTTACCTTCATTTTTTCAATCCATTGTAAAATAAAAACTGCAATCCTGCTTACGTTTGACCTACCTTCTCCATGAACAATTTGATTCATTTTTCTATCTCAAACTTTCATGGATCATTATAAATATTAACATAATGAATATATTTGATATTTATTTAATGTGAAATATTTTTTATATGATGTAATATAAATAAATATAAATGTCTTAAGACTACTGAACTGATATACTCATGATAAACGAAATAGTAAACACCCAAAAATAAGAAGTTTAACAAGTAATTATTAAAACAATGGGGTGTTAAAATGTTATAAAAGGATCATATATGAGATTATAAGAAAAAAATTGACTCTATAATATAATTATAATTAGTCTAATTTTCTTATACTAGAGTTTAGAGTGCATTTAAAGCCTGGAAAACCGGAGTTAAGAGATTATTTCACAATTTCATTAATATTCAGGATTGTTTACGTTTAAGTCTTTACCCACAACAAAAATTTTGGATTTACCTAGCTATAACCTTTATCAATGAAATATTAAAGAACTGATAAAGGAATCCTTTATTATTTTTAGAAATGTACAGATTAAGGGACTCTTTTATTAGTGCTAGCAAAAAAGCATTGATAAAGGGGGGCCTTTATTAGTGCTTTTTTTACTAGTGCTGATAAACATTGTATTTCATAAAAAATATATATCATCAGAAACAATATATTATTATATAAAAATATTTATATTGGTATAAATATAATATAATTTTTTAAATATGATTATGGTAAGGCTAAATAGGCATTTATACTTAATATATGAGATATTTAGTGGAAAATAGATTCAAATAATTAAAATTAATATTATTAATTAATAATATGCTAATTATTATCGTGTAATTATAATTTAATAAAAATTTAAGGATATAAAAATTAAATAAACTAATGAATGATCTATGATAATCTAAAAACATGAATTGAACTTCAAATTGCCAAAACTTTTTATCTTTGTGTCTTTTAGGCTCTATAACATATCAAATCAAATTCTGTAAAGACATCTACGACGTGATGAACCGAGGGACCACAATCACCCTTTTCTTGAGATCAAAAAGGATTATTAGTCCTCCAAAATTAAATATTTATTTTGGATACACTCAGATTCATTTAATAGAGTAATCTTATACTTTTTCAGTAGAGACTGAATATATTTATAGGGATTACTTTCATAAAAATATTATGGTTTTAAAATTTAATAATTATTTGTATTTATAATTAAACACGTGAATATTTTCTTATATCAATTTATAATTAATAAATTTTAAAAATACATATTTAAAAAAAATTCATAAAGTTATCTAAAAAAGTAATTAAAATAATATTTAACAAATCTTTTACATCATATAAATAAATGAATATATATATATACTTATAATAATATATATATATAATTATTATATATTTATGTGTGTGTGTATTAATAAATGGACATATATTTATATTTATTTTCTAATATATGTAAATGAATATTAATATTTAAGGTATTTAAGTAAATATATGTATATATATCACACACGTAAAAACATATACATTATAATTTAATTTAAAAACAATAGTATAAATATATTAGAATATAAATATTTATGTATATATATATATAAACATAAATTTAATAAAATATCCAATAATACATCTGAGCGTAGTGGTAAAGGTGTTCCGGTATCAAAAGAGAGGTACATGGACAATTCTAGATGCACATAGAGGGTCAACAAGAGTCTAGAATTGGGAAATGAACTTAAAAAGGGCCATTATGATTATTAAAAAATAGGGTGCAAAAATTGGGTTACAGGTGGTGTAGGGGGTGAGTGGATGAAACACACTGAGAATGAGGGGAACCAAAAAATAAATAAGTTTCCTACTTTATCCATAGTAGAAAAAAAGCACTGAAAAGACACCCTTTGTCAGCACTTTTTTATCACTCAAAAAGGAATCTCTTAAAATCACATAGATAAATAACAATTTTATAGAACTATTAAAGAAAATTTTTTGAACTATAAAAAGTGGGACTAGTTGTAGTGGGCGGGGAATAATTCTCTTCAATATCCATGTTTTCAAAAAATGTTTTTAAAAATATTTTTACCATTCTCCTTGGACTATTTGTAGTAATTTTCAACCATGTTTAAATTTTTAAAAATGGTTTTAAATGAATGTTTTTGTCATTTTAAAAATGAGGTACAATGTGACTTTTTATTGAAAATAGAGTAGTAATGTTTTTCAACTTATATTTTATGAACGAATTTCCATGCTTTCATGAATAAATTTTTATTTAAATCTTGTTTTACCATTTTGCAAAGTTATTTTCATTGAAAATGTGTTCCTTTATAATTTTATTACTTTTAAAAAAATTATTTCTAAAGGGAGAAGTAATTTACCTCAGGAATTATTTCAAGTTATCTTTTAAAATAATTTTCTATATAATATGACATTATGTTATGTTATGTATAATTTATTAAGAATATGATATAAGGTTACCTTATTTTTTATTTCTCTTGATGGGTTATGTTTATGATGAAAATATAAAATCTTTATGAAACACATTTCTTCTCCATGGGGTTTTTTATTAAATGTTAATGAAACCCATTTCTTATCATGTGTCTGTATATAATTAATGTTATAGGATATTGTCATACACATAAGTATGATTTTAATTATGTGATGATGGTTATGTTATAACTAAATATGGTGGTTAAATTATAACCAATGATGGGTGGTACTTATATCTCCCTATAATGAATTGGGTTATGATTCATATATCTTGAGATAAATAAGAGTAGAATGGGGGTGTACCTAATTTATTAAGGGAACATGCCACTATGATAATATTGAGAGTCAAAATTCACTAATATGATGGTTTGGGGACTGAAACCATTCCCCTATGTAGACTTGGTAATGAGTATTGAATAGTAAGGAAAATATTTTCTATGCTTATGCCTTTAGGAATAGTCAATGTCTTATGCCTAAGTTAGGATTTCATGGTTCATGTTCTTTGATTCCATTATTATTCATATCTTATAAACTACACGGATTTACAGAATGAATTATGATTAATATATTTTAATTGTAGGGTATGTTTTATAAATGTTAAGATCATGTTATTATACACTTATTCTCATGTTATGATTATGTGATCATTGATACATCCCTTGTTTAAAATTAGTGAGAATTTGAGCTCAGCCTTTTATTATGTTTGCTTTACTGAGGTTATTAAGGAAGGTATTGAGTATGTTATGTAAAAAAAGGGTGATAATTATGATGAAAAAAGTGGGAGGCGATGTACATATTTTATGAACCAATTGTTTATGATTCCATGTTTCTAAACATACTAGTCCGGAACTATTATTGGATGGATTAGAATGTTTTTTAATGAATATTCATCTATTAAGATGTAATATATATGTGTGAGAAGTATGGGTTTCTATATTTTACTTTTTACCAAATAGTTTTAAATGAATTTTCTTTTCATTTTCCAAACAAGGTATTTTCTGACATTTATCTACAAAAGTGTGAGTGGAATGTTTTATTTTATTATATAAGACAAGAATGGAATTTCATACTTTCATGACCTGTCAATTCTTTAAATCCTCCATTATAAGTTTTCAAATTTATTTTCAAATAAAATATTTTCCTTAATATTTTGGAAATTGTTATGTTTTAAAATTATTATTTCAAAGTTGAAAAAATATTTTCTATAAGGAAAATTAAAATGATCCATTAAATGATTACTTCATCTATAATAACATACTTGGATGTCAATTATGTTTTATTGGGGATATGATCAATTGATACCATCCTTATTCATTCCCTGGTGGATTTATGATTATGATGATGAGATTTTATAAAGGCCATTGATTTCCATGGGTTATGATATATTAAATTGATGAAATGTTTATGAAAACCATATTATTTAAATAGGATAATATGTTAGGTTATGATGAGTGTTTTATGAAATTTTGGTACACAGATATATGTTTTTTATTATGTGATGGGTGGGATTGGAATCATAAATCCATCAAATGCATTTGGTAATGTTTTGTAACTCATGAAATTACTATGGGAAACATGTTAATGTGCTTCATCCATTATAAGAAATAAGTCAATGTACATTTTCCTATAGAGCTCAGATGGATCCTAGAGGGAGACTAAGAGAAAGGTGGGTCAATTTACACAAATTTTTACTAAATTTTACAATATTCTAGTTAGAACATATTTCTCTTGATACTCTGACCTAGTTAAGAGGAATGGATCTGTTTTTCACTCTTAGAAATTGTAATATAGATAGTAAAAGAGACAGTAGATGAAACAGATTTTTATATGGGTTAGTACTAAGACCTACTCCTTACCATGATCAAATTGTGGTGGTTTTATGGATTTTCTTATCACTAAATATTGCAATGAAAATAAATTTGTATAACTGGAATCCAATATTATATAGGTCAACCCACACCCTTTGATGGAATTATGGAATTATATATACTAGTACCACTAATTTTAAATGGAGTTGTTTTTACTAGAACAACATGTTCATTAATGATATTGATGGTTGATCAAATGTATAATGATCGTACGATCTTCCACCAAAAAATTTCATGATCAAACAACATTGTGTAATTTTTTAAGATCCTCAGCAATGTTGTTCATGAGACTTCGCTTCAAATTATTAGGTTCATGTGATCACATTCCAGAAAAATTTACCCATCACTAGATCCTTCTCTCTTCGATACAAGAATGTTTCATGATCTTTTTCATAAACATATAATGTAATAGTTTTTGTAAATATTCTTTCTAAACACCATAATTCACATATTTATACACAAATAATATAGTTCATGGGTCAAAAATAATTCAATTTAATAAATTCTCAATTTAAATACTCTAATAAATGTGTTTATGAATTAAAAAAATTATTCTTATCAGTCAACATGTTTTGAATTACATATAAATCTTGGGTATAATTATTCTCATTTAAATACCCAAAATAATCTGGGTATTTATTTCTTCATGAAAAGTCAATGAAATACCCAATGGGTATTCTTATTCTTCATATGGGTAAATGATGACCCATGACTCACCCGAAAACTAGGTGGATTTAGGTTTTCTTCTTCTTCCCACATGACAAGGTCAACCATGACCACCCTTTTCATACATGAAAGCATGAATCTCATTTACCCAAGAGATACTAGAATTATATTATAACTTCTCATGTGGGTAACTAATCACATAAAACTCCTCTGTTTTTTCACATGGTGTTGTAACACCCCAATGATTTATAAATAAATTTAATATAGAATTTAATGAATGAAATACTGAGTCTCTTCGAAACAAAACTTTTTTATTTTAACCTAGTCATTAAACATTTTTTTCCACCTCATTGATTTTAATTTAGAAAAAATGACATACACGGTGATGATCAGTAAGATATTTAAGGTCTGATAGGATCAACTTATAGTTTTTTGTGAATAGTAACATTCCTTAGGAATAGTAATATGTCCTTTATAAATAGAAAATCATTCTAATGAATAGTAAACACACCCATAAAAGTATAAATAAAATTTTGGCACCTTATAAATGAAACAATGATATTATTATATAATGGTATAAGTAACTGAATATTTAAAAATTAATAATTAAGTGTTGGTATTTTTTTCAATAATAAATAATTAATTACAATTTTAGAATTATCAAATTTATTTAAAATAAAATTCATATTCAAAGAATGAATTCATAAATCAATATTTTTTTCTTATGATTCCCAGATAATTTAATAAGATCTTAGTTAATTTTTAGGGTGTTATAGAATAATCTTTAATTTTAAAAACTATATTTTGAATTAAATGATTATTTTAATTAAAAAATAATTTTATCATTTTTAGAGAATTATTTTCATAAAATGGAGATCATTTTTTAAATATACATGTCAAAAATTTGGTAGGGTAAATTTTACATATTTTTCTGAAATACTTGAATTTTTAGTGAACATTATAATACAGTAATTCACTATATAAATACATTATAAGATAAATACACTATTCCTTGAGTCGGGGATGATGTATTCACCCATAGTTTAAATTAAAATGGACATATTTATATTATTAGACATAATAATCAACACTTTTGGTTGTCTTAAGAAAAATAACAAAATAATGAGAAATTATCCCTATCCTCTACTCTAAAAACTACCCCTCACTTCCTCTTCTCCTCACACCTTCCATGATTTGAGACTTGTAAAATTTATACCCAATCTCCTTCCCAAGAATCTCCCCAATGTCTTGAAGATCTTGGTATAATCAATTGACAATAATCAATCCCCTTAAAATGATTCTCAATGTGCATTCAAAAGGTAAAATCCTTGTCCTCTTCTTTTTATTTTTCTTTTCAACATCTTTCAATTATTATTATCTCCTCACATCCTATATCCAAATGATCATGATAAATCCAGTATCATCTATATATTTTAATAATATCATGTTAATGTAATAACCTTCATCAATCCCCTTACTCCCTCTCTTTTATTTTAAAGATGGAATCATCATCCTAGAGGCACCGATTTATAACCGCCATGGACGTCAAAATTTCATTCTTTAATTTCTCGTTCAAGGATGTTTATGAAACAAATTCTATAGTTTAACCAGATTATAAAATATGTATTATGTATTATTTAATTTTCTATAAATATTAAATATACATAATACTAATTCATTCGACAAAACAAGTTCATGGCAATTGATATATCACCGTAATAATATAAATGATTATCACTAAATATCTTATATAATGATTCATCTTCATAACATTTAAAATATGATATATATATATATATATATATATATAACAATTTATGCCTATGGATTCAAATTAAAAACATTTAATTCCAAATCTAGAGAATTTTACCCATTATGATAGCTTCATTACTTATAAACAAGTGAACTGATCATGAAAACCAAGAAAACGAATGCTCAAAATCATTGAAATTAAGCTCTATAACTAATAAATATGGGAATAAATTAACTAAATAATAATATAATAAAGAAAATAATTATTTAAAATGTTCTCAATTAATAATTAATGGATTTATTTTGATAATATATGGCGTTAATGTCAACAGAAAAATTTATTTAGACATATGGTAAGGGTTTCCTTCCTGAACCTTAATTTTCATTCAGGTTGTGCTTTATTCCTCTATAAAACAATTTAATTATTAATTTATTTTAAATAATACTTATAAAATATATTTATATGTTCTAAAATCATTTATTCTAATTAGTACATATTTTTTGGGGCGGAAATACATGTTTTAATAGGGTTTCCTTATCTATTATGCACAATAAGCATGCTCGATTAATGGCTACCTTCCAATTTCATACCTATTTTAAAGTTTACTCTATAATATATTTTAATCCACCATTATTATTAAAAAACTGCTCATTTAATCATGGAAAAACTAACTTATTTTATTTTTAGTTTTATGCAAATATTTTTCCAAAAGAACTATTCTTTTCCAAGTAAAAGTGTATTTCTCTCAAAAATTCCTCAAAGATTTAATTAGAGTATTTTTGTCTATTACAACACCTCTATTGATTTTAATGTCTTATTCAAGTTAAATTGTTCTATTTATCTTAAAATATATTTCATTGGATGGTTTTTGATGAGTTTGATTATGGTTGTGCTATCTTTATACTAGTGACTAAACTGCTCAGAATTATTAGTAATTTTGTTTATATATTAGGGAATATTATTTACACTATATATGTATATGATGTTTATGTTTTACACCAATTATATGAGGAATAAATTGGACTAATAAAATTATGATTGGGGACCTCTATAGACCCTCTATTCATTTCTAGGTTTCATATGACAAAATACTATTAGGATGTGGTCGAGGCATTTCTCTACTATTTTTATACATCATGGCAGAGTCCTTGACATCATATTTTAGATGTTCAAGATTATTCATTACATCATTATGATAATATAAATTGATAAAACATGTGATTGTTCTTCTAGTATAATATCCACGTTTATGTTTCACTCTCATATGATCATTTATATGGATGTATGTAATCATCATTCATTCCTACCATAGTATGCTTATTTTTATTTTAAAAGGCATGTGTTTTCAGTTATTCAACATTCCTAATGATTATTTTTATGACAACTCTCACTTTATTACAGAACATTGATGAGCATATGATCTTAACTCTTTATTTATTTTTACTTTTACCTGGATGAAAAGACGAATACTATTACGAATGACTTATATGAATAATATAAGAGTTTATTTGTGTTTCTGAGAGAGACATAATGTTGCTTTTTCTTTAAATTTGTAAATTAAATATTATGTTTGTATCAAGTTTTCCAAAAATACTAAACTATTTAGTCCTTCAAGATTAAATTTCCTTATAAACATATCAATGTATTAATATAAATCATTATCTTTAGGAAACTGGGGTCTTGGTCCTTAGAGTTGGCATTAGAGGAATTTTAGAAGAATCTAAGGAAAATAGATTTATAAAACATAGATTAGGGAACAGACCCATAAGATATACTTTGGGGATAAGCATACAAAAAAATCCTATATTTTTTTCAAGTTTAAATAATGTGTATCGTTCTAGTAAATACATCCCTATCCGCATAATACAAGTGGACGCAGTTCTCAAATATAAGTACCAAGGAGTAACAATTCTGACAAGGTGCATTAGTCTGTACTTGGGGTAACCGGAACACAAAAATGGGTCTTACTACACACCTAGTTCTACACTCTTGGGGGATATGCTTAAGATAATTGACATTTTATTCAAAAACCATTATTAAAGATTTAAAAGGAAAAAAAACTCAAAAAAAACCAAGCTTATGATTATGAAATTAGGCATTCATAAAATTTCTATTTATGTTAAGTGTTTTTATATTTCGAAATTATACATTATAATTCATAATATAAATTAGTGTATTCCACTATTTAGAAATGGAACCGAGTTTAAGGAATGAAAACCTCATGAATGCACATTTTCCATGTAAGGATTTACCTCCTATGAACAATAATGATGTTGGCTATGATTTTGCGACTGGTGGTGAGAAACATGTAACTATACTAGGATATATAACTCGAGTTATGGATAATAACCTTACCCATATAGATCATCCATATCCATAATGTATAAGGAAAATGTTAGACTTCTTTATGTGATATGAACCTCCATAATTTAATGGGACTACAACACAATTCATAACGGATCAGTGGATAAGTTCCTTAGAGAAGATATTTCTATCATTGGGATGTAACTAAAGGGAGAAGGTTATCATGGATGTTTATCATATATCAGGAGATGCAAATTTTTGGTGGTCGTTAATTCAAATCACGAAGGACGAATAAATAGAATAAATGGAATGGGGGTACTTTAATGAAATATTATTAGAAAATTATTTTCTTTAAGAACAAAGTGTAGATATATAGAGTAAATTCTTGAGTTTGAAACAAAAAGAGGTTGAAAGCCTTGCGAAGTATGAATACAATTTTACAAGTATAGAAAGTCCAGGTGTTAACTATATATGTAATCTAAGAAGTTGGATTGATTGATTATTTGATGGTTTAAAACCATTTCTCCTAATGTAACTGTTTTCCTAATCATTATTATCATAGAAAGATATAGTCTCATGTGTAATCATGATAGAGAAAGAATTATATAATTATTATGAATTTAAATGAAATCAAGAGAAGAAGAGTGTGGAGGAAAAAATAATGGATAACGGAGAGAATAAAAATGTAATTTTCCAAACATGTGATTCTTATGAAAAGAAACACCCTACAACCTACATAAAATGAAAATATGTCTATAAAAAATGTAGAAAAAGGGGCCACATATCTCATGATTGAAAGGGAAAGAAAGAAGATACTAATGTTCAATGCTAAAATTTTTAAAATAAGGGATATTATGCCAATTATTTTCCTATGATTCAAGGAAAAATTACCAAGATAAGGCCATGGGAACAAGGCTAAGATTATGCGGTCACAACTATGGAGGTTGAAGTTAATAATGATGTTGTGGCAGGTACATTAATCATTTCCTAAAACATAGAAAATTCATTATTTAATTATGGATCCTTAAATTCTTTTATATATTCCCACATTTACTTTAAAATTAGACATTTCCAATTTGATTTAATAAAGTAGTTTTCAGTCAAAAATCCTACGGGAAGTATCATTGCAACACGTATGTGACAATCATTCTCCCTTATGACACCTAAACATGCTACAGTTGATAGCCATGTTAGCATACCGAGGATTGAATTTTATACAATTATTGGTATGAGTTTTATTTCATTTTATGATGAAAAAATATATTACAAAAGGAATGAAGTTCATTTTTTAGAATGATATAGAATCCCATTTCTTTAGAGAATAAACCTCAGCATTTGATTCTTATTTAGATTCACCCCAGCAGCTCTACAGAATGTAATTTGTAGGGAGGAAGATAAAAAAATATATAAGGATGAGGAAAGAAATATTCAAATGTAGGATGCACGTATTGGGAAAAAATACCTTGTTTTATTTCTAGATGATTTACCCAGACATCCACAAGAGTGGGAAATTTAGTTTTCTATGTATTTAATTCATGGTGAAAGATTATATCAAAGGATCCATATAGAATAGCCATAATAGAATTAATATATCTAAAGAAACAACTAAATTCAAAAATTCATAACAGATTTATCTTCCCTAGTTTCTCCCTGGGGATCTCCTATTCTCTTTGTAAAAAATAAATATGAACACCTGAGGTTGTGCATTAACTATAGAGAAATCAATTCTATTACAATAAATAACAAGTATAACCTACCTTGAATTGATGATATATTTGATAAACTTCACTGAGCATGCTATTTTATGAATATTGACCATCTATCTAGATATCATCAGTTGTGTGTGGGGAAGAAAAATATTCCAAAGAGAGCATTTTGAACCAGGTATGGGCATCATGAGTGTACTGTAATGCCTCTTGGACTGACTAATGCACCGACTATTTTTATAGATATAACAAATATAATTTCCATGGAATATAGTGATGACTTTTATTTTGAATTTATTGATGATATCAGGATATACTACAAAATCTATGAAGATCATGAAAATCACATGTGCATTATTCTGAATACTCTTAGAAAAAATGAGTTATATGTGATGTTTAGAAAAGGAGAATTCGGGCTTCAAATAGTTTCTTATCATTACTATATTGTATCTTAGAATGGAATCTTAGTAGATCCTATAAAGACAAAGGCATTTCATGAATGACCTACTTAACTGAGGAACATTGTTTTATTATTTTTTCATGTCATTATACGTGTTTCATTCTGAAATTCGCTCGTTTAGTTAACCCGTTAGCCAAGATTACTCATAAAGGGGATAAGTTGGTATGGGAAAAATAATGTGAAGAATGTTTTAAATGATTGAAGTGGATATTAGTGAATTCTCCTATATTAAATCTACCATCGAGGAATGGTGGATTTTTTTTATAGTGATTAATATGTTAAAGGACCTGGTTGTGTCCTTATACAGAATGACAGAGTTATTGACAGTGAATTAAGATAGTTAAAAGCTCACGAATATAACTATCTAACACATGATTTTGAGTTTTCATCTGTAATAATTTCTCTAAAAATATGCATACACTCTCTCCATTGTGAAATATGTGAGATATATATGGATCAAAAGATTTTGAAATATATTTTCTAACAGAAAGAACTAAACATGAAGAAATGGTGATGGCTTGAGATACTCAAGGATTGAAATTTTTCAATACACTAACACCCAAGGAAGGAGAACAACGTAGTAGATGCATTGAGTAATATGTATCATGGGGTTCTGAAAAAAGGAATATTGAAAAAGATCATGTTTAAATGGATCTAGTAAATATGGATATGGAAATTATCAAGTAAGGTGAATCATAATTAATTTTTCAATTTGATTCCCAACCAAATTTATGGGAACGAATAAAAATTTCTCAATATGATGATGAAAATATTCAAAATAAAATTAAAAATGTGAATGATGGGATGTTTCTAGACATCATGTGTGTGGATGGAATTCCAAAATTTGGGATAAAGTTATGTGTTCCATATATACTCAAGATAAAAAGTGTGTTATTGGACGGTTCTCATAGCTCAAATTTCTCTATACACCCTAGTATTACTATGACGTATAGAGATATGATGTAACATTTATGGTTGGATAATATGAAGTAGGAAATTGCAGATTATGTATCATGAAATATAGTTTGTCAATAGGTCAAGGCTGAAATACAACATCCTAGTAGAGTCTTGATACATCTTATTATTCCTACATGGAAATGGGATAACATAACTATGGATTTTGTCACTGGATTACAAAAACATCCCTGAAAGAGTGATACAATATGGGTTTTTGTTGATCGACATACCAAAATTGCGCATATACTTCTTATAAGGGACGAGTTTCCACTAGACCTCAGAGAATGACTCTATATTAATGAAGTTGAAAGACTTCATGGAGCACCTATATCAATTGTGTCTGATTTTCATAAACCATTTATATAAAAATTCATGAAAATTCTTAAAAAATATTTGGATACTGAACTTAATTTGAGTACTTCTAATCACCATCAGACTGATGGGAAGTCCTAATGGATGATCTAATCTATAGAACACAAGTTGAGATAATGATAACTTCATATAAGAGGTATGTTGGATCAATATTTACCTTTGGTAGAGTTTAATTATAATAAATGTTTCAATTCAAGTATTCAAATGGAACCATATGAAGCATTGTATGGAAATAGATGTCTTATACCAACATGTTGATATGAAGTTGGTGAAAGGAATCTTGTGATCCGAGGGCTTCTGGAGGAAACAACAACGAAGGTAAAGACTATTCAAACCCATATCGAAGCAGCTCAAAGTAGGTGAAAGATATATATTGATAATCAAAGGAGGGGTTTGGAATTTCATGTATGATATCATGTATTTTAAAAGAAACTTCGTGGAAGGGTGTTATAAGATTTCGAAAGAATGGAAAACCAAGCCCGATTTACATTAGTCCCTTTGAAATTCTAGAGAGAATTGGAGCTGTGGCTTATCATTTGAAAATGTTTCATAGAATTTCAAATATATACAATGTGTTCCATGTATCTTTGTTAAGTACGTACATTCTCAAACCGACACATGTACTCACTTCTAAGGGGATATGATTTGAACGAGACATATCTTCATGTGAAGAGACTATCTGAATTTTGGACACTAAAGAATAAGTGTTGAGGAATAAGATGACTAGTCGAGTAAAGTTACTATGGAAAAATAATTAAATTGAAGAGGTGATGTGGGAGAATGAGGAAATTATGATGAATAGCTACTGAATTATTTTTATAATGTAACATTTTGGAAACAAAGAGGATGAAAATTTTGAAAGGGGAAAAAATGTAACACCCTAAGGATTTTCAAATAAATTTAATATAGAATGTAATGCATGCCACATTGAGACACTAAGAAGCAACACTGTGTTATTTTAACCTTTCAATTAAACATAATTTTTCTACCTCTCTCATTTGAATTTCGAAAAACATATAGAAATGGTGTGATCAGTATGATATGTTGGGTCTGATGGGATTAACATAAAATTTTAGTGAATAGTAACTTGAACTTATGTATATTAATACGACCCATATAAATAGTAAATAATCCTAATGAATAGTATCAAAACCCATGAAAGTATAAATAAAATGTGGGAACCTTATAAATTAATCAATGAGATAATTATATTATGGTATAAGTAACGGAATATTTAAAAATTAATAATTAAGTGTTAGTATTTTTTTGAATAATAAATATTTAATTTCAATTTTATAATTAATAAATTTATTTAAAAGAAAAATAATTTTCAAAAAATATATTCATAAATCCATATTTTGTGTCCTATAATTTTAGGATAATCTAAGAATACTTTTGTTAAAATTTTAGTGTTATAAAATCTGTTTTAGTTTTTAAAAAATTTATTTTTCAAGTAAATGATGATTTTAATTAAAAATTAAAATTTTCATATTTAGAAAAATATTTTAATAAATTAGTGGTCATTTTTTAGTTCTACATTTTTAAAAATGGTTTGAGTGAATTTTTGGGATTTTTCTAAAATACTTGAATTTTTAGTGTATTGTAAAATAATGTAATTTACAATATAAATACATTATTAGATAAATAAACTATTCCTTGATTAATGGATGATTTAAGAACCATTGGTTATAACTTATATGAAATTATTACTATATTTAGTCACTAGAATCAACCCTATTTGTTATCTTGAGGAAAATAGTAAAATAATGAATAAAATAATGAGAAATTGCCCATATCCTTTACTCTTAAAACCACCATGAACTCCCTCTTAACCTCACTCCTTAAAAGATTTGAACATTGTCAAATTTTTATCCAATACTCTTCCAAAACTCCTCCCCCATGTCTATAATCTCTTTTTCTCATAAAAAAACCAAAACAAATCCCCTAAAAGACATTCTCAAGGAGTGTTCAAGAGGTAAAATATTCTTACTTTTCCTTTTATTTTTCTTTTCAAGTTCATTATTTTACTATTCTATCCATACCTCCTATGAAAAAATGATCATGATAAATCTCATATAATTTATTTAATTTAATTATATCATTTTAATATAAGAACTATCATCAATCGTCTTACTCAGTCTCTTTTATTTTAAAAACAAAATCATCATTCGAGAGGTACCGAGTTACAACCTCCATGGAAGATGAACATTCATTCTTTAATTTCTCCTTTAAGGATTCTCATGAATTTTTTTTGTTGAAATAGATTTTAAAATATATATTATTTCTTTTATAAAGTTCTGTAACCAGTATATATACATAATACTAATTCATACGAAAAAACTAGTTCATGAAAATTGAAATACCGTCATAATTGTTGGATCGAATAAGTAGAAATGTATGTCTATTAGATGGGACAATACAAGAGGGGGGGGGTGAATTGTAGGTTTAAAAAACCTTTGAGTTTTAACAACAAAGATATTAGTTTAAATGATCTTAAACTAATACAAATACAAACACCCACAATTGTATTGAATATAAAAGGTATGATTTATTGTAATACTAATGTAATGTAAAACAATCGTATTCAAGGTGAACACAATGATCAGAGTAATATAAAGATGAATGATTATACCTTAAAGCGTATAGAATCAATCAATACAAAATGTAATAGAATTATTGTAATTGAAACAATTACAATTTAATATGTAAAGAAGAAAGGAAACAATACAAATCCCTTTCTAATACAAGTAACAGCGGAAATGTAAAAGTATTACAAATCTTTTAACCCAAAGAGAAGGGTTATCCTTTCACCTAGGATAAAAGGTCTGTCTCACCAACACCTTGGCGAGCCCTCAATACGATGATCGGCACGTCTGTCTGCCTATCCCTGGCCGCCCTCGATACGATGATCGGTACGTCTGTCTGCCTATCCCCGGCAGCCCTCGATACGATGATCGGCACGTCTGTCTGCCTATCCCCGGCAGCCCTCGATTTTGTAGGTAATCGGCACCTTTGTCTTTCAATAACTTGAAATCCCTCGATACGATGATCAGACGCACAAGGAAGATGAGAGAAGTCATAGTGTCTCTCTCTAGAATCTAGGTAGTTCACAGAATCTCTTCATTCGTTCTCTTCATTCATCATCGTTATCTCAGCTTCAAATGACCTCCTTTTTATAGGCCTTGGGTTCCAACGGTCATATTGCCTCCAACGGTCATATTGAAACAGAAAGCACGACATTGTTTTTATTAGTTTGTAACTAACTCAACGACATCGTTTTGTTAGGACAAGAGATATATAGAAAAGTAAAACATGAGTATGATTCATATGCAATGAGTGTTTTTTACTAAGTACCAAAACAAATAATGAATATCTGAATAACAGAGTCAGTACGATACGATTGACAGAGTCAGTACGATACGATTGACAGGGTCAGTATGATACGATTGATAGAGTCAGTATGGTACGATTGACAGAGTCAGTACGATACGATTGACAGAGTCAGTATGGTACGATTGGCAGGGTCAGTATGATCAGTATTGTACGATACGATAAACATGATAGAAGACAAATGTAATTTCCAAAATATGATAGAATGTATTTGCGATTTCCAATACATGATATAGAAGTCAAAAGAAGACTATTGACTTAACAGTAATAATCTAAATGATTATCACCAAGTGTCTTATCTAATGATTCATCCTCATAAAATACAACCATATGATATATATAATAATTTACACATCTATAATATCATTATCAACATGTGATTCCAAAACTGATGAATTATACCCATTTACAAGAACTTCAGTACTTATAAACAGGTTAACTGATCATGAAAACCAAGAAAACTAATGATCCCAAATGATTAAATTAAACACTATAACTCATAAATAATGGAATACATGAAAATAATAAAACAATAATAAAGAAAATAACTATATTAATGGTTTTTAATTAAATAATTAATGGATTTAATTTTATTATCTTGGATATTAAGGTCAAGGGAAGAACTCATTCATACATAAGGTAAGAGTTTCCTTCCCAGACCTTCATTTTCATTCGGTTTGGGCTTTCTACCTCTATAAACAAATTTAATTATTCATTTAATATATCTAATCCCTCTAAATTATATTTATATGTTCTAAAATCATTTATTTTTATCATTTTATCTTTTTTTTGGGAAGAGATGTTTTAAAAGGGTTTGCTTCTCAATTATTAACGATAAAAAATCCCTATTAAACGGAACTTCACAATTTATTACCAATTATCAAGTGAACACTATAATATATTTTAAGCCACCATAATTTTTTTAAAACAAAAAATTAATCCTGGAAAAAATACCTTAGTTAATTTCTTGTTTTATGTAAATATTTTTCGAAAAGATATCTTCTTTTAAAGTAAAAGTGTATTTCTCTAAAAATTTTCCTTGATGATTTTATTAGAGTATTTATGTCTATTACAACACCTCTGTTGAATTTTATGACTTGTTGAGGTTAATATTTTTTTTATAATTATTCTAATTTCATTAAATGGTTTGTGATCAGTTTGACTATGGATGTTCTATATTGATACCACTCACTATACTACTCAGAACGGATAGTAATTATGTTTACAGATTGGGAAAATTTATTTACATTTCATATGTATATAATGTTTATGTTTAACCCCATTTGTACAAGGAATACATTGAACATATCAAATAATGGGTGGGTCCCACGATAGACCCTTGATTCATTGGTAGGTCTCATGAGACAAAAGAAATTGGGTTTTGGTCGAAGCCTTACCTTAGTAATTTTAGAAATATTGGATGAGACCTTGACAACATGTTTTTGATGTCCAATATACTGAATTCCCTCATTATGATAGTATTAATTGATAGACCAAGTGATTATTCTACTAGTTAATTATCCATGGTTATGTTTCATTCTATTATGATCATTTACATGTCTTTTTGTAATCAACTTTCATTCATTCCATATTATGCTCATGTTTATTCTTAAAGCCATCAATATTTAGTTATTCATCATGCCTAATGATTATATTTATGAAAACTTATGTTGTATTACATACCCTTACTATGAATCTAAGCTCAACCATTTATTATGATTTAATTATCCATGTATGCAAAGATAAATATTATTATGAATAACTTATATGAATAATCTTAGTGTTTATGGGTGTTTCTGATGTAGATGCAATGTTGTTTTTTCATTCAAATTGTAATGTAAATATTACATTTATATCTATTTTCCAAAAAAAACTATACTATTAAGCCCTTTAAGATTCAAATTATTTATAAACATACCAATCTATTAATATAAATCACCATATACTTAAAACTGGGTCCTGGGTCCTTATAGTTTTTTCTAGAGGAAGTTTTGTAGAATCCTTAGAATCTAGATTTAGAAAACATTGATTAAAGAACAAAACCATAATATAGGAATTGAGGATAATCATAAAATAAAATCCTATAATTTTCTTAAGGTATAGATTATGTGGATCTTTTTAGTAAATACATCTTTATATTGACACATTAAGTGGATGTGGTTCTAGCACATATTTTCCTAGGAGTAACAACTCCGACAAGGTGTTTTGAGCCTGACTCAAGGTATCCGGGTACAAAAAATGGTCCTTACTAGACACATGGTTTTATAATCCTTGTAGATATGGTTAGGATAATTCAAATTTTCTATAAAAATGATTATTAATGACTTAAATAAAAATATTTCCTCAAAAAAACATGCTAATGATTATGAAATTAGACATTCATAAAAAATTTATTTATGTTAAGTGTTGTTATTGTTAAAAAATATACATTATTATTATTAAACTAATTTGGTGTATGAAATTATTTAGAAATGTAACCTAGTGTACAGAATCTAAACCACAAGAATTATCAAATCCCATGTAGCGGTTTTCCTGCTATGAAAAATAATGATGTTGGTTTTGAAGTTGTGACTAATGCTGAGAAACTTATAACTATATTGGGATAGCTAACATAGTTTATGAAAAATAACCTTACCCATATGGAGAATCCTGATCCACAACATTGTGGAACAATGTTAAAATTATTTATGGGACAAGAACCACCATCATTAAAAGGGACTATAACAACATTCATAGCAAAGAGTATATAAGTTTCTTAGAGAAGATATTTATCAATTTGGGATGTAACAAAAGGGGGAGGGATATAATGAAATTTTATCATCTATTAAGGTATGTGGATCAGTGGTGGTCGTTACTTAATAATATTAAGGAGGAAGAAATTTAATAAATGGAATAGAGGGACATTAATGAAATTTTATTAAAAATGTATTTTCCTCGAGAACAACGAACAGGTATGGAGATTATATTATTGAGTTTGAAATGATAATAGGATGAAAAAATTGTGATGTATGATGTCAATTTTACAAGGATATAAAGTCATGTCGCATACAACATATGTAATCTGAGGAGCAGGATTGATCGATTAATTGATTGTTTAAAACCATTCCTCCTAAGGGAATTGGTTTCCAAAACATTAAAATCATACAAATATATAGTTTCATGTGTAATAAAGATAGAGAAATAATTTTCTAAGTATTAATACATTAATGTAAATCAAGATAAGAAGAGGGTGGTGGAGGAAATAATGTATAATGGGGCAAATAAAAGGGGGAGTTTTCCAATATTTGATACTTGTGGAAAGAAACACCCTAGAGACTGCTCAAAATTAAAATGTGTCTATTACAAATAAAGAGAAAGTGACCACCAATATCCTGATTCCATGGAAAATAAATAAGCAAAAAAATTTCGAGGATACAATTGTAAAGAGGTGGGACATTATGAAAATGATTTTTCTAAGCTTCAAGGAAAAATTACCCAGATAAGCCAAAGGAGTAAGGCTAAACTTATACGGTCACAACTGCTGAGGTTGAAGTTCTTAATGATGTGGTGGTAGGTACTTTACATTTACTCAAACAAAGATAATGACTTATTTGATTCTGGATCATCGTATTCTTTTATGTCTTCCCAGTTTTCCAATAAAATTATACATTTCTAATTTGATTTAATAAAGGATTTTTTAGTCAACACACCTAAGGGATGTATCATTGTAACAAATATGTGTCGATCAGTCCCCCTTAGGACACATAATCATGATATAGTTGCTGAAAATATCATCATACCCATGATTGACTTTGATATAGCTCTTGGTAGGAATTTTTTTTCAATTTATGATGGAAAAATATATTACAAGAATAATGAAGTTACATTTTTTTAGAATGATATAGAATACCTTATTATTATACAACAAACCTAATCATTTGATTATTATTTAGATCCACCCCAAGTATTTCTATGGAATTAAACTCTTTGGGAGGAATATTAGATAATATATATGGGAGAGGAATTAATTTTTAAAATTGTGGATGTAACTATTGTTAAATAATACATTGATATATTTCCATAGGATTTACCTAGATATCATCTAGAGTGTGAGATTGAGTTTTCAATTGATTCAATTTTTTGAAACAAGAATATATCAATGGATCATTATAGATTATCCATAGTGGAATTAGTATAACTAAATAAACTAATCGAATAATTGAGGGATTAAGGATTCATATTCCCTAGTGTTTCTCTATAGGGAGCTCTCGTTCTCTTTATCAAGAAGAAAGATGGATCCATGAGGATGTGCATTGACTATAAAGAAAACGGTTCTATTAAAATAATAGAAAAGAATCACCAACATTGGATTGATGTTATATTCGATCAAATTCATGGATCCTGATATTTTTTTGAAAATTGACCTTTGATCTGGATATCATCAGTTGCATGTGATGATTGAAGATATTCCAAAGATATCATTTTGAACCTGGTATGGGCATTATGAGTTTACAGTAATGCCTTTTGGACTGACAAATGAACCCTATGTTTCCATGGATCTAATAAATAGAGTTTTAAAGGAATATCTTGATGACTTTGTTGTGGTATTTATTGATGATATCTTTGAATACTCCATAAGCTATGAAGATCCGGAGAATCACATGCACATTATTTTGGAGACTCTTAGAATAAAAGTGTTATATGGGAGGTTTAACAAGTTTGAATTAGGGATTCAAACTATTTATTTTCATGGAAATATTGTATCTGGGGATGGAATATTAGTTGAGCTATCAAAGACAATGGCATTTCAGGAATGGCCTATTTCAAAAAAATAACCGAGGTATACAATTTTATTGGTTTAGCAGGTTATTATCGGTGTTTCGTTCAGAACATTGCCTAATTAACAAATATGTTAACCAATATTAATTGTAAATGGGTTAAGTTAGTATGAAAAAAGTAATTTAAAGAATTTTTTGATGAATTGTAGTGGATATTGGTGAATGCTACGATCATAACTCTACCATCAAGAAATGGTAGATTTGTGATTTATAGTGATGAATCAAAGAAAGGACTTGGTTGTTTCCTTATGTAGAATGATAGAGTTATTACCAATACATCAATCCAGTTAAAAACTCATGAATAGAACTATCTAACCCATGATCTTGAGTTAGTAGCTATAATATTTTCTCTGAAGATATGGATATAGAATCTCTATGGTGAAATATGTGATATATATACGAATCACAAGAGTTTGAAATATATTTTCTCATAGAACGAACTAAACAAGAGGCAATGGTGATGGATTGAGCTACTCAAGTATTGAAATTATTCAATACACTACCACCAAGGGAATGACAATAAGGTATAAAATTCATTCACTAGGAATGATAACGGGGTTATAGAAAAAATGAGGATTGAAAAGGATCCTATGTACTTGGATATATTAAGGTTTGATATAGAAATTATCACAGAAGGGGAAGCATCATTTATTTTTTAATTGGTTTCCCAACCATATTTAGGGGAAAGAATTAAAAAATTTTAACCTGATGATGAGAATATTCAAAAGAAAATTAAATCTTTCAATGATGGAAAGTTTCCAGAAATCATGTGTGTGGATGTAATTCCAAAATTGGGGAGGAGGTTATGTGTTCCCTATATAGTAGATTGAAAAAAGTGTTATTGGATGATTCCAAGAGCTCAATGTTCTCTATAAAAACTAATAGTACCAATATGTATAGATATATGAAAGAAAATTTTGGGTTGGATAATACTAAGTCGAAAATTGCAGATTATGTATCAAGGTGTTCAGTCTGTCAACATGTCAAGGCTAAAAGACCGCATCCTGAAGGAGTATTGAAACATCGTACTATTCCTACATGGAAATGGGATAACATCACTATGGATTTTGTCACCAGATTATCAAAAAATACCAGAATTAAAGATACAATATGGGTGATTGTTGATAAAATTACCAAAATTTCACATTTCATTACTATAAGGGAAGATTTTCCACTAGAAATCCTATAATGACTTTATATTATTGAATTTATAATACATCCTAAAGAATCTATCTCAATTGTGTCTGATCATGATACATGATTTACATCAGAATTCTAAAAAAATATTTAGAAATATTTGGATAGTAAACATAATTTCAATACTACTAATCACCCTCAAACTAATGGGTAGTCAAAAAGGATGATCCAAACTTTATAAGACATGTTGAGATCATTCTCACTTGATTTACAAGGTATTTGGGATCAGTATTTACCATTGGAAGATTTTTCCTAAAATTATAGTTTTATTTTCAAGTATTCGAATGGAACAATATGAAGCATTGTATGGAAAGAGATTTCAACACTAACTTGTTGGGATGATGCTGGTGAAAGTAATCTTGTGGGCCCAGATCTTGTGTATGAAACAACAACGTAGGTAAAAACTATTCAAAACCATATCAAAGAATCTCAAAGTAGTAAAATGTTCTATGTCGATAATCAAAGGAAGGATTTAGAATTTTATGTAGGAGATATTGTTTTTTAATGTATCTCCATGGAAGAGTGGTATAAGATTTGGGAAGAAAGGAAAACTATGACACATTTACATTGGTCCTTTTATAATTCTAGAGTGAATTGGAGTTTTGGAGTATCGTTTGAAAAATGTATCCTAACCTTTATAAGGTACAAAATGTGTTCCATATATTTTTCTTATGGAAGTACATACTATATCCAACACATGTACTCACTTAAAGGATAATATAATTGAAACCAGACATATCTTACTGTGAAGAGGCTATATAAATTTTGGACACTAAAGAATAGGTGTTGAGGAATCTGACGACTAGGTTGGTAAATGTACTATGGAAAAATCAGAAAATTGGTGATATGGGAGACTGAGGAACTTACGATGAAGACCTACCCACTTCATTTTCAGAGCTAACATTCCGGAAACATCAAGGATGAAATTTTTTAAAGGGGGTAAGAATATAAAATCCTAAGGATTTACAAATAACTTTAATATAGAATGAAACGCATGAAAAACTCATAATCTTCAAAATATTTTTTTTATTGTAACCTTGACATTAAACATAATTTTTATGCCTCTATCATTTGAATTTTGAAGAATAGGCATACACTGTTGTGATCAAAAAGATATTTAGGATCTGATAGGATCTACTTAAATTTTTAGCAAATAATAACTTGACATTAGAAATAGTAATATGACCCTTAGGAAGAGTAAATCGGCTTAATGAATCATAATTTAACTTATTAAAGTATAAATAACATTTAGGCACCTTATAAGTGAAACAATGATATAATTATACATAGTATAAGTAAGTGAATATTTAAAAATTAATAATTTAGTGGTTGTATTTTTGTGAATAATAAATATTTAATTTCATCTTTATAATTAATAAATAGATTTCAAAAAAATTAATTATCATAAAATTTATGAAAAAATTAATATTTTGTGTAATTTAATTTTAGGATAATTTAATAAGACCTTAGTTAATTTTTCACGGTGGTATAAAATTAGATTTAATTTTAAAAACTGTATTTGTCGAGTAAATTATGATTTTAATTAAAAATTAGAAATTTCATATTAGGAGAATTATTATCATAAAATGGAGTTCATTTTTTAATTATACATGTTGAAAAATGGTTATGGTGAGTTTTTGGTATTTTTCTAAAATACTTGAATTTTTAATGAATTGTAAAATATGGTAATTTATAGTATAAATACATTATATGATAAATAAACTATTCCTTGAGTAAAATATGATGTATGAACCACTAGTTCTAACTCACATGAACTTATTACTCTATTGTGTAATAATAATCAACACTATTTTTTGTCTTGAACAAAATAATAAAATAATAAATAAAATAATGTGATATTACACCTCTCCAATATAAAACCACCCCTCACTCCCTCTTCACCTTACTCAATCAAATATTTAAGCATATTAAAATTTATATCCAATATTCTTCCCAAAATCTTCCCTGATGTCCATAATCTCTTGGTATCCTCAAAATACCAAAATCAACCCCCTTAAAAAGATTCTCAAGGAGGAGTGTTTAAGAGGTGAAATATTCTTACTTTTCCTTTTATTTTTCTTTTCAAGTTCTTTATTTTATTATTATCTCCTAAAATCCTCTATCCAAATGATCATGATAAATCTAGTATTATTTATTTGATGGAATTATATCATATTAATTTAATAACTATCATCAATCTTCTTAGTCCCTCTCTTTTATTTTAAAAATGAGATCATTATTCTGGAGGTATCTGTAACACCCCAGGTAAATAAATAATATGACATTTTCATATTTATCCATATTTATAAGTAAAATATTAATATGACTTTAAAGGTGACACTATGCTCGATGGCGTAACCAACATGCAACAACGAGTTTCTTGGGAATCTTACGCTGCACTCTAATAATAAAATAATATTATTTTAAATGGTAGTTAACATGTAGTCATTTTGTTGGCGGTAATGGATAGAAATAACTATAATATGATTATATATGTTTTTAAATGTTTTTACATTTATCCAATAAAAGATAAAGGCTTAAAATACGGAAAGAATTAAATTTTAGGCGTATATGCCCTAGTTTTCACTAAAGGTCCACTTATCACCTTTTGATGTTGAACCATCATTAAATATAGTTTTGTTCACTCTTAAACATTCTTTTTGACCAAATAAAACTCTTATTAAGAATCGGGACATCAGAATTTACTTTGTGTAAATTTTTGGTATCTTTCCGATAAAGTTCATTTTTTTAATGAATAGTGTAAAATGTTTTATTTTAATTCAAAACCACTTTTTAATCTAATTTATTTATATGATTACATTATCTTTTGAGTTGGTTTTAAAGTGAAATTAGAATATATTTTTACTATTAAATCCAATAGTGGTCATTGGAATTAATTTCACTTTGAAATTAGACTTAAACCAGTGTCAATCTTTTGATACTTATTGTTTCATAAAAACACGCTATTTGATCTAACAGCGGGAATTAATTATTAAATTAATTAATGTGACTTATATGTTTTGAATTTTGTAAAATATACTTCATTTTTAAATTCGGAATATCAAAAATAGCTTAGGGTGAACTTTTGGGATTTTTCTGAAAAACATCAATTTTTGATGAATAGTGAAACCACTAAGTGGTACTTATAAAAACTGATTTTTCCGTTTAAATGAAATTTTGCCATCTTTGTGTTTTGAATTTCAAAAATCCGACATACATGGTAGTCATTAAGAAGTAAAATGTGGTTCAATGGGATAAAAATAATTTTTTGTTGAATAGTAACTTATTAAGTTTTTAATCGCGATTATAGGTAATTAGTGTAGTTTAAGGTAAAAATAATGTTTTAATAATATGAAATGAACTTGACACATGTCCTAACCTCATTGGATGTGTAATGTCCGACCATGATAAGCGATGGGTCAACTTGGGGACCCCATGGAGCCACTTTGGTTGGGAAATGACATAAATAACGTTTTATTTAATGTAAAAGTAAAAATGACACAAACATGATATGTTTTACTAAAACAATTTTTAAGTGGGGTTATACAAGTCAGATTTTTTATTTTAAATAATAATTGGAAAGATAAAAATATTTCCTACATCATAGTAATTTGTTTATAATTTTTAGACATTAAATAAATTAAATTATTTATGACATCATAATGATGCAGCGATGACATCATTATCTGACGATT
This sequence comes from Viscum album, assembly GCA_963277665.1. Taxonomy (NCBI): domain Eukaryota; kingdom Viridiplantae; phylum Streptophyta; class Magnoliopsida; order Santalales; family Viscaceae; genus Viscum; species Viscum album. The sequence goes on along the minus strand of OY728165.1, from coordinate 1,711,086,436 downwards.
TAAATAAGATGAGAAGATAATGTAAAATCTATGACCTAAACATGTCAAAAACTTATTGGATGGGTGGAGTTCGAACCCTTATCACCTTATCCACGAATTATATCAATGTGGGACCTTTTAAAACCGAAACACATTTTCAAATAAAGTAATATTTCTTACTTTCCAAAAGTGCCCCTCCTCTCCTCTTATAAAAGGCCCCCACCTCTACCTCATTTCACACACTCCTCAAGCCTTTGGCTCGGCCAACCCCTGCCCATTTACCCTCTCCAAATCACTCTCCTCATCCTAGAGGATTCCTTTTGGGAAGAATCCTTTCAAAGGAAGCCTTTAGGCTCAAATCAAAAGGAGTTACACTTTTAAAGGTAATTCATTCTCTCATGTTCATTTGTTTTATTTTGCTCCTCCAACCCCATAAACATTTTTTATTTACTTCTTTTGTAACAACAGAAGTATCTTAAATACACTAGGATGTTGTTATAAGATTTATTCGAGCTACACTCTCACACAACTACATCAAATGGTTAATGAACATACGGTTTCCGTGGATGGCGAAATTCTGCCTCCCGAAACGATGATTGTTCAATACTCATTTGACACCTTCAAAGGTGGCCATTATGATGTCACTATTTTTATATATGATATATAATATGTTTATGTTTTACTTATTCTTCTTTATTTTTCATTTGTGTCTTACCTTTATGGATTTCATTATGGGTATACGCGATATCTTCATTTAAGAGAGTGCGGACTACCGCCCCTCAAAGTGATTTGATTTGTTAAATACCATATGTGGGACGTATAAAGGATGGAACTATGATATTATATATGATATTATATTGGAATTATAATATAACTTTATATCATTATTATTCCATTCTATAAAATACGAAATAGAAATGAAAGTAGCGTTCATGCGTACGTACGGCTTACCGTCTCCATGAACGGTGCATTTCATTTCTTACCTCTAAATGATTATGTAATGTTATAAATGCATGCATGTACTGGAAATATATGAAATATATGATATCTACATCATGAATAAAATTCTGTATATAATAAACATTTGTCCACATGAACAACATGTAATTGTAAGAAGTCCACTTTCGACTTAAGAACCAAATATCGGAAAAACAAATATTATTAACATAAATGATTACATAATGTTTATGACATGATAATAAGTGATATAAAAGGAATAATGAACTTGAAAAATGTTCTTAAGGAAGTATAAATTAACTCAAGTTTATTATTCAGGAGATTAAAGAACGATCGAGTCAAGTCAGACCCGAGGTAAGGGATCGTACTCCTCTCTTTCTTTTTAAGTACACACTTTTATGTCATTCCTTTTAAAGCTCATATTTCTTGTTATTGGGATGATATTTTATATTAAACATACTGCAATTTTTATTTTCATGTGATGAGAGACCCTATTCTCTCTCATCAATCCATTTTGTAAGTTTTCAGTGGCGCCGTTAGGCTGCCGAACTTTCGTAAGAGATCTAACCTCTCTCTTTCCATTTAAGTACTCTACTTTATGTCACTTATTCTAAGCTCCTCTTTGTAATGTTGTGGGATGTTCTTTTATATTCCTCTTGCTGTAGATTTTATTTTAATGTGATGAGATACCCTATTTGATCTCATCAATCCATATTCGGAAGTTTTATGTGGCGCCGTTAGGCTGCCGAGTTTTCGTAAGGGATTTTTCATCTCACTTTTATTCCCGTGAGATTTATGCTACATTTTCCACAAATTCCATTGAGTGGTGTATGTACTAACCGTTATTCTACTCTTTGTGTACTATACTTTAGTTTATGAGTATTTACATCGATGATCTATTGTCCTTATTTCATGGGGTGTATGTTTTGAAAGATACCCACGTCGGTAAGGGAACCTTTCACCATCCTCTTTTTTAAAAGACTTCTTTTGTTGGGTCTTTTAATTTACATGTTGTTATTTTGGGATATATTCTCATATATCCTTATTGATGTAAATTTTATGTCCAAGTGATGAGATACACTTTTTATCTCTCATCAACTCATTTTGATGTGATGCCGTTAGGCTATCAAGGGAACTTTTTAACCCAATTTCGATTTCTTTGGGTTCAACATGTAGTCATTGAATATGTCATCTATTGAATATGTGTGAATGAACATTTATTGTTTTACACTTAATATCCACTTATATTGGGTGTATTTATATTTGTCACACATATTTTTGAGATTGATTTGTCCTTAATTTAAGGATACCTTCTTTATAAGGGATTTCATCACATTTGACATTTCTATTGAGGGATCATTATTGTTATGCTCCAATTCACTCTTATATGATGTATATACTGTCTTTTGGAGTATTATATCATGAATCCATTTATTCTCATGATATTATAAAGTTCTGACTAAATGTTATTCCTCAATTATTGTATTCATGTGTCTCTAATTTTGGTAAAACCCCTTTAACCAAAATATCGTTTTAAATGTTTTAATTATTTGTTCTTATTAATATACATGTTTTCAAAATATTTTTAAGGATTTATTGATATGGATATTAATGGTTTAAAATTTTAAGCTTCAAGGTGGTATGGGACACTTTGATTCAAAAATCTCTTTATCAAATGTTTTAAATGGTTTTGGAAATGGTTTCTTTTTGAATGGATTCATTATTTCAATATACTAAAATGTTATATTGTGATTGAAATGTGGAAATGTTATGTTTCTTTTATGCATGTTTTATGTGATAAATTTAGGTTATGGTTCTTGGGCATTGTTATGAAAACGGGTGGTTCCGTGATAAACTAAGGGTGGGTGAGTCCAATATAGCTCTCCAATGCATTGGGTAACGCGAAGGAGTGAAACGTTATGGTTTCTCCGAAGAGATTTAGGGAATATACTGTTATGGGTATTCCAAACGTAACCAAGAGGGTTACTCCCTACGTAAGAATGTTATGAATGCCTCAAGTTACCTTTTTGTCTTATGATTTCTATGATTTATTCATGGTTTGATGAGTTATGAAAGTGCCTTTGTTTTATGGGTAAAGTATGATTTCATTCTTATGTATATATGAACTCATGTTTCCTTTGCATATTTTTATAACCCTTACTGAGCTTTTTATGCTCATCCCAAGTTTTTGAAATGTTTTTCACAGGTCACGGGAATGTTACATGATAAGATGATAGAGTCAAGGATGTGTCAAGAAAGAATCCACGTTTTATTTTAAATATGTTTCCGTTGTTGGGAAGAATGAATCCTGTCTTTTATGTAACCATTTTGTTTAAAGGTTGAATGTAATGCAAGTTTCAAGATCTAATTCTCTAAAACTCTAAACCTGAAAAGATTCTCAATGTGTAATCTTGTAATAAGTCAAGATTAAGTAAGGTTTAAGGTTGGGGCCTTATAGTATCGATTTACAACCTTCATGGACGATGATCCATCATTCTTTAATTTCTCCTTAGACGCTGGTCATGAAACATTTTTATGGTTGAAATAGATTATATAATTTTTATTATGTATTATGTAATGTTTTGGAACAAGTTTATATACATAATACAAATTCATATGACAAAACGTGTTCATGGGAATCAAAATACCACCATAATATTCTAAATCATTATCACTAAGTGTCTTATCTAATGATTCATCCACATACTATATTACCATATGATATATATATAACCATATAAACATATCTATTCCCATTAAAAAAATGTAATTCAAAATCTGTATAATTACATCAATTTACATGAAATTCTTTACTTATAAAAAAGTGAACCGATCATGAAAACCAAGAAAATGAATTATCTTGAACGATGAAATTAAACTATATAACTCATCAATAAGGTCATTAATGAACTAAATAAAACTACAATAAATAAAATAATTATAGAAAAGGTTCTTAATTGATTTATTAATTTATTTAATTTTATTTTCTATGATGTTAAGTTTAAGTGCCGAACTCATTTGGACATAAGGTAAGTGCTTCCTTCCCAATCCATTATTTTCATTCGGGGTGTGCTTTATTCCTTTATAAACCAATGTAATAATTAATTTTATATATATAATTATTCCAAATTCTATTTACATGTTCAAAAATAATTTATTCATATCATTTCTATTTTTTGTGGGGAATAAATGTTTTTAATGGGTTTCATTCTCAATTCTTCACGATAAGCAATCACGGTTAAAGGAAACTTCTTGATTTCTTACTTATTTTCATGTGAAATATATAATATATTTTAAGACACTATTTTTTTGATAAAACAAATCACTTCATAATGGAAAAAATACATTAGTTAATTTCTGGTTTTATTTAAATATTTTTCCAAAATAAATCTTCTTTTCAAAGTAAAAGTGTATTTCTCTAAAAAATTCCTTAATTTTATTAGAGTACTTTTTTCTATTCCAACACCTTTATTTAATTTTATATATTATTGATATTAATATTCTATGTCTATCATCAAAAATATTTTATTAAATTTTTTTGATCATATTGACTATAGATGTGCTATCTTGATACCCTCCACCATACTACTCAAAATGGTTAGTAATTATGTTCACAAATTGGGGAAAGTTATTTACATTGAATATATATATGATGTTTATGTTTATCCTCGTTATTATTAAGAATACATTGTACATATAAAGTGAAGTATGTGGCCTTCTATATCCCCTCAATGCGTCAATAAGTCTTATGAGAGAAAATATAATTGGGTCTTGGTAGAGGAGTTACCCATGTATTTTGAGACCTCTTAGAAGAAACCTTCACAACGTGTTTCTGATGTCTGGAATTATTCATTCCCTTCTTATGATAATACTAATTGATAAACCATGTTATTATTTTACTAGAAAAATATTCATGGTTATGATTAATTCTCCTATGATCATTTATACAGATTTATGAAATCATCTTGCATTCCTTCCACATTATACTTAATGAAATTGTTTTGAGGCATGTGTTTTTAGTTATTCACCATGACTAATGTTTATGATTATGATAACTTCCTCTATATTTCGTACCTTTACTATGCATATGAGATCACCTCTTTATCTTGTTTCACTATTCCCTATGATGAAAAGATTAATTTTATTATGAATGACAAGTAGGAATAATATTAGTATTTATGGGTTTTTTGATGGAGTTGATGTGTTATTTTTTACATTCATGTTGTAATGTAAATATTAGGTTTGTATCAGGTTTTCCAAAATGAATAAAATATTTAGTACTCTAGGATGTGACTTTGTTGTAAACATAGAAATGTATTAATATAAGGCACCATCTCTGGGAAACTGGGGTATGGGTCCTTACAGATTTAGATTTCATCTTGTAACACACCTAAAGGAATCAGGTTTCCATAAATGATCACACCCATGAATCCGCACATCACAAAGATGATTTCATTTTGAATTCTCGAAGTTATTATAGGATTGAAATATGATGTAGATGCTCAAATACAAGAGAGGTTGGGGGTCAATTGTAAGTTTAAAAACATTCATTTTTAACCTTATGAAAAAATATGTTTAATAATGTTAAACAATGTAAATTCACAAGACCTCTACCAGTTCTACAAACTTGCTAGGTTATGAAAAAGTGATTCCATAAATGAAACTTAAGAATAGTTTACAAGATAAAGATTCTACCTTAAATCATATAGAATCTTAATTGACAGAGTATACATAATAATAAGAAAGTATAAGAATTTTATTATTTCTTCCTTTATCAAAATCCAGTGGAAAGAAAATTGATACAAAAACAGGTAACAAGTATCAAATCCTTTAACCCAAAGATAATGGTATCCAACAACTTTGGATAAAATTCCCTTGATTTATACTTTCAAGAATGTCTGTATTACCACACCAAGGAAAGAAGTCGATAGGAATATCGGAATCTGTATTTCTATCCATGAAAGCCCTCAAACTATATAGTAGTCGGCCCCTCTATCTTCTTATCCACGAAAGTCCTCGATCTTTATGGTAGTCGGAACCTCTATCTTCCTATCCATTGAATCCCTCGATTGTACACAAAAACAATTTTGGTTGTACAATGAAATATGAACAAGGTGTTCAGTACGCACAAAGCATGAGAGCATCTCTCTCTAGAAATCACTACAACATCACGTGTTCTCTAGAGTTCTGGAACTGTCATTATGTATTGAGCTTGTCAAAATGATATTTTATATATAGAAACTTCTCCAGTGGTTCTATCCCTCCTCCAATGGTCATATTTTTCCTTTAATTTCAGAGGGACCTATACACATGTCACTCAACCAACAGTTGGTTAGAAACTGAATATAGGACATAGTTTCGTAACTATAACAAATTTAAGAAAAAATAAGATTTCTTAACCACATCTATTTTTTCGAAGTCTACGGAAATAATTAAAGTTTGGAGTCTAAAAAAAGATCATTCGGTGCATATTTGGATTTTTTTTCAATGAATTCAGAGTATGAATTCTAAAGAATTTATAGTCATAATTATGAAAAATTCTGAGTCCGAATTACGAGGAATTATGAGTCTTTATTTCATAAAATTCAGAATCTAAATTTCAAAGAATTCGTTGTCTGAATTTCACAGAATTCAAAGTCTAAATTTCAGAGAATTTGGAGTCTAGATTTTAAAGAATTAAAAGTCTAGATTTCAGAGAATTCGGAGTCTAAATTTCAAAAAATTCAGATTCTAAATTCGAATCATGAAAAAAAAACTCCATATCTAAGTGTTTATAGAATTACTAGGTTTTATTTGTGAAACCATGTTTTACAACATGAAATAAAAAGAGTTAGATTTATAGAAACTATAACATGAATGACGAAAACAAACGTAAAGAAAAAATTAATTTGGGGAAGGAAACAATTCCTTATTATGATAAATTTTATGGAAAATAAATTATTCCTTGAAATAGAGTGTTTTTGATTTTAAAAACATAAGGGAATGGAAAAGTTATAAGGAAACCTTATTGACTCAAAAATCTCCCCCTTTTTGGAAAGCACAAACATCCTTATGAAAAAGAATATAAGGCCTTCAAATTATATGGACTTGTAAATAAAAACGTATCTCTATTTACTTATGGATCAATGTGAATACGACTAACTCCCCATTATGTTTTGAAATCCCTAAGGATCATATTCTTGAATTCTTGAATGATATTTTACATTTTCTTGCATACGAAAGTCATCTTTGATAAGAACTTCCCTTTAGATGGACTCCCCCTTACTTAGGCAAATATCTTCTTACTTAGTATTCTTTTTATCATTCTTTTCTCCCCCTTTGTGATTTTTAAAAAGGAATAATGGGAATGCAAATGAAATGTTACATAATATATTAGCACAAAAAAATATAGATAACAACCGAAATTTCATTAAAATAGAATGAAATTGTACAAGAAGGAAATACAACAAAATATTGGAATTGCGAAAAATTATCCTTTTTTCTCCTTCAGTATCAGCTTCTGGACAATGGTTTTTAACTTCATTATCTCCTTGTTATCTTCTACTATACTCTTGACCAGCTGATCATCTTATTTAATTTTTTCTCTAAGGATATTATCTTTTCATCTTGAGCCTTAGGAATATATTCCCGAGCCTTCAACACTTCTTATTGATTAATATGATTTTTTAAATTTCAATTCTGAGATCCCTTTATCTCTTCCAATTAATTGCTACTGAATATAGCTTACCATTCAATTACTTTACTTCTTACTTCCGAGTTGTTTGTTCTAGAGTCATCTCTTCATCAATGCTCTTTGTAAGGTCATTGATATTATGATCTTCAGTGTCAAAGGAATCCTTGACATTATCATGAAATTCATCAAAGGCTCTCAGATATTTGATTTTCTTCCTTGAATAGCTTGTAATCTACTTGAAAGATCTTTTATGATCTTCATAACTAATGATAAAGGATTTGAAATCTACATCGAGACAGACAAATTTACCCATAATCATGGAAACTTAATATGATTTCTGATTTATTGAATGTTGGAGCATCTGACATCATGAATCTATGCTTGGAGACAAAGGAATAGTACCAACTAGCTTCTTCAAAGACTAAACAACAAAATCATGTCCAAGAGAAGACTATTCTGAATTTGATTGTTTGGTTGGTGAGGATTTGTTTTCTATGTATTCGGCTTTCCACTTCGATGAAGCACCATCATATTTCTTTATCACCATAGATTTACTATGTGCATCTACTACCACCTGCTATCCTTTATCATATTTCTGAATGATCTCTTGTTCTTTGGGAGATTCGTGTTCACTATGATGTAATTGAACAATATTATCTTCCATGGGATCTTATTTCTTGGATCCTGCCACTATATCATCTGGCTGAATTAAATAACATTTCATTATTTCCTCTTTATATTTTTTATTAACTTATTTCTAATCCTTCTCAAATTTTCCTGGTGTAGCATGATTTGAAAATTCTTCTTTAGAAGTTCAGATTGATAGCTTTTCATAAGGACTATTTTTCTCTTGATAATCCTCTACTTGCCTTATCACATCTTCAGCATCACCACTTACTTCTTCGCCTTCTTCTTCTTCTTCTTCCTCTTCAACTATTTCTTCTTCTTGATGTTGTTCTAGAATCACCAACTTCTTTCCCGATGTCTCAGGAAGTGATTCTAGTAAAAAAAAAATTGGTACCAGAATTTTCATGGATTTTTCTCAGAATCCTTGAGAAGGGATTGAACTAACATGGCTTTAAACAACTTCTTCCTTTGATTATTTTCTTTTTCTTGATTCTCAAGATTTATGACATCCTTCAACTTTAATGAATTTTCTTAGTAGGGTCCAGGCCAAACTTAGGCCCCCCTTCCTTCTTATTTTATCTTCTCTTCTCTCCACTTATCAACAAATTCATCTGGGTAAGTCTTTTTCATCTTCTTTTTTGGGTGTACTGACTGAGTTTCCTTATCCACCTGAGTTTTTTCTTTCTTTTCTGGTTTCATTTCCTTCCTCTTCTTTCCATCCTTCTTGGAGGTTTCAGCCACCTCTAGTTTCTTTACTATAGCTTGGATTTCAGCTTCGGACAAATCATAAAATTTTCCTAAATCACGAGAAAAACCAATTTTCATTCTTATTACAATTTCATCACTCAACCACATCACTTTGTAATTTCATGTCTTAGAACTCCAAGGAATATTGAAAGACTCGAGACAATGAATAATAATTTTCAAGAGAATAGCTAGATATATAATGATTTGAGATTTCAAATTCCCATTCTTGATATTCTGAATCTTAACAAAGATATACATGACCAATTTTATCTTCCCGAGGTTCACCAAGAAATCCAAAAATCTAGATATCACCCTTTTCCAAAGTACCCTTATCTCCATTTCTCAGAATAACAAAACCTAGAACCCACAATTCATGAATCCATAAATTTGTAGATAGATGAACAATATTCATAGTACTTAACTCTGAATGACCAGGACAAGCTATAGCCTTCTCTTTATCAAAATATCATGATACATCCTATAGCTTGTGATTACAGAACTATACTTATCCTTTATAAAGAATTCCAATAAAACTTTCATCCTTCATGTAAGAAAGGGAGTAGGTATTCCCATATCATTTGAAGTAAAATTTATCTCTCCCTCCTTTATTAAAGAAACTGACTACCTCATAAAACTTGATCAGAAAATCTAGATAAACTAGGTCATGCACCATTGGTTTGGATATACATACACTCTCCCATCCATTCATCTTAATATTCATTGAGATGATAGAGTCATACTTAGAATGGAATTCGGGGTCAACTAACCTCTCTATGTATATTTCCCACTCAAAGATTTCATTTATAGAAGATATTTCTTTCTGAGAAGAGGATTTTATAGACAATTGGAACTGAGGAAATCCTAATGATTAGGAACAAACATAAGTACAAAGGCAGGGCTTAAACACGCGATCTCTTTGAAGATAGATATATGAAAAACACCGGGGGTCCTTAAATAAGAGTTTGAGGTGACATTTCAGCTTCCTTGATTGTTCCAATGGTTGAAATACACTTGATCAGATCTGACGGCTAAGTTGATAGCCAAATAAAAAATTTTGTAGGTTCTCATCCTTTGAGGTTTTTAAGATAAACATTCAGATTTAAGAGAATGTGAATCTGAAAATTTTGAAATGCAAAATGGAAGATACGAACATGTAAAAATAGATTATGAAAATTTATGTAAGGAAACATACGTTTCTTATTTCTAGGAAAATTATCAAGTATGAGGTAAATTCTTGTTGAACAAATTTTAGATTCTGAATGTATTTCACTATGAAAAATTTACATTATGAAAAATCTCCATTACGAAAAAAATTTGACTGATAATTTTGGCGATGAAAATTTTGACTACAAAAATTTTGTCTAGGAAAATTTTTATTATGAAAATTTTGATTAATAACTAACAAACAAATGTACTCCCCATATGAAAAATAGATTTTTACTATATGGATATAGGACTTAACATGTAGTTAAAATGGGGGATTACCTAACGATTATCATTCCTAACTTCGGTTTAATGTATTTAAATCTTTCAGATGGTAAAGATATTGTGAAAATTTCAGCAAGTTGATCTTGCATTCTGATAAATTGAATAATGATATCTTTTTTAAGTTTGTTATCCCTAAGAAATTGATGCCAAATATCTATTTGTTTTTCATTAGAGTGATGTGTAGGGTTTTTAATTAGGTAAATGGCATTAGTATTATCACATAATATTTGTGTTTTGTTAAAACTCATGCCATAGTCTACGAGTGTGTGTTGCATCTACAATACTTGAGCACAACAACTTCCAACTGCTATATATTTAGCTTCAACAGTGGAAAGTGCAACAAAGTGTTTCTTTTTACATGACCAAAAAACTAACGAATCACCAACGAACTGAAAAGTTCTTGATGTACTTTTCCTATCCATTCTACATCCACCAAAGTTAGTATCTAAAAAAAAATTAAAACAAAATCATTTCTAGAAGTATAAAAGAGTCCAAAATCCATTATTTCTTTTAAGTAGCAAAAAATTCTTTTCACTGCCTTTAATTAAGATCCCTTAAGATTTGATTAATATCTTGCACATAAGCATACTGAAAACATTATGTCTGGTCGACTAGCTATCAAGTAAATTAGACTTCCTATCATACCTCTAAAAGATGATTGATCCAATAGTTACCCAACTTCATAAAGATCAAGAGTATTTTAGGTACCAATGGGAGTACTTATACTTTTAGTGTTGTCATATCCATACTTTTTAAGATGATATTTGATATAATTATGTTGAGATATGTAAGTTATTTCTTTTTTTTTGAAAAATTTGAAAACCTAGGAAAAATGTTAACTTACCCATCATACTCATTTCAAACTCAGATTTCATTAAATTTGAAAACAAATCTGTTAAAGATTGCTGAGTTGATCCAAATATAATGTCATCAACATAAATTTGAACAATCAAAACATTTTTCTTATAACTCTTTATAAAAAGTGTTGGATCATCATTTCCCTTAACATAATTGTTTTGAAGAAAAAATCATATAATTCTATCATTCCAGACTCTAGGGGGTTGTTTAAGACCGAATACATCTTTGTTAAGTTTGAAAACCTATTCATGGTATTCTATATCTTCAAATCCAAGAGGTTTTTCTTCAAAAACATCTTCTTGAACATAACCATTAAGTAAAGAGCATTTTACATCCATTTGAAAGAGTTTAAAATTTAAGAATGCAACAAATTCATGTAAAATATTAATAGATTCATATCTATCCACTGGAGTATAGGTTTCTTCATAGTCTACTCCTTCTTGTTGATTATAGACATTGCCGACTAAAATAGCCCTATTTCTCATAATGATTGCATTTTCATCAAACGTATTTCTGAAAACCAATTTTACTCCAATAACATAGGTTTCCTTGCATCTTTCAACCAAGGTCGAGACATTATTCCTTTCGAAATCATTTCACTCATCATGTATTACTTATATCCAATCATCATCACCTAATGTTTCATCTTTGCTTTTTAGTTATAATTGGGAATGTAATTCTAGATGTTCTACATCATTTCATAAGTAACTTCTTGTCCTTATAGGTTGATTTACATCATCAATGATACTATCACTTGGATGATTCTTAAGAAACAACTAATTTAGATTTTGTAAAACTTGTTCATCAATATATGATACGAAGTATTCTGGGGTAAATGTTTCAGAAGTATTTTCTTAAACATTTTCCTTATCAGAAGAATTTTTTGTCATGGGTTGATAATCAATTTTTGAAAACACATCCAAAGATGTATGTTATGGTGGTTTAAAAACAAAAGTATCTATTTTATGAAATTTAACATATACTATTAATTCAAAAGTACAACTATTTTTGTTAAAAACTATATAAGACTTAGTTGTTTTGGAGTAGCCTAAGAAAATGTCTTCATCATATTTGGGTGAGAATTTATCTGAATTGCCTTTAGTATTCAGAAATAATACTTTGCAACCAAATACATTGAAGTAAGAAAGTCCATGTTTTCTACCCTTCTACAATTTTTAGGGGGTTTTATTATGAAAATGTCTAATAAAAACACAATTTATATTATAACAAGAAGTATATACAACTTCATCCCAAAAGTGTTTATCTATCTAATATTCACTAAACATGGTTCTAGTTATCTTTTGAAGAATTATATTTCTTCATTCAACAATACCATTTTGTTAAGGAGTTCATGGAGCTGAGAAGTTTTGAGTAATTCATTTTCTACTACAAAACATTTAAAAATCAGAATTTTGAAATTCTCCACCATGATCACTATGAATAGTTTTCAATGGAAGGTTTTTCACATTTTTAACTCGGGATCTAAAAATTTTTAAATAGGAAAAATATTAAGATTTCATTACTTGAAAATAGACCCACGTAAATCAAGTTTAATAACCAACTAGGTCAAATACATAATATTTACCTCCAATGCTTCCAGTTTGTGTTGGACCAAAAATATCCATATGCATCAACTATAATGAATCAGTAGTTTAGAATTCACTAATTGATTTAAAACTTAGTTTATGTTTCTTTCTATATTGACAAGGATCACAAACTTTGGATAATCAAATATAACCTTGTTAGATCATTAAATAGTCTTTTTTTAGAGAGTTTACAAAGTCAAATAAGATTACAGTGTCCTATCCCTCTATGAGATGACCAATATTGGTCTTCCCATGCACTAAGAAAAGTTAGGTCTTGGATCCTAAGGTCTTATAAGTTTAGTGTGTATACATTCTCTTGCCTATGGGACGAAAGAATAAACTCTTCCTTGTAATTGTGTAATAAACACTTTTCATTCCTAAAATTCATAAGGTATACTTCATTACATAATTGACTTATGCTGATGAGGCCGTGATTAAGACCCTTGAGAAATAAAACATTTGAAATAAATGTTTTTTCAAGAAGAAAAATTTTACCTATACCAATAATTTATCTTTGAGAATTATCTCTGAAAGCTTCTTTTCCTCCTTTCATCTTGATAATCTTTTAAAAGAAGTTTTTGTTACAATAAAAATGATGGGAACATCTTCTATCCATGTACAATGTATTTTTGTTTGTATTTTCCATATTTTCCTGAAAATAATAGTGTTAAACTTTTGGAATCCAAACTTTCTTGGATCCAGGAATTTTAGAAAGCAAGATTTTTGGAATCCACATTTTCTGGGAAAAATAATATTTATGAAAATCTAAAGACTGAGTTTGGTTTATGGGAAAAAAATTCACAAGGTCCACCACACAGATATTTAGTGCAGAATGGAGAACATTATGAAACAAAATAGTTATTACTGAAAACAAATTCAGAATTAGTATTACCAAAACCAAAACAATTCCTTATTGGTTGAATTTGAGAATACGTCTTATCAACATTTTCCATACCAGAGGTAAAGTCTGACAAACACTTCTTCAAGGAAAATATTTCTGACATTAGTTTAATAACCATGTTTTTATCCTAAAAAACATTAGTTTTAGAGCTACAGTTATTTACTAAAATATTTTTCTTAGAAATCACATTTTCAAGATCCATAAAATGTTTATCCTTCTCAAAATGAACTTCCTCAAGGTTTTTGGAAATATTTTCAAAATAATAAATTTTCATATCAAGATATTTATAAAGATATGATACTTCTTTAGTAAAAATATAAATTCTAGAATTTTACTTATCAATATTTTTCATGAGTTTAGAGTTTTCATTCTCAAGAAGTTTATAAACCTAGATAATTATTAATAAGTTGGTAAAGTATTATCTTCTTATTATGAAGACTCATCATCTAAAGATTCATAATATTTATTATCAGTATACTTTTCATTCAAGGAAGAATTTTTGATAGATTCAGCATTGTTTACCTTGGCCATTAGACAATTATTTTCATTGGGTAGCTTGGCTAGTAGACCAAGATTCTTCTGACCAGAAGATTCATATTATAAGGATTCATCATACGAGTTATCACCATCGTCACTCCATGTGTCATTTTTTTCAAAACCTTTTTAGCATTATCCTTGTAGTAATTATTTCTATTCCTCTTTGAATAATTTTCCCTTCTATAATTTTTCTCAATCATATGACAGTCTAGCCTTATATTCCCTGCTCTTTTTCATTCATAACAAGTAACTTCATCTTCGTTCTTATTTTTTTTCTTTCTTTTTATATTTATACTGAAAATCCTTTTTCCAAACTATCATGTTCATCCTTCGAGAAAGATTAGATAGCTCATTCTCAGAATGTTCACTTCTGCTGGATTCAGATAACACAATGACGTTCTTAGATTTGTATCTTGTAACCCTATCTCGAGACTTGGTTTTAGTATTAGTAAAGGCTACACTTCCATTTCCATTTTTCTTCTAATTCATATCAGCATATCTTCTCATTCTTGTATCATCTTTAAGAAGAGTTCTAGAATACTCATCAAGATTTATTTGAGATACATTCTGGTTCTCATCAATAGATGCTCTCTTAGATTCCCACTCATTAGGCATGATGTCTATAATTGTGTCCACAAGAGATTCATCATCATGATTGTTTTCTCTCATAGATTTTAATCTATTAACAATAGTCATAAATATTTATTTCACCTTCCATAATGTCTCTCCATAAAGAAATAGAAATCCATGATATTCTGCTCTAAGAATAGCTCTTCTAGTTTCTTTAACTTTCTATGTACCAAAATGAGTAACATCAAATTTCTTCCAGATATAGTTATCAGCTTCACATGAAGAAATCTGACTTTATATATTCCAGATCATGGAAATAAACATAGTATTGCATATATTGTAGTTTAGTTGATATTCTTACTTTTCTTGATTAGTAAAAGTTTTTAGTTCCTTATCAGGAATCTTGTAATATCCAGAAAGCATAACAATGTTTTCCACTCCAGTATTGATAACAAAAGTCTTTATAAAATCTCTCCAATAATTATTTTCATCAAATATAGGTGGTATGGTAGGGTTTAGATTTTCAATTAAACCAACATTCATTCTAGTCATCTTAAGAGTATATCTTTCCAAAAAAAACTTATTAGTAGTAAAGGTTTATAAGCAAAGATAACAATTCCTAAGCAAGGAATAATATAGAACAATGAAAACTGAGTAAGAAAACTTATATGTGAATATAAGTATTTCAAAGACCTCCTCTAATTCCAAATGTAGTATCGGAATATGATGTAGATGCTCAAATACAAGAGGGGGGTGAGTTGTATGTTTAATTTTTTTTTTGTTTTTAACCGTAAGGAAAACTATATTTAACAAAGTTAAACAATGTTAATTCACATGGTATCAATTAGTCCTACAAACTTTCTAGGTACTAGAAAAGTGGTTCCAGAAATGAAACTTAAGAAAATATTACAAGAAAAAGATTCTACATTAATGCATATAGAATCTTAATTAATATAGTATACAAAAGAATAATAAAGTATTAGAAAGTTATACTTATCCACTTTATCAAAATGCAGCAAAAATAAATTTGAAATAAAAACAAGTAACAAGTATGAAATCTTTTAACCCAAAAAGAAGAGTATCCAACAAACATGGATAAAGGTCCCTTGATTTATACGTTCATGAATGTCTATCTTACCCCCACAAGGGTAATCCCTCGATAGGAATATTGGAATCGGTCTTTCTATCCCTGCAATCCTTTGAAATATAATGTAGTCAGCACCTCTGTCATCCTATCCATATAAGTCCTTGATCTTTAAGGTAGTCAACACCTCTGTCTTCTAATACCTCGAATCCCTCAATTGTACTTAGCAACAATCGGAGTCACATGAATCAATCTGAAAAAGGTGTTCAGTATGCACAGAGCATGAGAGTACCTCTCTGTAGAAATCACTTCAACAGCATATGATCTCTAGATTTTTGTAACTATCAACATGTATTGATCTCATTTAAATAATCATCTATTTATAGGAACTTCTCTAATGGTCGGCTGCCTCCTCCAAAGGTCATATTTTTCCTTGAATTTCACATGGACCTATAAATGTTTCACTAAACCAACGGTTGGTTAGAAACATATTTTAAGACATTTTTTCATAACTATAACAAGTGTAAGAAAAAATAAGATTGCTTAACCAAATATATTTCTCAAAATCTAAGGAAAAAATTAAAGTCTAGAGTCTAACAAAAAATATCATTTGGTGGATATTCAGATTCATTTTTCCAAATAATTTAGAGTCCTAATTCTATAGATTTCGGAGTCTGAATTCTATGGAATTTGGAGTCTAAATTCCGAGAAATTCCGAGTTTGAATTCTAAAGAATTTGGATTTTGAATTTCAGAGAATTCAGAGTCTGAATTTCAGAGAATTCGGAGTTTGAATTTCAGAGAATTCAGAATCTAGATGTCAAGGAATCTAGAGTCTGAATTCTGAACCTAAAAACAGAATACCTTATATCTAAGTATTTATAGAATTCTGAGGTTTTAGATGTGAAACCAAATTTTACACTTAAAAATAAAATGGGTTTTATTTATAGGAACAATAACATCAACAATGAAAACAAAGGAAAGGAAAAAATTTCTTTGTGGGAGGAAACTTTTCATTATTAAGATAAATTTTAGGGAAAAAAAATTTGCCTTGAAAGAGAGTGTTTCTGATTTTTAGAACATAAAAGAAAAGAAAAGTCATAAAGAACCCCTTATTTACTCAACAATTATGAGGGTACTCATTCAATCATCGCATGATTTATTCATTTTGTAATACCCATGTATACTATCTCATTTCTTCCACCCAAGTGAATTAGGTTCATCATTCCAACTCCTTCACATGTTGCATGAATGTGAAACTGAATGAATTTTCAGTCATACCTATGCAATGATCTCGAATTTCACATCATCTAGAAAGTTTTAATCATTAATAGATAATCACATACTAAACTCAACCTATTATTTCATTCAAATGAATTAATTTATAATAGTATATGTGCTTTGATCTCACTTGTATCACATGACATTGTTGTGTCCTTCTTAATGTGGAAGAGGCCATCTATCTGGATTGTGGTCGCTTGACCATGTGTTATGTATGTCATCAATGGAGTAAATAAATATTGATCAAAATACTTAAAGAATTAGGATGAATACAATAGATTGATGTCTTTGGTCATAAAGATCAAAAATCTATGGTTATGTTTGTTTATTTAAGACCGATGAACAATGTTCTCTTTGCTCTATATCCCACATTGATTCTCTAAAGCTGCTCCTCTTTGGTTTATTACACAAATGGTACCATTGGCTCATTATAATTTCTAAACACACACAAGGACTACCCCCTGTCAGATCTCTCTACCACCGTGCCTCCCCACATGGTGGTTCCATCTCTCTTCTCCAATGTTCTCTACATTACGAGCCTTATAAATGGGATGAAAACTGTTGTTATCACCTAACTACCATTACTGTGGCTTGATGGGGTTGACTATAGTTCCCAACTAATTAGTTGTTACACTTGATTTCCCTTAGTTGTCTTAGTAATTAATTACATTATTTATAATGGCCTACATCAAAAAAATAAATAAAAACATACATTGGACAATGTCTCATACGATACCCAACAATCTTCAAGTATTTATAATACCCATTTATGTAATTAATGTCTGAATTATTTGGTTTCATGTAAACCTTTGAAACAATTAAATCATCATGAAATAAATAATATTTTTGGGAAATTTTTGTATTTATTTTGTAGAAAATAATGTGTCAACAAATACTTATTTCATAGAAATTAAGTTCACTTCAAAATAAAAATCAGAGTTATATATCATTTGTATATTGAATATATTGAAAAAAATGAAAAATGGGCTCCACAATATCCCCCTTTGTATTTTGTTTTCAATATCCCTTTACATATTCAAAAGTCAATATTTTTGTTCAATATTTTTTCCCCCATTCACAATATGATACAATGGAAAAGTGGGGGTTCTTCTCATAATTATATTTCTTCTACAAAAAAGATTCACATAACTTTTAAAAAATGGGATAATATCACATGATAATAATAAAAGGGCCATTAGATAATCAAATCTATTTCTATGGGGATAACTCAGAGTATAAAACAAGAGTTAAATATACATAGTTTTCTAAACTATCCATAACACATAATCTCATGTGATATCAGTCTCAGAATGTCTCTATTCTCATTAAAGGGGTTGAAAATAATCATATTTTATCAATGTAATGATAAATCCAGCACATACTTCAAAAAATACTTTAGAAATTTCAAGTGAAATAGATATACCTCCCTTTTTTAAAATTTTCATCAACCATTCACTCCCACTAAAAAAATATAATTTTAAATAGGGATGAGAGTGTGATTGGAATACCTTGATCTTCAATTATTAATATACACCATGGTTTTCAAATTCATTCTCAAGGTTTCTCTCGCTTAAGGGATGGTCTCTTTATTCATCATGTAAATTGATTAAATCCATGATAGACAACACATATCCTTAAATTCCCTTCATGTTAGTTATAACACATAAATAAATGTGGAATAAGGGGGAACCTATATGTTATTAAAGAGTAAATTTAGGCTAAGAATTGCCTCTCAAACTGGTCCATTCTTTTCTTATAATATCAATATTTCCTTTGTGTGAAGTCTCGTTTTTTCCATTATAGTCATTTGAGTATGTGAGATATCAGGTGATTTTTATCCAATCATCAATAACTACCTTTGAGCTGGTAGAATAGTTATACAATTATTTTCATTATGTTTTGTATTTTTTCACCTTTAAAACAAATTTTGTGAGACAGATGAGTTTTCATTTATTGAAAAACTATCATGATATTTAATTTCATCTTCTTGTTTAATAATATGTTATTCCATTACCTTTCCTCTAGCTAATTATTTATCATCATAATTTTTCATTTCTTAAGCATCATGAAATTTAATAGGTAAATTTTTAAGAATTACTTCTTAAAAAATTCTATTTTTTGTGTCTCCACATGGATTGTTCATTTTTTGTGTTGCCTTTCATAGGAAACATATTAAAATATTCTTTACGAATGTCTTCTATCAGTATATTTTTCACTATTGGATTGATTTTATTATTTATTTTATTTTTCTCCTATACATTTCCATGGCATATTTTTAGGGTTACATGGGATTACTTATCTTTCCATAGTAGAATAATCTTTTCTTCATTGACATTAAATTCTTGCAATCCAACTTTTCATTCTTTTTAGGTGTATATTGATTCACAATTTTCTTAACCACTTTATTTTGATTATTCACCAAGGAAATCATTTCAATTTTTGATCCGCGATTCCATATTTTTACCATAGGTATTTAGAATAGGAGTTGAATCAGATTGGTGCATACTAACAATATTCTTTTATGATAACACATATGTTAGAGCAATCACATAATTATTCAATGTATTTCAATCTATTCCTGGTGTACAAATTCATTCTCTTCTATGGAATCGGAATTGGTTTTGCAAGTTTCTTTATTTTTTCACCTCTACTGCCTTTTAATTTACACCTTATATAGTTTTAATACATTCCCATGTTTTAAAAAAAATTCAGGAGCGTAATGTCCAAGAATCCAACAACACGAACCACACCATAAATAGCCAACAATTCACCTTCTTTTGATTGTAGTACTAGTAAGTCTAGATTTAGTGTATTTTTATTTCTAGATTTCTCATTCCTTATTTGGAGAATAATTTGGGAGTTTATTTTATTCATATTTACATTTTCCACCCTTACAGTTTCTGTGGATGTATTATCATTTTTATCAACCCACATTTTCCTAGATATAGAAATTGAACCAATACTAGTAGATGAGAATTCGTTAGAAGATATATAAAGTGTTACATTCATCCCATAGCTTGTAGATGGTTGAAAAGGAGATGAATTGAACTCATCTTTCCACCAATATGAGTATATTTAGAGATATGAGTCTTATTAATAGTTTATATAGAAACATGCATTTTTGGATGAAGACTCTCATCAGATGTTTGGGTGATATAATTATTCTTTTTAGAAACATGGAAAGTTACAAAATGTGTCTCCATCAATGTTATCAATTTTAAAAATAATTCAAGATATTTCTTGCTGAGGGATAAATTTTCCTTTTCAAATGATGTCAACTTTTCCTTCCCATTCAATTTTCATTATTTCAATCTGGTCTTCATATTGTTTACTACCATCAATCCCAGATTTTTCAAGGTCTTTTAATCTTCATTATTTAACATCCAACTAAGATTCCTTCATAATTATATAAGATTTATGTGATTATTTGATAAAATGGATCTTCATTATATACTCTTCATGCATGTTGTATTTTTCTCCCATTAACTTTTCACGCTCTTGGACTTTACATTTTTTTTATTTAGTCATTGCATCTATGAAATTCATGGAAACATTGATTAATGTTTAAATAGCATGTATTACTTCACCAAAAACATGTTTACACAAAATTCTCATATCATAATTCTTCTCCAATTCTTCTTTAATTAATGAAATCATTTCATTGAAATGTTTCACAGGATTTTCTTTTACATCAATGTGATTGTTGAGAGAGTTACACCTTTTTAATTTCTTGACAAGTGTATCCTCTAATATATTAATTTTCTCTTTAAGATATTCTCTACTATAAAAACATTCCATGTAAGAAAAAAAGTAGATATGAAGTCAATTTTTCCAAAACATTATTCATATATCTTTCAAATTGTTAGTTTAATTCTTAAATGAATTTGATAGATTCAACTTCATTAAACCCTTCATAGGTTGAGATAGTTTCTTCAAAAGGATCATTTTCAACTAATTTAACAAGGGAGTATTGATCATTTTCTTATTTTATTAATATTTTCATCAATCAAGTATTATTCTTTAATATTTTTAGAGTTGTGGTAGTGTCTTTTATGTCTTATTTAAAGGGATAAGAGACTATGTCTTCCACTTGAGATGATTTAAATATTCACATTATATAATCCTTTTATAAAAATTTGGTACTAAAACATTAATCCAATCAGAGGAAGTCCTACGACATTATACAACATTTCGATCCTAGATGGATAATGCAGAGACACTGAGAGGTGGGTGAACTAGTGTACCCAATTTTTTTAAGTTACTTTATATTCTTTTAGTTAGCCACACTTTCTCTCAAAATTCTACCCCGATTAAGTGAAATGGACCACTTTCTCACTCTAAACAATCATAATGAAGATAAAAAAAGATATAATAATACACAAGTATTTTTAAAAGGTTCATTACTAACAACTAATTCTTCCTATTATCAACATATTGTTATTTCACAGATTTATTTTTTCACTGTAAATTGTAATGATGAAAAATTCCTATATCTGGAACACAATGATTGAAATGTCAATCCATGACTTGTAATGGATTCAAGGAATTCATTATATTGGAACCACTAGTCTTCAATGGAATTTTTTATACTAGAACAATTAGTTCCACAATGATATTGATGGCTGATCCACTGTATGATTATTCTTTGATCTTTCTCCAAAATCCTACTGGATCAAACATTCTTGTATACTTCCTCAATATCATTAGGAATGTTAGTCTTGATACTTCTCATTAAATTATTTTGTTCTTGTGATCATATTCTTGAATAATTAACTTAGCTTTGCATTATTATTTCTTTGATACCAAAATATATTGATATCTATATCTATAATATATGTTGCAAATGTTTTTGTACATATTCATTCTCAACTCTTGCATGCACATATTTATATAGAAATAATATGGTGCATGGATCTCAAAATATTTCTTGACATAAATTCTATATTTAAATCCTCCATTAAATTTTTTTATTAATTAAACACATTTAATCATCTCCTTCAACTAATTTCGATTACCCAATAAACCATGGGTATAATGTTTCTCCATTAAATACCTCATGTAATGTGAGTATTTATCTCTTCATGAAAACACAATGAAATTCGCAATGGGTACTCATATTCTTCACATGGGTATGTGATCAACCTTGGATCACCCAAACACTTGAGGGATTTGATTTTACTTCTTCTTCTCGCATGGTAAGGTCACCCATGGCTCACCCTTTTACATGTATACATGCATTCATCCCTATTACATGAGAGAGACGTGGGTTCCGGTAAAACTTCTCACGTGGTTAACTAATCACCCAAGAATCCTATATTTTTTTCATGATGTGTGGCTTCCATTATTAAACACACATTAATGACTTGGGTTTACATAAATTTATCACACCCACGGCATTCCTCATTATCACGGTGATTTAATTTTTAATGCTTGATAGTATCTAGTTCCTCATTTAATGTTCAAATTGGTTATTCATTCTGGAATACCTGTGGGTACAATCTCATTACTTTAAACCAATAGAATTATATTCCTCATTCAAAAACCTATATGTTATTCATTAAAGTGAAAATACAATAATTTTTTATCATACTTTTACAACATAATTATATTTAACTTCATCCAAGAAGTTGTAATCATTTGGATATCATCACATTATGGGGTTTACTTATTCATGCATGGAATGAAGGAATATATAATTGAATGCGTACTTGGTTATTTTCTAGATCACAAGACATTAATGTGGCCTTTTTAATGTGTAAGTGGAAATATATTTGACTTGTGGTTTCTTATCTATAGGTTCCAAAACCCCTCAATGGAAGAAATTCCAAGTGAGCATAAGCCTTTGATAGTAATAGGTGATGATGATGGATGGAAGGACTGGATCTTACAGATAAAATAACTATAGTTATGTTCTTCTATTTAAGATGGATAAATATTTTATGCTTCAAACATAAGTACAAATCGAATTTCCATAGTGGAACCACTTGGTTTATTACTCATGTGGTTCCTTCGGTTAGTCAGAATTCATAAACACCCACTAGCACTGCCCTATTTTGGATCCCCCTATCATCATGTCACCCTACACAGTGTCTCTATATCTCTTATCCCATGAGTTTTACTCTGTATGTTTTGTACCCTGGTCTTCACCTATTGTACTCACCCTAATTGAATTTTTATGGAAAATGGTGTTGATTGTAGTGACCACCTTAGTAGTGGTCTCACTGGAGTCCCTCGGTTAGCTTAGGAATTGGATACATTTTTTTTCATTGACCCACATCATAAAATTATTTCAATAAAAACATATGTTGGCCAATGTCTCATAATGTACCCAATATTCTAAAAATATTTTTAATTTTCCCTTAATGAAATTAATTATTGAATTATATTGTTTTATGAAACCTTGGGAACCTTCAAATAATCAGTAAATAAAAGATATTTTAAGGAATTATTATTAATTATTTTGAATAAAATAAAGTGTCAATAATGAAACAAAACATATAACATAAGATCACATTGACAATCACCAAAGTTAGATATCATCCATATATTTAAATGATTGAAAACAAATGAAAAATGTGCTAAATAGATCAATTGTGGGAAACAATAAAATGTGCTTGATCCATTACACGAAACAAGTTGATGTGATTGGTCCACTATAGGAAATATATGTTGAGGCCGGATCCATTATGATTTTATGGTCCTGGTAGTTAAAATTGACATATAACATATTTTCTATACTTATTATGGTGCCTCACTTGTATGACATGAACTTGTGTTTTTTATTGATTATGTTTTTTCTCACTCTTATGATTCATGAGTTTTGAAATAATAAATAGTTTTTCCATGACACATGTTTATGGTATTTGAAAGATTGGGTATGAAGTTTGTAAGTTATTTTCATGTGGTCATACCCTTATTCTTATGTTATGTTTTATATGATCGTTGATTGATATCTATGATCTTTACCCTTACTAACCACATAATCCCAACCATTCTTATGTATTATTTCCCTAGATATTGAAAAAATGTTTTAAGTAGATATTTTCTATAAAAAGTACTAAGTGGGATGGTCTTTTATGGAGATGTTGAATATTTTTCATGAGATAAGAATATTGTGTGTCTATTCTTCATGTACACTAAAATTTTACTATCTTCATGAGTGTGGATACAAAATATATTGAATATT
Organism: Viscum album; assembly: GCA_963277665.1. Taxonomy (NCBI): domain Eukaryota; kingdom Viridiplantae; phylum Streptophyta; class Magnoliopsida; order Santalales; family Viscaceae; genus Viscum; species Viscum album. The sequence goes on along the minus strand of OY728165.1, from coordinate 1,711,061,963 downwards.
CATCTAAGAATATATAAAATTTATGTATGAAAATAATGGGTCGTTGTAGATGGCATAAATTGCAGTTTCATTCAATCTTTGGATACTATGATTAGAAAAACATTGGTGAAAACCATGGGGATATGTCTATGTATATTATAACATCCTAAAGATTTCAGAATGATTTGGGTTATCCTAGATTAAACCAAAGGTATCATAGATTTTTAATGAGTTGTTTGGATATGGTCATCCTAAGAATTATGATTCATGATTATATGGTATTCACTCTAATTATTATTTAATGATGGTTACATATTTATTTTTGTTTTAAGGAAATTTATAGAAGTTGAGGGAATCATGTTAATAAATAATGAGATAGAAAATTTAATGAATCTCTTCCTGAGAAAATTTTTTATGGGATATGGAATAAAAAATCTCATTATTATGTTCATCCTAATTTCTCAATATATGAATCATGATAAACTCCAAAACAAGAAAAATAGGGAACAATGTTTTTTTCTGTCCTTCATGAGGAAACACTAAAGTTATTTTAGTTGTTCTGAAAATCCATTAATTGAAGAGTAATGGATCATTAAAACTAAAAATATATTATTCATTATCAAATTTTTTTACATTGAAAATTTAATTTTGACCATCTATCATTTGGAAGGTGAAGTATATCAATAGTGGACTCTAATCAAGAATATGAGACAAAATAAAGAAATTGACTCCATGGAGTGGAATGAATCTATGTGTTTATTTTTCATTAATTACATTCATTATATTCTTCATAGGAAAGTGAAGAAGAAATTACATAAATTCAAAAAAAGAGGATGAATCCATCAGTAACTACATGAAAATTTTTACAAACTTGAAAGGTATGATTATAGTATTATAATCCACCATGAATTTATGGTTGATCAATTTTTTATAGGATTAAAATGAAGTCTCTTAAAGTGATTAGCTATAATAGACTTTAGTAGCTAGATTGAAATTTCTTCATTTTAACTTTATACAGAGACATATTTTAGATATTTACATCACTCTCATGATTTTTTAAGAAAAGGAAGATCGAACCATATGAAAACATGAATAAATAACATGGTGTAATGAAATTCTAGCCATTTACATGCTAGAAATTTGGGTAAAACATAAATGGAATTTCTTTAATGGAACTTTATACTGAACTAGACTTCTCATTCAAGGATATTATATCTTATTATATGAATATTAATTACACTATAAAAACACATTCCAATAGACCAAATTATATTTATTCATTTGGAATCTTGTAACACAATGTTTTAATCAAGTGAATGTTCTTAAATGTTTCCCGCAAGGATATTTTCATCTATTACTCTTCATAGACATACCCTATATAAAACCATTCTTCATAACCCATAGAGGGGAAACATAATAAAAGGAAAGATCATATGATCATTAAGGGTATACATAATAGGTATAAATCTATGATAATATTAAAACATAAGATAATAATAAGTGTAATTGATAGTGAAAATAACGTACAATGTTCATAACCAACTTATCATATATCAAAAACATGAGTCATGAATAATGTCTGGCAGTTCATAATATTAGAATCATAAGATAATCAATGTTTAGGAGATAAAAAAAGTATAACATTGGCATAAGACAAGGGCTTGTGGGATACACATAATAATAGAAAATCATTTTCATATTAGCCAAGGATCATTGAAAAGGCCATCATATTAGAAGGGGTTCATTATCCAAACTATCAAAGTAATAAAATGTCACTTCAAATACCATCATAGTTGAACAAATACCTTACTGTATAGGGTTCAATACCCATCCTAGACATTATTCACAGAACTAGGTTCATTCCCTATTCCATCCTAGTCTTACTAAACTAGGTTCACAACCTATCCAACTCTATTTTACTAAACCAGGTTCACTCTTTTTGACCCGTGATGTCCCTAAAATAGACCAAGATACTCCCCATCCCCTAAAATCATGTCATTGGGATCTTAATAGTGCCACTGAACTAGGGTGAGTATCATGGATATATCCCATGGCCAGATGGGTATTTTTTCTCCTCCCTATAAAATTGAACATGGGGCTGACTGTCACTTAAATAACCAGACAGATTTTTTGGTACAACTACTCAATATCTACATTACTCAGCCCAATTTGTTGGCCTAGTTAAGATCCCAGGGACTAGATTGTAGGGTATGGGGAGTATCTTGGACCATTTCTAGAGCTTCAAGGGTCTAACAAAAAGGATCTTTTCCAACAGACCTACGCCACTAATTGGGACATAGTGTAGCCATGCCCCATACCCACTAACTCATGGGCCATGCGACTAGGGACTTATGCCTCCACATGGAAGGTATTTTCCCTATTCCTAATTGGATTTTATATGCCTATCTTGGGATTTGAACCTAGGACCTTAGTCTTAACAGCCATTAGAGAGTGTCATGAGTACCACTATGCCATATGGGGGTCGTACAATTGATGATACCTAGTGGTTGTTAAGCATGAGGTCCCATGTTCGAATCGTGGGGGAGGCATATTAAATCCCAGTAGGTCCTAGGTAAAATACTTTTCACGTGGATACGTAACTCCCTAGTGGATCGATTTGTAATAATGGTGGGTGTGGGGCATGGATAGACTATGACTCGGTTGTGGCATATATCTCTTAAAAAATCACATTTTTTTAGACCCATGACACTCTCGAAACGGGCCAAGATAATTCTCAGCCCCTACACTTGGGTCAATGGGATCATAACTGTTCCACTGAACTTGTCCAAGTATCTTGGATATCTACCCATAGACATTTGAGGATTTTATATCGCCTCCCTAGAGATTTGAACTGCGCTGAGTATCTATAATTTTTCATCATATATGCGGGATTAATTTTAAATTAAAATATTCCAATTTTGTGAATTTCATTTGTAAAAATGGATTCCATATTTTTTAATTTAATATTTTATATTATCCAATAAGGTGGAATTAAATATTATATTCATTACAATGACAAAAATTGTGTTAGTGTATTTATAATTGAACTGATTTAACTTTGAAATAAATTTAAAATATAATTTAACTTTATGAAAAAATTAAACAAAAAGACAGTCTTAAATTAGAATTCGGTGATTTTCAAAAAATGATACTTTTTAGAAAAATCCTATAAAATAACCAAAATATAATTTTCACATGATGAATTAAAAAAATGATTATTTTGACATATTAATTTTCAAAACGTGGTACAAATTAATATGAAGATATGTGTACCCAAGGCGAAAAAACTACTTTTTAGAATAATATAGTTTTAAGCATAAAATTGGATTTAATATTATCTCTTATAGATAAAGCACATAATATGAGTGTTAATAATTTTTTTAAAAATATGAAAAATATATTTAATTAAAATAATTCACAAAAAGTGATTCTTTAAGTTTATTTATCTAATATATGATTATTTTCATAAAAAAAGTTCTTTCAAAAAATGATTTCATTTATTTTTAGAAGGTTTTTATCTTCATTTTTAATTAGTTGGCCAAAAAATAATTCATTATATATACACGTGTAAACAATATATTTTCATAATTTAGTTAATCCCATTCGTTCTCTCCATTATAAAGGCTAGGTGACAACTATCATATTAAATAATAACATTTTAAGAGTATGTCACGTTACATTTAAACTTCGTGTTGTGTGTAACACAAGCTAAAATTTTTATTATACACAACACAAGAAAAAAAATGTTTTGAGAATAATGTAAGATAATATAAATTTTTAATATAAAACAACCCAAAATCAGTTATTTATTATAAGAAAAGACTAATTTAGTGTTGCGTCAAATGAAAAATATCGAAATGATAAAATTAATGTGAAAAAATCACAAAATCTAAGGGTGTTACAATTTGGGATATTCATTAAATTTGTAATGGTGTGTCCCAAATATTTTGAATATAATAATATAAAGAATAATATGGTTACTTAAATTTAGTAAAATATGATGCCAAAATAATTCACCACCCACACTACAATTATTTAAGTGTAATGAATTTAGGCATTTTGCCAACCAATGCACATATCCGAAGGTTTTGGATGATTTTTGTCAAGAACCTCTCAAGACCAAGAACAAAAGGAAATATTATTCAATCACAACATTTTATGTGAATCATGATAATTAAGGTAAACCTATATCCCACTCCATGGTTGGGTATTTAATGTTGATGTTTTTATTAATTCACCCTCTAAAAATATTATAGTACATCCTTTAGTGAAATTTAAGGTGATTCCGAACGTTCATTGGCTATATATTGTTAGGAAATCACATTTTATATTTTGAATAAACTTATGATTTTATATTGGTGAATGTATGATCCCATAAATCCAATGTAAATGTTTTTGATTAATATAGAAACTGATTTATGGATTAAAAGGTGAATTGTATTTTGGGAAGCATATATGGTTTTATTGTGAATTCAATTTTGTAAATGATTAAGGAATATAAATTTTGTTATAAAACAATATGATTGAATAAAATTATATAAAGATATTCTTTAACTTAATCATTGAAGGATATCAGATCAAATCATTCCAATATGAGGGATTTATTTTTTGAGACATGTTCTAAATGATCCTTAAGGTTAACTATTAATGGAATGGATTAAGATGAAAATTGGATTGTATTGGGTAACTGGTGATAAAATATTTGGTGTTGGTTAATATTTAAAGGAAAATTAATGACGCATGAATATTATGATCTATTGACAGTTAATTTTATTACTTCAGGAATAAAAAACTAATCATGAATATTTATTTCATTGAGTAAGAGATGAAGTAGAAATTGATCAAAGAAAAACTAAAGGAAGGTATTGTTATTATGAAATGGAAATAAATCAAGAAAGTATATTGTTTTCATTAAAAAAATACCTTTTCTTTTTTAAAAGGATCACGAGGTAATTGTTTACCAATTACCATCATTTTTTATGATGTGGTTGTATTTTTTTCACCTCTTTAGTTTATGGTTTAGTGATGAATAACATTATCTTGATCATTAAATTTATTATAATCAATGATATATGAACATTAATTTTCATCAATGTCCATATTTTCACTTCCCACTTGTGTTTCAATTTTCAAACCAACTTATGGGTTATTCTAGAAGGCCTTTTTATTTTCCTTTGCATATTTTCAATAGTATGTTTTGTAAACCCCATTTATAATGTATGATTCCCACAAAAGAATTTTCAAATGTAAAACCCTTTATTACCAACTACTAGTAAAATTTAATCGGATATAGTAACTAAGGAGGTGATATAACACCCTGATATTTTAATAAATATATATTTTTTCAATTAAATTTTATTTTTTTATATCTTGTGTTGCACCCAACATCGAGATTAAATGAATAAAGAAATATTATAATAACATAGTTGTTGATTTTAAATGTATGAATAGAAATAACCATATTATGGAATATACATAAATGTCCTAATAAATAAATAAATATTTATCAATTCTTATTAAATAAGAACTCAATTTTTATTAAATTCATTTTATTCTTCAATTTTTTTCTTCAAAAAATGTATTTATAAATTTTTGTGAGAGAATAATATAATTAATTTCAGGAACATTTAGATTTTTTAAAATAAATTATACCATTTTTTAAATATTCATATCTAAATTATCTTGTATTTAATTTTTTTGATTTTTCTGAAAAGAATGATTATCCATTGAATAGTGAAATATACTGGTTTTTGTCGAAAACTGTATTTTTGTTTTAACCATGTACAAAGTTCCATTTTTCCTTAAAATTTTTTAAAATTAAACATATTTACTTTTTTTAAAATAAACAAATCAAGTTCATTTAAATCAATTTTATTAATGAATTTGGCATAAAAACAATTTTTATGTATAATGCATTGTTCATAAAAAAATGTCTTATCTGCAAAGTGTATTTTTGATATTAAAAATTAAAATTTATTTCTATTGGGATATTATTTTAATGAAAATTATCTATTATATATTCAATAAAATTTTTTAACATTCATCTAATATTTTTTCTATGCATGTGATATGTATAAATCTAGTTTTATGCTTGAAATATATTTTTCTAAAAAATCTATTTTCATTACCATTTATTCACTTTTAAAAGGTTATTTTATTACCCTTATATATATTGAATTTAATAAATATATTTAATATTTGTAACCAATAGGATAAAATTTTGTAATTTTGTCCCGTTTATTTTTAGACATTATCAATTCTAACATTGGTAAAATTTATCACCTCAGTAAAGGGTAAACCTGGTTAATTTCGTCTAAAAATAAGTAAAAAGGATATAATTATTCATCACAATTGTTATTATATGAATTTAATTCAACCCTTATCCCCTTGGGATTAAAATTGGCCTATTTAATAGACATTATTCCCTAAAAACTACCAATAAATATTTAAATCAAAGATAGTTACAAAATGCCACTCTTTTAGTGTTAAATATATCTTATATGCACACATTGGAAAGAAGTAAGTTATGAATTAACATAAATATATATTTTGAGATTAATAGATTAATTTTCTTAATGTGTCATTTTTTAATTTTAAGAAATTTTTAAATTTCCTTTTAATCTTATGAAATAATGACTTTAATTTCTCAATTAGAAGAATAGTAAAAAAAATTTAAAATATTAAAAGTAATATAATTTTTAACAACTAGATATTTTGTGAAATATATTTTATCAAATAAATTTATTTCTTTGATAGCTTATACTATACACAACACTAATTCTTAATGAAACACATCATGCTACAAAAATATTATTATTTAATATGATAGTTATCGCCTAGTCTTTGGAATGGTAGGTATGAATGAGTTTAACAAAATTATGAAAATAAATGGTTTTAAATTGTATATAAAATTAAATTTTTGACCAAGTATTTAGAAATATAAAATAAAAACCATTTGAAAATTATATAATTTTTTTCGTAGATTTTTTTGAACAAAAACATGTATTATCTTAAAAAATTAAATTAATCAATATCGGTAAATGATTTTAATGAAAAAGATATATTATATATTCAATAAAAATTTCAACATTATCTTATGGTTTTTCAAGGCATGAGATAAGAATAAATCAATTTTTATGATTAAAAACTGTATTATTCTAAAAACTAGTTTTGTTGTATTTTTCACACTAATCATAAAATTTAAATTTGTCACTTTTAGAAAATATATCTGAAAAATTTACATAATTTTTGAAATCATCCCATCAAAACAATCTTGGAGTGACTTTTTTATAATTTTATGAAAAGGTAAATGTTTAAGTGAAAAGTGAAAATATTAGTTTTAATAAAAATCCGCATTTTCATTCAAAGAATTTAAAATATATATTTTATTTTAAAATGATTTTAAATGTAAAATTAGTTAAATAATATAAAAATATATCTAATTTATTTCATTGGAATTAATTTTATATTTAATCTTGATATACATTTTTTTTAATCTTTTGAACATTTTATCTTTGGAAAACATTTTTCTCATCGTGTCTATGTGTTTAATTTTATATTATACTTGTACCCAACCAATGAATTTGTATGACATAATATTTTAATAAATAATTCACTCTAACAAGAACATAATTTTATGTTATTAAAACCTTTATAATACTTTAATCATTAATATTTATCCCATAATACATTAATAGCTACATAGTATCACATGATATAACTACAACTATTTTAACTACTAATCCTTCAAATATGAGTGATTATTCAAATTACAAACTTTTTTATCTCTTAAAGTGACTATTCATCCACTTGTCATACAAAAAATTTTGATATTAACAATTTAAACATCATCTCTTAGAGATTACACTAACTATAAAAAATTACCAATATAAAAAGTAGTCCCTTTAAAATTTTTGTGGGTGGTCCTGGTGAGAACATTATAAATCACCCTTTTCATGTTGAATTGGATGATCTAGGTGATTTTGTTAACATCCATGTCACCTATGAACTTGCAATATGTTTCCTACACACCCTACAAGAACACTTTCATCTTCCACAACATTGATATACTTTGAGCATCCAAGTCAAGGTACACTTATTCTATTGCACCTTCAAATCAAGGGTTTTTATCCAAAAAAATATTCAATAACTTGATCATATAATTAATAGAAAAAATGGTGAGGGTTTTTACCCAAAAAAATATTTTAATTTTACATATCATAAGAGGTAGTGATGATGATTCCATGCCACTGAACTCAGTTACATGTGATATTTCATGATTTAATGCATCCTGAAAAGAAAATATTAATGAAAATTTAAGGAGAAATAATAAATGTTTTGATGATAACATAAAATATTTGAAAATTAATAAAAATTAAATTATAATAAAAATTAAATTAAGATACGTTAGATATCGTTACCTCTGAATGTTGAACTATATTGTGAAATTCAGATATTTTTTTTAGTTTTTGGTATTGAATAATCCTTTGAACGTATTGTGATCACATGAACTATGATGGTTATGAGTGTTAAATTCACATATTTCTAGAGTTAGTAGTGATAGGTTGTTCAAGAATCAATAGGAAAACAATAGGTTTTTGACTTCACAGAATGATTGAAGTTGTTATCTATGATTTTTATTATCACGCTAAATTAAAAAATAAGAGTGAAAAAGTAATGTTAAAAGAAATATCTTCCAAGAAACATTTTGAATATTCTCTATATATCTAGTAATAGAAGATAACTCCTAAAATACATGCTCTCCTTTGAGCCATCTTCTCTCCATGAAGCTTAAAATCTGAAATCATAGAGAAATGATTTTGTGTCCCGAAAAATTGCCATCTCTGCCTTCGTTTAGCTAGTTAACTTTCTTAACCAACTTATTGAGATGTATTAACCAAAACACCGTTCCTACAATGCTAAGTCTGTATAATAGGGGCAAATATTCTAATATTGGTTGGTAATTGTCAATAATACTAACTAGTATCACCTTTTTGGATTAAAAAATATTTAAATCTAGTGGGAAATCGAATGGATCATTATTCTAAAAGTAATAATATTAGATTAATTTATTATTTTAAGTTATATCAAAATAAATAAAGTATAATGATTTTGTATAATTATCATAATAGATTTTTCTCTAAGAACATTTGTAGGTTTTCATATTTACTACATAACATGTTTTTTAAATTGAACAATAGAGATGGATCTTGTATGGTTTTTAAGAAAAACATGAACTCTATATCTCTAATATTACAAAAATTACAATTTGATCCATAGAATGTACTATTACATCAAATTTAATCTAGAATTTATTATTTATGGGTCCAGTTACATCTAGTTAATACCATATAAAAGTGGATTTGGGAGATTAATTCCCATTTGGACACCATGTAATATCATTCATTGAACCAGTTTCTGACAAGAGATGCATGATTCATAAAACATTTTGTATTTTATTTGATCTTTTTTCATAGTGCCTAAGATGGTTCACTTTTTAGCTTATGATAGAAATTGATGTAAACATTTTCAAATAATCAATAAAAATAATATATTAGTATATAAATCTCTATAGTTGATAGATAATTATAAAATAATGGATTACCTCAGTACATGGATTTATTTAATGTTTTTATTATTATCAAAGGGAAGAAATTGTAAAGTTTGTGAGCTATCATAAATTTTAGATGGGAGAATATTTTGAGGAAAATTAAATGAAGTAAACCTTAAAGTGGTGCACACAAAAATTATGTTATAATTAATAGTAATATAATTAACATAGAACGAAATGAAAAAAAAACACTTGTAAATGATGTTTATAGAGAAATATAATGTTACAAAACTAGAATTTTAAATTTTTAGAAATTAGAATATTGGAATTGACTAGCATCTTTGTTTCATTCAAACTTATTCCAGCAATAATAAAATCTATATTGAATAACATTTAATCATTATCAATAGTAGTTTATTAATATGTTATATTAAATGTAATATTGTTTTTCATTAAACTCACTCATTATTTTCCCTGACTGGACAAGTTTCATCACCAAATTTTTTATTTTCTATAATTCATTTTCTAATAATGTAGAAAATCGGTTTGAAAACTTATCCCACAATGTTAAATGGTAACACCTTTGAAATTTTTCTGTTAAATAAAATGAAAAATGAAAATATTAATATAAAAACTACTATGCTATTTTTTGTACGATTTATTACATTTAATCTATTAATATAATATGAATCCTCTAGTTGTTATTTTCCAACATTTTCACATGTTTGTGGTGATAAAAAGATGAAGTCCTCTATTGTACCCAGAAACGCACCCCACATGCTAGGGGCTTTTCAAATTTTTTTATCTGTCGGCCCCTCAGCGACCCCTCTAGTGGGGCTTATGGTGTCCGGCCTAAGCGATTCCCCTCCCGGCATGGGCCCGTCGTCCTCTAGGGGTTCCCTGACTCCTGTCCCCAAGAGTTGTGGTCTGGCTCTGTCCTTCAAAGACGCTCTATGAGGCCTTTCCAGTGCCCCGCCTAAGTCTTTATTTCCAGAGATAGGGCCGATTTTCCCTCTGGTGGCAGAGGATGCCTCTTGGATTTCTATAGAGGTTTGTGATTCGGCCTTTGATGATGCTTCACTAGGTTTAAATTGGACGTTGGTAGCTCACTTCGGCTCAAAATTCCCACCCCTTACGGCCTTCAAGTAGTTTGTAGACTCTTGGGGTCTCCTTTATCATGCTCACATATCCACCATTTGTAGAAATTCCTTCTTCCTGGTTTTCTCATCGGAAGAGGACATCGTCCGCACTTGGTGTAAATCTACCCGCTTCTAGGGTCGTTGGCGGTTCAGTTTGGCCTGATGGCACATTAAGGTTCACAAAGGTAAAGAAATCCTAAATTCGGCTATCTGGATTAGCCTCTCAGGCCTTCCGCTCCCCTTCCAGAACAGTGCCTTTCTCAAGGCTATCAGAGAATACTTGGGTGGATTACTTTGTACAAATGATCGAACTAGCTTGGGTGAGGAGACTTATGTTGCTCAGCTTTATGTAGCCTTGGATCTATCACTTCCCATACCAGAGAAGTTATCCATGAAGGTGAAGGACTCATTTATTTGGGAGTAAGACATAGTCTACCCAATGATTCCATGTTACTTCTCAGACTATCAACTCTAGGGTCATGCTTTACTAAACTATAGGAAACATCGCGACAGTTCTTCTAGGCTAGTGGCCCATGGAGATTTGGGGCGTAATACCCCCCCCCCCCCTCCTTACTTATAGTTCTGTCAGATGGTTCGGGCATGGTGGATTCATGGGATTCCCCCTTCCTCATCAGGTATGGGCATGGATTCTAACGACTCGGTTATGTTGTCACCATCAACAGGTTTAGGATTGGACCCACCGGCACTAGGAGAAGAGTTAGATCCCTCTAAATCTTGGTAGGATCTTCTCAGCAGGGGCTTGGTTCCATCCAGCAAGAGCCCCTCATTTTCAGGGATTCCTGATTGCATCTCAGTTATCGGCCTACCTTCTCAATGGATAATGAATGGTGCTCTTTTGGAATGCTTCATAAGATACTTCTCAGAGCTCTCTAGGATCCCCCTATGGTTATATATTTATGAGAGACACCTCCAATCCCAAGTTTTCGTACTAAGGCCATTATTAAAAGAGATCATGAGGTTCTTCTCCCCCCAGCTCTGATTGAGGCTGGGTCTAATGAGGTGACAAGAGTGGCAGAGCCTAAGGTTTTAACCCCACATAGTTTGGCTAGGGGGAGCTCCTTAAAGATCTCTCCCATCAGATATCTCCTGTATCATCTAATCAGATCCTAGGGATGTGTACAAGATTTAAGATGAAGAAAATATTGATTAAAAAGTGTTCCTTCTCATGCCATAATGTGACCAACAAGCATGGGTCCAATAATGAGATCGACTCTTCTCAATGATACCCATCCTAATTTGGAATGGTCGTTGCATCGATGCACAGGTTAAGTTGGACTTCATCTCATCGGAATTCAGGAAGTATAAGGCCTAGATTTTTTCCATCCAGGAACACAAATAGAGGCTGGGGAAAATCAAGGAGTTCACCTAAAGGAAGAGGATGCATGGATCATTACATGCTGACCCCATCAACCAGAACATATGGGTTTTTTGGTGTAGGGGTACTTCAGTGGTCTTGGTGGAGGCAGGGGATCAATACATCATGACTAATGTCACTAATTGTACAAGAACTTTTCTGGTTTCATTTGTTTATGGCAGCTATGACATGCAGAGAAGGGAGGATCTGTGTCAAGAGCTAAATATGTTCGATCCGGGTGATTCACCCTGGATCCTAGAAAGAGACTTCAATGTGGTTTCTGAACTAGCAAAGAAGACGGGGAGAGGGGATTTTCCACGGAAGGCCAGCTTGGACGTTGCCCAGTTCATGGTTTGAAAAAGATTATTGGATATGGGTTACTCTGGTGACCGTTTTACATGGTGGAACAACCAGCACGGTTCCAGACGATGCTGGAGTCGGTTGGACCACTTCCTAGCCAACATCCACACCCTGTCATCATTTCCAATTTCCAAGGTAAGTCACCTGGTCTGTGGAATTTCCTATCATTCCCTTATACTACTATCTTTGTCTCTAGTAGAGGCCACACCAGAAAGTTTCTGGATTAAGAGTCATTGTAATGGATATATGGGCTACCAGCAAGTAGTTAACGAGATATGGGGGCACCCATATGAGGTCTCACTTGGGTGGCCATTCACAACAACCGGAGGAGGTTTAAACAGAGGCTCCAGAAATGGGACAGAGATCGTCCACCGAGGGAACAGAGTATGGTCGAGCTAAAAATATAGGTCGAGAACTTTGAAGCCATTATGGATGAGTATTGGGAAGACTCAGTCTATGATGAGTTATGTGATAGGAAGAATGGATTGGATATTGAGTTCTTGGACCAGGAGCGATGGGCTGGGGAAATGTCAAAAATTAAATGGCTTCATGAAGGTGACAAAAATGCTGCTTACTTCCATGCTTGTATCAAAGAGAAGATCAGGCCTATTGAACCAAATATTATCCTGGAAGATGGTTCATCCACCGATTATGGTGAGGTGGTAGGGGATATGGCGCATATGTTTTTCAAATATCTTCTAGTCTGAGCCAGTTTGACCATGCCTAACGGATATCCAGGAGGGGGTGTGGAATTTTGGGGAGAGGATCCTACTCTTATCGAGGCCAGTGGCAATAAAGCATTGGTAGGGATACCTATAGAGGAAGAGGTTTTTAATTCCATGATGAGACTCAATTCAGAGAGTGCTACAGGACCCGACAGCTTTACAGGCTTGTTTTATAGGGGTTCATGGGAAGTAGTTAAGTGGGATATCATCACTGCAATTCAATATTTCTTTCGATAAGGGAGCCCACCTCAAGTGGCTTGTGCTACGTCCTTAGTTCTCATATAGAAGATCAAGGACCCCTCCTCCCTTCTCCATTATAGACCAGTGAGTTTTTGTAGTTTCTCCTATAAGCTCTTGGCGAACATTCTTAATACTAGGCTGGCAGATCATTTGCTCAGATAGATTTCTCTCGAACAACAAGGATTTGTTAGAGGCCTCTCAATTCAATGGGTTATTGAGTTATCTCAAGAGATTTTGAGGGATATTAACTTCAAAACTAATAGCTCCAACATGGAAATCAAGGTGGATATGAATAATGTGTATGACTAAGTGAAATAGGGATTCATTAATAGGGCACTTGCCTACATGGGCTTCTCTGAATGGGCATGCGACCTCCTTTTTCGCTACTATAGTTCCTCTTGGCTTGCAATTTCCTTCATGGGGAGAAACCGGGGATTCTTTAAGTTGACTCATGGACTTCTTTAAGGGGATCTATTATCTCCATGAATCATTATTCTGGTTCAATATATACTTAGTAGAATGATTAACTGAGGTATTGACACTGGTTCCATCCTTCCATATTGAAGAAAACTGAAACTCCCAACAGCTTCCCACCTGATGTTCGCAGATGACACAATAATCTTCATGAATGATGGTAAGAGATCGATGTGGGGTATCAATATGATACTTGATGATTATTGTCGCTGGAGAAAACAAGTTATTAACAAAGACAAGAGCTGCTTCTATTAATCGAACAAATGTGATTTTAGGAGGAATGAATGTTTGAGAAATAGGTTGGGTATGAAGTGGGGGTAATTTCCTATATAATACCTTGGAACTCCCATATCCCCTGGCAAGACAAGAATCCAAGACTTTGATCAGGTGGTGAAAAAGATTTTGGGACGTGTGATCAACTGTAAAAATAAATTCCTATCATTCGAGGGCCGTATTGCTTTGGTCAATAGAATCCTTTCAGTGATCCCTACTCAGGCCTTGGATTCTCATAACATCCAAAAGGGGTTATTAAATCCATTGATAAAAAATTTTCGGGCTTTATTTGGGATGCGCTGGAAGAAGGGAGAAGAATATGGGTGTCTTGGGAAAGGATGGTGAGACAGATTCAGGCAGGATGAATTAATGTGAGATGTATAGAGGTCACCATTAAATGTATGCATGCAAAATTGGGGTGGGAGGTGATTGAAGAACGATCATTGTGGGAAAAGATCTTGGCTCATTGTCTGAATGGGTTGGGGCATAAATATGAAAAGCATGCCCTACTCTTTGGGCCACTATCTGTAGTCTTCTCCCTACTCTTCGACAAAATTCAAAATGGATCATAGGAGAGGGGAACATCCTGTTATGGAAACATAACTGGGCGAGTGATGTGATTGGATACCCTGGTTTCATGGCTCCCACCATCTCATTTAAGGAGGCAAGCCTACACCCATGCTTTATCAGGTTAGTCTTGGACAAAAAATAGAAAAAGATTGTTGACCTCATTAGCACCAACAGAGAGGCAGATAGATCCATATTTACTCTATCAACATCGGGGAGTTTCAACTTGAGGGACTTTTGTTGGATTTCTCATTCCCAAGATCAAGGCAACAGATGTCCTGTTGTGGTGTGGTGTAATCGAATAACCTCTAAGTTCAACTTCCTTTCTTAGAAGATCAGGAACAATACATTCTCTTCGGACCAAAACAACAAATGGTTGGGCATCAGCATGACATCTTGTTGTCAATGTTTCAGGAAAAAGTGAAAGGAGAGCATAAATAATACTTTATTTTAAGGAAACTGGGCTCATGAAGTTTGTATATTATTTGGGGAGAACACAGCGTACCTTTCCTGCGAATCCCATGTTTCTTTTTTTTTGAGCTATGGTTTTTGGAGTCTAAAACTACAAGTACAGAACGATCAGTAAGATCATTAATTTTCAATGCAGGTTGTTGGGTGCTCTGGAAAGAAAGGAATAAGATGAGATACGAGGGGCTATCTTCGACCGAAAGATCCATAATCACGAGAACGCAGAACCTACTGGCTGATTCGGTGCCCCTCATAAACAACTGAAAGGATTCCCCTTCACTTCAGATGCTTCAAGTTCCCTCTAGGATGACTCACCCTCGGGTCAGGTCTCTTGGTAATTGGGTGCGATGGCTTCCTCCAATAGATGGGCTCATGCTAAATATGGATTGTTCCTGTATTTTGAGTGTTATTTGTGGTTGAGTAGTGGTGAGAGACCATAGAGGAACTGTAGTGTTGGAATTCATGGCTCACTATGGCAATGGAATAGCTCTCCAAGAAGAGGCCAAGGTGGTTCTGTCTAGGATTTCCCTATGCATGCAACAAAATTAAAGGATATCTCAAGAAGAAATAGATTCTAAGATCATCCATGACTCTTTGAAGGGGAAATAGCCCATCCCGTGGTCGATTCCCTACACCATCAGGATGTGAAAAGGCCTCTTAGCCAGCTCCACTATGGTCACTCACATCTAAAGGGAGGGGAACAAAATAGCAGATCACCATGCTTTCCAGGCTGATCAAAATATCAAAGTTATCTGTCTTCCGAATATTTTTTCTTTTAAACCCAAGGGGGTTAACATGATTCTGGGGGACTCCCTTGGCCTGTATTATTACATACCTCCTTAGGTTTGAAGGCCCTGTAAAGATTTTTTTCCTCTATAAAATAAAAATAATAATATTGATGATGGTGGCGGTGATAAAGGTGAGTGATTACATCTATGTAGTTGATGAATTTTGTGATGTAATACATAATGAGATTAAATTTCCAATACTATAATATTTATCCCAAACAAATAATATGTAGTAGTGGAGCCAAAATATGATTTTAAACCAGCGATTCCATGTTATTACACACCTAGAAAAGTCATGTACTTTGAGAACTATTTAATTTAAAAAATTTATGCAATTCATAATATAAGAAAAAATGCATAAGGAGGATGAATGTTCCACAATATTAAACTGTTTTGATGGTTGTGTTAGTGATTGTGAGAAAACTGATCATTTTTAGTTACTATAATCAAATGAGAAACATGCATGGGAAAACGTGTGTTTTTACAGAAACTCAATAGTGGATATGAACATAAGACTCCCCATATTAGAATAGTGCAAGGTTGTTTAGTTCATAAATTATACAAGATAATGTAAATATCAAAATTTATGAATTGAATAATTATGATTCAAATGAGAAATTGCATGAGAAGTTCAATAAAATAATTGAATCAAATATGTAATAAAAACCCCATATATTAATTATCCTTATACAATAGTGTAGTATAATTCTCATTAAAAGGCATAATTACAAACTAAAAACCATAATTTCAATATTTAAGAAATAAACGGTTTTAATATTAGTATAATTTGAAATTTTTACAAATATTACAATAGTATTTGGAACTTAAAACCAACAGGATTATGATGTAAAAGTAGGAAACATAAAAATTTGAAAAATGAACATAGTAATTGAGTTAAAGAAGTGGGATTAATAATTCAATCAGTTCATAGTGTGTTTTTAAATGTCTATAAAGAATTGATAATTTCACCGAGACATATGAATCAATTATGTGATTTGTGTGAGTATAAAACCGATGTTAATAAAAGGATTATGGTATTTGTAAATGGATGTACAAAACTTTTATCTAAATATGGGGAATGTGAAAAAAATATAATAAGAGTTAAAAAAATGTGTTATTAAAAAAATGATACATGCAATTTTTTTAAAAATTCATTCCAAAATTAGAAACATCAAATAAAATTTACCTAGGGGTATTTCTTAGTAACCTTATGGTTTAGATCTTAGGAAAGAGGGTTTAAGACCTTATAAATATACTGAAGTAAAATTTGTGGAATAGACCATAAAAACATGCTATTAAAAGTTTCTATTATTGCTTGTAAATCAAGTGTGTCAAATAGGAATAATCAAGTATAAATTTGTAAAAGTTTTTATTTAAAAAAGAGATAATAAAATAGATAGTAATACATACATTGAATCAATTTAAAGAAGGTTTTGTTTCACATAACGACATGTTTCAAGAATTATATACCACATAAGATGGATAAGGAAAATTTATTAGGGATTTAAACTGAATGAATATATCCCAAAACTCAACAATGTTAAAAAAAGAATTACTAAAAAAGGGAGAATATTCTGGTGTTAGGTATGAATGTATATGGGGTAAATATACATGACCTTCTATTTGTAAAATTATTCATTTTACACATAACATATCTTCTAAAAAAATTCATGTTTCATTCCATATACATTGAGGATGACAAATTGTGTTTGATAGAAACATATATTAAAACAACCTATGAAATGAATCTCATATTTCCCAAATAGATGCTTCTTTAATATCTTTAATAAAATTAATTTTATCTTTAAGTAATCTTATTAAATGGAAGGATTCTCTAAATGTTTCATGAAATACATCATTGAAAGTCAGGATATCACAATATGAGGTTATCCACATTACCTCAAAGTTCTCTTATTGCGGGGGGTACATAGTGTAACCTTCCAATTAAAAATATGTGTTTTTTAGGGTACCAATTATGATCATATTTATTGAGGACAAATTTTACTGGAAGTTTTTCATATGTGATATTATATGATTCATGAATTGTTTCATTCTCTTAAAACCATCATTAAATCATGTCTTAAGAGATTTTTTTTGGATAATTTCCATCACAACCTCATTTGGTGAGATATATCAATAGTCATGATAAATTTTAATCTAATCATCTTCACTTTCATTTTGATGTTTTCCATGAGACCCATAAATAGTAGGCACCAAATTGTGGCCTTTATTAATGAACTTGAAAAAATATATGATGGAATTTGATTGGTTTTAAATGTCAATGATGAGATGAGCCTGATATTTAGGTAAAAAATATGGGTTATTAGAGACAACATAAGGATTTTCATGTTCGATTCCATTCATTGAGATTGTACTACATGTATCTCGTCTTCTATAAATATCATGTGCATCCTTATCTAAAATGTCAGATGAATTTTTCTTGGGAAATAAATTTCATTATTCAATGTTTGATATTTACCATAATAAAAGAATTCAATTTATCATAAAAAATTAATAATAATCGTATTCATGAAGAATGTCTTCTTCATGAAAAGATAATAATATAGAGACAAACAATATTATTTCTAATTTCACCTACTGATGAATATGCATGATGGTGTAAAAATAATCATATCAATGTATGCATATAATTTCACCAACTCAATATCTTTGAATAATATAATAAATTTGGTACATTTTTAATCTGTTGATATGTTATGCATATTGTAATTTCCTAAAATATACAAAGTATGCATATAGTAAAAATCATAGAGTATATAAAGTATTCATATCTCAATTGCATATTGTGTGTATCTAAAAGATACATGAGAGGCATGGGATTATGAAATTATATACTTTACACAATATAATATATGAATGGAAACCATAGAAATAAATTAATTTATATTGAATAAGTTTGAAAAATTTACCTGATTAGTGAGGATAAAATTTTTGATAGAACCCATGGAATGGGTTACAACGGTGGTGGTGAAGAATTTTTTGTATATCAAAGAAGGATACATAAGTTATTTTTATGGATATCTATTACAAAAAAATATAGAAATGGAAATTAGAAAATATAGGAATGGAAACATGAGAAACCAAAATCAACTAATTTTTATCGAAGAAATGTATGAAAATTTTATCAGATTAGAGAGGATATTGTTTTCGACAGAGCCCATTTAAGGGGATGTAGTAGGGGTGTATAAGAAGTGGAGAGGGAATAAATTGCTATGATTTGGGGATTCTGATAAGTATAAGGTCATGGTGGAGTGGGATTGTAAAATATAAGGATATGTATTTGGAGGAGAAGGAATTAGAGTAGAATGGTTTGAAGGAGGCCGAGAGACAGAGGCGATGGCGGAGACCGAAACTGCTATAAAATGAAACATGAGATAATCATTTTTATAGAAAACAATTGATTTAAAAAATATATTTAACTCCTTTAATGGAGAACAAACTAAGAAAATTATTCATGACTATATAATACATACATAATTATGTTGAGTATTTGGATAATAGTTCAACATTACTTTATTATTAGTTTAGTGGTATGATAATGTTGCGCAAACAAATCAATGAATGTTTTGACTGTCAAAAACTAAATAAGAAAAATTTAGAGAATTAAATGTAAAATTTAAGATATAATTATATTCAAACACCTACTAATTAATTACAAAAAATCTTTTTATATAATTGAATCAAAAAAACATTAAGATATAAGGAAGAATATAAATATATGATACAATACATAGATTTTTTATGTTAAATCAATATATAACTACAATGTATAAGATAGTTTAAACACCATTTAATTCTATAAAAATTTTGATTCAATGAAGTATAAAAAAATGAAAATAAATATTTTTCCTCACCCATAAAAAATGTCTATAGAAATCTGAAACTGCCATAACAAATGGAACATGAGATAAACAATTTCATGGAGAACAAATGATTCACAAAAATATTTAACTCCAATAATGAAGCACAAGCTAATGAAATTATAAATGACTGTATTATACTTATTGAATGATATTGAGTATTAGGATGATAGTTCAATATTCATTTATGATTATTTTAGTTGATTTCTCATGTTTCACAAAAATCAATGAATGTTTTCACTATCACAAACTAAATAAGAAACATTTATCTAATTTATTGGTAAATTTAAGATATAATAATTTATAAACACCTATCAATTCATTACATACACCTTGTGATATAATTTTAATAAAAAATTAATATATAAGAATGAATATAAATATATTATACCCTAGACACACATTTTATGTTAAATATATACATACCTAAAACCTATACTAGAGTTTAAACACCCTTTAATGTATTAAAAACAACTATGAATCAATGTAGTACAAAAAAAATTCAATCAATGTTTGTAATCATAAATCAAAATGATCAATAGAAATATGATACTTCCTTAACAAATGGAATATGTGATAAACAATTTCAAAGAGAAAAAATGATTTAAAACAAAATATTTAACTCTTTTGATGAAGCACAAGGTACTAAAATCATCCATGACTATATAATACTTACATAATGATTTTGAGTATTTGGATGATATTTCAACATTCCTTTAAGTTTAATTTAATGGCATACTCATGTTTCAAAAAAAAGATAAATGAAATTTTTGACTGTTAGAAACTAAATAAGAAATTTGTTGATCATTAAGTGATAATTTTAAGAAATAATTATATCTAAACACATTTTAATTCATTAATAACACATTATCATATAATTGAAACAAAAACAATTATTATATAAGGCATAATATAAAGATATGAAACAATACATGAAACTTTGAAGATAAATCAAAACTGAAAAACAATTTATAATAGAGTTCAAACACCCTTTAATATAGGAAAAATACATGTGAATCAATGTAATAATAAAACATGTTGATCAATGATTATTATCACCCATCAAAAGGATCTACAGAGATAAATAGGGTTTTTGAAAAAATTAAATGTTACTCAACGTGAGAAGAAAATTTATTAGGGTTTGAAATGGATATGAGAGGACAAGATGGAGATGGGAGGCGGAGTAAGAAGTCGATATGCATAGGCATAGGTAGAGGAAAACGTGTGAAGGATTCGAATTAATCGTACCATGTAATAGGATGATTAAGATTCAAAAATTTATGTGGAGGTGATTTCATTGGAAGATACTGAGGTGGAGGCATAGGTGGAGTAGGAGGAAGAGCCAGAGGAAGAGGTAGATGGGGTCACTGAGGTGGAGGAGGAGATAAAGGGGGAAAATATTATATTGGAGGAAGAATGGAGGGAGACAGATATGGTGGCTATAGAATCAGAGAGTATATGGAATATAAATTGTGAGGAGGTAGAGTCGGAGACCATGGTGAGGAGGGTACATCATTGAAATGAATGTTATGATTACACGTAGAAGGAAAAATTACAATATATAGCATATATAATAGATATAATAGAAAAGTAAATGCTATAAAACATAAGTTGTAAATGGAATAAATATATATATGAAAATTAAAATTAAAATTAACCTACCATGTAATGTAATTTGTGATAAGGGAATGAATATTTAATTTTGTAATTTACTATTTTCATAGGAAAATATATCCACTACAATAATGTGTGGTGAAAAATTATAATATGAAAAACATTATATGGTACATATACCGACCAGAAAATATTTAAAATAATAAAATCAATATCATGACATATAATATAATATTATAAAATTTATATATTATAACATGTTTGACCATCATATGACTTTTTTGACCTTCTTATTTTTCTCTTGAATTTTTCCTCTATAGAAGCCAGTTGGTAGTTGTAATCCAAATGTGAAATATCTTGAATTATTCTATAATAATTTAAAAATATAAAGTCTATAAGGGAAATGTATATGAAATTTTTCATTGGAGTATATACATATATATATAATGATTATAAGATTTCATGAAATAAATTAAATTATTACATGATATTTTAAGAAATGGAATGCTACTATAAGTAGGAGTGACAATTTTGGTAATTTTTTTGGAAGCGATGGAATAAGTTTTATAGATTTAAATTAAAATAATATGATAAGAAATTAAAAGTGTAAGAATATGGTAGAAAATTCATGAAACTATTTTTTCATAGTATCTTATAGGTTGTAATGTTAAGCGATTTAATCCAATCAATATATTTATAATTTTTTAACATATAAGTTATTAAAAAATTAAAACGTGATAGGAAATATAAAATTTTACCAATAACTAATTATTAAACATAATAATGATAGAGAATAATGAAATTAAAACAAATATGAAACAATGAAGGCTTATAAATCTATTTAAATCTTGACTGGTGGTGATGAAATTGAAATAACGCTACAAATTCATGTCATTTTACTATGGAATAGATATCAAAAACTAAATAAGATAGAACATGAATATTTGCTAACTATTACATAAAGAATATGAACAAATAGGGTTATAAATTCATAAGTTTTTTTGCTATGTAAAAGGGGAGGGAAGTAAAACATATACAGATTACAGCGATGAGAAAATCATTAGTCCTTGAATGACCACAACCCACTATGATATGGTGATATATTCGGTTAGTTGATAACATGCTGCATAGGGTTAAAAATACTTGTAGATTCTAGCATCGTAAACATCCCTAGTAATGAATAAAAACAATATTCTTAGAATGGTTTAAATCGGTAGCCTCCAAATATGGTGTGGAGTGTATGACTGATGGAAATACAAGATCAATAGTTTGTAATTGGAAATTGATGAAACTTTATGTGATGAAAAGGGCACATTATGGGAAGATGCAAAGAGATGAAAAGGCAATGTTCATAGAGACGTGGTGATAAAGGATGATAAACAATATATTATACCATAGTTTTCCCTAATAGTGGAGAAAGATATGGAAGTATATGGATGGGTTTGATAATAATGATATGATCATCATAGAGTATGTGGAAAATTAGAGATCTAAAGGGAAAAGGATGAAGAAAACATGAAAATAACAAATAAAAACAAGCATAATATATATCTAGTATTTTATTTCATATATAAAACTTGTCACATTGATGAATTTAAAATAGTATATTATGTGATTAAAATTAAAGACTACAAAAATAAAATGAATAGAAAAAAATTGGCATACAGTATACTAAATTTACATAAGGATGAAAGAAAAATTTGTGGAAAATATCACATTTTTAAGGGTAACTCATTATATTCATTCAGTAGATTCATCCCTAGTAAGTTCCTCATTCACTGGCTCAAAAATATTCAATACAAATTATAATGTCCTGATGTCAATCTAGTTTTTATAGTTTCCACATGTTGTACTAATTATATTCCTCAAACATATTCATTACAAATCAGTAATGATATACTAACATCTATTTCATTATTTTTTAAATAGATTTTTTAAACACTGTTTAAATGGAATGAAAATTAACAACATTCCAAAATATTTGAAACATCAACTTTAATGATGATGGTAATGAATAAAATAAGTATTTATGTGAAAAATAATAAAAAAACATTATCAAGGAAAAACCCTTTTATCTTTTAAGATCAATGAAAAGATATGTAGGTCATGGTATTCAAGAACAAATATATTATTAAAGATATCTAGGGAATGAGTAAAATAATTAATGGATGAATAGAGAATAACAGTCTAAATTTAAGTATCTAGAAGAACCTATTCTATATTATCTTTATGTAATGATATATTATCATTACACATAATAGTTGAAGCAGAAAAAAATTTATTTTTTAGTAGTGTGAAAAGCTATGGTAATAAAAATTAAACAACTCAAAAATGAATCAGGATACAAATAGGTTGTAGGAACATATTTTTGCATGATTCTAATCATTGTTTCCCTAGAAATAGACAAAATTATATTTTGGATCCAATTATGTAAATTTTAATTTTGTTGACTTTCTAAAAATAATTATGGAATGTGAGAAGTTAAAAATTATATAACATGAAAAGAAAGACCAAAATGATTGATAAACCACACGAAGAAAAATAACTTATGTATAATTAAATTTGGTAATGGAAATTAGAAATTTATACACTCCTTGGTATATGATACTGGATACAATTCAATA
Source organism: Viscum album (assembly GCA_963277665.1). Taxonomy (NCBI): domain Eukaryota; kingdom Viridiplantae; phylum Streptophyta; class Magnoliopsida; order Santalales; family Viscaceae; genus Viscum; species Viscum album. The sequence goes on along the minus strand of OY728165.1, from coordinate 1,711,037,906 downwards.
GTGGTTGTTTAGATTTAGCTGGAATAAAGAAAAGTAATATAATAGTTGATGTTAATGATATTAATGATATTAAATATTAATTATAAATTTAAATATAATATATAAAATTATATTTATGCTAACTATTTTATTTGGAAAATGTTCACATACATGGATAAGTGGCTTATTTTCTTTGCGACATCAACAATATCCTCCCATTTGGCTTGGATGAACATTTTTTATAGTTCAATGATAAGTGTAACATCTATGTAATAACATGATAAAGAATAGGGTTAAATTATTATAACCATAAGCATTATGGTAAAGTATGATATTATTAAACATATAACAAAAAAGTAAATTATGAAATAATAATCCATTTGAATAAATTAAAACATACAAGGAAATGTAATGCAATGAGAAATATACTTAGGTTTGGTGAAATATTTAATGCAAAAAGAAATGTATTTCATAAAATATAATTGATTCAATAATGGTAAAACCAAATGAAAATGAATTATTTAAAATGAAATTAAACTATTAGTAGTTAGAGATATTTATATTTGGGTTGTATTGTGTTGTTGTTATGAGCATAAGAAGGTAGCCAAATAATGAATTTATAAATAATTCTATGAACAGTACCATTGTGCCTGCAAGAAGGAATGTCAATAGAAATAGTTTATAAAAAAAGTGAGAAACCACCGGAAGAACAAAAAATAGTGTATGAGTAAATTTGTTAATGGAAAAAGATTAGAACATTATATACACCTTGGTATATGAAAAAGTATCTACTTATATAGTGGTTGGAAATCTTTAGCTAGAACAAAGACAAGTTACATAATAGTTGATGTTAATGATTTAAAAAAAAGATTACATTTAAATGTAATATATAAAATGATATATATTCCAACTATTTAATTTGTAAAATGTTCACAAACCTAGATAAATGGATGATTTTATTTGGAACAACAATAGTCTCCCTTTATCTTCCTTACATGAACACTTTTTTGTTGTTCAATGATAAGTGAAACATCTATGTAATAACATCACAAGACATATAGTGAAATTATTATAATCATAAGGTTTATGGTAAGTGATAATATTATTAAAATGTTTGCAAAAAGGGAAATTATGAAATAATAATAAATTTGAATAAATTTTAACTTACAAAGAAATGTAACATTGTGAGAAATGTACTCAACATTGGTGAAATAGTTAATACAAAAATAAATGTATTGGACAGAACACAATTAATTCAATAATGGTAAAAAGAAATGAAAATGAAGTATTTAAAAATTAATTAAACTATTAATAGTAAGAGAGATTGATATTTGGGATGTATTGTTTTGTATATATGAGAATAATATGGTATCCAAATAATGAATTTATAAATAAATCTAGGAACAATAAAATTGTTCCTAAGAGAAGGAATTTCAGCTTAAATAGTTTACATAAAACTATTAAATCCCTTTGGGGGTCAGGTATGAAAGAAAATAAATGGTCTATTTAATGATTTATAGAGTTTGGTAATGGAGTCTGAATGAAATTTTGGTAATTAGATACAAGGATGAAAGATACTGTGTGGGAGAATTTGGGAATGATAAAATTGGTGATGGAAGAAGACACTGGTTGCTAGATATTTTCTAGAAATGAAAAGTTGGACTAGAAAAATAACTCGACATGAAGACTTAATTTTTCTATAATGAACTACTATGTTAGGGTTTCCAAATAAAAAATATTTTAAGTCTATAGGGTAACCACTAGGATTTTGAATATTTTTCATTGTCAGAGGAATACTACATATTAGGGTTTATGATAAGAAATTTTTTTGAATATTAGAATATAAAAAGTATAATTGATTATATTTAGAAGTAAATTTATGAAATACAGTTTTTTGGGGTAGAATATTCTTGAATGATTCTAATCAATGTTTCCATGGAAATAAAAAAAATTGATAGTTTGGATCCTATTATAAAAATTTGAATTTGATTGATTTTTTAAAAATAGTTATGGAATGTGAGAAGTTAAAAATTAAGTAACATGAAAATAATGATATGAAAAAACTTGATAAACCACAATAAGAAAAAAACATTTATTAGTAAAGTTGGTAATGAAAAAAATATTAGAACATTATATACTGCTTGGTATATGAAACTATATCCAATACGATAGTGGTTGTTATGCTTGAGCTGGCTCAAAGACAAGTAATATAATAGTTAATGTTAATGATTTTAAATATAATGTTTAAAGTTAAATATTATATATAACATGATATATAGAAACCATAACATTTATCATATATAATTACACTATTTTAAGCATAATTAAACATAATATTACAAGATAAATATTCTAAAGTATAGTGTGATGGATATTAGGTAAATAATTAAACATCATCATTCCAAAGTAACATATTTTATTTAATCTTCATTAAAAAAGATAATAACTTCCCTTGATCCCTTACATTCATAGGATAAACTAGGGATAACATGAACAAAGTTATGAGATGAAAATCCCAATAAGGGAGTAAACATAAGAATAAATCCTAGCACATGGATTAGAAAGCATAACATAATGATATAAAAATGCATGGAACATGATTAAATATAATAAATTAGAACTCGGTATCCGATAATAATGAATAAATAGTAATGTGGATTCGAAATAAAACATGAATTTATCATAAGTCAAGGCTCATTTCACATGAGTCAAGGCTCATTGCACATGAGTCAAGGGTCATTGCATATAGAGAAGCATGAGTCATGGATAACCACCAAGACTATTTCACATAACATCTCATGTGACTAAACACTACCCTATGAATTATAGTGCAATCTGGGTGCACCCATCATAAAATTCTCATGAATATGTGTTCCACATGAAAAATCGTACATAATGGATCAAAATAAAAATAAGGGTTACCCATGGTAAGATTTGGGTATCATAATATTGTCAAAAATTGCATAACATAGGGGAATATCACAATGGTGTCCATGATGAAAAGGATTTAAATAATACCTGAAAATTAATGATGGAAAATAGTCATATATCATGATATGTGATGTCAAGATGAATTGATAACATGTAAAATATTATTTAAAAACTTTAGAATTGAAAACTTTTTGTGCTGTTTAAGGAAAAGATTATTTAAAGATAAAATGGGAAAATTATTTTATATAAAACCAGAAGTGAACCAAGAATATTTTCATAAAAAAATTAGTGATTTTTAATAACAGTTGTGGGTTAAAACCTATTATGGAGTGCACTTAATGATGGGTAAGAATTAAAGTAGTTCCCTTAAATTGTTCTTGCTTATAAGGATTAATTGAGTATGAATCCTTTTAAAAAATGTATATCCCCGAAAAAGAAGGATGGATGGATCCTGAAACATTATTTTGGAATATATACACCTTATTTATAATATTTACATAAAAAAGAGAATTAATTTTGGTAAAAGGATAGAAAGAATAACCCAAAGGAATAATGGAGGTTCAGGTAGAATCTGTTACCTAAAGTCCAAAGGTGTTCTTCAATTGATATTATTATCCTAGATAATAAAATTAGATTCATTAATTAATAATTCCAAAACACTTTGTACATTTATTGGATTTATTATAATATTATAAAGTACATTTATGTCCTTTTATGGGTTAAGAGATTCAATTTCATTGTTTGGGAGCGTCAGTTTCCTTGGTTTTCATTACCAGTTTACTTGTATATGCGTATAGAAAATCATATAGAATGAGTATAGTTATCCAAAACTAAACTTATATGTTATTAATTAACTTTTATAATATTAAAATAAATTTTTTTTCTATAATTGTAGATGATTCATTAGGTAAATCATTAATGATATTTTTTTATATTAATTTTGCATTTTTTATCATCACAAACTAGTTTTGTTATATTATTAAATATCATGTATATAAACAAGTTAAAGAAACCTAAATAAGTTTAAATGTAGATAATATAATCTTGTTAAACTATAAACATGGTTTCATGAGCATCATTAAATGTGTAATTGAATGATGAAAGCACATCATCCTCGATGGTGGTAAATCAACACCTAACAGACGATGTTTTCATTCTTAAAAATAAAAGAGAGTGGAGATGAAATTTGATGAATACTTATTACATAAAAATGATAAAATTAAAACATATATAAGATACTTGAGTTTTCATTCCACTTACACTAGGGTAAGTGAGTAAAATATAAAAAAAGGAACTTCAAAAGAAATTAAAAAAATGAAGAGGGTTTTAACTCTGGATTCCTTCTTCTTGAGATCCTCCTTATAGGATTGATTTTGGTATTTTGTTAAGAAAAAAATCTCTTAGACATGGGGAAGTGGTTTCAAAAGTTTATTGGGCCATATTTTGATAAGGTCAATGGCTTTACTTGTGTAAATAAAATAGGTGGTGATTGGTGGTATTTATAGTGGAGGATATGGGTGTTTTCTTAGTATTTTAATAATTAGTTTATTATTTTCACTCAAGAATTTGAATACCTTGATCCTTATAAAAGAAAAATATTAAAATAATTAATTATATTTTGATATTTGGGTCTTAAATCATCCATAAGTCATCTATGACTCCATAAATCATGTATTTATCATTTATCGTAAATTATCGTATTTGAATATTCTCAAAAAATTCAAATATTTCAAAACAAATCTCAAAACATTACCCAAACAATTTTTTTAAATGTATAATTAAAAAATGAAACTCCATTTTATGAAAATAATTTTTTATATATATTAACATTACTCATAATTAAAATCATCATTTACATGGAAAATAAATATTTTAAAATTATAATTGATTTTATAACACATTGAAAAATTATTTAAGGTCTCATAAAATTGTATTAAATTCCTAAGACATAAAAATATTAATTTATAAATAATTTTAATGAAAATAAATTTTCTTTTAAATGATCAAATTAATCAAAACATTTTAATTAAATATTTATGATTTACAAAAATACCAACACTTAACTAAAAAATTTTAAAATATAAATTATCTTATACTATGATATAATTATATCATATTCTCATTTATAAGATGAACAAATTATATTTATAATTTCATTGGTGAGGTTTCTATTCAATTGTCTGGTTTACTATTTATAAGGGTCGCGTTACTATTACAATGGTCAAGTTATGATTCCTTTCTTTTATGTTCATTAACTACTAGAAATTATTTTTATTTCATTGATTAATAATTTATATTTTTTGTGTTATCTATGTGATTTTATGTGATTATACTATATGAAATAATTATAAGATAAGAATTTACAATGATAAAACGTTGGGTCAATACATTCTCCCCCCCCCTTATGAAATTTCACCCCCAAAATTTTATTTTACATAATAATTTGTAAACATGTGTGGGTAATTTTCCTTCATCACATCCTTTAGATCCCATGTAACCTATTAGTGAGTATGGTTCCTCCATAGTAATTTAAACATTAGAGTAGTTTTTTTAGGTTGAACTTTATCCCTAAGATCTAAGATCTTCACTTGCTTCTCCTCGTGAGAAAGATCATTCTCCAACTATACCACCTCTAGATTATGTACAAGTGAGGGATCCAATATGTACTTTCATAAAAGGGAAACATGGAATACATATTTCATTTGAGATATGTATAGTGTATGTTCTAATCAATAGGCCACATATCCAACATCATCAAAGATCTTGAAGGGGCCAATGTACTTGGGATTAGCTTCCCTTTCTTCTCGAATCTCATAATCTTCCTATGTGAAGATATATAGAGGAATACCATGTCCCCGAACTTAAAATCTAGATCCCATAGACGATTGTGTGCATAGATATTTTGTTAACTTTGGTATTCCTTGATGCTCTACTAAATGGTTTTCACCTTCTCCACCATTTCTATTATCATTTTAGGGACTAGCATCATACGTTCACTGAATTCATCACATCATGGTGATGTTCTCAACCTTTTCCAATAAAGGGACTCTTATAGAAACATTTGGATGATCTAGTAGAATCTATTATTGTAAGAGAACTAAAAAAGAGGTATATGTTTGTATCATCTAATTTTTAAGTACATATAACATTCTCTCAACATATCTGGAATTGTCTAAATAGTCTTCTTGAATTATCCATTAGTTTGAGGATAATTGGTCATATTGAATTTCAGATCAATTATTAGAGCATGTTAGAGAAATTTACTAAACATATGTGTGAATCTAGAATCTTGAGCAGATACAACAGATATTGGTACTCCATGAAGCATTACCACATCATTGATATGTATTCATGCAATTTGGTCAAATGATAAGTCCTCTAGAATTGTGATAATGTAATTTGTCTTTGCAAGATGATCCATAGTAACCCATATGGGATTGTTTCATATGGATGTCTTTGTATGTCTAGTGACAAAGTTAATTGTGTTGTTCTCCCACTTTTATGTTGTTATGGATAATGATTGCATCATCCATTAAGAATTTTCCCTTTCATCCTTCACATGTGGACATACCAAGCACTTTGATGTATATTCAGTGATATTCTTTTTAATATTATCCTTCAAAAAGTTATCATGAATATCTCGATACATCTTTTTCCTCCCAAGGAGACTAGATAAGTTTGATCTATTGAAATCATTCATAAGATCTTTCTTTATATCTAGATTGTATAATACACATTTTCATGAACCAAATCTTATGACTCCATCCTCATTGATCGTGAACATAGAGGATTTACCCTTCTGGATACCTTTTTCTAAATTTCCACATAATTTCCTTGAGAATCATTTATTTTCTCCATAAGTTATGGTTGATAAATCATTTGTGAAAGATTTCATGGTGTTCCTCCCTTATTTATTATCATTTACATTATTTTTAATTGTAAGACGATTGGATCCTTCTAAATTCTCATCATTGATAATGATGTAGGATCCTTTCTACTTAGAGCATATGCTACATTATTGTACTTACTAGGATGGTAGTGTATTGGGAATTTGTAATCCTTGATATGATATAACCATCTTCACTACTATATATTAAGCTCTTTCTGTGTAAAAATATATTTGAGACTCTTGTGATCAGTGTATAGCTCACACTCTCTCCATAGAGATAATGCCGCTAGATTTTCAACATGCACATCATAGCCGCCAACTCTAGATCATGTGTAGGATAGTTTTTCTCATGAAATTTAAACTTCCATGAGGCATAGACTATCACTTTTTCATTTTACATCAGTACATAGCCTATGAACTTCTATGAAGAATCGTTTTACACCACAAAGAGTTCTGTACATTTTTATAGTTGGAGTATTGGTGCAATGATAAGCCTATTTTTGAGACCCTTAAATCTTTCCTCACATTATTGAGTCTATAAACAATTCAATACCTTTCATGTCATCATGGTTATTGGGTTTGAAAATCATGATAATTTCATCAAAAAAATTCATTAATACCTAGCTAGGTCCAGGAAAGTACGGATCTCTATTACAGATATTGTATTTGGCCACTCTTTTATTGCATTTGTCTTGGAAGGGTGCAAAGATATCATTTTTTAGTGATTACAAAACCCATTAATTATACTTCCTCTATCAATAACTCACAGGTATTGTACATTTCATATAGTTTGTTCCTTCACATAGTCATTACAACTGTATTCAAATGCTTCTAATGTTCCTCCTTACTCTTAGAGTATATTAAAATATCATCAATAAATTCTACCAAAAATTTATTAAGTAAATACCTAAAGACTCTATTGATTAAGTCCATGAATATTTATAGATCAATAGTGAGTAATAAATTCATTTCTATGAAATCATATTTCACATACCTCATTCTAAATGAAGTATTGAGAATATCTTCCTTCATCACCTTGAATTGATAATATCCTGATCAAAGGTCCTCCTTAGAAAAAAAAATTTCCCCATGTAACTGATCGAACAAATCATCTATCTGTGGAAGGGGATACTTGTTCTATATCATTATTTTATTATTTTTTTGATAATAAATGTAGAGGCACATTTATACGTCCTTATTCTTGAAAAAGTGGACTGGATCACCCCATGGTGAAGCACCTAGGTGTATAAACCCTTTTCTAGATTATCCTTTAACTACTTCTTTAGTTCATCCATATCAGTAGTGTCCATTATATAAGGTTTATTTGGTTTAGGAAGAGATCTTGGTATAAGTTCAATTGAGAACTAAATGTCTTGATCAAGAGAAAGACCATGAAACTCTCTAAGAAACTAATTAGTGTAATCCCTCAAGATGGGAATGTCTTCAAGAATGAATCTATGTTTATCCTCAATCATCTTGGGTAGATATTTCTTACTCATAAGGTAATAATATCCATACTTGATACAATGATCATGAAAGAAATTCATCTTCCTCCTTAAACTAGTAAAGAATTTGATAACTCTTCGAGATGTGAAGAGTATTATCCCTTTCCAAACAGTTGATATTGGATTTGTATAAAGATATCTAATCCAGGACCAAAATAGTATCAAAATTGACCAAATTAAGTAAGAAATTACTTGATGGTAGGTTTAGTCCAAAAACATTAACCAGGGAGGAGTTATGTACTTTGGATGCAATAATTTTTCCCATTATCCATTCTCATAGATAAATCAACCTCCATATTTAGAGGAGGTGTTGGAATAGTTCTACTGAACATGAAATATATGAAAGAATGGGTAGAACTGGAATCAAATAGTCATTTTTCTATTCTTTAATTAATAAACAGTGTACATGTCACCACATATTTTTCTGGATTCACTTTAGCAGTAGTGATAGAATATTCCCTACCTTGTTTCCTTAGAGGTTTTTGTTGATTTCCTCCAAAAACCCTCAGATTAGGGCATTGGTTTTCAAAATTCTCATGTTCCATGCATATGAAACACTACACTATAGGCATAATGTTGATATGAACCTTCATTTAATCTTCTACATTAGTGTAATTATTCATTTCCCTTCAGCAGTTCTTTTCCATATTCCCCATTCTTCCACATCTGTATCATTTCCAAGTTCCCTTTAGATAGTTCCTAGGATAATTCTTCCCAAAATTTAGGCACATGGGATATTCGTTCTTCATTCCATAATGTGATTTATTTACTGATCCACCCATGTTGGACTACATTTTTTTCCTTTTTTCACCACACCCATGAGACCATTGAGAGTCTCCAATCGCGATATCAACTTTGAGGAAACAACATAAAATATCTCTATATTTATCGAAGTCTCAATTCACCAATGCTTTTCATAGATCCATCTTTAGTCTGCTAAATATGTGATACAACTTTTTTTCATGGTTCATGACAATGATGAAGGAATATCTTGAAAGCCTTGTAAAGTTTACTTCATACACGCCAATAGACCCATTTTCCTTATTCTTACATCTGAGGAACTCTGTTTCTATCTTGATATGGAGGGTTTAGGGAAAATATTTATTGAAAAAACATTATTGAATCCTACCCAATCCATAAAATCAATATCTACCTTGGACTACTTATTTTTTATCAGTGTGCACCCCTGATCTACTTCCCCCTCAAAATGAAAGACCACTAACACAACTTTTTTATCTTTTGAGAAATGGAGGATAGAGAATATCTTTTCAATGGAGTTAATCAACTGTTCCATGAGGAGGGGATTGAAATATCCACTAAACATGGGAAGCCTTTTCCACCTGAAGGATTTGATTGAAAATTTCCCATTTCTGGGAGAAGGAGGGAGTTCCACATGGTTCAATGTATTATTCATAACTTGATCCAGGTGAGAAAGTATTATCATAATGTTTTGAGCACCTGTTCCCATCAAATATGGAACATCTTTAGACAAATTATCACATTTCTTATCAAATTGATTATTGGTATGTGTTATACTATTTCCCTTCATTAACTAGGAATTTTTTTTTTGAAATTATGGGGGTTTAATACATAGCTAATAAGAATAAAAATAGAACATTAAAAAATCTCTTAATGGAAAATTATAACCTAAATTTTGAATCCCTAGGTTTTAATCATGGTTATCAATGATCTATTTTATAATATATATATTCTTATGGTAATTTTCTCTATTCCTTTAATAGTGTTTTGTAATGAGATTATCAGTATACCAAAGTATATCCCCCTGCAGTGTCTAACTATGTGTTTATTAAGGTGTGTTGTCATGTACGAAGTTACCTCGAGTTAGGCCTAAAACGCCTTGTCAGATTTGTTAATCCTAGGTATATCCATGCCAAAACCGAATCCACGTGTGTTATCCAGATGGTGATTTATTTTCATGATAAACCACTTAATCTATACATACCAAGATTTAGTTATATTTTTTCATACTTAGTCTAATTCCTAGGTTTCTAACTAAAGTTCTCTATTTCTAGTCTCCAAAAATAACAAACCATTCCCAATAAAACACACCATAGTGAACCTATCCATTTTTCACATATAATTACATGATTTTAAGCATAACTAAACATCAAATTATAAGACAAGGATTATAAATTTTAGTATCAGGAATATTAGGTACATAAATAAACCTCATGATTCCAAAATAAGAACTTCTTTTATATAATCTTCATAAAAAGTGCTGCTAACTTCCCTTGATCCATTACATCTTCATAGGATAACCTGGGGATAACATGAAAAATGGGATGAGCTAAAAATTCTAGTAAGAGAATAAAGATAAGAATAAAGCATAGCACTTGGGTTACAAGGCATAACATAATGATATAAAAAGTTAGGGAACATGATTAAATATAAGGAATCAGAACATGAGATCATATAATCATGGATTCATTGTGATGTGGAAGCAACATATAACATGACATTAGCATGATTCAAGGCTCGTTTCACATAGAGGACAATGAGTCAAGGATCAATTAATTTAGAGGAGAACAATTCATGGTTAACCACCAAAACTATTGCACATAACGTCTCATGAAACTAAACATTACCCAATTCATTGGAGTGCTATTTGGGTGCTCCCATCATATCATATTCATGAATATGTTTGCCACATGAAGAATCATTCATAAGGGATCAAACATAAACATAAGCGTTAACTATGGTATGAATTGGGTATCACAATCTTGTCCAAAAAGGAATCACATAAGAAAATATCACAATGGTTTCCATGAAAGAAATTATTTAAATCATACACATAAATTCATAACGGAGAATATGAATATATCATGATATGTTATACATAACTGAAGTGATTTAGTTATAGACACCTAATTTTTCTGAAGGCCTCACGATGAAATCCCTAAGAAAACATAAGGAATATTTCAACTTAGCAACCAATTGCAGGATGGGTGAAAAGGATACATGGAAAATCTGAGGTGTCCACTTGATATCGATTCTTCACACACAAAATTGTCGTGACACAGAAGTACTTTTCATGCTGGCGTAAAAAGTCTTTCACGGGTGACGAATGGGCTGTGTTTCTGCGCAGGCCGAATTCCACGTGCACCCACTACCCCAGATTTATGATGGGAAAAAACCAAATCCATATTTCAACACAGAAACTGATTCCATGATGGGAAAAAAGGTTGTGGGGAAAATCCAAGGGGTCCACGTGAAATGAGTTCCACAAACACAAAATTGTCACAGCTAGGAAAGATTTTTCACGCCAAGATGGAAAGTCTTTCACGGTCGATGAACGGGTCGGGTTTCCGCGCAAGCCGAATTTCACATGCACCGGCTGCCTCGGATCGCCTATAAATAGAAGGGAACCTCCCTCACATCTAACAGCTGAACAATTCAAACTACATCCCCTGCACATAATGCATATATTTGCATAGAAAATATGATATTCAGGTACATGATTTTCCATGATAGGTCTCCTACGGGTACACCATCCGGTGGGACCACTTGGGATTGACCCTCACCCCGTTCCATTTTTTGATAATCCATTTTGACGTAAAACTCCCACAATATCATGTAAAACTTCATTAATTTCATTCACGCCTCTTCTATCCATGCAACACAGCTTATTGCGTGTAATAGTTCCCATTTGTGCACCTTTTTCATGAAAACCCCTTCTTTTTCATGTAATCCTCCCTCCTAGGGTGCGCCCTTGAGTAGATCTTCAATGATTATTTCCCATACACCATATTCAGTTGATTCTTATGAACAAAACACCTATGTTACACACCCTTCTCCTATAAGACCCTACAGGTTTGAAAAATGTTATTTCAAGGTCCCTTGGGTGGTGCTTTATGTTGTGTTGCTTAGACGTATGCTTTATTGTATAGGCACTCTAATAGCTATTACTTCATCGCATAGTCACCTTAACATGATCCCCTCAATGGATTACTTCATATCCCCACCTCACTATGGAATATTTGATTCCTTCTATTCCACAAGGGTGGGTGGGTATTAGTTATGTAAGTTCTAGGGGTACGGAGTGAACCCAGCTCGTTCGAGCTGGAGGACGTTAAAATGCCAAGCTCCATCATCCTCAGTACAATATATTAAACTGTGGAATCACCCTATGAATTATACAGGGGGTTCCCCACCTTATACATTCTCTAATCCTGATCATCTCTATGAGAGTGATATGTTCTTCACATGCAATGAGGCTCTCTTTTTTGGAGTGACATCTGTTTGTGGGGAATGGAAACCATCTTCATGTATGCCCCAAACCTTTATTGTAGGAGGAATCATCCCTTATCTTCCACTATTATTCCATGCCAATGACTATAGGAGATATGGGCACTGATACCTTCTTTACCCCATCCCTCTCCCTCTGAGGTTGGTCACCATCGGGCCTCCATCCTAGAGTAAGTCACAATCTCTATCTCCCTAGGCTGCTAACAACTCATAAGCCCCTTTTTCCTCTTTGGAATGCTAACCACATGTAATCCCCACAAAAATATCTGTAGATACACCATTTTTGATGTGATATTCATGTTTTTATGGCTTCTTATTTCTCACTTGGAGCATGACTCATCTGGACTTTGAGTAACCATTGACCATTGGATCCTTCTTGGGCTTCCTTAGCGTGTAATCCCCAAACCCTACTGAACAATGTGGAATTTGATCCTTATAACTTATTAATGGTACATAGAAAGCATCCCTTAGGTTCAATCCCAACACCTACTTTTCCGACCCCTTCATGTCGGTTCACCTTCGTTCCACATGATGTTAAACTATATCCCCCATACCGAACTATGTGGACTTTGAACCTTGTCGCTTAGAAAATGTATATTGGAAGCCTCTCAGTGGTTCAAGCCCATAACATATTTTTCCTGGCCCATTCATGTCATTTCACCTTGGTCCCGTGTGATGTTAAACTATATCCCTCATACCGAACTACGTCGTCTTTGATTCTTGTCTCCTAGGAAAGTTACGTATGAAGCCTCCCAGAGGTTAAAGACCTACACCTACTTGTCCTAACCCCTTAACATCAGTTCACCTTCATCCCACTTGATGTTAAACTATATCTTTCATCCCAAAATACATGGACATTAATCTTTGTCCCCTAGGCATAGTACGTAGGAAGCATCCCTGAGGTTCAAACCCAACACCCATCGGTCTCGACCACTCCACATCGGTCCACCATCTTCCTGCATTACATTAAACTATACACCTCCTTTCACCCCACAGAACATTAAACGGTATGTTGTCGAACTATGTGGTCTTTGATCTTTGTCCCCTGGACACAGTATATAGGATGCTTATCAAAGGACTAACCCCAAAAAGTTGTAAGCTATTGAAACACCAACCAGCGGTAAGCCATTGGAACCCAAAACAGTGGTAATCCATTGGAACCTCAACCAGCAGTAAGCCATTCAAGTATACAATCTACGGTAAGTCGTTGTAGTCCCATTTATTGGGATCCACATCTCTGGTCCACCCCCAGGGCTTCTAACCACTTGTAAGCCCATGCATATAATCAGGTTGTTGTCCTATGTGTACACCCCTATTCTATACCCCCATCCCAAACTATGTGAACATTCATTATTTAACATAGGGATACATAGGAAGCATCCCTAAGTTTCAATCCTATCACTCATGTCCCATCGTGGTCTCTCCCTTGAGCCTATGTGTTTCAGGAAGGTCATCCCCCACCCCGAAGGCTCAACTTCCTCCAGATCCAATCCATACATTCATTCATACAGGCCGCCTCCTCAGGTGTCCCTTCACTCCCACCGAACTATAGGGACTTTGATTCCCTACCATGGGGATACATAGGAGGTCTCTTCAAGGCTCAAGAACAATATCACTACCATCCTCACATCGATTTCATCTCATTATCCATCCACTCTCAACCATCCATATCCATCTTGATTCATACCTGGGCTGCCACATCCCTATGGGATCATGTCACCCAAATTATCACTACTCCTATAAGCAATCAGGTAACTAACCATGCCATATACCTAGCATCGGTGTTCCCTCATGGGGTTGAACCCATCTGATCCACTCTCATCAATGTTTTGATCAGTCTGATCCACCTCCTCTAGAAGTTAAACTCATGGCATACCATGTGTTAAACATGGGAAGATGAGGAAAACCTTAGATAATGAATATGGAATATAATTCCCCACACTTGATGTGGGATGCCTCCAGATTTCACACCCTCGAGAATCCCCATAATAATGGGAAGAAACCCATAAACATCAGTGTTCCAGTGTCTAGATGCAATAACGATGTCCAACATGACTACTCCCTCAAACGAAATATGTTTCCCAGACTCGACCCCATGGAAGATTCAGACAGAAGCAGCATAACTAACCTGCATCCATGAAGACATGGCACTGGAAAGAGTTTCACAAACAATGTCTTATTTTTTTAGGGAGACTCTAAATAGGTGACAAGTTCGGAGGAGGAATCCAAGGAAGGAGGAACCAACATCCAATCATCTGGTTTCGATCAAGGAGCTAGTTTCCCTATATAAGAGATGGATGTTGCCTACCTTTGTAAAGTGGCAATGTGGGGTAACAAACAATGCATCCTACAAAGGAAAAAATTCGCGCCCCAATGAAAGGGTCAATTTCAGAAATGGTGAACCTAACATGAAGTTATTCTCCACAATTTGGAGATTAGTAGCACTCAAGAAATAAATGGATTAGCATGTCACCAGATTCAGCTATCCAGCGCTAGGTCCCACCAATAAAATATTGGGCCAAGAATTAAACTCACGAGAAATTGGGGTAGTTAATCTTTTGACATCCAGGTCTACAACATTGTCAGTATGGATCCTTCAAACCAACCATGGAAGACATAATGGAACTGGGGAAATGAATGATGGTTTTCTTCCACTAATGGTTGAATCTACCTAATATTTAATTCCCAAGCTGCTATGATAGAAGACCGATCACCACCCACCCACCGGCGTAGGGGTAGGAGAAACATTATCACGGAAATCCTTTATGGCCTTATCTCTTCCATGATAGCCTCCACATGCATGGATGCTTGGCACCCAAGCCCCATCTCTCTATCTGAAGTCGTTCATAGGAGGGTGATGAATGACCTTTTTTGACAATATGAGGATGAGGTGATTATCCCAAACCTGGATATGCACCAACGTGTCCTAGAGGCTTCTACGCCTCATCATCACCACTACCCCCAAGGGCCACACATGGATCCACTTTTCCCCACACAAATATTCAACATCATTGAGGGCCTCTCTTTAGAGCGCTCTTATGACTCCCCCCTTATTCTAATGAATTGGAGGATGCCTGAGGCCTTTGTGATGTGACTATTTCTAGAGGACCACCAAGGAGATCCCCCAATCAACCACATCCACATCACCAGTTAGTCTAGAAGACTGATGAGAAGGTAGCCTATTCCCCTGAATACTAGGCCCTAGTTCAGCTAAGTTGACATCAGTGCTAGGTTCGAGTTCACGAGTCCGCCTGTCAGGGGGCATTGTATTCCACAAATTTAGTGGATCGAGCCACCATTGGTGAAAATTATCACCTTCTTGTTACAGAGTAGGGTATCCTCCCTGTTGCAGAGTAGGGTCACTTTCAAGATCTGCTGAGAGTGAGGCACCAGTCACCTCAAAAAAAAGGATGGATTGGATCTCCCAGTCATGGGGACAAATGACAGCCATTGCAGGACAACCCATGAAAGTGACGTTTGGGTGGAGGTCCTCCCCGTACCCCCATTAGATAGATAGCAGGACCTCCCCACTCTCACATTCAAAATGGAGGTCCTCCCCATACACCCATCAATAATTCAAGTGGAGATTCTGTCTGCCTTGTTAACACCTGATGCAAGGTTCTTCCCCGCACCTCCTACCTCAGGTTTGGAAGTCATCCTCACATACTGAGTTCTCAATAAAAGGTTCTCCATCTTCTAGGTATTCAATGGAATAGAGGTCATACCCATTTACATATCGATTCCATCGTGAGTCCTCCATCAGCCTGAAATTACAAAAGTAGAGGCCCTACCTGCTTCACCGAATGCGGAGGTCCTTCCCACGTCCATATTGACTAGTGTGAAGGTCATCTTCACACCACTGATACCAGATATAGTCAACATGAAGTACCTCCTCATGATACTAGGGCCAATCAGAGTAGAATACATCCTCATACCATAGATAGTGGATACAGAGGTCCTCCATGTATTCCCTTTGACATTTTCTAGGTGCCCCTTGCACCCCACCTCACCCGGGAAAAAGTACTCTCCATCCCAGCATTAGTTAGGTCATAAGTCCTCCTCAAGCCAAAAAACCCTTTATGTCCCCAAGATCCATCTCGGGGTAGGAGGAAATGTTTCCTATGGAATAAGAAGAATAATGATATGTTATAGACTGCGATTAAGCCCGCCAACTTCTCAAATTCTATAGAATAATTTGATTCGGTGATAGAAACCTCACCTCAATCCTCTGTGTCAAGGGTCGGGGTAGGAATGAGGTGTATCAGCTTCATCATTTTGGAATGTGTGGTTCACCAGATTCATACCTCCCTCCATAGATACATCACGGAGTTGGAGGATTTGGCTTCTTTCTAGGTCATGGCTATGAAATCCTCGCCATCATCAATAGGGTCATTCTCTGACTTGACAAAATATCATGGATATTTATTCTGGGGACCGGTAGAGGATGAAAAACAACATATTCCACCACATGTAAATTCATCCCCTGCACTGAAAATATTGATCACCAGTCCATCTTACTAGGATGTGGTGTCTCAGTCATTGCATTCATCGCAGGATAGCTTAAGATGCGACGGCTTGTCAGCTCGTTTGTTGTATTCTCCACTGGCCATTCTACCATCTTTGTAGTCTACTTCAATGCCATTACCAGTACCACAACCACCACCAATGATGAGTGGGAAAACCAAGGGTTGGATCCCGAGTCTAAGATGAGGAGCATGTGGGACATCTATATAGAAAATCATTTACATGATATGTTCTGGCCAATTACAACCAAAAACATCAGTGTTCCAGAATCGCTTTCCTAGGAGGATGTCACATGTTTTTTCCAAACACTCTGGTTGACACACTTCTTTATCCATTATCAATGAGTGGATTACATAAAGATTCAGGTACACTTTCATGATATTGACCAACAATGTCGTATGGTTGACTTTTTTGTACTCCTTATGGCCCAAATCCCTAATATTCTCAGTCACCATCAGACCATCCAGAAAATATGAATTCAGAGCAATAAAGTGCTCCGCAGAATTATCAAAGTGTCCCCCCCCCCCACATTCAATTCTATGGTTTGGGGAAGAATGATGCCCTACATTTCAGTACTATCCAGTTATAGCCCGACATTCCAAGCGATGTTGAGGATATTCCCCCAATTAGAGTTGTGGTAAACATGGTTGACCTATCAGAAGAAAAGAACAAGCTAGATCTCCATGATGAGAACATACCCCCTGGGGGAGTTCTACACCTATTGGATCCACTGGGAAGGGTTACTAGCCAGCAAAAAAATATATGGGGTCTTCCCATGCCCACTGAGTCATTAGTTCTCAGCTGGAATCTCAATAAGGGAGAAGGGTGTCATGCAGCAATCAAAACCTCTAACATGTCTGGCTTAGTGTTGAAGATAGAAGATGATCCCGAAAAGGTTGTGTTGCATCAACAGCTCACAGATCATAAAAATAGGGTTTATGGCCACCTTGATAAATGCGCTACGGATCAACGACCAGAATATGGTGATACACAGTCTGGGAAATAGGGGTAGGTACAACATCCCCCTGGTGATTTTCCTATGGTTGGCCCTTACCATCCTTCCCAAATAGAAAGGGTAGAAGCCAGAGATTATAGAAAGAGGGCACGGTATGTTTCACTAAATCTACCTGGGAGGCATGATAATCCTCAGGACCCAGATCAGGTCCACCTAGTCACTCTGTAGGTCATCCCACTAGCTGCTCCATGAGCCATTGGGACATCTTATCATGTGGAAGAACCTTCCAATACATTGGGGGTCAAGGATCCTCGTATAGATAGGAACCCCCACCCATATGATCCAATATTGGAACTAGTTTATTCTATCTAGGATTCTGAAACTAGGAAGGTGGAAATCTCACCTGATGGTAAGACATATCTGGCTTGGGGGGATGATATGCCAACACCCATGGGTTTCTGAAACCCCACATTTTCCATTTTTAATCGGATGATCAATCCACTACATCATTTTTTCAATTTCATATCATGGTGTGGATGTATGCTGGGAACTCGAGTGTAGCAAGAGGACTCCAAACTCTGGTGGATTATACACACATTGGAATGGTGTGTCTTTGTCGGATACAACTATCTACCCATTGGGTCAGTCACCGATTGGCAAGATCTCTGTAGACATTTTTTTACCAGTTCAGATCTATTAATCAGAAGACGAGTATTGAAGACCTATGCAAGTGGAAGGAGATGCCTGATGAGCACGTCATAGAATTTTATTCTTGGTGGAAAGGCCTCACATACTCCCTGGATATATAGATAACTCTAGAACAGCTGCTGACAATGTGTGTGGGGAATGTCAAAACTTAAATTTTCCCCTCCCTCATTACTCGGAATTACATTGGGGTATTCTGAGATTTATATTATAAGGCATATCATCTAGAGGAAGCCTTGCAGCAGGCCAAGATGGCCCATCTGTTGGCTCTTGTAGTTCTCGCAAGCTGCTAAGGCCAATCCCGCTGTGGTGGACCAAATAGAAACCCCAAAGTGACTGGATTTATTACTACTGGAGTGACCTCTACATCCTCGCAGAGGCCCTCCACCTCAGGCATAGCCTCTGTCTCAACAACGACCACATTAGAATGGGAACGCACCCCCGCGTAACATGCCAACACCATGTAGGTGAGATAACCAGGTTCCAACTCCTTGACTGGATCCTCTAGCCCCACATTAAGGCCAGGCTCCCAGAGTCCCCTTCTTGGATAAAGGAAACTTGACTAAATCATTCAATGACGGTCAAGTCCCCAATTATTTATAAAGTACCTTGGAATAGAGAACTATATGGTTTCTTGAATGCAGGAGGCCAGAAGGGGTGGATCTCAATGATATCCCCAACTACTTCCCCTATCACTAGATCCCAGGGCACACCCTGAAACAATAATATTTTTTTAAATACTGGCTTCAAGACCAATTTAGTCAGGTTAGGCCCAGCTTCGGCACATGTGGTACATGTATCCTTGATGCCAGACATCGTCATTGATAGTGAGGGTGAGTGGCATTATGTTCCTACAAGTGGGTCTCGAAAATATGATTACTGGATGTCTTGTAAGGTAGTCTCTTATTCCCATGGTATTATCTATGCACGTTTGAATTGACCCTAGCCTTCAGAAGTCCCTACTTCATCTGCAGCTACTACTTCTACACCAACGTCTCAGCCTCCCTCTTCCAAAAAGAGCAAGCATCTGTGACATAAGGGAAAACCATGTCCCCCACCAATGTCATCATAATCTCGTAATCTTAGTAACTTCATGCCCCTACATATCAAAATTACCCGTAGAATCTCTCTGGTGGTGGGAGATTCTACAAATGAAGATCAAGGGTATGCTTCAGTTAACACCATGGAGCTGGTAAACCCCCTACATGATTCCTAACCACGAGGAGCGCCAGACGGATCCTCCCAATGTCCCCAACCATCACCAGTTTCGATGGTTTCATGGCTATATGGGTCGTCATAAGGCCTCAGACAATACTTCCAGTGAGGATGTACATGCCAATAAAACCATACAGCTGGCCCAGTGCAGAGCATAGCACGAACAACCTTCTCATATGATATCATCATGTCCACCTTCGCTATCGTTTCTTTTACATGATCAGGTGGAGCCACTAATATTATGGTATGATCAACCAGGTTTCATTGTGGATCCACCTCATTCATCTAGTCCTCATCCGGTTGTTTCTCAATGTTATTCGACTAGTGAGCAGTGGGACATTCCTAGCACCATTCAACCGCTGGTTCAGCCAGGAGGGCCCGTTATACCCCCTTTCATAGAATGACCTCATGTAAGTAGAAGGTCATGCTTGGAAGGGAAGTATGATATCATTAAGAATCTCACCGGCATTATAGTGAGGCCATATATCCTTGAGGATATCCTCCTATCAGTGGATATGTGTAAAGCCCTCACTAGAGATTTAAGAAGACCCCTCTAGTTTGAGATGGAGGTAGCAGACACATAAGCCATCCTTATTGAGGTAGTCAAGCATTCCAAATGTAAATCCATTATCTCTTTCTCTAAGGAAGATGAATTTTCTCCCATACAGGGGAACATATGCCAACATTACATAACAAGACACTTATATGTCATGGAGGTTCATCACATTCTTGTTGACCTAGGATATGGGGTTAACATAATCCTGACCTAGACACTTTGAAAAATGGGGTTGTCCATGTATGATCCGAGTCCCTCTGACCTGAAAATTAAAGGATATGATAGGAAGGAATAGACAACAGTAGGCAAGATCCACCTAAAGACCCAATTTTGTTGCTTGGTAGCAAGGACCGAGTTCATGGTTGTATCCCAGTACGCCACCTACATCATGTTAATAGGTAGTCCATGGATTTTCCTACATGTGGAAGTCCCTTCATCATATCACCAGTGCCTTAAGTACCCCATTAATGGTCGATTAGGCGTACTATAATGTGACATCTCTTCTATTTTCCTCTTGTGAATCTCGTTACCATGATGCAAACTGTTATAAGAGAAAGAGTCAAATAGAATCATTTTCACCTTTGAGTATGACCACTAGACCATTGAGGATAATGAGGTTGAACATGAAATAGCTGAGACCGACCTGTGGACAGACTTGGATGATACCTACATTTTTATGATCCAGTGATTATAGGCTATGACCACAGATCTGGGGAAATTCTTTCTTGTTTCTAGAATGAGGGGGAAGTACATTCCCAAGTCTAGGGGATTCCATAAGATCACCTTGTATTCCTACTCTAATCACGATCGGGTAATCCCAGATCCTCCTACTCCTACAAGGTATAGGGACATCCACCCCCTAGAAACGATAATAAGTCATACTTTCTTATTTCACTGGGTTAGGATAAGTATGATCAGGCGAACGTGCCACTATTTCTTTGATATCATTATGTGTGGGCCCTTGGACTGAAGACATGATGGGATCAGGTCATCAACATTCATCTCTATGGTTTTAGCAGCACAGAAGCCCCCCAATGTGGTGTCCACCGCTGCTCAGGATGACACCAGATTCCCATCGGGATCTTTCGATTTCGAGGAATAACCTCCTATGGAGGATCCCTCCTCTATGAATGAAGAAGAGGATTTGGAGGATGCCTCTCCCGCTTTCCAAGGGGGTGTCTCTGCCACTGTTGATGAATTGATATAGGTGAACCTTCGTAACAAGATGGATCCAAAACCCACATTGATCATCACTGATATGCCTTCTGAAGAGAAATAGTTGTATGTGGACTTCTTGAAGTAGCATGATGATGTTTTTTCTTGGAGTTATAACGATATTACAGGACTAGATCCTCATGTCATCGTCCACCACCTCAGTCTTCCATAAAATCATAGGGGGTTCAAACATCCTCCCAGAAAGATGCACTATCTCATGGGGCCATGGTACAGGCTGAGGTTGATAAGTTCATCAGAGAAAACATCATCCAGGAGGTCCAATACCCTTGATGGTTAGCTAACATGTTTCTCATTAGGAAAAAGAATGAACAGATCATAGTCTGCATCAACATTCGCGATCTCAACTATCGCTGTTTGAAGGGTTATTTTCTCCTTGCTGTGATGGAAATGTTGATTGATAGCACTACTGGGTTTTAAGATCTCTCTTCATGGATGGTTATTTTGGGTATAATCAAATTAAAATGGACCCATAGGAAAAATGGTCTACACCCTTCAGGGAACCATAATGTACATTTTCTTACCAGGTAATGCTATTCGGTTTAAAGAATGAAGGTTCCACCTATCACCATTACATGCATAAAATATTTAATCTGATCATTGGGGAATTGGTGGAATGCTACATGAAAGATCTGGTGGTCAAATATCGCTTGTGACAGGACCATCTCAAAGACCATGAGAATGTGTTTGGCTAACTTCGTACGTTCCATTTGAAGATGAACCCATCAAAGTGTGCCTTTGGGGTCACCTCTAAAAAATTTCTCAGCTTCATTTTCAGATATAGAGGCTTCGAGATCGATCCAAAGAATATTAATTCCATCAGTCATATGTCTCCTCCAAGAATAATTCGGGATCTTTGAGGCTTTCAAGGCCACTTGGCCTACATACGCTGATTTATCAAAAATTTGTCCTGGAAGTGTAATCCCTTTTCTCGGATCATGATAAAAGGTATTTTCTATCAGTGAGACAAGGAATGTCAGACTAATTTTGGGGAAATCTAGCAGTACTTGTTACAGCCTTCGGTCTTGATGCCACTCGTGTCTGAAAAAATGCTGGTCCTTTATGTCACCACCTAGGAATTATCTCTTGGCGCCCTTATCACCCAAAAGAATAATGAGGGAATAGAGAATAGTCTATACTATCAAAGACACATGAGCCTCGATAAGGAGACTATATACTCCTCTATCTATAAAATCTACCTTGCACTTGTATTCACAGTGCTAAAATTGTGAGATTACTTACAACACCATGAGATATAGCTAGTGTCCCAATTGGATCCATTGAAGTACATCCTGAACTGCCCCATGTTGACAAGTCGTCTATATTGGTCAGTAGTGATCCTCTAGCAGTTCGACATCAATTTTTTCTCCCATAAGGCTGTTAAGGAGAAAGAATTGGAAGACTTTTTTTCCACCCATCCAGCTCCCATGAACCAGTACTTGGACCATGATTTTTTGAATAAGGCAATCCTATCAGTAGACCAAGTTGTTCCGTGTTGGAATATTTACTTTGATGGTGATTCCCGAATCCCTACCAGTAGAAGAGTCAATGACCCCATACTCAATAGAGTGGGCCTAAGTGTTGTCTTTATCACACCAGCTCTAGTAATTCTGCTATATTCATTCTTTTTGTCAAAAGGATGTACCAAAAATGAGGAAGAGTATTAGGCTCTCATTAATGGCCTCGAGCTGGCCCTCATGATTGATGTTCCGACTTTCATGTGAAAGGGTACTCCAAACTAGTCATCATGCAAATTAATGGTGACTATTTCATCAGGAATACATAGCTCATACCACTATTGGAACATACCTTCCAGTTGATGGCCCAGTTCCCATCTCTGTCCGATGTAACCCATGTACCTCGATCTCAGAACGTTTGTGCCCATGCCTTCTCCAGCCTAGTTGTATATTTTGCAGAGCCTAATTAGGATGATTTGATTATCCACATCGCACACTGAAGATTCATTTCCCCTGTCACTCTAGACAACGAGGATAGCCTGCAGGTAAGCCACATTACCACTGATGCCTCCATGTTAGGGTCCCTAGGTCCCCCTGACGCGGTGTTGGAAGTGACTCTAGACTAGAGGACCCACTTTATCAAGTACCTCCAACTTGTTAATATCTTCGAAGTGTGAGCTGAGCGAGAGTGGATCGGGCATCGCACATTATAGTTTAAACTCCAGAGTGGACCTGGTCTTCATTGATCCTCTACAAACATAGATTTGATGGGGTTCTCCTTCCTTACATTCAATAAGTTGATATTTCTTAGGCCATGTCATAATTTCATGATATTTCTTGTGGGGCTCATTAGACTGTGCCAAAACTATCTCACTAGATCCTAAGATTGGGGTATTTTGTCCCTCCATGATCCAAGATTGTATCAAGTTTTCCAAGAGGTTCCATGCATTCCAAATCAAAGATAATTTTTTGAATCTGCCATCAGAGCCTCCACACACTACCAAGTACTCTTGGCCCTTTGTTTTCTGGGGACTCGATGTCGTGCGACCATGTCCAATAGTGACAACTCACTAGTGCATGTTTATCCTGACCGATACGGATTTTCTTTCCATGTGGGCAGAGTAAGTTCCGCACAAGGAGGTCAAGGCCCCTTCTATCGATGAATTGGTGTACTCCAACATCATCAACCGATTTATATTCCTTGATGCCATCGTCACCTATAATGACACTAACTTCCGAGAATCCTAGTTAAAGAGGTTGTATGCCAAGTACAACATCTATTCTAACCATACCTCCCACTATCACGGGCAAGAAAATGGGTAGATTGATGCATTCAATAAAACCCTCTCTAACATCCAACAGAAAATCGTTGGTCAAAACAAGAATATTTGGCCGAAACAAATCCACAATGAACTCTAGGGAAATTAATAAATGACTCACAATTCCACAGAAGTGACCCCATATTCCCTATTGTAGAGGATAGAGGTGGTCTTACCCATTGAGATTCAGTTTTCTTCATTACGCACAGCTGTCTACGAGCAAAAAACACCAGATAAGGTAGCTGAAATCCATCTAGATGAATTGGAAGTGCTCGATGAGAACAGGTTTCATTCCCTATATAATCTTGAAAGGCATCAAAATAAGATGGCCATATATTTCAACAAAAATGTTCTCCTTCACTCTTTCTTACAAGGTGACATGCTGATGGCCTAGAGAAAAACAATGAAACCATGTAGGAATCCGCCCAAGATGGATCCCAAATGGGAAGGACCATACATCATTCACAAGGTTTACCCTAATAGCACGTACTCCGGGTTTCCATGGATGGAGAGCATATAAATCCTCCCACCATGGACAAATTCTTTAAACAATAATTTTCGTGAGTAAGCTACAGTCCTACACGACTTTAAACTCTTACGCCCTGCATGATGTTAAACTTCTTTGTCATCCTGCATGATGTTAAACTACAAGTGTAAGATATACCATTACATTCGGAGCTCTATAACATTAAACTAAGACCTCCCAGCATCCTTGTCGTATGATGTAAAACTGTACAACATCTTCATAACTACGTATTCTTGATTCCCATTTTAATGTTATATGTAGGAATGTTTGGATGCTTCGTCTAAGAGTACATCCCCTAAATTCATATCATTGACCACCCCATGGGTGTAGTTCTCTTAGAGGATCCCACATGGTGTTGTGTAGAATTCGTTGGCCCCACTCATGTTAAGATTACGATGATCTCACCATGTTCCCCTACTCATTCTTTTATTCTCCCACATCCTCACTGCATGCCGTTAAACTACATGGTCCTTTCAGAACTATGTATGGCTTGATTCCCATACTCATGCGATACATAAGAATTCCTGAACATTTATTCTGTAGGCCCATACCCAAATGACAAGATCTCCCCTTTGGTCAAAACTCATGGTGTGGGGTAGGCTTTTTCCTTCATTCATGTCGACTTCATCACGATTGTACCGTGTATTATACTCCTTGGATATCTCTTCCTCCTTCATATTTCCTCATGATGTTAAAGTGCACAGGCATATTACTACTTCACACATCCCCTTTATTTTGGTCTTCATCATCTTTCAAATCCAAATGGACCCCCCGAATGACATGGATTCTAGAACCTAGGGCCATCCTACCATTTTGGGCCAACGTCCTTGAGGACCTTGAACTAAACATCAATAAAAGTCTCGAGTTTTGACTATGATCAATGGTCAACGCTCATTTTTTGTTCTCATTTCAGGTCACAAAATGTGGTTGTTGTTTTTTGAGTGCAGTCAACACCCATCCTCTATTGTTAGAACCACCCCTATATGTCAAAAATATTGGTTGCAGTGGTTCATTTTTTCCTGTTATCCATTCAAACATCAGTCTTCCTTAAGCAGGAGTGTTGGTATGGTCAGGGTTGACCCTGACTGATCTTCTTCCCTCCTTGTTATACCCTTATATGTTGGATAGAGCATGATCCTATTCCTTGTTTACCACACTGATCATTGTTTACGTGGGCTTAAGATCTTTTGTAAGTCAATACAGGCATAAAGGGTCATTTATCTATAGTTCGAGCCCTGTGACCATAAACTAAGATCATTCACCATCATCTCCACATGTCATTAAACTGAAAACTGGTTGGGACGTCCCATCTTAGGTCCCTGAACCTTTTTGGCCCCCAAGCTCAAGTTATCATTTAGAATTGTGCGGTGTGGTATGGACTCCAAGTTCTCATTTATGCCAGGATATTTTTTCCATGCCACACATATCCACCTGATACCTCCCTCCTTCATTCACCATCCTTACCACACGATGTTAAACTGCATGATAGCTTCTAGAACTACATGTGTCTTAATTCCCATCCTCATGGAATATGTAGGACAACCCAAACATTTAATCATTGGGTACATCCATGTTTCTTAGAAACCTCCTCATCTTCCTACCCCCTGTCCTGAGTTCCTCAGGAGGAGGTACATGTTGTGGTATGGGATTATGATCTCATTCACGCCAGGTTTGTAACATCCATGCCACATACCTCTCCCTCTTGATATATCTTCATCCCCTTGTTCTACACTCATCATTTCTAGTTGGATGCTCTTGAGTTGGGCTCGTAAACCATCTTTGGCAGTCCACTAATGTTCCAGGGACCACTACAGTTCAGGACCTAGAGTATTGGATTATACATAGACATCTTATCGCCCATTTTTATGCTTCATGTTCCCCTTTATTTCGGCTTTCAGTATCTTTCACTTTTGAAAGAAAATCCAAATAACAAGAATTATAAGCACCAGGGTTATCTTACCACCTTTGGTGAAAGTACCTGAGAATTTTGAATGAAAAATTGATACAAGTCTTGCGTTACGAATATGGTGAGTTTTCAATGCTCATTTGTTGATCCCATTTTATGTCACGTGATATGAATTCTCTGTTTCAAACATGGTCAACAATTTTCCTCCATCGCCACACCACCACCATAAAACCCTAAATATTGGTTGAATGATTCAAATACTTTTCCACTCCATCATGTCCAAGTGTAATTTCGACACTCTTGTTGATATACCTCAGTGTGCATCTGCATGTTAAGAGGAAAAAACCATGTTGAGGTGTAATTTGAGTGTCCACATCATTTTCTCCATTTGATGTATTCCACATGATTTAAAGACCTTCTCCACCCTTCTTTCCCACATCATGTGTAGCTCACATGGGCTTAGAGATTTGGATGAGGTTTGCGCTTGTTTGGAATAGTCTCACTTTTCAATGGTCTAAGCTCTATGACCATAAACTAATATATTTATACGTCCTTTTGTAAAGTAATAAAAACCACATCTCTTAGAACTATGTACATCTTGATTCCCATCCTTATAGGATATATAAGAACTCATAGGCATCTTTCCTTTAGGCCCAACTTAGGTTCCACTAAATATCTCTTCTGTTCAGCCTTTTAGTACCTAATTTTCATGGGATTGTGTGGTGAGGCGTGTGTGGTATTATGTCTTCATTCACATTGGGTTTGTAATAGCCAAACCACATACTCCCTTCTAGGATCTACTCTCTCCTGCCTCTAGTCCTACATGATGTTAAACTATACCCTCAAAACAACGTACGGCATGATTCCCATTCTCATGGGATATGTAAGAACACCTAGATGTTTCATCCATGGGTCTATACCCATATTCAATAACCTTTTCTGGACCCTTATCCCGAGTTTTCTTCCCCTGAATTACGCGTGGTGTGGTGTGGACCTCAACCTCATTCACGTCGGGTATTCTTTATCACGCAATGAACATTACCCTCCAAAACCTCATTTATTTTGTATGTGTCCAAGACATATGACTATACACTATGATTCCTAGTACCACATGACATTAAACTTTTACATATTTAATGCAAGATGTCAAAATGCATGATCTGGTCCTATCATATGACCCTAAACTATGACATTATAGTCCTGGACGCATGACGAAAAACAACACTGCATTGTGATTTCCTCACTCGAGGGGACATCATGTTTGGTATCAGTCATCCACCATACCATTTTTCAAGGCCTATATTTGGCTTGATTCATATTGTGATTCCTAGATTCTTCATCTTAGGTTTGTTGATTTGTAAAAAAACAATAAACAACAACACACATCCATCCTAATGAACAAACAAGATCTATCAAATGCCACTTATTTTGGTGTGTGGGCTAGTCCCACACAATAGTCTTGTCCCCCGCATTGGTACCAAACCATGAAACTTATCTATAACTACATATGGGATGATCCGCATCATCATGGGGTACATAGGAACACCCACACACTTTGCCTTGGGCCCAACCCAATTTTCATTTCCAATCCCTTGTGTTAAAACCTCCCCAGGAAGCACATGGTGTGATATGGATTTCTAATGTCCTCATTCACATCGAGTTTTGTAATTACCCCACCATGTTTCTCCCTCCCTCTTTTCCATCTATGGTCTGAGCTCTGAGACCTTAAAAATATGATCCAACTGTCCTTGTCATAAGACACTAAACACCATGACATCTGACAAAACTATGTGTGGCTTGATTCCCATCCTCATGGGATACATAGCGATTCTAAAGAGTTTCTCCTTGGGCCCCGCCTCAGTGTCATTAATCCTTATGGACCATTTATATCGATCACGGTAGATTCCCTATGAACTAAAACTAAGATCCTACAATCCATGCAACCTGAATTTAAACTATTAGCCTAGTCTGGGAAGTATGACCTTAAAACTATGTGAAACATCAAGGATATATGATGTTAAACTATTTCATGCATCACCCTCACTGTATGACACTAAACTACGTGACTATCGTCCTCATTTTCATGATATAAAACTAAAATTCTTTTTGGGTCCTTACCAAAGAGGTCATGTCTGGAAGAAGGTATTCTCCCTGGTCAGAGAGATGCACCCACCTAATATGTTTCCATCATAGTGGCATAATTTCAATACTTTCAGACTCCATTAGAACAACCCATCACTCCACCCCCACGCTTTTTGTACCCTTTATTTGGACCCTCGTCCTATTTAATTCCTGAAGGAACCCCCTAATAGTATGGATTCTCAACCTATGGCTCACCTATTATCCCAGGATAACGTTCTAAAAGATTAATGGATGGAATCTCAATTCAAGCATCGTGTTTCAAACATGGTCAGTGGTTGGCCCTCATTTTTCCCCATTTTAGGATAACACAATAGGGATATGATGTTTTGAACATGGTCAACAGTTATCCTTAATCTTCATGATTCCCCTACAGTGTTCCGAATTTTGAGTACTGTGATTCACACTTTCCGCTCCCCTATGTTTGGATTGATTCTAATGCCCCTGGCATTACCCTACTAGTGCACTAGAGCATGTTGATAAAATAGTAATCTGACAATTCTCAGAACATCATTCACTAGTCAGGCCTCCATCTTTCTTCGTGAAATCCTTGATGGGTCATTTATACCCCAGATTCCCAAATATTGGTTAGGACACCCACATTTAAATGAAGTAACGATGCAGTCATCCCTTGATTCTCACATCGTGTGCGACCCACTCAAGCTTAGGGATTGATTGCTAATCACTTCGCGATAGTGTTCGGAATGAGTTGAAATAAACGAGAAAACAAATAAACCATTCTTGCACGTAGTTTAGAATAAGAGGAAACAAATAAGGATAGGGTTATGAGTTTAGCCAAAACAGGACCCTTATGGATCGACCCCTCTGATGGACCACTCCAATGCTACCATATTTTTGCTTGTAGCTTCTAGAACTGATTCCCTCTCCTTGAGCTCCCCCTATTTGTCTGTAGCTACATAACATAGTTCTTTAGATCTAATATTCATTATCTCCTTCTCAAATTGAAACCCAAATATTTGACGGTTTTTCTATGTTACATTCTCTTGGGCATTATCCATCTAGGCATTCAACCAATCTATGATCTCTGATTGTTTTGAGAAGAATATGGCTCGCTCATTTGATTACTCTTCAAGATGTTGAAGATCTCGCTCAGCCTCAAGTAACATCTGTATATTCACATATTTGTTCAAGAATTGGTCGATGAAAATACATTTACAGATCTACCGTATCTTCTGAACCATGTAATCCTTTATTATCATGTGCAGATGATGAGAATCCACCCATTTAGCACATAGAAGGCGCAAATAGATGCACAATGATCCCATTTGGGGCACCTATTTAGCTATTGGATGTCTGAGTAATTTTCAAATACACTTGCACCACAATTTTTGTGCCATATGGCTCTCCTCAGCTACTTTAGGTTCATAACCATGTATCTCCTTAGTGTCTGTAGGCTGATAATTGGGGAAAGCAGCTAAAAGATCATTGGTAGTGTATCCCTCTAGTATTCGTCCTAAGGGGTTAGGCTCTTTAAAATTTGGGAGACCTTCCTTGATCATATCTGTATCGAAACTTTCACCCCTTCCATTTTAACACCACGAGATTTTATGAAAAATATTATTTTTAATTTCATTAATGTCTTGTGTTGTACGCTACACCAAAAGGAGCTTGTACAACTTGAATCCTTGACTTGCCTTGCATTACACGCAATCGCGACTTTCCTCGATAGCGTGTGTAGTACGCAATACTAAGTTTCACTAAACAATGATATGCTATTAAAACATTATTAAAACTAGCTGTTATGAATAGTAATAACCAGTTTTTGAAATTTTTTAAATTTTATTTTTCAAAATGGACTTCATTTTTAGATTCGGAATATCGAAATTAGCTTAGGGTGAAATTTTGGTACTTTTCGGATAACTTTCATTTTCTGATGAATAGTGAAAATTACAAAATTTTAATTAAAAACAACCTTTTTAATCGAAATAATTAATAGTGATAAATTATTAATTTGAATGGTTTTAAAGTATATTTAGAATATATTTTTACAATTTAATACAATTTTGTACATTGGATGTAATTTCACATTTAAACCAGACATAAACAAGTGTCAACCTTTTGATAGTTATTATCTTTTAAAAACACGCTATTTGTTTTGACGACGGGAATTCTTATTTAAATTAGTTAATGTAACTGATATGTTTTTAATTTGGTAAAATAAACATCATTTTTGAATTCATAATATCAAATATATCTTAGGCCTAGTTTTTGATATTTTTCTGGAAACTTTCATTTTTTGATGAATAGTGAAACTGCTACGTGGTAGTTAAAAAAACTGAATTTTTCATATAACATAATTTTGCCGCTTCTGTGAGTTGAATTTCAAAAATATGAGAGACACGGTTAATATCAAGGACT
This sequence comes from Viscum album, assembly GCA_963277665.1. Lineage (NCBI taxonomy): Eukaryota > Viridiplantae > Streptophyta > Magnoliopsida > Santalales > Viscaceae > Viscum > Viscum album. The sequence goes on along the minus strand of OY728165.1, from coordinate 1,711,006,422 downwards.
CAAATGTGGTTCAATGAGATGAAAATTATATTTGGTGAATAGTAACTTTTTACTTTTTTTACCACGGTTACAAGTAAATAGGGTAGTTTATGGTAAAAATGATATTATTATTACCCTAACACATGTACGAATTATATTGGATAAGTGTAATTAGACCCAAAACAACATTAAGAATTAATTATGACCATTTAGGCCCACCTGGATTAGATTATGACTTTTATTATCAATTTATTTAAAGAAGGGTTAAAATAGATAAAATCAAAGTTTAATAAGTAGATAATTTTTAATATAGGGTTATACATAAGATAAATTATACTATAAATATTCATTAGAAATATAATAATATTTACTACATAATTGTATTTTATTTGTAATTTTTATACATTAAATAATTTAATTTGTTTATGACACAACGATGATGCAGTAATTATCTTATTAATGAAATATTGACATAATTGATGTTATAAATACCCAAATAAATGTAATATGAGACTTTTTATGAATTACACTAATTTTCTAGGTTAATATGACATGTTAGTATGGATTTAAGTTACTTTTCTGAACTAATCATTCTGTTATGATTTTCACAAAAATCAATTACTAAATAGTGTCAAAATTGACATAAAATAGTTTTTAAACCAAATATTATATTATTAATTGTTAATTTATTCCTAAAAATTTAAGGTTCGTCCAAATGACTTAGATAAGGTTATATATATTAATAATAAACAACTTGGGGTTAGTTTGTCTTTTTTATAGTTTGTTTATTAACCTTATAGTGTAAGAACACAAAAAGACATGGTAAAAGTAAAATTATCTAACTTAAAGTTAAATATAAATGATAAGGTTAAAATATTAATCTAAACTTGTCTAAATTCTATTGGATGAGAGGGTTTCGACCCATCTCCACCTTAGCTTCAAAATAAATCAATTTGGGGCTATTTAAAACTGAATATGGCTTTATAATAAAATAATATTTTTAGTTTTTCCAAAGGAGCCCCTCCCCTCCCTTATAAAAGGGCACCTCCTCCCTCTCTTCCTCACACCACATTGAGCCTTCAAGATCGGAAAACCCCTACCAAATTCTCTTCCACACTTCCCTAGAAACATCCTAGAGGTCCTGGTATTCTTCAAAGACCAATTTTAGTGCCCTAAGAGGAGGTCTCAAAGAGGCGCTTCAAAGAAGAGGTAATGTTCGTTACCGATTCTTTCAAATTTATTTCTTCTTCCACTTATTCTTCATAGGTTGTTTAATTATGAAGTAATAACATCAGTATCAATCATATAATTATATTTTATTTTAATTATTAAACAACTCTATTTCACCATCTATCCATCCTATGGAAAATGAAATCACCGCGCGTGCGTACGTACGGAATACCGTCTCCACGCCATGGTGTAATCTATTTTCCACCACCACCTTACTTGGATGGGTATAATGGTGTACATAATAACTATATATGATTATTTTAAATTGATATTGATTCTGAAATTGTATACATACACTCCAATAAAATTCCACTATCATTAGAACGATATCATCGCTCGTGCGTACGTACGGACTACCGTCTCCACAACGCGATGAGATTCATTCTCCATGTTAACCATTCATGAATGATTATAAAGTATATATAATAAGTAATCATGAAATATATGACATAATAATGATACTTGATTTATGTGTATATATATGTATGTCATCTACTTAATTCCATTCAACTCAATAAGGAAACGAAAACAGCATTCATGCGTACGTACGACCTACCGTCTCCATGAACGGTGTATTTTGTTCCATTTACTGATGTATTATATATATGTATATTCTGAATATATATTATATATAAATCATGTTTTATATTCTGGAATTAATTAATCATGATCTATGTAATCATATGAATAATTAAAATTCAAAACACGGATGACAAATGAAATGGTTTTACCCAGAACGCTCTTTAACATGGAATTTACAAAACAATGGGTAATATAAAGTCATATGTGAACCATATATGATATCATAACAATGATTATGATTCTGGAAAAATTCAATGGAATTATTTAAATCATTATACAGGAGGTTTGGACACTTACAAAGCAAATCGGACCTAAGGTAAGGGATAATTTTGCAAATCTCATTTTTATCCGAGATTGCTTATTCATAAGTATTTACTAGGGTTATTGTTATCGTCCATATCCATGTTTTCTAAAAGTGTTTTTATTTATTTTTAATGTACTTTTTACCCATTTTTAATTTTACTACATGGTATTTAAGGAATCTTTTTTTTGTTTACGTACGAGGCACTTTTTGACTTTTCCGACAAAAGTTCGAGGAGAATGTTTTTTTAACTTATACAACATGAAAGGATTTTTACGGTTTTATAAAGACTTATTTTCACGAATCTTCCTCAAAAATATTTCATGAATATTTTCAACAAAATTCTTTTCTTTTAAAATTACATGACGTTTTTTTAAAAGAAATTGATTTTGAATAAGAAAGGATATTTTACTCAAGAATTCATTTCAAGTGTTTTATCAAAACCATTTTTCCATCTATGATGACATTATTTCATATGTGTATGTTTCAAGTATAATGTCTCTATGATTTACATGGTTTCACTTTTCATATTTTGAAATGATATACATTTCTTTTATATGGATTATGTGATGATGGGATGATGTTTATGACACCCATTTTATTCGTTGGGTTATTATGAATGATGTACATTTATTTGTGGCACAAGTAAGAATGATTTAATCATGAGATGGGTGGGACCTATATCTCCCTCCAATGCATTGGGTAAAGATTTTATATCTCATGATATAGACATGGCTGGAACAACAGGTTAAACCGGTTCAGTGAAACAGGACTGAAATGAGGAGCGAACTTGGTTAAGAAAGGGACTTTGTCCACTAATATAGTCTTGGAAATGATTCTTGACTAATAAGAAATGATTCTCTATGATTATGTGTGTATTCCACAAAGTTTTATGTTTTAAGTTATTATTATTGGGATTACATTTCACTACTATGATTTATCCCATGTTATGATATTATGATCTCTTTTGCAGGTTAAGATTTCCAAAATGTTATGTTCTTATGAATATGATGTGATTGATATTTCTTTTGTTTACCCTTACTGAGAATTTGAGCTCACCCTTTTATGTTTCCTTTTCCCCAGGATATAAAGAAAGGTTTTAGGTAAAAAAAAGGAATATCTTTATGGGAGATGTTGAAGATCTTTCGCCATGATTAGAATATTATATTCCGAGTTTCCAAAGACACTAAACTATTACGGTCCTTATGTGTGTGTTTTTGTTATGTACTAAGTATTCCGAAAAAGTAATGTAATGTCCATGTACGTTAAGATTCGGGTTTCTACAGTTGGTATCAGAGGAAAGGTTTAGTTAACCTTTGGAAACTAGGATGCAAAAACTTTAGTGAGATCCCTAGAGATATTTCTAAGGAATGTATAGGGATGTCCCTAAGGTTAAGTATAAGTATAGGTTATAGTCCTAGAATTATGGTAACTATCTTAGAATTATTCCTAAGATGATAGATATTGAAGGTACTCTCCCATTATTATGTTGTTTTCCCTAGCATGATTTTTTCCCCTCACACTATTCTTTTTTTGTTTTAGACGATGGCTGGAACCCGAAGGAACCGTGTTGATCAATGCAATGGACAATGCAATGATTGTCCTCCTAAACAAAAAAAATTATGGGATATGGAGTGAAAAATATTATTACTATACTTACACAAGATATGAATCATTCTGGACATCCAAATGAGCAGAAAAGGGAACAATATTCTATTGTGTCCTTCATGAGGCAACATCCACCTTCTTTCAGTGGGTCTTCTGATCCACTTGTTGCCGAACAATGGATCAGTACCACTGAAAATATATTTTCTGTTCTTCAATGTTCTGAACATGATAAATTCATCTTAGCAGTATATCGTTTGGAAGTTGAAGCTGATCAATTGTGGAATCTTATCAAGAATACGGGGCCAAGAGATGAAATTAAGACCATGGAATGAGACGAGTTCAAGAACTTATTTTTCAATAAGTACTTTCCTCGTATTCTTCAAAAAAAAGATGGAGAAAGTGTTTCTTGAACTATAGCAAAAGGATGATGAATCTGTTGGTATATACGAAGTGAATTTTACAAGGCTTACAAGGTATGCATCTGGCTTTATCATCCAACCTGAAAGTAAAGTTGATCGATTCTTCAGTGGCTTAAAACCAAATCTTCGAAGGGCATTAGCTATAAGAGACATCAGTAGCTTTGAAGAAATTGTGTGTTGTGGTATCAAGGTAGAAATGGAAGTTGGTGTTACCTATCCATCTCATTGTTTTGACAAGAAACGAAAGATGGAGTTCAAGGAGAAATCTCAGAATAATGGTGAAAAAAAGATGAATGTTTCCTTATGCTCAATGTGTGGAAAGAAGCATGGTGGAGATTGTCTTAATGGGACTAGAAAATGTTTTAAGTGTGGAAAAGAAGGTCATCGAGCAGCTGAGTGTCGAAGTAATGGAAAAAGGGTTTCTAATGATGTGAATAAATAAAAGACTGCAGAGAATGCATCACCAACACTTCAATGCTTCAAGTGAAAGGAAATGGGGAATTATACTAATAAAGGCCCTAATCCAGGGGTTAGTGATGATCGACATGAGCAACCACTTAAGGAAAATGACAAAGGGAAGTCACGTGCGATAACTTTTGGCAATGTTGAATATGACAATGATGTGGTGGAATTATTAAGTGTTTATGTAATGGGATTCCAAAATAATATAGTATCGTGGAATATTGGAATATTTATGTATTGGTCTATTGTGGTTTTCAATAATTTTATGGTATCGGTAACCATGGAAAGTGATTGAGATATTTTTGGAAAAAAAGATGATATGCGCATAATGAAGGGATAAGGAGAAAATGAAATGTTTGACAGTATTCGTGAGCTCATGACTGATATAAGGAAATAGTTATATCATGGTTTGAGGTTTTGGTATGTGAAAAGAGTTAACTTTTGACAGCACTCATGGTTTCACTGAGATTCAATGGGTATTCATTTTTCAAAAGAATACATGATTAAGGCCTTCGAATGTTTGGAATGTGACCAACAATACATATCTCATGATATATGGGGATCAACGATGGTATTAACATGCTTGTTATATGAACTCTTTGGTAATCATTTTCACTGTAATAAGAGATTGGACAATAGTATTTTGGATATGACTACAGATTGGAAAGGATTATGTTGGACATAAGTTAGTATTGTTTAAGGATAGAACTTTTTTTGATATTATTGATGGGATGTTATAGTAATTAAGTTTTAGAAAAAGGACAACCTGCAGGACGAGCGACAACTTATCGCGTCGGACAAGGCTGTGGGAATTGAACCCACAACCGAAGTGTGACAGGCCTTTATCACCTACCAATGGCCTACAAGAAGTCCATGGTTAGTATAAACTAGTTTTATTTTATTAGTTGGTATGATAGATGAATTATGTGTCCATTTTGGAACGATATACGATAGATGGACTTATGTATATTACTATTGCTAACCTTTTGATTAAGACAGTTAGAATGAACCATCATTCTATCACATGATCTGCTAACAATTCACGAATGAAAAATTCAACTTCATTTATTTAAGAGATGAAGTGGAAATTGTTCAAGGCACGAACAACGGTGAGATTATATCGAAATAAATTAGGTATTTCTTCTAATTCAAAATTTTCAACTTTAGGAAAATGATATTGAAAACCAAAAATGTTGTCCTAGTGCTCTTATATCCGATGAATCATAGGGTACCTTAGATCATCGAAAATTTATGGCTTTGTGATTGTTGGCTATTTCATAGCCATGTTCTCTACCACTCTCCATCAAAACATGACAGTTAGATTTCTCTTCCATATCCGTATTTTTACCTATGTTCTCCTACGTGGAAACCCAGTGATTAGTTATTTTGGGTAACCATTACGTTTCATACTTTAGTTTTTAAAGATAAGTTTTGGTATTCCTTTTTACAATGTGGGTTTCTATTAAAGAAACTTTCGAGTAGTAAACCATTTATAACCCCGACGAATTTTGAGGGCGAAATTCATTTGAAGGGGGGTAGAATGTAACACCCCGAGATTGTATTAAAAATATTATTTTTAATTTCATTGATGTCTTGTTTTGTACGCTAAACCAAAAGGATATTTTACAACACGCATCCTTGACTTGCCTTTCATTACACGCAATCGCGACTTTCCTCGATACTGTGTGTAGTACGCAATACCGAGTTTCACTAAACAATGATATGATATTAAAATATTATTAAAACTAGCTGTTATGAATTGTAATAACCACTTTTTGAAATTTTTTAAATTTTATTTCTCAAAATGGACTTCATTTTTGGATTCGGAATATCGAAATTAGCTTAGGGTAAAATTTTGGTCCTTTTCAGATAACTTTCATTTTCTGATGAATAGTGAAAATTACTAAATTTTAATTAAAAACAACCTTTTTAATCGAAATAATTAATAGTGATAAATAATTAATTTTAGTGGTTTTAAAGTATATTTAGAATATATTTTTACAATTTAATACAATGTTGTTCATTGGATGTAATTTCACATTTAAACCAGACATAAACAAGTGTCAATCTTTTGATAGTTATTATCTTTTAAAAACACGCTATTTGTTTTGAAGACAGGAATTAATTATTAAATTAGTTAATGTAACTGATATGTTTTGAATTTGGTAAAATAAAAATCATTTTTTAATTCATAATATCAAATATAGATTAGGCCTAATTTTTGGTATTTTTCTTGAAACTTTCATTTTTTGATGAATAGTGAAACCACTAAGTGGTAGTTAAAAAAACTGAATTTCATATAAAACATAATTTTACCGCTTCTGTGAGTAGAATTTCAAAAATCCGAGAGACACGGTTAATATCAAGAACTAAAGTGTGGTTCAATGAGAAGAAAATAATTTTTGGTGAATAGTAACTTTTAACTTTTTTACCACGGTTAAAAGTAAATAGGGTAGTTAAGGGTAAAAATGATATTATAATTACCCTAACACATGTCCTAATGCTTTTGATTAAGTTTAATTGGACAAAAAACAACCTTAGGAATAAAATATTACAATTTAGGTCCACTTGGATTAGATTAGGACATTTATTATTAATTCATTTAAAGAAGGGTTAAAATAGTTAAAATCAAAGTTTAATAAGTAGATAATTTTTAATATAGGGTTATATATAAGAAAAATTCGACTATAAATACTCATTAGAAATATAAAAATATTTCCTACATAATGGTATTTTATTTTTACTTTTTAGACATTAAATAATATAATTTATTTATGACACAATGATGATGCAGTAATTATCTTATTAATGAAATATTGACATAATTGATGTTATAAATACTCAAATAAATGTAATTTGAGACTTTTTATAAATTCCACTAATTTTATAGGTTAATATGACATGTTAGTATTGATTTAAGTAACTTTTTTCGAACTAATAATTCTTCTATGATTTTCACAAAAATCAATTACTAAATAGTGTCAAAATTGACCTAAAATAGTTTTAAAAACAAATATTATATTATTAATTGTCATTACATTCCTAAAAATCTAAGGTTCGTAAAAATGACTTATATAAGGTTATATATATTAATAATAAACAACTTGGGGTTCTTTTGGCTTTTTATAGTAAGTTTATTAACCTTATTGTGTAAGAACACAAAAAGACACGGTAAAAGTAAAATTATCTAACTTAAAGTTAAATCTAAATGATAAGGTTAAAATAGTAAAATAAACTTATCCAAATTATATTGGATGAGAGTATTTCGACCCATCTCCACCTTATCTTAAAAATAAATCAATTTGGAGCTATTTAGAACCGAATATGGCTTTATAATAAAATAATATTTTTAATTTTTCCAAAGAAGCCCCTCTCCTCCCTTCTAAAAGGGCACCTCCTCCCTCGCTTCCTCACACCACTTTGAGCCTTCACGCTCGGCCAAACCCTGAAAAATTCTCTTCTCCACTTCACTAGAAACATCCTAGAGGTCATGGTCTTCTTCAAAGACCAATTTTAGTGCCTTAAGAGGATGTCTCAAAGAGGCGCTTCAAAGAAGAGGTAATGTCCATTACCGATTCTTTCAACTTTATTTCTTCTTCCACTTCTTCTTCTTAGGTTGTTTCATTATGAAGTAATAACATCAGTATCACTAATATACCGATATTTTATTATATGTATGAAACAACCCTATTTCACCATCTATCCATCCTACGAAAAACGAAATCACCGCGCGTGCGTACGTAAGGAATACCATCTACACGCCGTGGTGTAATCTATTTTCCACCACCACCTTACATGGATGGGTATAATGGTGTTCATAATAACTATATATGATTATTTTAAATCTATATTGATTCTGAAATATTATAAATACACTCCAATACAATTCCACAATCATGAAACGATATCATCGCTCGTGCGTACGTACAGACTACCGTATCCACGACGCGATGAGATTCATTCTCCACGTTAAGCATTCATTAATGATTATAAAGTATATATAATAAGTAATCATGAAATATATGAAATAATAATGATACTGGATTTATGTATATATATATGTATGTCATCTACTTAATTCCATTCAACTCAATGAGGAAATGAAAACAGCGTTCATGCATACGTACGACCTACTGTCTCAATGAACGGTGTATTTCTTTCCTTTTACTGATCTATTATATATTTGTATATTCTGAATATATATTATATACAAATCATATTTTATATTCTGGAAATAAGTAATGATGATCTATTATTTATATGAATAATTACAAGTCAAAACACGGATGGAAAATGAAATGATTTTACCCAAAACGCTCCTTAACATGGAATTTACAAAAAAACGGGTAATATAAAGTCATAAATGAACCATATATGATATCATAACAATGAGTATGATTCTGGAATAATTCAATGACATTATTTAAATCATTATTCAGGAGGTTTGGACACTTACGAAGCAAATTGGACCTAAGGTAAGGGATAATTTTTCAAATCTCATTTTTATCCAAGATTTCTTATTCGTAAGTATTTACTGGGGTTATTGTTATCGTCCCTGTCCCTGTTTTATAAAAGTGTTTTTATGTATTTTTAATGTCCTTTTTACCCATTTTGAATTTTACTACATGGTATGTACGGAATCTTTATTTTGTTTACGTACGAGGCACTTTTTGACTTTCCCGACAAAAGTACAAGGAGAATGTTTTTTTAACTTATACGGCATGAAAGGATTTTTACAGTTTTATAAAGCCTTATTTTCATGAAGCTTCCTCCAAAATATTTCATTACTATTTTCAATAAAATCCTTTTCTTTTAAAATTACATTACGTTTTGTGAAAATAAATTGATTTTGAAGAAGAAAGGATATTTTACTCAAGAATTCATTTCAAGTGTTTTATCAAAACCATTTCTCCATCTAAGATGACATTATTTCATATGTGTATGTTTCAAGTCTAATGTCTCTATGATTTACATGGTTTCACTTTTCTTATTTTTAAATGATATCCATTTCTTTTATATGGATTATGTGATGAAGGGATGATGTTTATGACAGCCATTTTATTCGTTGGGTTATTATGAATGATGTATGTTTATTTGTGGCACAAGTAAGAATGATTTCATTATGATATGGGTGGGAACTATATCTCCCACCAATGCATTGGGTAAATATTTTATATCTCAGGAGATAGACATGGCTGGAACGACAGGTTAAACCGGTTCAGTGAAACAGGACTGAAACGAGGAGTGAACTCGGTTCAGAAATGGACTTTGTCCACTAAGATATTCTTGGAAATGAGTCTTGACTAATAAGAAATGATTATCTATGATTATGTGTGTATGCCACAAAGTTTCATGTTTTATGTTATTATTATTGGGATTACATTTCACTACTATGATTTATCCCATGTTATGATATTATGATCTCTTTTGTAGGTTAAGATTTCCAAAATGTTATGTTCTTATGAATATGATGTGATAGATATTTCTTTTGTTTACCCTTACTGAGTATTTGAGCTCACCCTTTTATGTTTTCTTTTCCGCAGGATATAATGAAAGGTTTTAGGTATAAAAAAGGAATATCGTTATGGGAGATGTTGAAGATCTTTCGCCACGATTATAAGATTATATTCTGAGTTTTCAAAGACACTAAACTATTACGGTCCTTATGTGTGTGTTTTTGTTATGTACTAAGTATTCCGCAAAATTTATGTAATGTCCATGTACGTTAAGCTTCGGGTCTCTACATCCATCATCATACCCCACCCCTGTAGTGATATCTCCGGTGACCACAACCCATTTCTCACCAATTTTTGGGCCCTGCTTAGTTTGAGAAGTGGGTTTTGAGTGGGTTGGTGCATTCTCCATTTGATCCTCTTCAGATGTTCTAGAATCATCAGCCTACATAGCCTCCAATATCGTGATTACTGCACAAACAATGAATTCCATGATCAGCCGAGCTCTCTGATAGTGGATACAGGTATCTGAGTAATGAAACTTATAAGAGCTCAGTGCATCAACCTATGATGTTTCAATCACTACAGGAACTATCAGTACATGATATCCTTCAGCACATGTCAATTCAATAATGGGTGTCAGCTCCCCGCCATGTTATATCGTTGCACCTTCACCCCCTGGATGTAGCATCATGACCATCAGTGCCAATATGCAATTGAACTGGATAAAATTTTGACTGGTGATTACTAATGATGAAAAGAGGAAAGTTTAGGATATGAATAGAGGCATACCATTATTTTCTCATCCATTTCCCTGCCAGAGCCAACAATCCCACAGCTCTCATGAGGCCTCCCTTGGATGGCCATCCCTTGATAGCCTTCACATCCAAAACTCTTTTTAGATTTCCCTATTTCTTCTTCCTATTCTTCACATTCTTCTTCTGATTCAATTTCCTATATCTCCTCATGACTGTCTCCATCTTTAGATGGAATAATTTCTAGATCATGCTCTTGGACGACCATCACTTTCACTAGGAGATGTGGTTCCTTACACTACACCACTCGCGTGGATATATGTCCATGGCCATCAAATATGTGTTCTGATAATGAATTTTTACCTTTTCATTAATATGAATGAGCCCAATTTCTCGTAGCTGCATCCCGTCTCACACTATTTTTTTTCAAAGGGATTTCGGACTCATTCACTTCCATAGGGTCAACAAGCCAGACCATAGCATATTAAATATTGCACCCTCAAAAGGTTGAAGAATATACCTTATTTTCTTCCAAGGAAGCTCCCTTATTACCCCATGAGATTGCCCATGATCCCCTCTTCCATCAAACAATGATGGAATTCCCACACCATGTGACGTTCCCACTACTAAAGTCCCACCATGTGCTGAACCAGCTACCTGACTTGTTCCCAGCCTCTCCTCCCCATCAATGCCTTGTCTGCTCTCTCACTACCCAGGTTCCACACTGGTCACCTTGGGTTTCCAAACTCGATTCTGTAGGAGCCCCTTAGGATATTCCACCACTCAATGTTCTCCATACTTAGTTGAGAGGCCGACATCAACTCTAGTGGGGGGAAATGTAATTACCTCGCAAGAGCCATAAGTTGTAAACATCCCCCAAATACTGGAAGCATATTTATCTCCCCAAACATATGTATAAACCTTCTTCAGAATCTGTTGGAGGAATCCAAACTACCTGGAAATCCTTGATAGAACATAGGGCTCACGAAGGATATTTCTATAAACCCAGGCCACAAGAACAACCCTCTAATGATTTGAATGTATTCTCTTTGCACCAGTGATCCATTTCCATCATCTATCATGTGGATGATTGTGGTGGGGAATGGACTAAAGAAAAAATTTGTGTGATTACTAATCCTGAATCTTATCCCCTCTTTATTGAGCATCAATGGAATGGTATCGACAATATTTAATAAGGAAGGTCACAGACCATTACCTTGGGGAAAAATGTCATTTGGAAAAGCATACCTGTCATAGTGAGCCACGATCCAACCATGAAGGATTTGGAAAGGCCCACATATCCTCCTCAGTGAGTCTTCTCTCAAAATATTCCCCAAAATGGTGTATAGTCTGGCTAGCCCAGGTACCCCCCTTGTTAAACCTCTGATTGGATTCCATGATGCCGACAATCACTAATGTTATTGGGAGGACTCTTATCCTAGTATCCATTATTAGAAGAATCTAGCCACTCAAGAGCATTGCAAGAAATCTAGCATACCATACATTTGGGTCTTGAATTTCATCCACACATAAGCCCCATGTTCGGTATTCCCCTGTCTTTAGGATCCTCCATAATGACCTGCTCTTACTCCTCTATGCCTCAGTCAGACACCTCTTTCCTCATCAAAACATCTTTATCTTCGGGTATTTCTTCATAAACAGGATGAACCACTTTGAATAGGGGATATCTTTTAGAAATATTGTGACTCAAAGACTCTATTTGGCCAGCTCTAACAGATTCCATGATATGATGGGATTCTACGACTAATCACCCCAAATATTTTCTGTCGGAAGAAACTCTTCTTACTAATGCATGTCCAAAGGGATACCCCTGATGCAGTGAAAATCCCAAATACTAATGCCAACCACTCCATGATGAAGATGAAAAGTGTTCATATTAAGGTAAAACTAGCTAAATAGATCAGTATAGAGTTCTTGCTAGTGGTATAAATAGAACTATGACGTCCACACCACCTCAAACAACCTGATGTACCTCAATTCTTCTCCGAAATGATCGCATGATTGGCGTAACCAATACGCCCAAGCCCACTCAATTGTGAAATTGCCTCCGGATCTCTGTTCCTAATCATGTATCCATACCTTGGTATCATCAGTGATTCTCTGTCAGAAGGTACTTGCATAATGGGCAAGAGAATCCTCAACAAATGGTTTGCTTCCCAAGATGGTCTTGGCCCTTGGATTTATGAAAAAATGGCCATGTTCCTAGTTACTCTGGTAGGATGGACATTTTTTGTAATGTTTTATCATATAATATCATCCTTTCACATCACCCATGACCACAATGTATAGACATAAAATCCATGCACTGATACCTCCTCTAAAATACCTAAGTCGCAAATCGGGAGGTTTTTAGATAGCACATAATCCTTCCGGGCTTAAGTCAGCATATTGAAAACATATTGGTTATCAGACAAAACATTCATGTCACCATAAAACATAGGGTTTTCAATCATCTCAGCCCTCAGAGCAGCATAAATAGCTTCTCTCCCATCATTACTTTGGTCAGCAGCGTTTTTTGGTAATGTTTGGAGCTGACCCAGAGGCTGTGTGAAAAACAAAAATTCTACCTGAAAAATGGTCAGTGTGTGAAAAATAGAGACCATATTTATGGATTCCATGCCGAACCAAATGAATTTCTTGTAATAGTGGAAAAGAAAATGTGCATGAGAGTTCTAATGATTACCATGCAAGAAATCTTGTACGGACCATCGGACCCCCGAGGATATTTATGGCCCATATAAGAGATTCCGCGTGTGCGAAAGGGATTTCATGCCACATATGACATTATAAGCGCATTTCCCTCAAAGGGCCCAGGCATCTTAGGTTTTCCCTTGGAATCTAACCTTTGATCCACCTCACAGATCTGATTCTTAGGGGTGAATTTTTGGACGCCGAAATCTAACAATATCCTCAGGATGGCATCCTTGGGAAAACCAAAGGAATATTTCGACTCAACAAAGGATTCCAAGATGGGCCAAAAGGCTACGCAGAAAATCTATGGGGTGTGCATAAAACTGCTCCCCCATGGGAAAAATTGTCACGGCCTAGAAGGATATTTCATGCTAGAATGGAAAGTCACACACAACTGATGAATGGGCCGAGTTTCCCCACTGGCCACAATCTACATGAACCCGATCCATCAGTCTGCCTATAAATCAAAGGGTACCCCCTCAATTTTGGAAGCTAAATAATTCAAAACATCTCCCCTGCATGTAATACATCTCTTATACACAAAAAATATGAGATTAAGGTACCATATTTTCTACGATAGGTCATCTAGGCGTCCACCTTCTTCTGGTCCCACTAGGGTTTGTCCCTCTCCAAATTTCTTTTTTGAAAATGAATTTGCAAGAAAAAATCCCCCCTATTTCTGGTAAAACTCCTCCAATCATGTGAATCCCTCCTTTATCTACAAAACCCAGTTTATTGCACCCAACAATTATGATTTGTATGCATATTGCATGAAAACCCCTTATTCTGCATGCAATACTCCCTCCTTGGGTGCTCCCTTGATCATGTCTTCAATGTTTCTTTCTCTAACACCGTATTCGGGAGATTCTTAGGCGTAAAACACCTATATTTCACACCCTTCTTTCATATGACCCTCCAGGTATCTACAAACTGATTTCAAGGTCCCTTGGCTAGTTATTTACATTGTGTTGCATGCCCTAGTGCTTCTTCACATAGGCATGCTAACGGCTATTGATTTTTCGTATAGACATGATAACATGAGCCCCTTAATCGATCAGTCCATAGCACCACCTCAATATGGAATTTACATTGCCTTCCTATACCCAATGCGTGGGTGGGTATCAGTTATGTATGTCCTAGGTGTGCGGAGTGAACCGTCCTTGTCTGATCTGTAGGGTGTTAAAACATGAAGCACCATCATCCTCAACACATAATTTTAAATTGTGGCGTTGACCTGTGCATTATAAATGGGGTTCCCCACCTCAGACATTCCCTACACCCATTCGTCTTCACGGAAGTGAGATCTTCTTCACATGCAATGAGATCCTCTTTATTGGAGTGTCATTTGTCCCTGAGAAAGGGAAACCACCATGGTGTAAACCCCTAACCTTTCATATGATAGGTTTCATCCTCTCCTCCACTCTTATTACATGAAAAATATTGGAGGAGAGATGAGCACTAAGACATTTGTTACCTCATCCCTCTCCTTCTGGGATTTGTCACCATCAGGCCTCTATACTGGAGTAAGTCCAAATCTCTATCTCCCTGGGCCAGAAACCATGCATAAACCCCTATTTACTTTTTGGTCCACTGACCATGTGTAATACCCACTCCACTTTTCCTAGACACACCTTTATAAACATGATCGTTAGGTCTTTGATTCCTCTTGTTTCTCACACCGATCATGACTCGCATGGGATTGGAGTAAGAATTGACCAAGATATCCTTCCTGGTCCACCATAGCATGTAAGGCCCAAACCCTACCGAACTATGTGGACTTTGATCCTCATATCCTATGCTAGGTATGTAGGAAGCATACCTAAGGTTCAAGCCCAAAACCTACTTCTCCCAAACCCTTCATGTCAGTTCACCTTTGTCTCGCCTGAAGTTAAAATGTATCACTCATACCAAACTCAGTGGAATTTGATCATTGTCTGCTAGATAAGGTATATAGGAAGCATCCCTGAGGTTCAAGCCCAACATCTATTTGTATCGACCCCTTCACGTCGGTTCACCTTTGTCCCGCATGATGTTAAACCGTATCCCTCATACCAAACTACATGGACTTTCATCCTTTTCTCACAGGAATGGTACGTAAGAAGCCTTCCTTCGGTTCACGTCCAACACCTACTTGTCCCAACACCTTCATTTCGGTTCACCTTCAACCCGAATGATGTTAAAATGTAGCCCTCATCCTGAACTACATGGACTTTGATCCTTTTCTCCTAGGAAAGGTACATAGGAAGCCTCCCTGAGGTTAAAGACCAACACTCATTGGTCCCGAAAACTCAATGTCGGTCCACCCTCATCCTTCACGACATTAAACTGTATGCCCCCCATTCATCCTGTATGACGTTAAACTGTATGCTGCGAAACTACATGGGATTTTATCCTTATCCCCTAGATAGTGTAGGTAGGAATCCTCCTTGTGGTTTAACCCCAACCAACAGTAAGCCATTGGAAACCCAAACAATTGTAAGCCATTGGAACCCAAACCAGTGGTAAGCCGTTGGAACCACTACCAACGGTAAGTCATTATATTCTATAATTTATGGTAAGCCCTTTTAGTCCCCTTTGTTTGTTCCCACATCTCCAGTCCACCCCCTAGGTGTTAGAAAAACCGGGGATGCTAACCACGTGTAAGTCCCAATATATCATCAAGATGTTTTCCTATGTGTACAACCCGATCCTATACCCCCATATTTAACTACATGAACTTTTATTCCCTACCATGAGGATATATAGGAAGCCTAACTGAGGTTAAATCCCATCACTAATGTCCTATTGTGGTCTCTCCATCGATCCTATGTGTTTCGGGAAGGTCATGCCCCATCCCGAAGGTTCTACTTCTTCTGGATCCCATCCATGCGTCCATTTCCACTGGCCGCCTCCTTAGGTGTCCCTTCAACCCACCGAACTATGTGGACTTTGATTCCCCACCACACGGATAACTATGAGGTATCTTTGAGGCTCAGGCCCAACATCATTTTCGTATTCACTTCAGTTGCATCTCAATCTCCATCCAATCTCAACCATCTATATCCATCCTGATTCTTAGCCGGGTTTCCACATCCCAGTGAGATCATGTCACCCACTTTTTCACTACTCATAGCAGCAATCAGGTAAATAACCATGTGTTAGCCCTAACATCAGTGTCCCCTCCTAGGGTTGCACCCATATGATCCACTCTTATTAGTGTTCTGATCAGTCTGATCAGTCTCCCTTAGGCTTTAAACTCATGGTATACCCTGTCTTAAACATTATAAGTTGAGGAAAACCTGGGAGACATGCCTATGTCATGTAATTCCCTACACTCTATGTGGGATTCCTCGTGCTTCCATTCCCTTGATAAGCCCTATCATAATGGTAATAAACACAAAATCATTAGTGTTCTAGCGTCCATACATGCTAGCGATGTCCAACGTGACTACTCTATCGATCGAAGGATGCTTTCCTGACTTGACCCCATAGAAGGTTCAGAAAGAAGTAGTTTAATTAACTGATGTACATTAAGACACAACACGGGGATGTGTTTTACAAACAATATCTTAATATTTAAGGGAGACCCAGACTAAGTGATGAGTTTTGACGAGTAATCCTGGAAGGAGGAACCGACATCCCAACATCCCATTTTGATCAAGGAGAAAACATCCCTAAATAAGAAATGGATCTCGCCTGCCATTGGAAAGCGGGAATGCGGGGCAACAAACAAAAAATTCTCCAAAATAATAGATGTGTGCCCAGACAAAAGTGCTAGAAACAAAAATTTAAGAGTATTTAAGAAACTTTATAATTTAACATTTTATTGCATTTTAAGGAAATTATCCTTGATAGAAGGAAAGGGAATAATAATTTACATATTAAAAATTGAACAAAGAATGTTTTTGAAATAAAATGACAACTTTTAAAAAAATAATGGTGGATTAAAACTAATTTTGGAGAAAATGTAAAAATGGTTACGAATTCGAAAGGTTCCCATAAATCGGGCTTTCTTATCAGAAAGAATTGAGTCGGGAACATTTTAAAAACATGTATATCACAGAAAAAGAAGGATAAACTATAATGACCCAACCCGGAACCCTAGATACATCACATTATTTTAATACATTTTCATGATTACAAGGAATAAATTCTTAAAGGACTGATTAGTTTAGCAGTCTTGGAAAATAGATTACTAACATGATCCTATCATTTCAATTTAAAACATAATATGAACATAGTCCATTAATTGAAAACACTATTATTCTAGTACATTAACGCAATATATCAATCATAAAACACTTCTTGAAATCCTAGGAAAATAAAATATTAAGGGGGAGTGAGCTATGATGCTTAGTACGGTTAAATAATATAGTACGAGCAATCATAAATAAGTATAATCTTTTAAGGCATGGTATTAAATTGAAAGAAAAGACTCTTAAACATAATATTCAGTTTTATATGGAAAGAATAAATCAAATAAATCTATTTAATCTTTTACACGGATATTAAACAAGTCAAATAATCACATGAAAAATCAATAACTAATATCTTAAAAAAGAAATTAATAATTAGGGATATCATAATCATGCCGTCAAGGATCACACCAAGACCATTACCATACTGTCAAGGCCTTATGTCAAGACACTAGTTTATATCATGAGACATACCGATGCATCTTGTACATTTAGAGGGCCCCACCCACTATTTACTACGTCCAACTCTTTATTCATATAAAAAGGGTGAAACATAACATAAACATTCGTATTAAAATGAGCATATGAAATGTTAATACTTTAACCATAAACCACGAATTGTATAAAAATCAAACATCTGTAGTCAAACAATCATAAAACCATCACTACAATATGAATATTTTATCCTAATAAATCAACCTTAATCAAGCATAAAATCCAACGAAGGACGTTGACATAGATGAAAATAATATAATAAAATCAATAAAACTCTTTGATATAAATATATCTATTTTAATTTGAAATAATTTAAAAGACAATGAGATTATAAAATAAAACTTTTAGTGTAACAAATAACCTTAAAATATTTTAAGGGAATCTTCAAAAATCTAAAGCGACATAATAGCAGAAAGATCCACTTGCATCGTATAAGTTAAAAAACATTTTTTCCTTAATTTTTCGAAAAATCCATAAAGTACCTTGTTTGGAAAATGAAATAAGGATTCTTTTAAAAACATTTTATAAAATTAAAACATGTATATAAATGAATTTAAACAATTTTAGAGAAATAGTATGAAAATTTTGAAATTTATTTTTATGAAACATGCACATGGATAATAAATATGTCTTAGAAAATACTTAAATATAATCAACCTAAGATAATAATGAGATTGTGAAATTAACACTTACCTTGTAATTTCCTTTAGGTGAGGGTGAATTAACATCTTATATAATGGTTAGATGATGTTATTAAATTATAATATGACCAGATCCATATTTATGATATCATATATGATCCTCTTATATCATTTTGTTAATAATATTTCAGTTGTACCATTGTTTCGAGTGTTAATGGATTCGTTTTCCTATGCCTGTTTTGTCATGTAAGTCATGTTTCATATGCATAGAAAATATTTTATTCATATACATAATGATATTAAGTTTATATTTACTTATCATATGACTTTTTAAATCAATTTTTAATGGTTAACATGGTGAATAAATCTCATCATGTCATTGAGACGGTAGGTCGTACGTACGTAAGACCGACAATATCATTACCTTGATAGTTAAATGGTATGGAATTGAAAAATATATTATTTAAATAGAATCATAAAAATGTTTTATTCATTATTTATATCTTTTATACTCATCATTATACTCATCCAAATAATGTAGAAATGAATAAAAAATTACACTACAGTGTGGATATGGTAAGTTGTACGTACGCACACATCGTGATATTATTATTCGTAGGATAGATAAAATGAGAAATATGTATTTCACATGATTATAATAACATATTAGTATATGTATTATAATATATTTATAACTTTGGTATGGAAATCACATAGAAAGAGGAAGTATAATAAGTACAGAACTTTGAAAGAGGTGATAAAACAATTAGCTCTTTTTTAGGTATCTTTTTTTGATTTGCACAAAATGAATCCTTAGGGTGGATTTAACCCTAAAGTATGGCCTCTAGGATTTAGTGAGGAATTCTTTTAGTGTAAAGTTTAGGGTTAATATGATAAAAAGTGCTTTATAGGTGTGAATTAAAGAGAAGGAGAAGTTTCATTTTATAAGAGAGGTGAGGGGCACATTTGGAAACACCAAAACAATTAATTATTATAAATTAATTTTTAAATTTATATAGATAAAAAGGGAATTATTTAAAAAATAATATGGTTATGTGTCGAAATAATATCAACCAATAAGATTTATACATGTTTCTACTTTCATTTAAACCTTATCATATAGATTTATCTTATTTAATCTATTTAATTTAAATTGTGGAAATAAAATTTTAAATATTAAATGGTTATAAATATTAACTTATATTGTGTAAATTGATCATAAATGGAAACTTTAGGACATTTTAGAACTTATAATTATAATTTTTTTTATTTTTAATGGGTTTTATTACTTTTAAATTATTTAGTAAAATTTTATGTTTAAAAAATATAAATAGTGTCAATTCTAACACTACTCGTAACATTGAATTTAATTAAAAAATGGTAACTTCAAACCAAACTATTGAATACACACAAAAAATGTAATATTGACCTATAAAATTTGTGGATAACCTCAATTATGTAAAATTATATTTATTTAATATTTTTAAAAATATTCATTTGATATTTCTATTAATAAAATAATTACTTCTTCAATATTGTGTCATTATTTATGGTAATTATTTACTCTATAAATATTATAAATAAGTTACTATGACTCAGATAATTATTTCACCCTTATGTAGACTATTAATTATTTAATTTATCTCTACATAATACAAATAATAAAACTATTGAACTTAGGAAAAATGAGAGTGTGACACTTTGTCACATTCTTTAATTTTAATAATATTTATGTCATTTTCATGGAAAAAATCCATTAAATGATAAAAATAAATTATTATGATATATTAAACATTATAATAGTTTGTTTTTTGAGCCTTAAATTATTATGAATTTTATATCATTTAATAAAATATTATTTTTTAAAGTATCATTTATGTCAATTTTGATACTATTCAATATTTTCATTTTTAAAAATATAAATCCAACATGATAAAAACAAAATATTACTTATAATATTTCACTAACATATCTATGTTATCTATAAAATTCTATTATGTCATTTATAAGGTAACATATTATTTTTATTATCATTGTTTTGTTTCTTTCTTTAATTAAGTAATTTCTACATCATCATTGTGTCACTATTTAATTTAATTATTTATTTAATAAAAATTAAAAATAAATTTAAATTATGTATATAAACATTTTGGTTTAATAATTATTATTTATATTTGACTATATAACTTACAGAACCTCATATCCGAAATATTTTAGCTGTTAAAAACAAATGTACAAAAAAATTGGATTTTCATTAAATATAATATTATAAATATATTGAAGTCATAAAAGTTGATACATGCAGTCCCAAAATATACCAAATGGTTATTTATGTCGAAAAAACTTTCCCAATGAAATTTTGATATGTTTTGGGGAAATTGTAATATTATTTTTATCTTTAACTACCTGATTTACCATTAACTGTGATAATAAAAAATATTACTAAAGTTATATTTATAATGCCAAAAAATAAAAGGATTGTTTTTACTTAATTTGTATCCAATTACTCAAAATATGGAATCCATAATTCAAAATTCTAAACAATAAGGTTATGGTAATTAATTTAAAATTAATTAAGTTGTCGGAAGGAAAAACGGGTTTGTACAAGTTAAAACACTATAAAATATTGAAATATTTTTACATCAAAATTCATTGTAAAATTAATTTCAATGAATAAAATTATATTAAATGATAAAAATATATTCTATTTATACTTTAAAACTAAGAAAATTTATAATTTAACACTATAAATTATTTCTATGAAAAATGTTGTTTTCAATTAAAATTTAGTATTTTTTATTATTCATCGAAACATGAAACATACCAGAAAATACCAAAAATTAATCCAAAGTGATTTTTTATATTAATATTGAAAATAAGAAGTTTATTTTATGAAATTTAATATATAAAAGATACAAATATTGGATTTAAAATTGTTCCTCCATTAAAAAGTGGCAAAACTGCATTATTCGAAAAACAGTTCTTTTATCGGAAAAATTGAATTTTTTCTTATATCATGACTAGAAAAGACATAAGAGTAATTTTAAAATTATATGGAATATATATAATTACAAATTTGGTTAATAATATTCATAACTGATAATTTATTGTCTATGTAATATATTATATTAAATAATAATATTTTATTAATATATCGTTGTTTGGAAAAACTGGGTCTTGTGTATAATGGAAGACAACTGATTATTGTGTTTAGTGTAATATTAACAGGGTGTTTTGTAAAAATGAAGCAAGAAAAAAATAAAATTTTTCTTAAATGAATATATTTTAATATCTTGGGGTGCTACATTCTCCCCTCCTTCAATAAATTGCATCTTCGCAATTTGAAACTCTACTAAGAAAATAAATGGTTGATACAAAAAAATCTTTATGGAAAACCCACATTAGAAATAGGGTTAACAAAATATTATCTTAAAAAGAGGGAATGTTAAAGGTGAAGGTCACCACCAAATTAGGATTTCTAATAGGGGAACATTAGTGGAAAGTAGAGATACATACTTAGAGGAGAAACATAAATATTTATAGGGAGTGATTGAGGTCATCAATCACACACAAGTGAACACTCAATGGAAAATTAAGGGCCATCAATGAAATAAATATATGATGATTTAAAAAACCATCATTTCAATTTATTTTTCACTTGAGATATATATTTATGATAAAACATTTCTTTTAGATACTTTTCCTATAGTTATGGGATTATTTTACTATACAGATATGTACTCGAGAAAACATACTTGATTCCATAAATGATATCTATTGACTATGCTATAATCTATTTTCACTTCATACGCAATTTTTTTAGTGAAACTAAAAATTTCATATCAATTTAACCAATAAATCATAATTTTAGCTCAAACAATAATATCAACTATTCAACTTTATTCATTCCAACCTTAATAATTGACCAAAATACTTCGATCCAAATTCACTGTCCAAAAAGGTCTCTAAATTTCAATAATAAATCTTAACCTCAAATTCCAAAAACAATTTAATGTAGCTAATATTTTCACATACCAACTATTTTATCACCTTTAAATCTTTAATGATAACTCTTATGCCTCCAATTCGTTAAAGAAGAATTATTGTAGTGAAATCCTTATATATCTCATGAATCTTATAACTATAGAACGATTTATGTAATAATTATTAAATATAAAAAAATAACCTTAGTAATTCAACTTCACTCTTAAACCATTAACTGCACTTAAATATCCTATTAATTAATACCTCCATCATCTCATTTTACTTATGTAGTCTCTTCATAAACAATAGTATAACCATTGTACGTATAACCTTACCGATTCTGACCATTGACCAAAACTCAAAGAATGAAGTGAGAAACACAAATCTCAGTAATATTTTCATGAAGAATCATTTATAGGATCTTAAAATGATTCCATATTCTTCTAAATCCATGTTTCCATAGAATTAACCTAGGTTATCCATTACCAAATCTAAAATATGATATCTTATACTTTGTCTTATACTAAATTAATTAATAGGATTATGTTTTCTAATCTATTTTATTAATTATAATTTAGAAGGTTGTTGCTAAACTTCCTATAATACCAACTGTAACGCCCTGACCCTAGAAGCCTAGAGCTGGTGTATTATTTTAATAAAATGGAATGATTATAACTTATGCAGTCTCTAAGAACTGGTAAGTTTATTATTCATGGAAAATAGATTACATACAAAAAAATTTCATTACAATTTAAAACATAATATACACAATGTCTATTATTTGATAACACAATTTTTCTCCAAGATTAACCTAGTATATCAATAATAAAACACTTCTTGACATCCTGGGAAAATATAAATTTCAAAAGGGGTGAGCTCAGATGCTCAGTAAGGTTAGACAATATAGCACAAGCTTTCATAAATAAGTAATAACTTTTGGAGCCATGTATTAAACTAAAAAAAAGCATTTAAAACATAATATTCAACATTATATGGTAAAAATAAATAAAATAATTCCATTTAAACTTTCACATGTATATTATACTAATCGAATAATCACATGAAATATCAATAACTAATCTCATATTGAGGAAATGAATAATACCAGACATCATAACCATATCTTCAAGGCCTCATTCCAAGACCATTACCCTACCATCAATGCCTTGTGACAAGACCACAATTTTTCTCTCATGAGACCCATCAATGCATCAAGGGGTTATAACGGTCCCCACCCATCACTTACTGAGTCCAAGGCATTCCTTATATGAAAAGTGTGACACATAACATAAAAATTATTATTATAAATATAATATGAAATGTCAATACTTTAACCATAAACCATAACTGGTATAAAAATAGGACATACATAGTCAAAAATATCGTAAAACCTTTAATACAATATGGAATATTTTATCCTAATAAATCAATTTCAATCAGGAATAA
The DNA here is from genome assembly GCA_963277665.1 of Viscum album. Taxonomy (NCBI): domain Eukaryota; kingdom Viridiplantae; phylum Streptophyta; class Magnoliopsida; order Santalales; family Viscaceae; genus Viscum; species Viscum album. The sequence continues at coordinate 1,710,982,180 of OY728165.1, read as the reverse complement.
AATCCAATAAATGATGTTGACATTGATGAAAATAATCTACTGAAATCATTACAACTTTTTGACAAAAATATACGTTTTCTACTTTGAAATCATTTAAAAGAATAGGAAATTAAAAAAGAAAAAATTCCATTTAAAAATAACCTTCTAATATTGTGTGGGACACTTCAAAATGTTAAGGAGACATAATAGCTGAAAAATCCACTTACGTCGTATAAGTTAAAGAAAACATTTTTTCCTTAATTTTTTGAAAATGTTATAAAGTACCTTGTTTTGAAAACGATGTAAAAATTACTTTCAAAAGAATTTATAAAAAGTAAAATATGGGTATTAATGACTTTAAACAATTTTATAGATATTGTATAAATATTTGGAAAATGTATTTTTATGAATCCTGGACATGGATAATAAATATGTCCCAGTATATACTTACATATAAACAACCTCAGATAATAATGAGATTGTGAAAGTAACCCTCACCTTTTATTTTCCTTTAGTCGAGGGTGAATTAACCTTATTTATAATAGTGAAACCTTGTTATTAAATTATATAAGAACCACATCCATATTTATAATATCATATATGATCATCTTATATCATTTTGTTAATATTATTTATTAGTACTAATGTTTCAGGTGTTAACTGCATCGTTTTACTATGCATGTTTTGTCATGTATGTCATGTTTCATATGAATAAGAAATATTGTATTCATATCCAGAATGATATTTTGTTTATATTTAATTATCATATGAATTTTATAATCATTCATGAATGGTTAACCTGGAGAATAAATCTAATCCCATCGTGGAGATGGTAGGTCGTACGTAGGCACGAGCAACAAGATCATTCCCTTGATGGTTAAATGGTATGTAATTGAATGGTATATTAATTATACAGAATCAAAATCATGTCATATTATTTATTTATATCTTTTATAATCATAATTATACCCATCCAAATAAATTTTTGTTGAATAATGAATTACATTATGGCATGGATACGGTAATCTGTATGTACGTACGCATAGTGATATTGTTAATAATAAGATGGATAAAATTAGAAATATGGTTGTACCATGATTATAATAATATATTATTACATGTATTATAATAGATTTACTACTTTTTTATGGAAACAATATATAAATAGGAAGTATATGAAGAAGAAAACATTGAAATAGGTGGTATAGCAATTACCTCTTATTCAGGTATCTCCTCTTGATTTGCAAAAAAGGAGTCCAGAGGATAGATTTCATCCAAAAGTATAGAATATAAGATCTAGTTAGTGATGTTCATAGAGTAAATGGATAAGTTTTATCTGATACTAAGTGCATTAGTGGTGTTAATTAATGAGAAGGGGATGTGCCATTTTATAATAGTGTGGAGGGGGACCTTTGGAAACACCAAATCTACTAAATTATTATAAAATGTTTTTTAACTCAAAATGCCTCCAATGTGGATTATTTAAAAGATAAGATGATTATGGGTCAAAATAATCTCAACGGTTAAAATTTATGCATGTTTTATTTCCTTTTAAAATTTATCTTTTTAATTTATCTTATTTAATCTATTTAATTTAAATTGTGGTAATAATATTCTCAATATTAATCGGTTATAAATATTGACTTATATGGTGTAAATTGATCATAAATGGGAACTTTAAAACATTTTAGACCTTATAATTATCAAATTTTACTTTTGAAATAATTTTAAATAATTTAATACAATTTTTTTGATAAAATGTCAATAGTGTAACTTTTGACAATATTCAACACATTAACTTTATTAAAAAAACATAAAAATAACTTCAAAAAAAAGAAAATTTAATACACTCCTAAAATTTCATATTCACCTACACAATTTGTGGATCACCTCAATTATGTCCAATTATATTTATTTTAATATTTTTCATATCATTTATTTTATATTTCTATTAATAAAGTAATTGCTTTTCTACTATTGTGTAATTATTTATGGTAATAATTTACTCTCTAAAATTTATAAATAAATTACTATGATGTAGATAATTCCACTTTATTTACATGTACTATTAATTTTTGAATTTATCCCTTGGTTATCCCTATTTTAAAATTATTTAACATAAAATAAATGAGAGTGTGACACACTGTCACATTATTTAATTTTAATAATATTTACGTTGTCTTCAGGGAAAAATGTTTATTAAATGATAATAAAATATATTATTATGATTTATTTAGCATTATAATTGTATGTTTTAGGAGCTTTATATTTTTATTAATTTTAAATCATTTAATAAAATATTATTTATTTGAAAGTATCATTTATGTCTATTTTTATACTATTCAATATTTTCATTTTTTAAAATGTAAATCCAACATTATAACTTATAAAAAATACTAATAATATTTCACTAACATGTAAATGTAATCTATAAAAAAATTTATGTCATTTATTTAGTCAAATAATATTTATTTTGTTATTTAAAATATAATTTTTTTTGTTTCATTAATTTATTTTCAATTTCCAAAGCCATCATCAGTGGTCAGGGATAACATATTTTTGGTTTGGAGTTTCCAAATCCATCATCAGTGGTCAAGGGACTCAATTTTATAATCGGGAAATGGAGGATTTAGTAATGAATTATGGGGTGAAACAAAAAACATCAACTATATATCATCCAAAGACCAATGGGAAAGTTGAAGTGCCCAACATGGAAATCAATCGAATATTAAAAAAGACTCTTTTTTCAAATAGGAAATACTATATCCAAAGGTTGGAAGATAAATTATGGTCTTACAGTATAGCCCACAACACCCCATTTTTAATGAGTCTAAATAGGTTGATTTATGGGAAAATTTTCATCTATAAGTGTAATTAGAGAATAAGGCATATTGGGCTGTGATAAAGATGAATTTGCGTCGTGAAAGTATTTTAAATGAGAGAAGAGTGCAGTTACAAGAGATATAAGAAATTAAAAGGTAGGATTTTTAAAATTCTATGATTTAGTGGATGATGATAAGTTGATCCAACCAAAATACGTCCATTGTAGAGACATATTGTTGTTATTCAACACAAGACTCAAGTTGATTCCAGGTAAACTTTATTCCATATGGGAAGGTTGATTTACAGTTACTCATTTATTTTCTTTTGGTGATGTGCATATTGTGAAGGATGTAGTGTAGGATCCATTCACTGTTAATGGATATAGGCTGATGAAATTCTAGGGGATTATTCCATTAGATCTAATGGTGTAGATCACACTCCACTAACATATTTACCAAAAAGTATACCAAGTTATAAGTATCCTTTACACATACGTGATTGTATTTATTCATTTTTAAATCATATTACATGTTCAATCCATTTGAATGAACTATGGTCACTTCCTCACTTAAGTGTGGGGGAGGGAACCTTTGTATTTTAAGATTTGTATTTGTAGTTTTCTTTCCTATTTTCAAATAAAAAATTTTGTGTTTCTTCTAATTTGTGTGTTTTTTTTTTCAAATTATGTGTTTTTTTTAATCTTTTGAGTACAAATGATTTTGTTTGAAAATTTTGAAACTCATGTCCATGAGGGGAACAATTTATTCTATAAAACAGAGCATAAATGAATGTTAAAAATTACTTTGTTTCAGGTTCAAATCTTTTTGAATTTCATGAAAAGTACTCTTATTTTTTAAATCCCTTTCCACATATCACTATCTATATATTGGAAATCACTTTCTGGTGAGGATTCAGAACAATTTTTTTCATATTCTTTACATTCACCTATCTTCTTGATAGAACCAAATCTTGCTTTATGAAACAATAATTTGGTTTATTCCTATTAAAATTTGAGGGTTTAAGGTACCTTTTTTTAAATGATTACGCATTTATTTGGTTTTAAAATCCCATTTTTAATAAAATATTTATTTTAAAATAGTCTACCTTGAAAATTTAATCCTTGTATCCCTTAGAATCCATGAAAATCCTGTTACGTTAGCCACATTATATTCCAAATTAACCTATCCACCTTCTCTTGAAGTGAAATTGAACGATCTAGTAAAAATAATGTGTGGGGGAAGTTGTCTTGTGTTGTGATACAACATTTTTAGATACTTAGTGGGAAAATAAAATTTTTAAGGGATTATTTTTCTTCTAAAAAGTTATTTTGTTGAAATATATGCCTTATATAGATCTTTAATTATAAAATAATTTGTACCTTTCAAGATCATAAAATGGAAAATTAATGTTTTTCTATCCGAAGTTTTTTTTAAAAATTATTTTTGAAAAGATCAAAATTATTTCTACTAAAATGATGAATGGTGGGAACTTTTATTATGTTTTCATGATTATGGAAATTATTTTTTTCTAATGGGGGTTATTAGGATACCATACTTGAGTGAAAATTATAATATTTCAATTTTTCTTCAAAAATATCCAAACCCTCCTCATTCGGCCTCAAAATATATTTAACAACTAAATCTTGCCAACCAAAGGCCATTGAAAAACACTCTAAAGTCCTTATGATGAAAATATTTCTTGACTCACATCAGGTGGAGATGTAGGAATTTATCAACCCTATAGTGACCCTTGTATGATATTTTATGAGAAAGACACTCTTGAAAATAAAATACTTTAATGATTAAAAATATCATTGAACATGTGGATTCCCAAACTAATGGATATTCTGACTTCATGTGAGAGGAAGATGTAAAATATAATTTCATTTATGATTAGTTAAATGCCTAATATGATGATATGATTTCTTGTGTGCAGGATGTTGATACTTTGGAAGTGTGGAACCTAAACATAATTTCATCCCTTGAGCAGCCCGATGATTTTGAATTAAAACCACACCCCAAAAATTTAAAATGTGTTTACATTATGGAGGTAGATAAATTTCCAATGATAATTACTAATAATGTTTCTAAAAGTCATGAAAAATCTTTGATTGATATTTTGAGAGAAAATGTAGAAGAAATAGGGTGCAACATATGTGATATCCTATTAATCAACCCCAAAATATGCACATGTTGAATTATTCTTGAGGGAGATTCCAAACATGTCAGGATACCCCAAAGGTGGTTGAACCCCACCCCTATAGAGGTTTTGATGAAAGATATTGAGAAGTTATTGGAAGCTTGGGATCTTCTATCCCAAATTAGATTCACAATGTGTTATCCCGATTCATGTAGTTCCAACGAAATTCCTTACCATTGTGAGGAATGAAAAGAATGAATTAATCCCTGTAAGAATTAAGAATAGAATGGGGTGTGCATAGATTTTTTGAAGTTGAATCAGATCACTCTAAAGATAAATTTCTCATCCCTTTCACTGAATAGATGTTAGAGATATTGGTTCGGAGAACTCATTATTACTTTGTTGATATATTTTAATGTTATTTCTAGGTACCCATTGCTCCCAAAGATCAACAAAATACTATATTTACTTGTCCCATAAAAAATATTTAATACAAAATGGTGTCATTTGTATTGGGTAGCACTCCCAATACATTTTATAGGTGTCTGTTAAGTATTTTTTCTGATCATATTAAATATATCTTGGAGTTATTTGGATGATTTCAATGTTTTTGAAAATTCATTTGACCATTGTTTGAAAAATCTGGAAAAATGTTTTGAAAACATGAATTGAAAAGAATATTCTTTTTAATTTTGAAAAGATTAATTTCATGGTTGAGAGAGGAATTTTCCATTGTCATGTCATTTCCAAAAAGGTTATAGAGTTTGATAAATCAAAAAATTGATGTGATAAATTATTTTCCTTACAAAACTTCTGTGAAGCAAGTTAGATCATTTTTAAGACATCTAAGATTCTATAAGAAGTTTATCAAAGATTTTGGTAAGATTTATCTTCCTCTACATGGATTTGATTTGAAAGACGCTCGTTTTTATTTAAATGGTGAGTGTAGGGAAGCCTTTGATGAGTTTGAGAGGATATTCATTACAACCCCAGTAATGCACCCACCAAATTGGGAAGAAGCATTTGAGCTACTTTGTGATACATCAAACCAAGTAGTTGGAGAGTTTATTTCTTAGAGAATTTAGGGAAGGCCACATGTAATTATATATTCTTCATGAACCATAGATGCGGCCCAATTTAACTACACAATAAAATAAAAAGATGTTTTTGTAGTTGTCTTTTCTTTAAAAATATTTAGATCATATATAAATGGAACTAAATAAATGGTGTTTTATGATCATGTAGTTCTTAGGAACTTGATGACGAATGTAGAATAAAACCCAAGTATAGTAATATGGATTATATTACTATAGGGGTCATCATAGAAACCAAATTTTAGAAGGAATCTGGGATCCTGGTGGTTGATCAATTAAGTATACCGCCCAACACCACTGAAGCTGAAATTCAAGATAGAGAACCACTGAATGACCACCTTCCAGGAGAGAAGTTGTACTTGATTGATGGAAAAGTTCATTGGTATTATAATATGTTAAATTATCTAGTAACTTATCAGGTATCATATTATTTAAATTTCCACCAAATTCAAAAAATGAATTCTGAATATAATTATTACATTTGGTATTATCCATTTCTTTGGTAGATTTGTAATGACCAAGTGATAAAAAGATGTTTTTCAAAAAGTGAAATTGATTTTTTCATTATGTCTTGTCAAACAATAACTTATATAGGCCACTTTGGAAATCAAATGGAAACATGTAGGGATATAGAATCTGGAATTTATCGGCCCATCCTTTTTAAAGATTCTTATGAATATTAAAAAACGTGTGAAAAGTGTCAATATTATGGAAATATTTCAAGGAGACAAGAAATGAACCAATATAAACTTATTTTTTATGAAAATTTTGAATTTTGGAGGATATATTTTATATAACCTTTGCCAATTTCATTGTAATTTATTATATCTTTCTTGAAATTAATTATGTTTTCAAATGGGTGGAAGAAAAATCCACAATGATTGATGCTGCTAAATATGGATGGATTTTTCCAGGGCTAAAATATTTTTTAGGTTTGGAGATTCCAAACCCATCATCAGTGATCAAGGGAAACAATTTTATAATAGGATAATGGGGGAATTAATAATGAATTAATGGGTGAAACATAAATCATCAACTATATATCATCCAAAGACCAATGGAAAAGTTGAAGTGTCCATCATTGAAATCAATAGAATTTTGGAAAAGCCTCTTTATCCAAAAAGGAAATATTATAGCCAATGTTTAGAAGATATATTATGGTCTTACAGTACATCCTAAAACACCCCAATTGGAATGTGTCCAGATAGGTTGATTTATGGGAAAATATTTCATCTACTAGTGGAATTGGATATTAAGGCATATTGGGCTGCGAGAAAGATGAATTTGAGTCTTGTAAGTATTGGAAAATAGAGAATATTTAAATTGTAGGATATGGAATAAATTAGAAGGTAATATTTTTAAAATTATAGGATTTACCAAAAGAGAACAAGATTATCTCATGATAAGCTGATCCAACCAAAATACTTCCATCCTGGAGATATTTTGTTGTTATTCAACAAAAGACTCAAGCTGATTCCAGGTAAATTTTATTCCAAATGGGAAGGTCCATTTACAGTTACTCATGTATTTCATTTGGGTGATGTGCATATTTTGAAGGATGGAGTATAGGATCCATTCACTATTAATGTACATAGGCTGATGAAATTCTAGGGGATTATTCTATCAGATCCAATGGAGGAGATCACACTCTTAGCTATTTACCAAAATATCCACCAAGTTATACATATCCTTTAAAATTTCTTGATTTTTTTTATTCATTTTTAAATCATATTACATTTTAAATCCATTTTAATGAATTTTGGATACTTCATAACTTGCGTGTGGGTGAGTGATAATTTTTAGTTTAAGATTTTTATTTGTATTTTGCTTTCCTATTTTCAAATAAAAAATTGTGTGGTTTTTCAATTTTGTGTGTTTCTTTTTCAAATTCTGTGTGTTTTTTAATCTTTTGAGTACAAATTATTATACATGAAAATTTTAAAACTCATTTACATGAGGGGAAAAAGTTATTCCACAAAAATAATATGAAATTAATACTGAAAATTACTTTGTTTCAGGTTCAAATCTTTATGAATTTCATGAAAAGTACAATGCTTTTTTAAATCCCATGCCACATATCACTATTTATATATTTAAAATCACTTAATTGTGAGGCTTCAGAACCATTGTTTTTATATTATTTACATTCACCTCACTTCTTGATAGAACCAAATCATGCTTCATCAAACAATAATTTGGTTTATTCCTATCATAATTTGATGGTTTGAGGTACATGTGTTTTAAATGATAGAGGCATTTATGTAACACCCCGAGATTTTATGAAAAATATTTATTTTGTGTTCATTAATGTCTTGTGTTGTAAGCTACACCAAACGGAGCGTGTAAAATACACATCTATGACTTGACTTTCATTACACGCAATCACGACTTTCCTCGATAGCGTGTGTAGTACGCAATACCGAGTTTCACTAAACAACGATATGCTATTAAAATATTATTAAAACTACCCGTTATGAATAGTAATAACCACTTTTTGAAATTTTGTAAATTTTATTTTTCAAAATGGACTTCATTTTTGGATTCGGAATATCGAAATTATCTTAGGGTGAAATTTTGGTACTTTTCGGGTAACTTTCATTTTCTGATGAATAGTGAAAATTACTAAATTTTAATTAAAAACAACCTTTTTAATTGAAATAATTAATAGTGATAAATTATTAATTTGAGTAGTTTTGAAGTATATTTAGAATATATTTTTACAATTTAATCCAATGTTGTTCATTGGATATAATTTCACATTTAAACCAGACATAAACAAGTGTCAATCTTTTGATAGTTATTATCTTTTAAAAACACACTATTTGTTTTGACGACGGGAATTAATTTTTAATTTAGTTAATGTAACTGACATGTTTTGAATTTGTTAAAATAAACATCATTTTTTAACTCATAACATCAAATATAGCTTAGGCCTAATTTTTGATATTTTTCTGGAAACTTTCATTTTTTGATGAATAGTGAAACCACTAAGTGGTAGTTAAAAAAACTGAATTTTTCATAAAACTTAATTTTACCACTTCTGTGAGTAGAATTTCGAAAATCCGAGACACATGGTTAAGATCAAGGACTAAAATGCGGTTCAATGAGATGAAAATAATTTTTGGTGAATAGTAACTTTTTACTTTTTTTACCACGGTTAAAAGTAAATATGGTAGTTAAGGGTAAAAATGATATTATTATTATCCTAAAACATGTCCTAATTCTTTTGGATAAGTTTAATTCGACCAAAAACAACCTTAGGAATAAAATATGACCATTTAGGCCCACTTGGATTGGATTAGGACATTTATTATTAATTTATTTAAAGAATGGTTAAAATAGTTAAAATCAAAGTTTAATAAGTGGATAATTTTTAATATAGGGTTATATATAAGATAAATTTGACTATAAATATTCATTATAAATCTAAAAATATTTCCTAAATAATGGCATTTTATTTGTAATTTTTAGTCATTAAATAATTTAATTTATTTATGACACAACGATGATGCAGTAATTATCTTATTAATGAAATATTGACATAATTTATGTTATAAATACCCAAATAAATGTAATTTGAGACTTTTTATGAATTACACTAATTTTATAGGTTAATATGACAAGTTAGTATTGAGTTAATTAACTTTGTTAGAACTAATCATTCTGTTATAATTTTCACAAAAATCAATTACTAAATAGTGTCAAAATTGTCATAAAATAGTTTTAAAAAATATTATATTATTAATTTTTATTTTATTCCTAAAAATATAAGGTTCGGCCAAATGACTTAGATAAGGTTATATATATTAATAATAAACAACTTGGGGTTCTTTTGGCTTTTTATAGTAAGTTTATTAACCTTATAGTGTAGAACACAAAAAGACAAGGTAAAAGTAAAATTATCTAACTTAAAGTTAAATCTAAATGATAAGGTTAAAAGAGTAAACTAAACATGTCCAAATTATATTGGTTGAGAGGTTTTCGACCCATCTCCACCTTTGATTCAAAATAAATCAATTTGGAGCTATTTAAAACCGAATATGGCTTTATAAAAAAAATATTTAGTTTTTCCAAAGGAGCCCCTCTCCTCCATTATAAAAGGGCACCTCATCCCTCTCTTCCTCACACCACTTTGAGACTTCAAGATCGGCCACCCCCTTACAAATTCTCTTCTCCACTTCCCTAGAAACATCCTAGAGGTCATGGTCTTCTTCAAAGACCAATTTTAGTGCCCTAAGAGGAGGTCTCAAAGAGGCGCTTCAAAGAAGAGGTAATATCCGTTACCGATTCTTTCCACTTTATTTCTTCTTCCAATTCTTATTCTTAGGTTGTTTAATTATGAAGTAATAACATAAGTATCAATAATATACTGATATGTTATTATATGTATGAATCAACCCTATTTCACCATCTATCCATCCTACGGAAAACGAAATCACCGCGCGTGCATACGTACGGAATACCGTCTCCACGCCGTGGTGTAATCTATTTTCCACCACCACCTTACTTGGATGGGTATAATGGTGTAAATAATAACTATATATTATTATTTTAAAGTGATATTGATTCTGAAATAGTATCCATACACTCCAATACAATTCCACAATCATGATAACGATATCATCGCTCGTGCGTACGTACGGACTACCGTCTCCACGACGAGATGAGATTCATTCTCCACGTTAACCATTCATGAATGATTATAAAGTATATATAATATGTAATGATGAAATATATGACATAATAATGATAATATATTTATCTGTATATATATGTATGTCATCTACTTAATTCCATTCAACACAATAAGGAAACGAAAACAGCGTTCATGCGTACGTACGGCCTACCGTCTCCATGAACGGTGTATTTCATTGCATTTACCGATCTATTATATATATGTATATTCTGAATATATATTATATATAAATCATGTTTTATATTCTGGAATTAAGTAATCATGATCTAAGTAAACATATGAATATTTACATGTCAAAACACAGATGACAAATGAAACGATTTTACCCAAAACGCTCTTTAACATGGAATTTACAAAAGAACAGGTAATATAATGTCATAAGTGAACCATATATTATATCATACCAATGAGTATGATTCTAGAATAAGTCAATGACATTATTTAAATCATTATACATGAGGTTTGGATACTTACGAATAAAATCGGACCTAAGGTAAGGGAAAAATTTTCAAATCTTATTTTTATCCGAGATTGCTTATTCATAAGTATTTACTGGGGTAATTATTATCATCCATGTCCATGTTTTATAAAAGTGTTTTAATGTATTTTTAAAGTCCTTTTTACCCATTTTTGACTTTTACTACATGGTATGTAAGGAATCTTTCTTTTGTTTACGTTATGAGGTACTTTTTGACTTTTCCCACAAAAGTACGAGAAGAATGTTTTTTTTAACTTATACGACACGAACAGATTTTACGTTTTTATAAAGCCTTATTTTCATAAAGATTATTCCAAAATATTTCATGACTATTTCCAACAAAATCCTTTTCTTTTAAAATTTCATCACATTTTGTGAAAAGAAAATCATTTTGAAGAAGAAAGGATATTTTACTCAAGAATTCATTTCAAGTGTTTTATCAAAACCATTTTCCATATAGGATGACATTATTTCATATGTGTATGTTTCAAATATAATGTCTCTATGATTTACAAGGTTTCACATTTCTTATTATGAAATTATATCTATTTCTTTTATATGGATTATGTGATGATGGGATTATGTTTATGAAACCCATTTTATTCGTTGGGTTATTATGAATGATGTTTGTTTGTTTTGTGGCATAAGTAAGAATGATTTCATTATGAGATGGGTGGGACCTATATCTACCTCCAATTCATTTGGTAAAGATTTTATATCTCATGAGATAGACATGGCTGGAACGGTATGTTAAACCGGTTCAGTGAAACAGGACTGAAACGAGTAGTGAACTCGGTTCAGAAATGGACTTTTTCCACTAAGATTGTCTTGGCAATGAGTCTTGACAAATAAGAAATGATTCTCTATGATTATTTGTGTATGCCACAAAGTTTCATGTTTTATGTTATGATTATTGGGATTACATTTCACTACTATGTATTATCCCATGTTATGATATTATGATCTCTTTTACAGGTTATGATTTCCAAAATGTTATGTTCTTATGAATATGATGTGATTGATATTTCTTTTGATTACCCTTACTGAGCATTTGAGCTCACCCTTTTATGTTTTCTTTTCCCCAGGATATAGAAAAAGGTTTTAGGTAAAAAAGGAAGATCTTTATGGGAGATGTTGAAGATCTTTCGCCACGATTAGAAGATTATATTCCGAGTTTCCAAAGACACTAAACTATTACGGTCCTTGTGTGTGTGTTTTTTATGTACTAAGTATTCTGTAAAAGTATTGTAATGTCCATGTACGTTAAGCTTCAGGTCTCTACAGTTGGTATCAGAGGAAAGGTTTAGTTAACCTTTGGAAACTAGGATGCGAAAACTTTAGTGTGATCCCTAGAGATATTTCTAAGGTATATCTAGGGATGTCCCTAAGGTTAATTATAAGTATAGGTTATAGTCCCAGAATTATGGTAACTATCTTAGAATTAAACCTAAGATGATAGATATTGAAGGTAATCCCCCTTTATTATGTTGTTTTCCCTAGCATGATTTTTTCCTCTCACACTATTCTTTTAGGGTTTTAGACGATGGTTGGAACCCGAAGGTACAGTGTTGATCAATGCAATGGACAATGAAATGATTGTCCTCCTGAACAAACAAATGTTATTGGAGATGGAGTGAAAAATCTTATTGATATACTTACACAAGCTATGAATCATTCTGGACTTCCAAATGAGTAGAAAAGGGAACAATATTCTATTGAGTCCTTCATGTGGCAACGTCCACCTTCTTTCAGTAGGTCTTATGATCCACTTGTTGGTGAACAATGGATCAAAACCACTAAAAAGATATTTTCAGTTCTTCAATGTTCTGAACATGATAAAGTCATCTTTGTAGTATATCGTTTGGAAGGTGAAGTTGATCAATGGTAGAATCTTATCAAGAATACGAGGCCAAGAGATGAAATTGAGACCATGGAATGGGATGAGTTCAAGAACTTATTTTTCAATAAGTACTTCCCTCGTATTCTTCGAAAAAAGCTGGGGAAGGAGTTTCTTGAACTAAAGAAAAAGGATGATGAATCTATTGGTGTATATGAAGCCAATCTTACAAGTCTTGCAAGGTATGCATCTGGCTTTATCATCCAACCTGAAAGTAAAGTTGATCGATTCATCAGTGGCTTAAAACAAATCTTCGAAGGGCATTAACTATAAGAGACTTCAGTAGCTATGAAGAAATATTGCATTGTGCTATCAAGGTAGAAATGGAGTTGGTGTTACTTATCCATCTCATAGTTTTGACAAGAAACAAAAGATGGAATTCAAGGAGAAATCTCAAAATAGTGGTGAAAAGAAGATGAATGTTTCCTTTTGCTCAAAGTATCGAAAGAAGAATGGTGGAGATTGTCTTAAAGGGAATAGAAAATGTATTAAGTGTGGAATAGAAGGTCATAGAGCAGCTGAGTGTCGAAGTAATGGAAAAAGGGTTTCTAATGATGTGAATAAAAAAAATACTGCAGAGAACGCACCACCAACACTTCAATGCTTCAAATGCAAGGAAATGGGGAATTATGCTAATAAATGCCCAAATACAAGGGTTAGTGATGATCGAAATGAGCAACCACTTAAGGAAAATGATAGGGAAGTCACATGAGATCACTTTTGGCAATGTTGAATATGACAACGATGTGGTGGAATGATTATGTGTTTATGTAATGGGATTCCAAAATAATATAGTATCGTGGAATATTGGAATATTTATGTATTGGTCTATTGTGGTTTTCAATAATTTTATGGTACCGGTAACCATGAAAAGTGTTTGAGATATTTTTGGAAAAAATATGATATGCGCATAGTTAAGGGATAAGGAGAAAATGAAATGTTTGACTATATTCATGAGCTCATGACTGATATAAGGAAATAGTTATATCCTCGTTTGTGGTTTTGGTTTGTGAAAAGAGTTAACTTTTGACAGCACTCATGTTTTCACTAAGATTCAATGTGTATTCCTTTTTCAAGAGAATACATGATTAAGGCCTTCGAATTTTTGGAATGTGACCAACAAGACATATATCATGATATATGGGGATCAACGATGGTATTAACATTCTTGTTATATGAACTCTTTGGTAATCGTTTTCACTATATTAAGATATTGGACAACAGTATTTTGGATAAGCCTAAAGATTGGAAAGGATTATGTTTGACATAAGTTAGTATTGTTTAAGGATAGAACATTTTTCGATATTATTTATGGGATGTTATAGTAATGTAGTTTTAGAAAAAGGACAACCTGCAGGATGAGCGACAACCCATCGCGTCGGACAAGGATGTGGGAATCGAACCCACAACCGAAGTGCGACAAGCCATTATCGCCTACCAATGGCCTACAGGAAGTCCCTGGTTAGTATAAAATAGTTTTATTTTATTAATTAGTATGATAGATGAATTATATGTCCATTTTGGAATGATATACGATAGATGGACTTACGTATATAACTATTGCTAAATTTTTGATTAAGACAGACGGAATGACCCATCATTCTATCACATGATCTGCTAACACTTCACGAATGAAAAATTCAACATCATTTCTTTAAGAGATGAATTGGAAATTGTTCAAGGCATGAACAACGGTGAGATTATGTCGAAATAAAGTAGGTATTTCTTCTAATTCAAAATTTTCAACTTTAGGAAAATGATATTGAAAACCAAAAATGTTGTCCCAGTGCTCTTATATCCGATGAATCATATGGTACCTTAGATCATTGAAAATATATGTCTTTGTGATTGTTGGCTATTTCATATCAATGTTCTCTACCACTCTCCATGAGAACATGACAGTTATATTTCTCTTCCATATCCATATTTTCACCTATGTTCTCCTACGTGGAAACCCAGTGATTAGTTAATTTCGGTAACCGTTACGTTTAATACTTTAGTTTTTAAAGATAAGTTTTGGTATTCCTTTTTACGATGTAGGTTTCTATTAAAGAAACTTTCGAGTAGTAAACCATTTATAACCCCGACGAATTTCGAGGGCGAAATTCATTTTAAGGGGGGTAGAATGTAACACCCCGAGATTTTATGAAAAATATTCTTTTTAATTTCATTAATGTCTTGTGTTGTACACTACACCAAAAGGAGTTTGTAGAACACGCTTCCTTTACTTTCCTTGAATTACACGCAATCGCGACTTTCCTCGATAGCGTGTGTAGTACGCAATACCGAGTTTCACTAAACAACGATATGCTATTAAAATATTATTAAAACTAGCCGTTATGAATAGTAATAACCACCTTTTGAAATTTTGTAAATTTTATTTTTTAAAATGGACTTCATTTTTGGATTCGTAATATCGAAATTAGCTTAGGGTGAAATTTTGGCACTTTTCGGATAACTTTCATTTTCTGATGAATAGTGAAAATTACTAAATTTTAATTAAAAACAACCTTTTTAATCGAAATAATTAATAGTGATAAATTATTAATTTGATTGGTTTTAAAGTATATTTAGAATATATTTTTACAATTTAATTCAATGTTGTTCATTGGATTTAATTTCACATTTAAACTAGACATAAACAAGTGTCAATCTTTTGATAGTTATTATCTTTTAAAAACACGCTATTTGTTTTGATGACGGGAATTAATTTCTAAATTAGTTAATGTAACTGATGTGTTTTGAATTTGGTAAAATAAACATCATTTTTGAATTCATAATATCAAATATATCTTTGGCCTAATTTTTGGTATTTTTCTGGAAACTTTCATTTTTTGATGAATAGTGAAACCACTAAGTGGTAGTTAAAAAAACTGAATTTTTCATAAAACATAATTTTACCACTTCTGTGAGTATAATTTCAAAAATCCAAGAGACATGGTTAATATCAAGGACTAAAATGCGGTTCAATGAGACGAAAATAATTTTTGGTGAATAGTAACTTTTTACTTTTTTTTACCACGGATAAAAATAAATAGGGTAGTTAAGGGTAAAAATGATATTATTATTACCCTAACACGTGTCCTAATTCTATTGGATAATTGTAATCGACCCAAAACAACCTTAGGAAGAAAATATGACCATTTAGGCCCACTTGGATTAGATTAGGACATTTATTATTAATTTATTTAAAGAAGGGTTAAAATAGTTAAAATCAATGTTTAATAAGTAGATAATTTTTAATATAGGGTTATACAAAAGATAAATTCGACAATATATATTCATTAGAAAGATAAAATGATTTCCTACATAATTTAATTTTATTTTTAATTTTTAAAAATTAAATAATTTATTTTATTTTTTACACAACAATGATAAAGTAATTATCTTATTAATGAAATATTGACAAAATTGACATTATAAATACCCAAATAAATTTAATCTAAGACTTTTTATGAATAACACTAATTTTCTAGGTTCATATGATATGTTATTATTTAGTTAAGTAACTTTTTTCGAACTAATCATTCTGTTAGGATTTTCACAAAAATCAATTACTAAATAGTGTCAAAATTGACATAAATCAGTTTTTTAAAAAAATATTATATTATTAATTGTTATTTTATTCTTAAAAATCTAAGGTTCGGCCAAATGACTTAGATAAGGTTATATATATTAATAATAAACAACTTGGTGTTCGTTTGGCTTTTTATAGTATGTTTATTAACCTTATAGTGTAAGAACACAAAAAGACACGGTAAAAGTAAAATGATCTAACTTAAAGTTAAATCTAAATGATATGGTTAAAATAGAAGACTAAACTTGTCCAAATTAATTTGGATGATAGTATTTCAAACCATATCCACCTTAGTTTGAAAATAAATCAATTTTGATCTATTTAAAACCGAATATGACTTTATGATAAAATAATATTTTTAGTTTTTTCAAAGGAGCCCCTCTCCTCCCTTATAAAAGGGCACCTCCTCCCTCTCTTCCTCACACCACTTTGAGCCCTCAAGCTCGTCCAACCCCTACCAAATTTTCTTCTAAACTTTCCTAATAAACATCCTAGAGGTCCTGGTCTTCTTCAAAGACCAATTTTAGTGCCCTAAGAGGAGGTCTCAAAGAGGCGCTTCAAAGAAGAGGTAATGTCTGTTACCGATTCTTTCAACATTATTTCTTCTTCCACTTCTTCTTCTTAGGGTTTTTCATTATGAAGTAATAACATCAGTATCCCTCATATACTTAGATGTTATTATGAGTATGAAACAACCCTATTTCACCATCAATCCATCCTACAGAAAACTAAATCACCGCGCATGCATACGTACGGAATACCGTCTCCACGCCGTGGTGTAATCTATTTTACACCACCACCTTACTTGGATGGGTATAATGGTGTACATAATAACTATATATAATTATTGTAAATTGATATTTATTCTGAAATAGTATACTTACACTCCAATACAATTCCATGATCCTGAGAACGATATCATCACTCGTGCGTACGTACGGACTACTATCTCCACGACGCGACGAGATTCATTCTCCACATTAACCATTCAGGAATGATTATAAAGTATATATAATCTGTAATCATGAAATATATGACATAATAATGATAATATATTTATTTTTATATATATGTATTTCATCTACTAAATTCCATTCAACTCAATAAGGAAACGAAAACAACGTTCATGCGTACGTACGGCCTACCGTCTCCATGAACGATGTATTTCTTTCCATTTACTGATCTATTATATATATGTATATTCTGAAGATATATTATATATAATCATGTTTTATATTATATAATTAAGTAATCATGATCTAAGTAAACATATGAATAATTACATGTCAAAACACGGATGACAAATGAAACGATTTTACCCAAAACGCTCTTTAACATGGAATTTACAAAAGAACGGGTAATATAAAGTCATAAGTGAACCATATATGATATCATAACAATGAGTATGATTCTAGAATAAGTCAATGACATTATTTAAATCATTTTACAGGAGTTTTGGACACTTACAAATAAAATCAGACCTAAGGTAAGGGATAATTTTTCAAATCTCATTTTTATCCGAGATTGCTTATTTGTAAGTATTTACTGGGGTAATTGTTATCATCTATGTCCATGTTTTATAAAAGTGTTTTCATGTATTTTTAAATTCCTTTTTACCCATTTTTGACTTTTAATACATGGTATGTAAGGAATATTTCTTTTGTTTATGTTACGAGGTACTTTTTGACTTTTCCGACAAAAGTATGAGAAGATTGTTTTTTTAACATATACGGCACGAAAAAATTTTTATAGTTTTATAAAGCCTTATTTTAATGAAGCTTCCTCCAAAATATTTCATGACTATTTTTAACAAAATCGTATTCTTTTAAAATTTCATCACATTTTGTGAAAAGAAAATGATTTTGAAAAAGAAAGGATATTTTCCTCAAGAATTCATTTCAAGTGTTTTATCAAAACCATTTTCCATCTAAGATGAAATTATTTCATATGTGTATGTTTCAAGTATAATGTCTCTATGATTTACATGGTTTCACTTTTCTTATTATGATATGATATCCATTTCGTTTATATTGATTATGTGATGATGGGATTATTTTTATGAAACCCATTTTATTCGTTGGGTTATTATGAATGATGTATGTTTATTTTGTGGCAGAAGTAAGAATGATTTCATTATGAGATGGGTGGGACCTATATATCCCTCAAATTCATTGGATAATGATTTTATATCTCATGAGATAGACATGGCTGGAACGGAAGGTTAAACCAGTTCAGTGAAACAGGACTGAAACGAGGAGTGAACTCGGTTCAGAAATGGACTTTGTCCACTAAGATAGTCTTGGCAATGAGTCTTGACTAATAAGAAATGATTCTCTATGATTATGTGTGTATACCACAAAGTTTCATGTTTTAAGTTATGATTATTGGGATTACATTTCACTACTATGATTTATCCCATGTTATGATATTATGATCCCTTTTGCAGGTTATGATTTCTAAAATGTTATGTTCATATGAATATGATGTGATTGATATTTCTTCTGTTTACCCTTACTGAGCATTTGAGCTCACCCTTTTATGTTTTATTTTTCCCAGGATATAAAGAAAGGTTTTAGGTTAAAAAAAGAAGATTATTATAGGGGATGTTGAAGATCTATCTCCACAATTAGAAGATTATATTCCACGTTTCCAAAGACACTAAACTATTACAGTCCTTGGGTGTCTGTTTTTGTTATATACTAAGTTTTCCACAAGAGTAATGTAATGTCCTTGTACGTTAATCATCAGGTCTCTACAATTTATATGGTTTTAAAGGACCCTTTTTAATATAATATTTATTTTATAATTGGATGAAATGAAAATTTAATCCTTTTAGCCCTTACAATCCATGAAAATCTAGTTATATTAGCCACATTACATTCCAAATTTACCTATCCATCTTCTCCTGAAATGAAATTGCATGATCTAGTTGAACTGAAGTGTGGGTGAAGTTTTCTTGTGTTGTGATACTACATTTACATATATTTAGGGTGGAAAATAAAATTTTAAAGGGATTATTTTACTACTAAAAAGTTATTTTGTTGAAATCTGTTCCTTTTATACAGCTTTCATTATAAAATAAGTTGTCATTTCTAGGCCATCCAATGGAAAATTAAAATTCTGCCTATATAGAGTTTTTAAGAAAAACTATTTTTGAGAATATCAACATTTTTCTACTAAAATTATGAATGGTGTGATCTTTTATTGTGTTTTCATGATTATGGAGCTTATTGTTTTCAAAGGGGAGTGATGAGGATACTATACTAGAGTGAAAATTAGAATATTTCAATTTTTCTTCAAAAAGATCCAAACCCTCATCATTCGATCTCAGAATTTCTTTAACAAATAAATACATCAAACCAAATGCTATAGAACAACCCTGTAAAGTCCTCCTAATGAACATATTTCTTGACTCACATCAGGTGGAAATGTAGGAATTTATCAAGCATATAGTGACCCTTGTATGGGTTTGGATGAGAAAGACATTGCTAAAAGGAAGAGACTTTAATGATTGGAAATATCATTGAAATGTGGATCCCCAAACTAATTGAGATTATGATTTCATGTGAGATGAAGATTTAAAATATAATTTCATTGATGATTACCTAAATGACGAAGATGATTAAATGATTTCTTGTGCGCAGGATCTCTACCCTTTGGAAGTGGGGAACCTCAACATAATTTCATCCCTTGAGTAGGTCGATGATTTTGAATTAAAACTTCTCCCCAATAATTTAAAATATGTTTACATTATGGAGGGAGATAAATTACCAATTATAATTACTAATAATCTTTCCAAATCTCAAGAAAAATATTTGATTGATATTTTGAGAGAAAATGAACAAGAAATAGGGTGAATATTATGTGATATCCTATAAATCAACCAAAAAATATGCTAATGCTGAATTCGTCATGAGGTAGATTCCAAACCTGTCAGACATCCCCAAAGGAGGATGAACCCCACCCCTATGGAGGTTGTGAATAAAAAGATTGAGAAAGTCATGGAATCTTGGGATCTTTTATCCAATATTATATTCCCAAAGTGTTAGCCCCATCCATATAGTACCAAATAAATTCCTAAACATTGTAAGGAATGAAAATAATGAATTAATCCATGTTAGAATTCAGAATAGTCGGGGAGTGTGCATAGATTTTTGGAAGATGAATCGGGTCACTCAAAATATAATTTTCCCATCCCTTTCACTGAACAGATGTTATACATATTGGTAATGAGAACTCATTATTACTTTTTAGATGTATTTTCATGTTATATTTTGGTACCCATTGCTCCAAAGGATCAAGAGAATACTAACATTAGATGTCCCTTCAAGTCATTTTAATACAATAGGATGCCATTTGTATTGTGTAGCACTCCCAATAAATTTCAGAGGTGTATGGTAAGTAGTTTTTCTAACCATATAGAATATTTCTTGTATTTTTTTTGGATGATTTCAATGTTTTTGGAAATTCATTTGACAATTGTTTGAAAAATCAGGAAAAATGATTTGAAAACATGTATTGAAAAGAATCTTGTTTTTAATTTTGAAAAGATTCATTTCATGATTGAGAGAGGAATTTTCCTTGGGCATGTCACTTCCAAAAATGGTTATAGAGGTTTATATATCAAAAATTGATGTGATAAATTATTTTCCTTACCCAACTTTTGTGGATCATGTTATATCATTTTTAGGACATCAAAGATTCTAAAGGGGGATTATCGAAGATTTTAGTAAGATTTATCTCCCTCTACCTAGATTTTGTTGGAAAGATGATATTTTTAATTTCAATTGTGTGTGTAGGGAATCCTTTGATGAGTTTTAGAGGATAATGATTACTACACCAGTAATGCAGCCACCAAATTAAGAAGAACCAATTGAGAATCATTGTTACCCTTCCAACTACGAAGTTGGAGAATTCCTTTCTCAGAGAATTGAGGGAAGGCCACAAGTCATTATATATTCATCAATAACCATATATGTTTCCCAATTTAACTACACAATAATAGGAAAATAGTTTTTAGTAGTTTTCTTGTCATTAAAAAAATTTAGATCTTCCCTACATGGAACTAAAGAAATGTTGTTTTCTGATCTTTCAGCTCTTAGGAACTTGATGAAGAAGTTAGAATCTAACCAAAGGCTAGTAATATAGATTCTATAACTGCAAGAGTCAAAATAGAAACCAAAGTCTAGAAGGGATCTGGGAACCATGTGGTTGATAACTTAAGTAGACAACCCAACACCACCGATGCTGAAATTCATGACCGGGAACCACTGAATGACCACCTTCCAAGAGATAAATTGCACTTGATTGATGTAAAATTTCATTGGTATGCTGATATAGTAAATTATCTGGTAACATCTCAAGTCTCATATTATTTAAATTTAGGGCAAATTCAAAAGATGATTTCTGAATCTAATTATTACATTTGGGATTATCCATTTCTTTGGAAGATTTGTAATTACCAAGTGATAACAAGATGTTTTTCCAAAAAGTGAAATTTATTTTTTCTTTATGCTTTGTCAAAATTTAGATTATGGAGACCACTTTGGACCTTAGAGGACAACATGCAAGGTTATAGAATTAAGACATTATCTACCCACCCTTTTTTAAGATTGTTATGAATATTATAAAAGGTGTGAAAAGTGTTTGTTTTATTGAAATATTTCATGGAGACAAGAAATGCCCAAAAATCAATTTTTTGAATATTTTTAATTTTGGAGGATATATTTTATAAGACCTTTCCCAATTTCATTTGGAATTTTTTTTATCATTATTTCAATTGAGTATGTTTCCAAATGGTTGGAAGAAAAATCCAAAAGGATTGATGATGCTAATGTTGGTTGTAATTTTGTTAGGGCTAACATATTTTTTAGGATTTTAGTTTCCAAAGACATCATCATTTATCATGGGACTCAATTTCATAATAGGATAATAAATACTTTACTAATGAAGTATAGGGTGAAACATAAAACATGAAGTACATTTCATCCAAAGACCAATGGAAATGTTGAAGTGTCAAACATGCAAATCAATAAAATTTTGGAAAATACTCTTTATCCAAATAAGAAATATTAAATCCAAAAGATGGAAGATATATTATGGTCTTACAGTATAGCCTACAACACCCCAATTGGAATGACTTGAAAAAGTTTAATTTGTGGGAATGTTTTCATCTGCTAGTGGAATTGGAGAATAAGGCATATTAGGCTGTGAGAAAGATGAATTTGGGTCTTGAAATTATTGGAAAAGAGTGAAGATTGCAGTTGCAGGAGATAGAAGAAATTAGAAGATATGATTTTTAAAATTCTTGGATTTAAAAAGAGAGAACGTGAGTGGACCATGATAAGTTTATCCAACCAAAAGACATCTATATTGGAGACATATTATTGTTATTCAACACAAGACTCATGTTGATTCTAGGTAAACATCATTCCTCATGGGAAGGTCCATTTATAGTTACTCGTGTATTTCCATTTTGTTATGTGCATATTTTGAAAGATGGAGTGATGGATCCATTCACTGTTAATGGAAATAGGATGAAAAAATTCCATGGGATTATTCCATTAGATCTAATGGAGGTGATCATACTCCTCTAACCTGTTTACCAAAAAATCCTCCATGTTGTACTTAACCTTTACACTTTATTGAATTTTTGATTCATTTTTAAATGATATCACATGTTAAATCAATTTTAATGAATTTTGGAAACTTCTTCAATTAAGTGTGGCGGAGGGAACCTTTTTATTTTATGTTTTTTATTTGTAGTTTTCTTTCCTATTTTCAAATAAAATATTTTGTGTTTCTACAAATTTCTGTGTTTCTTTAAATTTTGTGCATTTTTTAAAATTTAGAGTAAAAAATATTTTATTTGAAAATTGTGAAAGTCATGTCCTTGAGGGAAACAATTTATTCAAAAAAACTAAGATTAAATGAATGCTGAAAATTACATTGTTTCAGGATCAAATATTTTTGAATTTCATGAAAATTACTCTTATTTTTTAAATCCCTTTCCACATATCACTATCTATATATTTGAAATCAATTTCTTATAAGGCTTCAGAACAATTGTTTTCATATTCTTTACATTCACCTCACCTCTTGAGAGAAAAAAATCAAGCTTTATTAAACAATAATTTGGATTATTCCTATCAAAATTTGAGGTTTTCATATACTTGGGTTTTAAATTATTGAGGCATTTATTTGGTTTTAAAGGTCTATCTTTAATAAAATATTTATTTTATAATGGTATTCCTAGAAAAAATTAGTTATTTTATACCTTATAATCCATGAAAATTATGTTATTTTAGCAACATTACAAGCCAAATTAACCTAACCACAGTCTCATGAATTGAAATTTCATGATCTAGTTGAACTAAAGTGTGGGGGAAGTTGTCTTGTGTTGCGATACTACATTTACAGATATATAGGGTGGAAAATAAAATTTTGAAGAGATGATTTTACTGTTAAAAATTTAATTTGTTTTAATCTGTTCCTTTTATAGAGCTTTAGTTATTAAATAATTTGATCCTTTCTGGGCCTTCCAATGGAAAAATAAATTTATGCCGATCTGGAGTTTTCAAGAAAAAATATTTTCTAGAAGATCAACATTTTTTCAAATAAAATGATGAATGGTGTAGAATTTTATTTTTTCCCGTGATAAAGTAGCTTATTTTTTCTATGGGGAGTGATGAGGATACCATACATGAGTGAAAATTATAATATTTCAATTTTTCTTCAAGAAGAGAAAAACACTCCTCATTCAGCCTCAAAATTTGTTTAACAACTAAATCCTACCAACCAAAGGACATAGAACAACCTTTTAAAGTCATCTTAATGAAACTATTTATTGAATAACATCAGATGGAGATGTAGGAATTTATCAATCCTATAGTGACCCTTGAAGGAGTTTGGATAAGAAAGAAATTGCTGGAAAAAATTGACAGTTATGTGATGAGTGGAAATAAATGTTAGGTAGGTGTTTTTTGTGAATGGGAAAGTAGATGAAGAGGAAATATATTGAATTTTTTTAAGTGAATAACAGTAAATAATTTTTTTAGGATCCATGATATATTTTTTCTTCTGGTCAAATTAATAGATCTCACTAGCATGTGTTTTGAATTTGTATTTATTGTATTTTTATGATGACTTGTCAATAAGTAAAAGTTTAATGTGTGGGGTAATTTATATAGATAATATTTTTTTCATGTGTTTTTAAATGATTTTATCCATTCCAATTATGAAATTTTAGTTTACTTTCATTAAATTACTGTTTTGGGGGGATTTTGAGCTTAATTTTAAAAATTGATTCATTCTGTTAATTTAACAGTTTTATAGAGATTTTGTATTTCATGAAAATATTTTACAATTAGGATATTAATTTGATGATTATTCTTTTAGGATTTATTGTTTTGTGTGTTGAAAGTTTTTTCCCTGGGACCATAACCAATTTGAAACACAATGTCCCAAAAAAAGCAATCAAGTAGAGAAATATTTCTGGACTCCAAAATACACCACGCCTTATTAAATTAAACATAAACCGTTATACCGACATTAAAATGATCTGATTCCATATTTTTTTGGTATAGGACTCTATATTTTTCTTTTACATTAAATTTCATAAATTAAGGATATCTTTATGGAAACTTTTTATCGCGTCCAAGTCGAGTGGGTGAAATAGTATTTGGAGGCCATAAAAAGTAATGTTTATTTATTAGAAATTATATTCTTATAAACCTGTAAAAAATATTTAATGTTTTTAGGTATATATCCCACTTTATTTAGAATAACTTTTAATATGTAACCCTTGTGATTTTCTTCGGTATTGTGGGAAGGAATTAAGTAATATTCTTGAGGAGAAAAATTTCTGTTCTTTGTTTTCTCTCTTCCATTTTTCTCAGTTTTGCAATGAATTATTCATCCCCCATATTAAAAAATAACCTTTAGATGTTGGGGTAAACTTTTATGTTATTTTGTAAGGATATAATTTCCTTTTTGTAATTCTTGAGTTCATTCACATAATGTTTGAAGATATTTTCTCTCTTTTGTGAAATCAGTTTAAATTTCATAGAACAGTTTTCATTATCATGTATGGTTGTATTTGATTTTATATTCTATTGTTATATTTTCTTTGGAAAATGATAAATATCACCCTACACAAGTTTTTTTCCTTTATATGATGGAATGGATCCGAGTTTGTGGTGAAGTACTCGGTGATCACCAGTATGTGTGTGAGGAGTAGTGAACATTAATGATTGTTTGGGATAAACAAGACCCGATTGGGAATTACCTAAGTCAATTGAGTGTATTTGATAAAACTCTATCATGCAATGGAAGGAGATTAGAAAAATATGATATTTTATTAAGGGTTATTCTCACCATTTATATTTGACCAAAGTAGTGAGAAGAGGCGATTGTGGATTCTCACTTTTATCGACTTAACAAAAGGGAATTAGATAAGTTGAATTCTGGTAGAATTGAAATTGGAGAAATAAACCTGACCAAACCAGAATCTCATATAATAGTTTTCAATCACTTGTTTATCAATTTTATTTTAATATGTTTTTAGTTTCTTTTCTCTTTTTGGTTTCTTTCTTATCTTTTCAAAATCCAACAATTTAAAAAAATACTACCTCACTTCATTATCTAATTTTAAGGTGACAACTTGATTGTTGTGCACCCCTCTCTAGATAAAACGTAGGTTAACCACTATACCTTATTTTAACATTAGAAATCAATCCTTGACAAACACATGTCAGTTACGTGTAAGAAGGAGCTTTACCAAACAACAATATATTATTAACATTTTATTATTCAGTATAACAAGATATAACTTAGCTGTTAAATTTGTGGTTATGAATAGTAGTAAATAAATTATGATAATATATTATATATATAAAATAATTTTTTTACATTCATAAAATATATTTTATAGTCATAAGATAAGATAAAATTGATTATTACACATAAAAATTTTATTTTTCTAAAGTCATTTTTATCACCTTTTTTTGAAAAACTTATTTAAAATCCAATTTTTGTAAATTTTTAAATTTTATATGTCAAAAAAATTATTATTTTCAAAATAAAATTAAAATTATATTAATTTCATATTTTTTTATTATTCTAAAAAGATTTATTTATTGATGAATGTTGAATAATATTGAGTTTTAATTGAAAACTACTTTTTCGTGTAAATAATTTATAATGTTAAATTATATATTAATTTTTAATTAATGTTTATTCATATAAATAGTAAAAAATAATCCAAATTATTTTATTGGAATAAATTTAAATTTTAAATTGGACATAAAACCATATCAATATTTTGAACATTTAACATAGAAACCCACCTTGTCAACTTGTATGTGGGATTAAATATAAATAAATTTAGGAATATTATATGATTGGAATTTCGAAAAATGTAGTAAATATTTTTTATAATAATAATATATAACTTATAAAAATTTTAACGTGGTTTTTGAACAAATAAATAGTTAATTTAGTAAAATATAATTACAACAATTAAGAGAAAAATTAGCCTAACAAGGGACTTAACCTTAAAATTAGGGCCAAAATGACCTACAAACATGTATAAATCCTAATATATGAAAATATTTAGACCATATACCCCATTTTATAAAATTTAGTTCATTATTGGAGGCACATGATGTAAGGGAGACCTATCAATAGTGTTTACCTTTTTATATTTACAAAAATGTCACTCCACCACTATAAAAAGGTAATCGTCCCTCTCAATTATTAACACCTCTCAAGCAATTTGGATAATTCAAGATATTACAAAATAATATCTTAACTTCTATAACCACATCCTAGAATCCTCAATTTTATTATAAATAAAACTAAGGAATTATATTGTTATAAATCAAAAGGAATTACTTGAGTAAAGGGCTAAAGTTCTTCAATGATCACTTTAGTTTCATTTACTTATTCACACCGAAAACAATTTTTGAATCCGAATTATATAATAAAAATAGTATATAAAATATTATTATAAGTATTTTTGTTATGATATTGAGCTACAATTTCACACACATCCATAAAATGTGATACACAATCATTGTTCGTGTGTACGGCGGACTACCGTCACACAAATTGATGTCATTCGTTGTTTCATATACCACATTTCATTGTTGGAAATAATGATGGATTTATAGTTAATATATTATTTATATGATATTTATAATGTATTTATTCCTTTTTAATTCTTATATAACTCATATATTTATTCTTCCCATTTTATGGGAATACGATAACATCATTTGTGGATGTGTTGACTACCGCATCCTCAATGCGATGTGATTCATTCACGGTATAAGTAAAATGTATAGACGATGATTTTAATTAACATATGTTATATATATGATAAAATTACTATACTATAAGTATGATATACATATACATATACATATATATATATCATTAACTTTTCATTCTTTTAAATATGATAAAGAAATATAAGTAGCGCGTTCATGTGTACGCATGGCCTACTGTCTCAATGAATGATGCATTTCATTAATTATCTCCAAATATTATAGATTAATATAAATAAATATATAATGGATATATATAATTATAAAATACTTTTTTAAATTCTTTAGATGATGAAATCAAGATCTATGTAAGAAAAACAAAAATAAAATGTCAAAACATACATGAAAAACTAGGCAATTAACACCCAAAATAGTGAAAAAATTAAAATATTGTTAAAAAACGTGTAATAAGATATTATAAGAGGATAATATATGATTGTACATATATTATTGTGGTTCATTTATAATTTAGTAACACTTTTAAAACCCTTATACGATATTTTAAATAACGTTCACTCAAAAAGAAACATAATGTAGGGAATATTCATCTCACTTTTTACATTTGTGAGATAAATGTCATATTTTCCAATTAATTAATTTTTGTGGTATATATACTTCCAATATTGATATAATATATCATGAATTATTTTATATTAATGGTATTTTGAGTATAAACTTTAATTATATAATCTTAGTGGATTCGAATTAAAAGTTACCAAGTGGGGAAGAATTTCGTAACCTGGTTCCTTTTCATTGGGTTATATTACTTCCTCATGTCATTAATATTATAATATAACATGTGTAATAAATTTTTAATGACTTTTTTTCTATTTTTGATGTGGATTTAAATTTCACACAAATAATATATTCATTTATTTATTCTCACATCAATTTTATGGTCTTTTCAAGGGTTTACTTCACAATCTCGTTTTGTTTATGATTGTCTATACTTGAATTTATATTTGAGGAAATCATTAGAATTTTGTTTATTAAATACTTTAATTTTCTTCTAATAATAATACTTATGAACTTTTAAAAGTGAAAATAACACTCTTCCACTCTTTTATACTCAAAATGTCTTATAACTGTTTTTATAGAAAAGCAGACATCATTTTTCTATGTAGTCAGAGAACCTGGTTTCTTCTAAAAACCGTGTTTCCTAAAAATGTTTTCAAAAATGTTTTTAACCTTTTCAATATTATTTATTAAAAAAATCACTAATTTTTTATTTTACAAATTATTTCAATGTAAAATTCTTATCACATTTTGAACAAGGAACATTTCTAGTGTTTTTACCATGCAAAAGGAATGCTGTTTTTAACATGTATGACAAGAACAGAATTAACCACCTTCATTTCTTTAAATATTAGTTTTCAATTTTAAAAGGATAAATTTTTATGGAAATTTTTTTAAAATTTGATTTCCCAAGAAAATTATTTCAAAAAAAATTCAAAATGAAATGGAAATTTTCCTCAAAAATGTTTGTAATATTTTTCAATAGTATTTCCATTCATCAATGACAACAACCCTTTATTTTTAAACCACTTGGGATATATTTTATTGATACCACCATTATTATTCCTATAGTTGGTTTATGATTTCATTAACCAAGTATAGTATTGACAATCACTTACCTGATTCCTTTTAGTCTAATTGATTTATTCAACTACCCATAATCATTATATAATAAATTTTCCTTATATATACATATCATATACCATGGATTTCTTTATTTCCTAAATTGTATACCATTTGTAAATATAGTACATAATTTTATAGTTATTTGGTTAACTTTGAAATATTGATAAATCGGTATTCTTTATTCAATATGTATATCTGAAAAGGACTATTGGTTATTAATTAAATCAACTACTCGATATGAGGAATGATTTTGAAATGCAGCGTTGGGTGAGGCCTAAACTATTTATAACCCCTCAATGCATCAAAAGGATCCCTTGATAGAAATTATTTCTACATGTTTAATGGGTTTCTACCTGTATTCTTAATCCATATTAGGAAAGTTCTTGATTGTATTGGCTTTCATGTTCGCTAGACATGATTTATAATAATTAAACATTTTCTTAATTTTTATTATGTATTTATAATTGATTATAATTTCATTATAACAAAATATGTGGATTCATTTCACTATAAATTTATTGATTTAATGGATTTTTTTTAGTGTTTGACCATTCCAAATTGATTATTCCTTATCCAGTTATTTAAATGGCATGTTTTTTAGTTATTTAGCTTTCCATATTGTTTATGAACTTCTATATCAGTTTATTGATTACACGACATGTATTTTCAGTTATTTAACATTCCCTAATGATTATTATAATTGATTCATTGTTTCTTCCTCTATATCAGACCCTTACAAATAATTACAGCTCATCCTTGTTTTTCTCTTTCCTCTATGAATCCTAGAAGTAACCTAAAGAAAGATTATAAAGGATACACTTGATAGAATAAATTTATCCTCATAAAATTATTTTAAAATTTTTGGATTCATTTGTAATACAAGACTCATTTATTTATCTATTTTACCATGACCAATAAATTTTTCTGTCCTTTGGGATAGAATTTACTTGTATATTATACCAATGTATTGTTAGCACAAAACTTGTTCGGTCGCTACATAACAAAGTATAGAAACTTTTAAAAAAACCATTTTATGGATTACATTCAACCTTATAACCTATAAGGTTCAATAATTGACCATTTTGGAGCTATTTTCCATTTAAAAAACGTGGTTACATTTTATAAATTTTAAAAAATCATATATATCCTCTCCCCCACTTATAAAAGGACACCACATCTCCTATCTAATAAAAAACATTCCAAAACCACTTGACTCATACAATACCTATCCAAATATATTCCATTTTTACCTCCACAAAAAATATAATACTTGGTAACATTAGAAACAAAATCTTGTAAGTCATTATGTCAAACATAAAAAGTATGATCGAAGAAGAGGTAAAGATTTAAACTAGGAATATTTTTGTTTTACTTATTCTTATAAACCCCCAAAATATTCATATATTATGCTGATATAAGAAAACTGGTATCTACCATTTAATAATATTTTATTATGTTAATTTAATTACCTTAGTCTATTTCCTATTCTATCAAATGGGATAAAAATCATTATTCTTGTGTACGGAGGATTGTAGCCTCACAATCCTATGTTTTTTATTTTTAGCCACAAACCATCACAGATGGATTTAATAAATGATTTAATAATTTTATATCTTATTTATGATTTTATTATACCGTTTTAATAATAATTCTATATCTACCTTATTACCACCCAACCAGATGGAAAACAATAACGTTGCCTGTGTGTACGACAAACTACCACCTCACGAATAGATGTGTTGTCTTTTTAATTTGTATACTTCATTGATGGTATTTAGGATAGATTAAATGAAAATATAATATATTTGTAACATAATATTACTTATTTTATTATAATATCACTTACACCTTCTTAATTTCCATTCTGTGGTGATATGATATTGTCGTTCGTGTGTACGACAAACTACCACCTCATGAAGTGATGTGACTCATTTTTCACAAATGCATTTTATGAAAGCTAATTTGGGTAAAATTAATGAATATATGATATATATATATTTGATATAGAAATTATTCTATAAATGTAATATATTTTTCCCTTCTTTTATTTTCAATCATTGATAAAATGGAAACAAAGAATAGTCATTTATAAGACCCACCATCTCAGTGAATGTTGTATTTCATTTCGTATCTATATCTTATATGTAGTACTTTAAATAAATATATATAAAAAATATATGAAATTTATATAATTTTTAGCAATATTTATCTGATTTAGTGATGATAAATTAATAGGACTAATAATAGTAAAACAAAACATACATGAAAAACAAAGAGGTTATTACCCGAAAGATGATCTTAATATGGAATTATTAATAAATTGGTAATAAATATGTATTATTAAATCATATATGGTATGATATATTTAATTATTGTTTTTTAGAAAATATATAATACACTTATACTTATTATATGTGAGGATCAAATGTGTGAAAATGAATTTGAGAATTAAGGTAAAGGATTTATTTCACAATTTTATTTCTTTGGGGACTATGTTATGTTATGCACCTACCATCTATTATGAGGTGTATATAGAAACCCTTTGGAATGTAATATCATGAATTTATTTATTATCATGATATTTAATGTTTGATTTAAAGTTATTCTTTCATGGAGATTACGATTCAACGTTACCAATGTGCTAAGAGTTTCTTGATAAAATCGCATTCTTTATCAGTATTGTTTATGCTTATGCTTCTGATGATAAGATATTATGACATTTTTCTCATTAAATTCATGAATTTTTTTCTCTTGTTTTAATTTAATTATAATAAATATTTTACCTTAATTTCCCCCTTTATATATTCATAATTCCAAAATAATTTTTTTAAAAAAATTAAACCAACTTTATTTCCTCATACTTTTGAGAATACTTTTAATTTCATATATATGTTTTCTAAAATTATTCAATTTAATTAACATTAAAAATAGTTTTCTTAATGAAAGTATTACCCATGTTTGAAATTTAAATAAAAATTTAAAAATTAATATCCATTTCAATTTCCAAATAATGACCATTTAGATTTTATTGAAAAGTTAAAAGGAATTTTTTATGTGTACAAAAATAATTCAATTTTACATTATTATTAACATTATTTTTCTTTAATTATTCCATCATAAATTTCAAAGGATAAATTTAAATAAATCATTCAAAATAAGTTTTATGTTTTAAATATTATATTTCAATGTGAAAAGTTTATTTCACAAAATGAATATTTTCATTAATCTTTAATGATTCCTTTATAATTTTACAAAGTAATTTTGAATGAAAAATATTCTAAAAATGTTTTATTTTTTAAAATGTGTCTCTAAAAGTAGAAAGGGTATTTTTCTCAAGAAATTTTCCAAGATATCTTTCAAAATAATTATTTATCTAAGATGACATCCATTGATTTTACTTTAGATGTGTTGGGAATATAATCCAATTGTACCATCCTTATTCTTTATCTAGATGGTTTATGTCTATGATAGTAAGATGTTTATGAAATACATTCCTTTCCCATGGGTAATACTATGATGAAATAATGAAATTTTTATGAAATTAATAACTTTTAAAAAAAAAATAATGCTGCGATTTTTTTTTGAAATATATTTTTTTCATGGGTTTTGATATGATAAATGGTGTCATGAACTATCCCAAGTCGGGGATCAATATATAAATACCCCTTGCATGCCTCCATGGGCCAGTAGGTGGAGACCAATGTAGAAGAATTAATGAATGTTGAGAGGCCTTTCCCTACAAAACTATACACACGCACACATACTACTCCATGAAAATTGTCACGCAGGAAAGAAACTAAGAATGAAACACTGTTATAAATATATCAAATATGCATGAACCACTAAATAGAATGACGTTCACTAGTGTATACTAAAAAAAAGGGGGGAAAATACACTCCCAAACTAGAAATTTTCCCCATCCTAAAAATCATGGTAAAGTGTAAATAGCTAAGAGAGCCTAGCCCCTATATCCTAATCTAAGAACACCATACGTGGTCCAAGAATGAAGTGCCCCTAAACTCTTCTGAAGTCACGATCGACCTATCTACCATATGTAAAAGACATGACCCATGTTGGGTGAAGCCCATGCAGGGGGGAGTATATATATACCCATTAGAACACCCCGAAAATGCTTAAGGGTGAGTAGTAAGAGATACAAATGAAGAGGAAATTAGTAGAAATAACAAGGTATAGAAAGATAGTATAGCTCAAACCAACAAGAGATAGAAAGTGAAATCTCCCAAAAATAAGGAGCTTGACGCAGTGATAGGGTGAACTTATATTGATTATTTCATATCTTTATCAGTAGAGTTGACTCATCTAACCTTGAGAAGCTAAACAAGGAAGCCACATGGCATGATCTTTATGTCTTAACCTCTCCTAGAAGAAGAGTATCTATAGCTAAGTAGTGAGTATAGATGTATGATATATATAATCAGTCAAAGAAACCCAAATGAGAGATTAAGGGGATCTCTATCTCATAGCACTACACAAGAAGATGAGTAGACCATAGTTCCATGTTAAATTCCATATTTGATGCCCATCACCTCATGCGTCTGACCAAGGCACACAAGCCAAAGGGACTCAATAACCAATCCTTGATAATTTCTTTATTGGGAAGAACTATTTCTCCCACATGGTTTTAAGCCAGATCACAATGATGTGTATCGGTGGGTAAAGAATTCCTCTTTATATGGAGTCTAATGGTTCATCAAACCACACCTCATTACTATGCGATGTAGTCGAGGGTCACTAGTTTTAGGAAAGGATATCATTCCCTGGAACTATAGAAGTGTGCTACTCTAGTAGTCAGGACGGAACACCACTACCCAATCTTACTGGTGGGTACCGCTCTAGAAGGTCACCGAAGAATGTCACCATCCAGTCCTACAGAAGGATAAGCCTAGTGATTTTTAAAAGAAACACCACTGCCCAGCTGGGATGGAGGGTTACACTTAGAAGATTTCATTAGGTAACACCAATTCCTAGCCCAAATGGAGGGTAATCTCAGAATGCAGAATACCTCCATTGCCCATTCCGACTGGAGGGTAACTTGAAAAGATCATCGTGGTATGGCACTACCCAGTCCTACTAGAGGGTATGCCCAAAACTACCATAACAGAACTACACTACCCATCCCAACTGGAGGGTATGCCTAGAATTTCCATAGGGGAATTCCACTACCCAACCCAGCTGGAGTGTAAGCCCAGTACTACTATAATGATTTTGTATGATCTCTAACATCATTGGGTGTCTTCTCAGGTTGTTCCAATCACGAAAAAATTTTCATCGTATCTCAAAACCCACTTCTAAAATCATCATCACATTTTACATGAAAAAAACATAGCATATGCTACTCATTGGACAAAATTTGAGATCAAATGAAGATGATATAGAACATTGAGGTTTTCTAAAAAATAGAAGCACAAAATATTATGGACCCATACAACATGTGGTCCCGCTATACTATATAGAATTTTCCTTTCCATAACACGACATGATGACCATGTAGAACTACACGCCGTATAAGGGTACTAGATGAAATGTCTCGGCCAAAACCCTGATGAACACATGATTCTCATCATGGATCTTAGGGAAAAATGTAATTTCATTAATATGTCTCTTAAAACGGAACCAAATTTCCAAACAAATCACACTATTGTTATCCTCATGGAAAAACTACCAAGATAGATCATTCACTTTCCTCATTTAGACACATGATAAAAAATTCATATTTCACTACATCACACCTGAATATTGCTTCATGGGCCAAATCCCTGAGTCTGAATTAAATACCTGAAATTGGTATTGAAATTTCTCTGGTAATTTCAGGGATACAACAACACATAAAATTTTTTTAGTCAAAATCTATATGAGGGATATATTTCTTATACATGATTCTGTAATTATAATAATTTTTCTTTTATTCGGTGTTTTCTTGACCTAAGACATGAGTCTAAAAAATGTATCCAACGTCAACCATAAAATGGAAGTCTCAATTCAAGGGTCAAGTTGTCACTGACATTTTTTCAATCCGAATTCATACAAAAGATGTTATGACTGGATTTAGATTTGACACCCAAAATAATTAATAATAATGTTTTATATTATTATTTGAATTATTTTTATTTAAAACCCCAAACATGGTTCACATGGGATGCTCTCTAAGTGGTGTGCATCACCCTTCCAATTCCTTAATTTGTCTCCCATATACATGTAATTTTGTTTCCATAATAATAATAATAATATTATTATTATACTAATTTTGTGAAATCGATTGAACATCGATTGAATTCACGAATAATTTCGAAACTGGAAATATAAAACAAATCGTAGATGACGTACATCATTGATGAAGAGAGTGATGAATTTGCATATGACAATTGTAATGAATAATAGAAATACAAATACAAGAGAATGAAAGGAATTAGAGAACACAATTTAGAGAAAAAAATAAATCAAATTTCACTAACATATCACCATATTTACAGATTTCAGGATATGTGATCCAGTGGTGAGAATATAGAAGTTTATCCAATAAGAGGACAATTAATTGGGAATTAAGGATCCATAATTATTGTCATAATTATGACATCCGTTAATAATAATTCATAACACTCCTCATTGGATGTCATAA
Source organism: Viscum album (assembly GCA_963277665.1). NCBI lineage: Eukaryota > Viridiplantae > Streptophyta > Magnoliopsida > Santalales > Viscaceae > Viscum > Viscum album. Next base: position 1,710,945,892 of record OY728165.1, on the reverse strand, counting down.
TTTTGTGGAATCTTATATAATATTCAATTTAAAAACCATGTGGAAAAAATAAGTAAAGCTAAAGTAATTGAATTTCATGTCATGACACCCCATTAAAAAACTTATATGGAAACCCCAGTGGGAAAATGCCTGATGAAGGAACAAAGAGTGCAACATTCCCAACTCCCCTGATTATATCATTTAATTTTGTCTCTAGGACATAAATTAATATTTATGTCTTTGGGACATGAGAGGAAGACCATATGTAATAATTAATGGACTCATTAAAAATTAAAACTAATGGGGAAGGCCAAAACATTCCATTAATTATAGAAATCTATAATAATTAATAAAATTCCCTTGGCTACCTGTTATGTTGTATGAAAGCCTCATTAAAAATCTCATCAGGGAAAACCCCTTCTGGGGAAAACTCTTGATTACAGAATAGGAGTAAAATAACATCAAGTCCCCAAAGTGTTGCCTCATTAAAAACTTTATCATGAAAACCCAGTGGGAGAACTTGAATAAGGGAAAAAGAATACAAAATTTATATCACCCATTCATAATTCTCATTATTTAACTCATAGAGAGTCCATGATCAATTCATAACAAAAAAATTAAGTTTTTAATTTTGGAATAATAATTATCCACACAATTTAGATTTCAATGAATAGGGAATAACATTACCTTGAATCATAATATGATATTTTGTTACATTCAAGGTATATATACACATGTACATGTACATATTTTTGGGATAAATAAAATTTGAATTTATGTTTAATCTGTATGGGATAAGTATGTTCTTCATCAACCCCTTATATATAACTCTTCTAAATAAGATATTTAATTTTTTATTAAGAGTAAAACCATTTTAATAATTAATATTTCATCTTCTGGACTATTAATTCATAATACAAGGACATTCCCTGTAAGTCATTGATTTTAATAAACTCTTTAAGAGTTTATATGTTTTTTAAAACATATTAATAATATAATTAATATATATTATTCACACAATCCCTGGGATGATAAAATCAATTTATCTTCTTACATAATTTAATATGGCTACATGAAATACATCTTATTCAGTTCATCCCACAATTTATCATATTGGGTGAAGCTGTCATAATTTTGAATATGCTTCAAGCATTAAAAAACCTTATAGGATTCATATAAATTTCTAAATATACAAGGAAGAATATTTCTTATAATAAAATCATCGATATGAAATAGTCTTGGTAGTTTGGATAAGCAATCTAGAACCTTATATATTAAACATTTCATAACATCTTTATAATTCTGGGAAATTATTATGAGGTCAACATCTGTCAAAATCAATTTTTATCAATGAGTTTTAAAATCATTCCAAGAAGATATATCATCAAAAACATTTGATTGAGATTTCATAATTTTTCTACTACCTGTGTCACTTTAGTGACAATATCTAAAAATATATAATGTTGTTGATATATTCATTTTCCTCTTCAAGGGAAAATAAATTTATTACTTTCTACTCATGATGAAAAATGTTTTTATCAAGTCAATTCAACCACACTCTGATGTGTAACTAGAATATTGACTTTAAATATATTACATTCTTGTATGTGTTGTGAGAATCATGTAAATGGTTATACATGAACATTTTCGACTATATACTCACTAGCAGCAAATAACACATGTGATCATTTAGTGGATTCCTCTATCATACAGACGGATCACATTGTATGTGGGTGTGCCCATATATACTTCTTCATTAGTATATGGTAAATTTATTTCCATAATAGCTGCTAATGATATAAATAATTCACCTCAAAAATGAGTACCTCAAGGTAAATTTTTAATGAAGGCGAATTCACAATAACTTAATTATAATGAGTTCATTGATAATTTAATAAACAGGAATCCATTCAATAAATTTATAATTCTCCCATTTATGGATGTATAATATGTTATCAAAAAATTGTATCTCATGTATACATGAATCTATATTGTTCATTATAATTGACCCTAGATAGACTAAACCATCATGTCATATATTTTTAGTGTCAGAATCAGTAAACATTGGGTTACCATTTTTGATTCAATTGTAAAAAATAAAAAAATTAAAATCACTTTTATCGATTCTTGTTACATATCGAGGTACATGTTTTATATAGTGTCTCCATATGATATTCATTTTCAAGAATACCATTAATATATCTCATCGAGACACCAGATATAACAAATCATTAAGAATTTTTACTGCAAAGTAGGAATATATTATATCTTTTGGATTCATTAATTATTTTTCTCTATAGGATAATGTACTAATACAATAATATAATTACTCACATGTGAGTTATTGGGAAGCATTTAATCAAATAATATTTACAAATATTTTTCTTCAGGATCGACACGTATAAGATCTCCAGGATCATTCATTGTGGAAACTTATATTTTTCATTATAATATCCACATACGATGGTTGATTAATTCATAATATAATCATAATGGGTTAGGCCCATCACCAAGAGTATTATTTCATATATTAGAACTTCTAGCCCATATATTTTGGAACTTCATGCCAAATATTATTTTAAAATACATCTTCCTAGGATAGGATCTGGCACAATTTCTGTAGTTGGTGAATGTGGTAGAGATAACCAATATGGAAGAATATTCTTGATTCACAAAACACACCTCATATCCATCCGAAATCATAATTCATAAAAAACGTTCACTTTATCAAATGAAGGAAAAATCATTTGATCAAACCTCAACCACTCTAAAATATTCATGATATCACAAATTATATAAAATTCTTTCTTGAGTAATTCCATCAATGTCAGTGAATGTGATATAATAATTAATACTACATTGAAATTAGGTAACTAATTCTTCCATCAGATTTCATGATCCATGAATGATAATTTATTATTTATCAATAATGATCTTCTTACATAAAATATACATTTTATTGATTTTGCTGATCATTATTTTAACCACTTCTAGTGGTAAAATCGTTATATAAAATATATCAGATTATCACAACTATTTAATTCAATTATTTCATTTATGAACTACATGAATAGAAAAATCTACTTAAATGGACAAATTAATTACATGACATGATATTGATAATCCATAAGTATATGATAAATAATAGTTTTTCCTTTATGTTGCTACTGTAGGAACAATAATTGATAAATGATGATATTCTATATTATAATGTCAAAGGAAATTATTTTCATATCATCCTTTAGGGATACATTATCTTATAAATATTAGTAAAATTCATTGTGCTTCGTAAATATTTACTATCAACAAACTAATTTTGGTGTTTATATCATTATTATTTGTTATAAAAAAATGTGACCAAATGATCACTCAAAAAACATAATATCCACTTCGAACATGATTGAAAAGAAAATCATTTAAATTTTCATTCACTATGGGGAATTAAATAAATCATTTTTCAATAAATATTCTCATTCACTAAAAGGAATGGAATAAAATAATTTATTCGAGTTTTATATTTTACTCAATACAATATCATGAATATTCGATTCATTAAATTTCATACACTATGAGGGATGGATATATATAATATATTTATTATTTTTAGTTATGAACATTTAATTTCTCCCAACGATTTTATTAACAATAAAATAAAAGCAAAATATATTAAAAAATATGATATTTATAAATATTCAAATTTAGTATCGTCTCTGTCATGAACCTTTATAATAAATAATCTAACGGGACACCTTCCGGGTGATCTAGAAACAAGAGATGAAATTTTATGGTGTATGGCATGATTGGAGAACATCATATCGATGTACGACATGTACACGATGTTCATCGCTGATTAGAAACCATTGATTTGATGAATTAAATGCATGTAATGTTCATCACGGATTAGAAAACATAATCCTGATGTATGACAGGTACATGATGTTCATCATTCAACTAATTCTGGTGGAGTCACTTTTTCATTTGAGGGATGATTTTTTTCTTGATATCAACCACATCAGTTATTTATTAAAAACATTCTATTCAGTGAATGGAGTAAAATTTATCATTTGTGAGTTATTACTACTCTTCATGAGATCTTTATTTTTCTTGAAAAAAAATATTAAGAAAAAAATATATTATTTTATGATTTATCAAGAGTGGAAAAATATGTGTAACAAAATCTTTCATATAAAATAAGACAAATATTTTGATATAGCACATCAAACGAGTGGATTTGATGCATGTTTGAAAGTGTATTTTAAAATAATAATTTTTATAAAAACATGTGACATTCCCTTTTCACATGAGATTTTTCTTATTCTGATGATGGTGATGAAGGAAGCAATGTCTCGATGCACAATGCGGAGAATATGATCGTACACATAACATGTCGTGAAATCGATCGAACGCTGATTGAAACCACGAAACAATTTGAAACCCAAAATGTAAGACTGATTGTAGATGACACACATCATTGAAGAATAGAGAGATGAATTGGTGAATGAAAATTGTAATGACATATGGAAATACAAATAAAAGATAAATAAATGAAGTAGAAAACACAACGTAGAGACAAAATTTCATCAAATCCCATTAACATATCACTATATTTATATAGTATAAGAGATCTGATCCAACAGTGAAAATATGGAAGGATGACCATTAAGAGGGAAATTAATTGGGAATTGAGGAGTCATCATTATTTTCATAATTATGACATTTATTAATAATGTTTCTTAACAACTAATTTAATATTCAACAAAAAAGATATTCAAGGAAGCACTGGAACATCCCTCCCCACACTTGAGCAAGAATGAGGTACCTCATTTAAGGTTCAAAACTCACTTTTTTATATATAAAAAATACTTTAATTTTATTTGAAAACATAAAACCCTTTTTCTTATATTATTAAATTAAAACCATTTAATTTATAACTTGTTTCATTATTAAATTAATACCATTTAATTTAATATGAGTTTCTTTATTAAATTTAAAAAATTTCATTTAATTATCCACACATTTTATGTCGTCTTCATTATTATTATTTAATATAATAATAACGAATTATCCTATAATTTTTTTCAACTCGTCGACATTATTATTATTCATAATAATTATTAAAGCACATCGTATTAACCACATATAATCACCTCATCGAGTATATGTTTCTGACCATCACCACATCCATGCCAAGTAGCCATTATCATGAGACTCTATGCATAGCCTCCACTCGAAATTGACCTCATCACACCACACATTGTCACTAAACACCAATTGGAAAAATAAATGTTATCAATCTATTCTCAAACCACCTATGATCCTAAACACACACCCTAAAGCGAGGATTCAATATATTCCCAAATCATTATACCACTTTTTTATCAATTAGTTTCCAAATTGACAATTCTCATTTGTTTGTGCCACCACAACAAATTCAGGGATTTGATCACACTCAAACCTACCCCGACAATGTGGAATCATGACCTCAAGGTTTAATAACGAAGAATGTAAAGAATTGTTGTGGGAAACAACAAAAAAAAAGTTTTAAACATCATTGACCAGAAATTCTTAGTCGACTATAAATAATGATGCACCGGGGTTAGATATCCAAATCCAAAAATAACTAATGTTATAAAAATGGGCTCAGGTGAAGGGTCTTCAAATTAACCAAAATCAAAGAGAGATAATTGTTCATCCTCAATTTTTTAGCTATAATAGTGAAAACCCAAATATAACTATCCCTACCTTGATTATGGATCGATTATTGGTGTAGAATGCATCTAATGAAGATGAATTTGATCTCCTATGTCCGCCGCCTGCCAACCCACCTTGATCTAATCAATAGTCATCATCCAATATCAATCTACTTAAGTAGAAGGGGTGAAAGAAGCTCTCAATGATCTAATGGTTATGTGGAAAACCTTGGAGATTTTTCTACAAAATCATATTTATAGAAGAAATAGTTTTAGTTTATTTAATTTAAAATATATAAATAATTTATTTATTTTAACTAAACACACCTACCAATAGGTTCTTCATCAAAACATCTTGCGCCGACAAACTTTAGGTCACGCCTATGGAAACAACTGCATTACAAACTCAATGGTCGTTTTGAATTTCCAATCCGAGTCATTATTCATGAGTTTTTTGTATTAGTGTAAAAAATAAAATTATTTTATTTATTATTTTATTTTATAGTTCCATCCTCAGTGAATTTTTCTACAAATGACCCATGTTGACATATGTTATATCGCACATAGGGTAAATTTCATGTTCTTAACACAACCATGCCCTCAGATTTATGATTTGGGCTTCAATTTAAGAGTTATTCTTCTTTTTCTAATGATCTGTGCTTGTACAATAAAAATATATTAAATATTTTTATAAAATTAACTTTGGGAACACTGGGCTACAGAATAGCATGTTGTCTCAACGTCAAGCTCTGAAAATATTCTTAGAAATATTCCATAGTATTACAGATAAAAACCAAGGTCTCTCCATACAATATTATCTACATCAAAAAAATTACATCCTTGAAAATAAAAAATCAAGAAAAAGGGGTGGAGATGCTAATACCGCAACTGGCTCTCCAGCTCCCATTTTATCTCATGGATGTAAAACCAACAGAGGAGCATGAAACTCCCACACCACCTCCTCTTGTAACATGACAAGGACCACCATCCTCACCTGGAAAAAGTTGACGTGACTCGCTTATTCATAAAATACATTAGGGGAATCTCTTAAGGATATTTTTTCATTTAAGATCATACAGTCGATGTCTCCTAACTGAGACTCTCACACACACATGAGAAGTTGAGTCAATACTATTTACTGAAGAAAAACTATAAAATACTACTCCACTAAGGTCAGATGCAGGGAAGCTAACTTCTTTGAATATTCCTTTACTAAGCGAGTATGGAACTTCATATTAATGGAATCTACTACAATGTGTCACTTCCTTAAAATATATACTATCTAAAATTCATAGTCCTACAAAATTTACAACAAGAATCGTTGTATTATATTCAATTCTTTATGAGTGAAGAGGTACCAGAGTATATGGTGGTTAGAGTAAACCAAAAACCACTATCCTATAAGGTAGTGTATCCACATTATCAAGGCAAATACTACCACTTCCCACTCTAGGTAGGGAGTCACAAAGATTTTTTCCTGAGATCTCAACTGCTTCAGCCTAAATTTGATAATTGTATGTCACTGTATCAAGGTTTACATCGATCACACAAGGGCATCAATGAACAAGGAATGTGAGTAACTCATCCAAACACAATATGATATACATAGAAAGAACATGGCATAACATGTTCATCTTCACATCAAAGGGAAGGAGAGTAACCTCAACCAAGAAACTCCACCACACCCACTAGTGGAATCCCATGAAGAAAGCATCAAAAATAAAAATTCCACCAGCAATGTGAGGACCTTCTCTGAAACTACATCCATAAAATCTCAATGAACACACAAGTTAGGGTGAGTCATCTACTACACCTCAATACTATCCTCTTTTGGCCAAACCGAATCACCCTTGAGGTTTTTCACACATCACAAAAACTCATCTTGGTGCGGAGGAACCCATGTTCCTCATACATACAAATCTACATCGAACAACACTGACACAGGGATACATTGATGGAGTATGTCACCTCAGTTTACACCTCAAGAAATAAATAGGGAGAAAAGGGTACCTCACCCAACATCTAGAAATTACTACTAAAGAAAGTTGACGAGATGCAGAGTGTACCTCTTATCATCGTGTGAACTACGGTATCATATATATTCAAAGCCTGTATCTATCTACGGCCCAGGCCACCAACTCCCTGAGACCGATGTGGGATATCTAGTGGCGGTGGAAGGATCTCATAGTGATGTCCACCACCCATATCTCCTCTTAATCCTCTTCAAGCTCGGCCTCTATGGGGACCTCTCTATTCATTCCTAGGAGATCCTTGATCACGACGTTTTCTATGAGATGGAGGTCCATCATCTATATGTATATACTAATCATAGCATCGGGTTGGTAAGTCTCATGCCATGTGACCAATCTCATCACAATTATAAAACCAGACCTCCCTAGGCTGACCTAGTGCTCATTGCATCCCCTACACTATACGACCAGATTATTGAGTCTTCTCATGGAAGGGTCTCAAATTCCGAGATCTCTGGCGCCTACCAACCACTCTAAATGAATCATATCTTTCATGCCTGATATATCTAATATTGTCTACATTTTTATATTCATTTTAATTATTTTTACCCTCTCAATTTATCAATTTTATATTATATGGATCAATGTTTGATTTATGATGTGTTTTGAAAAAAATTGTGAAAGGTTAATAGTTCAGAATTTTTGACAAAATTTTACAACTATGGTATTTTAATAATTTCTTTAAAAATGTAATTTCAAATTTATTGATTTGTTTTTTTAATGAAATTTTTTATTTCCATAAACTTTTTATACCAAACCATGAGATGATTCTAGTATCTAGAGGCCTAAAATTAATCAAGTTGAACAATTGTTCAGGTGTAAACTGTTCAACCCACCTCTATAATGAAATCTCGACTCAGTATAAACACCTCCAATTGAAATTATTTTACATGGAATTCAATGAGGATTCATAGGTCCATTCGTACAATTAATTTCATGAAGTTTTGATATCATCATGGTGACATTAGAATTAAATATTTTGAAGGATGATTCTTGAAACCATTATAAAAAACAGAAAAATCCAATAAAAATTCATAACTCTTAAAGACGGTGGCCAATTAAGATTACATTTGTAAGTTAAATAGAAGATACAATTATGAATAACTTTTGTGAAGTGGAAAAACATCAATATTTCATTTTTTATCTCAAAAATTCTATATATTTTAAAGGTTAGATTCTAGCCTATAAAATGAGGATAACACCTTCATCACAAATCATTCCATTCCGTCCCCATACCATATTGGGCACCAAGGAGAGGAGGTTAAGTGGTCATTTAGGATTTCTATTTTGTTTTATTTTTATTTTTAGTTTTATTTTTCATGTAACACATTCTTATTTTTTATTAAAGTGTTTCTATTTCTTCTTCCATCCCTATTCTAATTTTCCTCTCTCCTCGATCTATCCACTGTGATACCTCCTCACTTGGAAATGGGAAGTTAATAACCTAAGGCTTAGCCCTGGGGGTGGTTTCACTGTGTTCTTCATTCTTGCACTTTAATTAAAATGTTTTATATTGATTGGTGTAGGATGTATTAGTATTGCATGGGTGTGGTGGTCATCCACCATGACATTATTTTCAATTCCATTTCTTTTCCTTGATTAATCATTTCCCATCCCATCTCTTTGGAAAACCCTTATTATGGTGGAGTTGGGGTTTCATAATGGTTTAAACCTAATATTATGGTGCCCAATTTTTTTGTAATATCATTCTTGTTTGATATGCTATCATATTTGACTTTTATAGGAGGTTTGGTTTTGTGTGCCAGACGCATACTAAAATCTCACACTCAATAAATCAAAGAAAATTAATTCATTAATTATATTTCACTAAATAATTTTCAAATTAAATTCAAATAAAAAATAAATAATGAAATAAGCTGTGTTATCAAACCCTGGATCAACGATTTTCTTCTCTAATATAATTCTATTTGTATCATCATCTGCATTTATTTAATTATTTTTAACCTTGTGTTTCTCAAAACTATTAAAAACTTCATTTTCAATAAATAAACTAAAAAACAAAAAAGAATTATATTAGGTGAATTAGAATAAGTGATTGAACTGACGATAATGATCTTCAGGTGAGACGACCCTGCTCAATATCTGTACTTCATTAGGAACTTAAATTACTTTTGTCATGCCCTCTGGCAGGCGTGTGACAAAACATGTGTCATTTCCTTGGTGTTAATAATTTATTTCAATCATGTTTTAAAAATTCACATTTTTATAAATATTTTTTAATTTAATTCTTTATTTTATAAAATCAAAAATGTAATTTTTTCGTGATTTATTAAAATTCAGATTATTATGCATGGATAAATTAATCCCAGGTGAAAAAGAAACAATAATAAGAATATAAAGGTTATAATAGAGCTCAGTTGCAAGAACACAGAGAAAAAAATAGAACAACTAACAAGAAATGTTGATAGAGTTTTTGATTATGTCCATGCATTAATGGAGAAACCTAACCCTGTGTCAGAGTAAGAACCTGAGAAAGTGGTGGAAGAAATTTCACCATTTATCTTTGAAATTGTAGAACCTGGGGAGGAAAATGTAGAAGATATTCCATCTAAGACACATGTGGGTGACCAACAAGAATTTAATTAATTCTAGAATGAATGTGAGGAAGTAGTTGATCTTTTTAAATCATGATAAGTTGAAGATCCATCACCCATAAAAGGAAGACAACACCCAAGTTGTGGAATTTGAAGTAAGGATAGAGGAGCCTGAAAACCTACCTACACCCATCAGTGATCAACTCTAAGAGGCACTATCCATCGAAGAAGAGATGTAAGTAGAAAAACCTTAGGGAGATGATACATTCTTGAACACAAACTCATTTGATTTTAAGGAAACTAATTTGAGTGTCACCCCTAATAGTTTTAAATTTTCTAATTCAGTTAACTCATATTATGCCATGGAGGAATATTATGAAAAATAAGATTCACCTATTGAGGAACACTTTGAGCTCCCTGAAGACTTTGAACATTTACTCAAGGAAGTATAAGAAGATAACCCACTGGCTCTTCTTGAAGAACATGAGATACACAATACTTACAATAAAAGGGATTATTTTTAAATTAATTATATAAATTTAGATTTTCGATCTCCCATTGATTTTTCTTTTAATGAACCACATTTGGCGCAACCACTAGAAGAGGAAGAAGATGTTTCACAAGTAGAAACAATGGAGTAGGAGGTTCCATACATCATCCTAATCCACCATGAAAGTTTTACCTCATTGTGAAGAGGGGGGATCTTGTATACTATTTCCATGGATCATTAATCACCCTAAAGGATGAAGAAAAAGCATGGAAAATCCAAATGTGGTGGTTAATATCAAAGAAGCTTCATCCCTGTCATATTTTGTATAATAGCCTGTAAGGCCCTTTCGAAGAAGTAGAAAATTTGGGTCCAATCGGGGGATCATACAAAGATTTATCCTTTACAATATTTCCAGTAATTTTATTTTTAAGTTTAGGAATATATATTTCAAATTTAGTCTTACAAATTACTCAATAATGAAGTTCACTCTGACTATCTTTTTGAGCATACACTACATTATTCTTATACTTTATTGTGTAATTCTATTTTCTAGGTTCATAATATAAGATGTTATACTAAAATAGAGTTAGGAAATAATTATATTTATTTCAAAATGGAGTTCCCTTTTAGGGGTTAAACTTTTAAACTCCTTACAGTTTTGCCCAAATCATGATGGAGATTTCAACTAAAATTGCATGCCCAAACATGAGTTCATTATTTACTTAATTTTTCAAGGAGACATAAGTTTCATAGGAATCCTATGATTTCATGTATTTTATATCAATGGTAATGAGATTTATTGAGTAAAATAGAAAATGTAATGTTTAATGTGAAGCATGGATATTGAAATGATGACTCATGATTTATGGGAATTGATTTTCATGTAAATGAAATTTCTCAACCATTTTTCATGATTTGTATTTTAATAATTAATTTGAATTTATTTGTTATTATTAATCATGTCTTCCATGATTATCCAATATTATATTCCCATTCTCGAGAGGATATCTAGACCAAGCACTTAATATTTATTCTTTGCCATATTTCTTAACTGATATTGGGATATGTCACCTGCAATAACGTCCATTTGAACTTGTCAATGCTATGACTTTTAAAAAAACATTTAAAATGATTGAGGAATATTTTGAAAATATTGTATCCTTAAAGACAACCTTTATATCAATCCTTATTTAGCCAATAGAGACTATTAATGACATTGTCAGGTATGTGTCATGTTTCAATCCATTTTTATCCATTTGTACACTACTCTTTGTATTTGCATGATATTTTGAAGTTTAAGTATAGGGGTGGAGGTTTTCATGGTGGAAGGGATGATTTAAATTGTCAGGAAAAAGTATGGGGGTCTTATTGTGGGGATGGTAAAAGGTTGTGGAATCATTCATTTTACTTCATTTTCCCCTCTTGAATTAAAAAAATAAAAAAAGACAAAAAACCCCAAAAAAGATAAAAAATGTTTTATGATTTGGGAGAACAAAAAATCACCATTTTCCAATCTAACGATCCTGTAATCATATGTGGTTAGGTCATGGATGTGAGGATTGATCTAATCAAAAATTTTGAAAAAAGAAAAAAAATTAAAAAGTAATAAAAATATTCAAGAAGGTTCACAAATCATTCATTATGCTTACTTAATCATACCATTTACTTTGAGTTTTGGTGAAGTGGGTGTTTCTAATTTTAAGGGGGGAACTTTATTACAATTTTACTTTTCATATCATTTATTTCACTTAAGATATTATCCTCCCCATTGAGACTTAATTTTTAATGAATAAAATACTACTAACCTTAACCCTCAAATCCATTTGAACCATGATTGAATAGTGCTCATGATTTTATGTTCCTTTTGTCTTTACAAATTATACAATGTAGCTCATTTCCAAGCCTATGGATAAGGAACATGTTATAATGATATGGTCATAACTATGCTTGATTCATTTCATGAGATATGAGAAGAAAAATTCAAAGATGAGGTAAATCATGAGTTCTCTTATTTTATACTAATGAATTGAAGAGCTTGAATGAATGAATAAAGATAATCCATTATTATTTTCAAAGGGAAAAAGTAACATACATGAATTATTTATTTCTTTAAAAACTGTGAAATTAAATTGATACTTCATGTGTAATTTTAAAAAATTGACTTGATATTGAAATTTTTTAAATTTCATTACTTTGGAATTTTAATATTGGTATCATTGGTGTCTTCTCAATTCCATGTTGAGATTTTTTGTGTGAGGTAAATCATTGTTTAAGTGTGGTGTAATTGATGGAGAAAATATATTCCATATTTTTTATAATAATTCTTATTTTTTTTACCCTCCTAATATATCAGTTTGAACTTATATAGATAAATTTTGGATTTATGTTGTGTTTTGAGAAAAATTGTTAAAACTGATTAATTTTGGATTTATGATTGATTTTTACAACAAAGGTATTTTGGTCATTTTTTTTAAATATAATTTTAAATTTAGTTTTTTTTTGAAGTACTTGATTTGTTAGCTTAAATATTTTCTTCTGTACAAGGGGATGTTTCAAGTATCTAGTGGCCCAAAAAATTAATCTATTTGAACAAATTTTCAGGCACACAACATAGACCCCACCTCAATAACAGAATCACAAATAGGTTTTTATTCCTATAAATGAGTTTATTCCACATGTAATGGAACTATGACTCATATGTTAGTTTGTTAAATTAATTTAATTGTGTTTTTAGATCATCCAGGTGTCCGTTGAATAAAATATTTTGAAGGAAACATCCTAGAACCTTCATCCAGAAAAACTAACATACAATAAAAAAATTCATAACTACTAAATAAGGATTTCAATTAAGATAAAATTTAGACGGTGAATATAGGATACAATTATGAACAATGTTTATAGAGGATAAAATATTTGAATTTTCAATTTAATGGCTCACAAATGCGAGATATTTTAGATCACAGATTCTATCCTATAAAAGGAGGAGATCTCCTCCTTCACAAGTAATTCCATTCCATCCCCACATGATCTAGGGAACCAGGGAGATGAGTCCAACGAGGCATTTAGGATTTATATTTTGTTTTATTTTTAGTTTTATTTTTATTTTTTATGTAACACATTCATATTTTTTATTAAATTGTTTCCATTTATTCATTCATCCCTATTCTAATTTTTCTCTCTCTTCCATCTATATATTGTGATCTTTTATCACTTGGTATTATAAAGTTACTATCTTTAGGCTTGGCCTTGAGGGAGGTTTCATAGTTTTATTCATTATGGTTCTTCAATTAAAATTATTTTCAATCTATTTTTGGTGGATGTATGAGTATTTCACGGGTGAAGTGGTCGTCCACCATGACAATATTTTCAATTCCATTTATTATTATTGATTATTCATTTTCTGTCACATATCGTAGACAAACTCTTCATACGGTGGAGTTGGGATTTCCATAATGGTTGAAATGGAATAATATGGAGTCGAGTCTTTTTGGAATAACATTCTTGTTTGTGGTTTATCTTATTTGACTATTGGAGGAGGTGTGGTTTGGTGTGCCATACGCATGCGAAAATCACACACTCAATAAATAAAGGAAATTTAATTCATCAATGTGGTTTCAAAAAATGAATTATCAAATTAAATTTAAATAAATAATAAATAATGAAATAACCTGTGTTATCAAACCCTGGATAAAGGCCTTTCTTATCTAATATCAGTCTTTATGCATCTGCATCTATATTTATTTAATTATTTTTAATATAAAATTTTAAAAAACACTTAAAACATTGTTTTTAATAAATAAAAATAATAATTATTAGATAATGGGGATTAGAATCAATGATTGAACTGACTGAAATTCTCCTCAAGTGAGATGACCCAGGTCAGCCTCTATGCTACATTAGAAAGTTAAATTTACTTTTCTATACCCTATGGCTTGCATGTGTTAGCACCCACTACAAACACCTGCTAACTGGAACCCCTCTGATAAATAAAACTCTATCACAAGTTCTCATTCGAACACCCTGTCGTAGGTGGGGATGCACAAGGGCGCTAAGTTAGATCTGATCTCTCTACAGAGTCCCTACACAAATTCTTGTGCTCATAATTATCCATTTATGATCATGTCGAGGGAATAGCGTGTAACATTTTTGAACCTAGAGGTGTACTCAACCACTATTATACCTCCCTACTGAAGCTCTAGAATCTCCTAGATCCAAATTGATCATAAACAGGATGGGAAGTAATCCTCACGGAATAGCTATTTGAAGTCATCCCACAAGAGTATTGACTCATCATGCATCCAGGTAACCAATCTCCACCAATGCCCATCTACTCTGTGGAAAAAAATAGAGTACCAAAATTACCCTCTCACTTGTCAGTTTCTAGATAATCCTAATGATATAGACCACTGACTCTAGACAATCCTCAGCTGCTTGAGGATCTGGCTTGCCACAGAACCTCATCGGTCTCCAGCACTATAACATTAGGAGTGTGCTCAGCTAGTGCACATTATCATTATTTTATGTTAGGATAATATGATTCTAAACAGGTTGAGGTGATGCAACCTGCCCACATGGAGGACGAATATCATGGGATGGACCCCGAACTGAGGCCTCGTCACTCATAGGGTCATCGTCAAGAATCAGAGCTGGTATATTTCCTTCATGTCATCATGGAGGCATCTCAAAATTTATCAAGGAGTACCGTGGTCATATTAGCATATACACATATATAAACAATAATAGGGACCCAACTCAAGAAGGGTAGTAAAAGAATAAATCCTATATGGTGCATTTATCATTGATCCCTACAAAAAATTTCATAGCATGCCGAGTCGACAAGCAGGTTGTCAAGGTCCTGGTGAATGGCTATGTTAGCCACAACACCATCACTGGACTCCCTAGCCCAAGAGACACAATATAGAATCATTGACATTGTAGACCTAATGCAAACTAGAAACACTTTTAGGGAAATATCTGAACAATGTCCCAAGGGTCAAACAACCTTTGATACCAATCAGTCACTACCCAACCAAAGATGGGGCTCGAGTCACAACTACACCAAGCCTTCCTCTATAGGTCAGGGGTGGCGACAAGCAATAAAGTTTCACTAAACTCAGGGATACCATTGACTAAAAACATTTATATACTCACACAAGAAGATCAAAGAAAAAGTTTAGAGGGAATGAAATGAAAAATGAAACCCTACTATAAATATAAAAAATAATCATGAAATAGTAAAAAAAATTAAGTATGGTAGTCTATAATGAAAAGAAAACAGTGGAAAAGTACTTTCCCAAAAATAAATATGTCCCAAGATGAAAAAAATAGAAATGATTTAACATCTGAGAAACCCTAGATCATGTATCCCAAGATATGACCACTATACACTGTCCAAGTATGACATATCCATAATATCCTCTGAAGTCACAATCAACCTTTCTGCCATCTAGAAAAGACATGAAATGTGTTGGGTGAATCCCATTCATGGTTAGTATATACATTCCTAGGTGAATGCCCAAAAAAGGCTGAAGGGGGAGCAGTAAGAGATACAAATGAAGAAGAAATAATTAGATAGAACATGGTATAGTAAGAGAGTACATCTCAACCCAATAAGAGAGTGAAAGTGAACTCCTCCAAACACAAGGATATTTAAAGGATGAGAAGATGAAATTCTCATCGAGTCTCCTCTACCTATATCAAGAGAGTGGACTCATCCAACCATGAGAATCTAAACACGAAAACATGTGGTGTACCTCACCCATCTTCACTACTCCTAAAAGAAGAGTAACTATACCTATGGATTGAGTAATGAAGTAGGATATGTGTGTGTGTGTTCCTAGTCAATGAAAATAAAATGAGGGAGTAAGAGGATTTTCATCTCATTGATCAACCTAAGAAGATATGTAGAAATATTTCCAAGGTAAATTCAATCTACGAAGCCACGGACCTCAGGAATCTACCCATGTCATAGAAGTAAAAGGTACCAAATCACCACACCTTGATAGTATCAGATTTGGATGACACTGACTCACCCACATGGTTTTAAGTCACATCACAAGGAGCTTCTTGGTGGAGAAAGTGCCCCTCTTTCTCATGAGTCCAATGGTTCTTCAAACCACACCTCATCACTATGCCCCACAATTGATGGGTCACTAGTTTTATGAAAGGATCTAGTGACATAGTGTGATAGGAGGTTCCTACTCTGGTAGTCACTAAGGAACACCACTTCTCAATCCAACAGGAGGGTACCACTTGGGAAGGTCATTGGGGAGCACCACTATACAATCCTACTGAAGGGTAATCGTAGTTAGTTGTCAGGAAAGAACCACTGCCTATCTCGTCTAGAGGGTTACACCTAGAAGATGTTATCAAGGAATGTAGCTACCCATCCCAACTGAAGGGTATTACCAGAACATCGAGGATCTCTACTTCCCAGTCCTACTGGAGAGTAACTTTGGATCATTAGGGAATGCCACTACCCATTCATACTATTGGGTAAGCCCGAAACTGGCATTAGGGAATTCCATTTCCCAACCTAGCTTGAGGGTAATCCTAGAACTTCTATAAGTGTACATGACTACCCAGCCTAGCTAGAGTGTAAGCCCAATACTACTCTATTGATTTTGTATGATCACTGCTGTCATCGGGTGTCCTCTCAGTTCATTCCAAACCCAAAACATTTTCATTATATCTAAAAACCCACTTCTGAGGTCATAATCATGTTCTATGTGTAAAAACACCCAGGATATGTTAACTGTAAGGAAAATTTTGAGTTCAAATAAAGAAGACACAAAGCTTTTTGGTCTCCTAAAATTGGGGAAAATGACATGTTAGGGATCCACACGACATGTGGTCCTGCTCTAATATCTGCTCATGTCATTTTCAGAACACATCTTATTTTCCATGTAGCACCACATAACGTATAATGGAACTACATGGCATGTCTTAGTCAAAAGCCTGACAAATGCAAGAGGCTCACCATGGGTTCAAGGGAAATAAATTTAATTTCACTAATGTGGATCTTCAAAAGACCCAAGATGGATAAAAGGATCACACCGTTACAACCCTCAGGAAAAAACACCCGATATAGAATATTCTCTTGCCTCAATCTGACATTTAGTGAAAAGTCGCATTTCACTGTATCACGCTCGAATGGTACTTCAAGGGTCTAAACCACGAGTCCAAATCAAATACCCAGAATTTATTTTGAAATGCCCATATGAAATTCAGGGTTGCAACATCACAGATGGTTCAATATTATGAAACTGTATAAGGAAGATATGTATGATACAATATTACACAGTAGTAACAATTTTATTTTTATTGGTTGTTTTGTTGACCTACGGAAAAAGTTTGAAAAAGGTATCCAACATCAGTCTTAAAATGACCATCTCAATTCCAGCATCACATGGCTACTGATCATTTCGAAATACGTAGTCGTATGATGAATTTATGATCAGATTCGGGATAGACACACAAAACAAATAATAACAAAAATTTATATTATTTTCTTTAATTTTTTGAGACCTCAAACATGATTCACGTGTGAATCTCTCCAAGTGGTGTGCAACACCATTCCAATTCATTCACAAAGTTTCCATATACATGAAATTATCTTTTTCATAATAATAATAATAATTTTATTATACTAATTTAATATTCAACAAAAAATACAAGGAAGCACTTGACATCCCACCCCATTCCTGACGTGAGAAAGAATGAGGAACCTCTTTTATGTATTAAAAACTCATTTTATATTTATATATATATATATAATGACTTTAATTTTATTTAAAAACAAAAAACCCTTTTTTACTTTATTATATTAAATACATTTAATTTAAAATAGGTTTATTTATTAAATTAATAACATTAAATATGAAATGATTTTATTAAATTTAAACAATTTAATTTATTTATCCATACATTTCATGACACCATTATTATTATTAGTTAATACAATAATAATCACAAATAATCCTTTAATTTTTATCAACTCATAACCATTATTATTATTAATAGAAATAATTATTAACACAGGCTATGCTGACTGCATCCAACCACCTCATCGAGGATCTCAATGAAACCATCATCACGTCTATAGCAAACAGCCTCCGCCATGAGACTCCTCGCACGAACTCCACTCAAAATTCACCCTATCACATCGCACATCATTGTTGGGTGCCAATCGAGAAAATGGGGGTTGTCAACCTAATCCTAAACGACCTCCAAACAAAAACGTGAACCCACAATGCCGATCTTATCCATCCACCCAAAATCATACTAAAATTTTATTAATCTGTCTCCATTTCATCGTTTCATATATCGTTTGTGCCCCCCAAAAAATACAAGGGTTCGATCTCACTAAAAACTAACTTGACAATGTCGAATCATGAGCCTATGTTCTAACAATGAAGAACACAAATAATGGTGGGGAAAATCAACAATAAAAAGGTTTTAAAAATCACTGGACATGCATTCTTGGCTGATGATCAAGAACAGGGAACTAGGGTTAGATGAACAATTCAAAAAATAATTAAAACTTATAATATGGGAACATATTAAGGTTTTTAAAATTCATGTATATTAAATTGAGGGAATTGATCATGCTGAAAATTTTAATTATAAGGGGAGAGAACTATATATAATTTTTCCTACCTTGATTATGGATCGATCGTTTCTGAAGAACGCATTCACTAACGATGAAGACGACCTGCTTTATCTACCACTTGTCAATTAACCTTGAACTAGTCACTGATCGTCATCTGGTCTCAATCCCCCAATAGATAAGGGTTGGGAGATCCTCTCAATGATCCCAAGGTTATGTGGCTAATCCTAGAGATTTTCCATAGTAGCTTATTTATAGAATATAGTTCATTAGTTCATTTAATTTAAAACAAATAAATAAATTATTTATTTCAACTAAATGCATCTTCCAATAGCTTCCTCATCCAAACATCCTACACCGGAATATAATATGTTGCCCTTAAGGAAAATAATACCATACAAACTTAACTGTGGTATCAAATTTTCAATTTGAGTCCCTGTTCATGAGTTATTTGTTTTAGCATTAAAAATAAAATAATTTTATTGATGATTACATCCTCGGAGAATTTTTCTATAGATGACCCACTCCGATAAAAGTTTTCTCACACCTAGGGTAAAATCCACATTCCATACTCAACCATGCCCTCATATTTTTTATCTGAGATTTCATTTACGATATATTCCACTTCGAAAAAAACCGTGCGTGCGTAATAAAATTTTATTTAATACTTTTATAAAATTATTTCTCAGAACACCGAGGCTCAAAATCGCACGCCGTCTTACTTCCTAGCTCTTGAAATATTCATATAATTATTTCAAAGTATTATAGGGAAAATTTGGGTCTCTAAAATTGTTTTATGATCTTTTGGAACAAAAATATTTGGTTCATATGATGGTTGTGACCTATATCTCCTTATAATTAATTGGGTAATTATTATTGTTATATAATCTCAAATAGTACATGGGAGGTTTTTCCAAGCCTGAAAGATGGTACACAGGTGGTTTTTCCAATCCTAAAAGGGGTACACTAGAGGTTATACAAATTCTGAAGTAGGTACATAGGTAGTTATACCAAGACTAACATGTTATAAATGTCTTGGAGGATATAAATGGCATATGTTTTACTATGATTATATGTATACCAAAAATCCTTATCTTATACAACTATTATTCTCTCATGGATCCTATTTTTTAATTATATAGAGATTCATGTCTTATGAAAAATCACAATATATTCCATGACTCACGGTTGTGATCTATGATATGCATGGTATGGTTTTAAAATGTTATTCTCATGTTATCAAACCCATATTATCATGTTACATTGATTTCTCTTTTTTATTCCCTTATTGAGCATCTAAGATAACCCTTTTTTATGTTTCCATTCCCCATGATATGAAGAAATGTATTATGTACGATATTTATAAAATGGGTTCTAGTTATGAATAAATTTTTGGGATATGATTTAAATCAAATATAGACCATTTTTTATGTTTCCATGTTTCCAAATGATGTATACTTAAATTATTATGGTGTTGATTTTCATGTAATGTAGTGAATATTCATCTAAAAATATATAATATTTAGGTATAAGAAGTATGGGTCCTTACCATTTCTATAATAGAAGGGTTTTTTAACCATTATAAACTATGATGAGAAAACATTACTGAGATCCCTCAGGATATGTCTATGGATATCTCTAAGGATATTTCTAGTTATGGGGAAATGTATTGAAATTTTCATGGAGTTCATGGTGAGAATTTTCAATGAAATTTCATCCCTAACTTGAATATACAAGAGGAAAAAGTTCTAGAACAGATGTTCATAGGGATAATAACTCTAAAAAGTGTGTCTGAATTGACACGATCCTTATCTAGTGCACAAAGGGCCTTACAATGCACCTAGTTTGAAACTCTTGAGTGATAAATTAGAAATTTAAAAAACATTATGAACCATCAAATAAGATTTGAATAATGACTATTAATTATATTGGTTAATAATAAGGTCTTGTATATCAAAAATAAGGTGTTATTTTTTAGACATCCTATAATTTATTTTTCATGATTACATGGTTTCCGACTATGATTATAGTAGATGACACTATGCTTTTTGGATTTAGTCAAAGGATGGAACCTTATGGAACCATATTACTACAATTTGTGGAGGATAATTAAATGATTATACATCTATGTTACCAATATGTTATGGGATTTATAATGAAAACCCCATATGATATGCTCAAAAAAATTTATAAAACTATGAATCATGTGGTGCTTTCAAACTATCAATGGTAGGAACAATGTTGTTTCATGCCCTTCACGAGGAAATGTACACCTTCTTTTTGTGGTTATTCTGATCCACTAGTTATCAAAAAATGAATTAGAACCATTTAACTGATATTATTTACTCCTCTATTTGGAGAATAAAAAATTTATTTAATCTTTCTATCATTTTGAAGGAAATATAGACCAATGTTGGACTTATATAAAAAATAAAAGGAAAAAATATTGAATTGAATTCATGGAGTGGTATGAGTTTAAGAGCTTATTTTTTAATAAATACTTCCTTCATTTTATTTATATGAAAATGGAGAAGGAATTCCATGAGCTAAAGAAGAAGGATGATTAATTTTTTGGTACCTAAGCGGAAAATATTTCAAGACTTTAAAGATATGTTTCCCATATTATCATCCAATCTAAAATTTATTTTCATCAATTCTTAAGTGGATTAAAAATATTTCTCCAAAGTTCCTTATCCATAATGGACATTAGTATATATGAAAAAAAAATAATTCTATGTGATATCAAGGTGAAAACAAATATCAGAGTGAGCCATAAATCATAGGGATTTGATAAGAAAAAGAATATGGAAATTAAGGTAAACTATAAAAACTATATAGAGAATAAGATGATAATTCATTCATTCTTGATGTGTGGAAGGAAACATGAAATAAATTATCATAATGGGAAATATTAAATGTTTTATGTATGGTATGGAAGGTCATGAAGAATTTTACAACCAAATTGATTAGAATAGGTTATTTAATGATATTAATAAAGAGATAGATCCACAGAATACCCCCACCACACTTGTTTTTAAAATGTAAGGATTTCAGGAATTATTTGAATTAATGATCGAATCAAAGGGACAATGAGGATGATAAACCATAACAAAATTTTAAGGTAATAAAAAGGAGATATATTGTGCAATAAAAATGTATAAGTTAACTCCATAGTTAATAATTTTATTTCTAATTTTGTATGAAGGATCTATATAAATTTTTATTTTTTTTTATTTTAGTGGAACTTGATTTAATTCTAAGAGTTGATCGTATCCCTTTATAAGGATTCTGGAATAATGAAACCAAATTTGATACTCTATCGGTGCAAGGATGAACTCATGCTTCCAATATAAGGTATTTTTGTATAAGATAAGAGCTTATATAAAGAATAAAGGGTGAATTATATTTTGGGAGAATATATGTCTCAATATAATATTAATATAACAGTTATGGATACTATCATTGGTTTATGATTATAAGGTTGATAATAAGTTCAAATTCAAATACACACCCTTTTATGTTTTATGGGATATGTGTTTATCCTGATTAAGGATATTTTGGGAGAGATTTAAGACAATAAAACCATTTGGTTTTGTATACTTGTAATTTATTTTAGAATGAATTACTTCTGATTTTCTAGATATAATATTAAATGTAAGAGTATCATTTAGGTTTTGTGTTATCTTTAATGATTAGTTTATTATGGTTTATTGAAATTTGGGGAGACTATATGAGTTATATTAATAATTCTTTTTGAAAAAGATGACTCGTGTGTCTAGTGACAACCTACCACAACCTGTAAGGCTACAGGTATTGAAACCACAATCAAATGATGAAAAGGGTATACCATCTACCACTGGAACACATGAAATAGTGTTTCTAGTTGGTAAACAAAAAGAGAGAAACTGTTGAGTATGTATCTCTGTGCTTAGTACATCATCAAGTGAATGCCGAGAGAGAATGGTTTAATGGTTGATACAACCATTATCCATACTAGAATAGAAATGGTAAAAAATAACCCTATGTTTTTTAATTGGTCTCCCTAAAACATATAATTTTCTCAATTATATAAGGGTCATTGTTGACCTCTTTTAAATGTAATCACAATTAATCACTCTCAAATAAGTCTTGCCTCTTGGTCAGTCTTCTTGAAAATATATTTAGGAAGTGTTATGGTTGAATGAAGTACCACATTCCATTGAATTTGATTGGGATCTATGGTTTAATAAGATATTTTGCTTATGTATTCAACAATCTCTTGATATAGAGTTGAGTTTCATAATTATGTATCATTCTTAGATAGATGGCCAGTCTGATAGAAAATTAAAAACCTATATGTTATGATGATATTTATTGTATTGATTTCAAGGGTAGGTGGGATAAACATATTCATCTATTTTAGGTTTTCTTACCACAATATCTTTCACTCAGGAATTTGGATGGCACTTTATGGTTCTCTCAATGGAAGAAAGTATAGAGTTATGACATACTAGAATAAAGTTTCAAAAATAATCCAATTGGGGCCTGATTTAGAAAAAGAAATAACAAAGAAGGTTAGATCTAGTCAACAACACATAATGGTGGAACAATATTGAGAAAAACAATTGTGTTTATAATCATTAACATGATATGGAACATAAAGTTAGTGAGAAATAAATTTATAATAATTTCTCCATGGAAGATAAAAGGTGTAACAAAGACTGAGTTATATTAGTCCCTTTGAAATTTTTTATCATATTGGGATAATAACTAATTGTTTTGTGCTTCCACCAAATATCTCTCAGGTTCATGATTTGTTCCACCTATCTCTCTATAGGAAGTACATGCATGACCCTTCACATGTATTGAACTCCGAGGTCAAACCAATGGAGCATGATCATTCTTCTGAGGAAAAATTGGTGGATATTCTCGATTATTCAAAGAATGTTTTATGAAACAAGACCACTCACATGGTTAAATTGTTGTGGAAATCCCACCTTTGAAATGAAACAACATTAAAACTAAAGGATGTAATGAGGAAGAACTATCCCCAGTTTTTTTTACTGAAGTGAAACCTTTTATGAAAATAATACATTTTATGGGGGTGGAATGAAATGCACTGAGATTTTGTGAAATAATAATTTTTAAAATAAATTTAATTTATTCTACATCATCTGTTACACATAACATTGAGTCTCAATGAAACATAACACACTACTAAAATAATATTATTCTATATGATAGTTATCTCCCAGCCTTAGGAGTGGCATATATGAACTGGATTGACTAAATTTAGAAAATATATGCTTTAAAAATGTATACAATGTGATTTATTTGGTTACAAATTAAGTCGAAATGGAAATTAAAAACAATTTGAAAATAGAGGCATTATTTTTATAAAAAACTAATTTTATGTGAAAAAATGTGTTTTATCTTAACAAATTAAATAAATAACTTCTGGGGGATTATTTTAATAAAAATAATATATTTTATATTCATTCAAATAACTAATATTCATCTTATATTTTTTCTAAGAGTGCGATAACAATTAGTCTAATTTTACCCTCAAAAAAACATTTTACTAAAAATAAGTTTCATCATATTTTGTGCACTTACATTTAAATTAATTTGATTCAATTTGAAAAACATTATTTGACAAAATGAAATCCATTTTTGAATTCGTCATTTTTTATTTATCTTGGAGTGATGTTTGGATAATTTCATAAAAAGTTATACTTTTTAGTTAATAGTGAAACATGTTGGTTTTTATTAAAAACTACATTTTTATTCAATGAATTTAAGAGATAAATAATATTTTAACATGGTAGTGAAAGTAAAATTAGTTCAAAAATAAGTATATTAATCTGTTTTGGTCATTAGAATCAATTTCATATTGAATATTGATATAAAAACTATTTAATCTTTTGAACATTTTCTCTTTGGAAAAATGCATTCTCATCATGTTTGGGGGTTTAATTTTAATTTATATATTTCTAATTTTATGAATGGAATTTGAAAAAATGGAGTTGATATTTGGAATAAACATAATTTATGTAATATAATAAGGTCAAATTAATATTTTGGAAAACTGAATAGTAAAAATTGAAAAAATGAATAACTAAAATTAATGTTAAAATGGGTTTATCGAGGGTTAAACTAAAAATATAAGGTATAAAATGAACTAGAAACATTTCCAATATTAATTTGGTGGATATATTTCAACTTTATCACCAATAAGGTTCACAAATCAACCATTTTTGATCTTTTTCGTATGCCGAAAATGTAATGTCTCGTATTTTGGAACTATTTTATTTTTTTCTATAGAAATTGATACATTTCAACTGGTGAATGAAAAAATAATAAATTCAGTCTTGGAATATAATTAAGAGTGTTTTTAAACTTAAAATTTTTTCATGAGGTTTAAGGCTTGGAAGGTTTCTCAGAAGTTTGGAAGAGTTTCGGGAGTGTTGGGATCTGAAGACTCGATTTCCAAGAGAAATAGATAGGGATCATAATTTGTTTAAATAGTGAATCCCATTATGAAAAACCATAATTCCCGGTAAGGGGTGTCACATGAATTTTAAAACCATGAAATTTGTGAATACATGATCATGCAAGAAGTGAAAATTAAAATTCAGAGGTTAGAGCATGTGTTATGCATGGTTTGGAAAACTATGCGCCTAGCCGTATGGTTAGTGCCACTTAACCAGTAAACCCAGATAATTATCAAAAACCAGGCATCCAAACTATGCAAGGTATGGTTCTTGGATATTATGGTCAATATATTTGGTGCATGGTTATCCAAATCACATGGACTAACTGTGCAACTCATTATAGATGGGTGAAATGACTATTTGGACCCTTTGACCTTATTTCTTTTCATCCTCATTTCCTCCCTCATTCTCTCATTCCCAGGCTATTCGAGATACCACCTTTTTTCAATTATATGATTCCATTTATATTTTCTATTCATGCTCAGAATAAATTATCATTGGTTTCATTGGATATGTATCGGTAAGACCTTGATTCCTCTTGCTTCCCTTTAAATTTCCCCCTATTGTATGTAATAATAAATCAGCGCTATCTCTTTTTCCAAATTTCCAAGGATTTTGTAGAATATTCTAATTTATCTCATTATTGTTCAAATCAAGGCCCAATATCAGACAAGTAGACCATCCTAAGAATGTGGTAGGTTATATATATGGTTTTCCTTTAATGTTGATTTGTTTATAAAGTATTATTTTTTTCAACATGCTATAATTTCTCAAGTTTTTTACCTAAATTATTAAACACCATGAATTAATTACCTATGACTTTTTTAGATGTGATATGACACCCTTGTACATGGTTAGAGATTTATGACCTAAATAGAAACCACCACATAAGGTGAGCTTCACTAATTATTCTATCAAAATCAATGATTTCTTATTTTTCTAACACACCCCTCAAGATGTGTTGATTTATTCCCATATTTGTATTTCTATATTCACATTTTGAATCACCTTATTAGGCGTGAGAAATAACCTTACCACAAAAAATTATTATATTGACTTAAATAAATGATACGACGATCTTGTCTCTATTTTCTAATAAAAAACTTTTAGGTGCAATGTCTTATCTAACAAAAAGGGGTTATTTCATGAAATTACTTGGGAGATATAGGGAATTTTCATGTAATTGTACTTTTTTATAATTAATTAATGAACCAAATTGTGTAATTTTCATAAATGATGAGTCAATTGTAGTACCATATAACATACCCTTTCTCAAAACATCTAACGTAAATGATAAAAGGTAATTTCCTGAAAAATAAAAGGATATTTTCCCCCTATTATTATGATACTCAGGAATGACATCCCTGGGAATATAATACCTTTAATTATGAAACTCAGGAATGGTATCCCTAGGGATGGTGCCCCTTATGATTATGATACTCATACATGGAGTCCCTGAGCATGGTGTACCTTAGGATTATGATACTCAGGAGTAGAATCCTAGGGCATGGCATCCCTCACATTATGATACTCAAGCATGCAATCCCTAGGCATGGAATCCCTTATTGTTATGATACTCAGTCATGTAGTCCCTCATATGTTCATAAAACTCAGTCATGACATCCCTTACAACACTATGATACTCATGTGACTATGCATGGATGCCTGAGTTACTCTTGAGGTCTTGGATCACACTACATATCTATATAAATGGCTATATAGATCCCTACAAATAAATTACACACACAGACACAGAGAGATATATATATTTACATATATCTGTGTGTGTTTTTGAGTGTGTGTACACAACTATATATATATTTCTATATGCATTCCTATTTATAAGTTATATATATATATATAAACACATGGTGACTTCTTCTGAGGAGTTCTGGATTTTCCCAAAGTAGGTATGGTCGGCCAGATGTCCCTGAGGAACCCGAGCCGACTTGGTTACATTTAAATTTATTACACTGCCTTACTTTTGATATACACACACTACTAGAAATTGGTTTATTACTGATGGGACTCCATCGCAAATGGCCCGTTGTAGAAAAGGGTGACGCAAAAAAAACTATTTGGGATGGGATGTGAACCCGTCACAAAAGGGCCCATCGTAAATAGATTTAAAAAATTAAAAAAATAAAACTGAATAAATTAATATTAATAATAATAATAAAATAATACTGTAAAATAATAATACTACTACTAGTAATACAAATTATGAGTGACAAACTTTCTAGTAGATTGGGGACAACTCTTTGGATCGACGACTCATCTCCTTAAAATTTTCTATGAATGAAACAATTATGAAAATTATACTTTGATGAATGCATATCCATTTCTGTATGCACGATAGTGTTGAGTAGGGAGGCCTCAATGCACTGTTCTCCATTCTTGTGCATATGAAAATGGATATCCTTATGTTGGAGCAGAATTTTCAAAGTGATTTTAGTTGGAGAAATTTGCAAGGATATGAGTTGTAGGGAAAAAGAGTTGCCACCAATCCACTAGAAACTGTCTCAATTTTTTACTTATTATTACACTATATAAAATTATGTCGATTTATTCCAATCATTACAATTGATTAATAATTTTTACAATTTATTACTAATTATTACAATTTATTAATAATTGTTGTTATTTATTACTAATTATTACAATTTATTACTAATCATTAGAATTTATTTGTAATCATTACAATTTATTACAAATCATTACAATTTATTACTAATCATTTTAATTTATTACTAATTATTACTAATTATTACAATGTATTACTAATTATAAATAATTATTACAAATTATTAAAGTTATTAAAAATTTAACTAATTATTATAATTTATTACCAATTATCTCTAATTATTACTAATTATTAAAATTTATTACTAATTACTTTTAATTTTCACTAATAATTCCAATTTATTACTATGAATTACAATTTATTAATAATTAGTACAATTTATTACTAATTATTACTAATTAATACAATTTAATACTAATTAATTTTAATTATTATAATTTATTACTAATTAATAAAAATTAATACTAATTATTTATATTTATTTATATTTATTACTTATTATTAATATTTATTACTTTTTATTAAAACTTATTACTTATTATTAAACTTTATTGCTAATTACCGCTAATTATTACTAATTATTAAAATATATTACTAATTACAGCAAATTATTACTAATAGTTGTAATTTATTACTAATTATTAAAATTTATTTCTAAATATTAAAATTTATTACTAATTATTACCATCTATTACTAATTATTACATTTTATTACTAATTATTACAATTTATTAATAACTATTACAATTTATTAGTAATTATTACAAATTATTACTAATTGTTACAAATTATTACTAATTATTACAATTTTTTTCTAATTATTTCAATTTATTACTAATTATTACAATTTATTACTAATTATTACAGTTTATTTATAAGTATTACAATTTATTTCTAATTATAACAATTTATTTCTAATTATTTCTAATTATTTATAATTATTAAAGTTCATTTATATTTATTACAGTTTATCACAATTTATTACAAAATATTACAAAATATTACAAATTATTACAAACTATTAAAAATTATTACTAATTAGTACTAATTTTTTATAGTTATTACCAATTATTACGAATTATTACTAGTTATTATTAATTATTAAAATTTATTACAATATTTTACTATTTATTAAAATTTATTAAAATTTATTACTAATTATTACTAATTATTAACGTTTTTTACAAATTAATGAAATTTATTACTAACTGCCGATAATAATTACTTCTTCTAGCTACTTACTACTAATTATTACTAATTTATACTAGTTTCCTCTAATTATTTCTAATTATCAATAATTATTACTATTTACTACTATTTAAAAATATTTATTTTAAATTATTGCACATTATCTCTTATTATTACTACTTATCGCTAATTATACGTACTTAATAGTAATTTTCTAATTAATAATTAAAACTTATTTAAAAATAATAATATAATATACACTAATTAATACTAATCACACGTAATTATTTTTAAAATAAATAATGACAAATAAAACTATATATTTCTAATTTAATATAATTATAGCTAATTAACCTTAATTATAACTAATATAAAATAAAACATATTAACTAAAAAATAAAATAAGTAGATAAATACCTTAAAACTGAATCTTTCAAAGTATATAAGAAATGAATATTGGTTTGATTTAGAATTTCAAACATTGAAAAATCTTGAGAGAAAAATGTAAGTAGACGGAGGGTTAGAATAATGAATGGAATGGGAAAAAACAGAGGGGGTATATATAGGTCAGACTATTTGTGATGGGATTCCCATTGAAAATTCTAACATACTTGTTAATTAGGGTTATGGTTAAAAAGGTATTTGCGATGGGTCACATCGTAAATACCAACCTACCGACATACTATTTACGACGCGAGATAAATCATGTCGCAAATACTAAAAACTGTCATCTGGTATTTGCAATGGTCTTATATACCCATCGTAAATACCCTTATCATGGTTTGGAATGCAACTTGTGCCAAACATATTGTGATTGGGACCATCTCCCCATCACTAATAATTAGTTATTTGAGATGAGGAGCATGCCCCATCACAAAAAAGTCCCTCCAGATTGACTTTTTACAACTTGTTGCAAATACCTCATTGCAAATATCAATGTTTCCCATAGTGTTTCACACTACTTATTTTATATACCTATACTGGATTACTTAAGACACCATTTTTGGTGGATTAATTGGTATATCTTACACCTTGTCTGTGTTGTCGTTTGGTACCTGAAGATATATCATCTGGTTGCAAGTAATTGACTATGGTTTTTGTTTTTTTCCGTTACCCTTGTGCTTGGGAGCTTAAGAGCACTTGGATGAGATGAAGATCAGGATGTTCATGGAGATATCCCTTAAATATATTTTTCTTTCTTTATGTATTTTTTACCTAGTTCCTTCTATATGAATGTTATTTTATATTATAGTTTCTTCATGATATGGTATACATCATTTTATTATTGATTATCTGTTGGTATTTTATCTTCCAATGATATTAATTTATTTATGCCTCTGATATATTTTTCATAGACCCACAAGTTATATTCACCCCACTATAACTCTATTTGACCCACACTACCTATCAACAGCCTCTGGCATATGGGAGGCATGCTTGAGGTCACACAAGAGATCGACTTAGGGAAACATTTTAGTGGCATTAGAGCCCGATTTAATTTTTTCATACTTTTTTGGGATGTTATTCAAGAAGCTAGAAAAATTTCATCAATTGGTAAATATCTTGTGTTTAGGTTTTTCCATCCCATGTAAGAGGGAATGTAGAAGTATATATGGTTGGGAATGGTGCTTATGCTCTTCTATATTACTGTTTATTATTATTTCACCTATAGTGATTGTTTTATTTCTTCTGATTATTTTATTATGATTTTTGAAATTACCATTGGCCAAGTATGGAAATGAAGTGTTGTTCCATGAATCATTATAAGAATAAATAATTCATATTCCATGCATATTACTACCCTTATAGTTTAGATCACATATTGCTTAATGCATGATTATTTTTATACCTTTCTTAGGTGATTATTTTCCATGCTTACGTATATATCTTTGATGGTGTATTTTTCCCATGATTTCCTATATTCTCTACTTTTATAGTAGGTTTCCCTAATTACCACCATGCTTTCTTGATTATTATTCTATCTTGTCATTGATTATGATATATAGTCGGTTATCTAAAGTGTCTGCATCAAACAAAATGGTGTTCTCCAATATAACATGATAGTGGAATTTTATTTGACTTACCAATTAGGACATGTTTGATCCATGGACCATTTGATGCATTGGATAGAAAATTTATGGTTTCAACTAAATATATTCCATTCATACAATTTATAAGTTGTATGGGTACATTATAAATTGGAATGGGTGACCAATATAATTGAACCATATACATTGACTTATTATTTTTGAAAATGAAGATAAACACCAGGTTTTGGTTACATGAATTCCAATTGTAACTTATAATGGAAAGTACATTTGTAATTTATGAATGGAATTTCATCTAAATGAACCATTTATAATATAAATATAGGGTCAATTTTAATTCATATATAAAATGGATCCCTTATGAAGTCTAGTACTTATATATAATTTGGACATGAAAACCCAAATGATTAAAATTCGGAATGCACAACTGCACCCAAGTAGGTCCTTTTTGGAATGTTTCTAATGAGACAAACCCATTATGGTTTCATTTAAATTTCAATAATATAAATTGTTATGGGTCACACTTAAATGTGATACCAATTGTAATATATAGAGCATTGAGTCCATTAATTGGGAATCCATTCCCATATAATTGAACCCATATTGACATGATTAGACAGTCCTAGTTTTCCTTATTTTATATTTTCCTTGGAACTTAACCCCAATGGGGTATACTGATGTTAATGTAATGGTTATTTGTGGAATCCACAATAGCCTATATTGTGTTACATATATAATTATAGTTGCATCTTACTTAACCGGTCCTCTTAATTGATAAAGGACCCATTTTCTAATTTTTATATATTTTTTATGAGGAGTGATTTAATTAAAATTCCAATTACAAACTAAAGACATTTTCCTTAATATATTGGAAATTGACATTTTATTTAATCAAGACCAAATTTAAAAACCATATGAGTAGATAAAATAATGAATTTAAAGGGAAAATGATGACATATTATCATAATTTATATAAAATTATTTAAAAAGCGTACTTAGTAATGTTTTTCTTGATAATTGGTACTTGAAATCCATTGTATATTTTCTACTTAAAATTACATACAGAACAAAAATAGGTTAAATTCCATAATATAAACATTTATAGTTGTTATATACATAACCATATTTTAGGGGTTACATTTTGAATTATTTTTAGCTGGAACATGAATGTTTCTTATAGGTCTTAGTCACCTTTTGGCCTGGTGTTTCTTAAACCTAATGGATAGGTGGTAAGTCCTAGTGTTATTTTAATGCATTAATTTAGTAATGGTCAATTTCTTTTTCAAAATGAGGGTTTATCACATTGCGATAGCGACCTTAGAATGTTAATTAATTGATAAATGTTTATGAAATGATTCAGATGAGGGGTTTCATTAGGGTGAAAATTCTCCCAAGTAAAACTCTATATAATGAACGGAAACCCCTAGATAGATGTGTGGTTGTCTGGTAAGTTGAAATTAAAGGGGTTATTATCATATTCTAACACCATTTTGTGTCATCCCTTTATTATTTAAATTATATTTTTAATGTTTCTTGTAAGATTTCCCCTATGCAAATGCTCGGTAATAATTAGGGTCAAATAGACTAATGTTTGGAAGGTGATCCTGTTACACCTTTAACGATAGATTCTTTCACTTATGGGTCAATGCTTCCCTATCTGTTTCATTTTTAAAGATTCAAAATGGTTGTTTATAGATTTTTCAGATGTAGTGTAAATAATTCCAGCAAATGGGATGTGGGTCTCATGCTAGATACCTTAGAGCTATGTGGATATACTTATATTCCCTCACATTGACTTAATCCCAATTATGTCAATGAATTCGATCTTTTATGGACAACCTACAGAAGAGGTTGGTCTGATAATATTTTTTACTATCTCGGTAAGTTTTTAGGCTCAACTATTGACTGATTCAAGGTAGAAGCTTGTGTTATTCGATTCAGTCATGGGGATGCCTCTAATTATTAAAAACCCCCAAGTTCTTGATTGTAAAATTGTTTTAATTGATAGGAAAATTCTGACGCCTGAACCCGATTGACCACTAGTTTCACGGTTAATTGTTTATTCTCAAAAATGATGTCATGAGGCATGCAATGATTTAATAAATCATGGCATAGTTATGTTTCCCCATTTTGAAGAAGTCTCCCAAGCATAATCATTGATTAATAAAAACTAATGTTCCATATATCATGGTCAATTTTACTCTGTCGATAGATGAATAATATAAATGTGAGTTGGGTTTTGAAATCAGTGGTATGAGTACACCCATTGTTTATGAAATAATTTCTATGAACTGTCATTGTGCGGTAACTACTAAAATATAATATTGTTGAATTTATATGTGTGAGACAAGGGTCGACAGATTCAAAGAAGTGATTCTTACAGGCATGGTGACCTGGAGCATTTGGTAAGATGTTATGGATGTGCCCAAGATGAGGGATAATTTGATAAAGACTAATATTAATTATATGTTTGACCTATAACTAGACCATGACATTCATGGGGGGGGAGACGTGGTGTCATGCGATAAATGAAAGAATAAATAATCCTATTGATGAGAGCATGGATCAAGAGGATATATAAACAACTGTTGATGAAATATTTGTGTACACTTTATTAGAGGTGGTTATGACCAATAACTTTACATCACCCTAAATACCCTAAGGAAGTGTCAAATGGATTCTAGTATTTCTAACCCAATATATTTTATGATTTCATGGATGAAATAATTTAGAGTAGTGCTTAAGGAATAATTCAATGCAAATCTAGATTTTTCGTAGTACACAATTAGCTATTGGAGGGTGATGAAACTTATTATGATTAAAATTATGTATTTCTGATGAGATATGTTATATGGGAAAAGGAGTATGGGAAAATTGATGTTTATGCTAGCACTTTTGATGAGTGAGTACTTGTCTATGCTTGTCATATGCATTGGACAAAGAGTTAATGTGATGGGGTAATCAGTTTCATTTCATTTATGTGGTCACAAGGATGGTCCTAAAGTGGGGAGTGGGATATCTAAAACTGGTGGAAAAATATCAGGTAAGAAGGGTTGTGGGACCATGAGACCAAACATATGACAGTTTCTTTGGCACCAATATTACATTAAATAAATGACTAAATTTATGGATATAATCATTGTTTAATTCCAAGTATGTTTTTTGTTATAGATTTGGGTTAAATCCAAATGTGGTTGTTAAGACTCATATAGCATATATTGATCCATGTATATTGGAATGGGATAATTTCAGTGCTAGGGTTATAGGATTAATATGTTTTTTATTGAGATATTGTTCAACTAGTAGACATCCTCAAAAGCTAGGTATGGGCTTCAGTGAGAGTTTTTGAAATGACCTCTGTTTTCCTTGTGATATAGTCTCATAAACAGATTTTGGGTGGTGCTTTAGTTATAGGAGTAGTGAATTTTGGAAATAGTCAACCAAATGTTGTTCAATTTCTTTTTTTCTCAAATTATATGGATACATTTGAGGAGTAAATTCCATCAAGAACACTATTGGGATGGGATGGGTGAAACTTATGGTCGGTATTGATTTTTCATGGAAAAACCAAAACAAACAATATGATCTTGGTCGATTGCTATTTGAAAAATTAAATCAACTTGAGGACCGAGTGTAGTTTCATAATTTTTAAGATGGTAAACATGCTAGGAGCATCATTATGACACTCAGAGAGTCTTTACAAGAGTTATTTTTATTGTGGAACTTACTTGGAATGTAGTTGGTGGTTTAAAACTCAGAAATATGGTGAGAATCTCCATGGGTCATATGGTGAACATATATGATGATGTAGTCATGTATCAGGTTAAATGGACTCAAGTAAGTTCCATCCTGTTGTTTTGGTTTTCAGTGTGAACATTGGATCTATTTTTAGAGGATAAATTACCACTTGGTAAAAGTGATTCCTAGAGGTTCATTGGGCACATGGAAAAGAAATGTGACCATTTAAAAAACTCCATGACCCAAGTAGGACGAATAATGTTTTCCATGTTTTCCAAGATGAGTTGAGAGATTACCGATACAGATCCAATGCCACTGATGGAAATTAATTATGAGGTGGGATTGGGAAGATGCATGGAATCCTAGAGGAGGCCAAAAGAGAGATATAGAGCAGCTAGGTGTAAAAGAATGGGGGAGAAAGTAGAAGAAGAAAATAAATAAGGCTTTAGGTTAAAGAGTTTATTACACCCCTCTTTAATGAGATGCATGGATATTTAGCATGGTTGGGATAACTATGTGGAAATATTGTGGCTCATACTGTAAAATATAATAACCCACACAATTTGGTCACATGGTTTGGGATTACCATGTGCCAACCTTGCAGTTCTACTAGTTTATTGGAACTAACCATGTGTCTAGGTGCATGATTTGGAAAACCCCTGCACAACCTTTGTTCCCACCTCTGCAATTTACTATATAAATTACGCATATGTATGGGCCTCACAAGGAATGGTTTAAAAAAACATGTGGAACCCATTATAGGGTCACAGAGTTTCTCATGAGGGGATCCATGGTTTAAAAAAAAATTCTTCCATGTCTGGTTCTCATAGAATTTGAGTCTTCAGTGCTTGGTACTCATAAAACTCATCTAGACTTCTTGGAAACTTCCATAGCCTTAAAACTTATCTCTTCACTCCTCTTGTTTTATTTTTTTTCTTAACTCACTATATGACATAATAAATCCACCTAGTCTCCCTTACCATATATTAAAATAGTTTGTAAAATATTCCAATTTCTTTCATTTTGGATTGAATCAAGGACTGTTATTGGATGAGTGAACTATCCTAAACTAGAGGTAGGTGGTCTATATTATTTTCCATGAAATTTTAAATTTTTATAAAGTATTTTAATAGTTCTTCATGGTAGTCATTTGTATTCATTTCTCCAAAATTTTGATATGCCTTAAATTAATTACCGAGACAACATTTAGATGTTCTATAACACCCTTATACATGGTTGGAGGTTTATGATCTCAATCGAAACCCCCATGCAAGGTGTGTTTGAATAATTTATCCTTCATAATCAATGAATACTTATTTGAGTAAAACACCACTTAGGGTGTTTGTTTGATGACCATGTCTCTACTATCCTATTTGTGTTTTTAATTACCTACTTAGGTGTGAGGACTAACCTTCATGGAAGAAATGATTACATTGACTTAAATAAATGACATGGTGATCATGCCAATGTTTTCTAATATAACCACCATTGAGGTGGGTGGTCTTATCTAATAAAAATGATCTATTTAATGAGAATAATTGGGTGATATACGTAACACCCCAAGATTTCATAGTACATTATTTCTTCAATGTAATCCAATTAATTGTAATACACACAACACTGAGTTCTAGCATACCATGACTTACCAAACTATACGTTCAGAAGCAGTTATGAATATTATTAATAGAATTTTGAACTTTATATAATCCTTATAATTTTAGAATCCATATTATGATTTTCTTAGACATAATGAAAGAATAAATTCTTTTTTTCAGATAAAAGAAGTATTTTTCAAAAAAATGCGATTTTACTGCCTTTTAATGCCAAACCCTTTTTAAATCCAATGTTTGAATCTTTTATATATTAAATTTGACAAAATAAACTTCTTCTTTAAAATCGGCACATAAGAGTTTAGTTTCAATAAATGTTTGGTGTTTTTCTGATAACTTTCATATTTGGGTGAATAGTTAAAAATACTATATTTTACCTAAAAACAACATTTTTAATCAAAACAACTTATAGTGTTAAATTATAAATTTTAAGGTTTTGGAAGTATAAATAGATTATATTTTTACCAATTAATCCAATTATGGTCATTGTAAGAAATTTATCTTTGAAATTGTACATAAATAAGTGCCAATCTTTTGATAGTTATTATTTCTTAAAAATACACTTGTTGGTTTTGACAACGGGAAATAATTTTAAATTAATAAATTCAATTTATATGTTTTTAATTTGGTAAAATATACCACATTTTTTAATTCAGAATATCAAAATTATCTTAGGGTTAATTTTTGGTATTTTTCTGAAAACATTCAATTTTTGATGAATAGCGAAAAACACTACGTTATTCATTAAAACCAACTTTTCATTTAAATAATTATTTATTTAATTTAAATTTATTTTAGGTCAAAATAAATACATAATACCTATATATGTTCAATGTAATTCATTGGATTCATTTTATAATAAGTTTAGATATATAAAAATTTTATTGAAATTTTACCATCTTTTACCCACCTCCTAGGAGCATTTACAAATTTACATAAAACATAATTTTGCTGCTTCTGTGAGTAGAATTTTAAAAATCATAGAGACTAAGTTGATATCATTATGTAAATTGTGGTTCAATAAGATAAAAATAGTTTTTGGTTTATAGTAACTGTTTTTACATTTATTTACCATGGTTAAAAGTAAATAGGGTAATTAAGGGTAAAAATGATATTATTATTACCCTAACACATGTCGTAATTCTATTTCATAAGTATAATTCGACCAAAAAAACCTTAGGAATAAGATATGATCCTTTAGTTTCACTTGGATTTGATTAGGACATTAATTATTATTTAATTCAAAGAAGAGTTAAGAGTATTAAATTCAACATTTAATAACAAAACTATTTTTAATATAGGGTTAAACATTAGATAAATTCAACTATAAATATTAATTAGAGAGATAAAAATATTTACTACATAATGGTATTTTATTTATATTTTTAAGAAATTAAATAATTTAATTTATTTATGACCATATGATGATGAAGTAATTACCAAATTAATCAAATATTAAAATAATTGATATTATAAATATCCAAATAAATTTAATTTGACACTTTTTATGAATTCTACTAATTTTCTAGGTTAATATGAAATGTTAGGGTTGGTTAAATGATTATTTTTAATTAATAATGCTTTTATATATTTAGAAAAAAACACCAAATATTGTCAAAATTAACATAAATGAGTTTTTAAAATAAATATTATATTATTAATTGATATTCTATTCCTAAGAATCTAAGGTTCGGCCAAAAGACTTATATAATTATAGGTTTATCATTAATGAACCACATTGTGTTCTCTTGGATGTTTATAGTAATTTTATTAACCATATAATATAAAAACACAAAGAGACATGGTAAATGCCAAACTATTTAACTAAGAGTTAAATATAAACTACAAAGTTAATATAGTGACACAAACTTGTATAAAACCTATTGGTTGAGTGGTTTTTAACCCATACCCACCTTAAGATTAAAATTATTCATTTTGGAGCAACTATAAACCGAAAATTATTTTATTATAAAATAATATTTCTACCTTTTCCTAAGGTGCCCCTCACGCCTGTAACGCCCGGACCCCAGCTACCCAGAGTCGGTGCATTACTTCGTAACATTGGCATGATCACAAAAGATCAATTCTCGAAAGACCGATTAGTTTTGTAGCCTTGGAAACACTAGATACATTCATAAATGTTACATTACATCACAAAGTGAAAAACTATAATAACATAGTCTCCATAGTCCACACTTCTATCCTCTTCGGACTATCCCTGCAGGTCATTCATAAAATACTTCTTCACATCCTGGAAAATATTAAAACATTGAAAGGGGTGAGCTCGGATGCTCAGTAAGGTTAACAATATAGTGGAAGCTTTCATAAATAAACATTAACATTTAAGGCAATGTATAACTAAAACAAAAGCCTTTTAAACTTGAACTTCAACATAATATGGCAAAAGTAAAATGAGATAATGCCATTCACTTCTTCACATGGATATTCTACTGGTCGAATAATCACATGGAATATCAATAACCACTTTCATAATGATGGAATGCATAATGCCAGACTATCATAACAACGTAGCCAAGGCCTCGTGCCAAGACCACAAATAAGATTTTGTCAAGGCCTCGTGCCAAGACACTAGTTTGTCTCATGAGACCTGCCAATGCTTCGAGGAGCTATAGCGGGCTCCACCCATCACTTATTAAGTCCAATGCATTCCTCATATGAATAGGTTTAAACATATCATAAACCATAACATAATGGTATCACATAAAGCATGCATAAAGGAAACATAACATTTCCACATTTCAATCACAAGATTTCAACACAACACATTGATATAATAAAAATTCTTTCAAAACCATTTTCAATACCAAAATAAAAGAAAGTTAATACTTTGTATTTATTTTTTATTAAAATAAATGATGGCTTGTAGAGGAAGTAGAAACTCAAATAATGGTCACGACGGCGGAGAAGTCGTTGTCGCCGCATAAGTACGGAAAGAAAAACATTCCCTTTTTTTCGTTTAGTAAAACGATTCATATAAAAAATATTCCTTTTGAATAAATGTAAAAGTCAAAGGGGTTTATACACCGTATAAAAGAAAGTTTTGTATAAAACCAAATATGCCTCAATGAAAGGGGATTGAGACGAAGTCCTTAAAAAGATCATTTTTTTAAATAAAGTACATCTATAATGTGTATTCACTATAAGTACACATAAATAATGTACAAATACAATATAGGACATAATAATATCATGACATAATTTTAAAGTAGGAGATTAACCCAAAGAATGGAAGTTGGGTTAAGAAGTTCCCTTACCTCATGTATGACTTGACTCAACCATTATTTAACCTCCTGAATAATAAACTAGAGTTAATATATACCTTATTAAGAACCATTTTCAATTTCATTATCCTTTTTATATCACTTATTACAATGATATGAACATTATGTAATTATTTAAGTTAATAACGGTCGTTTTGTCGATCTTTGGTACTTGAGTCAACAATAAACTTCTTATAATTACAAGTTGTTTATGTGGTAGAATATCCATTATCTCTAGAATTATATTCATGATTTATATGTCATATATATCATATATATCCTGTATATACATTCATTTATAATATTAGGTAACATTTAGAGGTAAGAAATGAAATGCACCGTTCATGGAGACGGTAAGCCGTACGTACGCATGAACGCTACTTTCATTTCTATTTCGTATTTAATGGAATTACATTATAATTATATAAATTTATAATATAATTCCAGTATAATATAGTGTATAATACCATTTACTCCATCCTTTATACATCCCACATATGGCATTAACGATTCAAATCACTTTGAGGGGGCGGTATTCTGCACATCCTAAAATGAAATTATCGCGTTTACCCATAATGGAAATCATAAAGTATGCCATAAATGAGAAATAAAGAAGCATAAGTAAAACATAAACATATTATATATCATATATAAAAATAGTGACATCTTAATGGCCACCTTTGATGTTGTTATATGAGTGTTGAACAATCATCGTTTCGTGAGGCAGAAATTCACCATCCACAGAAACCGTATGTTCTTTAACCATTAGATGTAGGTGTGTGTAAGTTTAGCTCGAATCCTTCTTATAACAACATCCTAGTATATTTAGGATACTTGTGTTGTTACAAAATAAATTAATAAAAAGAGTTTAGGGGGTTGGAGAAGAAAAATAAAACAAAACAACATTAGAGAAGACATTACCTCAAAATCAGGTAACTCTTTTTGATTTGAGCCAAAGGCTTCCTTGAAAAGCGTTATTCCCAAAGTTAGGCTTCTAGGAGTAAGAGGGGGAATTTGGGAGAGTATTTGGGCAGAGTTTGGCCGAGCCAAATGGCTTGAAGGTGTGAATAAGGTGGGAGAGGTGGGGGCCTTTTATAAGTGGAGAGGAGGGGCTCTTTTGGAAAGATTGAAATGTTACATTATTACACAATGATATTCGAATTATAAAGGTCCCACACTTATATAATTAGTGTCTAAGGTGATAAGGGTTCGAAATCTACCAATACAATAGTCATTGGACAAGGGTAAGCCTTGTATTTTACATTATCTTTTCATTTTATTAAAATCGTTAAATAATGAGGTCATCGCTGCATCATAATGATGTCATAAATACTTTAATGTATTTAGTGTCTAAAAATTATGAAAAAAATACTATGATGTATGAAATATTTTTAGCTTTCTAATGAATATTTATAGTCTAAATTTGGACTTGTGTAACCCCAGTTAAAAACTGTTTTAGTAAAACAACTCATGTTTGTGCCAATTTAATTTTAACATTAAATAAATATATATTAATGTCATTTTCCAACCAAAGTTGCTCCATGGGGTCCCCAAGTTGACCCATGGGTTGTCTTGGTCGTCCATGACTCATCCAATAGGATTAGTATAAGTTTCAAGATCATCTCATATTATTAAAACGTTGTTTTTACCTTAAACTACACTAATTACCTCTAATCGCGATTAAGAACTTAAAAGTTACTATTCACCAAAAAATTATTTTGATCTCATTGAACCACATTTTACTTCTTAATGACAACCATGTATGTCGGGTTTTTGAAAATCAAATCACAGAAGTGGTAATATTTCATTTAAACGGAAAATCAGTTATTTAACTACCACTTAGTGGTTTCACTATTCATCAAAAATTGAAGTTTTTCAGAACAATGCCAAAATTTCACCCTAAGCTATAATTGATATTGCGAATTCAAAAATGATGTCTATTTTAAAAAATTCCAAACATATAAGTTTCATTAATTAATTTTATAATTAATTTCCGTT
This sequence comes from Viscum album, assembly GCA_963277665.1. Taxonomy (NCBI): domain Eukaryota; kingdom Viridiplantae; phylum Streptophyta; class Magnoliopsida; order Santalales; family Viscaceae; genus Viscum; species Viscum album. The sequence goes on along the minus strand of OY728165.1, from coordinate 1,710,903,620 downwards.
GTCACAACAAATAGCGTGTTTTAAGAAACAATTTATATCAAAAGATTGGCAATTGTTTATGTCCAATTTCAATGTTAAATTAATTCTAATGACCACCATTGGATAAAATGGTAAAAATATATCCTAATTATACTTTAAAACCAATAAATAGTATAATTTATCATTATAAATTATATTTATTTAAAAATTTGTTTTTATGTATTTTTCACTATTCATAAAAATTAGAAGTTCTCAGAAAAATACCAAAAATTCAACATAGGCTAATTTCGATATTCCGAATCCAAAAATGAAGTCCATTTTGATAAATAAAATTTATATAATTTTAAAAAGTGGTTATTACTATTCATAACGGCTACTTTGATTAGTCGTAGTGTTTTAGAACTCGAAGTTGCGTACAATGTAAGTTATTTCATTATTGAATGAGAAGCGTATCGTGGAAGCTCGGGGTGTTACATTCTCCCCTCCTTCAATAAAATGCGTCCTCGCAATTAGAAATTTTTCTTTGAAAATAAAAGGTTGAAAATAGAAAAGACCTTTGTGGAAAACCCACATCGAAAATAAGATTAATAAAATTTAGCCTTAATAAGAGGGAAAGGGAAATGAAAAAGTCACCACCCAATTATGATCTCGATAAGGAGAACATTGGGGAAAATTAGAGACATATAATTGGAGGAAAAACGTAAATATTTGAAAGGAGTGATTGAGGTCATCTATCACAGTCAACTGTCAAATTGAGGGCCTCAAAGCCTTCAATCTATGTTGATTTAAAATATCATCAGTTCAACAAGACATAAGGTATTAGGATAACACATTTTTTGTTTTAATATCCCTTTACTAAAGTTTAAGAATTAATTTATTCATTGAATAAGAGATAGGTATATATATATTTATGCTTGACAATTATAGTTTCAACCTTCAACTCATCTTTCACTAAAAAAGATAATAGAACTCAAAAATATTATACTTGTCCTAATTGTATGAGGTTCCAAATGTTAACACATACCATTTAGATTAGTAAAATTATTTTGAAATAACCCGGGACTTCATGTAGGCTAGTGGTAGGAAATAAAGGCTTTACACACTATGGTTGTGGGTTCGATTCCTGCAGCTTTGTCCGACGCGACGGGTTATTCCCCACCTTGCAGGTTGTCCTTTTCCTAAAACTATAGTATTATAATATTCCAAAAATAATCTTCATAAATGCTTTAACCTTAAACAATACTATCCACGGTTCAAATTAATCCATTCCAACCTTAATAGTTATCCAAAATACCTCCGTCCAGACTTTCTCAAAAAGGTCTCTAAATTCCAAAATCAATTGTAACATCAGATTCCCCAAACAAAGAAAAGTTTCTCTTATTGCCACATACTAAAAATATGATTACCTTAATCATATTACCTTAATCAAAATGTACTGCAGTACAATATTTATATATATCACATTATTCTTATAACCAGAATATAATCGTTGAGTCCAAAAGAACCAATACATTAATTATTCCGCTTCAACTGTAGTCACCGCATAATATTGGCCTTGATCCCTTGGCCTTTTCTGAGGTATGTTTCCTTGACGCTTAGGACATTCATTTGCATAATGCCCCATTTCCCTAAAATTGTCGCATTCAACTTTGACAGCCTCTTTCTTTCCCTTGCAATCACGATCCTGGTGACCCTTTTCTCAACATTTATAACAAACTCCCATTCCTTTTAGGCACGTACCAGGGTGATTTTCCCACAATTATCAAATAATGGAAAATCCTTCTTTCCCTTTTTCCCTTTATCTGTCTCTTGTTCCCCCGTTCTCTTCTTCTCTTGCTTTACTTTGTTGTCATAAGACTTAGAGAATTCCTTTTCTGTCTTGATAGCACACGAGACAATATCTTCGTATGATGAGAAGGATTGTGATACTAAATCTCGACGGAGAAATGGTTGTAACCCATCATGGAAATGATCAATCTTACTCCTTGGGTTACGTATATAATCGGAAGCATGCCTCGCTAACCTTGTAAAGTTAGCCTCATACTTTGCGACATTCTCATCCTCCTTCTGCCTCAGACTCAGAAATTGCCTTTCCATATCTGCTCGATGGTCATGAGGAAAGTATTTTTCTATGAAAAGATCTTTGAACTCCCTCCATTCCATATTCGAAACGTCATCATCTTCCTTTGTGTTTTGAATCAGCGACCACCACTGATCGGCATCTCGAGTGAGGCGGTAAACTGCCATGACAACCTTCTCCCTTTTACTACTCCCCAAGGCATGGAATATTTTCTCTAAATAATTTATCCATTTCTCGGCTACTATAGGATATGTACTCCCATTGATGGTTGGTGGTTGTTGCCTCATGAAGCGGTCTAACATTGATCCTCCACGTTGTGGATCAGGGTGCTCCATATGAGTAAGGTTATTATTCATAACCTGCGTGAGTTGTCCCAGTATGGTGATTAGCTGATCGGCACCAGGTGCATCACCAGCCCCACTATAATTATCTTGAGCAGGAGGGAAATCCCTACATGGAGTGCGCGCATTGATACGGTTTCCATTTCTTCCACTAGGCACCATTTCTAAACAATTTCATAAACTAGATCAGTTTATGAATCAAAATACATAATCCCATACTTATAAAACACTTAACATAAATTGAACTATTTATGGATATAATCCATAATCATAAAAATGTTTTCTTTGAGGAAGTATATACTCATAAACCCTTCATAATGATTTGTAAAGAAAATGAGAGTTATCCTAAGAATATCCCACGGGAGTGTCGTAACCAAGAGTGCAACAAGGCCCGTTGTTGTGCACCAGTTCCCGTTCGAGTCTAGCTCAAAGCGGTGTTTTCGGGTTTTACCCTTAGGAACAATCTGTGCCAGAGCCGCCTCTACCTGCTCGTATCCAGACAGGGATGTATTGCTCGAAAAACTCACAAAATCTCTACAATACCAAAATTCTAGGAAGTTCTTCTATACTAATCCTCAAAGTTCATCTTAGGTCTACGTGCTCTAATCAGAGTTTATCTAAATCTAGCTTCCATGGTTAGTACTAAACTGCCTCTGATACCAACTGTAACGCCCCGACCCCAGCTACCCAGAGTCGGTGCATTACTTCGTAACATTGGCATGATCTCAAAAGATCAAGTCTCGAAAGACCGATTAGTTTAGTAGCCTTGGAAACACTAGATACATTCATAAATGTTACATTACATCACAAAGTGAAAACTATAATAACATAGTCTCCATAGTCCACACTTCTATCCTCTTCGGACTATCTCTACAGGTCATTCATAAAATACTTCTTCACATCCTGGAAAATATTAAAACATTGAAAGGGGTGAGCTCGGATGCTCAGTAAGGTTAACAATATAGCAGAAGTTTTCATAAATAAACATTAACATTTAAGGAAATGTATAACTAAAACAAAAGCCTTTTAAACTTTAACTTCAACATAATATGGCAAAAGTAAAATGAGATAATGCCATTCACTTCTTCACATGGATATTCAACTGGTCGAATAATCACATGCAATATCAATAACCACTTTCATAATGATGGAATGCATAATTCCAGACTATCATAACCACGTAGCTAAGGCCTCGTGCCAAGACCACAAATAAGATTTTGTCAAGGCCTCGTGCCAAGACACTAGTTTGTCTCATGAGACCTGCCGATTCATCGAGGAGCTATAGCGGGCTCCACCCGTCACTTATTAAGTACAATGCATTCCTCATTTGAATAGGTTTAAATATATCATAAACCATAACATAATGGTATCACATAAAACATGCATAAAGGAAACATAACATTTCCACATTTCAATCACAAGATATCAATACAACACATTGATATAATAAAAACGCTTTCAAAACCATTTTCAATACCAAAATAAAAGAAAGTTAAAACTTTGTATTTATTTTTCATTAAAAAAATGATGGCTTGTAGAGGAAGCCGAAACTCAAATAATGGTCACGGCGGTGGAGAAGTTGTTGTCGCCGCATAAGTACGGAAAGAAAAACATTCCCTTTTTTTCATTTAGTAAAACGCTTCATATAAAAAAGATTCCTTTTGAATTAACGTAAAAGTCAAAGGGTTTTATACACCGTATAAAAGAAAGTTTTGTATAAAACCAAATATGCCTCAATGAAAGGGGATTGAGACGAAGTCCTTAAAAAGATCATTTTTTTAAATAAAGTACATCTATAATGTGTATTCACTATAAGTACACATAAATAATGTATAAATGCAATATAGGACATAATAATATCATGACATAATTTGAAATTAAGAGATTAACCCAAAGAATGGAAGTTGGGTTAAGAAGTTCCCTTACCACGTGTCTGACTTGACTCAACCGTTCTTTAACCTCCTGAATAATAAACTAGAGTTAATATATACCTTATTAAGAACCATTTTCAGTTTCATTATCCTTTTTATATCACTTATTACAATGATATGAACATTATGTAATTATTTAAGTTAATAACGGTCGTTTTGTCGATCTTTGGTACTTGAGTCAACAATAAACTTCTTATAATTACAAGTTGTTTATGTGGTAGAATATCCATTATCTCCAGAATTATATTCATGATTTATATGTCATATATATCATATATATCCAGTATATACATTCATTTATAATATTAGGTAACATTTAGAGGTAAGAAATGAAATGCACCGTTCATGGAGATGGTAAGCCGTACGTACGCATGAACGCTACTTTCATTTATATTTCGTATTTAATGGAATGACATTATAATGATATAAATGTATAATATAATTCCAGTATAATATAGTGTATAATACCACTTACTCCATCCTTTATACATCCCACATATGGCATTAACGATACAAATCACTTTGAGGGGGCGGTATTCCGCACTTCCTAAAATGAAATTATTGTGTTTACCCATAATGGAAATCATAAAGTATGCCATAAATGAGAAATAAAGAAGCATACGTAAAACATAAACATATTATATATCATATATAAAAATAGTGACATCTTAATGTCCACCTTTTAAGGTGTTATATGAGTGTTGAACAATCATCATTTTGTGAGGCAGAAATTCACCTTACACAGAAACCGTATGTTCTTTAACCATTAGATGTAGGTGTGTGTAAGTGTAGCTCGAATAATTCTTATAAAAACATCCTAGTATATTGAGGATAATGGTTTTGTTACAAAATAAATTAATAAAAAGAGTTTAGGGGGTTGGAGAAGAAAAATAAAACAAAACAACATTAGAGAAGACATTACCTCAAAATCGGGTAACTCTTTTTGATTTGAGCCAAAGGCTTCTTTGAGAATAGTTCTGCCCAATGTGAGGCTTCTAGGAGTAATAGGGGGAAGTTGGTAGAGTATTTGGGCAGAGGTTGGCCGAGCCAAATGGCTTGAAGGTGTGAATAATGTGGGAGAGGTGGGGGCCTTTTATAAGTGGAGAGGAGGGGCTCTTTTGGAAACATTGAAATGTTACATTATTACACAATGCTTTTCGGATTCTAAAGGTCCCACACTTATATAATTCGTGGATAAGGTGATAAGGGTTCGAAATATACCCATCCAATAGTCTTTGGACAAGGCTTAGCCTTGGATTTTACATTATCTTTTCATTTTATTAAAATCGTTAAATAATGAGGTCATCGCTGCATCATAATGATGTCATAAATAATTTTATTTATTTAGCGTCTAAAAATTATAAAAAAATACTATGATATATGAAATCTATTTATCTTTCTAATGAATATTTATAGTAAAAATTTGGACTTGTGTAACCCCACTTAAAAACTGTTTTAGTAAAACAACTCATGTTTTTGCCAATTTAATTTTAACATTAAATAAATATATATTAATGTCATTTTCCAACCAAAGTTGCTCCATGGAGTCCCCAAGTTGACCCATTGGTTTTCGTGGTCAGCCATGACTCATCCAATAGGAGTAGTACAAGTGTCAAGCTCATATCATATTATTAAAACATTGTTTTTACCTTAAACTACACTAATTACCTCTAATCGCGATTAAGAACTTAAAAGTTACTATTCACCAAATAATTATTTTGATCTCATTGAACCACATTTTACTTCTTAATGACAACCATGTATGTCGGTTTTTTGAAAATAAAATCACAGAAGTGGAAATATTTCATTTAAATGAAAAATCAGTTATTTAACTACCACTTAGTGGTTTCACTATTCATCAAAAATTGAAGTTTTTCAGAACAATGCCAAAATTTCACCCTAAGCTATAATTGATATTTCGAATTCAAAAATGATGTCTATTTTAAAAAATTCCAAACATATAAGTTGCATTAATTAATTTAATAATTAATTCCCGCTGTCACAACAAATAGCGTGTTTTAAGAAACAATTTATATCAAAAGATTGACAATTGTTTATGTCCAATTTCAATGTTAAATTAATTCTAATGACCACCATTGGATAAAATGGTAAAAATATATCCTAATTATACTTTAAAACCACAAAATAGTATAATTTATCACTATAAATTATTTTTATTTAAAAATTTGGTTTTAAGTATTTTTCATTATTCATAAAAATTAGAAGTTCTCAGAAAAATACCAAAAATTCAACATAGGCTAATTTAGATATTCCGAATCCAAAAATTAAGTCCATTTTGATAAATAAAATTTATATAATTTTAAAAAGTGGTTTTTACTATTCATAACGGCTACTTTGATTAGTCGCGGTGTTTTAGAACTCGAAGTTGCGTACAATGCAAGCTATTGCATTATTGAATGAGAAGCGTATCGTGGAAGCTCGGGGTGTTACAACGCCTCTTATAAAAGGGAACTCCCCCTTCTCTCTAATTCACACATTCAAAGCCATTTGGCTCAGCCAAACACTGCCCAAATACCCTCTCAACTATCCTCCTTTATCTGAGAAGCCTTCCATTAGTCATAAATCCATCCTAAGAATCCATTTTGATCAAATGAAAAGGAATAACCTGAAGAAGAGGTAAATATTTCATCACCTCTTTCAAGTTCCTTTCTTATTCCACTTCCTCTTTATTTGTTGTTTCAATTCTAAAACTATAAATCTAGTATCTTCTATATACTGTTATGTGATTATAAATATGGTACAACCATATTCATTATTCTATCCATCCTTTTAATGACATGTCACCATACGTGCATACGTACGACTTACCGTTTGCACGTTGTGGTGTAATTGTTATTCAATACATTATGATTTGGATGGGTATAATAATGATGTGTAATTGATGTAAATAATAAAAATAACATGATAATGATTCTATATATAATATATACTATCCATTTATATATTATTTTAATATCAGAAAAATGATATTGTCGCTCGTGTGTACGTACGGATTACCATCTCTACGAACATGATGAGATTCATTCCCCATCATATCCATTCAAGATAATTTCCATTCAATGATTAAAAATAATTTTTAAAGACATAATATCATTATGAATATGAATAAGATACATCCTATCCATAACAAACAATACTCACGTAACAAAACATATAAAGTAAAATGAATCAATTAACACACGAAACGACGATAATATTAAGATATTATTAACAAAAAAATGTTAAAAGATCATATATGATATCATTTTAATATATATGATTATTGTATATTTTAATAAAAATTATTTCACAATTTTAAAACAGTTTAACCTACCCTCAACCAAGGAAATGTAGAGGTCAATAGGTTTTCATCTCACTTTTATTTTTTGAGATTCATGCAATATTTTCCACTATTACCTTTTATGTGGAGTATGTACTTCCAATGATTTTATTCTTGGTGTAATATTATTTAATTTATGAGTATTTACATGTTCATTGTATGATCCTTCTTTCATGGGGTGTATGTTTCATAAGTTACCAAATTGGTAAGGAAATTTCAATTTTAAATTTTCACTCATTGGGATTTATGCATAATTTATTGATTATTTTACTCCAAGATTATGTGTGGAATCACTATTTATTATTTATGTAGTAATTAACACTCCCATTTGTGTGTATATACTTTTGATACACAAAATCACTCCATTGAAAATTTCTCAAGTCATTGATATAAATTTGATAAGAGTAATTGTAACACCCGAGACTTTTATGAGAAATATTTTGTTTTTATTTTATATAAATCATCAAAGCAATCTTTCACTACACACAACACTATCTTGGCTTGCTTTACACGTAACCGCGGCCTTCCTCGATAGCTTGCGTCGTACGCAATACTGAGTTTCACTAAACAACGATATGCTATTAAAATATTATTAAAACTAGCCATTATGAATAGTATTAACTGAATTTTGAATTTTATAACATTTCAATCCAACTTATACATTTTCTAGAATGAGGTATGAAAACAAAATTAGTTTTTCTGATAAAAGAACTATTTTTCAAAAAAATGTAGTTTTACCGCCTTTTGATGGCGCACCCACATTAAATATAGTTTTTGACAACTTAATAAGTTCAATTTGACAAAATAATATTATTCTTTATAATCAGGATATAAAAATTTACTTTCGATAAATTTTTGATTTTTTTCTAATAACTTTCATATTATGATTAATAGTAAAAATACGCTAATTTTTAATTAAAAACATCTTTTTTCATTGAGAAAATTTATATGGATAAATTATAATATTGAATGGTTGTAAAGTATAAATAGAATATATTTTTACCATTTAATATAATGTATGTCATTATCATTAATTTCACATTGAATTCATATGTAAAAATATTTCAATCTTTGGCAATGTTTTAACTTTTAAAACCCATTTTCTTAATAACGGGATTTATTTTAAATTAATTACTGCAACTTATATGTTTTGAATTTGGAAAAATGGATTCTATATTCAGAATCAGTGGGTCCAAATTATGTTAATAGGGTACTTTTTATTTTTGTGAATTATGAATAGTAACTACGGTAAATTTTATTTACCATAGTTAAAGGTAAATCGGGTAATTAATGGTAAATATAATATTATAAAATTACCCTAACACATGCCAAAATTCTATTGGATGGCTAAAGGTAGACCCATATAACCTAAGGGTCGGATTAGATTCATTTTATGGACCTTTTACTATGAAAATAAATTATTTATTATTAAAACCAAAGAAAGTGACAACATGTCACTCTCTTAAATATTATAAGTATAATAATTTTAATTTAGTGATAAACATCATAAAACTTCAAACATGAATAGTCTCCAGAAATATAATAAACTTATCTACATCATGATAATTTATTTAGAATTTTTAGGGATTAAATAATTGTCATTAATGGTGATACATTAATGATACAGAAATTATTTATTAAGTGGGAAATAAGTAATATAGTTTTTATTGAAATAATAATACCCATTAAAAGGCCCAAAAACCTGACCAAAACTTATTGGTAGTGTATAGATACACCTTAATCATCCAATGAGCTAATATATAACCGTTTGGAGCCTTATAAAAGTGATTATGACACTTATATTATTTTATTTTAAATGAGTCCAAAGTTGTTACCTTCATAATTTAATAAATATAAAAATTTAAATATTTTTATTTTAAGATGATAAACTCGAGTAAAAGTATTATTGTGAAAGGTAATATATTTATCTTCATCATAGGATTTTATTTTTAATTTTTATGCAACAAATAAGTATATTAAACAATTATAAAAAATGTTGTAGAAATTATTTTATTAAGAGATAAACAAAATAAATGGTTTTAAAAATAATAAAATAAATATTATATGAACTATTTAATGTGCTCCACTAATTTTATAGATACATATGGCCTTTTATTAATCTATTAAAGCTTTTATTTCAAATATATCTTCTGTATATATTTTATTTAAATTCAAATAAATGAATAGTGTCAAAATTGACACTATTGTTATTTTATAAAAATAACATATTATAAAATTGTTTAAAAATCACAAAAATATTTAAAAATTATAAATTTAACTTTATATGGTCTATAATGTTATAAAGTAAACAGTTATGGAAAATTCACAACAAATAGGTAAATATTTTTTATAATTTAAAATTTTGAATTTTATTACCACAAATAAACTTAAATAGATTAAATAAGGATAAATCAAAATGATACGGCTTAAAATAATATCCAAACATGTATAAATTTGATTGGTTGATGATATTTCAACCCTATATCATATAATCTTTTAATATGAGTCATTTTTGGAGGTTTTTAAGTGGGGCTAGATTTATTATAAATTAATATGTTTAAGAATTCCAAAGGTGCCCCTCTCCTCCATTATAAAAGGGCACCTCCTCCCTCTCTTCCACAAACCACTTTGAGCCTTAATGCTCGTCCAACCCTTTCCGAATTGTCTTCTCCACTTTCCTAGAAACATCCTAGAGGTCTTGGTCTTCTTCAAAGACCAATTTTAGTGTCCTAAGAGGAGGTCTCAAAGAGGCGCTTCAAAGAAGAGGTAATTTCCGTTACCGATTCTTTCACCTTTATTTCTTAATCCACTTCTTCTTATTAGGTTGTTTCGTTAGGAAGTAATAACATAAGTATCACTCATATAATGATATGTTATTATAAGTATGAAACAACCCTATTTCAACATCTATCCATCCTACGGAAAATGAAATCACCGCACGTGCGTACATACGAAATACCGTCTCCACGCCGTGGTGTAATCTATTTTCCACCACCACCTTACATGGAAGGGTATAATGGTGTAAATAATAACTATATATGATTATTGTAAAGTGATATTGATTCTGTAATAGTATACATACACTCCAATAAAATTCCACGATCCTGGGAACGATATCATCGCTCGTGCATACGTACGGAATACCGTCTCCACGACGCGATGAGATTCATTCTCAATGATTAACCATTCATAAATGATTATAAAGTATACATAATAATTAATAATGAAATATATGACATAATAATGATACTGGATTTATGTATATATATATGAATGTCATCCAATTAATTTCCATTCAATTCAACGAGGAAATAAAAACAACGTTCATGCGTACGTACGGCCTACCGTCTCCATGAATGATGTATTTCTTTCCATTTATCGATATATTATAAATATGTATATTCTGAATATATATTATATATAAATCATATTTTACATTCTGGATGTAAGTAATCATTATCTATGTAATCATATGAATAATTACAATTCAAAACACGGATGACAAATGAAACGATATTACCCAAAACGCTCTTTAACATGGAATTTACAAAAGAACGGGTAATATAAAGTCATAAGTGAACCATATATGATATCATAACAATTAATATGATTCTGTAATAAGTCAATAACATTATTTATATCATTATACAGGAGGTTCGGATACGTACGAAGCATATCGGACCTAAGGTAAGGGATAATTTTGCAAATCTCATTTTTATACGAGATTGCTTATTCGTAAGTATTTACTGGGGTTATTTCTATCATCCATGTCCATGTTTTATAAAATTGTTTTCATGTATGTTTAAAGTCCTTTTTACCCATTTTTGACTTTTACTACATGGTATGTAAGGAATCTTTATTTTTTTTACGTTATGAGGTACTTTTTGAATTTTCTGACAAAAGTACGAGAAGAATGTTATTTTTAACTTATACGACATGAATGGATTTTTTAAACTTTATTTCCAAGAAGCCTCCCTTACAAGTTTTCAAGTTTATTTTTAATCAACTTCTTTTAGTTTAGAATTGTATGACATAGGGTTTTTGAAGTAGAAAGGATATTTTTCTCAAGAATGGAGTTCAAGTGTTTTATCAACATTATTTTCCATCGAAGATAATAAAGGGTTCTATTTCTATCCCTATTATTACATTGATTTGATTATGTTGTGATGGAATTATTTTTCTGAATTCCTTTATCTTATATGAATTTTTTTATGATGTTACGATGTTTAAGATTCCCATTTTTATTACATGGGTTATGCTATGATGTATGGTTTATTATTTTGTGGCACACATAAGAATGGTATCATTATGAGATGGGTGGGACCTATATCTCCCTCTAATTCATTGGGTAATGATTTTATATCTCTTGAGATTGACATGGCTGGAATGGCAGGTTAAATGAGTTCAGTGAAACATGACTGAAACGAGGAGTGAACTCGGTTCAGAAATGGACTTTGTCCACTAAGATAGTCTTGGCAATGAGTCTTGACTATTAAGAAATGATTCTCTATGATTATGTGTGTATGCCACAAAGTTTCATGTTGTAAGTTATGATTATTGGGATTACATTTCACTACTATGATTTATCCCATGTTATGAAATTATGATTTCTTTTGCAGGTTAAGATTTCCAAAAGTTATGTTCTTATGATGTGATTGATATTTCTTTTGTTTACCCTTACTGAGCATTTGAGCTCACCCTTTTATATGTTTTATTTCCCCAGTTCAGGAAGAAGGTTATTAAGTAGGATATTCCAAAAAGGGAGTCTAGATATGATGAAATAAATGGGAGGCAAAGTAGATGCTTTATGAACCAGTTGTTTATGTTTCCCAGTTTCTAAAGACTCTATACATATACGGTCCTTCCATTGTTTTGTTATATGTTGTAATAAGTATGCTTCAATTTTGACATCTTTACAATGTATGTCAAGATTTGGGTCTCTACAGTTGGTATTAGAGGAAAGGTTTAGTCAACCTTTGTAAACTAGGATGTGAGAACTTAGTGAGATCCCTAGAGATATTTCTAAGGTATGTCTAGGGATGTCCCTAAGGTTAAGTATACTTATAGGATATAGTCCTAGAACTACGGTAACGATCTTAGAATTTAACCTAGGATGTTAGATATTGAGGGTGCTCCCCCTTTACTATGATGTTTTCCCTAGCATGATTTTTGCCTCTCACACTATTCTTTTTGGGTTTTAGAAAATGGATGGAAACAGGAAGATTCATGATAATGGAGGATATGACGGACAACAGAATGATATTCTTCATGAGAAACCAAATGAAATGGTATTTGGTAGTCCAAACATCGTTATTATGCCTAATCAGCAATCTCATAATATGATCAATAATCTCAACTTTGGTAAGTTTCCTGACTCAGATAATAAGAGAAAGATGGAGTTTCATGATGATCATAGAGGAAAGAAAGTTCAATTTCCCTCATGTAAATCATGTGGGAAGAGGCATTGGGAAGATTGTTTCAAGGGAACTGGAATATGATTTGGGTGTGGAAAACAAGGACACAAAACCAGTAAGTGCAAAATAAAAGGTTCAGTTAACACCATGGATGAGGATAATGGTATTTCTACGACATCAAAAATGGTTAAATGTTTTAAATGTGGAATGTACGGGCATTATGCAAACCAATTCCCTAAGGGAAAGTCTCATGAAGAGAATCAGTACGATCGTATGGGTAGTATTTATGTTGATGATGATGAAGAGACTATAAATGATATGTGAGATGAAATAATTGTTGAAGCTCGGTCAATGGTTCCAGAAGGTAGTGGAATAATTACATGTTTATCGAGTGTAATGTTGTATAAGATATATCATGGTACTATCGAATAAAGAGACATATAAGGATTGTTACACTATTGTCTTTCCTTGATTTTTGAAAGTGTATGATTAATGGTACAAGTATCCATGAAAGGTTATTCAGATATTTTTGGAATGTAGATGATATGCGCATAATGAAGGGATACGAATAAAATTAAATGTTTGATAGTATTCATGAGCTCATGACTGATATAAGGAGAAGGTTATATCATGGTTTGAGTATATAGAATTTTTGGATTTTGGTATGTGGAAGGAGTTAACTTTTGACAGCATTTATGTTTTCACTAAGGTTTAATGGGGATTCAATTTTCAAGAGAATACATGATTAAGGTATTCACATGATTGGAATGTGACCAACAAGATATATGGGGGATAAATGATGGTATTAACATTCTTGGTTGATGACATTTCAAGTAATCGTTTTCTTTATACTATGAGCTTAGACCGAAGTATTTTAGATAAGCCTAAATATTGGAATGGATTATGTTGGACATAAGTTAGTATTGTTTAAGGATAGAACTTTTTTTTGATATTATTGATGGGATGTTATAGTAATTTAGTTTTAGAAAAAGGAAAACCTGCAGGACGGGCGACATCCCATCGCGTCGGACAAGGCTGTGGGAATCGAACCCACAACCGAAGTGCGACTGGCCCTTATCGCCTACCACTGGCCTACAGGAAGTCCCTGGTTAATAGAAACTATTTTTATTTTATTAAGCGGTATGATATATGAGGTATAAGTTCATTTTTGGAACCATATATGATTAATCTAACCATAATATGGACTTATAAATTTTTCTAACCTTTTGTTTGAAAGAGATGGAATGACCCATCATTCTATCACATGATCTGCTAACACATCATGAATAACAAATTCAACTTCATTTCTTTAAGAGATGAATTGGAAATTGTCTAAAAAACGACTAATGGTGACACTGTACCAAAATCACGAAAGTATTTCTTCTAATTCCAATTTCATCATCTTTAGGGAAATGATCTTGAAATACAAAAATGTTGTCCTAGTGCCCTTATATCCGATGAATCTGATGGTACCTTAGATCGTCACAAATCTATGGCTTTGTGATTGATGGATTTTTCATAGCCATGTTCTCTACCACTCTCCATCAGAACATGATGGTTAGATTTCTCTTCCATATCCATATTTTCATCTATGTGGAAACTCAGTAATTAGTTTATTTGGGTAACCATTACGTTTAATAATTTTGTTTTTAAAGATTGGTTTTAGTATTCCTCTTTACGATGTAGGTTTCTATTAAAGAAACTTTCGAGTAGTAAACAATTTATAACCGCGATGAATTTCGAGGGAGAAATTCATTTTAAGGGGGGTAGAATGTAACACCCGAGACTTTTATGAGAAATATTTTGTTTTTATTTTATATAAATCATCAAATCAATATTTCACTACACACAACACTAGCTTGGATTTCTTTACACGTAACCGCGGCCTTCCTCGATAGCTTGCGTCATACGCAATACCGAGTTTCACTAAACAACGATATGCTATTAAAATATTATTTAAACTTGCCGTTATGAATAGTATTAAATGAATATTTAATTTTATAACATTTTAATCCATCTTATACATTTTTTAGAATGAGGTATGAAAACAATATTAGTTTTTTGGATAAAAGAAGTATTTTTCAGAAAATGCAGTTTTACCACCTTTTGATGGCGCACCCACATTAAATATAGTTTTTGACAAGTTTATAAGTTCAATTTGGAAAAATATAATTCTTCTTTATAATAAGGATATAAAAATTTACTTTGGATAAATTTTTGATATTTTTCTAATAACTTTCATATTTTGATGAATAGTAAAAATACGCTAATTTTTAATTAAAAACAAAATTTTTCATTGAGATAATTTATATGGATAAATTAAAATATTGAATGATTTTAAAGTATAAATAGAATATATATTTACCATTTAATATAATGTATGTCATTATAATTAATTTCACATTGACATCATAGGTAAAAACATTTCAATCTTTGGCAATGTTTTAACTTCTAAAACCTGTTTTCTTAACAACGGGATTTATTTTAAATTAATTACTGCAACTTATATGTCTTGAATTTGGAAAAATGGATTATATATTCATAATCAGTGGGTCTAAATTATGTTAATAGGATACTTTTTATTTTTGGGCATTATGAATAGTAACTACGGTAAATTTTATTTACCTTAGTTAAAGGTAAATCGGGTAATTAAGGGTAAATATAATATTATAAAATTACAATAAAACATGAAAAAATTCTATTGGATGGCTAAAAGTTGACCCATATAACCTAAGGGTCGGATTAGATTCATTTTATGGACTTTTGACTCTGAAAATAATTTAATTATTATTAAAACCAAAGAAAGTGACAACATGTCACTCTCTTAAATCTTATAAGTATAATAATTTTAATTTAGTGATAAACATCATAAAACATAGAACATGAATAGTATCCAGAAATATAATAAAATTATCTAAATCATGATAATTTATTTATAATTTTTAGGGATTAAATAATTGTCATTAATGGTGATAAATTAATGATACAGATATTATTTATTAATTGGGAAATAAGTAATATAGTTTTTATTGAAAAAATAATACCCATTAAATGGCCCACAAACCTAACCAAAACTTATTTGTAGTGTATATATACACCTTAAACATCCAATGACCAAATATATAACCGTTTCGAGCCTTATAAAAGTGATTATGACACTTATATTAATTTATTTTAAATGATTCCAAAGTTGTCACCTTCATAATTTAATAAATATAACAATTTAAATATTGTGATTTTAAGATGATAAATTCTAGTAAAATTATTATTGTGAAAGGTAATAGATTTATCTTTATCATAGGATTTTATTTTTAATTTTTATGCAAAAAAATATGTATATTAAATAATTATACAAAAATGTTGTAGTAATTATTTTATTAAGAGATAAACCAAATAAATGGTTTTAAAAATAATAAAATAAATATTATATGAACTATTTAATGTTCTCCACTAATTTTATATAAACATATGGACTTTTTTGAATCTATTAAAGCTTTTAGTTCAAACATATCTTCTGTATATAGTTTATTTAAATTCAAATAAATGAATAGTGTCATAATTGACACTATTGTTATTTTATAAAAATAACATATTATAAAATTGTTTAAAAATAAAACAAAATATTTAAAAATTATAAATTTAAGTTTATATGGTATATAATGTTATAAAGTAAACAATTATGGAAAATTCACAACAAATAAGTAATTATTTGTTATAATTTAAATTTTAGAATTTTATTACCACAAATAAACATAAATAGATTAAATAAGGATAAATCAAAATGATAAGGTTTAAAATACGATCCAAACATGTATAAATTTGATTGTTTGATGAGATTTCAACCCTATATCATCTAATCTTCAAATATGAGTCATTTTTGGAGGTTTTTAAGTGGGTTTAGATTTATTATAAATTAATATTTTTAAGAATTCCAAAGGTGCCCCTCTCCTCCCTTATAAAAGGGCACCTCCTCCCTCTCTTCCACACACCACTTTGAGCCTTAAATCTCGTCCAAACCCTGCCGAATTCTCTTCTCCACTTCCCTAGAAATATTCTATAGGTCCTGGGCTTCTTCAAAGAACAATTTTAGTGCCTTAAGAGGAGGTCTCAAAGAGGCACTTCAAAGAAGAGGTAATTTCCGTTACCGATTCTTTCACCTTTATTTCTTCTTCCACTTCTTCTTCTTAGGTTGTTTCATTATTAAGTAATAACATCAGTATCACTAATATAATTATATGTTATTATAAGTATGAAACAACCCTATTTCACCATCTATCCATCCTACAGAAAATGAAATCATCGCGCGTGCGTACATACGGAATACCGTCTCCACACCATGGTGTAATCTATTTTCCACCACCACCTTACTTGGATGGGTATAATGGTGTAAATAATAACAATATATGATTATTGTAAAGTGATATTGATTCTGTAATAGTATACATACACTCCAATAAAATTCCATGATCATGGGAACAATATCATTGCTCGTGCGTACGTACGGAATACCGTCTCCATGACGCGATTAGATTCATTCTCAATGATTAACTATTCATAAATGATTATAAATTATATATAATAAGTAATCTTCAAGTCAAAACACGGATGAAAAATGAAACGATTTTACCCAAAACACTCTTTAACATGGAATTTACAAAAGAACGGGTAATATAAAGTCATAAGTGAACCATATATGATATCATAACAATTAATATGATTCTTTAATAAGTCAATAACATTATTTAAATCATTATACAGGAGGTTCGGATACGTACGAAGCATATTGGACCTAAGGTAAGCGATAATTTTGCAAATCTCATTTTTATACGAGATTGCTTTTTCGTAAGTATTTGCTGGGGTTATTTCTATCATTCATGTCCATGTTTTATAAAAGTGTTTTCATGTATGTTTAAAATCCTTTTTACCCATTTTTGAATTTTACTACATGGTATGTAAGGAATATTTCTTTTGTTTACGTTACAAGGTACTTTTTGACTTTTCCGACAAAAGTACGAGGAGAATGTTATTTTTAACTTATATGGCATGAATGGATTTTTTAAACATTATTTCCAAGAAGCTTCCCTTACAAGTTTTTAAGTTTATTTTTAATCAACTTATTTTAGTTTAGAATTGTATGACATAGTGTTTTTGAATTAGAAAGGATATTTTCTTAAAGAATGGAGTTCAAGTGTTTTATCAAAATTATTTTCCATCTAAGATAATAAAGGGTTCTGTTTCTATCCCTATTATTACATTGATTTGATTATGTTGTGATGGAATTATTTTTATGAATTCCTTTATCTTATATGAATTGTTTTATGATGTCACGATGTTTAAGATTCCCATTTTTATTACATGGGATATGTTATGATGTATGGTTTATGATTTTGAGGAACACATAAGAATGGTATAATTATGAGATGGGTGGGACCTATATCTCCCTCCAATTCATTGGGTACGATTTTATATCTCATGAGATAGACATGGCTGGAACGGTAGGCTAAACCGGTTCCGTGAAACAGGACTGAAACGAGGAGTGAACTCGGTTCAGAAATGGACTTTGTCCACTAATATAGTCTTGTCAATGAGTCTTGACTAAAAAGAAATGATTCTATATGATTATGTGTGTATGCCAAAATGTTTCGCGTTTTAAATTATGATTATTGGGATTACATTTCACTACTATGATTTATCCCATGTTATGAAATTATGATTTCTTTTGCAGGTTAAGATTTCCAAAAGTTATGTTCTTATGATGTGATTGATATTTCTTTTGTTTACCCTTACTGAGCATTTGAGCTCACCCATTTTTATGTTTTATTTCCCTAGGTCAGGAAGAATGTTATTAAGTAGGATATGCCAAAAAGGGACTCTAGATATGATGAAATAAATGGGAGGAAAAGTTGATGCTTTATGAACAAGTTGTTTATGTTTCCCAGTTTGTAAAGACTCTATACCTATAAGGTCCTTCCATGGTTTTGTTATATGTTGTAATAAGTATGATTCAATTTTGAAGTATTTACAATGTATGTAAAGTATGGGTCTTTATAGTAATCTTAACTCAATTTCCATTCATTGAGTCAAACATCCAATTCATTGGTGTTATTTGTACAAGAAAATGTGTGAATGTACTCTGATTTATTTACACTGAATATCCAATAATAATGAGTGTATTTATATTTTTCACGCATAATTATGTCATTGATTTATCTTTAACCAAAGGATACGGTCTTTATAAGTGATTTCATCTCAATTTACATTTCATTGAGACTTCTTTGTTGTTATATGCCAATTCACTTTTAAATGGTGTATATAATGTACATTGACATAGTATATCATGAATCCCTTTATTCTCCTGATATTATAAAATTTTGATTACCTCAATTATTTGTATTCAGGTGTCTCTCTTTTGGTAAGGAACTCTAACTAAAATATCATTTTAAATGTTTTATAGATCTTTTCTTTTAAATCGTTATCATTAATGTCCATGTTTTAAAAATGGTTTTTAGGATTTATTTATATGGAAATTAATGTTTTAAAATTTAAATTTCTTTTAAAAGTTTCAAAGTGGTATGGGACACTGATTCAAAAATCTATTTTAAACAGATTCTGGATAAGTAGTGATACTTTTAAATGATTTCATGAAAAAGGGGGATATTTCTCTCAAATAGTTTTGATGATTATATTAATCTATGTCAATATCCTTTATTATTATCAATTGATGTTAATCTGTTATAATACAATCTTTCATATTGTGTTGAATGAGTTATGTTTGACTATGGATGTGCTATTTTTATACCATTCATGATTTTTGGATAAAGTATTGGAATTTTTTAAGCTATTTTTAATACAGATGTTTATGATATGTTTCAAAATTTTCATATGAGGAATGCATTAGACTTAATAAGTGACGGGTGGAGCCAGCTATAGCTCCTCAATGCATCAGTAGGTCTCATGAGACAAACTAGTGTCTTGGAAGAAGGCCCTGACAAAATATTATTTGTAGTCTTGGCACAAGGCCTTGACTAGGTGGTTATGAAAGTCTTGAATTATACATTCCATCCTTATGAAAGTGGATATTGATATTTCATGTGATTATTCGACTGTAAAAATATCCATGTGAGTAACTAAATGGAATTATTTTGATTTATATTTTCTATATTATGATGAATTTTATGTTAAAAAATATTTTGTTTTAGTTCTATACATTGCATTAAATTTTAATTCTTATTTATGAAAGTTTCTGCTATATTGTTATCATTACTGAGCATCAGAGCTCATCCCTTTCTATGTTTTATTTTTACCAGGATACGGAGAAGTATATTATGACTGACTTGTAGGGATAGTCTATAAGATCTCAGGGTTGTCTATAGAAACAATGTTATTCTAGTTTTCCATTTTATGATTTAATGTAAACCTTATGAATGTATCTAGTACTTCAAAGGATACTAAACTAATCTGTCTTTCGAGACATGATCTTTTGTGATGATGACAAAGATACATAATAATGCACCGACTCTGGGCTTCTGGGGTCTGGGCGTTACAGTCGGTATCATAGGAAGTTTAGTAAAATCCTTGAAACTAGATTTAGATAAACTCTGACTTGCGCACATATCCCTAAGATAGACATTGAGGATTAGTATAGAAGGATTTCCTAGAATTTTGGTATTGTAGAGATTTTTTGAGTTTTTCCAAGAAATACATCGAAATATAGATATGAGCAGGTAGAGGCAGCTCTGGCACAGATGTACCTAGGGGTAAAACCCGAAAACACCACTTTGAGCAAGACTCGAATGAGAACTGGTGCACGACAATGGGCCTTGCTTCAGTCTTGGATACAACACTCCTGAGTGATATGCTTTGAATAATTTACATTTTCTTTACAAAAAAATTTGAATAATTTTAATATAATATGAGAATAAATGACCTCGGTTAATCCTAAGGTGTTTCAAATTGAAAATATGGTGTCATGATATTCTCTAAATGATTTTATGACTATTATTACTCACACCATGATTTCGGGTTTTAGTCAATGAATGGATTACATGGAATTCATAGTAACTTTGAGAATGATGTACAAAGTGGGAATGGAGGTGGAAATGAGCAACAAAATGGTATGTTGATAGGTGTAAAAGATATCATGTTCAAGCCAAATCAGTTTTCCAAAAATATGTTCAACAACATATATGTTAACCAACTCCCGGAATCAACAAATAAGAGAGGCGATGAATGATAAGAGCTCTAGTAGTGAAGAATATAGTGAAAAGAAACCTCAATTTTCATCATGCATGAAATGTGGAAAGATACACCTAGGAAAGTGCCTCAATGGAACAGAGAAATGCATTACGTGTAGGAAATAAGGTCATAAAGTAAAGAATTGTTGAGAAAAAATGAAGAGTAAAATAGAATAAAATAAAAATGTTCCCAATATTCTACTTACAGTAATTTTCTGTAAATGCAGGGGACCTAGCCATTACTCGAGTGAATTCCCTATTCTATAGCATATTTTCTTGGTTAAAGAACAAGCTACATGGAAATAAATGGTTAGAGAAATGTTTAAATGTATTAGTTCTCTTTGTTGATGGGATTACATTGGAATAATATTCTCTTGTATTTGTAACCCTGCTGTTTGTCATGTGAAAATGATATTTGAGAAAGAATTATCTTTTCTCTTGTGGATATAGTATTAAATAACCATTTGGGTTAATAATATCATAGAGTTTGAGGAAATTACATGTTATTTTATATTTTCAAAAGAAAATACAATGTATGAGATAACATTTGTGGTTAAATTATGTTATATTAATTTTGAAGAATTTACCTCATTTTGGTAATGTTATAAAGTATATTTTTTTGAAAAAGGACAACACACAGACCCTGTGAAAATCCGTTGCATTGGACAAATTTGTGGGAATCGAACCCATAACCAGAGTTCGATTGAATTTATCACCTAACACTGGACGACATGATGTCCCTGGTTAGTGTGCCTATTTATTTTTAGTTAAATGATTTTATTAATAAATAATAAGTTGATTTAGGATCTTATGTCATATCAAATGGATACCCTAAGTATAAGAAAATGATTTGGTGATTGTGTGATAAAATTTATTTTGGAAGACGTTCACTCTGTTAGGTACACTATATGCCTAAAGAAAATAGAATACTATAAGATTTCATTTAAGGAGTAATGTTGGATTTTTATCTATGTTTTTATTGTGGATTTATGGTGATTTGGGTTATTTATGGAAATAAATAATTGATGATAGAGATTATGTGATTAGTTTAATAGATTTTAAGTGTGTGACTTTAAGATTAGTTGATGTCATTTGGAGATACAATTTAACTTGGAGGACTACATAACCAAATTCTTCTATGATTTGGGTTTCAATATTAGTTTGGATCATATTGAATAATTTTAAGGACAATTGTTTATTGAATAGTATTTATTTAACTTTGGGGTATTGTTGCTTTATTTTTAGAAATTAAGACTAGTATTTCATTATCTAAAAGATTATCTTTTTGGGGATCATCTGATCTTGTACTAACCATTTTTGTTATGGTTAATCACTAAAGACAAGGTAAATATATAGTTTATCCTTTATGGATCTTGTGATTCTTTAGAATGTGATTCTAGCTCTTCCATTGTGACCAAGCCATCTTGAATACTCATCATTTTAAAAAATGAGTTAGTTGTAGAAATTTATTAAAGAATGAAACTCTACTTAAAAAGTAATTATATCTCTTTTTTTTCTTTTTCAATCTTATAAATAAATTCCCCATATTTATGAAATTGAACTAAAAAACACTGTCCATTTACTTATCTTACTGGGAAACTAATTACCATTTATTCCTTCACATGTTTGTGGTTTTCTTATTGTTAAATTTTTCCTGATCATGTTTTCTATCCCTATCCATCAGAACTTGACTCATTGTTTATCATTCATATCCACATTTTTCTACATGGAATCCTAGTATGGTTTATCTCGAGTGGCCTTTGTAGTTCTCTTCCTTTCTTTTAAAGTGATAGTTTTATTGACTTTTTTCCGATGTGGGAATTTCAATGAAGTTCTAAAGCCCAATTTTAAAAATTATGAGGATAAAATTTCCAAAAGTGGGGAAGAATGTAACTACCCAAGATTTCATAGTATGTTATTGTTTCAAAGTAATCCAATAACTTTCACTACACGCAACACCGAGTTCTAGCGCACCACGACTTACCAAATTAGCGGTTCAAAAGCGGTTATGAATAGTATTAACTAAATTTTGATCTCTATATAATGTTTATTATTTTATAATCCATATTATGATTTTCTTAGACATAATGAAAGAGGAAAATTTTTTTCGGATAAAAGAATAATTTTTCAAAAAATGAAATTTTACCGCCTTTTAATGGTGAACCCTTTTTAGTTCCAATATTTGAATCTTTTATATATTAAATTTGACCAAATAAACTTCTTCTTTAGAATCGAGACATAAGAGTTTAGTTTCAATAAATTTTTGGTGTCTTTCTGGTAACTTTTATATTTCGGTGAATAGTGAAAAATACTATATTATAACTGAAAACAAATTTTTTAATCAAAATAATTTATAGTCTTAAATTATACAATTTAATGGTTTGGAAGTATAAATAGATTATATTTTTACCAATTATTTAAATTCTGGTCATTGAAAGTAATTTCACTTTGAAATTGGACATAAATAAGTGTCAATCTTTTGATAGTTATTATTTCTTAAAAATATTCTTTTTGGTATTGACAACAGGAATTAATTTTAAATTAATAAATGCAATTTTTATGTTTCGAATTTGGTAAATTAGAAATAATTTCTGAATTATGAATATCAAAATTAGCATAGGGTGATTTTTTGGTATGTTTATGAAAACATTCAATTTTTTATGAATAGTGAAAAACACTGCGTTATTGGTTAAAATGGACTTTTCATTTAAATAATTATTTATTTCATTTAAATTTATTTTAGGTCAATATAGATACATAATACTTATATAAGTTCAATGTAATTCGTTGGAGTCATTTTATAATAAGTTTGGATATATAAAAATTTTATTGAAATTTTACCATCTTTTACCCACCTCCTAGGAGCATTAGCAAATTTACATAAAACATGATTTTACCACTTCTGTGAGTGAAATTTCAAAAATTTGAGAGACACGGTTGATATCAGTATGGAAATTTTGGTTCAATAAGATGAAAATAATTTTTGGTGAATAGTAACTTTTTCCTTTTATTTACCACAATTAAGAGTAAATAGGGTAATTAAGGGTAAAATGGGATTATTGTTACCCTAAAACATGTCCTAATTCTATTGTAAAATTATAATTCGACCAAAAACAACCCTAGGAATAAAATATGACCCTTTAGGTCCACTTGAATTAGATTAGGACATTTATTATTATTTAATTCAAAAATGAGTTAAAAGTGTTAAATTAAAATTTTAATAACTAAAATTATTTTTATATAGGGACACATATAATATAAATTCGACTATAAATATTCATTATAAATATCAAACCATTTCCTACATAATGGTATTTTATTTATATTTTTTAGACATTAAATAATTTAATTTATTTATGACCCCATGATGATGCAGTAATTAACTAATTAATGAAATGTTGAAATAATCGATATTATAAATATCCAAATAAATGTAATTTGAGACTTTTTATAAATTAAACTAATTTTCTAGGTTAATAGGACATGTTAGGGTTGGTTAGATGAATTTTGTACGATGTAATAATATTGTTATAAATTTAAAAAAAACAAAATACCAAATAGTGTCAAAATTGACATAAAAGAGTTTATAAAAAAATATTATATTATATATTGATATTCTATTCCTAAAAATCTAAGGATTGGACAAAAGACTTATATAATGAATGTTGTATCATTATTGAACCACTTGGGGTTCTCTTTGAAGTTTATAGTATGTTTATTAACCATTTAATATAAAAATACAAAGACACATGCTAAATTTCAAACTATTTAACTAAGAGTTAAATCTAAAATATAAAGTTAATATATTGACCCAAACTTGTCTAAAACATTTTGGTTGAGTGGTTTTCGTAACATCCCCACTTTATCATTTAAATAATTCATTTTGGAGAGAGTATAAACCCAAAATGATTTTATTATAAAATAATATTTCTAGCTTTTCCTATGGTACCCCTCACCCCTCTTATAAAAGGGCACTCCCCCTTCTCTCTAATTCACAGCTTCAAAGCCATTTGGCTCGGGAGATACCTAAGAAAATACCCTATCAACTATTCTCCCTTCATTTAGATGCCTTCCTTTAGTAAGAAAGCTGACCTATGGATCCATTTTGATCAAATCAAAAGGAAGAACCCGAAGAAGATGTAAATATTTCATCACCTCTTTCAAGTTCTTTTTTCTTCCACTTTCTATTTAGTTTTTGATTCCATTCTAAAATAATAACTCAACTATCTTATATATACTATGATTTGATTTTAAAAATGGTAAAACCATATTCATTATTCATTCCATCCTTTGAATGACATGTCACTATACATGTGTAAGTATGGCTTACAGTCTCAACGTCGTGGTGTAATTGTTATTCAATACATTATTATTTGGATGCGTATAATAATGATGTATAATTGATGTAAATAATAAATATAACATGATAATTATTCTGTATATATGATATAATATCCAATTATATATTATTTTAATATCAAAAGAATGATATTGTCGCTCGTGCGTACGTATGGATTACTGTCTCCACGAACACGATGTGATTCATTCCTCATTGTATCCATTCAAAAAAAAATCCATTTTATGATTAAAAATAATGTTTAAAGACTTAATATGATTATGAATATGAATAAGATACATCCTATCCATAACAAACATTACTTATGTAACAAAGAATATAAAGGAAAATGAATCAGTTAACATTCGAAAGGATGATAATACTAAGATATTATTTAAAAAATGTTAAAAGATAATATATGATATCATATTAATATATATGATTCTATTATAATTTAATAACAATTATTTCACCGTTAAACAAGAGTTTAACATACCCTCGACCAAAGAAATGTACAGGGTAAGGGGGTTTCATCTGACTTTTATTCCCGTGAGATTCATGCTATATTTTCCACTATTACCTTTTGTGCGGAGTATGTACTACCCACGATTGTATTCTTGGTGTAATATAATTTAATTTTTGAGAATTTACTTCTTCATTGTATGATACTTCTTTCATGGGGTGTATGTTTCATAAGTTACCAAATCAGTAAGGGAATTTCAAATATCAATTTCCACTCATTGGGCTTTATGCATACTTTATTGATTATTTTACTCCAAGATTATGTGTTGAATAACTATTTATTATTTATGTAGTAATTTCCACTCCCATTTCTGTTGAAATTCTTTTGATACACATAATCACTCCATTTATAATTTCTCAAGTCATTTATATAAATTTTAGAAGGGTAATCTTAACTCAATTTCCATTCATTGAGTTAATCATCCAAGTCATTTGTATTGTTTTTACAAGAATAGGTGTGAATTTACTCTGATTGATTTACACAAAATATCCAATCATAATGAGTGTATTTAAATTTTTCACACATAATTATGTCATTGATTTATCTTTAACCTAAGAATACAATCTTTATAAGGGATTTCATCTCAATTTTCATTCCATTGAGACTTCTTTGTTGTTATATGACAATTCACTTTTATATGGTGAATATAATATACTTTGACATAGTATATCATGAATCCCTTTATTCTAATGATATTATAAAGTTGTGATTAACTCAATTAATTGTATTCAAGTGTCTCTCTTTTGGTTAGGAACTCTAACTAAAATATCATTTTAAATGTTTTAAAGATCTATTCCTTTAAATAATATTCATTAATGTCCTTGTTTTAAAAATGGTTTTAAGGATTTATTTATACGGACATTAATGTTTTAAAATTAAAATTCCTTTTAAATGTTTCAAAGTGGTATGGGACACTATGATTCAAAAATCTTTTTTAAACAGCATCTTGATAAATATTGAGACTTTTAAATGATTTCAAGAAAAATGGGGATACTTCTCTCAAATAGTTTTGATGATTATTTTTAATCTATGTCAATATCATTCATTATTATCAATTGAGGTTAATCTATTATAATAAAATCTTCTATATTGCATTGAATGAGTTATTTTTTACAGTGGATGTGCTATTTTTATATCAATTCATGGTTTGTGGATAAAGTATTGACATTTCGTATGCTAGTTTTAATACAAATGTTTATGTTTTATTTCAAACTATCCATATGAGGAATGTATTGGACTTAGTAAGTGATGGGTGGAACCTGATATTGCTCCTCAATGCATCGATAGGTCTCATGAGACAAACTAGTGTCTTGGCACAAGGCCTTAATAAAATCTTATTTGTAGTCTTGACACAGGGCCTTGACTATGTCGTTATGAAAGTCTTGAATTATGCATTCCATCATTATAAAAGTGGCTATTAATATTTCATGTCATTATTAAACTATTAAAATATCCATGTGAGAAAGTAAATGGAATTATTTTGATTTATATTTTCCATATTATGATGATGTTTATGCTGAAAAATCTTTTGTTTTAGTTCTATACATTGCCTTAAATGTTTATCCTTATTTATGAATGTTTTCGCTATATTGTTATCCTTACTGAGTATCTGAGCTCAGCCCTTTCTATGTTTTATTTTTCCCAGCATAAGAATAAGTATATTATGACTGACCTGTAGGGATAGTCTATGGGATCTTAGTGTTGTCTATCGAAACAATGTTGTTGTAGTTTTTCATTTTATGATTTAATATAAACCTTATGAATTTATCTAATACTCCCAAGTCTACTAAACTAATCGTTATTTATAAACTTGATCTTTTGTGATCATTCCAATGATGCGTAAAAATGCACTGACTCTGGGCTTCTGGGGTAGGGGCGTTACAGTTGGTATCAAATGAATTTTAGTAGAAACTTTCGAAACTAGATTTAGATAAACTCTGATTAGAGAACATATCCCTAAGATAGACTTTGTGGATTGGTATAGAAGGACTTCCTGGAATTTTTTTATTGTAAATATTTTGTGAGTTTCTCAAAGAAATACATGCATGTCTGGATATGAGAAGGTACAGGCGACTCTGGCATAGATGTACCTAGGGGTAAAACCAGAAAACACTTCATTGATATAGACTTGAACAAGAACTGGTGAACGACAATGGGCCTTGCTGCACTCTTGGTTATGGCACTCCTGAGGGATATGATTAGGATAATTTTCATTTTCATTACAAACCGATTTGAAGGATTTTAATATAATATGATAATAAATGACCTTGGTTTATCCTAATGTGTTTCAAACTGAAAATATGGTATCATGATATTCTTTAAATTATTTTCTGACTATTGTTACTCACACAATGATTTCTGGTTTTAGTCGATGACTGGATTCCAAGGTAGTCATAGTAACTTTGAGCATGATGTACAATGTGGGAATGGTGGTGTAAATGAGCAACAAAATGGAATGTTGATAGGTGTAAAATATATCATGTTCATGCCAAATCAGTTTTCCAAAAATATGTTCAACACCATATATGTTAACCAACTCCCGGAATCAAAAAAGAAGAGAAAAACGATAAATGATAAGAGCTCAAGTAGTGGAGACCATAGAGAAAAGAAACCTCAATTTCCATCAAGAAGGAAATATGGATGAAGAAATTCAAGAAAGTGTCTCAATGGAAAAAATAAATGCTTTACGTGTGGGCAAGAAGGACATAAATTAAAAATTGCCGAGGAAAAATGAAGAATACTATGGAAGAAAATAGAAATGGTCCCAAGATTCCATTTATAGTCATTTGATGTAAACGTAGGGGACATTACTATTACCGGAGTGAATACCCTATTATATAGGATATTTTCTTGGTCATAAAAGAATCTATAAGGAAATAAATGGTTGGAGAAATGTTTAAAAGTATTAGTGCTCTTTGTTGATGGGATTACATTGGAATAATTTTATCTTGTATTTGTAACCCTATGGTTTGTCATGTGAAAATGATATTTGAGGAAAAATTATCTTTTCACATGTGGATATAGTTATAAATAACCATTTGGTTTTATAAGATCATAAATTTTGAGCAAATTACATGTTATTATATATTTTGGGATGAAAATGAAAGGTATGAGATAACATTTGTGGTTAAATTATGTTATGTTTATTTTGAAGAATTTAACTCATTTTGGTAATTTTATAAAATATATTTTTTGAAAAAGGACAACACGCAGACTGTGTGACAATCCGTCGTGTCGGACAAGGTTGTGGGAATCAATCCCACAACAAGAGTTCGATTGAGATTTATCACCTACCACTAGACAACGTGATTTCCCTAGTTAGTGTGACTATTTATTTTTAATTCAATGATTTTATTGATCAATAATAAGATGATTTCGGATCTTATGTCTTATAAAATGGATACCCATAGTATAAGAAAATGATTTGATGATTAAGTGATAAAAGTTATTTTGGAAGATATTCGATCTGCTAGATACACTATATGCCTAAAGAAATTAGAATACTATGAGATTTCATTTAAGGAGTAATGTTGGATTTTTATCTATGTTTTTATTGAGGATTTATAGTGATTTGGGTTATTTATGGAAATAATTAACATATAATAGAGAATATGTGATTAGTTTAATTACTTTTAATTATGTGACTTTAAGAGTAGCTGATGTCATTTGGAGATACAATTTAATGTGGAGGACTACATAACCAAATTCTGCTATGTTTTGGGTTTCAATATTATTTTGGATCTTATTGAAGGATTTTAAGGACAATTGTTTATTAAAAGGTATTTATTTAACTTTGGGGTATTGTTGGTTTAATTTTAGAAATTAAAAGTAGTATTTATTTCCCTAAAGGATTATCCTTTTAGGGATCATCTGATCTTTTACTAACCATTTTGGTTCTCATTAATCCTTAAAGGCAAGGCAAATATATAGTTTATCCTTTGTGGATCAAATGATTCATTAGAAGTTGATTCTAGCTCTTCCGGTGTGACCAAGTCATCTTGAATACTCATCGTTTAAAAAAATTTGTTAGTGGTAGAAATTTATTAATGAATGAAACTATACTTAAAAATTAAGTATATCTCTATATGTTCATTGTCAATATCATAAATAAATTCATCAACTTTATGAAATGTAACTAAAAAACGTTTTCCATTTACTTATCTTACTGGGAAACTAATTATCATTTATTCCATCACAAGTTTGTAGTTTTCTTGTTGTTAACTTTCTTCTGATAATGTTTTCTATCCCTATATATCATAACTTGACACTTATTTTATCATCCATAACCATGTTTTTCAACATGGAATCCTATTATGGGTTATCTCGGGTGACCTTTGTACTTCTCTTCCTTTATTTTAAATTGATTGTTTTATTGACTGTTTTTTAATGTGGGACTTTCAATGAAGTTCCCAAGACCAATTTTAAAAACTAAGAGGATTCAATTTCCAAAAGTGGGGAATAATTTAACAACACAATATTTCATAGTACGTCATTTTTTCAAAGTAATCCAATAACTTGCACTACATGCAACACCGAGTTCAAGCGCACAACAACTTACCAAACTAGCCGTTAAAAGCAGTTATGAATAGTATTAACTTAATTTCAAACAATATATATTTGTTATTATTTTAGAATACATATTATGAGTTTCTTAGACATAATTTAAGAATAATTGTTTTTAGATAAATGAAGTATTTTTCAAAAAATGCAATTTTACCTCCTTTTAATGGAAAACCCTTTTTAAATCCAATATTTTAATATTTTAAATATTAAATTTGACAAAATAAACTTCTTCTTTAGAATCATGACATAAGAGTTTAGTTTTAATAAATTTTTGGTGTCTTTCTGATAGCTTTCATATTTGGGTGAATAGTGAAAATACTATATTTTAACTGAAAACAACTTTTTTAATCAAAACAATTTATAGTATGAAATTATACATTTTAATGGTTTGGACATATAAAAAGATAATAATTTTACCAATTAATCCAATTCTGATCATTGTAAGTAATTTCACATTGAAATTAGAAATAAATAAGTGTCAATCTTTTGAAAGTTATTATTTCTTAAAAAAACATTTTTTTGGTTTTGACAACGAGAAATAATTTTAAAATAATAAATGAAATTTCTATGTTTTGAATTTGGTAAAATAGACATCATTTTTGAATTCATAATATTAAAATTATCATAGGGTGAAGTTTTGGTATGTTTCTAAAAACATTCAATTTTTGATGAATAGTGAAAAACACTACGTTATTGGTTAAAACCGAATTTTTATTTAAATAATTATTTATTTCATTTAAATTTATTTTATGTCAAAATAGATACATAATACCTATATAATTTCATTGTAATTCATGGGATTAGTTTTATATTAAGTTTAGATATATAATAATTTTATTGAAATTTTACCATCTTTTACCCACCTCCAAGGAGCATTTGCAAATTTACATAAAATGTAATTTTACCACTTCTGTGAGTGGAATTTCAAAAATATGAGAGACACGGTTGATATCAGTAAGTAAAATGTGGTTCAATAAGATGAAAATAATTTTGGGTGCATAGTAACTGTTTACTTTTATTTACCACGGTTAAAAGCAAATAGGGTAATTAAGGGTAAAAATGATATTATTATTACCCTAACACATGTACTAATTCTATTTGATAAGTATAATTCGACCGAAAACAAACTTAGGAATAAAATATGATCCTTTAGGTCCACTTGGATTAGATTAGGACATTTATTATTATTTAATTCAATGAAGAGTTAAAAGTGTTAAATTCAGTGTTTAATAACTAAACCAATTTTAATATAGGGGTACACATAAGTTAAATTCAACTATAAATATTAATTATAAATATAAAACCATTTACTACATAATGGTATTTTATTTATATTTTTTAGACATTAAATAATTTAATTTATTTATGACACAATGATGATACATTAATTACCTAATTAATAAAATATTTAAATAAATTATATTATAAATATCAAATAAATGTAATTTGAGACTTTTTATGAATTAAACTAATTTTATAGGTTAATATGACATGTTACGGTTGGTTAGATGTATATTTTTCTAATTAATAATTCTTTTATGAATTTAGAAAAAAAAACAAAATACCAAATACTGTCAAAATTGACATAAAAGAGTTTTTAAAACTAATATTGTATTATTAATTGATATTCTATTCCTAAAAATATAAGGATCAGCCAAAAGACTTATATAATTATAGGTGTATCATTAATGAACCACTTGGGGTTCACTCGTAAGTTTATGGTACGTTTATTAACCATATAATATTAAAATACAAAGAGACATGGTAAATGTCAAACTATTTAACTAAGAGTTAAATCTAAAATATAAAGTTAATATAGTGACCCAGACATGTCTAAAACCTATTGGTTGAGTGTTTTTCGAAACATACCCACCTTAGACTTTAAAAAATTCATTTTGGAGCTATTATAAACCGAAAATTATTTTGTTATAAAATAATATATATATTTTTTTCTAAGGTGCCCCTCACCCCTATTATAAAAGGGCCCTCCCCCTTCTCTCTAATTCACACCTTCAAAGCCATTTGGCTCGGCCAACCCCTACCCAAATACCCTATTAACTATCATTCCTTCATCTTAGATGTATGCTTTTAGTCATAAATCCAACCTAAGGATCCCTTTTGATTAAATAAAATGGAAGAACCCAAAGACGAGGTAAATATTTCATCACCCCTTTCATGTTCCTTTCTTCTTCCACTTCCTCTTTATTTGTTATTTCTATTCTAAAATAATAACCTAAGTATCTTCTATTATACTGTGATGTGATTTTAAATATGGTACAACCATATTCATTATTCTATCCATCCTTTGAATGACATGTCACCATACTTTCGTATGTACAGCTTACCGTCTCTATGTCGTGGTTTAATTGTTATTCAATACATTATTATTTGGATGGGTATAATAATGATGTGTAATTGATATAAATGAATAATATAACATGATAATTATTCTGTATATATGATATACTGTCCAATTATGTATTATTGTAATATCAAAAGAATGATATTGTCGCTCATGCGTACGTATGGATTACCGTCTCCACGAACGTGATGAGATTCATTCCCCATCGTATCCAATAATGTTAATTACCATTATTTGATTAAAAATAAATTTTAAAGACTTAATATCATTCTTAATATGAATACTATACATCCTATCCAGAAAAAACATTACTTACGTAACAAAGCATATAAAGGAAAACAGATCAGTTAACACCTGAAACGAAGATAATACTAAGATACTATTAACAAAACAATGTTAAAAGATAATATATGATAGCATATTAATGTATATGATTCTTGTATAATTTAATAACAATTATTTCACAATTATACAAGAGTTTAACCAACCCTCAACCAAGGAAAAGTACAATGTAATGAGTTTTCATCTAACTTTTATTCCCGTGAGATTCATGCTATATTTTCCACTATTACCATTTGTGTGGAGTATGTATTGCCCATGATTATATTATTGGTGTAATATAATTAAATTTATAATTATTTACATCTTCATTGTATGATCCTTCCTTTATGGGGTGTTTGTTTCATAAGTTACCAAATCGGTAAGGGAATTTCAAATTTCAATTTCCACTCATTGGGCATTACACATAGTTCATTGATTATTTTACTCCAAGATTATGTGCAGAATCACTATTAATTATTTATTTAGTAATTTCCACTCCCCTTTTGTGTATATATGATTTACACACATAATCAATCCATTGAAAATTTCTCAAGTCATTGATATATATTTTATAAGAGTAATCTTAACTCAATTTCCATTCATTGAGTTAAACATGCAAGTCATTGGTGTTGTTTTTAAAAGAATATGCGTGAACGTCCTCTGATTGATTTAAACTGAATATCCAATCAACTTTAGTGTATTTATATTTTTCACACATAATTATGACATTGATTTATCCTTAACCTAATGATACGGTCTTTATAAGGGATTTCATTTCAATTTACATTCCATTGATACTTCTTTGTGGTTATACACCAATTCACTTTTATATGGTGTATATAATGTAATTTGACATAGTATATAATGAATAACTTTATTATCATGATTTTATAAAGTTTTTATTACCTCAATTATTTGAATTCAAGTGTCTCTCTTTTGGTTAGAAACTCTAACTAAAATATCATTTTAGATGTTTTAATGATCTGTTCTTCTAAATATTTCTCCTTAATGTCCATGTTTAAAAATAGTTTTAAGGATTTATTTATATGGAGATTAATTTTTTAAAATTAAAACTCCTTTTAAAAGTTTCATAGTGGTATGGGGCTCTTTGATTCAAAAATATTTTTTAAACGGCTTCTTGATAAATGGTGAGACTTTTAAATTATCTCAAGAAAAAAGGGGATATTTCTCTCAAATAGGTTTGATGATTATTTTCTTAATGTCAATAACCTTCATTATTCTCAATTGAGGTTAATCAGTTACAATAAACTATTCCATATTGTATTGAATGAGTTATGTTTTACTGTGGGTGTGCTATTTTTATTCCCTTCATAGTTTGTGGATAAAGTGTGACATTTCATATGCTAGTTTTAATATGAATGTTTATGTTTTGTTTCAAACTTTTCATATGAGGAATACATTGGACTTAGTATGTGATGGGTGTAGCTCGCTATAGCTTCTCGATGCATCGGTAGGTCTCATGAGACAAACTAGTGTCTTGGCACAGGGCCATGACAAAATCTTATTTGTAGTCCAAACACAAATCCTTGACTATGTGGTTATGAAAGTCTTGAATTATACATTCCATCCTTATGAAAGTGGTTATTGATATTTTATTTATTATATGACTAGTAGAATATCTATGTGAGTAAGTAAATGGCATTATTTTAATTTATATGTTCCATATTATGATGAATTTTAGGTTGAAAAGGCTTTTGTTTTAGTTCAATACATTTCTCAAAATGTTTTTTCTTATTTATTAAAGTTTCCGCTATATTGTTATCCTTACTGAGCATCTGAGCTCACTCCTTTCTATTTTTATTTTTTCCAGGATGTGAAGATGTATATTATGACTAACCTGTAGGGATAGTCTATGGCATCTCAGTGTTGTCTATAGAAACAATGTTGTTGTAGTTTTCCATTTTATGATGTAATATAAACCTTATTAATGTATCTAGTACTTCCTAGGCTTCTACAATAATCGGTCTTTTGAGACTTGAACATTTCTGATCACAAAAATGATACATAATAATGCACCGACTCTGGGAATCTGGGTTCGGGGTGTTAAATTTCGTATCATAGTAATTTTAGTACAAGCCTTGGAAACAAGATTTAGATAAACTCTGATTAGAGCACCTAGCCTTAAGATAGAATTTGAGGATTAGTATATAATAACATACTAAAATTTTGGTAGTGTGGAGATTTTGTGAGTTTTTCCAAGAAATATATCCCTATCTAGATACGAGTAGGTAGAGGTGGCTCTGGAACAGATGTACCTAGAGGTAAAACCCGAAAACACCGATTTGAGCTAGACTCGAATGGGAATTGGTGCACAAAAATGAGATTTTCTGCACTCTTAGTTACGACCCTCCTGAGGGATATGATTAGGATAATTCAAATTTTCTTTACAAACTGATTTTAAGGGATTTAATATAATATGAGAATAAATGACCTTGGTTAATCCCATGGTGTTTCAAATTGAAAATCTAGTGTCATGATATTCTCTAAATGATTTTATGACAATTGTTACTCACCCAATGATTTCTGGTGTTAGTCAATGGCTGGATTCCAAGGAAGTTATAAAAACATTGACCATGATGTACAAGGTGGTAACGGTGGTGGAAGTGAGAAACAAAATGGAATGTTGATAGGCATAAATGATATCGTGTTCATGCCATATCAGTTTTCCAAAAATATGATCAATAACATATATATTAACCAACTCCTGGAATCAACAAAGAAGAGTAAGGCGATGAGTGATAAGAGCTCCAGCAGTGGAGACCATAGAGAAAAGAAACCTCAATTTCCATCATGCAGGAAATGTGGAAGGAGACACCCAAGAAAGTGTCTCAATGGAACAAAGAAATGATTTACATGTGGGAAAGAAGGATATAAAGTAAATAATTGTCGATGAAAAATGAAGAGTACTATGGAATAAAATAAAAATGGTCCCAAGAATCTATTTATAGCCATTTTTCGTAAATGTATGGGACCTGGCCATTACCGGAGTGAATTCTATATTCTATATGATATTTTCTTGGTAAAAGAAGAATATATATGGAAATAAATTATTAGAGAAATTTTTAAATGTATTAGTGCTCTTTGTTGATGGTATTACATTGGAATAATTTTCTCTTGTATTTGTAACCCAATAGTTTGTTATGTGAAAATGATATTTGAGGAGAATTATATTTTCTCTTGTGTATATAGTTATAAATAACCATTTGGTTTTATTAGATCTTTGAGTTTGAGGCAATTATATGATATTATATATTTTGGGATGAAAATGCAAGGTATGAGATAAAATTTGTTGTTAAATTATGTTATGGTTATTTTGAAGAATTTATATCTTTTTGGTAATGTTATAAAATATATTTTTTGAAAAAGGACAACACACAGACCGTGTGAAAATCCATCATGTTGGACAAAGCTGTGTGAATCGAACCCAGAACCATAGTGTGATTGGAATTTATCGCCTACCACTAGAATACGTGATGTCCCTGGTTAGTGTGACTAACTATTTTTAGTTAAATTATTTTGTTGATCAATAATAAGTTGATTTTGGATCTTATGTCTTATCAAATTGATACCCTTAGTATAAGAAAATGATTTAATGATTATGTGATAAATGTTATTTTGGAAGTCGTTCACTCTTTTAGGTACACTATATGCCTAAAGAAAATAGAATATTATGAGATTTAATTTGAGGAGTAATTTTAGATTTTTATCATTGTTTTTATTGTGGATTTATAGTTATTTGGTTTATTTATGGAAATGATTAACCTATAATAGATAATATGTGATTAGGTTAGTTACTTTTAAGTATGCGAATTTAAGAGTAGTCAATATCATTTGGAGAAACAATTTAAAGTGGAAGACTACATAACCAAATTCATCTATGTTTTGGGTTTCAATATTTGTTTGGATCATATTGAAGGATTTTAAGGAAATTTTTTTATTGAATGGTATTTATTTAACTTCGGGGTATTGTTGGTTTAATTTTAGAAATTAAGAGTAGTATTTCTTCCTCTAAATGATTATCCTTTTGGGGATCATCTGATCTTGTACTAACTATTTTGGTTTTGGTTAATCTCTGAAGACAAGGTAAATATATAGTTTATCATTTGTGGATTATGTGATTCTCTAGAAGTTGATTCTAGATCTTTCAGTGTGACCAATCCATTGTGAATACTCATCGTTTAAAAAAATGAGTTTGTGGTAGAAATTTATTAAATAATGAAACTCTACTTAAAAAGTAAGAATACCTCTTTATGTTCTTAGTCAATCTCATAAATAAATTCTTCATCATTATGAAATGGAACTAAAAAAATGTTTTCCGTTTACTTATCTTACTGGGAAACTAATTACAATTTATTCCATCACAAGTTTTTGGTTTTATTTTTGTTAACTTTGTCTTAATAATGTTTTAAATTCCTCTATATCAGGACTTGACACTTATTTTATCGTCCATATCAATTTTTTTCCTACATGGAATCCTATTATGGGTTATCTTGGGTGACCTTTGTACTTGTCTTCCATTATTTTAAAGTGATAGTTTAATTGAATATTTTTTGATGTGGGACTTTCAATGAAGTTCACAAGCCCAATTTTAAAAAAACAATTGGACACAATTTCAAAAAGGAGGAATAATGTATCACCCCATGATTTCATAGTATGTTATTTCTTCAAATTAATCCAATAACTTTCACTACACGCGACACCGAGTTCTATCCCACCACGACATACCAAACTTTCCATTCAAAAGTGGTTATGAATAGTATTAACTGAATTTTGATCTTTATATAATCTTTATAATTTTAGAATCGATATTATTCATTTCTTAGACATAATGTAAGAAGAAATTCTTTTTTTTCAGATAAAAGAAGTATTTTTAAAAAAATGCAATTCTACCACCTTTTAATGGAGAACCCTTTTTAAATCCAATATTTGAAACTTTAATATATTCAATATGTAAAAATAATCTTCTTCTTCAGAATCATGACATAAGAGTTTAGTTTCTATAAATATTTTGTGTTTTTCTGATAACTTTCATATTTGGGTGAATAGTTAAAAATACTATATTTTAATTGAAAACAAATTTTTTAATCAAAATAATTTATAGTGTTAAATAATTCATTTTAATGGTTTGGAAGTATAAATTGAATATATTTTTACCAATTATTATAAATTTTTTTTCATTTTATGTAATTTCATTTTGAAATTTGACATAAATAAGTGTCAATCTTTTGATAGTTATTATTTCATAAAAATACGATTTTTGGTTTTGACAACGGGAATTAATTTTAAATGAATAAATTAAATTTCTCTATTTTGAATTTGGTAAAAAAGACTTCATTTTTGAATTCATAATATCAAAATTAGATTAGGGTGAATTTTTGGTATGTTTCTGAAAACATTCAATTTTTGATGAATAGTGAATAGCACTGCGTTATAGGTTAAAACAGACATTTCATTTAAATAATTATTTATTTCATTTAAATTTATATTAGGTAAAAATATATACATAAACCTAAATATGTTCAATGTAATTCATTATAGTCATTTTATAATAAGTTTAGATACATAAAAATTTTATTGAACTTTTACCTTTTTTTACCTACCTCCTTGGAGCATTTGCAAATATACATAAATCTTAATTTTACTGCTTCTGTGAGTGGAATTTCAAAAATCAAAGAGACACGGTTGATATCACTATGTAAAATTTGGTACAATAAGATGAAAATAATTGTTGGTGAATAGTAACTTTTTTACTTTTATTTACCATGGTTAAAAGTAAATAGCGTAATTAAGGTTAAAATGATATTATTATTATTATCCTAACACATGTCCTAATTCTATTTGATAAGTATAATTCGACCAAAAACAACCATAGAATTAAATATTATCCATTAGGTCCACTTGGATTAGATTAGGACATTTACTATTATTTAACTCAAAGAAGAGTTAAACGTGTTAAATTCAAGGTGTTATAAAGAAACCATTTATAATATATGGTTTCACATAAGATAAATTCAACTATAAATATTCATTATAAATCTAAGAAAATTTCCTACATAATGGTATTTTATTTATATTTTTTAGACATTATATAGTTTAATTTATTTATGACACAATGATGATGTAGTAATTACCTAATTAATGAAATATTAAAATAATTGTTATTATAAACATCCAAATAAATGTAATTTGAAACTTTTTATGAATTTAAATAATTTTTATATGTTAATAGAACATTTTAGGGTTGTTTAGAGGAATTTTTTCAAAGTAATAATGCTGTTATAAATTTTGAATAAAACAAAATACCAAATAGTGTCAAAATTGACATAAAAGAGTTTTTTTTAACAATTTTATATTTTTAATTGATATTCATTTCGTAAGAATTTAATTTTTAGAAAAAAGACATATATAATAATAGTTGTATCACTAATGAACCACTTGGGGTTCTCTTGAAAGTGTATAGTAGTTTTATTAACCACATAATATTAAAATACAAAGGGACG
This sequence comes from Viscum album, assembly GCA_963277665.1. Lineage (NCBI taxonomy): Eukaryota > Viridiplantae > Streptophyta > Magnoliopsida > Santalales > Viscaceae > Viscum > Viscum album. Next base: position 1,710,863,675 of record OY728165.1, on the reverse strand, counting down.
TGGTAAATGTCAAACTATTTAACTAAGAGATAAATATAAAATATAAAGTTAATATAGTGACCCAAAATTGTCTAAAACCTATTGGTTTAGTGTGTTTTTACCTATCCACGCTTTATATTTTAAATAATTTATTTTATAGCCATTATAAACCGAAAATGAATTTATTATAAAATAATATTTCCATTTTTTCCTATGGTGCCCCTCACCCCTCTTATAAAAGGGCACTCCCCCTTCTCTCTAATTCCCAACATCAAAGAAATTTGGATCAGACAACCCCTACCCAAATACCCTATCAACTATCCTCCCCTAATCCTAGAGGCCTTATTTTAGTCAAAAATCCAACCCAAGGATCCATTTTGATCAAATAAAAAGGAAGAACCTGAAGAAGAGGTAAATATTTCATCACCTCTTTCAAGTTCCTTTCTTCTTCCACTTACAAATTATTTGTTGTTTTCATTATAAAATAATAACTCATGTATCTTATATATGATTTTATTTGATTATAAGTATGGTACAACCAAATTCATTATTCCATCCATCCTTTGAATGACCTGTCACTATACGTGCGTACGTACGGCTTACCGTCTCCACGTCATGGTGTAATTGTTATTCAATATATTATTTTTTGGATGGGTATAATAATGAAGATTAATTGATGTAAAGTAATAAATATAACATTATAATTAGTCTTTATATATGATATACGATCCAATTGTATTTTATTTTAATATCAAAAAATGATATTGTCGCTCGTGCGTACGTTCAGATTACCGTCTCCACGAACGTGATGAGATTCATTCTCCATCATATCTATTCAAGACAATTTCTATTAGATGATTAAAAATAGTTTTTAAAGAATTATATCATTCTGAATATTATTAAGATACATCCTATACCTAACAAACATTACTTACATAACAAATCATATAAAAAAACGAATTAGTTAACACCTGAAATGACCATAATACTAACATATTATTAAAAAAACAATTTTAAAATATCATATGTGATATCATATTAATGTATATGATTATTTTATAATTTAATAACAATTATTTCACCATTATATATGATTTTATCTTACCCTTGACCAAGGAAAATTACAAGGTAAGGGGTTTTCATCTAACTTTTATTCCCGTGAGGTTCATGCTATATTTTCCACTATTAACTTTTGTGTGGAGTATGTACTGCCCATGATTGTATTTTGGTGTAATATAATTTAATTTATGAGTATTTAAATTTTAATTGAATTATGCTATTTTCATGGGGTGTATGTTTCATAATTTACCAAATCGGTAAGGGAACTTCAAATTTAAATTTCCACTCATTGGGCTTTACGAATAATTCATTGATTATTTTACTCCAAAATTATGTGTGGAATAACTATTTATTATTAATTTAGTAATTTACACTCCCCTTTGTGTGTATATGTTTGTTATACACATAATCACTCCATTGAATATTTCTCAAGTCATTGATATAAATTTTATATGAGAAATCTTAACTGAATTTCCAATCATTGAGTTAAACATCCAAGTCATTGGTGTTGTTTTTACAAGAAGATGTGTGAATGTCCTCTGATTGATATACAATGAATATCCAATAATATTGAGTGTATTTATATTTTTCACACATAATTATGTCATCGATTTATCCTTAACCTAATGATATAGTCTTTATAAAGGATTTCATCTCAATTTACATTACATTGAGACTTCTTTGTTATTATTTGCCAATTCACATTTATATGGTGTATATAATGTACTTTGACATAGTATATCATGAATCCCTTTATTCTTATGATATTATAAAATTTTGATTACCTCAATTATTTTTATTCAAGTGTCTATCTTTTGGTTAGGAACTCTAACTAAAATATCATTTTAAATGTTTTAAAGATAGGTTCTTCTAAATCGTTCTCATTAATGTCCATGTTTTAAAAATTGTTTTAAGGATTTATTTATATGGACATTAATGTTTTAAAATTAAAATTCCTTTTAAATGTCTGAAAGTGTTATGGGACACTTTGATTCAAAAATCTATTTTAAACGGATTTTTGATAAATAGTGAGACTTTTAAATGATTTCAAGAAAAAGGGGGATATTTCTCTCAAATAGTTTTGATGATTATTTTCATCTATGTCAGTATCCTTAATTCTTCTCAATTGAGGTTAATATGTTACAATACAATCTTCAATATTGTATTTAATGAGTTATGTTTGATTGTGGATGTGTTATTTTTATACCGTACATGATTTGTGGATTAAGTATTGAAATTTCATATGCTAGTTTTAATATAAATGTTTATGTTATGTTTCAAACTTTTCATGTGAGGAATGCATTGGACTTAGTAAGTGACTGGTGGAGCCCGCTATAGCTCCTCTATGCATCTGTAGGTATCTTGAGACAAACTATTTTCTTGTAATAAGGCCTTGACAAAATATTAGTTTTAGTCTTGGCACAAGGCCTTGACTACGTGGTTATGAAAGTCTAGCATTATGAATTCCATCATTATGATAGTGGCTATTGATATTGCATGTGATTATTCGACTTGTAGAATATCCATGTGAGTTAGTAAATGGAATTATTTATATTAATATTTTCCATATTATGATGAAGTTAATGTTTAAAATTCTTTTGTTTTAGTTTTATACATTGCCTTAAATGTTTATGCTTATTTATGAAAGTTTCCGCTATATTGGTATCCTTACCGAGCATTTGAGCTCACCCATTTCTATGTTTTATTTTTCCCAAGATGCGAAGATGTATATTATGACTGACCTGCAAGGATAATCTATGGGATCTCAGTGTTTTATATGGAAAAAATGTTTTTGTAGTTTCACTTTTTATGATGTAATGTAAACATTATGAATGTATCTAGTACTTACAAGGCTACTAAACTAATCGGTTTTTTGAGACTTGATCTTTTGTGATCATGCCATTGATACGTAATAATGCACTGACTCTGGGATTCTGGGTTTGGGGAGTTATAGTATATATAAGGTCCCAATTAGGATAATTGTATCACTAGGAGGTGGATCAGGTGAATCAGTGATATCTTTTCATTTATATGTTCCCTTTAAAATGAAACAACCTTCAACTCCTATTAAAAATTTCATTCCCTAAGGAAAAAAATTCAAACATACATCCACAAGAACACAATAATTTACAAGGTTCAATATTCTATAAGAATAGTTACATACTTGGTATGTTTTAAAAATGATACAATACAACACAATCCAATAGAAAACAATCCTTTTATGTGGAATAAAGTGAGGGATATATTCCCTTTCACTCATGTAGAACTATGTAAACAATCCAATAGTGTAAAGACCCGCAAATTTCAAGGAAATTTTTTTTCTTAATTTTCTTTGGAATTTTACAAGGGCGCAGCTTCAGACGGCACCTGATTCCGAGGCCCGGTGTGCCCGGAATCAATTTCCGAAGTTTGGCTCGGGTACGTTCAGTGAACGGACGAGCGGGTTTTTCTATCTTTTGAACCGGTGCCCGGAATCGAATTCTGAGGGCACCGATGAAATCGCAGCGCCGGTATTTGCTTAGAAACGCCTCTTCCGGAGTTGCGTTTGCTCAAGACGTGGTTTTTAAATTTTGCGGCTTTAAGTCAGAATAAAATAAAGTTGTGCGACAACTTTATTTTATTTCACTTAAACTGCTTGGAAGCCACTTAAAGTCACTTAAAGGCGGCTTGAACTGAGTTGAACTGGATAGGATGCTATCCAGAAATATCCTACCCCTTGGTAGGATATTTGTGCGGTGGGACCCGCACGAGCCCCGCCGTTTCTTTCGCTAAGTAACGCACCCGCGAAAACCCGTCAAAGTAACTGAAAAGTCAACCGACGCGTTTTCTTTAATTCTTAACAGACCATTTAATTGGGCGGTTTATTTCGTAAATTAAATGGACTGTTTCTTCGTGAATTAAATGGGTGATTTCTTTCGAATTGATGGATCGTTTCTTAACCGGTTTCGTGTTGGCATGTTTATAAAATAAGACCAACCTAAAAATCCTTGGAAAGGATTTGAGAGAATCTTCGTTCCTCCACCCTCTCCGCGAAGAACGCGAAGAACGTGAAGAACGCCGGAACCGGAATCCGACGACGCACGATCCGCGACGTCAACAGCTTTTCCGCGACCTTCTTCTTCTTCGGTGCCTCTTCTTCCGCGGTGAACCTGCGATCGGCGGTTAAAGGTGAGAATCGAAACTTCTAAATTCTCCCTTCTTAATTTCAATAACAACGGATTTAATTAATTAAATCCATTTGTTCTTGATCCGGAGATTGGCGACGCGACGCCGGATACCGCGACGACGCGACGATCTCCTTCTTCCGCGACGAGCGATTCCGCGACGACCTCTCGTCCGACGACGACTTCGAGGTAGGGATTTATTTTGGAAAAGTTACCCCTTTTAAATTTTCTCGTGAACGTTCTTGAAAATTTAAAAAGTCGGTTTCAAACGAACAATTTTATCTTTAAATAAAATTGTTGGATCATGTGTTGATCATCTTATTCTTTTCTCCCGTTGTTTATGATTAACGCGGAGGGAGCGGGTCTAACGAACAAGACCCGGCAACCCTCCGCCGATCTTCCTTTTTGTGCGGATTTGGCGGGCGACGGCAAAAGCACGACGCAAGGGCCATTTGTTGATTCCGCAGTGGAGGACGCGTCCCGGGAGGAACAATGGCGCAGACGGGAGGCAAAACGGGCCACCGGAGCAACTCCGGCGGCCCGCGGAAGGAGGCGGCGGCGCGGGTCGCCGGCGCGGCGGCGCCGGCGACCGGAGGCGGCGGCGCCCGGCGCGCCGCCGTGGAGATCTCCCGCCTCGGCTGAAGCCGCGGCGGCGGCGGCCGGTTCCGCGGCCGCGCGGAACCGGGAACGGACGCGGCGGCCCGGCCGCGTCCGCGTGACAGGCGGCCCCCCGCGGGGGCCGCGTTTCTCCAAATGCCGCGGGTCAAACCCGCGGCGGCGGCCTGCTCGGCCGCTCGGCCGAAGCCGAGCCGGCCGGTCCGGTCGGCCGGGCCGCGCCCAGGCCGGACCGGACCCGGCCGAGCCGGTTCGGGCCGACCCGGTTCGGCCGACCCAAGGGGGGGGTTCGGGCCGGGTCGCCCCGGGCCCAGAACCCCCGTTTCGGGCCTTTTTCGGTCTTTCGCCCATATCTTGGGCCATGGACCTCCGATTGACGAACCGTCAGCGGCTACGTGATCCTTGGATCGAGACGGTCGTTTCGGTATATTACACTCAAGGTTTCGGAAGACTTTGGGTTCGGCCGGGTTGGTTCGTACACGAAACCAACCGGGCCCTCGGAGCGGAAACGCTCATAACATGAGCTACGGACGTCCGATCGACGTACCGTCAGCTGTGGTAGTTTCCCCTAAGTGAGACGGAACTTTTGGCATACTCCGCCCGAGGAGCGGACACAGGCGGAGTACGGTCGGGTTGGTTTTGCCCTAAAAACCAACCGGGCCCCTGGGACGAAAATGCCAATAACTCTCAGACCGGGCGTCCGATTGACGCGCCGTCTGTTGCGTTGAGATCCTGTTGTCGATACGGAACTTTTGGATACATCAACTTCGGACTACGTGTCAGTTGATGTATCAGCCTCTCGGCTCGTGGAGCGGACCCTCCTAACGAGCTCGCTATGTGCGGGAACCCTAGTGCTGGCTGTGACTTCGACGGCAGAGCAGAGATCCTCCGTGGACTGCGACGACGGCAGAGCAGAGATCCTCCGTGGACTGCGACGACGGCAGAGCAGAGATCCTCCGTGGACTGCGATGACGGCAGAGCAGAGATCCTTCGTGGACTGCGGCGACGACTTTGCAGAGATCCTCCGTGGACTGCGTCGACTACTGCACTCAGCGATCCTACGTGGAACAGTGCTACCGAACCTGTGTGAGCTGAATCTTCTTTTTACCTTGAGCGGTGGAGCGCTTGGGTGTAGCGGCGGACCCGTGGTACTTGACAGTGGTGGTGCGCTTGGATGCAGCAACAGACCCTTGGCGGTGGAGCGCTTGGTTGTAGCGGCAGACCCGCGATACTCTACGGAGTGTGTGCGCTTGGTTGTAGCGACAGACCCGCGACGGTGGAGACGTGCGTGCGGAGTACGGAGACCGTGTAGATGACTGAGACCTGACGACTGCTTGACCGACTCGACTTGGAGTGAGTCGACTAGCCCAGTGGACGGAGCGCCCAGTAGTTGGCAGCAGACCCACGGCGGACGGAGCGCCTGGTAGTTGGCGGCAAACCCGCGGTACTCGACAGGAGGAGTACCTCAGTAGGCTATCTGGGTGAGCGCCCGGTATTTGGCAGCAGACCCTCAGCGGACGGAGCGCCCGGTAGTTGGCAGCAGACCCGCGGTACTCGACAGGAGGAGTACTTCAGCAGTCTTAGGTTAGTGAGCAGTACCTCAGAGTCGTGACAGGACCACTGTACACTTCAGAGATGGGGCTCTTCAACATTTACGGTTTCGATAATGAAAATCCTCGTTGAGCTGAATCTTATGTTACTCTCCTTTGTGGATTGTGTTGAACTATCCTATGTGGATTTACTGTTACTCTCCTTTGTGGATTGTGATGAACTATCCTATGTGGATTTACTGTTACTCTCCTTGTGGATTTGAGTCTTGCTTCCTTTGTGGGTTGAGTTGTTCTTGAGCTCGTGAGCAGAGCTAGAATTGGGGACTTAGGTATATGTATGGGCATATACCTAAGTCGAGTCAGATGTTACTTCGTGATTGCATCTTTCTTTTGTGCTATATCCTTTGTGGATTTAGGGAGACCTTCGGGGGTCTCGGGGTCCTTACTGAGTAGCTTGTACTCACCCCTGCACGGGCTATGCCCGCACCTTGTTGTGTTGGTTGCAGACGACGGACAGCGCTGATCGCGGTTGGGGCGTGGAGCAGGACGGTACCTGGAGGTGGACCACTGGGCGGGACGTGCTCGGAGCGGACGTGGGACCCGAGGAGCCTGGAGGCTATCTGTACCCACCCTTCAGGTGGGATTGCCAGTGGACGACACGAGGCCGCCGTCTTTTCTTCAGTTGTTGTACTTTAATTTTCAGTTGTACTTTACAGTTGGGCTTGTATTTCCGGCCCCCTTTACTTTTCTGCACTTTACTTTCCGCTTGCTGACTCTGTGTGGTTGTTACTTATAAAGGCAATGCCTTCCCTGTTTACTGGGATTTTACGCCTTGGTGCTAGTCGCCAGCCCCTGGCCTATGGAAGGCGGGCTTGGGGTAGTCACGGCACGGGCCCCGAGGACGGGTCGTGACAAATTGGTATCAGAGGTGGTCGGTTCTACCGCGGACTCTGATCGTCATTTCTTTCTATGTGAAGCAATAGTGTTTAGTGTATTGAGTGTGGTTATCAGTTCAGGGAGCCCAGTGTTGGTGCGGCGGCCGACGTATCCGTACACCAGGACCCTGACTTCTGATTTCCAACTTAATGCACGAAAACACTGATTGCGTGTGTGTTTCCCAAAAGGTTTAAAGTCAGCTCAAACCAGGTCAACTCACCAGGTATAAATCGTTGACCGTGACACAACTGTTCATGATGTCACCATGCAGATAGTTAGCTGGAGTTCCGAGAGAGTTCTCGATGATGGCCCACCGAGCAGCGAGACTCCGGTGCAGGGCCCTTTTTCAGTGTTGGCACCTTCGGGTGGTGTACCAGCAGCACCACCACCCGTTAGGCAGAGGATGCCACTAGCTGACAGTGCACGCTAGCAGAGCGCGATGCACGAGTTCCAGCAGTAGAGGCCTCTGAGGATACGAGGCGAGACAGTTTTCCCAGGCAGCAGTGGACTGGATGGAGGCGGTTGCTAGAGTTCTACGCCTAGCTTGGATACTAGTAGAGCGGATGATGATCTTAGCTTCTGTTGTTTCCAGTGAGTGACCATGAGGTTGGTTCTTATAGTAATGAGGCTTCGGTACGCGAACCGATACCTGGGATAGTACCTACGGGTAGTGCGCCAGCTATGTCACTACCTGTTGGTCAGTAGACACTACCGGCGGTACCGGTAGCAGAGAATCACAGGCTTAGTGCCTTACATATGTTTTAGCACCAGATATCCCTCAAGTTTCGAGGTGAGCCTGACTCGTAGGCGGCTGAGGACTGGCTTGAGGAGGTGGTTGTGAGTTTTCTGGAGCTAATACAGCTTCGACAGTACGACATGTTGGAAGCAGAGCACTCATCGTGGCTTACCAATCAATCGTAGTACTCGTTGGTTACGTTGTGATCAGTTCCTTAGACTCGAACTTCTGAGCGAAGTGTGTCTAAGGGAAATCTGAACCATTACTTTTCCTCTATGCATTTCTACCTATGCTAGGATGCTAGAGAGAACCTTTGTGGTTGTGAACGTTAGCAGTGAAAGGCAGGAAACTAGCGCCAGTCTCAGAGACTCGGGCGTGTAAAATGTTTCAGGAGGAGGAAGTGCTAAGGACAGATGAATCTGCAGGGTAGCAGACGTGGAAGCGGAGCTTAGAGAGCAGCATGTGGTGGTGTACATTTCGACATGTTACGACCACCCGACTTAGTAGTCCCCGCCAGGCTCAGGGAGCAGGAGGGCTGGGGAGGAGAGTAGCTGCATTGCCGTCAAGGAGTGTGACCCAGGAACTCTAAGAATGATTCGGGGTACGAATTATGTCTACTACGAGCTGCCATATCTATAGACATAGGAACCGATCATTCAACCCTTCCACGAATCATGTCCCAGACCTAGAGGTTCCGGGTAAGCCGTAGACTTGACCCTCACGTCTGGAGATACCTTTGGGAGAAGACTCGATAATCACACTTACGCCGACGGTGTGATTTGACCTCGAGGCGAGAGTTTCGGTTGGAATCTCTTGGTGGCAGCGTAGAGGCCTTACGACGTTGATCTGGGTATGATTCACAAATCATACCCCGGTTGACTGTTTTAGGCAAACGTCGGAATGGGTTTTCCTTGGTCGGCGGAAAGGAAACCCTGGGCAGCACATGTTAAACTCAGGCATAAGAGGGTGTGGCCGATCACTCTTGAGTTGGTCAACCCTACCCTTGTGGCAGCAGGAGTTTTGAGTTTCAGTTCTAACCTAAAAAGGGAAACCTCTTGAATTCGAGGGGGACGAACACGTTCTTATACGGTCTCAACCCGATGAGGTTTCGGAGATGTGGCCGAGGCGGCAGGTTATCTCCGAAGTTCGATGGGCCTTTCCAGGTCCTCAGCAGGATAGGAGAGGTGGCTTATCGCCTGGCTCTACCACCTCAGTTGCACCGGGTGCACGATGTCTTTCACGTGTCTCAGCTGAGGAGATACGTGCACGACCCGACGCACATCATCGACTTTGGGGAGCTGGACGTGGACGATGGGGCGACTTTTGCGGAGGTCCCAGTGGAGATCGAGGATCGACAGGAGAGGGTCCTACGTGGGCGGTCGATTCCTCTTGTGCGCGTCAGATGGCAGCACGGGAACCTCCAGGAGAGCACTTGGGAGCGGGAGGCTCAGATGCGTGCTCAGTACCCCCATTTGTTCCCCTAGTTTTTGATGTATCTTTACGGGGGCGTAAAGCCCTGAGGTGGGAGTAATGTAAAGACCCGCAAATTTCAAGGAAATTTTTTTTCTTAATTTTCTTTGGAATTTTACAAGGGCGCAGCTTCAGACGGCACCTGATTCCGAGGCCCGGTGTGCCCGGAATCAATTTCCGAAGTTTGGCTCGGGTACGTTCAGTGAACGGACGAGCGGGTTTTTCTATCTTTTGAACCGGTGCCCGGAATCGAATTCTGAGGGCACCGATGAAATCGCAGCACCGGTATTTGCTTATAAACGCCTCTTCCGGAGTTGCGTTTGCTCAAGACGTGGTTTTTAAATTTTGCGGCTTTAAGTCAGAATAAAATAAAGTTGTGCGACAACTTTATTTTATTTCACTTAAACTGCTTGGAAGCCACTTAAAGTCACTTAAAGGCGGCTTGAACTGAGTTGAACTGGATAGGATGCTATCCAGAAATATCCTACCCCTTGGTAGGATATTTGTGCGGTGGGACCCGCATGAGCCCCGCCGTTTCTTTCGCTAAGTAACGCACCCGCGAAAACCCGTCAAAGTAACTGAAAAGTCAACCGACGCGTTTTCTTTAATTCTTAACAGACCATTTAATTGGGCGGTTTATTTCGTAAATTAAATGGACTGTTTCTTCGTGAATTAAATGGGTCGTTTCTTTCGAATTGATGGATCGTTTCTTAACCGGTTTCGTGTTGGCATGTTTATAAAATAAGACCAACCTAAAAATCCTTGGAAAGGATTTGAGAGAATCTTCGTTCCTCCACCCTCTCCGCGAAGAATGCGAAGAACGCGAAGAACGCCGGAACCGGAATCCGACGACGCACGATCCGCGACGTCAACAGCTTTTCCACGACCTTCTTCTTCTTCGGTGCCTCTTCTTCCGCGGCGAACCTGCGATCGGCGGTTAAAGGTGAGAATCGAAACTTCTAAATTCTCCCTTCTTAATTTCAATAACAACGGATTTAATTAATTAAATCCATTTGTTCTTGATCCGGAGATTGGCGACGCGACGCCGGATACCGCGACGACGCGACGATCTCCTTCTTCCGCGACGAGCGATTCCGCGACGACCTCTCGTCCGACGACGACTTCGAGGTAGGGATTTATTTTGGAAAAGTTACCCCTTTTAAATTTTCTCGTGAACGTTCTTGAAAATTTAAAAAGTCGGTTTCAAAAGAACAATTTTATCTTTAAATAAAATTGTTGGATCATGTGTTGATCATCTTATTCTTTTCTCCCGTTGTTTATGATTAACGCGGAGGGAGCGGGTCTAACGAACAAGACCCGGCAACCCTCCGCCGATCTTCCTTTTTGTGCGGATTTGGCGGGCGACGGCAAAAGCACGACGCAAGGGCCATTTGTTGATTCCGCAGTGGAGGATGCGTCCCGGGAGGAACAATGGCGCAGACGGGAGGCAAAACGGGCCACCGGAGCAACTCCGGCGGCCCGCGGAAGGAGGCGGCGGCGCGGGTCGCCGGCGCGGCGGTGCCGGCGACCGGAGGCGGCGGCGCCCGGCGCGCCGCCGTGGAGATCTCCCGCCGCGGCTGAAGCCGCGGCGGCGGCGGCCGGTTCCGCGGCCGCGCGGAACCGGGAACGGACGCGGCGGCCCGGCCGCGTCCGCGTGACAGGCGGCCCCCCGCGGGGGCCGCGTTTCTCCAAATGCCGCGGGTCAAACCCGCGGCGGCGGCCTGCTCGGCCGCTCGGCCGAAGCCGAGCCGGCCGGTCCGGTCGGCCGGGCCGCGCCTAGGCCGGACCGGACCCGGCCGAGCCGGTTCGGGCCGGGTCGCCCCGGGCCCAGAACCCCCGTTTCGGGCCTTCTTCGGTCTTTCGCCCATATCTTGGGTCAGGGACCTCCGATTGACGAACCGTCAGCGGCTACGCGATCCTTCGATCGAGGCGGTCGTTTCGGTATATTACACTCAAGGTTTCGGAAGACTTTGGGTTCGGCCGGGTTGGTTCGTACACGAAACCAACCGGGCCCTCGGAGCGGAAACGCTCATAACTTGAGCTACGGACGTCCGATCGACGTACCGTCAGCTGTGGTAGTTTCCCCTAAGTGAGACGGAACTTTTGGCATACTCCACCCGAGGAGCGGACACAGGCGGAGTACGGTCGGGTTGGTTTTGCCCTAAAAACCAACCGGGCCCCTGGGACGAAAATGCCAATAACTCTCAGACCGGGCGTCCGATTGACGCGCCGTCTGTTGCGTTGAGATCCTGTTGTCGATACGGAACTTTTGGATACATCAACTTCGGACTACGTGTCAGTTGATGTATCAGCCTCTCGGCTCGTGGAGCGGACCCTCCTAACGAGCTCGCTATGTGCGGGAACCATAGTGCTGGCTGTGACTTCGACGACAGAGCAGAGATCCTCCGTGGACTGCGACGACGGCAGAGCAGAGATCCTCCGTGGACTGCAACGACGGCAGAGCAGAGATCCTCCGTGGACTGCGATGACGGCAGAGCAGAGATCCTTCGTGGACTGCGGCGACGACTGTGCAGAGATCCTCCGTGGACTGCGTCGACTACTGCACTCAGCGATCCTACGTGGAACAGTGCTACCGAACCTGTGTGAGCTGAATCTTCTTTTTACCTTGAGCGGTGGAGCGCTTGGGTGTAGCGGTGGACCCGTGGTACTTGACAGTGGTGGTGCGCTTGGATGCAGCAACAGACCCTTGGCGGTGGAGCGCTTGGTTGTAGCGGCAGACCCGCGATACTCTACGGAGTGTGTGCGCTTGGTTGTAGCGACAGACCCGCGACGGTGGAGACGTGCGTGCGGAGTACGGAGACCGTGTAGATGACTGAGACCTGACGACTGCTTGACCGACTCGACTTGGAGTGAGTCGACTAGCCCAGTGGACGGAGCGCCCAGTAGTTGGCAGCAGACCCACGGCGGACGGAGCGCCTGGTAGTTGGCGGCAAACCCGCGGTACTCGACAGGAGGAGTACCTCAGTAGGCTATCTGGGTGAGCGCCCGGTATTTGGCAGCAGACCCTCAGCGGACGGAGCGCCCGGTAGTTGGCAGCAGACCCGCGGTACTCGACAGGAGGAGTACTTCAGCAGTCTTAGGTTAGTGAGCAGTACCTCGGAGTCGTGACAGGACCACTGTACACTTCAGAGATGGGGCTCTTCAACATTTACGGTTTCGATAATGAAAATCCTGGTTGAGCTGAATCTTATGTTACTCTCCTTTGTGGATTGTGTTGAACTATCCTATGTGGATTTACTGTTACTCTCCTTTGTGGATTGTGTTGAACTATCCTATGTGGATTTACTATTACTCTCCTTGTGGATTTGAGTCTTGCTTCCTTTGTGGGTTGAGTTGTTCTTGAGCTCGTGAGCAGAGCTAGAATTGGGGACTTAGGTATATGTATGGGCATATACCTAAGTCGAGTCAGATGTTACTTCGTGATTGCATCTTTCTTTTGTGCTATATCCTTTGTGGATTTCGGGAGACCTTCGGGGGTCTCGGGGTCCTTACTGAGTAGCTTGTACTCACCCCTGCACGGGTTATGCCCGCACCTTGTTGTGTTGGTTGCAGACGACGGACAGCGCTGATCGCGGTTGGGGCGTGGAGCAGGACGGTACCTGGAGGTGGACCACTGGGCGGGACGTGCTCGGAGCGGACGTGGGACCCGAGGAGCCTGGAGGCTATCTGTACCCACCCTTCAGGTGGGATTTCCAGTGGACGACACGAGGCCGCCGTCTTTTCTTCAGTTGATGTACTTTACTTTTCAGTTGTACTTTACAGTTGGGCTTGTATTTCCGGCCCCCTTTACTTTTCTGCACTTTACTTTCCGCTTGCTGACTCTGTGTGGTTGTTACTTATAAAGGCAATGCCTTCCCTGTTTACTGGGATTTTACGCCTTGGTGCTAGTCGCCAGCCCCTGGCCTATGGAAGGCGGGCTTGGGGTAGTCACGGCACGGGCCCCGAGGACGGGTCGTGACAAATAGTGCATGTTCTCCCTCTAGAATAAATGATGTCATACAATGTTTTGTAACAAAAAATGTTTCTTTTTATTCTTTATGAACATTTAAAAATTTATTATTTTTTAAAAAAATCTTCACTTTCTTACCCAAATGCTGGTATGAAATTTCGGGCTTTTAATATAAAACTCAGTCAAATTTCCCAATCTGATCTTCTTAGTTCTATTCTCCCAAACTAATTTTCCCAGTCAAAATTCTCAATATGGAAAATATAACTCTATTAGAATATGGATGATATAATTCTAAACACCTTCTTTATAAATTGGAAAAATTAAATCTAAAAATATATCATAACACAAAAATCATTTGAATATGATAGACAGTTGAATATGACAATTAGTTTAATATGATGATATGTTGAATACATTACAATCTTGTCTCTTATCTTTTCACTTATGTCTTATATGGATACTTTATGAAATCAATCCATAAGCCACTTTTTCTATCTTGAATTTCTTTAGAACTCTATTCTCTCTCTTCCTTTTCATGAACAATACATTTTTCTAGAATGTAAAATGTACTTTATCCTTTTATAAGTGATCCCAAAATTCTTTAGGCGGGATTCCTAAAAACTATTCTACTCAATAAAATTACCCAAATTTTCGTGTTTCAATGAAGTTTATGTGCATCCTGACTTCATCAACACTTCTAAACTCTTCCTAATCATTCCCAAGTCTTTTAGCAGCTTCAGATCTTCTTCAGACATTCCTAACAACCACCAGTCCGATTCAAATTCTCATTCTGATTTTCTTACTCTGATTTCTTCATTACATTTAGCAAGATGAATCGGTATCAAATACAATATAATGCCTCTTGAACCAATTGATAAAATTCATTGAAAACAAATTAGAGTTATTATTTCTATTTTTAATATGATTCTCATCAACATCATTATTAAACGAATTATATCCTTTGGATTTTTTTCTGATTGAAAACCAGTAGCTTTAATTTCTCAAATTATCCATAAACCTTCCCAACCATTAAACAAATATGAATCTTATGAACTCATTATGATGATCTTGAGACCGAAGACCATTGACTACATTGACTTTATTCTTTCAAAAACGTCATCTTGTATCATGACTTATTTCATAAGATTGATTACATAAAGGGTCAGCTTCAACAATGTCTGACTAATAATTGAAAGTATTGTGACTTCCCCATCAACATATTTCTTTCCTTATTAGCTTGAATGTGATTGACATAATTACAATCTTCCTGAATAAGATCTCCTCCACATTTTATCCCCCATTAATTCATCAATATTTCATCATAGGTTTACATAATACTTGTAATTTATGAGAACTACAAGATCATAAAAACATCATGAAATTTATATCATAGTCATCCAGACTCTGATTCACAGCTATTAGGATCAATCCTCTAATACCACACTCAAGTCACGTCTGATTAACCTTTAGTTCTAGCTTGATTCTTTCTCAATACAACTAACCTTTTCAATCATTATGAGTCTAATTTATTGAATATGATGGTTCGTATGATTTTTATAAAATATAGAGTGAGGTGATTTTCCTTTCTTCATAAACATTCTTGAAAAAAAAAGACAATAACTGAATATGATCACCTTCCTTATCAACTTGGTCCTAAAAATATCTTCCTTTGGATTTATTTTTCATTGAAGATTCATAAATCCCTAAACACTCTAACATCAAGTAAAGAATTACATATCAACATTTTAAAGCCTATGTGAGCTAACTCATTATAGGAAACAAGAATTATTGACAACAAAACCATATTGTCCACAAGTAGTGAGTATGAAAATATCCTCAGCCTCCATTATCTATATATCTTCCTTATTTTTTGACATTCCTAGTATTCACAATATTTTTCCCTACAACGACTACAATAAATAAATAGAACAGTTCACACACTTACAGTTCTAGATTTACTTCTTACCCACAACATCCCCTTTTTTACATGCTTCCATTAGGATAGATTTATAAAACAATCCTCCCCTAGAAACAATATCCAAAGGTACGATGAGAGTGGGGGAAAAATACCTCGAAATTGATGAGAAAGAGGTTGGATTCCCATGTTAAACCTCAATTTAAAAAAATGTTCCTCCAGTAATGGTTTATTTGAAAATGTCAGTAACTTGTTCTGATATTGGAACATATTCCAGATTCAATCCACTCTTGTCCACATTCTCTTTGATGAAATGATATTTTATATCAATACGTTTTGAAACAAAATGTTGTAATATATTCCTAGTATGGTTGATTGAACTCTGATTATCATACACCAAGAGAAAGGGTAACATCACTTTGATAAGTAAGTCTTCTAATTGAGTCTTCATCCATTTAAGTTGAGTATTTGCTTGAGTAGAAACAACATAATCATCTTCAAACATACTAAGAGTTACTAAATTTTTATTATTTATATTTTAACTAACACAACTATTGATTAAAAATAATACCCTAGTATGTGTGGATATTCTACCATCAATATTTTCTACCCAATTGGTATCAAAATACATAAAAAAAATCAATACGTTTTGAGCTATCATAGCTGATGTCGAAATTTTTTGAGCGTTTGATGTACTTGAAAAGTATTTTTCCAGAAAGTAAATGTGATTTTTTTAAAGAAATATAAAATCTCTCATATAAGGTAAAATCATAAATAGTGTCTGGTCTTAAGGTAGTCAAATACAAAAAACCCTTAATTAGATTCTGAAATTCGTTTTGAAAAACTTCTTTTGCTTCTCCTTCTTTAGAAACTTTTGTTCCCATTATAATTGGTGTGGAATCATGTTTTGAGTTTTCAATTCGAAAATCATTAATAAATTCCTTATCATACTATTATTGATAAATAAAAATAGCTTTCTTATTTTATAATTATTTTAATCCCAAGCAGGTATTTCATTTCCCCCAACATGGAAATCTCAAAAAACATTTTCATTTCTTGAGTAAATATTTCACAAGATCTTTCATAATTCTATCCAATGATAATTTCATAAAAATAAACAATTATTATGGGGGAATACTCCTTATTTTTTTATGTAAATATTACTATCAACTCCTCCTTTCTTAAAATTCATCTTCCTTAATAAAGTAAAACATTTTGAATACCATGCTATCAGATCATTTTTTAGACCATAAAAGTAATTCTTTAATCTACAAACATAACTTTCATCTTTCCCAACAACAAATACATAGGGTTGTTCAATATAAACTTCCTCATCAAGATCCCCATTCAAAAATGTCGAATTTAAATCCATTTGGAATATTTTGTAACTTCATTTTCCAGCTATTTCAAAAAAATTATGATTATTATGAATCATGCCACCGGATAAAAAGCTTCCTAAAATAAATCCCTTAAATTTATGAGAAACCATTTCACACTGATCATGACTTGTTTCTTATTACATAACGTTCTTTATTCATCTTGTTCTAAAAACCCCACTTTGTTCTAATAATATTTTTTATATGGATTGGGTATGACTTCCCATGTATCACCATTTTCTACCTAATTCAACTCTTCAATCATTACTTGAACCCATTCCTGATACTCAAAATATTCTATTATGTAATTATTCTCATCTTTTAAATTAAAAGATGTATGTGTAATTTTATTTTTTTATTCTTCTTATTTGAACCTTCTGATTTTGATCACCAATAATATTCTGAGTTTCTACTTGCTTCCACAACCTAGGACGAGATTTTTGATATTTTTCCTCATCACTATAAATATATGTTTTCAATTATTCTTTTTTAGTAGAATTAAAATTATATATATCCTTATCATAAATGTTTAAAAAAACATTCCTTACCCTACTCAACTTTCCTTGTTATCCCAAGTATGTTTTTATTCTTCTTGTATTTCAATAAATTTCACATTAATAGAATAAAAAAATTCTTCTTGTTTCTTTGTTGAGATGTTTATATCCTATTCCTTATAGTGAATAGATAATAAATATTTCATCTTCACCATTCTCCTCAAAATTTCTATAGTTTTCACATTTCTTCTTTATAATACATGGACTCCTGAAAACATTTAAGTGTTTAAAACATGGATTATTTCCATAAAACATTTAATTTTGGTTCATACATAATTATGGCAAGTAGAAACATTGGTTTTTAATATAAATAGAAGTACTCATGAATTACCTCAAATAGTAATGAGAAAGACCATGTTCAAGTAACATAGTTCTTTCCATTTCCACCAAAATTCTATTATTTATTTGAGTGACTGAACATTTTCGGGAGTATATGGGGAACTAACCTCATGTTAAATTTTGTTCTTATAAAGATAACATTAAAATGATTAATTCTTATAATCACTGTCATTTTTTATTCTTAACTTCTTCACTAAATACTCTAATTACTTCTATGCTTTCCTATAAAAACTATAAAACATTCTTAAAGTATCTTACTTATGTTTTATATACATAACCCAATTAATGCAATTAAAATAATTAATAAAAGTGATTGATTACTTATCTTATTTTTTTTATTTTCTCATAGGTCCATTTATATCTAAATGAATATGTTCTTTGGGGTTTTTTGAACAAATCTCAACTTTGTTATGCATTGAGCCCATAATTTTTTCTTTTTGAAAAATAGTGCAACACCAATATCTTATTATAGAAAAATCAAAAATATCTTGGACATTATCATGCATTAATAACTTTTTCATGTTTCTTTGACACATTTTTTTAATAATTTTATTCCACAATTTATCCTCATCCCCCACACTCAAGTAAGAATGGTTTTTTATTTCCCCAACATGAAAAATGTTTCCTTTTTGAATTTTGGCCTCTTTTAATTATCATTCCATCATTACTTGTTTTCATCAAAAACCTATATTTTCTAAAAATAAAATTGTTACCCTCATCAAAAATTTGTTAAACACATAGAAATTTGTGTTTCATCCCATCAATATACATGTGTTTCTCGGATTCCAAATTTTTGTTTCTAAGGATGGATAATCCAACACCTTTGATTTTCAGGGATTCATCATTGACAAATGTCACTATTCTTTATTTAAATAAATTCACATTATTCATGAAAATTAAATATCATTCAAATGTGATGAACAACCACTGTAAAAAAAATCCAAGCTTATTCTCCTTTTTTAGCTTTCAGGGCGGTTTCTACAATAAAATCTTTTTCTTCTCCATTTTCTTTCTTCCCCTTCATCTTTTGTAAATTGTTAAGAAGATTTTGTTGTGCCACTAAAAAAAGACATCATCTTACAATGTTTCTAGGTTATTACCAACTTCTACAAATAGTTTCCAAAGGTTGAAGCCTCTTTTAATATTTCACAATAACATTCTCACGTTTATTTCGAACATTCTTCTCAAACTTCTTCTTTTTAGAGAATTGTCTCCCACTCAAAATTTTACTCTAATAACCTATGGAATGATTGTAATGTTGTTGGTTGAACCAAAAAATGTTTTTCTTATGTAGGAATCCTCTAAAATATCAGAAGTATCCATAGAAAGAATATTTTATTCTATAGCTTCCATACTGACTTGAGTAGTGATCATTTTTCTCAAAACACTTCTTGTCTTTCATATATGAACCACCAAATTTTCTACTATCAATCAGAACATTCTTTTTTCATCCTTATAATAATTAAAATTTATATAAACATTTTTGTATTCGTAATATTTAGAAACATATTCTGACTCATAGCTTTTAGATAATTATGAATTCCCATCTTTTTTGGTCTTCACTATATACATAACTTTCCCAGCACTATTCCTTTTCATAAATAATTCCAGATTTCCCATCAAACATTTAAAGTAAATGTTATTGATCCTTATCAAGTTTATCCTTATGGGAAATTGTATTAATTTCATAGATAGAGTGTTGAAAACTTTTATTTATCTGTTTAGATTTAGAAATTTATTACTAGACAAGTTCCAACTCTTCTTCTTTTTCCTTTGAATTTACATCTATAACTTCATTATGATTACTTTCTTCCTCAAGAGATTTCTTCAATACCTTAATTTCATTCACCATATCAACTTTTATGTCAGGAATAAATTCGTTATTGTTTTTTTGGATCTTTCATTTTTCAACTTCTTCATTCATTTCTCTTAGCTTCCAATCTTTCTCTGACACTATTTCAATTCTTATTTCATATGATATTCTAATCAATTTTATTCTTCTTATTCAGAACCACTACTTCCAAATTCCTCATTATTCATTTTTGTAATGAAATTATTCTTACCAACATGCTCAACTGATATTTCATACTCAACACCACTATCTTTTAATTATTCATCTTTAGATAAGAAACTTATTTTTTGGGATATATAGAATATTATATCCTTCCCTCAAGATAAATATTTATCTTTATCACCCTTTTATTCCAAAATATTCTCGACCTTCATTCTTTTTCCTCACTACCTTATTCATTCTCTATCTGGGGAAAATTATCCATAATGTTCCCAACAACTCTACATTCAAACAATTTCTTGTGAGGTTTCCTTTTATATTTCCCTATAGCTATTTCCACATTTTTAGAAGACAAGGATAAAATATCATCATGATTTTTACACACATCATTTTTTGAAATAGAATTACCATATTCATCTTCAATAATAATATTCTTTGAATTATCATTATCAGAATCCTTGAAACACATTTCTCTACCAACTTTTTTTTCTTTAATAATTTTATCCCTTCTCATTTCCTAAGTTGTGAGAGTTATATGGAAATCATTTTGAGAAAAAAATTTAGGGTATGTATCTTCTAATGAAGAAAATTTTTCATCAAACATCCATGGAAGAATTATCAAGAACTTTTCAACAATTATAGAATCATTTAACTTTTCACCAAGACATTTGATAGTATGGAATATTTCATTCACCCAATTAAAAAAGTCCTCAGCTGATTCATACTCATCCATATTCAAATCTTAATACTTCAGCCTACAAATTTTTAATTTTTCCTACTTAACATTCATATATCTTTTGTATATGTTTTTCAATTTAACGCATATACCATTGGGAGAAACAAAACCCTTCAAACATAGGAATTCAATTTCAGAAAGTGATGATAGAAAAGCATTCTAGGCCCAACCATCATTCTCAAGATTATTATTATCAACAAATATAAGAGGAAATTTATCATCAATAGGATGAAATTCATCTCTTAAAGCTACAATAACATCATAACCAAGATACATAAGATGTGGAAACATTATATATTTCTAGATATGATAGTTATTTCCATTAAACACTGGAATAACATTATTGGTCAAACAATTCAAATTCTCCATCAACATATTTTAAAAACATCGGCAAAGAATTAGTGAAGGAAACCATCTTCTCTTATACCAATTGTAAGTACCCAGTCAAGATAATTGTATAACTGAGAGGGAGAGGGTGTGAACCAGTGATATATTTTCTTATCATGTTTCATTGGAAATGAAACATCCTTTAACTCATGTTAATGATTTTCTTCCCTTCTGAAAATAGTTTGAACTTGAATCTATATAAACATAAAAAATTTAAAGGTTCACTATTTAACAAGAATAGTTATGTCCTTTGTATGGTTTGGAAATGATAAAATTCCACACAATATACTAGAAAACAATCCTTTTGTCTAAAATACAATGAGTAAGATATTCCCTTTTACTCGTGTAGTGCTATACAAAAAAAAATACAATAATGTGTTTTATCCCTCTACTACAAATGATTTAATACATTTTTTTGGTAACAAAACATGTTACTTTTGATTCTTTAAAAATTTATACAAATGTATAACTTTAACAAAATTCTTCAACGTATTACCTATAAGTTAGTAAAAACTTTGAGGAATTTGATATAAAACCCAATCTGATTGCCTAGTCTAATCTTCCCACTCTTATTCTCCTAGTTCGATTTTCCCAGTTTCATTACTCAATACAGAAAATATAACTCCTTCAGAATATAGTTGATACAATTCTGAACACCTTCTTCCTCAATATAGAAAACCAAATATGACAATCTTTCCCAATACGAACATCGTCTGATTATGTTTAACAACTAAATATGATAATCTGTTTAATATAATGATCAACTGAATACATTTCAATCATGTCTCTTCTCCTTTCACTTATATCTTGAAAAAATTCTTTTAGAAAACAATATAGAAACCTTTTATTCTCTATATAATTTTTTCGGTGCTTTACATTCTCTCACCCTTCTCAGGAACAATACATCATTTAGGAAAGTAAAAATTCTTTTCTCCTTTTATAGGTGGAAAATAATGTTTTGGGTTGAATTTCAAAAAACTTCCCCACTCAACTAAATTATCCAAATTTGCATGGTTACATGAATTTTGGGTGCATCTTGACTTCATCAACCCTTCTCCACTCTTCTTGATCCTTCTCAAATCTTTGAATAGCTTCAACTCTTCTTCAAAATTTCCTTAAAACCACCATGATGATTCCAATTATCATTCTCATTAACTGAGTACAATTTCTTCATTACATTAAGAAAGATGAATCAGTATCAACTTCAATACGATTGATCTTAACGCAATTGATAAAAGACTTTGAAAAAAATCATTGTTTTTATTTATCTTCAGAATATGATACCCAAAACATTATTCTCTAAAGATTTATATCTTTTTTATTTTGGTATGATTGAAAACAAGTCCCTTCATCTTATCAAATTTTCCACAAACCTTCCCATACATTGAACAAATATGAATCCAATTAACTCGTTTTGATGATCCTGACACTGGATAACATTGACTGTAAGTAATTTATTCTCTTACAAACTTCAGCTTGTATGATGACTTCTTTTATGAATTTTATTATGTTGAGGTTTAGCTTCAACAATATCTTAATAACAATGGAAATTATTGTGGCTTCCCAATCAACATTTATTTTCCTTCTCATCCTAAATACGATTGACATGATTATAATAAAATTGAATATGATCTAAATCATCTTTTCTCTACTTCCTTTAATCAATATTTGATCGTAAAATAATTTTAATTTATGAGAACTAAAATATAAAAAAATAATCATAACATTTATATCTTAGGCGTAATGTATCTGATTCACCGGTAATATAATCAAACCTTTCATATAATACTTTGGGAAATTATGATTATTCTTTACTTCCATCAAGATTATTCCTCAATAAGATTGTTCTTTTAAATCATTGTGAGTATAATTTATTTAATATGATGTTTATTAAGAATTTAATCAAATAAAAATTGAGGTGATTTTCCATTCTTCTTAAAGGTTCTTGGAAAAAAATACATGAATATGATAACCATCCTTATCCACTTGGTTCTCACAGTATAGGTCATTCTCATGTGCATGGCCTTTTTCAATATTATTAAATGAAACGAATTGTCTAATTTTATTAAATGTCGAGTGACTGGTAAAACCTTTTAATTTACCCTTTCATGGAACTTATAATTGAAATTATAAAACATGTACTTACATGAAATATATATGGGCATAATTACCCTTGTGATTATGATACTTGGTAATATCACCCTTGGGCATGGCATCGCTTATGATTATGATATCCAGGCATGGAGTCCCTAGGTATGGTTTCCCTTCTGATTATGATACTATAGCATGGTATCCCTGGGCATGGACTCCCTTAGGATTATGATACTCAGTGATGGATTCCCTATCCATGTTGTCCTTTAAATTTTGATAATCAGGCATGGAGTCACTCAGAATAGTGGCCCTTATGGTTATGACACTCAGGCATGGTGTCCCTAATATGTTCATGATACTCGGGCAAGATGTACCACACTCACTATAACCTGCATGTGACCATGAATAGATATATGAGTTATGCCACAATTCATGGCTAGCAATACGTGTCTATAAATATGGATATATAAATCCCTAAATATAATGTATATATATGGATATATTTATATCTAAAAATTAAGTGAATATATATATATATATATTAACACATTGTGACTTCATGAAGGGTTTTTTGGCATAGGCCAGAGTAGGTATGGTCTTTTGGGTGTCCTTGAGGAACTTTAGATGACTTGGTTACATTTAAATTTATTTCACTATGTTACTTTGGATATACATGCACACTACTTATTTTATATACACAAAGTGTATTAATTTAGATGCCATTGGTGGTGTCCCATTGAGTATATCTCACACCCAATTCGGGCCACCAATTTTTTACACAAATAGATATCATCAGGTTGTAGGTTTATGATCATGGTTTATACTTTGTGTTGTTACAGTTGTTCATGGGAGCTTATGATCACAGAATTGAGTCAGATCATGGGATGCTCGGGCTGATAGCCTTGGATGTTTTTGTCCTTACTTGTAAATCATTTAAATATTGCCTACTATATGTCTATTCCTATAACTTTTATCCCATTCATGCATGGTTATATATTATTTTATTATTTATTTTCAATTTGTATTTTATCTTCAATTGTTGTTAACTTTTTTACTTATGTGGTATTTATCATTGATCCAGAGGGTATAGTCTACCTGCTATACCTCTATTGGGCCCTCGCATCATGTTGGTAGCTTCTATAATACAAGTATTTTTACTTTATTCCATGTGAATAACCATTTTAGTGAACCTTTTTAGTGTCTCATGGGTCATGATGTTATACTAAATGTGGGTACACTTTATTCCTCTCATAAATTCCATATGTGTCATCTCCTGCACTTATAAAATTCCAACCCTATCCTTTTTTATACAAATATTCTGAACCCTTAAGATCTATCAAAACCATACGAAATATATTCCTTGTATATCCCTCTATATCTTATAGGCCTTGATGAGATCATAAATCAAATCTAAGAATGGGTTCGTATAATCCTAAAGTGGTTTTTCGAAGAATATGTAAAGTTTTAAACAATGTGTTTTCTATTTTACTTATTCTTCTAAATACATAATATCTTATTTTATTATAATAATATAGTAAAATCATTATATCCCATATACTAAGATAATATTATGTTAATTTAATAACCTAAATCCATCCCTTCTATCGAATGGGATACGAAATCATCATTCATGTGTATAGAGGACTATTGCCTCGTGAAACAATTTTATTATTTTTATAACAACTCCTATCAGAGTTGGATATAATGATGGTTTTAATTCTTATATGGATATTTATTATATTATTATATCTCTATAATTACAATACCACATCTACATTATTACCTCTCAACCCATGGGAAAACAATTATGTCACTCGTGTGACGGCGCACTACCGCATCGCAAACCAACATAAAATGTTTTTCATTTTTGTATAAATTTGATGGTAAAAAAGGATTGATTAAATTAATATATATAATATTATAAAATATATATATTTAATTCCAATATTATTATATTCCATACACCTTCTAACATAGCATTCCATTTTGATATGATAACATCGTTCGTGTACACGGATGACAACCACCCCATGAAATGATGTGATTCACTTTTCACTAACTCTTTTCCTGAAAGATGATTAGAGTAAATTTAATTAATATATGTTATGATATTGTAAAGTTAATATATTATTTACATTTCTTTATTTTCAATTTTTTTACAAAATGGAAACAATGTTCATGCGTTTGTACAACCAAATGTCTGCATGAATAGTGTATTTCATTTTCAATATCTAACTTGTATGGATTCTTCTAAAAACATATATATTGAATATATATTACATTTATTTAATGTTTAAAATTATTTAGATATTGGTACCATTATCAAGTTTTGGGGATCACAAAAAAAATCATGTCTGACCTGAAAAATAAAGAAGTCATTACGTGAAACAATATTTTAACAAGGCATTATTGAAAAATAATTAATAAAAAATAATAAGTAAATAATATATGGTATCATATATATAATTATGTTTCGATAATATATTTACAATATAAGTTTAATTATTATGTAGTAGGTTTAAACATTTATGAAGTAATTCGTGGCTTATGGTAATAATTTTTTATCTCAATTTTCTTACTTTGGGAAATATGTTATCTTATACACCTAACTTCTTTACTAAGTGTTATATAAAGTCCCTTCAGCATGTTATATCAAGAATTTATTTAACATCATGATATTAAAATTTTCATTTAATTTTATGCATTCATGGGTATTTCAATTGAATGTTTCCAAAGTGGTAAGGGTACCATGATAAAATCTCATCGTTTATCAATATTATTTAGGTTTTTGATTTAGATGATGAAATTTGATGATATATTTCTCACAAAACTCATTATTTTTACTATCCTATAGATAATTCATGAAAATAAATATTTTTTACTTCTTTTTTTCTCTTTATGTACTCAGTATTCTAAAAGAATGTTTTTAAAGAAAACTACATTTATTTATCACTTTGACTGATCATCCTCATTCTTCTATATCCATGGGTTCTAAAAATGTTTTTAAAAATGTTCTAACATTCATCAATGGATATTTTAAATAAATTCCTACCCATTTTTAAATTTTTAAAAATTATTTTACAACATGTTTTACAAAGAAATCTTCATTTTGTTTTCAAAATAAGGTATGATTGTATTTTACCAAAAATATAAATGGAATCATTGTTTTAACATGTAAGACATGGAAATAGTTTCCCTCTATCATTATAATTATTATCATTTAATATTCCTTTATAATTTTCCCATGTTTATTTTCAAATTAAATCATTTTTAACATTATTTTTTTTCATAAAAATATTTTTTAATGTGAAAATATTTTTTTAATCTAGAAAACTTTTAATTGAACTTTAAAGATTCCATAATAAGTTTTAAATGTTATATTTAATGAAGATGATTTTCAAAATTTTTTGTGTTTTAAAAAATTTATTTCAAAGTGTAATTGTTATTTTTCTAAATAAAATTTCTATGTGTTCTTATAATATCATTTTACATCTAAGATAACATCCTTTGATGTTACATAATCATTATAAGGAATATGATATAGTTGTACCATACATATTATTTAATAATATGGTAAATGTATATGGTCACATAATGTTTATTGAAACCATTCCTTTTCCATCGGTAATGCTATGATGAAATGATGAAATGGTTATGAAACTCATTTCTTTTTCACAAGTGATGTCATGATGAAATGTTTATGAAACTCATTTATTTTCACAATTTCTGATATGATAAATTTTTTTATGATCTTATGGAATACAAATGAATGGTTTATGTTTTGGGTGGGACCTATATCTCCATAAAATGTATTAGGTGATGATTGACGTTAAGGTTATATGGGAAGTTATCCCAAGCCCAAGGAGGGTACATTGGAGGTCATACCAAGCTTAAATGAACGTTTATGTGAGGTTATCCCAAGCATAAAGTAGGTACATAAATAGTCTTCCCACCTATAACATGTTATGAATGTCTGGGTGGAGAGTCTTGATATAAGATTTATAATCCTTATGTGTATTCCACAAAACATTATTATTCCAATTCCATGATCTCATGGATCATGTTCTTTTATTCTATTATGATTTATTTCTTACGAACTACCAAGATTTATTTCATGAATCACATTTATGATCTAGGATATATTTGGTATGGTTTTAAAATATTTTTCTCATGTTATCATACCAATATTCTCATTTTATGTTGATATATCCCTTGTTTACCTGTACAAAAAATCTGATCTCACCTTTTCTTATATTTTTCCCCGGGATATGAAGAATGGTATTATGTATGATAATATTATGATGGGTACTAGTTATGATAAACTTTGTGAAAGATGAAATAGATCATTGATGGAGCAATTGTTTATTTTTCTATGTTTCCAAAGGCACTATACCTAAATGATTCTTGCACCGATCATTATGTTATTAGTGAATATTCATGTATTAAGATGTGATATTTATGTTTGTAAAGTTTGTGTACTTACATAATTTGATGGAGTTATAGTGTTACTTTATTTTTTTAGATAATTACAATATATTCATGATTTTAAAATGATTTTATTATAATTAAAACTTTGTTTTTGTGTCTTTCAAGTAAAATTAAATGAATAATGTCAAAAATGACATTACTTATATTTTATCAAAAAAATTATTACATTATTTTAAAAAAAATCATAAAAGATGAAATTTTGGATAATATGTGGTCATAAATTTCAAACCTAGTCCATTTAGGGTTCATTTTTCATTTTATAAGTAAAATTATGGAACATTAATATTGGAAAAGCCATTATCATGGGTAAGGTTAAAATAGGTTAATTAAGGGGTTAAACCAAATGAAATGGTTGAAGATACCACATAAACATATAAAAAAAATTATTAGATATTGAGATTTAAATCATATCAATCCATATATTTTAATATATGGAAATCTATCAGTATCTCACTAGATAATTACTTTATCATATTTTAATCTTTTAAGAAATTCCAAGAGTGCCCCTCCACTCAGTTATAAAAGGGAACCTATCTTTTCTTTTATTCACTCCTCTATGAGAACTACATATAAAAAATCCACTAAAGAACACCTTATAAACATCCTTATACACATTATAGATGTGATACTACTCCTAGAAGACCGACCCTTGGATCCCTAAGAGAATATCTAAAGGAGTTTTTTTAAAGAAGTGTGAATTGCCTTAACTGAACACTTTCTTTTTACTAATTATTTATTATTGTATAAATATATAGAATTAATAATAAATTAATAATCCTCAATATACTAAAATGTTGTTATGATTATGATACCAGCATTATACACCCTCTTTCCCATCAAATTCAATGTGAATGTGTCGCTCGTGCAGATGTACGACTTTCTATATCCTCGAAGCGATACAATTCATTTTCCATTACCATTTTATATGGATGAGTATTATGATGGATATAATGGTTATTTATGACATGAATTGAATAATTATTATTATATGATGGTAATAACATATCTTCTATCTTTCCATCCAAATCATTGGAAAATTATAACACCGCCCATTCATACTTGTGGACCACTACATACAAGAAGCGATGCAATTATTTATCCATCTATTCTTTACATGGATGGAAATAAGGAATAAATTTTCAAATAAATATTATTTATATTATATAATAATTATTTTATGAATGTTAATTATTATTTATGTATTTAGTTCCATCCGTAGAAAAATAAAGATAATGTTAATGCATACATTTATCCTACCATCATCATAAATGGGGTAATTAATTTCATTCTATATATATGTATGGATGAATAAATATCTAAATATATATATATGATGAATATATATGATATAATAAGAATATACACGATTCTGGAATAAAATTATAAATTTTTTTAATTAATTATATATTAGGTTCAAGGTCATTTAAATAAAGTCTACCTCGAGGTAAAGGATTTTAGTCACAGTTTTATATTTATGGGTCACATGCCACATTACTACTTTTTTCGTTTATGGAGTTCATATACTAAAAATAAATTTCATTTTTGATTATTATTATAAATTTTATGAGGATTTACATATCCGTAAAATTTTATTTCATTCATGGGAATTACGATTCAATATATAATAAATTCGCATGGGTTTTATGTTACAATCACATTATTTATCAAAATTATTTATTATTATTCTTATGGTGATGAAATATTATGATCAAACTCTCAAAAATATCATGTAATTTATTATAATATATTTATTTACAGATAATATATATTTTCGTTTCATATTCCTCTATTAAATAACTCAATAGACTGAAATAATATTTTTAATGAATATCTAACCCTTTTCTCTCTTCATTCAGAAATAATTTTTTTCTGTATCTATTATCATCAAAAATGTTTTCAAGAATGATTTTAATATTCATCTATGATTTTTTAATGTCATTTGATACCATTTTTAAATTTTCAAAAAATATTTTAAATGGGATCTTCTTGTCATTTTCAAAATTATGTACTTTTTGAATTTTTTCTATAAGTGTGAAAGGAGTGTTTTATTTTAATGTATATGAAATAAATATAATTTCCCACCATTATAACTGACCAATGATCTGAATATTCCATTAATATTTCTCAATTTTATTTTCAAATAATAGTCTTCCGTTAATATTTTGGGAATTCTTATCTTTTAAAATGTTATTTCAAAGATAAAAGGATATTTTTCACAAAAAACGTTCCACTGATCTCTTAATGTAGTTATTTATCTATGATAAAATTCTCTGATGTTTCTTTTTATTTACTAGGTAAATTCTACAATGATACCATCCTTATTATTTCTATGGCTGTTCTATTATTATGAAGATGATTTTTTTAGAAACCAAATTATTTCCATGGGTTTTTCTATATTGAATTGATGAAATGTTGATGACACCTATTTTATTTTCATGGGTTATAAGGTGGATATATGATGATAATTTTATGATATTGTGGAACAAATATGTATTATATTTATTATTTTAATGATGGAAAAAATTATATAACCCTCCATTGAATATGGTTATTTTTTTTATATCATGATATATTTATGGTAGATAAGTCAATGTGCAAGATCCATTATAGGTAACGGGTCGATGTTCTTGATCCACTATGGGAAAAATAATGATGTGATTGATACCTTATGTAAAATAAGTCAATTTTCTTGATCTGTTATGGGAAACAAGTCGACGTTCTTGATCCACTATCATAAATAGGTTTTTAGGTTGGATCCATTATTATTTTATGGTACTAGTAGGAAACCATAACATAGTCAATGGTTTCTATACATATAATGGTACCACAAATTCAATACATGAAAATATGGTTATTGATTGAATTATGTTGTTTGACCACTCTTTTGATTCATGAATATTTAAATGATAAATCTTTATTCCATGGGTCAATTTATTAATTATTGATAGATAGGGTAAAAACATTGTAATTTGTCGTCATGATCTCATACCATTATGATTTCCTTATTCATTATATGATCATCGATTAATATCTCCCTTGTTCACCCTTACTAAGAATTTGATATCACAATTTCTTATGTTTTTACACTGTTTATGAAGAAAGGTTTTATGTCAGGTTTGTCTATGAATAGTACTAAATAGGAAGGTCTTTGTGGGAGATTTTGAAGATATTTTATGAGACAAGAGGATTTTATATCCAAAGACACTAAACATTTAATTTGTTTGGGAGCATGGTTGTTAAACATTATTAATATTCATCAAATAATATGTATTATAAATGTATATATTTGAGGGTTATGATATTAAATGTAGTAAAACAAATATTGAGATAATCCAAAGACTCAGATATTGAAGACCACATTTTATTATTTTATCATAGGAAGAATGGTTATATAACAGAGTGAGTCCATTCAAAACATTATGATTATATTAAAAATTATTTTTATTTGATTTATTATGATAATATAAACCAATATTTATTTTTTAGTCTAATAGATTAATATGATCATAATTTTTGAGAATTTATATTTGAGGAGAAATAATTTAAATTTTGGAGCTCTTTTTGTTGAGGTGCTGAAATAATGATTTCTAGTAACTAAAGTTCTGGACATATAATTTTTTGAGGTTTCAAGCATGAGTATGATCATAATTCATTTTTTTAAATTATTATAGCACAATCTAAATTAATTAATGAAGTGACAAAAAGATATAAATAAATTTATTATATTTTTGGTGGTATCATTATAACTGTTGGACACTAGTGTAATTATTTTGGGAGACATTTTTTGTGGGATGCATTGTGGGTATGAGATGATAATAATCACACACCACTTGTAATTGACATTAGGATCATTAGTGTAAAATATAAATCTCAATATAATAACTTAATATATCAAAGGGTAGGTTTTCCACATTAAGACTAAACCTTGTAAAAATGATTTGTGAATTGTTCTCTCTTTTATTTCTTACATATGGATATGGGTGAGTTCATTCTCTCAGAAACCAATACTAATAAATTTTGAATGGGCTATTTTTAGGTTGTCTAAATTTGTTAAAAGAGACCTCTAATTTGACCCCCCATCTTAGTGGTTCATATATCACTGGAGATCTCATTTTAAAAATAATGAATAAACTAGAAAATATGATTTTCATGATCCATGATGTAGCCCTTGTAGAACAAAAATTTATATTATAAAAATTGAAGGGAGGAAACATTATAGTTATCAAAAATTGACTTGGTTCTTCTGAATGTTATAAGACTATAATGTATAACTCATGAAATTTTTATTTAAGGTGTTACTGAAATTTCATGTAAAAAATAGTGTTTTATTTAGAGTTATGCACAATGGTATTTAGATTTACATATCATGACATATATTTACAAAAAGGATCATTAAAAAATAGTTCAATATATTTGTTTTGTTCATCCATAGAATATAAATATCTTGGAGAAAAAAATAGCTATCCCAATATTCCCACATTCATGGTATAGACATGAATCCAAATTTATACTAAAATGTTCACAACACAACGTTTTTCTAAATAACCAAAACATCATGAATTACATAATGATATAATCTAAAGGTGGGATTCAAATCATTCCAAAAACATTTGTATATCTCTGATTAAGGTTTAAATTAGATTTACATGGTAAATAATAATCAAAATATTTATAAATTTAATAATGGAATATATAAGTTGTTTATATTTATTTATGAATAATATATTAATGTAAATATAATTTTGTTTATTGATTTTGAGTGTTATATCAATTAAATTTTGTAATATATGTTTTTGAGGTGTTATATACTAGGTATGATAATTAATTTATATTTCTTATACATTAATATATGAAAATATTTGGTTATTATCCTAAATAAATAATATTATTATAGTTTTACATTGGTTGTTATAATTATAATGGAATAAAAATCTATATTGAGTAATGTATCCTTGGGTAGATGAACATTGGATTGGACTGCTCACTGTCTTGGAGGCTTATGCCTTTTCTATAAATATAGGGGGTTTGAATAAATTTTTCTCCAAGATTACTCTTATAGGGTTTTTTATATCATATTACACCAATCCTTTGCATGAAAATATTTCATATACCATATTCATAGGACATATTTGGATTTGTACAAATATAGTTGACTCTTATGTTTGGTTAATAATACAAGTTTTGAGTTTTGAAAATTGTTACATATCAATTTGAAATAAAAATATATTTTTGGTGAGAGGAATATAGATTCCAAAATAAATCATTAGAAGCATGCATTAATTGTAATGGGAATAAATGAGATAACATGGTGAGATAAAATTCCCATTAAAATAATAAAGGTAAAATTTGTTGAGTCAATAAGGTTTCTATATGACTTTTTCATTCCTCTATGTTTTGAAAATCACAAACACATTATCTTAAGGAATATTTTATTTTCCATAAGGATTATCTTTATAAGGAAAATTTTTCCTTCTATAAGGAAATTTTTATCCTTACCTATGTTATCATTGTTAATTTAATAGTTTCTCTAAATATTACATTTTTTATTTCTAAAGTCTAAAATTCAGTTTCACATCTAAAATCGTGGAAACCTATAAATACATAGATTTAAAGTAATCTGTTTTGAGGTTCCAAATTAAAACATAGAATTATTTTAAAATTTAGACACTGAATTCTCTGAAATTTTGACTCCGAATTCTATAAAATTCGGACTCTAAAATCACTGAAATTCATACTCCGATTTCTGTGAAATTCAGACACTGAATTCTTTGAAATTCAGACTCTGAATTCTCTAAAATTCATACCCTGAATTCTCTGAATTTCAGACTCTAAATTCTCTGAAATTCAGACTCTTAATTCCTCAGGATTCAGACTCCAAATTCCTTGAAAAACAAAATCCGAATATTCATGAGTTATAGTTTCTGAATGTCTATTTGGTTAGACTCTGAACATTATTTTTTCCTTAGACTCTAAAAATAATTTTGGTTAAGTAAACTTATTTTTCTTACACTTGTTATAGTTATGAATTGATGTCGTATAATCTATTTCTAACTAATCATTTCTTGAGAGACATGTGTACAAGTCCCTATGAAATTCAAGGAAAAATATGACTGTTGGAGGAGAAAGATGACCGTTAGAGAAGTGCCTATAAATAAGATCCCATTTGAACACGAACATAAGATGATTGATAACTCTAGAGATTTCATGCTGCTGAAGTCTTTTCTTGAGAGAGAAACTCTCATTATTTGTGTTTATTGAACATCTAGTTCATCTAGATTTGTGAAACTCCGATTGTTTTTGTTTACAATTGAGGGCTTCTGAGGATAAGAAGATCGAGGTTTTGACCACCTTAAATCTTGAGGGATTGTGGGGATAGCAGGACAGATTCTGATATTCCTATCAAGGTCATACCCTAGTATGGGTAAGACAAACTTTCTTGAAATTATAAATCAAGGTACCTTTATCCAAGGTTGTTGGATACCTTACTCTTTGGGTTAAAAGATTTCATACTTGTTACTTGTTTTGTTTCAAGTTTAATTCCACTGTATTTTGATAATGGAAGACAGTATAACCTTCTTATACTTTCTTGTACTTTTTTATACTCTGATAGGCAAGATTCTATATGATTTAAGGTAGAATCTTTTCCTTGTATACTTTTTTAATGTTTTACTTCTAGAACCATATTTCCAGAACCCATCATGATTACTGAATTAAAATTGTTCTTGTGAATCTACCATGTTTAACGTTTTTAAACATAGTCTTCCTTAAGGTTAAAAATGAAAGTTTATAAAATTAAAATTCACCCCTCCTCAAGTAATTGACCATCTACATTCATATTTTAATCCTACAATTGGTATCAGATGGTTTCTCTTGGAAATAATTATATTCACATATAATTTTTCTTGCTCAAGTTTTCATTTTTCTAAATTTTTTCCTTTCTTAGTTTTTTTATCCTCGATTACAGAATTTTATTATTAAAAAGTTTATATAAAACGATATTTTCTTTAAAAATGAAAGGAATGAATGTTGGTCCAATTGACAACCTTAACCCAAATTGACCACCTATATTTGATGGGAATGATTATGAGTACTGGGGAGAACATATGAAATATTTTGTAATTAATACTAGTGTAGACAATTTTGCCATGCTTACTGGAGATTACAAGATTCCTGACAAGGAAGTCAGAACCTTTACCAATCAATAAAAATCAGAATATCAATTAAACTATATAGTATGTAATACGTTGTTGCGTTTCATGACCAGGAATATATATAGTAAAATTTCTTCTTATGAATCTTCAAATTGTATCTAGAGAAAATTAGAAGTCACACATTTTGGTATGTCCAAACTTATAGAAACTAGAATATCCATTCTTAGAGAAGAATATCATGTATTTCTATTTCCTTATGGAGAACTAGTATGAAAAGTGCAACAAAGGTTTATGACTATTGTTAACAGTTTACAATCCATAAGTGATAATGGTCTTGATAATTAATCTCTTATGGACAATATTATAGATATCATGCCTAATGAGTGGGAATATAACAGAATAACTATTGATGAGAATAGGAAAGTATCTTCTATTACTCTTAATTAACTTTTTTGAACTCTTCTTCAGCATGAGTGAAGAATGAAAATAGATGCTTATATGAACAAGAATAATAATGGTAATGGGATTGTAGCCTTTACTATTACTAAATACATGACTTTTGAAAGGGTTACGAGATCCAAGTATAAGAAAGTCACTGTTTTATCTGAATCCAGTGAAAGT
Source organism: Viscum album (assembly GCA_963277665.1). Classification (NCBI taxonomy): domain Eukaryota; kingdom Viridiplantae; phylum Streptophyta; class Magnoliopsida; order Santalales; family Viscaceae; genus Viscum; species Viscum album. Next base: position 1,710,828,527 of record OY728165.1, on the reverse strand, counting down.
GAACATTCTAAGAATGAGTTAGCTAATATTTCTTAAAGGATGAACAGGATAGTGGGATAGAAATACTTTCAGTATATATATAAGAATAAATAATGAAAATATGAGAAATAATAAGTAGTCACATGTAATGAATTAAAAATATAAATACATATAAGGCTGGAGAGTACTATGATTGAGAAAAAGGATAGAAATTAAAAGCATTATAATATAAATATAAATAAGTACTACAAGGCTAAAGATAAGAACGTTTTGAAAGATAATGACACCTGGAGTTCCAGTGGTAGAGATGCTTCTGATGAATCCTCAGAGTATGAATCTTCTGGTTATAATAATATTGTTCTACAAGATATGATAGCATTTGAAAATCATTGTTTAATGGAAAAGGTACACAATGCTGAATCTTTTACTAATATATATTTTAATGAAAATTGTACTGATGATAAATACTATATGTATTCATATGGAGAATCTTCTTCTGATGAAGATAATACATTACCTTCTTATGAAGAAGTGTGTATGTTTTCTAAACTCTGAGAATTAAAATTATAAACTCAAGAAAAAGCTTGATAAAGAAAATTCTAGGATTTCTTTTTTAACGAAAGAGTTATCATATCTTTCTAGAGATCTTTATAATAAAATTTATGATTTTGAAAGTATTTAAACAAACCTATAGGAAGTTAATTATGATAAGGATATACTTTATAAGGATCTTGAAAAGGTAATTTCTATGAAAAATATTTTATAGACTAACTCTAGTTCTAAAACAAATGTTTTTTAGGATAATAACTTGATTATTAAACTAAAGTCTGAAATATTTTCCTTGGGGAACTGTTTGTCAAACTTTACCTCTGGTAAGGAAAACATTGATAAGATGTATTCCCAAATTCGACCTATATAGAATAATTCTATTTTTAGTTATACATATTCTAAGACATTTTTTAATAATAAATAATTTGTTCCTAAAAGTGCTCTATTTTGTATTAAATGTAAGTGTGGTGTTAATTGGGAAAAATTGTTCTTTAAATAAAACTCAGTCATTAGGATTTTATAAAGCTTATTTTTCTATGAAAATGTGGATTCCTAAAATCCTGCATTCTGAAATTTATGGATCCAAGCAAGTTTGGATTTAGAAAGTCTAACTCTATTATTTTCAGGAATATAAGGAAATTACCAATAGCAATACATGGTACATGGATAGTAGATGTTCCCATCATATGACTGGTAAAAAAACTTCTTTAAAGAGATTATCAAGATGAAAGGAGGAAAAGTATCTTTTGGAGATAATTCTTAGAGAAAAATTGTTGGTATAAGTAACATTGTTCTTCGTGGAATGAATTTGATTTCAAATGTTTTATTTGTTAATGGTATTAAGCACATCCTTATTAAAAAAAGAAAATTATGCGATGAAGGTTACCTTGTCATTTTTAGGAATGAAAAGTGATTAGTACACAATTCCAAGGATGATTTTATTCTTTCTTCACATAGGAAAGAGAATGTGTACACACTAAAAATAGAAGAGCTTAGGAGACAAGATATACCTTGCCTTAGTGCAATGGAAGACCCATATTGGTTATGCCATAGAAGTGTAAGACACTTTAACCTTAGGAACCTATGAAAAGTCTCAATGAAAATAAAAGTTAAGGATCTACCAGAACATATATTTGATTATTCAAAAGTTTCTGATCCTTGTACATATGGAAAGAAATATAAATCATTTTTTAAATTAATCAGTGAAGTCTCAACTTCTAATTCATTATAGTTAGTGTATATGTATCTTTTCGGTCCAACACAAACTAGAATTGTTGGAGGAAAATATTATGTATTTCTCTTAGTTTATGATTACACTATATTTACATGGGTTGATTTTCTAGAAAAAAAAGATAAAGATTTTTCTTATTTAAAAATTTTTAGAGTCCAAGTCAAAAAATGAGAAAAAACTTACATTGATAACTATTCATAGCGATCATGGAGGAGAATTTCAAAATTCAGATTTTGAAACTTTTTTTAGTAGAAAAGGCATTACTCATAAATTCTCACCTCAAAGAACTCTTCAACAGAATGGTGTTATTGAAAGAAAAAATAAAATTATTTAAGAGATAACTAAAACCATGTTGAGTTTATATCCGATACCTAACCACTTTTTTGTTGAAGCTATATGTACTTCTTGTTACAATATAAATTGAGTTTTAATTATACATTTTCTTAATAAAAAACATTATGAGTTATGGAATAGTAGAAAACCTAGACTTTCCGACTTCAAGGTATTTGGTTGCAAAGTATTCATTCTGAATACAAAAGATAATTTACATATATTCTCACATAAATATGATGAAGGGATTTTTTTAGGCTACTCTAAACTACTAATTCTTATTGAGATTTTAATAAAAATACTTGTACTAATGAAAAAGTAGTACATATTAAATTTGATGTAACTAATCATTTTGTTTCTAAATAACCCCAATCTACATCCTCATATGTGTTTTCAAAAACTAATTATCAAACCTTGATAGAATATCCTTCTATTAAAGAAAATATTTAAGAAAATATTTCTAATGCTTTTACCCTAGAAGATTTCCTACCATCTGTTAATGAACAGGTTTTACAAAACCCAAATATGTTGTTTCTTAAGAATCATCCCATTGATAGTATCATTGGTGATGTACATCAACCAATAAGGACTAGAAGATCCTTAAGAAATAAAGTGGACCATCTAGTATTCCTTTCTCAATTAGAACCAAAAAACACTGATGAAGCTTTAGGTGATGATTATTTGATTAAAGCCATGAAAGATAAGCTAAATTAATTCGAAAGTAATAATGTCTGGACCTTGGTTTAAATACCTAAGGAAACCACTATTATAATAGTAAAATGGGTTTTCAAAAATAAGTGTGATGAAAAAGGAATCATTGTGAGAAATAAAGATAGATTAGTTAATGAAGTCTATAATCAACAACATGGAATAGACTATGATGAAGACTATGCTTCAGTAGGTAGACTTGAATATATTCATATTTTACTTGTCTTTTCCGCATTATTCAATTTAAACTTTTTCAAATGGATGTAAAATGTGCTTTCTTTAATGAATTTGTTCAAGAGGAAGTTTTTATTGAACAAACATTTGTTTTTGAAGAAACAATACATCCAGAACAAGTTTTCAAACTTACCAAAAAATTATATAGACTTAAACATGCCCCTAGAGCTTGGAATACTAGATTTACAACATGTTTATTTCAAAACAACTATGTCAAGGGAAATTATGATCTAATCCTTTTTATAAAGAATGATAAGAAAAAAATTTCGATTGTTCAAATTTATATTGATGATATTATATTTGGTTCAACTCAGCAATCTTTTACAGATTCATTTCTGGATCTAATGAATTCTAAGTTTGAAATGGGTATGATGGTTGAGTTAACATTTTTTATAGGTTTTTAAATTTATCAAAAACCAGAAGGAACTTATATATCTCTATATTAGTATATCAAAGATATTATTAAAAATTATGGATATGACAACACTAAGAGTATACGTACACCAATTGGTACCTCAAATTACCTTGATCTTGATGAAGCTAGGAAACCAGTAGATAAAACATCATTCTGATGTGTGATATAAAGTTTACTATACATGAAAGCTAGTCTTCCACACTTAATGTTTTCATTATACTTATGTGCAGAATAACAATCCAATCCTAAGGAATCCCATTTAAAGGTAGTGAAAAGAATTTTTCTCTACTTAAAGGGAACCATGGACTTAGGACTCCTTTATACTTCTGGAAATGACTTTGTTTTAAAAAGTTTTTCATATGCTGAATTTGGAGGATATATAATGGATAGAAAAAGTACATTAAAAAATTTTCATTTTTTTGAAGATTCATTAGTTTCTTGGTCATGAATAAAAACAACACTTAGTAGCACTTTACACATGTAACAGATAGAATTTGTTTTGATCAAGTGTTGTGTATGAAAAACACACTCACAAACTATGGCATGAGTTTTACCAAAACAAAAATATTTTGTGATAAAATTAGTGCCATTTCCCTAAGTAAATACCCTTCACATCACTCTCATGAAAAACACATAGATATTAGGCATAAATTTATTAGAGATCACACACAAAAAAGAGATATCATTATTCAAATTATCGGAATGCAAGATAAACTTGATAATATTTTTACTAAATATTTACCTTATTATAGATTTGAATACATTAAAAAATGTTAAGATCTATAATTTTGAGGTAATATTTCATATTAACACTTTGTTAAAACCTATTTATTTACAGTAACTATCTTATTTCTATAGGGGGTGTATATTTTCTTGATTAATAAAATTATTAGTCGTGAATTTTTCTTTATAACAAAATTTGTTTCGTAGTGAAATTATCCCTAATCAAAATTTTCTTACTTAAGATAATTTTTCAGAATCTAAAGTCTTTCAAGAAGAATATTTCTCATTACATATAATTATCCTAGCAATCTGGAGGGTATGTTTCCCTTCATAAATTTTCATAATCATATTTTTACATGTTTTTATTTTTATCTTGTTTAATAAAAAAATTTAGGAACACCTTTACTTAAATATGAATTTTTATCTTAAAAACGTCAAAACATCAGAACATAACAAATTCCTTCTTTGACTATCATGTCAACCGTCAGATCTGATCAATATTATTTCAACCATTGGATCAATCAAGGAAGATGAACTGTCTCCTCAAATGTCTATATATGGACCCCTAATGGTTGTCCCACATCATTTTTCCAAGCCTTAACGTACTGATGTTCTACTCCTCTATATAAGGATATTTTGAATATTCAGGTTTTCCTTAATTCCAAATGTCTATGGAAGCTTCTCCTCAGAAATAAATTTTGTTGGTAAAGGAAATATCTGAATATCTGATATACAAAGAAAGGTTAGTTGATCCAAAATTCATTGCTAAATATGATTGTATTATTTCAAATAATATCAAGCTGAATGGCTGGGAGAGATTACGTGTATCCAAACCAATGGCATGGGATCCGGTTTATCCGGATTTATTGGCTGAATTCTATGAATAAGTATATTTCTTCAATGAAGGAGAGAGAGAAAATTTTTCCTTCAAGAGATATGGAAGGACCAACTACCTTATTTACAGTAAGGTTTACAATCTGTTTTGAATTTTATATGAGGGTGAAGAAGATTTTTACACCCACAAGATACCAAATGATTCAGGATTGTTCCATAAGTAAAATGCTTTAGAATACCTTGTCTTGAAAGATGTAAAGACTATAAAAATTCTTCATCTCTCTACAAACATATGGATTCTTCAGTTATGGGTTCAGGGATTTCCCATTCGAAGAAAAGGTGACAGGGATACCCTGATGAAGAGTGATATATATGCCTTAGATTTTCTGGTGAATTTCAGAAAGTTCAATTTGGTGAAGTATGTTTTACATACAATTGAGAATATCAAGAATGGAACACCGAAATCTTAAATCATCATGTATATGGTCATTATCTCCATGATTATAGACTTTTATCTAGAATCGTTTAAAATTCCTTGTAGTTCTAATAGAATTAATTTCAATGTCATGTTTCTTAGTTATGTCACCCTTTGAAGAATGAAGGTTTACGTCAATAGTTAATCTAGAGAATTTTTTTTCTGATTTGTATGAATTAGAAATCAAAGCTATTTCAAAGAAAAAAGATGTTGATAAGACTTCCAAGAAGGGTGGAAATAAGTGGAATGTGAATAAACTAGAAGAGAAAGAAAAAACTCTTGATGTTCAAGAAAATCAATCTGTACCTCCAAATCCAAAAAAGAAAAAGACATATCTAGATGAAGTGATTTATATGTTGATGGAAGACAAGGATAATATGAAGGAAGGGGAGACTTGTTTTTTATTGGACCCTAGTGATTAAAAAGCATTAAAACTGAAGGGTTATGAGGATCTCAAGAATAAAAAAGAAGAAAAATAAGAAAATGTCTGAAGATGATATTGTTCAATCTCTTCTCAAGGCTGGTGAGAAATCCTCTAAACAAGTCCAGGTACCAGAATAGTTTTTGCAAGAATCGCTCCCAATGACTCCAGGAAACAAAATGGTGATTTTGGAACTAGAAGAAGAAATAGTTCAGATAGAGGAAGTGGAAGTAAAAGAATCAGTTGTAGAAGATGGGGAAGAAGGGGATGAAACTGATGATATCATAAGACAAGTGGATGAATATCTTGAGAAGGAGAGTCCTTTTAAGATGTTTTTGTTTCAAAATTCTCAAGTTGAATATTCAAAACATTGTACCTCTGGAAAAGAAGAAAAGGGTCTTGAAGAAGTAAATAAACCATCTAAGGAAGAGAGTAGAAATCATGATTTCATTCAGCTAGAGGATCATGTGAAAGGTGCCAAGAAATAAAATATCGAGGAATATTAAATTGTTCAACTATATTATAGTGAACATGAGTTACCAAAAGTAGATAAAATAATTTCGAGAGTCGATAATGGAATGAAAATGTTGGTTGATACACCTAAGAAATCCATAGTGAGAAATAAACTTATTTGTGGTTCATCGAAGAGAAAAGCTGAAGAGATAGAAAAATAATCATCACTGACTAAACAACTGATTCAGAATCATCCTCTTTTGGACATGTTCATAGTTTAATCCTTGAAGAAGATGGTTGATACTATTACCTTGTTTCTAAGCATAGACTCAAGGTTCCAGATTCTTCAGTTCTCTTTTAACTATAATGCGGATTCAGTTACAATGCTTGTAGATAATTTTGTTAGGCATGAGGACGATTTTGAAACCTTCTTCCTCGGATATGAATCTAAAAAAGATCATGAAAGTAAATCACAATGTGGTCAAGGAAAAAAATCAATGAAATAATAATCCGTGATGATTTTTAGGAATGTGTGAAGGATGGTTTAGACACTTAATATGGAAAGTTCACTGATCTCACAAAATGTTTGGAGGAAAATATAATTCTCAAGAAAACTACCTAGAAGAAAGAAGTAAAATACCTTAATAGGAAGATTCATTCAGAAACTATGAATTGGAAGAGGGAAAGGGATCTCAGAATTGATTTTGAATAAAAGCTCAGAAAGAAAGAAGATCTTCTGAAATCTCGAGTAGAAATTCTAAAGGCTTAGGTAGAAAAGATCAAATCTTTGGAGAAGAAAATTGAAGATCTTGATCATCTGCTGATGTATATTGAATGAATATCACAAGGATATTAAGAAGATAAAAACCATTGTTAAGAATCTAATGGAGAAATAGAATGAAGGATAATTATTCCAATCCGATCTTTTGCTGTATTTTCTTCTTTGTACAAATTTGTTCAATCATAATGGAATTTTGGTTGTTTTTCATATATTTTGTTGTTTAGTACTAATATTTAAGGTACTAATATTTTTTTCATTCCCATTATTGTTTTTTAAAATCACTATGTGGGAGAAATGAATGATAAAAAGAATACTATATAGAGAATATATTTCCCTATGTAAGGTGGAATTCATCTAAGGATATGTTCTTATCAAAAATGATTTTTGTATGCAAGAAAATGTAAAATCTCATTCAAAAAATCAATAATAAGATCCTTAGGGATTTCAAAACCTAAGGGGGAGTTATTATTATTCACTATGATCCATATTTAAAGGGATATACATTGTTATTTTTATGTCTATAAAGGAAAAATTCTAATTCCTTATATTATTTTTCATAAGGATGTTTGTGCTTTTCGAAAAGGGGGAGATTGTTGAGTTAATAAGGTTTCCTTATGATTTTTTTGTGCCTCTATGTTATGAAAATCACTGTCACTCTATCTTAAGGAAAATTATATTTTTCATAAGGATTATTATCAAAAGGAAAATTTCCATTCTTTAAGAAAATTTTCATCCTTACCTATGTTTTCATTGTTCATTTTATAATTTTCTCTAAATGTAACTATTTTTATTTCTAAAGTCCAAAATTAGGTTTCACATATAAAATCTCTGAAACCTATAAATACTTAGATATAGAGTATTATGTTTTCAAGTTCTTAATTCAGACTCTAAATTCTTTGAAAATTTAGACTCTCAATTCTTTGTAAATTCAGCCTCCGAATTCTATGAAAAATAGACTCTGAATTCTCTGATATTCATACTTGGAATTCTTAAGAAATTTTGAGTCCAAATTCTCTGAAATTCAGACTCTAAATTCTCTTAAATTCAAACTTCAAATTCACTAAAATTCAGACACCTTATTCTATGATATTTTGGATATGAATTCTTTGAAATTCAGACTCTGAATTCTATGAAATTCAGATATTGAATTCTATAAAATTCAGACTCTGAATTCTCCGAAATTCAGACTCTGAATTCCTAAAAATTCAGACTCTGAATTCATTGGAATTAAGACTCTGAAACCTATAGAAATTAGGATTCAAATTCCTTAAAAAAAGAATCCAAATATCCATGAGATAAATTTTATGAATGTGTATTTGGTTAGACTTTGAAATTTAATTTTTCTTAAGACTCTTAAAATAAATTTTGGTTAAGCTAATATATTTTTCTTACAGTGGTTATATTTATGAAACGATGTTGTACAATTGGTTTCTAACTAACTATTGTTTGAGTGAAATGTGTACAGGTCCCTATGAAATTCAAGGAAAAATATGACCATTGGAGGATCAAGCTGACAGTTGGATATTATCCTATAAATAGGATCCCATTTGAATGAGATCCTAAGATGATTGATAACTCTTGAGATTTCATGCTACTGAAGTGATTTCTAGAGAGAGAAACTCACATGATTTGGGCATACTGAACATCTTTTTTATTTTGCTTCATGGAAATATGATTGTTTCTTAGTATAATCGAGGTCTTCTGAGGATAATATGATAGATGTGCCGACTACCTTATAGTTTTAGGGGTTACAGGGATATCAAGACAGATTCTTATATTCCTATTGAGGGATTACCCTATTGTGGGTAAGGATGACTTTTTTGAAAATATAAATCAAGGGACATTATCAAAGTTTTTTTGATACCCTACTCTTTCGGTTGAAATGTTTCATACTTGTTACTTATTTTGTTTCAATTTTATTTCCATTGTATTTTGATAAAGGAAGAAAGTATAACCTTCTTGTACTTTCTTTTACTTTTGTGTACACTGATAAGCATGAATCTATGCACTTTAAGGTATAATCTTTTCCTTGTAAACTTTTTTCTTATGTTTCACTTTCAGAACCATATTTCTGGAACCTAGCAATATTATTGAATTAAAAATGGTCTTGTGAGTCTACCTTGATTAACTTTATTAAACATGGTTTTCATTAAAGTTAAAAAATGAATGTTTTTAAAATTACAATTCACCCCTCTTGTAATTGAGCATCTACATTCATATTTTGATCCTACAAAATTCCTTCCAAAATGGTACTTTTAAAGACCTTGATCATCTATCCTAGTAGTACATACTAAATATAGATTCCCCTAGATTATATCATTTAAGGAATGAATGTAATGAGGTGAACCTAACCCTTATGTGCCTTGTTTTTTCCATTTACATTAGGTTACACTTAACAGGGAAAACTTAACTCTTTGGATACTAGGGGAATGGAGTTGATTAAATTAATATGATGTATTAGGGTAAAAATGTATCCACTCAACTGTCCAAGATTCATATATGATATAATTAACTTTATTTTGTACTAGATATAGGCATGACATGATTATGTACATAACTGTTGGGGGTTATGATGAAATATTGATCTTATCCCATTAATATATCGAATGAATTTAGAAGTGGTCATCATTTTTTTGGGACAAAATTTATGAAAAGTTGTTTTTAAATGATTTTAAAACATGATACCCATATGATTAGAGTTTCTATTATAGATAAATAAACAATATCATCATTAATATTAAATTTGAGATCTACCTTGGAGAAGGAAAATATTAATATAAGAAAATTCATAGAATGGTATTGAAGCTTAACAGTTGTTGGGAAAAAAATCCCTCAAGGTGTCCCCTTGGAATGTTTTGTGTGTGATTGTGTTTCTTCACAAAGCTAGATTACTACAAATGAGTGTGGTTGGTGTTTTCCAAATACAAGTTTTTAAGGTGGCGTTGTTTCAGTGTGTTTGCTAAATTTTTGGGCCTCAAAATCAGGAATTTGTAATAAAAAATGTATGTATTGCTTTATAGGACTTAAAAGTATGAATAATAGAGAATTAAATTGTAAAAGGAATAGAAAAAAGGATATCGAGACATGGATCACGTACCATGTCTGGGAAGGGTACGTGGCCACATACTAGGGAGTGGGAATGGTATGTGGAAGCAGTTCACAAAACCGAAAATGGTTCATGGCAGAATGTGGTGTGGTAGACAAATGGCATGTCGATAGTGGTAGTGATTGACTGCATAGGAGAAAATTATGTACATGGAATGTGTATGAAAAATGGTTCGCAGGAGGACTTGTGCTTTGTAGTTTCTAGAGGATCAGTAATTAGTGAAGGATGGATTGAAGATTTGGTAAATCAAGGATTATAATATTTTGTAAATATAATTTCTTATATTAGAATCTCTAATACCAAAAATTTTAAGGGAGATGGAATATAATTAGATAACATATGTTTCTCTAGGATATTGTAAAATTCCAAAGGAAGTTCGCGAGGGAGAACTCCATGAAAGATAAAGTGGTTCATGCATAAGTAATTCTGCCAAAGTTGTTTGTATGGATTCTTAACCAGTAAAGGAAGAAGATGTACGCAGAGGAGGAAGTTTGGTACCCGGAGGAGGAAGTTTGTTACAAAGAAATAGTGTACTAAGTACGTGTATGAAGAATCTCTAGTAAGATAGAGAGAAAATTCAGCTAGTGGTACATGGAGGGAGGGCTCCAGTATGAGGTAGTGAAGGTAGTCCGTGAGCAGAGAATAGTTTCCGGATAGAGGGCAATTCACAGTGGCGGAATGAAGGTAGTGGTACATAGAGGTGGTAGAGGTTTGGGGAAGGTATAAGTAGTACATGTATAGGAATTCTATATACCATATCTTCTAAACAGTATGTGAAGGAACAAGTTGGTTCTCAATTTGCACAAGGATTCTTGAAAAAGCTTCCAATCAGTTTGTAAAAGTATTTTCCGATAACTAGTAATACTCGGGAAGGCGGACTTCATCTATGGGTGAAAAAGGAACTTCAACAGATTATCTACCTAAAGTTGATGATTCGTGAATTCATTTAAATGAAAGGACCTACATGTTCATAAACTTTTTTTGACATACAATTTTATAAACACTGTGTGGATTCCCTTGTAGGAATAGTGAGTGCAGGAAGAGGAAGATGGTGACCCTTTTCACCAGTAGTGAGCGAGAGAAAGAGGCATATGGAGTGACCCATGGGGATGTAAGGAGTAGACCCTAAACCTTTTAAAGGCAGTGATTTTGGGAATATTATATCTATAATGAACATTGTACTCATTATTGGCAGTGATCCTTATTGTATTTGGTACATCGGCACATCGTTGTTGTATGCTCCTTGGATGTATCCATTTAGGGTGAACCAAGTAAATATCGTTGTGTCTTATGCATGATTTCATATCTGTTCATATATTTCTATGGGATTTAGATAGAATTGAGTTTTTTAACAACATAAAAATATATAAAAGGGCATCATTATTAATCAATCATACCTGGATTCACCCCCCCCCCCCCTATGGTATTCTACCTTCTAGACCTAAAAATTGGTAGAAAATGGAAAAGTTGAAATTCAGTGTTTCTCTCTCAGAAGAATAAATGGAGGTGTAAAATCATAAATGAATTCCAATAATCAACAAAAATAATTTTTAAATATGGAATAATCGAATGTGGCACTACTTCCGGTCAGTAGGGATGGATGTCTTCATAGCAGCTATGCTTGTAAAATCAGCTGGCATTAATAGTGGTTCTTTAACAGAAGTTTAAATAATAGAATTGGATGATCATGAAAAGGGGATCAATTCTTTATACGGATCCATAATAATGAAGTTTATATGAAGTTTATGTCCTGTAAAACATCACATGAAACGTGGGAGACCTTATTGAACATTTATGAGGGTGACACAAATGTCCGAGAAGGAATGATGCAGGTTCTATGGAACAAGTATGAGGATCTCAGAATGAATCCCAATAAGACTGTTGATGAATTATTAGATAGGATATATATTATTGGGAAAAACATACAGGGTCTTAGATAAGTAATTGAAGATATAAATATTCTGAAATGTATCTTAAGGAAACTTCCACAACTGTTCAATCTGAAAGTTTCTGTGTTGGAAGACAAATAACTCAAATATCTGACACTAGATAACCTAAATAGTACCCTTATAGCATATGAAATGAGAAACGATGATAATGATGGAATGGAAAAGGAAATGTATAAGGAAGTGGCATTCAAGGCCAGGAAGAAACACTCAATTGAAGAAAATCTTAAGGGGAACAATATGGATGATTTCATGTCATTTTTCTCTGCCAATTTGTAAAGGGGAAAAGGGAAGTTCAAAGGTAAACTTCCATTTTCATGCTTTTGTTGCAAAAATATTGGTTATTTCATAGACAAGTGTCCAAAAAAGTTGATGATGAAACTATAGAAAATGATAAAATTCCCAAAAGTAAGTATTATTCAAATGAGAATGGTTGAATAAATAATAAGATAATGTTCTAAAAAAGAATAATCTTCTTTTAAAATAGGATAAAAGTTTAGAGGAATCTAAGACTGATGTGTTGGAGGACTACAAGGATCATAAAATAAATGATTTGGTGCTAGATTTTAAAAATTCATTAACAAAAGAGGAAAGTGAAAATAAAGAAGGATAAATTTAAGTAAGTGTTGATATTTAGGCTAAATTAGAATCTTCTCTTGAAGAGGTAGATATTTTTAGAGCCAAAACAATGAAATATAACAATGTTTTTTGTGATTCCAAACTCTTTATGAATCTGAAAGTAAAAGATAATTCTAAGATGAATGCAGAAATTGAATAGTTGAGGTCTTCAATGCCAGAAAGCTCATAAATGGTGGTTGAGTACAAACACAAAATTTAAGAACAGAAAATAGAAATTGATCATTTGACTGAAAGTGGAAAAGATCAAATCAAACATATCGAAAAACATGAAGATTAAGTTGTTAGTCGATGATGAACAATTCAAGATCAAGAGAAACTAATATCCCTCAGTTCGATATCATGAAATATGATCATATAGGAAACATATAAGATGAGATTTGAGTAGATTTTTCCTTCAGAATAGAAGTAATAATCAATTCTAAATGACAAGGCTGGTATGGTGCTTCATCTAAAATATAAAGAAGTTACGGTTCAAGTAAGACCACCAGCACACACTCCAAAATTGAAGATTGAATTGGGTACAAATAAAAATTAGAAAATTCATAGAACCCAAGGCTCAACTAGTGGTGCATCATTTCCACATAATAATCTACCTCAAATATTGTTGTGGAAATATGGTAGACTCTCAAAATGTATGTTCCATATAAAAGAGGTACCAAAGGGAACAAGACCAATAGAGGTGGTCATAGAGAGCTCAAAATTCTATTTAATCATTTGAAGGTATTGGTTTCAGGTGTAAAGGACACAAACATATGGAATGATATTTCACATCAATAATATAGAGGAATGTGTCGAGGAAGACTGAATTTTTTCATAAGAAGCAGTCAAATGTATCATCAAATTAGATTAAAATTATAAATAGATTTGAAACTATAAATAATGAAGTTTTTCTGTCATATCTTGAGGAATATTAATAATATCATTCCATGTTGGGTATGAATTTGATGACTTGGTTCAAAAATAAAAGGGTCGAGTAGGTCATGGATTGATTAATTTCATTCAAGGTATCAGATCGCATGAGGATATGGATAATTGATAGTGGATGCACATCCTATATGACAGGAAATAAGTGTCTTGTGACTAGAATCAGGTACCATAAATATGGTATTGTAAAATTTGATAATGATGAGGGATTGAAAATTATTGGTTTCGAAAAATCCATGTTTGTAGGAAGAGACATGAGACCTGCAGATGTGTTGGGTGTTGAGGGGCTTGGTCACAACTTTCTTACTATTAGTCAATTGTGTGACTTAGGAAATTCAATAAGTTTTTCTAAGAAATCGTGTATCATTAAAGAAATTGATGGAGATATTGTGTTTCAAGGAAAGCGTATGAAAGGGAATCTATATCTCATGAGTGGAGAAAAAGATATGTTATTTCTTACCAAGGATGAAGAAAACAAGTTATCACATAAGTGTCTTAGCCACATAAGCCAAACGTCATTGGAATATCTAGTGAAATATGATGCTACTCGAAATATCCCTAGATTATCATGTGATCATACTCATATGTGTGATGCATGTCAACGAGGGAAGATCATTCGAATGACATATAATCTAAAGGAGCATAATTCAAAAAGATTTCCTGAGTTGGTGCATATTGATATGTGTGGGACAATTTCCCCAAGGTCTAGTGATGGGATGAGATATTGTGTCCTCTTCATTGATGATTATAGTAGAATGTAATGGGTTTTAAAAATTACCCACAAAACTAAAGTGTTCAGTTTCATTAAAAGACATTGATGAGAATTTGAAGAGACGCTTGGTCAAAAAATCCAGACTGTTTGAATAGATAATGTAAAAAAGTTCACAAATAGCCAAGTGAAGGATTATCTCTAGAAGCATGGGTTAAAGAATCAAGTTTTAGCAGAAATAACTCAACAGTATAATGGAGTACTTGAGAGAAGAAACTGGATTGTCAACAATAAGGCTAGAATAATGCTCAATGAGAAATACCTTCTATATAATTTTTTGAAAGAAGTTATAACGACAATAGTATACATTTGAAATAGAGATTTAATTTGTCTAAAAGTGAGCAAGACTCCATATGAGTTATGGTATGGAACAAATCCATCATTTAAGTACTTTCAAATATTTAGAAGTAAATGTTTCATTCTTAATAAGGAGAAACATATCAAATTTTAATCATGTGGGGATGAAGGGGTTTTTCTTGACTACTCAATAAAGTGAAAAGCATATAAATGATTCAATAAGAGTCTGGGAAAGATAGTTGAAAGTCATGATGTGACTATAGTATAAAATGAATTGAATATTCAGAAAATACTTGATCAGACTAAGGAGGATGGGGATGAAGAGATGAGAAGATCAGAAGATGCACCAGCTCTAGACGATGATTCAGAAGAACACTCCGATAATGAGAATAAATTAGTGTCTATCCAGTGACCAGAATGAAGTGATGAAGATGATATTTAAAACATAATTGGTGATCAGACAACTCCAGTACAAACAAGGAGGACAAATAATCTACAACAAGCATAAACCTTATCACAGGTGGAACCTAAATATTTTTATGAAGAAGTTAGAGATGAGAACTGGGTTGAATCCATTAATGAACAGCTTGACCAAATTGAAAATAATCAAACATGGTAGATAATTTCAAGACCCACAGAAACGAATTTTATAGAGACCAAATGGTTTTTTTCGAAAAAAAAATGAATGAATATGGTGTTGTGATTCGAAACAAATCTTCAATTGTGTGCAAAGGGTACTCCTAGATAAAGGGTATAGATATCGATGAAACACTTGCACCCATTGCAAGGCTGGAGAAAATCATATTATTCTTGGACAAAACAGTACAAGGAATGTTTATGGATTTTCTGATGGATGTCAAGTAAACATTTCTAAATGGAGTTCTATAAGAAGAATATTACAATGAGTAACCATATGGTTTTCTCATCCATGAATATGATAACATGGTTTGTTATCTGAGGAAGGAATTATATGGTTTGAAATAAGAACAAAGAGCATGTTATTAAATGATTGATCAGTTTTTAAAGAATCTCGGTTTTCAACGTGGTGGAGTTGATTAAAAATTTTATTTCAACAATGGAAAATAGTCGAAGGATGATGGTGCTAGTTTATGTCGATGACATAATTTTTGGTGGATCAGATAAAGCACAATGCGGACATTTGTTTAAATTTATGAAAAGAAATATTGAAAAGTTGATGAACAAGGAGCTGACATTTTTTTTGTCCGACAAGTGACACAAGGAAGGAATGGAAATTGTATTTCTCAATAGAAATATTCCAAGGAGGTTTTGAGATGGTTTATAATGGATAAATTCGAAGAGATAAAGACTCTGGTTGCTAACCGAATGAATCTATCCAAATATGATGATGGAAAGGCATTTAACATGACATAATATAGGTAAATCATTGGATGTATTCTATATTGGACCGCGAGAAATCCTAAAATTTTATTCAACACATGCCAAGCAGCAAGATATCAATGTAATCCCAAGAAAAGACACATGCATGCAGTAAAAAGGGTACTTCATTAAATCAAAGGAACTGTGGATTTTGGTTTGATGTATAATGACAAATATCAGTCGGAGCTATTGGGATATGCAGATGTTTATTGGGCCGGTTCATCAGATGATATAAATCAATGTTAGGGTTTGATTCTTATTTTGGGGGGGTGTGTATTTCATGGTTAAGCAAGAAACAAGATTTCATTTCATTCAGCACCGAAGAAGTTGAATACATTATGGCTACTCAAGCATGTACGCAACTATTGTGGATGAAGCTGCAACTTGAAGATATGGGAATTGAGGGGAAATATCTTATCGTAATCCATTATGATAATTCAAGTTCTATAAATCTTACAAAAAAATCCAGTCCATAATTCAAGGACAACGAAAATTGAAACAACATAATATTTTTTCAAGGAGAAGGTGGAGCAAGGGCTTGTGAAGTTGGAATATGTGCCTATAGAACAACAGGTTGCATACATTCTAAGAAAGGCCTTAACAAATGAAGCATTTGGAAGGCATTGGATGGCTCTGAGAGTCCAGTCAACTTCCTGCACTTGAAAAAGTGTGGATGTGAATATCTCTCTATTTGAGTTTTAGTTTCTTTATCCCTAATATACTGATATGTGTTATTTACCATGTAGCATACATACTTGAAGTTCCCTTCAGGTTCATTGACAAAAATGTATAAAGTGTGACTATTTAGGTGGTTAAAAGACATGGAAAGAATCTATTAAGTGGATCAGCGAGATAGGGGGAGTTGAAGCTGATTTGAAGCTCGTTAGAGGAGCTATAACATAGGGAGAGAATTAAATTGGACGATTCCTGAAGTGACCTATCAAAGATTAGATATCACAAAAACTAAGGTTCCTAGTTAAATAATATTATTGGTATCAGTATGTTATCAATGATTAGTGTCAGAAATGAAGTGATTTATTGATGAAATTATCATTATACTCTTGTTTCTCAAGTCGATCCTCGCTCATGTGGGCTTAGAGTATATGTTGAGTAAATCCTTGATCTCTATCTTAATCACATGATGTGAATGGTGTCCGAATATCGAAGGAGTTTTAATGAGGTATAAAAAAGTAAAGCATATTTATGAGAATAGTTTTCAAATATTGTTGGGAAAATTCTCTCAAGGGTATGCGGCCGTGTACTAATCAGTGAGAATGATATGTGAATTCTTTTTGCAAAACTAAAAATGGTTCATGGTAGAAGGTGGTTTGGTAGGTGGATGTCTTGTCGATGGTGGTGAAGATAGACCACATAGGAGAAAAGGTAGAAAGTGGACTACGTAAAAAAATGGCTCACAGGAGGGCTTGTGGTTTGCAACAGCTGAAGGTTCGGTATGCGGTGAAGGTTGGATCGAAGATTTGGTAAATATTAGACTAAAGAATTTTGTAGATCTCTTTTCCTATATTAGAATCGCTAATCCCACTGAATAGAAGTGATACCAAATATCATTAGAGAACATCTATTTATACAGTATTTCTATAAGGCCCTAGCCTTAAACCTTACATAATCTTGAGTTATTACAAGATTACACATTGAGGATCTTTTTAGGTTTAGAGTTTTAGAGAATTAGATCATGAAACTTGCATTACATTCCACATATAAACAAAGTGGTTACATAAAAGACAATATTCATTCTTCCCATCAACGGAAACATATTTAAAATAAAACACGGATTCTTTCTTGACACATCCTTGACACTATCATCACATCATGTACATTTCCCTTGACCTGTGAAAAACATTTCAAAAACATGGGATGAGCATAAAAAGCTCAGTAAGGGTTATAAAAATATGGAAAGGAAACATGAGTTCATATATACATAATAATGAAATCATACTTTACCCATAAAACATAGGCACTTTAACATACCTCATCAAACCATGAATAAATCATAGAAATCATAAGACATAAAGGTAACTTGAGGCATTCATAACATTCTTACGTAGGGAGTAACCCTTTTGGTTACGTTTGGAATACCCATCACAATATATTCCCTAAATCTCTTTGGAGAAACCTTAATGTTTCACTCCTTCGTGTTACCCAAGGCATTGGAGTGATATATCGGGCTCACCCGCCCTTAGTTTATCATGGAACAACCCATTTTCATAACAATGCCCAAGAACCATAACATAAATGTATCTCATAAAACATGCATAAAGGAAATATATCATTTCCACATTTTAATCACAATATAACATTTTAGGATATTGAAATAATGAATCCATTAAAATCCATTTTCAAAACCATTTAAAACATTTAATAAAGAGATTTTTGAATAAAAGAGTCCCATACCACATTGAAGCTTTTAACATTTTAAACCATTAATATCCATATAAATAAATCTTTAAAACCATTTTTTAAACATGGATATTAATAATAACAAATCATTAAAACATTTAAATCGATATTTTGGTTAAAGGGTTTTTACCAAAATTAGAGACACTTGAATAAAATAATTGAGGAATAAAATTTAATCAGAACATTATAGTATCATGAGAATAAATGGAATCATTATATAATATTCCAAAGGAAATTATATACACCATATAAGAGTGAATTGGTGCATAACAACAATTAAGTCTCAATAGAGATGTAAAATGTGATGAAATCCCTTATAAAGAAGGTATCCTTAAATTAAGGATAAATCAATCTCAAAATTATGTGTGAAAAATATAAATACACCCAATATAATTAGATATTAAGTGTAAAACAATAAAAGGTCATTCAAAAATATTCAAAGGATGACATATTCAATAACTACATGTTGAACCCAAAGAAATCGAAATTGGGTTAAAAAGTTCCCTTGGTAAAATTCGACATCCTAACGGCGTCACTTCAAAATTCAAAAAATCAGTTGATGAGAGAGTGAATGGTATCTCATCACTTGGACATAAATTTTACATCAATAAGGATATATAAGAACATATCCCAACATAATAATATGTAAATTACCATACATAACAAAAGAAGTCTTTTAAAAAGAGGAGGGTGAAAGGTTCCCTTACCGACATGGGTATCTTTCGAAACATACGCACCGTGAAGGAATGACAATACAACATTTATGTAAATAATCATAAATGAAATAATATTACACAATGAGTAAAATAATGGTCAGTACATACACCACTCAAAGTAAATTGTGGCAAATGTAGCATAAATCTCACGGGAAGAAAAGTGGGATGAAAAATCCCTTACGAAAACTCGACAGCCTAACAGCGCCACTTAAAACTTCCAAAAATGGATTAATGAGATAAAATAGGGTATCTCATCACATTAAAATAAAATTTACAGCAATAGTAATATAAAAGAACACCCCACATCATAACAAATAGGATCTTAAAAGAAGTGACATAAGGGAGAGTAATTAAACAGAAAGAGAGGGGTTAGATCTCTTACGAAAATTCAGCAGCCTAACGGCGCCACTCAAAACGTCCAAAATGTATTTATGAGAGAGAATAGGGTCTCTCATCATATTAACATAAAAATTACAGTAAGATTAATATAAAAGAACATCCCAATAACAAGAAATATGAGCTTAGAAGGAATGACATAAAAGAGTGTACTTAAAAAGAAAGAGAGGAGTAGGATCCCTTACCTCGGGTCCGACTTGACTCGATCGTTCTTTAACGTCCTGAATGATAAACTTTAATTAATTTACACTTTATTAAGAACCTTTTTCTAGTTAATTTTTCATTTTATATCACTTATTTCCATGTTATAAACACTAGGTAATCATTTAAGTTAATAATGTTTGTTTGTCGATATTTGGTTCTTAAGTCGAAAGTGGACTTCTTACAATTACATGTTGTTTGTGTGGTCATATGTTCATTATATCCAGAATTATATTCATGATTTGGATATCATATATATCATATATATCCAGAATATAAATTTATTTATAATATTACATAATCATTTAGAGGTAAGAAATGAAATGCACCGTTCATGGAGACAGTAAGTCGTACGTACGCATGAACAATACTTTCATTTCTATGTCATATTAATGGAATTAAAAATAAATGAGAGGTATGTATATTTTAATTCCAGAATTATATTCATCATTTAGATGTATCATTCATCATATATATCAATTATATACATGTACTTATAATAGTACATTACAATTGGGGATAAGAAATGAAATGCACCGTTCATGGAGACGGTAAGCCGTACGTACGCATGAACGCTACTTTCATTTCTATTTCCTATTTTTATGGAATGGAATAATAATTATATAGAGGTATATTATAATTCCAGTATAAAATCATATATAATAACTTTAAATCCATCATTTATACGTCCCACATATGGCATTAACGAATCAAATCACTTTGAGGGGGCGGTAGTCTGCACTTCCTTAAATAAAGATATCGTGTTTACCCATAATGGAAACCATAAATGTATGCCCAAAATGAAAAAATAGAGAAGCTTAAGGAAAACATAAACATATTATATATTATATATAAATATAGTGTCATCTTAATGGCCACCTTTGAAGGTGTTAATAGAATGTTGAACAATCATCGTTTCGGGAGGCCGAAATTCGCCATCCACGGAAACAGTATGTTCTTTAACCATTAGATGAAGGTGTGTGAAAGTGTAGCTAGAATAATTCTTATAAAAAACTCCTAGTATATTTATGATACTGGATTTGTTACAAAAGAAATGAATAAAAAGAGTTTAGGGGGTTGGAGAAGCAAAATAAAACAATAGGACTCAAGTGAAGACATTACCTTAAAATCGGGTAACTCCCTTTGGTTTGACCTCAAAGGCTTCCTTCGGAAGACTTCTGCCCAAAGTGAGGTTTCAAGGAGTAATATATGGAAGTGGAGAGACAAAATGGGCAGAGTTTTTCTGAGCCAAAGTCTTTGGGAGTGTGGGTAAGGAGGTAGAGGTGGGGGCCTTTTATAAGAGGAGAGGAGGGGCACTCTTGGAAGGTAAAGAAAAGTCACTTTATTTTAAAATGGTATTCGGATTTAAGAGGTCCCGCATTGATGTTTTTCGAGGATAAGGTGATAAGGGTTCTAAATCCACTCATCCAATAGTATTTTGACATGTTTAGGTCTTAGATATTACATTATCTTTCCATTTTATTTAAATCGTTAAATAATGAGGTCATCGCTATATCATCATGATGTCATAAATAATTTAATTTATTTAATGTCTAAAAATTATAAAGAAAATACTATGATGTAGTAAATCTTTATAGCTTTCCAATGAATATTTATAGTCAAAAATTGGATTTTTATAACCCCATTTAAAATTTTTTTTAGTAAAACATTTCATGTTTGTCTCATTTTTACTTTAACTTTAAATAAAAAGATATTAATGTCCTTTTCCAACCAAAGTGGATTCATGGGGTCTCCAAGTTGACCCATGGGTTGTCTTGGTCGGAGATGACACATCCAATGAAGTTAGGACATGTGTAAAGTTCATTTATTATTATTAGAACATTATTTTTACCTTAAACTACACTAATTACCTCTAATCGCGATTAAAAACTTAATAAGTTACTATTCACCAAAAAATTATTTCTATCCCATTGAGCCACATTTTACATATTAATGACAACCATGTATGTCAGATTTTTGAAATTGAAAACACAAAGATGGCAAAATTTCATTTAAATGGAAAAATCAGTTTTTATAAGTACCACTTAGTGGTTTCACTATTCATCAAAAATTGATGTCTTTCAGAAAAATCCCAAAAATTCACCCTAAGCTATATTTGATATTCTGAATTCAAAAATGAAGTCTATTTTACAAAATTAAAAACATATAAGTCACATTAATTAATTTAATAATTAATTCCTACTGTCAGAGCAAATAGCGTGTTTTTATGAAACAATAAGTATCAAAAGATTGACACTAGTTTAAGTCTGATTTCAAAGTGAAATTAATTCCAACGAACACTATTGGATTTAATGGTAAAAATATATTCTAATTTTAATTTAAAAACAATTAAAAAGAAAATATAATCATATAAATAAATTAGATTAAAAAGAGGTTTTGAATTAAAATACAACATTTTACACTATTCATTAAAAAATGAACTTTATCATAAAGATACCAAAAATTTACACAAAGTAAATTTTGATGTCCCAATTCATAAGAAGAGTTTTATTTGGTCCAAAAGGATTAATAAGAGTGAACAAAACTATATTTAATGACGGTTCTCCATCAAAAGGCGATAAGTGAACCTTTAGTGAAAACTAGGGCATATACGCCTAAAATTGAATTCTTTCCGTATTCTATGCCTTTATATTTTATTGGATAAATGTAAAAACATTTAAAAACATATATAATCATATTTTAGTTATTTTTATCCATTCCCTCCAATAAAACAGCTACATGTTAACTACCATTTAAAATAATATTATTTTATTATTAGAGTGCAACGTAAGATTCCCAAGAAACTCGTTGTTGCGTGTTGGGTACGCCATCGAGCATAGCGTCCCCTTTAAAGTCATATTAATATTTTATTCACAAATATGGATAAATATGAAAATGTCATATTCCTTATTTACATGGGGTGTTACATCCTTCCCCCCTTTTGGGAATTGCGTCCTCACAATTTTTAAAATTGAGCTTGGAAACATCCTTGAAAGTCCCACATCGGAACAAGAGTCGGTAAAACAATCACTTTAAAATAAAGGAAGATAAGTACAGAGGTCACCTGAGTTAACCCATATGTAGAAAAACATGGACATGGAAGAAAAAGCAAAGGGTCATGTTCTTGAGGGAGAGTGATAGTAAACATGTATAGGAGAAAGTTAACCATAAGAAAATCACATACTTGTGATGGGTTAAATGGTATTCGATTCCCCAGTAGGAAAAGTTAATAGAAAACATTTTTGTTTTAAGTTACTTTTTATTGAGGAATTTATTCATAAGGAAACATAATCACTTATCATGTTGACTTTCAACTTTTACTAGATTCCTTAATCAAACTCATATTTTTTTTCCAAAAGACGAGTATTTAGGGAGACTTGTTCGCATTAAGAGTACTATAATCAACTTCTAGAGAATCACCTAATCCACCAAAGAGAACTATATACATCCCATGTCTTTAGGCTTTAACCAAAAAGAAAACCAAAAAGGTTAGTACAAGGTCAGATAATCCAGAAAAGGATAACCCATTAAAAATAAAATCTATGCTTAATCTCCAAAATTTGTCCAACAAAACCCAAAGATCAGCGAGGACCATTCGATAAACAATTTGTCCATAAAATTCTTCAAAGTAAACCAATATAATATTGAAACCCAAATATTTTAAGGATTTAGTCACATAGTCTTCCAAGTTAAATCGGAACATTTATCTCCAAACAACATTCGTTGCTCCTAAAGTCTCGTATTGAAAAGTAATTAACCTAATCACATATCCTCCATGATAGGTTAATCATTTTCATGAATAAACCAAAATCAACTTACTCTTAATTCATAAAATCATATAACTAAAAAGAATAAGTAAAACTAACCAGGGACTTCACGTGGCCCAGTGGTAGGAGATAAATACCAGTCGCACTTTGGTTGTGGGTTCGATTCCCGCAGCTTTGTCCGACGTGACCGGTTGTCACACGGTCTGCATGTTGTCCTTTTTCCAAAACTATATAATTCTTAAATCATTCCCCAAAAAGAGATAAAATCATCAAAAATGATCATAACATATTTTAACCTCATGTTTATCTCTTGCCTTTCATTTTCCAGCATATCATATAATAACTCATAATTACTTCAAAAGTAAGGATCATATAAACTCTAATGGTTACCTATATAATTATTACCTGAACTTCCACATCGATTGGTCATCTCGTACATGATGCATTATAGAACATACCAAGGTTCAAGTGGTTGATCATGACTCCTTGATATTTGGTTTAGAACAACCACGAGTTTCCTCATTGAATCCTCCATTTTATCTAGTATCTTAATCAGAAAACCACCACATTTTCCTTCAAACCTGTTGTCTCTTTGGTGCCTGCTAGATCCATCCATTCACTAAAAATAGAAATGTCAGTGTGAGTATATCAAGAAAACCATCATGTAATAATGAGGAAGTTAAACACTAAGATATACTTACTCATTCACTTTATCTTAAACTAGGACTCTTTCTGGAATCCTAACCATTATGGTAATGTCACTTATGCTTAAAGAATACCCTAACCTCTAAAGTTATCTAAACCGACCTCTGATACCAACTATTAGGCCCCAGCCTTAAACCTTACTTAATCTTGAGTTATTATAAAATTACACATTGAGGATCTTTTTAGGTTTAGAGTTTTAGAGAATTAGATCACGAAACTTGCATTACATTCCACATTTAAACAAAGTGGTTACATAAAAGACAATATTCATTCTTCCCATCAACGGAAACATATTTAAAATAAAACACGGATTATTTCTTGACACATCCTTGACACTGTCATCACATCATGTACCTTTCCCTTGACCTGTGAAAAAATGTTGGGCAAAATCCCTCAAGGTAACATTGTAGCATTTTTGGGTTGATTGTGTTTGTTGACAAAGCAGGTTTCTATGGATAATTGTCGAGTTCTCGAGAAGTTGTTGACATTCCATGTTGACAAATAATTTGGAGTTTGGTGAGCATCGCGAAAAGTGGATTTCCATGAAGAGCATAATTTCATGTGGAAAAGGCATGAATATCGCGAAGATAGGATGCATGGTTTGGAAATCGCAAAGACTAGAAGAATGGAGGCGGTAATGATTCACGATTATGTCATGCTTCGCGAACGGCAGAGGCTGAAGCGCATCGCGACGGTGAAGGGATTTGCGAGGGAGCTTCACGGCGAAGGCGCGAAGGAATGTTGGGCTTCGCGAGGGAGCTTTGCGGGGAAGTCGCGAAGGTATGTTGACGGTGATTCTTCACGACTACATCAAGCTTCGTGAACGGAAAATTGCCGTGGTGCTTCGTGATTTGGACAGAATTCCGGCGGAATCTTTGGAGCTTCGCGATTTGAGATGACGTGGCATTGACTTCGCGCAGAAGGGACGAGGGTCGGTGGAATTGCCTATAAATAGAGGCCGACCCCCTCGAGAGAAAGAGATATCATTTTCATAGAAGATCATTCGCTCTCGATTTGCGAAGGTGGTTCGTGAATCCAGCGTGCTTCGTGAAAGAGGGGCTTCGCGGCGGCAATTGTAGCTCCGCGAAACCTGCGAGCTCTGCGTTGGTTTACTTAGCTTCGTGAGGGTCATTGCTTTGATACGGCTTGAGCGTCACGAGAGTGCTTCGTGAGAGAGATCTGTGAGAGAGCTTCGCGAAGGCTTGTTTGAGCTTCGAGAAATTGGGAGCTTCGCGAAGTAGGGTGCTTTGCGAAGGTGTTTCCAAAAGGAATTGCCCAGTGTTCAGAGGCAAAGAGGTATTCATCAGTGGATTAAAGTTGATCTTCAACAGAGCATCTACATATAGAGAAAGATGCATTCCTTAATGGAAATGAAGAGACCTACAGGTCTATAAACTGTGAGTGAATCCCTTCACAGAGCAGTGAGCTTAGGAAGAGGAAAAATGTGATCCTCACCACCGGCAGTGAGCCAGAGAGAGAGAAACAGGGAGTGACCCTTGGGAAAGTAGTGAGCTGACCCTAAAACATTGTAAAGGCAGTGAGCCTGGGCATAGAAGTGATCTAGCCCGAACATTGTAATCCACAACTAGGGAAGTTTAGTGGAATTTGGTACGAACCGACAACTTGTCGGCGTATGCTCCTTGGACGTAGCCCTTAGCGGTGAACCAAGTAAAAATCTCTGTGTCTGCCTGCTTACTTCCCTGCATTACATTCAAAGCATCATCATCAGTTAAATGAGATAAGTGATCACAGTAACCACACAAGTGCAAACAAAGTGACCCTTGTAACAAAGAGGTCAAGATCCAGTGGGGAAAAAGAACTTTGAAAAAGAATATCCATACCCTGATTCACCCCCCTATCAGGGTATATAGGCCCCTATTGGTCCTAACTATTGGTATCAGGGGATAGGTTTCTTTTATCAGATTTGTTTTCTTTGACTTGGTGTAGTCGATCTGTGTGTTTAAAGAATCAGTCTGCTCTTATATCGGTGAGCCATGGGAAAGGGAAAAACATCCAAGATGAATCAGAAGTCAAGTGGAATTCCTCAGTGTGGAAGTGTTTATGGAAAAAGAGTGATTCAATTAAAAGAATCAAACAGTTTTCTGAAGGAAGGTCTGGATGAATCTGACAGGGAAAAGATTGAATTACTCAAGCATGATGCAGGAATGAGGGAAGTACATGAACTTCAAAGTGATATTGAAACAAGTGATGATGAAGAAGAAATAATTGAAGGAATAATAGATATGAAAGCTGAGTTAGAGGCTTCTCTTGAAGAGATAGATGTTTCGAGAGCCAAAACCAAGAAAGCTAACAAAGTTGTTCATGATGCCAAACTTTATATGCAGCAGCAGGAAGAAGAGAAGTCTGGGTTGATGGATGAAATTGAGAAACTCAAATTATCAGCACCAAAGAACTCAGAATTAGTTGGTGAGTATAAGCTTAATATTGAAGAACGGAAAAGGGAGATCAATGGATTGAATAGAAAAGTGAAAGATCAAGTCAAGAGCATCGAAGAACCTAATATTCCAAGTGACGTTGGACACACCGAAGAAGCCAAATATAAAGATATTCGGATCAAGGTATTAGAGATTGAGGTCAACAAGATAAGAGGCTTAAATCAAAGGCTTATTGATGTGGAAACTTACCTAAAGGAGAAGAATGATTCTCAAGGTGAGGAACTACAAAAGCTGGATAAAATGAAAGGAAAACAAAAGGCTGGTGATTATGAAGAGAGTCAAATGTCAGATGAAGCACAGAATCTTAAAGCTAGAAATAATGATCTAGCAGCACAGTTGTCTACAGAAGTTCAGAAGAATCAAAGGCTACAACAAGAGAATGCATGTTACTCTGACTCTATCGCTCAAGAAAAATTGGAGGTAAAGGAAAAAAATGACATGGTTGATAAGCTGAAGCATGAACTGGAAGATGAGTTGAGTAGAGGGAAGCTTCTCAAGGAAGAACTTGATGTCCAACTTGAATCAAGGGATATGAAGACTCAAAATTTGGTAGAAGAGCTATAATCAGTCAAGCAGGAAATAGAGAAGTCTAAATACAAAGATAAACCCAAGTTGAAGGATGCACTGCACTTGATATTTGATTATCCTTCGACTGGTGATGATGAAATGAAAATCAAATTTGCTATTTCTGAAAAGAGGCAGGGACAAATTTTCTCAACTCAAAGACCATACAGTTTGGGAAAAACTGGTATTGGGTTTGATGAATCCCCTTCCATTCATGATAGAAAGAGAGCTGCGAACAGTTCCAGATGTGAAAGAAATCCTATAGGTGCTGGAGGTAGGCCTAAGAGGACAGTTACAAAAAGTACTGGTGACATGTGTTATTTATGTGGGATTCATAGCCACACATCAAGCTTCTGTTCAGAGGATCTGGAATACATTTCAGGATGTGAAAATAGAAACTGTAATAAATCCGAGAAGAAGAGGAAGCGTCATGAGAAATTAGATAGGAGAGTCTCTCCGAGGAAAACATTCATCAGATGCTATTTCTGTGGAAGAAAGGGACACACAATGAGTATGTGTCAGGAAGCTCAGGATCCCAATATCAAAATAGGATCTCAAGTTGCATCAACATCTCAGTAGAGAAGTGACGAAATGTGCTATGTCTTTGATGGAAGATGTTTCATATGTTCTGATTTTGGGCATTTGGCAAGACATTGCAGCAAGAAGAAGGCAGGGAAGGAAAAGGAAAGTCAAAGGAGATTCCTCACTCCAGTGGTGTCTAATGAGAAATCATACACTGGAAGACAAAGTTGTAAATTCGAAAATAGGCATAGAGCCTCAGGGGAATCACATGGAGATGAACAAGAAGTGTATCAGTCACCTCCTCAGTCACACTCACAACCGCCCTCTAAGAATGAACATGAACAAATATGGAAGAAAAAGGGAGGAAATGCTACAGCTGTGAGTAAGAAGAAGGGACGTTCAATAGAGGACTCACCAACAGTGAAATAGAGTGTGGTGACTGAGACATCTGATAACAGAATGACAAACAAAGAATGTATTGAAAAATCTGCATTTCATGTTTCTCAGCAAGAAGTGAATGAAAGAAAAAGATCCTTGCAATGGTGGAAGAAGCAGGCGAAGATGGCAAGTGGAGAGATTCCTACCCAGAGAAGGAATCAGGGGAAATGGAATTTCGGTGGAACATCAAAGATATAAATGTGTACTAGTGGGTTTAAACCCCAAATGGTGAAAAAGGCTAAGTCTGTCGAATCTACAAATCAGAGAAAGGCTCCGAATATGGGTAAAGAATGCTTAGTCATATGGCCAGAGCAGTTGAAGTTGGCAAGGCAACTAGAAGAAGCAAAGAAAGATTATGATGCTCTACAAGAAAGAATCAAAGGGTTGACCCATCAGAATCAACCACAATCCTCATCTTGAGGATTCAGGAAGAGAAATCCTCTCTTCCTATGTATATAAATGATACTAACTGATGATTAATATGTTTCAGGTTCTAGGGAGATACTATCCAAGGAGAAGTGGCATCTAAGGATGTGATGTGGAGAAAATATATGCTCTAGAGTTTAAATTGATTCAAATTAGGTAGAAGAATTGAAAATGAAAGGGGGAAACTGAGCACAATTAGAAGTGATTGTGTTATTAGCTTTATCTCTTGTTTCTTACACTGAGTTCCAACTCAGTAGGCTTAGAGATTTGGTTAATGGCTCAATGCTTAGTGCCATATTAGTATAAATGGTGCATGTGGAGAATAATGGTTATGGGTTCTACCGTTCATCCTAACAGAAAGAAGTGTTGTGTAACACAGGGGGAGCATTCTAAATCCAAATCATATTCAAGAGCCATCAATGCAATAATTGGATGACTCGACTCAGGTGTTTTCTATTGAGGGAAGAAAGAAACACATGGAGAAGTAGCAATAACAATGCATTTCATTCTTATCTATTTTCTCTAACAAAATGGTATCAGCTGACAGTTTTCAGGATACCAAGAAGCTGCAAGAGAAAATCAAAGGCGTCTCAACAAAAATATCAGAAACGTAGCTAAAATAAATGAAGCCACTGAAAAATGAGTCAGTGGACAACTTCCTGATGAAAGTGTTGAGGAAGAAAGAAACACAGGGAGAGCAGAAGTGGCTTATTCTGATTCAGAAGAAGACACCGATGATGAACATGAAAGTGTCTAGTTTGTGCCTACAAGGAAGCCAAAGAGCTGAGCTGAAATTGATAGACAGAATATCATTGGTGATCAGGCAACTCCTGTTCAAACAAGAATAATGAAGTCACTGCAGTAGACATCTTTCCTACCTCAAGTAGAACTGAAATGCTTTGCTGATGCAGCTGACATTGAAAATTGGGTTCATGCTATGAATAAAATGGTTGATCAGATTGCGAAGAACCATATGTGGGAGATTGTTTCGAGGCCAGTAGATAAAAACGTCATCAGGACTAAATGGGTATTTTAAGACAAGATGAATGAATATGGCACAATGATTCGGAACAAAGCACGACTGATGTGCAAAGGAGACTCCCAGATAGTGGGAATAGATGGTGATGAGACATTTTCAACGGATGCAAGGCAGGAGATAATCAGATTATTCCTAGCCATTACAGGGCAAAGAAAGTTCAAAGAGTTCCAGATAGATATAAAGACTGCATTTCTAAATGGGTTTCTAGAAGAAGAGGTGTACATTGAGCATCCAGATGGTTTTCTCATTCATGAGGATGAGAACAAAGTTTTCAGACTGAAGAATGCGTTATATTGGCTGAAACAAGCACCAAGAGCATGGTACTAAAATTGAATTTGCCACATGCCAAGCAGCGAGATATCAGAGTAATACCAAGGAAAGTCACATGCTCGTAGTGAAAATAATGCTTCGGTATATCAAGTGCACAGTGGATTTCAGCTTGACATATATTGATAAATCTCAGGCAGAGTTATTGGGCTATACTGATGCAGACTGGGCCAGTTCAGCGGATGATAGGAAATCAATGTCAGGTGGTGCTTCCTATCTTGGTGGATTGTGTATTTCATGGATTAGCAAGAAGAAAGATTGCATTTCATTGAGCATCACAAAAGCTGGGTATATTGTGGCCACTCAAGCATGCACACAATTAATGTGGATGAAGTAGCAGCTTGAAGATATGGGATTTGAAGTGAAGTCTCCGATCGGAATCCACAGTGACAACTCAAATTCTATAAATCATAGCAACAATCCCGTCCATCATTCAAGGACAAATCACATTGAGATTAAGTATCATTTTATCAAGGAGAAGTGTAGAGACCTGAAACTTGACGTACATTGACATTACATTACATTTGCGGAATACTTAGTACATAACAAAAACACACACACAATTATCGTGATAGTTTAGTGTCTTTGGAAACTCGAAATATAATCTTCTAATCCTGGTGAAAGATCATAAACATCTCCCATAAAGATATTATTTTTTTATACCTAAAACCTTTCTTTATATCCTGGGGAAAAGAAAACATAAAAGGGTGAGCTCAAATGCTCAGTAAGGGTAAACAAAAGAAATATCAATCACATCATATACATAAGCACATAACTTTTGGAAATCTTAACCTGTAAAAGAGATCATAATTTCATAACCTGGGATAACTCATGGCAGTGAAATGTAATCACAATAATCATAACATAAAACATTAAACTTTGTTGCATGCACACATAATCATAGAGAATCATTTCTTGTTAGTCAATACTGATTGCCAAGACTATCTTAGTGGACAAAGTCCCTTTCTGAACCGAGTCACCCTCGTTTCAGTCCTCTTTCACTGAACCGGTATAACCTTATATTCCAGCCATGTCTATCTCATGAGATATAAAATCTTTACCCAATGCATTGGAGGGAGATATAGGTCCCACCCATCTCATAATGATACCATTCTTATGTGTGCCACAAAATCATAAATCATACATCATTGCATAACCCATGTAATAAAAATGGGAATCTTAAACATCATGACATCATAAAACAATTCATATAAGATAAAGGAATTCATAAAAATATTTTCATCACAACATAATCAAGTAAATGTAATAATAGGGATAGAAACAGAACCCTATATTATCTTAGATGGAAAATAATTTTGATAAAACACTTGAACTCCATTCTTGAGGAAAATATCCTTTATACTTCAAAAACACTTTTCCTTTCTTAACATTTCATAAAATTTTAAACTAAAGAAGTTGATTAAAAATAAACTTGAAAACTTGTAAAGGAATCTTCTTGGAAATAATGTTTTAAAAATCCATTCATGCCGTATAAGTTAAAAAAAACATTCTTCTCTTACTTTTGTCGGAAAAGTCAAAAAGTACCTTGTACGAAAAACGACAAAATATTCCTTTCATATCTTTTACTAAAAACTCACCAAAGGGTGAAATTGGATTTAAAAAATTGTAAGTGGATGGAAATAATATTACATATTGAGGAAACATAGATGTGGATGATAAAATACACCCCAGTAAATACTATAGTATAAACAATCTCGGATAAAAATGAGATTGTGATATTTCCCTTACCTTAGGTCCAACTTGCTTTATAAGTGTCCGAACCTCCTGTATAATGATTTAAATCATGTTATAAACATATTCCAAAATCATATTCATTGTTATTATATCATATATGGTCCACTTATGTCTTTATATTACCCGTTCTTTTGTAAATTCATGTTAAAGTAGTGTTTTGGGTAAAATCGTCTCATTTGTCGTTCGTGTTTTTAACTTGTAATTATTAATATGATTACATGGATCATGATTACTTATATCCAGAATGTAAAACATGATTTATATATAATATATATTCAGAATATATATATATATAATATATCAATAAATGGAATGAAATACACCGTTAATGGAGACGGTAGTCCGTACGTACGCATGAACGTTGTTTTCGTTTCCTTATTGAAGTGAATGGAATTAAGTAGATGACATACATATAAATTTACATAAATCCAGTATCATTAATATTTCATATATTTCATTAGTACTTATTATATATACTTTATAATCATTCATGAATGGTTAATCATTGAGAATAAATCTCATAGCGTCGTGGAGACGGTAGTCCGTACGTACGCACGAGCGATGATATCGTTCCCATGGTCGTGGAATTGTGTTGAAGTGTATGTAGACTATTTCAGTATCAATATCACTTTATAATAATCATATATATTTACTCATTACACCATTATACCCATCCTATTAAGGTGGTGGTGGAAAATAGATTTCACCACGGCGTGGAGACGGTATTCCGTACGTACGCACGCCCGGTGATTTCGTTTTCCGTAGGATGGATAGATGGTGAAATAGGGTTGTTTCATAATTATAATAACATATCAGTATATGAGTGATACTGATGTTATTACTTCATAATGAAACAACCTAAGAAGAATAAGTGGAAGAAGAAATAAAGATGAAAGAATCGGTAACGGACATTACCTCCTCTTTGAAGTGCTTCTTTGAGACCTTCTTTTAGGGCACTAAAATTGGTCTTTGAGGAAGACCAAAACCTCTAGGATGTTTCTAGGGAAGTGGAGAAGATAATTTGGCAGGGTTTGGCCGAGCATGAAGGCTCAATGTTGTGTGAGGAAGAGTGGGAGGAGGTGCCCTTTTATAAGGGAGGAGAGGGGTACCTTTGGAATAACTAAAAATATTATTTTATTATAAAGTCAAGTTCGGTTTTAAATAGCTCCAAATTGATATATTTTGAAGCTAAGGTGGGTATGGGTCGAAATCCTCTCATAAAATAGAATTTATACAAGTTTAGGTTCCTATTTTAACCTTATCATTTAGATTTAACATTAAGTTAAATAATTTTACTTTTACCGTGTCTTCTTTTGTTCTTACACTATAAGGTTAATAAACATACTATAAGAAGCCAAACGAACCCCAAGTTGTTTATTATTAATATATATAACCATATCTAAGTCATTTGGGCGAACCTTAGATTTTTAGGAATAAAATAATAATTAATAATATAATATTTGTTTTAACAACTATTTTATGTCAATTTTGACACTATTTTGTAATTGATTTTTGTGAAAATCATAACAGAATTATAAGTTCGAAAAAAGTTAATTAAATCAATAATAACATGTCATAGTAACCTATAACATTAGTGGATTTCATAAAAAGTCTAAAATTATATTTATTTGAGTATTTATAACATCAATTATCTCAATATTTCATTAATAAGATAATTACTGCATCATCGTTGTTTCATAAATAAATTAAATTATTTAATTTATAAAAATTATAAATAAAATATGATTATGTAGGAAATCTTTTTAGATTTATAATGAATATTTATAGTCTAATTTATCTTATGTATAACACAATATTAAAAAAAATTAGTAAATAAACATTGATTTTAACTCTTTTAACCCTTCTTTAAATAAATTAATAATAAATGTCCTAATCTAATCCAAGTGGGCCTAAATGGTCATATTTTATTCCTAAGTTTGTTTTTAGTCTAATTACACTTGTCCAATAGAATTAGGACATGTGTTAGGGTAATAATAATATCATTTCTACCCTTAATTACCCTATTTACTTTTAACCGTGGTAAAAAAAGTAAAAAGTTACTATTCACCAAAAATTATTTTCATCTCATTGAACCACATTTTACTTACTGACATCAACCGGGTATCTCGTATTTTTGAAATTCCACTCACAGAAGCGGTAAAATTCAGTTTTATGAAAAATTCAGTTTTTTTAACTACCACTTAGTGGTTTCACTATTCATCAAAAATTGAATGTTTTCAGAAAAATACCAAAAATTAGGCCTAAGCTATATTTGATATTATGAACTCAAAAATGATTTCTATTTTACCAAATTTAAAACATATCAGTTGCATTAATTAATTTAAAAATTAATTCCCGTCGTCAAAACAAAAGGCGTGTTTTTGGTTTTCAAGATCGTTTCCCTAAAGTTGAAGAATTTGAATTAGAATAAATACTTACTTTATTTTGGTACAATATCACTGTTGTTCATGCCTTTAACAATTTCTATTTCATCTCTTAAATAAATGAAGTTGAATTTTTTATTCATGAAGTGTTAGCAGATCATGTGATAGAATGACGGGTCATTCCATCTGTCTCAAACAAAAGGTTAGCAAAAGTTATTAAATATACATAAGTCATTCTATAGTGAGATTAATCATATATGGTTCCTAAAATGGACTTATACATCATATATCATACTGCTTAATATAATAAAACTAGTTTCTACTAAACAGGGACTTCATGTAGGCCAGTGGTAGGCGATAAAGGCCAGTCGCACTTCGGTTGTGGGTTCGATTCTCACAGCCTTGTCCGAAGCGATGGGCTGCCGCCCATCCTGCAGGTTGTCCTTTTTCTAAAGCTATATTACTATAACATCCCATCAATAATATCGAAAAAATTTATATCCTAACTTATGTCCAACATAATCCATTCCAATCTTTAGGCTTATCTAAAATACTTCGGTCCAAGCTCATAGTATAGAGAAAATGATCACGTGAATGCCATCATTTATCCCTCATATATCTTATTCGTCACATTCCAGTCATGTGAATACCATAATCATGTAATCTCTTGAAAAATGAATACCCATTTAATATTAGTAAAAACATGAGTGCTGTCAAAAGATAACTCTTTCCACATACCAAAATCCTCAAAATTCTATATACTCAAACCATGATATAACTATTTCCTTATATCAGTCATGAGATCATGAATACAATCAAATACCTCATTATCTTATTATTCCTTCATTATGCGCATATCATCTACTTTCCAAAAAATATCTGAATAACATTTCATGGTTACTAGTACCATTAATCATACACTTTAAAAACTTAGGAAAGACAATAGTGTAATAATCCATAGATGTCTCTTTATTCCATAGTACCATGAGATTACTTATACAACATTACACTTGATAAACATGTAATCATTCCACTACCTTCTTAAACCATTGACCGAGCTTCAAAAATTCTTTCATCTGACATATCATTTGTAGTCTCTTTATCATCATCAACATAAATACTTTCCATACGACCATACTGATTCTCTTCATGAGACATTCCCTTAGGGCATTGGTTTTCATAATGCCCGTACATTCCACATTTAAAACATTTTACCATTGTTGATGTCGTAGCAATACCATTATCCTCATCCATGGTGTTTACTGAACCTTTTCCTTTGCACTTACTTGCTTTGTGTCCTTCTTTTCCACACCCAAAGCATCTTCCAGTTCCTTTGAAACATTCTCCTTGATGCCTCTTCCCACATGATTTACATAAAAGAAATTGAACTTTCTTTTCTCTATGATCATCATGAAACTCCATCTTTCTCTTATTAGCCGAGTCAGGAAACTTACCAAATTTTACTTTATTGATCATATTATGAGATTTCTTATTCGGCATAATAATGATGATTGGACTTCCAAATCCCATTTCATTATGAAGAACATCATTCCATTTTCCATCACATTCTCCATTATTGGGAATCATCTTGTTTCCAGCCATTTTCTAAAACCCAAAATGAATAGTGTGAGAGGCAAAAATAATGCTAGGGAAAACAACATAGTAAAGGGGGATTACCTTCAATATCTAACATCTTAGGTTTAATTCTAAGATCGTTAGCGCAATTCTAGGACTATAACCTATACTTATAATTATCCTTAGGGACATCCCTAGACATACCATAGAAATATCTCAAGGGATCTCACTAATGTTTTCGCATCCTAGTTTCCAAAGGTTGACTAAACATTTCCTCTGATAACAACTGTAGATACCCGAAACTTGACTTACATTAACATTACATTACATTTACGGAATACTTAGTACATAACAAAAACACACACACAAGGATCGTGATAGTTTAGTGTCTTTGGAAACTCGAAATATAATCTTCTAATCCTGGTGAAAGATCATCAACATCTCCCATAAAGATCTTCTTCTTTTTATACCTAAAACCTTTCTTTATATCCTGGGGAAAAGAAAACATAAAAGGGTGAGATCAAATTCTCAGTAAGGGTAAACAAAAGAAATATCAATCACATCATATACATAAGCACATAACTTTTGGAAATCTTAACCTATAAAAGAGATCATAATTTCATAACCTGGGATAACTCATGGCAGTGAAATGTAATCACAATAATCATAACATAAAACATTAAACTTTGTGGCATGCACACATAATCATAGAGAATAATTTCTTATTAGTCAAGACTCATTGCAAAGACTATCTTAGTGGACAAAGTCCCTTTCTGAACCGAGTCACCCTCGTTTCAGTCTTGTTTCACTGAACCGGTATAACCTACCATTCCAGCCATGTCTATCTCATGAGATATAAAATCTTTACCCAATTCATTGTAGGGAGATATAGGTCCCACCCATATCATAATGATACCATTCTTATATGTGCCACAAAATCATAAATCATACATCATTGCATAACCCATGTAATAAAAATGGGAATCTTAAGCATCATGACATCATAAAACAATTCATATAAGATAAAGGAATTCATAAAAATATTTTCATCACAACATAATCAAGTAAATGTAATAATAGGGATAGAAACATAACCCTATATTATCTTAGATGGAAAATAATTTTGATAAAACACTTGAACTCCATTCTTGAGGAAAATATGCTTTCTACTTCAAAAACACTTTTCCTTTCTTAACATTTCATACAATTTTAAACTAAAGAAGTTGATTAAAAATAAACGTGAAAACTTTTAAAGGAAGCTTCTTGGAAATAATGTTTTAAAAATCCATTCATTCCATATAAGTTAAAAAAACATTCTTCTCGTACTTTTGCCGGAAAAGTCAAAAAGTACCTCGTACGAAAAACGACAAAAGATTCCTTTCATATCTTTTACTAAAAACACACCGAAGGGTGAAATTGGATTTTAAAAATTGTAGGTGGATGGAAATAATATTAAATATTGAGGAAACATGGATGTGGATAATAAAATACACCCCAGTAAATACTATAGTATAAACAATCTTGGATAAAAATGAGATTGTGATATTTCCCTTACCTAAGGTCCGACTTGCTTTGTAAGTGTCTGAACCTCCTGTATAATGATTTAAATCATGTTATTGACTTATTCCAGAATCATATTCATTGTTATTATATCATATATGGTCCACTTATGACTTTATATTACCCGTTCTTTTGTAAATTCATGTTAAAGTAGTGTTTTGGGTAAAATCATCTCATTTGTCGTTCGTGTTTTTAACTTGTAATTATTAATATGATTACTTGGATCATGATTGCTTATATAAAGAATGTAAAACATGATTTATATATAATATATATTCATAATATATATATATATATATAATATATATCGATAAATGAAATGAAATACACCGTTCATGGAGACGGTAGTCCGTACGTACACATGAACTCTGTTTTTGTTTCCTTATTGAAGTGAATGGAATTAAGTAGATGACATACATATAAATTTACATAAATCCAGTATCATTATTATTTCATATATTTCATTATTACTTGTTATATATACTTTATAATCATTCATGAATGTTTAATCATTGAGAATGAATCTCATCGCGTCGTGGAGACGGTAGTCCGTACGTACGCACGAGCGATGATATCGTTCCCATGGTCGTGGAATTGTGTTGAAGTGTATGTAGACTATTTCAGTATCAATATTGCTTTATAATAATCATATATAGTTACTCATTACACCATTATACCCATCCTATTAAGGTGGTGGTGTAAAATAGATTTCACCACGACATGGAGACGGTATTCTGTACGTACGCACGCGCGGTGATTTCATTTTCCGTATGATGGATAGATGGTGAAATAGGGTTGTTTCATAATTATAATAACATATAATTATATGAGTGATACTGATGTTATTACTTCATAATGAAACAACCTAAGAAGAATAAGTGGAAGAAGAAATAAAGATGAAACAATCGGTAACGGACATTACCTCCTCTTTGAAGTGCTTCTTTGAGACCTTCTTTTAGGGAACTAAAATTGGTCTTTGAGGAAGACCAGAGCCTCTAGGATGTTTCTAGGGAAGTGTAGAAGAGAATTTTTCAGGGTTTGGCCGAGCTTGAAGGCTCAAAGTTGTGTGAGGAAGAGAGGGAGGAGGTTTCCTTTTATAAGGGAGGAGAGGGGTACCTTTGGAATAACTAAAAATATTATTTTATTATAAAGTCAAGTTAGGTTTTAAATAGCTCCAAATTGATATATTTAGAAGCTAAGGTGGGGATGGGTCGAAATCCTCTCATCAAATAGAATTTAGACAAGTTTAGGTTCCTATTTTAACCTTATCATTTAGATTTAACATTAAGTTAAATAATTTTACTTTTACCATGTCTTCATGTGTTCTTACACTATAAGGTTAATAAACTTACTATAAGAAGCCAAACGAACCCCAAGTTGTTTATTATTAATATATATAACCTTATCTAATTCATTTTTCCGATCCTTAGATTTTTAGGAATAAAATAACAATTAATAATATAATATTTGTTTTAAAAACGATTTTATGTCAATTTTGACACTATTTAGTAATTGATTTTTGTGAAAATTATAACAGAATGATAAGTTCAAAAAAAGTTAATTAAATCAATACTAATATGTCATATTAACCTATAAAATTAGTGTAATTCATAAAATGTCTCAAATTATATTTATTTGAGTATTTATAACATCAATTATGTCAATATTTCATTAATAAGATAATTACTGCATCATCGTTGTGTCATAAATAAATTAAATTATTTAATGTCTAAAAATTACAAATAAAATATCATTATGTAGGAAATCTTTTTAGATTTGTAATGAATATTTATAGTCGAATTTAGCTTATGTATAACCCGATATTAAAAATGTTTTATTAAATAAACATTTATTTTAACTCTTTTAACCCTTCTTTTAATAAATTAATAATAAATGTCCTAATCTAATCCAAGTGGGCCTAAATGGTCATATGTTATTCCTAAGTTTGTTTTTGGTCGAATTACATTTGTCCAATAGAATTAGTACATGTGTTAGGATAATAACAATAGCATTTCTACCCTTAATTACCCTATTTACTTTTAACCGTGGTAAAAAAAAGTAAAAAGTTACTATTCACCAAAAATTATTTTCATCTCATTGAATCACATTTTACTTACTGACATCAACCGTGTCTCTCAGATTTTTGAAATTCCACTCACAGAAGCGGTAAAATTAAGTTTTATGAAAAATTCAGTTTTTTTAACTACCACTTAGTGGTTTCACTATTCATCAAAAATTGTATGTTTTCAGAAAAATACCAAAAATTAGGCCTAAGCTATATTTGATATTATGAACACAAAAATGATTTCTATTTTACCAAATTCCAAACATATCATTTGCATTAATTAATTTAAAAATTAATTCCCGTCGTCAAAACAAAGTCGTGTTTTTAAGAGATAATAACTATCAAAAGTTTGACACTTGTTTATAACTGGTTTAAATGTGAAATTACATCCAATGACCAACATTTTATTAAATTGTAAAAATATATTCTAAATATACTTTAAAACCACTCAAATTAATAATTTATCACTATTAATTATTTCGATTGAAAAAGTTTTTTTTAATTAAAATTTAGTAATTTTCACTATTCATCAAAATATGAAAGTTATCTGAAAATTACCAAAATTTCTCCCTAAGCTAATTTTGATATTCCGAATCCAAAAATGAAGTCTATTTTAAAAAATAAAATTTACAAAATTTCAAAAAGTGGTTATTACTATTCATAACGGCTAGTTTTAATAATATTTTAATAGCATATCGTTGTTTAGTGAAACTCGGTATTGCGTACTACACACGCTATCAAGGAAGGTCTCGATTGCGTGTAATGAAAGGAATGCCAAGGATACGTGTTGTGCAAGCTCCTTTTGGTGTAGCGTACAACACAATACATTAATGAAATTAAAAAGAATATTTTTCATAAAATCTCGGGGTGTTACAAGAAGGTTGAGCATGGAATCGTGAAGTTGGAGTACGTGCCTACAGAGCTGTAGGTTGCAGACATTCCGACAAAGGCCTTTCCCAAGGAAGCTTCTGAGAGGCATCGACTGGCTCTGTGAGTTCAGTCGATTCCCCGCACTTGAAATAGTGTGGATGTGGGACCCTCCACCCCCTCTCCCCGAGGTATGATGTGTTTTCCCTACTATGCTAATGTGTTCTCTACTTTGTTCCAGACTGCAAAGGAATGACCTTTGGGTTCGTTGACAAAGGGGGAGAAAAGTGTTTGTTAAAGGGGGAGAAAATAGTGTTTGTTCAAGGGGGATAAATCATAATTGATACGGGGAGAAGCTGACCAGTGGAGCAGCCAGATTGGGGGAGAAATGAGAAAGGGGGAGATTTTTAAATCTGACGATGCAAGAAGTGATCGATCAAAGCATAGAAATCACAACAGCTGAGGATCGTGATAAAAGCAGAACAATGGTGTTGGAATGGTGTGAGACGGTGTCCAGCTATCAACAATTGGTATCAACTTAAGAATTCACCAATTGGTATCAGTGTGGTTCAAAAATTGGTATCAATTTAAGAATTGGTATTAGGGTGGAATCGACAATTGGGGTCTGACACGAAGTGATTCATTGATGAACTATTCATACTACTCTTGTTTCTCACGCCGAGCATTGATCATGTGGGCTTAGTGTACGTGTTAAGTGATTCCTTGAATGCTATCATAATCGCAAGAGGCGAATGGTGGTAGCGGCTGGAAGAATTCTCAGTGAGGTATCAAAGTGCAGAAAATCATTCTGAGCAGAGTTGTGAAGAGTTGTCAACAAACCCAAAGGGGAGATTGTTGGGCAAAAATCCCTGAAGCGCATCGCAGCGGTGAAGGGCTTTGCGAGGGAGATTCGCGGCGAAGGCGTGAAGGAATGTTGGGCTTCGCGAGGGAGCTTCGCGTAGAAGTCGCGAAGGTATGTTGATGGTGATTCTTCGCGACTACGTCAAGCTTCGCAAACGGAAAATTGCCGTGGTGCTTCGCGAATTGGACAGAATTCCGGCGGAATCTTTGGAGCTTCACGATTTGAGATGACGTGGCGTTGACTTCGCGCGGAAGGGACGAGGGTCGGTGGAATTGCCTATAAATAAAGGCCGACCCCCTCGAGAGAAAGAGAGAGCATTTCAATAGAAGATCATTCGCTCTCGATTTGTGAAGGTGGTTCGCGGAGCCAGCGTGCTTCGTGAAAGAGGTGCTTCGCGGTGGCTATTGTAGCTCTGTGGAACCTGCGAGCTCCGCGTTGGCTTACTTAGCTTCGCGAGGTTCGTTGCTTTGCGGCGGCATGAGCATCGTGAGAGTGCTTCGCGAGAGAGATTCGCGAGAGAGCTTCGCGAAAAGGCAGGAGCTTCGAGAAGGCTTGTTTGAGCTTCGTGAAATTAGGAGCTTCGCGAAGTAGGGTTCTTTGCGAAGGTGTTTCCAAAAGGAATTGCCCAGTGTCCAGAGGCAAAGAGGTATTTATCAGTGGATGAAAGTTGATCTTCAACTGAGCATCTATATATAGAGAAAGATGAATTCCTTAATGGAAATGAAGAGACCTACAGGTCTATAAACTATGAGTGAATCCCTTCATAAAGCAGTGAGCTTAGGAAGAGGAAAAAGGTGATCCTCTCCACCGGCAGTGAGCCGGAGAGGGAGAAACAGGGAGTGACCCTTGGGAAAGCAGTGAGCTGACCCTAATACATTGTAAAGGAAGTGATCCTGGGCATAGAAGTGATCTAGCCCAAACATTGTAATCCACAGCTAGTGAAGTTCAGTGGAATTTGGTACGAACCGGCAACTTGTCGGCGTATGCTCCTTGGATGTAGCCCTTAGCGGTGAACCAAGTAAAAATCTCTGTGTCTGCCTGCTTACTTCCCTGCATTGCATTCAAAGCATCATCATCAAGTAAAGGAGAAAAGTGATCACAGTAACCACACATGTGCAAACAAAGTGACCCTTGTAACAAAGAGGTCAAGATCCAGTGGGGCAGAAAGAACTTTGAAAAATAATATCCATACCCTGATTCGCCTCCCCCCCCCCCTCTCAGGGTATATAGGCCCCTATTGGTCCTAACAATTGGTATCAGAGGGATAGGTTGCTTTTATCAGATTTGATTGCTTTGACTTGGTGTAGTCGATCTGTGTGTTTAAAGAATCAGTCTGCTCTTATATCGGTGAGCTATGGGAAAGGGAAAAACATCCAAGAAGAAGCAGAAGTCAGGTGGAATTCCTCAGTGTGGAAGTGTGTATGGAAAAAGTGTGATTCAATTAAAAGAATCAAACAATTTGCTGAAGGAAGGTCTGGATGAATCTGACTGGGAAAAGATTGAATCACTCAAGCATGATGCAGGAATGAGGGAAGTACATGAACTTCAAAGTGATATTGAAACAAGTGATGATGAAGAAGAAATAATTGAAGGAATAATAGATATGAAATCTGAGTTAGAGGCTTCTCTTGAAGAGATAGATGTTTGGAGAGCCAAAACCAAGAAATCTAACAGAGTTGTTCATGATGCCAAACATTATATGCAGCAGCAGGAAGAAGAGAAGTCTGAGTTGATGGATAAAATTGAGAAACTCAAATTATCAGCACCAAAGAACTCAGAATTAGTTGGTGATTATAAGCTTAAGATTGAAGAACAGAAAAGGGAGATCGATGGATTGAATAGAAAATTGAAAGATCAAGTCAAGTGCATCGAAGAACCTAATATTCCAAGTGACGTTGGAAACACCGAAGAAGCCAAATCTAAAGATATCCAGATCA
Source organism: Viscum album (assembly GCA_963277665.1). Lineage (NCBI taxonomy): Eukaryota > Viridiplantae > Streptophyta > Magnoliopsida > Santalales > Viscaceae > Viscum > Viscum album. The sequence goes on along the minus strand of OY728165.1, from coordinate 1,710,785,335 downwards.
AGGTACTAGAGATTGAGGTCAACAAGCTAAGAGGCTTAAATCAAAGGCTTATTGATGTGGCAACTGACCTAAAGGAGAAGAATGATTCTCAAGGTGAGGAACTACAAAAGCTCGATAAAATGAAAGGAAAACAAAAGGCTGGTGATTATGAAGAGAGTCAAAAGTCAGATGAAGCACAGAATCTTAAAGCCAGAAATAATGATCTAGCAGCACAGCTGTCTGTAGAAGTTCAGAAGAATCAAAGGCTACAACAAGAGAATGCATGTTGCTCTGACTCTGTCGCTCAAGAAAAATTGAAGGTAAAGGAGAAAAATGACATGGTTGATAAGCTGAAGCATGAACTGGAAGATGAGGTGAGTAGAGGGAAGCTTCTCAAGGAAGAACTTGATGTCCAACTTGAATCAAGGGATATGAAGATTCAAAAGTTGGTAGAAGAGCTAGAATCAGTCAAGCAGGAAATAGGAAGTCTAAATCCAAAGATAAACCCAAGTTGAAGTATGCACTGTACTTGCTATTTGATCATCCTTCGACTGGTGATGATGAAATGAAAAGCAAATTTTCTATTTCTGAAAAGAGGCAAGGAAAAATTTTCTCAGCTCAAAGACCATACAGTTTGGAAAAAACTGGTATTGGTTTTGATGAATCCCCTTCCGTTCATGATAAAAAAGAGAGCTATGAACAGTTCCATATGTGAAAGAAATCCTATAGGTACTGGAGGTAGGCCTAAGAGGACAGTTACAAAAAGTAGTGGTGACATGTGTTATTTCTGTGGGATTCATAGCCACACATCAAGCTTCTGTTCAGAGGCTCTAGAATACATTTCAGGATGTGAAAATAGAAACTGTAATAAATCCGAGAAGAAGAGGAAGCAACAGGAGAAATTAGAGAGGAGAGTCTCTCCGAGGAAAACATTCATCAGATGCTATTTCTGTGGAAGAAAGGGACACACAATGAGTATGTGTCAGGAAGCTCAGGAGCCCAATATCAAAAAAGGATCTCAAGTTGAATCAACATCTCAGCAGAGAAGTGACGAAATGTGGTATGTATTTGATGGAAGATGTTTCATATGTTCTGATTTTGGGCATTTGGCAAGACATTGCAGCAAGAAGAAGGCAGGGAAGGAAAAGGAACGTCAAAGGAGATTCCTCACTCCAGTGGTGTCTAATGAGAAATCGTAAACTGGAAGACAAAGTTTTAAATTGGAAAATAGGCGTAGATCCTCAGGGGAATCACATGGAGATGAACAAGAAGTGTATCAGTCACCTCCTCAGTCACACTCACAACCGCCCACTAAGAATGAACATGAACAAATATAAAAGAAAAAGGGAGGAAATTCTACAGCTGTGAGTAAGAAAAAGGGACGTTCAATATAGGACTCACCACTAACGAAAAAGAGTGTGGTGACTGAGACATCTGATAAGAGAATGACGAACAAAGAACGCATTGAAAAATCTGCATTTTGTGTTTCTTAGCAAGAAGTGAATGAAAGAGCAAGATCCTTGCAATGGTGGAAGAAGCAGGGGAATATGGCAAGTGGAGAGATTCCTACCCAGAGAAGGAATCAAGGGAAATGGAATTTCGGTGGAACATCAAAGACAGAAATGTGTACTAGTGGGTTTAAACCCCAAATGGTGAAAAAGGCTAAGTCTGTCGAATCTACAAATCAGAGAAAGGCTCCGAATATGGGTAAAGAATTCTTAGTCATATGGCAAGAGCAGTTGAAGTTGGAAAGGCAACTAGAAGAATCAATGAAAGAGTATGATGCTCTACAAGAAAGAATCAAAGGGTTGACCCATCAGGATCAACCACAATCCTCATCTTGAGGATTCAGGAAGAGAAATCCCATCTTCCTATGTATATAAATGCTACTAACTGATGATTAATATGTTTCAGGTTCTAGGGAGATACGATCCAAGGGGAAGTGGAATCTAAGGATGTGATGTGGAGAAAAGATATGCTCTAGAGTTTAAATTGATTCAAATTAGGAAGAAGAATTGAAAATGAAAGGGGGAAACTGAGCACAATTAGAAGTGATTGTGTTATTAGCTTTATCACTTGTTTCCTACACTGAGTTCCAACTTAGTAGGCTTAGATATTTGGTTAATGGCTCAATGATTAGTACCAGATTAGTATAAATGGTGCATGTGGGGAAGAATGGTTATGGGTTCTACCATTCGTCCTAACAGAAAGAAGTGTTGTGTAACACAGGGGGAGCATTCTAAATCCAAATCATATTCAAGAGCCATCAATGCAATAATTGGGTGACTCGACTCAGGTGTTTCCTATTGAGGGAAGAAAGAAACACATGGAGAAGCAGCAATAACAATGAATTTCATGCTTATCTATTTGCTCTAACAAAATGGTATCAGCTGACTGTTTTCAAGATACCAAGAAGCTGCAAGAGAAAATCATAGGCATCTCAACAAAAATCTCAGAAATGTAGCTGAAAGAAATGAAGCCACTGAAAAATGATTAAGTGAACAACTTCCTGATGAAAGTGTTGAGGAATAAAGTAACACAGGGAGAGTAGAAGTGGCTTATACTGATTCAGAAGAAGACACCGATGATGAACATGAAAGTGTCTAGATTGTGCCTACAAGGAAGCCAAAGAGATGAGCTGAAATTGATAGACAGAATATCATTGGTGATCAGGCAGCTCCTGTTCAAACAAGAATAATGAAGTCACTGCAACAGACATCTTTCCTACCTCAAGTAGAGCTGAAATGCTTTGCTAATGCAGCTGACGTTGAAAACCGGGTTCATGCTATGAATAAAATGGTTGATCAGATTGCGAAGAACCATATGTGGGAGATTGTTTTGAGGCCAGCAGATAAAAACGTCATCAGGACTAAATGGGTCTTTTAAGACAAGATGAATGAATATGGCACAGTGATTCGGAACAAATCATGACTGATGTTCAAAGGAGACTCCCAGATAGAGGGAATAGATGGTGATGAGACATTTTCACCGATTGCAAGGCAGGAGAAAATCAGATTATTCCTAGCCATTGCAGGGCAAAGAAAGTGCAAAGAGTTCCATATGGATGTATAGACTACATTTCTAAATGGGTTTCTGGAATAAGAGGTGTACATTGAACATCCAAATGGTTTTCTCATTCATGAGGATGAGAACAAAGTTTTCAGACTGAAGAAGGCGTTATATTGGCTGAAACAAGCACCAAGAGCATGGTACTAAAATTGAATTCGCCACATGCCAAGCAGTGAGATATCAGAGTAATCCCAATAAAAGTCACATGCTCGTAGTGAAAATAATGCTTCGGTATATCTAGTGCACAGTGGATTTAGGCTTGACATATACTGATAAATCTCAGGCAGAGTTATTAGGCTATACTGATGCAGACTGGGCCGGTTCAGCGGATGACAGGAAATCAATGTCTGGTGGTGCTTTCTATCTTGGTGGATTGTTTATTTCTTGGCTTAACAAGAAGCAAGATTTCATTTCATTGAGCACCGCAGAATCTGAGTATATTTTGACCACTCAAGCATGCACACAATTAATGTGGTTGAAGCACCAGCTTGAAGATATGGGAGTTGAAGTGAAGTCTCTGATCGGAATCCAGTGTGACAACTCAAGTGCTATAAATCATAGCAAAAATACCATCCATCATTCAAGGAAAAAGCACATTGAGATTAAGTATCATTTTATCAAGGATAAGGTTGATCAGGGAATCGTGAAGTTGGAGTACGTGCCTACAGAGCTATAGGTTGCAGACATTCCGACAAAGGGCTTACCCAAGGAAGCTTCTAAGAGGCATCGACTGGCTCTATGAGTTCAGTCGATTCCCCGCACTTGAAATAGTGTGTATGTGGGACCCTCCACCCCCTCTCCCCGAGGTATGATGTGTTTTCCCTATTGTGCTAATGTGTTCTCTACTCTGTTCCAGACTGCAAAGGAATGACCTTTGGGTTCGTTGACAAAGGGGGAGAAAAGTGTTTGTTAATGGGGGAGAAAATAGTGTTTGTTCAAGGGGGATAAATCATAATTGATATGGGGAGAAGCTGACCAGTGGAGCAGTCAGATATGGGGAGAAATGAGAAAGGGGGAGATTTCTAAATCTGACGATGCTAGAAGTGATTGATCAAAGAATAGAAATCACAACAGCTAAGGATCATGATAAAAGCAGAACAGTGGTGTTGGAATGGTGTGAGATGGTGTCCAGCTATCAACAATTGGTATCAACTTAAGAATTCACCAATTGGTATCAGTGTGGTTCAAAACTTGGTATCAATTTAAAAATTGGTATCAGGGTGGAATCGACAATTGGGGGCTGACATGAAGTGATTCATTGATGAACTTTTCATAATACTCTTGTTTCTCACGTCGAGCATTGCTTATGTGGGCTTAGAGTACGTGTTAAGTGATTCCTTGAACATTATCATAATCGCAAGAGGTGAATGGTGGTAGCGGCTAGAAGAAGTCTTAGTGAGGTATCAAAGTGCAGAAAATCATTCTGAGCAGATTTGTGAAGAGCTGTCAACAAACCCAAAGGGGGATATTGTTGGGCAAAAATCCCTCAAGGTAAGATTGCAGCATTTTTGGGATGATTGTGTTTGTTGACAAAGCAGGTTTCCATGGATAATTGTCGAGTTCTCGAGAATTTGTTGACATTTCACGTTGACAAAGTGGATTTCCATGAAGAGCATAATTTCATATGGAAAAGTCATGAATTTCGCGAATATAGGATGCATGGTTTGGAAATCGCAAAGACTAGAAGAATGGAGGCGGTAATGCTTCACGATTGCGTCAAGCTTCGCGAACGGCAGAGGCTGAAGCGCATCGCGGCGGTGAAGGGCTTTGCGAGGGAGCTTCGTGGAGAAGGCGCGAAGGAATGTTGGGTTTCGCGAGGGAGCTTCGAGTAGAAGTCACGAAGGTATGTTGACGGTGATTCTTCACGACTACGTCAAGCTTTGCGAACGGAAAATTTACGTGGTGCTTCGCGATTTGGACAAAATTCCGGCGGAATCTTTGGAGCTTCACGATTTGAGATGACGTGGCGTTGACTTCGCGCGGAAGGGACGAGGGTCGGTGGAATTGCCTATAAATAGAGTCCGACCCCCTCGGGAGAAAGAGAGAGCATTTTCATAGAAGATCATTCTCTCTCGATTTGCGAAGGTGGTTCGCGGAGCCAGCGTGCTTTGTGAAAGAGGTGCTTCGCGGTGGCTATTGTAGCTCCGCGAAACCTGCGAGCTCCGCGTTGGCTTACTTAGCTTCGCGAGGGTCTTTGCTTTGCGACGGCTTGAGCATCGTGAGAGTGCTTCGCGAGAGAGCTTCGCGAGAGAGCTTCGCAAAAATGCAGGAGCTTCGTGAAGGCTTGTTTGAGCTTCGTGAAATTGGGAGCTTCGCGAAGTAGGGTTCTTTGCGAAGGTGTTTCCAAAAGGAATTGCCCAGTGTTCAGAGGCAAAGAGGTATTCATCAGTGGATGAAAGTTGATCTTCAACAGAGCATCTACATATAGAGAAAGATGCATTCCTTAATGGAAATGAAGAGACCTACATGTCTATAAACTGTGAGTGAATCCCTTCACATAGCAGTGATCTTAGGAAGAGGAAAAAGGTGATCCTCTCCACCGGCAGTGAGCCAGAGAGAGAGAAACAGGGAGTGACCCTTGGGAAAGCAGTGAGATGACCCTAAAAAATTGTAAAGGAAGTGAGCCTGGGCATAGAAGTGATCTAGCCCGAACATTGTAATCCACAGCTAGTGAAGTTTAGTGGAATTTGGTACGAACTGGCAACTTGTCGGCGTATGCTCCTTGGACGTAGCCCTTAGCGGTGAACCAAGTAAAAATCTCTGTGTCTGCCTTCTTACTTCCCTTCATTACATTCAAAGCATCATCATCAGGTAAAGGAGACAAGTGATCACAGTAACCACACAAGTGAAAACAATGTGACCCTTGTAACAAAGAGGTCAAGATCCAGTGGGGAAGAAAGAACTTTGAAAAAGAATATCCATACCCTGATTCACCCCCCCTCTCAGGGTATATAGGCCCCTATTGGTCCTAACAAAAAAATTTCAAAAACATTGGATGAGAATAATAAGCTCATTAAGGGTTATAAAAATATGGAAAGGAAACCTGAGTTCATATATACATAAGAATGAAATCATACTTTACCTATAAAACATAGGCACTTTAACATACCTCATCAAACCATGAATAAATCATACAAATCATAAGGAATAATGGTAAATTGAGGCGTGCATTACATTCTTACGTAGGGAGTAACCCTCTTGGTTACATTTGGAATACCCACCACAGTATATTCCATAAATATCTTAGGAGAAACCTTAACGTTTCACTCCTTCGCATTACCCAATGCATTGGAGAGCTATATCGGACTCACCCACCCTTAGTTTATCACAGAACCACCCATTTTCATAACAATTCCCAAGAACCATAACATAAATGTATCACATAAAACATGCATAAAGTAAATATAAAATTTCCACATTTCAATCACAATATAACATTTTAGGATATTGAAATAATGAATCCATTAAAAAACCATTTTCAAAACCATTTAAAACATTTAATAAAGAGATTTTCAAATCAAAGAGTCACATACCACCTTGAAGCTTTTAACATTTTAGACCATTAATATCCATATAAATAAATCCTTAAAACCATTTTAAAAACATGGATATTAATAAGAACAAATCATTAAAACATTTAAAGCGATATTTTGGTTAAAGGGATTTTACCAAAATTAGAGACACTTGAATACAATAATTGAGGAATAAAATTTAATCAGAACTTTATAATATAATGAGAATAAATGGATTCATGATATAATATTCCAAAGGACATTATATACACCATATAAGAGTGAATTGGTGCATAACAACAATGAAGTCTCAATAGAGATGTAAAATGTGATGAAATCCCTTATAAAGAAGGTATCCTTAAATTAAGGATAAATCAATCTCAAAATTATGTGTGACAAATATAAATACAGCAAATATAATTGGATATTAAGTGTAAAACAATAAAAGGTCAGTCACACATATTCAAAGGATGACATATTCAATAACTACATGTTGAACCCAAAGAAATCGAAATTGGGTTAAAAAGTTCCCTTGGTAAAATTCGACAGCCTAACGGCGTCACTTCAAAATTCAGAAAATCAGTTGATGAGAGAGTGAATGGTATCTCATCACTTGGACATAAAATTTACATCAATAAGGATATATAAGAACATATCCCAACATAATAAGATGTATATTAAAAGACATAACAAAAGAAGTCTTTTAAAAAGAGGAGGGTGAAAGGTTCCCTTACCGACATGGGTCCGTGAAAGAAAGACAATAAAACTTTGATCTAAATACTCATAAATGAAATAATATTACACAATTAGTAAAATAATGGTCAGTACATACACCACTCAAAGGAAATTGTGGCAAATGTAGCATAAATCTCACGAGAATAAAAGTGGGATGAAAAATCCCTTACGAAAACTTGGCAGCCTAACGTCGCCACTTAAAACATCCAAAAATGGATTGATGAGATCAAATAGGGTATCTAATCACATTAAAATAAAATTTACAGCAAGAGGAATATAAAAGAACATCCCCAATCATAACAAATAGGAGCTTAAAATAAGTGACATAAAGGAGAGTAATTAAAGAAAAAGAGAGAGGTTAGATCTCTTACGAAAATTCTGCAGCCTAACGGCGCCACTCAAAACTTCCAAAATGGATTGATGAGAGAGAATAGGGTATCTCATAATATGAACATAAAAATTAAAGTAAGAGTAATATAAAATAACATCCCAATAACAAGAAATATGAGCTTAGAAGGAATGACATAAAAGAGTGTACTTAAAAAGAAATAGATGAGTAGGGTCCCTTACCTCGGGTCCGACTTGACTCGATCGTTCTTTAACGTCCTGAATAATAAACTTGAGTTAATTTAAACTTTATTAAGAACCTTTTTCTAGTTCATTATTCCTTTTATATCACTTATTTCCATGTTATAAACATTATGTAATCATTTAATTTAATAATGTTTGTTTTGTCGATATTTGGTTCTTAAGTCGAAAGTGGACTTCTTACAATTACATGTTGTTCGTGTGGTCAAATGTTCATTATATCCAGATTTATATTCATGATTTGGATATCATATATATCATATATATCCAGAATATACATGTATTTATAATATTACATAATCATTTAGAGGTAAGAAATGAAATGCACCGTTAATGGAGACGGTAAGTCGTACGTACGCATGAACGCTACTTTCATTTCTATGTCATATTGATGGAATTAAAACTAAATAAGAGGTATGTATATTTTAATTCCAGAATTATATTCATCATTTAGATGTATCATTCATCATATATATCCATTATATACATGTACTTATAATAGTACACTACATTTGGGGATAAGAAATGAAATGCACCGTTCATGGAGACGGTAAGCCGTACGTACGCATGAACGCTACTTTCATTTCTATTTCATATTTTTATGGAATGGAATAATAATGATATATATGTATATTATAATTCCAGTATAACATCATATATAATAACTTTAAATCCATCCTTTATACGTCCCACATATGGCATTAACGAATCACATCACTTTGAGGGGGCGGTAGTCCGCACTTCCATAACTAAAGATATCATGTTTACCCATAATGGAAACCATAAAGGTATGACCAAAATGACAAATAAAGAAGCTTAAGGAAAACATAAACATATCATATATCATATATAAATATAGTGTCATCTTAATGGCCACCTTTGAAGGTGTTAAAAGAATGTTGAACAATCATCATTTCGGGAGGCCAAAATTCGCTATCCACAGAAACAGTATGTTCTTTAACCATTATATGTAGGTGTGTGAAAGTGTAGCTCGAATCCTTCTTATAAAAACATCCTAGTATATTAATTATACTGTATTTGTTACAAAATAAATGAATAAAAAGAGTATAGGTGGCTGGAGAAGAAAAATAAAACAAAAGGACTCAAGTGAAGACATTACCTTAAAATCGGGTAACTCCCTTTGGTTTGACCTCAAAGGCTTCTTTGGGAAGACTTCTGCCCAAAGTGAGGCTTCAAGGAGTAAGAGAGGGAAGTGGAAAGACAAAATGGGCAGAGTTTGGCCGAGCCAAATGCTTTGGGAGTGTGGGTAAGGAGGTAGAGGTGGGGGCCTTTTATAAGAGGAGAGGAGGGGCACTCTTGGAAGGTAAAGAAAATTCACTATATTTTAAAATGGTATTCGGATTTAAGAGGTCCCACATTGATTTGTTTCTAGGATAAGGTGATATGGGTTCGAAATCCACTCATCCAATAGGTTTTGGACATGTTTAGGTCTTAGATATTACATTATCTTTCCATTTTATTTAAATCGTTAAATAATGAGGTCATCGCTGCATCATCATGATGTCATAAATAATTTAATTTATTTAATGTCTAAAAATTATAAAAAAAACTATGATGTAGTAAATCTTTTTATATTTCCAATGAATATTTATAGTCAAAAATCTTATTTGTATAACCCCATGTAAAAATTGTTTTAGTAAAACATATCATGTTTGTCTCATTTTTACTTTAACTTTAAATAAAAAGATATTAATGTCATATTCCAACCAAAGTGGCTTCATTATAGCATCCCGCCTCTTTATCACATAAACTTTCATTACATTTTACAAAACTGAGGATCTTTAAGGTTTAGTGTCTTGGAAACCAGGAACTTTAAACATGAAAACATAAAACATTCTTCTAAAACACTTGAAAGGCTTCTCCTCATGTTCATCCTAGGTTCATTACTGCATCAAATAACCTGGGAGCATACATCAAAAGAAAGGGTGAGAAAAAAGCCCAGTAAGGAAAACAAGAGAAACATTTTACATGTGAACTTGAGATACTTCAATAAGGTCATGAAAAGAACTTTAAGGCATGAGAATGAAATCATGAGGCATATCATAATAAAAATAACATTTTCATTACTTGAAGATGTGGCTACATAATTTAACATAGACTATCATGAACATATCACCAAGTTCCATCCCCAAGGTGTCATTTGAAAATTACCAAGGTTATTCACCAAGGTATCGTGAAAATTGTAATCTCTACTGGTTACATCATTACCCAATGCATTGGAGCGCTATCAGGGCGCACCCTTAAATTCTCCTTTATTATCATGTGAGACACATATATCATCATCAAACATTTCATAAATAACCCATATAGCATAAAATAAATGGGTTTCATTTCATAATCATAACGTTAAAAAAACTGCTTTAAAGACATGATCCTTACGTCACTTTAAAACCCACAAAAAAGGAAGGTGGGTCTCATGTATGTAGATCCCAGAATTTAAAATAGAACATTTTGGTATATATGTGAATACCCATTTATAAGAAAGAGCTTTGAGAATTCACTTAATAGTATAAAAGAACATTAGAAAAAGAGAGACATTTTGAGACGAAAATTCTGCAGCATAACGGCTATGTTACGAGGTTTTAGAAGACATTAAAAAGAGAGGGAAAATGGGTCAAACATTCATAAATGACCCATAAAACAGTATATGGACAGAATAGGAAGGATACATGATCATGGTAATGAAATTTCAAGGACATACCATTTGAAATGAAAAACATGGAAGGAAGACAAAAATTAGATTTCTCTTATGAATGTTCGGCAGCCTAACAACGTTACTTAAACTTCAACAAAAATGATTTGAAAAGATCAAATATGGTCTCTCATCATGTGAAAATAAGTGTTCAGTATGATAGATATATAGATAATGCCCCAACATAATTAAAAAGTAACTTGAAAGAATTGACATGAAAGTAGAACTTCAAAACGAGAAGGGTGAAGAACCACTTAAAAATTCAGCAGCCTAACGGTGTCACTTAAAACATCAAAATACTGAATTGAAGAGATCAAATGGGGTCTCTCATCATATGAAAATAATATTCCAGTATGATAGTTATAGATATCATACCCCAACATAACTAAAAGGAACTTGAAAGAATTGACATGAAAGTAGAACTTCAAAACGAGAAGGGTGAAGAAACCACTTAAAAATTCGGCAGCCTAACGACGTCACTTAAAACTTCAAAATACTGAATTGAAGAGATAAAATGGGTTATCTCATCATATGAACATAAGAGTCCAGTATGATAGATATAGATATCATACCCCAACATAACAAAAATGAACTTGAAAGAATTGACATGAAAGTAGAACTTCAAAACGAGAAGGGTGAAGAACCACTTAGAAATTTGGCAGCCTAAGGGCACCACTTAAAATTTCAAAATACTGAATTGAAGAGATAAAATGGGGTCTCTCATCATATGAACATAAGGGTCCAGTATTATAGATATAGAGATCATACCCCAACATAACAAAAAGGAACTTGAAATAATTGACATGAAAGTAGAACTTCAAAACGAGAAGGGTGAAGAACCACTTAAAAATTCGACAGCCTAACGGCGCCACTTAAAACTTAAAAATACTGAATTGAAGAGATCAAATGGGTTATCTCATAATATGATCATAAAATATCAGAATGATAAATTTAGAGATCATACCCCTACATAATAAAAAGGAACTTGAAATACTTTACATGAAAATAGATCTTGAAAATGAGAAGGGAGAAAGAATCCGTTACAAAAATTTCGGCAGCCTAACGGCGCCACTTAAAACTTCATAAAACGAAATAATGAGAGTAAGAGGGGATATATAATTATGTGAACATAATAAGGGCAGTAAGAGGAGTATAAAAGAACATCCTCCAACATAATAACATGTAGCATAAAAGGAATGACATAAAAGAGATTACTTGAAATGAAAGAGAGAGGTCGGATCTTTTACCTTAAAACAGAACTCTTAAAACTCAAAGGATGGGACCTTGAGGGCTTGGGGCACCATGGTAGGACTCCTTGGGAGGTAATGAGACCATAACATCGTTGGGGGAGAGTGGGGATTCGAATGGATGAGAGGATGTCTTGGTATTTATAGGGAAACTGAGGGGACAAGGAATTAATGGCAAAGGGACACCTAATTAGTGGTTTTGGAAAAACCATGGGCTTTCCCATGGTATTTGCCCATTGTATTGTCCACTTGGGACACATAATACCTTATCTCACTATTCATAATTCGAAAATATTTATTACAAACTTAATGCATCATTTAATGATGTCATTAAACACCCGTAACTTAAAAACTGTATTTTCACTATTCATCGAAAATTCAACTTTCTCAGAATGATCCCAAAATTTCACCTTAACCAAATATCAATGCTCTGATTACAAATATGAACTCCAATTTATAAAAATATTTTTCTAAATATTTTTAATTTAAATTTTAAATAAAAACACTATTCACCGAAAATTCATTTTTTTCAGAAAAAAACCCAAAAATTACCATAGCATAATATCGGTGCTCTGAGTTCAAAAATGAAATCTGTTTTATAAAAATAATTATCTAAATATTTTTAATTAAAAATTTAATTAAAAAACACTATTCACCCAAAAAACTAATACTTGAATAATAATTTATGAAACCGTTATTTAACCATTTTATTGAGTCACATTACTTAATCAAGGTGCCTAGATTATATTAATACTTTCTTTAAGTGAGATTACTAATCCATTTGGACACATTACTAATCCTAATCATAAAATCACTATTCATAATTTACTATTCATCAAAAATTAAGTTGATCTTATTAGACTCTAAATTTCGTACTGAACATAATTGTAGAAGACCATTTTTCGAAAATCATTACACATTTGTAATTATTTAAGGTTTACACAACCATTTTTAAAATATCCTTTTTCTAAAATTCATCAAAAATATGCATACTATATTTATCCGGTCATTTGAAAATTCATAAACATCATCATAAGAAGAAATCCCAATTTTTATTTAAAACAAGGGATTACACAATGCAGTTACGGTCTCCTTACATAGCCCCTTATCACACCAGCATAGGACCTAAGTGTAAGGTGTGCTAAGGTGAGAGAATCCGAGTGAGGCTCGGCCAACATCGCATGAGTAGTAATTTCTATCAGTTTGAACTTCTCGCGAAGGCGATCCCGTTCTAGCTTTATACGATGAAGTTCAGCTTGGGTTTGGTCCAGAGCAAAGCCCAGTGGTGCTACCTCATTCCCAAGTTCTGTTATATGGGATTCGATTGGTCCAAGACTACTGGGTGAGGCCATCGAATCTTCTTTATATATTAATTAACCAAGATTACTTGTATTTAGAGACAATAATCAAAACGTTTAGTTTCCAGTGGTCATATTGACCAATGGTCATATAACAGTCAAAAACCAACAGTATCATTTTAATTATACTCATGTTATCAAATGAAAGATTTTTGTTGAGTATAAAAATAAAATAACACATAAAATTAGGAAACAAGATTTATTCAAAATTTCAGGTTGTTACAATCTTCCCCCCTTAAGAAATTTCGTCCTCGCAATTTTTTAAAATTAGGTTTTGAAATTTCATTAAAAGTCCCGCATCAGAAAAGGAGTCAGTAAAACTATTACTTTAATAGAAATAAAGGGAAGTACGAAGGTCACCCGAGTTATCCCACACTAGGCTTCCATGTAGGAAAACATGGACATGGAGGAGAAAACAAAGGGTCAAGTTCTGAGGGAGAGTGACAGAGAACATGATTAGGAGAAAGTTAACCATAAGAAAATCCCAAACTTATGATGTGTGTAAACGATCTTTGATTACCTAGTAGGAAACGTAAAACAACAACGTTTTTTTTTACGTTCCTTTTCATAATTTTGAGGAATTCATTTACAACATAGAATAAAAACATAAGGAAATATATCTACCTTCATGTAGAGTTTCACCCTTTAATAAGTTTCTACCAAAACTACTCATTTCTCCCAAACGTTGAGCATTCAAAACTACTTGGTCTCATCAAAACACAAGAATCATCTTCTAGAGAATCACATAATCCACAAAAGATTAACTATCTATTCCTTCTATCTTTAAACATTATCCCAAAAATAGCAAGGGTAAGGTTAAAAAACTCTTCAAAAGGGAAGAATCCCATAGGAATGGAATCTAATTTTAAATCTTCAATGTTCCATGGTAATACCCAAAGTTCATCATAGACCATCCCATAAATAACGGTCCTTAAAATTCCTCAAAATAAACCAAACTAAGATTGAAACCCAAATACAAGAAGGATTTGATAACATAGTCTTCCAAAAAAAAATTCATTGTTCATCTCCAGACAACATCAACCACTCCTAACATCTTATAACAAAATTATCTAAACTAAACATATTTTACCCAAGATAGGTTAATCATTCCCATAAGTAACCTAAATTACTGTAAGTCCACCATAAATTCACCGATTCTTCAAAATATAAGTCATCCTTACCCCTCAATGAAAATACCGTAGTAATCTATTTACCTCGATCATATAGGGTCCCCTAAATAGTGAACGTCTTCCAAAATAATAATCATATTTTAATCCCCTAATCATCCCTGTCATATTAATATGACAATCGTCTCATTTCCTATCACATTGGTTGTTGGGACATGTTCTTCAATTTTCCGCCATTAACTAAGAAAAGAAACCATAATTAGGGGCTTAAATAATTAGCCAATAATCATGAAAAGAAACTGAAAGCATATAATGATAACTTGTAGAAGAAAAGTATACCCTAACTTGTGATCCCCTAGGTTCCCATCTAGGTTATACATGATCATATATTCTTATGTGAATCTTTATTTTATGTTATCTTTGTTCCTTTAACAACGGTTCATACTAAGCTTATAAATTTACCAAAGCATATCCCCCAGGAGTGTCGTAACCAAGAGTGAATCAAGGCATGTTGTCGTGTACAAGTTCCCGTTCGAGTCTAGCTCAAAGCGGTGTTTTCAGGTTTTACCCCTATGTACATCTGTGCCAGAGCCACCTCTACCTGCTCGTATCCAGACAGGGATGTATTTGTTTGGCAACACCTTACTCAATACTCACCAAAATACCAGGAAGATTTCCTATTTTTTAACATTTCTATAGGACTCTTCCTAAAGTTTTCATATCCTAATTTCCAAAAATAACTAAACCATCCTTTGATACCAACTATAGCATCCCACCTCTTTATCACATAAACTTTCATTACATTTTACAAAACCGAGGATCTTTAAGGTTTAGTGTCTTGGAAACCAGGAACTTTAAACATGAAAACATAAAACATTCTTCTAAAACACTTGAATGGATTCTCCTCATGTTCACCCTAGGTTCATTACTGCATCAAATAACCTGGGAGCATACATCAAAAGAAAGGGTGAGCAAAAAGCCCAGTAATGAAAACAAGAGAAACATTTTACATGTGAACTTGAGATACTTCAATAAGGTCATGAAAAGAACTTTAAGGCATGAGAATGAACTCATGAGGCATATCATAATAAAAATAACATTTTCATAACTTGAAGATGTGGCTACATCATTTAACATAGACAATCATGAACATATCACCAAGGTCTATCCCCAAGGTGTCATTTGAAAATTACCAAGGTTATTCACCAAGGTATCGTGAAAATTGTAATCTCTAGTGGTTATATCATTACCCAATGCATTGGAGCGATATCAGGGCGCACCCTTAAATTTTCCTTTATTATCATGTGAGCCACATATATCATCATCAAACATTTCATAAATAACCCATATAGCATAAAATAAATGGGTTTCATTTCATAATCATAACGTTAAAAAAAACTGCTTTAAAGACATGATCCTTACGTCACTTTAAAACCCACAGAAAAGGAAGGTGGGTCTCATGTATGTAAATCCCAGAATTTAAAATAGAACATTTTGGTATATATGTGAATACTCCTTTAGAAGAACGAGCTTTGAGTATTCACTTAATAATAGAAAAGAACTTTAGAAAAAGAGAGAGACATTTTGAGATGGAAATTCTGCAGCATAACGGCTATGTTACGAGGTTTTAGAAGACATTAAAAAGAGAGGGAAAATGGGTCAAACATTCATAATTGACCCATAAAACAGTAGATGGACAGAATAATAAGTATACATGATCATGGTAATGAAATTTCAAGGACATACCATTGGAAATGAAAAACATGGAAGGAAGAAAAAAATTAGATTTCTCTTATGAAAGTTCGGCAGCCTAACGGCGTTACTTAAACTTCAACAAAAATGATTTGAAAAGATTAAATACGGTCTCTCATCATGTGAAAATAAGAGTTCAGTATGATAGATATAGAGATAATGCCTCAACATATTTAAAAAGTATCTTGAAAGAATTGACATGAAAGTAGAACTTCAAAACGAGAAGGGTGAAGAACCACTTAAAAATTCGGCAGCCTAACGGCATCACTTAAAACCTCAAAATACTGAATTGAAGAGATAAAATGGGGTCTCTCATCATATGAACATAAGAGTACAGAATGATAGATATAGAGATCATACCCCAACATAACAAAAAGCAACTTGAAAGAATTGACATGAAAGTAGAACTTCAAAACGAGAAGGGTGAAGAACCACTTAAAAATTCGGCAGCCTAACGGCGTCACTTAAAACTTCAAAATACTGAATTGAAGAGATCAAATGGGGTCTCTCATCATATGAACATAAGAGTCCAGTATGATAGATATAGAGATCATACCCCAACATAACAAAAATGAACTTGAAAGAATTGACATGAATGTAGAACTTCAAAACGAGAAGGGTGAAGAACCACTTAGAAATTTGGCAGCCTAACGGCGCCACTTAATACTTCAAAATACTGAATTGAAGAGATAAAATGGGGTATCTCATCATATGAACATAAGAGTCTAGTATGATAGATATAGATATCATACCCCAACATAACAAAAAGGTACTTGAAATAATTGACATGAAAGTAGAACTTTAAAACGAGAAGGGTGAAGAACCACTTAAAAATTCGGCAGCCTAACAGCGCCACTTAAAACTTCAAAATACTGAATTGAAGAGATCAAATGGGGTCTCTCATAATATGATCATAAAATATCAGTATGATAAATTTAGAGATCATACCCCAACATAATAAAAGGGAACTTGAAATACTTTACATGAAAATAGATCTTGAAAAATGAGAAGGGAGAAAGAATCCGTTACAAAAATTTCGGCAGCCTAACGGCTCCACTTAAAACATCATAAAACGAAATAATGAGAGTAAGAGGGGATCTCTCATTATGTGAACATAAGAAGGGTAGTAAGAGGAGTATAAAAGAACATACTAAAACATAAGAACATGTATCATAAAAGGAATGACATAAAAGAGATTACTTGAAATGAAAGAGAGAGGTCGGATCCCTTACCTTAAAACATAACTCTTAAAACTCAATGGTTGGGACCTTGAGGGCTTGGGGCACCATGGGAGGACTCCTTGGGAGGTAATGAGACCAGAACTTCGTTGGGGGAGAGTGGGGAGTCGAATGGATGAGAGGATGTCTTGGTATTTATAGGGAAAGTGAGGGGACAAGGCATTAATGGCAAAGGGACACCTCATTAGTGGTTTTGGCAAAACCATGGGCTTTCCCATGGTATTTGCCCATGATATTGGCCACTTGGGACACCTCATACCTTATCTCACTATTCATAATTCTAAAATATTTATTACAAACTTAATACATCATTTAATGATGTCATTAAACACGCGTAACTTAAAAACTGTATTTTCACTATTCATCGAAAAATCAACTTTCTCAGAATAATCCCAAAATATCACCTTAACCAAATATCAACACTCTCATTACAAATATGAACTCCATTTTATAAAAATAATTTTCTAAATATTTTTAATATAATTTTTAAATAAAAACACTATTCACCGAAAAATCATTTTTTTCAGAAAAAACCCCAAAAATTACCATAGCATAATATCGTTGCTCTGAGTTCAAAAATGAAATCTGTTTTATAAAAATAAATATCTAAATATTTTTAATTAAATTTTTAATTAAAAAACCCTATTCACCCAAAAAAACTAATACTTGAATAATAATTTATGAAACCGTTATTTAACCATTTTATTGAGTCACATTACTTAATCAAGGTGCCTAGATTATATTAATACTTTATTTAAGTGAGATTACTAATCCATTTGGACACATTACTAATCCTAATCATAAAGTCACTATTCATAATTTACTATTCATCAAAAATTAAGTTGATCTTATTAGACTCTAAATTTCGTACTGAACATAATTAGAGAAAACCATTTTTCGAAAATCATTACACATTTTTAATTATTTAAGGTTTACACAACCATTTTTAAAATATCCTTTTTCTAAAATTCATCAAAAATATGCATACTATATTTATCCGGTCATTTGAAAATTCATAAACTTCATTGTAAGAAGAAATCCAAATTTTTATTTAAAACAAGGGATTACACAAGGCAGTTATGGTCTCCTGACATAGCCCCTTATCACACCAGCATAGGACCTAAGTGTAAGGTGTGCTAAGTTGAGAGAATCTGAGGGAGGCTCGGCCAACATCGCACGAGTAGTAATTTCTATCAGTTTGAACTTATTGTGAAGTCGATCCCGTTTTAGCTTTATACGATGAAGTTCATCTTGGGTTTGGTCGAGAGCATAGCCCAGTGGTGCTACCTCCTTCCCAAGTTCTGTTAGATGGGCTTCGATTGGTCTAAGACTGCTGGGTGAGGCCATCGAATCTTCTTTCTATATTAATTAACCAAGATTACTTGTATTTAGAGACAATAATCAAAACGTTTAGTTTCCACTGGTCATATTGACCAATGGTCATATAATAGTGAAAACCCAACAGTATCATTTTAATTATACTCATGTTATCAAATGAAACATTTTTGTTGAGTATAAAAATAAAATAACACATAAAATTAGGAAACAAGATTTATTCAAAATTTAGGGTTGTTACATTCATGGGGTCCCCAAGTTGACCCATGGGTTGTCTTGGTCAGCCATGACACATCCAATGAGGTTAGGACATGTGTCAAGTTCATTTCATATTATTAAAACATTATTTTTACCTTAAACTACACTAATTACCTCTAATCGCGATTAAAAACATAATAAGTTACTATTTACCAAAAAATTATTTTTATCCCATTGAACCACATTTTACTTTTTAATGACAACCATGTATGTCGGATTTTTGAAATTCAAAACACAAAGATGGAAAAATTTCATTTAAACAGAAAAATCAGTTTTTATAAGTACCACTTAGTGGTTTCACTATTCATCAAAAATTGAAGTTTTTCAGAAAAATCCCAAAAGTTCACCCTAAGCTATATTTGATATTCCGAATTCAAAAATGAAGTCTATTTTAGAAAATTCAAAACATATAAGTCACATTAATTAATTTAATAATTAATTCCCACTGTTAGAGAAAATAACGTGTTTTTATGAAATAATAAGTATCAAAAGATTGAGACTAGTTTAAGTCTGATTTCAAAGTGAAATTAATTCCAACGAACACTATCGGATTTAATGGTAAAAATATATTCTAATTTCACTTTATAAACAATTCAAAAGATAATCTAATCATATAAATAAATTAGATTAAAAATAGGTTTTGAATTAAAATACAACATTTTACACTATTCATTAAAAAATGAACTTTATCAGAAAGATACCAAAAATTTACACAAAGTAAATTTTGATGTCCCAATTCTTAATAAGGGTTTTATTTGGTCCAAAATGATGTATAAGAGTTAACAAAACTATATTTAATGATGGTTCTCCATCAAAAGGCGATAAGTGAACCTTTAGTGAAAACTAGGGCATATACGCCTAAAATTGAATTCTTTCCATATTTTATGCTTTTATCTTTTATTGTATAAATGTAAAAACATTTAAAAACATATATAATCGTATTATAGTTATTTCTATCCATTCCCGCTAATACAACGGCTACATGTTAACTACCATTTAAAATAATATTATTTTATTATTAGAGTGCAACGTAAGATTCCCAAGAAACTCGTTGTTGCGTGTTGGGTACGCCATCGAGCATAGCGTCCCCTTTAAAGTCATATTAATATTTTATTCACAAATATGGATAAATATGGAAATTTCATATTCTTTATTTACCTGGGGTGTTACATCCTTCCCCCCTTTTGGGAATTGCGTCCTCTCAATTTTTAAAATTGAGCTTGGAAACATCCTTGAAAGTTCCACATCGGAACAAGAGTCGGTAAAACAATCACTTTAATATAAAGGAAGATAAGTACAGAGGTCACCCGAGTTAACCCATATGTAGAAAAACATGGACATTGATGAAAAAGCAAAGGGTCATGTTCTTGAGGGAGAGTGATAGTAAACATGTCTAAGAGAAAGTTAACCATAAGAAAATCACAAACTTGTGATGGGTTAAACGGTATTCGATTCCCCAGTAGGAAAAGTTAATAGACAACATTTTTGTATTAAGTTACTTTTTATTGAGGAATTTATTCATAAGGAAACATAATCACTTATCATGTTGACTTTCAACTTTTACTAGATTCCTTAATTAAACTCATATTTTTTTCCAAAAGACGAGTATTTAGGGAGACTTCTTCGCATTAAGAGTACTATAATCAACTTCTAGAGAATCACCTAATCCACCAAAGAAAACTATATACATCCCATGTCCTTAGGATTTAACCAAAACCAAAACCAAAAAGGTTAGTATAAGGTCAGATAATCCAGAAAAGGATAACCCATTAAAAAGAAAATCTATGCTTAATCTCCAAAATTTGTCCAAAAAAACCCAAAGTTCAACGAGGACCATCCGATAAACAATTTTTCCATAAAATTCTTCAAAGTAAACCAATATAAGATTTAAACCCAAATATTTTAAGGATTTAGTCACATAATCATCCAAGTTAAATTGTAACATTTATCTCCAAACAACATCAGTTGCTCCTAAAGTCTAGCATTGAAAAGTAATTAACCTAATCACATATCCTCCATGAAAGGTTAATCATTTTCATAAATAACCCAAAATCAACTTACTCTTAATTCATAAAATAATATAACTAAAAAGAATCAGTCAAACTAAACAGGGACTTCATGTAGTCCAGTGGTAGGCGATAAATACCAGTCGCACTTTGGTTGGGGGTTCGATTCCCGCAGCTTTGTCCGACGCGACCAGTTCTCACACGGTCTGCGTGTTGTCCTTTTTCCAAAACTATGTAATTCTTAAATCATTCCCCAAAAAGAGATAAAATCATAAAAAATTATCATAACATATTTTAACCTCAAGTTTATCTCATGCCTTTCATTTTCCAGCATATCATATAATAACCCATAATTACCTTAAAAGTAAGGATCATATAAACTCTAATGGTAACCTTTATAATTATTACCTCAACTTCCACATCGATTGGTCATATCGTACATGATTCATTACAGAACATACCAAGGTTCAAGTGGTTGATCATGACTCATTGATATTTTGTTTAGAACAACCACGAGTTTCCTCATTGAATCCTCCATTTTATCTAGTATCTTAATCAGAGAACCACAACAGTTTCCTTCAAACCTGTTGTCTCTTTCGTGCCTGCTAGATCCATCCATTCACTAAAAACATAAATGTCAGTGTGAGTATATCAACAAAACCATCATGTACTAATGAGTAAGGTAAACACTAAGATATACTTACTCATTCACTTTATCTAAAACTAGGACTCTTTCTGAAATCTTAACCATTATGGTAATGTCACTTTTGCTTAAATAATACCCTAACCTCTAAAGTTATCTAAACCGACCTCTGATACCAACTATAAGGCCCTAGCCTTAAACCATACTTAATCTTGAGTTATTACAAGATTACACATTGAGGATCTTTTTAGGTTTAGAGTTTTAGAGAATTAGATCATGAAACTTTCATTACATTCCACATTTAAACAAAGTGGTTACATAAAAGACAATATTCATTCTTCCCATCAACGGAAACATATTTAAAATAAAACACGGATTCTTTCTTGACACATCCTTGACACTATCATCACATAATGTACCTTTCCCTTGACCTGTGAAAAACATTTCAAAAACATTAGATGAGCATAAAAAGCTCCGTAAGGGTCATAAAAATATGGAAAGGAAACATGAGTTCATATATACATAAGAATGAAATCATACTTTACCCATAAAACATAGGCACATTAACATACCTCATCAAACCATTAATAAATCATAGAAATCATAAGACATAAAGGTAAATTGAGGCATTCATAACATTCTTACGTAGGGAGTAACCCTCTTGGTTACGTTTGGAATTCCCATCACAGTATATTACCTAAATCTCTTCAGAGAAACCTTAACGTTTCACTCCTTCGCGTTACCCAATGCATTGGAGAGCTATATCGGGCTCACCGCCCCTTAATTTATCACGGAACCACCCATTTTCATAACAATTCCCTAGAACCATAACATAAATGTATCACATAAAACATGCATAAATGAAATATAACATTTCCACATTTCAATCACAATATAACATTTTAGGATATTGAAATAATGAATCCACTAAAAAAACCATTTTCAAAACCATTTAAAACATTTAATAAAGATATTTTCGAATCAAAGAGTCACATACCACCTTGAAGCTTTTAACATTTTAAACCATTAATATCCATATAAATAAATCCTTAAAACCATTTTGAAAACATGGATATTAATAAGAACAAATCATTAAAACATTTAAAGTGATATTTTGGTTAAAGGGTTTTTACCAAAATTAGAGACACTTGAATACAATAATTGAGGAATAAAATTTAATCAGAACATTATAATATCATGAGAATAAATGGATTCATGATATAATATTCCAAAGGACAGTATATACACCATATAAGAGTGAATTTGTGTATAACAACAATGAAGTCTCAATAGAGATGTAAAATGTGATGAAATCCCTTATAAAGAAGGTATCCTTAAATTAAGGATAAATCAATCTCAAAATTATGTGTGACAAATATAAGTACACCCAATATAATTGGATATTAAGGGTAAAAAAATAAAAGGTCATTCACACAAATTCAAAGTATGACATATTCAATAACTACATGTTGAACCCAAAGAAATCGAAATTGGGTTAAAAAGTTCCCTTGGTAAAATTCTACAGCCTAACGGCGTCACTTCAAAATTCAGAAAATCAGTTGATGAGAGAGTGAATGATATCTCATCACTTGGATATAAACTTTACATCAATAAGGATATATAATAACATATCCCAACATAATAAGATGTAAATTAAAAGACATAACAAAAGAAGTCTTTTAAAAAGAGGAGGGTGAAAGGATCCCTTACCAACATGGGTATCTTTCGAAACATACGCTCCGTGAAAGAAGGACAATACAACATTGATGTAAATACTCATAAATGAAAGAATATTGCACAATGAGTAAAATAATGGTTAGTATATACACCACTCAAAGGAAATTGTGGCAAATGTAGCATAAATCTCATGGGAATAAATGTGGGATGAAAAACCCCTTACGAAAACTCGGCAGCCTAACGGCGCCACTTAAAACTTCCAAAAATGGATTGATGAGATCAAATAGGGTATCTCATCACATTAAAATAAAATTTACAGAAAGAGGAATAAAAAATAACATCCCCCATCATAACAAAGAGGAGCTTATAAGAAGTGACATAAAGGAGAGTAATTAAAGATAAAGAGAGAGGTTAGATCTCTTACAAAAATTTGGCAGCCTAACGGCGCCACTCAAAACTTCCAAAATGGATTGATTAGAGAGAATAGGGTATCTCATCATATGAACATAAAAATTAAATAAATACTAATATTAAATAACATTCCAATAACTAGAAATATGAGCTTAGAAGGAATGACATAAAAGAGTGTACTTAAAAAGAAAGAGAGGAGTATGATCCCTTACCTCGGGTCCGACTTGACTCGATCGTTCTTTAACATCCTGAATAATAAACTTGAGTTAATTTCCACTTTATTAAGAACCTTTTTATAGTTCATTATTCCTTTTAGATCACTTATTCGCATTTTATAAGCATTATGTAATCATTTAAGTTAATAATGTTTGTTTTGTCGATATTTGGTTCTTAAGTCGAAAGTGGACTTCTTACAATTACATGTTGTTCATGTAGTCAAATGTTCATTATATCCAGAATTATATTCATTATTTGGATATCATATATATCATATATATCCAGAATATACATGTATTTATAATATTACATAATCATTTAGAGGTAATAAATGAAATGAAACATTCATGGAGACGGTAAGTCGTACGTACGCATGAACGCTACTTTCTTTTCTATGTCATATTAATGGAATTAAAACAAAATGAGAGGTATGTATATTTTAATTCCAGAATTATATTCATCATTTAGATGTATCATTCATCATATATATCCATTATATACATGTACTTATAATAGTACATTACATTTGGGGATAAGAAATGAAATGCATCGTTCATGGAGATGGTAAGCCGTACGTACGCATGAACGCTACTTTCATTTCTATTTCATATTTTTATGGAATGGAATAATAATGATATAGAGGTATATTATAATTCCAGTATATCATCATATATAATAACTTTAAATCCATCCTTTATATGTCCCACATATGGCATTAACATATCACATCACTTTGAGGGGGCGGTAGTCCGCACTTCCTTAAATGAAGATATCGGGTTTACCCATAATGGAAACCATAAAGGTATGCCCAAAATTAAAAATACAGAAGCTTAAGGAAAACATAAACATATTATATATCATATATAAATATAGTTTCATCTTAATGACCACCTTTTAAGGTGTTAAAAGAATGTTGAACAATCATCGTTTCGGGAGGCCGAAATTCACCATCCACGGAAACAGTATGTTCTTTAACCATTAGATGTAGGTGTGTGAAAGTGTAGCTCGAATACTTCTTATAAAAAAATCCTAGTATATTGATGATACTGGAGTTTTTACAAAATAAATTAATAAAAATAGTTTAGGTGTTTGGAGAAGCAAAATAAAACAAAAGGACTCATGTGAAGACATTACCTTAAAATCGGGTAACTCCCTTTGGTTTGACCTCAAAGGCTTTCTTGGGAAGACTTCTACCCAATGTGAGGCTTCAAGGAGTAATAGAGGGAAGTGGAGAGACAAAATGGGTAGAGGTTGGCCGAGCCAAAGGCTTTGTGAGTGTGGGTAAGGAGGTAGAGGTGGGGGACTTTTATAAGAGGAGAGGAGGGGCACTCTTGGAAAGTAAAGAAAAGTCACTTTATTTTAAAATGGAATTCGGATTTAAGAGGTCCCAAATTGATGTGTTTCAAGGATAAGGTGAAAAGGGTTCTAAATCCACTCATAAAATAGATTTTGGACATGTGTAGGTCTTAGATATTACATTATCCTTCCATTTTATTTAAATCGTTAAATAATGAGGTCGTCGCTGCATCATCATGATGTCATAAATAATTTAATTTATTTAATGTCTAAAAATTATAAAAAAAATACTATGATGTAGTAAATAATTATAGATTTCCAATGAATATTTATAGTCAAAAATCTGATTTTTATAACCCCATGTAAAAATTGTTTTAGTAAAACATTTCATGTTTGTCTCATTTTTACATTAACATTAAATAAAAAGATATTAATGTCAATTTCCAACCAAAGTGGCTTCATGGGGTCCCCAAGATGACCCATGGGTTTTCTTGGTCGGCCATGACACATCCAATGAGGTTATGACATGTGTCAAGCTCATTTCATATTATTAAAACATTATTTTTACCTTAAACTACACTAATTACCTCTAATCGCGATTAAAAACTTAATAAGTTACTGTTCACCAAAAAATTATTTTTATCCCATTGAACCACATTTTACTTCTTAATGACAACCATGTATGTCGTATTTTTGAAATTCAAATCACAAAGATGGTAAAATTTCATTTAAACGGAAAAATCAGTTTTTATAAGTACCACTTAGTGGTTTCACTATTCATCCAAAATTGAAGTTTTTCAGAAAAATCCCAAAAATTCACCCTAAGATATATTTGATATTCCGAATTCAAAAATGAAGTCTATTTTACAAAGTTGAAAACATATAAGTCACATTAATTAATTTAATAATTAATTCCCGCTGTCAGAGCAAATAGCGTGTTTTTATTAAACAATAAGTATCAAAAGATTGACACTAGTTTAAGTCTGATTTCAAAGTGAAATTAATTCCAACGACCACTATTGGATTTAATGGAAAAAATATATTCTAATTTCACTTTAAAACCAATTAAAAAGATAATCTAATCATATAAATAAATTAGATTAAAAAGGGTTTTTGAATTAAAATACAACATTTTACACTATTCATTAAAAAATGAACTTTATCAGAAAGATACCAAAAATTTACACAAAGTAAATTTTGATGTCCCAATTCTTAAGAAGAGTTTTATTTGGTCCAAAAGGATGTATAATAGTGAACAAAACTATATTTAATGACGGTTCTCCATCAAAAGGCTATAAGTGATCCTTTAGTGAAAACTTGGGTATATACGCCTAAAATTGAATTCTTTACGTATTTTATGCCTTTATCTTTTATTGGATAAATGTAAAAACATTTAAAAACATATATAATCATATTTTAGTTATTTCTATCCATTCCCGCCAATACAACGACTACATGTTAACTACCATTTAAAATAATATTATTTTATTATTACAGTGCAACGTAAGATTCCCAAGAAACTCGTTGTTGCGTGTTGGGTACGCCATCAAGCATAGCATCCCCTTTAAAGTAATATTAATATTTTAATCACAAATATGGATAAATATGAAAATGTAATATTCTTTATTTACTTGGGGTGTTAAAATTTCAACAAATTCTGAAGGAAGTTTGCGAGGGAGAGTTCTGTGAAAGTGAAAGTGGTTTGAACAGATGTAATTCTGCTGAAGGTGTTTGTGGGGATTCTTAACTAGAAAAGGAAAAAGCAGTACACAGAGAAGGAAATTCAGTATGATAATGAGGAAGTCAAGTATGTTGAAAGAGTGGACTTAGTATGCAAGATAATAATCTCCGGTACAAGAGAGATATAATTCTGAAATTGGTATATAGAGGGAGGGATCTGGTATGTGGAAGAGAAGGTAGTCCATGAATAGAGAATAGTTTGCAGAAAAAGGGTAGTTCACAAAGGTAGAACAAAATAAGGGGCATGAAGAGGTGGTAGTAGTTTGCAGAAGGAAGTATCTATATATGGAGAGTATCTCTGCATACCAAACCCACTATAGAGTATGCATAGGAATAAGGTTGTTCGTGATTTTCACAATGAATCCTTCAAAAGATTCTAATTAGTTTGCGAAATTATTTTTGGGTACCTCGCAGTACATGGGATGGTGTAATTCATCTATGGGTGAAAAATAAACTTTAATATAGAATCTACCTAATTTTGAGGATGTAGGAATTCATGAAAATGAAGGGACCTACATGTCCATAAATTGTGTTTGACCTAAAATCCAATAAAATGTGTGAAGATTCTTTTCAAGGAGTAGTGAGCACAAGAAGAGGAAGATGGTGACCCTTTCCATCGATAGTGTTCTAGATAAAGAGACATATAGAGTGACCCTTGTGGATGCAGTGACTAGGCCCTAAACCTTTTAAAGGCAGTGAGCCTGGGCATAGAATATCTAGCTCGAACATTGTACTCGTTATTGGCAGTGAGCCTTAGTGAATTTGTTACATTGTAACATCATCATTTTATGCTCCTTGGATGTATCCCGGTTTGGGTGAACCATGTAAAATTCATTGTTTCCAGTGCTTGATTTCATATGTGTTCATATATTTCGACTAGAGGTAGAGATAATTGAGTTTTTTTAACAATGAAATAAGATCCAAAAGGGAAGAATTTTTAATCTGTCATACCCTAATTCACCCCCTAAAGGTATTCGACCTTATGTACCTAACAAGAATCATTATTAAGAATATAAAAAATCAGTTTATTAAGAATAACACATTCTTGAGTAACTAATTTGTTGAATCTATTCAATAAGTAAATCTAGATGTTTATGAGAATTATTAAATATTTCACTTAAGGTTTTAAGGAAATTAGATGCAAGATGACCAAATTATATTTAGTCTCATCTTGTGTACTCAATGTGATTGATTAAGTTAATGACATTATGAGATAGATGAAATTATTTAAGTCTTGTTGTGGTTAAAAATTCCATTCAATTATAAATACTCCAAAAATGTGAATGATTTAAATTAAAATTCATCTGTTTTTCTAAATGTATTGATGATAAATGAACTAGGCATGATATTACCTTGTTTTGGAATGATGATAATAGTAAAAATGTGTAAAAGTTTAATCGGTAATACAAATGGTTAGTTTGAAAATACAATAATTTATATTCAATATTCCAAGCAAGGTCATGGAATCATAAAGGGTAAATTCAATAAGGAAGGAAATTGTTTCCAAATGATTGAATTTTCCAAGAAATATAAAGGGGTTTAGGAAACTCTATTGAAATTATAAGTCAAGTATCAATGTTATAGAATTAGTTTCTTGATTTTGTGTTGTATATGGTAACAAATTAAGATTTTAAAAAATTTAAAAAAATATGATTTTATAAAATTTGTAATATTTGAAAAGTTTTTTTTCAATTTAAATAATGTAGAAAATAGTTTTTGAATAATGGATAAAATGTAAAGAAATAATTCATGCTATGATATGTCTTAATTAAAAATGTGTATTTTCATCTCATAATATTATATGATAAGGGATGATTTTTTGTTAAGAAGAATTTTCTATGAAAAATATGAGCTGTTGAATTTAATACACATGATTTATAATTCACCAAACTATATGGCTTGGTTTCAAAAAAAGATAAGAATAAAAAAGTAATTTTTTCATGATAAAAGGGTTTATCCAAGATATTCATTAATATATGGGGGAATGATACTATTATAAAATGTACTTTTATTGGTGTTTTTTTAGTTTTGTGGAAATTAAAACTACCACATACTCATTTCATGGATGTTTTGATGAACCATAACTAAGTTGTGTGTCAATAATTGTTTCATGATTTTTTTTATTTTGTCATGAATAAATAATTTACATCATTTTTACTAGTTTAGTAGAAGTTTAAAAAACTACCTCTAATGTTCTCCTATATTATGTAGTGTTTTTTTACCACTTCTAAATATTGTATACTTATAACTTTTTATCATATTTATCATTGGTTAAAACCTCTGCTAAATATAGTATAACATAAAAAATACCCAAACAACCCAAATACACACTACCCGTATAAAACAGATATAAATTTTATTATAATTACAATATTATATTATAGTAAAAAAATTATAGATTTAAACATACAACATAAATTATATTACATAACTAAATAATATTACAATAAATTAATAATTTATGTTGATCAGTAATACAACATTTGAGTGTTTATTAACAAACATCACTCCCCCTCACATTCACTTTCTCTAGATGGAACATGATTTTAATCACCTCCTTGCCTAATTCCATACTATAGTGACTGAATTTAAATTATTTAAATGAAAATTATTAATTAACAAATTCCAAAAAAATATTAACCATCTATAATAGAGACAATTGAAAAAATAGACAGAGAAAATATTACCCATAATTAAATAATTATTCACTAAAACCATGCATATTTTTAAAATATTAAAAAAATAAATTTATATATGAATTTAAGATAGTTTTTATGAAATTTTAACCCATTGAAGTTTAAATTCCTCTAGAGATGCTCTCTCCAAGTGATTATTGTCTTTCAAGATCATTACCTCACAATTTGAGATCAAAACTATAGTAAGATCCTTTGTAAGTGATATCATCTTTCTTTAATTATTCCCTTAACTAATATAAATTATTCTATGAAATTTTAACATATTATGTCTACTATTTTTAAAGTTAGGGTTAGGAAAAAATTGTGTATTTTTATTTTTTAATTTTCAGGATTCCCAATATTATCTCATTGGTGTTTTTCAAACCAACTTTGACATTAACTGGTCCATGAGTCATTCACATGATGAACACCAAACAAAATTAAAGTAATTATGTTAATCAAAACATAAATAAATTGAATAAAATTTAAATTTACAAAATGGAATCAAACAATTTTGAATGAACATCAGTTGTCCCACTCTAATCCTACCATCAAAAACCAAATAAAATTAAAATAAAATAAATCAAACCATAAAAAACTAAAATGATTTGATATAAATCGAATTAGACCTAATTAAAAGAAAATGAACTCTATAGAATAGAACCAAATAGAAATTAATTGTATCAAATTTTCAAAAAGGAATAAAATAGATTTGATCTAACCATACATTATGTAAATATATCAAATTGCTTGTCACAAACCAATATTTATTGATTGATACTTATTAATAAAAATTTTAGCTAATTTTTTTAAAAAAAATATTAGATATTCATCGAGTCAAACCAGACATAACTAATTTAATGTCATGCCAACCAAACTGAAGGGAATATAAATAAACTGAACCAAATCCAACAATGGAAAATGTAATATAGTAAAAATAAAATAAATATAACAAAATAGAATATAAGTGGTATAAATATATTATAATGCCAAAAACCTAATATAATTTAAAATAATTAATCAAATTGAAATTAATTTAATATAATATAATTGATGAAACTAAATTATAAATAATATAATGGTGTGTCAATTTAGGGAGTTTCTTTAAGTTTTCGCTTTGATTGAAAAGTTTTTTTACTAATTAAAAGGGCAATACTATACATTTTATTAGGATGTATTTATATATTTTGATAGATCCATATTTTTATTATCTATTAGTCCTTTTCTTGTGATTGAATTCACAAAATGTATGATTTCATTCTATGACCTATTTTCACCTACCAAAGGCACTACATCATTTAAGGGATATAATTTGGTATGTTTTTTTATCATGTCTAATCAGAGAGTTTATTAAATTTTCTACATTTAAATTATTATCATGGTTCATAAATAAAAAATAATATATTAATATTACTTTATGGTGAGAATATCAATAATAAAGTGTTTTTTAAATATTGTTTTTTAATGATTAAAGTGTATATGATATATTTTACAAGTGATGCAGTCTTTTTCCCATTTATTAACACTATATTAGTAAGTTAAATTAAGAAATAGAGAAGGTAGAATGAGAGTTGAATTTCTCTCAAAAAATATTCTCAAAACAAACTAATGTAACCCCAATTAAACTAAACCAAATAATATAAGGTTGTAATGTTGTTTTTTGTTTATTCCTCTATAGAGAAAGAAGATACATCATCGAAAAAAAAGTAATTAATAAATTATAGATATTAAGTTTGAATTTATGATGTTCATGAAAATAATGGTATCACATTTCAATAAATACTGATAAAAATGAATTTTCAGTATATTGTCTTGATGGTAATTAAGATAAAATTTGATTATTTAATTCCCTAACATCTTCAAAAATATGAAAACCTGTGAATGAATGTTTAAGAGGATAAGATAGTGTAGTAACAAGATGTACTAAAGTTCTGAGATGAAGTATACCCTATGTATCATATATAGATCAACCATATTGTACTCTTAGTGTACTATGGGTAGAAAGGGTATAATGGATTTCAATTTTTGTAGAGTGGACATCATCTTGAAACCACTTTGAGCATTTCATTCCTATAAAAAATCTCAATAAAATACTAATTCAGTTAAACATATATTTAAATTAAAATCCATTAAATTATTATTTATTGATTTAAATATTAATGAAAATACACTATATTCAATCTTAAAATCATTTTATTCCTTGTTTTTAATGTTATTATCATCTTTTTTTTATCATAACTTCTTCTTTATCTTTGTCTTCACGTTCCTATGCAAGAACAACATTTTTAATATCATTTGGGAAAATTATATCAATTTAATGTTGTTTAAGGGGTTTACTATCAGAAATTACTTCACCTTTATAACAAATAACATAAATATCGATTGATTTCATGTGGAAAACAACACTACCCCCATCCGTTATTATATCATTAATGTGATATTACATTTCTTCTTGGAAACAAAAATGCATTGATCATTTTATTCTTGTTTTCCACTATAGACCAACTGAGATAAGTTTGAAAAAGTAAATTTTGATTATCAATTCCATATACCACAATTAATATTCATCCACTTTCATGTGAATAAAAATACTAAAAAACGTACCATGATAATTTACCTCGATAATATCAATAAAAATCCTATAGTAACCCATATATGAAACTATAAACATACCATTTTTTTTCAAACCATCCTCATGATTTAATATAAAAAACATAAAACCACAAATACTGTAAGCATTAAATCTCCTAGAATGTTTCATAGGAAATCAAGATAACACTTCCAATATTTTGGAAGTTCTACTCGATTACTAGCATTGGATACCTTTAAAAAAATCATATAAAATATTGATACTTACAATAAATAATTATAAAAATATTTATATTTAAAATAATTATTAGATTAATAACTTTCAAAAATTAAAAACCAATCAATAATTTCTTTGTATACCGTTTTTATTATCTCTACTTCCTTTTAAGTTTTACTCATAAGAAATATTTTAATTTATGTCTTCGATTCATTGTTATATTGATAAAAAATATCAGTATTAAGTTTCACATATCTATTTGTTTTTCTTTACTAATTTTTTAAAAGTAAATAAAGATACTTTTCTAAATTCCAAGCCTAAATTTAGAAATATTCATGATATATTATCCATCTGATAATGAATTGTATTATACCGTATCATGAATTTTTCTAAAATAAATATTACATCATTTTAAATATAATCAAATTAATAGTTATAAAATCTAAGATCCAAAGGTTTAGTATCTTGTAAAAAGTATGATTATACATTAGTTGAACAGAATGAACCATTTTTTAAATTCATCTTCTTGATCCTTATAAATCTCTCAAAATCCCCTTTTTACATGTCTTCACCGTAGGATATACATCAAAGAAAGGGGTGAGCTAAAATCCTAGTAAGGGGAGGATTAAGGGACACGATTCAATAGTACATGGGTGACTATAATCAATATCATCATATTATAAGAATAGGATCATAATCATAATCATGAGCTAGGAATTTGAAAAAAATAATGGAATGTGGAAAATTCATAATAATTATAATTCAAAACATATTAGTCAAAAACCACACATTTTTCTGATAAAATATATCATAATGTTCAAGCATAACATGTGTTCATAAATCATAACATAATAAATTTCCAAAAATATAGCTTCTTATTAATTTATAATACACATAATCTCGTGATTATATCACATTACATAATGAATTAAATGGGAATACAACTTTTTTCCCACCCATTACATCATAAAATTCCCTCCACATAAAACGTAAAACAATCATAGTTATAAAATGAACACATTGAATGGAATGGGTTTAATAAGGATTTCATATGTAATACTTAATGGAATAACATATTTGGGTTTCTAAATTAATATTCTAAATCATATTTTTCATAAAACATAATCATTCTTGGGTGGATAAAGAATAACTCAAGAGGATTAAATGCGATGTTTTTTTGAAATTAAATACTTTTTAAAAAATATTTGAAAACACATTAGAATTTTTTTTGGAAATCTAGAAACAATTATATACCTGAAAATAACAAGGAAAGAATTTAGAAATGAAATTATAAGATAATCCATACTAAAATAAATGTGAAATAGGAGATAACGCAATGAGAATGAGTTGGGTTCAAGAATCCCCTTACCTTTAATCTCACGTCATTTCAACTATTTTCTAACAAATCTACAACAAAAATAGGTTTATTAAAATTTAAAACTAAGAGAGGATTATGTTAATTTATGTCACTATTTATCAATTTCAACAATTATATTATATTAATTTTTTTATTTTGATAATGGTAAAGCATTTTGACATGATGATTTCAATAAAATTATTTCATTTTCATTGGATTTTAATATTTCGTTCAACATAATTTATAAATAAGTATAATCAATTTAGTAAGACTAAAATAAATATATTTATGTATTTATATATTATAAATAATTTATTATAACTATACATAAGGGTAGTTATAAGAGAGTATTTGGAAAGATTGTCATTGTCGGTTAACCGGCCTTTAACGGGACATTGTCCAAATAAGATGAAAGAGAAGTATGAAATATAAATAATTCATAAATATGTTTCTTATAGTAGGTTAAAATAATTAAAATAATTTTAACACACTTATAAATTAATCTTAGAATTTTTTTTAATGTAATTTGGAATAATAATAAGAGAAGAGGAAAATGAGAGAAGATGGGATAAAAACATACCCTTCTCTCGATGCTGCTGCTCTAGTATGGCACTAAACTCCCCTAATTCTTGGAGTTATTTTAATCTAGAACATCCCTAAGGTTTATATGTGTCTTAATATAGGGTAGTTTTGGATATATTTTTCATTTGGATGTTATAGAGGATTTTTTCTCCAAGGTTATCGAGAGGGGTTATTTATACTTGAGGAGAGGGGTGCTTTTAGGATAAAATATTAATTAAAGTATTTTATGAAAGGTAAAACTTGTAATAGTATGTTTTTGAAAATTTCAATCATATATAAATAAATTAAATTGGTTTTAGGACTTTAAGTTTTTATATGATCTGACCTCACTTGTTTATTAAAAAGAAAAATGGAAAAAATATAAATATAATTTTTTTTGGAAAAGTTGTTAATTTAGACTTTGGAAAAGGATTTTTTGGTTTTGAAATTATATTTAGTATATTTAAATTACCCGTTTATATTAATAAATATATTTTTGGATGAAATTTACTATTTATTATTTATTAATTTGTTATTTCATCCTCACTATTTCATAAAACATACGGCATTTGAAATACAACATTTTTACTATCCATGTAAAAATTGAAGTATTTCCTAAAATTACGAAAAAATAATAATTGAAATATTTTTATGTTATTATTCTAAAAATTAATTATTATTTTCAAAATAGTTTTCTAACATATGTAATTTTAATTTTTAATATATAAATTAAGATTTTTATGTAATATATTGAAAAAATTTGTTTATTTTATAAAATGCATATAATTATTATTATGTTTTAATCTAAATATTGGTTGTATGGAAATATAATAATTTTGTTTTATTAAATTAATAATGATAAAAATTATTTATATTAAATGTTATTATTTGGATGTCAAACTATTATTCCAATAGTTATGTCACTATTCCCACAATCAGGTTACTATTCCCAATGGCCAGGTTACTATTCCAAAAGATACATTACAATTACAGTGATGATATTAACTTTTATAAATACAATGTTAACTCATTAATTCCATATCCACTAAAATTTCTCCAAAGGATCAATATTTTAATTTTCTAATATATTTTATTGTTTATTAATATTATGTTTTATTTCTATAATGTTATTCATGGGGTATTAATTTTAGTAGCCCAGAAGGATCCAGATTATCCCATGTACTTTTCTTATTTTATATTCTATCACATTTTAATGCTTGGAATTTTAGTTATATTATTTTATAATTAATGTAATGATATTCATTAATTAAATAAAGTCTTGTTGGTTCTCTCTATGTGTTGTTTGTATATAATAAAATTTAATATAGTATAACACACATTTATATGGGAAATTAATATTACTAATAAACTCTGTGTGATTACATTCTTCCCCATTTTATAAATTTCATCCCCAAAATTTAAAATCATATTATTGGTTTAGAATATATGAGAGAACTTTTGTTATATCATTTCCTCTGGTTCCCATGTCGCCTCTTCATATTTAAGGGTCTATCGTAGAACTTTGACAAGGTGAGTTATCTTGTTTCATAGAACATTATCTTTATAGTCCACGATCTTCACTAGATTCACCTAATAAGATCAATCATTCTCAAATTGTACAACCTATAAATTTAGTACATGTGAGGGATCATGTATATTATTATTTAGGAGATATAAATAGAATATATCATGAACATAAGCCAGGTTTGGTGAATGTTCTCACCGATAGGACACTACTCCTATGTGATCAAAGATCTAAAAGTGGACAACATATCAAGGGCTGTTATTCTATTTACTTTCAAACTGCAAGAATCTCTTCCGTGGTTATATTAAAAAGAAAATTGTGTCTCTAAATTCATACTCGAAGTCCCATAGATAGTTATTAGCATATCACTTTTTCCTACTTTGATAAGATTTTATATTCTATTGTATGGATTTATCCTTTTCTATTGTCTCTTACACAAGATCGGTTTAAAAAAGATTTTGTTCACCAAATTATTCCCAAAAATTAAGAGTTATACATCACTTCTTATACAGAACTATATGTGAATCCATTTGAATAATCAAGTGGAATGCGTTATTATATAAGAACTCACCTAATGGGATATATTCATCCCATCCCCCTAATAAATTTCATTAACCATCCAATCAATATATCCCTAACAGTGTCAATGGTCCCTATAGATCCTAGTGAATAGTGGATCATGATTAGGGACCATTAAAAGAAGCGCCCCATGAATCCTCACCACTTTTTTTATATAGATAACATAACTTGTTGTTTATGTGATAAATCATCCTTAATTGTGATAAAATTGGCATTATTGTTGCGTCGATCTTCCATAACCCATATCACATTTCATCCTTTTGATGCTTTTGGGAGACTAGTGACAGTGTATATGGTAATAGTTTTCCATTTCCATGTGGGTATTGTAAATAGTTGCATCATCCCCTTAGATATATATCACCCTTCTTTAACTTTTTTACATTCCAATCACTCTGATGTTTACTCAAAAATATCCTTCTTCATTGTTTCCTACCAAAAGTGCTCTCAAATATCACATTACATCTTGTAACTACTAGGATGTATATAGAAATATGATATGTGAGCATTATACACCATTTCTTTTTTATATCGTGTGAGGAAAGAAAACAAAGTCTAGTTCCAAAGGGAATGACACCATCTTCGTCGATGAAACATTCATGAGTCGTCCCATCCTTTACTACTTCTAACTTCATTTGATGCACCATTTCAACCCATTATGACTCTTTATTTTCACATGGATAGTTATATGTCCAATAAGTTGGGAAAGGTAGGTTTTATTCCATGCTATAATGATTTATAGACCCATCCTTTGCATAACTTTTAATATAGTTACTTTATAAATCTGCACCATGGATATTGTAGCCGGTTATTTTATACTAAGAGAATTAGCTCCCTTTTTATCTATTCCAGGGTGGCAGTGAAGAGGTAAATAATAGTCTTTGATCAGCTATGACAATCATCATTAACTAATGTTTAGCTTATTTGATGTGAATATATATTTTATGATCTTGTTATATGTATATATTTCTCACGTCACTCCATATTGGTACTGCCAATAAATATTCAAGTTAAGGATCATAGATTTTATCTCCAAATAATGTTTCAGGTATCTCTTTTTATGTATCGTGAATTATCATGAGGAATAAGATACCAAGATATCATTCTTCATGAATAAACAACACGTTCTTTTTTTGAATCATATTTGTTTTTCAAAAAACATTCTCTACATGTTGGTATTATGAGTACGTGTATAGTAATTAACCACTCCTTGTTATGCATAAAGGTTTCCTCACATTCATTGTTCAAAACATACATTTCCCCTTTCAAAGTTAACATAGTTAGCAGGATATCCAATCATGATATATATATCTCAAAATGTTGATAGTACCTTGATAATCCACGTAAAATACATATTTATAGGACACTAATGGGTCTCGGAGATGCCTTGTTTTCTTTTCTCATTGAAGGGTCTATATAAATTCCCTCACTTGTGATCACATTACCTGAAAATGAGACTTCCTATATCCAAAATGATCACTTTACCTACTTATTTTACAATTTATCATTTTATTATTATCACTAGTACAATACTTAGATTCTATTCATGTTACTCATTAATCATTGATTTAATGAGAATATCATTGATCAAGACTACAAAAAAAATATTGAGTTTGTCTATAAATATTTTATTCATCAAATCCATGATTACTATATGCGAATTAGTAAGTCCTAAAATAATTAATATGAAAATTCCATAACTTTTACAGAATGATGTGTTCTCAATATCTTCCTTCTTCACCTTTAACTGATGATATCCCAAGTTATTATCAACCTTTGAGAAGTAATGAACTCAATATAGTTTACCAAATAGGTCATCAATCCATGGAAGTGGGTACATTTTATTTATGGTCGTCTTTTTTTGCACTGGGTAATCTATACACACCTATATTGATCAGCCATTTTTCTTGAAAAAGAGCACCAATGCACCCTAAGGATATGAACTAGGACATATGAACCCTTGGTATGAATTCTCTTATATCTACATCTTTAACTCTGAAAAATTGATAGGGGCCATCCTATAGGCGAATTTGGAGGTAGAAGTTACTCTAGGTATAAGTTATATTGAGAAATCTACCTCATGATCTGGAGGAAGTTTGGGTAAATATTTAGGAAATGCATTCGTTTATTCCCTCACAATGAAAAGTTCCTCAAGGTCGATACTTTCCGTAAACTCACTATTTGGGAATGGTATGATTCTGTAATATGGATCAGTATCCACATAGTTAAGGTATTTTCCAAAGGAGATTCATGATCTTCCTTTCATTTTTATATGAGAATTGGATGGTTCAGATATAAATATATTTCCTTTTCCTAAATGTTTTTTTGATCTTTATATAATGAAAACCAATCCATGCCCAATATAGCATCAAATTCTACCACCAGAAAGATTATGATATTATCTATAATAATATTCTAATAGACACTAATAAGAGTAGATTCTAACACTTGGGTTACATTGATAGAACCACTATGTATTTTTACTGATATATTTACTACAAGGTATTAGGGATTTGATTTAATAGTTCTAGAAAACATGTAGGATATAAAGGCATTTCAATTAAAATAATCACATTAAACCTTTTCCATTCTTGAGTGAATAAGATTTGTACCTTGTAAAAATTCGTTTTCATGTTACACATCAGTTGTGGTGTCGAATATATCTTCTCTTGTACCTTTTTTTTAATATTTTCTTATGCTATTTACCCTCAAAGACCCACAGTTTCTTGCACTGGCTTTTATAGTGCTATTTATCCCTATAGTTGAAGCATATAACCATGGGTGGTTCCTTCCATTTTATCCACAATGTAAGATAGTTTATTTATGTATATTTGAAACCCATGATTATGGTTCTCTTCTATTCGACACTTGAATCACTTCCCTATCCATTTGAGGCAATTCCCATGGCACTAATTCTAATTTTTTGACATGTGGGTGTGTGGATCTTCTTTCATCCATTGAAATTTTTTTCACCAGCATAAAACACCATCATTAGTTTCTCATCTCAATAACCGTGGAACCATTCACAAAAACCCATATCTACTTTTATATCACATCAAAATACTTCGTTATAAGTCTAAATTTATTATAAACCTAGAGCCTTCTGAAGGTGTGGTTTTAAACCACTAAATAATCTGTCTATTTTCATATCGTTCTTGATAACAGGACCTGAGGCATATCTTGAAATTCTTTTGAATGTTTCCTCATATTCCATGAAAAATTTAATCTCCTTTTTCATAATATTGAGGAGTTATATTTCAAAATTTATTAAAGGAGTTCGATGGAAATATATGTTATGAAATAACTTCTTAAAGTTCCCCATACTCTATTTCATCCATTTTATCTTTCATATTGGTTTTTTTTGTCAATGAATTCCATTATTTAGCCTTTCTATATGAATAATAGTTTTCCAAATTCAGATTATTATTCTCAGAAAAATAAATTATAGAAAATATCTTCTTCATCTAATTAACCCACTTCTCCATTACTAGTGTATTAGAACACCCATTACACGTTGGTGGTCATATCCTCATTAAAGGCATGATAACAAGATGCTTATTCTTGGTTGATGGTTATTATTACACATTGTTTATGTTTTCTTCCATAGCCTAAGACAACTTGGTAAGCATCTCCATGAGGTTTTAAACTCAACCTCTCATGACATTGGTGATGTCATTTGAAAAATCATTACATTGTCACTCATATAGATTGTTGGTCTATTTTTTCCTGGATCCCAATATTTTCAAAAATATAAATGTTTTTTAAAAAATTAATTAAAAAATTCATGATTAATAATTATTTCTTATGCCCAAATTAATTCTACACTTGCTTCTTATGGGATCCATATGAATTGAATTTTATTTAAATTTTTAATTTGAAGATCATGTACCTTAATCATATTATAAAATTTAGGGGAATAATTTCTTTAGTTACTTATCCTTTTTAATGGTTGGTATATAGTTTCTAATTAACTAAACCATATACACTGGGAGTTTCAAACTAGGTTTGTAGAAAGACCCATTATCATGCACCTCGTGATGATTGAGTCAATTTCCAATGCGCCCTTTTTGAGGTTATTAACCTTTGGTAAAACTATTCCAAATATTCATCCACTTAATTTCATGACCCATCCCTTGGGGCCCATTATGTGACAACCCCAAGACCACCTTTCATAGGCCAGGAGCTTGTGACTAGCATCGAAAACACATATCCCAAAAAAGAGAAGGCATTGGCTTTAAACCTGTACACACACACACCCAGCCACATCTCAACACACTGAAAGGGTGAAACAAGTATACCACTGAATCAAAGTTGAGTGAAAGTACATGTGAATGTTAGTGGGACATAATACAAACCCAACAAGGAACTAAAAACAACAATGTAAAAAAAGGAAACTCTAATGGTCGTCCATAGAAAACCCCACCTGATCGTGATCGTAGTGAAGCTACTAGAAGACGAAGTTTTATGTCAAGACTGCCCTGTCCTACAAGGCCCCACAAGGTCCTTGTCCACAAATTCCACCATCATAGCAACCATTTGTCCTGCCCCCCTGAGCACCTCTGTCGAAACGTTGATCGTCTTCACTAGACAAAACACTTATGGGCGAATCCCATGTAGGGTTGAGTATAAGAATACTCTGTAGGGACCGTGAGACCCCTGAAGGTATCTCAGTAATCCATGAAGGAAAACACCACAAAGGAAAAATACCCCAGAGGTAATACCACCAAGAATGATCTCAGAAACATTACATGAATTAAAAGATGCAGCTCACACCAGGTATAACTTATGTAAAGAAGTAAATATTATTATCCATAAATCTAGATCATCATATCCTATTGATAAGATCTATTACTGACCCACATAGGGAATCTAGGTGTTGTTCCACAGAGGATTTCGAGGTGATGACCCACATAGGATCCCTAGGTGCTGACCGACTAAAGATAGCTAGGTGCTAACCCACTGAGGATCGGTAGGTGCTAACCCACAGAGGATCACTAGGTGTTGACCCATTGAGGATCACTAGATGATGACCCACTGATAATTTCTAGGTTATTAACAGAGAAGATCACTTTGTGATGAACCACATAGGATCACTATTCATTCTTCATGTCACAGCTGGCTAATGGATTCCCGCACTTAGCACACTTGATTCCAGGAGAAACTACTCCTCAAGCCATTATTCATACCTCATATTCATTGAATTCACGCTTATAGTAACCCCAAAATAATGTCTCATAATAAGGGTCCCAACGCAACAGACGACACATCAATTGAACCCTGGTTTGTAAGTTTTGGGAAATTTAGTAAAAAGGGCCCGGTTGGATTCAAGTTTGATCCAACCAGTCCATATCCCAAATTCTATCAAAACTCTCGTAGAGTAACTCAGAAGGACCACCTCATTGCTTGGGTCCTTGTTCCGTAGACAATGCATCAATTAGACACCCAGTTTGATGGTTATTAGCATTTCAGTAAAATGGGGTTGGTCGAGTCTGATCTGACCTGGTCGGACCAACCCGACCTGACCCAGTCAAGGGGTTCAACATGGGTCTGACATGGGTCCAGCCAAGCTGGCCTATAGAGTAGGGTAGTTCTATAGGTTGGATGCTGCTCAGTCACATCCAGTTCTACAGCTTGTGGCATCAGCTGGTGCTAACCATTCGTCTAGCACAGCCGGTCACTTCTTCCCTCACACGGTCGATTGATCGCGTGCCGCCAGCACACTCAAGCGGCCCAGGTGGGACACTCCTCCACACCGCTCTGAAGGGTGTCGCACCTCCCATTAATCATGTCCCATCATCTGCAACTCACCGATGAGCACGCCACTCCTCTCAACCTGTGGCTTCCACTGCGGGCCACCACCAGTGCACCGACAGGACCTTCGACGGGCCCCCAAAGTTATTTTGGTGATTCATGTCTTTAACCTCTTGCTCCTATGGGTTCCTTAGGGCACCTATACTTTTTTGACAACCTAGAACTTTCTATGTTGTCACTTTGAAATTTATCCAT
This sequence comes from Viscum album, assembly GCA_963277665.1. NCBI lineage: Eukaryota > Viridiplantae > Streptophyta > Magnoliopsida > Santalales > Viscaceae > Viscum > Viscum album. The sequence continues at coordinate 1,710,742,929 of OY728165.1, read as the reverse complement.
GAAGAATGCACACTGTAGTGGGATTCAGGCCAAGTTCGTTCAGCCCGCACCCTCCACATTAAATGTTTTAATAAAAGGAGAGTTTTGGTATTTTAGTTCCAACATGTTATTAAAAATTCCTATGAATAACCCCATGTAAAACACACTCCCTCAAGGACACCCAACCTGTGGATCAACCTATTCATCGGTTCATCTGCCTTCGTTGTTTTGGATGAAGAATAAGGAAAGAGCAGAAATCAAATAGAATTCATAAACACCCTACCTAGATTCATTGGATCCACTGATGAAAAAGTATGCAATGCACATTGTCATTTTTCAACCTCCAAATCTGATCCCCCAAATTTCATTGCTTCCTTAATTGTTATTTGTTAGAGAGGGAAACTGTCATGGGTTCGTTAGAGATTACCCAATAATTTCTACCTCCACTCTCCAATGGATTAGATTATTAATACAAGAAACATGTTTCATTATTATAATTACACTACAATGTTTCATCATTAATAACACTCGCTAATGGGATTATTTAAGCAAACCATTCAAAGAAATTAATTAAGGAGTCTCGTTGCTCCGTTGTGTCACCGCTCAATAGATCGAAAAATAAAATAGCGTTTGGAAAGATTTTTTATTATTCGCTTTAAAAATATGGAAAATTAACTATTTTGTACAAACCTTTTCATTCGAACATAATCTCTACCTATTAAAATGTCAGCATTTTCAGTTCAATGGTTCCCTTGAATTTCAAATTTGAGCACTGGTACAAAAGATAAAATAACTCATTCACACGTTTACTGAACGTACCTTAAAAAAATTCAAAAAATTAACTTTCACCCTCGACCGGTTCTAGTAAATATTAGGCTCTTCCGAAAGGAAACATGCCCCCACAAGCTCAATGATACTCTCGGATTTTCAATCTGAGTTTTCATTTAGAAGTTATAAGGATTTAAAAATAAAATAATTGTTAATTATTTTATTTACAACAAAAAATTAACTTACACTGTAGTCTTGCACAAACCAATGTTTGGATCTTCCTAAGGAAACAATACCCTCATGAGATCAGCAGTGGTCTCATATTTTTAATCTGAGTCACCATTCGTGAGTTATAAGAATTTGAAAAATAAAATAATTTTATTTAAATATTTTATTTAGGGTTATGAAAATTTCAGGTTTTCTCAACTAAAGAATGCTCGGACTAAACTTACATTGCGCGTAGGCTAAAATTTCCATCCTGAATGCAACCATGCCCATGGATTCTTTATATGGGCACCCATTTAAGTGTTATTCCAATTTTTTAGAAAACCACTCACATGCTCCATTTATAAATTAACATTTTTTGATGGGTCATTTCAAGAACTCTAGGCTTCATAATTGCATTTCATTTAGAACATGGTCTCGACATAATTCCATATAAAAAAATTATACATAAATTCTAGGAAATTACATTCTTCTCACCTTAGGTATTTACATCCCTGAAAGCCAAAAAAAGGCGAATCAAACAAGTGGGGGTATTGAGCATGAATCTGATCATCCCACTCCCATGTGCTCTCAAAGTGATTCTCGTACTACCACTGAATGCATACTCACTGAATCAAACATCCATGAAGGACCTTCTCTAGTTGAGCCTCCATCTCCATCGAGAACTCTGCAAATTTCACCCCATTGTCAATTTCCAGATCTCCTCAGTCGATGACATGCGATGGATCATGCATGTACCTCCTCAACTGTGACACGTGAAAACAATTTTGCCCCAGTGCATTTATGGGGGAAGATCAATGTGGTAGACCTCCTCAAAAACTCTATTGAGGATATGAAATGGTTTGATAAACCTCGGATATAGCTTTCCACCCTTACCAAACCTCTACAAACCTCTTTGGGGTAAGATTCTAAAGAAAACATGGTCTCCCTCATCAAACTCCAAGGGTCTTCATCTCCAATCGGCATAAGACTTCTTTCTACTCTGGGTAGTCCTTATCTGGTCCTGGACTATCCGTGCCTTCTCAGTAGAATCTTGTACCAACTCTGGACACATAAGTGCTAATTCCCTTGGGTTTGTCTAGCATAGAGGTTATCTATATAGCCTCCCGTACAAGTACTCAAATGGTACCATGATGATGGTTGAGTGATAGTTGTTGTTGTACGTGAACTCCACTAGTGGTAGCTGGTCCTCCCAACTACAAGCAAAATCAAGGGCGCAAGCATAAAAAATGTCCTCAAGTGTCTGAATGGTCCTCTCCGTTTGACCATCTGTCTGGGTTTGACAAACTGGGCTTAAGCACAGATGAGTCCCAAACGTCTCTTTAAACCCCTTCCACAAGCATGATGTAAATAGTGTATCACAATCAGAGACAATCTTCAAATTCAACCCATGAAGCCTCACTATCTCCTGGAAATAGAGGAATCCCAAGCCCTCTACCGATCCCTGCACTCGGATGGGTAGGAAGTGAGCCGACATAGTGTGTCGGTTAATGATCACCCAGATAGAGTCGTGGCCCCTAGGCGTGCATGGTAATCCAGTCACGAAGTCCATCAAGATACCATCCAACTTACACTCTCGCACCTCAAGTGGTTGTTCCAAGAGTGTTGTAACCTGAGGCCCACCTTTCACATGATGACAAGTTAAGCATCCTGAAACGAACTCTTACACCTCTTTCTTTACCCATAGCCATGGATACTGATGTCAGAAGTCCTGGTACGTCCTTACAACACTAAGATGTACTGGAAAAGGGGGTGTATGGAAGTCCATCAACACCTCATCCTGCAACATCATTGGAACCATGGTGCATCCTCTGAAAATAATGATGTTCTCCCCACCTATAAAAATCCATCACGAGCCTATACTGAGGATATATGAGCCCATCGTGCCTCTTTATCAACATCCAAAAGCTATGCCTCCCTAACTCTATGAAGGATTGGGGGAGTGAAAGTCATAGACTAGAGGTAATATGATTCATCATCATCCATGAATGATATCAATATCGTAGCTAGATACTATGTTTCCTCACTCGGCATCTACAAATCAGACCTCTTTCTGAGCATGTCAACCACCACGTTCCCCTTCCTAGAAGTATAGACTATCTCAAATTCATTGTCCTATAGGCACTCTATCCATAACTACTATCCCATTAGCTGAAAATCCTACATGAACCTTTCCATCCACATGAAAGGATACACCTTTAAACTAATTGATGTGCCTATCAACTCATTGGTAGTGGGTACACAATATCCATGACCACTTGGTTAAAGTGCTGGTAATCCACACATAACCTCGAACACTAGGTATTACTAAACCCTTCCTCTTCAAGTCCCCTAAATACTACCCCTACTCATGAAGCCCTAAAAAATCCCTCTGATATACTGATACTTATATCATTGCCATCTTGAGGTGTAGAATGATGCAGAAGTCCCTCTCTCTATGGGGAGGTAAATCCTTGTAACATATTTTTAAAGGAATTTCTCGCTCTCTACAACTAATGTTTGGAACTGAAAACTCAAAACATCTGCTGCCATGAGGGTAGGGATGGCCGACCCAAGATTGATCTGCTACACCCTTTTATGAATGAGTTTATCCCATGCTGTTTGGGTTTTCATTTTTTCCGACCAAGGAAAACCCCATTCCAACGCTACAGATACACTCCATCCTTTTTCCCAAAATAGGTAATCTGAGCATGAACTATGGATGAACATTCCATACCGAGACTAACATTGCAAGGCATCAACGCTGCCACCTAACGGTTCCAACTGAAACTCTCACCTCAAGATTCATATCACAATGTTGACATAAAGGTGATTATCGAGTCTCCTCCCATAGGTATCTCAAGATGTACGGATCAAGTCAACGGTTTAACTGGAAACTCTAGGTCTTGAACAAGATTCATGACAAAAAGGAATGATTAGTACATATGTCTATTAATACAGTAGCTAGTAGTAGACACATATCATACCTCGAATCATCCCTAGAGCCCTTGGGCCATACTCCTTGACCACATGTAGATAATCTAATCCCATGTCCTTGAACTCCCTAAGCCTGGTGGGGACCACATTAGGCGGGTGGTTGTAATATGTAAAAATGTATACCACCTTTTTCTTCTCTCCATGATCCTCTTACACGTCCTCTTCCCTTTAGATTCTTTTATCCCTATTACTTTTTCTTCCCAAAACATTTTACACGTCCTAGTCTCTGAGACTGACCTCAGTTTTCTACTTTCCCACTATTGACATTAACTGGCTGTATCTTCTCAGGCAAAGAACTTTCAACCACAAAAATTCTTTCTATAACCCTAACATAATTAAGAATGCATAGAAAAAAAGTACTAGCTCATATTTTCCTAAACACAACTCACTTGGAGGTTCGCTCCTTGAAGTACTGGTCATATTTTATTTATAGAGTACCTGGAATGGTTGGTATGCCTTGATGAATACTCAACTACCAACATGACGTCCAGTTGAAGCAACAGAATATCTTGGGAACACATACCCCTTAGATTTTTATAGAAAGAGACCCCATCTATGAGAAAGGTTCTCAAGATATGTCCAAGGAAAAGTCACCTCATCATAAGATATTGTAATCTAAACCATTAATCTCTTGGATGAGCCACGTAGAAGTCTCATTTCCAAGACAACAATCTGATCTAATGGTGAACTACATAGATGGAAACTCGGTCACCACCTCAAGTTAGTACTTAGCCTCCTGTGAGTTGTGCTCGCCTCAAAACATGAGGGGTATATGTCATTGAAACTCACGCAAGGCATTTATCCAACATGTGTCCTCTGCTGGTACCACTGGTATTAACTATGAAACAATGGGAAATGATATTTCTTGGGACACCAGCTGAAGGTACCATCTCAGGAAACGGTCCTTGTACCGAAGCCTCATCACTCTATGGACCATACTCATGGTCACACATTGGAATCTTGGTTGGCTGTCTACGTGGAGGCATCTTGAAAGAGAATGCAGATGAACCACGATTTATAATTTATATATGGTGAGCTGACTTAAATTTGATCAAGAGTAAGACATTTCCAAAACAAATGAAATTAGTGTTTTCGTATACCGAGTCAGAAATCATAATTTAGGGCCATAGTGTATGGATATGTTAGTCGCCACACCAACACTGGACTCCCTTGCCTGAATGCCAAACTCAAAACACTTATCACTATTGCCTCATAAAAAATATAGACTCTTAGTTCTTCTAGTAGAACCGACCACCCTATGATACCACTTTTCCATGTCATGTACCCTATGACCCATGCCATGACAACGCCAATCTCGCCTTCCATAGGCCAAGGGCTAGTGACTTGCATCGAAATGTCATATCCCAAAAATGGAAGGAATTGCTTTTAAACCTGTACATACACACACCCAACCACATATCAACACAATGAATGGGGAAAACAAGTATACCACTAAATCAAATTTGAGTGAAACTATAAGTGAAATTAATTAGACTAGAATAACAACCAAACAAGGAACTGAAAACATCAAAGTAAAAAAAGGAAACTCTGATGGCCATCCGTGGAAAACCCAACCTAATCACGATTGTAGTGAAGATACTAGAAGATGAAGTAGTATGTCCTTCCCACCCAGTCCTAATGGGACCTACATGGTCCTAGGACACAATGTCCACCATCATAGAATCCATCAGTATCATCCCCCTGAGAATATATGTTGAAACGTCGATTATCTACACTAGATGCAACACATGCGGGTGAATCCCATGAAGGGGTGAGTATAAGAACACTTAGTAGGGACCTTGAGACCCCATAAGTTCTCTCAATAATCCAAGAAGGAAAAAGCCACAATGTAAAAACACACAATAGTTAATAACACAGATCAAGAACTCAAACACATAGCATGAAGTAAAAGACGTAGCTCACACTAGGTATAGCTTAAGTATTGAAGTAAATATGTTTAGTTATAAAGCTAGATCATCTTATTATGTCGAGAGGTTCTACTGATGACCTGCATAGGGCCACTAGGTACTAACCCATATAATATCTCTAGGTGTTGACCCACTGAGGATCGCTAGGTGCTAACCCACTGAGGATCGCTAGGTGCTAACCTACACAGGATCTCTAGGTGCTCACCCATAGAGGATCTCTAGGTGATATCCCATGGAGGATCTCTAGGTGTTGAGCCATAGTGGATCACAATTCTTTCTTCACATCATAGCTAGCCAAATGATTCCCGCACTTAACACACTTCATTTTGGGAAAAAACATACTCCTCAAGCCATAATTCATACCCCAACTTCCACTAAGTATCACATAGAGTAAACCCAATGTACCACCTCATTGTAAGGGTCCCAATGCAACAAATGGCACGTCAATCGGATGATTGGTTTGTAAGTTAGAAGAAATTTTGTAAAAAGGTCCCAATTGGATTCGAGTCCGATCACATCCATCCATATGCCAGATTCTTCCAACACAATTATAGAGTAACTCAGAAGGCCTACCTCATTACAATGGTCCATTTTCTATAGACGGTGTGTCAATCGGATGTCCTGTCTGATGGTTATTGTTGTTATAGTGGAACGGGGTTAGTCGGGTCTCGGTCGAATCCAACCCGGTCTGACTGACCCGACCCATCCCGGTTTGAGGGTTCGGTGTGGGTCCAGCATGGGTCCAGTGCAGATAGCATGTTGGGCCCACTAGTCAGGCCATGTAAGATGAGTTCGGTCCCATGGCGCAGGCCCAACCCGTGGTTGGCCCGACCTATCAGGTGGGGCGCGAACGACCACAGAAACCCAGCCCGCAGAGCGGGTCGGTTATCTATCATGAACATGGATTGGCTGCGTACGGATCTCTAGATAGTGGCTCTAGTTGTTGCCACCCTTTCATCCATCATGGTCGTCCAAGCGTCCGGCCATTTCCTCTCTCATGCGGTCGACATAGCGCAGTCCTCCAGCACCCTGAGTATCCGAGGTGGTCCACTCCTCCATGCGGCACCGGTAGGTGTCGTACCTCCCACTAAAGCACCAAAATGCCAGCACCCCAGCAGGACCTTCGATGAGCCACCAGAGTTGTTTTGGTGGTTCCATTGTTAAACCTATTGTGCCTACAGTTTCTGTAGGGTGCATCATTCACTGTGACGGCCTCAAAATTTCCCTATCATCACTTCTAAATTTATCCACAAAGAACTCTCACTGCAAAGGGATTCTGGCTTTTTTCAATCTTCCCTCACCCTCTTCATTAGATGTTTTAAAACATGGAGTGTTTTGGGATTTTAGTTCCAACATATTATTAATAAATCCTATTAAAACCCCAAGTGAAACACCCTCCTATAGGAACATCTGGCTCGTGGATCACCCCGTTCATCGGTTGATCCGTGTTCATTGTTTTAGGATGAAGAACAGGGAAAGAGCATAAATCACACAGAATGCATATCCCCCTACATGGATTTTTTGGATCTACTGATGATGAAGTATGTGATTCACATCATCATTTGTCAACCATCGGATTCGATCCTACAATGTCTATTGCTCTGTTCTTTGTTCTTCTTTGGAGAGTGAAACTACTGGCTGTTCGTCAGTGATTTCCCTGTGATTTCCTCCTCCACTCTCCAACGGATTAGATTATTAATAAAAAGAATCATGTCTCAGTGTTTTATTTACACTGTGACATTGCATCATTAATGAATCTCGTTTATAGACTTCATTAAGAGAACCATTCAAAGATCTTCATTAAAGCATCTCGTTGCACCGTAGTGTCACTTCTCAACAGATTGAAAAATAAAATAACATTGGAAAAGTTATTTTAAAATTTTATTTAAAAATTCAGAAAATTAACTATTCCATCAAACCCTTTCCGATCAAAATTAAGCATCATGAAAGAGAATATCAATGCTGCGAGTTCAACGGTGCCCTCAGATATGAAATCCGAGCACCGGTTCAAAAGAAATAAAAATTTTCTCACATGTTTACTGAATGTACCTTAAAAACTATAAAAAATTAACATTCATCATCAACCCACACCGTTCGATCTTAGTCTATGCCTTGGGAGAAAACGCCCCCACAAGCTCAATGGTACACTCATATTTTCAATCTGAGTTATCATTTATAAGTTATAAAGAATTAAAAATAAAATAATTTATACTTAATTATTTTATATACATCCAAAAACATACTTCACTTGTTGGTCTGCATCGGCCAATGTGATGATTTTCCTAAGGAAAGAATACCCGCCTAAGCTCAGCAGTGGACTCAGATTTTTAATCTAAAAGCAACTGTGACCCCAAGATTCTTTATCAAGGAAACCATTTAAGAGTTATTTAATTTTTTTCAGGAAAACCACTCTCGCATTATATTTGAAGATTAACATTTTTTTGACGGGTCATTCCAGGCATTCCAGGCCTCGATAATCACACACTATTTCATCACTTAGTCTAGAAATAATTCAATATAAAAAACATTTTATAGAAGTTTCGAGACATTACACTTAATCTATCTAGAAAGGTATATTATTTCATTGGAACTACACACTCTTATACTTTATCAAAACATAGGATGATTACCTATATATATACTTAAACTTATTATTTTCACAAACATTTAATCCTAATACCCAAGATTACAAAACTATTCTCTAATACCAACTATAGAGACCTGAGTTTTTCTTAAATAACCATCCCATAATTTTAAAGATAAAAAATATAACAATGATGCAATCTGGGATCAAAAGGATTAGTATCATAGGGAAATTAGGCTCATACATAACTTGAAAAAAATAAAATCAAAACATTTTTTTGAAATACTAATTTTTTTCCTTATGAATCTCTAATCTCTTTATTACATTTATTCACTAGACTATAGACATCAATGAAAGGGGTGAGCTAAAATCATAATTAGGGGGAAATGGGTGAGAATAATCAACATCATTACATAATAAGCATATAGTCATCGTCTTAAGTATTAGGGAGAAATTTTATAATGGAATGGGATGTGATATATGAATAATAATGAAAAATCATAACATTGTGGTCAAATACGTGACATAGTTGTGAACAAATCTAGAATCATGTTCACACATAACATGTATATGTGAATTATATCATCATCATTGTGAAAAAAAACAGCATCATATTCCCCCATATTACACATATTATCATGATATATATCAAATTTACCAATGCATTGGAGGTCTATATAATTCGTAGCACCCTTATCACATCATAATATGCTCATAGTCTTGTTTTCCACATAAAACAAAAAACAATCATAGTAATGAAATAAACCAATGAAATGGAATAGATTTAATGAAGATTTAATAAGTATTTCATATTTAATACTTCATGGATTAACATTTGAAGTTCCCAATGAATAATGGAAATCACATTTTTCCATAAAATAGAATGATTCTTTGGTGGACAAGAAATAAATCAAGAGGAGTAAATTTAATGTTTTTGTATATTAAATATTTTTTTAAAAAAAATATTTTCAAATGAATTAGAAACATTTTGGAAAGGTAGAAACATTTATATCCCATAAAATGGGAAATAATGAAAAAATAGAATTTTTTTCCCATTAAAATAATACTCATACTAAAATCAATGTGAAATAGAAGACAACCCAAAGAGCATGAGTTGGCCCATTATATTAAATTGTGCATTATTTAATCACTTCTCCATCTCTAGAATAATAAACACAAGTTTATTAAAATATAAAAATTAGAGTTAATTATATTAATTTATATCACTATTCATCAATTACAATAATTGTATTATGTTTATCAATTTTTATTACTAAAGGTGAAGAGTTTTGATATCATTATTTACATGAAAATATCTCGTTTTGTTTCAATTTAACTATTTTGTTTAATGTAATTTATATATAATTTTAATTAATTATAGAACAATTAAATAAATATATTTATAAATTTATATATTATAAAAAATATATCATAACCATACATAAGGGTGGTGATAATAAAGTAGTTAGAAACATCCTCATTGGCGGTTAACAGACCATTAACATGACATTACCAATGAAGAAGAAGGAGACATATGAAATATAAATACATCATAAATAATATTTTTACAGTTGGTTAACATAACTAAACTAATTTTAATATACTTATTAATTAATATAATATTATTTTTGTTTTAAAAGGAATTGGAACAAAAGAAAGATAAGATTAAAATTGGAAAATATTTGATAAAAACTTACTCTTTTCTCATTGTTTCTTCTCTTGTATGGCATTAAAATACTTTGATTTTTAGAGTTGGTTTGCATTAGAACACACAAAAGGATTATATGGGACTTAATAGATTTTGTTTTTGTAGATATTAGGATTTTTTAAGTGAGGTAGGAGTTATTTTCCTAGGGGTGGGAGAGAGGTTATTTTTACTCGAGGAGAGGATTATTTTTAGGATAAAATATTGATTAAAGTATTATATCCATTTTAAACAATGAAATAGTGATTTTTTATAATTTTGATTCATATATCAATAAAATAAAATTTATTTTGGAATTTAAACAACTTATTAAATAAAATTAACCTTTTTATTAAAAATGAAAGTGGAAAAAGGGAAAAATTATTTTAAGGAAACACTTTTAACATTAGATTTTTGAAAATGATTTTTATGTTTGGAAATTATGTTTATATTTATTAGATAAACCATTTATCTTGTTAAATTTTTTATTTGGAACAAATCAATTAGTATTTATAAATTCTTCATTATAAAATGATTATATCATAAAACATGAGATATTTGGAAAAAACATTTTTAATTTTCATTTAAAAATTAATGTAATTAAAAAAATTACTAAAAGTCACCATTGAAAAATTTTGATGTGATAATTCTAAAAATGAAATTAATTTTATCAAAATAATTTCTAACATTTTTAATTTTAATTTCTAATATAAAAATTATGATTCTAGAAAAAGACATCAAAATATAGTTTATTTAAAAAGTTTTTATAAATATTTAAGATTATAATCTTCGTATATATTTTATGGAATTATAATACTTATATTTTCTTAAATTACTCTTGATAAATAATATTTATATTATATTTTGATATTTTAAAGTAAAATTACCATTACAAAAGTCATGTTACTATTCCCAATGGTCATGTTATTATTTAAATGGTCACATTACGATTCCAATAGTCATATTACCTCTTATAAATACCATATTTATTCCTTCACTCAATATCTAATAAAAATCCTCACAATGTTATATATTATCCTATTATAATATGTCAATTGTTTTACTAATATTATTTTTTGTTTCTATATAATTGTTCATGGGGGTGATTATTCTAGAAGACTGGAAAGATCCAAATTTTCCCATTCTACTTTTTTTATTTTATATTTTTTATCCCATTATAATGTTTGGTATTTTCATGGGTTTAGAAGAAAATTAATGTAATGATATTCATTAATGAAATAATGTATTTTAGTGTTTCTATATGTATTTATTATATATAATACTTTGTAATATAGTATAACACACAATTATTTAAGAATAATATATTAATAATAAAATATGGGTCATTACATATTATCATCAACACGTCATAAAAGATTAAATTGTTTCCCTATAAAATTAAAATACAATAATAAGAAGGTTAACCAATCTTTATTAAGGTAAACTTTAATAATATATTTTTTAGCATTATTATTCATATATGACTTTAAATCAATATGATATATAATGAAAAAACTAATAAATTAACAAGTAATCTTTTTAAATATTAAATTGTAAAATTTTAATTCACTAAATAGAATAAAATTAAGATAAACCAACTATTTAACAGATAAATTGATCAATAATGTATAGCTCCTCCAACATAACCTTGACCAAATGAATAGTGAAGTGAATCATCACAGTGAAAAATGACGGGGAGAAAGATCATCTCTAAAGTACATAATGTTAAAATAATTTTTTCCCTAAATATTTTATAACTCAATTGGGAATAATGTCTTCTCATAATTTTGTATGAATTATTTATAGATGTTAATTATATAATTTTTTATTTGGTTTTGTAAAAAATTTATATTTCCAATGGTAGAATATTATCTCATAGAATATTTGACTTTAGTATTTTCAATATATGTAATTTTTGATAGCTCAAATAAAATCATCTTAACAAAATATTTAAATATCCAATAGGAACTTTCCTAGTTTTTAATCATTAAAGGAAAATATTTTTTTGGTTTATTTTTTAATGAAAACTATTTCATTAGATATTTCTCGTTCACATTTTTCCATAGACCATTCTTGATACTCAATTATTTTAATTACTTATCAAAATTTAAAAGTCCTGTATCTTTTAAATTATCTTTAATCATTTTATAAATAAAATTACCCCATATATTCTTCTCAATGTGAAAAAAAATAAATATTTTTATTTAAAAATTTAAATTTATAAAATGGATGATTGAAAAATATGATCATTTTCTTCCATTTTTATGTCCCACTTGTATTTAATAGAGTTTAAAGTATTTTTCCACCTTCATTTAATAGAATGTATTTTCTAGACTTTATAATGACATTTGATAATTTTGAAAAGATCTATTATGTAAAAAATGACATCGGGGATTACCTAAAACCTATTTTTCTAATAAACTATGAATTATTATGAATAAATATATGAGACATATCAATTAAGTGATATTAACACCTGAAACATTGTTTTTTATAAGTCAGTCATTGAGGTAAAAAATCAAAGCTATAAACCGAACAAGACAAACCAATCTGTCTGTTCTAGTTGGAAAAAATTTCTAGTATTGGAAAGTCACTAGTGGTACATATTATGGAATAATGCATTCTGAACTTTTCAATGGTAAATTCATCATATATTTCTACACCATCAATCCATAAATCATGGAACACTTGGATAAGAGGGTGAAGAGTGATACCATTGTTATTTCCAAGCATTTGTTTCTTGAGAATAATCATCGATATGATGAATGAAATTTGTTGCATACACATACAAAGAGGTAAATTATAGAAGATCAAAATTACCTAACATGTTCTATAATTACAACATAAAGTCCCAAAATTATTGAATCCTTAATCTTCTATTCCAAAACAAAAATTTATAATATCAATATATAAATCACGATGTAATGAATTTATATTCTACCAAACCTTTTATTATATTGGATGTTCCATGAACACAACATTGTTATTGATCAATGCATTCCACTTCATTCAAATAATGTTTTTAGATGAAATAAATATCATTAAAATAATAAATTTGAAGAAAATTAAGGTAAAATCGTCACTGTAGTTTTGTTTTTATATTAACTTTTGGTATTATACTGATTTAGAGTTACAACATTATTTGTTTAATTCTAGCTTGAAGTAAAACCTATTTTTCACTCTTCTCTCTTAGAATCTTCCCCCACAGTATAATAGGTAATCATGGTACATGTGTGTATCTTCATATAAATAATTTAAAGATTTATAATAACATTATTTATCTCATAAAATTTTGATGTGATCTTAGTTTTAGTGAATTAATTATGAAATAATTCAAATATGAGGTACATATATTTATTTTTCATTTCTCAAAAGAAGTTGACGTGGTAAAACTTAAATTAAATAATAATTTTGAATACTTGGAACATAATTCATCTAATTCTTAATTTTTTACATTGAATAATTTAATTTTGAATGTTTTTTGGTCAGTTATGTCTATCATTCTATTATTCTACAAAATATATTCAATTAATATTGTATTATCTTGATCATGTTTTCCCACAGTTTTGGAATCATCATTAATATTTAAAACATCAATATATGAATTAATTAATATTCCAAGCTTGTGATGGACTTTCCCTATTTTTCCAAAAGAATCATTTATCAGGTTCTAAATTTCATTATCCACTACCAGTGCATTAATATATTCATTTGGATGATAGACATAACTTCTCAAACTTTATATAAAATTCAATTCTCCTAAAAAACCCAAAACGCATATTGAGGTAGTCTTTTTTGTAAAATCAATTGATTAAATAATTCATTTATCTTTAACCATCATTCGAGTCCTACCTTCAATAGGCCCCTGAGTGGTGACATGAAATAAGGGTATAGAATCTCACGTAATGTGGAAGGTATTACACTTTTTATTTAATAAGATCTAAAGATAAGATGTTAACTCCCAAACAACTCCAAAGAATAAAATAAAAGTAAATCCCACATTCTGTTCCCATATTCATGTTCAAAAAATAAACAGAGACAAGTACAAGAAACTTTGTAGGATAGTACCAGAAGAAAGGAAAAGCAGCAATGAAACCTCCCGACACCAGAGGTAGTAAGGTCTGGAACGGTCTTCAATGTCTTCTTGGAAACTTGAAGGAAGATTTATATATGTTCTGTGAGTATACAGGTATACTCAATAGGGAAAATCGAAAGCTCTGATGCCCAATTGGGGAGACATTCTAATGCCCCGTGAGAAATAGAGATTACCAAAACACCTAACAAGGAAATTATCTACCCAACCTCACCAAGGAACACTCCACAAATAACGCAAGTCAGGTAATGTAATAGTAATAGCACGTCATTATTTGGGTACTCTTCACTACTTTCCCACAGGTTATTTAGAACAACCTATGCATTAGACCTCCCCCACAGACCCCCCTTTAGTCCCACATCCACCCCCAACAACAACCATGTGGGCCATCCCAACTGCATGTTTATCCCACTCGAAAGCAATTGGGATACCACAAACACAGAAAAACATGCTCACAGACATCAGGGCCACCACAACCACCTCCATGCCCGAAAACACCTAGGCCATAACAACCACTGCCATGTCCGAAGACACCTCAACCTCATCCTGAAGAAACATGGGAAACAAACCCACCCACACACACCTGGGCCAACCACCACAACACAACGTATCTGAAGATTATTAGTGCATAATAAACCATAGGCTGTCACATCCTACCTTAAGAGTCATGGGTTACCTAGAAGAGGGAGGAGAAAGAAGCTAATAACTATCCACTTGTAGGAATGTTGGGAAAACAACCTCCCACATAAAATGGAATTTTTCAGCCTGAAGTAATCAACATAGGTGGGGTGCGTATAATAAACACAAGAAAAACATTTATACATATATTTAATCAATCACTCATTGCAACCTAAGGGTCTCGAACCAAAAAACAGACCTCACACAACCACTCTTGCTGCTACCCCTACATACACATGTACACAACAACCACATCCAGAGCACAAACCTTCTGTGAAAAGAAATAGTTTCACCATCATACCCATTCTCATTATCATGATCAAGTAATTACATTTAAATATTCCTCCACTACCTGGAATCTAATAGGAATAACCACAAGTCAAAACAACAACTAAAGAAAAACAGCCAAGCAGGAGTTCAAGCACTCACACCGGGTTCTCTTGTAAGTAAAAACATTAGAAGGGGTATGTGAGATCCCTATAAGTACAAGAACCAAACCAAGCCTCAACATACCAACTCCATATAACCTCATATTCACAATCCAATATCCTTTGAATGAGATATTCCAATCCCATCCACATATCACCTCGCAAACATTAAACAAAACACCCAGTAATATCACCAGAACAAAGAAATTGAGTTTTAAGATTTAGCCAACACCATTCATTATGTTTTGTCTTTCCATTTGGTTAACTAGGGTGATAACATAAGGAATATTATTCACCAGGAATCCATTTGACCAACCAATTTTACGTGATCAATCGGTTTCCATATTAAATCCATTTAATCACAAAATCATCTAGAAAACAAAGCTTCATTAGTACACAACAAGGACCACCAACGATCACGATTTTCCATAGACATGAGCCCATAAAATTCACTACATAAGAACGAAGGTAAAATACATCAACATAATCAATATTCCCCCGCCTTCATTCTTTGAAAGTCAATTTCTTAGCTTTATTAAATTTGGTTTCATCTACGTCCCAAGGTAACATCATCACAACCATCCTTCATGATGCCGAATAAAAAGAGACGTAGGGAAAATGCCTACTTGGATGATCAAGGACCGAAGATCTCTCTTTGCACCAAGAATTGGGGATGGTGTGACTTATAGGATGAACTACAAGGCTGAGTAGAAAAGGATCCTTCATGGGTAGACAATTCATCTATAGAGGAAGAACTAAGTCACACTTAAAGAAACCAAAAGAAATAATGAAGAGAGGATCCCATCTTAAGAAGGGGCCATATCCTAAAATTAGTGAGACCATTTTGAAGTACTTAAATTTTGGATCATGGCATGACCACATGGCTTGACTGTTTCACACATTTGGATTAATTTAGATTTAATAATTCTCCTCTGAGATAGAAGAGATAACTACATAGAGTTGATATATTTCCTTTAAATATAGCAAAACCAATAATAAGGAAATACTATAAAACACAGGGGGCTGTAAAACATAGAAAAGGTTGTGAAATGCCATATGTTTTGGTAATTGAGTGTCTCCCCGCTCTTAGGAGATTTATGATATCATTTTATGGGGTTTAAAATAGCGTTAAATCACATTTAAAGGGGTATTAAAATAATATTACATCAAAAGTGGCATTACTGGAGAGAAATAGAAATGTCCGAGAGAGACTAGAAATGATTCCCCAATGGGCGATTCACCGAAGTTGTAGCACCATCGCCCTAGATCCGATTCCCATCTGTGTCACCGATGCACACTGGTGCCACCATTTGTTCAACCTGGAATTTGTAAAACTCCCCAATGAGTCACTTATGGGGCCCAAGATGCCTTAACATCAGTATTTGTTCATGTAATGGACCATGAGGGTCTGGGTCATTATATCAGATAAAGCACAATCTATTATCACCCTCAATAATTCAATAGTAAACCCAATGAAAATAGTGGAGTCTAAATAACCACATTGTAAAATACCTCTCAAGGACAAACCACCCTAGGTTTGTTCTAAAGATGGAAGAAAACCCTGACACCCAGGATCACCTCTCTCATTCATGTCTTGAAAAACTGCAAAAACACTACTACTCTTCTCCCTCATGTAACCACAAAAAGATACAAAGGTAACACCATACAGACTAATGGATTAGGGAGTCCCTTTCTCCATGTCAAGATACTATCTACTTTGGGCAACACAGACTCACCCACATGGGTTTAATCGCATCCAAATTAATGTGTCTTGATTATGGATAAGGTCCTCACCACCCCACAGTCAAGACTTTTCATACACATTCCGAGAACATGGGAAATAACCCATATTATAGAAAACACGGTCAGGCATTACATCACAACAAAGAATAAAGAAAACACAAGATCAAAACTTAGAATAGATCTGAGTACTGGGCTTGCATCTGTTACTCTCATTACTAGGTAATCTTCTCGAGGCCACTATTCCTCTATGATGCACAAACCAGGGGAATTTTCCATCCATGAAGCACCTTCTACTTGTAATCCTCGACTCTCACTGGTCACTCCAGGAATGTAGCATCATCCTTGATATCCAACTCTCCCCATTCAAGGAAGTGGGAGTCATCATGTAGATACCAACAGAGATGAGATACATGAAAGAAGTTGTGGATCGTCTCTAACTACGGTGGTAATTCTAGCTGATATGCCACCTCACAGACTTGTCCCAACGCCTCGAAGGGTCCAATGAACCTGGGAGAAAGCTTACTCCCCCTGACAAACATCCATTTCTTATACCAAGGGGAGACCATAAAAAACACATGGTCTCCAATATAAACTCTATGGGTATCCTCCTATGATCGGCGTAAAACTTATGTCGGTCCTAATCTACCATCATCCTCTCACAGACAAGCTAGACCTTCTTCATCATTCTTTTCACCACCTCTGGGCCAAGAACACCTACCTCCCCAACCTCTATCCGACACATGGGTGAATGACACGGTCTCCCATATAAGGCTTTAAACAGTGCCATGAAAATGGTAGAGTGATGGATATTTTTGTAAAAAAAAATATGCCAGAGGAAAGTGTCGTACCCACGATCCTTCGAAGTCCAAAACATATGCTCGTAGAAGGTCATATTTATCATCCCATCCATCTTAGTGTGGAAAGAGGTGCTAAGGCATAGCTAGGTTCCAAAATCACATTGTAATCCCTTCCAAACTTATTATGTAAAGAATTTATCCCAATCTGAGATGATGGTTTTGGGAACTCTGTGAAGCCACACATTTTCACCCACGTACTTCTGTGATAATTCATCTGTTGCGCTCAACTCCTTAACCACTAAGAAGTGAGCGGATTTCTTCAATCGGTCCCCCACTACACAGATGGAATCATGGCCTCCCTCGGATTTGGACAGTACTATGATGAAATCCATTGAGATTTTATCCCAATTCCACTTGGGAACGTCTAAGGGATGCAACAGACTGTTGGGAACACAATGTTCACCCTTCACTTGCTGACACACGAGGAACTTTGATAAAAAATCTGCCACTTTCCTCTTTACTATAGGCCACCAAAAGTAACCTCTCAAGCCTCGATACATCTTGGATACTCTTGGATGTACCACCATGGGTTAGTTATGGAACTCACTGAGAACTCCCACATGCATCACCACTGGGAAAAACAACATCCCTCAGAATAACATCTGATTATGAATATCCTCTGACCATCCTTTCAAAGAATTTCCTTAGTAAACATGATCACGCATCACATTGGTCCATGAGTCACACCACTGATACTCCTCCACATTTTAGACCAATTAATTCTCCACTTTCATCTAAAATAGATAACCTATACCACCCTCCACTCTCATGCCCATATGTAATCCATCCAACTCCTCCATTACCTTCCAAGCATCTGCTGACTCCCAGACTAAATCCTTTTTTTTACTTCATTCTCAAGTCATCATCCACCACATTCTCTTTTCTGGAGGTGTAGAAGATCTAAAAGTTGTATTTCTAGAGTAACACCATCCACCCCCACTTCCGCAACTTCAGGTCTCACTAAGAGAAGATATACCTCATGTTTTTGTGATCCGTTTAGACCAGAAAGTGTCCCCTGATGAGGTAATGCCTCCATAGCTTCAGTGCCAACACAACCACTGCAAGTTCTAGATTGTGGATGGAATAGTTACATTCTTGAGGAAATAACTACCTAGACCCATAAGAGATCACTCCTCATGGCTGCATTAGTACACACCCCACGCCTAGAACAGAATCATCATAGAACAATTCAAACATTACCCCTTTCTTTGGAAACCTTAGTACTGGGGTACTGACTAGATTCCATTTCAGATTACCAAAGGCTTCCTAGTACTTCTCACTCCATTCAAAAGTTTGTCCTTTTGTGGTCAAGGTCGTTAAGGTCACTACAACTCATGATAATTCAGGTACGAACCTTTTCTAATAACCTTCCATTACTGAGAAACTCCAAACCTCTACCACGTTCTTGGGTTCTATCCAAGAAACAACTCTATGGAACTTTGATGGGTCCACTTCTATTCCTTTATGGGACACCATGTGTCCAAGTAAATGCACCTCTCATCTCTATAATGTGCACTTGGAAAACATACCGTAGAGATGATGGTGTTAGAGGACCCCCAAAACTGTCCTTATACACTTTAGATGATCATCCCCAACCTTAAGTAGATCAGTATTTCGTCAATTAACACGATGATGAACCTATCCAGATACCTGCAGGAAATAGAGTTGAAGACCCCATGAACACATCTGGTGCATTCGTAATGCCGAATACATTGACCATGAACTCAAAGTTCACATATATGCATCTGAAATTTTTCTTCTAGATGTCACTCAATTTCACACTCAACTAGTGATATCCAGACCACAGGACAATTGTAAAGAACAAATCTAATCCCTTCAATTGTTCTAATATGTAATTGATCCTCAAAGGGGGATAATAGTTCTTGACCATCATATGATTTTGCTTTCGGTTATCTATTCATAGCCTAAGACCACCATCTACCTTCTTTATGAACAATACTCGATCACCCCATGGTGACACGCTTCATCAAATAAAACCCTTCTTCATCATGTCATCAACATGAATCCACAACTCCTGTAAGTCAAAATGTGACATTAGATAGGGAGACATCGAAATTGGATGAGCACCAGGTTGTAGGTATATCTTGAACTCAACATCACATCAAGGGCGTAGAGTCATAACCTCTTCGGGGAGTAAATTGAAGAACACACTGACAATCCTCAGAACTTCCACCATCTCTGAGTCTGTTGACTCCAATGATAGCTTGACTAAAAAGGAAAGAATGGGATCCACTCACCGGCTACCCTCCTAGAAACCCCACTTTCCAATTAATGCTACACGATGGCCACCCATATCTAAGAACACAACCCTTATCAAGAAGCATTCGATAACAGCATTCCTAGAAAAAAACTATTCGATTCATAGGATGATATTGCAGGGTTGTATTTGTATCGGAAAGAGATCCCCACTAGATTGATGTGGCCACAGTATCAGTCTACATCCTTGAAAAACATCAAATATGATATTATGACCTCTAACTAGCATACTTAACATCATGGGCATGGAAAGTCTCTCTATTTCTAGAACAAAGTCTTAAGCTAGACTGGGTGCAACAAATGAGTGCGAATCTTATGAATCAAACAAGGCACATGGAAGAGTGATTAAAAAAACTGATCATAGCTTAAATGACCTCTGGAATTGTTATAATTCTTGTATATTTTGTGTAAGACTTCTCACATAGAACTCCTATGCCCCTCATCTTTCGTTTGCCTCCTCCACCACACCCTAGTTGAGGTCCCTAAAGAGTGTCCTGAGGTTGGACTCCCCTGGCATCGTCTGCCCTCAGCGGAGCGGGAGCTTAGTGCCCCTTCTGCAGGAAAGGCCTAGTTGGAAACATCTACAAATGAGGTGGGTGATGAACCTACCCACCCCACCATACTTCACTTAGATAGGGCACTGATTTCAAATAATCACATGGATAAAATAGATAAAGAACCTTGGTCCCATACTCGTGGATAGAGGGTGAGGACTGGGAGATCGAAACCGATACTACGGAGGCCTGCTTCCTGCCAATCGAAACCTGAAAGGCCCAAATGTTGGAGGTATACTGCCGGTATCCTTCTCCTTTTATGAGTTCAAATGGTTTCCCTCTCATGGAACACCACCCAATAAGTGCATCCCCTCTACTACCTCATCCTTTTTCTAAGCCTCCAAGTACATCAGTAGAGTGAAGGGAGTAACAAAATACTGGAGGGAATTTCATAGTGACTCTTCTAAGAGTCATGTCCACAACCCCTCATCTAGGAAGAGGTCTGGAGATAAACAAAGTATATCCTTTAACATGATCCCCAAATCCCATACCAACATACTCCCTTGATGGAGGAAGAGAAACTCCTTCCTATTTTAGGCCTTCATCAAGGAAGGAAGGAATTCTGACCAGAAATCCTCTTCGAAGTCTGTACACAAAACCTCAGTCTCCATCCTCTCTCTGAGGTAGAGTTTCCACCACTGAAATGATGCTCCCCTTATCTAACTAACTCACAATGGGACCCAATACACTCTCGGATCACCAATAAAGGTAAAGGTGATCACTAGTTCTTCAATCCAACCCTCTGTCTCCAAGTTGGAATCACTGACCTCATACTTCCAAATGTTTTGCAGCTGGAAAAAACATAGAGTCTTTCAATTGTCCTCCTCTTCTTCTTGGTCAATACTTTATTGATCGACCAATTCAACCTTATGGGCCTCGATCGCCCACACCACTTGTGGATGTCAGCTGGGGATCCATTGTTGAAAAAGAAAAAAAAGAAATCCTAAGCTCGAGTAGTGTTGAAAATTCTTTTTAAATTTTGTTTAAACTTTTTATTTATTTTAAATTTTCAAAACACCCAAGACACATAAGAACACAAGTCATTATGGTGGATGTACCTATCATAGGGTCTCTAATCTACAATCAAAAAAGCCTCACTTGGTTGTTTAATCGGTCTAGAGTCCTTGCATTGGATCATAGGGGGCCCTAAAATTCCTTGTCCTAGCATGGCTTCCCTATCCTATTTCATGAACCAAGATTGACTAACACCATTTCTCTATAATCCCATACAATCCTCACTAGGCCTAACCCTGAACTCCATCCTATCTCCCAAGCATCATCCTCTTATAACATTCTATAAGGACCCACCTTCTCTAAAATGAGGGAATGGACAACAAGCTGCCAGACCCTTCCTTCTTCATGTCGAAGGAGAGATAATGACTCCAAAGTCCCGCCTTCAATAGGCCCTGAAGTAGTGATTATAACCAAGGTTATATAATCTCATGTAATAGGGAAGGAATTATGCTTTTTATTTAATAAGATTTGTAGATAAGATTGTGAATACCAAACAACTACAAAGACTAAAATAAAGGTAAAGCCCAAATTCCATTCCCATATGCATGTTCAAAAAAATTAACCGATATGAGTACATGAAAATATTTAGAAAAATACCCAAAAAAAGGAAAAAATAGCAATGAAAACTCCGAACTCATGAGCTAGTAAGGTACGGCATGGTCCCCAAAGTCCTCCTGGAAACCTAAATGTAGTTTTATATTTGTAGGGTGAGTGTATATGTATATTCAGTTGGGAAAGCCTAACATTTTTATGCATAAGTGGGGAGACATTCAAATACCCCATGTGAAATAGAGATAACAAAAACACCTATCAAGGAAACTATCCACCCAGCATCACCAAGGCACACTCCCCAAATAACGCAATATAGGTAATGTAATAGTAATAACACATCGATATTTGGGTACCCACACCACTCTCTTACTAGTTATTTAACACATCCTTCGCATCAGACCTCCCCCATATATCCCACTACAGTCCCACTTCCACCCCCAACAAAAAAATATGGGCCATCTCAACTGCACGTTTATCCCGCCCACAAATACCTAAGATACCACAACCACACAAAAATATGCATGCAGACACCTGGACCACCACAACCACCACCACGCCCAAAGACACCTGGTCCAGAACAACCACTGCCACACCCGAAGACAACTAGGCCTCATCCTGAAGACACTTGGGAAACAAACATGGCTAAACACACCTGGGCTAACCACCACAACACACCCTTCTTAAAGAGTCTTGGGACATAATGAACCTTAGTCTGTCACAGCCCACTTGAAGAGTCTTGGGCTACCTAGGAGAGGGATCATAAAAGATCTTACAATAAGCCACTCATAGTAATGTTGGAAAAAACACCCTCCCCCATGAAATGGAGGTGTTCTATATGAAGCGGACAACATGAGTGGGGTGCATATAAGAAACACAAGTACTACATTTATACATATAGGTAATCAATAACTCATCCCAACCAAAGGGTCTCAAACAAGAAACCATATTGTACATATCCAATCTTGTTGCTACCCCTACATGCACAAGTATACAACAGTCTCATCTGAATCACAACTCATCCCTAAAAAGAAATAGTTTTACCATCATACCCATTCTTGTTATCATGTTTAACTGATTCCATTTAAATATTCCTCAACTACTAGGAAAATAACACGCCTAACCACAAGTCAAAACAACAACTAAAGAAAAACAACCAAGTTGGTGTTCAAAAATTCACACTCAGTTCTCTTGTAAGTAACAACATCAAAAGGGGTTTGTGAGATCCCTCTAAGTACTGGAACCAAACCACGACCCAACATACCATCTCTACACTACCTCAGATTCAAAAACCAATAACCTCTAAACTAGATATTCCATTACCATCCACATGTCACCTCTCAAACATTAAATTAAACACCCAAAAAAATCTCTAGAAAAATAAAGGGAGTTTTTATATTTAGAAAACATTGTTCATTAAGTTCCTTCTCTTTTGTTGGTTAACTGGTGTTACCACATAAGGAATATTATTCATCGGGTATACATTTAATGAACCAATTTTATGTGATTAATTTATTTACATTCTACATCCATTAAATCAAAAGAACATCCAGAAAGTATAGCTTCATTAGTGCACAAGAAAAACAACCAACAACCATGATTTTCAGTGAACATGAGCCCATACAATCAAAAACGTACGAATGAAGGTAAAATAAATCTACATAGTCTACATTCCATCCCCTTAATTATTTAAAGGAATGTTTTTTATTTTCATTAAAGTTGTTTTCATCTATTTCCCAAGTGAACATCATCACACCCACCCCGCATGATGCACATTAAAGAAGGACAGAGGAAAAACCCCTACTTGGATGATCAAGAATCAAAGTTCTCTCATGCACCAATAATTGTGGATGGCACAACAATTAGGAAGAAATCCAGGGCTGAGGGGAAAGGGATCCAGAATGGGTGCAAAATTGAACATCTAAGGAAGCCTTGAGTTTCACTTAGAGAAAACAAAAGGAAGAAGTAAGAGAGGTTCTCGGTATAAGAAGAGGCCAAATCCTAAAATCCGGGAGACCATTTTGAAGTTTATAAAAGTTAGATCATGTATTGACCATGTGACTCAGTGGTTTCACACAATGGGATTGATTAAAAATTTAAAAAATCTCATTGGATATGGTGGAGATTACAAGTGAGAGTTGATAGATTTTCTTTAAATGAAGAAAAACACATAACAGAGGAAAAACAGGAAACATGGGAGACTAGTAAACACAAAAAAGGGTGTAGCAAGCCACATTATTTGGTAATCGAGGGTGGTCCCACTTTTAGGGGATTTAAGATATCATTTATGGGCTTTAAAATATACTTAAATAACTTTTATAGGGGTACTAAAAAAACTTTACGTCAATAGTGGAATTACTGGAGAGAAAGAAAATGTCTGAGAGAGAATGGAAATGACTCACTGATGGGTGAGTCACTGACACCCGGACACAAATTCCCTCGCACTGATCCCCATCGGTTCCACCATTTCCCATCGATGCCATCTTTTCCCATCAGTCCCACTGTTCATTCAACCTAGAATTTGGAAAACACTTCAATGAGTGATTGATGGTCCCCAAGATGCCTAGAGCATCAGGATTTGGCCATGTAATGGACTGAGGGTTCAGGCCATTACATTTCTATCCGCGTTGTAATTTTAAGTTGTAAATTCAAAAAACATCTCTAAACCCTTGAAATACTGAGATTCATTTTACAAAAATTTAATCTAAATTTTATCCATACGTAATCAATTTTTTACACTTTCAAATATAAAATATTATTATATAAATATTTTGGAAAAAAATACATTTTAGTTAAAATAAAAAGACACCCCCAATTCCAACACTCAAACGATCCATCCATTAATAAAAACACATATTAAAGGTTAACAATTCTAACTATAAAAATAATAACAGAAAATAGAAGTTAAAAATTATTATTATACACAACATCATTTTACAAATAAATCATCCATGAATGAAAAAATATATTTTTTGAAGACCAAAAAATATTTTATTAAATCTGAAACAAGATCAAATAAAAAATAATTGACAAAGGAAACATATCAATGAAATAATTTCTTGTTTCATAAAGAAACAAAAATATTCATGAATGAATAAAAGACATTCATAGTTTCATTTTAGAGGTGCTACATGACTGAATGGTAATTCATGTGCTCCAAGAGTTTACAACGGTGATACAGAAACACTATATGGTCATGTGGCTACATTTTGGGCTCCAAACATTTACAACATTGAAGTGGATCCCCTTTGTGATATCATGATTCCTTCATGGAACATTGGTTATGGATACATTATGATATAGTTTTTTCTTGCCTACCATGTACATTCTGAAACACAAGTTCCCTCTATGTAATGAAATTAATGCATAATTGAGATATGATATTCCCATGTGGTCTCTTACCATGGGATGTAATTATACATTCTATGTGGATAATTATTCAAGTAATTCATTTCCTACAAATACACAACATGAGTTTTATAAAAATACCTGTCCCCATTTAGAGAGACCATTCCCCTTTGGGAAAATAGTGCATCATTATCTCAGTAATTTAGTCATTCATGAATAAATCACTAGGAATTTTTTGAACTAAAGGTATAAGAGGATAACAAAAAGGGAAGGAAATCGTCTGTGAGGTCCTTACATGAAGGTCCATCCATATGGTTCCTATGTGAGGGCCCACCCATGAGATACCATTATGAAAGAATGTATACAATGTACTATCCTTGAGTTACTTTTCAAGGGATTCTATATAATCCTTACTCGTGAGGTTCCTCCATGATCTCCCCACATGAGGGATCCTCTGTGAGGATCCTGCACACATTGCCTTTAATGCAAGACCTATGCGAGTTGTACTCCCTTATAATATAATAAAAAACTTAAAATAAATTTCATACTCCTAGGGTGATCCCCTAGATTTTCCAAATAGCCCTTGTGGGAGAAGTATGTGCACCTAGGATGGGTACTTTTGGAAGTACCTAAAATGTAGGAAACTAGAATTTATTTCCATTTTCTCTTCTGCTAAAGTCATAAATCATGGTTGGGTTCATCCAAATGAATATCTTGTAATCTTTTAACCAAACACAAATCCTTAAAAACATAATGATAGTGAGGCAATCTCAATGGACTATTAATGCACATGATCTGGATATGCACACTAATGTCTACCCCTTTTATATTGTATTCCCAAGATAATGGGAATTCTCCCTTTTTTATTCCCTAACTAATAGGGATCATGAGAGATATGTAATAATATGTCCCCTTGATATTTTGGGTCCTTATCATAATTAAAATGGTGGCTCATGCTACTCATCTTGGTGGACCATGTTTTGAGTTGGGCTCTCTATTCCACTCAACGATGCGTGATTTATCTTGCTTCGTATAAATATATAAGCCTCAACCATTTTCCCATTGAGGATTTTGTCACTATGAATCATAAATGTGGCAGGGACATCCATAATTGTGGATCCTATATGTAATCCCTAACATCTTCATCTCTAGTTCATGTTCTTATGATTCCAGTCATCCAACCTAGTATTGTAACAAGTAGATGAGACGTGAATATACACCCCACAAAGAAACATATACAGAATCCCCATATATACCCTTGTCTCTTCCTAGTGTAATCAAGTATCCAATGAATAATCCCAACTCAATACTTTTCTATCATCCCTTTCACAACACAAAATTCCTCGTCACATGATGTAAAATTATATGACAACATCCTTATTGAACGATGCTAAACTCCTTGATACGAACCTTTCAAAAGACCTAAAACTATGCAACTCGAACAACATTGGATTATTCATGTTATTCAGGATATGTAGGCCAATAATGTTTTTTTAAAACCAATATAAAAAATTATATATTAACCAAGCCATGTTCACTATGGGTTTCCTCTCAAGGGGATATATTCTTTTTGATCTAAATATTTTTCAATGTTCCATATTCCATGTGAAAATAACTGGAAAGGGAAACTAATTCTAATGTTACACACCAACAATTTCTTGGAAACTTGTGTATAATAGATTAATCTATATGACTTTAAATTAATCAGTGTATGACCCTGTTATGTAATAGTAAATGGTATGATGTGTACAATTAAGTGGAACTCAACTAAATGGGTTTCAATTACCTTTATAGGGATACATATAAAGACCCTCTTATGGGACAAACAAAAAACAATGAACATATACTACATACCTTGATATTTATAATCTTTACTATTCTCAAATCTGTGCCTTTAAACAATAACTTCACCTATTGATAAAATAACAATGAATAACCTTGGATATAAATAGTTGGTGTCATTAATTGTGAACCTCTAATTTATATAGATGGTACCATCGATGGAGAACATAAAATATGTATAGTTGATCACATTGACATGTGGTTTCTATCGAATCACTATCATAGAGGTAACCGATCCCATACTAAAATTTGGGAAGGATTCAAAAATATATCTTAAATATTAAAGAGAGTCTAGGAGTAATAAAAAATCCCCACTTAAGGGTGTCGTGATCCCAATATCCAATCCTAAAAACCAAATAATAAGTGAAAATTCTATAATGACAACATGGCTTTGAAAAAAATGCATGCACTATCTTAGAATAAACATGGGTAATGAAATGTATTGAAAATAGAATGGTGAACCTGATGTAAATAATTCCCCTATGAAAAAAATGATCGGTTGTGTATCTTGAATTGAGATAATTAACTAAAGGTTCTTTTTTTATGGTTATATTACTCACAAGAACACTTAGAAGTAACCCCTTTGATCCAAACCATGTCATCATCAAGAAAAAATTCTCATTCTCAGTTTTTATGATAGTCATGTAGCCAATGTGGTGCCTCCCAGTTTAGTAATTAGAATATGATGTTCCACACATATTAATCTATCACCACAATGGTTGTGGTTCATTATCATGAACGGAATATATCACAAAAATAAATCTTCAATAATTAGTGATGACGGTTTTGAGGATGTAGTACCATGAAAATAATACAATTACCAATCTAGAAGAATTTTAGAGAGCCTATGGATGATTAAACCCTATAGATCACCCAATAAAGGGAGAACCAAGAAAAATACTATGAAACTCATAACTAAAACAAACTATTTTCAACTATTATCAACTAAACACAAAAATTATGGCCTCTCTTAACTTAGAGATATGGATAAAGGTGGAACTATTTCCTCATTACCATCCAGAAACCGCTTTAAGAGTTCTCCTACCAGCCATCAGTGCCATTAAAGCCACATGGACCTTGTCTTTAATGACAAGCATGAGGAAATATAGATGGGAAATATAAATACCAGAGGGTGGGGAATAATTCAATATTACCATTACCATTGAGGAATATTTCCATTTGTACTAAAATTGATTAATACTACTTAGAAGTATTTTTTAGAAATAGTTAGGGAACATGCATGTATCCCTATTCCAATTTATAAATTCTACCAATACATTATTAAAGTATCCATAAATAAATCATTTATTTTTCCCCTTCATATAAATCCCTTTGACACACTCCAATGGAAAATGAAGGACTAAGGTGGGCTCATTTCCCTCCATCCATTAGAGATCTGTCATATATCCCTATTCCTACTGAAGAATCTCATCGACGTATATCGATAGAGAATAAAGAGTATACTTATATCAATACTCATATCTTGTAGATATGCCAACATATCCCACTAGTGGTACTAGGGGTGTTCTATCAAAATAACCTAGTTACACACATGGGGTTGGATTATATTCTTAATCCCTTCAATAGAGGATCATTACGGTGTACTTATCTAGATACTCAGAAGTGGGGCCATATTCCCAGTCACAATCAATATGATCCCCAGAATATCCTAACAAGCAATAAATTGCATTATTGGTCAAATATTTCCATTCTAGATGGATTTTTATAGCATGGACCAACAATCACTTCAGAGTTGGCTTATATCACTACCAACATCTTAGGATCTCATTGGATTACTCCAATAATCGCTCCAAAGTAGGACCACATTCATGTAACCACTAGAGGGGACCAATAACATGTTATGTTGATGACATAAGAACATGTCTATATTCCTAACCACACACAATAATACACTTGTTATACCTTGGTGGAACCCATAAATGAGTAGGCTAATATTCATGTCCTCACCTGGATGGATTTTCAGTATATTCCAATAGTGATTAAAGATCAAAAATGAGATCATATCCCAATCACTTATCATAAATGAAAAGCATTCTAGGATATTCTTGAATCTATCAAAGAAATTCATAAAAATATTTTAATGATGGGTAAGAGGTATATTATAATATTTTATACATATGAGGGTTTTTTATCAACTTTCACAAACCTGATCATGATCAAGATTTTAGCTCTAGTACCCTAGAACCAAATATCTATATGGTATCATCATGGGAAGTCTGCAAATCAGAAGTATACTCATTTTCCTTCCCTAATAAGTTCTAATATTCCTTAATATAAATAACATCTATCAATAGAGGCTCAATAATTCATCGAACCTTCTTAAATATGACACAGAAATGGGAAGAATGGAGGTACTTCCCATGACAATATGATTAATAGCTGTGTAGTTCTTCTCTAAACCACCCATCATGAAGATCATCTACAGGAAGATCTATTGATCAGTCATGACTGGCCACCCTTTGAAAACAGTTGAAAAAATTCTCCCAGTAACCTAATAAATCGATCGGTAATATGGTCATCCACTTTTTAGTTCACTAAGTACTAGTGACAATAGAGGCCCTCCAAGTGGAAACATTATCTCCACTATATTCCCATGGAATATGTTTTAGAGATTTTACCTACAACTAAAACTAAATCCATAGTGTAGATCCTCTACACAATATAGAATTTGAAGACAACAATAGAGGTCCTCCCTAGGCATCTCATTTTAGAGATCCTACCTGTAGTAATAAATCTACATATCCAACTATTCCTACCCATGTTGAAGTTAATTTAAGGATAAACTCATATCAGAAGGTATATGAAAATATTATGTCACACAAAACTATTTTATAACTATTTGTTGATGGTATTTATCTATATCCAATTGGTGAATTGAGAAAAAAAATCATCATCCACACATCTCATGTGCTAAATTTTTATAATGTAGTTGGTCATCTTCCGAAAATGTCCCACTCCTCTTAATAGGGTTTCTTAGAAATAACTAGTTTGGTTAGATCAGGGATGAGGAGAATACTATAGTTATGTGGGAAGAACTGGTTGAAGGTAATATGTCTATTATATTCTATCCTCCACTATCATCATGATTTGACATTCTAGAGGCATTGAAAGATCATAGAATAAATTATCTACAACTAAATCAATGGATGACTGACTGACACATCAAGATGAATTACTTGTCTTATGAGGAGTATACAAACTACATGAAGGAAATAATTTAACTTTATTTATTTCAAAATTGACACCCTCTCATCTACATGACATACAACGTTTGGAGAACATTACAAAGACTGCTAATATACATTCCTAAACTATAAATACATAGACTTAACCATACCATAATTACAAAAATTATATAAACTAATGCAATGGTAATCTTTAAAATTCATGTTTCTGTACAAATTTTTATATAATTATGAAACATTATTACATAATAAATCCCATACTTATTACACAAAAAGGGAAAATTTTCCACTATACCAAATTATAACATCTCTACACCCACTTCTAAGTACTTCTATCCCATTGTTTTGATTATCACGTGTTTTGTTATTTTCATAGGTTATTTTTGGAAAAGCTTGTAGTTTATTAGGTTTCTATCCCTATGAATAGATGGTGTATGGTTAGTTCTATCCATGTATATTTTCCTAGAAAACTGTGAACTTAATGTTCTAGTTCAATATGAAGGTGGACATCCAATACATACTTTATAGCCTACCTATAAAACTATTCTGTATGGGATAGTGGGGTCAAGCATGGTTGGGACCTGGTTTTTGAAACCATCTAACCAAACCATATATTTCTTTTCTTAGCATATAAAGATTCACATGGTTGGTGCAAATTTTAAAAAACCATGTGGCCAAACTATATGATTACAATTAAATTCTTTGATTTTAATAATAGAATTTTAAAGACCCCTTATAATAATTAATATTCATATCATGCAAACCTAATTCAATTGATCTATACTTGGAGGCTATCTAGTTGAAAATTTGGATGTTATAACCTTGTTTCTTCATGGATCAAAGAGTTAATTTATTAGATGGATATCATTGGGTAATTTTAATCAAATTAATCTCATTCTTTTTTGGTTATTCCATTATAATTGTAATTGAACGTGATTCTATAATCTTTTTGTTAGAGAAATTGATCACTTGTGTATTCCTTCTCCATTTCTTTTAGATATATTATTTTTCATCTCTAAGAAGCTAGATCTCATGTTGATTGTGGTGCAGTGCATTTGATCCTTGAGGTATGTGTTGATCTACGTTTTCCTCTAAACCTTTTTCATAAGGAAACATGATTCTAAGTTGTTGGAATGCTTTTATAATGCCTCATATTGATGTTTCATTCATTTACATTAATCCTAGTGTGTGGATCCCTTTATGGTTTGTGTGAAACCTGAGTTTGAGATATGAGTTTATGTCTCCATCCTATGTTTTGTGAACCATTTATGATCTTTTTTTATTTCTAAATTGGTTTCTAAATGATAATTGGCTTGATTTTGTAATTTTTTGATATGAAAATTTAATTGGTTTGTTGATAAAAGATGAGTTTTCTCCCTTAAAATTTTTAAATAAAATATGATTTACAAATAATTTTGAAATTATTTTTGAAATAACTATTCTAGACACTTTTTCTTGGAATTGTGTTACTTAATTTGATTAACCCTTCTAAATGATTTGAGATAAAAACATGTAATCCTTGGGTACTTGGTGAAGGGTTTAATATTGGGCATTGTCTCTTAACAACTATTGTGGTTTAGATTTTGGGTTGATCTTCTATTCCTATATCGAATATCCATTGGATATAGGATCATGACTTTACATCATATGGGGTTTATTCAAGGGTTGTTTCTCTTTTACCTATTCCATTTGGTTATAGGGAACATGTGTAGGGTGTACTAGTTATGATTTTTATTGGGGTATGAATGATTTTTTTATCTTTAACTATGTTATAATTTGGGTGATTTCTATTTTTCTTATTTTTTTCTATTTTGTATTTTATATGATATGGTGCAAGATTAGATATATATATATATATATATATATATATATATATTACTTATTTGAAATATTATTTGAAATTGTGTTATCTAGAATTGTTTTGGAACTTTAAAAATGGGGACCTATTTTTCCATGATATAGATATAAATTTTAAAAGAGTTTATTATGAAATATTATATTTTAATGTGAGTATAATTTGATTTTTGATAGTGTCTTATTATGGAACACCTAGATGGGATCCAACTGAGCATGTTTAACTCACACCCTGCACACTCTATGAGGGGTGTGCCGGCCTTTTTTGTCTAGTTTGGGAAATAGAAATACATCATAGTGAGGTGGCGAGGTTTATATAATATGGGTAAGTTTATTTGGAGGTGTCATGGTGGGATTTTCTCAATGTATCACATAGATGAGTTGTTATCAGTTTTGGTTTTCATTTTACAGATATTTCTCGATATGGTCTTTGAGGTATTACCATGCGAATTTATGTTGTATTGTTACTACTGGCACTCTTTTTTTTTGAATATTTATTCTTGGTTATATTTATCTTTTTATACCATTCATCTTGTTTATAATTTTGAAAATCCTTGAATATTTTTATCTTTGGTTTACCAAGTGCTAGTGGTTACCCATGGGGATCAGGTACACTCTTTGAGTCATTCCAAAGACTATTTTAGATCCTAGTTGGATGTATTTTTCGGGACAGGTCAGGAAAATTTTGTTTCCAATGAGGCAATTTTCAGTCTTAGTAAGTTGATATACAAGAGATAGAATTTTCAGGATGTGAGAGATAGGTTTTGGTGGGTAATGAGTAGATCTTACCATTATAAGCTTCAAGTCATATTAGGATATTAGGTTGTGTGTCCCTTTTGTGAGATTTTAATCTAAATATCAGTTTCCACTTGTCTTATATTGAGTTTATACTGGGTTTGATTCCTTATCTGATCATTTCCTTATATTTTTTGTATGTAAAATAATTACTCTAAGATATCATTAAAGGGTTACATAGGAAGGGTAAATAGATAACTCTCATCAAGGGAATCAACCTCTCAATTAGAATCTCTTAGTGACTATTATGATGGAAGTTTGAACTGTGGACTAGAATGTTTCTTTTTTCCAGAACCATGTTATTGCGGTATAAAAAATAGATGGAGGAGACAAGGATTAAGTGCATGAGTTATTATATGATAAATCCCCATATTTTAAGGGTACCAATGAATATCATGAGTTATAGGATTGGATAGGGTATTTGGATTCCTTGACACACCTGAGGAACTAAAAGTGAAGGGAACAACATTTAATCTACTGGGTTCTTCAAAAATGTGAAGGGATTTATGGTTTAAGAGAATCTACATATGGTATGGGAGTGAATAGGCTTCACTACCTCTTCCTTCAGAAGTTATACCCCAAATTACTGATGCTAGAAAATTCAATGGGGTTCCTCTATTTTTAGTAGGGAGATAATTTTGTGTTAGAATCCACCATCCATTTTAAAGATCTGGCTCATTTTTTTCTAGAATTGGTGATGAATGATAAGTTGGAAGCACATAAATAATTTCAAGGATTGTTACCTAACATCTAATCATGGGTAGATATTCTTAATCAATCATTAACCAACCCATGTCGACCCTAAACCGGTCACCCGTGCTGGTTTGCAGCAAGGCCCGAAGGGCGTGGTTGATCCCAATGGGCTGGATCATATTTTCTTGCATTAAAACTAACAAGTGAGAATAGTTTGTCCCATATGTTAATGAAAAATAAATAAAATTAAATAAATAAAAACTAAACAACACAGATAACCACTAACAACAGATGGATGAGATATTGGTCATACCTATATGTGACCTTCTATGTCACCACCAAACTCAAAGACCTACCTTTCTCTAATACTGAGCAACTAATCCAGGAGAACCCAATAAAAGGTAACCTGCAATTGAAAAGATAGAATAGGTGTGAGAACCCAAATTCCCAGTAGGAATTCAAAGATATACCATGGGATCTATGTATTTCTTTTCCCATCACAGTCCTTTAACACTAGTTTAAAATGGAATATAAAACAAGCTTCCACACTTTAATAAATAACATATATTTTCTTTTAAAAAAACTCACATTACACTTCCATTTTGGAAAAGAAATACCATTTAATAATAAAACCCAAACTAAATAGTACAAAGGTTGTACTGAAAAAAATTAAACAGGGTAAGCCAAAAAACTAAGTACAGAAAAAACACTATCAAGAAAACAACGAAATTAACCAAGCATCGTAGATTATAATCATGGGTGATCCTAAGCATCCCTAGAAGACCCTTTTATGTACACAGTTTGGAAACACATGTCGATGTATGGTGAATACCTTATGTCAATAATAAATAAGCTTCCCTAGCCTATCTTTACAAGTGGTACATCCCTCCTGGAAAATCTACAACTCCATGGGGTACTAACCCATCTAATCAGGGCAAGAAATAAACCATCACTAAGACATCTAAAAGTTTCCCAGGAACCCATGTTGGATGTAATATTGTGTTTGTAGGAAACCATCACTTGTGTGCCTTGCCTTACCTTCCACCACCACACTTCCAACCCCAAACACATACACCATCTATAAGATTACACAAAAAGGGAAATCCAAGATAGGCGTGCCCACTATATAACTATCTACATACATCTATGTCATTTTATAAAAAGTGCCAACCAGGTTTTCACTTCCCATATGCTCATAAATAATTTTTCAAAAACATTTCAATATGCCAAATGGGTCATCATAACATTTATAATCTCTATCATATTTTCTTTAAAACAAAAAATTTCCAAGTAGGCCACTATGCATACACATCCAAACATTTTCATAAACATTCCCCAAACTCTAGACAGCATAACACTGAATATCTATTTTATGTTTTTTGTTCGAAACGGGCCCTTAGAATAAATAGTTACCATAACACATACTAAGAGACAAATTGGAATACCCTTTGAGATTCCACCCGAATACATTCTTTTAGAAACCACATGAAGGCCCTAACATCATTTAGAAAACAAGAACCATTTTTCAAAAATTACCATTCACTTATAAACCAAACCCAAATGTACATGGAAATACCTTTCACACATGATTATCATTTTGAACATCATTTAATAAATCATTTACTCTTTTAGTAAAAAAATTAAAAAGGATAAAACAAAGGCTTACATCATTATCTCACCATGTTTACATACAAATTCCATTTTAAAATCAACTACATTCCCAAAAACATAAAAAACTACTTTCACACCTTTCAAAAATTAACTCACACCACTTGCACCGCCAATTAAACTACGTGGACAATTAATGAAATCATCTTAACAATTAAATAAACCACTATTAAAAATTACTAAAAAATTTCACGGAGCAACACATGGATTAAACACAAAAAAAAACTCAAATATTCTTTTATGACTAAATGCACATTGACTCCACACCAAAACACAGTTTCTAGTCATTTACTAGTTAAATATGTTATTTTCATAGTTCATAAAACTCTTGAAAATGATGAACTATGGGTTTTCATAAAATAATGCACTCCATATCACATTACATGCTAAAAAAATAAATCAACACATATTGACATTTCTTGAAAATTATATTCTCAACAACAAAAATTAACTACAAAACATGCTAAACCAATTAAACATATAAATTGGTTCATCAAATAATATTTACATAAGCAATCACCGACACATAATAAAAGACATATTTCAAAACTTATTTTCAAAAATTTTAAATAACCCAAAAAATACTATAATAAAGTATCTATGATTCTTATGGAGGTGAAGGTGATATTTAAAATTTTATTTAAAACACACAACTGTCATGGGTTGTGCGGGAAAGGAAGAATTCAAAAAATACCTACCTAAATTTCATGTGAACAAGACCCCACTTTAGAAAATGAATGAAACAAGATTCTTGATCCGTTTTCCCATCCTAAATACTGAGAAAAACACACCTACAAACACCACAATTACGGTTTGGCCATGTTGAAAAGAAAGAACACAAAATTTGAAAGAAAAATCACCATAGGAGAAGATTACAGGCATGGGAGGTGCGATTGGAGGAACAACTGCTAGAGAGGAGGGGAAAGGTGTTGGTAGAGGGTGGTGCAAGGAGGGTCAAGCCACCAGAGTAGGGAAGAGTGGCTGCTATTGGAGGGTGGACATAGGTCATAGTAAGGGGGTTTAGTTCACTAGAGCAGGGCGGAGTGGCCGCTAGCGCATGACGGAAGGAGGCTGAAGTTGGGTGGTCAGGTTCACCGGAGTAGGGAAGAGTAGCTGCTGGAGCAGGCCTAATGGAGGCCAGAGCTGGGGGGTCTGGTTCACTGGTACATGGAGCGGCGTAGGTGAGGGGTCATGTGAGGGAGGGAGGCCACCGCCCAATGGTATGGGGGGTGGGTCGCGAATTGGGTAGGGGTGGAGCTAGGTTAAACTTTTTTTCTTTTTTCATTAATAATAATAATTACAATAAAAATAATAATAATAATAATTGTAATAGTAATATAATTATTAATAATAATAATATTACTAATATTATTATTAAACGTTTTCAAAAAATCAATTTTATATAATTTATCTTGCTTTATATTATTTCTTTTACCATTCTATTTTTTTATTTATTTATTCCTAATGTCGGACAGCTATGTGGTTCACTTGTAGTCAATCATTTGGTTGAGAAAACGATGTCTGAACCATGACACATGGCACTACCCACTTCTTGGGACAATATATGTGCTTTTTGCAATGTTTTGTAAACCCCAACCAAGTCATGATCTGTAACTCTTACCCACTCATCCATCATCTCGTGCATCCATATGGACACCACATGATTACTCTTAACCATGTGGGTTGTTCGTGCAACAGTGGAAAGCATCCAAAACATAAAATTATAATTAATGTGACTAAAAATAATAAATCAACTAGGTCAAGGTGTGATAATTCTCCCCACCACAAAACATTCTACCCCCAGAAAGCTACTAAGCTAGAAATTGGTTATGAATTAAGTCTATGCTCGAATAGAACTGAAAGAACTGAGGTATTTCTGGGGTGACCATTTATTTTGCCACAATTCATACCTAACCTATCTATAAGAATCTACAACCCCAAAACATAGGGAGAACATGAGGGGGTTGTCCCCGCCATAAGGACTCAACTAGCACTTGAATTTCAAAAACCAACAACACAACCACCACTACCGAGAACTAGGGAACTCCCACCTCAAAATTCCATCAATTTTCCCACACCACTAAAACGTACCACCAAGACTTTTAAACAATAAAACCAAGAATAAGTACATGAATAAATCCTTTCATAGGTACTTATATATCCAAAAGAACAGCAAACCCGAGATCAACCCATAAAAGGTCCAAACACACATTATAAAAAATGCACAATACAGAAAATCATAATCAGACAAATGAAATAATTTTTATTATAATATAACATGTCCATTTTAACATCAAAGTGAAACAATGAGCTTAAAAATACGAGACAACTTCAATAGAAGGGAAAATAGAATTAAAAGACTTTAAATGTTCCAATACTAACACTGGGAGAAAACTTAGAATGAGGATCCACGCCCCCATGATCTCTTGACAGTGCAAGATCTTCACCCCGAGACATGTGGATGGGGCTTCAATGACTGAAGCATCTCTCACCACATAGTAGGGCACAATAATCCACAAATCAGAACCTCCTTTTTCAGGTAATTCTTTCTACATAACTTCTCTAGATGACCTAGATAGTCGCAACGATGGCACGTCTTCAGTGGGTTGTGACCAGATATATTTGAATGCCCTAAACGTCCACATTAATGGCACAACACTGAACAGTCTGACAAACTAGATGCCATGAACATTATAAAGGATTTTTTAGACATAGTTCTAAAATTTACACTTTTCCAGATGGGGAACATTCTTGAATGAGGAGAGGCACTGAATTACCAACCATCTACATTCCAAAGACCGACACATGCAAAAACTCTTCATCTAATAGCTTCTCAAAACAATGGTCCTTATAAGAGAGGACCCACTCCTTTATATCTAGACAATGACCCCCAATGAATAGAGAAGTATTCATCAAATCCTATGACAATACCTCTGAACAAAAAAACCAGTTCCTTGAAATGGTCAACATATTCTATCACCATCCCTTATCCTTGTTGAATACTCAAGAACTCTTCCATTTTCTTAATCCTCACCTATTCAGGAATGAAAAATTATACAAATATGGATTTAAAGACATCCCATTTCATCCAATATTGCATTGACGGCGTGGAGAAAAAATCCAATTTTTTTGAAGATGAACCTTCGAACAGACCCAATACCACATGAACTCCAAAAACATCCGGAGTTACGAATACCCTAAAGATACACTCGACCTATTTGATCCACTATATTACCACTAATGGACCTCGATCACCTCAACGAATGGGAAACATT
This sequence comes from Viscum album, assembly GCA_963277665.1. Lineage (NCBI taxonomy): Eukaryota > Viridiplantae > Streptophyta > Magnoliopsida > Santalales > Viscaceae > Viscum > Viscum album. Next base: position 1,710,703,911 of record OY728165.1, on the reverse strand, counting down.
CGATAAGGACCAAAAACTAGGCATGAATCATTGGAAACATTGGAGACATTTCTGGGTGGAATTTTCTAAACATATAGAACACAATGTAAAATCCAATATCAATATGGAGAAATATAAATAAAATCATATTCATCTAGAAACAACAAAACAAATATAAATGTGGCCAAAACATATATTTCAAAACCAGCATTTTCATTTAAATTTTTTCAAAACTGCCTTCTTCCGAGGCCAATTTCCAAGATCATTTCCCCTTTAAAAATTACTTTAGAATATGAAAGCCCAAGTATTTAATGTAAAATACACACCTAAGTAATCCTATGAACCATTTCACATTTTTTTGTCTCCATTCATACACTTCAACCCAAAATATTCCATACACATACACCCCACATGTGAAAACGTCCATAAAGAACACCACGGGTCACATCAAGCCATTTAATTAGGATAATCTTAATTTAAAAACTATTTTCATCTTCAAAAATTCACTTACATCAACCAAAACCAGGAAAAAGAACTTATTACACCAAATTACAGGAAAATGGGACTTACATCTAGGCCCAACTCAGTGACATGGTAGTGGACCATGTACCAAGTTGATCATAATTCTAAGAGAGACTTGAGCCATGCACTTGAATTCCAAATGGGTCACTACTCTATGTGGGGTTACAATGTGACACCGATCCACCACCATTATCATCCCTCAATCCAAAAATAGATAAAAAGACTCAAATCTCAAACTACCCCTGGTGACTTGAGGATCAGTGAGAGCATGAGTTCGCGACACTCTTCATGCACTGACCTCCCAATTCCATACAGTCCTAATCTCCATCTATGAGACACCCATATAACATGGGCCTCCTATGATACCATTTTTTCAGGAACCATCCTGGGTCCCCACTGAATCGGTCATCCAATCTGGTCCGCAGAATGGCCTGAAAGGAATCCCCGATCCCTATGGGGTGGAAACTAGTGACGGGCATCAAAACTAACAAGTGGGAATGATTTGTCATGTAATGGAAAGACAAATAAATAAATAAATAAATAAATAAAAACAAAAAAAACATAGAAAATTTATAATAGTGGAATGAAGATAAATTACATATACCTCAATGTGACCTTCAATGTCACCTCCCATCTCAAAGACCAACCTTGCTCCAACACTAAGAAACTAATCTAGGAAAACCTGAGAAAAGGGAACCTGCAACTAAAAAGATAGAATTAGTATGAGTACCAAAATACATATTATGAATTCCAAGATAAATCTCTAGATCCATGTATTTTCTTTCCCAGCACAGTACAATAACACTAGTTTGAAATAAAATTATAAAATAATATTTTACACTATAGTAAATAAAAGATATTTTATTTCAAAACAACTCATTCCACACTTCCATTTCAGAAAAAATACCATTTTATAACAAACCCCAAACTAAATAATTCTGAGGTTGTACTGAAAACATGTAAATAGGGTATGTAGAGAAACTAACTGCAAAAAAACAGTAGCAATAAAATAAAAAAGGTATCCAAGAAACTTATATAATAACCATGGGTGATCCTAAACAACCATGGAGGACCCCTAGATGTACTCAGTTCATAAACACCTACTGGAATATGGTGAAGCACCTATGTCAGTAACCAACTAGATGCCTTAGCCAGGATTCACTAGTGGAACATCCATCCTAGACTATCTAAAACTCCAGGGGGTACCAACCCATCTAATCAGGGCTAGTAAGAAAATTTCACTCGATCATCTAAAAGTCACCCAGGAACCCATGGTGATAGTAATACTGTAACACCCGAGACTTTTATGTTATATAAATCTTCAAAGGAATCTTTTTCTACACAACACTTGCTTGGCTTGCTTTACACGCAATCGCGACCTTCTTCGATAGCTTGCGTCGTACGCAATACCGAGTTTCACTAAACAAAAATATGCTATTAAAACTAGCCGTTATAACCACTTTTTGAAATTTTATAAATTTTATTTTTCAAAATGGACTTCATTTTTGGACTCAGAATATCAAAATTAGCCTAGGGTGAAATTTTGGTATTTTTCTGAAAACGTTCAATTTTTGATGAATAGTGAAACCACTAAGTGGTAGGTTAAAAACTGAATTTTGCGTAAAACTTAATTTTACCGCTTCTGTGAATGGAATATTAAAAATCCGACAGACACGGTTGATATCAGTAAGTAAAATGTGGTTCAATGAGATAAAAATAATTTTTGGTGAATAGTAACTTTTTACTTTTTTTTACCGCGGTTAATAGTAAATAGGGTAACTAAAGGTAAATATGATATTAATATTACCCTAACACATGTCCTAATTCTATTGGAAAAGTGTAATTCGACCAAAAACAAACTTAGGAATAAGATATGACCATTTAGGCCCACATGGATTAGATTAGGACATTTATTATTAATTTATTTAAAGAAGGGTTAAAATAGTTAAAATCAAAGTTTAATAAGTAAATCATTTTTAATATGGGGTTATACATAAGATAAATTCAATTGTAAATATTAATTATAAATCTTAAAATATTTACTACATGATGGTATTTTATTTGTAATTTTTAGACATCAAATAATTTAATTTATTTATGACACAAAGATGATGCAGTAATTATCTTATTAATGAAATATTGACATAATTGATAATATAAATACCAAAATAAATGTAATTTAAGACTTTTTATGAATTCCACTAATTTTATAGGTTACTATGATATATTATTGTTTATTTAATTAACTTGGTTCGAACATATAATTCTGTTATGACTTTCACAAAAATCATATATCAAATAGTGTCAAAATTGACACAAAATAGTTTTTAAATCAAATATTATATTACTAATTGTAATTTTATTCCTAAAAATATAAGGTTCGGCCAACTGACTTAGATAAGGATATATATATATATATTAATAATAAACAATTTGGGGTTCTTTTGGCATGTTATAGTAAGTGTATTAACCATATAGTGAAAGAAAACAAAAAGACACGGTAAAAGTTAAATTAATTAACTTAGAGTTAAATCTAATTGATAAGGTTAAAATAATACCCTAAACTTGTCTAAATCCTATTGGTTGATAGGATTTCGACCCATCCCCACTTTAGCTTCGAAATAAGACCCTTTGGAACCATTATAAACCGATTTTGACTTTAATATAAAATAATATTTTGAGATATTCCTAAGGTGCCCCTCTCCTCCCTTATAAAAGGGCACCTCCTCCCCCTCCTCCTCACACCAATTTGAGCACTCAATCTCGGCCAACCCCTGCCATTTTCTCCTCTCCACTTCCCTAGAATAATCCTAGAGGTCTTGGTCTTCTCCAAAGACCGATCTTAGTTCCTTAAGTGGAGGATTCAAAGAAGCGTTCCAAAGAAGAGGTAATATCCATTACCGATCTTTTCAATTTCTTTCTTCTTCAACTTCTTCTCCTTTAGTTGTTTCATGATAAAGTAATAACATCAGTATTACTTACATACTGATATGTTATTATAAATATGAAACAACCCTAATTCACCTTCTATCCATCCTACGGAAAAATGAAATCACCGCGCGTGCGTACGTACGGAATACCGTCTCCACGCCGTGGTGTAATCTATTTTCCACCATCACCTTACAAGGATGGGTATAATGGTGTAATGAGTAACTATATATGATTATTATGAAGTAATATTGATACTGAAATAATATATATATATACTCCAATACAATTCCACGATCATAGGAACGATATCATCACTCGTGCGTACGTACGGAATACCGTCTCCACGATGTGATGCGACTCGTTCTACATGATATTCATTTCATAATGATTATATAAATGAATTGAATGAATGAATATGTTATATACTACACTAATACCATTCTGGAAATGAATTATCTATAACCTAAAGATAAGAATAAGAATTTATTCAACAAAACACGCATAAGAACAAAAAGTTATAAAGACCCGAGTAACAAGTAACAATGAAATATTACTAACAAGATGCTAATAATATGACCATATATGAAATCATATCAATATGTATGATTCTGGAATAAGTCAATAACATTATTTAAACCATTATACAGGAGCTTCGGAAACGAACAAAGCAAATCGGACCTAAGGTAAGGGAAATATCACAATCTCATTTTTATCCGAGATTGTTTATTCGTAAGTATTTACTGGGGTGTATTTTATCATCCATGTCCATGTTTCATCAATATGTAATATTACTTCCATCCACCTACAATTGTTTAAATCCATTTTTACCCTTCGGTGAGTTTTTAGTAAAAGAAATGAAAGGAATCTTTTGTCATTTTTCGTACGAGGTACTTTTTGACTTTTCCGACAAAAGTGCGAAGATTGTTTTTTTAACTTATACGGCATGAATGGATTTTTAAAACATTGTTTCCAAGAAGCTTCCTTTACAAGTTTTCAAGTTTATTTTTAATCAACTTCTTTTATTTTAAAGTTGTATGACATGTTATGAAAGGAAAAATGTTTTTGAAGAAGAAAGGATATTTTCCTCAAGAATGGAGTTCAAGTGTTTTATCAAAATTATTTTCCATCTAAGATAATAAAGGGTTCTATTTTTATCCCTATTATTAAATTGATTTGTTCATGTTGTGATGGAATTATGAATTCCTTTATCTTATATGAATTGATTTATGATGTCATGATGTTTCAAGAATCCCATTTTTGTTACATGTGTTATGCGATGATGTATGTTTTATGATTATGTGGCACACATAAGAAAGGATTCATTATAAGATGGGTGGGACCTATATCTCCCTCCAATGCATTGGGTAATGATTTTATATCTCATGAGGTAGACATGGCTGGAACGGAAGGTTATTTCAGTTCAGTGATACAGGACTGAAACGAGGAGTGAACTCGGTTCAGAAAGGGACTTTGTCCACTAAGATAGTCCTGGCAATGAGTCATGACTAACAAGAAATGATTTTCCATGATTATGTGTGCATGCCACAAATTTTATGTTATGATTATGGGGATCTCATTTTCACTTCTATGAATTATTCCATGATAAGATATTATGATCTCTTTTGCAGGTTTTGATTTTCAAAAAGATATGATATGATTTTTATTTCCTTTATTTGCCCTTGCTGAGCATTTGAGCTCAGCCTTTTATGTTTTCTTTTCCCCAGGTCAGGAAGATGGATATTAAGTAGAATATGCTAAAAGGGACCCTAGATATGATGAAATAAATGGGAGACACTGTAGAAGATTTATGAACCAGTTGTTTATGTTTCCCAGTTTCTAAAGACACTATACCTATACGGTCCTTTGTGGTTTTGTCATATGTTGTAATAAGTGTGCTTCAATTTTGAAGTATTAACAATGTATGTAAAGTATGGGTCGTTATAGTTGGTATCAGAGGAAAGGTATAGTCAACCTTTGGAAACTAGGATGTGAAAGCCTTAGTAAGAACCCTAAGGATAAGTCTAAGCATAGAACACAATCTTAGAAATGGCCATGAATAACCTTGGATAAGACCATAAGCATGAAAATTTTATTCTTGAATTATGTGGTTTCCTATTATAATTAGTGTTGCTCACACTATTCTTCTTGGTTTTAGTCAATGGCTGGAACCCGAAGGAACCGTGTTAATGCGGAATGCGATGGGCAATGCAATGATTGTCCCCCTGAGCAACCAAACGATATGGGAGCTGGAATGCAAAATCTTGTAGCCATGCTCACACAACTTTCTCAAGCTATGAATCATGCAGGATTTCCAAACGAGCAAAGGAGGGAGCAACATTCTGTTGAATCCTTCATGAGGCAGTGTCCACCTTCTTTCAGCGGGTCTACTGATCCATTAGTTGCTGAACAATGGATTAGTACTACTGAAAAGATATTTTCAGTTCTTCAATGTTCTGAACATGATAAAGTCATCCTAGCAGTGTATCGTTTGGAAGGAGATGCTGATCAATGGTGGAATCTTGTTAAGAATACGAGGCAAAGGGATGAAATTGAGTCTATGGAATGGGACGAGTTCAAGAACTTATTTTTCAATAAGTACTTCCCTCGTATTCTCCGAACAAAGATGGAGAAAGAGTTTCTTGAACTGAAGCAAAGGGATGATGAATCTGTTGGTACCTATGAAGCAAATTTTACAAGACTTGCAAGGTACGCTTCTGGTATTATTATCCAACCTGAGAGTAAGATCGATCGATTCTTTAGTGGCTTAAAACCAAGTCTTCGAAGGGCGTTAGCCATAAGGGACTTCAATAGCTATGAGGAAATCGTTTGATGTGCTCTCAAAGTCGAGATGGAGATTGGAGTAACCCATCAGTCACATGGGTTTGATAAGAAGAGGAAGATGGAATTCAAAGAAAAATATAAAGAGCACACGGAAAAGAAGATGAGCTTTTCCTTATGCTCAAAGTGTGGAAAGAAACATGGAGGGAGTTGTCTTAAAGGGACATGTAAATGTTTTAAATGTGTAAAAGAAGGTCATCGGGCATTTGAATGCCGTGATAATGGGAAGAAGATGTCTAATGACGCAAACAAAGGAAGGGATACACAGAATGAACCTTCTACACTTCAATGTTTCAAGTGCAAGGAGATGGGGCATTATGCCAATCAATGCCCAAATCCAAGGGTTGATGATGATGGTCGACGTCAACAAACTCTTAAGGCTAAAGACAAAGGAAAGTCACATGCAATTTCTATCAGCAATGTGGAGTACGATAACGATGTGGTGAAAGGTACACTTACCATCCACTCTAAAGTAGCAAATGTTTTATTTGATTCTGGATCCACCCACTCTTTTATTTCTGAAGACTTTTCTAAGGGTATCACCTTATTACCTCAACAATTAGATGTTGAGTTAGCTGTGACAACACCTAATGGCACATCAATCGCATCAAAAGTTTATAATTCTTCTCCGATCGAAGTTTGTGGGAAAGTGCTTCCTGCAAATCTTGTGATCCTTACTTTAGTGGAATTTGATGTGATTCTTGGCATGGATTGGCTTTCTCTACATGGAGCTCATATCGATTGCCAAAGAAGGGAAGTCACATTTCATATTCCAGATCAATCTACGATCGTCTATCAATGCAAGGATGAACATAACCTTCCAGTGGAAATTTCTTCCATATTATGGGTATTGATTCCACTAAATGAAGGTTATTTATCTCAAATGGTTGGTGAGAAACTCACGATTAAGAATATGCCCATTGTACGGGAGTTTGATGATGTCTTTCTGGAGGAATTGCCGGGTCTTCCACCAAATCGTGAAGTTGAGTTTTCAATAGAACTCGTACCGGGTGCTTTGCCTATTTCAAAGACACCTTATAGAATGGCCCCAATTGAGTTGCAGGAATTGAAGAAGCAACTCCAAGAGAATCTTGATAAGGGATTCATACGCCCTAGTGCGTCACCTTGGGGAGCACCTGTTCTATTTGTTAAGAAGAAAGATGGATCAATAAGACTTTGCATTGATTATCGAGAACTTAACAAGATTACTATCAAGAACAAATATCCTCTCCCACGCATTGATGACTTATTTTACCAACTACGCGGAGCTCAATACTTTTCCAAGATTGATCTTCGTTCAGGGTATCATCAATTAAGGGTCAAAAGGGAGGATATACCAAAGACGGCTTTCCGTACAAGGTATGGACACTATGAATTTATAGTGATGCCATTTGGTCTTACTAATGCCCCTGCTATCTTCATGGATCTAATGAATAGAGTCTTTAGAGACTATCTTGATCAATTTGTGGTAGTCTTTATAGACGATATTCTTGTATATTCAAAGAGCAAGGAAGAGCATGAAGATCACTTGAGAATTATATTGAAGACCCTGAGAAAGGAGAAGCTTTATGCCAAATTTACCAAGTGTAAATTTTGGCTTCAAAAAGTTGCATTTTTGAGTCATATAATCTCAAAAGAGGGGATATCTGTGGATCCAGCAAAAACAGAGGTTATCGAAAGATGGTCAAGACCAACAACAGTAACTGAGATCCGAAGTTTTCTTGGTTTGGCTGGATATTATCGACGTTTTGTAAAATATTTTTCACGATTATCTAATCCACTCACCAAGTTGACCCGGAAAGGAGTTAAGTTTGTCTGGACAGAGGAATGTGAAGAGAATTTCAAGGAGTTGAAAAGAAGGTTATCCAGTGCACCTGTGCTCACACTGCCTTGTAGTGGAGAAAGGTTTGTGATCTACAGTGATGCATCCAAGAAGGGATTGGGGTGTGTTCTTATGCAAAATGATATGGTGATAGCTTATGCCTCACGAAAGTTGAAAATCCATGAGCAAAATTACCCAACACATGATTTGGAGTTAGCTGCGGTAATCTTTGCATTAAAGATTTGGAGGCATTACCTTTATGGTGAAAGGTGTGATATTTATACTGATCATAAAAGTTTAAAGTATATTTTCACACAATAGGAGTTGAATATGCATCAAAGAAGATGGTTGGAGCTGATTAAGGATTATGACTGCTCAATCCATTACCACCCTGGGAAAGCAAACAAGGTGGCAGATGCATTAAGTCGACAAGACCATGCTAGTTTATCCATGATGAGGATCACAAAAGATCCAATATTTATGGATTTACAAAGGATGGATCTTGGAATTATAATGGAAGGGGAAAAATCTTATCTTTCTCAAATGAATGTTCAACCATCTATACATGTGAAGATTAAAGAGGCACAGAAAGAAGATGTCGAGTTACAAAAGAAGGTGAGAAATGTTCCTGAATTCAACCTTGATTGTGATGGGATAATAAAGTTCAGGAATCGGGTTTGCGTTCCTCCCATCCCCGAATTAAAGAATGAGCTGCTGGATGAGGCTCATAGTTCTTCATTCTCTATTCATCCTGGAAGCACGAAGATGTATAGGGACCTGAAAGAGTACTTCTGGTGGGATGGCATGAAAAGAGATGTTGCTGAATATGTCTCTCGATGCTTGGTTTGTCAACAAGTTAAAGCTGAGAGACAGAAGTCTAAGGGGATGTTACAACCATTACCCATACCCGAATGGAAATGGGAAAACATCACTATGGACTTTGTCACAGGACTTCCTAAAACATCCAAAGGCAATAATACTATCTGGGTCATAGTTGATCGTCTTACAAAGTCTGCACACTTCATTGCTATTAGAGAGGATTTCTCTCTAGATCAGCTTGCCAGGATATATGTAAAGGAAGTGGTAAGATTGCATGGAGTACCACTTTCTATTATATCTGATCGAGATCTGAGATTTACCTCGAAGTTCTGGCGAAGTCTTTAGCATACTCTGGATACAGAGTTGAGTTTCAGCACTGCTTATCATCCCCAGACAGACGGTCAGTCTGAGAGAACAATTCAAACCCTAGAAGATATGTTGAGAGCTTGCTCTATGGATTTCAAAGGAGGTTGGGATCAACACCTACCTTTGGTGGAATTTTCTTATAATAATAGCTTTCACTCCAGTATTCAGATGGCTCCTTATGAAGCTCTCTATGGAAAGAAATGCAGGACTCCAACTTGCTGGGATGAAGTTGGGGAAAGAAAGCTATTAGGACCTGATCTCGTTGATGAAATGGCAGAAAAGGTCAGATCTATTCAACAACACATAAGAGCAGCTCAGAGTCGACAGAAAAGTTATGCCGACAACCGAAGAAAAGACCTAGAGTTTGAAGTGGGTGATAAAGTGTTCTTACGAATATCTCCCTGGAAGAGGGTTATGAGATTTGGAAAGAAGGGGAAGTTGAGCCCTAGATATATTGGTCCTTTCGAAATACTGGATCGTGTTGGGAATGTAGCTTACCGATTGGCGCTTCCACCGAACCTCTCTCAAGTTCACGATGTGTTCCATGTATCTCTCCTGAGAAAGTACATACCAGATCCTTCACATGTACTCAGCTCAGATGTTGTACCGCTGGAGCAAGATCTTTCTTATGAAGAACAGCCGATAGAGATTCTGGATCGTAGCGAAAAAGTCCTACGAAACAAGACCACTCTCTTGGTGAAAGTTTTATGGAGGAACCACCAACTTGAAGAATCTACATGGGAGCTTGAGGATATGATGAGGGAGAATTATCCTCATCTGTTTGTTACAAAGTGACGAATTTCGAGGGCGAAATTCTTTTTAAAGGGGGTAGAATGTAACACCCGAGACTTTTATGTTATATAAATCGTCAAAGGAATCTTTTTCTACCCAACACTTGCTTGGCTTGCTTTACACGCAATCGCGACCTTCCTCGATAGCTTGCGTCGTACGCAATACCGAGTTTCACTAAACAACAATATGCTATTAAAACTAGCCGTTATAACCACTTTTTGAAATTTTATAAATTTTATTTTTCAAAATGGACTTCATTTTTGGACTCAGAATATCGAAATTAGCCTAGGGTGAAATTTTGGTATTTTTCTGAAAACTTTCAATTTTTGATGAATAGTGAAACCACTAAGTGGTAGGTTAAAAACTGAATTTTGCATAAAACTTAATTTTACCGCTTCTGTGAATGGAATTTCAAAAATCCGACAGACACGGTTGATATCAGTAATTAAAATGTGGTTCAATGAGATAAAAATAATTTTTGGTGAATAGTAACTTTTTACTTTTTTTTACCGCGGTTAATAGTAAATAGGGTAACTAAGGGTAAATATGATATTAATATTACCCTAACACATGTCCTAATTCTATTGGACAAGTGTAATTCGACCAAAAACAAACTTAGGAATAAAATATGACCATTTAGGCCCACATGGATTAGATTAGGACATTTATTATTAATTTATTTAAAGAAGGGTTAAAATAGTTAAAATCAAAGTTTAATAAGTAAATCATTTTTAATATGGGGTTATACATAAGATAAATTCAATTGTAAATATTCATTAGAAAGCTAAAAATATTTACTACATGATGGTATTTTATTTGTAATTTTTAGACATCAAATAATTTAATTTATTTATGACACAAAGATGATGCAGTAATTATCTTATTAATGAAATATTGACATAATTGATAATATAAATACCAAAATAAATATAATTTAAGACTTTTTATGAATTACACTAATTTTCTAGGTTACTATGATATATTATTGTTGATTTAATTATCTTGGTTCGAACATATAATTCTGTTATGACTTTCACAAAAATCATATATCAAATAGTGTCAAAATTGACACAAAATAGTTTTTAAATCAAATATTATATTACTAATTGTTATTTTATTCCTAAAAATCTAAGGTTCGGCCAAATGACTTATATAAGGATATATATATTAATAATAAACAATTTGGGGTTCTTTTGGCATGTTATAGTAAGTGTATTAACCATATAGTGAAAGAAAACAAAAAGACACGGTAAAAGTTAAATTAATTAACTTAGAGTTAAATCTAATTGATAAGGTTAAAATAATACCCTAAACTTGTCTAAATCCTATTGGTTGATAGGATTTCGACCCATCCCCACTTTAGCTTCGAAATAAGACCCTTTGGAACCATTATAAACCGATTTTGACTTTAATATAAAATAATATTTTGAGATATTCCTAAGGTGCCCCTCTCCTCCCTTATAAAAGGGCACCTCCTCCCCCTCCTCCTCACACCAATTTGAGCACTCAAGCTCGGCCAACCCCTGCCATGTTCTCCTCTCCACTTCCCTAGAATAATCCTAGAGGTCCTGGTCTTCTCCAAAGACCGATCTTAGTTCCTTAAGTGGAGGATTCAAAGAAGCGTTCCAAAGAAGAGGTAATATCCATTACCGATCTTTTCAATTTCATTCTTCTTCAACTTCTTCTCCTTTAGTTGTTTCATGATAAAGTAATAACATCAGTATTACTTACATACTGATATGTTATTATAAATATGAAACAACCCTAATTCACCTTCTATCCATCCTACGGAAAAATGAAATCACCGCGCGTGCGTACGTACGGAATACCGTCTCCACGCCGTGGTGTAATCTATTTTCCACCATCACCTTACAAGGATGGGTATAATGGTGTAATGAGTAACTATATATGATTATTATGAAGTAATATTGATACTGAAATAATATATATATATACTCCAATACAATTCCACGATCATAGGAATGATATCATCACTCGTGCGTACGTACGGAATACCGTCTCCACGATGTGATGCGACTCGTTCTACATGATCTTCATTTCATAATGATTATATAAATGAATTGAATTAATGAATATGGTATATACTACAATAATACCATTCTGGAAATGAATTATCTATAACCTAAAGATAAGAATAAGAATTTATTCAACAAAACACGCATAAGAACAAAAAGTTATAAAGACCCGAGTAATAAGTAACAATGAAATATTACTAACAAGAAGCTAATAATATGACCATATATGATATGATATCAATATTTATGATTCTTGAATAAGTCAATAACATTATTTAAACCATTATACTGGAGCTTCGGACACGAACAAAGCAAATCGGACCTAAGGTAAGGGAAATATCACAATCTCATTTTTATCTGAGATTGTTTATTCGTAAGTATTTACTGGGGTGTATTTTATCATCCACGTCCATGTTTCATCAATATGTAATATTACTTCCATCCACCTATAATTGTTTAAATCCATTTTTACCCTTCGGAGAGTTTTTAGTAAAAGAAATGAAAGGAATCTTTTGTCGTTTTTCATATGAGGTACTTTTTGACTTTTCCGACAAAAGTGCGAAGAATGTTTTTTTAAACTTATACGGCATGAATGGATTTTTAAAACATTGTTTCCAAGAAGCTTCCTTTACTAGTTTTCAAGTTTATTTTTAATCAACTTCTTTTATTTTAAAGTTGTATGACATGTTATGAAAGGAAAAATGTTTTTGAAGAAGAAAGGATATTTTCCTCAAGAATGGAGTTCAAGTGTTTTATCAAAATTATTTTCCATCTAAGATAATAAAGGGTTCTGTTTTTATCCCTATTATTAAATTGATTTGTTCATGTTGTGATGGAATTATGAATTCCTTTATCTTATATGAATTGATTTATGATGTCATGATGTTTCAAGAATCCCATTTTTGTTACATGTGTTATGCGATGATGTATGTTTTATGATTATGTGGCACACATAAGAAAGGATTCATTATAAGATGGGTGGGACCTATATCTCCCTCCAATGCATTGGGTAAAGATTTTATATCTCATGAGATAGACATGGCTGGAACGGAAGGTTATTTCGGTTCAGTGATACAGGACTGAAACGAGGAGTGAACTCGGTTCAGAAAGGGACTTTGTCCACTAAGATAGTCTTGGCAATGAGTCATGACTAACAAGAAATGATTTTCCATGATTATGTGTGCATGCCACAAATTTTATGTTATGATTATGGGGATCTCATTTTCACTTCTATAAATTATTCCATGATAAGATATTATGATCTCTTTTGCAGGTTTTGATTTTCAAAAAGATATGATATGATTTTTATTTCCTTTATTTGCCCTTGCTGAGCATTTGAGCTCACCCTTTTATGTTTTCTTTTCCCCAGGTCAGGAAGATGGATATTAAGTAGAATATGCTAAAAGGGACCCTAGATATGATGAAATAAATGGTAGACACTGTAGAAGATTTATGAACCAGTTGTTTATGTTGCCCAGTTTCTAAAGACACTATACCTATACGGTCCTTTGTGGTTTTGTCATATGTTGTAATAAGTGTGCTTCAATTTTGAAGTATTAACAATGTATGTAAAGTATGGGTCGTTATAAATACAGTGTGAGTATTAGGCCCTTGAACATGTGACTCACCTTACCTGTTGCCACCACACTTGCCTACCCAAAACAATGAAACCACATATATGAAAACCAATAAAGGTAAATCCTATATAGGTGTTCCCACTATAACCATGTACATAAATGTATGTAATTTTATCGAAACTTCCAATCAATCTATCACTTCACATTCACTCATAAATCATTTCATAAAAACATTTCAATATTCCAAATGCGTCATCACAGAATTTATGAACTCATTAAGTGTTTTTCTTTAAAATAAGAAAATTTCCAAATGGGCCTCAATGCATAAACATGAAAAAGAATTTCTGAAAACATTACCCAAACTCTATCCAACATAACATCGAATACATCATTTATGTTTAAAGTGCCAAACAAGACCTTCGACTAAATAGTTTACAAAAAATATACTAAAAGAGAAATGAGATTACGCTTTGATATTCCACCCTAAAACATTATTTTAGAAACAAAACAAAGGACCCAACATCATTTAGAAAACAAGAATCATTTTCACAAAATACCATTAACATTTAAACCAAACTCAAATGAACCTTGAAACACCTTGCACCCATGATTCACATTTCAAACATCATTTAATAAATCATTTACTCATTTAGTAAAATATTTCTGAAGGAAGAAAACAAAGGCTTACATCCTGATCTCACCATGTTCACATGAAAATTCTATTTTAAAATCAACTGCATACCCAAACACTAAAAAAACAACTTTTCCACCATTCAAAAAATAACTAGCACCACTTGCACCACCAAAAGAACTATTTTCACTATTAAATAAATCATCTCCATAATTAAAAAAACCATTATTCAAAATTATTAAACAGTTTCAAGGATAAACACATGGATTAAAACAAAAAAACATACTCAAATCTTCTTTCATGAAAAAATTCACTTTGATGCCACACCAAAAAAAAGTTTACTGTCTGTGTCTTGTTAAATACACTAATTACACAATTCAAAAAACATTATTAAATATCGCACTACGGGTTTTCATAAAATAATTCACTCTATATCACATAACATGATACCAAAATAAATCAATACATATTAAACATTATTTAAAAATGAGTTCACACAAAACAAATTAACTATAGAACATGATAAACCAATTAAACATGAAAAATGGTTCATCCAATTATATTTTCACAAAGAATCACCAACACATAATCAAATACTTATTCAAAAAATTGTTTTCAACAATTTTAACTAACAAAAAAACACTATAATAAATTATCTATAATACTTATAGTGGTAGACATTATATTTAAAAATTTATTTAAAATACACAACCGTAATGTGTTGTGCGGGAAAGGAAAAATTTGGAAAACATCTAACTCAATGGTGTGAGAATGTGACGCCACTTCTAAAGAAGGAAGAACCAAGATTTATGGTCCCTTCTTCTATCCTATAAACTAACAAAAATACACCAATAAACCCCACGATTAGGGTTTGGAAAATTTAAAAAGAAAACCCCAATATTTTTTAAGAAAAATTACATAAGGAAGAGATTTCTGGTGAGGGAGTCACAACCAGAGTGACGACTACTAATGAAGAGGGGAGGGGCTTCGTTAGAGTGTGGTGCGAGGAGGGTCAGGCTGCCAGAGTTGGGTGGAGCGGTTGCTGGATGTGTTGAAACATCCAATGGATCCCATTTCTTTTTGTATAGATTTGTTAATTTCTCTTTGAATGTGAAAATAGTAGGGGTATCATTATCCTTAATGACATCTTCCAATAGTTGATGTAGATTAAGTCTATGAATTCCTAGTTCTTGATTTGGATATTTTAACAATAATTATTTGGATGGATTGGATGGTCGATTATGGATCCAAAAATGATTGTTACCATGTATGTGTTTCCTTCGCTTATACCAATGCGAGCTACCAAGTTTTTTAGGTGGAGTGAGACCTGAGTTGTAAACATACAAGACCTTTACTCCCAAATCTAAGGAGTATGTTGTCAACCATTGTAGTTGATCATGATAATTTTTTCTCATTTTTATATTACCTCAGTTGTTTATGATATATGTCACATTTTCCTTGATTAATTCTATGGTATTACTCATAAGATGGAAGTAAAGTTCTATATTGACCTAGTGTTAAGCACATAGTTGATCTAGATGCCCTCTTATCATATGAAACATGGGGATTTTATTGAGATTAAGGTTGAGTTGGTCAACCGTTTAGAGAATTTCATTGTCTATCATTATGTTCTCCATGGTTAACCCCCACCATATTGACAAAGAATGAAAATGTTTATTTACGTCTCTTTGTAGAATATCATAAGCTCAATCATGTTATATTAAAGAACATGTATCCCTTGAACCATATTGATAAGTAAGAACGAATTTTTTTTGAAAATCAATCTTCGGTCGGGATATGATCAGCTCAGGGTTACCGAGTTAGATATCCTGAAGAAAAATTTCCATAGAAATTATGGATAGTATAAATATATTGTGATGCATTTTTTTATAACTAATAGTCTTGAAATGTTCATGGATTTAATAATCCTAGTATTCTAATAGTATCTTGATACCTTTATTGTGGTATTCGTGGTTGATATCCTGGTTTATTCATGATCTGAGCCTGATCATGAGAATAATCTAAATATGGGTATGGAAACCTTGAGAAGTCACCTCCTTTATGGGTCTATCTAAATGAAATTTCTAGATTTGATAAGTGATTTTATTGGGGGAAAATTATTTTAAAACATTGATTATATTTTAATATATAAAATTTTAATGTTATCTTGTCATGAAAAAATCCCAAACATCTTCAGGATAACAATATTCCTAGGTTATGATTGTTTTTATCAGCGGGTTTTCAAGGATTTCACAAATATGGAATCATTGTTGACTACTATAAGCAGGAAGGGGTGATATTATCTTAACGTGATATGTGTTAGGAATATTTTAAAAATTTAAAATGATTTGTAGCATAAGATCCTATATTGATCATGTATGGACCAGATAAGGGTTTTGTGGTATATTTAGATTCATCATGTTCTAGTATGTGGTGCATGATTATGTAAGATGACCATATTGTGGTACATAATTCTAGAAATATCTGACCAGATGATAATAATTACCCCACTAATGACTTGGATCTCACCATAGTTATACATGCACTTAAGTGTGGGAGATACTATCTTTTTGGGGAGTGGATCACAATATTTTTTGATCCCAAGAGCTTGAGTTATATCTTTTATTTGAGGGACCTAAACCATAGGGAAAGGCAATGGGTTAATAAAATTGAGAAGTTTGATTTTTTTCATCACCTATACCCTAGGGAATTTGAATTTCATTACTGATCCTATCATTAATAAATATCATTATCATGCTCCCCAAGATTCTAAAGAGGAGTGGAACCTCATAGGAATTTTCACTCAGTTGAATCTAGATATATATGAGGATTATTTACGTATAATTTTGACCAGTTTTCAATTTTAATCATATCTTCTTGAGTTTATTCTACATGAATAGTAGTAGGATGATGATTTTAGAGGATTCAAAGAATCCTTATATTACGGGGATACCATTCTTGGTTGGTCTCTCCCTTATGATGGAATTCTTCATTTTAAGAGTCAGTTACTCATCCCATTATTTGTAATGTATTCTATATTACATGATTAAAATAGATTTTCATTGTAATTTATCCTTATAATTATAAATATGTATTAATACATGAGAATTTATTTCAGCAGATTGGGTATAAAGCATGGAATTATTTACTATTTGTACCACTATTATACATTCCATGTAGTTAAGGAATATAAATTGAACCCTTCATATATTCTTTAACCTATTTTTTCTATTATAGAAATCAGATTAGGAGTACATGTACTTTATATTTTCATTACCATAGACTCTCCATTGAAATAATTCCACAAAATAAGTGGATAATTGGTTGATGAAATCTGTATATTTCATTCGAATGAATGATATGACCAATTTTAAAGAGTTGGGTAAGATATACATTTAAAAAATTTCAATATTACATTTCTTACCCTCTACCATTGTCTCTAACAAGGATCCTAGTTTTACCTTCTAGTAATTGAAAATACTCTAATAGGTGATGGAGAATCATGTTCTATTAAGTTTGGATTACCATCTATAGATGTATGGTCAGATAAAGTGTGATATTATGATCATGGAGGATACACTTCATGACTACATCTTGGATTTCTTTGGATCATGAGAAATTCATCTATGAAAGGTTGATTTTTTTATAATTACAGTTACGAGTAATTGACCAGAATGAAACCCTTTGAGGCTTTGTATAGTGTCCAATGAATGAATCAACTTTATTGGTCAGTGGTGGTCCAGGCCTCTATTGTGGGATGAAGCATCATTCAAGAGATTTCAATCAGGATTTTAGATATATGTCGACACTTGTCACATCTCTGAGTCACAATAAATCATATGTAGATCATCAACACAGTCCTTGGAGTTTTCCATTGGTGGTTAAGTATTTTTGAAAGTTTCTCATCAATTGGTCTATCATCAACTTGGGAAACGTGATAAGATTGATTCAATAAATGTTGGTCTATTTAATATCTCTTAGAAACTTTTTCAAGTTTCTTATAATGTATCTTTACCATCTTTGTTAATATGCATCCATTATTTTTCCAATTATCTCCTCTTAAGAAGTAACATCCCAATCATTCCATTGTTCTGATGTGGGAGGAGATTGATTTGGAGGTAGATGGTTTAGTTTTTGATAAGACAGTGGATATCCCGGATGCTTAATTGAAAGTATTTTATGGGAAATATATATTGTTGGTCAATGTTTTATGGAGAAAAAGATAAAATTATCATGATAATTGTGAGAATAAACCCTTTGTGATGGAGAAATGTACTCACATCATTCCAGAGATTCTTTCTTACACATGACTTTTTTGGGATATAAATTATTATGGTGGGGGGAATTGTAACATCTGAATTCCCACTTTTAGGTACTCATACACCTTTTATTTGATCATCTCTTATTTATATCTTTTAATGGATTTTTGGGTGAATCTTGTTTTATTGTTAAGGTTTTTAGTCATGTATATAATTGATGTACATTTAGTAAAATCCATTCATATTTTCCTAAGAAAACATGATCATTTTTTGGAGTTCCATAGGAGAGAACACAATTAGGTTCACGATTAGTAAAAACTATTAAAACTACATATAAAACTATGAATTATGGTATAATTGGGTTATTTTTTGACGGTGGGAAGTTTTTCTACCCATGAATCCTAACAATGTTGCTATTTCAGTAGGCTATAAAGTAGTGCATAGTTTCCTCATAGCTTGAAGAACTATGCGGACAAACCATGAGATGAAAATTTAATTCTATGATTTTCATAATTTAATTTTTCAGACCCATGTTTTAACTCCAAAATACCCACATTAAAAAATAATTTTATCCATTGGTACTTGTAGGCTCTCTAGAGGTTAATTTTACACTTACAATATTGTTTCTCCATGGATATAGGTGTTGGTTGATGGGTTGGGTCTCTTTCGATAAGTTTTATTGAATCCTTTTAATTATTGCTCAGTTATTCAACTCTACTTGAAATTAGAAGAAGTTATATGTTGTTCTTGCCAAATCTATTTTATCTTTTTTGTTTATTCTTTATTTCATATAGATCCATACTTTTTCATCTCTCAAGGTCCATATCTCATGTTGGTTGTGGCTCTATGTATGTGACACTTGGGATTGTGTTGATCTATAATCTCTACCAATCCTTTTTCATATATAAACATGATTCTATGTTATGGGAATAATTTTTTTTGGGACTCCACTCAATTTTTTGTGTTCCCGTTCCTTATGGTCTACGGATCCCTTTTTGGTTGGTGTGTGACATTAGTTTAAAGTAGGTGGTTCTGTATATAGTCTATTCTTGATAAATCATTGATGATATTGGTTTTCTAAATAGAGTTTAAAAATGATAATTGGAATTATTATAGAATTGTTTGATATGCATGTTTAAATGGGATTTTGATAAATGATGGGTTTTACCTTATCATGGTAAATTAAAGATGGTTTTCAAAGCATTGTGAAATGATTTATGAATTTTTTTTCAAATCATGATGTTAGAAAAATAGGTTTCTCTGAATTTTTTAAATGAAAAGTGATAACCCTTTGGAAATAATTTGAGATGAAACACATGAGATACTTGTGTGCCTAGGTGGATGGTTTAGTACTAGGTCTTGACTCGTGAAAATATAGGGGGTTCACTTTCTGGTCTATTCCTCTATTATTAGATCATAGAACTATTATCTCTAGGGACTAGACTTGAGATCATATGGGGTTTACTCATGGGGTGTTAGCTTTCTCCCTAGGCCCTATAGTTATAGGGATCTTATATAGTGTTCACTAGTTGTCACTGTTATTATGGTATAAGTGACATATTTATCTGGAACTATATTTTCCATGGGGTGATATTTCTTGGTTTTTACAAATTTTGACATGATAATATATTATACATTCTCTGGTATAAGTAAATGGCTTATTTAAAATATGATTTCAAACTTTTTAATCTATATTTATTTGGGAACTATGAAAATGGGGAACTATTTTACCATTCTTTCGATACAACTATTAAAACTATTTATCATGAAATGTTATATTTTAAATTAAGAATATTAAAATTATTTGAAATAGAATTTTTATGGAACATGTAGGTGGTATCATATTGACCCAATTTAGCACAAACCATGCACACTCTTTGAGGGTGTGTAGGAATTATTTTGTTTAGTGAAGAAATGTTAAAGGCACCATAGTGAAGAAATGAATTTTATATCAGTTGAGTATGGGTAGTTCGAGGCATGGAAGTGGTATGTTTTCCTCATATCATATCAAGTAGATATCAGCAATTTTGGTTGTCTATTTATGGGTATTTGCATAAATTTTATTTTGGTCTCTTTCATGATACTTTTGGTTTTATCACTACCATGGGCACTTCATTATATATTGAATATTTATTCTTATTTATCTTTTTAAGATCATAGGTTTTAGTATGAGGTGTGGATATTTTTTATTTCAGTTAAACTCCATTATTTTGACCTAATATCATTGAATAATAATATCATTAGTTTTTTGTGGGTGTATGTGTCTTTTTTTAAGCATAGAGCCTAAATTTTGGAGAAAAACTATTGGACCACATGGTTATGAGAAACCATGTGACCGAGACACATGATTAGGAGTGACCATGTGGGACTGGATAAAGGGAAGTAGGAGGCCAAATGGTTTGAGTAAACTGTGTTGCCAAGGGTGTACTTCTGTATGCATAGCTCTAATGTTTTTAGTAGATGATTATACTAGGGTATGTGAATAGTTTTCCTAACCTTGAACATAAACTATGTGATTAACCCCTTGAGGAAGAGAAGGGAACATGATTGGTGCATGGTTTGGCCAACCATGCATCCAAGCCATGAGACACATTACTTTTGGATGAAATGAAAAAATTTTCCTTAAAAATCATAATAAATCAATCCATCCTTCTATTTTTCCTGATTCTGTGGATTTATCCTCCTCCCATAGCTTTCATCAAGCCTCCTCCAAGGCTTTGGTGTAGATTCTCCATCCAGACTCAGAATCAGACATTTTTCATATTGTTAGATCTACATCGGAAAGTTCAACATTCATATTATGCCATTATATATTTTTCTAGTTATTCACAAAGTTATTTAGGTGAAAGTTGATATTCTATATTTCCTTGATTATCATTTTTTATTCATTTTCCTCCCACTGTGGGACTAATTAGAGGTAAATGTTAAAGGATTTTTCTACCACAGACCTATATTTTGTGGTATATAAATTCCCCTAAGGGTTTATGATTTACAAGTGTTGTCATTGTTGTGATGCATTCTATAATTTTCATTGTTTCCCCTAAAATTCATTTATTTAATGAAATGAATGAATTAGAACTAGTTATAATTACATACTAGTACATTGGTTAATGTTGGATGTTTCTATACAAAACTTAGGCCACCCATGCAGTGTGACCTTGTATCTAACATATGTTACATGACCCCAATGCCAGCCTGTGAGCTTGTACTTTTCTCAAATCAGGAGTGATAAGAATGGTTCCCCGGTCTAGGTTGGCCACATGACCTCAAGCACATCTTCAAGAATGCTAGAGGCTTCCGACTAAAAGTGAGGGACTTTTAAGGTTTTTTGGTTGAGACAATTCCCTCATAGGTAAAAGGTAATACACAGTGGAAGAAAAACATATTATAACAAGTAGAAAAATAAAATAAATAAATAAACATCAGTTGAAGAAAATAAATAATACCAACTGAATAAATGAAAAGTATGAAAGATGATAAATAAAAATTGATAAAAAATTATGTCATTCTATGATGCCTATAAAAAAGTAAATGTATGGAAAGGAGAAATACAAGCACGCTCTCAAAGATGTAATGGAAACGAAAAATGTGAAATAATTCCATCTCGAGTAAAGGATAGGTCCACTATCACCAATCTCCATCAAAAGCAGCATGCAACACTAAAAAATCGGAAGCAGAATGATTCCATTTATCTTTACTGATGAACACATAATGTACTCAGGCACCAAACGATACCCGAGTTGGGTATGACATAAAATCCTTCTATTCCAGCACCCATGGTTCCAAAACCATTCCATTTCATGCTGAAAACAAAAGTAGTGTTCAGATATATTATAAATTCAATCAATTAAATAAACAAAATAATATGAGTGACACTTGGTTAGGGTTCTCAATGGCACCAATACCATACCACATGCTTAGGCCTAAGGTGGAAATCTTAATGAAGAACCTATATAAAAAATGATTTATATATATAATCCTATAAAAAAGAAATACTAAAAAAGAGCATTCCCCTAAGCATTTTTTATAGCTTGGGGTCTAATTTATGTGTCAAAAAAATGTGATTCAACGAACCATGGAGTTATCACATTTCAAAAGGAACTCAAAGTGATATCAATAAAAAATTATTCATATTATCATTATTATTATAATAAATTTTAGAGTATTAGTCTGAGCTCATCCCAATGTTATAACTATAGTACATCCTTCAATTTATCCAATACCACTAAGCTCGTCCATGAAAATATTCCAAAAGACCAAGTATCACTCTAGGAATGGTTTATCATGAGTCTATCTGAGGTATCACACATGACGGTTAAAGTATCACCTAATGATTGGAACAACCACTTTTCTAACAATTCCATCCTTGATTTTCCATTGGGAACCAGTATCACTCATGAGTATATAGAAATCCCAGGGAAACCATCATCTATAAAATCTTAAGTCATCGACTCCCAAGAATGTAGTGTGGTAACAAATCAAGAATGAATAGTTAATGTATGGGTCCTTAATATGAAACTCATGTTCTCTCACTACCCACAATTTAATTTGATTTTGAAGAAGCAGATATCTGAGAGTACTCATTTTATAATTACAAAAAATCAAATTTAGCAACTAAAATCCACGTAATTCCATATTATTCAAGGCCAATAATGAAAACCAAAAGTAAGTAGCACAAACAATATATCAACACCCAAACATGCCTAGTGAAATTAACTCATAACACTTTTGGTTGAAATCTGTGCACCTCCATTAGAGTAGTTTTATTCCAAAACATGACAATAATCTTGTAGCAAATAAATTAACTAATTAATTTAATATCATAGTCCAGGTTTTATCAAGGAAAAAACTTTATCAGAAAAAGTAGAAAAAATGTATATTTTTAAATCTATAATTTCATAGCATGGTAAGAATTTTTACAAGGAATAATTAGGAATAATAAAACAAACAAAACCCCAAATTTCATTATTTAGAGTTATCCTAAATAATTATTTTGATTTAAAACTCAACCAAATAGGGGTCATGAAAACACTTGAAATTAATAAATTAATTTTTTAGGGATAACAAAAATTAGACCTATTACGTCTGCACACCCAAAGAGGTATCTGATAATATTTCAAAAATTTAAACAACTTGTTTAACCTCAAAAAATTTCTCAATAGTCAGGAAAAGTGTTTTAATTAAATTAGATTGAGTAAAATTGAGTATCTCCAGTAGGCACTAATGAGAAGCACAAATGTGAGAGTCAAAAGATGCAATGTAATTATGTGAAAAGAATAGAAACAAAACCTCAAAACATTAGTGGATTATATTCTCCATATAAAACATTAATTTGACATAAAATTGGTATAAAAAATGTTGTAGAAAAATCCCTAAAATAGGGAAAAATTACTTCTATGGTAGATTGCATGATGGGTGGTGGAGGAAATCTTAAATTGTTTGAAAGAGATTATAAGAATTACTGAGAGGATCACTGCACCTCCTATGGAATCAAAATCAGAGACTAAATGGAGTCACAATAAGCTTCTGAAGGGAGAGTGGAGGTGGAGGTCAGGGCGTTACAAAGAGGGGCACTACGGGGGTAATGCACCATGGGAGATAAAAGAGGGGGAGAAAAAAATAATGGAAGAAACAAATAGATGAAAAAAAGACAAGACAAAAATGAAATAAATAAAATAAAATAAAATAAAATGATGGAAAAAAGAAAAGGAAATAAAAATAATTAAAAATTGATAGTGCCCATTTAAATTGGTTTCACTTTTCTTATAACCCCCTTATTATTTTAAAATTTATTCTTATCGATTTTTTCATTATATTAATTTTTTTAAATTTATTTTCCTTTGTTTTTAATTTCATTTAATTTATTTAATTTTATTTAATTTTTTTCATTAATTTAAATTATTTTAAATTATAAAACACCATAGGTAATGGGGTATTAATTAATTTATCTTGTGCACCCATTTAATTTCATTAAGGTAAAAAACCAAAATTTTAAAATAGCCTATACCTTACTTAAATTTGGGACATTACAACCTACCCTCTTTAAGACAACTAGTCCCCAAGTTTCCCCTATAAGGGTAGTGGAACATCATCTAAGAAATGCTCCAGCTATTGAGCATTCACATCGGTCTCATACTCACAGGTATCATCTTGAACACATCCATACTACAATAGCACATGATCAAGACGAACTAACCTCCCTCGAAAAACCTTTATACTAAGATCGAAAATACAAACCGGACACTCCTTGAAGGATTCATCTTCCTCAATGTTGATTTCATCATGGTCTAAATAATGGGATGGGATTTGATGATACTATCAAATATGATATACATGGAAGAAATTGTAAATAGCATGGTACATCAGAGGTAATAGTAGCCGATAGGCTACTGGCCCAACTATCATTACTATCTCGAAAGGCCCGACATATCTCGGTGATAACATCCCAAGTCTCCTGAACTACCTGTGACCCATTCTGAATGAAACATGTATAAAGACTCGATATCCCACCTCTAACGCTGAAGGTATGTGCAATGATCAGTATAAGACTCCTTTCTAGACTGAGCAATAGTCATACACTTATGAATCAGCAGAACATTCTCAGAACTCTTTTGAATGAGATGAGGACCCAATAGTGCTGCTTCACCTGCTTTGAGACAGTATAAAGGTGAATCGAATGGTCTACCATATAGGGCCTCATATGAAGACATTTGAATTGTCTCCTGAAAGATTCTATTATAGTTAAAATCAATAAGAGAAATATTTTTCTCCCAGGAACCTCCAAATAAAATATACCGGCTCGTAGCATATCCTCTACCACTCGTATGGTTCACTTAGACTGCCCATTGTTATGAGGGTGATATGCAGTACTCAAGAGTACCTATGAACCCAGTGCTTCACAAACCCTTTCCAGAACTGTGATGTAAATCTGGAATCTCTTTCCATGATAATAGAATGAGGTACACTATGACGTTTCACTATCTCATGGATATACAACCATTCCAACTCAACAATAGAAAAGGTCTCCCAGATAGGTAGTAATTGTGATACTTTTTTAAATATATCAACAATCACCCGTACTTCATCGCTACCACAAGGAGTTCTTGGAAAGACTGTAACAAAATCCATGGTGATGGAATTCCATTTCCACTTAGGAAGGGATAGAGGTCGTATAAGTTTAGTACGTCATTGGTGCTCTGCCTTCACCCATTGACAGGCGAGGCACAAAGTGACGAATCCCGCAATCGGCTTCTCCATACCCATCCACTAGTACTAATGACACATGTCTCAATACTTCTTGGTAATTCCCGGATGAACATCCCCAACATAGGAATGATATTCCTTTATCAGTTTTCCCCCTATATCTCAAGGTACCCATACATGACCACAGTAAAGTAAAGTTTCACTACCACCAATAACCCAACGAGGAGGTGGGTTCTCTCCGGTGATGATCTCCCTTAAAACAAGCCCATCTGGATTAGATAACTGTCACAAATGACTCACTCCAAAATAGGGAATTTTATTGTAGGATCTATTAAAATTGGTCTTCCACACTGTTTCTAAGCCTTTATATGCCTTTTAGAAAACAAATCCATCATCTTTCACTCACTATTGGCTTCCTAGATGGTCTGTGTCTATGTGGTGTGGCTCAAAGCGTCATACATGACATTTCCCTTACCAGGGGTATAAGAAATCTCAAAATTAAACTATTGTAGGTATTCAACTCACCTGTATGGCCATAAATTCAAGTCCCACTATGTGGGGATATATTTCAAGCTTTTATGATCCATGTAAAAAATGAACCTTTCACCCAAAAAGTAATATATCGAACAACGTAAATCCTGAACCATAACTAATAACTCAAGGTTAGGTGTAGGATAGTTTCACTCATGAGGTCTCATTTAGCGGGATCTATATGCCATGTTTCAATTTCCCAGCCTTAAAACAACACCATGTCTGATTCCTAATGAGTCACAGTAAACATAATAGATTATGCCTGGCTCAGGAGGAATTAGGATGGGAGTTGAGGTCAGTATTCCCTTTAACCCCTAAAAATATTTTTTACATGCTTATAACCAGAATAATTGTACACCCTTCTTAGTTAGACATGTAATAGGAACTACTAAGAAGAAATAATCATTTTTGAAACACTTGTAATAACCAGAAAGCCCCAATAAATTGTGTATGTCAAAAAATTATTTGGTTTATCCCTTTAAACTATGATGCTCACCATTTCAAAGTCAACTGATACTCCTACCTCCGATATAATAATACCCAAGAAGTGAAATTTATAAATACATAGGTGGCATTTGTGGAGCTTTACATATAGCTAGTTCTCTATAAGTGTACTCAACATGATCTCAAGATGGGTTCCATGGACGTGTTTGGAGTGCGAATACACCAAGAAGTCCTCAAAAAAACCACCAAAATTTAATAAAGGTATGAGTTAAAACGCCACTTTATCAAAGTCATGAAGATTGTTAGTACATTCATAAGGTCAAATGGAATTACTAAATACTCATAGAATCTATACCTTCTACAGATTTTTTTACATGGTATCTCAGATGGTTACACATGTACATAGTGATATCCCGACCTCAGATCAATAATAGAGTGAAAAAATAATCCTCAGAGCTATTCAAAGTTTTCATCTATATGAGGAAATGAATATCAATTCTTTACTATAATATGGTTGAGTCGGCGATAATTCACACATAATATGAGTGTACCATTAGCCTTATTGAAAAAATGAACCGGTAAACCCCGCAACGATGTCATAGATCTGATAAAACACTTAGCCTCAAGGTATTAAAGCTACTTTTTGAGTTCATATAGCTTTGTAGGTTCCATCCTATAAAGCTAAATAGACATTGCTTCCACACCTGGTCTTAGATCGATAGTGAAATCAACTTCCCAAGTGAGTGGTAAGCTAGAGAAATTGTTAGGGAAGATGTCCCTAAAATTATCCACAATGGGAGGGGATTCCACTAGCTAAATTCCTTAATAACTTAGTGAGAGACTTGCTAACTGAGCTGTCACTATACCTAGTCTTGTGTGTTTAAGTCCATCTCAATCTGATTGCCTATCCCATTATCCTTTATGTAGATATGTGTCACTCTAAGGGTATGTGATGGACATCGATGATGCTATTAATCCACATGGGCATGATATGGAGTGAGCTAGTTCATACCAGTAATGAATTTGATGCTAGAAATATTGATGATGTAGAAATTTCAAAAGAAATGGTACCCACCTATATCAAGGGGGGACCCTTGGCATTAGCATATTCCCTCTATCCTTACCTCTAAGGGAGTGTTGAGAGACATGATGATACGAAGGAACTAAATTGTAAAACCAAGTCTTTCAAAAACAACAGCTGACAAAAATGAGTGTGATGCTCCACTATCAAAAAAATAGGAGAAACTAAAGTAGAGTATACTAGAGTAGTACCTCTATATGTAGATGGTCTGAAACTCTTCTAATCTAGTGCTCGTTGCACTGCCTATATTATTCATGAATCGTGACTTTGAGATTCTTACAGACTATACTAAGGAGGTCTGCTTTACTGACACTAATATTCTAGAACATGATTCCCTCGACCACAACCTTGATCATTACATCGGCCTAATCAGCTGGTGGAAAATAAACTTATAGGTTTTTGTGGATTCATAGATTCCATACCTGATAACGGTGCTAGTACAGATCATCTAACACTAGATTATGATGACAATGAATGGCATAAACATTGATGGTGACCTATCTGGCTATAAGATCAACACTCCATAAAGTATCTCACGCACTGAGTCTTCTTATAGAAAACCGGGCTGCACTGATGACATCTGATGAAACTATCAAAATGTGTTTCTTGTTTCGGATTTACCCCATTGGAACATTCAAAATGATGCTTCCAATTTCTTGAAGAACCATCACCATGTCTTCAAACTGAACAACCCTGGTTCACAAGTTTAGATTCCCTAAAATTTTATTATGAAATTTGGTATTCATTCACAATATCTACAATAGTTTTAAAATGAAATAAATCCACCTATAAGAGGATATAATATCTGATTCCATATTCAAAGCTTCTTGCAGGTGTCTATGCATCAGTGGTTAGAGATGGAGAAAAATTATGAAGCTCTGTGAAATGAGTAGAATAATCTATCATTTTTATAGATTCTTGATAAAGATTTAAAAACTCATTGGCATGATCATCTATCATAGTATACAGAAATAAGTGATCATAGAATTTTTTTTGTATGTTTACCCAAATGATGTCTCTAGTCTTCTCCGCCTGAGAAATAAAATCCCGACAATATTTGGCAGAGTCACGAAGCATGTAAACTATAGGTTTGACCCTCTTCTCTATAAGTGTCTCAATATGGTCAAATATGGACTTCATCGATCTTATCTATGATTTTGTGGCATTGGGACCACCAATCAATGAGAAGGTGGGAGGGTGCTACTACATAACATCCTATGTAAGCTCTGCCATAGATGGGGATGGTCTAGGAACATTTGGAACTGATTGAATAAAATTGAGAAGACTATCCTTGAACTGAGAATTAGGGCCCATTGAATGATTACATGGATGTGGTACTATAGTAGAAACTATAGTTTGTACTATAGGTAACACCATGGGAGGCACTACAAGAGGATCTTTTACTGGTTCGGGACCCACCATCTCTAGAACATACTGAACAGCACTCTCCTGAGGTATAACATGAATAAATCACAGCAGAATTGTTCTCTAATATCCAAACACACCTTTTTAGAAATAATTTTATAGAATACAAGGATAAAAGTTAATCATGGAATAATGAGGGCTAGTACATTGTCTACCTCTTAGAACTACACAACAGATAACCCGCTCCATGAGCATGGTCTAGATAAGGAACATAAAACTTAATAGGATCTCTAAAATGATTCCAACAAAGAATTTATTATGTAATGTCATTTTAATGTATAAAAACTATCAGAACATTATATTTAACAAATAGGCACTTCAAATTTTTATAACTATGCACAACAACAATCACATGAAAATAGGCAGATGTGCACTGAAAGTAGATATGAAATGGCAATATGCATGTCATTTTAATGCCTATGGTTCCAAATATGATACATGTAAATGAATTGTCCTAGTATCCTAGGTATGCAGTGGTACAAACCATTATCTCAACAATAATAATATTAATAGCAATACAAAAAAAATTGTGTCACATAACGATGAAATCATATCAACAATAATCGGCATAATCAATAATGGGAATCCCATTCCAGGAATTTTGGTTTCCCTTATACACGGGTTAGCTATGCCCAAACACAATGATAGTTCAAAATTCATATATCCTAGTTTCTTTTATAACCAAAATAGTAAGAAATATGAAAACAAACACTATGATACCACTTTGTAACATCCCCGACCCAGGTGCCACTGGAAAGGTGCTCCGAGCCGAGTTAGCCATATGACCTAAAGCGCATCTCCCTGAATGCCAGAGGCTCCCAGCTAGTAGTGAGGGCCTTTTAACTTTTTTTGGTGAGTCTATTCCCTCGTAGGTAAATGGTAATAAACAATATAAGAAAATTAATTTATAAAAAATTGCATATGTATATAAATAAACAAACTGCATCAGAATAAAATAAATAATCCCAACTAAATAAATGACAAGTGAAAAAGATGACAAATAAATCCTGATACACAATGATGTCATGATATGATTTCTATGATAAATAAATATAACATAAAGCAGAAATCCACAAATTATATCAAATATATAATGAAAATTAACAAAACTGAAACAACTGAATCTCAAGAAAAGGCTCAATCCTCTTCCCCCAATCTCCAACCTAAGAAGTAATCAACACTCAACCAATGGAAATATCACGATTCCCTTTATCCATAACTATGAACATATAATTTACTCTGGTACCAAATGATTCCATAGTAGGGGAGTGAGATAGAATCCTATTAGGAGGGAACCCATAGTGTTTAAACCATTCCATTTCATTTTATAAATAAAAGAAGTGTTCTAATATATGATAAATGAAAGAAATTAAATAAAAAAAATTAAATGAGTGTCACTTAATTTGGGTTATCAATAGCACCCATCCCATACCACCTACTTTGGCCTAAAATAGGAATATGAGTGAATTGCCTATAAAAATAATGATGTATATATATATATATGCATAGAAAATTGAAGACAGACTAAAAAGAAGCATACCCCACACTTGTGTTATAGCTTCGGGTCAAATTTATGTATCAACCAAAGTGTGCATCAAGGAAGCAGATAGGTATCTCAATTCAAAACGAACTCAAAGAATAATCAATAAAAAATGTCCTAGCATTATTGTTGTTATTGTATTAATGTTTAGAGTTGGAGTTCGAGCTCATCCCAAAGGTATCAC
The DNA here is from genome assembly GCA_963277665.1 of Viscum album. Taxonomy (NCBI): domain Eukaryota; kingdom Viridiplantae; phylum Streptophyta; class Magnoliopsida; order Santalales; family Viscaceae; genus Viscum; species Viscum album. The sequence continues at coordinate 1,710,672,931 of OY728165.1, read as the reverse complement.
TATGGGAAATCCTTCAATTTATCTAATACCATTGAACTCATCCATGACAACCTTCTAAAAGACCAAATATCATTCAACGCATGGTTTATCATGATTACATCCTAGGTATCGCATATAAGGGGTCATGTATTACTCAAGGATTGGCACAGACACTGTTCCAATGGTTCCTCCCTTGATTTTATCTTAGGGAACCAATATCAGTCATGAATTTATAAATAGTCCATGGAAACCCCTGTGTAGAAAAGCCTAAGACATCTCCTCCCTGACATGTAGTGTGGTTGAGAATCGGAAATAGAGAGTGAATGTGTGGCTCATTAATATAGAACCCACATTCCCCCTACCCTGAATTTAATTATATTTCAAAGAAGCATATATCATAGAGTACACATTTTATAATTAAAAAAATCACTTTTAGAAACTAAAAGTCACGAACTTCCTGGTTATTCAAGGCCAACAATCACATCCAAAACTAAGTAGCACAATTAATATATGAACAACCAAACATGCATAAATAATCCAACCCATCATCCTTTGGGTTGAAATCTATGCACTTCTTTTAGAAAAGTCTTATTCCAAAACATGACATTAATATTCTAGAAAATAAATTAACTAATTAATTTAATATCATAGTCCATGGTTTATCAAGTCAAAACACATTATCAGTGAAAGAATAAAAATACATTTTTTTTCTTTTATAATAGCATAGAATGGTAATAATTTTTACAAGGAATCAATTTTCATAAACAAATAAACAAAAACCAAAATTTTTGGGTTTATATTTATCTTAAATAATTTATTTCATTTAAAATTCAACAAAAGAGGGGCTGCATAAACACATGAAATTAATAAATTAATTATTTGGGGCTAATTTAATTTAGACCAATTATGTCAGCACACCCAAAGGGTATCCAATTATTTTTTAAAAAATTTAAAAAGTTGGTTCACCTCAAATAAGGTCGAAATAGTCATGAAAGAAATTTTAATTAATTTAGATAGAGAAAAATTTAGTATCATTGGTAGGAATTGATGAATGACACAAATGTGTGATATTAAAGATACAATGAAACTATGGAAGAATGATTAGACACCTGACCTCATAATCATTCTATATCCTATTCTATGTGGAATGCTTTTATTTTACCTAAAATTGAAAGAATTAGGGGTTTTCGAAAAACCTCAAAAATAGGGAAAATTCATCCCTTGGTAGATTACGCAATGGATGGTGATTGAAATCATAAATTGTTTGAAACAGATTGTAATCCTTATTAAGAGGATCACTGCACTTCAAATGGCATCAAAAATAGAGAAGAAACAGATTCATAGTAGGATTTCAAGGGGAGAGCGGAGGAGGAGGTCGGGGCGCTGTAGGGGGGCGCTATAAGGGGTGACTCACCAAGGGGGAGAGGAGAAGAAGAGAAAACAATAATGTAAGAAATAAAAAAGTGGAAAAAATAATAAAATAATAATATAGAAAAAGTAAATATGTAAAAATAAAATAAAATAAAAGTATTGAAAATGAAAATGAAATAAAAATAATAAAAATGGGCTAATGCACATTTTAATTATTTTCACTTTTTTCATAACCACCTTCTTATTTTATTTTAAATTTTATTTTTAACCCTATTTAACTTCTTTTTATTTCATTTATGTTTTTTTGGGTTTTTTATTTTTTTAATTTATTTAAATTAATTTATTAACATAAATTAATTTAAATTATAAAACACTGTAGGGAAGAGAGTATTATTTAATTTAGTCCATGCACTCATTTAATTTATTTATGGTAAAAACCCAAAATTTTGAAATGGTCCGTACCTTGCTTAAATTTAGGATGTTACATAGCTTATCTATTTTAATGGAAACCATAGTGAGATATAAATGAATTTCATAAGGTTGTGAGAAATTTTTTTTCCTATTCATTATGAATTAAAGGAAGGGTTCGAATTGAATTTATATGATAAGTTTTATTCATTATTTTCATGTAATGCATATTATTAAAATGGGTAAATTATTTTACATGGAATTGTGAATTGATTAATGAAATGAGATGATGAATTAACTATGGTAGTGGGCACCTTGGTCTTCTATGCATTTGATCCAGCCCTTCGTGGTCTTACAATGGATTACATGAAATAGTCCATTAGGGATGTTATAAACTTGATTACATGGTATGGAAATTGTGTATACCTTTCAATGCATTACAGATAGCATTGATATAGGTATCAGATTATATTTGTTAGATTGGAAAGCATCACACCTACTTTATTTATTCTCTGCAGTATCCCTTGTTTATGGGTTCTTGGTTATTGTTCACAGTGATCCTTGTTGGACCAGAGGGGATCACATATACTATTGAAACTTACTTTTATTATGGTTTACGTGTTATATATTTCACACTATTTTAGTTTATATTGCATATATTGTACTTGTTATAGACACCATTGGTGGTGGCCTACTGACTACTATATCTCACCTTGTTTGAGTCACCTTTGGGAACCTAGACAAACTTTATGGATATATTTAGGGTCTAAGGAATGTTCCCATAGTATTATGCTTGATTGTTTATTTATTTTGTGCAGGGGAGAACAAGTCTAAAAATTGTTCATGATGCTATCTAGAGATAGTTCTTTTGTACTTTTTTACTTTTTATTAATGTATTATAATGGATGTCTTTGTACATGATTTTATTCTTTTTAAGGACAAAATACATCCTCTTTTATATGAGATTACCTTTGGAATTTTTTAATTAGTACTATCTTCGATGTTTATCTTTCTTCTGGTTGATTTACTACTTCCACTATTTACTTTTCATATTATAACACTATGTTACATTTTTATCATGAGGGTATAGTCTCTCTATTGTCCCATCATAGACTCTCATAGATAGTTGGTAGCCTCTGTAATATGAGGATGTGTGTTTGAGGCCATGTGACCCATCTGCATGAGGCACCATTTAGTGGCTCCCAATTCAGGATGTTACAAAGTGATATCATATGTTTTTTTATAGATTTAATATTCTAAGGAAATAGAAATGATATTAGAAAAAAAATTAATTTGGTAATAAAATATTCATGGGAGTATCGATCCCATGAACAAGGAAAATAAAAATTTCGAGGAATAGAAATTGAAATTTTTGGATTATAATAATAAAGTTGATATATTTCACCATTGGGTGACACACTTGATGTGTGATGTTATTTTTGATATTATTGAGAATTTTATTTTTCTATGGACCGATTAAATAGAGTAATTTCATCTCATGCATAATTTTGGGAACTTTATTTGATCAACTAGTCATGCATTATGCCATGTCATATAGGATTAAATAAATGACTTCATGCCATTATTTTGTGTGACTTGTGTGGTATACTAATTTTTTATATATTTTTATAAAATAAATTGAGCGAAAATAGTTTCTATTTAGTGTTCCTGATGTAACCTAATTTTTTTCCATATATAGGCCTCAATAGATTCCGTAATCATCCAATTATGGAACGTAGAGTCATTGACCATTTGTGTCTTGGACTGGAACATGTTATGAATTGGATTAAGTGGATGTAACACTATAATCCATGAGATGTATGGGTCCTTATGGATAAATGTTTTTCACTAATTTTATTCAACCATTTAATTATAATTTTAATATAAATATATATATATATATATATGAATCTGAATGAAATTAAGATGGTGAAATATATAACTTGAGGAAAACCTAACATTGGAATGGATAGCAGGTAGGGTATCTAGTGCCCTTTATCATTGTATCAATTATACAATCCTAGATTTATGATCATTTAGAGGTGTTTTTTGTTTTTTAGGAATACATAAACCTATGATATGATTCATATCTATTATCGTTTTGCTACCAACATTTTTTTCTCTGAGGTGTGTGTCTAGAATTATAGAGACATTCCACCACGATGACCTATAGCAATGTATTGGGAGGATGGTGACAACCTTGCTCTGGTGGTGGTGGGCCATGGTATTCAATTAGATCCTCATTCATTTCTACTTATGGTACTAATGGTTTTACCAGATGTGGTTTCTAACACCCAGTTCTGTGAGGGTTTCCTATGATTTATTCAGACCTTTCTGGGAACCCTATAGCCTTCCACGATTATGGAAGAGATGATATGCATGCTTCTACAGCAGCATCATCCATTTTTTTAGGTATTTCTATCCATAGGATATTAAGATATGGTTTAGGAATACTTTATCGATATTTGAGCATCTGGATACGCCTTCTAATAGGATAGGGAAGCTCGTGAAATATATTCTTCGAGGTGAAGCTAAACACTAGAGGGATGTTTTCAACCAAGTTGATAAGCTCTGGGACAAGGTTTGGAGTGATTTTCAATCTATGTTTTATGATTGATTTTTATCTAAGATTCTAAGAGAAGAGTTATATAGTGAGTTTATGAGTCTAGAGTTGGTTATGATGACCTTTATTGAGTATTCATCTCATTTTACAGAGCATCGTTGTTTTACAATTATTTTTCTTGATGATGTTATTTCGATGGAGATACATTTCAAGGAAGGTCTAAAAAATTGTGTTCAATCATAGGTCTACATGATTAAATTGACTACTATTTCTAAGATAGAGAATTGAGAACTTATTACTGAATAGAAACTGAGGGAATCCAGGGGTGCAGAGATAGAAATTCTACCTCTTGATTCTGTGGTTCAACTTCTTATGGTAGGAAGAACTGTTTGGATGCTTCTCGTGAGGGGAATACGAGCTAGGATATTAGTGTTGGTAGTTCAGTTTTATATCACCAATGTGGGAGATGAGGAAATATGGGGAATTATTGTGATCAAGACCCTGTCAAGTGTCGAGAACGAGGAAATATGGGACATGTGAAACTTTTCTATAGAACCATCCCTCCAGCCATCGTTGGAAGAGGATTGACTCTAAATCCAAGTTATGGGGAGAGATTCAATTCTTCGCATCTAGCTGGTAGATATAGTAGTGCTGGTCATTCAGGCTGAAGTAGTGGTCATGGCTGAGGTTGCTAAGCACATGTAGTACCTAGATAGAATAGTGGGCTGACTATAGGTAGTGATGTTGATTCATAGAGTCACAGTTCAGGCTAGATATATTATGTATATCCTATACCTAAAGAGTAGAGATTCAATCCATCTATGAATAATGTTAAGATCATAATATGCTATAATTTTTGTATAAACACTTCTTGATACATGTGTTTCCCATGGTTTCATATATGTGAATATTTTTTAGATCCTTTGGATCATTATTCAGTCCTATGAGGGAGTTGTGATACTAGATACTCTATTATATATGATAACAAAGGGTATATGACAGTACATGGATTTCCCTATTGATATTGGTTCATGTCACTTCATATGATACCTCTTCTTCCTTGAAATGATAGGGTTTTAAATCACACATGGGATTAAATGGCTTGTTACTTATCAAACCCATGTTTATTTCTATCTCCAAATGGTGAATTTTGCATCACTAGAGGGTATAGTTTTTTTCCTAAAGGTTAATGGGATATTTAGGCAAGGATATTGGGAAGATATCATTGTGGGATGAGAATGATGAAATCATTGATAGTTAGAAGATCAGGGATTATGTCAGGTAGATTCCTCTCTTGTGGTTGATAATTTCAGGGATGTTTTCCTTGATGAATTTTATGGTTTACCTCTTAATAAAAAGGTGGATTTATCCATCAGGCTAGTACCATGAAATATACTAATATCCATTTCTCCTTACTAGATGACTACTATTTAGTTATAGGAGCTCAATAGGTATCTACATGACTTAAAAGTAAATGGGTTTTTATAAACTAGTACTTCTCTGTGTGGATTTGTGGTCTTTTTGAGAAAATTCTGAAGGAAACCCTCAATATATGTGTCAATTAAAGAAATTTCAACCAGTTTATGGTAACAAACTAGTATCATTTTCCATGGATAGATGATCAATTCAATTTTATATGAGGATCTTGGGTATTCTAGAAGATTTATTTGTGGTTAGGATATCATCAGGTGTCGTTTTGACCAACATACATTCCTTATAAATCCTTTTATAGAATGTGTGGTCTATATGACTATCTGGTTATGTCATTTAGTCTCATGAACATGAAAACAATTTTCATGGTAGTGATGAACCGATTTTTCCATCCTCATCTGGATTCATTTATGGTGGTATTTGTGGACGGTATCTTGGTGTATTCTAACAATCAACATGACCATTCCAAAAATCATGAGATAATTTTTAATACCCTGAGGGAGAATCATTTATAAGATAATATCTCAAACTGCCGATTCTAGATAGATAAGATTACCTTTTTGGGTCATATTATCTTAGATATGGGATTATTAGTTGACCTAGATAAGGTGAGAGATATAGTTTCTTGGAAGAAAACCAAGAAAATAGTTGAAAAATATATTTTCATTGGTTTAGTTAGATATTATAGGCATTTAATATAGGACTTCCCTTTCTTAGTATAACCTTTGATAGTCTTGAATAAGAAGGGTGTGATTTTTGTATGGAATATACCTATCATTCATCCTTTTAGGATTTGAAAAGGAGACTGACTTTTGCACCAGTCCTAATTATTCTAGATCATGGATGGAGATATACTATAAATTGTGATATTTTAGGTACAAGTAAGAGATGTTTAGATGAAAGATGGTAAATTCATAAAATACAGGACTCATAAGATGAGGCAACATAATTGGAATTACCCAATGTATGATATGGATTTATCCACTACTGTAAATTACATGAGTTGTTGGAAGTACTATTTAATGGTAGAATGTTTTCTAGTGTATGTGGACCACAAAATCCTCAATTACATATTTACTCAGTGTGATTTGAATCTAATTCAGTGAATATGTCTTGAATGCCTAAAGATGTTTGACTTTAAGATTTACTATATTCCTGGTAAAGTTAATGCAATTACTGGTGCATTAAGTATGAGGAATTAGATATAGTTGATTCAGGAGTCCAGTATAATGTGGAAGCCCGTGGACTTGGTTTTAGAGATACACTCGGAGGTAAAAGATGGAAAATGCCAAATTTTAATCACTCACTTATTAGCGACCTCCACTCTTTTGGATATAGGGAGTATGAGACAATTATATGATGTTTGGGGCCTAGTTGTATGTTATAGGATGTCAAGTGAGGACCCACATCCTTTTTGGAATATTTGCAGGGATGAAATTTTTTATATTCATTGTCACATTTGGGTTTCATCTGACATACATGAGGAAATGATGTGGGAGATTCATGCCTCATTTTGGGCAGTACATCCTGGTGTTACCAAGATGTATGAAAAATTTCACCATCAATACTGGTGGATGATGATTAAATGAGTGGTATCTTGTTTTTTCAAGAGGTTTTCCACCTATTTGTATATGAAGGAAGAAAACCAGTGACCAACTGTGATTTTAAAGTAGTTTTCCATTTCGGAGTGTAAATGGGATGATGTCATGTTGTATATCATGACCAGGTTACCGAGGTCTCCTAGAGGTAGTGATGTTGTATTGGTTTCTTTGGATATGCTCATGAAGGATCCTTATTTCATGCTGACCAGGGATATAATCTTGGTAGATGAGCTAGGGAGATTGTATATCTGAGTGATTGTATGCCTTCATGGGTTCCTCATACCATGGTATCAAATAAGGATGCAAGGTTTATATATCAATTTTGTAAGACCTTTTAGAGGGTTTTGGGCACATAGGTGCTTTAATAACAACATACCACCCTCTAAATGATGGCCAGTTAGAATGCACTATTAAGGTTCTTGAGGAAATTCTTAGAGAATGTGTCCTTGATTTCATGAGCTCTAAGAAGAGGAATATACCCCTGGTTAAGTACACATACAAAAATAGATATTATAAGACTATATAGATGACACCTTATGAGAATTTTTATGGTATTCCATGTCGATCACTCTTGTGATCGTTTGAGGCAAGTGGGGTGGATCTACTCAGACCCCATCTCATGTAGAAGACTTTAGAGAAGGTCTAATTGATCAGAAAGTGTATGGGTAATGCATAGTAAATAAAAAAATTACATCGATAACCATTGTTGTTATATGGATTTCAAGGTCATGGATCATGTTTTTTATTTATCTAATCGATGATGGGACCTAGATGGATTAGGAGACTTGGTAATATTTCACCATGATATATCAATCTATTTGAGATTATGGAGAGAGTTAGGCTAGTAGATGACCAGTTCTAGTACTTTAGTGGTACCAATATAGGCATGATTTATTCCATGTATCTCGCCTACTCTATTATCATTCAGACCCATATCACACTCTATATCAGAATGAGCTTGAGGTGCATCTTGATGTGTCCATTGAGAAAAATTTTATTTGTATCATTGATGGGAGATTGAATATTTTATAAGGATGGTCAGTTTCTCTAATACAGGTCCTATAGAATCATGGACATTTACTATGAAAGACTTGGGAGTGTAGGGATGGTGTACAAGATCAGTGGTTAGAGTTATTATTAGGTGATTCTTGACCATCCTTGGAATGACAATTCCAGGATGAATTGTTATAAGGGAGGGATATTGTAAGATCCCATATCATCCTTGGAGGTATGGATCTTTTTAATATTAATAAAACTCATTAGTCTTGACCTAATATGAGTGAATAATGAGATCAATTATGTTTCATGGTTCACAACACCAAAATAATTATTTAGTAATGGTTTTTTAAATGACCAAGAAAAGAGAAACTTTTAGGATTTCATGGTATGTTTTAAAAAAACACCACAAAAAATTCTATTTTTAATAAAAATACACACTTTTCCCCCAACCCCTAACTTCTCCCATAACCCCCCCCCCCCCTCCCCGGACTCTGATGACCCCAAACACTTGCTAACCCCCCGCACCACCCCCCACCGGTGTCACCTAAGCCCGATCGGTCCATGCCATATCTGACAGCTCCCAAGCTCGATCCCTCTAAGCCTTTTCAGCTATTCCGGAGCACATTACCTCCAATCCCATACTATCCAAGCCTGAACCATTGAATCCATCACCAGTTTCTCTCAAGATGGAGCCCTCCAAGCCCTCATCATCTGATCTCTCACATGCCGAGTCGCAGCCTGAGCCATAAGATCCTAAGCCCCCTGATCCCTTGAATGTGTTATTTCCAAAGCCTCTAAATTGAGGTATATTTACATATGGTTTGATCAATAATAAAATATGGTTGTTATAATCTTAAATTATATGGGTACACTATTTTATTTTATGGAATATTATGTTTATATTTTTATTTGGTTTGTTATGATATATATTTTATATGAAACCATGAATTAATTATAGGAATGAAATACTCTCTAAGAATTATAATTAATGGACATCATTCCTTTATATAGAACATATTTACAGAACATGGACATTCTATTTTTTCACCATATACATAGGTATCTTCCAAGGTATCATGATAGTTCTCAAGGACCATAATATTCCACCATTAATTATAAAATGGATGGTAAATCACTTATTTGAAACTCTAATAAATGAAAAAAAAATCAAGTTTAATTTAGAATAGAGAGTAAATAAATTTGTTATTTTTAAAAATCTAAACATTTAGAATGAAATTAAATCAATTTCAAAAATATTATGGAGTTATATACTCATTGTTTATGAATTTTTACCATTGTTGAAAAATTGATATGGCCTTGGAAGTGTAAACTAACATACCTTTGATAAAGGAAATGAACAAAAAGATTAAACAAAATGATTATTTTAGAAAATAAATGATCAATAATAAATCATATATACAAAAAATATTTTTATCTAAAAAAAATTATTTAATAAAATTAATTTGATTATTTAGGGGTTAATATGAATGTACTAAGATGAGTTGGGAGTCAAGGTAACATGTTTTCATTTTCAGGCATTCTTTTTTTCATATATTGTTTATCAATATTCAATATTCTCTTATATGTAATATACTCAAAATATTATAACAATAACTTAATTTTTGTAATTTTTCTGAGGTGTTAATTTTCTCATGTCCTCTTATAAATATTCAAAGTGCATACCCTATAAGGTTTGTAGGAGGTCTTCCAAAATATTCTTGTTCTGGATGATATATTCTTTATCTATCTTTCATACTAATTTAATATTTATTATATAATTCTTCTATATTATTTTGGATTCATTTTCCTTAATTTTTAGGGGATACTAATGTATTTATTATTTCGTTCCTACTCATCAAATAATTTAAACCATATGATGTATATAAAGAAAACAGTTATATTTTTCCTACTACATCCACCAAGATTCTTCTATATAAAATTTATTTATTTTTAAGATTACATTGTGGAGGAGTTTTATTATTAAAATGTTCGTTTAATATCTTTTAAACCATTTTTGAAAACAAAATTTGAATGTGACCTTTTTTTATTTTTTATAAAAAATTAAAAAATAAATATAGTAATTTTCTTCTCACAAGCTCTCTTTTGTTTCTTATATGTTCTTATCATGATTAATTTTTTAATTTATTTTTTATATTATTTGATATAAACATTTAATATTATGGAATATAATTATTTTAATGAAAAGATTAAATTTTAATGAGTAGGGAAATTATAGAATGAAATATATACCCTTTTTAAAATATTTTGTAAAAAATATATTATTCATTATTAGGATTGATGTGTATTTACCTATGGATTTTCTTTATTTCATTTGATGATTGTTTTATCTCCACGGGTTATAATTTTATTTTTCTAAGGATTTATGATTATTTTTATATTCATGTGAAATGGATAATTATATTATATATTATGATTAATGGAGTGGACCTAAGATTATATATCTCCCAATCAAAAGGGTTATTCTTAAAGTATTATGAGCTATCTATGTGTGGGTTATGTATGAATCATCCATTATTTCATGCATAAAAATGAGAACCTCCCCCTTCCATCTTCCAGGTTCCCTTTGTGTATCCCTTAATGGCCTCACATCTATGGTGATAGAAAATTCATATGTTCACCTATACATAGTTACCCCAAGGTGCTTCTCACATTATGGCTATTTTAAATTAATAAGTGTATGATTTTTATTTTTCTTCCATTTTAAATAATTTTATCCCTGATTGATTTCATTTTTTACTTTGTGTTTAGTAGTAATTATAGGAAATTTATTAAATTTACCTGGGTTGTGATTTTTTCACTTTAATTTATCTCTTTTCTAACTTATAAATACTTATGTATTATAACTAATCTATTTTAAAAGGATTTTCATCACAAAATTTTCATCAAACAAAAGAAATTTTGTTGATTTCTAATTAATTTAAAAGAACAATAGTAAATATATATGTGATTATGGTTTGAAGGATTAAAGATCTATGATGAAAAATTAAGAAGAACGAACATAAGATTAGATACATATAATGATAGTCAGTTTGATGACATATTCAGAGAGACTACTAATGACGTGCTCAAATATACACACATCCCACACTTTTAGATCATTGTATTTTGCAACATTCCACCAAACAAGACATTTTTTTTAACATTCATCATGAAAAAATAAATTCATAATTCAATTTATAGAATGAACTGAAGTCCAAATGTTGACTCTGTTACATATTTTCTTGAAAATTATCTTGGCGAACTCGTATGGTAGTTACTAAAAACATGGAGAGACAAGTAGAAATTCACAAACAAAAGAGTGAGAGTGAGGGAGTTAGCTTCACCTTGAGTTGAGGATTAGGGTTCAACAACACTATGTTCCATGTTTTTTTTGGATGAGGGATTACTACAATTTTATTCTATACCATCGGAAATAGGGTAGGATATTTCGATTACCTATGAATTGAAGATTATGAAAACACACTTATAATTGACTTGATATGTGGATAGAAGGAAGTAACTATATTTGATACTGTAGAACTCGATGAACTACCTCCAGGCTTCCAAAAACCAAACCTAGTGAGAATGAATCCTGGTTTCAATAGAATAGATGATCCCAACTTAATTCATGGTGACCAGGTTTAGTTTTAGGAAAGCTAAAAGCAGTTCATCGAGTTATAATGTATCATCTACAACTACTTCCTCATATTCATATATTAAGGCTATTCCAAATTTGTTGTCACCATGTTCAACGTGTCGGTAAAAGAAATATCCTACCATGTTTTAGAAGGTAGGGATGAAAACTATAGTAATCCCCCATTCAAAAAAACCAGGAACATAGAGTTGTCGAACATAATCCTCCAAAAAAAGTGAAGCTACCTCTCCCACTCTCAATCTAGTTTTTGTGTGCCTCTACTTATGTCTGCATGTTTATAGAAACATTCATATTAGTTCTCCAAGATAATTTTCAAGAAAAATTGTGACCCAATCAAAAATTGGGCTTCATATCATTCTAGAAATTGGGCTGTAAATTTATTTATGCGTCGTGAACGTTCAAAAACATGTCTTGGTTGGAGGAATGTTATAGAGGAAATTTATATAAAATTTGGGGACCTGTGTATATTTGAGCATGTCATTAATACTCTCCATCAATGTGTCTTCAAATAGACAATCTTAAGATGTCTCCAAACTTTTTTTATTACTCTTCATTTTTCATCATAAATATTTAATCCTACCAATCATATGCACACATATATATATTTACTATTGTCCGTTTAAAATTACTCCACATCAATAGCCTTTCTTTTTTTAATGAAAATTTTGTGATAATAATCCATTGAAAATAAATTATTTATTTGAATATGCATGATTCAAAATAATATATTTAATATATTATTCATCTTTCAAGGATTTGTGTTTCATATAAAGATAAACCTCCTATTTAACTCTCTAAAAGTATTATTAAGATTATAATGGATATGATTATACATTTTTTCAATATTTTTAATGTGTACTCATTTTGAATTATTCAATTTCACTAATTTTTAAAATGAATGTATTTGAGATCACATATCCATTAATAAAGTTAAAATTATATTTGTAAATAAATATTTTTGTGTTATTTCGAATATTCCTCCTAGAAAGGACCCCAAAGATTCTAGTTGGTATTTCCCTATTTCTTGTTCTGCTCAGTTTCTTCCCATCTTCTGTGGTAATCGAGGTTCATTAAAGGTAGTGAAGTGGATTGAGGAATTTGACCATGTCTTTAGAGTGTCTGGAACTCCTGGAGTTCTTAGAGTTCTTGTTATTATAGTTATGCTTGGGGTCCATATTTGGTACAATAGAAGTTTTTTTAACTAATGATTCAAGTTAGGGTGATGTTGAAATTTTTTAAGTCCATCTTTGTCTGAAGGATTATACCTAAGGTAGTAAAAATGAGTAAATGGAAAGAGATCATGAGTGTCCAGCATAGTCAGGATATGGTGAAGGATTATGTTTAACACTTGAAAGATCTGGTTTCATTTGATCTAGAGGTGGTGTAGCAGGATCAGTTGAAAGCTTCTCTTTTCATTGGGTGTCTTTATCCAGATCTCAAGTAACGAGTCCTCTTCTCCAAGGATCTCCAATTTGAGAAGATAGTGGAGGAAGCATTTTTGGATTAGTTGTTCTAAAATAAGCATAGAACACATTGGTTACATGTGTTCTTCCATTTAAGATACATTGGTGTTGGGTTTTTTTTAATGATGGATTTGGGTTGTATTTTTATGTGTTCATATTTGTTTGTTAATTAAACTATGAAATGAATGGGATTGTTTGCTGGTTGTTTGTTGTTTCATTTAGTGGTGCAAGCAATTGTGACTACTAGTCTATGGTGTAATAATTGTGTTATAGTGTATTCTTATGTAGTGTTTTTCTAATTAAAAGATTAAATATATGGGTCAGTGCATTTTGTAGGGTCGTTCTGGGCTACATAATATGCAGTTGGATTTTTTTTGAAAATCAGCATTTATCAGCGGTTCAAACCACAACTAAGTATGGAATATTTTGTTATTAGTGGCTATTAAAACATCCTATAAATATGATGTTCTATTAATCTAGTGATGGTTTTCTTTTTTTAGAGGTTGTTTTATGGAATGAAATTATTTTGTGGTTTTAACCTCCACTACATCGTCTTTATTGTTTTTAGAAAACCACCGTGAAAATTTAGAAAACATCCACTAGATACACATTCTATGAAGCTTATTAGAAATCTCCAATAAATGGAAGGAATCACCACATATTTGATTTTGATGCCAACTTTAGAAAAGATTTTTTGAAACCATCACAGAACCGTCTTGTGGAAGTTTAAATCACTACTAAATAAAAAACATCCACTAAGGAGTGTTTTCTTATAGTGGGTGTTTGGTGTTTGGTCAGAGCCTAGATCCCAGGATATGGAGGAAAAATATTAGGGCCCCGTGGTTAAGAAAAATAGTTTGACCCAAGCCAAATGGTTATGAGTAACTGTGCGGGGTAGTATAGAGGGAATATGGAGGCTTCACGGTTTTAAAAAAATTGTGCAACCAGGGGTGCACAACTGTGTGGGTAGTTATATAGTATTTAGAAGAGGCGTGCATGATAGATTTCACATGGTTTCCAAATCCTTGTGCATGTACCATATGCTTCCCCCCCCCCCTTGATAAATAGAAGGTAACATGGTTGGTTCATAGTTTGTACAACTGTGTGACACATTATTTTTGAGTGAAATTACCAAATTACCCTTAAAATATTAAAAACCAAAACCCTCCTATTTTTTATTCTTCACCAGATTTCACATCCTATTGTATGTTTCTTTAAGACTCCTCTTAGGCTTTGGTGTGTATTCTCCATCTTGACCTCGAATAGAAAAAATTTGGTCTCATTTGATCCATGCCAGTAATTTCTACAATACTCTTGTGTTGTTATTTTTCTTGTTAGTTTTGAAGGAGTTATTTATGTGAAAGATAATATGCCCTATTTCTATGATTGTCACTCATTATTTTTTTATCCTGATCTAGACTAAATATGAGGTCGACACTAGATTAGTGTTCTACCATGAACCTATGGTAGGTGGTCTATACCCTTCCCTCAAGGTTTTATGTTTTTTTTTAGAATAGTTTTTGTTATTCTGAACACTGTTATTATTGATGTATCCCCAAGAATTAATTGAAAGGATAAACTAGACCCTATTAAGGGTTCCTTATAGAACCTTTGTGATTGTGTGAGGTTGTTCTCCCCAACCTAGACTGACAACATGGGGTGCCCATGTATCTACTCTATGTTATACCACAACGTTGGGTGCGCGTGAGATAACTAATTTTAATGGTATCCATAATGAGAATTAAATGAATTATTTAAGGTTCTAAACAACATTTTTTACATATTTATTGTGAATTAATTGAAGGAATTAAACTGAATTGATATGAAAATTTTAATTCAACCTTTTAATGTGATGTATATGATTATAATGGAAGAATGGTTGTACATGGAAATGTGATTTGATTAATGAAATAAGATGACAAATTGATTACTTTAGGGGATTTATTACTCTTCTATACCTTGCATCCATCCCATTAAGTTCTGACACTAGATTACATGACATTGGCCATTATTGATATAATACACTTGATTACACAATGGGGATGTTGTGGATATTTTTCTATGCTTTACAAATATCCCTAGTAAAGTTATTAAATTATAGTTTTTAGACTATAAAGTATCAGACTTTATTTATTTATGCTTTATAGTAGCCCTTGATTATGGGTACTCGGTTATTGTTCACATGGATCCTTATTTGGATGGACATGATCACATATGAAATTGAAACTTACTTTTATTATTGTTTACCTATGATATAATTCACATTGTTTCTGTTTATATTACAGATACTAGACTTTTTATATACACCATTGGTGGTGGACTAATGAGTGTTAGTTAAAAAACATTTCGGTTCGTCATTGTGTACTCGAAATGACATCCTGGATGTAGGTAGGGACCACAGAAATTTGCCACTATATGATTCTTTATTTTTTATTGGTTAGGGGTTGGGGAGAATAAGACAGATCCTTTCCCATGATGATAACAGGTGATATTTCTTTTGGAATTTTTTTACTTTTGATTCATATAATGTACTAGATGTCTGTGTACCTATTTTACTTCTTTTTAGAGACATGACACATAATTTTTTATAATCTATTTCCTTTTTCAATGCTTATTTATTACTTTCTTAGATGTTTATCTTCTGTCTGGTTGATTTACTACTCATGTTATTCAATGTTGATACTATAAATTTTTGTTACCCTTTGATAATGAGGGTATAGTCTCCCTACTATTTCATTATAAACCATCACTGCTAGTCGACATACTCTAACATAAGGGGAGGCATGATTGAGGCCATGTGACTAACTAGAATGGGAACCATTTAGTTGCTCCTAGGATGAGACGTTACATTATTTATCTTTTGTATTCCGTGTATCTTGATTCAGTCTAAAAATTCATTCCCTATGTATTTCTTGGTTTTCTAGTTACTATTATCTTACCTCTGGGGATAGATAACACCCTTCAGTTATTACCAAAGACCAGTTCAGAGCCTATTGGGATAGATTTTTCGGTTCGAGGTGTGACACAGACTTTTCAAATTCTACAAAATCTCTATTCATGGATAAAATCTCATAACAAAAGTGTTGAATTTATAATCATTCATAATCATCTTTAATCCCTATAAAAATCAGTTGAAAATGTTGGATGACCGCATATATCTCATTAAAGGGTATATAATAATTACAAAACTTGTTTGGCTGCTAGATAAACTTGAAACCCCATGAAATTTTTTATCTTTGTAATAATAAACATATAGATCATGAAAACCAAATAATCACTTAGGAAAATATCCTTTGCTTATATAAAAAAATAAAAACACATAATAAGAATAGAAAACTAAAAAGGATTATTGGGACATTATATTTATCATACTTTTAATAAAATAACTTAAAGAATGTTATTTTCAACAACCAGTAATAGAATAAATTATATCCAATTAATTCCAACATTATTTCATAATAATCCTGTTTATCCCTAAAAATTTTGAAACACTATACTTAATCCTAATCATATAATTATAAATAATTTGAAAACCATTTACTCTGAATTTTTCCCAGCTTTCATGAGCATGACACTGATAATATTTATAAGATTCCAATAATCATCCTATTAGTTAATAAAAAAAATTACTACCATAAATATAATTTACCATTCATAAATTTCATCATACTAAACAATTAATTATACTATTTATTATCAATTATATCTTGATAACATTTTTAACAGAATGATTTTATCTTTTCATAACATGCGGATGAACTGGGTAAGAATTTATATAATTTTATTATCATATAAGTTTAAAATTAAAAAATATTATTCTGAATAAATTATTAGTAATCATATTTAACTTTTAATTCAATTATATCTTTATTCCTCATTAAATATTCTTGCGAAGACACCATGTTTGAATTTTCCAAATATTCGTAAAATCTTCATCCACACTAATAAATGTTTTCATATTAATCTTTTCATAACAATTAATTTATATTGAATTAATAATACTTATATTATATTTTTAGTATAACATCGTATAATATATTTTCCATACATTTTATAAATTCTTAATCCATATTTTGTTTTATATATCATGCTGATGTCATAAAATATGTAATTAAAAAACAGTATTTTTTTAAATATTCATTGAAAATATAAACTTGTTTAGAAAAATAAAAAAAACTCACTCTAAGATAATTTAAACATAATGACATAAAAATGTATTCCATTTTTAATTTTTTTTAAAATAGTTATAAATTTATGTTTTAAATAAAACCATATTGTACATGGGAAAATAATTTATCTAGAATAAAAGATATTTCTTTTTCATGTAAAAAAACATATTTTTTTATACATTAATAAAACTATTTAAACTATTATCATAATAATGAATATTAATATGAATCCATAAAAATTACATGTATAAACATTCACTAAATATCCATAAATTAGATAATTATTTATATAGATAAAAATAAAAAACATGTTAAGGAAATATATTGAAACTTTAAAAACATGGTCATGTTGAAAACATTATAATTTTAAATTTATAATTTAAATATTGTTTATTTTATAATATCTTTTGTGAAATTATATATAAATAATACATGTTTTAATTAAATTTATAAATTCATATTTAGAAATATTAGGAAAACATAAAATTCTTGGATTATTAAAAATACATGGGTTATCCCATCAGTGGTTTAAAGGCTCTTCACTAGGTAATCACTAATGGCCTACATGATGTGAACATAAAATTGCAGGATAAACAAGTTTCATTATTATTTACCCTTACTTGGGTTCACATATGTTAGTTGGTATGTTTAGAAAAATCATATTGCTCCTAAAACATAGAAAGGACACACTTAGTGGGAGCAGACCTTTGATAAATCACTGCATCAGGATACTACGAATGTCCAATAAGAATACCATTTGAGGGAAAAAGTCTCAAAACTATAGTTCAACCTCAATATAAATAATATCTCACCTTAAAAGGATGATACATTTATTATAAATTTTAATTTAGGCTCAAAAATCCAAGAGAGTCATGATAACTGCTGCCATAATAACATCATGGGAGAAAACCTAGCCTATAAGAATAGGGGTATTTCTACCAAAAACACCACCAATTGGATAATTAAGTACTAAAAGTGTTTAATATTTTACAGTATAAGATAAAATTCCATCCCATCATATAGGTCTAATGAAATTATTTCCCCTCCTTTTACATGGATGTTGGATTTCTTTAGATCAGGTGGATCTTCCCGGGGAAATATTTCATAGGTTCTTCCATAGTGTTATCCACCCTTATCATTGGAAATATATTCAAATAAATATTTTTTGGACACTATATATGTAAATATATATAAATCATTTTCATGATATTTACAAGGAATAATAGTGAAGCGTGAGAGGGTAAGTAAAATGAAACAATTATCAAAATAAAAAATGATGAAGTATGATTGTGATTTTTATCTTGCAAACTACTAAAGATTTTATAACATACCTAAACTCTTAAAAATGATATGATCCCCATGGTTCAAAATTAATCTCTAAATTTTATTAGAGTAATCATTTTAAAAACTCATAGTATGATGTTGATTCTAATGAACATGATTAAGAACCCTCTATTCAAAATATGGGCCATTAATAAATTTTTTAAAAGGTGTACATACCCAAAATCAAGAGTAGAATCCAAATATTGGATCTCTATAAAATAATCTAATACAACCCACTAGGTGATATTCAACTAGAAAAAAGTTATGGGTGTTCCCATATCCCACCCCCTTCCTGAGGAATCTTATACTCTCATTTTTATAGAGAAGTTATACCAATATAAAATTCAGTTAGAGATATTTTGGTGGTTGAACGCCAAATTTCTCAAAGGTAATATTACCACTGAGTATAATTCAAAAATAGTGACCATCATTTCTACTACATTTCACACCTAATAAGAGTAATTTTCTCAAGTTAAAAGAGTAGTGCCTAACAAACCAATCATCTCTAGTGCTGAAAAACTAGATTACATAACCCTAATAGGGGAGGAATTTCATGAATCCCATCAAGATTCCAAGAAAACAAAATACCAATAATGATACCCTATAATAACTCAAAATTGATATAAATAGTGGCCAACATATGGAATTTTGTCATATCAAGATCATCATGTTATCTCTACTTAGGGGTTATCCCAGCCAAATTCACTTCCAAAACACCACAACTCTATATAGTTCCTACCTGCTAAAATGTAATATCTAAAAGGGTGAAGTGCATAAGTGAATTAATAAAAGAAATCATATCCTAAGTGGGTAGATGAAAAACCACATTATTTTATCTTTTATAATCACACCTTCTCTAATTTTAATGACACTGAGGACCCTTAGTAGCATCACAAACATTTTGTATCTTGATATATCCCCATGATGGAAACACTAAATAATAATAAGTAGTGAGTATTAGTTGCTTGGTGCAGAATCTATATGGTCCAATACTTATCTTCTATAAAAATCTACCAGCTGTGTTCATTATAGTATCAGATAACCTTCATTGAAAATTCCTCAATTAATTTAACTCCACACTGAGAAAGTTAATAATCATAGATCTCTCATATAACATGATGTAAAAGTATTAGTTGATCTTGGATTTCATTATCAGGTGGAAGGGTTCAACTTATTTCCTAAATATGAAATTTTCACAAGAGTATATATTAGATATCAGTATTGAAAATGTCCATGATTATTTACACACATCACTATTTTATTTAAAATATCCCCATGGAATTTGGGGGTCTACAGCAATTTAACCATGCATGGAATATTCCATATGAAGGTTGAAGGATATATCTTTCCAAAAATCACCATACAAATGGAAAACTCCTTCAAAATTTAAAACCACAACAATCATTATCAAACTAGTATTGAAACTATATTTGAAGTCTAATCATGTTTAATATCACGCATGACCTCCCCTTGAATGATGATAGTAATAAAAAATGCACATTGGGAGGGGAAGAAGGATCAGAATTGTATAAGGATAGATAAATGAAAGAGTAAACGTTGTTCATTTTGAAGTGAGAAAGTCATAGGGTAATTTATTACTTCCGTATATAAAAAATTCTTAAAATATAAAATGTAAAAAATTCAAATGGTGTTATTTTAAATAACCTCTGGTATTACTGCTACTTTTATGAAATTCTAGGACACAAAATCCAAGATTTATTCATCTTTAAAGAAATCCCATACAACATGGTTGAATATAAGTAAGTAAATTTAGATTATCCCATAACATAGGTGACTTTTATGTTTATCCTCTCATCTAAGGAAAAAAATATGCATTATGATCAGATAAAACAAATAAAAAATCATGATGACTTAATATCATGGAAATTTGTCAACTAGGAACATGCCATAATCAAGGCCCAAGTTCATTAACTAATTGTGATTCTATTTTCCCTTGAGAAATAATATCAAAATTTTCATAAGAAGAATATTTAATGAATCAATGAAAACATAACTGATAAAATAAAACACATGATGTGGAGACATTATGAGTACCCAAATAGATCTAGGCCCTCTAAGAACTATTACCTCCATAACTAGGAACACAAGAACCATCTTACAAAATGAGGAATTGGGAACTACCTCATCAAATGGTAATCCCATTAGATTAAGATTCAAAATATATTTCCATTAATTTGATTCATTTTACATTACCTATTCTATAACAAGGATTAAAAATTTGATTCAATCCTTCTTATCCACAATTGTTGGGGGATGACACTGAAGTTAAAGAGGTTTAGGAAGGTGGGGTCGACATAGAGCCTTTTGTTTACAAAATATCTTCTCTAATGCCATATATAATACAATAACCTGATGGAAATAACTAAATCATTCTCAAAAGGAAAATTGATTTTTTCATGAATTATTCAATGTCTATTCAGATCCAATAATATTGTGAGATTAATTAATGAATGGGTAATTATCTAGTTAACTTTAAAACATGGAAAGGTCTAATAAAAACAATTGTTAAACAAAAAACACACTTCCAACTTATAGTAAGGAATTTAAACCACTATAACATAAACCCCCATCCTTTAATAATTAGGTGAGGGAGAATCATCATGATAAGAACCATATACCCCTAGGGTAAAATTAAGAAATCATGAAAAAACAATCTTCTATCACAAAAAAATCCTAATTCTATATTCATGTCAAATATATAATGATTTCATGTATGAACTCATTATAGACCTTTTAATCTCCCAATAATTATATTTGAATGTCACTAAAAAGGAATATGATGTGGATATCAGTTCCGATGAATGTCTTATAGTCATAACTTTCACAGAACAAGATTTGGAAGTGGTGGTTTATGAATGAATTAGAACATTTACATATAAGGTAACATGGAATACATCGATATCGATTGAGATTTAACTGATAATGGTTTCAATATCAAACTCATACCATTATGAAAATTTAGGATCTTAGGCTACATTGAGGTTCCATTGTCTCCATAGAGCTTGAAAATATAGGGATATAATAAGAGTGAGAAGAAAACCCGCAATAGAATTATTATTTGAACCCATTTTCAAGTCCTAATCTTGGATTTAGATATTATGGTTTTTCAAGAATACACAACATTCAATTATCTTTTGGAAAGGTTGTGTCTTCTTATGCCCATAATATTTCCCTCATAAGACCATCAGTTCCTCAAATACTCGCTCAAAGACCATGTTATAGAACAATATAATAATAATACCAAATTTAGGTATTCTTAATCTCAGTATATAGTCATAGTATTCTATAAATGGGCGGAGAATCTTCCAATGGTAGAAAGCACCATTTTTTCCACAAATTTTTTTTGAAATGATACCATACACTTGGGGGGTTGAACTCAACAAATACCATTTATTTACCATCCCACGAATTGAGGGAAAAATTATGATTTTGGAATTTTTCGACTCATGAATAGTATTTTTGAATGTAAGATAAGTCACTCAAACAATTTCTTTTAAAATACTTTTTAGGTGAATGTGCTTATAGAGAAACCATATTAAAGGAATTAAATGATTAAATTTCAATATATGTATATCAACTTGGTTCCGGAGTTCCATTACCACCATGAAGGTTTGACCTATTGCCAGCCTTAGTCAACATAATTTAAATTATTTGATAAAGTGGATTTGAATCCCCAATGAAGGAGAAAATCATGTGGCCTAGGAATATTCCACTATCCTTCTAATATATGTTACATCAACCAAATATAACTGTTTAGATGTGTGATCATGGTGAATGAAATAAGACCCCTGATAATAATTTCCCAACATAATCTCATATACTCATGATAATGGTTCATATTTTATCCATAATAATATTAAATTGGAATGATAAGATGTATATTATCCCCATATATCATGTGTAGGATTTAAATATTCCCCAATATCATCTATAAGATCTCATAATTGTCATAAATCATCCACTCTTAATAAGGTCGAGGTGAAAACGGAGAAATACTATGATCACAGAGATACCCCTATAGTATCCAAGAAAAGAATTTTGATAATATTTAATGATATTTGGTAGGTTAATCTAGGTTCATAAGTTGATATGCGGCCTATATTGTTCAGATCCACTATAACCCCAAGGAATGGGACAAGTACATATCTTTCCTAAAAAAATGATATGTATTCATATAGAACTTCATAGAAATGTATCAGAAAGATCCTAATGTGGATACCCATCATATTTTTATTCCATTTGATAATCGGTTTCATTAGTAGGAACATGGGTGAATTCAACCAAACCATTCTTCTAAGGTTGAGATCAAAGGTGACAAACTAATCACTTAAAACTTCATTCCAGAGGTTTGATATATAAAATGGCTTGAAAATATTGTGACCATCAAGAAAAAGAATATGAAAATCATGGATTACATTAACATTAGGTATCTCATCCAAAATTTTAAATGTATTATTTCATAATATGGGTAAAAAATCTATTGATCAATTAAATGGTTATATTATAGGCCCTCTTCATTATGGTTAGGTAATAATGATACCACTAGATTTAGATGGACGTGATGATAATGATATCACCTTTTTCAGGGAAACCCATGGTGTATATTTCTTTAATGTGCTACCCTTTGGATTGAATAATATAAGAAAAACATATTAATTTTCGATGAATGATATATTTATGCCCTTCATTTAGAATACTATATGGTTATATGTGGAAGATTTGGTGGTCAATTCTCAATAATGGTGTAATCAACTTGCTGATCATGAGATAGTTTTCAACAAACAATGAATACATAACTTTAAAATGAATACCCCAATATTTTCATTAGAGGAATCCTTGGGAAAGTTACTTAGCTTCATGGTATTCTATTATGGTGAAAAATTTGACCATGAAAATAGGATCCTTGATATCTCCCTCCACAAAACATTAAAGAGTTTAGGTGACTCCAGTAATGTCACTCCTGTATTATGCACTTAATATCCAACATTTCTTGTAAGTTATTACCATTTACAATGTTGATGAAAGAAGAGATGATCTAAAAGTGGAGTGAGAGTTGTCAAGATGCGTTCAATGACCCCAAATAGTATCTCCTAGACCCACCATTCTTAATTCCACCGATAAAGGGGATTCTACTCATCCTTTATGTTGAAAACAAAGGTGTGATCACATAGTTCCCTCTTTGAGGAAAAATAATTACACATACAAGGAGATCTGTTTCTAATTTATCTGTAGAAAAAATTTATATATATAGAATTAAAATTTAGATATCTATAAATACCTTACATAGATCTTAATAGTGAAAAATGTTAAGAAACTACTTTTAGAATCATGGGGTAAACTTGGTATATATTATTTATCCAGTTAAATAAATATTTAGTTACCCAATTCAAAATAGATATCTAGAATAGTGGGAGTTAATCCTATAAAATTTACATATTTTATTTATTTTTTATAAGGTGTTTATAGGTTATGCATTGTAATCTTTCAACACAGTACACCCTTTCCGAAAAAGTGTTTTAAAAAATATAGAGATCCCTAAAAATGGTCTCCACTAATCATGACACTACCCAAACATAGGATACCAATTGGAAAGATGAATGAAAACCTGATGAACAACCAGGTCTGATTTGGGATCATACTCATCTCACTAGCTAAAATATTTCTTCTTTAATGCTTATTTGTATTAAATGGTTGTACCAAAAAAAAATTAAACACATATCTCTCATTGTAATCTTGGAACATTGGCCACAAATACTTGAGGCCCACATGAACATCATGGGATTTTCATAGTTGGTTATTAATTAAATTAATGGAAAATATTGCATCAAAAAGAAATAACCAATACCATTAATTTATTATGCATGGGGGTTGATGGAAAAAATACCTTATAATCCAACACTGTCACATATCCCATGTTCATAAAATGATAATTTTGATTCATTAGACAATACATCCATGATTTAAAAATTCATATCTCATGATGAGAGAGTTACCCAAATTTTACATTACAGACTGGCCTCTATATTCATTAGTAAAGACAAGGAATAAATAAATGAAATTAAAAACTCTATTCATGAAGGTGAGCATATATCCTCACCCTCTAATACAATGGTTAAATTGATTTCCCCCTAGTGTACTACCTATAAAGTAGAATTATTCTACCAAATCGACCTGAGAGAGAACAATTCAACTAGTGGGAAACAAATCTCATCCTTTAAAATGACCCAAATTCTCAAAAAGTTTTCTACAAATGATGATTTTATGGATTCCTCCTATAACATCCCAAATCCTTGAAACTTTTATGATGTAGAGTAGTTTTGAAGAGCTTATATATTTTTACAAGTTTAGGATCAATTTTATTCATTTTCTTTGAATCTATGATTTCATGCTCTATTTTAGGAGCACAATTTAGTAAAAGTTATGCGATGAAACTTATGTGAGACTTTAGTAACCATTATATAAGGTTAATTTTTATTATGTACAATTTCGCCTACCATGGAAGAAAATGGTTTGGGTTTTCCCTAGTAAGAACCATTCAACATCACCTTTGTATAAGAGTTTCCTAACACATAACTTGAGAAATATTAGAAAACCCATGCAACAAGCATACGATATGCATATAAATCTTGGAAGGGCAATTCAGAATAATTATCACATGGTTGTTGAACCATGATGAGTATCCAACTAAAAACAATTCAATGGAATTACTCTTAATTAGTACTGATTTCATGGTAGGTGCATGGTTTAAAAACCCATTATATCAAACTATTTTATCTTCCCAGAATCAGTTAAATTTCTTTTTATGTCTCTTAACTTGGTTGTATTTAATTATTTTATACCCCTACTCTCTCTTTGTCATCCAGTCAATCCAAGAGTGCACCATAAGAGGTTTCTCTATTCTTTTCTTTTGAATTATAAGCCTCTCCAACCAATTTTTTTAATGATTTTTCCAAAGTAGTCCTATATTATTATTCCTTCTCCTTCCACCATTCTCTTTAAGTTTCCCTCTCATTTGTGAACCCTAAGTTCTTTTGGGTTCAATTTTAGGGTTTGAGTGATTGATTTAGAAGGTTTTATTATTTGATCATTATTGAGTTACCCAGATGCTTGTTTGATCAGTCAACATCATAGGTGATAAATTTTATCTTCATTTATGTTTAACTAATGTAGGTGTTTTGTGATTTATATTATATTGATATTTTATTTAGTGTTTGGTAGTTTTAAATTCACTATTTATTAATTTAATTCTATATGTGGTAGTTTGAGTGTACTTTAAAATGTGTCCAATGTGGATAATCACTTGGAATTCCATGTGGTTATTGATATTCTAATTTTAGATAATTATTTTAATAATGGTTTCAAATAAAATATGAATTTTAAATATATTTTCCATATTTTAGGTTATAAAACAAATTAGGAAGTGTGGTTTTAGAAATTATAGGGTTTTTATTAGTATTTCAAGTGGTTATATAAATAAAAATATTTTTAAATGTTCAAAGAATTACTTTAAATAGAGTGTGGTGTTTTAAAATGACTTAGCCCTATTTGGCACATGATTTTCATTGAAATGGGTGTTTTAATGAACTTGAGAAATTAAATGAAAAATTCATTGAAACATTAATTTTTTTTCTTCTAGATGGTTTTAGGAATATGTTTTATAAATGGATTTTATAGTTTTGATTTATATAAAAGATTAAATTGTGATTTAATACCATTGTAAAAGTACTTTTTATCACAATTTTTTCTGATAATGTCCTATTTATCACTTTTAATGGGTACTAAATGTTTCCGGTGTTTTCAGACCCTTTTAAGACACCATAATGAATCATGACCCATTAAGGAGATTTATTTAGTTATTTAAATGGATTGTTTCTAGAGGTCCATGTTATATATTTCATTTTATTTAAATTAAATGGAAAAGGTGATGTTTCTTGCGAGTGGATTTGAGGATATATTAGATTTACTACTTTTGAAATATTGATGTATGTGATTTCTCACCTCCATTTGATACATGTCATAAGAGCCCCATTAAACTAATTATACATGTATATAAGTTCAATAAATATTGAATACGATGCTGTGAATAGGGAAGTTTTTTTCTTGGCTAAGGGAGCTAGTGAAATTGAGGGTATCATTCTAGACCGATTGAGCTTGTGAAACTCTATTATGGATCATAGTATCATTTTACGCCTAGGAGTGTTACCATTGGGAAGTTAAATAGGAATTTCGAGGATATGAATGGTTTATTAGGGACAACTAAAGACTGTGTTTCTAGTTTAGACCATTGTATTAGTGTCTAATGTGGTTTTCTAAGATTCTTAGGTCATTTTTGGATAACTTGGGAGATTCTAATGCATATTATTTGTTTATATCTCCTAACTATTGATTGGTTTATGGGACTATTTCTCTATTTAACTCATTAGCATTATTTGATTTATTTTAGGTTCCATGAATGTTTCCAATTATCTTATATGTGTTTTTTTACTTTTAAATCAGTTTTTTAAATTAGTTTGAAAGTGTATTTGAAAGGTAAAGTGGTGTGCTTTTGAAATATCAATTCGAGTGGTTCTTTCAAAGGGAAAAAGTGGGTTATTTATCTTACCATGAAACTTTTAACATGGGATCCTCATATATTATTTTAAAATTGTTTGGAAATAGGTTTTTATTCCACCCTTCATTCTTTTCAAATAAGTGGGGAGAGTTTTAGTAAATAGAGAAGAGGGCCAAAGAAAGTGGTTTTCAAGTGATTGTTTCCTCTAATAGAAATAAAATGGATTTTTTTCAAATTAATTGAGTATGATATTTGTATTTGTATACTTATTTACTATAAAAAAAAATTTATTACAAAATAGTGGCAATAAATTTTATTTTCTAAACATTTATTAAAAATATATTCTGCATACCTATTGGGATCAGTTTATTCACATCCTGCACCCACCACTCAATGTATGTAATCCTTGTGGTTTTATTTTAGGTTCTTTGGGTTCTACATTCATTATATTGGGGTGTGGGTTTGATAGGATTATAATATTGGGATATGGAGAGTGTCTAAGGATAACATGTAGTTTTAGGGTAATAGTTTTATGTTATTTCCCTTTTTGGGTTGAACTTCTACCAACTATTTCTCTCAAATTTATGATTTAAGAAATTTATATTTTATCATTTATGTTTTGTAAATGTATGCATGTGATGTTGCATTTTCTTGTAATAAAATCTAAATTTCCTACCTTAATTTACATTTTTTACTATAATTGAAATTTTTTTGGATGTGATGTTATTTAATATTTTGGATAAATTATTCCTACTGATTAAGATCTAATACCCATGAATTAGTTTCCAATGCACAGTGATTAGGAATATTCCATGGGTGTGTCCTGAATTATATCAAGGCCCTAGATCAAGGGGTGGCCTGGTTTATTTTAGAAAATATGTTATTATGGTATTCACTCTGGCTATTTTGGGAGTGTTTGGGTAGTACAGAAACTAGGACCGTTGTCAGGACTCAGGTTGCGTGTGTGGGAAAGTACATGGCCAACTATTCATCGCACTAAACCTGAAGTTGAAATGGGTGTTTTGGGATTGATTCAAAATTTATAATTTTATTCTGTTTATCGTTTATGATTTTTGATACTTTGTGATGATTATTTATCCTTTATTGAATGTATCATGGATTTTTGTGAAATATTTCCATTGTAGAGGAAAAAGTGGAAAACTAACCAGGGTTTCATGTTTATATCACACAGTTTGGTAGACCATATGGTATCCATGAAGAATGGAACTGAAACCATGGAAATGTATGTTTCATGGTTGGGATAAGGTTTCCCAACCTATGTGGATAGACCATGCCCAATGTAGTTTCTTATTTATAATTGTTTTCCTCCATTACACCAGGGATTGATTCCGATGGTGTTTTCCATTGGTGTGTTATCAATTGAGGAGGTTTTGAGGAAATTTATGTGGTTGAATACAATTTTATTTTATATTTAGTCTTTTAATTGTTTCTACCTTATGGATATTGTTCTATGTGTTGTAAAATGGTTTTCTATGTGGAACGTGAAATTTTATGAGGTGTCTTATTTTTATAAACTATTTTTTAATGGTTTTAGAATTATTCTTGGTGTTGTTTATTAAAATTCAAGTTGTGTTTTTTAAATCTAGGGATAAATAATTTTTTATGTAAAAATTGATTATGTTTTAAAAGTGAAATCTCTAAATTGCTGAATCCTTAAAAGTAACCGTTTCATTATTTGATTGACTAATGTTTTTTAAAATTAGTGATCAAATTAAAAATTTAAATTTGAGATTATTTTGGAGCTTAAAAGTGTTTTTTAAATAACATAGGGTTTATTTTTATTCTATATGAAAATTTCAGCGATCTTTGATTTTGAAATGGAATTGGAAATTGTTTCAGAAATAAGACTTAGATTTTTAGAAAAGTTATTGGATGCTTCAGTTTCAAAATGGGATTTATTTTAGAAATTTAAAATGGGTGTTTGGGTTTACCCCTTTTGTTAGGGGAACGTTAAATATGATTTAAGGTACAGGGATTGGTAGTATTTCATGTCTTATGTTTGTTTCTATGTATATACAACAAAAGAATTTATTTAAGATACATTATTCTCCATAATATTTCTCCTTTCATTGGTTCATAAATTTTTAGATTTGACCTTTTCTATTCTTGAATCTCCTTATATATAAAATGGAGTGGTGGATCCAGGACAACTATTTCAGTCATGTAATTCTTGGGTTTGTTTCCTTACTCTATTTTTATGTATTACTTAGGATGTTTTGTAGTTTTTTCTAGGAAAATTCGTTTTGGTAATGGGGATTTGGTAGAGATGCCTTGCGGGTGTTTTCTTGGGATCTTGTGTGATTCCTTGAGTGTATTTATGTTTTGATGAAATTATTTTGGAATTTATTGAGGATAATTGGGCTATTATATTTTGGATGGATGTGGTTTACAAATCAATACATAGGAATTATAACTTTTTTGTATGGATTCGTGTTTTGGCACATGACTCATTATTGTGGTTTTTAATTTTGGGGCTTCTAGAATAATCTTGTGCTATTGATGTTTGGAGTACAATTTATCATTGGGTTGAGCATGGGTGGCCTTTGGTTCAGTTTTTAGGTAATCAAGAATAATTTTTCATGTAGGTATTTGTACACTAAATAATGTAATCTTTTGGGTTTTTTTATGGGATAGTATGTAATATCCTTTGTCAGTACGTGTTGAAAATTTCAATCTGAATGCTAAATTTTAAATTAGTAGATAGGTAAGATTTTAAAATGATGTTTCGAATGGAATTACAATGTTAATAACCTATTAATATAATAATTTAATAATTTTAATGAGTCCTGAGTTGTGTTAGAAGGGGTTTAAAGAGTGTTGGAGATGGAATGTCGTGGTTGGGATGATGTCTGCCAGCAACCAGCAGCCATCGGATATCCAGTGGCTGGACAGAACCACCTTCATGATGTAGGTGTCCAACATCAAGCTAGTGGGTATTTTTACAAGAATAAATACTATTATATACCATTAAAATTTCAGGGTAACCTACTTTTATTTTTTTAGTTCACATAATAAGGGATCGAAACCCCCTATGTTTCCCTTATACACCCTTCTATTTTTGGTAGTTCTGACATCATTTTTCAGTGATTTTAGGTATGTATTGAACTCCAAAAACCTCCATTAATCATATTCTCCCTTATTTATCAATTTTATATCTATGTGTTTGTGATTTGCTTAAAATATCACAAGATAATAGTGAAGTCACATATTTTTAACTGATCTTCCATACAACAAGGCTATAAAAATCTTGTGACGATTTTCACTCATCGTTTTATCAAAGTAATATGATTCCAAATATTTATTTATGGTTTTTTAAAATATAATTTAAATTAAAAAATTTTTGTATCGATTGTTATGGATTTGGACAAGAATGGTACTTAGAGTGCATTGTGGACCTTCTATATGTGTTTAGTCATGGTTTCAGGGTAACATGTTGATTGGTTAAATGTTCAACATTTATGAAAAATTAAATTAATTGTATGATAAAAATGGATAGTGGATTGTAATTAGTTTATAATTTGTTATTTGTTATTGTGATGTGAGTTAGTTACTCAAAAGGATGGGAAATGGTTGGTTTGATTTTGATGGGTCTCAGTGAGCTTGGGTAGAGCTACTAGGCCAAGACATTGAAAAGGTAATTGGATTCACTAGTAGGTAGGTGGTTCTGGTACTAGACATATGGAATTATGCCATATTTTTATTTTCATCTGTATGTGAAGTCTCTCCACTAAGTCAATAAACCCATTTTATGAACCAAAATTTTTAATTTAATTTAAATATTTATATTAAATTTAACTATTAAATTTATGTGATCACCTAAGAGAGAAAAAGACCAAATGACTTGGCTATTACTGACCTAGTTCTCTTACCTAATGCATTAGAAACTGATGGACGATTATTAATCTAATAGTTATTCCATGGTACTTAAACCACTTTATGGGTTTTTATCATATGATTTAAATTGGATAGGACCAAGTGGAACTTACATAGAGATCCTCAGACACCTCCAATATGGGGGTGTGTGATTTCTTTAGTGGAGTTTCCTGAGTAGGCCATGTGGGGATCCTGAAGATACTTTAGGTTCATTTATCTCATTGAGCGGGGTTGGTGAGTGGACCACCCTCATACGAACTAAGTAATTGAGATGGGATATGTGTCATATCTAGTGTTTTTCTTATGAGGTTAGACCTATTAGGCCTTGGGGGCTGTAAGATGTTTGAGACATGAATAAGGGTTTTGTTACCCCTAGGTTATGGATTTTGAACCTATTTTGACACTAACCAAATGGACACAAAGTAGGTTTCCCTTAATTTTTTATAACCTAAAGGATCTCAGGTAGGGTAAGTTTTATGTATGATAACCTATAGGACTTGAGTATCTACCCTAACCACTACAAAAATATAGGCATTTTGTCCACTTTTTATGTAAAAGTGGCTAAATATTAATTTGGATACATTTTGAGGCTCATTTTAAAAAATCATCATCATGTTTTAAAATAAATTTAGGTTGTGTTATAACCACTTTATAAAGGAAATAAAAAATAAGAACCCTTTTTATCTAAGGGAACTCATTAAATGGAAAATAACCCCAAAATATATAGGTTCCTAAGGCCTAAAATCATAAAAACATGAGTCAAATTCCCAAAAGAAAATACCCCATAATGAAAGTGGCCTGAAATCCCAATGAGATGAAGTCCAATAACAAAGCCCAAATTCCTTGCATGAAAACTCACCAACCAAGTTTTCATTAGTTTCCAACCCTTAGGTAGAAACCACCCTATACATAGAATAAAGACATAAATATAAATTGGCTCTAAATACCAATGGAATCATAACTAAATCCATTTCATGAAGACCAAAGAGATTTTATTCAAAAACTATGTTTTCACGCTAAACCCTAACAGTTGTTGCCTAGTAGACAAATATGTCATCATCATTGGGTACCCAGTCACTACGAATCACACTCCATAGACCCACCTAGATAAAAAATTGATCTAAAATTAAACCATATATGATGAAAACTTTAATCATCAATAACACTGATAGAGAGAGGTTCAAAGATAGACAAGCACATGGAAGATGAAACCCGGTGAGTGACATCATCTTTTGAGAAACCAACCCAACCGTTGAGAAGGGAACCAGACATCATTCGTTATAGAGGTGTTTGTAACACCCCCATTATGTACATCCATCAACATCAATAAGGGAAAAAAATAGATCTTGGTCTAGGTTGATCAGTGAGGATGATACAGAACCATAGATCTCAAACTAGAATGACCAACCACATCCCACATATCAATCAACAGACCATACCCACCATTTATTCAAAAAAGAGGAATTAATCAAGGGTGATGCTCAATTATGTTGGTTGTGCATGAAGAATCTAGGTTTCCCACACAGAACAAAAAGCTACTGTTGTGCTGATGGCCTAGAGAAGAAGACCTTTACAGTAGCTCCTAAAGGGGATATCTCAAACCTCATAACCATAGTATCAGTTTAATTTTAAATTTTTTTAATTAGTCTCATTGTAAAATGTATAAAAATTTAACCACATTTTAAAATTTCTCTAATTAGTCACATTTTTAAATATAAATAATTTAGCAGTATTTTAAGACATTTCTAATTTTACCATATTTAAAAATGTAATTAACACTAGTAATTTTTATTTTATGCATATTCTAAATGTGAAAAACATTAAATAGAAAATGAATTTTTTTTATGCATAGATATTTATAATATTATTATGCTTCATTAATAATAACTACAAAATTATTAATAATGGATTGGTAATAATATTAGAAATTACTAATTTTATATTTAATTTTTATATATGTACTTACACATACAAATAAATGTATATATATCAATATATTTATGTATATATGCATGAATATATGTATACATATATATTTATTTAATATATATATTATATAAAATATGTATATATATATAAATGTATATGTAATTATCAAAATCAACCATTATATATATATATATATAATTTATACATGTGTGTGTACTATTGTGGTAACAATTTAAAATATTCTATACATATATATATATATGTGTAAATTAATATATTAGTACATAAATAAAAATAAAAGCTTTTTATTATTTATATATACATAGAAATATATAAACATATAATACATGTATAAAACAAAAACACACATAAGTATATGCAAACTCATGGACATATAATTTAAACACATAATTATAACAAGTTAATAATAACTACATATATGATCATTATTGGTATATAAATTATTATATATCTATATATGAATATTTACTTTAATATATATATATATGGATATATTAATTAATATATATATATATATATGTTAATAATAATAGAATAAATGATCATTAATGTTGAAATTAATATATACATAGACACACACACACAAATATATATGTGTATATGTATGTATTTATATTTAGAAGTATATTTATATTAATTTATACACAATCACAAAATTGTTAAAATAAAATTGTAATTAATTAATAACAATATAATAAATGGTAATTAATATATATATATATGTTTATTTATAATATATATAGATTAATTTAAATATATATAAATAATAATAAAAATAATTGTTCATTAATATATAATTTAATATTATATATACAAATTTATAATTATATTTATGAATTTATAAGTATGTTTATATACCAATATACACGCATATTTATATTTATAAATGTACATATAAATTACTATAAATATACTTATATACTTATCAATATTAATTTAAATATTAGTATACATATATGTAGATATATGTGTATTACCATGTTAATTGATATATAAATATATTCATATTAATATAATAATTAATATGTGAATTTAAAACTATAGTTTTTTTAACACATATAAGAATATTGTAATATATGTTTATTATATTGCTCTACATATACATACATGCATAAATGAATTTATATACTTGAGTAATCTTTCTAGAGTTCAACAAGGATATTAATTTTCATATAATAGTTTTTTCACACAAATGTGTGTGTGTGTGTATTGATATATATATATATATATATATACGTATATATATATGTAAGTATGTGTTTATGTGTGTGTGTGTGTTAATTAGTGTATATGTGTATAAATATATATATATATATATATATATGTATGTATGTATGTATGTATGTATGTATTTGGACTTATATACCTGTATATATATTATTATTTTAGTTTATATATATGTTCATTGATATTAATAAATAAATCTATATATTTATTTATAAATACGAATTTATAAATAAATGTATAAATATGAATAAATATATATATGTGAATATATATATATATAAGTTTGTATTAACTTTTTACACAAATGGGTGATCGTGTGAGTGGTTTGGGTGCCCCCACATTGATCCCCACCACCTACGAATCTTAGGTGGAACACAAATTATTCCCCCCACATAATGAATATGTGAGGGGTGTTATCCATAATGGAAGGTGGTGGGCCATGGTTTCTAAAGCAGCGATGGGAAGGGGGAGGTACGACTATGGTGAAAGGTAGGGGGGAGTGGCTCGAGCTTCATCGTGCGATGGGTGGTGGTAGGAATAATATAAAAATATTGTAATTGCAAAAAATAAATACATTTTAAGAAATATAATTAAAAAAATATTAAAATACAAAAAATAGCCACATTTTCATGAAATGTGGTAAATTTGTATGTTATTCACATATGTTTCATTCACCTACATTAATTAAAAATAGAAGTAAATGGTGCATGTGTAATTAACTGTATTTATATGTGGAGATAATTTATTAAAATTTATAAACAAAAATAATTAGAAATATTTATTGACCCATATAATTTACCGATGTTTGTAAATGTGGGTAAATTATTAACACACCATTTCTTAAAGTTTATTATGAAATAGTAGTAAATTATCAAACTATGTTCATAAATACGGCTAAATAAAAAACTAAACTCGACTAAATTCAAATTTTCTTATAGTGAGTGATAGAGTGTCCCTGAGCTGGTCCATGTAGGCATGGGTAGATATAGTATTTATTCTCACCATAAATCCTTTAATGATTATGTGAGCCGAAGGGATAGTTAATAGTGATGGTAGGTTTGGGTGTTCTCCCAACCCATTAATTTTATATAGGCTTTCTAATTTATTGGGATGCATCTATGGATTCCCAAATGTACTTCCAGGGATCTAGCATATGATCATGATACGATCTGATATTGGGGATGCCTAAATTTCTTCCTTTGAGTTAGTTTCTAAGCATTATATTATGTATTATGTTTCTGATATTTATTCCTATATATGATTACTGGGATCAATATTTTGAGACATATTTGATATTGATGTGCATGCCTAGATTTCCTTATAAGGATCCGGCCATTTAGGCAGGTGATGGAAAGCTCGAGATGCCAAGATTTGACCAAGGATATATATGGGATGCCTTAGAAGCCAAGGGTCCCTAGGATAACTATTATCCATAGGATCTGAACATGTAGTCTTGAGGATTTTTTTTACAATGATTATTATGTGATACATAGTTCACCTCTAGGATCTATCCTATTGATTTTAATGATATACAATTACTGTATTTAGATTCCAAATATTTAGAGGGTCCAACTAGTTGTAATGGTAAAAACAAGATCATTTTGATATGTTATTTCTCAAGATTCCTAGTAACCGACTAGATATTATTGATATGGAGTATATATTCTTTCTTAGGATGCCTAGGATCTAGCTTTTAATCCCATAATAATGTGTTATTTTAATCATTTAGCATGTTATTTAAGTATTATTAGGTTATGACATTAAATATGATGTTATATTTTATGGAGGAATGGATTTGGGATTCTATGGTAGGACTTGTATCCCCTTGTGTTGATTCAATATTCTCAGAGGCACCCCAACACCTTTAAAAAATGTATGGCTGATCGGGGATGAGGAAATGAGGATTAATGATGGTTAATTGAATCGATTTATTTACTAAAACTTACTTAAAAATTTCATCCTATATTATCGCATAGACATATAAATACATATACAGTATATACAAGAACACATTGTCAGTTCCCGTACTCACATATTCTTCAGGTCACTACTGCACTTGGGTACCCAAGCAGAACTTCACTTGTTCACTAGTACAGACTACGTTGAGGTCTAAGACAGGTTCATGAACAGAATGACTCAATGGAGTTATGGATATTAGGATGAGGTGAGGTTAAGAGTTATAGAAGGTCCTCCTGTATTTTATACCCTTTATTTATCTTTTATAAATGAGTACAACCCATTGGATGATTAGTCTTGTATGTGAGAATGATAATTTGAGTTGTATGTTTTATTTAATTTCATTATTGATTATCGGTTATTCATTTTTCACACTCTGATGGATGTTTTTTATTAATGTATGGGGTTTCAATGTTTTATTGTTATTTTAAACTCTGATATAGTGTGTATATTCAATCCTTCAGGCGACATTTGTTCCCTAAAACTATTCAGAATCAATTGGCATATAAGGATGCACACCTGAGGTTTTGTGAAAAAACGGGCTAGGGTACCAGTCTATTGGCCTCTAGATCAGAACATTATAATTTGGTATCATTTTTTTTTGTTTTTATTTTGTCTTACTATTTTGGAAAGAGGTGTTAGAATTAATTATTCTCAGAACATAGGGACTCACATGACTTGTATCCCTATTAGTGTGAAATTTTTATCCCTGATGGCAGAGGTATGGATATTTAATTTGTCAACAATAACTTATATTACCTTTTCACATTTATGTTATTGGTTTCATTCTACTCTTCTAGATAGACATGTGTATATTTCTTATTTTGATGTAATGTTAATTGTATTATATAAGGATATGATCAATGACAACAAGTTTAATATAGCCCCCACTGAGTGGAGGTATAGTGAACCTCATATGTCGGAAAAGTCATTTTATGCATTCGTGATGGCCCCTTTGGGGGTGACTATATTATAGGTTCAGTTACATTAAGTTTTAATAAAAACCTATATGGTTTTTACCCGTATATCATGTCATGACATGTTATATAACCAAAACATAAGAAATTGGTTTTTTCATATATATAATCTAGGAAAACATCATTATTTATTCTTATGATACCTTACCATACATAGATTTTTTTCTAGTATAATTTCATAGAGATGGTGAGTGCCCTATTAGGATGAAAATTTAGTATGAGGTATTAGGTCGATGTGTGTTTATGGGACCCTTGAATTGTAATTATCATGTATATATCCATGGTTTTTGAGATGATAATCTAGAGGAGTCACCAATTAGTTAAAACTATGTGATATATGACCTATGGGTTAGGTGAGAGATCCTAGTGGCTTTCTAATGTGGTTCAAGATGGGTAATCTAGGTTTTATTTTGGTGATGAGTTTATATTTGAGAGGGTAACCCATTAAAGGGATTAACATGGGATTACAAGTTTCCTTAGACATGTGAAACATGTTATATTATTTGGATTTTAAAATTGATGCTCGAAACATGTAATTAAGTATGTAGTTTTGACATGGAGGATCATGGAGGACATTCATATAGGTAGGATAAAACCGGTAAATGTATTTATATTGGTCATGGGCTTCCTTAAGGGTGTGAATATTCTTAGAGGGGTTTGAATAAAGGCATAAATAACTGCTTACAAAAATTTATGTGATTCACTTGGATTCTTTTAGTATCAAGTTGATATTTTGAAGGAAGAACCAGTTGAGTACCTGATCTAGATTATTTTGGGGATGTGGTTATGAATATAGTGAGAGCATGGTAAGTAGATGATTTGTATTTTTCAATGACATAGGTACTGGTGATCGTGTGTTTAGTATTGGAATGTGAGAGATGTCAGGCCTGATGGATGAGAGTATTGTGAGTACTTTTGGTTAAAATATTGACATATTGTAGATCATAGTTAGCCCAATTTTTATTGCGATTTATAAAAAGAGAACAAGTCAGGTTTCTATATTTGGGAGGTATGAGAGTGTACACCCATTAATTCTCAAAGTATATTTAGGTAACACACACTGGTTATGAATGGGACTTATGGATATTGAAATCAAATACGGTCATTTGTGGGTCTATGATAGATGTAAATCGATGAGATGTTTGTGGGGATAGAAGAATTGGATTTTGGATGAGAATTTAAAATGTACCTTCCATGGTATAGGGGGAATTGGAAATGATTCAGGTTCAATGGGATGGTTGACCAAAGGTTGTTACTTGAAATGTATTATCAGGGAGACCTAGTTTCTGGGGTTAGCAGCATATGAGGGAGGCTTGGAAAAAGCATAACATGGATGGTGATTGACCATTTTGAGGTAAAACATGGGGATTGGTATAATTTAATCCTGTGGTGGAGAGTATGACCTTTGTGGTTTGTGGGTGTGACCCTCATTATCAAAATAATTTTATCAGGATTTGAATGATGACATTCAAAAGTTAGTAATGGGTAACATTCTACGTTACATTATATTTCCTGGGTTGAGGGATATTTTCCATGTTCGAACATTGTGTTTTGTGATGTAGAGGATTTGGGATATAGAGTTCATGATTTTCATACTCTCTAACAATGATAAAGATTATACTATAGTGCGGAGGGTCAAATCAATATCAAGAATGCGGCTCTTTATGGGTACATTTTTCGTTTTTTGAGAGCTATTGTTATGGGATAATGATACCAATGAGAAAATAGAGATTTACACATCTATATTCCTTAGTGAATTCAAGACAAAAATTCAAGTTTAATATTGAAGGGATTATATATGTTGGATTCAGAATGAGGAATAATTAGATATTATCTAAGGAATCTTTGTATTAGTGGGAACAATGGTGCTTGTGATTATAGAATAACAGGTAATTATTCATGTTGAGGATTTAACCTTAGATTTTATAGGATGTTATGTAAAAATATTAGTGGGAATAGTATATTTATCATGGGATTCCTCTAGGGAAAAAGATATCCCAATCAGGTAAATGGATAGTCCATTAGTAGTGGAAACTAAGAATTTTATAGAAAATCACTATAAGGATGTTTGACTGTCATTTTCCTGTTTAATTGTTTGTTGTGTGTTTTGAACCGCTTCAAACACATAGTGTATGATATTTAATATTTATTTCATGGATTGATCGGGATTTTTCAATAGAAATATAGAATGATCATGTTATACTAGGTTGTGGAGGAACGCCCATTTTTCCTTGGTATACTAATTAAGAGTTTACATTACTGATTGTGCATTTTTTATGAGGATATTCACATATACATTAATAATTTCCTTAAATATAGCATATTGGCTACCCTAGGCGGTGATTGTAAGGAATCACTATCACATATACTAGTGTTTCTATTAAAATATATTTTTTATTTTTTATATAAAATTGAAATTAAGAAATCAAAACAAGTAGAAATGATAATAAACATCATATATGAATTGGGGGAAATTGGATTGAAAAAATATATGAATAAGAAAATGAGTGAAAGGGGTAATTAAATGGATAAGGAAGTTACCAAGATACATGTTTAGATCCAGTTATATCCACTTTTAAAATACTTATCATAGATCTACTGAATAATTAGTTCATTTATCAACATCACTCAATGAATGATCGATCTATCAAGTCACATAACTCCCTCACCCAAAATGATAAACAAACAAACACAAATCCTCTTCCATTGCATGAGATCTCCCCAAAAATATTAGGATCACCCAATTATACCACTCTTTCAAAGAATTTATTCCTAGACGAAGTGATCTTCATGATATCATCAATCATAGATCCACTCCCATATACTCTATCATGTTATATAAGTAGGGAAAGAGAAAATTAGATGGGTAGAAGAGAAACAAACACTTTCTTTGGGTGTTTTTCCACTCTCATCACAACTCATATTTTCAATATCTTCCAAGATCATGGAAGAATTTTATTGTTAACATGAATCCTAGATGTTCAAGTAGTATTATAACTTCATTCCCAATATTTGGACTCAAAGTTTAACCCTTCAACTCCAGAGTTTTGATATAGAAACCCATAGAGGAAGAACAATTAACAACAAAATATTTCTGAATTGAAAATAATAGAGTCATAATGAAATAAAATTAGAGGGGAGAAATAGAATCAACATTTTTTTCCATGAATTGGGAATCAATGGATACCTCCCATGATTGAGAATGGGTAATACAGAGTGATGAGATGATCTTATTATTCAAAAATAGAAATATAAAAGTGTTGAAGTCCAAAACTAGTAGGCATAAAAAATTCAGGTTCTTGTTATCAACTCGAATTAAATCCTATTAAAAATATCCACACTTCTATAATGATATGCAGTCCCCTATAATATTCCATGATAATATGTGAGAACAACATCAATATCATATTTCCTCCATAGAGAACGTTCAAGGGGAATTCTTTCTATGTGATAATTCTTTAATATTCCAAATATTCACATGATCACCTACCCCTTTTCAGGAAACAAATATTACCTGATCTATCTAGGTATAAAAAAATATGTAGTGTTGACCTTGAGGTGGGTAGCTTTGCTTTGGGAAATGAATTTATCCATTTTTGAATTATTAGGTAGCTGATGATCTAAAATTACTTTTGATGGTCCTTTTCTACAACTTTGGGCCTAATCACACAAATCCATTATTTTTAGACTTAAATGTCACTACTTAATGTCGAAAACACATTCTTTTGTGTGTAATAATGGAATATGATTATGGGATTTAAACTTTTTGGCTCTATTTGTGCTTAGGATAAGTGGAAGTGAGCTTGAATTTTTTCTAAAAGTGAAATTTCTATATTAATATTCTAATATTTGGATAGATATTAGCATGGTTAGTGATGTAAAGGCATTAATTGACTCAACTAGTCTGATGGATTTTATTTCCCTCTTCAATTGATATTGTCTTGGTAAAAAATAATATAAATCTTTATACTTTAGGAATGGTTCTTTGATAACATGGAACCTATAATTAATCAGAATACTGGA
The DNA here is from genome assembly GCA_963277665.1 of Viscum album. Classification (NCBI taxonomy): domain Eukaryota; kingdom Viridiplantae; phylum Streptophyta; class Magnoliopsida; order Santalales; family Viscaceae; genus Viscum; species Viscum album. Next base: position 1,710,631,370 of record OY728165.1, on the reverse strand, counting down.
CATTCATATAGAACTTAAGAGATTCTGAACTCATGCTGGAACACTTTAAGTTCCCAGTTCATTCCCACCACTGAATTAAATGATATGTAATTAAGGGTACTTTCAAGGTGGATTGGAACTCAGTTTTTCAATATCTATAAGAGGAATAACATCAAGCACAATCGGGGAAAATATATTTTGAAATGTTTTTGATGCATGGGTAATTAACTATGGTCTCTAGAACAGTATATCTATATATAAAAAAACACAATCATTAATTTTATTAATCAGAACATCTGGATCAGCTTGAAAGCCATGTATTTTCTTATTCTAGTGAGCTAAGTCTTTCCTTAGTTGTTCAAGAAATTATATAACATATGAAATATATTTTTTCAAAAGAATTGGTTGACATTGTTTCATTAGACTTATATATCTTTATATGTTGATCTTTTTCACTTGGGGTCATTTGGTTTAGTATCTAAGATTTTAATTCACTCTTATCATAATTTTTTGATCTAATAGTGGTCCTTTCTAACTATGAACTCTAATTATTCATCCAATAATATGATATCAACCATAGTTCTACAAAGAAGGAATCTTGAAAATATGAACTCATCTTTAGTGTGATAATGAATTCTTATTGAATCATATTTGATATCAGTCATGGTTTACTAAAATAAAAACTTCCACAAGCCTTAGACAATGTTAAATTTTCATTTTCCATTAATCTCCCACCATGGTGGGTAGAATTACCCTCTTTGTAGTCACTTTATTTTTATGTGTGTTGTTAGTTGAGGGGTTATGGCCTTATATTTATTTGAAATCTTGTGGTCACTTTGACCATATACATGGAGGAGGTTGATTAAAGAAACCACCGTCAGTTGGATTCACTTATTTCGGTCACATAACCATACAATGTTAAAATTTGTGCAAGGGAATGATTCTTCTTTAAATGGTATATTTTCTAGAAGCTTCATTATTAATTATCACTTTTTGTATGTTGAAAGTATCAGGAATGAACAGTTGTTATTTTAGAGTATGGTCACTTGAAAACTTATAAATAAGGTCATATAAGTGGCTATATAGATATGGTGTAGTCATTTTAAAATGTTGTACTATATTCACTTCTTTATTTTTTAGTTTTGTTTAATTTAGTGAACATGGGTATTCCTTTTCATAATAATTTTTTCCACATGTCCAAAAAACAAAGAATCATGAATTCATTAAAAATAAAACACATAAAAGACACTTTATTTAAATAAAAAATGAAATTCAAATTAATTTTATAATATAAAATATGTAATCATTGAACAATTAATTCTAAAAAGTTGAAAACTTATTAAAAATCACATAGAAAACTTTTTCCTATGAATATTTTCAAAAAATGACGTACCTTAACTAAATGCTAAATCATAGAAAGAATATTTGATCATTTAAACACATAGAAATCATTTTCAATTAAAATTCACTAAAATTCTATAATGCAAATAGATATGAAAATATTTAAAAAAATTACACCAAGAAATTTTATCAGTTAAGTACTCAAAACATACATAAAAAAAATATAAAATGAATTTATAGTTTAACATGATTTATGAAATATTCTTTAATTTCTCATTTAATTCATAAGTCCAATAACTTAATACTCAATAAAACCCAAGAAAATATGTGAGAAAATGTGCCAAAAATAATTTCACGTCATATTAACCCACAATTAAACAATTTTAATCATTGTAAATTCAATTCATTTTATTTATTTAAAAAAATCTTAAAAAAATATTATCCTTACCATGTTAAAATACACACAATAATTGAATATTATCACTAAATCATCCATTAACAAAAAAATCATGCTTATTATGTGAATGAAACTCATTTACCTGCATTAAAACTAGTTCAAATTATAGTTCTAGGTGTGAAGACCAGTGAGATACATGTAGAATAAAACCCTAATAAGAGGAACCTTTAATTATCACTCACTCATAGGTTCAAAAAATAAAAGTCCATTTTTTACTACATTGACTAACCTCAAACAATTATTTTATAAGTTAAATTCCCCTACTTAATCTTGGTTAAACATTCCCCTCACCTGAATGAACTCATTTTTTTCAAATAAACACTTTATTAAATTTTTCCCGTCCATGTATTTGTTCATTTCACTATGAAAAAAACATATTGAGTTTACAAATTAATTTTAAATAAACACAATGTACATTGTACTAGATATTATTTATGGAATCCCAATTTCTCATTTTACTCCAATATCAATAGACATATAATTTTATCATTTAAGTAGGATCCTTGAGGTGGTTTGTTTCAAAAAAATGGTTTCCATAGGTTCATGTTCAAATATTTTGTTTCCTAAAATTATAATCTCAAGGACACAAAGATCTTAATTATCACACACACTTACCTAGTTCTAAAAATAGGATTTCTTTAGAAACATTTAACATAATCACTCTATAATCAAACCATTTAAGAAAGTTTATAACTTCTTAAATACCTCAATTAGGTATAAAATTATATCCTAGTATGTAGGAATTGAATTTTTATTTTCATAACATAATAATAAAATAAAAAAATGATTTTATTTACAAAAAAACTATACTAATTCTATAAGGGAGGTAATTTCTTTGAAAGATATTGGGGATTTTTGATGTAAACAAAATCAGGGCACGGTGGTGGAAAAATTTTGAGACCCCTCTTCTTCACACTAAAATCCAATCACTTTCCCCAATATTTAATCCTACGGTGGTTCAAAAATTTCATTCAAAACATGTTTTAAATTTAACTTTTCACATATTATTATAATGGTTTTATAATACTTCAAAACATTAAATTTTTACAAATATCCAAATAAATTTTCAAAAAAACAAATTGAACAATTAATTTTTTATATTCATTTTTATAATACAAAACATTTCTCACATTAGCTCAAATAATCATGAAAAATAACGGTGTACTGTAAAAATTACATTATAAGGGTGAAATGTTATTTCAAATTTGGGTATAATTTCAGTTTTTAACTCCATAGTAATTATAAATACTCACTCCTAGAAAATAAAACAAATTCACAGTCATTTAAATAATAATATGATTCCACAATACTTATTTATCAATAGAATGAAACAAATAGGTAGAGTTAATATAACACTTACATGGATATGGAAGCTTATATTTTCTCAATATCTTTAAACTCCCCTAGTTTACATTATGAAAGATACTTGTCTTCTATATTTAATTAACTACAAATTGTAAACATATTGAAATTGGAAATATAACCTTAAAATAAAAGATTTTGAAACCAGCATTTTCTAAAGAGTTTGATCCAAATTTTCATTGTTTTTTCGATAATCTAGAAAATTGAGAACTATTCTTCCAGATTTTCTCATTTATGGAATGGGTTAATTTTTATATTCATGTTCCTTGTGGATGCACTACCATATTATTTCCTATAAGAAGATATTTTAAAACATGAAAAATTAAAATTAAAATGAAACTAGGAAATAAAATAAAAAATATAGTATTTAGATAACTTCCCAAGGGGTGATGTGTTTTGATTATCCATAGCTAGATAATCATTTTATAAAACCCAATCTATTATAGGTTTTGGTTTCATGTCTAAGAAAAAAAACTTGTGAATCTTTACAATTTTAATTTTTTTTCAATTTGTGGAGTACCCCCTTTATAACTTCCTTTAAGTACACATTTATGACTTTGTGGTTTTTATAGAGCAGTGGATATAGAAAATATATATAGGTATAATTCCCCTCTTTCCCATATTTATGGTAAGTGTATGAAGGATGTATAAATTCAACTCTAGGATGTGTATTTATATCTTGTTGAGTTTAAAAAATAATTGTTTTGTGACTATAGAGAATGTGTCATAATCCTCTATAAAATTAGTTCATATCACCAACACATTGTCTTCATCATTTAAAATAAGGAGTTAATAGAGTTACAACTTGGGTGCCAATTTAATTCCTTCAATGTTGTCTTAGAATTCATAAAATGCATCTAATTCATGAATATCTATATAGGTAAAATCAACATAAAAATTAAATTCAAATAGAGTATTATTAAAACCACTGAATACATTATCCATAAAAATTTTAGCAACCTCAATATGTATTTCTTACTCTTTTTTCATAGTCAATCGTGCTTGTAGGAGTATGTAAAGTGTAATATTGAGGTAGTCATACACCTATAGCCTTTTTTCAAAATAAATAACTTCATTTATAGTGTCTTTTAAGGTATGGGATATAATGTACTGTGATGGTTGAGTCTATGAAAACCAAGAGAAATATTATAAATGGTTAATGAAGTTAAAATCATTATAATTAATATGAGGGATAATATGAACATTTAAGATATTCCCAACATATTCAATTTATACATTTACCATATCCCATGAAACCTTAAAACAAATTTATAAATATGGATATGACAATTCCAATTATGGAAGGGATGGTTAGTCTAAAATGTTGACATCTCCAATATCTTAATTCTCCATATATTTCATTTTTATTTTCTTTTAAATATAGTTTTAAATAATTATATAATGGGTTGCTAGATTATTTACTTATTATTCTAGTCCTCAGGGAAAATTTAGTATATTCAATAAATTTTACAATCTTCCTAGTAGAAACCAAATACTTCTTGTTAAATGTATTCATCTCTTAACCCCCTTGGATTTTAATAATTTCTTGTGAAAATATTCACATCATTATAGGAGTAAAAACCATTCCAATATTAGTGATATCTTGATCTTGTAATTTTTATATCCAATATTGAATCAAGATGAATACCCAAACATATATACTCTTCTGGTTCATGTGAGTTCTTCCAAAAGTATAGGATCACCCAATCAAACCACTACAATCAAGAATATCTTCCTAGATGAAGTGATATTTATGAGGTCCTAAATCATACAACCACTCCCAGATACACTCTCATGTGTTCTAAGAAGATAATGGGATAAAGATGAAGGATAAATTATTATCGAACACTTACCATGGGTGGTTATACTCTCACATCACTCCTTACATTGTCAAAATATTCCTAGAGAATGAAATAAGATGATGATAAACATGAATCTTGAATCTATGGGAACCATAAGATATCAACTCATTGGATCTAGGCTCATGTGTTTTCCCATAATCATTAAAGGTTTTAGATCACAACACATGGAAGGGTAAGAATGAACAACATGGTATTTATGAATTTTAAAAAAAATATTAAGTGAAAGGAAATACGAGAGAAGAAATAGAATCAATTTTATGTCCCATGAATAAGAAATCATGGGATTTTTCCCATTCTTATGAAGGAGAAGTGTTATGCGAGGAGATGATTCTCTTAAATGAAAATAACTATAAAAAGTAGTGACATCATAAACAAAATGGAATTAAAACATACATCTGGTGGGCTTTGAGGTGGTAATAATCAACAATGATTAAAGCACCAATAAAATTATCCAAGATTTAGTAATGACATATGATTAGCCTCCAATATTCCATGACATATAGTGAGAATGATCTCAATATCAGATTTTCTCCACATGGAAGGTTCAAGGGTTATTATTTCTGAGTGATAATTTTTTAATATTTTATCCTTTCCCATGAGTAACTTTACCTTTGACTGTAATGCCTCGACCCCTTATGTCCGGAGCCACTGTATTATTTTAATACATTGGCATGATTAAAAGGAATCAAGTCCCGAAGGACTGATTAGTTTATAAGTCTTGGAAAATAGATTAAATACATGAATGTTACTTTACACTTTCTAACATATATCACATCACAAAATAATACTTTGAGAATGACATTATTACCTTAGCATAACCCTGCATATAAATCACAATACACTTCTTGGAATCCTGGGAAAATTAAACATAAGAAAGGGATGATCTCAAACACTCAGTAAGAGTAAGCAATACAGCAGAAGATAACATAAACATTAGCCATGGTGAATAATTGAAAACACATGACATTACATATAATAAACCTGAAAACTTTATGATAGGAATATGATATGAGAAAATAATTCCATAATAAAACATAATCATGGGTATTCTACTAGTAAAATAACCACATGAACCATCAATGTTATTTTCATAATGAGGGAATGTATAATGCGGTACATTCTGAAACATTTTTTCAAGGCTTCGACCAAGACGTCTAAAAATTATTAAGGCCTCGGCCAAAACCATATTACAAATTGGGAAAGGCCTTGGCCAATTCCACGTCTAATTGTCTCATGAAACCTACCAATGCACCGAGGAGCTATAGTGGGATCCACCCGACACTTACTAAGTCCAATAAATTCCTCATATAAAAATTTTGTAACATAACATAAACATTCGTATTAAAACTACCACATGAAATGTCAATACATTAACCATAAACCGTGGATGGTATAAAAATAGCACATTCACAGTCAAACATATCATAACTCATTCAATACAATATTGAAGAATTTATTTATAATAAATCTTCCTTAATAAAAAATATTATCCAAAAAGTATGTTGACATAGTTGAAAATAATCATTAAAACCCTTTGAGAGAAATATCTTTATTTTGTGAACTCATTTTAAGGTAACACATTTATAAAGGAAGTCATTTAAAAAGAGATTTTTGAATAAATGTGTCCCACACCACTTTTAAAATTTTGAAAAGAATTATCATTTCAAGACATTCATGTCTATATAAATAAATCCTTAAAATCATTTTGAAAGCATGTACATTAATTAAAAATATTTAGAAATATAAATCTTTAAAACATTTAAATTGACGATCTTACTAAATATTACCTTCCAGAAATACATAAAATATTCATTTTGAAATTTTTTTATGAAAAATGGAAAAGGATTATAAAAATGTCTAAATAAATACTTACACATAAATTATCTCAGATAATAATGAGATTGAGGAATTAACCCATACCTTGCTATTTCCTTTGGTAGAGGGTACGTTTAACCTCCTATATAATTACCATAGTATGTTATTAAATTATAAAAGAACCATATTTGTGTTAATATATCATACATGATTCATTTATGGCTTTATACTACCCATTTAATAATTATTTCCATGTTATATTAACATTTCAGGTAATAATTGCTTTCTTTATCGTACATGTTTTAACTTGTTATTCTTGATCGTATCACTTAGATCACGATTTAAATAATTGTAGAATATAAACCATGATTTATATATCATATATATTTAGAATATAAATATGTATAATAGATATATGAAATGGAAAACACCGTTTATAGAGACGGTATGTCCTACGTACACATAAACGTTGTTTCCGTTTGAATATCGTATAGAACAGAAGTAAGTGAATAAGATATATGTAAGTTCTTAAAAACATATATATATATATATATATGTATATATATCTCCTATACAATTATTATTTAATTTATTACATACTTATTAATAATATATATTTTATAATCATCGTTTAATGGTGAATGTGGAAATAAATCTCATCGCGTTGTGGAGACGGGAATTCATACGTACGCACGAGCGACAATATCATTATATTGATGGTAAAATCGTATGTAATTGGATGTTATATAATATATAAATAATAATTAACATGATAAATTTATTATTTAAATCAGTTATACTCATTATTATACCCATCCAAATAACGAAGTGTTTGAATAACAAACTACACCATGATGTGGAGCCGGTAAGCTGTACGTAAGCACGCATGGTGAAATTATCATTCATAGGATGGATATAATAATGAATATGGTTGTACCATACTTATAATAACATCAAATTATGTAGAAATTACTGGATTTATTAATTTCTTATGTGAATAACAAATAAAGAGGAAGTGGAAGAAGAAAATTACTTTGAATAAAGGTGCTGAAATTATTACATCTTCATCGGTCGTTTCATTTTTAGTTGATAAAAAGGGCTCCATATGTCGTATTTAGAATCAAAGTAAGGCCTATATGTTGAATTTAGTAAAGTTTGGAGGATATTTGGGTAGTTTTTGGCCGAGCCAAATGGATTTGGAGCTGTAATTTGAGGGAAGGGGAAGTACCCTTTTATAAGAGAGGTTAGGGTCACTTTTGGAAAAGATTGGAATATTATTTTATTATAAAATAATTTTCAGTTTTTAATAGTTACTAAATGATATATATATATTTTACGGTGTGGATGGGTCTCAATACTCTCAACCAATAGGATTAAGACAAGTTTATGTCACCATATTAACTCTATCTCTTAGATTTAACTCTAAGTTAAAAAATTTATCTTTTACCATGTCGTCATATATTATTGTAATAAATGGTTAATAAAATTACACTAAAATGCCAAGAGAACCCCAAGATGTTCATTAATGACATATTAATAATTATATAAGTCATTTTTATGAACCTTAGATTATTAGGAATATTATATCAATTAATAATATAATATTTGTTTTAAAAACTAATTTATATCAATTTTGACACTATTTAGTATTTGGTTTTTGTGAAAGTCATAAAAACTTAATTACATCAAACAAAATATATTTAATCAACCCTAACATGTCATATTGATCTAGAAAATTCGTTTATGTCATAAAAACTTTCAAATTCTATTTATTTTAATATTTATAATATCAATTATTTTAATATTTCATTAAGAAGGTAATTATTGCATCATTGTTGTGACATAAATAAATTTAATTATTTAATGTCTAAAAATTATAACTAAAATATAATTATGTATTAAATCGTTTAATCTTTATAATAAATATTTATAGTCAAATTTATCTTATAAATAACCCTATTTTAAAAATGGTTTTGTTATTAAACATTGAATTTTACACTTTTAACTCTACTTTAAATAAAATAATAATAAATTCCCTAATCTAATTAAAGTGGCCCTAAATGATTATAATTTTGTTCTAAGGTTTATTTGGATCTAAATAAACTTATTCAATAGAATTAATACATGTGTTAGGGTAATAACAATATCATTTTTACCTTTAATTGCCTTATTTACTTTTAACTGTGGTAAATAAAAGTCAAAAGTTTTTATTCACCAAAAAATATTTTCATCATATTGAACAACATTTTACTTACTGATATCAACCGTGTCTCTCGAATTTTTGAAATTACATTCACAGAAGCGGTAAAATTAAGTTTTATTCCAATTTTCAAATGCTTCTAAAAGGTGGGTAAAAGATGGTAAAAAGTTCAATAAAATTTTATATATCTAAACTTATTATAAAATGACTCCAACAAATTACATTGAACATATATAAGTATTATGTATCTATTTTGACCTAAAATAAATTTAAATAAAATAAATAATTATTTAAATAAAAAGTCATTTTTGAATAACAACGCAGTGTTTTTCACTATTTATCGAAAATTTAGTGTTTTCAGAAAAAATAAAAAAATTCACCCTAAGCTAATTTTGATATTTAGAATTCAAAATTAAGTCTATTTTACCAAATTGAAAATATATAGGTTGAGTTTATTAATTTAAAATTAATTCCCATTGTCAAAACCAAAAAGCATATTTTTTTTAAAAAAAGTAAAAACTATCAAAAGATTGACATTTGTTTATGTTTAATTTTATGTAAAATTTCTTATAATGACCTAAATTATATTAAATGATAAAAATATAATCCAATTGTACTTAAAAACCATTCAAATGTATAATATAACACTATAAATTATTTAGATTTAAAATGTTGTTTTCAATTAAAATTTAGTATTTTTCACTATTCATCAAAATATGAAAGTTATCAGAAAATTACCAAAAAATTATGAAAACTAAATTTCTATGTCCCTCTTCAAAGAATAATTTAATATCATTTAATTTAATATTTAATAGTGTAAAATATTGGTTTTAAAAAAGGTTCTCCATTAAAAGATGGTAAAATTTTATTTTTTTTAAATACTTCTTTTATTCAAAAAAATGACTTTGTTCTTATATTTTGTCTAAAAAACACATTATATGGATTCTAAAATTATAATAAGTATGTAAAATTCAAAATTCAATGAGTACTACTCATAACCTCTTTTTGAACGGCTAGTTTGGTAAGTCATGGTGCACTCAAACTCAGTGTTGCATGTAGCGCAATCTATTGATTTACTTTAAAGAGATAACGTACTATGAAATATTGGGGTCTTACATTATCCCCTCCTTCAATAAATTGTTTCCTCACAATTTGAAATTTTTCTTCTAAAATAAACGATTAAAAATAGAAAAATACCTTTTTAGAAAACCCACATCAGAAATTGGGTTAATAAAATTTAGTCTTAATAAGAGGGAAAGGGAAATAAACAATTCACCACCAAATTATGATCTTGATTATGAGAACATTGGTGTAAATTAAAGACACATAATTGGATGAAAAATGTAAATATTTATAGAGAATAATTGAGGATATCAATCACAAAAAAGTGTAAAATAGAGAGCCTCAAAGCCGTCAATATATGATGATTTTAAATATAATCGGTTTAACAAAACATAATGTATTAAGATAACACATTTTTGGTTTTAATATTCCTTCCTTAAAGTTTAAGAATTAATTTATTTATTGAATAAGAGGAAAAATATATATATGTACTTGAAAAGTACGGTTTCTTCCTTCAACTAATTCCTACCACAAACTCATTTTTGGTTTTAAGATTCCATCCTTAAAGTTTAGGAATTAATTTATTCATTGAATAAGAAGAAAAATATATATATGTACTAGACAAGTAGAGCATCATCCTTCAACTTATTCCTACCATAAACTCATCTTTCACTCCATAAGATACTAGAATTCAAAAATATTCTATTTATCCCAATTCTATAGGGTTCAAAAAATGAATTTATAATTCATTTGTTAGACTATTTAAAAAAACTACATTATACAAACCATAACATCACGTAGGCTAGTGGTAGGTGATGCACCCTTGTTATCCTTCGTTTGTGGGTTCAAGTCTCACGGCCTTGCTGGACGCAACAGGTTGTTTCCCGACATCCGATTTTTCCTTTTTATAACAATCCAAAAATAATCTTAAGAAATTATTTAACATTAAAAATAGTATCCAATGTCAAACTTAATCATTTCCAACCTTTATAATTATACAAAATACTTATGTCCAAACTCACAGTCCAAAATTTATATGGAAGGTAAACTCAATAAAGATCCTTTTTTTTCACATAATAACATGTGAATACCTTTATTATGTATTATTTTAAAACATGGTAACACCCTGAATTACCATATAACATTATTTATTACATTCATGCTCCCTTAATCCTTATAGAATACTTGATATATTTTTTATATCCAAAAAAATTTAATACTCCAACAATGACGGAATAAACAAACCAATAATCAGTTCCAAGGTAGTCAAGAATAGCCAATATAATTTATCCAAATAAATCAGCTCTTATTCCAAATTCACCACCTCAGTATCATGACTATATTAAGGTTTATCTTTCCTTTAACCATGTATTTCCAAAAAAAATTAACTTGTTATTGAGTCACTTTTCATAGAATCATATAATCTCAAATCCTTAATGAAATAGTACTACAATACAATCCTTATTTATTTCTATAATTCATATAGCTTGACCATCATTGATAAAGCACTCAAATGAAATAATTACTTAATAACAACATAAGAAAACTAGTCATTACTCTTCATCTACGGTAGTATCACAACTTTATTATTATCCAATAGTATCATTTGCGGTATACTCTGATGATTTGGACATTGATTCGTGTACTATCCCAACTCCTTGCAGATGAAGAATTTTATATTTGAAACCTTTTTCTTACCCTTTCAATCACGTAATTGGTGTCCTTTTTCGCAATACATAATACAAACTCTCATTCCCTTTGAGCATTTACTAAGGATATTCTTTCCACAGTTATCACATATGGGAAAATATTTCTTCCCCCTCTTCCCTTTATCCATATTTCTCTCTACCATCCTTTTCTTCTCTTTCATCGCTTAAAAGCCATAGCACTCATAGAATCATTTACTTATCTTATCAACACTTGATATTATTTCTTCATATAATGAGAATACGTGGGAAAATCTTTCCCTTCTAAATTTTGTCTTAATACCATGAAATATATGACCCTTCTTACTCTTTGGATCATGGGTATTGTCTGAGTCCTCATTCCTTCTACTGGGCTACATTTCTAAATAATGTCATTCACTAGGCTAGTTTATGAATCACAATTCATAATTCCAAAGTTGTAAAATACCTAACGTAAATTGAATTTTTTTTAAATAATCTATAATGATAAAAAAAATATTTGAGTATGTATTTACTCTTAAATCGTTCATAATTTCTTGAAAAGAGAATGTGAATTATCCTAAGCATATCCCCCAAGAGTGTCGTAACCAAGAGTGTAGTAGGGATCATTGTTGTTTACCAGGATACCCCAGGTTAAGCTTGAAACTCCTTGTCAGAGTTTTCACTCCTAGGTACATCTGTGCCATAGCCGCCTCTACCTACTCATATCCAGACAGGGATGTATTGCTTTGAAAATACAAAAAATTTCTACATTACCAAAATTATATGAAGTTATTCATTAATAACCCTCAAATTCTATCTTAGGGTAATGTGTAATAATTAGGGTTTTTATAAATCTTGTTTCCAAGGTTAGTACTAACTTCCTATGATTCCAACTGTAATGCCCCAAACCTACAATCCGGGATCCAGTGCATTATTTTAATAAATTGGAATGATTACAAGGAATCAAGTCCCGAAAGACTGATTACTTTAGTAGTCTTGTAAAATATATTACATACATGAATGTTACATTACACTTTATAAAAGAAATCGTAACATAAAATATTCCTTTTTGAATGCCATTATTCTTTTATCATAACCCTACATATCAATAACAATACAGTTCATGGAATCCTGGGAAAATAAACCAAAAGAAAGGGGTGATCTCAAACACTCATTAAGAGTAAGCAATACAGCGGAAGATAAATCAAATTGGGAAAGGCCTTATCCAATTCCATGTCTAATTGTCTCATGAGACCAACTGATGCACTGAGGAGCTATAGAAGGCTCTACTCGACACTTACTAAGTCCAATACATTCGTCATTTGAAAAGTTTAAAACACAACATAAACATTCATATTAAAACTAGCATACAAAATGTCAATACATTAACCCTAAACCCTGAATGGTATAAAAATAACACATTCACAGTAAAATATATTATAACTCATTCAATACAATATTGAAGATTTTATTTATAATAAATCAACCTCAATCAAGAATAATATCCAAAAAGGATGTTGACATAGTTGAAAATAATCATTAAACCCCTTTGAGAGAAATATCCTTTTTTTTGTGAACACATTTAAAATTCACACATTTATAAAAGATTTCATTTAAAAAGATATTTTGGAATAAAATTTTCCCATTAAACTTTGAAACTTTTGAAAATAATTATCATTTCATAACATTCATTTCCATATAAATAAAGCCTAAAATAATTTTGAAAAAATGGACATTAATTAAAAATATTTATAAATATAAATCATTAAAACATTTAAAATGATGATATTGAAAATTATTACCTTCCAAAAATCTTTAAAATAATCATTTGGAAGTTTTATTTATGAAAAATGGATATGGATGATAAAAATGTCTTGTTAAATACTTACACATAAACAATCTCAGATAATAATGAGATTGAGGAATTAACCCTTACCTTTCTCTTTCCTTTGGTTGAGGGTATGTTTAACCTCCAGTATAATGACCATAGTGTGTTATTAAATTATACCAGAACCATATTAATATTTATTATATCATGCATGATTCATTTATGACTTTATACCACCAATTTAATAATGATTTCCATGTTAAATTAACATTTCAGGTAATAATTGCTTTGTTTATCGTACATGTTTTAACTTGTTATTCTTGATCGTATCACTTAGATCATGATTTAAATAATTCCAGAATATAAACCATGACTTATATATCAAATATATTTATAATATAAATATGTATAGCAGATAGATATATGAAATAGAAAACACTTTTTATGGAGACGGTATGTCATTACATACACATAAACGATGTTTCAATTTTCAAATCATATTGAACGGAAGTAAGTGAATAAGATATTTTTAAGTACACACACACATACACACACACACATAGCTATATATATATATATATATATCTCCAATAGAATTAATATTTCATATATTAAATACTTATTAATAGTATGTATTTTTATAATCACCTCTGAACGGTGAACATGGAAATGAATATCATCCCATCGTGGAGATGGTAATCTGTACGTACGCACAAGCAAAAATATCATTATATTGATGGTGAAATCATATTTAATTGGATGTTATATTATATATAAAAAATAATTAACATGTTATAATTATTATTTAAATTAGTTATACTCATTATTATACCCATCTAAATAATGAAGTGTTTGAATAACAAACTACACCACGATGTGGAGACAGTAAGTCGTACGTACACATGCATGGTGACATTATCATTAATAGGATGGATAGAATAATTAATATGGTTGTAAAATAATTATAATAAAATCACAGTATGCATAAGGTATTGGTGTTTTTATTGTGGTATTGGAATAACCAATAAAGTGGTAGTGGAGGAAGAAAAGAATATTGAAAAATGTGGTGAAATTATTTCTTCTTCTTCAATTTTTTCCTTTTGAGTTGATCAAAATGGATCCTTAGGTTGTCTTTCTGATCAAATTATGTACTCTAGGATGAAGTGAGGGAAGTTGGGAGGATATTTGGGCAGTTTTTTGATGAGACAATTGTCTTTGGGGGTGTAATTTAGAGAGAATGGGATCTACCATTTATAAGAAAGGTTAGGGTCACTTTTGTAAAATATTGAAATATTATTTTATTATAAAATAATTTTCAGTTTCTAATATTTAAAAAATGTTTTTTTTCAAATATAATTTTGGGATGGGTCGTAATATTCTCATAAAATAAGTTTTAGACAAGTTTTGGCCACCATATTAACCCCATCTCTTAGATTGAACTCTAAGTTAAAACATTTAACTTTTACAATGTCCGCTTGTAATATTATAATAAATGGTTTCTAAAATTACTATAAAAAGCCAAGAGAATCCCAAGTGGTTCATTAATTACATATTAATCATTGTATAAGTCTTTTGGCCAAACATGATATTTTTAGGAATATTATTTCATTTAATAATATAATATTTGTCTTAAAAACTAATTTATGTCAATTTTGACACTATTTAGTATTTGGATTTTGTTAAAGTCATCAAAACATTATTACGTAGAAAAAAACACATTTAATCAACCCTGACATATCGTATTCATCTAGAAATTAGTGGATGGCATCAAAACATTAAATTCTATTTATTTTAATATTTATAATATAATTTATTTTAATATTTCATTAAGAAGATAATTGTTGCATCATCATTGTGACATAAATAAATTTAATTATATAATGCCTAAAAATTCTAAATAAAATACAATTATATAGGAAATTATTTTATCTTTATAATGAATATTTATTGTCAAATTTATCTTATGTATAACCCTATATTAAAAATGGGTTAGTTATTAAAAGTTTAATTTTACACTTTTAACTCTTCTTTAAACAAAATAATAATAAATGCCCTAATCTAATCCAAGTGGACATAAAGGATCATATTTTTTTTCTAAAGATGATTTTTGTCCAAATAAACTTATACAATAGAATTAGGACATGTTTTATGGTAATAATAATAATATCATTTTTTCCTTTAATTACCCTATTTAATTTTAACCTTTGTAAATAAAAGTCAAAATTTACTATTCACCAAAAATTATTTCCATCTTATTGAAAGACATTTTACTTACTAATATCAACCGTGTCTCTTGGATTTTTGAAATTTAATTCATAGAAGCAGAAAAATTATATTTTATTCTAATTTTTAAATGCTCTTAAAAGGCGGGTAAAAGACTGTGAAAAGATCAATAAAATTTTATATATCTAAACTTATTATAAAACAAATATAATGAGTTACATTGAACATATATATAGGTATTATGCATCTATTTTTACCTAAAATAAATTTAAATAAAATTTATAATTATTTAAATAAAAAGTCTGTTTTAAATAATAACGTATTGCTTTTCACTACTCACCAAAAATTGAAAGTTTTCAGAAAAATACCAAAAATTCACCCTAAGATAATTCTGATATTGGGAATTCAAAAATAAAATCTATATTACCAAATTAAAAATATAGAATTTGAATTTATTAATTTATAATTAATTCCCATTGTCAAAACCAAAAAGAGGATTTTTTTAAAAAAAGTAAAAACTATCAAAAGATTGGCATTTGTTTATGCCCAATTTATATGTGAGATTACTTATAATGACTTAAAATTTATTAAATGATAAAAATATAATCTAATTATACTTTAAAACCATTCAATTGTATTATTTATCACTATAAATTATTTCAAATAAAAAAGTTTTTTTCAAATAAAATTTAATATTTTTCACTATTCATCAAAGTATGAAAGTTATTAAAAATGTACGAAAATATTATCCAAAATAAATTTTTATGTACCTATTCTAAAAAATAATTTAATTTCATTAAATCGAATATATAAAAGTTTCAAATATTGGTTTTTAAAAAGGTTCACCATTAAAAGGTTGTAAAATTACATTTTTTGAAATATACTTCTTTTTTCTGAAAAAATTGAATTTGTTCTTATAATATGCCTAATAAGCACATAATATAGAGTCTAAAATTATAAGGATTATATAAAAATAAAAATTAAATTAATAATATTCATAACTACGTTGTGAATGGCAAGTTTGGTAAGTTGTGGTGCGCTCGAACTCAGTATTGCGTGTAGTGAAGCTATAGAATTACTTGAATGAGATAACATAGTATGAAATATAGGGGTGTTACATTGAATTAATAAAATATTACATGACTAAGCTATGAGAAATGAATTTGGGGCATTGACCTTTTGAAAATAAAATTCACACTGATAAATAAATTTCCCCATTTTTTGAATTTTCTATCCACTGGTGCGATAAAATATATTTTTTGTAATTATGATATGAATTGGGATTACTCATGTAAATCCATTTCCCTATGTTTGAATTTCACTCATTAACATTGAACATAATTTTTTTCATGGAATTTTGGACTAGGTGTGTAGGTTTTGAACTTTACATCTCTATTTGAGATCATGACAACTAGAAATGGGCCTCAATTATGGTGTAATGTAGAATTGGACTTTCACTCTTCATTTAATTGGATTGATAATTGTGTGATAAGTGATGACATAGAATTAGTGTACTTTTCAAGTCTGATGGATCTTCCTTCCCTCCTCAATTGATATTGTCCATAAAATAAATAAGATGAATATTTATACTAAATAACTAGTTATTTGAGCTCATGGAACAAAAAGTTAAAATCTATTATAGGACACTCATCCCTAACATGGTCAATTATGAACTCAAGATGGAATATAATAAGATATCATCTCATGTACACTAATGAATCATAGGATCTAAAATTGTGCTTTCTATCAAGTTTTCATTGAAATTCACTTATAAATATCTCTTTGAGGCATAAAATCAAGCACAAGGGGTTTATCTATCTTTAAAAATTTAATCTATTTTTTTAGAATAAACTATTACCACTCTATATTTATCTCTTTATCGAAAAAACCAATTCATAGATACCATCAATAAACAAATCATGCTCATCTTAATATCTAAACATTGTCTTTGTATAGTGAGCTTGGTCTTCCTTTGGATGTTCTAAAAATTCTGTAATGAATGAATTCACTTCTTTTTCAATATCATGTTTTCACTCTTGTAATCAGATTAAACAAATATAGAGGTTTATCTCCTTTACTCAGGGTTATCTAGTTTAATATTTTGGATTTAACTTCACTCTTATCCTAATAGTGAGCGCCAATAGTGGGTCTTCCTACCTACGCAATAGAATTTTTAAATCTATAATCCACAGTCATTCACAATTATCCAATATTAGAATCTTAAAAATATGAACTTGGAATCATAATTATAATCCAATCCTCTTGAATTAGATTTGAGATCAAGTAATTATATGCTCAGAATCATCTTTAAAGAGCCTCAAATAGCCTTTAAATTTTAGTTTCCTTTAATATTCTATCAAAGTGGGTAGAATTACAATCATTGAGGTCACTTTGATTAATATGAGAATAGTTGCTTGAATGGAATGGAGTTATGGCCTGTTTTAGTTGGACAAAAACTTAGACCTTCTACATGAGGATGTTTTAAAAAAGAATATACAATCAGCTGGGTTCCCTTCTTGTCATCACTTAAGCCTGAAAAGTCTAATTTTGTGTGTGGTAGGTTCTTCTTCAAATGGTTGGTTTCCATAAAGAAACATAGTTAGTTATTCCTTTTGATATGATCGAAGTATTTTACACTCTCAATTATAATTTTAGGGTGTGTTCAATTGGATCCTCATTCATGTTGTCACCTAAGTGAACTTTGAGATGTGGTGCGGTTTGATAAAAATTGAGCCTCGTGGTCACTTCATCATTTTAATTTGTGGTTACTTCAATGATCAGATGTATGTATTTTCATTAGAATTATTTTTTTCTATGAATTCTAAAAAACACAGAGTTTAGAATTCATTAAAAATAAAGCACTAGATAACAAAAAATTTAAAAAAATAAGGAATTCCACAAAAAAATATTATCTAAAGTATGGAATCATGGAAGAATTAATTATGAAAAAAACCACATAAAACCCACATGTAAAAATATTTCTAACTAATATTAGAAAAATTATCTCCCTAAAATAAATGTGAAATAAGAGAAGTAATATTTGATCGTTCAAACACTAAAAATAATTTACACTTAAAATCTACGAAATCCAATAAAAAGAAGGTCATAACTGATATAAGAAAATAAAAAAAACATCTAACAATTAGGACACCAAAACATAATTTTTTATTAAAATATTAGAAAAATTTAATGTTCAAAAAAATTTGAAATATCTATTAATTTATCATTTAAGGCACATTTAAATCAATTAAAACTAAATATACCCCCATAAAATACATGAACAAATTGTTTTTGTATTATTATGCATCAAAGGTTGTTTTAACAAATATATATCGAGTATTGGGTGAAATGTATTGGGAACTACTTTAGGAATGTAATTATAACACATGAAATGTATTTTAGAAGGAAATTTTGATAGTGGAAAAGCACAATGGTTGAGAATCAGTATTTTCAAGATAAACCCTATGATAGGGAGAAACAAGAGTTAAATAATCAATCATATGAATAAACCTCGGTTATCTCATTATTGAAGGATTCCATGGAGGTCCATATCAGTGTTTTGAAAATTAATATGAGAATTGGCTCATATTTCAGTGGTTTGAGTGTCTTATGGTTATAGTGTATTGTAATAGGTGACTGTTTGAAAGGGAATTGATTAACAAGGTAGGTTGGGATATATAATTTTATGTCCAACAAGTTTTATTTAGGATGATAACTATTATAGTGCGGATATTATAAGATATTGTGTCCATTCATGTTGAAAATTTTAAGTAGAATTTAAATTTTTGCCTTAGTTGATACATCAAATTTTATATTAGTTTAAAAAATAGAATTATGAAGGATTAAAAATCTTAAAATAAGGATTATGGATGGGTAAGGATTATTTAGTGTTGTTAGTAATTATTAGAAGAGTTATATAACTAGCACAGGTTGTCTAGGATACTGATATCCAATAGCCGGTAGCTACCTGTGAGCCACCAGCAGCCTATTTCTGGATAGAGAGGCATGCATAATGTAGGTGGCCATCGTCTAGATGGTATCTAGTTTCAGATATCTAGTGTCTAGTACTATCTACCTTCTGGGTCTTTTAGGTTAATAATTACAATTATTTACCCTTGAGTTTTTAGGGTCATCATTCCCTCTTCTCTTGTTGGGGCACATGATAATGGGTCAAGCCCCCTTTATCTTCCTTCAATACCCTTTGACATTTGGTGGTTTCAGATCCATTATTCAGTGATTTCATGTATGTCTCACCCTCCGAAAACATATTTTCATCTTCTCCACCATTGTTTTTAATATTTATTTCTCCAATTCAAGCCTTTTATGGTTATTTTCATATATATTGGTGAAATCACCCATTTTTAAGGGATATTCATACATTCTAGCAAGAGGATGTCCCATGATGAAATCTTCTCATCTCTATTCATCATTTCATCAAAGGAAAATATTATTTCAAATTTATTTACGGGTTTTCCTTAAATTAAATTTAATGAAACAACTTTTTTGGAATCATGTGTTTGGGGTTTGGCCCCAGAATATATTTGGAGTGCATCCTGAACCTCCAATGTGTGTTTGGTTGTGGTATTGTTACAATGGGAAGAAGGAATACATATTAATAGATTACTCGTATTTAAATAAAATTTAAATAAATTAAAAATAACACTATTAGATTTAATAATTAATTATAATTTTTTATAATGGATTATTGATTATTGCAATGTGATTTTGTGCACTGCAAGGATGGGTGATGTTAGTGAATTTTTCCGCAGGTCTCAAAAATCCCTATGAGAACTACCAAAAAGAGAATTTGAAAAGGTAATTGGATTAATTGTGAGGTTGGTGGTTCTTGTAGAAGACATATATAATTATGAATGATGGTTATAGGCATGTTTATGTGTGGTCTATCAACTAATGATATGGTCCCATTTTATTAATCAAATTATTTAATTTCATTTAAATAATTTCATTTAAATTAAAATTTTAATATTGTTTGAGAACCAAAGAGAGAAAGGTACCAAGTTTTTAAGCAACTATATAGCTACGACACTATCCTAAAGTTTCACCCATATATGGTCGAGGATTAGACTAATGGTGAGGGCTTGGAAATTAAACCACTTGAGGGTCACTATTGGAAAAATATATATTCAGTCAGTTTGTCTTTTTTAACATTGTTTTAATCGAAATTTATACCGATGATGTTAAAAAAATTCAAAATTTGTTACAAAATAACTGAAGTTGAACAATATTATTTTGAATGTGAGAAATTGTAGATCAATTTTTGACATTAATGTTTTAATAAAACTGACATTGAATGTCTATTTCAAAATCATTTCTTACAAAAAAATAGTAATTCAAAATTACATAGTTCATCTTTACAACATTGATTTTTTATTAAAAATGGTGTGGAAAGTTACACAAGGTTCTTTTTTATGTCAGTTATTTTAAAAAACCTGATGTCAAAACATTTCACTGGGTAATTTTAGACATATTTTTATTAACAAATCAACATCAAACGAATTTTCCAATTTTGGTAATTAGGAATACGTGATGTTGAAATTATTTTACAATTAAACATTCAATGCTAGTTATTAAAAATAATTGATGTCGAAATGTTTTCACATTTGATTTTAGAAAAATGATGGAGAAAGT
The DNA here is from genome assembly GCA_963277665.1 of Viscum album. Classification (NCBI taxonomy): domain Eukaryota; kingdom Viridiplantae; phylum Streptophyta; class Magnoliopsida; order Santalales; family Viscaceae; genus Viscum; species Viscum album. The sequence goes on along the minus strand of OY728165.1, from coordinate 1,710,609,925 downwards.
GAAATATTTTTTTAATAAAATATAATTGTTACATTAAATTTCCTAATATCAGAAAACCTTTAAACACAATAAAATGAAACTAAATACTAGTTCTCTAAAATATTTATCTTCTTCTCCATGAGTAATTACTCTTGTACCTCTATGAAGACTCAATATTTTTCTTCAATCTTCTTACAAATGTTACCCTTTCCCACACCATCATCTTTTAGTGATGTTACCTACAACATTAATACCCAACTTCATCATAAACCATCCAAATATTTTTCCTCAGTTACTTTCGTGTACATGAAATGGTATATGTGAAATGGAGTTCACATGAAAGGTGTGAGAGTGATGACTCCATAAGAACCATATTATGGCTTTTAACTCTCAAATTGAATACCCAATTGAATTCAAGTGATGATTTATTAGGGATTTACATAATATATACTATTTTTATGTAATAAAATTTCACATATATAACAAAAAATCATAAATTTAATCTAATGAAACATAACATTGAAATTTAAAGTATGTTTACTTTATATATATAAATTTATTATAAATTAAACCAATTAAAAAAATTATACTATCATTTAAAACATAATCGATTTAATTAAAAAAATTAATTCAATAATCTCATATACCTATTATAAAAAAGAAGCGGTTTTGACCACTTTTTTTTGGAAATGTAATATTAATCATTAACATTAAGAAAACAACTCAACACCCATAAAGAAACTTATTAAAATTTTAAATAAAATAAAATAAAATTATGATGGTTTTATTCATAATTTTTTTATAAGATAAATACTCGTAATTACTTTCAAGATATCCCCAGTGATAAGAACTTATGGATATTCGGAAAGGTGTATCTGCATATAGAGTTTGTTGATTCATATCAATAGTATGTCATAATAAAATATTTACAGCTCGTTGTTAGGTATTTTCAAACCATACTCATTTGTCCTAGGGGATTCTTAGGAGAGGTATATAATAGGGAGGATCCTTTGATGTCTATATTGAATAGCATCTATAGTATTTATAAATCATTATAGATGTCTATTCAAAGGAAGGCCCAACAATTTCCATAACATTCCAAGAACCTAGTGTGACTTGGAAGATTGCATTAAGAGAGTTCATTCATGGAAGTCTTAAAAATAAATTAATTTTTAATTGATCTAGATAATTATATGACATAATTTATAATATTTTCAAACCAATGGAACTAATCTTTATACATCATGTCATTTTTACAGCCTTCCAATGTATGGAAATCACTGTAAACATTTATATGGGAAAATCATAACAGATAATAGGTAATCATATTTAACCCCCTAGCTAAAGTAATTATTGAAATCCCTATTAACTAACTATATATTTGAAAATAATTAATAATATAAATAAAGAATAAATTATTATTTAATTGAATTTATCTAAGTGTATTTATGTGTTTGAATTTTATTTATTTGAATTGTGTTTTTATGTCACATACATAAATTTTTTGGTAATATAATTTTACTAAAAGCATTCATTTAATAAAAATTATTAAAAAAAATGAATAATTTTATAGTTAGATAATTAAATCATAGAAATAAATGTGATTTTTTCTTGTTTTTGGATGGACACATACCCTTGAGTTCGATAAAATAGTGTCAACTGGATACAAAAAAAGAAATTGGTTATTTTTATAAGGATGATGAGGTTAGTTGTACTATGTTGACATATTTTAGTCACATGAAAAGTATATTATATTATTATAAATATTTTCAAGTGTGGAAAAGAATAATTAATGATCCTTTATTAATGGTAGAACTAAATCGAATGAAATTATAAAATCTTATATTGTTAAATAATATAGGTCAAAAAATGTCAATAAAATCATAAAATCACCTGAACAAAAAATGTTCACTTGATGAAAATTTTATGCATTATAAATGTAGGAAATTGAGATAGAGTTAGAATCATTAATAACCCCTCATATGTTGATTACCAAAAATGAAAAAAATAATAGTTAACAACGCATTTTCCAAACAATATTATAATGAAAATAAATAGGTAAATAGTATTTTTATTTCACTTTAATAGAAATTAAAGGAATAGTAATTATAAATTTTAGGTGATTAATTGCCATAAAGTCATTTAATGACATGTATTTTAAGAAATAAATTATCAAAACAGATATAAAAAATAATATTTAAAAATAATGAACTTATAAAAATAATTAAACTTACATTAACAATTTTCTAAAAAATTTATGTACTTAACCTAATACACTAACATTATGAAAATAAAAACCATGTGAAATCAAGCACAATATACCAACTAAATGTATATAATATTTTTTATAAATACTCATTTATTTAATATTAATTAAAATAGAAATAATTGAATCATCTAAAACATAAAAAAATAAACAATATATAAAAACATTACGAAAAAAAGACCATATAATTACCCATTTTATAAACATTAACTTAAAGATACATACATGATAAATTAAATTTTTTAGTTGTGTAGAGATTTTTATAAATCCATAAATCTTTATACAGAAGTTAGCAATCCTAAAAAAAATCTGAATATATAAACTATGTGAATAAAATTATTATCAAAATACTCATTTTTGAACTTCAATTAATAGATACATACCTGATAATTTAAATCTCAATCATACTTATGAAATATATTGAAATAAAATAGAGAAGATGTGTAAGTTTGTCTTTTATATATAGTTCAGTATCATTGTAAATATAAATTAAAAACGAATTTTATAAGTTTAAAAAACCTAATATTTTGATATAATTCATGAAATATAAAACTTATCTATAAATATAAAATTAGTCCTTTCCCTAGTTCTAATAATCTCCTATATTAATCTTAAATCATAATAACCACATTCCACACTTCCTTTTTAATGAATTCATTGCATTATAAAATATTAAATTGAAATTAAAAACCAAAATATATATATAATAGAATATTATAAAATATGAAATATATTTACCATTACTTCCATGTATTCGATTAAATTTTGATTCCTTATAAACATGTGTTTGTTGTTAAACTTTTTCCATGACGGTAATTTTCATATATAATCAACTAAATTCATGTATAAACAATACTAATTAAAAAAACTAATAAAAAATAATAAAACATAATTTCCTAGAAATATAATAAATTTTTTATGAACACCACCTAATAAAGAGAAAAACTAACACAATTTTCAATTTATTGGGAAATATATGCCTAACACCCAATGAACTCAATAATAATAAAATTTCAAAGTCAATTAAATAAATATTGAATATTAAATCATAAACATATATGTGATATTAACCATTAATGAATGGAAATAAACAGTTTCCAATCTCATTAATAGATAATCTTTTATATATATATGCAACTCTTCCAAGAATTTCACATATTTCAAGGCCATTGAAAATAATTAGGGGTCTATAAGACAATAAACACCAGTGGTATCATTTTGAATAAAAATAATGCGTATATACCTAATTAATTAATTAATATAGAAAGTCACTTGAAATGGTTTTTATTTAAATAAAGAAAACTAAAACATAAATTTACTTACATGAAAAAATCATCAATACATGCACATTGAGCTGATCTAAATTAACAGGATCAATTATATACTTATTTAATATTTTAAATGGATAGCCTCTTAAAAATATATCCACCATTCTATGAAACTCATAAATATTATAAAAAGAAGAATAATCATGGGATAATCCTTGTAATCCATTACAAATATCAAAAGGATATTATGTTGTTAGTTTCACAACATTTTATTTTCATTTTAACAATTATTTGGATATTATATTCCCTTATATAAACTTAATTTCATAATACATTATATGTAATTTTTAATAAAATGTAAATAATATTTACTAAAAAACACATACCTTGTATTTTAGATAATAAATAAGATTATTTGGCCAATGAAAAAAATGAACCATACAATCTCCAAATCTAGTAACCTCTTTGGTAGGAAAGGACAGTAGAAAAGATGGATAAATGATATCATGTATTGATATTGTTACCTGAACCAACTGCATAAGATGGTTTTTTATATAATCCCCAAAAAATAAGTACAACTCCAAATGATAAATATGTACATGGGGATCTACAGCATACAAATCACAATATATGGTCGGGTCCAGATGAGGTGGTAGAGGATCTAAGTAAGTAGGATGGGCGGGCTGGGTAGGATGGGTAGGTTGTGATTGTCTATAAAATTTCTCAAACATATCATATACAGCTGATTGAAATTTATCATCCATCGATTATTTCGGGTGTTTCATCTTATCTTTTAGGAAATCAATTTCTAGATCTCTCGATTTCATACATTTATGAACAAAACCAATCATAACACTAACACCCAACTCATATCCTCTTATGTAGTCGAGGTGTTTTGGATTTCCTAAATCAGTAGGTAAGACACCCTTCCAACCCTTAGGGATAACTGTCCCAACCATCACTTGCTCTTTCATTTCATGCTAAAATGAAAAATTATTTTCATGGAGAGTGGGGGATATAGAGGAAAAAATTGGAACTACTCTAAACAAATTTTTGATTGATCTCTTAAAGAATCAAACTTTATACAATCATTTTATCCTCCAATAAATGATACCCTCTACGTGATAATGTTTGGGGTATATGCTTTGCAACTAAATATCTTGATGAGATCCTCTAACTTCCTATTACATAGATGTACTAATTATTAATCAGTTAATATAAAATAAATTTTAAAATATAAAATACTTACCATACCATAAATGATTCATCCTGTCAGTTGGTAATAAATTTTTTCCATGTATCTTCATCTAAAAACAAATACATGAGGCATGGTTTTTCATTCTGTAACTTAACAAAAACATAATTTTTTGTTAGTTTTGTTTTGAAATTTCTCTATAAAAAAACAAATAAACATAGAATTATTTTCTTAATTAATTTCATTTCATGATAATTTAATGTCATATGTAAATTAATAAATTAATTCTTTGAAATTTAAAATATATAATATTTTAAATAAACATGATTAAAATAAATCAATTTATATATTTCACCATTTAAAAATCCCTCATCTCATCTTTCTCCACATTTTTGATGAACTTCAATCAAGATATAAAATTTTAATCATGCATTTACACTGTGTGGTGATATAACTAGTAAAATTCATTGCATTTTAGAATTTTGGGTTATTATAATTAGAAAAATTAATTTATATTCTCTGGACTCCATGGGAAAGTGATTGTTTTCATAAAAATGTAATCCCATGTTTACCAACTCTAGAAATAAAATTTTCTATATAACATGGAAAATTATCATCTATAGGAGGCATATTAAAAAGAGGATCATCAGTGGTTTGAAAAAAAAATTTATAAACTGAAATTTTTCATTAAATAAATAATTATATTAATAAATAATTTATAATATGAAAACAAACAACATACCTCGATAAATGTTCCTCTTCGTCTATGTTTGTCATCAAAATAAGAAAATTTAATGAAATTTTTTGTACCTTCATATTATTATAAAAGTGAATATTTAAAAACAATGATTACAAAACATGTAACTAAAAAAATAAGGTCGCATATGTTTAAGTTAAAATAATAATAATGATTTAATGATTCTTAACCAAAAATTATAATGTTTAATATATTATTTAAAAAAATTAATTATAAAATGATAAAAATATATAAAAATTTAACTATCACAGTCAAAAAATGTTTTTTACATGTGTAAAATTAACATAAACATAATGACGTATGTTTGGTTTTCTAAAAAGAAAATATTTATCCATAATTTTTTAATATAAAATATGACACATAAATCATATAAATTATCAAATATATATATTTTGACATCAAATAATTTAAAAAAAATAGACATTACAATTGTTAAATTTAAAAAATAAATAAAATAAACACAGATACCCAAATAATTAGAAGAGTAATGTTGTGTTTTCCCATATCACTTCAGCATGATCATTTCATATAGCGTAAAAATTCTACATTTTAGCCATTATTATCATCTAAAATTTTCATATTAGAAGAAAAGGCATTATATAAATCCATAACATCATCATCATCCTCATCCTCATCCTCATCACCCAAATTAAATCTTTTCTATTGAAAAATGATTGACCATTGATCATTCTATGAATTAGTGACATAAAATATCTACTCTTCATGTGTCTCCATAATAAATGATTTATCTTTATAACTATATATTTTCAAATCAACTAGTTTAAACCAATAATCATCTGTTTCAAACAATTATTACTGTAAATATAGTTACAATTAAACATTTTGACATGAAATTTTTTATAATCAATTTCCCATATATCCTCAAGAACTTCTAAATATGTTGTTGATGCAGAAATTGGGTTTTTATCTTCTTCACTTGAAAAATATAATGCTTCAACGATGACCATTAACCCATTATTCTTTATAGGACACTTTTAATCCTTATTTTTTTGTAAAATGTGTACCCATTAATATCAACACTAGACCATGTGATAAAATTAATACAAATAGTTATATGTTGACATATTTTTGGTCTCCCTATATTTCAATATATTATAGTTAATAGTGAAGGTAGATAGATTCGAGAATTAAAGGTAATGTTAATTACATGTGATGAAGTGATGGGATGCATTGGATGCCAAGGGCCCCGAGAATGCGTCACTTGTAAAGGATATAATCATTTAGGAATGAGGATTATTAATATCATGATTGTTATTGGATATGTAGGTCTCCCCTAGGATCCCTTCAGCTAAGTCTGATGATTTACACGTACATGATCAGGATGCCCATGATTATTGAGTTCTGGCTGGTTGGCATGGTGATATAGAGGATCATTATAATATAACATTTCCCTTAAATTGTTTTGAGTGTTTGACCAATAAAATATTTCTTCTCTAATTTCACATTTATTTTCAGGACATCATTTTTATAATATTAGATTAAAATATTTTTACATGTGGTTTTTAATGTGGTTGTTTTCATAATTAATTCTTCCTTGATTCCATACTTTAAATAATATTTTTTTGTGAAATTCCTTGTTTTTTTTAATTTTTTGTTATCTTGTGATTTAAATTCAAAGAAATATAAATTCTATATTTTTTATAATTCATATAAAAAATATTTCTAATTTAAAGGAATACCCATGATCACTAAAGTAACCATGAGCTAAAATAATGAACTGACCATAGGACTCGATTTTCAACAAACCACACCACATCTCAAAGTTCACTTAAGTGATAACATGACTAAGGATCCAAATGAATGCCCCCCAAAAATTCAATTTACCATGAATAATAATTTAATCCTATCAAAAGAAATAACTAACTATGAATCTTCTAGGAAACCTACCATTTGAAGAAGAACCTACCGCATAAAAAATTTTACTTTTCATTATTAAGTGATCACATGGATGGAACCCAACCGATTGTATCTTCTTTCTTAAACCATTATCATATAGAAGGTCAAAGTTATTGTGCAACAAAAACTGGCCATAATTCTATTCGGTTCAATCAATTATTTTCTTATTAATCCACATGACCTAAAAGATAGGAATTCAACCCACTTTGATATAATATCAATGGAAACTAAAATTTGAATGTTATTTGAGGCTTTTTGAAGATGAGTATGAGCATATTGATACTTGATCTCAAATCTAATTCAAGAGGACTAGATGATAATTATGATGCCAAGTTTATATTTTGAATATTCTAATATTGGAGAACCATGGCTGAATATAGATTATAGATTTAATAATCTTATTTCATAGTTAGGAAGACCAACTATTAGATATCACTATTGGAAAAAGAGTTAAGTTAAATCCCAAATATTTAACTAGATGACCCTGAGTAAAGGAGATAAACCTCTATATTTGTCTAATCAAATTGTAAGAGTTACACCATGATATTTACAAATAAGTGACTTCATTCATTATAGAATTTATAGAACTTCCAAAGGAATACCAAGATCACTGGAAAAAGAAAATATATAGCTATTAAGATGAGAACAATCTGTTAATTGAAGGTATATATGAATTTTTTTATTCGACAAATAGATAAATATAGAGAGGTCATAGTTTATTCCACTAACATAGATTAAATTTTCAAAGATAGATAAACCCCTTGTGCTTGATGTTATTCCTCAAAGAGATATTGAGAAGTTAATTTCAATATAACCTTGATATAAAACCCAATTTTAGATCCTCTTATTTAGTAGGGTACATGAGATGATCTCTTCTTGTGTTCCATCATGAGTTCATAATTGACCAGGTTCTAGATGAGAGTCCTATACTGGGATTAATTTTATGTTCCATGAGCTCAAATAACTAGTTATTTTGTACAAATATTTATCTTATTTCCATTTAGGAAAATATAGATTAAAGAGGGAAAGAAAATCCATCAGAATAGAAAATTACACTCATTCCATGTAATCACTTATCACACAAAGCTTAATCTAATTAAAAGAAGAGTGAAATTCCTATTCTACATTACACCAAAATTGTGGCCCATAAAATACATAAAAAAATTTGATAGTATTATTCCACATCAAATGTTGTTTGAACATAAATATTACGTCTATTGGGATAATTTTATTGGGAACTACTTTAGGAATATAATTAGAACACATGAAATGTATTTTAGAAGAAAATGTAGATAGTGGGGAGCCATGATGGTTGAGAATCGACATTTTCATGCTAAACCCTACTGTGGGGAGAACCAAGAGTTAAATGATCAATAATATAAAGAAAACTTAGGTATATCATGATTTAAGGATTACATGGAGGTCCATATCAGTGTTTTGAAAATAAATATGAGCATCGGATCACATTTTAGTGGGTTGAGTGCCTTGTGGTTAGAGTATACTGTAAAAGAAGATTGTTTCAAATGGAATTGATTACCAAGGTAGGTTGGATGTATAATTTATTGTCCAATAAGATGTATTTAGGATTATAATTGTTATAGGGGGGATATTTTAAGATCTTGTATCCATAGGTGTTGAAACGTTTAGGTATAATTTGAATTTTTTACTTAGTTGATAGGTCAAATTTTATATTAGTGTTCAGAATTAACTTCTAAAGGTTTGAAACTCTTAAAATAAAGATTATGAATAGGGAAGGAGAATCGAGTGGGGTTAGTAATTCTTAGAAGAGTTATAGAGCCAGCATGGGTTGTCTAGGCTACTGGTATCCAATAGCATGTAACCACTTTTGAGCCACCGGCTAGCCAGCTTCTAGACAGAGAGACATGAATAATGTAGGTGGCCACCTTCTAGATGGTAAATACTATCAACTAGCTAGTGTCTAGTACTAGCTACTAGGTGGGGCTTTTTAGGTTAACAATTATAATTATTTACCATTGTGTTTTTGGGGGTTTCATCCCCTCACTCTTGTTAATGTGCATGAGAAGGGGCCAATCGTCCTTTATCTCCCGTCAACACCCTTTGACTTTTGGGGGCTTCAAATCCATTCTTAAGTGATTTCTGGTTTGTCTCACCCTCTGAAAACCTATTATCATCTTCTCCCCCATTGTTTTGAATATTTATTTCTAAAATTCAGGTATTTTATGGTTATTTTCATATATATTGGTGAAATCATCTCTTTTTTTATGGTATATTCACACATCCTAGCAAGAGATTGTCCCATGATGACATTTTCTCATCTCTATTCATCATTTCATCAAAGGTACATCATTGTTAAAATTTATTTAAGAATTTTCTTTAAATTTAATATAATTTTACTAATTTTTTGGAATCATGTTTTTGGGATTTGGCACGAGAACATGTTGGGAGTGCATCTTGGACCTCCCATTTGTGCTTGGTTGGGGTTTTGTAACAATTGGATGAAAGAATACATATTAATAGATTACTCATAATTAAAATAAATTAAAATAAATTAAAAAATAATATCATTAAATTTAATAATTAATTATAATTTTTTATAATGTATTATTGATTACTGTAATGTGATTTTGTTCTCCCCATGTATGGGTGATGAGAGTGAAGATTTGGACAGGTCTCAGCAATCCTTATCAAAGCTACCAAAAAGAGAATTTGAAAAGGGAATTGGATTCATCATGAGGTATGTGGTCCTTTTAGAAACCCTAAGGAATTATGAATGATTTTTATTGGCATGTGTATGTGTGGTCTCTCCAATAAGATGATTATCCCATTTTATTAATCAAATTGTTCAATTTTATTTAAATAATTTCAGTTAAATTAAAATTTTAAATATGTTTTAGAACCTATGATCGAAATGGACCAAGTTCCAAAGACAATATATAACTATGGAACTATCCTAAATCCTCGCCCATAGATAGTCGAGGTATAGACAAATTCTGAAGGCTTGACAATTAAACCACTTTATTGGTCACTGGTGAAAAAAAATATATATTCAGTCAGTTTTTTTTGTTTTTAACATTGTTTTAATCGATATTTATAATGATGATGTTAAAAATAAAATATTTAAAATTAGTTGCAAAATAACTGACGTTAAACAACATTATTTTTAATATATCAAATTCCAGCTCAATTTTTGGCATTGATTTTTTTTAATAAAATTGACTTTAATATTCTATTTAAAAATAATTTTTTAGAAAAAACAGAAATTTAAAATTACCCTGTGAAACATTGCACCATTGGTTATTTAGTAAAAATGATGTTGGAAGGTACACTTGGTTATTTTTTATGTGAGTTCTTTTTTTTAAACCAGTGTCAAAAAATTACCCAAGGTAATTTTTGACATAGTTTTATTAATAAAACAACATCAAACAAATTTTCCTATTCCAGTTATTTGGAATACCTTCCATTGATATTGGTTTACAATTAATCTTTTAACACTGGTTACTAATAAAAATTAATGTCCATGTGTTTTCACATTAGTTTCAAAAAAACTGATGCAGAAAGTGAAATATATTTTTAATAAAATAAAATTTTTTATATTACATTTCTCCATATCAGAAAACCTTTAAACAGAAAAAATACAACTAAATACAAGTTTTCAAATATATTTAACTTCTTCTGCAAGAGGAATTCATCTTTTACCTCTATGAGGACGCAAAATATTTTATGAATCCTCTTACTAATGTTATCCTCTACCACAAAATAATCTTGTGGTGATGTTACCTATTACACAAACACCCAACTAAATCATAAACCATCTAAATATACATCCTCAGTTACTTTCATGTATATGAAATGGTATATGTGAAACTTCATGTGAGATACTGTTCACATGGAAGGTGTGTGTGTGGAGACTCAATAGAAACCATAATGAGGATTCAAATTTCAAAATTGAAAACTCAATTGAATTCAACTGATAGTGTATTTTGTGTTTACAAAATATACACCATTTTAAACTAATAATATTTCACATATATAATAAAAATATGTAAATTTAACCCAATGAAACATAACTTTAAAATTTAAAGTATATTTTCTTTAGGATTATAAATTTATTATAAATTCAACCAATTCAGAAGAAAATTTAACTAAATTTTAAAACCTAACCCATTTCATTAAAAAAATTAATTCAGTTATATCATAAACCTATTATAACAAAAGAATTGATTTTAACCACTTTATTTTGGAAATGTAACATTAATCCTTAACATTAATACAACAAATCTACACCCATCAAGAAACTTATTGACATTTAAAATTAAATTAAATTAAATGATGATGGTTTTATTCATGTGTTTTGTTAAAAGATCCATACTTGTAATTACTTTCAGGAAATAATTAGTGATAAGAACATATAGATATTTGGGAAGGTGTATCTGCAAACGGAGTTTGTTGAGTCATATAATTAGTATGTCATAATCAATGATTTCCAGGTTTTTGTTAGGTATTTTCAAACCATACTCTTAGGTCTTATTTAATTCTTGGGTGAGGGATATATTAGGGAGGATGCAAGGATGTTTATATTTAACAACATCTAGAGTATTTCAAAATCATGATAGATACATATTAAAAGGAAGACCCAAAAAGTTCCATAACATTCCAATAACCTAGTGTGACTCAGAAGATAATATTAAGAGAGTTCATTCATGGAAGTCTTCAAAATAACATTAATTTTTAATTAATCTAGATAACTATATGACATAATTTGAAAGAGTTCCATACAAATTTCACATATCTTCATGCCCCATATCTATTTTCCAAGCCATATAATGTATGTAAATCATAGTCAGTATTTATATGGGAAAATGATAACAGATAACAGGTATTCATCTTTAACCCCTAGATAAAGTAATTATCGAAAACCCCATTAAATGACTATTTATTTTAAAAGAATTAATAATATGAATAAAAGAGAAATTATTTTTTTAATTGATACATATCTAAGTGGTTTTATTTGTTTGAGTAGTTCTTATTTAAATTGTGTTTTTATGTCACATACGAAAAGGTTTTTGGTTATATAATTTTACTAAAAGCCTGTATTTAACAAAAATTATTAAAAAAACTAGAATAATTGTATAGTTAGATAATTAAATAACAGAAATAAATGTGATTTTTTTTGTTTTCAGATGGACACATACCCTTGAATTCCATAAAATAGTGCAACTGGATATAAAAAATGAAATTGGTTATTTAGGTAAGGATGAAAATGTTAGTTGTACTGTGTTGACATGTTTTTGTCACATTGAAATTACATTAAATTATGGTAGAAATTTGTAAGCATGAAAAAGAATAATGAATGATCATTCATTGATTGTAGATCTTAAAAGAATGAATTTATAAAATCTATTGTTATTGGAAAATAAAGTTCAAATAAAACAACAATGACATCATAAAATCTCCTAAAGAAAAACTTTTCACTTAATGAACATTTTATGCATTCTAAATGCAAGAAATTGAGATTAAGTTAGCACTATTTATAACCCCTCATATCCTGATTACTAGAAATTTAAAAAAAATGTTAACAATTCATTTGTAAGATAATATTATAATGAAAATAAACATGTAAAAGGTATTTTTACTACACTTTAATAGAAATAAAAGGAATGCTAATTATAAATTTTAGGTGACTCATTTCTATTAAGGCCTTCCATGACCAGAATTTTAATAAATCAATTATCAAAACAGGTATAAACAATAATATTTAATAATAATGAACTTATAAAAAAATTGAATTTTATTTAAAAATTTTCTAAAACAATTATGTACTTATCCAAATAAACTAACTTAAATAAAAATAAAAAACATGTGAAGTCAAGAAAAATATACCAACCAAAATTAGAAAAGAATTTGTATAAATACTTGTGTTTTTAACTTTGATTAAAAGAAAAATACTTGAAACATATAAATCCTAAAAAAAATAAAAAATATATAAAATTGATAATAAAAAATGATCATATAATTATTGATTGTTAATATGTAACTAAAAGATGCATACCTAATAAATTAAATGTTTCAGTTGTGTAGAGTTTTTTATAAATCCATAAACTTTTAAATAGAAGTTAGAAACCCTAAATAATAAACCGAATATATTAACTAAGTGCCTAAAAGTATTATCAAAATATTCATTTTTTAACATTAATTAAAATATACGCACCTAATAATTTAAATCTCAATCATACATAAGAAATATATTTCATGAAAATAGAGAAGATGGGATAGTATGTCTTTTATATAGGACTCAATTTTATTTTAAATCTAAAATAAAAATGAAATTTATAAGACTAAAAAACCAAATATTTTGATATAAAACATAAAATATTTAACCTATCTAGACATATAAAATTCATTCTGTTCCCCAGTTTTGATTATCTCATACATTAATTTCAAATCATAATAAAAACATTCCACACTTACTTTTTGATGATGCAATTGAGTTATAAAATATTAAATTGAAATTAAAAACCAATATACATGTATATATATCAAAAAATAATATTATCAAATAAAAAATATATTTACCATTAATTCCATTTATTCGATTAAATTTGGATGCTCTATAGATATGTGATCTTTGTTAAAAAATTTCTATGACTTGAATTTTCATATATATTGACTAATAAAACATGTATAATCAATAATAATTGAAAACAAACATATAAAAAAATAAAACATAATTTCCGAAAAACACTATAAATTTTTTATGAACACCGCCTAATATAGAGAAAAACTAATATAATTTTCAATTTATTGGAAAAATATGGCTAACACCTAATGAAAACAACAATATAAAATGTTCATAATTAATAAAATAATAATGAATATTACTTCAGAAACATATTGGTGATCTTAAAAATAAATGAATGGAAAAAACTAGTGTCTAATCTCATTATTTGATAATATTTTAGATATATATATGCAACTCTACCATGAGTTTTCACATATTTCATGTCTGTTTAAATGAATTAGGGATCTATTAGACCATAAGCACTATTGGTATTGTTTGGAATAAGCATCGTGGGTAGATACCTCATTAAATAATTAATATAGTAAGTCACATGAAATAATATTTATTTAAATAAAGAAAAACTAAAACATAAATTTACATCCATTGAAAAAAAAACATCAGTACAAGCACACTGAGATGATCAGAATTAACTAGATCGATGATATACTTATTTAATATTTTAAATGGATAGTATCTTCCAAATATATACTACATTATCTGAAACTCAAAAATATTATATATGAACAATAATCATGGGATAATCTTTTTAATCCATTAGAAATATCATAAGGATATGAACTTTTTAGTTCTATAACCTTTTCATTCCTTTTTAATAATTATTTGGATATAATATACCCCTATATAACTTTAATTTCATTAAAAATTATAAGAAATTTTTAATAAAATGTAAATAAAATTTACTAAATAGAACATACCTTGTATTTAGATAATGAATAAGGTTATTTGGCTAAAGTAAAAAATGACCCATACAATCTCCAAATTTAGAAACATCATTGGTAGGCAATGGCAGAATAAAAGTTGGATAAATAATATCATGTATTGATATTGTTACCTAAACCAACTACATTGGATAGTTTTTCATATAATCCAAAAAGAATATGTACCACACTATAGGTTACAATACATACATGGGGATCTCCAAAATACAACTCACAGTATAAGGTCGGGTACAAATGAGGTGATGGAGGATCTGAGTAGGTTGGCTAGGCGGGCTGGGAAAGATGGGTAGGTTGTGATTTCCTAGTCAATTGATCAAACATAGCCTATACATTTGATTGAATTTTATCTTCAATAGATTGATTCAAGGATTTCATCTTATATTTTAGTGAATCTATTTTTGGATCTCTTGAATTCATACTTTTATAACCAAAATATATGATAACACTAACACCCACCTCATATCTTGTTATATGGTTGAGGAGTTTTGGATTACCTAAATCAATAGGTAGGATATACATCCTACCCACAGGGATAAAATTACTCAGAATCACTTTTTCTTCAATTTAAACTCAGAACAAAAAATTATTTTTATGTATAGAGGCGAATACGGAGGACTGAATTGGACCCCCTCTGATCAACTTATTGATTGATCTCTTAATGTATCAAATTTTCTGCAATCATTTTTCCTGCAATAAATGATACCCTCTATGTGATAATGTATGAGGGTATATGTGTTGCATCTGGATATCTTTCTGAGATCCCCTAGATTCCTATTATATAAATTTACTAATAATTAATGAGGTAATACAAAGGAAATTTTGAAATATAAAATACATAACGTACCATAAATTATTCATCATATCGGTTGGTGACTAATTTCTCCCTTGTATCTGCATCTAAAAGAATATACTTGAGGCATGGTTTTTAATTCTGTAACTTATAAAAAACATAATTTTTTGTTAGTATTGTTTTTAAATATCCTAATCGAACAACAACTAAACATAGAAATATTTTCTTAATTTATTTCATTTCATGAAAATTAAATGTCATATATAATTAAATTAATTAATTATTAGACATTTAAAATATATAATATTTCAGAAATGTGATAAAAATAAATCAATTGATATATTTTACCATTTTGGAATCCTACATCTACTCTTTCTTCATATTTTCTAGAAACCTAAATCAAGATATAAAATCCATATTTTGCAATGGCACTATGTGGTGATATAACTATTAAAATTCATTGAATTTTGGAAAGTTGGGTTATTATAATCAAAAAAAATTAATTTATATTATATGGTCTCCATGGGTAAGTGAATGTTTTCGTAAATGTGTAATCCCATGTTTAAAAACTATTGAAATCAATTTTTCTACATAAAACTGAAAATACTCATCTGTAAGAGGCACATTAATAGGAGGAGCATTACTAGTATGACAATCGTTTTCTAAACTAAAATCTAACATTAAATAAATTATTATATTATTAAATAGTTAATAATATGAAAAAACCCATATACCTCGATAAATTTTCCTCTTCCTCTGTGTATGTCATCAAAATATGAAAATTTAATGACTTTCTATATACCATCATATTTTTAAAAAAGTAAATATTTAAAAACCATGATTACAAAAACATGTAACTAAAAAAACCGGGTCACACATGTGTAAGTTATAATAATAATAATGATTTCATTATTATTAACCAAAAAGTATGAAGGTTAATATATATAATTTAACATAGTCACAAATTTTTTTTACATGTGTAAATTTAACACAAAAATAATGATGTACAATAGGTTTTCCAACCAAAAACTATTTATCCATAATTGTTTAATATACAATTTAACACAAAAAAACATATAAATTTTCAAATATATATAATTTAACATCCAATAAATAAAAAAAATAGTCTTTCCAATTGTTAAATTTAAAAAATAAATATAATAAACATATGTACCCTAATAATTAGGAGAGTAATGTAGTTTTTTCCCATATCCCGTCAGCATAATAATTTCATATAGCATGGAATATGTCTACATTATATCTGTTATTATCCTCTAAAAGTTTCATATTATATGAAAAAGCAACATATAAATCCATAACATCATTATCATTATCATCCTCATCACCCAAATTAATTATTTCTTTTCAAAATGATTGACAATTGATCATTCTATAAATTAGTGACATAAATTATCTACTTTTCATGTGTCTACATGATAAATTATTTCCCTTTACAACTAAATCTTTTCAAATCAATCAGTGTAAACCAATAATAATCATGTTTCAAACCATTATTACTATAAATACAGTTACAATTAAACAATTTGAATTGAAATTTTGTATAATCAATTTCCCATAAATCCTCAAGAACTCCAAAATCTGTCATTGATACAGAAATTGTGTTTTATCTTTTTCACTTAAAAAATGTTGTGCTTCAACGATGACCATTATCCCACTATTATTAATAGTACACTTGTCATTATTATTTTTTTGTAAAATGTGTTCCCATTAATATAAACACCAGACCATGTGATCACATTAATATATTTCCCCCCTACCAACCATTTCAATGATTCAAAATGCAGATATATATGTCATGAATTTATCTTTAAACCATGAAAAAAGTCCATTTTATTCTCAATAATCAACCACTACTCATTTCTTTTCAGATATCGTATCTTTAATTCAGCAATATGAGATTATATATATGGTTGAACCTCATCTGTGTTATTCAAAATGTATTAATGATCTTGAATCACTTCACCACATGTAATGAAATTTATCTTTAATCATCTAATTCATCTTCCTTCACTATTAACTGTTATATATTGAGATATAGGGAGACCAATATGCTACACTTAATGTAAAAAATAATTACATAACTCAATCGCATATTCTGATACATATTTTTGGATGAACAACTTTTCTACTAATGGATTTGAAAAAACAAAATAATATGATGATATTATTTCTAACAAGCATCAATAATATACCACATAGTGAGACAGGTAGCAGTTGTTATACCAATACATAACATTCATGATATTTCATATCTATTAACTTACAATCCTTCAATGACATCAAATTCCTCAAATTTAAAGTATATCCATAAGTAACTTTAACACTATAATGACACTGAACAAATTTTATCTTCTCACTCTACCTTAATGTGGGACAATCTAGAGGTAAATATTTTTTGTTTCCTTTCATAAGGGTAGATAACTCCAAATGTATTATCGTTGATATAATCTTAAATCTAGCATGAAATCCATTTTTTTTCTTTCCATTTATATCTAGAAAATTTACAATCAAACTGTAACATATGTTTTTATCAACATGCATTATGTCAATGTTATGTTTTATCTCAAAAAATATTCAATAATATAGATAAAAAAGATTATTTGTTTCTTCCAAATATTTTTTTGATGAATAGTGCTTCCTTTATTTTCAAATGTTAAAACAATATTTTCACCCTATGAAAATATTTTGCAACATAAAATGGTTATAGGGGATGTTTATATTCCTATAAACCATAAAATCATTTATTTTAAATCAATAATAAGGATGATCAATTTGAAAAAAATATTCAATTCCCCATGTACACTATCTTGCTTCCATTCTGCAATTGATAAAATGAAATCTATTCTTCATAAATTGGACATGCTTAACATTGTATCCAAATAGGCTTCCATATGTAGGAAATTAATTTATAGTAAACATTAACCTAGTAAGAAAAAGAAAATAATATTTCTTGTATTCCTAAAAAACAATGACACATGTCTCTTATAGAATCGTCAAATCATCAATCAGTGGTGAAAGATACACATAAATATCATTTCCTAAATTTTTTGGTCCAAAAATCATTAAACACATCATTACATATTTTTTCATCACATAAATATGTGGTGACATGTTTTATAATTCTAACAAAATAGGCCATGAATATGTTGGATACTTAGGCTCCAATATTGATTAAATCCATCTTTACAAAGTCTAATTCTGATATTTATAACTTCACTTCCCAAATCATGAAATTATTTATCAAATCTCTTCCACTTTAGTGAATCAATAGAGTGATATATGTTACCATTAGATTTGCACTCATTTTTATTCCATCAAATTTTTTTTCATCAATTAAATATTCAAATAGATGCTTGCAAAGAGAAAACATTGTAAGGAACCAAATTCCTTAAGCATGAGGTTTAATTCTAGTACAAAATATTGAATCAGAGTTTATTTTTTGTAATTATTTGAAGGAATTATTGGATGGTACCAAGATGATTTAGCACGAGGTTATAATTCTGTACCTAAGAATGAATCAAAGTTTAATTTTTCAACTATATTATAATATTATATCTCATATTTAAAAATTTTTGATAAATATTAATATTCTTTCCCATAATATACAAAATCATTAGGGAAAGATGTTTCTTTTTATAACCCAATCCCATTAGGAATAATATTTTATTTTCATCATAATTGGAAATTGGAAGCCTATTACCTTCTAGAAGTATCACTTTTTAATGTTGAATAAACTTAGAGAAACTTTTATCACTCCACCCATTTCTTTCTTTCAAGTTAACTAATCTCAGAACTACTGATAAAAATATATATTTAGTGAAACTTGAAATATAATTGTTCCTTGTAGTCATAATAAAATAATTCAACAGTTTGTATTTTTCGATTATTTCAACACCTACATCCTGAATTAATTATTCAATAAAATCCCCTATCACAATCTGAATACTTTCATCAGCATTAGATGTTGAATTTTCAATTATTTTACCATTCTAGATCCAACATGTATAATTATGGCTACAATTTTTGAAAATGAGATGATCCTTGATTTATCTAAAATTTATCATTCTCATATTCAAACACTTCATGCATGGAAAAAAATAAAATATATGTTTTAAATATTTCATTTTTAAATTTCCATGAAATCACCAACTACTTATTCATATTCCAAAGTGGTTATTTGTAAATTTATCCAATTAAAATCCATTAAATATCTATGAAAAAAATTTACATGATGAAAATATTATAATATATAAACATTAAAAATATATATATAGAAAATAAATTTCAAAAATAAAAACATGTAATTTTTTTTTATGATTAGGTGGGAAATATCTATCATTATTAGGAATCAAATAAAAATTAAATAACTCTAGGAATTTAATTTATTTAAATTTTTAATTATAAATTATGTTTGATTATCTTAGTAAAATAATATAGATAAATTTTTCATGTTTAGATTCATTATTTTTAAATGTCTATCACATAACACCACATCCATTCATCCTAGATAATTTAAAATATTCATCAATATTACTATTTAGTTAACCTAGAATAAATAACCATAACCATAAATTGAAAATTATTATTATCAACAAAAAAGATAAATTTAAAAAGATAAAATATCAAATTCAATTAAAGATTTAACTACAATAAGATTAGTTATAGAATGAACTCATTGATTAAAGTCCCCCAAAACAATATGATTATATGGAAGAGAAATTATATAAACATTCACCATCACCATATCATAATATAAATTAATACTGAAAAAATTAATCTTTTAATATATTCAAACCATATTTTTATCCATATATTTTTTCATAAAAATCATCAGGAAAACTATTATCATATTGTAATATGCACTAGTTTTAAGATAAAATGTGATAAACCTATAGTATCATTATTATGAAAAACAATTCCCATTATTAATCCACTCAAAATACTCTTAAGAAGTCATTAAAAGTAAATCAGTTTCTTGCTAGTTTGAAATAAAAATTAATAATTAGTACTTTTAATATTATTTAAAACTAGTAAACTATCATTAACATTTAAAATGTTTTATTTTAAAGAATGAATGTTACATATTAAAAAATAATAGTGTCCTATTAGTTATTAAATAATTGTATCATTGATACAAAAATAAATTTTAAAACATCACATTGAAACTACCCATGTATAATACCAACATAGTTTAAGTCAAATGCTTTTTAAGAATACATAAAGATAAATTTATTCTTATTAAAATAACACCAATTTTAATATAGATCAATCCTAATAACCACAAATATTATTGTGAAAGATCAATATAAAATTAATCTTAAATCAACTATAATGAAAATAGGGGAATCATTGTGATAATAATACTATGAATATTACTAATCATTGGAAAAACTAGGAGCTATGGAAAGAGTATAAGACTAATCTAGAATAGAGTCAATCTAGTCAGCAGCCGATAAAATAAAAAATATAAAAATATATTTTAAAATTTAGGTTTTGATAATGAAATATTAATCATGAATATAGATTTATACCCCTGAATCCAATGATAGGATGAACACTGCAATATTGACGAAACATGTTTTGAAAAATGAATAAAAATAAAGAACAAACAATAACCTTTAACCAAGGATACCGATCGAGTGGAATAGGTTTTCTAAGAAATAAATACCTTAGTGAATCATGAAACAATTATGAGTTTTGAAATATTGATGATCAGTGATGGTGAAAAGAAGATAAAAATGGACTAAAATTTCATTAGAAGACTTTATAAGGACGAGGGTTCTTTGGTTGAAAAAAATAAGGTTTACAAGCATAAATACTCCCATGAATCATGAAAAAAATTAAAATGTGGAAATATGAAATATAAATGTTAATAAAAAGATGATTTAAGATGATTAAAATGTAGAAAATAGAGATAAAAAATGGTGGGTGGCATTGGTGGCTTCAAATGTTGGAAGGATATCATGGTTTCAAAAATATAGAATGAGGGTTCAAGATCACGATGTTCTTTCAAAGAGTTTCAACCTCAATTTTTATAAATTTTGATGTTGATTTTTTTAATATTAAGTATTTTATTTTGATAAAACCCACATGATTTTTTTAACTTCATTTTCATTTTTTAAGTAAACTAACGTTAAAAGGTTGTTTAAAAAAAATTAATGAGCATTTTTCTATAAACTAATATTTGAGGTTAAAAATCATGAGTTTTAACTTCATTTTAAAAAAATATAATGTTAAATATTATATTTACACTACTGGGTGTTACCATATTATTTAAATTAAATAGTACATGGTTGTACTAACATATAAATCCTTGGAAAATTATAATATGGGGTTGTGTGATGGATTGAGTTGAGTGCCACATATTTTCCATGAAATCTTATTTGAGATTCCTTTATGTAATTAGACACATTTAGCATGGTTGGGTGAGTAGACTGGCCTCACAAGACTTATGTAATTGAGATGTTCCATGTTTCATCTCTATTGTACTTCTTATGAGGCCCACCCTATTAGGCCTTAAAGGTTGTAAGATGATAGAGAGTTTGTTGAGGGGTTTACTACCCTTGGGTGATGGGTCTTGAACCTACTTTGAGATGAATATAAGGGACACCAAGTAGGTTTTTATTACATTTTATGACCTATAGTATCCTATGTAGGTTAATTTTGATGTATTATGACCCAGGGGCCTAAGTAGGTACCTCAGTGATAGTCTGACCCTAAGTGGGTGCATATAGGCATGGGTAGAAATTTTAACATTTGTTTCCTTGAAACATGTATTGATTAATAAAGCCCAAGGGACAGGGAATAGTGATGGTGGATTTGGAAATTTAACCAACCCCTGAATTTTATTTATGCAATCTTATTTACTATGATTCATTTATGGATTCCTAGATGTACTTTCTAGGAACTGGATTATCAACCTGATACGACGAGAGGTTGGGGAATCCTAGATGTACTTCCTAAAAACCATATCTTTAGCCTTCAATTATATCTCATGATATTGATGTATACAACCAACTATGTTTCTTGATATTCAAATTTTGATCCATATATGAAATTGATGTGTATTCCTTGATTTTCTTCTAGGGATCCAACCATTGGTCTGTATGAAGGAATTCCAATGAAACCGAGATTCGACCTCAGGTTTGTGTGGGATGCATTGGATACCATGGATAACTAGGATTCATCATATTTATATGATATAATTATATACTATTGTGTATTATTAATATCATTATTATTATTGAATACTTAGTTCTCCCCTAGGATTACTTCGGTTGAGTCTGATGAAATACATGTACATGATCGGGATGCCCATGGTTCTTGGGTTCTAGCAGGTTGGCATGGTGATATAGAGGACCATTATAATATGATATTTCCCAATATTCTGAGTAATTTATTTGATCATACTGATATAATGTTTAGAGTGATTCCATAGAAACCTTGGATCTAGCTATTGTTCCCTAGGTAGAAATCTATTTCAACATTGATCAAGAAGTGTAATGATTTTTGGGATACACCCTAGGATATGATGTTATATTTTATAAAGGCATATAAATGTGATATTGGGGTAGGGATTATATCTTGTTTTGGTGTTATATTGTTCTCATATATATCCCAACACTAGTTGAATCCGGTATGTTTGATTGGGTCCTAGACTCAAGGATCGACAATGGATGATTCATCATTTATTTCCTATAGTTTATTTTTTATTTATTGATGAGAATATCACATGTACATGTCACTATATAATTAGTATATGCAGGATTTTTTGGCTGTGTCGTTATTAAATTTTTTACTAACACCCTTCTCAAGAAACTATTTTAATCGGGTACCCATGAGGACATTCACTTTATCATAGTTATAGGTTAGGATGTGGTATGATATTGGTTCATTGAGTTGGATGACTCAGTTGAGTTTTTCTGATTGAAATGAGATAAATCTTAGAGTATTAGAAAGGCTTGGGTGTATTTAATTTATATTTTTTATCTAATATATATGAGGTTGTCTTAGTGGGTGATCAGTCTTTTTTGTGATCTTAACCATTCGATTTTTATGGTAAATTTAATTTTGTTATTGATTTCTGTTGGTTTAATATACATATCAACTAGATTTTTATTATTTATGGATGACGTTTAGTTTTTTTATTATTGGTAACACTAATATTGGGATTATAGTCACTCCATTATAAAACCCTATACCCCTACTACCTGTCAGCATCCTCTAGAATACGAGGATCTATTCATGAGGTGTTTTTGTGAATTGGGCCAGGGTACTAATTGAGTAGACTTAGGATCAAGATGGTACACAATTCAATGAGGTTGATGTTTTTATTAACCCATTGAGTATGATAATATAGGTTGAAAAACCTTTTTTTATAGTTACATTATTATGATTTTTTCCTTCTGTATGTGATGTGTGTTATTCTTAGTGATGTCTTTTACCTTTTGTAGGTTGACTTTTTTAAGGTTTGGATTCCTTTAAAGAGTGCAGAATCATTTCCCTAGATGATTATTAGGTGTTTGTTGTAAATTATTAGGGAGTTATTTTATTGTTTATTTTTTAATAGAAGGTTTTTTATCCTTTCATTACACTATTTATAGAATTTCAAAATAGTGGGGAGAACTATACATGGTCTTCAACTCCATTGGTTCATATCTTTTTTCTGGTATTCTTAAATATATCCCTTGGTATTATAGAATTTGTGGATTAATAGATAGGAATCATTGGACTTTAATAGTTTCCTTCCCAATATTATATCTAGTTCTTTTTTTACAAATCACATAATCTAATGTGGTTTTGTTTTGTATCATATTGGTTACTTTGTTTTTACTAGGGGCACTATATGGTAAAAAAGTGTCATAGAGGTGAGATTGTAACACCCCATGTCACTGTAGATTTTATCATATTGTATAATATTGGGTAAATTTAATTTATATATGATTTTGGTCTTAAGGTTTTTATTTTTCATTAATTTTTTATTTTCCACATGTTTTGAGGATCACATATTACTAAAAACTATATGATGACCCTTATATGAGACTTTAGCTACCCTTTCATGTAATTCATTTTCAAAATTCATGGTTTTATCTTCAAAGGTGTCGCATCATTTAGCATTTATTAGTAGGAATAGTGCAACATCACCTTTATAAACTGGTTTCCTCGGGCACAGTTTACACACAGTTAGGTAAACCATGTGACAAGCTTGATATATTGATTTGGTGATTGGCTGTGTTGTTTGGAATGTTTAGTTAATGGTTTGATGAATTTTGTGAAGTATACTTATAGAATCCATGTAGGGACCATTTTTTTATGTAGGTTTGACTGTACGGTTTACAAAACCACGCAACCTAACCACCCAAGATGTCCAAAATAACTAAAAAGTAACTTTCTTACTTTTCCCTTTGTTAAATTAAGGGGTTATATCCCCTCTTCTGACAATATCATTCATCCAAGATAGGTATGCACCAAGGGATGTTTATCCCTCCCATCCATTCTATTTCCACGAATCTCCAAGCTCTTTTATTATAAAATTTTATAATTTAATCACTTTGGTCTTCTTCTTCATCTTCCCCACTCTCTAATACCTTGGTTTCTATCACCCATAATATCACTGGGGACTTATGGGTTCTATTTTAGTTTCTGGGGAGATTTAATCATGATGTCATTTAGGGATTTCTTGAGGTCCCTTAATGTTTTTTGGAGTGTTCATCACCATAAGAAATGAATTTTGACTTTATTTCCATTTACGGAGGTTGCATTTTTTTCTTAAATTATCATACCATTGGGTTATTAGTGGATTTAAATGAATTATTTATTAAATTAATTCTATATATGGTATTTGGGAGGATTTTGAAATGAATTTAAGGTGTATTTACCCTTGGTATAATATTTTTTTCTTATCCATTCATGTTCTTATTAAAATTTCAAGTATTGATAAATTTTTTGGATATAATTTTTTGTGACCCTGATTTGTTCATTTAAATAACTAGGAAGGGCGGTTTTGTACTTTTTAAGGTTTTTTTTCTAATACCAGTGTTAATTCAAATGAAAAGTGTTTTAAAATGATCAATGAATTATTTTAAATGAAGTGTGACATTTTAAAATTCCTCGACCCTATTTGGGTCAAGAATTGTGTTGAGTATGATTTTTTAAGTTAATGGGGAATTTTATTGAAAAATGTATTTATCCTTTAATTTTTTTCCACTTTTTGGGGTGGATAATAAATGGATTTGAAGGGTTTGTTTTTATGGAACTATTAAAGTGGGATTTTAAACCATCGATAAATTAGTTTTTATCCAATGTACTTTGGATAAAGGCCCTTTTAGACCTTATATGGTTTCAAAATAGGGTGGGTGTGTCTTAGACCCTCTAAAAATACCTTTTGGATTTATGATCCTCAGTGGGGATATTTTTTATTTCTTTATGTATATTTTCTCCAAAATTCAACATTTTATATTCCCTGTTATTTGAATGAAAAGTGAAAGGTTCTATTTCTTCTAAAGATTTAGTAAGTTCATTGAAATTTATTTATTTTGATATATTGATTCATGTGATTTCTTAAATCCATTTGATATATGGTTTGGGATTATTGGGGAACTAATTAAAAGTATTTTTAAGTGAAATACTTAGTGTAGATGATTATATAACAAGGAATTATGGCTCATTAGGTAATTTGAGTTAGTAAAATTGAATGTGAACTACTAGACTTATTGATCTATTGAGACACTATGGTGGAATTAGGTGGAGTTCAGTTCCAAGGATATTTATATCTGGGTAGTTCTATAGAAATTATATAGATGTGATAGGTTCACTAGTTTTGACTTAGTCATTGAGTTTCTAGTTTGGACCATTATATTTGAGTCATTAGAGGTTTCACATGATTTATAAATCCTTTTTGGGTGAATTTGGTGTTCGAATTTCATATTATTTTTTTATATTCCATAACTATTGATTCATTTATGGATCTATTTTTTTTAGACTTATTTTGTGTGTTTAATTTATTTTAGGTTTCATGCATGTTTACTCTTGTTTTTGTTATGGGGTTTTCACTTTCAAATTGTTTTGAAACTTGGTTTTGAACGTGAATTTTAATGGTAGAGTGCTCTTCTTTTTAAGTTTCTTTTCATATGATTATTTGAAAGAGTTAAAATGGGATTTTACATTGTTTCATAGTTTCTAATAAAGGGTTCCATTTCGGTATTTTAAAATTTTTTGAAAATACTTTATTATTATGAACATATTTCTTTTTGAAGAAGGGTTATAGTTTTAGAATATAGGGGATGAGGCCCATAAAAGTGGTTTTCATTTGAGTTTTTTCATTTAATCCATATATAATGGTTTGTTATGAAATGGGTTAGTGTAATATTTCCTTTTTTATACTCATGTGTTGAAAAAAAATCAATTCTATTTCACACTAATAGAAATTTATTTCCTTTTGTGGGAAACTATGAAACTCTTTGTTGTAAACATATTATTCATGATTTTACTCACCCCATGAATAAATCACTTAGTGCATGTTGTTATTATGTTTTTTTTCTAGTGAATTGGATTTTTTATCACTTATGTTATTGTATGAGTTGTATAGGATTAATGGATTTGGTTGTCGAGAATGATTAATGGGAACATTGATATTTCAGGTGACAATTTTATTTTGTTTCACATTTTGGGATGTATATGTATAATCTATGTCTTTAAACATTATTCTTCAAAGATTTTATTTCCTTCATTTACGTTTCTTTAACTTTTTTATGTCATAGAACATTCCCTTACAATGTATTATCCATTTGTCTCATTCAATTTATCTTTCTTACTCTTATTGGATGTTTCATTTTGGATGTTCTTTTTTTATATAAAGGGGTTAAATCCTTACCATTAAATATGCTATTAGATGTTGGAATAGTTGATAACACATGGTGATTAAGAATTAACCTAAGGTATGTCTCATGATGACTCAATCACCCATATCAAGGGGTGTCTGTTTTAGTTCCTACGACATCTGAATGTGAATTGAAGGGGGAGACACCATCCATATTATATAAGAAGTCTATATTGGAACTTATGGATCTCATCATTTAGGAGACAAAAAATTCCATTTAATCTTAAGACTTGGATTCTTTAGTAATTCAATGATACAAGACTACTTAGAGTTCATTGAAGAAATTCAATGACTTCCAGATACATTATAACTTCATCCATGAATACCTATATCTATTGAATACTACTAAGTATTGTTGTCCATTTTCTATTTGTGGAATCTATTTCATGGATATATATCCCCCTACTACATGTAGGTAAATAAATTATACCCTTACTACTATCTATTTATTTTCTAAGTAGCTTCAGGCCCTATCACTTAGGGAAGTCTTGAAAAAGGCTATACTCAACTAAATGAATAATAAATTCATCAAAACATTTGGTATCCCTCACATATTTTTGATATAAAATGACTCAATTTTTTCTATTTTTAATTAAAAAGGTTGTAAAGGAATAAAATATTTAGTCCAACAACCCATCCTTATATATTCATTGGAGAATGGATATATAGAGGCTTTCAATAAAACTATATCAAATATCTTCCAGAATATTTTGAATAAAGATAAGAAGTCTTGCAAAATAAAAACCTATATTCTCTATGGTTTTATCACATCGTGACCCATACGATGAAAAAAATGACCCCATAATCACTTTTATATGGGACAAATTTATTAATTCCCATTGAATTCCAGCTTACCTCACTTATAATTTCCATCTATAAACATTTTTCTAAAGATTACCAATCCCAAATCCAATTCGGAAAGAAAAAAGTCAAAGATAAAAGGATACATACTTTGTATGATCCAAAGGTTAATCAAAATTGAGTTACATGACTATTTAATGATAAATTTAATCTCCACCAATTCCTCAATGGGGAACTATTACTGGCCCTAATAACACCCATGATACATTGGAGGAAGCCTCAAATTCATAATCCAAAATGTGAATAATCTTATGAAATATTTATGATATATTATAATGGAGTGTTTGTAGATCATATCAAACAATAATGAAAGGTTTCTCGAAAATGTAATTGATTAATTTCATCATGGGTTCATTATATCAAAGCAGCATGACAATAAACTACATAATATTAAGTCCCTATCACATGACATTAAGCTTCACAACAATTGATACATCTCACAATACCTTAGACTTCTTTTACTTTCCTATTTTTTATGGAAAAATTTACATAAAAGGGATGCAAATTGATTGAAGTAATTTTAAGAATATCCCAACTCAATATTTTTATATTTTC
Organism: Viscum album; assembly: GCA_963277665.1. Lineage (NCBI taxonomy): Eukaryota > Viridiplantae > Streptophyta > Magnoliopsida > Santalales > Viscaceae > Viscum > Viscum album. The sequence continues at coordinate 1,710,580,938 of OY728165.1, read as the reverse complement.
CAAATAATTCTTTATAACGCACACCCTAGTGTTGATCTCACATTGAGGTCAATCACACACACTCTTTTTCTATTATCACTATTATATTTTATAATATACTACTAAAATATTCTACTAAATGATCTAATAAATTAATAGGGGTATAAATATTATAAATACATATACAATTATATAATTTTAAAAAAACACAATGATGTTTGGAAAAAGAATCTATTTTCATTGGGATCTCACATTGAGGTTATGATTTTTGGTTAAATATATTAATTCTTAAAATTTTATTGAATGATGAGATCAATAAATATCACAAAAAACCATACCTATTTTAATTTTAATTACCACAAAAAATATCTACTCAAGCGAGATAAATGTCTTCCAAAATTCTGCTCGAAGACCTCTTTTCTGATTAACACTACCTAAGACAAAAACCACCGTATGGATACATATATTGTGAATGAAAAGGATATCAATGAAAAAAAGAACTCAGGAGATTAGGATAATGGGGGAAACACTCAACCTAATCAGTTTAACAATCACTTAGTTCTATGATTAAAATAAATAGAAACATTATAGAAAATATACATCAATACATAACATCACTCCCTCCCTTAAAACAATATTTATAATTATATATTTTCATGAAGATGATATTTATAGGGGGATAAATAAAATTATAAAATGATATTGAAGAATATAATAAATAGAAACTAAAATAAATATAATATATAAAAATATCACAAAATCCAAAACCCTCTTTTTCGACTAAAAATGACTAACTACTTCAAATCATGTGAGAGGGGAAAATTATAAGGATGATGGGTGGCTCATTTTCACACAGATATATCTTCCAAAAGATAAAATGTTTTTAGACCATTACATGGGATAATATAATAAATTTTTATTTATCAATATTGTTAACATATGTTTTAGGTTTACACCTAAAAAATTTCAACTTCATTGGACACGTGTAACACAATACAGTACCCACATCACTAAAGTAAACTTTTCTATACTCACAAAATCTTATAATTCTCATTCTTGGATTTACTATACATTTTTTGACTTCTTGAATTCATAATTTTGATGATAATTAATTAATTAAAATTTCCATTTATTCTCTTATATCTTCATGTAAAATTTATGCTCATTTGGATATTCCATTTGTGAAATATCGGCTAAATATTATTAAATTTCAAAAGTATAAAATGATTTTGAAGAACCACTAACATGATTTATTTGGGAAACCTATGTTTGGATTCAGATACAAGAACAGTTGAATGAAATAAATATTAATAAATATGAAATTATAAAAAATATTTATTTATAAATTTGGATCACAACATAAATTTTATAACTGAAATACCAAACTGATATAAGAATAAAAAATGAATCCAATTTAACAATAAAGTAGTAAATAATAATAAAACAAAAATTTAAAACAAATTACACTAAAAAAATTATTGTGATTAAAATTTAAAATAATAGAATATAATGTATGAAGATATAATAATCACGAATCTCATACACTTAAAATTTTCATTCCTAGGAACTTATCCCATATCTAAATTAAAATATACACCAAAATCAAAACTGAGAAAATGTAACAGATATTTTAAAAAATGGAATTTCATTTTTCTCCATCTATTAAAAAAATTCCTTTAATTTTAATATCTCATATTCAAAAAAAAATCAACCTTAAAAATACATCCATGACCCAATCATACCTTACCAAACATGGAAATTCATATCACTCGACAGCCAAGGGAAATTTTTTTCTTGAGTTAAGATCATACTTGGAGAATGCATATATCTCCATTCTATTGTTAAAATTATCAACTCTACACACTATGTTAAGTTGTTTTTTCAATCCATATTTTTTTTAAGTTGATTTTGGTGGATAAGAGTTTGTACAAAAAGTAATTAAAATGTAAATGACTAAAATGAGGTGGATAAAGTCTTAAATATAATGCATGAATATTCAAGTGAAACTATATTAAATTACTCACTCAATTTAACATAGAAAAGTGAAATAGAAAACCCCCTTTTTGAATGTAATGGTTAATGAGTGGAGAAATGATTGCATAAAGGACTTTATCAATATTTCCCATTTTCGATATTTTCTTTTTTTTCTTATTTTTTTAAATTTTTTATATTTTTTCTCATTATTTTCATTTTAGATAACTAACTGATATAAATTAAAGAAATAAATTATGATAATTACTCATTATTATACTCTCAACATTGAAAAAAATGACATTGATCTGACACCAATCTAAAATGAACTTCTTCTCAATAAACACACATAAAATTCCCTTCCTCCAAACTCAAAATTGAAATTACAATGAAAATATATTATGAGTAAAGGGTATAAAAGAAAAAACACCATGTAATTTGGATTAATACTATTGGTAAATTCATGGATTCTAAGGGGAAACAAGGGTAGTTGTAAAGGTAGGTCTCAGTTTAAGATGCATCCATACAAATAAGTGCCTCAATCATATCAAAATAATTAAATAAACTATAAATCATTGAAAGTAAAATAATAAAAAGTTATAGTTTCCATTAAAAACAATGGTTCTCTCAATAACATTGGGGTAATATAAATAATTTATCAATATGGTTTGTGTTACCTCACATGACTAAAAAGATAATTAGATTTAGTGTTTTGTGGGAATAGGTTTTAAAATGTTTCCAAACTCATAAAAATGATTGAAAATAATATTCTCAAAAGACATTAAATATTAAAAATAATTAAATATAAATTTCATAGAAAATCAAGAAACTCACAAAAAAACAATTCAAGAGTGAAATTTCATAAATAAAGTACATTAAAGCACAAATTTCCTAAGTATATGGGGAAAAATAAATCATAAAAAAAGTGCTAAGTTGGTTCAAACTTCTCCCTCCCACACTTAAATTTATCAAAATTTCATTTTATATCAAAAAATAAAATATATGAAGAAAGATAATACAGGGAAAGGAAAATGCACAAAATGATTTTATTTTTTGGAATTGTGAAAAACATGAGTGAAGCTCCTAACTGATTCCACATTGAACATTATAGAAATAAATAATGGAACGTAAAAACTTTATTTAAAACAATGGATTGAAATAGAAATTAAAATGAATCAGAAAGGGATAATTATTGGTTCAGACCCAAAAAGTGGGTAAAATATTTTTATTACCCATAGTCAGGTAGTTCCAGTTATTCATCTAGAATCCAACAATGGATGAGGTTTTTATAACGTCAACCACCACATGTTGTTTCTCTTGAAATCTGTATGTGGATGACCAGAGTGAGAATCCCCAAAGAAAATAAGAAATGTCCTAACCCCCAAGTTATAAGATATCGAGAAGTGAAATAGAAAGGGGGAATTCAAGGTAAAAGTGCTCCTTATAGACTATCACAGTCTCCTCCTTCGTGTTATAATAAAGTTAATAGAGGGTAGTTATTCAAATCCCCATAGGATCCTTAAGTTCTTCTTACTGGTCAACCACTTCTTCCAATCTAGCACCATTTTATATTCTATTGCAGTTGAGTCATGTTCTCTAACTCACCATCAAAGGTAATGTTAGGATTTAAAATATATTAAAGTGTCAACATGAAGATTGAAAATTCATTTAATTAAATAAAAAATATAAATAAATACATTCAAAATAAATTTCAACTCCCTTATATAATTAATTAATTTTTTCATTCTCATTAATGCATGACTCTAAGAATTTACTTTTCTGAGAGAGAAGTGAGTAATTTTCAAGTATATGCTTGACCACATGTAATTTTTCTTGGAATAAAGGAGGAAAATTAATTCATTTTTCTTTAACTTAATTTTTCTAAACTCTAATATAAGTGTATATAATTTTTATTTTTATAATAACTTGATATTACATTTAAAACTCTTCTTCAAATTGATTCCTCCAAAAAAATTCTTGTTTATTAGGAAGTGTATAAAAATAATCACTATGATAATCCTTTATGATGAAATAATTTTTTTGTAAAAAAATGATAAAGAATTAAGTTCTATTTTTTAGTTTTTTTTATGTTTTTTTTTTGATTTTTTGTAAACATTATAGTGTGTAAACTTGAGGCCTTCTACTAAATAGTTCCAAATTGATGGGAATGATATTTCTATGAATACCAACTCAATATTTTATTATTTCCCTAAGAATTTATCATAGTTTCCACCCAATGATCGATCTTACAAGGAGGAAACACATACAAACTGATTCTCTATTGTCCCTATGATATTTTAAAGTATATTACAAAAATGTATTACTATATGATATATTAAAATAATTTTGTGGAGTTAAAAAATATAAATATTTTTTAAAATATTTTTTTTAAATAAAAAATAAAATAAAAACCGAAATATGTATGTAGGAAAAATTGTTGTTCATAGGTCTTCATGGTGAAGTTATAATTTTTTATTAAAATGCTAATTATAAATATTCTATCCAATAATAAAAACAATAAAAATCACTAAACACCCTTCATGATTTAATTATTAAGAACCAACAATGAGACCTCAAAATTTTAGGATAAAACTCTTCCTAATTTTATCTTGGATACCTCTATACTGAACAATAATTGTCAATCCAAACACCATCATATGAATGACTTGAATAGGGAGGGGAAGCAATATTGGTGAAAAATGAAGAAGATCTAATATAATAGGTAAAACGGGGAAACCACTCACCCTAATTAGCTTATAAACTATTAAATTCAAAGAATAAAATAAATATAAACATTTATGTGCAAGTAACTCAAAGCATAACATCGTTACCTACAATGAAAAAATAGTCAAAACCAGTTCCCTATTTTTATGGAGACGAGATTCATTGAGGGTAAAAAATAAATTGAAAAATGATAGAGAATAATAGGATAAGTAGAAACGAATATAAATATAATTTTAAATATAATTATATCAAAAAAAATAACCTTAACTATTACAAATTACCAACACCTTCAAAATTTGTGGAAGTTCAAATTTATAAAGATTTGGGGTGGATCACTTTTACACCAAATATATTCTCTAAAAATTTCATATGATTGGTCAATAAAATGAATGAATCAAAATAATTGGTATTAATTTGGGTTTTTGATATATGTATTGGATGTCCACAAGACAACTTCAATCTTCATTGGAAACATGTAACAAAAGATAGTTCCAATTACTAAAGTAAACTTGTCTATACTAATAAACATTCTGAATTCTAATTCTCTAATTGCCTGTGAATTTATGGCCTTGATATATTATAAATATTGAGAAAAATTAGTTAATATATTGTTTCCTCGGTTCTAATTACATCTTCATGTAGAATTCAAGCTCATTAGAACAATCCATTTGTGATATACAAAATCAACATTAAAATTCATCAAAATTATGCACATATTTTTTGGCCCCACTATCATTTATAATTTGGGAAACCTATGGTTAGATCTATATTTAGGAAAAGTTGAATGAAATAAATATTAAATAAATAGTATCCAAAAAAAATAATTTTTAAATACTGTTTAGTATGGAAAATGTTTTGACTGAAATACCTAACTCATATAAAATAAAATATTTAGCCATTTTCATAGTAGAATCCAAATTTTTATTTAAAATTAAAACTGAAACAATTACACATAAAATAAAAAATTATTGGGTTTAAAATATTTATTTATAGAATATAATGTAGTAAAATATGAGCTTTATCACAAATCTTTGTAATATCCCTTCCATTACATGAATTTTATCCATAACTCCAAGATAGTATAATTTTTCCCAACCTCCTCGATCATACTAAGTTACTCATTTTATATATAAGTACTAGGAAAAAACAATTTTACCCCTAATATGTATGATCTATATTTATTTAGAAGCATCTAACATATATTTTTATGCTCATTTTATGGATTTTCATATATAGAGATACAATAGGATTGGTCACATGTGACCATAATAATATCCTTTTTTATAAATATGGGTGTCTGGATTCCTTTTCTCACATGATACATAGTGATATAAATATCAATAATAATGAGACCAATTGAAAATTCAATCAAATACCACTTTATCCTTGTATGGGGGTTCTCCTTTGACTGGGTTTTTCTTCGATGAACCCAGTACTAGTATCTTATAATAACTATATGTGTCTGTTTTTATTTTTTCTCATAATATGTAATAATTCCTATATCTCATATCCTCATAAAAACTAATAATTTCACTTAGATTACACCTCATATAAATACCTAAATCTCTATCAAATCATGGCATGTTTTCTATCCTTCTTGGAACCAAGACAAGGTTACCTCACTTTGCATATGACCAAGATCTATATGAAGGCCCTACATGGGTTTTCTCATTGGGTAACCCTAAAATAAATAAAATCCAAGTCCATGATGTATTACATTTAACTAAAAAACATATTTTCCACCATGAAAGTTCATATAACTTCTTATAGTGGTATGTTCCATGAGATGTATATTCTCTATGTATGTGTCAGATATATGGAAGACCCATTTATGTGTAGTCATTTATCCATGAAAAATAATTACATAAATTTTTCAACACTTTTGAGAGTATTATCATAATGTTGGTCCCACTTCATTAATGTCAAATATTCCTTCATGATTCCAAAACTAATATGAATCTATTTAATTTTTCTCACAAGATAGGTCTATATGAAATGTTTTATTTTGAGGTCCTCACCATACAAACATTAACTATAGAAATTATTCATCCTCATCACAAGATGATAAAATACAAGACATGTGATGCAGCTTTCATGACTGTAAACTTATTATAATGGTTTATTTCATATGATTCCAACTTCCCTATATGATAGACCGATCCGTGGAAGGGTACCTGACATATATTTTTTCTATCACCCCACACAATGATAAAATCACTCTTATTACCATGAATTATTCAATAATTCATGTTACCTCCCATTATATAAAGTTTTCTACCCCAGTTATGAACAAGAACATTCCCCAAAGTACAATCCATGGAACCTTTTATGATTACATTTCCATGTCAGCATAAAATTCATCTATTTCACATATGAGATAGATTTATGTATATAATTATTAATATAGGAACTATGTATGGAATTTTTTCTACGACATAAATATAATCAGTCCAAAAAAGAGCATTATGATGTTTTTCTATCCCCATATATTTAAGATCCAACCATTAATCATTATCCATTTTCACTCATTCTAAAAGGAACATTATGAAAAAATCATGGATTGTCCTAGTATAGAACTCATCCTTTACTTTTTTAATATCATATTCCTATAAGACATATTTTATGTTTCAAGTGTTTTGAATCATTAAAAATATTTAATTTCTATTGGTAACAAGTGTATTCAACTCCATCTGAAACCTCAACTTGGTAATGATATCAGTCCCACCATGCTCGACGCTTTCGATTAAATGCATGTGTTTTTTCTTGAGTATATGGTCATATATTCACCATAAGACCTGAAAATGTTATAGTGGAACCTATAATTCGAATGTGGTTAGTGTTCTTCCCTATCATACTTCTCCCATATAATAATTTCCTAATTCATATAGCTCTAGTTATGCTTTATTGAATAGTCATTCTTCATTTAAATGTTATTGGGAACAATTATCCTGTAAGTCCCAATTTGGGTTTCATGAAACATCTCCATACGGTCCAATTAACATGACATCAAACTATATTCACCCCTTTCCAATATGATCTATGTTAGCATGGAGCTATCATTCATGTTAGATTTTACAATTCACTTGTTATATGTATTATCTCAACCATTTTCTAAAGTGGTGATACTTAAAATGTATCACCCCAAGGATTTATAAAAAAAATTAATATAGAATTCATGAAACACTGAGCCTCTATGAAAAAAATAATTTGTTATAACATAGACAATAAACATAATTTTTCCACTTTTATGATTTGAATTTTGAAAAACTTAGATACACAATTGCGTTTAGTAAGATATTTTGAGTTTGATAGGGTCAAATCACTTTTTTTAGTGAATAGTAACAAGACACTTATGAATAGTAATGTAACCTTATGAATAGTAATTTTACCCTTATGAATAAGAATATGACCCTTATGAACAGTAACCTCATCCATGAAAGTATAAATAAAATTTAGGCATCGTGTAAATGAAATATAATTAATAATTAAGTGTTGGTATTTTTCTTGTGAATAATAAATATATAATTACAATTTTTTTAAAGGTGATTCCTTGGTCAAAAAATTCCAAAGCACAAATATTATTAAAAAAGAAAGATTACAAGAGTCTAAAAACGGGATCATATAACAATATTTTTCATGAAATATTTAATTACAATTTTAAAACTAATAAATTTATTTATAAAAAAATCATTTTCATAAAATATATTCATAAATAAATATTTTGTTTTCCTATGATTTTTGGATAATTTAATTTTCATGATCTGTCCCAATGGGTCCCACGTTGTGACTCCCCAAGACAACCATCAATAGCCTAGGGGTTGGTGACTAGCACTGAGTAGGCATATTACTAACACGAGAGGCATTACCTAATTACTTGTACACATGCACACATCCCCGAGCCCACAAATGATGAAATATAAAAAATTACTATGGAACAAAAATGCATGAATACAACTAAACCCAACCAAAATAGTACAATGGAAAGTAAAGTTCCAAATGTAAAATGGGACATAATAAAATACTACCAAAAGAAATAGTCTACAAGATAAAAATTCCAACACGTAAGAAAGAAATTAGGTACTGAGGCTGCTACTCGTAGTCGTAGGAACACCCCATCTTGTAGAAAGATCAAAAAGCTTAGTCTGGTCCTGGTCCGCCCTGGACTCGGTCAAAAAGGCCACTTGTATTCACAACACACAAAACAAGTTGGAAAATCCTGTACAGGGGTGAGTATAACAATACTCAGTAGAGGACCATCAAACCCACAAAGGAATACACAATGTAAAGGTATAGTCATCTCTATATAGTATATTTCTACATGATATATAACAAGAGAAACATATCCATATATACTCAAAACCCAGAATAGTAATCTAGAGTTAAGTCACAATTACCACACACCCATTCTAGGGATTTAGTTCTAAGATTTCACAAAGTACTCATTTAGGAGTACTCACTCCACAAGTCTGATAGCTCTGGTGACATCCGTATGAGAATTATTTTTGTTGGCAAGTTTCGTGATATAGATAGATGCATTGATAGATCTAAAGAGAGAAAAAATACACTCATTCCATGAGACCACCCTTATAAGTGGGAAAATATCACAATACCTGAATGAGGATCCCTCCTAGGGCCTTGGTGGATACCACATCTCATCTAGATTCACCTACTATGTATAGGATAGAAATCTAGTAAGATTGGTCATGTCGATACCTGACTCTACCTAGGGTCCAAAATGGGTAGGGGATCTTTCTTCGGTCCACTTGTAGTGGTTATTACTCTATCTATAATGTCATATTGCAGAGATCATACTCTTATTGAGGGAAATGATGCCTAACCTTCATGTGAACAAGAAAAAGGGGCGCTAAACCAAATTGAACTTTTCCAAGGAATGATGTACAAGAAAATGAATCCATGTACAGAATGGTACAAGGTGTGTAGAAGGGCCATATTCCATGTTCTATGACACTAGGAACCGCCCATGAACAACGGCTTGTGCTGAAGAGCATGTCATGTAGAAAGAGGTATACATGATGTGCAATATTGTGACCTTTCATATTCCATTATCTGGAGAAGACTTCGTGTACACCAGCCATGTTCCCATACATAGCTTCAACCTGTGTCTTCCAGACTATGTACCGGTACTCGGGGCAGTTCACATATCCATCAGGGTCTTGTCGTGTGGTGGATTACAAGTCGTGTACTCCACCCTGTGTCCGTGTATCACCTGACATACACACCAAGTCCCACGTATGTACCCACCCACCTTGTGAAAATTGTCACACATCATTCCTACACTTCCTGTCGCCCGGAACTCTAGCCACCGCTGGGTGGGGCCCACACGTCATTTCCCCCCAGGAGAACGTCGTGTTCTTCATTATCTACGGTGCAGTAACCCTATACACTATTGTTCCAATCACACATGGTTTTTTATTAAGAGAACACACCATTTTCTTCCTCCCACACATTGGTGGATCATCCATCCATCGATCTGGTTGTCCGATCAACATGAAACTCTAGGTTCAAGGTCACCCCAAAGCCGAATGAATATTTTCATTGGTTTCAAGCATCCAATTATCCCCAAAAACATGTATCGATTCACCTATTCGAAGAATGATCTCTCTCAATATGATTTGATTCATCATCAGTCATCTTTGTCACACCTCTGTTAGGTCTTCATGATGTCTTATCTCTGACTGGGATCATTTTGTTGCAAAACAGGTGTACAACGATCTTCTTTTCATATCCCTATGACGAACGTGAATAACATGGGTTAAAAAAGGGAAGAAGGAATCTACACATTGAATTTGAGGTACGAACCTCCACCGTTGATTGTCACGGCATTGATCCACTCCCATTAAAAAGATCAAATGGGGAAAAATAGAGATTCAATATCATCATGAATCAATTACCAAAGAAAAAATCACCAAATAAAAGAGAAGATAACCCTACCACAAGAACGCATTATCTAGGTCAACTTATTCATGTGTTAATTCACATTCATCTTTTAATCAAGGAATGGGAAAAAATTAACCAAAGCAACAATTCCCCTACCTCGATTTGGTTGAATAGTGATCATCACATCATGTTCAATTCATTGGAAAGGTCCCTCGAATTCAAGGTGCATCGATCGATCGATCCATCATCTTCCGCTAATGGGTTCTCCTCCAATGCTCCAACGGCAGTTATCAAATTCATAGGGTAATGTGGCTAAAACTGTGAGTTTTCTATATTTATATTTTTGTAGAGGAAAATTAGGTCATTGAATCATTAAAAAGGTTTAAAATAAAATATATTATTAATTTATTTCATCCCTTTTAAAACATCCAAAAAATAACTTTTGAATTCAACCCGCACCGTTTGATGTTTGTCCCTGCCTAAGGTAAATTCGCTACTCTGAACGCAATGGTTCCCTCAAATTTCTAATCTTGGAAATAGTTTAGAAGCTTTTCCATTTTTCAAGAAAACTTATCACGCGTGCTATTTAAAAGTTTAAATTATTTCAAACATTTATTATAAGCACTTTAGGCCTCATAATCGCATGTCATCATAATGCATGGTCTCATAATAATTCCAAATAATATTTAAAAATAAGACACTGAAAATAATAGACATGACATTACCCCCACCTTAGATATTTTTCATCCCCAAAAATCCAAAAAAATGGTTACTCAAAAATACGTGGCTACTTCACATGAATTTGATCCTCATGCTCCCACATGCTCTCTTTAAGGTTCTTGTGCTTTTATAGGGCACAAAAAAAGGGAATCACTCACCCACAAAAGATCCACTCCTATTGATCCTCGATCTCCACTGGGTACTCTTCGAAAGTCACTCCATCCTCATTGTCCTTCTCACCCCAGTAAATAATGTGTGATGGGTTCATGCACTTACCTCCTCAATTGTGGCATGTCGAAGACACCATGTATCTGGTGTATTTGTGGTGGTAGATCTAGGTAGTATGCCTCCTTTCAAATTCTACGCAGTATCTGAAAAGGGATGATGAACCTCTGGGGAAACTTTCCCCCTTGGCCAAATCTCTGCAACCCTCGAAGTGGTGAGACATGAGGGAATACATGCCTCCCTCCTCGAACTCAAAAGGCCTCCACCATCTATCATCATAATAATTTTTACAGATTTCTATGGTCTCCATATTCTCCTAGAAGATCTCCACCTTCTATGTGGTATATCACACCAACTATAGACCCATGAGTACAGAATCTCTGAGGTTAGTCTATCAAAGTGGTGACCGACATCATCACCCATTTAAATCCTCAAACGGTTCCATACTAATGGTGGAGTGGTAGCTGTTTTTGTATGAAAAATACACCAAGGGTAGTTGGTCCTCCCAACTACGACCATAGTCTAAGATTCTGGCCCACAACATGTCCTCTATAACCTAAATTGTTATCTTTGTCTAACCATAGGTCTAGGGATGAAATTTTGTTCTCAAGTGTAGTACATTCCCAAATGCCACCTACAATTCCTTCCACAACTGGTATGTGAAACGGGCATTGTGATCTAAGACTATCATTGAAGGAATGCCATTATGATGAAATATCTCCTACCTGTAGAGGTGCCCCAACCTCTCTTCAGAATTCTGCTCCCTGATAGCTAGGAAGTTGGCCATGTTGGTGAGTTGGCCAATGATAACCCAAATGGAATTGTGTCTCCTGGACGTTAGTGGTAATACCATCACAAATTCCATTGATATTCCATCCCATTTCCACTCTGGTACTTCTAGTGGTGGGCTAAACCTATTAGAACCTGGTTCCCAGCCATCATCTAATGGCATGTAAGGCATCAAGAAACAAACTCTTCTACTGCCTTCTTCATACATGTCCACCAAAACTGATACCAGAGGTCTTCATATTTTTTTTCTACTCCAGGGTGTACTGCTAAGGTGGATGTATTAAACTTCCTTATAACCTCCTCCCACAATGCCACTAGCACAACTATGCATCCTCGGAAAAGGAGGACATTTTCCCCACCTTGTGGATATCAATCAAGAGCATGTCATGTGGATAACTAATCACATAATGTCTTACAGACGATATCCCCTAGTTGTGACTCCATGACCTATTGTAAGAGTAGAGGGGTGACAACCATTTACTAGAGATAATCTACATCATCTCCATCCATGAAATATATCTATAGCAAGGCCAACTGCTCTGATGATACATTCAGCAATTGAAAACTCGATATCCTGCTGATAGCATCTGCCACAACGTTCCCCTTCCCATGAGTATAAAATATCATTAAGTCATAATACTGGAGAAAATATAGCCATCACCTCTTCCTCATATTCAGATCCTTCTATGAGAATATGTAATTGAGGCTCTTTTGGTCAGAGTAGATGATAATTCGTTCTCATGTCAATTAGTGTCACCACATATTAATCATGAAGACTACCACTACATACTCAGGATCATGGGTCATGTAGTTCTACTCATGGGGCCTTAGATGATACGAACCATAAGTAATCACTACCCACTTATACATTAGGACACAGCTAAGCTCGGTGCCTGATACATTGCAGAAAACTATGTACTTGACACCCTCATATAGAAATATCAAGATCATTGAACTCATCAAACTATTACTCAACTACTGGAAAACCTGTTGGCACTTTTCCGTCCATACAAGAGGATTCCCTTCCATGTCAAGTCTTTCATCAGTGTTGATATCTAGGAGAAATCAGTGATAAATATCTAGTGGTATCCTACCAGCCCAATGTAGATTCACACCTATGTCACACTCTAGGGTGGCTCCCATGCTAAAATTGCCTTAACCATGGATGGATCCACTTATACTATATCTACGGTAATAAAAAGTCCTAGAAAGTGGACCTCTTATATCCAGAACTATCACTTTGAGAGATTCACATAAATTTGGTGCCCTTGGAGTACATTAAGAACCATACGATATGCCTATGAGGATATCAGTGCCATCCCAAGGTGTAAGTTGAAATATCAGTGAGGAGGTAATCCTAGAATATCATTTGGAAAGAGGTACTCATACTCTTACAATACTACTGGTAACTAAAAGATCACAACGTATACTACTCTAAGGGTATGTCTAGCCAACTCAAGAGTGATCAGATGCACCCTCATATGCACGAGTCTATGTTGTTCTACCTAGGATTCCTTTTCACACAAAAAGGAAAACCCCATTTTATCACTTCAGACACACTGCACTCTTCACTTAAAGCAGTCAATCTGGTCATGGACTAAAGATAATAATTCCATACCAAGAATGACATTGTAAGGCCTTGACGCCACCTCCAAGAGGATCCAACTGAAACTCTCACTTAAAAGTTTAATATCACACTATCAGTAAAGATTTGGGATCATCGATTCTCCTCCCATAGGTGTATCTAAGAATAAAGGATGAGTAAAAGGCCCCACCATAATCTCAAGGTTTCACAAAAAGACATGTATAGATGAAATAATGACTGAAAACTGTGTCTATAAGTATAGAAGGTTGGGTATAAAACACACAAATCATTCCCCATATCATCCCTAGAGTCTGTGGGTCATACGCCTCAACCACATGTAACTGCCCCCACCCCTATCCCCCAACTCTCTAACCCTGGTACGAACCTCCTGGGGTGGTGCTAGAATTATATTAAATGGTATTCTACCTTCTACATCCCTCCCTACTCTTCTACCATGTCTTCCGCCTAGCGGGTCTACGTGTTCCACTCGTTTCCTCTGCCTTGGTGGTCCATCTGTCTCCTCCCTATCATTATTTTGATAGGTTGGACAGTCTTTATAGAGATTTCCTCTACTGTTTCATGAGTAGGATCACCTCTCTCGAGGCTGACTGGACCATCCTGAGAGCCCTTGACCACAAATCCTTTGTCTTGGGTCCTCCTATGACGTCTCTCATGCCCCGATCTGGTTCCTAATGTCGAGTCCCGTTTGTCGAGATCTCTGCACCTGTCTACCAACTGCAGACTAGAACTGGTGGTCTCTGCTCAGCCAAGAATGTCACAACCTCTAAAGCATTCTCATTTATTCTAGCATGAGTGAAAATTTATAGAGGCATGACACTAGCTCAGATGTCCTATCATAAACCCCACTCAATGGTTCAAGCTCTAAAGTACTGATCTCTGACTATATCCATTGAGTACCTGGAGTGGTTGGAGAACCTCGATGAATAGTCATCCACCATTAAACATCCCTATTGGAGTTGAATAATCTCGTAGATACAAACTTCTCTCAACATAACTGGAGACAACTCCTCCCTAAAGAGTTACTCAAACTTACCCCATGAAAGATTCTCCTCATAGTTAGTTTGTGTGGTCAAACTCCACCATCATCCCACCAAACCCTGAAGAAGGGTAACTCCTAGGATCACCATCTGGTCCATTGGTGTCTTCACTAGATGGAAAACTCTAGTCACCACCTAAATCCAGCCCGTAGCTACCTGAAGGTCAGGATTTCCTTGGAACTTCAGGGGTCACTGTCTCGAAAACTCATAGAGTGTGCTCAACCTGCACTCCTCACCTATTGGTATTTCAGGTACCACATACTACTCCACTAGTGGTGGTATAGTAGGTTCACCACCTAGTGGTAATGCTTGGATAACTAGTCCTTAAATCAAAGCCTCGTCACTGAAGTGGTCATCCTCATGATAGAGTCTCTAAATCCAAGTGAGTATGCACCACAGAGGCATCCTATAAAGAAAAAAGATGTACCATGGTCAAGAGTATATCTGTATAATTGAAACAAAAGTATATGAAAAAAAACCCATTTCTATATGATTCATGTACCATTATTTGGATTCCGTGCAACTAGTTTTTAATATACCAAGTCGAAAAATGGTTTATCAGAGTCCTATTGTATGGATACATCGGCTACTCACACCAACACTGGAGTCCCTGTCTTGAAAGTCGATCTCGAAACCCTTAACAATATTTCCCCAAACGAATCTCATGGACTCTTGGTCCTACGGTAGAACTGACCACCTCTGAAACCATTATTTCATGACCCATCCCAGTGGGACTAACACCATGACTCCTCAAGACCACCTCCAATAGTCTAGGGTCCAGTGACTAGCACCAATTAGGAATATTACTAACATGGGACACATTGCTTAAGTACCTATATAGATGCACACATCCTAGCACCCACAAATGCTGCAATATAAAAAAACCCCACTATAGAATAAAAATGCATGCACACAACTAAAATCAACCAATAGAGTACAACAAAATGTAAAGTGCGGAATGAAAACCAAGCCATAATACAAGCCCACCAAAAGAAAGAGTCTAAAAACTAAAAATTCCAACCTCTAAGAAATAAATTAGGAACCAGGACAATTTCTCATAGCTATAGGAACACCTCATCCAGTATGAAGATCACAAATCTCGGTCTGGTATTGGTCTACCCTAGACTCTGTAAAAAGGACACCCGTCGTCACAAGACACTACTCAATCGGGAAAAGCCCGTGTAGGGGTGAGAATAACAACACTCATTAAAGGACCCCGAAAACCACATAGTAATATAAAAATTAATGGTACAGTCATCTTGACCCATTATATTTCTACATGACATATATTAATACAATCATATCAAGATATACATGAAACTCATACCATTAGTCTAGAGGTAAGTCACAATGATCACACACCCATGCCAGGGATTCAGTTTGAAGATTCCATGAAGCACTCATATGGGAGAACTCACACCACAAGTCTGATAGCTCGGATTATGCATTTCCAAGATGTAAATTTGTTGGTATGTTTCACAATAGAGAGAGATACACTGATATATCTGAAGAGAGAACATATACAATCATTGTGGGAGAACACACTCTTGAGTTGGAAAAGATCACGATACATGGATGAGGATCACTATCAGGGCCTTGATCCATACCATGAATTATCTGGATTCACATGGTAAGTATAGGATAGGAGTCATATAGGACTGGTCACATCAAAACCTCACTCTACCTAGGGTCAATAATGGGTAAAGGATCTCATTCTGGGCCTCTCAAAGGGATTTTGACTATATCTAAATATACCTACTGAAGGGATCCTGCTCTTGTAGATGGAACTGATACATGACCTTCAAGGGAAAGAGAAATAGGGGAACTAACCCCAAAATAACTTGTTTAAGGAATAGTGGACAATAAAATCAATCCATGTATAGAAAGGTACACCGAGTGTAGAAGGGCCACACATTGTGTCCTATGACCTCGGGTACTGACCATGTACAATAGCTAGTGTCTAAGAGCATGCCATATAGAAATAGGTATACATGGTGTGTAAGATCATGACATGTAGTATTTTATTATCCAAGGAAGACTTCATGTACACTAGCCATGTGCCCATACAATTTCAATCCATGTGTTCCATACCATGTACCGGTACATGGGGTAACCCGCGTATCTATCCAAGTTTTCTTGTGGGGTTGAGTACATGGTGTGTACTCTACCCTGTGCCCGTGTATCACACAAGATACACTCTGAGTCCTGCATAAAGACCCAAATGCCATGTGAAAATGGTTAAATGTTGTGCCTACACTTCATTTTGCTGGAAACTCCACCCACCGCTGAGTGGGGCCGACACACCATGTCCTCCTATGAGAATGCCATGTTTTTCATTATCTGCAGCGTGGAAAACCTAGTCAAAGATGTTTTGATTACACACTGTGTGTTCTTATTAGAACATGTTGTGTCCATTAGAAATTCCCAAAACACATTGTTCTTTCTCCCACACCTCAGTGGAATATCGATCTGTCTATTCAGCCATCTGATCATTGTGAAACTCTGGGTTCGAGGTTTCCCTATGCCTCAATGTAGTTTTTGTTGGTTTCGAGTATCCAATTAGCCCCAAAAACATGTCTCGATCTACCTTATCAAAGAAATATCAAAGAAATACCTCTCTTGATCTGAGTTAATTCATCGTCTTCCATTGTTGTGGCACCTTCAATAGGTCTTCATGATGTCTGATCTCCTATTTGGGATCATTGCATAGTGAAATGGGTGTGAAATGATCTTTTTTCTATATCCCCATGAAAAAATAGAGGAATTTGGGGTAAAAAGGAGAAGAAGAAATCCACACAGCAAATTTGAGGGAGGAAACTCCACCTTCATTCTTAACAGAATTCATCTTATCTTGTTAGAAAAATCAAATGGGGAAATCAAAAATCCCAATTCTAGATCATCATGAACCAATTCCCAAAACTAAAATCACTAATGTAAAGAGATAATAACCCTCCCAAAAGGACACACGATCCGTGGATCAACCTGTTCATGTGATGATTTTAATTTTTCATTAAATCGATGAATAGGGAAAAGAAAATAATCCCATGTAACAAAACCCCTATCTTGATTTGGTTGAATAATGATCGTCATGTTGTGTCACGTTCATTGGAAAGGTCCCTCGAATCCGGGGTGCGTTGATCGATTGAACTATCATCATCCGCCAATGGGGTCTCATATAATGTTTTAATAGTAGTCATCAAATTTTTATGGTTATGGTGTGAACCCTGTGAATTTTCCATAAGCATATTTTTATATAAGAAAATTTAGTTGTTACATCGTTAAAAATATTTAAAATAAAATAAATTATTAATTTATTTCATTTCCTTTAAAACATCTAAAAAATACCTTTTGCAGTCGACCGACATTGGTCGATGTTAGCCTCTCCTAAGGTAAAGTCGCTACACTGAATGCAACGGTTCCCTCATATTTCTAATCAAGGCACCCCTTTAGAATGTATTCCCATTTTTCAAGAAAACCACTCTGGCACGCTATTTAAAAGTTTAAATTATTTAAAACATTTATTTCGGCCACTCCTGGCCTAGGAATATCATGTCGTCACAAATATTGGTCTCATAATAATTCCATAAAATATTTAAAAATAATAAATAAAAAATCTATGATAATACATTAATGAGACATTAGTTAACTTTTAGGGTGTTATAAAATCAGTTTAAAATATAAAGACTATGTTTTTTGAGTAAATAGTGATTTTAATTTAAAATTAAATTTATATTTTTTCAAAAATTATTTTGATAAAATGGAGTATAATTTTTGTAATTTAAACATCAAAAAAAATTATGGTCAATTTTTTTAATCTTTCTAAAATATTTTAATTTTTAGTGAGTAGTGAAATATAGTAATTTATTATATATATATGTTACATGTAAATTACACTATTCCTTGCATAATGAATGTTGTAAGAAACCAATAGTTCAAATTCACTTGCACCTATTAATTTTTTTGGTCACAAGAATCAAACACCATTTATGGTTTTAAAAAATAATAAAATAATTAATAAGATATTAAAAAATCACTCCTCTCCTCCACTTGAAAAAGAACCCCACACTCCCTCTTCTATTCACTCCTTTAAGACTTGAAGAATCTAAAATATATTCCCAAATACTGTTACTTAGTCTCTTCAAATGTTTAGGAGATATTTTTCTTTCCAAAATACAAAAAACCCTTCCCTTAATGATGTTCTCAATGGGGATACTTCAAGAGGTAAACCCTCTCCCTTTTTCTTTTAATTTTATAATCAGTTTTTTATATTCTTATTTTCTCATCACCTAATCTATCCAAATAATCATGATAACTATAGTATCTACTATATACTATAATCTCATTATGTTTTAGTAGTACTCATTATGAATTTCTTTACTCTCTTTTTTTTATTTTAAAAACGAAATTGTCATCCGGGAGGTGCCAATTTACAACATTCATGGACGACAAACCTTCGTTCCCAAATTTCTACATCAATACCAGTCATTAAACCATTTTAATGGCTGAAACAAACTATTATATATGTACTATAACCTATTTAATATTATGGAACCGGTATATATTAATAATATTAATTCATTCAAGAAAACATGTACGTTATAATTGAAATAATGCCAAAATAGTCTAAATGATTTTTATTAATGTATCATCGAATAAATCATCGAGATAAAATATAAAAAAATGTAACACATGAACATTTAGTCTTATTTATGTTCATAATTATCATATAAAATCAATCCTATAAAATTATATCCATTCAACATGAAATCCAATACTTATACACAAGTAAACTGATTATGAAATCCAAGAAAACAGACACTATGGAACGACAGAATTAAATATTATAACTTGTTAATAAGGACATAAATGGTATTAATAAAACTATAATTATTCAAATATATATAGATAAGTTTCTTAAATAACTAATTAATATATTTAATTTGATTATCCAGGATGTTATGGTAAAGTGCAGAATAAGTTCACACATAAGTTAAGGGTTTTTTCATCTCACATCCATTTTTTGAGATATTACTTATTAAAAACTATTTCTTGTGTACGGTGTATTTATATTTCTAGTTTATTTTATTATATCATGAATAAATTTATTTTATTTTCATTAAATTTATCATTTTATGGTAAATAATTTGGGTGCATATGTTTCGATTGATTACAATGTGGTAAGGGATTCTACCCGAACCCCTATTTTTCTTTCGGGTAACTCATTATCTACCATGACTCAAACATAATTCTTATTTTATTTATATTAATAAAAAATTATTTATATATATATATATCTCATATATTCTAATCATATCATTCTTCTTTTTTGGGGATATAAATGCTTCAAAATGGTTCCATTCCCAATTCTTCCCAATAAACAAGCCCAATTCAAGGGAACTTCTCGAAATCTTATCGATTTACAAGTGAAATGTATAATATATTTTAAATCCATAATCATTTTTCTAAAGTAAAATTTTTTTATCTGGAAAAACAATCATGGTTCATTTCTGGTTTTTTGAAAACAAACATTCCCTTTCACTTTGAAATCACATTAATACTTTCCTTAAACCACACTAAAATGTTTTATTTCTAAAGCTTCTTTAAAAAATATTTTTAGATGATTTCACCTCAGTGGGAAAAAATTTATGTTTCAAATATAATTTCAATTTTATTAACTTTTATTTTTTGGGATATACATGTTTACAATCTGATATCTTGAAAAAAACAAATGATTTTCCACATGAATTGTTCTTTCCAGAGTAAAAAGATTTTTTTCATATCACTTTAACTTTTATATGATATATTCCATGTTCACCACTTATTACATGATTGTGGTGTATGTACTACCCTTTTTTATATCATATAAAGTGTATACTTACTCTCATGATATTCTATTGTATTATTATTTGAATATTTCTAGGTGGTATGGGACATTTTTGAATATTTAAGGATTGTTTTCACAATAATTTTCCAATAGTTTCATTTAAAAGAATATTCATATATGACAACATACATTGATTAATTTTGTACTTCATTGAGGTTTATATAATTTGATATCATCTATAATATGTTTTTACGGGTTTTTAATTTCTTTGACTATAGATGTGTTATCTGGATATCATCTACCATATTACTCTAAATGGTTGGTGTTTTTGTTTAATGATTAGGGAAGGTTATTTACATTTAATATGTTAGTTTCAATATGAATGTATATGTTTATTGTGATCACCGTCTTCATATGTGGAATTCATTGGAATTAGTGAGTGGCAGTTGGGACTATCTATAGCCCCTCGATGCGTCGGTAGGTCTCATGAGACAAACTAGTTTGGGTTTTTTCCCATTTATGTATGGACTTAGAACGAGGCCTTGGAAGAATGGTTATGATGTCCCACATTATTTATTACCTCATTATGAAACCATTAATTAATAGTCCATGTGGTTATTATACTAGTATAATACTCATGGGTATGTTCTATTATTGCATTATTTATTAAATTTGTATTCCTAACATGTTATATTGAAGCTTATTTTTTAAAGGCATGTGTTTTTAGTTATTAACCATGAGTAATGTTTATATTTATGATATATTATTTTGAAATTCTTACCCTTACTGATCATATGAACTCACCCATTTTATATGTTTTGAATTTCCCCAGGATGTGAGGATGTATATTATGACTGAATTGTAGGGATAATATAGGAGTTTGGTATGTTTCCAATATAAATTAAATAACTTATTCTATTTAAAGTTGTAAAGTTTAACTTATGTATGTATCTTGTTTTAGAAAAACTACGAAACTATTTGGTCCTTTGAGATTTTATTCCTTTTAGTTATGCAAATCTAAAAAACTAATGCACCAACTACGAGCTTCTGGGTCAGGGCATTACATTTGGTATCATGGGAAGTTTAATAGAAACATTGGAAACTAGATTTGGAAAACATAGATTATGGAATAAAACCCTTTGATATAATTTGAGTATAATAGTACTTAAACATCCAAAAAAATTTAAGGAAGAATTTATGTAGATATTCCTAGAAAATATATCTCTATTTGGATAATACAAGTGGAGGTGGTTTTGACACAGATGTACCTAAGAGTAACAACTTCACCAAGGTGTTCTGGGCTGGACTCAGGGTAACCTGGTACACAACAACGGGCCTTACCATCCACCTAGTTTGACACTCTATGGGAATATTATTTGAAAAAATCACGTTTATTTTACCCACCATTATGAAGGTTTTCTTCCCCAAAAGTAACCAAAGTATATGGTTCATGGATTTACTATGAATAAGTTTATATTTTGTGCTATAACATGCTCAAATTTATGTAATGTTCACAATTTAATGTGCTAATATAGTGTATGTTGTTGATTATAAGTTGTACCTAGCAGAAGGAATGAGAACGACATCAATGAAAATGATACAATGTGTAAGAAGGATCATATCTCCCATAGCCTTAAGCAATCATTTCAAAAGAATATAGTCTCCCATGTATCCTCATAATATGATGAAAAAGAATCATGTGTTAACAAGAAGTGTAAAGAAATCTATGAGTCCTATATCTTTAAAGGGGATTAAGAGAAGAAGAGGATGGATGGAAAAAATATGGATAAAGGGACGAAGGGAAACTAGGGGTTTCCAACATTTGATAACTGTGGAAATAATCCCCCTAATAAGCTTGAAGGGGATAAGAGTTTGTTATAAGTGTAGACAAAAAGGACACAAAGTTCATGATTTCATGGGTAAGAAAAAAGTTTCCAATTTACAATGATTCAATTGTAATGAGATGGGACACTATGCGAATCAATGTCCCCAGTGTCAATGTAAAATACCCGAAATGATATTTCTAGATAATGACCACGTAATGATACATCCGCAGATGTAGTGGAATGATTAATATGCCAAGTTAAGAATCATGTCACTTGAATATTTTATCAGCAATATACTGGTTAAATGAATTATGGAATATATAAGGATTGTACTACAGTACTTTTTCATTAAGAGTTTGAGACTATAAGTTGAATATTAAAAAGAAAAGATATTCACTGGAAAGTTAATAATTTTGGAAAATACATGTTTGAGGGAAATACAACCCAGAATATAATTCTTATGCTAAGATAATGATGAATAAATTATTGATTTGGATAAGTGTATACTACCTCGGAACTAATTAATAACCTTTCAACTAGTGGTATATGTTATCAATGATGTATTTTACAACACTTTTTTATAGAAATAATATATCAAATAACATTAGTAATGGTGAATTCATGTTTCCAATAATGTTTTATGGTAATATGAGTTATTACCATATTTCAATAGGATAAAAGATGAAGTTATTCACATGTTTGGAATGTGAATATTTAGAGCAGCTTCATGTTGATTAAAGTAAAATAAGGTAGATGATGCATTGAGTAAGATGGATCATGGAGTTCTAAACAAAATTAGGATTTACAATGAACTCATCTACATGGATCTATCAAGTATTCATATGAGAATTTTAAAGGAAGGGTGTTATAATATTTAGAAATAAAGGGAAACTAATCCCAAGGTACATTGGTCCTTTTTTAAATTTTGAAGAGAATTAGAGCTTTTACTTATCGTTTTAAAATGATTCCTAGCCTTTCTAAGTTACACAATGTGTTACATGTCTCCCTATTAAGGATTTACATGCCAGATGCAACACATGTACTCGCTGCTGAAGGAATTGAATTGGAATATGACTTATCTTACTATAAGGGTATATCTGGATTCTGTACACTAGATAATAGGTGTGGAGGAATTGGACAACTCGACTGTTAAATGTACTATAGATAAATTATAAAATTGAATACATGATGAGGGATCCTCAAGAACATATCATGAAGAACTACAAAATTTTTTGTGAGATAACATTCTATAATTTTGTAGATGAAATTTTTGTAAGGGGGGAATAATGTAACACCCCAAGGATTAAAAAAACATAATATAGAATGTATTAAACACTAAGTCACTATGAAACAACACTTTATTATAAACTAGCAAATAAACATAATTTTTCCACTTATGCGATTTGATTTTCAAAAAAATGACATACATTGTTGTGTTCTATAAGATATTTAGAGTCTTATAGGGAAAACTCACCTTGTTGGTGAATAGTAACATAAACATTATGAATCGTAATGTACCCTTATGAATAGTAATGTTACCCTTATGAATAGTAATATGACCCTTATAAATAGTAACCTCGCCCATGAAAGTATAAATAACATTTAGGCACCTTGAAAATGAAATAGAATTAATAATTAAGTTTTGGTATTTTTCTTGTGAATAATTAATATTTAATTGAAATTTTATAATTAACAAATTAATTAAAAAGAAAATAAATTTTAAAAAAATATATTCGTAAATAAATATTTTTTTCCTGTTCTTTTTGGATATTTTAATAAGCCCTTAGTTAATCTTTAGGGTTTTATAAAATCAATTTTAATTTTAAAAACTATATTTTTTGGGAAAAAATTATTTTAATTAAAAATTAAATTTCTCTTATTTAGAAAATTATTTTGATAAAATGGAGCCCATTCTTGGATTCTATACATTGAAATATGGTAATGTTTATATTTTTTAATTTTCTAAAACATTAGAAGTTTTAGTGAATAGTGAAATTTGATCATTTACCATATATATACATTACATGTTAAATACAGTATTCCTTGCAACATGGATGATGTAAGAAACCAATTTTCCAAAATCAAATGAACCTATTAATATTTTTGGTCACAATAATCAAAATTTATTTCTTGTATTCATAAAAATAATAAAATAATGAATAAGATATTCAAAAATCACTCCTCTCCTCCACTATAAAAACCACCCCACGCTCCCTCTTCTCTGAAATACTTGATGCCTTTAATATTCTCAATGTTCTTCCAAAATTATCTTCCCTAGTAACTCCCCACATCTAATAGAACTTTTTATTTTCAAAATACCAAAACCTCTTCCCTTAAGGAGGTTCTCGAGGGAGATATTTCAAGAGGGAAACCCTCTCCCTTTTTCTTTTAATTTCATTTTCAATTTGATTTATATTTTTATCTTCTCCTCAAATACTCTATCCAAATGGTCATTATAACTCCATTATCACCTATATAATATCTTTATATCATGTTAATGGAGTTCCCATAATCAATCTCTATACTCTATCTCTTTTATTTTAAAAAATGAAATAATCGTCTTGGAGGTTCCGATTTACAACCTTTGTGGATGATGAACCTTCGTTCTTCAATTTCTCATTCAATATTGGTCATGAAACCATTTTTATGGTTGAAAAAACTATAATATATATATTATAACCTATTTAATATTTTCTAGCCAGTATATATACATAATATTAATTCATACAAGCAAACATGTCTGTAATAATCAAAATACCACCAAAATAATCTAAATGATTTTCATTAACATTTCACCTAATAAATCATCCTCATACCATATAACCAAATTAATTATATGACCATTTAATATTTTTTATGTTCATTAGTATCATATATAATTAATTATTGATAATTATATCCATTTCACATGAACTCCACTACTTAAAAACAAGTGAACCAATTATGAAAACCAAGAAAACGAACACTCCAGAATGATGGAATTCAATATTATAAATTATCAATAAAGCCATAAATGAACCTAATAAAATTTTAATAAATCAAATATATGAATATAATACTATAAATTAATTAATAAATGTATTTAATTTTATTATCTTGGATGTTAAGGTCATTTGTAGAATACATTCGAACATAAGGTAAGGGTTTTCCCTTCTCACATCCATTTTTGTGGGATATTACTTATTCACCACTATTTTTTGTGTATCATGTATGTATATTGACCATTGATGTATCATATCATGAATATATTTATTTTTATGTTATTCAATTTATCATTTTATGGTTATTAATTTTGGGTAACATGATCGGATTGACTACAAAGTGGTAAGGGATTCTACCCTCACCCTCGTTTTTTCCATTGAGTCACTCTTTCTCTACCATCACTCAAATGTAATGATTGTTTATTATTTTCTATATTTATAATATATTATGTGTATATGTATTAATATAATTTATCCATATCATATAATCCTTCTTTTATGGGGATATAAATCTTTTAAAATGGTTCCTTTTTCAATTCTTTACGATAAAACAGCCTGATTCAAGGGAACTTCTTGAATTCTTACCCATTTTCCAGTGTACTATATGATTTATTTTAAGGCATAGTTATTTTTTTAAAATAAAAAATTTTATCATGAAAAAATATCTTGCTTCATTTATGGTTTTATTAAAGAAAAAATTCCCTTCCTTTTTAAAATCTCTTTAATATTTTCCTTAAACCGCACTAAATTGTTTTATTTCTAAAGCTTCTTTTAAAAACTCTTTTTACCTAATTTTATTTAATTGGGAAAAAAATTTCCTCAAATATAATTTCAATTTACTTACCTTTTATTTTATTGTATATACATTTTTACAATCTAATTTCATGAAAAATGGATATTATTTTTTAAAATAATTCTTCTTTCCAAAGTAAAAAATTAATATTTCTCATCTCACTCTAACTTATATGAGATATATAACTTGTTCACCACTTATTACTTACATGTGGTGTATGTAATTCCATTTGGTAAATCATTTCAAGAGTCTCCATATTCTCATGATATTCTAAGGGATTATTATTCGAATTATTTTAGGCGGTATAAGATACTTTGTAATATTTAAGGATTATTTCCTCAAGAATTTTTCAATGGTCTCATTTGAAATTATCTTCAATTATTTCAACATAATATTTTTAATTTTTAAATTCCTTTATTTTTATATATTATGATATCATCTATAATATTTTTTAGACGGGTATCTGGTTTTTTTACTATGGATGTGTTATTCTGATACCATTCACCATATTACTCAGGATGGTTAGTGGTTATGTTTAATGATTAGGGAAGATTATTTAAATTTCATATGATATTTTCAATATTAATTTATATGTTTATTATGTTCATCATTTTTATATGAGGAATTCATTGGACTTAGTAAGTGATTAGTGGGGTCTCATATATCCCCTTAATGCATAAGTACATATCATGAGAAAAAAACTAGTTGGGTTTTTTACCCATTTATTTATGTACTTAGCATGAGGCCTTGTATGAATGGTTATGATGTCCCGAATTATGAATTTACTCATTATGAAATGAGAAATTGATAGTCCATATGGTTATTCGAAAAGTATAATACTCATGGTTATCTTTTATTATGGTATTATTTATTTAGCTCTTATTCCTCTCATGTTATACTCAATATTATTTCTTAAAGGCTTGTCTTTTTAGTTATTCACCATGCCTATTGTTTATGTTTGTGACATCATCTATTGAATTGCTTACCCATGGTGAGAATTAGATATCCCCCATTTATTATGTTTTACTATTCCCCAGGAGGAGAGTAAGTATATTATGAATTAATTATAGGGATAATATAGGAGTTGGGGATGTTTATAGTAGAAATTATATAATATATTTCATTTAAAGTTATAATTTTTAACATATGTATTAATATTATTTTCAAAAAAATATCAAACTATTTGGTCTTTTGGGATTATAATCCATGTACCCATTCCAAAATAATAAACTAATGTAATAACATTGGGCTTCTAGGGTCAGGGTGTAAAATAACCATATAAAATCTGTTCAAATATGTATTCACTGAAACTATACCCATAAATGATTCAAATTTAAATAAATTTAAATTTTAGAAAAAACATGAAGAGTATCAATTTTAAAACTCATAATGGCTAGCTTGGGAAAAATTTAGGTTTAATCCTGTTAATTCATCTCCTTTCAAGTCTTTGGTAAAAGTTAGAGAGAAAGATAGAAAATGCACACAACTCAGGGGGCATATCAGATGTACCTAGGTATAGTCAAGTTGTGATCACGGAATCCACTTGTTCAAGAAAAATTGAGAGAATATTTTCTTCCTTATCCCCTACATATAAATTCATGAAATTCCATATTTTATTCTTTTCCCTTAATTATATGTTCATCACATAATGGTGTAACCTTTAGGGTTATAAATGCCTTCCTGAGTGTCTTTACCTCTATAAACCAACATCATTCCTCATATGTTTCAATCTTGGAAATTATTTAATGGACATTAGTAATGAGAAAATTTATCTCTAAGTGACACTTTAGTTTGGTAATGATTTAAAAATTTCCATTTTGAGTAATACCAACCTGATTAAAATTTATCCTATAGGGAAGGTCCTCTAATATCTACAAACCCCAACAACATCACAGTATAGCCCACCATTATAATGTGGTTAACAGTCACACACATTTTACTTTTTCCATACCATCATTTATAAATTCAGATATTTCAATTTATGATTTACACATTCCATAAACAAAATATCAATCTATATATAGATACACCTAATGTTACAAATTAATGATTTTTACCCATTTTCAAAGGAATTATATGATAACCTATTCTTGAAACATTTCTCATGCTCATTTCACAAACCTAAATAGCATGAAATAATGTTTCGATAATTATAAACCTAAACTATACAGACCCATCCGTGGGGTTGTCTATATTAGTGGAATTGGGATGTTATTCATGTTATGTTTTCCACTACCATTACAGTAGGATTGGTTGCCTCAGCTTTTAGTTAGTGTTTTTTGACTTTAAACACTATCTATATTGGTATAGCTTGAAAAACCATAAACTTCTTGAGGAAAGTGACATAATACGTAACAAACTAATGACCGAATAAATGAAACCTGTAAAAATTTTATGCCTTTACTCACACAACTCGCTTATACTAGAAAAAATGTGTGTTTGACAAGGAAAATACTAATAAATTATTCGGTTGAAAACCCATAAAGGGTGGAATAAGAAAATTCCATGTTCTTACCCACTAATATCCCCAACCAATGCATTATAAAAAATTAGGGTGAAAAGGGAAAATGAAGTAAGGATTGTGGTGTGCACCATACGACCCATCAAAATAATAAATTCATGCAACCTAGGTCCTTTGGAATAAGATAAAATTAATTCACCCTTATATTCCTCTCATATATTGGTTCAAATGACCCCATGAAAACTTCACAAGGGTGTGATCACAGGGTACTCAATCCCTCTCAAAAATTGGAAACCTCTTTCCCAAATTATTCGCCGTGGTCTTCATCTTGCTGAGGAATTCAACTTTACCATATCTGAATTGGACCAATTTAGTGTATGTTGGTGGTAAATATTTATTCAAATTTTTTCTAGGTACATATATCTGGGAATTATAAATACATGAGGAAAACATGTCTCATATCTGAGTGAGATAACCTTTGTTCAGTGTGATCATACGTATATTTCTATATCGGACCAACCAGTATCATTCAAAGTCAAAACACTCAAGATGATACTAAATTGTGATACTATATCTCACCAAAATGAACTTAGTGAAGGGTGATGGTGCATAGGCCTCTATATCTGACTTTCATATACCCATCTGATAACACATGTTTTAAAGATGGTAGATTTCACCATATTTAAATTTTTTCTCATGTTATTTAATATCATGATTTTATGGTCCATTTTTATTAAATGTTTGAGTGTATTAATTTATAATGATATTACTAGTTTTCAGTTTTATTTATTATCAAGAATCTTTTATCATAATGAGATTAAAAATTGAAAATTGTCCAAATAAAAATTAATTTGTATCATTCATTAAGAGGTAAAATTGGAACCTCCTCATATTGGAGTCTCACATAATATTTCAAAAAATAGGGTGAAGACAAGTTAAAAGAAATAATACACTATTGGAAAACCTCCACAGAGACTTATAATTGATCAATTAATTTCATAGATTCTTCAATTTCACCTTGATATTAGGAAAACCCCACAACACCATCTTTCTTGGTAGGGAATAATCTCTCTACCCTGGTAGTAATGTCTTTTTTTCCACCATAGGTATCTTCAAGAAACCCACGGGGTTATCCTAGTCTTCTTTGAGTGGAAATAAATTATTGATAGTGTTGGTCGATCATTATAGTCTATTTATCTATTAATCACTTATTTTTAAATACCACCTCCATATAATGGTACTCTTCTAAGAGTATTGTTACTCTAAGACTAGAAGAGTGTGCTTTTGATTTCATCCTAGAGAATGGGTGTTCTAATTTATTCTCCTATTTTTAACTCATATTATCTCATTTAAAGTATTTGGATGAATTTTTTATTAAAAAAATCAATATAATAACATCATAATTATGATATTAATCTTGTGTAACATAAATGCAAGATTCTCTAAATGTGTTGAATAAATATTCTTCCATATGTCTTTCCATAAATATCATTGTAAGTAGTACCATACATATTTTGCCTCTTTTTATGGCTCATAAACTCTCCCATATGGAAAAATATATTTGGGGACTAACTCACTCAATGAGGGTCCACTCTCGAACCTCTAGAATTGGTGAGGTCTAGATTAATTTGTGTCCCCATAACTTCTTCCAAGGGAATCACTTGAACAAAAATGTATTGAATATATGTAGTCTATATAGAGGTTTATACAATTTTTAGTCATAATTTCGTTATTCCTAAACAATGAGAATGTAATAAAAAACAATAAATGTGATTACTCACATTCATGTGTTAGAATGTTGACCTCTGTGACTATTTTCATCCCATAATAAGGATAGATAGGATGGTCTTATTTTGGAAATTCCCATATAGGGATTCATAACATTATATCTATTTATAAGGGTATTACCCATTGTATCAAAGTGGTGGTCCTATAGATAATAGATGACTCAGGTGGGACCAAATAACTATAGAAGAAGGATGTAAATATGGGGAAACATTCTTCATAAAAATCATGAAAGAAGGTGGAAATGTCTGGATACCATACATTACTGCAAGGATTCACTAATCACAACAAGATTAGATATGAGTATCCATTAAGGTCTATAATCTCCACAATATAATCAAGTATTCTTGAATCATGTAGTAAGATGGAAAATGTCTCCTAGTTGAGATGTATCTCTAGTCTCTCCTAAGCTTCATACAATACCACTCCCAGAAAATATCATTCACGGAGTGTAGGAACTATATTCTACCGAACAACTAATATGATTGATCCCATGGATCATGGAAACATGTTTGAAAAATATATAATATTAACATAAAACCATAAAAGATACTCAAAATATGAATATACATAATAATGTTTACAAGATGGTCCAGGAAAAATATATATTGATAATGTCCTCACTCACATATTTCTATAAACTTCTTTATAAGACAAATTAATTGGAGGAGTTCCTGGTGGTAGAACTTGGAACATTATTAGATTTTCAAAATCAACTACTTATATCATTATCTCTAGGAATGGATAATGTGTTTGCTCTATCCCTACACATGAGCGACCACTTTTTTCAGTCATCATTCTTCTTGATGAATATTGTAGAGGTATAATGGATTATTTATCCCCTTCAAACTTCTATAAAGATCAAGGAAGAAGTTATTGAAAAAAAAGTAATATAATGGTGAATAAAAAAATAAAATATGAAACTCATATTCCACTATTGATTTATATTTTCATTTTATTTTGGTTACATTTTAGTTTTTAAAAGTTTCATGATTGAAGCATGTATTTTCTTAAAAAAAATACTTTCTTGCATTGTTTAAGGTGCACAGATCTAGGGAAATTGTGGTCAAGTCTCCAAAGGGTAGGTTCAAATTCATTTTTTTCAGGGCATAGTTTCTAGGCACGGGTTTCATATAGTTTGGGGTAAACCTTATGAGATTTGGTGTAAAATGTGAAATTCGTTTTTATCTTACAATATTAGAACATGGATTGTGCATGGTTAGGGGGCCCATGTGGGTAGCCCATTTTTAGATCTATGGATTAAAATATTGTTTTTTACATATATAGAACATGGTTTAGTATACCATGGGTTCAAATAGATTGTTCTGGGAGTGGCGGGAGCATGAAGTGATGGAAAATATATTAAAGAAAATATTTTAGTATTTCAATACCTGAAACATGGAGAAAGGATCTTGTACATAAATTTTATAATTAATGTATTTAATATCAAAATAAATGGTTAACATTGATTAGGTACCTTTCTTCGTTGATTATCTTGATCATCTGAAATATAACCTTTTAAATTTCTTTCATTGGGTTGTGATATAGAAGGATAGTGTTTCTCTAGTAATGAACCACATGTGCTCCTTTGATCTCTGAGAAACGCCAGTCAACATTCAAGTTCTAGCATGGTGATTTGATTTTATTTTATTAATAATTTTGATCACTCATCCTTCAATATTAAAGGGATCTCACTTACATTTCACATTCTTGATAGGATGATATAAGGACGATGTCGAGAAATAATTCATTGTGTACAAAAACTCTCTAATATCGATATCTAATTGAAATATATAATAGAAATAACTGTCTATTTATTGTGATCGTGTTTGGGTTAAAATATTATTTAATTTCATATCAACCATTAATTAAAATTTAAAACCTTCAAAAACACACATTCTATATAATAATAATGTCTTTATTATTATTTTGTGCCATATTCCAACTTGTGTGATGAAAAATATTATTTAACTGTCTTTTGGCTAATAATTTTAACTAGAATCAGTCTTGGTCCATTTTAAATCCACTAGAATTTATTGACCACCAAAATAAATATGTTATTCATAAATAAATATTTTATTCATAATCCAGTGAATAATTATTTATTAAAATATGTAGTAAATAAAATAAATATTTTATTCCCAATGAAATACATAAATAATTTATATATATTAGCGTAATCAAATTAATTGTTTATTAATAAAAATATTAGTTATTTCCGTGTGAGTATTGGAGATCAATAAAACTTGAATAAAATTGTTTCTTTCTCTTGAGAATAATGTTTATTCTAATAATTAAATTCAAATGATCTTTAATTTAGGTTATCATAAAATCTTAGTGTGTAATTATCTAGGATTTTTCTAATTAGAATTTAGAGGTTTTTAATATAGTCCAAGATTTATATCTAGTAACGAGTCAAGGAAACCAAGAGAAATAACATAATATATCAATAATAATAACAATATACAAATGCTCACTGTGTAATATAATCCCCTTGTCTCAATATCTCATCAAGTATGTTGCACATCTATGTCACCAACCAATATACTCAATACATATTTCTTTCACTATATTAATTAAACACATCACTACACCATGGCCACAAAATTTAGGTCAAAAATTCTATTTCAATCAATGTTTGAGATATCTGCTTCCATAACTATGGAAGGGACAAATCCTCCCTTGAAATATCCATTAATGAAATGTCAATCGTGACACACTCGATGTACCGTAATTACTACCAACAAATTTCATGATGGTTTTGGATATAAATCTAAGTTCCTAATTCATGAAATACATAAATGATAATATTATTGTTTAAGGACAATTACACACACTCGTAGATAGGAATATCTAATAACACCAAAACATAAATAATTTTTACTGATGGGTCTATTCTCATAATCTATCATCTTCGAGATTACTAAGTGAGAACTTCTTGATATAAATCCTAAACTTATTATGAGAAATCACATCAAACTATTTATTTAATACTAGTCCCATCATAGTACATTATTCAATCATAGAATATTATTAAATAATATCATCATAGAAATTCGAAGTTCAAATTATATCAAAGAAATGATGTAACCTTATCAATGAGATGTATACTTTAGTACATTATTACATTAGATTCATGCATAAAAATGATCAATAAACAATAATATGTTTTATCAATATTAAATATATAGATTATACATGTAATCAAAGTACAAATAGTTTGTACCAAGAAACCAAATTCAACAACCTCCCACTTATACCAGAGCCAACTCTATATGAATTTCTATCTATTATACCTCTCATGGTAACAATGTTTCTACTAATTCAATGATTTATTCAAGGGGTATTCCATGTTTCCTTATATTGAAATAATTCTAATTACAACCTCACCAATCTGATAAAATCAATCAAGAGATGATACTTTTGAAGTATGTTATTTTTCTGCTGATGTGACCTTATCCCTTTTATGAGAGCCACCACTGCAGTATTATCACAATAGAGTGTGATATTATATTTAATGTTAAGTACAATTTCATGATCCTGGATTAATTTTTACATCCATAATGTTTCTTTAAATTTCTCAGAAGTCATAATATACTTAGACTCTACGGTAGAATCTTTGACCATAGCCTTCTATAATCTATTCCAGCTCAAATTACCTCCATTAAAAGAAAATATGTATCCACTTTGTGACTTCATGTCATCTTGACCAGTTTAGAAACAAGTACATGTATATCCTTTTTTGACTAGATTCTCATATAATCTATAAACCAGAAATATATCATTATTACGCCTCAGATAC
The DNA here is from genome assembly GCA_963277665.1 of Viscum album. Lineage (NCBI taxonomy): Eukaryota > Viridiplantae > Streptophyta > Magnoliopsida > Santalales > Viscaceae > Viscum > Viscum album. The sequence goes on along the minus strand of OY728165.1, from coordinate 1,710,546,517 downwards.
TTAAGTCCAATCATGAATACCATTTAATTGTTGTCACTTGGATCATATTGATATCATCCAAATGCGCTTAATGTGTTGGTGAGATCTGTCCTAGTACATAAAATAAAATTCATGACTAACCCAACCCACAAATAATATGGAATACTTGCCATTTTATTTCTTTCCTCATGTTTCTGAGGACACGTTTTTCTAGAAATATCAATTCCATGTGATTCTTGCAACAATACCCTATAGTATTTTTCCATAAAAAAGGTCTTTAGTATCTTGTCAATGTGTATAATTTGACATAGCCCAAGAAAAAACTTTTAGTTGACATGAAGGATGATGATCTCAAGAATATCTATTTTCTCCACCAAGTTCTTTATAGAGAATCATTTATTCAACCACTTCTTAATAGACTGTTTCAATGGTATTTCATTTCTAATGAGTAATATGTCATAAAAATATACTATTAAGAAAATAACTACACACTCACTAAACTATTTGTATACAAAAGTCACACACTCATTATATATGAAACAACATTCTATTATAAATTAATAAAAATTAATGTTCCATGACCTATATGCTTTCATTATTTCATAAATGATTTTTTTTTAATTTTCATATCTTATTGGCATCCTCTGGAGTCACAAACTCTTTGGTATTTTTCATATAAAAATTGCCTTAAATTTTTTCACTAAGTAATTCTATTTTGGAATCCATTTTCTAAATCTCATAGTTATTGTGAGGTGAAATGGAAATTATAATTTTGATAGATTTCAACATTGCAACTGGAGAAATATTTTTATCATAGTTAATACCTTGATGTTGTTTAAACACTTTTTTAACCACTCACACTTTATTGGTACAAACATATCCATCCATGTTTAGTTTCTTCTTGAATACTAATTTGTAATAAATAGTATTTACATCCACAAGGGGGATGTATCAAATATTAGGCTTGGTTTTGGTATATAGAATCCATTTTAGAATTCATTACTTCTTTCTACTTGGAAACATATGTGCCTCTTACTTCTTCCTTGTAGGCTAGAGGATCATTATTATCAAGCAACAATTATTATCCATCCTTGGTGTCTATAAAACCATACCATTCTAGTTCTTAATACTCTCTCTTCCATCTATGCATTTCTTGTGACTTTGGAATTGTTTCTGTATCCATGGAGCTTTATGGAATCTATTTATGTTCCATCACTTCTGTACTAGGGGCCTCAAAAACATTGAATTCTCCCTTTCTCACACTAAATATTTTAGATATCTTCTCCCCATAAAGGAATATTTTATGCCTTTACACTATTAACTTTTTTTAGGGGGATTCATATTGGTAATATCCCCTTATTTATTTGGGGTATTGTATAAAGACACATTTTGTGACTTGGGGTGCAATTTTATTACCTAAAGAGGATTTAACAAACTATTTAAAATCCCACACATATAAATTAGACAAAATGGTTTTCCTTGTACTTCATAATTCATACAGAATACCATTAATTTGTTTAGATTGTAATTGGTTTAGTATATGTTTAGTTTTTTGTAATGTATATCCCCAAAAGGATAATGGAAAACTTGCATGACTCATCCTTGATCTCACAATTTACAATAAGGTATAGTTAATAATTTATCATACATCATTCCATTGAGGTGTGTATGTAGTGAGTTGATATTGGATCCCAAACTCACATTTTTAATCAATAATGTCTTGGTTAAGATATTCACCACCATGGTTTGAGAAAATTTTCATAATATTCCTACCAAGTTGGTTCTCAACTTAATTCCTTTAACCATTGAATTTATCAATATAATCTGACTTATAACTCATTAATTATACATATCCATATCTACTAAAATCATCAATAAAAGTATTTATGTATAGGTACACACCGCTCACTTCAACAAGAAATGGTCCACCCACATTTGTATGAACTAATTCAAGAATCTCTTTAACCCATTAACTTTTCCCACTAAATGGGGTCTTGGTCATTTTTCCTTGTAAACATCAATGAAATGCACCAAGTTTTTTTTAGTCAAAAAGAATCTAATTATCCATATTAATTAAATTTAGTCAAGTTATTTTTTTAGATGACCTAGATAGTGATGCAAAAGTTGGGTGTAGTAAGATTCAAGTGAAGTAACTTCATTATCAATTTTCATTACTTTTTTGTGTAATCCAACACATAAAGACCATTTTTAAAATGTTCTTTGCCAAAAAAATCATTATAAAATAATAAAATATTATTCCCAAATTTGAAAATAAATCCTTACCTATCTAGTATGGATATAGAAATAATTTTTTTGGTAACTAAAGATTCATAATAACAATCCTTTAAACCAATATCAATATGATTGGAAACGTGAGGTGGTAGTACAAGATAGATATAATAAAAATTTTAGATCTATTGTATTCTTGTAGATCAACCTACCCTCTATCAATCTTTCTGAATCTACATGGTTATTATATTTTAAAAAACATGTGATAACCCCAATCTATATCTAAGAACCAATTTGTAGATATATATAAAATGAACTCTACAACACAAATACCTAAAGGTTCTTCTTGTTTATTTTGATGGGTATAGTTTTTCTTCCAGTGTCCCTTCTTCCTAAATAAAAAAAATTGGTATTATGTTGTTACCTTTCTTTCCCCATGATCTTCGTCTTCATGTAAGGGTATAAAGAATATTTGGACATAGAGATTTTATATTTCCATTTCTATTTGTTATCCATAAGGATAGATGGATTTTCACGGTTTGTATTCTTATATACTTATTAAAAAAGAGTTAGAATATTCAACAAATACTTTTTACTGTTTTTTATATTAAAATTTATAAAAATTCTAGGGATGCTCTGAGGGAGTGATGTGAGAATGAGATCGGTCCCCAAATTTTTTGGAAGTTTAATCCCTCAAACATCTAGGTGCACAATGTATGCAATGATCTTAACTACTTGAGGCACAACTGGTGAACCACCTACAATATTTATAAGAAAGAAAATTTTAAATCTCAAACCATTCTTATCTAGAACTCTCACGGTAAATAGCATAGAGGTTCTCGAGTAGTCTATATGCATTCATTTTTTCATGACAAATCTTGAGTTTTCTAGACATTGATGAAATAATCGATCATTGAATATTAACTACAACACTCAAATGTTTTCATATATAGTAACTCTTCATCATTCACCTTTATAAAAGGAGTATGGTATATTGAGGATTCTAGCACATAATATTTCTGTTCATGGAATAAAACAAACCTAAGTCATTTAAACCTCTCCTTGAAGTTACTACAATATTAAAGGTTGAATTTCTCCAATATAGATCAATGGTATAGTTTGGATGATGATCCTGAAATTTTATTTAAAAATTTAAAAGTTCATATTAGTACTACATTTTCTTTATTAAAAATTCTATGATAAATAATAAATAATCAATTTTATTAAATCTTCAACGATTTTATCATGTCTAAATGTCCCTCACCATAGACATTGGAATGTCTAGTATAATTAAAATTCTAGTGAAAAGGATCTATATTCCCCTTATAATAATTCCAAAAAGGTGTTTTCATGCTACATGGAGGTATTTAGGTAGGTAGGTATTTTCTAAATGTAGTCTTGCAGCTCATTGATCTGTTGAGTGGATTCCCAAATCCTAAAATCCTAACTTGTATGTTCTCAACATTTACCTCCAAGTTACTTCAAATCTATAATGGTTTAATCCTCATTATGTAAAATGGTTATCTCAACCCAAACCCATAATAATAAATCTCCCTACAAAATTAATTATCTCGATAAGGTTTGGTCAAACACTTAGTTCTATTGAATTTTGTTCCAAATCAAGCAACATAAGGGATAGTATTAATTAATATTTACTTGAGTGAATTTAATTGATTATGAATAAATTTTACCTTATTTTATCATTTACATTTCTTTTTAATATTAAGACGATGTTACTTAATTTATTAACATGTTGGATAAAACATTTATGAATAAAACATTTAGTTAATTTATTATGAGTAAATTTTATCTTGTTTTATACTTTACATGTATTATTTATATTAATTAGATGTTAAATAATTATCTATATTGGAAATATAAACCGTTCATAATTTATTTTTATAAATTATATCTTTTCACATTAATTCATTTATTTAGGCGATCACATTCTTGAATCCATGAAATAAATAAATACATAGATAGAATTAATTAAATAAATAAATGATTTGTTTATTATATTTTTTAAATGATTTATTTAATGAATAGACATTAAGTGGATATTTGACCTAGGTTGAATAACTTCTATTCCTAGTCTTGGAATGAGTTACAATATTCCACATATCCACCTATGTATCACATGAGTTGGAATTATAATTTTTCCTTCTTGAACCAAATCCACTCACCTTGGGATAATTCAGTAATTTAATGTATTTATTACTCACACATAGGTGAGGGGAACCAAAGGATTGGTTAAAGGTGGATTACATAAATATCCCTGGAAATGTAGAACCAAAATAATAATGGGGGGAGGGATGACACACAGTCCATCATATTTGATATAATAATAAATAATTTAAAACCCATGAAATGAATTAAATTTAAAAATCAAATTCATACATAGGTCTAGTTCATGATACTAAATAGTCATATCTGAAATGAATACACACAAGTAAATATCTAGCCTTCATTTAATAATTTTTTATTTGTTATTTAATGTGTTAGTATTTTCATTAATTAATTAATTAAATCCCTTCCATCTTAATGACCATCTAAACATAATTATGCATACCCATCATTTATGGAATTTACTGAAAATAAATGGTAAAACCAATGATTAAATATTAATTATAATAAACTAATAGATAATTTAATATTATTTAAACCCATTATTAAATTTTTAACCACACATTTATCTTCCAATCAATAAAATAAGGTTTCAATTTTGCAATTTTAGATATAATGTAATTTTTTATTCTTTCATTTAATGTGAGACTACATGATGTGTACATCCAACTACTTATTGTGTATCTCGGTTGTCGTGTATCCAAGTCACATGCCCGAACCTTTGGTATGTTAACTCGGCCAGACTATATAGAGTGTACATGTGATCTATATTCCATGTATCCACGTGGGGTGTTCCAGGATGGCCTGGTTAACATGTGTGGTGAAATAATTACACAGTGAGTAAATAATTTATCGACACATCCATGTAAATTGAACAATGGTACATGATGTGTACTCCGACTACACGCCACATAACCCATTTTTACTAGCCAGATATTTTTTACTTTCTCATGGAATCTCCAGTTTTTCTACATCTCTTATTAAAACTTTAAGAAAAATAAACACAAATTGAACAAGATTAATATGTCGAAGCATGTTAATTCAAATCACATTAAAGAAAAATAATTAGAAATTAAAATTCATTTATTATTTCATATATATCAACAACAAAATAAATAATTATAAATTTAATCACGACCACTTTGATAAAAATGTATGGTTCTAGGAGTAGCAGAAGCAGGTAGTGGTGTGAGATATATTAAAATATATCTTTTAATATTCTAATACCTAAAACCCAGAGAGAGGATCTTTCACATAAAATTTATACATGAATTATTTAATAATAGAAGAAATTATTACCTTGGATTGGGAAACTTTTTTCATTAATGATTTTGATAATTCGAAAAGGTCCCTTTTTGATTTCCATCGTTGTGTGGTGATATTCCAAAGGAAATAATACATTTAGTAATGATCCACACATGCTACTTTGATCTTATAGAAATTTCTATAGATATCTTGGTGCTAGTGTAGTGATTCAACTACCGTTCATTACTTGTATTGATTACTCATCCTTCAGTCATGAAGGGATCTATCTTATATTTGATGTTCATGATAGGAAGAGAGAAAGGTGGATTCGATAGAAATTCATTGTGTGGAACAATGCTCTATTATCAATAATTAATTGTAATACACAATAGACTCAGCCATATCTTTATATAGATAGGTTTTATTTTACAATATTATTTAATTTTATACTTTCCATTTAATAACATTTTATACCTTTAATAATACACATTACACATAATAATAATATCATTGTTTTTATTTTTGGGGGGCATTCCAACATGCGTAATAAAAAATATTATTTAACCTTTATTTTAATTAATATTTCTCATACTCATCCTTAGTCCGTTAAAACTCATATAGAATTTATTGAACACTAAAATAAATATTTTATTCATAAATAAATATTGTATTCACTATCCAGCAAATAAATATTTATTAAAATATTCAATAAATAAAATATATATTTTATTTCACAATCCAGGGAATAGATATTTTATATATATTCACATAATAAAATAAATTATTTATTAAAAAATAATTATTATTTATTACCTTATTAATTTTAGTGATCAATAAATGTTTAAATCTAATGTCCATTAGACACATTCACATAAATGAATATCTAATGATACCAAAACATGAGAAATTCTTATTGGTGGGTCTGTTCTCATAATCTCTTGTCTTAGAGACTATCAAATGTGAATTTCCTGAGAAGAAGCCTCATCCAATTATGAGTACTCATATCTAATAATCTATGTAATGTGTTTACCATTATAGTTTTTTATCCAACCATATCATTTTATTTATGAATATCGTTATAGAATCTCAAGGTTCTCATCATAGTGGGGAAATAAAATTATCTTATCTATGTGATGTATATTATAAAGAATTATTAAATTAGATTCATATAGAAAAAAGAAAAATATATAATAATATTTTTTTATTAATATTAAATATATAAAATATACATGTAATAAAAGTACAAATAGTTAGTCCTAAGACACCAACTCTAATAAACTACATGGGTGTATTATGTTTATCCAGTTTCAGATGCAGGGTTGGGGCATGGATTACTAAAACATGCAGCCTAACCATACAAATTTACAAGTTTTCATTAAAAAATATATTAAAATTATTCCCCTCCATAAATTTATGGCAATTTTATTTGTTTAATTCTCCTCCTAGTATGAAAAAATCTTGGTCAAGGAATGGAGTTCCTTCCTTTATCTCTTCTTTTGATTCATGGATTTTATTCCCTAATCCCATAGAGTTTCTTTATGTTTATGTCTACTTATATTATATATATGGACATTATTCACATTTAAATTTGTCATGGTATCCTCTTGTGAACCCTAAGTAAGTTGATGGATAAGAATAGGGTTTTGGGAAGGGTCTTATTTTGAATCGTATGGTCTGTAAGACTTGTACATGGTTCCAATTCTCTTGGTTGAGAATTACCTTAAAAGAAGATTTTTTGTGATATGGTTCCAATGGATTTATTGTTTTTTGTTTTTTTAAATTTTCTTTTAAATAGAAATTCATTGAATGAATGTTGGGTTTTAATGATTTATTTATTAATTTGTCCTTATATGTGATTGTTTTCATGGATTGAATCTATGTTTTAAGTGCTTTATCAATTAGCATAAAGGTATTTGATGGTTTTTAATGTCATCTCACGTAATTTAATGAGTTCTAAATATTTTATAAAATATCTATAAAGAATTTTTTAAATTATATATGATGTTTAATGGTGCGTAATCCAATTTGGTTCCTGGATTGGATAATGTGAGGTTTTGTGAAATTTTTAAAAATTCGAAAATTCTTTGATCTCTCATTTGGTTTCAATGAATAGAATATTTGTATTAATGTTTTTAAAATTAAGAGGGTATTGGTTCTAAATATTATGAATAGTTTCCCTTGATTTGGTCTAAAAAACGTTTTAATGAAAAATTAAAAAATAGTGTAAAATAGATCATCATCTCAAGCTGGTATTTAATGAAAGTCTCATTAGGTCATTTAAGAAGGATTTTATAAAAATTTATGAAACCCTATGTTAAAGAATTTATTTTATTAACACAGATTATGATCCACAAGTTATAATGTTAAATTTCATGGATATTTGTATATTTTAGAAAATGGGATTGTTTATTTTTAGGGTGTAGGAGGTAAAAAGAGGTTTATTTAAAAATAATTGAAATATGTTTTTATAATGATATCATCTTATTTGTTATCATCACCTCTATTTATTGATCTAATATAAATAATAGGTATCTAATTAGGGTCCTAGATGAAGGTAAATCCCAAGTCTAGATTGTATAATGATAAAGGATGTGGCTTAGTTAGGTAGACTGAGCTAACTGAACGGATTTTGTGGAACATTATGAAAAAAACTCTTAGGATGGATTTTTATAGCCTAGATATTTCCACAAGACTAATGAGATGTTGAAAGATTCTATCGTACTGACCTAGGATTCTAGTCTCTTATTCAGGTTCATGTTTCGTGAGTCTTATGGAGTTTCCCATGATGCCCATTTCTTAATGATATTTATTTAGGGGACTATAATATACACATTTTATATATACCCCAACATTTGATTGATTTCATGAAAAAATTCATGGAACTTTTGTTTTATGATTTACTAATGTGTTGGTGCCTATGTGTGTTTATATATCATTTAATCTATAGTATCTATTTTTTCAAAATTATTTATGAAAAGAGTTAGAAATAATTTTTTAAATATTAAAATGGTGTTTATTTTATTAAAAAGGAATTCAAAAAACGTTTTATAAATATTCAGGTGGTGTGGACCTATTGTTAAAAAATTTAGCAAGTAATACTCCTTCTATTTTTGGTAAAGGTTTTATAAAAGTATTTAGCACCATCCGTTCATATTTTAAAAAGGGGGATATTTTATGAAAATTAATTTATGGAATGATATTGGGTTTCATTTTACCTGTATGTGAAAACACCTATTTTCTAATTATATTTCAATCAAGGACTAATGAAATGTATTATGAAAATAATAACAAAAGGTATTTATTAAAATTTAACTAGGAACGTTCATCTGAAACTCTATATACACCATTGGGTGTATGCAAATCTAATGTTTTCGTTTCTGGTTCTCATGATCTGAAATATTTTTTGATTTATGTCCATGTTATTCTAATGATGGATGACATGGGAAGTTGTGACTGACCATGTGTCACAAAAAGATAGTTGGTAGCATTTTGGTTTGGTTTTATTTCCCCTTTACGGATTTATGTATTGGAAATTTTTTTAGGTTTATTTTCTTCATATATTCTTCCACTATATATTTTAATGTGATATGAATTTTCATTATCTATTATGTATCATTTGAATTATTATTACTACTTATTAAATCTTATAATTTTTTATTTATCGGAATGTGTTTATGATTTTTCATGGGAGTCTGATATATATATGTTCCATTCCAAAATCCTTTCATAGTTTCAAATATTTATTTCATTATTATCTTGAGTGTTAAATCAATCCATAGAATGTGTCCTTGATACCTAAGGACAAATTTCCAACCCTTGGTGACTAGGATCTCCCTTCTCCTAGTGGAAGATCAGTTAGGTATTGGTTGATTGTAGCCAAATCCAATTAATTAAAAATGGTATTAGAGCATATAATTGTTTACGGAATAGGTTTTTAAGGATCCCAATTTTTGTTTGGATTTTGTTTTTTTTCTAATAGAGATTTGGATCATCATCAGAAATCAAGAGGCAATTAGGAACATGATCGTTATGTTTTTTGATGAATAATGAGATACTATAGAGGAATAAGGATGTGATTCTTTATTCTGAGTTTAGTTTTAATTATTTTTTGATGGTTTTAGATTTTATATTTCTAAATTTTTATCCCCATTTATTTTACCAGTGATTTTTTGGTTCCCCATGATATATTAGGGGTGAAAATAGAGGACAAATAAGAGCCAATTGGTTATCTTTTGTGGTGGAGATAACCATTTAGAACCCATGAATATTGATATCTAAAACATTTTATATACCATTTAATTATTGGATTATAGTTCACTAATACTTGTGGTTCAACCATGCATATTTATACTTGTTCTAGAAATGGTTGGTTTTCCCCCTTGGATTCTAAATTGACTTCAATGGTGATTAACATTAGCATGAGGTAAAGTGAGGGAGATTGTGTAGTGGATTGATGTTATTAGATGTTGTTTTTCTGATTTTAGGCCTATTTTAGGGCCTTATTATTTGGAAAACTAGTTCATGGAACTAAAAAATATATTTTATTGCATGTTTAATTTGTGTAACTTGTTTTTTTGGGATAATAAAAGAAAATTGTTAGTGGTTATGGATGTTTTTAAAGTTATATTTCTTTAATTTCTTTTTGATTAATAAAATTTATTTTAAATTAAAGTAATGGATTTATTTATTTATAGGGTTTTGAAATCAATTGGCATGTTTCATGTGTGTGGTTTATTGAAATGAGACATTGAACTGAATTTTTAATTTGATGATTTTACATAAATATATTTTTTAAATTTTCCTTGAGTGAAGAAAATAATTTAATTGAGGGTTAGGATGGTTTCAAAGAGTTTGTTCCTTAAAAAATAAAATAAAATAAAGACACCTTATAATAACGGTGTGTATTCAAAAAAATGAAGTTTTTAATAATGTATTTTTGTGTGCTTTTTAGGGGTACGATTGTGTGATTGAAATTTTCCCTTAGAGTGCCTTTAGATTGTTTGAATTGGTTTATGATTAAGAAATGAGTTAAATTAATGTTTCATGTCATAATTGTTCCTCTTAAAAATTTCTTGAGAGAATTTAGATTTTACTTCATTGAGGATGAACTATGGGGTAAATAATTTTATTTCTTAGGTGTAATTTTTTTGGTTGTTAACTCTACAAATAATCTAAATAGATTATTGGAACTATAACCTTATTTTACCTAGGACTAAATGACTCCATATCCTATTTCCATGGTGATGAACGTCCACATGATGCAGTTAAGTGTCTATATTTTTCTAATAAATCTTTTAAAATGATAATTCTAGTTTATTCTTATGTGTAATTATTTTTTGAGATGTGTTCTCATGGTGTTTAAAAAATATTAAAGTTATTCAGGTTATTTTTTACAATATGTATTATTTACTAATTTCATTGTTTCTCATTAGTAAGGTTTCAGATTCAATGTTTGTTCTTATGCCTCAGTGTTTTATTCCATCCCTTTAGGTATATGTATTTTTTTGTCACGATGGTTATTTTGTGGAAAAATTTGTCATGGGAATTCATTGGGTCAATGTATTTCATAACATTGATGGTCCATAAACTAGTTAAGGTTTTTAAAAGGTTTGTGTTGGTTTGAATCTTTTTTTGTTTATCATGAGATGATGCTCTAGGTATAAATCCCATGATTCCCCCTTACACTATGTTTATTTGACCCAAGGATAGATACATTGTGATTTATTATCAAATAATTTATTTGATTGAGGTATATTTTCTCATTTTTCTATATGGGATTTAGTGGTTTAGGTTTTACTTCCTTTGGGGGTATGATATTGATTCTCAAATAGTTATCGTAGTTTATTGATTATCTATATTTAAATTGAGTTTTTGGTTGTAGTATATTATTTTTTAAGGTATTGATGATATTTATTATACTTTTGGGGTATTCTTATGGGTTATATATATATTTTGGGATTTGATTAGTTCCTCATGGATTGTCACTTATAGTTGCTGAATGATTCTCCCTTTTAATTGTTATCTTTTAGAAGAGGTTTTTTCAATGATTGTAACCTCTCCATGGGAGTGTTTTCCCAATTTTTCACCCCTTTAAATAACTCTAAATGGTGGGGAGACCTATAAATTTTTTAATCTTCTGAGAGAATTATTTTTAATATTTGTGAGCATGATTGTTCTTAGAGATTTTTATGGATGTTTAAGGATTTAATTCCACTATTTTGTAAAACTTAGTGGGTGAAAGGTGTATTTATTTTCATAAGAACTGTTTATGTTTTTTCCTAACCATACCACCTATTATGTAGGTTTTGAGATTTATTTTCCATTGATATTACTTTTATCAATGAATTTATAAGGGAAGATAGTTTCATGGTGTGAAGAATTGTGACACTTATTTATCCCTATTGATTTATATTTTTATATTATTTTTGGGAAATTTAATTTTTTTGAAGTGTTAGTCCTAAAAAATGTTTTTTTAAAATATATTTTAGATTCATGGTTTAAGGTGTATGATTAAGGGTAAACTATGCAATTATTCTTCATAGTATTGATTTTGATTCTTTTTTTAGTACATAACTTATTTCCATATGTGGTGTATAGTTTTCTCTAAACCAAGAAAGGTCTGATGTTAACCATACAAGTAAGTTTTAGCTTCGATTACTAGAAAATGGATTTAATGTGGTTGGGGTAAATAATGTGGTTATACTATGTATCATGATATATTCTTTGATAGTGTATTTTTTATAATTGATGTAAAATTTAGTAAACCACCTTTCAAAACCATGAAAGCGTGTTTTTTCTTATCTAGTGCCTACTTTACAATTGGTACAACATTTACCAAACAAATATTCCTAGCCACATTTCCTAAAAAAATTTTGTAAAACATTAAATTATAAGTTTTCAGCTCCTTAATTTTATGATATTAGGCCTTCCTTTCTTCCCCTGTAAGTTTGGTTGAAGGTTGGGAACAAAAAGGGATCCCATCCCTTCTTCTCATCTTAAGATTTTTTCCCTTTTACCAATGATTATAATGTTTTTATCCAAGTTAATTTATCACACTTTTTTTCTCTTCCATTTTACCCAATTTTAACCTAGATTGGTCTCTTCTTATGAACCCTAAGGGGGTTTTTATTTAAGAATACGGTTTCAAGGTTGGTTATAATTTGAATTCTATGGTGTCTAAGGCCTATAGAGGGTTCCAATTTTCATGGATGAGCTTCTACCTCCAAGGTAAAATTTTATGACATAGTTACACTTGATTTAAGGTAGGAGTTTTGGTGAATTTACAATAAATTTAAATTTAATAATTTCAATATAGGTTTTAATTATATATTTTTTAATATAATCCTATATCTTATAGTTTTAATGGTTTTCATCTGTGTTTTTGTTGTCTTACAACTTGGAATAATGGTGTTTGATGGTTTTCCACACAATATGAAATAAATTTTTGAGTGCCAAGTGTTTGAAAAAATAATAAGACACGTTTTAAACTTAATATGATTTTTAATAGTGTTTTACCCCTTTTTGGTCATGAATTGGGTTAGATGGAGTGAAATTATTTGAATTCCCATTTGGTTCCAACAACGTTAATGTGTTTTTAAAATGGATTTAAATGAATTATTTCACAGTTTTATATATTTTTATGAATAATTTCCATTTATTTTTTCTCAATAAATTCTTTAAAGAGGGATTCCAAAATAGTGGTAAATGGCTCTGTATTTGGAGATGTATTTTATTGAAAGGATTGTTTGGTACCTTTAAGAAGGATTTTATAAAAAAAATCAGACCCTTGATTGAGAAATTTATTTTATTGATGAATATTGTGATCCCCAAGTCAGAATGTTTTCTTTCTTTTCTAGGTGTGTTTTTTAAAAATGGTATTGTTTCTTGTCGTGGTGAAAAAGGTGAGATGAGGTTTTATTTAAAATTATTATAAAAATATTTATGTAATGATACCATGTTATTTTTTTTGTACACCTACATTGATTGATGATGTGGGATTATTAATTAACTGAGCAGGTACCTAGATTAGTGGTGGCTCGAACTTAGATTATATATAGACTAGGGGATGTGTACTAGAAAAAAAATGATCAGAAGAAATTTATTGTGCATACAATGCAAGATAATCACTCATAGAATAGATTTTGATAGCCCAAGTAGTTCTACAGTACATATGGGATATTGACTGATTCCTTAGTGACAACCTTTGTCTCTAGTTGCTTGTTCAGGTCTATATTTATTAAATCCTATGAAGTTTCCCATGTCTCATAGTTTATATTGAGGTTTATTTATGGGATTTGTTCATATGCCGTGTTTGTATCCAATTGAAATTTATTTTTTACATGAAACTTCTCTTGTATTTTTATTTTTTGTATGATTTATTAATGTATTGTCGCCTATGTGGGTTTATATCTTATATCTTATATCATTTAAATATTTAATTTTCAATTTATTTATGAAATAATTTTGAAAGAATGATTTAAAGAGGAAAATGGTATATATTTTGTTAAAAATGTTTTTATGAAATATTTTAGATAGAGGAAAGAGGGATTTCTCTATTCTTTACAAATCTATAAAATGGCCCTACATCAATAGTTTGAAATGGTTTTTTAAAAAGGTTTTGATTTTACCCTTTATTAATTTAATAAGGGGATGTTTATGGTAATTAATTTAAGGAATGATATTTGGTTTCATTTTATTATTATGAAATATACCACTTTATTTTATTTTAAATAAGAAATAATGATATATCTTTTGAAATGAATGATCCAAATATTTGGTTAAATACAACTTACCACATTTAGTTCACACATTATATACAACATTGGGTGAATAAAGCTCCCTTGTTTTCATTATGGTTCCTAGGGTCTCATCTATTTTTTATTTACATCTAGGTTAGTCTAATAATGGATGGCATGGGATGCAGTGAATGAACATGGGTCCCAAAGAGACATTTAATAGTGTTTTTATTTATTTTTATTTTCCATTTATGGATGTTATGTGTTATCCAATTTATCTAGATGTATTTTTTTGGTGTGTTCTTAGATTATATATTTAAGAGTGAGATGTGACTTAAGTGTTGGTTATGTATCATTTGGATTCTTATTACTTATTATTCTATTTTTTTCTTATTTACTTATCAACATCTATCTATTTTTATTCATAGGTATCCAACATTTGGATGGGCCATTCCAGATTCTTTGTAAAGTTTCTTTTTCTAATTTTGTTATTATCTTCGGGTGAAATTAATCAATATCATTATTCCTTGATACATAGAAACTACTTTTCAACCCAAGGGGATTAAAAATGACCATAGGATTTAGTGTTAGACAAGTTCATGTGAAAGTTGATGGTTGTTCTCGCCAGATTTATACAGTGAATCTTTCACACATCTTCTTTGGAATAACATTGATCCTTATCATCAACTATAATACTTGTATCAAGCCTTAACATATAGAGTTTGTGGATTTGATGGGAAGAAACATATTTCCATGAGTGGATCATATCATTGTGGTCAGTGATACAGGATTACACATTAATAGGCTGATCCTTTTAGGTAAAGATGGTATGTTCCTTCACCAGGCCAAACATTTTCTATTTGTATCTAAACTACCTCCCATATATTCAATTTTTATACTGATCATAGATTATATCTCCATTGACTCTAGATTCTAGTAAACCCATTTGTAGATATATTAGATAAGTGATAGCTTTGAGTCTTTTAGTTGCATCATCAATAATGGTTCATATTATGGCATCATACGACACAATGGTGAGAAGGTTATTCGAATGTAGTATGTCTCTCAAGTCTATTAAATTGTGTGTGTGTATCATAAATCCAATTATTCATTCATGTTAGTGTATGAATCATTGACCTGAGTCTATCTTGTCATTGATAAATTCATATTCCCCTATATAGTTTGAAATCTAGCACCACAACAACTCAAAGGGACCAACGAGAATGAATAGGACTTCCCTTTATAAAGACATCTGAGTTTCCAGTGTCATATAGTTAATACTAACACCACCATGTGAATCCATATACCACATTATTTTTGTACCACCGTCATGAATGTCCTAACTCCTAATTCGGGGCATGATTCTCACATTGAGAGGAGATATTCACTTATGTACGTCACTGAGAAAACCGCTATATCGACCAAAAGGTTGATATGTGGGGTGACCTCCCAACCCCAATTACTACAATAACCCTCTACTACTATTTAAGAATAATAACTAATAATATTATAGGTCATATTTTTTAGGTAGGTCCAGGGAATCCCCGTCTATGTCTCATATCCATTGGGTGTGGTGAAAGCTTTAACTCAAACACTAAAGAGGATATAAATTCATGGGAAATGTTCTTAACCAATATCATTCCTTGATATTATAAGTGCATCCATTATGAGTTGGTGATTACTCTCTATATTTTCCCGTAAAGTGGTTTTGGGAATGAAATCATCGTACATCTACCATAACACTAGAGTTTTTCTACTCATCTGTACATCCTAGAGGGTTACTCCATCCTCTCCGTGAACAGGATAAACGATGTTCATGTCCAGACTTCATCTTTTGATCAATTATATAATTATATAGTTTTTGTTATGTTATAAGTTCTTCAATACCCAAACCACTTCATAAAACCCTAGTAATTTGTTCCCCCTATTCAAATTTTATATATATCTGGCACACCCAAAAGGGACATTGACGGTTCATACAAAAAGATCCTCTAGAATGAAGATCCCAGCTCATTTCCCATGACATTATTTACTCTCAAATTGTTTTCTTCATGAAATACCTATAAATATGCACCTTATACTTTAGTATTCACTTAAATTTTTCTAAATTTAGAATAGTATATTCAAATACATACCTCATTGCATGATCAGGCTCTCCAATTAAATGATCAGATGAGGAAATATTTACTATGATCAATTTCTGATGGTGGTTTATATAACTAATTATTTGATTCCTCATCCAAGTTTTAGCTATGGGAACATGAATCATAATCTTAAACTCATACAATGGTAGCCTCTCTAATAAGTGATTGTCATGAAGGGGTGTTACCATGATCTCCGAAAGAAGTTGATGCTTTGAGTGTACATTTTGGTGCTATCATGTAACACCCCGAGATTTTATAAGATATATTATTTTTAATTTCTTTCTAATATTCTGTTGTATGCTACACCAAGATTATCGTGTTTTATACGCAACACCGTATTAGCTTTCAGTATACACAACACTAATCTTGTATCGTGTTACACACAATTTCAAGATCGTTTGATAGAAGTTATTTTATGCAACATTGAGTGCATATATATATATATTCAATTTATAAATGAAGTATGTTTGGATTCTATTATATGCAACAACAAATGAATCTTTCACTACACACAACCCTGACTTGGCTTTCATTACATGCAATCGCGACCTTCCACAATAGTGTGTGTTGTATGTAATACCGAGTTTCACTAAACAATGATATGTTATTAAAATATTATATAAACTAGTCGTTGTGAATAGTAATAACCACTTATTAAAATTTCATAAATTTTATATTTCAAAATGGACTTCATTTTTGGATTCGGAATATCAAAATTAGCCTAGGGTGAATTTTTGGTATTTTTCTGAAAACTTTCAATTTTTGATGAATTGTGAAAACACTAGGTTACTATTTAAAAACAAACTTTTTATTTAAACAATTATTTATTTTATTTAAATTTATTTTATGTCAAAATTGATACATAATACCTATATTAGTTCAATGTAATTCATTGGAGTCATTTTAAAATAATTTTAGATATATGAAAATTTTATTGAACTTTTCACCGTCTTTTACCCACCTCCTAGGAAAATTTGAAAATCTACATAAAACATAATTTTACCACTTGTGTGAGTGGAATTTAAAAAATCCGAGATACACGGTTAATATAAAGGAGTAAAATTTGTTTCAATAAGATAAAAATAATTTTTGGTGAATAGTAGCTTTTTACTTTTATTTACCACGGTTAAAAGTAAATAGGGTAATTAAGGGTAAACATGGTATTATTATTACCCTAAAACATGTCCTAATTCTATTTTATAAGTTTAATTCGACCAAAAACAACCTTAGGAATAAAATATTACCCTTTAGGTCCACTTGGATTAGATTAGGACACTTATTATTATTTTATTTAAAGAAGAGTTAAAATAATTAAAATCAATGTTTAATAATTAAAACATTCTTAATATAATGGTACACATAATATAAATTCGACATTAAATATTCATTAGAAATATAAAACTATTTCCTACATAATGGTATTTTATTTATAATTTTTAGACTTTAAATAATTTAATATATTTATGACACAATGATGATGAAGTAATTACCTTATTAATTAAATATTAACATAATTGATGTTATAAATTCCCAAATAAATATAATTTGAGACTTTTAATGAATTACATTAATTTTATAGGTTAATATGACATGTTAGTATTGATTAAAGTAACTCTTTTTTAACTAATAATTTTGTTATGATTTTCACAAAAATCAATTACCAAATAGTGTCAAAATTGACATAAAATAGTTTTTAAAACAATTATTATATTATTAATTGTTATTATATTCCTAAAAATCTAAGGTTCGGGAAAATGACTAATATAAAGTTATATATATTAATAATGAACCACTTGGGGTTCTTTTGTCTTGTTATAGTAATTTTATTAAACATATAGTGTAAGAAAACTAGAAGACACGGTAAAAGTTAAATTATTTAACTTAGAGTTAAATCTAAATGATAAGGTTAAAATAGTAACCTAAACTTGTCTAAAACCTAATGTATGGGAGGCTTTAGACCCATCCCAACTTTATATTATATATAAATTAATTTTGAGCTATTATAAACCGAATATGACTTTATTATAAAATAATATTTTAAGTTTTTTCAAAGGTGCCCCTCTCCTCCCTTATAAAAAGGGCACCCCTTCCCTCTTCTCTTCACACACTTTTGAGCCTTGAATCTCTGCCAAAAACTGACCATTTCCCTTATCAACTTCCCTAGAAACATTATAGAGGTTTTTTTCTCCTAAAAAGTCCAACTCTAGTTCCTTAAGAGGAAACTTATAAGAGGTGTGTCGAAGAAGAGGTAATTCTTCTACCGATTCATTCAAGTTTCCATCTTCTTCAAATTCTTCATCTTTAGTTTTATCATTATAAAGTAATAACATAAGTATCAATATTTTAATGATATGTTATTATAAATATTAAACAACCATATTTAACCTTTTATACATCCTACGGAAAATGAACTCACCGCGCGTGCGTATGTATGGAATACCATCTCCACGCCGTGGTGTAATCTATTTTTCCACCACTACCTTTCCTGGATGGGTATAATGGTGTAAAGAATAACTATATATATTTATTATAACATCATAATTATTATGAGATATTATATCATCCACTCCAATTCAATTCAATATTTATGGGAACGATATCATCGCTCGTGCATACGTACGGATTACCGTCTCCACGACGCGATGAGATTAATTCTCCATGTTAACCATTCAAGAATGATTATAAAGTATATATAATGAATAATAATGAAATATATGACATGATAAAGCTACTGGATATATATATATATATATATATATTTCATCTACTTACTTCCATTCAAGTCAATAAGTAAAGGAAAATAGTGTTCATGCGTACGTACGACCTATCGTCTCCCTGAACGGTGCATTCCATTTCATTCATCTATCTATTATATATATATATACTGAATTTATATGATATATAAATCATGATTTAAATTCTGTAATTAATTAAATTAAGATATAAGTAATAATAATATCAAGAACAACAAGTCCAAACACGTATGATAAATAAAACGATTTTACCCAAAACACTGCTTTAACCTGGAATTTACAAAAGAATGGGTAATATAAAGTCATAAGTGAATAATATATGATATCATAACAATGAATATGATTCTGTAATAAGTAAATGACATTATTTAAATCATTATACAGGAGGATCGGATACGTACGAAGCATATCAGACATAAGGTAAGGGATAACTATTCCAATCTCGTTTTATCTGAGGTTGTTTATTCGTAAGTATTTACTGGGGTTATATTTCTCATCCATGTCCATAAAAATGTTTTCCATAAAGTTTTTAAAATTATTTAATTTATTTTTAAATTCATGTTTACCCCTCTTTGACTTTTACTTTGTGTTATGGGAGGCATCTTTCTTTTGTTTACCATATATGGTACTTTTTGACTTTTCCATTAAAAGTATGAGGAGAATGTTTTTTAACTTATACGGCGTGAACGGATTTTTACGGTTTCATAATGCATTATTTTCCTGAATATTACTCTACAATATTTCATGATTATTTTCAACAAAATCCAATTCTTTTAAAATTTCATGACATTTTTTGAAAGGAAAATGATTTTGAAGAAGAAAGGATATTTTCCTCAAGAATTCATTTCAAGTGTTTTATCAAAACCATTTTCCATCTAAGATGGCGTTATTTCATATATGTATGTTTCAGGTATAATTTCTATATGATTTACATGGTTTCACTTTTCTTATGATGAAATGATATCCATTTGTTTTATATGGATTCTGTGATGATGGGATGATGTTTATGAAACCCATTTTATTCTTTGGGTTATGATGAATGATTTATGTATATTTTGTGGAAGAAGTAAGAATGATTTCATTTTGATATGGGTGGGACTTATATCTCTCTCCAATTCATTGGGTAAAGATTTATATCTCATGATATAGACATGGCTGGAATGGTAAGTTAATCTGGTTCAGTGATACAGGACTGGAATGAGGAGTGAACTCGATTCAGAAAGGGACTTTGTCCACTAAGATGGTCTTGGTAGCAATGCCTTGGCTACTATGGAAATCAAATCATGTGCTTAATGGTTGAAAAAATTACATGTTTTATTCCCATTCTATTTTATCATTATTGATGTTCCTTTATGATATATTCCTTACGTACTTCCAAGATTAATGTCATTGCTCAAGATTTTGATGTTTAGAATTTATGTTCAAGTTTTTGCATTAAAATGTTTATGGATTGTTTTACGTTCGCTATTTTTACCCTTACTGAGAATTTGAGCTCACCCTTTTTATGTTTTCTTTTCTCTAGGATATAAGGAATGGTTTTAGGTAAGAAAACAAAAGGGGAAGATCTTTATGGGATATGTTGAAGATCTTTCACCATGATTAGAAGATTATATTATGAGTTTCCAAATACAATAAATTATTATGGTCCTTTGGGGTCTGTTTTTGTTATGTATTAAGTCTTCCACAAAAGTAATGTAATGTCTATGTACTTCAAGATTGGGTCTCTACAGTTGGTATCAGAGGAAAGGATTAGATAACCTTTGGAAACTAGAATGCGAGAAATTTAGTGATATCCCTAGAGATATTTCTAAGGTATGTCTAGGGATGTCCCTAAGGTTAAGTATAAGTATAGGTTATAGTCCGAAAATTATGGTAACGATATTAGAATTAAACCTAAGTTGTTAGATATTGAAGGTAATCCCCCTTTATTATGTTGTTTTCCTAGCATTATTTTTTCCTCTCACACTATTCTTTTTGGATCTTAGATGATGGCTGGAACCCGAAGGAACCGTGTTGATCAATGTAATGTAAAATGCAATGATTTTCCTCCTGAACAACCAAATGTTATGGGAGATGGAGTGAAAAATATTATTGTTATACTTACACAAGCTATGAATCTTTCTATACTTTTAAATTAGAAGAGAAAGAAAAAAATACTCTATTGAGTTCTTCATAAAAAAATGTCTACCTTATTTCAGTGGGTCTTCTGATCCACTTGTTACTGAACAATGGATCAGTACCATTGAAATGATATTTTCCATACTTCACTGTTCAGAACATGAAAAATTAATTCTGGATATTTACCGTTTAGAAGGTGAAGCAGATAAATGGTGGACTCTAATTAAGAATACAAGGCCCCAAGATGAAATTGAATCCATTGAATGGGATGAGTTCAAGAACTTGTTTTTCAGTAAGTACTTCCCTCGTATTCTTCGAACAAATATGGAAAAAGATTTCCTTGAGCTTAAGTAGAAGGATGATGAATCTGTTGGTATTTACGAATCAAATTTTATAAGACTTCCAAGGTATTCATCTGGCTTTATCATCAAACCTAAAAGTAAAGTTGATCGATTCTTTAGTGGCTTAAATCCAAGTCTTCGAAGGGCATTTTCTATAAGAGACTTCAATAGCTATGAAGAAATTTTGCATTGTGCTATCAAGGTAGAACTGGAAGTTGGTGTAACAAATCAATATCATGGTTTTGATAAGAAATGAAAGATGTATTTCAATGAGAAATCTTCGAATAATGGTGAAAAGAAGATGAATGTTTCTTTATGCTCAAAGTGTGGAAAGAAACATGGTCGGAATTGTCTTAAAGGGACTATAATATGTTTTATGTGTGGTAAAGAAGGGCATCGATCATTTGAGTGTCTATGTATTGGAAAAAGGTTTGCTAATGATGTGAATAAAGAAAATACTGTAGAGAACGCACCACCAACACTTTAATGCTTCAAGTGGAAGGAACTGGGGCATTATGCTAATCAATGCCCTAATCCAAGGGTTAATGATGATCAACATGAGCAACCTCTTAAGGAAAAGGATAAAGGGAAGTCACATGCGATCACTATTTGTGATGTTGAGTGTGACAATGATGTTGTGTAATGATTAAGTGTTTATGTAATGGGATTTCAAAATAGTATCATGGAATCTCATTTATGGTAACGTGGAATTTTGGAATATCTATGTATTAGTTTTCAATAATTATATGGTACCGGTAACCATGAAAAGTGATTGAAATATTTTTGGAAAGAATATGATATGCGCATAATGAAGGGATAAAGAGAAAATGAAATGAGAGCATTACTGATATCATGGTTTGAGTATATAGAAATTTTGGGATTTTGGTATGTGGAAAGAGTTAACTTTTGACAGCATTCGTGTTTTCCCTAAGGTTCAATGGGTATTCATTTTTCATGATTATACATGATTAAGGTATTCACATGTTTGTAATGTGACCAACAAGATATATCGTATGATATATTGGGGATAAATGATGGTATTCACATGCTTGTTTGATGAAATTTCTAGAAATCATTCTCTTTATACTATAAGATTAGACAGAAGAATATTAGTAAATCCTAAATATTGGAATGAATTATGTTGGACATAATTTAGTATTGTTTAAGGATAGAACTTTTTTTCGATATTATTGATGGGATGTTATAATAATGTAGTTTTAGAAAAAGGACAACCTGCAGGACGGGCGACAACCCGTCGCATCGGACAAGGCTATGGGAATCTAACCCACAACTGAAGTGCAACAGGCCTTTATCGCCAACCACTGGCCTACAGGAAGTCCCTGGTTACTAGGAACTAGTTTTATTTTATTAAAAGGTATGATAGATGAAGTATAATTCCATTTTTGGAATCATATACGATTAATCTCACTATAGATGGACTTACGTATATTTAATAACTTATGCTAACCTTTTTGTGATAGAAATAGATGGGATGACTTATCATTCTATCGCATGATCTACTAACACTTCATGAATGAAAAATTCATCTTTGTTTCTTTAAATAGAGATGAAGTGGAAATTGTTCATGGAATGACCAACGATGATATTACACTGAAAACAAGTAAGTATTTCTCCTTATGTAAAAGATCATCAATGTTAGGGAAATGATCTTGGAAACCAAAAATGTTGTCCGTGTACTCTCATATCTAATGAATCAAATGGTACCTTAGATCATCACAAATTTACGGCTTTGCGATTGTTGGATTATTCATAGCCATGTTCTCTACCACTCTCCATCAGAACATGACAGTTATATTTCTCTTCCATATCCATATTTTCACCTATATACTCTTATGTGGGAACCCATGTGATGAGTTACTTTGGGTGTCCGTTTTGTTTCTAAATTTCCTTTTTGAAATAATGATTTAGTATTCCTTTTTATGATGTGGGTTTCTATGAATGAAACTTTCAAGTATTAAACGATTTATAACCCTGACGAATTTCAAGGATGAATTTCATTTTAAGGGGGGTAGAATGTAACACCCCGAGATTTTATAAGATATATTCTTTTTAATTTATTTGATATCTTCTGTTTTATGCTACACTGAGATTATATTGAGTTATACGCAACACCGTATTAGCTTGTAGTATACACAAAACTAATCTTGGATCGTGTTACACAAAATTACAAGTTCGTTTGATAGAAATTTTTTAACACAACATTGAGTGTATATATATATATATATTCAAGGTATAAATGAAATATGGTTGGATTATATTATACGCAACAACAAATGAATCTTTCACTACACAAAACCCTGACTTGGCTTTCATTACATGTAATCGCGACCTTCCACGATAGCGTGTGTTGTACGCAATACTGAGCTTTACTAAACGACGATATGTTATTAAAATATTATATAAACTAGCCGTTATGAATAGTAATACCCAATTTTTGAAATTTTATAAATTTTATATTTAAAAATAGACTTCATTTTTGGATTCGGAATATCGAAATTATCCTAGGGTGAATTTTTGGTATTTTTCTGAAAACATTAAATTTTTTATGAATAGTGAAAACACTAGGTTACTATTTAAAAACAGACTTTTTATTTAAACTTTTATTTATATTATTTAAATTTATTTTGGGTAAAAATTTATACATAATACCTATATAAGTTCAATGTAATTCATTGGAGTCATTTTATAATAATTTTAGATATATAAAAATTTTATTGAACTTTTCACCGTCTTTTACCTACCTCCTAGGAGAATTTGAAAATATACATAAAACATAATTTTACCACTTCTGTGAGTGAAATTTCAAAAATCCAAGAGACACAGTTAATATCATGGAGTAAAATGTGGTTCAATAAGATAAAAATAATTTTTGGTGAATAGTAACATTTTACTTTTATTTACCACGGTTAAAAGTAAATAGGGTAATTAAGGGTAAAAATGATATTATTATTACCCTAACACATGTCCTAATTATATTGGATAAGTGTAATTCGACAGAAAACAACCTTATGAATAAAATATTACCCTTTAGTTACACTTTTATTATATTAGGACACTAATTATTATTATATTTAAAGAAGAGTTGAAATAGTTAAAATCAAAGTTTAATAACTAAAATATTTTTAATATAAGGTTACACATAATATAAATTCTACTATAAATATTCATTATAAAGATACAATGATTTCCTACACAATGGTATCTTATTTATAATTTTTATACATTAAATAATTTAATTTATTTATAACACATTGATGATCCAGTAATTACCTTATTAATGAAATATTAATATAATTTATGTTATAAATACCCAAATAAATGTCATTTGAGACTTTTTATGAATTAAACTAGATTTATAGGTTAATATGACATGTTATTATTGATTCAATTAACTTTTGTTGAACTAATATTGATGTTATGAATTTCAAAATAATCAATTACCAAATAGTGTCAAAATTGACATAAAATAGTTTTTAATAAAAATATTATATTATTAATTGTTATTATATTCCTAAAAATATAAGGTTCTTCCAAATGACTTAGATAAGGTTAGATATATTAATAATTAACCACTTGGGGTTATTTTGTCTTGTTATAGTAATTTTATTAACCATATAGTGTAAGAAAACAAGAAGACACAGTAAAAGTTAAATTATTTAGCTTAGAGTTAAATCTAAATGATAATGTTAAAATAGTAACCTAAACTAGTCTAAAACCTATTGTATGAGAGTATTTCGACCCATACTAACTTCATATTCTAAATAAATCAATTTGGAGCTATTATAAACCGAATATTACTTTATTATAAAATAATATTTGAAGTTTTTCCAAAGGTGCCCCTCTCCTCCCTTATAAAAAGGGAACCCTGTCCCTCTTCTATTCACACCCTTTTGAGCCTTGAAGATCAGACAAACCCTGCCTATTTTCCTTATAAACTTTCCCAGAAACATTATAGAGTTTATTCTCTCCTCAAAATACCAACTCTAGTGCCTTAAGTGGAAGCTTAAAAGTGGTGCGTCGAAGAAGAGGTAAATCTTCTACCGATTCTTTCAAGTTTCTTTCTTATCCAACTTCTTCTTCTTTAGTTGTATCATTATGAAGTAATAACATCAGTATCAATAATATAATGATATTTTATTATAATTATGAAACAACTCCATTTAACCTTCTATACATCCTATGGAAAATGGACTCACCGTGCGTGCGTGCGTACAGAATACTGTCCCCACGCCGTGGTGTAATCTGTTTTTCCACCACCACCTTACTTGGATGGGTATAATGGTGTAAACAATAACTATATATATTTATTATAAAATCATACTGATTCTGAGATATTATATCATCCACTCAAATTCAATTAAATAATTATGGGAACGATATCATCGCTCGTGCATACGTACAGATTATCATCTCCACGACACGATGAGATTCATTCTCTATGTTAACCATTCAAGAATGATTATAAAGTATATATAATGAATAATAATGAAATATATGACATGATAAAGCTACTGTATTTATGTATATATATATTTCATCTACTTACCTCCATTAAAGTCAATAAGTAAAGGAAAACAACGTTCATGCATACGTACGGCCTACCGTCTCCATGAACGGTGTATTCCATTTCATTCATCTATCTATTATATATATTTATATATATATATATACTGAATATATATGATATATAAATCATTATTTAAATAATGGAAGTAATTAAATCATGATATAAGTAATAATAATATCAATAAAAACAAGTCCAAACACGTATGATAAATAAAATGATTTTACCCAAAACGTTGCTTTAACATGGAATTTACAAAAGAACGGGTAATATGAAGTCATAACTAAATCATATATGATATCATAACAATGAATATATTTCTATAATAAGTAAATGAAATTATTTAAATCATTATATAGGAGGTTCGGATACGTACAAAGTATATCGGACCTAAGGTAAGAGATAACTATTCCAATCTTGTTTTATCTGAGATTGTTTATTCGTAAGTATTTACTGGGGTTATATTATTCATCCATGTCCTTAAAAATGTTTTTAATAAGGTTTTTAATATTCTTCCATGTATTTTTAAATCCATGTTTACCCCTCTTTAACTTTTACTTTTTCTTATGGAAGGCATCTTTCTTTTGTTTACCATATGTCGTACTTTTTGACTTTTCTGTTAAAAGTAGGAGGAGAATATTTTTTAACTTATACGACATGAACGGATTTTTACGGTTTCATAACGCTTTATTTTCATGAATATTAATCTACATTATTTCATGATTATTTTCAAAAAATTCCTTCTCTTTTAAATTTTCATGCCATTTTGTGATAGGAAAATGATTTTGAAGAAGAAAGGATATTTTCCCCATGAATTCATTTCAAGTGTTTTATCGAAACCATTTTCCATCTAAGATAACATTATTTCATATATGTATGTTTCAACTATAATTTCTCTATGA
This sequence comes from Viscum album, assembly GCA_963277665.1. Taxonomy (NCBI): domain Eukaryota; kingdom Viridiplantae; phylum Streptophyta; class Magnoliopsida; order Santalales; family Viscaceae; genus Viscum; species Viscum album. Next base: position 1,710,519,362 of record OY728165.1, on the reverse strand, counting down.
TATACATGGTTTCACTTTTCTTATGATGAAATGATATCCATTTGTTTTTTATGGATTATGTGATGATGGGATGACATTTATGAAACCCATTTTATTATTTGGGTTATAATGAATGATTTATGTATATTTGGTGGCACAAGTAAGAATGATTTCATTATGATATGGGTGGGACCTATATATCCCTCCAATTCATTGGGTAAAGATTTATATCTCATGTGATAGACATGGATGGAATGGTAAGTTAATCTGGTTCAGTGATACAGGACTGGAACGAGGATTGAACATGATTTAGAAAGGGACTTTGTCCACTTTGATGGTCTTGGCAGCAATGACTTGACTACTATGGAAATCATATCATGTTCTTAATGGTTTCCACAATTACATGTTTTATTCACATGATATTTTATCATGATTTATTTTCCTTTATGATATTTTCCGTACGTACTTCCAAGATTTTTGTTATTGCTCAAGATTTTGATATTTATAATTTATGTTCAAGTTTTTGCATTAAAATGTTTATGGATTGTTTTATGTTCCCTATGTTTACCATTACTAATCATTTGAGCTCAAACATTTTATCTTTTCTTTTCCCTAGGATAGAAGGAATGGTTTTAGGTAAGAAAACAAAAGGGGAAGATCTTTATGGGAGATGTTGAAGAACTTTCACCACGATTAGAAGATTATATTCCGAGTTTCCAAACATACTAAACTATTACGATCCTTTAATGTCTATTTTTGTTATGTATTAAGTCTTCCACAAAAGTAATGTAATTTATATGTATGTCAAGATTGGGTCTCTACATATCATACCCCAAAAATCTTGATAATTTTATTCCATATCATAACAACATATTGTGAATAATAATGCAATTATGGATTCATTTTTTTAAACAAGTGTAGACAGTTAGATTTCATATGGACTATATAAGAGAAAACCTCAAAAATAACAAATTAAAACTCGTCAACTAGAAACTATGTAGGCTATATAAGCATTTTTTGATCATGAGGGGAATGCATAACAATTTGTATTTATTTCTTTTGAATTTTATTCTAGAACTAATACAAGAACTATAGTTAACTGGTAATTTTACATGATCATTGGTACTCAATTAGTTGTTTATAGTCATTGTTGTGTGAGAAATGGTTTATGGGAACTTGTACATTGTTGATATTTAAAGTTATATCATGGAATGTAAGATAAGGTCCATGTTTACTTATTTAGGGGAACCCCTAATGCAGACTACATAAATTCTCTATGGGCTAGATTATTTCCTCAAAATAATGTATTCATTATGTTAATCATAGCTGATTCTATTGAGGGAATTTTTTATATTCCTGTAAAATGATTTTTGGTTACCAAAATAATATTTAAGTTAAAAATTTAATAAAGGAAAAAATATATGATGTATACTTTTTAGTTTTATAGTCAATCATATTTTTGGGATGAATGATGTTTTTGGTACCATGTTGAAGTCCCTATATGACCATGTGCTGATTTTACAAGCTTTAGGAATTCATGGAAGTTAGTTAGGAATTAATTTTATGGATTAATAATGAATCGCATATAGATATTTTTCTTATTTTACTAAGAATACACCATAGTGCACACCCTAGGGTTGATCTCAGAAGGAGGCCAGTGGAAAAACATTATTTTTTTAATTACTATTATTTAAAAATTAAAATATAACCATAATTATAACTTAAATAAATAGGGTTTATAAAATAAATAAGAAATATAAAAAAAGATTCTAATTAATAACATAAATATGTTACTAAGAAGAAGATTCTATTCTGAGGAGTTTACAATAATTCTAATCATAGTTCAATAAATATTACATTACTATAAATCTTTATCACTAAATGTATGGTTTTATACCATTCACCATTCACCCTCTTACTCTAATGATTACCACTCTATACTAAACCCTCTTCATATTGCAGTGATCTCTTCCTAAATTCCGTTATGATACGTCTATTCTAAACATACCTACCTAATAAAATTTCCATGATATGAAAGAATTATGTAGTGCATGAAATGAAAGGAAATATGAATAATTATGAAGATCTAAAATTTGAAGAAAAAGAAGTAGACTACACTTCCTAGACAATATAAATATTTATTAATACCTCATATTAAGAAAACTAGAAACAATAAAAACACTCATCGAACTTAAATAATCTAATTATCCTTTCCCCTAATAAGAAACAAGTATGTCTATATATTTTTATGGATATTCTATTCAATTAGGGTGAAACAAAAAAGAATAAAATAATATTAAAGATAGATAAATATAAATTTATATATATTAAAAATTAATAAAACTATTATAAAAAACAAAATCCTACTTTCCAACTAAAACTGAATAAATTTTTGAAAAGGAAGTAGATGTATAAATTTATAGGTAATGAGTGGTTAGTTTCCCTCCAAATATATCCTAAAAATGTTGTAGCATGAATGTCCAACCAAATTTCTTAACATCATAAATTATTTATCTTAAAAATTTACATGAATTATGTGTTTTTACCAGGAACATTAAGATTATTTAGACTTGTGTATCCAATGTCATGTCATAATTTGTAATGAAAACTTTTATTTCTAATAGAATCTGAAAATTCCAATACTTTAATTTCATGTTCACTTATAGCATTGAAAATAAGGGAACATCAAGTATCACCAATTGAGGAATTTTTTCTCGAGCCTATCTTTTATCTTTATATAACATTTAAACTCATTTATAATGGTAATTTATGAGAAATGGGTCCAATTTTAAAAATCAAAAAAAATTGTTAAAATATTTAGGGGGCCAACTTATGTGCTTCATTTAGGCTATCAATGTTTTGATTTGGATTTAGGTCATATTGAATGAACTATATCCAAATAAACATGTTCACTAAAAAATGAATTTCAAAATTAGGATTAGTATAGAAACTGGTATGGCCAAAATAAAAAAACCAATAAATATAACAATATAAAAAAACCCAAATTATTCCTAAAACATAAAATGTTCCAATTTCGATTAAATGTTAATTAGTTGGATTTGTACATTGAATTAAAAAATAAAATCAATAAATATAGGAGCTTCATAAATCCATTAAACTTATCTATTTTACTCTTATTAAATAATCTATTCTAAGGTCATAATAGACTTCATAAGATATATTTGGAAACACCACTCAAATATAACACACACAAAATTATCCTTCCACCATAATGGATCTGAAATCCTTAATTTCTCAAAAATCATGAAAATCCATTCATTTGAATGTTACTCCCCATATATATTTTATACCCACCTCCCCAATAATGTATTTCTCTCAACCTCAATGATTTAATATGGAGATTTTGTCCTTACAAAAAATTAATGTTATCTATAAAAATGTATAAATTCTCATCTTTCTACACCATGATACATTGAAATTTTTTAATCAGAGACATTTTCCAGATGATTTTGGTTTCAATGGGTTTGTGGGTAAAAACCATTAAAAATTTATGGATGAAAAGTGGAGGTTTAACTCTTAAATAAAATTACATAAATATTCATGTGAAAACATATTAAATATTCCAAAAACAATTTATCTGATGAATATAAAACACCACACCCCCATTTTGAATGCAATGGGTCATGAGTCAGTGTATGAATGTAATGACTGATGTCATATTCTTTCTCCATTTTCATTTTTTTTGTTCTTTTATTTCCTTTCAAAGAAAATGATATGGTAATAAAATTTAATATATGAATTACAGATCATTCAGGTAAGGATAATGAATAATTCAATCTCATCGCTATTTTTTCATTTTACTTTTTTTAGTGAACATAACGATTTTAATGAAGTATAATGAATGGTGACTCATTTCCATTTCTCTATCCATTTCCCAAAATAATGGAAAAAACATCACAGAACCCTATAATCAATTTATTCCCAAATAATGCATAAAAAATATCCCCTTCACACACTCATTATTAAAATATCAAGGAAAACACATTAATCATGAATGTAGGTAAGGAAAAATGATTATGTAATGTGGTTTAAACCAAGAAGGGAATTCATAGATTATATGGGATAATAACTATAGATATAATGTTATATCTTAATTTTAAAAAATTTATCCAAATAAATAGCTTCATAAAATTCAAAACATTATTTGAACACCAAATTTCTAAAAGATAAATAATCATAAGTACATGATTTCAAAACATTACTCATGATTCTCAAAGAAAAGATAGGTTTAAAGATGATGTCAAAAAAGGTTTATAAACCTCTTAGTTTTTAAAAGTTGTTCATTTATTATTTTACTATTTCACAAGACTTTAAAAATGAATCAATATTTATTAAATAAAAATATTTAAAATATGTAAGAGTAAAATTCATTCACTAATCATTTAAATACTCATATATTTAAATCATGAAGTGTGTCAAAAATAAAAAATAAAGTCTAAATTTCCCAAAATATTTTATAAATTTAAGATACTAAAAACATTTCCAAATTTAAAATATAAAAAAAATACATAATTTAAAAAAAAACATGAAAAATAAAAATAAAATACCAAAGAATTCCTTAATACATGTTGATCCCCCCCCCACACACACACTTAAGGTCAAACATCCCTTATATTTAAGTTGAAATATAATATAGATAAGTGATACAAAATAAAATGGTAAGAATGACACATCCTAGGGTTATTTTTTAGTGGAATCATTGAGTTAGATATAGAGTATCTACCACTTTATACCTATAAGATATAAAAATTGAAATGAAAAAATTTGTGGAAAGGAAATTAAAAAATCACAAATAAAAATTAAATATAATATAAAATATGATAGATCATGGTTGAAACCCACCAATGTGGTGTTAGGATTTTACTTCCCTAAGTCAAGAAGTGATAATATTTTACCATTGATCTGAAGGTGGATGGGGTTTTCATAGGAGGAACTACCACATGTTATTTCCCCTATAATTTAAATTTGGATACCAAGAGCAAGAACCCCCAAAAAGAAGAAAAAACCTCCCATCCCCGAGATTATAAAAGAGAGAAGAAAAATTGTAAATGGGAAGTGAAGAAAATATAAATTGGATCATAATGAATTATCATTGTTTCATCCTCCATATGAAATGAATGTTGATTCATATGAGGAAATCACATCACTAAGATCTCCTCAATCTCTTCTTATTGATCGAACACCTCTTCAAATTCCAGAAAAATTTTCTATTATATAGTGGATGTATCATGATTTTACTCACTGTCTAGAGAAATGTGCATATATTAAAAATATATAATTTCAAAATATAAGTATTTTCAAAATGATTCCATTAAATATAGATCAAAATAATATGAGTTTAATAAAGGGTTTAATCTCTTTATTAAATTCGCTTCGAACATGTTCTTTTAAATGCATTCCTCGTGGAATTTGAAAATAAGAGAGGGTAGTGGATAATTTTTAAGATAAAAATAATCCCATTAAATTAATTCTTTGAATGTGAGAGGAAATAAATTTTATATTTATTGAATGGAATTATTTAATTTCCTAAAGTCAGGGGAAATATTTTTCATTTCTTATAACTCACCAAAGAATCATAGACTTTCTTCAAATTTATTCCCCAAAGACTCTTCAATATAAAACGCTGATTTTTTAAATTAATAGAACTATAATAACAGTAATTAATATAAAAATTCATATACGCTTAAGAAATAAAATATATGAAATTGAAAGAACTATGTTTATGGGCCTGTTCAGAGTCTTTGTGAAAATTTTGAGTTTTTTGTTTAGTGGAAGGGATGTTTTTAAAATCAATATTTTAATAAAGAAGATGGGAGTTTGAATGTACTAAAAAATATTATTGGATGATTTTAGAGTATTTATTGATTAATTTTGTTCTTATATTTTTCTTAGGTGCATTAGGGTTTGAATTTTTAATTTGGGGGGTAGCCGCCTGAGTGAATGATTACTGATAACCATGTGTCGAACAATACAACCCAATTTTTATAGGAACACATTCTATTTTACCATGCTTAGAGATCCAAAAAAAAATTAAAACTTATATCCTAGATTTTTTCTCCATTCATCATGGTTGGAACATATTTTGTTAAATTTATCATCCTTCCCTTCTGAAATGTTTTGTCCTGAATAGTAAGGTTTCACGTTTGGCGCACATTTTAGAAATTGTGTCGCCCAACCATTCCCCTATTTAAAATTGGATAAATTTTGGAATTATCCCTATAAAATTTTATTCTTTAACTATAATTTCACCTTTCTTCAGCTAGAACCCCTATCCACGACATCCTCTCATCTCTCTCTTCCTCCTTGGGAGATCCCCCGTGTTCTTTGTCTGATTCAAGTGTTGATGAATGTAATTATAAGCTTGAGGTAATCATAAGTTTCTAAAACCTTTTATTTTTAATTTCCTTCACAATCTAGTTTTCTTTCACTTTTTGTATCTCATGTGACCTATTTTCAATGCATTATTCTACCTATTTATTTTATTCCTATTTAGGTCAAATCGGCAGCTGATACTCAACAAGTGGGAACCCCTAGGATAAAGGTAGGTGGTCCTATAGTTATATCTCATATTCCTACCCAATGTTTGAGTGGGTTCTTGGTAAAGTTAACTCAGTAATTCTATAAATTGATATTTTTTTAATTAAATGTTTTAAATAAAGTCTACTCATTTCAAATGCCTATTTTTATTATGCCTTGAACATTGTATGTAATTTTCCCTAATGGGAACTATTGTAATCGGATTGACCTTTATTTGGGATTATAAAAGTGGTGAAGTGTGTTTTGAAGAAGTAATTAGAATATATTAAAGGTGAATATTTATGTTGAAATTGTTTGAATGGGAAGTGTGAATTAATTTTTTGGTAGTGAAATGAGATTCCCAAACTATCAAAAAGGATTTATAAATTGAATTGGATAAATGTCTAGTAAACAGATAGGACCCTTCTTATGAAATGGGAAATGGGTTTTTAAAATGATATGGCCTATGATAGTGAGTTTTAAATTTTTTTTAAATAGTGAAAGTGGCAAAGTGATTATGAAATGAATTGGGGTTTATTGAATGGCATTTATTATGATGATAATTTTTATAACGGTCCATGAAGAGGATCTTGGTGTTTTGTTATATATTAATGATTTATTTATTTGTAAGTGTTTTGATTATGAGAATAAAACTGTTAAATTAACATATACTCAAATGATTATGAACATATAATACCTTGAGAGGATTATACATTGTTTGTATACACCTAGTATTATTTGTAATTCCATGAGTGGGAATTATATTCCACTAGAGGACTCATATGAATTCCATAATTTTATGATATCCTAGGATTCATAAAGGTTCAATGCTTTGAAATACCTTATGTGATCCATTGGATATTTTTATATTAATTATTGAGAATGCCTTTGGGAAGCTCCCTCTTGGATTCAGGTAGTGTCTATATTATCAAATTCCACCGGTTAATAATTTTTATTATTTTGAGGTACCATGGGTAATGACATGGGATTAGCTCCTTGGATTTGGATGGGTTATTTTTAGTGGAATGCCTCAGGTTAAAGCTCAATATTCTCATCGGGCCATGATTTTGAATGTCAAGGATGGTTCCACGAGTCCACACTAGTAATTGAGATTCGGGAAATTCCATGGGTTACTTCTCCCTTATATTCCTTATTGGTTTGTTGATAGGGACTTCCAATGGATCCATGTGTGTTCCCTCTAGTTTTTACGACTATGTTTACCTTAGTAGAAAAATTTGGAACTAGTTGGGCAATGACGTGTATAGTGATCAAGGACTTATTGGCACTAGATGAAGATTATAGGGTTCACCAGGTTCGTAGACATATGGATCGACAATGATATATCCAACCTTGGGTGTTAATGTGAATATAGGGAATCAGTGGTTGTTCTTATTTTTATTTAATTGTTCAAAAATTATTAAACATTTTACCTTGACCACTTATTCATGAACTTTTATTCCAAACTTATAATTTTAGGGATTCAATTGGTGGTGGCCTACTGATTTCTACAAAACAATTTCTTGGGAATCCATGTACCTTAGGTATCCAATAATTAACATTTATTAATATCAGGTATGAGTATAGGGAATTGACTAATTCTTAGGATAGTTGGATTGATATGTTTGTATAGGTTATGAACCATGGGACTAACAAAACTCATGAAAATTTAGGGATTTACTTTATTGGTGTATTTATTAGTCATTTTTCATTCTTTTATATAATATACCCATGGAGAATCCATGATATATATTTCATACTCCATTGAAATAGAATTTTGATATTGTTGTTATTTTTGGAACATTACCTACCTTATTTTCTTTGTTTATCTAGATTTATAGATATTTTTTTCATTACTTATGATATTATTGTCTCTATAATAATGAGGGAATATTCTCCTTATGGTAACAAAATAGGCCCTCACCACTATTCAAAAGTCTCTAGAATATAGGGAGGCGTTCTTGAGGCCTTGTAGTGTGTTGAACTAGGGCACTGGTTCCATGGATCCCAGGGTGTGGTGATACAATGTGGTATCAGAGGATTTGTTTTCTTCTATTACTATTTTGGAATATAATTAAAGATATTTCAAAAGTTCCAAGGATTGGTATTAAGTTCATTATAGGGAGTTATTATCTCACACATGAGAGAAAACATAAGTTTTTACGGATGGGAGTTGTTTCTTTTTAATTTTTCATATTATGAATTTATTTCGTTTTCATCTAGTGTGAGTCGTATGGTTTGTGATGTTACTATTTATTGGATTTTTCACAATTTTATTTGTGCGAAATGAGGTTGTGGATAAATTCATTCATCATTTCAGGAACATAGTGATTCAGATGACACACATCATGTGAGCGATATGGTTATAGATGTCGATTACATGAAAACTATGACTTATATAATTTTGTGATTATAATTTCCTATTACAATAATATAATGTTTATTTTAATTTTTCCTATATTTTACTAGTTGTAGAAGGTTTGGTATTTAAAATATATACAACATTGTATGTAGTTATTTGCAAATATGACTATGGTTCCATCTTACTTGACCATTTCCAAAAAAAGTTCCATGGACACATAGGAATATATAAATAGATTTATGAGGGTATTTATTAAATAAGGAACTATTAAGCATCCATTAATATTTTTAAATTATAGAATATAAATGACAATTTATTTTATTATGCTTATAAATTTGAAAAATTATTATATTTTGGATAGAATGATAGTGTGATTAATGGGAAATGGTGTGGAATTGAAAAAGGTTGGTATTTGTTAAGTATATTTCTAATAAGAATCCTATAAAAATATTAAATTATAGGGTTTTTAATAATATCCTATTCAATGAAACCTTATAAATGTTAAAATATTGGTATAAAAATATAATGAATTCTAATAAAATGAGAACTTATGGATTTTTTAAATGTAAGTTCTTTGGATGTGTGAGTTCTATGGTAAGTGATGCTTGGGTTAAATAAAATTTCAGTAATTAAACTATAAATAATATTCTTCTATTCATTTTAAATGTTAATATATTTAACAAACCTTGTAATGTAAACCACTTAAAATGTTAAAGGATGAATAGTGTATGTTTTTAAGGTTTTTAACATTATAGGGATGAGGGGAATTAGAGAATTTATTTCATTATAATGATATTGGTTAGATTAATTTGGGATAAAGGGAGTTCCTGGTTTGGGATAGCACTATGTTGGGTGTTTGGAAGGATGGATTCCATGTGAATTTGAGAAGAATATTGGTGTGGGTATGTACCCTGTTGTTTTTGTGAGACTTGATTTGAGGTCTAGTAGGACGGACCTAGTGTCCCTTGAGGGAAACATAGGTTTAGTGAGTTGATGCCTTTCGAACTTCAAAGTAACCTCTCATTGGTTTGGCTAGTTACATGGATTCTTAATTGTGTGAGGTAAGGGTAAATTTCTTGGTTATGTGTTTGGTTCATGTTTAGTGCTTCCATGTGGTGATGTAGTTGTGTATGATCACCCTTGGTGATAGGTCCTTGTGCCTAGTCCAGTTTCAAATGGAATGATTGTTTTAATTCATCGAAATATCATTTTGTGTGATTTTTTGTATATAGTGGTGGAATAGGAATGTTCCATGGTATTTGGAAGTGACACCCTAGTTGATGGGTCGTTATGCATATAGAAAATACACATGTCAGGTGTTAGGAATGTTTTTCAAGGGAATATTTGATGCCTCTGGTTAGAGGAAGTGACATGTATGAAGAATGGGTTTTCACCTCGATTGGAGCAAGATATAATACTATTGAAGAAAAAATCATATGTAATGAATTAGGTTCTATGAACTCGTCTTTGAAAAGATGGGGTCACTATATTTCAATGAGATCAGACAGTTATAGTGTGATAACCTATATCTTGTGTGGAATCAATGTGGAACATCATTCTTAGAATGGTTCGCATGATGTGTGACCTGGTGTACGACATATTTGTGATGATTCCTTGGGTGGTTTTAAATGTGGAAGCACTAGGGTTTTTGGTACTCAATATTAATGTCGGGGGTTTATGGTAGGATAAGTTGAGATCCAATCCCTAGTATGTTTGGGATATCATACTAGTAGCTTGGATTAGTCAAGGATGGATGCTTATAGTTTCAGAATGTCATCAATTGGAATGTGGTTGTGATGTAGACATTGGAACAAGTGAAGTGTCATTTTCAAGTGGAGTTCAAAGGGTACTACCAATAAGTAAAATAGACTCGGGAATGAGTACGTTCATTGTTTTAGAAATGAAATCTATTTTTGGATGATACACTACTAAATGGAGTCTTATTTATTCCATATGATTAGTTGGTGTGTGTTTTTCACCTTTTTTGGTGAATAAAGAAGTGTGCATTGATGAGCAAGATGCCTATAAAACTGTAGGCTAGAACATAGGTATGTGAAATCTGAGTTATTACAACATTGAAGATATGTTACTAGAATGGATGATTGGGGTTTGGTTAGAGTAATAAATGTCCCTCAGTTGAGTGGGGATATGTTGGTTTGATCAAATTTCTATTATATTCATTATCCAAGGAAAGGATCCTAATTAGAGATTAATAGGACATTTTAAATTACTTGGGAAGAGTAACATATGTGTGTCAATGATAGGACCCATCAGAGGTTGGTGTTCAAGAAGGTGTTTAAAGGAATAATTATGGTGGAGATATCACCATAGGTCATAGAGGGTGTGTACACACTATGGATGGGTCTTAGTGAGTATCGATGATGGAATTTCATGAGTCAGAAACATGTAATGTTTGTTATCCAGTGTGTCTCTAGAGAATATTTGAGTTAGACACATCCAACCATTGTGAGTGATAATATAAATGACATGGGTCATTAGATCGGGGTGTTTAACCAATGCAATTATAAATTTTGGGGGTTTTAGTGTAACTCATGGTTGTGTGACCCTCATGCAATAAATGTTTTTTGGGTGTGGAATGATATTGAGATTGTTTTGAAAACACCATATATTGATGTGTGTGTGTACCTTTGATACATAATATATTCCTCAATGAATTCTGGTGATATGTTTCTAATGGAAGCTTCACTAATTCGAAGTGATCGTTTTTGGCTCAGGAAAAAATGTTGTGATCCAAGCTAGGATCATCGTGGTGGAATATTCCTACTCCGGTGATAGCATGGTGAACATTGTGAGTGGTCGGTGTTTTAATTTTAAAATCCCACTATGATATCAAGTTAATACCCTAGAGGGTTATTTCGAGGAATATGGGATTCTTGTAGTGATCCAAGCACCATGTTTTGAATTTAATGGCATGTTCATGATATAATCTGAGTGTTCTTGAAATAGATCATAAAGAGGATGTCTGATCACATGTATTACATGAAATTCAACCTTGAAAGTTAGTAATCACATGTGGAACACTATGTTAGACATAATTGATGCATTTATTGGTTTTATACTACTTTTAATGGGGAATATAAAATTTTTAGGTTATTTTTGAATGGTGGAGACAAGACCATTTTTGTTTAAAAGATCGAAAATAAGAGTTGGTATTAGAGTAGACCTATAATCTCGCACAAGTTAAGGTATGGTGCATTAGAAACCATGGTAATTAGGTCTATGGACTAATAAGAATGTGTTTTAGTATGAAATTTATGATGGTGGGAAGCACCAATATTAATAATCATCCAGATGAGATAATTCCTAAGGGAGTATCATGTCAGTATATGATACGAAATATGAGTATCGTATCAAGATCAGTTGATGTTGTTTCTTTCATTGGGAGATATATTTTTAAATCATGATGTGAACTAGAGAGTGTAATGTAATTATTTTAAATATTTTTGATGGAAGATTGATTCACACTAAAATTTACCCAAGAGATAAAGTTAGAACGGTCTTTATATTCTATATTGGGTTGTCGAATCCACTAATACCTAAAAAGATACCTAAGATGCACAACCTATGAGATGAATTTTTGGATATGAAGTGGAAAACATGGGTTTTATTTTAGATAGTTTTAAAGAACACTAATAAACCTATATGAATTCAATTTAATGAAAATGGGTTGGTCTTAGGATTATGCTCTGGGTGGATTGAATGAATTTTACTTCTTTAGAAAATTTTGGTTTTATTAATTCTTGATGAATCCATTCTTAAAAATAACATTACCATCATCATTATCTACCTTGATGATAAATAAACTCAATTAATAATCTCCAACACACTTAGAGAATAAAAGTCATGATCTCTCCAAGGTATATGGTAATTTTAGTACTTGGATTTAGCTTCCTCAAACACAATGAAGATGAAGAGTCGAAATAACTGAAGAATAGAAGTCTTAAATTAGTTAACCAATTAACAACAATTAATTCATAAAATAACGTTCAATACAGTATTTTCATCTTCTTAAGATCATCCAATTAAAGTTTTATCCCTCTATTTATGGTATACTCTCAATGGTAGGCGGGATATGGCTTACAAGATTTGGATTGAAGAAATTAAAACCTTATAAATAGAAATCACTCCTCCGTGTATGTGAATTAAATTCACACCTATATGTAAAAAAATTCCAAATAACATAGATATATCAATTTTATTTATGATTATAGAGTTTTAGTGAAAGAAATGGGAATAATAGAATAGAAATATATTGATTAAGAACATAGAAATACGAAAATAAACTTACATGGAAATTGAAACATCACAAAGGAACTTTGGCATAATAACATGAAATCAAAAACAAGAGATGTCTCTTCCTCCTCAAAAACACAACCCTAAATAGTCAACTAGGAATCCTTAGTCCGAGACTCAATCAATTTATTCCTAACTATTAAATTAATTTAGGCCTTAGTGTGGTCGAAAGTAGTGGATAAAAATTGATTCCCTCCTTTGACCTGAAGTGGAATCCAGCATGCATCTACCAAACAGAAATGTCGAAATGACCTTTTATATGGATGAATTAGCGTAGTTAGTAGAATCCTAAAATGTATATCCAACTGTCTCCAAACCGCATGTAACATTTGGGCCCATATGGAGTTCTGAATCAGAAGTTAGGACTGATTTTGTAGAATAGCATTCTGGGCCGCAGATTCTAGCCCAGATTTTGATATTCTATTTGGTCCACCTTAATTGTCATTATGAAGGCCGAATAAGCACTCAGTCCTGAAATATTATTTGTTCCTTTATATTTATTCTATAATCCCATGAAATTTGGGATTCATTGGGCTTTTATTTTGGGCCCCACATTCTCATTAGTGGGCTGGTGTCCAATCTGCCTTCTCTAGAATTGTTTCCATTCATCTCCAAATATCCCCATCATCCTTTATGAATTCTCCATTGAACCCTGAATGAAAAATGTTCATATAAAATTTTATATACATTTCAAAAAATATCCAATTAAAATATGGAAAGTTAAATTCCTTAAAATCATATGAATCATTGGCCCCAAATTGGAGTACATGAGGCATGAAGTGCACAAATGATGAGAATGGATGTTCAAAATTAAAATCTACTAATTCAGGACCATAATGTCAAAAATTAACATTTAATACCATTAAAATTTAATTAAAATATGTGTTTTTATTGGCTAATCACACCCCCCAACTTGATATTTTCTATTCTCGAGCAAAATGTATCTCAACAATATGAAATTCGAATTCCCTTTTCCAAAAACATTTTAATACACAAGGATCACCAAAAAACCTTATACCAAACAATCATGAAACCCATCAAAATATTTTAATACAATATAGTTTCATAACTAGATCCCAATCCCAAGCTCATTCCTTTGTTCAAATTCATTTCCATGTTTTATCTAATATTAATTAAGTATAAGGATGTGTTGTGTATCACAATAGACATGGGGGGTTCATCTTTATTCAAGGGGGAAATGAAAAAAGCGCTAGGTGGAATCACATTTCAATATTAAGATGAGTATTCAATTTTTTTGCAATATTTCCATGGTAATTGAAATTGCACTCAATAGAGTCAACCTATGTACCGAGACTTTGTCGATAACTCCCAGGCTCAAAGACCTTAGGGCACCAAGTGAAGTCCATATACTCAGGCATCATCTCAAGTTAACTCAGTCAAAAATAAAGTCAAATTACCAAAAATATAGATAGCATTACTAACTCTAGGTTAGAAAACTATGGAATCTTGATCCCCAAGTGTTGAAAGCCACGCATTAGGTCATTTCAATGCTCTATGCACAAATTTATTGTTTTTTTTTGTTTTTTTGATTTTTTTTGAGTAATCATATTAAAACTGAAATGATTACCAAAAATATGATATTTATTTGGGAGACCCCGTGAACACAAACTAATACCCCACTATCTAAAGGACATGCATTTTGATCTTTATTTAAATTTGGATGAAAATATAAACGATGAAATATCACATTGGACTGCCACACATTCCAAAATATATGCTCATCAAATTATATATGGATTAAAATCTAAATCGTGGAATGATAAATTATTCGATATTCAGTTTCAAAGTTTTCAATATATTATCATGTTCAAAGTTAAAGTAATTTTTCCTTACATTTACACATGTTTGTTTTTCAAATTATTTTTCACACAAAAGCAAAAAAATTTATTTCATCTCCTCCCCGACATAAAATAACATTATCCTCAGTGTTTGAAGACAATAAAATTTAGAAGGATTAGAGGCAGATAAGGGAAGTTCAAACAGGAAATTAAAATATGAGGATCATGGAATGAAGTCACATAGTGGTTGAACTTGAAGTTCTCGCAGCTCTAATTTAGTCCTTTTAAATCCATGTCATTTGCAGAGTTCCCTAGGGGAAAAAAGTAAAAAACAAACAAACAAACAAAACAATATATTTATTTCTTTATTTATAAAAAAAGTAAAATAAAACTTTATATATAAATAAATTAAATAATAAGGAATCACAATAAGTTGTAGGTCAGTGGTAAGTGTGTGCATCTGTCTTCCTTCGGTCCCGGGTTCGATTCCCCAAAGCTTCACTGGTTGTGATGGGGTTTGAATCATGACCTGTGACATGTCCCTTTTGTTATTATTATTATATTTTTATTTTTATTTTTATTATTTTTATTTTACTATACAAACACATAAAAATAAAATAAAATAAACTGATGATGCATTGTCTTCCTTTTAAATTTATGGGCAATGTATTACTCAACGATCACACCATATGACACGGATGAATATGGAGTTCCCCTTTTGTACCCATCCATACTCATAATATAAGAACGGGCCAATATACTATTTTTTAAATATCAAAATGATTAATTAAACCTATTTAAACAAAAGATGATTCACAAAGATGAAAACCACGGGTTGCCTCCCATGCAGCGCTTTGGTTTAATGTTGCTAGCTCGACTAAGAACCTTAATTATTTAAGTATTTTCCTTATCTAAGGTTTGTTCACACATGTTTTCATCATCTTCATTTTTTTGGAATGGTTCAATGAATGGTTTGACTCTATGACCATTAACATTAATGGTTTGACCATTTGTGTGATCTTGAATTTCTATAACCCCATGGGGGTACACCTTATTCACTATGTATGGACCTGACCATCTAAACCTCAACATTCCCGGGTGTAAATGAAGTTTAGAACTATAAAAAAAATAGGCTCACCCGGTACAATGTGTTTGGTTTTAAGATTTCGAGATTGGTAGCCTTGTACTTTGGCTTTATTGCTCCTTGAATTTTCATAAGCCTCCATCCAAAGTTCCTCAAGTTCACTATGATCTAATTTCCTTTTTGTTTTAGCTTGTGAGAGGTCATAATTCATTTTCTTAACTGTCCAAAAGGCCTTATGTTCAATCTCCACTGGAAAATGGGATGCTTTACCAAAAACCAACCTATATGAGGAAATTCCTAAAAAAATTTAATATGCGGTTCGATAGGCCCAAAGAGTATCTTAGAGTTTTTTTGACCAATATTTTCTGGATGGATTGAAAATTTTCTCATGAATTTGTTTAATTTCTTGATTGGCTAACTCAAATTGACCATTGGTCTATGGGTGGTAAGTAGTGGAAACTTTGTGATAAATTCCATACTTTTCCATAAGTGATGAGAATGTACGATTGCAAAAATGAGTTCCACGATCTCTAATGATAGCCCTAGGAATTCCAAATCTATAGAAGATTTTCTCTTTGAGAAATATAATAAAAGTTTTATGATCAATGGATTTTTTAGGAATGGCCTCAACCCATTTGAAGACATAATCGACAGCTAAAATAATGTAAAGATATCCTATAGATTTTGGGAAGGGACCCATGAAATCAATTACCCAACAGTCAAAGATTTCAACCACTAAGATGGGAGTGAGTGGCATTTGATTCCTTTTTGTGATGGACCCTACTTGTTGACACCTAGGACAGATTTGAAAAAATGTGTAGGAGTCCCTTGAGAGGGTGGTCCAGAATAGACCACACTGAATAACCTTAATAGAAGTTTTCTTAAAGGAAAAATGACCTCCACATGCCTCACTTTGACAGAATTTAAGGATGGACTCTTGTTCATATTCTGGTATGCACCTCCTAATGACTTGGTTAGGGCCGAACTTATAGAGGTATGGATCATAAAACACATAGTTCTTAACATTAGAAAAGAATTTCCATTGATCTTGAGTCCCTAAGAATTTATTAATGACTATTGTAATTAAAAAGTTAGTTATGTCAGCATACCAAGGGCAGTCACTCATAGAGTATAGATGTTCATCGGGTAATTAATCAGACACAGAAAGGTTATTTTAGTTGTCTTTGAATTCCATCCTTGAGAGGCGATCAGCTACAACATTTTCAACACCCTTTTTGTCCTTGATTTTGAGGTCAAATTCTTGTAAGAGAAGGACCCACCTAATCAGTCTAGCCTTAGCATCTTGTTTTTGGAAGAGGTATTTTAGTGCAGAATGGTTAGTGAACATAGTTTTAGGGGATCCTAAGAGGTAGGACCTAAACTTTTATAAGGAAAAAGCAACATCAAGTAACTATTTCTCGGTGGTAGTGTAGTTTATTTGTGCACCATTTAAAGATTTTCTTACATAAGCTATGACACATGGATTTTTCTCACACCGTTTTTCTAAGACTACTTCTACAGTGAAGTCACTCACATAACACATGATCTTAAAAGGAAGTTTCCAATTTGGTGACAACATGATATGTTTAGAGATAAAAGATTACTAGAGTGAATAGAATGATTCATCGCAGCTTTTTTCCTTTAAAAATAGAGAATTTGTCACCAATAGAGCACAAAGTGGTAAAGAAATAGAGCTAAAATTCCTAATGAACCTTCTATAGAAACCAGTATGTCCTAAGAAATACCTCACTTACATAACAGTTTTGGGTGATAGAAGGTGACGAATGATGTCAAACTTGGATTTATCAACTTCAATCCACCTACCTACGACCAGATGGCCTAGAACTAGTCTGTCTTTAACCATGAAATGGAATTTTTCCCAGTTTATTACCAGATTCCTTTCTTCATATATTGAAAAGACTCTCTCCACATTCCTCATACATCCCGCAAATGTATCCCCAAACACAGAGAACTCATACATGGAGACCTCTATAAAATCCCATACCATGTCTGAGAAGATTCCCATCATGCACTGCTGGAAGGTTCCAGGAGAATTGCATAACCCAAAGGGCATGCATTTGAAGTCAATGGTTTTGAATGGACATGTGAAAGTAGACTTACCTTGATCCTCTAGGGATACCTCAATTTGAATGTACCCTGAGTACCCATCTAAGAAATAGTAGAAGTCATGACCTACCACCCTCTCAAGGACTTGGTCAATGAATAGTAAGGGGAAATGGTCCTTCTTGGTAAATGGGTTTAGCTTCCTATAGTCGATGTAGAATCTCCAGCCACTACTCAACCTAGTTGAATGAATATCTCCATCCTTATTGGTTATCACTGTGATTCGTGCCTTCTTAGGAGCCACTTGGATTGGGTTCACTCACTCACTCTCAACTATGTGATAGATGATACGAGCTTGTAAAAATTTCAAAAGTTCCTTCTTTACTACCTCCATTATATTAGTATTGAGTCTTCATTGAGGTTGACTACATGGCTTTGAATCAGATTCTAGAATAATCCTTTGAGTCCCAATTAGTGGGTGATCACAGTAATATCGAATAGGGTCCAACAAATGGGTTTATTATGTTTCATAAGTACATATAGAAGAATCCTCTCATGATTGGCTTCAAGAGGAGAATAAATGACAATATGATGTGTTTTATTATCCCCTAGGAAGGAATACTTGAGTGTAGTGGGAATTTCTTTCGATTCAAGATCAGGTTGGTTCAGAATTTCAGTAGAAGATTGGGACATTAGATCAATATCAATTTTGTTTCCAAGAATTTTAGATAAAATCGAATCCCCATGTGGAGAAGTTTTAGCTACAAGAGTGGTTTGATCAGATTGAGGGAATGAAGTTTGATTGGTCTCTATCAAAGTGGTTTCTTGAAAGTTTTAACTGATTTTTGGACCTAAGACTTCATCGTAAGAGTAATTTGAAAATTATTCAAGACAATAAGATAAAATTCCTTCATGTGATAAAAGGAAATCAATCTTATCCTGACTTAAACATCCATCAAATATTCCTTGATGTTCTATGGATTCATTATCAATGCTTCTTATCATGTTTACTTCATGAATGTCCTCATCATCCCCTATTTGGGAGCTTGAATTATAGATGATCATGTCTAGTCTCAGGTTTCCAAAGGTGATGGTCATGTTCCCATTTCAAACTCAGATAAAAGATTTGATTTTTGTAAGGAAAGGACAAACAAGGATGATTAGGGTTTGTTTCTTATTTCCTAAGTTTGGATGGTTGTCATGGAAAATTAAGTCAGCAGGGTAGATGAAGTTTTCAACCTTTACTAGAACATCCATTAAAATCCCCTTTAGATCCCTAATTCTTCG
Source organism: Viscum album (assembly GCA_963277665.1). Taxonomy (NCBI): domain Eukaryota; kingdom Viridiplantae; phylum Streptophyta; class Magnoliopsida; order Santalales; family Viscaceae; genus Viscum; species Viscum album. The sequence goes on along the minus strand of OY728165.1, from coordinate 1,710,499,939 downwards.
ATCATCAAGTTGAAGTGTGACAGATATGGGTTGGATCTCTTCTATGACTAACTGGAAGTACACAACATATGGGATTAGATTGACACTTTCACCTAGGTCACACAAGGCCTTGACAACTTTTCTCTCTCCTAGTTCAACATTGATGTAAGGGAAACTTGGGTCTTCCGACATAGGATGAATGGTCCCTTTGAATGGTGGTATTCACATTTTTAGCCAAAAGGACCTGGTTTTTATGTAAAAATTTAATTTTAAAAGTGCAAAAGTCCTTAAGGTACTTTGAGTAGGTAGGTATAGTTTGGATTGCATCGAGAAGGGGAATGTTCAACTTGACTTGTGAGAATATTTCTCTTAATGTTTCACTCAATTCAGGTTTGGTTTTCCCCCTCATGTGTTGAGGAAATGGTGGAGTTGTGGGGTTTTTGCTGAAGAGTTGTTTCTTGGACAATGTTATCGTGCTTTTAAGTATCATCATTTGGTTCATTTTCATTTTCATCCATGTTTGAATCTTCAAATGGGTTCTGAATTAGTTTTTCAGGTTTCTTAATTGATTTCCAACTTCTTAAAATAGTCACTGCCTTTAGTTTTTCATGTGTTTTTTGAGTGAAACTTGACTCTCCCCTTAAATATGAGGATGGTACCGCCTAAGTAGGCATGGGTTCCCTTCCATTTTTAATGGTTTGATGTTCTTGTTTAAGGGAAGGGAATATTGAGTTAATTTTTTCCATTTGTTTTCACAGTTGTTCTAGTAGGCTTTGTAGAACAGTTTGGGTCGCTTCTTGAGAAGATTGGTTTATCCCAGGAATATATTTTGGAGGTGGCATGGTTTGTTGAAAACGGTCTGGTGGCTGTTGATATTGGATAGGTTGATTTTGGAACTGGTTATGGGTTTGGTAGTTTTAACGGGGGTAAGGATTTTTTCTCTGTGCTTGGCTATGTTGTTGGTTATCTTTCCAGCGGATGCCTGGGTGCTCATTATACCTTGGGTTGAAGGTGTTTTGGTATTGAGGCTTTTGAAAGTTCATGGAATTTACATCCGCTGGGGGTCCTCCTCAAATAACATCCTTGATGGATGGAATGTCTGGGCAGTTGTCTGTCTTATGGTCATGTTTGTCACAAATTGTGCAAATAGGGTATACAGTTTGGATTTCATGGACATTCTTAAGGCCTGTCTCTTCAACCTTCCAAGAGAGTGCTGTGATTTTAGCCCTAAGTATTTCATCTTCTCTAAGTGTATGAATTCCAATAGTTCTTTTTGGCTTTTCAGAATAAGGTGAAGTCCCCCATGTTTTGTTTTGTTTAGAAAGCCTTTCTAGATATTCATAAGCATCCTTTGGGGCTTTGTTTTTAATGGTTCTATTAAACATCATGTTAATGAATTGTTTATTACCTGGGCCCAACCCTTCATAAAAAATTCACACTTGTTCAGGTATAGAAAAACCATGATCTGGAACCATGTTTAGTGTTTCTTTGAAACTCTCCCTTGTTTCATATAATGACTCTCCTTCTTTTAAAAAAGTTTTGCGTTTTCTTTTTAAGTTAATTTTTGTGGTGGGGAAAGTATTTTTTGTATAATTATCTTTGCAATTGGTCCCAAGAGTTGATGGATGATGGTATCAAATTGTTTATCCAATTTTTAGATTGATCCTTTAAATAAAAAGGAAATAGCCTCATCTTAGCTAATTCTATTTGATTTGGGGGACACATGGTTTCTAAAATGTCACTGAACTCCTTTAAATGAAGGTAGGGAATCTCAGAATCCATTCCATAGAATGTGGGAAGGTGGTTTAGGAAATGGGGTTTAAAGATGTAGTTGGCATCTCTTAGGGAATTGTTTCTAATGCATGAGGGGGAATTGTTCCAATTTGGAGTGAGGTAGTCATTCATGGTTTGATCAACTACATTCCTCGTATTTGGAGCTTCTTGTTTTTGGTTTCCCATTTGATTTCCACCCGAATTTAGGAGTGGGTTCCTTTGAAGACCTTAAATTGAAATGGGCTCAATTTTTCACTCTTTAGTATCAAAGAGATTAGGATCTAATGGAAACAATCCCTTAGGTTAACTTGAATCCCCTATCCTAGTACTTTCCACCCTAACTAGTCTGTTTGAATTATTGTGGGTGTAGGCGGACATGCGCCAAAAGAAAAAAAGTGAGAAAGGGACAAGATAAGAGATCATAGGTGAGAATAGAATAATGGGGGTGGTGAAAGAATGTTTTGGTCTAAGGTACTTACTTGATCCCTGTAAATGGTGGAAAAATTTTATCCACGCTCAAATTTACCTAAGAGATGAAGGTATAACGGTCCTTGTAGTCTAGCTTGGGTTGTCGAAGCCATTGAGACCAAAGAAGATACCTAAGATGCACAACCTATGTGATGGATTTTTGGTTATGAAGTGGCCAACTTGGGTTTGATTTTAGATGGTTTTAAATAACACTATGAAACCTTGGTGAATTAAATTTAATGAAAATGGGTTGATCTTAGGATTATGCTCAGGGTGGATTGAATGAATTTTACTTCTTTATACAGTTTTGGTTTTATTAATTCTTGATTAGTACATTATTCAAAATAACACTACCTTCATAATTTTCTGGTTTTATGCTAAATAAACTCAATTACTAATCCCTTACACACTTAGAGAACCAAATTCACAATCTCTCTACGGTATATGTTGATTTTAGTACTTAGATTTAGCTTCCTCAAACACAGTGAAGATAAAGAGTAGAAATAACTGAAGAATGGAAGTCTAAAATTAGTTAACCAATTAACAAAAATTCATTCATAAAATAACATTAAATATAGAATTTTTAATCTTACTAAGATCAGTTCATTAAAGTGTTAGCCCTCCATTTATGGTATACTCTAAATGGTAGGCGGAATATGGCTTACAAGAATTGGATTGAAAAATTAAAACTGCGGAAATAGCAAGCACTCGTCCGAGTATGTGAATGAAATTCACACCTATGTGTGAACTAATTCACCACAACATAGAGATATAACTATAATTTGTGATTATATAGTTTTAATTAAATAAATGGGAATAATGGAAGATAAATATATAGATTAAGAACATAGAAATACCAAAATTAATTTACAAGGCAATTGAGACATCACAAAAGAACTTTGGCATAATAACAGTACATCAAAAACATGATATGTCTCTTCCCCCTCACCACCACTACCTTAAATAGGAAATTGAGAAGACTTGGGTCGAGACTCAATCAATGTATGCCCAATTATTAAATTAATTTAGGCTCTACGGTGGTGGAAAGTAGTGGATAAAAACTGATTACCTGTTTTGACCCGAAGTGGAAGCCAACTTGAATATACTAAATAGACACATAGAAATGACCCTTTATGTGGCCAAATTAGAGTGATTCATCGAAGAAGAAACTTTAGCTACGACTGTCTCCTAAACTCCTGTAAATTTGGTCCCATTTGGAGTTGTGAATCGGTAGTTATGGATGATTTAGATGGATACCCTTCTAGGCCATAGATTCTGGCCCAGATTTTGATATTCTATTTGGGCCACCTTAATTGCCATCTTGGAGGCAGAATTATCCCTTGATCCTGAAAAAAAAATTATTCCTATATATTTATTATAGTATCCGATGAAATTTGGGCTTCATTGGTCCGGTATTGTGGGCCCCACATTCTCATCAGTGGGCTGGTGTCCAATCTTCCTTCTCTAGAATTGTTTCCATTCATCTCCTAATATCCCCATCATCCTTTATGAATCCTCCATTGATCCCTGAATGAAAAATTTTTATATTAAAGTGTAGATACATTTCACAAAATATAAAATTAAAATATGGAAAATTATATTCCTTAAAATCATATGACTCATTGGGCCCAAATTGGTGTACATTAGGCATGAAGTGCATAAATGATGAGAATGGATGTTCAAAATTAAAATCCACTAACTCAAGCCCATAAGGTCAAAAATGAACATTTAATACCATTAAAATGTAATTAACATATTTGTTTTTATTTTATAATCAACTATATAGGTTAAATAATGTTATTATTTGGACTATAAAACATCTCAAGGATGAGAAGTTCTATGGAATGGAGGTTGTAATGACCAGGTGTTTGGATATTCTTAGAGTCTTAGTGATAATTATGAGTTTTTAGTTTGGTTGAATTTCCATTTTTAAAATTGAGGTTTGGATCAAGAACCTTAGAATTGGAATGTTTTGAAAGTATGTTTTTGGATGCGGTTGGAGTCCTGAGATATTCCAATGATTCATGGATGTGTCTCGAGAGATTCTGTGTTTGAAGTTAGAGTATTTGAGGTAGCATCATGGGAACACTGTTCGTGTAAAATAATTTCCAATCATGCACCCCAACCATGTGAACTGATATGTATAGGAACATGTTTTATTTAACCATTCTTGGAGATCCTATAAACCATGAAGATTGTTGTATTATACTATAGTAAAATTCTTTACTTTTGGCACATGGTTTGGGAAACCATGCATCCCAACAGTGAAAATATTTAAATGTAGTCAAATTATGAATCTTCCCCTCCACCTTTTTTTGATTTAACTAGATTTTTCTCTTCCCACTTCATCTAGAAAAAATGTGAGTGTTTAACTATTCACCCTCTCTTCCACTATGGAATATCCCCCTTATTCAATGAATTATTCAAGCACTTCTAGAAAAAATTTCATGCTTTAGGTAAGTCGAAGTGTCGATGACCATTTATTTTCAGTTTTCTCCACCATATGACTTTATCTTATTTTAGTATCTAATTCACCCTTTTTTCAGGTTGTTTATCAATTTTTTCATTTTCTTATGTTTTAGACCGATTCAACAGTCAATACTCGTTGAGGGTAATTCCTCTTTCTTTATTAGTTTTTCCATTAATTTTATCCCATAGTCAACTCCCCTTATCTTGTTTCTTTGGGAGAAGTATCACTCATTTTAATGACTTGATGTTTGATTCTATAGATTGGAATTCAAGTATTTATCCCTAAATATCCTGAGACTCTACTTGCACTGTAGACTAGATTTGATGCATTTGAAAGCACTATTTAGTTAAACCAGATGTTGAATACTATAGTTCGCTAAGCTCCTTCATGAGGCCCTTTTAAAAAGCTCACGCCCTTCATGAATAAATTTTCTATCATAGAACACTAGGCCATTGTGGAAGAACCAGTCATCACAAAACTCATTTTTCTGAGATACCTAATCGTTGGTCAGGACTAAGATAGAATTTTCACAATTCTCAATATCACAATCAATACATGATTCACAAACCTTTTAGCCTTCATGAATTTAAACAAATTCATCCTTTTATTAAAAACATTTTCTTGTTTAATTAAGTGGTGGTAGCTACTTATTTATAGGCTCATTATTTCATGAACCTACAATGCCTCCAATAGATTTTTGTGAACATACAAAAATATATTCATGAGGATCTATCATTCTTGAATCTCTCGTGAAATATCATCCATTCTCTAAGCTTCTAATAGTTTCAAAGAACACTTTCAACTCATCACACACAAATGATGTTTTTCACAGTTGTTAGGAACACTATCTTTCCATCACAAATCTATGAAGCTGCATATCTTCACGAATTAATCCTTTCATGAAACCAATCGGCACAAAAGCCTGTTATCATGAATGTAATTATTTTACCAAATTTTATAATATTTGTCCTTGAAAACTACCTTTCATAAATTTTAATCCATTCAATTTATTTTGAACCAAAAATTTGGCAAACAATGTGAGATGACGCCACTTTAAACACTATAGCTATCTTGAACTCTAAGATCACTTTCCATGCAAACACACTATTCAACATAGTGTGGATTGAAAACAAACACAAACATGACTCCATTTCCACCTATGAAAATCCTTATTTCCAACCATACCCCCCTTTGGTTTATTATTGATATCTTGATAAATTTAATAAAGTTTCATCCACTTATCAAAACCTAATAGGAAAGAAATAACTCATCCAACACTATAATTCTACATAAGAAAATATTGGTGTAGAAAAAAAATAGGGGAAGAAATAATTGGGTTCCCATTTTTCAGAATGCTTAATGATGTCCAAGATAAGCTCATAAAATATGAATTGTTTCCATATAACACTTAATTCACATCATGTCTCAGAATAATTGCATACTATTTCCTCATAACACCTAATTTTCATCATGTCACAAAACAATTTCTTGGTGTGTCAAAAACCATCAACCAGAAAACCTTTAAAATGACCAAAAAAATATTCAAAACATTGAATTTATCCATTATAAAACTTTTGAAAAAAACCCAAAGAACCTATATTTGTACTTCTAGTTCTCTAAAAAACCATGGATCATATCTCCCCCAAAAGCCTGAATTACTTCCACAAACAGATTGAAACTGTTAATGTAAACTGGGAGAGGGTACCATCTATAGCATTATCATGCTATGCGAAGTGGATAACACCATGGTTCAATAGAAGTTTCCCAAACACATGTTTTTTGTAAGAACCCAGATCTTATTTTCAGGTATTTCTTTCATTTTGGGTTGTTTTTGAAAAAATTATGTGTTTTTTAAAATTTTAGGAGTAGATGTCATGTACTTATAAGTACACATCATGTACACAATTTTCGTGGGTGACCGTGTACTGGTCGTGTAATGGATGAGTACATAGTCATGTGGGGTGACCTGGAGCCCGCCTAATGCAGTTGTCGGTTAAGGGAAGTACACGACATGTACCCTTGAAGAACATGTCAAGTAATTTATTTTTATTTCATTAAATGGACCATGGTCACGTCTAATTGATCGAACACCCCTCTTCTTCGTTTGTCTCGTCCAGTAGTGAATGAGACCACAAATTCTTCTCCGAGCCCCGGACTCTCCATCTTTTCTCATATTCAATTGTCTTCGATTTTGTTGGAACTGCCACTATAAGATCTTCATTCTTCTAGAGCCTCATTTCCTAATTTATCATCTTCCACAAGATATCCTCGGTTGAACATTTTTAGAGTTTTTATATATATTTGAAATTCTAGAGTGATTCAAGGCCTAAGGTTCACATATATCTTCCATACAAGGCTGAGGTCTGTGGTTTTTTCCTTCCATAGTTAGTCTTTGAGTAATATGTACAAAAGTTCCCAATACCCTAGAACGAGGTATTGTGTGTTTGTGGTTTTTAGCCCAGTTATTTCCTACTATGCCTTGTGTTATTGAGTATAGGGTTTATGATTGTATATATAGTTATTGACCTTTCTATGTATGATTTTCCAATGTTTTCTTGATATTGACTGATTGGTCTAGATTTTCCTGTTAGGTTTCTTTGTTTTCCATGCCTAGTATTGTCAAGATGGAGTGATTTTATTTGATGTTGTTATATGCTTGTAGCTATTTAGAAAAGTAGTTCATGGAAGAAATTATCCAAATAGTTCTTAAGATTTACTTTTTATGTTGAACATCTTTGTGCATGATTGACTTACACAGGGCTGTGGGAACCTGGTATAGTAGACCATAGTGAGAATGGATGTTGAGGAATTCTCCAGAGTGTCTGTTTACTTTTACGTTGCAAGACCACATGGGGTGGACTTTGTGCTCCCTAAGAGTGTATGTAGTTCCACTTTGTGAGACCACAAGGGGAATTGGATATTGAGCACTTCCTCAGAGTGACTATAGTTACTAATACGAGACTACATGGGGAATTGATGGTGAGTGCTTCCTTAGAGAGTCTTTGCTAAATCTGAACCAGAGGGGTTAGACTATGAGTACATCCAAGAGGGTTTCTTGTGTTTGTTTGGTTGAACAATAAGGGATAATCTGGGAGTACTTTCCATATGGTTACTTGTTTTTTATTAGCATATTAATTGGTACATGAAAATGAATGAAATTGAAACTGTAGGAGTGTTTACTTTTGAGTAATTCCTTGTTTACTGCTTCATTTTGATTATTTTCTACCATATATATTCACAGACTGTTAGGCACAGATCACTACTACATATATGTTTTTTATCAGTGCTACAAATGGCCTTTAACAGTGCTAAAAAATCAATGTTAATGCCAGTGAAGATAAAGAGGGGGTCCCCTTTATCAGTGCTCCAAAAAGTGTTGATAAAGACCCCTTTTATCAGCGCTAAAAAAAGCGCTGATAAAAGGGGTCTTTTATCAACGCTAATAAAAGGGTCATTAATCAGCACTTTTTTTTAGCGCTGATAAAAGACCCCATTTATCATCACATTTTTAGCATTGATAAAAGTAAAAAAATTTAAAAAAATTTAAAAAAACTTAAAAAAAATCATGCAAATCAGGGGGCTTTTATAACACTTGACCCCCCTTTTAACAGCACTTTTCCGGCCCCTCCAGGGCCCACATGAACCCCTGCCACCCTTTATCAGCACTAACCCCTCAAATCCACCCCCATGTGCACGCCCCTGCCTCCACCAGGTTTTGAACTCGAGACCTCCCTCCTGCGCGCCTAATCCCTTTCCACTCCTCTATTTTGATTTGTTTTCAATTTCATGATATCTCTATTTATATATATATATATATATTTATTTATATTTATTCATATAGTAATATATATTTATATTAATATATATATATATATTTATAGTTATATGAATATATATATATATGTAATTATATTTATATATATATATATATAGTTAGATTAGTATATAGGTATATAAATATTCGTATATTTTTATTTCAAATAAAATTGATATTATTTATTATTTAGATAAAGCTAATATATTTTATATGTAAATAGATTTTATTATTTATATTTATAATTAAATTTTAATGTGTCAATATCTAAAAATATGTATATAATGTTATATATTTGATTATAAATAGAAGTGCAATATAAAAATCCATAAAATTTCAAAGACATAATATCAATATGAATGTAATACCTTGGCATAAATTCAGTCTCCCCCAAAAAAACCAATAACACTTCCTTAAACGAGGCTACAAATCCACAAAATGTTAAAAAATTGGGCTATCCCGACTAAAATCTCATTTTTGGAGGCCTTCTGGGCCTTTTGGACTCGAAAAATATGACAGAGGATTTTCTTGAGTCACTAGCGCATAGAGCTCATCCCAGGCTTCAATTTGATATGTTGTGGAGCTCAAACGGACACCCGGATCAAAAGTTATGGTAGTTTGAAGTTCGAGTGGTGTTTTCAACATATTTTGGATCTTTTTTATTTTTTTTATTTTTATTCTTCAAATTATTATTAAATGACTATTACTCCATAATGATTAGAAAATTATTTACAAAAAATATTTTTTTAATTTTTTTATAAGCCATTTTCACTAAATATCTTATATATTAAGTGTAACTGTATGTTTACACTTATCTAAAATATATTTAAAATTATATTTAAAAAATATATATTATATTTATATCAATATAACTATATTTATATATTTAAATATTAATATATTTTTTTAATGATTTTTTTTGATGTATACCTTTAATCAGAGCTTTTAAAAAAATCACTAATAAAGACCACCCTTTATCAGCGCTACTAAAAAAGCGTTGATAAAGGGGTACTTTTATCAATGCTTTTTTTAGCGCTGATAAAATTACCCCCCTTTATCAGCGCTTTTTTCGTTAGCGTTGATAAAGGCTGGTGTTGGCCTTGCCCAGTTTTATGGTAGTGGATAGTTGGGTGGTTATCTACTGGGATTCATGTCACAACATTTTTTTTCATACTTTTAGTCCCAAACATATTATATTTTTGTAGGTCTAGATAAGGGAAAGAATCCTTCTACTTCAGGTACTTTATTGATGTTGAAAAGTTATTTACATGTTTTTCTTGTACATTTATTTTGTTCTCTATTCCAGCATTGTGACTTGTTTGGATGCTTTCCTAGACATGTGTATCATGCATCATTTATATATATGTTCTAAAGTTGATTATTAATTTGAGTCTTCCACTGGTTACTTATTGAATGTTATTACTGCTTCTGCTATTGTTATCTGTTTCTTTCCATTTCATTACCCTGCCAATGAAGAAATAGATTCCCCACTATCACACCCAAGTCCCTCACTACTAGTCGATAACCTCTGGAATTTTGAGAAATGCGCTTGAGACCATGTGATCGGCCTGGTACGGGGCACCTCTGGGTGGCACCTGGAACTGGAACATTACAAAGTGGTACCAAAGGTATGTTCTTTTCTTCCTGGATTACTATTTGGAACCTATAGATAGGGATAGTATAGATTAGGTAATTAGTAATAAGTTATGCCCGGGGGTAGCTAACATGTGTACAAGGAAAAGCCAATTTACCTTGTATATTGTGATTTTTATTGTTTTTTGATTATTATAGTTGATTTTATTTCACCATTGGGTGATTCCCATGTATTGTGATATTATTTCTGATAATATTTAGGTTCTATTTCTGTTTAAACCTAATGATATGAGGGTATTCCATCTCATGCTTCATATAGGTACTTTCTAGAGATCACATGACATTCATCCTTGCCATACCATTTAGGGTGAATTTCCAATTGCATGTTGTTGTGATAGATGTTGTTCTAGAAAAGTATGTTGTTGTGATATATGCCTTGATAAAATATATACTAATTGATAGAGAATTGGATGGCGTAAGGTTTCATTAGAATGAATACCAAGATTTGGTTCTTGTGGTGTTATGGGCCCTCATGGATCAAAATTCAGTGGATCATTTTTTTATTCCTTGTATATGACATGTATAAGATTCCAAGATTTGATTCGTGGGGAGTATGGTCCCACACTTATCATAATTTGGAACTTTATTGTTTGTTTCAGTGTTTTTCTGGGTTCTAGAGTAGTTTATGAGGCTTATTGTCTGGAAAAACCTAGAATACACGGTGTGTAATAATACATACACACCATGTATCCTTCTGTTCAGGAAGGAAAAACTTTTCTTAAGTACACACTATGTACTGTATGTACACACCGTGTAGTCCTTAATCGTGTGACTAACTATGTGGCAAGAGACATGAGGTTGAGAAATCTTTGGTGGAACACTCCATGTACCAGACATAAACATCATGTTGTTTATACCATGTGTTTGGTCATGTGACTAACAACACGGTTCGGTGAAGCTCTTCTAGTACATTCCATGTTTGGAACAAACACGCCATATAGTCATGTTCTAGGGGAACCGTGTGGGTTAGTCATGTTGAAGAACTCAGTCATGGGAAGAGTATTCAAGTACATGTTGTGTGTTAGGACAATATTCCATGTTTATGGGGTGTTACATGACCTGGGTTAGCAAAAGTACACGCCAATGTGAAGGATTAATGGAATAAGCCATCTAGTTGTTTTACATACCGTATACCCATGTTTTGAAAAACTTGAATGATTTCTTTCTCTGGTTCCCTTCTTACACTTCTAAGTTTCAATCCATGATATTCTTTATCTATGGTGTGTGCTTGACCTTGCAGAGTTGTAATGCCCCAACCCCAAAAGCCTAGATCTGGTGCATTATTTTAATACATCGGAATAAATATAAGGAATAAAATCATAAATGACCGATCAGTTTATAAATTTTAGAAAATAGATTACATACATGAACGTAACATTACACATTAGAAAATAAAACACCACATAAATTATCTTTGAGAACTCCATTAATCCCCTAGATTAACCCTGCATATCAATCATTATACACTTCTTGGAATCCTAGGAAAATAAAACATAAGAAAGGGGTGAGATCAGATGCTCAGTAATAGTAAGTAATACAGCAAAAGAAAACATAAACATTAGGCATGGTGAATAATTGAAAACACATGCCTTTAAAAATAATAAACATGAACACTTTATGGTGGGAATATGAGCTGAGTAAATAATGAAATAATAAAACATAGTCATGGGTATTTTACTAGTCGAATAAATACATTAAATATCAATAGATAATCGCATAATTATGGAATTCATAATTTTAGACATCATAACCACATAATAAAGGCCTCGTGCCGAGACTACACATAAGATTTTGTCAAGTCCTTGTGCCAAGACACTAGTTTTCCTCATGAGACCTACTGATGCATCAAGGAGCTATAGAAGGCTCCAACCATCACATACTAAGTCTAATTCATTCCTCATATGAAAAGGTTGAAATATAATATAAACATTAGTATTAAAACTAGCATACGAAATGTCAATATTTTAACCACAAATCATGAATAGTATAAAAATAGCACATCCACAGTCAAATATAACACATTAAATAAAATATGAAAGTTTGTATAATAATAGTTTAACCTCAATCGAGAATAATGAAGGATATTGACAGAGTTGAAAATAAACATCTAAACTATTTTAGAGAAATATCCCCCTTTTCATTTAAAACATTGAAAACTAACACTATTTATCAAGAAGCCATTTAAAATAGATTTTTGAATCAATGTGTCCCATACCACTATGAAACTTTTAAAAGGAATTTTAATTTTATAACATTGATGTCCATATAAATATATCCTTAAAACCATTTTTAAAACATGGACATTAATTAAAAGGATTTAGAAGAATCAATCTTTAAATCATTTAAAAAGATATTTTAGTTAAAGAGTTCCTAACCAAATGAGAGACGCTTGAATACAAGTAATTGAGGAATAAAATTAATCAAAACAATATAATATCATGAGAATAAATGGATTCATGATATAATATGTCAATGGGTAGTATATAAACCATATAAAAGTGAATTGGAATATAACAATAAAGAAGTCTCAATGGAATGTTAATTAAGATGAAACCCCTAATAACGACCACATCTTTAGGTTAAGAATAAATCAATGGAATAATTATGTGTGACAAATATAAATACACTAAATATGATTGGATATTCAGTGTAAATCAATCAGAGGAAATTCACACATATTCTTGTAAAAACAACACCAATGACTATGATGTTTTACTCAATTAATGGAAATTGAGGTAAGATTACTATTATCAAGTTCATATCAATGACTTGAAAAATTATCAATGGAGTGATTATCTGTATTAAAATTATATCCACACAAAGGGGAGTGGAAATTACTGCATAAATAATAAATAGTGATTGCACACATAATCTTGGAGTAAAATAATCAATGAAGTATGCGTAAAGCCTAATGAGTGGAAATTGAAATTTGAAATTCCCATACCGATTTGGTAACTCACGAAACATACACCCCATGAAATAAGGATCATTCAACGAAGATGTAAATACCCAAAAATAAAATTATATTACACAAATAATACAATAATGATTTGTAAATATGCCACACAAAAGGAAATAGTGGCTAATTTAGTATGAAACTCACGAGAATGAAAACTGAGATGAAAAACCCTTACCACATTGAAATCAGTTGAGTCATATGAAAAAATGCTAATAACCACCCAATGAATCAAAGAATACCATGAATATAGAGCGAATCATGATAATATATATCAAATGGTAGTACACAATACACCACATGCAATAAATAAGTGGTGAACAATGGAAATCTCATGGACTTTAAAGTAAGATAAGAAACCCCTTACCTTGTGTCCAACTTCACTCGTTCTTTATTTAATATCCTGAATAATAAAATAAAGTTAAGTTATACTTGATTCAAAGCCTTTTTAAAATTTATTATTTCTTTTATATCACTTATGAGCATGTTATAAACATTACGTACTTATTTAAGTTAATAACGGTCGTTTTGTTGATATTTGGTACTTGAGTCAAATGTAAACTTCTTATAATTACATGTTGTCCTTGTGGTCGAAAGTACTTTATCTATATAAAGATAGTCATGATTTATATATCATATATATCTTATATATCCAGTATATATATTTAATTATAACAGTATATAACATTTGGAGATAAGAAATGAAATGCACCGATCATTGAGACGGTAAGTTGTACGTACGCATGAACGCTACTTTCATTATAGTTTGTATTTTAATTGAATGAATGATTAATGATAAATAGGTATGTTATAATTCTAGTATAATTTCATATATAATTTTATTAACTCTGCCCTTTATACTTTCCGCGTTTGGCATAGACGAGTCATATCTCTTTGAGGGGTTGTAGTCCGCACTTCCTCAAATGAATTTATCGCATTTACCCATTACAGAAACCATAAAGGTATGCTATAAATGAAAATATAAAGAAGCATAGAAACAATATAAATATAATATATATCACATATAAATAAATTTCCATCTTAATGGATTCCATAAGAGGCGGTAGGAATAATTTAACAATCATTCTTTCGTGAGTCTGTAGTTCGCCATCCATAGAAACAATATGTTCTTTTCCCATTAGATGGAGGTGTGTGTAAGTGTAGTTTGAATCCTTCTTCTCATAACAACCGAGTATATTTATTATACTGGTTTTGTTATAAAATAATGTAATAAAAATATTTTAGGGGGTTGGATAAGTAAAATAAAAGAAGAGAACTTTAGAGAAGACGTTACCTTAAAATTGGGTAACTCTCTTTGGTTTGATCCAAAAAGATTTCTTGAAGTGCCTTATGGATAAGGTAAGGATTCTAGGTGGAAGGGAGTGATATTGAGTGCTTATTTGGGTAGAGTCTGTATGATAAAAGGGGCTTGAGAGGTGTGAGTAATGGTTTAGAGGTGAGGGCTTTTTATAAGGGGGAGGAGGGGCTCTTCAGGAAGCATTGAAAATATTATTTTATCATATAATGATTTTTGGTTTATAAAGGTCCAAAACACGTTAAGTTTGAAGACATGATGCCTCATGTTCTAAATAAATCATCTAATAAGAATTAGACAAGTTTTGAATATTTTTTTAGTTTTTATAATCTTGTTTATTTTAATCATTTATTAATGAGGTTAAAACTGCATCATTATTGTGTCATAAATAAATTTGTTTATTTGATGCCTAAAAATTATAAAAAATATTCCATGATGTAGGAAATCTTTCTATATTTACAAATAATATTAATAGTCTAAAATATAACTTATATAATCCCATGTATAAATTTAATTTAATAAAAGATATTTGTTTATGTCATTTTTTGCCTTTACTTTATGTTAATTAAAATAAAGTGTCATTATCACTTTTAAGTGGCTCCATTGGCTACCAAAATCGACACAAGGATGCCCATGGTCGTTAATGACTCATACAATATGGTTAGGAGAGCTTTTAAGGTAATTTGGTATTATTATAATATTTTTTTTACCTTAAATTGCCCTATTTACCTTTAACCGCGGTAAATAAAAGTCGAAAGATACTATTCACCCAAAATTATTTTAATCTTATTGAACCAAATTTTACTAACTAATAACAGCCATGTATGTCTGATTTTCGAAATTCAATTCACATAAGTGGTAAAATTTCATTTCAATGAAAAATTCAGATTTTTAACTACTACTTAGTGGTTTCACTATTCATCAAAAATTGAAGTTTTTCAGAAAAATACCAAAAATTAAGATTAATCTATATTTGATATTACGAATTCAAAAATGATGTCTATTTTTACAAATTCAAAACATCAAATTTGGATTAATTAAATCAAAATTAATTCCCATTGTCAAAACAAAAAGTGTGTTTTTAAGAAATATTAACTACCAAAAGATTGACACTTTTTTATGTTCAATTTTAATGTGAAATTACTTCCAATAACAAAAATTGAGTTAAATGGTAAAAAATATAATATAATTACACTTCAAAACCAATTAAAAATATAATTTAACCATATAAATTAATTAGATTAAAAGGTAGTATTGAATAAAAATACAGTATTCCTCACTATTCATAAAAACCGAACATTATTATAAAAATACCAAAATTTCATCCAAAGTAAATATTGATGTATTGATTCTAAAGAACAATTTTATTTTTTTCAAATTAAATATGTAAAAGTGTCAAATATTGGATTTAAAAAAGGTTCTCCATTAAAAGGTTGTAAAATGGCATTTTTTTTTGAAAAAAACATTTTTTATCTGAAAATTTGAATTTGTTCTTATAATATGTCTAAGGAACACATAATACATAAGTTAAAATTATATGGTGTACAAAAAAATTCAAAATCTGGTTAATACTATTCATACCCGTTTTTTGAATGGCAAGTTTGGTAAGTCGTCGTGCCCTCGAACTTAGTGTTGTGTGTGGTGGAAGCTATTGAATTACATTAAAGAGAAAATGTATTATAAAATATTGGGTTATTACAAGAGTCATGCCACCGAGACATCCTCTGGTTGTTCTCCAGTTATAGGGTAGTGACCAGACGCTGGACATGGCAAATCAAAAACTTCCAAAAGATCTTCCAGATGTGCCCGTCTTGGATCCAACCGTTATCCCGGATACAGGTGTTGATGCACAGATTCAAGAGGGATTCATGAGGTTTATTCAGACCTTCTGAGGAGTACCGCCTCCTACCCCATATATGGAAGATTTGACACGGGTATTTTAGCAGTATTATCCTCCTACTTTCTCAGGGGATGGAGGACCCCATGATGCTGAGTCATGGTTAAAGGCCATGCTTTTGATCTTCGAGAATCTGGAGATTCCTCTAGAGAGGAGGGTGAATCTCACTACTTATATGTTTCGGGATTCTGCCAAGAGATGGTGGGATGTGATCTCATAGGATGGACTCGGACAGGTTATGGATCAGGATGAGTTCCATCATGCCTTATACAATTACTTCTACCTGGAGACTTTGAGGGCAGATCTAGCCCAAGATTTTATGATTCTGGAGCAGGGTACTCTTTCTGTTATGGAGTATTCCTCTCACATCACAGAGCTTCATCACTTCACACCCATTCTAGGAGGTGATGAGTTATTCCTGGAAATGAAGTTTAAGGATGGCATCAGGCACAACATCTGATCTCTGGCGAACCTCTTCAAGTTGACTTCCATCACTTATATTGTCAACCAGGTGCTGATTACATAGTGCAATCTGAGGGATTTTGGAGATATGATCCTAGGCGGCTTCGCATCCGGAGTTTGTACCCCTCCTACTGATAGTAGGAAGCTTTATAGGGAGTCTATGCGTGGAGACCCATGGAATTAGGATACTTCTTCTAGAATCTAGGTGTTGTGATACCAGTTTATGAGGAGTGGGAATACGAGGCCACATTCCCTGAGATACCCAGTCGAGTTCCAATCATGTGGTAAGATGGGTCATCTTCAGCAGTTCTGTCAGTTTTTCTCACCAGCAGCTGGTGATAGGGGTTCTTTTATGACTTCGTGTTCAGGAGCAGCACCACCAGTTTCTCACCAGTCAGGGAACTGGTGTTCTTCCGACCATTCAGGCCGAGGTGGATTTCATGGTCATTGTAACTAGTCAACAGGATTTTAGTGACAACAGGGTGGGTCAGCTAAGGGTGGTCGGAAAGGGTCATAGGGTCGTGGTACAGGCCAGACTTTTGCAGTGGAGTAGACCCAGCAGGAGCAGGATCCCAGAACCTATACAGTTTGAGGTACGATTCTAGTTTCCTCAGTTTTAGCTTCTTCACATTTCAATATAAAGGCTTCCCATATTTTTGTATCTGTTGTTGTTTTAGAGAGACTTGGGCTCTGTATCTTTACATCTACTGATATCTTGAAACTGGACACTCTGTTGAGGACATAAATGGCTAGTGTATTCCAGTGCAAGGAGTGCCCTCTTGAGGTTGGTGGGTGTAACATCTTTTGTTACCTTTATTTACTAGAGATGACATGTTAATATATCATTCTCATAATGGAATATTCACTTTCATTCTAGAAATTTTTCAACCGTTATCGTTGTAGGGTTATTTTCACATCACCAGAGGGTGGATCGTTTCTTCATAAGAGAGGATGGGATGTCTAGGAGAGAAGAACGGGACCCGAGATTCATGGGTTGAGAGGAGTTACAGCCCAGATTTCTGGTCTATATCTAGATGACTAGGAGACATTATAGTTGTACTTTCCTTCAGTGGTGGACCTTTTCAGGGATGTCTTTCTAGAGGAATATTCAGGTTTTCCTCTAAAGAAAGGGGTAGAAGTTTCTATTGATCTTGCTCTAGGAGTGGCACTACTGTCAATTCCTCCTTATAGGATAGATACACTAGAGTTATAGTAGCTCAAGAAGAATCTAAATGAGTAACATGCTAAGTGTTTCATCCAACTTAGAACATCTCCTTGGTGTTCGCCTATCCTATTTGTGAAGAAGGTGGAAGGTACCCTCAAAATTTGTGTGGATTATCAGAAGTTGAACCAGTTGACGGTCAAGAACTGATATCCCTTGCTGAAGATAGATGATCTCTTGGATCATCTTTGAGGAGCCCGATTGTTCTCAATGATTGACATGAGATCTGGTTATCATGAGTTGCATGTTAGACCATCTGATATACCTCTTACAGCCTTTCAGAGCAGGTATAGTCTATACGAGTATGTGGTTTTGACCTTTGGTCTTATGAATGTGCCTGATGTTTTCATGGAACTGATGAACTGAGTGTTCCATACATACTTGGATTCCTTCATGGTAGTCTTCATGGACGATATCTTGGTGTACACTCACACTCGACATGACCATGCCACACGTCTTGAGATCATTTTGAGTACACTAAGAGAGAATTGGTTATATGCCAAGCTCTCAAAATGCCACTTTAGGATGGACCAGATTTACTTATTAGGTCATGTAATCTCAGAGACCAGAGTATCTGTATACCCAGAGAAAGTGAGGTAAGTAGTTTTATGGGAGAAACCAAAGAGCTTCTTTGATATCCGAAGTTTTCTAGGTCTGGCTGGATACTATAAACGTTTTATATAGCAATTTTCAGGCTTAGAAATTCCCCTATCGGGCCTGGCTAAGAAGGGTGTGATGTACCTATGGACAGATTCTCGTGAGTCAGCCTTTATTGAGATAAAACGTATGTCGACTTTAGCACCGATTATAGTTTTTTAGAGCTGGGAAAGAGCTATATAGTTTACTGTGATGATTCAGGTATCGGGCTGGGAGTAGTTCTTATGTAGGGAGAAGGATTCATTGTGTAAGGGTCTCACCAGTTGAAGCCACATGAGCTGAATTGCCCAATGCATGATCTGGAGTTGGCTGCATTTGTTCATGCTTTATGTTGTTTGAGACACTATCTGTTGGGAGAGAATTTTGTGGTTTTCACCAACCACAAAATTCTCAAGTATATCTTCACTCAGCGCGATCTGAATTTGAGATAGCGAATGTGGGTTAAGTACCTTCAGTATTTTGAATTTGAGATTGCCTATACACCTAGGAAAGGCAACACAGTGGCTAATGAGTTCAGTAGGAGGACTCAGATACGGAAAGTTCAAGAGGCCAGTAGTGAGTGGAAATTTATGACTTTGTTCTCTGAGATACATTTGGAGGTGTCTGACAGACAAGGATAGTCATTTATTTCTTCTGTAGCTATTACCACTACTCTACCTGATAGAGTGTGAATGATGCAACTATCAGATTCTGAAGGCCTAGTCCTACGGGAGAGTGTTCTAGGGTAGGACCCTATTCCTAGATGGGTAGTAGGTTAGGATGATATCTTGTGTTTTCATGGGCGTGTATGGGTTTCATCAGACATATGTGAGGAGTTAATGTGAGACATTCATTCCTCAATTTTGACTATTCATCCTGGTATCACCAAGATGTATCGAGTTCTACAGAGTCACTATTGGTGGCCCAGTATGAAAAGAATTGTTTCTAGTTTTGTGATAAGGTGTTCCACCTATCAATAGGTGAAGGCAGATCATCTTTGACCAGCATGGATTTTTAAACATTTACCCATTCTTAAAAGTAAGTGGAATGATGTGGTGATGGATTTAGTGACTTGTTTATAGATATCTCCTTGAAATAATGATGTAGTTTGGGTTGTCATTGACAGACTCACGAAGGTTTCTCACTTCTTTACAATTAAGGATACCTTCAGTGTTAATGATCTGGGAAGGCTATACATTTGAGATATTTTACATTTACATGGATTTCTGCACTCCATTATTTTAAATAGGGATGAACATTTTACTTCTTGGTTCTATTAAGGGATACAAAAGGCCTTGTGTACACTGGTACTTCTATGTACAACTTACCACCCCCAGATAGATGACCAGTCTGAGCATATGATACAGGTGCTGGAGGACATGCTAAAAGCATGAGTCTTAGATTTTGGAGGTTCTTGGGAGAATCGCATACCTCTTGTGGAGTTTTTCCTACAGTAATAGTTTTCAAGAAACTATTCAGATGAAACCTTATGAGGCTTTGTATGGTAGTCCATGACGACCACCCTTATGTTGGTTGGAGGAAGGAAAGGAAGCTATGTTGGGACCTCATCTTGTTTAGGAGACCGTAGAACTTATAGAGTTGATTCAAAAGAGGACGACTACTATACAGTCACAGTAGAAGTCTTATGTTGATCGATGGAGACGGCCTCTGGAGTTTGAGGTTGGAGATAAGGTTTTCCTACGTGTCACACTGAGGTTAGGACATGGGAGGATTATGAGACAAGGAAAGATTTTACTGAGATACATCGGGTTATTTGAGTTTTTTGGAGGGAGTGAGGACGGTTTCCTATCTGTTTCAGTTACGTAAGAGGTATCAGACTATGCATGACGTCTTCCACGTTGTTCAAGGATTCTTCTTCTATGCCACCTTTCTAGGAAAATTCAAGGACAAATTTCTTTAAAGGGGGAAGTTTTTACGAACCCAGATCTTCTTTCCAGGTATATCTTTCATTTATGGTAGTTTCTTAGAAAAAGTGGAGTTTCTGTAAATTTTAGGAGTACACTCCATGTAATTATTAGTACATGTCATGTACCCAGTTGTCGTGGGTGAATGTGTACTAGTTGTGTAACGGCCGAGTACATGGCCATGTGGGGTGACATGGAGACCGCCTAAATCGGAATCCAGTTAAGGCAAGTACACATCATGTACCCTAGAAGAACACATCGTGTACTTTCTTTTTATTTCATTAAACGGACCGAGGTCGCGTCTAATAGAAAAAACACCCTTTTTCTTCATTCATCTTGTCCAGTAAAAAACAAGACCTCCGATTCTTCTCCAAGCCCCTGACTCATCATCCGTTCTCTAATTCAACCATCTTCGATTATGTTGGAATCTCTAGGGTAATCTCTTCCTTCTTCTACATCCTTGTTTCCTGATTTCTCCTCTTCCATGATATATCCTCAGTTGAACATTTTTAGAATTTTTGTAGATATACAGAATTCTAGGATGATTCAAGGCCTGAGTTTCACATTTACCATCCATAAAATGTCGAGGTAGGTGGTTTGTGCCTTTCCATAGTTAGTCTTTGAGTTATATGTGAAAAAGTTTCTAATACCCAAGAATGGGGTATTTTGTGTTCACATTTTTTGGCCCTATTATTTATTATTATGCATTTTGTTCTTGAGTAGAGGTTTTGGGATTTTAAATAGTGTTATTTACCTTACTATGGATGTGTTTCCCATGTTTTCTTGATATTGACTGATTGGTATAGCTTTTCCTATTAGGATTATTTGTTTTCCATGCCTAGTATTGTTAGGATTTATTGATTTTATCTCATGATGTTATATGCTTGTAACTGTTTATCCAAGTAGTTATTGAATTCTATTATCCAAGTAGTTATTAAGGATTAATTTGGATGTTGAACATCATTGTGCATGATTCTATTACACAGGGTTGTGGGAACCTGGTGTAGTAGACCATAGTGATAATGGATGTTGAGGGCTTCTCTAGAGTGTCTGTTTACTTTTACATTGCAAGAACATAGAGGGGATGCACTTTTTTCTCCCGCAGAGTGTCTATAGTTCCATGTTGCGAGACCATAGGAGGAACTGGACATTGAGTGCTTCTTCAGAGTGTATATAGTTACCAATATGAGAATGCATGGGGAATTGACCGTGAGTGGTTCCTTAGAAAATATTTTCTAAATCTGGACCAGATGGGTTAGACTATGAGTTCATCCGAGAGGTTTGCTTGTGTTTTTTTTTTGTTAAACCAGAGGGGATAGGTTGTGAGTAATTCCTAGAGGGTTACTTATTTTTTATTAGCTTCTTACATGATACATCAAAATGAATGCAATTGAAACTATAGGAGTGTTTACTTTTGATTAATTCCTTGTTTACTGCTTCATTTTGATTATTACCTACCATATATATTCACTTACTATTAAGAATAGATATTTGGGTGGTTTCCTACTAGGATTCATCACACACCCTATATGTGTCATGCTTTTGGGCCTCAAAAGATTATATTGTTGTAGTTCTAGATAAGTTCAAGCACCCTTCTACTTCAGGTACTTGATTTTCATGGAGCTGGAGAACTTGGGACCATGCTGAGGCTTGCGATGCTAAGGAGTTATTTACTTGTTTTTATTATACACTGATTTACTACTATATTCCAGCATTGTGACTTGTTTGTATGCTTTCCTAGACATATGTATCATGCATCATTTATAAATATGTGCTCAAGTTTTTTATTAATTTCAGTCTTTCTCTGGTGACTTATTGAATGTTATTACTACTTCCACTATTTTTATCTGTTTCTTTCCACTGCATAACTCTGTCAATGAGGGAATAGTTTCCCCACTATCACACTCAAGGCCATCACTGCATGTTAGAAGCCTCTAGAATTTGGGGAAATACACTTGAGTCCATGTGACCATCTGGGTACGAGGAACCTCTAGGTGGCACCCAAAACCAGGACATTACATGATTCCAATGGATTAATAATAATTTCAACCACCCATTCATCAGTTCCAAAATTATCCATTTTAATTACAACTTTTTGAACATTTTCTTGATTAAGTGTTATCTGATCACAATATGTTTTGTAAGATATTTCTAAAAAAGAATCTTTATTACATAATTTGTGATCTTTTTTCGTAGTGAGTCACTATTGGATGTTTCACCTCATCACCAATATCAGCTAGTTTTTACCTCATCCACAACAGTTGGGTGAAAGAATTTATAGTAAAGATATAATCTAATTTAACCATAAAAAGAGAGGTTTTTTTCCTATTTCTTTCCCAATAATACCATACATTTTTTTCCTTTGAAGAATGTTCCACCACTTGTGGACTTTCTATCCACCACAACTCTATCCCAATCAGCATAAAAATGATTATAATTCGTCATATATTCCTCATTATAAGTATAAAACAAAATTGATTGTAGCATGAATATACCTCGTGATTCATTTAATTTCTACCTAATGATATTCCTTCAAATTACATAAGAAATTGGACTCTAAGCATGATTCTATGATGATATCTGGCCATGTTGCCATCAAGTATAATAATCATTCAATAATTCTCATGTACAGGGTCCTATCCACAGATGTCCCATCCTTTTGCTTTCAACATTTTTTCCCAACCACAATCAGAGTCAAATTTATTTTGGATCGAAGTATTTTTAATTTCTTCAGAATATATCCTTTATATTTTTCTTGAGAAATGAAGGTATAGTCCTTCTTTTGAACCACCTGTAGACCCAAAAATTATGTGAGTACACCAATATTTGAAATTTCAAATTTTTATTTTATTAGAAAATTCCTCCATATATCCCTACATACATTCAACAAAAATAATATCATCCACATACACAAGAACCATAAATCTATCACTTTGAGTATTCTTCACATAGATATTACGGTCAAAAATTCATCTTTAAAATTATATCTTCTTCAAATAAGAATCTAGTCAAGAATAACATATTTTTAGTGACTGATTCAGATCATAGAGTGACTCTTTAATATACAAACCTTCATTTCATCATTACCAATCAGAAAACCCACTGATTTCTCAATGTAGACACCTTCTTCAAGAATGATATTTAAGAAATATGTATTTACATCTATCTTATAAACATTGTACCTTATTTGAATCACCAAAGAAATAAAGGGCTTGATCGACTCCAATATAACCATTGGAAAAAATAGTTCTTCTACATCAAATCCTTTTATCTTTTCATACTATTTACACACCAATAACACCTTATTCCCAATCACATTTCCATGTTGACCATGTTTCTTTAAGGATCTGCTTTATTTCAATAACATTTTGATTTTTAGGTATCTTAACAAGATCTAACATATGGTTCTTCTCATTCTAATCTAGTTATTCATCCATGGATTTACCCCATGATTCATCATTTGGTTTTTCTTAAAACGATGTTGGTTCAACATCATAATGTTCCTCATTCATCATTATCTTTGTTTTTATGGGGGGTCCAATCCCTAATGATGTTAGATTGATCAATTTATGAACTTATATTTCCCTTGTGAGCTTATAATGATGTTTATTACATCATATATTCCACTTCTGATTATTATTATAAATCATCATCATTTTCTGAGCATGGAATGTCTTTCATGCTTTCCACTCTATTTGTATTTGAATTAGTCCAACATACTTCTTCATCTCTTATCATATCATTGAATGATCTCCTTGAGGTATTTATGATTTTACCTTCAAGGATATTGACAATATTTCTTTCAAAAATTCATCCAATATGATTATTGTAACATTTTTAGGCTTTACACATCATTGTATATCCAAGGAATATTTCCTCATCTAAAACTTCACTGTACATTCCTTGATTTCCTTCTTTGTTTGGATAAAACATTTACTTCCAAAAAACCTGAATACACTTTATAGAGGGACTCCATCCATACATTAACTAATATGGTGTCTTGGTTTCTCTAATAAAAATATCTATTATATTTTGAGTTTACACTACTACATGAACAACATCTTTCCAATAATGATGAGAAATAAAACTCTCAGTCAGTATACCTATATCCATATTGTTCAACTATTGATTTCTACATTGAAAAACTCTATTTTTCTATGGGTTTCTCACTACATCCACCTCCTGATTTATTCCATATTTTTTTTCCAATAATTTTCAAATTCAATGTATATGTATTCTCCTATATTTTCATATTGTAGAATCCTGATTGTGTGCCCAGTTTCATTCTCAGTAATTAGATGATAACACTTCAAGAAATAATGAACATGTTGTTCCCTCTTCATAATAATTAATCAAGGAATTATACCATAATCATCAAGAAAAAAATGAACTAACTCTATCCATATGTGTAAAGAAAAATTTCTTGTACCACATATGTCTCTGTTGATTAGATTAAGTAGATTGTATTCTCTTTTATTCTTTGTCTGATATGAACACCCACCCATCATTTTCTGCATACAGGAATCACATTTATTTTACAATGAATACTTCATATTGGTAATATCAATGAATATTAAGATTATATATCTTTATCGTGCTTTTTTAATTAATGTGACCCAACCTCGGGTGATAACAATTTTTTTTATTTAACTGTTAAGTAACAAGTGTTCACTTTGCTATCAACATGATATAAATTTCAATATTTTCTAAATCATTTCATGAGAGAATTACTTATATTTCCTTTGATAGTTCACCCCTTTGATTAAATTTCACTGTCAGTCCTCATTCACAAAGTTGAATCACACTCAGGATATTGTGGTGAAAACAATCCACACAGAGAAATTAAGCTTTCCTAAGATCTTCATTTCACAATTCTATACTTACCTACCTTTGATCATTAAAGAACATCATTTCCAAACCACATTGTTCCAAAAACATTTTTCTTAACATTATTTAGTAATTAATCATTTCCATTCATATGGTATTAGCACCCGCTGTTAAGAATCTAGGTGATAATATTCTTTGTATCTTTGAGATCTATTTCTACAAGGTTGGAATTCATGATCTTCTTCTTCTCATTCCTTGAGATACTTCATTGAGTTGAGGATAAATATGTATTTTCCAATCTATTTTCCATATTCATGGGTTGATCATACTTATATATTTTTTCACATGATAATACTTATTTTCAAGAGAAACTCCACCTGGTTGGTGGGTGTTGATTTTTCTATGACTTCTATAGGTAATGTTCCCACCTTTACTTTTCCTGCAATGAATATCTTTATGGACATAGTTAGAATAGTGAAAAAATATCTATAGAAATTAGTTCTTATATATGATGTAGGAAATGGTCTCATTATCCTTTTTCAACATCCAAGAGCATCCTAATTTATATTGATCCTTTATTCTTCATAATATGACATGGTATGGCCTAGAAATCCACATAATTGACATTTTATAATAGGAAATGTCATTTCACTTCCATTACTCCTCGTTTCCCATTCCTTTTTTAATGTATTTGACTGGAGTTCATCTCTTCATACATGATGATAATTTTCAGCACACTTTTCTATTTTATTTTAATCTTTCTTTTTTAGAACATCTTGTTTCTTTTTGATATTTCCAAATTTCATCTTCCTTTTATTTTGGATCATATTATTTCTAGACATTGATGATTCAATATCATAAAAAAAATCCACATTTTCCTATATATGTGAATATATGTTCATTCAATGCCTTATCTGCTTCTTCATAACCATGTTTAAATATTTTTAACAACTCTATATATGAAAATTTTTCATAATATGATTTATTATTCCATTCCTTTGAATTCGATTTAGTTTCCAATTTACTCCTTATAGTAACAACTTTTTCTTCATGTCCCTCAACTATCTTATCCTTATCCTTTAGCATGGATGTATGTTCATTAATGAATTTTTATTAAACTTCAATCTGGTGTTTAAATTCCACAACTTCTTCTTATATTTAAAGAGTTTTTGAATTTTAATCTGATTCTTATTCCAGTCAATCAATTTCCACTTCAAGTTGATCAGAATACTTTGATGACTCTTCTATAATTGATCTCATATTTTTTATCTTTATTTTAATGTCAAATATATCAATTTAATCTTCATGTACCACCGTGATATCAACAACACCAATCAAAAAATTATCTTTATATTTTGAAGGTTCTACCTTTTCAACAATAGCAATAATGTGAGCTTGGTTTCTATTTTTAAAAACTGATTTTCACCCTCCATAAATTCATTATCATCTTTTTAATCATTATAAAAAAATCTCTGCAATTTCATTCCTGTTTTGAAGTCTCTTTTTTAAAGAAACATTTTCTAAAGTTTCTATATTATTCTAGCTTCACTTTATTTATTATCGAACTTCCTTGAGCACCGAGAGGTAGTATTACCAACTCTACCACATCAAAAATATTCCATAGGTATATTTCCTTCAAATTTCAATTTTCCTCTCTTTATTGTTTTTGTAAAATAGGAAATGAATTTTTTTTACTAACTATCTTCATCAACAATATTTATGGAATCCTCAAGTTTTTAGATGGCCTTGAATACCATTTCTTATCTTACTCAAGTTACTCCATCTTCTAGTTTGACTCTCATTTCATAAGCCACCAAACTACATAGTATATCATCTACATAAAGTTTAGACATATATATTTCTTCAAGGGATGACACATTTGTATTGTATAGTGGTGGAAGACTTCTAAAGATCTTCTTCACATTGTCAATGTATTTAATATCTTCACCAAGTCCTCAAATTTCTCAAACAACTTTAGTAATTCTAATAAAAAGTGTTTTTTGCGTTTTCATTACGAAGCATTTCTAGATCATCAAACTTATTTTTGAAAACATAGAGTTTGGCCTCCTTCACTTTGTTATTTCATTTTTTCCCACATAAACATTGATGAATTAAAAATCATCACTTTTAGGGAGATTTGATCAGATGGATGTGTAGTAAGGGAATTATTTTTCTTTTGAATCAACATAAATCATTTTCCTATCCATTTTAATCAACAAAAGTGTATCCATATAAGTGATCAGAATCCCCTAAGAAGTGGAAAAAATAATTTCCATCCCAAGGGATATCAAATGAGATATCATCCTATTATTCCAAATATATAAGTATCTTCCATAAAGGGGGGGACTTCCTTGACATTCACAAAATTCTCCATGAAAAAATAGAAAATAGATTTAACTACAATAACATGTATGCTCTAATACCACTTGTAGGACCCTAGAACATCCAGAAAGGGGAGGGGTGAATCAAGGTGTCAAATTTTTCTTTTAAAGTATTGTATCTTGTTCCTAAATTTGTAGGAACTTATGAAGCATGTTTTATGGAATTATAGAGTA
Organism: Viscum album; assembly: GCA_963277665.1. NCBI lineage: Eukaryota > Viridiplantae > Streptophyta > Magnoliopsida > Santalales > Viscaceae > Viscum > Viscum album. The sequence goes on along the minus strand of OY728165.1, from coordinate 1,710,471,987 downwards.
TTTATGCATTAATATTAAAAGAGACAACAAATTAGGTTAACCTAGTTCACCACTAAGGGATGGCCCATGAAGCATATGCTGAAAGTGTATTGGCCATACCAAAAAACACAAACCTTCACTAGTTGTGGAATACCGAAGTTTATACATAGTCACTTTTTTCCAGAAACATTTACTTTAAAAGAATTTAGGGATAATACACTACCTACTTTGTAACAATTCCATCAACTCCCACAAAATTGATACTTTGGGTGTAGTCTCACTACTTTTAATGAATTGAAGGTATCTTAAGTAGATTGGAATTTAATCCTTCTTCCGTAACTAGAACTTGATTTTGATTTCACCATATACCTGATTTGACGAACATGAAAGAATTTTTTAGTTAAAATAGATGTTCAATACTATTGTTAGTGAAGCTCCTTCATGAAGCTCACACCCTTCACAAAGAAAATTTCCTTCACGGAACACTATGTCATTATGAAATAAACAATTATCGCGAAATTCTATTTTTCAAGATAATTGGTCAAGACTAAGATAGTCATCTAGAAATTATCAGGCTTATAGTCAATACCGAATTTATGAAATTTTAGCCCTGATAAATTCTGACAGATTTAACCCTTTCTTCAAAACCATTTCATTTGTAATGATGTGAAAATAGTCACCTATTTATAAACTCAGACATTTGTGAAGCTCCCACATGTATAGTGCTTTTTTCATGAACCTCCAAAAACCTATTCATTAATCTCCTTCATTATAAAATATGTAGTGAAATTCCAACCCAGTGTGGATTAACAACAAAAACAAACATGAATCAATTTTTAGTTATTAAAAGCCTTGTTTCCAACATGCTGCTTCAAACCCTTATCAGGTTGAAATTAGTAATTTGTATATGAGCATTATTGAATCTTAGAAAGTGGTATTTTTAAAAGTCGTTAATCCATTAATTATTCATTATCCCACAAAATTTATTCTATATTTTCCATGTGTATCATATAATTTTATTGAATTACTAATGAAAACTTTTCTGATGTGGTATCCTCTTTGAATTATAATAATCTTATTTTCCATGCGTTTAGGGATTTAGAAATCCTTGAATATCAAGTACCCATAGTTAGGCAATCTATTCATTGTACTATATTCTATATTAAGTCAAAATACTAGTTCATTTGGATTTTTAATCTGGGAAATATGATCCCATATTTAAAATTCTTTTAAATCGTGCTCCAATTTTGTGGTCTCACTTTCATGATTCAATTAGGCCTTCTATGTTTGGATTTATTTGTAGTTATAGTTGAATTAAATGTATAAGAATAACCATGTAATCCTAAAAAAATAGTTCCATGATTCTGATTAGTGTGAAAATATATATTAGTCGATATTCCCAAAATGAATAAAAAGGAAAAAGGAAAACAAATTCACAATAATTTCTAGATTATTCTTAATAACTAAAAATGTTACAATTGACCATAAAATTATAAAATGGGATTAAAACATTAAATTGAATAAAAAATTATAAGAATATTAGCTTCATAGAGACCTTGTATGATAGTTTAGTTACTTTTTTTTTATCGATGGATTCATAGAACTAAGGAAGAGCCCCTATGCAATCATGTGACTTCTTAGTATGGATTCAACATTAGTGGAACTAAGATATATTTTTTTCATGATCATGTACTCCCTTCATAATCAAAATCTACCTTCATGTTGTGAAATTTATATGTTTTCATGAAACTGGATCCCCACATGGCCTCTTACCCTATGATGGTTTCATACATCTTATACAGCTAGCAATTTCTGGAGGAATTTCCAATAAATACCGAGTATGATTTTTAGGATAAATAAATGATCCCTATTTAGAGATACCATTCCCCTTCATGAATAGAGTTCATATAATTTTTTTTGACAGAATCATTCACAAAGGAATCACTCTGTAATTCCCAATCTAAAGGTGGGAGACAATAGAAGAGGGAATGGAATTTTCCATGGGGCCCCTACAGAAGGTCCCTTCTACAAGTTCCCTACATGAGGTTAAATACACAAGTTCCTCATGTGAGATATTATTCATAAGTTCTATTCATGATTGATTTTATAAGAAGGAACATATATTATGTCTGTATGTGAGGACCCTTCTACAAGCCTCGTTCATGAGGTTCCTTCGTAAGATTCACTCATGATGGATCCTTCATGATGCTTCTATACAAATATCCTTTAACTAAATAGATATATCGGATATACACATTCACTTATCATAATAATACTATAAAAATGGGGGCCTCATAAGTTTATCTTCACCCTCTTCCAAATGGTCCTTCGACATAAATCATGTGACTGAAGAATATTACATCATGAAGAAACTAAAATATGGGTAACAAGGCTTCCTTTGAATCTTTTATTCCACAGATGTTCTAAATACTAAAGCATTTTAAAATATAATATTACATGATTCTTAAATATAAATATCCTTCAACATAATGCAAGGATCATAAAATTCTATTGTCTTTGGATGACTACTTTTATAATAGATCAAATAAATCTAAAATTTGGAATCGTTATTTTATTCTCCATAGTGGGTTACTAGAATCTATTTGAGCATCTAAATCTATATAGGATATCATCATTGTTAAATTAATGTACGTGGTGAATTAAAAAATCTCTGTAAGGGAATAAATATGATAAGTTAAAATAACATGTGAGTAAAATGTATAACATGATACTATAAAAGAGGAGGAATATGTGTAATCAAATGAAAGAATAAAATAAAGAGCATTATATCATAAGATCATGGTAATATAGTAAAGTGTAAATGACATAAAAATTGACATAAGCATAAGTCATGGATACCCTACAAGACAACATCACATGGTGGACCGAGTCCCATAAAATATTTGGTTCACTCCCTAATCTCATACATCGAGTACCATGAGACTAAAACTTTACCCAATGAATTGGAGGGTTATATAATTCATATCATACCCATAAAATTCATTCCATTTATCAATCATAATTCATAAACATAACATTTACCCATGTAAATAAAGGGGTTTCGTAATCTTCTCTCATAAAATAATTAAAAGAGATTTCACAATGAAGGAATTTGAGAGGTGAAAATACAGAATGTATTACCCCATAAAAGGAAGGGATATTAATATAGGTATAAATTTGATAGAAATATAAATATAATTCATAATAATTCAACAACTCTAATGAGAGAGATATTGAGTTATAAGTAGAATGTTCATGGCCTGATGAAAATGGTTGGCAAGAATGATCCCTTACCCCAAGCTTGATTTTTTATGTGCATTATTTATATTCTAGAATAATAAAGTTAAATAAATTATATAATTTTTTAATAACATTTTCAATTTTTTTATTCCTTTTATTTTTTTTCAACAATTCATCTTAAATTACTATACCAATTAATTTCAAGTCGGATATTTTAATGGTAAATGGATCATATGCCCAAAATCACTTTGTTAGGTTGACTAAGGTAAAATACATTATTATGTAATCATCTACAGAATGGTATTCCTAAAATAATATAAATTTTTACATATAAATTATACTTTTTAAACCAACAATGAAATGTATTACTGTAATATTAACTACGTTACAATCAGGGCGATGGTAGGCTGCACGTACACATGAGTAACATTTTCATTTTTTGAAGATCAAGATGGAATTAAGGTAAGTGTTTTTTATATTTATAATAATAAAATATTATCATAAATATATTATTATTTCATTCAATATACATACACATTCAATCCATATGATGTATTAATATAAACGAATCACATCTCTTCATGAGGCGGTAGTCTGCAGTACACACGAATGACGTGATAGTTTATTCAATGGATAGTGAGGTAAAAAAATATATTATTTATTTATTTTTTAGAATTATTTAAATTTCATTAATATTATATATCGAAATAAAATTAATCCTTATTATCTTTAATGTAAATAATAATTGAAAACAAATCACATCACTTCATGAGATGGTAGTCTTCCGTACACAAGAGTGACGTTATCGTATTCTCTATGGAATATAATATAAGCTGTTATATGTGATTTTATAATTAAAAAAGTATAATTGTATCATGAATATAATATATAATAATTTTATACATCATTATATCCATATTTTATAATTGGGGATGAAATGAAAATTACATCAGTTCATAAGGACGTAGTCTATTGTGCACATGACCATTAGTTTTGTTTCCCTTTTGAGAGGGTAAGAGATGATTATAGGTCATTGACTTAAAATAAAAACTTCTCAGAATATGGAACATATTAATGTCTTTATATCATCATGGTATAATAATATTTTAAGGTGGTGGAAGAAAATATAAAATAAAACACTTGGTTAAAAACATTACCTCTTCTTCAGACAACTTATTTATGTTTTCACTAAAATCCTTCATGGGATGAATTTCTGATGAAAACAAGGATTATAGAATGAGGTTATAGAATTAAAGAATCTATTTGGTCAGGTATTGGAAGATAAAAATGGTTTTATAATTATTTAAAAGAGAGGATAGGGTGGTCTTTTATAAGTGGGGTAGAGGAAACACTTGGAATATTTAAAGACAAAATAATTCCACCCATAATTTTCTCATATCGAAGAGCTCTAAAATCAAAAATATATAAATTATGAAAAATAAAGAATAAATATAACCATAAAATAATAATTAAATGATTTTTTTCATTTTTAACACCAATATTTATAGTTTAACCCCTGGTAAACGTGTTTTACCATAAGCATGGTAAGTAATTTTTACTTTTTCCATTCTTCGTTATTGGAAAACAATTAGTTGAAATTATTACATAATATAAATTATGATTATTAAACATATTTTAGCAAGTTTTATAAATTCAACTCATATAATATTCATATAGTAATTTTAAATTTAACCCACAGAGGGGTCAAAAAAAGGTTTTCAGAAAATGAATTTTTTACAGAAAAGATGATCACATATTAAATATATGACAAATAATAATAATTGAGTGAATTTAAATTTATTTATATATATAATATATAAATTCCATTTAAATAATTCCTCATTAGGTTTTATTTTAATTATTTAAATGGGAGAAACATTGTTCACTTTAAAACACCTTTTAGAAAAATGTGTTTAAAATCCAAAAAGTAAACTTATAATAAAAAATAGTATAAATATGATTAAATTATAATTAATTGGATTAAATATAAATAAATCATAATTATCATTTTAAAATAATAATTTTGATTTTAAATTAATTTAATATATTTAAATAAATTAAACTTTTATTAAAAATTGTATTTTTCTCTATTCACTGAAAAATCAATATTTTAGGAAAAATAAAAAACTTTCTCCCTAATTTAATATATGATGATTTTATAAATGATTTTAATTTTATAAAATAACCTTTATAAATGGTAAAATTAGAATTGTGATATTTTTTCACAAAAAAAGTATTTTATAAATAAAATGTTTTTTATTAAAAATTGTGTTATTATTTACTAATAATTTATCAATAAATTCTTATAAATTATCATATTTATATGTATTTCATACATTTTTTAATATTATTTATACCCACTGATTTAGTAGTTATCTTATAAAATTAAAAATTATTCAAGGTTTATTTTGGCTTGGTTTTTCATGTCACATACGCTATCGAACATAATTATCCCTTTTAAAAACCCATGGTGTTTGAAAAGTCATATACCTAGTTTTGGATTATGAAAATTACTTTGTTGATGTAATTTTTTCGAGGATAAGATCCCCAAAACCATAGATGTTAGGTTTACTCTATGGCCTTATAAGTAACATGATTATTTTAGGCACTTCTGTATGTACCCCTCGGATAATGGTTTCCCTTGATAATGGGACTTTCACTCTAATACTCCTTAATAGATTGGGAAATAAATATATTTAAAATCATATATACCCCTCATAATATGGGTCTATATCATGATAAAACTTCTTATTCTTCCCCTAGAACATTATTCTCCTCTTAGATGACCAACTTTCGATTTTTCCTCCCCAATCCACTCAATGAGCCATTCAAGAATGAGATTTCTCACTACATATATTCCCTAACCATGTTCCCATTGATGATTCCATAACTATGACTCATTTATGAGTTGGGGGTGTCCACACTTTCATATAAATGCATAAATTATGACCTCTTCATCAGCAAGTCATTTTCTATGCTATTTCAGTCATCATTCCAAGTCTTGTTACCAATAAAATAAGAGTTAATGTTATCACCTCATGGTAACATATGTGCATAGGCCACAAATACCATTATTTCATCATAGTGTATCATAGAAAACTAATTCTGAATCCCCACTCAATAATTTGTTTTTATCCCATCCATGACAGAAAAAACTTAGTTTCATGACATAAAACAACATAAAAATATCTTCAATATATTATTTTAAACATTATTGTAAGGCCCTATGACATGTCCTTAAATGGTGAAGATTGAAGTATATGAGAATTTATTCTGGTTAATTTCGATATGTTGGATATCTATTAGTGGCTCAAACCCAACATCTAAAAACATATAATTAATGGTCCATGTTTCTTATATGTTTACTATTAATGGGAAATATTCCCTATGAGATAAAAAAATTTCAATGTTCAATATTCCCTATAAAAATAACTAGAAAATGACTCTCATGAGTAAGTGGCACATGATCCATTTATAGGTATCTTTAACCCAATAAGCTATCCCACGTGACTTTAATCTTCTTGAAGCACGAATTTATCACATGACCTTAAAATTTATGACATGTATTGTCATGTGGAACCAAAATACATGGGTTATGATTAACTTCATAGGTATACATAGGAAAAACCTCCCATGTACATAGTTCTAATGCCAAGAACACATACTACTTACTTATATAGAGAGAAAAAATAGTGTTTCCAACCATGAAACTATAGACCATAAAATAAATAACTTATAAAATAATTATGGGGAACATATTATATATATATATATAGTACCATATATAGAGAACCTCTAAAATATACCAATGGTCCCATCGATGGAGAACCTCTAATACATAAATATGTTCAGATTTACATATAGTTTTGATCAAATCACTACCATGGAGGTAAATTAACACACATTAAGACTTGGGAATGATTCATGAATATGTCTTAAATATTTAATATTGTCCTAGAGTAGAAAATAATTCCTCCTTTTAGGGTGTTATGAACTTGAACACCCATATTCTTGACCAATTTTCACTCAAAGTTTGACAGGTAAATTCCCCAACAGCTGCATGCCTTTGAGATGTAGGTTTGCGCTGGCATAGAATGAGCACAGTACATGCGACACATTATAAACAATATTAAATTCAAAATTATTATATTTACATCCATTTATGTATTTATATTATTTTACAAATACGTTCAATATGAAGCATGAAAAATATAAACTACAATAGTAATCATTGGTCATAAATCATAGTTTAATTTGATTCCTAATTAAATAAAACATATCATGGTTAAATTTTAATAAAACATTTTGAAGAAAAGAAAATTTTTGATATATCAATTATAATAATAAATTATAATTGGTCCATCATGTTATATTTAGATAAACCTCATTTTTTTATTAAATAATTTGGAAACATTAGTCATGGGGATATTATAATAAATTTCTAAACATAAATTCATTTTAATACCTCACATGAGGGTTAGTTGTGTGACCCAACTTGGGGGTGATTCATATGACATAAAAAAGAACAATTAATGTGTATAAATATAAATAAATCATAACCTAATAGTCTATATTCTTCACACAACACCCCTAAACCAATTTTTTAAGGCCACGTCACAATTTCCACACATAAACAAAAACAATAGCTGCACAACTTCTCATTTAATATTTCATTAACAAATACCCATTAAACATTTATTAAAAAAACTACGGCATTAACCACACTTCATTTATTATATATTATTTCCAACACACCACTACTAATTTTTGAACCCTTATTTATTTAATAAAATCTATCCACATTTTATTTTATTCAAATAATTTGTATTATTTCAGCAACCTCTATATCCATGAGAAACTAAGATACAGAAAAATCAATCATCCACACCTCAAAAATACACCACTAAACCACAAAAATAGACAATAATGTCATAATATTTATAATCACCACATAAAAACACTTATCAAATTCGTATGAAAAAATAACCACACCAAAACCTCAAACACTAATGGAAAACACAATAACACAATTATATTTGTTGATAAACAAATATCTCTTATCATGATTCATCATTTATATATGAATTCATGTGAATAATAATAATAAATAATAATTCCAACTTTCCACTTCTTTTTTCCTTTACCATTCTTGAATAATTTAACTCATCAAAACGTAATTTATCAAATCAACAGAAATAAGAAAATCATAGTATCATTCTTAACACAAAAAAATAATCAAAAATATCAAGTAAATTACAAAAGATTTATTTAAAACATGATTTATTTTGTTTCACATTAATCCCACCTACTCATAAAATTCATTATAATAGACTCATATCCTTAACCAAATATGACTAGATTATGATTATTCCATATCAACATTATAAATATATAAAGATAATATGAATATATTACCTTGAATGTATCTGGAACAATGAAATTCCAAGAAGAGAGGGATAAATTGAGATGAAATGCTGACAGACTCCTGAAAATCCATCAAGAACCTATAACACATCATCACCCATCAATCCTTTAACAAAACTCCATAAAAAACAATCATAAAACAGTACCAAAATTTCTTTAGGGATGAAGAAACTAAAATGAAAATAAGAATATAGAAGTTTATAGCACCTTGGTTTATAAGTTCTCAATAACATAAATCCAATGTATTAATATAAATTAAAATATGTACAAAGGAATAAAAACTGAGGATTTCAGTGGAGTATAGTGATGATAAAATTACTAATAAGGTAAGGGAGATGATGAAGATGGATAAGGGTTAATAAATATGTGTTGAGGCCACTGTATGTGGATGTTGTTGTGAGGTAGTAGGTCTGGATTTTTTTAAGAAGTTCTTAGCGATAGTTTTCAATAAAAAACCAAAAAATTACAATATTGGGGGATGTTTTTTAAAAGAACTACTAAAATAGTGGGAAAAATTTTAGTGGCTACTTTGTAAAAGATATCTAAATGTATATTCCCTTATAGTGATAGTTCTCACCACCAAATACTGGAATACTTTAAAGAACAGAGTATTATTTTTGTAACATTTCTCTAAACATGTATAATAAAATATATGATATAGAAAACGTGGTTTATTTATTAATATTCCCACTAAATTAAATAGGTGTAATTTATTATACACAAAGGAGTCTATGAATCATTTAATGATATTCTAAAGATAATATAGTTTTCACGATACTATAGAGATTATGTTATAGTCTTTGTTAAGTTCAAAGGTTAACAAATAAAATATTATACAAGTTAAAATCTAATATTACTATTTCTTCATATGCATGAAGTTCTTAAGGTGTAATGGTAAAAGGAAATTTGAAGAGTTTCATTTATTTACCATAATTACATGAACATCACATTATATAATAAAATAGTATACTATTTTTTAGTAAAGAAATAATGTAAAGAGTTAATTTAGTTACCAAAATTATATCAAGGGAAACATTTTAATAAATAGTTAAAAGAACAATTATGATGATGATAAACTTATAGGATGTTCCAAATATAAAACAAGAATTTATTAACATTATGACATTTGATGATGTGAAGTAAATGGTCTTGAATAGTTTCTCAAAATATTCATCGTTAACAATTTGATTTATTATTCTCATCATTTTTTAGATTATATTTATTTATATATAATACTCACTACAGGTGTTTAGTGGGAGAGTTTTGTTAGACGGTTGTATATAGGTGTGGCAGAAATTATATATAGATGTAATTAGTTCAATAAACACCAAAAGTATTATAAGTATAAGGTTGACATGATAGTCTATCTCAAAATTCATGGTTATACAAGTACTTATTCATTGTTTTATTAGGTATTGTCAAAAGGTTTAAATAATATTAAATTTATCTTATTATAATAATGGAAAACACAATATTTCCTTATATTATATTGGATATATATCTTAAAAGAGGTGTAATGATGACAATCCATTAAAAAGTTGAGTTATCCGAAATTGATGTCCATCATGGATTATAATATATTGTGACTAAATGTTAATGTAAATGTGAGTATGATTTCATACAGTGGTTCATAATATATTTGTGGGGTAGAAAAATTTTTTTTAATTAGATTACCCCCAAGTATATAACACATGGATTTTCAAACACTTTGTCATATTTACTCTAGTGATGAACGTTTTATATTTTCATTTACCTATAAATATTGTTTTAGAGATACCTAGAATAACAACTTTCATGATTTTATATTTTTCTTATGAAAGCCTTTATCTATATCAAATTAATGTGTGATTGATTATATTATTGATAATATGATCAATTAATGGATATGAAAGATGTGTATTGTACTATCAGATTAAATATATGACATCTTGGTCCTCAATTAAGATATAAAAAGAAGTGTATATATATAATTAGATAATATATATATTGTTGTAATCAATTTCAGTGAGGATCATGTGATATTATCATCTAAAAAGATGAATATAATGTGATGTAATCATCGACTCTATAAATCTATACTCAGAGAAAACGAATTCATGATTATCTATATTGGATTGAAATACTATATTTCCTATTGTTACTAGATGTCTTAAAAAAAGGGATCATATGAAAATGAATACTTCCATACGATATAGTGGGTAGACATTGGTTTAAAGATACATGTGATTATTGGAGATCATTCCAGATCCATTTATATCATGAGTAACATTGATGATTTTTTATAGGTCATTGTTTCATTTATTTATAAATTTAGGAATTGGTATTTGTTTTCAATGATAAAAATACTAATGTAGTTAAACTTTGTGGTCTGAAAAATGCAGATCAAGTTTACGAAACATTGTATGATACACAAAAAATGTATTAAAGCATATATAGAAGATTTTATGGATAGTTTTTCTTATGTTTTTTTACATATGGTGCTACATGTGTGGAAACTTATTGATCAATTTTCAATAGATGTTTTGTAAATATCCAAAAAGAATTTTTGATATGATTTCCATATGTTTTTCATATGACATGACATAAGGTGAAATTAAACTATGTATATATGGATTTAGTAGAAGTGGGAGACTGTTTATTTTCTTAATGAGGGAACCATCATGTTATTGTGATTTAAATGAAATTGTGGTAATCCTTGGTATACATCATGTAATGATGAATTTCATCACATCGTAGTGATTTTTAAAAGAAATTATCATTTTATGAGGAAACATGTTAGATTTCTTATTATATCACACTAATTTATATCATACTTGGTTTTTCATCAGATGAGTATGATTTGAGGAGTTTGAATATTCTATTTGGTTATTTAAATGTTAAGTAATCATTATGAGTGACGAACAAAATGTTTCAAGTAGTTTAAATATAATGAACATTTTTCAAAAAATAGAATAAATGTATTACTGAATGATTAATTCTTGTAGGAATATATTAATAGGTCTCATACTTATCTATTTTTGGTATATTAAATTATATTTAAATGCTAGTTAGAACCCCTCATAGCCAATTCCCAGCAACTCTTATTCTCTCCCATATTTAAAAAATGTTTTAATAGATGGGGGTGTTTAGAGGATCCTACCTAATCATCAGGTTATTCCAATAATACATGGATATCATTTTTTGAAGGATTATTTTATATGATTCATAGTAATATTAATAAAACACTTGTAAAAAGTACTGATATGCCAAATCATCTGGTGTAAGGTGTTCTATTTAAGTTTTCTATTGATTTTCATTCCAAATGTATAGATATATTCTAATCATAATGATGTTTTGGATTTTTTCTTAGACAGTAATTTGTATATTATAAATCCCTTGAAAACTATTCACTAACACCCAATGATTGGAGGATAGTGTTTATAGATTCATAGAGCACATGGGGATACACCTTGATGATTCCATGTTTGGATTATCTATAAAAATAAAAATATTAAAATAGCAAAAATGTAAATCGACCGTGTGGATTATGTAAAACCCTAGTATTTAATGAAATATATTTTTCAAACAAATTTAATTTATTCAAAATATTGTGTTACACAGAACACTGAATTTAAACGAAGCATGATATACAATTAAAACATTATTATTTAATTTGAAAGTTAACACGTAGATATGGGATTTGTGGGTATAAAAAAGACTAAATATATCATTAAAGTTTATGGTCACATATGTATAAAAATCATTCTTTAATTATCAATTTATTATAAATGAAAATAAAAGAAAATCATTTGAATGAAAAAGAAATACTTTTCTGAAAAACTATTTTTATGCACACAATGTATTTTGATCTTAATAAAATAAATTAATAACTATTTTTTAATTTTTTAATTAAATTCCTAAAATATATATTAATTAATATGTTTTAATATTCATTTAAAATAATTTATGTATGGGATAAGAATAAATCAATTTTTATTCTTTAAAATATATTTTCCTAAAAATTGATTTTCATGTCGTGTTTCTTGCTTACATTAAAATTAGTTTCTTTCACTTTTACAAAATTAATATGATAAAATTTATTCCATAAAAATAATATATAGGATAAAATATTTAATATAGGTCCATTTTAATTTTCTTCAATATTAATAGTAATTGTGGCAAAATTTATCACCTCTATAAAGGGTAAATATGGTTAATGTGAGATAAAACTAAGCGATCAGGAAATAATTTTTCATCCTAATTATTATTGGATATATTTAATTTTTGTGTTATCATATTTTTATATATATTTATTTTTTTAGTATACACTTTTCTATTAAAATTATCTATATAGTATATAAATCAAGGAAAGTTCCAAATGATAGACACTTAGTTTGAAATATCTATTACGTGTCTATGTAGGTTTAAAATCAAGTTGTGAGCAAATATATGTTCCAATTTTGATATTAATGAGATTGTTTGATAATAGATATTTATTATAATTTTTAATAATTATATAATGACCTTAAATGCTTGTGCAACACAAATACAATATTTATTTAATTAATTGGAAAATAAAATAAATGATTCTAAAAATATTTAAGTTATTCAATTTGAAATATTTAATGTGTTGCATTAATTATATATATATTACATATTATGGAGGTTTTTAATAATTATATTCTAATTCACCCTTTGTATTTTTGTGCTTAAATTCAAATTAAATGAATAGTGTTAAAAATGGTATTAATGAAATTTTAAAATAAATAATAATTTATTAAAGGATATAAAATTAATAAAAATATTATATTCTGAAACATGAATGGTATATGGTTTCAAAAATTAACCATAGTCTATTTATGGGTATTTTTGACTTTTATTGTTACATTATTAACCCTTAAATGGGTGAAAACCTCAATATTATCAAAATTGTTTGAAGGGTTAAAATAAAATGATAACAGAAAATATGTGATCAAAACATGAAAAAAATTTATTTTATGATATTTTTTCGAATATATCTAATATTATATTAAAATATTATCAATTTTTATCCATTTGAAAATTAAAATTAATTTATGTTACATTAATATTTTAATAAATTTAAGTAGTGCACATCCTCTTAATTAAAAAAGGGCACCCCACCTTTATCTTATTTACACCAATTTGAGACTTCTATATAAACCACAATCTACCATTTTATATTATACACTTACCTAGAAAAATTATTGGCTTTATGGTATTTCCATAATACCAAACCTAGAGCCCCTAATATGATATCTAAAAGAGTATTATGATTGTTTTAGTGTTTATATATGATTACTATGAAATAATAATGCATTTGTAATGTTTATACCATATCTACCTTCTTACCTTACAAATCATTGGAAAATAATAATGTCATTAATGTGTATGTGTGGACTACCTCCTCTACGAAATGATGTGATTATTTTTTTCATTTAAATTTTACTTAAATAGTAATAATAATGTAACTAATGAATATATATGATATAATAATGATTATTAAAATGTTATTTAATATTTATTGATCTTTCATTCCATCTGTTAAAAAATTAAAACATAATGCATGCATATGTACAGCCTCTCGTCTCTATGAATGGTGTAATTCATTTTTCCCTATCTATATTTTGTTAAGGACTCTAAAAAATTATATTATTACTATATATTATTCTTAAATAATGACTAAAATTATTAATATTATGTAACCATCATAAAAAAATTATTAATACAATCAAACAAAAAACAAACATGAAAGACAAAGCATATATCACCTAGAATAGTGATTTTAATAAAAAATTGCTAAAAAATGGGTGGTAAATTGTTATAATGAAATCATATATGGTATAATATATATTATTATGGTTATTTAATATATTTATAATAAATGTATATTTATTATACATGAGGTTATAATTCGTGTGAAGGAGGTGATACCTAAGATATGGGATCTTAGTCCAACTTTTATTTCTGTGGGACACATGCTATATTCACTACTTATTTATTTTCATAGTGTATAATCTTCACATAATCTTTTTATGATTATTTTCAAAAAATTAATGGATCTTAATATCCATATAAGTTTCTTTTTCCATGTGTCTTATGATTCAAAAGAAACCAAAGTGGTGATGGTTTTATGTTATAATGTCATTGTTTATTAGGATTGATTATGTTAAATTTTCCGATGATGAAATATTATGATCTACCTCTCAAGAAACTAATAAATTTAATTTTCCTCTATTTATTTATTAAAAATAAATATTTCTCTTTCATATTCTTCATCTTAAGTAAATAAGAGATCAAAAATATGTTTTTAAGGGAAATCGATTTTATTTTTCTCTACGGTCAAAAAATATTTTTCTTATATATCCACGTTTTCTAAGAATGTATCAAAAATATGGATTCATTAATATAAAATTATTTTTTATATTCTTTTTTACACCACTTTTACTTTTTATAAGTTGTTTTAAATGAATCTTCTTGTTATTTTCTAAACAAGTTGCTTTTGGACTTTTTTAGGGAAATGTGAAAATAATGTTTTCTTTTAACCTATAAGGTGTGATCAGAATTTCCCACCATCATGAGAACTCAATGATTTAAATGTTATATTAAATTTTTACACATTTATTTTCAAATAAAAATTTTCCCATAATATTTTATAATTTGGTTTCGATTTCAAATAAGGTATTTAAAAATTAAAAGATTATTTTCCTCCTAAATGATTTCTTTGTAGAAAATATTAGGGAATATCTATTCAACAATGACAACGAAATTTTGTGTTAATTATAATTAACTGGGAATATGATCCCATGGTAACATGAATTTTCTTTCATTAAATGGTTTATGAGTAATATGACGTGATGTTTATAAAACTCATTTATTTTCTACAGATTATACTCTGGTGAAATGTTTATTAAACCCACTTCATTGTTCATATTTTATAATATGATGAATTTTTAATGGTCTTGTGGAAAACCATTGTATTATTTTAATTATATGATATAAGGGACCAATATCTCTTTAAAATTAATTAAGTAAAGGTGGATAACTCATGAGGTAAACAATTTTTTCATAAACCTAATTTTTTGTTCAAAATTTTGTGTATAAACTAGGATTTCATGTCTATAAATTAAGTTAGAACCTGGTTTTTATATCCGAAAGTTCTTGAATGTTCTTCGATATAATGTCCATAAAATTATGTGTGGTCCTAATACCAATTCCATAATTTTATAAATGTGTCTGATTTTTAGTCCTTAATATAACGAGTGAACATTTTTGAATTTATACATCGTAAAAAAAAGATATAAGGTTATATATTCTGAAAATTTATGTCTTATGCTAATGTTATGTTCTCATGTATCATGTTCCTTGGTCCATCTATGATCCATGTCTTATGAACTATTAATATTTATTCCATGACTCAATATTTTGATCTATTATATGCAGTGTGTTATTTTTATATGTTAAATACATATTCTTATACACTTATTGTTATCTTATACTTATATGATATTGATATATCCCTTATTTAACCTTAATAATAATTTGATCCCAACCTTTATAACATTTTCTTTCTACTGGTTATGAATAAATGTTTTAGGAATTACATGTCTAATAAAAATTTGTATTTATGTAGAACTTAATGGGGAACTCTTATGAACCATGTGTTTATGTGCCCAAGTTTCCAAATTTACTATACTTATATGATTATGTCATGAATCATTATGTTATGTAATGAATATATAACCATTAAGAAGTGGTATCCTTATATTAAAATAATGGGTCACTATATTTGGTATTTAGGAAATTTTTTTGTTAACCTTTGGAAACTAGGATTAAATAACTTTAGTGACAACCCTGAAGATAAGTATAATTATAATATAAAATATTAGAATTCTGTTAATGATCATGAATGAATGAAGTTCAACCCGATGTTCCATATAAGAAGGAAATACGGTTTAGACATTCTATAAATGGTTTTTTAATGATTTTCTAGTATCCCACTATGATTATGGTTTCTCACACTATGATTTTTACTTTTATTTAATGGGTGGAACCGGAAGGAACCATATTAATATTAAAAGTGATCGTTAATTGAATGGTTTTAATCATGAAAAACCAAGTGAAATAATATATGGAATGTGAAGCCTTATGATTATTCATAATCACCAATATCGTATATTATTTATAATCTCAACATTGTTGAGTTTCATGATACACATAATAATAAAAAGATAGTGTTTCATAAAGACCACGTAGGAATGGATATTCAGCTTACAACATGTCTATGATGTGGGAAGAAACACAAAATTGAATGTCTTATAGGAATGAGAAACTATTTTGAGTATGGAAAAGAAGGAAACAAATAAAGTAATTTTTGAGGAAAAATAAAAGGATCGGCTAATGTAATGGATACAAATAATTTCTTTACTAAGGTTTTAGTGAGAATATAATGTTTTAAATATGGAATTTATGTGAATTATAATTATTTATTTCCTTGGGGGAAAGATCGAGAAGAGAATCAAATAGTTTATACATGTAATGGTTTTGTTGATGGTGATGTTGATGAAGAGACTGTAAATGAGATATGATAGTTATGGGCTATTCTAAGGGTATTTCATATGTTAAAAGTAAGAAACAAGATTAAATTGAGGTTTACAGATCATGTACATGGTTTGTATTTAATATGTAAGAAATGATTATTTGGGAATAATATAATGAATCTTGTTTAATGTTTTAATAAGGAAGTGGAATGATTGAATTTTTTGTGAATTTACATTCAAGAATTATGATTAATAACTATTAAACTAATTATTTTATTATTATGAAAATCATGTAGCATTTATGTATTGTTTGACAGTATATTTTATTTAAGGATTTAAAAACATATATTTAATTGTAAAAATAACCATAAAATTCATAATTTTTTGATAGGATAAAGAAATTATTGGTACTAATAGGATAGTATTTGAGACCTTGGAAGTTTTTAGTGATATTATGATATAGTTTATTTAATTTTTTGATTTATGAAATATATTAAATAGACTATGAAAATAATTGCAGAATATGGATTGTATTAACTTTTGAAAAAATATATGTTTTCATTAAATTTATGGATACCATCATGGTATTATAATATTAATGTTGATCATAAGTAAAAATATAACAATACACTATTTTTAATGTTTTAATTAATGGGATTTTAAAGTGATTTGAAAATTTTTTTGTGTTATGAAGAATATTCTATTTAGGATTAAATAACCCCTTGTGGTTGGAATATTATTTTATGTTATATCAATTATATACTATTGGATAGATTGTCATGAGGTCTGAAAAGAGATTCATTAACTAGGTGATATTTTCTTAGATATTTATGGTTATGTTAAGTATTATATTTTATGTAAGTATCTACATTTTATTTCTTATATTTAGATGATTTTCATTACATTACAAGATTATATAGTGATTTATCATTGTAATTAATGATATTTGGGAGATGATCCATTGGGTTAAGTTACATTAAACCATTAAGTTTAACATGAGATTTAACATGTATGATTATTTGTAAATAATGAAATTTAATTTTTATAGATGTATGCTAAAGGGTATAGCCATTATGATTAAAACATTATTTAATGTTGAGTTTATTGAGATAACTAAGGATTTGGGGATTAATTTTTATATTTATTTATATAATGGTCTATTTATGTTGATTATTACCTTACATTAACCATTTTTGTTTTTTTAATGACAAATGACATGATTATTTTATTGATATACATTTTTTGATCCGTTATAAGTTGATATTAGTGCCTTATTCATGAATATTTTGTCTCTAATACTCTTTATTTGGAGAAGCAGATAAAATTGTAGTGGGAATTGATTAAAAGATGAAATTATACTTTTAAAGTATGTATAATTATTTATTCTATTGCTCTAGATGGAAAAATAATTCCAAAACTCTATGAAAATGGTCTTAAGATAAAAACATTTTCCTATTAACTTTAATTTTGATGAGTTGATGGTGTTTTAACCCTTCACAAATTCCTATTTTTGTGGTCATTAAATTTCTCCTAACATTGTTATCTATTACTATTTATTAGTCTTTAGGGGTTAGTTTTCTCTTCCTCTTTCATATTTTAACATTACACCAATGTTTTCCTTTTCTATTAATCTAATTTTATGTTATTTAAAGTAACCTTTATGTTTTACATTTTCCTTCTTTTAGGTATTTTTTATTATTCCATTGTACAATGTGGGTTTAGAAAAAAAATAATTATTTAATACTAAACCATTAATAAATAAGAAAAATTGTGAGGAGAAAATTTAGTTAAAATGAAATATAATTTTAGACGATGATATTTTAGGAAATAATTTTTTCCAAAGAAACTTTATTCCATTGATATCATGTGGTGCATGCAATGTTCAGTTTAAATGAATTGCAATATGCTATTAAAATATTATTATTTAAAGTTATAGTTATTTTCTATCCATTAGATTGGAGGCTATTAATTAGAATAAATTAATTAAGAAAAATTTATGGTTACATATTTACAAAATTAATTCATTGGTTATCAACAAATTATAAATGTAAATAAAAAATCCATTAAAAAGATATATTTTTCTGAAAAACTATTTTTATTTACGCAATTTATTTTTATCTTAATAAATTAAATTAATAAATATTGGTGAATTATTTTAATTAATAGTATAAATTATATATTTTATCATGTTTTTTAATATTTATTTAATATTTTTCTATGAATGGGACACAAATAAACCACATTTTATACTAAAACATATATTTTTTTTAAATCTGTTTTTTTCACAAGATGCACAATTATATTCAAATTTGTCTCTTTTATTTTTGGTCAACAAGAATATTAACCTTGGATAGATTTATCACCTAGGTAAAGGGTAAATGGAGTTAATATAGGGTAAAACTAAGTGATTCGGGCCTATTTTTTCATCATAATTCATATTGGATTAAGTTGATTATACAATTATAACATTATCTTAAAATTTTAATTTTTTTAGTTTATATATTCCTATGAAAATTTCCTGATTAATATTAAAATCACAGAAAGTTACAAAATGTCACTCTCTTAGTTTTAAATATCTCTTAAGTGTACACCTAAGTTAGAATGAAAGTTAATAATGAATATTCATGTTTCTAATAAGATTAATGAACATATTTTCTAGATATAAAACTACTTATAATATTTGTTTTGTTATATAATGACCTTAAATTCTTATAAAACACTAATACAATATTTATTTAATTAACACAAAAAATAAAAAATGATTATAAAATTATTAAAAGTGATATAATTTTAATGTCTTATTATTTCACATGATTTTTATTGATCTATATTACATATTATGGAGTTTTAAAATAATTATATTCAAATTACCCCTTTTTCTAAATTTATATATAGTCAAATTAAATGAATAGTGTTAAAATTTCCATTAGTTATATCTTATAAAAAATAATTTTTTATTAAATTATATAATATTCATAAAAAAATTATATTCAATAGAATTAATGGTGTGTGGTCTTAAAAATAAACCATAGTGTATTTATAGGTTGTTTTAAATTTTATAGTGTCATTTTTAACCCTTAAAGGGTATAAAATATTAATATTTTGGTAACTGTTAGAAGGGAGAACAAAGGGTTAAAACAAAAATAAGGGTAAAATTTTATCCAAACATCGCAAAATTTTATTGGATTTTATTTTTCAACACATAATCATATTATATTTCAATATTTTCAATTTTGATCAATTTGGAAACCAAAATCAATTTATATTAATTAAACATGTTTTAAATATTCCTAGAGTTCCCCTCCCTTCAATTATAAAAGGTCTCCATTTATTTATAGTATTTACACCACATTAAGCCTTAAATATCAAAAAATAATCTACGAATTTATCTTATATAATTATAAACACACTTTATACAGATAATTTTTTCCCAGAATAACAACTCTAGTTCCCTTAAGTAGATATTTAATAGAGTCGTTTTAAAGAAGATTTAATCGACAAAACCGATCACTTTCTTTCTAATTATTCTTTTACCGTCTATAAATATTTAATATTTATAAATAAAAAATAATAAATATACAAAAACATTATTATTATTATTAAACCACATTTATTAACCCTCTTCCCATTTAATGGGAAGTGAATGTTTTACTCATGTGTACGTACGACTTACCATCTCCAGAGAGAAATACAATTCATTTTTTATCACTATCTTTTATGGATGGGTATTATGATGAAATTAATGTTTATATATTATAATTATGAAATAATTATAGTTCTAGAATTATAATATCATATCTACCTTCTAACCTTCCAGACATTTTAAAAATGATAATGTCATTTGTGCGTACATGTGGAATACCGCCTCTATGAAGCGACGTGATTTGTTTTCCATTTCCATTTTGTTTGGTTAGTAATAAGGATGTAATTAATGAATTTATCTGATATATATGGTATAATAATGATTATTTACATATTATTTAATATTTACCTTTATTTTATTCCATCTTTTGAAAAATTAAAACAACGTTCATGCATACGTACGACCCACTATCTCAATGAACAATGTAACTCATTTTTCTATATTTATCATATATGAATGACTATAAAAGTTTATATCATTAATATATATTATATTTAAATAATTTTTAACATTATTGTGATGATTTTAACAAGATTAAAACATAAGTAACAAAACTAACTAACCAAAACACATATGAAAAATGAAGTAGATATCACCAAGAATAGTGATTTAAATAAAAATATTTTTAAAAATGGGTGAAAAAAAAGATATAATTGAATAATATATGGTATAATACATTTTATTATGGTTATATAAAATATTTATAATAGATCTATATTTATTATACACAAGGTACCAATGTGTACAAAGGAATTTGGAACTAAGGTAAGGCATTTTCCTCTCACTTCTATTTCTGTGGGACACATACTATATTTACCACTTGTTTCTTTTATGTAGTGTATATAATGATCAAGAATTTAATTTATTATTATTATAATGAAATTATGGTATATAAATATTTTTATTTTTTTATTTCTATCATTGAGATTATTATTTAAAATATACCAAAGTAGAAAAGGCTTTATGTTACAATCTCATTATTTGTTGGGATTGTTTATGATTATGTTTTCGATGATTAAATATTGCAATCTACCAATCATAAAACACTTGGATTTCATTCTAGTATACTTATTTCTTTTAAATCATTATTTAAATTTTATTTTAATAACCTTAAGAACTCAAGAGACTAAAAATTTGTTTTTAAGAAAAATCAACTTCATTTTTCTCTTTAGTGGCAAAATATTTTCCTTCCACATCCATATTTTCTAGAAATGTTTTTAAAATGGGTTTTAATATTATAAAATGATTATTTAGAGTCATTTTTACACTTTATGAATTTTTAAAAAATGGTTTGAAATGAATATATTTTAATGGGGTACTTTTTTTCTTATTAAAAAATTTGGAAAGAATATTTTATTTTCTCTTACATGACATGATCGGAAGTTCCCACTATCAGGAAAAAGCAATACTTTGCAGATTAACATAAAAGTTTATATTGTTATATTAAAATAAAACTTTTTCCATAAATTTTTTTATTTTTTATTATTTAAAATAAGTTATTTTAAAATGTAAGGATATTTTTTCTCAAAAATGTTTTTTAAATATATTTTTTTGGAATTTTTATGCTCCAATGAAAAAAAGCATTGATGTGTCTTATGTTTTAGAAGGGATATGACCCAATGGTACCATAGATTTTCTTTCTCTGGATTATTTATGATTATTATGATGATATTATTATAAAACCTATTTATTTTACATGGGTTATACTATGATGACATTTTTATAAAACTCATTTCTTTTTTATGGGTCATGATATGATGAATGTTTAATGATCTTGTAGAAAACATATGTATGATTTTCATAATGTGATATGTGGAAAATATATACCCCTCTAATGAATTAGGTAAATATGAATAACTCATGATGTAAATAACTTATTCATGAATTTATTTCATGTTCACAATTTTATATATGGACTTAGTTTTCATGACCATAAGATTAATAAAAGAATAATTTTCATGCCCCTAAGTTCATGAACAAACTTGGATTTAATGTCTATAATATTATGCATGGAATTAGTATAATGTCCATAAGTTTATATGACATCCTAATTTCATGTCCTCAAATTAATAAGTCTACCTATTTCCATTTATACATCTTCAGAATGTTATAATCTTACATATGCCACAAACTCATGTATTACTCTAATTTCACTCTCCCATGGATAATGTTCTTCGATTCCTCTATGATTAATGCCTAATGAAATTAAAATATTTGTTCCAATACCAAATATTATAATATTGAACATGGAGAGTTTGGTTTTCAAATGTTAATCTCATTTTATAATACCATTTTCCTCACATTATGCTTGTATGATCATTGATATCTCACTTATTGACCCTTACTAATCATCTTATCTCACCTTTTATTATGTTTCCTCTTCATATATTATGAATAATGGTTTTAGGAATGATACTAATAAGATGGTTGATATTTATGAAGAACTTAATGGGAGATTCTTATGATCAAGTTGATTATGTGTCCATGTTAACAAAGTTACTGGGCCCATATAGATTTTGTTGGATCATTATATTATGTAATTAATATATGTCTATTAATATTTTATATCTATGTATTGATAGTATGGGGTGATAAATATTATTGTGGTAAACATAAAAATATTATTTTAAAATTATTATAAATTAAGTTTCAAAGATCCTATTTATTATATTTCATGTATATATTCATCATATTATTCCAATATTAGTTCATGAAATTGACAAATAAACAATCCAAAACCCTACGCTTAAACTATGCCTATAAGAATCCAACCCCATCACATCATAGGTATGCACTAGATTTTTCTATAAAATCAAAGTAAGTACACCCAAATTATAAATTAAGGAACAAATTTGAACCTATATATTGAAACTGACTCAAAATTTCACCAAGGTCATAATTAGCTTTAATCCAGCCATATTCCATGTTAATTGAATTTTTTATATTCATCTATGCCATTAACAAACCCAAACTAGTGATGGAAAAGTATGCGATCATAAATGACCCATTTATCATTCAGATTGGACAAGTTAAACTAACAATATTTAATCAACAAAACTTAAATCCAACAAAATATAATTATAGTTGGGATACAACCCTCCATCACACATCAACCTCATTTCAGATTTGAAACTAAGATATTAAATTACTTTAAAAAATGCAACGGCATAGATTCTTTCAAAAGGAAACCATGATCCACTCAAACCCTGTATTCTTGAACTTTTTTCTAGGGTCTTGAATGGTAACATAAACATGATATGGGTTTGAAGTAAAAATAGCCTCCCCCATTTCCTATTAAAATGGATAAATAGATAAACATTTATGATTTTTATTACCAAGATAGAACGATGGTTGAGTAATCCCACTATTTTTATGTTTTACCCAATACTACTTGATGTGAGATAAAAATTTCATAAATTTTTTCTAATTTTCATAGAAATAAACCCCATAATTAAATACAATTCCAAGTAAAATTTATAATTCATATAACTCTTTTAAAATCTAGACATATGCTATAAATATATTAAATTGAGGATTTTATTTATTTATTCATTCTTGGAATTAAATATTGAAGCCAAATATTTCATTGGGACTTAGAATTTAATCGATAAATAAATGTCTAATGGATTGCTTTTTTATTTTTAATGATATGACAAATTTTTATTTAATAAATCCCCCAAATAATTTTTTAAAAATAATGGTGAAATGTCAGTTCGGGTTTTAAAATGTGATTGAAATGAATTATGTACTATTTTTTAAAATTTAGGTTAAAATGTGGAAAATTCCAAAAGTGGTTGTGGTTGAAAATAAGTAGAACTAACCAAAAGTTTTAAAAGGTGAACGTGATTAGTAGGATTTTTTTAATGATCCCAATGATTAATTAGTATGTTAGGTTTGGAACCTGCTATTTGTAAATTGATCCCTATTTTTTGAATGTAAAACTCAATGTTTATGTGGAACTTTTGGTTCGATAATGTAAATTTGAAAGTTGAAACCCATGTAGTTGAACACCATGTCAATGAAGTTGAGCCCCATGTTTAGAATATAAACATAAATTTGAAACTTGATTCCATTTTTTTTAAGATGAAACTCGCATTTCGTAATCTTGAGATTGCATCTTTCATGTGATCGACTCCATAAGAGTGATGAATAGGGGCTTGAATAGGAGAGAACTCAACCTATTCATTCTCTCAAAGTCGATGTGGGAAATTAAAAGGAGATATATTCTAAAAAACATTATAATATAAAACCTTCAAATAGAAACCCTAATGAACTAAAATATAAAACCATGCATGTATACTAATAATGAATATGAATATTTCCCACTGATGATGGTGAAGCTAAAATAATGAGCAGAAACTCATTCCACACAATGTTATGAATGAATACTATAAATATGAGCCACAATTTACTAAATTTGAATTCTAGAAGTCAATTGTTCTAGATAGATCAAATAACATGATATGAAAAATGGTTAAACCGAATCTACATATGGGTAATTCACTACTACGTAAGGGTACCTCTAATTTTTCAAAGGGATAAATCAAGGTCATCAATGAACCACGAGGGTATGTAAGTTTCTATTCCATTGGTTCAACCAAAAATGTATAATTCCCCAACAAACATTCCACATGGATATCATCTATTTTAAAGAGTATAAATCACATTCATGGGATGAGAAATATCTTCCAAAAAAATACAGTACATTGACTTAGAAAAATCCAAACCATAGTGTTTCTTACATGGAGATAATATGAAGAAAAATAAGTCGGATTAGAATTTGAGTAATATTTTCGACCCATGTGGTTCATTGGAATGGAATCACATGATAATAACTTGACCAAAAATGATGAAATAAAATATATTCCTTTAAAATATTGATTTTTTACTAGAAGGGATATGGTCAATTATCATCAGACCTAACTGTTGTTGTATCTTACTATTTTGTTGGGTCTTCTTTTTATAATTCTCTAATGAAGGGACCCTAATCCATTTATAGAATAACTGTGTAAATTCTCCTTATCACGCTATTAATGAATTGTACATTTTAATTATTCATTATGTTTTATTAATATATGAATTGATTTTGTCAATATAGATTTGTATATATTTCATGATTTCATATATTTTGAATCTTTATTTCCTTCTTCACTAGATCACACACATAGGTAACTTAGTTCCTCTACATTGCATGTGATAATGAGAAGTGGGTTGAATTAAGGGTAATTTGAGATATATAATTACTAGGCTATGGAGGATTGAATGTTATAATGGTCATTTCTTACCCCAATTGAACTATAAATTCAAGGTGAGGGTGATGGAGTAAGATTTCACCAAATTAAAGAGAGATCATGAGAGTATAAAATGAAATAATGATTTAACAGGGAAGCTGAGGGGATATCTGTGGCTAGGAAAATTCTTTTAAAATTGAATTTAAAACAATCCAGTTTAGTTCCAATACTATTTTCACCAATAAAATCCACAAAACAAGAGATAAATGCAATCATAATACCATTTTCTCGAAAGAAAAAACTTATTCCAATACTAATTCATTATCCTGGGTTCTAAAATTGTTTTTATGTGTTCTCTATGATAAGATACACATCAATTATCTATATTCTAGAATTTAAAAATATAAATAGTTTTCCCACCTATCATGAATGGTAGTAAATATATTATTTTTTTCAGTTTAAATTATATCTAAATTATTGAAAAAATTTGAATTTTGGTAGATTCAAATTCTAAAATTAATCCAACCAAAAAATATTCAAATTTCACTTAAAAATTAATTCAACATAATAAAAACACATTTATATTCACAAATTATGAAATTGATGTTCGAATGATATTTCAAAGCATACATAAATATTTATAAATAAAATTTTAATATGTTTCTATTGTTAAAATAAAAATATTAAGAACAGTGTTATTTATTTACTCCAGTCAAACTAAAGAAAAGAAAATAAATTTTTTTACCTTGTTATTAATATGATTTGTGTGAATTAAAGTAGTAAATTTAAATTAAAAGTTTAAATAAAATGAAGATCTATCTAAACCCCGTACTATTTCACTCTAGGAATAAATCATATATACAAATTAGAGGACTCGCAAAAATAAAATGTTGAGAAAAATTCCAAGACAATTTTAATAAAAAAATCATCATATCTCATTTATGAAATCAAATTTATTTATTTTTTCTTCTCTCAAAATTAATTTTTTTAACTTCATTTATTCACTCATAGAGCATTTCTAAACCAACCTCATAAGAAATATATTAAATTAACCTCTAAAGTTTTGAATATATATGCAATTTTATTCTCATCATCAAATAATGGTGACATTAAAAGGCATTCATTGAGTCTTAAGGATAGTGGGTTCAATGTTAAAAACAATAGATTAATAGAGGATTATATTATCTTAAAGAATAATTTGTGACTAGTAATTTAAATTATTTTGAATATAATTCAATCAATGTACCCTTACATGAATCAAAAAACTCAATTTCACATTTTAAAAGATAAACCACAATTCACAACATATCATGTTCAATGCAAGATTATTCATTTGATTTTTTTCATTTTATTTATTTATTTTTCAAATAGAATGGGATGCTAAGAAAATTAAATGATTGAATTATAGAACATTACATTCTTTCCTTTGATGAGATTAAAGATTCATACAAATGAGAATAATGATAAATTTGATCCCATGTTTTTTTATCCTTTTTTTATTAATTTTTTTATTTTTATATTTTTCTCTAGAATAATTTTAATGAATTAAAATCATGATATGTAAAACTTACCTAAAATTATAGTCAGAGAAACACTCTTATGAAATATAAATAATACAAATGATGAAAAATAAATTGTATGGTTCTCTTATACTCACTATGAATTAAGATAATGAAATTTAATTAGGAGTGTTCATAGGTAAGGGAATTAACATTTTAATGTGTATTACCTATAAGGTATTCTATAGATACAAGGGGATTCATAGTGGACCAATGTATGAGTATATATTTTAATGGATTAAACATGGTTATGTTAAAAATAAGTACCTCAATCAATGAAGTAAATTTATTTGTTTTCAAAATATTTGATGAAGGATAATACCAAATTCTAGATGAAAAACTAAAAATGGGTTCACATAAGAATTGAGGGTATTAGTGAGAAGATAAAAAATTAATTTAGAGTATCTATTAGGTTGGGAAGATAAAATTGGTTAGTGACTAATGGAACAAGGGTTTCAAGAAATCATCAAATTCATAATAATGTTTTGAGATATAATATATACTTAATATATTTAATATGAATATTCATTTGAATATATTATTCACAAATCAAGGTAATTTCACACTAGTTATTTAATTTTAAAGTTATTAGATACCCCATTTAAGATTTATGTTTTACTAAACTAAAGAAAAATAATAAAAATTAAAAACACAAAACACACCAAGAATTCTACCTCAGGTACCTCTCCCCCACGCTTATTTCAAAATTTTCCCTCTATGAATATTCTAATTGATGTTACATGTTACTACCACCATCATCATAAAATAGAACCACTGGATGAAACATGACCATAATATAAACATGTAGAAGAAAAAACTCCTAAATAAACCCCACAATATAACTCCTATAAAATGGAAGACAAGTGAGACCAAGCCACCCCACTTCAATGTAAGCCATTTAAAACATAGAAAAAAGTATTATAAATTTCTATGATCAAAAATTAATTTTTTCATAAGAATAAAACATGAGATTACATGGTTAAAACATACAACATAATCCATAATGGAATGTTGCTTTAATTTGATTCAAGTAAGAGAACAAAATTAAAATGATAGATTAATATAAGAAAATTTATCACACCCTATGTAAATTTAGAGTTCCCAACTTGGTATTATGGTCACCACCACTATCATTTATATGTGTTTTTCAATCCACATAATCCATTATTTAAGAACAATCCTTTACTTAGCCAAAGTATCCCACCTTTTAAACCCACTCTATAGGTGCGATGTTTTCACCTTATGAATAAAATATAATACATATCCCAATTTATATTCTAGGAAATAGAAGTTTGTTGGATTTGTTTATACTTTAATTTCTTATCTATCACACTTCAAAAAATCCTAGAGTTCTGAACTTCCACATATTCTATACCATATAGTGGTTTCAAGACCCGACCGGGTCGGTTCAGGTCGGGTTGGTTTACAAGAAATAATAATAACCGTGGTATTTTATGTTGGGTTGATCCATGCATGGTTCAGGTCAGTTCTTGGGTGGGGTAAACATGGAACTAAATTGACTAGATGGACCTGGTGGAAGGATATTGGAAAAAAAATCCCCTCAGTAACTCTATCTCTCACCCCATACCCATAACAAGCCTCCTCATCTCCCTTCCATCATGCTCACATCCTACTCCTACTCCAATGACCCCAACCTTACCTCTTGACTAGATAAACTTTATTCCATACCAAATTCAATTACTCTCTCTCTCTTAGCACTTTCCATGTCTTCTTATCCTTCTTCCTCCTTCCCTGATCATCCATTATGAGAAAACCCTACGCACTTACTCACCTTCTCTTCTCTGCTCCACTTAATAAAACCCTACTCCATGATTATTCTTCTTCAACTTCTCCAAAATCATTTCCCTATATATTTAATTCACCAACCTATATAGAGCTTCCCTCCCCACTCACCTCCTCCACTTGGAATCCTCCTCTTCATGGAATGCATGCACTCTAGTAAGTATGTATCACTCTCTTCATTTTTTATCATTTTTCATTGTTCTTATCATCCCACTTCACTACTAGTTTCATATTGATTACCCCTATCACTCAAAACTGATTTCTTCTTATTATGAGAAGGGTGTGTAATCTATGGACTCACTAGTGGGTCATAAGTGGGAGTATTTTACAGAAACCCAACCTATGTAGTTGTCAATTCATGGAAGGTGGTACAATAAGAGGTTTTAAACCTTCAAACACCACAGGAACTCAATGTCAAATGGGGTCTAATCCAAATACCCATTAAATAATATAAATATTAGGGGGTAGTTGTAGGAAAGCATTTGAAGAAAATGAGGGTAAGTGGTCTCCTAAAAAAGATAACATTTTCTAAAGCATCTTCTTATAGAGTTTCTCAGTATTGGCATCATTTTCATAAGAAAAATCGATGGGATATTTTTAATTATTGTGTTATAGATTTGGTATTCATATATATATAGAATGGAACTAGTAAATTGGATATTAATTTGACAAGGTTTAATACAAATCATAATAAAAATCTTGATAAAATTCATACCATTATTGGTATTTCAAAGAAATGTGAAGATGAAGATGATGGGATAAATAAAATTTCCATAGATCATTTTAACCAAGATGATTGTAGAATATAACATGATAAAATGATAATTATTTATGAATTATCATTGAAATATATTTATAATAAAGGATTTAAAGAATTTATTGATGTTTCTCAACATCAATTTCAAGTTCCATCTAGAATAAAAAAGTTTCTATATATTTATTTTAGTTAAATTTAACTGAGAATGAAAAATTATTGTCTTTGTTTGATATGTTATATAATATGGTATTTCTTACCAATGACACATATAATTCAATATAGAATCTGAATTATATTTTTTTGATTGAAAATTTTATTGAAGATAATTGGATATTGAATAAAAAAATAATCAGGTTTTGTTTTGATGTGGATAATAAAAGAAAAAACATTATCCAAGTATTAGAATTAATAGTTAAATAATGGGGTATTGAAAGGTTTAATGTTATTACCATGGAAAATTATAGTTCTAATAATAAAATGATCAATTATTTAGTGAATAATGTTAATTATTAGAATTGTTATATTCTTAAATAAGAGTATATTTATATTGGATGTTGTGAAAAATATTTTATACAACATTGTTAGTTATGGGATAAAGGAAATATAAACATCAATGGATAGAATCATGGTTTCCCACAAGTTTGTGAGAAAATCACCTTCTAGATTGGCTCATTTCAAGTGCATTATTGAGGAGTTAAAAAATCATAGTAAATAGTCCATAATTCTTCATGTTCCTACTTGGTGGAATTACTTTTACTTTATGTTAGATGTTGTAGAGAAGTATGAGAGAGTATTTATTTTCTTGAATGAGGATTCAAGTTTTAGGATTTCCTTTATCTATGAAGGTGGGTCTTATAAAACATATGTTTGGGAGTGTTATTTTGTATTTTTCATTTTTTTTAAAATACATTTTGATAAAACTATTGAATTTTATGATTCTATGCATGTGAAATGTAACAGATTATTTTATACTCTTGGTGACATATATATAAAAATAAAGAAATTAATGAAGAGTAATGATATTTCTTTGAGTGAAATGAATATTTCAATGAAGGTGATGTTAGAAAAGTATTGGGGTATTAGATCAAATTTTTATTTTATATTACTCGTGGAAGTTTTTCTTAATCCCCAATATAAATTAGAATATTTTTGGGATAATTTTTAGATGATGTTTTTTAATTATGATAAGAATGAGTTGATCAATAAATTATTAAAGTTTTTGAATGATATCTTTGAGTTTTAAAAATGAAAATATCCCAACCCAATCAATCATTGTGAGTCATATTCTCATCAAGATTTACTTATTCATGATTCTAGTAGTGGTATTGAGGATGGTGAGAAATGGATAGATGCATATAGATCAAATAAAAGGAAAAGACAACTATAAAAACAATGTAATGAATTATAAAGATATCTAGAGATTGATGATTATGAGGATGATTTATATGGATTTTATATTTTAAGATAGTAGAAATGAAAGGAAAGAACGTATCATGTTCTCTCATGAATTTCTATAGATAATCACGAAATTACATTAACTATACTACATTCAGAGTTGGTATTTAGTACAGGAGGACCTGTCCTTGATCCATTTCGTAGTTGTTATAATCCCAATATAAATGGGGAATTAATTTCCCCTAAAATATTTTTAAAAAATATAAACCAATTGAAATTTGAAAAAATAGAATAAGTTTAATTGATTGAATTAGGTACCATTAAAAATATTATGATTTTTCTTCAATTAATATTTATCAATTATTAACCTCTATTTATAAAATATAAATAATAACTTTTTCTTTATTCTGTTGTGTTTTTAAGATATTCCATCATCTACAATTCATGATTTAATTTTCACTATTTAAAATAGAAGAAGCATGGATGATGGAGAACTCTTAATTAATGTATAAATTTATAATTGTTTTATAAATTCTTAGAATATTTATTTATTGAGGTAACTTTTTAATTGGTCATAACAGCTCACAAATTGAGTATTTTGTTCACTAAACATTTCCTTGGAAAGGCATAACTTTCCCTTCATTTTTTCATTAGTCTTAGTTATAATTATAATTACTTATGTTCTTAAAAATAGACCCTATGAAATCAAAATTTTATTGAGGTTCTATTACTGAATTTAAAGGAGAACAGGTTATCGAGATAATTGTGATTACTTGGAAAAAAAATTGAATCTATATTAATGTTAAATATATATTATTTCTAGAATTTATTTATTTATTTACATCATGAAATTAATATAATTGAGTTGTGATGATCCTCCTATAATGATATTTGGATGAATCCATATGTTTTTTCTATAACATATTTTTTATTTTAAAGTAGAGTAAAAGATTTTATACATCTTATTATGCTTGATTAACATGTTTTTCTACCAATCACTTCATGTTACTTTCATTCAGTGATTCTTTTTGGTCATGAAATTAATTGGGTGATTTAAATTCTGAATTTTGTCAATCATTGAGTATTGATTTTAAATGTAATTCAAAGTATCGTTGTTCAATATGAGTTTTTTCTAAGCTATTTAATAGGAACATTCATGATACTTTAAGCTGATATTGTCCCTGATGCATGCACTTATTAATGTAGAAATTGAAAATATTTTTTAAAATTTATTGTTAAAATTAATCATCCACCTTTAACTCAAAAACATTATAGAAAATATTGAAAATTAGTGTGGCATAAGGGTCTCTATTTCTAGGTGAACTAAATTTTCATGGATTACAAACCCTGATAAATGTTTTCTTGGAATTCAAAACTAATAATACATGTTATCAAAGGGTTGATTTTTCTTCTTCTTTCATTAGGAACATTCAAGTAACACTTTTCAATATCACTCTCTTGAAAACACATCCTTGTAGAGTATTAGTCTTTCATTTTAAACTATTAAATTGAATATGTATTTCTTTTAAAGAATTGGGGTTATGATATTTTAAATTGAATCTATATTTATTTTAAATTATTGAGAACATGAATACTGGTTCATTCTATCTTAAATTGAATCCTAGTTTAATTTTAATCTTTTAAATTGAATAAAGTTTTGTTTTTAATTCTTTTAATATTCTAGATTTCATCATATTTTGAAACTGGAAAATCTATATTCACCAAACCCGTTTCTTTTTAGATAGTGGTTACAAGTTCTCATTTTTTGAATGACTCATTTGTATTTGAGTCAAATTAATTGAACCAAAATGGATATTTATTACTTATAATATAAATTGAAACTATTTAGATTCAAGTATTTTTGTTTTTTTAGCACCAGACTACACTTAGGAGAGAAAAAAGAAAATGGGGGGAGGATTGTGATGTTACATGGTTTTATATGTGGATCAAATTAATTTGAGTGTTCAGTTTTTTTACAATGTGATAATATGGGATGAAATTACTTCAATGTTATGATTTTTCTAGTTGTAAAATCACACATTATTGATTAATTAATTAAACTCATTTTATATATTTCAAAAAACAAAATAATTTTAAATATAGTGATATGTGGGAATTATGAAATAACTAAATATATTATAAATTAATTCTTCTCTCTTTGTATATTTTGGGGTTGTATAAAATTATATTTATGAGTATAAATTTCTAATTTTTTATAATTATTTAATCAGAAACACAAAAATATGAGGAAGAGGAGTAAGTGAGTCAAATCTGGATCATTGGTTTTATGAATAAATTACATCCCACACTTCATTTCTCAATAAATCAATCTGTTTGGCTGTACATTCCCTCATATAATTTTCTTTTCAAAGTAAAATTATTGTTCATATAACAACCCATCTCTTTATTACATATTTAAACATGATTTAATACATAAAAATTCACTTAATTAAAATATGAGGATCGAGAGGTCTAGTTTCTTGGGAAATTAAGAACATTAAATGACAAATTTAGACATAAAAATAAAAATTATTTATTGAAAACTTATTTTACATGACCATAACATTTCTTCGTACTTAGCATTGCATGGGATAACCAGAGGACATACATAAGAAAAGGGTGCGCTATATAGCCCAGTAAGGGAGTAAACATGGAATAACATGAAGAATATAATACATTTTATGAAATAGGAATGTCAATGGATCATAATAGAAACATGAAGATAAAGTCATGATATATAATGATTATCACAACATGGGTATGTGGTAACAACATTTAACATGATATTAGCATGAGACAAGGCTCATTGCACATGAAGAATGAGTAAACCCTCATTGCACTTGAATTAGGATGATTAAACACTCATTACACTTGAATTATCATGAGAAAACACTCATTTCTCATGGAGTATAATGATAATATTCTTTACCCAATGCATTGGAGTGCAATCAGGGTGCATCATTTATAAACACTTCATTTCATTCATAAGTGTGATGCATAGATCATACAACATTGATTCATTAAATTTCATAATTTGTTCCACGAATAAAAAATTTAGAATAAAAAAATTTATGTCCTCAATAAAAATTTACATGTTTATAAAGTTGAATACCCTTGATAGAGAAATGGGTATGGTATTCACTTAAACGATGATTTTGGCATGGAAATTTTGGTGTTACTTCGGCAGCATAACAACGTCAAATAGTAATTGAAAAATTGGTGGATGAGAGAGAAAGGGGTATATCATCATTTATACATGAAATAAATAGTGAGGGAGTCATGTAACATAAAATCCCAACATATTTAATGTAATTTATATGCATAATATAAAAGAATTTCTTGAATGTAAATGAGATGAGAGAAATTACTTATGGGATTTCGGCATAGTAATGGGTGTACATGAGAGGCGTTAGTGAGAGAGAGAAAAAGGTATATGATCATTCAAAAATAAGTATGGATGTATGGGGGTGGTGAAAAATAATATACCCCAAATTTTTAATTGAAAATACAAGGGTAAAACAATATAAAGAAACTTGAACAAAAATGAGAAAGGAAGAAATCCCTTACTTGGAAGTGTGATCCCGAAGGCTTGGGAGCGGATTGATATAGGCTTCTTGGGATATTGGTGCACTTTGGGAGGATTATATATATATGAGGTAAGAGTAGGGATGTTCTCAAAGGGTTTTAACTAAATACAAGTTGGAGCTTGGGTGGGTTTATATAAGAAAAGAGAAGGAATACTTTATTATCTAGGTTTTGGACACTACACATTAAAATAATCAAAACCACAAACCATCCCATGGTCTTTGCCCATGGTTTTTTCCAAATTCAAGTTGAGAAAATTATTTTATAAGGTTAATGGATTAACTTATTAAAATATTAGGCTTTCTTATATTGATGTGAGTCACACTATTAAGGAAATCATTTTAAAAAGTTAAAATATTTTATATGTCTTAGAGGCTCCACTAGGGAACCATAAAATTAATCAAAAAATAATAATGTCACATTATATTTAAGATATAACATATATTGGTCTTATATCCATTTTATAGTATTTTATTACCTAACTATTGGGGAATTATTATTTCATAAAACATATTATATATTTAAAAGGTATTTAATTTTTACACAAAAATTCGACTGTCTTAAAAAATAATGAAACATTATCCATTAGATAATTTCAACACCATGAATCCCAAAATAATAATCATTTTTTCTAAATAATTTTCTAAATATATTATTTTTTTACTTTTAAAATAATAACTGACATTTATAATAAATTCATGGGTTTTGACATTAACAGCTTTCAAACCTCAATAAAAATTAACATTGTATTCATAAAAATAAACTAATAATTTATAATTAATAAAAAACTAATTTAGTAAGAATATTTTATTAAAATATTTTTTAATTCAAAAATCCATTAATTCATCAAAATAGATTTCTTAATTTAATTTAAATTTTAATTTAAAATACTATATATATTTTAAAACCCATTTACAATGTAACAATGATAAAATGAATGTATATTATTTATAAAAAATAATTTATATGATCACAGTGCTCAGATATTGTTACATGACCCCTTGTAACACCTACATAAGACATAAGGTAAAGGTGTACGATGGTGACAGATTCTTGGGACGGCTTAAATAACATCACTCATGTGGTAATCTCTATTAAAATTTACTTATACCATAAGAGATTCCATTAAATCTTAACATGTTAAATACTGGCTTGGGATTGGTCAAGAGTGAATACCAGTGATGGTACCTCCTTTCTAAGCTCTAACAAATGGGCTTCGTGTAGAGAAATTATACTGGATGAGGCCATCGCTTCCTTTGTATGGGTAAATTGGATTTGTTAAAACCCAATATTTATACTAATCATTTGATCACTATTTAAGGGCTATATTAGCAATGGTACAATTATTATGGGTATTTTAAAATCCAAAAACATAAAACTGGTGAAGTTTATATGTTTTATATATCCATTTTACAGAATTATAAATTTAATTAGATCCAGATAAATTTTTATTAATAAAATTTTGGGTCATTACAATGTTTCCCCCTTAAGAAATTTCTCCCTCAAAATTTCATTTTCCTACACTAAAACAGATGTGGGTAACTCTGTATCATCACATCCTATGGTTCCCATATTGCTTCTTCAATTTTTTGGTTTCACCATAACACATTGACGAGGGGAATTTTCTTGTTTCATAGAAATTTTTACCTAGGATATAAGATATCCACTAGATTCTCTTAATAGGAGAGGTCATTATCCAATGGTACCACCTTTAGATTAGGTACATGCTATGGGTCAGGTATGTACTTCCTCAATAGTGATAAATGGAATAAATCATGTACTTGAGATAGGTTAAGTGGGAGTACTAGTCAATATGCCACTTCTCTAATGCGATCAAGGATCTCAATAGGTTTGATGTACCTTTGACTAAGATTTCCCTTATTCCCAAATCTCATAACTATATTCCACACTGAAATGAAGAGGAATACCATGTCTCCAACATCACAGTCTAGGTCACATTGAAGATTATCATCATAGATCTTTCATTGACTCTGAGTAGCTTTTATGTGCTGCTGGATGGTCTTTACCATCTCCACTATTTCTTCAACCATTTCAAGACATAGGATTTGTCACTCCCCAACATCATCCCAACATGTCAGTGTTCTCCACCTCTTCCCATAAATAGCTTCATAAGGAGCCGTTTGGATGCTTAAGTGGAAATTTTTATACTAAGAGAACTCAACCAGAAGAATATGTTGATCCCATCCTCCATTTAAATCAATTTAGAATGCTCGCAACATGTCCTCAACTGTTTGGAGAGTCCACTCAGGTTGGCCATCAGTTTGAGGATGATAAGCCAAACTAATGTTTAGCTCAGTATTTAGAGCGTGTTAGAGACTCTTCCAGAACTTATAGGTGAATCATGGATCTCTATCAGATAAAAATGATAATGGTACATCATACAGCCTTACAACTTATCTAATGTATATCCATTCCAGTTGATCTAATGAGAAATCCTCCTAAATTGAAATGAAGTATACAGTCCTTGTAAGAGGATCCACAACAACCTGGATAGAATTTTTTCCTTTATATGTATTTGAAAGTCTAGTTATAAAGTCCATGGTTATCTTTTCCCATTTCCATGTTTGTATGGGTAATGGTTGCATCACACCTTATAATTTTTCCTCTCAGCCTTCATTTGATGACATTCCACACACTTTTATGTATACTCAACGATATCTTTATTCATGTTAACCCACCAATAATTCTCTCAGAGAACTCGATACATATTTGTGTTTCTAGAGTCAATGGAGAAATTTAAACAATGTGCATCATCCAAAAGTTCTTTCTTTAACTCTAGATTTAATGGAACACATAGTCGTGAACCAAATATCATAATTCTTTCTTCTTTAACATTGAACTTTGGTGATTTCTCTTTTCTAATAGTTTCCACTTTCTTCTGAATTCCCACAAAATCATTTGGAGCATCCTTTAACATTTCTAAAAGAGACAATTGAGAAATCATTTGAGAAAGTATTTATGATGTTCCCTTATTTATTATTCCCATGCCTATCTTCATCTAATCTAAAAATATTGGATCTTATTCAATTCTAATCAATGATAGAATCGTTGTGTCCATTGTACTTAGAGAATTTTCCACCTTGTTCACTTTCCCAAGGTGGTAATGGATTGATCAGTCATAGCCTTTGATTAGCTCTAAGCATATTCATTGTCACATGCTCATATCTTTCTCTGTGAATATATACTTGAGGATTGTGTGATCCATGTATATTTCAAACTTTTCCCCAAAGAGGTAATGTCATCAATTTTTTGAATCGAATATTACTGCTGCTAACTCCATAGCATGGGTTGGATATTTTTTCTCATGAACTTTTGATAGACATGAATCATAGGTAGTGAATTTGTCATTTTTCATTAATAGACATCCCAAAACCTTCTTCAAAGCATCACTAAATACCAAAATAGTTATCCACTTGTGGGTAGTGTGAGCATGGGCATAGTGATAAACCTCATTTTCAACTCCTTGAATCTATCTTCGCATTCATCACTCCACGAAGACTTGACTCCCTTATGAATTATCTTGGTAAGAGGTTTTGATGATAATGATAAATTTCACACAAATAATAGATATTATCCAGCAAACCCCAGGAAGCTAAGGATATTCGTCACTGATGTTGGCCTCAACCATCCTTTAATTTTAGCTATCTTGTTGGGATCCATAGATATCCCATTTCTTGTGATGATATGAACTAATAATGAGACCTCCTTCAACCATAACTCACACATTATGTACTTTTCATAGAGCTTCTAATTTATCAAGGTCTCTAGTACAGTGCTTAGATGCTCCTACTTCTCCTCCTTGGTTTTGAAGTATATTAGAGTTTCATCTATAAAGACTACCCCAAATTTTTTGAGATAATCTATAAAGAATATATTCATAAAGCCCATGAATATTTCTAGATAATTAGTGAGTCCAAAGGAATTACTATGAATTCATAGTTCTCGTATCTTGTACGAAAATGAGTTTTGGTGATATCCTCATTCTTCACCCTTATGGGGTAATATCCTAACTGCAGATCCAACATGGAGAAGTATTGTTCTCCACAAAGCTGATCGAACAAGTCATAAATTTGAGGAAGAGGATACTTGTTATTTATTATGATTTTCTTGATCTCATGATAATCAATGAAAAGGGGAATTGACCTATACTTCTTCTTAACAAAGAAGAATGGTGCACCTCGTGGTGAAACAGTTGGGTGTATAAAGCCTTTATCCAAATTCTCTTATAGTTTTTTCTTCATCTCCTCAATCTCTACAACAGCCATTCAATACAGACTCTTGGATATTGGAAATACCCCAAGTATAATATTAGTCGAGAATTAAACATCTCTTCTAGGAGGAAGACCATGAAATTCCTTGGGAAACACTTCAGTGAATTGCTTCAGGATGGGAATGATTTCATGGATGTTTTCTTCCTTAGAATCAATCATTTAAGAAAGATATGCATACTCATACAGTAGTAATATCCATTCTTGAGATGAAGGTGCTAAAGAAGATTCATCATCCTCCTTGCACTTTTACAGAATCGGGGGTCGATTCACCATATGAGGGGTGATTTCCCTCTTAAGGAAATTTATGTTGGATCTATATAAGAAAGAAAATCCATGCTGATAATTTCATAAAATTCCACTGAAGGGAGTATGATGCAGTTTTCCAAGAAGTTCAATCAACAAATTGTGACAGGGGAGGAGTTATATTCATAGGATGCAATGATTTCCCAATTTTCCATTCTCACTAACATCTTTACTTCCATGACTTTTTGTGGTGATGGGATTGTTCAACTAAACATTCAGGATATAAAAGAATGTGTAGAACCAGAATCAAATAGTTAATTATCAATTATTTGATGAATAACTAGCATTAATATCACCACTTTGTTGTAGGGTTTCTCTTTGGTAGTAGTGATGAAAAAATATTTCCCTTGTTTCCTTGGAGGTTGTTGGTTTCCTCTGAAAACCATTAGATTAGGGCACTAGTTTGGAAAGTGCCATGGTTTTTTGCAGTCGAAGTAATGAACAATGCGTTGAGGGTCAAACAAAGCATTTCTCTCCTCTATCATAGTAGCAGTTTTTCCTAGTCCATAGTTAATGTCTTGGTTCCCTTATCTTACACACTTAAAGCATTTCTTCATCCCCATCAAGAAATTTCTGGGGTGCTTATTTCCATACCTTTGGAAAGTGGGGTGTTAGAATATTTTTTCATTGTTGGATTTATCCATCGAACCTCCTAAGTTAAAGTCCACTTTTCGCTTATTATCACCATGATACCCCTTAGATTCACTGATCTCCTTTTTAGACTTTGAGGGAACATCAAACAATTTCTCCATAGCTATCAAAGTCACAGATTCCTAGGACATTCCGTATATGAGGTTTCATCCAACCAAATAAGCGGTCAACCTTGCATTTGGGGGTAATGACCATGACGGAGGCATATCGTGCAATCCTTGTAAAGTTTTCCACATATGTTATGATGGATTCATCATCTTTTTGCTGGAGGTAAAGAAAGACCCTTTCCATCTTAAACTGGAGGGTGTGAGGAAAATATTTGATGAAAAAAAAATTCCAGAAATCCTTCCATTCAAATGACTTGATCTCTTCCGTAGGCTTATTATTTTTGATCAATTTCCACCATTGATCAAATTCACCATCCATACGATAATAATCTATAATAACCTTCTCTTATTCAAAACATTGAAGGATGGAGTAGATCTTTTCAATGGATTTGATCCATTGTTCGGCAATTGAGGGATCAAATGATCCCTTAAAAGTAGAAGGTCTTATTATAATGAAGCTCTCAATTGCGGATTGTTCTTTCTTAGGGGGTAGAAAGTTCTTCTTGACCCATGTTTCAATTCAAAACTTTAGTTAACTGAGAGAGTATCGTGACAAAGTTTGTGATTCCCACTCTCATTGGATTCGGAATATCATTAAAATAGTTGTCACATTGATCTTCACATTGGTTGTTAGCCTGAGTCCTCCTATTACCGTCCATTGGCTGGAATAAAAGTATTGTTAGGGGTAATACATAAATGGTAATACCATGACAAAAAGGTATAACTTATAAATTACTTTTATTTCATTAACTTATGAATTTATAGGCTTCAATATATGTTATCCATGTCCCACTTCCAAACATATATTCTTAGGGGAATTTTTTATTCCCTTAATAATGGTTCATACCAAGATTATAAATTTACCAAAGAATACCCCCTGGGAGTTTCATAACCAAGAGTGCAGCAAGGCCCATTTTTGTGCACTAGTTCCCATTCGAGTCTAGCTCAAATAATTGTTTTTGGGTTTTACCCCTAGATACATCTGTGCTAGAGCCACCTCTACTTGTTCGTATCCAGACATGGATTTATTTTATTGATAAACCAATTACTCTATACACACAAAAGGTTAGGTATGATTTGTTTTATTTAGTCTCATACCTAAGGCTTTCACTAGGGTTTTCTAATCCTAATCCCAAAAATAACTATACCTAACCTCTTATACAAACTATAAAAACCCTACTCTTTATCACATATTTAAACATTATTAAATACATAAGATTGTATTTAATAAAACTCATAGGATTGAGAGGTCTAGTGTCTTGAAAAATTAGGAACATTAAATGAAAACTTAAGACATAAAAATATAACATCTTTATTGAAAACTTCTTTTACGT
The DNA here is from genome assembly GCA_963277665.1 of Viscum album. Taxonomy (NCBI): domain Eukaryota; kingdom Viridiplantae; phylum Streptophyta; class Magnoliopsida; order Santalales; family Viscaceae; genus Viscum; species Viscum album. The sequence goes on along the minus strand of OY728165.1, from coordinate 1,710,430,147 downwards.
GACCACAATATTACTTTGTACTTAACATTTCATGGGATAACCTGAGGACATACATAAGAAAAGGGTGGTCTATAAATCCCAGTAAGGGAGTAAACATAGAATAAAATGAAGAATAAAATAATTGTTTGGAAATAGTAATACCAATTTAGAATAAGAGAAAAATGAACATAAATGCATGATATAGGTTGATTATCACAACATAGAGATGTGGAAATACCATTTTCCATGATATTAGCATGATCCAAGCCTCATTGCACATGGAGCATGAGTAAAACCTCATTACATTTGAATTAGCATGAGTAAACCCTCACTTAACTTGAATTATCATGATTAAACCCTAATTGCACATGTTGTATCATGATACTATTCTATACCCAATGCATTGAAGCTCTATCAGGGTGCACCCTTCATAAACATTTAATTTCATGAAAAAGTTTGCCACATTGATCATATAATATGGATTAATTAACCATCATAATTTATTCCAAGAATAAGATATGTGGAATACACAAATATTATTCCTCAATCTACAAGTACATTTTCATAAATTTGAATACCCTTGATATAAAAATGGGTATGGTATTCACTTACATGATGATTTTGGCATGGAAATTTTGGTGTAACTTCGGCAGCATAACGGCATCAAATAGAAATTGTAAAATGGGTTGATGGGAGATAAATGAGTATCTCATAATTTATACATGAAATTGATAGTAAGGGGGTCATGGAACATAAAATACCAACATATGTAATGGAATTTAGATTCATAATATAAAATAATTACTTGAATGTAAATGAGAAGAGAGATATTTGTTACTAAATTTCAGCATGTTAACAGGTGTATATGGGAGCATTAATTTGTTAGAAAGAGGTATATCATCATTAAAACATAATAATGTAAGTATTGGGGAGGTTATAAATCATATCCCAATATTTTTAATTGAAAATACAAGGGTATAAAAATATAAAGAAACTTGGACAAAAATGAGAAAGGAAGAAATCCCTTACTTGGAAGTGTGATTCAAAAAGCTTGGAGAAGCTTGAGAGAGGATTATTGGGAGCTTTGAGTGCCTTGGGAGGATTATAGAGATATTATTGTAGGGTAAGGACGTTCTCCAAGGGTTTTGTGAGAAGATAAGTGGGATATAGGGTGGGTTTATATAAACAAAGAGAGGGAATTATTTATTATTTAGGTTTTGGACACTACACATTAAACTAATCAAAACCACAAACCATTCCATGGTTTTTGCCCATAGTTTTGGCCAAGGTGGAGTGGAATAAATTATTTTATATGAAAAATGGCCTAAATTATTAAAATATTAGGCTTGATTATGTGGAGGTGAGTCACACTATCAAGGAAATCATTTTAAAAAGATAAAAATATTTTATAAGTTTTTGAGTGTCCACTAAGGAACCATAAAATTAAACAAAAAAATATAATACCACATTATTTTAAAGGTAAAACATATATTAAACTAATATAACTTTTATATTATTTTATTACATCACAATTGGGTCGTTATAATGTCATAAAACACATTATATATTTAAACGGTATTTAATTTTTACCCAAATATTCGACTGTATCAGAAAATTATAAAAAAATCACTGTTCAATAATCTCGACGTCATGAATCCAAAAATAATATTCATTTTATTTAAATAATTTTATAAATATAGGAATTTTTACTTTTAAAATAAAAACATATATTTATAAAAAATTCATGGGTTTTGACAAAAACAGCTTTCAAACCTTAATAAAAATTACAATTTTATTCATAAAAATTATACGATCATTTGTATTTAATAAAAATTAATTTAATAATAATATTTCATTAAAATATAATTTAATTAAAAAATTAATTAATTAATCAAAATATATTTCTTGATTTAACTTAAATATTAACTAAAAATATTATTTGTTCTTTAATAACCATTTACAAAGTAACAATCATAAAATGAATGTATATTCTTTATAAGAAAATAATGTACATTATCATAGTGCTAGGTTATTATTACATAACCATTATAAAACCCATATAAGACCAATGGAAAAGGTGTGTGATGGTGATAGACTCTTGGGAAGGCTTAGATAACACCACTCGAGTGGTAATCTCTATTAACTTCCACTTATCTCGTAGGCAATTCCATCCAAGATAAACATGTTGAAGCTAGGATTGGGCTTGGTCAAGAGTGAAGCCCAATGACACTACCTCCTTTATGAGCTTTGAAAAATGGGCTTGATATGGAGTGATTATACTAGATGAGATCATTGCTTCCTTTTTCTGAGTAAATTGGATTTGTTAAAACCATATATTTATACTAATCATGTGATCGTTGTACAATGGCTATATTAGAAATGGTTAAAATCCATAATGATATTTCCAAATCTGAAAACATTAAATCAAATAAGTGTATATTTTATATATATTCATTTTATATAATAAGACATTTAATTAGATCAAGAGTAATTTTAATTAATAAATTTTTTGTCATTACAGTTCAGCTATTTTTTTATGTGAATAAGTCTATCCACGTATGATTTTCTAGGTTGGATTTCTTGTTTTCAGTTCATATTCCTTCTAAGATATTTAGATAACTCTCAGGGATCTATTTTTATAATTTCCTATGATGTATTTATTTTCTTTATATATTGATTGATATGCCTTTTTTAGGATTATGCACCTTCAATATTCTTATCCATAACATTGGGTCTTTGGTCATCCAAATAATTTTTAAATATCCTCACACCTCTTTCAACTATCTAAAAAATTTTATTTGAAAACATATGATACTATAGGTTCCTCTTTGAACCTATTTTAATTTAGTTTCAGGTTTTTTAATTATATAATACATTTATTTCCTATGAGAATCGTTATTTTTTCCCATATAATTAATACAAACATTAAATAAAATTCTTACCATTTTATGATCTTTAATTCTCAACTCAAAAAGATTCCTTGATTCAATTAGATGTAGAGTATTTCCTATAAAATCATTTTCTATTCACCAATAATGTTTTGTTTCATTACCTTTCCATTATTATTTCATTTTCTCTAAACATACCCTTATTCCATATCTTCCTCATTGAAAAACGCCTTTATCTTAGTTTCTTTTAGTTTGTATTCCATATTTGGTACATATTTAATAAACTCCTCTTATTCTTTATCAACCAAGGCATGCCTCAATAAAGCTCATTATTCAATATAATAGCGAGGGGAAATATTTTTCAAATAATATTTAATTGAAATCAAAATGAACTGAATTCTTCAAATTAATGGAATCTCCATCATGATATTTAATTTGAAACTCCCCTTGTTCATGTATTTCCCTTAGGAATTTTGTTTTTAAGTGATTTAAATATTGGGTCTTCAAATTTTTATTCAAAATAAACTACATCTGATGTGATTTCCTCTATATTCCCTTCATATAAGGAATTCACCCAAGTGTCTAACCCTTTATATAAGGAATCCACCCCTAGATACTGATACTTAATATTAGGATGGGTGTAAATCCATTGGGTTGGGTTGGTTCTGTACACATATAACCCGATCAACCCGATTTGAACAAACCCAAACTACAATGGGTCGGGTTGGGTTGGGTTGACTGTACATACATCATGTAACCCAACCCATTCTTTTTTGGTTGGGTTAGGTCCAAAAACATCCTAAAACCAACCCGACCTAACCCATATACACCCATAATACCAACACCCCCTTTTGAGTGTTGGTAATTAAGATGCTAGAGCTTCTCTTTCTAGTAGAATTCATCTATTGACCCAAAAATTTATTCTCATCTGACTTGATCCCAATAATTTCCCACATGAGATTTTTTTTAGGATTCAAACTCAAACCTCATTTATCTTCCTCAAAATCCCTTATTTAATATTTAATTTTAGTTAAGTGGATACATAGTTCCACTCCCAAAATTTCTATTCATATTAGTCTGACTGAGACACAACAACACCCTAATAATTCCATGGAAACAAACTTTATCAATATATCCACTAGAATTAAAAAACCCTCTATATTCCATATGTATAACACTCCATCCAATAATAAAGAATGTAGATTCTATCCAACTTTATTTTTCTCTATTAGTTGTAAATAGACATTATTTATTTTTTTCATAATTTATTGTCCTTGATTAATAAATTTAACCAAACCAAATACTTAAATACTCTCATCAATGCGACGAAATCGCTTTTTAATTCTAAGATTGTGACTACTAGTAGACATTTTGACATCTAATTCACTATAATTCCATCAAAAATAAACCCATGTATAAAAGTGATCTTATATGTATATGAATGTCCACCGAAATCTACATCTACAAAGACTTTAAATAACAAGGCTTTTTTATGCATAGAATCATGATTCCAAAACTATTTTGGTATCAAGAAATCCATTTAATTGCCTCTTAGTATATACTTATGGTGTTTGACATAAACCCACCATTGACCCCCACTACTTTTTCAATGTCCATATGTTTACAAACCATGTAATACATCAAACCTCTAATCACTGATGCATATGGACCTATACCACGTTATCAACCTCTAGTTCCATTCATGGTGATCCAAACACTACTATAAAATAGACCTATACCCACAGTTTGTCTTAAAACCATGGGTATAAGGGTGATCTATACCCACGGTTTTGGAAAACCATGTGTATAGGTCACATATACCCACGGTTTTGCCCAAAACTATGTGTATAGGTTTTATTTATGACCTAGACCCACCATTTTTTCCAAAACCATGGGTATAAGTGTTTTTCTCAAGGTCTATACCCACGGTTTTGGCAAAACCCTGGGTATACATTTTTTTTCGAAGACCTATACCCACAGTTTGGTAAAACTGTGGGTATAGATCATTTTTTCAGTAGTGAAATTTTCTAGGATTTATGGGTCTAAATAGTGGTTTCACCACTGGATTTACTTTTTAAATAATGAAGAAACCCACTATAATCTAAATGTAGTCTTTCAATTTTAGGTTTATAGAACCAAAACTCAAGCTCTTTTAACCCTCATCCCAAATATCCACATCATCTGATTTAGTTCCTTCATCTCAAAACTCTCGAATAACTCTGTTTCAGCTCACCGATTGCTTCCATTACTGGACTTTTAATCATTATATGATCAATAGAGTAGTATAATGAAAAAAAAATCCTCCCAAAAACTCTTCATTGTAAGAGGAATGATCAAAATCTCCCTGTAAAATCATCCACTCTTTCATGAAGTTATTGAATGTAACGTTCCATCCCGGACACTACACACCAGTTCCACAAACTAGTTGGTCTCATAACCTTAGGTGCACCACCCCATATGCTTGTCGCAACCAACTAACAGTGAGGGTTTGGTATGTTACTAATGAGGAGACTATACAATCTTTTATTAGAGTAATACACCAATGAAAATAATAAAAAATAGTGGAAGAAAAATATATAACAATAAAAAACACCAATATCTCATTATAATAAAATCAAGAAAAATAAAATATCCAATTAAAGCAGAAACATGCCATGAAAATGTATGTTTCGAGCGTCTAAAATTAATACTAAAATTAAGACTCCCCAGTGGACCCTGAACCATATTTGGTTCCCACATCTAAGATTTATCCCCAAACTATCCATCTAGAATAAGGTCCTTGACCTTAATCATACAAGTAATAATAAAGTCTATTCGGGTACAGATCAGTCATCTTATGTAGGGTGTGATTACAACACTATAGACCATCACCAAGGGTAACAATTTGCAGCTGATAACAGCATATGTCATTGTATAAATAGATAATTAAAATGAATAATTAAATAGTTATCAAATTATCTATTAATCTTTATTTAACCACATAAACCCAAGGTTCTTGTAGACACCCATATCTCATTAGCTTCTTCATCCTATGTTAGAGTCTAAATCATCCCCCAAGGATATCATGTGTTTGAATTTCCATGTTACAATCCTTATTTTCAAAAATTAATGACCATGATACCATTTATTAATTCACGCAATTAAAGAACTGTGTTACCATTAATATTTTAAAATTGAATGACCATGTTATGATTCATTAATCACACAATTTAATGACCATTTTACCATTCTTATTTTACAAATCAATGGCTATGTTACTATTCACTATTCATACATTTTAATGACCATGTTACCATTATATGAACCTTGGACGAAATTCCATGTCCCCATTCACCATTTACTAATCCCATATATCATCATAACACAATATTACACATATATCTAAACCATCCATTAATTAATTCAATAATTAATTAATCCTTTCACAATATCAGCATTCAATAATAAATTCACCAATTAATTATCTAATTCATAACATCAATATCACACAAATAATTTCCATAGTTTATTATCCCCAATTCCCACCATTTTCTGTTTCTATAATTAATTAATTCACTAAATTAACTAATTCCTTTAAGAAATTTAATTTCTAAACAAGTTTAGAAATTCAACAATTTTCATTCACAACATCAAAATCATGACTATAGAATTTGAACATTATACCACCTACCATTAACCAAATATCCAAAAACATTTCCAATGTAAAATTACCATTAGTAAAGATGTCAATGGTTTACTATAGTTTCCTTGATCATGGTTTGACAAGATCAAAACCAACATCATATGTTATCTGAGGGATTTTACCACAATGGGTTCGATTAGAATGAAGAGAAAGAAGATATCCAACATGAAAATTTACAAGTGATTGGTCGAATAAATAAGACATCTGAAAGGATCTTTGGAACTCAAAAAATTCTGTAGAGCCTCCCTAGGTCGAGAGGAGAATATATGAAGCATTTTTCCACAAAAATATTCCACACAGCCACATTAAAACTACAAGTCGGGTATTTATACGACATGTAATCTAGTTACACATCATTTAATGTTTTTTAATGGTTTTCTCTTAAACATCCATCACCTCATATTTATATTTTTAAAACTAAAAAACAATTACATGAAATTTAATACCATTACATGACGTGTAAATGTTTTGTAGTTGCGTTTAATCCCATTTTCCTCTTCAAAGCATCTTAACTAACCATGAATATATATTTTTTATTACTTATTACATTTATACCCAGACTCTATTAATTAAAAAATGCATACATCATCAAAATTTATTCATTTTCCTCAATAAGGGCACCCCTTCTACAAACAAGACTGGGCCATTAAGGCTTAAACGTAAAAGAACATAGAGAGAAAAGTACCTAAAAGGATGGGATCTGACAGTCTCTCCCTTATAACTGCTCATCCTCAAGATAAAATTCAAAGATTATCTGTCATTCTAAGTGAAACATTTTGGGCCAATGAGCACACATATCAACTTATTTTTCCCAATTTTCCTCCTATAAATGCCCATGTTTCCACAATACATGAACTATTGGAACAATCTTTCACCGTGACACTTTATCACAGTGATCCAAAACACGTATCTGATGCTCCACAAAGGATGAATCTGCCTAAAGATGAAAATCCTCCACCTTGATCACATGATAAGGTTTAGGACGATACTACCAAAATTGTGGTACATAGAAAATGTCATTCATATCACTATATTTTTTTTAAGATCCAATCAGTACGCCACTGGCCGGATTCTCTCTACTGCCTCAAAGAGTCCAATAAACCTGGGTGGAAACTTTAATTCCTTCTATATCCTATGGTGACTCAAACTAGGGGAAACCTGATATTATATGCAATAACTTTCTCTAAACTCTAGGTTTCAACTTTTTCTATCATAATATGACTTCTTCCGACTTTGATCTATAACCATATATTTCCAAATTAGCTAAACCTTCTCTGACGTCTCATGAACTAGACTTGGTCCCAATAACTCTAACTCACCAGCCTCTATCTGGAATAGTGGTAATATGCCTGGCCTACCATAAAGATCCTCATATGGTTCTATTTATATATTTTCCTAATAAATTTTTTTATAGGAAGAATCCACTAAATCCAAGTTTTTCTCCCAATATCCACCAAAATTAAACACACACTCCTATAACATATCCTCAATCACTTATATTGTACACTCTAACTACCCATTTGTTTGTGTGTGGAACACCGTACTCAATAGTACTTTCTACCAAGTGCTTTATACAAGACCTTCTAAAAACATCAAGTTTAACATGAGCCATGATCTGAAACAATAGTTATTGGAACCCGACATAGACATGATACCTCTAAAACACAAAAATCTCATAGCTTATCTACTATAAATTCTCTTTATTAGTAATAAATGTGAAACTTTCATCAGTAGATTCACAAAAACCCATATAGCATCATTCTTACTTGGTGTCTTCGGTATAACCACCATAGAATCCATCATCACATCATCCCATATCCATTCATAAATGAGAAATGGCTGCAACAAATCTCCAAGTTGTTGATGCTCTTCCTTCACCAAATAACAGGTGTATCATCGTGTCATGAACCCTGTTATCTCTTGTTTCATGCTCGATTGCCAAAACTATCATCACAAGTCATGGTGAATTTTGGTCACACATGGATGTACCTCCCACTTAGAGGAATGAAATTCCCACATTAACTCATCATGAATGATAGTAAGAACAACAACCTAATTCCTGACATATATGATCTCATCCTAATATATTACCCAATATGAGGGTGTCTCCCCAACTTCAAGGCTTCCCCTAAAGTAAAAATACTCTAGGTCCTCATACTACTTATCCCATATAAATCTCAAAGGCACAGAATCCAATGAAACTGATATAAGATTCATTAGTTCCCGGATCTCCTGAACAACCACATGTATCTCAGCTAGTAAATCCATCATCTTCCAATATGCACTAGAATCTTGAACCATCTAGGTCTGGTTTTTCCGACTCAATGAATCATATAAACTATTTCCTTTACCAGTCATATATTCCAACTCAAAAGAAAATGAATGCATATATTTAGCCCATATCCATTGTTGAATATTCAAATCTCCCTGTGAAAATATGTACCTCAGGCTCTTATGCTCTGTATATATAGTAAAAGTTTCTACCAATAGATAATGTCACTAACACCATAAAGAATAAACCAATTTTTCAAGACTTAGGTCATGCATAAGGTAGTTCCATTCATGTGGCCTTAGCTACTAAGACCCATACACCACAACTCGATATTCTTGCATCAACAAAGCTCTGAGTCCAATCTCAGAAGCATCACAATACACTGTATACTCTTCCCCAGGATCGGTCAAGATAAAGATTGCTACTAATCGCAAGATGTTATTCAACTCCTAGAATAAATTATCCCAAACTTCCATCCATTAAAAATTTACCCTCGTATTTTTCAATCCTAAAAGTGGCACTTATAAATAGAAAAAGTCCTAGATAAATCTTTGATAATATGTAGCCAACCAATAAAGTCTATGAATATCAAACACATTATTTGAATACTCCCAAGAAAACACTACATGAACCTTATTTAGGTCTACTGACATGCTTTACTTTTATATGATGCTTCCCAATAAGTGTACCATATTGATCTAAAATTATAACTTAGATATCTTGGCGTATAATTGAGATTCTCTAAGTGTACTCAAGATGATTTCAAGATGTTGGTAATGATCATTATGAGTCTTAAGGTAAACCAAGACGTCGTCCACAAACACCAAAAAAAATAATCCATGTATGGATGTGATATTACGTTCATCATATCTATAAACACTACTAGTGTGTTTTTTCAACCCAACTGGATTTACGAAAAACTCATATAGGACATACATGCTCCTAAAAGTAGTCTTAGGTATATCAGAATCCCAAACTCTTAGTTGATGATAACTTAATATCATATAGATCCTTGAGAACAAACAGTATCATTTCAAATGGTTAATCATATCATTGATACATGGAAGAGGATACTGAATCATTATAGTTCTCCAATTCAACTTCCAGTAATATATGCACAAGTGAAAACTTCTATCATCCTTCTTTTCAAACAATACAGGTGATCCCCAAGGCAACATACTCTGATGGATAAAACACTTATCTTCCAATTCTTCTAGCTGAGTATTTATATCTTGAATATCCTTAGATGTCGTTATGCACAGTGGAATAAATATTGGCTTAACCCTTGACATGATCTCAATAGTGAATTCAACATCCCTCTCCGGTGGAAGACTTGAAAAGTAATTTTAAAACACATCCTGAAACTATCCCACTACTAGTGTAAATATATAATGTTATAAACCCCCATCATCCAGTAATAAACTAGAAACATGGTCTATGAGTTCACTTATTTCTAAGTAATTTTCTCTTCTTGGCCTTCCTTTATATCCCACTCCCCATGGTGAAGAAAATGGTCACCCTTTGGAGACGTAAAAGTCACTCTTATCTAGTAACAATCTATATGGTATTGGTATGAAACTAGCTAGACCATACCTATTATTATGTTGAAGCATGATATATCAATAATATAGATATATCACAGAATGCGATAGTTCTCAATATCGAAAGAATACCCCCTAAACATACATATGTATCTTGACTGTACTCTTAATAGTGTATCTATAGTCATTAACCCACTAAAAACTTCCCTTTCATGCACTGACCATTAACAATTTTTTTAGAAATAAATGAATGAGAGTCACTACTATCAAACAAGGAACTAGTTAATGTAGAATCTACAATAATATTACAAATCATGTTCACAGTCTAGCATCACTATCCACAAGTGTAGGTTGCACTGCATGTATTTTTCCTTCCCCTCTTACTTGTAATCCTATTTAACTCCCCTGAGTCACACCACATTGCTGATATGGGTGCTCTTTCCTAGAATCACCACTTCCTCTACCTCTACCACCTCGTCCAGTAAAATTCCAATTGCCAGCTTGACATCGTATAGAATATACCCTCACCACACGCTGACCGTCTCTAGATGCACCCTCATTGACCATATTTCTCTGTGTCCTATATAACTTCTAAAAATGTCACACCTTGTTTCAATATTGACATTCTACTAGTGGTTGGAGGCAGTCTCTATGATAATGGCCCGACCTACCACACCGGATATAGATCACTCTCGTAAGGTCCTATGCAACTGACCCACATATTTTTGTGCAATATGTTTTCCACTACTCAAACTAAAGTTTTCATAGTAGAACTTCCTGATATCGAAAGTCTCACCTATTGATCATCCAATAGAAACTATATTTATGACACTATAAGCCTCTTTTAGGTTACCCTCTTCTATGATAGCCTGATCTATAACCTCATAAAAACCTATTTAATCAAAAAAGTCTAACATGGGACATAATATCACACCTAAGTCTATCATGAAATCATCCCATCCAAGTTGTTTAATCTCCTATCAACTCTGCATCAAATCATTTTAGGTCTATAAATCTTCTAATATAATCCCTCACATACATTCACCCCTAAGTCAGCTACATGAACCCTATTGTTTTCTCCAGCCTCAAAATTTTTTGATAGATGTACTACAGGAACTTTTATAAGAAGTTTTTACATATCATACCATTAGTCTATCCAATACAGACATGAATGTACCACTAATGCTTCTCTGGTCTTCATAGCATATAAGTGTCCATAATGACCCTCTTTTCAGTCAGATTCTCTAAATGGTCGTGTATCATCTCGATGGAATCAACCAAGAACATAGCTCCATCAAGTCATACCTCTCTAGTGAAAGTTAGAGTGTGTTGTAATTAGAACACTCTAATTAGATATAACATGATTTTTACAACCTTCCCTAGGTATCATTACCTAAATTCCATGAAGAGAAAAAAATTCTATCAAAACCGCTCTATGGCTTCCTCACCTGGAACTATTGGTTCCTCAGGTTCTACTACGGGTAGAGTATCACCGACCATCTCCCCCTATCATCCTCTCAACAAATATCATCATGGAGTCATATCTATACAATGATAAAAAACATATTAGGACTCATAACAAAACTTTATCACATTTATATAAGGGAAAAACATAATATGTCACATTAAGTCTTTTCCCCACATCTCACCATTTTGTCAAAACTAAGCCTTTGTTACTACCCTTAACCATCCTTACACTCATTCCTTAGTTATAAAGGGTATTCTCATTAATAAAGTTTCTCATTTAGACAACCAAATATTCACATTATTTCATCATTTTAACACTTCCTGTTTCATATCAGGCACCATTTTCAATTCAATTTTACAATCCAATAAAATAGTTTAAGTTCAACAACTTACCCAAAACTCATTTTATCATGATTTCCTAAAATGACGAATGTTCACAAAATAATACTAAGTTCCTAGAATGATACATGAATACTTCACTCTCATTTCATTTCAAACTATGAGTAAATTTTTTCAAAAAAAATCTCAAATATAATTTCCACATCACATAACAAGTGTGTCACTCAATCTGAAGTAATATTCAACTGTAACAACGAACAACACTAACAACAATACCACCCTAAGTACTTGGGTTTTTCCCTATACATGGGTTTGCAACTCCCATGTATAAGATCATTACTAAGCCCCGAATCTTCCTGTATCCTCTCTATATTTTTTCAATAGTAAGACAAAATAAAAATAAATGAAAACTAAGATCTAATACCATTATTTATCTTCCCAGCCTAGGTTCCATACACCAGTCCCCCGAGATGGTCGGTCACATGACCACAGGTGCACCTCCCCATGTGAAAGAGACGTTTTACTAGTAGTGATGGTCTGATAAGTCATTTATGGAGAGATAATACACTCATTTATTAGAGTAATACACTATCAGATACAATAAAAATAGATAAAGCAATATATATTAAAATAAACAACACCAGTGCATCATGGTAATAAAATAAAGAAAATATAATATCCAATTACAGAAGAAACATTCCATTATAATTTATGTGTCATGTTTCTAAAATGAAAACTAAAAATAAAGACACCAACAACTCCCAGGTGGGTCCTGAACAATGTATGGTTCCCTCATCCAATCTCCATCCCCAAACTAACCATCTAACATAGGGTTGTTTCCCTTAACTTGACCTAAAAAAATAAATTATATTCAGTTACTGATCAGGCATCTCAAGTAGGTTGTGAGTACAACTCATTAGGCCACTACCAATGGTGTCTAAAATAATATCTAGTAAATAATAGTCTATACAATTGTAGAAATAAATAATTACAATTCATAATTAAACAGTTATCACATTATCAATTAATCCTTATTTGACCACATAACCCTTGGGTTCTAATAGATACTTGTATCTCATTACCTGCTTCATCTCGTGCTACAGTTTGAACCATCCCCAATAGATATCAAGTGTTTGAATTTCCATGTTACCATTATAATTTTCACAAATGAAAGACCACTTACAATTCATTAATTCACACAATTGAATAACCATGATAACATTCCTATTTCAAAAATGAATGAACATGTTACCATTTATTAATCACAAAATTAAGTGACCATGAAACCATTCTTATTTCACAAATAAATAACCATGTCACCATTCACATATTCACATATTTAAATGATCGTGTTACCATTCATTGATCCTCAGACGAATGTCCACGTTACTATTCACCATTTACTAATCAGATATATTGTCGTGACCCCCTCTCCACAATGTGTACCCCTCCTGGGCTGGCTATGTGAGAAGGGAGATAATGACCCACAAGTCTCACCTCCATTAGGCCCCGAGTTGGCAACTAGCACTGAGGGTATAGTAAACACACAAATTGGAGGCATTACCCTCTAAGAGAACACATGTGAAAGAGAGATATAATACAAACACCAACCAACTACAACATATACAAGGATATAAAATAAATACCAAGTACACATATGTAATGTCATGCAAAACTACTACAACTGGAAGGGAAAAAACTACAAATACCAAAAAGAAAGTAAAAACAGCAGAAACCACAATGCCCAAATAGCTCTTGCAACCCCAAGCTAGTATAAACCAGCCTCATCTCCAAAGTTCTCCAATTTACCTGAAAAATAGTTTATATAGACATAGCATGAGTATAACAGTATACTCAGTTGGATCCTCCCTGGAGCCTCTTGTAAAAAAGTAATGAAAGCATGCTAAATCACAGTGAAAAAAAGAAAAACTAACTCGTCACCTAAATAGTTATAATAAGTTTCCACCCTCACCATGGCTACTCTCTCCAAGTATTTCATACAAGAGTATATAATATAATAAAGAATATCAAGGGTACCCCACTACTGCTTCCCCACTGGTTTTCTGCTTTTCCTCAATCTCGCACGTCCTAAGCATCTCTCTCCAAAAAGGCATGTTTGCAGACACCTGGGTGAACACCATAACATGCACCTCATACAATAAAGACACCACATCCACATAATCAAAGTAACCAGTAGTTTCTGGGATCCACCAAAGCTCACTTAACGTGTATCATACATCAGGCATTATACCTCAAGACATTACAGCCCATACACTGAGTAAGGATCCTCAAGACATCACAGCCTATATATATTACACCTATAGTATTCCATAGAAAACTATATCCAAAATATGTGTGTGTGAATAACCATGAGCCATTACAGCCCTCTACACACATATATGGGTAAAACTAACCATTGTGCCTACCAAGACAAGTAACTATCTAGAGAAGAGAGTAGGGAAAAGGTGGTATTCAACCATCCATCCTCCCATCAGAATGTTGGGGAAAATACCCCTAGGGCTCAGAATCTCTGGGGTGTCAGTTTACATAACTGAAAGGGTGGAGTACCATATAGAAACACAAAAAGTACAGAATATACTGTATCTCACAACCACATTGTGGGAGTAACCTAGTCTTAGACTCGAGTGAAGCTAACATCTCTCGGACTCCCGACTGCCACTTCTATGACTAGGTATCCTTATAAGAACACAACCATTTAAAGAGATATAATACATAATTCATTCCCTTTTTTATCAGTTTCACTATATGTTAATTAATTCTTTAATCATTAATTAACCAATAATAATTTCCACATTTTATTTCATTAGCATCAAACCCAGAGTCCACTATTCCTTTAAAATTGCAACCTCAGCATTGCGTCCCAGCAATCTCCAACCCTAAGGGTTAACATAATTTATTCAATCATTTATTAACAACATTACTTTACCATATTCCTAGGAATTATAGAAAAACATGTTAATATACTAAACACATGGGGTCTCAACATGGTGAGTAGATGAACAACCCAATGAGTCTTTGCCTCTTATAGTAAGAGCATGGACCCATCCTCCTTTAAAAAGCTAAACACAGAAAGCACATGGAATACCACGCACCTCTTCGCCCCTTTTTGGAAGGAGGGTAAGCAAACTAGCTACCTTGAGAAATGGAGAAATTAAAGGAGATACAAACCTAACAAGAATCATAAAAATTCCAAACATTACCATCCAACTTATTTCATCATACATGATGTCCTCCCCTACACCCACATGCACTAACTAATGCATCTCGCCACTCTAGGCTTTAACTGATGCTACAACTAGTAGTTCTCCCTACCCCCATATATCACAACGGCCATCCAGGATCACATCACAACACTAGCAGCAGGAAAACAAACATCATATCAATTGGGGTCTTAGACCATAATCAAGAAAGAGGGTAACTCGGAACCCTACAAGGAAGTATCTTTTATCAAACAACCAGTTCATTAATCCATCTTGAATTAACCGATTTATTATTCATAGGATCCGACATCAGGAATCCTAAACAGTGAGCTATCAAAAATTGATTAAATATGATTACTCAATTAATTTGATTAACATAAAACTATAACAACAACAACTAAGTTAATTTACATGCCTCTCTATCTTTATCCACACAATCATCAATTAATTCCAGCTTTACGTTCATTACCAATTTCCATCAAGAACAAAAAGCTAAAAAAGAAATCATAGATATCACACTATATATAAAAATAGGAGGCAATAACATACGATGGATACTAATTTATTTATCTGGTTAAAATATTTATTATGTCAATCCCATTGTGATCCAGTGGGCTAAAACATGATAACTCTACATTTTCATGTAAAATAAAATAGAATCAATGAATCTCATGCCTCAAATGGTTCTTTATGTTCTTTATACATGAATGAGCCACACATTGGGTTACGATCTCCTCCCCTCGTAAAACTTGTATCCACTCGAGGATGCAGAGACACCACCACACTAGTCAACACCCAAGAAAAGTTTATTAGGAATAAGGAAATAGAATTCCATAAATAGGGAAAGGTGAAACAGAAGGAGATGAACCCAAAATAATGGAGATAGATCATAACTTATATAAAATATTGATCGATACTACTTGGTTTCACCAAAAATAGAGGGTACACTTGAAGCAAGAAGAAAATCAAGGGGAACTAATCCAAGGAGGAAAGTTTTATGGCACAACTCTTATGGGAAGGAAGGAAAGGCTAAAGAGTCTTAAACAATAGATCAAGGAGAAAGAGCAAGAGAAGAAGATATCGCATCACTTTTTAAGATTTAATGGAGCAGCGGTTAAAGATACACTAGATTTTCCATTAAAAGCGGATCACAGTAAACTGCATAGTTTGACCAAGTAAAAGCATCCTGATCCTTAAGAAAATTAATATAGGAGTTCTAGATATTGAATCCACCTTTGATTCCTTAAAACGAGGCATTAAGTACATTTTAAGTCAAAGGAAATCTCAAAGGGGTGAAACTGTAGGACGCTGGAAACATTGTTCATGAACTCGGAATTTAGAAAAGGAAATAGAGGCTACAATTGGAACCTCACCATTCTGAAAACACTGTTCACATAAGGCTACCATTGCAACTATTCACATAAGCCTACTGATGACAATGTACACAAAGGGATACCATTGGAACTGTTCACATAAGACAACTGATGACACTGTTCACATAATGCCACCGTTGGAACTATTCAAATAAGCCTACTGATGACACTATTCACATAAGGCTACCGTTGGAACTGTTCACATAAGCCTACCGATGGCACTGTTCACATAAGGATACCATTGGAACTATTCACATAATCCTACTGATGACATTGCTCTCATAAGGTTACTATTGAAATTGTTCACATAAGCCTACCAATGAAACTGTTCACATAAGGATACCATTGAAACTGTTCACATAAGTCTACTGATGACACGGTTCACATAAGGCTATTGTTGGAACTATTCACATAAGCCTACTGATGGCATTGTTCATATAAGGATACCGTTGGAACAACTCACATATGTCTTCCAATGACACTGTTCACATAAGGCTGCCATTGGAACTATTCACATAAGACTACCGATGGCACTATTCACATAAGGCTACCGTTGGAACTGTTCACATAAGACTACCAATGACACTGTTCACATAAGGCTACCATTGGCATTGTTCACATAAGCCTACCAATGACACTGTTCACATAAGGCTATCATTGGAACTGTTCAGATAAGCCCACCAATGACACTGTTCACATAAGGCTACCATTGGAACTATTCACAAAAGCCTACCGATGACACTGTTCACATAAGGCAACCCTTGGAACTGTTCACAAGAGCCTACAGATGACACTATTCACATAAGGCTACCATTGAATCTGTTCATATAAGCCTACCAATGACACTATTCACATAACTAGAAACAATATTCATAGAACAAAAAATTTGGCAAAGGAAATAGAGGCAACAGTTGGAAGGCTAATGTTCTGGAAACACTGTTCATGAACAAGAAATTTGGAAAAGTCTTGGGAATAAGTCACCATGACTTCCCAGAACACCTCAAATAGAAAATTTCATAAAATTAATGGACCATAGATGTCTAGTACATTACATTATATACCTCTCAAAACATTATCATCCTCAAGAATTCAAAACCAACAAAAAAGGAAAGAAAAAATAGGTCTAAACAACCACCCATCGAGATACCTCTCAAAAGAGAGAAAGCCACAAGAAACGACCCAAGAAAGTCATCTCATAAACATGAAAGGTCTACAACCACAAAGAAAATTTCATTACATGAAAAGAGTTAAACATCAAACAACTATAGGTATTGAGCACATATTTGTGACTCATGTTCCCAAGTACTCTCCTCGATACCACCGTGTCGCCACAAGACACGAACCATGGGAATAGAACTCCCATGCAACATTTTCTCCTAGCGGTCTTGGATCTCTACCAGCTGCTCCTCAAAGGTCCCATCATCGTTAACATCGATCTTGCTATAATCGATGACCAATGAGTCATCATGAAGATAAAAACGGAGCTAGGATACATGGAAAACATCATGTATTCTTCTAATATGTAGGGGAATAACTATATGATATGTCACAACTCCAACTGAAGCCAAAACCTCGAAAGGTCTAACAAACTAGGGAGAAAACATACTCCTGCGACTGAACCTTCACTGCCCACAATGGGGAGTCACCTTCAGAAACACTTGATCCCCAGCATCAAACTCTAAGGGTCTTATAATTTGATCGACATATGATTTTTGATGATCATGTGTTGTCTTTATCCTCTCATGAATCACATGAACCATCTCTATTGTATTCTTCAATAGTTTTGGTCCGAGAAGTGCTGACTCTCGGACATTGTCCAATACATTGGAAAATAGAAAGGTCGTCCATAAAAGGATTCAAATGTCACCATGATGATGATGGAGTGATAACTATTGTTGTAATAAAACTCCACCAATGGTAAGTGTCTCATCCAAAAACCTCCAAAATCTGGGACACAAGATCGCAACATGTCTTCATGATTCTGGATAGCTCGGTCTGTCTGACCATCCGTTTGCAGATGAAAAGAAGTTCTAAGGAATAGTTGAGAAATAAATGAATATTGAAGACCTCTCCAAACCCTAGAGGTAAAACGAGTATATTGATAAGAAATTATCATCCTTGGGACTCCAAGAAGTCGCACCACCTCCTCCAGATACTACCTCAACAAAACTTCCACTGATCTTGTTTCTTTGATCTCTATAAAGTGGTTCGATTCTGTTAAACAATCCACTACCACCCAAATAGTTTCATTTCTTCCTTGAGATTGAAGTAAACCAGTAAAAAAGTCCATTGATATTTCCTCCCACTTCCCCTAAGGAACATCTAACGGCTAGAGCAAACCACCAGGAACATGGTGTTTGGAATTCGCCTTCTGGAAGACCAAATGTTGAGACACAAAATCTACAACTGGACACTTCTGCCAAGGCCAGCAAAACTAATACCTCAAGTATCGGTACATATTTTTCATGCTAGGATTCACTGCTAAAGGCTAACTATGGAAATCTCTAAGAACCATCTCACGCATCACCAAAGGAACAAATAGCCTTCCATGATACAACACTCGGTGTTGTTCATCCTCAGACCAACCATCAGGGGCCTCGCCATAAACAACTCGGTCTCTCAAGACCTTTTCCTCAAGATCCCCCACTGGGACTCTTCCACCTACTGCACCAAAGATGACTCCACAGTCATCTGAAAAAGATAACACATGCCCCCAAATTCTCCCATATCGATATGTAATGTTAAAAGTTATTTCAAGACTCTCCTAGAATCACCAGATTCACACACTGCATCACTACGTGACTTCTTGCTAAGCACATCAGCTACAAAATTCCCCTTTCTATGGGTATACGATATTACAAAGTCATATTCCTGTAAGAACTCCATCCACCGATGATGTCTCAAGTTTAAGTCACGCTGGGAGAAAACATACCTCAGGCTCTTATGATCGGTGAAAACCACATAGTGCTCTCTAATAAGGTAATGTCACCACAAATTCATGAAAAACGCCACAGTTTCCAAATCAAGTTCATGGGTGTCATAGTTATGTTCATGGGGATGCAACTTCTGAGACCCATAAGAAACAACTGATCTCTACTACATCAGAACACAGCCTAACCCTAGATGTGAATCATCACAGAAAACATCAAAATTAACTACCTCTACTGGAATAAAAATAACTATATCTCTTACTAAATTCTAATTTAGATACTTAAAATATACTTGACATTGACCAGTCCCCATGAACGCATGATCTTTCGTGTTCAATGATGTTAGAGGAGTCGCAACTCGAGAGAAATCGGCTACGAACCTCCTATAGTATCCTGCTAGACGAAAGAAACTTCACACCTTTTCCACTATCTTGGAGGATTCCAAAGACACAACTACTTATATCATCAATGGATCCATACCTACTCCTGGTTGGGACACAACATGCCCCAAGAAACGGACTTCTTGAGACTATAACTCACACTTCGACAACATCCTGAATGGCTTATGTTGATGAAGAAATCCCAAAACGGCATATAGATACTCTGCATGATCTTCCTAATACATGTATTACACAACGATTTCATCGATGAAAACCACCACGAACTTATCCAGGAACTTTCGGAACACCGCATTCATCAATCACATGAACACAGCTGGAGCATTCTTTACACCGAACAACATTACAATGAACTCATAATTTCTATGACGGCAATGGAAATCAGTCTTCACAAAATCCCCATCCTTCACATGCATCTGATGATATACTGACCATAATTAGATCATTGGGAACCACCTTTCACCCTTTATTTGGTCGAATAAATCATTAATCCATGGAGGATAATAGTGATTCTTCATGGTCACTTTGTTTAAGTGACGATAATTGATACAAAATTGCAAACTTCCATCAGCCTTATTCGCAAAAAAAAACCAGTTCACCCCATGGTGACACACTTGGCCAAACAAAACCGCACTTTAATAGACCATCGAGTTGTATACATATCACTAGTAAATCATAAGGGTTCATATTATATGGATACATATAGATAAGAGATGATCCTGGATGTAGCTCAATCATAAACCCGATCTCTCATCGAGGGGGTAATGCTACAACCTATTCTAGAAAGACATCGAGGTAATCTTCTCTGGCCCTAGGAAATGCCAACTGTTAAACCTCTGAAGCACTCAGCATCATCTCATCCATCATGGAAGATAAGTACAGAACACGCCTCCGACCCATCCGAGGGTCTCGCTCACCAAAAAACACCACTGGCTCTCCATCTGCATCGAAGAACACAACCTGCCTCCTGAAGAAATCCAAGATATCCTACACCAAATACAACCAATACATTCTTAGTATGACATCATATGGTTGTATCCATAAACATAATAAATCTCCCCAAGAGCAGTGCTACCTCAGCACTAGCTCACAGTCTCTACATAATTCAAACAAGTCTTCTCAACCTCCAACTGGCATAGTCAACGCCAAGGGAACTGGAAGACTCTCTACCTCAAGCCCCAAAGACTGGAAAAGGGTAGGTGATATGAAGGATTGTTTTGCTCCTTAATCAAACAAGTCATACACCAAGGTAGAAAACAAGAAAAGGGTACCTTCTATGACCACTCTGACCCAGATGATGACAACCACCATGGTTGCACTCTGCTCTCTGAGGATGGGGAGTGTCACAGGGTTGTCCTCTGCCTGCCCCATATACCCTTTGTTAACCGAGATCTGGTGCAACCTGCAGGTGCCTCGGCTTGAACTACCTCAATTGAGAAACCTGGAGTGGAACATATGGTGCATGATGACAGCTCTGAAAGGTCGGGTACTCTCACTACTAATGAACATGACCATCAGAAGAAAAACCAGCACATGATCCCTTAGAATAGTCCTTATAGCCACTTCCCCCATAGAAAAAGAGATGTTGAGGGCTAGGACCTACCCTCGGCCGAATGGAAACTCTTCTTCCCTAAAAATCGAGAAACCCGAACCACAAATATTCTTCATGAGAAATCGTGATTACTCCCCTCTCGTGATGATCAGGTTTTGTCCAGTGTCGTCTCGATGACCACTTCCCTCACCAGTACCTCAAGATATGTCTTCAACAGAAATGACGTGACCTGGTGCTGGATCTCTGGATGCAATGCCTCCTCAAAATGCCTCGCCCTGGCCTCTTATCTGTAAATAGGTCTGAAGAATATCGTAAGAGGTTCCTAAAATGGATTCCAAACGCTCTCACAATGGATCTCCCATGTCTAAGGGTAAGAAGCTTCAGGTGACTAAATGCCTTCATGGTCAAAGAAATAAACTCAACTCTAAACTTATCTCAGAAATACTCCCATGAGATCACCGACTCCTCGTGATCCCAAAGGAATAAGAATCACCACTGCCTCGTTGCACCATGCAGCATCGTCACAACCATGGAAACCCAGTGCTCCTTCTGATCATGGATTGAACTGAAGCCTATCTTGACCTCCACCAATTATTCTTCCATGACTGAATATAGAATGGAGCCCTCATACTTATGCAGACTCTGGCACTGAAACTATAAGAGTTTCCTCCTCCAAGTGTCGTCATCGTCGACCTCTACCATGCGGTGATCTACTGGCCCATCCTACTAGACATCTTCAATGTGATCCTGACAAGGACATCGACCTAGAGCCATACCTGTAAAATGATAAATAGTTAGTGCTGAAAATCCTAGAATATAGAAGACTCATCATTAATTAATTAGTTTTTTCTTTTATTCATTTTAGGCTAACCTATCCAAATGTCTACCAATTCAAACATAGACACAAATAAGAATGATACATTATCCTTTACAAGGTCTCTACCCTATAACTAGTATCACCTCATTCAGTAGCCATTGTAAACATAAATTTTTGTGTATTAGATCACAGGGGGCCCTAAACACCTATGTCTCAACCGGTCTCCAGTGTTTACATCACCTGCAAAACTTTAATGACACTGTTTCCCTACCAATACATGCAACCTCACCTGTGCCTAACGCCGAACTCAATCTTATCCTTCAACCACATCTCGGATACCACTATGTCATGACCCCCTCCCAACAAAGTCTACCCCACCTAGGTTAGAAATGTGATAAGGGAGATAATGGCCCCCGATTCCAACTTCCATTAGGCCTCGGGTTGGCGACTAACACCGAGGGTATAGTAAATGCACAAATGGAAGGCATTACCCTCTAAGATAACACATGCGAAAGAGAGAGATAAGATAGACATCAACCAAATCCATCTTAGACAAAAATATAAAACAAATCCCAAGACACATATGTAATGTCATGCAAAACTACTACAACTGAAAGGGGAAAAACTAAAATACCCACAAAAATAAAAAGAGCAGCAACTACAAAACCACAAACAGGTCTTGTAACCCCAAGCTAGTAGAAAACAGGATGATCTCCAACCTACTTCAAGTGACCTGAAAACAATTTATATAGACAAAAGGTTATTATAATATTATACTCAGTAGGATCCTCCCTAGAGAATCTCATGAAAAAGTAATGAAAGCATGCTAAAGCATAGTAAAAAACTATTGAAACTAACTCATCACCTAAATAGGTATACTATGTTGGCAGCCTCAACATGGATACTCTCACCAAGTATCCCATACAAGAGTATATAATATAATAAAGATTATCAAGGGTATTCCACTACTACTTCCCCACTGGTTTTCCGTTTTTCCCCAATGTCGCACGTCCTAAGCATCTCTTTCCAAAAAGGCTTTCCTATAGACATCTAGGAGAAGCACCACAACATGCACCTCATGCAACAAAACTACCACATCAACATAAGCAAATTAACTAGGTAGTTTTTAGGAGCCACCACATCTTGCATAATGTGTATCATACGTCAGGAATTATACCTCAATCTATTATATCCCATACACTGAGTAAGGATCCTCAACCCATCACAGCCTATACACGTTACACCTATAGTAGTCCATAAGAAACTATATCTAGAATATATGTTTGTGAGTAACCACAATCCATTATATCCCTCGACACACATATATGGGTAAAACTAACAATTCTTCCTACCAGAAAAAGTAACTACCAAGAGAAGAGATCAGAGCCAAAGGGGGTACTCAGCCTTCCATCATCCCATTAGAATGTTCAGGAAAACACCCCCTAGGGATCAAAATATCCAAGGTGTCATTTTCCCTAACTGAAGGGGTGGAGTATCATATATAAACTCAAAAAGTAAAGAATATATTATATCTCACAACCACACTATGGTCATAACCTTGTCTTAAAATTGATTTCAGCTAACATCTCTCAATCTCCCAGCTACCACTTCTAAGACTAGGTATCCTTATAAGCACACAACCATTTAGATAGATTTAATACATTACTTCATTCTCTTTTTCTGTTTGTTTCACTTTACGTTAATTAATTATTTAAAAATTAATTGACCATTAATAATTTCCACATTATATTTCTTTAGCATAAAACCTAGAGTCCAATGTTCCTTTGAAATTTCAACCTCAGCATTGCATCCCAGCAAGCTCCAACCCCAAGGTTTAACATCATTTATTCAATCATTTATTAACAGCATTACTTTCTCATATTCATGGGCATTCTAGAAAAACATTATAAGCTACTAAACATAAGGGGCCTCAACACGGTGAGTAGATGAACTACCCCTCGAGTCTTTGTCGACTATAGCAAGAGCATAGTCCCATCCTCCCTCAGGATGCTAAACACAGAAAGCATGTGGCATACCCCGCATGTATTTTCCCATTTTTAGAAGGAGGATAAGAAAACCAGCTGCCTTGATAAGTGGAAAAGTAAAGGAGATACCAAACCAACAAGAATCAGCAAACATCCAAGCATTCATATACAACCCATTTCATCATACCCAGTATCCTCCCTGATAGCAACATTCATAAACTGATGTATCTCGCCACTCTAGGAATCAATTGTTTCCACAACTAATAGGCCGCCCTACCCCCAGATATCACAACACCCATCCAGGCTCACATCACAACACAAGTAGAAGGAAAAAAAACATCATATCAATTGGTCTCTTATCCCATAAGTAAGAAAGATGGTAACTCAGAACCATGAAAGGAATTATCTTTTTTCAAAAAACTAGTTCATTAATCCATCTTGAATTTACCAATTTATTATTTTTAGGTTCCGAATATGGGAAACCTAAAATTTAATCTATCACAAATTGATTAAACATGATTACAGCATCAATTTGATAGACATCAAATTACAGCAACACTAACCAGATTCATTTACATGCCTCTCTATCTTTATCCAAACAATCATCAATTAATTCTATCTTTACTTTCATTACCGATTTCCATCAAGAAAGAAAAGCTAACAAATCAAGCATAGATATCACACTATCTAGAAAAATAATAGGCAATAACATACGATGGATATCAATTTATTTATCCAGTTAAAATATTTAATATGTCAATTTCATTGTGATCCAGTGGACTAAAACATGCTAACTCTTCATTTTCACATAAAATAAAAGAGAAGCAATGAATAACCTACCTCAAACAGTTCACGAAGTTCTTTATATGAGAACAAGCCACACAACAGGTTATGATCTCCTCCCCCTGTGACAACTATATCTACCTAAGGATGCAGAGACACCACCACACCAGTAAACACCCAAGAAAAGTCCATTAAAAACATGGATACAACATTTCATAAAAAGAGAAAGTAGAAACATAAGGAGATTACCCCAAAATAATGGCAATAGATCATTCCTTATATCGAAGAATGATTGATACTACTTGGTTGCACCAAAAATATAGGGTGCACTTGGAGCAAGAAGAAACTCAAGGGAAAAAATCCAAGGAGGGAATTTTGATCACACAACTCCAATGGGGAGGAAGGAAAGGTTCAAGAATCTCACACCAGAGAATAAGGAGTATGAATAGGGGAGGAAGATATCTCATCCTATTTGAAGATTTAACAGAGCATCAATTTAAGATACGGTGTATTTTTCATTAAAAGTGGATCGCTTTAAACTACGTGGTTTTACCAAGTAAAACAATCTCGATCCTTAGGAAAATTAAAATATGAGTTATGGACTTTGAATCGGCCTTAGATTCTTAAAATGAGGCTTTAAATTCATTTTACGTCAAAGGAAACATCAAAGGGGAGAAATTGTAGGAAGCTGGAAACAATGTTCACGAACTCAAAATTTGGAAAAAGAAATAGAGGTTGTAGTTAGAACCTCTCCGTTCTGGAAACACTATTCACATAAGGATAACATTGGAACTATTCACATAATTTTACTAATGACACTACTCACATAAGGCTACCATTGGAACATATCACATAAGCATACTGATGACATTGTTCACATAAGTCTACCGTTGGAAATGCTCTCATAAGCCAACTGATGACACTGTTCACATAAGGATACTCTTGGAACGGTTCAGATAATTCTACCAATGACACTATTCACAAAAGGCTGCCATTGGAACTATTCACATAAGCCTACTAATGACACTATTTACATAAGGCTATCATTGGAACTATTCACAAAAGCCTAGCGATGAAACTGTTCACATAAGGCTATCACTGGAACTGTTCACATAAGCCTACTGATGACATTGTTCACATAAGGCTATTCTGGTAACTGTTCACATAAGCATACCGGTGACACTGTTCAAAAAATCCTACCATTGGAACTATTCACATAAGCCTACCAATGAAATTGTTCACATAAGGATACCATTGGAACTATTCACATAAGAATACCGATGACACTGTTCACATAAGGCTACCGTTTGAACCGTTCACATAAGCTTACCAATGACACTGTTCACATAAGGCTACCATTGGAATAGTTCACATAAGCCTACCAATGACACTGTTCACATAACTGGAAATACTTTTCACAAAATTGGAAATTAGGAAAAGGAAATAGAGGTTGTAGTTGGAAGGCTGTTGTTCTGGAAACGCGGTTCATAAACTAGAAATATGGTAAAGTGTTGGGAATAAGTCACCATGACTTCCCAAAAAATCTCAAACACCATATTTCAGAAATGTAATGGACTGAAGAGGTATGAGCCATTAAATATATCATAATAACCCAATATACACATATATCTCAACCTCCCATTAATTAATTCAATAATTAATTAATCATTTAAAAGTATAATTATTCAATAAGTAACTCACCAATTAATTATCTGATTCACAACATCAATATCGCACAAACAATTTCCAAAGTTTATTATCCCCAAATCCCACGACTTCATGATTATATAATTAATCAATTTAGTAAATTAATTAATTCCTTTGGAAAATTTAATTTCTAAACAAATCTAGAAATTCTATAATTTCATGTATGAAATCAAATTCATGACTATGGGATTTAAAAATTATACCACCAACCTTTAACCAAAGATCCAAAAATGATTCCAATGGGAAACACCCATAAGAAAAAGATGTGGATGGTTTCCAAGAGGTTCCTAGATCATGGTTGACCAAGATCAAAACCAATAATGCAAGTTTGCTAAGGGATTTTAACATAAAGGGTTTGATTAGAATGAAAATAAAGAGGAAATCCGACAAAAAATACTTACTATGGATTGATCGCATAAACGACATATCCGAACGGGGTTTTGGAACTCCAAAATCATCTAGAGAGTCTCCCTAGGTTGAGAAAATAATATTTCCAATGGTTTAAAACAAAAATCAGCCTCATATCCACTTTAAAACTGTAGGTTGGGAATTTACACGATGTGTAATCCAATTATATTTCATGTAATTCTTTTTAATTATTTTTGATGAAAAATATATCACCTTATATTTTTTAATTAAAACCCAAAAACAATTACACGATGTGTAAATGTTCTACAGTTGATTTTTAGGCCATTTTCCATTCAAATCCTCGCAACTCACCATGAATCCATTTTTAACACTTAACCCTTTTATACCCAGACCCCTTTAATTCAAACAAGCACACATCCCCAAACTTTTGGTCATTTTATTCAACATGGTTTCTCCATATTTGAACAAGACTAGGCCATTAAGTCTCAAAAGAATTAACCTAGGGAGAAAAGTACCTAAAAATATGAGATCCTACATTGAACTTACTAGTCCAATTTTTTTATGATTTCATCAAATCATAAATTTTATATTTGATTCAACACACATTTACCTGATTTTAGTTAACTTAGAAACAAACCAATTTCTATATATAAATTTCTTCATCTATGTACCTATGAAGGAATTATATCTTTATGTATACCTATTTCAAATGATTATATTATTATGTATCCAAACTCAAAACCATTTATACATTAAGGTACATACCTATTGGTAAAAAGATCTCTAAGAAATTTACACCTTCCATTTACTGACACTTTCTCATGACAAGCTTGGCATTGTACCTATTTCTATCAGATACCACTTCCTTTAGTCGATAAAATCATTGGTTTTGTAAGACCTTGTTCCCAGAAAGAGTCTCTATAAGTTCCTATATTCCACTCACATAGAGTAAATCATGTCCATAACTCATTTACAACACCCACTATTATGATTCATTCAAAATCCTCACCACTTATAGGCTCTTGAGATCTCCTTTATCTGTCAAAAGTATATAACGAAAATTATGACCATACCTTTTAAATAGAAGTATTTCTCTTGAATATCTCTATAGTTATACCTATAGTTTATTTCCTTATGGAGTTGAAACTTCTATAGTTGTAAAAAAAATTGTCAATATTCCACAATCTTTGAACTCTCCACTACATCAATCATACAAAAAAATATTAGAATTTGACCTCTTTATTCTGGTAACTCCTCCGGATGGTATGGTGTTTTTTCTACTGACATGGTCATTATATTTTCTATAACATCCAAAACATTCAGACATCCACCCAGAAGAATATTATATTCATATGATACATTTTATTCATAAGATCTATCACTACCATCTGATCCTTCCATAGAATCGCCTCATTAAAATTTTCATTTTAACTTCTGATGACTTTTTGAGAGTGATAATCTTGAGTCAAAATCTAAACTCTTCATCACAATAGCTAATAAATTAACACGCTTAATTATTAAGCTCTAAATTTTCTTGTTCGTTATATTCAATGTTTGAATAATATATCACTTAAAATAATTTTTTGTAGATGGAATAAACCTTCATTCTAAACAAATAATTCTATGAAAGTTTCTATCCAATTGGATATGATGGACTCTAATTGACTAAGTACATTACACAATTCCAATATTCCACCCAAAACACATTCTTGAAACCTAAATGAATTCAAACACTCATTTACATTTTCTTCATCATCCTATTCAACCTCTCCAAATATTCATTGTGTTTTGATTTCCCTAACATGATCTTCTCAATTCGAATCCCCTTCTTTCTATAAAACATCAAGAATACCCAACTTCTATAGTCACCACCATTGACTGACTATAATTACTTAAATTTTAGAATTATCAATCTACATACTATGTTCCTCCCCTGAATGAGTGACTTGAACACCTTATACCTGTGTCATAGAAAGTACACCCAATCTATACCTGTGAATTATTCGATGAACATCATGAAGAAGAGTGATCCTCCCTGCATAGGTATTAGATTTGGACCTCAAACTTTTGTTTGAACTAGGCGTAATTTCTAATTAATTGGTATTTTCTCTTCAATCAGGGAGGAAACCACTCACTATAGTCTAAGGATGAAATCCTCATAAGTTCTATATTCCAGGCAACCAACATCTTCTAATCCGTTAAAAAGAATCATTTTTATACCTATCTCACTGAAGTGGCCTAAAAGGTCATTCCATAACATTGCATAAGTTTACTCTCTGACATAAATGACTTTTTTATGATCCCATGAGCTAAATATTCCCATACATCACTCTTATATTGATGACCATGGATCCGCATGAAATCTTCTAAACACTATATAAAAATTATTATAGAAACCTACACCATCAATTTTTTTAATGAAATTATTTCATCCTTAAACCTAGGATGTTTGACATTTCCTTCAACTCTAGAATCCAAAAATTCCCTATATGAACCAAAACATCACCTTTCCCGGCTACCTTGAGATATTTTTGAATGAATGATACACATTTACACACATTCCTTAAGTAAAATTTATCATACATTCTCTCTCAGATATTGAGTGCAATGACGATTCAGATTCTACAAACCATGACCCCAATGAACTAGAGAAACATAGGTATAAGCCATTCCTATAATCTGATAAAGGATACACAAAAACACTATCAGAATTATACCTTCAATAATTCTCCCTATTTTCACTAAAATGTTTCTTTTTTATCCTTTTCTCCAAGAATTACTTTAAAAGGGAACACCATATACTAATCTACTCTTGTGGAAAGTCCACCTTCCTTTACTCGACCAATTTTTTCTTTGTCTAGAGTTACATCATATTCCTTTTATGTTGAACAAATTAATAGAAGACCACTAGGAATAATTTTGATGAATTTACTCATTCAATGTTTTTTATTGAAAATTTAGGAACATTATGCATACCTTTCTCTAAGAATTAATTAAAATAGTAATCATCAAATTCTATCATTTATGGATAGAAGAGAGTATTAATAGTTACTAAAATCAATCTTTAATGATTTCCTTAACTGGAATCAGCAGAATTCTAATGAAATTAAACATGTTTATATAATCGGTATATGACTTACCTTCCCAAATTCTTTTATCAAATAGTGTCCTTGGAATGAAATTATGTTTCATCATTTTGGGATCCTTAAACAAATTAGTGATTATATTCATGAATTCTAATACTTTCTTCAATTCATGTATATTTTATGCAAAATTATAGGTAAATGACATTCCCTTTAACTTGAGGTATTTCTTATCAAGCGTCTTCCATTATTCCACATTAATTTATTATGGATTACTATTAATCAAGAAAATTTAAAGGTCCTTATATAAAGGTAAATTTACATATAAATCTTATTGAACCCAAAATCAATTCAATCAAGATTCTACACCTCGATCTTACTCTCCTCCAACTCTATCCCAACAGAAATTTTGAACTCCCACTAGTTATAAAAAATGTAAGGAAAATATATTTTGAAATGTTTACCAATATTATCTCATATCGAAAATGGTATAAATTTTATAATTTATTATCTCTAAAACAAATTCACCGGGGTACATTCATCTAGATACACTCCAACCATGATATTTGATACCACTTATTAGATCCATAGTCATCATTATATATAACCACTAGATGATGCTACAATGAAAATTAAATTTGAATATGAAAAATATTTGGAATGAATCCCATGATACAATGACAAAAAAATTATATACAGATGAGCCAATGCCACTAAATTAAAACTTAAATACTAAAAAAACATAGATGAGAACAATCGACTGCAGTGATCAAAAAGTAAATGAGGTACAAGAAAATCCTAAGATATTTGGTTGTTCAAACATGCATCCTAGTCCGTAAGGGAATTCTACATATGTTTGATTCAATGAATAGAAGAATGTTTAAATGATATATTAGTAAATTACAATGAAATCTCAACATATATATAAGTAGATTTTCCATTTAGTGTTTTCAGTCACCACCACCAGCCTATCATATGGCTTGTAGTCAACATAATCTGATCTTTATGAATAATACCTTTATATGGTCAAAGGAAGTCATTGGCTTAACCTACTTTGTTAGTGCACTATTCCAACCTTATGACCATATCACATGATATATCATGAAATATAATCTTTAGAACAAAACATTAATGGATTTTTTTCCACTCTACATTCATTACTGTCATATGTTAGAAACTTTTTAATATCCTAGGTTCCACCACTACCATACTCTCATCCCCTTCCAAGTATAAAAGATTATTCTAATAGATCTTATCCTTATAGTTTTCTTACACTCTTTAACAAAAAAATGACTCTCATAAATAATGATCCAAACATTACCAATTAAGAACATGATGAAAATTTGTATAATTGGAGAGTTGATAAAGTAGATAGATATGGTCTCATATTTGTTTTTAGGGAGTTAAACCCATATTAAATATTTAATTGATCTTAAATATTTTTATAAGATGTTACCCCTTCATATTAGCTACAAACACTAGTGCAAAAACACTTTTTCGCGTTGGTTTTTTTTAATTTTTAACGTCGGTTATAAACCGACGTCTTTATAGGCAACGTTAAAAATACAGTTTTCGCGTCGGTTCTTAGAAACCGACGCGAAAACTAATTCGCTTATGAGCTTCGGCGTCGGTTTTTTATAAAACCGACGCCGAAGCTACATTTAGACATTATTTTCCGCGTCGGTTTTATATAAAACCGACGCCGAAATATCGGTTTTCCGCGTCGGTTTTTACAAAAACCGACGCGGAAAACCGGTTAAAACAGGATTTCCCCATCGGTTTTTCTAAAAACCGACGTGGAAAACCGATTTAAACAGGATTTTCCGCGTCGGTTTTTCTAAAAACCGACGTGGAAAACCCGTTTAAACAGAATTTTCCGCGTCGGTTTTTCCAAAAACCGACGCGGAAAACCGCTTTAGACAGGCTTTTCCGCGTCGGTTTTTCTAAAAACCAACGCGGAAAACCCTTTCGGCGTCGGTTTTTAAAATAACCGACGCCGTAAATTTTTTTTTTTAAAATAAAATACATATATTTTCTCCTCCAAACAAATCGGAACCCTGAACAAAAATAACGAAGTATACAAAAACAATTAAACAACTTTAACAGAAGTACTTGAGAAAACTCAAAGTAAAGCAGAATTAAAATACACGTACCTACATGGTGCATTTTCTTAATCTAACCATACTCAGTATCAATCATTGTAAGTTTCCTCCCATAGATAGCACCAATCCTGTCAAAACAGTAATGAAACTAAGGAGATGTGCGTGAAAAATCAATCTAAGATATTAGTGCAATGAATAAACATTAAATGAAAATGTGTAATTTATTTGAATCATTCATTTTTTCACAAAGTAAATTACCAAAATGAAATGTTACGACTCCTGATCAAAATTCCAGGAACACTCAGCCGATGCAACCTCTTCCTCACCTCCCCCACTGAAGATGTTGGGGGTGTCTTTTCACCATTGGATCCCCACCACCCCAACCTCAGGTTTTTATATTTGCTCTGTATAGACGTGCATTACCCATTCACTATTGTTATTTGTTTAAGTTATGGAATAACAGAGAAATAAGTTTGAGTGCAAAAAATAGGTTAGAAAATTGAAATCAAATGCAGATTGAAGAGACATAAAGAAACATACCTTAAAAATTGACGTCTTCTATTTTATCTTTGTGCGAACCCACTAAGCGTTGTTTCAGGTATTATGTGATATGCTTCTCGGCAATCATTTTTCGATATTTATTTGCATAAAAAATAAAAAGGCCTAGAAGATATTGTTGTGCATTCAAGGGAGACAATTTTTAGTGTTTGTGAATGTTATTTCGCTATACGAATCTCTATGTTCATGATCCAAGTACCACCCTACAGATCTGTCACTGTACAGACAAATGATTTTAAGAAATAACAATGAAAAGAAATATAATAACTAATTCTGAATTAAAATACACATACCTGAAATATATGACATGCTTATTGTTGGTTATTGTTGAAGGATTCATTTGATTATTAGTAGATTCAATAAAACAGTTTTTGCAGAGGAACTTGAGAAAACTCAGTAAAGCAGAATTAAAATACACGTACCTGAAATATATGACATGCTCATTGTTTGTTATTGTTGAAGCATTCATTTGATTATTAGTAGGTTCAAACACCTAATATATCATAAGAGTTAGTTTTTTAAACCCATATATATTATTATTTATAAATATTAGTATACATACCTCAAATCTTAATCAGACTTAACAAATAGTCCGCAAAAGTAGATTGAATATGAATCATATCAGATTGAGAATATGACTGTGAATCATTGAATACCTTCAATAATATTGAATGATATGAAATTAATAAATAGAAGAAAGTGGATGAAAATATATAAAAAAGTTAATACAACTAACCTTATGAAAATCAGTAGTTTCCCCAGTTGTGATTATCTCGTACATAAATCGTAGAATATAATAACCACATTCAACGCTTCCATTTTGACGATGACACTGCAGTTATAAAACATTTAGCTAATAATGAAACCCAATATATAACAAGAATATAAAAACTAATTACCTGTACTTCCACATATTTGATTTTCGTTGGTTTCTTTTCATTTGTAAAATGTTTCCATGAACTGCATTTTTTTATATAAGAACTAATAAAACTTTTGTAATCAATTAAAATTAAACATAACGAACTTCTAAAAATAAAAAAACAACTTACCTGTTTAATAAGTTGGAAAACGGTTTACGCACTTTTCCTAATAAAGAGAAAAACCAATATAAGGTGCATTCATTTGGGAAAAATACACCTAACATCCAATGCCCCCTATAATACAAAAAGTTCATAATTAATGACATTATAATGATCATGAGTTCAAAATTATGTTGATATTCATACTTATCAAGAAATGGCAAAAACCAGCACTGAATATCTGTTTGTGATAATCTCTCGGATATATATTGAACTCTTTCATCATTTTTCACATGTTTGACTTCCAAGGAAATGTACTCTGGATCTATAAAGCTATAAATGCTTGTAGTTTCATTTTGTAAAAGAATCCTGTATAGATACCTAATTTAAAAAGAAAATATAGTTAGTCAATGACATAACAATATTTTATTAAAGAAATAGCAATTCAAACGTCAATTTACTTACATGGAAAACAACTGCACCACATTCAGCCCGATCTCTTCAAAATTAACTAAATTCATGATATCTTCTTTCAATATTCTCAATTTATAATTTCTTCCACATATATCGGACGTCATCCGAAACTCATAGATAAAATTCAAGGAAGAAGAGCACTGAGATAATCTTTTCAACCCAGAAGAAATATCAGAAGTATCTACAGCCGACTGTTTCTGAACATTTTGCTGCATTTGTACAGTTTCTTTTGCTTTCAGATATTCCTATATAAGTTAAATGTCAGAAAACATTATAAGTAATTTGGAATCATTTCTAATTACTAGTTAAAAAAACTCATACCTCATGTGAAATATAACGAAGAAGTGTAGTTGGCCAAAGTAAAAAATGGCACATGCATTCCCCAACACTGGTGATCTCCGCAGTAGGAAATGGTAGTAGAGCAGTAGGATCTATAATAACAAGTACTGATACTCTAACCTGACCCATCTGCATAGGCTGATGATGTACCGATTCCCCCAAAAAATACACTTGTCCTAACGCAACAATATGTACATGAGGATCTCCCGCAAACAACTCACAATATAAGGTTCGATCCGATGGAGGAGGTGGAGGCTCAAAGTTAGCAGGTGGGGTAGGGTAGTCAGGGTGAGCAGGCTGAGAAGTCAGAAAAATGAAAAGGGTATATTAGTGTTTAAAATTTATAACATAGAAAAATTGATTAAAAATTAAATAAAATAATATACCTCAAATGGTTGCGCAGACGGGGCAGGGTAAGCAGATGAGGCAGGGTAGTCCGGGTGAGTTGGCTGAGAATGTTGAAAAATGAAAAAGTTATATTAGTGTTTATAATTTATAAAATAGACAAATTGATGACATTAAATAATATACCTCGGAAGGCTGCCCAGACGGTGTTGGGTAAGCATATGAGGCATGATAGTCTGAGTGAGTAGGCTGAGAATGTTGAAAAATGAAAAAGTTATATCAGTGTTTATAATTTATAGAAAAGAAAAATTGTGAACAGTAAATAATATACCTCGGAAGGATGAGCAGACTGTGACTGTCTTGCCAAGTGTTCTAATAAAGCCTTCTGTACTGCTGCTTGAATTTGATCACCCATAGACCGTTTCATATCCTGCAGCTCTTCTTTTAAGGATTCGATTTCTGGGTCTATTGGTTGCTTACTCTTACCAAAAACCTTTCGAATACTAACACCCGCCTGATATCCTCTAACACGGCCGGGGTGTTCAGTATTTCCCAAAGCAGTGGCTAGGATATCCATCCTACCCTCGGGGATAAAAGAGCCCTGTGTCTCTTTCTCCTGAAGTTCATCCTGAAATGAAAAATAAAAAATTTATATTAGTGTTTATAAATTATAAAAAAGGAAAATTGTTAACAAAGAATTAATATTTACTTACAATTCTATCAGCCACTTGATGAGCTTCGTCTGTAAGATATTGTTCATTTTTTCTTCTTCTTGCTCGTTTCCATTTCTCATGGCGAGTGGGAGGAGATGGAGGACCATACTGGACCTCTTCTGAACCACTACTTGATCGAGCTCTTAATGCTTCAAATTTTTCTTCAATAATTTTCTGCTCCAAATACGAGTATCCTCCACGTGATAAAGTATGAGGGTATACGTTTTTCAACTGGATCTCCTGATGAGATCTTCTGGAGGCCTGTTACATAAAAATAAACACATAAATAATAAGGAAAATATAGCATAAATTTTAAAATATAAAACAATTACAATACCTGAAATTTCTCTTCCTGACGACTGTCAACAAATCGCTTCCATGTTTCTTCATCTATATATGGATACTTAAGACATGGGCTTTCAAACATTCTCTTTCCAAAAACATAATCTTTCGTCAGTTTGTTTTTAAAATCTCTCCATCGAACCGCCGCTAAAGAGAGATGTCTTTTCCTAATTTCTTTGGTTTCCTCAAAATTGAATGTCATCTGTAATTGAAAAAATTAAATATGTCATTTAAACTATATAATATTAAAAAAATGAGATAAAATAAATAAATAAAGATATTTTACCATCACGGCCTCCCAAAGCTGTTGCTTCGCCGTCCTGTCCACTGACTTCCAATCAGGATATAAAATACTAATCCTGCAACGGCTCTGCATCGCTATATAACTGACAAACTGAACTGCATTTGGGCCAACTGCATTATTATTATCCTCAAAACGGATGTGTAATTTGTTATCATCACGAGCGAGTGATAGTTTTGGTAAACGTGTAATACCACGTTTACCAACTAGAGAACTTGATTTTTCAGTAGTAACTGGAGAAGTCTCCTCCGCCGAGGACGCATCAGTAGTCCTGCAATTTTTTTTAATAAATTAACAGTTTTATTTCATTAAATATGTATATTACTGAATATTTAATAATATGTCAAAATAGATATACCTCGGTAACTGCTCATCTCTATCTGTATTTGAAATTGCTACTAGAAAGTGTAATGAAATTTTGGGTACCTGCATATCATTAGAAAACTGAATAATTAGAAACAAGGAAATGAAAAATAAATATGTAAAAATAGAGGCATGCATTTGTAAGTTTTAAAAATAGACACAAAATATAAATATTTACCAGAAAAATTAGGAGACTAATTTAGTGTTTTCCCACGTCCCTTCATCATGATCGGTACGTACTGCATGCACTATGTTTGTCTTATATTCATTGTAATCATCTGAAAATTGCATAATAGATGAATAACGCTCATGTAAATCACTAGCATCATCAGAATCATCATCATCACCCAAATGATATCTTTTCCCTTGCAAAACAACTGACCACTGATCATTCGACAGATCAATGACATAAAATACTTGTTTTGCATGTGTCGCCATGATAAATGGTTCCTCATTGTGATTAAATCTTTTCAAATCAACCAGTTTAAACCCATATTCATCATGTTTCACGCCACTATTACTATCAACCCAATTGCACTTAAAAATAGTGACTCGAAATTTAATATAATCAATTTCCCATATGTCTTCAATAACTCCAAAATATGATGTTGATGCAGAAATTGGGTTTTTATCTTTGGCACTCGAAAAATGCACTGCTTCAGCGAATACCATCACACCACTATTCTGAACGGTACTCTTGTCATCCAGGTTTTTTGTGTAAAATGTGTAGCCATTGATATCAAAACCAGACCAAGTGATCACATTAAAAGATGGTCCCCCTGATAACCACCTCAATGTTTCTGATACAGATATATCTAAGGTGACTTTCTCTTTAAACCATGAAACAAATTTCATCTTATGCTCAATCATCAACCACTTTTCATTTCTTTTCTGATATCGTAACTTTAATTCAGCAATATGTGAGGATATATATGGTTGAACCTCATCTGTGTTGTTCAAAATGTATAAATGTGCTTGCATCACTTCATCACGTGGAGTGAAATTTACCTTTAAGCCTCGAACCCCTCTACCTTCTCTGTCAACTGTCATATGTCGAGATAGAGGGAGACCAATATGCTCCACCTCATTCAAATAATCAGTACAGAACTCAATCACCTCTTCTGATACATATTTTTGAACAATAGAGGCCTCTGGTCGATAAGGATTTTTAACATATCCTTTCAAAATTTTCATATATCTTTCAAAAGGATACATCCATCTTAAATAAACAGGCCCACACATTCTTATCTCACGCACCAAATGAACCAATAGATGAACCATTATATCAAAAAATGTGGGTGGGAAATACATTTCTAGTTGACAAAGAATAAGAGTTGCTTCATTCTCCAACAAATCTAACAAATTTGGATCAACGACTTTGCTACAAATGGATTTAAAGAAATTACATAACCTGATGATTGTCTTCCTGACAGCTTTCGGTAATATACCACGCACTGCTACTGGTAGAATTTGTTGCATTAACACATGACAATCATGTGATTTCATACCTATTAATTTACAATCCTTCAATGACACAAAATTATTCACATTTGAAGAAAAACCGCTGGGTACTTTAATACCATGAAGACACTGACAAAAATTCATCTTTTCAATCTTGCTTAATGTGTGACAAGCCGGAGGTAAATATGTTCTTTTTCCTTTCACAGCGGGAGCTAACTTCAAACGAATTCGCATTAATATCAAGTCCAATCTAGCATGTAATCCATCTTTTTTCTTTCCTTTTATGTCTAACAAAGTTCCAATCAAACTATCACATATGTTTTTCTCAACATGCATAACATCAATGTTATGTTTTATCTCTAAAAATCTCCAATAAGGTAGTTCGAAAAAAATAGACTGCTTCTTCCAGATATGTTTTTGTAAACCAGAAATTTTTCTCTTTCCAAATGTTGAATCAATATCTTTCACTCTGTCATAATATTCTTCAGCTGACAATGGTTGAGGGGGGAGGTTGTATTCTTGTAAACCGTTAAATGCTTTTCTCAATCTACGATATGGATGATCAATTCGCAAAAATCTTCGATGTCCCATGTACACTGTCTTTCTTCCATTCTGCAATTGATAATATGAAGTTTGTTCTTCACAAATTGGACATGATTTATGTCCCTTAACACTATATCCAGATAAGTTTCCATACGCAGGAAAGTCGTTTATAGTGAACATTATCATAGCACGCAAAAGAAAATACTCTTTCTTGTATGCATCGAAAACTGTAACACCTTTCTCCCATAGCAGTTTTAAATCCTCAATCAATGGTGTAAGATACACATCAATATCATTTCCCGGTTGTTTTGGTCCAGAAATCATCAAGCTCATCATAACATATTTTTTCTTCATACATAGATGTGGGGACAAGTTGTAAAGTACCAGCAAAATAGGCCATCAACTATGTTGGCTACTGAGGCTCCGATATGGATTCATTCCATCAGTACACAATCCCATTCTGAGATTTCTAACTTCACTTCCAAAATCATGAAATTTTTTATCAAAACTCTTCCACTGTGGTGAATCGGAAGGGTGACGTAAGTTACCATCAGAAATGCGCTCATCTGAATGCCATCTTAACCTTTTTGCATCATTTGAATTTGCAAATAGACGCTTCAAACGAGGAATAATTGGAAGGTACCAAAATGATTTAGATGGAGTTTTGATTTTGGTACCTAAAAATAAATCAGAATTGAATTATCAGAATTGTTTGAAAAAAATATTGGATGATATCATTGGAAAGTAAAAAAATTGTTTTTTCATAACGTTACATGACATCACCTGAAAATGAATCTGAGTTGACTTTCTCATCCATCTTATAGTGCGATGTTCCACATGTAGGACAACTTGAAAAATGTTCATTTTCTTTCCTATACAGTACGCAATCATTGGGGCAAGCATGTATCTTTTTATACCCCAATCCCATTGGGCATAATATTTTCTTCGCCTCATAATTGGAATCTGGAAGCCCATTGCCTTCTGGAAGAAGCTCTTTTAAAAGCTCAAGTAAACTGGAGAAACTTTTATCACTCCACCCATTTTTTTCTTTTAAGTTAACTAATCTCAAAACTGCTGATAACACTGTATATTTACTGCAACCTGGGAATAATGGTTTCTCAGAATCTCCATACAATCGTTCAACAGTTGGTGTTTTTTCGATGGTTTCAACACCGAAATCATGAATTAATTCTTCAATACGATCCTATGCCTCATTATGAATATCGTCATCAACATTGGATGTTGAATTTTCAGTTCTTTCACCATTCAAGATCCAACGTGTATAATTAAGGCTAAAACCATAACAAATGAGATGATCTTTGATTTCTCTGAAGTTTAACTTTCTCATATTTACACACTTCACACATGGAAAAAAAATCAAATCAATATTTTTATTATGCCGTTTAGCAAATTCCAAAAAATTGTCAACTCCTCTTTCATATTCACTAGTAGTTCTTCGTAGATAAATCCAATTATGATCCATTAATACCTGATATCACAATATAATTGATGAATATATTAAAACATAAAAATATTTAAATATCTATCAGATAAATTGTAAACAAAAACATATTCCATAAAAACTATTGATAATCAGATAAAAGACATCAGATATGAAACACGTTTACAAATACAGTAAACAGTTAATTTTAATATTATATACATGTGTGTTATATTGAAATACAAGGACAAAATGTTTAAATCAAAGGTTTCATTTTTTGAAAATAAAGTTTCATGATATAAATATTATATGAATGACATACAAGATAATATGATTTCTCACTATGACTACTATTGATCACACTATATTTATTTTTTTATTCATTTGATGTAACATGAATGAATCATTGAAAAATTAATGTGAAAAATAGTGCAATAACTATCCTTATTTAAGACAATGTGTATTAAGAGACATGATACAATTTTTGGTGACTATGATAACTCAACTCCCTCAATCCATGAGTTTTATAATAGGGAACTATGAACATATAAATTCATTATGGAGGGATAAAAATTCCATTGCATATTGTAGGTGACAACTTACACCCCCATCCATGGGTCTATTGCAGCAAAACATGTCAAGGAATGGATCAACATGAAGAGAAATATATTATCCATCCATGAAAGATTAGATCATGAGAATGTTTTATTTGCAGCCTATGACTTAGAGGGGGAAGTAAATCATTTCATGACTATTATTTAGAGGGAGATAAAGATGAATACATATAATCAATGGAATGAGATTAGTTTAAGAGGACATTTATTAAAAATGCATGAATCTAACCCCACATATGAAAGTGGAAAGGTATTTTTGAACATTAATAGAGGGATAATGATTATATTATAATCTACGAAGAAATAATTACAATACATTATGATTCTAGTCGTATTATGGACATTGCAAGAAAAATTATTTATTATATAATGGCATGAAAATAATTATTCAAATTTTTTTAACATAATAGATAGTGGTAATTATTCATATCTTAGTTAAATGATGAGACCCAAAAAGAATTGAGGAATTTGGCATGGTAAATCTCGAGAAGGAATGAAATAACAACAAACTACATGCAAAAATGTGAGTGAATTCATTTAACACAATAAAATTATTTTTTTGAAGAAGAATTTTTTAAAATGGAAATGGAATTAAAAATATAGTACTTCATAATGTAATGAAAGATCATTTTAAACAGGAATAATGATAATACAAACAAAAAATTTGAAGTTTAACCCGAATGGAGATGTTAAATCGAAACTGTGACCGGTATAATTACTTCCAAAAACAAACAATATCAAATCTACACCAACAATGATAATACAAAAAAAAATAATGATAAATTACAACTAAAATCTAACCAATAATCAAAATCACGCAAAATAGGGTTATTGATAAAGAAATAAACAATGGGATATGAAACAAGAGATAAATAGGAAGAACAGATACCCAAAATCGTGCAGACGACAAAAAACCTTCAACAATGGCCGTCCAAGATCGCAAATCAAGTTCGAAGGTCGTCGGGAGTCCGAAGCGCCACAGCGGAACTCGATTTCGACGAACGAACAAAATGAGGGTTTCTGACCGTGAATATTTTTAAAAGACTTTTCGCGTCGGTTTTAAGAAAAACCGACGCGGAAAATAAATTTTAAAAATTTTCAGCCTCGGTTTTCATGAAAACCGACGCCGAAACATTTTCAAAATTTATTTTCCGCCTCGGTTCTCAGGAAAACCGACGCTGAATATATTTTTTTTTTGAGTTTCGGCGTCGGTTTTCATGAAAACCGACGCCGAAACATTTTAAAAATTTATTTTCCACGTCGGTTCTCAGGAAAACCGACGCGGAAAATATGTATACTAATATTTTCCGCGTAGGTTTTCTTAAAAACCGACGCGAAAAATCAACGCATAATATTATTCGCGTCGGTTTTTAGGAAAACCGACGCAGATAATATGTATACTAATATTTTCCGCATCCGTTTTCCTAAAAACCGACGCGAAAAATCAACGCATAATATTATTCGCGTCGGTTCTTAGGAAAACCAACGCGGATAATATGTATGCTAATATTTTCGGCGTCGGTTTTCCTAAAAACCGACGCGAAAAATCAACGCATAATATTATGCGCGTCGGTTCTTAGGAAAACCGACGCGGATAATATGTATCCTAATATTTTCCGCGTCGGTTTTCTTCAAAACCGACGCGAAATATCAACACATAATTATATTTGGCGTCGGTTTTTTGTAAAACCGATGCCAAAATTTCCCCGCACATACTATTCGCGTCGGTTTTTAAAAAACCGACGTTATTACGACGACGTTAAAGCCCGTATTTCCACTAGTGAAATAAAGTAAAACTTAAAATTATTTTACTAAAATTAGTTTGGAAATGATATCTAAAATTTTATTTTTAGGTTTTACAACATTAGAATATGAGTTTCTAGTATTTTATACATAACCATAATCTTTTTAATATTCTAGTTAAGATAAAAAATCATTATTAAACAGTTAATAAATAAATAGAAACTAAAAACTAAATAAAAATGGAAAAAATAAATAAATTAAATCCCCCCAATTATATATTTTTTTTTATTTCAACTACAGGACAGTTGATCGACTATCCATAATTCTTTGATGGACTGTATTTGTGTGGTTTGAAACACCACATATCCTTTTACTCAAATATATTTTTTAACTTCTTTTTTAGTTTTCTGGGTTAAAATACCAATTTTTACCCTATCCTTGGATCATTCTGGTCTAATATAAGCAAAGGAGGATGAATGAGGTAGGTGTTATCCTCTTATGTCTCAGCTCAAGGAGAAGTGATATCATCCTGAAATTTCAGCTCTAAGATATCTTGAACCAATATCTTAGTAGGTGATATGGTTGTAAAATACCGCTCTAATTAAAACTTTATATTAATGGCTTCTTATACTTTAAATTTCTTCATATCCTATAGTTAGGGTGTTAATGAAATAGTGTAAAAATGAGAAATGATAATTTTAAAATTAGGATTAACTAAATAAGAAGAAAATGAATTTTAATTATTGATATCTCCCTCAAAATATTTATATTTTTACCTCAGTTATTCAACTAACTTGAACCACATTCAGTGTGGTTTCTCCATTATTTTTCAACAATATTGAATGAAAACATGCCCTTTATGATACTAAAGTACAATAGAAATAAGTAATTATTTTATTTATAGTAAAATCAAATTAAAATTAATCTAATGATAAAGTATCACCTTCTTAATTATTAGTATGAAACTAGGTTTTATTATATAATACCTTTAGAAATACACTATTTGAAAAAAGTAAAATACACTCTACAATTTCTTCAAAAAAAAAATCACCTACAGTGGGGTGTCTATTCAACATAAAGGGCCTACAATGGTGGGTTTTAATCTTCACTAATAGATTAGGGAATATTATTTTGAGAATGTGACTCAATGTGACTCAATGAAATGTGAAAAAATGAATTTATAAATGAAATTTCTCCTCCATATTCATTCGACAATTGATCATTTTTATCAATAAATGATAATTTAAAAAATTTGGTATAGAAAATGGGTGTGAATAAATTGAATTCTCAATATCTAGAAACTGTTCCTAAAAATGAGGAGTTTATGAACTTCTTGATATGACACCAATTGTTCCTATAACATATTAGGAAACATTTTTTTAAAATAATTAGAGAACTATTTGTGTTCTCTAGTAA
Organism: Viscum album; assembly: GCA_963277665.1. Lineage (NCBI taxonomy): Eukaryota > Viridiplantae > Streptophyta > Magnoliopsida > Santalales > Viscaceae > Viscum > Viscum album. Next base: position 1,710,385,987 of record OY728165.1, on the reverse strand, counting down.
GGGATATTATGCATTCAATATTAATCTCACCCATAAAAAAATTAATAACAACCCTAAATATTTATTCATCATAGTTAATATTATATATCCACATATTTCTTTATTTCTATACTATTATACCGTTATTTAATGTGGAAATTATGTCACTATAAATTAGAAACATTTTTTTGGATTTTGTTTAAATAAAATAGTAAAAATTTTATAAAAAGTGTGCATAATATTGTAATGGTTGACTTGGATTCTTAAAAACTCAAAATTAATAGTATAGTGTATCATGAATGTAAATAAATATTTTTAATGTCAATGTGTAGCACAATGGATGGCCTTATTTGTCTCTCGATGATCCAATATGAAACCCTGACGATGTTCCTATTTTTTCCACATATTTATGTTTTTGTAATTTTTAATTAAAATGGGGTGAAAAACAAATCATGACACTGGTTTTTGGTTTTTAAATTTCTATATAAAATGAAGATAAGAATTTAAAACAAAAAATAAAACAAAAGTATTAATAAGATCATTTTAATGGGCTTTAAAAAAGTATTAATACTCAGATTATCATTATTTCTTACATTATTTAATATTATTTCTCACCCATTCATAGAATCAATTATCAAATAAGCACTATCTATTCACCTTTTTATATTAAGTTTTAAATATTATAATACACTAAAAATGTTTCTGAACCAATATATCAATCTTGTGAATAGGTATGTCATGACCTGTCCCCCAGGGCCCATTTCGTGACTACACAAAGCCCGCCTTCCATAGGCCAGGGGCTGGCGACAAGCACCAAAGGCAAAATTCCCTAAAACTGGGAAGGCATTGCCTTTATAATCTATAAACACACACACAAGCAAGCACACTGATGAATACAAAACACCAAGTAAAATTGTATAACGAAAGAGTGAATAAAGTAAAAAGGGGGCCGAAATAAAAGCCTAGTAGTAAAGTACAAGAAATTGAAAGTAAAAGTACAACTAAATAAAAAGGAAAACAGCAATTGGGTCATCCTTTGAGGTTCCTACCTAAATGGTAGGTATATATCGTCTCCTCAGAAATCCTCGTCTGTCCGTCTAATCCGTGTACCGACTCGTCGTAGGGTCCACCTCCGGGTACCGTCCATTCGTGGTACTCTCAGCCTCAGTTAGCGTTGGCTGTCATCTGCATCCAATACAACAAGGTTCAGGCATAGCTCGTGTAAGGGTGAGTATAACGATACTCAGTAGGGACCTCGAGACCCTCAATGTCTCACAAAAATCTACCAAGGATAAACCAAAAATAATGAAATCAACAAATAACCCTACTTAGGTATATTCCCATACATATTCCTATGTTATCAAGTGATCCATCTCAATCATGAGGAAAACACAGAAAAACTGACTCAGCGCAAACCAGAATTTTATTTTAGGGGGAAGTATCAAGTAACATCCCTAGTCATATTGTTGAAACCTCGGCTGAAAGAGAACTCCCCCTTTATTGAGTACATTGGGCCTTCTGCGACACCAAGTGTGCTTCCCAGTAACCTTGTACTGCTAAGGTACTCCTCCTATCGAGTACTGAGAATCTGCCATGTCACCAAGTGCGCTCCCCATCGTAGGTCTGCCGCATCACCAAGCGTGCTCCCCCTCGTAGCTTGTTGAGGTACTCCTCCTATCGAGTACTGTGGGTCTGTCGGGACACCAAGGCACTCCACACTAGACTATTCGATTTACTCTAAGTCAAAATAGTCAGTAGTCGTCAGGTCTCAGCTAGCTACAATCTCTCCACACTATGCTCTCTCATTCCAAAGATAATCCACTCCATGAGATACTGGTCGATACTCCAACTGTCATAAAGTCTCATGAAGTAGTATCTTAATGGTCAACCATGTCATAGGGTTCCCAATACAATATATGGTGCATCAAAAAGATTCTCAGTCTATGAGTTATTATCCTTATAGTCCTGGGGGCTCAGTTGGATTTGTGCTTGATCCACCCTGACAGTTTCCCACCTCAATCCAAATATCAATGGGGTATCACTCAAAGGGACCATCTCACTCCAATATTTTCAGTACTGTTGACGGTTCGTCAAATGGTCAATTGGTGCCAAGTTTATGGCCAAAAGAAATTAAATGGGCCGTAGTGGCCCCGGGTCCGGTCAAACTGATCCAGCCTGACCTAGCCTGGGTCGACTCGGTTCAGGTCGACCCATCTCGACCCGCTGGGTCAGGCCAGGCCCGTGATGTGGCCCGGTCTGCTGGGAGGCCCAGTAACCCGCTAGGGGCTGCGGAGCCTACGGGGCCCATGGGGCGGCTCGGCCGTGAGGGTGCCGCAAGGGCACGGGACCAGTTCGGATGGGGTTCCATGAGGGGCGGGGGTCAGTTCAGCTGGGTCGCTGTGAGGGGTGCGGGCTGGTTCGGTCAGGGCGCCACGGGGGCGCTGGCTGGTTCCGTCGGGGTGTCGCGGGTGGTGGGGGGGTGGGGGGCGGGCAGTTTCGACTGGGGAACCCCGAGGGGCGTGGACCGGTTTGGCCGGGGCACCGTGGGGGCATGGGACGGTTCAGCCAGGGCTCCACGAGGGGCCTGGGCCGGTTCGGCCAGGGCCCCACGGGGGGTGCGGGCCGCTTCAGTGGGGGCGATGCGGGGGGCACAGGCCAGTTCGGCCGGAAAGGAAGAGCACCACGGGGCAGCATGGGTCACGGTGGTCATGGGTGGTGGCGTCGTTTCCTTCATCACCATCTTCGTCTTCGTGGCCTTCCTCCATTTCGAAGAGTACGCCAAGGAAGAACATGGGAGCGTTCATGCCATGTTGGTTTGGCCCGCACTCTCCGCATTTAGGGTGGTAGCATTTGGCTCAACAAGAAAGAAGAATGATAAACTTCAAATTTTACAACCTCTGTAACGATTCCTTCCCAAACCACACAATAAAACAAGGAAAGTATTATCATGCAAATAAACCCCCTACCAAAAGTTGATACATCAATTGAGTCGCAGGGAAGAAGACAAATCGTTGGGAAATGATGGACGTCAATTCGTCGTAGTCGAAGACGTCCTACGTCGGAGGAAGTCTCGAGGTAGAAGGTCGAAGTCAGGATCGACGTTATTTGTTGGCATTCTTCGTTGGAAGAATGCGCTCTTCATTCAGAGAAGTAGTTCTTAGTTGGAGAAATTTTCTCCCAAGGCTCCGCCAATATAAAAACTAATAAAAAACAATATATTATGTAATCAATTATTTTATTCGAAGAATTCAAATTTTTCATTAATTATGGTGGGTGGCATAATTAAAGCATAAGGGTTGGCACAATTAAAGGTATGTGTGTTGGCACAATTAATGTGTAGGAATTCAAGAGGCTCCTTCACAATAAATGAGGGGGGATCATAGTTTCTCTCAATTAATGGGGGGTTTAGTCTCGGGTGGTCCCCACCACCATAACCTCTCATGGGAGGTTATGGTTCAGGTGGTCCCCACCACCATAACATCCACATGGAGGTTTAGTTTTGGTGGATCCCACCTCCCAACACCCACATGGGTGTTGCAAATAAAAATAAAATTTTATACACTTTTAATTTTATTTTATTCTTACACGAAAAACCTAAAAAATTAACTTTTACCCTCGACTATCTATCATCAGGGTGAAAGTCTACTTAATCGAATACAAGCACTATGAGTTCAACGGTGCCCTCAAATTTCAATTCCATGCACCAGTTCAAAAGATAAAAAAACCCGCTCTCATGTTTACAGAACGTACTCAAAAAAAAAGTTCAGAAATTCATTCTGGACACTCCAGGCCTCGGAATCACACGCCGTCAAGTTTCACGGACTCGTAAACTTTCCATTTAATTAAAAAAATTACACGGAAATTTTGGGTCTTTACATTACCCCCACCATAGGTCTCTACATCCCCATAATCTACAAGTCAAACTATGTAAACAAGTGGGGGTACTCAGCACGCATCTGAGCCTTCTGCTCCCATGCACTCTCCTAGAGGTTCCCATGCTGCACGTGAACAGGCACCAGAGGTATTGAACATCTACAAAGGACCCGCTCCTATCGATCCTCAATATCTAATGGAACATCCATAAAATTTTTCCCATCGTCGACGTCCATCTCTCCATGGTCGATGATGTGAGAAGGGTCGTGCACATATCTCCTCAGCTGGGATATGTGGAAGACGTCGTGCACTCGGTGCAACTGAGGTGGAAGTGATAAGTAGTACGTCACCTCACCAACTCTGCTGAGGACCTAAAAAGGTCAGATAAACCTCGGAGATAACTTTCTGCCTCGGCCAAATCACTGCAAACCTCATCGAGTTGAGACCCGTAGAAAGGCATGGTCCCCATAATCGAACTCTAGAGGTCTCCATCTCTTATTGAGATTTGACTTCTGCCTGCTTTGTGCAGTCTTCAACTTATACTAGATGACCTGAACCTTCTCTGTGGTATCCCGTACCATCTCTGGTTCCACTAGTGTTGACTCCCCTAGGTCAGTCCAGCACAAGGGTGATCTATAAGGTCGCCAGTATAACGCCTCAAAAGGTGTCATCCCAATGGTGGAGTGATTACTGTTGTTGTACACAAACTCCACCAAAGGAAAGTGATCCTCCCAACTACAACTGAAGTAGAGGACACAAGAACATATCAATTCCTCGAGGGTCTGAATTGTCTGCTCAGTCTAACCATCTGTCTGAGGATAGAAGGTAGTGCTCAAACAAAGCTGCGTCCTGAAAGCTTCCTGCAACCCCTTCCATAGCTGGGAAGTAAAATGTGTATCATGATCGGAGAAAATCATCATGGGTACTCCATGTAGCTGCACAATCTCTTGTACATAGAGGCATCACAATCTCTCTACTTAACCCTGCTCTCCGATCAGTAGGAAGTGGGCCGACATGGTGAGTCGGTAAACGATCACCCAAGTAGAGTCATGACCCTAGGATGTATGTGGAAGTCCTGTCATGAAGTCCATGGATATCCAATCTGACTTCCACTCTAGGACATCTAAAGGCTGAACCAAGCCTGATGGTACCTAATTCTCTGCCTTCACTTACTGACAAGTGAGGCATCGTGAGATAAACTCTACTACTAATTTCTTCATTCCCAGTCACTGGTGCTGTCTTCGGATATCCCAGTACATCTTCTCCACTTCTATATGTACCGCTAGAGGGGATGTGTGTAACTCCCTCAACACTTCCTCCTAAAGTGGCGATGGTACCATGGTATGTCCCCTGAAGAGGATGACGTGCTCCCCACCATCAAAAAATTCATCAGGTGGCTATCTTGTGGATATCTGAGCACGTTGTGCCTCGCAGTCAGTGTCCCCGCATTGTGCCTCCCTGACTCGCTGAAGAAGTGGGGGAGTGACTATAAGAGACTGAAGAAAAGCTGCTACATCTCTATACATGAGGGATATCTGCAAAGTGGCCAGCTACTCTGTCACCTTGCCTAGCAGCTGTATACCAGATCTCCTGTTGATTGCATCTTCAAAAACATTCCCTTTTCAAGGATTATAGACTATCTCTAAGTCATAGTCCAAGATTAAATCAAACCAACATCGTTGTCTCGATTTCAGGTCCTTCTGGGAGAATATATACCTAAGACTCTTGTGATCAGAGTACACGGTAAAATGCTCTCCCATCAGATAGTGTCACCACATCTTCAATGTGAAGACCACTGCTGCTAACTCCAGATCATGGGTAGTATAGTTCTTTATCATGTTGTATCAGCTATAGATAACTATATGTGATCACTGCTCACTCCTGCATTAGGATACATTTGTGTCTGGTCCCTGAGGCGTCTTAGTAGACTACGTACCCTACACCTTCCTCTAGAAGCCTCAATATGGGGTCACTAGTCAGCCTCTGCCTCATCTCGTAAAAGATCTGTTGACATCTCTCTGACCACACAAAGGGTTTCCCCTTCTTCGTCAAGGTTGATAGTGGTGCTACAACTCTAGAGAGATCTGGCACAAATCTCCGGTAGTATCCAACCAAACCTAGGAAACTTTGTATTTCCATCACACTCTTGGGTGGCTCCCAAGCAAGTACCTCCTCAATATTCACTGGATCCACTGCAACTCCAGCCTCTGATATGACATATCCTAGGAAGTGAAATTCTCAGATCCAGAATTGGAACTTTGAGAGTTTACCATAAAGTTGGTGCTCTCAGAGTATGTCCAGTACTTCCTGTAAATGATAGGCATGCTCCTCCTCAGTAGTCGAGTAGATCATAATGTCTTCGATAAAGACTACTACAAAGTGATCAAGGTATGGCTAAAATATCATGTTCATGAGTCCCATGAACACTGCTGGATTGTTGGTTACTCCAAATGGAATAACCAAGAACTCGTAGTGGTCGTAACAACATCTAAAATTCGTCTTCTACACATTCTCATCTCGTACTGTAAGCTGGTGATAGCCTAATCTGAGGTCTATCTTTGAGAACCATCATGTTACCTTCATCTGATCAAAGAGTTCGTCAATCCACGAGAGTGGGAACTTGTTCCTCATGGTCTCCTGGTTCAGGCGCCGATAGTCAACAAAAAGCTTCAAGCTCCCATCCGTCTTCTTGGTGAATAGAATCGGGGCAACATAGGGATAAACAATAGTCCGAATGAATCCCTTCTCCTGCAAGTCCTCCACCTATACCCACAGCTCACGAAGCTCCACAGGAGCCATCTGTTATGCTGGTGTAGATATTGGTGTCATCTCAGGGTACATGACAATGTAAAATTCCACCTCTCTGTGAGGAGGTAGACCTGTGAGATCATTAGGGAAAACGTCCACATACTGGTCCACCACTATAGGATAGCTTGGACTCTCCACATAAACTGCTCCGAGGGTAAGGCTAGCCAACCGATGAGTAATTGGATGCACCCTCCTCTGAGTAAGTCCATCCTACACTGCATAGGCTTCCTTCTCGCAGGTGAAGGAAAACATGGTCCCATCCATCTGGACAGACCTCACTTTGCTCCTAATACAGTCAATTTTGAGTACAGACTGTAGATAACCAGTCCATACCCAAGATAACATTGTAAGGCATCGACGCCACTACTAGGAGATCTCAGTCAAATCTCTCGCATCCTATAGTAAGATCACACTACCGGAACCTACGCATAATCATCAAATCAAGTCTCGTACGAGTCTCTAGCCATAAGGATCGATCAAACGGCTCCGTCAGAATATCTAAGCTCCGAATGAGGGAAGTGTAAATAAAAGAATGACCGGAACCTATGTTCATAAGTACTGTAGCTAAGGTAGAGTAGACACAGATCGTACCTCGTATCATCTCTAGAGCGACGTGATTGTAGGCCTCAGATGCCTGGATTTGATCTCTCCCATGTCCACCTACTCCCTGTGGTCGGGTGGACCTCACAGTGGTGGTGGCAGTAACACCTCAAATAATCACCCACCGCCAGTTGTACGGCCAACTCCTCTTCCATTTCCGCCTTCTCCCTACAGACCTCCTCAGTCGAATCTCTGTCTCTTCCTGGGTGGTCCTTCGACCGTCTGTAGATCATCTATACGGCAGGTTGGACAGTCACGCGCCATGTGACCCAGCCCATCGCCTGAGTAACACTGCATGCTCCTGGTATGACTAGCTCCTCTTCGGTTTCCCCGCACAACCAATCCTAAGTCATGCGGTCATCCACTTGTAGGTCTAGTCCTCTTAGACCTCTATGAAATCTGTCTACTACCAGCTACAGAAGACTTCACTACGTGATGACTAGTAGTGGGTCTCACTGCTAGTGACTGCTCAGCAAGGAAACTCCCCACAAAGAGGGCTCTCTCTAACACCCCCACCTGCGTCGGGATGCTGAGTGAGACCATCAAAGCTCTAATCTTTCACCTGAGTCCCTGCTCGATGTTATGGGCCCTGAAAATGGGTCTCACACCATATCGGTGGAGTTTCGTGAGAGGTTTGAAAACATCAATGAGTACTAAGATATAGTCATGTTTCCCTACTGTAGATGAAGTAGCTCCTGAATTCACATTGTGCTAAGAGTCACTGGAACAAAGTCTGCCTGAAACAGGCTCTCGAAGTCTTCCCAGAGAAGCATCACCTCATCGTGAACATGGAGAATCAAGATCCACCATCTTCCTGCTACTGCCGATAGAAGGATGGCAGAAAGAATCCCCATGAGATTGGCTGGTGTCCCTACTGGTCGGAAAACTCTCACCACAGCCTCCATCCAATCCTCAGCCACCTGTGGGTCCGTCTCACCCCTGAACCTGGGTGGCCTCTGGCACTGGAACTCATGCAACGTGCTCAAGCGGCGTGCACCATCTACTACTGGGGATGGTGGCATCGGTGGCCCAATGGGTAATAGTACCGTTGGTGCCTCCAATGGTGCCTCTACTAGAAGAGGGCCATGCACCGAGGCCTCATCGCTCGGTGGGATATCAGTGCATAAAACTCTCGGAACTCTAGCCGGTTGTTTCCGTGGAGGCATCCTAAAAAGAAACAGGTGCGCTACTGTCAAAATTTATACCTGCTGAGCTGACCTGGTCAGCTGACTCAAAGAGCTCACAAATAATACTCTTGAAAACACACATGCAATCAGTCTTTTCATGCACTGCGTTGGAAATCAGAATTCAGGGTCCTGGTGTATGGATATGTCATCTGTTGCACCAACACTAGACTCACTAAACTGAAAACCGCACTCACTACACTAAACACTATTGATTCAAAGAAAACATCAGAGTCCGAAGTTCTATGGTAGAAATGACTCCTCTGATACCAATTTTTCATGACCCGTCCCCCGGGGCCTGTGCCGTGACTACACCAAGCCCGCCTTCCATAGGCCAGGGGCTGGCGGCTAGCACCAAAGGCATAAGTCCCTAAAACTGAAAAGGCATTACCTTTATAATCTATAAACACACACACAAGCAAGAACACTACTAGATACAAAACACCAAGTAAAACTGTATAACGAAAGAGTGATGAAATTAAAAATGTTGCCATAATACAAGCCCAATAGTAAAGTACAATAAACTGAAAGTACAAGTACAACTGAATAAAATGGAAAACAGTAACTTGGTCGTCCTTCGTGGTTCCTACTTAAAGGTTAGCTACAGATCGCCTCCTTAGCACTCCTCATCTCTCTGTCTCCTCTGTATACAGACTCATTGTAGGTTCAAACTCTGAGTACCGTCCAGTCATGGTACTTTCAGCCTCAGTCAACGCTATATGTTATCTGCATCCAACACAACGAGGTGCGAGCATAGCCCATGTAGGGGTGAGTATAACGATACTCAGTAGGGAACTCGAGACCCTCAAGGTCTCACAAAAATCCACCAAGGAGAAACCACAAATAATGAAATCAACAGATAACCCAACTTAGGTATATGCATATACATATACCTAAGTTATCAAGTGATCCATCTCAATCATGAGGAAAACACAAAAAAACTAACTCAGCTCAAACAAGGATTTTATTCTTGGGGGTAGTATCACGTAACATCCCTAGTCACATTATCGAAAACTCGGCTGCTAGAGAACTCCTCCTCTACCAGTTACAGTGGGCATACCACGACACCAAGCGCACTTCCCACTAACCTTGTACTACTAAGGTACTCTTCCTATCGAATATCATGGATCTGATGCATCACCAAGCGTGCTCCCCACCGTGGGTATGTCGCGTCACCAAGCATGCTCCCCCTCTTAGCCCGCTGAGGTACTCCTCTTGTAGAGTGTCATGGGTTTATCGCGACATGAAGGCGCTGCCCAATATTTGTATACTACAACACCTAGGTGCTCCCCACTGGACTAGTCGAGTCACTCCGAGTCGAAATGGTCAGCAGTCCTCAGGTCTCATCCAGCTACTAGGTCTCCGCATTTCGCTCGCTCATCTCCGGGAGGATTCGCTCCATGAGCTACTGGTCGATAATAAAACTATCATGAAGTCCCTCAAAGAAGTATCTCAAAGGTCCACCACATTATATGGGTTTCAATTCAATAGACAACGCGTCAAACGGACGCCCGGTCTGTGAGTTATTAGCCTTTTAGTTTCGGGGGCCCAGTTGGATTTGTGCTCGATCCAACCAGACTGTTTCCCACCTCAATCCAAATCTTAGTGGGGTATTAATCAAAGGGACCATCTCATTACAAGATTTCCAGCACCACTAATGGTTCATCAAATGGTCGATCGGTGCCAAAGTTATGGTCAAAAGAAAGTAAATGGGTCATAGTGGGCCCGGGCCCAGTCTGACCCAGCTCGACCTGGCATGGGTCGACCCGGTTCAGGTCGTCCCGGACCGGCCCGTGATGTAACCCGGACCGCTAGGAGTTCCAGCAGGCCTCGAGGGCTGTGAGGGGCTGCGGAGTTTGTGGGGGCCACAGGGCAGCTCGATCACGGGGGTGTCGCGAGGGCGCAAGGCCAGTTTGGTCGGGGCGCCGCGAGGTGTGCAGGTCGGTTCGTCCGAGGTGTCGCATGGGGCATGGTCTGGTTTGGCCGGGACATCATCGGGTCGTGGGCCAATTCGGCCGGAGCACCGCTGGGGGCGAAGGCTGGTTCGGCCGGGGTGTCGCGGGGGGCGCGGGCCAGTTCGGCTCGGGTGCGGCGGGGGCCGCAGGCCGGTCCGGTAGGGGTGTCGCGGGGGCCGCAGGCCTGTCCGGCCGGGGTGTCGTGGGGGACGTGGGTCGGTCCGGCCGGGGTGCCCCAGGTTCAAGAGACGGTTTGGCTGGGGCACCGCAGGGGGCGCGGGTCGGTGCGGTTAAGGCACCGCGGGGGGCGTGGGCCGGTTCGGCCAGGGCACTGTGGGGGTCATGGGTCGGTTCGGCCGGGGCGTCGTGCGGGGAGCGGGCTGGTTCCACTGGGGGACCGCAGGGGGGGCAATCTGGTTTGGTTGGGGCTCTACGGGGGTGCGGGCCAATCCAGCCAGGGCACCACCGGGGGCGCAGGCCGGTTCTGACAGGGCCTCGCGCGGGGCATGGTCCAGTTAGGTGGGGGTGATAAGAGGGGTGTCGGCTGGTTCTTTCAGGAGGTGGAGCACCGCGGGGGCGGCGCAGGTCACGATGGCTGTGGGTGGTGGCGTCGTTGCCTTCATCACCTTTGTCGTCCTCATCGCCTTTCTCCATTTCGAAGAGTACACCAAAGAAGAACGGCGGAGGGGTCGGGCCATGTTGGTTTGTTCTGCACCCTCCGCGTTTAGGGTGGTAGCATTTGGATCAACAAGAAATAAGAACAAGGAACTTCAAATTTTACAACCACCACAATGATTCTTTCACAATCCTCAAAAGAAAAAAAAAGAAAGTATTGTTGTGAAAATAAAACCCCTACCTCGGGTTGATACTTCGACGAAGTCGTGGGGAAGAAGGAGAATCATTGGGAAAAGACAGACGTCAGTTCTTCATAGTCAAAAACATCCTACATTGGAGGAATTATCGAGGAAGAAGGTTTAAGTCGAGGTTGGAATTCTTCGTTGGAGTTCTTTGTTGGAATAATGTGTTCTTCGTTCAGAGAAGTATTTCTTTTTTGGAGAGATTTTCTCCCAAGGCTCCACCAAAATGAAAAGTGTCCCAAAATAATAGGGTATGAAATCTATTATTTTGTTGGCAGAATTCAAAAAGATTAATTAATTATTGTGGGTGTCATAATTAAAGCATGAGGGTTGGCACAATTAAAGTTATGTGCATTGGCTCAATTAATGTGGAGGAATTCAAGAGGCTCCTCAACATTAATGAGGGGGGTTGAGAGCTTCTCTCAATTAAAGGGGGGTTTAGTCCCGGGTGGTCCCCACCACCATAAGCTTTCATGGGAGGTTATGGTTCAGGTGGTCCCCACCACCATAACTTTCACATGGAGGTTTAGTTTCGGTGGACCCCACCTCCCAACACCAACATGGGAGTTGTAAATAAAAATAAAAATGTCATAGACTTTTATTTTTATTTTATTCTTATATGAAAAATCGAAAAACTAACTTTCACCCTCGACCATTTATCGTCGAGGTGAAAGTCTCCTTAAGCGAATACCAGCGATGTGAGTTCAACGGTGCCCCCAATTTTCAATTTCAAGCACATGTTCAAAAGTTATAAAAAACCCCGCTCGTATGTTTACTAAATGTAACCAAAAAAAAGTTAATAAATTCATTCCAGTCACTCTGGCCCTTGGAATCAGGCACCATCAATTTTCATAGACTCTTAAAATTCCCATTTAATTAAAAAAATTATATGGAAGTTTCGGGTCTTTACAAGGTAGGTATAATTCCCCAAATGGGTAAAACTATGATGAAGACGCCATAAAAAATAACTATAAAACAACATCAAGTGGGTTTAGCTTATAAATATCAATCCACAATGTACCCAACCCATACATGGTAGCTTAATTCATACCATTTCAAAATTTCCTCTACCAACTCTAGTCATATGTTATCATTGTCTATTAAGGGAGTATTTAACTTAAAAGCAAATTAAGAATAGATAAAGTAATAATGAAATGATAGTACTATCACCTAAATTTCATTATACCTATAGCCTCCACCTATTTGGAAGAGATATAAAATAAAAATTGATGTATTATAGGCATGTAACTCAAAATCATTGCATGTGATCTTATCCTTAGATCTACCGAACATCAGGTTAGTTATTTATTTCAATGGACTAATAGATAATAGATATAGGTAGTAAAAATCATATTAGGAAATATAGAATATGATATATATAAAATAACATCAAACAAATAAGAATAATAAAAATTTAGACAATTTTAATTCTCTAAATATAAAAAAAATTAAAAAAATTAAAAATAAACTACCTCTAAAGAGTTACCTGGATCATGGTAATAACTAATTCGAAGAAAAAACATCCCACTAAATAAATAATCAGTCCCCAACACCTCTTCTAGAATATAGAAAATAAATAATTTCATATTAAAAACTAGAAATAAATTTTGTATTAGAATTTCTGTATGAATCCCCTTCACCCAATCATTACCCATGAATCATCATCCTTTATGTGTATTCATTTTTTTTGTTTATCATAATTCAATTTTTCTATTAAAATATGTCTCATTTTACTTATGGTTTAATTTTACTTATATATTTATTTTTAAATAAATTTTTTTGATATATTTCTTTACATGCAACACCATGTTTAAACGAATTATGATATACTATTGAATTATTATTATTTAATGCTATAATTATTGCCTAAACAAGGGATTAGAGGGTATGAACAGGATGAAAAAAATTATGAAAAGTTTTTTTTAACACATTTATAAAATATATTTATTTCATTTGAATTGGTTGGAAAATAAAATAAATTCATTTTAAGGTTAAAAGATATTTTTTATAAAAAACGGTTTATATGTGCTCAATGTGTCTTTATCTTAATAAATTAATGTTATCACTATTTATGAATAATTTTAAGGAAATTTTTTGATGGTATATTTTTTAAAATATGTTAACATTCATCTAATTATGGTTATTAGTCAAGAAATGATAATAAAGTAATTTTATGGTTCAAAAATTGATTTTTTTTAAAATGATTTTTATAGCATTTTATGTGGGAATATTATAATTAATTTATACCAATTTTATAAACCAAACTAGAAAAATGGGTATAATTTTCAAAATCCTAATGTCATTATATTCTAGGGATTTTTTTTGTTAATTTTTCAGGAAAGATTAGTTTCTAAGTAAATAGTGAAAATAGTGATTTTTCAAATACTATCAATTTTATGAAATTATTATAATGTAAGAAAAAATTAACAATTTGTAAATCCTATTCATATAAATAATATATTTTAATTGAGTATTATATTTTTTTAAAAAAAATTATTTTTAAATTGCAAAACCAATATTTAATTTGTAAACATAAGTTATATTGTATTAAATATAAAAACTATTTTTGGGTCTTTGATTTTAATGGTATAGTTTGAAAGTGAATTTCAGTTTTTTATTGATCCAAATTTGGAAAAAATTATTTTTATTTTAAACAACCAAATCAAATTCATTTTAACCTACTTTTTTACTTGATTTAAATATAAAATTATTTTATACACTAAAATTTACTGTTTCCGAAAAAAAAATAGTTTTAACTAATTTTGTGTTCTTGTATTAAAAATAATTTCATAAACCTAAAAAAATTTCCTATTATAATTTAAATAAAAAAATAATCATATTTTATATATTTTTTATAATCTCGGTTTTATTTTTGTTCATATAATTAATTTATCAATATAAAAAGTTATATTATAATTATAATGGTTAAAATGGGTTTAGAGGGGTTTAACTGGGATATAAAGATTAAAATATCAACGAAACTTGTAGAAATGCGATTAGTTGAGTTTATTTAGACCCTATCACAAAATATATTCTAATTTGTGGTATATTAGTTCATATTAAATGACTATGAAATTTAATATTATTAAATATTTTACTTAATTCCAAGTGTGTCATTTCTCTTACTAATAAAAATAGAACCACCTCTTCTTTCTTGTTACAAAATTTTGAGTACTCTATATTGGAGATTGCCTATTATAATACCTTCCTATGTTCCTTAACTTCATCCTATAACTTATATTATTACACTATTACCATCTTAATAATGCTTGATTTTTAAGCCAAAGGAGGACTCTCAAAGAGAAATTAATCATCTAAGATGACTCTTTTAATGTTTATTTTTTCTAATAATTCATATAAATATATTATATACAAAATAATATAATTAATATATTATAATAAATACACTTATATATTATTATGATTATGATTCAACAATTTTTAACTCTATTCCATCAAATGAAAAATTCAAGAATCACTCATGTGTTTCTGTAGACTACAACCTCAAAGTAACTATATGAATCATTTTTTATCACCATATTTAATGGCTGATATTTTTATGTATTTAATATTTATATATAATAGTTATAAAATAATTATTATTATTGAAATATAATATATTTTATGACTTTTTACCTTCTTATCCATTACTAAACGATAACACCACTCATGTGTATGTGTGAACTACCACCTCCATGATGTGATGTGATTCATTTTTAACTTTTAATTTCCATGGATGGTAATAAGGATATATTTAAGGAATATATATGATATTAATTATATAATATTTATTTCATAAATATTAATTATTATTCCCATTTATTTCATTCCATCCATCAAAAAGTGGAAACATCACTTGTGTGTACACAAAAATTATTGTCTCCACAATGTGATGCAGTTAATTTTTCATCATAACTTTATATGAATAGTTATAGAAGTGTAAATAATACAAGAATTTGATAATTATTAATTTATTAAAATTATAAATATAATGTAACCATGATCAATGCATAAGTGCCATAACTTTTTTTCCATAGCATGCATGAAAAATGAAACAGTTATCACCAAAAAGTGTGATTTTAATAAATAATAGATAAAAAATTCAAAATAAGATGTCATAAGTATATAATATATGGTTTTATATTATATAATATTATTTTATATTATATTTATAAAAAAATATATTTATTATATAGGATTTTTTAAGCCCATAAAACTTAAGAAAAGACTTGAGGTAAAGGATTTATGTTACAATCTCATTTCTTTATAGGATTTTCTATGCAAGATTTTTATTGCTTGAAATTATATTGATATTATTCTTTAAACCCATTATATTGTGTTCAATTTTATTTATTCCTATATTTTTTATGTATTAATATAATTTTCATCACTTTGGTACTTAAAATTATTATGAAAATATTTTTAAAGAAAATAAAACCTTATTTACCCTATGGTTAACAAACTTTTTCTTTCATTTAAATGATCTTTAAAATTGTTTGATGAATGTTTTTACATATACTTAAAATATTTTAAAAATATTATTTTCATTTCCTTTTAATTTAATTTCAAATTTTAATGAGGAATTATTTTAAATAAATGTTTTATAGACAAGTTGTTTTTGACTATTTATAAGTGTGTGAAAAGAATGTTCTCTTTTAACGTATATCGTATGAACAGATTTTCCCAACATCCTAATCATTTATTACATTTAACATGCATTAAAAGTTTTTGTGTTTGTTTAAAAATGATTTTTTTAAAATATTATGTAAATTATTAGTTAAAATTTTATCAAAACAAAATGATATTTCTCTCATGTTTTAAAATAATGTTTCAAATATTCCTTTTAAATATATTTTTAATCTATGTAAACATACTTTAAGGATTTTTATGTTTGACTAAATATATGATATTATGATTATATCCAATTGTTCGAATAAATTATGATGATAATGATATTTTGATGATTGTATGAAACCTGTTTATTTCATATAGGTTAATTAAGCAATGATGATATAATAAATGTTCTTATGACACCATCAAGTTCCTTTATCTGGATAGATTATGATTATGTGGTGAAGATATGCTTATGAAACCTATTTTTTCAGTGGGTTATGATATAATGAAATTATGAATTTTTTATGATCATATATAATACATATTTTTAGTGTACATTATGTGATGGGTGGGAGAAGAATTTTATATCCCTCTAATGCATTGTGTAATGAATGATATCCCCTGAGATAATATGGACTTGAATTGGGAGATGGTCCATTAAGGTACTCGGTCCACTATGATCGTCTTGGGAGTGAACCTTGTCTTAGGAAATTTTGTAATGGGTAGTGAACCCACTCTACTATAATAGCTATGATAGCGAGTCTTGACCAAGGAAATGATTTTCTATGTTAATGTTTATACCCAAAACATATGTCTTATACCTATGATATGTTATCGTGACTCATGATTTTTAATTGACTGGTGTTTACTCTTATGTATTATGTTGGTTTATTGAAAATATATTATACCATGATTCATGATTAAATATATTTGAATGATTGGGTTTGTATTTCTTATGTAATGATCGTATTTCCATAAAATTATGCTTATTCCCATTTGTGGTCATTGAATGATTTCCCCTATGTCTACCTATATTGATCATCCAAGCTCACCCTTTCTTATATTTATTTTCCCTTAGGTTATAAAGAACAATATCAAGTAATAAACATATTAAAGGGGTAAATTGAGAGAAGAACCATGTGTGAGATGTTGGAGATCATTTATGAAATAAATTTATTGTATATCTAGTATTCAAAGACATTAAACCTTTATTGTCATTCACTATGTATTATTATGAAGTGCATTGAATATTTATATAAAATGGTGCAATATCTATTTATTATATAATTTAGTTGAATAAATTTGTATCAAAGTATTATTTAGTTATTTTTAGAGATTATTATTAGATAACTTTGGTGAAAATCCTCGAGATAAGTCTAAGTACAGGAAAAACCCCTATAGTGGTAAAGTTGTTATAATTTGGTTTTCCAAGAAAAAAATACCTATTTCGGTACTATAAAGTGGATTTGGCTATGACACCGATACATAAAATGGTAAAAATATATAAAATAGGTTGATTAGCTAATAACTCGATCATCACAGTTTTATGATGAGTGGGTCTAAGACTACACACCTAACTAGACACTCCCAACGGAAATTCTTTGGTTAATTAAAATTTTCTATGCAAACCATTAAGAGGAATGAGAGGGTGGAACCTTTTATTTTCATATTTTATTAAAGTATCATGGGTTGAAATAAGATTCCATAATTTAATGCATTATGAGAATAATTTTCATTATCATATGATTATTTACGCTGATTAATTATTTTCCATACTCATTATAGTTTTTTGGGTTTTAGTGAATGGATGGAGTCTGGAGATATCATGTGAACAATGAGTTTGGATAATGAAACATTTTTTCCCATTATAATCCAAATTAAATGGGAGATACTATGTGAAATCTATAATTATACTCAACCAAATCTCTCAAGCTATGGATGTTAATGTCAATCGTGTGGAACATCTAAATGAAAAATGGAAAGAACAACTCGTTGGTGATACTTTTATACGTAAATGTACATGTAATTTATTGGTTCCTCTATTCAACTTATTACTAATAAATGGATCAATTATATAAAAATTATATTATTTATTATCTAATGCTCAGACCATGAGAATGTTATTTTGGTTGTGTGTCATTTTGACGGTAGAGCTGATCAATAATGGATTCTTATTAGGAATATGGGGAAGAAGAGGAAATTGAATCCATAAATTGGGAAGTCTTTTAGAAGTTATTTCTTGATAACTATTTTACCTAATATCTTCACATGAAAATTTAAATGGAAATTATGAAGCTAAAATAGAAGGATGATGAATCCATTAGTACCTATGAAAAAATTTCACCAGAATAGAAAAATGTATGATTCTGGTTTTATCAATAATTCTAAAATAAAAGTTGATCGATTAATTAGTTTCATGAGACCAAGTCTTTGATATGAATTGGATATAAGGTACTTTAATAGCTATGAATAAATGTTTCATTGTTCTCTTATGATGGAAATATAGATTTAATACACTTAGTGTTCTGATGGTTTGGGGGACAGAAAGAGAAAGTTTTAATTTTGATGAAATTATATTAATAAATCCCATTTTGGAGAGAAAATTATAATTAATTTATTTAATAAGTTTGGTAGGAATCACATAAAAAATTTCCTTATGGGGTATGACAAATAATTTGTGTGTGGTGAAAATACTATCAAGAAATATATTGTCCAAGTAATGTGAATAGGCATGTCAATGGTAGTAAAAAATCTCAACCAAATGTCCCACCCACTCTCTAATGCTACAATTAAAATAATTATTGACATTATTCCCATTATTGTATGAATTTTAGGGTTAATTATGACAATCAGAATTATTGACCTCTTAAGAAAAGATAAAAAGGGATAGTTCATGTGATCTCAACTACTAAACTAGATCACTATAATGAAGTGGTCAAAGATACACTTATATTCCAATATAAAATTGAAAATATATTTTTATATTCTATCTCAAAACACTAATTTATTTATAAAAAATTTTCTTGGGGTATCATATCCCCCCTCAATTATTAAATGTTGAACTTTCTATAAAATATCATAATTTTTGGAAGATCGCATCTCAAGTTTTTAGATCCACTCTAATATATGTTTGTGGTAATTTTCGTCCTATTAATTTTGTTATTTATACTATAGTTTAATTTTATTTTATATTAGGAATAGATAGGATTTATTTATTTAGATCCCATGTCAATTTTTGATGAAGGTAATTCATATTTGATATTCTACATAAACCTATTTTTTCCTATCAATGTGATAATAAATATGAGCTTCCAATTGAAATTAATTCCATTTTATTGGTGTTATTACTTATTTATGAATGATATTTTTTGGAATATAAATATTGATACAAAAAAATTTCATGTTAATTTATCAATGATTTTGATGCCCATAAACACCCTCATTAGTTTTATTTATAATGTTATATTGATTAGATATATGATTCATATTGAATTGAATAATTATTATAATTTTTCTAGAATTATAGAAGCCTTTGTTTTATAAAAATCTTTTATTTTTTATGAATGTTTATTCTGAAAATTATTCTATATAATTTATGTTATTCTAGAATAAATATTCATAAGGTAATTTTATAACCTAACATTTTATCAAACTCCAAATTTGGAATCTAACTCTTTTGTTGAACGCTACGCATTGGAGAAAAACTTTTGTTAAAGAACCTCACATTCCAATACTGAACATTGGGTATGCACCTAATGTAAATAACCTCACATTGGTATCATACTCCTTGTTTTGGTACTCTATGTTTTGTATCAACTATATGTTTGAAACCTTACTTTTGGAATCATCCTCATGTAGATTAATCGTCATGTTGAATTAGTCATTTGAAAAATATAAATTTAGAATTATTTTGTGATTTATATTATGATTTCTCTGGAGTGAATCTCTCAATGAAGTGATTCAAAGACTACTTTAGAAGATCATCAAAAAATGGATTAATTAATTCTATTTATAATGGAAGTTAGGATTTTTAGTGGATTTTTATGTTCAAATTTCATAAACATTTATAATTTTGAAAATCGCGGTTTACGTGGAGTCTTTTTTAGATCTATTTGATAATTATTAAATTGGGGTGTTTATTTATTCTCAATATATTTATCAAGTTGGTATATTTGATCAATTTTTTATCTATACCTATGACTCTCAAAAGTTTAGTGATATGAATATCTTATTATTAATTTAAATTTTTTCCCATGTATAGAGAGTAATGTTTTTAACTAATGTTATTAAAATAGATGGTCTATAATCTGTTGTTCATTAATGCTTCTCAAGTCTTCACTTTGAATACATGCATGTTATAGTTGCAGCTCTGGGTTTTTCCTACTGTTAAAAAAGTTCTTTATGCTTCTGTTAACTTATCAGAATATATTCTCTACAAATATTTCATAGAATATTCTTGAGTAAATTTATTTTATGTAATTTAATTATTTATTTTTAAGATCACTTCATACATCCATTACATCATCTATATTAGAATGATATCATAAATAATTACTCCAAACAAATATAATATATATTTTTTCTAAACAATAAAGTGTTGATAATTTCAAGGGATACTTTTATTCCTTTCATAAATCCTTATAAGATCTATTTTAATAAGTTAAAAAAATTCAATCAACTATCAAGATCCCTTTGAAAATGATCTACTATTGAAAATCACCAAATTTGTGGATAGAGTGTTGTTGGAGTCTAACAGCTAAATTTTTCGACAAGAACCACTATAAAACTATTGTGTCTTAGTATTTTAATTTATGATTCATATTCAATTAAAAAATTGGGAACAACATTACTTTTCCAAGTTATAAAATGGAATCATTTCTAGAATATTCAGGTGTTTCTAAAAGGCTCCAATTCAACCACATCTTTTGACTTCATCATCATTCCAACATAATAATTGGTATTTAAGGAGTACTCTATTAAAGATTTTTTTAAGCTCAAAAATGATTGAGTTAATGACATAGATGAATAATGATGGAAATGGATGATCTTAAAGAATGTATTTGTATGATCAGGTATCTATATATTATTGGTAAAAATTATGTATGCTAGAATATTTGAATAGATATATATTTAAAGAATAATTTTTTAAAAAAAATTAAGGTTTTTAGCTTGTATTAAATTCACATGGATTGTCCCAAAAATTGGATTCTACTATAGAAGTTGAATATGTCCTAAATTCAGAAGCTATGAATGATAGTATTTTCAAAATTTGGCTAGATGAGTTAATCGTGTTTCTCGATGTGGTGTTGATTTTGAAATGTAGAAGATGATCAATGTATCTTATGAAGGGATTGAAAATGTTATGAAATTGATCAAAATACTTATAAATTGATTTTTGATAATTTTATAATGTATAAAGGATAAATTATCATTCATATTAATGATATTGATAGAAATAGGCAATGTTGTTTCTTCTCACTGAACACATATGTCTGAACCTGACCAATTTGGGGAAGTTCTTAGAGTTTTATCTATTAGATAGAATAGAATTTATCTATAAATTTGGTGGTAAAATCCTATAAAGAATTAAATATGAATGAATTTATTATTTATCTCGTGATTTATGAATTTGATATGAAAAGTAAGTCAAAGTATAATGGAATGATGAAAAATTAAAACAAAACACTCCAATTTTCAATTACCAAAGCTAAAAAAAAGTCAATAGAGGATGATATATTCTATGAAGATTCATGTTGTTCAAATTCATATGGGTAACTTTCTCTGATAGATATAGGATTCAACAAGTGTTATAAAAACAAAATATGTTTTAAGAAACCATTTAATGAAAATGAAAAAGTGTTTTTTCTCTAAAGTAAATCAGATATTGTGACTTCAAGCAGTTGAGATATATCTAATCTTATTTTACACAACTGGATTAATAGATACAAATGGATGAGAAGGAAAATAATCTTCAAATGAAAGTTGATTATGAATAAAAATGGAAAAAAATCATGAAGGATAACTAGAGTGTATATAAAGAATCCATATTTTTTCTAAGTTCGGAGTCTAAGGAATAATAATAAAATCATAATGTAAATATGTTCTTTATGGCTAAAAAATGAGGAAGGAGCTTATTATTCTTATGTTTTTTATAATGATTTTAAAAACTAATCTAATGAAAAATTATTTTAATATTATTATATACCAAAATAGAAAAAATGACTCTCTAAAGAAAAATAAATAATCTATTAAGAATATTCATAATTCCATCCTAATTGAGAAATATTCAATGATAAAACAGCACTTAAAATTGAAATAAAAATTAATAAACTCTACTTGAACTTATAGTGAACATGAAAGTAAAATTAAAAAATTAATTTATGAAGTATAAATTTTAAAAAATGATTCCATTTTGTTCAGAAGAGGGAAATAGACATTAAATGAGATTCTTGTAAATATATCTCATATAAATGGAAAATATGGTATTTATATTAATAGTGAAAAATATAAACTGTACATCATATTTTTCCCGTTTTAAATAATCATAGCACGTCCATAGTTACAAATTTTTATTATAAAATTTATATTCACTATAATAATAATTATTTCCTAAGGAATCCTAAAATTATTAGTGTAAATAAATATTATATTTAAATGGAACTTTTTTAGATTTAATTCACGTTTTTTTGGTAAAATTAAACAGATCTGAATTCCTAGATTCTTGGTTGCTCGCATTAGTGAACCTAGAATCATTTGGGTACCAAAAAAACTTTTTTGTTTGATATTTGTATAGGTAAAACTCTATAAGATTGAAAATTATATGTGGTATATGGATAGTTTATGTTCAATGAATTTGAGTGGAACCTTTTCTAACTTTCATTCACTATCTAAAGTTGATGGAGTTATGGTTTCTTTTATTGACAATTCTAAAGGAAATGTCATTGGATCTGGGTCTATTGGAGATCAAAAATCTATGCTTATCGACAATGTTATCTATGTTAAATAGTTGAATCATACAATAATAATTATCTCTAATATATGTTATTATTGTTTTACTATTTATTTCACTAATGATTCTTTCTGTGTTTTAAATAATATTATATTTAACATTAGACCACACAGAGTTGAAAATGATTACACTTTAGACCTTAGATCCTTTTGTGAATAAAATGTAAACTATTTATATCATGAAGTAATTGAATTATATATATGGAATATAATTCTTGGTTATTTTAATACATATTCCCTATCAAGGTTAGATGGGAAAAAGTTATTTTTTAAACCGCCTTTTCTAAAGTTTGATGAGAGAAAACTTTGTGATGCATGTTAAATTTTTATACAGCACAAGTCTCCATTCAAATCAACCAATAAAGTTTCTACAAATAAACCATTAGAACTTACCCACATAGATTTTTTAAATATTATTTATTAGTAATATTGGTTGTAATATTATTTATTTATGTGATTGTTTATGATTTTTCTAGATTCTATCAGGTATACTTTTTGAATATTACAAGTGAATATTTTTCAAAATTTATGAGTTTTTGTATTTTGTTTCAAAATGAAGATTTTTTTAGAAATATTTTATTGAGAAGTGATCATGGAGTACAATTTGAGAATCATGAATTAAATTTTTTTCTCAAATATGGGTATTAAACCTAATTTTCATTCCCTAAGAACACATAAATAAAATGGGATTATTGAAAGAAGATATAGAACAATTAAAGAAATGTATATATCAATGTAAAATTATTATAGTTTACCTACATATTTTTAGGTAGAATCTATTAATAAAACATTCCATGTTATGAATACATTTTTAATAATACAACTTCTTTAACATGCACATTATGAGTTATGGACTAATTGATGACCTAATGTTGGATAATTTAATGTTTTGGAATGCAATGTGTATATATTGAATACTAAAGAAATTCTTGGTTTACAATTTTTAAGAATATATTCATGTGGAGTTTGATGAGAGTCATCCATTTGGTAATAAAAAAAAATATGAATATAATGTTTCATTGATTCTTTAAACAACTAAAGTCTTGATTCTGATAATTATAAGTTTGAAATAAAATTATAACTTGTTTATGATCAATAAAATTATGAATAAATTGAGACTAAGGAACCTGAAAGTTACATACCAAGAAAACTAGGATATTGAAGGAACAACCATGAGAGACTGTTATAAGAGATATCGATTAAGAATTTAGGACTAGGAAGAATGTATGAAACCTAGTTGAGTTCTATACCTTTTATCCTAGTTTGATTCAATGTTTATAGAATAATTCTTAGATGATTAGATTTGGATGTTAGTTACACAAGAAGAGATAAATTGATTTAATAAAAAAAAGTATTAAAATTATTTGGTAGACCCTTGGACCGTTCTATAATAGTAACTAAATGTATTTTTAGTCATAAGAATAATGAAAAGGGTTTAATTATTAGGAACAATGATAGCCTAGTATCTAAGTGTTATAATCATAAGTAATGTACTGATTATGAGGATAAATTTTCCCTTATTTCTAAGATTAAATCCATTATATTCCTTTTATCATATGCTAATCATATGAATTTAAAATTGTACTAGATGCATGTAAAATATTATTTTATAAATTCTTATCTAATGGTTCAATATTATGTTAAACAGACCCAAGATTTTAAAATTATTATCTACTAAATTTTGTTTTTAAACTTACTAAATCTCATTATGGTCTTAAACATGTACTAAGTTATTGGTATGATAGGTTGAGTCATTTTATTTTAGAAAACAAGTTTTCTATAGCATAGAATGTTCCTACTAACTTTAATAAAATTAATTATTCTGATATTTTTCGATCAAATTTATTTAGATAATGTTATTTTTCGTTCTACGGATCAAAATCTTTATAATTATTTTTCAAAAATTATTAATAAATAGTTTCAAATGAGTGTGAGGTGAGAATTAAATTTCTTATATGGATTCAAAATATATCAAATTATATTTGAAAATATTTTAAATCAAATTAAATACATTGTTTATTTTTTTAAAAACATTTATCTTGAAAATGGTAATCCATATAAAACATCTATATGTACCAATATTAAACATGTTTTTGAAAAATTTGGTAAACTAGTTGTAAAAAAGTTATATAGAGGTATGACTAGTAGTCTATAAAATATTTAAACTATAATATAAAATCAGTTTTTTTCTATTTTCATTTATGGAATATTTCAATAAAATCTTAAAGGGTCTCACTTAATTGTTATTAAAATTATTTTTTCATATTAAAAAACTATTTTTTAATATTTTATTTATCAAAAAACCACTGGTCTTGACTTAATTTCATATTCAAGTGTTATATTTAATGGTTGTAGATTGGATATAAAGATAAGTTCAAAACCCTAGGAATTTTTAGGGAAGTCCCTAGTTTCATGGTCTAGTAAGAATCAACAATTATTTAAATTTTTAACTATTAATGAAAAAAATATATTTTAGTCATTATTGTGCTTAATTGTTTTGGATGAAACAAACACATATGGAATTTGTAATTATTTTTTATCAAGTTAGTATATTAGATAATAATACTAATGCAATAAATATTTCAAAAAACTCATATAAGTCATTCTATAAATAATAATATTAATATTTTACACCACTTTTAAAGGGATCATGTCCATAAAGGGATATATCTTTAGAAATTATAATATTGAATATCATCTTACTAATATGTTGACTAAACAACATCCTAGGTTAGTTTTTGATTTTATTTAAGGGTATTTAGGTGTATCTAATTTTATATAATTTTTTAATATTTCTTAATATCTATTTAGAATAATAGTTTTTTATTTATCTTTTAAGGTTATTTTGAATACTTATTTATTCTATTGTTTATTCAATTTTTAATTATTTTTTTAAAAAAATTATTTATATATTTTAGTTTATAAAGTTATCTTTTCATTTTTGAAAAATTTAATAATTATGTTAAATTACTGGGTCTAGAAATTGAATAATCTCTTAAAACCATTATAGTTAATTAATCTCTCTCTCTCATACCTTCAAACCCATATCATTTCAATATTTTGAACTCTCAATCTCTTGAACCCATGTTTTTCATTACTATAAACCTTATACCACTTATTGTGAAGGAGTAGACTTTGAGGATTGATGAGGTTGTTCCCAATGGTGGGAATAAATAATGATTTTTTAGTACTGATCAATGTGTAATTCAAGGAAAAGTCTTTAACTTATAATGACTGTTTGATACAATCCCAATTATTAAGAAAACATAAAACTATCAAAGGATAGAATTCTTGTTCGGTGGAGGTAATTCTGAATTTTTTTTTTGAAATATAAGTAATGAAATTTTATGATAATTCCAATTTCATCATTAGTGTTAGTAAGTATGACATTTAGTAAAACGTGAATGACAAAGTGTTTTTAGTTTTTTATGTTTTTATAGCTTAGTTGTTTCAGTTTCCTTATGAAGGTAATTTCAATTTTATACTAAGATCTATTAGAGATGTGGTTCTTAACTATAACGACATAATTTCCTTTCTTTTTGGAACATAACAGGTTAGAAATGTTTAGGTAATGGGTTTAAAAGCTAACCAAAATTTGTTTTTCAGGTTCTTTCAAATAACTATTGTTCCAAATAATGGTGATTCTGATAAATTTCTTTTCTAGACACGTATATCATGTTTCTCGTGCTGAGAAACATCAAGTTCAATATATTTTAGTACATGTTAAGGTACATGAACCACTATTTTGATAATGATACAAGGATTTCATTTTTTCTTTATGGTGGGATGGTGTCTCTTAATGTTTATAAGAGAGGGCTGATTACTAATATCAGAACCAGTTTAAGATGTCATCACAAAAATGTTCTTTCTACTATATCCCAATGAAAATAAAAACTCTTATAGAGTGTGAAAAGAATACATTTAATTTATATTATGATAGAATCATAAAATACATTTGGTTCTCATATAGAGGGGGGAATTATAGTTTGAATTATTCTTGGTCTACAGGACTTAATACTGAGGGGATTACAGAATTTTGAGTGTAAAGAGAGATGGTTGAGCTGCCTGTGGATGAAAGGGAAACATATAGTTTATAAAATTCATCTTTTGTTGGTGAAAATGTTCATACAATCACCCAAAGGTGGTAATTCATATAGGAAAATATTCCTACTGGATTTGGGGGAATACTTAGCTTCATAGTGTATATCTTGAACCCTCTATAAAAGAAGATGTTGTTGTGGTTTTGGATTCATAACCAAGAATAAGAGAACTGTCTAGAACTATTGAGAATGTTATTTAAGTTGATCAACTATTTATAGTTCTAAAATAAATATTTTATTAGGACATTTATTTTTTCAAAGAAAAATAAGTTTATCCAACTATAGTTCTTGAAGTTTTAGTTTATTCGGTAGCTCATGTTGAAGAACAACTAGTTGATGGTGCTACACAATCTATTGAGTTATACATAATATAAGAAGCTCATTCCATTGAGTAAGTGAGTAATACTATTGTATATATCACTAAAAAGATCAAGGATCAAACATTCTATTTTCTTTATATTTCAATGAAATTGAATATTAAAGAATTTGAATAAGTGGTAGTAATGTTAAGAGAGTTTTCATCTCTATCTGGTTAAGGTGGGGAAGTGTAATCCATTCAGTTGGTTGAAGATGCAGAACCATTTGTGATACAAGGGAAGTAATCAATACTTTATTACTATGATTTATTTTTTTGAGTCTTATACTCACATTTTTTTTATATGAATGGTTTTTATATTCAATATTTTAAGAGATTAATTTATCAAGATTTAAGGAGAACCTAAGAGTTATCAAAGGTCATTTGAGTAACTTAGAAGAAAATTTATATTCAAAATATACTATGAGTCTCTCAATATTTGTAATAAAATTTTAAAATAAAGGTCAATATCTAAAAAATAATTTGTTGCTTTGAGAAGGGTTGTAGCTGACCAATTTGGAACAATCAAAGTGGATATTTTTTCTTAATCAGTTTTCAATAATATGAAGTAGTTTTCTCCCAGAAAATTTAAAATTGTAAAGGGATTTAGTTGAATTCAGATCATGAATATACATATGGTGGAAAATTTTATAGAGATTTATTGAGGAAACTAGAACTATTTTCTGCAGACCTTTCTATAATGGAAGAAAAGATTCAGAGTTTATAGTGGGATAGTGTTCCACTGTACACACTTTTAGATAGTTCTAAAGAGATACTAGAATTGTTAACTTCTATATAAATGAGATTAAGGGTGTGGTTCAATTTATTGGGAAGAAAAATATATAAGTATGATCAGCCCTTTAATAGTATTAAAAAATCTAAAAGTGAATCTTATTAAAGTATTAATAGTGATTCAGGATATAATGAATTTTCTGAGAGAGATAATTTCTTTGTTGAATAAGAATTTAAATTTTCTAATGGTGGATAATATATATATTGAAAAGAATCTTAGATATTTATTATTATTTCATTATTATTATTATTATATCCCTATTTTCATACCCACCTCAATCCTTGAATCGTAACCTATTTCTCTATAGTTGGTATTCATTTTTTAATTTATTATTATTTATGAAATCGAAGTTATTTTTTATCTTTTGTTGTCTTTATCTTTTAAGTTTGTTTTTATTTTACATAATAAGTCTATCCAATTTCTAAATAATATTATTTTTGGATTATATGATATTCTTAAATAGTTATATGAAAAATTTAATGTGTTTTATTTAAATTTTATACTTTATTTCTGATCTCACTAAAGGGGAAGAAATTTGGATAAACAAAAAAGTTTAAAATTAAGTTTTCCAACATTTTTTCTTATAATATTAATATCCTTTTTTCTAATATCCATTGATACATATAAAAATATATTTAATAATTAATATCTTTTTCCCTTGTGATTACCTTTATTTCATTAATTTTAAGGTTTTTATTATCATCAAAATGGAAGATATTTTTTTGAATATTAATATTAAACCCGAAAATTTTCATTAATTTAAATTTGGTTTTTATTTCACAAACTCCCTCATTTTTTTACTGATAATGTTACTTTGAATAAATTTTTGGTTTATGTGTAATTGAATTATTATTTAAATATTACTAAATTTCCAACAGCCTTAGTTATATAATAATATTTTATTTTGTGTGAATATTAGTTTTGAAAAGTACTCTAAAAAATTTAAAATATTTTGGAATCAATGTTTAAAAAAGTGAACTTACAACCTAACATTAGTAACCAACCCCATATTTGGAACTCCATGTTTGTGATGATTTTTATTTATGGGAAACTAAATTTTATTTAGGATCCTCATGTTTAAGTACCTAATTATTGGCATCTACTAACACAAGTAACCTCACATTAGTATCATATTCAACATCCTAGAACTCTAGGCTTAGTAGAAACTGAATGATGAAAATATTACTTTTGAAATCATCCTCAGGAAGAGTAATCCTCATGTTGAATAAGTCATCTATATGATTTCAATTTTTAATTATTACGAGTTTTATACTATAATTTTATTGGAGTGAATATCTTGATAAAGAAATTAAAATCATGTATTATAATATCTCGAACAATGGATGAATTTTTTCTAATTTAAAAGGGAAGTTATGATTTTTTGTGGATAATTGAATTCAAATTTTAAATAAACTGATCATGTTGAAATCCCAGATTTATCTAGTTCTTTTTTAAGATATGTTTGATGAGAATTAAAAAATGGTGTTTATTTTTTCTCAAAACATTTATCTAGTAGATATGTTGGTTCAAACCTTTTTTCTATCATATTCCTTGAAGATCTATGATCTAATTCCCTTACTCAGAAGTTACAATATTTTTTCCATTTACATAGGATATTGTTAATATCTACTATAAAAAATACTATTAAAATATGTATTATATATATTTTAGTTTTTTGAATCATTTCAGGCCTACAAATTGTAGACATACATGTTATACATGTTGTTGTGTGTTCGTCTTATTATTAAAAAGGTTTCATTTTTTCAGGTTATATAAATATGTTATCTATAGAATGTTCATAGATTATTCTTAAGGGTAGTTTTTTGAAGTATTTAATTTATTATTTTAAAGATCTATTATTATATTAGTGTTATTTTTTGTATGGTAATGCTTTCAAAGATAGTTTCTCCAGCCAAATACAATCCCTTTTAGTTTTGAACTCTTGGGTGTTGAGTGTTTTGAGGGATTCTATTTGTAATGGTTTAAATATTCATAAAATCCATTGTAAAAAAAGGGGATTAGTTCTAAAATATTCAAATATTTTTAAAATTACACAATTCGTCCCCTATTATTTCTTCATTATCATTTTTATATAACTATATCTTTCTTAAATGGTTATAGAGAAATGAAACATCAAATATGTGCCTATTATTTAGTATTATTTTTTTGTATTTAATTATGAATTTATTAGTATTCCCAAATATGGTAAAGTATAATTTTCAATAAAACTCATAAGTTGTTATAGATTTTATTTAATGAATCTTTATATAGTTCCCCAATTGAGTTTCTGGAATTGAAGAAGAAACTCCATGAGAATCTATAAAAGGGATCCATATGTCCGAGTGTATCACCATAAAGTGATCCTATTAATTTTTTTAATAATAATGATGTTTCAATTAAAATTTTTATTGATTATCGAGATGTTATCAAGGTAAATATTATGAAAAAATATTTTTTTCCTTGTTATGATGATTTGTTTGATCAACAACATAGAGATAAATGATTTTCCAAGATCGATCTTCATTCTACATATCGTCAATTGAAGGTCAAGAAGGAGGATATACATAATACATCCATCTATAAAATGTTTTTCTATTATGAATTATATTATTTATATTTTTACATAACAATACCTAGTTATATTCATTGAATTAATTAATAGTGTCTTTATAGATTACCGAGATCAGTTTATGATAGTCATTATAGTTGAAATTCTTATATATTCAAAGAGAAAGGAAGAGCATGAAGATCATTTGAATATTGTGTTGAAGACCCTAATAAAGGATAAAATGTATGCCAAATTTACCATGGGTTAATTTTTGATATAGAAGGTTTCATTTAGGGGTCACCTAATATCAAGAAAGGGTATATCAGTAGATCCTTCAAAGATATATGTTATTTACCAATGGTCCAGAACAACCATAGTAACTAAGATTCATAGTTTTATAAGGATGGATAGAAAAAACTGATTCTTTGGGAGGTATTTATCATGTATATATAATCCACTAACCATGATGACATGGACGGGATCCATGATTCTATTGAAAAATAAATATGATAAATATTTCAAGTTGTTGATAAAAAAAAGTTTTATAGTGAAGATATACTCACACTACTCTATTATAGATAAGGGTGTGTAATCAATAGTGATGCATCAATGAAAGTACTAGGATGGTTTTTTATGCATTATGACACGGTGATAGAATATGCCTCACACAAACTGAAAATTCATTAGAAAAATTACCCCACTCATGATTTGAAGATAGAAATAGTAATTCTTTCATTGGAAATATTGAGGCATTATCTTTATAGTTAAAGGTGTGATATATATATATAGTGATAAGAAAATTATAAAGTATATATTCACATGGAAATAGTTAAATATGTTCCAAATACAATGGTTTGAGATAATTAATGATTATGAATTCCAAATACATTACCACCCTCATAAGGTAAAAAAATGGATGATGCTTTGAGTTGGAAATAAAGTGAAAGTTTTTTTATTCTGAAGATTAAAAGAGACCCAATATTTAAGAATTTTTTTAAGATATATCTTGAAATCATAAGTAAAGAGGGAATATCATATCATTATTTAATGAGTACTCAAATATCCATATTAGCGGGATTAATGTGGAGATGAAGGAGGATGTGCAGATATAGAAGAAAATGAGAAATGTTCCTATGTTTAACCATTATTGTGATGGAATGATAAATTTTAGAAACCAAGTATGTTTCCCTTCAATACAAAAAATGAAGAATGACCTGTTGGATAAATCCAATAGTTCATCAATATCTATTCTTACCATAAGTATGAAGCTGTATTAAGATTTTAAAGAGTGTTTTTTGTGGGACAAAATTAAAATGGATATTGAAGAGTATGTATCTAGATGAAAAGTATGTAAACAATTTTAGGATAAGAGATAGAATGTAAATAGAAGAATTCTACAATGGTCTTCATCATTGGACTCCAAAAAACATCATAAGGGAAAAACTTTATTTGTGATTTAGTTCATAAACTTATGAAATTATTATATTTTATTACAATAAAATAATACTTTTATCTGGATCATATATCCATGGTATACATTAAAAAAGTGGTAATATTTTACAAAGAACCAAATTTTATTGTTTTTCACTTGAGATATGAGGTTTACCTCAATGTTCTGGAGAATTATTCTTCTAGAGTTGAATATAGTGTTGAGTTTTCACTTTTTATTGTCACCATAGAGTTATTTATAAGGAGAAAACTAAATTCATGAGAGAAATATATTTTTTTAATAAAAATATTAGAGTTGATAAAAAAAATTTGTGGAATATCATCAGGGAGATCTTGAGTTTGAATATTTCTGAAAAGGTTATTCATATGAATATCTCCTTAGAAGTAAATGATGATATTTCAAAATGAGTTTAAAATGATCCCTGTATATATCATTCTTTTTGAAATTCTTGATCATATTTGGATGATTTCTTATCACTTGGTGCTTCCACCCAGTCTCTCTCAAGTTCATGATGTATTCGATGTATCTCTCTAAAGGAAGTACACAAATGATTATATATATGTACTAAACTCAGAGTATATAACACTAGAGCATGATATCTATTTTGAGGAACAAATTGATGATATTTAAGATCTAATAAATATATTTTTTCAAATCAAGACCTCTCACCATCACAATGTTTTGTGGAAAAACCATTAAATTTACGAAGCTCCTAAGGATGTGATGATGCGGAAGAATTATTATTTTTTATCAAAGTGATGGAATTTTAGGGGTGAAATTATTATAGGGGGTTAGAATGTGACACACTTATGTTTTATGATATATTTATCTTTAAATAAATCTAATTTCATGAATTGATTTTTTACATGAAACACTAAGTTTAAATGAACTGCAATATACTACTAAATTAATATTATCTAATTTTATAGTTATCTCTTAGAAATTGGATTATTTCATATGAATATAAATAAAAATTATAAAAACATATTTTTAGGCTTTTAGGATGTCAATGCATTCTTTATCAATAGGTTATAAAAGAAAATAAAAACATTTGAAGGTTGAAAGTGGTGTTTTTATGAAAAACTATTTTTATGTGTGTAATTTATCATTATCTTAATAAATTAAATTAATAACAATTATTGAATTATTTTAATGAAATATATAGATAATATATATGATAAAATAAATTATCATTCATTTAATTATGGTTATCAGACATGTAATGATAAAAAATTCATATTATGCTTCAAAAATATATTTTCTTCAAAATATTGTTTATTGCATTTTGGGAGAGAATATTAAAATGAATTTCTACCAATTTTATAAATATTACTTGAATATTTTTATAACAATTTTTAAAAAATTATTTCATAATAGTCTTTGAATGAATTTTTGGGAATTCTATGAAAATATTTATTTTTGTCTGGGTAGTGAAAAATACTAATTTTTCAAATACAATCACTTTTATGATATTAATATAATGTATGAATGAATTCAAAAAATTTAAAAACTTTTTATAGAAAAAAGATTTTTTTATTGCATAAAATAATTCTTCTAAGACAATATTTTTATTATGGGAACCCATGCTCGATTTTTTTAATATAAGTTATATTTTATTAAAATAAAAACAATTTTTTGGTCTTTGAATTTAATGGTATGGTTTGAAAGATCTATTTTATTTTATCATAAACAAAAAGTCTAAAAACATTATTTTTTATAAAATAACCAAAAAAATTCATGGAATCCAAAATTTTTCTCTATTTCAGTGTAAAGTTATTTTTACACTTAAATCAGGTATTTTCCTAACAACTATTTTTATGAGTTTTGTGTTCTTATATTAAAATTAGTTTCTTCCTCCTATAGAATTTGAATCGGATAAAATGAAATCCAAATATAGAATCATCATTTAAATAATATATAAGGAACATTTTATTTTTTTTCAAATAATTAAGTTATCATGTTAAAAAGTAAATTATCCTAGTTAAGGTTAAAATGGGTTTAAAGTTGTTTAAATTTGAGATTAAGATTAAAATGTCCCCAAAACTAGTATAAATTTTATTGGTTGATTTTATTTTGACCCTATAATATTTTATTCTTAGCATTTTGGGTTTCTTTCTTCCATTACATTATACTTTTATTCATTAAAGTTAATTATTTTTTGTAATTTTATGTGTGTCCTTTCACTCACATATAAACGGGAACCACATATTCTACTTTATTAAAACAATATTAGTACCTAATCTTAGAAAATACCTAATCGGATGCCTTATTGGATTCCTTACCTTCATCTTGTATCTTTTTTATTCCCCTAATATAATCCTAATAAGTCTTAAGGGGTAAATGATAGGAGGTCTCATAAAGAAGAGTTAATTGTCACACCCAACTCTTTAAAAGTTTATTTCATCATATTTTTCCTATAAATATGTTGTATCCATGCTAACTAGATTAATAAATAATCAAAAATATACTGATATGTTATTATGATTATGGGGAAACCATTTTTCACCTCTTTTTCAACATATAAAATATGAGAGTATCGCTTGTGTGTATTTGTGGACTACCATCTCTACGTGGTGATATGATTAATTTACCATCACCATCTTTCATGATTTATTATTATAATATATTAATTAATTATATTTTATATTTATGAAATAATTATTATTCTATAATTATAATATCTTTTCTACCTTCTCACCTTCCCATCTGTTGGAAAGTTATAACGTCCCTCATGCGTATGTGTGGACTACCACTTCCATGAAGCGATGTAATTAATTATTCATTTATTCTTTATATAAAACATAATAAAGATATATTTAATGAATATATATGATTTCTATGATATAATAGTTATTCTGTATAGGTGAATTATTATTTACCATTGTTTCATTCCATCCATTTAAAAGTGGAAACCTTACTTGTGTGTATGTATGGGTTATCGTTTCCACAAAGTATGGAAAATAATTTTTCATCACTAATTTAAATTAATAGTTATAAAATTGTATATAAGTATTAAATATGATAATTATGACATGAATAAAATTTAGGAGATTTTGAAACCATTATCAATGTGCAGGGACCAAAATTTCTGAAAAGAAATGTGCATGGAAAATAAAATAGTTATCACCTAGAAAAATGAATTTAAATAAGAATTATTGATAAATATGTTATAAGTTATTTTAATTAAATCATATATGATATTATATATATCAATATAGTTTTGTAAAATAGTTATAATAATATTATAATTATTATAAAACATGTTTTTACCCATAATAAGAAATAATATACTTGAGGTAAGAAATTTATGTTACAATCTCATTTACTTTCAAGATTTTATATGATAACTTTTTATAGAGGGAAATTATATAGATATTATACTTAAAACCATATATATTTTCTTCTACTATATTTATTAATATAATTTTTATGTATTTGTACAATTTCCACCATTTTTCTACTTAAAATGATTGAGATAATATTTTCAATGGAAAGTGGACCTTATTTTCTCTTTTTTTGGTGAACTCTATATTCCATGTCCATATTATAAATAATTGTTTTATGGATATTTTTATGACGTGAACATATATTATATAAAAATAAATTTCTCTAATTTTTTTATCATCATTATAGTTACTAATTCTACTAAATGCATCCTTGAATTAATGTTACTACTCACATTATTGTTTACCAGTACATCCTAAATTTGTTAAGATAAAGTGGAATATACTATATTAAATTAACTAATTTCACCATTAACATTTTTATTTACTTCTATACCAAAAATTTTTTATTTATTTCTGGTGTAATTCACTTTTTAATTTTACTGGAACAATACTAAAGAAAATAATTATGTTTACTTATTCATGATAACTAAATTTAACTCTTTGATTTTTTATTTATCATCCTATATCCTAAAATATCTTAGAATATTAAGGCAAAATACTTTAATATAATAATTTTATAATCCTTTATTTATTAATTTTTAAATTCTGTAAGTCTAGACATACTCCCAATAGCTTCTTATATATTTAATACTTTTCATAACATATTTATATGAAACACCACAAACCGTTTATATTAGAAAATAAAATATTTTTCCTCTTAATATAAATACATAATAATATACTAAATTCCAAAATCTTGTATAGTTTCATATGTTTTAGAGTATTTTTTACTATGAAAATAAGACTTTATTAAAATATAACACTTGTGGTTGAGAATCACATTCCATCATATTTTACCAAATATAAGGATAAACACATTACCCATAATAAAACATTTTTATTATTTTCTCCTTTTATAAAATATTTTATATAGTTTTTAATATTTAATTTCTGTATATTCACAACACAAGTGAAATATACAATTGTTATCATACACCCTTAAAAACTAATGATTTTTTTTTCTACAACCCCTATACCTAAAATTGAAAATCCATTGATTTTCCAAACTCCTATAGGTATTGAGGGTAATCAATCATATTGAATACTTAATCATTCTCTCTAACATTTCTAGATCTCTATGACCTTCAAAATCTTCTTGAAAAAAATTATTTAATTT
Organism: Viscum album; assembly: GCA_963277665.1. Lineage (NCBI taxonomy): Eukaryota > Viridiplantae > Streptophyta > Magnoliopsida > Santalales > Viscaceae > Viscum > Viscum album. The sequence goes on along the minus strand of OY728165.1, from coordinate 1,710,349,300 downwards.
TTCATCTAACTTTTTTCTTCCAATTTTCACTTTATATCACTTTCACTATCAATACTACGTTACCACCTAGACATAATATGATTTGTTCTCTTATTATCAACACTTTTCAAAAATCTGGTAAATATTTCTTGAATTCATTCACATTGTCATAACATTTCCATAGAATTAAATAATATAAATTAATGATTTTCAATAATCCATTATTAGACTCCCTTAAATATTGTTATGGATTTAATCAAATCATAATAAATGTGTATTAAAAACACACAAATCATTTTATTAAAAATTAATTGTTTACATGATCGTGTTAATAAAATAATTAAATATAATAAAAATATTATGAAAAGATAGTCCAAGCATGAAGTATCCAAGTTATCAATGAAACAACTCATTTTATGTTTTACTTTAAATAAAACATCAACCTCCAAACATCAATTCTTCCAAATATTATGACCTCCAATATATTTACAAGACTTAAAAATCATACATTCGATATCATATATCTATGAGAATAATTATTTGAATTTGAAAAGACCATGTGGATATGTGGATACTTGATGAGTATGGTTGTATATGTTGTCAATATATAAGAATGAATCAAAATTCAATGTGTGTTTAATTCCTTTATGATTAGTGATTAATCATGGAAATTTAAAGATTGAAAGATATTGAGAAAATATTCAATAAGGATGGTGATGATGCTTAGAATATTGTTATGGATTTCTTAGATCTTATTATCTAAGAAAATTCTCTATGATTAATGTAATGATTCTTGGAAAATTGTTATATATTTAATTAATGACATTGGATTTCATGATCGAGAAAATTTCTATGTTTAATTTGATAATTGATTTCAATTTTCTTAATGTCAAAAACTTGTGTCAATATGGATGTATTGTCCAAATAAAATGTTTTAGAATAATAAGACCATGAAATATATCTTATTTCTTGATTATGAGGATGCGATGAATACCATGAAACAATATATTCATATATTTTTTCAGGAAGAACACTTGATGGGTATATTTGAGAATGGATCAAACCTTATATTTATACTTATATATTTCTATGTATTACTTAAAATAGTGGCCTTATTAATAGATAATGGATAAAAAACAAGATTTCCTAATAAATTCTTGACCAAGGATTTGTGGGACCCATAGGTTAAAAAGACCCAACGGAGCCATCCGGGGCTAGGCTATGGGTGGAAGATGAGTGTGCACAGTCATAATTCCTATATAGTGAAGGAAGGACCATATATAAGTCTTATAGAGAGCACACCTATAAGGCGCATAGGTTGGGAAAGAATATCCATGTGCCAAATACTTTGGTGTGGGAAGGTTTAATGGGTGTTGAACTCCCGTAGCTTGGTCAAATGGTGAGAAAAAAAATGTGATTATTTATAAACCTTATCCCAAAACAACCATATGATTGATGTATAAAAAAGTGTGTCTCCATGTATTGTTCCTTTATCATTAAAATTAAGTAAATAACATGGGCTATCAGATTCGATTTATCTAAGATGTTCTATTATTTTTAAGTGATCTTATTCAAGATCCCAACTATCAATGGACCATAACATGATTGAAGACAATCGGTGTACATTGATTTTGACTTTCACTAATGATCATTCCAATATAAGAATATAAGGTATACCAAATCAATTTACTACCTGAAATCAATAACTTGAATGCATTATTTGATTCAAGGAATACTGACATAGCGAGAATTTGTTTCGTAAATAAATGACTTCCACAATAGATAATGCAAGATTTTTCACATGAATTTGTTGCATCTCAAGATCTTCTCTATATTATTGGATGTGATCAAGTGATCACGAGATGATGTCACATGAAAAAGAATCTATTCTAGTTCATAATAATATCTCTACTTTTACATATATTTTCTACATGAATTATTCAGTTTTATTATCAAGTTATCAAGGTAATTTCCAAATGTCATTATAATAATAATGGAGGATCATGTGAAGTACAAAGTTTTTACATGATCAAGAGAAATGATAATGGGATCACATGATCACCTTAGTAGTGCATAAAATTACAAGGATTTTTGGAAGTTTGTAATAAATGGGATCCTCATATCCTTTTTATCATTTAATGTGTCTTCAATATGATATTAAAAGTAGAGGAGATGTGGTGTATCCTTTTCTCTAAAAACAGATGCATAAGCACTAAACAGTGTTGTTTCCATTTGAGATATTAATCGAAGCTATCATAATTGAATAAGACTATGTGATTCATTCACATAAAGTAGATTAATCCCACATGAACCTCTTTAGTTATTTATAGGATACTATGGAAAGAAATTATTTCTCAAGTAATAAATCTTAATGCATTTCAGGTTTTATAAAGAGTTCAAGATAGGAACCTATGGACACAACCAAAGTCACACAAAGAACCTAATGTGCAGAAACACTTACTGACGTGAAGGAAATTGACAAGAACCCACAGAAAACAAAAATTCTCATGAAAAGATATTATATGAAGAGATTTTTGATCTTATGAAGAATATATGGGGATGTAGTGTTCTTGAAGAGATAATATCTGGTGAACTCTCCTTGGTCATTTGAATGAGGTAGTAAGACATCCTTGTATCAAGTAAGGAAGGGACACAAGTGGTCGTATGTCAATAGATAGATCATGCACTTTTGATAACCTTGGACAGGTCATGTTCATCACATAAAATAGTGCAGTGTCATGTGAAGTGGGAAAATATTTTATGAAACTAATGCATGATTCTATGCACAAGCTTTTATGACCCAATATACACGTATTTAAGAACAAGCAAGCTTGAGAAAATATTCTTAACCATAAATGAAGAAATAAAAGTTGTTTATTCTCATAAAATAACATATTCATAATTCTTATGTGCAAAGTTTTACAAAGTGGGTATATTGTGTATGAATATTGAGAGAGTCTCATATGGTATGCTTTGAAATAATGGTGTGAAGTAAACTCAAGACTGAGGATTAACAAAATATCATAAGTGATTATGTCCAAGTTAACAGTGTATTGATATTGTGCAAGCACCATATTTTATAAATATTTAAGAAGGTTTTTTAGACCACTATCACAGTTTTTTAGGCCAATTACTTCACTAAAATAATGGGTATCTTCCCATATATTTGATACTTGAGAAAGAATAAAACTTGTATTGTGTTTCAAAATTCATTCATTGATCCTTCAAAAAATATAATTAGTTGGAGTGGAAGTTATATCATTCATTTATTAATTATTATGGGGTTAATATGAATATAATAATGTTGATATGTATCTTTTTATGACCTAAGTTGAGGAAAAATTTTAGATAGGTGATGGAAATGCATCTATTGTAGTACTGAGATCTTATTCAGAGAGTTTATTAAAATTATTGGAAGAAATGGGGGCTTGAATAAACAAAAGCATTGGATAATGGTCATTCCAGTATAAATAACTCTACTGACTATGGTTGATTTATTATTTACACCTTGAATATTGTATACTAATTCTTGTTTTTCTGTACTAAATTGAAAATTATAGTGCCATGAAAATCAATTAAACAATCAAAGGTTGATCATGGAAAGAAGTAGGTTCTCACATTGAGACTAAATCTTATAAAAATATTTATGTGATGATTTTTATTTTATTATCATAATTTCATGTGTATATAGTGGTTTAGAGCACAAAAAAATCCATTCCTATTAACTAGGGTATAGGTTCGAGAATAATATGGGATAATTAAAAAAGAGAGTAAATTTTGTAAAATTTTGGGTACAATGATTCGTCCCCTATCAGTGTCTCTGTTCAATCCATCTGGGATCTACAAGTGGTATCGTATGATATTTCTACCTATAATTGGATCAAAATATCTATCCCTATTTGATTTTAAAAGGATTATATGATGTTTATATTTGATGTGGATATTGAAGAACCTCAATTGGAATACTTAGTTTCCACTATTATAAAATAATACATGATGGTATATACCAAGAGAATGAAAAATATTAAGAATATGGAAACAAAAAGATTTAAAAATATCTCATGGAATAGAATGATATAGTCTTTTTTCTCAAATCGGTTGATTTTGATCCTTTTAAAAAACTAAATCAATATATGGAGAGTATGAGGTAGATGAGTATATCAAAGTTATTAAATAATTGTTCTCTCAAAATGAAATATATAATAATAAGGTTATTAATTAAGTGATTTTATATATACCTTTTTCTTTTAATGAAATTTTTAATGATATATCACAGCTTGAAGAGGAAATTGATAAAGAGGAGGATGGACTTGGTATGAAATTAAAAAGGTTAAATATTCTCATAGACCTTGTTGATGTAAAATAATAATCTATGACAATTTTCAATAATAATAATTCATTAATTGAATAATAATTTCAATGTAATTATTTTGAGATCATTGTGAGAAAGTATGTTTTTGGTGAAGTAATTTATTCACTTGAATCATTGTTCAATGTTTCTATGAATGTCAAAGAAGTTTAGTTTGAATAAAAGACTTGTAAATTCAAAGGAATGACATGTTATTAAAATAAATGAAGAATATTCATGAGGATTATATTAATAAGATCTTTTCAATATAATAATCACATAAATATACTATTAATGTTAAGGATGTTCAATTTGAAGACAAGTCTAGAAGAATCAATTACCATGAAAACTCTTTGAATGAAGGTATAAAATAACATGGTGATCTGATTAATAATATAAAAATTGAATGGGAAGGTAGGATTAAATAATTTTAAAATTATTAATTTTCCTTCATCATTAATTGTATTGAAATAGAGATTTAATTGAGAAATTTTAAAGAGTCGCATTCATGAACTTTCCAAGTTGATCAGAATAATAACTCTCCCACCCAAACATATTAAGAGTATCCAAAGTAAAAAAAGGTGTTTTTAGATTAAAACCATTGATGGGAATCATGTCTCTTAAGATGATCATATTTCTATAAATAAGAACTCAAATTCAACTCTTGATCAACATTCTACAATCCCATGGAAAAAGGTTTCACATAATCAATTTAATTCATTTTATACTAGTGTAGTCACATATGCTAGTGTAGTTTCAATGATAAAATATCAGAATATATGTTTTGGTAAAATGGTTGATAAATCCCCCAAAACACCAAGGGTGGATAATATAAACATCAGGAAAAATAATTCAAAAAATGATTCTAAAAAAAGGAAAGGTAAACCTAGAAATAACATATCAGTAAATCTGTCCAGACTTGTACCACTAGCAAAAGAATGAGATTTTTTGGCTATTGTTGGTGCTACTGGAGGTTGGTACATCAGGTGTATGAATGTTGGCAAAACATAAGAATGTATGAGGACTACAGAAGTCCTACATTCAGGGGGGGTATAAGTGAACAAATGAAGAAACCTACTAAACAAAAGTATATTCCACATAAGAAAATGAATATATAAACTAAAATATGATTCAAAGTTCATGATGATTTCTATCAAAATTGAAACACATATGGTCATAGTTATGATGATTATTTTTATATAACAAAAAATAACTATTCATATCCTTATGAGAATAAAATACTACAATAAATTCAAATGAAAATAGCAAAATTTAAAAAATAGTCATTAGTGGATAAGCAGAAAAAGCCGGTACAAAAAACTATGAAGCAATCCACTGCCAAGAAAAATAAAATGATGGATTAGAAAAATATCATCTCAACCAATAAAATATTATTCTAATGTATAAATATAGTATATACCATGGAACTCAGAAAAAAAATCATGGATATGAAAGGAAGTGAGCGATATCAAAAAGAGAATCAGTCCATGAGACAAACTAGGATATATAATTGATTGAAGGCATCATTGAGGAAGAATTTGATAACTTACCCAAGAAAGGTAACTCAAAAATATTGAATAATCCGTGCGGATTCTCCAAAATATAATATGTTATGAATTAATGCATAATAATTTTTCTTCAACAAGTTAACATTTCTAGAGAAATGCAAAAGGCTGAAGATGAAGCACTAACTAGAGTAAAAGAAAATGGAAAAAGGATTCCTACACATAAAGAAGAATTTGAATTTCATGAGAGGTTATCAAAAAATGATGACTCCAGTGTCACCTTAAATTTTTTGTAAGGTGCAATAAAACTTAACAAAATGTAATAAATTTTATAAATGTTCTACCTTTTCAAAAGGTGACTATAAAGATAGAAAAAATAATAATCTGGGGAAGCTATCTCACTACTGGAAGAAGTAAAGAAAAATAATCCATAGAAGATAAATTTCAATGGAAATATATAGTCTTTAATATCAATGAAATATTAAAATGTGAAATTTATAGTAGACATAAGCATAATGTGTACCAGACACTTTAGATCTACATAGAAAATAGTATTTAGGTGGATATAAAATTCTATATCCCTCTTGTAGTTGTTGATAAGATCATATTTGTTCCACCTTATTCCCTAAATTCTTTTATAGATTTTACATTCCTATAATATATTTAATTTAAGATAAAATGAAGATACTGCCTCCCTTAATGGGGAGAAAACATAATGGTGATGCTATCAGAAATTGTTCTATGAATATCTTAATGATCAGGTCATCTCTATAGAAGTTGAAGATGGAGTTACCTTAATAAAACTTTTTTCCCTTTTATTTATTATTTCAAACATGTTCATAATGTAGGATTGTTGTTTTATAAGTAATATATTATAAAGGGTATAAAATTATTATTTCACTTGAAATTTCTAATGTGTTCACTGAAGTGTATAGGAGAATATGTTTCTTGATAAATTTTTTATATACATCCCTAATATTGATAAATGCGTAATTTTTTAGCAGGACATCACACGCATGGTTTCTAGTAGATATAATAGAAAAACTTCTTTTTATATCACCTTTTTTCTACATTGGGTTCACTCACATAGACTTAGAGAAGACCAACTAAAGAATATTTGATAAAATAGTCATGTGGTACCATCCTTATACCACAAAAATGGGAAGTGATTCTCAACTGCCTTGAAGGAAAAAAGAAAACACGTGCATTAATCCTTTTTATTTATTTTAAAATAGAGTGAGAGGGGAGATTGAATTAATGTAAGAAATTGGTATTGACAACAAAGTGAAATGGGGAGATTGAAAATCTTATGTGGATATAAGGATACTTAATGACTATTGTTGTATTTTTTTGTCAATATATAATAATGAATCAAATTTCAATGTATGATTAATTCCTTTATAATTAATGAATAATTATGGAAGGTGAAAGATGTAATGATCGTTAAAATATATTCAAGAAGGTAAGTGATGATTCTTGGAAATTTTTTACGGATTCCTTGGATATAATTCACTAATAAAATTCTCTATGATTGATGTGATGATTCTTAGAATGTTGTTATGGATTCACTTGATGACATTAGATGTCATTCTCAGGCAATTTTCCATGAAAAACATGATGATTTATTTCACTAGTCTTAACAACAAAGGCATGTATCCATAAGGACACATTATTCAAGTATAATGTTGGAGGAGGAGAAGACCATGAAATATCTCTTATTTTATGGGGATGAGGATGTAAATAATTTCAGGCTTGAACAATACTTGAGGGGTATATTTGAGAAAGGATTGAAGGTAAGATTTATACTTATATATTTCTATGTATTATTTATAATGTTGGACATCTTAAAAAATAAATTCTATCCCATGAGACAATGTAGGAAAGTCTTTAACAAGGCTTTCTAGGACTCAAAGGTCAACTCCTCTCAAGGGATCCTACCTGGGTTAGCCCATGGGTGGCAGAAGAGAGTGGGCAGTCATAGCTCCCACATAGTTTTGGTGATCCCATATATAAGGCTCATAGAGAGTGAACATGAAAGGCGCATATGTTGAAAAATAAGGTCATGTGGATGAATCCTATATCAAGTGAATGTTTAATGGGTGTTGATCTCACATAGATAGCTCAAATAGTGAGCAGACACATGATTATTAATAAACCATATCCTAGAAAAACTAGATAATCGGTGTGGGATAAGTGTATAAGCATGAAAATTTTATAAATCATTAAAATGAATGTCAAAAAATTGGCCATCATATACTATTATTCTGGTCCATTTGATAATCTTGTGTGATCTTCTTCAACCTCTCTCCATCGATGGATGAACTCATGATTGAAGGTAGATAAGGTTCATTGATCCTGGACTTCACCAATGATCAAAGTAATACAAGATTATAAGGTCTAATGAATAAAATTCATGTATGAAATAAATGTATTTCATGCATGATATGACTCGACGAATAGTGAAATAGTGAGAATCTTCACATAAAAAATGACTTTCATGAGAAGTAATATAAGAGTTTCACATGAAACGGTGGCATCACATGATATTCTCTGGAATAAATGAATCCATTAGGTTATCACACGATTTTATCACATAATAAATAATGTATTGTCATTCATAATAATATCTCACCTTTTACATGTATTTTTCACATGAATTATTCCGTAATATCATGAGTTTGTTAATGGGCTCTCCAAATTACATCACAAGAAGAATGTTGGATCACACGAAGTACCAAGGTGCTACAAGATCAGATGAAGTGATCATGTGATCACATGATCACCTTGGAATCAAATGGGGAATCTGAGGTTTTTAGTTGTTCAAAATAAATGGGGTCTCGAGATATTCAGATCACTTGATGGTTCATTGTAATGACATGAAAACTGGAGGAGTGGTGGTGATTCTTTGTCTATAAAAACCATGGAATGATCATGGATTAATGTATCTATCTTTTGAGAGATCAAAGGAAGCTCTCTAAATAGAAGTGGTATGTATGATTCATTCAAAATAAAGAGAAAAAATATGTATGAACATCCTTGGTTATTAAATGAATACCACATATAATAGTTATACCATGATGAAGAAATTTGCAAGCCATCCAAATGTTTTGATGTAACATCCCAGGTAAATAAAGAATAATACATTTTCATATTTATTAATACTTGCGAATTAAATGTTAATTTTACTTTAAAGGGGTTTCTATGTTCGATAGCGTACCTGATATGCAACAAAGAGTTTCTTTGAAATCGTACGTTGCACACTAGTAATAAAATAATATTATTTTAAATGTTATTTAACACATAGCCATTGTACTGGCGGTAATGGATATAAATAACTAAAATATTATTATATATGTTTGTTAAATGTTTTTACATTTATCTAATAAAGGATAAAGGCTTAAAATACGAAAAGAATTCAATTTTAGGCTTATACACTCTAATTTTCACGAAAGGTCAACTTATCAACATTTGATGGAGAACCATCATTAAATATAGTTCTGGTCACTCTTATACTTTCTATTGGACCAAATAAAACTCTTCTTTAGAATCAGGACATCAAATTTACTTTCTGTGAATTTTTGGTATTTTTCCGATAAAGTTCATTTATTAATGAATAGTGTAAAATGTTGTATTTTAATTCAAAACCTCTTTTTAATTTAATTTATTAAGATGATTAGATAATCTTTTGAATTGGTTTTTAAGTGCAATTAGGATATATTTTTACCATTTAATCCAATGGTGGTCATTGGAATCAATTTCACTTTGACATTGGACTTAAACTGGTGTCAGCCTTTTGATACTTATTGTTTCATAAAAACACGATATTTGTCTTGACAGCGGGAATTAATTATTAAATTAATTAATGTGACTTATATGATTTTAATTTTTTAAAATGGACTTCATTTTTGAATTCCGAATATCAAATATAGCTTAGGGTGATGTCTTGGTTTTTTTTTCTGAAAAACTTCAATTTTTGATGAATAGTGAAACCGCAAAGTGGGGGTTACAAAATTTGATTTTTCGTTTAAATGGGACTTTACCACTTCTGTGTTTTGAATCTAAAAAATCCAATTTAAATGATTTTCATTATTAAGAAAAATGTGGTTCAATGGGATTAAAATAAATTTTGGTGAATAGTAACTTTTATGTTTTATTAATCACGATTAAAGGTAATTAGTGTAATTTAAGGTAAAAATGATATTATAATAAAATGAAAATATCTTGACACTTGTCCTAACACTATTTTATGAGTTGTGGCCGACCAAGAAAACCCATGGGTCAATTTTTGGTACCCCATAGAGCCACTTGGGTATGATAATGACAGTAATGCCTTTTATTTAAAGTTAAAATAAAAAATGACACAAACATGAGATGTTTTACTAAACCAATTTTTACAAGGGGTTATACAAGTCATATTTCTTAATATAAATATTAATTAGAAAGATAAAAAGATTTCCTACATCATGATATTTTTTTATAATTTCTATACATTAAATAAATTAAATTATTTATGAAACCATGATGATGCAGTGATTACCTCATTATTTAACGATTTAAATAAAATGAAAAGATAATGTAAAATCTAAGACCTACACATGTCCAAAACATATTTTATGGGTATATTTAGAACCCCTATCACATTATCCTCGAAACACATCAATGTGGGACAATTAATAACCGAAACTCATTCTAAAATAAAATAACATTGTTTTACTTTCCAAGAGTGCCCCTCCTCTCCTCTTATAAAAGGCCCCCACCTATACCTCATTACCCACACTTCCAAAGCCTTTGGCTCGACCAACCCCTTCTCATTTTGTCTCTACATATCCCTCTATAACTCCTTGAAGCCTCAATTTGGGTAGAAGTCTTCCCAAGGAAGCCTTTGAGCTCAAACCAAAGGGAGTTACCCGATTATAAGATAATGTATTCACTTGAGTCCTTTTGTTTTATTTTTCTTCTCCAACACCATAAACTCTTTTTATTCATTTCTTTTGTAACAACTCCAGTATCCTACATATACTAGGATGTTGTTATAATAATGATTCGAGCTACACTTACACACACCTACGTCTAATGGTTAAGGAACATACTATTTCTGTGGATGGTGAATTTCTGCCTCACGAAACGATGATTGTTCGATATTCTTCTAAAACCTTTAAAGGTGGCCATTAAGATGTCACTATATTTATATATGATATATAATATGTTTATTATTTCCTTAATATTCTGTATTTTTCATTTTGGGCATACCTTTATGGTTTCCATTATGGGTAAACACGATATCTTCATTTAAGGAAGTGCGGACTACCGCCCCCTCAAAGTGATTTGATTCGTTAATACCATATGTGGGACGTATAAAGGATGGAGTTATGATATTAAATATGATGTTACACTGGAATTATAATATACCTTTATATAATTATGATTCCATTTCATAAAATACGAAATAGAAATGGAAGCAGCATTTATGCGTACGTACGGCTTATCGTCTCCATGAACGGTGCATTTCATTTCTTATCCCCAAATGTAATGTACTATTATAAGTACATGTATATAATCGATATATATGATTAATGATACATATAAATGATGAATATAATTCTGGAATTAAAATATACATACCTCTCATTTAGTTTTAATTCCATTAATATGACAAAGAAATGAAAGTAGCGTTCATGCGTACGTACGGCTTACCATCTCCATGAACGGTGCATTTCATTTCTTACCTCTAAATGATTATGTAATATTATAAATACATGTATATGCTGGATATATATGATATATATGATATCAAAATCAGTAATGTCATTCTGGATATAAAGAACCTTTGACCACACGAACAACATGTAATTGTAAGAAGTCCACTTTCGACTTAAGAACCAAATATCGACAAAACAAACATTATTAACATAAATGGTTGAATAATGTTTATAACATGGAAATAAGTGATATAAAAGGAATAATGAACTTGAAAAATGTTCTTAAGCAAATATAAATTAACTCAAGTTTATTATTCAGGACGTTAAAGAATGATCGAGTCAAGTCGGACCCGAGGTAAGGGACTTCGTCTCAATCTCCTTTCATTGAGGCATATTTCATTTTATACAAAACTTTCTTTTATACGGTGTATAAACCCCTTTAAATTTTACTTTTATACAAAAGGAATCTTTTTCTACAAAGCGTTTTACTAAACGAAAAAAAGGAATGTTTCTTTTAACGTACGCGGTGACACCGACCTTTTCCGCCGCCGCGAGAATTATTTGGTCTTTGGCTTCCTCAACAAGCTGTGATGTTTTTAATATGAAATAAATATTATATACTCTTTTATGTATTTTGGTATTGAAAATGGTTTTTATAATGGATTTGTTATGTCAATATATTTGAGTGATATATTGTGATTAAAGTGTGGAAATGTTTTCTTTCCATTATATTTGTTTTCTGTCTTATGATTTTATTATAGTAATTGGACATTTAACGGGTGGTTGCGTGATAAACCATATGACGGGTGGTGCCGTGAATAACAGGATGCGTGGTTACATTATAACCTCCAATGCATTGGGTATGGAAGTCGGCCGTATGGCTATTCCATTAAGTATGTATGGAAGTTGGCCGAATGGCTATTCCATTAAGTGATATGTGTGGAAGTCGACCATAGGGTTATTCCACTTAAGTATGTTTATGTCCCAAGTTACCTTTATATGTTATGTGTTCCTTATATGGGTTTTATGGTAATCTTTTGGTTACAAAAGGGTAAGTAATGATCTTTTATTCTGTGAAGAGTTTTTACTACTTTATAAAGGTGAAAAGTATTACTTTGATAAAGTATACATGGTTTACTTTTTGTTTTGATAAACTAACACTTTTTATTCTTTGTGTATCCCTTACTGGGCTTTTTATGCTCACCCCAAGTTTCTTTGAAATGTTTTTCATGGGACTTAATGTGGAATAGGGTCAAGGATGGGATCAAGGGAATGTCATGCTATATAAAACATGGAACTAGACATGTTTCTTTTTAAGAGTTTTTATTTATTCTATGGAAACTTAGTAGAAGTGTATAATTTGTAATCTTTTGAGATGTAATAGTTATGTTCTAATTATCTAAAACTCTAAACCTGAAAATATCCTCAATGTGAATTATTCATTTAATTCAATATTAATTAAGGTTTAAGGTCGGGGCCTTATAGTTGGTATCAAAGGTCTGTTTAGACAACTTTTGGAGTTAGAAAATTGTTAAATTATAAGTTATTTTATGGTATGATTGAAATGATATATCATTTACAGATTACCAAGTTGCTTCACCTAAGGTATTTCATTGTTAAGAATGGTTTTTCGTAGAGGAAACAGAGAAGTTTTTTTGGGAAAGCATACTGAGGGAAATGACCTTCAAAATCAGCATACTGAGATGGTTAGAATCAGAATTGAGCAGTTTACTACAGTGAGGGCTCAGTTGAATTAGGTGATAAGTGGTGGTTGTGTAATTGATGATATTTTGGTGTTTTATAAAATTAAATAGGAGCATGAAAGTCATTTAAGGGTTATCTTGCAAACCTTAAAAGAAAAGAAACTATATGGAAAATTCAGCAAGTGTGAGTTTTGGTTACAACAAATTTCTTTCTTGTGTCACATTGTTTCAATAGATGGCATAACTGTTGATCCTACTAAAACAAAATTTGTTGAAAAATGGCTGAGACCCACAAATGTAACCGAGATCCGTAGTTTTATTGGTTTGGCAGGTTACTAACGAAGATTTGTTGAAAAATTTTCACGGTTATCTAGTCCATTGACTAAGCTGACTCGTAAGGGTGTTAAGTTCATCTGGACAAAAGAATGTGATGATTCTTTTCAGGAGTTCAAAAGAAGATTGGTGAAAGCTCCAGTTTTGGAACTTCCTTCCAGGAATGGTGAGTTTGTTATATACAGTGATGCTTCGTTGAAGGGACTTGGATGTGTCCTTATGCAGAATGATCAGGTAATTGCTTATGTTTCACATCAGTTGAAAACTCATGAGGTAAATTACCCTACACATGATTTGGAATTAGCTGTTGTTGTTTTTGCTTTAAAAATTTGGAGGCATCGTTTGTATTGAGTAAAGTGTCAAATATATACTGATCACAAAAGTTTAAAGTATATATTCACTCAGAAATAATTGAACATAAGGCAGAGGAGATGGCTGGAATTAATCAAGTATTATGATTGTACAATTCATTACCATCTGGGAAAATCAAATAAAGTGGCTGATGCTTTGAGTCGAAAAAGTAATGCTTCATTAGCAATGTTGTGTTTGGAACGTGATCCTTTGGTTAAGGATTTGATGAACTTTGGAATAGAAGTTGTTGGTGCAGGAAGTCCTTCTGTTTTGTTTCAGTTATCAGTGACATCTTCTCTATCAGACAGAATCAAGCAAGCATAGAAGCAAGACAGTGAGTTGCAGAAAAAGGTAGAGCTGGTTCAGAAAGGTAAGTTGCATGAATTCAACATTGATAGTGATTGTGTTTGGAGATTTGGGAAGAGATTGTGTGTGCCTTGTGATTCACAGTTGAATAGAGATTTTTTATGTGAAGCTCATAGTTCTCTGTTTTCAATTCATCCTGGTAGTACTAAGATGTACAGAGATCAGCGGGAGTATTACTGGTGGGATGGAATGAAAAGAGATATTGCTGATTTTACTGTGAAGTGGTTGACTTTTCAGCAGGTTAAAGTAGAGAAGAAGTTACCGAAAGGGATGCTTCAGCCTTTACCAGTGCCAGAGTGGAAATGGGAAAACATATCCATGGACTTTGTTGTTGGATTACCGAGGACATCTAGAGGTAATAATGCAATCTGGGTTATTGTTGATCTCTTGACTAAGTCTGCTCATTTCCTTGCTATACGAGATACTTTTTCCCTAGATCAACTTTCCCGTTTGTATCTTAAAGAGATAGTTAGGTTACATGGGGTTCCTCTCTCCATTGTATCTGACCGTGATCCCAGTTTTACTTCTAACTTTTGGAAAGGCCTTCAGAAGTCGTTGGGTACTGAATTAAATTTTAGTACAGCTTTTCATCCTCAATCAGATGGGCAGTCAGAACGAACAATTCAGACCTTGGAGGATATGCTACGAGCTTTTTCAATGGATTATCAGGGAAGTTGGGACCAACATCTTTCTTTGGTTGAATTTTCATATAATAACAGTTTTCTTTCCAGTATACAGATGGCACCATTTGAGGCATTATATGGGAAGCGATGTTGAACTCCAGCATTTTGGGATGAAGTGGGTGAAAGGAAGCTGATGGGACCAGAATTGGTAGAAGAGGTGTAAGAAAAAGTTCAGTTGATTCAGAAACACATGAGAACAGCTCAGAGCAGGAAGAAGAGTTATGCGGATAACCGGAGGAAGGATCTATCATTCGAGGTAGGTGATCATGTTTTTCTCAAGGTTTCTCCATGGAAAAGTGTGATTAGATTTGGTAAGAAAGGAAATCTGAGTCCAAGGTTCATTGGACCATATGAAATTCTAGAGAAAGTTGGATCAGTTGCTTACCGAGTGGCTTTACCTCCGAGTTTATCTCAGGTACACAATGTTTTTCATGTTTCGATGCGGAGAAAGTATATGCTAGATCCATCTCATGTTTTGAGTCCAGAGGTAGTTCAGCTGGAAGAGAACTTGTCTCATGAGGAACAACTGGTCCAGATTCTTGACCACAGGGAGCAGGTGTTACGGAATAAGGTGATTCATCAGGTAAAGGTTTTGTGAAAAAACCATATGATTGAATAGAAAACATGGGAATCTGAAAATTCTATGAGGGATAAATACCCCCACTTATTTTGATAAGTGAATAAAATTTTGAGGACGCAATTCCCAAAAGGGGGGAAGGATGTAACATCCAAGGTAAATAAAGAATAATACATTTTCATATTTATTAATACTTGCGAATTAAATATTAATTTTACTTTAAAGGGGTTTCTATGTTCGATAGCGTACCCGATACGCAACAAAGAGTTTCTTTGAAATCGTACATTGCACACTAGTAATAAAATAATATTATTTTAAATGTTAGTTAACACGTAGCCGTTGTACTGGCGTTAATGGATAGAAATAACTAAAATATGATTATATATGTTTGTTAAATGTTTTTACATTTATCTAATAAAGGATAAAGGCCTAAAATACGAAAAGAATTCAATTTTAGGCTTACATACTCTAATTTTCACGAAAGGTCAACTTATCAACATTTGATGGAGAACCATCATTAAATATAGTTCTGTTCACTCTTATACTTTCTATTGGACCAAATAAAACTCTTCTTTATAATCGGGACATCAAATTTACTTTGTGTGAATTTTTGGTGTTTTTCCGATAAAGTTCATTTTTTAATGAATAGTGTAAATGTTGTATTTTAATTCAAAACCTTTTTTAATCTAATTTATTAAGATGATTAGATAATATTTTGAATTGGTTTTTAAGTTCAATTAGGATATATTTTTACCATTTAATCCAATGGTGGTCATTGGAATCAATTTCACTTTGAAATTGGACTTAAACTAGTGTCAGTCTTTTGATACTTATTGTTTCATAAAAACACGCTATTTGTCTTGACAGCAAGAATTAATTATTAAATTAATTAATGTGGCTTATATGATTTGAATTTTGTAAAATGGACTTCATTTTTGAATTCGGAATATCAAATATAGCTTAGGGTGATGTTTTGGTTTTTTTTCTGAAAAAACTTCAATTTTTGATGAATAGTGAAACCGCAAAGTGGTGGTTACAAAATTTGATTTTTCGTTTAAATGGGACTTTACCACTTCTGTATTTTGAATCTCAAAAATAAAATTTAAATTATTTTCATTATTAAGTAAATTTTGGTTCAATGGGATTAAAATAAATTTTGGTGAATAGTAACTGTTATGTTTTATTAATCACGATTAAAGGTAATTAGTGTAATTTAAGGTAAAAATGATATTATAATAAAATGAAAATATCTTGACACTAGTCCTAACCCTATTGGATGAGTTATGGACGACCAAGACAACCCATGGGTCGATTTTTGGTACCCCATATAGCCACTTGGGTATGATAATGACATTTATGCCTTTTATTTAAAGTTAAGTAAAAATGACACAAACATGAGATGTTTTACTAAACTAATTTTTACATGGGGTTATACAATTCATATTTCATACTATAAATATTCATTAGAAATATTAAAAAATTTCATACATCATGATATTTTTTTTATAATTTTTATACATTAAATAAATTAAATTATTTATGACACCATGATGATGCAACGATTACCTCATTATTTAACGATTTAAATAAAATGTAAAGATAATGTAAAATCTAAGATCTACACATGTACAAAACCTATTTTATGGGTAGATTTCGAAACCTTATCACCTTATCCTCAAAACACATCAATGTGGGACCATTAATAACCGAAACTCATTCTAAAATAAAATAACATTTCCTTACTTTCCAAGAGTGCCCCTCCTCTCCTCTTATAAAAGGCCCCCACCTCTACCTCATTACCCACACTTTCAAAGAATTTATCTCGACCAAACCCTGCTCATTTTGTCTCTCCA
This sequence comes from Viscum album, assembly GCA_963277665.1. Classification (NCBI taxonomy): domain Eukaryota; kingdom Viridiplantae; phylum Streptophyta; class Magnoliopsida; order Santalales; family Viscaceae; genus Viscum; species Viscum album. The sequence continues at coordinate 1,710,331,903 of OY728165.1, read as the reverse complement.
CATCCCTCTCTAACTCCTTGAAGCCTCACTTTGAGTAGAAGTCTTCCCAAGGAAGCCTTTCAGCTCAAACCAAAGGGAGTTACCCGATTATAAAGTAATGTATTCACTTGAGTCCTTTTGTTTTATTTTTCTTCTCCAACCCACTAAACTCTTTTTATTCATTTCATTTGTAACAAATACAGTATCCTCCATATACTAGGATGTTGTTATAATAAGTATTCGATCTACACTTACACACACCTACGTCTAATGGTTAAAGAACATACTGTTTCCGTGGATGGCAAATTTCTGCCTCACGAAACGATGATTGTTCGATATTCTTCTAACACCATAAAAGGTGTCTATTAATATGTCACTATATTTATATATGATATATAATATGTTTATGTTTTCTTTAAGATTCTGTATTTTTCATTTTGGGCATACCTTTATGGTTTTCATTATGGGTAAACACGATATCTTCATTTAAGGAAGTGCGGACTACCGCCCCCTCAAAGTGATTTGATTCGTTAATACCATATGTGGGACGTATAAAGGATGGATTTATGATATTATATATGATCTTACACTGGAATTATAATATACCTATATATCATTATTATTCCATTTCATAAAATACGAAATAGAAATGGAAGCAGCGTTCATGCGTACGTACGGCTTACCGTCTCCATGAACGGTGCATTTCATTTCTTATCCCCAAATGTAATGTACTATTATAAGTACATGTATATAATCGATATATATGATGAATTATACATCTAAATGATGAATATAATTCTGGAATTAAAATATACATACCTCTCATTTATTTTTAATTCCATTAATATGACAAAGAAATGAAAGTAGCGTTCATGCGTACGTACGGCTTACCGTGTCCATGAACGGTGCATTTCATTTCTTACCTCTAAATGATTATGTAATATTATAACTACATTTATATGCTGGATATATATGATATATATGATATCCAAATCAGGAATTTCATTCTGGATATAAAGAACCTTTGACCACACGAACAACATGTAATTGTAAGAAGTCCACTTTCGACTTAAGAACCAAATATCGCCAAAACAAACATTATTAACTTAAATGGTTACATAATGTTTATAACAAGGAAATAAGTGATATAAAAGGAATAATGAACTTGAAAAAGTTTCTTAAGCAAATGGAAATTAACTCAAGTTTATTATTCAGGACGTTAAAGAACGATCGAGTCAAGTCGGACCCGAGGTAAGGGACTTCGTCTCAATCTCCTTTCATTGAGGCATATTTCATTTTATACACAACTTTCTTTTATACGGTGTATAAACCCCTTTGAATTTTACTTTTATACAAAATGAATCTTTTTCTACAAAGCGTTTTACTAAACGACAAAAAGGAATGTTTCTTTTAACGTACGCGGTGACAACGACCTTTTCTGCCGCCACGAGAATTATTTGGTCTTTGGTTTCCTCAACAAGCCGAGATGTTTTTAAAATGAAATAAATATTATATACTCTTTTATGTATTTTGGTAATGAAAATGGTTTTTATAATGGATTTTCTATGTCAATATATTTGAGTGATATATTGTGATCAAAGTGTTGAAATTTTTTATTTCCATTATATATGTTTTATGTTATATGATTTTATTATGGTACTTGGACATTTAATGGGTGGTTACGTGATAAACCATATGACGGGTGGTGCCATGAATACCAAGACGGATGGTTACGTTATAACCTCCAATGCAATGGGTATGGAAGTCGGCCGTATGGCTATTCCATTAAGTATGTATGGAAGTTGGCCGAATGGCTATTCTATTAAGTGATATCTGTGGAAGTCAACCGTAGGGTTATTACACTTAAGTATGTTTATATCCCAAGTTAACTTTATATGTTATGTGTTCCTTATATGGGTTTTATGGTAATCTTTTGGTTACAAAAGGGTAAGTAATGATCTTTTATTCTGTGAAGAGTTTTTACTACTTCATAAAGGTGAAAAGTATTACTTTGATAAAGTATACATGGTTTACTTTTTATTTTGATAAACTAATAGTTTTTATTCTTTGTGTATCCCTTACTGAGATTTTTATGCTCACCCCAAGTTTCTTTGAAATGTTTTTAACAGGACTTAATGTGGAATAGGGTCAAGGATGGGATCAAGGGAATGTCATGCTATATAAAACATGGAACTAGACATGTTTCTTTTTAAGAGTTTTTTTTATTATATGGAAACTTAGTAGAAGTGTCTACTTTGTAATCTTTTGAGATGTAATAGTTATGTTCTAATTCTCTAAAACTCTAAAACTGAAAAGATCCTCAATGTGAATTATTCATTTAATTCAATATTAAGTAAGGTTTAAGGTCGGGGCCTTATATTTGAAGAGGTTGAAACAGGTACCTACAGACACAACTAGTGTCATACAAAGTACCTCCTATATTACAACTGTTTTTTACCCAATTAAAATTGAGAAGAACCTGAGGGTATCACATACTATCATGTGAGGATTTTACGTGAAGAGATTTTTGGTATTTTAAATCACATATACAGAGGCAGTTTTCCTGAAGGGAGAAGATCACATGACCTTTTAGTAGTCACTTGAAAGAGGTAGTATGACATAAATAAATAAAGGTAGGAAGAGACAGAATTGATCCCAAGACTTTGGAAAGATCATGAACTTCAAATAACCTCATACATGTCATGTGTTTAACATGAAATAGTGCAATATCGTGTAAATTGAAAAAATAGCACATATAAATCAAGTATGATTCCATAAATAAGATTTGACCACCCAAGATATAAAAATTATGGTACAAGTATATTTAGAAACTATTATTAACTAAAAACCAAAGAAATCCGATTTAGGGTTTCAAATAAAATACTAAATTACAAATTCTTTTGACCATGGGTTTACAAAGTGAGTATGCAATATATCAATAATGAGAAAGGAACATGTGATATGATTTGAATGAACATTTTGTAGTAAAATTGAGACTAAAGATATATATAATATTAGAAGAGATTATATCAGAGTGGATAGTGTATTGAGATTTTACATGTTCATTATTTCATAAATATTGAAGAAGGATGTGTACAAAATTTCCAAACCTTTTATATGGTTGGGAATTTCATTGATAAGAGGAGTATCTTTCAGATCATTAGATATCTGAGGAATAAGACAAATTGTAGTGTGTTGAAATATTATTCAATTGTCTATTATGATAAGATATTGATTTGGAGTGGAATTTGTAAATTTCATTTAATAAAGTCTATATAGATGATGCACATAGAATATTGTTGATATAGTAGAAATTGAATAACTCGGTTGAGGAACAAGTTACTCAACTGATGTAAAGCAATATAATGCAGTAGATAGGTATTTTTAAGATTTTTCATTGAATATATTTGAATAATTAGTGGTTTTAATATAAAAAAATTCATTGATGATGGGAGGTACTAGTATAAAGAATCTCACTAACTTAGGAAGATTGATTGTTTATTCTATAAACATTTTACACTAATTCTAGGCATTTGTAATCACTTCAAAATTAATGTTTTAAGAAAACCCATGAAATAACCAATTTTTAGTCATAGAAAAGAGTAGGTTATCACCATGAGACTAAACATTTTTAAAAATATGTGTGATTATTTTTCTTTTAATATTTTCATTTAATGTGTATGTTATTTTTTATAGTGAACGACAGATCCATTCCTCTTAACTTGGGAAGAGGATCGATAGAAATAAGGAATAATTGAAAAGAATGAAAATTTGGTAAAATTTTGGGTACACAGATTCACAACTCCAGTCATTGTCCCTGAAATATCCATTTGGATCTACATAATTTCAAAAAAAAAATCCTTGTGTGTACTCTACATAAGGATTGTTTTAACCTTTCTGGTAATCCCAAAAAATTATTCTCTAATGGTAAAATTTTACATAATGAAAACATTGTCCTTTACTTTATATTTTTATACGATCAACATGGAACATGATCCTAGACTTACCATATCTTGATAAACTATCCTAAATATATTTAAGAGACCATGAAAAGGTTTATGGATATCCTCCATATAGTAATGCACAATAAACTAGCACAAACATTCTGTTATGGATTGAAGAACAAAAACTATGTATAATTCAAGTTGAAGAGGTGATCCTAGCCTCCCAAAATCATTGAAATACCTGAAAATATTTTTTACATGATTGGAAAATGATTTTTGTTCCATAATATTTTATAAGAAAATTTATTTTGACACTTTTTACCATTCATGACTAGATTTCTCAGGATAGATCTTTTTAGGTTGTCTATCATCAGATGTGCATCTAAGGTCTCATGTTTCTTTTGAAACATCGACTCTGTAGTAACAAGAAGGAGTATATAGACTTACTATACATATTTTAGATTTTTATAAAATTTATCTAAATCATTTTTATGAACAACTACACTGGTTGGTTTCCATAGAAGAGGTTGTAACAATATGTCGAACATTCTTTCTTGTTTGGGATCAATTATCAAAATCATATAACAATCATAAAAGTTTATATCATTTATATTTTCCCTATAAAAGAATTATCTCAAGGTCATGTTTTATGATGATTCCATTATTCTATAATAGAATATTTTATCAAATGATTTTCATGATTTATAAGAATTTATAAGTACTTTTATTTAATCGTTTTCTAGTAAAATGAAATCCCCTTTAAAATATTCCTAATACAGATTAATTTTTTAAAATAAATATTTAATCATGTATTATCCCTAGTTTTTCATTTAAATAAGTTATAATTATTGAGGTTCGGGATCATACCAATCACAACAGTTGAAACTCTTGAATAGTTTAATGGATAACTCTTTGTCCAATTATCAGTTGGATAAACTCAACATCATGCCTCTATTATCACAACCATTTGGGTTTCATGGCTAGTGTAACCAAATGAAATTTTTTTAATATGTTAACAAAGAATAATCAAGTAATAATAATTATAATACCCAACAAAATCTTCTCAAGTCACTTATAACTTGCATGCCTTCCATAAGATAATTTATGTTTACTCTTGTTAATCATGAAAATACTTGGTTGGATGATCATGGTCTTGACAAGCACTAATTTTGAAGGAATCAAACACATTATATTTTAAAATTATATAATCTCACATTCTAATCTCATGTTATTCCCTTTTTAATACATGATTTATGTGATTTTTATATGAAATCATATTGCCTCTACCAAATCAATATTTTTAATCCTATTGATCTATAACCCGTCACATAACCAGTGGTTTATGTTTCTCACCAAAATTAGAATTGAAACATATTCATACATATATATATATGATTCATATTAATACAATATATAAAACATAATTTCAAAAGGATAGAGTTATACGAGATTGATTATATATATATGTGTATGCTAAGAAATACAGATAACAAACTCTATTCCCCTTTCTAAACAGGGAATAATCTTCCCAGCCAGTAGGTAGTCTAACCTCAAGTCTCTCTCCATAGGGAGATTTTAATCAAGTTATAAATAAAATCATAATAATTCCAAAACATAATATACATAGAATATATTCAATAACTAATTAAAGTTCATAAATTATATTTTAAATGAAGATAAAGGTATATAGAAAACTAAATTCATTTTGGAATCATTCCTATCATGAAAATTAAAGGCTATGTCCTAGAAGTAATTTATCATATAGAATTTTTCAAACAAATATTCTTTATATAATTAATTTTTTACTTTGAACAGAATAGAAAATAAGCTTTAAATAAATAAAAAATTTAAATATTTAAACATGTGATAACCATTTTAAGACAATTCATAAACAAAATATAAATATAAATTCTTTTAAAATTTTATAATTAAATTATGGACATTCTATAATTATAAATATAACTCTTCATATTCACTTAAATATGAACATTTCAAATTTATTATCTAATGGAAATTCATAATATATGATATTTTTGAAATTATATGAAATTTTATAACCAAATTTCCATTATGTAAACATTTGAAATAATATTAATACCACATATTTATCATTTTAAATCAGGCCCCACCAATTTTAAACAATTAAAAATATTTATGAAAAAATAATTATTTAAATTATAAATAATTTTATATTCTATTCTCTTTTATGAAATTTATAAAAAATATAAAATTATTCTTTAATTAATTTAAAATAGAACTTTTATTTATAATATATAAAACACGCCACATAAATTAAAAGATATTTTAAATATAAAATTTTAATATTTAATGAATTTTTAAAAATAAATGTTTTATAACCATTTATAATTTGATTATAAAACCTTTTTATTTATTAATTAATAAAAAATATATCCATTAATTAATGTAACTGAAATAACTTTTAATCATTACTTATAATATTTTTAAAATAATTAAAAACAAATTTTAAATAACATTTTTTAAAAAAGTATGACCATGATGTCCTATAGGTCATTGTGAGCCTTTTGTGGTGGTGATGAAGGGCCTTAACTCCTTTATAAAATTACTTCCACTCCACACCCTAGTGAAGATTGGCTGACCATTTTGAATGCACTAATGCTTAACAAGTCTTCGGAAAAATCTTCTTCATCGCACCCTAGTTAATGAAGGGAGTTCATTTTACATGAGTTAACTGTTAATGCATGGTATAAAACAACCTCCTACTACCCCCTCAGTGAATGTAGCATGCCTGTTTTGAAATCATTAACACCAAACACATAGTCTGATACAACCGAATCTAAGGCATCTTGATGGACTGTCCATTCCAAATGGACGGACAATGATATAATTTTTTCATATTCTTCACTTATAAAACTAAATTTCATAAAACTAAGATCATGTATTTCTATAAAAAAAATTCATTAGGATTTTTTCTACCAATAAAATTTTTTTCTCAATATGTTCTTCGGTTTTATGTGCATTTGATGCATGCATCTTCCATTCCCTTCTCCACTCAATTTCTCATCCATAGTGAACCAAAGGGTTAGTTCATTGATGGAATGTGACACCCATTAAATTAAGTTTTAAATGGGTGAAACCCCATAGGATGTAACATTTTTTCCTTTATATGACTCAACATATGTTTCATTGCGGTCAACGCTCTTTATTCAATAAATATCATAGAATATTCATAGGAAAGGTTAAAACCATCACATGTTTTCTTTATAAACAGTTTCTTTGATGAATGTAAGCTATCAAAGAATATATTATAATATCTAATCTTATTATTCACTCGATGAAGGTTTTATCAACCCATTGACCATTCAGAAGTCCTCAAAGGTATAAACAGATCCATTGGGTGCTGGTTCTCCTCAGAGGTAGGATGAATTAAACATCTTATCCTGGAGATATTCATTACGAACACTCTATCAAAGAATATAGTGAAATCTACTCATGTTTGGTAATTAATTTTTTATTTCATTATGCCATATTTTTTTTGAATATTCTTAACAATTTGATTTCATGGATACAAATCTATATTTTTTTGGTTTTTATTCGACTTCTAAGGGACATATGATGATCTAATGTTACCCATAAGTTGTTTCATAGTATGTTTTTCAATTAATAAACATGCTTAATATGTGTTTTAAAAAAACATCATCATCAATATGGCATGCTAGTTCTCATGGTGTTGTCTTGGAAACATTAAGACACCCAAATCATCATTTATATAGTATAGTAACACCCATAGTAGTCCTTCATTGGGATTATCTAGTAACAAAAAACCTATCTACAATGATGTGTTCCCAATGGTGTTCCACATTTTTCTCATACCAAATAATTTATCAAAAATTACCATAGATTGGTTACCACGACATAATGTGGGTGGTGGGGAAGTGTAAAATTTTGAAAAATAGTTTTTTAACAATTAAGATTTAGTTAGTTTGTAAATTTTTTATAAATCACTATAAAAATGGATTTTGGGATATTTTTATTTATAAAAAGTTTGTCAATTAATTATTTTTTATAATTAATTATATTTTTTTGAAACATTTATTAATAAAACATTCATTTTTATTAAATGTCAAAATTTAGTAGTTATAAAAATGATATGACATATCTTATAATTTATAATTATAATTTTTAATTTGAAATCATAATAAAAATTTTCTAAAGGGTTATAAATTATAAAGAATGTCATGAACTGTCCCCCGGGACCCATACCATCACTACCCCAAGCCCGCCTTCGCCAGGCCAGGGGTTGGAAACTAGAACCTAAAGGTATATCTCTGAAAACAGGAAGGCATTTCTTTTAAACCTACAAACACATAGTCTAAGAATACAACAAGCACAACCCATGTAGTAAAACTGTAGTAGTAAAAAGATGTGTACTAAATCTAAAAAGGGGTGAGTACTCTAAGTAGAGGGGCCAAAATACAAGCCCAACTGAAAGGTACAATAATATTAGAAAAACATCTCCTAGAATCATCTGCTAAGGTTCCTACCAAAAGGGTATGTACAACTCACGGTTGGTCATCACAACAACACATCATGTCTAAAGATCCACCTCCGAGCACCGTCCAGTCCTAGATCCCAAACCCTGGTCAAAGTTGTTCATAGTTTGCACAAAACACAACAAGGTGTGGGAAAAGCCCATGCAGGGGTGAGTATAACAATACTCAGTAGGGACCTTGAGACTCTCAAAGGTCTCCCAGAGTTCCACAATGAAAAACCACAAATAAATACCTCAATCACAAAGCACGAAGTAATAGTCCCAACTCAAACCATGTATACAACTCATAGACCATGAATATAGATTATTTGTCTCAAGAAATATAATCTTATTCAATTTATAAGTTCCACAACTGATCCAAAAATAATTTTTTCTTTTATCAATCCACTCTTGGACGTAAGTCGATGTCCCACGACGGGCCACTGCAAGTATGTTCCTCATCGGGTCGCGCACTACTGATCCACACAGGGTCTCTAAAATATTGATCCACATAGGTTTGATATGATTTTGATTCACATAGGGTCTCTAGATGTTGATCCACACAGATTCATTATGATTCAGATCTACACATATTCTCTATGATGTTGATCCACATAGGGTTGCTAGATTCGGATCCACATAGGGTCCCTATGATGCTGACCCACACAGGGTCGCTACTTCAAAGACATTCAGTCACATGATTCCTGCTCATAACATGCTTGTTTCTGGGAGAACCACTCCTCATGTCATTGGTTATATTTCAACTAGTATGAAGTCCTGAAAAAATCATACCCATGGGAATGCCCAATAATAGGGGTTCCAACGTGATCGATGGCGCGTCAATTGGGTTCTCGGTCTGTGAGTTATGGACACTTATGTAAAAAGGGCCCAGTTGGATTCAAGTTGGATCCAACCTAAGTCACACGTCAAACTCCGTAAAAACTCACTTAGAGTATCTATAAATGATATCCTTGTCACAAGGGTCCTTATGTCATAGACGACACATCGATTGGACGCCCAGTTTGTTAGTTACATCCCTTTCTGTGAAACGGAGGAGATTGCACCTCGGTCCAGCTCATCTTAGTCGGTACCGCTGAAATATGTCAATAAGGGGAGATTTTCAAAAGGGGTCCCAATGCCACTGAAGCCATGTCAAACAGACACATGTTTTGGCAGTTACAGTCATTTATTTATTCGATTGCTGGTTGGGTCTTGAGCCGGTCCGAATTGGTCTGACCAGCCCGATGCATCGGTTCCTGAGGTCTGTCTGACCACGCCCGGGTCCAGCCCATTAAGGGTCATCCCGGTTCACTGGGTTCAGCCCGTCACGGTTGGACCATTGGTTCGTGGTCCAGGGATGCGGTTGGCCCAGCCAGTCGGGTGGGGCACGGCCCACCCGTACTGGCCCGCAGGTCCAACCGGGCCCACTGGTGGGTCCGGACCGTTGGGTCATGGATCCATTCCTCTCGTTCGGCCCCATCGGGACTGGTCCACCAGAAGGTGGACCGTTTTCTCCCACTGGCCCTGTGGTTATGGAGCCTTTTTGTTCAGAAGGTGGGGCACTGCCTCACTGGGTTCAATGGTCAACTGTTTGGTCGGTCGGCTTTTGCCAACACGGCACGGCTTGGGGTCGCACCGCCCTCCTCCTTTCGCAGCCCACTGGTTGCGGCCGCTACTGCCGGTGACACCTACGGGTTCCATATTTTTCATGTGCAGTCGGCTCGCTCCTGCCTCCCTTGGCCTCTGCAGCGCACGACGTCGCACCGCCTTCCACCGCCCACGGACAATCGCCGCGAGTCTCCTCTAACCACTGTCAACCCCCGCTGACATGGCGCGCTGGCTGTTTCTTCCATGGGCTACTGGACGTGCTCCAGTGGTCCTTTTTTATGTCTTCATCACCTACAAGGATCTTGAGTCACATTCGCTGCCGTGTGTCCTCTGGTTTCATCCTGCTACTCTATTTGGAAAACCGCCCAAGAATAACGAGAAAAACACAGTAGAAGCAGGGGTTCTGGGCCTTATTTGTTTGGCATGTTCCCTCCACGTCAGGATTGTATCAAGAAATAAAAATTTTATCTCATAAGGATGAACTTTACAGAAATCCCCCTTCCTGTATTATACATCCACTGACAACGATTAATGAAACCTCTTTTGTTGTTGTCGTCGGTTCGTGATTTGGCGTCACTCGTCATCGCTCGCTGAAATCGGTCTCGTCCTTTAAGTGGTTTGCATTGCAGTACTTTTCCAGGTCATTGTCTTCTGGTGAATTTGTTCCAACACTCCTCCCTAATCTACATATATATCGAAGAGGAAGATGTGGTTAACGTTCTGAGGAATTTATGAGGTTTATTTAATTAAAGAACTTCCAAAATTCAAAGGGTACAGTTAAAACAATGAGGTGTCAAGCCGATTAATGGCTTAACATATCATCGGTCCCACCACCATCTCTTATCCGCTGGAGAAGAACAAAAATAATAAAATAACATAACATGTTATTTTATTAATCTTTCAAATGTCTAAAGAATTAAATTTTTCACCCGACCTACTGCGGTTAAAGTGAAGCCTCCCTTAAGCGAATCCTGACACTATGGATTCAAAAGTTCCCTCAAATTTTTAATCTGAGCACTAGTTCAAAATATAGAAAGCATCACCCATGTGTTTACCGAACATACCTTAAAAAAAGTTCAGAAATTCATTCTTGGCACACAGGGCCTCGGAATCATGTGCCGTCAATTTTTGCGGACTCGTAATAATTCCAAATAATTAAAAAATACATGGAAAATCAATGTCTTTACAAGTAAATAATAAAAAAGGGTTTTTGTTTATAATTATTAATTATTCATAATTAATTAGTTGTAAATCGTTCAAATTTAAAGGAAGTCCTTATTTAAATATATTACTTAGAATACACCAATTTCTTTGATGGTTAATATGATTAACGGTTTAGATAATATTTGAATTTTTATAAAATTATAAAATGAAGTACTTCATATATCTATTGAATTTAAAGTGTTTATGTTAATATTTTCCTAATTTATAAAATTATTATAGTTATTTTATATTTATGTATGGTTCAATAATGTCTTATTTTTTGGAAACCAACCATAATGTTTATTTATATTTATGAGTGGAAAAAAAATTTCCTTGATCCATTATATTGATAATATCAACTCCATTTCTTAGGTGACCTATTCTTATTAGAATCTCATACTTATTGTAACACATAGTAAACACCAAAAATAGGCTAAAAAGGTTAATTTAGGGAAACCCTCCCATAATTGGGTTCCCATAAATTATCTTTGGTAAAGAAATAATGTAATGATTACCACTATAAATTCCTTGGTTATGTTATTCCATGGATGGTTGTCCCAAGATTGAACTTTTTAAGCCTATTTTTTTCAATTTACTATGGATTACACTAACCATGAGATCCTACTAGGATTGAGTTACTTGAGGGATGGAGTAATGATTATCCATATGACGGAACTAAACAAATAGTTTTCCACTCTACTATCCTAGAGTCAGAAATTTTGCAATTACGATGACTCCCTACATAAATAACTGATTAGTGAGATAAATTTCATATCAAACTCATGCTTAGTGAAGTATAAACCTTATCTTAGTAAGATGATATAATGTTTAATTTCATAAGTTTTATTGGGTGAATTGTAATTAAAATTCCTTAATGAAAGGATATAAAATGTGATACTTACCTATTGAAATGTCATTGTTTTAGATTTTTTTCATACATAACAATAATCATTTTGAGATAATTAATATATATGACATGTGGAACAACTAAAAGTTGGTATATAAAGTTGAGAAGACTTATTGTGGAGAATATTTTAAATCCCCCAAATGTGAATGTTATTGAATTTAATTTCATAAATTACAACTCATGGGTATTAGATACTATGTTCCGCACAATTTTACTAATAAACATAGGCTCAGATATATGATAGAAATGATAAAGGGTTGAGTATATCTATGTGTTAGTATTGGTACAAGATTTGTGGAATTAGATGTTAAAACTTATTATCTAACTCTACCTAGTGGATTGGTCTGAGAATTAGATATCTCTTACCATGTTCCTTTAATATAAATAAATTTTACTTCTATATATTGTTTGTGAAAGAAGGGATTTTCATTTTATATTAAGGGAAAGTTTTCTTCTATATATAGGAATGAAATGTTTTGTGTGATTGGGAGTATTTTAAATGGTTTATACATTATAAATATAGAGAATTAGGTTAATACCAATTAGAATAATAATTTTAGGGTTTATTCTAATCCTTCTTTTCTATTTCATTGTCACCTTGGACATTTAAACAAGAAACACATTCAAAGAATACATGGAGATAGATTTTTGGACTCATTCAATTATGACTCATTTGAAACATGAAAATATTATTCCTTAGAAAAACTAAAAAATGGACCCTTTTAAATAATTTTTTGAGGGCTAGTAGACTATTGGATCATATATATGGTGATGTATGTGTGCCCATGAGTACACTATAGAGTGGTATGTTTTGGTACTTTATCACTTTTAATGACGAGTTTAGTCAGTTTAGTTATGTGTTTTCAAAGAAGAAAAACTATGAAACTATCAAAAGGTTTTTTTTAAATTAAGTACAAAATCAATTGGGAATGAGTGTTAAGATTATCCTATATGATCCGATAAGTGAATACTTATGCCTAGAATTCTTAACTCTTCTAAATAATTGTCGAATTATTTCAAAACTCACACCTCCTGGAACACCACAATAGAACTATATGTTAGAAATAAGGAATTTTACCTTTTTAGACAATGTTTGATCTATGATGATTCTATGAGACCATCCAATTTCATTTTGGGGTTATTCTCTAGATAATTTTTTATTCTTACTAAAATTCATTCAATCTAAAAATGTTATATTGAATTATTATGAGATATGGTATGGGAAACATCCATGTTTTTCTTTTATGAATATTTGGGGTTTTAGAGAACTCATAATATATTTTTATTATGATAAATAAACCCTAATTCAAAAAAATTCTCCTCAACTATTTATCCCAAGGAAACCAAAGGGATATTATTATATAATCCTACTTAGCACAAATTGTTTGTGGCTTGAAGTCACGTTTTAATTGAATATGAACTCATAAATAGAGGATTTAGTTGGAGGAAATTTGAAATTGTTGAATTTCATGACCAAAAAAAGGAAGTTTTCATAAGATATAAGTTAATTTTGTTCTGCAAACAGTTTTGAAATAATAACTAACTCAAGCTAAACAAAAAACATGAACGACTGGTTGGATTCGTTAATACCTATTGAGATACATATTTCACATAGTGAATGATGATGAGGAATTTTTCATAGATGATAAACATACCACTCACTAAAAATCCATTGGAAGTTAGGATTCAAAGAAAAGGTTAAATTCAGTGGAATTTGAAATGGTACCCATGTTAACAAACCGGGTTTATAATGTATTAGATGAAAATAAAGGGGTATGAAACATAGAGAGTAAGTGGGTTTTGTTATGAAAACTGACGTGTATGGTAGATTTTCTACCTATAAATCATACATTGAGGAAAAGGGTAACAAAAAAATTCATGGTATTGGCTCTGAAAAAACCTTTTCACCCATTATGATGATAAGTTCCAATAATATTTTGTCTTGAAAAGTTTATCTTTTGAAGTAATATCACACATAATATTGAGGGGGTGGGGTTCAATTAAGGTCTCAAAAATTTAACATACATCGTATTCATATTAAATTCATAAATATTACATCATATGTAATAATAATGTACTTTTATTTTACTTCTTTTTTTGTAAATATACTTCTAACTATTTAGTTTTGGAATCATTATTCCCACCAATAAATTAATGTATCTAAATTTGAGAAGCGTTATAAAGGATAAAAATTTTAATTCCCTAAATGTGAATGTTATTGAATTTAACTTCACCAATTCAACGTCATGATTATTAGACACCAGGTGTGCACCACATATTTTATTTAAAAACACATACTCATAGATTAGTGGGAATTTATTGAAGGTTTAAGTATAAATTCATTTAGGTAATAGTGAAAGAGTTTTATCAATTGTTGTTGACACTTAGGATATAAGTCTACCATGTGTATGGATCCTAAAATGTATAAAATTTACTATTTTAATGACATAAAAAGAAATTTCATTTCTTAATATTATTTGGACATTGTGGAATTTTCATTTTCTATTAAGGAAAGGTTTTATTTTATATATAGGAATGATTTTTTATGGGATAAAGAATAATTTCAATTTTTTAGACATTGTAAATATGGTTAAACCAATATATTAAATGTATAATAAGAATTTTATGGTAAATTCTAATCATACTTACCTTTGGCTCTATTTTCTTGGACAAATAAATGAGAAACACATTCAATGACTCCTTAGAGATGTATTTTTTGACTCATTATATTATGACTCATTTGATACATGAAAAATTAATTTATTAGTAAAAATGAAAAATAAAAAATTTGAGAGAAAATTTGACATGTACACTAGTCTATTGGTTCTCATGCATGTTAATTTATGTAAATTAATGAGTACACTAGCGAGTGGTGGCTTTTGGTACTTCATTACTTTTATTTATGACTTTAGTCAGTATTGTTAGTTGTTTCTAATAAAACACAAGTATGAATCTTTTATAATTTTTAGAATTTTTAAAAATGAAATACAAAACCAACTGGACAAGATAATTAAGATTCTCCAATTAGATGCTGGAAGTGAGTACATGTTCCAAGAATTCATAACTCAACATAGAGATTTTAAAATTATTTTAAAATTAATTACTCTTAAAACCCCACTATGGTGTAATGTGTCTAAAAGGATAAATTTTACCCTTTTTCACATGGTTAGATTGATAAAGTGTCTATGTGTCCTTCCTATTTCATTATGGGGTTATGATTTGGAAACTTTTGTAGTTATACCAATCCATGTTCCATCTAAAGTGGTTATAAAGACACTATATGTGATATTGGATGGGAAACATCCCAATATGACATTTATGAATATTTAGTGGTTCAAACAATTCATAAAATGATTTTATTCTTATACTCATAACTCTAGATCACATAAATTCTTATTTATTGTTTATATTAAATAACATTATGGTATTACTTTTATAATCATTCTGAAATAATGTTTTTGTGTCCCTATGTTGTGTTTTCCTTGAGAAGGGACACTTGTTTCAACGTATTAGTTGTAGGAATGTTAAATGTGGACAATTTCAAGACCAATAAATAGGAAGTGTTACTATGATGGAAGTCAATGTAATTTCAAAATGATTTATAGATGAAGAACCAAATCATGTTACACCAGAAACTCAAAGGTCAGGTAGTATTTGTCAATAGTTATTGATATATGGATTTTATATAAGATAATTATGATGTGATATTGTTTATATGTGATGAGCCTACCACTTCAGGGAAAATATTTATATTTATAATTCTGAGAAATGGTTACAATCCATGGAATCTATGATGGTCTCTATGTACTATAACCTAGTTTAAAACATGGTGGATACACCTAAATAGATAATAATTATTTTTTGTAAGTGTTATTTCTATAAAAAAATGTGATATGGATAGTAGATTGTCTACCTATAAATAATTACTAATACAAAGGGTTAAAAAATCATGGTATTGTCCACGGGGGGATATTTTCACCTATTTTGAAAATAAAGTCCATTCATATTAGGATTTCCATACCCGCCCATTATGATTATGTGATATATCAAATAGATTGAAAAATATATATCTTTAATGATAATTTAGTTGGTGACATGTATATGAATACTCCTAATGGATTTGAAGTTCCAAATAATCCTTTTACTGTTTGGATGTTGAGACAGTCTATTTCTAGACTGATGCAAGCTCATTAGAGTCTGAATATCCAGTTTAATGATTCAATCAAAGAGTTCGGATTCATAGAAAATGAAAATGAATCCTATATATATAGTTAAGTTAGTGGGAACATTGTAATGTTTATAATATTATTTTTATATGACATATTGGTTATTAAAAATCATATCCTGACACTTTAATAACATTTAAGGAACTATTTCATAAGATGAAAAATATGGGGAGTTTAATTCATGCATATGATTCATGAATTTGAAAAGTTATTAAATCATGTGTTGTAACACATTAGATAATGAATGAGATATATGAGGATCATCCTTATGGATATATAAATCCACTTCCAAGTAATGGAAATGGGTGTGAGTGTGTCTTCTTAGAACGTTACCCAAATTCCTCATAACCTGAAGATATTTTCCTTTTCCTCCATCACATCATTTTTCGTATCCCATTATGGAGGGTCAAGAGTCCCATTTGTATGAAATATAATTGGTCTTGTCCTATGGATACCTTTTAAAGTGAGAGGATTTTTTCTAGCAGTTTTTCAATCATCATAAAATACATTGGACAAAGATCAAGATGGTTGTAGGGGATTCATTGGTGAACAAACCAAAAGTACAACAAGTTCTTCATTTCCAGTATTATAAAATTTCAAATTTCTTCCATGGATATCCTTGATATGTAGTTTATTTTTCTTCTTCTACTCTGATTAATTATTATTAAAAATCAAAGAAACCAAAAAATAGTATCAAGGAAATCCAAGATCTTAGTTTGATTAAATTGAGTTTTTGAAAGAGTGTGGAAACTCATTTTACCTTATCATCTATCAAAATGGGTTGACCACTCCATCACCACTGTGTAGAGATATCTATTTCATCCAAAATTAGATTACAAGTTGAACTCATTAGAATAAAAAATACCTTATTTTTATACATGCCAAATTCTTTTAAGAGTTTGTTAATGTATTTTTCTTGTATTATAAAAATACCATAATTTCCTTAAGAAATCATAAAACTGAGAAATAATATTAGTTCACCCATAAATATTATACAAAATTCCTTTTTCATTAAATTAGAAAATTCAAAACAAATAAATTATAAGACTTTAATACCAAGCCTAAGTGTCTTGTTTAAAACCATAAATATATTTAGTTAATTTTAAAGAATGATTCAAAGAAATAGTATTTTCATTACTAAGTGGAAGTTCCAAAAAAATGATTGTAAATAAATCAATTTGAAAAGTCGGTCTTGAAATCCTTTTCAAATAGTTTGAAATTAAGATGATAGGGGAATTATGACAAGATTACAATGGATTCTTGGTGATATAGGAGTGAAAATGGTTTCACTATTTTTTATTCCTTCTTCTTGGTTATAAATTTTATTTAATGTAAAATGACACCCAGTGATTTTTATAAAATATTTCTCTTTAAGTGATTTTATTTCTTCGATATCTCGTGTTACACACAACAGCTTATTTAGACGAACCATGTTACATTATGAAATTATTTTGTTTATATTATCACTTATCTGCTGGATTGGTGAGAAAGAATAGTAATAAAAAAATTATGAAAAATATATTTTCTACACATTAATAAAATTAATTTATTTTTATCAAATTATTAT
This sequence comes from Viscum album, assembly GCA_963277665.1. Lineage (NCBI taxonomy): Eukaryota > Viridiplantae > Streptophyta > Magnoliopsida > Santalales > Viscaceae > Viscum > Viscum album. The sequence goes on along the minus strand of OY728165.1, from coordinate 1,710,313,959 downwards.
TACTAAAATAAAAAAATATTTGGAATAAAAGTGATATTATTTTCTAAAAAAATAATGCCTAAAATGTATTTTTATTTTATTAATTTTTATTAATCACTGATGGATATTGAGTTTAAAAACCACGTATGTATTATTTACATGATCAAATGTTTCAAACATTCAACAAATAATTTTCTTGTAATATGATAATAATAAATCCACTTTTATGATTAAAAACATATTTTCTTTTCTTAAAAAAAATTTTTTACTGCAATTATCATGTTTAATGTAAAATTAATTTCTTTCATTTGCAGGTATTAAATTAGATAAAAATAATTGAATTTTTTGAATCAATATATTTAAATTTTTATAATGCCCCTTTTATTTTTCATCGATATGAATATTAATCATTTTAATTAATCACCTCAGTAAAGTGTAAATTTGGTTAATCTAGATTAAAAATAAATGATAAGAAAATAATTATTCATCATTATTTTTATTAGATGAAGGAAATCCACCTATTATTACTTTATTCTTGAAATATATTAGTTTAATGGGAACTTGTATATGAAAATGATTTATATATTTTTTAAACCAATCAAAGTTACAAAGTGTCACTATTTTAGTTTTAAATATCCTATTTGTGTTCTTATAGAGATAAAAACTAGTTATGAATGAATCTTGATAGAAATTTTATTTATAATGGAATTATAATCATAATGGTAATTTAATTAAAAAATTTATGTTTCATATAATTACTTTAAATTCTTACACAAAATAGAATGAGTATTTATTCAATTAATACAAAAGTAAAATAAATGATTTTAAGAATATTAAAAGTGATGTAATTTGAGTAAGTTATAGTTTTATATGAATTTTATAGTTCAATAGGACATATTAGTGTTTCTTGAAAATATTATATGATAATTCCAACTTATTATATACGTATATTAAGTTGAATTAAATTAATAGTGTCAAAATTGAAAATAATGATATTGTATAAACATAATATTTTATTAAATTATATAGAAGTCATAAAATAATACAAGGTTGAAATGATAATGTAGAAAATGTCATAAATTAAACATTTATAGTAAATTATTACTTTATAAGTAAAAATTATAATACTATCCAACCTTAGGTTTGAATTCCTATCCATTTGAAGGCATTTATCTTGAGAATGAATTTATTGTAATTTAATCATTTTATAAATTCCAAATATGACTCTCACGTCAATTTTAGAAGGGAACCTACTCCATCACTTATTTATAAAACTTCGAGCCCTATATATTGACCAGAATCTAAAAATTTCACTTCTCGATTTACCTAGTCAAACTTTAGAGGTCCCGGCCTTCCTAAAAGACCAACACTAGAGCTCTTTAGAGTATAAATAAAGGAGTTGTTCCTAAGAAGAGGTAATCGTCTTAATAGATCACTTTCTTTTATAATCTTCTTTAAATATTATAAATATATTATATTTATCATAAAATAATAGCTTCAATATCCTAAATATTATGAAATGTTATTTTTATTATAAAACCATCCTTATACAACCCCTTTCCCATCAAATGATAAGTGAAAGTATCGCTCGTGCATACGTTTAGATTACCATATCCACATAGATATACAGTTCATTTTTCATCATTATATTTTATTGATTGGTATTATGATGGTTATAGTATTTATATATTATATTTATGATATAATTATACTTATTTAATTATAAAATCACATCTATCTACTTACCGTTCAATGCGTTGGAAAACAATAATGTTGCTTGTTCAAGCGTGTGGACTAACACCTCCACAAAGCAATGCAATTCGTTTTTTATTTTCATATTACTTGGATGGTTATAATGATGGATTTGATAAATATATATAATATATATAAAAATATAATTATTCTATTATAGTGAATTATTATTCACCATTCTTTTATTTTTTCTGTCAAAAAATGAAAATAAAATTCATGTGTACGTATGACTTATCATCCCCATGAATGGTGTAATTTATTTTTATATTTATAAATTTTATGAATGAATAAAAATATATATATAATTAATATATATGATATTTATATCCTGATTAATATTTTTTATATGGTGGAACCAAGATAAATGTACAAGGATTAGAACTACTGAACTAAAATACGCATGATAAACAAAATAGTTAACACCTAGAAATGACGATTTTAATAAGGAATTATTGATAAAGAGTTATGTTAAAACCTTATAAATAGGACATATATGATATTATAAGTATGAAAATTAATCTAGTACATAATTATAATAAATTTATTTTTTTATGCATGAGGTTTTATTTCTCCTAAATAAAGTTGAACTCGAGGTACGGGCTTTCTAGTCTCACATTTATTTTAGGGAGACTTAGGAAAAACTCACCAAATGTTTCCTTTTACTAGTGAATTTAATTCCCCTCTAACATGTAATATCATAAATATTATTATTTTTATGATATTTTATGTTTCAATTTATTTTTTTTTCATTTCACGAGCCTTATGATTCAAAATTTTCTAAAGTGGTAAGGGGTTTATGTCAAAATTCAATGTTTATCATGATTGAGTATAACTATGACTCTGATTATGAAATATTATGATATACCCATCAATATACACATGAATATTCTTATACATTTTTATTTATTTAAAATAAAATTTCCGCTTTCATTTTCATCACCTTATGTACTCAGGAGTCCAAAAATATGTTTTTAATAAAAAATGATTTTATTTCCCACTTTGGTCGAAAAAATTTATTCTTTTATATCCTCATATTCTAAAAATGTTTTAAAGAATGATTTTTATATTATAAAATTTTTATTTAAATTAATTTTTAACCAAATTTTAATTTTTAAAAAATGGTTTAAAAGGAATCCTCGTGTCATTTTATGAATGAACTACTTTTAGAGTTTTAACCAAAAAATTGAAAGGAATGTTTTCTTTTAACCTATATAGAAAGAACAGAATTTACCACCATCACGATAGGTCAATATTTTGAAGATTAATTTACAATTTTACATAGTTATTTTAAAGTAAAAAAATTTCCATAATATTTGGTATTTTTTATATTTTTAAAAGTGCTTTCAAAATGGAATGGTTTTTTATTCAAGAATACTTTGATGATATTTTTATGATATTTTCATTCATCAATGACAAAAAAATTAAATGTTGCTTATTATTTACTAATAATCTGATCCAAGGATATCATCCCTATTCTTTCCCTATATGTTTTATTCTTAGGATGATAACATGTTTATGAAATCCATTTCTTTTCCAAGGGTTATGCTATAATGAAATGTTTATGAAATCCATTTATTTTCATGGGTTCTGATATGATGAATTATTTAAGATCTTTGGAACCTCTATGTATGATTTACATTATGTGAAGGTTGATACCTATATTTACTTTTAATTTATTTGGTAAATATTGACATCTAAGGAGATAAAAAGGATTGTAATGTAGATTGTAACTAGTTTAATAAGGGACTTTTTACACTATTATGTACTTGGGGGGGGGGGAACCTAGACTACAATGATAGATTATGGAGTTAATATAATTCACTATTATATTCTTATAATTGATAATTTAATAACAAGGAAATTATTTTCTATCCTTATATGTATGCTAAAATTTCATGTCTTATTCCCATGTTATGGTTTCATGACTCATGTTCTTTGATTACTTTATGATTCATGTCTTATAAACTACCATTATTTTTTCCATTACTCAAGATTATGATCTATGATATGTAGGTTTTGATTGTAAAAAAGTTAATTTCATGTTCTCATACCCTTTTTATCATTTTATATATAAGGCCCCAGCCTTAAACCTTACTTAATCTTGAGTTATTACAAGATTACACATTGAGGATCTTTTCGGGTTTAGAGTTTTAGAGAAGTAGATCATAAAACTTGCATTACATTCCACATATAAACAAAGTGGTTACATAAAGATAGTATTCTTCATTCCCATCAATGGAAACACATTTAAAATAAAACATGGATTAATTCTTGACAAATCCTTGACTCTATCATCTTATCATGTACCTTTCCCTTGACCTGTGAAAAACATTTCAAAAACTTGGGATGAGCATAAAAACTCAGTATGGTTTATAAAAAAAACATGGAAAGGAAACATGAGTTCATATATACATAAGAATGAAATCATACTTTACCCATAAAACATAGGCACTTTAACATACCTCATAAAATCATGAATAAATCATAGAAATCATAAGACATAAAGGTAACTTGAGGCATTCATAACATTCTTATGTAGGGAGTAACCCTCTTGGTTACGTTTGGAATACCCATCACAGTATATTCCCTAAAATATCTTCGGAGAAACCTTAACGTTTCACTCCTTCGCGTTACCCAATGCATTGGAGAGCTATATCGGGCTCACCCGCCCTTAGTTTATCACGGAACCACCCGTCTTCATAATAATGCCCAAGAACCATAACATAATCGTATCACATAAAACATGCATAAATGAAACATAACATTTCCACATTTCAATCACAAGATATCAATACAACACAAAAAAACATTGTGAAAACCATTTTCAATACCAAAATAAAAGAAAAATAAAACATGGTATTTATTTTTCTTTTAAAAAGAAGGTATGGCTTGTAGAGGAAGCTGAAACTCAAAAAACGGTCTCGACAGCAGAGAAGTCGTTGTTGCCGCATACGTACGACAAACACATTCCCTTTTGTCGTTTAGTAAACGCTTCGTATAAAAAAGATTCCTTTTGAATAAACGTAAAAGTCAAAGGGGTTTATACACTGTATAAAAGAAATTTGTGTATAAAATAAGATATGCCTCAATGAAAGGAGATTGAGACGAAGTCCCATACCTCGTATCCGACTTGACCCGACCATTCTTTAATCTCCTGAATAATAAACTTGAGTTAATCTCTACTTGCTTATGAATCTTTTCAAGTTCATTATTCCTTTTATACCATGTTATGAACATCATGTAATCAGTTAAGTTAATAATGTTCATTTTGTCGGTATTTGGTTCTTAAGTCAAAAATAGACTTCTTACACTTACATGTTGTTAATTTGGTCAAAGGTTCATTATATCCAGAATGGTATTCATGATGTAGATATCATATATGTCATATATATCCAGTACATACATGCATTTATAATATTACATAATCATTTAGAGGTAATAAATGAAATGCACCGTTCATGGAGACGGTAAGCCGTACGTACGCATGAACGCTACTTTCATTTCTATTTATAATTTTATAGAATGGAATCATAATGATATAAAGGTATATTATAATTCCAGTATAATATCATATATAATATCATAGTTCCATCCTTTATATGTCCCACATATGGTATTTAACGAATCAAATCACTTTGAGGGGGCGGTAGTCCGCACTTCCTAAAATGAAGATATCGTGTTTACCCATAATGGAAACCATAAAGGTATGCCCAAAATGAAAAAAACAGAAGCTTAAGGAAAACATAAACATATTACATATCATATATAAAAATATTGACATCATAATGGCCACCTTTGAAGGTGTTAAATGAGTGTTGAACAATCATCGTTTCGGGAGGCAGAATTTCACCATCCACGGAAACCGTATGTTCTTTAACCATTTGATGTAGTTGTGTGAGAGTGTAGCTCAAATAAATCTTATAACAACATCCTAGTATATTTAAGATACTGGTGTTGTTATAAAAGAAGTAAATAAAAAGAGTTTAGGGGGTTGGAGAAGCAAAATAAAACAAATGAACATGAGAGAATGAATTACCTTTAAAAGTGTAACTCCTTTTGAGTTGAGACTAAAGGCTTCCTTTGAAAGGATTCTGCCCCAAGGGAATCCTATAGGGTGAGGAGATGGATGTGGAGAGAGTAAATGGGCAGGGGTTGGCCGAGCCAAAGGCTTGAAGTGTGTGTGAAATGAGGTAGAGGTGGGGGCCTTTTATAAGAGGAGAGGAGGGGCACTTTTGGAAAGTAAAGAAATATTACTTTATTTGAAAATGTGTTTCGGTTTGAAAAGGTCCCACATTGATATAATTCGTGGATAAGGTGATAAGTCTTCGAAATACACTCATCCAATAAGTTTTTGACATGTTTAGTTTATAGATTTTACATTATCTTTCCATTTTATTTAAATCGTCAAATAATGATGTCATTGCTGCATCATTATTATGTCATAACTAATTTAATTTATTTAATGTCTAAAAATAATAAAAAACTACTATGATGTAGGAAATATTTTTATCTTTCCAATGAATATTTATAATCAAAAATCTGATCTTTATAACCCCATGTAAAAAAATTTTTTGTAAAACATCTCTTGTTTGTGTCATTTTTACTTTAACATTTAATAAAAAGTTATTTATGTCATTTCCAAACCAAAGTGTCTCCATGGGGTCCCCAAGTTGACCCATGGCTTTTCTTGGTCGGCCATGACACAACCAATAAGGTTGGGACATGTTTCTAGGTCATTTCCTATTATTAAAGCATTATTTATACCTTAAACTACCCTAATTACCACTAATCGTGATTAAGAACATAATAAGTTACTATTCACCAAAAAATTATTATAATCTCATTGAACCACATTTTACTTCTTAATGACAACCATGTATGTTGGATTTTCAAAATTCAATACACATTAGTGGTAAACTTTCATTTAACTGAAAAATCAGTTTGCTTGATTACCACATAGTGGTTTCACTATTCATCAAAAATTGAAGTTTTTCAGAAAATTACCAAAAATTCACCCTAAGATATATTTGATATTACGAATTCAAAAATGAAGTCCATTTTAAAAAATTCAAATCATATTAGTCACATTAATTAATTCAATAATTAATTCCCGCTGCCAGAGCAAATAGCGTGTTTTTACAAAACAATAAGTATCAAAATATTGACACCAGTTTAAGTCTAATTTCAAAGTGAAATTGATTAAAATGATCACCATTGGATAAAATGGTAAAAATATATTCTAATTTCACTTCAAAACCAATTCAAAACATAATCTAATCATATAAATAAATTAGATTAAAAAACAGTTTTGATGTAAAATGCAGTATTTTTCACTATTCATTAAAAAATGAACATTGTCAGAAAAATACCAAAAATTCACACAAGGTAAATTTTGATGTCCCAATCATAAAGAATAAGTTTATTTTGAAAAACATAGTTTATAAATTTTCAAAATATAGATTCAAAAATGGTTTGCCATCAAAAGGCAGTAAAATAATCTTTTAAGAATATTAGTGTATTCCATGCATAAGATTGTATTTATTTTCATTTTAAGCCTCTATAACACTATCTTAATCATTAATAAACATAGATAAAAATATCTATTATTCATTACTTACTTGGGATGTTACATCCTTCCCCCCTTTAGAAAATTGCGTCCCCGCAATTTATTTACTTATCAAATAAATGAGGGTACTTATCCCTCATTGCATTTTCAGATTCCCATGTTGCCTCTTCAATCATGTGGTATTCCCACAAAACCTTTACCTGCTTAATCACCTTATTCCGTAACACTTGCTCCTTGTGGTCAAGAATCTGGACCGGTTGTTCCTCATAAGATAGGTTCTCTTCCAGATGAACTACCTATGGGCTCAAAACATGAGATGGATCTGGAATATACTTTCTCAACATCGAAACGTGAAAAACATTGTGTACCTGAGATAAACTCGGAGGTAAAGCCACCCAGTATGCAACTGATCCAACTCACTCCAGAATTTCGTATGGTCCAACAAACCTTAGACTCAACTTTCCTTTCTTACCAAATCTCATCATTCTTTTCCAAGGAGAAACCTTGAGAAAAACATGATCACCTGCCTCGAAAGATAGATCCTTCCTCCGGTTATCCACATAACTCTTCTTCCTGCTCTGAGCTGTTCTCATGTGTTTCTGAATCATCTGAACTTTTTCTGCCATCACTTCTACCAATTCTGGTCCCATCAACTTCCTTTCACCCACTTCATCCCAAAAAGCTGGAGTTTGACACCGCTTCCCATATAATGCCTGAAATGGTGCCATCTGTATACTGGAATGAAAACTGTTATTATATGAAAACTCAACCAAAGAAAGATGTTGGTCCCAGCATCCCTTATAATCCATAGAACAAGCTCGTAGCATATCCTCCAATGTCTGAATTGTTCATTCTGACTGCCCATCTGATTGAGGATGAAAAGATGTACTAAAATTTAATTCAGTACCCAACAACTTCTGAAGGCCTTTCCGAAAGTTAGAAGTAAACCTGGGATCACGATCTGATACAATGGAGAGAGGAACTCCATGTAACCTGAATATCTATTTAAGATACAAACGGGAAAGTTGATCAAGAGAGAAAGTATCTCGTATATCAAGGAAATGAGCATATTTAGTCAAGCGATCAACAATAACCCAGATTGCATTATTACCTCGAGATGTCTTCGGTAATCCAACAACAAAGTCCATGGATATATTCTCCCATTTCCACTCTGGCACTGGTAAAGGCTGAAGCATCCCTTTCGGTAACTTCCCCTCTGCTTTAACCTGTTGACATGTCAAACACTTCACAGTAAAATCAGCAATGTCTCTTTTCATTCCATCCCACTAGTAATACTCCCGCAGATCTCTATACATCTTAGTACTGCCCGGATGAACTGAAAACAGAGAACTATGAGCTTCACATAAAAACTCTCTCTTCAACTGTGAATCACAAGGTACACAAAATATCTTTCCAAATCTCAAAACACAATCATTATCAATGTTGAATTCAGGCAACTTACCTTTCTGAACCAGCTCTACCTTTTTCTGCAACTTACTGTCTTGCTTCTGTGCTTGCTTGATTCTATCTGATAGAGAAGATCTCACTGATACCTAAAACAAAACAGAAGGACTTCCTGCACCAACAACTTCTATGCCAAAGTTCATCAAATCCTTAACCAAAGGATCACGTTCCAAATGCAACATTGTTAATGAAGCATTACTTTTTCGACTCAAAGCATCAGCCACTTTATTTTCTTTTCCCGAATGGTAATGAATTGTACAATCATAATCCTTGATTAATTCCATCCATCTCCTTTTTCTCATGTTTAACTCTTTCTGAGTGAATATATACTTTAAACTTTTGTGATCGGTATATATTTCACACTTTACTCCATACAAATGAAGCCTCTAAATTTTTAATGCAAAAACAATAGCAGCTAGTTCCAAATCATGTGTAGGGTAATTTACCTCATGAGTTTTCAACTGTCGTGAAGCATAAGCAATTACCTGATCATTCTACATTAGGACGCAACCAAGTCCTTTCAATGAAGCATCACTGTATATAACAAACTCACCATTCCTGGAAGGTAGTGCCAAAACTGGAGCATTCACCAATCTTCTTTTCAATTCCTAAAAACAATCATCACATTCTTTTGTCCAGATAAACTTAACACCCTTCCGAGTTAGATTAGTCATTGGACTAAATAACCGTGAAAAATTTCTAACAAACCTTCGTTAATAGCCCGCCAAACCAAGGAAGCTACGAATCTCGGTTACATTTGTGGGTCTTGGCCATTCTTCCACAACTTTTGTTTTTACAGGATCAACAGTTATTCCATCTTTAGAAACAATATGACCAAGGAAAGAAATTTGTTGTAACCAAAACTCACACTTACTGAATTTCCCATACAGTTTCTTTTCTTTTATGGTTTGAAAGAAAACCCTTAAATGTTTTTCATGCTCCTCTTTACTTTTAGAAAACACCAAAATATCATCAATGAAAACCACCACAAACCTATCCAATAACTCATGGAAAATTCTATTCATTAAGTCCATTAATATAGCAGGTGCATTGGTTATCCCAAAAGGCATTACTACAAATTCATAATGGCCATATCTCGTACGGAACGCGGTCTTCGGAATATCTGCCTCCTTTACCTTCAGCTGATGGTACCCCGATCTCAAGTCAATCTTTGAAAAAAAACTGAGCTCCCTGGAGCTGATCAAACAAATCATCGATATGAGGCAATGGATATTTGTTCTTAACAGTGATATTATTCAAGGCTCTATAATCAATGCAAAGTCTCATAGAACCATCTTTCTTTTTAACAAATAAAACAAGAGCACCCCATGGTGATGTGCTAGGTCTAATGAAACCTTTCTCTAATAAATCTTGCAATTGCTCCTTCAACTCTAAAAGTTCAATTTGTGCCATTCGATAAGGGGGTTTTGAAATTGGCTTAGCATCAGGAACTAAGTCAACAGTAAACTCAACTTCCCGATCTGGTATTATTCTAGGCAACTCATCAGGAAAAACATCAGGATACTCATTTACCACTGGAACATCATTAATCTGAACAGTTCCTTTATTTTCAACGACGTGTGCAAGGTAACATTCATTTCCATCTTTTACAAGTTTCTCGGCCTCTTGATATGTTATCAAAATTAAGGGTTCATTCCTGTAAACAAACTGAAAGTCTTTCTGAAAAGAAACTTCTTTAGCTCTACAGTCAATCTTAGCATGGTAAATAGAGAGCCAATCCATACCCAGGATAACATCAAACTCTACTAGAGGTAGAACAATAAGGTTTGCAAGTAGGTTCTTTCCACAGATAAGGATAGGAAGATTCTTATAAATTCTTTTTTCCTCAACATTTCCCCCAGGTGTTTTTACCAAAAGTTTAGGAGTCATTTCTTGAGATGGTATTCCCATTTTACTAGAAAATGTTTCAGAGATGAAAGAATGTGTAGACCCCGAATCAAACAACACACTGGCATAATCTGAAAAAACAAACAAAGTACCTGATACAACTTCATTTGATGGCCCGACATCTGCTGAAGTAGTTGCAAAGGATTTCACCACCCCTTTCTGCTTTTAGTCTAACTGCTTCCCATCACTCAAGCTCCTTGTCGGACACTCGTTTGCATAGTGACCCATCTCATTGCACTTATAACATTTCACTAACTGTAAATCAAATTTGTTCTTACCTTCACCTTGATCCTTTTCAGTGCAATCACGAGCCTTATATCCCATATTACCACATCGGTAGCACTTCCCAGAATTCAGAAGACATTCCCCAGCATGCCTTTTGCCACATTTATCACAAACTGGAAACATAGTTCTCTTACCATCAGACTTTTTTGAAGAATTCTTACCTTTCTCCTGCCACCTTGGTCTCTTCTTCTGCTGGTTGTTATAGAAAACTTGGTCATCGGCAAACTCCATTTCCACCTTCTCAGCACATCAAACAAGCTTTTCATAACTTTTAAACTCACGAGATGCTAATTCCCTTCGGTATTTTGGCTTTAATCCTGAGTAAAAATGATTGATTTTACTATCAAGGTCCCTGATAAAATTTGGAGCATACCTTGCCAATCGAGTGAACCTTTCTTCATAGGAAGCCACTGAGTCTTCCTCTTGCCTCAATTCCAAGAATTGCTTTTCCATCCTAAGTCGAACAGCCTTAGGAAAATACTTCTCAAGAAACAGACCTTTGAATTCATCCCAGTCAAGAGCATCAATCTCATCGGCGTCCCTGATATTTTTAACCATAGACCACCACTGATCTGCTGCACCCTCCAAACGGTAAATAGAAAGACTAACCTTTTGATTGCCTGAACACCCCATGAAATCAAAAATCTTCTCCAGTGCTTTAATCCACCCTTCAGCTAGCACAGGGTCAGATGATCCTCCGAATGATGGTGGATGTTGCCTCATGAAATGTTCCACCACTGACATGTTCCTCTGCGGTTGATCTGGCTGATCTCGTGCATGGATACCACCACCATTTATCGCTTGAGTCAACTGCGCCATTACTGCAACAAAATGTTCAGTTCCAATTCTGACCATTTCTGGATGCTGATTCGGATGGTTATTTCCTTCTGTATTCCTTCCTAGCACTGCTTCCTTGTTTCCTCTGCGGAAAACCATTCTGAACAAACATGTCTTAGATGAAGCAACATGGTAATCTTTAAATGCTATATCATTTCAAAAAATATATATATATTTTTTTGGATAATCATTTAATAGAATTATAACTCCTAAAGTTATCTAAACCGACCTCTGATACCAACTATAATGCCCCAGCCTTAAACCTTACTTAATCTTGAGTTATTACAAGATTACACATTGAGGATCTTTTCGGGTTTAGAGTTTTAGATAATTAGATCATAAAACTTGCATTACATTCCACATATAAACAAAGTGGTTACATAAAGATATTATTCTTCATTCCCATCAATGGAAACACATTTAAAATAAAACATGGATTATTTCTTGACAAATCCTTGACTCTATCATCTTATCATGTACCTTTCCCTTGACCTGTGAAAAACATTTCAAAAACTTGGGATGAGCCTAAAAACTCAGTATGGGTTATAAAAAAAACATGGAAATGAAACATGAGTTCATATATACATAAGAATGAAATCATACTTTACCCATAAAACATAGGCACTTTAACATACCTCATAAAATCATGAATAAATCATATAAATCATAAGACATAAAGGTAACTTGAGGCATTCATAACATTCTTACGTAGGGAGTAACCCTCTTGGTTACGTTTGGAATACCCATCACAGTATATTCCCTAAAATCTCTTCAGAGAAACCTTAATGTTTCACTCCTTCGCGTTACCCAATGCATTGGAGAGCTATATCGGGCTCACCCGCCCTTAGTTTATCACGGAACCACCCGTCTTCATAATAATGCCCAAGAACCATAACATAATCGTATCACATAAAACATGCATAAAGGAAACATAAAATTTCCACATTTCAATCACAAGATATCAATACAACACAAAAAACATTGTGAAAACCATTTTCAATACCAAAATAAAAGAAAAATAAAACATGGTATTTATTTTTCTTTTAAAAAGACGGTATGGCTTGTAGAGGAAGCTGAAACTCAAATAACGGTCACGACGGCGGAGAAGTCGTTGTTACCGTATACGTACGACAAAAACATTCCCTTTTTTCGTTTATTAAACGCTTCGTATAAAAAAGATTCCTTTTGAATAAACGTAAAAGTCAAAGGGGTTTATACACCGTATAAAAGAAAGTTGTGTATAAAATAAGATATCCCTCAATGAAAGGAGATTGAGACGAAGTCCCATACCTCGTATCCGACTTGACCCGGCCGTTCTTTAATCTCCTGAATAATAAACTTGAGTTAATCTCTACTTGATTATGAATCTTTTCAAGTTCATTATTCCTTTTATACCATGTTATGAACATCATGTAATCAGTTAAGTTAATAATGTTCATTTTGTCGGTATTTGGTTCTTAAGTCAAAAATAGACTTCTTACACTTACATGTTGTTAATTTGGTCAATGGTTCATTATATCCAGAATGGTATTAATGATGTAGATATCATATATGTCATATATATCCAGTACATACATGCATTTATAATATTACATAATCATTTAGAGGTAAGAAATGAAATGCACCGTTCATGGAGACGGCAAGCCGTACGTACGCATGAACGCTACTTTCATTTCTATTTCTTATTTTATAGAATGGAATCATAATGATATAAAGGTATATTATAATTCCAGTATAATATAATATATAATATCATAGTTCCATCCTTTATATGTCCCACATATGGTATTTAACGAATCAAATCACTTTGAGGGGGCGGTAGTCCGCACTTCCTAAAATGAAGATATCGTGTTTACCCATAATGGAAACCATAAAGGTATGCCCAAAATGAAAAACACATAAGCTTAAGGAAAACATAAACATATTATATATCATATATAAAAATATTTACATCATAATGGCCACCTTTGAAGGTGTTAAATGAGTGTTGAACAATCATCGTTTCGGGAGGCAGAATTTCGCCATCCACGGAAACCGTATGTTCTTTAACCATTTGATGTAGTTGTGTGAGCGTGTATCTCAAATAAATCTTATAACAACATCCTAGTATATTGAATATACTGGTTTTGTTACAAAATAAGTAAATAAAAAGAGTTTAGGGGGTTGGAGAAGCAAAATAAAACAAATGAACATGAGAGAATGAATTACCTTTAAAAGTGTAACTCCTTTTGAGTTGAGCCTAAAGGCTTCCTTTGAAAGGATTCTGCCCAAAGGGAATCCTCTATGGTGAGGATATGGATGTGGAGAGAGTAAATGGGCAGGGTTTGGCCGAGCCAATGGCTTGAGGTGTGTGTGAAATGAGGTAGAGGTGGGGGCCTTTTATAAGAGGAGAGGAGGGGCACTTTTCGAAAGTAAAGAAATAGTACTTTATTTGAAAATGTGTTTCGGTTTCAAAAGGTCCCATATTGATATAATTCGTGGATAAGGTGATAAGGCTTCGAAATCCACTCATCCAATAAGTTTTGGACATGTGTAGTTCATAGATTTTACATTATCATTCCATTTTATTTAAAGCATCAAATAATGATGTCACCGCTGCATCATTATTATGTCATAAATAATTTAATATATTTAATGTCTAAAAATCATAAAAAAATAATATGATGTAGGAAATCTTTTTATCTTTCCAATGACTATTTATAATCAAAAATATGATCTTTATAACCCCATGTAAAAATTGTTTTCGTAAAACATCTCTTGTTTGTGTCATTTTTACTTTAACATTTAATAAAAAGTTATTTATGTCATTTCCAAACCAAAGTGTCTCCATGGGGTCCCCAAGTTGACTCATGGCTTTTCTTGGTCGGCCATGACACAACCAATAAGGTTGGGACATGTGTCTAGGTCATTTCCTATTATTAATGCATTATTTATACCTTAAACTACCCTAATTACAACTAATCGCGATTAAGAACTTAATAAGTTACTATTCACCAAAATTATTATAATCTCATTGAACCACATTTTACTTTCTAATGAAAACCATGTATGTCGGATTTTCAAAATTCAATACACATTAGTGGTAAACTTTCATTTAACTGAAAAATCAGTTTGCTTGATTACCACTTAGTGGTTTCACTATTCATCAAAAATTGAAGTTTTTCAGATAATTACCAAAAATTCACCCTAAGCTATATTTGATATTCCAAATTCAAAAATGAAGTCCATTTTAAAAAATTCAAATCATATTAGTCACATTAATTAATTCAATAATTAATTCCCACTGCCAGAGAAAATAGCGTGTTTTTACAAAACAATAAGTATCAAAATATTGACACCAGTTTAAGTCTAATTTCAAAGTGAAATTGATTCCAATGATCACCATTGGGTAAAATGGTAAAAATATATTCTAATTTCACTTCAAAACCCATTCATAACATAATCTAATCATATAAATAAATTAGATTAAAAAATAGTTTTGATGTAAAATGCAGTATTTTTCACTATTCATTAAAAAATGAACATTGTCAGAAAAATACCAAAAATTCACACAAGGTAAATTTTGATGTCACAATCATAAAGAATAAGTTTATTTTGACAAAAATAGTTTATCAAATTTTCAAAATATAGATTCAAAAATGGTTTTCCATCAAAAGGCAGTAAAACAATCTTTTAAGAGTATTAGTGTATTCCATGCATAAGATTGTATTTATTTTCATTTTAAGTCTCTATAACACTATCTTAATCATTAATAAACATAGATAAAAATATCTATTATTCATTACTTACTTGGGATGTTACAGTATACTGAGATGATCCTTAATATTTGCCTTTTTTACCCTCACTGAGAGTCAGAGATCACCTTTTTTTGATTCCTTTCCTAGGTTATAATGAATGGTTTTGTGCATGACATGTATAAGTAGGGTATTGTTTATGAAGAACATAATTGGAGAAACTTATGACCCAGTTGTCTAATTTCCATGTTTCCATTGATACTATACCTATATGATTATAGTGTGGATCATTATATTATATAAAGAATATTCATGTATTTTTATGTAATATCTATATATGAAAAGTATAGGTCAATATATTTGGTATTAGAGTGATATTTAGTTAATATTTTGAAACTAGGAAGATATAACTTTAGTGATAACCCAGGGGATAAGTCTACATATAGGATAAAATTATAATATTTTGGAAATGATCATGAGTGATATAGGTTTATCCTAAGGTGTCATAGAATAATTTTTCATGAGTTAGACATCGTAAAAAATGATTTTTCATGATTATGTCATTTTCGACCAAGATTATCATTTATAAAACTATGTTTTTTTCTCAATAAACAAAACCTGATGGAATCATGTAAATTTTGAATGTTATAGAAAATGAGATGATTTTTATCTCAAGCAATTGAATGTTATGGGAGATAGAATGAAAAATATTTTTGTTATGTTCACAAGAAATTTTCAATATATTAATCACAATGAGAATCAAAATTTTAAAATGAAATAATAAAATTCATTTCATTCCTTCATGAAGAAACATCCACCTCCTTTTATTGGGTCCATTGACATGCTATCTCTAATTAATGGATCAGTACCATTAAAAATATATTTTCCTTTATTCTGCATTTTGATCATGAGAAGGTTATTTTGGTTGATTGTCATTTAAAAGTTGAATCATATAAATGGTTGATTCTTATTAATAATTCATGAGATAAATAGATGAAATTGAATATATTGAGTGGAACAAAATTTAAAACAAATTTTTTAATAATTACTTTTATAAAATTATTTATATAAACATAGAGAAAAATTCCCTGAGTTAAAGCTGCTGGATAATGAATCTATTGGTACTTATAAGGAAATTTTCACAACAATTGTGAGTTATTATTCTATTATTATCAACCAAAATGAAATTACTGTTGATAAATTTTTCAGTGGCTTCAATACAATTCCTTTAATGGTGTCATCCATAAAGGACTTCAGTAGATTTGAAGAAGTTGTTCAATGTGATCTCTATGTGGATATGGATATTAGAGTTACCCAACAATCTCATGGGTTTGATAAGAAAATAAAATTTGAATCTAAAGGTAATTCTAAAAAGTATAGAGAGAAGAATGTGATTCTTTTTTATGATTTAAATGTTGAAGGAAACATGGGGGAAATTTTCTAGAAGGAAATGGTAAATTTTTAATGTGTTTAAAGTAAGTTCATTAGGCATTCAAATTCTAAAGTGATGGGAAGAAGTTAGATAGTGATGAAAATATATAGAAAGATATAAAAAATGAACCACCCCTAATCTAGTGTTTTAAATACAAAGAGTGTGAATATTATGATTACTATTGCACAAATCCAAAGGTTAATAATGAGGATCGACATTAATAACTTCTTAATCTAAGAGAAAAACTAAAATCTTAGGCAGTCACTATTTTTGATAAGGGATTTGATAATAGCACGGTGAATGGTACACTTATAATACACTATATAACTTCTAATGTATTATTTGATTCTCAGTATACCCACCATTATATATCTATAGAATTTTCTAAGGTTATCATAGTACCACCTCAAAAATTAGATATTGATTTAGTAGTAAAAAACCCTAATAGTACTACGATAGAATCCCAAGTCTATGATTATTCTTAGGTTGAGGTTTATGGGAATAAATTTCCAAAAAATCTCTCCATTATTATTTTAGTGTAATTTAATGCTATTTTGGTAATGTATTGACATTATTTACATAAATCCCACATCAATTTCCAAGGAAGGGAGGTCATGTTTGGTGTTCCCAAATATCTCATGATCTCCTATTAGTGTGATGATAAAAATGAACATATAATGGAAATTACATCCATCCCATGGTTCACGATTCCAATTAAAAATTTATTTTTATCCAATATGGTTGGGGAGAAAATCAACATCAAAGAGACAGATATTTTGTAGGATTTTATTTATGTCTTTAAAGATTAGTTTCCTACTTATACACTGAATCATGAAGTTATGTTTCCAATAGAACTCATATTCGGTGATAAAACTATTTTAAAGACTCCATATAGAATAGCACCAATTAATATGAAAGAATTAAAGAATAGAATCTAAGAGAATCCTTATTTGGTATTTATTCATCCAAGTGCATCACATTGGGGTTCACCTATTCTATTTGTTAAAAATAAAAATGGATCAATGTGAATTGTTATTGATTATCGATAAACTAACAAGATCACTATCAAGAACAAGTATCATCTACCTCATATTGATGACTTTTTTGATCAACTGGATGGAGCTCAATACTTTTATGAGATTGATATTTATTCTAGATATTATGAATTGAGGTTAAATAAGGATGAAATATCCCAGACAACATCTCATTTAATGTGTGGAAACTATTAATTTACAGTGATTCCATTTGGTCTTTCAAATTCCAAAACTACCTTCATCTATTTAGTGAATTGAATATTTAGATATTTACTTAATTAGTTTATGGTAGCCATTATAGATTGTGTTCTTATTTATTAAAAGGGAAAGGAAGAGGATAAAGTAAATTTGATAATTGTGTTAAAAAAACCTTGAGGAATGGAAATATTTATGAAAAATTCTCCAATCATGAATTTTGGATTTGTAAGGTTTCATTATTCGGTCATATAATCTCAATTGATGGTATATCTGTAGACCCTTCAAAGATAGTTTTTATTGAACATTATCCCTGACCAACCAATGTAGCTAAGATCTGTAGTTTTTTTTTGGTTTGGAACAATATTATTGATGCTTTATGAATAATTTTTCATGGCTATTAGATCCACTCAACATGTTAACTCATAGGGGAGCCAAGTTTATTTGGATAGTTTAATGCAAGGAAAGTTTTAAGGAATTGAAGAGAAGGATAGTTAGTGAACATTTTCTTACACAACCCTGCAGTGGATAAGGGTTTATAATCTATAGTGATGCATCAAGGAAGGGAATGGTTTGCATCATCATATAGTACAATATGTTTACAGAGTATGCCTCATGACAATTGAAGGTCCATGAGAAAAATTACCCACCTCGCTATTTAGAGTTAGAAGTAGTATTTTTTGTATTAAAGATATAGAGGAATTATATCTATAGAGAATGGTGTGAAATATATACTGATCATAAATGTTTAAATTATAATTTTAGGAAAAAATAGTTGACCATGCACCAAATTATATGGTTAGATATGATTAAATATAATAAATTCTCAATACATTACAAGCTTGGGAAAGAGAACATGTTGGTAGATGATTTGAGTCTAAATGATCATGCTAGTTTATCTATGATGAGGATTATAAAAGATCCAATATTTTTGGATTTGCAATGTTTTGATCATGAAATATTTAAGGAAGGTTTAAAATATTTTATTTCTCAAATGAGTATTCAACCATATATCCAAGTAAATATTAAAGGGGCATAGAAAAAAGATAGAGTGTTATAAAATAATGTGAGAAGTTTTCCCAAGTTTAACATTTATTTGTATGAATTAAAAAGTTTAAGGAACCATGTATCTATCCCTTTGGTATTATATTTGAAGAAGAATCTGATGTATGCAGCTCATAGTTCTTCATTTTCCATTCATCCTAGAAGTATAAATATATATATATATTATAAATAATATTTATAGTGGTATGATATTAAGAGAGATATTGAAGAGTATGTTTCCTAGGGCTTGTTATGTTAGTAAGTTAATTTTGAGAGACAGAAGTTAAAGGGGATGTCACCACCATGACCCATGCCGTAATGGGAATGAAAAAAACCACCATGGATTTTGACATCAGACTCCCGAAAACATCTAAAGGGAATGATGTTGTTTTTTGTAGTACATATCCTTATGAATTCATAAAACTTAATTTAAATTAGATAAGATTTATCTCTCTATTATCATGATTAGTTATAAATTTAGTAATTGGTAAGATTTCATGGTGTACCATTTTCAATTGTATCTAATCAGGATCTGAGTTTTACATCGAAGTGTTAGAGAAGTCTTCAGCAAGATCAGGATATAGAGTTATGTTTCAGAAATAATCTTGATCCTCAGATAGATGGTCAATCTAAGAGGACCATTCAAACCATAAAATATATTTTTAGTGTTTAAACTATTTATTTCAAAGTTGGCTAAGATCAACACATTCTTTTGAATAAATTTTTGTACATCAATAGCTTTCACATCATCATTTAAAAGCATCCTTATGAGTATCTATATTTTAGGAATTGTAGAACTATAACATTTTGAATGAATTTATAGAAATAAAGATATTGGGAACTGATCTGTCTAATAATATGTATGAGAAGGTTAGATCCATTAAACATAACACTAGAGCATATCAGAGTCGACAAGAAAGTTTTGCTAACAATTATCGAAAATAAATAGAGTTTGAAGTTTGTGGTAATGTTTTCCTATGAATATCTCTCTAAAAAAGGTGATGATATTTGGATATAAAGGAAAGATAATACCTAGTTATATCATTACCTTCATAGTTATTTATCATGTCATGATGATATCTTATTAATTGGAACTTCCACTGAATCTCTCTCAAGTTCATGTTGTGTTCCATGTATCTCTCATGAGGGTATACATACCTTATCATTCACATATATTGGAATCATAGTTTATATACCAAGAGAAATAATATTCTTATGAATAAAAAATGGTAGAGATTCTTGATCAAATATAAAAAATTCTATGAAACAATACATCTCACATGGTCAGTGTTTTTTAAAAAACCACTAATTTGAGGAAGTTGTGTTGTAACCTGAGGATATAATGAAATAAATATATCATCATTAGTTTATATAGGAGTTAATGATTTATAGGTTTTGATTCATTTTAAAGGGGGTAGAATGTAACACCCCAGGATTTTTATGAAATAATTCTCTTAAAATAATTTTATTTCTTCAATAGATTTTTTTATACACAATAATGAGTTCAGATGAACCACATAACATTATTAACATATTAGTTGTCTATTATCGTCTAGCTCTTAGATTGGTGTATGGAAATAGTAATTACTAAATTATGAAAACTATATAGTCTTCACGTCAATAAAATTAATTCATTAGTTATCAAAATATTAGAATTAAAATCAAAAATAATTTTAAAATTAGGGTGTTGTTTTTCCGTTATTTGTTCACATAGGGACAAAAAATAGATATGAGCGAATCATAATAGTAATTTTTTCCATAATGAAATTTTATTTAATATAGTAATTTATATATAATATTTATTTGTTATATAATTACCTTAAAATATTATGTAATTCCAAAATAGTATTTATTCAATTAATTGAAAAATAAAATAAATAGTTTTGAAAATATTTAATGTGATATAATCTGAGTAAGTTATAATGTTCTGAAAATATTATAGTTGAATGTGACATATTAGTTTTGTTTTAAAAGATTATATTTAAATTAAAACTTTTTATTCATGTCTATTATGTCAAATTAAATAAATAGTGTCAAAATTGAGAATAATGGTATTTTATGAGAATAATATTTTATCAAATTATGCTACAATCCTAAATATATTTAAATAATAAAATATAGATATGATATGGTCGAAAATTTAATAAATTGGCCATTTTTTGTCAAATTTCAACATATAAGTAAAAATTAAAACCCTGTCATACCTTATCATCGAATCCCTAACCATTTGGTGGCATTTTTCTTTAGAATGACTTTATTATAATTGAATCTTTGGAGAAATTACAAAAGTTTCTCTAACCTTAATTATAAAAGGGAACCTCTTTTTTCACTTAATTACACCACTTTGAGCCTTATATATTGACCAATCTCTACAGATTTATCTTCTCATCTTACCTTTCCACATTCAAGATGTTTTTTCTTCCCAAAAGTCCAACCCTAGATCCCTTTAGAGGTGATATAAAGGATTCATTTCTAAGAAGAGGTAATCATCATAACCCATCATATTATTTTTTAGTTATCTTTAACATATCTAAATATATGGTAAATAATAACATAAGTATCCAAAATAATCTGAAATGTTTTTATGATTATGAAAACTCCATTATAGACCCACTTTCCTATCAAATTGAATTGAAATTATTGCTCGTTCATAAGTACGACTTTCCATCTCCACAGAGTGATACAATTAATTTTTCAACACCATATTTTATGGATGGGTATTATGATGGGTTTAATGTTTATATATAATATTTATGAAATAATTATTATTCTAAAATTAAAATATCAAATCTACCTACTTACCTTCTAATCAATTAGAAAAAGACAACATCTCTCATGTGTACTTGTGGACTACCAACTCCACAGAGTGATTTTATTCATTTTTTCATTTCCATTTTTTTGGATGGTGATAAAGATATATTTAATGAATATATATGAAATATATAATAATATAATTATTCTTTAAATGTGACATACTAGGTACCTTTATTTAATTCAATCCATCTAAAAGTGAAAACAATGTTTAGGCGCATGATATCTATTTTTTCATGTATACATTTTATAGTATTTTAAAATATGTATTTATATATTTAAATGATTAATCTTGATATATTTTGAACAGTTTGAATTCTTCTATGTTTTATGGCAGGGTACTTTGTATATTTAGAAAAGGTGTGTCAAGGGATGAAAATAAGAGCATAAATACACTTCCTTCAGAAAGGGAACCATGTGCAAGTCCCTCCTTAGTTTCACCTCTGTTTTCATTATAAATTATTTCACTTTTTTCCTTCCTTATAATCCTATCATCACTAGGATTAGAGGTAAACCCGCCTTGTTTATAGGTTATGTAATTTAATGGTAAAGGTTCTATTGGATTGATTTTAGTTTCTTTCTACATGTATTTGTTTTGCAACAATTTTTTAAATCAATTTCCTATTTATTTATATTACTTTTTTCATGAACATTGAAAATTGAATAAAAATGGTGTCCTAATATTTCTCAACTAAAAAACCCAAATGAGGCATGTATATTTTTAAATTTAGTGTAAATTAGGTTTCAATACATTATCGAGACAAACTTGATCCAAGGAAACCCTAAATTAAAAAAACAAGGGAAATGAGGGATTAGCTCATCAATTAGGGGATTCAATAACCATTGGAAATTCATTATCAAGATTCTAAAACCAATCAAGAATTAATCAACTTATTTTCTAAAATAAAATTTCACCTAAACACTAAAATTATAATAAATTGTTTCACTTTTCAAATCTAATTCAAAACCAATAAAAACACTTTTCTTTCTTCTTTTTCTTTCGCAATATCATTCAAAATCCATATTATATCACCTATTTTTTAAAATTAATAAAATTAAATCATTTTCAAACCTAATAAAAACTAATTTCACCATCTTTCTGGAACATATTTTGAGTTTTATAAATAAAATCATTTTAAAACCAAATAAAACTAATTTCACCATATTTGTTAATTACGTATCATAGTTTGAGTTTTATAAATGTGTGTTTTTATAGACCCATATGTAATTAACGAATCCCTATGGTCCTATCATACTAAAAAAGTTTTCATGTATGGTTTCTTTTTAGTTTTTTGGTCTTTAATTTCAATTTTAATTTTGTTTCCTTATTTCAAACTCTATTTTTACGTTGGGTGTGCATGTGATATGAATTATATATTTTTACATTCTTAGTGAACACCCATCACCCAAGTGAAAATGGAATGAAGTATTGGATTTTTATTTTGAACTAGAGAAAAAATTAAGAAATAATAGATCTATAACCATGGTAGGAACTGAGAAAAAACAATTTGATGAGGTTATTCAAAGAGATCAAGGACTGTGGGTACTCACAGACTATATGCGTTCATTGAAAATATGATAGAATGAAATAATCCTAGCACCATCTATTTCTATGAATCACTTCAAGATCAAGCCTGTAATAATTTAAATGATAAAAGAGAGTGTAAAATTCATTGTACTACTTAATGAATATCCAAAAAAGCATATAGGAAACTTCCTCGATGTCAATAATACATTCCAATCCAATAATGTTTAAATCTATGCAGAAATAGTCTATATTTTATCATTTGTTATGTGAGGGAGATCTATTCAAAGCTTGCCAGCTCACTCCATCACAACATGGGATGATATGACATGAAACTTCCCCACCTACTTCCTTCCACCTTTTAAGTTAATGAACATATGGGTAAATATTCTAAACTTTTGTCAATTTGAAGTTGAGACTTTTAATTATTCTTGGAAAAGTTGTACATATATGTCTTTAAAATTTTTTCAGCATTGTATAGATCTATGGATTATAATTTTTACATCCTATAAGGGGTTTTCGTATGAATACCAGTCAATTATTGATGTTATAACTGGAGGATAATTGATGAAAAAGACACCTGAAGTGATCTATAACTTGTTGGATGAAATGGTGAGAAATAGTTTCCATTGGAAAGAATAAGGTATGCAAAGAAAATGTATTCATGCGCTCAACAAGAATAAATAGATGGAGAAAAAAATTAAGTCCTTAACTAAGAATATTGGCATCATGATGGGATATCAGCAAAACACCCAAGGTTTTAATATAGTAGATTAAAATTATGATGATTACAATCGGGGTAATCAATGTTAGGTTTGGTGGCCTCAACAATAAGAAGGAAAAGGATATCAAAAAAGGCCACAAAAATAATTACCCAAACGACCTTCACTGATGAGCGAGTTCTGAACATTATATTAAACACTAACAATATTAATGAATGCTTTTTAGGCTGTAATAAAGGAAATAAAAGAACAATCAATGAACCAAAAGGACACATTTTAGAATCTAGATCATCAAGTTAGAAAAATTTGTAATAATCTTAGATAGATATCCTAATATGCATTTCTTTGATTCCTTGAAGTATTCCCACCTAAATATTGAAAATCAATACATCTTAGAAGTGGGAGTAAAACAAAATAAAGTGGTATAGAATTTTTCTCACAATAAAGAGTGGACTCATTAGAAGAGGAAGCTTAAAGTAGCCAATAACTATTATCTAAAAAAGATAAAGAACCACCTTAGTAAAATAGAAGACTTACATTTCCAAAATTAATAGTGAATGTAAATAAAAACGTGAAAAAGGTAAATTTCTTAAACACTTCAAAAAATCACATATTAATATACCTTTTTTAGAGGCTCTTATGAAAATTTTGGCAAATAAAAAAATAATTAAAAAGCTGGTAATAAAAAAAGAAGATGTTGGAAGAGATTAACACCATTCTAGTCACATGTAAGTGTTCAATAGTGGTATCTAAGAAGTTATCTACGAATGAAAGTGATCCAGGTAGCTTTTAAAATCCCATATTTATCGAAGATTATAAATGTAGAAATTATTTGTTTGACTTAGGTGTGAGTGTTAATATCATGTCATACATGACATTCAAGATTTTGGGACTAGAAAGTCTGAAGCCCAAAATTACTTATTTAAATAGAAGAATCAATCATAAAATCTATAATATGATAGATCAAGGATATCATGATTAAATTTGATAAGTTTATCTTTCTCGTGGACTTATTATTACTGGATATGGAAGAGGAAAAAATCCAATCAGTCTAGGGAGGACATTTTAAGAAACTGGTCATGTACTAATTGATGTCCAAAGCAAAGAACACTACTTGATATTTTCCAATGGACAATTAAGTTTCAACAACCATTAGGAAATTAAGAACAATGATATTTAATAGGATAATGGGTTTGGAGAAGGAAAAACACCTGAAGTTGAAGGTGTAGCCAAAATTGAAGAGGAACATGTGTTAGATTATTTTGGTAAGATGATTCTCAACTTAAGAATAAATAGAAGATGCAGACCAAGACTAATGAAAAAAGAGGAGAAACTGAAACCACTAAATTTGGTAAAGGACAATAGGTATGTATGGTATATGAAATTTAATTTAGTACATCAGGATTGAGGAACAAATGGTGGCTCGATGCAAAGGAATTTAAGCCATTATATCTATCTATAATAATTAAGTTATTTATAGATAAAGAACAAGGATCAACCAATGTGGATAGGACACACTGAGACCATTTATATACCTCAACTATTTACAAAATTTTCAAACATCCATCATGTGAAATGATGATATATGAGGTAAAGTTGAGACAATGATGATAAATAAAATCACTACTGGGAGACAACACGATTTTTACTGATTTATAGGATTTTAGATTTATTAAATTCTTGGGATTCAATTTTATATTAGGTTTTAATTTCAATTTCCATTGTATTTTTTATCAGATTTAATGGAACAATACTTTCACTTGTTCTGTTAATTTTCAAGTCCAAGAAAAAGGCACATGTAGAAAGTAGTAGAAGGAATGAAGTGGTTTCTATAGGACCATTTCACTTCACGAACAACATTAATTTTATAGACACCATTCACATAATAAAGAATAAAAATACACATTGTTTAATTAATACACATCATGAATCTGGTGCATGAAGAACCTACGCAACCATATTTGAATCATCAATTTCAAGGGAAGTAATCATTTCAACTCTGTATTTTTATATCATATTTTATAAATTTAAATGTCATTGATATTTAAATACTATTAAATTCTCACAAATAACTATTTTTTTACTCAATTAAAATAGGTGACAAAAAATTCTAATGAAAATTATCAAGTGACGAATTTAAATTTCTTTATCAATAAATTCGAATGAGAAAAATGGGGAAAATAATTAGTAGGGTTTAGGATATCGAGTAATATTTGAAAAATCATGATTTATGGGATCATGTTAATCATTGAAAACTGAATTTTTTAGATATTTTCCATTATTTGGATTTCTGATGTTTTTATTAATTGATTTAATTATTTTTATGAATTTCCATGAGTAGTTTTCCCAACCGTTCATCTCATTACCAAGACATCCACTAAGACAATATTTTCCATTTTTTATATCGTATATATCTTTTGAAACTTGGGAATATTTTATTATAAAACATTTTTTAAATATTATAATAGCCATGACTAAACAGAATCACTTTTAATATGATTGATTCTGTCATTTTTTAGCTATTATCTTAAGACCGGCCTTATGTTTATCTATTTTCAATCCCATAGAATCCATGAATGTCCTTGTTAGAGAAGATTCATCATACAAGCCCATATTATCCTTCCCTACCTTCATTAAAATATTTTTCATGATTATCATTCATAAGAGTAAGGGAAATGGATACTAGTGGAAGGGATGAATTTTTTCTAATGAATAAGTGTGTGGAAAATATCATGAGATTTGGGCATGGAACATTAATTGTATTTATTTCACATCCACATAAAAAAATAAAATAAAAAAAATAAAATAAAAAATGGTTTATGTATAGGGAAATTAAAAAATCACCAATTATTGAACGATGATCTTGTTATAACTATTAAAAAATGTATTTTGAGAAGATTATTTAGGATTGTGTGGTCGATGTGATACTTTTATCTAGAATAAAATTTTGAAAAATAAAGAAAATAATAATAACAAAATAGGGTTTTCCATTTATTTAATTTCATCTCATTATGATCCTAAAATGACATAATGGGGGAAGATGATACTTTCATTGAGTTTTTTTGTATTATCATGAAAATAAATTTAGAGAAAAACCTCCTTTTTTAGCTTTATTTATTATATCATTTAGAAACCTACCCTAATCCTTAGAGTAAGTTTATCCTAAATGGTAAATCTCTCATAATTACATGTGATTTTGTATTTATTTGGTGGATATGTTGTTGATTCAAAATTGATAATTCTTACTTTTCCATTCCTTTAGTTTTGGAAATCACAAACACTTTATTAAAAACATCTTTTACTTCCTTTTTATGTCATAAGTGTTTTAAAATGTTTTTGTAGAAAACATTATGTTTTATTATACATAGAATAAGTTCAAAAGTATTCAGATGTAAACTTTAATATTATTAATTATGATTATCAGATTAAGATTATGTCTGATAAACATAAAACATTCCTTTATCATGTTAGATGTTATACTTTTTTTCTTGAATTTCATGCTGACAAAGTCGTAGACATAGGACTGACACTGGTACCGATAACAATCGAACAAACGTTCAAAAATACTATCTTATTGACATTGTTAATCTAGCCCATCAAACTAATTATTTTTATAGTAAAATATAGAAAACCAATATATAATGTAAGGAATTTTTAAACACTTTTATGGTGTTTATCAATACAAAAATGGACATTCAGTTATGCCATGTTTTCATGAGCTTTCAAGTGGCAGATGTATGATGCCATTTTAATAAACTCAGTGAATATGAATGTTGGAAGGATGACTATAAATACCATGTCATTTTAAGAGTTTGGATATGGTATGTTACATTTGATCTTTAACTTTTTTAAGAGTATATAGTTTGAACATTTCATTTTTAATCTTTTTATTTATTTTAATATTAGTCTTTTTAAGGAAACCTTTTTCATTTTCTACTGAAGAACTGTTTTTTAATTATTTCTATGTCTAAATATCATAACTATAGAGGGATTCCTGGGATTTGAAGATAGATAATAAAATATATTTGATGGAGGTCTACCAGGTATAGGTAGATAGCTATGTCAATCTTTGTATCGAGGACATCCGGGGATAGGAATACATAAGCATTCCAATCATCGTATCGAGGGATTTCCTTGGTATGGAAAGATAGACTTTTTTTAATGTTTTAAAAAGTGGATACCTTTAGTCTAGGTTATTTACTACCATTAAATTATGTTTAAATGAGTTATATTTATAATATTTTCAATGAAGTTATTTATTTTGTATGGTATTGTATTACTTTTGGTTACAATTTTTTATATTACACTTAAATTTAATAGATAATGAATAACTGTATTCACATTTCTATTATTTTTGTTGTTTTATCTTGTTTAATCTAATCATGAAAATAAAAAAAACTTTTGAATTAATTGTATCCACCATGATTTGAATTTTCATCCGCTTATAAATCATAACTATAATGATTCTGATAATTCACTCTGGGTTAATTGGACTGATTTCTAGTTCTGATACTATGACTTTATTAATCACATTGAGGGCCTAGTCCATCAACCTACATAAAGAGGCTTTAGATTTTAGTTATTTTAAACTTATTAAAATATGTTTCTAAACTAAAATTCACCGCATCTGGTAATTATAGTGTTTTGAGAAGATCGTATGATCCAATAATTAGTATTAGAGCCAAGTCAAGAAATTTTTAATAATGACACCTATAATTGGTATCAGATTAGGATTACACTGCTCATATTCTTTCTAGGTTTTTACCTTGTTTAATATTTCAAGTTCTTTTAATTTTTTAATATGTGATTTTAATTTTAAAACTTTTTTTATACTAACATGTATTTATGGGAATGGTTTTCTATTTTTCATAAAGATATAATGTATTAATGTTAGATCAATAGACAACTTAATTCCTAATAGTCCTCCAATCTTTGATGGTGCTGATTATGATTACTAGATGGATATAATAAAAACATTTTTACTCAAACAAGAGGTCACAATTTTTTATATTGATCGAAGAATTTAAGATTATATATAAGTAAGTTACTTCTTTTATTCATTAAGAAAAACTACAATATCAATTAATCTGTAGAGTAAAAAATACTTTGTTATTTTCTATGATAAGAATTATTTTTCGAAATATTTCTTCTTTTGAAGATTCTAATAGTTTTTAGAAAAGTCTTTAAGTAACAAATTTTATTAAATCTAATGTTTTTTATACTAGGAGAGTTATGTTAAGAGCTAAATATTAAGAATTTGATTTATTCCAAGGAGAATCGGTTGAAAAGATTCATTAAAGGCTTATAACTATTATAAAAATTTTACAATTTATTATTCAAAAAGTTATAGATGATGATATCCTTATGGAAAATATAATTGATATTATTCTCAATGAGTGTAAATATAAAAGAACAGTAGTTGATGAGACAATAATATTAAATAATATAACCTTGGATGATCTTATTGGTACCCTTATTTCATAGGAGGATATACTCAAGAGATGTGATAAAAAAATAAAAATAAAAATGGTGGTGTTGACTTTACAACATAATCAAATTTTACTCATAAATTTCTATATGAGGAAAAAGATGTTAAGTCTCCATGAAATAAAAAAATAGTTTTTCAATCTGATTCAAGTGTTTATTAACATTCATAAAATGAATTAGAAAACTTGGCTTGAAGAATGAATAATATTGTTGGAAAGAAAGATCTCCAATATAGATATAATAAAGTTAGTGAGGATAGATGTGATAAAAAAGATTAAGTCACTTTTCTATGAATGTAATAAATATTTACACATTAGTTTATATTATCTCAAGTTTAAGAGGAAATATGGAAAAGAAAATAATTCAAAAAGGAATACAGGAAATTATTTTAAATATATATGCAAGAAAGTATAGAAATTTGGTGAAACTTTCAAGGATAGTGGAGGTGGTTATTCAGAAATTTTAACAAATAATAATAGTTCCAGAAAGAGAAACATAGGTCTTTTTTCCAATGTACCTAAAGTTAATCATTGTCTCATTGAAATGGTATGAAAATCAAAAAAACCAACATGCATTTAATTGGTTATTATCCTTATGATAAAGACTATATATATTCTAATGAAGAATCTTCCTCAATATAATATAATTCTTTAACTTATTATAATAAAGTTTCTTGTTTTTCTATCTTCTTGAGAATGAAAATTGTAAAATTTTTAAAAAATGTGAAAATGAAAGTGTAAAAACATTCTAAGGATAAATCAAGAATAAATATTATAAAAAATGAAATATCAGATCCATCAAAATAACATAATAATACAATTTCTAAGAAGTAAAATATTTATAATGATTATGAAAAATTTGTTTCTAAGAAAACTATTTTAGAAGCAAAACTTACTTCTAAAACTAATAAAAGTGAGGATAAAAGATTATTTTTAATACTAAAATCCAAAATATCAAGTTTGATAAAACCATAATTTAATGTTACTACATGTAAATAAAACCTTGATAAAATGTACAAAAAAAATCATCATCATTTTAATAGTTCTATAATGGGTTTTTTCTTATAAAAAACTATTTTTAGTAATGATTTATTTGTTCCTAAAAGTGAACCTTTTCACCAATAGTTAAGGCTATGTCCATTGGGAAAACAATTATTCATTAAAAAAAATTCAATCCCTTGGATTTAACAAATCCTATTTTTTTTAAAAAATGTATATTTTTAAAGAGTTGTTTTTTAATATTATCATTTGCAAGATATTTTAGTTTCTGAAAATATAATCTTTTTGTTTTCAAGAAAACAATGATAGCAATAACAACAAAAAACATGGTACATGGATATCAAGTGTTAAAAAAGCATAAATCAAAACAATTATTTCTTTTAAAAGATAATAAATATGAGAGATATCAATGTAACTTTTATAGATAATGCTCAAGAAGAGATTATCAGAATAGGTAACATTTTTCTTATTATAAAAGCTCTTATTTAAAATGTTTTGTTTGTTAGAGGTCTAAAGGAAAACCTTATAATCATAAGTAAATTATGTGATTAAGGTTACCATGTAAACTTTACAAATGTAAAATGTTTCGTACATAGTTCCAAAGATTGATTCATTCTTTTCTGTCAATCAGAATGAGAATGTTTAGAGACTTAACTTAGATGAAATTTGGAGCCAAGAATTACCTTTTCTAAGTGAACTAGAATATCAATCACTCGTATATAATAAAAGGTATGGACATTTTAACCTTATAAACTTTTCAAAATTTACTAATAAAAGACTTGTCAATGATCTACCAGAACTCAGGTCTGATACTTCAAAAGTCTTTGACTCTTTTCAATATATTAAGAAATAAAATTCATGATTTAAATCTATTAGTGAAGTATCAACATTTGATGATTTGTAGATAAAGCACATGGATTTGTTTTTTCCTAAAAAAAATGCGTGTATTGGTGAAAATACTATGTATATGTATTATTTGATGATTAAATTATATACACATGGTTTTATTTCCTCACAAAAAAATCTAAAGACTTTTTTTATTCTAAAACTTTTGTTGCCAAAGTTGAAAATGAGAAAAATAATTACATGATAAATATTTATAGTTTACATGATGTATAATTTTTAAACTCTTATTTTGAAACTTTTTATAGTAATAAAGTTATTGAACATAACTTTTCATCACCTATAAACGCTCAGAAAAATGGTGTAGTTGAAAGAGAAAATAAAATTCATAAATAAATAATTAGAACCATGTTGAGTGAATACTCAATTGCTAAACATTCTAGGGATGAATTAGTTATTACTTCCTACTATACTATAAATTGAGTTTTAATTAGACCCTTTCTTAATAAAACTCATTAGGAGTTGTGGATAGGAAGAAAATAAAAAACTTATAAATTCAATTTTTTTAGATAGAAAGTATTCATCCTCGATACTAAAGAAAATTTAAATAAATTTCCACCCAAATCTGATGAAGTAATATGTTTAAGTTATTCCACTACTTCTAAGGATTATAGAGTTTTTAATAAAAAAATAATAATTTTTAGGAAATAGTACATGTTACGTTTGATGAAACTAGACCTTTTGTTTTCAAATAACCTCAAAAAATATCCTCGGATTTTATTTCAAAAAAATCACTATTTGATAGAATTTTTTTCTAATTAGATCTTGATAAGTTTGGGCAACCACTTGATAAAATTATTTTTATGGGCATCATAGAAATTCTACTTTAATTAACTTCTAGACATCTAGATTTAATATTTTTTGTATTCTTGTGTAAAAGGTATCATGAAAATAAAATGGAATCCAATTTAAAATAATTAAATATAAATTTTTCATTATCTTAATGGAAATATAAATTTAGGACTCGTCTATTCTTCTAAAAACATGTTTGAATTAAAAATATTTTTGTTAGCTGACTTTGGTCGATACAGAATAGATAGGAAAAGAACATATAGAACTTTTCATTTCTTAATAGATTCATTAGTTTCTTGGTCATTTAAGAAACACTACTTATTATCACTCAACATTATTGAAGCTGAATATGTAGTAGCTAGAATTTGTCATGATGAAGTGTTATGGATGCAACACACACTCACTGACTATGGCATGAGTTTTATAAGAACTCAAATAATTTTTGATAACACAAGTTCCATTTATTTAAGTAAAAACCCAACACATCACTCTCTTGCTAAATAAAATGATATAATACACCATTTATTTTGAGATCACACACATTAATAATATATAATTTTAAAATTCATCAAAACACAAGATAAAGTTGATGATATTTTTAATAAACCTCATAATTTTAAAAGATTTGAAAATATTGACCAGAATCTGGGGTTTGTCATTGTTAAATGATCATCTATGTCTACTTATTTATAACTTATATTATTACATTAAGATAATTGTTTTAATAGGGTGATTACATATGTTTATTTTTTCCAAAACTTTTATTTTTCCGTAAAACAATTAGTTTTCTAAAAAGATAAATTTTATTAAAACTTCAATCATATTCAGTTTTCTATACTCATATTTCCTTATAAACGTTTTGAAGTAATAATTGTAAAAATTATTTGAAAACTCAAAAATGTAATAAAAATTCTAGGCTCTGAAAAAACTATAAAAACATATGGACTCAAGTTTTATTACCATGTTTTCGGATTTGAAAAATATTGAAACAAGTTTTTCAAATAAAACTATTGAAATTAGTTTTATTAAATGAAATAATTTTTATTATTTTTATTTCCAAAAAAACTTTTTAAATTTGTTTTCCAACAAAAACTTTGGTATTTCATAATCAAAACTATTATAATCTAGTTAGATTAAAAAACCAAGAAGTAAAGATTATTAAAAAAGGTGGAAATCTTCACTCTGAAATCTACTTATCTATTATTTTTATTTTTTACACTATCTCATTGTGTTAGTTTTTTTTACTTATATTTTTATAATAATTTTTTATTTAATTTTTTATTTAATTTTTTTTAATTGTATCTATACTCAATTCGATTGAGGTTTTTTAAAACATTAAGAGTTCAAAATTCTATAAAACATTCTTGAGATGAATGCCAACTATCAGATCATAATGTTTTCAATCTCAACCACTGGATGCCTTTTGGAAGATGAATTGTCATTTCAATCAGTAATATAAAAAAGGTTGACCTATATCCCACATTGCTAATATTATTGATTTGTTCTAGAGTTGTTTCTACCTTCAAGTTATTTTGTCTGAAATGTTTACTTTACATCCAATCCATTGGCTTCAGTTTCCAAATACGATCGATACCAATGATAATTTTTCAAAATGGTTTTTTAGGGAAATATTGATTTAGAGGGATTTTTATGATAAGTATGATTCAACGTTGAAAAATATTATTCCTTTTCAAGTATGCGAGTCTCTGTATGTAGAATACCCATATAAGGACACTAATTTGTTTTATCTTAATATCATTCATGAATTATATAACTCTATTATGTTGATCATTGAAGATGGTAATGATATAATTTATTTCATGATGTATGGAAAAAGATATAATATTTCACATAATAATCTTTTGGATTTTAATGGAATACATTTTAATGAATAAGAATATTGTCCATCTCTAAAACTTCCTGATAGTCTGGGTACTTTTTATATAATTAAAGCTGGGGATTATTTGTTTTCTGAATATGATATGATTAGAAAATCTTCCCTACTGACACTAAAAAAAATTATTTCCTTGTGGGTGATAGGATTCCTTATTTTAAGGAAAGGGTACCGAGATACCTTAAATGTTTTGGATGTTTTTGTATTGGGCTATTTTTTTGAACATGAGGAAGATTAACCTAGGAAATTTTTTCCTTCTTATATTTGACAATATCAAAACTAGCATAATAAAATCTAAAATCATTATGTTTCCTTATTTCTTAAAAAATATTGTAGTAAAATGCAATAAAGGTTTCAATGTGGAAAAGAAGTCCTTTCTAATGAAGGAAAATATCTTATTCATCACTGCCGATGTGATGAATATGATTATATTAGTTTTTGATGATAAGTACAAAATGTTTGTGGAGAACTTTTATGGTCCCACTTCAGAAGTAGAACCATTAAGTTAATATATTAAGTTTTATAAGAAGGAAAAAATGAAATTTTAGTCCTCCCCACAAAAAATTAAAATGAAACAAAAAAGAACAGATGAAAAAATGAAGTTAGGGGATACTAAGATCAGACTTGATCATGATGAGGCCAACTCTTCGAGAATAAATGTTTTTGATACATTACAAGAAGAATAAAAGAAAAGAATTCAAAAATAAGAGGTTTATAGATACTAAACTTTTTGAAAATTTATTTAAGGGAGTTGGGAAAGATTATAAGAATTTAATTCAACATACTTCTCATACATATCGAATAATAACAGAAGCAGTTTTAGTCTATCTAGAAACATTAGTTGTTCAAGCTCAAACTCATTTCATGGAAGAAAAAGAAAAATATATAGTAGTTGATGAAGAATAAACACTTGTTTTTTAAGAATAATAATTGGAACCAGAACCTTCTAGGAAAGTTTCTTTGAGAACAGCTATAAAGCTTGATGTGGAGCATGATAAGGCAGCTGATGAAGAATTTTATGGGAATGAAGAAGAAGGGAAAGAATTCAAAGAGGAAGAAGGTGTCAAAAAAATAAAATATGAAGAAATTTAAGAGTTAATTGAAGATGTATAGGAGGACGAGAATGAAGAGGATCATATTGATAAGGATAAAAATAAATAAGAATATGTTAATGAAAAAAATAAATCGGATAAGTCTTCATCGGAATCATCGTCAAAATCATCATCATGCATACCCTATAAGGTTGATAAAGAATATAATTCATATAGTTCTAAATAAGAATCATCATCATCTTTAGAAGAAGAGTCATCATCAATGAAATATGAGGAAGATCTAAATTCAAAAAAAATGTTTGATGATAAATATGTTACAAATGAAGTTAATGTTGTGGAATTGTCGAATGATTAATAATATTATTAAAAAAAATTAAAAAATCTTATAAATTGGTTTCAAATAAAAAAAAGAAATAAAATGTTTTGGACGTCAGAACCAGCTAAATTAAACCTACTAAGGTTCATATAAGACAATCAGAATCAAATGAAACTAAAAATTTGGAAGGATTTGATTATATTTTTCATGATTAGAAAATGTTATAAGATATTGTTCCTTTTTTTCAAAACCATTAATCTTGGTCACAGATCATTCAAGAAAGCCTTAATGATAAATTTTAATCAGTCAATATTTTAACTGAGAAAGTGATTTGAATAGAATCCAATTTAAAAAATTTTCAAAAAAATTATAAGAACCCTAGAAAGGCTTGTAATATAATGGTCAAATGATATCATCAAGTTGATTTAAATATCTATATGCACAATGAAAAAAATTATTCTATAAAGGAACATTTGGTAGATTAAGAAAATTCCTTCAATGAGTTATATTCTCAAATGGATGAAATAGTTAAATTTTTGGATTAGTTCAATGATACAACTAATTATTTTACTAAGGAATTGGAATTTTTGAAACAAATTATTCAACACATGGAGCTTGAAATTTCATAACGCCTTTCTTATAAGGATTAAGTTATTGTACTTAGAGAACAGAACAAAGAGTTATCAAATAATGTTTGAATCCAAGAAGTCATAGTTAATAAATTTGAGAAATAAATGAATGAGTTTAAGAAGATCAATTAATTTTTCAAGACTTTGATGATGAAAGATTTATTTTTATTTTTTCATTGAACTCTCATTGTACTTGTTTTAGAAAAAAATTGAATTATTTTTAATATATGAATGAATTACTTTTGCATCCAATTGTTATTTTTCTGAATAATTTTCAATTCTGATTGGTTTAATGTTCTTACATATTTTTTATAGATTATTAATTAATTCATTGTTTTTTAAATATATTTTTCCTTCTCCAACATTTTCAGAAACATCGAAATTTTCCCTATTATTTTTGAAAATCATAAAAGTGTAGAATTCAATAGAAAGAGGGATAGATATTCTTAAATTTGGAGAACTTTTTATAAAAACATAAGTTATGATCAAAAGGGGAGATATTTCTTTAAATGGGAGAATAAAATCCTTAGGGAGAGATATTATCTTAAGGGGGTTATCATATTTAAAATTATACTCTGTATCATATTCAGATAAGTTATAAACACAAGAGTAGTTAATAATCAAGGATTTATTCAAAATATCAAGTACTTAAAGAAAATGGAATGTGTGTTTTTCAAATTAATTTTTTATTCACATTTTGGGTTTTTTATTTCCAAAAAGGGGGAGAGTGTTGAGTCATAAGTTATGCTTCTTAATTTTCTATTCATTTAGCTCTATAAATCATAAACTCTTTATTAAAAACATGTTTTACTAACTTTTTAGGTTCTAAGTTTTTCAAACTATTTTTCTGGAAAATATTATTTTTTACCATACTTATAATATGTTTTAAATTATTTAGATATAAACTTTAATATTATACGTTGTGTTTATCAGAATTAAATCATGTTTGAAAAACATCAGACTCGCCCTTATTAGATCAAATTTTAGACTTTATGTCGTGAATTTCATTCTAAAAAGTTATTAAACATCATACTGACACTGGTACTGATAACAATAAGACTAACACTCATAAAGACTACCATATTGACAATTTTAAGATAGTCCATCAGACTGAATACATTTATAGTTGAATATGGAAAACATATTTCTAATGTAATGAACTTTTTTAACACTGTAATGTTGTTTATTAATATGACGTCAAACTTTTAGTAAGGCCTGGTTATCATGATATGTCAAGTTTTAGGTGTCTAATTCCATTGCAAAAAACATAGAGAATGTGAACATTTGAAGGATGTCAATAAACAATAGTTCATCTGAAGAGTTTATAACAAGACCTTTATATATGTTTCCAATTTTTTTAAAGAATACTAAGTGTGAATAACTCATTCTTATTCTTTGTTTTTCTTTAAAGAGTATTCTTTCTATAGAAACCTTATCAGGTTACCTCCTTGATAATTTTTTTTGTAATTATTTATGTATCTGGTCATTGTAATGATTGAGGGATTTAAGGGATAGGAAGATAAATAATTCCATCCATTAGATTGAGGACTATTAGGGCTAGGTAGAAAGAGAATTTTATCTTTGTATCAAGGGCTTCTGGGGATAGGAATATAGAGCCATTCTGATATTTGTATATTTGGATTTCCTTGGTAAGGGAATACAGACTTTTCTGTAAGTATAAAATACAAAATACCTTAATATGGGTTATAGAATACCTTTACCTTAATTTTAAAACTGTTATATTTTTAATATCTTTAAATTCATTCATTATTCTGTATTCTATTATATTACTTGTGTTTACATATTTTTTTATTCCACTTCAATTTAATTGAAATTGAGTAATCATATTAATATTTCTATTCTATTTTTTGTTTTATCTTTTTTAGTCTGATTATGAAAATAAAAATACTTTTGAATTAATCATATCCATTTTTATTATGATTCTTTTACTTTGATAAATAAAATATATAGTGATTCCAATTATTCCATATGATTTAATTGAACCAATTTCATATTCTGATATTGTGACTTTATTAATCAGACTGAGTGCCTCATCTGATTAGCTAATTAAATATGATTTGTGTTTTAATTACTTTAAACATATTAAACTTTTTTTTAATCTACAATTCACCCCTCCTTATTTTATGTATAGTGTTTAGAGAAGACCTTACGATCCTACATATGTTATATGCCTTGTAAGCCTACGGTAAGTGACATGTTTTGAGGTATGTACTGAATTCTATTTTCAATTGTACCCAGATGATGACCCAAAAAATTCATGAGAGGTAAATTTAAAATGGAATCATTATTAATAATTAATTTAAAAATTAAGATGGGTGAATGAAATGGATTGTAAATTTTAAAGGATAAATGTAAAATACTTGGTTGATTTGTATTCTTTTAAAAATGAGGTGTTGAAAAGGTTTCCACTAGTTATGCTCAAGAATTTAAATTTTCCATTTAATAAATTTATATTTTTCAAATTGAATTCAAATCATGGTGGAGTGAGTTTTCTTTGTATTATATTTATATTCTAGCTTTGAAGGAAATTTTGAATTCATGTTTTTGTGTATTTTATATTTGTATTTCTTACATATATTTTATAGTGTTTTAAAATATGAGTTTCAGTATTTAAATAATTAATCTTCCCAATTTATGATTGATTTGAATAGTTTTAGGTTTTATTGTAGGATACATTTTATATTTGGAAAATGAACGGTAATGGATGAAAATAAGTGGTTAAAGACACATTGAGCCGTGAAGGAAGTGAACTAGTGCAACAATAGACATTTTAGGTACCAGCAAAACTATGGAATTAGAGTAGAAAATTTACACATATTTTATGTTATTACATGATGTGAAATTTTCTAGAGACTTTATTTTAGAAGAGATATTTTTAATTCATGATCCCTTCTAATGTAGTGAAAATTAAAATATTGCATGGCATGTAATCTTTACACATCGTGAATATTTTAGAAAGAAAAAAACTAGAAATGAGTTAATGAGTGCTTTGAAATGGGTATTATATAAAAACCACATTGACCACTCCTTTGGGATGATCCAAAACCTAGAGATTCTCCTGGATGCTTTATGGAGATGCCCACCACTGTGAATCCATGATGTTGTCACTTTTTATTAGATTTTTCGTTATTCTTTATTTCACCCTATCATGGATAGCATGAGGGTGATTTATTTTTTTCTTGGAATCCATGAAGAATAGGGATTGAATATATGTGGTATTTTATTATTTATTGTAGTACACATATAGATTTCATATTGGTTCTCCAATTATATACCTTCCATGATTTAATCATTCATGACGATTGTGAGTGGGGTTAGGGATTGGGTTAATTTTATTTCTTTATTTGAGAATGATAATTACTTGAGTTTATGGAATGCAGTTGTTTAATGTTTTATCTAGGGTTTTGAATTCCACCATGACCATTGGTTTTGTCTCTACCTTATTTTTAAATAAGGTCTTGGGTTACTCATCCTTTAAAATCTGATGTACCTGACCATGAGAAAATAAGTGTTTAGGATGAAGAGAATTAACCATGATTGTTTGAATCACTATGACAAGATTCTAATGACTATATAAATATTAATCTATTATTTCATAACATTCCATCCCATGAACCTGGATTCATTGCTTCCTAACACCCTTTTCATATTTTATTCATCCACATTATTCACCAATAAAATGCTTAGTAGTTTATATTTAATTTCTTCAATTTGTAATTAGTTTAGGTTTATTTTATTTAATTAATATTATCTCCAACCCAATCTATGTGGGTTCAACCACATACTTTCAATTACTATACTACCTTATAGTTTACCTGTTTTCTTATTTCATGTTGTAAAATTCTAAATTTTGTAACCCTATGAGAATGAACAATGCCCTGTGGGCTATTAGTGCATGTAAGGATTACCATCTCCATGAATGGTGTAATCCATTTTTTATATCTATAACTTTTATGGATGAATATAAATATTTATATAATGAATATATATGATATTTATATCAGGATTAATATTTTGAAGATGATGGAACCAAGATAAATGTATACGGACAAAAACTGGTGAATTAAAATACTCATGATAAACTAAATTATTAACACCTAAGAATAATTATTTTGGTAAAGAAATATTGAAAAATGGGGATGTTGGAATATTATAAAGGAAATATTTATTATATTATAGTTTTGAAAATTAATCTATTATAGAAGTATAATGAATTAAAAAAAATTACATGAGTTTTGAATTCTTACCAGGAAAGGTGAACCTGACGTAAGGGATTCCTAGTCTCACTTTTATTTGTTGGATACCATGCCAAATTCACAACTTATTTCCTTTGTGTTGTGTATATACTAACCATTTCACATGTTATATCTTTAATATCCTTATTTTAATGAGATTTAACAATTCAATTGATGTTATTTCTTTCATGGGGATTATTATTCAAAAATTACCAAAGTGGTAAGGGTTTCAAGTCACAATCTCATTATTTATCAAGATTGATAATGACTATTCATTTGATGATGAAATATTATGATATAACTCTAAATATACTCATTAATTTTATTATATTATGGTTACTTATTAAAAATACATGTTTCCTTAAAATTTCCTAACCTTATGTACTCAATATACTGATAATATGTATTTAAGGAAAAGTTGTTTTATTTATATCTTCATTCGAAAAAAATTATTCCATATCCATGTTTTCTAAAAAAATTAAAGAAAGATTTTAATATTATAAAATTATTATTTAAGGACATTTTTAACCTAATTTAAATGTTTTCAAAATGTTTTAAAAGTAATATTCATATTATTTTCTATATGAGGTAATTTTGGACTTTTTACCAAAAATGTGGTAGGAATGTTTTATTTTATTTTATACGTCATTAAAGGAATTTTCCACCATCATGAATGCCCAATTTTTTAATATTAATTTAAAATTTTCCATGGTTATTTTAATTAAAAAATCCATAATATTTTGGAAATTTGTTTGTAACAACCTGAACTGTTATAAATAAAATTCACTTCATAATTTAATTAAATGTATTATTCTGTAATAGGGTTATAAAAACACATGCACTCCTTTGGTTTTATTATGTTATATTGTATTTAATTGA
Source organism: Viscum album (assembly GCA_963277665.1). Lineage (NCBI taxonomy): Eukaryota > Viridiplantae > Streptophyta > Magnoliopsida > Santalales > Viscaceae > Viscum > Viscum album. The sequence continues at coordinate 1,710,272,465 of OY728165.1, read as the reverse complement.
TCATTATGAATCATTCACATTGATAATATAGTCGTTGATCAGTGATCAAATGATTAGAATAAAATAGGGTTTTAACAAATCAAATTGACAAAGACAAATGGAAATGATGGTCTTAACTAGTAGGATTGTACCCTATGAAACCCACTTTTCAGATATTCTAAACGATATGGCATCACTGAGATTTTCCCTTGACCAATCCAAAGCTGATAACCCACAACTTAACCATAAGAGAAACTGTTTATATGAGAAGTTTAATTTCATCGAGATCATGGCCCAAACCATGTTCGTTGAACCGCCCCATAAAACTCCCATCGTTACGCACCTTACCCTTAGATAGTTCTCTAGTGTATTAATGGGATATGTATCAAGACCCTAGCAATATAAGTATGTAAATTATTTTTGTATTTAATAATAAATATATTTTCATCCAATTGTTGTTACTTTATAAATGTTTTTTTATTTTTACTCAATGAAACAAAAATAGTATTTTCGGTTATTATTCAAATTCAACTAATAAATTTATTATTTTCAAATTACGAGATACCCATTTTCTCTCTCGTAAACACATTTTATGAATTTTTTAGAAACAACATCATGCTGTTGAAATTGTACTATGATTTTCTATGCCAAAACAATTCTGTAGTGAATACCATGCCCATTTCCTATCAAGGGTATTCACCTTTATAAACTTAAAATTCTTTTACTTGGGACTTACATGTATGTATTCGACACTCCTTAATTATGGAACAGAATATGATGATGAATGAATCCATGTTGTTTGATCTATGTGGTACACTTGATCATGAAAATGAAATGAATGTGATGGGCTAGCCCGGAATTATATAATGATCCAATGCATCGGTTAATGCTTAGTATCATGATATGTCATTTTGGTATATTGAGTGAACCTAATTAATTTATGGGGATTTTTCCACCATGATTTCTTGTCATTTTATCCTTAAACTAGGTTGATGATGTAGTGTTTTAAGTTGTTTTCATATTTCTCATGTTATGGTTATTATGTTATATCATGACTCATTATTCATGTTTATGATTATGAATATTTTTATGCCATATTGATATATGTATTGTCTAACATGTATCACCTTATTCTATTTTTATGACTTTAATGGGCTTTATAGCTCACCCCTTTCTTGTGTTTATCCCCAAGTTATCTTATATAGTTTTAAAATCCATGGAATTTTAGAAGCATGTTAAGGAAGTTGTCAATAATGTTTTTTTATCCCATGTTATAGCTGTTATTCCATGTACCTAACTCCTAGAGACACTAGAACTATTGATCTTTTGGGATTTAATATTTGTACTTTTACTTAATGAATGTGTAATAAAAAGAAGAGTTGTTATATTTTTTATATTTTAAGTAGTGTTTTCAAAATGTAAAGTATATTTTGTTTAAGAATTTTTTAATGATATTTTTATGATCTTTACATTCACCAATGAAAAAATACCTCAATGTTTCTTATTCTTTACTAGGTATATGATGCATGTATTCCATCATTATTATTTCTCTAGATGTTTTAACTTTATGATGATAAGATTTTTATGAAACATGTTTTTTCCCATGGGTTATGCTATGATAAATTTTTTATGAAACACATTTCTTATCATGGGTTCAGATATGATTAATTATTTATGTTCTTGTGGCACAAATATATATGATTTTAACTATTTGATGTGTTGGACATATACCTCCATCCAATATATTTGTTAAATATTGTTATCTCATGAGATAAACATGAATCGAATGGGGAGTAAATCTAGTTAAGTAAGGGACTTTTTCCCTATGATAATGTTCATATTGAACCTTGATTAATATGATGGCTTCGGGATAGAACCCAATCTAATATTATAGTCTTTATATTGATCCTATACTAATAAGGAAATTATTTTATATTATTATGTGTATTCCAAAATTCTATGTATTATGCAATGTTATGATATCATGATTAATTTTCATTTATTCTTTTATAACTCATGTCTTACAAACTTCTAATCTTTATTCTCTAACTCAAAATTAATATCAATGATATATAGTGTATGATTTTCAAATGTTAAGCTCGTGTTATCATACCTTTTACTCATGTTATGATTATATGATCATTGATATCTCCCGTTTTACCATTACTAATTATCATATCTCACCCTTTCCTATGTTTAATTCCCCAATTTATGAAGATTGGTTTTATGTATGATATGAATAAGAGGGTGATAGTTATGAAGAACATAATGGGGGGATTATATGAACAAGTTGATTAGGTTTCTGAGTTTACAAAGATACTATACCTATACGATTCTAGTGTGGTTTCTTTTGTTATGTCAAGAATATTCATCAATTTAGATGTATGATATATGTATTAGAAGTATGGGTTTCTGTATAGAAAAACTTTATTTATTGTGATATTTACAATATCATATAACATGTTCCTAAAAACTAGTTAGATACAATGATGGTATGATCCTTATGAGTTTCCACATGAGTATATATATCCTTTATATTGAATTAATTTAGTTCCTCTTGCATGTAAAGAACCCAATTTTCATTTTCAAGGTCATCGTTAAGGTTTTAGGTTTCTAAGTGAGAATAAAATGACATATTTTAAACCTAATTTAGGATCAATATTCAAGAAAAAGTTATATCTTGAAAATATACAATGAAATTTTCAAGGGGATGGTCTTTAGATTTTTTGAAAGATTTAGGTAAATAATTAAAAGGTTATTCATTTTCAAATTCATTTTCATTAAATTGAGAAGTTTCATTTTAAACATTATTTTAAAAAACATTTTGAGAAAGATATTTTGGAAAAAAATTAACCAAAACAATATAGATTGATTATTTAAATATTTTAGTCCTTTTTTAATGATTATTTATTTCTTTTATGAGTTAGAATGCACAATAATGACACCTTCATCAGATTTTGTATCAAATTTTCGATTATTTTATTTGGTGTGTAAAATAAGATATTTTCTACCAAAAACATTAAAATCCCATATCTAGGTATTTTATTTTCCCAAATTTATTAAAGGGTATTTTTGAGAAAAGGCCTTACGAGAATGAAAATAATGAAAAAAATTAATATTCAGGGACTCGCCCTAGAAATATTTTATTAATTTAATTTATTTAAAATATTTTAAGTGATTTCATGGATAATTTGAATTCATCTATACACTGCCATGTTTTTTATGGGTTTAAGGAGTAGAATAATAATTATTATAGACTTAAAAATAACATAAATCAGGAAATTCATTTTTTAAATTCGCTTACATGATCACTTAGAATTAAAAGAAATTTAAAACTTTTTCATTTCAATATTTTTAGAAATTTTGATGATGTCTTTACAAGATTCGATTTTATGCAATAAGAAATATTCCCCTGCTAATCATTCAATGTTCTCAAAAAAATGTTGGATTTCACTCAAATAATTTTAATTTTTTAACATTAAAATAAATCAAGATGAATTAATTAAATAGATTTAGAAGAAGAAAACCCATTTTCTATATTTACAAAATAATTTGTGTTAGTTACCATGTCGGTATATTTCAAAAACCATTTCATATTTGAAATGATATCTCTGTGGATCTCATACTAGTTTATACATTTTATGTTGAAAAGTGAGTATCCACTATAGTGACCAAATAATCTATGAAAAACCCATGAATAATTATCCTATACACTCAATGATTTTAAATTTTGGATAGATTGGGATTTAAAATTAATTGTATTAATAATTTTAAAAATATAAGCACTAAATAAAACATTTTATTTAGAGTTAAATTTTTTACAGAAAAAAAAAATTCAAATGAAATTTTAAAAAAAAATATCAAATAATTGACTAAATCCTAGAGATTTTTATTTTAATAATTTAATTAATAATAAATTTTTAATAATATTAGAGTTAGAAAAACTAATGGTAATATCACTGATCATATTAACCTTAAAGTTATTACCAATGTAAATGTGACCTCCTTCGAAATTATCGACTCGATTGAATTGAGAGAAGCCTCCATACATTTTTTCTATAAAAACCACTATCTAGATACCATATTCCTTATTTTTATTATACCAAAATAAAATCTTCCAATAATAACAAGTGACTAAAGTTTTTAGAACTGAAAATGAACTTTGGTCTGCTGATTTCATCCAATAATAATTTAGTAATCTAGATAAGGTTTTATTTTTTGGAAAATTAGATCAAATATGAATTTATTTTAGTATCTATTATAGTGAATTCTTTTAATAACGTTCAAAAATTAAATGAAAATTTATTTCATAATAATTTAAAAACATTTATTATGAGAAAACATTATAAAAAGTAGGATTTGATGGATTTCTCATGATCCTATAATGATTTGAGAAACCAAGCCCAACCCATTATTTTTTATGTCTTTGAGTGACTGAATTTTTTTTAGATTATTTTCTCCTTGAGTGAGTTTATAAAGATAACATTTTAGGACTTTTAATGGTATATTCAAGATTATTTTCATCTGGTTGATTCTTAACTTTTCATGTATAATTATTTTTTTCCCTTGAATAGAATTTCCTTTCATTTTGAAGTTATTATTTTTCATTAAGTAATTGCTTGTACTTCTTATCAAACTTATTTATATAAATAATAAATTATGAAAACCATTTTTTTATTATGTGTATTTTTTAGGCCTTCATAATTAAGGTGAATTTAAGAGAACAAAAAGAAAATAGAAAAGATGAATTAAAGGAAGAATAGGAAGAGGATTAAATATAAAGAGGGGTACTAACCTCAACATCATCATAAAAATGTTCTATAAGGATATTATGAATTTAGTGGCTTGAAGTGGTTGAGTAAGTTATGTACATGGATTAATCACATACACTTCACAATGTGACATTGACATCCTTATTACCTTGTTTTTTATTTAACCTTATTTTTTTAGATGGGTAACTCTATCATGATGTGTCCTTTATTTTTTTCATTCATAAAATTTTACCTCCAATTACACTTTAATTTACCTTATTTTTTCAATTATAGAATTTATATTCTTGAAAAAATGGTTCATGTTCTTGGAGAATCAATAAAAATAAAGAAATTTTTCACTGAATGAATCATCATCTATAGAATTTATGGTTATAATATTCTTTATGTCATTATATTTAGTGGAATCCTTCTCTAATTAACACTATATAATAATTTCATATGTAATTAGGTATCTGATAATTTCATTGAACAACATTTTCATTACAAACTTTACATAATGTATGGTAGTAAATTTGGGCTCCAAATTTCTTAGTAGGACCCAAATTATCTTTTTGACAAGGTATTCTATAGAAAAATAATCACTGAGTGACTTTATACCATTGAAAATTTCTATAAACAATATAAAAATTATAGCGATGGATTCATTAAGATGCATCAAAAATATTTTTGAAATATTTTCTAAACATATCCAATCTATTATATTTAACCTTATTCATTCCATCATGTGTGACTTAAAGTAATTCCCATATTGTATAATTCATTTTACATGTACATGAATGATTAAAATCATTTTAATCAATACCACTGTGTACAGAATTAATTTCTATTCAATTTAATTGTGCATTTTAATATCATTGGGAGTCCACTTTTCTAGAGGTTCATTAGTTGGAATATATTCTGGAATAAACATTTTCTAAATGGGGTAACAAATAATACTAATAAAATTTGACATACGTTTTCCCATAATAATAATCTATTCCATAAAAAATAGGAGCAAACGAATAATAATTATAATCCATCATAAGAATATCATACTTTGAAATTGATTAAGATTTAAAAAAAAAATTTAGAACATATTTTTAAAAATACAAAGAAACACCATTCATTCCAATTATTTTTTGAAGTGGAATGGATATATGGGGTGGGGGTGAATTAAATTTTAAAAATTTAAAGTAGAAGGAAAATGTAACTTCAAATTTAAAAATAATTGAAAAGATAATTCAATTAAAGTACTGAAATCAGTTGAGAATTAAATGATAAATTTTATATGTTTCATAAATATTAATATCAAATCTATTTAAGTGATTCATCATGATGGAAAATTATCATATAGAATTTATGAAATTATGAGAATCATTGAGGAATGATGAAATCTGTAAACAAATGAGAGAGTGAACATATTTTGATAAGGAATTTGGATGTAGCTCGATGTGAGCACCTATGTCTACACCAATTGACTTGAGAGTTCAATATTTTTAATCCCTTGAACTTATCGGTGATTAAGATACTCATATCACAAAATTAATTTTTTTTAAACCCTATTCACTACTTCAAAAATGGGCAAGGGAAGCGCCACCCTTTATCATCACTTTTTTTAACGCTGATAATGAGGACCCCATTATCAGCGCTTTTTTTTAGTGCTGATAAAGGGGGGGGGGGATTTATCAGCACTTTTTCCTAGTGCTGATAAAATTTATATTTAAAAAAATCATGAAAAATAATATATTGTTATATAAGTATATTTATATTGATATAAATATAATATATATTTTTTAAATATTTTTTAGATAAGTATATATAGACTATTACATTTAGTATATAAGAAATTTAGTGAAAATGTATTTAAAATATTTTAAAAAATATTTTTAACTAAAAATTTCCTAATTATAATTGATTAAAAATCAATTAATAACAACCTGAACACAAAAAATCAAAAAAAATTAATAAAAGATCTAAAATAAGTTGAAAATGTAACTCAAACTTCAAACGGCCATAAAATTTGATCTGAGTGTCTATTTGAGCTCTACAACATATCAAATCGAATCTTGTAATGAGATCTAAGTTCTAGTGACTGAAGGGAACCTTCTGTCACATTTTTAAAGTCCCAAAATGGTCCATAAGGCCACCAATACTGTGTTTTTAATCGGGTACCCCGATTTTTTAACATTCAAACAGGTATAACTTCTGATCAGGATGTTCTCTAGGCCTGTACCACATATCATATCGAATATTGTTTAATTTTCTTAGATTTTACTAGCTGTAGAGTTGAAACAGACTTCTGGATTATAATTTTTGGTCATTTTAACATTCTATGGATTTTCAGATTCACATATATATGTATTTATTCGTATATATATATATATATATATATATATATATATATATCTGTTTGGGTGTCTCTGTGTATGTGTGTGTGTTGTATATATGTATGTATGTATTTATTTATTTAAAACACACATAAAAAACATATTTTATAAATGTATTTAAAACTAGTCTTATAAATATATATTAATATACATATAAATGTATGGATAAAAAATTATAACTATATATATATATATAAAAATTAATATACTAATAAATATTTATAGTTATACTAATATATGAATAAATATATACATATTAATATAACTAAGTTTATTTATATTAATATGAATCTATATTAATATACGAATAAATATAACAATATATATATAAATATATATTAATATACAAATATATATATATATATATTAAGATATGAATAAATTTATATGTATTAGTATAACTAAATATATTTATATGAATATGAATCTATATTAATATACGAATAAATATAACTATATATATATATATATCATTAAATAGAGAAAAAATGAAATAGCTTAGTGGTAAAGGTGTTGGCCCGCAAGTGGGGAGGTCACGGGTTCGAGTTCGGGTGGAAGTAAGGAGGTGCACGCGGGCATGTTGGGCGATGTGCGGGAAAGGTCAGTACACGTGATAGTGGGAGGGGTATTCCTAGATCTGATAAAGGGGGTGTCAAGCACTGTTAAAATCCCCCCCTCCCCAAACACATTATATATTCTTTTTTATTTTTTTTAAAAAAAAATTAACTTTTATTAGTGCTTTTTAAAAGTGCTGATAAAGGACCCCTTTTATCAGTGCTTTTTTTAACAATGAGAAAGCGGTTCTTTATCAGCGCTTTTTTAGCACTGATAAAAGGGGATTTTATCAGTGCTTTTCTAAGCACTGATAAAAGGGACCCCCTCCCCCTATCTTTGCCTCAATTTACAGTGATTTTTTTATAATTTTTAATGAACTTTTCTAGTGCTGATAAAGGTCATATTTGTAGTAGTGATTATTCTTCAGTAGCACAAAAGAAAACCCATTTCTCACTTTTGTAGAGTGAGAATCCATTGAAGAAGGTGATGAGAAGAAGAATTTTTTATAGTGGAAACCCCATGAAAATTATACTTCCTAATATATCAAGAATATATTTATAATTAAGGATGAGTGATTGAGAGAAATGGTGAGAGGATTTGAGAGATTTGAAAATGAGAATTACCTCATTGAGAGGATTTTGGGTATTCAAGAAATTTGAAAAATTATTAGATTGGATATTTATATTGGTGACTAATTGATCACTCCAAGATTTTAAACACCTCCTTTAATATAATCTAAGAGGTTTAAGAAGCATCTCAAATTTACTAGGGGTAATTTAATCCAAATAATATAACATTTATGAATTTTTTACTCATAGTGAATGAAGGCATTGACTATCTACTTGAAACTTCTCATGGTGTAAACTAAGATGTCACAGTGTGAACATATTTCTTAAAAAAACATAGAAATATTCCTCAGTTTATTCATGGTGTGAAGTAAGCTTCACAATTTGAAAAATAGTTACAAAAAAACATCATTACTCCTTCTGAAAATAATTTTTGGAAAGAATTGAAATTTTAGGTTAACCTTCAAGATGTCAATTAGGTTTCAAAATGTGAGGTAGTTAATTTTTTTATTATATATTAAATCTAAAATTCACACAAATAAGACTGTAGAAAATAAAAAAGAGTTTTTATAGTCCTGAAATAACCCTAAGAGAAAAATCAGTACAACATCAATAACCTTGATTGGATTCTTCAAACACTTTGTAGAACTTTTCAACTAAATTTTATTCTTCTGGTTAGATATTTTACCCACTTTCACTATCAATATAGTATTATAACCTATACATTATATTTATTTTTCACTTATTATCAACACTTTGAGATCATTGGGTTATATTTTCTTGAATTTATTCACATTTTAAAAACATTTACATAGAAGATAACCATATGAATTTATGAGCTAGAAAAATCCTTTACTATCCTCCCTTAAAGCATGTAATAAATTAAAAAACATAAAATATGTGTAATAAAAATATCCTTATAATTTTATCAAGAAAGAGTTAGATAAAAAATAATCTGAAGAGAAAAATGAAATAGAATACACATCTTATGACGCATTGGTCCGAGATTCAGGAATTGAATTTATCAATGTAGAAACTCCTTTGATCTACCACTTGAAATGACATCTATCACTAAACTTCAATTATTTTTAATATTCTAAACACCTGTATATTTATGACACATGTAAATTATTTAGTTGACATCATATATCTGTTAGGATAACTAAAATAAATTATATAAAATTTATAAATTATCTATATTATTTACAACGTTTCTCTCTACATTTTAGGGAATCTAGACAATTTATTATCAAATTTCCAATTTTTACACTATAAAAACATTTCCCTTCTTCTTCTTCAGCTTAGTTGTTAGTGTGGAATCTATAAAACCTTTGTTCCTATCCTTATAGACAAAACATTTTCTTTTTTATTTATAAACTATCAACATGGCACTCAATCCCTGATCCCCATATCCTTCTAATTTATCCTAAATATATTCAAGAGATAGTGTAAAGGATTAAAGGGGTAATTTATATTTTAATTCATGAAAAAACTTCTAGAGCCTTTACAATAGTTATTTAAAAATAAAATATCTATCCAATTCAAGATGAAAAGGAGAATTCATCCTCTCAAAATCCTTGAATCACCAAATCATATTGAGTAAAATAGTAGGAACTTAGGTCTCTTATATAATTTCCCATAGAAATTTTTTTCAACATTTAATACCATACATGCCTAGTTTCTTCATGATATATCCTTTTTAAGAGATTTAACATTTGATAGGTAGCCTAGATCAAATGTTAATTTTCAAACTTTTACTCCATAGTAATAATAATGTGGGGTGAGACTTCCTGGGTGTCTTTTATATGTTTGTAAAATTCAACTAAATCCATTTTTTGAATCACTTCACCAGTTAATTTCTTGGGAAGAGGATTCTAAAACACATAGAACTTTCATTATTGTTTGTGATCTATTTTTAAATTATGATATAAGTTGAAAAGGTTGCAATGATTTATCTTTTTCTAGACAAGGATCAATCTTGAGGTCATGTTTGATGATGATTCCATTTATGTAGAAAAAAAATATTTTATTTAATGAGTATCATACCTTATAAGGATTAATATAACATTATATTTAATGGACTCCCACTAGAATTAAGAACACTTTTAAGTATTCATCATAACCATTAGTGGGCCAAGATCCATATTTCACCAAGGATTACACAAATTTATTCACATAAATAAACCATGACTATTTTAGTTTAAGATAATCCCAATAATAATAGTTTGGACATTTGGATTGCTTATTATATAAATGTTTATCTAATCCATCATATATATAAACTGAACTTCATCCCTTTATTATCCTAAATATTAGGATTTCTAATCTAGTGTAACCCAAATAAAACACCAATAATAATTAATAAAATATTAATTAAGGGGTAATCATGTTGAGAATGGCAATAGTTATAAAAATAATCCCAATTAAATTATAAATTATGTTCCTTGCACTATATAATCCTGGGGAACTCATGATTAGCTCAAATATCATTGGTTGGATAATAGTGGTATTTAAAAGTGCCTATTTAGAAGTAATCTCACATTTATTATTTTAAATATATTTCATATCACAATATTATCTCATGTTATTCCCTTTTATAATATATATTGTAGTGATTTATTTTTTGAAATCTTATTCACTCCACAAAATCAATATGTTATAACTGTATTATTATATAACAATTTACACAAGCCACAATTTGTATTACTCGCCCAAAATTAAAAGTAATACATATTCATACATATCCAAATTAATTATATAAATATGGTACATGAACTTTCATGTTAAGGCATATAGTCATATGAGATTGAGAATCTATACATGAGTAATCATGTAGTGATAGACATCCAAGTCCATTATCCATTATAGATTAGAAATAATCCTTTAGGTTAGTTGGTAGTATGACTGTAAGTCTCTCTCTATAAGTAAACTTTACTTAAGATATAATTCCATTCATAATAATTATAGAACCTAATATTTGTAAACTATATTTAATATCTAAATTGAAGTTCATAAATTCTATTGTAAACTGATTTCATGGTAGATAAAAAAGGTAATTCCTTATGGAGTCTTCAATACCATAAAAGTCCAAGCTCTATCCAAGAATAAATTTATCATATAAATTTTGGCATAAAAATATTCATAATAAAAAAAATTAATTACTATGAGAAAAACTGAGAATAATAATCATATAAATGAAAATTGTAAATATTTAAACATGAGATAACCATTTATGATCTATTTATAAATAAGATCAATATATAAAAACATTATAATTTTAGCATTTTATTATGCACATTCCGTAATTATGAATATAACCCCTCATATTCACGTCAATATGAAAATTTAATATTTATCATTATATTGAATTCTAAAATATGTGATATTTTATGAATTATAAAGAATTTTATAATTGAATTTCCATCATATAGCCATTTTACATAATAAAAATATTACATATTTAGAATTTTAAAGAATTAATCATTAATTTAGAAAAATTCCAAATAATTATGAAGAATTGATTATTTTAAATATAAAAAATATATATTTCAGCCTGATTTATGTAATTTATAAACATTAAAAAATTACCCCTTCAATTACTGGAAAAATAAACCCTTTTTTATATTCAATAAAACACCCCATATAAATTTAAAATATGTTTAAAAATTTATTTTTTAATATTTATGGAATACTTAATAATAAATTTTTCATAAACATTTATCATTTAATTATGAACTTTTATAATAAACTAATTAGTTAACATTTCATTAATTAATAAATCTCCTCAAAATACAATTTAATAATTATTTATAAATAGTTTATAAAGAATTCAAACCAAATTATAAATCACTTTTGTAAAACTATAATATTCATGATGTCCTATAAACTTTAGTGAGGATTCTGTGGTTGTTTTGGAGTACCTCAACACATCTGTTAGGTAACATCCACACCAATCCCTAGTGAAGACTAGCTGGCCATTTTTCATATCTTAACACTTAACACGTGGTCAAAACCACTTATTCACCATGGTGTAATGAATGAAAGGAACCTATTTTACATGTGTTAACTCTTTAAGAATGGTTTGAAATTGAATCCTCAACGTGCCACAGTGAATAGAGAGTGGCTATTTTTCATGAATTAATGCTTAAAAAATAGTTTAAAATGGTGGACTCTGTTGTGGTAAAGGAATGGATAGTTTTTATGGATGAAACTGTTGTCTATTTTTTCATGTTCTTCACTTCAAAAACTAAATTTCATTAAACATGGATCATGGATCACTCTAATACAATTATTTTTTTTCTTCTAGTTTGACTAAAAATTAATCCTAGTAGTATAAGAAATAAAAACAAGTCATCCAAGATCACCATGGAAGAAATAATAAATCTCATTACACTTGAAATGATAAACCTAGTGTAACATGAATATTGTTAATTAAAAATACATCTGCAACCTTATTGATCTTTGTCTGATTTTTTTCATGACAAATAAAGAAGTAGAAGACAAAAACCTACCACTTATAAAGGTATCCATGGGATAAAAAGAATTATTTTTCATACAAATGATAATCCTTACCCTTCATAATTTACTAGCATCTCATTGTGTGACGGAGGAAGAAAAAGATAGCATTAAGTTAAGATGAATTCATACAAGGCTTAAAGAAGTCACAGTCACACACACTTACATCACATTAAAATGGATTTATATAGAAATGAGTATGATACTTAGTTCACTATGTGATTCACTCACATGTTACAATGCATGAGATATTTCGTTATCCAAATAAATAATCACATGCATGAATGAAACTCCTCATCCTTTTCATGTTATGAAATAGTTTCTTAAATGATATCTTAGGTGGATGATTAACTAATTTTCAAAATTTTCATTAAAGTAAATTTTCATAATATTTTTTAAAATACAATATATTTATTAATTTTATAAAGGTTTTGGTGATGGACGGGATATACGACATGGTTTTGGTTTACATACATTGCATGAACATCAAAACCAAGAATGTTTGTTGACCAAGATGACACTTAAACCACTAAAATTCCCTGTTGACCATTTTAGTACACACATTCAAGGATTATTAACAATTAATAATCACAATGGAAGAAAAAGAAACAAAAAAGTATAGGATTTAAATGGAAGGAATATGAAATTTCATAAAACTAGATAGATAAACTTTATTTAACATGCATACTGTTCCTCAAAGAGACCACTAAAACCTTATTTATATTTTTTATATGTTTTTTATGATAAACACCAAAGTGGTAGAACAAATTCCCCCACCATTAAGGGTATCAATAGGCTAATATGAATCATCCATCATATGAATAGGACTCCATACCCTATATGATTTTCTACCATATCATGACATAGAGGAAGAAACAAAATATCTTTTGGATATGAGGAATTCTACTAAGGATTCAAAAAAACACAATCAAACCCACATCCATCACATATTAGTGGATTTATAAATACATAATGACTCCCCTCATACATCAGTTGAATTAAATCATATGTTAAAAATCATGAGTTAATGGTTTGGCTAGTTCATTCATCACACACATAAGTAAAACTCCTCATATGTCTCATATTATGAAACAACTCCATAAATTATAGCTTAGGTGGATGATTTCTTGAGTTTCAAGACACTTCATTGAATAAAGTTATCATAATACTCCATGTAATCCAATATAGTCATGAATCATATATAGGTTTTAGATTTATTTTATACAAATCCTTCAGTCTCCCACTTGAACTAAATCCTAACAGAGTTTGTTCCATTTCACCATATATTTATTATATACAATAAATTTTTATATTAAATTAAAAACAATTTTTTGAAGTTTTCTAAAACTTTTTTGGAAATATATTATTAAATTAAACTTATATCATGTTACATATAATACCTTGGTAATACCAAAAAAACACTTATTGGATTCACTATAATATTATTTTTGAGAAGCTCTGTGATTGAAACTCAATCCCTATTCAGTCAACCAAAAAGTGTGACCCCATAAGGAATTATATCATTGAAAGAAAATATTAATATTAGGATCTATAAATATAAGGAAATTAAATCCTTTAGAAAAGTGTCAATTCTACTCGATCTATAATGGGATCTGGTGTGATCTTCATCAATCACATGTATCTTCATACCTATTTTCACTAGTCATCACCAAATGAAAACATACACTCTTATATTTTTCCTTTTTACAAGACATTAACTGACCATGATACATAGAGTATGTAAATCCTATATAGTTTTCTCATACATTCTTGACTCTCAGAGTATAGACTGGCCATTTGATGAATATATCACATGTCACTGATCATTGTGGAAGATAAAGATATATGTATCCCATTTGAATAGATGAGCACATCCAATGTACTTTATTGATGTGGAAACATACTATAAAATCTATCTCAATTGAGGTCTGAGATGTTATTCTCATCATATCAGTAGATGAATCCCATTTTAGTTAAGCTCCAAATGACAACTTGTTCAACAACAAACTCAACCACTCTATGATTATATAAGTTAATATGTAGACTTTAATAAGTACGATATCAACATATTAAGGTTATAATTTAATGTATCTCACCAACCTAAGGTACACAGACTCAAATATGATCAACGCACCCATCGTATACCAATGAAATATATATGACACTTCATGTGTGTCACAAACTGAATCTGGTCGCCATCAAAACCAGCACCAATCCCAGCCCATGATAAGGCCTGAAGGGAGTTCCTGATCCCCACAGGCTAGCACAAGTACCTGGGTATTATAAAATTAATGTTGCAAATGATTTACCTGAGTTTATAAACATACAAAAAAACAAATCCAACAAACCAAATATTGTTTTTTCAAACAAAACCATTCTTTACAAAATTTCGGAATTCAGTTACACAATTTAAAAAAAAGACCATTACAAAGGTACAAAACCAAAAAGGACAACCCAATAACCTCCTCGTGGCAAGAGGCACTTACCTCAATCCATCTCCAAAGCACTTCTTCATGAAGGACCATTAAAACCTGAACCATTGGCACAAAATCTGTACCCAAAAGTACGACAACAAAATAACTAAGTATACTTACACCCAAAGGTATAAGTAGGTTGTGATCCAAATCCCATTAGGATACAACCACTAAGATATTCCATGTGATAAATATTTAAGGATGAAAATCATTCATGTTTTCATAAACATGAAATTCTAATAATAATTTCAAAGAGATGCAACTTTAAATAAAAATAGTTTTCAAGTGGGATACTTTAAAGAATAGAAGATTTTAAAAAGAATGTCAAAGTTATTGAATTTTCCAGACAATCATACCATATGTCGACGGTTAGTAAAAAATATTTAATGGGAATAAGCACTGGGAAAATAACCCCTAGGTACTAGCTCACTATGGGTCCCATGTACATCGTATCTCGATGAAAGTAACCATCACAATATATGTTCTCGTGCACACAAGCCACTGCTAGGGATCATACCCATAAACTAGTGTTCCCCCAACATCATCTCCATCATCATAATTCTTATAGTTTAGTTAGAGTTGTCATATTCAAAGTTTTTACAAGAAACTGAGGCCAAACCCCATGGGGTCGCTAGCATACTAGTACATGTCCACCCACCTAGATACCCGGGTTTCCATCTTGTAATTAAACAAGTTGAAAAAGCCATGAAATATAATTTTCATATGAAAATACCACTTCAACATCACACATTCACCAAACATCCCGCATGTATATTTGACAAGTCACATAATCCCCTTATTCATTCAAATTCATTTCAAAATCATAGTCACGCCAAAATAGCCCACAACACTTTTCGCATATATTTCACACTTCATAAAATCCTTTAAAAATTTTATAAAAACATTACAAGATAGTTTAAATCACATAACATCCCACTCACATGTTACATAATATCCTTTTCACCTTAAAATTCATTTTATCATCATACTCACACGAAATAGCCCACAACATGTTTCGCACCCATATCAAAATTTAATAAATCATCTCAGAAAATTAAAAAACATTCTCAAAATGTTTGGAATAAAAAATAAACACTTTACCTTTAAAAATTCCATTATAATAACATACACCCACCAAAAAAATACATAAACATCCTTTTCACACTTTGTGTAATCATTAAAAAATTTAGACTTTTCATAGAACACTTTCAAGAGGCATGACATGGTTTTGCGCCTCAAACCCATTAAAAACCCATATTTTAAACCCAAATGCACACCAAAACCCTACCAAATCATAATTTGAATCCCATAGAACATTTAATAAACCACTTTCATATGTTATAAAATAAACCCAAATATTACCACAGGAGTTACACATGGAAAACACCCAATTTGAAACAAAAGTGCAACTATAAAATTAACCTCTTGACAAACTCCATCAAAAAATGGTTTTCATACAATGAAAATCATATTAAGAACATTAAAAATAAAAAAAATCAATCATTATAACTCATCAAGAAATTCTTACACATGGAATCACCTACCGCAAGTGTCGAAACTCTCAAATCTTGGTGCGAAACATCAATCACACCACTGTCACACTTCAAGGAAGTGAAATAAAGACCTAATCTACAATATTTCAAAAAAGAGACAAAAAAATATAACCCTAGGTATGAACCCTAGCTACTGGAAATTTTAGAACCTAATGAAAAGTGAAAGAAACCCTAAAAAAATGGGAGGAACATGAGAGGAAACTGACTTAATTGATATATATTGAAAAAAACGCCCCAAATACATTATTAAATTAATTTTAAAATAGAAAAAAATTAAATTGAGGTTCTAATAAGGCTGATTAGTTCTTGTGAGAACTAAAATGGAGGTAAAAGAGTAATAATTGAAGGAGTTATAAAAGAAACAATTTACCTATTTAAATCTGGATGATTTGAGAAATCCAAAGAAGTTTATCCTTAATTTGAGATTAATATGAGCTCCAAAGAGGGGTATAATAGAATAAAAGATAGACTTAGGTAATTGGTCTCATGTGAGAGTTAGAATCATTAAAAACCCATAAAAATTGAATGAGATGTTAAAGAAATAAAAAATAAATCAGGAAATGGGATTTTAGTCTATCCCAACACCATAATAAAAACCCAAATCTATCATTATTATGGATTCTTATGGGGTCAAAATTGATATGGTGGTTTTAATATACCAGGTGATGCCAATTGAGAAGTATAATGGGTGTAAAATATTGAAAATGAAGGAGTTATAAAAAAACCAAAATTTATTTTTAAATCTAGAAATGGGCTCATGGTTTGGCCCAAATTTTTAAAACCCACCATTTCCACCAAAATAACTGGGAAACCACCAAAAAAATTAGTAATGGAAATTAAATGAAGAAAAAATTAAAAGAAGTCATGTATTTAAAAATTATCCCCACCATAAATCTTTCCACCCACATAAAGCAACAGCTAGGCCAAAAGCAAAAACAAAACCCAACTGAAAGGCCGAAATGGGATCCTTTGCCTTGTTTCTCCCACCCCTGGAAGGCCAAAGCACCTCTAGTGATCAATCAAGGAATAAATACTCTCAAAAAACAAAACTTACACCACATTCCTGAAATGATCAAGCACATTCAAACTTTATCCCAAAATAAAACTCCTCAAACACTATCTAAACAAGACTCAAGAAATTTACCCAAACAAACAACAATATCGAGCAAGGTTACACTTACCCTCCTATAACTAGACCTTTGGGTGCTCTACAATCCCAAATTTTACCCAAGGAAGATGTTGGTAGTTAGATATCTCTGAACGAGACTACCTACCTCCAAGACAAGACCAAGGAAAAATCTGAGTTACTAGTATGGGGAGACACAAATGGGCTCCCCACTATAAGAGACAACTTAAATTTTCTCGAGAAAGAGTCGGGACACTAAAATGGGGAGGCTCAAAGAGACTCCTCAGTACAAGGGGTAGACATCCATTAGACCTTTATAAAATAACATTAATAAAACTCATAGTAAATCTCTCCACCATAAAGATTAACCATCTTAATCAACCAGCATGAGTTGGAATAGAAATACCCCACAATTTAAAGATTTGGGACGGCCACATAGGTAGTCTGCACAGTTTGGGAAATCGTGTGATAACAGTGGGGATCCTTCTCCTCCAATGGCCCGAAGGCCTTCATTTTTTAATGATTTTGATAATCCACCTTTCAAGGGCTGAGGTGGAACCATTACAAATCTCGTAGGTGTAAGTATTACATGGCTCAAAGGCCTTAGATGAATTCATTTCCGTAGGCTTCAAACATTACTTACAACCCACGCTAACTACTTGGAACTCCTCCTCCCCAGCATCTACATCGTGGAATCAGCTCTCCACCTTCCCATAGCTGTTTGTCTAGGATTTCTCATGCATACACAAGCTTGTCTCGATGGCAGGTGCCATACCCTCTCATTCTTTCAATCTATTTAGCTTCTTCTGTGGTGAAAGTTCCTTTTCTCATCCTCCTTACAGAGCTTGTTCCTTGTAGGTTTTCTGGTTTTCATCTTCACTTAAGGTTGGCCTAAGGCCTTGAGGTGTCCCGAAGGCCTTACTGACCTGAAGGCCTGGTTGGCCTGAAGGCATTAAAGGACTCTAGGACCAAATCGGTGGCCCGAAGGCCCAAACAGGAGAATATTCCCTACTACTACAGTGCCAAACATTAGCTGCTATAGTACCTCCTACAGTACAGCACAGTTCTCTCTATAGTGCTACTATAGTTCCCACTACAGTACATGCTACAGTAACGGAAAATTATACATCCTCCTGGATTTGATCCCGGGTCGCCTGGATCCACTTAAGGAGTCCTCACCAACTAAGATGAGGCTCATGTGCCTTGGGGATCTATCTATTTGCATGGTTTTCTAGGGAATTTTTATTACTAACTGTGTGCTCAACATGTCTACCTAAATCTCAAACCTTTCCCCCAAAACCCAATGGAAACCAAAGGGGGAAGAAATGACATTGGGCGATAACATGGAAATGAGGTCCTCCAACCACTTCCCATCAAACTGGAACAACAAAAACAAAATAAAGACACAAAAGGTTTAAACTATTCCCATCCTTCATACTGAGGATAGGACTTGTACAAGGGTTTGAATAACCCTGGTATCTCCCCTGACTATACACCAGCTTCACTCAGAGACCTATGGCTGTAGCTCAAATGATTGAAGCATCTTTGGCCTCGTAGTAAGTATTTGGAAACCCCCTGAACAAAAATTCTCCTTTCAGTGCCATGAAAACTATAACCTGGTCCCAGATGAGTTCACCAATATATAACACATTCCATACTCACTTAACCCTTACCTAACATTTCACTAAAACAAGGGATTATAATATGTGCACACATCAAACCATGTTTCTTCAGGTGAGGAAAAACATAAGGAAAGGAAACATATAAACACCTTCCTCTAAAATAGAGGATTTTGATGTTTTTCCAAGGGAGACATACTCCCTACATAATAGAGACTCTCAGAGTATTGCACAACCTTTACCTTTATAGTCAAATGAGCACACGACATCACAAGGCATCACTGAATATGACCATTGCGACTGATAGAACCAATAAATGGAAAGGAACTTTATGTCAAGTCCCCAAACAACACACAAATATAGAAAGTGTCCATAACAACTTCTCATTACCATATTTCCCACACTGTTGGCTTAAATTGAACCCCTACTTCAAAGAGACTACGAAGGACCAAGAGGCCCTCTTAGACACCATCCACAATAACAACCCCTAACCACTTCCACCTTCGATGAATCAGGTAACTTAAGAAACTAAGGTTTCTTTCAACCTTCCAAATGCACTCTCCCACTACAAGAGGATCCAAAAAACCAAGAAGGTAAAGGGTGTAAACTCAATCTACAAATCTCAAGAAAAATATTACTTATATTGATCAACTAGGGGATCTTCCAACGGTAAAAAAATCTCGGATAAACTTCAGTCTTGCATTAACTCTTAGTGGGGGCGTATCTTACCCAACGAGAGAACCCAAGGACCCAACCAAGCTAGTCCATTGGTCAAATAGTGCCACAAACTAGATCCAAACACATGAAGGGAACCACCAAAAAGAATTCCTGAACTTTTCCTAGAATATATCACTAACCATCCCTTCAACCCATCTTACCGACCAAACACAAACCCAAAACACCATTCAAACAAGAGGGGTTCTTGAATGAAAAACATCACACAACAAAAAAATTTCCAAAAACACATAAGACACACCATCCCAAACGATTAATTAAGACATCATGTTTTTATTTAAAATTATATCTTTGAAAATAAGTGGTTTAGTGGTTAGCATATCCGCCACTAGTACCCCATGGGCCTCACATAGTCATGTTTCTGTGTAACACCGGGAACCCTCCTCATATCTATCCCGGAACTCATCAATTCATGCCATTAACCATCCATCATCCCATATAACCCCATTCATTTGTTTGTTCTCATAAATACAAAATTCCAAAACAAAAATTATTTCCACTTTTAAAAACCCAAACAGTTAACCAATACTTACTTTTTTTCAAGACCACTAACAATGAAATCAAAATCCCAATTCACATATTACAAAAAATTTCATAAAGGAGAAATCCTTAAATTAATAACTCACTTTCAAGTCATACACATTAATTCCAAAACATTTCAGCCCATTTCAAAACACTTCTAATTTCATGACAAACTCCATTTCATAAATCCCTATTAAATTGGGAACTCAACTCTTCTCATTTCAAAACAAGATTCCAAAATTTCCTAAAACTTTTCAAAACATCTCTATTTACCAAATCAAAATCCATTTCTAAACTCTGAACATGACCTCCAAAACATTATATCCCATTAAAATACCTTTCAACATTTTAGATAACTATATTGGAAACACTTTTTCAAAGCCAACTTTACCACAGTTAATTCTTTCAGAAGAGGTTTAAACACACCATTTTCTATTTCAAAACAATTCTGAAAATTATATCCCACCATTTCACAAATAAAACCATTCCCTTTTTATTAGAAAATCATTTCTCAAAAACTTTTCACTTCTTAAAACCATGTATTTTTTTCTTTAAAACCTAACTTCCAAGATTTCAAAACTAAAGGACACCAGACAATGCGAGAGAAACATAGTTTCAGTCGGTGACTTGGACATATGTTTGGAGGAAGAATTCCAATACTTAACCATCACATACAGTGTTCTATAGAAATATCCCTAGATCCACATGGCTTTTCAGGCCCTGTGATCTCACTGAGACCATTAACCCACCTCTCTTTTCATATACCCTAATCATCATCAAAACTAGAAAACTAAATTACTCAGATAAATCCTGAATTACCCAGGCGACTCAAATCCAATCATGAGGTGAGCTTTCCAAGAAAACTACCCAAAACTAAAATGTCAATTCTCAACAATCCTAGATCCAGACTATCCCAACTCTTCCCCATTTAACATATCCCAAATATAGAGAACCTAACCTCCTCTGATTCCTTTTTTCACGAATTGAATCTGGTTGCCATCAAAACTGTCACCAAACCCAGCATGTGACAAGACCTGAAGGTAGTTCCTGATCCCCAAAGGCTGGAACAAGTTCCAAGGTATCATGAAATTAATTTTTGGAATGATTTATCCTATTTTATAAACATACAACAACAACAAAATCCAATAAACCAAATATAGATTTTTCAAACCAAACCATCCTTTAAAAAATTTCAGAATTGAGTTACACAATTTAAAACAATTTTCAAAGACAATTACAAAGTTAAAAAACCAAAAAAAAAGGACATCCTAAGAACCTCTTCCTAGAAAGAGGCACTTCCCTCAAGCCATCTCCATAACACTTCATCGTGAAGGACCGCTAAAAACACCAACCATTGGCATAAAAGCTGTACTCAAACCTGCGACAACAAAATAACCAAGTATACTTACACCTAAAGGTGTAAGTAGGGTGTGATCCAAATCCTAGTAGGATAACACCACTAATATATTCCATGTGATAAACATTCAAAACGAAAATCTTTCAAAGTTTTCATAAACATGAAATTCCAATAATAATTTTAAATAGATGCAACTTTAAATAAAAATAGTTTTCAAGTGGTCTAACTTAAAGAATAAACAATTTTAAAAAGAATTCCAAAGCCAATGAATTTTGTATCCAATCATACCATATTCCAACGGTAATAAAAAAGTATCTAATGATCATAAGGAATGTGAAAATAACCTCTAGGCACTAGCTAATTGTGGGTCCCGGGTACCTTGTATCTCGGTGAAAGTAACCATCACAATATCTATTCTCATGCACACAATCCACTAGTAGGGATCATACCCATAACCTAGTGGTCCCCTGACATCATCATCATCATCAACATAATATTTTATTTAGTTTTGTCATTATCAAACTTGTTATTTAAAATTGAGGCCAAACCCCACAGGATCACTAGTATACTAGTACACATCTACTAACCTAGATACTCGGGTTTCCCTCTTGTTTTCAAACAAGTTTAACAGGCCATGAAATATAATTTTCACATTTAAATAACACTTCAACATCACACATTCACCAAACATCCCATAGGTATATCAGAAAAGTCACATACTCCCCTTTTTATTCAAATTCATTTTGAAATCTTACTCACACAAAAATAGCCCACAAAACTTTTCTCATCTCTTTCACACTTCAACAAATCCTTTAACAATTTTATAAAACCCTTAAAAGATTTTTCAAATCCCATAACATCTAACTCACATGTTACATAATACCCTTTTCACCTTCAAAATCATTTTATCATCATACTCACACGAAACAGACCACAATATGTTTTTCACTCATATCTAAATTTAATAAATCATCTCAGAAAATTATACAACATTCTTAAAATGCTTGACATCAAAAATCACCACTTTATCTTTCAAAAAACCATTCTACAAACATACACCAACTAAAATAATACATAAAAATCATTTTCATACTTTGTGTAACTCATTAAACATTTAGAATTTTCATAGAACACTTTCAAGAAGCATGACACGGTTTTTCACATAAAACCATTCAAAAACCATATTTTAAACCCGAAAGCACACCAATACCCTACCAAATTATAATTTTCAGCCCAAACAACATTTAATAAACCACTTTTATATGTTATAAAATAAACCCAAATATTACCACAATAGTTACACATGAAAAACACACAATTTAAAACAAAAGTGAAACTATAAAATTAACCTCTTAATAAACTCAATCAAAAATGGTGTTCTCACAATGTAAAGAATATTACGAACATTCAAAATAATTAAATTAATCATGCTAACTCGTCAATAAATTCTTACACATGGAATCACCTACCATAAGTGTCGAAACCCTAAAATCTTGGTGCAAAACATCAAATGCACCACCGACGCACCTCAAGGAAGTGAAACCAAGACCTAATCCAAAAGATATAAGAAAAAATATAAAAAACCCCTAGGTATGAACCCCAGCTACTGGAAATTTTAGAACCTAATGAAAAGTGTAAGAAACCCTAAGAAAATTGAGATAATATGGGAGAAAACTCACTTAATTGAGATATCTAGAATAAAACACCCCAAATACAATAGTAGATGAATTTTCAGATAGAAAAAAATTAAATTGAGGTTTTAATAAGGCTGATTAGGTCATGTGATAACTGAAATAGAGGGAAAAGAGTAAATACTTAAGGAGTTATGGGAAAAAATTACCTCTTTAAATCTAGACGATTTGAGAAATCCAAAGAGGTTTCACCCTAATTAGTGATGAATATGAGCTCTAAAGAGGGTGAGTAGATCATGGGATCCTTCCTTGATTAAGTGGTCTTGGCTGAGAGTTGGAATTACCAAAAAATCAAAAAAAAATAGAATGAGATATTAAATAATTTGAAAACTATTTAAAGCATGAAATGGGATTTCGGGTTGGCCCAACACCTTAATAAAAAACCCAAATCTATCATTATTATGAATTCTTACGGGTCCCAGTGTGATATGGTGGTTTTAATATACCAAGGTATTCTAATTGGTAAGTGGAATGGGTGAAAAATGTTTAAAAATGAAGGGGTTATAAAAGAAATAAAATTTATTTTTAAATCTGGAAATGGGCTCATGGTTTGGCCCAAATTTTGAAAACTCACCACTTCCACCAAATGCTTGGGTAACCCCCCAAAACAAATAAAAATGGAAACTAAATGAAAAATGCCTTTAAAATAAGTCATAGAAGAGACAATGTGGTATACTTAATAGGTCTTGCATCACACAAAAACACATTTTTATAGCTCATGAGTATATTCTGTATCTCTGCAAAAGAATTTGACTATCATTAACCTTTAAATTTTATTTCTAACTGTAATAAACCATGATGAAAATTGGTTAGGGATAACATAAATTCATAATTTTAGTGGTCAATTATCATTACATTTCAAAAAATAATATATATATATATGTACAACCAATGTGAATGAATGAAAAGGTGGATATTTCCTTTAAATGTGATACATTTAATACTCTTAATCCCTTTTAAGAATATTTAATAAACTCTACATAAGAACTAATTTATCATATTATTTATAATAAAATTCTAAAATTAAACTTATTTATACTAGAATTTCATGTTTTTTTAATTACATCATATGTTCAATTTAAATCTCTATATAACCATCTAATAAAACCCTCACACAAACTCGTTAGTGAGAAACATCTATGGAGAAATAAAATATGATCAATGGTCATATTTTGGAATCATATTTATAACATCCAATTCTTTGAACATTTTAAAACTTTATAACATCAAATTTTACATTATCAACTTCTATTGTCTGCATATAGATAATTTCAATTTCATAATGATCATTATTGGAACTAATTTCAAAATAATTTCCCATTAATTAATGTAACTATTTATTTTATTTTTTATACGTACATCCTGAACTCTTTTAAGAGAAAATGACATCTAATCTATGTTAGTAACTAATATAAATCTATATTTTTTTTATTTAATTCTATACCCTAAAATATTTTAGGATCTCATGAGTAATTTACTTTTTAATTTGACTGCTATAATTCTATAGAAAATAGTTATGTTCACTTATACATAATAACTAGACAAAAATACTTACATTTTTCTTTATCATCACATATAATAATATATTTTATAATATTAAGTGAAAATACTCTAATCTTAGACTTTTATAATCCTTTATTTTCTAATTTTTACCATAACTAAGTTCAAACATACTGCCATTATCTTCATAGAAACAATAATATTTTTAAAATATCTTGTTAAGAAATGAAACAAACCTTTTGTGTGAATAAATAACATTTATGTACTCTTAGAAGAAACACTTAACAAATATACTATTGTTCTATAACATATATGATGTCCTATGTGTTTGTATTATTTTTCCCTTACAATGAAGATCTTACTAAAATATACCAATGCGGGATAGAATCACATTCCATGATATTTTAACAAATAGATGAATAAACACATTATCCTAGATAAAATAATTTTTTCCCTTTCATCCTTTTTAAAAATATGTTAAATATTATTTTATTTTAAACACCTATATATTTACAACACTTGTAAAATGTACATTTGTGTTACATAACCTTCAAAAATAAATAATAACGTTCTATAACACCTATACCTTACAAGGATATTCTATGGAGTTTCCAAAATTACACAAGTATTTAAACTAATCCATAATATGGAATTATTATTCGGTCTCCCTAAAAATCATTGATTTTAATGACCTTGACTGGCTTCTTGAAACATATCTTTGAAATTTTCTTCTAACATTCTTTCTATAGTTTGAATGATTATTCACATTCACTATTGCTAAAGCATTTTTACCTAGACCTCATATGTCTAGTTCACTTATTCTCAATACATTGAGAATATTAGGTAAAATATTTTTGAACTCATTCACATTGTCATAACATTTCCATTGAAGATAATAAAATGAATTGATAAAGAATAATAAACCATTTTTCATCTCCCTTTAATCATATTATAGATTTTAATAAATCATAAACTATGTGAATTAGAAACATTCATCTAATTTTATTAAAACAAATTTTTTACAAGCTTATGTCATGAGAAAAAAGTGAGATAATAAAAATTTTATATAAGTTTAGTCCAATGTTGAAGCATTCAAGTTATCTATAAAGTAACTCCTTTGATCTATAACTTTATAGATAACGTAATTCTAAAACCATCAATTATTTATAATATTTTGACTTCATGTATATTTAAAATGATACTAATTCAAAAAATCGTAATCAAATATCTATCTGAATAAGAGAGTAAAATTCTATTACACGTATACCAAATGGGGACTCTCAAAAGGTATTTATGAAATTGTTCAGGTAATCTGGAAAATTTCTTCTCTAATGGAAAATTTTTGCACAATGAAAATAGTGCCATACCTTCTTCTTCTTCTTCTTAGAATTAGCTGATGGTGTGGACTCTCCATTACCTATTTTATTAAAATTATTTCCAAAACCTTTACCTTTCTCTTTCTGTACTTCCAAAATGGTTTTTGATCTCAGACCTCCCATGTCAATCTCAAACATCATCAAAATTATGAGGAGATAATGAAATTTTTTATAGAGTTTATTTATATCATAATTCATAAAAAAACTCTCAAAACCTTCTTAGTAGTGATTGAATAATTAAATATATGGCCAAGTCAAGATGAAGAGGAAAAATTATCCTCTCCAATTTATTAACCTACCCAATCAGGTTGAGTATATTAGTGGATAATAAGTTCTATTCTATCATCTTACATGAAAAATAGCTTTTTAAAATTCATACCATTTATTCTTAGGTACATATTTATAGAGGATTTTCAGGTTATATATCATTTGATAGGAATCCAGGGTCTCTTGATATTTTTTATCTTAGATACTGTGGTAACAATAAATATCATAGATATGTCATATCCATCTTTTAGATAATTATCAATGACATATAAATCCATTAGTTGAATTCTTTCACTCATTGGTTTCCAAGGAAGAAGTTTTTCTGACACATAAAACTTTCTTTCATGTTTGAAAACTATTATATAATTCTAATAGTAGACAAAAAATCAATAATTTTTTTCATGTAAAGGATAGATATCATGTTCATGTTTAATGATGATTCCATTAATCTAAAAAAAATACCCTATGAGATGAGTATCATTCTATGAAAATTTTAAAAAGGAATTTTATTTAACAGGATCCCACTAAAATTATAAACCCTTTTAAATATTTATCATTAAAATTAGTGTGAAAATATCTATATTTTAATATTCCTTACACTAGTTTGTTCATATTAATGATCCATAATTATTTAGGTAGGGAATCATCCCAATTATAATAGTTTTCACCCTTGGATAGTTAAGTGGATAACTCTTTATCTAATCCATAATATGGATAAATATTACTCTATAACTTTGGTATCCTAATTGATAGGGCTTATTGGTTAGTGTAATCCAAATAAAATACCAAGAATAAGTTAACAAATAATAATAAAAGGGAACTCATGTTGACATAGAAAATACCCAAAAAAATAATACCAAGTCAGTTATAACTTTCTTTCCTTACACAAATAATTTTTAGGTATTCATGTTAAGTTCAATAATATATGGTTGGATGATCGAGGTATTGAAAAATCCAACTTTATAAAGAATATAATAATTAGTATTTAAAAGGTATTTAATATACACATTTCATTTCATGTTATTACCTTTTTTATTCTTTCTATTAGTTGTTTTAGTTTGGAATCATATTCCCTCCACCAAATCAATATGATCAAACCATATTGATGTTTAACCCTTTCTATAACCAACAGTTTGTGTCACTCACCAAAAATTATAATTCCAACACCATCATACATATCAAAATACATCATATTCATTAGGTACATAATATTTCCATATGAAGGCATAGATTTTTATGATATTAGGAATATAATCCTCATTAATCATGATGAAATTAATATCTAACCACATATATCATTCTCGAAAAGGTGTAAGCCTCAAGGATTATAGGTAGTCTGACCCAAATTCCACCTCCCCTGTGAGACATTACTCATAAGAGAATTAAATGTATAATCATTCTAACACCTAATATACCTAAAATATATTAAAAATATAAATAAAACTATATAACTTCTATTATAAAGAAAGGTTAAGGTATGTGAAAAACTCAATTATTTATGGGGTCCTTCCAAAATGATAAAGTGAGGACTTATCAAAGAATAAATTTATCATATAAATTATGGAATAAAATAATCATAATAAAAGTAATTTATATCTATGAAAAATATAGATAATAACTTTTAAATAGATAAAAATTTAAAATAACTAAACATAAGATAACCATTTATTAACAATTCATAACTAAAATCTAAATATAAACACTTTTATAATTTTAGATTTACATTATAGAAGTTTCATAATTATGAATAAAACTCTTTATTTTCAACTCAATATAAAAATTTCAGATTCATTATTATATGGAATTTCAAAATATATGATATTTTATGAATTTAAAACTATTTTATAATCCAATTTTCATTATGTAAATATTTTACATAACATAAATGTCACATATTTCATATTTTAAATAAGGACCCACTAATTTTGAACAATTAAAAATAATTATAAAACTTTCTTATTTTAAAATATAAATAATTTTATATTATAATCTCAATTATGAAATTTATAAACATGTTATAAATTACCCTTTTATGATTATAAAATAAACCCTTTTATTTATAATCCATTAAATTAGTCATATATATTTAAAACGTATTTATAATATTAAATATTAATATTTAATAATATTTAATAGTAAATGATTTATAAGCATTATTCATTAAATTATAACCCCTTTAAAATTAAATAATTAATAATAATTTTATTAATTAATAAATATAATCAAAATATATTTTAATCATTATTCATTAAAAAATAAAACTATATTATTAATCAAATTTCTTTAAAAGTGGTTGGACCATAGCGTCCTATACATCTTGGTGAGGCTTTTTTTGTCATTTTGAAGTACCTTAACATTTACATAAAATGACATGGAAACCATGCCCTTATGAATGATGGGTGGCCATTTTACTTGCATTAAATATTAACGCATGGTCTAAAATAGAATCCTCGGAACATTGTATGGAATGCATAGTGTCCATTTTTTATGCCATAATTCTTAACACATGGTTTGAAATGATCAGATATATGGGAAAACATAACAGTCACCACAACAATTCAGTTCCCATGGTGTTGTCATAATGACTTTAAAATGACCAAATTACCATCATAAAGGCATAGTGATCCATGTAGAGGTTCTTCACTGGGATTCTCCAATTCCCATGAGCTGCTCTATAGTAAAGTGTTCCCCATGGTGTTCCATATTTTTCTCCTCATTTAGATTCTACAAAAAAATGACTAGATCTTCGGAACCATGTTGTAGTGTATGCATGGGGAATTATAAAATAGTTACAAAATATATTTTTACATTTGTAATTTAAATGGTTTATAATATATTTACAAATTTTTACAAAAAAAAATATTATGGGGTATTTTAATTTATAAAATATTTAATAATTTAATAATTATTTATAGATAATTATATTTTTTTGAAACATTTGATAACAAAAAAGTACTATATATTAAATTTTAATATTTTACACCCTTTAAAAATTTTATGGTATATCTTATGATATACAAATAATTTTTTAATTTAGAATTCATAAGAATTAAATTAAAAAGGGTTATAAATTATAAGGGTAAGATAAGAAAGTGTTTAAAATTATAATTATGAAGGATTAAATATTTTTATTAAAAGTAATGTGTTAATATTTATATTTTAACCAACTTTAAAATGTTTTTAGCTTTATTATATTTATGAATAGTTCATAAATATCTTATATTTTCAAAAATAAATAAAAAATTTATTTACTTTTTAATTCATTTATTATTTATGTTTGGAAAATTATTAATGAAATGTGAATATTTTGTATACTAAATTTCATTGATTAAATGCTTCTAGGGTAGATCGCTGCATGAGATGCTAGTTTTGATATAATAAAATTTTGTTTTCAACTGCCATGTACTTGATTTTTTATTATAGTTATGTGTTTTAGAATATTTCCTTTGTATATTTTGTTCATATTATGTGTTAGAGTTATCGTTAATTGGATTCTACCTTGGTTAAATTCTCCCCCAGTAGTGGTAATTGGCATCAGACTACCTACTCACCTTGAGTCTTATACATTATCAAAAAAAGTGAACTGGGGGGGATATCCATCACTTCAGTCTTACTAATGTGGAGTTTCTAAATCTAATATAATTGTACAATTTTATGTGAAAAGCTTATATACCTAATATAATTGATGCATTTGGAGATATGTGAATAAATTTGACTTCTATTTTTGGGTGAGTAATGAAAACATGTGGGTTATATAAATAGATTCACACTAATATGGTGTGAACACATTAATTTAGTTTTTAGAAAAGGTATTCTAAAACTAAATTGTTAGAATCATATATACAATAAAAGGAGAAACATGAGACAATAATGATTATATATGATGTAGTAGTCAATAATTTAATATGCATATGATGTATATTAATTTTTGTGAGACCTTAAACAAAAAAACCCCTTAAATAATGAGTGTGGGATTCCTTCCAAAGATACCATTATCAAGACAAAAACCATCCAACTAGGAAGGTCATCCCTTTACTAGGTGACCTTGGATTATCTTGTATTCGAAAAGAGATCAATACATGACACAACAACATCCTTATATAGGTCATGCCATAGCTAGGCTCCCCTGAATTGGATATTGTTAGAATATTTTAGGAATTTTTTTACTGTTAAACTAGATGATATATCCTAATAGGATTATATTATTAGGGGAATATATTTGAGATTATTTATGTGATAGAATTTGAAAAACTATTGTCCAGTCAACTATCCAAGAGTCACAACTCTTTTTATTGAAATTATGAGATATTAAAATATTTTATTTGTGAGAGAAACACCATAATAGGCTCAGTTCTTAGTGAAATATAGATATAATCTTTCTAAATTTATATGATATTTTTGGTCATAAATGTCAGTGGTGTCACTCTCATTATAATCTCTTAATAAATAAAATATAAAACATGATACTCACCCATTGATATTTCATTATTGTAGATTATGTCCTGAATTAAATTAATAATTTTTAAACCATTAATAGTTAGGAACTATAAAATTGATGAGAATTCGTATATAAGGTTAAGAAGGGTTTTAAAGTAGAAACTTTCAAATCCCATGATTTTGAATGTTACTGAAGTCAATTTAATTAATTATAACTCATGAGTATTGGATATCAGGTGTGCATCACATGTTTGTGCTGAAAAACATAGACTCGGAGATAAGTGGGGATTTATGAAGGGTAAAATATATATTCATCTTTGTAATAGAGAAATATTTTATTAATTAGAAGTTGACAATTATGATTTGAGTCTACCCGGGGGATTGATCCTATAATTGGATAAATATTACTATTTTACACCCATAAATAAAATTTTGATTTCTATATATTGTTTTGAAAAGAATAGATTTTCACATTACATTAATGAAATTTGTTTTTCTATATATAGGAATTGATTTTTTTATATAATCATGAGTAATTTTATTTTTTTATTAATTATAAATATGGATAATCCTATATATAAAATTTCGAATAATAAGGTTAGGGTGGATTCTAATCTAACATACCTTTATCATTTTATCCTTGGACAAATTAATGAAAAACTCATTCAAATACTATATAGATATGGATAGTTGGAATCACTCAAGTATGATCCATTTGATATATGAGATTATTTTTAATTGGAAAAAATTAAAAAGACATTTTTTTGGAGAAAAGGTAATCGGTATAGTTGTCTATTGGATCTCAAACATAGGGTTGTATGTAGACCAATGAGTACACTAGTGAGTGTTGGTTTTAGGTAATCTGTTAATTTTACCAATTAATGTAGTTATTATGCATATGTTTTTCTAATTAAATCCAAGTATGAAATTTTTTTAAAGTTTAATGATTTTTAAAATGAAGTATATAATCAAATGGGAATTAGTATTAAGATTATTTGATGATATTGGGGTGGCTAGTACTTGATCCTTTAATTGATAACTTTTCTGAGATATTGTGAAATTATTTCACAACTCACCTCTACTAGAACACCAAAATGGAATGTTATGTTTAAGATAAGAAAAATACCTTATTGGAAATGGTCTGATTGATAATGAATTTGTGTGACCTTACAATTTCATTTTGGGGTTATTCTCTGGAAGCTATTTCATTCTTACTAAAATGAGTTGCATCTAAATAATTCATAAATAAACAATATTATATATGGTGTGAAAAACATCATATTTTGTCTTTTATGAATATATGTGGTTAAAAATCATGCGTATGATTTTTGGATTATGAAAAACTCAACCCTAGGTCAAACAAATGATTATTTATTAGTTATACTAAAGAAATTATGGGATATTATTTATATAATCCTACAAAAAAAATTATTTATGACCCAAAATAGTGTTTTCCTTTAGAATAAATCGATCAATAGAAAATTTATTTGGAGGAAAGATAAAGCTAGAGAATTTAAATACCAAAAAATGGGAGGTTTTCTTAATATGGAAGTCAATATATTTTTGTAAAGAGTTATGTAAAAAGAACTGACTCAAGCTATATAAGTACCTACAATGTCGAGTGGGATTCATCAAGATCTTGTGATATATGTATTTGATGTAAATAACCATAGTGAGGCATTATTAATAGGTGGTTAACCTACCACATATCAGAAATTTATTGAGAGTTCTGATTATGAGAAATCATTAAGATAAATGGAATATGAAATGTACCCCATGAATAAAAAACAAGTTTGGAAGTTGGTAGATGCAACTAAAAGGATAATAACCATTGGGTGAATGTTTTTTCTATAAGAAAACTAAAATAGATGGTAGAGTATAAGGCCCAGCCTTAAACCTGACTTAATCTTGAGTTATTACAAGATTACACATTGAGGATCTTTTTAGGTTTAGAGTTTTAGAGAATTAGATCATGAAACTTGCATTACATTCCACATTTAAACAAAGTGGTTACATAAAAGAAAATATTCATTATTCCCATAAACGGAAACATATTTAAAATAAAACATGGATTCTTTCTTGACACATCCTTGACACTCTCATCACATCATGTACCATTCCCTTGACCTGTGAAAAACATTTCAAAAACTTGGTATGAGCATAAAAAGCTCAGTAAGGCTTATAAAAATATGGAAAGGAAACATGAGTTCATATATACATAAGAATGAAATCATACTTTACCCATAAAACATAGGCACTTTAACATACCTCATCAAACCATGAATAAATCATAGAAACAATAAGACATAAAGGTAACTTGAGGCATTCATAACATTCTTATGTAGGGAGTAACCCTCTTGGTGACGTTTGGAATACCCATCATAGTATATTACCTAAATCTCTTCAGAAAAACCTTAACGTTTCACTCCTTCGTGTTACCCAATGCATTGGAGAGCTATATCGGGATCACCCGCCCTTAGTTTATCACAGAACCACCCGTTTTCATAACAATTCCCAAGAACCATAACATAAATTTATCACATAAAACATTCATAAAGTAAATATAACATTTCCACATTTCAATCACAACATAACATTTTAGGATATTGAAATAATGAATCCATTAAAAAACCATTTTCAAAACCATTTAAAACATTTAATAAAGAGATTTTTGAATCAAAGTTTCCCATACCACCTTGAAGATTTTAACATTTTAAACCATTAATATCCATATAAATAAATTCTTAAAACCATTTTGAAAACATGGATATCAATAAGAACAAATCATTAAAACATTTAAAGCGATATTTTTGTTAAAGGGTTTTTACCAAAATTAGAGACACTTGAATATAATAATTGAGGAATAACATTTAATCAGAACTTTATAATATCATGAGAATAAATGGATTCATGATATAATATTCCAAAGGACAGTATATACACCATATAAGAGTTAATTGGTTCATAACAACAATGAAGTCTCAATAGAAACGTAAAATGCGATGAAATCCCTTATAAAGAAGGTATCCTTAAATTAAGGATAAATCAATCTCGAAATTATGTGTGACAAATATAAATACACCCAATATAAGTGTATATTAAGTGTAAAACAATAAAATTTCATTGAAACATATTAAAAGTATGAAATATTCAATAAATACATGTTGAACCCAAAGAAAACGAAATTGGGTTAAAAAGTTCCCTTGGTAAAATTCGACAGCCTAACGGCATCACTTCAAAATTCAGAAAATGAGTTGATGAGAGATAAAAATGGTATCTCATAACTTGGACATAAAATTTACATCAATAAGGATATATAAGAACATATCCCAACATAATAGTATGTGAATTAAAATACATAACAAAAGAAGTCTTTTAAAAGAGGAGGGTGAAAGTTTCCCTTACCGACATGGGTATCTTTCGAAACATACACCCCGTGAAAGAAGGACAATAAAACATTGATGTAATTACTCATAAAT
Source organism: Viscum album (assembly GCA_963277665.1). Classification (NCBI taxonomy): domain Eukaryota; kingdom Viridiplantae; phylum Streptophyta; class Magnoliopsida; order Santalales; family Viscaceae; genus Viscum; species Viscum album. The sequence goes on along the minus strand of OY728165.1, from coordinate 1,710,237,576 downwards.
GAAATTATATTACACAATGAGTAAAATAATTGGCAGTACATACACCACTCAAAGGAATTTTTTGCAAATGTAGCATAAATCTCACGGGAATAAAAGTGAGATGGAAAATCCCTTACGAAAACTCGGCAGTCTAACGGCGCCACTTACAACTTCCAAAAATTGATTGATGAGATTAAATAGGGTATCTCATCACATTAAAATAAAATATACAGAAAGAGGAATATAAAATAACATCCCCCATCATAACAAAGAGGAGCTTAAAAGAAGTGACATAAAGGAGAGTAATTAAAGAGAAAGAGAGAGGTTAGATCTCTTACGAAAATTCGGCAGCCAAACGGCACCACTCAAAACATCCAAAATGGATTTATGAGAGAGAATAGGGTCTCTCATCATATGAACATAAAAATTACAGTAATATTAATATAAAATAACATCCCAATAACAATAAATATGAGCTTATAAAGAATGACATAAAAGAGTGTACTTAAAAAGAAAGAGAGGAGTAGGATCACTTACCTCGGGTCCGACTTGACTCGATCGTTCTTTAACGTCCTGAATAATAAACTTGAGTTAATTTCCACTTTATTAAGAACCTTTTTCTAGTTCATTATTCCTTTTAGATCACTTATTGCCATGTTATAAACATTATGTAATCATTTAAGTTAATAATGTTTGTTTTGTCGATATTTGGTTCTTAAGTCGAAAGTGGACTTCTTATAATTACATGTTGTTCGTGTGGTCAAATGTTAATTATATAAAGAATTATATTCATGATTTGGATATCATATATATAATATATATCCAGAATATACATGTGTTTATAATATTACATAATCATTTAGAGGTAAGAAATGAAATGCACCGTTCATGAAGACGGTAAGCCGTACGTACGCATAAATGCTACTTTCATTTCTATGTCATATTAATGGAATTAAAACTAAATGATAGGTATGTATATTTTAATTCCAGAACTGTATTCATCATTTATATGTATCATTCATCATATATATCCATTATATACATGTACTTATAATAGCACATTACATTTGGGGATAAGAAATGAAATGCACCGTTCATGGATACGGTAAAACGTATGTACGCATGAACGCTACTTTCATTTCTATTTAATATTTTTATGGAATGGAATAATAATGATATATAGGTATATTATAATTCCAGTATAACATCATATATAATAACTTTAAATCCATCCTTTATACGTCCCACATATGGCATTAACGAATCACATCACTTTGAGGGGGCGGTAGTCCGCACTTCCTTAAATGAAGATATCGCGTTTACCCATAATGGAAACCATAAAGGTATGACCAAAATGAAAAATACATAAGCTTAAGGAAAACCTAAACATATTATATATCATATATAAATATAGTGTAATCTTAATGGCCACCTTTGAAGGTGTTAAAATAATGTTGAACAATCATCATTTCGGGAGGCCAAAATTCCCCATCCACGGAAACAGTATGTAGTTTAACCATTAGATGTAGGTGTGTGAAAGTGTAGATATAATCGTTCTTATAAAAACATCCTAGTATATTTATGATAATGTATTTGTTACAAAATAAATGAATAAAAAGATTTTAGGGGTTGGAGAAGCAAAATAAAACAAAAGGACTCAAGTGAAGATATTACCTTAAAATCGGGTAACTCCCTTTGGTTTGACCTCAAAGGCATCCTTGGGAAGACTTCTACCCAAAGTTAGGATTCAAGGATTAATAGAGGGAAGTGGAGAGACAAAATGGGTAGAGTTTGGCCGAGCCAAAGGCTTTGGGAGTGTGGGTAAGGAGGTAGAGGTGGGGGCCTTTTATAAGAGGAGAGGAGGGGCACTCTTGGAAGGTAAAGAAAAGTCACTTTATTTTAAAATGGTATTCGGATTTAAGATGTCCCATATTGATGTGTTTCGAGGCTAAAGTGATAAGGGTTCAAAATCCACTCATCCAATAGGTTTTGGACATGTGTAGGTCTTATATATTACATTATATTTCCATTTTATTTAAATCATTAAATAATGAGGTCATCGCTGCATCGTCATGATGTCATAAATAATTTAATTTATTTAATGTATAAAAATTATAAAAAAACTATTATGATTTAGTAAATCTTTCTATCTTTCCAATTAATATTTATAGTCAAAAATCCGATTTGTATATCCCCATGTAAAATTTTTTTTAATAAAACATTTCATGTTTGTCTCATTTTTACTTTAACTTTAAATAAAAAGATATTAATATCATTTTCAACCAAAGTGGCTTCATGGGGTCCCCAAGTTGACACATGGGTTGTCTTGGTCGGCCATGACACATCCAATGAGGTTAGGACATGTGTCAAGTTCATTTCATATTATTAAAACATTATTTTTACCTTAAACTACACTAATTACCTCTAATCGTGATTAAAAACTTAATAAGTTACTATTCACCAAAAAATTATTTTTATCCCATTGAACCACAGTTTACTTCTTAATGACAACCATGTATGTCAGATTTTTGAAATTCAAAACACAAATATGGTAAAATTTCATTTAAACAGAAAAATCAGTTTTTATAAGTACCACTTAGTGGTTTCACTATTCATCAAAAATTGAAGTTTTTCAGAAAAATCCCAAAAATTCACCCTAAGCTATATTTGATATTCCGAATTCAAAAATGAAGTCTATTTTAAAAAATTAAAAACATATAAGTCACATTAATTAATTTAATAATTAATTCTCATTGTCAGAGAAAATAGCGTGTTTTTATGAAACAATAAGTATCAAAAGATTGACACTAGTTTAAGTCTGATTTCAAAGTGAAATTAATTCCAACGACCACTATTCGGTTTAATGGTAAAAATATATTCTAATTTTACTTTAAAACCAATTCAAAAGATAATATAATCATATAAATAAATTAGATTAAAAAGAGGTTTTGAATTAAAATACAACATTTTACACTATTCATTAAAAAATGAACTTTATCAGAAAGATACCAAAAATTTACACAAAGTAAATTTTGATGTCCCAATTCTTAAGAATAGTTTTATTTAGTCCAAAAGGATGTATAAGAGTGAACAAAACTATATTTAATGAAGTTTCTCCATCAAAAGGCGATAAGTGAACCTTTAGTGAAAACTAGGGCATATACGCCTAAAATTGAATTCTTTCCGTATTTTATGCCTTTATATTTTATTGGATAAATGTAAAAACATTTAAAAACATATATAATCATATTTTAGTTATTTATATCCATTCCCTCCAATACAACGGCAACATGTTAACTACCATTTAAAATAATATTATTTTATTATTAGAGTGCAACGTAAGATTCCCAAAAACTCGTTGTTGCGTGTTGGGTACGCCATCGAGAATAGTGTCCCCTTTAAAGTCATATTAATATTTTATTCACAAATATTGATAAATATGAAAATTTAATATTCTTTTTTTACCTGGGGTGTTATATCCTTCCCCCCTTTTGGGAATTGCATCCTCCCAATTTTTAAAATTGAGCTTGGAAACATCTTTGAAAGTCCCACATCGGAACAAGAGTCGGTAAAACAATCACTTTAAAATAAAGGAAGATAAGTACAGAGGTCCCCCAAGTTAACCCATATGTAGAAAAACATGGACATGGAAGAAAAAGCAAAGGGTCATGTTCTTGAGGGAGAGTGATAGTAAACATGTCTAGGATAAAGTTAACCATAAGAAAATCACAAACTTGTGATGGGTTAAACGGTATTCGATTCCCCAGTAGGAAAAGTTAATAGACAACATTTTTGTTTTAAGTTAATTTTTATTGAAGAATTTATTCATAAGGAAACATAATCACTTATCATTTTGACTTTCAACTTTTACTAGATTCCTTAATCAAACTCATATTTTTTTCCAAAAGACGAGTATTTAGGGAGACTTGTTCGAATTAAGAGTACTATAATCAACTTCTAGATAATCACATAATCCACCAAAGAGAAATATATACATCCCATGTCTTTAGGCTTTAACCAAAACCAAAACCAAAAAGGTTAGTACAAGTTCAGATAATCCAGAAAAGGATAACCCATTAAAAAGAAAATCTATGCTTAATCTCCAAAATTTGTCCAACAAAACCCAAAGTTCAACGAGGACCATCCGATAAACAATTTTTCCATAAAATTCTTCAAAGTAAACCAATCTAATATTGAAACACAAATATTTGAAGGATTTTGTCACATAGTATTCCAAGTTAAATCGTAACATTTATCTCCAAACAACAGCAGTTTCTCCTAAAGTCTCGTATTGAAAAGTAATTAACCTAATCACATATCCTCCATGATAGGTTAATCATTTTCATAAATAACCCAAAATCAACTTACTCTTAATTCATAAAATCATATAACTAAAAAGAATCAATCAAACTAACCAGAGACTTCATGTAGTCCAGTGGTAGGCGATAAATACCAATCACACTTTGGTTGTGGCTTCGATTCCCGCAGCTTTGTCTGACGCGACCGGTTGTCACACGGTCTGCGTGTTGTCCTTTTTCCAAAACTATATAATTCTTAAATCATTCCCCAAAAAGAGATAAAATCATCAAAAATGATCATAACATATTTTAACCTGAAGTTTATCTCATGCCTTTCATTTTCCAGCATATCATATAATAACCCATAATTACCTCAAAAGTGAGGATAATATAAACTCTAATGGTTACCTTTATAATTATTACCTGAACTTCCACATCGATTGGTCATCTCGTACATGATGCATTACAGAACATACCAAGGTTCAATTGGTTGATCATGACTCCTTGATATTTGGTTTAGAACAACCACGAGTTTCCTCATTGAATCCTCCATTTTATCTAGTATCTTAATCAGAGAACCACCATAGTTTCCTTCAAACCTGTTGTCTCTTTGGTGCCTGTTAGATCCATCCATTCACTAAAAACAGAAATGTCAGTGTGATTATATCAACAAAACCATCATGTACTAATGAGGAAGTTAAACACTAAGATATACTAACTCATTCACTTTATCTAAAACTAGGACTCTTTCTGAAATCCTAACCATTATGGTAATGTCACTTATGCTTAAAGAATACCCTAACCTCTAAAGTTATCTAAACCTCCCTTTGATACCAACTATAAGGCCCAGTATTAAACCTTACTTAATCTCGAGTTATTACAAGATTACACATTGAGGATCTTTTTAGGTTTAGAGTTTTAGATAATTAGATCATGAAACTTGCATTACATTCCACATTTAAAACAAATTGGTTACATAAAAGATAATATTCATTCTTCCCATCAACGGAAACATAATTAAAATAAAACACGGATTCTTTCTTGACACATCCTTGACACTATCATCACATAATGTACCTTTCCCTTGACCTGTGAAAAACATTTCAAAAACTTGGGATGAGCATAAAAATCTTAGTAAGGCTTATAAAAATATGGAAAGGAAACAAGAGTTCATATATACATAAGAATGAAATCATACTTTACCCATAAAACATAGTCACTTTAACATACCTCATCAAGCCATGAATAAATGATAGAAATCATAAGACATAAAGGTAACTTGAGGCATACATAACATTCTTACGTAGGGAGTAACCCTCTTGGTTACGTTTGGAATACCCATCATAGTATATTCCCTAAATCTCTTCGGAGAAACCTTAATGTTTCACTCCTTCGCGTTACCCAATGCATTGGAGAGCTATATCGGGCTCACCCACCCTTAGTTTATCACGGAACCACCCGTTTTCATAACAATGCCCAAGAACCATAACATAAATGTATCACATAAAACATGCATAAAGGAAATATAACATTTCCACATTTCAATCACAATATAAAATTTTAAGATATTGAAATAATGAATCCATTAAAAAAACCATTTTCAAAACCATTTAAAACATTTAATAAAGAGATTTTTGAATCAAAGTGTCCTATACCACCTTGAAGCTTTTAACATTTTAAACCATTAATATCCATATAAATAAATTCTTAAAACCATTTTGAAAACATGGATATCAATAATAACAAATCATTAAAACATTTAAAGCTATATTTTTGTTAAAGGGTTTTTACCAAAATTAGAGACACTTGAATACAATAATTTAGGAATAACATTTAATCAGAACTTTATAATATCATGAGAATAAATGGATTCATGATATAATATTCAAAAGGACAGTATATACACCATATAAGAGTGAATTGGTGCATAACAACAATGAAGTCTCAATAGAAATGTAAAATGCGATGAAATCCCTTATAAAGAAGGTATCCTTAAATTAAGGATAAATCAATCTCAAAATTATGTGTGATAAATATAAATACACCCAATATAAGTGGATATTAAGTGTAAAACAATAAAAGTTAATTCACACATATTCAAAGTATGACATATTCAATAACTACATGTTGAACCCAAAGAAATCGAAATTGGGTTAAAAAGTTCCCTTGGTAAAATTCGACAGTCTAACGGCGTCTCTTCAAAATTTAGAAAATGAGTTGATGAGAGATAAAAAGGGTATCTAATCACTTGGACATAAAATTTACATCAATAAGGATATATAAGAACATATCCCAACATAATAGTATGTGAATTAAAAGACATAACAAAAGAAGTCTTTTAAAAGAGGAGGGTGAAAGGTTCTCTTACCGACATGGGTATCTTTCGAAACATACACCCCGTGAAAGAAGGACAATACAACATTGATGTAAATACTCATAAATGAAATTATATTACACAATGAGTAAAATAATGGGCATTACATACACCACTCAAAGGAATTTGTGTCAAATGTAGTATAAATCTCACAGGAATAAAAGTGAGACGAAAAATCCCTTACGAAAACTCGGCAGTCTAACGGCGCCACTTAAAACTTCCAAAAATGGATTTATGAGATCAAATAGGGTATCTCATCACATTAAAATAAAATTTACAGCAATAGGAATATAAAATAACATCCCCCATCATAACAAATAGGAGCTTAAAAGAAGTGACATAAAGGAGAGTAATTAAAGAGAAAGAGAGAGGTTAGATCTCTTACGAAAATTCGGCAGCCTAACGGCGCCACTCAAAACATCCAAAATGGATTCATGAGAGATAATAGGGTCTGTCATCATATGAACATAAAAATTACAGTAAGATTAATATAAAATAACATCCCAATAGCAAGAAATATGAGCTTAGAAGTAATGACATAAAATAGTGTACTTAAAAAGAAAGAGAGGAGTAGGATCCCTTACCTCGGGTCCGACTTGACTCGATCGTTCTTTAACGTCCTGAATAATAAACTTGAGTTAATTTCCACTTTATTAATAACCATTTTATAGTTCATTATTCCTTTTAGATCACTTATTTCCATGTTATAAACATTATGTTACCATTTAAGTTAATAATGTTTGTTTTGTCGATATTTGGTTCTTAAGTCGAAAGTGGACTTCTTACAATTACATGTTGTTCGTGTGGTCAAATTTTCATTATATATAGAATTATATTCATGATTTGGATATCATATATATCATATATATCCAGAATATACATGTATTTATAATATTACATAATCATTTAGAGGTAAGAAATGAAATGCACCGTTCATGGAGATGGTAAGCCGTACGTACGCATGAACGCTACTTTCATTTCTATGTCATATTAATGGAATTAAAACTAAATGAGAGGTATGTATATTTTAATTCCAGAATTATATTCATCATTTATATTTATCATTAATCATATATATCCATTATATACATGTACTTATAATAGTACATTACATTTGGGGATAATAAATGAAATGCACCGTTCATGGAGACGGTAAGCCGTACGTACGCATGAACGCTACTTTCATTTCTATTTCATATTTTTATGGAATGGAATAATAATTATATATAGGTATATTATAATTACAGTATAAAATCATATATAATAACTTTAAATCCATCATTTAGACATCCCACATATGGCATTAACGAATCACATCACTTTGAGGGGGCGGTAGTCCGCACTTCCTTAAATGAAGATATCGTATTTACCGATAATGGAAACCATAAATGTATGCCCAAAATGAAAAATACAGAAGCTTAAGGAAAACATAAACATATTATATATCATATATAAATATATTTTCATCTTAATGGACACCTTTGAAGGTGTTAAAATAATGTTGAACAATCATCGTTTCGGGAGGCCGAAATTCGCCATCCACGGAAACAGTATGTTCTTTAACCATTAGATGTAGGTGTGTGAAAGTGTAGCTCGAATCATTCTTATAAAAACATCCTAGTATATTTATGATACTGTATTTGTTACAAAAGAAATGAATAAAATGAGTTTAGGGGGTTGCAGAAGCAAAATAAAATAAAAGGACTCAAGTGAAGACATTACCTTAAAATTGGGTAACTCCCTTTGGTTTGACCTCAAAGGCTTACTTGGGAAGACTTATTCCCAAAGTGAGGCTTCAAGGAGTAAGATAGAGAAGTGGAGAGACAAAATGGGAAGAGTTTTTCCGAGCCAAAGGCTTTGGGAGTGTGGGTAAGGAGGTAGAGGTGGGGGCCTTTTATAAGAGGAGAGGAGGGGCACTCTTGGAAGGTAAAGAAAAGTCACTTTATTTTAAAATGGTATTCGGATTTAAGAGGTACCACATTGATTTGTTTCAAGTATAAGGTGATAAGGGTTAGAAATCAACTCATACAATAGGTTTTTGACATGTGTAGGTCTTAGATATTACATTATCTTTCCATTTTATTTAAATCGTTAAATAATGAGGTCATCGCTCCATCATCATGATGTCATAAATAATTTAATTTATTTAATGTCTAAAAATTATAAAAAAAATACTATGATGTAGTAAAGATTTTTAGATTTCAAATGAATATTTATAGTCAAAAATATGATTTGTATAACACCATGTAAAAAATTTTTTAATAAAACATTTCATGTTTGTCTCATTTTTACTCTAACTTTAAATAAAAAGATATTAATGTCATTTTCCAACCAAAGTGGCTTCATGGGTTCCCCAAGTTGACCCATGGGTTTTATTGGTCGGCCACGACACATACAATGAGGTTAGTACATGTTTCAAGTTCATTTCATATTATTAAAACATTATTTTTACCTTAAACTACACTAATTACCTCTAATCGGGATTAAAAACTTAATAAGTTACTATTCACCAAAAAATTATTTTTATCCCATTGAACCACATTTTACTTCTTAATGACAACCATGTATGTAGGATTTTTTAAATTCCAAACCCAAAGATGGTAAAATTTCATTTAAACGGAAAAATCAGTTTTTATAAGTACCACTTAGTGGTTTCACTATTCATCAAAAATTGAAGTTTTTCAGAAAAATCCAAAAAATTAACCCTAAGCTATATTTGATATTCCAAATTCAAAAATGAAGTCTATTTTAAAAAATTCAAAACATATAAGTCACGTTAATTAATTTAATAATTAATTCCCGCTCTCAGAGCAAATAGCGTATTTTTATGGAACAATAAGTATCAAAAGATTGACACTTGTTTAAGTCTGATTTCAAAGTGAAATTAATTCCAACAACCAATATTAGATTTAATGGTAAAAATATATTCTAATTTCACATTAAAACCAATTCAAAAGATAATCTAATCTTATAAATAAATTAGATTAAAAAGAGGTTTTGAATCAAAATACAACATTTTACAATATTCATTAAAAAATGAACTTTATCAGAAAGATACAAAAATTTACACAAAGTAAATTTTGATGTCCCAATTATTAATAAGAGTTTTATTTGGTCCAAAAGTATGTATAAGAGTGAACAAAACTATATTTAATGATGGTTCTCCATCAAAAGGCGATAAGTGAACCTTTAGTGAAAACTAGGGCATATACGCCTAAAATTGAATTCTTTCCGTATTTTATGCCTTTATATTTTATTGGATAAATGTTAAAACATTTAAAAACATATATAATCATATTTTAGTTATTTCTATCCATTCCCGCCAATACAACGGCTACATGTTAACTACCATTTAAAATAATATTATTCTATTATTAGAGTGCAACGTAAGATTCCCAAGAAACTCATTGTTGCGTGTTGGGTATGCCATCGATCATAGCATACCCTTTAAAGTCATATTAATATTTTATTCACAAATATGGATAAATATGAAAATTTCATATTCTTTATTTACCTGGGGTGTTACATAGAGTGTCTATATATAAGTAATTCCTAGTTGTAAAGGGTTATTATAGAAACCCAAGAATGTCATAACTATATATTACATTATTTTTGTTAATATTCATCACATTACAAAAGTACATGCCTAAGGATGATAATAGTTTAGTGTTTTTGGAAACATGGAACACAAAATTCTAGTTTGTTGAAATATCATCAATGTTTCTCAAAAATATATTCCTATTTATTTCTCCTATATAAAACCTTTCTTCATAACCTGGGTAAATTAAACATAATAAAGGGTGATCTCAGATGCTCAATAAGGGTAAAAAAAGGACATGCATAAGCATAATATGTGTACAAGGTTATGAGAACATGATAATAACATTTTAAGATCATACCATACATATAAAATATCATGAACATGAGTCATGGAATAAATATTAGTATTAAATAAGACATAAATAATAAGGGAATCAATAACATAATAAATGAAAACATAACATTTGAATATGACATGAAATTATGGAAGACACGTGAGCATATAAAATCATGACATATAAGTCAATGATTATTTCGAAAAAATAATAGGGAACTTAATTTGTGATACACCTACTGGGCAGGACAGACAACCATCCATAGTCATATCTCTTTCCTTATAGTGTAATGGGTTCACTCCCCAAACCATTTTAGTACTCAAGGTTCACTCCTAAGACCATCTTAGTGAACAAAGTTTTTTAATGAATCGAGTTCACTCCCCGTTCTAGCCATTTTATCTCATGAGATATAAATATTTACCCATGTCATTAAAGGAAGATATAGTACTCAGCCATCACATAATGAAATCACATATATGTGGTCCACAAGATAATCAAACAATCATCATATTAAGACACATAAAAAGAGATGGGTTTCATAAACATCATATTATAACACATGAAATGAAATGGGTATCATATAAATTTCATCCTATCATAATCTATAGAATAGATATAGGTTTCATAATCATTTCATCATATAATAACTCATGAAAGTAATAAGGTTTCCCATGTGTTCTATCATGGATTAAACCATGGAAGAGAAATGGGTTTCACAAACAACTTATAAATTTAAATATAAACCACTCAAAAAAAGAATAATCATGATATTCATGGATAATATCCCCATTAAATCATAAACAATATCAAATTTTTTCACCTTATATGGAGAAGTATTTTTAAATATCACATGGAACATTTCTTAAGGAAAATAACCTTTTATTGAAAATCAATTTCACAGAATATAAAAAAAATTCAAATTCCTTTTCTTTGAAAACCACTTCATAAATTTATGAATTAAGGTTAAAAAGTAATTTGAAATTTTTCTTGAGGAAAATATCCTTTCTAATTTGAAAAAAAAATTAAAACAAAAACATTTTTCAAAAACTATTTCATTGAAAATAGTATTGACAATTATAATGGAGGCTTGAAAACATTTTGAAAAAAAAATCTTTGAAAATATCTATAAAGGTTTATAATGGAAGCTTGAAAACATGTTAAAAACATTTTCAAGGAAAATATATTTGAAAACTTATAAATATTTATTAAAACCTTTTTAAAACCTTTTTTTTAACACCTTTAAAAATATACTATGGAAGCACTGAATATCATTTAAAAAACTTTTTAAACATAAAAACTTTTTGAAAAAAAAATTTCTTTAAAACCCACTTAAAAAATGAATTTATAGAATATTATTAATAACATTTTATTTAAAATTAAATCTTTTAAACATTAAAATAAAGCTTTAAATAAATTATTCTCATGATATTTGATAAATCTATACATTCTAGACATTCCTTTCTGTATTGTAAGTAGTTCAGAAAAGTTACTTGATCCGAAAACGACATTAAGATTAATTTTTTTAAATAATATGTGTTAAAACATGGTTAAATAATTATTTCATAAAAAACATTGTAATATTATAACATTTATTAAAATATTTTTAGAATACATGGTTTTGAAATAACACATATTTCTGGCTAAAAATAAAAATAAAGTCATATTATCAAAGAAACATTTTTTAATTATATTAAGTAAAAAAGTGTGGAAAATGGTAAAATTACTTGGATATAAAATTAATAACAATAGTATAAGAAACTTAATTAGAATTATTGATACATTTATCATAATATTTCATCAATGGAAGAATAATACTAAAAAATCTCGATAAAAGATGATATTGTAGCAATAAACTCTTACCACTATGGTAACATTGAATCCTGATCCCCATGAAATAGTAACATTAAATGAAGCTTAAAATATCATTAAAATAATTATATTAATGATATAACATGTAAAAGGGAATTATATACACCTTTTAAATGAATATAGGTTCATAACATAACATGTGTCTCAAAGAAGGAAAACTCAGACAAAATTACCTTACCAATTTGGTAACTTTTGAATTGTGAACCCCATAAAAGATAGATCATGAAATGGATATTTAATTATATATAAATTTAAGTATAATAATCATATAATACATTCATGGGTATTATATACACCATATAAAATAAATTTGGTGTGAATATGTTATGTATCTCACGAATATAAGAAAGTGAGATTAAATTCTCTTACCTTATGTCTTGACTTTCTTCATACACTTTCAAACCACCTATATAATAAATATAAGCTTATTATAAATATAAAATAGAAACATATTCTTATATATCATATAATATAATATTTTATTATTACTTTATATTACAATTTTATTAACAATTTTTTGTTAATGTTATGTTTTGGGTAATAACCACTTGGTTTTTTGTATATGATTGGACTTGTTATTCCTAATCCACATAAATAGATCCTGATTTAATTATTTATATAATATAAAACATGATATAAATATAATATATATTTATTATATTATTATTTATAAAAATCTATAAAATATAGATATATGAAATGACATACACCATTCATGGAGACGGTAGGCCGTACCTATGCATGAATGTTGTTTTTGTTTTTTATCGTATTGAAAGACATAAAGTAATTGAAATATATTCTTATATATATTATCATTGTAGTATAACTATTATGTCATAAATATCATATAATTTTACTAAACCTATCTTTAATACATTTCATTTAAAGTGTGAACAAATCACATCGCTTTGAGGAGGTTGTAGTCCACACAGCCACAAACTAAGTAATCGTATTCCCACAAAATGGAAACCATGAAGTTATGTTTTATATAATAATTGCAAAAGAATAAATAAATAATAAATAATATATATATATATATAATATTAAAATATTAATTATATCATTATTTCCAATATTGAGATGTGGCAATGGAAGACTAAATGACATCGTTTCGTGAGGTGGTAGTCTACGGTAAACACAACTGATGGTTGTGTGTACCAATTTTATGGAAGTGTGTGTGATTATTGTTTTAATAATTAATATAAAAAATATAAGTATATTTAGGATACTTATTTTATTATTTAAGCATGGAATAATAATAATTTAGAGGTTTTATAAAGGAATAAAATAAATGTTATTGTTGAAGGATGTTATCTCTTTTTTGGGTAACTCCTTTTGGTTTGAACCAATGAGCTTCCTAGGTTGGATTTATGCCCAAATTAATTATTCTATGATTAAGGTTGTGATGTTGGGGGGATATTTTTATATGTTTTTTCGGATAAAAATTGATTTATATGTGTTCATATATGGTAAAAGGTGGCAACCTTTTATAAGTGGAGAAAACAACAAACTTTGTGTTTTTAAAAATAATTGTGTGCTTCCAACGTTTTGCTTGTCCCAAAAGGGTCATAAATAGACTATTATAGATCCTTGGAGGTTTAATTTTCTAAATATTTCCCTAAAATAATTTTTACACAAGTATAGAGTCACCATTACACCTTATATTCGAAGTTTAGTCATTAATTAAGGTCGTTTTTACCATAATCACTATAATTAATTTTAATTACTTTACCTAATATTTTTGTTAAAAATCTAAGTTGAAATTATTAGAAATTATAAATTATTATTATTCCAAATATTTAAACAATTTTTCAAAATTTTATCAAATAATTGTAATAAATTAATATAAAATTAATCTCGTAGACAAGACGAAACAACGAGTTTTTAAAGAAAAAAATTCAAAAGCTTGAGATGTTTTTATATCCTATTTCAATGTAAAATTGGTTCCAATAACCTAAATTGAATTAATTTATGTAATATTTGAACTAAATATAATTTAAAACCAAATTAACATATAATTTTAATTTATAGATAAATTATTTGAAAAAACAATTTTTAATTAAAATTCAAAGCTTTTCACTATTCATCAAAAAATGAAAAAATTCAAAAAAATACCAAAAATTTATCATATTATTATTATGAAATTTCAAATTCAAAAATTAATTTTATTATTAAAAATATTATTTATAAAATTTTCATAATTTATATTTAAAATAAGTTCTCCATTAAGAGGTGGTAGAATTGCCATTTAGAAAAGTACATCATTTTATACTAAAAGTTGGATTTATTCTTATCTCTTCTAAAAAACATAAGATTGATGTTAAGTATTTTATTGAATTATATATATATATATATATATCATTAAAATGACTTATCAAAGGATTTTTAATTAATATATTGAGTTAAAACATGTTTTATTACATAAATATAGTTTTCAAACAAAAGATTTCCTATATTTTCAAAAGGAATTTTATTTTTATTTATAGTTAATTGGTCCCCAAATAATTAATCTTATATACATTTTTATTCCATATTTTATTAATTTAACTATTTTTATTCATAACCATCATTCCAATGTCTAGGTTAAAATTATAATAATATCTTAGTAATAAAAATAATAGTAACTTGATGTTTTGAAAAACTAGGTCTTGTATATAATACAAGTTATCGAATAGACTTGGCATTGTGTGTAACATGATACAAACATAGTTTTGTATGTACCACAAGATAATATAATTGTTTCATGTTTCATAAACATAACTTTGTGTTTCATCAAAAACAAACTAAACATAGTTCTTTTATATAACACAAGCTATATTTAGTGTTTCATGAAATGAAAAATATTGAAAAGATTAAATTAATTAGAATATATATATTTTAAAAAATATGTTGGTGTTACATTATACCCCTATTAAAATGAATTTATCCCTCAAAATTCATATAAGTTATCAATGGTTTAATACATTAAAGTTCCTTTCATAGAAACCCACATCATGAAAATTAATATTAAAACCCCCTTTAAAAAGGGAAATTTGGAAACACAACAATTACCCAAAGTAACTCATAAATATTTTTACACATAGAAGAACATAGGTGATAGTGAAAACATGGACAATTGGAACATATTAAGGGTTATATTTCCCTTAATCACGTTTTCCCATTAATATCACCTTTCCATTAAATCACTTTTCTAATCCATTGAAACCATTCAACATATTCTTGTATACCCAAAGGAAAAAACAGAAATTGTACAAGATTTATATATTTCACAATTTATAATTCTTAAATCCAAATACATAGACACTTTTATTATTCTACTTCATACATAATCCACTAACAAATCAATCTCATCCTATTACTTAATACATCTTTCCTTTCACATTTCACCGATTGTCTCATCATCATCACCAATATAACCATTACTTGTAACACCTTTTTGATTCTCTTTAGAAGATTTCCACATATAAAATTGATTTTCATAATTCCCATTCATTCTAGAATTAAATTATTTAATCATTGATGATGTCTTAGGGACGTTATTATTCTCATTCATTATAGAAACCCTCCTCTTTATTTCACACATAAACATATTTTATTACAAAAATCTTCACTTGATACAAGATATAAGATCGAGAGTTATATTGTATTTGGGGCTTAGAAACATTACATAACAACCGAGAACATGAAATACACATCTTTATTGAAAACTTCTTTTACAAGGCCACAATATTGCTTCATACTTAGCATTGAATGGGATAACCTAATGACATGCATGAGATAAGGGTGAGCTATAAAGCCCAGTAAGGGAGTAAACAAGGAATAACATGAAGAATATAGAACATGTTAGGAAATGGGCATATCAATGGATCATAAGAGAAACATGAACATAAAGGTATGATTAAGAATGATTATCATAACATGGAAATTTGGCATCAACACTTAACATGGTATTAGCATGATTCAAGGATCATTGCGCATAGAGTATGAGTAAAACCTAATTGAACTTGAATTACCATTAGTAAACCCTCATTTAACTTGATGTATCATGATACTAATCTTTACCCAATGCATTGGAGCTCTATCAGGTCGTGCCCTTCTTAATCATTTCATTTCATGCATAAGTGTTACATATGGATCATATAACATGGATTCATTAAACATTGTCATTTATTCCACGATAAAGAAATGTGGAATTCATACATTAAACTCTATAATAAATAATTAAATTTCCATAATGGTGAATGTACTTGATAGAGAAATGGGAAAGGTATTCACCACACAATGACTTTGCCTTGGAAAATCATGGTGGAATTTCGACAGCATAACAGCATGACATAAGAATTCATAAAAATGGTTTATGAGAGATAAAGGGGTGTATCATCATATGTACATGAAATGGATAGTAATGGGGTCATATAGATACATGTCCCAATATAAGTAATGGAATTTAGATTCATAATACAAAATAATTGCTTAAATGTAAATGAAGAGAGAGAAATTTCTTACGGAATTTCGGCATGGTACCGAGTGTACATGGTAGGAATTAATGAGAGAGAAAGGGGTCTATAATCATTAAAACATAAAGTGGTAAGTATGGTAGAGGTGATAAATCATACCCCAACATTTTTAATTGAAATTAAAAGGGTATAGAAAAATAAAGAAACTGTGATAAAAATAAGAAATGAAGGAATCCCTTACTTGGAAGTGTGATACCAAAGGCCTGAGAGGGGGTTTAGAGAGGCCTCTTGGGAGATTTAGGCTCCTTGGGAGGATTATAGAGAGAGGATGGAAGGTTTTGGTCGAGTTTAAAAGTATTTGAGTGGAGAATAAGTGGGAGATTGGGTGGGTTTATATAGGAAAAAGGAGGGAATTATTTATGATTTAGGTTTTGGCCACCACACATTAAAATAATCAAAACTATAAACAAAACCATAGTTTTCGCCCATGTTTTTTTCCAAAGGAAAGAGGAAAACATTATTTTATAAGGCTAATGTCCTAAATTCTTAAAATATTAGCCTTTCTTATGTGGAGGTTAGTCACACTCTCAAGTAAATCAATTTAAAAAGTTAAAATGTTTTGTAAGTCTTAGAGGGTCCACTAAATCCTTGTAAAATAAATCAAACAATCATAAAATTTCATTATTTTAATGTTAAAACATATATTTACAAAACACCAAATTTATAGTATTTTATTACATCACTATTTGGTCATTATGATGTCATAAACATGTTATATATTTAAATGATATTTAATTATTACCCAAAAATTTGATTGTCTAGGAAAATTATGAAAAATTAACCATTGGATAATTTTGACATCCTAATACTAAAAATAATATTCATTTTATATAAATAATTTTTTATTTTGAAATGGAAACCAACATTTACAAAAAATTCATGGGTTTTGACAAAAACGAATTTCAAACCTTAATAAAAGTCACAATTGTTTTCATGATAATTATATGATCATTTATATTTAATAAAGAGTAATTTAGTGATAATATTTTATTAAAATATTATTTAATTCAAAAAAATCCATTAATTCATCAAAATATATTTCTTAATTTAATATTAACTAAAAATACTTTTTTTATTTTAAAAAACTATTTACCAAGTAACAATAATAAAATGAATGTATATTCTCAATAAAAAAATATTGTATATAATAATTGTGTTAGGGTCTTGTTATATAACCCCTTATAACACATGCATAAGACCGAAGGGTAAGGTATGCGATGGTGACAGACTCTTGGGGAGGCTCGGATAACATCCCTCGGGTGGTAATCTCTATCAAATTCCACTTCTCATGTAGGTGGTTCTGCTCGAGCTTAACATGTTGAAGCTTGGCTTGGGCTTGGTCAAGAGTGAATCTTAATACCTCCACATTTTTTCCAATCTCCAACAAATGGTCTTTGTAAGGATTAGTTCTACAGGATGAGTCCATTACTTCCTTTGTCTGAGTAAATTGTATTTCTTAAAGCCCAATATTTATACTAATCATGTGATCAGTGTTTAAAGTCTATATTAGCAATGGTCACAATTTTTAACGGTATTTTAAAATACAAAAACATAAAACCATGCAAGTTCATAAGTTTTATATATCTGTAATAAGACATTTAATAAGATCAAGATGAATTTTCATTAATGAATGTTTGGGTTATTACAATATTCCTCCCTTAAGAAATTTCACCCATGGAATTTACTATTACCACACTAAAATAGATGTGGGTAACTCTACTTCATCACTTCCTCTGATTCCCACATTTATTCTTCAAACATGTGGTTTCTCCACAGCACTTTCATGAGGGGCATTGTCTTATTTCGTAGAAATTTTTCCCTATGATCTAAGATCTTCACTGGCTTCGCTTCATAGGAGAGGTCATTCTCTAATGGTACCACCTCTGGATTTAGTACATGTGATGGGTCAGGTATGTACATCCTCAATATTGATACATGGAATACATAATGTACTTTAGATAGTTTTGGTGGGAGTTTTAGTTGATAGGTAACTGCTACAATATGATCAAGGATCTCAAAAGGGCCAATGTACCTTAGACTAATATTTACATTCTTCCAAAATCTCATAACTCTCTTACATTGTGATATGTAGAAGAATACCATGTCTTCGACATCAAACTCTAGGTCTTATCAACTATTATCATCATAACTCTTTTGTTGAATCTTAGAAGCTTTAATGTGATTTTGGATGGTCTTAACCTTCTCCACTATTTCTTCGACCATTTCTGGACCTAGGAGTTTTCTCTACCCAACTTCATCCCAACATGTCAGTGTTTTGCACCTCTTCCCACATAGGGCTTCATAAGGAGCCATTTGGATTCTTGAGTGGAAACTGTTGTTGTAAGAGAACTCAACCAGAGGAAGATGTTGATCACATCCTCCTTTAAAATCCATTGAGAATGCTCTCAACCTGTCCTCAAGTGTTTAGATAGTACGCTCAGATTGTCCATCAGTTGGAGGATGTAAGTTGTACTGAATTTCAGCTCATTATTCGGAGCATCTTGAAGACTCTTATAGAACATGGAGGTGATTCTTGGATCTCTATTGGATACAATTGATAGTGGTACTCCATCCAGTCTTACTACTTCTCTAATATAAATTTGTGCCAGTTTATCTAAGAAGAAATCCTCTCTAATTTCAATGAAGTGTGCAGTCTTTGTAAGATGATCCACAACAACCTAGATAACATTATTTCCTTTGGATGTATTCAGAAGTCCGATGACAAAGTCCATGATGATGTTCTCACATTTTCATGCTAGTATGGGTAATGGTTGCATCATCCCCTTAGACTTCTGCCTCTCAGCCTTCACTTGCTAACATACCAGGCACATTGATGTATACTCAGCGATCTCCTTATTCATGTTATCCCACCAATAATTCTCACATATATCTCGGTACATATTTTTGTTTCTTGGGTAAATGGAGAAATTTTAACAATGTGCATCATCTAAAAGTTTCTTCTTTAACTTTGGATTCGACGGAACACATATTCTTGACCCAAATCTCACAATTCCTTATTCATTGACATTAAACTCTAAGGATTTACCTTTTCTAATAGTTTCTACATTCTTCTGAATTCCAACATCATTATTTTGAGCATCCTTTAACCTTTACAAAAGAGATGGTTGAGCAATAATTTGTGAAAGAATTGATGATGTTCCCTTATTTATGATTCCCATGTCCATCTGTATCAAATCTAAGAATATTGGATCCTTTTCAATTATAATCAATGATATAATCAATTGGTCCTTTCTACTTAGAGCATCTTCCACCTTTTTTTCATTCCTAGGGTGGTAATGGATTGAGCAGTCATAGTATTTGATCAGCTCTAACCATCTTCATTGGTGCATGTTCAACTCTTTTTGTGTGAATATATACTTGAGTATTTTGTGATCCGTGTATATTTCCCACTTCTCCCCAAAGAGGTAATGCCACCAAATTTTCAAAGCGAAGATCACTACAGACAATTCCAGGTTATGCATTGGATATTTTTTCTCATGAACTTTCAATTTCCTTGAATAATAGGCAATAAATGTTTTATTTTGCATCAACACACATCCCAATACCTTCTTCTAAGCGTCACTGAATACCACAAAAAGTTCTCCACTTGTGGGTAGTGTGATCACGGGCACAGTGATAAACTTCCTTTTGAACTTCTTGAATCTCTCTTCTCATTCATAACTCCATGAAAACTTTACTCTCTTCCAAGTTATCTTGGTAAGAGGGTTGTACAATTGTGATAAATTTCTCACAAATAGGCGATAATATCCATATAACCTCAGGAAGCTATGTATATCTATTACTAATGTTGGCCTCATCCATCCCTCAATTACAGCTATCTTGGAGGTATCCATAGATATCCCATTACTTGTGATGATATGACCCAAGAATGAGACCTACTTTATCCATAAATCTCACTTTTTTTACTTTTCATAGATCTTCTCCTTTCGCAAGGTCTCTAGTATAGTTAGTAGATGCTCCTCATACTCCTCGTTGGTTTTGGAGTGTATTAGAATATCATATATAAATTCTACCACAAATTTGTTGAGGTAATCTCTAAAGACTCTATTAATCAATTCTATAATGATTATTGGAGCATTAGTGAGTCCGAAAGGCATTACTATGAATTCATAGTGCTCGTACCTTGTACGAAAAGTAGTCTTGGGGATATTTTCCTTCTTTACCCTTACTTGATAATATCCTGCCCGCAAATCCACCTTGGAAAAGTATTGTGATCCATGTATCTAATCGAACAAGTAATCAATTCGGGGAAGAGGATACTTGTTCTTTATTATTATTTTTTTAAATTCACGATAATCAATGCAAAGTCACATTGACCCATCCTTATTCTTGACGAAGAGGAATGGTGCACCCCATGGTGAAGCACGTGGGTTATAAACCCTTTATCCAGATTCTCCTTTAGTTGTTTATTTAGCTCCTCGAGCTCCACAACAGCCATTCTATATGGATTCTTGGATATTGGAAACAACCCAGGTATAAGGTCAATTGAGAATTCAACATCTCTTATAAGAGGAAGTCCAGGCAATTCCTCGGGAAAACTTCAACAAATTCCCTCACAATAATCATGTCATCAAGTATGGTTGCTTCCTTATACTCAATCATCTGATCCAGATAGTAATTCTCATAGGGAAATAATATCCACGCTTGAGATGATGGTGCTAAAGAAGATTCATCTTCCTCCTTGTACTGGTATAGAATCGGGGGTCGATTATCCATATGGAGAGTTATTTCCCTCTCACGGTAGCTTATGTTGGGTCTATATAATGAAATCCAATCCATGTCAAGAATTGCATCAAATTCCACCAGAGTGAGTATGATAAGGTTCACCGAAAATTTCAATACACAGATTGTGAGAGGGGCAGAGTTATATTCAAGGGTTGCAATGATTGGCCCATTTTCCGTTCTCACCGACATCTTTACTTCCATGATTTGTGGTGGTGTTGGGATTGTTTTACTAAACTTTTGGGATATAAAAGAATGCATAGAACCATAATCAAAAAGTATGTTTTCTATTCTTGATTGAATAACTAGCGTAGCTATCACCACTACGTTTTTGGGGTTCACTTCAGCGGTAGTAATGGAAAAAATCTCACCCTTGCTTCCTTGGAGGTTATTGGTTGCCTCCAAAAACCCTTTGATTAGGGAATTGATTTTCAAGGTTCCTTGGTTCTTTGTATTTGAATCAATGAACAATGCGTTGACGGTCGAACGGAGCGTTCCTCTCCACTTTTACAGTCGCAGGTTTTTATTTTTTGTAGTTAACGGCTATGTTCCCTTCTCTTCAACACCTAAATCATTTCCTCGTCCCCTTCAAGAAATTTCCAAGGTGCTTCTTTCCCCACCTTTAGCAAGTGGGGTGCTATATTTTCTTAGCACCATTGGATTTATCAATCAGACTGCCAAAATTAAAGTCCACCTTACACTTCTTATCCCCATGATAACCTTGAGATTTGTTGATCTCTATTTCGACCTTGAGGGAACCTCGTACAATTTCATAATAGCTATCAAAGTAAAGGATCATTAGGGGTTTCTATATGCTAGGTTTTATCCCAAAAAAAGAAGCAATCAACCTTAAATTCAGGGGTAATGATAAAGTCAGAGGTGTATCATGCAAGCCTTGTGAAGTTTCCCTCGTAAGATCTGATTGATTCTTCATCTTTTTTGCTTGATGGCAAGGAATTATCTTTCCATCTTAAGTCGGAGGGTGCATAGAAAATATTTATTGGAATACATTTTCTGAAAATACTTCCATTCCAATGCCTTGATGTCCTCCTCAGGCTTCATATTTTTTTATCAATGTCCATCATTGATCAACTTCACACTCCATACGATAAGCATCGAGGAGAACCTTCTCTTGTTCGGAATATTGAAGGATGGATAAGATCTTTTCAATGGAGTTGATCCATTTTTTGGAAATTGAGGGATCAGATGATCCATTAAAATTAGGAGGTCTTTATCTCATGAAGCTCTTGTTTACGACTTGTTCTTTCTTAGGGTGGTTTAGCATTCCTCTTGACTCATGTTTCTATTAAAATCTTGATTTAACTGAGAGTGTATCGTGACAAAGTTCTCGATTCCTGCTCCCATTGGATTGGGCATCTCAATAGAACAGTCATTACATTGATCTTCGCATCCGTTGCTAGCATGAGTCCTCCTATTACTGACCATTGGCTAAAATAAAAGGAATGTTAGGGTTAACACAAAAAGGTTAATCCAAGTACAAAAATGAATGACTTATAAATTACTTTTATTACCATAACTTATGAATCTATAGGCTTCAATCTATTTTATCCATGATCTACTTCCCAACATTTATTCTTAGGGGGATTTTTTTATTCCCTTAACAATGGTTATTAATAAGCTTGTGAATTTACCAAAGAATATCCCCCAAGAGTGTGATAACCAAGATTACAGAAAGGGATGTTTTCATGTACCAGGATCCCTCGGGTCAAGCCCAAAACACCTTGTCAGAGATTTCACTTTAGGTACATCTTTTCCAGAGACACCTCTACCGACTCATATCCGGACAGGGATGTATTTTCTTGATAAACCACTTAGTCAATACTCACCAAAATTTAGGTATTTTTTATTATACTTATTCTCATATCTAAGGCTTCACTAGGGTTTTCTAATCCTAATCCTAAAAATAACTAAACCTATCCTTTGATACCACTATAACACCCCAGCTCTTTATTTCACAAATAAAAATATTTTATTACATAAAATATTCACTTGATACAAGATAGAATATTGAAAGGTATAGTTTATTTGGGGATTAGTAACATTAAATAAAAACTTATAACCTAAAATTCACATCTTTATTGAAAACTTCTTTTACATGACCATAACATTCCTTCGTACTTAGCATTGCATGGGATAACCTGAGGACATGCATGAGAAAAGGGTAGGCTATAGAGCCCAGTAAGGGAGTAAACAAGGAATAAAATGAATAATATAGTACATTTTTGGAAATATCCATATCAATAGATCATAATAGAAACATGAATATAAAGGCATGATTAAGCATGATTATCATAATATGGAAATGTGGCAATAACACTTAACATGGTATTCATATAAGCCAAGGATCATTGCACGTGAGGCATGAGTAAACCCTCATTGTACTTGAATTATAATGAGTAAACCCTCATTTCATTTGACATATCATGATACTAATCTTTACCCAATGCATTGGAGCGCTATCAGGGTGCACCCTTCTTTATCATTTCATTTCATGCATATGTGTGCCAAATGGCTCATATAACATGGATTCATTAAAAATTATGATTTATTACACAATAAATAAATGTATAATTCATACATGAAACTCTATTATAAATAAGTATATGTGCATAAATTTTAATACCCTTGATATAGAAATGGGCATGGTATTCAACACACAATAACTATATCTTGTAAAATCGCAGTGCAATTTCAGCAGCGTAACAGCATGACATAAGAATTAATAAAAATGGTTGATGAGAGAGAAAGGGTTGTCTCATCATATGTACATGAAATGGACAGTAAGGGGTTCATATAGATACATGTACCATAATAATTAATGTAATTTAGATTCATAATACAAAAGAATTACTTGAATTTAAATGAAAAGAGAGAAATTCCTTATGGAATTTCAGAATGGTACCGAGTGTACATTGGAGGCACTAATGAGAGATAAATGGGTCTACAATAATTAAAACAAAAATAGGTAAGTATGGGAGAGGTTATAAATCATACCCCAACATTTTTAATTGAAATTAAAAGGGTATTAAAAAAATAAAGAAACAGGGATAAAAATAAGAAAGGAAGGAATCCCCTACTTGGAAGTGTGATCCCAAAGGCTTGGGAGGGGATTGAGAGAGGATTATTGGGAGATTGGGGTGCCTTGGAAAGATTATATAGAGAGGAGGTTAGGGTTTGGGAGGGATCCAATCTATTTTAGTGAAGATTAAGTGGGATCTTGGGTGGGTTTATATAGGAAAAGGGAGTGAATTCTTAATTATTTATATTTTGGCCACCACACATTAAACTAATAAAACCACAAACCAAACCAATGTTTTTTATAATGGTTTGTGCCAAAGAGTATTTGAAATAATTATTTTATAAGGCCAATGGCCGAAATTCTTAAAATATTTGGCTTTCTTATGTGGAGGTTAGTCACACTCTCAAGGAAATCAATTTAAAAAGTTAAAATGTTTTCTAAGTCTTGGAGGGTCCACTAAATATTTGTAAAATAAAAAAACAAACCTAAAATCACATTATTTTAATGGTAAAACATATATTGTATGAAAATCCTATTTATATTATTTTATTACATCACTATTGGATCTTTATGATGTCATAAACACATTATATATTTAAATGGTATTTAATTATTACCCAAAAATTTTACTGTCTCAGAAAATTATGAAATATTCACTGTTGGATAATTTCAACATCATGATTCAAAAAATAATATTCATTTTATCTAAATAATTTTGTAAATATGTTAATTTTTAATTTTTATGTAAAAACTGACATTTATCAAAAATTCATAGGTTTTGATAAAAACGGATTTCAAACCATAATAAAAATCACAATTGTATTCATGATAATTATATGATCATTTGTATTTAATAAAGATTAATTTAGTGATAATATTTTATTAAAATATTATTTAATTCAAAAAAATAGATTAATTCATCAAAATATATTTCTTAATTGAATATTAACTAAAAATACTATTTTTTATTTAAAAAAACTATTTACTATGTAACAATAATAAAATGAAAGTATATTCTCTATAAAAAATGGTGTACATAATCATAGTGCTAGGTTCTTGTTACATAACCCCTTATAATACCTATATAATACTGAAGGGTAAGGTGTGTGATGGTGACAGAATCTTGGGGTGGCTCAGATAACATTGCTCGGGTGGTAATCTTGATCAACTTCCACTTATCCCATATGTGGTTCCGCTCAAGCTTAATGTGTTAAAGATCATCTTGGACTTGGTCAAGAGAAAATATCAATGACACCACCTCATTTCTGAGCTCCTACAAATGGACTTCATATGGAGCAATTCTACTGTATGAGGACATCACTTCCTTTATGTGAGTAAATTTGATTTGTTAAATCCCTATATTTATACTAATCATGTGATCATTTTTTAACAGCTATATTAGAAACGACCACAATGCTTAACAATATTTTAAAATCCAAAAACATAAAACCAAGGAAGTGAATAAGTTTTATATATTTTTAATAATACATTTAATTAGATCATGAGGAATTTTTATTAAGGAATGTTTGGATTGTTGAATTAATTATATTAACCAAAATTTTAATGTTCCATTTATCGTTACTTACTTTATGTCCTTATTTTCCACAGTCAAAACAACTTCTTGTTCCACTAATACATTCACTTTGGTTCTTCTTTCCACATTCTCAACATAAAGGAAAATAAATATTCTTTCATCCATGGCCTCCATTACCTAAACTCTCAAAAAACTCTTTCCTTATTTTCATTGGTGAGTTTTAGAGTTGGTTAATGAACACATTGTTAATCATGTTCCATGAAAACTAATTATACATGATCACAATGTCATTTACTCCATTGATCATCCCATTTTACTGATCATTGGAAAATGTTTTGTCATATTTTGTATTATCATAGTTCCTTTTAGTTCCCTCCACTAAATAAAACTAGAAAGTATAGTGTGAGTATCACTAATAATTGTGGAAAATGACATAATCATGAAAAATAACTTATAGAATGTACAAATCCTATATCCTTCTTTTAAATCTATGACACCCTAGGATTATCCTTAGATAAATCCCAAGACATATCATTTGAAATATTTATAGGGATCTCACTAAAGTTTCTCATCCTAGTTTTCAAAGGTAGACTAAACCTTTTCTTTGATGCCAACTATAGAGACATGGGCTTGACATACATGGGTATAACATCATTTTTTATGAATATTAATCACATTAAAAAATAAAATGCCTAAGGACCATAGTATATTTTGTTTATTTCGAAACATGGAACACAATATTCCAGTTCTATAAAATATCTAAAATGTTTATCACCAATATCTTCCCATTTAGTACTATTATTTAAAACTTTTATTCATAACTTAGGGAAAGGGAACATAGGAAAGGCTGATCCCAGATGCTCAGTAAGACTAAGAATAAGTGATTCATAATCTTAACATGATCATTGGGGTATGAGAACATGATAATAACATTTTAAGATCATACCTTTCATATAAAAGATCATATACATGAGTCATGTCATAAAAATTGGTTGTTAATATGACATGAATCATAAATGAAACAAGAGAATAATCCATAAAAACATAACATAGGAATAGGATATGCAATTTTGGCAGACACATAAGCATATAGAATCACTCCCTATAAGTAAATGATTATTTAAGAAACTTATTAGGGAAATTCATGGGGGATACACCTACTGGTCGGGACACACAACCATCCCCATTTATATCCCTTTCCTTGTAGTTGAATGGGTTCACTCTTGAAACCATCTTAGTGGTCAATGTTCACACCCAAGGCCATATTAGTAGATAAAGTACTTTATTGAACTGCATTCAATACTTATTTTATACATTTATATCTCATAAAATATAAATATTTACCCAATATATTAGTGGGAGATATAGGTCCCACCTATCACATAATGAAATTGTACATACGAGTTCTACAAGATAATAAAACATTCATCATATCATGACCCATAAAAAGAAAAGGGTTTCATAAACATCATATAATGACCTATGAAATGAATTGTGTATCATAAATTTTTTATTATATTAAAACTAGTGGAAAAGAAATGGTTTTCATATTGATATCATAAAAGAATATTCTGTTAAAGGAAGCAGGTTTTACAAGAATTTGATCATGGAATAACCAATGAAAGGGAGACGAGATTCACAAAAAAAAATCAGTTTAGACATATCACAATGAAATAAATATTAAGAATGGTTTCCTTGGATCATGTCCCCAGTAAATTATACATTATATCAAAGGAAGTAATATTATATGGAGAATAATTTTTAAAGGTAACATGGAACATTTCTTAAGTAAAATAACATTTTTTAAAAAATCATTTTTTAGAATATAAAACATTTTTAAAATCCTTTTCATTGAAACCCACTTCAAAAACTTATAAATTAAGGTCCAAAAATAATTTAAAACATTTATTTATGAAAATACCCTTTCCACTATAAAAATTATTTTTAAAAAATAAAATATTTTGAAAAAAAATCTATTTCAAAATAATATTGAAAACATATAGTGGAAGTATGAAAATATTTTGAAAACCATTTCATTTAAAATATCGTGGAAAACTTATAAAGGAAACTTGAAAACTTTTTAAAAACCTTTTCTATAAAAATATATTCAAAATATTATAATGGAGTCTTAAAACATTTTGAAATCATTTTCATTTAAATAGCTTTAAAAACATATAAAATAATCTTTCAAAATCATTTAAAACAATTTTTTAAAAAAACCTCTCTAAAAACATTTTCTTTTAAAAAATACTCTAAAAGATAGGAATTTAAATAATATTAGAGAAAAATATTTATTTAAAAATAAATCTTTTAACAATTAAAAGGAAGCTTCGAATAAAGTATGGTCATGGTAGTGGATAAATATGTATATACCAAACATTATTTTTTCATAGTAAGAAGTTTAGAAAATTTCATTGGTTAGAAAATGATAAGAATATTCTTATTTAAAACCATTTTTAAAAAGGTAAAAAAATGGAATAAATTTTTATTTTAAAAATAAATGGATAATAGTATAAAATTTTTGAAAATAATTTTAGAAAACACGGTTTTGAAAAAACACATATTTCTGAATGAAAAGAGAAATAAATTTATATTTTAATAAAAACATTTTATTAATTATATTAATTAAAAAAGAGTGTAAAATGGTATCATTAATTAGATATAACATTAATAACTAGATTGCATGAAAATTCATGATAATTATTGAGAGATTTTTCATAATATTTCATTAATGGAATCATAAACAATCCTCATAAATGATGATATTATAGTACTAAACTCTTACCACTGCTGTAACTTTGAATCCTAATCCTCATAATATAATTACATTACATGAAGCTTAAAATATAATTTAAATGATTATATTAATGATATAACACTTAAAAGTGAATTACAAACACCTTGTAAAAGAATATAGGAGCATAACATAATATGTGTCTCAAAGAAATAAAATTTAGCAAAATTTCCTTACTGATTTGGTAACTTTTTAACTATAAAACCAATGAATGATATATCATCAAATTGATATTTAAAAATCAATAAATTTAATTATAATAATAATATAATACATTTATGGTAATTATATGCACCACATAAAAGTAATGTGTGGTGAATATGGCATGTATGTCACGAATATAATAAAGTGAGATGAAATTCCCTTACCTTATTTCTTAAATTTCTTCATACATGTTCAAACCTACAATATAATAAATATATGTTTATTATAAATCTAATAAAGAACCATATTATTATATACCATTACATATATGATTTTATTATGACTTTATATTACCATCCCTTTAATAATTCCATGTTAATGTTATGTTTTGGGTAATAACCGCTTTATTTTTCATAAATGTTTTAACTTGTTATTCTTAATAATATTTCTTATGTCATGATTTAATTATTTACAGAATGTAAAACATGATTTAAAAATCATATATATTAATTATATAATTATTTATAATAATCTATAAAGTATATAAATATGAAATTGAATACATTGTTAATTGAGACGGTAGGCCATACGTACGTATGAACACTATTTCTGTTTTCTTTTCATATTGGAAGAAATTAATTAATTAACATATATATATATTGATTAAAATAGAATTATTATTTCATAAATATAATATAAATTTACTAAACCCATCCTTAATACATTCCATTTAATATGTGAATAAATCACATCACTTTGAGGAGGCGGTAGTCCACATGTCTACAAACAAGGTTATCATATTCCTACAAAAAAGAAAAAATGAAGGTATGTGTTAAATAATAATTCCATAAGAATAAATATGTCATTAATATCATATATATCATATAAAAATAGTAATTACATCATTATTTCCAACCATTATATGTGTTAATGGAAGAACAAACCACATCGGTTCGTGAGGTGGTAGTCTATTGTACAAACGACCGATAACTATTTATCCCAACTGATGGAAGTGTGTGTTAGTGTAGGTTGAAACCTTAGCATAACAAAATATTGGTATATTTAGGATACTATTTTTATTATTTAATCATGTAATATGATGAATTTATGGGGTGGATAAATGAATAATGCAAAAGTTCTTATTGATGGATGTTACCTTTTCTTTAGGTAACTCCTTTTGGTTTTACCAAAGGGATTCCTTGGTTGGATTTATACTTAAAGAATGGATTATATGATTAAACGAGGGAAGTTGGGAGGATACTTGGATAGGTTTTGTCTGAGCTAAATTTATTGATAGGTGTGAAGTCATGGGAAGAGGTGGTGGCCTATTATGAGTGGGGAAAAGGGAAAATTTTTCATTTTTGAAATGAATTGTGTCCTCTCAATGTTTCACTTGTCCCACATGGGTCCAAAATGGACCATTATAAACCTGTATATTTTTAATGGAAAAAATATAAACATAAATTAATTTTTATACAAGTTTACTTTCATTTTTACACCTTATAATTTAAGTTTAGTCAACAATTAATCTCATATTTAATTTAATCATGGTAATTAATTTTAATTAATTTTACTAATATTTTTGGTAAAAAACTAAGTTGAACATATTATTCATTAAAAATAATTCTTATTCCAAATATGGAATAAATTTTTCCAAATTATAATCAAATAAATTGAATAAATTGATTAAAAATTAATACCATAGACTGGAAGAAACAACGTTTTTTAATAAAAAGTTTAAAATTTTGAAATGATTTTATATCCAATTTCAATGTAAAGTTTGTTTCAATGACCGAAATTGGATAATTTGATGTAAAATTTAACTAATTATTCTTTTAAAACAAATTAAAATATAATTTATCTATATAAATAAATTATATTAAAAAGTCTCTTTCAATTAAAATTCTATGTTTTTCAATATTCATAAAAAATAGAATATTTTGAGAAAAATACCAAATATACACCCTAATAAAATTTTGAAATTATTATTTAAAAAATGAAGTTTATTTTTTAAAATAATGTTTATAAAAGAGTCAAAATTTATAGTTAAAATAGGTTCTTCATTAAATGGCGGTAAACTTATCTTTTAGAAAAATATATCCTTTATAGAAAAAGTTAGATTTATTCTTATATCCTATCTAAAAAAACACATAATATGAATTTTAAATAGTTTATTGAATATATATATATATATATATATATATATTTCAATAAAATCAATTATAAAATGTGTTTTAATTATTTTATTGAGGTAAAACATGTTTGATTTCATAATTATAGTTTTCAAGAAAAAGATTTCATATATTTTCAAAAGGGTTTTATTTTGATTTTTAGTTAATTAGTCACCAAATAATTCATATTATATACATGTGTAAACCATATTTTAATAATTTAATTATTCTTAATCATAAACACCTTATCAATGGAAACGTCACAACTATAATAATATTTTAGTAATAATATTAATAGTTCATTGCAGTTTTGTAAAACTATGTCTTGTATGTAACGCGAGTTATCGAATGAACTTGGGATTGTTTGTAAAGCAAGAAAAAAATAGTATTGTGTGCACCTCAAGATAATATAAGTGTTTCATATTGAACAAAATTATCTTTTTTTGTATGAAACACAAACAAATAATTGCCTCTATATAATAGAAGTTATATTTATTGTTTCATGAAATTCATAATATCAAAAAGAATAAAATAATTCAAAAAATATATTTCAAAAAATCTTGGTTTTTTTAATTCTAACCCACTTAAAATTAATTTCTCCCTAAAAATTCATCTAGGTTATCAATGTTTTAATACTTTAAGTTTCCTTTAATAGAAACCCAAATTGTAAAAATTAATACTAAAACTCCCTTCAAAAATAGAAAGTTAGAAACATAATGTTTACCCGAAGTAACTCATGACTAGGTTTCCACATATGAGAATGTAGGTGGAAAATGAAAACATGGATATGAACGATAAATATAACTATCATGTTCTGATGATGAGTGATAGATAACATGGTTAAGGTAAAGTTAACGATCACAAATCTCTAAAGAAATGAGGATTTAAAAAGGTCATTAATATTATCAAGAATGATGATAAAGGGAAAACATTTTCTTTCAAGAAACTTTTCATAAAGTTGAATAATCTTCATGAGAATATATACTTACATGATTTCATCACAATATAACCATTTTTTTGTCTTGATCAATTTTCATTTCATCTCTTATTTAAAGAAACAAAGGTGAATCTTTCATTCCTGAAGCATTATCTGATCATGAAATCCATATATATAATGATAGTTCATTCTATATGTATTTAGAAAAATGGTTATAACATGTTATTCAATATGTGTAAATCCTTATATTCCAAAATAATGCTTTAATCTTTAAAACCTCATCCAAATTTTAACATATAACATTCTATAAATGGTTGACCTTATGACTATTTCTATATATAAAAGTCTAAAACATTAGTAATATGGTACCTAAATTTCTCAAAAACATCTTAGAGTTGATTACCCGTATATAATAATGTATCTCTTGGTTGTCACATACCAAACATGTGAATTCTTTAATCATGTATTCTCTTGAAACATGATAGTTACAATAAATCATTTCTAAAAAAATAAATCAATTATTATTCCAAATATTGTTAAATATTTATATTAATTAAATAAAAAAAAGATAAAAAATCCATCCATTATATCAGAAACCCCTTTTTAAAAAAACTCAATCAGTTCTGAGTTAATCAATATTGTTCAATTTACTTATTCATATCTGACATATCTTTATCCAAACATCATTATCTCAATAGTGAGAATATATTAATGGGTATCGTTCCCTTAATGTTTCCTATGAATATAGCCTACCAATTAAATCAATTTCCTAATCAATTAGAACCATTCAACATATTCTTATAGATCCTTAAAAAATGTAAACTGGACAATCCTTATATAATTCACAATTCATAATTCTTGAATCGAAATACATAAACACTTTGATTATTCCAATTCGTCTTTAAGACATTATCATAGCTACCTCATCCTATTACTTATTAAATATTTCCTTTCACAATTCACATGTAGTCTCATCATCATCAGCAATATAAACATTACTCATACAACCTTATTGATTATATTTGGTAGCCTTCCACTTAGAAAATCAATTTGCATAATACCCATTCATTCCATATTTAAATCATTCAACTGTTGATGATGTATTTGGGAGTCCATTCATCCCATTCATTGCTTTAATGAAACTTTTCATTTTCCCTTTGTAGTTACTTTCTTTTCATCCTTATTCTTCATAGTCCAAAAATATTCCCATTCATCTAAGACATTCACTTAGGTTCTTCTTTCCACATATTTGATAAAATGAAAGTTGAATAATCTTTCCTCCATAATATCCATTACCAAAACTCTCAACCAACTTCTTCCTTTACTTATTTTGTAATTTATAGAGTTTTTTAAGTTAAAAATTAATAATGTTCCATGAAAATTGATTTGGAATGATCAAATCATCCTTCACTCCAGTGATTATCCCATTTTACTAATCATCAGAAAAATTTTCATCATATTCAATATTAACCTATTTTCTTTTGGTTCATGCCATTTACTAAACCTAGAATGAATATTGTGAGATGCAATTATCATAGCATAAAAACAAATGATCATTAAAAATTACTTATAGGATGTCTAAATCATGACACCTCCTTTTAAATCAATGTCACCCTAGCTTATACTTAGATACATCCCTATACATATCCTTATAAATATCCCTTGGGATCTCAGAAATGTTTTCTCATCCTAGTTTTCAATGGTTAACAAAACCTTTCCTTTGATAACAACTATAGTGACCTAGGATTAAAATACATGTCTATTACATCATCTTTATGAATATTCATCACATTAAAAAACTAAATGCTCAAGGACAATAATATTTTAGCATCTTTGGAAACATGGAACATAATCTTCTAGTATATTTAATGATATTAAATTTTTATCACAATCATTTGTAAATTTAGTACTCCTGCTTGAAACATTTATTCATAACATGTGTAAAAGGAAACATATGAAAGGGTGATCTCATATGCTCAATAAGGGTAAAAAAAGGAGGTGGGTAATCATAATATGATCATAAGGGTATGACAATATGATAATAACATTTTAAGATCATACCATGGATATAAAATATCATGCCACTTCGGTGGTGGCATAGTGGTGAAGGATAGGGGTACAACAACTCTGTTCTTTGGGTGGTATAGTGTTTGAATCTTGGGAGTCCACTTTCAGGGAGAACCTCTCCCCCAGGATCCACTCACCTTTTTGGGTCACCCGGTTTTCGAATGGGTGGAAAAAATGAGCCACAACCCACCCGTGCTGACAGATTGGTTGACAAACCATCACCACTCGGGTTGTCACCCTCCGGGATGCTCTGCCATCTCGGCCGGAAATGGCTCTTTCCTAGTTCGGGCTCTCTCCAGAGTGACCTCTTCATGGGGAGGGGGGTTTCCTTGTGTGTAGGGTTTGAAAAATCCACACATGGTAATTCCATTTTTGAAAAAATGGATAGAAAAGATCATATACGTGAGTCATGGCATTAATATTGGTAGTTCATAAGACATGAATCATAAAGTAATTAAAATAATATTATTTAAAAGTATAACATAGAATAAGACATTGAATTGTTCCTGAAACATAAGCATATAAAATAATTCCCTATAAGTAAAGGATTATTTCCAAAGAATGTTAGTGAACTTAATGGGGGAAACACATAATAGGAAAGACACGCCACCATATTAATTCATATCCCTTTCCTTATTTTTGATTGAGTTCACTCCCCCAAACCATCTTAGTAGTCAATGTTCACTCCCAAGACCATCTTAGCCAAAAAAAAGTCCCTTACTGAACTGAGTTCACTACCCATTCTAGCCATGTATATATCATGAGACATAAATCATTTTCTAATGAATTAGTGTAAGGTATAGGTATTACTCATCACATAATAAAATCATACATAAAAGTTCCACAATATAATAAAACATTCATCATTTCATGACCCATAAAAAGAGTTGGATTTTATAAACATTATATCATAACCCATGAAATGAAATGGTTATCATAAATATTTCATCCTATCGCAAACCTTTTAAAAGATATAGGTTTCATAATTATTTCATCACAAAATAACCCATAAAAGTAATAGGGTTTTAAAAGTATTTTATCATGGCATAACCCATGTAAGAGAAACATGATTTATAAATAGCATGTCAATTTAAACATAAACCATTAAAAGAAATAATAAGAATGGTGTACTTGAATCATATCCCCAGTAAATCATAAATTATATCAAATGATTCTATCTTAGTTGGATAAGTATTTTTAAATATCACTTTGATCATTTCTTATAGAAAATACTCATATTTTGAAAATCATTTTTTTAGAACATAAAACATTTTCAGAATACTTTTATTTGAAAACAACTTTAAAAAAATATTAAGTAATATTACAAAATCATTTAAAACATTTATTGAGGAAAATATCATTTACTCTTTTAAAAATTATTTTTAAAACATAAAACTTTTTTAAAAACTTTTTTTTTGAAAATAACATTAAAAATTTATATATTAAAGTTTAAAAAAATTTCAAAACCATTACATTGAAAATATCATTGAAAACTTATAAAGGAAGCTTGAAAAAAAATTTAAAACATTTTCTTTGAAATTATATTTAAAAACTTATAATGGAATATTAAAAACATTTTGAAAATAGTTTCTTTGAAAATATATTTGAAAAAATATAAAGTAATATTTTAAAATCATTTAAAACGCTTTTTAAACTCAAAACTTTTTTGAAAACTTTTTTCTTTGTAAAAAACTTTAAAAACAACGATTTTATAGAATATTTTAAATAAATATTTAACAAAATCTTGTAATATTTCAAATTAAATTGTAGATAAATGATGTTCATGATAGTGGATAAATTCGTACAAACATAACATTTATTTTTATACCATAAGAAGTTTAGGAATGTTCCTTGATCAGAAAATTAAAATTAAAATCCTTTTTAAAACCTTTCTAAGGAAAAAAATTGGAAAAATAATTTGAAAAGAATATGATGATATTATAACATTTTTTAAAATTCTTTTAGAAAACATTATTTTTAGAAGAATTCATAAATCTAACTAAAAAGAGAAATAATGTTGAATTTTCATAAAATCATTTTCTTAATTATCTTAAGTGCCAAAGAGTGGAAAAATTGTACCATTAACTAGATATAACATTTATAACTAGATTATAATAAATTAATGATAATTATTGAGATATGGATCATAATATTTCATCAATGGAATCATAATACTAAACAATCTTGATAAATGATGAAATTTTAGAAATGAACTCTTAACACTATAGTAACTTTGAATCCTAATCCCCATTAATGTATAACCATAAATGAAGCTTAAAATATCATGCAAATAATGATATTCATGATATAACATGTCAATGGTAATTATATAAACCTTTTAAAATAATATATGTGCATAACATAACATGCATCTTGAAGAAGGAAAATTGAGACAAAAATTACCTTATAGATTTGGTAACATTTGAACCGTAAAATAGATGAAAGATATATAATAAAATAGATATTTAAATACCTATAAATTTAAGTATAATAATAATATAATACATTAGTGGTAATTATATACACCATATAAAAAATTTTTGGTGAATATGGCATGTATCTCACAAATATTAGAAAGTGAGAAGAAATTCCCTTACCTTATGTATTAAATTTCATCATACATTTTCAAACCTCTTAAATATTAAATATAAGTTTGTTATAAATATACCAAATAAAAATATTATTATATATATAACACCATATATTATTTTATTATCACTTTATATTAATTTTTTAGAAAAAATTCCTTGTTAATGATATGTTTCAGGTAATAACTACTTTATTTTCCATATATGTTTTAACTTGTTATTATTGATCCTCTTAGATAATTATTTAATTATATTAAGAATGTAAAAAATTATATAAATAACATATATATTCATTATATAAGTATTTATAAAATTATATAAAAGATATAAATGTTAAATGGAATACACCATACATGGATACATTAGGTCGTACTTATGTATGAATAGTCTTTCTGTTTTTTTTTGTATTGAAAGAATGAAAGTAATTTAAATATATAAACATATATGTATGTATGTATGTAAATTATAATTATAGTAGAATTATTATATCAAAAATATCATATAATTTTACTAAAATCAACCTTAATACATTCCATGTAAAGTGTGAATGAATCACATTTCTTTGAGGAGGTGCTAGTCCAAACATCTGCAAACGAAGTTACCATCTTCCCAAAAATGGAAAGAATAAAGTATTTTTTTATATAATAATTACATAAATATATATAGATAAAAAATATAATATATACTATATAAAAACATTAATTCCATCATTATATCCAAGATTTAGAGGTGCTAATGGATGAATGAATGACATCGGTTCGTGAGGTGGTAGTCTGTCATACATACGAACGATGGTAGTGTATTCCATTTGATGGAAGTGTGTGTGATTTTAGGTCGAAACATTAACATAAAAACATATAATTATATTTAGGATATAGAGTTTATTATTTAAACATGGGATAAGAATAATTGATCGGTGGAAAAAGGAATACAACAAAAGTGTTTGTTGAAGGATGTTACCTCTTTTTTGGGTAACTCCTTTTGGTTTTCACCCAAAAGATTCCTTGGATATATTTAAGACAAAATAGAGGATTTTAGGATTAAGGGTGGGAATTTTGGATGATATTTTGATAGGTGTTTTCCTATATAAAGGGATTTATATATGTAAAGAGAGGGGAAGAGGAGGTGACTTTTATAAGTGGGTAAAAGGACACACATGGTATTTTTGAAAATAATTGTGTTATCCCCATGTTTTAATTGTCCCAAAAGAGTCAAAAATGGACCATTAAAGATAATTATAGATTTATTGGTCCAAATATTTCTATAAAATAATTTTTATAAAAGTTTAGGTTTATTATTACACCTTATATTTTAAGTTTATTTGTTAATTAATCTTGTTTTTACCTTTATCACTGTAATTAAATTAAATTACTTTCACTAATATTTTTCAGTAAAAAACTAAGATGACGTTATTATAAATTATAATATATTTTGATTAAAATATTTAATCCATTATTCCAAATTATAATCATGGATGTGGTATAAATTAATTTAAAATTAATCTCGTGGATGGGATAAAACTACAGGGTTTTAAAGTAAAAAAGTTCAAAAGTGTGAACTTTTTTTATATCCATTTTCAATATAAAATTGTTTCCAATGAACTAAATTGGATTAATTTATGTAAAAAATAACAAATTATACTTTAACAACAAATTAAAATATAATTTAACTATAGAGATAAATTACACGTAAAATAGTTTTCAATTAAAATTCAGTGTTTTCACTATTCATCTAAAAATGAAATATTTCATAAAAATAGAAAAAAAGTTACCCTAAGATGATTTTTAAATTTCTATTTCAAAAAATAATTTTATTTTTTCGAATCAAATTTATAGAATTGTCAAAAAAACATTATTTAAAATATGTTCACCATTAAAAGTTGGTAAAATTACCTTTTCAAAAAATAAAACCTTTTATGCCAAAAGTTAGATTTATTCTTATCTAAAGTACAAAAAACACATTATATGAATTTTAAATAGTTTATTAAATATATTATATATATATATATATCATTAAAATAACTTATTACAAGTGTTTTAATTAAAATTATTTAAGTAAAACATTTTTTATTCCAAAGATATAGTTTTCCAACAAAAGATTTTATATATTTTTAAAAGGGTTTTATTTTCATTTATAGTTAGTTAGTCACCAGATAGTTCATATTATATAAATTTGTAAACCATATTTTAAAATTTTAATTATTCTTATTCATAACCATCATTCCAATTTCTAGGTGACAACTATAATAATATTTTAGTAGTGATATTAATTGTGCATTTTAGTTTTGAAAAAATAGGTATCGCATGTAACGCAAGTTATTGAATGAACTAGGAATTTTGTGTAACAAAATTCAAACATATTTTCACTCGTACCACAAGTTAATCTAAGTGTTTAATGTAGAAAAAAATTAACTTGGTTTTGTGTGCAATCCAAACGAACTTATTGCTTTCATATAACACAAGTTATATAAGTGTGATGTGAAATGAAGAATATCAAAAGGATTAAATTAATTAGAAAAAATATATTTCAAAAAATCTTGGGGTGTTACATTTATAAAACAAATTATGCTTTTAACAATAAATATACCTTTTCACTTGTTGATATAATAAATTCCATTTGAATTATGCTTTTAATAACATCTCATTATGATTAGGGGATATATCAAATGGATGTCAAAGTCAGTATACTTAAGGCAAATTCAGTTGGGGATTTTTTATATAACAAATTTTGAAGATTATAATTTTATATATGATTCTACAAAGGTTTTCAAGTTTCAATGGTCCGTTTATAGACTAGATAAATCTTCTCAGAATTGGAATATCAAGCTTGATGATCTAATCAAATAGTTTGGTTTAATAAAAAACAATGATGATTATTGTGTATATAAGTGGGTTAGTGGGAGTGTCATATTTTTTAAGATATTATATATAGATGACCTACTGCCTATCAACAATTATACCCCAACACTTAATTCAATGAATATATGGTTGGGTATATGTTTCTTAATGAAAGATATGGGTAAAGAAGCCAACATAATTGGTATGAAGATATATAAAACAGGCCTTATAGGTTTCTTGTACTGGGCCAGAATGTATATATTGGTAAGTTACTAAAGTATTTTAACATGGATAAATATAACAAGGGGTATTTACCAATAATAAATGGAATGAGTCTTAGGATGATTTAGGGTCCTTCTAAAGAGTTATAAGTGATGGATTGAATCCCTTATGTCTTTTATTGTGTATATCATATATGTCATGTTGTGTACTTGACTCGACGTCTCTTATTATTTTATTATAACTATTAAATACTATTATAATCCTATTTAGATTCACTAGATTCATGTGAAGAACATTATTAAGTACTAGAGAAGGGATAAGGATATGTTCATGGTCTTTTGAGGATAGGATGCACTCTGTGTAAATGTTTACATAGATGCTAGTTTCCAATCCAAAAAAGGTGATATGAAATATCAATGTGGATTTTATTTACCTAACTTGTGGGTATATTATAATGAAAATATTCTATAAATCCATTATATAGTACTCAAGAATATAGGTTGAATACATCACAGCATCTGATGTTGTAATGGAAGTTTTTAAGATCAAGTAGTTCGTTATCAAACTTGTAGTGGTTCCTAGCATGAGAGATAAATTGGGATACATTGTGACCATAATGGGGATATTTCTTTGGATAAGGAACCACTTTCTAACCAAAGTACTAAAACAATCCTTCACAAATATCATATCATACGAGATATCATTGAGGGGGTGATTTAATGATCAGTTTGTTTAATATCAAAGAGAATGTAGAAGATCTATTGATGAAACCATTATCACCATAACAACCATGATTTTTATGTATAATCTATTGGTTTAATAAACATGAGATATTGGTTATAATTTTTATATATGTTTCATGTTATTATAATAAAGGAAATATCCATATATTATTTATTCACATGTGTTATGATTTATATAACATGAATGGTTAAATGATAATATTTTTTCAAAGAATGACTTTGAGTTGTCCCTAACTGATGATCAACCCAAATTATTATGGGTTGCGATGACATGTAAATCTTATATTTAATAGATTATTTTAATCATTACAAAGAGTTGTATTAGAATATATGAATGATGGATTCATGGGGATATAATTTGAGACTTACAACTTGGATTAAACGGCTGAAGTATATCTCATAGAATGTTATATATTCATTGATATACTTTGGGGTGTATGCTTATTATCAATAATTCTTACCTAAGTTTGGTGATATACCTAGCATGAGAACCTTAATAATTTTATAACCTACATACATAATTATATGTGTTGACTTATCTAATCATGGGTTGGTTGGGTATGTTGTTGATCATGTCATTGGTTGGAGTGAAACCAAGATGAAATATTCCTACTTGTATAATAAGTACAGAAATTATTCCCATTATTAAATTAGACTAATGAAATTCATGGAAATTATAATATGAATCAAATGTGATGTGATCAATTACATGGATAAAGGAAATGTGATGTACTCATTAGATAGATGAATAACATGTGATGAATTCATCAACTTGGTCAGTCTTTTTCATAGATGTACTAGATTGACATGTTCCAAGTCTATTGGTAACTTTATGTCATGGAAAAATTATATAGATGTATATATGATTTATATGACATATCTGTTTTTTTTCATGTTTGTATAGCGATATAAGTGTGTTTGATGGTGATCACACCAAACACCTTACAATATTGAGTTGAAATGATGCTTTTTGAGAGGCCACTCTTTTCTTATATCTATTAAATAAGGATTTCCAATATGTTTGAAACTATATTAAGACCCATAGGGTTACAAAATTATGCACTTGGATAGTGATTATGTTTTGGACAAATAGTTTTTTTCCAAAATGAAGAGAGGTTTATGATACAATGTCCAAATGAGTTTTTATGGATTCACAAAGAGTTGTGATGTTTTCCATAAAGTCCTTTTGTGATTTTAGTATAAGTGGGATATTATTCGATGTAAAAATAATGGACATCACAATTCCATTGTGATGTATGTGATTTAATGGTTGAAAACTATTCTCATTATTAGCATGCATGTGATTTATAAGGCCCCAGCCTTAAAAATTACTTAATCCTGAGTTATTTCAAGAATACACATTGAGGATCTTTTCAGGTTTAGAGTTTTAGAGAGTTAGATCATTAATAATGCATTACATTCCACATTTTAACAAGGTGGTTACATCAAAGATAGTATTTTTTTTATCAAAGGAAACATATTTAAAATAAAACATGGATTCTTTCTTGACACTTCCTCGACACTATCATCACATCATGTACCTTTCCCTTGACCTAAGAAAAACATTTAAAAAACATGGGATGAGCATAAAAAGATAAGCAAGGGTTATAAAAACATGAAAAGAAAACCTTAGTCCATGTATACATAAGAATTAATGAAATCATACTTCACTCATAAAACATAAGCACTTTAACATACCTCATGAAATCATAAGATTTATGAATAACTCATAGAAAACATAAGACATAAAGTTAACTTGAGGCAATCAAAACATTCTTACGTAGGGATTAACCTTCATGGTTATGTTTGGAATACCCATTACAGTATATTCCCTAAATCTCTTCAGGGAAACCTTAGCGTTTAACTCATTCACATTACCCAATGCATTGGAGAGATATATCGGGCTCACTCGCCCTTATTTTATCATGGAACCACCTGTCTTCATAAACAATGCCCAAGAACCATAACATAACTGTATCACATAAAACATGCATAAAGGAAACATAACATTTCCACATTTCAATCACAAGATATCAATAAAGCACATTGATATAATAAAAAAATTATCAAAACCATTTTCAATACCAAAATAAAAGAAAAGTAAAACCTGGTATTTATTTTTCATTTGAAAAAGGTTATGGCTTGTAGAGGAATCCAAAACTCAAATGATGGTCATGGCGGCAGAGAATTCATTGTCGCCGCATACGTAAGACAAATACATTCCATTTTTTCTTTTAGTAAAACTCTTTGTATAAAAAATATTACTTTTTAATAAAATTCAAAGGGGTTTATACACCATATAAAAGAAAGTTGTGTATAAAACAAAATATGCCTCAATGAAAAAAGATTGAGACGAAGTCCCTTACCTCGTGTCTGACTTGACTCAATCGTTCTTTAATCTCTTAAAAATAATATAGAGTTAATTTATACTTGCTTAAGAAAATTTTTAAAGTTAATTATTCCTTTTATATCACTTATTAGCATGTTACGAACATTATGTAATCACTTAAGTAAATAACGGTCGTTTTGTCGGTCTTTGGTACTTGAGTCAAAAATAAACTTCTTATAATTACAAGTTGTTCATGGGGTAAAATATACATTATATCTAGAATTATATTCATTATATAGATATCATATATATCATATATATCCAGTATATACATGCATTTATAATATTACATAATATTTAGAGGCAGGAAATGAAATGCACCGTTCATGGAGACGGTAAGTCGTACGTACGCATGAATGCTACTTTCATTTATATTTCATATTTAATGGAATGAAATCATAATTATATAAATGTATATTATAATTCCAGTATAATATCATATATAATATCATTAAATTCATCCTTTATACGTCCCACATATGGCATTAACGATTCGAATCACTTTTAGGGGGTGGTAGTCCGCACTTCCTAAAATGAAATTATTGTGTTTACCCATAATGGAAACCATAAAGTTATTCCATAAATGAAAAATACAGAAGAATAATGAAAACATAAACATAATATATATCATATATAAATAGATTTACATCTTAATTTCCACCCTGAAAGGTGTTAAGAGAAGATTGAGCAATCATCATTTCGTGAGGTAGTAATTCGCCACTCACAGAAACAGTATGTTCGTTAACCATTAGACGGAGGTGTGTGTAAGTTTAAATCAAATAATTCTCCTAAAAACATCCTAGTATATTAAATATACTATTGTTTTTACAAAATAGAGGAATAAAAAGGGTTTAGGGGGTTGGAGAAGCAAAATAAAACAAACGTACATAAGAGAGGGCATTACCTTTAAACCGGGTAACTCCCCTTGGTTTGAACCAAAATGGTTTCTTGAAGATATTTCTGCCTAAATTAAGGCTTCTAGGATTAAGAGAGGTATGTGTAGAGATAAAATGAGCAGATTTTTTCCGAGCCAATGGCTTGATAGGTTTGGGTAAGGTGGTAGAGGTGGGGTCCTTTTATAAGAGGGGGGAGGGGAACTCTTGGAAAGTCATGAAATGTTACTTTATTTTAAAATGAGTTTCTGATTTTAAAGGTCCCACAAAATTATATTTCGAGGATAAGGTGATAAGGGTTCGAAATCCACCCATACAATAGGTTTTTGACAAGTGTATGTTTTATATTTTACATTATCATTTCATTTTATTTAAATCGTTCATTAATGAGGTAATCACTACATCATCATGGTGTTATAAA
This sequence comes from Viscum album, assembly GCA_963277665.1. Lineage (NCBI taxonomy): Eukaryota > Viridiplantae > Streptophyta > Magnoliopsida > Santalales > Viscaceae > Viscum > Viscum album. Next base: position 1,710,193,141 of record OY728165.1, on the reverse strand, counting down.
TAAATTAATTTATTTAATGTCTAAATATTAAAAAAAATACTGTGATGTAGGAAATATTTTTAGCTTTATAATGACTATTTATAGTCTAAGATATCGTTTACACAAACAAAACTATAATTTTTTTACTTGGGTGATACATACTATTGTTATATTTTCCTTTCTTTAAAAATAAAAAGATAAAATGTCATTGTCACACAAAAGTGATTTCATGGGGTAAAAAAGTTTGGCACAAGGCATCCCATGGTCATCCATGACACAACCAGTAGCATTAAGAAACATGTTTGGGTCATTTTATATTATTATGATATTATTTTATTACCATTGACTACCTGATTACTAATTAATCACGATAATTAAAGATAATTACCGTTGTTACTATTCATAATGTCCAAAAACAAAACAGTCTTAATTACATAATTTGGAACTTCTGATTCCAAATATGGAATCCATTTTTCCAAATTCTAAACACAGAAATTTCAGTAATTAATTTAAAAATAATTCCCGTAGTCAAAACAAATAGCGGGTTTTTTTGAAACAATATCTATCAAAAGTTTGGCACTTGTTTATGCCGAATTCCAAAGTGAAATTAATTATAATAACCAACATTGGATTAAATGTTAAAAATATATTCTAATTAAACTTTAAAACCAATTAAAAGGACAATCTATCCATATAATTAAATTAGATAAAAAAGCTATTTTGAAGTAAAATGAAGTATTTTTCTCTGTTCATTAAAAAATGAACATTATCAGAAAAATACCAAAAATTTATCCAAAGTAAATTTCAATGCCCCGATTCTAAAGAATAAGTTTATTTTGAAAAATAGAGCTTATAAAACTGTCAAAATATATATTTAAAAATGGTTCTCTTTCAAAAGGCGGTAAAACACTCTTTTAAAAATATTAGAGAATTTTATGCTTAAGATTGGATTTATTCTCATTTTAAGCCTTTAAAACACTATCTAATTAATAAAGAGACATAGATATGAAAATAAATAATTCTTTACTTACTTGGGATGTTACATCCTTCCCCACTTTAGAATATTTTTTCCCCACAATTTATTTACTTATCGAATAAGTTCGGGTATTTATCCCTCATTGCATTTTCAGATTCTCATGTTTCCTCTTCAATCATGTGGTTGTTCCACAAAACCTTTACTTGAAGAATCACATTATTCCGAAATACTTGATCTATGTGGTCAAGAATCTGGACCGGTTTTCCCTCATAAGATAGGTTCTCTTCCAGTTGAACTACCTCTGAACTCAAAACATGAGATGCATCTGGCATGTACTTTCTTAACATTGAATCATGAAAAACATTGTGTACCTGAGATAAACTCGGAGGTAAATCCACTCGGTATGAAACTGATCCAACTCTCTCCAGAATTTCATATGGTCCAATGAACCTTAGACTTATCTTTCCTTTCTTACTAAATTGAATCATACTTTTCCATGGTGAAACTTTGAGGAAGACATGATCACCTACCTCGAAAGAGAGATCCTTCCTCCTATTGTCCGCATAACTTTTCTGCCTGCTCTGAGCTATTATCTTGTGTTTGTGTATCTGCTGAACTTTTTCTACCAACTCTTCTACAAATTCTGGTCCCATAAACTTCTTTTCACCTACTTCATCCCAAAAATTCGGAGTTCAACACCACTTCCCATATAATGCCTCAAATGGTGCCATCTGTATACTAGAATGAAAACTATTATTATAAGAAAACTCAACCAAAGAAAGATGTTGGTCCCAAATTCCCTGATAATCCATTGAATAAGCACGTATCATATCCTCCAATGTATGAATTGTTCATTCTAACTACCCATCTAATTGATGATAAAAAGTTGAACTAAAATTTAATTCAGTACCCAATGACTTCTGAAGGCCTTTCCTAAAGTTATAAGTAAACCTCGGATCATGATCAGATACAATGGAGAGGGGAACTCCATGTAACCTAACTATCTCTTTAAGATACAAATGAGAAAGTTGATCTCAGGAAAAAGTATCTTGTGTAGAAAGGAAATGAGTAGATTTAGTCAAGCGATCAACAATAACCCAGATTTCATTATTACCTTGAGGTGTCTTTGGCAACCCCACAACGAAATCCATGGATATATTCTCCCATTTCCACTCTGGCACTAGTAAAGGCTGAAGCATCCCTTTCGGTAACTGTCGCTCTGCTTTAACCTGTTGGAAAGTCAAACACTTCATAGTAAAATCAGCAATATCTCTTTTCATTCTATCCCACCAGTAATACTCCCGAATATCTATATACATCTTAGTACTTCCAGGATGAACCGAAAATGGAGAACTATGAGCTTCACATAACAACTCTCTCTTCAACTGTGAATCACTAGGCACACAAAATATCTTCCCAAATCTCAAAACAAAATCATTATCAATGTTGAATTCAGGTAACATAACCTTCTGAACCAGCTCTACCTTTTTCTGCAACTTAGTGTCTTGCTTCTATGATTTCTTAATTCTATCTGTTAGAGAAGATTTCACTGATACCTGAAACAACACAAAAGAACATCCTGCACCAACAACTTCTATGCCAAATTTCATCAAATCCTTAACCAAAGGATCACATTCCAAACGTAACATGGTTAATGAAGCATTACTTTTTCAACTCAAAGCATCATCCACTTTATTTTCTTTTCCCAGATTATAATGAATTGTACAATAATAATCCTTGATTAATTCTAGCCATCTCATCTATCTCATGTTTAATTATTTTTGAGTGAATATATACTTTAAAATTTTGTGATCAGTATATATTTCACACTTTACACCATACAAATGATGCCTTCAAATTTTTAAAGCAAAAAAAACAGAAACTAATTCCAAATCATGTGTAGGGTAATTTATCTCATGAGTTTTCAACTGACATAAAGCATAAGCAATTACCTGATCATTATTTATTAGGATGCAACCAAGTCCTTTCAATGAAGCATCACTGTAGATAACAAACTCACCATTCTTGGAAGGTAGTGCCAAAACTGAAGCATTCACCAATATTCTTTTTAATTACTAAAATCAAACATCACATTCTTTTGTCCAGATGAACTTAACACCCTTCCGAGTTAGCTTAGTCATTGGACTAGATAACTGTGAAAAAATTTTAACAAACCTTCGGTAGTAGCCTACCAAACCAAGAAAACTACGAATCTTGGTTACATTTGTGGGTCTTGGCCATTCTTCAACAACCTTTGTTTTTGTAGGTCAATAGTTATTCCATCTTTAGAAACAATGTGACCAAGGAAAGAAATTTTTTGCAACCAAAACTCAAACTTTCTGAATTTCCCAAACAATTTATTTTCTTTTATGGTTTGAAAAATAACCCTTAAATGACTCTCATTATCCTCTTTACTTTTAGAAAACAAAAAAATATCATCAATGAAAACAACCACAAACTTATCCAAGAACTCATGGAAAATTCTATTCATAAGGCCCATGAATATAGCAGGTCCATTGGTTAACCCAAAATGCATTACTAAAAATTCATAATGGCCATATCTTGTACAAAACGTGGTCTTTGGAATATATTCTTCCTTTACCTTCAACTGATGGTACCCCAATCTCAAGTCAATCTTTGAAAAATACTGAGCTCCCTGGAACTGATCAAACAAATCATTGATATGAGGCAAAGGATACTTTTTCTTAACAGTGATGTTATTCAAGGCTCTATAATTAATGAAAAGTCTCATTGAACCATCTTTCTTTTTAACAAATAAGACAGAAGCACCCCATGGTGATGTGCTAGGTTGAATGAAACCTTTATCTAATAAATCTTTCAATTTCTCCTTCAACTCTAAAAGTTCAATTTGAGCCATTCGATATGGGGGTTTTGAAATTGTCTTAGAATCAGGAACTAAGTCAACAGTAAATTCAACTTCCTGATCTGGTATTACTCCAGCAAACTCATCAGGAAAAACATCAGGACAATCATTTACCACTGGTACATCATTAATCTGAACAGTTCCTTTATTTTCAACAATATGTGCAAGGTAACATTCATTTCCATCTTTTACAATTTTATCAGCCTCTTGATATGTTATCAACAGTAAGAGTTCATTCTTCTACACAAAATGAATGTCTTTCTAAAAAGAAACTTCTTTGGCTCTACAATCAATCTTAGCATGGTAATCAGAGAGCTAATCCATACCGAAGATAACATTAAACTCTACTAGAGGTAAAACAATAAGGTTTGAAAGTATGTTCTTTCCACGGATAAGGATAGGAAGATTCTTATAAATTCTTTTTGCCTCAACATTTACCCCGGGTGTTTTTACCACAAGTTCAGGAGTCATCTCTTGAGATGTAATTCCTAATTTACTAGAAAATTTTTCAAAGATGAAAGAATGTGTAGACCCAGAATCAAACAGCACATTGGCATAATCTGAAAAAACAAACAAAGTACCTGATACAACTTCATTTGATGGCTCAACATCTGCTGAAGTAGTTGCAAAGGATTTCATCAGACCTTTCTGCTTATAGTCTGACTGCTTCCCATCATTTGAGCTCTTTGTCGAACACTCGTTTGAATAATGACCCATCTCATTGCACTTGAAACATTTCACAAACTGTAAATCAAATTTGGTCTTACCATCACCCTGATCTTTTTCAGTGCAATCATGAGGCTTATGTCCCATCTTACCACATCAGTAGCACTTTCCAGAATTTAAAATACATTCCCCAGCATGATTTTTACCACACTTATCACAAACTAAAAGCTTAGTTTTATTACCATCAGACCTTTTTGAAGGATTCTTACCCTTCTCATGCCACCTCAGTCTCTTCTTCTGATGGCTGTTATAGAACACTTGATCATCGGCAAACTCCATTTCCACCTTCTCAGCACATCAAACAAGCTTTTCATAAATTTTGAACTCACAAGAAGCTAAAGACCTTCAATATTTTGTCTTTAATCTAGAGTAAAAATGATTTATTTTACTATCAAGGTCTCCGATAAAATTTGGAGCATACCTTGCTAATCGAGTGAACTTTTATTCATAAGAAGCCACTGAGTTGTCCTCTTTCCTCAATTCCAAGAATTGTTTTTCCATCCTAAGTTAAACAGCCTTAGGAAAATATTTCTCAAGAAACATACCTTTGAATTCGTGCCAGCCAAGAGAATTAATCTCATCAGTGTCCCTGATATTTTTAACCATATACCACCACTGATCTGCTTCACCCTCCAAACGATAAACATAAAGACTAACCTTTTGATTATCTGAACACCCCATGACATAGAAAATCTTCTCCATTTCTTTAATCCACCCGTCAGCTAGCACAGGGTTAGATGATCCTTTGAATGATGGGGGATGTTGCCTCATGAAATGTTCCACCACTGACATGTTTCTCTGTGGTTGATCTGGCTGATCTCGTGCATGGATACCACTACCATTTATCGCTTGACTCAACTATGTCATTGCTGCAACAAACTGTTCAGTTCCAATTCCAACTATCTCATGATGCTGATTTGGAAGGTCATTTCCTTCTGTATGCCTTCCTAGAACTACTTCCATGTTTCCTCTATAAAAAACCATTCTGAAAAAACATGTCTTAGATGAAGCATCATGGTAATCTTCAAATGCTATATCATTTCAATTTGACCATAAAAAAATTATTTTTGGATAATCATTTAATAAAATTCTAACTCCTAAAGTTATCTAAACCGACCTCTGATACCAACTATAAGGAACCAACCTTAAAAATTACTTAATCTTGAGTTATTTCAAGAATACACATTGAGTATCTTTTCAGGTTTAGAGTTTTAGAGAATTAGATCATAAATCATGCATTACATTCCACATTTAAACAAGGCGGTTACATCAAAGACTGTATTTTTTTATCAAAGGAAACATATTTAAAATAAAACATGGATTCTTTCTTGACACTTCCTCAACACTATCATCACATCATGTACCTTTCCCTTGACCTGTGAAAAACATTTCAAAAAATTGGGATGAGCAGAAAAAGCTCAGCAAGGGTTATAAAAATACAAAAAGAAAACCTTAGTCCATGTATACATAAGAATCAATAAAATCATACTTCACTCATAAAACATAACCACTTTAACATACCTCATGAAATCATAAGATTTATGAATAACTCATAGAAAACATAAGACATAAAGGTAACTTGAGGCATTCATAACATTCTTACGTAGGGAGTAACCCTCGAGGTTGCGTTTGGAATACCCATTAAAGTATATTCCCTAAATATCTTTGGAGAAATCTTAGCGTTTAACTCCTTTGCATTACCCAATGCATTGGAGAGAGATATCTGGCTCTCCCGCCCTTAGTTTATCATGGAACCACCCGTCATCATAAACAATGCCCAAGAACCATAACATAATCATATCACATAAAACATGCATAAAGGAAACATAACATTTCCATATTTCAATCACAATATTTAAATACAACACATTGATATAATAAAAACATTATCAAAACCATTTTCAATACCAAAATAAAAAAAAAGTAAAACATGGTATTTATTTTTTATTTAAAAAAAAGTTATGGCTTGTAGAGGAAGCTGAAACTCAAATAATGGTCACGGTGGCAGAGAATTTGTTGTCACCGCATACGTAAGACAAAAGCATTCCCTTTTTTCATTTAGTAAAATGATTTGTATAAAAAATATTCCTTTTTGAATAAAAGTAAAATTCAAATGGTTTTATACACCATATAAAACAAAATATGCCTCAATGAAAGGAGATTGAGATGAAGTCCCTTACCTCATTTCCAACTTGACTCGATCATTCTTTAATCTCATGAATAATAAACTATAGTTAATTTATAATTTTTTAAGAACCTTTTCAAGTTCATTATTCCTTTTATATCACTTATTACCATGTTATGAACATTATTTAATCATTTAAGTTAATTACGGTCGTTTTGTCAGCCTTTGGTACTTGAGTCAAAAATAAACTTCTTATGATTACAAGTTGTTCATGGGGTAAAATATCCATTATATCCAGAATTATATTCATGATGTAGATATCATATATATCATATATATCCATTATATACATTAATTTATAATATTACATAACATTTAGAGGTAAGAAATGAAATGCACCGTTCATGGAGACGGTAAGCCATACGTACGCATGAACGCTACTTTCATTTATATTTCTTATTTAATGGAATGAAATCATAATGATATAAATTTATATTATAATTCAAGTATAATATCATATATAATATCATTAAATCCAACCTTTATACATCCCATATATAGCATTAACTATTCAAATCACTTTGAGGGGGCAGTAGTCCGCACTTCATAAAATGAAATTATCTCGTTTACCCATAATGGAAACCATAAAGGTGTGTCATAAATAAAAATACAGAATCATAAGGAAAAAATAAACATAATATATATCATATATAAATATAGTGACATATTAATGGCCACCGTGAAAAGTGTTAAGAGAATATTGAACAATCATCATTTTGTGAGGCAGTAATTCGCCACTCACAGAAACAGTATGTTCTTTAACCATTAGACAGAGGTGTGTGTAAGTATAAATCAAATACTTCTCATAACAACATCCTAGTATATTAAATATACTGGTTTTGTTACAAAATAGATTAATAAAAAGGGTTTAGGTGGTTGGAGAAGCAAAATAAAACAAAAGGACATAAGAGAGGACATTACCTTAAAATCGGGTAACTCCCCTTGGTTTGAACCAAAATAGTTTCTTGAAGAGATTTCTGCCTAAGGTAAGGCTTTTAGGATGAATAGAGGGATGTGGAGAGATAAAATTAGCAGATTTTGGCTGAGCCAATGGCTTGAGAGGTGTGGGTAAGGTGGTAGAGGTGGGGGCCTTTTATAAGAGGGTGGAGGGGCACTCTTGGAAAGTCATGAAATATTACTTTATTTTAAAATGAGTTTCGAATTTTAAAAGTCCCAAAAAGATATATTTCATGTATAAGGTGATAATGGTTCTAAATACACCAATATAATAGGTTATTGACAAGTGTAAGTCTTAGATTTTACATTATCTTTTCATTTTATTTAAATTGTTAATTAATGAGGTAATCGTTGCATCATCATGGTGTCATAAATAAATTAATTTATTTAATGTCTAAAAATTATAAAAAATACTATGATATAGGAAATATTTTTATATTTCCAATTAATATTTATAGTCTAATATATCGTTTACCCAGACAAAACTAAAATTGTTTTACTTGGGTGATACATACTTTTGTTATATTTTCCTTTCTTTAAAAATAAAAAGACAGAATGTCACTATCACACAAAAGTGGTTCCATGGGGTTGTAAAGTTTGGCACAAGGCATTCCATGGTAGGCCATGACACAACCTGTAGAATTAGGACACATTTTGGGGTCATTTTATATTATTATGATATTCTTTGTTTACCCTTAACTACCCGATTACTAACTAATCACGATAATTAAAGATAATTATCATTGTTACTATTCATAATATCCAAAAACAACAGTCTTAATTACATAATTTGGAACTTCTGATTCAAAATATGGAATCCATTTTACCTAATTCCAAACACATAAATTGCAGTAATTATTTTAAAAATAATTCTCGTTGTCAAAACAAATAGCGGGTTTTTTTGAAACAATATCTATCAAAAGTTTGGCACTTGTTCAAGCCCTATTCCAAAGTGAAATTAATTACGAAGACCAAAATTAGATTAAATGGTAAAAATATATTCTAATTAAACTTTAAAACCATTTAAAAGTACAATCTATCCATATAATTAAATTAGATGAAAAACGGTTTTGAAGTAAAATGCAGTATTTTTAACTATTCATTGAAAAATGAACATTGTCAGAAAAATACCAAAAATTTATCCAAAGTAAATTTAAATGCCCCAATTCTAAATAATAAGTTTATTTTGACAAATAGAGCTTATAAAATTTTCAAATTATAGATTTAAAAATGGATCATCATCAAAAGGCGGTAAAACAATCTTTTAAAAATATTAGAGAATTCTATGCTTAATATTAGATTTATTCTCATTTTAAGCCTTTAAAACACTATCTAATTCATAAATAGACATAGATATGAAAATCAATAATTATTTACTTGCTTGGGATGTTACATGATTCATGTGGTTACCACATCTTTCTCCACTCAATTTTTCATCTCTTATGAACAAATAAGTTTTTTCATTTATAACATGTAATATTCATTTATTGAATTATATAAAAAAAATAACACTAAAGAGATTAAATGGATGGATTCTATGCAATGGAACCTAGACCATCATAGAAAACCAACATTCTTCATTTAATGAAGGGTGTATAGGATATCAGTAAGAGTATTTGATCCTCTCATGTTTGTAATGTGTGTGGTTCCTATCCTAAGTGACAACACATATATCATTATGGAGACAAATATATTTATCATGTATAAATTCAAGAAGGTCTATTTATGAGTGTTTCATTAAAAATAATATCAAGATTCAAGATCCTTCTTATGATTTATAAAGGATAAATAGAAATCTTAATGCTCCCTTTAGAAGATATATCATGTATGCATTGTTCTTCACTCCACCCGATGTCTATTGTGCTTTAAACATAAATAGTAGATACTAATATAATCCTAGTGAGAGTTACAAGATTTCTATGAAAAGAAATTATGTACTTTAGAATCGATAAGGATATGTTATTGGTATTTAGAGTAGAGGATAGACTATGTATAGTTGGTTATAGATATTCTAATTTTCAATATGAAAAAGAAAATGTTAAATATCAATCTATGTCTGAGTTTTTTCTAAATGGTGGAGCTATTAGTTGGAAACATTTTAATAAATCCACCATAGTTTAATTAAAAATAGAGTCTAAATACATCACTACATCGTATGCTACAAATTATGTTGTTTAGATCAATAATTTCACTACCGAACTTAGAGTGGTCCTTAGCATTAATGAATAAATTGATCAATATTGTGACAATAATAGGATTGTTACTAAGGATAAGGAACAAAAAAATCACAAAAGCACTAAAAATTTCCATTCAAATACCATATCATATGAGTGATCATTTAGAGGGGTTATGTAATGATTAGTTGGGCGACTACAGAGGAGAATGTAGTGGATCCATTGATGAAACCATTACTGAAACTATATCATGTGGTCCATGTATAATATTTAGGTATAAGAACATGATATGTCATGTATAATGGTTTTAAATTCATCATGTTATTATAATAAATCCAATATCTATTTATTATTTGTTCATGTGTGTTTTCATTTATATAACATGAATGGTCGAATGATAATATCCCCTAAAAATATTATTAAGATTTGTTCCTGACTGATTATAATCATAGAGTATTATGGTTTGGGATGATATGTAAGATTTTTATTTAATAGATTATTATAATCATTAAAGATATTTTTATTTTTATATTTTAATAATTTATTCATGAGTTAATAAGTATATAATTCTTAATTGGATGTATTTGAAAAATCATTTCTCTTGGAATTTCATTCAATCATCGATATACTCAAAAGTGTATTCTTATTATAAATCCTTATTACCTAAGGATGGTGTGATAATTAACATTATAACCTTAATAATTTGATACCCTAATTACTCAAGTTTACATCCTATCTTAGTTAATCATGGGTTGGTTGGGTATACTATTGATCATGTCATCCATTGAAGTGAAACCAAGATGGGATTTTTCAACTTTTATAAAAAGTAAAATCAATGATCCTTTATTAAATAAAACTAATTAAATTCATATCCATAATTAGTTGAGTCACATATGAAGATATTTTGGCATGTTGGTTTTATTTTTTTACTTATTTTCTAATAATGAATCAATGTCATGAGTTAATGAAAAAGAGGTACCATGTGTGGTAGAAATGTGTATCCTCTTGAAGTGAGTGAAGGTACTTACCATAAATATATGGTTAAAGAAGTTTTGGAGTTTAGATCTATCTTCCCCTAAATACTATAAATAGTCATTTACAATGTTGAAAAGCTAAAGGAAGCTATCAGTAGAGTTGTGTAAAGAAAGAGAACCCATATGAGGAGCATAAAACACATTGGATCCTTCAATTAGTGTAATAGAACTCTTGGATACCGATTGATGTTATTAGAGATAGACCAAGATTTATTTGATGAAGGTTACACTTAAGCTATTAGATACTCTCATTAAAATAATTGAATATGAGTGTTTTATAAGATTCAATACCATAGAAATGTGTCTAATGTAGTTTTTAATTATTTTAATAATTTTTTTAATCATTTGAAGATGTTTTGAGATGATTTTATGAGTTTGGAGGAGACTTGGAGAAACTGGAATTATTTTTGAAGTCATCTGAAGAAATATAGAATTTTGGTGTTCACTAAAAAATATATGTTTGGAAATTATGGATTTTACTACTAGAATATTTGACATCACTATGTTCATAATACTTTAAGTGATAAACATATATCTTAGAGGAAATCATTAAATTTGGAGTTTTATCATATGAATTTGTTGACTGAAATTTTTTTTATTGTGAGACTTAATTGTATGACTTTGGAGTCTACTGAAATTAAAAAAAAAAGTGATTATAATATGACTTTATCCACAACATAAGTATTATTTTAAGACTTTATTGTAAGTCCTTGAGATTATCATATGACATCTTTTGAATGTATTAAATTGTTGGGATGAATGTAAGTCTTCCTTATTGAATCACTATAAGACTTCAAAATATATCATTGTAATGCATAGAGATCATAAAATGTTGAAGTATCCAATTTAAGCATTTTATACTTAAAAAATTTCATGTTCTGTTGGAGGAAAAAAAATAAGTTTTCTAGGGTCAATCTGATGAAGAACATAATCCTTTTGGATGATGTGAGAACTGTTATACCATGATGTAAACATCACCAACACATTTAATAGTGTGTGATATAAGCATTAAAATATTGATAGAATATGGTCTTCATTCATGGAAATGGAAGATCAAAGAATAAAGAAAAAGTTACTTTCCATAATTTTTAGAATCTAAATAAATACAAATCTAATAATTCTTATTATATACATTGAATTAAAAAACATCATGATACTTATTTAATCTATTATTCCATCATGTTTTGAGAATTTTTGAAGGAGTAGTTCCACTGCATGTATTTCTTGAGGTGAAAAATAAATTTATTGGGTTTTTAAGAATAACATATACAATGTTTCATCAATGATTTCCTATAAAATATTTTCTTGAAAATTTATTTAGAAAGAAATTTATAAGTCACATTGAAGCTCAATACATACACTAGTGTTTTAATTATCTTTATCAAAGTACATTCTAGTGTACGAGGGGAATTGATATGGAAGTTTGGGAATTTCCCCAGTATAGATTACCATAATGGAAACATATTTACAGTGTATTTTATTTTATAGTTTTTCAAATTGAATTATGGAATTATAACCATGTTATATTTGAGGAAACATAATATGAGCCTACAATAGAATATATAGAAATATTTTTACCCATATTTTAATCTATGAAGAATTAAATGAGGTTATTCATGGAATGTCCCTTTAAGGGAAAACAGTACATGGAAAATAATGGGAAATAAATATGGGTATTATATAATAATAAATTTTAATTAGAAACACAAAAATTCTACATCAGTTTCATTTATTTTGTTTATAAATGAAAAATACAATTAATGATTTTCCTTGGAACTTGAGAAGGAAAACCACATATCTCTATGAACACCAGGCTTTGATGTTTCTATGAAATAGTAAAAAAAGAAAGAGTTTCTATTTTTCATGTTTTTGAATCCAAAGATAATAGAAATTGATCTTTTAAAGAAGAAAAATAAGGATTATTAGATAATATAAACTACTAAAAAAGGATAAAAATATAGTGTTTTGATCTTATAAAACATATTTGGACTCAAATAAAGTGACCACAAATAGTTGGACAGATGAAGCATCTTTTTATTTGAGTATCCAAGGAAAAAATATTTGAATTACTTGAAGGAATAGAAAATCTTTTAAACTAATTCATAGGATATGATTTTGAAGAATTCAAGGCATTAAAGTACACTATCATTTGATGAATCATATGATTTCATTATGGGTGCAGTGACATCCCTAGATAGATTGTGATGTAATTTGTAAGGAGGAAGGAAGTTTATAACCAATATGATTTGAATACTATAGAATACAATATAAGGGCACATTCACTTACTTCATATAGTGGAGGCTTGTCACCTACACAATATAGTGATCCCACCAATATAATATAGTAGAATAGGTATTAGGATCACCCCTGGTTTCCAATTGTAATTTTTGATTTTATAATAGTGGGTAATCTATGAATTAATTAGAGTTGACATGAAGTAGTCTAGGTTTCCCACATCGGGGATAAACATTGTAAAAATAACACATAACAATATTGTTTTAATATCTACAGGACATGTGGTTGTGGCCTTCTTAGATAATTATAAAATTATCCATACATGTTTTAACTAGAAACATGGGTTCATAAAAGAAAAGTGGTTAAGATAAAAAAATTATTGGTTTTTTGTTAAAATAATTTGAAAACACTTGGTTCAAACCCCCTGTTAGGTGTGTCTTCATGGTCCACTAATACAAACCAAATTAAATCAAAGAAAGGATACATCTTATTAGATATCTAGTTAGCTATAAAAATTGGGATTATTCACAAGGTTCCCTCTAATCAGGTTTTATTATTTCTTTTAATTATATTTATATGATATATATGAAGTATAAAATTATGATTCTTGAAAAAGAGGCTAATATTGAAAAGTTAGATTACATCCATATCAGATCATTCTTGGAATTCTCAGCAAATACCTTGATAAATGTAAAGAATAAAGCTGTTAATAATCAAATATAGTGTTCAAGAGATTCAGAAGAACAACAAATAGCTAAAGTTATTTAGAGTTCTAAATATCCTGATAAATCTATTGATAATGATTCATTTAGTTAATCTAGCACAATAAGTGAATAAGATGATTTTAATGAGTTACTTGGTGAAGTTTATGTTAAAGTAATGGATTACCTGAAAATTTTCACTAAATAAGTTATTGTATATATTTTCTCATATATCAATAGACAAAATAATGAAATATAATATATAGAATAATAGGATGAGTTAATGGAAGAGGAATTGGCTAACAAAGTAAGTTTTTACAACACTCCCACAAAGCTTTTAAAATACAAGGAATAATATAGAAAACTTTTCAATTCAAGAGATTCTAGAGTTAATAAATAATTATAAATTTTTCTTTTTTATAAATAATTTTTTTATAATTTTTTGAAATAATCATCCCATACATTGGGAGATCTTACAAAATTCTCAATGGATGTCAATACTTCCAAACTAGAGGTTAAATAAAAGATGGTAAAAGTGTTGGAAACTCTTTATCATAGATAAGAAAAATTTATGAGGATTAAAATAAAAAAAAATTATTCTGTTTGGTAACATAAGTTCACATCAGTGGAAGGTGAAAAGAATAATCTCAACTAAAACCTCGATCTAAAAATTCAACTGAATAATATGGAAGAAGAAAAATATGGATCCTCCCAACAAGCTGAGAAAATATGTGTTTCAACACAAAAATTATAAGTGTTTTTTTATTAAATAATATTTAAAAAAGTGGAAAAAATCCTATGATTATGTGGAGAATAATTCACCACTATATCTTGAAAAATGGTATCCCATTGTTTATATAAATTTGATTGCACTAAATCATTTTTTTTTGTAGTTCAAGATAAAAGTAAATTTTTTGTATAAATTTGGAAGAGTAAAAATATTTGGATAGACACCAATATATCAAGGATAGAAGTGAGTATGTCCAAGAATATATTTTCATCAAAAGGATCCAAAAATTATGAGGTTCTAGCAAAACATAAAAAAGAAAATAGTTTTTTAAAGACTACACCATCAACCAAAAAATCATGATTAATTAAAGAATATTTTTGCTGCAGGAGCTTTGGAAATATAGAAATTTATTTATGGCATAAAATAACAGTATTAACAAGTTGTATAGGTCCTAAAGAGATGGAGGGGGAAGAGGATAAGATAATTAAAACACTGACTAGAAGAAAACATATTACATAAAAAGTTGAAAATATTTTTAGTGAGTACAGATTTTAATGATTCAATAACATCTGTGAAATGTGAAACATTTGTGTTCATTATTATGATGAATGTTTTTAAACCATTATAGGTATCATATAATTATTGAAGAGGAAAAATAACCATAACTAAATAATTTGAAGGTTAAATAAGAAATTTAGTCATCCTTGGGATTCAAATTAGTGGAGAGAATCACCCCTAAGAGGCATGTGAAGAAAATTGATTAGGGTTTTCATACTACTAGAATGAAATGATTATTTTGTGCTAATAGTAGTAAAATAATATATCATTATAATATAGATATGAATTTGAAAGTTAAATAGTGAAATATAAAAGTTTATAGGTAACTAATTGAGTTAATAGATAACTGAATTACTATAGTGGTGGAAACTTCATGTAAAGAGTATGAGAAGCTTCCAAATAATGGAAAACATAATCAAAATGTAGTGGTGGTGGGAGGTGAAACTAGAAATAAAACATGGTTTTAGATGTATGAGTTTCTTTATTAGGTCGATGAAACAAAATAGAAACACATCTATAAGTTACAATTCTAAAATTGGTTCTAAAAACAAGAAATCAACACCCAAAGTGAGATATATGAATGAACCTACTCATATACTAATTATTAGTTCAGAATAGTTGTAAGAGCCTAGAAAATTAGAGTAAGATTAAAAGAATCAAATTTATATTTTTCTCAAGGTGAATAAGGTCATTCTATCTTTTAAAAAAATTAAAATGGAAATAAAATCATTATTTAAAAATGTGAATATAATGGAAGAATAAAAAGGGAATAAAGCATGAACATGTCTATACATTTCAGACCTACAACCATTAGAGTTTCTAGGTTGGGAAATCTTTTTTATCCTTATTACCCATTTTGAGGATATATTTAAGATTATCCCCATTCCCAAGTCCTTTTGGTTTTTGTTTCTATTATTGGAATTATTTTTGATGAAGTATAAAGAGTAATCATTGAATATGATATTGAAAAAGACACTAGGATAACTATATTTTTTTAAATCTTCTTAGATTTGAAAAAATGGATAGTATCTTCCAAATCTATAGGATGGGATATGATTTCATTATTCAGTAATTATCATAAATTTTAAATAGTATTTTAATCAAGTATGAGTGATTATATAACCAAATATAAAGGACATAGAACATTTCAGTTTTTATGTATTTGTACAAGTGAGTAAAGATTCAAAAAATGTGCTGAAAATATCTCTGTTCTTCCCCTAAAAGTTTGAATATTATAAATTGGCATCATAAGTGGTAAAAATATAGATAAAATTATTGTATAAAATTGTCTCTCTTATTTTCTACAACTTTGGGTCCCACTTATACATATATTTGGTTAGTTTATGACACTTTGTTAAAAGAAATGTGATGCCAAGTTAAAATCCATTTATGATTTACTTATCTAAATTTTTGGTAATCAACTAAACTTGGTAAGAAGAGATTCATGTATAGATACTATTTATCAAATATAAGTTTATTATATTAGAGGGAGATTATTTTGGAATCCTCCCAAATATAAATCATAATAGTTAGTGTAATTTATTAGAGAAAATTCCCACAAATTGCAAGTGGTATCAAATTTCAAGTCGTATCTAAGTGGTATGAAATAGTGTAAGGGGAGAATAGATTTTATCTAAAACCCTACAGTATAAAAAATGGGAATTAAATTATTTTTTCTTCCCATTAAATTTATTTTCAATAAGGGGGGAAATAAATAATTTAAGTGAGGTCAAATATTACTAAACAAAAAGTAAAAAGTGGGAGATTTTTTAGGCTAGAAATGCGTTTTTTGTATTTTTTATAAAATAATGAGTCAATGTATTAAGCTAATGAAAAGAGGAACATGAACCCATTTTGTTGGTTAAATAATTTATGAATCTTGTAATATATTACTCACCATACCATTACCACATGCAATGTTGAAATACAAATAGAATCACCACATGATATTTTGAAATGGTTCGACATCGATGTGGGAAACTTACTTTTTTCCTACTCAAATCCCTTTACGTAATGGATTCAATACTTGAATCTAACCACAAATTATAATGGGTGGTTAGGAATAATCCTAAACCCATTTACACACTATTATATGTGTGGGGTAACCATATTACACATGTGAAAAATCCTCTATTATATAACGTAAGGGATGGGGTCTTTATACTGAATCACACAGTATTTAGCTCCTGTTGGTTCTCAGATACCTTTATCATTATAAAGTAGATCACGATATATCTTTTTATGTAACTGAATAGACAATGAAATGATCTATTACCTCAAATAATAGAGTATTTCCTGCCATCAATTCTTCAAATATAGATCATGAAACTTAGTCTCTAAAAATATCCACAACTTACAATTATTCACAAAATATATCATTAGAAACTCAAAAAAAAATATGATTCATTTCTCTAAATACTCTTGGTTACCTTATTTAAGTACCAAGATGTTTTATAGGATCTAAAAATTCTATTATTCTTCTTCTTCTTTCCTACATTTTACAATTACTCTTTATTCTTATTCTCTGTCTTTGAGATCCAAGTTATCTCGTCTTCTAAGTCCGAAAAATGAACAACAATGTCTCATTATTATTTTCCTAGTGTATAGATGCATGTATTCTTGATCTTCTAGGATATCCACGCTCATCCTTCTCAAGTGCATGGGAGACTCATTAATTCTGTAATTAATTTCAAAATACTGTAAATGGTATCCATGTAGAATTTTTTTGGCCATCCAAAAAATAAGTTTTATAGATTATACAATTTTTTATCACAATTTTATATTCACTTTGTTTTTCACATAGGTATATTCCAATAATACCCAAATTTAATAAATCTAATATTAAAACATGGATGAAAATATATATAGATATTCTATAGAAGGCTCAACTTCTTCTTTCTAAAATATACCACTATTAGAAATCCTAACTACAATATGAAAATCTATATATAAAAATATATAGTAAACATATTTTCATCATGGTAATCCTCTGGAAAATTCTTATACATTCATCTCAGTTCCTCTAAAACACCTGACCAAGATCAAATAAATATAATTAAAACACTGGTGTATGACTTGAGTTTCTATGTGTCTTCTAGATTTCTACCTAAATAACTAGTCAAGAACTTGTTGATTAGGAAACATTCGGTTTCACGTTATTTACATTTATGAGTGTCTTCATGGTAAAATGGGACACAACATATGTGATCAATTACTTGGATGAGTGAAATATGATGTAATCAATAGATATATGAATGAAATGTGATTTATTCATAAACTTAGTTAGTCCTTTTTTTGGGGAATCAATAAAATATTATATTTCTATACTAAAATGACATATTCTATGTCTAGTGGTTATTCTATATCATGAATAGAATGATTATATAGGTATACATATGATTTATATGATATATATTATGGTGGAAATGTTTTTATCGATATATAAGTATGTTTGATGGAGATCAAACCAGAACCTTTAGTAACTTGAGTAGTATTGTTTCTTTCCTAGAGGGAATAATTTTCTTATATATATGAAACAAGGATTTAATATATTTTTATAAATACTAATGAGGTCCATATATTCAAGTAATAGTAAATTAGATGAGGAAAAAATTTAGGAAAATTTTTTATTGCAATATAAATAGATTTTTTTAAAATACTATCCAAAGGATTTTAGATGGATTTTTAAAGAGTTGTGATGTTTTCACTATGCCCATTTGTGATTTTATTGTATGTATGAGATTCATATATGTTCACTAAAAATGGAACCACTACACCATGGTGATTCATGTAATTTTTTGGTTGAGAACTATTCTTAGTTTTAACATTCATTTTATGTATGTAGCTACTACAAGAAGTGTGATTGATGAAGATAAAAAGGTGTAGCAGAAAAATTACTCCTTCCATTAGAGAGGGAACACTGATCAATATCTCCATGAATTGTTTTCTTGGAATCCCAAATTATTAAATGGGTGATATCACCTTCACTGATCAATGAACGATCTATGATAATTGAAGAGAGTCTTAGATAATATAAAATTATTATAGTAACCACACACATGTACACAATAGGACAAGATTCCAAGCTCGTATTGGTGTCCTTGATGCTCTTCAATGAATGAATAGAATTTGTCATAATGTAATGTATTAGGTAACAAATAATAGAACCCATAAATTAAAACATGTTTTTTCATTCATTTATCACTTCATTCAATGAGTTTCACATTCCATAAATTAATATATTTTTTGTTTTGTAACTGATGATATCTTGTAGTAGGGATGTGACCCAACACATGCTTCACATGCACATCAAAACAAAGTGTGGTAATCTACCACTATATAAATTTTACCACTATGGTTTAGAGGTTACAATTTTAGAGAACATCTAAAAATATCCCCAAATGTACTAAAATCTCATAGGAACATTATTCAAAATTTTATAATTCTTTTTGAATCCATAAAAACTTATTTAGATATAATATCATCATACACTTTTCATTTAAGAAAAAAAATATTTATCCAAAACATAATCCTTATCCAAATAACTAGATATTTGAAACTATTGGCCCTAGTATCATTTACTAAAAATATAAAATCCCAAATTTATAATTGTAAAAAATAAGGGGCCTTTAGAAAAGTATCATCACTACTCAAGCTACTAAGCGGTTTTGTGTAATCTCCATCAAACATTATCATATCTATGTATGAACATTTACACCACAATATGTTTCACATACTTCATATATATATATATATATATATATATATATATATATATTAATTTTTCAATAAAATTGAGTGAACACTTGGCATGGAACATGTCAATCTAGTATAGGCCTCTCATCTTTTTATTATTCTCTGAAACAGACTAAGAAAGTTGATGAATACATCACATGTTATTCATTTATCTCATATGTACAACATATGTCACTCACATAATTAATTTATCACATAATATGTGACTCAAATAAACATGTCTATTTATTTTATCAGTATAATTAAATCATGTTCCATATGTATTTACATGTCACACAAGTGGAAAAAAATATCATATTGGTTGCACACCAACCAATGATATGATAAACATCATACCCAACCACCCTTGATTAGCTGTGTTAACATATATACTTGTGTAAGTAGGGTATAAAAGTAAGAAAATTATCATGATAGGTATCTCACTAACCTATGGTAATAAGGATTGAATATAAGAACACAATGTTAAGTATATTGATGACTGTATGATATTCTATGAGATATACATTAGCAGCCCAGTTCAAGTAAAAATTCTTGACATATTTCCTCATGAATCAATTATTCATAGTTCATATACAACTTTTTATAAATATAATAAGAATATATTCATGATAAAATTATAATATCATAACAACCCATAATACTTTGTCATGATCATTAGTTAGGGATGAATAAAATTCATACTTTGAGTTGATTTTATTTTTCAACCATTCATGATAAATTATTTTCACCATAAAAGAATAAATGATAAATGGAGAATAATTTATTATAATAACATCATAAATTTGTAAACATTAAAACCAATATATCATTTTTCTTATACCTATAGATTCTACATGAGCCTCTTGTTATTGTTGTAGTAATGTTTTTAGTAAGTATTATACTACATTCTCCTCTATAGACACCCAAATAATATTTACATCATCCCTGTCAATGATATCTTGTATGAGATAGAATTTATAAAGAATGTGTTTAGTGTTTTAGTGATATCATGGTTCCTTATCCTAAGAAAAAACCTCATTGTTATCATAATATAGCTCAATTACTCCCTTAATGCTAAGAAACACCCTATGTTTGATAATGGACTTCTTAATCCAAATAGCTTCCTTTATAGCATATGATGCAAGGATATAATCTATCTCTATTATAAAGTCTACTATGGAATATATTTTTTAACTCTTCTAACTAATATCTAAACCATTCATGAGAAAGAAAAATATATATTTAGATTTTATACCATCTTTATCGAATTGTAGTTGAGAATCATTGTAACCCTTTATATAGAGTTTATCCTCTCCTCCAAAGACCAAGAAAATAGCCTTGTTCCTTCATAAATACGTAAGAATTTTTTTCAAATTAATCCAGTGATATGCATCATGATTAAATTGGTATATACTAGTTATTATCATATCATAAAAGACATCGGGTTGATTAAAAAATATGGAATACATTATAGATCCTTTGGGGGACACATATGAAATTTTATACATCCTTTCTAAATATTTAGAGAGATCTTCAGTTTTATTAAGATTCATTCCTTGTAACACTTGTAATGACCCATTCTCATAGTTTTACATACTAAACATCTTTATCACTTTATATATATATATATATATTATGACTCGGTCTATGAAACATCTTATATATATCTCTATAGATCTTTATATTGAGTATGTAGGTATCTTAACCCTTTTATTTTATTGAGAAATATTTCCCAACCGCAAATTCACCGATTGGATAGTCTAGAAATCATTTTGGAAAAGAAATATGTCATTTACATACAATATCACAAATACTATGACACTCACACTAACTTGATTATATACACAAGAGTGATTCATGTTTTTGAAAAAACCAAAATCTTTTATTCAATCCTCAAATAGGATATTCCAACAATGAAAATATTTTTTTAGTCTATAAAAGGACTATTGAAACTTGTAAACTTTAGAACACTCATTTGGAACTTCAAAACTTTTGGGTTATATCATATACACATCCTCAATTAAATTCCCCTTAAAGAAATAGGTTTTAAAACCCATCTAATATATATCATAATCAAAATTATCTAACATAAAAATCATAATGTGACTGGATTTTATCATCATAATAAGGTAAAATGTATCCTTGTAGCTAATCCCATGATTTTTTGTAGTCCTATTTTACAATTCATGTTTTATAGGTAAACACTCTACCATCCAAGTCAATTTTATTATGCAAAACCCCTTACACCCTATGGGTATTACCCATTTAGGTAAATCCACCATGTTTCAAAATTGGTTAGTTTATATGGATTACATGATAGATTTTGGGGATTTTAAACATTTCTTATAATTGTAACACTCAATGGATTCCTATTATATGGTAGGTTCATCACCCTTGAATAATACCTCATCATCATTTTCATTTTAAAATACATATCTCATAAACTCTTGACAAATCCTACTAGACCATCAGGTTTTTTAAATAACTTCATTTGTATATTTTACTATAACCCTTTATAGAATTGGCTTAAATTATATCTTAGGAAAACATTGTATTTTTTGGTATTTAACATCACCAAGTTCAATTTTCATCCCACTAACACCTCAAAGAAAGTGGTCATTATGAATTAAAGCACCAGGTTGGGCCATAAACACCTTGTGGGTAGTAAGATTGTAAATTTAATTCCCTGAGGCTTATTTAGGATAACCAATAAATAATAATTTATCAGATTTAGAGTTAATATTATCAAAATAAAATCATTATATGAATGATTCACAACCCTAGATATTAATAAAAGATATATTTGGGTGTTTTTCAGTCCATATATCATATTTGTTTTAGTATAATTATTTTAGATGGAATTTAGTTCATCATAAATAAAAACAATTTGAGATAATAACACTAGAATAAAATAGGAAGGTCTTATGGACTCATCATCAATCGAACCATGTCCAAAAAGGTGTGACTCCTCCTTTTAGACATATAATACCATTATGGTGATCCGATTGTAGTTAGTTGTGAACTAATTCAATAATATATCATATTAGTTGGAATTACTGTCTTGTGTGTTCACAATTCTGACATAATCAAATAATCTTGATACTCTTTCACAATTGATTTTATAAGTCATTTTATAACTCTTTATAATTTTAAAAAGTTTCATACTTGTATTTTATTAGAAATACATAACCATGCCCACTAAATTCTTCAATAAAAGTAATGATATACCTAAATTACCTACTATTTAGTGTACTAATTAGTCCATATACATAATTATGTATGTGATCTAATGGTCTATTATTCATTTCAAATTTTCTCCCAATATCTGTGTTTTTAATTTTTCCAAATAATAAATATTTTCATTTATCAAATGATTTATTATTGAATGAGCCTAAAATTCCATATCCATAGAGTATTTGAATGTGTTTCTAATTTATATGTCCAAGTAGATAATTAAAATAGTTAATGATATCAGAATCAACCCTGACATTCTTATAACGAATGTTATAAATACGATTATCTATATTTAGAATATGGAAACATTAAAAATATTTATGATTCTATAAAACATTTTATTCTTATATATATAACAATAATTTTCCATAATTTTAAATTAAAACGGATCATTTTCCAAACAATATATAGAAATCAAATTTATGGTTATAGTAGAAACATTGTAATAGTTATTCAATTTCATGATCAATCCACTCGTAAGAATATATTATATGTTTTGACTTCTAATGCAATGATTCATTCTATATTACCAACATAAAGATCTATATCACCCTTCATCCATTCTATCTTATACCTAAGTCCATTTTTTGTCTGCACAAATGTTTGATGCACACTTGGTATCTATTACCCTTGATCAAGAATTGGTGACATTTATTTCAAAATAATTCATATTCAAGGGATCTGAAATTACCTCCTCTAGAACTCTTTTAAATATTAGAAGAAAAAAAATCAGCTATTTTATAGTTCATACCTATTAATGTTCTCAAAATAATTAATTTAAAATATTACATAATATAAAACAAGGACATATCAATGGGTGAGTATTATGTTTTATATCTTTTTTATTAAGTACATTTAATGATAAGGATCCTATTAAAATTAATGACCCCAAAAATCATATACTTTTAGTGAGTTAAGATTTATATTTCACTAAGAAATGAGTCCACTATGGTGTTCCTATTAACACTAAGATATTTAGGTAGGGAATCATCAAAATTTCAATAGTATTGACTCTTGGATAGTTTATTAGAGAACCCAATGTCAATATCCATCATATAGATAATATCAACTCCATTTATCTAGTAACCAAATCCAATTATGATCTCCCTACCATAATAACCCAAAGGAAACACCAAAAATAAGCTAAAAAGGTCAATACAAAAGAACCTGTATATGGAATGACCTACATGAGGATGTTATGGTATCACTCATTACGTGTTTGCCTTATACAAGATAATCCATGGAGACTCGGATATGGAATGACCTGCCCAGTTGGATAATCAACATCTTGAAAAGTGTTGCATTGGAAATAATATCATTCGTAGTATTTAAAGGGGTTTTAATTTAAGGTCTTTCTATTTTTATATACATCAAATGAAAAATTAAATTAATAACTATCACATCATATATAATATTTACCTTCACTTGTTTTATTCCTTTTTTGTATACATGATTCTAATTATTTAGTTTTGGAATCCATATTTGAACCATAAAATTAATTTGTTAGCACCACATTAATGTGTAAACCATTATAGAACCCACAAATCTGTCTTACTAAAAAACAATATCCAAATATATTCCCACATATCTAAATGGATCAAATGCATAAGGTATGTGTAATTTTCATGAAAGGCGTAGAGTTATATGAGATTTAGAAAATCCACATGAGTAAGCCCAAAGAAATATATATCCAACCCACTCACCTTTTTGAAAATGAATAAGACTCTAATATTGTTGAGGGTCCAACCCTGAGACCCCCTATTAGTGGAGGCTATACCCAAGGTATAATTAAATTCATAAAAATTATAATACCTAATAGGAATAAAATATACAAAAAAAATATTCTTAAACTCATAACTATAATTATAAATCTAGGTCAAGGTGTATTAAAACTAAATTTTATGATATCAAACCAGTAATTTCATTCAAGGATATAATCTAGAATATATTTATCAAATAAATGTAGTATAAACAATATTAACATTTCAAAAAAAGTTTACTAAACATGAATAATAAATGAATTAACAAGAAAATAAAAATTTTATTTATTTTCCAAAACATAAGACATTTATGAACTATTTATATATATAAGCTAACTATAACCATTTTATAAATTATCTAAAACATGAATATAAAAATTTTACATTAAATATAAATTTGAACTCTTGCATATTATCATTATATATAATTTCAAATATTATTTAAAATTTTAATCATATTAATCATTATTTTTTTGATGTGGTCAAAATAATATATTAAAAAAAGGGATTACTTTTATTTTAAACAATTTTATATAAATTTATTATGATAAAATCACAATTATAAATATAAACACTTTTATATTTTATCCATGTTATTTACAACACTTTATAAATTATATATTATGATTTCTAAATAAATATTTAATTTCTAAACCATTATATTTCTCATATAATTTTTAAAGGTATTAAATATTATCATTTAGAATCTAGGAAACATATATTAAAAAAAATGAAAAAAATTAAACATTTATTTATTCATAAACCATTTAAAAATTATAATATCTCAAAATACCTTTTTATAATGATTTATAAACATTTTATAAAACATATAAATCATAAATGTTAAAAAATATTTTTTTAATAATTTTACATTTCACCATGACATGCTTTACACCATAGTGCCCAAGCTCTAACAGTTATGGGAAGAAGCTCTGTGAGGAGAAAAAGAAAGAACACGATGGGGAAAATTTTTACATGGATAAAGTCATGATTCCTCAAGAAAACAAGAAAAGAATTATCATGTGCATCAATACGCCATGGTTTTGGGGTCACCGCAACCACACCCTGAGAACTGGAATATAATGGTGATGGTTATGTTTTTTGAAAACACCGATTAAAAATGTTTAATATTTGAAGAAACTTTCTTTGATACCACTTATGGGTTTCATTGGATAATCTTATGACCCCTAAAAATGGAATAAAAAATAAATAGATAAAGATAAATTTCCAAGAATAGAACACATAAGTGAATATAAAAAATAGGGCATAAAACAACATACTTATAATTCCTAAAGATCAGAAAATTACATCTTCTTATTTTATGAGGTGTTCTTAATTAAGATCATAAGGAGAATTGGAATAATTCTTCTTTCCTATTAGGGTGGAACAATAGAAAATGGATCCATGAACTCTTATTGAAGACTCCCATATACTTGAATGGGTACTATCACCATTATTGAAAAATGAACGAGCTCTGAAAATGGAAGATAATATCATCTAGCATTCGATCATCACATGGACCAATCACATGTATACAATAAGAGAGGATAAAATCCTCTTAAATTCATTCTATACATTCATCATTAAATGGAGAGCGTTGACTATAATCTAAAATATTGTGTTCTACATCATGGAACCAATATGTTACATATTTCTGGTGTTCATTCACTAAACACTTCAACAAATGTGTTTCATAGGACATAAAGTTATCAACTCTTTGGTTTGCAACTGATGAAATCACACAAGAGGTATGTGTTATAACACATAAATCACATGTACATTAAAACCAATTATGGTTGTGGAACATGTAATATTGTGTAGTAGAACCCATTTAAGATTACATACAATAATAGATATCTTGAAATTGAATCATGTGAGGAATTTATGAAAAACTTCACAACTCCTTTTAAATCCATCCAAACTCCTTTGGAATTGTTTTAATCAAAATATCTTCATTTTGGAACAAACTAATCATCCAAAAATAAATTATTATACAATTGAAAAACTATTTGACCATATGGGCCTTAGTTTCATTTAGAAAATAATGAAATCGTTATTTCAAATATGTAAGAAAATATAAGCCTCTAATAAATAATCTATGCTACTCAAGCTGCTAAGGTGTCTTCTATGATCTCCATCAAACATAATCATATCTTTATATGAATATTTTCAAAACATGATGTATCATATATATCATATGTATACCTATATAATCCATTTTTCAGTGACGGTGAGTGACCACTATACAAAGAACATGTCAATCTAGTATAATCGCCACATATTTTCTTGATTATCTAAAAAAGATAAACCAATTTATCGAATACATCACATGTCATTCCTCTATCTAATTATTACATCATGTTTCACTCATCCAAGTAATTTATCACATCATACGTGATAGAATTATGAACGGAAATTCATTTCCATAGTCTTATTCAATCAAGGTATATATGTCTTTACTTTTCATACAAGTGGAAAAGTCACATCTTTGTTTCACTCCAACTGAAGACATGATGAGAAATATACCCAACCACCCTCTAATTAGAAATGTTAACAAGTATACTTGCATAATTTGGGTCTCAAATTATCATAGTTATCATGATATTTATCTTTCCAGACTTAGGTAATAATGATTTATAATGATAATACACACCTATGTATATGAATGACCATATGAAATTACAATAGATATACTTTAGGGTTTTAAACCAAGTAATAATTCTATACTTATTACCTAATAAATACATTCATTATATATGAAAATAAAAATCCTTGTAATTAGTAAAAGAATCTATTCATGTTATCCATTATATATCATCAAAACCCATAATGCCCTATGAAAATCCTTAGTAAGGGACAACTCAAAGTTTTACTTTGAGAGGTATAATCATTCAACCATTCATGTTATATAAATTATATCACACATGAACAAATTATAAATAGATATTTCCTTTATTGTAAAAACATGACACAATTTCAATCATTATAACCAATCTCTCATTCTCCTTACACCCAAATTTTTTACATGCCCACATGTTGTTGTTCTAGTAATATTTTTTTGTAATATATCTTCTATATTCTCCTATGTATCCACCCAAAAATAAATTACATCACTCCTCTCAATGATATTTTATATGATATGGTGTTTTTGAATTATGTGTTTGTTCCTTTGGTGAGACCATGGTTCTTTAGTTTGAGAAACAACACCATTTTAGACCACGTATTTCTTAATTTATCCATCTATTCTTGGAACCACCCCAATTTTAGTTATTAACTTCATGATTAGAACTTCATGATTCATAGTATATGATGCAATGATGTACTTTTTATATGTTGTTGAGTCAACTATTTTGTGTTTTTAAATCTTTTAATTGATATGTCCACCATTTAGGCGAAATAAAAATCCAAATTGAGATTTCATATCATTTTTTTCATATTGGAAACTTGAATCTATGTATCCCTTTATAGAGATTTAAACATCACCTCTAAAGAATAAGAACGTATCCTTAGTCCTTCTGAAGTATTTAATAATTCTTCTAATAGAAATATAGTGACTCTCATAATGATTACATTGGTATCTACTTATTATTATCAAATCATAAGAGACATTGTGTCGGGTACACAACATGACATACCTGATAGATCCTATTGTGGATGCATAAGAAATTATATTCATCCATTCCAACTCATTAGAATGAATTGGAATATTCATAATATTTTTTCCATGTAACACTGATAAATCCCCCATCTTGGAGTTCTCTATGGTAAAATAATTTAGCACTTGATAGATATATGTGTTCTGAATCAATCTAAGAAACCTCTTATCACTTGATAGATATATGTGTTACGACTCAATCTAAGAAACCTCTTAGATCTATCTCTATACATATTCATACTGAGTAAGTAATAATATTCATCCATATCTTTTATTGATAAAAAATTACTTAGCTACATCTTCATTGATTAAAGAGTTAAGGAATCATTTTTGATAAGTATTATTTCAAATATATAAAAGATTATAATCTCTAAGACATTCACTAACCATTTTATTTACATAGTAACCATCCATGTTCTTCGTGAAACTAAACTCTTGTATTTCATCATTAAACTAGATATTCCAACACTATGAATCCTGATTTTGTCCAAAAATGGTCCATTATAAGTTTAAAACCATAGCTAACTCATTTATAACTTCAAAAACATTATGATATTTATATAGTCTTCCCCAAATAAATTCTCATTCATAATGATCTTCTATAGCAAGAAAATCTGAATAGATTTTATCATCATCATATTTCAAAATGTCACTTTATATTCAATACCATGAATTTCTTTGTAACACATTACCACTTGACATTCTTTATAGAATGAAACTATACCATTCATTTCAATTTTCATGTGGAAAACCTACTTATTCCCATTAGATATTACCTATTCTAATGCACCCACCAAGTTCCAAACATGGTTAGTGTACATTAATTCCATCTCATTTTCGAAAAAATTTAACAATTTCTCAGAATTTTAACTTTTAATTAATTCTAGGTAAGTGTTTGCTTCATCACCTATAAAAATTAACTAACCATCATTTTATATAGGAAATCCATAACTCAAAAGTTCTAGAAGAATCTTACCAAACCGTTAAGGTTCTTTATTAATTTGTTCATTTATTCTTCCATAACTCTTTGAGTAACTGGCTCAACTTACATATTAGAAACACATATGGTATGTTGGCTTTCAACTTTTACAAGTTCAACTTCCCTCCCACTGACCCCCTAATTGAAAAATTACTTCCCATGGATAACACCAATTTTATCCACAAACACTTTGTGTTCAGTAGTATTATAGAAATAATATCCCTTAGTTTCCTATGCATGACTCAATATAATCATTTTTCTGACTTAGTGTAAATTTTATATGATTCCAAATATAATTATACTACTTTATAACAAAAAATATTCATAAAATACATACTAGTTCATTTTCAATACCATATCACATATGGTTTCTTTATGAATTCTTTAAAAATAATTTGTTTTAGTAAGAATGCAATAGCTTATAGAGTATAAGCCCAAAATTAAATAAGAATGTCACATAGAATCATTATTGAGCAAACCAATTCCAAAAAGGTATAATTCCTACTATAATACATACCATTACATTATGGTGTTTGAGGAGGAGTGAGTTAGGAAACAATTCCACAATATCACATAAGAGTTAAAAATTCCTAGATCATGTATTCAGAACCCCAAACTTATCATTAAATCATAATACTCTTTCTGATTTGATGTTTCAATTCATTTTAAACTCTTTAAAATTTTCAAAAGATCATAGTTTTATTTCATTGTAAACACATTAACAATCTGAATAAATTAATCTATAATGAAGTACCTAAAACTACCACTAGCTAGCATACTCTTTGGTCAATATGCATTACTATGTATGATATCCAACTTTCCACAATCCCTCTCACATTTACCCCCAATATATTTCATTGTAATTTTTTCCAATAAACAAGATTCACATGTATCAAAGGATTCATAACCAAATGAGTCCAAAAATCTATCTCTATAGAGTCTTTTAATGAATTTATCTTTTATATGTTATAGTGCCAAAGGTATGCAGAATTATAATCAACCCTAACCTTCTTATTGTGAATGTTACAAACAGGATTATCCATACATAGAATGTATAAACCATTCAAGATATTTCCATTTATATAAAACATTTCATTCCTATATATAGAACAAAACTTTTACTATATAGAAAATGGAAATCCCTTCTTATCGAAACTATAAAAAACTAAAATTTATATTTATGGAAGAAATATATTAATAGTTATACAATTTTAAGATTGATCCACCTGATAGACTTATAGAATAAGTGTATAATTATAATGAAACAACTCTTTATATATTACCAACATGAAGATTTACCTAACCCTTTATCTATTTCATCATATTTTTGAGTATGTTTTTGTTTTTTAAAATGTCTGATGTGCACCCAATATCCAATACCTATGATTAAAAATTGGTAAAATTGACTTCAATAACATTAAAATTTAGGGCCACTAAAAAATCCTCCTTAAAAATTCCTCTCAACCTAATATACTAATATTTAGCTATTTATAGGCCATACATATTTATAATTTGGAAATTGTTAATTGAAAGGTTTTCATAATATAAAATAAGTATATATCAATGGGATAGTATCATGTTTCTTTATTTTTCATTAAGGACTTTCAATGACAGTTCTCCCACAAAAATTGATAGCCCCAAAAATCATATCCTTTTAGTGAGATGAGATCCATATTTCACTAAGAAATGATTACACTATGAAATTTATCTTACCACATGGTAATTAAGGTAGGGTATCATCCCAATCACAATAGATGTGACTCTTACATAGTTAAGTGGACAACACTTTATCTATATTGATCATATGGATAATCTCAACTCTATTCCTCCAGTAATTGAATCTTATTGGATCTTCATACTACCTTAACTCAAAGTAAACACCAAAAATAGGAAAAAAAATTAATCTTGGGGAACCAAACTATAGAATAACCTACCCAAGAATTTTTTTAGTGTCACCCATTACTTTATTTCATTACACATGATAATACATGGGAACCAAGCTAGGTCATGACATAATTTGTTAGATGGCCAGGGTATTGAGAAGTGTCACTTTGGATAGAATATCAAACATAGTATTTACGTATTTTTTCATTTAGGGTATCAGTAATTTCGTATATATCATTTTAGTATTAAATTCATAACTATTACATTATATATAATTTATATATTCTAATGTTTTATTACTTTTTTTTATGAATTATTTGAACAATATTTATTGGAATCCCTATTTCAATCAACAAATTATTATGTTCACACCATTTTGATGTGTAACTCTTTACAGAACTATAAATTCTATGATACTCACCGAAAAATAGAATCCAAATATATTCAAACAAATCCAAGTACACCATATTTTTATGGAACAAAAAATTTTCATATAAAATAATATAGTGATATGATATTGAGAAAGTTTACACTGGTAATTTGAGGGCAAAAGATAGCTAACCACATTTACTTTTTTGACATGGTAAAAGAATCTAGACTAGTAGGTGGTCCCAACCAAAGTCCCTCTACCGATGGTGACTTTTTTCCTGGGAGAATTGAATTCATGACAATTCTAACACCTGATATGGACAAATTATACTCAAAAATTATTTATAGTCTCATAACAATAATTAAAATTTTAGTTCAAGGTTGATGAACACTAAATTATATTATATTGAACCTATAATTTCATGTAAATATTTCTTCTAGAATAAATTTATCAAATAAATTTAGCATAAAAAATATTCTCATTTCATAAACAATTTACTAAACATGTATAATAAAGGAATTAACAAATAAAGAAATATTTTTTTATTTTCCAAAACATAATAAAATTATAAACTATTCATAAATATAATATAACAATAAATAATTTATAAATTATCTAAAACATTAATATAAAAACATTATATTCAATTTAAATATGAACTCCTTCAGATTGTCATTATCTATAATTTTAGATATTATTTAAAAATTTAATCATATTAATCATTATTTTTTTTGATGTCGTATAAATAATTTATTTAAACAAGGCTATCCTTTTCATTATAAAAAATTAAAATTAAATAATTACAAACAATTCATAATTATAAATATAAACATTTTAATATTTTAACTTTTAAATTATACCCCTTCATAAATTATTTCTTATGATTTCTAAATAAACATTTTATATCTAAATAATAATATGTGAGATAAAATTTGGAAAAGGTATTAAATATTATTTTATAATATTTAGGAATATTTTTGAAAAAAATATTTCATAGAAATTTATTTAAATAAATATTTTAGTTATATTATAAACCTTTTATAAATTAAATTACACTAAAATACCTTTTTATAATGATTTATATACATTTTAGAGACTATTTAAATCATAAATTCTAATAAAATTTATTTAAACATTTACACATCACTATGGTGCCCAAGCTCTTTGAGTTTAAGAAAGAAGATCTATAAAAAGAAAAATGTAGAAGATGATGGGGAAAATCAACATAGAGGAGGATACAGTTCCTGGAAAATACCAAAAAAGAACCAACATGGTCATCACTATGCTATGGTGATGTTGATTTTGTCATTT
Organism: Viscum album; assembly: GCA_963277665.1. Classification (NCBI taxonomy): domain Eukaryota; kingdom Viridiplantae; phylum Streptophyta; class Magnoliopsida; order Santalales; family Viscaceae; genus Viscum; species Viscum album. The sequence continues at coordinate 1,710,160,074 of OY728165.1, read as the reverse complement.
TGAAGTCACCATGACAACACCATGGGAATTGGCATGTCTTGGTGATAGTGTTGTTTTTTGAAAAGAGAAATTAAACAAGTTTAATCCTTAAAAATAATTATTTTGATACCATTGATTGGTTTTTATTAATCATCATATAACCCATAGATATGGTTGTGGAAAGAAATACACATGGTTCTATGTACAAAAATGAAATGCATATGTGTATCTAGAAAATAAAGCATCAAACTGTGTACCTAAAATTCCCAAACATTGTATGATTGTATATTTTTCTTCAATGAATAGTTATCAATCAAGATATTCAGGAGAATTAGATGAATGTATCCTTACTTTGATTGGGGGAAGACCAAACAATGGATACATGAATACTTCATGAGGACTACTGAATGGTCGATGGGGTGCTAGCGCCTTCACTAGGAGATGAGTGTGCTTCAAGAATGGAAGACATTCTTGACTATAATGAAATCATCACAGGAACCACAAACACACATATAAAACATTATAGTATCACCACCTCTTATAATAATCCTTTATACTCTTAATTCAATGAACATAATTATCCATAACATAATGTATCAGGTTTCATTTTAGGGGACCAATACATTACACCTTTATGGTGTTTATTCATTAAACACTTCAATGAATGACTACCACATGCCATAAATTAATCCAACTCTTTGGTTTTTAAATGATGAAACCATGTGAGATGAACTTGAAAAGACACATGTATCTCATGCATGTCAAAAAAATAATGGTTTTTTACCCCAACATCACTTTCACCACTATGATATATTGGTTCCCATTATAGTACACATCAAATATTCATGACCCACTCAACATCCAATCATGGGTATGAACTAGAATTATCCATAAAAATAAAAGAAAAATACCGAAATTAGTAACCAATGTACAAACACAATCCTCTAGAATGAAAATTAATCAATATGTTCTTGATATTTTGGTGAAAAAAAACCTATATAGCTTCTATGTGAACCCATTTTTTGATCATTATCTTTATATTAAACAATCCCAGACCAGTAATAGAATCACACTCAATCATTATTGACTATTTCATCATTCATCATTTAGAACTTTAACAAGAGATATTGCAATCACCCATTCTAACTCCATCTTAGTATATTTTAATGGGTAAAATAACCCTCCATCATATATTAGCGTTGCTTAGAATTTGAAACTAGGTGGTTAGTTATCCATAACTTTTTTCCACTAGCTCATAATTGCCTAGAAATAGATGTCACAAAGCAAATAAACCCATCTAATTCATCCTTATTCTAGGGTATTTAATGTTAGTTCCCTCTTGAGATAAACTTTCCATTCAAACTATTGATTCAAATTCTATTATTATATTTTCTTTTGAAAATTATAAATACACTTCATTAAGGTTGTAATCTTTATTTGTTTTATAATTTTATGTTTTCTTGAGTGTAGATTCATTATCTAAATGATATTTTATGATTAAATGAACCAGTATATACATCTTCTCAATCACACTAGATCATTTTTTTGGTTTACATGTCATATGATAGATTTTTAATCTATATCCATAGAATTATGGTTAGTTTCATATGTTTATATTAAAATTTAAATATAAAATCTTATAATCCAAGCACTAGATATTTTTATAAAAAAAATCTATAAATTGAACCTAAGGCTTCAAATAATATAAGTGGTTCTAAGAAGATTTTCTAAACTAACATTTTTTCATGAATAATTGTTCATCATCTCAATGCTTGTGATATTTCAATTGTAATTATTATTTTAGTGTGATTTTAATAATTACTCCATATATTGATAATTTAATTGTAAATATCTTTTCATTTTTGACATTGTCGTTATTTTTATGATCACTCGTGATTGATGAGATTCTGAGTATAGAACATGGATTGTCTAATCCTTCATGTTTGGAGAAATCTAGGTGTGGAATTGTTTCTTATTGGTTGATTTAATAGGTGCTTGATAATAATTGAACAAATATTAATGTTTTAATAAACTTATTCTTGGTATGAAATATTTTTTATCATCAATATTTCAATTAAAGAAATTATAGTCTTAATACATTTAACTTCAGATAGTTTTATAGTAGGTGAAGTTTCAGGTCTTTAATCTGGGATACCTAGGATAGGGTTTATATATCCTCATGCATATATGGATAAAATTGAAGGATTCTTTTGAATTGGGAGTATATTTTTAATTAAAATCCATTTTATATTTTAATTATTTTCATCCTTAACTCCATTAATTGTTTCTACATCTTGATTATTTTCTAATAGGTATATTTTTATTTATTTGGTTTAGTGGTTTACTTCTGTTATACTATTTTCCACTACATTTACTATAATATATTATTTGAGTATATAGATTTTGATAAACATAATTTCTGACAATTTAAGCTTTTACTCATATATGATATATTTTAATTAGACAATGTAACTTTTGATCAACCTAAACTTTGAGTGGTGAAAATTTATAGTCATTTTTTTACTATATTTCACCCCCATAAGGTTGTATGTTCACCTGCCTTATTTGGGACCCACACCTACTATCAGAGCTACTATGTTGACATTTGAGCTACTATAATTATGATAATACCTCTTCTTTTTTTATTTTATGTTTTTTTTGTTAGTGTATATAAAAATTTCCGTACACTAAAATATTGGATAGAAGATATATTTTTATTTTTATATGGAATGAGTTCCTATCAGAACCTTATAGAATTTGAATTCAAGATGACCACCAATCCTTGATGGTGTAGAATATGAATATTGGCATAATATAGTAAAGAATTTTTTTTATCGACATGAGGGTCTATCACGTTCTTATGATGAAAGGAATTAAAAAATTAAAAATAAATAATTATCTAAATTTACTCATGATGTAAAACTGGAGTTTCTAGAGAAAAATAAAGTTCAGAACATGTTTCTTTACTCAATGATGAAGAATATCTATAGTCAATTTTTTTATGTGAGACAGCAAGTGAAATATAGAAAACCTAGATATTTAACAATTGGAACATCTAATGTTCTTCAAACTTGAAGGCCTATATTGGTAGATAATTGTCAATACTTTGATTTTATACCTAGGGAATCAATGTAAAGTATGTGTAATGCCTAATGGATTTTATATAATTATATTTTTGGAAGGAATTTTAATTTTCCATTTCCTGGATGGATCATTTTGAGAACAAAAACTCAGATTGAGGTTTATATCATTTGAATATCCTAATCTAGTGTTTTTGGACATATTTGGAGTCTTGTAAGGTGGATCAAGAGCTTAAGAGGGTGCAGTAGAAGTGTTCGGTGTAACACCACAATATGAACCACCAAGCCTAAGCCAAGGATGATAATGACCTCATATGAACCTCAGCATACACAAGTGGTTTCCAACTAGTGGTGAGGTCCTAAGGAACAAAATGGGTAGACTATTCCCTCAGTACCATGTAAGAATCATAGTAATAATAATTCAATGACAAAAATAATTAACAATGATGAATAAATCAATAATCCTCATAGTAACAATAACATATATAAAAATTGTTAACTCATGAAATAGAAATATTGACTGTCAGGTATATAACCAAATAAAAATAAATGAATCTAGTGTTCAAGGTAAAAAATAATTATCAATCACAGTAACCCTTTAGATCGAGGTCCATCCAATGACATCAACATCATATGGCTAGCCTACTCAACTATCCACCAAAGTTCCCTTATGCTTTAGTGTATCCCTATAAATTAAATCAATAAGCGCACAAAAATTATTATATAGGGTGTGGGTACAAGTCTCAGTACAACACCACCAATGACCATTAAAATTAGTGAATAATATATATAAGTTCATTCCATGAAGGTAAAATAATTATATATATAAACCACCATATATCATACAAGCATAATACACATCACTGGTCATCGGAGACTGGCTCTTTTATCTTCATCACCATTCCAAAAGGAATGCCGCCATCTATGTTTGGCACATCCCTCACCTCATAAAAATTGCTCATCAAACATGTATGACATATCACTTCCCTAGGGGATAGTCCATTTACGTGCCGAAAAATATGACATACAACTCTCTCAGAAGAAGATAGTCCATATGGATCCACCTGTATCAACTACAGAGAAAAAAATAGTACACGAAAATCTATATACAATATAAAAGTCCAACATCACATCAAACAAAAAAGGTTCATATCCATAACAACATATGTGATAATACATTAAACATTGTCTTTCTGGGATACAAACACACGCACCTCATGTGATCAATCATGAAACATATGTCTCAAGGATACACACACACACACCAATATTCATTCCAATAAACCATATAAAATATGTCCTAAAGTCATGGTTTTACTACCTCAAATGTGTTAAAGAAAAAGTCAAAGATTCACCGAGAACATTGTCACCCAGACTGTGATCACATTCCAACCAAAACAATACCTCACTCCAAGATTCACCAATAGATGATTCTGATAAGGCATAATAATGGATCCAGAATGATATTCAAGAGGAAAAAAAGTCAATTATAGTACAATCACATACCCTATGTCCAAACACGAAAAAAAATATCATCAAGTTCAGTAGAGGGAGGAACAAATTATCTATATAAGTAATTAAGAATAAGGTATAAGAGGTTTAAGGATCTAATGATTCTAAAACAAAAAAAGAATAATCCTCATTCTAAGACCATTCAAGAGGAAAATGTGGAATTTAGAAAAAACTAAGAATGAATAACTAGATATCTTCACTAAATCACTTTAAATATGAAGCACCAAAAAATATAATTAAAAGGGAGCTCATAGATCAATTTAAGAGGTTGATATTAATGGGTTTAAACTAAGAAACAAACCCCCATGTGATAAGGGTTGACCTTTCACCCTAGAATCATCTGGGATTCATTTCGAATTCATCTATATTGTAGGAATCAACCCAAGAGAGGGTAAAAATAGATTAGTAGGTGTAGTAATCATGTTTAAATTGCATTAAAATCCCAAATTTAATCCACATGAACTTTCCTTTTAGTTTGTTCAAGATCCAAGAAGAATAAATGAATATTTAAATCATTTTAAAATTTCTCAAAGATGAAATGGATATCCTATGGTGTATCTCTAATGACCTATCCATTTTTCCTCTACCATGCCATCCAAAATGGGTATAGTGAGGCTATCTAATCCATGGATGATAGTTCCTTTACCTAAGCACCATGACTTTTCCATGACTTGGCCAATCCATTTACACATATCCATTTCACACAAAGACAATGAACCATACCCTTATCCATGCCTTCTTCTTGGAATTCATACACCTGACCATTTCCAATCTCTAAAATGGATTATTATATGATCATTTTATAAGTTTTTTTGGATAAAAAACCTCTAAATCTTTATTTTAGGACCCTGATACACTTCTGACCCAAATTCAATAAATTCATGTTCCAAAAAAATAAAAATTTCATGACTAATCGTAACAACCCAAAAAAATAAGGAGTTAGAAATGTCCCCTCTAAATAATTTTCATCCTCAAGAAGTGTCTCTAAAGGAATACTCAAACAACTTGGGATACTGCACCTGAATGTTTGTCACTCATTATTATTTCTCTTATTGGATCCTCCATGCTGGTAAAAGGATCAAACAAGTGGAAAAGTATTCCCTCACAACACCTTCTTACTTTGGTATACTACCCAAAACTAGTCGCTCCACATTATATGAATCCAGATCATAGTCAACATCCATATAGTCCAGCATATGAGCAAGATCGGGTCTGCACTACCAAAGTTGAGACTTGTGGGAAAATGTCTTAACATGATATCATGGAAGAAGTTCTAACTGGTAGGCCATCATAACAATGAGTTCGACGGTATTGAATGGACCAACGTAAATTAGTTCCAATTTCCCCTATATCCTTGGGCATCTATGGCCCCACTAAGGGGACATCCGTAATAAAATCTTATCATCCACAGAAAAATAAAAGCGTTGTATCCTTTTTTATAGGACTTACACCAATTTTGTGTCATAACCAACCATTTCCAGATTAATTGAACCAACTCTAAGGTATCTTGTACCATAATCATCCTAACAACTATTGATTCACTTTCCTCATGCCTACAAAGAGGTGATCGATATGTCCACCCATAAAGAGACTCAAATGGAACCATTTGAATCAAGGACCGGATGATGTTATTGTAGGATAACTCCAAAAGATTCAAGTGAATATATAAAGATTCTGCAGAATCCATAATAAATTATCAAAGCATATTCACTAAATTCTGGGTTGTTTTATCTTACTGCCAAATTTTTTTAGGATGAAATTCCATAAATAACTTCATTTAGGTACCCATTGACTTCTGTTAGGTTTTCCAAAAATGTGAAGTGAACCTGGAATCTATGTTAGAAACTAATATTGAAGTTACTATTTGATGTTACATGATCTATTTAACATAAATAATTTCAATATCATCCACTAAGTACATCTCTCATATCGGTATGAAGTGAGACACCTCGGTAAAAAGATCTAAAATAACCCAAATAGTATCTTGACCTTTGAGGGTTTGAGGTAATCATGTCCTGATGTTTGTGTTCACCACATCCCACTTCCACACGGGTAGTAGATGTGGTTATACTAACCCTATGGGTCTCTGATTCTAAGCCATTATCTTCTTAAAAGTTAGAAAATGATAAATAAAACCCATGGTGTATCTTTTATTTCTAGGAAACTAGAACTATAATTTAACATTTTGATACATCTGGGTTTATCCCATCTAAGTGAAACTTCCACTACATTTCCTTTTCTAGGAGTATACTCCGTCACAGAGTTGAACATCTGTATGTACTATACTCAACACCTCTAATGAAGATTTAGAAATTTCTAGGAAGAGATGTACTGAAAAATATTGTGGTATGTATACTCAAAAAACAAATCATTGAAGAGATAAGGTTTCAAAAATTTCAATATATAACCACAACCACCAACTCCAAGTCATGGGAAGGATAGTTCTTCTCATGGGATCATAGATGATACGACCCATAAGTAACTACCTTGTCCCTCAATATCTAAAAAACACCCAAAATGACACCATAATCATCGTAATACACTACATGACCAACTATAAGATCAAGAAGAATCATGATAAGAGTTGACATAAATTTCTTCTTCAGCTCTAAGAATACTTATTCACATTGACATTTCCTTTTAATGTTGTCTCCCTTCTTATTGATCAGGAATATGGGTACATCCAGGTGAAAAATATCCTGAATGAACCTCCTATAGTACCTAATCAACCTGAGAAAAGTTTGAATATTGAATAAATTCCTTGACCATTCCCAATAAATAGTTGTGTCAACTTTATTCAGATTAATTGATATACCATCTTATGAAAACACATTCCTAAGATGGTGAACCTACTATATAAAAAGTTACAATTCAGTTTGATTTAATCATACTCAATACAATCAACAAGTGGCTAGCATGTGATTCTAATGTATTTGAATATACTTGGTTGTCTTCAATGAAAAAAATATGAAGGAATCCATTTATGGGTGAAATATACTATTAATGATATCCATTAACACCATCGTAGAATTCATCAGTTAAGATGGCATTATGAGATACATATAAAATCCATACCTTCTCTAAAATTTTGTCTTCATAATTTATTTATCTTTGAAAAAAATCTGATGATAGCCTGAACATAGATAAACCTTTTAAAACCACCAGGATCACTTAAATTGGTCAAACAAGTCATCTATTCTTAGAAATGAATACTTACTTTTCATATTAATCTGATTCAACTTGTGGTAGTTGACATAGATTCAAATACTACAATCTGATATCTTAGTGAACAACATCAGAGATCCCAAGGGGGAAGATCTTGGTATGATGAATCTTTTTTTCTTTTAGATCATCTAGCTACACCTTCAAATATTTTAGCGTAGCTGATCCCATATGATATTGTAAAATTGAAAAAATTTCATGAACCAGGAATGAGATCTATCTCAAATTGAAATACCCTATGTGGATATAACCCGGAAAAATATTTCAAAATACTTCTCAGTATTTTTCTACTATTGATGGAAAAGTTGAGGGAGTCACTATCTAGTATACTGTGAGGATCATTCTAGATAACTTCACTAATAATAGTTCACTTTGAAAAAGATTTAGCCCCACTCTTCCTTCCATGATGTCCCATTCACTAGTCAAGTTAAAAAAAATCCATTAGGTGGTGTAAAGGTCACTCGTCACCAATAATACTTAATGTGTTCATGGTAGCTGGTCAACTGGTTTGTGCCCTGGATTACATCGAAAACTATCATATCTATAATTTTGAAGCTCCACACATGATAAACACCAATAGCTATCATAAAATATTCTAAAAATATATTAAGATGATCTAATTTCCTTACCTAGGGTGTATTGATAGATAATTAATTAGAGGATTATGTAATTGGTAAATCCAAAATAGAAACTGTTTGAGTATATATAAACACATGGAATGCTTCTATATTAAAGAAAAATAGATAGAGTAGAAGGTATTGGTGTTTTACCTAGAACTATGGAACTTCCCTATCCACCATCTTGTAAATCATGGTTGACTATATAATCCCTTCCATCAACCACTCTATGACAACCCAGAGTCTCATGAGTCACATGATTCATTGATCCTCGCAGGATCTTCACCTAGTGTTAAGGTCACATTCTTAAATTTTCTAAGAGCATCCTTTAAGTATTATCATTGAACCACTTTATATTCCCTTTATTTATATATTAGTGAAAATTCATGAGATAAACAATATTGTACTTTAAAAGTGTTCTTTACTCCCATAGTTATAGCATATAGAATATCCAGTCACCATTGAAGGAGATAAAGAATCATGTATTTTCTCGGACTGAAGACCGCTGATATGGTATGCTTCCTCTAACTTCCTCTTATTATTCCCGAAGTAATGGGAATTACATTGTAGAAAGTACCTATAAATTCACTGATAGTTGGTAGAATATATACATCTTTCTCTTCCTCAAATCACTTCTCTATCATCAATTCCTTATGGGTACTATATCATAAGTCATTAGATCTAAGATTAGGGCCTATAATTTCAACTCTAGGTGAATAATGGTCTCAAAATTTCCCTCCTTTCATGCCTATTTATCTTCTAGAATAGGAGAAAATAGAATCAGATATGTGAATTATGCTGAATAGGTGCACATTATCATCATACCCTATTGGATCTCCATGAACTACTGAGCATGGTCCAACTTCAGTGTGTCTGGAAACAACTCCTCAAATGAATATATCCTTTAAGGTCACCCATGTTATCCTCCCGCATATACTAACTTGCAGCATCATATCCCACCATCGTATAGATGCGCCTTGAAGCCTAAAGGTTACAATTTTAACCTTATGATCTTATGATGTCTCTACTAAGTTGACCATCCTATCGGTGGTCTATATCCATTCCTCTACATACTGGTGGCCTCTGATGCCCTGAAATGATAGTGGGTATCGGAGCTATAATTCATGTATATATTCAACCATCGCCAGCCCACCCCTTTAGAATCCCATGCCCTGAATAGGTTCTAATTTAAATATTTATGGTTGGACCAATTCTATTTCTTAAACCACTAGAAAAATTAATTAATAATTCTTAGTTTCATCCTTTAGTATGTCAACTAGTGAAAAAGGAATCATGAGAAATCTATGAGGAGAAATTTCTAGAAATTCCATAACATTCCTTAGGGAAATATAAAATATTAAAGAAGGTGATTAATTAGATAAAAATAAAAACATTAGTTTTTATAACAAGGTTCAACATAAGAGGATACCCCCAGAAACAAGGCATAACCCCATAAACACTACCCAATACCCAAGACAAGCCTTAGGTACCTACATGTTAGTTACAACAACATATACATACTTAAGAAAAAAATACAACAAGATCAAATAAAATAATTCAAGAAATAATTCACCTAAGAACATATCACAATTTCAATATAAATTTATTAATTAGGTTATATCTAATGCAAAAAAATATATTTATACAATATGTGATACTACAAGCCTAAACATGATGCTTGAATTCACACCAAACCCTAAAAATTAGCATATCAACATAATGTGTATCACTCAAGGTGAATTTAATCAATGATAATATCAAAAAATACATAATTTTATACTTTATGGAAACTCAAAGTTGCACCATATAGTGCGGTCTAGTCAATGACATAGTTCCATTACCCATGTCCCAACCATCCCATCTCATGTCTAACCTATCCCAAGTCAATTAATAGAGAATAAACAAGTCAGTTAACTTGATTATCTAATTCCATTGTTTAACACTCTGCCCCAAACCACTGGGTCTACACCAAGGATTCCACATAACCTCATAAACACCTCCCTATACAAAAAAATTTCTAACTATGAGAAAGAGACTAAGGAACAAAATTTGAAGAATATTCCCTTTTTACCAAGTAAACATTAGAGTAATAATAATAGAAGAAATATAAATCATCAAAAATAAGGAATAAATTAATAACTATTAGAGTAACAACACCATATAAAAAAATGATAACCAATGAAGTAACAATATTGAATATTGGGTATATAATAAAAAAATATAAAATAATCAAGTGTGAAATGTTAACAAATAATAATCAACCATAGAAACCCTCCATCTTGAGTTCTATTCAACAATGTCCACATACCCTAGTTTTCTTTCTCAACCATCCACCGTATTTCCCTTTCTATTCACTATATCTCTAAATATTAAATCTACGATTGCACTAAAATGTCTGAGGAGGGTGTGAGTACAAGATTCATTATGATACCACCAGAGACCCTTAACCTTAGTGAATAAGATATACAATTTCATACCATGAAGGTAAATATAATATATATATATATATAGATAACTAATATATCATAAAAACATAATATAGATATCAGGTCCTTATAGATTGAATCTACCTACTTTAGCGCCATACTAGATGGAATATTAGTAGCCATGTATGACAAATTCCCCTCTTTGTCATGTTAGTTTACAAATAATGTAGGACACATCCCTCTATATAGGGATAGTTTATTTACTTTTTGATCAATATCTAACACATACCTCTCAGAAGGGGATAGTCTATATGGAACCACCTGCATCAATTGAAGAGACAATAACAGTTTAAAGGTCAATATCACATCTAAAAATAAAGGTTCATAAAAAAACAATATATTTAAGAAAATATAAAACATAGCATTTATGGGCTAAACATGCACACCTCATGTGATCAATCATCAAACATAGGTACCCAGTATACATAGTCCTACCAATAATCATGTCAATAAACCATAAAAAATATGTTCTATTGTCAAGGTCTTCCAACATAAAATGTGTTGAATCCAAAATTAGGGATTCATTAAGATATGTAACACTTTAACCATGATCACACACAAACTGAAAAAATTTCTCATGCTAAAAGTCCCCTAGAACCTATCCCCACATGATATAAAAAATATCTACAACATGATTAAAGAGAAATATAATCCATGGGTAGAACAATCACATATCCTAGTTCTAAACTAGGAAAAATAGTCTTCAATTCCAGTCATGGTATGATAAAATTATTCTTAAAATGAATGAAAAAATAATATAGAAGAGGATACATGTTATAATGAGTCTAAAATAACAAGAACAATCCTCATTGTATAACCATTCAAGAGGGAAAGTAATAATTCATCCAGAAAGGAAGAATAACTCATCAAAGTTCTTCACCAAGTGTCCTTAAACTGGAATCAAAAACAATTTTAGGTGGAAGTTATCCATTAGATCAAATGAATATGTTGATAATAATTGATTTAAACCAAGAAAAAACTCATAATTAATAAGGTTTAACCTCACACCCAAGGATCATATGGGAATTATCTTGAAGTTTTCCAGATCAAAGGAATCAATAGAGGATAAGGTAGAAATCAATTATTAGTGTTAATAACTGAGTTTAAATCATACTAAAAACCCTCATTTAATATTCATAAACTTCCATTTTGGTTTAGTCAATATATGATAATAACAATATAATATTTCTATCATTTCAAAATTTCTCAAATCCAAAACAGCTTGCACCATGTCCTATACCTAAACATGGTGTAATTTGAACACACCAGGTTGAAATAGCCCAACTTATGGTATGTACCCATATACCTAGCCATTTTACCTCCACCATGCCCTCAAAAATGGGTGTGGTGATGATTTCTAAGTTGTGGTCGACAATGGATTGACCTAAGAAACGTAGCATGGCTAATTCATTTACACCCTTCCATTTCACACCAAGGGAGGGAACCACACCCCAAACTATTCCCTCTACTAGAATGTTTGTCACCTAAACAGTTCCCATTTATAAATTGGATCATTCCATGACCATTTTTCAAGTCGTTTTTGGCCAAGAACCTCTAAAGTTTCCACTTCAGGATTCCAACAAACTTTAGACCCAGATTTGACCAACATGAGGTTTAAAAGAACCAAATAAGACATGTAAAGACTTACAGTAACAGACCACTAAAAAATACTATGTTACATTTGGGGTGGTTGGGGGTATACTATAGCCACCAAAAATATGGTGGATTGGGAAGTAGCCTTGTAGAACTACTGGTCTCACTGGTTATCTTATGGGGATAAAAGAGGGATGTTTTGATGAGGGGAATCCCCATATTTTCCCTATCAAGGTTCCTTGAGTTTTAGATGGGGTAGGTGACGAGAACTCCATTTTTTGACAGCTCCTCTCCCTCCCTTCCTTTCTTTATTCCACCTAGTAGGGGATACATCCAGATGTGTTTGGGAATCGAATCTAGGTGTCTTATTCTATTTCATTTTTTCCTCCTCACTTCACTATCCAATTAATTTGCTCAATTTTTTTGGATTTTAGAGATTATTTAACTAGTGCATGGTAAAATATTCTAAGAACGGAGGTGATTTTACCCATCTTTTTTCAATGGAATCGTTATATTATATGTCCACATTTTAGAATTGATTCCATTAAATTTAAATCACCATATGATTTTTATAAGGGTTTTTCTCTAACTCTGGATAAAACTGAACAATGTGATGATTTTTTAATTTGGTTATTTTTTTAAGACATGGTTTATGGGTGAACCAGGTGTAGAATGCACCTAATTTCTCACATTTCTAAATATTTTTTTATGTTTCATGATATTTATAGTGATTATTCCATGTTGTATTAATTTATTTAATTATATAAAAAAATTTATTACTTATTACAGATGTCATGTGACATGTGGCTAGTTCTTGAGAGAATGAGTGAGGCTTGGCTGGCTTCAATGAGTCCTGGTGAGGGGTTAACTCTGTGATCCAAGTATGTGTTCCCTGTGCTACAAAAGAATATGCATGATTTTTACTAGAGATAACATTTTATATTTCATGAGGTTTGGAAATAGGGTTTAGGTGTCAATAGTTTACTGGGTACAAGTGATAGGATGGTGTTGGGATAACTATGCTTGGCATAAGTTCTTGTGGACACTTGGAATAGTTAGGATCTCATAGTAACTATATCTCCAAGAGTTGAGTTATTTGGGTAATCTTATAAAAGACCTTTAAGAGGTCTCATGTTTTGATATGAGATATAGATAACCTAGGTTAAGTTTCCTATAGTTTTTTGTTAGGAAGGGGGTTGTTAGGGATGAATGACATCGATCAAGATCATTGTACCTCTCACAAGTGATGAGGAACTCACTCTTGAGGTTGTAGGTGAGTATATAAATTTTATTTGATCAATAATATTTCCTTAGGTGTTAGAGTAGGATAATGGTGATGGGTTTCCTATAGTCACTAAGTTGAGTGGTCCCCCTTCGGAGGTGTGATATGGGGACATAGGTATGGTTTCTAGGATTTGTTGAGGACATAGAAAATGGCTTCCAAGGGAGATTATATTTTGTATTATAGCCCTTCTAATGAGGAAAGGTTTGGTAAGGACTTGATTTATTGGGATAATCCCTAGGTAGTGGGACTGAGAGAACTGTGGGGCTCAATGAGGTTAGACAAAACATTGGGGTTGACTTTAGAGGATCCTTTTAGTATCTACATCACTAGTAGGTGATGAGATTATTTAGGAATCAATATGGAAGGATTGGGATGTTTCCAAACAACCTAGTGGATTCCCTGATGGGTGATATGATATGTGTTCAAACATAGGGGCTAGGTCTTGAGTGACTAGCGACTTAATATGTGATGGTGATTTATGGGATGGGTTGTAACCTTGTATGGAATTTCATACACTTTAAGGACATTTCAATGATGAGTCTTGGGTCAGTGTATTTAGGTAGCCTCCCTAGAGTCTTTGGGGATGGGTTGGTGTGCTAATTTACCTTTCCTTAGAATATTGGGTTGGTTGGATGACCAGGACCTATTCCATCAGGTATCAAGTTATGGACCTTCCCTTAGAGGATTGGTCCAATTGTACAACCATGTACTATTTCTTTGGGTATTGGTTCAATGACCTTTCCATGTTTTTCTTAGGTTAGTGTGATGAGAGTGCTCTATACCTTTAGGTTTTGAGTCAAGGAACTTCCCATGTGTGGCTTGGGTTATTGTGTATTATTAGGACCTTAACTTAGTAGGATTGGTAAGATAACAACACTAGGGGTGTGCCATTATGTGAAGTGATATCGGTGGAAAACCATTTAGATGGAAGGGATGGGTCAAGTATTTTCAAGATATGACTGTACCCAGTATCTTTAGGTATCGGGTAGAGGTTCTGGATGCTTCCCTAGCTTGACTATTTGGGTATGGGATGAGATTTGGTATGAAAACACATGGTAATACAAAGATGGAAATTGGAATGACACTAAATTAAGATAATTTTGGGAACCATGGTGTCTTGGTAAGAACACAGTGGCCTAATAGGTGTGTTTACTCATTTAATATCATGAAGGCCTAGTTGGAACATGATGACACAGTGAGAATTTTTATTATTTTTTTTATTTTTCTCATGAATAGAAATGAATATGACAATGCATATTGGGGGAACATGGTGAGTCTCTATGAATTTTTATACACACACCAAGCATGGTAATCTTGGTGTGTGTGCAGACCTTATGTCTACATGTTAGTTCATGGCACATGAAATGCATAGGATCAATCTGGGGTGGCTCTACAAGGATGTGGAGATAGTGTGTGTGAGACCTATGGATGGTATTAGGGTAGGTGTGCATGTTTTGCATTTTTTTATTTTCATTGTATTTGGGATCAGCCAAGTGGGTGGTCTATTATATGTTTAGTATTAAAAAATCATGTTCATAATTGGTTATGTTTATTTTTTATTCTATAAACTATGATAGTTATGATGTTTTTGATGATTGGTTATTTTTACATTATTTTATGACTCTGATTTGGAGGAATATCACTTATTTTATGGATTAGGCCCTCACCAGTATTTGGTATCCTCTTGCTTATAATATGGAATGCTTAAGGCTACATGACAACCCTAGCTCCAGGAACTACTGAATGTCTTGGGGTGGGGCATCATAGATGAATCAACAATTTACAATAGTTATTAATTTACATGAACGGTTAGGAGAGATGTAAATTGATGATGAGAAAATAGTTTAGAAACTAATTAATATTTTTATCTAGGAATGGGAATATAAAAGAAAAAATATAGATGAAACTATGTAAATAATGAATCTTAGTCATGATTATATAATGGGAACACTTATAAAGTGTGAGAATATTCTAAATAGATATTTTTATATAGATAATAGAAGTAATGGATTCATATTTACTTATTTTTTTATGACCATATTTCAAAATCTACTATTATGAAGAGAGAATATAAATTTAAATAAAATGTGAGAAATTGAAAAGATAGTGAAGGAAAACTCGCTTATATTTCAAGGTGGGTGAAAAAAATGTAAGACCCTAGAGAACCCTAAAAGGAGAGGGGTGAATCAAGGTGTAATTTTTTTTTAAAGTGATGAATTGTGTACCCATGTTGGTAGTAACCCATCAAACTTTTATAATGGATTAGAACGGTAATAAAAAATCACATGTACATATACAAAAAAGAAATTTTACTTCGTTTACCACTAAGGGTTATGTTAGAGTAGAATACACATACAATGTTTCGGTCGTACCTAAATCCACTATACTTCACTAGTTATGGAGTGCAAGAGTTTTGACACAGTCACTTTGTGCCAGGAACACTACCATTACAATGATTTAGGGATGGCTCACTTTGTCCATTTGATCACTTCCATCCACTCCCCCTATCTCACTGAATTTGGAGAATTCTTACTCATTTAATCTACTTGAAGGTCTCTTCAATGATTTGGAATTAAATTCTTTATCCCTGTCTTAGAATGAGACTCTTCTTGCACCATAGACCTGAGTTGATGCACAAATAAAGCCTTGTCCACTTAAACCTGATATTCAAAAACGTCCTTTCACAAAGCTCATTCATGAAGCTCCTTTGAAAATGTCACTTCTTCATGAAGCACCCCTATCATCACATAACACACTACCTTTGTGAAGATCCCTTCCCTTTACGGAATAACCTACCATCGCAAAGTCTCTTTCACTCATGGAAAAACATACCTTTGTGAAGATCACTGATCCAACACAAAATGTCCCATCTTCATGAAGTGCTCAATACTTAGAATAATTGACTTCAGTCAAGACTAGAATAGTCTTTTCATGATGGTAAATCTCACATAGACTACTAGTTTCACAGATCACCCTTTGCTTTATGAAATCAGAGCGATTCTGGATTTTCTCTAAAAAGTTCATATAAAATGAAGAGGGGTATCCTCTTATTTATAGGCCCATCCAATCACAAAGCTCCATATCCTCCAATAAATTTTCCATATCAGTCAAAAAACATCTTCGCGGTTCTCCTCCATTCGTAAAGCTCCATGGAAATTCTCTGTTTGCAAAGCTCCTCGTAACCGTAAGGATTTCTATCAAAACTCTACACACCATCATAGAGCTCCAATTCTCATAATTTCAAAGTAAAATATTCTCAAATTTTCATACTTCATATCTTTGAAATCCTTAATCCAGTCTTCATGAAATCCATGCCTTTACCATATTTATGAAGAGTTGATTCCATAAAAATACCTTTTGTAAAGCTCAAATTCTCATAATTGCAGAGCACACCATCACAATACTTTAATCCTTCACAAAATAAAATTCCCAAAGCCCATCTTCATGAAACAAATTCATTTTCTATATTTTCATAAGGAATTCAAGAAAAATAACATTTCGTGATGCTTTCCATTCTCCAAATTTTGGACCCCAAAAATTTGGCAAACACTGGGAAATCACACCACCTTAAATAATATAGTTTGATTGAACTATAAGTTCTCTTTCTTTGCTATATCTCTGATAAACCATGTGAGGACTAACAAAAAACACAAAACACACTCCATTTCTATTAAATAATAGCCTTGGTTCCAAAAATCTCCACCTTTGGGTTTATTGGCAATCTCCAGGTAAATTCAATTAAGCACCAACCACTATCAAAACCTGATATGAAAGAAACAACTCATCCAAAACTCTAAGTATATGTAAGTAATTCTAAAATTATAAAACAAGAGGGGAATCATGAATTGGGTTCTCATATTTTAGAATGCAATCTTTAACTATTTCCTCATAACACCAGATTTTTTTCTCCATTCACATATTCTCCCCCATTATAGCATGTTTTACTTTCTCTATTCTTCATCTTTCCTGTAACCGAAAAACATTTCATTAACCTCCTTTGATCCATTGAATTTATCCATTCTCCCCCATTGTAAACAAACCCAAATCCCGATATTTATCCATTGTACAACTTAGAACATACTCCCCCTAGATCGTATATCTCCCATAAACCAGCATCACTTCCAGAAATTGATTAAAATAGTTAAAACACCTAGGGATAGGGGAATATCATTACCTCCTTATACACTAGGAGGTGGTTGAACACTAAGGTTCAACTGATGTTTCTAAATCAAAGCCTCTTATAGTGGCTTGATCATAATATCAACCACTTGATCATCAGTTCCAACATGATTCATTTTATTCAAGCCTTATTCAAACATTTCCTTGATAAAATGATATCTAATTACAATGTGTTTCGTATGAGAATGATGAACAGGATTCTTCTTAAGATAGATCACTCTCTTGTTGTCACAGTGAATCACCATTGGTTTCACCTCATCTCCAATATCAGTCAGTTGATTCTTCATCCACAATAGCTGAGTGCAAGCCTTTGTAGTAGAGATATACTCATCTTCAGTAGTACTAAGGAAAGTACTTTCATGTTTCTTACTCAACTATCCCATAAATTTCTTCCCAATAAAGAATGATCCACCACTTTTGGACTTTCTATCAGCATCATCTCTATCCCAGTCAGCATCAGAAAACCCGGATATTTTATTATATCTTCCTACAATAAATTATAATTCATAAGTGTGAGTACATTGATTGTACCTCATGATTCTTTTCACTAACACAATATGTTCTTCTTTCAAATTACTTTGAAAATGGACCGCTAAGCATGTTGCAAAGACAATATATGGTCATGTCACTATCAAGTACAGTAATCATCCAATAATTATCTTGTACATTGTGGGATCTATTGATGTCTCATCCTCATTATTTCCCAATTTAGTTCCAACTATAATCACATTAGGCATTGGTTTGGAATCATGCATGTTTATTTTCTTCAGCATCTATCTTGCATAACATTCCAAGGAAATGAATATGTAATCCCTATTCCGTATCACCTACATCCCCATGAAGTATGTGAGTTCACCAATCATAGAAATTTCAAATTATGTTTTCATGTGATTGGATAATTATTCCACTAATCCTTGAATGTTTTCTCCAAAAATGATATATTCCACATACACTAGCACCCTAAATTGATATTCCTATAAATTATTCACCTCGATATTATGATCATCACCACCTATTTTGAATTTGGTATTCTTAATAAGTATATTTTCAAGGATACCATGTATGTGGTGCCTTCTCTATACCTTAAAGAGACTTCTATGATGTTTTGATGAATTTTAATCAGTAATGGTTTCCTCTTCTAATTCTTCACCTAAATGATATTATTTGTGCTAGCACAGAATGTTTTACAATCCTTCCACTATGTCTGCATCTGAATCTAACTCTTGACTATTGATCCAGATACCTCAAATTCCTTTTCTAATGACATGGTCTTTAAACAATTATCATAATAATCATGTTAGATAACAATTTAAATAATGATTTTGGTAGCTTATTAGTTATTCATCATTTGTCTCCCTATCAAGGGAAATGCTTCTCAAAATCTTCATAATGGTGGATCCCATCCAGAATAGATTTCAAGAAATTTTATTATGAAGAAAAACAATAGAATGGATCTTCATCTTGTGACTGCCCACATTGCACAACATTCACATCATCACCAAGGATAATCTTCTTGAACACTTGTTCGCTAGGATACCAAAAAAATGGTCAATCAATGATGGTACCTTCTTTATCCTATTTGAAAATAATAGAGCATCTTTAACTTCATTGAAAATGATCCTCCATTATATATATATATGAATATAAAATTGAGAAACCATTGAAATATGGTGTCTTCTTCATCTTGGCTATCATGAATTGGCATCCCTCTCTTCTTCTCAGGTTCTCCACCTAAGAACTTGATTCACCTTCAATTCCCTGCATTATATGATCAAATACAATACAAAAATGATTAGGGAATAAGTTGGTTACTTCTTGCTTCATCAATATGAACCACAGGGTTGAGATGATTTTCTCAACCATGTTTCTCCATTTGATCTATTCTTCATGCTTTCACATTGGAACATATGATCGGATTTATGTTGTCGTGGCATGGATATCTTCACATTCTCCTCTAGTTTGTGTGGATAATTATTCTTCTTGTAGATATCCTTCATGGATGAAAAATTATTACTCCCCTTAAGGAATGCTTCTTGTTATGGTATTAAGTTTTAACAACCTTTTGAAACATGACCAAATTTATTGAATATCTCACATAGAATAACTATAACATTAGATTTTCATTATTTTAGAAAAAAATCATGACCTTTTTCCTCATCATGTGGGGACTTTTATTTTCTATTTTCACTTACCATAGGATGTAAATCTTCACATTTTCTGATTCTTTCCAAATCTTCTAGCTTGATAACTAACATGTCATTGGGAACCATCGAATAAATATTAGATCTTCCACATGGATTCTTATAAGGGTCATCCATTTTAGTAGTTCTATTGGATGAAATACCCCTCAACTTATAGGATTTAGAATTAAGGGTCTTCTCATAATAATTCATTGATATCTTCTTGGAAGGATTTATGTACACAACTCTCTTATGTTTTATTCCTAAGGTGGATTCTTCATACTTCGCCACCATTTTTTTCCTTATTTTATTATCAAAAATTAATTAATTTTGAGATGATAATGTACCAGACTTGTGACTACTTCAATTTAATACATAGCATATGTTATCAACCATTCCAAATATATTTATAGTAAACAGATGTTTTTGGACCCATGTATGTTGCTTCTTCATCTCTGGATTGCTCCCCCATTATATAGGCTTCCTTTTTATTTTCAATTTTGAGGATTGTCCCTGAAATTTAAAGCACAATGCCCAAATCTGTTGCAGTACCAACATTAACCCAAAAATCATGAATTATTTATATCGATTTTGTAAGGTTTTTGTTCCTTTTTCATGACCTGTTCATCTCTTTGAGGGAAACCATCTTCCATACCCATTTTTCTATCCACCCTAGTCATGGTGGTAGGTTTCATATCTCCTTTCTTCATCTAGTCTTTTCTTAAAGCCCGACACTCTTCATGATAATGGGATTAGAGGCATTAACATGAGTTGGTTTAGATGGTACCTATTTATTCTCAACTACTTGAGATATATCATCAAAAACTGTCATGATATTCTTATCACATGTTGGAGGTATTTCAACTTTATAATCCTCTAGGGAGAATTGAGCATCTATAGAAACGGTTTCCTTCTAATCTGAAATCTCAATATATTTCTTCTCAATATTGACCAACCGGGATACAGAATCTATACATTTCATATTGAGGATGATTTTATAATTGTTAATAAGAGTACTTTTTTCTTCACAAGTATTATTTATTTTAGAAACTTCTTCTTCATGTAGCACCACTTTGTTCTAAATCTAAGAGTCAAGTTCCATGATCTTCTCGAATATTCCATCCAAATGGTGACCCTTGGAAACAGTGATATTTTTCAGTTGGTCTTCAAGAAAATTGATCTTTTCTTCATGATCATTTTTGACTCTCTATTCCTCTTTAACTTATTTAAGGTATTTCATAAAAATTGTTTCAAGTTACTTATTTGTTTCTTCAAAGGATTAAATATATCTAGAGAGATTTAAACATTCAAGAACCTTTCCTTCTAATTCCTTTTCCATAGAATCGTCTTCTTCTTTCAATTAGGTGACTTAGTCTTGCATACATTGAAATATTCTACAAAAAAAATGCCTCTTTCTTTGGGAACATCATGAAGATATTTTTGTAGTCTTTCAATTTGGTTTTAGGTTGTAGATTTATCAATATTGGTACATGTAATGGGATATTTTTTTAGGATAGTTTCCAAAAGTTCTGACACATAACAGCTAATCACTTGAAAATTTTGATTTAAACAAGGTGGAACTATTATCCTTCTTTTTGGTAGAAACTGAAGCTACCTGCTCTTTAATTTTCAATCCTAATATATCTTCTTTTTTATAATGTCATGAATAACACGATATTGCACCTTATTTAGGTAAGAGGTACTTCTTTAACAATCTCTTCTTTTTCTTTTTCCTATTTATCATGATCTTACTGGATAATGACTTATTCTCAAAGATAACCGAATCTTCATCAAATCCTCACTTCATTGTTGACTTGGGAAAGAAACTAAAATATTCAACAGAGAATAACTTTACTATAGTGTATCCAACATACGTGAAATGTATGCTCTGATACCACTTATAGGACCCTAGAGCACCCTGAGAGGGGAGGGGTGAATTAGGGTGTCAACCTTTTCTTTTAAAGTGATCAATCTTGTTCCCATGTTAGAAGGAACTCTTTAAAAATATATGAAGGATTAGAACAATAATAAAATAATCACATGTAGATATAAAACATAACACTTTTACTTGTTTCACCACTAAGGGATGTTTCTAAGGATCATATGTTGATAGTGTGTCGGTCGTACCTAAATCTACTGATGTTCACTGTTGAGGAGTACAAGAGTTTTGACATAGTCACTTTGTGGCAAGCATACTTCCTTTACAATGATTTATGGATATCTCATTGCATCCCTCTAATCACTTCCGTCAACACCCCTGAGCTCACTGCCTTTAGAGAATTCCTACTTAGTTTATCGACTTGAGGTTCTCTTCAATGGTATGGAATTAAATTATTTTTCCATGTCTTACCACAAGACTCTTCTTGCATCGTAGACCTAAGTTGATACACACTAAAATCCTTGTCTACTTAAACCTAATATTCAAAAACTTCCTTTCAAAAAACTCCTTCACAAAGCTTCTTCACGAAGCTCACTTCTTTGAGAAGAACCCATGTCTTCATGGAACACACTGCCTTTAGAAAGCTCCCTTTCCTTCATGAAAAAAACTACATTTCCAAAGCTACCTTTCCTTCACAGAACAACCTTTATTCACAAATCTCATTGAGCCAATGTAGAATGTTCCATCTTCATGAATCACTCAATTCATAGAATAATTAACTTCATTCAGGACTAGAATAGTCTTTTCATGAAGTTCAAGCTCTCATAGGATACTAGTTTCATGGATCACCCCTTGCTTCGTGAAATCAGAGAGATTTTATATTTTATCTGAAAAGTTCATCTCAAATGAAGAGGGGTAGTCACTTATTTATAGTTTCAGCTGATATAAAGTATCCACCACCCCCAGTTTGTTTTTCGGATCGATCAAAAAACATATTCATGGAACTCATCCATTAATAAATCTCCATGTAAATTCTCTTTTCACAAAGCTCTTTGTAAACATAGAGATTTTTGTCAAAACCCTTTGCATCTTCATAGAGCTCCAATTCTCATAATCCCAAAGTAACACCATATCAAATTTCAATGCTTCATATCTTTGAAATCCTCAAGCTAGTCTTCATGAAATCCAAGCCTTTACCATTTTTATGAAGAGTTGATTCCACAAAAAAAACATTCACAAATATCTAATTCTCATAATCATAGAGCACATCATCATAATAGTTTAATCCTTCATGAAATACAATTCCCAAATACCATCTTCACGAAACTCATGCCTTTTCCATATTTTCATAAGGCCATCAAGAAAAAACCACTTTTATCGATGCATTCCACTCTTCAAATTTTGGACCCCAAAATTTTGGAAAACACTAGGAAATTACACCACCTTCAATATGGTTGTATGCTTGAACTGAAAGTTCCATTTCCTTATTATCTCCTTAATAATCCATGTGAGGATTGATAACAACAAAAAACCACACTCCATTTCTATAAAATAGTGGCCCTAGTTCCAAAAATCTCTCCCTTTGTGTTTGTTGGCAATTAGTAGATAAATCCAATTAAGCACCATCCAATATCAAAACCTGATATAAAAGAAACAACTCTTCCAACACTCTAAGTCTATGTGATAAATTCTTGATGTAGAAAATAATTGGGGAAGCATGAATTGGGTTCTTGTGTTTTGGAATGCAAGCTATGACTTTTTCCTCATAACAGCATATTTTTTTATCCATTCACACATTCTCCACCATTATAGAATTTTTTTAATTTATATATTCTTCATATTTCCTATAAATAGAAAAAGATTTCATTCTCCTCCTTTGAGTCATTTAATTTATTCATTCTCCCCCATTAGAAAAAAACAGAAAGATGAGTATTTAACCATTATAGAGCTCAGAACATACTCCCCCTAGATCGTATCTCCCCCATAAACCAGCATCACTTCTAAAAATAGATTAAAACTTTTAAAACACCTAGGGAGAGGGGAATCTCATTACCTCATTATGCACTAGGAGGTGGTTGAACACCTAGGTTCAACTGCTGTTTCTCAAACACAGCTACTTCCAGTGGCTTGGTCAGAATATCAACCACTTGAACATAAGTTCCAACATGATTCATTTTAATCAATCCTTGTTCAACCTTTTCCTTGATAAAATAATATCATATTTCAATGTATTTCATACGAGATTCATGAACAGGATTCTTTGTAAGATCGATCATTCTCTTATTTTCATAGTGAATCATCATTGGTTTCACATCATCTCCAATATCGGTCAGTTGTTTCTTCATATACAATAGCTGAGTGAAATATTTTAAAGTAGAGATATACTCATCTTTCAGAGTAATAAGGGAAGTACTTACTTTTTTCTTACTCAAATAGTCCACACATTTCTTCCCAATAAAGAATGCTCCACAATTTGTGGACTTTCTACCAATATCATCTCTATCCCAGTCAGTATCAAAAAACCCTGATAGTTTACTATCTCTTCCTGTAGATAAATTTTAAGCTATAATTTTGAGTGCCTTGAATATACCTCATGATTATTTTTACTACCTCTATATGTTCTTCTTTCGGATTAATTTGAAAATGGGCCACTAAGCATGTTGCAAACACAATATATGGCTGTATTATTTTCAAGTATAGTAATCTTCTAATGATTCTCCTATATATTGTGGTATCTATATATATCTCAACCTCATGCTTTCCAAGTTTAGTTCCAACCGCAATCGGAGTTGGCATTGGTTTGGAATCATGGGTGTTGATTTTCTTTAGCAGCTCTCTTGCATACTTTTCCTAGGAAAGGAACGTGTAATCCCTATTATGTATCACATACAGCCCCATGAAGTATTTTAGTTCACCAATCATAGAAATTTCAAATTCTGGTTTCATGTGATTGGGAAATTATTCCATTGATCTCTACCTACTGTCGTCAAAAATGATATCTTCTACATACACCATCGCCATAAATTGATCTTTCTGTCAATTCTTCACCTTGAGATTATGATCAACACCACCTCTTTTTAATTTGGTCTTCTTAATATAAGTATCTGGTCAAGGATACCATGTATGTGATGACTGCTTTATACCATGGAGATACATTTGTGATGTTTTGAATAAGTTTCTTCAGTAATGGTTTCCTCTTGTAATTCTTCTTCTAAATCGAATTCTTCATTCTAACACATAATGTTTTATAATCCTTACACTATGTATGAATCTGAATATGTCTCTTGACCCCTGATCATGATGCCTAAAACTAATTTTCCAATGACATGGTCTTAAAACAATTTCAAGTATAATCATGTTAGATAAAAATTGAAATAATGATTCTGGTATCTTCTCCATCATTCTTAATTTGTATCCCCCTCAAGGGAAATACTTCTCAGAATCTTCATAACGGTGGATCTCATCAAGAATAGATTTAGAAAAAAATTAATATGGAGAAAAACACTAGAATGGTTCTTCATATTGTGAGTGTCCACATTGAAAAACATTCACATTATCACTAAATATAATCTTCTTGAACACTTATTCTCCATGATTCCAAAAAAGAGGTCAATCAATTATGGTACCTTATTTATCCTAATTTAATGAATAGAACATCTTTATCATCATCAAAAAATGATCCTCCACCATATTTGTATTTGAATATAGAATTCAGGAACCATTCAAAGATGGTTACTTCTTCATCTTGGCTATCATGAATTGACAGCCCTCTTAGCTTATCAAGTTCTCTGCCTAATATCTTTCTTCATCTTCAATTCCCTATATTATAAGCATAAATACAATACAAAAATTATTAGTGAATAATTTGTTTATGTCTTGCTTTATAAATATGAACTACACGGTTGAGATGATTTTCTCAACCATTTTTCTCCATTTGATTTAGTCTTCATACTTTCACATCTGAAAATATATTCTGATTTATATTTTTGTGGAATTGATCTCTTCACATTCTCTTTTGATTTGTGTGTAGAATTTTTTTTCTTTTAAAAAACCTTCATGAATGAAAAATTCTTACTCCCCTTAAGGAATTCTTCTTGTTATGTTATTAAGGTTAAATAACCTTTTCCAACATGACCAAATTTCTTACCTCTCTTACATAAAACATCTTTAACATGAGATTTTATTTCTGTTAGAAAACACTCATGACCTTTTTCATCATGATGTGGGGCCTTTTATTTTCTATTTTCACTAGCCTTAGGTTATGAATCTTAACATTTCCTGGTTCTTTCTAAATCTTCTGGCTAGATAACTAACATGTAATTGGGAACCAAAGAATCAATATTGGATCTTCCACCTAGATTCTTCTAAGGGTCATTCATTTTAGTAGTTTTCTTGGATGTACTACCCTTAAACTTTTAGGATTTATAATCCATGTTCTTCTCATAATACTTCATTGATACCATTTTGGAAGGATTTCAGTACACGACACTCTTCTACTTCATTCCCAAGGTGGATTATTCATACTTAGACACCATTTGTGGTATTCTTTTCTTATCAGTGATGAATGAATTTTGAGATGAGAATGTACCAGACTTGTGACTACTACTATTGCATACATCACATGTGTTATCGAGCATTCCAAATATGTTTGTAGTAAATATATGATTCTGGACCCATGGATGTTTCTTCTTCATCTCTGGATTTCTCCCCCATAAGATAGGCTTCCTTTATGCTTTTTTATTTTGAGGATTTTACCCTAAATTTAAATCACAAAGCCAAAATCTATTGTAGCACCAACATTGACCCACAAATCTTGATTTCTTTATATCTCTTGCATAAGATCGGTGTTCCTTCTTCATGAAATGTTGAGATATTTGAGTGAAACTATATTTCATACACATTATCTTATCCAACAAAGTCACGGTGGTAGGTTTCATATCTCCTTTTGTAACGCCCCGACTCCAGCTACCCAGAGTCGGTGCATTAGTTCGTAACATTGGCATGATCACAAAAGATCAAGTCTCGAAAGACCGATTAGTTTAGTAGCCTTGGAAACACTAGATACATTCATAAGTCTTACATTACATTATAAAGTGAAAAACTACAATAACAAAGTCTCCATAGACCACACTCATATCCTCTTCTGACAATCCATGCAGGTCATTCATAAAATACTTCTTCACATCCTGGAAAATATTAAAACATTGAAAGTGGTGAGCTCAGATGCTCAGTAAGGATAACAATATTGCGGAAGCTTTTATAAGAAAACATAAGCATTTAAGGCAATGTATAACTAAAACAAAAGCCTTATTGAACTTGAACTGCAGCATAATATGGAAAAAGTAAAATAAAATATTGCCATTCACTTCTTCACAAGGATATTCTACTGGTCGAATAATCACATGCAATATCAATAACCACTTTCATAATGATGGAATGCATAATTCCAGACTATCATAACCACGTAGCCAAGGCCTCGTGCCAAGACCACAAATAAGATTTTGTCAAGGCCTCGTGCCAAGACACTAGTTTGTCTCATGAGACCTGCCGATGCATCGAGGAGCTATAGCGGGCTCCACCCGTCACTTATTAAGTCCAATGCATTCCTCATATGAATAGGTTTAAACATATCATAAACCATAACATAACTGTATCACATAAAACATGCATAAAGGAAACATAACATTTCCACATTTCAATCACAAGATTTCAATACAACACATTGATATAATAAAAATTCTTTCAAAACCATTTTCAATACCAAAATAAAAGAAAGTTAAAACTTTTTATTTATTTTTCATTAAAAAAAAGATGGCTTGTAGAAGAAGCCAAAACTCACATAATGGTCATGGCGGCGGAGAATTCGTTTTCGCCGCATAAGTACGGAAAGAAAAACATTCCCTTTTGTCATTTAGAAAAACGCTTCGTATAAAAAAGATTCCTTTTGAATAAACGTAAAAGTCAAAGGGGTTTATACACCGTATAAAAGAAAGTTGTGTATAAAACCAAATATGCCTCAATGAAAGGGGATTGAGACGAAGTCCTTAAAAAGATCATTTTTTTAAAATAAAGTACACCTATAATGTGTATTCACTATAAGTACACATAAATAATGTAAAAATACAATATAGTACATAATTATATCATGACATAATTTGAAAGTAGGAGATTAACCCAATGAATAGAAATTGGGTTAAGAAGTTCCCTTACAATGATCATTTTTAAATAAAATATATCTATTATGTGTATTCACTATATGTACACATAAAAAAGTATAAATACAAGATAGGAAATATTAATATCATGACATAATTTGAAAGTAGGAGATTAACCCAAAGAATAGAAATTGGGTTAAGAAGTTCCCTTACCTCGTGTCTGACTTGACTCAACCGTTCTTTAACCTCCTCAAAATCGGGTAACTCTTTTTGATTTGAGCCAAAGGCTTCCTTGGGAAGAGTTATGCCCAAAGTGAGGCTTCTAGGAGTAATAGGGGGAAGTTGGGAGAGTATTTGGGCAGAGGTTGGCCGAGCCAAATGGCTTGATGGTGTGAATAATGTGGGAGAGGTGGGGGCCTTTTATAAGTGGAGAGGAGGGGCACTTTTGGAAAGATTGAAATGTTAAATTATTTCACAATGATTTTAGGATTATAAAGGTCCCACACTTATATAATTCGAGTATAAGGTGATAAGGTTTCTAAATCTCCTCATCCAATAGGCTTTGGACAAGTGTAAGCCTTGTATTTTGCATTATCTTCTCATTTTATTTAAATCGTTAAATAATGAGGTCATCACTGCATCATAATGATGTCATAAATAATTTAATTTATTTAATGTCTAAAAATTATAAAAAAAAAACTATTATGTAGGAAATATTTTTATCTTTCTAATGAATATTTATAGTCAAAATTTGTACTTGTGTAACCCCACTTAAAAACTGTTTTAGTAAAATAACTCATGTTTGTGTCAATTTAATTTTAACATTAAATAAATATATATTAATGTCATTTTCCAACCAAAGTGGCTCCATGGGGTCCCCAAGTTGACCCATGAGTTGTCTTGGTCGGCCATGACTCATCCAATAGGAGTAGGACAAGTGTCAAGCTCATATCATATTATTAAAACATTATTTTTACCTTAAACTACACTAATTACCTCTAATCGCGATTAAGAACTTGAAAGTTACTATTCACCAAAAATTATTTTAATCTCATTGAACCAAATTTTACTTCTTAATGACAACCATGTATGTCATATTTTTGAAAATCAAATCACAGAAGTGGTAATATTTCATTTAAACGAAAAAAATCAGTTATTTAACTATCACTTAGTGGTTTCACTATTCATCAAAAATTGAAGTTTTTTAGAACAATGCCAAAATTTCACCCTAAGCTATAATTGATATTCCGAATTCAAAAATGATGTATATTTTACAAAATTCCAAACATATAAGTTTCATTAATTAATTTTATAATTAATTCCCGCTGTTACGACAAATAGCGTGTTTTTAAGAAACAATTTATATCAAAAGATTGGCAATTGTTTATGTCCAATTTCAATGTTAAATTAATTCTAATGACCACCATTGGATAAAATGGTAAAAATATATTCTAATTATACCTTAAAACCACTAAATAGTATAATTTATCACAATAAATTATTTTGATTAAAAGTTGTTTTAAGTATTTTTCACTATTCATAAAAAATTAGAAGTTCTCAGAAAGTTACAAAAAATTAAACTTAGGATAATTTCGATATTACGAATTCAAAAATGAAGTCCATTTTGAAATATAAAATTTATATAATTTTAAAAAGTGGTTATTACTATTCATAACGGCTACTTTGATTAGTCACGGTGTTTTAGAACTCGAAGTTGCGTACAATGCAAGCTATTGCATTATTGAATGAGATGCGTATCGTGGAAGCTCGGGGTGTTACATTCTCCCCTCCTTCAATAAATTGCGTCCTCGCAATTTGAAATTTTTCTTTGAAAATAAAAGGTTGAAAAGAGAAATTACCTTTGAGGAAAACCCACATCGGAAATAAGATTAATAAAATTTAGCCTTAATAAGAGGGAAAGGGAAATGAAAAAGTCACCACCAAATTATGATCTCGATTAGGAGAACATTGGTGGAAATTAGAGACTTATAATTGGAGGAAAAAAGTAAATATTTGTAGGGAGTGATTGAGGTCATCAATCACAATCAACTGTCAAATTGAGGGCCTCAAAGCCTTCAATCTATATTGATTTAAAATATCATCAGTTCAACAAGACATAAGGTATTAGGATAACACATTTTTTTTGTTCTAATATCCCTTTACTAAAGTTTAAGAATTAATTTATTCATTGAATAAGAGATAGGTATATATATATTTATGCTTGACAATTAGAGTTTCAACCTTCAACTCATCTTTCACTCAAAAAGATAATAGAACTCAAAAATATTATACTTATCCTAATTATATAAGGTTCCAAATGTTAACACATACCATTTAGATTAGTAAAATTATTTTGTAATAACCGGGGACTTCCTGTAGGCTAGTGGTAGGAAATAAAGGCCTTTCGCACTATGATTGTGGGTTCGATTCCTGCAGCTTTGTCCGACGCGACGGGTTATGCCCCACCCTGCAGGTTGTCCTTTTCCTAAAACTATAGTATCATAATATTCCAAAAATAATCTTCATAAATTTTTTAACCTTAAACAATACTATCCAAAGATCAACTTAATCCACTCCAACCTTTATAATTATCCAAAATACCTCTGTCCAAACTTTCTCTAAAAGGTCTCTTAATTCCAAAATCATTTTATCAAATTCCCCAAACAAAGTAAAGTTTCTCTTATTGTCACATACTAAAAATATAATTACTTTCATCATATTAAAACCTTACTGAAATCAACAAGTACTGCAGTACAATCCTTATATATATATATCACATTATTCTAATAACCAAAATATAATCCATGAGTCCAAAAGCACCAATACATTAGTTATTCTGCTTCAACTTTAGTAACAGCATAAGATTGTCCTTGATCCCTTGGCCTTTTCTGAGGTAAGTTTCCCTGACGCTTAGGAAATTCATTTTCATAATGACCCATTTCTCTACAATTGTAGCATTCAACATTGATAGCCTCTTTCTTTCCCTTTCAATCACGCACCTGGTGACCTTTTTCCCCACATTTATAACAAACTCCCATTCCTTTTAGGCAAGTTCCAGGGTGATTCTTCCCACAATTATCACATAATGGAAAATCCTTCTTTCCCTTTTTCCCTTTATCTGTCTCTTGTTCCCCCGTTCTCTTCTTCTCTTACTTTGGTTTGTTGTCATAAGACTTAGAAAATTCATTTTCTGTCTTGATAGCACACGAGGCAATATCTTCGTATGATGAGAAGGATTGTGATACTAAAGATCGACGGAGAAATGGTTTTAACACATCAAAGAAACGATCAATCTTACTCCTTGGGTTACGTATATAATCGGCAGCATGCCTCGCTAACCTTGTAAAGTTAGCCTCATACTTTGCGACATTCTCATCGTCCTTCTGCCTCAGACTCAGAAATTGCCTTTCCATATCTGCTCGATGGTCACGAGGAAAGTATTTTTCTAAGAAAAGCTCTTTGAACTCCCTCCATTCCATATTCGATACGTCATCATCTTCCTTTGTGTTTTGAATCAGCGACCACCACTGATCGGAATCTCCAGTGAGGCGGTAAACTGCCATGGCAACCTTCTCCCTTTCACTAATCCCCAAGGCATTGAATATTTTCTCTAAGGAATTTATCCATTGCTCACCTAATATAGGATTTGTACTCACATTGAAGGTTTGTGGTTGTTGCCTCATGAAGCGGTCTAACATTGATCCTCCACGTTGCGGATCAGGGTGCTACATACGAGTAAGGTTATTATTCATAACCTGAGTGAGTTGTCCCAGAATGGTAATAAGTTGATCAGCACCAGTTGTATCTCCAGCTCCACAATAATTATCTTGAGCAGGAGGGAAATCCCTACATGGAGTGCGTGCATTGATACGGTTTCCATTTCTTCCACTAGGCACCATTTCTAAACAATGGCATAAACTAGATCAGTTTATGAATCAAAATACATAATTCCATACTTGTAAAATACTTAACATAAATTGAACTATTTATGGATATAATCCATAAAAATGTTTTCTTTGAGGAAGTATATACTCATAACCCTTCATAGTGGTTTATAAAGAAAATGAGAATTATCCAAAGCATATCCCCCGGGAGTGTCGTAACCAAGAGTGCAGCAAGTCCCATTGTCGTGCACCAGTTCCCATTCGAGTCTAGCTCAAAGCGGTGTTTTCGGGTTTTACCCCTAGGTACATCTGTGCCAGAGCCACCTCTACCTGCTCGTATCCAGACAGGGATGTATTTCTCGAAAAACTCACAAAATCTCTATAATACCAAAATTATAGGAAGTTGTTCTATACTAATCCTTAAAGTCTATCTTCGGGCTATGTGCTCTAATCAGAGTTTATCTAAATCTAGCTTCCAAGGTTAGTACTAAACTGCTTCTGATACCAACTGTAACGCCCCGACCCCAGCTACCCAGAGTCGGTGCATTAGTTCGTAACATTGGCATGATCACAAAAGATCAAGTCTCGAATGACCGATTAGTTTAGTAGCCTTGGAAACACTAGATACATTCATAAGTCTTACATTAAATTATAAAGTGAAAAACTACAATAACAAAGTCTCCATAGACCACACTCATATCCTCTTCTGACAATCCCTACAGGTCATTCATAAAATACTTCTTCACATCCTGGAAAATATTAAAACATTGAAAGTGGTGAGCTCAGATGCTCAGTAAGGATAACAATATTGCGGAAGCTTTTATAAGAAAACATAATCATTTAAGGCAATGTATAAATAAAACAAAAGCCTTATTGAACTTGAAATTCAGTATAATATGGAAAAAGTAAAATAAAATAATGCCATTAACTTCTTCACATGGATATTCTACTGGTCGAATAATCACATGCAATATCAATAACCACTTTCATAATGATTGAATGCATAATGCCAGACTATCATAACCACGTAGCCAAGGACTCGTGCCAAGACCACAAATAAGATTTTGTCAAGGCCTCGTTCCAAGACACTAGTTTGTCTCATGAGACCTGCCGATGCATCGAGGAGCTATAGCGGGCTCCACCCGTCACTTATTAAGTCCAATGCATTCCTCATATGAATAGGTTTAAACATATCATAAACCATAACATAATCGTATCACATAAAACATGCATAAAGGAAACATAACATTTCCACATTTCAATCACAAGATTTCAATACAACACATTGATATAATAAAAATGCTTTCAAAACCATTTTCAATACCAAAATAAAAGAAAGTTAAAACTTTGTATTTATTTTTCATTAAAAAATATATGGCTTGTAGAGGAAGCCGAAACTCACATAATGGCCATGACGGCGGAGAAGTCGTTGTCGCCGCATAAGTACGGAAAGAAAAACATTCCCTTTTGTCATTTATAAAAACGCTTCGTATAAAAAAGATTCCTTTTGAATAAACGTAAAAGTCAAAGGGGTTTATACACCGTATAAAAGAAATTTGTGTATAAAACCAAATATGCCTCAATGAAAGGGGATTGAGACGAAGTCCTTAAAAAGATCATTTTTTTAAAATAAAGTACACCTATAATGTGTATTCACTATAAGTACACATAAATAATGTAAAAATACAATATAGGACATAATTATATCATTACATAATTTGAAAGTAGGAGATTAACCCAATGAATAGAAATTGGGTTAAGAAGTTCCCTTACAATGATCATTTTTAAATAAAATATATCTATTATGTGTATTCACTATATGTACACATAAAAAAGTATAAATAAAAGATAGGACATATTAATATCATGACATAATTTGAAAGTAGGAGATTAACCCAAAGAATAGAAATTGGGTTAAGAAGTTCTCTTACCTCGTGTCTGACTTGACTCAACCGTTCTTTAACCTCCTCAAAATCGGGTAAATCTTTTTGATTTGAGCCAAAGGCTTCCTTGGGAAGAGTTCTGCCCCAAGTGAGGCTTCTAGGAGTAATAGGGGGAAGTTGGGAGAGTATTTGGGCAGAGGTTGGCCAATCCAAATGGCTTGATGGTGTGAATAATGTGGGAGAGGTGGGGGCCTTTTATAAGTGGAGAGGAGGGGCACTTTTGGAAAGATTGAAATGTTACATTATTTCACAATGCTTTTCGGATTATAAAGGTAAGACACTTATATAATTCGAGGCTAAGGTGATAAGGTTTCGAAATCTACTCATCCAATAGGCTTTGGACAAGTGTAAGCCTTGTATTTTGGATTATCTTCTCATTTTATTTAAATCGTTAAATAATGAGGTCATCACTGCATCATAATTATGTCATAAATAATTTAATTTATTTAATGTCTAAAAATTATAAAAAAAATACTATGATGTAGGAAATCTTTTTAGCTTTCTAATTAATATCTATAGTCAAAATTTGTACTTGTGTAACCCCACTTAAAAACAGTTTTAGTAAAATAACTCTTGTTTGTGTCAATTTAATTTTAACATTAAATAAATATATATTAATGTCATTTTCCAACCAAAGTGGTTCCATGGGGTCCCCAAGTTGACCCATGAGTTTTCTTGGTCGTCCATGACTCATCCAATAGGAGTAGGACAAGTGTCAAGCTCATATCATATTATTAAAACATTATTTTTACCTTAAACTACACTAATTACCTCTAATCGCGATTAAGAACTTGAAAGTTACTATTCACCAAAAATTATTTTAATCTCATTGAACCACATTTTACTTATTAATGAAAACCATGTATGTCAGATTTTGGAAAATCAAATCACAGAAGTGGTAATATTTCATTTAAACGAAAAAAATCAGTTATTTAACTATCACTTAGTGGTTTCACTATTCATCAAAAATTGAAGTTTTTTAGAACAATGCCAAAATTTCACCCTAAGCTATAATTGATATTCCGAATTAAAAAATGATGTCTATTTTAAAAAATTCCAAACATATATGTTTCATTAATTAATTTTATAATTAATTCCCGCTGTTACGACAAATAGCGTGTTTTTAAGAAACAATTTATATCAAAAGATTGGCAATTGTTTATGTCCAATTTCAATGTTAAATTAATTCTAATGACCACCATTGGATAAAATGGTAAAAATATATTCTAATTATACCTTAAAACCACTAAATAGTATAATTTATCACAATAAATTATTTTGATTAAAATTTGTTTTAAGTATTTTTCACTATTCATAAAAAATTAGAAGTTCTCAGAAAGTTACAAAACATTCAACTTAGGATAATTTCGATATTATGAATTCAAAAATGAAGTCCATTTTGAAATATAAAATTTCTATAATTTTAAAAAGTGGTTATTACTATTCATAACGGCTACTTTGATTAGTCGCGGTGTTTTAGAACTCGAAGTTGCGTACAATGCAAGCTATTGCATTATTGAATGAGATGCGTATCGTGGAAGCTCGGGGTGTTACACCTTTACTCATACATACTTGTCCAATATTTGTCTTAAGCCTTTCACTCTTCATGATAATAGCTTTAGAGGCATTAACACGAGTTGGTTTGGATGGTACCTGTTTATTCTTAGCTACATGAGATAGATCATAAAAATATTTCATGATATTCTTATCACATATTGAAGGCATTTCGTCTTTAGAATTCTCCAAGGATCATTAAGTATCCAAAAGAACTGTTTCTTTCTTTTTTTAAGCCTCAATATATTTCTTCTCATGATTGACCAATCGGGATTCCAAATCTAGACATTTCATATTGAGGATGATTTTTGCATCTTCAATCATAGTTATCTTTTCTTCACAAGACTTTGTTATTGTATAAACTTATTCTTCATGTATAAACATGTTGTTTTGAATCAAAGAGTCAAGTTCCATGATCTTCTCAGACATTCCATCCAATTGTAGACCCTTTACATCAGTGATATTTTTCGGTTGGTCTTCAAGAACGTGGATCTTTTCTTGATGATCCATTTTGACTCCCTATTTCTCTTTAAATTGTTTGAGGTATTTTGTTGAAATTATTTCAAGTTCCCTATTTATTTATTCAAAGGATTCAATCTATCTTGGGAGATTTAAACATTCAAGAACTTTCCCTTATAATCCCTTTTCCGTAGAATGAGATACTCCTTCCAGCTGGGTGATTTTCTCCTGTATACAATGAAATATTCTACAAAAAAAACAACAAATCTTTATTCGGGAATATAATGAAGATATTTTAATAGTCTTTAAATTTCATCTGAGGTTGTAGATTTATAAACATTGGTACTTTTTCTGGGATTTTTTTTAAGGATAGTTTCCAAAATTGCTGACACATACCTCTCAATCACTTTAAAATTTTGATTTACACAAGGTGGAAAGTTTATCATTTTATTTAATTTACTAGCTTGATATATCTTCATTTTCAGAATGGTATGGAGAAACAGATACTATATTTTTTTTAGTTAATAAGGAATTATTTAATTTTCTCTTCTCTTTCTTTTTTCTATTTATCATGGTCTTGCTGGATAAGGACTTCTACTCAGTGATAATTGAATCTTCATTAAAATTTCACTTCATTGATGACTTAGAAAAGAAACTAAAATATTCAATAGAGAATAACTTTACTATAGCGTATCCAACATATGAGAACATTGTGCTCTAATACCACTTGTAAGACCCCAAAGCACCCTAATAGGGGAGGGGTTAATCAAGGTGTTAACTTTTTCTTTTAAATTGATGAATCTCGTTCCAACATTGGTAGGAACTCATGAAACCTGTATGATGGATTATAATAGTAATAAAACAATCACCTGTAGATAAAAAACATAGAACTTCTACTTGGTTCACCACAAAGGGATACATGCAAGAATCATATGCTGACAGTGTGTCGATCGTACCTAAATACACTAATATTTACTTGTTGTGGAGTAAAAGAGTTTCTACAAAGTCACTCTTTTCTAGGAACACTACCTTTATAATGATGTACAGATATCTCACTACATCCCTTGGATCACATTAATCAACTCTCCCTAGATCACTGCCTTTAGAAAATTCTTACTCAATATATTGACTCGAAGATCCCTTAAATGATTTGGAATTAAATTATTTTTCCATGTCTTATCACGGGACTATACTTGCACCATATACCTGAGTTGATGCAAACTGAAAGCCCTTCCCACTTAAACTTAATATTCAAAAACTAAATTTTGCATAGATCCTTCAAGAACCATCTTCATGAAGATCACTTCTTTGTGAAGTACCTCTGTCTTTATGGAACACACTACCATTGTGAAGCTCCCTTACCTTTGTGGAACAACCTACCTTCGTGAAGCTCCCTTACCTTCATGGAACAACATACCTTCATGAAGCTCACTAAGACAACATGGAACATCCCATCTTCATGAAGCACTCAATACATAGAATCATTTAATTTAGTTAGGACTAGAATAGTATTTTCCTAAACATCAAGCTCATATAGACTAACAGTTTTGAAGAGCACCCCTTGCTTCACAAAATCAGAGTGATTCCGGATTTTCTCTAAAAATTTCATCTCAAATGAAGAGTGATAGCCTGTTATTTATAAGCTCAGTTGATCACAAAGATCTACCGCCTCTGACTCATTTTATGGATCAGTCAAAAAACATCTTCTTGGAACTCTTCCATTCGTAAAGCTCCATGGAAATTCTCTATTTGAAAATCTCATCTAAACCGTAGAGATTTCCATCAAAACCCTTTACACCAACGTAGGGTTCCAATTCTCATAATCATGAAGTAACACTATCTCAAATCACAATGCTTTGTATACTCAAAATACTTAATCATTTATTTACAAAATCAATGCCTTTACCATATTTATGAAGATTTAATACCATAACAATATCTTTTGCAAAGCTCGAATTCTTGTAATCATAGAGCACACTATAACTTTAAGATCCTAGATTTCTCCATAAGGTATGTTCTTGTTTATGTTTCAGTTTAAGTCCTTGTTTATGGTTAATTAAGTTTTTTCCCAAGTCCTTGAGAAGGATCGGGGGTGTTTTGGGGGTTCAATACATGAAAAGGGGTGGAAATGGGCTTTCTAGGAAATATGCACGGTTTGCAAATGTTTCAGAAAAATGTGTGAGGGGAGACTATACAGGAAGTAACAATTTGCATGGTTTGCACATAGTCTAGAAAACCATACGAGATAAGTGCATGAGGATAGTAACCTTCACATGGTTTTCACGTGGTTTGGAAAACTGTGTGGGTAAACCATGCGGCCTAGAAACTTTTAAAAATTACAAAAATGCTATTATGTGATTTTAAGTTCCATCTCAGGATTTCTCCCCCTTCTTCCTCCATCACCCCTAGTGATGAGCCAATATTCCAATATATTCCAAGATGTGATTCTTCTTCAATACTAGGTAATTTGGAGCACCATCAGTTGCAGATTGAAGATTCGGGTAAGGCTAATCTCCCTCTTTCTTCTCTTTTTGGCTTGGGGTTCCCATTATTCATATATATACATATGAAGCAATCAAACCCCTCTTTTTTTGTGATATTTAGGTTGATTTTTCAAGGGTATGTTGAATCAGGATCTAAGGCTTTGGTTGAGAGTGTGTTTGCCAACGGATTCAAGGTAGGTGGTCTACAAGTTGTATCCCTTGGGTTTCAAGTGGATTTGTGAATGTAGGGTTATGTTCTTAATTTCCCATTTTTGTGTTCTTGGTTACCTCAATTTATTTGGATATATTGGGTGTCTAAATGGTTAACTGAACAACTCTTGATCCCCATGGGATGCAAGGAGGATGACTTGACCAAATTTGGGCCACCCATGGGGTGTGCTGATATTCCCCAGACTTAAGGTTTGGCTAAGTAAGTGTAAGGTTGTGTGATAACATATATCCCATGAAAAATATGTTAATTTCTTCAAGGATGTGTAATTAGTGTTTAGTAATACAATTAGGTTGGGTAATGACCTAAGAGGTTGTTTTTTTGGCATGAAAAAGGGTTAAATGGATTAAGGGGAAATGCTAGGGTATTAGATTTATACTTGAATATTCTTAGTGAGATAGTAATGGGAAATAGGAATAGGGCTTAAGGGGTTGAGTAATATGAATGAAGAATGTGTTAATTGATTGAGGAAAAATATTAATTTCTAATTTATTTATATTATTGTGATGTTTTAAATTATATTATCTATGCTTGTTGTGATATGGATAATTTGGTGAATGATAAATAAGAATGTGCACATGGCTTGGTTGAGTGGGGTATCTACTTGAGGTTCTACACCCACAGGTTTAATTGGACCAAGGTTCTAGATCCACCCCTAAATTCACGGGTTAGGGAAGGGGACAGAGTTCTATTCCCCTAACGGTTTTATTCCACCCAGACTGAGGCTTTGAGGTGAGGATTATGAGATTGTTATAATGTGATGCATAGTGAGATAGGTCTTGATTTTATTCTAATATACTAGAGAACATTGAATATTCCTAATCCATTGAACACATGAAAAGGGTAGATTAAATCATGAAGTGCCAAAGTAGTGAACCCGAACTCAATGGTAATATAGTTTAAGGAACATAGTCTAGAATGTCTTATTAAACTATTTATCTTTACTTTCCATTATTTATCACTTTCATGCAATATCATCTTTTGCTGGATATTTTGTAGACATTGTTGGTAGTGTCCTACTAAGTTATAATTATACCCTGCTCGGGCCTCCATTGGGTACCCAAGCAGATTTCATGCTTGCACGTCAGGACAAGGGAAAAGGCCCTATTCTAGGGAGTTGAGTTGGACATAGGACATGTTTATGTGAGGTTCTAGACTTGTATTCTGGACCATTTTGGGGAGTCTATTATTTTATTTCTTTTGGGGTTTTTTTCACTTGACAATGTAGCATGGAATGACATATTTACTAGTATATATGGTTATACCTAGTTCTAGGAATTGGTTATTTATGCATTCTATTGATTTCTCTCTTTTGTTTATATTATTTAAAATATTTTCTAGTGTGGATTACTCTGGTACAGAGGGTGTAGTCTCGCCAAATATTATATTATACCCTCACTAATGTTCGGAAACCTTTGGCGTATAGGGATGAACTACTGATTTCATGTGGCAACCCGGCTCGGGGCATCGGTTTAGTGGATCCTAGGTTGGGGACATTAAAAAGTAGTATCAGAGGAGTTATTTTCTCTTTCTAAATATTTTGGGATGGTATAAAGGAGGTTAGAAAAGTTTTGGTCCTTGGTAATGAGCTCATTCATAGGAGTAGCTAACCCATGTATGGGGGGAAACTGAAGTCACCCTGGGAGGGGGTTGTTGTTCTTATTGTGTGTTGTTATATTTTATGATATTTCACCATTGGTTAATGAAATTGTTGTGTGATTTGACAGTTTTTATAATGTTTCTCTTAGGTCCGGAAGGGTATGAGGTTGTGCATTCATGCACCATTCTAGTCACCTATATAGGAAAGTGACATGCATCCTGATAGTCACACACACGGGATGGGTGTGTATGATATAAAGGTTAGGATGAATATTTTTTCTTAAAAGTAATGAAATTGTACCTAATAAGACGGTATGAATGGGTAAAAAGGGAAGTGAAATTTTCAAGTAGTAATTAGAAAATGGTGCTTGATAAAGAAGTAAAAGTGGATTAATCTGTTTTAAGAGAAAATTGGGATATGGAAATGATTTTGAATGGGAGTAAAAGATAAGGCTTGTGACCATGTTAATTAGATGCCCGTGTTAGCCATGGCCTTAGTAAAAATGGCCAAAGGTAGTGATTTGGTTGCAAGTGGGATCGTTTGGATAGTACATGTGAACTGGTTTGGTTTTAGTGAGTAATGAGCCTACCTATATCTTTTTCCTTTTTGTAAGAGCGTTATGGTTTTGTGCTAAAGCTTATGTTTGGAATTATAGAGAAATTCTACCTCGAAGATGTGTGTCGGTTGGGTGACATGAGGACGTTGACAATAATTCTCCTCTATTAGTAGAGAATGAGAACGTGGTGATCCTAGACAATAGGGAAGATCTGTTCTATGAGAACTTCAATCGTTTTATGCTGATAATGGAGCGAGACTCATGGAGGGTTGCACCGAGTATGTTTGAACTGACCAGGGAGATTCAGTTGCAGCACCCTCCGACCTATACCAGAGAGGGTGGGCTAGAAGTAGCAGAGTTCTAGATAGATTCCATCCAAACTATTTTTGACCATCTATAGACTCATCTCGATAAGTGAATCAATTTAGTGGCATATATGCTAAGGGTCCAATAAAAACGTTGGTGGGACATCATGGTCCAAAAAAATCATGATGAAGTAATGATGTGGAAGTATTTTCAGGAGAATTTCCTTGAGAACTTCTACCAAGAAACCTTGATGCAGGAGAAGGCTACAGATTTTATGAGTTTGACTCAGGGGACAATATCGGTGATGGAATATGCTAGTTGTTTTACCAATTTAAGACGCTTTGTTCTGACGTTGATGAGAGATGATGCAGCTATGGTGAAATGCTTCTAGGACAGGCTAAGACACAATATTAGATGTTAGGTGAATATATTTCTTCTGAAAAGGTTTGCTGAAGTGGTGGATCAAGCCTTTATCTTAGAGGGGAACCTGAAGGGAGCTTCAAGTAGTGAACTTGTGGCTCCAGCTAGGCGAGAAATTGGTGCGGAATTTAATAGTAGGAAGCTTATCTTTGGAACCTTTTAGTAAGGTGGAAGTGCACATAGTCGTTAGAAGAGGGGGTCAGATTCTCAAGGGGTGACCAAGTCTTCTGCTATCAGTGTGGTAGGATGGGGCACAACCGTGACTAGTGTTTCTACCCACTAGTCAAGTGCCAAGCATATGGCAGGTTAGGCCATGTGCAGAGATTCTGTAGGAACCCATGGTAGTCAAATAATGATGGAGGTTATAGGTAGATATCGAGTGTAGGCAGGGGGTTGGTTACCCCATATCAGGTAGGAAGTTGGATCTCCCCCAGTCGTACTGGAAGAGGTAGTGGACGTGAAACTTTGGGGAGAGATCATCCTTACCAACAGAGCAGTGCAGTGTAGGGAACTTAGGATAGAGCCCAGGGTAAAGGGGCAAGTCACCTCCATGCAGTTCAGGCTACACCTAAGGGTGGTGAGTTAGGACGATCTACTTTTTGAGGTACGATTCTTGTAGCTTCCATGCTTGCTAGTTCTTTACTCGATACTGATGCTACACATTATTTTTTTTTTGCTCAGTTAGTAATTATGTTGGGCTTAACCATGGATACTACATGTTGGGTAATGTCTCTTGATACTCCACTATAGGTATGAGTTGAGGACATCAATAAGTGTAAGGTTTGTGCTCTGGAGGTCAGTTGGTATCATTTTCTGTGGAATATTCGTCCTAGATATGTCAGTTTTTTACCTAATCTTGGGAATGGACTTTTTGGTGTTATAGCAAGCTCATATTGACTGTTACTGATTTTTTTAACATTCACATCCCTTTATAGGAGAACGTATGTTCTTTGTGTTCAGTGGGATACTCAAGTGGTCCGCACAGGTCCACTACGCCGGCAGTTGGGGG
Organism: Viscum album; assembly: GCA_963277665.1. Classification (NCBI taxonomy): domain Eukaryota; kingdom Viridiplantae; phylum Streptophyta; class Magnoliopsida; order Santalales; family Viscaceae; genus Viscum; species Viscum album. The sequence continues at coordinate 1,710,117,464 of OY728165.1, read as the reverse complement.
AACTCATAGCCCAAGTGGCAGGCCTTATGTTATATGATGGGGAGAATGAACAACCAGTATTCCCATTTTTTGTGGACCAGTTTCAAGATGTGTTTCCTAAGGAATTCTCAGTGTTACCACCCAAGAGAGATGTTGAGTTTATTATTGAATTATTACCAAGATCGGATCCAGTTTCCATTCCACCCTATCGAATGAAACCAGCAGATCTCCAAGAACTGAATGTTCAATTAGAGTAATTAGAGTGTAAGGGGTTTATATGTCCTAGTACGTCACCTTGGGGATCTCCGGTTTTGTTTTCTAATAATTCTAATAGATCATTGAGGCTATGTGTCAATTATAGGAAGATGAACCAGATGACAGTTAAGAACTGATACCCTATTCGTAGAATTGATGACATGTTTGATCATCTTAGAGGTTCATCAGTGTTTTCTAAGATCTATTTGAGATCAGGGTACCATTAGTTGAGGATGAAACCTTATGAGATACCCCGAACAACTTTTCGAAGCAGGTACAGGTTGTATGAATTTTTGGTGACGCTGTTTGGTTTGACCAATGAACCAGCGGTGTTCATGGCCTTGATGAACTGGATATTCCACAAGTTTTTGGATCAGTTTGTATTTGTCTTAATTGATGACATCTTGGTGTACTCCAGAACTCATGACGATCATGTCAAACATCTTGAAATCATCTTTAATACACTAAGAGAGAATAGGCTTTACGCTAAGCTATAAAAATGTCAGTTTTGGATTGATGAGGTACACTTTTTGGGAAATGTCATTTCGAATTCAGGCGTATTGGTAGATTCGAAAAAGTTGCAGGTTGTGGTTTCATGGGAGCATCCTAGGAACATATCTGATATTCGGAATTTTTTTGGTTTGGCTAGTTATTAACAAAGGTTTATTAGATATTTCTCTTGTTTGGCAGCGCCGCTCACAGGCCTAACCAATAATGGGGTTAAGTTCGATTGGTCAGAGGTTTGTGAGAATGATTTTTAGGAGATGAAAAAGTGGTTGAATACTACACCAATTTTTATCTTACTCGAACCAGGTAAGAGGTACACCTTGTTATATGATGCATCTGGTGTGGGACTTGGGGAAGTGTTGATGTAGTATGATTGGGTTGTAGCTTATGGGTTGAGGTAGTTAAGGTCGCATGAAAGGAATTATCCTACTCATGACCTAGAGATAAATGATGTGGTTCATGCCTTAAAGTGTTGGAGGAATTACTTGTTGGTAGAACCCTTTACAGTGTTCACTAACCATAAAATTCTCAGGTATATATTCTCTTAGTGGGATTTGAATCATCGACAGCAATTGTGGGTTGAGTACCTGTAGTATTTTTATTTTGATTTGGTGTACACACTAGGGAAAGAGAATAGTGTCACTGATGCTCTGATCTAGAAGGCTCCGAATTAGGTAGTGTAGGAATCCAGTTCAGAGTGGGTGATGATGGCCTTGTTTGCGTAGATGCATTTGGAGGTATAGGATGGGCAAGGGCAGATGATCCTTGCATCTATAGAAATTGAATCTTCACTTTTAAGATTATATAAGGAGAGTCAGTTGGTGGATCCATAGTGTTTGGCTATATTGAAAATTTTTAATGTTTTGGAGTCACCTTATGGTTGGACTTTTGATGCTGATGTATTTTCTTATGTTCATGGTCGTGTTGTGGTGCTGACAGATGTACGGGGGGAGTTAATGCATGAGTTCCCTGCATCGAAGGTGGAAGTGCATCTGGTCTTGACTAAGATGTATTGTGATCTTCATAGGTAGTTTTGGTGGTTGAGAATGAAGAAACAAGTTCTGAGTTTTGTGGTGTGATGCATTACCTGTCAGCAGGTGAAGGCTGAACATCAGCGTCCAGGTGGGTTTTTGTAGTCATTGCCTATACCAGAGTGGAATTGGAATGATGTCATGATTGAATTCATTGTGGGTCTTATGAGGATGTCTTAAAAGAATGACGCAATTTGGGTGGTGGTACATCGGCTGACCAAAGTGTCCCATTTCTTGCTGATTCAGGAGACCTATATAGTCGACCAGTTGGAGAATTGTATTTTTAAGAAATAGTACAGTTTCATGGTGTACTGAGAACCATAGTTTCGGATCATGATTTTCGTTTCACCTCGTGATTCTGGAAGGGACTACATAAGGCACTTAGTACCTAGGTGTTTTTTAGTATGGCTTACCACCCATAGACTGATGGTCTGTTAGAGCATACAATTCAGGTATTAGAAGACATGTTGAGATAATGTGTTTTGGAATTTGGTGGTTCATGGGAGAAACACTTGTCACTTTTTGATTTTTCTTACAACAACAAATTTTAGGCTAAAATTCAGATGGAACCTTTTGAGGCACTATATGGGAGACCGTGTAGATCTCTGTTGTGTTGGTTAGAGGCTAGAGAGTCTGAGCTGTTAGGACCTTGTCTTGTGTAGGAGACATCTTAGAAGGTTGGTTTGATTCAAAGGCATATGGTAATAGCCCTGAGTAGGCATAATTCATATGCATATCGGTGTCATAGACCTCTTGAGTTCATGGTGGGTGATATTGTGTTTCTTCGCATGTCGCCAAGGTTGGGTCACCATCGAATTTGGATGTAAGGAAAGTTGGCACTTAGATATGTGGGGAAATTTCAGATTGTGGAAGGGATCGATCTGGTGGCTTGCCGATTGGATATTCTATAGTGGTATAGTGGGATACATGATTTTTTCCATGTTTTACAACTCCGATAGTATCATCCTAATCTATCACATGTGATAAATGCTGAGGATGTCGAGCTTGAGGTTGATACATCCTTTGAAGAGCACCCGGTTTGTATTGTGGATCATAGTGAAAAAGTTTTGTGGGGAAAGTTTGTTCCCTTAGTTTTTGTTCTATGGAAACATGGAAATGTTCAGGAAGAAAATTGGAATAGATAATTAGATATACATGCACAGTGCCCTGATTTCTTTTCTTTGTGAAATCAATGATGCTCAGAAGAGTGGCTCGAGGATGAGTCGTTATAAGGTGAGGACGTTGTAAGATCTTGAATTTATCTATAAGGTATGTTATTTTTTATGTTTCAGTTTAAGTCCTGATTAGTGGTTAATTAAGTGTTTTCTCAAGTCATTGGGAAGGATTGGGGGTTTTCTGGGGGTTTAGGACATGAAAAAGTGGTAAAAAAGGGATTTTTGGGAAATCTTCCTTGTTTGTGCATGGTTTGGAAAACTGTGTGAGGGGGGACCATGAAGGCAGTAGCAATTAACATGGTTTGTGCACTGTCTAGAAAACCATGCAAGAGAAGGGAATGGGTTTAGTAACCTCCACACATTTTGTGCACAGTTTGGAAAAAATTTTGGGAAAAGCGTGCGTCCTGGAAACTTTTAAAAATTACTAAAATGACATTATGGGATTTTAAGTTCCAACCTGGTATTTCTCCCCCTTCTTCCTCCTTCAACCCTAGTGATAAGACAAGCTTCCAATATATTCTAAGAGGTGATTCTCCTTTAATCCTAGGCCGTTTGGAGCACTTTCATCTATGGATTTAAGATTAGGGTAAGGCTAATCTACCTCTTTCTTCTCTTTTTAGTTTAGGGATCCCATTCTTCTTATATATCCATCTGAAGTACTCAAACCCCTATTTTTCATTGATATTTAGGTTGAGGCTTCAATGGTGTGTTGAATTGGGATCTAAGGCTTCATTTTAGAGTGTGTTCTCTAACGGATTCAAGATAAGTGTTCTACAAGTTGTATCCCCTGTGTTTCAAGTGGATTTGTGTGTGTAGGGTTATATTCTTAATTTCTCATTTTTGTGTTCTTAGTTCCCTCAATTTATTTGGATATAGTGGGTGTATAAATGGTTAATTTAACCCCTATTTATCCCCATGGGATGCGAGGATGATGGCTCAACCAAATTAGGGCCACCCATGGGGTGTGCCAATATTTCTCAGACATAGGGTTTAACTAAGTAAGTGTAAGGTTATTGTTCACGAACATAGAGCCCATGATGAATATGTTAATATTCTTGAAGGATATTTAATTAGTGTTTAGTAATAAACTTAGGATGGGTAATGGCCTAAGAGGTTTTTTGGTTGGCATGAAAAGGGGTTAAATAGATTAATGGGAAAATGCTAGGGGATTAGCTTTATACTTTAATATGCTTAGTGATATAGGCATGGAAAATGGGAAAGAGGCTAAAGGGGTTAAGTAATATGAATGATTAATGTGTTAATAGATTAAGTTAAAATGTTAATTTCCCATTTATTGATATTATTGTGATGTTGTAAATGATATTTTCTATGCTGGTTGTGATATGGATAATTTTGGAGAATGATAAATAAGCATGCGCACATGGCTTGGTTGAGTGGGGTATCGACTTGAGGTTCTACACCCACGGGTTGAGTTGGACTGATGTTCTAGATCCACCCATAAATGAATGGGTTAGGGAAGGTGATGGATTTATATTCCCCTAATTTTTTCATTCCACCCTAACTGAGGCTTTGAGATGAGGATTATGAGATTGCTATAATGTTATTCCTAGTGAGATATGACTTTATTTTATTCCAATATACTGGAGAAAATTAAATATTCCTAATCCATTGAACACATGAAAAGGGTAGATTAAATCATTAAGTTCCTAAGTAGTGAACCCAAACTCAATGGTAATATAGTTTAAGGAACATAGTCTAGAATGGCCTATTGAACTGTTTATATTTACTTTCCATTATTTATCACTTGGATGAATTATCTGATTTTTCTAGATATTTTGTTGACAGCATTGGTGGTGGATTACTATGTTATACTCACACCCTTCTCAGACCGCCATTGGGTACCGGAGTAGATTTCATGCTTGTAGTTCAGGACAAGTGAAAGGGACCTATGCTAGGGAGTTGGGTTGGACATGGGACATGTTTGGGTGAGGTTCCAGACTTGGAGTCTAGACCATTTTGGGGATTCTACTATTTTCTTTCATTTGGGGAATTTTTCACTTGAAAATGAAGAATGGAACGACATATTTACTATTTTATATAGTTGTATCCAGTTTTGGGAATTGGTTATTTATGCATGTTTTTTATTTCTCTCTTTTGTTTCCGCTATTTAAACTATTTTATGTTGTGTATTACTCTAGTAGAGTGTGTATAGTCTCCCCATGTATCCAATTATACCCTTGCTGCTAGTCAGCAACATCTTTCATATGGGGAGGTGCGCTTGAGGTCATGTGGAAACCCGGATCGGGGCACCGATTTAGTGGCTCCTTGGTCGGGGATGTTATAGTCACAATACTTTAATCCTTTGAAAAATACAATTCCCAAATCCCGTCTTCACAAAACTCATGAATTAGCCATATTTTCATAATTCCTTCAAGAAAAACCACTTTTCTTGGTCCTTTCCATTATCCAAATTTTGGACCCCAAAATTTTGGAAAACACTAGGAAACCACGTCACCTTCAATATTATTGTTTTCTTGAACTGTAAGTTCCCTTTCCTTATTTTCTCCCTGATTGCCCATGCGGGGATTAAAAAAAACACACTCTATTTCTATCAAAGAACATCCGTAGTTCCAATAAAAAATTACTCAATAGAATGAATTTCAATATCATCATCGGACAAATAGAAAATATAAGATTCAAAAGAAATATTATTCAAGAATTATATTTTATCAGTGTAAAAAACTAGGGAATATGATATGATATTATACTTAGTTGAATAAAAATAATAAGGATGAAAAATAATTAAATAGGAAATAAGGGAAGGATTTTCATAAAACTAATGATACTTAGAGTGTTAATGAGAATCTATTATCTGATATCAGTAGTTATTCATCATATTATAACTAGAAGATTATCTGTTTTTCTATAAATATTCTTCAGAATGATCTATTCTTGGTGGAAAAGGTAACTCCTAATACTATCATATAATTATCTATTAATTATAATGTTTCTTTTTTATTTGTATAATGAAAATAGTTAGACTTAATCAGAAGATGATGATGATATTCTATCAATTTAACAAATGACTAGATATATTACTTACCTAGAAAAAAACGTTGATGAAAGATCTTATCCTTGCTAAGGAAAATGTTTCTAAATTATAATATAATATTTTTAAACATTATTTAATATTTATAAATTTTATTTTGAGATAAATATTAAAGATGCTAAATTTATTGAGTTAAATAAAGAGAAGGGTAAATTCATTAATGATTTGTGTGAATTTTAATGATAAATATCTATGATAACTATTGAAATGAATAATAAAATATTCTTAGTGATATCATTGGATGATATGAATGAGAACTTTAAGTTGAAATCAGAATTCAAAGTTTGATTATATTGTTTACTAATTCTACTATAGGAGAGAATTATTTTCAAAATTTATAAAAAAAAATAGGCTTTAAAAAGGATAATACCCAGTCAAGGCCATAAAACCAATGGAAGTAGTCTTTATGAAGGAAACTATTTTATGTCAAAAAATACACCTTTCTATACTAAATTTCATAGTGAAGGAAATTGGAGAAAACGTTATTCTTTGAATAAATTTTAATCTCTCAAACAATATAATTCTTACTTATAAAGAGTTCAAGGATGTATAACATCATAGAGTCGAAAAAAATTCCTACTTAAACAGCTATTTTTTAATATTAACATACCCAAATAGGTTTGGGTACCATAATCTTAGTATTGAATTGTTCATGAATATAGGTTGTGTACCAACGGCTCCAACATATGGTATATGAAAAATGTTTGTTCTTAACATGTGAAAGGAGACAAGTATAAATTATAGAACTTCCAAAATATTAATATAGGATGAGTCACTTTTAGAGGAAATTCATAAGGTTATATTTATTTTATGGGTGATGTTTCTCTTTTTGGAAGGACATTAATTTCTAATGTACTTTATGTTTTAGGAATTAATCACAAACTTGTTAGTATTTAATAATAATGTGATAAAGTTTACTCAATGAACTTTGGGGATGTTAAATATATCATTAAAAGTTTGGATAGAGTACGTACTTTATTTTTTGATAGGCATGATAATGTTTACCTGTTAAACTAAGAGGACCTTTGTATTCAAAATATACCCTATCTTAGAGCAGTATAATATAATTTATGGATTTATAATATGATATTTTGGAACTACAATTCTTGGGCCATATCTAAACTATCTTGGAAATTAATTTACATGAATCTACCATAAATTAAATTAAATTATTCTAAAGTATGTGATCCTTGCTAATATGGTATGGGAAAAAATTAAAGATTTATGTTTGTTAGTGAAGCCTTAATTTTCTTTGATTTATAGTTAGTTCATATGGAACTCTTTGACCCTAAAAAACATTAGTTTTTAGAGTAAACCACTATGTGTATGGCCTAGAGTATGACTACATGAGATATTCTTAGAATAATTTTCTACCACTAAAATCAAAAGCACATTGTGATTTCAAAAAAATTACTCATATTCATAATATGAAAAATCTACCTATAGTAATTATCTAGAGTGATAAAGGTGGTGAGTTTATAAATTCTAGTTTTTATTTTTTTCATATAGAAAAAGTTATAACTCATAATAAATATACAAGAAAATTTTGTAGTTTAATGAAGGAATAGATCGCTTCAAGAAATTAATAATAAAATGTTGTGTGAATATTTTATAGACATGTAATTTTGGGAAGAATCCATGAGTACAAATTAATACACTGTAAATCTTGATTTCTTTAATATAGTGTTAAAATCCCTTAGAAATTATAGACCATAATAAATCCTAAACATAGTTAATTTATTATTTTTGAATGTAAAGTGTTCATTTTGAATATGAAATATAATCTTCAGAATGTTGATCCAAAAATCTGATGAAAGAACATATTAGTGGTATTCCTCATATAGAGACCCATACAAGACATGCGTTTATTTTATTGAACTTTTATAAGGTAAACATTACATATCATAAATAATCACACAATCTCATGAACAAAAGTTTTAGCATCATTGAGGAGTAGCTACATAATAAACTTATTTGACACCCCTGTAAACATTTTTCAATAATTGAATCACACTAAAATCTCTTTTATAATTTTTATATGTTATAATCATATTTATAAACTCTAAAAATGTAATCATAAGAAAGGATTGAGCTCATATTATTAGAAAGGGTAAAAAAATCTATAATGATTCAATATCAAAAGTGAACATGAGATGATCATATTGGTATAATAAAGATATTTAAGAAAATTTATATCAAAAAAATCATAGATCATAAATCATGGTATATGAATTAACATAAAATAAGAGATGAATCAAAATATTATGGAAACATGATTTATCAAACTTGATTCATGAGATTTTAATATTTTAAGTCCCTAGCCTTAAACATTAAATAATCTTGAGTTAAGTAAATAATTTGACCCTATTTTTCATTAATGATATTTTAAAGTTTAGATCTTTAGATAATTATTCTATAACTCATAAAAAACAAATTAAATATTAAAAATTATACACTTATACTAATTATCTAATTTTTTCAAAAGAAACATTTCAATATAAAAATGGTATCGTTTCAGGTTTAAAAATCATAATTTTTCCTTGTCCCCATCCTTGACAATATTCTTATTTAAATCCTATGAAAAAAATTTAAAAGCTTGGTATGATAATAAAAATCAAAATAAAGGATACAAAAATAAGGAAAATTGTTAGTTTTGTGAAAACATGTAAACCATGAATACTTTATCATAAAGTAATACTTTTTATCTTTAAAAATTTGAAAATACACTTCACTGAAAATAAGCTCATTGATTAACCTTTTTTTAATCAAAATATTACCTTAAACCCCATATAATTCACATATAACATATAAAGTTAACTTGGTACATAATCATACTTAAATAAAATAACCATATAGTCGACTTCCACACATATCACTAATTGTAACAGCCATACGGCTGACTTCCATACCCAATGCATTAGAGGTTATAATGTAACCACCCATTCTTGGTTTTTCATGGAACTACCCATATTTGGTTTATCACATAACCACCTGTATTTGGTTTATCATGTAACCACCCATTAAATTTCCAAGTACCACTATATATTCATAACACATAAAAGATTGCAATTATCAAAATTTCACTCATAAAATATGAAATCACAAGGAATCATTACGAGATATTGATTTAATCAAACCATTTTTAAAACCATTTTCAAAACCAAAACACCCAAAAAGGGAATAAGTGATTTCTTTTTCTTTTGAAGAATTAAGGCTTATAGAGGAATCCAAATATCAAATAACGGTTACTGTGGAGGAGAAGTAATTATCGTCACATACATTAAAAACATTCATTTTGTTTTTTATTGAAATATTTCATATAAAAAAGATTACCTTTTGAAAATTAATTAAATTAAAATTCTAAGGTTTGATTATACACCGTATAAAATAAGAAGGTGAATATTATCAAAATATGCCTCAATGAAAGGAGGTTAAGATGAATTTCCTTATCGTGAGTCTAACTCGTCATGTACAACCTTTATATTCCTGAATAGTAAACTTTAGTAAATTTATACTTTATTGAGAACATTTTTAAAGCTTTTTATTTATTTTATATCACTTATTACCATGTTATAATAATTATATAATTCTTTTAGATCATATCAGACGTTTTGTCAATATTTGGTACTTGAGTTGAAAATGACCATGGTTTGATGTCACCAATCCATGTGGTGATAATTCCTTCATCTCCATAATAATATTCATAACAATATTATAATTTTTATATATAAATTGTACTGTTAAATCAAACCATGATTTATAGTTATGAAAGATTAACAATGTTATAATCATGGAGATGGTAAGTTGTTCGTCTGCATGAGTAACGTATTTATTTTTCATTGATCATTATAGAAGTAAGGTAATTATTATTTAATCATTACATAGTGATCATATCATAATTAGTATCAAATTAATAATTTAATTATACTTATATATCATACAAGTGATATAATGAATAAAAATGAATCACATCGCTTTGTGGAGGTGATAGTTCGCACGTACGCACGAACGATGTTATCATTTTTATGCGCATGGAGGTAAGAAGATAATTGATATATTATTATCATATAATTATTAACATGTAATTAATATCACATATGAAAATTAGTTCCATTATTATAATCATTCATGAGAGATGGTTATGGAAAACAAATTAGATCGGTTCATGGAGGGGATAGTTCATGTGTATGCACGAACGATTAATTCCTTTCCCGTTTAATGGAAGTGGAGATGGATTTAGGTGATGGTATTAACTTAATAACATAAAAATATATTAAGGATACTATATTTATTTTAACATCATGGTTGGGGGAGATTTTGAAGGAAGTGGAAGAATAAATAAAAAAAATAATTAAAAAAAGATACATCTTCTTCAGTTGATTGCCATTGAAGAACACCTTAAACCCCTAAGGAGGGTATTATGCCTAAAATAATGACTCAAGAATTTGGTTAGGGATTATAGGAATATTTTTGGTCAGATATTTTCTGAATAAAAAGCTTTTTAAGTGTGATTATTAGAGAATAGTGGATACCTTTTTATAGGAGAGGGGAGGGAACCCTTAGAAACTCCTAAAATATTAAATTAATATAAATTCAATTTCATTTCCAAATGGTAAAAACAAATTTATTAAAAATATAATATGATTTTGGGTTGAATATCCCTCATCCAATAAAAAATATACAAGTTTTAATATTTTTTTAATCCTTATATTTTTGTTTTAACCCCTTTTAACTCTTATAATTTTATCAAGTAATTTTCACTTAGAGGGTTAAAATAATTAACAAATAATTCCAAAAATCCAATAAAAGATTCATTCAAGGAATTTTAATAAATATTCTAAACATTTTTTTAAATCTTATATTTTTAAGAATTTTATATAATTTAATTAAGTATTTTATATTTTAAAATATGAATTATGTCAATTTTTACACTATTTATTAGGTGACTTTTTAAAATATCATAACGGCTTGATTCTATTGAAATTAAATACATTAAATCAATCCTAACATGGCATAGTCATCCAAAAAATTCGTGTATGGAATCAAATATTTAAATTTTATTTATTTTAATATTATTACTATCATGTATTTTATTCTTCCTTAAATAAATATATTATTTCATCATCATTGTTTCATAATTAAGTTTAATTATTTAATTACAAAAAATTATAAATAAATATCCATGATGTATTTAATCTTCTTATATTTAAAATGAATATTTATAGTCAAATATATCACTTATATAATCCCATATTAAAATAGTTTTAGTAAGAAGATACATGTTTATGATATATTTACCTTTACATTAAATTAAATGTTATAAATGTCATAATCACACCCAAGTGGCATCCAAAGGCCAAATTTTCATCCCAAGGGTTGTATGGGTCAGCCATAACTCATAAAATTATATTAGGAAAATTGTTATGGTAGTTTTATATTATTATAATATTATTTTTACCCTTATTTTTCATATTTACCCTTTAACCATGGTAAATAAAATACTAAAGTTACTATTCACTAAAAAATATTTTGATCCTATTAAACCAAAATTTTCATACTTATTAAAAAAATGTATATTATCTTTTGAAAATTCAATTCATATAAGAGTAAAAATTAAATTTAAAAATTAATCTTGTTATCAAAATGTGAAAAGTATTTTTAAAAAATAAATACCATCAAAATATTGACATGAGTTTATATCAAATTTCAATATGAAATTACTTAAAATTAACAACATTTGATTAAATTATAAAAAAATAATCTAAATATACTTTAATATCAATTTAAATGATAATATTAGAACACAAATAAATTAGAAGAAAAATTAGTTTTAAATTAAAATGCAGTGTTTTTCACTATTCATTAAAAAATGAATATTATCAGAAAAATACCAAAATTTCAACCAAAGTAAATTTTTATTTTCTTCTTCAAAATAAAAAGTTTATTTTGTTATCTTAGAGCATATACAAGTTTAAAAAACTATATTTAAAAAGGATTCGCAATCAAAAGGCGGTAAAATGCTTTTTTTTAAATACTCCTTTTATTCAATAAAATTGAATTTCTTCTTATTCCATGTCTAAAAAACATCTAATATTAATTTTATACATTAAATTAAATATATTTCATATATATTTATTAAATAAAATCCATCAAGAGTGATTTTATTATTTTAAAAGCACACTTATTTTTATTTAAATGGTTTTTTTTAAAACGCATCCTTTATATTCAATTGGTTTTTATTTAATTTCCTAATTAATTTGCTAAACAATTAATCATTATATAAACATGTGTAAAACCTATTTTCATAATTTATTTAATATAATTCATTTTCTCCATTATAATGGTTAAGAAAAAACTACAACTTAAAATAATAATATTAATAATATATTAATTTTTGGTATAGCTCTGTCTTGTGTGCGACATAAGATTTCAGAGAAACCCATTTTTGTGTGTCGGGTACGCTATCTTAGAGTCCCTTTTAAAGTAAAATTACTATCTAATTCATAAATATTAATAAATATGAAAAGGTATTATTCTATAATTACTTTCTATGTTACATCCTTCCCCCTTTTGGAAATTACAACCTCGCAATTTTAAATGTTGGCATAGTAGCTAGGGTTTTACTTTTCAAAATTACTTCATTGAAATATCACATAAAAAAAGATTCAATAAAACATCCACTTTAAAAGAAAGAAATTGAATTTCAAAGGTCACTCGAGATAACATATACTAGTATTACATGTAGGAAAACATGGATATGGAAAAAAACTAACCATCAAGTTTTGATGAAGAGTGATAGAAAACATGATCAGGAAAAAGTTAAAAATCAGAAAACCCAAAACTCGTGATGGGTTAAATAATATTTGATTTCATATTAGTAAAATTAAACGTATAATTTTTTTTTATATGATTTTTTTCATTGATTTTTGGAATTATTTTCCTACTTAGAATACAAACATATGGAAATATATTTACTTAAAAAGTAAAGTTTCATCAATTAATCTAATTCCACCACAAACTTGTCTTTTTCTCTAAACGATGAGTATTCAAGTTGAATTTTTCATTCTTGAATCAATAGAATTAACTTACATAGAATCAAATAATACACAAAATATTAACTACCTATTTATCCTCTCATGAAACATTAACCAAAACCAATATGGTTAGGATAAGATAAAACAATTATACAAAAAGAACAAACCATTGGATGGAGAAAAACAACTTTTAATATCCAAAATTCAATTGTAAAACACAATGTTCAATATAGACCATTTAAAAAGTAAATATCCTTAAAATTTCATAAAATAATTCAAACTAATATTGAAACCCAAAATTCAAAAGGATTTGATTACATAGTATTCTATGATAAATTTTATCATTTATATCCAAACAACATCAACCAATATTAATATATCGTACCTTTAAGTAATTAACCTAATCACATATTATCCAAGATATGTTAATCATTTCCATAAATAAACTAATTCCCTATAAGTCCATAAATAAAAATCATATATTATTCCCAAATATACTTCAACCATTACTCCTCAATTAAAATCCCAGTGTATTCTATTTACCTTAATCAAACATATTTCAAAACAACATTTATCACTTAATCCCCAAATAATTTTCCAATACTAAGGATATCCATTTTATAAAACAAGATTTCCCAAAATCAACTTATTATTACTCCATAAACTCATTTAACTAAAAGGAAAATCCATACTAACTAGGGACTTTATTTAGTCTAGTGATAAGAAATAAAGCCTTGTCGCACTTTGGTTGTGGGTTAGATCCCCACGGCCTTGTCTGACGCGACAGGTTGTCACCATTCCTACGGGTTGTTCTTTTTCTAAAATTTTATAATTACTATAACATTCCAAAATGAGATAAAATTTTCAAAAATAACCATAACATATTTTAATCTCAAGTTTATCTCATGACTTTTATTTTGCATCCCAAAAAGTAATATCCCATAATTACCTTAAAAGAAAAGATCATATAAACCCTAAAGGTTATTCAAACCTTTATAATTATTTCTACATAACAAAACATTAATTCTTCCTCAAATAAAATTTTCGTATAACAAACTTAAGGGTTACACACACAAGAAAAAATTATTCCAAATTAATCCCATCATTAAAATAGAAATAATACTTTTAAATATTTCATCATTCTAATGTCTACCGTAACTCTTGAATCCTTTATATGTATATTTTTTAATCATTCAGAATTTTTCATGATCCTTTTACTATGATTTTCCATCCTATTCCTTAATACTTCTTTCATATAAACAAAAACATGAATCATGTCCTAATATTCAAAAATGTAAAAACCTGAGACAAGTAATATTTCATACCTTTCATAGGTAATTTTTAGTTTCCTCGTATTTAATTGGAATGGTATTAGGTATTTATAAACATATATTTCAATGGTCCTCTTAATCCCATTTGTGAACCATCTTTGTAGGACATTGATTTTTATAATGATCATACTCCCCACATTTAAAACATTCATTTTATAATTCGTAAAGAACTTATTTCCCTTTCCTGAAGTCAACTGAGCACTTCCTTTTTTTGGTAGGTTATTGCTTTATGACCTTAATTACCACATTTATAACACCTTCCAGTCCCTTTAAAAAAATTTCCTAGGTGTTTCTTTCCACATCCATGACACATATATTGATGAATATTCTTACCTTTATGATCATTACTTGAACTTCTATAGGGATTCATTTCTCTCATATAGGATGCATTATAAAACTAACTAAGGTTCCAGTGGTTAATCATTACTCCTGATAGTTGGTTTAAAATAAACAAGAGATTTACCATTGAATCTCCCATTTCATTCAGTTCCTTATTAAGAGAACCACCAAATTTCCCTTCATATCCATTATTACTTTGGTTCCTTCTGGATCTATCCATTTTGTAAAACCAAAAAGGTTAGTGGGAGTATATCAATAAAATTATCATATATTATCTTATGAGGAAGATAATCACTATGATATAATAATTAATGTTATCTAAAAATAATTATTTTTATCTAAAATAACTATTAATATTTATATTATTATAACCATTATGGTTATATATATAACTTGTAACTTACACTTAAATATCACCCTAACCTCTAAAGTTCTCTAAACCATCCTCTGATACCAAATATAAGGCCCCAGCCTTAAACAATACATAGTCTTGAGTTAAGTCAATAATTTTACCTTATTTCACATTGAGTATATTTTCAAGTTTATATATTTATATAATTTGGCCATAAATCATACATAAAAACATAAATATTACAAAGTAGACACTTCTACTCACTATCCAGATTTTTTTAAAAAACAAAAACTTTTAAAAAGAAACATGGTCTCGTTTCATGTTTAAACATCATAACTTTTCCTTATTCTTATCCTAGACTATATTATTCTTTAAATACATTAAAAAAATTAAAACTTTGGATGAGAAAAAAAATCTCAGAAAAGGATACACAAAGAAGGAAAACTGTTAGTTTTACGAAAACATGTAAACCATGAATACTTTACCATAAAGTAATACTTTTTACCTTTAGGAAATAGTAAATATAATTCACTAAATATAACCTCATTGATTGAACATTTTTTAAATAAAATATTACCATAAAACCATATAAATTACATATAACATATAAATGTAACTTGGGATATAATCATACTTAAATTGAATAACCATATTGTCGACTTCCACACATATCACTAAACGGAATAGTCATACGTCCAACTTCCACACCCAATGAATTGGAGGTTATAAAATAACCACTCGTCCTTAGTTTATCATGGAACCAACCTTCTTTGGTTTATCATTTGACCACCCATCTTTTGTTTATCACGTAACCACCCTTCAAATGACCAAGTACCATTATATAATCATAACACGTAAAATATTGTAATTATAAACATTTCTCTCATAAAATTTGTAATCATAAGGAATAATTAAAAAATATTGATATAATAAAACCATTATTAAAACCATTTTCAATAATAAAATGCCCAAAAAGTGAATATGGGATTTATTTTTTCCTTTGAAAAGTATTAAGTCTTATAGAGGAATCCAAATATCAAATAGCGGTTATGACGGTGAAGAATTCATTGTTTTCGCATACGTTAAAAACATTCATTTTTGAATTTAGTGAAATGTTTCATATAAAAATAATTCCTAATTAAATTAAAATTAAAATGGTTTATTATACACTGTATAAAATAATGAGGTGTATGTTATCAAAATATGCCTCAATGAAAGGAGATTGAGATGAAATCCCTTACTGCGACTCTCACTCATCACGTATAACCTTTATATTCATGAATAGTAAACTTAGGTTAATTTATTTGTGATTTATAACCTTTTTCAAGATTATTATTTCTTTTATATAACTCATTACCATGTTATAAAAATTACATAATTCTTTAAGTTCATATCGAATGTTTTGTCGATATTCGGTACTAGAGTCGAAAATGAACATGGTTTGACATCACCAATCCATGTGGTCATAAGTAATTTATATATATAATAATATTAATTATAATTTTATAATTTTAATAAATTAATGATATTGTTAAATCAAACCATGATGTATGGTTATGAAAAATGAACAACGTTATAATCTTGGAGACTGTAAGTCGTACGTACGCATGAGTGACATCTTCATTTTTCATTTTTCATTATGGAAGTAAGGTAATTATTATTTGATATTTACATAGTGATTATATTATAATTAATATCATAATAATAATTTAAATATACTTATATATATATATCATACAAGTGATATAATGAAAGAAAACGAGTCACATCACTTCGTGGAGGTGATAGTTTACACATACACACGAACGACGTTATCATTTTTATGTGCATGGACGTAAGAACATAACTGATATATTATTATAATATAATGATTAATATGTAATTAATATATCATGTTAACATTATTTAAATTATTATAATCAGTAATGAGATACAATTATGTAAAACAAATTAGATCAGATCATAGAGGGGATAGTTCACACGTACACATGAGCGATTAATTCTTTTCCCATTTAATAGAAGTGGAGATGGATTTTGGTGATGGTATTAACATAATAATATCTTAGTATTTTAAGGATACTGTAGTTATTATATAATAATATTTGGAGGATATTTTTAAGGAAGTGTAAGAAAAAATAAAAAATAAACACTTAAAAAATGATACCTCTTCTTCGGTTGATCACCTTGTAAGAACACCTTAACACACATAAAGAGGGTATTATTTCTAAACTAAGGCCTCGTTAAAGTAGGGAATATTCTAGTAAGAGTTTTGGGAATATATTGGTAGAACCAAAAGGCTTTGTAAGTTTGAGTATTAGAGAAGAGTGGGTAACTTTTTATAGGAGAGGGGAGGGGCACCCTTAGAAAATATTAAAATATAAAATTAATATAAATTCAATTTTGGTTTCAAATGGTCACAAACCTATTTATTTCTAATATAAGATGATTTTGGGTAGAATACCCCTCGTAAAATAAAAATTATACAATTTTTAATATTTTTTTAATCCTAATATTTTTGTTTTAACCTCTTTTAACTCTTACCATTTTATCAAGTAATTTACACTTATAGGGTTAAAATAATTACCAAATAATGCCAAAATTTTAATAAAAGATTAATTAATGGAATTTTTAGAAATATACTTAACTTTTTTTCAAATCCTATAGTTTTAATAATTTTATATCATTTAATTAAATATTTTATATTTTTAAATATTAATTATGTCAATTTTGACACTATATATTAAATTACTTTTTTAAAATATAATAACAAATTGATTCCAAAAATAATAATTAACTCAATCCTAACATGTCATTATAATCCAAAAAATTCTTGGATGGAATCAAATATTTCAAGTTTATTTATTTTAATATTATTAATATCATTTATTTGATTTTTTCTTTAATAAATATATTATTGCATCATCATTGTATCATAATTAAATTTTATTATTTAATTATTAAATATTATAAATAAATAAGAATGATTTATTTAATCTTATTATATTTTTAATGAATATTTATAGTCAAATATATCACTTATATAACCCCATATTAGAATTGTTTTAGTAAGAAGATACATGTTTATGACATATTTACCTTTACTTTAAATAAAATTTTATAAATGTAATAATCACACCCAAGTAGATTCTAAAGGCCAAATTTTCATCCCAAGGATTGTATTGGTCATATATAAATCATCTAATAAGATTAGGAAAAATTTTATGGTAGTTTTATATTATTTTAATATTATTTTTACCCTTATTTACCATATTTACCATTTAACCATGGTAAATAAAATACTAAAGTTAATATTCACTAAAAAATATTTTGATCCTATTAAACCAAATTTTTTATAATTATTACAACCATTTATTTTTGCTTTTGAATATTCAATTCACATAAATGGAAAATTTAAATTTAAAAATTAATCACATTGTCGAAATGAGAAAACAAGTTTTTAAAAATTAAAAACCACCAAAAGATTGACATGAGTTTATATAAAATTTAAATATGAAATTACTTCCAATTACCAATATTGGATTACATGATAAAAACATAATCTAAATATACTTTAAAATAAATTTAAATTATAATCTAACAATAAAAATAAATTAGATGAAAAAATAGTTTTAAATTAAAATGTAGTGTTTTTCACTATTCATTAAAAAATGAATATTATCATAAAAATACGAAAAATTACACCAAAGTAAATTTTTATGTCCCGGTTCCAAAAAATATGTTTATTTCAATAAATATAACATATAAAAGTGACAAAAAGTATATTTAAATAGGGTTCTCAATCAAAAGGCAGTAAAAAATCCTTTTTTGAAAAATACTCCTTTTATTCATAAAATTGAATTTCTTCTTATATCATGTCTAGAAAACATATAAGATTAATTTTATATATTAAAATAAATATATTAAATATATATTACATTAATAAAATCCATCAAGAGTGATTTTATAATTTTATTAACACTATTATTTTCATTTAAATAGTTTTTTCAAAAAAACGCATCCTTTATATTCAATTGGTTTTTATTTAGTTTAATAATTTATTCAGAAATCAATGAATCATTATATAAACATGTGTAAACCCTATTTTCATACTTTAGTTAATATTTTTCATTTCCATCATTCTAATCATTATAAAAAAAACTACAACTTAAAATAATAATATTAATAATATATTATTTTTCGGTATAACCCAGTCTTGTGTGCGACGTAATATTTTAGAGAAACCCATTTTTTCATTCCGGGTACACTATAGTAGAGTCCCTTTTAAATTAAAATTTTTATCTAATTCATAAAAATTAATAAATATAAAAAAAATATTAATCTATAATTACCTCATATATTACATCATTCCCCCCATTTGGAAATTACTTTTGGAGTTGGTGGCCTAGAACCAACAAATTTTTACTTTATTCATTAATAAATACCTTATCACATCTTGATTATTCTTCTACATGACAATTCATGTGATAATGTCCTAAGGATATCTGTTTCACCAAAGGTTCATACCGGATCCTTGCTATGATGAGAACTCGGAAGTGCCATAACACTATTATTGAATATATATTCTATAGCCGAATGATGTTTTTTGAGGGATAAAAATAATACCGGAAATTAGGGGTAAGGACTCATAAAACTTTGAGGAGCCTTCTCATGGTGTGCGCCCATGGTAATATCTAGGAGTATATTATGAGAAAGATACCTGCTAGTAGAAAATACACATTTCATAGTGTCATTGGATGTTCCTATTTACGGATGTGTGTATTGGTCCTTAGACATTAAGATTATTATTAATGGGTATTAAAACTCACACAATTAGATTTATTGATGAAAACTTTAATGACACACTGTTCTTAATGAGGTATGATATATTGGGTGTCTCACGAGTAATATTTCATTAATAGATAATGCGATAAAGGATTTTTCCCTTCTGATCCATAACGGTAGTTGATATCTCAAGCCCATTGATGGAATTGATATTTCCTAAATAAATCCATGACCATGGTGAGGAATGGGAAAGTTCAATTCTAGGAAGTCAAAGAAAGAATAATCGAGCACATGGGTTGATGGAACTAGCATGAAACCCACTTGATTCAAGATATCGAGACAAAGGGATTACATAACACGATAAGAATTTGTAGGAGGTGACATGTCATTCTGGAGTAAACTTCTTTCTCTATGAGTGCCTTTCAATGTTGCTAGATACTAACATTTGACTTTAAGAAAGCTCTACCTAATTCCACTAAGAAAGAGGCCTAGAGGGTCACACACTAAGTGTGTCCAAGTATCTCAGTTAAATATTCATTAAACAAGTTGAATAAAAATTATTCATGATTGTAGTTTAATAATTATTCAAGGATGTATGATCGCATTTATTTTGACACTAGTTATTTAAGAGAATATATTGTGGGAGAAATAATATATTTATTAGTGAGTGATGTAGTGATATTTATTTAATAAATAAATAGTCATTATTCAAGGTCTAAAAAATGTGGTGGAGGAAATAAAGAAAATGGAAAAACAAAATTACACATCATTTATAGTAATATATACACGTTGTATATATTAATATATACACATCGTGTAGTTTTTCTGAGTATTTGTGAGAAATAATATTATTTATTAAATTAAATAATATTAGGTGTAATTCTCTAGGTGCATGTCATGTGATAATCATAGCGAACTGTTATTATGAGACATGGGGTCTTATGAAGAATTAAATGAAATGAATAAATGCTTTCGGGTAATTAATTAATTTTATTATTCTAGGTAATAAAATCAAAATTTCATTATTCTCATTATATCTATCCATTTTTGTGGGTGTGAACAACGGATCTAGAGAAAGCTCTTAAGTTAAGAAAGAATTAATTTTCTCCAATAATGCTCTCAAGTTACGAGAGAGATCCTCCTCCACTGGATCAAGGAGAGCACTTTGGAATCAGCTCTCAAGGTAATCGAAGGCAGACATCACAAGAGAAGGCTCTTTTATTCTATCACCTGGATATCCTTTCGGTAACATCCAGAGATACATGAATCATGTTTGGATCACCTCTAGAGGAATCCTACACTTGGATTCTACAACACAACAATGGATCACATTGGATTGTGCCCGAAAACATCAATGGAGAGAGAATTCTATCAAGGTAATTATTATATTTTATTTAAATTAATTATAACCAACATATGATGATCCTCTCCATGGTTCGGGGACTCTTCTCTTTTCTTTTGTTCTCTGTTCTATTCTGAAGATCTTGAATTTTATCATCGTGACGGATCTTGGATTGATCGTTGTTATTGGAAAAATTAAAGTTGGGCATACCCATACACACGCTTATGTTGTTCTAGGAACCTACAAGTGGTATCAGAGGGGTCATATTTGTTATTATAATTATTTATTTTTTCATTGATTATTTACTCATTTAATAATTTAGTTTTTTCAATTCAATTTAATCATTCTTCAAATCTAAATCTTGAGATCTATTCCTACTCTTTTGTTTCTCATTCACCTTATAGAAATTATTTTTTTCTTTTAATTTTGATTAAAATAAAATTGAGGATATTATCCAGAGGTTCTAAAGGTTCTTGGTTGTACAACATCAAAACATACAGTGTTTATTCGGTATTACACATTGTGTATTCAAGGTTCAATGCACCAGGAATGGTCCACCAAACTAATCTGTGTGTTGGAGTTAATCTAAGTCTTAAATGACTTTGTGTGTTGACCAGGAACAGGTGTCCCACGGTTTCCAGATTACACACTGTGTGGCCCACTAGACATGGCGTGTAGTCCCTTTGGGTTAGGGTTACACAGTGTACCCCGTACACGTCCTGCCTAGCTGGAGACCTTGTGATGCAGATATTACACGGAATGTGGCCCACTAGACACGTCATGTGCTCTGAATATTTCTGAAGTACACTCACACATTGTATCCCCAGGCATGTACTTTGGATAGACGGTGAAAAATAGTATACACCGTGTAGTAGGAACTACACACTGTGTACTCATCCAAATTACATATATTTATTAAAATTTATTATTATATTATACAAACCCTTGAGATGTGTACCATGGTGTGGGTGTAAAGCTGAGGCACAACATGTGATAGGTGTTTTATATATATGTGTTTAATTTATCATCTGTGTAATGTTCATTTCTACTCATTAGGTAGTTATGAATGTAAATTCATTGGGTTGCCTCAAATGTACAAGTTGTGTATGAAGAAAATTTTAAATGAATTTATTTGTTTAAAATTGTGATGGATGAGAATCTCAAGGAAATTCATAAAAAGGGTTTAAGATAAAAGGATTGATTAATTAAAGATAATTAATTGATTCGAGCATGATTTATTTTAATAAAGAATGATTAGAGAATTGAATGCTAGTTTTATTTATGTGTAATTATTGTTTCATGCATGGATGATCATGAGCTAGACCGGGACCTTTGTATATGGATGGTTTCTTTTAATTTATTTATTTAAATTAAATTTTTTGGCCAGTGAGCCTTCTCCTCATTAATATGTAGGGACTGAGTGCCCAAGGTTTTTTATGTAAAACCCCGTTTTACCCCTCACCTATAAGTGAGATAAAATCATATATAATGGATGGAGCTCCCAAGATAGTATAGGTAGCTCAAGTTATAATCCTAGGTGAAACCAATCCAAGGAAATACAAAGGTGGATAGGTGGAAAGTTGTAAGCACGAACCCAAAAAGTTTCAAGGTGTTTCTCCCCTAGGTCATAGGTTAGTTTATCAAATGATAGATAAACTAAACAATATAACAAGCTCATGGTCATACCATTTATTTTATTTATGTTAGTTGTATGGTTTATTTATTTTGGGTGTGTTATTGCAATCACACAATTAATAAATTAAACAAGCATACAAGATTGAACTAATATAAGATTGGCTTATGCGTAAATATAATCTTAGACGCGGTTAATCACTTAATTATATCACACTTAATATTAAAAATAATGTAAGCAAAGAATATAAAATTTAAATTATTTATAAGGATAAAATACCTCAAATAAATATTAAGTCAGTATAACCTTCCATAATCATGGTTAGAATCAAACCATGGTTCAAAGTGATTGACCAACCCCAGTTGGGGTGATTTCAATTATCATGGAATTATAAATCAAGGTTTTTGGGTTGAATTGACTTGGTTCATATCAATGGTTTACTACCATAGTATGACTTGGTGTGACCAAGAGGCAAAGGTGGAGGAAATCCAAAATAAAAGGATTTCTGGATTGGGGAGTCCACTCAGTGGATCAAGGAGCTGCAAGTTAATGCAGTTGGAATTTGGAATTCATGCCTAAATCCTTTAAAGTTGCTTGACCAACCCTAGTTGGGTTAATTCAAAAGTAAATATGGACCCTTACCATAAGAATATTCAAGAAACAAAATATTCTGAAGTCAATGGTGAGGGCTATTGGATTTTGATAAAATATTGGGAGAAAAATAAGTATTAATTTATGTATTTGTCTCAGTTTTATCATGATAAAGTACTAAATATTTTATCATATTAATTTTTAGAAATGGAATGAAAAATGACTTCAAACATATCATTTTGAACCATACTCGATAAGGAAAATCTTCTCACTAGCACCAATTTCCAGGAGTGGTAGAGGCTTTTACGCATCATCCTTCGCCGCGAAAGGAAATTGTATGTGCTGGCGGAGCCTATTCCAGTTATGCTTGGAAAAGAGGCTAGTGATGAGGAACTATCTATCTATATGAAGAATATGGATGATTCTATATATTTCTAATGTTTTATGCTATCGGTCATTTCTAATGATCTCTTTAAGCAACATGAAAACATGGATGCATGTAGCATGATGTCTCACCTTAAGGATATCTATCAAGAGAAGGCAAGACAGGAGAGATATGAGATCTATAATACTCTATTCACAACTAATCTTGGAGATTTTGTTCCATATGGGCTTTATGTATCCAAGATTATTGGCTACATTGAACACCTGGACATCTTAGGGATTAAGTTTCCAGATGAGTTGCATACAGATCTCATCTTATCATCACTACCCAAGAACTTCTCTATATTTATTGTAAACTACAACATAAGAAATAATGAGAAGAGTCTATCAGAACTTATAACCTTAATTTTCCAAGTAGATAAGTACATGGTGCATGAAAAATATGCATTTCTTATGGTGAATAAGAAAATGAAGGAAAAGGCAAAGGGTCCAAGGATTTATAAATGGTCTGAAGCCCCTGAGAATTGTCCCTACAAGAAGGGGAAGATCCAGAGGTAGGTAAAATAATGGGAGGCAGTATGTTTTTCATATGGCTAGATAGGCCACTGAAAGAGGAACTGCACCCAGAAGCACAGGGATGCTAAAGGTAAGTTCATTATCGAGTGTAATCTTTCCATTTCTAAACATTGGGTATTAGATACATTTTTTGGGGATCACATCTATATTCAAATATATAAACCAAGTAGATTTAGAATGGTTTTCAGAGGAGAGTTGGATCTTCATACTTCCAATGGTGTGAGGATGACTATGTTGGCCATTGGTGATTGCCATCTCTCATTGCCAACTGGGATGCTTTTGGTTTAACATAACTATTATTATGTTCCTAGTGTTACCAAGAACATAATTTCTATATCATTTTTAGATATGGATGGATTTATTTTTATATTTGGAAATAAGGGTTGTTTATTTTATAAGAACAACATATGTTACGGTGTGGCACGTTTAAATAATGGTTTGTATGTATTAAATTACAAAAACCAAGTGTTGGAAATCGATAATTAAACAAACTCGCATGAATTATACAACACCTAGTTGTGGAATCACTGTCTTGGTCATGTAAACAAGAAGTGCTTGAAAAAGCTCTTCCAAGATGGTTATTTAGAATCTACTAAGCTAAAACAACTTGATAGATGTCATGATTTTTTACAAGGTAAAATGACTAAGCCGCCTTTCGGTGGATAGGGTGAAAGTTCCATAGAGCTTTTAGGATTAGTGCACATAGATATTTCTGGACCATTTCCAGTAGAATATAGAGGTGGATATTCTTACTTCATTACTTTTACTGATTATTTGAGTAGATATGGCTACATATACTTGATGAGGTATAAGTCAGAGTCCTAGGATAAATTTAAGGAATTCAAGAATGAATTAAAGAATCATCTTGGTAAAATGATAAAGAAGCTTTGATCATATCGAGGTGGAGAATATCTAAACCAAGAGTTCATCGACCTTCTACGGGAGTCTGAGATTCTATCTCAACTCACTCCTCCTTATACACCATAGTGGGATGGTGTTAGTGAAAGGAGGAACCGCACCAAGTTGGACATGGTGAGTTTGATGATGAGTCATGGAGATATTCTATTATCTTTTCGGGGATATGCATTAAAAACTGCAGTATACACATTAAATTGAGTACCAACTAAGAAGAAAAATGGAATTCCCTTTGAGTTATGGAATAGAAAGAAACCCATTTTGTTTCATATAAGTGTATGGGGATGTGATCCATTTGTTAAGGCTTTCTTAGGCAAAAAACTAGCACCCCGAAGCACGAGGTGTATCTTTATAGGATGTCCCAAGGAAAAACAAGGATATTGCATATATAACCCTTTAAACAAGAAAGTAATTGTCACCAGACAAGCTGTATTTCTTGAGAGGGAGCACATCCGAAAAAAGGATAGTGGGAGCAAGACTGAATTTGATGAAGTTGACTCTCAAGATACATAGGAGTTGGGACAGGAACAAGTTCCACAAGTCCCCATGGAAGAGGTTCTAGAAACACAAGTATTACGTAGGATCTTAATAGAGGTAAGGGAACCAGAGAGATTTGGTTTCCTATTCACTGAGGATGATGAATCATTATTGTTTGATAATGATGAACCTCTCTCCTATAAGGAAGAATTAGAGAACTCGGAAGCTGCAAGATGGCTAGAAGCTATGAATTCTGAGATGGATTCCATGTATTAGAACCAAGTATGGGTTCCGGTCGATGAGGCAGTTGATGTAAATCCTGTTGGATGAGAATGGTTATTCAATAGAAATATAGACATGGAATGTCAAGTTATCACCTATAAATAAAGGCTAGTGGAAAAAGGATCTAGACAGTGTCAAATAATTGACTATGATGAAACAATTTTATCAATTGTCATGTTTAAATTTATAAGAATCATACTTTCCATAGCAGCTCACCATGACTACGAGATTTGGAAAATGGATGTCAAAATAGCATTCCTTAATGGAAACCTTCAAGAAGATGTCTATATGACACAACTAGAATGTTTTGTGACACCAGGTGAAGCCAAAAGCGTTTTCAAGTTGCAAAAATCCATTTATGGATTAAAGCAAGCATCCAGGTTATGGAACATTTGATTTTATAAAGCCATAAAATAATTTTGTTTCATTAAGAATGAATGTGATCCATGTGTTTATAAGAGGTTTAATGGGAATGTGTTCATTATCCTAGTAGTATATGTTTATGACATATTACTTATTGGAAACGATGTATCGGTCTTATAGTTAGTTAAATACTATTTGAATAAGTGTTTCTCCATAAAGGACTTAGGTTAATTAGCCTATATTCTAGGGATCAATATCATTTGTGATAAATCCAAGAGGTTTCTTGGACTAATTCAGGGAACATACATTGACCAGATACTAAAGAGATTTAGTATGTAAAAATCCAATAGGGTATTGGTTTCAGTGTCACATGGCCTACATATTTCTAAGAGAATGTGTCCTCATACACAACAGAAGAAAGATAAGATGAGTAAGATATCATACACTTCAGCTATAAGATCCATCATGTTGGCCATGTTATGTACCAAGCTTGATGTTTCCTATACACTGGGCATGGTAGGAAGATGTCAAGAAGATCTAGTAGAATAGCATTGGACTGCTGTTAATACTATCCTTAAGTATCTAATAAGAACTATAGATATGTTCCTGGTGTATGGAGGAGACGAGGAGCTAATCATTAGAGGGTATGTTGATACTAGTTTTCAAACAGATTAGAACAATCTGAAGTCACAGTCTAGATATGTTTTCTATATCAACATAGGAGCTGTGAGCAGGAAGAGTTCAAAGAATCCTATTGTCACCGATTCTACAGTAGAGTCTGAATATATAGTGGCTTATAATACAGCCAAGGAATCCGTTTGGATTCAAAATGTTGTCCAGGATCTTGATGTGGTTTCTAGAAGTAGAGACCCTATCACATTGTATTGTGATAATACTACAGAGGTGGATCTTACAAAATAACCAAGGTCACATCAACAGATAAAGAAAATTCTCTGTAACTATCACCTCTTTAGGGATTTCTATCAAAGGGGTGAAGTCTCAATGAGAAGAGTTTCCATGGAAGAGAATGTGGTGGACCCCATTACTAAAGGCTTATCTTAGCATAAGAAGAAATATCATGTGAGAGCTAGTGGGTTAAAGGTTTTTAGAAGTTGGATCTAGTCCAAGTGGGAGTCTATTGGATTTCGTGGCCTAGAACCAACTACTTTGTACTTTGTTCATTAATAAATACCTTATCACATCTTGATTGTTCTTCTGTGTGAAAATGCCTATGATGATGTCCTAAGGATAGTTGTTGCACCAAAGGGTCATAACAGATCCCTACTATGATGAAAACCCGGAAGTACCATAACATTATTCTTGAATATATATTCTATGGCCAGATGATGATATTTGAGGGACACAAATAATACAGTCCATTAGGTTTGAGGACTCATAAAACTCTGAGGAACCTTCTCATGGTGTGAACCCTTGGTAATATTGAGTAAAATATTATATGAATGAGACCCACCAGTAGGAAATCTACATTTCATAGTGACATTGGATGTTCCTAACTATATATGTGTGTATTGGTAATTAGACTTTAATAATATAATTAATGGGTATTAAAACTCACACACTTATATGTATTAATGAAGACTATGACAACACATTGTTC
Organism: Viscum album; assembly: GCA_963277665.1. Taxonomy (NCBI): domain Eukaryota; kingdom Viridiplantae; phylum Streptophyta; class Magnoliopsida; order Santalales; family Viscaceae; genus Viscum; species Viscum album. Next base: position 1,710,089,428 of record OY728165.1, on the reverse strand, counting down.
ACAGCAAAGTAGGATATATTGGGTGTGTCATGAGTAGTACTGCATTAATAGACAATGCCAGAAAGTATTTTTCCATTATGTTTCATAGCGGAAGTTGATATCTTAATCCCTTTGATGGAATTGATATAGCCTAAATAAATCCATTGACATGCTGAGGAATGGACAAGTTCAATTCTGGTAAGTAAAAGAAATAATAATCAAGCACATGGGTTGATGGCACTAGCATGCAACCCACTTGATTCAATATATCGAGATAAAGGTATTATATTATATGGTAAACATTTGTAGGAGGTAACATGTCATTGTGGTGTTAACTTATTTCTTTATGGGTGCCTTGGTGTGTTGTTAAATGATAACCTTGGAATTTAGGAAGGATCTACCTAATGACACTAAGAAATAGTCCTAGAGGGTCACAAACTAAGTGTGTCGAAGTATCTTAGTTAAATATTCATTTAACAAGTTGAAGAAATATTATTCCCAATTGTGGTTTAATAATTATTCAAGGATATCTGATCATATTTATTTTGACACTAGTTATTCAAGAGAATATATTATGGGAAAAATAATATATTTATTATCGAGTAATGTAGTGATATCTATTTAAGAAATAAATAGTCATTATTCAAGGTATAATAAATGTGGTTACGGAAGTAAAGAAAATAGAAAAACAAAAGTACACGGCATATATATTAATATATACATACTGTGTATTTTTTCTAGGGATTTGTGAGAAAAAATATTATTTATTTAATTAAATAATATTAGGTGTAATTCGCTGGATATGTGTAAAGTGATAATAATAGTCAACTGTTATTAATAGACATGTGGTCTTACAAAGAATTAAATGAAATGAATAAATGATTTTGGCTAATTAATTCATTTTATTATTCTAAGTAATAAAATCCCAATTATATTATTCTTATTAGATATATCCATTTTTGTGGGTGTGCATAATTGATATAGAAAAATCTCTCAAGCTAAGAGATAATTAATTTCCTCTAAGAACTCACTAAAGTTACGAGAGAGATCTTCCTCCACCGGATCAAGAAGAGTGATTTGGAAGCGGCTCTCAAGTCAATCGAAGGTGGACATCACAAGCGAAGGCTCTTCTATACTAGCACCTGAAAATCCCTTTGACAACTTCTAGAGATACATGGAGCACATGTGGATCACTGCTATAGGAATCCTACACTTGGCTTCCACGACGCAATAATGGATCAAATTGGATCGTGGCATGAAACATAAATGAAGAGATAATTCCATCAAGGTAATTCTTATCATTTAATTAAATTAATTATAACCAACATATTAGGATCCTCTCCAAGGTTTCAGGACTCACCCATTTCCTTTTTTTCTCCTTTCTATTCTGAAAATCCGGTGTTTTATCATCATCACAGATCTTAGATTGGTCATTGTTAATAGAAAAATTAAAGTTGGGTACACCCATCCATGCACTTCCACTACACCCAGAACCTACAATTACATCCTCGCAATTTTAAATTTGGGCTTGGTAACTAAGTTTTCAATTTTCAAAATTTCTTCATTGAAATCCAACAACAGAAAAAGAGTCGATAAAACTTCTACTATAAAATAAATAAAGTGAAGTACAAAGGTCACCTGAGATAACACATACTAGGATTCCATGTAGAAAAACATGGATATTGAAAAAAAAAACTAACCATCATGTTTTGATGGAGAGTGAAAGAAAAAATGATTAGGAAAAAGCTAATAATCAGAAAACCACAAACTTGTGATGGGTTAAACAGTTTTTGATTTCATAGTAGGAAAAGTAAACAGATAATGTTTTTACTCTGAGATCCTTTTCATCTAGTTGTGGAATTATTTTCCTACTTAAAATAAGAACATAAGGAAGTATATTTACTTGAAAAGTATAGTTTCATCAATTAATCTAATTTCATCCCAAACTCATCTTTTTCTCTAAATGATGAGTATTCAAGTTGAATTTTTCATTCCTAAATCACTAGAATCAACTTCTATAGAATCACATAATACACAAAATATTAACTACCTATTAATCCTCACTTGAAACATTAACCAAAACCAATATAGTTAGGATAAGATAAAAAAATATCCAAAAATAATAAACCATTGGATGGAGAAAAACTAATTTTAATCTCCAAAATTAAATTGTAAAACCCAAAGTTCAACATAGACCATTCAACAAATAACTATCCTTAAAATTCCTTAAAATAATCCAAACTAAAATTGAAACCCAAAATTCAGAAGGATTTGATCACATAGTCTTCTGGGATAAATTTTAACATTTATCTCCAAACAACATCAACCACTCTTAATGTCTCATACCTTTAAGTAATTAACCTAATGAAATATTCTCCAAGATATGTTAATCATTTCATTAAATAACCTAATTCCATATATATTCATAATTAAAATCATATATTATTCCCAAATATAATTCAACCACTAGTCCTCAATTAAAATCTCATTGTATTCTATTTACCTTAATCATACGTCTTTCAAAACAACATCTATCACTTAATCCCCAAATAATTTTCCAATACTAAGGATATCCATTTTATAAAACAAAAGTTCCCCAAATAAACGTATTCTTACTCCATAAACTCAGTTAACTAAAAGGAAAATCCATGCTAACTAGGGAATTCGTGTAGTCTAATGTTAGGCAATAAATCCTTAACACACTTCGGTTGTGGGTTTGATCCCCATAGCCTTATCTGACACGATGGATTTTCACCCTTCCTATGGTTTGTTCTTTTTCTAAAACTATATAATTCTTATAACATTCCTGAATGAGATAAAATCTTCAAAAATAAGCATAACATATTTTAATCTCAAGTTTATCTCATGCATTTCATTTTTCATCCCAAAAAGTAATATCCCATAATTTTCATAAAATAAAAGATCATATAAACCCTAAAGTTCATTCATACCTTTATAATTATTTCCATAAAATGAAAATTTAATTTTTCCTCAAATAATATTTTCACATAACAAACTTAAGGGTTACACGTACTAGAAAAAAGTCTTCCAAAGTAATCTCATCATCAAAAGATCATTAATACTTTTAAATATTACATCATCCTATAGTTTATAATAACTCTTTAATTCTTTATATGTATACTTTTTAATCATTCAGCGTTCTTCATGATCCTTTAACCCAGATTTTCCATCATATTCCTTAATAATTATTTCCTATAAACAAAAACATGAATCTTGTATTGAGATTAAAAAATGTCAAAACATGAGATAAGAAATATTCCATACCTTTCATAGGACATTTTTAGTTTCCTCAACTTTAATTGGAATGGTATTAGGTATTTCTAAGAATATATTTCTACAGTTCTACTGATCCCATTCATGAACCTTCTTTATGGGAAATTGATTTTAAAAATGAACATACTCCCCACATTTAAAACATTCAATTGATAATTAGGAAAGAAATTATTTCCCTTTCCTGGAGTCAACTGATCACTTCCTTTGTTTTGGTAGGTTATTACTTTATGACCTTCATTACCACATCTATTAAACTTTCCCATCCCTTTAAAACATTATCCTATGTGTTTCGTTCCACATCACTGACACATATGTTGATGATTATTCTTACCTCTATGATCATTACTTGAACTTCTATATGAATTCATTTCTCTCATATAGGATGCATTATAAGACTCACCAAGGTTCCAGTAGTTAATAATCACTCCTAATTGTTGGTTTAGAATAACCAATAGAGTTCTCATTACAGCTCTAATTTCATTTGATTGATTTTTAAGATAAGCACCACATTTTCCTTCACATCCTTTGTTACTTTGGTGCTTGCTGGATCCATCCATTTTCTAAAACCAAAAAGGTTAGTTTGATTATATCAATAAAATCATCATATACTATATTATGAGGAAGATAATAACTATAATATACTCATTCATGTTATCTAAAACACATTAAATTTATCTAAAATAATTATGAATCTTTATATTATGCTAACCATTGTGGTTATATATATAACTTTTAACTTATGCTTAAATATAACCCTAACCTCTAAAGTTTTCTAAACTGTCCCCTGATACCAACTATAAGTCCCCAGCCTTAAGCATTACATAATCTTGAGTTAAGTCAATAATTTGACCCTATTTCACATTTAGTATCTTTTCAATTTTAGTTATTTATATAATTAGTCCATAAATGAAACATAACAACATAAATATTACAAAGCATACACATCTACTCACTATCCAATTTTTTCAAAAAACAAAAAGTTTTACAAAGAAACATGGTCTCGTTTCATGTTTAAACAATGTAACTTTTCTTAGTTCCCATCCTTGACTCTACACTTATTTAAATACTATGGAAAAACATTTTAAAACATGGGATGACCATAAAATCTCAGTAAAGGATGCACAAAGAAGGAAAACTGTTAGTTTTGTGAAAACTTGTAAACAATGAATACTTTATCATAAAGTAATAATTTTTTTCTTTAATAAATAATAAATACACTTCACTGAATATAATCTCATTTATTGACCTTTTTTAATCAAAATATTACCTTAAAACCATATAAATCACATATAACATATAGAGGTAATTAGGGACATAATCATACTTGAATGGAATATCCATATGGTTGACTTCCACACATATCACTAAATGGAATAGTCATATAGACAACTTCCATTCCCAATGAATTGGAGGTTCTAATGTAACCACCAATCCTTAGTTTATAATAAAAACAGACATCTTTGGTTTATCACATAACCACACATATTTGGTTTATCACTTAACCACACTTTAAATGTCCAAGTACCATTATATAATCATAACGCATAAAATATTGCAATTATCAACATTTCACTCATAAAATTTGAAATCACAAGGAATCGTTAAAAGATATTGATATAATAAAACCATTATTAAAACCATTTTCAGTAATAAAATTCTCAAAAATGTAATAAATGGTTTCTTTTTCCCATGAAAATATTAAGGTTTATAGAGGAAGCCAAATATCAAATAATGGTTACGGTGGCGGAGAAGTCATTATTGCCACATACGTTAAAAACATTCCTTTTTTCATTTAGTTAAATGTTTCATATAAAAATTATTACCTTTTAAAAATTAATAAAATTAAAAGTCAAAGGTTTGATTATACAACATATAAAATAAGGAGGTATATATTATCAAAATATGCCCTAATGAAAGAAGATTGAGACGATGTCCCTTACCGTGAGTTTGACTCCTCACATACAACCTTTATATTCCTTAATATTAAACTTAAGTTAATTTATACTTACATTAAATCCTTTTTCAGTCTTATTATTTCTTTTATATCACTTATTAACATGTTATAAAATTTACATAATTTTTTAATTTCATATCGGACATTTTTTCGATATTCGGTACTTGAGTCAAAAATGAACATGGTTTGACATCACCAGTACATGTGGTCATAAGTCCTTCATATCCATAATAATATTCATGAAATTATTATAATTTTTATACATAAATGGTACTGTTAAATCAAACCATGATTTATGGTTATGAAAAATGAATAATGTTATAATCATGGAGACAGTAAGCCATACGTATGCATGTGTAACGTCTTCATTTTTCATTGATCATTATAGAAGGTAATTATTATTTTATCTTTAAATAGTTATAATATCATAATTAATATTATATTAATAAATTAAATATACTTATATATATATCATACAAGTGATATAATGAATAAAAATGAGTCACATCGCTTTGTGGTGGTGATAATTGACACGTACACACGAACGACGTTATTATTTTTATGTGCATGGAAGTAAGAACATAATTGATATATTATTATCATATAAGGATTAATATGTAATTAATATCACATATTAACATTAATTCCATTATTATAATTAGTAATGAGAGATGGTTTTGGAAAGAGTAGATCAATTCGTGGAGGGGATAGTTAACACGTACGCACAAACGATTAATTCCATTCCCATTTAATGGAAGTGGAGATAGATTTTTGTGATGGTATTAACATGATAACATCTTAGTGTATTAACAATACTAGAGTTATTATATCATCATATTTGAAGTATATTTTGAAGTAAGTTGAAGAATAAATAAAAAAGAAATGTTTAAAAAACGATACATCTTCTTCAGTAGATCACCTTTGAAGAACAAATTAACACACCTTAGGAGGGTATTATGCCTAAAATAAGGCCCAAATAATGTGGGTAGGTATTATATTATGAGTTTTGGGAAGATATTTTCTGAACCAAAAGGCTTTTGAAGTGTGGTTATTAGAGAAGAGTGGGTACCATTTTATAGGAGAGGGGAGGGGCACCTTTGGAAAGTCTTAAAATATTAAATTAATATAAACTCAATTTCAATTCCAAATGGAACCAAACCTATTTTTTTTTAATATAATGTTATTTTGGGTATAATACCCATAATACAATAAAAATTAGACAATTTTTAATATTTTTTAATCCTTATCTTTTTTTTTCACCTCTTTTAACTCTTGTCATTTTATCAAGTAATGTAAACTTAGAGGGTTAAAATAATTACCAAATCATGCCAAAAGTAAAATGAAAGATTCATTAATAGAATTTGAAGAAATATCCTAACCATTTTGTAAAATATTATATTTTTATGAATTTTATATCATTTAATTAAATATTTTATATTTCAAAATATGAATTATGTCAATTTTGACAGTATTCATTAGATGATTTTTTTTAAAATACCATAAAATCTTGATTACTTAAAAAAAATACATTAATAAAATTATATAATGTTATATATATCCATTAAATTCATGTATAGCATAAAATATTTCAATTTATATTTATTTTAATATTATTATTATCATTTATTTGATTCTTCCTTTAATAAATCTATCATTGCATCATCATTGTGTCATAATTAACTTTAATTATTTAACTCCTAAAAATTATAAATAAATGACCATGATTTATTTAATATTATTAGATTTATAATGACTATTTATAGTCAAATATATCACTTATATAACCCCATATTAAAACTATTTTAGTAAGAAGATACATATTTATGATAGATTTACCTTTACAGTAAATTAAATGTTATAAATGTCAAAATCACACTCAAGTGGTTTTGAAAGGAAAAATTTTCATCCCAAGGGTTATCTGGGTCATCTATAACGCATCCAATAACAATAGGAAAATTTTTATGGTAGTTTTATATTATTATAATATTATTTTTACCTTTATTTTCATGATTTACCTTTTAACCGTGTTAAATAATATACTAAAGTTACTATTCACCAAAAATTATTTTGTCCTATTAAACCACATTTTTAATATTTATTATATCCATGTATGTTGTTTTTTGGAAATTAAATTCATAGAAGTGGAAAATTTAAATTTAAATATTAATCCTATTATCAAAATGAGAAAAAAATGTTTTTAAAAAATAAAAACCATCAAAAGATTGACATGTGTTTATATCACATTTCAATTTTAAATTACTTTCAATGAAAAAAAATTATATTAAATTATAAAAAAATAATATAAATATAATTTAAAACCAATTTAAATGATAATCTAAAAGTAAAAATAAATTAGATCAAAAAGTAGTTTTAAATTAAAATGTAGTGTTATTCACTATTCATTAAAAAATGAATATTATTAGAAAAATACCAAAAAATCAACCAAAGTAAATTTTATATCCCTTTTATAAATAAGAATTTTATTTTTTAAAATAGAACATATAAAATTGTTAAAACTATATTTAAAAAGGGTTTTCCATTAAAAGGCTCAAAAAATGCATTTTTTGAAAAAATACTCCTTTTATTCATAAAATATAATTTCTTCTTATATCATGTTTAGAAAATATATAATATAAATTTTATACATTAAATTAAATATATTACATATATATTTCATTAATAAAATTAATCAACAATGATTTTATTATTTTATAAACACGCTTCTTTTAATTTAAATAGTTTTTTTCAAAAAAAACACATCTTTTATGTTGGTCAGAGTGGAATATCAAGAGGGGGTGAATTGAGTTCCCACTTAAAATTTCTATTTAAAACTTGTGTTAAAAAGAAGGGATCCACCAATTTCAAAATGGCCTAGTTAATTAAGGTAGTAGAGATGTAAATGCCTTGCATCGGTAACCATCCATCAGTAGCCTTCCATCGGTAGCCTTGCATCAGAAACCATGCAACAGTGATCATGTAATGGTAACCTTTCAATGGTAACCATGTATCGGTGACCTTGTATCGGTGACCTTGTATCGGTGACCTTATACTTAGGTAAATTCTGAATTGTAAGCTTAAAATGAGAAACCAATAAATCATTATATAAACATGTGTACACCCTATTTTCATAATTTAGTTAATGTCGTTCTTTTCCACCATTCTAACCATTTTGCAAAAAGTACAACTTAAAATATTAATTTTAATAATATATTATTTTTTATTAAAACTCAGTCTTGTGTGAGACGTAATATTCTAGAGTAACCCATTGTTGTGTGTCGGGTACGCTATCATAGAGTACCTTTTAAAGTAAAATTACTTTCAAATTCATAAATATTAATAAATATTAAAACGTCATATTCTATAATTACTTGGGATGTTACAAACATAGTCATGAGAATAATAATAAAATTATGAAACAACTTTCAACTTTGGAATAAACATTTGTATAGGAAACATTATTTTCATGAGCCACACCATCAGTGTCTTCAATTATGAGAAACAAATATATACGTGTGAATAATTATCTCATGAGATATAAAATTTAAAAAAATGCATTGTAGGGTGATATAATACCACTATCATCATCATACACACTTTTGAGTGCCACTTGAATCAATCACTTATCACGTCCTAAATAATGTGTGTAAATTTTATGGGTTTTATAAGAATTTAAAATTTTTAATCGTTAACTTTTATTGCATAAATAACTCATGGAAATAAAATGGGTTTCATTCAAAAAATATTAAATATTCAATGGAAGGAAAAAAAATTCATATGTATTAACAAATAAAATTGTTGATAATTCCATCAATAATCCTAACATGATAAACCCATGGAAAATAAATGTGTATCCAATGACATCAAATAAAATTCTAGGTAAATAAAATTAAATAAAGACAATAAATCCTATTTTGTTTACACCGTATAGATAATGGGTATATGGTTACATAAATAATTTCCCAAAATCAATTGATTTATTGAATTTAGGTAAACACCCTTTAATAAAATTAATAAAAACAGGGTATTCACAATGGAAAGGGATATAGTGAAAAATTAACGTCATACATAATGGATGATTAAGAAACACAATGGTTGGTATTGATCATTCATCAGAAACATAAGAACATTACATATTCCATACATAGAAATAAGGTTGAAAGATAAATCAAAATAATATCCTTAATAAATAACAATGTAAGTCAAAGAATTTCAATTTAGATATAAACAATTTTTAGGAGCATTAGAAAAATATCTTTATAAATATGAAACATTCACGATCATTAGAAAAAAAATTTATATATAAATAAATTTTAATATAAATTATAATTAAAATTTATTTTAAATAATCATTAAAGAATAAAAAGGCAAAATTATAGAAAAAATTTTGGGGAAATATATGTTTATATAGAAAACATTAAAATATATTATTTTTACACTTTATTAAAAACAACACATTACAAATGATAAAAATTTATTTTTTTATAAATAATAAAAAGTTATAGAAAATAAACCCCAAAAAATTGAGGTATAATTAAAGAATTTTTAGAAAGTATAAAACTAATTAGTACATTAAAAAGGGTTTTTCCCAACCAAAAATAAGAGACGGGTTCGGTTTCACATGTAAGAAACACATCAAGTAAAATATGAGTTATAGTGAAATGATTTTTTTTGGAGCATATAAAACCCAATGACTGATAAAAATAAATTATGGAAGGTTTTATAATGATTAAAAATTCCCCAAAATAATTATCTTTTAAAAAAAATCATTATTTGAAAATAATGTTGTCAGCGATACCCATAATTTTAAGTAACATTTTGACTAAAACCACTTTCAAGTTGAGTATCTTTTAAATAAATGAAAATTTAAAGAAATAACATGGTATTTATCATAATTACTCTTGATTATAGTTAAAAAATATAGTAGGAAGTAATCACACAATATTATAGATATCATGGTTCACATTAATAAATAAGTCTTAAGAAATTAAATTTGAGAAAAAAATCTCTTGCCTTGTTTCGCTCTTAGTGGAATGAACTATAAGATCATGTATAACAAACATGAATATTTTAATAACCTATTTAAAAACCATATTATTATATATTACCTTTTATAAACATCATTAATAATTATTTTCTATATTTATATTAGTTAGTTATGGCCTTTTTTTAATGTCAAGTGTGGGTAATATTAGCCATTTTGAACTAGTTTCATAATTACGATGTTATTATTCATTTTTATCAAAAATTTCATCATTTAAAGTTCAATAAAGTTACTATAATAGATTAAATATAATGTTTTATGAAGTTAAAATTTTCTTTCATGGGTACTTTAGTCTTTATCCTAGAATATTAAATCAATAAAGAACATTGTTTAGTTATTTTTATCCAACAAAGGGTGCTTTCTTAATTATTGAGTTAAATATTGATATAACATCTATAGAAGAAAAAAAATAATTTATATATTTATATCCTATTATAAAATTAATTATTTTTTCATAAATATTCATGATATAATTTCATCGCATTGCTCAAGTAGGTTGTCAAACTGACCCAAACATGAACATACCATTATTATCGATGATTATGAGAGGATTTAGTTAAAATATCATTACACCTATAGCATAATGATATATTTTAGAGTTTATTCGTGATATAAAAATTAATTATATAGGATACAGGATAATAATTAATTGATATTAAAATATTATATAATTTGAATCAAACATTTTCTTCTTAGTACGATTGTTCTAAATGATTGAATAAATGATAACTGTTTATTGATCATATCAGTAATAGGTTCTCAATTTTTTATAATATAATATTAATTATATCATAATAATCATGTTTATCCATTAAAATAATTATCATGAATATACGTGTAAGGTAGTGATGGAAATAAAAATGAAAATCAATCTTTCAATGGAGGCAGTAGCCCACATGTACACATGGTTGGAAATTTAATTTTCTATTAAATGATATAAATGAATTATATGTTTTATAATTAAAGAATATAGAATATTTTATTAATTTCATGATTATTCTTTAAATTAAACATTAATAACATTCATTTATGATGGTTAAGGAAAAGGAAACATGATGTTTTGCGAAGGGAGTAGTCTGTGCACAACCAAATATTGTTTTTTCACTTCTAAGGGAAAGGAGAGATGATTGTTCAAGATTGAACCATAATTATAATAACATAACTATAGAATTATAATAATTAATTTATCATTTTTATATTATTAAACGAAATTTTAGAATGAATAAATTCACATAATGGAAAATAAAAATGGAAATATAGGTTATGAACTTATACATCATTTCTTGGATTATAACCTTTTTGAAGGGAGTCAAACATTTGAAGAATAGTACTTTGAGAATACCACAGAATAATTAAGGTGTATATGAGTGTTTATGAGAAATTTTTTAAGAGTTTTATCCAAACTAAGGGGGTTCTGGTTTGAGGGGAAGTGATGAGAGGAGAGACCCTTTTATAAATGAAAAGGAGTGGCATTTTTTGAATATCAGAAATGTTTCAATAATAAAAATTCACTATAAAATAATGTAGGTAAAAATTTATAAATAATATATATTATAATATATAATGTCTATCTACACCTCAAACTCGAAATTAAAACATGGTTTCCACATGTTTTTCCCTTTATCTCTTAGAGAACTCATTTTTACCATTTTGTTTTCCACCACGATAATAAGTTTTTACCTAGGTAATTTATCATTTATGGCCCAAAATAAAATGGAAATTATTATTTAATTTAATAATGATGATTCCAAAATTTTAAATGAAATTTTTTTAATTTTTAAAAGTGATAAAAATTAATTTTAAAATACTAAATATATAATGTATTAAAAAAATATTTTGAAAAATATTACTTAAATTATAAAATGTCAAACGTGGGTTTATAAATTTCAAACAACATTTTTAATATTATAAATCCACATATAAAATAAATATTGTTTCTTATAATAAGGTTTAATAAATTTCTAATCCATACTTATGTCATAAAATTCATGTTATTTGTAAAAATGGTGTTTTGTACTATTCACCTAAAAATCAATTTTTTAGAAAAAAATAAGAAATGCATGATAAGATAATTTTAACATTAAAAATAAAAAAATTAATTATATGTATCAAATTCATATTCTAAAATTTATAAGTGTATATTTTAAATGAAAATAAAAAATATATAGATAAATTGTTTTTATTAAGAAATAATGTTTTTAAACATTAAGTGTTTTTAATATTATTTCATGTAAATTTATAATTTAAATTTGGTTATTATATTAGTTCATATATAATAATATTTTAATATTTTATATTTATTCTATAAGAATAAAATAATAAATACATAATAAAAAATATTTTTATACAAAATATGCATAAAAATACAATTAAAACTTATTATTTATATACTAGAATTTTATTTTACTTATCCCTTGATATTATAATATTTATTTAATTATATATATACATCATGTCATACTTAAATTATAATAATATTAATATTTATACATAACGTATAAATATATATATATTTATAATATTTTAATATCTTTTTTTTTGAGTTAGATTATTTTAAATTTACTACTTAATAATACATGACTTAAATATACCCATTGGATTTATGAACAAAAACCATGTTTTAAATAACCATTTTTTTTAAAATCATATTTATAATGGAAATATTTAATTCCTATTTGTAGACTTACTAAATTATTCATTCATTCCTCTCTAACTTTGTAAGGCATGATTATTATTTCATATTTTAGATTTTTCATAATAATTTCTCCTTACATAGTTTTATTCCTTATTATATGTTTCATTTAGATATTTGTGATCCCCATGGTTTAATATGATCTAAGTTTTTTAATAGTCATGAATATCTCCCACTTTTCTATCTATTATCCCTACTGATTTATAAACTTTTGATACATGTACTTCATCCATGGTGATTAATAATCCATGGCGTGAAGTACTTAGTTTTATGTTCTTTTATTATAATGTCACACTTATGAAATAATTAAGTGACTTTAGTTTGGTTTAAATATTTTTGATAAAATTTTCTAATCATGTTTTAATCCATTTTAAACATTGGTGAAACATTATTTAAAATTATAGATATGGATAATAAAAATTATTATTATAATAATGGGCATTAAAACATGGGTTGTTACATTCTCCCTCCATTAAATAAATTATGTATTCATAATTTTGATTATTAAATTAAAAAGAAATAGATAATGGAATCTAAATTATAGATATGACTTGAGATATAATTTTTATAGATATATCAACCTAAAAAACATGGGAAACATATTTATTTTCTCAAAGTAGGATTATCCCTAATATTGAGTTTTCCTCTAACTATTTGGGCTAAGAGTCTATTGTTATTTAGTTTCAAGTCCAACATTATATAATTATTTTATAGAGGGTGTTTATTATTATACTTTTATTGATAGAATATCATGGATTAATATAAAATTTTTATTTACTGTAGATGATTTTTCTTCTCACTTGAGGAAACCAATACATCACTAAAATTGCATCAAATTTATCTAAAGGAATGATAATTATATTTACACAACGAGCATTATAAGCTTCAACATGGAATTTAATAATTATACAACTAGAATATTTATTCAAAAATTAAATCATCAGTGTGGTGATCTAATGGTCTTTGAAAACTTGTTAGATATACTAAAGTTCCTAGAATCAAATATAAACAAGACATATACAACTCCATATTAGAGGTAATATTTAGCTTAAATACTAGTATCCACTTTAGGAGTAGTACTTGAATAGTCACTTCATTTTTCTCTTGTTATTAGAGGTTAGTGATACACACTATCCAAGTTAGTCCTTGGATTAGTACTTTAACTTGGATAATTCCCAAGCTCCCCACACAGAAGACACTGATATATTAATGGTACCATTGTATGAACTCTATTTATTTAAATCGTGTTAAATAAACTCTTAATTTTCCTATAAAAGTTTGATGTTTGATGACCCCCTCTTAGACAGGTAATGTATCTTCTAGTCCCCTTGAATAAACTAGTTGTTTCTTCTTTCCATTTTTTAACATATAGGAAATTTAACATTATTTCTTTCATCATCTTCATAACTTGATATTTTACAAGACTCCAAATTTATCTTATTTAGTGTGTTTGGTATGTTGACTATGTTCACATGGTTTATCATATTTTATAATAACTAGTTTGGCATAATCACAAGGTTTCTTGTTCCAGATCCAATAATGATAAGTTATTTTCTGAGTTAATCTTCACATTGTCCCTCTCAATGATGGTTCCTTGTAGTTCCAGTCCTAATTAAAACCAAAATTTATTAAATTATTTATAAAATAATAATAATACAAGGTAATTATCATAATCATAAATGTATTTTTAACCTTAAAACACCATATTATTTAATATATTCACATTGGTGGTGTAGAGTTAATATAGTTTAACCTATATTGATCTTTGTTTGACCTAGGATACATTAAGTTGGGTTATATTATACTTATAAACCTAATCCCTCAATGTAGATAGGAAATAAATCCTTTATAGTTGTTTGTAGAGATCGTGTGATCAACCAAATCATATCCCCATGAGTGTCTTTCTAGGAGTGTAGGGACATGATTGAGTCAATGCTCAACCAAACCTTTTTTAGGAGATTACATCTCAGTGCATCTATTCCATAACCACATCAAATTTATATTATCCAGAGAGAGATGTTTTTCTTGGAAAACCACCTAATCAATATTTTACCAATATTTCAGGATATCACTCTATAATTAGATGCATATCAAGGGTTTTTATTAAGTTTTTGTCACCCTAACACCAAAAGTAACAAATCTAATCCTAAAAAATAAGTAAAACCTACTATGATACCAACTATAATGACCCAAAATAAACATGCCTTTATTTTAAAAATTGTCCATACGGTAAAAATTACATGTCACAAATAATCACACAATCCCTAGAATGAATGTTTTAGTGTCTCTAAGTACTATCTACATAAGTAATATATTTTAGAATGCTTGTGAATAATCCTTGTTAATCAAGCCACGCTAGACTTAAATCTATAATTATTATACATTATACTTATATTCATAACCTGGGAAATGAAAACATAATAAAGGGGTGAGATTTTATTCTCATTAAGGGTAAATATAGTGAATAAAAATTGAATATCCTAAGTGAAAATAAGATGATCATAGAGGTATAATCATGATATGTTTGAAAATTCATACAAAACAAAGCATAGGTAAAAAGTCATGGCATATGAATTGACATACCATAAGACATGAATTAAAGGAGGATAAAAACATGTATAAACAAACATTAACCTTGATATCTTAACATAGTCATGAGAATAAGTATGAAAATTTGAAACATCTTTCAACTTTGGAAAAAACATTAATACAAGTAACATTACATTCCTGAGCTATACAATTAGTTCCCATGCTTATGAGAAACAAAAATATACTAATGAATACATATCTCATGATATATAAACATTAAACCAATTAATTTAATAGATATTTATGACCCCACCCTTCCTCATACATACTTATGGGTGTCACTTGAAATCAGTAAATTATCACATTATAAAGATCCAAAAGAAATAAATGTGTTTTTTAAATCCTTCCATAAAAAATCATTCACTTTTATAGCATAAAAAATAATGTAAATAAAATGTATTTAATTAAACACAACTTAAATAAATCATGTAATCAAAATGGGTTTCATATGGATTCACATGATGAAGATAATAATAATTCCATCAATAATCATAAAATGATAAACCCATGGAAAATAAATTTGTATCCAATGACATCAAAAAACATTATATATAAATACCATTCAATAACTATAATAAATCATATTCTATTTACACCATAAAGATAAATGGTGTGTGGTTAAGTACATAATTTCCCCAAATCAATCAATGTTTGGAATCTAGGTGAACACCCTTCAGTCAAATGAATAAAAAATTTTGTATTCACCAAGGAAAGACATTAGCATATATAATTGATGATTGGTAAAGACATAGGCAATGATAGATCATTATTATAAATAAGAAGGTAATTAAATAGGTTATGTAGAGAAATAATATGGATTTTTACATTATAATAATATCCTTGATAAAGCATAATTTATTATGAAATATGTGGATTTATATGGAAACCATTTTTAGGAGAATTAAGAAAAATTTCTTTGGAAATAAGAAACATCCATGATATTTTGAAAACATATTTTATGAAAATATTTTATAAATAAATTATAATCATATTTTCTTTTAGATAATCACTAAATCTTAGAAAACGTATCATAGAAAATAAAAAATATGGAAGAACGTTTTGTTCCTTTGGGAAATGTTAAAAACGTATTCATTTTATAATTTTATGAAAATGGACCAACCATAAAATGTTAAAAATTTTGTTTTTTTTGAATAATATCAAGTTAAAAAAATTATCAAATTCAGCTATTTATATATAGGTAAGGAAATTCTAAAAAGATTCTAATTAATTAGGACTTGTAAAAGGGATTTCCCCAACAAAAAAGAAGATATAAGGTCAGTTTCACTAATAAGAAATACTTCAGGGAAAATATGAATCAAGTGGAAATGAAATATAGAGGGAACATATAAAAACCTATGAATATAAAATTGAATTTATTAGTGGTTTTATAAATAATTATAATTTCTTATATGGATTATATTTAAAAAACAAATCGTGATTTGAATATATGATCGGAAACAAAAATATTATGGTTTGAGTAAGATTTTGATCGAAATCACTTTCAAGTTCGATATATTTTTAATCAAATTCGATTTAAAAAAATTATATGATATTTATATTGAAAACCCTTGAATATGGTAATGTTAATTCATTATTTATTAATATAACCATATTAAATCTATTATGGTGTAGATTGAGAAATAAGCCTCAAGAAATAAAATTTAACGCAAAGAACCCCTTACCTTTCTTCCTTTATAAATAAAATGCACTCCATGATACTGTATAACAAACATAAAAATATTAATCAACTATTTAAGAACCTTTTTCATATAAAAAATCTTTTTTAAGCTTCATTTATAATTATTCTTTGCTTTTATATCCATTATTTATTAATCGTTTTCGATGTTGGGTGCGGGTAATCTTGATCATTTTAAACTAGTTTCATAATAAAAATTTTGTTAATATTTATTCTACAAAATTTAATCATTGAAAATTAATTAAATTTAATATAATTTATGGGTTATAATGATTTATTAAGTTAAAATTTCATTCATGAGTAATTTAGTCTTTAACCTGGAACCTAGAATATGAAACTAACAACAACAATTTTTTGATGATTTTAAACCTGTGAAGGGTGCTTTGTTAGATATATTCCAAATGGATAAAAAAATATTTAAATATTTATATCACGTATTACTATTATTTAAGTTTTTATAATAATTTATGAAATAATTTCATTTCATTGTTCAAGTAGGTGGTCAAACTGATCCAAACATGATTATGTGGTGATTTAGTTACAATATCATTATAGAATTAGAAAATTATGGTCATTTAGTGTTTTTTGTGTAATATATATAAATTATAATGATTTTATAAGAATAATTAATGGATATGAAAATGTTACATAATTAAATTAATGATTTTTCTCATTGTGTGTTTATTTTAAATAATTTAATTAATGACAATCATTTGTTGATTATATCATTAATAGGTTCTCAAATTTTCCATACCAAAACCATAATGATATCATAGAAATTATTATTATCCATTAAACACATTCTCATAACCATATATGTAAGTCAGTTATAAAAATTCAAATGAAAATTAATCATCCCTTAGAGGTTATAGTCCACAAGTATGTATGGTTGATGATTCTATTTCCCATATAAAGGGAAAAATAAAAAATATATTTTATCATTTAATAATATATAATATTTTATAAATATCACAAATATTTATTAAGATCAATATTAGTAAAATTATTTTATAGTGTTTAATGAAAAAACATGATATTTTGTGTAGGCAATTAGTCCGCGCACGCACAAATGCCAATTTCTCTTTTCTTAAGGAAAAAGGGAAGGGTTATTAAAACTTGTACCGTAAAGAGGGTTAAACCTTTAAGGGATGGTATTTTCAGAGGAACATAACTTCTGTGAGGTGTATATGAGTTTAAAAGATATTTTTTTAATATTTTGGATCAAAATAATGTTGGTTTTGGTTTAAGGAGAAGTGAGGAGAAGAGAACCCCTTTTATAAGTGAAAAAAGTGACATTTTTGTAAATACACAAAAAATCAATAATGGAATGTCAAACTCAATAAAAATTGATCCAAAATTGAGAAATAGTAGATAGTAGAATAAATAAGGTAAATAAATAAATAAAACTTTTAATTAAAACTTTTTTTAATAGTTTAGTCCCTTTATCTATTATGTTACTCATTTTTACCAATTTGGTTTTGACCATGTTAATTAGTTTTTACCAAGGTAATTTATCTTTTATACCCGAAAATAAAATTTCCCTTATTATATAATTTAGAAATAATTATTAAAAATTTGAAATCCATCTATTTATTTGATTTTTAAAAGTGATAAAGATTAATTGTAAAATAATAAATGTATAATATAATGAATACAATTTTTTTATGAACATGACATAAATTATAAAAGGTAAAATATGTGCTATGAAATAAAAAAAACATTTTTAAAATTATAAATTCTCTTATAAAAATACATATTTGATATTATAAAAAGGTTAAATAAATTTTCTATTTATACTTACATCATAAAAGTCATGTTATTTGAAAAAAATTGATATTTTTCACTATTAACCTAAAAAATGATTTTTTCAGAAAAATATAAAAAATAATAATTATAATATTATTATGAAATTATAAATAAAAAAATAAATTTAAATTTAACTAATTCAGATTAAAAATTTTATAAAGTTATCTTTTAAATAAAAATTAAAAATATAAAGAAAAACCAGTTTTATTGAAAAACTGACGTTTTTAAACATTAAGTGTTCTTAATATTATTTCATTTCAATTTATAATTTAAAATATGTTAATGTGTTAGTTCATATATAATTATATTTTAAAATTTTAATTGTAATCTTTTAGGATAAGATATTCAATACTTAACCAATAAATTACTTTTATGCTAAATAAACTTAATCAAACACCATTAAAATTGATTATTTATATTCTAAATTAAAATTTTCTACTCCATTAATATTAAAAAAATTATTTATGCATACGTCATATCATAGTGTAATAATTATAATATTAATATTTATATGTAACACCATTATATATATATATATAATATTTTAATATAATACATTTTTTATTATGAGTAATATTATTTTAAATTTACTAATTTACAATACAAAAATTCAATATACCCATTGGATATATGATCAATGACCATATTTTCAACAATAAATTTTTAAATGGCCGTATTTGAAATAATCATATTTATATTAACCATATTTCATTACTCTATATATAATTACTAAATTATTCATTCATTCCATAATCACTTCATAGGGAATAGTTATTATTTCATATTTTAAATTCGGGTATAATGCTTTCTCCTTTCATAGTGATATTCCTCATTATAGTTTTTTTATCTATTAGTGATCCTAAAGGTTTATGGTGATCCGTGATATTTCTTTATTGTAGAGATTTTATTCTTTTCTATCTTTTGTCCCTTATTTATTTATTCACATTTAATGGATGTACTTCATCCTTGGTGAGTAATAATTCACGATGTGTAGTACTTAGTTTTATATACTTTTATTGTAATGTTCTACTTATGAATGAATAAAGTGTATATAGATTGGTTCATATCTTATAAGTAATTTTTACTAGTCATGATTCAATCCTTTAAAGATAATAGAGAAATTTTCTTTAAAATTGCTAACATACAGAGTAATTATAACTATGATTACAATGGATCTTAAAACCTAGCATGTTACACCACCAATATTATGGTGTATCAATTTTTTAATAGATAAAAACATATCATTGAATAAATGGTACATGTCATATTTAATTAAAATGATCCTTATTTAAACAAAAAACATTTTAAATTTACATATCTAGATTGTGGTGGTGAAACCCCCTCTATTTTGTTATCAGAAGTTGAATCTCAATAATTAGAGATTAACATACCATATAATATACTAATAGAATAAAATATGTTAGAATCTAGTTTAATGAAATTTAATTAAACAATAAATGAAGATCAATATTTCTTTTTACATAGAAATCAGATAATCATAAGGAATCATCACAATTAGAATATTTTTTGTGATATAATCCAAATAATTAAAACTATATATTCTTTATGCAATGAATTTTAGAACCTTTAATCCTTATCTCAACTCTAACATGAAATTATAGATTAATCCTTAGGATGTGAAAGTTGTATAATTTCTATATAATAAGAACTCAAATAGTTTGAAAAAAACAAGGTTTGAACCTTTGTTGAGCATCTGAAGGATTTATAAGTTATAGGTGTAAAATGGGTCTTCTAGAATAAATGTGATGAAAATGGTATTACTTCCTGTAATAAGGTAACAATGGTTTTGAGTGTTATAATCAATAAGGGTTAATAGATTATAGAGATACACTTTTATAAGTATCCAGGATCAAGTCAATCCATGTACTTATATATTTTTTATCCCATTTTAATTTTTCTCTATATCAAATGGATGTAAAGAGTTACTTCATTGATGCATATGTTCAGGAAGAGGTTTTTGTTTAAAAAAACCTTGTTTTTTAAAATATATATTTTCCAAAACAAGATTTTAAACATTCCAAAGATCATTACATATATATACACACTCTATGAGACTGGTAATATCGATTTTCCAAATTTCTAATTAAATTTTTTTTGAAGGAATGGATGATACCACTCTTTTTTCTATATAGTGTTTAAGTAAACTGTCTATAACAACCCAAACTCTATTAAAATAGAGTTATTGTCTAATTTATTAAAATAGAATAAGATACAATATATTACATCCCAAAGGACTGAATAGTTTAGCTTCCTTTAATAATTAGATACATACATGATACCCTTTTTACATAAGAAATAAAATATAAAATGTAATAAGAGACAACATTCAACATCCTTGAAATTATTCAATGAATTATTCTTCATATCCTAGGGAAAGGGAAAAAATAAGGGTGAGCTCAAATTCTCAGTAAGGGTTATGTACTATAGAAGTAACCATGAGTAAATAAGGCATAATTAATATTTTAGGGTAAATAACTGAAAACGCATACCATTTAACCAATAACTTGATAAAAAACTATTTCATAGCAAATATCTATGAAATATTATCATGTATAATAATAAATGAATTATCAATGAAGGAAATTCATAATATTAGACATCATGAAATCATACACCGTGATGTCTATATCATCAAGTCCTTGCACCAATATAGTTTAATTTTTTGGTAGGTATACACCAAAACCCCATTTAATTTATCCAATTATTTTTCTCGTGATAAATTTTGATGCATCAAAGGGGTATATATTTTCAGGCCCCCACTTCACTAGGTGTCCAATGCAATACTCATATATTAAATGATCAATTTAAGTTATGAGAAATATGCCTTATTAATAAATTTCCATATTGGGTAAAGAATATGGAATACCAATTTTTCCCAATTAGTCAAATAAAATTCAAAGTAAAATAAACATATGTAGGAATGGTATATGGTTTAGTAAATAATCATATCCAAGAAACAAAGAATATTTATATTTAGGTGAAATGTAATATCCAATGATAAAAATAATGTGACTATTTCAAGAGAATGTTAATATCCATAAAATTAATCAAGAGATAAGATATGACAATTAGAAAAGTTGATTTTATAGAAAAATAAATTATTTTAAATAATAAAAGAAAATAGAAAAAAAAATTGTATAATTTTTCATAAATCGTTTCCTTTTCAAATTCATTGAAATTTTATAGAATAATCTAAAGGGAATAAAATGGTTATGATGATAGGAAAGTCCATTAACGCAGTATATGTTAAAAAGAAAAAAATTCTTCTTGACTTTTTATAAAGAAATTATAAATGAAATTTTTAGGAAAAAAATAGAAATATCTCTTTCATACCATATAAAAACTCAAGGTTAAATTAAAATTTCTTTAATAAAAAATTTTATTAATAAAAAGTACTTTTGTAAAAAAAATTAAAAATTTTGAAATGGAAGACAAATATACCCAATAAAAAAGAGAAATAAGACTATATTTTCCTTTGAAAAAACCTCTTGGTAGAGTAACTTGAATGGATAATTAATCATAATGAGTAACTATATATTCATGTTAAATAACTCAAAATAGGTAGTATATGCACCACATAAAAGAAAATATCTGTAAAATAATAAATACATCTCAATAGAGAGAAAATTGATAAAAAATCCCTTACCTTACACTTCCCCTTAGTTGAAAATTATTTAAAATCTTTTAGAATGGTTTTAAAAAATTAGTTTATACCAGAACTGTATTAATATTTATATTATCTTATTATAACATCTTATCACTTGTTTGTTGATAATATTTTATTATTACTATTTCTTCTGGTGTTAACTGCTTCATTTTCTCATGAATGTTTTGTTTTGGATGTTCTACTTCTTGTTCATAGTATATAGTTTCATAATCTCTAGAATTTTATTAATGTTATAGATATTATATATTTTTCAATGGAAACATTTTTAGAATCATTAATAAAAGTTGAACATGGAAAATTAATTGCATTGCTTCTTGGAGTCGTACGTACACATGGGTAATGTTACCATTTCCTTAATGGGTGAGAGGGTAAGTTGGAAGATGATATATTAAATTTAAAAAATAAATATTATTTAATAATTATCATATATATATTTATTTGTATTATCATTTTTATTATCCATATGATTCGATGATGGAAAACAAATGGCATTTGTTTGTGAGGTGGTAGTCCTCCATACACAAGAGTAATGATTTTGTTTCCCATTTGATGGAGAAGGGGATGGATAAATATTATGTCATCAACATAATAAAATTTTATTATATGGTATATACTAGTTTTATTATATTTGAATTTTTAGGATATAATTGAAGGCATTAAAAGAAGAAGTAGAAAAGAAAGACCTTTGTTATAACGATTACCATCTGTTAGAGATACCTCCTTCTAATCTCTTTTTAAGAACCCTATATTTAGTATTTTGGGAAGAAAATAAACTCTAGATGATGGATAAGGATTTTGGGGATAGATTTAGGTAGGGTATATTTGAAATAAATATATCAATAGGTGTGAATAATTGAGGAGAGTAGGTTCCCATTTATAATTGAAGTGAATGACACACTTGAAAGTTTTCAATGTTTTAAAATATTACTAAGTCAATTTCATGAAAAAATGGATCCAAAATGACTCATATTAGATTTTTATAAGGCTATTTTTTAAATCCAACCAACCAATAGGGTTTTAAATAGTTTTTAGGAAATTTTAACACTTATCAGTGCTATCAAAATGCGATGATAAATGGCATCTTTATCGGTGCTAAAGAAAGCACTAATAAATTTAACCTTTTATCAGTACTTTATTTTTAGCACTAATAATGGGTACCCTTTATGAGAACTTTATTTTTATCACTAATAAAGGAATCCTTTATCAATGCTTTATTTTTAGTGCTGATAAAATCCTGAATAAATAAAATGAAATAATTAAATAAATAAAAATGAGTTTATTAAAGAAATATTACAAATTTTAATAGTTAAATAATTATTGATAAAAATGAATAAATTAATTATACTAAATACTAATAAATATTATGTATTAAACATATAAATATATGAAAAATAAAAATTAAACATATAAAATCTAAAAATAAGTAAAGTAAGAAAAATATTAAACATTTAATTGATTAGATAATTATTGATAATGTTAATAAATATTATGTATTAAATATATAGATATATATTAATGTATATAAATATAATTTATATATTACAAAATATTTATGCGATTTACATTAAATAGTCATATATTTAGTTAATAGTGGTTTATAATTAAAAATTAATATGAATTAAAAATACAGACAAATTGCATAGAGTAATGGACATATAATTGAATGTAGTTTGATTTTTCAATTTAACATAGATCAAATGTGTGTTATATTTATTTCACATATAAATAATTAATTCATTTTTATATACAATTCTCACAAAAAAAACTTATCTATTTTTTCAATAATGTTAATGTGTACTTATTTTTAATTTATTCAATTTTACTCATTTTTAACATGCATGCACATAAAATTAGATATTATTAATAATGTTAAAAAATATTTGTAAAAAATATTTATAAATAAATAAATTTATAAATGTACTTTTACTATATTTATACAATTATATATTTATAATTATAAATAAATAAATATTTTTCGAAAGTATTTATATAATTATAAATAAATAATTATATATATTTAAATAATTATTAAATATATAATAAATTTACATAAATAATGAATATATTAGCTATATTTATATTTATATATATTTACTATATATATATATGTATGTATATATAATTATATAAATATATATAATGATATGAATATTATTTTTAAAAAATATTTATATAATTATAAATAAATAATTATATATTTAACTAATTATAAAATTATAATAAATATATTTACTATATTTATATTTTTATATATTTTTTAATCATATATATATATTTAAAAAATTATTTATAACTATAATTATAAATACTTTATCAGTGCTTAAGTAGTAAGTGTTGATAAAAGACATCTTTATCACCACTTTTTTAGGGCTGATAAAATCAATATTTATCAGCGTTAAAACATTAGCGCTCATAAATATGGATTTGGTCTGCACTTTTTTAGCACTGATAAAGACCTACCATTATCAGTGCTTTTTTGTAACCTCTAATAAAAGTGTCCCAGTCTATTTAAAAAAACTCAAACCAGTTGAAAACCTGTCATGACATCAAAATCTTGCTGCTAAAGCCACCCACTGTTGGTGCTCCTCCTCAGTGAATTAAAGCTCGAATCACATGACTCAAATGACTTCGATTTATCGAACATTTTTTCGCATCTGTTGTTCAATTATAGTTAGGGTTTCTGAAGAAAACATTGAGATCTGGATCTAAGGGTCTCAAATTTTCTTCAACCTAGTGAAGTTGGCCTTCTTATTTTCTTTCTGTATTTGTCGTTTCATTTTTGATTTCTTCTTCAATGATGTCATTATTTATTTCTGGTTCAGTCCTTGTATATTGTTTTCTTTTAGATTGTGAATAGGATTCTTTGTTTATGATATGTTGTTTTCTTGACTACCGATTTGGGTATCCTATTAGGGTCTTTTTAAATTTCTATTTTAAATCAATTTTCTTTTCTTTCTACATCTATACCTCAACTTTCTCTACAATCTTAATTTTTTTTGCAGTTTTGAAATCTTAGAGAATCAACTCTTATTCGCAGATAAACCAATTAAATAAATATTTATGCAACTGTATAAAAAGTGGAGTTTTTGGATATAAACCCCTTAAACGAATGAGAAAATTTATTTAGAAAACCAATTCTTAGTCTCATGAGGGTGTGAAGCAACAATAGAAGTTGATTTTATGAAATTCATGTGTGGGAATTTATTTATTTAAATTATTTTTAAAAAAAATTGTAAGGTTTTTCCCTTAAAAATTTATTTGCTCAGAATCTTGATGTTTTATTTTAATAGATACCTCAGTAAGGGTGATTCCATATTTATTTTTTTTCAATGGATCTCTATTTTCAAAATTAGTATGGGGTTGTGTTTATTTTACTATGTTGTGATATTTTGTTGTATGGTTTACATATATTTTTATCAATTTATGTTTATTTCATAAAGTATATAGATATATATATATACATATATAGATATATATATTTCTATCTATTTATATGTGTTTTCAGAACTTATAATATAATAGTGTTTTTATAATTATTTATTCACAAATTATGGTTCTGTATTTCCAAATTAGGAAGGGATTATATTTATTTTCATTATAAAATATGTTTCAATGTGTATTTTTTTCAATTATATGTATTATAAATTCCATTTTATATATATATGTGTGTGTGTGTTTAAATGTGTATGGGATAGACATTGAAAGGGTTGTTGTGTTTTTTTCCTTGTTTGTGATATATCTTATTGATGTGTATTATTGCTTTATACCAACTTCTTTATAGACCTCCCTAGAATCGCAAGTACGGATCAATGTGTATTAGATGGACTCTCTATTATCCTTAAGATGGGTAGATCTAATGTGAAAACCTCCCTATAATCCTTGGGATGGGTCGGTGTGGTGATATGACATCCCAAGAGTCTTGATATGTTTTCAAATATTTGATAAACCATTAATTTTAAATGTAGTAATTCCTTAGGTTGTTGCATAACTTGTTCCAAAAAATAGAATGAAAGTTATAAAATTCTATATATTATAAATTATTTTTAGGTATTCATCATTTTAGATCTACATGTATTGGTTTTACCCCTATGAATCTCTGATTAATATCCATGTATATGAAATAACTCTTTATTTATTAAAATGTTTTATCAATACATTTTTATATCTTCTAGTTTATTGAATGAGAGTTTATTATTCTAATTTATCATATTTGGGTTTATTATTACTCTTAAATTTCCTATATTATATTTTCATTTGTTTATGGGATTTATGAAACACTAGATGTGTGTCAAATAAAAGTTATTATTGCAATTTGTTTCTTGAGACTCATCCTTCATCTCTTTTATAGACAACTATCATTCTCATCAAATTCATCTCCCAAATAGTCATTATTGAAATTTATTTCATGAAACTCATCTCCCATATCTTTTTTGTTTCTTGTAGTACTCTGAGAATTATTCATCTCATGGATGACTAATGCTTATAGTATTTCAAGTAACATAGGTGCATGTCCACAAGAGATGAAGGATGTTTTAAATAATAAAATGCAATGAAAAATGTTTGGGAGATGAGTTTATGAAGATGAAAGTTGTCTATGACATTCACCTTTGAATGAATTCATAGGATATAACCTTACATAGTGAGGTAACTTTTTTCTTAAATTCAATTACCCATTTTCTTCAACATGCTGTAATTCTTTGAAATAATCAAATGTTGATTTTACCTTACTATAATTTTCTATAACTTTCACCTTTTATAATGAATATATTTTGTGTATTTATTTATTTATTATAAAAAATTAATCTTTTATGAACCCAATTGGTTGGATATGAATTGAAAATGGATGCATTTTAATCTTTTGAAAATAGAGTATGAAGATAGAGTTAAAGAGTTCATCAAGTTTTCCAGAGAGCATGCAGACGACCCTTCTAAAATTCTTTGTCCATGTTTACATTGTTGTTATTCTAGACAAATTATTCTCGAAGAGTTGGAAGAACATTTCATTTTCCACAAAAACAGATCAGAGCTATAAATTTTGGACTAAACATGGGGAAAACTGAATTTGGACAATTATTAAGATGATACTACAGTTTATGGATCATTTTATATGAATACCAGTGTAAATGATGATGGATATCACATGGAAGAAATGAAAATGGAAATTTAAGATGACCTTCATGAATGTCCAAAAAAATTGAGGAGTTAAATAGTTGTTCCAAGAAACCATTGAATACTGGTAATACTAAATACACAACATTTTCAGTTGTATTGAAGTTATATAATTAGAAAACTCATAGTGGATGGAGTGACACCATCTTTAAAGAACTACTTGGTCTCCTGAATGATATGCTACAAGAAGAAACTGAACTACCATACCAAACATATAATGCTAAACTAATATTACGTTCAATGGGAATGATCTCTAAAAATACATTCTTGTCCAATTGATTGCATATTATTTCACAAGGACCATTAATCACTCATAAAATTCCTAAGTGTGGTAAAGATCGATACAAGAAAAATTAATCAAGTCCTTTGAAATCTATATGGTAATTTCCCATCATTCCATGGTTTAGAATACTATATGTATGTGAGTAAATCGTGACACAATTTACATGTCATGTAGATACAATAATTAAATATGGGAACCTATGTCATCCAGTAGATTATCCTTAGTGGAATAAAATTGATTATGAGTATCCTAAATTTGTAAATGAGCCAAGAAACTTTCATTTTATGTTATCTACAGATGGAATAAATCCTGTTGGTGTAAAAATTAGTACTCATAGTACATGTCCCATCATATTAGTAAATTATAACTTTCCACCATAGTTATGCATAAAGAGAAAATACATTATGTTGTCTCTACTTATATCTGGGCCAAATCAACCCAGTAATGACATTGATGTCTATTTGGATCCATTGATCAAAGATATGAAATTGATGTCGGATACAGGTGTTACATGTATGATGTGCATAGAAGTGAATAATTTACATTAAGTTCCATTTTGTATGGAATGATAAATGACTTCCCCTATTATGGAAATTTATTAGGCTATATAATTAAAGTAATGTTGGGGTGTCCCATTTGTGAAAAAATCACATACTCATTTCAATTGAAACTTTCCTCGAATAATGTGTTTTTAAGAAATCATAAACTTTTACCTTGACAACATAAATATTGATCCGAGATGACAAAATTATATGGGAATATTGAACAAGTTACAACACCATCCCTAGTAACGGGAGATCAACTATACAACAAAGTAAACGATATTGACACTATTTCTGATAAAAAAAATTTGAAAAACCTTACAAAATCATGTTAGAAGAAGAGATAAATTTTATTTGAATTACTATATTTAAATTGTTTGTATGTCATAAATTTTGTTTATGTCATGTATGTAGAAAAAAAATTATTTGATATTTTTATTATAACATTGCTAAATTTTCCTAGAGAAATTAAAGATGGCATCAAGGCTAGGTTGGACTTGATTGAAATAGGGATAAGGGAAGAGTTGGAACTAGGGAAGGGTAAAAGGTGTACTTTTCTTCCTCCATCAGCTTATACTCTATCCAGAACGTAAAAATTTAAATGTTTTACATTTCCTTAATAGTGTAAAATTTCCATAAGGTTATTCATAAAATATCAATAATATCATTTAAATTACTAATTTAGAGTTACAAGAACTAAAATCACACGACTGTCATGTTTTGATGCAAGATTTAATGCATATTGCTTTTCGTTTTATTCTGCCTCAAAATGTATGCCATACATTAACCAGACTCTGCTTCTTTTTAAAATCCATATGCAGTAAAGTTATAGACCCAGTGAAATTTATCATCATGAATAAAGAGGTTGCAATCATATTTTGTGAATTAGAGACGTTCTTCCCACCATCATTCTTTGATATAATGGTCCACCTGATAGTTCACTTGGTTAGAGAGGTTCAATTATTTGGTCTTGTACATTATAGATGGATGTACCCCATTGAATGGTATATGAATATTTTTAAAGGGTATGTCAATAATCAATGTTTTCCCGAAGGTTGTATTGTATAATGATATATTGTTGAAGAAGCTATTTAATTTTATACCAATTTCCTATCATATGTTAAAAGAATAAGTCTCTAAAATTCTTATCACATTGAACGCCTTATGGGAAAAGGGATTTCCAGAAGAGATGTTGTTACAATTACCTTGACATTGCGGGAGCAAGATAACCTTTACATTTTACATAATAGTGTAGATGTTGATCCATACATTGAAGCCCATAAATAAATTATTATACATTTTAATTCATTAAGGGATGAAGGATGGATGTCAAATACACATAATCAATAGGTTATAGGATGGTTTGAAGATCATATTTATAAGGAGTTATCAGAAAATATGAATTCCATTGTCTACAAAATTCAATGGCTATCTAAGGGACCGAATGCAAATGTTATATCTTACACTGGTTATGTAATCAATGGTTATACATTCTATACAAAATAACATTAAGACTTTAGTCTGATGCAAAACAGTGGTGTTAATCTTGTGGATGAAGTGATGCACATATTTGGTTCTAAGGATAAAAATGCAATTTATGAAAATATTTCATATTTTTTCATTATCAAATAGATATACAAGTTTTGTTATACAACATTTGAAGTTCCAATTTTCTATTGCCAATGGGTTTATAAAATCAGTGTAGTGAAAGTTGATGAAATTGGATTCATGAAGGTGAATTTCAGTGTGGAAGGGGAAAATAATGATTCATTAATAATATCATCATAATTAGTGTAAGTATTTTATGTCTATGATCCAACAAAAAAGAATTGTTTGATTGTCCTCCTAGTGACTAAAACAAATGTTGAGTAAGATGAAAATTAAATTGAGGATGACCCTTCCATTGGTAGATCACAATCACTTCCTATTGGGTCCTAATGTAAATAATGTCTTGTATATTAGAAGGGACCGTAAAGAGAGAATTTTGATTCTTGATAAAGGAACCAAATCCCTAAAACCTTTAAAAAATATAGTTAAATGAGAAGGTAAAAGTGTTTTTTAATATACTATGTTTTCCCTTATAATATTATATATTCTCTACTACATTAAAATAACCTAAGTTAAATATTTTGCTATTGATACAAACAATGTATTTTTCACATTATGATGTTACCAATCCCTTGGAAGAACAAACTATAATAAAGTAAATAGGTAATGTTATGATAAACTTTCTATATTTTACCAAAAAAATATATAATGGAATGATGATTTAATTTTCATTATTCCTTGAAGAATTCATTTATTTTATAAGATTTGTGTCCATCTATTATGCCTTTTAAGGAAGAGTAACGACATTATCTCTTCTCAATCACAAAGGTAATCTTGATGTTTAAACAGTAAAATAATTGTCCATAGAATTAATGTATTATTTCATATCTATGTTTAATTTATTTATTTTTAGTATTACTCACAAAATAATTTTTTATTTTATAGTTGGATTCTTTTGTTTTAGTTGGGGTGATCTGTTCATGTTTCATGCCTTTTTACACCAAAACATCCACAGAATTTTTATCTCTCAAAACCTTTTCACCCCTAAAGTGTTTCATTTATCACTTTCTTTCAAGTTTTCTCCACTGCCTTTATAGGAAGAGAAACAACGCTATCTATGTTCAATCATAGAGGTAATCTTGACGTTTTCATAGTAAAATAATTATCCATATAATTAATATATTGTTTTATATTTATGTTTAATTTATTTATTTTTAGTATTACTCACATAATAATTTTTTTCTTTTATAGGTGTATTATTATTTTTGAGTTGGGGTGGTTTTTCCATCTTTCATGACTTTTTTCACAAAAACTTCCATATAATTATTCTCCCTCAAAACCTTTTCACCCCTATATTATTACATTTATCACTTTCTTTTAAGTTCTCTCCACTGCCATTATAGGAAGAGAAATGATGCTACCTCTGCTCAATCACAGAGGTAATATTTATATTTTCATAGTAAAATAATTTTCTATATAAATAATGTATTGTTATATGTTTATATTTAATTTATTTCTTTTTATTATAACTCACATAATAATTTTTTTCTTATACAGATGGAATATTTTATTCAATTCACTCTGGTTGGTCCATCTTTCATGCATTTCTACACCAAAACTTACATAGGCTTTTTCTCCCTCAAAACCTTTTCACCCCTACAGTGTTTCATTTATAACTTTCTTTTAAGTTCTCTCCACTGCCTTTGCAGGAAGAGTAATGAAACTGCCTCTTCTCAATCATAGAGGTAATCTTGATGGTATTACAATAAAATCATTTTCCATAGAATTAATATATTGTATTATATTTATATTTAATTTATTTCTTTTTAGTATTAATCAAAAAAATAATTGTTTTCTTATACATGTGGATTATTTTTTTCTATTTGGGGTGGTTTTTCCATATTTTATGCCTTTTTTCACCAAAACATCCATAGACTTCTTCTCCCACAAAACCTTTCACCCCTATAATATTGAAATTTATCGCTTTCCATCATGTTCCCTACACTACTAAATCATAGTGGTAATCTGAATGTTTCTATAGTAAAATCATTGTCCATAGAATTAATGTATTATTTCATATTTAAGTTTTATTTATTTATTTATAGTATTACTCATATAATAATTGTTTTCTTATGCATGTGGACTCTTTTTTTTTATCTGAGGTGGTTTGTTCGAAGCTTCTCATATAGTATTAGTAGTTCAACAAATAAAGTCAATGGAAATCATAGTAACATTGATAATTAGAATTTATTTTGAGACTTTGGGATGTGTAGGAATCAACTTCACCTCAGTCCGACACACGATGTGACTAGTATGACTCCCAATAACTTCTTTCTATTTAAAATTGACATTAATTTTAGTAAAAAAGAAAAATGACATACTCAAAACTGAGAAAACATATCCAGATAATTTTAATACTTTAAGAAAATGATCCATAAGTCATTTTTCATGTGTAGGAATCAAACGAACCTCAATCTGATACACGAACTACCCGATATGACTCAATGTGGCTGTTATCAATTTAAAATCGACATTTTACTTTAAAAATGTCACTCATTGAAAACTAAGAAAATGTGGTCAGATTTTCTTGATAAATTAAGGAATCGATTCATAAATCATTTTTGATATGTAGGAATTGGTCTCATGTAAAACTGATACAAAATGTGATTGGAATGAGTCAAAAGTATTTGTTTCTAGTTTAAAATGACATTTTAGTAAAAAAAGTGACATACTCAAAATCGATAAAACACATTAAGATTTATTTTATACTTTAGGAAAAATCCATAATTCATTTAGAACATGTAGGAAACAGGAACACCTGAATCTGATGCACAATGTGACCGGTATGACTCTAAGTGCATATTTATATAAAATTGACAAAAATTTTAGTAAAAAGACGACCTACTCAAAACTAAACAGACACATTCATATTGTTTTGATAAATTAATACAATTATCTATAATTTATTTGATATGTGTAAGAATCAGTCGCACTTCAATCTGATGTGCAGTGTGACCGGCACGACTCCAAGTGCGTCTTTTTATTTAAAATTGATATCAATTTTAGTAAAAAGGAAAAATGACCTACTAAAAACTAATAAAAAGAATTTAAATAATTTAACTAATTTAGTAAAACGATTCTTAAGTATTTATTTTATGTATAGGAATTAGTCGTACCTCAATCTGATACATGATGTGCTCAGTATGACTTAATGTGTATGTTATGTGTTTAAAATTGACATTTTAGTTCAAAAAGTGTCACTCATTGAAAATTGAGTAAACATGCTTGGATTTTCTTGAAATTTTATTACATCGATTCATAATTCATTTTTTATGTGTATGAATCGGTCTCACAAAAAACTGATACACAATGTGATCAGTATGAGCTAAAGTGTGTGTTTTGATGAAATTTTAGAAAAAAAGACAAATGACGTAATCAAAATTGAGAAAACACATTCATATTATTTTTATAGTTTATTAAAATTATTTATAATTCATTTAGGATATGTAGGAATCATCTTCACCTCAATTTGACGTATATTGTGGCCGTTATGACTCCAAGTGTGTCTTTTTATTTAAAATTATCATCAATTTTAGAAAAATGGATAACTGACCTACTCAAAACCAATAAAATGCATTTATATTGTTTTTATAATTTAATAAAATGATCCATATTACATTTTTTATGTGTATTTATTAGCCACACCTCAATCTTAAACATGATGTGATCGGTATGACTCTAAGTGTCTATTATTAGTTAAAAATCGACATTTTAGTTAAAAAAGTGTCACTCACTGAAAACCGATCGAACATTCATGGGTTTTCTTGATAATTTATGAAAATAATTAATATTTCATTTTTTATGTGTATAAATTGGTCTCATATAAAACTGATACATGATGTAATCAAAATAATTCAAAGTGCATGTTTTAAGTTTAAAATGACATTTTAGTAAAAAAGAGAACTAATATACTCAAAACTAAGAAAATATATTTAGATTGTTTTGATAATTTAGTAAAATGATCCATAAGTCATTTGATATTTTTAAGAATCATTTGTACCTCAATATAACCCAAGGTGTGACCGATATGACTCAAAGTGTGTGTTTTTATTTGAAATTTACATCAATTTTAGTAAAATGGACAACTAACCTACTCAAAACTGATAAAATACATTCAGATTATTTTCATAATTTATGAAAATGATCCATAATTCAATTTTTACATGGATTAATCATTCACACCTCAATCTGGTACACAATGTGCCCGGTATGACTAAAAGTGTCTGTTATAAGTTTAAAATCGATATTTTAGTTCAAAAAGTGTCACTCACTAAAACCCAATCAAACACGCTTGATTTTCTTGATAATTTAGGAAAATGATTCATAAGTTATTTATTATGTGTAGGAATCAGTTTCATGTAAAACCAAAACATGATGTGATCAGAATGAGTCAAAAGTGCGAGTTTCCAGTTTAAAATGACATTTTAGTAAAAAAGACAACTGACATACTCAAAAATAAGGAAACACATTCCTATTGTTTTTATACTTTAATAAAATTATCCAAAATTAATTTAATATGTTTTGGAATCAGCCACACCTCAATCTGATGAACAGTGTGACCAGTATGACTCTAAGGGCATCTTTTTATTTAAATTTGACATCAATTTTAGTAAAATTAACACATTTTGTTAATTTATTTCCTTGTATTATTACTAACATAAGAATTTTTTTCATATATAGGTGCATTATTTTTCTCGAGCATGGGTGTTTTTTTTGGAAATAGCATGAGTCGGTTCAGGATTAAAATACAAAGTAACATTGAAGTTTTTGAATGTCTGTAATAATTTGTATTTATGTAATTGTATAAACCAATGTTTGAAATGTCTATAATATAGTATTTTTTCTTGAATTTGGGTTTTAAATTTTATTTTGTTTAAATTGTTTATTGGGACTTGTTTTTATTGATAACAGATGTTTTTTTGCTATTGTGGTGTCCTGTTACAGCAAATTTCACTAGTGCTACAGTGTGTTGTTGTAGCACACTAGATTATGGCCCTTTATCGGCACTTTTAAAAGAACTAATAAAGTAAAACTTTATCAGTTATTCTATAATCATTAATAAAAGGTCCTTTATCAGTGATTTTATAAGTGTTGATAAAAGTAAACTTTATCAATGCTTCTATAAGTGCTAATAAATGGGGCATTTAATGGCTCTAAATAAAAGCACTGATAAATGGTAGCTTCATCAGAACTTTTTTATCATTGATAAAACACCATGGATTTTAATCTTGCTCATGTATTCTTCACTTTTATAGCATGGATAAAGGTCATTTATAGCACTATTAAAGGTCTATTTTATAGCAATGATACTTTCAAGAAAATGTGATCTCTCACATGAAATTCCAAATATTTCCTCCAGATATTGATATAAATATTTTATTTATTTTATATTCTTTAATATGATTCAAATTGATATTTACCATTATATTTTTATCTCTAACATGTTTTGGGACTACGATCTTTCGTTCACCAAAAACATCCCAGGAAGATGGAGTATGATATCTCTTTCCATATAATGTTTCATATGATGCTATTTAGATACTTGAATGGAAGCTATTATTATAGGTAAACTCTAAAAAAAATCCCATATACATTCAAAGTCAAGTGAGAGAAACCTAAAAATGTATTCAAATGTTTTAATAGTCTATTTACATAGTCCATTAGTTTGAAGATAGTAGGTGATTCTCAAGCGAATCTTGGTATCAAGATTCTTTTGATGACTTGTATATAATTTTGAGGTAAATAGTATATCACTATCAAAAAAATTGAAAGAAGTGCCCCATAAAGTATTAAAAATTCATTAATATAGTGTCTTAAAAGGTTTTTAAGAGGTAAAACTTCTCTTATAGTAAAGAAATTTTCAGATTTGTTAAGGTGATAAAAAATAATCCATGCTGAATTATTCTTTCAAGGAGTCATTGGTAATCAAGTAAAAAAGTCCATATTAATCTCATCTCATTTCCAAATAAGAATATGTATAGGTTTCATAGATCCTATAGGATACTATCTCTTAACCTTCACCTATTGAAAAATAAGGCATATTGATACATGATCAACAATTTACTATTTCATATTATCCCACCAAAAATGTTCCTTCAATCCCTACATATCTTGGTGCTGCTAGAGTATATTGAGAAATTTTATCCATGAGCATCATCCAAAAATTCCATTTTCAGATTAGGTATAGTTGTAAAATGTGGCCTCTTTCCAAATTTTAGAACTCCATCTTCATATATGAATCCTACCAATTTTGCATCATTCATGACAATAATTTTATTTTTATATTTTTCATCATTATGCTGAGAACGTTTTATATTTTCAAATATATATGGTTTAGAAATCATTTGAAAGAGCAATAATGTTACCCCTTTTATAATAATTCTCATAACCTTTTTCAATAAATACATGAACATAAGATCTCTTTCAATTCTTATTTTGGTAAAAACTCCATGATCTTTCCTACTCAATGAATCCTTTACATTCTTTTCCTTCTTTAGGAGTTAGTGTATTGATAAATAATAATCCTTGAGTATTTTGATCCATTGAATTGGCCTCATATTGATATCTTTCCATGAAAATATATATTTAGGACTATTATGATCTTTATATATCTCACATATTTTTTCATAGAGGCAATGTCTATATATATTCAAAAAATGATTATGCCTACCAACTCAATATCATGAGTTGGAAAGTTCTATTCATGAGTCTTTAACTACCTTGATGCATAGAAAATTACATTATCACTTTTCATAATGACATAATCATGTCCCTTCTGCAATGTATCATTATACATCACAAATCCATCATTTCCTAATGGTAGAGTCAAAATCAGGGCATTGACTAATCACCTCTTCAATTCTTAAAAACATTCTTCACATTCCTTTTTCTATACAAACTTATCCTATTTATGTGTAGGATTAGTGAAAGGGTTATCCAATTATTATTTTTTGAATAAAATCACCAATAGTAATATTCTTATCCAATGATACTACATACCTAAGTCATATTCATTGGCGTACTCTATTGTTTGACTTCCTTTGAATTTGTTGGATCAACTCAGTCTCCAAAATTAGAGACAATGTGGCCATGGAAACAAAAAATTTAAAGCCAGAATTCAATCATTCTAAATTTATTATATAATACTTTTCCTCTAGTTTTATCAAGAATGATCCAAAAAGTGATTCTCATAGTCCTCGTAGCTTTTAGAATATAATATGATATCATCAATAAATACCACAAAAAAATTATCAATATATTCCTTGAATAATATGTTCATTAGATTCATAAAAATAGATTGTGAATTAATTAATCCATATGGAACTACTATAAAATCATAATGTCTATACCTCATATGAAAATCTATCTTTTGAATATATTCCTTATTTACTCACAAATAATGATACCTATAATAAAGGTAAATCTTTGATAAATATTTTGATCTGCAAATTTGATCAAATAATTCATCAATGTGAAGGATAGAATACTTTTTCATTATCCTAATGTAATTGATTTCCCTATAATCAATGCACAGCCTCATTGATCCATCTTTCTTTTTAAAGAAAATAACAAGGGATCCCCAAGGTGAAACACTAGGGAATATGAATCCCTTACAAAAAATACTCTAGTTTTTTATATAAATTCATTAATTCCATAGTTGATATTCTATAGGGATACTTTGATATAGTTATTTCATCATGGATTAAATCAATATAATAATAAAATTTATGTTCTAATGGATCTGTGGGTAATTCCTTTAGAAACACATCAATATATTGTTGTACGAGAGGTACATTATCAATTTTAAGATTTTAATTTCCATAATTAGTTTGAATAATATATTATTTCATAATAATCTAATTTATAATAGATATTGGGAGTTGATGTAGACATGAATTAGGTGATGACTTATACCCTCTAAAGATAAAGGATTCCACATCTTCATCATGAATCATAATTTCCTTTTCTTAAAAATATATTTTTACATCATATTTTGAAATCTAGTCTATACCAAAGACTATATCAAAAATAAAAAAACATGATAAAAAAGTAAATAAAATGGAATTCTTATGTGTCATAATGAGAATTTAATGATGAATCCTTGTTATAGTGATATTTCCACTAATATTTTTGACTGAAACTCTCTTAATAAGGTGCTAGGGAAATATCTAATGTTCTTATAAAACATGAAATATATATAGGGTTTCAAGGATCATGAATAAAATTAATCATTAACTAAATTTAAGGCTATGATTAATGCACCTTCCAAAACATTTTTAGGAAATTCAACCTCATATATAGTGATCAGATAAGCTTGTACTTCTCACCTTGGTATCTTCTATAGTAGATTTCCTTGATGATTAGGACATTGGTTTGAATAATGACCCATTTATTTATAGTTTAATCACTGGATAGTTTTTTTCTATTTCTTCCATTTAAATTCATTTTCCATATGACCCTTATCTCTACACTTATAAAAAAATCCCATAACCTTTAATATTTTTTGAGGATGTTTCTTTACACAATTTTTAGAAGATTAAAATTGGATAATTTTATTCTTATTATTTGAATCATTCCCCTATTTCTTGGTGTTTATATGAAAAATAATTTTCTTTATTTACCTTGAATATATAGGTTATCAAGAATTCCTTCTCTTTTTTGAAGGAATATAAAACTATTATATTGTTTGATGAAAAATTTTGAGAAACCAGTTCCCTTATAGGCTCGGCATAAACCCATTAAAGAGATGGTCTATCTTGATTTCTAAATTATGTATGTAATCCATAGTATAACTAGATAATCTTGTAAAGGTATCCCCATACACTATAAAACATTCTTATTCCTTTTTATTAATTCTAAAGAACTTTTCATTTTAGTTCATTGCTCATGATGGAATTATTTATCAAAGTATGTTAAAATATCTTCAATCCATATGTTTTATTTCATATTCCTCCATAGTATCTATATCAATGACCATAATTAATCAATATAACATTTGAGATAATATACCATCAATATAACCCTTTCCATTTTATCATGTCCGAGACCCATGAAATATCTTTTCAAGAGACTTAATCCATTTCTTATCTATATCTGGATTAACAGTTCCACTAAATGATGGAGACTTATATCACATTAAATGATATAGTATATGTGTATCATGTTATGTAACTCTATGTTTTTTCATTCATTCAAGTTTATTACACATGGCCTATTTTAACTTCCCTAATATGTTCAAGATTTAGTTGGCTACAAAACTAGTTATATTGGAATTCTTAGTTGGGAAACATCTACATTAGTCTAGAGTATTGATACCATTATTTTTTCCAATATCCATTTCTAAACAATGGATTATACCATATTTTCTCATTACATTGTGAATTTTAAATAATAATATATGATTCTAAATCTGGTGTAATATTTAACATAAATTGAAAATTTATTCTTTGTAAATATTAGAATCATAAACTTGGATTATTTGGGAATGACTTTATATAATAAAAATATTATCAAATATTTAATAATGGTTTGTAAAGTATGTATAAATTAACTTAGTAACATGCCTTAGGAGTGTCAAACCTGGTTCACAATAAGATAACACTCATTGTGAATCCTAATGATGGTTAAGATATACTTGACCAATTCTTTTCATAGTTATTACCCCTAGTTTCATCTATTCCAAAATGACATTCAATTTTATTATTTAGATAGGGTTGTATTTCTAGGAAAACCTCATAATATACACATTACCAAAACTTTTAAAATATTTTCATACAATTATACATATCCTTGAATTATATCCTATGGTTATTTTCCTTAATCTATGTTTTTATAAATATGGTTTTCAAGGTTTATACTAAACTTTATATGATTCTAACTGTAAAAATCCCAACTCTAGTAGCCTAGAGTTGAGGTATACATTCTTAAAATTTATTAAGTTATAATTAATCACATACTAAAGGATAAAATATTTTAGTAGTCTAAAAGAACTATATAGATACATGATTCCCATTTTTTCATTAGAAATAAAATATAAAACATTATAATAAAAAACATTCAACATCCATGAACTTATTAAAATAATTCTTATTCATATCTTAGTGAAAGGAAAAAAATAGGGGTGGGATAAAATTCCCTATAAGTTTTATATACAATAGAAACTATCATGGGTAAATAATCCATAAATAATATGGTAAGGTAAATATCCAAAAACACATTCCATTTAATTAATAACTTGATCATGAAATTATTCTATGGATAATATCAATGTAATAATATCATGGATAATAATAAATGAAACATTAATTAAATAAATGATTAATATTAGATATCTTCATCTCAAAAATTATGATATAAATATCATCATGACATTGTGCCAGGATAGTTTAATCGATAGTCAGGTATCCACCAAAAACCCATTTAATTTGGCTAATTGATCTGTCTCATGAGACTTGTCAATAGATTGAGGGGGTAAATAATTTCAGGAACACCCATAATTAAATTACCAATATATTCCTCAAGTATTGAATGATAAATTTACTTCATAATCTATATTCCTTATCAATAAATGTTTGTATTGAGTAAATATTAGAAAATATCAATATTTTCTCACTAAATCAAATTACATTCAAAGTAAAACACCGTATATAGAAATGGTATAAAGTTAATGAAATAATAAAATCCATTATAAAATGAATATGGATATTTAAGAGAAATATAAAATAAAATGATAAAAAAAATTATATTTTCAGGATAAAGTTAATGTCAACAAAATTAACCAAGATATGAGATATGACTATCAAAAAAATATATTTTATAGTAAAATCAATTCGTATAAATAAGAAAAAGAAAATGGAAACAAATATTTTAAAATAATTTTGTGTAAAGAGTTTACTTTTCAAAATAATTGAAATATCATAGAAGATGATAAAGGCTGTAAAATGGCTATTATGGGGGGAATGTCTCATATATACTAAATAGAAAACATTCATTTTGACTTTTTATTATGAAAATCGATAATGAACCTTTCGGGAGAAAATTATAAATATTACATTCAAACTATGTAAAAATTCATGGATTATTTAAAATTTACACAATAAATCAATTTAGTAATAAAAAGGTCTTTTTTTAAAACAATTTTGGAAAATATTGATATGGAAGAAAAATATACCCGATTCAAAAGAGAAGTAAGATCATATTTTATGTTAAAAAATTCTCTTAAAGAGTAACTTATATTGAATAATTAATCTTCATGAATAAATATATATTCATGTTAAGTACCTAAAATGGGTATTATATACACACTATAAAAATAAATAGGGTCATAATACCAAATATTCCTCAATAGAGTGTGAATTGAGATGAAATCCCTTGTGTAACATTTCCCTTTAGTTAAAATTTATTTAGCATCGTATGTAATGATTTTGAATATGATATTTTTTTTATAACAGAATCTTGCTAATATT
Source organism: Viscum album (assembly GCA_963277665.1). Taxonomy (NCBI): domain Eukaryota; kingdom Viridiplantae; phylum Streptophyta; class Magnoliopsida; order Santalales; family Viscaceae; genus Viscum; species Viscum album. The sequence continues at coordinate 1,710,047,622 of OY728165.1, read as the reverse complement.
TATTTTATCTTCTTATGACATATTATCCCCTATTAATTAACAATATTTCATTATTTTTATTTCTTCTATCGTTAATTTCTTTGTTTTCTCACACATGTTTTGTTGAATAATTTTTCATTTCTTGGGAATAGGATATAGTTCCATAATATCATGACTTATATTTATTTAATAGACATTTTATTTATTCCATATATATATATGTGTGTGTATTTATAATAATTTCTTGAAAGTTATACATGGAAAATGAATCACATATCTTCATGAAGATGGCAGGTCATACATACACATGAGTGACATTATCATTTCCAAAATGGGTGAAAGGGTAAGATGATATATGACATATTAAATTTATTGAATAAATATTAATTCAAAATTAATATATGAATTCATTTGTTCCATCATTATTAATATCAATGTGAGTTGGTGATGGAAAAAAATGATATCAGTTTGTGAGGTAGTGGTTCTTCGCACACACGAGCGATGGTTTTGTTTCCAATTTGATGGAGAAGTAGATGAATAAATATTATTACATTAAAATAATAACATAATTATATATGTAAGAAACTATTATAATTATGTTTTAATTTTTAGGACATAATTTAATGTGTTAAAAGAAGAAGTAAAAAAATAAAGAGCTTCATTAAGACGATTACCTTCTCTTAGTGAAACCTCCTCTGGTTCTCTTCTTAAGGAACCTAGGGTTGGTCATTTAAGAAGAACATAATCTCAATAAAATGGATAAGGATGTTTGAGATATATTTTTTCATGGTTTTGATAAATGGATTAGGAGGTGTGAACAAGTGAGGGTAAGAGGTTCCCTTTTATAATTGAGGTGAGTGGAACACATGTAATTTTTCATAGTTTTAGAATATTATTAATTAACTTTATTGAAAAAATGGATCCCAAATGACTCATATTATAATTTATGACTCGTATTATAATTTTTTAAATTTAGGTTTGAAATAAAACCAGCCAATGGGTTTTAATAAATTTTATTTCATTTTAACCCTTACCTTTTTAGGTTATACCCTAGTAAACCTGTTTTCACCTTAACTGTGGTGATAAATTTTTACAGTTTTTACTATTCATTATGAGGAAAAATGAAAGTGGACTCATTAAAAAAATTTGAAATTATAATTCAAAATAAGGAATCAATTTTTCATATTCAATTCCCATAAGTGGAAGAGTTTAATTTAAAAATAAACCCACAAAACTTGATAAAAAATGGTTTTTCAAAAAAAATGCATTTTTCAAGCATAAGATGACCTTAAATTAACTAGGTGACTACTAATAATAATTATATGGATTTAAATTAATATATATTTATATAATATATATATATATATTATTTAAATCATTCATTGTTAATTATCATTTTAATAAATTAAAATGAAATGACGCTATGCATTTAAAAATAGTTTTTTGAAAAATATTCCATTTTACCTAAAAATGTTCTTATCCTTATTTATATAAAATTTATAATGAATAAATGGATTATTATACATATTTTAACAAATTATTACAAATTAAATTATGAATAGTTAATTACTATATTTTCAATAATTCATAAAATCTTATTCTTAAGGAAAAAATTAAAAAACTTATTATGGGATTATTTTGACCCAATATGTTCAAAATATATATTGATACTATAAAATTTAAAATTTTTCTATTATATAAAATATTAAAATTTTCATTGTATTAAAAAAATCACTTACTGTAATTTATTCTCAAGTGTTACACTATCATTTTTAAAAAATTTATTAATGAAATTATTTTTGGCTCAACTCAAAAAAACTATTTTCGTTAGTTTCATGAAACTTATGAAGATTTTGTTTGAGATGAGTATGATGGGTGGAAAAATCTAATTCATTGCTTCTAAATATCTTGGTTTCTATAAGGAATAAATTTATATCAATATAAGTATATATGATATTTACTTAAAAATTTGGGTTTTCCAATGCATATAGAATCAGTATTATAGTAGGAACATCTTATAAACTAGATCCCAATGAATCTAATAAAATGGTTAATAAAAAACTACTCAGATGGATGGTTGGAAGTTTACTCTAATTTAGGTCTAATCGACTAGGAATTATGTACTTTGTATGCTTGTGTTCAAGGTTCCAAGTTAATTGGTACGAATCCCAATTTAATGCAGCCAAGAGGATCTTCTGCTACTTTAATAGGACATAAGAACATGGATTATTCTATTCATTTAGAACTGATCTTACTTTTAAGATTTATTATGAGGCTTAATCTGATGAATTTAAAATATATTATAAGTGAACTTCTAGATACTTTCATTTCTTACTTGATTCATTAGTTTCATTGTAAAGAAACACTCAGTTTCAGTTTTCACTTCTAAAACTAAATATTTGGGGGGTGGAAGTTATTTCAATCAGTTTTTGTGGATGATACTCATATTCATATAATTATTTTTGAGCTTTACTCAAAGTGTGGTTTTTTTATAACACTAGTGTTATCACTTTATCTTGAAACCCAACACATCACTCATGTGTGAAGAACATAGAAACAAGAAACCACTTCCTTCAGAACCACACACAAAAAGGAGATATTATTTTCATGTTTATCATAACTAAAAATAATCTTATTGATATTTGTATAACACACTTAAATTCAGAGAAATTTATATATATTAAATAAAATATAGGTATGATCAATAAAAATTGATCATAAAATCCACTTTTGTTTCAACTATCTCATAGCATTAAAAATTCTCAAGAAAGGGGGCTGGTATTCTTTATTTTAGAATTGTATTAAATTTATATTTAGGTACTTTATATGTTATAGATGTTCATTTTACATAAGTTCATTTGATTGAACTTATAAAAAGAACTCTTAACATTTAGTGAAACCACAACTAATGGAAGTTTTCTTTTTTTGTTAATTTTAATGAAAATTAACTTTGGTAAGTTTGAATTTACACTATGATTTATATTTATGAGAATACCCCATATATTTTGTAAGAAAAATCATCTTATGCATTTTTTATACTATAATTCTCTAAATTTTATTTTCTCACTTTAATTCCATTACAAAAATAATTTAAATACTTTATTTATGAATAGTTTTTTAGACGTTAAACATCTTAAATATGAACTATTCATTTACATTTGATATCTTATGTATGGAAATATTATGCATTAATATCTTGCATTCTGATTCCTTAACAAAAATGTTCAAAAAACTTATGTATCTTTCATGCAATAATTGTATAGAATTTAGCTATTTTCATTAATAATATTATGAATTAATTTGTAATAATATGATTAATCCCCATGGATAAAAGATGTGTTTTATTTAGTTTTTAATATAATTATATATATAATTCTTCAAAAGATAAGGAAAAATATTTTGATCAATCACCCAAACCATCTTTTTCAGAAGAAGGTCATCTTTAGTTATTGGAAGATAACTTCAGGAATGCCCGTGGTTTTATTCTTATGATTCATTAATTTCCTTTACTAACTCGCTTTATGTCCTCTAATCTAAAAATAAAGAGAAATGTTTTATTTGAATTATTTCAATAAGGGGTAGAGGTAAATTCTAGAAGGAATGAAAATTATGATGAAAATATTAGTTTATCCCTGTGTATTCATCATAATCTCACAAAAGTTATAGGAAAATTGTTTCACTTACTTACTTATTTCAAAATTTTAAATTATTTATTTTAATTATTTTTTGTTTTCAATTTTTTTACCTTCACAAATGTGGATAAATTGGTATTTTTTCTTTATGGGGATAAACTTTTATTTTTCTTTATGGAGAGAACGTGGTAAGTTCATCCCCTATATCCATTATTTCACAAAGCGGGAGATATTTGAATAATAATGCGGATAATTATTCATTGGGTAAATTATTTATAAAATGGGTATATTTTAACAACCCAAAATTTTATAAATGAAGTTTCTTTTCTGATTAAATTAAATTCCCTATTAGGTAATGTGGTTATAGAAATCATATTCACTACTTGGGTTATTTTAAACTGTTATAAATTATATCTTTTCATCTTTAAAATTCCATTAATAATCATAACCACTGATAATATAGATGTTCTAAAGTGATCATATGATTAGTATATATTTAAGTTTTATGATAAAGTCTAAGTGATACAGTTGAAAGAAGTAAGGCCTTGACTAGTAGGATCATACCCTATGAAGCCCATTTATTATAACCTTTAAGGGCAATGGAATTAATAGGATTTCTCTTTTTCCAATACTAGTATTATATTCAAAAAAAATCATGAGTGAAACTATTTATGGGAGATGTATAAGCTCATTGAGATCATGAGCCAAACCATATTCACCAAACCACCCCATGATAATCTCACGATCGCAGTTTTTTACCTTAGAGCATTCACTGGTGTAATAAAAGACTATGTATCTATAACCTAATAGTATCAATTTTTATATTTTCTTTTAATAAAAAAATTATTATTTTTATCTGTTTTTTATATTTAGTTCTAAATGATTAGATAATGAGTTTGATAAAAATTAGATCCTGATATGATAAAACATAAATTGTATTTTAGGGGAATGTATAGATTCAGTCAAGAAACTCTATTTTAATGAATTCAAGAATGATTTTAAAAGATTATATTTTAATAATATATTTTTATTAAATATTTTTTATTAAATATAAATGATAATATAGTTTTATGAAGTCAAAAATAATTTTATAAGGTTCAAAAAACTGTTATTGTCAAGAAAACCATTAATTTTCAATAAAAGTAAATATTTGATTTTAATTTTTAAATTACCATATATATAGAATTATTGGGATAATTTAAATATTATTTTTTAAATCATCATGTTGAAAATAGTCAATGTTTATTTCTTCTTAATTTTTGGATACATTTTGTTTTTTATGTCAAGATTAAATAGGGTATAAAAATACAGTGTCTATAACGAAATCATAATGAACCAAAAGTGATTTGATATATTACATAAAATGTATACATGACCGAATATATATTCACCCTAAAAAATAATGTGTATTTAGGTTATTATTTAAATTTTTTAAACCATTAATGAATCTGTGAAAACTTATATTATATTTCAAGGTTTTAAAATCAATTATTTATAAACATGACTCACCTCTGAATCAACAAGGGTATTATTTTAATGATATCATTTATTGAACATGTAAATAAATTAAAATAATTCCACTTTTTAAGAAATCGTGGGAAAAAACATAATATGGTTTATATTTTTTATTACTTTATCTTATAGAGTCCAAAACCTATGTCTAGAAACTAATAAAGAACTATCCCCTCTTTTATTTTATAAACCCATGAAACATCTCATTACTCTTCATTAAAAAACCTTTGATCTTAAAATCAATCTATATTTACCTCTCTAGATTCCTCCTAAGGTTCTTAAAGATCTTAAGAATCCCTTCCAAGCTTTTTGAAACACCCTCTCAATGTAAGGGATCCTCATTTTCTTCTCTTTATTCGAGTACCTCATTTATGTTATGTCTGTTTTTCTATTTTTTCATGTTGGGATATATTTTAATACATCTCTATTACTATCATTTTTATTTATATGTGATTATATACCCATTTCACTCTCTTTAAACCCTCCCATTAACCTTTTTGTACCCTAGTTTTGCTTCTAAATTTATTATGTGATTTTCCCTACCAAAACATTTGTGTAGTAAATACCCGTGTAAGAACCTGGTTCTTATTATTGAGGTACATGTTTCTTCTTTTCCTTTTTACTTAAGTGTTTTATAGAAAATAAGGGAAATGGGGAAAAATACAAAAATTTGTGGGTACACACCGTGTACTTTTTCCACACGTCGTGTACTTTGGCCGTGTGGAATAAGTGTACAGGGCATGTCAGCCTGTCGGTGATGAAGGGTGTAAAAACTGACTACACACCGTGTACTTAGTATATACACACCGTATAATCATTCTGCAGGTGAACAGTAAGGCGGTGGGAGTAGCTGCCAGCAGAATGATAGTACACACCGTGTACTTAGACATACACGTTGTGTAACCAAGTCGGTCGATGAACAATGAGGCGGTGGAAGGTGGCCGCCAGGGGAATAGTTAAAAAAATGGAAAGTACATGTCGTGTACTTGAAAGTACACACCATGTAGTTATGTTTTTTTGCTTAAAACATGCAGTTGCCTCCTCTTTTGATAGAGGAAGCTTAGACCACCCCAGAGTCGTGGGAGAGAAGGTCTGATCTTGGAAGAGTTTCTGACCGCACACCAGGACTCTGACTCCTTCACCAACGATCTCGTTTGAACCGCGGGAGTGAGTTATTCTCTCTTCTTGATTGTTTCCTTACAATTATTTCCCGAGGGAAAGTTATTTACATTTTAATAGGTGAATGTTTATCCCATATCTATGCCATTTTGGGTTGATTATAGTGTAACATGTTTTGGCTGCTTTCTTAGAATTATGAACGTATTGCATCATTATATATATGACTATTGGTAATTTCCTTACTTCTGTACCGTTGTCCATTTCAGTTTGGTATTGTTTATTGCTTCCACTTTTAGTATGTTTTTACTTTCTTTTCTACACTACACTTTGAAAAATGAGGGCATAGTTTCCCCACTATCAGACCAAGGATCTCACTGCTAGTTGGTAGCCTCTGGCATTTGGGAAAATGTGCTTGAGGTCATATGACCAACCGTGTTCGGGGCACCCGTTTTGTAGCACCTGGATCCGGGATGTTACAACCCATACCCATTTCCACTCAAGGGTATTCAACTATATGTACCTATAGTTCATTTACTGGGTAGGTACATGTATATAACCCAGACTACTTACTTTCGGGATTAAATGTGATGAAATATGTCCTTATGTTGATTGATTTATGTGGTACACATTAGCATATACATATTATGATGGATGCACCCAGATAGCACTCCAATGTATTGGGTAATGTCTTGGTCTTGTGAGAGATCATATATGGTATTAGGGATTGAACCTATTATAGTATGGGAATCTTTCCACCATGTGATATTGTCTTGGTAGTTAGCCTTTACTTATATTTATGACATGATCTATGTTGTTTTCACATTCCCATATTGTGTTTATTCTATCTTGTTATATTTTACCACATTATTCAAGATGATTATTCTCACTATTATTTATGTTACCTTGATATTCCTCTTGGATCACATCACTACAAAAAAAATCTGTGTTTAGCGGTGTTTTTTTGGCAGCAGTTTATTAAACCGCTGCTAATTTTTTTGAAAATAATTTAGCAGAACTACCGCTAAAACATTCATTTTTTTCAAAATCCCAACACTTCTCCCCTGAATCCTGCACTCCCCAGACCCCCATGATCCCCTGACCCCCCAACCCCCATATCCCTACCCTCATCGCGCCTCTCCATCACACCTCGTCGTCGGTCCCAAGCATCACCTCCCTTCGTTGTGCCTCACTGCCGGTCCCAAGCCTCACTGCTTCTCACCGCTGGTCCTGAGCCTTGCCTCCCCTCTATTGTGAATTTTTTGGATTCCTAAAGATTATTTTTGAGGTATTTAAATATATATATTCAAATAATATCTTTTATGATATTTGTGTGATAGTTCTAGAGATTCAAAAAAGAAAATTTTTTACTCTAATTATGATGACCAAACTATATGATTTCAAGATTATCATATTGAATAGTTTCAAATATAGATATCATTTTATTACTAATTTTCACAGACTTTTTAATTTTTAATATTTGAAAATAACATCATGGTCTTTTGAGATTTAAATAGGAGGAAATAGTTTTTAGAATATATTTTTTATGAGTAATTAAGTAAGCCTATAAATTTAAAATTGATTATTAAATAATCAGTACATTAAGTTATTAAATCAGGAGGGAGCTTGAATTTATTTTGAATATTATGAAGTCTCAAATAGAAGATTTTTCTTTTTTTTTTTGAATCATTATAGAGAGAATTAAAGGTATTTTCATTTCTAATTTGGACACCATTGTAAACCAGATAGATCCAGTATCAAGGGAGGAGACTTTTTTATTAGGGAATGGATTTAGGTTAAGGATGATTCATACCCTACTATAATCACTTTATTACATTACTAATTCATCTATGTATTAGAATTATCTTGGGAATAGTAAGGAAAAATTCACTCACGTCAGGGTTGAACCTTGTAAAAAACTTGTGTGCCTTGTGTTCATGTTTGTTTTTTGCAAATGGGTAAGTGATAGTTTCTGATGTCTAGGGGTTCTTCACTTTAACTAGTTAAATATGGTTATTTAGAAAGGAAATTATAAAGACTTTGTAATATTAATTCAAACCCCTTCATATTATTACATATCGTATCACCTAAGAACATTAGGTAATTGGGATGAAACCCCTTGGAGAAAACCCTTAGTTCAATGGAGCTAGCATAAGTGTATGGGGAGAGAATTTTATACTCAAATTTATTTTTATTAATTTCATCCAAATTATTTTTAAAAAAAATTCTAAGATGGATGGAGGAAAGAGATGCACTGATATAAATGCCCAATGTAGTGGATACAATAGTCAATGTGATGATTATCCATATGTTAAAAAAACTTCATGGGTGCTAATATTAAAAACATCATAGTTGTATTAACACAATGACTCAATTTGTGGATAATAACCATAACCATATGAAAAGTCCTACTTTATCATGGCATTTACCTGAGGAAATGACCTATTTTATTTTTTGGTCCCATGGATCCACTTATAGTTTAATGGTTTTCATCATCATTGGAAAAGATATTTAATATAGGTGAATACTATGAACAATAGAATTTTTTTTAAACAATTTATCATCTTGAAGGAAATTTTGATCAATGATGTGCATTAATAAATAATATAAATAATTAATAATACCTTTAATCTATGTTATGGTGTGATTTAATGAGGTTGTTACTTAATAAATACTTCCCTCAAAATGTAATAATCAAGATGAGATGAAAATTCCTTGAACTAAAGTAGAATAATAATGTATCCACTGAGATATATAAAGTTAACTTTACTCAGTTAGAAAGTTATGATTTTTTATTTTGTCATTGATCTAGAAATTAATAATGATATATTTTATAATGAATTAAATTCAAGTCTTTATAATACTTTAGAGATCTAGGAGTTCAATATTTATGAATTAATTTTATGTTATACTGGAAAGATATAATTAGAGTTATTGAATAGTCAATGATCTTGGAGTCTTTGATAATAAGTTAAAAGTGGAGAACCATACTAGAAATTCATCTAATAAAGAAGGAGAAAGTAAGAAATTTTTGTATCCCAAATGTAATAAAATAACCCAAGCTTCACCCTCCAAATCTATGATTCATCCCACTACAAGGACTAAAGTGAATTCTTGATCACCACAGGATAGAAATTAATTCCTGAGAATCAAACATACTCTATTGGGAAATATTTCACCTAATAAAATATAATACAAGAAAATTGGGTTCCACCCCAAAATTCAGAATAGCCTTCCATTAAATTGGTGGGTCATACATACATGATAAGAAGTTTTGAAATAACATATAACCAAATATGGCATAGAAACTCAAAACCAGATGTAAAAAAACAAGGCCAATTAAAATATAAAACAACATATACATAAATAATTCTAAGAGAAATTAAACAATGTGATGGTAAGCTTGTTAGGCTGAATATACATGACATACCAAAATAAATGACCGAAAATAACTAAAACATGAACCAATTAAACTCATCGTTGTGTGAATAAGGGGTATCTACCACCTATCCATCTCCTCCAAACCCCCCAAAAAAGATAAAATAAACCAAATACCTCATAGAGGATCCTTTACTTTAATAGAGTAAAATAATAAAAAAACTATATACACCATAAGGGTGGAAATATGGTGTGAGTATAACAATCCCCATAGGACTACACTACATGTTGTAACACCCTATTCTCACATTTATGTGTATAAATTTATTATATTATATATTATATTAAGTTTAAAGTGTTTTGGGATGAAAAATATAAATATTTTGATACTTTTCTATGATTTAAGGTTTTCACGTGGTTTTGTAAACCACAAAGGTAAAGTGGGTATGTAAAAAATGAAACCTATTTTAAAAGGGGAATTGTTTTTATTTTTTATTTTTATTTTTTTAATTATTTTTTCACTAATTTAATTCCCCACTTTGAATAAAAAGTTCAAGAGACCTACCCCTACCAACTCTCTTTGTCTCATATCCTTCCATAGTGTGATCTAGGTGATTTATTAGTGGTTTCTCATTAAAATAATAAGGTGAGGGTCTATTCACTCTTATCCTACCTTATTCTCTTTATTTTTTCCTTTTTTATAACCTCTTCTCTAACCCTAGTAGCCATGGTGTTTGAAACTCATGTCTAGAGATGTCTTAAATGGGGGTTTTTGTTTCCTAGGTATTGTGAAGTTCATCCTGTGACCTTAGATTCTATTATTCATTGAAGGTGATGTGATTTTTTTCATTGAGGTAGGTGTCTCCATACCCTTCCTTTTATTTGGGAGTTATTTTAATTATAGTCTTTTTAAAATTCTTTTTATTAACTAGAAAAATAATTTATAAGATGCTTGTAATGGTTTTATCAAGGAAAACACTACTTTCTCATGTCTTCCTTATGGAAAAATCAAAGGAATTCATAATGATAAGGTATTTTAATTTAAAATGTAATTATATGCATGTATCATGTTTGATAAAATTCCAATGAGGTTTTTCCTTAAAATAAATGAATTACACATGATGTTTTCAACGAAATTGATTTATAATGGTGTGTACTCCATGGAACAAGAATTTTCCTTACCTAAAAAGGATGTTCTTGGTTTATGGAAATGTATTGTTAACCTTATTTATTGATTATTATTTTAATTTTATATTGCTTTTATATTCTTTGGATTTCAAATTCTTTGGGTTTTAAATGTATGGTGATGAATTAGAAAACACCCATGTGTTTTCAAGTGAAATAAGAATGATATAATGGAAGAAAAGAAGCATATTCTTTAAACTTCCATATTGGTAATTAAATTTTTTGCGGTATAATATTTATAAAGTCCTAGAAATTTCATATAATTTTTTTTAATTATAGGTAATTATTAAGAGACTGTGACAATTGATGGCACATTCAGTAAACATGCGAGCAACGATTTCTATCTTTTGAACCAGTTCTCAGAATTAAAGTTAGAGGGCACCGTTGAACTCGCAGCGTCGGGATTCGCTTAAGGGAGGCTTAACTTTGATCATAGTTGGTCAGGTGAAAATTTTATTTTTTGAAACATTTAAAGAAATAATAAAATAACATTAAAATTGTTATTTTATTATCCTACCTCCTATTGAGCGATGTTGGTGGGACCGATGGGTTTTCAAGTCATTTAATGGATTGACTCTTTAATTGAATAACCACACTGCTGGGAATTAAGAGGTTCATTAATTTAAAACTCATTAATGAATCTCATTAATTCTTTTGATGTGTTACTCACCCTCCACCTCTATTTAAATGGATATCAGTTTGAGGTTTTTGACATGGCTTTATCAAGCGAGGAACCTCTGGATAAGTATTGTGGAAACTTCCACCATTTGAGGACGGAAGCTTGGGCGGAAACGATTCGGGATTGACGAATGCTAGCGACTCCATCCAATTAGGACTCTTCTCCCACCAGAACTGTGACACCTCCAATGATTCTTGAGGTAGGGGTTGTTATTAAATTCAAGAAAACTCTCATTTCTTTTCCTCATTATTAAATTTCGGGGTGTTTGATTTTGGAGATTTTAACGGGGATATATCAATATCTATGTGTAGTTTTTATTTGATACATGCTTGTTATGATGCTAACATGGAGGGTGTGTCCTAAACAAACAAGGCACAAACCCTTCATCGCTTGATTTATCGTTGCGTTCTTCGTAGGTGAATTCTGAATTTGACGGCAATAAGAATCGGAGGTTCATGCAGTGACGGAGGCATCCCAAGAGGCCCTTAGGCATAGAAAAGAGTGGAAATGGAGATCTGGAGTGTCGCCGGAGCCCCATAGAAGAAGTTTCGGCGCTCGCCGGTGATAAAACACTATTTTATTGAATATTTTATTGATAATAAATGATATAATTTCCTCACATTGTGTTAAACATGTTTATTTATAAAATATTTGGGATTTGATCATTCATTTGAAAATTTGGTGAAAATTCTAGTTTTACCCTTAATAGTGCACTGTAGTATTTCGAAGATAAATATTTTTATATTTATTATTTGAATTTGAAATTTTTTAACAGTGTTCCTAACTTAATTATCTACAACTTTTATTCAGGACACTAAAACTAAAGACTTCATTTGTTTGTTAAAATTGGGCCATGAAGTCAAAGTTGGTCTGGGATCGCCAGAAAGGATAAGGTTCTGTATTTGGGCTATATATTCTACGTACGGGCTTGTATTGAGCCCAACTTTTTATGAAAGATCGGGGACATGATGTGGCACAAATCATCCTTCTTGAAGGCCGGCCAATTCACGCGTTTTGGTGGTCAAATGGGCGGTGCAAGTTGGAATAAAATATTTGGCCGAATTTCCACATTCACACTTGAAACCACTTGTAACCTCTCCTCCCCTCCCCTCTATAAATTGGAGTCTTTCTCATTTGGAAGGGTTGGGACGTGTATTGGGAGATTGGAGGCAGAGGAGAATTTGTTTCACCCAAATTCTCCAACCATTGTAAGAGGGGTAGCTCTTGAAGCAAGGATCCCCTCATCGAAGCCTCCTTCTCTTCTTCATTTTGTAATGTTTTCATTTGTGTAATAAACTTCATTGCTCTTCTTATATTTCTTCTCTTTTCTTCTGTTTTGTTTAAATTTCATATTCTCTTAATCTTCCTAATTGGGCTGGAATTCTTGAGTAGAAGCGTTATTGGGTTATACCCATTTTAAACCTTTGCACATGCAAAACGCTTCTACGATGATTACGCCACCCATGGAAGAGTAGTCTTTTAGTAATCGATCTATCTTCTACCCTCTTCATTTAATTATTTTGAATCAATGAGCTACTTTAATTCACTTAATATGATCCATGAATTTTGTTTTTAAATTGTAAGAAACTACGCAAGCAATTGAACAATTAACACAAAAACACGCGAGGTCGGGATTTTGTGTAAATTGTGAGAGCGCGATCTTAATCGGTAATACAAGACCACACGGGATAAATTTGTAGAGTTAAAATATAATCCCTAAACACAATTCATCCTCATTTCCAGAATGGATATGTGCCTTAATTTACCACTGATCATAAGCTAATCTTAGAACATCAATCAAAGCAGGGTGCTGCGATTGCACGTTCCAAAGTTAGCCTAGGTTTAAATTCACATCATCTTTGTGGTAAAGTTAATTCTCGTAGGGTTCGGGATTTAAAAAATTAAGGGATCATAATTAAGTGAATGTTAATTTAAATGATAATGATTAATAATAAAGTGAATAGGTAGAGTTAGATCGATTACGCTTTTTAAATAGATTTCTAAAAAAACATCTTCTTGTTGTGTCATTTAAATTGTCAAAACTAAAAACAAAAAAAAATTATACAATCTTCTTCCAGCAAACTTCTTCTAGATTCATAAACTACAAAAAACCCCAATCCTTTAAAGTAGTGTTTTTATTCTATTCTATTTTATTTTATTTTTTAGAATACCTCTAATAAGTTGTTAAATTCACTTCCTCCTTTGAGAGACGACCTTGGTCAGCAACTCTGCTGCACTTAAGTACCCCAAATCACACTAATCATTTGAGGGCGCCCACGACAGCGCTCTTTCAAATTGGCACCGTTTCCGGGGAGGCAAGTAATTATTTCAACCAATTAGAGGTATTTATTTTATTTTACATTTTAATTCTCTTCCTCTCTTCTTTCTTCTGTCTTTACCCAATCCGATTTTTTTTTATTCTTCTTCTTTTATCTCTTTCTACTTCTTTTTGGACCTTCAACTCAAACTTCAAATTTTTATTTTACTATGGTCCACATTCCTTCTTTTCATCTTTCATTGATTGATGACACGAACTAATCCCGAAGATCTCTTAGATCTTGACCCTGAGATTGAACGTAGCCTTAGGGCACGAATCAGACATTCTCAATCTACGGGAAGTTTCAATATTCAACCAGTTGGTGAATTCCTCTCTTCTGGAAACATTGAAATTGGAAGCTATTCAAATTCAAATATAAAAGAAGAACCAATGGCTGGAAACAATGGAAATGAACTTAATAGAACCATTCAAGAATTGGCTGCACCTGATATTAACTATCAACCAAATTGTATTGCATACCCAAATCTCGAATCGGACTTCGAACTGAAATCTGGGTTAATTCACTTACTTACAAAGTTTCATGGCCTCTCTGGTGAGGATCCCAATAAACATTTGAAAGAATTTAATGTGGTTTGCTCAACCCTAAAACCTTGAAATGTCTCTGAAGATCAAATCGAACTAAGAGCATTCCCATTCTCACTTGATGGAGCTGCGAAAGATTGGATGTATTATTTACAACCCGAAGATGTAACTTGTTGGAACGATTTGAAACGTCTTTTCTTGCAGATATTTTTTCCAGCATCAAGGACAACATCCATTAGAAAGGAGATATCGGGGATCAAGCAAGCCCAAGGGGAGTCAATGTATGAGTACTGGGAGCGATTCAAGAAGTTGTGTGCAAGCTGCCCACATCACCAAATCAGTGAGCAACTCCTCATCCAATACTTCTACGAAGGACTCACACCCATGGAGAGGAGCATGGTGGATGCTGCAGCAGGAGGAGCATTGGTGGACAAGACACCAGTAGATGCACATGTGTTGATCGACAAGATGGCCCAAAACTCCCAACAATTTGGTGATAGAGGTACACCACATGTCAGGGGAGTACATCAGGTAAGTCCTTCTTCTCTTGACAGTCATTTGATTGATACTAAGTTAGAAGAATTGACCACTATGGTGAGGCAAATTGCTTTGGAACAAAATACATCTCTACCCCCTCCTTCAAGGCCTTGTGGTATTTGCACTGAGACAAGCCATCCAACTGACTGTTGCCCACAACTCCAAGAAACAGAAGATTGTGCAGCAGTGTTCCCTGGGAGACCATTTCAGCAGCAACAACAACAACCATATCCCCAAAAGAAGTTTGATCCAACATACAACCAAGGGTGGAAAGATCAGTTGGACATGAGGTATGGCTCTGGACAACAACAAAGGCCACCCTTTCAACAAAACTTCCAGCAGCCTTCGCCTTACCAGCAGGGTTTCCAACAACCCCAAAGGAGATTTGAAGCTCAAACATCAACAAGTCAGCAACAAGGGAATAATCAATCAAAGGTAGATTCTAATACTGATGATCTTTTGAAGCAAATTGTTCTTAATCAACAGAATGAGCTGAAGAGTCAAAGTTCAGAGCTGAGGGAGTTGAAGACTCAAATGAGCCAGATTGCCACCGCCCTCCATGAACATGTGAGTAAAAATTCTAGAAATCTACCTTCCCAACCTACTCCAAATCCAAAGGGGAATGTTAGTGCCATCACATTGAGAAGTGGGAAGCAAATGAACGATACATCTGCACCTACCATTCCACCGAGATTCACCTCAACTTCAGAGAAGCCGCATTCCATACCAACTGATGAGCAATCCAAGGAGAACGATAAAGGTAAGAAAAAGATTGATGATGTTCCTCCTAAACCCCTTCCTTTTCCAAACAGGGTTGTTCAAACCAAGAAGATGGCTGAAGAAGCAATGAAAAAGGAGGTTTTGGACACATTCAAGCGTGTGGAGATCAACATTCCTCTACTTGAAGCCATTAAGCAAATTCCAAGGTATGCGAAATTCTTAAAAGAACTTTGTACCAATCGAAGAGGGCTCAAGGGGAATGAGAGAATCAACCTTGGAAGGAATGTCTCGGCACTCATTACACCAACTCTAGCAATGCCAACAAAGTGAAAGGATCCTGGGACATTCACCATCCCATGCACCATAGGGGAGTTTCACTTTTCTAATGCACTTTGTGATTTAGGTGCTTCCATAAATGTGATGCCTCACTCTGTATTCTCTTCCTTGCAGGTTGGTGAGTTGAAGCCAACAAGAGTAGTGGTGCAATTGGCGAATAGAGCTACGGCATATCCAGTGGGAGTCCTTGAGGATGTACTTGTCCGGGTAAGATACATGATCTTTCCAGCGGATTTCTATGTTCTTAACATGGAGGATGATCAGGTAAGTTCTCATGCCCCCATTATCTTAGGTAGACCCTTCCTCAAAACTGCAAAAACTATCATAAATGTAAATGAGGGTACACTTTCCATGGAGTTTGGAGATGAAGTTGTGATATTTAATGTTATGGATTCCATGAAGTACCCCTCATAGGACCATTCTGCTTTTGTTATCTCCCATTTTGAACCACCAAATAAAAACTCCATAGAATTTGATTGTCCTATGATTAGGGAGATTATGAGTATTGGTTCTAGTTTGATGTCTAAGAATACTTCTACACCCATTTTTAAGGAACAAGACTCTCTAAGATTTGATTTTGAAATGGAATCATATTCTGATTTTGATCATGTGAACTCTGATTATGACATGGCTATTGAGTATGCTGATGGATTTGGTGCTTTATTCTCTGATTGTGATGATTTTTATTCTGATATTGATGTTCATTGTGCAGATATGTCTGTTGCATCAATTTCTCCATCCATACATCACCCACATACATTGGAACTCAAGCCATTGCCCCCAAATCTCAAATATGCATACTTGCTCAGTGGTGATAGATTACCTGTCATAATTGCTAACAATCTCTCTTTTGAACATGAAGAAAAACTTTTGAATCTTTTGAGAGATAACATTAGGGCAATTGGTTGGACCTTGGCTGACATATCAGGTATTAGCCCCTCCATTTTCATGAATAGGATTCTCTTGGAGGATGGGGCTAAACCGGTGAGACAACCACAAAGGAGACTCAATCCCACCCTCCTGGAAGTTGTTAAAAAGGAAGTTGAGAAATTGCTCGAGGCAGGTATAATCTTTCCCATTTCAGATTCACAGTGGGTAAGTCCAATTTAGGTTGTGCCTAAGAAAACTGGTTTTACTTTTGTTAAAAATGAGAAAGATGATTTAGTTCCAATGAGGGTGCAAAACAGTTGGCGTGTGTGTATTGATTATAGGAAACTAAATCAGACCACTCGCAAGGACCATTTCCCCCTCCCATTTATTGATCAAATGCTCGAGAGACTAGCTGGGAAAACACACTATTGTTTCTTGGATGGATTTTCTGGATATTTTCAGGTTCCTATAGCTCCATAGGATCAGGAGAAGACTACATTCACCTGTCCCTTTGGCACATTTGCCTACCGGAGGATGCCATTTGGACTTTGCAACGCCCCAGGTACCTTCCAGAGATGTATGGTGAGTATTTTTTCTGATTTTATTGAGACCTGCATGGAGGTATTTATGGATGATTTTACAGTGTATGGGTCTTCATTTGATGAATTTCTAAGTAGTTTGGGAAATGTGTTGAATCGTTGTATTGAGAAGAATCTGGTCCTGAACTTTGAAAAGTGTCATTTTATGGTAGAGCATGGCATTGTCTTAGGGCATGTGGTGTCAAAACATGGGATATAGGTTGATAGATCTAAGGTAGAAATTATTTCATCCTTACCCTATCCTTCATGTGTGCGTGATGTTAGATCTTTCCTAGGGCATGCAGGATTTTATCGGCGCTTCATCAAAGATTTTAGTAAGATCGCTCTTCCTATGTCACGATTACTTTAAAAAGATTCTGATTTTGTGTTTGATGATTCTTGTAGGACTTCCTTTGATGAGCTAAAGAAGTGTCTGACCACTCCACCTATCATACAGCCCCCACGGTGGGACCTTCCATTTGAGCTTATGTTTGACGCCTCCAACTTCGCGGTTGGAGCTGTCTTATCTCAGAGGGTGGAAGGACGTTCACATGTGATCGCCTATGCATCGAGGATGCTAGATTCAGCCCAATCAAACTACACTACCACAGAAAAGGAGTTTCTTGCTGTCATATTTGCTTTAGATAAATTCCGTTCATATTTATTTGGCTCTAAAGTAGTTGTTTTTTCTGACCATGCAGCTTTGAGGTACCTCCTAAAGAAGCCAGATGCAAAGCCACGACTTATCTGTTGGATGCTCCTTCTTCAAGAATTTGATATTGAGATAAATGACAAGAAGGGATCAGAGAATTTGGTGGCGGACCACATGAGTAGGCTTACTCGCACACTAGAGGATGACACCTTGGACCAGGTACCACTTCGGGACACTTTCCCCGATGAGCATCTCTATACCATCTCAGGTAAGCATCCTTGGTATGCTGATTTAGTTAATTACATTGTTGGCTCTGAAATCCCAGTAAATTTGAAGAAACATCAAGTCCAAAAATTAAAGAGTGAGTCAAGATTTTATGTTTGGGATGATCCATACTTATGGCGCATGTGTAGTGACCAAGTCATTAGGAGGTGTGTTCCTGATCATGAGTTTGAGTCTGTTTTGCATTTCTTTCATACACTTGCATGTGGTGGACACTTTGGACCCCAACGGACAGCTAGGAAGGTTTTAGACTCTGGATTATATTGGCCTAGCTTGTTCCATGATGCCCATTTGTTTTGTAAGTCATGCTCTCGTTGCCAACACACTGGGAACATTTCTAGGAGACATGAGATGCCCCAACAACCCATACTATTTTGTGAGATTTTTGATGTATGGGGAATCGACTTTATGGGTCCTTTTCCTAGTTCATTTGGTTTTTTGTACATTTTGGTTGCTGTTGATTATGTGAGTAAATGGGTGGAGGCCAAGGCCACCAGGACTGACGATTCTCATGTTGTTGTGGACTTTGTCAAAGCACAAATTTTTTGCAGGTTTGGAGTACCAAAGGCCATCATAAGTGACCAAGGGACACACTTTTGCAATAGGAATTTTGCTTCCCTCCTTCAAAAGTATGGGGTGACACACAAAACATCAACACCATACCACCCCCAAACAAATGGCCAGGCTGAGGTTTCAAATCGTGAGTTGAAACAAATCTTGGAGAAAACCGTGCAGCCAAATAGGAAGGATTGGAGCAAGCGCTTGGATGATGCATTGTGGGCTTATAGGACAGCATACAAGACCCCCATTGGTATGTCCCCATTTCGGATTGTTTTTGGGAAAGTGTGTCATCTCCCCGTGGAAGTCGAGCATCGGGCATATTGGGCTATAAAGAAATGTAACATGGATTTGGCCCAAGATGGAATTCAAAGGAAGTTGCAAATTCAAGAGCTTGAGGAGATTCGATTGTCATCATATGAGAACTCAAGTCTCTACAAGGAAAGATCAAAAGTAGCTCATGACAAAATGATCCAACAAAGGGAGTTTCATGTTGGAGAGAAAGTCCTTCTCTATAGTTCACGACTGAAGTTGATGCCTGGTAAGTTGTGTTCCAGATGGTTAGGTCCTTATATTGTGTCTAATGTTTTTCCTTATGGTGTAGTGGAGATCACACAAGAGGACACTGGAAGGAGCTTTACATTCAATGGGCAACGTTTGAAGAGATACATTGAGGTACATCCTACTGATGCAGTGGATTTTATCACACTGCATGACCCCATCATCACTTGATCACATCAGGCTGTTCCTAACCCTTTCACTTTTATATTATTTGTCCTATTTAAAAATTCTGAATTTCATGTGCATATATCATCTCACAGGTTCACATTGAGGAAAATGCAATATTTTAAGTGTGGGGGAGGGAACCTTTTAGTTTAGTAATTTCAATTGTTTTCCTGTTTAAAAAAAACCCAAAAAAAAATTGTATGTTTTTCAAAATTTGTGTGTTTATTTTACAATTTTCTGTGTGTTTTTGAAACTTTTGAGCTGAAATGATTCTCATCACCATTTTTAAATCCATATCAATAATTGAAAAAATTTAACCCCTGAAACTAATCTTAAATGAATGTTGAAATGACTTTGTTTCATGTTCAAATATTTAGTAATTTCATGGAAAGTACACCGAATTTTGAATCCCATGCCACATCTCACTGTCTTTAAATTTGAAATCACTTTCCTGTGAGGCTTCTGAACCATTATTTTCATATTCTTTACATTCACCTCACTTCTTGAGAGAACCAAACCATACTTGATTTAACCAGAATTTGATCTATTCCTGTCAAAACTTGAGGGTTTGAGGTACTTGTGTTTAAATAATTGAGGCATTTTTTTGGTATTAAAACCCCTATTTCAAAGAATCCTTTTTTATAATGGCCTACCTTGAATATTTAATCCTTGTAGCCCTTAGAATCCATGCACAACCTGTTAGGTTAAGCCACATTACAAGCCAATTTTCCCTATCCAACCAACTCTTGAAGTGAAATTGCATAATCTAGTTGAGCTTAAGTGTGGGGGAAGTTGTCTTGGGTTTTGCCACCACATTCTGTGATACTTTGGGTGGAAAATTAAATTCTGAAGAGATTTGTTTGCTGCTAAAGAAAGTCATTATATTGAAAGCTGTGCCTTTTCTAGAGCTTTCATGACAAGTGAAGCTGTGCCTTTTCTGGAGCTTCTAATTGAGGTGGAAAGCTGTGGCCATCTGGAGCTTTCAAGAAAATCATGTTTGAGAATATTGATATTTTTTATGCTGAAATGATGAATGGTGTAAACCTTTCATGACTTTTCATGATGATGGGGCTGAATTGATACTATGGGGATTTAAGAGAATACCATATTTAAGTGAAAATTAGATTAATGCAATTTTTCTTCAAAAGAGTCAAGCCCTCCTCATTCAGCCTCAGAGTTTTTCACATCTTAATCCTACCAACCGAAAGCCACAGAACAACCCTGAAAAGTCCTCATGATAAACATATGTCCTTGACTCACATCGGGTAGCGATGTAGGAATCTATCAAGCCTATGGTGACCCTTGTATGAGTTTGGATGAGAAAGACGTTGCAAAAAAAATTGCTATTTGAGTGATGATAGAATATTCAAGCGAGGTAAGTGTTTTGTGCATGGGTGGATAAATGAAGTGGAAATATATTGAATGATATAAATGGATAACTTGAAATAAGGTTTTTTATGAGGCATGATATCTTTTTTATTCTTGGTGTAAAATTGATTGATCTTAAAGATATGTGTTTTAAAATTGGTTTTGATTTGATATTGATGTTTACTTGATATGAGGTTTTGCCCAGGTGTGCAAAAGGGTAAGTGTGGGGGAGTTGATAAAACACTATTTTATTGAATATTTTATTGATAATAAATGATATAATTTCCTCACATTGTGTTAAACATGTTTATTTATAAAATATTTGGGATTTGATCATTCATTTGAAAATTTGGTGAAAATTCCAGTTTTACCCTTAATAGTGCACTGTAGTATTTCGAATATAAATATTTTTATATTTATTATTTGAGTTTGAAATTTTGTAACAGTTTTCCTAACTTAATTATCTACAACTTTTATTCAGGACACTAAAGCTAAAGAGTTAATTTGTTTGTTGAAATTGGGTCATGAAGTCAAAGTTGGGCTGGGCTCGCCAGAATGGAGAAGGTTCTGTATTTGGGCTATATATTCTACGTACGGGCTTGGATTGAGCCCAAATTTTTATGAAAGCTCGGGGACATGTTTTGTCACAAATCATCCTTCTGGAAGGCCGGGCAATTCACGCGTTTTGGTGGTCAAATGGTCGGTTAAAGTTGGCATAAAATATTTGGCCGAATTTCCACATTCACACTTGAAACCACTTGTAACCTCTCCTCCCCTCCCCTCTATAAATTGGAGTCTTTCTCATTTGGAGGGGTCGGGACGTGCATTGGGAGATTGGAGGCATAGGAGAATTTGTTTCACCCAAATTCTCCAACCATTGTAAGAGGGGTAGCTCTTGAAGCAAGGATCCCCTCATCGAAGCCTCCTTCTCTTCTTCATTTTGTAATGTTTTCATTTGTGTAATAAACTTCATTGCTCTTCTTATATTTCTTCTCTTTTCTTATGTTTTGTTTAAATTTCTTCTTCTCTTAATCTTCCTAATTGGGCTGGAATTCTTGAGTAGAAGCGTTATTGGGTTATACCCATTTTAAACCTTTGCACATGCAAAACGCTTCTACGATGATTACGCCACCCATGGAAGAGTAGTCTTTTAGTAATCGATCTATCTTCTACCCTCTTCATTTAATTATTTTGAATCAATGAGATACTGTAATTCACTTAATATGATCCATGAATTGTGTTTTTAAATTGTAAGAAACTAAGCAAGCAATTGAACAATTAACACAAAAACACGCGAGGTCGGGATTTTGTGTAAATTGTGAGAGCGCGATCTTAATCGGTAATACAAGACCACATGGGATAAATTTGTAGAGTTCAAATATAACCCCTAAACACAATTCATCCTCATTTCCAGAATGTATATGTGCCTTAATTTACCACTGATCATAAGCTAATCTTAGAACATCAATCAAAGAAGGGTGCTGCGATTGCACGTTCCAAAGTTAGCCTAGGTTTAAAATCACATCATCTTTGTGGTAAAGTTAATTCTCGTAGGGTTCGGGATTTAACAAATTAAGGGATCATAATTAAGTGAATGTTAATTTAAATGATAATGATTAATAATAAAGTGAAGAGGTAGAGTTAGATCGATTATGCTTTTTAAATAGATTTCTAAAAAAAACATCTTCTTGTTGTGTCATTTAAATTGAAATTCATTTCAAAACTAAAAACAAAAAAAAATTATACAATATTATTCCAGCAAACTTCTTCTAGATTCATAAACTACAACAAACCCCAATCCTTTAAAGTAGTGTTTTTATTCTATTCTATTTTATTTTATTTTTTAGAATACCTCTAATAAGTTGTTAAATTCACTTCCTCCTTTGAGAGACGACCTTGGTCAGCCACTCTGCTGCACTTAAGTACCCCAAATCACACTAATCATTTGAGGGCGCCCACGACAGCGCTCTTTCAGCCGGCCACAGAAGGAGGTGGTGTCGCTTGGTGCCGCGGCAAATCAGATGGGTGGATAACTCTCAAACGACCACGTTGGCGGAAGAGCGGCGCTCCATCGCACACCGTAGGTGGAAGTCGTGGATTCGAAGCCGTAGCGGAGGGGGGACCCACTCCCTAAGGGTCCCATGAACATCCAGGCAGCCCCACGTGGTGCCACCGCTTAAAGAGCTAAATGGCTCTATGAGCAGTTCGGGAAAGAGGGGTCGCGTGACCCCTCGTGCGGGTCATGCTAGTCGGCGGGCGAGGCCGATCTGTGGACCAGAGGGCTAAGCCCGCTGTGGCCCATCCATTTTGGACTGATCCATTCCACATCCCAGCTAGTTCAGGCTGGGCCGGGTTCGTCCGACCAGGTCGGACCGGACCCAAAACCATTTCGTCCTAGATACACTTAAAAGGATGTATCTTACAATCCAGACGTCCGTTTGACGAACCGTCTATGGATATGAAATCCTTGGAACAAGATGGTACTTTTGAAATACTCCAAATGAGTTTTTGAGAAAGTTTTTGTAATACTGGTATGGATCATAGAAAATCCAATAGGGCCCTCAACACTAAAATGCCTATAATACTCAGACCGGGTGTTCGATTGATGCATCGTCTGTTGATTTGGAACCCCTATGACATGATGGATCATTGGGTTACTTATTCATGGGACTTAATTTCAGTTTAAATATGACTGATGGCTTGAGGAGTGGATTCTCCTGATCCTCTTGGGATCAAGCGTGCTTTGTGCAGGAATCCAGTGGATGGCTGTGTGGCGGAGATTGGAAGCAGATCTTGCAGAGGTTAGTACCTAGATATCCCATGTGGGTCAGCACCGAGCAATCATATGTGGATCGGAACCGAGCGATTATGTGTGGATCAAAACCGAGTGATCCTGTGTGGATCATCACCTAGCGATCCTGTGTATATCAACACATAGCGATGTTGTGTGGATCAGCACCGAGCGATCCTATGTGGATCAACACCTATCAATCCTATGTGGGTCAGATCCTGTGTGGATTATCACTCAGAGATCCTATGTGGGTCAACACTCAACGATCCTGTGGGGGTCAGGGCATACCGATTCTATGTGGGTCAGATCCCATGTGGGTTAGTGGGGGTTAGTACCTATCTATCTTGGGTAGTTCAGATCCTGTGTGGGTCAGCAGGGGTTAGTACCTATCAGTACTAGGTGGGTCGGATCCTGTGTGGGTCAGCAAGGGTTAGTACCTATCAATCCTATGTGGGTCAGTAGTAGTGACTCTTGACAAAATAAGATGATCCAGCTTTACGACTAATCATTTGTACTTCTGTACTTAAGTTTACCTAGTTTGAGCTAAGTACTTTTATTTGTCCATTATGATTGAGATCATGCTTTGTTCTTTTCCTTTGTGTAATTTTGATAGAACTTTGGGGGTCTCGAAGTCCCTACTGGGTATTGTTATACTCACCCCTGCACGAGCTTCGCCCATACCTTGTTGTGTCTTATGCAGATGATAGGAAACCTTGACTGGGACTCGGGGAGCTAGGATCTGACGGTGGACGATGGTGAAGGTTGAAGTGGAGAGCTATATAGATGATTTGTACCTACCCTTAAGGTAGGATCCTTGGTGGATGATCTCATGAGCTTTTTTTTATTTTTCTATTGTATTGTATATTTCAGTTTGGATTGTATTCTTGCCCCTTTACTTTCAGTACACACTTTTACTACTACATTTTTACTTTATGGTTGCATCTTATTGTGTTCCTGGACTGTGTGTTTATATAGTTTTAAAGGAAATGCCTTCCCGTTTTATAGATATGCCTTTCCGGTGCTAGTCTTCAACCCCTGGCCTAGGGAAGGCGGGCTTGGGGTAGTCACAGCACGGGCCTCAGGGGATAGGTTGTGACAAAGTATTATCAGAGTGACTGGTTCTACCAAAGAACTATGACTCTGATCTTTCCAATGGATCAATAGTGTTAAGTGTTTTGAGTGTTGTTTTCAGTTTGGGGATTCCATTGTTGTTGTGGCGGCTGATGTATCCATACACCCGGACCCTGAATTCTGATTTCTGACTCAGTTCACGAAAACATTGATTCGTATTTTTGGAAAATGTTTTTTTTATCTCTTTTAAGTCAGCTCACCATGTATAACTTATTGATTGTGGTTCAACTTGATTATCTTTCAAGATTCCTCCACACATACTGCCAGTAAGGATTCCAATGTGTGACCATGAGGATGGTCCGCAGTGTGATGAGGATTCAGTACAAGGTCTGTTGCCCAAGATAGGTACCTTCGGGTGGTGTCCCAACGATACCACTGCCCGTTGGTCAGCAGTTACTATTGCGATGCCGGTAAAGGATACTTATAAGCTCAGTGGATTGTATGAGTTTTAGTGACAGATACCCCTCAGGTTCCAAGAAGATCCCAAATCATAAGTGTCTAAGGAATGTCTTGAGGTGGTGACTAAGTTTCCATCTATCCAGGACACCATTAGATCAGATGGTGGTACTGGCAGTGAGAATTCTATGTGGCTCGGCAGGGTGATGACAGGGTTTAGATTACCCCTATCATAATATGAGGTTACTTTTTCATGGATAGATCTTGAAAACCTTCCTCGGATAAGGGTGTCTCTTACCAAAAAAAGCTAAGGGGTTTGTGTTCCCAAGATCTTCTACAGTTTCGACAGGGCAACATGTCAGTAACTGAGTATTCCTCGAGGCGTACCAACCATTCTAGGTACTTTATGAATACGATGCAACCAATGCTTTAGGGATCAAACTTCCGAGCGAGATGTGTTTGGGGACATCTGAGCTAGAACTATTTCTCTATGCATTCCTACTTATGTTAGGGTGCTAGAGAGAACCTTTGTGGTTGAAAATTATTTGGCTGAGCAGATACAGCTAGTGAATGTCAGCAGTGGGAAAGGAGGAAACTGACGTCGGTCTTGGAAAATTGGATGTGTAAAATGTTTCAATAAGAGAAAGTGATAGGGACAGATGAATCTTCCAGGCAGTATATGTGGAAGAGGATCTAGGAGATCATAAGAATGTGGTATACATTTTGATATTTTACAACCAGCACCCCAATGTGGCCCCCATCAGGATCAGGGAGCTAGAGGACTGGGGAAGGGAGTAGCTGCATGTAGTCAAGGAGTGTGACCCAAGGGCTCCATGAATGATTCAAGGTACAGTCTGTGT
The DNA here is from genome assembly GCA_963277665.1 of Viscum album. Classification (NCBI taxonomy): domain Eukaryota; kingdom Viridiplantae; phylum Streptophyta; class Magnoliopsida; order Santalales; family Viscaceae; genus Viscum; species Viscum album. The sequence goes on along the minus strand of OY728165.1, from coordinate 1,710,021,476 downwards.
CTACTACTAGTAGTCATATTAATAGACATAGGTACGAATCTTTCCTTCTTGTCACAAACATGTTCAAGACCTAGAGTTTTCGATTAAACTGTTGACTTGACCCTTACATCTGGAGATGCCTATGGGAGGAGACTTGATAATCACACTTATACCGATGGTGTGATCTAACCCTTGAGGCGAGAGTTTTGGTTGGAACCTCTTGGAGGAAGCATCGAGGCCTTACGACATTAGCTTGGGTATGGACTGGTCATCCACAGTTCATGCTCGGATTGACTGTTTTAGGAAAAAAGGATGTGGTATATCTACAGCGTTGCAATGAGGTTTTCCTTGGTTGGTGGAAAAGGAAACCCAGGTAGCATGGGATAAACTCATACATAGGAGGGTGCATCTAAACACTCTTGAGTAATCTATCCTTACCCTCTTGGTAGCAGGATTTTTGAGTTTTTAATCCCCAAAAGTAGTGTCAGAGAGTGGGAACATCCTTTCTAAATATGTTTCCAAGATTACCTCCCCATAGGTAGAGGGACTTCTACTTTGACTTATACTCAAGGACGACACCAATATCTACAACTTCATATCAAATGGATTCCATGGAGCTCCGTGACCTGAGATTATAGTTGATAGAATGGTTTACTGTCTACTCTGATCACAAGGGTCTCAGGAATATCTTCTCTTAGAAAGACCTGAACTTGATACGGCGGCGATGGCTAGAGTTTTTCCAGGGCTATGACTTTGAGAAATTATACACTCCTGGTAAGGGGAATGTAGTATCATACATACTCAGTAGGAGGTCTGGTCTGTAGTTGCTGAGTGAGGCGACATATCAGTTAGCCGCGTTGCAGTTATCCTTCATGGATAGTGATGGAGCAACTTATCTCCAGTTTATGACAGTCACTCCCCCACTCCTTCAGTGAGTTCAGGAGGCACAGCTTGGGGAAATGGACTACGAGACACGACGTGTTCAGATATCCTCATGACAGGCTCCTGAATGATTTTCTAAAGGTGGGGAGCACGTATTCCTCTTTAAAGGATGCTCCATGGTACCAGTGATGCTATGAGAGGAGGTGTTGAGGGAGTTCCACACATCCCCTTTGGCGGTACATCCGGGTGTGGAAAAGATGTACCACGACCTCCGGCGTCATTATTGGTGGCCAAGGATAAAGAAATCGGTGGTAGATTTCGTATCACGATGTCTCACTTGTCAGCAAGTGAAAGTTGAGTATCAAGTTCCATCACACTTGAACACATATATTTAGCCCCGGACTGATGGTCAGATGGAGTGGACCATACAGACCTTGGAGGACATGCTCCGTGCTTATGTCTTGGATTTTGGTCACAAATGGGACAATCACCTATTACTGGTGGAGTTTTCATACAATAATAGTTATCACTACACCATCGGCATGGCACCGTTGGAGCCTTGTATGGGAGACTGTGAAAATCACCTCTATGTAGGACAGACCTAGGGAAGTCAACACTTATGGGTCCAGAGTTGGTACGGGATACCACTGAGAAGGTGCAGATCATCCAAGAGCGTATGAAGACTGCACTGAGTTGGTAGAAGTATTATTCCGACTAGAGATGGATTCCCTTGGAGTTTGAGGAGGGAGACTATTTATTCTTACGGGTCTCACCCCAATGAGAATTGTGGAGATTTGGCTGGGGTGGCAAGCTATCTCGGAGGTTCATTAAACCAATCCAGATTCTTAGCAGAGTTGATGAGGTGAAGTACTACATAGATATTCCCCCACAGATGCATCGGGTTCGTAATGTTTTCTATATGTTGCAGTTGAGGAGATGCGTTCATGATCCATCGCACATTATCAACTAGGGCGAGTTGGAATTTGACGATGGGGTGACTTTTACAAAATTCTTGAGGAGATAGAGGATTGACAGGGCCAAGTCCTTCATGGATGGTCGATCCCTCTAGTGCGAGTTCAGTGGTATCATGGGAACCTCTAAGAGAGCACATGGGATAGGGAGGCTCAGATTCATGCTCAGTACCCTCATTTGTTTGATTTGCCTTTATTTTGGATTTCGGGGACGTAAATCGATAAGTGGGGAGAATTTAATGTCCCTAAAATTACGTATAATTTTTTTTTATTATATAGAATTATTAAGAGACTGTAAAACTTGATGGCACATGATTCCAAGGCCCGGAGTGCCCGAAATGATCCGTCGAAAAATGTTAAGCTTTAAATAGCACGTGTGAGCAGTTTTCCTGAAAAAGTATAATAACTATTAAATGGGTACCCAGATCAAAAATTTGAGGGAACTGTTGCTTTTAGGATGGTGGGTTTACCCTAGGTGCGACTTAAGTTTATTCGTCGTAGGCCTCCGGTGAGAAAGCCCAAAAAAGACATAACCATAAATAAAATAATTAAATAAAATTATTTTATTTTTTAAAATCATATAACTCACGAATGGATACTCGGATAAAAAATCTAAGACCACTGCTAAACTCGTGAGGATATTCTTTCTTTGGGAATATCCTAACATTGGCCAGCGTGGGCCAACAGTGGAAGTTAGTTTTTGGCTGTAAATAAAATAATTAAGTAACAATTATTTTATTGTTAAATTCTATAAATCATAAATGGTAACTCAGATTGGAAATGCAAGAGTACCATTAAGATCGTGAGGGAGTTTTTATCTTTGGAAGATCCTAACCTTGACTGACGCAGGTTGAGGGTGATTGTTGATAATTTTTGAACTTTTTTTATGGTACGTTCAGTAAACATGTGGGCAACTATTTCTATCTTTTGAACCAGTGCTCGGAATTGAAGTTTGAGGGCACCATTGAACTTATAGTATAAAAATTCTCTTAACGGAGGCTTAACTTTTATCACAGTTAGTCGGGTGAAAAGTTTAGTTTTTGAAACTTTTAAATAAATAATTAAATAACATTAAAATTGTTATTTTATTATCCTACCTCTTGTGAGCGACGGTGGTGGGACCGATGGGTTATCAAGACATTTAATGGTTTGACTCTTTAATTTCATAACCACACTATTGGGAATTAAGAGGTTCATTAATTTAAAACTCATTAATGAACCTAATTAATTATTTCGATGCGTTACTCACCCTCCACCTCTATTTAAATGGATCTCGGGTTCATTTTTTGACATGACTTTATCAAGAGAGAAACCTCGGGTGAAGTACTGTGGAAACTTCCACTAGTGGAGGATGGAAGATTAGGAGGAAACGATTCAGGATTGACGAACACTGGTGACTCCATCCAATGAGGACTCTTCTCCTGCCACAACTACGACACCTCCAATGATTCTCGAGGTAGGGGTAATTATTAAATTCAAGAAAACTCTCATTTCCTTTCCTCGTTATTGAATTTGGGGGTGTTTGTTGTGGGAGATTTGAATGGGGCTTAATCAATATATGTGATGTTTTTATTTGATACTTGCTTGTTATGATGCTAACACGAAGGGAACGGGCCAAAAAAACAAGGCTTGGACCCTCCACTACTTGATTTATAGTTGTGTTCTTCACAGACAAATTCTAAATTTGGTGGCAACACAAATCAGAGGGTCACGCAGCGACGGCGGCATCCCAAAAGGCCCGTAGGCATAGACGGGAGTGAAAACGGAGCTCTGGAGCGTCATCGGAGCCCCGTAGAAGAAGCGTCAGTGCTCGCCAGCCGCAGAAGGAGGTGGTGCTAGTCAGCACCGTGGTAGACTATATGCGCGGCCGACTCTTGATCGGTCGTGTTGGAAGAAGAGCGGCGTGTTGCAGGTGGAAGTCGCAGCTTCGAACCTGCGGCGGAGGGGGGAACCGCTCCATATGGGTCCTGAAGATAGCCAGGCGGCACCACATGGCATCGCTGCTTAAAGAGCTGAATGGATCTTTGAGTCGTTCGGGAAAGAGGGGTCGTGAGACCCCTCACGTGGGTCGCGCCAGCCGGCGGGCTAGGTCGGTCCGTTGCCCAGCAGGCTGAGCCCGCCGCGGCCCAGACCAGCCGGTTCGGGTCGGGCCAGTCCATGGCCCATTGGACCATGCACTCCGCGGCCCAGCTAGTTTGGACCGGTCCAATCCATGGCCCAGATAGTTCGGGCTGGGCCAGGTCGGTCTGACCGGGTCAGACCGGACTCAGACCCATTTCGGTCGAGATACGCTTAAAAGGCCGTATCTTACAAACCACACATTCATTTGACAAACCGTCTGTGGAATTAGAATCCTTGGAATGAGATGGTCCTTTTAAGATACTCCACCTGAGTTTTGGAGAAATTTTGATTATGGCAGGTTTGGATTGTACCCGAATCCAATCGGGCCCTCGGCACTAAAATGCCTATAACACTCAGATCGGGCATCCGATTGACGTGCTTTCTATTGTGTTGAAACCCTTATAACATGAAGGATCATTGGGTTACTTCTTCGTGGGACTTAGTACCAGTTTAAATATGATTGATGTCTTGAGGAGTGGATTCTCTAGGATACACTGGGGATCAAGCGTACTTTGTGTGGGAATCTAATGGTTGGCTGGGAGGTGGAGATTGGAGGTAGATATTGTGGAGGTTAGTACTTAGAGATCATTTGCAGGTTATCACTGAGCAATCCTATGTGGCTCAGCACCGAGCGATCCTGTGTGGATCAGCACAGAGCGATCCTGTGTGGATCAGCACCTAGCGATCGTATGTGGATTAACACCTAGATATCTTGTATGGATCAACACCTAGAGATCCTGTGTGGATCAGCACCTATCAATCCTGTGTGGGTCAGATCCTATGTGGGTCAATGCTCAGTGATCCTGTGTGGGTCAGCGCATACCAATCCTATGTGGGTCATATCCTGTTTGAATCAGTGAGGGTTAGTATCTATCGATCCTAGGTAGGTCGAATCATGTGTGGGTTAGCGGGGTTTAGTACCTATCGATCCTAGGAGGGTCGGATCCGGTGTGGGTCAGCAGGGGTTAGTACCTATCGATCATGTGTGGGTCAGCAGTAGTGCCTCTTGACAGAATAAGATGATCTAGCTTTATCACTAATCATTTGTACTTCTGTACTTAAGTTATACATGGTTTTAGTTGAGTCTTTTTCTTTGTGATTTGTGATTGAGATCATGCTTTGTGGTTTCCCTTTGCTGAATTTTGAGAGACCTTCAGCGATCTCAAAGTCCCTACTTGGTATTTTTATACTCACCTCGACACGGGCTTTGCCCACACCTTATTGTGACTTGTGTAGACGACGGGCAAACTTGACTGGGACTCGAGGATCTAGGACCTGATGGTGGATGGAGGTGCCAGTTGACATGGAGAGCTATGGAGAAGATATGTACCTACCCATTAGGTAGGATCCTTTGTGGATGATCTCAGGAGCTATTTTCTATTTTTCTGTTGTATTTTATCTTTCAGTTGGAATTGTATTTCGGTCCATTTACTTTCAGTACACACTTTTACTAATGTAGTTTTACTTTATGGTTTCATCTTGTTGTGTTCTTAGATGGTGTGTTTGTATAGGTTTAAAGGTAATACCTTCCAATTTTAGGGATACGCCTTTCCGATGCTAGTCGCCAACCCATGGCCTATGGAAGGCGGGCTTGGGGTAGTCACGGCATGGTCCCTGGGGGACGGGTCGTGACAATCCTTATGTGATGTATATTGAGAATAGTGTTTGTGAAATTTTGATCATTAAATTTCTTAATGAGCATGTAAAGTTGAAGGATCATCTCAATGCTCGGAAATACTTACAAGCAATGAACATAAAGTGTGATCTCTGTCCAGATGATAATGGAAAGTATGGTCTAGAAATTTTTGCAATGAAAAATAATGATAAAGACATATTCCATCAAATTTTAAAACATATGAAGGTATCTTATGGGTATTCAAGTAACATCTCAAGATGTTTTGACTTAAATAATCGTAGGTTACATGGATTTAAAATTCATGACTCACATATTTTTTTACAGCAATTACTTCCATTAGCATTGTGTACATTATTACATGAAAAGGTTACTATTGTTGTACTCTAATTATTCACATTTTTCAGAAAACTATGTGAGAAAACTCTACATCCATTTCAACTTTAAAACCTTCATGAGATATTTTTATTTAAAATTTGTGTAATGAAGATGATATTTCCTCCATCATTTTTTACTGCCATGATGCATTTAATTGTGAATTTGGTTGAGGAAGCTATATTAAGAGGCCTCTTACATTATCGATGGATGTATCCAATTGTGAGTTACTTTATTTATATGTTTTTCGTTTTAGTAAAAAATTCTTGTAACTTCATTAAATACATAATAATGTTTTTTTATTTTATTTCACATATATTTTGGTCATTTGAAATCAAACGTGAAAAATAAATCTCAACCTAAAGACTCTATTTTTAAAGGCCATTTGGAAAAGGAGTGTCTTACCTTTTTTTCTAGATACTTGGATGATATTGAGACAAGATTCAATGGATTTGGATGTGTTTATGACACATCAACTCAATCTGAAATACATGGGAAATAAAAAAAATATTTCCTGTTATTGGCTGATCAGTTGGGCGGAGCTCAAATGTTACACTAACAGAAATAGAATTATTACAGGAACATAGATATGTGATACTGAATAGTGAAATTTAAGATCAATTTTTTAAAGAGTTTAGGATATAAACAAAGAGACTAATGAGAAGAATAACAGGAAATGAGAAATATATAACAAAAGATGTTAATAAGGAGCTTATAGAATGGTTTGCATGACGTGTAAGTTCATAAATATTGCAATCAATACGGATATTAGGTTGATACATATATTTTGTAAATTTAATAATTATATTAATTTTTAAGATCATTAATACTGATACTCGAGCAGAGTTGTCATAATATTTGAAGTTTCTTGCTTGAGTTCCTCTAAAACAAGCTAGGATGTTTGACTCTTACAACATGAATGGATTTATATTACATACATTTGATTGGGAAGAGGGTTTGGAAACACAGAATAATAGAATATTTACATTTTCTAAAGTGGGATACTATGGAAAATTGACTGATATTATCGAATTAAACTACCAAAAACATTTTTCAGTTGTTTAATTCAAATGCAATTGGGTGGATATTATCAGGGGTGTTAAAAGAGATTCCTTGCAATTTACTTCTGTGAACTTCTCTCGCTTGATGGATGTTGGTGACCATGAACTACATGATTTTTATATCTTATCATCACAATCAAAAATGGTATATTATGTGAAAGATGATATAGATGAAGGGTGGAATGTAGTTGCTCACATAAAACAAATAGACTTGTATGATATGGGTGATGAAGTGGAAGATTTGACCTCTGAAATTGAATCCCATCAATAATAAGAAGATAACTTATTTTTCCATTATGATACTAAAATATTAGTCTTTTAAGAGTGGATGAAGTAGGTTAAGTAATGATGGAGCAGTAAACTAACGTGATTGAAGGAGAAAATGGTTGTATGTGAAGTTATCTATTCATTTATCAACCACTTATGTCATTTCTACAGTCAATCATTATCATTGTTTTGTATATTTTATTTGTTAGTACTATGATTCTATTATCATTTGTATTTTTTCTAAATTAATTTTTTGAAATATATGTTTTAAACTTAATTTTATTTGATTAAATGAAAGGAATGTTAAAGAAGCGTTATACTCACACTGCAAGGTCAAAGAGTTTTTCTAAAAGCCTATAGACTCTAGTAATATTTTCATTAGTTTTAATATTTATTATACAATTTTATCTATTTAATATATTAAATTGTTGATTTATCTTTTTTTAATGAAGTCACCAAGTTTAGGCCACAAATCATCCTGAACATAAGTGTGGTTGAATGTTCATAAAAAATATTATGGGAGTTCTATTAATGAGATTGCCAAAGAAGTTAGGGTATGAATTCATTTTTCATTATAATAACATATCATCAATTGTCACTATATTAATATATATTTCTTCTAATATGACTAATATTTGATTTATAGGTAAAAATTAAAGAACTATGGGGTGTCAATCCCACACAACCCTACTCAGTCTCCCAGGATGACCCAGTTGGTAAAGTCCTTGGGAAGGAGCATCCTGATCGAGTGCACAGATGGGTTTGGGACTATTACCAAATGAGGTCTTTAGAAAACAAACTGGGATTGAAAGTTATTACTGGTGGTGAGAAGGTAAATCACACAACTTCAAAATCATTTAGTTCACAACTTTTATTGATTTTATGTTTAAATATAAATATACAAAATTGTTGAATTTTCAATATAATTATCTTACAGGTGCTGGTAGTAGAAACTAGATATGAAGATGAAGAGGGTGACGAGAAGAGTTCATCATTGGGAAATGATTATTGGAGAGTTTTTTTTCATGTATCAATACGTCCAATGTGGGTATTTTTTTTCTTTTTCTTATATTTTAAATGGGATCGGGACAACAGGTGCCCTATGTATGTGTTATATAACCATGTTTTTTGTATGATGAGTTTCAACTGGCTATGGAGATTGAAATTTCTATATGATCGTATATGATGTTTAGTTTCTTATCTCTAATTTACACATAGGTTGATTCTTTTAATGTGTTTTATTTTTTTTTCTTTCAATGTATTGAGATATGTATTATTTATTTCAATGTGTTGTTTTCCTTGGTTAATGTATCCATAATTTATGTTTTGGTGTGAATCAATGTACATTGATTCTTTAGTTTTAACATTTTGTTCTCATTGTACTTTGATGGTATATTTGATGATCTGGTAAAATTTCCAATGTCACTGTTTTGTTGTTCTGGATACAGGTTTTGGGGCTATAGAACATGCAGCTTGTTTTTTTTTAATTCATGATATAGCGGTGGTTGAAACTGTCTCTAGAGATAGATTTTTTTCACAGTGGTTTAAACCGCTACTATGTTATGGTATTTTTTGGGGGTGGTGGTTAAAACCACTGCTAAATATGAAAAAAAATCTTAGAGGCAGTTTTATCTATATTAGTGGTAGTTTTTTGGTAAAAAGGCCAAAATTTAGCAATGGTTTTCAACCACTACTAAATCCCAGTAATTTTTTTAAGCAAAAACTGCCATTAAATACGTCTTCTACGACACTTTCTAGAAACTGATGCTAAATGGATGAAACTCTCATATGTTGATTGGCGACACCAATTTCAGTGGTAGTTTTTTAAAACATTTGTAGAACCATATAGAGGCGGTTTAAACCGCTGCTAGATAAAAAACCACCTCTATACTATCAGTTTTATGTATTTCATTTACTAATTCACCTTATTATATTCTTATCTTATTCATTTACTGGTATTTATATCTCACCCCTTTCTTATGTACATCCACAAGTTATCTCATACTATTTTATAAGAACAATGAAACTTTAGGATCATGTTAAAGATGTTTTCAATAATTTTTTTGTATCCATGTTTCAAGTTGATGTGATATGTACCTAATTTCCCAAAGAAAATGGGTGTCATGATATTTTGAGATTTCTTTATGTGTACTTTTATGTAATAAATCATGAAATGAAGTGTATTAAGATATGGCTTTTCATAAATATTTCTGAAAATGAGGATAAATTGATTAAGTCGTAATATTTTTTCTAAAAATTTATTACTAATAAAATTGTGTGATTTTGTAAAAGAGAAATTTTAGTTTTCTTAGACATTATATTTAGGTGGAGGTTAATTAGATAGTTCACTTTATGGGATGTTTTCTTTTAAAATTCATGTTGAACTTACTTTAATTGAGTTTTTATTTGTGTCATGTGATTTTCAAAAAGGGATAGAATTTTTAATCAAATACTCTAGTTATCCTTGGTTTTGAAAAACCACAATACACTTCATTAAGTATGTAATCTTACTTTGTATTGGATGTTTATGTTTTTTTGAGTGTAGATTCACTATCAGGATGATATATTCCAATAAACTAAACTGATATGTACATCTATCAAGACATACTAGAGAATTACAATGGTGTTCATATTAGATGATGGAGATTGAAGCCACATCCATTGGATTATGGTTCGTTATTCCCAATGTTATTTCATCTAAACATGAATATTTAAAAATTAGACTGGTAGATTTTGTTAAAATAGATATCTATAATTATATTTTAGGATTCAAGGGATGAGAATGTTGTTAGGAGGATTTTTTAAACTGATTTATATTAAAGTAGATATTTTCATCATCTTGATGCTTAGGATGTTCCAATTATATATTTTTTTTCAGCGATATTCTTCTAAAATATTCATTTGGTGAAGGTATCATTGTAAATCACATAACATGTACCTTGTAATCATTCTATTTCTAATCCCTCATAATCAACAAGCTTCCAGGGTTGGAATGTAATATCCCAAGTAAGTAATGAATAATAGATATTTTTATCTATGTCTATTAATGAATTAGATAGTGTTTTAGAGGCTTAAAATGAAAATAAATCCAATCTTAAGCATGGAATACACTAATATTTTTAAAAGATTGTTTTACTGCCTTTTGATGGCAAACCATTTTTAAATCAATATTTTGACAATTTTATAATCTATATTTGTCAAAATAAACATATTCATTATGATTGGGACATTGAATTTTACATTGGATAAATTTTTGGTATTTTTCAGACAATGTTCATTTTTTTAATGAATAGTGAAAAATACTGCATTTTACATCAAAACTGCTTTTTAATCTAATTTATTTATATGATTAGATTATCTTTTTAATTGGTCTTAATGTTTAATCTGAATATATTTTTACCATTTAATCCAATGGTGGTCATTGGAATCAATTTCACTTTGAAATTAGACTTAAACTGGTGTCAATCTTTTGATACTTATTGTTTTATAATAACACGATATTTGCTCTAACAGCGGGAATTAATTATTAAATTAATTAATGTTACTTATATGTTTTAAATTTTGTAAAATAGACTTAATTTTTGAATTCGGAGTATCAAATATATCTTAGGGTGAATTTTTGGTAATTTTCTGAAAAACTTCAATTTTTGATGAATAGTGAAACCACTAAGTGGTACTTATAAAAACTGATTTTCCGTTAAAATGAAATTTTGTCATCATTGTGTTTTGAATTTCAAAAATCCGACATACATGGTTGTCATTAAGAAGTAAAATTTGGTTCAATGAGATTAAAATAATTTTTTGGTGAATAGTAACTTATTAAGTTTTTAATCGCGATTAGTGATAATTAGTGTAGTTTAAGGTAAAAATAATGCTTTAATAAAATGAGATGACCTTGAAACATGTCCTACCCTCATTGGTTGTGTCATGGACGACCAAGACAATCCATGGGTCAACTTGGGGACCCCATGGATCCACTTTGGTTGGGAAATGACATAAATAACTTTTTATTTAATGTAAAAGTAAAAATGACACAAACATAATATGTTTTACGAAAACAATTTTTACATGGGGTTATAAAGATCAGATTTTTTATTATAAATAGTACTTGGAAAGCTAAATAGATTTAATACGTCATAGTATTTTTTTTTTATAATTTTTAAACTTCAAATAAATTAAATTATTTATGACTTCATGATGATGCAGCGATGACCTCATTATTTAACGATTTAAATAAAATGGAAAGATAATGTAAACTCTAAAACCTAAACATGGCCAAAACCAATTGTATGAGTGGATTTCGAAGCCTTATCACCTTATTCTCTAATTATATCAATGTGGGACCTTTTGAATCCGAAAATCATTTTAAAATAAAGTAACTTTACTTGACTTTCCAAGAGTGCCCCTCCTCTCCTCTTATAAAAGGCCCCCACCTCTACCTCCTTACCCACACTCCCAAAGCCTTTGGCTCAGCCAACCCCTGCCCATTTTGTCTCTACACATCCCTCTCCTCATCCTAGAGGATTACATTTGGGCATAATCCTTTCAAAGGAAGCCTTTAGGCTCAAATCAAAAAGAGATACACTTTTAAAGGTAATTCATTCTCTCATGTTCATTTGTTTTATTTTGCTTCTCCAACCCCCTAAACTATTTTTATTTACTTCTTTTGTAACAACACCAGTATCTTCAATATAATAGGATGTTGTTATAAGATTTATTCGAGCTACACTCTCACACAACTACATCAAATGGTTAAAGAACATACGGTTTCCGTGGATGGAGAAATTCTGCCTCCCGAAACGATGATTGTTCAATACTCATTTAATACCTTCAAAGGTGGCCATTATGATGTCACTATTTTTATATATGATATATATTATGTTTATTCTTTCCTTAAGCTTCTGTATTTTTCATTTATGGCATACCATTATTTTTTCCATTATGGGTAAACACGATATCTTCATTTTAGGAAGTGCGGACTACCGCCCCTTGAAAGTGATTTGATTCGTTAATACCATATGTGGGATGTGTAAAGGATAAAGTTAATGATATTATAAATGTTATTATACTGCAATTATAATATACTCTTATATCATTATGACTCCATTCCAGAAAATACGAAATAGAAATGGAAGTAGCGTTCATGCGTACGTACGGCTTACCGTATCCATGAACGGTGCATTTCATTTCTTACCTCTAAATGTGATGTAATATTATAAATACATGTATATACTGAATATATATGATATATATGTTATCAAAATCATTAATATCATTTTATATATAACGAACCTTTGACCAAATTAACAACATGTAAGTGTAAGAAGTCTATTTTTGACTTAAGAACCAAATACCGACAAAATGAACATTATTAACTTAAATGATTACATGATGTTCATAACATGGTATAAAAGGAATAATGAACTTGAAAAAGGTACTTAATCAAGTAGAGATTAACTCAAGTTTATTATTCAGGAGATTAAAGAACGGTCGGTTCAAGTCAGATACGTGGTATGGGACTTCATCTCAATCTCCTTTCATTGAGGCATATTTTGTTTTATACACAACCTTCTTTTATACGGTGTATAAACCCCTTTGACTTTTACGTTTATTAAAAAGGAATCTTTTTTATACGAAGCATTTACTAAATGACAAAAGGGAATGTTTTTGTCGTACGTATGCGGCGACAACGACTTCTCTGCCGTCGTGACCATTATTTGAGTTTCGGCTTCCTCTACAAGCCATACCTTTTTTTTAAAGAAAAATAAATACCATGTTTTACTTTTTTATCAAAAATGGTTTTCATAATGTTTTTATATCAATGTGTTGTATTGATATCTTGTGATTGAAAGGTATGAATGTTATGTTTCCTTTATTCATGTTTTATGTGATATGATTATGTTGAGGTTCTTGGGCATTATTATGAAAACGGGTGGTTACGTGATAAACTAAGGGCGGGTGAGCCCGATATAGCTCTCCAATGCATTGGGTAACGTGAAGGAGTGAAATGTTAAGGTTTATCCGAAGAGATTTTAGGGAATATACTGTGATGGGTATTCCAAACGTAACCAAGAGGGTTACTCCCTACGTAAGAATGTTATGAATGCCTCAAGTTACCTTTATGTCTTATGATTTCTATGATTTATTCATGATTTGATGAGGTATGTTAAAGTGCTTATGTTTTATGGGTAAAGTATGATCTCATCGTTATGTATATATGTACCCATGTTTCCTTTCCATATTTTTATATCCCTTACTGAGCTTTTTATGCTCATCCCAAGTTTTTTTGAAATGTTTTTCATAGGTCAAGGGAAAGGTACATGATATGATGATAGTGTCAAGGAAGTGTCAAGAAAGAATCCATGTTTATTTTAAATATGTTTCCATTGATGGTAATGAATAATACTATTTTTATGTAACCACTTTGTTTATATGTGGAATGTAATGCAAGTTTTATGATCTAATTCTCTAAAACTATAAACCCGAAAAGATCCTCAATGTGTAATCTTGTAATAACTCAAGATTAAGTAAGGTTTAAGGATAGGGCCTTATTTGGAAGCTATATTATATTATCCATCTTGTTTGATGAAGTCCTGGTGTGTACTTGATATTGATCAATTGATCAAATAAGTCCTTAGTATTGAGTGACTATGGTTAACATTCTATCAAATATATTCTCATATGGAATCTATTGCTCCATTTAGATTTTAGTAATATCTTTTTTAGGCTTGTAATTTGTAACTTTTTATAGGTATACATTGGAGGAAGTTTTGTTTATTGGAACACAGATACCTATGATTTTGTTTACATAAACTCTTGAAACTTTGTATAAAATGTAATTATCCCTTTGAATTAAAAGTATATTGGTAATTAATTTTATTTTTAAGAGTTTGGTTTTTCATCCTTAACTCCATGCATTGTTTCTATATTTGGATTATTTTATGATTGGTTTACTTATATTTTCATTGGTAAATTAGTTTATGTATGTTTTTATATTTTCCATTTCATTTAATAAATTATATTGGTTGAGTATATAAATTCTAATAAACTTAATTTACACTTATTTATGATTTTACTCTGATGTTAATTAACTTAATTATACAAGGTATCTTCTAATCATTCTAATATTTTATAAGGAGGAAATTTTCTTGTCACATTTTAGACTAAAATTCTCTGCCCTCTTTTAGTGTGTTCGCCAGCCTTATTTGAGAATAATATGAAAAAACTCCCCCTATTTACTCTATGACTTGAAAAATAGAGCTAAAAATATTATTTTTTAGATTTGGATAAAATAGTGAGAGATTCAACCCATGGTCTTCATGTCCAACCCTTTAATTCTGCATTCACCAAAATTTAATTTCTTATAAAATTCATAAACCATTAAATCATGGAACAAAGTATTTTACATTTCATCAATTCAAAATATATCCAAATTATGAAAAAAAAACATTAATTTTGATACTTTCAACCAAATATTCAGCCCTAATTTCACATAAAAAATAATTCAACACATGAAAAAAATATTTATATCTAGGAGTTGTGAAATTGATATTTAGATGAAATTTCAAAATGCCCTTAAATCATGAAAATTAAATGTCAAATATAGTTCTATTTTTAAACTAAAAATTTCAAGAAAAATTTTATTTATTTACTCTAAACTCAATAAATACAATATTAATTAAGTTTTACTCAGTTAATAATATGAAATTTGTTAATTAAAGTAGTGAATTTAACTAAAATTTTCAATAAATCATGATCTATCAGGTTTTCATGTGGGTTCCAATGAAGGCATGGGTTTTACTAGTATATGTATTGAAAATGGTTTTATCGGTGGGGATAGATAGTGTGCTATCAAAAAATTGGATTGTGTGTATTATTCTTCTAGGTTTGGTGTGGTTGTATTGGGGTTGAAAATATTTTCTACTAATGTTTCGAGGGATTATGATAATCAAATTAGGTGCTATGGTGATTTTTTATGGCTAGATGGAGTCATCTTGCTATTGGTTTTACAAAGATGAATGTCAATGTTGTTACTGAACTATAAAACCATCGGTGATCAGTTATATAAATTTTAAACAAAACTACACACAAAGTAACATTTCTATCAACATGCACACAAAATAACCTTGTTACATAATCAAAAATACAAAAAAAATTCCCATATATACCAAACTGATCCATTCCTAACTACATTTACTTATAATATACCTATAAAATTTTATAGGATCTTCTGGTTAGATCCATATTGTGTGGGATGAAAAATACCACTGAAAAAATCATTGATTTGTTTAAAATACTCTAATGTTTCCCAATTTATCATATGAAAAAGTAGTGTGTTTGTAATTTTTTTAAATATAGTTTTATTCTAATAGAATCTACAACCATACAAGTTTAAAAATATATGAAATGATTGCATGATAGTAATTTTCGGCCATGGAACGAGAAACCTTTTATTAAATGAAAAAAGGGGGAAAATATTTTTTCTAATAAAAAGGCTTATATTTGAAGTAGACTATCTATCATAGGGAATAGAGACCAAGCCATAATCAATTAGAGTCATCAATTGTGGGTGAGATGATCACCACAAGTGCATGTAAAATTAACACTTGAAAATATCATGGAATGCACTTGATTATAGTCCAATGATCATTAGTGTTATGATATATAAACTAGTATGCATTGAAAAAATAAGAACCATTTGGTATAGGGATAATAATGGGCTATAAAACATCTACAGTAGATCAATACAAGATCCACTAAAGGTTTCGATAAACAATTTGATAAGTGATCTCATCCAACCATTGTTGTATGAAATTTCTTACACTAATCCACACTTGTATGATTTAATAGATATTGAATACATTTTATTTTCAAAATAATCGCATAATAACCTTAAAAAAAATTTCCTAAATCCTCAAAAAATAATTATTCTGTGCTGAAAAATAAAATAAAGTTAAGAAACAAGATTTAAATCATTTCTATTATTTATTATTTTATGAACATGGATGATGTGGTTTGAATTGATACAGTTTCTCCACATCAATTTTTTTATGTTGATGTGTTTTTATATATAAATGATCTTTTAATTGATTATTTTTAATTATTTGAAAAAATGATGTTGGAATTATAATTTTATGAAATAATCACTGATAATGAGATTTGTCATGCATTTTCTGTTTAAATGTTTAAATCTTTGAATTATTTTCTATATTGTTTGTTTTTTTATTTTCATTACTAATTATTTCATTCTTTGAATATATTTTTTTGAATTTTAATTTTAAATTTTCAAATTTATTTTATGTGCTTCATAATTTTAATTGCTTGATTTTTATATTTCTATAAATTTTTATTCATTGTGGATTTAATTTAATTTCTGATTATTATAATAATTTCATGGTGAAATATTATTTTATTGTCTTAATCTATATTTACTTTATATTGTATTTATTTATTTATTTTAAATTCATTAATTATTTTATTTTAAATTTAACTTTTAGCAATGTGGGGAATTAACACGCTAGAAGAGATTTTAAGACTCTACTTTGGATGGATTATATGAGCAGTAGTGCAGCACTTTCATAAGATAATTGTTAGGAGGCTCTTTTAGATATTATATTCTATGATTTTTCATAAGATAATTTCAGTGACTTTCGCTGCTGCACATAACCTAATTTCATGAAAAATAATTTTCACATAAATCATTATTTAGGAGTGTGTATCAAATAAATTTGAAAAGGGTCCCATAATTAAAATTTTATAATAGCCACATAAGTGAATTATATTATTAAAGTAACATAAATGATCGAAAATTCTTTACATATAAGACAATTTCTATTACCCATTCTCCACGGTGACCACTTACGAAGTAAGAGAAAATTGAAGAACCCGTATCTAATGAAATGGGAATCATTTGAAGATCCTCCTAAAACTATGCAAAGGATACATCAGTTCATCCAAGCGAGGTCAACCAATACTGATGGTGGAATTCTGTGATGATTCAAGTACACTATATTTCGATCCCATTGGATCATATTTAGGGTGTAGTTGTCATGTTTTTCATGCAGGTTTGATAATATGAGAAGGATGGGGCCATAAGGGTATTAATTTCTATGGATAAAAGTCTGTGGATTAATGCTTTTCTAGTGCTCAACTCCCCCCCCCCCTAGTGAGTTTAAATACTTATATAAACAAAGGATTACCTATTAATCACAAATTGGTTTCATAGAATGTTTGCGCTAACTATGAAGAAGGGTGTTTCTTACAATTTTGACCAAATGCAGGATACTTGATCATTTCATGGAAGAAGTTGGCTAGTTCTTGATTGAATTTTTATTTTTTGGTGGTTCAAAGTCTGCTGTAAAACTTGAATGAAGGGAGATATTTAAAATATATATATATAGCTGGAACTGACACGTGGCATCTGAAAATATAATACTGGAAATTTTATTAGAATTTTGGACATTCATTTGAAGACTAAAATATTGGAGTTGAATTTGATCTTTGTAAAGTTATGATGATAGTGACTCTAGGCTATATAATTTATTTTCCCTTATGGATGACACCAAATTAGGCTGGTGTTTGTAACTGTGATATCTATAAGTGATAAAATAAAAAAATAAAAGAGTGATTCATTTGAGAGACAGATAGTAACATTTCAGATATGTTAGAAGCGGGGAGCACAAGAGTGAAACCAAGAGATTTTCTAGATAGATGTTGCTACTTTTGATTTCAATGAAGATGGAGATCGATTCTTACTCATCCACATTTATGATTTCTAGCTAATTTTCTATTAGACTAAGCTATTGGATTATTATGGTGACGTCTTTTTGAGTTTTCATCTTTCTTTAATTTCACAATTTTAAATCTCTCTATAATCTTAATTATTGACGTTTGATTGCTGATTGAGGTTTTATTATTCTGTCATTTTTTAATAATTTTTCATTCATTCTTGAAATTTCCCATTTCTAATTGCAATGTCAGGACCTCTAAATGTGGTTTGTTTGTTCAAGTCGAGTAGGAGTTTGAAGATGATCCTCACAGTTTAAATCTATCAATCATTGATCAAATATTGTTATGACAATGAGTATCATTAGTATTATTTCCCCCAAAGATCATTGATAGGTTTGATATTATCCTATAGAAAGGATATATACTACAAAGATCTTGGTTTTTTACCTCAATTTAGTGAACATAATGAGGTAAAATATTAGATATTTAAATCTTTTCATTGACAGTGTTATAGTTATAAATTCCATTTAAAAATATGAGGAAAGACTGATCCATAATAATTAAAAGCTAGGCTGCAGATTTTTCTACTTGTTCAAATCTACTGCTACCCATTTCAATTTTATTTTTAGTTGCTTTACTTTTTTTCAATTTCTAGTGTATTATGAACTTAGAATTTTTTTCCATCACATCAATATTAATCCCTTAAAAATGATTGAAACTATATAAGTAGAAAATATAATAATTCATGACAAAGTAACTCTTAAAGGGATGTCTTGTTAGAATACAACATTGTTTGTTGCATTACAGTAGTAGTCAGATAAAAACATTAATTAGGATTTAAAATCAAAACCAAAAATGAATAATTCAATTGGGTCTATTGTTGGGGAGGCTTATAAGGGGGTACAAAAAAATTAAAAAAAAATTAAAGACAAATATAAAGTAAAAAAATATTAAAATAAATAAAATATGTTGTATGACCAATATCATAAAATATATATAAATAGAATATTCTTACAACCTGAGAAATATAATAGTAAAATAACAGAAAAATAAACAATTGATTGAAATTAAAAGCTTAGAAAAATTAAAACAACACAAAAATTAACAACCAAAAAAATCATAAAAATTGAAAACATTCAAAATTGAGAAATCATGGATGAACGTAAAACTCTAAAGGATCTCACTACTCTTGATGTTAAAAATAAAAAAAAACTTCTAGGGATATCTTGAAATCACTCTTGGTTTTGAGATTGTAACAAGAGTGATTCATCATTTTCCAAAATCTTATGGTCTTCTGGGAGAGTATCCTCATAAACACATATAATAATTATACATGGTCTGTATCACAAATAAACCCTGAGGATTAAATTAGGATCAAATAAAAATGAGATATTTCCTATTTTCTTTAGGTGAATTGGATAAGGAGTGGTTTTACTACACAAAATCCACTACAATAGAGAGTTTTATTCAAGTAAATAATACTATCTTAGAAAGTTTTTTCCTCTCATCAAGAACTACCTCTCTTAGAAAAGACATTTTTTAGTATTAGGAAAATTCAAGGAGGATCTTTACATGAATATTATGAGTGGTTTAAGAAGTTGTGTTCCATTATTCTAAACCATTATATTTCCTACCAGATTCTTATCCAATATTACCATCATGGAATAGTTTTAATGGATAAGAGCATGATAGAAACTGTAGTTGGAGGAGTACTAGTTGATAAGACTCCCATTGATGATGAGAACTTGATATAAAAAATGTCCCAAAATTCATAATAATTCAGTACTTGGGGCTTCATCCATGTTAAATCAGTTGTGGAAGTGTCTATATAAAATTCTAATTACAATTGAATTGATAGTCGATTGAATGAACTTGCAAGCATGATGAAGCAGATGCTTACTAACCCTTCCCCTTCACAATCCCAACTGGAACCAGTTTATCCCATAAAAATTTATAGTTGAATTTTTTATGAAACTAATAATTTTAATGATAAATTTCCTTAGTTTCAACAAGGTCCTAAAATATTTAATGTGATTTATCCTATAAATACTTTCTGGAGTAACCCGAAAAACCAAATTCCAAACCATAATTTCTAATCTAGGCCTTTCCAAACTAATCAAAAATTCATCCAAGGATAGAAAAACCAATATAAAAATAGTTTTATGCCTAATTAACAACAAAAAAATTAATTTCCATCCCCAAAATTTTGATCAACAAAATATTTATAATAAAAATCAGTATAAAAACCATGCTGGTGGAAATTTAAAAAACTTTCAAAATCAGTAAAACCCAAAACAGAAAGGCAATAAAAGGAATTTATCACACCATAAATACATGGTTAAAATAAAAAAATACATGTTTCATTAAAAAAAAGTGTTTCTATAAAACATGGTAACTAAAATGGATCAAATAGAACCTGAAATCCTATTTTTAAAAATCATAGGAGTGAAAATTTTCCATTACAATAAGAATTTAACTTAAGACTAACAGAGAACATAAGTGAAATTATTTTGAGAATCAAAACCAAAATTCGAAAACCCTAAGATTAAAAAATTAAACAAGAACCAAAAAATGATGTCCACACTTCTAAATCCAATGAAAAAACATATGAAGAAGTGTCAAAACCACTTGTTGGATATGTAAAACCACCTACTAAAACTATTTGCCATCTACAGATACTACATAAGAACCTACTATCCAAGAACCAATTTATCAAGAAAAAAATAAATAAACCCAACATTAAAGAACCTATAGGGATTTTAGACACCTAATTGGCTATTAAAAAAGATTTTTTTTAAGATTATAAAATGTATTGGGAGTCACTACATTATCCTTTGGGTAGCCCTCCTATCAAGAACAATGTCAAAACTAAAATATAAAAGGAAGTAATTGATACTTTTGAAAATTATAGTTTAATATCCCTTTGTTATATGTAGTTAAATAGAACCCTCGTTATGCTAAATTTTTTAAGGAATTATGCACTCACAATAGGAGGTTCAAGGGAGGTGATCAAGTTAATTTGAAGAGGAATGTTTCTTCTGTGATCCAACATTTCCTCCCTATTGAATACAATGATCCTGGTATTTTTTTTATATGATGTGTAATTATTAATCATCAATTTGAAGGTGGAATTTTATATTTAAGATCCTCCATAAATTTTATTTATTATTCTTACTTTTCATCTATGTAGGTTGCAGAGCTCAAAAAGTCTTTTATTGTCATCCAGCAAGCTAATATGAGCTTATCTAAGATTGTATGAGTCATTGAAGATGTGTTAGTAAGTGTAAAAGGTTTAGTTTTCCCTAATAATTATTACATGTTTCACATAAAGTATGATAAATTTCGTACACATTAATCCTGGATATTAGAAAGACCATTCTTGGAAACTATTATAGAAATAATCAATGTTCATAACAGGACTATTTCTTTAGATATTGTAGGAAATTTGATTAATTTTTGAATATTTGAATCAATGAAACACCATATGGAAGGTCATTTTTTCCTACCAAGTTAAAATGATTGACCGGTTTTCTATAGAGTTGTTTTTTAATTTCAATCAAGATAACCAAACTCTATATTCTTTGTAAATTGATCTTTCTACTAAAAATGAATCAGCTGAAATTGTAAGTTTTGAGAACTCCTATAGTGATGAATCTAAAACTCATTCTATTTTTCGGAAAATTGAATGATATTTCATAATTTTTGAACATGTAAATGTTGATGTTTTTACTGAAAATTCTTGTGCAATTGTTGATAATTTTTCTAAATCTCATGAAACATGAAATGATACTAGAAATTATGAATTTCTAAAAAAAATTGAACCTAAAATTAATGAAACTAGATTAGAATCTACTAAAAATTACATATTTGTGGAAAAAAAATTATCTGACAATGTATCTTGTGAATCGACTATTTTGAACATAAATTATGATCAAAATTTCATTGAAAAGTTAACTCATATTTTAAACTAAATCTGAATTTTCTTTTGAGGATGAAGAATTTTCACTGCTTGAAAATGATTGCACTGCTAATCTAAGAGTTTTTTACCCTACTATTCATGGGGATGTTTTAGTGGCTGAAAATGAATTTAAAACCCATAGAACCTACTTTTTCCAAAGGGTACATCCCACCCAATATTGAACTTAAATATTTTCCTGAAAATTTGAAACATGAAAATTTGGAATAAAAAAATCCCTATTATAATAGAAATTGGGTTGTCCAATGAGTAGGAAAAAAACTTTTAAGGGTCCTTAGGAAGTATACAAAGGCCATAGGTTGTACTTTATAAGATTTTATAGGCATTAGTCCTTCATTTTACATGCATAGGATTATTATAGAGGGCTATTCCAAACCTATTAGAAATTTTCAAATGAGATTGAGTCATAACCTTCTCAAAGTGGTTAAGAATGAAGGGACTACATTGTTAGCTACTGGTATAATTTACCCCATTTATGATAGTCAATGGGTAAGTCTAGTTCAAATTGATCCTAAAAAAGGAAGGATTCATGGTTTTTGAAATTGAATTTAGAGAGTTAGTGCCTACTAGGTTTCCCAACAATTATAGGGTATGTACTGATTATAGGAGGAGAAACATAGTGATTAGGAAGGAAAACATCCCCTTGTCTTTATGTGATCAAATCATTGAAAGGTTAGATGATCAATACCATTATTTACTCCTATATGATTGTTTTGGTTACTTTTAGATACACATATCTCTATAGGAA
The DNA here is from genome assembly GCA_963277665.1 of Viscum album. NCBI lineage: Eukaryota > Viridiplantae > Streptophyta > Magnoliopsida > Santalales > Viscaceae > Viscum > Viscum album. The sequence continues at coordinate 1,709,998,735 of OY728165.1, read as the reverse complement.
TAGGATAAAACAATATTCGCATGCCCTTTAGATACCTTTTCTTATCAGAAAATTCCATTTGGACTATGTAATGGTCCTTCCACCCTCCAATGATGCATGCTTATTTTTTTAATTTCTTGAGGAATGCATGTAAGTTTTTATGAATGATTTTACATTGTATGGTCCATCTTTTATGATATTCACAAGGAGTTTAGGAGTTTTTATTTGAGTGTGTATTGAGAGTAACCTTGTTATGAACTTTGAGAAATTTAATTTTATGTTTGAGAGTGGAGTCGTGCCTAGTCACTATGTGTCTAAGAATGGAATTCATGTGGAAAAGTCCAAGGTTGACATTATCTATTCATTAAAAAAATTGAGTATTATGAAGGATATACAAAATTTTCTTGGGAATGATGGGTCGTCTATAAGGTTTATAAAAGTATTTAGCAAAACTACTTTTCCATTGAAAATACTTCTTCATAAATAAATTCCATTTTCCATTGATGAGATATTTAAGTAAGACTTTAATGAAGTAAAATAGATTCTTGTGTCCCCACCAACAGTTCATCCACCTAATTTGTACTTTCCTTTTGATATAATGACTGATTCTTTAGAATTATCTTTAGGGTATATTCTTTGGAAAAGGGTGGAGAAGAAATCACATGTCATTGACTATGATTCTAGGACACTAGATACTAACCAGTCCAATTAATCCACAATATAAAAGGAGTTTTAAGTCATTTTATTTTCACATGATAAGTTTAGGAGTGATCTTTTGAGATATAAGGTTGTGGTTAAAACTGATCATTTTTTTTGATATCTCATGAAGAAGAAATATTCAAAAACAAGGCTTCTTAGATGGATTTTATTGCTTTAATAGTTTTTTATAGAAATCCAAGAATGGAAAGGAATTGAGAACACTGTAGCTAGTATATTTTATAAGATTTATCAGGATGATTATTTTGATGAACCTATTTTATATTTATTCCATGGGGATAAATTTTATTATTCCACTATTCACAAGAGGACATGGTTTTCAAATATTCTTAATTACTTAGTTTTTGGAATTATTCCACATTGATTTTTCAAGAAATAGGTTTCTAAACTGATTAGATAGTCTAGGAAATATGTTTAGGATGATCCTTGTAAATTTTGGGAAGTGATCATATTTCTAAGAGTTTTATCCTGAATTTTGAGATTTATTCTATTATATAACTCTACCATAGATTGATCTGTGATGGTCAATTTGGTTCATATAGGACTAATATGAAAGTGATAGATTGAGTTCAATTTTGGTATACCATTTTCAAATATTCTCATGAGTTTTATAGGACCTATAGACCTTTCTAATTCAAAGGAAACATTTATCAAATACATGAGATGCCCCAACAAATTTTGTTGTTTGGTGATGTCTTTGATGTTTGAGGATTAGATTTTATATGCCCTTTTCAAAATTCATTTGGTTATTTATACATCTTTCTTGTGGTTAACTATGTGTCGAAGTGGATTGATGTTATTCCAAATAGGATAGTTGATGCTAGAGTGGTTTCCCATTTTGTCAAAATCAATCTATTTTGTAGATTTGGAATGAAAAGATTTATTCTTAGGGAATAAGGAACACATTTATATAATAGTACTTTAGATGCTTTACTTAAGAGATATAGAGTTATTCATAAAGTTTCTATACCATATTATCCTAAAACACTGCAATTGATGGTGTTTTGAAAAGATAGATCAGGCATATTTATTAGAAAACTATTATTCCGAATAGGGATGATTCGATCTTGAGGCTTGATGATGCTCTTTGGGTGTATAGGAATTCCTATAAGACTCTAATAATGATTTCTCTTTATAGGATAGTTTTTAGAATAGGTTTTAATTTTTCTATGGAAGTAGAGCATAAATATTTTTAGGTTGTAAAATCGTGTAATTTGAATTTATTCGAAGTTGGAAAAGATTGGAAGATTTTTTTGCAAGGGAAAAGAGTAGAAGCCTTGTTTATAAGAAATATGGGATATAGGAAACAATTCCTATGTAAATGATCATATTTTTAATAATAAAAAAAGGATATGCATGACAATATGGTTTTGAACAAAGAGTTTTATATTGGAGATAATGTGTTTCTACACAACTCCAATCTGAAAATTTTCCCTAGTAATTTTTATTCCATATGGGGTGGACCTTTTATTGTAACTCACGTTTTCCCATTTAGTGTTATGTAGATTAGAGATCCTGAGAAGGATATTCCATTTACTATCAATGGACATCATCTGAAACTATTTCAGGAAGGTAATAAGGAAACTCTGGGGGAGAAATTCCATTTGTTAGAGGCTGAGTACCATTGACTAATCTAGGTTGTTTCTTCCCATTTTTTTTGCTTTTTGTTTGGAATAAGTGTGGGTTAAGGGACTAACCTTTTATAGCATTAGGATTTTCTTCTTGTTTCTTAATTTCACATTGTAGAGGATAAATTGGGAAAGATGGAAAAATTATGTTCCTATTTATCACCGTGATGAATCAACTCGGGGTTTCTCTTCATATTATCCTCCTATTGGAGTAGATTCTTTACAATTTACAATGATCAACAGAAGATAGAAGCTGAAGAATATTGGATCAACACCCTTATATTAGAAACTCTGGTTATATTTTAATTTCTTTGATAACCCTTGAATCTAAGGATAAATGGTTTCCATCATTAGGATATTTGAATATAAATGGAGATAACTTATTAAAACTAAAGGGGGGTCATTTACGTAGATTTTATGGGAAAACTAGATTCTATTTTAGGTGAATTTTTGGTTAAATTCAGCTCATTTTTTATGATTTTTAGAATCTTTCGTCTACTTTCGATTTGAAAATAATTTACTTAGAAAATATATGAAATGAAATATTTGTTATATTATGAGTTATGGTATGAATATTGCTAGTTTTTTTATTACTCTAGTTTTTTATGAATATGTGTTACTGCTAAAACTGAACATGAACTAGTATACACATTTTATTATAGAAATGAACAATTTAAGTAGTAACTAGTATGAAACATTTGTGCATGATGTGTGTTATTATTTATTTGTGTTCTTTGGTAGATAAAAATAATATTTTGAGCTTTCTTATTACCCAGTGAACATATTTCTCATCTTATAAATTTGCAAATATATGTTTAACTTTAAAATTGAATTAACAAGTTTCTACACCTTTGATTCAACATTGGGTACAATTTTGAGTTCTAGTGTGGGTGAAAATTTTTATCAATGTGATAAAATTTATCCCAATGTGAACACATAGAAAACCTCTAAATTTTATGAATTTGATTTTTTTTAGGTTTCAATAATGTAACGTCCTGGTTCTGGAAACTACCCAGAGGCGCCCCGTACCCGGTTGGTCACATGACATCAAGCGCATTTCCCCGAATGTCAGAGGCTACCGACTAGCAGTGAGGACCTTGGGTGTGATAGTGGGGAAACTATTCCCTCATTGGAATAGTAACACAGTGGAAGAGAAACAAATATACAATAGCGGAAGCAGTAAATATCCAACAATAGTAAACAGAGGAATACTGAAATAATAAAAAACTAGAGAACACATATATATATAATGATGCATGATAAATATGTCTCGAAAAACAGAAAATCAAGTCACAATGCTGAATACAAACAGTACCAAACCCAAGTACAAAAGAAACAGATAATAGCTCCTCAGCATCTCAAGCCTAATCTTGGTCCCATGCTCTCAAGCTCCACAACACGTCATGTACCTAAAGTAGAAGGGAGCTTTCCCTTGTCTATACCTGCAGCAATATAATCTGTTTGAGCCTAAAAGCATGGTCCAAACAGGGTGTGAGATTAAATCCTATTAGGCAACCACCACGAGACATGTGCCTAATAGTCAATGAATATATGGTAGGTAAAAGTACCGAAAGCAGTAAAAAGGAAAGTACTCAACAGTAAACAATCCACAGTTTCAATATCAAGCAACAACTATCCAAGCAGATAACGCAAACAGGTAACCCTCTAGGAAGTACCCACAGCCTAACCCCTCTGATCATACCTAGCAACACAAGCAAGCAGCTAACAAATAGGTAATCCTCTGGGAAGTGCCCACAGCCTATCCCCTCTGGTCTTACTTATCAAGTACAAGCAACCCTCTGGGCAGTACACTCGATCTAACCCCTCTAGTTCAGCTTAAGCATAGACTCTCTAAGGAAGCACTCACCGTTAATTCCCCCTATAGTCTCTTATTGTATCTAATGGCGCTCTAGAGAAGCACTTACGTCACATTCCCTCTGTGGCCCGCGTCAAGGAACTACAGACTCTCTGGAGAAGCACTCAACGTCAATTCCCCCTATGGTCTCGCATCATAAATTATAAGACACTCTGGAGAAGCCCTTACATCCATTCTCCTTATGGTTTACTGCACCAGGTTTTCATGGCCCTGTGTAAGTCAAACAAGTATAGCAACGTGTATAGGCCCAAGTAAACCTCAAGAAATACTTGGCTAGCAGTCTACAACATATCAGCATGTTAGATAAACAAGATCACTTCATCCTACAATACTAGGCATGGGAAACAAAAAAACAGCCTAACAGGCTAAGCATAACCAAACAGTCATAAAAAGAACATGCATGGGCAACAACTCCAAAGCATAGAAATCAACCATATTCACATATAAATAACCTCTACTCGCACACACCAGCAAAGCAGGCAATTAACAAGGTTAAAAATGGTAAACACACAATACCCCATTCATGGGTATTGGCGATTTTTCACATATAATTCAAAGACCTTAAACCAAAAGTCACAAACCACCTACCTCATGGGGTTTGGATAAATCAACCCTTCGCCCAAACGCTCCGAAAACCGGGTGAACGCCTCCTCGAAACCACCTCAAAAACTCTTCCCTGAGGAGAACTACCTTCGATCCACCAATAAACCCCATCGATTTGCCTCCAAAACGAGCAAAGGAGATCCCCCAACCTCTGAAAATCACAACTCCCATGTGATCCATGAGTGGGAGTAATAATGGTGGAGGAATGGGAAATCCCAAGTGGATCGGGACTTAAAAACCCTAACTTTATGTGTCTGCACGGTTACCCCGCACGGTTTGGAAAACTGTGCACCAACCATGCATTTTCCACTGTCTCACCAAGGGACTTCGCACAGCTTGCCTGCATGGTTTGATAAACCGTGAGCAGCCTGTGCGGAGCCCACTGTCAAAGATGCACGGTTTCCTAGGCTGGCCGCATGGTTTGTTCAGACTGTGCGCCAACCGTGTGCCCCTTCCCAACCTCCCGAAAAAACCACTTTTCTTAAAAATGACCATAAAAGGAAAACATACCTGAAAATAAGGTTCGGGTTATTAAAAATAACATATTTTCATTGGTTTTAAATTTTTTTGAAGATCGAATGTTGTGTAGCCACACCGAGGAGGTTAATTCTATAATACCCCTTAGATTTAGTGAGTTAATTCATCTTTCATTTCCCTACTGAAAAGTGGTTGAATTTGGTAAATTATTGTGTGAATGTTATATAATTATTATTTCCCCTGAATCTTTAAATTTGGATTTAAACTCATAAAGTATTCATTCAAATGAATTATAAAATGAAAATCCTAATAAATGTTGGACTCTTTCTTCTTTTTAAGATGATGGATGAGTTATTTATACTACCATTAAATTATTAAGTTTACTCATCCAAACAGAGTGTCTAAATTATTTAATTATTAATTTTTTTGAGTTTTTTATCCATAAGGTAAAGGGAAATTTATACTTTTAGTTGAATGAAAATTGATGTGGTTTTAATCTAAATTTAAAATTTTAAGGTCAATCATATTTGGAAAACAAGAATTGGTTTTGCACTAAAAATAATTAACTTATTGAGGGTTAATATTTTAACTTCTTAATAAAAATATAAGAGGAAAATCATTTTGAAGACCAATTTTTTGTTGGTATCCATTATTTCAATCATTAAATTCATTTCATTCCATTGATTATGGAAAATTGTCTTCTTGAGGAAAAGTAAAGCAATTATGTGGGGGAAATTTGATGTGGTCTTATTTGATACATTTTGGACACATGAATAATGGTAATATATTGTGTTTTTAAGTAGAAATTTTATTTTAATAGAGTATTTAAAATTATTTTATGAATTTTTGTTGAAATTATAATTTTATTAAATAATCACTGAAAATGAGATTTGTTGTGCATTTTCTGTTTAAATATCTAAAAATTAGAATTTTTTTCTTTTTTGTTTGTTTTTTCTGTTTTTAGTACTAATCATTTCATTCATTGAATCTTTTATTTTGATATTTTATTTTGAATTTTAATTTTATGTTCTGAAATTTATTTTTTATGTTTTTTTATTTTAATCCTCATTTTTGTTTATCTGTGAATTTTTAGTCTGTGTTGATTTAATTTAATTTCCAATTCTTATAGTATTTTTATTGTGAAATATTATTTTATTGTCTTAATCTTTTTTTGTATTTATTTTTTTATTTTAAATTTAATAGTTGTTTTATTTTATTTTAGTTCTCTACAGCGCATGGCTTTAACACTGTGTTTGGTGAGATTTTAGTAAAAGAAAAGAAATGATATGATAATTTATAAAATAAAATAAATGAAATGAAATGATTGTGATTTCTCTCCTTGTGTTTGGATCAATAACTTAGTAAAAGAAAATAAATGATTTATATTTCTCTCCATCTTGTTTGGTGAATCTTTTTAAAAGAAAATAAAAGAAATTCCTTTTTCATACATGTAGAAAATAGGGATAAAATTAGAATTTAAAATATAACAACCATCAGCCATAATTTATTTCCTAATCATCCCAATTTTGGAGTGATTTAAAAACAACAGTAGGAGAGAAATCTATTTCTCTCTATTTCTCCCCTTATCATTTCTCTCCTCTTTACATTACCCTGCCAAACATCATAAATCAATTTCCCCCCTCAATATCATTTATTTTTCTCTCAGTATCACCTCTACCAAACTAGGGCTAACTCCGCATAAGAGATTTCAAGCCTTTGCATAAGATAAATTATATTCTATGATTTGACTCATGAGGGAAATTTGATATTACCCACATAAGAGAATTATCATACATGATTAACATAAATGATTGAAAATACTTTTCATATAAGATAATTTCAAGGGAAAATGACAACATATGATCAAAACATACAGTTTATTGTAGTTTGGGACCAAAAATATGAAAAATACCATTTCATAACCAAAAATATTATGCCTTTTCAAATCTAATGATATTTTACTTTGGTTCAAAAATATAATTTAATGGGCTCTTTTGATCCTTAAATGGCATGCCCTCTAATTTCTATTATCCATGGTCGATCGTGACCACTTCCAAATCATAAGTAAATTGAAGAGCCCGCATCTGATGAAAATTGAATCATTTCAAGATCCTCCTAGTCCTATGTAAAGGATGAAGCTAGGTTCATCTGAGAGATATGACTGAGACCAAGGGAGGATGTCAATGGAGATTTGAGAACTTTGAAGAAATCTTGGATTCAAACCTATTGATGATAAACCTAGCCTGATCAAAGGGAGACCCGATCCAGATCTAAGATCCCAAGCTAAGCTAGCCTTCAAGATTGAACTAAGATATGGGGTTTTAATCTCATCAATGATTGATAATGTTTATTCCAAAGACTAAAACTGAATTTGTGATTGCTAAGGCCGAAGTGTATGAATACAATGGTCATACAGTGTTCAAAAACGTTTTCTTGCTGGAGTTTGAAGAAGTCAAGCCAAATATTTTTATTTCAACTAAGGATTATGAAAATTATGATCTAAAAATTGGTATTTTTTCAAATCATATGAAATTTAACTGAGTTTGAATGAATTTAGAGGTTTGACTTTAGATTTTTGGAATTCTTTCAGTATTTTAGGATTCGTAAATTAACCAGTGAAGTAGGGTTTTGTTTTTCTAGGCCAACGACGTGTTGAGAATAAAAATATATCTGAGCTAGTTTGTTTATCCATGGTCGATGATTACTCAAGATCCTAGAATCTGAATCTAGGTAGAATGTAAATGGAGAAATTGAATATGAGATATGTTTGATTCCAACATGAAAATAGAAGCTGGGAAACCGAAGATATTTTTAGCGTCGAGTCTGACTGAAACTAGTGTTGAGGCTGGGTTGCATTATTGATGAAGAATACATAGGTATGAGGAACCTAGGTTACCTTTTTGTCTGATTCGGAGGATGATTGACCATCGAAGATTCTATTGAGGATGAGTTTGGTTTGATCTAAGGATTAAATTGGCTTAGTGATTTTAGGTGTCAATTGTGAGGAAGCTGATCTCGCCCACTATAGTTTGATCCCAGTGGATAAAATTTTGGGTGAGGTTGTTATGTTTTTTTGTCCAGGTTTAATTTGATGAGAAGGATGAGGCCATGAGGATCTGAATTGATACAGATGAGAATTTGTGGATCAATGCATGACTAATGCTTGAGTCTTTTCCTCAGTGAGTTAAAATCCTAGGAAGAATCAATGCTTCCCTATGAATCACAAGCTGGTTTCATGGAATGATCCCACAAAGTGTGAATAAGGATGTTTGTTATAGTTTTGACCGAGTTAAGGATACTTGATCATTTCATTGATGAAGAAGAGTAGTTCTTAATTGAATTGTTATGTTGTAAGTGTTGAAATTCTGCTGTGAAACTTGACTATAGGAACAGATTGTAAAAAATATTACTTGAACTGACATGTGGAATCTGATAATTTAATGCTGTAAATTTTATTGGATGGTTTGACAGTCGCATGAATACTAAATTATTAAGGTTCAATTAGAGATTTTCTAATGTTATGATGACAGGGAATCAAGGTGAGATAATTTATTCTCCAGGGTGGTTGTCCCCAAATTAGGTCGATGCTTGTAGCTGTGAAATCTAGAATAGATAAAAAAAATTAGAAGAGTGATTCATTTAGGAGACAAACAGTAATATTTTGACAGACATCAGAAGTGAGGAGCTGATAGTGGAACCAGAAGATTTTCTAGCGATGCCAATGAATATGGAGATCAACGCCTGGTCCTTCACCTGGGTGATGTCCAGTTAAGTTCTTATAGCTAAAGCTAGTGCATTCTCATTGTTATGTCTTTCTGAGTTTTCATCCTTCTTTAATTTCACAATTTTAAATCTCTCTATAATCATAATATTTGAAATGTGGTCGTTGATTAAGGATTTATTATTCTTCCATTTTGTTAATCATTTTTCTTCCATTCTAAAAATTTCACGTTTATGATTGGATTGTGATAATCTCTGAATGGGGTTTATTAGTTCTAGATAAGTAGGAGGTTGAAGATTATCCTCACAGTTTAAACTTCTCAATCATCAATAGAAGATTTTGATTGGAGTTAGTTTTGTCCATATCATTTCTCTTGGCAATCGTTGACAGCATTGATCGACTCCTACGGAAATGAGATCCACTACCATGATCTTGAATATTGAACTCAATTTAATGAACTATATGAGGTGAAAGATTATATATTTCAATATTTTCATTGAGAGAGTATAATTGTGGAATATATTTAAAATTACAATGAAAGAATGATCGATAAGAATTGCTAGCTGGGATGCTACTTTTTCTACTTGTTCAAATTCACTGTTGCTTGTTTCAATTTGTTTTGCAACATTTTCACATTATTCAATTATTTGTGTGTTTTAACCTTATAATTTTTTTCATTTACACCAAAGTTAAATACTATGATTGAGATTAAAAACATATCAATCAATAAGAGTGTTAAATCTCAGTGGTTTCATACAAACATCTTTAGAAAAAAAACCTATTGATAAAGGAATTATTGACATTTAATTGATGTAGTTTCCAACCACATGATAATGTTATAGTAAAGAAAACATGAATAGTAATATATTTGACAATAAGAATAAATAATTAAGAGAAATCAAACCATGTCTATTGATGAAATCCTTTAGCGACTAGATGATCATTTTATTTTTTTACATAAGACCATAAACATTTTCATTCTATTTGAAAACCCACAAAAGAATGATATTTTTTTATCTATCGAGTACAAGAACCTGTTTCCATTTATTATTGAGTATAGGAGAAGAATATTCTTCCTCCAAAGAAAAATTCTTTTATGGTTTAAGAAAAGGTTCCATGACATTTCAAGGATCAGTAAAAGTACCAAATACTTTGGGTTTAAAAATGAAAATGAGTAACCATCTGATGTGTGATGAAAACTTTAGAAAAAGAGGGCACTAATGAAAATGAATTTGGATGAGAACGATATGAATTAAATTCCCCAAAAATAGGAAGTAGTGATGATGAAAACTTTTTAGTAGATTTTGTCAAATTTAGACCAACACCTTGAACTCTAATAATAGGGAATGTTAAAACAACCAAAGGATGCTCGTTAGAGGATAAAACAACATGATCTATACACTGACTTGAATATGTAGAATTTATTAACCATTACTAAAATAGAAAAATGAATTCATCAAAAACAACATAACTAGATATTTAAATCCTTCCATCATGATCCATACACTTATATCCCTTATGTTTGTTGGGATAAACACTAAAAAATCATTATTTACAGGGTGATTCAAATTTCTGGTATTGATATGATTACAAACAAGGATAATAAGAACACCCATATTTTTTGAGAAAACTATAATATAGAGAAGTAGTTAGGGCTTGGATTAGTGGTATACACCCCGTAATACTACATCAAAAATGGGGGTTAAAACCCATTGGGCACATGTCACTGTAGCAGTACTGTAGCGTACTATAGCAGCGGTGGAACTATTGACCGGCAACACTGTAGTGGCAGTGGGCAATATAGCCGGCATTGTAGCGATGGAAACACTGTAGCGTCCTGAGCATTGTATAGAAATACTATTCATTGGAGGGCCTTTGGGTAAAAAAATTGAGTCTTCAGGGACATGTTGGTCTTCCATGCCCACTGAACCTACGGGCCATTCAATAAACTTTATGGAGTTTTTTTTAACTCTTTTTGAATTTTTTTTAAACGTCCTAGTTTAAATTTTTTTTTAAAAATACCGATGTAAGGAGACATCGCAGATGCTGAATTTTCCATAAAACACTAATTTTTTTCTATTATAATTATGTTTTTTATATATTTAAAATTTTAATGTTTTATTATTATGTTAATATGGTTATATATATATATATATATATTAATAAAACTTCATGTTTCAACATAATTTATCTTTTATTCAAGTACGTGACTTTGCTAGCCTATATAATATAAACTGTAAGACAGATATGAATGAAATTTTAAACATTGTTTAAACATATAACCAGTAGTCCAAAATAAAATAAATTTCTTAAAAAATATTGGTGAAAAGTTATTTATAAGCTTTTTAATCCACCTACTTGAAACTTAAAAATGTTTTAAGTATGTGACTTTGTTGGCCTTTATAATATAAAATATAAGACCGATATGAATGAAATTTTAAACATTTCCTAAACATATAACTAGTGGTCCAAAATAAAAATAATTTCTTAAAAAATCTCTGAAAAATTATTTATAAGCTTTCTAATCCACCTACTTGAAACTTAAAAATGTTTCAAGTATGTGACTTTTCTATCCTATATAATATAAACTATAAGACTGATATGAATGAAATTTTAAACATTTCTTAAACATATAACTAGTAGTCCAAAATAAATATAATTTATTAAAAAATCTTGGTGAAAAATTATTTATAAGCTTTCTAATCCACCTACTTGAAACTTAAAAATGTTTCAAGTATGTGACTTTGTTGGACTTTATAATATAAACTATAAGACCGATATGAATGAAATTTTAAACATTTCTTAAACATATAACTAGTAGTACAATTCTTTATTTTTATTTTTATGGTTCTTATAGTTTATATTTTATAGGGTTTCAAAGTCAAGTAGGTGGCTTAGGATCCTCCTTTGCATTAATTCTTTTCACTCTCACTTCTGAGTTACATTTCTTACATTCCTTTCTTTATAATTTATTTATTTTATTTATGAAACTCTTTATTTTCAAAAAAAATTATATGATTAGGCTATCTTTTAAATTATATTTACATTGTTTTTATACAATAGATTTTTTAATCTTTTAAAGTTATTTACTAGAAATTTACTAATTATTTCTATGTTTCAAGTAGTCGACTTTGAAAGATGTCAAATATAAGTTGTGCCTAAAATATAAATGAAAATTGAAATAATGGATAAATATATAAGAAGAGCTAATAGTAATAATATTATTTTGATTTCAGTAGACATAAAACATGTAAACAAAAATGTACAATCAATGTCTATGTATGTGGAGCGGAGATTCCATACCACATGGTGGTCTGTGAATAGGACGTCCACGTCGAGTGCGTAGTGGAATCTGATGACTTGGAGAAGGATTATCCTTAGGCATTGGAACGTCGACTGGTGCATCCTCCATCTGTGTTTCAGTGGGAGGAGTTGTCAACTGCATCTCGTACTTCCCTTCGGATGCTTCTCCCACTAGGGTGGTAGAAGAACCTGCCTCCATCATAGTGGGGAACCAAGCCTTTGATGGAGCTATACCCTAAGACGGTGATGGATCTGGAATCCAAGGTTGCAATGGATCCCAAGGAAGCGAAGAATCTGGAACGTAAGATGGATAGAACTGTGAATATCCTGTTAGGAAAGAAAAATCTTATGCCACCTAAGGCACATCATAAATCGGATGATCCTGGACTACTAGAGGGCCGACCTCTGCCTATGGAACGGGTGAGGTCTCACGTGTATCATGACACTGTCTACATCATCGTGGCTATGGGTCCTCAGCACCAGCAGCAGTGGTAGGATGTTTCTTTAGGGTAGGAATCTCCTCTCTCTGATCTGGATGTGCAAAGATGCTCCTGGAGAGCACACAAAAAGATTCCCTCACCTCCAGCATTGTAGCATGGACGGCTTCCCGGCTAAAGACCCCCTCCTCCTCTTCATCACTCATGTGAACAAGCTGATCTGTGTGACTTCCCTCTAAATAGATTCAAATTAAATTAGAAAATAGTTCAATAAAAAAACTAATGGAAATTTATTTAATTACCATCCTCTGCATCTCTATGCTGGGTTGGGTAAGATATAGTATAAACTTCAGTTTATACCATGGCGCATACTCAACCTGCTTCGAAAGAGAGAATCGATTCATAGGAACACCCTGAATATGAAACTATGCACGTCTGTGCCAGCAGTCGATAAAACTGGAATGTACTCGGGACCAGTCATTATCCTGTCTCCCTATCAGCTTCATCCTATGAAGTCTGTATGTCTGTATCGATAGTAATTGAATCGGCTAAGTACAAAAAAACTAGCGCATGACTCTATCAGGATACTTCCACTCAATAATATGGAAGTGAATGGGGGGCACTCAGCCATAGCATCCTCATGCCCAACAGTGTTGTATGCTGGAAACTGGTCTGTAATACTCCAATATAGAAGCCATGAAATCTGAAATGACAAGTGATTTTGTCAAAAAATTACCTAACTAAAAACCAAAATTGATGCTATTATTAAATATTTTAGACAGTGATAGATTGTATTTACATACATGATCAGGTGAGAGACAGTCCAACTATAGCCTATATACACTCAAATGTTGTCTCAGAACCACGTCAAAATTATGTCGTTGACACCACCTGTAAAATACATCAATGATAGTGACAAATAATGAGGAATTATAGTCAATAACTCATAGTAGAATCAAAAACCAATAGAAATGAATGATCATACCAGCGTCCATGCGGAGCATCATGCAACACCTCCATCTCGATAGGCGGACCAGCAAGGTCAGGGCGGAATGCTGGGATGTGCTCCCATGCCCACATCTGAATAAGGATGATGCATCCCCTGAGACCTATGCGGTCCCAATGGGATAGCCTGCATAATGCTCTGTATGTGTATGCCAAGCAGGATGATCCCCAGCTTTACGTACCATCCTGATCAAATTCTTCTAGTAGGGGTAGATACATCATGTGCACATGCATCCCCGAGTGATCAGTACACATGGACCTGCCAATGAGTTGTAATATATATGCACGGGCATAACGCATGACAGTATATTCGTCATCATCATCCTGTAAATGTGGAATCTGCGAATCCAACCAAGGCATAGATATAGACGCTCAATCTATAGCCCTATGGCCAGACAAAATATCAACGCCTAACAAGCGCTGAGCAAGGTCTGGCCAAGCTGCATGAGTGAGTCCAATAACGGGTCTCCCCTAGATAGGAAGACCAAGAATCATTTCCACATCCTTGAGGGTGATGGTCATCTCTCCCTCAGGCATGTGGAATGTGTGAGTCTCTGGTCTCCACCTCTCAATGAGGGCTGCAAGTAGGTAATGACCTACAAATGTGAAATCTGATATAGAAAGTCCATAGAAGCCAGCACGGCGCAAGTATGGTCTAATGGCATGTGGAGGCTCCCTGTGATGAAAATGGTGTGCTCAACGCACCTTGATCAATCAATCTGGACAACCCTATAACACGACCTATGAAATATGGGTAGGCTACTGAGTGAGTAGTATGATATCATCCATCTGCATGTAAACAAATAAAATGAGTCGTAAGTGTAAAATGTAAATATAACGTTATGGTTAGAATAATGTTATGACTTGTAGAATGAAAGATATGAAATGTTTATTCACATTTTTTTATGAAGTTATTTTTACCAAAATAAATATAGTTCTCCATTTCTTTTGGTTCTAAATGGAATAAAGATAACAAGAGGAAAGAAGAGGGAAAAATAGATTGAAAAAATTATGTTGTGAAAGAATTTTATTAATGAAAATATCTTTGTAATAATTTTATTAAGGTTTAGGAAACATGTTTTTGGGTCTATAATTTGGTTAAGACATATTATGGAGTAGATTTATGATTAAGTAATTATGAATTAGACTAAGATAAACCATGTAAATTACTAATGATGTTTTATGAATTTATGTAATTATTTGTATTGAATAACGTATTCTAATCATTATGATACTATTATTTCGTTATAGAGTAGTTTATTAAAATATCACACATAATTTAACCAAAAACCATGGAAAAGGGAAGATGTTTTTGGGTTGGGGATTAGGTTTGAGGGTTTAGGTCTTTGAATTTTTTTTATTAAGGTTTGGGAAACATGTTTCTAGGTTAAGTGTTATGATTTTAGGTTTTGGGGTTTAGAAAACTGAGAAAGTTGAGGAATAATGAGAAAGTTATTTCTTGAAAGCAAGAATATTTTTATGAAATAAGTTCTATTATCTAAAATATTGGGTCTTGAATTTAGTTAAGACATATTATGGAGGATCTTTATTATTAAGTAATTATGGATTGGATTAAGATAAACCATGTCAATTACTAATGATGTTTTACAAATTTATGTAATTATATGTATTGAATAACTTATGATAATCATTATGATACTATTATTTAGTTATAGAGTAGTTTATTAAAATATCACACAGAATTTAACCACAAACCATGGAAAAGGGAAGATGCTTTTGGGTTGGGGTTTAGGTTTGAGGGTTTAGGGTTTCTAATTTTGTTATTAAGGTTTGGGAAAGTTGTTTCTGGGTTAAGTGTTATGATTTTGGGTTTTGGGGTTTAGAAAACTGAGAAAGTTGAGGAATAATGAGAAAGTTATTTCTTGAAAGCAAGAATGTTTTTATGAAATAAGTTCTATTATCTAAAATATTGGGTCTTGAATTTGGTTAAGACATATTATGTAGGAGATTTATGATTAAGTAATTATGGATTGGATTAAGATAAATCATGTCAATTACTAATGATGTTTTATGAATTTATGTAATTATCTGTATTTAATAACTTATGCTAATTATTATTATACTATTATTTCTTTATAGAGTATTTTATTAAAATATCACACATAATTTAACCAAAAACCATGGTAAAGGGAAGATACTTTTGGGTTGGGGTTTAGGTTTGAGGGTTTAGGGTTTCGAATTTTTTTATTAAGGTTTAGGAAACTTGTTTCTAGGTTAACTGTTATGCTTTTGGGTTTTGGGGTTTAAAAAACTGAGAAAGTTGAAGAATAATGAGAAAGTTATTTCTTGAAAGCAAGAATGTTTTTATGAAATATGTTCTATTATCTAAAATATTGGGTCTTAAATTTTGTTAAGACATATTTTGGAGGATCTTTATGATTAAGTAATTATGGATTGGATTAAGATAAACCATGTCAATTACTAATGATGTTTTAGGAATTTATGTAATTGTCTATATTAAATAACTTATGCTAATCATTATGATTCTATTATTTCATTATAGAGTAGTTTATTAAAATATCATGCAAAATTTAACTAAAAACCATGGAAAAGGGAAAATGTTTTTGGTTTGGGGTTTGTGTTTGAGGGTTTAGGGTTTCGAATTTTGTCATTAAGGTTTAGGAAACTTGTTTCTGGGTTAATTGTTATGATTTTGGGTTTTTGGGTTTAGAAAACTGAGAAAAAAAAAATAAGAGATGACAATATTTACTTTACAATATGATAATGTCACAATGAAGACAATACATCATTCTGGATGAGACTGTGAACTCGACCCAACAACATTAGGGCATCATTTCCAGTTATGACCTTCTTTATGACATATCATGCATCGCAAACTCTGCCAGTGTTCTTGAGGCCAGTCCGTCTCATTATGCATCCTACTGGCCTTCAATCTCCCACGGGGATGTAACTGATTCATGTCAGGTATCACTATCGGCTGGCCTTTGGCATTGGGAAATAACGATACTCCCCAATAGGTGTCCATGGTGAAACATAACAGTTAGAAATGGTATCCATCTGGTACACTGGGTCAACATATGCTTCCCATGATATGTTCACATAGGCACATACTACGATAGCATGTGTGCATGGAAACCGTAAGGCTTGAAATTTTGTACATTGACATTGCCTTGTTTCCAGTAATACCACCAATTTTTCACTGATGTGATTTTTGATGGGGTCTGAACGCTCTTGAACTTCAAATCGGGAGTCTTCTCGTCAAAAAAGGTAGATGTGATAACCAGAAGCTTCTTCAATATTCTTTTCAATTTCTCGTTGAAAGTGTCTTCTGTATCTTAGCCCCTATTGTATTTCGTATGAGGCTAGTTTTTGTCTATCAAAAAATTACTTCACGCATCGATATAATGTATCCTGAACTAGGGTGGTTATAGGTATATTACAAAGACCATTGAAGACACCATTGATGCACTCCACAATGTTTTTCATCATGTTTCCGTACCTCTTCCCCCTGTCATATGCCAATGTCTATTTCTCTTTTGGAATCTGCATCATATAATCATAAACTTCTTGATTAGCCTGGAGGATTTGTTCAAAACGTTCTTCAAACCGCCATTGGTCTGACTCATATTCTACATAGAATAGATGATATTTCACATAAATTTATTTAATCTTTATGTTGAAATAGTAAAAAATAACGAATACAATGCATACCAAGCCTCATGATTGCCTTCTTCATCGGTTCGTTGTGGAATTTTTTATGCACATTGCTAGAAATGTGTCTAATGCAGAACTGGTGATATGCATTTGGGTATCTCCATGTATAAGGATCTGCATTGATTGCCTCATTAATTTCCCGATAGCGATCTGATATCAAACAAACACCCCGAATGTTCGTGAAATGGTTGTTGATACATGCCAAAAACCAACTCCATGATTCATAGTTTTCTTTCTCTACAATAGAAAAGGAAAGCGAAATAAGAGAACGATTTTCATCTTGGGTTTCCGCAATCAACAATATGTATTTTTATTTTCCATACAGAAATGTTCCATCAATCTGAATAAACTTTTTTCTGAAACAAAATGTGGAGATATAGGGAAGGAATTCCCAGAACAACCGATGAAATTGAACACGAGATGGATCAAGTCAGTTATCGTGAGACACATGTTTGTTTGTATCTAGATGAAAGATAAATTTGTTATGATGCCTCGGTATGGATATCAATTGTAGCAACACCTGATATGAGTCATCCCAATCACCATAGACCTTCACAATTACCTTCTGTTTTGTCATCCATGCCTTATTATAAAAAATTGTATAACTGAATGGCTGTTGAATCCTCTCTTTCCCAAGGGCTATTGGAACATCATTACATTCCATAATCATCTCAACAACAATAGATGACACAAATTCCATATCCAATGTGGTATGATCTTGTGTGAGGCTTGGCTAAATGCAAGTATGAGCTGCCTCAATCCTCAAGATTCTTCAGCCTCCAAATGTAATGTCTGGAATCGCCCTCAAGATAAATCTACAATCATCCCCATACTTATAACACCATATGATATATTTAATATGTCATGATTCGTGAACTATATAGCTATAGTGCCTCTCAATATGAAATATTTTGGTCAAAAATCGCTCAAGGTATCATTGAAGCATTTTTGAGGTGATTGTGTTTGTTGACAAAGTGGACATCTGTGTTGTGATTGATGAAAAAGCAAAACATGACATACAAATTTGTTGAAAAAGGGGATTTCATGGTGGAATGTTGAGTTCAAGGTATGTGGTTAACGATCCATGTTTGATTCAAGAACGTCGACAAAGGAATGGTTGATCTGGAGGCGGTACAAAAAGAACAGATACAAGGTGGCGCCATTTTCTAGTATTTGCCAAATTTTTGGGCCTGAAAATCGAAAAATGGAGAAAAGTGGTTTTGGAAAAGGGACTTGTGCGCCATTGTCTTGAAGGAGAGGAAACTTGCATGCCATATGTTTTTCAATATTATAACATCAAAATATGGAAAAGGGAAAAGGGGCGCCCAAGTTTTAGGGTTGGTCGCACAAGTGACTTTCGCGGCAGAGACTTGCGCGCCGAGACTTGCGCACCGAGAGGAGACTTGCACACCATCGCATAGGGTGTCAAAATACCTATAAATAGAGGTCGACCCATCCTCATTTGGTGTAGAGTTCAAAACATAGATAAAATTAGATCTCCCATCGCGCAGGTGTGGTGGTCGCACAAGTGGTGGTGTGGTCGCGCAAATAGAAGTTGTGCGCCAGTTGATTGTTGCGCGTCCAAAGTGGTTTGGGTGAGAAAGTAAGGGAGTTTCCCAAGTTTAGAGTTGAATAAGGGGGTGTCTCGTAAGTGGTTTGGTGACATTTGCGTGCCAGGTTTTGAAGAATCACAGCAGTTGGTGGTTGCGCGCCAAAATTGGTTTGGGCGTAAAAGGGTGTGAGTCGCACAAGTTTAGAGTTGAAGAAGGGAGTGTCGCGCAAGTGGTTGAGGTGAACTTGCATGCTGGTTTGAACTTGTGCATTGGAACTTGCACACCGGCTTAGAGAAGGGATCCAGGTATGGTTGAAGCACGGCAGTCATTTTAGGGTTGTGTGAAAGCTAGAAGATTGCCTAATACCTTCGGTGGAAAGTGAGATTCATCTACGGGTGAAAGTTGGACTTTAATAGAGCATCTATATACAACAGAGGATGCATTCATTAGTGATAATGAAAATACCTACAGGTATTTAAACTGTGAGTGGATCCTTTCCAGAGTAGTGAGCAAAGGAAGAAGAAGAAGGTGATCCTCTCCACTGGTAGTGAGCCAGAGAGAGAGAAACAAGTAGTGACCCTTGGGAAAGTAGTGAGCTGACCCTAAACCTTGTAAAAGCAGTGAGCCTAGGCATAAAAGGGATCTAGCCCGAACCTTGTAAACCGCAGTGTTCTTATAGTGGATTTGGTACAACGGCACATTGTCGGTGTATGCTCCTTGGACGTAGCCCAGTGAGGGTGAACCAAGTAAAAATTGTTGTGTCCTGTGCATGCTTTACTTTCTGTTTATATTGTGCAACGGGAAAGAGAGAGAAGAGTTTTTTGCTTAACATCGAAAAAAGATCAGAACGGGATTAAATTTTAAATTAGTCATAACCTAATTCACCCCCCCCCCCCCCCTCAGGGTATTCATCCTTGTAGACCTAACAAAATCTCTTTAGCGTGATTTCTTATGCATCTTTACTTGGAAAATTCCTTCCAATATATAAGGTTTTGTCCAGCTCACTAAACCTATCTAGTACAACTCCGGGGAACTCAGTTGCCAGTGTGAGAACATTATTTTTGAATTCAGTAACATGTGTCATTACTTCTGACCAAGATGAAAGGAGTGGTGGATGATTTATTGTAGGTCGAGGTTGATGTAAAACTAATGTATTTCTCAAAACCTCATTCCTAACTTCAGTTGATCCCTCCTCATCAGCACTGTTTTCACCATATGATTCATCATTACGAAACTCCTCATTGGAGGTCGGATTGACATGTATATCCAGGAGATCATTTAGGTTGTCCTCTTCTGCAGCATCATTTAGAATAGGCTCAATTTCATGGGGTGGACTGTCTTCAACCACTCTTGTAATTCTATATCTTCGTACAACTGGACATTATTGTTGTACAGTAGAAACATCAATTTATAACTCCATCATGGTACCATCTGACCGTTGAGAAAATAAATTAATTGTTTGGACCCACTATGCATCAGCAACCAATGGACAATCTAGATGCCATAGTGTTTTTGGGAATTGAAAATGTCTATAACTCATAGACTTGATCTCTTGATCGGGTCCCAGATTTAAGGAACCCTAAATTCTCTCTTGAAGGTCACTTATGGTTACACAATAAGTTGTACTAACCATCGTTATTGGTTGTGTACTATAAGAATCTCCTTGATCAGTTTGAATAACCTCCCCATAGTAATACACATAGGCAAACAATATTCACTACATCAAAAATGTTACTTTCATCAGAATTATGATATTGTAACAAGTATTAATAGTTAATTATAATTAACTAATCATATGTATTTATTTTTAATCCTAATTTATCATTAATTAATCTATAATTAATCATTACTAATAGTAAGTATTATTTCTAAACTATATATAACTAACTAAACTACTGAATACATAACATCCTTAATTACTAATAATAACTTTTTTAACTAATCACTCATTCTTTAATCACTAGTTAATAAATATTAAGTTATTATTTAATTATTTATTCTTTAATCCTTAATCATATTATATTCATTAGTTATTTATAATTAACTAATCATGTGTATTCATTTTTAATCCTAAGTTGTCATTAATTAGTCTATAATTAGTCATTACTAATAAGAAGTATTATTTCTAAACTATATATAACTAATTAAACTACTTAAACAGATTTAATTACTAATAATAATTTTAAGTCATTAATGCTTTTGTCCTTATTTCATTATATAACATCATAATTATCATTTTATAATTGATAAATATACTAATTTAATTTCTTTTTTCTTAGATATTTTAGTAGTTTATAAAGAAAATATGAATCATCTTAAGTATAACCCCTGGGAGTTTCAAACCAGAAGTGTAGCAAGGCCTATTTTCATGTACCAGGATACCCCAAGTCAAGCCCGAAACTCCTTCTCAGAGTTTTTATTCCTAGGTACATATGTGCCAGAGCCACATCTACTTGTTTGTATCCAGACAGGGATTTAATTTCTTTGATAAGCACATAATCTTTAAGCTACCAAAATTTCACAATACTTAATCCTAAGTTAATCCTAAGTTAATCTATACTTAATATATACTTAATCTATACTTAATCTATACTTAATATATACTTAATCTATACTTAATATATACTAATAACAATAATTATTTCAAACTATATATAACTAATTACAGAACCTAATAAATAGAATATTAAGAACTACCTAAACTACTTAAAAAATGAAATATTTAAAACTAAAAATAATTTAATTAAATAAATAAAAAATATTAAATTAAAAAAATAAAAATACCTCTAAATGATGCTTCACAAAAACCCACACAGAAAATGAATTTTATAGAGAGAGACGGAGAGAATTTAGGAGAGATGAAGGCAAGAATTGTGTGAGGAGAAGGGTGTGGCTTCCCTTTTATAGGGAGTTGAGGCCAAGGCGGCATCGTCGATGCTGCCTTTCACCTCTGAGTAAGGCCAAAGGTGGCATTGGCGGTTCCACCTTTGGCCTTACCTAGAGGCGAAAGGCGGAATCCCCCCCCCCCCACTACCTTTTCCATGTCATCGATTCGGGCCAAAGGAAGCATCGGTGATGCCGCCTTTGTAGCGTATTTTTAAAAAAAATAAACTATTCCATTTTAAATTTTTTTTTAGAAAACATATAAAAAACATGACTTAATTCCCATCGGGCCAACAAGTCATGTACTGAATAGATAAGGCTAGATGGATGAGTTATCCATTTGAGGTTATGACCTACCTTTCCAGCCTATGTGTGAGTTGTGTGTGTGTTTAAATGTAATTGTACCCCTAAGTACCTAATATATATATAATCTAGAGAATATTTAAAAATAAACTGATATGAAGACTATAGATTTAGGTAATGGGGTAATAATAAACATGACATCAATGAATAAAAATCTAGTTAGTAATTCTATTATTCTGAGTTTGTATAGCGACAACTCATATGATTCTTATTTCATTAGTCTTAAATATATAAAACAATTAAAGAAACTCACCAACCCCATCAATTTGAAAACATTTAATTTTATGGTCAAATTGGTGTTCGACCAATGAATTAAAATTTTTAAAAGATTTAGCCACGTATGATTTTTGTTGAGTTAATGAAATTTATGTTTACATTGTAAATTCACCTATAAAATTAACATAATTGTTAGAACCACCATAAGATGATAAAGGGTAAAGACCCCAAATATCTATGTATACTAATTCTAAGGGCGAAGTTTAAACATGTGTAGACCCACTAAAAAAGAAAATAATGTGATTTATCATGTAAGAAATTATTATTGTAAAATAGATCACTATATGTATTAGTTTTTATGGAAACACATTTTTAAAACTAAACAAATAACAATAGATGAAGCATTTCCAAGTCGACAATTCCAAAGAGTAGAAAAAGGAATTGATTTAGTAGTGGTCCAAGCAGAAATAACATACTATGAAGGTTATTATAGTTAGAGATTGGTAAATTTATATAACCCACCCTTAAAAAGACCGTAGAAGAATCTGATTGGTAGTATAAGACATCAATATGATAAAAAATGAAATATTTATTATTGTCATGAGAAAATTTTCAAACACATAATAAATTCTTTTTTTATTCGGAACATGAATCCCATTTAATATCTGGAAATCATTTGAAAAATTAAACCATAATAAAGTTTTATCGGTAAGATAAATATGAATACTTGTTCCATTATCCATCATTGTGTTGAGTCAAATGACTACTTTCGCATCCTTTTTTTTTTTAAAATCACAAAACACATCATGTTATATATGAGATCTGTATTGTGAAAACTTAATTTTTGATGCACTAAATTCTAGTCAACTGAGTTGAACCATTTAATTTTTGATGCATCATGAAGTACCATTAAATTATTACAAAAATAAACAAGCTTTAAACCTAATTAAATGGGGTTGACTATATGAATCAAATGTTTCAAATTAGCTCTATTGAAGACCATATTTTCATTGAAACCATTTAGAACATGATCATCTTGAATTATTTGTTTAAGGGTCCTTTTAGGTCTGCCTATACCAATTTTAAGTAGTGAATATGTCATTAATATTACACTATTAAGAGGTTTAACCCTAGGTTTTCTTCTAACGTGTACAAAAAATCTTAATCTATTATCACTTATCTTTTATTCAATCTGAGAAAATCCAAAATTTTAGCAAATACATTCATTTATAATCCTGTCTATCTTAGTATACACACATGCCCATCATATCATTTTCATTTTCTCTACCCTTATTTTTTTAACAATATGTCCTACCAAAGGCCAACAATCACTACTATATAGAATAGTTGTTATGATAATAACCCTATAAAATTTACCCTTAAATTTCAAATGAATTTTATGATCACAAATCATTCCAAAATCCTTTTTCCATTTTATCTATCCAGTTTGAATCCTATAAGATTTATCTATATTAACACCTCCACCGCACTGTAGAAATGATCTTAAATATAAAAAATGATCAAACATTGAAATAAAATAGTCTCTGAATCTCAAATCAATAATATTACCTGATAATAATTTTATAGAAAAACACTCCATATATTCTAGCTTATTCTTATAAAAATAAAACCCTTTCGATTCCAAAGTATCTCTCCAAATCTATAAATTTAAACAAGTAGTCTCTTTAGATTCTACAATGATAACGGTATCATTCAAAAAAGAATGAAATTAGGTATCCAATCAAGAATATGTTTTTTAAGTTCATCTAAGACCAAATAAAAAAGTTCTGGGCATAAAGATAAACCTTGATACAATCCTATCGAGATTCGGAAATTTTTAGTGTCACATAATAGAGTTCTAACTTGAGTAAGACTCCATTCATAAATGTCTTGGATGTGTATAATATACTTCACTTTCTCCTTTTTTCTTTCTAGTGCATTCCATAAATTCTTTCTAGAAACTTTCTTATATTTCTTTTACAAATAAATGAAAACTACATGAAAATATTAGGCTTTTTTTATAATAGTCTATCAGTCCTAAAATATAATAAATTGATTTTATGGTTGAATATACATACATAAAACCAAATTGATTTCTATAAACATTAGTTTCATTTCTAATCATCTATTCAATCACCTACTCATAATGTTTCATGGTATGACTCATAAGATTAATGAATTTATAATTCCCATAAATTTCTCATTTATATTTATTCATATGAATAGATAACTCTTATTCCATTCATTGTGTATTTTATTAGATTTTATAATCTCATTAAATAACCCAGTGATAAAATTAGTACCCAACTCCCCATAATATATCCACACTTCAATAAATATTTTATCTAACCCAACTTCTTTTCCATTTTCCATCCTCCTTAAAGCCTCTTTAACCTTAAAAAGAGAAAGTTTCTACAAAATAGGATGTGTTGAATTGCATCAAATGGAAGCTAGTGGGATTTTTTGATGTTGTTGTAACTGAACTAAAAGATCAAAAAAAATCACCATTGATGTTTATTACAACTTCATATATAAATATAAGGTTGAAAAATTAAGGAAAAAAATCTAGACAAATTATAAAAGAGAATATTATTGTATATAATCTCATTGATTTTTGAGTTCTTCTCTTTGTATTTTTGTTTTCAATGTTTTAATAAGACCTTCAATTGTGTGAGGATTATTTTAAATGAAATTTTATTTCTTCTTTTTAATCATTACTTATGATATTCATGATAAAAGAGAATCTGAAGCTCAGTTTCTACTAATTATGATCATTGGGGATGAGCCCGTAAGTGGCACCGTCTCCTTAGGTTTTTTCCATGTCGTCGCCTCTCCTCCTTTCCTCGGATTGTCTTATGTGCTATCTTTGACATGCCTTCTTGGCGTTTTCGTGGTGGTGGTTACTCTCATAGGGGCGGTGTTGATGAATCTACGTTGGCATGACCGTCTTGGCCTTCCCCACCGTTTGTTGGCCTACATTTGGCAGTGCAGTGTTGACAAAGGTCGTTGTTCCAGCTTCTCCTGGTCGAGGGCCGAGGCTTTGTATGTGCTGGGTGGGGGCACTCGTGATGGTTTTATGAGATCTCCGAGTGAGATTGTGAAGGCGGCGATGGGATATTTTCGGATTTGCAGTGGAGCGTTGTGTTCGTCATCGTGGATTTGTATTCTCTTCATGTTTCTTTTTCCTTTTTTATTTTTCTAGGGTATGGTTGAATCCTGCTTTGGCGTATGGTGATTCTGGTTGTGATTTGTGGTTCGATCTACTCTGGTGTTGTTACGACGATGGCGTGGACACAGTGCTGCTGGGTGGTGGTGCCTCTCCCGTGTGATGACTACGTTGGTGTGTGGCCAGCGATTTGTGGTTCCAGTTACGGGGGTTTCCTTTTGAATTTGGTTTCGAATTTTCTGGTTCCTAGTTTTGTTCGGTGACTCTTCTATGATGGTGATGATTTCTTTCATTCTAGTTTTTCGTGCTTTTTTACATCCCTGGTCGAGGTGGTGGTATGAATCTGTTCGCTTGGTGGTGGTTCTAAGTTCTTGTGTGTTTCATTACTGTGTAATTTTCTGTTCGGTGATGGTGGTTCCGGCGTGGTGGTCGATGGGTCCACGTTCATGGTTTATTTTTTTCGATGGGTTCCATTTTGGTTCCACCATTTGACAGCAATGATATAGTGATACAGCTTGGGGAAGGTGATAGTCAGGGTGCACGGCTCTAGGCGGTTTGCAGCCCGAGGCATTGACGTTTTCTACTTTAATTTGAACCACATATTTTTGAAGTTTGAATCCTTGGTGTTGCTTTAAAGTGGTTGGCAGGTGCTTTTGTTTGAATTTTGTAGTTGGTGTTTTGAATTTTGTGAGTTTATCACTCATCCATAAAAGTGATTCTTTGAAAATACAAAAATATTGAATTGGCCTACTACTTATGATCATTGGGATCAATGGGATTTTAGTGATTGGAAGTTGATTATTACCGATAACACAAATTGAAGAGAATCTCTGGGATAGAGTTATATTATTCCAGCCATTTTTTGAAGAAGTTTTAGGTGAGGAACTTGATTACTCTTTATGATCGGGGAGATCAAAGAAGTTCATAGTGAATAACATTCTACTACCGATAGGCTTAGTCAAATAAGATCCATTGTTTGGAAATTATTGATACCTTGGATCTAGTTTATAGATATCTATACCACTTTGAAACAAAGTAGAATATTTTACTTAATATGATATATTTTGTTAGTAATATAATTTATGAGGTTAAATATTGATATCCTAAACATCAAGTTTTTTTACTTTCTTTTTTCTTGTTTACTTTCTAACTGGATTGCTTCTTTACCTTAGCTTAGTTTATTACTTCTGAGAGATTAATTTCTGATAATGTTTCTAATGTTTTTGTTGGGGCACATCACCATCTCTTCTGCCCAGTTTCAAGCACCATCTCTTCCACCCAGTTTCTAGCACATTGCTTATATTGCCTCACATTTCAACTTTCTAAAGGTGGGAAACTTTCATCACTTTCATCAATGATGTCTTCTCCATGATCGAAATAGGATGATGGGATATCAGTTCCTCCTTCCATGGGTTCCTCCTTAGAGATTTGTTCCTAGTCTGTGTCTCCCTCATGGATAATATCATGTTTTTTGAATGCATTCTTGGTTCCATATCTATGTAGACAATAATTAATTACACTTCTTCTATATTGATAGGGTAGAAACCTTTGGTTAGGAGACTAATCACATGGGGCATATTTGGGCATGTATGGACATTAGGTACATTGGTCACCTGTAACTCTTCCTCTTTTGGAGGGCATATCATGTGAGGAATCTTAGGAATGGAACCCAAGACATCCTATATTGATCATGAGGTAATTGACTCTAGGGGTGTAAGTCTTGAAAGGATTTTTACCCCAGGTATCCCATATTTATTGCATGGGATGTGTATTTTGGATCAAGTTGCAAGTTCTATATCATGTGAAGATAGATCAGAATGCCTTATTGAGACAAATTTGGATATGAGTTTAACATCTTGTGGAGATGGATCAAAACACCCTATTGATGTGGATCGAGGAGTTGTGCCCTTAGTAGGGAAGATGTCACACCTAGATGATGGATCTAAACACCCTATTGAGGTAGATCCGGGAGGTTGATCAGGACACCCTATTAAGGAGGATCAAGGAGGTGTGTATTTATGAGGGAAGTTGTCACACCTGGGTGATGGATTATAATTCCCTACTAAGGTGGATCCGAGAGGTTAATCAAAACACCCTATTGAGGAATATCAAGGAGGTGTGTCCCTAGAAGGAAAAATGTCACACCTATATGGTTGATCATAATTCCCTATTGAGGTGGATCAAGGAGGTGTGTCTCTAGGAGGGAAGATGTCACACCTGGGTGATTGATCATAATTCCCTATTAAGGAAGATCAGAGAGGTATCCCTATGAGGGAAGATGTCACACCTGGGTGGTTGATCAGAATTCCATATTCAGGAGGATCAATGAGGTGTGTCCCTAGGAGGGGATATGTCATACCTAGTTTACTAATGTTGGGATTAAACATAAAAGAGGCATCCTACATTAATTTTTAAGATATATGGTTCAAAACTCACATAGTTTCATGCCACAGTTTAAGGTTGGGTTATAGGATCGATCCATGCAGTTTAACATCATGTAGAAAGGACACTTGTGTCACAAAATGATATTATACGAGAGATGGTGTGGGGATTATGCATATAAGATTCACTTTTCAAGAGGATCACTCTTTGGCGAATGATGTGGGAATTATGCATGGAAGTTGGGTTTAATCCCATGTTGAGGAGAGATATGTGGGGATTATGAATGGAAGATACCCAAGCATGGGAGTTTCATCCCCATGGATGTAGTTCCATCCCATAGTGGGGGAGATAGTGTTGTTATTATGATCATACATGGGGAAACTTGTTTTCATCACATAGGGTATGAGGTATAGGATCTTCCCATGTCAATCATACATGGGGAATCCTATGAATATCACACATGGAAAGACTATAGTTTTACATCATGTGCTGATGAAGTTGTCTTGAAGTTTAATTTTGTATGACTATGATGTGGAGATAGACAGGTTTACATCATGAAGATCATACATGGAGTATGGGGTCACTCTTCAAGGGGGGCCACATCAAGATGAGAGGAATATTCATAAGGAATCCCTGATAAGAAAGGTGCATAGTTTCCCTCAATGATTCCACATCTAGAACTTACATGAACACCACTCATGTGCCTCTGGAAGAGACATGGTGTTGGCACTTCCATGGAGGAGTATAAATCAAGAGGCCCAATGTTAGGTTCCCTATGTTTAGAAGAAAGGGGCATTAGGGTACCTATCCTTTGGAGAAATAGGTAAGGTAATGTTTTCACTAAAGGCTCATGGAACATCGGTTAGGGGACCAGGATGTTGTTGTACACAACTTTGTTGTGTTGAATGCAAGAGTTGCATGAGAAAGAGGCTCTAGAATAAGGATAACTTATGGATTAAAGATGCATAGTTTCATGCAAGATTGGGAGTTTCACATAGGTCAAGGTTGCAAAAAGGTAGCTTCTCTTTGCACGAACCTGAGTAACCTTAGGAGTGTTGTGCGAGGATCACTTTACCATGGGAAAAGTCATGTTTGGACCCATATGAGTTCCTCCAAGTAACTGCTCTACCTTTTAGGGTCCATGATCATTGGTGTTGTGTGCTAGCATAGAAGAGAGGGAGTTTCTCACAAAATATCATCACTTTTTCTTCAGAAGATCCTCTCTAGGGGTGGGGAAATATTTTATTTATATCCCAAATTCATGGATATTGGCACACAAATACTTGGTCTTGGAACTAAGTTTCATGCCCCTCTATACTTTTTTTTGGATCTCGGTCGAGAAACAATTCTGGATTAACATTGCATTTGGTGCGGTACTGGATGGTTGCGCAACGGATTTGTGTATAACACTCCTTTCTTGCATGAAATTCCTTATTATTATGTGCATGGGCCTTAGGTGTGAATTCATACTGAGGTAACTCTGCTAAACTATATGTTTCTTTGGGCGTGAAAATTGTTTTCACGCGGAACTCTACCTTTGTGCACTCTTTCTGAATCTTGTGCGCACCCTACTCACCTGCCCCAAAATTGTCCTTCAGAGTGGGTCATGTGTTCAGTTCATCAAAAACTGGCCATTTGAATTCTGAGATGAGATTATATCATTAAAAAATTCCAACCCTCAGAATCTAATCTAATAGGGGACTTAAAGGTCGGGTTCCATGGGAAATGTCAAAGAGAGTGGCTCATTTCCATGTGAGTGTAAAAATTTTTCCTCTGGGCGCACAATTTTGTTGTGCGCTACGTGCAGACCAGTGGGTAGAGACTATATATGGGGGGTCCTCATTATACATTACTCTGACATATCATGCAATAATCCTTGATCTCATGAATGAAACTCATCCTTTTCAAGAAATCCCGAGCCTTAGACATTATTTTCATGCAATTCCCTCCTTCTCATAACTACTTCCTTGACCAAGGGGTGCTTTTGTTCACACTCTCCCAAAGTTTCATTCCACATAGAACATTGGGTACCTAAGTACTGTATTCACATGCATCTTACTTAGAATTCACACAGTTTTCTGAAATGGCCAACTGATCGAACTAGTCTGAGATCGATGTTATTGTCGCTGCTCGAAGGGTTGAAATGGTAGGGAGCCTAGAGATTCCTTGATCCAATAGGGTAATATCTAACAAACAGGTTCTTCTAGGCATGTTGACTGAATCCTAAAAGAATTATCTACTAAGAAACCACCTACCTCTATACAAATTCATACTGATGGATGGCGTGGCCTTCCTGGGTATTAAAGTCAACAAGACGCACTATTGGTTTACATGTCAGGATGAGCTCAACCATTGGAACATCAGCATTAAAGGAAACCCTACTCAAGAGTATGAGGACATCACTATATACATGTTGAGTATCCGAATGAGAACAATTACCAAGAAACAACCAGAGGCTAAAGATTTCTCATTCCGCTATGCCAGCATATTCCAGAGAAGTATTCAAGGCAATATCAAGGGATAGAATAGAGATTGGGATCTGTGATTTGGAGGTAATTTCATTGACAAATGGTCCTGGTCATACTGGGTATGTTTCACCATCCTGAAGTACGGGGATCTTTGAATATCTAACTTTATTTTCCAATGTGCTCTAGTTCACAAATGGGGTAACACCAAGGGATTTTAATTTTACCCAAACAAAGGGGAATGAAGAGCGTGAATCATGATGCCCAAAGTCTGAAACACAAGGGGAGTGGATTAATAATAGAAGATAATTTCTGATCATGTTTGAAACATAGTATCCATGATCATTTTTCCAATTATAGGGAAAAACAAATGAGGTTAAACCACTGACCATGTTCAAAACATGGGACCTATCTCAAATTTTGTATGAAGTCTTCCAAGGAATATTCCCAAGATGGTAGGGGAGCTAGCAAGGCATGGGACCATGTCCTCGAGGGGGGAATTCAGACATGGAAAAGGATGAGGATCCAAATAAGGGGGACACGTGAAGCATGGAAACAAAGTGCTGGAATGTTAAAATGGATTTCAACTTTCTTGGAATTACTACACTATGGATTTGAGAACATTGGGTAGACACATTGATCTAAACAAAGATCAAACTCATCTTCTAGGGGGAGTGTCATATCAGATTTCAAGAAACGGTTGAAGAACATGAATGATGTGGTAGGTGACCATCACCATAGGAAAGGGTTTCTCGAATGAGGGGCTAAGATTCTTAATAGTTTTATGTCGTGTAATGAGGATGATAGATACACAGTTTAACAACATATGGTGAGGATGTTGAACATTAATTTTAATGTTTTATAGTAAGGATGTTGTATACACAATTTAATATCATATGGTGAGGATGTTGGACACATAGTTTAACTTTTTTATGGTGAGGATGTTGGAAACAAAGTTTAACATCTTATAGTGAAGATGTTGGACACACAGTTTAACATATTAGGGTGAAGATGTGGGACACATAGTTTAATGTCATGCAGTGAGGATGTTGGACATGCAGTTTAATGTCGTATGGTGGGGATAATGTATCACACAATTTAACATCATGTGATTGGGATGTGATCACATAGTTTAATGTCGTGTGATTGGGATGTGTGAACCAGTGTGAATGATACCTACCCAACCATAGTGGTGAAGGGAGAAGGAGGGTAGCATGACTAGGGTACTCCCTGGAGGGGCATATATGGAAAGGGGATCTTAGAAGATACTGTTAAAAAAATCTGGGGTGAGTCTCACACAGTTTAAAGTCATGATGCTTAGAATAAAGGGTTTTGTGCCTCAAAGGGAATATGTGTGGCATAGGGGAGAGGCAACCCGATGTGAATGAAAATCCTAGGAGGACTTGTTACATGGGATATCTTGGAGACATCTTTCATGAACATAGTTTAAGGTCGTGATGCTTAGACTATGACTCTTAGTTTAAGCTCGTAAATTTTGGACCATAGAGTGATCATCTTAAAATGATATGTTTTGTGCAGTGGAGAGATAAAACAACATGAATTTAAGGCCATTAAGACCTGAAACCATACAACACATTCCCGATGATACTTGTACATAGTTTAATGTCTGGATGATTGGACTTGGACTCCTACTTTAAGTTCATATAGTTCAGACCATGGGATCCTAATTTATGGTCATAGAGTTTGGTCCATGAGCACTCTAAAGTGTTTAGAACGACATTAAAGAGAAGTAACCTGACATGAATGGGGGCCAAGGGAGGCCATGTGCCATGAAAAACATAAGGTGTAGCATGAAAATAGTTTAACGTCATGACGATGGGACCTGGGATTCTAGTTTAACATCACAGAGTTTGGACCAATGGAAAATAGTTGAAGGTCATAATATTTAGACCAGGGGGCTTTGTGTCTCGAAGGAATGTTTGCGACATTGAAAAGGTTACTTGATGTGAAAGGAGGGGCCTAGGAGGCCACCTGATACCATAAAAAACCTCTCGAAGATAACTTGCACACAGTGTAAGGTTTTGATACTTGGACCATGGTTGATCATCTCAAATAGATATGTGTAGTGTGATAGAGTGAAAAACCCAACATGAATTGAGGGAGAAGAAGTCCCAACGGCACACAACACATTCACAAGAGGATTGGAACATAGTTTAAAGTCTGGATTCTTGGACTTGTACTCCTAGTTTATGGTCATAGAGTTTAAACTAGGAGCACTCATGCATCTCAACTTTTCTTTAAGAAAACTCCCTCTTGAATCCTAAACCCATGCGATCCTTGCTCGGTGCAAGAAACAATGAGAGGTGAAAATTTCTTATTGTTTGCAAGTGAAATCACAATGAGGGCTGAAAGTGACCAACAAACCCCATGTGGGAGTTTGAAATTTACTATGCTTGGATAGTGAAATGGAAGTAATTGATGGAAGAGGAACAACTATTGACCATGATAGGAACATAGGTTCTAGACCTACTTTGGTAAAATATGGGGAGAGTAAATGCAGGATCGGTCTTTGACCATGTTCGAAACATGGGATGCACTGTTTTTTACTAAAGATACTATGAGGTGTGAGCCCAGGATGATAGGTGAGCTAGGGTGGCATGATACCATTCCATTAGAAAGCATGTTTATATCATGAGGATGATGATTATCCAAATCAAAGAAAGCAAAAAACACACCGATGAATGTGTGGGTAGGCAGGAATCAAGCTTGGACCAGAGGGAAAAGACCCCGAGGTGAGTCAAGGGTAGGGATAGGCCTGATATTATATATCCTAATGTCACTCCATATCTCATAAGGATAATAATCAACCCACACATAGTTTTGAGACACGTCGTGGTAAGAGACCAATTCTGGTGAGGTAACATCCTCTTTGGCGAGGATCTCAAATCATCTCACGTGAGGAGGAATCCTAGTTTCATACAGGGTAGTGTGTGGTTTATCTCATAATTATTATATGAGGCATCCTGATTTTGTGTGGGGTATTTCTTTTCATCTCATACTAATCGTATGGGGAATCCTTATTTTATATGGGGTAAGACCGCATCTTAACATCATGCGCTGAGGAAATTTGTGTGATAGTCATCCCATACTTATCATATGGGGAATCCCAGTTGCATATGGGGTAAGATCATAGTTTAATTTCATGAACTAAGTATGTTTACCATCATCCCATAATTATCTCACATGGAATCGTATGTTCATTGAATAAGGTAAGGATGTAGTTTAACATCATGCACTGAGGACATTTGGATTGGAAGTTTAAAGTTGTATAACTTAGACTAGTGTTTCTACTAGTTTAAAATCATAGATCACAGACTGTAGGGATAGTTTATGATTTAAGGTCATGTAGCTTTGACCAAGGGCACAGGTGTCCAAAGGTGGCTTGTGTGACATGAAAGAGTGACAACCTGACATGAAATGAGGGTTGAAGGGGGCCCTTGGAAACACAAATCTCGAAAAACTATACCCCAGGTCGATATAGACCCCGTAATGAGTCAAAAAAGGAGTTGGGCCTGAGATAAATTATTCAGAAATCACTACCTATACCATGAGGGTGTGAATCAAGCCACGCATAATTCTGAGACATGGTGTGGTGAGGGACCGATGATGGTGGGGGGATACCCTCTCGAATGAGTATTTTGAATATTCTCATATTAGAATATGAGGTATCCCGAATCTATATGGGGTAAGGCTATGGTTTAATTTTGTGTGTTGAGGATATTGGTGTTTGTTCATCAGATACTTTTTATATGGGTCATCCTGGTTTTATACGAGGTAAATCTTCTCACATTAAAAGGAATCCCAGTTCAACATGGGGTAAGATCACAATTTAACTCCATGTGTTGAGGATGTTGGTAGGGAATATGCATTGATTTTCTCATTCGTTTCTTCCTCATATAGAGATATGAGGGAATCTTGGCTCTTTGATGGGTCGAGGAATATGAATGGGGATTATACCTAAAAAGTAGGCCCATGAGGGTATTTTGGGGGTGATAACACCGCATGTAATGGATGGTTTTATAGTGAATCTGCAGTTGGGCCCAAAGACAAAAATTCTATGCATCATTACATTTCCTATAAGGATGTGAATCAATCCACACATAGTTTTGGTAAAGGATGGAGGCATAGGATTATTGAAACACCAGATATGAAGTAAACCATGTGAATGAGGGGTGAATGCACATAGTTTAGGGTCATAATTCTTGGACTAGAGGTGGGGGATTTGAGGATTTTCATGTGGTACAAGAGTTAAAACCCAATGTGAAAGGGTCCAAAGAGGCTCTACACAACATAAAGTGATCTAGAAGCTAGTTTCACATAGGTTAAGGTCATATGGCATAGACCATGGAAAAAAGTTTAATGTCACGATGCTTGGACTATAGGAAAACAATTTAAAATCATGATGCTTGGACCAGGGGGGTTTATTTCAAGGGTATATGTGTGGCATGAAAGAGGTAGAACCTGATGTGAAAGGAGGGAATACAGGCCTATGTACCACACAAGCACCAAGAAAAAAGGCACATATTTTAAGGTCATAATACTTGGACCATAGCGAAGTTGGAAAAAAATTTAAATTCGTGATGCTTGGACTAGGAGGGGGGGTTATTTAAAGGGTTTATATGGCATGGAAGAGGTAAAACCTAACATGAATGGATTCAAGGCTCGCGTACTACACACACACCTTGAGATGGGCTATACACAGTTTAAAGTCATAATGATTGGACCGTAAATGGGGATAAGGGATTGAAGGGTTGATAAATTTTGTGTTGGGCCCGAAGATAGAATGTATAGGAATCACTATGAATCTCATGAGGATAGGATTCTAGCCACAGGTATTTTCGAAACACAGCATAGTAGAAAACCAACACTGAAACTGGGGGAAATTCTCTCTGATGAGGGAAATGAGGCATCCCATGATTTTTGTGGGGTATCCCATTCTTATGACATGGGGTAAGGTTTTTTGACCATATCATACTTACCGTATGAGGCATCCCAATTGTATATAGGTTAGGGAATTTCAAATCATCCAATTCTTATCATATTAGGCATCCCAGTTTAACACAAGGTAATATTATCTCTCATTAAGAGGCATCTTGGTTCTATATGGGGTAAGACCATAGTTTAATGTTATTCTCTGAGGATTCCAATATTTTCAGTTTAAAGTCATACAACTCAAACTATAGTGGATGAAAATAGTTCAAGGTCATAATGCTTGGACTGATTACATAATGTTTAAGGTCATATTGCTTGGATCCATTGTAAATAGTTTAAATTCATTCTACCTAGGACACATTGCAAATAGTTTAAGTTCATACTTACTAGACCTTGGTTTCTATAGATTAAGGTCAGATAGCTTTGAACAACTGCAAAAAGTTTAAGGTCATAATTTCTAGACCATAGGGTATGCGTCTCAAAGGGATATGTGTGGTATTGAAGGAAGGTTACCCAAAATGAAAGGAGGGGCCTAGGAGGCCACCTGATGCTACACAAAACATATATGAGACAACTTTCACATTGTTTACGGTCATGATTCTTGGACCCTTGAAAATAGCTTAAGGTCATGTTGCATGGACCACAAACCTTAGTTTAAGGTCATATATTTTGGACCATGTGGGGTTTCCTCATGCAAAGTACTTCATGAGAAACTTGGAATTTATGGGAGGTGTGATACGCTCTCTATCCATGGTGACCAAAGAGTATGCTCCATTATAATAGAACTTATGAATGATTTGAGGTCCTTCCCACTTGGGATCCATATTTGGTATATTTTTTTAGGTATTATCGGAAATTTGAGATCAAGTACCATGTCACCCTAGAGGAAGGAGTGGAGAAAAATCTTCATGTTGAACACTCTCACTACTATATTATGTTGCCTCTCCAGATTGTGAAATACCTGGAGCTTGTTCTCTTTTAGGGATTCCAAATTCTCTAGATGAACTTCTTTCTTTATATCTTGTGTCTTCTTGTTATAGAAAGTTGTTTGGAGCAACAACAACTGAACCTCGATGAGAAAGACTACCTCTGTTCCATACACCAAAGAGTGTGGAGTCAAATGGGAGGAATTCTAAGTCTTTGTCAGATGGGCCTAGAGGTCATTGGGGTGATTTTCTGGCCAAAACATCTTATTCTAGACCATTATTTTCTATAGCATGTTATACATGGTTTTGTTCAATTCCTCAATCTATCAATTTTCTTGTGCATGGTAATAGGAATTATTGTTGGACTAGATATTGTACTTGGCTTACAATTTCATTAACTCAATAGATCATAAATTGGTGCCATTGTCTGTGATAATAGAATGAGGATATCCAAATTTATGGATGATGTGGGAGATTATTGAATTCTATCATGGAATGGGCCTTAACTTCCTTGAGTGGAATCAATTCTTACCACTGGGAAAAGAATTCCATTGCAGTCAGAATGAACCTGCACTGGTGAGCTATCGTTGGTGGGTATGGTCATATGACATCGAGTTCCCATACTAAAAAGTTACAAGAATACTTAGTGGTGTGGAGAATCTCTAGAGGTTGATGCAAAAAAATTGGCATGGATTTTAGACGTGTGAAACCTCTTGAAGAACTCGATTCACTCATGCACCATAGTTTTCCAGAAGTATCCTAACCTCTGAATCTAGTGGGAGAGGTTCAATCCTTCCTGATGTGTTCCGCATGACCCATCATGGACCTCCTGTATAAATGGTTCTTGTCTCCTTGGATACAAATGAGGATAATCCCATCACACCCATGTCTTTAGAGAATCTACTCAAGGTTAGGCCCACTCTGGAGTGTAAATTATTTTTCATACTAATATATTTTTTCATGATCAACTTGGTAAAGTGGGATAATTCCATGTTGGAGATACTCAATGAAGAGATTCATCCAATCTAGAGTTTCCTACATTGTGAGGGGGCCTGAGGGTCCTAAAATAGAAGAACCAAAATCTAGTTGGTTTACCTATTTCCTATCATCATCATATGATATGGAGGGGGTAGTGACCCTTCAGAGTGACACATAGATGACTAGAACATCCTGGTTGGGTTCCATGAGAGATTCAGATAGGATTTCCAAGGCTTTGTCTCGACCATTATATGATTGGGGAACATGATTCAACTCTGGCTGGGAAGGGAACTGGGTCATCTGATGACTTCACTATATAAGGGGTGCAAGATCTTTCTTTTTGGCGATGTAGTCACCATTTATCTATTTGATGACCAACTCAGATCCCCCTTCACATGAAAGTGGGGTAAATCAATCTTGAGGAACAAATCATGACCAGTAATGACATACTGATAGTTTTCCTCATTTTTGGTGAAACCTTATGAAAATAGGAATGAGTATGGCAGGACAGCCTATGTAGGAGTAATGAAGATGATCCCTGGGCCCACTCTATTGATCTTGGGATTGTTGAGCCTTCATATGGTTAGGCTCTGAGAGTCACCATAAAAATTCAAATTCCAAAACGGCATGGACTGATCCATTGGGAGGATAGCCTCATCTAGGAAACCAATATCCAGGGGAAATTCTTTAGTGGTCGGATGAGTGGCTAGGAAGTCTTCCAATGTCTGGCCTTTGACAGCCATCTACAGAATGAACCCTATGTCGAACTTCTACAGAATCACTTCCTAGTATTCCAATCATCCCATAAATATAGGGAAATTGAGAATATAAATCAGTGGGTCTACTCGGGGAACTATCTATATCATGTGATTCTAAAGATAATTCTACAACTTCTGCACTGTGAAAACCAGTACGAGGCAACTCTTCTTGATAGGGGAGTATCTTGTCTCCATATCGAGGATAATGAAACTATGATAATATAAATTGTTTTATCCATCCTCATTATTCTTTTGGGTGAGAAGGGATATAAGGGACCATTCCAAGGAGGTCACGTAGAGGACCAGAGGATTTACCAAAATAGGTAGCTTTATGGCCAAAGGATGTAGCAGATACTACTTGATATCATCGAAGGTGGTATGTATAACAACCCTGCTCTTTATTACACACTTAAGCATGATTTATTACATAAAAACATTTACTTGATACAACATAAAAGATCAATAGGTCTAGTGTATTTGGTGCTTATGAACATTGAACAACAACTTAGAACATAAAACATAACATCTTTATTGAAAACTTCCTTTACATGACCACTACATTCCCTCGTACTTAGCATTTCATGGGATAACCTAAGGACATGCATAAGAAAAGGGTGATCTATAAATCCCAGTAAGGGAGTAAGAAAGGAATAACATGAAGATTATAGTACATGTTAGGAAATAGTCATATCAATGGAGCATAAGAGAAACATGAACATAAAGGCATGATATAGCATGATTATCATAACATGGAAATGTGGCAACAACAATTAACATGATATTAGCATGAGTCAAGGCCCATTACACATAGATCATGAGTAAAAAATCATTGTAATTGAATTATCATGAGTAAATACTCGTTTCACTTGATGTATCATGATACTAATCATTACCCAATGCATTGGAGCGCTATCAGGGCGCACCCTTCTTAATCATTTCATTTCATGCATAAATGTGCCACATAGATCATACAACTTGGATTCATTAAACATCATCATTTATTCCATGATAAAGGAATGTGGAATTCATACATGAAACTATATAATAAAGTAAATTTTCATAAATTTTAATACCCTTGATAGAGAAATGAGCATGGTATTCACTACATAATGACTTTGGCTTGGAAAATCGTGGTGCAATTTCTGCAACATAACAGCATGAATTAGGAATTCATAAAAATGGTTGATGATAGATAAAAGGATGTATCATCGTATTTACATGAAACGGAAAGTAAGGGGTAATATAGATACATGTTCCAACATAATTAATGGAATTTGGATTCATAATACAAAATAATTCCTTGAATTTAAATGAGGAGAGAGAAATTCCTTACGGAATTTCGATATGGTAACGGGTGTACATGGGAGGAATTAATGAGAGAGAAAGGGATCTTTAATCATTAAAAAATAAAAATGGTTGTATGGTGGAGGTACTAAATCATACCCAAACATTTATAATTAAAATTAAAAGGGTATAACAATATTAATAAACTTGGATAATGTGAGGAAGGAAGGAATACCTTACTTGGAAGTGTGATCCCAAAGGCTTGGGAGAGGCTTGAGAGAGACTTCTTGGGAGCTTGGGGCACCTTGGGAGGATTATAGAGAGATTATTACAGGGTTTGTTTGAGCTCAAAAGTCTTTGAGTGAAGATCAAGTGGGAGATTGGGTGGTTTTATATAGGAAAGGAGAGAGAATTCTTTATTATTTAGGTTTTGGACCCTACACATTAAACTAATCAAAACCAAAAACCATACCATGGTTTTTTACCATGGTTTTATCAAAAGGGGAGTGGAAAAAAATATTTTATAATACCAATGGATGAACGTATTAAAATATTAATCTTTCTTATGTGGAGGTGAGTCACACTCTCAAGGAAATCATTTTAAAAAGATAAAATGTTTTATAAGTCTTGGAGGGTCCACTAAGGTTTTATAATACCAAATGGGCTTCATATGGAGCAATTCTACTGGATGAGGTCATCACTTCCTTTGACTGAGTAAATTAGATTTGTTAAAGGCCTATATTTATACTAATCATGTGATCATTTTTCAATGGATATATTAGCAATGGTAACATTTATTAATGGAATTTTAAAATCCAAAAATGTAGAACTAAGGAAGTGAATATGCTTTACATAACCATTTTATATAATAATACATTTAAATAGACCAAGTGGGATTTTCATTCATGAATGTTTGGGTCGTTACAATCTTACCCCTTTAAGAAATTTCACCCTCAAAATTTCCTTTCCCCACACTAAAACAGATGTGGGTAACTCTGCCTCATTACTTCCTCTAGTTCCCATGTTTATTCTTCAAACTTGTGCTTTCTCCACAACACTTTCACGAGAGGCATTGTCTTATTTCATAGAAATTTTTCCCTACGATCTAAGATCTTCACCAGCTTCTATTCATAGGAGAGGTCATTCTCCAGTGGTAACACCTTTGGAATGAGTACATGAGATGGTTTAGGCATGTACTTCCTCAAGAGTGATACATGGAATATGTCATGTACTTGAGATAGGTTCGATGGGGGTGATAGTTGATAGGCCACTGCTCCAATACGATCAAGGATCTCAAAAGGACCGATGTACCTTGGACTAAGATTTCTCTTCTTCCCAAATCTCATAACCCTCTTCCATGGTGATATATGGAGGAATACCATGTCTCCAAAATCAAACTCTAGGTCTTGTCGATGATTATCATCATATCTCTTTTGTTGACTTTGAGCATCTTTAATACGCTGCTAGATTGTCTTAACCTTCTCCACCATTTATTAGACCATCTCTAGAGCTAGAAGTTTTCTCTCCCTCGCTTCATCCCAACATGCCAGTGTTCTATACCTCTTCCCATACATGGCTTCATAAGGATACATTTGGATGCTTGAGTGGAAATTATTTTTGTAAGAGAACTCAACTAGAGGAAGATGTTGATCTCATCCTCCTTTGAATTCCATTGAGCATGCTCTCAACATGTCCTCAAGTGTTTGGATAGTATGCTCATATTGGACATCATTTTAAGGATGATAAGCCGTACTGAAGTTCAGCTCAGTATCCAGAGCATTTTGAAGACTCTTCCAAAACTTAGAGGTGAATCTTGGATCTTAATCGGATACAATAGATAGTGGTACTCCATGTAGCCTTACCATTTCTCTAATATATATTTGTACCAGTTGATCCAATGAGAAATCCTCTCAAATTTAAATGAAGTGCACAGTCTTTGTAAGACGATCCACAACAAACCAAATAGAATTGTTTCCTTTAGATGTCTTCATAAGTTCGGTGACAAAGTCCATGGTGATGTTCTCCCATTTCCATGCTAGTATAGGCAATGGTTGCATCATCCCCTTAGACTTCTGTCTCCTAGCCTTCACTTACTGACATACCAGGCACTTTGATATATACTCAATTATCTCTTTATTCATGTTATCCCACCAATAATACTCTCAGAGATCTCGATACATATTTGTTTTCTTTGCATGAATAGAGAAATTCGAACTATGTGCATCATCCAAAAGTTATTTCTTCAATTCCAGACTTGATGGAACACATAATCTTTTCCCAAATCTCACAATTCCTTCTTCATTGACATTGAACTCTGAGGATTTCCCTTTTTTGATAATTTAAACCTTCTTCTAAATTCCCACATCATTTTTTTGAGTATCCTTTAACCATTCCAAAAGAGACGGTTGAGAAATAATTTTGTGAAAGGATTGATGATTTTCCCTTATTTATGATTCCCATGTCCATCTTTATCAAATCTAAAAAGATTGGATCCTTTTCAATTCTCATAAATGATATAATTGTTGGGTCCTTTCTTCTTAGAGCGTCTGCCACCTTGTTCGCTTTCCTAGGGTGGTAATGGATTGAGAATTCATAGTCTTTGATCAGATCTAACCATCTTCGTTGGTTCATGTTCAACTCTTTTTGTGTGAATATATACTTGAGGCATTTTTGGTCTGTGTATATTTCATACTAATCCCCAAAGAGGTAATGCCACCAAATTTTAAAATAGAATATCACTGCAGCCAACTCCAGATCATGTTTTGGATAGTTTTTCTCATGAACTTTCAATTGCCTTGAAGCATAGGAAATTATTTTGTCATTTTTCATCAACACACAGTCTATTCCCTTCTTTAAAGCATCACTAAATACCACAAAAAGTTCTCCACTTATGAGTAATGTGAGCATGGGCGCAGTGATAAGACTCCTTTTCAACTCCTTGAATCTTTTTTTTCATTCATCACTCCAAGAAAACTTGACTCCCTTCCGAGTTATCTTGGTAAGAGGGTTTGAAAATCGTGATAAATTTCTCACAAATCGGCAATAATATCCAGCTAACCCCAAGAAGCTACAGATATCTGTCACCGATGTTGTCCTTGGCCATCCCTCAATTGCAGCTATCTTGGAGGGATCCATAGATATCCCATTGATTGTGATGACATGACCCAAGAATGAGACCTCCTTCAACTATAAATCACACTTGTTGTACTTTTCATAGAGCTTCTCCTTTCACAAGGTCTCTAGTACAGTGTGTAGATTCTCCTCATGCTCCTACTTGGTTTTAGAGTATATTAGAATATCTTCTATAAATACTACCAAAAAAATTTCTAGGTAATATATAAAGACTCTATTCATCAAGTACATGAATATTTCTATAGAATTAGTGAGTTCTAAAGGCATTACTATGAATTCATAGTGCTCATATCTTGTACAAAAAGTAGTCTTGGGGATATCTTCCTTCTTCACCCTTACTTGATAATATCCCGACCGCAAATCCACCTTAGATAAGTATTGTGCTCCCTGTAGTTGATCGAACAAGTCATCAATTTGGGGCAGAGGATACTTGTTCTTTATCATGATTTTGTTGAGCTCACGATAATCAATGAAAATGTGCATTGACCCATCCTTCTTCTTGATGAAGAGGACTGGTGCACCCCATGGTGAAGCACTTGGGCATATAAACCCTTTATCCAGATTCTCTTATAATTGTTTCTTCAACTCCTAAAGCTCCACAATAGCCATTCTATACAGAGTCTTGGATATTGGAAATGTCCCAGGTATAAGATCAATTGATAATTCAACATATCTTCTCAGATGAAGACCAGTAAATTCC
Organism: Viscum album; assembly: GCA_963277665.1. Lineage (NCBI taxonomy): Eukaryota > Viridiplantae > Streptophyta > Magnoliopsida > Santalales > Viscaceae > Viscum > Viscum album. The sequence continues at coordinate 1,709,955,534 of OY728165.1, read as the reverse complement.
CCGGGAAACACTTCAGCGAATTCCCTCACAATAGGCATGTCTTCAAGGATGGTTTCTTCCTTAGACTCAAATATCTAAGTAAGATACGCATTCTCATAGTGTAGTAATATCCACACTTGAGATGATGGTGCTAAAGAAGATTCATCCTCCTCCTTGAACTTGTACAAAATCAGGGGTCGATTCGCCACATGGAGAGTGATTTTCCTCTCACGGCAATTTATGTTGGATCTATATAAGGAAAGTCAATCCATGCTAAGAATTGCATCAAATTCCACCAGATGGAGTATGAATAGGTTCATTATGAAGTTCAATCCACAAATTATAATAGGGGAGGAGTTATATTCATGTGATGCAATGATTGCCCCATTTGTCGTACTCACTGAAATATTTACTACCATGATTTGTGGTGGTGTTGGGATTATTCTAATACACTTTTGGGATATAAAAGAATGTGTATAACTAGAACCAAAAATTATTTTCAATATTATTTAATGAATAACTAGCATACATATCACCACTTCATTTTCGGGGTTCACTTTGGCAGTAGTGATGGAAAAATCTCACCCTTTCTATCTTGGAGGTTGTTGGTTGCCTCTGAAAACCCTTGGCTTAGGGCACTGGTTTGCAAAGTGCCCTGGTTCTTTGCAGTTGAACAAATGAACAATTCATTGAGGGTTGAAAGGAGCATTCCTCTCCTCTATCACAGCCATGGGTTTCTCTTATCGGCAGTTAATATTCAGGTTCCCTTCTCTTCCACACCTAAATCATTTCCTCATCCCCTTCAAAAAAAATTCAGGGTTCTTATTTATGCACATTTGGAAAGTGGGGTGCTAGATTTTCTTATCACCATTGGATTTATCCATCAGACCACTAGAATTGAAGTCCACCTTATGCTTCTTATCCCCATGATACCCCTAATATTCTCTTATCTTTATTTCGACTCTGAGGGCACATTGGAAAATTTCCTCATAGCTCTTGAAGTCATGGATCACTATGGCTTTTCGTAGGCTAGGTTTTAGTCCACCAAAGAAGTGGTCAACCTTGCATTCGGGGGTAACAAAAAAGTTGAAGGCATATCATGAAAGCCTTGTGAAGTTTTCCACGTATGATCCGATGGATTTTTTGTCTTTTTGGTTCAGGGAAAGGAAGTCCCTTTCCATCATAAGTCGGAGGGTGGGCAGAAAATATTTATCAAAAAACATTTTCTAGAAATCCTTCCATTCCAACGCCTCGATATCTTCCTCAGGCTTCATATTTTTTTATCAATGTTCATCATTGATCTGTTTCACCTTCCATATGATAAGCAGTCAGAAAAACATTCTCTTGTTTTGAACATTGAAGGATGTAGAAGATCTTTTCAATGGAGTTGATCCATTGTCCAGCGATTGAAGGATCTGATGATCCATTAAAAGTAGGAGGCCTTTGTCTCATGAAGCTCTCGATTGCAACTTGTTCTTTCTTGGGTGGGTGAATGTTCCTCTTGACCCATGATTCTATTAAAGACTTGAGTTAACTGAGAGAGTATCATGAAAAAGTTTTTGATTCCCTCTCCCATCGGATTGGGAATCTCATTAGAACAATCATCACATTGATCTTCACATCGGTTGTTAGCCTGATTCCTCCTATTATTGGCCATTGGCTGGAATAAAAGGAAATTTAGGGGTAACACATAAAGGGTAATACAAAGATAAAAATGGATGACTTATAAATTACTTTTAATTCCTTAACTTGTGAATTTATAGGCTTCAATCTATGTTATCCATGATCTACTTCCCAACATATATTCTTAGGGGTATTTTTTTATTCCCTAAATAATGTTTCATACTAACCTTGCGAATTTACCAAAGCATATCCACTTGGATTGTCATGACCAAGAGTACAGAAAGGCCCGTTGTTGTGTACCAGGATACCCCAGGTCAAGCCCGAAACTCCTTGTCGGAGTTTTCACTCCTAGGTACATTTGTGCTAGAGTCACCTCTACCTGCTCGTATTTAGACAAGGATGTATTTTCTTGATAAACCACTTACTCAATACTCACCAAAATTTAGGGATGTTTTCATTATACTTAGTATTATCCCTAAGGCTTTCACTAGGGTTTTCTAATCCTAATCCCAAAATAATTAAACCTATCATTTGATACCAACTATAACAACTCTGCTCTTTATTACACACTTAAACATGTTTTATTACATAAGAACCTTCACTTGATACAACATAGAATATCAGTAGGTCTAGTGTATTTGGGGCTTAATAACATTACATAACAACTTATAACATAAAACACAATATCTTTATTGAAAAATTCCTTTACATGACCACTACATTCTCTCATACTTAGCATTGCATGGGATAACCTAAGAACATGCATAAGAAAAGGGTGAGCTATAAAGAATAGTAAGGTAGTAAACAAGGCATAACATGAAAAATATAGTACATGTTAGGCAATAGTCATATCAATAGTGTAATAGAAACATGAACATAAAGGCATGATATAGCATCATTATCATAACATGGAAATGTGGAAACAACATTTAACATGATATGAGTATGATCCAAACCCCATTGCACATGGAACATGAGTAAACTCTCATTTCACTTGAATTAGAATGAGTAAAATCTCATTGCACTTGATGTATCATGATGCTAATTTTTACCTAATGCATTGGAGCTCTATCAGGGTGCACCCTTCTTAATCGTTTAATTTCATGCATAAATGTTTCATATAGATCATACAACATGGATTCATTAAACATCATCATTTATTACACGATAAAGAAATTTGGAATTCATACATGAAACTCTATAATTTATATGTAAATGTGAATAAAGGTGAATACCCTTGATAGATAAATGTGCATGGTATTCAATGCACAATGACTTTGGCTTGGAAAATCGTGGTGTAATTTCGGCAGCATAACGATGTGACTTAAAAATTCATAAAAATGGTTGATGAGAGAGAAAGGGGTGTATCACCATATTTACATGAAATGGAAAATAAGGGGGTCATATAGATACATGTTCCAACATAAGTATTGAAATTTGGATTCGTAATAAAAAATAATTTCATAAATGTAAATAAGGAGAGAGAAATTCCTTACGGAATTTCGACATGGTAATGGGTGTACATGGGAGGCATTAATGAGAGATAAATGGGTCTATAATTATTCAAACATAAATAGGGAAGTATGGGGGAAGTTCTAAATCATACCATAACATTTATAATTTAAATTAAAAGGGAATAACAATATTAAGAAACTTGGATAAAATGAGGAAGGAAGGAATCCCTTACTTGGAAGTGTGATCTCAAAGGCTTGGGAGAGGCTTGAGAGAGACTTCATGGGAGCTTGGGGTACCTTGGGAGGATTATAGATATAGGAGGACAGGGGTTGGTTGAGCTCCAAAGGCTTTGAGTGAAGAGAAAGTGGGAGCTTGGGTGAGTTTATATAAGAAAGGAGAGGACATTTTTTATTATTTAGGTTTTGAACCCTACACATTAAACTAATCAAAACCACAAATCATACCATGATTTTTTCAAAATTAGAGTAGAAAACAATATTTTATAAGTCCAATTTCCAAACTTATTAAAATATTAGGCTTTCTTATGTGGAGGTGAGTCACACTCTCAAGGAAATCATTTTAAAAAGATAAAATGTTTTATAAGTCTTGGAGGGTCTACTAAGGTTTTTTAAAATAAATTAAATAAACCTAAAATAAAATTATTTTAATGGTAAAACATATATTGTCTGAAAATATCATTTATATTATTTTATTACTTCACTATTAGGTCATTATGATGTCATAAAACACATTATATAATTAAACGGTATTTAATTTTTACCCAAAAAATCAACTGTCTCAGAAAATTGTGAAAAATTCACTGTTGGATAATTTGGAAGTCCTGATTCCAAAAATAATATTCATTTTATCTAAATAATTTTCTAAATGTGTGAATTTTAACATTTAAATTAAAAACCATCATTTATCGAAAATTCATGTGTTTTGACAAAAACAGCTATCAAACTTTAATAAAAATTACAATTGTATACATAAAAATTATATGATAATTTCTAATTAATAAAAAGTAATTTACTAATAATATTTCATTAAAATATTATTTAATTTAAAAATCCATTAATTAATCAAAATATATTTCTTAGTTGAATATTAACTAAAAAATACTATTTTTTTCTTTAAAAACTATTTACAATGTAATAATAATAAAATGAATGTATATTATTTATTCTATACAAAAATAATACACATAATCATGGTGATAGGGTATTGTTATATAACCCTTTATAACACCCGTATAAGACCTAAGGGTAAGGTGTGCGATGGTGACAGACTTTTGGGTTGCCTCGGATAACATCACTTGAGTGGTAATCTCTATCAACTTTGACTTCTCTCATAGGTGGTTCTACTCAAGCTTAATGTATTCAAGATTGGCTTGGGCTTTTTCAAGAGCGAAGACCAAAGATGCCACCTCCTTTCCGAGCTCTGACAAATGGGCTTCGTATGGAGCAATTCTATTGGATGAGGTCATCGCTTCCTTTGACTGAGTAAATTGGATTTGTTAAAACTCTATATTTATACCAATAATTTGGTCATTGTTAAAGAGATATATTAGCAATGGTAACATTTCTTAAAAGTATTTTAAAATCCAAAAATATAGAACTAAGGAAGTTTATATGTTTTACATAACCATTTTTTATAATAAGACATTTAAATAGACAAAGAGGAATTTTCATTAATGAATGTTTGGGTCGTTACAGTTTGGCATTCCTCATCCCATTGGTAAATGGTTCCTTTCTTTGTGATCCTCGATAAGGGATTACACTTGTCTAGCAGAATTGCGATAAATCAATGTAACTAGGCTAAGTGGACTTAAAGGCCTCATAGATCCTAGAGGTTTTTTGAGGGATTCATTTGGATCATGTCCATGATATTTTCTAGGTCAATATAGATGCCTCGGTATCTTACAAAGAATCTCAAAAACTTCCCATAGGTAACACTGAATGCACACTTCAAGGGATTAATCATCAAATGCCGAGAACGGAGTAAGCCAACTATTTTATCAAGGTCCTTGATATGGTCCTAACATTTGTGGGATTTGACCACCAAATCATCAACGTAGCATTCCACCAATTTTCATAGGATTAGTTTGAATATGTAGTACATGGACTATTGATAAGAGGTTCCATCATTTTTTAAGATGAAGGAAATCAACTAATACCAGAAAGTCCCTTATGGTACCCTGGAGGTGGCAGACTCCTCATCCTTGGGGTCCATTTGGATTTGGTTGTACCCAAAATATCTATCCATGAAGGAGAAGGCCTGGAACCCTACTATAACACCAATCAACATCTCTATCACTGTAATGGGAAAATCATCCTTAGGACAATGGTGTTTGAGGTCTCTAAAGTCTATACAAACCATGATCTTCTCATTCTTCTTCTTGACTGGAATCATGTTGGCTAGCCATCTGGGGTATTGGAATTTTCTAGAGATGTTAACCTTGATAATATTTTCAACCTTGGCCACAAATGTATCATTGTGGGAGGGATTTATAATTTTGGGTGACTGCTTGAGTTCATGATGACTCGTTGGGAGGTCAAGGTTATGAAAAACAACATGAGCATTTATTACTGGCATCTCATCCTAGATACAAGAAAATATTTCATGTCTCTATTTCAAGAAATCCACATACTATTTCCACTACTCTGGAGACATGGCTATACTGATCAGTGTTAGCGTTGGATCTTCCTATGTGTTAAGGTTCACTTGGGTTAGCTCATCAACAGTGGTGAAGTAACCCTCTTCAAATATAGGAGGGGTGTATTCCAAATCCTATTCATCATTTGAAATAGGATAATCAGAGGGAGGATTCATCTCTTCCAAGTCATCTGGCTCAAAGGAAGCACATATTCATACATGGGAAGACACAAAATCCTTACTGGGAGGTTCTGGATCTGCTGAAACTATGCTGACAGAAGCTGTCGAACCAATTCCATCCGGCCTTCAATCGTGAATTCCATGCCAAATTAGTCATTACTAATAAGAAGTATTATTTATAAACTATATATAACTAATTAAACTACTTAAACAGATTTAATTACTAATAATAACTTTAAGTCATTAATTCTTTTGTCCTTATTTCATTCTATAACATCATAATTATCATTTTATCATTGATAAATATACTAATTCAATTTCTTTTTTCCTAGATATTTTAGTAGTTTATAAAGAAAATATGAATCATCTTAAGTATATCCCCTGGGAGTGTCAAACAAGAAGTAAAACAAGGCCTGTTTTCATGTACCAGGATACCCCAATTCAAGCCCGAAACTCCTTTTCAGAGTTTTTATTCCTAGGTACATATGTGCCAGATCCACATCTACTTGTTTGTGTCCAGACAGGGATTTAATTTATTTGATAAGCACAAAATCTTTAAGCTACCAAAATTTCACAATACTTAATCCTAAGTTAATCCTAAGTTAATCTATACTTAATCTATACTTAATATATACATAATCTATACTTAATATATACTTAATCTATACTTAATATATACTACTAACAATAATTATTTCAAACTATATATAACTAATTACATAACCTAATAAATAGAATATTAAGAACTACCTAAACTACTTAAAAAATGAAATATTTAAAACTAAAAAGAATTCAATTAAATAAATAAAAAAAATTAAATTAAATAAATAAAAATACCTCTAAATGATGCTTCAAAAAAACCCACACAGAAAATGAATTTTCTAGAGAGAGACAGAGAGAATTTAGGAGATATGAAGGCAAGAATTGTGTGAGGAGAAGGGTGTGGCTTCCCTTTTATAGGGAGTTGAGGCCAAGGCGGCATCGTCGATGCTGCCTTTAACCTCTGAGTAAGGCCAAAGGTGGCATTGACGGTTCCACCTTTGGCCTTACTTAGAGGCGAAAGGCGGAATCCCCCCCCCCCACTACCTTTTCCATGTCATCGATTCAGGCCAAAGGCAGCATCGGTGATGCTTCCTTTGTAGCGTATTTTTTTAAAAAAAATAAACTATTCCATTTTAAATTTTTTTTTAGAAAACATATAAAAAACTCGACTTAATGCCCATCGGGCCTACAAGTCATGTACTGAATAGATAATGCTAGATGGATGAGTTATCCATTTGAGGTTATGACCTGCCTTTCCAGCCTATGTGTGAGGTGTGTGTGTGTTTAAATGTAATTGTACCCCTAAGTACATAATATATATATAATCTAGAGAATATTTAAAAAGAAACTGATATGAAGACTATAGATGTAGGTAATGGGGTAATAATAAACATGACATCAATGAATAAAAATCTAGTTCCCTATCAATAATGTGATGATTCTTCCTCTTAGTAATTCTATTATTCTGAGTTTGTATAGAGACAACTCATATGATTCTTATTTCATTAGTCTTAAATATATAAAACAATGAAAGAAACTCACCAACCCCATAAATTTGAAAACATTTAATTTTATGGTCAAATTGGTGTTCGACCAATGAATTCAAATTTTTAAAAGATTTAGCCACATATGATTTTTGTTGAGTTAATGAAATTTATGTTTACATTGTAAATTCACCTATAAAATTAACATAATTTTTAGAACCACCATAAGATGATAAAGGGGAAAGACCCCAAATATCTATGTATACTAATGCTAAGGGCAAAGTATAAACGTGTGTAGACCCACTAAAAAGAAAAATAATGTGATTTATCATGTAAGAAATTATTTTTGTAAAATAGATCACTATATGTATTAGTTTTTATGGAAACACATTTTTAAAACTAAAAATATAACAATAGATTAAGCATTTCCAAGTCGACAATTCCAAAGAGTAGAAAAAGGAATTGATTTAGTAGTGGTCCAAGCAGAAATAACATACTATGAAGGTTATTATAGTTAGAGATTGGTAAATTTATATAACCCACCCTTAAAAATACAGTAGAAGAATCTAATTGGTAGTATAAGACATCAATATGATAAAAAATGAAATATTTATTATTGTCATGAGAAAATTTTCAAACACATAATAAATTCTTTTTTTTTATTCGGAACATGAAGCCCATTTAATATCTGGAAATCAATTGAAAAAGTAAACCATAATAAAGTTTTACTAGTAAGATAAATATGAATACTTGTTCCCTTATCCATCATTGTGTTGAGTCAAATGACTACTTTTGCATCCTTTTTTTTTTGAAAATCACAAAACACATCATGTTATATATGAGATCTGTATTGTGAAAACTTAATTTTTGATGCACTAAATTCTAGTCAACTGAGTTGAACCATTTAATTTTTGATGCATCATGAAGTACCATTAAATTATTACAAAAATAAACAATCTTTAAACCTAATTAAATGGGGTTGACTATATGAATCAAATGTTTCAAATTAGCTCTATTGAAGACCATATTTTCATTGAACCCATTTAGAACAAGATCATCTTGAATTATTTGTTTAAGGGTCCTTTTAGGTATGCCTATACCTATTTTAAGTAGTGAATATGTCATTAATCTTACACTATTAGGAGGTTTAACCCTAGGTTTTCTTCTAACGTGTACAAAAAATCTTAATCTATTATCACTTATCTTTTATTAAATTTGAGAAACTCCAAAATTTTAGCAAATACATTCATTTATAATCCTGTCTATCTTAGTATACACACATGCCCATCATATCATTTTCATTTTCTCTACCCTTATTTTTTTAACAATATGTCCTACCAAAGGCCAACAATCACTACTATATAGAATAGTTGTTATGATAATAAACCTATAAAATTTACCCTTAAATTTCAAATGAATTTTATGATCACAAAGCACTCCAAAATCCTTTTTCCATTTTATCTATCCAGTTTGAATCCTATAAGATTTATCTATATTAACACCTCCACCGCATTGTAGAAATGATCTTAAATATAAAAAATGATCAAACTTTTAAATAAAATAGTCTCTCAATCTCACATCAATAACATTACCATATAATAATTTTCTAGAAAAACACTCCATATATTCTAGAATATTCCTATAAAAATAGAACCCTTTCGATTCTAAAGTATCTCTCCAAATCTATAAATTTAAACAAGTAGTCTCTTTAGATTCTACAATGATAATGGTATCATCCACAAAAGCATGAAATTAGGTATATAATCAAGAATATGTTTTGTAAGTTCATCTAAGACCAAATAAAAAAGTTGTGGGCATAAAGATAAACCTTGATACAATCCTATCGAGATTCGGAAATTTGTAGTGTCACATAATAGAGTTCTAACTTGAGTAAGACTCCATTCATAAATGTCTTGGATGTGTATAATATACTTCACTTTCTCCTTTTTTCTTTCTAGTACATTCCATAAATTCTTTCTAGAAACTTTCTTATATTCCTTTTATAAATAAATGAAAACTACATGAAAATATTAGGCTTTTTTTATAATAGTCTATCAGTCCTAAAATATAATAAATTGATTTTATGGTTGAATATACATGCATAAAACCAAATTGATTTCTAGAAACTTTAGTTTCTTTTATAATCATCTATTCAATCACCTACTCACAATGTTTCATGGTATGACTCATATGATTAATGAATTTATAATTCCCATAAATTTTTCATTTATATTTATTCATATGAATAGATAACTCTTATTCCATTCATTGTGTATTTTATTAGATTTTATAATCTCATTAAATAACCCAGTGATAAAATTAGTACCCAAATCCCCATAATATATCCACACTTCAATAAATATGTTATCTAACCCAACTTATTTTCCATTTTCCATCCTCCTTAAATCCTCTTTAACCTTAAAAGGAGAAAGTTTATACAAAATAGGATGTGTTGAATTGCATCAAATGGAAGCTAGTGGTATTTTCTGATGTTGTTGTAACTGAACTAAAAGATCAAGAAAAATTACCATTGATGTTTATTACAACTTCATATATAAATATAAGGTTGAAAATTTAAGGAAAAAAATATAGACAAATTATAAAAGAGAATATTATTGTATATCATCTCATTGATTTTTGAGTGCTTCTCTTTGTATTTTTGTTTTCAATGTTTTAATAAGACCTTCAATTGTGTGAGGATTATTGTAAAAGATATTTTATTTCTTCTTTTTAATCATTACTTATGATATTCATGATCAAATAGAATCTGAAGCTCAGTTTCTACTAATTATGATCATTGGGGATGAGCCCGTAAGTGGCACCGTCTCCTTAGGTTTTTCCATGTCGTCGCCTCTCCTCCTCGCCTCGGATTTTCTTATGTGCTATCTTTGGAACGCCTTCTTGGCGTTTTCGTGGTGGTGGTTCCTCTCATAGGGCGGTGTTGATGAATCTATGTTGGCGTGACCGTCTTGGCCTTCCCCACCGTTTGTTGGCCTACATTTGGCAGTGTAGTGTTGACAGAGGTCGTTGTTCCAGCTTCTCCTGGTCAAGGGACGAGGCTTTGTCTGTGCCGGGTGGGGGGACTCACGATGGTTTTATGAGGTCTCCGAGCGAGATTGTGAAGGCGGCGATGGGATATTTTTGGATTTGTAGTGGAGCGTTGTGTTCGTCATCGTGGATTTGTATTCTCTTCATGTTTCTTTTTCCTTTTTTATTTGTCTAGGGTATGGTTGAATCCTACTTTGGCGTATGGTGATTCTGGTTGTGATTTGCGGTTCGATCTACTCTAGTGTTGTTACGACGATGGCGTGGACACAGTGACACTGGGTGGTGGTGCCTCTCCCGTGTGATGACTACGTTGGTGTGCGGCCGGCGATTTGTGGTTCCAGTTACGGGGGTTTCCTTTTGAATTTGGTTTCGAATTTTCTGGTTCCTAGTTTTGTTCGGTGACTCTTCTATGATGGTGATGATTTCTTTCATTCTAGTTTTTTGTGCTTTTTTACATCCCTGGTCGAGGTGGTGGTATGAAGCCGTTCACTTGGTGGTGGTTCTAAGTTCTGGTGTGTTTTCATTACTGTGTAATTTTCTGTTCGGTGATGGTGGTTCCGGCGTGGTGGTCGATGGGTCCACGTTCAGGGTTGATTTTTTTCGATGGGTTCCATTTTGGTTCCACCATTTGATAGAAATTATGTAGTGATACAGCTTGGGGAAGGTGATAGTCAGGGTACGCAGCTCTAGGCGGTTTGCAGCCCGAGGCATTGACATTTTCTACTTTAATTTGAACCGCGTATTTTTGAAGTTTGAATCCTTGGTGTTGCTTTAAAGTGGTTGACAGGTGATTTTGTTTGAATTTTGTAGTTTGTTTTTTGAATTTTGTGAGTTTATCACTCATCCATAAAAGTGATTCTTTGAAAATACAAAAATATTGAATTGGCCTACTACTTATGATCATTGGGATCAATGGGATTTTAGTGATTGGAAGTTGATTATTACTGATAACACAAATCGAAGAGAATCTCTGGGATAGAGTTATATTATTCCAGCCATTTTTTGAATAAGTTTTAGGTGAGGAACTTGATTACTCTTTCTGCTCGGGGAGATCAAAGAAGTTCATAGTGAAGAACATTCTACTGCCGATAGGATTAGTCAAATAAGATCCATTGTTTGGAAATTATTGATACCTTGGATCTAGTTTATAGATATCTCTACCACTTTGAAACAAAATAGAATATTTTACTTGATATGATATATTTTGTTAATAATATAATTTATGAGGTTAAATATTGATATCCTAAACTCCTAGTTTTTTTACTTTATTTTTTCTTGTTTACTTTCTGACTGAATTGCTTCTTTACCTTAGCTTAGTTTATTACTTCTAAGAGATTAATTTCTGATAATGTTTCTAATGTTTTTGTTGGGGCACATCACCATCCCTTCCGCCCAGTTTCCGACACCATCCCTTCCACCCAGTTTCTAGCACATTGCTTATATTGCCTCACATTTCCACTTTCTAAAGGTGGGAAACTTTCATCACTTTCATCAATGATGTCTTCTCCATGATCGAAATAGGATGATGGGATATCAGTTCCTTCGTCCATGGGTTCCTCCTTGGAGATTTTTTCCTAGTCTGTGTCTCCCTCATGGACAATATCATGTTTTTTTAATGCATTATTGGTTCCATATCTATGTAGACAATAATTAATTACACTGATTCTATATTGATAGGGTAGAAACCTTTGGTTAGGAGACTAATCACATTGGGAATATTTGGGCATGTATGGACATTAGGTACATTGGTCACTTGTAACTCTTCCTCTTTTGGAGGGAATCTCATGTGAGGAATCTTAGGAATGGAACCCAAGACATCCTATATTGATCATGAGGTAATTGACTCTAGGGGTGTAAGTCTTGCAAGGATTTTTACCCCAGGTATCCCATATTTATTGCATGGGATGTGTATTTTGGATCAAGTTGCAAGTTCTACATCATGTGAAGATAGATCAGAATGCCCTATTGAGACAAATTTGGATATGAGTTTAACATCTTATGGAGATGGATCAAAACACCCTATTGATGTGGATCGAGGAGTTGTGCCCTTCGTAGGGAAGATGTCACACCTAGATGATGGATCTAAACACCCTATTGAGGTAGATCCGAGAGGTTGATCAGGAAACCCTATTAAGGAGGATCAAGGAGGTGTGTATTTATGAGGGAATTTGTCACACCTGGGTGATGGATTATAATTCCCTACTAAGGTGGATCTGAGAGGTTAATCAAAACACCCTATTGAGGAATATCAAGGAGGTGTGTCCCTAGAAGGGAAAATGTCACACCTATATGGTTGATAATAATTCCCTATTGAGGTGGATCAAGGAGGTGTGTCTCTAGGAGGGAAGATTTCACACTTGGGTGATTGATCATAATTCCCTATTAAGGAGGATCAGAGAGGTATCCCTAGGAGGGAAGATGTCACACCTGGGTGGTTGATCAGAATTCCATATTCAGGAGGATCAATGAGGTGTGTCCCTAGGAGGGGATATGTCGTACCTGGTTTACTAATGTTGGGATTAAACATAAAAGAGGCATCCTACATTAATTTTTAAGATATAGGGTTCAAAACTCACATAGTTTCATGCCACAGTTTAAGGTTGGGTTATAGGATCGATCCATGCAGTTTAACATCATGTAGAAAGGACACTTGTGTCACAAAATGATATTATACGAGAGATGGTGTGGGGATTATGCATAGAATATTCACTTTTCAATAGGATCACTCTTTGGGGAATGATGTGGGGATTATGCATGGAAGTTGGGTTTCATCCCATGGTGAGGAGAGATATGTGGGGATTATGAATGGAAGATACCCAAGCATGGGAGTTTCATCCCCATGGATGTAGTTCCATCCCATGGTGGGGGAGATAGTGGTGTTATTATGATCATACATGGGGAAACTTGTTTTCATCACACAGGGTATGAGGTATAGGATATTCCCATGTAAATCATACATGGGGCATCCTATTAATATCACACATGGAAAGACTGTAGTTTTACATCATGTGCTGATAAAGTTGTCTTGAAGTTTAATTTTGTATGACTATGACGTGGAGATAGACAGGTTTACATCATGAAGATCATACATGGAGGATGGGGTCACTCTTCAAGGGGGTCCACATCAAGATGAGAGGAATATTCATAAGGAATCCCTGCTGAGAAAGGTGCATAGTTTCCCTCAATGATTCCACTTCTAGAACTTACATGAACACCACTCATGTGCCTCTGGAAGAGACATGGTGTTGGCACTTCCATGGAGGAGTATAAATCAAGAGGCCCAATGTTAGGTTCCCTATGTTTAGAAGAAATGGGCATTAGGGTACCTATCCTTTGGAGAAATAGGTAAGGTAATGGTTTCACTAAAGGCTCATGGAACATCGGGTAGGGGACCAGGAAGTTATTGTACACAACTTTGTTGTGTTGCATGCAAGAGTTTCATGAGCAGGTGGCTCTAGAATAAGGATAACTTATGGATTCAAGATGCATAGTTTCATGCAAGATTGGGAGTTTCACATAGGTCAAGGTTGCAAAAAGGTAGCTTCACTTTTCACGAACCTGAGTAACCTTATGAGTAGTTGTGTGAGGATCACTTTAACATGGGAAAAGTCATGTTTGGACCCATATGAGTTCCTCCATGTAACTGCTCTACCTTTTAGGGTCCATGATCATTGGTGTTGTGTGCTATCATAGAAGAGAGGGAGTTTCTCACAAAATATCACCACTTTGTCTTCAGAAGATCCTCTCTAGGGGTGGGGAAATATTTTATTTATATCCCAAATTCATGGATATTGGCACACAAATACTTGGTCTTGGAACTAATTTGCATGCCCCTCTATACTTTTTTTTGGATCTCGGTCGAGAAACAATTCCGGATTAACATTGCATTTGGTGCGGTACTGGATGGTTGCGCAACGGGTTTGTGTACAACACTCCTTTCTTGCATGAAATTCCTTATTCTTATGTGCATGGGCCTTAGGTATGAAACCATACTAAGGTAACTCTGCTAAACTATATGTTGCTTTGGGTGTAAAAATTGTTTTCACGCAGAACTCTACCTTTGTGTACTCTTACTGAATCTTGTGCGCACCCTACTCACCTGCCCCAAAATTGTCCTTCAGAGTGGGTCATGTGTTTAGTTCATCAAAAACTGACCATTTGAATTCTGAGATGAGATTTTATCATTAAAAAATGACAACCCTCAAAATCTAATCTAATAGGGGACTTAAAAGTCGGGTTCCATGGGAAATGTCAAAGAGAGTGGCTCATTTCCATGTGAGTGTAAAAAATTTTCCTCTGGGTGCACAATTTTGTTGTGCACTACATGCAGACCAGTGGGTAGAGACTATATATGGGGGTCCTCATTATACATTACTCTGACATATCATGCAATAATCCTTGATCTCATGAATGAAACTCATCCTTTTCATGAAATCTAGAGCCTTAGACATGATTTTCATGAAATTCCCTCCTTCTCATAACTACTTCCTTGACCAAGGGGTGCTTTTGTTCACACTCTCCCAAAGTTTCATTCCACATAGAAGATTGGGTACCTAAGTCCTGTATTCACATGCATCTTACTTAGAATTCACACAGTTTTCTAAAATGGCCAACCAATCGAACTAGTCTGAGATCGATGTTATTGTCGCTGCTCGAAGGGTTGAAATGGTAGGGAGCCTGGAGATTCCTTGATCCAATAGGGTAATATCTAACAACCAGGTTCTTCTAGGCATGTTGACTGAATCCTAAAAGGATTATCTAATAAGAAACCACCTACCTCTATAAAAATTCATACTGATGGATGGTGTGGCCTTCCTGGGTATTAAAGTCAACAAGACGCACTATTGGTTTACATGTCAGGATGAGCTCAACCATTGGAAAATCACCATTAAAGGAAACCCTACTCGGGAATACGAGGACATCACTGTATACATGTTGAGTAGCTGAATGAGAACAATTACCAAGAAACAACCAGAGGCTAAAGAGTTCTCATCCCGCTATGCCAGCATATTCCAGAGAAGTATTCAAGACAATATCAAGGGATGGAATAGAGATCGAGATCTGTGGTTCGGAGGTAATTTCATTGACAAATGGTCCTGGTCATACTGGGTATGTTTCACTATCCTGAAAGTACGGGGATCTTTGAATAGCTAACTTTATTTTCCAATGTGCTCTAGTTCACAAATGGGGTAACACCAAGGGATTTTAATTTTACCCAAACAAAGGGGAATGAAGAGCGTGAATCATGATGCCCAAAGTCTGAAACACAAGGGGAGTGGATTAATAATAGAAGATAACTGCTGATCATGTTTGAAACATAGTATCCATGATCATTTTTCTGATTATAGGGAAAAACAAATGAGGGTAAACCACTGACCATGTTCAAAACATGGGACCTATCTCAAATTTTGTATGAAGTCTTCCAAGGAATATTCCCAAGATGGTAGGTGAGCTAGAAAGGCATGGGACCATATCCTCCAGGGGGGAATTCAGACATGGAAAAGGATGAGGATCCAAATAAGGGGGACACGTGAAGCATGGAGACAAAGTGCTGGAATGTTAAAATGGATTTCAACTTTCTTGGAATTACTACACTATAGATTTGTGCACATTGGGTAGACACATTGATCTAAACAAAGATCAAACTCATCTTCTAGGGGGAGTGTCATATCAGATTTCAAGAAACGGTTGAAGAGCATGAATGATGTGGTAGGTGGCCATCACCATAGGAAAGGTTTCTAGAATGAGGGGCTAAGATTATTAATAGTTTTATGTCATGTAATGAGGATGATAGATACATAGTTTAACAACATATGGTGAGGATGTTTAACATGAATTTTAATGTTTTATGGTAAGGATGTTGGATACACAATTTAATATCATATGGTGAGGATGTTGGACACATAGTTTAACTTTTTTATGGTGAGGATGTTGGAAACAAAGTTTAACATCTTATAGTGAAGATATTGGACACACAGTTTAACATCTTATGGTGAAGATGTTGGACACATAGTTTAATGTCATGTGGTGAGGATGTTGGACATGCATTTTAATTTCGTATGGTGGGGATAATGTATCACACAATTTAACATCATGTGATTGGGATGTGATCACATAGTTTAATGTCGTGTGATTGGGATGTGTGAACCGGTGTGAATGATACCTACCCAACCATAGTGGTGAAGGGAGAAGGAGGGTAGCATGACTAGGGTACTCCCTGGAGGGGCATATATGGAAAGGGGATCTTAGAAGACACTATTAAAAAAATCTGGGGTGAGTCTCACACAGTTTAAAGTCACGATGCTTAGAATAAAGGGTTTTGCGCCTCAAAGGGAATATGTGTGGCATAGGGGAGAGACAACCTGATGTGAATGAAAATCCTAGGAGGACTTGTTACATGGGATATCTTGGAGACATCTTTCATGAACATAGTTTAAGGTCGTGATGCTTAGACTATGACGCTTAGTTTAAGCTCGTAAATTTTGGACCATAGAGTGAGCATCTTAAAATGATATGTTTTGTGCAGTGGAGAGATAAAACAACATGAATTTAAGGCCATTAAGACCTGAAACCATACAACACATTCCCGATGATACTTGTACATAGTTTAGTGTCTGGATGATTAGACTTGGACTCCTACTTTAAGTTCATATAGTTCAGACCATGGGATCCTAATTTATGGTCATAGAGTTTGGGCCATGAGCACTCTAAAGTGTTTGGAACGACATTAAAGAGCAGTAACCTAACATGAATGGGGTCCAAGGGAGGCCATGTGCCATGAAAAACATAAGGTGTAGCATGAAAATAATTTAACGTCATGACAATGGGACCTGGGATTCTAGTTTAACATCGCATAGTTTGGACCAATGGAAAATAGTTGAAGGTCATAATATTTAGACCAGGGGGCTTTGTGTCTTGAAGGAATGTGTGCGACATTGAAAAGGTTACTTGATGTGAAAGGAGGGGCCTAAGAGGCCACCTGATACCATAAAAAACCTCTCGAAGATAACTTGCACACAGTGTAAGGTTTTGATACTTGGACCATGGTTGATCATCTCAAATAGATATGTGTAGTGTGATAGACTGAAAAACCCAACATGAATTGAGGGAGAAGAAGTCCCAACAGCACACAACAAATTCACAAGAGGATTGAAACATAGTTTAAAGTATGGATTCTTGGACTTGTACTCCTAGTTTATGGTCATAGAGTTTAAACTAGGATCACTCATGCATCTCAACTTTCCTTTAAGAAAACTCCCTCTTGAATCCTAAGCCTATGCGATCCTTGCTTGGTGCAAGAAACAATGAGAGGTGTAGAGTTCTTATTGTTTGCAAGTGAAATCACAATGAGGGGTGAAAGTGACCGACAAACCCCATGTGGGAGTTTGAAATTTACTATGCTTGGATAGTGAAATGGAAGTAATTGATGGACGAGGAACAACTATTGACCATGATAGGAACATAGGTTCTAGACCTACTTTGGTAAAATATGGGGAGAGTAAATGCAGGATCGGTCTTTGACCATGTTCGAAACATGGGATGTACTATTTTTTACTAAAGATCCTATGAGGTGTGAGCCCAGGATGATAGGTGAGCTAGTGTGGCATGATACCATTCCATTAGAAATCATGTTTAGATCATGAGGATGATGATTATCCAAATCAGAGAAAGCAAAAAACACACAGATGAATGTGTGGGTAGGCAGGAATCAAGCTTGGACCAAAGGGAAAAGACCCCGAGGTGAGTCAAGGGTAGGGATAGGCCCGATATTATATATCCTAATGTCACTACATATCTCATAAGGATAATAATCAACCCACACATAGTTTTGAGACACGTCGTGGTAAGAGACCAATTCTGGTGAGGTAACATCCTCTTTGGTGAGGATCTCAAATCATCTCACGTGAGGAGGAATCCTAGTTTCATACAGGGTAGTGTGTGGTTTATCTCATAATTATTATATGAGGCATCCTGATTTTGTGTGGGGTATTTCTTGTCATCTCATACTAATCGTATGGGGCATCCTTATTTTATATGGGGTAAGACCGCATCTTAACATCATGCGCTGAGGAAATTTGTGTGATAGTCATCCCATACTTATCATATGGGGAATCCCATTTGCATATGGGGTAAGATCATAGTTTAATTTCATGAACTAAGTATGTTTACCATCATCCCATAATTATCGCACATGGAATCCTATGTTCATTGAATAAGGTAAGGATGTAGTTTAACATCATGCACTGAGGACATTGGGATTGGAAGTTTAAAGTTGTATAACTTAGACTAGTGTTGCTACTAGTTTAAAATCATAGATCACAGACTGTAGGGATAGTTTATGATTTAAGGTCATGTAGCTTTTACCAAGGGCACAGGTGTCCAAAGGTGGCTTGTGTGACATGAAAGAGTGACAACCTGACATGAAATGAGGGTTGAAGGGGGCCCTTGGAAACACAAATCTCGAAAAACTATACCCCAGGTCGATATAGACCCCGTAATGAGTCAACAAATGAGTTGGGCCTGAGATAAAATATTCAGAAATCACTACCTATACCATGAGGGTGTGAATCAAGCCACGCATAATTCTGAGACATGGTGTGGTGAGGGACCGATGATGGTGGGGGGATACCCTCTCTAATGAGGATTTTGAATATTCTCATATTAGAATATGAGGTATCCCGAATATATATGGGGTAAGGCTATGGTTTAATTTTTTGTGTTGAGGATATTGGTGTTTTTTCATCAGATACTTTTTATATGGGTCATCCTGGTTTTATACGAGGTAAATCTTCTCACATTAAAAGGCATCCCAGTTCAACATGGGGTAAGATCACAATTTAACTCCATGTGTTGAGGATGTTGGCAGGGAATATTCATTGAGTTTCTCATTCTTTTCTTCCTCATATAGGGATATGAGGGAATCTTGGCTCTTTTATGGGTCGAGGAATATGAATGGGGATTATACCTAAAAAGGAGGCCCATGAGGGTATTTTGGGGGTGATAATACCGCATGTAATGGAGGGTTTTATAGTGAATCTGCAGTTGGGCCCAAAGACAAAAATTCTACGCATCATTACATTTCCTATAAAGATGTGAATCAAGCCACACATAGTTTTGGTAAAGGATGGAGGCATAGGATTATTGAAACACCAGATATGAAGTAAACCATGTGAATGAGGGGTGAATGAACATAGTTTAGGGTCATAATTCTTGGACTAGAGGTGGGGGATTTGAGGATGTTCATGTGGTGCAAGAGTTAAAACCCAATGTGAAAGGGGCCAAAGAGGCTCTACACAACATAAAGTGATTTAGAATCTAGTTTCACATAGGTTAAGGTCATATGGCCTAGACCATGGAAAACAGTTTAATGTCACGATGCTTGGACTATAGAAAAACAATTTAAAATCATGATGCTTGGACCATGGGGGGTTTATTTCAAGGGTATATGTGTGGCATGAAAGAGGTAGAACCTGATGTGAAAGGAGGGCATACAGGCCTATGTACCACACAAGCACCAAGAAAAAAGGCACATATTTTAAGGTCATAATACTTGGACCATAGCGAAGTTGGAAAAAAATTTAAATTCGTGATGCTTGGACTAGGAGGGGGATTATTTCAAGGGTTTCTATGTCATGGAAGAGGTAAAACCTAACATGAATGGATTCAAGGCTCGCGTACTACACACACACCTTGAGATGAGCTATACACAGTTTAAAGTCATAATGATTGGACCGTAAATGGGGCTAAGGGATTGAAGGGTTGATAAATTTTGTGTTGGGCCCAAAGATAGAATGTATAGGAATCACTATGTATCTCATGAGGATAGGATTCTAGCCATAGGTAGTTTCGAAACACAGTGTAGTAGAAGAACAACACTGAAACTGGGGGAAATTCTCTCTGATGAGGGAAATGAGGCATCCCATGATTTTTGTGGGGTATCCCATTATTATGACATGGGGCAAGGTTTTTTGACCATATCATACTTACCGTATGAGGCATCCCAATTGTATACATGTTAGGACATTTCGAATCATCCAATTTTTATCATATGAGGCATCCCAGTTTAACACAAGGTAAGATTATCTCTCATTAAGAGGCATCTTGGTTCTATACGGGGTAAGCCCATAGTTTAATGTTGTTCTCTGAGGATTCCAATATTTTCAGTTTAAAGTCATACAACTCAAACTATAGTGGATGCAAATAGTTCAAGGTCATAATGCTTGGACTGATGACATAATGTTTAAGGTCATATTTCTTGGATCCATTGTAAATAGTTTAAATTCATTCTACCTAGGACACATTGCAAATAGTTTAAGGTCATACTTACTAGACCTTGGTTTCTATAGTTTAAGGTCAGATAGCTTTGAACAACTACAAAAAGTTTAAGGTCATAATTTCTAGACCATAGGGCATGCGTCTCAAAGGGATATGTGTGTTATTGAAGGAAGGTTACCTAAAATGAAAGGAGGGGCCTAGGAGGCCACCTGATGCTACACAAAACATATATGAGACAACTTCCACATGGTTTAAGGTCATGATTCTTGGACCCTTGAAAATAGCTTAAGGTCATGTTGCATGGACCACAACCCTTAGTTTAAGGTCATATATTTTGGACCATGTGGGGTTTCCTCATGCAAAGTACTTCATGAGAAACTTGGAATTTATGGGAGGTGTGATACGCTCTCTATCCATGGTGACCAAAGAGTATGCTCCATTAGAATATAACTTATGAATGATGTGAGGTCCTTCCCACTTGGGATCCATCTTTGGTAGATTTTTTTAGGTATTATTGGCAATTTGAGATCAAGTACCATGTCACCCTAGAGGAAGGAGTGGAGGAAAATCTTCATGTTGAACACTCTCACTACTATATTATGTTGCCTCTCTAGATTGTGAAATACCTGGAGCTTGTTCTCTTTTAGGGATTCCAAATTGGCTAGATGCACTTCTTTCTTTCTATCTTGTGTCTTCTTGTTATAGAAAGTTGTTCGGAGCAACAACAACTGAACCTCAATGAGAAAGACTACCTCTGTTACATACACCAAGGATTGTGGAGTCAAATGGGAGGAATTCTAAGTCTTTTTCAGATGGGCCTAGAGGTCATTGGGGTGATTTTCTGGCCAAAACATCTTATTCTAGACCATTATTTTCTATAGCATGTTAGACATGGTTTTTTTCAATTCCTCAATCTATCAATTTTCTTGTTTATGGTAATAGTAATTATGGTTGGACTAGATATTGTACTTGGCTTACAATTTCATTAACTCAATAGATCAGAAATTGGTGCCCTTGTCTGTGATAATAGAATGAGGATCTCCAAATTGATGGATGATGTGGGAGATTATTGAATTCTATCATGGAATGGGCCTTAACTTCCTTGAGGGGAATCAATTCTTACCACTTGGAAAAGATTTCCATTGCAGTCAGAATGAACCTACACCGGTGAGCTATCGTTGGTGGGTATGGTCATATGACGTCGAGTTCCCATACTAAAAGTTTCCAAGAATACTTGGTGGTGTGGAGAAGCTCTGGATATCGATGCAAAAAAATTGGCATGGATTTTAGACATGTGAAACCTCTTGAAGAACTCAATGCACTCATGCACCATAGTTTTCCAGAAGTATCCTAACCTCTGAATTTAGTGGGAGAGGTTCAATCCTTCCTGATGTGTGCCGCATGACCCATCATGGACCTCCTGTATAAATGGGTCTTGTCTCCTTGGATACAAATGAGGATAATCCCATCACACCCATGTCTGTAGATAATCTACTCAAGGTTAGGCCCACTCTGGAGTGTAAATTATGTTTCATACTAATAGATTTTTTCATGATCAACTTGGTAAAGTGGGATAATTCCATGTTGGAGATACTCAATGAAGGGATTCATCCAATCTAGAGTTTCCTACGTTGTGAGGGGGCCTGAGGGTCCTGAAATAGAAGAACCAAAAGCTAGTTGGTTTACCTATTTCCTATCATCATCATATGATATGGAGGGGGTAGTGACCCTTTAGAGTGACACATAGATGACTAGAACATCCTAGTTGGGTTCCACGAGAGATTCAGATAGGATTTCCAAGGCTTTGTCTCGACCATTATATGATTGGGGAACATGATTCCACTCTGGCTGGGAAGGGAACTGGGTCATCTGATGACTTCACTTAGAAGGGGTGCAAGATCTTTCTTTTTGGCGATGTAGTCACCATTTATCTATTTGATGACGAACTCAGATCCCCCTTCACATGAAAGTGGGGTAAATCAATATTGAGGAACAACTCATGACCAGTAATGACATACTGATAGTTTTCCTAATTTTTGGTGAAACCTTATGACAATAGGAATGAGTATGGCAGGACAGCCTATGTAGGAGTAATGAAGATGATCCCTGGGCCCACTCTATTGATCTTGGGATTTTTGAGCCTTCATATGGTTAGGCTCTGAGAGTCACCATAAAAATTCAACTTCCAAAATGGCATGGACTGATCCACTGGGAGGATAGCCTCATCTAGGAAACCAATATCCAGGGGAAATTCTTCAGTGATTGGATGAGTGGCTAGGAAGTCTTCCAATGTCTGGCCTTTGACAGCCATCTACAGAATGAACCCGATGTCGAACTTCTAGAGAATCACTTCCTAGTATTCCAATCATCTCATCAATATATGGAAATTGAGAATATAAATCAGTGGGTCTACTCGGGACACTATCTATATCATGTGATTCTAAAGATAATTCTACAACTTCTGCACTGTGAAAACCAGTACGAGGCAACTCTTCTTGATAGGGGGGTATCTTGTCTCCATATCGAGGATAATGAAACTATGATAATATAAATTTTTTATACATCCTCATTATTCTTTTGGGTGAGAAGGGATATAAGGGACCATTCCAAGGAGGTCACGTAGAGGACCAGAGGCTTTCCCAAAATAGGTAGCGTTATGGCCAAAGGATGTAGCAGATACTACTTGATATCATCGAAGGTGGTCTGTATAACAACCCTGCTCTTTATTACACACTTAAGCATGATTTATTACATAAAAACCTTCACTTGATACAACATAAAAGATCAATAGGTCTAGTGTATTTGGTGCTTACGAACATTTCACAACAACTTAGAACATAAAACATAACATCTTTATTTAAAACTTCCTTTACATGACCACTACATTCCCTCGTACTTAGCATTTCATGGGATAACCTGAGGACATGCATAAGAAAAGGGTGATCTATAAATCCCAGTAAGGGAGTAAGAAAGGAATAACATGAAGAATATAGTACATGTCAGGAAATAGTCATATCAATGGAACATAAGAGAAACATGAACATAAAGGAATGATATAGCATGATTATCATAACATGAAAATGTGGCAACAACATTTAACATGATATTAGCATGAGTCAAGGCCCATTACACATAGATCATGAGTAAAAAATCATTGTAATTGAATTATCATGAGTAAATACTAATTTCACTTGTTGTATCATGATACTAATCATTACCCAATGCATTGGAGCGCTATCAGGGCGCACCCTTCTTAATCATTTCATTTCATGCATAAATGTGCCACATAGATCATACAACATGGATTCATTAAACATCATCATTTATTCCACGATAAAGGAATGTAGAATTCATACATGAAACTATATAATAAAGTAAATGTTATTAAATTTGAATACCCTTGATAGAGAAATGATCATGGTATTCACTACATAATGACTTTGGCTTGGAAAATCGTGGTGCAATTTTGGCAGCATAACAGCATGAATTAAGAATTCATAAAAATGGTTGATGAGAGATAAAAGGATGTATCATCATATTTACATGAAATAGAAAGTAAGGGGGTAATATAGATACATTTTCCAACATAATTAATGGAATTTGGATTCATAATACAAAATAATTTCTTGAATGTAAATGAGGAGAGAGAAATTCCTTACGGAATTTTGGTATGGTAACGGGTGTACATGGGAGACATTAATGAGAGAGAAAGGGATATTTAATCATTAAAAAATAAAAATGATTGTATGGTGGAGGTACTAAATCATACCCAAACATTTATAATTAAAATTAAAAGGGTATAACAATATTAAGAAACTTGGATAAAATGAGGAAGGAAGGAATATCTTACTTGGAAGTGTGATCCCAAAGGCTTGGGAGAGGCTTCAGAGAGACTTCTTGGGAGCTTGGGGCACCTTGGGAGGATTATAGAGAGATTATTACAGGGTTTGGTTGAGCTCAAAAGTCTTTGAGTGAAGATCAAGTGGGATCTTGGGTGGGTTTATATAGGAAAGGAGAGAGAATTATTTATTATTTAGGTTTTGGACCCTATACATTAAACTAATCAAAACCAAAAACCATACCATGGTTTTTTACCATGGTTTTATCAAAAGGGGAGTGTAAAAAAATATTTTATAATACCAATGGATGAACGTATTAAAATATTAAGCTTTCTTATGTGGAGGTGAGTCACACTCTCAAGGAAATCATTTTAAAAAGATAAAATGTTTTATAAGTCTTGGAGGGTCCACTAAGGTTTTGTAAAATAAATCAAATAAACATAAAATCACATTATTTTAATGTTAAAACATATATTTTCTGAAAATATAATTTATATTATTTTATTACATCACTATTGGGTCATTATGATGTCATAAAACACATTATATATTTAAACGGTATTTAATTTTTACCCAAAAATTCGACTGTCTTAGAAAATTATGAAAAATTAATCATTAGATAATTTAGATGTACTAATTCCAAAAATAATATTCATTTTATCTAAATAATTTTTTAAATATGTGAATTTTTACATTTTAAAAAAAAATTGTCATTTATCGAAAATTCATGGGTTTTGACAAAAATAACTTTCAAACCTTAATAAAAATTACAATTGTATTCATAAAAATTATATGATAATTTATAATTAATAAAAATTAATTTAGTGATAATATTTAATTAAAATATTAATTAATTCAAAAATCCATTAATTCATCAAAATAGATTTCTTAATTGAATATTAACTAAAAAAATACTATTTGTGCTTTAAAAATTATTTACAAAGTAACAATAATAAAATGAATGTATATTATTTATTATAAACACAAATAATATACATAATCATAGTTCTAGGGTCTTGTTACATAACCCCTTATAACACCCGCATAAGACCTAAGGGTATGGTGTGCGATGGTGACAGACTCTTGGGGTGGCTCGGTTAACATCGCTCAAGTGGTAATCTCTATCAACTTCCACTTCTCCTGTAGGAGGTCCCACTCAAGATTAATGTATTCAAGCTTAGATTGGGATTGGTCAAGAGAGAATCCCAAATATTCCACCTCCTTTCTGAGCTCCGACAAATGGGCTTCATATGGAGCAATTCTACTGGATGAGGTCATCGCTTCCTTTGACTGAGTAAATTAGATTTGTTAAAGGCCTATATTTATACTAATCATGTGATCATTTTCCAATGGATATATTAGCAACGGTAACATTTCTTAATGGAATTTTAAAATCCAAAAATGTAAAACTAAGGAAGTGAATATGTTTTACATAACCATTTTATATAATAAGACATTTAAATAGACCAAGTGGGATTTTCATTCATGAATGTTTGGGTCGTTACAATCTTACCCCCTTAAGAAATTTCACCCTCAAAATTTCCTTTCCCCACACTAAAACAGATGTGGGTAACTCTGCCTCATTACTTCCTCTGGTTCCCATGTTTCTTCTTCAAACTTGTGCTTTCTCCACAACACTTTCACGAGAGGCATTGTCTTATTTCATAGAAATTTTTCCCTACGATCTAAGATCTTCACCGGCTTCTATTCATAAGAGAGGTCATTCTCCAGTGGTAACACCTCTGGAATGAGTACATGAGATGGTTTAGGCATGTACTTCCTCAAGAGTGATACATGGAATATGTCATGTACTTGATATAGGTTCGGTGGGGGTGCTATTTGATAGGACACTGCTCCAATGCAATCAAGGATCTCAAAAGGACCGATGTACCTTGGACTAAGATTTCTCTTCTTCCCAAATCTCATAACCCTCTTCCATGGTGATATATGGAGGAATACCATGTCTCCAAAATCAAACTCTAGGTCTTGTCAATGATTATCATCATATCTCGTTTGTTGACTTTGAGCATCTTTAATGTGCTGCTAGATTGTCTTAACCTTCTCCACCATTTCTTAGACCATCTCTAGAGCTAGAAGTTTTCTCTCCCTCGCTTCATCCCAACATGCCAGTGTTCTATACCTCTTCCCATAAATGGATTTATAAGGAGACATTTGGATGCTTTAGTGGAAATTATTGTTGTAAGAGAACTCAACCAGAGGAAGATGTTGATCTCATCCTCCTTTGAATTCCATTGAGCATGCTCTCAACATGTCTTCAAGTGTTTGGATAGTCTGCTCAGATTGGACATCATTTTAAGGATGATAAGCCGTACTAAAGTTCATCTCAGTATCCAGATCATTTTAAAGACTCTTCCAAAACTTAGAGGTGAATCTTGGATCTTGATCGGATACAATAGATAGTGGTACTCCATGTAGCCTTACCATTTCTCTAATATATATCTGTTCCAGTTGATCCAATGATAAATCCTCTCAAATTGCAATGAAGTGCACAGTCTTTATAAGACAATCCACAACAAACCAAATATAATTGTTTCCTTTAGATGTCTTCAGAAGTTCGGTGACAAAGTCCATGGTGATGTTCTCCCATTTCCATGCTAGTATAGGCAATGGTTGCATCATCCCCTTAGACTTCTATCTCCTAGCCTTCACTTACTGACATACCAGGCACTTTGATATATACTCAATGATCTCATTATTCATGTTATCCCACCAATAATACTCTCAGAGATCTTGATACATCTTTTTTTTCTTTGCATGAATGGAGAAATTTGAACTATGTGCATCATCCAAAAGTTATTTCTTCAATTCCAGACTTGATGGAACATATAATCTTTTCCCAAATCTCACAATTCCTTCTTCATTGACATTGAACTCTCAGGATTTCCCTTTTCTGATAATTTACACCTTCTTCTAAATTCCCACATCATTTTTTTGAGTATCCTTTAACCATTTCAAAAGAGATGGTTGAGAAATCATTTTGTGAAAGGATTGATGATTTTCCCTTATTTATGATTCCCATGTCCATCTTTATCAAATCTAAAAATATTGGATCCTTTTCAATTCTCATCAATGATAGAATTGGTGGGTCCTTTCTTCTTAGAGCGACTGCCACCTTGTTCGCTTTCCTAGGGTGGTAATGGATTGAGCATTCATAGTCTTTGATCAGATCTAACCATCTTCATTGGTTCATGTTCAACTCTTTTTGTGTGAATATATACTTGAGGCATTTGTGGTCCACGTATATTTCATACTAAACCCCAAAGAGGTCATGCCACCAAATTTTAAAATATAAGATCACTGCAGCCAACTCCAGATCATGTTTTGGATAGTTTTTCTCATGAAATTTCAATTGCCTTGAAGAATAGGAAATGATTTTTTCATTTTTCATCAACACACAGCCCATTCCCTTCTTCAAAGCATCACTAAATACCACAAAAAGTTCTCCACTTGTGAGTAATGTGAGCATGGGCGCAGTGATAAGACTCGTTTTCAACTCCTTGAATCTTTTTTTGCATTCATCACTCCATGAAAACTTGACTCCCTTCTGAGTTATCTTGGTAAGAGGGTTTGAAAATCATGAGAAATTTCTCACAAATCGGCAATAATATCCAGCTAACCCCAAGAATCTACGGATATCTGTCACCGATGTTGGCCATGGTCATCCCTCAATTGCAGCTATCTTGGAGGGATCCATAGATATCCCATTGATTGTGATGACATGACCCAAGAATGAGACCTCCTTTAACCAGAAATCACACTTGTTGTACGTTTCATAGAGCTTCTCCTTTCACAAGGTCTCTAGTACAGTGTGTAGATTCTCCTCATGCTCCTCCTTGGTTTTGGAGTATATTAGAATACCGTCTATAAATACTACCAAAAAAATTTATAGGTAATCTATAAATACTATATTCATCAATTCCATGAATATTTCTAGAGAATTAGTGAGTTCTAAAGGAATTACTATGAATTCATAGTGCTCATATCTTGTACAAAAAGTAGTCTTGGGGATATCTTCCTTCTTCACCCTTACTTGATAATATCCCGACTGCAAATCCACCTTAGAGAAGTATTGTGCTCCCTGTAGTTGATCGAACAAGTCATCAATTTGGGGAAGAGGATACTTGTTCTTTATCATGATTTTGTTGAGCTCACGATAATCAATGAAAAGGTTCATTGACCCATCCTTCTTCTTGATGAAGAGGACTGGTGCACCCCATGGTGAAGCACTTGGGAATATAAACCCTTTATCCAGATTCTCTTATAGCTGTTTCTTCAAATCCTAAAGCTCCACAATAGCCATTATATACATAGTCTTTGATATTGAAAATTCCCCAGGTATAAGATCAATTGATAATTCAACATATCTTCTCAGAGGAAGACCAGGAAATTCCTCGGGAAACACTTTAGCGAATTCGCTCACAATAGGCATGTCTTCAAGGATGGTTTATTCCTTAGACTCAATTATCTAAGTAAGATACGCATTCTCATAGGGTAGTAATATCCACACTTGAGATGATGGTGCTAAAGAAGATTCATCCTCCTCCTTGAACTTGTACAAAATCAGGGGTTGATTCTCCACATGGAGAGTTATTTTCCTCTCACGACAATTTATGCTGGATCTATATAAGTAAAGTCAATCCATGCTAATAATTGCATCAAATTCCACCAGATGGAGTATGAAGAGGTTCATTATGATGTTCAATCCACAAATTATAATAGGGGAGGAGTTATATTCATGGGATGCAATGATTTCCCCATTTGTCGTACTCACTGAAATCTTTACTACCATGATTTGTGGTGGTGTTGGGATTATTCTAATACACTTTTGGGATATAAAAGAATGTGTAGAACTAGAACCAAAAATTATTTTCAATATTCTTTAATGAATAACTAGCATACCTATCACCACTTCATTTTCTGGGTTCACTTTGGCAGTAGTGATGGAAAAATCTCACACTTTCTATCTTGGAGGTTGTTGGTTGCCTCTGAAAACCCTTGGCTTAGGGAACTAGTTTGCAAAGTGACCTGGTTCTTTGCAGTTGAAGAAATTAACAATTCGTTGAGGGTTGAAAGGATCATTCCTCTCCTCTATCACAGCCATGGGTTTCTCTTATCGGTAGTTAATAGTCAGGTTCCCTTCTCTTCCACACCTAAATCATTTCCTCATCCCCTTAAAAAAAATTCAGGGTGCTTATTTATGCACATTTGGAAAGTGGGGTGCTAGATTTTCTTATCACCATTGGATTTATCCATCAGACCACCAGAATTGAAGTCCACCATATGCTTCTTATCCCCATGATACCCCTGATATTCTCTTATCTTCATTTCGACTCTGAGGGCACATTGGAAAATTTCCCCATAGCTCTTGAAGTCGTGGATCACTATGGCTTTTCGTAGGCTAGGTTTTAGTCCACCAAAGAAGTGGTCAACCTTGCATTCGGGGGTAACAAAAAAGTTGAAGGCATATCATGAAAGCCTTGTGAAGTTTTCCACATATGATCCGATGGATTTTTTGTCTTTTTGGTTCAGGGCAAGGAAGTCCCTTTCCATCTTAAGTCGAAGGGTGTGCAGAAAATATTTATCAAAAAACATTTTCTGGAAATCCTTCCATTCCAACGCCTCGATATCTTCCTCAGGATTCATATTTTTTTATCAATGTTCATCACTGATCTGTTTCACCTTCCATATGATAAGCAGTCAGAAGAACATTCTCTTGTTTAGAACATTGAAGGGTGGATAATATCTTTTCAATGGAGTTGATCCATTGTTCGGCGATTGAAGGATCTGATGATCCATTAAAAGTAGGAGGCCTTTGTCTCATGAAGCTCTCGATTGCAACTTGTTCTTTATTGGGGGGGTGAACGTTCCTCTTGACCCATGCTTCTATTAAAGGCTTGAGTTAACTTAGAGAGTATCTTGACAAAGTTTTTGATTCCCTCTCCCATCGGATTGGGCATCTCATTAGAACAATCATCACATTGATCTTCACATCGGTTGTTAGCCCGATTACTCCTATTATTGGCCATTGGCTGGAATAAAAGGAAATTTAGGGGTAACACATAAAGGGTAATACAAAGATAAAAATGGATGACTTATAAATTGCTTTTAATTCCTTAACTTGTGAATTTATAGGCTTCAATCTATGTTATCCATGATCTACTTCCCAACATATATTCTTAGGGGTATTTTTTTATTCCCTAAATAATGGTTCATACTAAGCTTATGAATTTACCAAAGCATATCCACTGGGAGTGTCATGACCAAGAGTACAGAAAGGCCCGTTGTTGTGTACCAGGATACCCCAGGTCAAGCCCGAAACTCCTTGTTGGGGTTTTCACTCCTAGGTACATTTGTGCTAGAGTCGCCTCTACCTGCTCGTATTTAGACAAGGATGTATTTTCTTGATAAACCACTTACTCAATACTCACCAAAATTTAGGGATGTTTTTATTATACTTAGTATTATCCCTAAGGCTTTCACTAGGGTTTTCTAATCCTAATCCCAAAAATAATTAAACCTATCATCTGATACCAACTATAACAACTCTGCTCTTTATTACACACTTAAACATGGTTTATTACATAAAAACCTTCACTTGATACAATATAGATGATCAGTAGGTCTAGTTTATTTGGGGCTTAATAACATTACATAACAACTTATAACATAAAACACAATATCTTTATTGAAAAATTCCTTTACATGACCACTACATTCTCTCATACTTAGCATTGCATGGGATAACCTGAGAACATGCATAAGAAAAGGGTGAGCTATAAAGAATAGTAAGGGAGTAAACAAGGCATAACATGAAAAATATAGTACATGTTAGGAAATAGTCATATCAATAGTGTAATAGAAACATGAACATAAAGGCATGATATAGCATGATTATCATAACATGGAAATGTGGAAACAACATTTAACATGATATGAGTATGATCCAAACCCCATTACACATGGAACATGAGTAAACTCTCATTTCACTTGAATTAGAATGAGTAAAATCTCATTGCACTTGATGTATCATGATACTAATTTTTACCTAATGCATTGGAGCTCTATCAGGGTGCACCCTTATTAATCATTTCATTTCATGCATAAATGTTCCATATAGATCATACAACATGGATTCATTAAACATCATCATTTATTCCACGATAAAGAAATTTGAAATTCATACATGAAACTCTGTAATTAATAAGTAAATGTGAATAAAGGTGAATACCCTTGATAGATAAATGTGCATGGTATTCACTGCACAATGACTTTGGCTTGGAAAATCGTGGTGTAATTTCGGCAGCATAACGATGTGACTTAAAAATTCATAAAAATGGTTGATGAGAGAGAAAGGGGTGTATCACCATATTTACATGAAATGGACAGTAAGGGGTTCATATAGATACATGTTCCAACATAAGTAATGAAATTTGGATTCTTAATAAAAAATAATTTCTTGAATGTAAATAAGGAGAGAGAAATTCCTTACGGAATTTCGACATGGTAATGGGTGTACATGGGAGGCATTAATGAGAGATAAATGGGTCTATAATTATTCAAACATAAATAGGGATGTATGGGGGAGGTGCTAAATCATACCCCAACATTTATAATTGAAATTAAAAGGGCATAACAATATTAAGAAACATGGATAAAATGAGGAAGAAAGGAATCCCTTACTTGGAAGTGTGATCTCAAAGGCTTGGGAGAGGCTTGAGAGAGACTTCTTGGGAGCTTGGGGTACCTTGGGAGGATTCTAGATATATGAGGACAGGGGTTGGTTGAGCTCCAAAGGCTTTGAGTGAAGAGAAAGTGGGAGCTTTGGTGGGTTTATATAGGAAAGGAGAGGACATTTTTTATTATTTAGGTTTTGAACCCAACACATTAAACTAATAAAAACCACAAATCATACCATGATTTTTTCAAAATGAGAGTGGAAAACAATATTTTATAAGTCCAATTTCTAAACTTATTAAAATATTAGGCTTTCTTATGTGGAGGTGAGTCACACTCTCAAGGAAATCATTTTAAAAAGATAAAATGTTTTATAAGTCTTGGAGGGTCTACTAAGGTTTTTTAAAATAAATAAAATAAACCTAAAATAAAATTATGTTAATGGTAAAACATATATTGTCTGAAAATATCATTTATATTATTTTATTACATCACTATTGGGTCATTATGATGTCATAAAACACATTATATAATTAAACGGTATTTAATTTTTACCCAAAAAATCAACTGTCTCAGAAAATTGTGAAAAATTCACCGTTGGATAATTTGGAAGTCCTGATTCCAAAAAAATATTCATTTTATCTAAATAATTTTCTAAATGTTTTAATTTTTACATTTAAAATAAAAACCGTCATTTATCGAAAATTCATGTGTTTTGACAAAAACAGCTATCAAACCTTAATAAAAATTACAATTGTATACATAAAAATTATATGATCATTTATAATTAATACAAAGTAATTTAGTAATAATATTTCATTAAAATATTATTTAATTGAAAAATCAATTAATTAATCAAAATAGATTTCTTAGTTGAATATTAACTAAAAAATACTATTTTTTCTTTAAAAACTATTTACAAAGTAATAATAATAAAATGAATGTATATTATTTATTATATACAAAAATAATAAACATAATCATAGTGATATGGTATTGTTATATAACCCCTTATAACACCCATATAAGACCTAAGGGTAAGGTGTGCGATGGTGACAGACTTTTGGTTTGACTCGGATAACATCACTTGAGTAGTAACCTCTATCAACTTTGACTTCTCCCATAGGTGGTTCTACTCAAGCTTAACGTATTCAAGATCGGCTTGGGATTTGTCAATAGCGAAGACCAAAGATGCCACCTCCTTTCCGAGCTCTGACAAATGGGCTTCGTATGGAGCAATTCTATTGGATGAGGTCATCGCTTCCTTTGACTGAGTAAATTGGATTTGTTAAAACCCTATATTTATACCAATAATGTGATCATTGTTAAAGAGATATATTAGCAATGGTAACATTTCTTAACAGTATTTTAAAATCCAAAAATATAGAACTAAGGAATTTCATATGTTTTACATACCATTTTATATAATAATACATTTAAATAGACCAAGAGGAATTTTCATTAATGAATTTTTGGGTCGTTACAGTTTGACATTCCTCATCCCATTGGAAAATGGTTCCTTTCTTTGTGATCCTCGATAAGGGATTACACTTGTCTAGCAGAATTGCGATAAATCAATGTAACTAGGCTAAGTGGACTTAAAGGCCTCATAGATCCTAGAGGTTTTTTGAGGGATGCATTTGGATCATGTCCATGATCTTTTCTAGGTCAATCTAGATTCCTCAGTATCTTACAAATAATCTCAAAAACTTCTCATAGGTAACACTGAATGCACACTTCAAGGGATTAATCATCAAATGCCGAGAACGGAGTAAGCCAACTATTTTATCAAGGTCCTTGATGTGGTCCTAACATTTGTGGGATTTGACCACCAAATCATCAGCGTATCATTCCACCAATTTCCATAGGATTAGTTTGAATATGTGGTGCATGGACTATTGATAAGAGGTGCCATCATTTTTTAAGATGAAGGAAATCAACTAATACCAGAAAGTCCCTTATGGTACCCTGAAGGTGGCAGACTCCTCATCCTTGGGGTCCATTTGGATTTGGTTGTACCCAAAATATCTATCCATGAAGGAGAAGTCCTGGAACCCTACTATCACATCAATCAACATCTCTATCACTGGAATGGGAAAATCATCCTTAGGACAATGGTGTTTGAGGTCTCTAAAGTCTATACAAACCATGATCTTCTCATTCTTCTTCTTGACTGGAATCATGTTGGCTAGCCATCTGGGGTATTGGAATTCCCTAGAGATGCTAACCTTGATAATATTGTCAACCTTGGCCACAAATGTATCATTGTGGGAGGGATTTATAATTTTGGGCAACTGCTTGAGTTCATGATGACTCGTTGGGAGGTCAAGGTTATGAAAAACAACATGAGCATTTATTACTGGCATCTCATCCTAGATACAAGAAAATATTTCATGTATCTATTTCAAGAAATCCACATACTATTTCCACTACTCTGGATACATGGATATACTGATCAGTGTTAGCGTTGGATCTTCCTCTATGCTAAGGTTCACTTGGGTTATCTCATCAACAGTGGTGAAGTAACCCTCTTCAAATATAGGAGGGGTGTATTCTAAATACTATTCATCATTTGAAATAGGATAATCAGAGGGAGGATTCATCTCTTCCAAGTCATCTGACTCAAAGTAAGCACAGATTCATACATGGGAAGACACAAAATCCTTACTGGGAGGTTCTGGATCTGCTAAAACTATGCTGACAGAAGCTGTCGAACCAATTCCATCCAGCCTTCAAATGTGAAGTCCATGCCTAATGTTGAAGTAATGGTGGTGAATAAATCATCATCATTCCATCCATGCTTTTTAGAACATGCAAGAATGCTTCACATTGGTAGACATAGGGTGAAATTCTCGAAGCTTTACGGGGTTAGGGTCTTCTGGTATCACCCAAACTTGTCCAGTGTAAGAGTGCAAGGTAATATAACTGCACTCCTTTTTTCTTAGGAATACCAAAACCCTTTTCTTTTAGACAATGAAACAGACCCCCAATTCTTGCATTGTGGGCTCCAACTGATGAATCGGAAGAAAAAAGGAATCATTCAAGTCTTCCCACAGATTGATTGAAGTGACCATAAAATCATTGGGAGCATTGATGTGCTCAACTTTATCGGTCTAAACTTTCTTCCCTTCTCTCTTGTAGTATTCGGCATCCAGATAAAAAGATTCATAGGAATAAAAGGGGGTGCATCACCCCGGAGTACCCCTACTTGACTGTTGAGAAAGTACTTGAGGCACTATTGATATGAGGAGGGGACCACTGCATGAAAATGGAGCTAGAACCTGCCCATAAGCATGTTATAAGAGATATCATGTGATACTAACATAAAATCAATGCTCGATATCAAGCCAAAAAACTTGGTCTTCAACTGAACCTTTCCAGGCGGTTTTTTCTTTCTCTTATTATAACCTTGAATTTTCAGTTTGGAGTGATTTATATCTACTTATTTCAATCCCATATTGTGGAGCATCTGGGTTGGGATGTGGTTGATCCCAAAACAAGTGTCTAATAGGCAGCGGTGGATTTCCACACTGTTAAATTGGCATGTGGTGTACAGTGGATATATGTGCCCCTACATGATGACACCTTCATCTTCCCGAGAGAATGAGATGATGGATTGAAATTCCTCTTGCTCAGCCTCCTCTTCATAGTAGGCCTCAGTGGAATCTACCTCAACTTCAAACTGAAGAGGAATTTTCAAAGCTTCCTCAAGGGCATCAGGTATTTCCTTTGAAAAGAGGAAATCCTCTCAAGGATCAATATCTACATGGGTATGATAGAAAGTTACTTCAACACATTGTAATTCTATTCCAAAGGCATAATTTTTCTAATATGGGGTCACTCCTTGGTAGGGGAGCAATGATGTTTCTTTCTAAACTGCTAGGTTCTGACTAGTGCTGGAAATATTTTGTTGTTGACTAGTCGACCTACTCTAAAAAACTACTAGTTGACTGTTGGTTGGCTGAGTTTTGGATCTGGATGGATGTGGTTGATCGCGGCGTGGTCATGGCTGATCTACCCAGTCAACTAATATGGTCGGATGCAGAGGCATACTTGATAGAGAATCCTTAGAGGACAATGCCTTATGGGCCCTGCACAAAAATTGTTGTCTAGCCTCAATAGCATGAACGGCCTAGTTCGAGGCACTAGCCCAAGCATTCTGGTGGCTTGAGTTTCCTATGCCATTTCTTTGATGGTATATTCTAGAAGCACTAGAGGAATTTTCATGGTATTCCTCACTATTTAGTGTCATGAAGCGGTCCACTAGCTCAAGGCACATCTCCCAACTCAGGGGTCATGAAGTCACCGAGAGTGTGATATGGCTTCAGCACTAGCAGGGTACTCTAATTTCTATTAAATCATCAGGTCCTGTTCTTTTAATACTTGGAAGGTTGCGATGCAGATATAGAGGTAGTGTTCAAAGGGGGATTGTCAACCATAGGTGGTTCTAGCTTTCTCAAGATTTCATGGATAACAACATAACTACGAGTGACTTCCTTTTGATCAAACTAGTCATCATATTTCTACAAACCCATGACTAGAAACCTACTGCCACTCACTAGATCACTCACTTCCACTATTGGGGTTGGTAGAGACATGTTCCACATACGCCGAAATGCCAACCAACTTGACTAAACCATGATCCAATTGGTCCTAGAGACATTATTTGAACATGTATCATTCCTTGATGGTGTTTCTGAGGATCCTATGGTATGAGAAAAGGCTAGGAGTGCCAGTGAGTCTATCTTACTAGGGCCTATTTCACTTTGAAAATTTATGGATTTCCTTCTCCAAGGAAAAGATAAAATAACTTGGGACTTGTGAATCCATAAAGGAATAGGTATGGTTCCTTTTTTCTAGTAAGGGAACTCTGGGAGAATGGCCTTAATGGGGATGGAGACACATTTTCACATTGAGGTGGATGCACTTGGTAAGGCGTTACCTGGTGGTTTTGTGTTGGGTGAGGCTATGCTTAGTAGGGCTATGCTTAGTGAGAGTATTCTGGAAAAGGGGATAGTAGGAGTACCATATCAGGAACCTCTACATTCATAGTGGTGGCATTCTCTACTTTTGCAGGTCTCCTCATTGGAGCTGGAAGGAGAAATAGGTGTGACTGTTGTCTGGCCTACTGCAGGGCTTCTTCTAGAGGCTAATCCTTTTTGGAGAACTCCCAAAACCCACTTGGGTCATTTTGGGTGATGAGGGTAGGTAAAATATCACTTTTAACATTCCCTATGCCCATCATAAGTAGATCCTCTTGGGAAAATGATATGTTGAATGAATGCGTGAGGCCTTTCCATCAAATGAAAAAGTCTATGACTCGTTCATCAGGCCTTCGTTTACACTTAAATAGGTTAGTGATACTTTTCTTATGTGTAGTGGAGCTGAACTGGTAGAGGATCAATCTATGAAGGTCCTCCCAACTAGTGATGGACCCTATGGGTAGCTGGCTATATCAAAAAAAATGCATGTCCTTCCAATGTTTGAACAAAGCATTGGATCTTAGTGGCCTCCTACTGTTCTAGGGTCCTCGAAATAGGTTCACACATTTAAATGAAGTGATTCAGGTGTTGTAGTGAGTCACCCATCTGATTGAATGGTGAAAAGAAGAGATTTCCAAACTCTGGGGTTGCTCATACATTTTCCACCCATGTCGGGTATGACTTTCCATTAGGCAGGATTAACACTTTCCATGTATCTAGGGCCTTGAGGCAAGCAGTGAGAGTAGCTATCAATTTATTATTGAGATAATCTATATCTTAGTGAGGGTCTCTGAACACCAGTGCATCGATAGGTTCGTCAACTCATGGAGTGTTCCCATTGACCCGAGGGGAAGTACGACCTAAATCCTGAGGCGGGAAATTGCGCTGCTCAGGCGGGTTTGACAACTCATATCTTGATCACTTGTCATAACATACTACTTATTCTCTGACTGGATTCATGGGACCAACCAATTCAAACTAGGATTCCCAACCAAGGATAATTAGATTCCCCACTAGAGAAGAGATGGGGTCCCATAGGGCATTCCTATAATATGTGTGTCGCTCAGCAATGAACTTGGCGGTAATACATTTGTATTCCTCAATCTTTTGAGGCAAGGAGGCTACCATGGGTCTCATATCTTATTTTGAAACAACCTCAAATGGATCATATGGATTGATATGTCCCTTAACCTTGTCGAGATGTCGACGTGTAGGAAACAATGCCTTATGGGAGGGATCTCTGAGGCCAAGTTTCTGCCTCTGCTGGTGGGTGAGGATACCCATCAGAGGGTCTACCTGGTACTGCATCAACCCTTGGGGAGGGTATTTCCCATAATTCCCTATGTGGATGCTCGTATTCCTCTGATCCCTAGGTAACTCATTGACAACCATATTAACCATGGTGATATCCCTAGGGGAACTCATGTTGTTGGTAGATAGGATGGCCTGTCACAAGTTAGGTCTGAAATGGAGAGCATCATACTATCCCAAACCTTTGATCAGTATAGGCGTACACACTTCTTCCATAACTCAGCGGAGCACTATGAGTCTCTAGATACATGTTTTTTAAGGTCATAGTAGTAATTGTATGACTCAGGGTGCTAATCCACTAGGAGTGCTACGATCTCAACCCTCCTGCACTACTGGTTGATGGCATCGAGGTTCTCCTGACAACCTGGGAGGCCAACTGATGATCATAGAGGGGTGAAATATTTCCTAGATAATCTAGAAGAAATATATGGCCTATACCTTGGTAAGGGACTCCAGGATATCAAAGTTTGAATTTATAGGTAGAAAAAACACCATTGATATATGTTCGATAGCCAGAGCTCTCCACATGTCCTCTTTCTTAGATGGAGGGTTCTTCTCTTGGTGGCCCCAAGCTCTGGTTGATGCAGAATGATATATGGGTGGTGGTACTAATGCAGACTAGTTATTCTATAGGTTTATGAGGAGAGGAGTCACTACATGAGTCAAATGTTCGCTACATGCTAGAACATCTCTTGAGGGCAGTTCAAACATCATCATCACATCCTTGTAGGAGAGAGTGACATCCCAAAACCTTCCATCTCTCCAATTTCTTGTGTAATAGTAAAAAGGAGGGAGATTTGTGGTGATGAATATGGATTCACTGTGATCCCCTAGAATGGGGCTAGATCATTCTCCACCTACAAGTAACTGCGGAGAGATCTATGGATCATGTGGACTTTGGCTTCTGGGATTATGAATGTCAATTGTCAGGATCTTACCCTAGACTCTAGGATTTTGGGTGGGGGATCCATCATCGATTCTTCCATTACATCAAAATATGATATTTCAACAAAGTCAATGAAGATGTGGCTTTTCCTATGTTTCACTTCTGATAGTGAGTGTTATCCCTCCAACCCCATGATGGTTCTTCCGGGAAGGGTATGGCTTCAACATGGGGAGGACCTCCATGATGGTTGGTTGTAATGTGAGGAGGAACCCATTTTGGTTAATGGGAGCATGGGGGACCATTGTGATGATTAGTAGTGACATAGGCAGGGCCTCCATGTTGAGAAGTTGGAGTACATGGAGGACCTATGTACTAACTGTTGAAGGACTGGGGAGGACCTCCACTCTGGTTGGTAGCAGAATAGGGAGGAACTTTGTGTTCACTGGTAAAGGAGTGAGGAGGAACACCACCTTGATTGTCAATAGAAAGAAGAGGACCTCTATACTGGATGTCGACAGAATGGATAGGACCTCCACTTTGGTTGTTGATGGTGTGCAGAGGACATCCACTTTGACTATCAATGGCATGGGGATGAACTCCATATCGGTTGGTTCAAACATGGGGAGGACCTCTATATGGGATAATGAGAGCATGGGGTGGACCTCCGTACTAATTGGTTGTGGTGTGAAGAGGACCTCCACTTTAATTCTCCTCATTGTGTGATGGCTCGTGATGGCTATCAGTAGTGTCGGCGATTGGAGAGTCCACTCGGATTACCTATGAGGCTACTAGGGTCTCAATCCCATGCGGGAAAAAATGGATCCTCGTTTTCTTGTTGTAGGGATCAAGAAGGATACGATGGCAGTGGAATGGGTCACAAAAGCTGTTAAAGATTCCCCTTGTTGGGAAGCGTCTTGAGCCTACCCCAGACATCAGCGTCGGGTGCTTTGGACCAAGGCCGACAGAGTGGGGATGAAGTACACCTACTCTTTGTCTTGCAGGATTGGTCGGTGCTATCATTGAAAAGGCCTAGTGGAAGACCTCCTAGGTGGATCCCTGGTGGTATTCATGGTTATTATGAATCGTATTTCCCCAACCTCCTCGGTGTAGGGGGTTGAGTTATCATATCACTCCAAGGATATACTCCTGAATCAGTTCATCATCAGAATTAGGGGTGGTTTCCCCTGGTGCGGCCCTCAGGGGTGGCGGTGTCGATGAGGCGTTAATGCCTCTAGGTCCTGGCGAGCCATATCCCAGGTGATAATAACCCCATCCTCCTTGTACCAGAATACCAGGGTGTTGATCACCCTCCTCTTAATGATCTTAGAGGGTAATACTAGGCATGGGCGCTAGAAAGATGAAGATGAGGCAGAAGTTGTTGTAGCAGTGCAGTTTTGCGGGACTTCCACAACAATGTTTCTCCTACCCAGCACCTACTAGCGTCGAGTTGCTGGTTTCCCATAGCTTGAGTCCTATAAGGCATGTGGATTCATCCATCAGTATAGGTATATGAAAACTGATTCCCAATGCCTCAACATCATCCAATATCCTGAAGCACAGAAGGATACACACTAATGATGCCGTAGTCCGAGTATCCATAATTCTAATTGCCACAATTTGTAGGTGAGTTACATGTTGGGCCCACTGTTTTCTTTGTGGGACCTAGAACCAGATATCTAAATTTGGTGACATTCCAATCCACTAATTCCCTAAAAGATACTAGTCCCCATGGTTGTGGATAAGAATTTCATATCGAGTTCACCATTTATATTTCTGATGCTTTGGCTGGGGTGCATCATCGTCCCTTCTGCCTGGAGTCCAACGCGCTACTTCTGTTGCCCCACATTCCCACTTTACAAAGGTGGGTGGTTTTCATCACATCCATCGATGATGTTTTCTCCTTGATCGAAATAGTATGATGGGATGTCGATTCCTCCATCCATGGATTCCTCCTTCGAGCTCAATGCCTAGTCCGGGTTTCCCTCATTGATTAAGTCATGTTCATCGAACTCCTTATCAGTTCCACATCTATAAGGACGTTAGTTAATTACACTTATTCTGTCTTGTAAGGGTAGAAACCTTCATTTAAAATAGTAATCACACTGGGCATCTTTTGGAATGTCAAGACATTAGGTACATTTCTCACCTGTAACTCTTCCTCTTTTGGAGGGAATCTCATGTGAGGCATCTTAGGCTTGTAACCCAATGAATCATGTATCAATAATGAGGTAATTGATTCTAGGGGAATAAGTATTCGAAGGTTTTTTACCACATCCATCCCATATTTATTGTATGGGGTAGGTATTTTGGTCCAGGTCACAAGTTCTATGTCCTTTGGAGATGGATCAGAACATCCTGTTGAGATGGATCGAGAATGATTTTAACATCTTACAGAGACAGATTGAAGCACCCCATTGAGGTGGATCAAGGAGGTGTATCCCTAGGTGGTAAGATTTCACACCTGCATGATGGATCAGAACGGCCTATTGAGGTGGATCTGAGAGGTTGATCAGAATGCCATATTGATGTGGATCGAGAAGGTGTTTCCCTAGGAGAAAAGATGTCACACCTAGGTGATGTATCAGAATTCCATATTAAGGTGGATCTAGAAGGTTGATCAAAATATCCTATTAAGGCGGATCAGGGAGGTGTGTCCCTAAGAGGGAAGATTTCACACCTGGGTGGTTGATCTGAATGCCCTATTGAGGAGGATAGAGGAGGTGTGTACCTTTAGGGAAGATGTCACACTTGGGTGGTTGATCAGAATTCCATATTAAGGTGGATCAAAAAGTTATGTCCCTTAAAGGGAAGATGTCACACCTGGGAGGTTGATCAGAATACCCTATTGAGGTGGAACAAGGAGATGTGTCCCTGTGAGGGAAGAAGTCACACCTAGTTTACCAAATTTTAGGAATGAACCTCACGGATGAGTCCTACATACCATGTTTAAGAGACAAGGATCAGAACCCAT
Source organism: Viscum album (assembly GCA_963277665.1). Lineage (NCBI taxonomy): Eukaryota > Viridiplantae > Streptophyta > Magnoliopsida > Santalales > Viscaceae > Viscum > Viscum album. Next base: position 1,709,913,109 of record OY728165.1, on the reverse strand, counting down.
GTAGCTTGATGTTGCAGTTTAAGGTCGTATGGCAGGACCGATCCATGCAGTTTAATGTCATGTGGTAAGGACGCTTGTGTTGCGGAAGGAGTGTCTGTGAGAGATAGTGTGGGGCTCACACATGGAAGATTCCATTTTCAATAGGATGGATCTATTGGATTGGTGTATCCATATTTCTTTTGGATGATGATTGGGCCGAATACTTGAAGCCCGTATTGTGTACCAGGCCGCAACTTCCGTGGGTCGAGCTCTGTGGTGAGCTCATTGGGAGTTATAGGGGACAACATGCCCCTGCTTTGAGGGTCCGAGGTCTGAAGGCCCCCTACCCAATTTTATGGGGTGTTGTAGAAACTCTTACCACTATAGCATAACTGATCAACCGATACTGACAAGGCACTGTATCAGTGCGGACTTTTGGCATGACTACTATAGCAGGTTGGATGAATTCAACGGTACTGTAGTGTTTCATAATTCGAGCCACTATCCACTATAGCATCTTAGACTTGGGTGGTCACGTCACTATAGTGATGCAGACTTCTTGCCACCTTTCACTGTTGCACAGCAGACTTCCTATGCGGTTGGTGGAATAGTACATTGTCCTCCTTATTATCCCATTTCGGGCAAGGTTTTGTGTGTTCTTGAGAAACCTAAAACTACCTATAATTTTTTTCTCCCGACTATAGTGAAACTTCTGCATCTCTGCGGACGTAGGGATCATTTCCCAACCATGTAAATCTCTATGTCCAAGATCTTCTTCTTTTGTTTTTTCCCTTTTACTATTTTTTAAATCAATTTTTTGCTTTGTTGCTCCCAACATTTTCACATAAGACTCTTTGGGGAATGATATGGGGTTTACGCGTGGAAGCTTCCAAGAGTATGGGTTTCATCCCATGGTGAAGAGAGACTGTATGGGGCTTACATGTGGAAGATGCCCAAGCATGGGAGTTTCGTCCCCAAGGGTGGAGTTTCATCCCATGGTGGAGGAGATAGTGTCATCCCATGATGATTGTACATGGAGCATCCTATGTTCATCACATATGGTAGGAGTTGTAGAGTGATCCCATATCAATCATACATGGGGAATCTTGTGATTTTCACATAGGGTAAGGCTACAATTTTACGTCTTGTGTTGAGAATGTTGTCGTGAAGTTTAACATCATATGACTGGGATGTGGAGTTGTGTGGTTTTACATCATACAACTCAGACATGGAGGATACTGTCACTCCTCGAGGGGGGTCATGTCAAGGTGAGAGGAAGATTCATAAGGAATACCTGTGGAGATAGGTACACATTTTCCCTCAAAGATTCCACTTCTAGGGCTTACTTGACCACTGCTCATGCACCTCTCAATGGGACATGGCATTGGCACTATCGTGGAGGAGTGGCAATCAGGATGCCTGATGTTAGGGTTCCTATTCTTAGGAGCAATGGGAATTAGGGTACTTATGCTTAGAAGCAACATTTAAGGCAACGACTACACTAAAGGAACAAGGAATGTCGAGTAGGGGACCAAGAAGTTGTTGCACGCAACTTTATTGTGTTGTGCGTAAGAGTTGTGTGAGTAAGGGGCTCTAGCACAAGAAAAAATTATGGATTCAAGAGGCCTAGTTGTGTGCAATATTTGGAGTTATGCATAGTTCAGGGTTGCGTGAAGGAAGATTCTCTTTATGCGAACCCAACCAGCCATAGGAGTAGTTGTGTGAAGATCACTCTATCACGGTCCAAGTCATGTTTAGGCCCACATGAGGTCTATAATGAAAATTCTCTACCTTTGAGGATCTATGATCATTGGTGGTTCATACTGTTGTGGAATAGAGAGAATTTCACGTAGAAAAGTGTCACTACGTCTTCTGAAGAGTCTCTCCAAGGGTGGGGGTGAGATTTAATTTATAGCTGAAATTTTCAGTTATTGGCGCGCAACTCCTTGGGCACAAAACTAAGTTGTGTGCTCCTCCGTCTTTTACCACTGGAGCTCTACTATGCAACAATTCTGGATTGACATCGTATTTGGCATGAAACTAGATGGTTGAGAGATGAGTTTACGTGCAACACTTATTTCTTATGTGCAAAGCCTCCTTGTGTGCATGGGCCTTATGTGCATGTTTGGACTGAGGGGCCTCCACAAAACTATACGTCACTTTGGGTGTGAAAATTGTTTCCACGTGGAACTTTGCCTTTGTGCGCGCTCGCTGAATTTTACGTGCACCTTACTCATCATCCCCAGAATGGTCCTTCAGTGTGGGTCGCATGTTTGGTTCATCTAGATCTGGCAGTTTGAGGTCCAAGATGAATTTCAACGCCAACAACTACATGTATCACTTGTTTAACTCGGTTTAGTCTCGTTTAACATTCATGTTTTTTATTTTCCATAGTATTTAATTTGTTGTAATTTGGTTGATCATATGTTATAACTTTAGAACAACTAACTTCCTAGAGTCGATGAGAATTTGTTAGTCAGTTGTGTTATTTCAATTCACCCCCTCTTGAAGTGCTGTCATATCTGCCTTTACTAGGAAAACCCCTTTTATACTCTGAATAATTAAAAGCTTCTAAAGAATGATTAAGGTACTGAGAAAAAGAAACAATATGTGATGAAACACCAGAATTAGGGTACTAGGTTGGGTCATAAACAAAAGGTGGAGTGACCAATAGTTGGAGATGGTGTAGTTGAAGATGGACTTATTGAAATCCCTTTAGAAAATGGACTCACAAAACCAAGATAAAATTGAGGATAGCATTTCAATGACATGTGTCCAAATCTTGAACAAACCTAGCATTGTGTTTTTTTAAGGTGGGACCACTAAAGCACCCATGATTTTTCCTTAAATGACCTCAAAAAATATGATTTTGAAACCATGGTTTAAATGAAAAACTTTAAGAAGTATATGTTGATCCATGTGATTAATGAATCATAAAGATGAGTTAAGTTAGCTTCAATTTCAATATTGGCGGCTTCTGGTACTCTTCAAATTAAAAAAAATGAGATTATTATATTAGTAAAAAGAATAATAAAGCAAAAAAACAATAACAGTTAACAATAATAAAACTTTTAACATTTATTTAATATGAAGAAAATTATTACAAGTCCAAAAACCTGATGGAAATTCAACGGTATTCCTAGTTCCACCAAACATGTACACAATGCTAAGACAAAAACCAAAAAGTACATTTAGTTTATCCAATATACATATCCAAAGCATAAGAATATCTTAAAAGTGACCAAGATATTAATTAGTGATGAAAATTAAATTCTAATAAAAACTTGTGAAGCACCATACTATCATTGCTTCAAGGATTGAATTTGTTGATGTGAGCATGGAAACATTATTTAAAACTCGCCAAACAAAACATCCAATCAGAATAACTTGTTAGTGAAAATATCATTAAATTTTAATCATGAATAAAAATAAATAAATAACAATGATGGTGTTTATATTCTAAATTAAACTGGGTTGTGCAAAGAAAAAATTTGATGTTATTAGAAAAGGAACTAAAACAAAGCAATATTAGAGGATTCAGAATGGAGGAGTTCAACTTTATATTTGTTTCTAAAAGTGATTGTGAATGATTTGGGACTATGTGTTAAGGTGGGACCCTGGATAGTTTACACGCGCAAGGGAAGATCTGAAAATGCACAAGGAGATTCGGTTATGGGTGGTCCCACAACACAGGGATGTTCTCTTTAGGGTGGTCCAAGTGTTAAACCAGAAGGGCAAAAGGGAGGAATGGAGATTGCATAGGGGGAAGTCAGTTAATAATGGTCCTACTTATATTTGGGATTCGCAGGGAGAGGGGGTACGAAGGTATACTTCCAGTTTGTTACGGCCAACTCGGCTTGGACGGGAGAAGCAGGATCTCCTGATTGTTCTCTATTTTATGTTATTGTACTGTTTGATCTCTTTCTTCATGTTGTAAAGGTCAGTTTACTAAATTCTGAATATACTCCTGCTGCTTTTGTTCTAAGGATTACTTGTGGATTCTATCAACTTTGGTCTGACCAGCCTCACGACATTCCATTTTACAATTCTTTCTTCTCTTTTGTGTTTTGCTATGGAGACGTGCCAACTCATTCGTTTGGATGGCATCGAGTAGTGATTGGCACGTTTGGAATCATCATTGCATGAAATCCTGGAAAAACAACTGCAAATAGAGGAGGATCGAGAATGTTGGGAGAAAGAGCTTGCTGATCAAGTTGAATTCCACCGTGTAATGACACATCACATGGAGAAATAGGCCCAGGGACCAAATTTCCCTACGTCCGGTGATACCGCACTCTTTGGAATACCTCCAGGCAGTCTCCCTATGTCTGACAAACCATATCCTCACTGTTTCAGCACCATGGACACCTTAGGTACCCCTGCTCCCTTCAACATAGGGACTAACTCAAGACCTTTGGCTTCGGTTTTCAATACTTCAGATCATCTGCTTTCGGCTCGCCGAGTTGAGATCCCTATGTTTGACAGTTCGAACCCATGGGGTTGGTTAACCCGAGCCAAGCTCTATTTTCGAGTTCAACAAACTCTGGAAATTTTGAAAATATCCCTCATGTAAGTGTGCATGGAAGGTATTGTTGTCCACTAGTTTACGGTGCTCGAAGAAGTTCAGCAGCAACTTTCTTGGTCGTCTTTTAAAACTGAGTTGATGACGCGATTTAGTGGCTTGGACAATCAAAATCCTTATAAATAATTGGCTGCATTACAACAGCAGACTTATGTCACCGATAACATCAAATAGTTTGAGTACTTGGCATCATTGGTTCCACGATAGTCGGAGATGCAGTATGTGAGATATTTTTTACATGGTTTGCATGAGGACATCCACAGTTGGGTATGGATTCAAAATTCAGAGACCCATCTCCAGGCGATGCGTGTAGCACAACACGTTGAGTTGGCGGTTTCCAAGGGTGGTAGTTTTGGTTGTCGTTCATTTCCACCTCAGATTTTTCTAAACACTATGATGGGGATTGCTGGTTACCCCCACACACCAGACCCCCGGATGTCTCGCAAACAGGGCCTTCAACTCGTCCTCTTCGCCAACGAGACATGGGTACTTATGGACCCAAAGCAAACAATACAAAGCCTTCTACGCCAAGCCGTCGTGGCACACATTTTTTATCATTGTAGGAATGTGATGATCATCAAAAACATGGCTTATGTTTTTGTCGAGGTCTCTCATATAATCCACTTCATAAATGCCTTGATTCAAAGTTACGGGTCACGCTTTTGAGGGAGGATGATGAAGTGCCAGCGGATGAATTTTCAGAACCACCAACTGAAGATTCTGCTCCAGCTACTGAGGGGGGATGTTCAGTTGTTTCTTTTCAAGATTTTGGGACAGTGCTCTCTATTCAGGATTCCCGCAACATGTCGGCTACTTCAATGAAAGTTGAGGGCCAATTGAGAAAAATTCCTATTCTAATTCTCGTAGATATTGGGGCAACACATAATTTAATTTCACCTAAATTAGTTCAAATGGTTCATTTATCTACTCTACCGTCAACACTTTTAAGGGTAAAACATGGAGATGACTATCATGTTCAGACTTAGGGACCTTGTTGGCACCTTTATTTGTTGATTGGAAGCTTTTCCTGCGTTGTGGATGCTCATGTGGTGGACTTGGGAGGTTTGGATTTCATTACGGGCATAGCTTGGTTATACACTTTAGGCGAAGTAATGACAAATTGGAAAACAATGACAATGCGGTTTCGTTTTGAAGGCTAAGAATATTCTCTCACTGGTGCTCCACAAAAATTTCAGACAGCAACTTCTTTAAACAAAAAATCCAACCGTACTGATTTTCTGTCTCTCCAACAAAGCAAAGAAGAGTGTCCAGAGACACTGCTCTCTGTTCAGCAGTAGCATGCTTTGAATAACTTGTTAAAGGAGTTTGCTAATATTTTTAGTGACCCAAAGGGGTTGCCACCTACCCGCCAGTGGGAGCACAACATTCGGTTAGATTGGGGCTAGGGACAAGTGGCAGTGCAACCATATCACTATCCACACTTTCAAAAAAATGAGATTGAAAAACAGGTTCATACTTTGTTACAACTTGGATTTAGTCGACCCAGTACTAGCACATTTTCCAGCCCCGTGTTGCTGGTCAAAAAAAAGATGGAACATGGCGACTTTGTGTGGATTACAGGTCTCTCAATCGAGTAACTATCCCTCATAAATTTCTTATTCCAGTCGTTGATGAATTACTTGATGAGGCGGGTGGTGTGAAATATTTTTCTAAGTTGGACTTAAAATCTGGCTACCATCAAATCAGGATGCGGGAGGGTGATATTGAGAAGACTGCATTCCGCACTCACATCGGTCATTATAAATTTTCAGTCATGCCTTTTGGTTTGTCCAACGCTCCGTCAACTTTTTAGGCTGCTGCGAACGATGTCTTCTGCCCATTTCTCCAGAAATGTATTCTGATTTTCTTTGATGATATCCTCAATTACAGTGAGGATTGGCGGCATCATTTACAACATCTTCATTTGGCTCTTCATTCACTTCGACTTCATTGTTTCGTTGCCAACCCCAACAAATGTTTATTTGTGTGATCTCGTATTGGTTACCTTGGTCATATTATCTCTCGCGATGGCATGCCGGTTGATCCCGCTAAAGTATAAGCTGTTGTGGATTGGCCCCAACCTCTCTCTGTCAAGGGGATGCGTGGTATCCTTGGCCTCACTGACTATTACCGGAAGTTTATCCGGGGCTATGGTCAGATTACTCACCTGCTTACGGTTTTAACACGTAAAATAGGTTTCCTTTGGAATCCCGCTACTCAAGCTGTTTTTGATCATTTAAAACTCCTTCTCACAACCACTCAAGTGTTTGCATTACCCGACTTTTCCGAACCTTTTGAGGTGGAATGTGATGCCTCGGGGCGTGGGGTGGGTTCGGTCTTTATGCAAAATTGTCGCCCGATTGCTTATTTCAGCAAGGCTTTTGGTGATAAAACGCTGGACAAGTCTACTTATGAAAAGGAAGTTATGGCGTTGGTGTTGGTCATCCAACATTGGCGCCCATATCTATTGGGAAGAACTTTCACAGTATTTTCAGATGACCGCAGTCTTCAATTCTTACTTCAGCAACGGGTTGTATCGGTCGATCAACAAAAGTGGATTGCTAAATTGTTGGGCTATCAATTTGATGTCAAATTCAAGCCAGGTACGACTAAGTCGGCAGCAAATTCTTTGTCTCAAAAAGAGGACACGACTGAATCTCATCTTCTTCAATCTTATCCCATGTGGGCTGATAGTACTACTTTAACCGCTATTGTCCGGTCTGACCCCGCACTCCAGCAAATTATTCATGCACTCCAAGTGGACAGCTCCTCTAAGCATGGTTTCACTTATTCTAACGGTATTCTCTATTACCATGACCATCTTGTTATTTCTGCTTCTTCTCCCTGGGTGCCCCAACTTTTGGCTGAATTTCATGCCACGCCCCATGGTGGACATGCTGGATTTTGTCGCACTTATAGACTATTGAACGCTAATTTGTACTGGATCGGTATGAGCCATCAGGTGATTGACTTAAATTCAACAATGCGACATTTGTCAACGTTTCAAATACTCCACTTTGGCCTCGAAGGGATTACTGCAACCCCTCGAGCTTCCTACATTCATTTTGGAAGATATTTCCATGGATTTTATATCGGGCTTACCAAAATCTAAAGGCTATGATGTGATTTTGGTCATGGTCGATAGATTATCAAAATATGCCAACTTTATCTCTATGAAACATCCCTATACAACCAAGTTTGTTGCTGCAATTTTTGTTCATGGGGTGGTTCGTTTGCATGGGGTGCCGACATCCATTGTAAGTGATCGTTATCCAGTTTTCCCTAGCAATTTTTGGACTGAACTGTTTCATTTTCACCATACTAAACTCAAATTTAGTTTGTCCTATCATTCGCAAACTGACGGCCAAATGGAAGTCGTCAACCGTTGTCTTGAGACTTACCTCGATTGTTTTGCGAGAGAACAACCCAAATCATGGTCTTTTTGGTTACCTGGGGCTGAATTTAACTACAACACCTCTTGACATTCATCTATCAACATGACTCCTTTCGAGGTGGTTTATGGTCGACCACCACCTATTCTTCTTAGTTCGCAACCCTCCGAAATTCGTGTGGACCTCATTGCTACTGCTTTGGGGGATCAAGATAAAGCTCTTGAACAACTCAAGCATCATTTGCATTGCTCTCAAAGTTATATGAAACAATGGGTTGACCGACATCATCGCAATGTGGAATTTCAGGTAGGGGATTTTGTATATCTCAAATTGCGCTCTCATCGACAGACTTCGCCTGCTCACCGAATTAATCAAAAACTCTCCCCAAGATTTTATGGCTCTTTCTGCATCCTAAAACATGTTGGCCTTGTAGCCTATCACTTGGAGCTACCATCACATGTTCGCCTCCACCCTGTTTTCCACATTTCTCAACTAGAAAAAAAAGGTGGTGGGCAACCACCCTGTTTAGACATCTTTACCCACGAATTTGTCCCCCGACTAAGCAGACTGGCTTGAACCTGAAGTTATCATTGCTCAACGGTTCCAGCAACGAGATCACCGCGATATTCCCTAATCTCTTGTTCAATGGCGCGGCCAAACCAAAGATGACGCAACTTCGGAGGATAATTATGTCCTTTGTAATCAATTTTCCTCCTTCCAACTTGTGGACAAGCCTATATATCAAGACATGGGGGAGTGTTGAGGCGAGACCCTGGATAGTTTACACACGCAGGGGCAGATCTGAAAATGCACAAGGAAATTCTGTTATGGGTGGTCCCACGCACATGGAGATTTTGTTTGGGGTGGTCCGAGTGTTAAACCAGAAGGGCACAAGGGCATAATGAAGATTGCACGGGGGGAAGTCAGTTAGTAGTGGTCCTGCTTATATTCGAGACCCGCAAGGGGAGAGGGGGTATGAAGGTATACTTCCAATTCGTTACGGCCAACTCAGCTTGGGCGGGAGAAGCAGGTTATCCTGACTGTTTTCTGTTTTCTGCTATTGTACAGTTTGATCTCTTTCTTCCAGCTGTAAAGGTCAGTTTACTAAATTTTGAATATACTCCTGCTACTTTGGTTCTACAGATTACTTGTGGATTCTATCACTATGCTTCACCAATTGACCATGGGTGTTTGTGGAAGTGACGATGTGTGCTCAAGTGATCATGAGACAGTGAAGTAACTATGGGGTGTTGCATGATGTGGAGTTTTTAGTGTTTTATAATGTACTACAATGAGAAGACTAATTCATACACTAATTTTAAAGGCTTATATACACTACATTAACATCAATTGGATGCTTCTCCATTACTTGAGTTTGTGTAATGTTTTTATGGGACACATCCAGATCACTACATTAGGCTTATATACACTACATTAACATCAATTGGATGCTTCTCCATTACTTGAGTTTGTGTAATGTTTTTATGGGACATCCAGATCACTAAATTACGTGTGAATTCAGTGAAATGTTTCCAGACATCAAAGCAGGAATCAAATAATTTAATAAAATAGTTCATTGAAATAGAAACTATGGGTGGTGAATGTTAAATAACCAAAGAAAGTTTACACAATATTAAATGATATCTGGTAGAAAACTACATGAGGATGCAACACTTACAGATCAGAATGCATCGATATTTCATTCAATATACAATAAATGTTTGATTGCAGTGTGTCACAGGAGTATCTTTTGAGACAGGATTGTAATACATATATTAATTAAATGTGAACCATCATAGGATATCTAAGAGTCATGATTTTTGGTGTCTTGTTATTTTACCAAAGGCATACAGACCAATATATGGAAACATGAAATGATGCATGGAATGATAGATGTTTTGGATTGACTATAGCATGTTACAATACACTTAGAATAAATTAGAGAAATAAAACATGATGATATGCCAATTAGAAATAGTAATATTTTGTGGGATATGTCCCGAGGAAGTCCACATCCAATGGCCAACTTGAGCCTATTCTATTTAATTTTGGTACACAAAATGCCAAAATAAAAAATCTAAGTAATGGTGTTTATTATCCAAGATTTACAACCAATAAACCTGAATACACTCAAAATCCAGGAATAACAATATGATTTAACTAGTGAATTGATCACATGACTGACAAATACAAAACAGAACCAGGATTGCTGGCATTACATTTTTATTAAAGAAAACAAAAAACTACACACATGGGTTGTGATCAAACCAGAATCAATGGATATGAGAAAAAAACATCAGATTCAACAAACGTACATTCCATAATAGATAGAAAAAATTAAATATATAAAGAATCCTTATAACAATCAAGAAATGTCAATAGAAGTAGCATTGAATATACATGAGAATAACAGAATACTCAATAGCTTCGCTACAAACATACAAACTTTAATGTATAAGAATTAAGCCAAGAAGTGACAGAGAAAAATCTTTCACTGAAAAGAAGCTTAAATAAAAAAAATGCAGTGAAGGATACATATATATATATATATATGAACCCCTCATCTTTCTTAAACGATCATCAAATTGGGGCAGGCAGCTTCAAGCTTCACCACAACACCAGGAATCAAACTGAGAACACTCAGACAAGCTCGTCGATAGATCCGCCGGCGCGGAGGTTTTGGAAGTACGCTCTAGGGTTGGCCTCAAAGACGCTTCTTTGCATCCGCCCGGATCTGCCGGGAGTCCTCATCCAGCCGCCGCCCCTGCTCCTGCAGCAGCAGCGGCAGAGGCAGCAGACGCAGAAAAAGACGGCGGCGCCGGCTATGAGAAAGGGCACCGCTGCCCGGAGCAGGTGGAGAACCTTTCCCCTGGTATCTGGCGTGTTGTACTTGTCGTTAACGAACCCCAAGAAGCTCTCCATCTCCATCCAGACCTTCTTAAGCTCATCTCCAATAAACAAAACCGCACTGTCTGCCCACATTCTCTCTCTCCCACTGTTAACTTCCACCACAGTGCCGGAAACCTAAACCCAGTTGGTGGATTTATGAGATGGTGCGGCGGCGCACCCAATTTTTCCCGTTAACCTGGCCTGGACCCGCATGACCCAACCCGGGTCCGGGGCCGAGATGAAACTATTTTATTATATTTGGAAAAGAATAATTTTATTACCTTGTTGATTAAAATATATTTTTTAAAAACATTATATAGTGAGAGTATGAGGTCAATGGCGTCCACGTGAAGCAATGTCTCTTTTTTTGGGAAATCAGGCTTCCATTGCCATCGTTGTGTTGCACTTGGCCCAACTTATACCTTAAGAATCATATATATAATCTCAAATATCTTTAAGAAGATGGAACTAAAGAGATATAAAAGGGGTTTGGAGTAAACATGATGATGTTAAGTCCCCACTATTTGCTCGAGGATTGGTTTCTGACTTTTAAGACCACCCAAACACATCATAAAGAGTGATAACCAATGGGTGATTAATTTATAACCGACAAACATGGGATCTATCCATGGGTTTGGATTTTGTGAAAATGAAGTCCGCGCCAAGAATGTCGGAATCATCATCCGACAAACATGGGTGTAAAAAACACTCATTTCAGACCAGGTTAGCTGAACCGATCCCACCCATTTTAAATAAATGTTTTTTAATCGAAAAATATAATAAATAAATATTAAAGATAAAAAAACAGGACCAGCTATGAAAGCCCTAAAGCCCGATCTAGCCGTACTGGGGCAGTATAGGATGAGCCATCCAAACCATGGGAGAAAATTGGATTTTAATAAAACATGATCCAATCCAAATGAAATTGTAATGAAAAAAAACTTCTTGTAACTCTGTGTATGCTCTGATGTTTCATTCGAAGAGAAATAATAGAACCCCCCTTTCTCCCGTGAACATAGCCACACCGCCAAACCACATTAATTTATGTGTTATTCTGTTTTTTCTTTTTGTTTGTATTCATTTTTATTGGCTAAAGATTGTGCTACCCCAAAAAAGTGATATTAGAGTCATCGAGGTCGAAACGACGAAGATCAAAAAAAGGTTTTATGGTGATCGGAAAATTGAAAGTTGTTGGATTTTTATGCCAAATCCGCGAATAGGTTGTCAAGACATTTCCAACGGCACAAAACAGCGTAAAAACGGAGTTGAAACGAAATCGATAGAGATGTTCAAAGTTTTGATCAACTCAGAGGTGGTACAATACCCCCTTGACAGAGAAACAGTGCTATTCATGTTGGCTGCAACTTTACAGCGTTTTTTCCGACGAGCCACATCATCGCTACCTCATCAATCGATCTAGACCGTTGAAACAATTTTTGCTTTATCTTAGTCAATCAAAATCCGTTTTCGACGATCCAGGAGTTGTTTCTAGCTATTTCAACTGTTCCGAACACATCCATATGGTTACCTTTTCGATATTCTCTCTATATCAATGGAATAAAATACCGGTAATATGATTAAATTCACCTTTTTTAATTATGTCATCTAGAAACCCAAAATAGAGAATCTTTTGTATATTAAAGAATTGTGGAAACCAATATTGGAGACCATTAAGTCCATTGCGGTGCAAGCAGAGGAATCTTCAACAAGCGGTCAATCCGGTGAGAAGATGTAAACCAGTACCCACTAGTGGATGCGAAGTGGGTCGTGCTCAACAGGAAGTGCGATGCTCAAATCAGATAGTGGATCAACAAAAGTATCTTTCAAAATTTTGCCAACAAACACAATGCTTCTATAGAAAAAATTGGAAAATAAGTATGCAAGGAAAACCGTGCGGAACAAAGCAAACCCGATACATTGACTTGTCAACTTGAAGTACAATGACAGGAACAACGTATCAGAGCATATGAGCGAGTTCTAAGACACTATTGATGAGTTGAATTCCATGAAAATGATGGTTGTTGATGAGCTGTAGACACTATTGATGTTGAGTTCATTATTGTTGGCCTCCTCTAGTTTTAATGCTCACAAATCATGCTTAACTATGCTTAACTATGTTAATTATGATTTATTAAGATACATTGTGTTTAATCATGTTTACTTATAATTTTAACCTCTGGTGTTGGTGTTTACATCATAAGACATAATTACAGATTTTGGTTAAGTGTAAGACACCGATAAGTATGAGCTACCGATACTTGTCCTACCGATAGATGAGTCACTGATACCTGACTCACCGGTACATGAGCTACTGACGACATAAGCTGCTGATAAGCTGAGTCACCGATAGATGTCTGAGCTACCGATAGAGCGACTAACCGACAGAGCGACTCCGAAATTTTGCTATGCATGAGCCGCTAACACCTTGACTCACTGACATATTGTGTTACCGACAGATGAGCTACCGACGCCTGACCTACCGATGTTTGAGCTACCGACGCCCGACCTACCGACGTCTCAGCTACCGACACCTGACCTACCGATACATTAGCTACCGACAGATTGACCTACCGATAGTTTGAGATACCGACTGACTGGGACATCGATGATCTGTCTTTTAAGTTCAAAATTATTACTAACGACCATATTTATGAAACTTAGTGCTGATTATTATATTAAAGAAATTTGTCTGTCTTTTGTAGACAACATTTAATGATGTTAGAGACCAATACGAGGTACGAGGTACCAGTGGACATGCTTCTTGTTTGCTACACTGTATAAAGAAAATATCTGAATCAACAAGATGAGAAGCATGACCTGAGAAAACACATAGAGTTGTTCGTGCACCTTAGAACTACACAAGCTCTACCAACCAGCTGTGAATACCAAGAGAAATTGCTGAGAACCAAAAGACCACAAATCTCTGCAGCAACATCTTAGAAGACAAGAACACTTCGAGAAAGCATATACTTTCCTGGAAACAGAAGACAGAAGAAAAAGCAACACTATGTTTTGCAGTATATTTCTAGAAGACGACTCAAGCTTCACTTCTACCATCCTGAAAGAGTCAAGAAGTTGTATAGAACATCACACAAAGCATTTAAAACCCTATTCTCATTACATTGCTCTATCTATGTATATTATTTACATTTCGAGGAGTGTGTGTGTCTCTATTTTATAAACACATACTGACTCCTGTGCTAAACTGAAAGATACATAGATATCTTTACCAACCTATCTTCTTACACTTCACACTCCCACAAATAACAGTGGAAGAGGTCCATGTGTGGCATGTCTGTTTGTTTGTTTTATACTCCCACGAATATTGTGGAAGAGGTCTGGTGACTTGGATAGTTGTATGTTGTTGTGTACCCCGATCCAAGGTGTGGATCAAGTTTATTTAATATAAACTGCTTGGTGGCAGGTGATCACCAAGCGGAGAGAATTAAGTCTCTTCTTGAAACCGAACCTCTTGTTTTAAATCCGCTGTGCCTTTTCAAGTTTAGTTTTCTTATATATTTTTATTTATTCAAACCAGAAAGATTCACTTTACTCTAATAGTTAATCTTAGATAGTGTTTATATTAGAATTTGTTTTAGTAGACTGATTTCAAAACTTAAAATAATAAAGTATATTGTTTCAACTGAGAACTAATCAATCTTTGAAAAATATTTTGAACAAAAAAACTTTTATAAATCTGTTACTTTGGTTAACTGTGTCATTTTTTTTAAATTAGGGAACTTTAAAATAAAGGGTTTTGATAGAAATTTTTATATTAACTCAATTCACCCCCCTCTTGAGTGTCATACTCCAACCAATATTTGATATCAGGGGATTCTTCAATCTTCTGTTTTTGAAGTTTTTAAATATTTTTCAAACTAAGATTTTAGTTGTGCTTTTAAAGATCTCTAAATTTCTTTCAGTTCTAAATTTTTAGTTCTTTAAATCTTTAATTTATTCTCTAGTATGAATAATAGACATGAAAGTTCTGCAACCAACAGACCTCCCTACATTAATGGTACTAATTATGCCCAGTGGAAAATTAAGATGAAAATGCATTTGAAAAGTATGGGTTTTGAAATCTGGTCTTCAATTGTAGATGAATATAATATTTTTCTACTACTAGAAACCCTTGGTATAATGCCACTAAGGCAACCTACAATAATAACTGTAAAGCTATGAATGTCTTATACTGCTCTTTAGGGAATGAAAAATTTAAAAGGATTTCTACATATAAAACAACATTTCAAATTTGGGATACACTGGTTGTTTCACATGAAGGAACCACTAATGTTAATGAAATGAGACTCAATACAAATACCATTAAATATGATAACTTTAAAATGAATCCTGGCAAACCTATCTCCAACATGTATCTCAGGATCAGTGAAATTGTAAATATGACGATCTCTCTGGGAAAGGAAATCACATCCAAGGAACAAGTGATGTGAATTCTCAAATGTTTACCAGAAAGATAGAGAGGAACTTCAATGTCAATAAGGGAATCCTGTGACATCAACACTCTACTAGTAAAGGAGTTTATAGGTAAACTAATGACGTACGGGGAAGAAATGAAGGTCAACAGAGAGGAAGATGGTGAACCTAAGAGAAAGTCATTGGCTTTCAAAACCACTACATCCAAGAAAAAGGAGAGAATTCAAGTTCCTACTGAAAGTTCCAGCAATAAAGAGTCATCAAGTGACAGTGATGAGAAAATAGCTCAGTTAGCCAGAAGATTCAAAAAATTCTATTGAAGGAAGAAGTTCTTTAGAAAGACCAGTTATAGGGGAAAATATGACAACAAGGGAAATTGAAAAAAGTACTGGAAGAGAAATGAAAATACTAATGAAATAGTCTACTATGAGTGAAAGATAATATGACATGTGAAAGCTCACTATCTTGAGTTAAAGTTCAAAAGAAAATACGAGGACAAAGATAGAAAGTATAAAAAGGAAATGAAGGTCACTTGGAGTGCTTTTGAGGATAGATCTAGTGACTCAGATTCATCACATGATGAGAAGGATGGAAAATCCAATATTTGCTTCATGACAAACACGTCTGAGGTAACTCTAGAATCTCCTGTACAAAATCCTTATTATTTTGGTGATGAATCTGATTATGAAAATATGAAAAATTATGAAATGTTCAAATACTATTAAATGCTTGAGGACACATGCAATGAACTAATAGATAAATATAAATCTCTCAAGAAACAACATTACCTTACCATTTCTATTGAATCCAAACTTACTATTGAAAAGGAAAATAATGCTCAGCTGCTTAATGAAAATAACGAACTTAAACTGTCTAATGTGCAATTAAATAAGGATTTAGAGAAATTCAAAAAAGGTAAAGATACCTTAGTTCAAATATATTTCAAAAAAGTTTCTCCTAAATATACAACTGGTATTGGTTACCAACCTAGGATTTTTTTTTTGTTAAAACCAATTTTGTTTCAAAATCTGGAAAATCTGGCTTTATGCCAAAATCTGAAAATTCTGCTGCAAGTTCTAGTACTGGAACATCTTTTACTGCTTTTAGTTTTTCTGGAACAAATAGATTTTATTTTTCTAAGGCTTTACAAACCGCTTATAGGAAACCCATGAAGAAAATGTGCATTCCCAAAACTTTGATTACTAATATTACTAGACCCAGGAAAGTCTGGGTACCAAAGTCTTTTCTTGTTTGATTTGTTTCTATAGGAAAGATGTTTAAAGAGTTCATGTAAGATATTATAGTAATTGGATAGTGGATGTTCAGGACACATGATAGGGGACTACTCTAGTTTCAAGAATCTTATAAAGATTGATGGTGGACATGTCACTTTTTGTGACAATGTAAAAGGCAAAATAATTGGCCTTGGCCAAATTGGTAACTCTAATTCAGTTTTAATTTCTAAAGTTATTTTTGTTGATGGTCATAAGTATAATATGCTTAGAATCTCACAGTTACGTGATGATGGATTTCATGTTAAATTTGAAAATGATGTTTGTAATGTGTTTAATTCTAATAATTATTTAGTATTTACTGCTTTTAGAAATAATGATGTTTATACTATTAATTTAGATTCCTTAGTTCTCAAAATGTTTCTTGTTTGAGCACTTTTCACAAAGATTTGTGGCTCTGGAATAGAAGGCTGGGACACTATAAAATTTACTCTCTTAGAAAGATTACTAGAAAAGGACTAGTCAATGATCTACCTAAACTTGAGTTTCCAAATGATAAAGTTTGTAATCCTTGTCAAAATGAAAAACAACATAAAATATCTTTCAAACCAAAGAAATAAGTTTAAACTTCTTAACCTATTGAGTTGATTCACATTGATTTTTTGGACCTTCTAGAGTTTCAAGTTTAAATGAGAAGAACTGTTTCTATGTTCTAGTAGATGATTTTTTTAGATATACTTGGAATTTCTTTTTAGCTCACAAAAGTGAATCTTGTTATTATTTCACCAAGTATGCAAGAATTGTAGAAAATTTACGTGGACTTAGAATCAAAACCTTAAGAAGTGACCATGGTTGTGAGTTTTTAAAACAAGAGTTTGAATCTTTTTGCTCATAGAATGACTCTAGTCATAACTTCTATGCTCCTAGGACACCCCAACTGAATGGAGTTGTAGAAAGAAGGAATAGAACCTTACAAGAAATTGTTCAAACTATGATTAATGTGTATGATCTACCTATTTATTTTTGGTTAGAAGCTATGAATACATATTGTTATATAATCAATAGAGTTTTAATTAGACTTTTAAAGACGCTTTCATGGGTGCTCTCAAATAAAGTTTGGTTTTTGGGTACTTAGGTGCATTAGAGTGGTTGACCAAGGTCATCTCTCAAAGGAGAAAGTTATTTAAAAACTTATTAAAGGTATTTTGAAAATAAAATAAAAAAGAAGAAACAAACTACTTAAAAGGATGTGGGTGGGTGGGTGGGGTGGGGTGGGGGGTTCTGTTTATAAAGCTAGAAGAAGTATGCTGGAAGAAGATTTCATTTTTTTTGTTTTTGAAATGAAATTTGATTAATAAGACACAACGAGAAGATGTTTTTTTAGAAAATATTTTTAAAAGGAATAATCGATCCAACTCTACCTATTCACTCAATTATTTATCATTATCATTTAAATTAACATCCACTTAATTATAATCCCCTAACTAGTTAACCCCCAAACCCTATGAGAATTAACAAAACCATGAAGATGAAATGAATTAAAGCCTAGGCTAGATTTAGTACATGCAATCATAACACCTTGATTTAATTGTTGTTATAAGGCTAGCTTATGGTCAGTGGTGAATTAGGGCACATATCCACTCTAGAAATGAGGATGAATTGAGTTTAGGGATTGTATTTGAACTCTAAAAATTTATCCTGTGTGTTTTTGTTTTACCGATTAATTTTGCGCTGTCACAATTTACACAAATCTCAACCTCACGTGTTTTGTGTTAATTGATAAATTGATCGCTTAGTTTCTTCTAATTTAAAAACTCAATTCATGGATCATTTTATTTGAATTACAATAGATCACACTACTACAAATATGACTTTTATCAGCGCTAGAAAAGGGCATTAACATTGCTAAAAAAGTGCTGTTAATCGAGGTGAAGATAGGGGGTCCCTTTTATCAGTGCTCAGAAAAGTGCTGATAAAGACCCCTTTTATTAGCGCTAAAAAAAGCGCTGATAAAAGGGGTCTTTTATCAGCGCTAAAAAAAAGCACTGATAAAAGGGACCTTTATCAGCGCTTTTTTTAGTGCTGATAAAAGTTAAAAAAATATTAAAAAAATAAAAAAAATATTTTTGCAATTCTGGGGGGCTTCAAAAATGCTTGAATCCCCCCTTTAACAGCGCCCCACCCCCTATGGTAGCCCACGCACGCCCCAGCCAGCTCCGCCCAACCCCACCCCCCTTTAACAATTATAGGTTATTCCCCCCACCTGAACGCGCGACCTGCCTACCCCAGGATTCAAACTCGAGACCTATTGCATGCGCGCCTAAGCCTTGACCACTCCACCATATTGCTTTTCACTTCATTTATTAATATATCTATTTATTTATATTTACTCATATATTAATATATATATATATATATTAATATATATATATATTTATATTAATATATATATAGTTATATTAATATATATATATCTATATATATTTAGTTATATTAATATATATATATATATCCATATATTAATATATATATATATTAACATATATATATTTATATTAATATATATATATATATCCATATATATATTTAGTTATATTAGTATATATATATCCGTATATTAATATATATATATAGTAACATATATATATTTATATTAATATATATATATTTAGTTATATATATATATATTTAGTCATATTAATATATATATATATATAGTCATATTAATATATATATATATATCTGTATATTAATATATATTTTTATCTATTTATATAAGTATTTTTAGTTATAATTTTTTATCTGTATATTTATTTGTATATTAATATATATTTATAAGATTAGTTTTAAATATATTTATAAAATATGTTTTTTTATTTGTGTTTATAAATAAATAAATAAATACATACATACATATATACAACACGCGCACGCACACACACACACACGAATATATATATATATATGTATATATATATATATATGTATGTATGTATGTATCTGAAAAGCCATAGAATGTTAAAATGACCATAACTTCTAATCCAAAAGTCAGTTTCAACTCCACAACCAGTCAAATCGAAGAAAATGAAAGAATCTTCGATATGATATGTGGTAAAGGTCTAGAGGACATCTAGATCAGAAGTTATATTTGAATGTTAAAAATTTTAGATATCCGGACTAAAAACTCTGTTTTGGAGGCCTTTTAGGCCATTTTTGGCCTTGAAAAATATGACATAAGGTTTTCTTTAATCATTAGCATATAGAGCTCATCACAAGCTTCGATTTGATATGTTGTAGAGCTCAAACAGACACCCAGATCAAAAGTTATGATCGTTTGAAGTTTGAGTTAAATTTTCAACTTATTTTAGATCTTTTATTAATTTTTATTTTTATTTTTTTGTCTTCAAAATGTTATTAAATGATTATTATTCAATTATAATTAGAAAATTATTAATTAAAAATATTTTTTAAAATATTTTATAAGCCTATTTTACTAAATATCTTATACATTAATTTTATATTTCCATTTATCCTTATCTAAAACATATTTAAAAAATATATATTATATTTATATCAATATAAATATACTTATATATCAATATATTATTTTTTATGATTTTTTTTTGAAATATACACTTTATCAGTGCTTGGAAAAATCACTGATAAAGCTCCCCCTTTATTAGTGCTACTAAAAGAATCGCTGATAAAGGGGGCCGCTTTAACAACGCTAAAAAAAGTGCTGATAAAGGGGGTGCCTTTATCAGTGCTAAAAAAGCGCTGATAAAGGGTCACTTTTAACAATGCTTTTTTAGCACTGTTAAAAGTGCCCTTTATCAGCGGCTTTTTAGCATTGATAAAGGCACCCCCTTTATCAGTGATTTTTTTAGCACTTATAAAGGGTGGCGTTGCGGAAACCCAATTTTGTGGTAGTGTCATTTATTCCAAATAAATTAATGAATAAAGTAAGAGGTAAATCAATTACTAAAAGAAACTACTCTTCCATGGGTGGTGTAGTCATCGTAGGAATTGCATTCACAACAGTTTAGAATGGGTATAACCCAATATCATTTCTAATATTGATTTCTAGACCATAGAGGAAGATTAATGAAGAAGATAAGTGAACAAAAAAGAAGAAAACATAAGAAATAAAAGATGAACTAAGAAGTTTATTACACAAATACAAATATTACAATACGAGAAGGATAGACAGGCTTTGATGAAGGGATCATTGCTTCAAGAGATCCCCTTATGAGTATAGGAAGTTCCAAAACCTTCAAGATGATAATATGACTCCTCTGAAACTCCAAAATTTTGGTACTTCACTCCTTGGTCGAACTTGAAAATGGGGTTCCCAACGTGCCAATTTATAGCCAAAATGAGAAGTGGTTTTGGGCACCTAGATTTCGAGATACTAATTGTGTCTGAGTTTTGGGTTGGTAAATGGAATTATCTCTAATTTGAAAAAATATAAAAGTTATAGGCCGACATCTTGAATGTCTCTATGTAAAATTTGGAGTCCAATTGAGAATTATAGTGCGAGATATGACCGAAATACATAACCAAATATTTGAATTCATGTATATTCTTTCCCTAGACAGATCAGTTCGGATGGGCTAGAATATGGATGAATTGGGATTGGGTTTCTTGAGATGAGTTGTATTCCACTGAATTTTGGATCAGTACACAAAATTTCATCCCATTTGGATTCACATATTTTTCTTAATATTCAAAACAGTAGACATATTTCCTTGAGCTTCCATGCATTTTGGCCCATTTTCCTTTTGGATCATCTTCATGGCCTCCAAATCACCTCCTCCTACAATAAAATCACCCAAAAAAGTGTGATTTCCATTTTTAACAGTGATAAACATTGAATAATAAAATCAAATAGTAGGTGATTTTTTTATTACATTTTTAATTTTAAATATAAAACCAGTTTAAAGAAGTGGTGTAAAGGTGAAATAAAGCAGTGAATCATGGTACGATCACACCCCACACTTACCCTTTTGCACTCCTGGGAAAAAGCTCATATTACGTATTCCAAAAAACTATAAAAAGATATGCATGTTCATATTTCTCAATCCACAATGTAAATATATGTAAATTAAGAATCCCATCAAGAGTTAATATTAATAAATTTCAATGTCATTGTCTCATAAATTATGTCAAAACAAAATCGCGTGAGATTAATAAAAAAAATCATAGCAAAACAAGTCATGGGTCCACCATGCCACTAATTCCCTATGTGTGTGTGTGCCAACCATTACATTTTCATATCTCCACCCTTTATTCAGTATATTCATGTCAAGTAAAATAATTCATCTTACCTAGTTTAATTCACCGAACCTATTCTACATTCCTTTGCAATCAGATTTCAATACCCACTCACTTAAGCATTACTGAAAGTCAAACCTTAAGATATTGATGCAGATTTCCCCATGTGTTGTACATTTTATCACTCCCCTCATTTATTTTTTTTTTCAAAATTTTCACTTGGAACAAATCTCACACTCATCTCTCAACCCTTGTTTGATCTCCTCATGACACTAATTATAATAGTTATAACAAGAACAAAGATTGAGGAAGAGTGAGTTTTGACCTACCCAAGACACAAAGTTTTTTTTGTTTATTTTATTATTTTTGTTTTTGAGGGCGCACAATATTCAGATATCAGGTGCAAACGCATAGGTCATTTCGGTACAGTAATGAAACTGATGATAAGAGAAATGAATGTATGGACCAACCATTGATATAAGATAATTTTTTTACCTAACTTGGATATACTTTCAATTGAGTATGAAAAATTTAACAAGTCATGGTTGCGTGAAAAGTTGTGTAGAGAAATCAATGACACAATTTACCATGAACAAATATCACAAAGAATGGTGTCATAATCTAAAAGGTTTTATAATGACACTACCAATCATATCATCGACGACTTCCATTTTTATAAAAATCATCCCTTTTTGACGAAATCTTACTCATGCTTATCATTCTACCAATTAATTTTGAAAACATGCATTTTCCATATGTTTCATATCTAAATGAGCATGCTACATGATATTTTTTTATTGTTTTTTGAAAATTGTAACCAAAAACTTAATAGAAAACACACAAAAACCCATAAATGAAAATCCTAAATATCTACCCCAAAATGTTTTCCCCTCCCCCACACTTAAAATATCACATTTTCCTCAATGTGAACCCATGAGATGATATGTGCACATAAAATTCATAATTTTAGATAGGACAAATAATATAAAAGTAAAAGGGTTAGGAATAACTTGATATGATCAAGTGATGATGGGGTCATGTAGTGTGATGAAATCAACCACATCGGTAGAAAGTCCCTCAATGTATTTTTTCAAACGTTGCCCATTAACTATAAAGTTACTTTCTGTGTCCTCCTGTGTGATCTCCACTACACCATAATGAAAAACATTAGACACAACTTAAGGACCTAACTATTTGGAATGCAACTTACTAGGCATCAACTTCAGTCGTGAACTATAGAGAGGGACTTTCTCTCCAATAAGAAAATCCATTTGTTGGATCATTTTTTCATGAGATTCTTTTGATTTTTCTTTCTAGAGCCTTGATTTCTCATATGATGACAATAAAATCTCATCAAGATCTTGAAATTTTAGTTTTCTTTGAATTCTAGCTTGGGATAAATACACATTGTATTTATTTATTTCCCAATATGCCTGATGCTTGAATTCCACTGGGAGATGACAGGCTTTTCGAAAAACAATCTGAAATGGGGACATACCGATGGGAGTTTTGTATGTCGTCCTATAATCCCAAAGCACATCATCCAAGTGCTTAATCGAATCATTCCTATTTGGATGCATGATATTCTCCAATATTTGTTTTAACCTGCGATTTGAAACTTTGTCCTGACCATTTTTTTGGGGGTGGTATGGTGTTGATGTTTTTCATGTCACATTATACTTCCGAAGGAGGGAAGACAAATTTTGACTGCAGAAGTGTGTCCCCTGATCACTGATGATAACCTTTAGTACTCCAAACCTGTAGAAAAATTGAGCCTTGCAAAGTCCACCACAACATGAGAGTCATAAGTTATGGTGGCCTTTTCCTCCACCCATTTTCTAACATAATCAACAAAAACCAAAATGTACATGAACCCAAATGAACTAGGAAAATGACCCATAAAATCAATACCCCAAACATCAAAAATCTCACAAAATAATATAGGTTGTTGAGGCATCTCATGTCTCCTAGAAATGTTTCTCGTATGTTGGAAACATGAGCACAACTTACAAAAGAAATGAGCATCATGTAATAATCTAGGCCAATATAATCTAGAGTCTAAAACTTTCTTAGCTATCCGTTGGGGTCCAAATTGTCCTCCACATGAAAGTGTATGGAAGAAATGTAAAACAGACTCAAACTCATGATTAGGAACACGCCTCTTAATAACTTGGTCACTATACATGCTCCATAGGTAGGGATCATCCCACACATAATATCTAGACTCACTTTTAATTTTTGGACTTGATATTTCTTTAAATTTGCAGGAATTTCAGAGGCATCAAGGTATTTCACTAAATAAGCATACTAGGGATGCATACTTGAGATGGAATAAATATGCTCATTAGGGAAAGTGTCCCAAAGTGGTACCTAGTCCAAGGAGTCAGTCTCTAGTGTGTGATTAATCCTACTCATGTGATCCACCACCAGGTTTTATTACCCCTTATTGTCCTTTATATCAATATCAAATTCTTGAAGAAGGATCATCCATCGAATGAGTATGGGCTTTGCGTCTAGCTTCTTCAAGAGGTATCTCAGAGCTGCATGGTCAGAAAAAAATAACTACTTTAGAGCCCAATAAATATGAATAGAATTTATCTAAAGAAAATATGATGAAAAGAAACTCCTTTTCCATGGTTGTGTAGTTGGATTGGTCTGAATCCAATGTCCTTGATGCATAGGCAATCACATGTGAACGTCCTTCCATCCTCTGAGATATGACGACTCTAACCGCAAAGTTGAACATGTCACCCATAAGCTCAAATAGAAGGTCCCATCGTGGGGGATGTATGATTGGTGAAGTGGTCAGATGCTTATTTAACTCATCAAAGGAAGTCCTACAAGAATCATTAATCACAAAATCATAATCCTTTTGAAGTAATCGCGACATAGGAAGAGCAATATTACTGAAATATTTGATGAAGTGACGATAAAATCCTGAATGACCTAGGAAAGATCTAACATCACATACATATAAAGGATAGGGTAAGGATGAAATATTATATACCTTAGATCTATCAACCTATATCCCATATTTTGACACTACATTCCCTAAGAAAATTCCATGCTCTACCATGAAATGACACTTTTCAAAGTTCAATACCAGATTCTTCTCAATAAAACAATTCAACAAATTTTCCAAAATAAATATACATTCATCAAATAAAGACCCATAAACTATAAAATAATCCATAAATACCTCCATGAAGGTCTCAATGAAATCTAAAAAAATACTCACCATGCATCTCTGGAAGGTACCTGAGGAATTTCAAATCCCAAATGGCATCCTTCGGTAGGAAAATGTACTGAATGGAAAAAGTGAATGTTGTCTTTTACTGATCCTATAGAGATATAGGAACCTGGAAATATCCAAAAAATCCACCCAAGAAACAATAGTGTGTCTTCCCAGTTAGTCTCTCAAGCATTTGATAAATAAATGAGAGGGAGAAATGGTCCTTGAAAGTGGATTGATTTAGTTTCCTATAATCAATACAAACATGCTAACTATTTTGCACCCTCATTAGAACTAACTCCTATCTCTCATTTTTAACAATAGTAACACCACTTTTCTTAGGAATAACCTAAATAGGACTCGTCCATTGGGAATCTGAAATAAGATATATTATACCTACCCTGAGCTATTTTTCAACTTCTTTTTTAAAAACTTCCAGAAGAGTTGGATTCAGTCTCCTTTGTGGATGCCTAATCGATTTAGCCCCATCCTCAAAAGAATCCTATGCATGAAAATTGAAGGGATAATACCTAATATATCGGCCAAGGTCCACCTGATTTCCCTAATTTTCTCCCTCAAAAGATTCAAAAGTTTTTCTTCATGTTCAAAAGGGAGATTGTTATCAACGATAACAAGTAATATCTCACCACTCAACAAGTATGAATATTTGAGATTTGGTGGCAATGTATTGAGTTCTAATGAGGGGGGGTGCAGTATGGATGGAGAAATTGAAGGAACTGAAATATGTGCACAGAGAGCGTTAGTATTAGAATAGACATCATCAAAATCAGAGAATAATGCATCAAATCCATCAGCATACTAAACAAACAAGTCATAATTAGAGTGAAAATGATCAAAATCAATATATGAATCCATATCAAACTAAAATCCAAGAGAGTATTGTGTATCAAAAACAGGTGTGGAAGTGCTCTTACATATCAAACTAGAACCAATAATCATAATCTCCCTAAGCACAGGACAATCAAATTCCATGGTGTTTTTACTTGGTGGTTAAAAATGGGAGATAATAAAAGCAAAATGGTCCTATGAAGGGTACTTTATGGAGTTCATAACATTGAATATCACAACATCATCTCCAAACTCCATGTAAAGTGTACCCTCATGAACATTTATGATTATTTTTGCAGTTTTGAGGAAGGTTCTACCTAAGATAATGGGAGCATGAGATCTTACCTAATCATCCTCCATGTTAAGCACATAGAAATTTGCTGGAAAGATCATATCACTTACCTGAACAAGTATATCCTTAAGGACTCTCGTAGGATATTCTATAGCTCTATTCACTAACTGCACCACTAATATCATCGGCTTCAACTCACCATCCTGTAAAGAATAGAATACAAAGTGAGGCATCACATTTTTGGAATCTCCTAAATCACAAAGAGCATCTGAAAAGTGAAACTCCTCTATGGTGCATGGGATGGTGAATGTCCCCAGATCCTTGCACTTTGTTGGCATTGCTATAATTGGTTCAATGAGTGCTGGCATATTCCTTCCAATATTGAGCCTCTCATTTCCCTTGAGCCCTCTTCGATTGGTACAAAGTTATTTTAAGTATTTATAATATCTTAATATTTGTTTAATGGATTCAAGTAAAGGGATGTTTATATCCACACACTTGAATGTGTCTAAAACCTATTTTTATTGTTCCCCTTCAACCATATTCTCAGTTTGTACTACTCTATTCGAAAATAGAAGAGGTTTAGGAGGAACATAATCAATTTTATTCTTACCTTTAACTTTCTCCTTGGGTTTCTCAATGATCGGTTATGATGGAGGAATCTTCTTAGGTTGGGCGAATCACGGTGGAATGGTAGGTGAAAATTTATCATTCGTTTGATTCATGTTTCTCACTGAAATGGCACTGACATTCCCCTTGGGATTTGGAGTAGGTTGGAAAGGGAGATTCTAGAGTTTTTACTTACCAATTCATGGAGGGAGGTGGAAATCTGGATCATTTGTGTCTTCAAATCTCGCAACTCCAAACCTTAAATCTTCAGATCATTCTGTTGATTAAGAAAAATTTGTTTCAAAAGATCATCAGTATTAGAATCTACCTTTGGTTGAGAAATCTCTTGTTGTTGACTTGTTGATGCTTGGGATTCAAATATCCTTTGAGGTTATTGGAAACCCTATTGGTAAGGTAGAGGTTGTTGGAAGTTTTGTTTAAAAGGGGGCCTTTGTTTTTGTACAGAGTCATACCTCATGTATGATTTATCCTTCCACCCTTGGTTGTATGTTAGTGTAAAGTAATCGTACTTCTTCTAGAGATGTGGTTGTTTTTGCTGCTGATATGTTCTCCCATGAAATACAACGGTGCAATCCTATGTCTCTTGTAATTGGGGGAAACAATCATTTGGGTGGTCTGTTTCAGTGAAAATTCCACAAGGCCTCATATGAGTAGGTTGATATGTCTTTTGAGCCAAAGCAATCTGCCTCACCATAGTTGTCAATTATTCCAACTTGGTATCAATTAAATAACTTTCAAGAGAATATGGACTTACCTGATATACTCCCCTAACATGTGTTTTACCTTGATCACCAAATTTTTGGGAGTTTTGTGTCATTTTGTCGATCAATGCATGTGTGGCTTCTGGTGTTTTGTCCACCAATGCTCCTCCAGCCGCAACATCTACCATTCTCCTATCCATAGGTGTGAGTCCTTCATATAAGTAATGGATGAGGAGTTTTTCACTAATTTGGTGGTGTGGAAAGCTTGCGCACAACTTCTTGAATCGCTCCCAGTACTCATACATTGACTCCCCTTCTGCTTTCTTGATCCCTGAGATATCCTTACAAATAGAAGTGGTCCTCGATGTTGGAAAAAATCTATGTAAGAAAATACATTTCAAATCATTCCAACATGTTATATCTTGAGGTTGTAAATAATACATCCAATAATTTGCAGCTCTATCAAGTGAAAATGGGAATGATCTTAGTTTTATTTGATCTTCATATACATTTCTTAGTTTCAAGGTTGAGAAAAACAAATTAAATTCTTTTAAATGTTTGTTTGGATACTCACCAAATAATCCATGAAATTTTGAAAGAATGTGAATTAATCCAAATTTCAGTTCAATGTCTGATTCAATATTTGGATATGCAATATAATTTGGTTGATAGTTAATATCTGGTGTAGCCAATTCTCGAATGATTATGTTAAGTTAATTATTATTGTTTTTATCCATTGGTTCTTCTTTTATGTTGTAATTATAATTTCTTCCAATTTCAATGTTACCAGAATGGAGGAATTCTCCAACCAGTTGAATTTTCAAACTTCATGTAGTTTGAGATTGTCGGATTCGAGCCCTAAGGCCGCGTTCAATATTA
Organism: Viscum album; assembly: GCA_963277665.1. NCBI lineage: Eukaryota > Viridiplantae > Streptophyta > Magnoliopsida > Santalales > Viscaceae > Viscum > Viscum album. The sequence goes on along the minus strand of OY728165.1, from coordinate 1,709,884,744 downwards.
GGGTCAATATATAAGAGATATTTGGGGTTATTTCATGTCATAAAAAAAATAAAAAATAAATGAAGAAAAGTGGACCATAATAAAGAGATAATAAGTTTGAGTTGATGGTTCGATAAAAAGGAAAGAAGATAAAAAAACAAAAACTTGAGAAATGGGAAAGAATAAATAAAGAGGAGAAGAAAATAATAAAATGAAAAATAAAAAAATACCTATAGTTGGTTGAATAAATCACTTTCCTCCTCAATAATGGAGGCAATTTGAAAGGCGCTGTCGTGGGTGCTCTCAAATGAAGTTCGGTTTTTGGGTACTTAGGTGCAACAGAGTGGCTGACCAAGGTCATCTCTCAAAGGAGGAAGTAATTTAAAAACTTATTAAAGGTATTTTGAAAATAAAATAAAAAGGAAGAAACAAACTACTTAAAATTATGTGGGGGTTTCTATTTATAAATCTAAAAGAAGTATGCTGGTATAATATTGCATTTTTTTGTTTTAAATTTTAAAATGAAATTCGATTAATAAGACACAACGAGAAGATGTTTTCTTAGAAAATATTTTTGAAAGGAATAATAGATTTAACTCTAACTATTCACTCAATTACTTATAATTATCATTTAAATTAAAATACACTTAATTATGATCCCCTAACTAGTTAACCCCTGAACCCTATGAGAATTAACTAAACCACAAAGATAAAATGAATTAAACCAGAGGCTAGCTTTAGTACATGCAATCGTAGCACCCTTTTTTGATTGTTGTTCTAAGGATAACTTATATTAAGTGGTGAATTAGGGTACATACCCACTCTATAAATGAGGATGAATTGATTTTATGGATTGTATTTTAACTCTATAAATTTATCTTATGTGGTTTTGTTTTACCGATTAATTTTGCACTCTCACAATTTACACAAATCTCGACATCACGTATTTTTGTGTTAATTAATCAATTGATTTATTAGTTTCTTATAATTTAAAAACTCAATTCATAGATCATATTATTTTAATTACAATAGATCATTGATTCAAAATAAATTAACAAATAAGGTAAGAGGTAGATCGATTACTAAAAGAAACTACTCTTTTATGGACGGTGTAGTCATCGTAGAAATGAATTGTATTCACAACAGTTTAGAATGGGTATAATCCAATATCATTTCTAATATTGATTTCCAGACCAGATAAAAATATTAATGAATAATATAAGTGAACAAAATAGAGTAAAACATAAGAAATAAAAGAGGAACTAAGAAGTTTATTACACAAAGACAAATATTACAATATGAGAAGGACAAGAAGGATTCGATGAAGATATCCTTGCTTCAAGAGACCCCCCTATGAGTATAGGAAGTTATAGAACCTCCAATATGATAATAAAACTCCTATGGAACTCCAAAATAGTATAAATTCACTCCTTGGTCTAACTAACAAATGGGGTTCCCAAGGTTCCAATTTATAGCCAAAATGGGAAGTGGTTTTGGGCACCTAGATTTCGAGATACCACTTATGTCTTGATTTTGGGTTGGTAAATGGAATTATCTCGACTTTTATAAAAGAAAAAAGTTGTAGGACAGAAACTTAAATACCTCCATGTAAAATTTTGTGGCCAATGGAGGATTAAAACGCGATATATGGCCGAAATACAGAACCAAATCTTTGACTTCGTGCAGATTCTATCCCCTAGACAGATCAGTTAGGACGGGCCAAAATATGGTCGATTTGGCCTTGGGTTTCTTGAGATGAGTTGTATAAAAATTAAATTTTAATCATCCCAAAAATTTTCAGCCCATTTTGATTCACATATTTCTCAGAATTTTCAAAATAGTGGACAAATATCATTGGGATTCCATGCAGTATGACCGATTTTCCTTTTGGATCATCTTTGGGGCCTCCAAATCACTTCCTCCTACAATGAAATCACCCAAAAAAGTATGATTTACATTTTTAATAGTGATAAAAATTGAATAATAAAATCAAATGGTAAGTGAAATTTTTTATTATATTTATAATTTTAAATATAAAACCAGTTTAAAGCAGTGATGTAAAGGTGAAATAAAGCAGTGAATTGTGGTATGATGAGACCTATTTTTATGAAAACCCCTTATGAACTGTGGAATAATAGGAAGCCTAAGGTTAATTACTTTAATGTTTTTGGTTGAAAAGTATTTATCTTTAATACAAAATATAATCTTGACAAATTCTCATCCAAAAGTGATGAAGGAGTTTTCTTAGGTTATTCAACCTCTAGGAAAGCCTATAGGGTATTCAAAAAAATAACTAAGTGTGTAGAAGAATCTGTACATATAAAATTTGATGAAATAGATCCACATAAACCAAAAACCTCCCTATAAAATATTTAGGACAATCTTTCCAGTCTATATATAAATCCTAAACCTTCTAACTCTATTGTTAAATAAGAAGATAGTTCTGGAAAATCTCCAGACTCTGATCATAGGGAATCTGAACCTGTTGAAGAACCTAAAATAACCGAACTTTCTTTCTATATACCTATTATAACACTTAAGAACCATCCCTTATATTATGTAGTTGGATACTTAGATAAGGGAAACACACTAGAGCTTCTCTAAGAAACCAAGTTGAACATAAAGCCTTTTTGTCACAACTTGAACCTAAGAACATCAATGATGCAATCAATGGTGAATTTTGGGTGATGGCTATGCAAGAAGAATTAAATCAGTTTGAAAGGAAAAAAGTTTGGAAACTAGACGATAGACCCAAATACACATAGAAAATAGGAACTATGTGGGTGTTTAGAAACAAAGTGGATGAAGCTGGTACCATAGTGAGAAATAAGGCCAAACTAGTTGCACAATGATATAGTCAAGAAGAAGGAATTGACCATAAATAAACTTTTTCACCGGTTTCTAGACTTGAATCCATTATAATTCTGCTAACATATGCATCACATATCAATTTAAAACTATATCAAATGGATGTTAAAAGTAAATTCCTAAATGGGTATATAGCTGAGGATATTTTTGTTGGACAACCACCCGATTTTACAAACTCCCATTTTCCAAATCATGTTTTTAAATTAACAAAATCTATGTATGGTTTAAAACATTCTCTAAGAGATTGTTATGATCGTCTCAACACTTTTATTATTTCTAAAGGTTTTACAAAAGATATAGCTGATCCTACTATTTTTATAAAAAGAATGTCTAAAGATGTTTTATTTGTTCAAATCTATGTTGATGAGATTAGTTTTAGATCTTCAAAAAATTCTTTATGTATTGATTGTTAAAAAATGATGCAAAATGAATTTGAAATGATTTTAATGGGTGAACTCAAATTATTTCTTGGATTTCAAAATTTTCAAAATAAATAAGGTATTATTTTAAATCAAAGTTAATATAATAAAGATCTTTTAAAACGTTTTAATTTGGATAGAACTAAAAGTAGTGATACTCCAATGAGTACCACCTATAAATTGGATCTTGATGAAAATGGAAAATTTGTTGATCAAACCAATTACAAAGGGATGATTGGAAATCTACTCTACTTGACTTCTATTCATCTTGATATTATGTTTAGTGTGCGTATGTGTGCTCATTTTCAAGAAAATCATAAAGAGTCACATATTCTTACAGTTAAAAGGATTTTCAAATACCTCAAGTATACTACCAACTTAGGACTGTTCTATCCTAGAGGACAACCTTTTGATTTAGTTAGTTCTTCTGATACTGATTTTGGTGGTTGTAAGTTAGATAGAAAAATAACCTCTGAAACATGTCACTTTTTGGGAAAGTTTCTAGTATCATGGTGTAGTAAGAAGCAATTTTTTTGCATTATCTACTATTGAATCTATATACATAGCTGCTAGTAGTTTTTGTACTAAGATTTTTTGGATAAAACAAACATTACTGGACTATGGATATCATTTTAGGAATGTCCCTATAAACTATGACAATACAAGTGTTCTAAGAATACGATTTATCACTCTAGGACAAAAGATATTGATGTGAGACATCAATTTTTGAGAGATCATTATAAAAAAGGTGATATAAATCTTGAATTAATTGGAACAGAACATCAAATTGCTGATATATTTACTAAGTCATTAAATTCTGAGAGAATGAGTTACATTAGACATGAGTTAGGGATGATAAATTCTTGAGGACTTACTGTTAATGACTCAATGATAGAAATTATTGTGGATAAATCATCAATAGGACCTACTGATGATGTCTCACCGATGTGAATTATCGATGATGTCTCACCGACATGACTCACCGATGATGTCTCACTGATGGCGACTCACCGACGGGTCTCAATGATGTGTCTCACCGACCGATACTTTTATTCCTCTGTATGGAATTTTAAATGACACTATTTTATTTATTTCTTTTTATTTGAATATGAATTTAGTATTTTATGATTTTGAATACCTAACTGATGAAATTAAGGATCGATCCAACTTATTTACTTACTCTCACACTCCTTCTCTCACACTCTTGCCTTCAAACCTTTCTCTCTCAAGCTAGTACCTTTTTCCTTTGAGCCCAAAACCTTTTAATATGAAAAATAGATTAACTTAAATGCTTTTATGAGATATATTAGGATTAATCACATCCATCCAAGAAGTAAAGTGGTGAATCTGGCCAAGAAAAACCACCGCCTGTTCATCCCGAACTCACGAATCGCGTTGTGACCCCTAAGAAGGAAGTACATTTAGAATGGATATTTTCCAGTAAGTCTCTTCTGCTGAATGTATTGAAAACCCAAGGGTTCTTGGAGTGGTTATCCTATAACGAGAGGCCATACTATCTAAGGCTGGTACATGAGTTTCACCTATATGCTGAGTTTCTTCTGGAAGGATATGAGGTGTTTTGGATAAAGTTAATAGTGGATGGAAGGAGTGTCATTTTAATCTAAGCATTGGGAATAATGCCTAAAGGTACCCCATGATGGTGTTTGTGATGACCACCAGAGAAGTGCTCCTTCAACAAGTGACCTCTTCAGTTATGAGGGAGCTTTGTCTGAGTTGATAGGCAATGGAGAGCGTAAGAGGCCGATTGCTAAAAATCTTGATGGTGAGAGTATGATTTTATTCAAATTCATCTAGCATAAATTATATCACAGGAAAGTATATTTTTCATCTCTTAAGTATCAAGATGTTTACTTGATTTATAGGTTGAATAAAGGTCATAAGGTAAATTTTTGAAAATATTTTATGGTTCATATAAGTGAGATGATTAAATCCTATTATAGGACCAATTCTTTGTTTTATCCTAGAATTATCTCTGCTATGTTGAAGGAAAGGTTTTAGTGAATGAAGGTGAAGAGAAAATTTTAGTTTTCAATGGTTTCTATCTAAATAAGGTTATCTACAAGAGAATGAGAATAAATTGGAATCCCTAGAATAAAATGTGAGTTGAGGATAATGATAATTTATATGAATATTTCAATCCTATTGATCATTCCTCGAGGCCAAGAAATATGATAGACCCTAGTATAGGACCAGATGAAGTTGGTGTTTATTCTGATGAGGATGTGCCTGAGTAAGTTCAAAGAGATGAATCTCCAATAGATGACAAGAGTGATATTAACATTGCTGATAGTCCATTAAGGATGACTTAGGGTCCTGCAAGTCCACCTAGACCTTTGCCTTTTAAGGAACCACTTATACCTGAGAATGATAGTGAAGTGACTAAAGAGTCTGAGGATGCTGAGTGTGTTAATAGATCAGGTAGTGAGGATGAATCTGTTGATGAAAAAGGAAATGTTAGTTAAGAAGAAGAAGATGATGATTATGATGGATTTGAGGAAGATGATGAGTAATATAATGGAAGTGACAGAGAAGAAGAAAGTGATAGAGAAGCTGGAAGTTATAAAGAAGATGAGGGCACTAATGGTTTAGATAGTGGATCAGATCATCCGGGTGATGATCAAGGACCTTATGTAGAACTTATTGGACCTACCTTAGCAGAGCATGAATTAATTACGGAACAACATGTATCTCTTGATGATCATGTTGAACCAGTTGTGGTTAAGTAGAGGGCTACTGATTATCCTATTCATGTTGAAGTTCCTACTGAAAAAGAAGTCTTAGTGAATATAGTGAGAGATCTAGTCTACTCTATAATGAGAACATCAACTAAGGGGGAGAAACATAGACAAGATAAGAGAGCTAAGGTTTATGTACTGGATCCTTTGGATGAAATTATTTTACATGTATGGAGGAGAGATCCAGGATATGTAACGTTTGGTCTGGATTATCCTGATTCAGAGGATAGGAGAGCCACTCCTACTCTTTCTCCCACTCCTTTGACTACTCCAGAGCATGTGACTAAAGCTGATATTAATACCTTTAAAGAATAACTTTTAGTTTCAATCTGATATGTTCCTCCCAGTAAACTTGTTTTTATTCTAATAATTAGTGAAAAATATGCTGATTTGATTACTGAGAGAGTTGTATCTCATGATGATCCAAGGTTGATCTCTCTGGTGGAAAATTTTGTTTCATACAATCAAAAAATTAGAAATGAGTTGGTTGATATGGTTTCAGCCATTAACAAGTTGAAAATTAAATATAGAGAGTATTTGGAAAAAATTTCTTAGAGATACCTCTTCTGAGTCTTCTGAGGATGATTCACATGCTCCTCTAACTCTTGATCTATCCATTTTTAAGAAAGTTATGAAAAATGTTGTGACTAATGCTTCAAATTCAACTACTCCTCCAGCTATAACTCTATCCCTTGATCTGGTTCAGTTAAAATAATATATATGATATATATTTCAAGGTACCTCCACTTCAGATGCTCCTGTTTCTCACTCTCCTGATGTTGAGATGGTTGGAAATGTGATTAGAGAAGAACTTCAAATGATGATGGGTGGCACTGACTAGGATAGTCTCTTAATGATTAAGCATAACTGTGATCATATTCATGACATGGTTAGATTTTACACCAAAGGTGCTACTAATGCTCTGAAAGAAATAACCAAGAAGGTAGAATTTTATTATAAAAGGGTTTACACCAAGAATTAGCTGACCAATCATTTAAAATATTTAGTAAATAATTTGAGGTCACCTCTAGTCACCCAAGCTTTAAAAGAAGAGGTCAAACAACTTAAGGAATTCACCCCTACCTTATAGAAGTTTATGGAGAATAAAGTGGATTTTGAGAAGAAAATGGAATATAGTGGTGAGGTCATCAGGGACTTCATCAATCTACTCAAACTGTACCCGCATCATCACATCACATCCATTGTTTCTCCATCTATTGCTCCTATCAGACCAGTCCTACCTACTTCTACCTCTTCTTATACTCTTTTCTCACCTTTTTACACAAACACTAATCAATCTCTTAGCCAGATTAGAACTGTCATCCAACAATAACTCATAGGTCCTGCTTCCCCTTCTAGACTGAGACTTGCTCCATATGTTTTTCAAGGAGTGCATCTTCCTTCCCTCACTTTTGGATCTGTCCCTTACACCAACACTGCTTATGCACCTTCTGCTCCTCCATCCTCTGCTTCTGATAAGGTAAAGGAAGTTATGGACTCTGATGTGACCAAGAAGTATTTGGATTACTTTTTTATAGGTATTTTAAATACCTTTTTTTTGTACTATTTTTGTTATCCCTTGTACTACATGATTAACGGAATACCTTATGCGATTTCATCTCATTGTTATTGCTTTATCAGTTAGTTCATTTTCATTCAGTGTTTCCTTTTTGATAATCCCAAAATGGGGAGAAATAATATGGAATCTATCTCAGGGGGATATTAATATTAAGCTTGATATCAAAAGGGAACATATAATTGAAAAAGACCATTTAACAAGTAATATTTCCTTTTGTTTATTTTAAAATTTCATCTCAATAATCTGTGTAATATGTTAAGTAGATTTTTTCTATGATCATCATAAATCAAGTATTGTGGAATATAATTCCATGATTTGTGATCCTAAAAAAGGGGGATATTGTTGGACTCCTATAGTTTTAATGCTAACAAATCAGGCTTAACTATGCTTAATTATGATAATTATGATTTATTAAGATACATTGTGTTTAATCATGTTTACTTATAATTTTAACCTCTTGTGTTAGTGTTTACATCATAAGACAAAATTATATATTTTGGTTAAGTGTAAGACACCGATAAGTATGATCTACCGATACTTTTCCTACCAATAGACAAGTCACTGATACTTGAATAACCAATACATGAGCTACTGATGACATAAGATACTAAAAAACTGAGTCACCAATAGATGTCCATGCTACCAATAGAGAGACTAACTGATAGAGAGAATCATATTTTTTGCTAAGTATGAGTCACTGACAGCTTGACTCACCGAAAAATTGAGTTACCAATAGATGGGCTACCGATGCCTAACCTACCAATGTATGAGCTACCAACACTTGACCTACCGATGCCTAAGCTATTGACGCCTGACCTATCGATGTCTAAGCTACTGACGCCTGACCTACCAATGCCCGAGCTGCCAAAAGACTGACCTACTGATAGTTTGAGATACCAAAATACTAAGACACCGATGATCTATATTTTAAGTTCAAAATTATTATTAACGGTCATATTTATGAAACTTAGTGCAAAATATTATATTAATGAATGTTTTTGTATTTTTTAGACAACATTTAATGATTTCAGAGACTAGTATGAGGTACGAGGTACCAGTGGACATGGTTCTTGTATGCTACACTATATAAAGTTAATATCTGGATCAACAAGATGAGAAGCACGACCTGATAAAACAAATAGAGCTGTTTGTGCACCTTAGAACTACACAAGCTCTACCGACCAATTGTGCATACCAAGAGAAATTTCTAAGAACCAAAAGACCAAAAATCTCTACAGAAACAACTTAGAAGAAAAGAACACTTCGAGAAAGAATTTACCTTATTGTAAATAGAAGACCAAAGCAAAAAAGACACTCTTTTTTGTAGTATGTTTCTGGAAGACAACTCAAGCTTCACTTCTACCATCTTGAAAGAGTCTAGAAGCTGTATAGAACACCACACAGAGCATTCTAAACCCTATTCTCATTACATTGCTCTGATTATATATATTATTTACATTTCAAGTAGTGTGTTTGTCTTTATTTTATAAACACACACTGAATCCTGTGCTAAACTATAAGATACATAGATATCTTCACCTACCTATCTTATTACACTTTACACTCCCACAAATAATAGTGGAAGAGGTCCCTACGTGGCATGTCTGTCTGTTTGTCTTGTACTCCCATGAATACTATGGAAGTGGTCTGGTGACCAGGATAGTTGTATGCTATTGTGTCTGATCCATGGTGTGGATCAAGTTGATTTAATATAAACTTCTTGGTGGAAGTTGATCACCAAGTAGAGAGGATTAAGTCTCTGATTGATATTGAACCTCTTGTTTTAAATCCGCTGTGATTTTTCAAGTTTAGTTGTCTTATCTGTTTTTATTTATTAAAATAAAAAAACTTCACATCACTCTGATATTTAATCTTTGATAATTTTTAAATTAGAATTTGTTTTAGTAGACTGATTACAAAGTGTAAAATAATATAGTATTTTGTTTTAACTGAGAACTAATCAATCTTTGATAAATCTTTTGAACAAACAAAACTTTTATAAATATTCTACTTTGGTTAACTATTCCATTTTGTTTTAAATTGGGGAAATTTGAAATAACTTTTAAATAAAGGTTTTTGATAGAAATTCTTATAGGAACTCAATTCACCCTCTCTTGAGTGTCCTACTCCGACCAACAATTACCAAATACATGAGACACACTAGTCATGTCGGTAAAAAAATCAACTCAAGATGGAACCTTCACCATGGAAATGATGAATGATAGAATACCGAATGAAGAGTCCCAAAGGAAAGATGAGGGATGTATACTTGAATCAGAATATCTTATCATGAAAATAAAAGGGAAGAAAAAATGACAGGGAAGAATCAAGGTAAGAGAACCCTATGACCAAAGGATACAAAGGAGTAAGCGATCAAAATCCTGATCAAGATATGAAATGAAGTGATACCACATTGGAAATCCCGAACACTTTATCTAGGAGTGTAGGAGACTAAAGTTAGAGTAGAAGAATCATAAAGGTAAGACACAAAATAAGGATGTTATAATTATCAATGAAGAGATCATTATCATTTAGAAAGATAATTGAGATAGTCTTGCAATCCAAGACTCGATATGGGTGATTGATTTGGGCACCTCCTACCAAGTCACCACCAGAAGAGATTTCTTCTCGTCGTACACATCATGGAGTTTCATACATATGAATATGGAAAATGATGGTTCATCCAAAATCACCGTATTTGTAATATTTTTCTATAGACTAATATTGGATACAAGTTACTGTTAAAGGATGTGAGTCATTTTCCTGATATTCGACTCAATCTAATATCCACTGGAATGATTAACGATTATGGATATGTTAGTTACCTTAATGATGAGAAATGGAATCTTAACAAAGGTAACATGGTAATTGATAAAGGAAATAAATATATTTTTATTTATTTCATAGATGTCAGATCGTGTGGATGAGTAGTCAATACATCCAAAAAATATGTTACTGTGGAAGTTTGGAACAGGTGACTTGGTCTCATGAGTGAGAGAGGAATCAGAATGCTCTTCAAGAAGGATCTATTGTTAAGAATAAAAGGTACAAATTTGGATACCTGTGTTGAATGCATCATGGGGAAAAATATAGATCATTATTTCATAGTTATTTACTATCCAAAAAAGTAAATGTTTTAGATTTGATTCACACTGATATTTTTATGATGAGCACTAAGTCAACGAAAGGTGCTATTTATTTTGTTACCTTCATATATGAAAATTCTATAAAATTTTAGGTCTTTTATTTGAAAAATAAAGATCAAGTGCATGATGTTTTCAATTAGTTTCATGTGAAGGTGGAAATAGAAATATGTAGAAGGTTAAAATGTGTGCGAGTAGACAATAAAGGAGAGTACCATGGTCCTTTTGAGGAGTATTGCAGAAGTTTCAAAATTAATATGTAAAAATAACTACCAAATATGCCTTAATATAACGATGTTGTGAATAGGATGAACAAAACAATTTGCAAGAGAGTTAAATGTTGGTCTCAAATGCAAAGTTTCCAAACACCTTTTGGGGGGAGCCAATGAGGAGCACAATTGATCTTATCAACCTTTATCTATCAGTTCCTCTGAACTATGATGTTCTAGAAAGGGTTTAGATAGGTAAATATGTTTTATACAAAAATTTAGATTATTTGGATGCATGAAATTTGTTCACATCCCAAAAGATGAGTGGGCGAAGCTGGATGAAAAAATAAAGCAATGTATCTTTTTGGGATACTCTCATGAGGAGTATAGATATCAACTCTCAGATCCTATCAGTAGGAGAATATTCATAAGAAGGGATGTAATGTTTCTTGATGATTAGATGATTTAAGATATTGAGAAGATAGAAAATGTATAGAAGTTTCAGTCCAAGGAAATTCAAATAAATCTGGAACTAGTCTTACCACCATCAGTTCTAACTAGTGCGAGAGAGATACATGACACTGATGATACATCACCATTAGGTAATATGTCCTCATATTATGATATGTATCCATTATATGATATTACAGAACCAATTCCCCCTAAAAGGTAGTTTAAGAGATCCACCATATAACAAAAACCGAGTTATTAATACTCACCACATGAGTATGTGATGCTCACTAATGGGGGAGATCCAGACAGTTATGATGATACGATGAGGATTCAGTAGAAGTTGAAATGGAAAAAGGCCATGCATGAGGAGATGATATCATTATACAAGAACCATACATTTTATTTGATGAAGTTACTATAAGGAAATAAGGCACTCAAGAAAAAGTGGGTGTATAGAATCAAAGGAGAAGATAGAATCTCACAACTACGCTACAGAGCCAAAATGTTTGTGAAGGGATTTGGTTAAAATAAAGGTATTGACTTTGATAAAAAAATTTCTCCTATTATAAAAATATATTCTATTAGAGTTGTTCTTGGATTAATGGCTAGTCTAAACCTGTAGGTTCAACAACTGGATGTAAAGAAACCATTATTACATAGTGATCTTAATGAGGAGATATACATGGAGAATCCACAGGGATTTAAGGTTAAAGGTAAAGAAAAACTATTATGTAAACTTAGGAAAAGTTTATATGGTTTGAAATAGTCACTGATGCAATGGTATAAGAAATTTGACTCATTCATGGGGAAAAATGAGTACAGGAGGATGAATTCTAATCACTGTGTTTTCATCAAAATGTTTTTTGATAGTGATTTTATTATCTTGTTGCTTTATGTTGATTACATGATGATAATTGGTAGATATATCACCAATATTGATAGGTATAAGTAGTTGAACAAGTCTTTTGAAATGAAGGACTTGGGAGAAGCTACTCAAATTATTAGTATGGCGATTACTCATGATAGGAGGAATAAAAAGATTTAGCTATCTCAGGAATAGTGCATCGAGAAAGTTCTTGAAAGATTTAACATGAGAAAGGATAAACCAGTTATCACTCCACTTGTGAGTCATTTCATGCTCACGATAATCTATAGTCCTTCAAATTAAGGGGAGAGAGATGAAATGGAGAAAATTCCTTATTAGTTAGCAGTTGTAGTCTTATGGATGCTATGATGTGCACCAAACTAGAAATTTATCACATTGTTGATGTTGTGAGAAAATTATTATCAAATCCTAGAAAGGATAACTGGAAAATAGTCAAATAGATATTAAGGTATCTCCAAGGTACATCTAGTCATTGTTTATGTTTTAGAAATGATGAACCTTTTTTAGAAGGATACACAGATGTTGATATGGTTGGAGATGTAGACATGAGTAAATACTATCAGGGTACCTGATATCATTTACAGGGGGAGCTGTATCATGGAAATCATGACTTCAGAAGTGTGTTTCCTTGTCTACCTAGAAGTAGTGTATATCACAGTCATTGAAGGATGCAAGAAGATTTTGTTTATGAATAAGTTTTTACAAGATCTAGGAAAGATTCAGGAGAATTATATTCTCTATTGCGATATTCAGAGATCTATTCATCTCAATAAGAACCCAAAATTTCATTCCAGTTTTAAACACATCAATGTGCAATACCACTGGATCTAAAATGTGTTGGAAGAAAGATTTTTGAATGTCTAGAATCCACACCAATGATAATGGGGTAGATATGATGATGAAGGTTCTACCAAAAGAGAAGTTAAAATCCTAAAAGGATACTGCATGTCTAGATTTTACCCCAAATTGGATGTGAGGTATAGATTTATGGGGTCACTCCCAATTTTGGGAGAAATCAGTGGAGGATTCCTTTTTTTTTTTCAGAAACTTCTATATACGGAGTAATCTATCGATAGAATATGTATTCTGATTTGGTGGGAAACCAACATGGAACACAGTCGACGTTGTAGAAAATTTCAAGTCTAGATGAACTACCTAAACAACTATAGAAAAATTGGATTTTCCATCATCTATAAAACAAGAACGAATCCCATGAAATTTTAATGATCAAACATATTGTAACTCTGTGTATCCTCTGATATTTCATCCATATATAAATAATGGAACAAACCCCCTTTATATTTTGAATTTAGGTACACTTCCAAACCATGTTAATTTGTGCATTATCCCATTTTCCTCTTTTTTTGTGTTTGTTTTAATCGCCTAGAGGTTTCTCTTCCCAACAGATAAAAATGGAATATTAATAATAAAATCCATTTTGGGAATTTCTGATTTGGGTTCAAATCATATTAGAGGTATTACATTTGGATATCTATAATAGTATACCCAAAACCAATATATTTATACATGTTTGGGTGCTAAGTTTTTTATTTTATATACTTATGAATTTGTTTTGTTTTATGACAACTTATTTCTGTTTTCTATTCACAAAAAATTTATTTTTGATAGAAATATTTTTATTCTTGATTGAATATTATTCAATCATCTAGGGTATTTTATCATAAAATAGTATTCAACCACTATAGAACATAATTATAATATAATATTTATTTTGATCTGTTAACCAAAAAACATTTTTCATCAAGCAGAGTGACACTACCTGACCCACTAAAGTTAAAGTCTTGTTTTCAAGATATTACTTAATTTATTAATTTTTTCTATCATAAAAATGTTATTAAATGTCTATTACTCCATATTAATTAGTAAATTTTTAATTAATATCAATTTTTAATTATTTTATAAACCATTTTAACTAAATCTGTTACATATTAAGTATAAATACATATTTAATATTATATAAATCATATTTAATAAAAAATATTATATCTATGTCAATATAAATATATTTAAATATTTAAATATTATTTTTATAATATATATATGTATGTATGTATGTATGTATGCATGATAAAGGAAGACCGTGGAGCCTTTTGAGCAAGTTGCGTGAGTTTTTCCCTACACCTCTTCTGGTGGGGGTGATTTTGATGAGGTTTTGTCTCACTATGAAAAAGTTGGAGGACAATCCCAAAGTGAGGTGATGATGGAGGGATTCTGGGACTCCCTTTCACTAAACTCTCTACATTACCTCGGCTTCTCTTGGTCCCCATTCACCTGGTTTAGGGGTCTCTCCATGGAAGGTCACATCACTGAAAGGCTGGATAGATCCATGAGTACTGATGACTGGAAAGCCTTATTCTAAAATTTCTCGGTGGTTCACTTGACTCCAGTTTCATCTGACCATTGTACCATCCTTTTGTCTATGATTTCACAAAGGGAAGTTAGCAGGAACACACACCCCTTCCATTTTGAAAGTATGTGGCTCCATGATAGGAGCTGTGAGGAAGTTGTCTGATTGGCCTAGGAGGGGTATACCCCAGGAGTTCCCTCTACTATCTGCAATGTGGCGAACAACCTGCAGAAATGGAGCTCATCCATATTTAGGGACACATGCATAAGTTTTAACTAAAAAGAGAGAAGGTTGAAGGCCCTCTTTAACCGGTCGTGTAGTGAACATGTGCTAAAGGAAATTTTGAGGTTTGAAAAGTAATTAAATGAAACTTTAAGGTAAAAGGAAAGATTTTGAAACATTAGGGTGAGAGAGTCCCATATTAGATATGGAGATCAAAATACCAACTTCTTTCATTAGAGATCATCCTCCAGGATAAGAAAGAACCATATATCTCAGCTTGAAGGCCTAAATGGGGATTTTATACATGATGTGGGAAGCATTCATTCTATTGTTATGGATTTCTTCAGGAACCTCTATAAGGATGAAAGCATCAATATCCTCTCAAGACTCACCTACTGCATCCCAAATATTGTTATCGATGATATGAACCAAAAACTAGAAAGTTATATCTCTGTCGAATAAATTCTTAAAGCACTACATAATATCTACTCTACAAAATCCCTAGGGCCCCGACAAGTTCCATTCTCTCTTCTTCAAATGATTCTGGTATATTGTGGGGCTCGATGTTACTCAGATGATTAAATATTTGTGGATGAGAAATTCTCCTTTGGAATACATCAACGAAATAGTCATAAATATCGTACCAAAAACTCAATACCCTTAAAAGATTATAGAGTTCATACCTATTATCATATGAAATGTTATTTATAAGATCTTCTCTAAAATTCTGGTGACTAGGCTGAGAGGGTTCCTCCCCCTTATGGTTTCTGAAAATCAAAGTGCTTTTGTCCCTATGAGGTCTATCACTGATAATGTGGATATTTTATATTAAATATTCCATTCCACGAAGACCCATTCCTATTCTAAGAAAGGTCTCATGGTAATGAAACTTGATATGATGAAGGCCTATGACAGGGTCGAAAGACCTTTCCTTGAACCGATCCTTTTCAAAATGGGATTTGGGGCTAAATAGATCCTCAATGTTATCAAACATGTTATCTCATTTTTTATGGCATCAATATTAATGGAATGAGGTCAGAGAGCTTCAAACCATTGAGGTGTCTACATCAAGGGGATCCTCTTATGCCTTTCCTCTTTATTTTAGTGGCAGACATTTTCTCTCATCTCATCCAAAGTTCTGTGGAGCAAGGGATCATTCATGGAGCTAAGTTATGTCATAATAGACCTTTTGTATCCCACTTATTATTTGCAGATGACAAACCTCCTTTTTTCATGGGCCACTCCACAATAATTCTCTATAATCTTGAATATTATTAATCTTTATGAGAGGACGTCGGGGCAAAAAATTAACCCCTTGAAGTCTAATATGTCCTTTAGAAAAGGTGTTTTGTCTTAGAGGAGAGAGGAACTTCAGCGGCTATGTGGAATCCCTATTATGGAGAAACACCAGAAATACTTGGGTCTCCTTACTCTTGTTGGAAGATCAAAAAACAGGTTTTTGCATCAATCATGGAGAATGTGTATAATATAATCATTATATGGTATAACAGGAAGATATTCAAGGATGGGAAGGAAATTCTTGTTAAATTCGTCGCCCAAGATATTCCCTCTTATGTCATGCCGCTCTTTAAGTTCTCAGACACCCTGGTTGACCGAATCCATTATCACTTGTCAAACTTTTGGTGGGGATCTTACAATGGAAAACATAATACCCATTAGATGTCTTGGTACAAGCTATGTGTCTCTAAGTTCCTTAGAGGCCTCGATTTTAGGAACCTTAAGTTGTTCAACACATTCCTCTTGGAAAAGAAAGGGTGGCAGATGCTTTCTTGATCGAATTCTCTCTTTTTTAAGGTCCTTTGTGCAAAATACTTCCCTCACTCTGATTTCTCCCAAGCCCATTTGGGGCCAAGCCTGATATTCTTGTAGCGTAGCATTTGGGGTGCCAAATCCCTCCTTGATCATGTCGGTTTCTATAGAATCATAGATGGAACTAAGGTTAGCATCTGGAATGACCCATGGCTGGATAAGGACGTCAATATGAGAGCATCTTCGACTATGACTCTGGGTTTCAAAGATGCAAAAGTCTGGGACCTTATTAAGGACTCACTTGAGGAGTGGGATCATGATAGAATTTGCGAGTGGTTTAATGAGAGTGATTGATGCCTCATATTCAGTATCCCACTCATGTTTGGGGTGGGCATCGACCAACTCTGTTGGAATGGAGAAGCCTCTAAGAAGTAATTTGTTCATTAGGGCTAAAAACTTATGGTCCGTGACTTTATGTAGGCTCACCCGGCCACTCTGTGGAAGAATATATATACATTGGACACCCCCAAGGACAAATTTTTGTACTTGAAGGCTTGATCAGGGGTACTTCCTATTCACGATCTGCTGAAAAGGATACATCTGACTAAGGATGATTTATTCCCTCTGTGCTCTCAAATTACTAAATCTTTACTACACGCTCTTCTTCTGTGCCCTAGAGTGGAGGAGATTTGGAAAGAATGGTTGCCAAAATTTCTAAAGACCATTGATCCCAACATGGAGTTTGCTCTAATATTTAACTAGTGGATGTCTTCATCCTTTGTCCCTAAGAAGGTCGGACCGTTATGTTCAATTTCATGGCCAATTTGGATTAGATGAAATTATTGGATATTCTAGAAGATATCAACCCGAGACCGCATCTGGTTTAAAAGGGATATTGATTGGATAAACTATTCGATTTTGAAGGACAATATTTCGACTCATGACTACTTTTGTACTCCATCCTCTTCCTTCCCCCCGCTTGAAGGTGCCATTAAAATTAACTCTGATGCGACCGTTTCTATAGAGTTGAGGGTGGAGGTGGGGCTCATTGCATGCCATCACGATGGATGGGTTGTGGAAGCCCATTGCATGGCCTTTCATTCCTCATGTTTTCCGGTGGTGGAAGAAGCTTTTGCAATCCTCCAAGGAATCCTCCTTTCCCACTCAAAGGGATGAAACTAGGTTTTTATTGAATCTGACTGCCTTGAAGTTATCAATGCCTTGTCAAAAAGAGGGGAGGATTCGAAAAAGTTTGGTCTTATTCTTAGAAAGATTTGGTCCTGTGTTGGATCCTTTTCCTCTTGTGACTTTTCTTTCATTCTACATGGGGTTAATATCGCTTCTGTTGGGCAAAAATCCCTCAAGGTATCATTGAATCGTTTTTGAGGTGATTGTGTTTGTTGAAAAAGTGGACAACTGTGCTGTGATTGTTTACAAAGAAAACCATGTCATACAAACTTGTTTACAAAGGGGATTTCATGGTGGAATGTCGAGTTCAAGAGTTGTGGTCAACGATCCATGTTTGATTCAATAACTTCGACAAAGGAATGGATGATCTGGAGGCGGTACAAAAAGAACAGATACAAGGTGGTGCCGTTTTCTAGTGTTTGACAAATTTTTGGGCCTGAAAACCGACAAATGAAGAAAAGTGGTTTTTGGAAAATGGACTTGAGCGCCGTGTACTTGAAGGCTTAGAAACTTGCGCGCCATATGTTTTTCAAGATCATATCATCAAAATATGGTAAAGGGATAAGTGTCGCGCAAGTATTGGTGGTGTCGCGCAAGTGACTTGCGCGCCGTGAAAGATACTTGCGCGCTGATGCCTTGGAAGCTTGAGAACTTGAGCGCCTATGGTTTTTTAAGATCAGAAGATCAAAATATGTAAAAGTAAAGAGGTTCACGCAAGTTTGGAATTGGGTCGTGCAAGTGAATTGCAGGGGAAGATACCTGCGTGCCGAGACTTGCGTGCCGAGGGTAGACTTGCACGCCATCATGCAGGGTGGTCAAATTGCCTATAAATACTGGACCACCCCACCTCATTTCCCAATGGAGTTCAAAAGTTTGAGAAATCAGAGCTCCCGTCGCACAGGTGTGGTGGTCTCACAAGTGGTGGTGTGTCACGCAAGTGGGACTTACACGCCATATTTTAAGAAGGGCGATTGTTGGTAGTGGCGCGCCAATATTGGATTGGGCGTAAAAGGAAGTGTGTCGTGTAAGTTTGGAGTTGAATAAGCTTGTTTCGAGAAAGTGTGTGAGGTGTAATTGAATTCCAGTTGTGACTTGCGCACCGAGATAGACTTTCACACCAAGTAAGGTTTATTTCTGGTAGTGATTTTTAGGCTGCATGGAAGCTTGAAGTTTGCCCGATACCTTCGGTGCAAAGAGGGATTCATCTATGGGTGAAAGTTGGGCTTCAACAGAGCATCTATATAAAGAGAAAGATGAATTCATTCATGCAAATAAAGAGACCTATAGATCTATAAACTGTGAGTGGATCCTTTCTAGAGCAGTGAGCGAAGGAATAGGAAGAAGGTGATCCTCTCCACTGGCAGTGATCCAGAGAGAGAGAAACAGGGAGTGACCCTTGGGAAAGCAGTGAGCTGACCCTAAACATTGTAAAGTCAGTGAGCCTGGGATAGATTGACTATGCCCAAACCTTGTAATCCACAGCTAGTGAAGTTTAGTGGAATTTGGTACGACCGATAACCTGTCGGCGTATGCTCCTTGGAAGTAGCCCTTAGCAGTGAACCAAGTAAAATTGCTGTGTCCTGTGCTTTCCTTACTTTCTGTTTATATCGTGCAACATGAAAGAGAGAGAAGAGTTTTTTTCTTAACAACAAAACAAGATCATAACGGGATTTAATTTTAAATTATTCATACCCTGATTCACCCCCCCTCTCAGGGTATTCATCTTTTTGGACCTAACAACTTCCCATCAGCTGGTGAGATTTTGGATGTCATGGGGTAATCATTGTTGGGTCGATTCCTTTTTGGATTGGATCTGTATGTCTAGTTTAAATGATCATTAATATTCTTTCCTTTCAATATATATATATATATATATTATGAAGGTGAAATTTTGTTAGTGCTAAAAAAATGCTAACAAAGGGTGGTATTTTATCAACACTTTTAGCTAGCACAGATAAAAGTATCACTACTACAAATCACACTTTTAAAAGTTATAGAATTGGGATTTTTCAATACTAAAAAATCATTGACATGTTAAGAGTCCTTAAAATCCACAACCTTTATCAACACTAACAAAAATACTGATAAAGTTAAACTTTATTAATGCTAAAACAAAAACAATGATAAATATACGGACCAGGGGTTGGTTAAGTGGTACCGTGTACGGTTTCCACTCCCTGGAAATAGAACTGGCACAGGTTCGAATCCTGCCACACTCGAATTTAGCTGGGGGCGTGCAGCGTGCAGGTGGTGGGTTGGGCCCAAGACAGGCATGGTGTGTCATCCACCTATACCTTGTTACCCAATAACACATTTTCCACTTCGACAGTGGTGTAGTGGTGAAGGTGAAAAGCATAACAAAAATTTTCTTTGGGAGGTGTTGGGTTTGATTCCTGGGAGCCCACTCTTGGGAGAATTTCTCCCTCCCCCAGGATACACTCACCTTGGCGGGTCACCCGGTCCTGATGGGGTGGGTAAAATGAGTCACAACAGACCTGTGCTAATGGATTGTTGTGTCGAACCATTACCATTTGGGTTTTCACCCTCTGGGATGCTCTGTCATCTCGGACGACAATGACTCCCTCTCTCTGAAGTTACCTCTTCTTGGGGGGGGGGGTCCCTGTTGTGGAGGGTTAAAAAAAGTCACACATGAGGATTCCCTTAAAAAGAGAAAAACAATGATAAAGACACCTTTATGAGAATTTTTTAGCACTGATAAAAGGTGTCTTTATCATCATTTTTTAGCGGTGATAAAGGTAAAATTTATCAATGTTTTTGTTTAGAACTGATAAAATTCAAAAAATAATTTTTAATTTTTTTGTTCGACCAAGCCCTTTTATCGGCGTTCTGATACCCCCTTTATCAGCATTATGTTCCCCTCACATGCCCAACTGACCTTACCTGAGTCCGCCCTCTTTATCAATGTTTTCCAACCCCTTTATCATCACTTTTCACACCCTTATACTCATTTATATATATATATATAAATAATTCATTTTTTATTTATATATTTATTCATATAATTGTATACATTTATATAATTATTTTTTAATACATTTTAAAAATATGTCTATATATTTTATATTTAGATATAAATGTTATACATATTTACACACACACACACACATATATTTATATGTATATATTCACCTATATATATTTACACATATTTACATATAATTGTATATTTAGATATTAAATTTTTATTATAGATATGTTTATATATTATATTTAATGATAATTATATATTTATAAAAAATACATTTATATATGATGTATTTACATAATATTTAAATACACATACACAGATATACGCACACATATTTACACACACAAATGCACATTTATATTTCTCACATGCATGAAAAAATATTTATATATATGTATTTATTTACATATATTAGAATATACAAATAAATATTTTTTTTATTGACACATACTTATATATAAACATTACCTGTATAGGTGTGTGTGTGTGTGTGTGTGTGTATCTATGTGCACGCGTGCATTTTTATAAGATAAATAAAAGGTATAATTTTTTATTTAAAATAAAATGGATTATAAATATTTATTTCCATATAGTTTATATATTTAACAATATATTTTTATGTAAATATGTTTAAATATTTATTTGTACAATTGATTTATTATATGTAAATATATGAAAATATGTATATATTTAATTATAAATAGCCCTAAAATATGAAAATGGTAAAATTTAAGCATTGTAATATCCATATGAGTGTAATACCTGAGAATAAATTTAGTCTCGACTGAAAAAATAACAATACCCCCTCAAATGAGTCTAAAATTCCATCAAATGTTCAAAAATTAAGGCACACCGATAAAAAACTCAGTTTTGGAGGCCCTAAGAGCCTTTTGTAACTCCAAAAAAACACTAATCAGGGTCCACCTAGGTTATCATATTGTACTTTTTTTCACAAGCTTAAATTTGATATGCGTTAGAGGCTAAATGGACACTCAGATAAAAAATTATAGATGTTTGAAATTCAGGCATGTTTTCAACTTATCTTAGATCGTTTATTAATTTATTGAATTTTTATGTCATCCAATTGTTATTAAATTATTATTACTCAATAATAGTTAGAAAATTATTAATTAATATTATTTTATAAGTCAATTTTTACTAAATATATTATATATTAAGTAAAAATGTATATTTAGTCTTGTGGGAATCATATTTAATAAAATATATTATATTTATATCAATCTAAAAATATTTATATATTAATATATGTTTTTTAATGATATAAAACTTTTTTATGAAATATATTTTTTATCAACACTAAAATATATTGACAATGGGATGCATTTATATGTGCTTATCGGCGCTTTTAGCTAGCGCTGATAAAGAGCAGTATAGAATTTCACAGGACTTCTAGTAGTGTATTCCCTTTATTAGTGCTTTTGTTTTAACGATAATAAAGGGAAGTGATGGATATTGTTGATTAAGTAGTTGTGATTCAATAATAGATTTGTTATAAAATGAAATATATAGTTGGTATGAGATGATACAATTTCCACCTATATCAATACATGTGTTAAAAATGAAATTTATCTCATGTGCAAGATGAGATAAACTTGAGTACTAAGTTATATCTTCAAAAAAAATCTCATATACGAGATGAGATAATTTTTTTACAATGATTCATATTTTTAAAAGTGAAATGTACCACATGTGTAAGATTAGATAAATTTTAGTTGCAATAATATGTTTTAAAAAATGAAATTTATTTCACGTACTATATGAGATAAATTTGACATATAATAATAAATCTCTTTCAGATTGAAATTTATTTAATGTATAATATGAATTAAATTTCATATATAATAATAAATATTCTAAAAAATTAAATCAATGACATGTACTAGATGATATCAATTTAACATATTAATTTATATCTTTTAAAATATGAAATTCATATCATATATGATATATTTTATAAATTTAAGTTTATATAATGTTTTAGATTAAATAAATTTAAAATAAAATAGCACACATAAAAAAAAAGAAATTCTAAAAAATGAAATTTATGTGGATCAAAATCAATTTATTATTTTCCCAAGGAAGGATGAAAAAATAAATATAATAGGGGGTGAATTGTAAATTAATATTCAATTAAAAATTTTCAATTCTATAGTTTTAAGTTGACTTGATTTATGAAATACTGATCAATTCAAAGTTCAGAGTAAAAAGAGTGCATGCAGCAGAAATATAAATGGTATGAAATACAGTTAACACAACACAATTAAATTTGTCAGAAGATTATGAAAATCCAATAATAGTAAACTAAACAGCAGAAATTCAAAAATGAATAAAGCATAATTTTAAAACAAAAATTAGAGTATTGGTTAATAAACCAAATAAACCTTAAAAGGATATTATTAAAAAACCAAGCAAGCTTTAACCTTAGTGTTAAGGAATTTGATAAACCTAACTCAAGGTATACCAGATTTTAAACATATTGGAAGGTGCCATGTTTTTCTATCCTTGGAATCCCTTGAATTAACATGTTGGTAGGTATAGTGTTCTAGCCCCAAACACTCTGTATTCCTAACAATGGAAGACCCTGACTAAACTTGTTGGCAACGTCCCTCTTTGACACACTAGAAGAACTTGAGTTCTGTATTTTTATCCTCAAAAGTGCTTGATCACGCTTGATTGATGAATCAACAATTACAATATAAATAATAAGAGATTTACAATAAAACCACATGAGATAAATCTTAATAAAAACACTCAGAAAGAAAAAAATTATACTAATCGAAAGTTCTATCGGTAATAAACAATTTTCAAGATTCAAAATGATCAACAACTTTAAGAATTTTTGGTTACTGTAAAGATCCGGAAATTTCAAGGAAATTTTTTTCTTAATTTTCTTTGGAATTTTACAAGAACGCAGTTTCTGACGGCGCCTGATTCCGAGGCCCGGTGTGCTCGGAATTAATTTCCGAAGTTTGGCTCGGGTACGTTCAGTGAACGAGCGAGCGAGAATTTCTATCTTTTGAAACGGTGCCCGAAATCGAATTCCGAGGGCACCGATGGAACCGCAGCACCGGTAATTACTTAGGAACTCCTGTTCCGGAGTTGCATTTACACGAGTGTTGATAATAAAAATTGTGGAAGTTTATTTTATAACTACACTACAATTTTTATTAACTTACTCTAAGTGTTAGCTCATGGTGGAAGTTGGGTAACCACCCAACCTCCCTTGGGAGGTTATGAGGGTGGTGGGGCACACACGAACCCCACCTCTTCATATCCTCTAAAACCCCTCAACTCCCACTTAAATGATTTTAACTTAGTTATAACTTATGTCTTAAATGAGTTGATTTTAATGTGGTGAGTTGTGTGAGTCTTTTGAATTTCAAACACTTGAATTTCAAAAGGCATGTGAAGTTAATTAAATAAGTGGAGAACTTATTTCTTTTGGTTGGGTTGTGTTGTTTGAGAGCTTTTGGAAAGAAGGCTTAGAAGTCTTGAAGTTTCTTCATCCTCTTGACAAAGAACGTGAAGAACAATCGGACATCGACGAAGAACGCCACGTTCTCGGGAACCGTCTTCCGCGACGCCATACTCGCATTACCGACGACGTCTTCTTCCGCGAAATCTCTTTTCACGACGCCGAATCTCGTCACCCCTTAAATCAAGGTAGGGGTTTTAACTTTTTAAAGTTATGTGGATCTCTCCTTCGAACATGAAGGTTTATATTTGTCGGGCCTTGATTCCAAATCTTTTTATTTAATTTAAAAGATTGTGAAAGTTTATCATTCATTAAAGGCTGATTGTTAGCAAATAACGCGAGGGGGCCGGACCGCACGAACACGGCCAACCCTCCTCCTATTCATGTTGATTTTGTTGTTGATTGAAACGGGTGTGGCGCGGTGCCGTCGCACTGCGCAGGATCATGCGGCAAGAAACGCGCGGCGCCGTCGCGCCGCGTCGTTAAATAATGCAAGGACGCGACGCCGTCGCGCCGCGTCGAAGAAAGTTGAAGGCGCCACGGCCGGAGCGGGGCCGCGGTGGAGGGGCACGGTGTCGTCGCACCACGCCGGACAACGAAGGATGCGGTTGGTTCCGGGCCGCGGCGGAACGAGAAGACCGGCGGCCAGCCGGGCCGCCGGTGTCGGAAGCCGGAAGGGGGACCGGCCTTGCCGGTCCCGTTGAGGAAGAACCGGCTGGCCAGGTCGGGCCGGCCGGAAGGGAGAAAACCGGGGGAAATAATTTCCCCCGGCCAGCCTTAATGGCCCCCCCATTATGAGGGGGGCCGGTTTCACAAAGGGGGGGCAGGCGGCCCCCCCGTTTTCTCGAAGGCAGGCCCCCACGTGAGGGGGGGGGGGATTTTTCTTTAGGCACGGCAGATTGCCGCGCCGCCAGCTAAGGAAAGGCGGGGGCTTTGCCCCCCGCGCGCGGCACACGAACGGCGCCCAAGCCGCGCCGCCGTGCCGTCCCGCGCCGCCGCGCCGGACCGCGCCGCCGCACCGGGCCGGGTTTTCCGAGCCGGGCCGGGTCGTCGGGCTGGGTCGCCACCCGGGGCGGGTTGAACCGGTTCGGCCGACCCATGGGGGGGGGGGGGGGGTCGGGCCGGGTCGGCCCGGGCCCAGACCCCCAGTTTCGAACCACTTTTGGTCAAATGCCCGTATCTTGGGCTACGGGCCTCCAAACGACTCGCCGTCAGCGGCAACGCGATCCTTGGATCGAGACGGTCGTTTCGGTATACTATACTCAAGGTGCACCTTCCTTTTCGGGAGCCTACGTGGTTAAAACTCCATAGTTAAGCGTGCTTGTCCAAGAGTAGTGATCCGGATGGGTGACCTCCTGGGATGTTTCCCAGGGTGGGTGTGAGACGGAAAGGCCAATAACTAACAGATCGGGAGTCCGATTTTCACGCCGTCTGTTTCGTTGAATTCCTCTTGATGAGACAGATATTTTGGCATACTCCGCCCGAGGTTTGGACGCAGGTGGGGTACGGTCGGGTTGGTTTTGCCTTAAAAACCAACCGGGCCCTTGGAACGAAAAGGCCAATAACTCTCAGAACGGGCGTCCGATTGACGCGCCGTCTGTTGCGTTGAGTTCTTGTTGACGATACGGAACTTTTGGCATTCACCGCCCGAGATTTGGATGCAGATGGATAGTGGCCGGGTTGGATCGCACAAAAATCCAACCGGGGCCCTGGAACGGAAAAACTGATACCTTTCTGATAGAACGTCCGTTTGACGAACCATCAGTGGCGTTGGTGATCTCGTTGAGAAACGGTCCCTATAAGTATACCCTATGAGAGTTCGGGGTACAGTTGAGATACGGCCGGGTTTGGTTCGCTCACGAAACCAAACGGGCCCCTGGGACAAAAAGGCTAATAACTCACAGACCGGGCGTCCGATTGACGCGCCGTCTATTGTGTTGAGACCCCTATGACGGGGCGGTCCTTTGAGATACTTCTTCATGGGACTTTGAGATACTTGGAGTATCGACCTGTAGCTCATGGAGCGGACCCTCCCAGTGAGGAGCGTGCGGAGTACGGAGACCGTGTAACTGGCTGAGACCTGACGACTGCTTGACCGACTTGACTTGGAGTGAGTCGACTAGCCCAGTGGACGGAGCACGACCTTATGAGGTGCAGACCCATGGCGGACGGAGCACTACCTGTGTGACAGTGCAGACCCGCGGTACTCGTCCGGAGAGTACCTCAGCAGGCTACTAGGGGGTGTGCACTACTGTGTTTGGGTGACATACCTCGGCGGGAAGCACTACTGTGTCAGGGTGGCTGACCCGCGGTACTCGACAGGAGGAGTACTTCAGCAGTCTTAGGTTAGTGAGCAGTACCTCGGAGTCATGACAAGACCACTGTACACTCTAGAGATGGAGCTCTTCAGCAGTTACGGTTTCGATAATGAAAATCCTGGTTTGAGCTGAGACTTTTGACCTTTGTGTTTACCTCATGATTGAGATGGGTCACTTGATAACTTAGGTATATGTATGGGCATATACCTAGGTAGTAGTTATCCGTTGATTTCACAATCCTTGTGTTTCCTCATGATTGAGATGGGTTACTTGATAACTTAGGTATATGTATGGGCATATACCTAAGTAGAGGTTATCTATTGAGATCTTCTATGTGGTTATCCTTGTTGGTTTTAGTGAGACCTTGAGGGTCTCGGGGTCCCTACTGAGTATCGTTATACTCACCCCTGCACGGGATATGCCCGCACCTCTTTGTGTTGGTTGCAGACGACGGGAATTGCTGACAGAGGCCGAGTGTTCGAGGACTGGACGATACCTGGAGGTGGACTATATGACGAGATGGTACCCGGAGGAGGACCTCATGACGAGATGGTACCCAGAGGTGGACGTGACGACGAGGCGGTACCCGGAGGTGGACCACTGGGCGGGACATACTCGGAGCGAACGGCGGGACCCGAGGAGCAGAGGAGCTATCTGTACCCACCCTTCAGGTGGGATTTCCAGTGGACAGCTCGGCATAACAGCTTTACTTTTCATTTGATGTTTTCCCTTTTGAGTTGTACTTTACAGTTGGTCTTGTATTTCCGGCCCCTTTTTACTTTCCGCACTTACTGTTGTAATCAGTTTTTACTTAGTGTTTACTTCTTCTGCTTGTAATCTATGTGATTGTTTACTTTACAATGGCAATGCCTTCCCTTTTTACCGGGATTTACGCCTTGGTGCTAGTCGCCAGCCCCTGGCCTATGGAAGGCGGGCTTGGGGTAGTCACGGCACGGGCCCCGAGGACGGGTCGTGACAAATTGGTATCAGAGGAGTTCGGTTCTACCGCTGAACTTATAACTCTGATGTTTCTTTCTGTGAAGAAATAGTGTTGAGAGTACCGAGTGTGGTTTTCAGTTCAGGGAGTCCAGTGTTGGTGCGGGCAGCCGAGGTATCCATACACCAGGACCCTGACAACTGATTTCCGACTTTGTGCACGAAACACTGATTGCGTGTGTGTTTTCAAAGGTTTTCCCTTAAAACAGCTCAAACCAGGTCAGCTCACCAGGTATAAATGTTTGACCGTGTCACAATTTTTCTTTCAGGATTCCTTTTCACGGATGACCAGCTAGAGCCCAGAGGGATGTGCGTGCTGACAGCCTGTCGAGCGACGAGGCTTCGGTACAGGGCCCTCTTGCAGTTGAGGCACCAGCGGAGGCACCAGCGGTACTGCTACCCGTTGGGCCACCGATGCCACCAGCCCCAGCAGTAGGCGATGCATGACGCTTGAGCGCGCTGCCCGAGTTCCAGCGCCAGAGGCCACCCAGGTTCCGGGGAGAGACGGACCCGCAGGTAGCTGAGGTTTGGATGGAGGCTGTGGTGAGAGTCTTCAGGCTAGTGGGGACGCCGGCAGACTTCATGGTGATCTTTGCTACCATCCTCCTTCAGGCAGCATCAGGCAGGTGGTGGAGCCACTTGTTTCAGTTTTGCGACGGGATGAACTTCGCATGGAAAGACTTCGAGACCTTTTTCAGGGTGGAGTTTGTGCCAGTAGCTCTACACCCCGAGCGTGTACCGGAGCTTCTGCCTTTGCCGCGTGTTTTTAGATCAGTAGCCGAGTCATCTGTGGGCAGTAGACAGATGATGCAGAGGTCCAGGAGGACCAGACTAGCAGTTGGATGATCTCGGGTTTTAGGACCGGTGGTGCGGGGCACCCGGGGTGGGAACAGATCTAGGCGTGCCAGAAGCAGGTTGTGTTACTCATGCGGCGGAAAGGGTCACCTGGCACGTGACTGTCCGACTCCTCGTACAGTTGATCCGCAGGCTTTGGAGGAGCCACCAAGGTAGTAGAGCTCCGGGAGCAGGTGGACAGGAGCAGAACTAGTGGATACGTTCCTTGTACTTCTAGTTCCATGTTGTTGTTGTATTTGTGTCTTGTACTATGAGCTGCAATAATAAAAAGACACTTATCTTTGTTTGCTTTCCTATCTTTTGTTTGGTTGATACTGAGTGGTCCTGGTTAAAACTGTTGACTTGACCCTCACTTTCGAGATTTCTACTGGAGGAGACCCAGTGACCTCACACTAATGCCGATAGTATGACTCGACCCTTGGAGGAGAGAGTGATAGTTGGATCTCTTGGTAGTTACGTTGAGGCCTTACGACGTCATCCATGGCATGAATGCATCATTCATGTTGGAATTGACTGTATTAGGCAACGAATGTGGTTCATCCAGGGGATGAGACCAGATTTCTCTTATCGGCAAAGAAGAAATCATAGCAGCTCTTGTGAGGCTAAAGGAGGTCCAGGACATCCAAGAGAGGATGAAGACTGCACAATACAGTAAGAAACAGGAAACCGGTGCCAGTCTTAGAGACTTAGGCGTGTTAAAGAAGAGGAAGCTTAAAGGAGAGATGAGTCTACAAAGCAGCAGGCGTGGAGGCAGAGCTAGGAGAGCAGCATGAGGTGGTGTACATCCTAACATTGTACAACCACCCGCCTTAGTTATTCCTGCCAGGCTCAGGGAGCTGGAGGGCGGAGGAAGAGTGCGGCTGCATGCGGTCAAGGAGTGTGACCCAATGGCTCTAGAAATGATTCAATGGAAAGTCTGTGTCCACTACTAGCTGCTGTAGTAACGGACGTCGATGTGAATCATTCCTTGCTTTCACAAATCTTGTTCCAGACCTAGAGTTTCTGGTAAGCCGTGGACTTGACCCTCACGTCTAGAGATACCTTGGGAGGAGACTCGATAATCACACTTACGCCGATGGTGTGGTCAGACCCTCGAGGCGAGAGTTTCAGTTGTAATCTCTTAGTGGTAGCGTCGAGGCCTTACGACGTTAGTTTGAGTATGGAATGGGCAATAACTGTTCATACTCAAATTGACGGTTTTAGGCAAACGTCGGGATGGGTTTTCCTTGGTCGGCGAAAAAGGAAACCCCAGGCAACGCAGGGTAACTCTTGCACAGGAGGGTGCGACCGATCACTCTTGAGTCGGTCAACCTTACCCTCATGGCAGCAGCCTTTCGAGTTCCAGTTATAACAGAAAATGGAGACCTCTGGAGTTTGAGGATGACGATCACATCCTTATACGGGTCTCACCTCGACGAGGTTTATGGAGATGTGGCCAAGGCGGCAAGTTATCTCCGGGGTTCAGTGGACCTTCTTAGGTCCCCAGCTGGGTAGGCGGGGTGGTTTACCGCTTGACCCATTCACCGCAGTTGCACCATGTGCACGACGACTTCCACAAATCTCAACTGAGGAGATACGTGCTCGACCCTTCGCATACCATCGACCATGAGGAGCTGGAAGATGGCGATGGGGTGTCTTTCACGGAGATTCCAGTGGGGATCGAGGATCGACAGGAGAAGATCCTACGAGGACGATCGATTCCTCGGGTGCACTTTCTTTGGCAGTACGGAAACCTCCAGGTGAGCACATAGGAGCGGAAGGCTCAGATGCGTGCTCGGTACCGCTTTTGTGACCCTAGTTTGTGTTGAAGCTTTACGGGGACGTAAAGCCCTGAGGTGGAAGTAATGTAAAGATCCGGAAATTTCAAGGAAATTTTTTTCTTAATTTTCTTTGGAATTTTACAAGAACACAGTTTCTGACGGCTCCTGATTCCGAGCCCCGGTGTGCCCGGAATTAATTTCCGAAGTTTGGCTCGGGTACGTTCAGTGAACGAGCGAGCGGGAATTTCTATCTTTTGAACCGGTGCCCGAAATCGAATTCCGAGGGCACCGATGGAACCGCAGCGCCGACAATTACTTAGGAACTCCGGTTCCGGAGTTGCGTTTACACGAGTGTTGATAATAAAAATTGTGGAAGTTTATTTTATAACTACACTACAATTTTTATTAACTTACTCTAAGTGTTAGCTCATGGTGGAAGTTGGGTAACCACCCAACCTCCCTTGGGAGGTTATGAGGGTGGTGGGGCCCAAAAAAACCCCACCTCTTCATATCCTCTAAAACCCCTCAACTCCCACTTAAATGATTTTAACTTAGTTATAACTTATGTCTTAAATGAGTTGATTTTAATGTGGTGAGTTGTGTGAGTCTTTTGAATTTCAAACACTTGAATTTCAAAAGCCATGTGAAGTTAATTAAATAAGTGGACAACTTATTTCTTTTGGTTGGGTTGTGTTGTTTGAGAGATTTTGGAAAGAAGGCTTAGAATTCTTGAAGTTTCTTCATCCTCTTGACAAAGAACGTGAAGAACAATCGGACATCGACGAAGAATGCCACGTTCTCGGGAACCGTCTTCCGCGACGCCATACCCGCATTACCGACGACGTCTTCTTCCGCGACATCTCTTTTCACGACGCCGAATCTCGTCACCTCTTAAATCAAGGTAGGGGTTTTAACGTTTTAAAGTTATGTGGATCTCTCCTTCAAACATGAAGGTTTATATTTGTCGGGCCTTGATTCCAAATCTTTTTATTTAATTTAAAAGATTGTGAAAGTTTATCATTCATTAAAGGCCGATTGTTGGCAAATAACGTGAGGGGGCCGGACCGCACAGACATGGCTGACCCTCCTCCTATTCATGTTGATTTTGTTGTGGATTGAAACGGGTGTGGCGCGGTGCCGTCGCACTGCACAGGATCATGCGGCAAGAAACTCGCGGCGCCGTCACGCCGCGTCGTTAAATAATGCAAGGACGCGACGCCGTTGCGCCGCGTCGAAGAAAGTTGAAGGCGCCGCGGCCGGAGCGGGGCCGCGGTGGAGGGGCACGGTGTCGTCACACCGCGCCGGACAACGAAGGACGCGGCCGGTTCCGGGCCGCGGCGGAACGAGAAGACCGGCGGCCAGCCGGGCCTCCGGTGTCGGAAGCCAGAAGGGGGACCGGCCTTGCCGGTCCCGTTGAGGAAGAACCGGCCGGCCAGGTCGGGCCGGCCGGAAGGGAGAAAACCGGGGGAAATAATTTCCCCCGGCCAGCCTTAATGGCCCCCCCATTATGAGGGGGGCCGGTTTCACAAAGAGGGGGCAGGCGGCCCCTCATTTTCTCGAAGGCAGGCCCCCACTTGAGGGGGGGGGGGGGTTCTTTAGGCGCGGCAGGTTGCCGCGCCGCCAGATGAGGAAAGGCGGGGGCTTTGCCCCCCGCGTGCGGCACACGAACGACGCCCAAGCCGCGCCGCCGTGCCGGCCCGTGCCGCCGCGCCGGGCCGGGTTTTCCGAGCTGGGCCGGGTCGTCGGGCTGGGTCGCCGCCCGGGGCGGGTCGACCCGGTTCGTCCGACCCGGGGGGGGGGGGGGGGGGTCGGGCCGGGTCGGCCCGGGCCCAGACCCCCAGTTTCGGACCACTTTTGGTCAAATGCCCGTATCTTGGGCTACGGTCCTCCAAACGACTCGCCGTCAGCGGCAACGCGATCCTTGGATCGAGACAGTCGTTTCGGTATACTATACTCAAGGTGCACCTTCCTTTTCGGGAGCCTACATGGTTAAAACTCCATAGTTAATGGTGCTTGGCCAAGAGTAGTGATCAGGATGGGTGACCTCCTGGGATGTTTCCCAGGGTGGGTGTGAGACGGAAAGGCCAATAACTAACAGATCGGGAGTCCGATTTACGTGCCGTCTGTTTCGTTGAATTCCTCTTGATGAGACAGATCTTTTGGCATACTCCGCCCGAGGTTTGGACGCAGGTGGGGTACGGTCGGGTTGGTTTTGCCTTAAAAACCAACCGGGCCCCTGGAACGAAAAGGCCAATAACTCTCAGACCGGGCGTCCGATTGACGCGCCGTCTGTTGCGTTGAGTTCCTGTTGACGATACGGAACTTTTGGAATTCACTGCTCGAGATTTGGATGCAGATGGATAGTGGCCGGGTTGGATCGCACAGAAATCCAACCGGGCCCCTGGAACGGAAAAACTGATACCTTTCTGACAGAACGTCCGTTTGACGAACCGTCAGCGGCGTTGGTGATCTCGTTGAGAAAAGGTCCCTATGAGTATACCCTATGAGAGTTCGGGGTACAGTTGAGATATGGCCAGGTTTGGTTCGCTCACGAAACCAACCGGGCCCCTGGGACGAAAAGGCTAATAACTCACAGACCAGGCGTCCGATTGACGCGCCGTCTATTGTGTTGAGACCCCTATGACGAGGAGGTCCTTTGAGATACTTCTTCGTGGGACTTTGAGATACTTGGAGTATCGACCTGTAGCTCATGGAGCGGACCCTCCCAGTGACGAGCGTGCGGAGTACGGAGACCGTGTAACTGGCTGAGACCTGACGACTGCTTGACCGACTCGACTTGGAGTGAGTCGACTAGCCCAGTGGACGGAGCACTACTTTCTGAGGTGCAGACCCATGGCGGACGGAGCACTACCTGTGTGACAGTGCAGACCCGCGGTACTCGTCCGGAGAGTACCTCAGCAGGCTACTAGGGGGTGTGCACTACTGTGTTTGGGTGACATACCTCGGCGGGAAGCACTACTGTGTCTGGGTGGCTGACCCGCGGTACTCGACAGGAGGAGTACTTCAGCAGTCTTAGGTTAGTGAGCAGTACCTCAGAGTCGTGACAAGACCACTGTACACTCTAGAGATGGAGCTCTTCAGCAGTTACTGTTTCGATAATGAAAATCCTGGTTTGAGCTGAGACTTTTGACCTTTGTGTTTACCTCATGATTGATATGGGTCACTTGATAACTTAGGTATATGTATGGGCATATACCTGGGTAGTAGTTATCCGTTGATTTCACAATCCTTGTGTTTCCTCATG
This sequence comes from Viscum album, assembly GCA_963277665.1. Classification (NCBI taxonomy): domain Eukaryota; kingdom Viridiplantae; phylum Streptophyta; class Magnoliopsida; order Santalales; family Viscaceae; genus Viscum; species Viscum album. The sequence continues at coordinate 1,709,851,225 of OY728165.1, read as the reverse complement.
ATTGAGATGGGTTACTTGATAACTTAGGTATATGTATGGGCATATACCTAAGTAGAGGTTATCTGTTGAGATCTTCTATGTGGTTATACTTGTTGGTTTTAGTGAGACCTTGAGGGTCTCGGGGTCCCTACTGAGTATCTTTATACTCACCCCTGCACGGGCTATGCCCGCACCTCGTTGTGTTGGTTGCAGACGACGGGCAGTGCTGACAGAGGCCGAGTGTTCGAGGACTGGACGATACCTGGAGGTGGACTATATGACGAGATGGTACCCGGAGGAGGACCTCATGACGAGACGGTACCCAGAGGTGGACGTGACGACGAGGCGGTACCCGAAGGTGGAACACTGGGCGGGACATACTCGGAGCGGACGGCGGGACCCGAGGAGCAGAGGAGCTATCTGTACCCACCCTTCAGGTGGGATTTCCAGTGGACAGCTCGGCGTAGCAGCTTTACTTTTCATTTTCTGTTTTCCCTTTCGAGTTGTACTTTACAGTTGGGCTTGTATTTCCGGCCCCTTTTTACTTTTCGCACTTACTGCTGTAATCAGTTTTTACTTAGTGTTTACTTCTTCTGCTTGTACTCTGTGTGATTGTTTACTTTACAAAGGCAATGCCTTCCCTTTTTACCGGGATTTACGCCTTGGTGCTAGTCGCCAGCCCCTGGCCTATGAAAGGCGGGCTTGGGGTAGTCACGACACGGGCCTCGAGGACGGGTCGTGACAGTTATTGTTTTTCTTATTCTTCCGATACTTGAGGTTATGAGTCAATTTATAGATAATTTTGTAAAAAAATCCAATAGTTAGATTCCGAAAATCTCAGAGCCAGTTGAAACTACATTTTCAACAAATTCATTATCTATTAGTGAACTTTGTATATCGCTTTATTTAATGACGAGTTTATCCAGTACTACTAAAGTGCACTTGATTATGATGAAAGTAATCTTTAAGATTCAAACTATTAGTTTTTCACAAACTCTATTTCAGTTATCAGAATTTAATTCTATATAAGTGTAACAAATAACATAAAACTTATGTTAAATCAACTTCATATGAAGTATATTGTGATTTCAAAAACAAAGAAATCAGTTAAGTCATTTAATCAACATTTACGGGCATTAGAATTTAAGTGTACGATAATATATATTTTAATAAATAAAAATTCTATTAATGTATGATATTAATTAAATTTCATGCATAATAATACATTTTTTAAATAATTTATATTCATAACATTTATTAAATGATATAAGTTTCATCCACAATATTATTTTAAAAAAATATAATTCAACTTATGACTGAAATTTATCTCATGTACACTGAGATAAATTTATTCCAATTCATTAAAAAAATTATTGTATAATTTAATGTTTTCTTATGAAATTTATCTCACTTGTCGCAAGAAGTAAATTTCATTTATTTGAATAAAAACTTTATTTTTTATTAAATTTATCTCACATTGTCAGTGCGATCAATTTATTTTAATTATTTGAAAAAATATAATACTCAATAAAAAAATTCATAAGTGTTAGTGATTTTAAAATAGAAAAATTATATTATTTTGATCAACATGTATTGATTTTTTTTCTAATATTTTTAAAGTTCTAATATATAGTATCTCATTTATTTAATTATATAAATTTCATTTAAAATAAAAATTTTACATATTTCACATTTTCTTTATAAACTACCTTCCCCCATCATTTCTTATGCATGATAATTTTAATTTTTTGATGATAAAAATTTTAAATTATAAATATACATAAAATTTGAGTAGAAAGATGCTTCTTTGCATTCGGCCGACTCTATCAGGAGTCCTCATCCAGCCATGCCCCCTGCTCCTGCAACAACACTAGCTGAGGTACCGGACACAGAGAAAGACGACGACGATGACTTTGAGGAAGGGCACCGCACTATCTGCGAACATTCTCTCTCTCCCCCTGTCAACTTCCTCCCTAGTGTTGGAAACCTAACCCAGTTGGTGGTTTTATGAGATGGTGTGGGGGCAAACCCAATTTTTCCCGTTAACCTAGCCTGGACTGGCATGGACCAACCCGGGTCTTGGGCCAAGATGGGACTGTTTTGTTATATTTGGAAAAGAATAATTTTATTACCTTGTTGATTAAAATATATTTTTTAAAAACATTATTAATATGGTGAGAGGATCAGGTCAATGGCATCCACCTGAAGCAATATCTCTTTTTTTAAGAAATCATGCTTCCATTTCCATCGTTACAGTGTTGCACTTGAAAATGGGAACCCCCAAATTATACCTTAATAATCATATATATAATCTCAAATAGCATTAAGAAGATGAAAGTAACTAGATATAAAAGGGGTTTTGAGTAAACATGATGATATTGAGTCCCCACTAGGTTTCTCAAGGACTATTTTTTGATTTTTAAGTCCACCCAAACACACCATAGAGAGCGATAAGTAATGGGTGATTAATTTATATATGTATCAATGACAAAATGGGGTCCATGGGTTTAGATTTTGTGTAAATGAAATCCACTGTCAATAATCTCAGAATCATCGTGTAAAAGTACAAGTGTAAAAAATTAGGAAAATGACAATGTAAGACCAAAACTCATAGTTTATTACAGTTTAGGACAAAAAACATGATAAATACAATTTAAGGACCAAAATGATTATTTTTTTTCTCATGAAATGAAATTTTACTTTGGTTAAAAAACATGTAGGTCCTTAATTGAAATTAGGGGGCTCTTTTGGTCCTCAAGTGTCATTCCCCCTAAAAAATACCCATTTTAGGATAGATGAGTCAACTAAACCGGTCAAACCAGTTTTAAATAAGTGTTTTTTAATCACAAAATATAATAAATAAATATTAAAGACAAAAAATAGGACCATGTGTGAAAGCCCTAAACCTCGATATGGGAATGCTGGGCCATACACGAATGAGACATCCAAACAATGGGAGAAAAATTAGATTTTAATAAAACATGATCCAATCCAATGAAATTTTATTGAAAAAAACCTGTTGTAACTCTCTGTATGCTCCGATGTTTCATTCGGATAGAAATAATAGAACACCCCCTTTCTCCCATGAACATAGGCACACCGTTGAACCATATTAATTTATGTGTTATTTTGTTTTTTCTTTTTGTTTGAATTCGTTTTTGTTGGATAGAGGTTGAACTGCCCCAACAAAATGGTATTAGAGTCATCAGGGTTGAAATGAAGAAGGTCCAAAAAGGTTTTTCAGTGATCAAAAAATTGAAAGTGGTCAGATTTTTTTTGAAGAAAAATTCATGAATAGGTTGCTAAGATGATTCCAATGACACAAAAATCATAAAAAAATAGATATTAAATGAAATCAGTAGAGATGATCAAATTTTCAATCAACTCAGAGGTGCTACAATACCCCTTTGACAGAGAAGATAGAACTATTCACGCTAGAAACAACTTTCTGGTGTTTTTTCTGATGAGCCACATAATCACTACCTCATTGATCAATCTAGACCGTTGAAACTATTTTTTCTTTATCTTGCCCAATCAAATTCCATCTTCAGCAATCCAAGAGTTGTTTCTAGTTTTTCAACTGTTCAGAACACATTTGTATAGTAATCTTTTCAATATTCTCACTATATCAATGGAAGAAAATACCATTAATATGATTAAACTCGCCATTTTTAATTATTCCATAAAGAAACTCAAAATGGATAATCTTTTGTATATTAAAGATTTGTGGAAACCAATATTGTAGACCACTAATCCCATTGTAGTGAAAGCAGAGGAATATTCAACAGGAGATCAATCTAGTGAAAAGATGTCATCCAATACCCCACTAGTTGATGCGGAGTGGGTTGTGCTCAATAGAAAGTACACTACTCAAATCAGACAGTGGATCAACAAGAGTATCTTCCAAAATTTTCCAATGAAAACAATTCTTCTATAAAGAAAATTGAAAACGAAGTAGGAAAGGACAACTACACAAAACAAAGAAAACCTGATACATTGACTTGTCAAATTGAATTAAAAGGATAGGAACAACATATCAGAGCACATGAGAGAGTTATAAGGCATTATTGATGAGTTGAATTCCATGAAAATGATGGCTTCTAATGATATGTTTCCACTGTTGATGTTGCGTTCATTACTGTTGGCCTCCTTTAGTTTTAATGCTCACAAATCATAATTAACTATGATTAACTATGCTTAACTATGCTAATTATGATTTATTAAGATACATTGTGTTTAATCATGTTTACTTATAATTTTAACCTCTTATATTAGTGTTTACATCATAAGAAAAAATTACAGATTTTGGTTAAGTGTAAGACACCGATAAGTATGAGATACTGATACTTGTCCTATCGATAGACAAGTCACCGATACCTGACTCACCGATACATGAGCTACTGACAACATAAGCTACTGATAAGCTGAGTCACCAACATATGTCTGAGATATCGATATTGCAACTAACAAACAGAGCGACTCAAAATTTTCGCTAAATATGAGTCACCGAAAACTTAACTCATCGACATATTGAGTTACCGACAGATGAGCTACTAACGCCTGACCTACCTATGTCTGATCTACTAATTCCTGAGATACCGATGCCCGAGCTACCGACACACAACCTATCGATGCCTGACCTACCAACAGTCTGAGATACTGACAGACTGAGACACTGATGATCTATATTTTAAGTTCAAAATTATTACTAACGGTCATATTTATGAAACTTAGTGCTGATTATTATATTAATGATCTTGTCTGTATTTTATAGACAATATTTAATGATATCAAAGACTAGTATGAGGTAAAAGGTACTAGTGGACATGCTTATTGTCTGATACACTGTATAAAGGGAATATCTAGATCAACAAGATGAGAAGCATGACCTGAGAAAACAAATAGATCTGTTCATGCACCTTAGAACTACACAAGATCTACCAACTAGTTGTGTATAATAAGAGAAATTACTGAGAACCAAAAGACCACAAATCTCTACAACAATAACTTAAAAGACAAGAACACTTCAAGAAAGCATCTACCTTCCTAGAAATAGAATATAGAAGCAAAAATGATAATCTATTTTGTAGTTTGTTTCTAGAATAAAACTCAAGCTTCACTTCTACCATACTAAATGAATCCAGAAGTTTCATAGTGCATCACACAGAGCATTCTAAACCCTATTCTAATTACATTGCTTATCCTATGTATATTATTTACATTTCGAGCAGTGTGTGCATATCTATTTTATAAAAACACACTGACTCCTATGATAAACTAGAAGATACATAGATATCTTCACCAACATATCTTCTTACACTTTACACTCCCACAGATAATAGTGGAAGAGTTCTCTGTGTGGCTTGTCTATTTTTTTTGTACTCCCACAAATACTGTGGAAGAGGTATGGTGACCTGGACAGTTGTATGCTATTGTGTACCCCGATCCAGGGTGTGTATAAAGTTTATTTAATATAATATTCTTGGTGGAAGGTGACCACCAAGTGGAGAGGATTAAGTCTCTGCTTGAGACTGAACCTCTTGTTTTAAATCCTCTGTGCCCTTTAAAGATTAGTTTTATTATCTTTTTTTATTTAAACTAGAAAACCTCACTTCACTTTGATAGTTAATATTATATAGTGTTTATATTAGAATTTGTTTTAGTAGACTGATTTCAAAAGTTAAAATAATGAAGTATATTGTTTTAACTGAGAACTAATCAATATTTGATAAATATTTTCAACAAACAAAAATTTTATAAATTTGTTACTTTGGTTAATTGGGCCATTTTGTTTTAAATTGGGGAACTTTTAAATAACTTTTAAATAAAGGTTTCTGACAGAAATTTTTATAGGAACTCAATTCACCCCCTCCTAAGTGTCCTACTCCGATCAACATTTGGTATCATAAGATTCTTCTATCTTCTCTTTTAAAAGTTTTTAAATATTTTTCAAACTATGATTTTAGTTGTGATTTTAAAGATATCTAAATTTCTATTAGGTATAAATTTTTAGTTCATTAAAACTTTAATTTATTCTCTAGTATGGATAATATATAAGAATATGCTGCTACTGATAGACCTCTCTACATTAATGGTAATAATTATTCCCTGTGGAAAATTAAGATGAAAATTAATTTTGAAAGTATATGTTTCGAAATCTGGTCTTCAATTGTAGATGAATATAAGATTCCTGCTACTACTAGTAGCACTTGGGATGATTCCACTAAGGAAGCCTACAATAAAAACTATAAAACTATGAATTCCTTAGACTACTCTTTAGGGGATGAATAATTTAATAGAATTTTTTCATGTAAAAAACATTTGAAATTTGGGATACACTGGTTGTTTCACATGAAGGAACCACTAATGTTAAGGAAATGAGACTCAATAAATATACCATTAAATATGATAACTTTAAAATGAAGCCTAAAGAACCTATCTCTGACATGTATCTCAGGTTCAATGAAATTTTAAATATAATGGTCTCTCTGGGAAAGGAAATCGCATCCAAGGAACAAGTAATGAGAATTCTCAAATGTTTTCCAAAAAGATGAAGAGGAACTTCAGTGTCAATAAGGGAATCATGTGACATAAAAATTCTACCAGTAAAGGAGCTAATAGTTAAACCAATTATGTACAAAGAACTGAAGGTCAATAGAGAGGAAGATGATGAACCAAAGAGAAATTCAGTGGATTTCAAAACCTCTACATCCAAGTAAAAGCAGATAATTCAAGTTCCTTATAAAAGTTACAACAATGAAGAGTCATCTAGTGACAATGATGAGGAAATGGATCAGTTATCCAGAAGATTCAAAAAATTATATATAAGGAAGAAGTTCTTTAGAAAGCCCAGTTATAGGGTAAATTATGACAATAAGAAAAAACGAAAAAAGGACTGAAAGAGAAATGAAGATACTAATGATATAGTCTGCTATGAGTGCAAGAGAATAGGACATGTGAAAGATGACTGTCCTAAGTTAATGTTCAAAAGAGAATATGAGGAAAAAGATATAAAGTATAAGAAGGCGATGAAGGCCACCTGGAGTGCTTATGAGGATAGCTCCAGTGACTTAGAGTCATCACATGATGAGAAGGATGACAAATCCAATTTGTGGTTCATGATAAACACATCTGAGGTAACTCTAGAATCTCCTGTACATAATCTTTATTATTCTGGATATGGATCTGATTATGAAAATATGACAAATGATGAAATGTTTGAATACTATAAAATGCTTGAGGACACATGCAATGAACTAAATGATTAATATAAATCTCTAAAGAAAACAACATACACTTACTATTTTTATTGAATTTGAACATACTATTTAAAAGGAAAAGAATTCTCAGCTACTTAATGAAAATAATGAACTTAAACTGTCTAATGAGAAATTAAAGAAATATTTAGATAAATTCAAAAAAAGTAAAGTTACCTTAGTTCAAATTATTATAAAACAAGTTGCTCCAAAATATACTACTGGTATTGGTTACCAACCTAGGAAAAGAAATTTTATTAAAACTAATTTTGTTTCCAAATCAGGAAAACCCGTCTTTATGCCTAAATCTGAAAAATCTGCTACAAGTTCGAGTAATGGAACATCTTTCACTACTTCTAGTTTTTCTGGACCAAATAGATTTTATTTTTATAAGACTTTACAATATTCTTATAGGAAACCCATGAAGAAAATGTGGGTTCCCAAAGTTTTTATTACTAATATTACTGGACCCAAGAAAATCTAGGTACCAAATTCTTTTCTTGTTTGATTTGTTTCACTAGGAAAGATGCTTAAAGAGTTTATGTAAGATCTTATGGTTCATGGTCATTGGATGTTAAAAACACATGATAGAGGACTACTCTATCTTCAAGAATATTATAAAGATTGATGTAGGACATGTCACTTTTGGTGACAATGAAAAATGGAAAATAATTTTCCTTGGACAAATGTTAAATCAAATTCAGTTTTAATTCCTAAATTTCTTTTTTTGATGGTCTTAAGTATAATCTACTTAGAATATCACAATTATGTGATGATATATTTCATGTTAAATTTAGAAATGATTCTTTTAATGTGTTTAATTCTATGAATGATTTAGTATTTACTAATTTTAGAAATGAGAATGTTTATGCTGTTAATTTAGATTCCTTAGTTTCTCAAAATGTTTCTTATTTAAGTATTTTTACAAAGAGTCATGGCTCTGGCATATGAGGCCAGGTCACTGTAACATTCACTCTCTTATAAAGATTACTAGAAAAGGACTAGTCAAGGATATACCTAAACTTTATTTTCCAAATGATAAAGTATGTAATCCTTTCCAAAAAGGAAAACAACATAAAATATCTTTCAAATGAAAGAAAGAAATTTTAACTTCTCAACCTCTTGAGTTAGTTCACATGGATTTGTTTGGACTTATAGAGTTTCAAGTTTAAATGTGAAGCACCATGTATATGTTTTAATAGATGACTTTTCTAGATATACTTGGAATTTATTTTTATATCACAATTGTGAAGCTTGTTCTTATTTAACCAAGAATGCTAGAACTGTAGAAAAATTAAGTTGACTTAGAATCAAAACCTTAAGAAGTGACCATGGTTATGAGTTTTAAAACCAAGAGTTTGAATATTTTTTCTCATATAATGGATATATTCATAACTTCTCTACTCCTAGGACACCCTGAAAAAATGTAGTTGTAGAGAGAAGGTATAGAACCTTACAAGAAATTTCCTAAACTATGCTTAATGAGTATGATATGCCTATTTATTTTTGGACAAAAGCTATGAATACAAATTGTTATATAATCAATAGAGTTTTAATTCGACCCATTCTTAAGAAAACCCCTTATGAGTTGTGGAATAATAAGAAGCCTAAGGTTAATTACTTTAAAGTTTTTGGTTACAAAGTCTTTATCCTTAATAAAAAAGATAATATCGAAAATTAATATCCAAAATTGATGAAGGAATTTACCTAGGTTATTCAACCTCTAGAAAAGCCTATAGGGTCTTAAATAAAATACCTAAGTGTGTGGAAGAATCTGTACATGTCAAATTTGATGAAATAGATCCACATGAACCAAAAACCTCCCTATAAAATATTGAGTACAATATGTCTAGTCTGGATATAAATCCTAAACCTTCTAACTCTATTGTTAAATAAGAATACATTTCTAGAAAATCTTCAGACTTTGATAATAGGGAATCTAAACCTATTGAAGAACCTGAAATAATAAGCCTTTATTTTTCTAGACCTATTAGAACTCTTAATAACCATCCCTCAGATGACGTAGTTAGAGACTTATATAAAGGGAAACATACTAGAGATTTTCTAAGAAACCAGGTTAAACATCAAGCCTTTTTGTCACAGCTTGAACCTAAGAACATCAATGATGAATTTTGGGTGATGAATATGTTATAAGAATTAAATCATTTTGAAAGGAACAAAGTTTCAAAACTAGTTGAAAGACCCAAAGACACATTGACAATAGGCACTAAGTGGGTATTTAGAAACAAATTGGATGAATATATTACCATAGTGAGAAATAAGTCACTACTGGTTGCATAAGGATATAGCCAAGAAGAAGGAATTGACTATGAGGAAAATTTATCACCAGTTTCTAAACTTAAATCCATTAGAATTCTACTAGTATATGCAACACATATAAATTTTTAAAATATATCAAATAGATGTTAAAATTGAATTACTAAATGGGTATATAGTTGAAGATGTTTTTTTGAACAACCCCACAGCTTTAAAAACTTCCATTTTCCAAATCTTGTTTTTAAATTAACAAAATCTATATATGGTTTAAAATAGACTCCAAGAGCTTGGTATGATAGGCTCAACAATTTTTATATTTCTAAAGGTTTTAAAAAAGGCATATATGATCTTACTCTTTTTATAAAAATAATTTCTAAATATGTTTTATTTGTTCAAATATATATTGATGACATTGTTTTTGGATCTTCAAAAAATTCTTTATGTATTGATTTTTCAAAAATGATGCAAAATGAATTTGAAATGAGTTTAATGGGTGAACTAAAATTCTTTATTGGATTTTAAAATTTTCAAAATAAATAAGGTATTATTTTAAATCAAAGTAAATATACTAAATATATTTTAAATTTTTTTAATTTTGGATAGCCCTAAGAGTAGTGATAATCCAATGAGTACCACCTGTAAATTGGATCTTGATGAAAATGGAAAATATGTTGATCAAAACAATTATAGAGGGATGATTGGAAGTCTACTCTACTTGACTACTAGTCAGCCTGATATTATGTTTAGTGTGTTTATGTGTGCTCTCTTTCAATAAATTCTTAAAGAGTCACATCGTCTTTTTGTTAAAAGAATTTTCAAATACCTCAAGTATCCTACTAACTTAGGACTATTATACCCTAGAGGACATCCTTTTTATTTAGTTAATTCTTTTGGTGGTGATTTTGGTGGTTGTAAGTTATATATAAAAAGCACCTTTAGAACATGTCACTTTTTTGGGCAAGTCTCTAGTATCATGGTGTAATAAAAAGTAAAATTCTTTTTCATTATCTACTAATAAAGATTAATACATAGCTTCTAGTAGTTTTTGTGCTCATATTTTATGGATGAAACACACATTACTGGACTCTGGATATTATTTTAGGCACTTACCAATAAAATGTGATAATACAAGTGCTATTAACATTTCTAATAATCTATTTTATCACTCTATAAAAAAACATATTGATGTGAGACATCACTTTTTGAGAGATCATTATAAAAAAGGTGATATAACTCTTGAATTCATTGGCACAAAACATCAACTTGATGATATATTTACTAAGCCATTAAATTCCGAGAGAATGAGTTACATCATACATGAGTTAGTGATGATAAATTCTTAAGGACTTACTATTAATGAATCACTAATAGAATTTATTATAGATGAATCATCGATAGGACCCACAAATGATGTATCACCGGCATTACTCACCGATGATGTCTCACTAACGTGACTCACTGATGATGTCTCACCGATGGTGACTCACCGACAGGTCTCAACGATGCGTCTCACCGAGCGATACCTTTTATTCCTCTATCCGGAATTTTAAATGATACTATTTTATTTATTTATTTTTATTTTAATCTGAATTTAGTATTATATGATTTTGAATCCCTAAATGATAAAATTAAGTGTTGATCCAACTTCTTTACTTACTCTCACACTCCCACTCTAGCACTCTTACCTTCGAACTCCCGAGCTGCTACCTTTCTCATTTAAGCCCGAAACCTTGGAATATCACAAATGGATCGACTTAAATGTGTTTCATTTGTGAGGTAGCTTTGGCTAAGTTGACAGGAAATGGAGAGCATAGGAGTCCTATTGCTAAAAATCTTGATGGTGAGAGCAGGATTTTATTCAAATTCATCTGACATCAATTATGTCCTAGGAAAGGAGATTTTTCATCTCTTAAGTATCAAGATGTTTACTTACTTTATCTATTGAAGAAAGTTCATAAGGTAAATTTGGGAAAATATTTGATGGTTTATATCAATGAGATGATTAAACCCTATTGTAATACCAATTATTTGTTTTATCCTAGACTTATCTCTGCTATGTTGAAGGATAAGGGTTTAATGAATGAAGGTGAAGAGACCATTTTAGTTTGTGATGGTTTCTATCTGAACAAGGTTATATACAGGAGAGTGAGAATAAATTGGAACCCCTGGAAGAAAATGTGGGTTGAGGATAATGATAAGTTGTATAAATATTTCAATCCCGTTGATCATTCCTCGAGGCCAAGAAATATGATAGACCCTGGTCTAGGACCAGATGAAGTTGGTGTTTATTCTAATGAGGATGTTCCTGATGAAGTTCAAATAGGTGAATCTAAAATAGATGAAAGGAGTGATCCTAACATTGTGGATAGTCTATAAAGGATGAATTATGATTTTTCAAGTCCACTTAGTCCTTTACCTTCTAAGTAATCACTTCTACTTGAGAATGATAGTGAAGAGACTGAAGAGTATGAGGATGTTAAGTATGTTAATAGACCAGGTAACGGGGAAAAATCAGTTGATAAAGAAGGAAATGATAGTGAAGAAGAATAAGTTGAAGATGATGATGGAGTTGAGGAAGATGTTGAGGAATCTAATGGAAGTGATAGAGAAGAAGGAAGTGATAGAGAAGATGGAAGTGATAGAGAATATGAAGGTAATGATGGTTAAGATAGTGGATCAGATCATCTAAGTGATGATCAAGGCCCTGATTCATAACCTGTCAGCTCTACATTAGTGGACCATGAACCAATTTCGGAACAATATGTAGCTTTTGATGCTCATGTTGAACTAGATGTGGTTGAGGAGAGGGCTCCTGATGCTCCTGTTCGTGTTGAAGTTCCTGCTAAAAGGGAAATCTTAGTGACACTAGTGAGAGATCTAGTCTACTCTAGAAGGAGGATACCAGATGAGTGGGAGAGACAAAGACAATATAAGAGAGATAAGGTTTATGTACTGGCTCCTTTGGATGAAATTGTTTTACCTGTATGGAGGAGAGATCTAGAATATGTATCCTTTGGTCTGGATTATCCTGATTTAGAGGATATGAGAGATAATCCTGCTCCTGCTCCCATTCCTTTGACTGATCCAAATTATGTGACTAAAGATGATCTTAATACCTTTAAAGAATAACCATTAGTTGTAGTCCAATATGTTCCTCCCTTTCAACCTACTTCTATTGATGCTGATTTGATTACTGAGAGAGTTGTATCTCAGGTTGATCCAAGGTTGATATATCTTGTGGAATTTGTTGTTTCAAACAATCATAAAATGAGAAATGAGTTGGTTGTTATGGTTTAAGCCATTAAATAGTTTACAATTTAATATAGAGAGTATTTGGATAGAGTTTTTAAAGTGATTAGAGATACCTCTTTTAAGTCTTTTGAGGATGATTCTACTACTCCTCTAACTCTTTATATAACCATTTTGAAGGCAGTTGTCAAAGATGATGTGAATAATGCTTCAACTTCAACTACTCCTCCAACTCCAGCTCCAACCCTTGATCTGGTTTAGTAAATATTAGATATCTAAGATATATTTCAAGGTACCTCCACTTCAGATACTTCTATTTCTCACCCTACTGATGTTGAGATAGTCATAAATTTGATTAGAGAAGAACTTAAAACCATGATGGGTGGCACTAACCAGGAGAGTCTCTCAAAGACTAAGAAAAACTGTGATCATATTCATGACATGGTTATATTTTACACCAAAGTTGCTACCAATGCTCAGGAATAAATAACCAATAAGGTATAATTTTATTATAAAAGGGTTTACATCAAGAATAATGTGACCAGTCATTTCAATTATTTAGTGGAGAATTTGAGGATACCTCCAGTCACCCTAGATTTGAAAGAACAGGTCAAACAGCTTAAGGAATTCACCCCTACCTTAAAAAAGTTTATGGAGAATAAAGAGGATTTTGAGAAGGCAATGAAATATGGCGGTGTGGTCACCAAGGTCTTCATTAATATAATCAAACCACACCTGTATCATCACATCATAGCCATTGTTTCTACATTTGCTGCTCCTATCAGACCAGTCTTTCCTACTTCTACCCATTCTTATAATCTTTTCTCACTATTAACCATGACCCCTGCTCAAGTTCTCAGCTATATTAAACCTGTCATCCAACATGAACTCACATGTCCTATTTCCTCTTCTAGAACGAGCCTTGCTCCATATGTTTTTCAAGGAGTGCCTCTTCCTTCCCTCACTGTTGGATCTATCCCTTCCACTACTACTACTTCTACACCTTCTTGCCCTCCCTAATATGATTTTAATAAGGGAAAGAAAGTGATATACTCTGATGTGACCAAGAAATAGTTGGATAACTTTTTGATAGGGAATTGATATACACTTTTTGTTATATTGTTTTTGTTATCCTTTGTACTGCTTGATTAATGGAATACCTTTTGTGATTTCATCACATTATTATTTACTTATCAGCTATTTATATTTCATTTAGTGTTTCCTTTTTGATAATCCCAAAAGGGGGAAAATAATATGGAATCTCACTAATGGGGAGCTTAAGATTAGGATTGATATTAAAAGGGAACATATAATTGAAAAATACCATTTAAGAAGTAATTTTTCCTTGTGATTATTTTAAAATTTCATCTCAATAATATGTGTAATATGTTAAGTAGGTTTTTGCTCCGATCATAATAAATCAAGTATTATAGTATATAATACCATGATTTGTGATCATCAAAAAGGGGGAGATTGTTGGACTCCTCTAGTTTTAATGCTCACAAATCATGATTAACTATGCTTAACTATGCTAATTATGATTTATTAAGATACATTGTGTTTAATCATGTTTACTTATAATTTTATCCTCTGGTGTTAGTGTTTACATTATAAGATATAATTACAGATTTTGGTTAAGTGTACGACACTGATAAGTATGAGCTATGATAATTGTACTACTGATATACAAGTCATCGATACCTGACTCACTGATATATGAGCTATTGAAGACATAATCTACCGATAAGCTGAGTCACTGACATATGTATGAGCTACCGATAAAGAGACTTAGAAGTTTTTCTAAGTATGAGTCACTGATAGCTTGACTCACCAACCGATCGAGTTACCGATAGATGAGCTACCAACGCCTAACCTACCAACATCTGAGCTACCAATGCCTGACCTACTAACACTTGAGCTTCTGATGCCTGACCTACCAACATCTAAGCTATTGACACCTGACCTACCGATGCCTGACCTACCGACAGACTGACCAATTGACAGTCTGAGATACTGACAGACTGAGACATCGATGATCTATCTTTTAAGTTCAAAATTGTTACTAATGGTCATATTTATGAAACTTAGTTCTTATTATTATATTAATGAGATTGTTTGTATTTTTTATACAACATTTAATGATGTCAGAGACTAGTACGAGGTATGAGGTACTGGTGGACATGCTAATTATCTACTACACTATATAAAGGGAATATTTGGATCAACAAGATGAGAAGCATGACTTGATAAAACACATAGAGCTATTTGTGCACCTTAGAACTACACAAGATCTACCAACCAGCTGTGCATACTATGAGAAATTACTAAGAACCAAAATGCCAAAAATATCTACAACAACAACTTAGAAGATAAGAACACTTTGAGAAATCATCTACCTTTCTAGAAACAGAAGATAGAAGAAAAACAACCCTCTGTTTTGTAGTTTGTTTCTGGAAGATGAATCAAGCTTCACTTCTACTACCATGAAAGAGTCTAGAAGCTACACCGAATATCATACAGAGCATTATAAACCCTATGGGATTTGATTTCCAGATCGATGGGCCTGTAAGGGGAGGCGCACCGCTAGGTTTTCCCCCATCGCCTCCCTTCTTCCTCCACCACGTTGCGGCTACATCTTCTTCTCTTGGCGCTTCTTATCGGCATCCTTATAGCGTCGACATCCTTAGGATCGGCCGTTTGACACTTCTTACCATTTTCTTGCCTGATTCCTGTCCTGCCCCCTTCGATGTCTAGGGATTTCTTCGGTGGTACGGTGATGCTATTGAGGTCGGGATCTACAGTCTGAGGGTGTGGCTTCATTCTTTTTTAGCTAGGAGTGTGATGGGTGGTCCGCTGTGGTCTTCATGAGAGGTTAGATGGTGGATATGGGTATGTGATTCATATTTTGTGACGTTCAGTAGTCTTCACGTCTCAAGGTGAGATTTTGAGTTTTTGATGTTTGTGGTTTGGAATTTGGGGCGTCGCCGTCACCAGGGTACCCTGTATCGAGTCTCATGGAGGCACCGAGGGTCTCAGGCTTCATCCGGAGACCGGGATGATGGAGAATTTTTGATCAACGAAGGATTTGCATCTAGTCTTGTGGTGATGGGTTTTGCCCTTTGTTGTCTCATTTTCTTGGATCTGCTTGTGGCTGTGATTTGTCTTCTTATGGTAAATCTTATGTGAGAATCTGGTTGGTTCTATTTGGGTTGTATGTTATGTTGTGCGGTCATAGGTCCAGGGTCTATGCTTCCATTTATGCTTCAAGGTCTTCTCCAGATGAGGTTTATATCCGAGAGTTTTCATTTGATCATTTCTATTTGGAATCATATGTTCAATAGGGTATGGATTTTGCCATCGGTACCAGGCCCGTGCATCACTGCATGGGACAGCTAGCCGAATTGTGATGAGAAGGTGGAAGCTAGAGTGATTGTTTTATGATGGGGAGGGTATGCTCTTGTTGATTCGATTTGGTTTTATGGATTTCGATCCTTTGGGGTGCAGTTTAATGTCCTATGTCTTTGAAGTCATGTTGGGTTCCCCTTTAGCCCTTAAAAGGGGGTCTATGATATAATAAAAAAATTAAGTTTTAGTCATTATAAACCCTATTCTCATTACATTTCTATGCCTGTGTATATTATTTACATTTCAAGCAGTGCATGTGTCTTTATTTTATAAACACACACTGACTTCTGTTCTAAACTGGAAGATACATAGATATCTTCACCAACCTATCTTCTTACACTTTACACTCCCAAAAATAACAGTGGAATAAGTCCATATGTGTCCTTTCTGTTTGTTTGTTTTGTACTCCCATGAATACCATGGAAGAGGTTTGGTGACCTAGATAGTTGTATGCTGTTGTGTAGCCCAATCTAGGGTATGGATCAATTTTATTTAATATAAACTGCTTGGTGGTAGGTGATCACCATGTGGAGAGAATTAAGTCTCTACTTGATACTGAACCTCTTGTTTTAAATCCACTGTGCCTTTTCAAGTTTAGTTTTATTATATGTTTTTAATTATTCAAACAAAAAAACTTCACTTATCTCTAATAATTAATCTTAGATAGTGTTTGTATTTTTTTTTTAATATAATGATTTCAAAAGTTAAAATAACAAAGTATATTGTTTTAACTGAGAACTAATCAATCTTTAAAACATCTTTTGAACAAAAAAAACTTTTATAAATATGCTACTTTGGATAAATGGGCCATTTTGTTTTAAATTGGGGAACTTTTAAATAAATTTTAAATTAAGGTTTTTGACATAAACTTTTATAGGAACTCAAATCACCCCCTCTTGTGTGTACTAATCCGACCAAAAATTACCAAATAAGTGAGACACACTAGTTGTGTTGGTCAAAAATTCAACTCAAGATGGATCTTTCGTAGTGGAAATGATGAAAGATAGAATACTGAATAAAAAGTCCTAAAGGAAAGACTGGGGATGTACACTTGAATCAGAAGATATTATAATAGAAAAGAAAGGGAAGAAAAAATGGTAGGGAAGAAGAAGAGGAAGAGAACCCCATGACCAAAGGATACAAAGGAGGAAACAATAAAAATCCTGCTCAGGATATGACATGAAGTGATACCACTATGGAAATCCTGAAAACTTCATCTCGGAGTGTAGGAGAACAAAGGTAGAGTAGAAGGATCAGAATGGTAAGACCAAAAATAAGGATGTTTCAATTATCAATGAAGTGATCATTATCATTTAGGAAGATAATTGTGTCAGTATTGCAAGCCAAGACTCCATATATGTGATTGATTTGGGCGCTTCTTACCAGGTCACTACCAGAATAGATTTATTTTCATCTTGTACATTAGGGATTTTCATACATGTGCAGATGTGAAATTATGGTGCATCCCAAATCACCATATTGGTAATTTTTTTTTCTAGAGACTAATATTAGATAAAAGTTACTGTTAAAGGACGTGATACATGTTCCTCATATTTGACTCAATCTGATATCCACTGGAATGATTGACAATGATGGATATGTTATTTCTCTCAACGATGAGAAATGGAAGCTTACCAAAGGTAACATGGTAATTTCTAAAGGAAAGAAAGATATTTCTCTTTATTTCACAGATTCCAGACCATGTGGAGGAGAAGTCAATGCAACCAAAAAATATGTTCCTACAAAAAGTTGGCACTGGCGGCTTGGTCACATGAGTGAGAGAGGAATTAGAATACTCTTCAAGAAGGATATCTTGTAAATACTAAGGTACACATTTGGATACCTATTTTTATTTCATCATGGAAAAACTATATATATTATCATTTTGTGGTTATTTACTGTCCAAAAAAGTAAATGTTTTATATTTGATTCACACTAATATTTTCATGATGAGCACTAAGTTGATGAGAGGTGCTATTTATTTTGTTACCTTCATATATGATCATTCTATAAAATTTTGGGTCTTTTCTTTAAAAACTAAAGATCAAGTGCATGATGTTTTCAAGAAGCTTCATGTGAAGGTGGAAAGAGAAACATGCAGAATGTTTAAATGTGTGAGAGTAGATAATGAAGGAGAGTACTGTGGTCCTTCTGAGGAGTACTACATGAGTTTCAACATTAGGCTGGAAAAATCAATACCAAATATGCCTTAACCTAAAGATTTTTCATAGAGGATGAACAGAACAATTTGAGAGAGATTCATATGTATACTCTCAAATGAAAATTTTCCAAACACCTTTTGGGGGGTGGAAATGAGAAATATAGTTGATATTATCAACCTTTCTCCATCAGTTCCTCTGAACTATGATGTTCTAAAAAGGGTTTGGATAGGTAAATATTTTTTATAAAAACAATTGAGAGTATTTGGATGCATTACATTTGTTCACATCCCAAAAGATGAGCGGGGGAAGTTGGATGGAAAAATAAAGTAGAGTATCTTTTTGGGATACGCTCATGAGGAGTATAGATATTGACTATTGGATCCTATCAGTAGGAGAATATTCATAAGAATAGATGTAGGGTTTCTTGAGGATCAGATGATTGAAGATTTTGATAAACTAGAAAATATAGAGAAGTTTTATTCCAAGGAAATTCCAATCAATCTGGAACCAGTCTCACCACCATCAATTCTAGCTAGTGTGAGAGAGATACATGACACTGATGATACATGACACTGATGATACATCACTATTAGGTAATATATCCTCATATTATGATATGTCTCCATCATATGATATTATATAACCAATTACCCTAAAGGATAGTTAAGTAGATTCACTATGGAACGACAACCAAGTCATAGATACTCACCACATGAGTATGTGATGCTCAAAAATGGGGAAGATCCAGATAGTTATGATGATATGATGAGGATTCAGTAGAATTTGGAATAGAAAAAGGCCCTGTAAGAGGAGATGAGATCCTTGTACAAAAACCATACATTTGATTTGATGGAGTTACCATAATTAAATATGGCACTCAAGAATAAGTGGTTGTATAGAATCAAAGGATAAAGTGGAAGCTCACAACCGTGCTACAAAGCCAAAATGTTTACAAACGGATTTGGTCAAAATAAAGGTATTGAATTTGATGTTTTTTTATCCTATGGTAAAAATATCTTATATCAGAGTTGTTCTTGGATTAATGGCTAGTCTAAACCTAGAGGTTCAATAACTAGATATAAATACATCATTATTACATAGTAATCTTTATGAGGATATATACATGGATCATCTAGAGGGATTTAAGGTGAAAGGTAAAGAAAAACTAGCATGTAAACTTAGGAAAAGTTTATATGGTTTGAAACAGTCACTGAGGCAATGGTATAAGAAATTTGATTCCTTCATGGAGAAAAATGAGTATAGGAGGATGAATTATAATCACTATGTTTTCATAAAAAAGTTTTTTGATAGTGATTTTATTATCTTGTTGCTTTATTTTGATGATATGATGATCATTGGTAGAGATATCACCAAGATTTATAGGTAGAAGGAGTTGAACAAGTCTTCTGAAATGAAGGACTTGGAAGAAGCTACTCAGATTCTTAGTATGGAGATTACTCATGATAGGAGGAATAAAAATATTTGACTATATTAGGAGCATTACATTGAGAAGGTTCTTGAAATATTTAACACAATCAAGGAGAAACCAGTTATTACTACACTTGTGAGTTATTTTAGGCTCACAAAAAGCTATAATACTTCAACTAAAGGGGAGAGAGAATAAATGGAGAAAATTCCTTATTAGTCAGCCGTTGGAAATCTTATGGATTCCATGATGTGAACCAGACTATAAATTTCTCACGCTTTTGATGTTGTGAGAAAATTATTATCAAAGCCTAGAATGGAGCACTAGAAAATAGTCAAATGCATATTGAGGCATCTCCAAGGTACATCTAGTCATTCTTTATGTTTTGGAAGTGATAAAACTTTTTTATAAGGATACATATATGTTGATATGGTTGGAGATGTATACATGAGAAAATCCTATCTGGGCACCTGATATCATTTGTAGGGGACCTGTATCATGGAAATCACGACTTCATAAGTGTGTTTCATTGTCTACCACAAAATTAGAGTATATCACAACCATTAAATAATTCAATGAGATACCATGTATGAAGAAGTTTTTACATGGTCTGGGATGAATTCAGGAGAATTATATTCTTTATGAGATAGTCAGAGAGATATTTATCTCAGTAAGAACCCCAAATTTCATTCTAGGTTTAAACACATTGATGTGCAATACCAATGGATCCAAAACGTGTTGGAAGAAATATTTTTGAATTTTGAGAATCCACACCAATGATAATAGGGAACATATGATGATAAAGGTTATATCTAAATATAAGTTTTAAGCCTAAAAGAAGACTACATGTCTAGCTTCTACCCCAAATTGGATGCTGGGGAGAGATTTATAGGGGCCACTCCCAATTTTGGGAGAAATCAGTGGAGGATTCATTTTTTTTTCAGAAACTTATAAATATGGAGTAATCTATCGATAAAAGATAAAATATCCATTAGTGGGAAACCAATGTGGAACACAGACGACATCATAAATGATTTCAAGGGTAGATGAACTACCCAAAAAACTATAAAAAAATTGGATTTTTCTTCATCTATAAAAAAATATCAAATCCTATGAAATTATAATGAAAAAACCTATTGTAACTCTGTTTTTACTTTGACATTTCATCTAAATAGAAATAATAGAACAAACCACATTTCTATTTTGAATGTAGGAACACTTAAAAACCATGTTAATTTGTGTGTTCTTCCATTTTTCCTCTTTGTTTGTGTTCGTTTTCATCACCTAGAGGTTTCACTACCTAACAGATGAAAATGGAATGTTAATAATAAAATCCATTTTGGGAATTTAATATTTGGGTTCAAATCATATTAGAGGTATTACATTTGGATATACATCATAGGATATCCAAAACCAATATATTTATACAATTTTGGGTGTTAATTTTTTTATTTTATGTGCTTATGAATTTTTTTTGTTTGATGAAAACTTATTACTATTTTCTATTTACAAAACATTTATTTTTGATAGAAATATTTTTATCCTTGATTGAATATTATTCGATCATTCAGATTATTATATCATAAAACAGTATTCAACCACTATAGAACATAGTTCTAAGATAATATTTATTTTGATCAGTTAACCACAAAACATTTTTCATTAAGTAGGGTGACACTACCCAACCCACTAAAGCCCCACCCAGGGATGCAATAATATAAGGGTGCTACCTCAATCTTGTCTCTAATAGATTAGGTACTAGTGACTTTCACCAAGTATACATATCTTACATTATATGAGGCCTTAATAAAAACATATCTCCAATGCACAAAATAACCTAGAGTAATATACATAAACTTAAATATATATAATACATGCATGAGACATCAAATACAAGAAAAACACCATATTGAAAAATACCAAAGGAAATGTACATCTAAAAATCCTCTAAATCTGATAGACACAAGAAAATGGTAATCTACTCCTCGCTATGAGTACTCCTGGATCAATATCCCACTATAATAATTACTACCACCATCACGAACCATTACAATCTACCTTGAATAACAAAGCATCACTATGTGTCAACTTCGAACAAGAAACATCAGATCCACATCCACCAAAACCATCTTTAAACCCTATTTCGTATGTACATACATAACACATGTGAGTACAAGAATCATGAATGGGTGATTATAAACATACTCATAAGGAAACCCTAAAACCACAAAGGAAAAACAAGAAACAAGTCAGATCGAACTCTAATGTAGATAAGTAATCGAGATGAAGATAAGAAAATATCTAGATATACTTAACCACTATAAGACATAGGGAAGAAAAGAATACCCAATCATCTAAACTTAAATCCTCAAAGTTCATATCTCATGAGCAATAAGGGATTCTCAAAGCATTGAAAATCACCACAAATCTTGGAGTTAATAACCCAATTATATGCCGCATCTCAAAAAAAAAAAAAAACTAAGAGGTTACCTATGTGTCACAAGTCTCAAAGAATTAACTATTGTAGATATGCGCTTTATTAGCACTATAAATAACCTCCAAAGTTCTAAAAAAGTGCTATTTTTTTAAGCATTTATAATAGACCAACTCAGGTCAACCCATAGCGTTATCAGAACTGGTTGGCCATAAGGCTTAAAGTGCATTCCTAATCACCACGAGCTGGCGTCAAGCACCTCAGTATCATAAAAAGAGGAGATGAGAATGATTTTTACACTAAGTAGACATATGATAATATAGAATCACATATATTATCAAAGAAGATAAACATAATTTATCATATGTCAATACAACAAACAAAAAGGTCACATCCAACATCCAGACAACAATGGATCAATGAAAAGATAAAAGACCATCAAAACATGAAACTCAAAAAACCCATGGGTTCATATCTATGTTACCACACATCACCACCATCCCAACCCACTAGAAAGGCAACATGATCTTATAGAGTCTTCATCTACATGATTCTCTTATCTTTACCTGTATCCTACAAGACCAAGGCTACAAACACTCAAAGAAAAAAATAAGATGCGAGCACTAAAGCTCAGTGGGATACCAAAAATAATCTATAAAATGTATAACCACATGCATCAATTAGTTCTTGAATAAAATAAACATCTAAATAATTTTCCATTTATAAATATTACTTTGGTTTTCTTTTCAAAACATTCCATTCTATTCAAAATATTTTCACAATCAAATAGATAGAGCAATTTGAAATACCACATATCCAATGGCATAAATAGAAAAATAAAACAATTTTCAATAATAAATATACATATCAAGATCAAGTGGTAAAATAATAATATTGAAAGATAACACATGTAATGTAGTCTCAAAGCATTCAAATAGGGAAATCAATGACACACGGGTGTACACAACCAAACCACTAAAAAAAGGAATATTAATTGACATATGTGACTCCTAAAGTCTAGGAACCTTGGTACCTAGAAAAGGATACCCCTATGTCAGGACTCCCTCCTTCTAAAGGTACCCTCCAGGTCCTTCAATTAAGGAAGAGATATAATGAACCCCTGAGTCCCGCCTCTAGTAGGCCCCAAGTTGGTGACTAGCACCAAAGGTATAAAATTATCACATATGGAATTCATAAACCCCATTATCATTATAGGATCAGGATATAGGATAAAAAACCACCAATAAAATCCAACACATAATATAAAATTAAACTAAAAACCATCCCACAATGCATGAACAAAGTTAAAAAATACAAATAAAAATCTCTAAGTAAATATGAAGGACAAGTCCTATGGAAGTAACTCAAAAACTACTCTAAATACAAGCTAGTGATGCCCAACTCGGTCCCCAAAGTCCTCCTGGAAATATAAAAAATAATTTATATATACCTAGGGTGAGCATAAAATGCACACTCAGAAGGATCATACCCAAGGTCTCTAGTGAACATGTGAAAAGAGCATACTAATTCACCAGTGAACAAATAAAAGAACCAACATGAACCTAAACAAGTCAACCAACCAATCCCAACATCATTATGAAACACTCACCAAATCACGCATCCAATATAGTAACATAGTCTCAAAAGAGTATAAGATAAAGGAGCCCCATAATTTATTCCCCACTAATTTTACACTATCACACGCCAACATAAAATGTCCTGTCCTCCCATACCTTTTATATATATCACATCACATATCCAACCATCACAAATGTGGGTTAGGACACATCCCTACCTATCCCAACCTCCCATAGGGTCTATCATCTAGTTCTAGCATCAGTCATCAGCACACCACAACCTCATCACATCATAAGGACAGTGGGGTATCATGAAAATGAAGGATATCAACCTTGTTCCCTCCTTCCACCACACATGACCCCAACCACATATCACATTCTCAACATCACTGGGTAATCTCTAACACTAACCCATATCATCATTGGGTAATCTCCAAAACCAACCCGTATCATCATTGGGTAATCCACAACACCAACCTATATGATCACTGTTGCCGAAGGGAGAGCGAGGAGGAGGGGGTAGCCGACCATCTGAATCACTACCAGACTAGATGTTTGAGAAAACACTGATACGCAAAAAAATTGGGAATTGGTAAGGTTATGGAACTTAGGCGGGGTATGTATAAAAATAGCATAAAAATAATGATAGTTATATAACACATAACACCCAAACTATAGGTTAACATCAACTGCACTAGCACATTCCACAACACTAACACCACACCACACACCATCCACCACAACCACTACCACATCTAAATGAATCACAACTCACAACCACCACACATAACTATAAAATTCAACCTTTAATTATAGGTTCTACCATTCCATAATTTACGAGTTTTCATTAACTCCCATTTACTAATCCATTTCTTTCACAATAACACAACCCATTAATTTATTATTCATTTCATTTAATCTAATTAACACACATCAATTCTAGCCCATTCTCATTTTAAAATTTAGACCATGATTATTCATTTACCAACCCATGTTATTTAATTTTTCAGAATTTCAAATTATTCCATGGATAAATGGGAAACTAACACAACTACAATACATAACAGCTTTCCCATCACACATAAACCACCGCCACAACACAATGTAATCCAAGCTATCTCACCAAAACTCAACCATCTCATCACAACAACCACAAATCACAACCACTTCACACTATACCACATCACATTCCATGAAAACCAACCGTCACATCACTATCCAACACATTAAACACCCAATATATTCACCACTATCATCGCACAAGCCCCAAAAACATTCACATAACCATAATAGATTCACAGTAAGTACAAAAACACATAACAATAAATTCAGGCTTTCACATTTAACAAAGTTTCAATTCAAGGGATTTTATTTAACACCAATTATTCTTTATCATGGATATTATCACACAAATCCAACTCTCTATGTGTATCAAATTCATTATCCATATATAAGTGATTAACCATTTCATTTAGTATGAGATCAAAGAATTAACACAATAAGGTTTCCAAATTTATCTCAACTATGACACAAGAAAGGCTCCCAAAAACTATGATTTTTAGAAATGACAACAATAATGCATATTGTAAATATTAGTATCATCAAAAGCAATAAAAAATTAAATTTATCACTATTCCCATCAATTCAAGATTTATTCAATTAATTATCTTCTTAATTCGACCCTTACTATCCACCTAAAGTAAGACAAAAGCATGCAATCTCTACACATGCACATAAATAGGGAGAGAACAAGGTTCCCCTACCTCAAATAATAGTTTTCAAATCTACATACATAATAAGGTGGGGGAGAAAAAACCAAGAGACCACAACCACATAAGGAATCTCAAATCCACCTGAATCACATCATGCCTTATCAAAATTGAAGCCCCAAACACTCCTCGAACCAAAAAAACATCACAAAAAAGAATTTAAAAAGATGAAATGAATAAATTTAGGGATAAAAGAGGATTTACTCACCATATATTTCCAAATATCAAACTCTAAAATACAAGGATCAATATATAAGGAAAGAGGTTGGAAGTTTCTCCAAAATTGCCTAGGGTTTGCCTAAGATTTGAGGGAAATGAGAGAGGAATGAAAGAATTTGGGAGATGTTTGGAATTTATAAATAGGCTATAAATCCACAAATCTATGATGTGGAACCTATATTTATGTTGTGAGTTTTCATGAGGCCCTCTAATTTAGGCTGTGAAATAAATTTTGGTTATGAATCCCTCAAAATACAAACCCGATGAACATCTGGAGATTTTTTTGGCACCTCAGTCTCGAATTAATCCATGTCTTAAATTATTATTTCATGGTATGAGTCACTTTAAAAAAAACTCACATATGAAAATTCAATCCATGAATTGATAGTCTCTAATATGTGAACAACATCTCACATCATGAACACATATTCATGTCATGAACCCACCACTATAGCAGAATTGCAGCTCCAAACTCCATCGAACCCTCCTTCAAACACCTCCAACTCCCAAACTAGAAAATTAAAGAGCTACGAAGGCATGAAACGTTACATTATATACCTATCAAATGATTATTGTACTCGAGAATCAAAATCAAAACTGAAAATGAAAGGGTTGGGTCCGAACAATCACCTTGCAAGACACCTCCATGGGATATCATTACACCCCAAGTACTACCAATGATCAAGCATCTCAAGAAAAGAAAAAATTTCCAAAACACACCCCACACAATCACATCATCATAACCCATGAGGAATGACACCACACTATCCCATAACAATCACAAGCCACCCCTCTTCTACATATTCATTCACACAACCATTTCAACCTTTACACAACCCAAGCCAAAAACCACCTTAACCATCACACAAAATTTTCCAAAGCACACAAATCTAGAAAACCATCCTCCCATATCAAGACATTGTCTACTTCAGGTATCACTGACTTGACCATTTGGTTTTAAAATGCATTGTAAATACAACACATCTTGATTATCAAGGGGGTTTCCCCTCTTCATTTACTTGAAGCCATATTACACACCACTAGTAAGGGAAAAAGGAACATATCGTAAATCATCAAGATTCAAACATCACATCATCAAATAAAAAAAACAATTAAAAACCCAAAACAAATTTGGGTATAGGAAACACATCTACATCTCACACTCCCAAGTACTCTTTTCCAAGCCACAATTCCTCCACAACACACAAACCAAGAGGATGTTTTGTACATGTAGTACTTTCTATTTATGATCCTAGATCTCTATTGGTTTCTCCATGAACGTTGAATCATCCTCAATATCCAAATCTCCCTAATAAATTATGTGGGAGTCATCATAAAGATACCAATGAATTTGGGACATGTGAAAGATGTTGTAGATCCTATCCATCCATGGTGGAAGCACAAAACAATAATCCACCTCACAAATGTGCTCCAACACCTCAAAAGGACCAAAGAATCAGAAAGAAATATCACTCCCTCTGTCAAACCTCTGCTACCCCCAAAGAGGGGAGAATCTCGAGAACACATGGTCTCCAACCTTAAAATCTAGGGGCCTACACCTATAAGAAACATTTTCCTTATGACAGTCCTGCATTTCACTCATCCACTCTCAGACCATCTAGATATTCCCACTCATGATTTTCACTACATCAAGACCAAGACCTATTGACTCCCCAACCTCCATACAGTATAATGACGAATGACACAATTATCTGTACAATGCCTCAAACGGATCCATGCCAATGGATGTGTGATAATTTTTGTTTTAGGTGAACTCAAATAAAGGATGGTTCCTTACCCATAATCTGCCAAAGTTCAAGATGCAAGATCACAATATATCCTCTAGTGTTGAGATGGTCTACTCTAACTTCCCACCTGTATAAGGGCAAAAATTAGTGAAAAGGTGCAACTAGGAGACAAAGTCATGCTGCCATCCCCTCTATACTAATGAGGTAAACTAAGGATCTTGATCAGAGATGATGGTTCTCATTACCCCATGAAGTCTAACCATATCTTCCACATACCACCTTACCAAAACATCCATGACACTTGATCAATGGATCGATAGAAAGTGAGTTAACTTTTTCAGTTGGTCCAAAATCATCCAAACTGCATTATATCCTCCTTGAGATTGGGGTAACCTATTGAAAAAATCCATAGATATGTGATCCTATTTCCACCCGAGGACATCAAATGGCTGCAACAAACCTTCAAGAACATGTTGTTCAACTTTCACCTACTGAAAAACTAGGAACTTTTCTACAAACGCTTCCACTGACCATTTCATCTTATTCCACCAAAGGTGTCTCTTTAATCCATGATACATATTAGTCATGACAGGATGTACCAATAGGGGTGATATTTGAAAATCATGGAGAAATACCAATATCATTATTGGAGAAACAGACATCCTCCCCTAAGACAATATCCAGTTCTAACCATCCTCTGACCATCCATTTAAAGCATCACCATGGACAACACAGTCATGCTTCACCGCTACCTATGAGTCTCCCCACTAAGACTCACTGACCTTCTATATCAAGGATGATTTTACATTCATCTGTTAAATAAAACCTTAGTCACTAATTTCTCTCACATCATGATGTATCACTATAATATCCTCCATACATTTCCAAACACCTATGGAATCCTAAAAGACATATCCTCGAGAATTATAACTAAACACATTAGAAACAACATTACCCTTACTCGGGGTGTAGGTGATATCGAAATCATAATCTAGAAGAAACTCCATTCACCTCCAATGATGTAGATTTAGATCCCTTTTGATAGACAACATATTTCAGGAACTTTTGGTCTATGAAAACCAAAAAGTTCTTGCTGATAAGGTAATTCCACCACAAATTCAAAGAATTCACAACTACCACCAACTTTATATCATGAGTGACATAGTTACGCTCAAGGGGACATAACTTCTTAGACTCATAAGAAATCACTACCCTCTGATGCAAGATATATTGAGGTACATAAGACTACGCTTTCATGGACCAAACATAAAAATGTTTGGTTTGGTTAGACCCAAATTTAATTCGAGCTAAAAATAATTGAGTTAACTTAAGAAAATATTTTAAGCCGATCAGTCTATAACCTAAACTACATATATTGAGATGGGTTCCCTTAAATCTTATTTCATCTATTTAATACTATTTAAAATGCATATAATTTTTTTTGATACAACATGAACCATAAAGGAAACCTAACATGCATGGATCATGGTCCTGACATCCATCAGTAACCTCAGGTTTGACTTTTTTTGAAACACATGAAAATTTTGTTGATTTTGAGTTAGTGTTTATTGTTTTGAAACATTATCCATTGAAATTTTGATTAAAATTATCAATATATAAATTCATACATTTTAAGAAATCTATTAAATATATATTTTTCTATAAGTCAATGGTTTGATTTATGAAATATTTTTTTTACAGTTTAGGGTGATAAATTTTTTATTTTATGTACCAATGATTTATTTGTTTTGATGAAATCTTGTTGATGTTTTCTATTTAAAAAACATTTATTTTTGATAGAAATATTTTAAAAATTGATTGAATATTATTCAACCATCAAGAATATTATATTATAAAACATTATTCAGACACTATAGAACATATTTCTAGGATAATATTTATTTTGAGTCAACCAAAAAACATTTTTCATCAAGTAGAGTGACACGAACCGACCCATTGAAGCTCCACCCGGGATGGAAGTAAGACAAGTGTGCCACCTCAAGCCTACCTCCAAAAGACTAGGGACCGATGACTTGCGCTGAGTATACATATCTTAAATTATATGAGGACTTAACCTACCCACAATAGAAACATATCTCCAATGCATAAAATAACTTGTAGTAAATATATATAAACAACTGAACTATATAAAATGAAAATCTAAGAAATTAAATACAAGAAAAACACCGTATAGGAAAATACCAAAGGTAATGTACATCTGATAAGACTTTGAATATGATAGACACAAGACACTAGTAAGATCCACCTTTCTAGATGCACTCCTAGATCAATCTCCAGTTGCAATGATCACTGCCACAATAATGAACCACTACACTCCACCATGCACCACCACACATCACCATGGGTCAACTTTGAATTATAAACACTGGCTCTACATCCACCAATATCATCTTTGAACCCTATTTCATATTCACAGACATAACATGTGTGAGTAGAAGTTCTGTGTAGGGGTGAGTATAAGCATAATCACTAAGAAACCCTAAAACCATAATGGAAAATAAAGAAACAAGTTAGTTCAAACTCTAATGTAGAGTTGTAATCAGAAGGAAGATAAGAAAATATATAGATATACTCAACTACTATAAGACACATGGAGGTAAATAATACCTAGTGATCTCAGATATAATCCTCAAAGGTAATATTTCATGACCAATAAGGGATGATCAGAGCACCAAAAAATCCCATAAATCTCGAAGTTAATAACCAAACTGTATGCCACATCTCAAGGGAAACTAAGGGGTGCCTGATGAGTCAAAAGTTTCAAAGAATTCAATTATATAGATATGTGATGTATTAGTACTATATATAACCTTCATTAATTATAAAAAGAATCGATGTTGTAAGCTCCTGTAACAGACCATCAACCCATAATGTTACCGAACTAGTATTCCATAAGGCCCAAGGAACATTCCTGATTGACAAAGGTTGGTGGAAAGCACCTAAAAATCATACAAAGAGAATATTTGGGAATTTTTTTACCCTCATCAGATATATGATAAGATAAAATCAAATAGAGTATCACATTAGATAACCAATATTTATCAGATGTCAAAACAACAAACCAAAAAGGTCACATCCAATATCTAGACAATGAGGTCTCAACAAACAACTAAAAGACCATCAAAACATGGAACCCGAAACAAACCATGGGTGAATCTTCATGTGACCACATGTAACCACCATCCCAACCCATTGGAAAGTCAATATGATCTAGGAAATCCATTCTTTACATGACACTCTTCTCTTTACCTGTATCCTATAAAACCAAGACTAAAAACACCTAAAGGAAAAAGTAGGATGTGAGAAATAATGATAAATAGGATATCACCAATAATCAATACAATGTTTAACCATGTGAATCCATTAGTTCCTGAATAAAATATATTTCTAAAACATTTGAAAATAAATCATTTTCCATTTATAAATCATTCTTTGGTTTTCTTTTCAAAGCATGCAATTCCTTTCAAAATCATGCCATAATCAAATAAACAGATCCATATGACATACCATATATCCAATGGAATAAATAGATAAATAAAATAATTTTAAAGAATCAATATTCATATCAAGTTCAAGTGAGAAAATAATCATATCTAAATATAATACACATAATGTAATCTCAAATAATCTAAATAGGGAAATCCATGACACAAGGGTGTACACAACCAAACCACTAAGACACACAAAGAAACTCTAGCCGATATATGTGACTCTTAGAGTCTGGGAACCTCAGTCCCTTATAAATACTACCCCTATGTCATGACCCCCTCCCTGCAATGGTACCCTCCTGGACTAGAAATAATTTAATAGAGATAATGACCCCCCCGAGTCCTACCTTTAGTAGGCCTTGAGTTGGTGGCTAGAATGGAGGGTATAAAAATCTCACATATAGAAGGCATTACCCCCATTAATAATATAGGACTGGGAGATTGGATGAAAAACCACCAATAAAATTCAACACATAATATGAAATTAAACCCTATAATATCCCATAATGCATGAAAAAAGTAAAAAATACATATAAAAGTATCTAAGTAAATACCAAAGACAAATCCCATGGGAAAAAATCAATAGTTTCCCCAAATCCAAGCTAGTAATGCCCAAATAAGTCCAAAAGTCTTTATAGAAACATGAAAAATAGTATATATATATATATGTAGGGTGAGCATAACATGTATACTCAGTAGGATTATACCCAAGGTCTCTAGTGAACATGTGAAAAGTGCATACTAATTCACTAATGAACAAACAATGGAACTAACATGCACCTAAATAGGTAAGCTAATCAATACCAACCTCACCACGACACACTTAACAAATCATGCATCCAATATAGTAACATAATATCAAAATATTATAAGATAAAGACACCCCACAACTGCTTCCCCATTGATTTTCCACTCTCACACCCAAATATTAAACGTCATTTGCTCCCATTCCCTCCATACATATCACATCACATATCCACCCATCTCTAATGTGGGTTAGGATGGATCCCTACATATCCCAACCTCCTATAGGGTCTAATATCTTGTTTTAGAATCATTCATCATTACATCACAACCTCATTATGTCACAAGGGAAGTAGGGTATGGTGAACTTAAAGGAAATCAACCTCATTCCCTCCTACCACCATACATGACCCCCACCTTATATCACAATCTCAACATCACTAATTAATATCCAACACAAACCCATATCATCATTGGGTAATCTCCAACACCAACCTGTACTATTACTTGGTAATCTCCAACACAAACCTGTATCATCACTATTGTCAAAGGGAGATCGGGGAAGACGGGGTAACCAACCATCTAAATCACCACCAGACTGGATGTTGGGGAAAACAATCAGAACAAAAAAAAATTGCGCATTGTTAAGGCTATCTTACTTGGGTAGGGAGAATATATAAATAACATGAATATACATGATAGATATAAAACACACAACACCCAAACTATGGGTTAACATCAACTACACTAGCGTACTCCACAATAACACCACCACACAACACGACATCCTCTAAAACTACTGCCACCTTAAAATTCATCACACCTCACAACAACCACACATAACCATACGATTACAATTTCAATTACATGTTCCACAATTTATAGATTTTATGAGTTTCCACTAACTCCCATTTACTAGGCTATTTCATTCACATTAAAACAAACCATTAATTTTTTATTCATTTAATTTAAGACAATCACTACACATTAATTCCATCCCATTTTCATTTTCAAATTTATCCCATGTTTATTAATTTACCAACACATGTCATTTCATTTTTCAGTATTTCTATTTATTTCATGGATAACCAAGAAACTAACACAACCAAACCACACAACACCTTTCCCATCACACATCCACCACTACCACAACACAACTTAAGACAAGCCATCATGCCACAACCTAACCATCTCATCACTAAACCACACATCACAACCACTGCACACCAGCCCATGCAACATCCCATGCCAACAAACCATCACATCACTGCCCATAACATTCCACACCCAAATAAGTCACCACTATTACCGTAAAAGTCCCAACATGGTTCATAAGACCATCATAGATTCACAAAAATATCAATAACACACATAACAACACACATGGGCTTCCATATTTACCATAATCTCAATTCAAGGGCTTTTATTTAACATCACTTATTATTTATCATGTGTATTATCACAAAAATCCAACTTTCCATGGGCAACCAACTCATTATCCATATATAAATGATTAACCATTTCATTTAGGGTGAGGTCAAAAAATCAACAAAATAAGGTTTCCATAGTTATCTCAACTAAAACACAAGCAAGGATCCTAACAGCCATGCTTTTCATTAATGAAAACAAGAATGTATATTCTCAATAGAAATATCATCAAAAGTAGTAAAACATGTGATTTCTTCCCATTACCATCAATTTTAGATTTAGACAATTAATTATCTTCTTATTTAGTCCATTTATATCCACCTAAAGGAAGAAAAAAGAATTAAATACCCACACATGCGTGTAAATAGAAAGAGAATAAGGATCCCCTACCTCAAAGAAGATTTCTGAATCTCCACACACAACTAGGTGAAGGAGAAACGACCAGGAGACCACAACCACACAAGGAAACCTCGAATCAACCTAAATCATATCAAGGATCATTAAAATTGCAGCCCAAAACACTCCCATAACCAAAACAACATCACCAATGAGAATTTCCAAAGAGGAAATAGAGAAATTGAGGGAGAAAAGGGGATTTACTCACCACAAATTACCAAATATTGACCTATGGAAGACAATGGTCAAAGTAGGAGGAAAGAGGCTAAAAGTTCCTCTAAAATTTCATAGGGTCCACCCAAGGTTTGAGGTAAATGATAAAGGAATGAAATAATTTAATATATATGTGAATTTATAAATAGGATAGACCTTGATACATTCATGTCATGAAACTTATATTCACATTGCATGTTTTTATGAGTCCCTCCAATTCAGGTCATGAAATAAATTCAGGCCATGAGCCCTTGAAATTCAAACTTGATGAACATCCACCAATTTTCATAGCACCTTATTCTTGAATTAATTCACATAATGAATTACTATTTCATGTTGTGAGTCAATTTATCATAGAAATCCCATCTGAAACTTCAAGCCTTGAATCTCAATACTCCATGTCGCGAACAACATCTCACATCATGAATATATATTCATGTCTTGATCCACCCACTATAGTAGAATTGCATCTCCAAACTCCCTCAAACCCTTCTTGATCCTCCTCTGAACACCTCCAAATTCTAAACCAGTAACGCAATGGCCCAAGAATGCATGGACTATTATTAGATAGATTTCAAATGATTCTTGTACTCAAGAATCAAAACCAAACCCAAAAAAGAAAGGGAAGGTTATGAAAAATCATCGTAAGAGATACCTCTCAAGGATATAATTACACCCCAAACACTATCATTGGATAAGAAGCTCAATAAAAAAATAAACATCCACAAAACACCCCAAACAACCATATCACCATCCCCAACCATGCACCACACCAAACCATCTCACACCAGCTGTAAGCCTTCCCTATTCCACATTACTGTTCACAAAACCATTTCAACCTCTATATATCCCAAGCCAAAAAATGCCTCAATCGTCACACAGGACTACCCCAAGCACAAAAATCAAGGAAAACCTCCTTCCGTATTAATATATTGTCATCTTTGGGTGACACTAACTCACCCTCATGGTTTTAAAACATGTTGAAAATATGACATGTATTGATTATGAAGGAGGTTTCCCATATTAATTTACACGAATCCACAGTAAACACTACTAGTAAGGGAAAAATCACATCCCATAAATCATCAAGATTAAAAAGCCACATCATCATAGAAAAACAAAACAAGTAAAAACTCAAAACAACTTTGGGTAATGGGAATACATCTACATATCATGATCCAGGGGCTTCCACCTATGATCAACATAGACCTTATAACAGTCCTATGCCACCCTTATCCACTCTCATAACATATTTAACTTTTTAGTAATTATCTACAATACATCAGGACCAAAAACTATTGACTCTCCAACCTCCATTTAACACAATGATGAATAACACAACCATTCATACAATGCCTCAAACAGATCCATGCCAATGGATGAGTGATAACTATTATTGTAGGTGAACTCAACCAAAGGTAAGTGACTTAGACTCAATATTCCAATGTACAAGATGAAATCTTGCAACATATTCTTTAATGTATTAATGGTTCGCTCTGTTTTCCCATCTCTCTAAGGGTGAAATGAGTGCTAAGGCATAATTGGGAGCCAAAGTCATGCTGCAACCCCCTCCAGAATCATGAGGTAAAATGCGGATCCTGATTAGAGATTATAGTTCTCAGTACCCTGTGAAGCCTAAACACATCATCTATATATCACCTTACCCAAATATCCATGACACTCGATTCATAGATAGCCATAAAGTAATTTGACTTCATCGGTCAATCCATAATCACTCAAACTAAATCACATACTCCCTAATCTCAGGACAAATTGATGATGAAATCCATAAATATTTCCTTCTATTTCCACCCAAGTACATCCAATGGCTAAATAAAACCTCAAAAACATGATTTCTATCTTTTAACTACTGACAAACAAGGCACTTCACCATAAACACTACAAAAAATAATTTCATCCTAGGCCACCAAAGTTGTCACCTCAAGTCGTGATATATCTTAGTAATTCCATGATTTATTTCTAGGGGTGAGCTAAAAAACTCATAGAGAACCCCCTTGTGCATTAATAATGGAAAAAACAACTTATCTTGAAATAAAATTCATTTTTGACTATCCTCCGACGATCCCTCTAGTGCATCAACACGACCAATATAGCCACACATAACCTCTACCTCTGAGTATCCCCATAAAAAATCCTTAACCTAATGCATCAAATAATACTCTAAGAACAACTAATAAATTCAACCCTACTTTACCTCATATCAAGTGCATCACTACAAGCTCCTCAATCCATAGGCTTCCAAACCACATCTCCTTGGCACTTCTTACTCAGCATATTGGAAACAAAATTCCCATTAAATAAGGTGTGGGAGATCTAAAAATAATAATCTTAGAGAAACACCATCCAATATACTTATGAACATTCATATCCCACTGAGAGAAAATAAATTTCATGCTCTTGTAGTCCATTGAAACCATAAATAACTTTCTGATGAGGTAATGCCTCTGCAAATTCAATCAAAAACAAAACCACATCCAAATAAAGATTATGGGTGGAATAATTCCACTCATGGGGAAGTAAGTGCCTATACCCATAAGTGATCATTTCCCTCTTGTAAATAAAGACACACCCCAAACCCAAGAGGGATACATCACAAAAAAATTTAAATAGAACACCCTCCTCAGGAAAATAAAATACTGGGGAACTGATCAACTTATCCTTTAGGTAAGTAAACACTTCCTGATATTGATCAGTCCATACAATATCTTGGCCTTCACTAGTAAAATATTCCAGTGAGGATACAACCTGGGATAAATCAGACACAGATATCTGATTATATTCTACAAGACCATGGTAACTGTGAACCTATTCCATGTTCTTGGGTTCCACCCAAGAAACAATAGTATTAACCTTAGATGGGTCTATGACCACACCCTAACAAGCCACCACATTTACAAGTACACCTCTCACATCTAGAGCTTTCACTTGGATAGTTTTCCATAGAGTTTATGGTATTAAAGAACCTACATGATGACTTTGAGATGATCGACATGACCCTCATATGAATTTGAGTATATCAAGATGCATTCAATGAAAATGACTATGAACCAGTCTAGGAAATCATAGAATATATAATTCCCAAGATCTGTGAACACAACTGGTGTGCTCATGATATCGAATAACATGACCACAAACTTGAAGTTCCCATACCTGCACATAAAGGTAGTTTTCAGGATATCTTCATCTTTCACACTGATATGGTGATATCCACACCACAAGTTGTTCTTTAAGAACCAACTAGCTCCCTTCATCTAGTCAAACAGATCATTAATCCTTGGAAAATGGTAATAGTTCTTAATTGTCACATGATTAAACCTACAACACTCCACGCATAACCTTAGAATACCATCCACTTTTTTGGGGAACAATATTAGAACACCCCAAACAAATACACTGATTTAGATGAAACCCCTCTATATCAGATCATAAACCTATAAACTCAACTCTCATAGATCCCTAGGTTCTATTCATTTGGGAGCCATTGAAATTAGAAATGTTCCTGGTTACAAATCTATCTAAAACTTGACATCATGTAGAGGGGGTAGTTGCATAACCTCATCCAAAAAAAACATTGAGGAACTCCTACAAAACCATGGGAATATCTCCTATCTGATCTTCCATTGCTATCTCTAAAAACTGAGATAAAAGAGGCTCCACTTTCTTACCACCCATCTGATAACCCCATTCACCAAAAAATGACACTCATCGAATACCCATATCATAAAGTGTAACTCTCCTATGAAAACATTCAATGAATGCATGCATGAAATGAAATCAATCCATTATAAGTATAATATTGTATGGATGTATCTACTAAAAGAAGAAATAATCCCCTGATTGGTGTTTCCCCATCAACATTATATATCCCCAACACACATAAAAAGAGTATCCCAACCTCTAATTGACATGGATAACACCAAGGGATCTAGAAGTATCTCCACATCTAGTACCAAAGAACAGACCAAAGTAGGATAAACAATGGAGTGCGGGCTCCTAAATCAAACAAGGAATAAATAAGGGTATATGATAAATTGATCATACCTCATACTACCTTTGGCCCTGTGGGCACTGACACCTCCACCACATACATCTGTTCATGACCGTATCCTCTACCTCTCTAATGATGGCCTCCATGATTGTGCTCTAGCCTAGTTACATAAGTACATGGACCATTATGAGGCTTCCCTCTTCCAAATCCATCTTCCCCCAGCTTATAAACAAGAATAAATGGTCCTAGTTGTTAAAACTACCATGAAGGTAACTATTACTACTGCTGAAAAGGGGATTAACTACCCATATGAAACTATCCTCCCTAGGTTTTCAGACACTGATCCTATAGTGTCCATAAACCTCAAAAATATATCACAAAAATGAAAATCCCCTGGTAGGTTCTTGAGGTCCACCAACCCTAGAATGTTGTGTAAAGTTTTACTGTGGTTGGATCCCTATTGGTCGAAACCTCGATTGTCTAGACATCCATGATCCATTTCCTAGAGCCTTTCTCCTCAAGAAGGACTACCATACACTCTCTCATGAATCATGGTGATTCTCAAAATTACCCTATAGTTATAATTAGTTGTTACAATATAGGTAGGGGTTGAATCCACATAGGCCTAATAAGAAACCTATAGACACATACATTCTAGGGAGGATTGGATATGAAGTGTCCAACTTTGGTGTTGATTTCAATTTTGAAACTAAAGTACTAAAGTAATTAAGAGAATTATTTTTATTTAATAATGAAAAGAATAATGATTTTAATGGTAAAAATTAATGAATATGAGTTGATCCTAGTTTTTTATTAGGGATAAAATAGATGTATTTGTTTTATTAGAAAATATCAGATCACTAATTCAAGACGTATCTAAACAATGAGATAATTCTAAAAAATCATTCACTAATTTAATCCCCACAAAATTAAAAGTCTAATCACCAATTCACTTAGAGGATCACTTTAATGATCACTCTAAGGAATTGGATCGTATTAGCACTCAAAATGTGTAATCATTAAAGTTGAAAAAGATAAAGAAGAGAGTAACTCATTGAATGGAACTCTTGAAATAAGGAACTAATTAAGAATTTAAGAACTTAAAATAACACCCAATAAATCCACAATAAACTCCCTAGAATCAAACCAAAAAATTCTTATCCTTTCATTGATACTAATATTTCAATGGAATATGGAAGTAGACTTAATGAAGAGGGATTGAAGAAGTGAAAACAATGAAATAATGAACACTCCACCATTGTGTGAGGAATTTCACAATTTTTGGAATGAATAAATTCACAAAATGATTCAATGGTATCAATATGTTAAGAAAAATAATATAATAAGTGAATAATAATAACTTTTATAAATAAACGAAGGTGATCCAACAAATATACATGAGAATAAATGAAGATGCAATTACAAAATGAAAACATAAAATTACAATTGTAAGAATAAAACTTATACTCAAAATTTCTTCACCACCACCACCTTATATAGTAATTTTAGGGTCCTAGGTTATATATACCATCATTAAATGTCATCAAATTTAATTAGGATAGTTGAATGTGGGTGGGAAAAAATGGAAAGTATACTTTTCAATGTTGACCAAAAAAATATTATTAAGATTCTTCTCCCATGTTGACCTGAAAATTAAACATTGAATAAAACTGAATTTGAAGGGGTCATAGAATAAAAATATTTTCTTATGGGTCTCCTATATATCTTTTAAAATTTCATTCCCATTGTATCATCCATTAATATTTTATACTCATAATGGTGGGATGACTTTATGGGCCTTAAAATTTGGCCCACAAATTAAACTTCAACATGGGCTCCATGGATCTACTTAAAAACTTAGAAATTAGATCTATTAATAGTTTAATTAAATTTTACCCATAATTTTATATGTCACCATTTAAAATTTTGAATTTATTGGGATTGAATTATGGGCTACACTTTTATTTGATGGGCCTAAGGCCCATTATGCTTTGATCAGAAACTTCTGCATCCTTGATAAAAAATGTTCATCTTCCTTTATGATTCATCTATTGATCCTAAAAGAAAAAATGTTCCAAAAAAAATTTAATAAATAATATACCAAAATATAAAATTAAAATAATAAAAATAATTAATTCCACAATCTAATAATTAATTGGGTCTAAATTTACACACTCTAAACAGGAATTGCACATTTGATGAGAAATGAAGTTCAATTTATAAAATTCACCAAAATTGGTGTTTATGTACTCTGAAACACATGAATAATAAAATATAATCAATGAATATTAGCCTATTTCATTGGCTAATAACACCCCCAAATTGAGTTTTACTAATCCCGAGGAAAAAGTATATAAAAAATATGAAATTGAATTCCCTTTTTCAAAAACATTTTAACATACAATTATCATCAAAATAAATCATGCCAAATAATAATTAAAACTATAAAAATAATTTAAAAAAAGATATGTTTACAAGCATATCCCAAGCCCAATCCCATTCCTTTGTTCAAATTCATCACCTTATTTCATCCAATTTCATCCAATTTCAGTTAAGCATGATGATGTGTTGTGCATCACCATAGACACAAGGGTTTATTTTCATGTTCATGGGGAAAAAATAGAAGAGATAAGTGAGAATCACATTAAACCTTAAGGTATAGATCAATTTTATTTATTTATTTTTCTTTATTCCTTTTTTGGTTTTTTTACCAAAATAGAGATGAAAAGACTAACTCCGGGCAAGAAAATTATGGAGTTACGATCCCCAAGTGTTAGACTCCATAAATTTTTTCAATTCTATGATTTAAAATAGATATGTAAAGATAAAATCTAGAAAAAACAACTATAGAGTCATGATCTCTATGTTCCATAATCTATTCATTTGGAAAAACATTGCTCTATGCGATCATCATTTTTTATTTATTTTTTTTGGATACTAAAATTAAACTCAAAGTGACCCCAAACCCCATACTATGATGAAAGGGACCCAATAAATCAAACATACACCCCAAATCAAATAGAAATTCATTGTGGCATTTTTATTAAAAGTATGAAAATATTAGCTGTGAAAAATCACATCTAACAATTGTACTTTACAAAAACTATTCTTATGAACTTAAACATGCATTAAAATCATAATCAAGGAATGGAAAAATATTTTAAATTTAGATTCAAAATTTGAAAATTGTATTATCCTGTTTAATGATAAATAAATTTATTTCCCATTTCACCATGGATGTACACACAACAAATTTTCTTTAAAAAATGAAAAATTTAATTTTTTATTCATTTTTCCACCCCACAACTTAGAATAACACTATAACTAGTGTTTAAATAAAAGAAAATTTATAAGGGGATGAAGTGGAGGATATGAGTTAAAAAAATGAAATATGGAATAATGTCACTTGGTATCTCAATGAAAAATTCTATATTGAAACCAATTGATCCTTTTACCTCTATGTCACTTTCAGACGCCTCATCAATGATGGAAAATTGTATTTCAATTCTTGGAAAAAATGTGATTTTCCTAAAAACAATTTAACCTCAGTAGCTCCTAGATATTATAAACTAGCATAATTAGAGAACCATGAAAACCCCAATGGGTTCCCTTAACAACAAAACAACACAAAAACATAAATAAAACAATTAAAACATAACTTTGGGTTTCCTTCAGAAAGTTCTTAGTTTAGATTCGCTAGCTCGACATGAACCCCTCAACTTACCCAATATCAAATTTCAACATTTTAAGGATTTAATTTTTCATCATTTCTACAAGATTGAGATTTATTCTTCATTGGGTTTGGTGGGAAGGATTGTAAATTAATTCAAGGAAAATCATATAGGTCCTAGGGAATGGGATAATCCCATGAATATCGAAAAGGGCCCATCCCAATTATTTTTTAATCTTATATAGGATTTAAAGAATAATTTTTATTTATTAGCTTCAAGATAGGATGAAATGATAAATGAATGTTTTTTTATTATTCCCTATGATGTAAGACTTGATAGAGTATTTATGGAACTTGAATTCGATCTCAAGTTATTTAACACTTTCAAAAAGAGGTCAAGACTTAGAACTGAACTCAGTTTCATTTTCAAGATTTCTCAACATAATTGGTTCCTTTTGAATAGAAGTTCAAACCACCATATATTCCAATTTAATGTTAATAATGGGTATAGATTAAAATTTTATGATTTCCCCCAAGGTTCCATTCAATGGTGATCCTAAAAAATCAATATTTGAGTCATCTAAAATAGATTCAATCAATGGATACAATTTTCCCTCACATGAATACATAAAATCAATTTCATTATGATTTAGACACTATTTAATGATTCCATTTGGTTCCTCAAGTTTACTTTCAATATTTTCTAACAAATTCATTTTATTTTTGAGCTCTAATTTCATATATTCTAATGTTGGTCCTTCAATATTTTCTTGTGATTTTTAAGCCTTTGATTGTTTGAGAATCAATGGTTCAATTTTTTCATTAGATTTACCACTCTAGGAAATATCAACATATTGGATTTTTTATGAGAGGTTTATGCATAAAAATATTATTATATCAATGTTGAGGAAGGGAGAACCTAAGTGGGCATGGGTTCTGTAATTGTTTCAATGATTTTTTATTTCTAATCTCAATGACGAAACTTCCAAATTAATTTTATCCATTTATTCACACAAGTGTTCAATAAGTTATTGGGGGTTAGGTTGTATAGGATTTTGGAAATCATGGAATTACCTAATATTGATCTCTTATACCATACCTACGAGGGATGAAAATTTATCCTTTAAACATTCAACATCCAAATAACTATAAATCTCATCGGGTGTGGGGTAATCATTCAAGGTTTTATCAAATAAATTTCCTGAGTAATGTGTTTCCCAATATTGATATTCCATTTGATTCCAATATGGGTTTATGAGTGGGTAATATTGAATAGAATCCATTGGAGTACAATAAAACTAGGATTTTAGATTCTCAGGACATATAAAAATAGAAAGGGGAATAGAAAATAGAAATGTGGGCGAGAATATAGAATTTGGGGTGAACAAAGGATGATAGTGTCTAAGATAAATTACTTAGGTCCTCAAAAACGATGCCAAAATTTGGTGATGACCAAATAAACCCTATAGTTATAAGTGTTTTTTGTAGTATAGGTATAGGTTGAATCCATAAATACCTAAGAAAAAAACCTATAGACACATACATCTATGGAGGATTGGCTATGAAGTGGCCAACTTTGGTGCTAATTTCAATTGCAAAACTAAAATACTAAAGTACCTAAGAGAATGGTTTGTAGTTAAAAATGAAAAACCTAATTATTTTAATGGAAATAATTAATTAAAATGAGTTAATCCTAGGTTTTTTGTTAGGTCTAGAATGTATATATTTGTTTTATTAGAAAATAACAAATCACTAATTCAAAATGTATCCAAACAATGAGTTAATTCAACAACATAATTTTCCAATTTAATCACCATAAAATTCAAAGGATAATCACCAATTCACGTAGAGGACCACTTTAATAATAAATCTAAGGAATTGTATCAAACTAGAACTTAAAATGTGTCATATTTAAAGTTGACTAAGATGAAGAAGATAATAACTCCTTGAATGGAACTATTGAAATAAGGAACTGATTTAATAATTTAATAACATAAAATAACATCCAATAAACCCCCAAGAAACTACCTATAATCAAACTAAAAAAGGTTTAGCCTTACATTTATGAAAATATCTCAATGGAATATGGAAGTCGACTTAATGAAGCGAGATTGAATAAGTGAAAACAATGAAATAACGAATACTCTACCATTGTGTGA
Organism: Viscum album; assembly: GCA_963277665.1. Lineage (NCBI taxonomy): Eukaryota > Viridiplantae > Streptophyta > Magnoliopsida > Santalales > Viscaceae > Viscum > Viscum album. Next base: position 1,709,807,596 of record OY728165.1, on the reverse strand, counting down.
GGAATTTTACAATTGTTGGTGTAAAATAATTATAACCATGATTCAATGGTATCATTATGATAATAAAAATGATATAATAAGTGAAGAAGAAGAAATTTTATAAAGAAACTAGGGTGATACAAAAAACTTACATCAAAAAAATAAATAAAGATGTGATTATAAAATGAAAGAGTAAAATTACAATTGAAAGAATAAAACTTCCACTCCCAATCGCTTCCCCATAACTACCTTAAATAATAATTTTAGGGTCTTAGGGTTGATCCACCATCATTAAATGTCATCCCATTAAATTTGGATAGTCAAAGGTGGGTGGAAAGAAAGGGAAAGTAGACTTTTCAATGTTGACTAGAAAAATTGGATCAAGATTATTTTCTAATGTTGACCCAAAAATTACACATTTAAGAAGGATTAATATGGATGTGTTGTAGAAGGAAAATATTTTTTTAGGTTTCCTATAATAGTTGTAAAAATTTAATTCCAATGGGATAATCTATTCGTATTTTATGATTTAAATGGTGGTCTGACTTTATGGGCCTTTAAATATGTCCCACAAATTAAACTTCTACTTGGTCTCCATGAATATCCTTGAAAAATTAGTTTAATAAAAAATGTTACCCATAATTTTCTCTATCTCTAGTTAAAATTTTAGCTTCATTGGGCTTGAATTGTGGGCTCTACTTTTATTTGATGGGCCTAAGGCCCATTATAAGAAAAAAATTTCCAATTTTTTTTCCAATAATATCCCAAGATATAAAATTCAAATATAAAAAACATTGAATTCCATAAGCTGATGATTAATTGGGCCCAAATTTAAACACTCTAAACAAAATTTTTACATGTTATGAGAAATGAAGTTCAATTTATAAAATTCACTAAAATTGGTGTTTATGTACTTTGAAACACGTGAATATTAAAATATAATCAATTAATGTTAGCCCCTTTCAGTGGATAATCAAATCACCTCCTAGAGAAATCATCCAATTGATAACCTTCACATTCTTATGCACCTCCATATCCATAGGAAGTGTAAATGAGGTGACTGCATACCTAATAATTGGGTGCAACACCTCCTCCAGATGTTGTGCTCTAGACTCCTCATCTAGAAATACATCAGGGGAAAATATAATAGATCATTAAAATTGATCCCAATATCTCACACACTTAGGATCCCCTACTAAAGGGAGATAAACTCCTACCTCTTTATCGCCTTAATCATCAATGATAAGAATTCCAAATAGACCTTCTTCTAAAAGTTATCCCATGAAACATACATCTCCTTCCACTCACCAAGATATAATATCAACCACTGACATGAAGCTCCCCACATATAACTAATTTCCATTAACACCCAAAACTCAGCTTGATCTTGAATCAAACCAAAGGTGATATAAATCTCCACCAACCAGTTCTCTATCTCTAGATCAATGATTCTCCCCTCATACTTCCCCAAGCTCTACCACTAAAAGGAACACAAGGCCCTCTTCCGTGCCTCATCATCTTAATTTGGTTTGATACTCTAAAAATAAACTAGAACATCCTACTGAACCTCTACTGCCTAACCTGTATGTTGATTATGACCATGATTCATTCTCTAAAATCAAGGATAAACCCTAAGCCTAGAAGCATGGAATTTTATCAAGTTCATTTAACTAATTTAATTTTTAATTTTACAAAATCACCAAACTTAGACATGAATACAATTAATTAAGATACATTCACATATCCTAGGTCTCTACTAAAAATACTAGTCCACCTCACTTGGTTATTCAATAAGCTCAGAGTCCTCATGTCGGATCACAAGGGCCCTTAAAATCCCATGTCCTAACCGATCTACCTAGCCTATTTCACACAACAAGATCAATAGAACCATTACCCTATCAACCTTTGCAATCCTTATAGTTACTAACTCAAAAATCCATCCCATATCTCAACAAAAACCATTTATACCACTATTTCATGACCCCAACCCTCCAAAGGTACCCATTCTAGGCCGACAATGAAAGAAGAGAGATAATGACCCCCCGAGTCCCACATTCAGTGAGCCCCGGGTTAGAGACTAGCACTAAGGGTATAAAAATATCACACATGGAAAAAATTACCCCCATTAATTATATAAGATCAATAAATAGGATGAAAAACCACCAAATAACTCTCACACACAATATAAAAGTAAACCCAAGACCATCCCACAATGCATGAACAAAGTTAGAAAAAACAAATAAATGTCTCTAAGTAAATACCAAAAAAAGTCCTGTAAATCCCTAAACCTGCACTTACGAATTCAGTACAAAAATATGTGATGTATTTTTTGTATAAGAGAAAAGATAAAAATATACAATACATTATACAATCAAGGACCTTTTCCATTCTAGGTTTTGGAGAATTAGACAATAACTTACATACATTGAGTCAGAGTTAAAAAAAATAATAACAAATTAACCAATTAGATTCAGCTATACTAGCACCTTAACTGTATTTTGAAATTCTAATGAATCATGTAAAAAACATTTAAAAAACATTATATTAGCCCAAAAATCTCAGTAAGTTATATAAATAAAGAAAGTAACCATTAGTGCATAAATACTTATAAACATATGAAAACATTTTCACAAAGATATACTTCTTACCCATAAATTATCATATACATAGGTAGTGAAAATATAGAAAACATAAATAAAACATGTAGGTAACTTGGGGGATTACTTACTTATAATTTTAACCCTCATAGATATCATATGATTTGTAACCCTCATAGATACCTTACAATGTAACCCTCACATCTACCTTACAATGTGACCCTCACACCTACCTTATTGTGTGACTATCACAGTTACACTTAGAGTAACCATATGACCGACCTCCAAATTACACATACCCAATGAAATGAAGAGAGATATATTTACCACCCTTCATCATAAAAAATTCCCAAGAACTATAACATAATTGTAAAACATTAATAATTACATAAAAACATTTCTTTTGAATTATATAAAATAGAATTTTAAAAGAGGATTTTTAAAGAAAATGCATTTAAAAATATCATATAATTGATGTGAGAATTAATATAATGAAAGGAATATGTGTATAAACTATAAATAAACATAATAAAACATAATATAAACAATAATTAATTATAAAAATATTATTATTACTATATAATCAATGAAGCAGAAGGTTAACCCAAAGAATGGAAATTAGGTTAAGAATTCCCTTACCTCAGGTTTATCTTACTTAAAACTTGTTTAAACATCCTGTATAAAGTTTAAAAGAGTGTTAATTGTATTTTAAAGAAAAATAATCATGTTTATAACACCTTATATGATCATTTCATAACATCATTTCACCCTTTAGTTATTAGTATTGTGCGCCTTCCATTGTTTCAGGTGCGTACTTTACATGGTTTCCATGGTCAGTTCATATTTGATTTTATTGTTTTATGGAAATAAAACTCTAGAAGTGGATTAAAATGGTATTAATATGTTTAAAGAATATTAATTGATACCATAAATCAATTTTTTATCATATATGATGATGTATCATTAGATAAAACATTAATGATATTTGTTTATATCATTTTTGGCGGTTCCTCGATAATCATGAACTTGTTTCATTATATAATTTAATTTCATGCATAGAAGATAATTATAGAAAATAAAATAGGTTACGTAATAAAACTTAAATTATTTTTAAACAATTAAAATGGGTTTACAACCTGTTTTAAAGGAATTAAAGGAAATTGAAAACACATCGTCCAAGATGTTGGCAAATCGACACAACATAGATGGTGTATTTATAAGAGGAGGAGGAGAAGAAGTAAGTTGATGATTTTTTCCATGAACATGATAAAATCCATAATATATAATATTATATATATTTTAGGCCTCTTGGATAAGGGGATGGAATAGATTATAATAAAACAAAATGAATTGAAAAGAAAACAAAAGAAATTGAAAGAGGATTTTTACCTCTTGATCTCTTCCCCTTAAGATCCTCCTTAAGGCCTTTGGTTTTGGACTTTTGGTGAGAATAGAAGGTCTTGTACGTGGGTAAGAGCCTTGTTAAGGATATTGAAAATAATTTAGTCAATGATCAAATCTCGAGAGGTGTGATAGGAAGAGGGGGCAGGGGTGAGGGTGGTATTTATAGTGGAGGAGAGGAGATGTTTTACATTATTTTAATCGTTAGTTTAATATTTTTTCCGAAGAATATGAATATTCTTGATTCATGTGACCCCAAATAGTAACTTGATCATGTTAGTTCAAACCAAGTGTGATTATATCATCCATGATGCTAGGAATAGTGTATTTAACCTATAATTTACATATACGGTATTTTTTTGAATTTCACTATTCATAATTTTTTTGAGTATTTCAGAAAAACACCAAAAATTCACCCAGACCATTTTCCGACATGTAGAATTAAAAAATGAAATCCATTTTTTAAAATAATTTTCTAAATATGATTAATTTAATTTAAAAAAAATATAATTTATTTGAAAAATAACAATTTTAAAACTATAACTCATATTATATCACCTTGAAAAACTAATCCATTTATCATTATCTTATAACCTTAATAAAATAAAATAATAATACAATTTAATATTCATAAGGGTCATATTACTATTCATAAGGTCATGTTACTGTTCACAAAAAAAATCAATTTGGTTTTATCAGACTCCAAATAACTTCTTGATATCAACCGTGTATTTTTGCTTTTCGAAATTCAAATCACAAGAGTAAAAAAAGTATGTTTAATGGTTAGGTTATAAAGGTCACATATTATATAGTAGTTCATTTAAACACATAGTGTTTCTTTTTAAAATATTGGGATGTTTCATTCTCCCACCCTTAAATGAATTGTGCTCTCATAATTCATTCATTGTACTTATAATTTTGAATTTACATATTGATAATTAATAAAAAATATTTTCTTATGTGTACTTAATTAACTATATGTTCAAAATTAAATAATATTAGTAAAAATTTTCTATAAGAAAATAAAAACGTCTAATCTCTAAAGTTGTCTAGACTGTTCCTCTGATACCGACTGTAAAGCCCTGAACCCGCACTTTCAGATTTGGTACAAAAATATGTTGTGTATTTTTTTATATAAAAGATAACATAAAAATACATAGTACATTATACAACCGAGGACCTTTTACAGTATAGGTTTTGGAGAATTAGACAACAACTTACATACATTGAGTTAGAGTAAAATAATATCAACAAACCATCCAATTATATTTAGCTGCACTAGCACCTTAACTGTGTTTTGTAATTATAAAGAATCCTATAAAAAAAATTTAAAAAACTTGGTATGAGAAAAAAAGCTTAGTAAGGTATATAAATAAATAAAGTAACCATTAGTGCATAAATACTTATAAACATATGAAAACATTTTCACAAAGAAATACTTATTACCCATAAAGTATCATACACATATGTTGTGAAAACATAGAAAACATAAATAAAACATGTAGATAACTTAGGAAATTAATTAATTACAATTATAACCATCATGTATATCATATTATTTGTAACCCTCATGACTACCTTATAATGTACCCCTCATGGCTACCTTGAAATATAACTTTCACGACTACCTTATTGTGTGATCATCGCAATTACACTTGGAGTAACTATACAACTGAACTCCAAATTACACATAACCAATACATTGGAGGGAGATATAGGTCCCACCCTTCATTATAAACAATTCCCAAGAACCAGAACATAATCATAAAAACTTAATAATTTCATAAAATAATTTCTATTGAATTTCATAAAATATAATTTTAAAAGAGGATTTAAAAAAAAAGTCCTTTACAAATATCATATAATTGATGTGATAATTAATATAATGAAAGGAATATGTTTATACAGAGTAAATAAACATAATAAAACCTGATAAAACCAATAATTCATTACAAAAATATTCTTAGTACTATATAATCAATGAAGTGGAAGGTTAACCCAAAGAATGAAAATTGGGTTAAGAATTCCCTTACCTCAGGTTTGTCTTACTTCAAAATTATTTAAAACTCCAATATAATGATTAAAATAGTGTTAATTTTATTTTATAGAAACATAATCATGTTTATAACACATTATATGATCATTTCATAACATCATTTCACCCTTTAGTTATTAGTATTTTGTTCCTTCTATTGTTTTGGGTGCGTACTTTACATGGTTTCCATGGTCGGTTCGTATTTGATTTTCTTGTTGTATGGAAATGAAAATTTAGAAGTGGAGTGAAATAGTATTAATATGTTTCCAGAATATTTATTGATACCATAAATAATTTTTTTATCATATACGATGATTCATCATTAGATAAAACATTAATGATATTTTTTAGATCATTTTTGGCAGTTCCTCGATAATCATGAACTTGTTTCATTATATAATTTAATTTCATGCATAGAATATCATTTAAAAACATAAAATAGGTTACATAATAAACTTTTAAATTCTTTTTCAACCATTAAAATGGTTTTACAACAAGTTTTTAAGGAATTAAAGGAAATTGAAAACACATCATCCACAATATTGGTAAATCGACCCAACATGGATGATTATTTATAAGAAGAGGAGGAGAAGAAGTGATTTGATGAATTTTTCAATGAAAATGATAACATACAACATATATAAGATTATAGATCTTTCATTCATCTTTTATAATGGTAGGGTAAGAGAGTATATGAAAATAAAAGGAATTGAAAAGAAAACATAAGAAAATGAAAGAGGATTTTTACCTCTTGATCTCTTCTCCTTGAGATCCTCTTTAAGGCCTTTGGTTTTGGACTTTTGGTGAGAATAACTAGTATTGTATATGGGTAAGAGACTTGGGAAGTATATTGGGTAGAATTTAGACAATTCTCAAATGTTGAGAGGTGTGAGAGGAAGAGGGGGGGGGGGGGTGAGGGTAGTATTTATAGTAGAGGAGAGGAGAGGTTTTACATTATTTTAATCATTAGTTTAATATTTTGCTCAAGACCAAGAATATTCTTGATTAATGTCATCCCAAATAGTAATTTGATCATGTGAGTTCTAACCAAGTGTTCTTACATCATCCATTATGCTAGGAATAGTGTATTCAATATATAATTTACATATACAGTATTTTTCCGTATTTCACTATTCATAAAAAATTCTAGTATTTCAGAAAATAAAAAAAATTAAAGCTAACAATTTTTCAACATTTACAATTCAAAAACTAAACTCCATTTTTTGAAAATAATTTTCTAAATATGATTAATTTAATTTTTAAATAAATTCATAATCTATTAAAAAAATAACAATTTTAAAACAATAACTCATTTTATATCACCTTGAAAAATTAATCAAGATCTCACTATCTGATAACCTTAAGAAAATAAAATAATAATACAAATTACTATTCATAAGGTTTATATTAATATTCATATTAAAATTCATAAGGGTATGTTAATATTAAAAAAAAATCAAGTTGTAACTATCAGACTCCAAATAACTTCTTGATCACAACCGTGTATTTCCATTTTTTGAAATTAAAATCAAAGGAGCGACAAAATTATGTTTAATGGTTAGGTTATAAAGGTAGCATAGTATTTAGTATTTAATTTAAGAACATAGTGTTTCCTTTTAAAATCTTGGGATGTTACAAGTCCTGTGGAAGGGACTCAACAACAACTCTAAATACAAGCCAGTAATACCCATCTCAGTCCCCAAATTTCTCCTAGAAACCTGGAAAATAGTTTATATATATGTAGGGTGAGCATAACATGTATACTCAGTAGGATCATACCAGGGGTCTCTAGTTCACATGTGAAAATAGAATACTAATCCACCGGTGAAAAAATAGCAGAAACAACATGCACCTAAACAAGTCTACTAACCAATCCTAGCCTCACCATGACACGCTCACCAAATCATGCATCCAATATAGAAACATAGTATCTGAAGAGTATAATACAAAGGTTCAGTGCAACTGCTTCCCCGCTGATTTTACAATCTTATGCCCCAAAATAAAAATTATTATGCTCCCTTCCCTTTAATACATATCACATCACATATCTAGTCATCTATGATGTGGGTTGGGATACATCCCTACCAATCACAACCTCCCCCAGGGTCTAGCATATGGTGTTGGAATTAGTCATCATCACATCACAACCTCATCATGTCACAAGGGAAATAGGGTATCATGAATGTGAAGGACATCAACCTCATGCACTCCTCTCACCACACATGACCTACACCACATATCACATTGTCAACATCACTAGGTAATCTCCAACAAAAACCCATATCATCCCTGGTAAATATTAAACACCAACCCATATCATCACTTCTGTCGAAGGGAGAGTAGGAAAAAAGGGGTATCCAGCTATCTAGATCACCACCAGCTTGGATGTTGGGGAAAACACTCATAACCCAAAAAATTTGTGCATTGGTAAGTTTATCCAACTCAGGAAGGGAATGTATATAAATAAAATGAAAATAAATGATATATAGATAACACATAACACCCAACATATGGGTTAACATAAATTGCACTATAGTACCCCACAACACCACCAACACACCATGAAACATCCACTGCCACCTCTAAATGCATCACACCTCACAACCACCACACATAAGCACACGATTGCACTTTAAATTATAGGTTCCACCATTTCCATAATTTATGAGTTTCCACTAACTCCAATTTACTAATCCATTTCATTCACATTAACACATCCCATTCATTTACTATTCATTTTATCTAAGAAAATTACCATACATGAATTCTATCCCATTATCATTTTCAAATTTATCCCATGATTATTCATTTACCAACCCATGTCATTTCATTTTTCATCATTTCAATTTATTTAATGGCTAACCAGAAAACTAACACAACCTCACCATATAACAAATCGACCATCAAACATCCAACACCTCCATAACATAATGTAATCCAATCCATATTTCCACAACCCAACCATCTCATCGCAATAACCACACATCACAACCACCTCTCACTACCCCACATCACATCCCATTCCAACCAACCATTTCATCACTTCCCAACACATTCCACACCCAATCTGGTCACCACCATCACCACACAACCCCCAATAGGGTTCACACAACTATCACAGATTCAAAGGAAGCAAAAAAACACAAAATATCACATCTAGGATTCTATATTTACTATAATTTTAATTAAAGGGATTTTATTTAACACCACTTACTCTTTATCATGGGCATCATCACACAAATCCAATTTTCCAAGGGAAACCAATTCATTGTCCATACATAAGTGATTATCCATTTCATTTAGGGTGAGATAAAACAATCAATATAATACGGTTTTTATAGTTATCTCAACTACAACACAATAAAGGCTCCCAACAAACATGATTTTCAATAATGGTAACAATCATGCATATTCTCAACAACAATATTATAAAAATCAGTAAAACATGATATTTCTCCCCATCCCCATAAATTCAAGATTTATCCAACTAATTATCTTCTTAAGTCAATCCATACTATCCAACAAAATAAAGAAAAAAGCATGAAATCCAAACATAGGCACATATATAGGGAGATAATGAGGATCCACCACCTCAAAGAATCTTTTCAAATAACTACACATGATAGGGAGAAAGAGAAATAACCAAGATACCACAAATTCATAAGGAAACCTCAAATAAACCTAAATCACATCAAGGATTATCAAAATCACAACCTAAAACAATCCCATAACTAAAACAACATCACCATCGAGAATTTACAACGAGGAACCAGATAAATCGAGGGAGAAAAAGGGATTTACTCACCATGGGTTTCCAAATATCGACCACTAAAGGCTATGGATCAAAGAAAGAGAAAAAGGGATGAAAGTTTATCTAAAATCACATAGGTTTCACCCAAGGTTCAAGAGAAATAATAGAGGAATGAAATAATTTGGGAGAGATATGGAATTTATAAATAGGTTGGAACTCTACACATTCATTATGTGAAACCGAGATTCATATTGTGAGTTTTTTTGATGCCCTCCAATTTAGGCTGTGAAATAAATTCAAGTTTTTAATCCCTTAAAATCCAAACATGATGAATATCCACCTATTTTCATAGCGCCTTAGTCTCAAATTAATTCATGTGATGAATTATTTTTTTACTTCATGATTCAATTTAGCATAGAATTCTTATCCGCAACTTCAATTCATAAATTTCCATCCTCCAAGTCATGAAAAAAATATCATGTTGTGAATACATATTTACATCATAAACCCCCGCTATAGTAGAATTACAGCTCTAAAATCCATTGAACCCTCCTTGATCCTCCTCCGAACACCTCCAAATCCCAAACCGGTAAAGTAACAGGTTGAGAAAGCATGAACCATTACACCCTGGTCTTCATGGAATTAAAGGAACCTACCCTAGTGATAGATAACTCCATTAGGGATTATCCTTTTTTAGTTTTCCCATTTACCCCAAGTTCTCCCAATATACTATTAAATCATCATTACATTCAAGGAAAACAAAACCATGTTTTAATTTTTTTCCAAGGTAGATCTATTTCAAATTCAAGACAAAATTTTCATTAAAACATTTCTATATAGATACCATACCACTAACATTCTTGAAAAACCATTTTCTTTCTAAAATAATCTTTAAGGAAATTTAAAAAACATATCATGTGTCTCAAATGGTTTCTATAAAACACCCATTTTTAAAACATAACAATATCCCTCAAATATTAAAACTAATTTCAATATTCAAAACCAAATAAAAGAATCATAATAACATAAGTTATACCAAGGGTTAGACCATAGGATAGAGACACCTACCTCAAGAACGATTAGAACGACATTTCTTTCTTGAAAAGTGATGGGATAAGAAGAGATCAAATCCTAAAGAACCTAGACCTGATATAGATGACATCAATTCTCCATATTAATTCTATATCCGATGATCTAGTTACAAATAACTTCAAACACTTGGAGAAAAATATAAGAAACAAAATAAAATGGATCTAAATCACCATATTATGGTCAAAAGAGACCCAAGGTTCAACCAGTATGAATATTTTATATCAGGGAGAGGGAGGGAGAAATAATGTCACTTTATATCCTCTAAACCAAGAAAAATTGAATTAGAGTTGGTGGGGGGGGGGATTAGGGAGATAAGTGGTTAATTCATCCTAAAAAGAAAATTTTTCTTCTACTAAAACACACACCTAGTAGTGTCACCAGCTAGAAAATAGCGCTTGGAGATCTGAAAAGGTTTTTTTGAACCTCACCAGCTAGTTAGTGGCCTCCTACTGCCACCAACAATCCAAAAACCTACCTCAATTTAAAAATGACCAAAAATTTAAAAACAAAAAAACAAAACAAAAAGATCTCTATACCTACTCCCACATACCAAAGTGTGACAATTATCCCCACCATAATCAAGGCATTTATCTTTTATGTCTCATGGTTTTCATTACCACACTACCATATCACTCAAACTAATGGAATCTTTTGATGAAACAATAACTTATCCTATTATTCCATAATATGAATAGTTTTTATGACAACTGTGGTTTTAGGTTCAATCTCAACATCCTTCCACTCAATCATGTAGGACATATCCAGCTGATACTTATTCAACTAAGAAACATGGGACACATTGTGGATATATTTCAAATTAGTAGGTAAGTCCAAAAGATAATACACCTTCCTGACTCACTCTACAATCTCAAATGGGTCAACATAATAAGCTATTAACTTACCCCACTTTCCCAAATATCCATATCCTAAATGAGGAAAACTTTGATAAAAACCCAATCACCTACCTCAAAGTTCAAAAAACATCAACACTGATGGACATAAGACTTATGGTGATTCTGAGCTATCACTAACCTATTTCTAATCAATTAAACGATATTCATCATCCCCTGAATGATGCTATGTCCAACCAAGGACCATTATATAACCTATTCCTAATAGATAGGTGACTTGAAAGGACACCCATACAAAACTCAAATGGTTCAATCTGAATCAAATCATAATAATCGTTATTATATGAAAACTCTACTAAGGGTAGATGTTTCTACCACGATCCACTAAAGTCAAGAACACATGTACGAAGCATGTAATAAAGAGTTTGGATGGATCAATTTTTCTGGACATCCAAACGTGGATGATAATTTGTGCTCAACTTCAATTTTCCACTCCAAATCTAGTGTGTAAAGTGAGGGTATCAATCAGAAATGATAGCCAATGGAACACTCTGAAGTTTGACAACCTCCCACACATACCAGTACCCAAGATACTCTACCCTTTTCAACTCCTTTATAGTTAGGAAATGCACCTATTTCTTGAGTTGACCAATAATCACCCATATTGAATCCTTACCATAAGAAGTTTGAGGTACAATCACAACATCCATGGATATCTCATCCCATTTCCATACTAAAATGGGTAAAGGTTTCAATAAACCAACATGAATCTGATATACCAACTTAATTTTATAACATGTGAGGCACCATGTAACACCCCAAAATTTTGGTTTAAATGAATACTATTCTCAATATCTTACTTAACATGAAACATCGAGCTTTAATAGAACTTTGATATACTATAAAAATAATATTATTTAAATGTTACCCTTATAACCTAGACATTAATTAGAAAGGTATAAATAGTAATATTAAAATTATGAAAAATATGTTTTAAAATTTTTAAATAAGGAAAATTTAATTATTAATTTATAATAAATAAGTACATAATTTTCAATAAAGTTATTTTATGCTTTAAAAATATGTTTTCTTCAGAAATGATTTTTATTGCATTTTGTGTGTGAACATTATAATTAATTTATACCATTTTTATAAATTTTATTGGATGGAATGAATATAATTTTTGAAATAATCATGTCAATAATAACATAGGGTTATTTTTTTTGGAATTTTTTAAAATGATTTATTTTTCAATGAATAGTGAAAAATAACGTTTTTTGTAAAACTATCATATCTTTTCATTAAATCAAGTAATTTAAAAGTCACATTATATTTTTAATTTAATATTAAAGTTAGATATCTATCCTTTAATTATAAATAATCCAATTTATTACATAGTAATCATAATTATAATTGATATTGGTATAAAAATACTTTTAGAATTAAAAAGGAATTTTTCAGAAAACCATTTTTCATTGCAATTTTAATTTTTATATTAAATTATTTTATACTATTTCAAGAGATTGAATCTTGAAAAATAGATTCCATATTTGGAATAAATAGGCTAAAATTTGTTAAATAGGTCACTTTTATTTTTTATCATTATGAATAATAACTATGGTAAATAGTTATAACTATAGTAAAGGGTAAATCTAGTTAATTAATTGTAAAACTAATTCAAAGAGCCTTTAAAATATACTTAACACTTTCCTTTACCCTATTATATGAGTTAAGTTCATACATCCTCATATAATTTTCAAATTTATGGGCACTTGTATCATTTTTTTCTTTGATAATGACCTATGGAATATTTTAAGTAAAGAAAAATACAAAATGTCACTCTCCAGCTTATAAATTTCTATTATATGTTCACATAGAGATAAAAATGAGTTATGGATGAATATTAATATTTATTTTTATAATAATTCTTATTTATTATGGTAATTTATTTCTAAATTTTAGTGATTATATAATTACCTTGAATGCTTATACAATGCTGACATAGTGCTTGTGCAAGCAGTGGAACAATCAAGGTAAATAATTTTAAAAATATTAAAAGTAATGTATTTTGGATGAATTTTTATGTTATGAGCATATAATAAGTGTCCTTTGAAGGTATGAACAACTCAAATTTTAGTCTTAAATCACATGTAATCCTTGCTTTACATGATCATGAGATCATGTCCAACAAAAATAGTAGATTAATGGACTACATTAATACACTAGAACCAGAGGGAGAGGATCTTCACATATAATTTAAAATTAATTTATAAGCATATAAAGAATTACCTATACATGTAATTTTGCTTTTTTTGATGATTTAATAGAATATATTTCATCACACTATTTTTTTACTGTAGGATTCAAGTGTAGAATCTCTCTAGCAACGATCCACACTACACCATAATCTCTAATCAATGCTGTCGAATCACCGGGTTCTAGCACGGGTGATCTTGATCACTTGAATTGTTCATGGTTGACCATAACAATTTTCTTCTCAAAGAGGGAGAACTCTTGATGATATCTCTAAGGATTGAGATATGTGGAAGATAAATCTATTTATAGAACTCTATATATCTCTCTAGATATCTCTCTAAATATGTATCTAGATATATATCGCTAGATATATTTATAGATATCTTTCTAGATATATCTCTATAAATATATCTCTACATATCTTTTTAGATATATCTCTCTAGATATATATCTAGAAATATCTCTCTTATCCATTTTGCACACCCAAAAAAGTCACTTTAAAAAAGTGATATATTTAGATATAATTAGATATTTATTATGGAAGGTTTAGGATTGGAAAGTTTCACACAAGCCCTTAATAATTTATAATATTCTTAATTCACCCCATGTCTAATAATAATAATAATATTATTATTAATTACTTGATATGTGAAACACATTAATAATATAAATAAATATCAATTAAATCTAATTGGACCATTAAACTCGGTCCTCTTTCCCTTGTCAATATTTATCGATCCTTGAATAATGACTATTTAATTAAATAAACGTCACTGTATTATTTCTATGATAAATATAATAAATATTATTTTCTCAAAACTTACAAACTTACAAACTAATATTTATTATTTATTATTTAAATCAATTTATTCTTTCAAATAACTTGTGATTAAATTATGGAGATCAACCAAACCTGAATAAATATTATTTATTCTAACGTATTAAATTAATTACTTGAATTTAACTGAGATTGAAGATACACTTAGTGTGTGACCCTCTAGGTATCCTTATTAGTGGAATTAGGTATAACTACCTAAATTCCAATGTTATCATCTAGCCACACACCAAGGCACCCATAAAAAAATTTAATGTCTCAAAGATAATAAACCTCCTAAAAATCATTACGATGTAATATAATCCCTTTATTGTGATATCTCTAATCAATCATGGTTGCATATCAATGATATCAACCTATATACTTGATTTCTCTTTCGTTGACTTTTTTGGAAGTGAATTCACCCACCGAACACCATGGACATGGATTTATGTAGGTATTTATATTCCATTAAAGGTACTAAGATATCAATATCCATTATAGTATATAAGGGATAAACCAATTTTCTCATTATCCATTAAAATAATATCACTCATGACACATCCAACGTAACCTACTTGGCCATGAACATATGTCATAATGGTTTTAATCAATACATCAAAGTGTAAAATTCATGATATACATTAATGATAATATTAAAGTCTAAGGATCAATACACATGTATGTATATAGGAATATCCAATGACACATATAAATGTGGATTTTCTATCTGATGAGTCTGTTATCATAACCCTATATTAGAGGTTACCAAGGGTGAACACTATGATAAGGCATCTTGATGTATTATGAGACTTCTAGACCTGATATACTATATCTATTATGTATCATTAGATAATATCATCCAACCATAGAACAAGATTCTAGAATAATGTCATGGTACCTCTAGGTTCTCATTATAGTAGGGAATTGCTATAACTTTTCAATGAAACATATATTCATAAAACATTATGACATAAAAATATAATGTAGTGAAAAAATGATAATGTTATAAGGAAACTTAATTAAAACATGTAATCAAGTACTAAAAAGGTTGATTATAGAGCACCAACTCCAATAGAATTCCACTTGCACTAGGTCTAACTAAAAACATCTTTTAGTCTAATATATCTCACATGATACTCATGCCTCTGCTGAGATAAATCCTTAGTCAAGAGGTCTGACATGTTTTTATCCATGGATACTATACTCATCGTAACTTCACCTAATTGAGAAAAATCCCTCAAGATATGAAAATTCTGAAGTATGTGCTTTTTTCCTTTGGTGTGACCTTAAATCCTTATAGAGAGTCCCCAATGCAGTGTTATCATAGTAAACTGTTATAGGGTCTTCACTAATAGGCACCACATCAAGATCTTAGACAATGTTATGAATCTATAAAACTTCCTTAGCATCATAAAAAGCCTCAATATACCCATACTTCACTATAGAATTGGCAAAAACTAACTACTTTGAACTCTTATAGCTCAAAAATCCTCAATTGATACAAAATATATATCTATAATGCAACTTCAGATAATTATTATCTATCTAAAATATAGAATCTATATTTTCCTTGATGACTAGTTATTCATATCTTCCATACATTAGGAATATATCCTTAGTACTACTTCGATACTTAATGATAGACTTAATAACTGCCCAATTCTATTCAACAAAATCTACTTAATATCTACCTTCCATGCTCAAAGCATAGAAAAAATCAAGCTCATACTTAACATGGAATACATGATAGATCATATCACATAAGTTTTTGAGATCTTACTCATTATCTATCTCTCCTACTATGTCTAGGGACACATTTTCTTGCAAAGATGTATACCATGTGAAATTGGAACAAATACCCTCTTGGATTATTCCATACTAAATCTATTCAGTATCTGGTCAGTGTATGTACTCTGACTTAGTCCAAGAAACCTCTTGGATCTATCATTCATGATATTAATCCCTATATTATTAATTGATTTACCTAATTTATTCATGAAGAAGCACTTTCTCAACCATTCCTTAACCTATTATAAGGCCCGTATATCATTTCCAAATAGTAATATGTCATCATCATATACTACTATGAAAACAATCATAATACCACTAACCTATTTGTAAACACATGGTTCACATTCATTCTTAATGAAACCAAATTTCTTTATATCTTAATCAATTTGAAAGTTCTATGACCTAGATTATTTCTTTAACCCATAGATGGATATCTACAACTTTCATACCTTTTTGGAATTTCTTGGAGTCACAAACCCTTTAGGATGTGTCATATACACATCCTCTTGAATATTCCAATTAAGAAATTTAGTTTTCACATCCATTTACTAAATCTCATAGTCATGGTAAGCTGATATGACAAACAAAATTTTAATGGATTTAAACATGGAAAATAGGGAAAAGGTTTTGTCATAGTCAATTCCTTGATGGTTTCTAAACCCTTTAGATACTAGACATGTTTTTATAGGTATTCAATTTACCTTATATGTCCAACATTCTATTGAATACCCATTTACACCTAATGCGTTTTACATAAACCGAAGTATAAATCAAAACCCAAATTTGGTTTTGATACATGGGATCCATCTCAGAATTCATGGCTTCTTACCATATTGTAGATTCTGAGATATATACCACCTCCTTATAGGAAAAATGATCATCATTGTTAACCAATAACGAGTGATCATAATCAATGACTAGAAAACCATATCTCTTTGGTTCTATTACCTATTTAACACTTCAATAAAGAAATTGTGTTTTAGGAAAATCCTTTTCCACGGGGAATTGTGTAAATAGTTCTCGTACTAACTCTTGTTTACTTGAGTGTCAATGTCATTAAAGTCAACCTTATTCCCACTATCCTCCTTTAGGATGTGCTCCTTCTCAAGAAAAATGGTCTGTCTTGCAACAATTACATTCTTGCATGAAGGGTTATATAGATAATATCCACTTATTTCCCTGGGATACCCTATAAATATACACTTCATTCCTAAGGTTGCTAGTTTTTTTCTTGATCCAGCCTTAACAATTTTATCACATCCCCATTCATAAACATGTGACAAAAATGGTTTCTTTCCACTCTATAACTCAAAGGTAATACCGTTTTCCACTTCATTTTGTACTCGGTTTAGTAAGTATAATGTCGTTTGTAATACATATACCCAAAGGGATAATGGAAGACTTATGTGACTCATATGTTAGGGCAGAATAATACAAATTAACACAATATGGGGGGGGGGGTTGAATTGTGTCTTTTCAAAAACTCTTCCACAATTTTGTCTTTTAACAGCCTTTGTGATTTATGCGGATATACAGTGTTGAATTCTGTAATGAGTAAATGCAGCAGATAAACAGAAATAAAGAACACAAGTTTTTATTGTGGTTCAGGGCATAGAGATCCCATAGTCCACTCCACCAATCATACTCTTTGAGAGCTTATTGAATTTCACCAAAACGGTCCTCTTATCACAAGACCACAAATCCACAACTGAGTGTAGGTAGTTTACATCTTTAAAAATAAGGCTAAAAACAGAGCCTTCTAGTTTTTTAATAGAGAACCAAATATCCACAGCTTAGAACAAGAAGCTGGAACTTCATCACAATTGAGTGAAAGTAGTTGATACTCTCAATAAATCAAAAGAGTTTGATTTTTTTGATACATGTTGAACTTCACAATTGCAATAGCATAAATTTATAGTATATGGATATTATTATTCAAAAATGAAAAGTCTTTAATAAGGAATAGTTATGAAACGACCCCATTTACAAAAATGATATTTTATTAAAAGTATCAACAAACAACATCAGTAAACTTATAGTAGTATGAGATATAGCATGTATGTCACCAAAGTATAGTCTCTTCTACAAAGTTAGTCATTCATTGCAAAAGTATAGTAAAAAGATATTCACAAAAACTTGTATCACCCATATCAAGTACACACCACATATGATTTGAAAATAATTCAAATATATAAATAGTTTTTCTATGGTTGAACAGATCCAAGAAATTCACTTAATAGATCGCAAAAATTGAAATTTGAATTAACCAGGAGAGTTGTTACTTACCTTAAGAATAAAAGTGATTTAATATGAAGAATATGGTCCTTTGAGTCAATCAAAATGAGTTTTGAATCATTTGTAGATAATCTCTTAAGCATCCTATAAATCAATCAAGACAGTTTCATGAAACTTGGATAAAATTGTGAATTTAAAACTGGGCTGTATAGTAGACAACATTGGAATGAACTACGTAGAGTAGGCTTCCTACCAATGTATGGTTCCTTAACCATACTTTCATCTGCATGTAACATAGGGATTAAAGTAACATAGGGATGATAATCCAAAAGTTTATCCGTTTTCATATTAGAATCTGAATGTAGCATTGATAAACCATACATTCACTTTCCTAAACACAGGGTTTCTGATCTATATGAAAAATATCCAGCATAGGGTTTCTGATCCATATGAAAAATATCCAATGTATGGTTTTTGATCCATACAAAAACTATTCAGTGTAGCATAGGGATGATGATCCTTACATTCATACGTTCATTTACTGAATGTAGGGTTTGAACAATGTTCTCATAACACATCCCTAGCTCTCATTCCATAAAATATATATATAAAACATGATATATATTCCTGAAATATTATTAATGTAAATTTATTAGAAAAAAAAGGTATCTGTGGGCATCTAAATAAATATAAAATATAGAGTATTGTTGATACAATACATGCCAAATAATCTTCCCCTTTTTTATGATCAGGAAACCCATAAAATAATTAACAGAAAATATAGGAAAAAATATTTTGAATTCACAGTACTATTTCGATTGAAAAAGATATAGCCAAAAAATATGCAAATATTACCCCCCAAATGAAAATATTAATTTACCATCATCTATAATTTCAAACAAAATTAATATCATTTAAAATTAATGAAGTACACAAGTGTACTTGGAGGAAACATCGCGTGTTCATTGAAATTTTAACATGGAAGTTAATTTTATATATAATTGTTAATCCTATGACATGACATATACTATCGAATGAATGAATCAAATAGTGAATAATAAATAGGTTTAATAATACATTTAATTCTTATTTCCATGAAATTCGAGAACACTTCCGACATAAGACTACACGGTGTGTAGTATTTTACCTGACATGTACTTTTCTTATGTCTGTGTCCATAACATGTTAGTCCCTGTGTCATGTATCCAATACATGGAATGCTTGGGAGACCCCATTTACTATCCAGATGATTCTTCATTTTTCATTATCAACCAATTAATGATTATGTTATAAATAATGCAGAAAAGAGGATATGATTATGTAATTTTATTAAAACGAATCATTTTAAGTAAAATAAAATGAAAAAATAGAAAATCAATCAATGAATAGTAAATAATTATAAATTAAACATGTGACTACTTTGATACCACTTTTAGGTTCTGGGAACAATGGAAAAATCCTTTAAAGGTATGATCAACTTGAATTTTAGTCTTAAATCACAAGTAATATTTTTTTACATGATCATGAGATCATGTCCAATGAAAATAACAGATTAATGGAAAATATTAATATGCTAGAACCAGAGGGATAGGATCTTTACATGTAATTTAGAATTAATTTATAAGCAGATAAATAATTTACTCAACTTGTAATTCTTCTTTCATTTATGATCTTATGGAATAGATTTTGTCACACCATCATTGTGCTTCCTGGTTCAAGTACAAAATCCTTCTAGAGATGATCCGCACGTGCACCACAATCTCTAATAAACGTTGTCAAATCGTTGGGTTCTAGCACAACAAATCCTAATTTCATGCATTATTCATGGTTGACCACAAAAATTTTCTTCTCTAAGTGGGAGAACTCTTGGTGCTATCTCTAAGGCTTGAGAGAGGATTAAGAGAGAGCTATTTATATAACTCCAAATATCTCTCTATATGTATTTATCTAGATATATCTCTAGATTTATATGTATATATATATATATCTAGATATATTTGTAGATATCTTAATAGATATATCTCTCTTGATATATCTATAAATATATTTCCAGATATACCTCTCTAGATATATATCTAGATATCTCTCTCTCATCCATTTTGAACACCCAAAGTCACTTTAGGAAAGTGATATATTTAGATATAATTAGATATTTGTTATAACAATTTTAGGGTTGGAAAATTTCAAAGAATCCCTTAACCATTTATAATATTCTTAATTGACCCGATTCCTAATAATAATAATAATAATATTATTATTAATCTATTTACATACACAACACATTAAGAATATAAATAAATATCAATTAAATATAATTAGACCATTAAAATAAGTCCACTTTCCCCCGTAAACATTTATCGATCATCGAATAATGACTATTTAATTAAATAAATGTCAGTACATTATTTATATGATAAATATAATAAATATTATATTCTTGAAATCTGCAAACTAATATTTATTATTTATTATTTAACTAAATTTATTCTTTTGAATAAATTGTGATTAAATTTTCTGATCAACCAAACATGAATAAATATTATTTATTCTAACCTATTAAATTCCTTGATTGAATTTAACTAAGATTGCAGACACACATAGTGTGTGAACCTCTAATCTGT
Source organism: Viscum album (assembly GCA_963277665.1). Taxonomy (NCBI): domain Eukaryota; kingdom Viridiplantae; phylum Streptophyta; class Magnoliopsida; order Santalales; family Viscaceae; genus Viscum; species Viscum album. The sequence goes on along the minus strand of OY728165.1, from coordinate 1,709,786,170 downwards.
AGATAAACTTACTGTTTAAACCTTTAGGGATCCTTCTCAGTAGAATTTTTCATAATCTCCCAAAGTCCAAGGTTAGCATCTAGCAACACACCAAGACACCCATATAGAAAGAAGTTAATGTGGCAATGAAAACCAGCCTCTTACGAATTATTACCATGTAATATAATCCCTTTATCACGATATATATAATTAAAAAGGTTGAATATCAATGATATCAACCTATATACTTGATTTATCTTTCTTTGAATTTTTGAAAATGAAGTCACCCACCAAATTCCATGGACATGGATTTATACAAGCAGTTCTATCCCATCAAAGGACCTCAGATACAAACTTATATTATATGATAGAAGGGATAAATCCTTTCTCTCATTATCCATTTATAGAATATCAGTCATGACACACCCAACATACCCTAACTAGACAGAAGCATATTTCTTCACTGTTTTCAACAATACATCAACATGCATGAGTCATGAGATCCATTAATGATAATCTTAAAGTCTTAGGATCAATACATATGTTCGCATATAGGAATATATAATGATAGATAGAAATGTGAATTTCCTATTTGATGGATATGTTCTCATAACTTCCTATATTAGATATTACCAAGGTAGAATACTATGAGAAAGAGTATCAATGTATTATGATCCTCCTAACCCTAATATCCTATATCAACCATGTCCCATCAGACAATATCATCTAGCTAAAGAATAAGACTCAAGAATAAAGTCATGGAACCTCTAGGTTATAATTATAGTGGGGGAACTTCTATAACCTTTAAAGGAAACATATATTATTATTACATTATTACATACAAATATCATTAAGAGAAAAAATAAAAATGTGATAAGAAAACTTCATTAAAACATGTAATCAAGTACTAAATAGGTTAGTTCTAGGGAACCAATTCCAACAAAATTATGTTTACATGTGAAATTTATATTTAATAATAATTTATTATTGATTTTTAAATGTATTACATTCAAATTCCATTATTTTCTTGTTATTTTAAAAGATTTTTTTGAATAATTATTAAAATGAATTTAATAGTATTTTTTATAAATAATATTGTATTAAATTATTTAAAAATCATAAAAATATTGAAATAGGACAAGTAGGATGATAAATGGTTGAACATGTCATTCCTTTTTCATTTATGATCCAATTTTTACCTTATAAGTAAAATTATAACCCTTTAATATTTAAAAAGTTTTTATAGTAGTTAAGGTTAAAATTGGTTAACAAAAGTGTTAAACCAAAATATAAGGTTTAAAATACAACTTAAACCTATAAAAATTTATTAGTTTAATGGATTTAAATCATATCATATCATATCATAAAAATTCTGGACACAAAGTTCCACTTTCACATGAAATTAAATTTATTAAATTTAAATATTTTTATTAATTCCACACATGTCTCTTCCTTCACTATAAAAAGACACCAACCCTTATCTCTTCTTTACACCACATTTATCCAACTAGATTGAAAAAATACTACCCAATTATATTATGAACTTATTTATCCATGAATTATAGATCATTTTCTTCTTAAAATACCATTCCAAGGGTCCTTAAGAAAGTATCTAAAGGAGGTCTACGAAGAAGAGGTAATCATTTTTACCGACTCTTAAAAACTTATTTATTTTTATACTTCCTCTAAATATATTATAACATAATAAAATAATTATTACATTACAATAAATTTACTAATATGTTATTATGAATATGGTAAAACCATTTTACACCTATTTTCCATCCTACAAAAAGTGAAAACATTGCTTGTGAGTACGTTCAAATTACTATCCCCATGTAGTGGTAAAATTCATTTTTCACCACCATTTTTCTTGGATTGTTATAAATATGGAACTAATGAATATATATTATATTTATGAAATGATTATGGTTCTATAGATATAATATATTATTTACCTACTTACCCTTTCACCCGTTAAAAATGATAATGTCGCTCATGCGTATGTGTAGACTACCATCTCTAGGAAGCAATGTGATTAATTTTTCATATATGCATTTATTTGATGATTATAAAAATGTATATAATGAATATATATGATATTTATATAATTATTAACATTTTGGAGGTTATTTAATCATGATAAAATCACACATACTGAAACTATCGAACCAAAACTTACATGAAAAATGAAACATTTAACACTTAGAAGGAAAAACTTTAATAAGAAATTATTAATAAACAAGTGTTGAAATGTTATAAGTGGAAAATATATGATATTATAAGTATATATATGGTTATACTATATAATTATAATAAATTTAAATTAACTATACATGAGGCTAAAAACACTTACAAATCAAGTCAGACCTAAGGTAAGGGTTTATCCTCTCACTTTTTTTTCCTGTGAGACGTATTCCATATTCACCACTTGTTTCTTTAATATGGTGTATATAAGACCCCTTTGATATGTTATATCATAAATATATTTATATCCATGGTATTGAATGTTTCATTTTGAGTTATTTCTTTCATGGGTGTTATGATTCAAAAGTTACTAGAGTGGTAAGATATTTATTTTACAATCTCATTTTATTTCAAGATTGTTTATGTTCAGGTTTACTTTAGGAAAATTATATGATCATATTATCTTAAAACCCATATATTTTATTCTCCTCTGGTTATTTTTGTATTTTTCATGTTTATTTTCCATTAATTATATTGCTCGATCTATAATTAACAAGTAAATTACATGTAATGGACTTTCTTTTAAAAATATTATTTTGTGGATTTCTTTCCGACCATTTTTCTTCCATGTCCATAATTTATTTAAATTTTTTCAATTTTTTTTATGATTATACAAATAATTATTAAATTAATTTTTACCCATGTTTTACTTTCTATAATTTTTTTTAAAATTAATATTCCTATCATTTTGCAAATGAGGTGCTTTTTACTAAAAATGTGAATGAAATATTTGTTTTAACATACACCACATGAATGACTTTTCCCACCGACATGACTACACTTTTCTTTGAATATTCCTCTACAAGTTTTATTGTTATTTTCAAAGAAATTTTTTCCTAATATTATATATTTTTTTAGATTTTAAATAATTTATTTCAAACTGAAAAGGGTATTTTCTTCAAGAAATTATCCAGTGCTCTTTTAAAGGTATTTTCATCTATAACAACACCCATTGATTATATAATGGATATGATTCAATTATATTGAATTTATTCTTTCATAGGATGTATTATAATTCTGAAATACTTATGTTCAATATTACTGGTTCAATAGGGATAATTTTTGACTTATAACTCATTTTTAGAATGATTTGTACTGATCATTAAAAATATGAAGAATGCATAGGATGTGAAAGTGATAGGTAGGGATTAGCTATAAATAGCCCCTTGATGCATCTACAGGTCTCATGAGACAAAATAATAGGCATTATATATTATATGGGTATTTTTTTACACCTACCCATTTATTAAGAGTGGTGTCTTGTTTGAGGGTCCACAATGATAAGATTCATGATGTCTTGGTTGAGAGGATTTGATCATGAATGTACAAAATTATGAATTTCCTTTATTAAGAATTTATTTTTCATTATACATGTGTTATATATGTTGATATTAGCCAAAAATGATAATTGAAATCAATTTATTGATTGAATGGAATGTGTTTTGATTATACAGTCTACCATGTTAATTATACCTTATTTACTCATGATAACTTCCATTGTACATAACCCTTACTCATCATATCATCTCACCCTTTATTTTTTTTCATTTCTCAAGGATAAGAAGAAGTATATTATAAATGATATCATGTATTAAAGAATATTCCTTATTCTATGTTTTTTTATATTTAGAATATAATATGGGAATCATGTATGTATCTAATTTTCCAAGACTTTCTCCATAGGGATTGTGACATGTTTATAGATTCTGTTTCTAGTTTGTGATTTGGCCTCACTAATGCTAAGAAAGAGACCAAGAGTTTCACACACTAGTTTATCCAGAATATCATCATATTCAGTCAAATTTTTTTTGAACATAATATATATCTATTTGTGGATTAATTTGTATTGAAGTTAAGTTGAGTTTAATTTAATTTAATTTTATTCATGATTGGTAATTAAGGGAGTTTTATTTTTATTTCTCACATATATATTCACAAATTAATTGAGTTAATGAATAAATGAATATTTATTTATTTTAAGAGAGATAAATCTGACTTAGTAGTCCAAGTCCATATACATTTTAATTGTATTAATTATTATGTGCTAATTATTTAATTACATTAATTAGTTAATTATTTATTTAAGAGGTGAAAAATTAAATAAATATTATTTGACACCCAAATTATTTATTTATCAATTAATTAATATATATAGCTCTATTTTTTATTTGAAATGAGTTTTATCCGTATTATTTTCAGGATCTAGAGAGATACAAATGAGAGATTCATCTGTGATTAAAAAATATACATTAGGGTGATATAGATTCTTTATTCTATCACCTGATGATTTGAGTTCAACATCCAAATATTTATGTAGAATGTGTGGATTTTTTCAATGATATTTATGTTTAAATACTTGATAAACAATGAAATCTAAATTGATCCATAATGAAATAACATAATAATAACATTACGTATTTTTTTAATATTTGATACAAAATAAGAATTTGGATCATGCTTTTTGTATTCAAGTGTCTAGATTTGAACTGATTCATTAAATCTGGTACCAACCTAACCTAGTTTCACTACCCCTAGATCCTTTATATGTTATCACAATGACCATGTTTATTTATTTTTCAATATCATTAATTTTATTTGATTTGTTAAAATATATGTGTTTTTGTTATGTTTTTTCTGTTCATCAAGTCTTCATATAAATTTAGTTATGATTCACTAAGAACAAGTGAATTAAAACCCATAATTAAAATCTAATAGATAAATTGGCCATGGGATAGGTGTTGTAAATGTTTTTGACTAAGATATGATTGACCAAGAGATCGAGGCGTTGTCCATGTATCCCCAAACCACACTGATCGTCACCTAATTTCTCATTTTTTATTTTATCTTAAACACACACACACCCACACACATGTAATTTTTATATTTATGTATACGTGTGTATTTAATAAAATAATTTTTAAAAATAAATTTATTCAATTAAAATAATATTAGGGAAATTTTAATGTACATTATAATTTTAATGAAAAACGAAATTTTGATTTATTTATAATTTTAATGGGGATTTTTAATAGACCATATGAAGGTGAGTTAAAATTATTTATTTAATTTTAATTATAGAATGAGTGAGATGTTATTTTAGTCATTGCATTCAAAATTATCTTGAGTTTCATATAAAAATGTGTATGTTTGTTTTTTTATTTGTTTAATTAATTTTTAATTTTTGAATGATTTAATTTTGAAACAATTATTAAATTAAATAATGATAATCTATGAATGATCCCTCCCAAATTTATTAAATATAGTCCCACATGTCTACCACATTTTTTTTTCAAGTCCTTTCCCATGAACCGTCTCACTTTTATGTGAATATCACTATAGTAAGAGGATTTACCATGAGGACATAGTTCAAGTAATAATTGAATAGATGAATAAATAAAGGAGAACCATGGGGGACTAATGGATGATAAAACTGATAACATGGTTTACTCATGGTTTTACCCCCCTGCTGTCTTGGTTGGCTTATCACTACTCGATAAACCAACTAACCGTTCTAAATCTCATGTTCATTTCACAATTTTTTTTTTCATACATGGTTAATTTTCTTTATTCTCACATATAAATTATAAAATTAACAAAATTTATTAGAAAAAAATGGATTATATGTTACATATTTTTATTGTGTATCATTAATTTTTTTATGCAATTTTTAACATAAAATAGTTATCAAGCATGTTTAGATAAAACTAAATTTCTTACACAAAAATAAAATCCCTTAAAGATAATATTAATTCATGAACTACCTTCCATAATTTGATTTAGAATTAAAAAATAGATTTACGTTCTTTTTGGTACACATTCAGGGAATTTTACATTTTTATAGGAGTTCTAAATATAGGTTTTTGTTTGAATTTACCAAATTAACATCAAGCGTAAAGTCCATAGTCTACTTGGTATAATTAGGAGGAAAAATTGAGTAAATTAAAGTAAAAGAAGTAAAATATGGATCATAACCCACTAGAATGACCATGTGATTGGATGTTATGAAACCAATAGTGAGGATTTTTTAGATTTAATAAAAGTACTAAGAAATATAAATGATGTATAATAAATAATGTCTTAAATTGGAAAAAATCACTAATCTAGTATTTTATTCCATTATAAAAATGTTAAGTAGCACCATGAATTCATTTTTATTATGATCAATTATAAAAAATAAATTTTATTACCAAAAATTTTTTATAATAGTGGTAAATGTTCTTGCACAAAATATTATTCCAATAGAGGAAATGTTATGTACCAAGGTCACTTCCACCTGATGATCCAATTCTGGAGGTTAGTAATACAGAGAATAAAGTCTATATAAGGAACAGAAATGATTAAGATGATATTTTTTACATTATTTATTCATCAATGTCATTTAAGCTCCAATCAAAATATATAGACATGGATGAATACTTCATGTTTTAAAATCTCTCATAAATTTACCTATAAAAATATAGGCAAGTGTGAAATGTGATCTTCAACACACTATTCATGTGTAAATTAGAATATAGAATTTAGGATGACCCTCATGAACTTAAAATGATAATGTATATAGAATTATTATTATAGTTAGGATTGAAAAAGGACAAAGATCTATCCACCTAGTGTCTCTAGTTTTATTAATAACTGTATGATAAATAATATAGTGAAGATTCTTCTATATCTTTTTGTGATGGCACAAAAATTTAATATATGACTTTTAGGATTGTTTTTGGATTTAAATTATTTATTATTAGCAGTTTTGAGAGGTGTTTGGGGTTATCCAGGATGGAGAGGTATTTAGAGTAGGGTATTGGGGTCTGCCCCGACTGAATTTGTAGTAGAGGAGTATTAGACACCTAGTGTCCTAGAAATTATCCCTTTAGGGATTCAAGATCCCCTATCTAGATAGAGGGAGTGTACCCAATGGTTATTGGAGCACTTGGTACATAAAAAAGGCTTATTGGGTACCAATTGTGTTCTGGGTGATTTTATTAGTACATTTTTTGGAATTTCCCCTTAAAACTACCATAATCCTTCATATCACCTCCCTTGACCCCCACTAAACCTAGGAATGATTTTAGGGTCCCTATTGGATTTCTAAGTGCCACCAATATCTTTTATTACGTGTTTGAATCCTTTATAGTTCCTATGATCTTCCCTTAGTAAGTCAAACATTAACCATGCCCTAGTTGTTCCCCTATCTCATTGTTAATTTTTTCTATCTCAAATCCCCGATATTAATGATTTTTGGATAAAAATAGGGTTTGGTTGTTCAGTATTAATTCTGGTAATTTAGTATGGAAATTTATCTCCCTTATGATCAAGGATGGATGTCTTTAATGTGTTATGGAATTTATATGTGGTTGTATGAACTATAGCTCATGAAGATGAATGTGTTGGAAATATATGTTCTTCTTTTGGTATACAAGTGATTGGGTGAGTATGAATTGGTGTAATTAACCACTTTTAGGGTACATATGAGTGAATTTTATTAGTTATGATGAAATATCATCTTGTTATATAGCATGAGGTTGGTCTGTAGACATTAGTTAATTGGGCCTAGTGTCAGCTTTTTGGGCTCGGTTATGGATTGGGTTACCTTTTAGTTTGGCATATGGGTATAATTAATGAATTAATTTAATTGTGAAGGTGTTGGGTAAATATAAATAATTAGTTTGAGTAACCTATAGGGGTTGGATTAGGAGTAGCCTATGGGTTATCCTTGTGGTTTTCTTATTTCTATGAGGTCTTATTTGGACTTGTGGGTGACCATAGGGAATTTCATGGCTACTTGATATTTATACTACATGTTATATTAAATGTCCAGATTAATGTTTGTCTGAACATGTACCAAGTAAGAGGATGGTGTCTTCTGATGCGATACCATGTGATTATGTGTATTGAGGCCACTCTAAGTGAGATTATTATTTACTGAGATGATTATGTGTTACCTCCCACGAGTGAGTGGGTGTGGTCTAGGAAATGATAAAAAAATTTATGTATGAACTCCTATGAGTGATAGGGTGTTGTATCAAATTTGGTATGGGATTTTATGTGTAACCTCCCCTAATTTACAGGGTGTGGTTTTGGACTTGGTATAAGACTTTATGTGTGTACTCCCCTAAGTGAGAGGGTGTGGTTCATGACTCGATGTGGGACTTGATATGAGACTGTGCATTGAGTGAGAATGTAATGGTCATAATTTGAGATGTATCCATGGAATGAGATAAATATTTATTATAGAATAGATTTTAAGTAGGTATAATTGAGTTTTATGGTGGTATCTTAGTGTACGAGGACACAACAAAGTTATATGACCATTTCCTATCTATTTTTTGTTTGTTCATAATCCCTTATATATTTCTTGTACTTATACTTAGGATGAATTGGTGGTGTCCAACTGGGTTTTTTTCTCACACCCTTCAAGGACAAACTGGTAAAAGCATAGATTTTTTTTCAAGGATCTATCCAAGGGGAAGGGTCATATGATGGGATATTGAGTAGGTGGAGATGGAAAGGGTTAGAAGTAATACTAGGACCTGTACTATGATCATTTTGTAGTAGTTACTATTTTTTTACATACTATGTGTATGATCCACCACCTATGGGGATATTTTCTACTAATTATGGTTGAATGATATGTATAGATTATGTTATAACATGTGATTTTTTATATGATTTCCTATCACTATGCTTCCTCTATACTATTTTTCATTTTTTTCTAATTCATCTATTATTATCATTGAGATTACTAATATCAAGAGAATAATATCCCTACTCTATGGATTAGGACATATTTTTTATTTGATAATTTATTTCATATAGGTAGGTTTGAATGATTCCATGTGTCTCTATGAAACATACCCAATTATATAGGCCTGGGAATTACAAAATTTCATTAGAGACCCTTTTATTTTGATTTATTATTTAAAGCTTGGTAAATTGGAGATAGGATGACTGAGAATCAAGTGAGAATCTATTTTTTTTCTAACTATAACCTGTATAGTGGATTCACAATTTTATAGGGTAGTGGGATTGCTTTTTTCGGCCATTTTTTTTATAGTCTCATTCTATTCATAAAGTTTTATTCTGTGGTTATGGATTTTAGGATTTTCCTATTGGCTGAGGTGGTGAGAGTGTGAGAGTTCACATGTCATGATTTGGAAAATAAGTTCACATATCATGCATTTGGTTTCATATGATTGATATAGGAAAAAATTAATTAAATACTAATAATAATATAATCATTTTATTCCAAAATAAATTATTGATGAAATATAATTAATTTATCATGACCATATTGATAATATTGTTATATATGACTCTGAATAACATAAAGGTACAAGTGGTATAGGCTAAACCCTTAGGTGTGTAGTGGGTGGTCATTTCTAGTGGTTGTGGGTACACCCTTAGGACATTCCCCCTTAGGTTTTTGTATTAATTTTATCCTATTAAATTCTTAAATTTTATTATGATTTAGGCCAATAAATGGTATTTATAATTCTATGTTTTTAGAAAATATTTCTTTGAAAAATTCACACAGTACTTGTTTCACTCTCGAAAACCATGTGGGGTTTGAATGGAATTTTTTAGTGTTGGTGGCACAAACTTCATATGAGAAACATATTTCCACATCCTTTCTAGGTGGTTTCCAAAGGGTTATATTCATGGAATTGAAAACACCCAACGGTTCCCTTTTTCGATATATCTCATGAGACAAATTTACAAAGGAAGGTGGTCATTTGAAGATGGTCCAAAAATAGTTAGAGACTCACATTGGTCAAGATGATAGGAGGTAGGGATCATCACACCTTTTTTGGGAGGAGTTATTTCCTACTTTAGGACTCTCTTATATATTTAAGACATATTCACAAATCCTTTTTAAATCCTAAATATGAAATATGTCACCCTTATATTAGCAATTTATCATTATCATGTATTGGATTTAGAATCATCTATATGTATACGAGGTTTTCCATTGATGGGGATATATGTATATATTTGAATTTCTTCATCAATGGTACCATTTGTAAATAGATTTGAGATTCTTATGTCAATTATTATCATGATGCTAGTTTTAAGCCACACAGTGGGGAACTCTGGAATTTATCATCATCTAGGGAGACATGAGTTTATTTATTGTTGGGATCAGGCCCATGATATTGGATTCATACATAGCCTTATGAAAGGAATCATAACTCATGTAGTTTGGTTCTACTCAATGGGACATGATCGTGTAGTGATTCACTATTCATTTCTACCCTTATACCATTGTGTTAAATTAATTTTGTTTCATAAATTCCAAATTTAATAACAAATTTCACTTCATATTTGATTCAATTATATTGTTTTAATAACATTTAAAAGGTTAATTCCACTTTTTTGGATGATTTCATTATAGTTGGAGGAGATTTGGAGGGCCCAGGATGAAGTTGAAGAAAAATTGGCCAAACTGCACAGGAATCCAAGAAAACATGTGGACTCATCCACACACTATAGCTAATCTATTCATTAAATTGGGATTAAATTTTATTTTTTAATATAAAATTTGGTGGTATAAAACTCTTATTAAGACACCCAATCCAAAATCATAATTTGAGGGGCCCATCCGAACTGATTTGTACAAGAAACTGGATGTGCATGAAGTCAAAATCAATGTTCTATATTTCATCCATATCGTGGGTTTTAGTTTTTTAAATGGTGAAAAATTATATATAAAGATATTAAATAGGTGGGGAAACAATTTTTTTATTTTTCTCCCAAGCGAGATAAGTCTATATAGCCAGTCAAAATGATGGGGCAAGTGGTTTCCCATATTCTAGGGGCTCAAAACCACCTTCCACTTTTCCAATAAAATGATACCTTGGGAACTACATTTGTAAGTTTGACTAGGGATAAATTATATACCATTTTGGATTCAAAAATTATTTCTATCCTCATCTTAGAAGTTATGGATTTGCCTATCCTCATAGGAGGATCAATGATGAACGATAAGTTCTACACAAACCTCCTCCTCTTGATGGCATTCTAAATAATGGATGGTCATTTTGAGGGAGCTACACAAACTTGGGGGGAGTTACATAACTTTTTATTCTATTGTTTTAGTGTAATTTTTGTTTGAAACATTTAATTTAAGTTTTATCTTAATATGATACTTCTTTGAATTCTTTTTTTGGATTTAATCAAGTGAAACACTTTTTATCTCCACACCGATTGGGTTAAGATTTTAAGTGGGAATCTTTAGTTGTTCCAATTGTAAAACACAAGTATCCAATTTCTCTCACACATAAATGAAATATAAGTATTATTTTCTAGCCCTCACTCTATTATTGAGTTCCAAACCTTGACAACACGATTGGTGTGTCAAGGGTTGGTTTGTTTTTGCATCATTTTAAGAGGGAAGAGGGGACTTCGGATCTTGAAAACCCTAAACCAATGGATTTCTTTAAACCATGTGTATATTTTAGAATGATGAACTGTCCAAGATTTGTAGTGAACTTGAAATGACCCCCTTCTCTCTTAATTCTAAAACACCACCTTTATTTATAAACTATTATACTCTTTAAATAAATCATTTTGTTTTTAAAATTGTTTTCAAAACCACCCATACTTTTTAGTTTAGTTATTAAAAATAAAAACTTTAAACATCCAATTATCTTTGAGAGATAAAACAAGGTCTACCCTAGACTATAAAAATCATCTTTATATAATTATAAATTTGATGTGTCATGACACCATGGTAAAATTTTGGCACATTTTCTGAGGGGTTCTTTTCTTTTTGTGTGTGTTTTTTAAAAATATTTTGTATTTTGTAATTATTTGTTTGCTTATTTTATTCCATAATTTTTTTAAGTTGGTTTCTAATATATAAATTTTTTAGGAATTTTTCCTGATGTGATATTCATTAGATCAACTACTTCCTATTGAACATGAATAAGATAAGATATCGCGTCATTGAATCCAAGAAAAATAGAATGATCCATTGAAGGAGGAAACACAAAACATCGACACACTTCTTGATCCTTCTTATTCTTCTTCTTCTAAAACCAACATCAATACTGAAATAAATGTCCATAATATGGATAATAATAATTGTAAATTAAAATAACTAACATCACCTGTTGTATATATTCCCCCCACATGCATTCATATATAAGGGGAGGCACCCAATTTTAAACATTAATCTTGTTTAATTCATTTATTACCAAGATTCCATGAACTCATGAGAGAATATCCACATAATAACTTAAAATAATTTCATACTACGTTTTCTACATTAAAACATGATAATGTGTATGAAGAATAAGTAAAGCTTAGGGAATTACCTTTTTTTAGAAGACACTACAAAAAATTGGATGTATTATGTTAATTCCCATATTAGTGGATGGATAGACATAGAATGCATTTTTCTTGAAAATAATTTCCCATCCTATAGAACTATAGAAATAAGGAAAGAAATATATGGTATAAGTCAATCATAATGGGAAATAATTCATGAATACTGATAAATATTTAAAACAATATGTTCAAGTTTCCCACACCACCAAATAAGTCATCAACTTTTAATACAATATTTTTATGAAGGTTTAATTTGTATTGATCAAAACATGATTGATTCTGGTGGTGATGGTGCACTAGTTTATAAAACCAAATCACTTTAAGGAACTACATTGAGAACACGATGCAGAACACTCAAAAAATTTGGTTCAAGGTCTAGTGTACCCATTCAAGGTTTACATGAGGTGTCGAGTTCTAAGTTTGAGAAGAATGTGGACATGGAGTTTGGAGAGGTAAGTACCCTTATTTGAAAAATTTATATTTTCCAAAGGAAACCCCACTCTCCTCCTCCCATCCATTTTGGAATATTTTTAATTGAAACCTAATATTCTGACCAATTCCTCAACTGAGAGAATATTTTGTGTGTTGTGAGCCAATATTCCAAGGAAGCCCTTATAACCAACCCATTAGGAAGGAACATTACTATCCATCCAACCTTGGGTAGAAAGAAAACCAAGCCTATAGGCAAGGGGGTATTCAAACCAACCTAAAAACCATGTATCCAATCGGGGAAGAGTAGTTAGCCACCACCACCACCCAGAAATACTCAACCACCACAAAGGACATTCCAACTATCCCTCCAAAACCTGATCCTAGCCTAGAATACATGGTGAGACAAATGGATTAAAATAATATTCAACTCCCACAAAATACCAGTGAAGCCATAAAATACCTAAAAACTTAATTAGGCCAACTCACTAACTCAATGAGTGAAATTCAAATTCATGGGTCGGGTAAACAACCTTCGCAACCTCTAGTCGTCCCTATGGATAAGGGAAATGTTAGTGCCATCACCCGTAAGAGTGTAACACAACTTAAAATACAAATTACCTATCCATTATAGTCATTCCCTATGGAGTAAACCAAAACCCCATCAACTAAAAATGGTTTAAATGAGGAGAAACATTGTCCTGAGAAAAGACCTGATAATTAAAAGGGAATTTCATTTGATAAACCACCAAGCCAAACCATTCCTATTACACTTCCCCAAAGGGACACCTAATGAAGGAAAAAAAAAAGAAACTGAATGTGATAAATAAATCTTGAAAAATTTCAAAAAGGTGTAGGTTAACATCCCCTTGATTGATGCTATAAAGAAAATTCCTTGATACGCCAAGTTTCTGAAGGAGATGTGTGCACATCGAAGGTGAATCCATGGTGATAAAAAGGTGACCTTGGGGAGTAATGTCTCAACATTTATAGTTCCATCACTTCCCACCAAATTCAATGATACTAGAATATTCTAGATTCCATTCCCCATTAGGGAGTATTTCTTTTCCGATGCTATGCCTGATTTGGGTGCTTATATAAATTTGATGGTTCACTCTATTTTCTCTTCATTAATGGTTGAATAATTGAAGACCACTGGAATTGTTGTGCAATAATAAAAATTGAGTAAAGAACACCCCACCGGTGTGTTAGAGGATGTTCTTATGAGGGTGAAAATTTTAATTTTTCCAACTGATTTTTATGAGCTTAAAATAAAAGATAATAGGATGAATGGACATGCCCCAATTATATTGGGGAGGATTTTATTGAAAACATACAAAACTATATTTAATTACAAAAATGGTACATTATCTAAGGAGTTTGGTGGTGAAATTTTCCACTTCAGCACCCTTGATGCCATGATGTACCCCAGGGAAGAACATTCCTCACTTTAAGTTAATTTTATATATGTACTCCCTCCCATAAAAAAACTTCTTTCCCTTCCACTAATTCCATTTTTGAGTTTTTATCATTGATTGACATTCTTGGTAATTATTATTTCATTGAGTGTTGAAGTGGTATAGAAAATTTCATTAATGCTTGTTAATTGATAATTTATTGAGCATTAAGGATCCCATGACCATTGATGATACCACTAAGCTTGTAAAATATTATTCCAATCTAAGGATGTTACCATTGAGAATTTATATGAGATAATTAAACCCCTAATTTCACATTAACTTCAATGAATCCAAAATAAACCCGAATTGTAACTTAAACAATTGCATAAAAATTTAAAATATTTCTATACTGAGAATGGAAACAAGAAATCTGTCAAAATTTCTAGTAAAATCCCTCGAGAGCATGAATTGCATCTGCTTGAAGTTTTGAGAGAGTATAAAAAATATTTGGGATGGACACTTGAAAACATTCTTGATATTATCCCATAAATTTTCACACCTCATATATTGTTAAATAATGAGGCTAAACCAATGAGGTAGATAGAACGTTGACTGAAATCAAACCTCCAAGATGCTGTTAAAAATAAGGTGACAAAATTATTAGCTCATAGAATAATTTCCCCATCTATGATAGCTAATGGGTCATTCCAGTGCATAATGTTCCTAAAAAAATTATTCTTATAGTAATTAAAACTAAAAATAATGAATTGGTTCCAACTCATGTATATAATTATTGGATTATCTATATAGACTATCACTGACTAAACCAATACACTTGGAAGGACCATTTCCCATTGCTGTTCATTGAATAGATTCTAAAGAGGCTAGCGGGGAAGTCCCACTACTTTTTCCTTGATGGGTATTTTGGGCACTTTTGGATCCATATTACCCACGAGGATCAATAAATAATGACCTTTACTTTCCCCTTTGGAACATTTGCATATATGAGGATGCCATTTGGTCTGTTCAATGCTCTAGGTAATTTCCAGTGATGCATGGTTAGTATTTTTTTGGATTACCTAGGGAATTGTATGGAAGTATTCATTGATTATTTAACTATTTATGAATTTTATTTTGATGAATGTTAGAGTAGTCTTGGTTCTATTCTAGGTTGATGTATTGAAAAAATATTATACTAAATTATGAGATATTCCATTTCATGGCGAGATAAGGTATAATACCTAGACATTTCATTTCCAAGTATGGTATCCAAGTAGATAAATCAAAAGTATAATACCTAGACATGTCATAGAGAGATAAGGTATAATACCTAGACATGTCATTTCCGAGTATGGTATCCAAGTAAATAAATCAAAAGTGGATGTAGTTTCTTCTCTATCATTCCCCAAAAATGTGTGGGATGTGCGGTTTTTATTAGGTCATGCTAGATTTTACCATTATTTCATTCGTGACTTTAGTAAGATTGCACTCTCATTCTCTTGATTAATCCAAAAAGAAAAAGAATTTGGTTTTTATATTGAATATGAATAATATTTTAAAAAATATAAATGGAGTCTCATATCACCCAGGGTAATCCAACTACCTTTGTGGGATTTACCAATTTATCTCATTTGGGACACATTTAACTATGCAGTTGGGGCAGTCTTATCACAAAGGGCCGATCGAGATCCACATGTCATAGCATATGCCTCATGAACACTGAACCTTGCCCAAAAAAACTACACCACAACTAAAAAGTATTCCTTTCAATTATTTTTTTCTTGGATAAATTCATGTCATAAATTTTATGGTCCAAATTCATTGTATTCTCAGACCATATAGACCTCTAGTATCTCCATAAGAAACTGGAATCCAAACCACATCTCATTCACTGGATGACCCAACTTTAGAAATTTAATCTATAAAGTAAGGATAAAAAAGAGAAGAGAATTTGGTAGATGACCATATTGGTAGGATAATCCCATGCATAGACATTTACAGATCCCATAATATTCCCATATATGACATGTTTCCTAATTAGAAATTGTATCACGTTCAATATTATATTCCTTAGTATGCTGAAATTGTAAATTATTTGGTGTCTCCTTTAATTTGAACTGATTTCAACAAAAACCAAGTTGATCATATAAAACATGAGTGTCATTGGTACATTTGGGATAACCCCCACCTTTGGCACACATGTACTAATCAAGTAATTAGGGATTGTGTTCCCGATAGTGAGTTTTATCCTGTCCTTATGTTCTTCCACACTAATGCTTATGGGGTCCACTTTTCTCCCCAATGGACTGCTTGTAAGGTCCTCAATTCTGGTCTCTTTTGGACAAAATTATTTTGGGATTCCCATGATTTCCAAAAACATTTCCTTGTTATTAATGAATGGGGGATTTATATAAAAGAAATGAAATTCTAAAACAACCCTTTCCATTCCATTTCATTTTCTATGTTGGGGGAATTGACTTTATGTGGCCAATTTATAATTCCTTTGGAAAATTGTACATTATTTTAGTAGTTGATTATGTGTAAATTTTTTTATAGGCATGATAAACAAGGAAAGATGATTCAAAGAAAGTCATGAAATTTTTGAGAACCCAAATTTTTTATAGGTTTGAATTACCTAGGTTTATCATCAGTGACTGGGGTTCTCATTTATATAACCAAAAAATGTAATAACTTTAGCCTTGTTGTGGGGTTGGGCATCAATATTCTACTTCATATCACCCAAAAACCAATGGTCAAGATGATGTGTCAAATATAAAGGTAAAAAAAATTCTTGAAAAAACCATTTAACCCAATAGAAAAGATTGGAATGTTAGACTAGATTATTCTTCTCGGGCTTACCATACTGCTTTCAAAACTCCCATTAGTATGTCACCCTATCAACTTGTTTTTAAAAAATGTTTGTCCCCTCCCTTTTGAGATAGAGCACTGGGACTAATATTCTATTAAATAATGCAAGTATAATCATTCCAATTAAGGTGATAAAATAAATTTTTAGATTCATGAGATGGAGGAAATGAGAAGAGATTAATATGAAAACTCCCGAATTTATAAGGAGAGAACCAAGGCTTCCTAGGATCACCTTATACTTCATTGTAAATTCCAAATTGGGTAGAAGGTCCTATTTTTCAATGAAAGGACAAATTTTCATCCATGTAAGTTTCATTATTTCTAGTTTGGACCATACACATTTACTAATGTTTATCTATTTTTTGTTTTTTAGGTTCAAAATGAACAAACCAAAAAAACCTTCACTGTCAATGGGAAGTGGTTTAACCACTTTTACAAAGGCATTATAGAGTCCCCGTTAGAGGAACTCCAAGTTTAAGAAGAAACCTCCCAATGACACCCAATATGGTTTATCCTTCCTTCCCACATTCACTTTTATTATAGTGAGGACTCCGAACACTCTAGGTGTGTGTTAGTTAAGAATTTTAATTATCTTTATTTGTATTTATCATTTTTTTCTTGCTGTATAGAATTGTTACCCCCCGTACCCCTTCACTTTTGTGCTATAATATGCATTTTTGATGCCCGCATAATCATGGAAGTTATTGAAAGTTCATGAGGAATTTACCTTTTTTAAGTTGTTTTAACAATTAAAAAAAACTTTTTTCCAATGATGAAATGTGTGTTTTAGAATTAAATCAACATATAGGGGTAAAATTTTCTAGAAAATTGGTTTTTTAGTTGATATAAATTTTTTTATAACTTTGAAACCATTGAGAATAATGATACCCATTATGTGAGTAGTTTGTGGGAAAATTGTGTCACTTCATTTTTACAGACATCTTTGAAACTAACCATGAAGTGTGAACTTTTATTAATCAATAGAAGGTAAATATATGTTAGGTTAATGTTTTTTTCATCTTTCCAATTTTTTTCCCACATGTTTGTTTCTCATCAGATCATTTTCATTAATGTACCAGATTGACCAGTTCATGTGTACTAGTTATCCGACTTTTGTACGCCCTAAAAAACAAAAAAAAAACAAAAAATTTTGGTTGTGTATTCAGAAGGTTAAAAAACACTCTTCCTAGACCTTAGATATTGTTATAACTATTAGAATTAGTGTCTTGAGGAGATCAAACAAGGGTTGAGATATGAGTGTGAGATTTGTTCCAAGTGGAAATTTTGAAAAAAAACAACAATAATATTAAATGAGGGGAGTGATGAAAGGTATAAAATATTGGGATATCTAGGTTGGGAGATTATGGTTTGACTTATGAGAAGTATTAAGTGAATGATTCTTGAAATTTGATTGCAAAATATGTAGGGAAGTTTTGGTGGATAGAATCATTTAATCAGAATTTTTTTAAATAACCTATATTTACTAGATAGGAAGGGGAAATAATATAATGAAATGGTTGTCACACACACACATACAAGGATAATTAGTTTCATGGTTAGATTTTGAATTATTTTATTAGATTGGTATCATTGATATTTTTAGATTTAATTTTGATACATGTTATGATATATCTTTTTCAATGATAACTGAGAATTACTCCTTGATGTGATTTTTTATTTGATCACATTGCTATCATAGAATAAATTTTATTTTAATGTTAAATACTCATGAAGTTTGGAATAACTACATGCATCATTTTTGGAAATGTGAGTTTTCCCCATAGTGAAAATATTTAGGTGTGGGGGTGTGACTGCATAGAGATTCACTATTCATTTCCACCCTTATACCACTTTGTTAAACTGATTTTGTATCATAAATTACAAAATTTAATAAAAAAATTTACCTCATGTTTGATTCAATTATTTTATTTTAATCATTATTAAAAGGTTATTTTTAATTTTTTGGATGATTTAATTGTAGTTGGAGGTGATTTGGAGGTCCCATTATGAAGTTGAATAAAAAAGGGCTAAATTGCGTAGGAATCGAAGAATATATGTGAATTCATCTGCAGACTTTAGCTAATCCATGCATCAAACTGGGCTAAAATTTTGTTTACTGATCCATAATTCAGTGGTAAACAACTCTTCTCAATACACCCAATCCCAATTCATTTTTAATGTGCCCAAATGTACTTATATGTGCAAGAAACCGAATCTTATTGAATTTAAAAGTTATTCTCTATAGCATCCCACCTTTTTATCACATAAACTTTCATTACATTTTACAAAACCGAGGATTTTTAAGGTTTAGTGTCTTAGAAACCAGGAACTTAAAACATGAAAACATATAAAATTATTCTTAAACACTTGAAAGGATTCTCCTCATGTTCATCCTAGGTTCATTAATGCATCTCATAACCTGGGGAAATACATCAAAAGAAAGGGTGAGCAGAAGACCCAGTAAGGGAAACAAGGGGAAACATTTAACATGTGAACTTGGGATACATCAACAATGTCCTGAAAAAGAACTTTAAGGCATGAGAAAGAAATTGTGAGGCATATCATAATAAAAATAACATTTTTCATAACTTAAATATGTGGCTACAACATTTAATATTGACAATCATTCCGTTTCACTAAGGTCCGTCCCCAAGGTGTTATTAAAAATTACCAATGTTATTCACCAAGGTATCAGTCTAAAAGGTCATCTCTAGAGATTAAGTCTTTACCCAATGCATTGGAGCGCTATCAGGGAGCACCCTTAAATTTTTATTTATTATCATGTGATCCAAATATATCATCATAAAAAATTTCATAAACAACCCATATAGCAGAAAAGAAATGGGTTTCCTTTCATAATCATAACATTTTAAAAACTGCTTTAAAGACATGATCTTTATGTCACTTTAAACCCATGAAAAAGGAAAGAGGGTTTCATGTATGTAAATCCCAGATTTAAAATAGAACATTTTGATATATAAGTGAATACCCCTGTAGAAAAAGGGCTTTGAGTATTCACTTAATAAATTAAAAGAATTTGAGAAAAAGAGAGAGACATTTTGAGACGAAAAATTCTGCAGCATAACAGCTATGTTACAGGGTTTTAGAAAACATTGAAAAGAGAGGGGACATGAGTCACCCACTCATAAATGATTAATAAAAAAGTATAGTAACATAATATAATGGATATAGGAATATGGCAATGAAATTTGAAAGATATACCATATGAAATGAAGAACATGAAAGGAGGACAAAAATAAGATTTCTCTTATGAAAATTCGGCAGCCTAACGACGTCACTTAAACTTCAAAAAAAATGAATTGAAAAGATCAAATAGGGTCTCTAATCATATGAAAATAAAAGTTCAGTATGATAGATATAGAGATCATACCCCAACATAATAAAAAGGAACTTGAAAGACTTGACATGAAAGTAGAACTTGAAAATGAGAAGGGTGAAAGAATCCCTTAAAAATTCGGCAGCCTAACGGCGCCACTTAAACATTCATAAAACGAAATGATGAGAGTAAGAGGGGGTCTATCATAATATGAACATAAAAAAATACAATGTAATGAATATAAAATAACATCCTCCAACATAAGAACATGGATCATAAAAGAAATGACATAAAAGAGATCACTTGAAAAGAAAGAGAGGGGTCAGATCCCTTACCTTAAAACGTAACTCTTAAAACTCAAAGGTTGGGACCTTGAGGGCTTGGGGGAACTTTTGGAGGACTCCTTGGGAGGTAATGAGACCATATATTTTTTGGGGAAGAGTTGGGAGTCGAATAGATGAGAGGATGGATTGGTATTTATAGGGAAAGTGAGGGGACAAGGCATTAATGGCCAAGGGACACCTCATTGGTGGTTTTGAAAAAACCATGGGCTTGCCCATGGTATTGGACACTTGGGACACCTCATACCTTATCTTACTATTCATAAGTCGACCATATTGATTACATACTTAATACATCATTTAATGATGTCATTAAACACCCGTAACTTAAAAACTGTATTTTCACTATTCATCGAAAATTCAACTTTCTCAGAAAAATCCCAAAATTTCACCCTAACCAAATATAGATGCTCTGATTTCAAAAATAAACTCCATTTTATAAAAATAATTTTCTAAATATTTTTAATTTAATTTTTAAATAAATACACTA
The DNA here is from genome assembly GCA_963277665.1 of Viscum album. Classification (NCBI taxonomy): domain Eukaryota; kingdom Viridiplantae; phylum Streptophyta; class Magnoliopsida; order Santalales; family Viscaceae; genus Viscum; species Viscum album. The sequence goes on along the minus strand of OY728165.1, from coordinate 1,709,764,756 downwards.
TTCACTGAAAATTCATTTTTTTTCCAGAAAAATACCCAAAAATTACCTTAACATAATATCGATGCTCTGAGTTCAAAAATGAATTCCATTTTATAAAAATAATTTTCTAAATATTTTTAATTTAATTTTTAAATAAAAAACACTATTCACTCGAAAAAACTAATACTTGACTAATAATTTATGAAACTGTTATTTAAGCATTTTATTGAATCTCATTACTTAATCAAGGTGCCTAGATTATATTAATACTTTCTTTAAGTGAGATTACTAATCCATTTGGTCACATTACTAATCCTAAGCATAAAATCACTATTCACAATTTACTATTCATCAAAAATCAAGTTGATCTTATTTGACTCTAAATTTCGCACTGAACATAATTGTAGAAGACCATTTTTTTTGAATATCATTACACATTTTTAGTTATTTAAGGTTTACATAAACATTTTTAAAATATCATTTTTCTAAAATTCATCAAAAATATGCAGACTATATTTATCCGGTCATTTGAAAATTCACAAACTTCATCATAAGAAGAAATCCCAATTTTTATTTAAAACAAAGGATTACACAAGGCAGTTACATTCTCCTTACATATCCCCTTATCAAACCACCATAGGACCTAAGTGTAAGGTGTGCTAAGGTGAGAGAATCCGAGGGAGGCTCGACCAACATCGCACGAGTAGTAATTTCTATCAGTTTTAACTTCTCACGAAGGTGATTCCGTTCTAGCTTCACACGATGAAGTTCAGCTTGGGTTTGGTCCAGAGCAAAGCCCAGTGGTGCTACCTCCTTCCCAAGTTCTGTTAGATGGGCTTCAATCAGTCCAAGACTACTGGGTGAGGCCATCAAATCTTCTTTCTATATTAATTAACCAAGATTACTTGTATTTAGAGACAATAATCAAAACGTTTAGTTTCGAGCGGTCATATTGACCAATGGTCATATAACAGTCAAAACCCAACAGTCTCATTTTAATTATACTCATGTTATCAAATGAAATAGTTTTGTTGAGTATAAAAAATAAAATAACACACAAAATTAGGAAACAATATTTATTCAAAATTTCGGGTCGTTACAATCTTCCCCCCTTAAGAAATTGCATCCTCGCAATTTTTAAAATTGGGTTTTGAAATTTCATTGAATGTCCCACATCGGAAAAGGAGTCCGTAAAACTATTACTTTAAAATAAATAAAGGGAAGTACAAAGGCCACCTGAGTTAACCCATACTAGGATTCCATGTAGGAAAACATGGATATGGAAGAAAAACAAAGGGTCAAGTTCTGAGGGAGAGTGATAGAAATCATGATTAGGAGAAAGATAACCATGAGAAAATCCCAAACTTATAATGTGTGTAAACGGTCTTTGATTACATAGTAGGAAACGTAAACCAACAACATTTTTGTTTTACGTTTCTTTTCATAATTTTGAGGAATTAATTTACTACATAGAACAAAAACATAAGGAAATATACCTACCTTCAAGTAGAGTTTTATCCTTTAATAAGTCTCTACCAAAACTAATATTTTCTCCAAATGACGAGAATTCAAAGACACTTGGTCTCATCAAAAGCATAAGAATCATCTTCTAGAGAATCACATAATCCACAAAAGATTAACTATCTATTTCTTCTATCTTTAAAAATTATCCCAAAAATAGAAAGGGTAAGGTAAAAAAACTCTTCATAAAGAAAGAATCCCATAGGAATGGAAACTAATTTTAAATCTTCAAAGTTCCATGGTACTACCCAAAGTTCATCATAGACCATTCCATAAATAAAGGTCCTTAAAATTCCTCAAAATAAACCAAACTAAGATTCAAACCCAATTATAAGAACGATCTCATAACATAGTCTTCCAAGATAGACTTTATTGTTCATCTTCAAACAACATCAACCACTCTTATCATCTTATAACAAAAGTAACTAACCTAATCACATTTTCCCCAAGATAGGTTAATCATTTCCATAAGTAACCTAAATTACTATAAGTCCACCTTAAATTCATCGATTCTTCAAAATATAAGTCAACCTTACTCCTTAATGAAAATACCCTAGTAATATATTTACCTAGATCATATAGGGTCCCCAAAATAGTGAACATCTTCCAAAATAATAATCATCTTTTAATCCCCTAATCATCTCTGTCATATTAATATGGAAATCGTCGCATTTCCTATCACATTGGTTGTTGGGACATGTTATTCCATTTCCCACCATTAACTAAGAAGAGAAAGTATAATTAGGGGCTTAAATACTTAGCCAATATTCATGAAAAGGAACTTAAAGCATATAAGGATAAATTGTAGAAGAAAAGTATACCCTAACTTGTGATCCCCTAGGTTTCAAACTAGGTTATCCATGATCATATATTCTTATGTGAATCTTTATTTTATTTTATCTTTGTTCCTTTAATAATGGTTTATACTAAGCTTATGAATTTACCAAAGCATATCCCCCGAGAGTGTCGTAACCAAGAGTGTAGCAAGGCTCGTTTTTGTTCACCAATTCCCATTCGAGTCTATCTCAAAGCGGTGTTTTCGGGTTTTACCCCTATGTACATCTGTGCCAGAGCCACCTCTACCTGCTTGTATCCAGACAGAGATGTATTTTCTTGGAAACCCCTTACACAATACTCACCAAAATACCAAGAAGATTTCCTATATTTAAACTTTTCTATAGGGTTCTTCCTAGAGTTTTCATATCCTAATTTCCACAAATAACTAAACCATCCTTTGATACCAACTATAGCATCCCGCCTTTTTATCACATAAACTTTCATTACATTTTACAAAACCGAGGATCTTTAAGGTTTAGTGTCTTGGAAACCAGGAACTTAAAACATGAAAACATATAACATTATTCTTAAACACTTGAAAGGCTTCTCCTAATGTTCATCCTAGGCTCATTACTGCATCTCATAACCTGGGGACATACATCAAAAGAAAGGGTGAGTAGAAGGCCCAGTAAGGGAAACAAGGGGAAACATTTAACATGTGAACTTGGGATACATCAACAATGTCATGAAAAAGAACTTTAAGGCATGAGAAAGAAATCATGAGGAATATCATAATAAAAATAACATTTTTCATAACTTAAAGATGTGGCTACAACATTTAATATTGAAAATCATTCCGTTTCACCAAGGTCCATCCCCAAGGTGTCATTAAAAATTACCAAGGTTATTCACCAAGGTATCAGTCTAAAAGGTCATCTCTAAAGATTAAGTATTTACCCAATGAATTGGAGCTCTATCAGGGAACACCCTTAAATTTTTATTTATTATCATGTGAGGAACATATATCATCATCAAAAATTTTATAAACAACCCATATAGCATAAAAGAAATGGGTTTCCTTTCATAATCATAACGTTTTAAAAACTACTTTAAAGACATGATCTTTATGTCACTTTAAAACCATGAAAAAGGAAAGCGGGTTTCGTGTATGTAAATCCAAGATTTAAAATAGAAAATTTTTATATATAAGTGAATACCCCTGTAGAAAAAGGACTTTGAGTATTCACTTAATAAATTAAAAGAATTTGAGAAAAAGAGAGAGACATTTTGAGATGAAAAATTCTGCAGCATAACGACTATGTTACAGGGTTTCAGAAAACATTGAAAAGAGAGGGGACATGAGTCACCCAATCATAAATGATTAATAACAGAGTATAGTAACATAATATAATGGATATAAGAACATTTCAATGAAATTTGAAAGATATACCATATGAAATGAAGAACATGAAAGGAAGACAAAAATAAGATTTCTCTTATGAAAATTCGGTAGCCTAACGACGTCACTTAAACTTCAAAAAAAATGAATTGACGAGATCAAATAGGGTCTCTAATAATATGAACATAAAAGTCTAGTATGATAGATATAGATATCATACCACAACATAATAAAAAGTAACTAGAAATACTTGACATGAAAGTAGAACTTGAAAATGAGAAGGGTGAAAGAATCCCTTAAAACTTCGGCAGCCTAACGACGCCACTTAAACATTCATAAAACTAAATGATGATAGTAAGAGGGGGTATATCATCATATGAAAATAAAAAAGGACAGTATAATGAATATAAAAGAACATCCTCCAACATAAGAACATGGATCATAAAAGAAATGACATAAAAGAGATCACTTGAAAAGAAAGAGAGGGGTCAGATCCCTTACCTTAAAACATAACTCTTAAAACTCAAAGGTTGGGACCTTGAGGGATTGGGGGCACCTTGGGAGGACTCCTTGGGAGGTAATGAGACCAAATATTCGTTGGGTAAGAGTTGAGAGTATAATGGATGAGAGGATGACTTGGTATTTATAGGGAAAGTGAGGGGACAAGGCATTAATGGCCAAGGGACACCTCATTGGTGGTTTTGGAAAAACCATGGGCTTTCCCATGGTATTTTCCCATGGTATTGGCCACTTGGGACACCTCATACCTTATATTACTATTCATAAGTCGATCATATTGATTACATACTTAATACATCATTTAATGATGTCATTAAACACCCGTAACTTAAAAACTGTATTTTCACTATTCATCGAAAATTCAACTTTCTCAGAAAAATCCCAAAATTTCACCCTAAACAAATATAGATGCTCTGATTTCAAAAATGAACTCCATTTTATAAAAATAATTTTCTAAATATTTTTAATTTAATTTTTAAATAAATACACTATTCACCGAAAATTCATTTTTTTCAGAAAAATCCCCAAAAATTACCTTAACATAATATCGATGCTCTGAGTTCAAAAATGAAATCCATTTTATAAAAATAATTTTCTAAATATTTTTAATTTATTTTTTAATTAAAAAATACTATTCACTTGAAAAAACTAATACTTGACTAATAATTTATGAAACCATTATTTAACCATTTTATTGAATCTCATTACTTAATCAAGGTGCCTAGATTATATTAATACTTTATTTAAGTGAGATTACTAATCCATTTGGTCACATTACTAATCCTAAGCATAAAATCACTATTCATAATTTACTATTCATGAAAAATCAAGTTGATCTTATTAGACTCTAAATTTTGTACTGAACATAATTGTAGAAGACCATTTTTTTGAATATCATTACACATTTTTAATTATTTAAGGTTTACATAAATATTTTTAAAATATCTGTTTTCTAAAATTCATCAAAAATATGCACACTATATTTATCCGGTCATTTGAAAATTCATAAAATTCATCATAAGAAGAAATCCCAATTTTTATTTAAAACAAAGGATTACACAAGGCAGTTACGGTCTCCTTACATATCCCCTTATCACACTAGCATAGGACCTAAGTGTAAGGTGTGCTAAGGTGAGAGAATCCGAGGGAGGCTCGGCCAACATCACACAAGTAGTAATTTCTATCAGTTTTAACTTCTCACGAAGGCGATTACGTTCTAGCTTCACACGATGAAGTTTGGCTTGGGTTTGGTCCAGAGCAAAGACCAGTGGTGCTACCTCCTTCCCAAGTTCTATTAGATGGGCTTCGATCAGTCCAAGACTACTGGGTGAGGAATCGAATCTTATTTCTATATTAATTAACCAAGATTACTTGTATTTAGAGACAATAATCGAAACGTTTAGTTTCCAGCAGTCATATTGACCAATGGTCATATAACAGTCAAAACCCAACAGTATCATTTTAATTATACTCATGTTATCAAATGAAACAGTTTTTTTGAGTATAAAAAATAAAATAACACACAAAATTAGGAAACAAGATTTATTCAAAATTTCAGGTCGTTACATTCTCTCTATTTCATCCATCTCTTGAGTTGTAGTTTTCCAAAAAATGACAAATTTTTAGTGGATGTATTTAAGAGGTGTGTAAATTTCTTTTTAATTTTATCTTAAGATATATAATACATTATGGACACTCAAAACTATGGTCCATGTGGTTTCTTGAAATCTGGGGGCTCAAAATGACCTTCCACTTTACCTATAAAATGATACCTTGGGGTCTCCTTTTGTGAGTTTGACCAGAGATAAAATCTCTTACATTTTGGATACCCAAAGGTTTCCTCTCCCAATATATAATTTCTATAGGCCCCTATCCATATAGTGGGATCAAAATGAAGGCAAAAGTTCACTGGATCCTCCTCTGCCTCTTGTTGGTGAGCTAAATGGTGGAAAATAATTTTAAGGGATCTATACACACTTGGGATAGAGTTCGAGCAGTTGTTATTCAACAGGTTTTGTGTAATTTTTTTTGAAGCATTTTATTGAATTTTTATCTTAACATGATTCTTCTTTGAATGATTTTTTGGATTTAGTCAAGTGAAACACTTTTTATCTCAACACTGATTGAGTTGAGATTTCAAGTTGGAATCATGGGTTATTATAATTGGACAACACAAGAATCATATTTCCCTCACACATATATGATATATAATTATTATTTGAAAGTCCTAACTCAATTATTGAGGTCCAAACCTTGAAAACGTTATTATTGTGTCAAAGGGTGGTTCTTTATACATCATTTTAAGAGGAAAGATGAGAATCGAGGTCTTAACAACCCTCAAACAAAGGATTATATTAAACCATGTGTATTTTTCAGAACAATGAACTGTCCAAGATGTATAGTGAACTTTAAATGACCTTATTCTCTCACAAGTCTAAAACAAAAAATTTATTTATCAACTATTAAAATCTTGAATTAAGTAATTTTGTTTTTAAAACAGTTTTCAAAACCACCCCACACTTTTTAGTTTTTTTATTAAAAATACACACTTTAGACATATAATGGTCCTTGAGAGATGACCTAGGGCCTGACCTAGACTATAAAATCATATTTAAATCATAATCAGTTTGAAATGTCATTACAATGCGGTCAGTACACATCATATCTTATAAGATCACATGGCAAAGACCAAAACGTGTAGTTTAACATCATGCGGAATAGACATCTAGGCATAAGGTGCATAATCGTGGTTCATGTGGGACTTATGATGAAGAAAAATAAGGGGCCTAGAAGATATTTTTCTTCCTGGTGGGATACGAACCTATTGGGGGTAAAGCCAAGAGAAGATTAGGGTAAATTTTTGGTGTTGGGTTTGAACCTCAGAGAGGTTTCCTACGTTTCCCATTTGAATGGGAATCAAATCCCATGTAGTTCAGATTATTGAGGCTTATACCATATAGGAGGCCCTTTCTATTGCTTCATTGTGAATATTACCCTTTGAGGTGGATACATGGATGAGGATTATACCGAATAGGAGGGCCTATCTAATTCCTAATTGGGAATATGACCCATTGAGGTGGATACATGGTTGAGGATTATACCAAATAGGAGGACCTTTCTGTTAGGTCATTTGGAATATGAACCTTTGGGGTGGATACATGGTCATGGATTATTCCTAATAATATCCCCTTTCATTTTCTCATTGTTAATATGACCTTTTGAGATGGATACATTTTTGGGGCTTATACCAAAGAAAAGGCCCTTTCCATTGCCTCATTGAAAATATGACCCTTTGAAGTGAATATATGGTTGGGGAATATACCGAATAGGAGACCCTTATTAAGTAAGGAGGAAGATCCATAAAATTAATCATTTATGAGATATATAATAGATTATGTATATTTCAGGATCATTACTAACCTCTAAGATCATGTGAGTCATGTTTAGTGTGAGAAACAATAGAATGTAGAAGATGTAAAAAACTGCAAAATCTTCTTCATCCACTAGTGGATGAGGAAGGGGTAATGCCCCATAAGAAAGTATAGGGGATTAATCTTGGTGGTATTACCTATGGTAAGGTTATAGGAAAATTCATGAAAGGACTCTCTACTGAGACATTTTACTGCTCGTTCACCAGTAGACGAGGGTGGATTCATTCAGGGGAATTAGGGTGAGATAATTGGAATTGATGTACCCATATACTCTCTTTTTTTAACCCCTATGTTCCCTTTATTATCCCAATATTTGAGATCCTCATAACCAAAATAATTTATAATCAATAAAACTCCATGGATCCCACCTATTTGGTAGGATAAATATAGGACCACTATTACCATGGAAATGTATAATTGAGAGGACACAATGTTGTGATCTATTATCTGATTATACATATCTAGAGGATTTGGGGGATGAATTAGCTTGGTCCCCCTTAGGAGAGGGATCCAAGGAAATATGTTTACTTACATCGGTGGTATGAATGATGGATCAAAGTTTGGATCATGTAGGTGAAGCCCAAGTGAATAGTATGTTTCTCACAGAGGTGATGCCTGGGCGAGATGAAGGTGGATCACGTAGGGTAGGCCCTGGTTAGCTAAAGGTGGATTGCATAGGTGAGGACTGAGTGAGATAAAATTGTATCATGAAAGGTAATATAGGTAAAGATAAATATGCCTTTGGTTGATGGAAAACTTGGTAAACCACACTTAGGAAAAACCTTTTTCTAGGCTCGAAGGGTCTCCTCAGATTTCTTTGGATGACTAACACTCATGTTTTGAGTAATGGATGGGTAATTTGACCTAGTAGTTTTTATTGGGGTATTTTTCCTCAATATTCATGGTATTCTAGACCTTAAGGTACCTCAATACATTGATAACAACTCATTTCCATTTATTTTATAGGCTTAAGTAACTACCTAAGGTGTTGAAGGAAATGGGTGAGATACTTGGGTGATTAGAGATTCAAGAAGTATCTCCCTTATTAATTCATGCCAAATGAAGAGAAAAGGATTCCTATTTAGAGGTAAAATTAGGACCCTAGTTTAATTAGGGCACTCATGTAGGTCCATCACACAAGGGTCTTTAATAGTGTCCTCCCACAGATGTGGTTGCTCCTGTCGGGCCACGTAGGAAGGTCCTGAAGGATCCCCTTGGCATGAAGGTGGGGTCTAGGAAGGTTAGAATGAGAGATTTATTTGACACACCTTTATCTTTTTCTATTTTTGGGTCTCTGTCTCTAAATATTATCACCCCTATGTGAAAATGGGATTGTCAGCAAAAGCTCCCCTCATGATTAAATCCGATCAAAAGAAGTGGATTTGATCCTAAGGAAGAGGAATGTGTATGTTAATAAATCTTTTATTCGATGGACTCCACATGTTATTTCCCACCCTCAAGTTGAATTTGAACATATCTTCTTTTGTAATGAAAGAGGGAGATGACATATCGAGTACAGATGTTCGCCATGCAGATTAGTCACACAGGTAGTTCACGATGGTCGGCAGTGCAAGTCAGCCATGTAGGTAACTAGGTGTCTATAAATAGGGCCATGTGTCTAAAGAATTACTCCTTTTCCAAGACCATTTTCTTTCTCTCAATGATCTAGTGTTCCATGTATCTTTTTCACATACCTTTCTCACCCTAGTTTTCTACACACCTTTTGGTATGCACGTTTGAGAACCTGGGTGAGATACCTTAGCCAAATCACTTGAGCAAGTGACCTACGTGAGGTCAATTGAGTAAGTGACCAACATGAGGTCACTTGAGAGAGTGACCTATGCAAGGTAACTTGAGAAAGTGACCTCTGTGAGGTCACTTGTGCGAGTGACCTGTGTGAGGTTACTTGAGTGGGTGACTTGCACAAGGTCACTTAAGCGAGTGACCTATGTGAGGTTACTTGATCAAGTGACTTGTGCGAGGTCACTTGTTTGGGTGACCTGCCTCATGTCATTTTAGTGAGTGATCTGCGTGAGTTCACTCCATTATTAATTTTTTTCATTTTTGACAAACACTCCATGATAAGGTCTTGGTTCTAATGAACAACCTTTTGTCTTCTCAGTATATTTCCAATGGAAACTCAAAGGGTTTCTAATGATCAAGCTGCCAATTATGTTTAAGATATTCTCAAAACCATTGAGACAAATTAGTACGATGTGTATGACTCCACCCTTCTGAATTTAGTGAAATAATTAAAGAAGTACCAGCATGGGTACCCGTTAAGAGATCAACACCTATTTTTGACCACAATATTTTGAATGATGCATTTATTTCAAAGTTGTAGAATTATTTTTCCAAAGTCCCAGTTCATAGAGTACACTGATTATCTCACTAACAACATATCCTCCAAGTGTGTATCTATGAACAAAGGAATAGTACCCTCTACGTGCATTATTAATCACATCATGTGCACCTTGGATATAAAGCCTCACACCCCAGAATCAAATCCACATTACTACAGGTCGATCTTTTGTGATTCTAAGATAGATCAATCGAAAGGATGGAAGGTGGATTATGGAATCTATTATGTAGGGGGAGTCAAGCTTGAATAGATGTGGGAATAATGGGTACACAAAAACTACACAAAATTTATGATCGGGCTACAAGAAGTCAGAATATTTTAATCATTATAGGTGACCTAGTCGTACACATACAAGAACCCTAACATCATCCCTGATTTTTTGAGCTAATAGATCCCTCATATGAATAATTTCCATTTTAAACTCTCTAAATTTAGAATTGTCTTATGGTATGTCTAGAAGATCTTAGGAGTAACCATATTCAGAGAAATGTAAAACGAATTCATCCCACCAAAATAAATCATGGGAATACATCAAAATGCAGCCAGCTTTATCTTATGAGAAGTTAAAGTTAGATCAAAAGGTGTAGAAAAAAGACCCTCTCCCATGGGTCGATAATCATTTTGAGGTTTGGATGACGATATTACTAGTGTATCAAAGAGAGTTTCATAGATTTCAGTTCCCAATATGATACCTTTATTTGGAGAATCATAGAATTACTAGAAAATTATGGCCTACATTAGAGAAAGGACAATGTTACTAGTGGGGATATATAGAAAATTTAGAAATTACTATGAGTACCCACCTGGATGGATTTATAGTGGTGTGGCTGAGTACATATCTGTTGCTGGTCCACAAATCTAATTGTATTGTGAGGTAAGGGAATTTTGTCATAATTTCCAAACTAGAAGGGTAGAAGCACATAGGGTTGGATGCCCCTATCCTAGAAATTATTTACCAGTGATTTTTGCATGTTTACATAGGGAAGGCCCCATTCTGGATTTCAGGTCCATTTCAAGTGCTTTGAGGTGGATTATGGATGAATTTAGTTTCTCAACCATGCTGAGTGTAGTTGATGTTCCTGATGCCTAGTTTCACCCATTTATTCTGTCTATTTCTAGTATCCAACCTTTATCCCAGAAATATAGTGAAGATTTAAAGAATCTAAATGCGATGGGAGAGTTTAACTTCTTCCCATATAGCGATCTTCATACTAGGATGTTTGATGAAAATGGACATATTGATGAAGAACTGAGGTGATATATGATTGTATTCAGAGATAGTGTGCTGGAATCCTATAATGACAGTGAGATTATATGTGAATCCTATGCTCCAAATCAATTTTACTGCTTGTCCAAGGGTCTACAATAGCTGAATGTCCCCCCACATGTTTAGTTTTATAAACAGACGATGGTGGCATGATGATTTTGGGTCCTCATGGACGTGGATGTATCCCAAGCATCGATCATGATACCTCCATCAGGTGTATCCATTAGTTTTATCTCTAGGTATAACAATGCCTAGATTTATTCCTACCCTTATGAAGAGTTAAAAAAAGTGTCCCTAAAGTCAAGGACATGATGACTAATGAATGTGGAATGCATGGAAGGAAGGATAAACCTATGATTGATGATTCCAAGTCTCCAAGATCTTATAAACGATCTCATACATGAGCTGCAGAACAAGACAGAGTTGAGAATACAACATCTTTAGAGCCGACACGGTCTAGTCATTATCACTAGGAGGATACCTAATCTCTAGTTGCCTAACCTCCCACCAAAGTAGAGAGGCCTAAAAGGACCTGAAATTCAAAATATGGAACATCTTCCTTGCAGTTGGACACATCAAAATAAAATTATGTGAAACCTATGGTAGTCTAAGATTAGAAAGGCACAACCCATGATATTATATATTTATGGGTATTTCTCAAAGTTGGAAAAAGTATCATGTAGATTGGGGATATTCAAGTTCCCTATGATCTTTACCCTGAAGTCAATTCTGCTGAGCAAGGGAAATATATTTGAGAGTTGGAGATGTTGGTATATAAAAATGATGATCAGATCCTGACCACAAAGCAGCTAACTGATATGCTGGATCGAGGTGCCACTGAGGGAACAACTAATCAACCTGATGATGAATGGGATGAATTCATTTATGTTTGAAATTTAAGATTATTTTCCTTTCCTTTAAATTGACAATCATTTTTGTGAGTATAGGAATTTTCATTAAAGGTAAATTTTCACTTTCAGAAAGAGGCATCACTAGAACTAGCTACCCCAATATACACCTCAATGGGAACCCTGATCAAAGTTGTTAGATCCACCAACCATCCTAGGGAGTTTTCTACATGTTAGAACATAATGTAAAAAGAGATGGAAGGGGGACCCTTGACACCTATGGTGTCTTTTTATGAGAAGACTAACAAGTTCCCTTTACCATATTAGGTGATGAAACAGAAATTTGAGAAGATGTTGAGCATGAGTTTGTGCCATAACAAGTCTCCATAATGTTATTCATCTTGTTAACATGTCTAATGTACATATTTTATCATACTTTCCCTTGGTAGAATATACTTCAATTTCCAACCTCAAGGGGTCTGACACCAATCCTTCAAGGAAAGATGGAGATATTCTATATGAGGCATATAAATAAGCTAGTGAGTCTGTCCATTTGATGAGAGAAGTTCCAAGATACAGAGCTTCATCTATCCCCATTACTGTAGATAGGGAGGAGGATCTTGGTAATGTTATATGTGAATCACAGGGTTCCACGTACCGATCAATGACTTCAGTTCCTTCTATTATTTAATTTCTTCCATATACACTGAAGTACCCTATGTCGACCACTACTGGACCCATTGTTGTCTCAAAGAAATTTGACTGGGATCTTAGGTTATTATTTGAGGATGTTCTCCTAGGTCTAGAGCCCTAAGTCCCATGTGTCTTCATGGGTGATGCTACCCTTGGGCATGGGGAATTAAGTCATGAAATGAGAATCCATGACATGAATATGGAAGACATGCTCACACATATTAATACTCCCATCTATTTATAAGAGTTTGAGGAATTCAGTAAGGAATTGGATGAATGTGAATCTTTATTTTTGAACAACCATACTCTATGCCTAATCTTATAATCATGACTAATTGATTCATGTAGATCTATACATGTAAAACATCACCATGGGGATGCATAACCAGGGTGTCGATGTCCATCCTTCTCTCGTTGCTAAGGTAAATAGTAGATAATGGACTTAAAATGGGGGATTCACAAGATACTTCTATCCTAGTTTCTGGGAAAACTCAATAGGATGCTCCTTATTAGGATATCCACACTCAAAACATTTATACCAGGGGTGTTATGGATGCATCAATCCCAGTAGTATATCCATCAATGGGTGATTAATGTTAACTACTTTCATTGTATCTCTTTTTTTATATCTATTATTCCTTAGTGTTAATAATGAGTCCCATCAGTTATTTGGTGCCATTTAATTCAGAGGCTGATACTGAGGGGGGATCCTCCATGACAATTTATCCAATAGAAAAAGGAAAATATGATACTACTTCAGAGGGAGAGGAACAAGGTACCTCATTGAGTTCATTAATCACAAAGTACATATATCCCTATTAAATAGGCTCTGTTTCAAACTTAGAGGCACACAATGCCTTTCTTTCTACACACAGTTTCATTTGAAAACACATTTGGAAGATAATATCGAAGACGAATTTCAAAAATTTTCCATCACGACTTCACTAAATCCCAACAATGCATTCCATTTTGGGTATGGAGTATTTTATTACCACATTATCTACCATGCCATGAAGTAAATCATACAAAAATGAGAAGAGGAGTAATGATTTCAGCAAGCTGAGGCACAACTAGTGGGCTAGTTTTAAGATCATTGAGCTACTATATCCCCGGAAGAACTCAATTATACTAAGGAGGTGGAGGAGAATTAGCACTGTATTTATGAGAAATCTCTTTGGATGGAATTACTTCATGAATAATTAGATATTGTGAAGGAAGATATTCTCTAGCTCGACCAATCCATGATGAGGGTATTGACACATGGAAGGGATTTTATGGATGTGGATAAGGATAAAATTTATCATGCTAAAGATTCCATCACCACACAACTGGTGGGGCTTTGAAAAACTATAGATAATGATCGATATTCACTAAAACAAATCAAAACCTATATTGAGGAACACTTTTAAAACTTGGTGGTGAGACTAAAACATTTGGAATCTCCTTTAAATTTTAATACATGAATGAAAATAATTTTATTCCCAACCATCTATTGTTGTGTTCCAGAACTCATTATAACCATAACATAACACTAAAACTGACTCATTTGATTGAATTTTATTGTGTAAATGTATTGTAATTACAATGGAAGAAATGGGAGAGTTATCTAATGTTTTCCCTAGTCATTAGATATAGCGAGTTTAATTTTCCTGTTACTATAATCATATAACAAATTTCACAATTTTTTGAGTTTTTTTCATCATCGCCCTAATTTTTTCCTAATTCAGAAATGAGGAAGATTTCAATAGGTAGACTTGGATTTTTCTTAGGCAACCATTTGTGGGTTTTCAACCTAAAAAGTTTTATAAATATTCCTTTTCATTGATCAATTTTTTCCTAATACATATAAAATGCACATCTAGTGAGCTAAAAATCAATTTTTATCTAGGGTTCCCTTTTGTGGGTTTTCAACCTGGTGAGTACTATGCCTATTTTCATGGGCAGTTTAGTGGCTTGAAAGCTAGACTAAGGTAACTGGTGTTTTATGTTGAACAACTTATGAGTTATGTGAATAAAAACTACAACATTGTTTTCTGATTGAGAATGTTTTTAAATTATTCAAGTACACAAAGCTAGGTTTTGATTCTTTATTTTATAATAACCTAATTTGAAGAAATGATATGGGCCAATTACTCAAGGAATGAACACAATGAATATTTGGGAAGAGTTTTCCAGCATGATGTTATTGGGGCTTACATAGATAGAAGAGGTTTCCCCTAAGGACAAAGGTGCATCTGGTTGAAAATACTTTTGGTGGAAACTTATGCAAAGCCAGATCATGGCATATCAATGAATAGTCAAAACAAATGTGTCCTCTAGTAATGAAAATTATGTTACTAATATAGAATGAAAGATTATTAAGATTTTAGGCATCGCCACAAACCTCATTGAGGTGAGAATCAATCCATACATGGTTCTTTCGGGTGGTGTACTGGATGATCATCACTAGAAGGAAATCCTCCTCCTAGACAAGGGTTGGAGAAATATGTAGTTTAATGTCATGAAAACAAGATATAGAACATTTATTATAAAATTATATGGAAAGGATGTCGAGGTATTTAATTTAAGGTCATTTATATTTGACTGAAAGAACAGAGACTTGAATTTCATGGTGATCTGACCAAGAATGTTCCATCATTTTCAAGTGTTATGTGGGGAAGTTGTATTCTTCAATCTGGAGGCTTGAAGATCTGAAAAGTGATATGGGAAAAGTTTATAGGGAATGAACATGAAGTGTGTTTGAAGAGAATTTTCTAGCATTATGTCATTGGGGATTATAGTGATATAATATTTTTATCATGAGGATGAAGGTTTGTCTGGTTGACAGGCCTTTTAAGGGATTCTTATGAAAAGTAAAAATGGGGCGTATCAATGCATAGTCAAAACAAATGTGTCCTCAAAAATTATAAATTCATTATATTATGTCCAGGTAAAGCTAATGAAGATTATTATTTCCCATTAAATAGTGTTTTATTTATATAGAAAATGTTCATGCGTATGAAAGGAGACTTTTATGTTGAAATCACCCAAGAATTAGGAAAAAACGTTTCCTTCATAGGTCTGACACATACACAAGGAGGGTAGATTTTTTTATTATCGATGGGACAAAGACATAGGGTTTGAACATTTCTATATTTCTCATTAAGTCTAGAATCAAGCCACATGTTTTTCTCAAGTGGATTACCCACACTGATTCAATTCTTGTTTGGAGAGTGTGGAGTTTTATTTGAATACGGGATCAAGAGCAGTGTGAGAACCCATACTAGACCCTCCAATGTAGATCTATATCATACATAGAAGAGTGGGGTCATTTTTCTATAAATATTGACCAGGATGTGGGATCCATGCATCACATCATATCTCATCAAAGTGAGAATCAATCCACACATATTTCTTGAGTAGATTCCCCACACTGATTGAATTATTGTGTGGAGAGGGGGAATTTTTCATTGAATACAAGCTCATGAGGGGGGGGGGGTAAGAACTTGTAATTCACCCTTCTATGAATATCCAACCTATACATAGGATAATGTTGGTATTTATATATTTTGTATGTATCAGGATGTAGGATCTAGGAATCACTACATATATCATCAAAGAGATAATCAAGATACACATAGTTCTTAGATGGAGGAGTCATGGGAGACCAACAACCATGATTGTGATCTCCTCAAGATCAGAATGAAATGTCATGTGGTTTTACATCATTCAACAAGGACATAAACTATGAAATTTAACATCACGTTATAAAGATGCTTGGTGTGACTTTTAATATCTTGCATCAAATACCATGATAACCCTAACATGAAATGATATGTCTCGACCATGAAGGGATCCCTTACCAAAATTCTGAAGCCCATGGGATCTGTGATCAATATGAGAAACAAGGAATGGAACATTATTCTTTTACCACACTGAGGTGATTTAAAAGAAAGGACATTAGCATTTTTCTATTATGGATGAACTGGAATGTAGGATCTGTGATTCACTACACATCTTGTTGAAGCGATAATCAAGAAACACACAGTTCTTGGATGATATAAACTTAGAATGAGAGGTATTCTAACCATGATTTTTAGTGTCATGTGGTAAGGAAGGATGGTGTCTCACATTTTGGATCAAATCACTAGGACCATAGATATAGAAAATATGAGCAACATAGGGCTTAATAGGAAAAGGATGTTATGATACACTTTGTACGTGGAGAAGAAAATTGTAAACAATGATCTTAGGGGTTCTTGGATGAGGAGAAATGACATGGAAAAAATGTTCATGGGGTGACTGTGGACCATTCTCAAAAATTAATTTCTAGCATGCTGTTGTTGGGTATTATAGGGATAGAAGAATTTTCTCATGAGGATGAAGGTGCCTATGGATGACATGATTTTTCATTAAGAGTTATGAAAATCCAAACTGGGGTGTGTCAATGCATATTAAAAAACAAATATTTCCTTAGGAATATAAAATTATATTACTAATGTCCAGATAAAGTTTGTAGAGATTTGAATTTTCCCAGGACATAGAGTATGATGTGGGGAAGGGATGTGTTGAAGAAAAAATAAAGAATTTGTAACGACATTGTCCATAGAGTGTGAAGTTACCTAAATTGATCTACCTCATACGTAGGAATGTGGATATTTTTGTTTCTATGATTGGATCCTGAATTAGGGAACCCAAATTAATATCTCTTATATAGATTGGTGTCATATTCTAGAGGAAAGGGACACATGACCCCTTTTTGTTGTTGTTGTTGGACCTAGGTTAAGGAACCTATGCGTCACTACATATCCTGTGTCAATAGGATTCAACCCACACATAGTTCTTAATATTTAATATGGGACCACAATTGAAAGTACCCATGTTGGAATGTCCTACATAGATCTTTATTTGTACGTAGGAGATGGGAAATTTTCTTTAAATTGTGGGTAGAACCAGAACATAAGGTATAGGCATCACTACATATCCCATTGAGTTTGGAATCAAGACACACATAGTTTTAGAGTGGAGGTGTGGTGGGAGACCATTACCAAGGATTGCGATCTACTCTAGTAGAGATCAAAATGTAATATGATTTTATATCATGTAACAAGGATGTGAACCATTCAGTTTTATATAATGTAGAAAGGACATTATCATATAGTTTAACTTTTTGTGACTAGGATGTTAGTCTACATATTTTAAAGTCTTATAGATCATATTATAGTGTCTTTTAGTATTAGTTATTATTACTAGAACCATATTTAATTCATTTTATGGTCATGAAATGAATACCATTGGATGATTACAAAAGGTACTTCTTGAGAAACCTTATATTAGTATGGTCCATAACAAGCTCTCTATATATTGATATCAAGGAATAAGATCTGTTGAAGTGGACCTTATATATTACATAAGGTCACTCTCACTTTGGTTAAAGCTCTACAGGTTTCTTCCCTAGTACCATTGGGGTCCGGAAGACCAGTACATGTTCTCCTTAGAAGAATGAGTGAAGGATAATTTTTTTATTAAAAGGCCGATCTATATGATTTTGACAGACTTCTTAGTGATTAAAGGTATGAAGTTTTTTCACATAAAGTATCTATAATTAATCCTTCCATTTTTGGGATTGCTCATCTGTGGATAGTTGATCATAGATGAAAACATGAAGTGATGGAAATTTGAATCAATGGGAAGGAATGCATTTGTCCTGTATACCAGTGATTATGGGGTCACCTATGTGGTGGTCTAGGTTATAGTATATTAATCCCACAAGGTGTTGATGAGTTTTTCAAGAAAATAAATTTTGTCTTTATCCACCATATTCTAGAGTATGTATGAAATGGTTTTGTTTAAAGACTCTATTTATTCATTGGCCACTGCATGATAGCAAGATAAATGGTTGGATTTGTTATTATATTCCTGATATAGCTTCTCCAACTTAGCAGAAAAGAATTTTTTTCCATTTTTCATTAGTATAATATGAGTGAAAATAAATCTAGTAATGATATTGGATTTCACAAAGCTAACAATGCATTAGGTCCCGACTTCTTTGAGGGGTATTTATTCATCCCACTTGGAGAAGAAGTCATTATCAGTGAGAATGAACTTGATATTATTGTCTATATTAGGAGTATATGTACCTAAAATATCTATTTACCACATGGAAAATGGAAAGGATTATTTAATAGTGTGTAAAAACTCTAGGGATTGATGGATGAAGTTGGCATTCACTAGGAAGGAATGACACATTTTGGATAGTTTTGTGTAATTCAATGTCATTGAAATACAAAAGTATATAAGACTCTATATTTGATAAGAAAGACTAAACCATAAATGGTGAGAACCAAATGACCCTATTTATACTAATTTCATGAAAGAAACAGTCTCTTCTTTGTCAATGAACCTAAGAAGGACTCTATTGAAGACCCATTTATCAAGGAATTTCTGGTGATTCAGGCTGTCATAAAGAGTATAGATGGTCTCTCATAGTTGGGTTTTGTCTTTTCTGATTTTTTCCAATGGGATCACTATATTTTGAAGGTAGTATAAAATGGTAATCATCTAATAAATTTCAATACCATCTAGTTCAAGGATATAATTAACCTTGTTGATTCTTTCTATATCGACACAAACAAAAGGAGAGACCATTCGGTAGTGCGCAATGCTGATGACTATTTCATCCTGATCTGGATCCACCAAAGTTAATGAAACATTTGTCAACACATCTATCTAGGCATTATATAATGATAGGATGTGAGTAAATGTCAATCCTGAGGAGAATTATGATATTATTCCTCATAAATAGTAAAGTAGGGGGATTTTCACTTACTTTATGATGGCATAATCACCATTAATATGATTGATTACCAATTTTAAATTGTCTTTTACCTTAAAGTGTCCATAGGCATTTGAAGTGATTGTTATAGACCCATATCAAGGGCATGATATTCTACCTCTTTGTTTGTAAATCCTTCTGACAAAATGAATGATTAAGTTATGTCTTTTTTGCTGGGGAGATAAGCATGATCCCCAAACCAACTTTATTGAGATTGAGGGTCTTTCATTCTATTCCCTATTGGGATTCTGGATGCCACTTCAAAATACATATTCCACATCTAAGGGAACTCTTTAATAGAGAAGATATCTTCATTTGGAAATTTAGTATTCGACAACTTTGTTTCTATAGAAGGATGTTCATCAAGGAGGTCTAATAATTCCTCACCTTTTATCACCTTTTGAGGCACAAACTAAATATCAAAGTACTATAAGATGACCTACAATCATGGAAAATGTCCATTAAACATAGGAATAATAAGGATATTTTTGATAAGGTTTCTATGAGAGACCAAATGGACCTCATGTTGCTGAATGTACTTTCTCAGTTTCTAAACCCCAAAGATCATCTCTAGGTATCTCTTCTCGATATTTGAATAACGAGTCTCAATATTGAGCATGGATTAACAGAGATAATAGAGGTTGTTTTCTTTCCCAAAATCATTTTTTTGTGAGGAAAGAACTCATTTATCATTCTAAAGATACCACATACAAAATGAGTGGCTTCCCCTTGACAGAACACATCAACATAGGTAAACTCAAAATATTTGAGACTATCAAATGCTTCTTGATAGTTGTCAGTACAATAATATGTTTCCTACTTTTTTATTAACCTGGTGAAGGGTAAGCAATTTACTATGGGGTTTTCAATGAGGCATAGAATACAGGAAATGTGTCCTTCTGATCCCCTAAACTCTTTAAGGTTTTGAGGAGGTGACATATTAAGGAAAACATTTTTCTTCTCTAGGTTGAATTCAATACCACGATGGTGTACCAAAAATCCAAGAAACATTCCGAAGGTAACCCCAAAAGTACATTTCAAGGGTATTATTTTTAGGCTATGCTATAGAAATTTATTGAATATGGTCTCAAGATTCGTTGGGTGGTTAGAACATTGTCAAGATTTATCCACCAGATTATTGACATAACTCTCAAGAGACATTTACAAATGAGTTTGAAGATGAAATGCATGATATGTTGTACATAGTTCCAAAATTCTTCAAGAAAAAGGGAATTATACGAGAGAAATATATCCCTTAGGGTGAAAATAAATTTGTGGTTTTTTCATATTCAAGGGACATCTGAATTTGGTTGTACCCCGAATAACTGTCCATGAAGGAATGGTCCAGATACTATGCCATAACATCAATCAGTAGTTCTGTGATTGGGGATTGGAAATAATCTTTTAAACAATTTTAGTTGAGATTTCTGAAGTAGATGAAAAATACGATTTACCCAATATTCTTATTTAATGAGACTATATTGTCTATCTATTTTGTATATCGGACTTCCCGAATGAAATTTTCCCTAAAAATCTAGTTAAATTTAGCATCTAGTTTGGTAGTATGAGTTGGGTGTGTCCTTTTGGCTACGTTTTTATAACCATAGTGGTTTTATAGCAAGCCCTAGTGGTGAGTGGCCACCATGGGATCGAGGACAAGAATCTCAGTGTAATTCCAAGGAAACACATCCTAATATTGCTTTAGAAATGAGGTATATACAAACTTTTCTATGGATTATATGGCCGTGCCAATCAAAGTGGTCCATGGGTCTCCCATATACCCTTATTTACTTGTTTGAGTCAATTAATAGTGGTAGAGACACCTTATTTTAATGATATAGGGGCATTCTTGAGGTCCTCCTCCTCTTATTCTTCCTCTTTCTCACATTCTTTCACTTCTTCTGTACTCTTAGGGGAAGTAGGAAATGAATGAAATTTATCAGAGTTAGGAGATGAGTGAACATTTTGACATCCAAAAGGTGATGTTTCTTCCAAAGAAACAACTGATGATGTGGGGTTTCTTTGAATCTTTGGAGTGGATACAAGGGATGGATAAGAAGCATCTTCACTCCCTCCTGACGACATGACAATTTTTTTTGACTTATCTAATGATACAAGGATCTATTGAAGCTCAGGGGATAAAATGAGATCATTTTCACCAGATCATTTACCATTGTTCAGAGGGTTGAATACCTCTTCAGTGTTTCCAAGATCATTCATCATGATTGATATCATGAAGTTCATTGAATATGCACCAAAATTTATACCCATATATTTGATCTGATTGATGGGAATAAAATAATATTTATTGAGCTGTTTGAAGGGATTGTCTGGGGTTATTTCTAGAGAATTTAAGGAAGTGACCCGAGAAACACTATAATACATGGGTTGTTTCTCTTAACTCTAGTAAAATACCACATTAATATATTGTGATTATCAAGATTAAAATGGGTATTTATCACCATGAAACATCCCAATTTTTCCATTAATGGAATACTTAAGGCATTGGTAGTATGATGATTAGATTGCCACATGTTGATGAAACCAAGGTTTTCATAGAATAACATTGAAGTTTGTATCTTTCTGAACAACCTAAAATTATGTTATGGATTTGAGGTATCCAAACTCATCCCATAGTTTTCATCTTCCATGGGTCATTTTATCACAGTTTTCATAACCAAGTAGCATTATATAATAAGGGGTTAGGTGGGCCTCGTTATAACCTAGTCAAAAAAGTGTTCGCACTGGAATGAGGTTTACTCCTGATCCATTATAAATGAAAGCATGTCAGATATCAACATAATTTAACCTTATAGACACATACAAGGGTTTTATGTGTATTAGTTTAATGAAATATTTTTCTTACTATTTGAAAGAGATTATCATGTGGAATTCAATAGTATCTATCTATTAATGATATATTTCAGTAGAAAAAACATCAACTTAAAACTCCCGAAGACTCATCAAAGCCTCGATGAGTACTTCCCAAAGTCATTTGATAGACTTTGAGTATCCCATCCTGAAAACCTTACCAACATTAGGGACAATTTTTAAAAATTATATAATTCTAGGATAGAGTTATACACTTCCAATAATGATGTTTCTCTTTTTCATTCGCTTTAGGAATTGAAGTACATGACATATGTGGATCAGCCCTTGGAATTGGAGTTGAAGGTTCTCCTTTCCTTGATGGGTTAGGATGAACATGTTTGCCTTCTTACTAAGGTTATTTAGGAAATTAAACCACCTCTAGTTGATCTTCTAGGATAATTGGGTCAAATATACTCTTGGTATAGATGTGGGTAATTTCCATCTAATATTATTACAACTGGAGGGCTCTCCCATAAGTTTCAGCTACATAAATGACATGAGAAGAGATGTGGGATGAGTATTGAGTTCTACCACGACTCTTACTTACTCTATACCCATGGATATAGAGAAATATTCCTATGGTTCCCCAACAGGGTGCAGGGAACTCAAGTTCATGGCCGCACTCATCATCAGATAAGGGTTCCCTTAAGTGAATGAAATTAATGGAACTGTAGATTAAATCTTTGTCTGATGTGGATTCCTTTTGGTGGTTAAACTCTTATGGTACCATATGGTGGGAAGATTCCAATAGTTTTAGAACTAAAGGAAAAAAATTCCGATGGATTCAAAGTTAATTTTGTCCTTGGTATAGGTTCATATTCATTAATTTATTTTTTGCTCTTTTGTCCATGTAATTTTTTATAAGTCTATCTTTTAGAGGGCCGTGGTGTTAACAGAGAGGGATGTTCCATAGAAAAAGTTACTGGGGTCACAAATGATTGTTTCAAATATAGTTGTAGGATATCATGTGTCCAAATGTTTTAATTATTGTCATCTAATCACCAAACTTCTATGGAGTATTTATGGTGACTTCCTTCCATTCACCCTCTTCCTTGGGAGTGGTGGAAGAACCACATGCTACCTATGCTAGTGGTTTTCCCAACATCACTTTCCCATAATAAACTATCTTTTTCAAGGAATATTTGAAAATTAAATAGTCTTAAATGGTGTTACCTAATGTTATTTGAAAGGGATAATAATTTGTGTTGATATTTATGGTTTACTTAGTTTGGTATTTTGGGTCCATACAATATTAAAAGTCTATTTTCCATGGCTTCTAAGAAGTATCCAAAAACCTACTCTTATCAAATGGAGTAGAACTTTTTCCTACAGAATAAAAATTGAGAGTGTTTCATATATTTTCATTCATCTTTTTGAGGAACCTAATGATGATGTTTTCTTTTATGAGTTAACGAAAAAGGAGGTGTAGAATTTTGAGTTAGAGAAGACGTAGAGGCTAGCTTCAACATAAACACTTGCAGATTTCGCTCTACTCATCCTCTTCCCTTGAGACTCCAATATGGGATGAGAGTTAGCCTTGGTTCAAAAAATATAATCTTTCAACCTTTGTGATATAATGAAAATATATTGAAATCAACCTAAATAATTTAATAGGATAACTAGTGTTCACAGTTCTTCATGAAGATTCTCAGTGTAAAGAACCAACAAATCTTCTTGAAGGAGTTTCACATTTATGGAATAAGTCAAAATCTTCCACCTGGATATCAAATCTAACAACCTCTCAATTTCTTATTGTTTACATTTTGAGATATAAAGGAAAATTTTATTATGAAACATAAAGATGAATTGATAGAGTAATTTTGGGTGAAGATCTTCCCATCCCTTGATTGATCCAACTGGTAGATTAGTATTCTAGGTAATGGTTGGTCCTTATAAATCCCATACAAAACGTCTGAGCTTAGCCACTTATTGCTGCATGAGGGTCCCCAATATGTGGTCATAACTATATAGAAAGTGCATAATATGTTGTATCAGATCCCATGAACCATTGAATATTGGGAACACATGATTATCAAATATTGGTTGGGTGAGAGCTGCATCCACACATTAAGGGAAATTCTCCCTCTATGGTTGTACTAGAACACACTATCCTTCCATATATTATAATCCATCCTACAATGTCTCGATAGTGTCGATGATTAGGCGATGAACAACCAACTGGGTGGGATCCTAATCAAGGAGGATAAGAGGCCGGGCTTGCTGTGGCAGTTCTTCTTGTACTCATGGTGGGTAACCTACAAGGGGTAGTCTATGAGGATGTTCCTGACCTAGATCTGGTCATGTACCCAATATAGGGAACTCCTGATATATTAATATTGTGGGTTCTAAATATTTTTTTTTCAATTCTCCACATTGAGAGGATTTTCAGGATCTATTTCAGTTATTGGGATGGTCCCTCTTGGTTGGGGTATGCTAACTGGGAGTGTGAGTTGATGCTTCTCTTACAGAAAATATCAAGTAGGGATGTTGCTTTGGAGTACATCTACATTGTTTTTTCACAAATCCTTCATCTCTTCCTCCTATTAGGAACATATTTCCTCATGTATTAGGATTTAAACCTCTTTGTGTGGTGGTTAAGGTATAGTCATACCTTTACCCTTTTCTTTGGTGGATTCTTACTGAGGAGGTAGTAGTGGTGTGGTTGAAGGAATCCAAAAATTCATTTCAAGACTTTGGTTTTGGGTATTAACGTGTTCTTAAATCATTTCGGTGTGGAAAATATTACATACAAAAAATTCATCCTCATTTTCCTTTGTATCGACCTCATGTTTTATTGCATCTTCAAGGGTCTTAGTATTAACGTTTATTAATTCATAACGCATTGAAAATTTTGAATTAGTATCAGAATGATAATTGGGTCATTTTTTTAAGGATTTACATTGAAAGAGCTATGATTTCCCATTGTGATCACATGTTTAAGAGATTTATTTTTTTTATACCCTTCATTGGCCCTTGTTTTATTATTTTTTTGTCCTTTTGGAATCATTTAAAAAAGAGTGATATGAAGGGTATCTCCATAAAATTTTTTCATGTGTATTCCAAGTGATGAAATTGGGTCATGGGATTGGATGAGCTAGGAAGACCAAATTTATACCACTTCCCCTAAACAAGAAATGACTGAATTACATAAAGTAGGAGGTTAAGGTGAAAATTCCCCCAGCTCCATGCATTGAGGATTGTCTCATTCCATTTTGAAAACCTTTCATTGTTGGGTTTTCAACCTCAAATGTTGTGTTAAAAAAGCCCCAAAACCTATGGGTTGGGGTTACTCCTTGATTTCCATGGATTCTACTACTGTGACTAGTCTCTTGATTTTATAGACCTTTGTTTGAACATGGGGTGGGTGTATTATATGATTTGTTCCTGATCCACCTGCTTCCAATGATATTGGTGCTCCCTAAAAGATTTTATTCCTTTAATCAGGAGGATTTATCAATATTTTCAGATGCTTGATGCATGAGTATTTTGATGGATCAATCTCTTCTATCCCAATGTCTTTGAGATTCATTCATGGCTGGTCTTTTTTGAGCATACCATATATTGAGAGAATATCATATTTCTCAAAGCTAGCCTAAGGTTATGAAATTAAATGATTTCACCTTTGGAAGGATTTACTGATTAAGGAGCAAGGTGAAATGAAATTCCCCAGGTTCAACCCATCCTCTGACATGAACATTGAATGGGGAATCATCAACCAGATGAATAAACTCTTTTAATTCATTAAAACATGCGTGATGATGGGCTCCTTTCTGTTTTCCAAACTTCAGGTTCCATACAGTTAGGAGGGCCACCATGTTTATTTGATGGTGTATGCATTATATTACCTTGATGTTGTGTGGATATTCATCATAATGAAAGAATTATATTTTTATGTGATGAAGAGTAGTCCAAAAATTTAGGTGGGTGTCATACACACAACCTTCAAACAACACCTCTAGAATTATTTATTGGGGACTGTCCAAGGCAGGAACATGACTGGTATATTATCTTTTTCCAACTTTATCCTCATTAGAAATATGTCTTCTTCATCTTTTGTAAGTGGTTCCTCAATCTAATCTGAACAAAGTGGATATTTCCCCATTACTTTATTGTAAATAGAAGGCTCAGTTGGGATTTCATCTATCATATTAGAAAGAAAGAGACCCAAGGGTGGTTTGGAGAATGACTATTTTCTTGGGATGTTTTTAGGTTGATAAAGAATGTCACTTGTCAATGATGAGGCATTAGGCATAACTGTCCTCATTTTCTCAAGTGCCTCGTGTTAGGAAGGATTTATCATAGTTGATTCGATAAGCATATGTACTCCTTGATGAAATGAAGAGTCTATATAGGTAGAACCTTTGAAGAAAATACCATGTTGGGGAGGACTACCATCATGATAGACGTTCATCTTCAAGGGGAATTCCTTCAGTGTGTACCCTAAGTAGGACCTTTAGGAAGTATTATTGTAAGGGGAGGGCCTCATTTCTATTTGATCTTTTGGCCATGAAGGGGGGTTTCATGGTGCTCATCAAGAGATGGGATATTGTTAGCGATTAGATTGTGGACATGAAGTAAGACTTCATAGTAAGATGTTTGGTGAGGACCCCTGAAACTACTAGAAGTAATATTTTAGGGAGGACCTTCACAATTGTAGCTACTATTTCCATAATTTAGTAGTGGATGAGTAAGATCCTGAGCCACCATATATAAACATCTAAGTGATTTAATAACACCAACATTGAGTAGAGATGGATTATATACCATCTCTTCATTTTCTAATCATTTTTGGTCAAGATTATTTTTAGATTCTCTATTGTGGGTGACTAGGGCCGCTTGCTGTGAACACCAATATTCATCTATGGGGGCCTATTTGAGTAGCTCCCATATTTCCAAAATTGTCCAAAAAATTCCTATAAATTTTCATGGATATTTTCCTAATATGGAGTGTCTAGTAGAATAGAATGATGACATCCATTTTGAATGAGGGTATGGGCCTAATTTGGTTGTCCATTTATCATGGGATTTGTCTTGTGACCTTATTGGATAGTTTTAGGTATATTCACCTTCTATGGAGTGAACCTAGTATTATGTTTATGAGTCTGCCCAATTATTGGGATAGAGTTTTCTGTACTCCTCTTAACTACTTGATCTACCATTATTATATCTTGATAGGTTTTTAGGATGTGGTCAGGAATTTGTGTTTACACTTTCATCATTTTCAGGATATGCTGAGTGACTTCAGTAGCCAAAACTGGGATATGTTTCCATTTAATTGTTAGAGATGGGATGTGGTTTTCTCATGTACTCCAATTTCTATCAGTATATACCGAAATTCTTCAGGTGTGAGGGTGTATACATGGGGTTTCGTTTATATATGTTTTGGATTTTCCATATGGTTTCTCCGAATGCTACCAAACTAAGCCACATGCTTGGTGGAGTCGGTTAGGTGTGTGTGCCTTATCACAATTTTACACCATATTTGACTACTAGGATTCTCTATAGGGAACATAGGTATGGTCATGTTCCCTATTTTTTGGTGACTACCCCTGGTGGGATATCTTGAGTGTCGAAGTTTGAGTGACCTTGGATGGAATCCTGAGGGAAACACCTTCATCATGCTGGGGGTTTGTTGCCACATGGATTTAGAAGTGGTGGATACTAGAAGGTGACCTTTGGTAAGACCCATATGTTTTTTATGAGGTTTTTAGTGACCTATTGATCAGTCTCCCTAGGTTGAGATAGAAATCTGTTGCTGTATTCCGGGGATAGACTCCCGAAATAGTTTTAAACGGAAATTAGTGCTATCTAATTCTGGGCCACTAGCCATCACTGAGTGGATGGTTGGTGGGGAATTGTGATATAGAGGTCCTATCATGTAACATCCATAGTTAGGATAGTACCATTTGGGTGGTACTTTAGAATAAACACGTTTGATACCCAATGCTGAAGGCACTAGGTTGGTAATAACGTCATCTATTTGGATGAAGATCCCACTTTTTCAATGGATAAAGCATATATCTTGTTGAACTAGAAAGACACCATTTGTATTGAGGGTATTTTGGATGCAAGTGCCTGAAATAAACAACAAAAACAAACAAGAAGGGATCTTAAAATCAAAATATCAAGAAATGAACACATGTGTAATTGATTTCTTTATATCCCTATTTAGCTTGATTTCATTTTGTGATAACTCAAATGAGGCCTGATATGTGGGATACATAGTAATTTTTGTTATGGATTCAGGTTAGGTTCACTATTTTTTTCTCCCAAAAAACACATGGGGTTTGAATAGAATTTGTGGTTGTGGTGATACAACCTTCATGTCAGACACATATTTCCATTTCCTTTCTAGGATCTTTCTAGTGGGTTGTATTCATGACAATGGAAACACCCAATGGTTCCCTTATTCAAGATTTCCCATGAGACTTCTTTCCAAAGGTAGGCGGTCATGGGGATATGGTCTAATAACTATTAAAGACTTAGAGTAGTTAAGAGAATGGGATTTTGGGTTCATCACACCCTTTTTGTGGGAATTTATCAGGTACTCTGGGACACACTTATATATTTAAGACATATTGGTGAATCCTTTATTAAATGAAAAATGTAAAACAAGTCCCTGTTATATTAACAATCAATCAATAGAGTCTATCAGTTTTAGAATCATTTATATGTATATGAGGTTTTACATCGATGGGAATATCTCTATGTATTCAAAGTTCCCCATTAATGGTACCATTTTCAAACAGATTAGAGATTATTATGCATTTAATTATCATGATGCTATTTTTAAGCCACACAATGGGTGCTCTAGAATTTATCATCATCTAGGTATATGGAAGCTTCTTTGGTGTCAAGTTTGGACCCAGGAGATGGGATTCCTACATAACCTTATGAAAGGAATCAAAACCCATATAATTCAGTGCCACTTAGTGGGACACATAATACCTTTTAAGGTCATGTGATGATGACCGAATGGTGCCATTTAATGTCATGTGACAAGGATGTCTAGGTAGAAGGTTCCTAGTCAAGTTTGGTGCAGGGCATATCTCAAAGTGACCCAAGGGACTTGGAAGGGATGTGGCCTCCTAGGTGGGATTTTATGCAACTATGAATAATTACCTGAGAATATTAGGGTGAATTTTAGGTGTTGGGTTTGAACCTTAGGCAGGATTCCCCGATATCCCATTTCTACAGGAATCAAAGCCCACATAGTTAGGAATATTGGGGCATATTTAGAATATGAGGCCCTTTCTATTAACTCATTTGAAATATAACCCTTTTCATTGGATAAATGGTTGGGGATTATATGGAGTATGAGACCCTTTCTATTTTCTTATTGAGAATATGACCCTTTAAGGTTTATACATGGTCAAGGATTATAACTAATAAGAGTACCTTTTCATTTCCTCATTGGGAATATGACCCTTTGAGGTGGATACATGGTGCAGATTATACTGAATTGGAGGTCCTTTCTATTGCATCATTGGAAATATGACCCTTTGAGGTAGATACATGGTTGGGGATTATAATGAATAGTAGGACCTTTCTATTGCCTCTTTTGGAATATGACCATTTTCGGTGGATATATAGTTGGGGACTATATCGAATAAGACACAATTTTCAATGTGAGTGGAAGATATATAAAAGAAATATCTATCAAGATAGTATTTTATGGTATGGATGTCATGATCCTTACTAACCTCTAACACCACATGATTCATGGTCAGTGTGAGAAACAATAGGAAGAAGAAGATCGAAAAAACTACACAATATACTTCATCCACTAGTAGATGAGGGCATGATAATATCCCGTAAGGAAGACTTGGGGATTACTTAAGGAGGGATTCCCCATGGAAAGGTAAGAGGAATATTCATAAAAGGACTCTCTGTCCAGACATTTTACTCCTCATCTACTGGTTGACAAGGTTGGAGTCATTTAGGGGAATTAGGGATTGAGAAAGCTCTTTGATGTGCTTGTCTCCTCTCTTGTTTTCAACCTCAAGGTCCCATGATTATCTGTAAGGTTGATATACTCATTACCATGTGAATTTATAATTAATAACACTCTAAGGATCCTATCTATTAGGATGTGTAAATGTAGGACAACTATTACCTTGAGAATGTATAATAAGTATGACGCACTGATGTTCATTATGATCTGATCACACATATCTGGAGGCTTTGAGGGAGGCCTGAACTTGGTCCCCCTCAGACGAGGGATCCAAGGAAATAGATTCCTTGCAAATGGTGGTTTGAAAGTGGGATCAAAGGGTGGGTCGTGCAGGTGAAGCCTGGGTGGATATAATTTTGCTCACATAGGTGAGGACTGGGAGAGATAAAGGTGGCGCACATAGGGTATTCTTGGGTGATCTAAAGGTAGATTTCATAGGTGAGGATAAGGTAAGATTAAGGTGTATTTCATTGGGTAGGCTTGGGAAAGATGAAGATTCATTTTGGTGATGAAAAACCTAAGAAACAACACTTGAGAAAGGCCTTATTCCAAGATCCAATGGTCTCCTTAGGATTCTTTGGAAAACTAATGCTCAAGTTTCAAGTAATGTAATGGCTGTTCACCCTAGTAGTTTTGACTAGGGGGAGTTTTTCCTCTTAACATTACTGGTATTATAGACCTTGAGGTATCTCAATCCATTTATATCTACTAATTTCCCCTTATTTTGTAGGATTAAAGCACTACCAAAGGTTTTAAAGGACTTGGGAAAGCGCCTTTTGCGAGAAGAGATTCAAGCGGTATCTTCATTATTTAGTCGTGTCAAACGAGTAGACAAAGGGTCTTATTTATAGGAGGACTTGGAAACCTAGGTGAAGGAGGCCACTCATATAGGTCCATCGTGTAAGAGTCTCATGCAAGGCCTTTGTGTAGGTGTGGATACTCCTGTTAGGACATATAGGCTAGGACTATATGATCCCCTTGGAGAATAGATGAGGAGCACATAAGTTATCTTGGGTGAGTTATTTGACTCCCTTTTCTTCTTTACCACATTAGGGTGTTTTTCAAAATGTTCTCATCCCTATGTGAAAAATATATTGTCAAAACACTATATAAGGATTATATTGAGATATCACCCAGTTAGTAAATTATCCCATCACATCTCCAGATGTATAGGATGATGGTTCTAATAATTTTATTGAGGTTACTCTAGCAGTTTAGGAAGAAAATATACTTTATTCAAGGGTGTTTTTCATTGTGTCAGCTAGTGGTGGAGATATTCATTGGGGTAGAACATAAATATTGTACTATTATTGGGACTTCTATATGAAATATCCTTAGTATTATAGGGTAAGTGTGGTCCTTGAGACATTAGGGACTACATTAATGGTATCAATGATTTCTTTAATCTGTTAGAGACATATGATGAGCTATGGGTGAAGCTAGAAATCAATATGGTTTAGTTTTCCACTAGAAGATGGTGGGGATTTATGGTTCATGATGGGAAAATTGAGGTCCTATAATAATAATATTTTAAGGATATATTATTTTATTAGTTTTTACCTAATTCACTAAAGCTAGACTGATCTCATATATTTAGGGAGATTCAATAGGGTATTGTTCATGTAAAGGACTACCCCAGCTGTTTTGTTGAGAAAATGTGTTTTTCATTATTATTTTTAGGTAATGAGGCCTAGAATGCCTGAATGTTTGATATTAGACTTCATCTAGATGTGAGGTATCGGGTGAGGATCATTGGCCTAACATCCTATACTGATGTGGTTCACAAGAATCTTACCATTGAGAAAGGACTGATAAAGGATAATACTAAGGTTTTTCTTCCTTTCATTAATAGATCAGGTGGTGGAACTACTAATCGAGATGGTGGAACATATTATAGTGGTAGGATGGGGAGGGCTGATGAGATGTGGTAGGTTAGTGAGAGATAGTCTGGGCAAGGACATAGCTCATCACTTCCCCCTATATTAGGAGTTCCCCTTACATGATATTAGTGTGGGCAGAGTTATCATTTCTATAGTGTGTCTACTAGTCTTTAAAAATCCGGTCATGTGTGTGGAAGGATTGGTCACCTATAGTTCTTCTATTCAAGTAAGTCACTATAGGATTCAAGTAGGTATTGAGGATAAACATAGTCTTCCAAAGAATGATCTAGAGGAAATCATATAGACAATAGAGCTTAATCTAAGAGTTCAGGACATGGTGCTAACCGAGGGTCTCAGTGGTAGAAAAAATAACATATTATTTAGTACCTAAAGTGATCCAAGGATAAAACAGACAGAGACATGGATCAAATGAAGGTTGGATGTCTTCTTTAGACTAGGTTTCAACTGAAAAAGTAGAGGGTCCTTCTATCATGATAGGTACAATTCTGGTTTCTTTTGTGATTTTTGTTGATTATTTTGATATAATGGAATATATTTTTTCATCTCTTATTAGTTTGTGTATATATCAAGTATGGATATGAAGTTCTCTTCTAGAATTATATCTCTTATTACACCTCTTAGGAAGATGCATGTTCATATTCAAATATGCCTAGTGTGTTTCATAGAAGTTGGAGGTTATAGAAACCTTTGTTATTTATTCATTCTAGATATAACTAACTTTGACATTACCTTTGGGGTGAAATGGATGATGTAATTCTAGGATCACATTGATTTATACAAGAGTTGGGTTTCTTTCACTCAACTGATGGTGAAGGAGGTTATTATGTTGTTTGAATGGGGTATGTAAGAAGGTATAATGGGATTTTTGCTTAGTAAAATAGGGTATATTATAGCGCATTTGGTGGGTATGGTCCTTAAAAATAATCACATGATAGTTCCATCCATTTCCCCATGGTATTGTTCCATTATTGGGATGTATTAGTCAATTAATCATCATGTTTTCCTCCTAATAGGGATATTGAGTTCAAAATAAACATTTTTCTAGGTGAAATTCCTATATCTATACCTTCTTATCATATATCCCCAACTAAGATGATAGAGATTAATGTATAACCTTAGGATCTTGAGGTGAAGGGGTTTATTCACTTGAGTACCTCTCATTTGGGCGATGGATTTTTTTCTAGGAAGGCATATGGTAGACTCAAGTTGTGCATAGATTACTAGAAGCTGAACTAGATTATGATATAGAAAACATATCCATTAACTTGGATAAATAAATTATTTAAAAAATTGATGGTTGATCGATGGTTCTATAAGATTAATCCACAATGATGATATCATTATATTTTATCTAGGGAAGAAGAGATACTAAAAGGGGTGTTTAGGTGAAAGTACGAGATGCATGAGTATCCTGTGATTCTATCCAGTCATAAAAATTCCCCTATAAGGTTCATGGATCTCATGAACCATATTTATCATTCCTACCTAGAATATATCACTACGGTGTTTGGTTATGACATTCTAGTTTACCCATAAACCTTATAATTTTAGGCAAATCACCTAGAGATTTTATTGGGTAACTTCTAGCATATCCGATTTATGTCAAATACTTGACGCGCCACTTCTGGGTTCAGGAGGTGCAATTCCTCAAGAAAGTGATATTTTAGGCAGGGATCTTGGTTGATCTAGAGAAAGTTGAGGCTATGATTTATTAGGTTTGACTAGATAATGTGTTTAAGATCAATAGTTTTCATGGCATGGATGGGTATATAGGCAGTGAATTTAAGAATTATCTCACTTGGTAGCACCCATGAGAGGGATGACCAAGAAGGGGGAAATGTTTTAATAGACCAATAAATGTAAAATGGTCTCTCAGGAGTTGAAGGCAAGGTTGAATTTTACTCCTATTCTGATTTTTTAAGATCTAGTGTGTGGTTATATTATTTATTGAGATACCTCTAGAGTTGTTCTATTAGCTTTATTTATGAAATGAGATTGAACTATCACTTATAGGTCTCACCACCTAAATCCCTACTGGAAAAAACTACCCTAACCATGATTTGGAGTTACCTACTATGTTTAATGCTATAAAGTGTGGGTAACATTATCTATTTAGTGAGATATTTTTTATCTACATGAACTCCAAGAGCTTATGGTATATTTTCTCCCA
The DNA here is from genome assembly GCA_963277665.1 of Viscum album. Lineage (NCBI taxonomy): Eukaryota > Viridiplantae > Streptophyta > Magnoliopsida > Santalales > Viscaceae > Viscum > Viscum album. The sequence goes on along the minus strand of OY728165.1, from coordinate 1,709,730,250 downwards.
TAGAACTTGAAGTCATGAAAGAGGAATTTAGTTGAGTGCGTATATACACTTGACTTCTAAATGATGTATTCCTTTTGAAATGGGAACATCATGGGAGATTCTTCCATTTAGAAGATTCAAGAGTAGGACATTAGGATATCTAATTAGGAGTGGAAGCTAATTATTTTTCTCACTAAATAGAGGACTGAACTATAATAGGGTTGAAAGGATATTAAATTTTCCCTTATGTTCATTACTTATTCGTTCTTAGTCCAGGTGAAGGTTAGACAAGAGATAGATTTGTTTTTTCTAATGATGCTGGAGTGGTTCATGGGATATGATCTAGAACCATGATAGACTTAGGGTAATGATAAGATGATGTATATCCTTGGAAGGGTGATGTACTTATATCCATGAGAGGGGACTTGATGAATTAATCATATTCCTCTTATTTTGTGATGAATATAGGATTGAATAAGATGTACCATAACACTGGGTTCTTCTTTTCATGTGTTGGTATAAGGTAGAATATTTTAGTGTTTGTAAATATTTTCCTTACCTATCAGAGGTTAAAGTTTTAACACTAGAAATCATGTGGGTGACTTTATCCCCTTCTATATGACACAACCAAAAAGGAGACCCTCAGGTATATGTCTATATGGTACAACTAGTAAGGTCTGATGACATAAATAAATTCTAATATGTTATATATATATATATATATATTACATAAATTAATTTATGGATAAATCATGAACAGTGATCATAGAATAATAATTTGGAAACAAATGAATGTCATGTGTCTCTAACAGGTCAGTGGAAGCACTATAAGTTTTCAAGAAAGATATATTGTTTACATTTGAAAAAAATGTTATTTATTATAAGTTTGTTAAGATTAAAGAATTAATTTCCCTAATAATGAATTAATTTAGCATCTATGTCCTAGGGAACATGATCGACATAATAGATCCATGGGTCTGTTGAATTCATTAATATTACATTTGTTTAAAAAGTATTCAAAAATAGAAGTTTAAAGAATTCTAGAACAATTATTTTGACATATAATATTTATAGTGGGACATGCTTGGGAATAAGAAGAGATTATTGAGATTAAAATAATTTTATGAACTTAAGTGAGAGGAATTTATCTCATAATCCATGATATTTTCTGATGTTTTATATCCCTTATGAATTATTTATAACATGTCAATATAAAAGAGATCAAACATATGTACATCGACTTTTAGTTAGGACTATCTAATAGTGCTTGAGAAAGTAAAATAGGATGAGTTTCCAGTGTCTTTGGAATTGATATTATTAGTGAACAAGGTAATTTAACACTTTCATTCATTTAGAACAATTTTATCTAGTACCATAGTATGGATAAGTTAATATAAAAGAAAAAATTATTATCTATAGTAGTTTTCAGATATATAATAACTAAGTATGTTGTGGCTTTTAATGCATGTTATGAAGTGGTTTAAAAACACCCAATTCCAATTTTGGGTTATTCGAAAAGAAATTGTTTTATAATTATTATGATAATATTGAACCATGGAATTAATGAAGATGTCAGGGTTATGATATAGTAAATAGAGGTGGATACTTGATAATATCACAACTTGAGTTATTTTCTTGAGGTAGTGATTTATTGGTAAGAATATTCCCTAGAAATACTTGTATCCTTACTAAACCTAGTTAGTGAACCATGGTAGGTACCCTTATATATCCATACTAAGCAGAAGCATGTTTAACATGAAATAATTAACCAATTGTTAGCATTTGGCTCTAGTGAAAGTGGGATTATGTTAGAGTTAGTGCTGAGAACCATCTAGTTTTCCAATTAGATTTACTATATATTAATTGATTTTAATATTAACAATTACCCTATAATATTTTTATAATTATTATGCATAACATTAATGTGATAATTTCCTAGAATATTTATCGCATTGAAAAGGTAAGAGTAGTTCTCTACTATAACGAGAAACTAGAAGTATCATGAAAATATTCATAAATATTATTCAATGATATGATAATATTCTGAGATGGGAAACATAGTATGTTGATTGTAGAGTAAAAGTTCTCATAATCATATGAGACTTCATCTCATGAAATTCTCACATGTTAATATCCAAGATGAGATATTATGAGAAAATATCCACCTATAGGAAATACTCATGTTTATGTGTCACTGGATATTCCTATCTATGAGGATGTGTAACGATCCTTAGACTTTAATATTATTATTAATATATATTTTAAATAACAAAATTTATGTATTTTCATAATCTGTGCTATCGTATGATCACAATGAAGTTGGGTTTGATTAGTGCATCACGAAATATCTATTATTAATGAATTATCCAGGGAAGTATTTTCCTCATCCATATTTATGGAAGTTGATTTCAGGATCATTTTATTGAAATAGAACCATCAAATTAAATTCCATAACTAGGTTATAACGATGATCTTATTGCAGATATTCAAAGAAAGACGTATCTAGAATATAGGTTCATGGAAATGTATGAAACCTTCTTGACAAGATATCATAAAAAAGGGATTATATTATATAAGGAGTTTTCATATGTGGTTGTTTTCATTATAACAAATAGTATTTTTCTATGGGTCCCTTAACCCATTGCAAGAAAGTAATCTTAAACTTTAGGAAATCCCATCTAATGCTACCTAGGAAGAGTCTTAGAGGGTCACACACAAGGTTTCTCATTTTCTATTAGTTTAATATTATTAATATTTATATTTAATAGTTGAAATAAATACTATTTTCCAAACCGAGAAGTTATATTTACTCAGTATTTATTAATTGATAATAAATATTAAATAAATATCTATTTTCAAGGTAATAGTTTAATTACATGAATGTAGAGACCCAAAGCTTGACATACATGGACATTACATTACTTTTGCAGAATACTTAATACATAACAAAAACAGACACACAAGGACCGTAATAGTTTAGTGTCTTTGGAAACTTGGAACGTAATCTTCTAATCATGGTGAAAGATCTTCAAAATCTCCCATAAAGATCTTCCACTTTTTGTTTCCTTACCTAAAACCTTTATTTTAATCTTGGGGGAAAATAAAACATAAAAAAGGTGAGCTCAAATGCTCAGTAAGGGTAAGCATGGATAAAATAAAACATACCATATACATTTGAACTTAAAAACATGAACATAATGTTTAAAAATCAAAATCTTGAGCAATGACATAAAACATGGAAGTACATAAGGAATAGATCATAATGGAACATAAATCATGATAAAATAGCATGGGAATAAAACATGTAATTGTGGAAACCATTCATCACATGCCATTATTTCCATAGTAGCCAAGGCATTGCTGCCAAGACCATCTTAGTGGACAAAGTCCCTTTCTGAATCGAGTTTACTCCTCGTTTCAGTCCTGTAACACTGAACCAGATTAACTTACCGTTCCAGCGATGTCTATCTCATGAGATATAAAATCTTTACCCAATGAATTGGAGGGAGATATAGGTCCCACCAATCTCATAATTAAATCATTCTTACTTGTGCCAAAAAATAAACATACATCATTCATAACAACCCAATAAATAAAATGGGTTTCATAAACATCATACCATCATCACATAATCCATATAAAAGAAATGGATATCATTTCATAATAAGAAAAGTGAAACCATGTAAATCATATAGACATTATACTTGAAACATACACATATGAAATAATGTCATCTTAGATTGAAAATGGTTTTGAGAAAACACTTGAAATGAATTCTTGAGAAAAATATCCTTTCTTCTTCAAAATCAATTTCTTTTCACAAAACGTAATGAAATTTTAAAAGAAAAAGATTTTGTTTAAAATAGTCATGAAATCTTTTTGAGGAAGCTTTACGAAAATAAGGCTTTATAAAACCATAAAAATCCTTTTATGCCGTATACGTTAAAAAAACATTCTTCTCGTACTTTTGCCGAAAAAGTCAAAAAGTACCTCGTAAAAGAAAGATTCCATACATACCATGTAGTAAAAGTCAAAAATGGGTAAAAAGTACTTTAAAAATACATGAATAAACTTTTATAAAACATTTACATGGATTATAGCAATAACCCCAGTAAATACTTACGAATAAGCAATTCTCAGATAAAAATGAGATTTGCAAAATTATCCCTTACCTTAGGTCCGATTTGCTTCGTAAGTGTCCGAACCTCCTGTATAATGATTTAAATAATGTCATTGACTTATTCCAGAATCATACTCATTGTTATTATATCATATATGGTTCACTTATGACTTTATATTACCCGTTCTTTTTTAAATTCCATGTTAAAGAGCGTTTTGGGAAAAATCGTTTCATTTGTCGTCCGTGCTTTGACTTGTAATTATTCATATGATTACTTAGATCATGATTACTTAATTCCAGAATATAAAACATGATTTATATATAATATATATTCAGAATATACATATATATAATAAATCAGTAAATGGAAAGAAATACACCGTTCATGGAGACGGTAGGCCGTACGTACGCATGAACGCTGTTTTCGTTTCCTTATTGAGTTGAATGGAATTAAGTAGATGAAATACATATATATACACATAAATCCAGTATAATTATTATGTCATATATTTCATGATTACTTATTATATATACTTTATAATCATTCATGAATGGTTAACATGGAGAATGAATCTCATCACGTCGTGGAGACGGTAGTCCGTACGTACACACGAGCGATGATATCATTCTCATGATCGTGGAATTGTATTAGAGTGTATTTATACTATTTCAGAATCAATATCACTTTAAAATAATCATATATAGTTATTATTTATACCATTATACCCATCCAATTAAGGTGGTGGTGGAAAATAGATTACACCACGGCGTGAAGACGGTATTCCTTACGTATGCACGCGCGTTGATTTCGTTTTCCGTAGGATGGATAGATGGTGAAATAGGGTTGTTTCATACTTATAATAACATATCAGTATATGAGTGATACCGATGTTATTACTTCATAATGAAACAACCTAAGAAGAAGAATTGGAATAAGAAATAAAGTTGAAAGAAGAAATAAAGTTGAAAGAATCGGTAACGGACATTACCTCTTCTTTGAAGCGCCTCTTTGATTCCTCCTCTTAGGGAACTAAAATTGGTCTTTGAAGAAGACCAGGACCTCTAGGATGTTTCTAGGGAAGTGTAGAAGAGAATTTGTCAGGGGTTGGCCGAGCTTTAAGGCTCAAAGTGGTGTGAGGAAGAGAGGGAGGAGGTGCCCTTTTATAAGGGAGGAGAGGGGCACCTTTGGAAAACTAAAAATATTATTTTATTATAAAGCCAAATTCGGTTTTAAATAGCTCCAAATTGATTTATTTCGAAGCTAAGGTGGGGATGGGTCGAAATAATCTCATACAATAGAATTTATACAAGTTTAGGGTCCTATTTTAACCTTATCATTTAGTTTTAACATTAAGTTAAATAATTTTACTTTTACAGTGTCTTCTTGTGTTCTTACACTATAAGGTTAATAAACTTACTATAAAAAGCCAAAAGAATCCCAAGTTTTTTATTATTAATATATATAACCTTATCTAAGTCATTTTTCTGAACATTAGATTTTTAGGAATAAAATAACAATTAATAATATAATATTTGTTTTAAAAACTATTTTATGTCAATTTTGACACTATTTAGTAATTGATTTTTGTGAAAATCATAACAGAATGATTAGTTTGAACCAAGTTAATTAAATCAATACTAACATGTCATATTAACCTGTAAGATTAGTTTAATTCATAAAAAGTCTCAAATTACATTTTTTTGGGTATTTATAACATCAATTATGTCAATATTTCATTAATAATATAATTACTACATCATTATTGTGTCATAAATAAATTAAATTATTTAATTTCTAAAAATTACAAATAAAATACCATTATGTAGGAAATTTCTTTATATTTCTAATGAATATTTATAGTCGAATTTATCTTATGTATAACCCCATATTAAAAATTATTTACTTATTGAACTTTGATTTTAACTATTTTAACCCTTCTTTAAATAAATTAATAATCAATGTCCCAATCTAATCCAAGTGGGCCTAAATGGTCATATTTTATTCCTAAGGTTGTTTTTGGTCGAATTACACTTATCCAATAGAATTAGGACATGTGTTAGGGTAATACTAATATCTTTTTTTTACCCTTAATTACCATATTTACTTTTAACCGTGGTAAAAAAAAGTAAAAAGTTACTATTCACCAATAATTATTTTCATCTCATTGAACCACATTTTAGTCCTTGATATTAACCGTGTCACTCGGATTTTCAAAATTCCACTCACAAAAGCGGTAAAATTAAGTTTTATGAAAAATTCAGTTTTTTAAACTACCACTTAGTGGTTTCACTATTCATCAAAAAAATGAAAGTTTCCAGAAAAATAACAAAAATTTGGCCTAAGCTATATTTGATATTATGAATTCAAAAATGATGTCTATTTTATCAAATTCAAAACATATTAGTTACATTAACTAATTTAAAAATTAATTTCCGTTGTCAAAACAAATAGCGTGTTTTTAAGAGATAATAACTATCAAAAGATTGACACTTGTTTATAACAGGTTTAAATGTGAAATTACGTCCAATGACCAACATTGTATTAAATTGTAAAAATATATTATAAATATACTTTTAAACCACTCAAATTAATAATTTATCACTATTAATTATTTCGATTAAAAAAGTTGTTTTTAATTAAAATTTAGTAATTTTCACTATTCATCAGAATATGAAAGTTATCCGAAAAGTAACAAAATTTCACCCTAAGATAATTTCGATATTCCGAATCCAAAAATGAAGTCCATTTTGAAAAATAAAACTTACAAAATTTCAAAAAGTGGTTATTACTATTCATAACGGCTAGTTTTAATAATATTTTAATAGCATATCATTGTTTAGTGAAACTCGGTATTGCGTACTACACACGCTATCGAGGAAGGTCGCGATTGCGTGTAATGCAAGGCAAGTCAAGGATGAGTGTTGTGAAATCTCCTTTTGGTGTAGCGTACAACACAAGACATTAATGAAATTAAAAAGAATATTTTTCATAAAATCCCGGGGTGTTACATTCTACCCCCCTTAAAATGAATTTCGCCCTCAAAATTCATCGGGGTTATAAATGGTTTGCTACTCGAAAGTTTCTTTAATAGAAACCCACATCGTAAAAAGGAATACCAAAACCAATCTTTAAAAACAAAAGTATGAAACGTAACGGTTACCCAAATAAACTAATCACTGGGTTTCCACATAGGTGAAAATATGGATATGGAAGAGAAATCTAACCACCATGTTCTGATGGAGAGTGGTAGAGAACATGGCTATGGAAAAGCCAGAAATCACAAATCCATAAATTTGTGACGATCTAAGTTACCATTTGATTTATCAGATATAAGAGCACTAGGACAACATTTTTGGTTTTCAAGATCATTTCCCTAAAGTTGATGAAATTGGAATTAGAAGAAATACTTTCGTGATTTTGGTATAGTCTCACCGTTGGTCATTCTTTGGACAATTTCCACTTAATAAATTAAAGAAATGAAGTTGAATTTGTCATTCGTGATGTGTTAGAAGATCATGTGATAGAATGATGGGTCATTCCATCTGTCTCAAACAAAAGGTTAGAAAAGTTATCAAAAAATACATAAGTCCATCTATAGTGATATTAATCATATATGGTTCCTAAAATGGACTTATACTTCATATATCATACTTCTTAATATAATAAAACTAGTTTCTACTAAATAGGGACTTCCTTTAGGCCAGTGGTAGGCGATAAAGGCCAGTCGCACTTCAGTTGTGGGTTCGATTCCCACAGCCTTGTCCGACGCGATGGGTTGTCGCCCGTCCTGCAGGTTGTCCTTTTTCTAAAATTACATTAATATAACATCCCATCAATAATATCTAAAAAAGTTATATCCTTAAATAATACTAACTTATGTCCAACATAATCCATTCCAATCTTTAGGATTATCTAAAATACTTCGGTCCAAGCTCATAGTATAAAGAAAACGATTACTTGAAATGTCATCAACCAAGCATGTGAATACCATCATTTATCCCCCATATATCTTGTTGGTCACATTCCAATCCTATGAATACCTTAATCATGTATTCTCTTGAAAAATGAATACCCATTAAACCTTAGTGAAAACATGAATGCTGTCAAAAGTTAACTCATTCCTCATACCAAAATCCAAAAATTCTATATACTCAAACCATGATATAACCTTCTCCTTATATCAGTCATGAGCTCATGAATACTATCAAACATCTAATTTTCTCCTTATCCCTTCATTATGCGCATATCATCTACTTTACAAAAATATCTGAATAACCTTTCATGGTTACGGTACCATTCATCATACACTTTCAAAACTTAAGTAAAGACAACAGTGTAACAATCCTTATATGTCTCTTTATTCTATAGTACCATGAGATTACTTATACAACATTAAACTTGATAAACATGTAATCATTCCACTACCTTCTTAAACCATTGACCGAGCTTCAACAATTCTTTCATCTCACATATCATTTGTAGTCTCTTCATCATCATCAACATAAATACTACCCATACGGCCGTACTGATTCTCTTCATGAGACTTTCCCTTAGGGAATTGGTTTGCATAATGCCCATACAATCCACATTTAAAACATTTAACCATTGTTGATGTCGTAGCAATACCATTATCCTCATCCATGGTGTTAACTGAACCTTTTCCTTTACACTTACTGGCTTTGTGTCCTTCTTTTCCACACCCAAAACATCTTCTAGTTCCCTTGAAACAATCTCCCCGATGCCTCTTCCCACATGATTTACATGAGGGAAATTGAACTTTATTTCCTCTATGATCATCATGAAACTCCATATTTCTCTTATTATCTGAGTCGAGAAACTTACCAAAGTAGAGATTATTGATCATATTATGAGATTTCTGATTAGGCATAATAACGATGTTTGGACTTCCAAATCCCGTTTCATTTGGTTTCTCATGAAGAATATCATTCCATTGTCCGTCATATCCTCCATTATCATGAATCTTCCTGTTTCCAGCCATTTTCTAAAACCCAAAAAGAATAGTGTGAGAGGTAAAAATCATGCTAGGGAAAACAACATAATAAATGGGTAGTAACTTCAATATCTAACATCTTATGTTTAATTCTATGATCGTTAGCGTATTTCTAGGACTATAACCTATACGTATACTTAACCTTAGGGACATCCCTAGACATACCTTAGAAATATCTATAGGGATCTCACTAAAGTTCCCGCATCCTAGTTTCCAAAGGTTGACTAAACCTTTCCTCTGATACCAACTGTAGAGACCCAAAGCTTGACGTACATGGAAATTACATTACTTTTGCAGAATACTTAATACATAACAAAAACAGACACACAAGGACCGTAATAGTTTAGTGTCTTTGGAAACTTGGAACGTAATCTTCTAATCATGGTGAAAGATCTTCAAAATCTCCCATAAAGATCTTCCACTTTTTGTTTTCCTTACCTAAAACATTTCTTTTAATCCTGGGGGAAAAGAAAACATAAAAAGGTGAGCTCAAATGCTCAGTAAGGGTAAGCATGGATAAAATAAAACATACCATATACATTTGAACTTAAAAACATGAACATGATGTTTAAAAATCAAAATTTTGAGCAACGACATAAAACATGGAAGTACATAAGGCATAGATCATAATGGAACATAAATCATGATAAAATAGCATGGGAATATGACATTTAATTGTGGAAACCATTCAACACATGTCATGATTTCTATAGTAGCTAGGACATTGCTGCCAAGACCATCTTAGTGGACAAAGTCCCTTTCTGAATCGAGTTCACTCCTCGTTTCAGTCCTGTAACACTGAACCGGATTAACTTACTGTTACAGCCATGTCTATCTCATGAGATATAAAATCTTTACCTAATGCATTGGAGGGAGATATAGGTCCCACCCATCTCATAATGAAATCATTCTTACTTCTTCCACAAAATAAACAAATATCATTCATAAAGACCCAATAAATAAAATGGGTTTCATAAACATCATACCATCATCACATAATCCATATAAAAGAAATGGATATCATTTCATAGTAATAAAAGTGAAACCATGTAAATCATATAGACATTATACTTGAAACATACACATATGAAATAATGTTATCTTAGATGGAAAATGGTTTTGATAAAACACATGAAATGAATTCTTGAGGAAAATATCCTTTGTTCTTCAAAATCAATTTCTTTTCACAAAACATCATGAAATTTTAAAAGAAAAATATTTTGTTTAAAATAGTCATGAAATCTTTTGGAGGAATCTTCATGAAAATAAGGCTTTATAAAACCGTAAAAATCCTTTCATGCCGTATACGTTAAAAAAACATTCTTCTAGTACTTTTGCCGGAAAAGTCAAAAAGTACCTCGTAAAAGAAAGATTCCATAAATACCATGTAGTAAAAGTCAAAAATGGATAAAAAGTACTTTAAAAATACATGAATAAACTTTTATAAAACATTTACATGGATTATAGAAATAACCCCAATAAATACTTACGAATAAGAAATTCTCAGATAAAAATGAGATTTGCAAAATTATCCCTTACCTTTGGTCCGATTTGTTTCGTAAGTGTCCGAACCTCCTGTATAATGATTTAAATAATGTCATTGACTTATTCCAGAATCATACTCATTGTTATGATATCATATATGGTTCACTTATGACTTTATATTACCCGTTCTTTTGTAAATTCCATGTTAAAGAGCGTTTTGGGAAAAATCGTTTCATTTGTCATCCGTGCTTTGACTTGTAATTATTCATATGATTACTTAGATCATGATTACTTAATTCCAGAATATAAAACATTATTTATATATAATATATATTCAGAATATTCATATATATAATAAATCAGTAAATGGAAAGAAATACACCGTTCATGGAGACGGTCGGTCGTACGTACGCATGAACGCTGTTTTCGTTTCCTTATTGAGTTGAATGGAATTAAGTAGATGAAATACATATATATACACATAAATCTAGTATCATTATTATGTCATATATTTAATGATTACTTATTATATATACTTTATAATCATTCATGAATGGTTAACGTGGAGAATGAATCACATCGCGTCGTGGAGACGGTAGTCCGTACGTACGCACGAGCGATGATACCGTTCTCATGATCGTGAAATTATATTGGAGTGTATGTATATTATTTCAGAATAAATATCACTTTAAAATAATCATATATAGTTATTATTTACACCATTATACCCATCCAAGTAAGGTGGTGGTGGAAAATAGATTACACCACGGCGTGGAGACGGTATTCCGTACGTACGCACGCGCGGTGATTTCGTTTTCCGTAGGATGGATAGATGTTGAAATAGGGTTGTTTCATAATTATAATAACATATCAGTATATGAGTGATACTTATGTTATTACTTCATAATGAAACAACCTAAGAAGAAGAAGTGGAAGAAGAAATAAAGTTGAAATAATCGGTGACGGACATTACCTCTTCTTTGAAGCGCCTCTTTGAGTCCTCCTCTTAGGGAACTAAAATTGGTCTTTGAAGAAGACCAGGACCTCTATAATGTTTCTAGGAAAGTGGAGAAGAGAATTTTTCAGGGGTTTTCCGAGCTTTAAGGCTCAAAGTGGTGTGAGGAAGAGAGGGAGGAGGTGCCCTTTTATAAGGGAGGAGAGGGGCACCTTTCGAAAACTAAAAATATTATTTTATTATAAAGCCAAATTCGGTTTTAAATAGCTCCAAATTGATTAATTTCTAATATAAGGTGGGGATGGGTAGAAATACTCTCATCCAATAGAATTTAGACAAGTTTCGGTTCCTATTTTAACCTTATCATTTAGTTTTAACATTAAGTTAAATAATTTTACTTTTACCGCGTCTTCATGTATTCTTACACTATAAGGTTAATAAACTTACTATAACAAGCCAAACTAACCCCAAGTTGTTTATTATTAATATATATAACCTTATCTAATTCATTTTTCTGAACATTAGATTTTTAGGAATAAAATAACAATTAATAATATAATATTTTTTTAAAAACTATTTTATGTCAATTTTGACACTATTTAGTAATTGATTTTTTTGAAAATCATAACAGAATGATTAGTTCAAAAAAAGTTAATTAAATCAATTCTAACATGTCATATTAACCTGGAAGATTAGTGTAATTCATAAAAAGTCTCAAATTACATTTTTTTTGGGTATTTATAACATCAATTATGTCAATATTTCATTAATAAGATAATTACTGCATCATCGTTGTGTCATAAATAAATTAAATTATTTAATGTCTAAAAATTAAAAATAAAATACCATTATGTAGGAAATTGATTTAGATTTCTAATGAATATTTATAATCCAATTTATCTTATGTATAACCCCATATTAAAAATTATTTACTTATTAAACTTTGATTTTAACTATTTTAACCCTTCTTTAAATAAATTAATAATAAATGTCCTAATCTAATCCAAATGGGCCTAAATGGTCATATTTTATTCCTAAGGTTGTTTTTGGTCTAATTACACTTATCCAATAGAATTCAGACATGTGTTAGGGTAATAATAATATCTTTTTTTACCCTTAATTACCCTATTTACTTTTAACCGCGGTAAAAAAAAGTAAACAGTTACTATTCACCAATAATTATTTTCATCTCATTGAACCACATTTTAGTTCTTGATATTAACCGTGTCTCTCGGATTTTCGAAATTCCACTCACAGAAGCGGTAAAATTAAGTTTTATGAAAAATTCAGTTTTTTAAACTACCACTTAGTGGTTTCACTATTCATCAAAAAAATGAAAGTTTCCAGAAAAATACTAAAAATTATGCCTAAGCTATATTTGATATTATGAATTCAAAAATGATGTCTATTTTATCAAATTAAAAACATCTTAGTTACATTAAATAATTTAAAAATTAATTCCCGTCGTCAAAACAAATAGCGTGTTTTTAAGAGATAATAACTATCAAAAGATTGACACTTGTTTATAACTGGTTTAAATGTGAAATTACATCCAATGACCAAAATTGTATTAAATTGTAAAAATATATTCTAAATATACTTTAAAACCACTCAAATTAATAATTTATCACTATTAATTATTTCGATTAAAAAAGTTGTTTTTAATTAAAATTTAGTAATTTTCACTATTCATCAGAATATGAAAGTTATCCGAAAAGTAACAAAATTTCACCCTAAGCTAATTTCGATATTCTGAATCCAAAAATGAAGTCCATTTTAAAAATAAAATTTACAAAATTTCAAAAAGTGGTTATTACTATTCAAAACGGCTAGTTTTAATAATATTTTAATAGCATATCATTGTTTAGTGAAACTCGGTATTGCGTACTACACACGCTATCGAGGAAGGTCGCGATTGCGTGTAATGCAAGACAAGTCAAGGATGCGTGTTGTGCAAGCTCCTTTTGGTGTAGCGTACAACACAAGACATTAATGAAATTAAAAGGAATATTTTTCATAAAATCTCAGGGTGTTACAATGAATATATAATATTTCTTTCTCTTTATCCAAAAGTCAATAAATAAATATTTCGTCCTTAATAAATAATTTATTATGTGATAATTAAAATAAATTTTTTATTCCCTAGGTTGTGAATAAAATATTCATTTATTTTTAGACTGTGTAATATTTTCCTCTTGTTATTCACAAGGTAATAAATAATTTATTTAATTACATGAATTTTAAAAGAAATATTTTATTCTCTTGTATGTGAATATAATATATATTTATGATATTTATTTAGAAATTTAATAAATTTCATGGATGATGAGCTGACCTTGATATTAGTCTGGTGATAAATATTTATTTACAAGACTTTAAATAATATTTATCATTACATGGGTTAGATATCTCCATGAAATTAAATAACAAAAATATTATTTTACACGTAATGGGGTTCTTTTTATGTTTTATATATTATTAAGGGCCTTTTTGAACATAATTAATATGAAACCCTAACCTTGGTTCTATAAATATACAATTTTGAGAAGTGCGAGAGGTTTGTCATCATGCAAAACATTCTCCTACCTTGAGAATTCACTCTTTATGATGTGCATCTCTAGGATTTTATCTCAAGATCAAGAGATTTTCTCTTCCTCCATATCTCGCAAGATGGAGAGATCAGGTGATGATCCTTCAAAATGAAAGGATTGTGATTATGATCAGGATTGTGATGAAAGATTCTTATTACCACTACATTAGAACCCAAAGGACCATAAATGATTTTTCAAGATGAAAGGAGAAGATGTGGATCATCGATTGAGGGGATCTACTTTGGGTCATCTTCAATGCAATGAAAATTCAACTGATCAGCCTTTAAGAAATCAACAACTATATCGAAGAAAGAACTAAAAATCGAGGTATTTCTTGATGCTATTAAATTAATTATTAATTAATATTAAAAAGAATCTCTCATTGTTTATGCATAAATATTTTTCAGTATTATTTGATTTTTTTGCTGGCTATGGAATTCACATCATTTACATTGCAGACGATCTGTTGAATCTGAAAAAAATGATTTAGACTTAGGCCTAATAAGTACTTACAATATGTTCAAAACCATTATATGGTACGGGTTTATGGTTTGTACTGGGTAGATAATAGTATTAGTAGAGTTGTGAAAAAATAGAATGGGGATATCGATTACCTAGTGGAAGTGTGATGGGAATCCCATGAAGCTTTCTAGAGACATGGGAAAGGCACTAGTTGGCCACCGAGTACCCATGATCCATCTACTGGGTACCTGGTGGCCATCTTCTGAGTACCTGATGAACAATTGGGTAGTTTTTCTTCTTCTAATTTTAATGAAATTATTTTTTATTAAAAACCATTCCCCCCCAAACCATTCAACCTAACACCTATGTTTCATTCATGTTTCTCTTCTAAAGAGGTGGAATCCATTGTTTGAGAGTAAATTGATTTTTTGTTCATCCCAGTAGACCTATAGGAGTAATTCTAAGGTTTTACCCTCCTCCATCCTTGGTTTCTTTCATACATCAACCACTTTGGATTCTAAATCCATAATTTAGGGTTTTCATTTGAGTTAGGAATTTTGGTTAAATTATCCTGTTTTTTTTAAAAATATTTGAAAATTGTATTCTTACTATATTAAGGTAGGTGGTTCCAAAACTCCCCCACTAGTTTATATGTGTTTTCATGTATCCTATGATGTTTAAGGCTTGCAAGTGTCAATATATGGAATATTACAGGACCAAATCATATCCCCCTACTTAATATGCAATGAGTATGATCCACCCAGATAAAGATAAGTCTTATAAGATTGGATCATCATGTGTATGAAAATTGATGACCATAACTATATGGTAAAGTGGCATTTAGATTTAAAATAAGATCTATAAGGGGTGTCCTTATCCGTGTTATGAACCTAGTATCCATGTGAGGCATCCTAAAATGTATCTTGATGGATTAAATCTTGGTTATGTGTTATTATAGTAGATAAATTACCATGAAATAGTATTTTAGTCTTGTTAGTGGCTACATTAACATGAACCCAATGAGATGGGTAGTTTTTATAAGATGTCTAGACTTGGGTAAGAATTTATGACTAATTCAACCATGATATAAAAATGGATGATGAATTATTCCCTCAAATTATTCAAATTGAGATGTATAGTTGTCTTTAAAGATTATACTAGTTTAATAAAAAAATTATAGGACTTGTGATAAACGATTCTCCTTGATCAATGATACTAGTCATATAACGTTCATCTAACTTGTGGAATTGGTGTCAGTCCATCTACCATAGTTGTAAGTTTCAGTGGTACATCATATACCCTCTATTTTATTGATAATAACACATTTCATAGCCCATATTACAGAAATATAAATATGAAATAAGTTTCATATGTTTGGAAATAGGTGACATAAAAAATAATGGATCTAGAATTTAGAAGACTAGGAACCCCAACCGTGAAAAAAAAACACTACACTCCAACAAAAAATGGATTTTTGAAAATGTAAAAACCAAGTGAAACACACTCACATAAATTGGAATAAAAAACAAAATATTTTATGTGGTTTAGGACATTACCTAATCTAAAAATTAGTATTTTTTCTTTATTATAAAAAAAATAATAAGAGAATCCCCCTTGAGATAAAATCTCCCTATATACCATAAAACTACAAAATATAAACAAAATGTGAATAGTACAAACCCAAAGTATTTTTCCAAGAGACATAACCTAACTATCTATATTCGAGTCTAGCTAGGTTTCACCACCTTATAAAATATATAATGCACCTTACACATATAGATTCCACTTACAGAATCTCACTAGCTTTCATAACAAACCAACAGCTTTCAATAAATATTGATATGGGTTCAGGAACTCATCCTTCTACCAACTTGAACTTTTTTTCATCTCGACTTGCTTCTTTCGCCGATTTTTGATGCTACCAACTCCATTTGATTATAAAAATAATATTCAAAAATCTATCATTCTTGGAAATAATGTTACAAAATATAGAATGTAGATTTAATGCATCTAATCCTAAAAATATACTATTTTAAGACTACTTTAAATGATTTCACATGCCACTAATGCATTTTAGTCACTTCATTTTTTCCATGGGAACAAGCAATAAATCTCACTTCCTTCCTTCCGGTCATCCAAGACTCATTGAAACACAACACCACCCCATACATTCTTGAACTAAAACCTTTGTTATCAAGTATTTTAGATTTTGAATTATTCTAATCTTCCATATTTCTAGTACTCCACCACCGAAACAATTCATGATGAAGTGTTACTTTAGTCGAATGCAAATCATCTTTAAGGGTAATAATAGCTTCTTCTCTAGATGGATTGCGCTATCACTGTCATAGAACAATTTTTTTTCAACCCCACTTTTAAGTCCTCTAATAAACACTTTAACAAGTATAGATACTTTCATACCTTTATAACTAAATCTTACTTAAATTCCTTGGAAAAATTGAAACTACCAACTCTAAAGGTAAAAAAAAAGATAGTGTTACTCTTCAGTGAGTCTAAATATCCATTAAATTACACATCAAAATAACCTTGTAACATATCATCCATTCTAAAACACAAGGATACTTATTCTATTCCTTTGATATATTATAGAATCCACTTCACCAATTCCCTTTAATCCTATAACAAATTATAAATAAATATATTGAAAAATACCACTACATGTGCAATGTTAGGCCTTATATGAAATATGGAATACATCAGGATTCTAACCAACAATGAAAATTGAACCTTCACCATGTACTTATCCACATATTCTATTGTTTGTGATTTTCCTTTGTATAAGTTCGAATATCTGGCCAATGGAGTTTTAACAAGATTACATCAAGATATTTTGAATATTTTTAAGTCCTTCTAGATGTTTTCTGATTAAGACAAGGCCAATGTTCCTGTTTTTCAGTCCCTTCTGATCCTTACAACCAAAATTCATTTGGATTAAATAATATACTTTATTATGACCCTTATTATATATCATCTTTTATCCCTTTATTTTTTCATATCTAGACCTTATATAAGCATATAATCCACATATAAGAGAATTATAATGAAAATTTCATCATAAAATACCTTCTCTTAGTAGCGAGGATTTTAATTTCTTCAGATAAACCCATTATCTACCATAAAGGCATCAAACTTATCATCCTATTTTCTTGGTTATTACTTCATCCCACATAGAATCTATTTGAGACTATACACTATTTCTTCAATTCTGTATTCCGTGAATCATCCCGACTAGTTCATGAATACTTCCTCATTCAAGTCACCATAAAATAATGCTATTTTCAAATATAATTGTTCTAGATATACCATTTTCTACCATTCAATTACTCCTTTTATCAACATACCCATTTATTTTGCAGTGACTTCTTTTACAATGGTAGTTACATCAACTCCTATGTTCCAAAAATATGGAAGGATTTCATTTACTCCTTCATTTATAACATAAACTATTCTATATAACTGATATTTACCACCCATTATTGGATTTTGTTATCTACACCATCCATTTAAATTAAGTAATGGAGATCAATCATGTACCTTTAAACCATATGTTTGATCCTGATAAACCACCTCTATTTACCCTGTGATTCTACTCATTTCAAAATTGTATTTTTCAAAACTATTCCTTGAGTTTCCATATTCATAGAAATATTTTGTACATATATCCTTGATGTTTCTTCTAGAAAATTGGAAATCCCTAATTCTTAAAACATTTAGTTTTTTATTTAGGTCAACCCAGGCATGATTAGTTGATTATTTGATCATAATTGCATCTTCTACCAAGTTTCAATCCTTCCATTGTATATTATATTTAAAGAGAACATTCCATCTTTTAAAGACCTTCTGTTGTTTATTATCCAAGATCTATAATCCAATGTTTACATCATATTGACGAATAAATGAAAATTATTGGGACTTTGTTTCAATATTATTCCATTTCCTGGCATCGATATGGATATAAATGGAACTTATAATGACTTTTAGGTGAGAAACATTGACTTGTAACATAGAGTATAGTTCTTCTAGAATCACCTTCCCCAATAATGTATAAGTAATATGATTCAAAAGATAAGTTAAATAGTTGTGAACTTCAACAAAAATCACCTTAAGGAAACAATAATTTATCCTTATAGTCCGACCTCTCTCATTCAATGTTCTATTCAACTATTTCACTAAACAATTTTTCCTTGGTATCCCTATAAAAATATTCTCAAATAAAATTACTTTATTATAATAAAACCTCACAAAATATTTTCTTCTAGACTCACCTATATCATTGTACATTAAACTTTTAAATACTAATTTTTTCTCCTTTTACACCATGGATCTCCATCTAATGAATATTATAAAAACCTCATAGTTTTTATTAAGGGAAAATACCCACACATTCTATGTTGCATTATCAATAAAGATAACATTTTATGATGATATTTCACAAGAATAAGCTACTTTTAGCACCCAAACATCCATGGGAATGAACTCTAACTTCTAATTATTATATGTAATTATATTTTATGAATTTAAAATTTCTTATTATTTTTAAGGATATAACCATATTGTGTTCCATACACAATGTGAACAAGATTCAATAATCATTTAACTTCAATTCCTCACATGTTATTTTCCCTCATGTTAAGAGGAAACAATTCCACAACTCCACATTTTTGGAAGATGATATTTTGGAAATCATTTCTAAATATGAATTTTATAATAGGAATAATGTTGTGTCTTTAACTCCTTTATCCACTACCATGTATCCTTGTGAAATATTCCAAACCCCATGCACAAAAGTTGTATAGAAACCTACTTCCTCTAATGAAGATAAAGAGATCAGGTTTTTCCATAGAATCGATATGTGCTAAACTCCTTATAATTCTTGCAAGAATTTGTTTGAAATTACAAAGTTTATATGCCCCATAACCACAATTTTAATAGATTTATTATATAATAGGTGAACCTTTATAAAACTTTAGAAAAAATTTTATCATTCATTATCTCTTAGATTTAGAGTGGAACAAATCTTTAGAATCAAGGATCCATGAATCTAATTTTTTTTAAAAAACTTACAGAAAATTTATTTCATCTTCAATTGTGGTGTGTAAAAATTATAAAATAAAATTTTATGTAATTTACACATGAGTCCCAAAAATTATTCATTAATTCCTTCTTCTTCCTGTAATTATATTATATGGATCTGGGGATAATTGATTTTCCTTGATTTATTTCCCTGTTCTCTTCACTATTCTATTGACTTTTCAATTTAACATAATTTCCTCTACCTTCCACATTGAATATAATTTTTCTAGGTTATTATAATTCCTTTATCTATATCTCTTTATTTAGAAGGCGATCACAAATTTCCTCAAATTATATGTTGGTCTTACCACTAGAGTTACTATAGTAACAATAAATTCCCATGATTTCAAGACTGATGATAGTAGAATCAGATCCCATATCAAACCTTTTAACTTCACTTCTACTTATTCTAACTAACTTTAAATAATGTTTAATTATTTGAAATGGTTATCCATGGGATTCCCCCCCACCATATTCAGGCTAAAGAGTCTCCATATCAAAAAAATATGTCCACGATGGTTATGTTTTAATATAAGTCTTATAGATTTTCCATAAGCTCCTCTGTGGTTTTCAACTCTCAAATATTAGAGAAAACACTCCTTGAAAAGATTATACAAACAACTCATGGTGACTTCTGATTGATCCTTTACTATTATTTTTTTCTTCATCTCTTATGGTTTGAACCCTTTCAATGGAACCTCAAGATCTATCTAGAATAGATTATCCTCTACCTATATCCCCCAAAATCCAAAATCTAATCTATCAAAATTTTCTAAAAAACATTCCTTTTTTACAAAACCATTTATTTATGATAGGGATTACACTAATTATAAACTTGTAAAGAACATAATAATTACTAGAAGAGTATGCTGTCAAAACCAAGTGCACTTAAAAATTGTTAAAATACATGATCTGATACAACTTTTTGTTCAAAAAAAAAGTTTTGTAAACTATATTTTAGAAACTGAAGTGTGGAAAAATGTTTTTCTATTTTAAAATAGATAATACACAAAAAAGTTTATGTATAACTTAGAAGACTAGGAACCCAACCATGATGAAAAATCCCACATTCCAACATAAAACAAAGTTTTCAAAATGGAATAACCATATAAAGTAAACTCACAGAAAATAGAATGAAAACAAAATTGTTTATGTGGTTTATAGACTTCCTTACTCTATGGGAGAAACAATTTCTCTTTATTAGAAGTATAAGAAGAAAAGAAAACCCTATGATTTAAAAGTTACATAAATACAGTTACACTAACCAAGAGAAATAAAATGTGAATAATAAAAACCACAAATATTTTACCAAGTGACCCCATAAACTATTTATAGTTAATTATAAATGGTTTTCCAAGCTCTACCACTATTTGAAATAAGTTCTTCACTATACAGATTTGAAGGCCACCTACAATAGACTATATACTTGTGCCAACTAACCAAAAAATATTCTGAATAGGGATTCGACTTCAAAAACTCATCCTCACACCCTTATAAAATCCTTTCATCCTCACCAGTAAATTTCCCTAAGTTCTATTTCCATTAAAACCCTCTAGTTATATAAAAACGATACACAATATATTCTTCTAAAATAAAAAGTTACAAAATCTAGAAATTAGTTTTTATATAGACAAGACTAACATTATTTACAGTTGATTATAGTGATTCTTCATCCACCTTATATGGAATGGATGGTGATATATTTTTCACCTTGGTTATTTTTCATGAAACATAATTCACATGGACTAGAGTATTAGTGATACACTATTCACTATTTTATTTTTTTACGTGATACATTATTCACCCATACTAGTGTATTGGTGATAAATCCTTTAACCCGATATTTTGATTATATAATACTTCATTCACCTGTATTAAATTATTAGTGATACATTATTTACCCTGATGTTGTGATTTTTTGATACATAATTTACTGAAACTAGTGTGTTGAGGACACATCGTTTACCATAGTGTTGTGATTTTGTGATACATCATTCACCCTAGTGTTTTGATTTAGCAATACACCATAAATCTTGTTATTGTGATTCATTGATACATCATTCACCATGGTATTGTGTATGGTGATACATTATTCAAATCAAATGATTAAATAACGATATATCATTTAGCTTAAGTGATGATATAATTATGTATCTTTCCCCTCAAGTTGTTATGAAGTGATAAATCATCCACCTTTTCTATTTTTATGAATTCTAATAGATCATTCACCCTATATTGTAGTTCAGATCATGGGAGAATCATCTTATCCATACACTAGAAAAAATAGGTATAATCACTCATGGAATTGGATATTGATCATTTCATGAAGTGTTTAGTGTATTATTATTCTATTCTTGTTAGAATTTAATGTTGAGAATATGATTTTTATTTTATTTTTATGGATATTGTTGGTTATAATCATATTTTTCTTGGGTATATCATTGCATATATCGATTTCATGGTTAATAATGTTGGTAATTGTAATAGTCTTATAGTTGATGGTTGAGTTAAGAAGCAGGACATAGTAGGTGATAAGACTAAGTATAGCCTTGGGTATATTTTTTGGTCATATTATTTATTTACTTTATTCTTTAGACTATGTTAAACATGATTTTACCATGGGAGATCTTACCTCTTATTTGTGCTCACATAAAAATGAAATGCATCACATTATGTTATATAATGTGTTTATTATTTATTTATGGTTGTCCTATCACCATAATTTTTATGTTTTTATATTTTTTATGGTCAATTATTTATTGTTATTTCCATCATTATATATTTTTATCTTA
This sequence comes from Viscum album, assembly GCA_963277665.1. NCBI lineage: Eukaryota > Viridiplantae > Streptophyta > Magnoliopsida > Santalales > Viscaceae > Viscum > Viscum album. Next base: position 1,709,707,760 of record OY728165.1, on the reverse strand, counting down.
ACTAGAGAATATAGTATCCCCACCATATTGATATAACCTTGATACTAATGAAGAAGCTTAGTTATATGGGTTTGTTCACATGATGTCATATAGAACCACTGGTTCAATCACTATTTAAGTATACTGGTATAGGATATTACAAAGTGGTATCAAATTATTTTTTGATTTGTTTTACGATTTGGACTTGGTATTTGGTGGTAGGATGTTGTCAAAACTTGGGATAGATCTCATGTTTGGGTGTATCTAAGCCATTTATAAGAAAATTCTTTGTTAATAGGGATGTGATTGTGTTATTTTTTTCTGTTAGAGTTGAATTGAATTTTATTGAATGATTTATATAGTTGTATTTTATGGTTCTATTGGATTATAGGGTAAAGAGTGGCATGAATTCATGCATCATATTTGGAAAGTAGGATCCACATGATTTTCATGTTTCTGTATGTGATGGAGAAATATATTTTTACATGTACTTCAGTTATTTATTATATCAAAAATAAGTTAAATAGTGGTTTACTATATAACATATTGGTGTAATTATATTTCACTAGATTTTTGTGTTTTTGTTATGTTTTCATTATAATTTGATGACTAATATATGGTCTATGTCTATTTTAAACCCATACTTGAGAGTGGGTAGGTTGGGTCTATTAATTCGTTGTATATTTAGGAATCCCTAATTAGTAAACCTGGGAGCCTAGGATGAACAAATTTTATTCTTGTGGTAAATGGTTGAGTGTGGATACTGTATAGTAGTAATCCTAGAGTGGGTGATATGGGTATATTGATAATTTGATATGGGTTATATCATTTTGTGGGTGTTCTAATAGAGACACAACTCAAGGTGGTGTGATTTGAGTATGATAATATTGAAATAGGATGCCCCAATTATGTTAGTTTTGATTAGGATTTATGTTATAGTGATAATATAAAGAGACAAACAAGATCAGGGTTAGGAGGAAGGTTTAATATCAAGCTATGGATTTTCTATGTGTGTTTTATAATAATAAATAGAAATATTTTATTGTGATATTTTATTTTTTTAGGATAGGAATATGGGATAAAAAACTAGTTCAAATAGTCACATGATTCTAGGATTCATGGGATAATTCTCATGTGATTTAGGTTGAGCAAGTAGCATGTTGGTATAAGTGAGTATTTCAGATTGTGGTTTGAATTACATATAATTAAGGATTGTATTTTTATACCTAGTTGGGTTAATTTATAGAAACCGCAGATTTTCATTCATAAATATATATCCTTTTTGTTGAATATTCAACACATTACACAAACACCCATCTAAGGACCGTAATAGTTTACTGCCTTTGGAAACGTGCAATATAGTATTTTTAATTTGGTTAAATATATTCAATATCTCCCACAAAAATATTCCCATTTAGTAATCCTCATAAACACATCCTACTTAAATCATATATTCATATCATAGGGAAGGGAAACATGAGAAAGGGAGATATTCAATGCTCAGTAAGGGTAAATAAGGGAGACATATAAGCATAACATAAGCATAAGAGTATGATAACTTGGGAATAATATTTGAAAACCATACCTTGAAAATAAAATATCATAATACCGAGTTATGGAATAAATATTTTTTGTTCATAAGACAAGAATTAAGGAAATCAAAGAACATGTTCCATGAGTGCATAAAAATATCATAAGACACAGAATTATGGAAGACACATAAGCATATAAAATCATTTCCTTAGTAGTCAAGGATCATTGCCAGAACTTATTAGGCACTCCATGGGAAACTAAACCTCATGGGTGAGACACACCACTATCCTCATTGGAATCACATTCCTCATAGTGAAATGGGTTCAATCCCCAAACCATCAAAGTAGTCAAGGTGTACTTCCCAGACCATCATAGTGGATAAAGTCCCTTACAAAACTAAGTTTAGTCCCCATCCCAGTCCTGTATATCTCATGAGATATAAATATTTTCCCTCTACATTTGAGGGATACATAGGCCCCACATGTATTTGGTTATACCATAACCACCATACTTGGTTATAACTTAACCACCATCACATAATGAAAATCACACATATGTTTTCTACAAGATAATAAAACATTCATTATACCAGAACTCGTGAAATTAAATGGGTTTAAAAATTATTTCATCATATATTAACCTATGTAAAAGTGAAAGGTTTTATAATTATTTAATAATCTCATAATATCATAACCCATGAAAAAATAATTAATTTTTATAATAATTTCATCTTGGTATAACTTGTGGAAGATAAGTAGGTTTCATAAACATCTTGTCATGATAAACCATTTAAGGAAATAATAATAATGGTATCCTTGGTTTATACACCCATCAAAGAATAAGTTATATCAAAGGATATCATCTTAAATGGATAAGGATTTTGAAAGATAAAATAGAACATTTCTTAATGAAAATAAGATTTCTTTGAAAATTACTATTTAAAACATAATTTTTTTTTCAAAATCCTTTTAAAATAACTTTGAAATATTACAAAAGAAGCTTTAAAAACAAATTAAAATATTTTTTGAGGAAAATATCCTTCCACATTGATTTTTTTTAACATAAAAAATTTTGAAAATAATTTTTTTAAATAAATTTAAAAATTTATAAAGGCAACATCAAATAAAATAATGGTCATGGTATTGGGAAATTAATTTCATGTCATACATGTTAAAATAATGATTCTTTTCACATTTTCAGTAAAATGCAGATGGGAAATATTTTTGAAAATGAAATGAAGATTCCTTTTAAATTTTTTTTAAAACATTTAAACATGGGAAAAATTAATTTAGTTAATCATTTTAAAGAAATGTTATTAACACTTTTGAAAACATTTTTATAATACATGGTTTTGGAAGAAAAAAGGTTTTTAACTAAAAGGATTATTTTAAAAAAAATTACTTTTGAAATATTGAATACATAAATAGAGGAAAATGAAGGGAAAAAATGTATTCTCATGACATAATCTAAGTATAATAAAATTCATGAGTTTCTTGAGATATGGATCATATTATTTCATCAATGGAAGGATAATCCTAAACAATTCTGATAAACAATGATATTGTAACATAAAACTCTTAACAATTTGGGAACTTTGAAATGTAATCCCAATAAAGAAATAACATTAAATGAATCTTAAAATATCACGAGGATAACAAAAGTTCATGTTATTACATGTTAAGGCACTGTATGTACAACTTATAAAAAATATAGGTGTATAACATAACAAATGTATCAAAGAAGGAAAATTGAGACAAAAATCCCTTACTACTTGTGTGTAATTTTTGAATCATGAACCACATGTAAGAATAACATAAATAGAAAATTTAATTATCCTAAAATTAGTTATATTCATGATATATCATTTCATAAGGAATTGTATACACAACACAAGATAAAAGGGTGATTAATTTGACATAAGTCTCTCAGAAATAAAATTGAGACTAGAAATACCCTTAACATAATTATCTAATTCCTTCGTACTCATTAAAACCACCTGTATAATAAATATAAGTTTATTATACATATATTATAGATCCATAATTATATATATCATACCATATATGATATACTTATGTCCTATACTTACCATTTTATTAACAATTACATTTTAATGTCACGTTTTTGGTATTAACCGCTTTATTTTTCATATATATCTTGATTTGTTATTTTTTATCCTCTTACTATAATAATGGAAACATTATCTATAGAATAATAATCATGAAATAATTATAATATTTATACATTAAATATTATATTAATAATAATCATAAAAGATTATTTTTTTGTAGATGAAGTACCTTACAATCAAGGATATGGTAGGCCATACATACAAATGAGTTACATTTCCATTTTTTGATGATCATTATGGAAAGGAGGTATGTAATTTATTATACTTCCATAATGATCATAACATTATAAATACCATATTATTTTATTAAATAAAATTATACATATCATCCATGTTTTTTGGTGATGAAAATAGAGAGTCACATCGCTTCATGAAGGCAGTAGTCCACACATACACGAATGAAGTTCTTATTTTTAGTGGGTAGAAATGTAAGAAATAAAATGATATATTATATTTTTATAGTGATAAATATGTAATTAATATCATAATTTTTTCATTTCTATTATATTTATTTATTAAATGTATCCATATTATCTTTAATGTAAAGAGTTAGTGAAAATGAAACACATCGCTTCATGAGGCTGTAGTCCGCCATACACACAAACGACGTCAGTGTATCACCTACAGAATGGAAATTAAAAATTTATATGTGATATAATGACTCAAAAGGTATACTTATGTCATAAATATAATATATATACTTTATATGAATTGTCATACCCATCCTTGAGAGGTGGTAATGGAATTACAAATGACATCGGTTTGCGAGGTTGAAGTCCTTCGTACACACGAATGATGATTTCGTAACCCATTTAATGGAAGTGGATTTGGTTGTAGGTCATGAACATAAAATAACCACATATAATTATATTATATTATAATTTTTTAATATTAATTCAAGGGGGTGGAGGACAAAATAAAATAAAAATGCTTGATGAAGAACGTTACCTCTTCTTCGGCTAACCTTTTTAGGTTTTCACCAATATCCTTCCAAGGTTGGAAATAAAACCAAAATAAGGATTATAGGGTGAGAGGAGGAAACTTGGAAAGTGATTTGGGAAGGTATTTTCCATACCAAAATGGTTTTAATGTGTGACTAAGAGAGGGGAGTGTGTGTCCTTTTATAAGTCTGTGAGTGGAACATTGGTATTTTTTTTGTAAAGGAAAAGATGTACCCACATTTTTCTCAGGCCACAAGGCTCCAAAATGGAGTATTTTTTTGAGTTAGAATTTATATAGAATAAATATGATCATAAAATATATTTTAGAAAAGTTTTTAGGTTATTTTAACCCTTATTGTTTTACTCCACCCCCCCTAGTAAACCAATTTTTACCTTAATCATCGTAATTAATTTTTAGGGATTTCAATATTCATTTTGGTAAAAAATTATGTTAACCTTTTTAGATAACATAAACTTTTATGGTTAAAAATATGGAATCCATTTTTTTAAATTAAATTCATATAATAGGAAAAATTTGATTAAAAATTAATCCCACAAGCATGATGAGAAAGTGGGTTAATAAATAGAAAAAGTTCAAAAGTTTACAAATTTTATATATCTAATTTCAATATTGAATTAATTAAAATGACCTAAATTGTATTAATGGATATATAATTGAAATAAATTTTATTTTAAATCAATTTAAAATACAATTTATGATTATAACTAATTTAATGTAAAAGGAAGTTTTCAATAAATATTCAATATTTTTCACTATTAATAAGAAAATTAATCTCTTTAGAATTTTTTTAAAAATTAACCATTATATAATTATGATATTATGATTTTAGAAATGAATTTTATTTTTCAAATAAATTTCTAAAAAAATTCAATAATTAAATTTATGTTAGGTGAGTAAAAATGTGTCAAATATGTTTTTTAGAAAAATAAAAATTTTAAGAAAAAATTAAAATTTTTCTTATATTATGTCTAGAAAAAACATAAGATGAATTTTAAATAATTTATAGAATGTATAATTTATAAATTTAATTATAATCATTCAAAAAAGTGGTTTTTTTAATTTATTAAGGTAAAAAGTGTTTATTTTCCTAAAAATAGTTTTTAAGAAAAAATTTCCTTTATTATCATTTTTTTTTCATTTTTGATTGATTAGTCATCAAAAAATTTATATTATATACATGTGTCATCTACATAATTTAATAACTTAGTTAATATGATTTATACCCACCATTCAAATAGCTAGGTGATAAATATCTTTTTAAATATTAGTATTTTAATACTATGTTTTGTTTCGTTTAACTTAGAGTTGCGTGTAACACAAGATAAGATCGAAGTTTCATGTAATATAAGAAAAACTCAGTGTTTCATGTTACTCGATCTAAAATTAGTATTTCATGTGATAGAAAATATTTAAAAAATAAAATTAGTATGAAAAAAATATTTTGTTAAATCTCACGGTGTTAGATAAAGAGGGTTATGAGAACCCTTATGTAGTGTATATGAGTTTTTAGTCTTAGATTTGTATTTGAGGTTGATGAGATGGTGCCTTTAATGTTAAATAAATTTTTTGATATTGGATTTAATGAGGAATTTTATTTTATGGGTTATTTTATTCTTACTGGATAATCGTTAAAAAGTAGTTATCTATTGAGTTAGAAACCATTATGATGGTGATATATTTAGGTGGTTGAAATCCAGTGGACATATCATTCACAAAAAGTGTGTTGAAATTATTTAAATCCTTTTAAAAAGGGCCAAAAATGATATAATAAATTCTACATTGGGAAATCAATTTTATTTAGGATCCATCCTACCCAACATTTAGAGGTAGTTTGGGACAACATGATTATAAGAATTATAATTAGAATAATTTAATTTCTTTTGAGTAAATGAGGAATCTTGGGAATTTTTATGCTATAATTATAGTTTCTAAGTTTATGGGTGTTTCCTAAAATTTGTGGATGGTATTGGGGTTAGATAGGTATAGTTGAAGACCACCCTGAATTATCTTTTATTCACAATTTGGTGAGAGGTTTTTCCCAGAGACATTGTGTGATATTACTGACACAAAAACCTATTCTGTTATAGAATCACAATTATAACTACCTAGGATGGTTCCTCTATCACAACTCGACCCACTGGGGCCCTCCTGTTTAGTGTAAGGCTAAGCCACCACTACCCCAATAATTCTTCAAATAGGCTGTGGGATGGTGACCAACGTTGGGTAGGTATATCATAGACATGGTATACCATAGCCTATGGTTCCTGTACCCACTCACACACATCCATCTCCATGAAAATGTATATAGATAATAATATAACTAAAAAAATTCATGCATTAATCTTTCCCAAAATCATAGAAGTGAAAGTATGAAAGGGGAAAAACCACTAAAATTTACAAAAGCATACAACCTACTCAGAACGAGGGGTCTTATATCAAATTAAACCACTGAAAAACAGCTTAGTTTATCTATCTATCTATTCTATACCTGCTCTAGGTCCTCTAATGAATTTTTCAAAAGGCCTGTCATCTAGACAAGACATGACATGTGTGGGTAGATCCCATGTAGGGGTATGTATATAAATACCCAGTAGGCACCCCAAACTCCCAAAATAAAAGGGAGGAAATGAAAGGAAACAATTTACTCAACCTAAATCTAGAGGATAAACCCCAAGAGAGAGAGAGATAGATAATAAGAAACTCAATCTTGACCACTCCTATGCTATACATGAAATGTTAGATCATCTCCACATGGTGTGTTAATGAAGATAGGTGACACCACCACCCTGAATCTTAAAATAAACCAGATATACTATTATCAGATCCTAGTATCATGAGGTCCCGACCTTACTGATAGCCACATGATTCTACTCGAGGCTCAAAAAGTAAAACTCATCTAGAATAAATCAATCCACGAGCCTTGCTATCCTTGATGGAAATCACCCAAGATATATCACTCATCTAGTAGAGATATCTAGGTCCAATTTTTTTCCTTTAAACCAAAGGTCGTGTCTTTATTGTCTTGTTCACCAAGAAATCTTATAAGTACTCAAGGAGAGAGTACCACACCTCACCACTACACTCATAGTCGAGGGATCTCTAAATCATAAACATGAACCATGTTCAAACATATGAGAGAAATATGAGGGACATGCAACTCACCACATCCCCATAGCCGAGGGAGTGCTAACTTCTTATGATCCTGAAAAACCTATGAAAAACCCATATGGTGAGGCCACACTTCTCCACATTTAGGTAGAACTAAATTTTAAATAGGTATCGTGTGTATCAAATAGCAGACCCACTCCTCGCAACTACACTCTACAGCTAAGGGAACTCCAACTTATGTGGAGGACCCATTCCCCACTGGATCTCAAAGATGGGGGAGTAAAACTCTATAGATAGAGGACCCACACCCGAGTATAGGGTAGTTCCATATATTCATGTATAAATGATATAAGGGACTAAAAAATTGATGCGACAGGGGAGTACCGACCATGGGAGAACTACTCCCTGGATAGAGGACCCGTGCTATGGTGTGACAGTGGTGTACAATTTCTATCTACATAATGAGTATAGAGGACCCTCATCCTGGTGTGATAGGGGAGTACTATATAATGAATTGGGGACCCACATTCTGGTGTGATAGGGGAGTACCGCCTTTATCAGATCTCCCCAATGATCATTCCCAACGAATTCCCTTATCAAGAGTCACTTAAGGAAGTGTTCGGATTGGGAAAAATCACATCATATCTCTAACACCAAATCCATGGACACTATCACATCCAATGTGTAAAAATAATAAGGATTGGCTACTCGTGGGTCCCCTTCCAATTCCTAAATATAAAGATTCATGAGGGAGAAGTCTCCAAGGATATTACACAACATGTACCCATTGTACACGGAATGACTCTAGATACCAACCATTGGAAGTGTCCTCTTTCAGTACTTAGCATATATTTGGGAATATACATTGTGTGTACCTCATGTCTCACAACATGTGACTCCATCGAATCTCCTGCGTGTGTCCTCACCCATATACATCTAGATGACCATGTATACCTACATGTAACATACCCCCGGTACATGATGTTTCTTTTATATACAACTACTTGGACATATCCACAACCCATGCCCATGTTCGACAACCCAAGCCCATGTACCTGGTCGTGTACTTCCACATGGACATGTCCCTCGACATTGAAACCCTAACCATGTCCTCATCCACATGGAATAGGATGACTACATGGCGTGTACACCCATTAAATGATGTGTAGTCTCTAAATACATTCTTCCATGAATGGGAAGAACGTATAGTGTGTTCTCTTTCACTACACACCATGTCATCAAGAATTCCCTACAAGTTACTCAAACCCCCCTGATTTCCACCTAAAAACATAGATCTACCCACATGGGATCTCTAGTAGTTGTAATAGGGATCTAAAAACATACAAAAACACATAAAAGGAGGTAAAAACATAAATATTGTACATATTTCTACCTCATGAATAAATACTGAAGATTTAGGTCTAAAACGATGTTGAGAACCTCTTGGAAATCAATCAAGATATGATCAGTGTCAAAAAAATGGATCGTCGGAACCTCCTCACCTCAATTTGGGATCATTTCATCCATCGTGCAGGGGGGGGGGGGTGATCCCCCCTCTCCTCTCAGTTCATGATTACCAAAGGGGGTGGGGATTTATTCAATTATTTTTATTAAATTAACAAACTTCCATTTAACACCTCACCAACAGTCTCTTTCAATAAGACGTCTGACACCGACAAAATTTATGTTGCACCAAGGGTAAAACCCGTGTTATGAACTCAACCATGGTCTCATATTTATGATATGAGAAATTGATCATGGTTTATTATAATTTTACTAAACAAATACTTGTGTGTGATAAAATATATTTATTATTTTTTAATATCACCGCACCGATTCTCTAAGGGCCCTAGAATCCTGTGCTGACACATTTCTTGGCTTCTGAAATATTCCTAGAAATATTAAAAAGTCTTACAATGAAATATTAGAGTCCTTATACTCTCCCCATATCCAAGAGTATCACCCTAAAACTAAAATCCTATGCATAAGGGGGAAAACTAAGCTCTCAACTGGGTATCCCATGATAGTGATCTCACTAGAGGATTCCTATGATGTCTAAAAACATGAACTAATAGGAACCAAAAGTCAATATAGGGTCCTTCTTGGGTAGATTTCCAATCACAACTGGGTACCAAAAAGTTCATAACACACCCAACATCATCCTAACACCAGGTCAATATCATTAATTGAATCATATACATGTATCCTCAGCTAAGACTTGTGTACTAACACCAAGAAACAAGTCAATCTATGTTCACAGGGTCCAGCAGTACACTACATCGATAGCTCAATGTGGATGCAAGCATAACCTATCAGTCCTCATCCATAACTGAATAAACTACACCCTTAGTAACCATCATTAACACCAAATCTAATCCCACAACATGGTCTCCCATTAGCCTCGACCAGTACAACAGTGACCTTTATGGCCTACTGAACATGGCCTCAAATAGTGATACACCGATAGTAAAGAAAACAACACCAACATACAAACATGAAGAATGTTTTCCAGAACCTGAATGGTCTTCTCCACTTAGTAAAACCATCCCTCTCTTATGTATACTATAGAGGGAAATCAATATCCTCAACACTTCATCTCGCAGCATGACTAGTGTCATCGTTAAACATTAGAAGTTTGACCCACTCTTCACATTTGGAAACCCATAATGAACTTTTACAGTGAATCTCTAGTCATGAAAGAACATTCAAAAAGAGTCTCCTTTTTGTGTCTCCCATCCTCTATGAAAAGTAGAGGGGTAACCAATAAAAACTAGAGACTTGTCACATCATCCTCAAGCGCATACATCTCTAACACCAAGCACAAAAGGGTACTAATGAATAAAACATGAATGAATAAGTGTAAACATTGAGTTATATGTGTCCCTACATATGAAAAACTATAACTTCACCATAGTTCATGATGCTCCATGGGAGTCAACTGATATAATGACGAAAATAATAGGGCTGCCCCTGGGTGCTAGTATATGCATAAGAAAACACTTTGTGTGTGGGGGGGGGGGGGGGTAAACCTTGATTATCCTCATCCAGATGACCTCAACTCTACCAATACAGTAAGAAATAGGGATCTTATAGCACTACTACTCCATAGGTTAGACTATAAATCTGATAGAAGTCAGTTGTATCTTTCTATACTTGAGCTCATCCTGCTTATCATGGGTCACTCCAACATAAAGGAGGAACTTTGTCACAAAATTCAGCAACACTGGTACACCTATTGGGAAAAAACCATCTCAGCATGAATGGTAGGAAACCAATCAACACTAATGAATCATCATAGGGCCTCTCTATACCACTACAAAAAGGTTCTATGTAAGGATTTTTCCTTTAGAATAAGGTGACTACCGATAGAAATGAATGAACACCGATCCTCTCTACTAGTGAACCCATGTATAAGTGTTGAGAGAAAGGATCCACTAGTATAGATAGTACTAAAATAAGGCCCAAAATCTAGGAAAAGTTTCTCATGACAAGGCACTACTATAGCTGTAAATTCAAATGTCGCACCCTGAACCACACTCAGGCCTCCAAGACAAAATACCCTTCTTCCTAAAGCTCATCCTTTTCCCTACCTGTGTGTCTTTGATAATTAGGGCCTACTTACACACCTAAACACAAAAACCCACCCCAAACACACAAGTAAAAAGAACTCATTCACCACACATTGGCACTATTCAATTTGTGTGGCATTGAATCACTTACACAATTTTTATTACATCACAAGAATGTGTCTTGCTGGGGGATGCATTCCTCTTTCTCATAAGTCCAAATCTATGTCAAAAAGCACCATCATAGGGATCTATCGACCCCCATGTCACCCTAGATAATCCTTAAGAATGAAGTGGCAGGAAAATGGTATCTCACAAATGTATATAAAAATACTACTAAAGTTTTTATAGGATGAATATCATACATCTAATCATAATTGAAGCCTCTAGGCCATAGGTCTCTGTGGCCTAAAAATATCCTCACCCCTATCCTCCAGCTCCTTGAGCCTAGAATGGACCACCTGGGGGTGGTGGTGGGAATATATCAAACCATTTTAAAGCTCCCACTACTCTCCCATCTCATCTGCCTTGTCCATTATCATGGATAACTCTATGCGCCTATTAGTGCCTCTGCTAAGATGGTCCATCAACTATCTCCCTCTTAGAGCATGGCTGTTCATAAAATCTCATGAGAGATATCCCCATCCACCAAAAATTAAACACTTCCTCTCATGAGGATGATTAGATCTAGCATGATATCTATGACCTATAAACTCCCTACCCTAGGATTGTCTCCTGAAGCGTCTACCATGATCAAATACCTAAGCCTTCCATTAGCTACCCACTTCTAAGGCCTCATCTCATGTTTTCCCATTACCAACAATCAGAGTCTTCTCATCCAAAAACTTCTCCACCACCAATTCCCTCTCAAGAAATCTAGCATGGGAAAGAATGCACAAAAATATCACTAAAGCGTTGATCTCTCAACATAATCCCTACTCAAAAGTCCATGCTTGGAAAAAACATTATTGAACTATATCCAAGTTATATCCAAAATGGCTATAAACCTCAGTGAATACTCTTCCACCATCATGCTACCCTTAAAATGTTATAGGATATCCTAGATATTCTCTAATCACCGTATGTCATAATAAAGCTCATCCCTGAAGATCCGCTCAAAAATTTTCCAAGTTAGAATCATCACATCATGGGTATATGTCCCTAGACTCCACCATCGCTCAACTGAGACATGTATATGGCTCACTATTAGGGAGACCATCTGATCGGGAGGTGTCCCTATTAAAAGAAAAATATGTGTGAAAAACTCAAGCCAGTCTTCTGCTATATGGGGCCCGACTCACCCTAATACCAAGGAGGTCTCTCCCTCTGAAACTCATACAGTGCACTCATCCTATGTGGATTCTTGGACTGTACTATTAGCACAACCTTTTTCTCGATAGGTGGTGGATTGACTTGAATTACACCCATAGATACTGCCTCTTATGTGAACCCTACACCAAAGCATCATAACTAGATGAATCATCATCAAAATCTGACCGTGTAACCTTTTCTAGATGTTGTTGTGGTGGAATCTTGAAATAGAATTAAGATGCACCATATTCAAGAGTATTTGTTGGGAGATGAATCAATAGGGACATGGAATCCACAAAACAATCATATATTAGGTATGTAACAAAATTTCCCTACAATCAATGTTTACAAATACCAAGTCAAAAATCAGGTTATCAGAGTCCTAGTGAATGGATACGTCATCTTCCACACCACCACTAAAGTTATTAGTCTAAAATATGAACAAAAAACACTTATACATGGTCTCTATATATTCTAAACCAAGATCACAATAAGAAAAATCATAAATCTGGTCATATGGAAGGACCTTATCTGATACCACTCTATCATAAACCTACCTACCATGGCCTACATGGATGGAGAAAGGCTGATCCACCACCACCCTATGTCCTCATTCAATAATCCAAGGGATAGAAAACAATGCCAGGTATGCATATCACAAACATGGGATGCCTTAGACTATTGTACATGTACACGTACACAGACACATACATCTCCCTAAAATAGTGTAGAGATAATAATACAACTAAAACAAAAAATTCATGTATACATTTATCCCACAATCAAACTACTTAAAAAATTTAAAATTTAAAATACAAGCCCACCAAATACTTCAAAATCATCCAACCTTATTAGAAGGATGGGATTGCTGTCAAATGAAACTATTGGTACACACCTAGGTATATCTGTAAATATATGCTCCACCGACTCCAGGTCCTCCCTATACTTCATAAAAAATATTGTCTTCTTCATAAGACATGAAATGTGTGGGAAGATCCCATGTAGGGGTGAGTATAACAATACACATTAGGAACCCCCAAAAAAGGGATAAAATTAAAGGAAGCAGTCTGCTCAACCCAAAGACAGAGGAGGAAACTCAAGCAAGATAGAATAAGAAACTTCTTCTCATCCCCTCCTCAACTATACATGACAATGAAGCTCATCTTTACACAATGTTTCAATCATGATAGGTGAAATTACCTCTAGGAATCCTAGAATAACCAAAATATACTAATCTCATACTCCAAGTATCATGATGTATAGACCTCACTTCTAGACACATTATTATACTTGAGGATTAAAGGTAACACTCATCTAGGAGAGATTTCTCCATGGAACATACCATCCTAGATGCACTCATCTGAGAGATATCACTCATCAGGTACAAAAATATTGGTCCAACTCTAGTACCCGTCACTAGAAGTTGCATATCTATTGTATTTCACCCCACACAATCTCATAACTACTCTAGTGGAGAGGCCCACCACTCACCAATTCACTCATAGTAAATAGATATATAACTCCAAACCAATAACTACATGAAACCTTCAGAGAGAAAAAATGGATTCTCACCTTGTTGCATCCCCATAGTCGAGGGAATACTAACCCTTAACCATATCACGAAGCCTTTGAAAAATTCATATGGAGAGGTGCACAACTAAGAATGTAGAGGGAGCACTAACTCATAACCAGGCATCACATGTATCCTATGGAGATTCCCACTCCTCATAAATACTCTTTATGAATGAGTGATCTCTAACTCCCATGGAGGACACAATCCCTGCCTGTGCTCGACGATAGTGGAGTACCACTCCATTGATAGAGGACCAACACATGGGTATAGGGGATCTCCATACCTACCTATATGAATGATATGAGGGACCCACACCCTGGTGTGACAAGGGAGTACTTACCATGGGAGAAATACACTATGGATAGAGTACCCATGATGTGGTTATATAGGGGTGTACCATCTCTATCATCCTAAATAATATCGAGGACCCACACCCTTTTGTGATAGGGGAGTACCATATGCATGGATATAGGACTACCACCTAGGAATGACATGGGAGTACAATCACTATCTGATCACTCCAATGATATTTGTTAATTAGTTCCCTAATCAAGAATCTCCTAAGGATGTGTTACACTGGGAACATCTCATATTATAGCTCTAACACCAAAACCATGGCCACCATCATATCCAACATGGAAAAATACTCAGGATAGGCTACTCACGGGCCTCAATATGAGTCCTAAAGATAAATATACATAAAAGACAAGTATCCTATGGTATTATATAGAGTGTTACTATTGTACATGACTTTTCTCTAGATACTGGAAACTAACCATGTCCCCTTTCAGTTCTCAACATGTATTTGGGAATAAACACAATGTGTACCCCATGTCACATGGTGTGTGACTCCATAAAATATACTGGGTGTGTCCTCTCCCATATATGGTCATCTATCCTTGTCACCCCACATGATGTGTATCCTTGTTGTAAAATGTGTCTTAGATATCCATATACTTGGCTGTGTCTTCAGCCTGGGCCTGTGGTCAGAACCCCATGCCTATGTACCTGGCCATATACTTCTACAAGGGCTTTTCACTCTACACAACAACCTTGACCATGTCCTTGGGCACATGGATTGAGGTTTTTACATGATGTGTACCCCATGTATATGACATGTGTTAACCAGATATCATATTCCCTAAATGAGAAGAAAACATGACATGTGATCCTACACTACATTCCATGTGATTGGAAATTCTAAATGGGAATTCCCTATAAGCCGCTTGAAACTCCCTGAATTCCACCTGAAACAACAGATCTACCCCAGGGAATCTCTATAAATCATAATAGGGATCTAAAACCATAAAAAATACATATAAGGGGATAAATATGTAAAGCTTATAAATTTTTCTACCTCAAGGTGAAACACTGAAACTTCAGGTCCAAAACAAAAACTGGAACTAGCCATACCTCGATCCAATGACGATCGACATAAAAAACTGTGATCAGATGCACAGTCTCACCATAGGTCATTGTACAGACCCGTATCCTGACTTACATGGACATTACATTACTTTTGCGGAATACTTAGTACATTACAAAAACACACACACAAGAACCGTAATAGTTTAGTGTCTTTGGAAACTCGGACTATAATCTTCTAATCGTGGTGAAAGATCTTCAACATCTCCCATAAAGATCTTCTTTTTTTATATACCTAAAACCTTTCTTTATATCCTGGGAAAAAGAAAACATAAAAGGGTGAGCTCAAATGCTCAGTAAGGGTATACAAAAGAAATAAAAATCATATCATATCTTTTTGAAAATCATAACCTGCAAAAGAGATCATAATATCTTAACATGGAACAAATCATAGAAGTGAAAATGAGATCCCTATAATCATAACATAAAACTTGAAACTTTGTGGCATGCACACATAATCATGGAAAATCATTTCTTGTTAGTCATGACTCATTGCCAAGACTATCTTAGTGGACAAAGTCCCTTTCTGAATCGAGTAACCCTCGTTTCAGTCCTGTTTCACTGAACCGGTATAACCTACCATTTCAGCCATGTCTATCTCATGAGATATAAAATCTTTACCCAATGAATTGGAGGGAGATATAGGTCCCACCCATCTTATAATGAATCCTTTCTTATGTGTGCCACATAATCATAAATGATACATCATCACATAACCCATGTAATAAAAATGGGATTCTTAAACAACATGACATCATAAAACAATTCATATAAGATAAAGGAATTCATAAAAATAATTCCATAACAACATGATCAAATCAATGTAATAATAGGGATAAAAACAGAACCCTTTATTATCTTAGATGGAAAATAATTTTGATAAAACACTTGAACTTTATTCTTGAGGAAAATATCCTTTCTACTTCAAAAACATTTTTCCTTTCTTAACATGTCATACAACTTTAAACTAAAAGAAGTTGATTAAAAATAAACTTGAAAACTTGTAAAGGAAGCTTCTTGGAAATAATGTTTTAAAAATCCATTCATGCCGTATAAGTTAAAAAAAACATTCTTCGTACTTTTGTCGGAAAAGTCAAAAAGTACCTCGTACGAAAAACGACAAAAGATTCCTTTCATTTCTTTTACTAAAAACTTCCCGAAGGGTAAAAATGGATAAAAAAAATGTAGGTGGATGGAAATAATATTACATATTTATGAAACATGGATGTGGATGATAAAATACACCCCAGTAAATACTTACGAATAAACAACCTCGGATAAAAATGAGATTGTGATATTTCCCTTACCTTAGGTCCGACTTGTTTTGTAAGTGTCCGAACCTCCTGTATAATGATTTAAATCATGTTATTGACTTATTACAGAATCATATTCATTGTTATGATATCATATATGGTTCACTTATGACATTATATTACCCGTTCTTTTGTAAATTCCACGTTAAAGAAGCGTTTTGGGTAAAATCGTTTCATTTATCGTAGGTGTTTTGACTTGTTGTTCTTGACATCATTATTACTTATATCATGATTTAATTACTTCCAGAATATAAAATATGATTTATATATCATATATATTCAGTATATATATATATATAATAGGTATATAAATAAAATGAAAAACACCGTTCATGGAGACGGTAGTCCGTACGTACGCATGAACGCTGTTTTCCTTTCCTTATTGTCTTGAAATGGAAGTAAGTAGATGACATACATATGTATATATATACATAAATCCAGTAGCTTTATAATGTCATATATTTCATTATTATTTCTTATATATACTTTATAATCATTCTTAAATGGTTAACATGGAGAATGAATCTCATCGCGTCGTGGAGACGGTAGTCCGTACGTACGCACGAGCGATGATATCATTTCTATAAATATTGAATTGAATTGGAGTGGATTATAAAATATATCAGAATCAATATGATGTTGTAATAACTATGTATAGTTATTCTTTACACCATTATACCCATCCATGTAAGGTGGTGGTGGAAAATAGATTACACCACGGCGTGGAGACGGTATTCCGTACGTACGCACGCGCGGTGATTTCTTTTTCCGTAGGATGGATAGATGGTGAAATAGGTTTGTTTCATACTTATAATAACATATCAGTATATGAGTGATACTGATGTTATTACTTCATAATGAAACAACCTAAGACGAAGAAGTGGAAGAAGAAATAAAGATGAAAGAATTGGTAACGGTAATTACCTCTTCTTTGAAGTGCCTCTTTGAGACCTCCTCTTAGGGCACTAGAATTGGTCTTTGAGGAAGACCAGAACCTCTAGGATGTTGCTAGGGAAGTGGAGAAGAGATTTGGGCAGGGGTTGGCCGAGCTTGAGTGCTCAAATTGGTGTGAGGAGGAGGGGGAGGAGGTGTCCTTTTATAGGGGAGGAGAGGGGCACCTTAAGGAATATCTCAAAATATTATTTTATATTAAAGTCAAAATCGGTTTATAATGGTTCCAAAGGGTCTTATTTCGAAGCTAAAGTGGGGATGGGTCGAAATCCTATCAACCAATAGAATTTAGACAAGTTTAGGATATTATTTTAACCTTATCAATTAGATTTAACTCTAAGTTAAATAATTTAACTTTTACCATGTCTTTTTGTTTTCTTTCACTATATGGTTAATACACTTACTATAACATGCCAAACGAACCCCAAATTGTTTATTATTAATATATATATCCTTATCTAAGTCATTTGGCCGAACCTTAGATTTTTAGGAATACAATAACAATTAATAATATAATATTTGATTTAAAAACTATTTTGTGTCAATTTTGACACTATTTGATATATGATTTTTGTGAAAGTCATAAAAGAATTAAATGTTCGAACCAAGTTGATTAAATCAACATTAATATATCATAGTAACCTAGAAAATTAGTGTAATTCATAAAAAATCTCAAATTACATTTATTTTGGTGTTTATAACATCAATTATGTCAATATTTCATTAATAAGATAATTACTGCATCATCGTTGTGTCATAAATAAATTACATTATTTGATGTCTAAAAATTACAAATAAAATACCATCATGTAGGAAATCTTTTTAGCTTTCTAATGAATATTTACAATCGAATTTATCTTATGTATAACCCCATATTAAAAATGATTTACTTATTAAACTTTGATTTTAACTATTTTAACCTTTCTTTAAATAAATTAATAATAAATGTCCTAATCTAATCCAAGTGGGCCTAAATGGTCATATTTTATTCCTAAGTTTGTTTTTGGTCGAATTATACTTGTCCAATAGAATTAGGACATGTGTTAGGGTAATAGTAATATCATATTTACCCTTAGTTACCCTATTTACTATTAACCGCGGTAAACAAAGTAAAAAGTTACTATTCACCAAAAAATTATTTTCATCTCATTGAACCACATTTTAGTCCTTGATATTAACCGTGTCTCTCGGATTTTCGAAATTCCATTCACAGAAGCGGCAAAATTAAGTTTTATGAAAAATTCAGTTTTTTTAACTACCACTTAGTAGTTTCACTATTCATCAAAAATTGATGTTTTTCAGAACAATGCCAAAATTTCATCCTAAGCTATATTTCATATTCCGAATTCAAAAATGAAATCTATTTTACCAAATTCATAACATAGAAGTTGCATTAATTAATTTTATAATTAAATCCTGCTGTTAAAATAAATAGCGTGTTTTTAAGAAACAATATATATCAAAAGATTGACACTTGATTATGTATGGTTTAAATGTGAAATTACAACCAATGACCAACATTGTATTAAATTGTAAAAATATATTCTAAATATACTTTAAAACCACTCAAATTAATAATTTATCACTATTAATTATTTCGATTAAAAAAGTTGTTTTTAATTATAATTTAGTAATTTTCACTATTCATCAGAATATGAAAGTTATCCGAAAAGTACCAAAATTTCACCTTAGGCTAAATTCGATACTCCGAATCCAAGAATGAAGTTCATTTTGAAAAATAAGATTTACAGAAAAAAGTGGTTATTACTATTCATAACGGCTAGTTTTAATAATATTTTAATAGCACATCGTTGTTTAGTGAAACTCAGTATTGCGTATTACACACGCTATCGAGGAAGGTCACGATTGCGTGTAATGCAACGCAAGACAAGGATGCGTGTTGTGCAAGCTCCTTTTGGTGTAGCGTACAACACAAGACATAAATAAAATTAAAAAGAATATTTTTTTATAAAATCTTGGGCTGTTACAGTCATCCATTATATAGGGGGGGGGGTTCCTCCCTCTCCTCTCTATACATGAGAACCAAAGTGGGAAGAGTTTTATTAATTTAATTTTATTAATTTAATAAACCTCTATTCAACACCCCTCCAATGGTTACCTCTGACTGGATGTCTCATGCTGAAAAAATTTATATCGTACATAGTTTAAAACCCATGTTCTGAAAATAACCATAATATCAAATTTTAGATCTAATACTATGATTGAGAGTTATTTCACTTATAAAAAACACTCGCACGCGATAAAATATTTTTAATATTTTTAATATCACCGCACCAAGGCTCTATTGGACCTAGAATCCCACTTTGAATCAACGTCTTACTTTAGAAATATTCCTATAACGATTCTATTATCTTACAGTGAAAAACCGATTTCATTACATTCTGGATCCCTAGGGGATGAAGATAAAACAATGGGTCACAACATAAAACTTAGGAATGATTTACTTGATTGTTTTCAATCTCTTCTCATGAATTTTTTTTCATGAAATTTGAAATGATCCATATTCAAGTGTGTTTATAAACCCCTGATAATTTATGATATATTTATCTTTAAATAAATTTAATTTTTATGATAGCTTAAAATTCACGCAATGCCGATTCTATATGAACCATAATGAAGTTTGTAGTTATATCCACAAAATTGGATTAGAGGTTATGAATATGAATAAATAAATTATAAAAAAATGTACAGTTTACAAAAATATAAAATTAATTCATTAGTTATAAATTAATTATAAATGAAAATAAAAATCATTTGATAATAAAGGAGGTGTATTTCTAAAAATCTAATTTTATACATTCTATTTGTTTTTATCTTAATAAATTAAATTAATCACTAATGGTTAATAATATTAATGAAATGTATATAATATATATTCAGTAATATGTTTCAAAATTTATCTTTTGTTCTTTCTAGTCAAGAGATAAGAGTAAATCCAATTTCATACTAAAAAATGTATTTTACTAAAAAATAGTTTTCATTGCGCTTAACACACTTATTTTAAAATGAATTTGTACCACATATTGAAATTGAATTAAGAAAAACGAATTAAAAATTTTAATAAGTAGGTCCAAATTTTGTAAATAGGTCCATTTTATTTTTAGGCATTTTGAATAGTTACCATGGTGATATTTATCACCTCGGTAAAGAGTAAATTGGGTTAACCAAGGTTAAAAATAAGTGTTAACATCACTATTTTTAATAATAATTTTTATTGGATAAATGTTCTTAAACCCATATCACCTTTTAATTTTAATTTAAAATTTTAAGGGACATGTGTTCTTGAAAATGACCTATATAATATTTAAAGCAAAGAACAGTACAAAATGTCACTTTAATACTTTTAAATATATCTTATGTGTTCACATAGGGGAAAAATAAAGATTTGAATTTATCAAAATAGTTATTTTGAGTATAATGAAATTATTTTCATGATGGAAATTTATTTAAACTTTTAGTGATTATATAATTACCTTAAATTCTTATGCAATGAAGACACATTATTTCATCAATTAATAAAAAAGTAAAATAAATAAATTTAAAAATAATAAAAGTAATATAATTGGAGTGAGTTATAAATATAAATGAATTTCATTGATTAATATAACATATAAGTGATGTTTTTATGGATTATATTAAAATTAAATATTTTTCTTGATGCCTTTAAATTCAAATTAAATGAATAGCATAAAAAATTACATCAATGATATTTTATGAAAATGATATTTTATTAAACTATTTAAGAATCATAAAAATATTTAAATATGAAAAATAAGAAAAGATATTTTCTAAATTTACATCCCTTATCCATTTATAAACCAAATTTTCCTTATAAGTTAAATTTTAACTCTTTAAGTGTGAAAAAGTCATTACCATGATTAAGGTTAAAATAGGTTAGCTAAGGGGTCAACCCCAAAGATAAAGTTTAAAACACCACTTAAAAATTTAAAAATTTAATTTTTTGATGGTATTTAAACCAAATAAAAATTTATATTTTAATATATATAAATTTATAATAATTTTTCTAGAAAATTAATTTATTATATTTTAATCTTTTATGAAATTCCAAAAGTTCACCTCCCCTCACTTATTAAAGGGAACCTCTCCATTCTCTTATGTACACCACTTTGAGAATTTTATCTTGACTAAAGCATAAAAAATTATATTATCATATTCTATTTACTCTAATTATAGGTTATTTTCTTCTTAAAATACCATTTTAAGGGTCTTTAAGAAGGAATCAAAAGTAGACATACCAAAGAACATGTAATCTTTTTACCCGACCTCTTTGAATTTGTTCTTATTATACTTTCACTAAATATATTTTATTATTGTTAAAATAAAAAATCATGTTTCCTAAATATAATAAAAATTTTATAATGATTATGATCACATAATTATTCACCCTATTTTACATCAAATTTTTAGTGAATGTATCATTCGTGCGAACTTACAACATACTATCTCCACATAACGATACAATTCATTTTTCATCACCATACTTAATGATTGTTTTTTATTTTGGGTTTAAATTTTTATATTATATTTATGACATAATTATTCTTATGGAATTATAATATCACATCCACCATTTTTCCTTCCAATCTTTTGGAAAACGATAATGCCTCTCATGCGTACGTGTGAAATACAACCATCATGAAGCGATACAATTCGTTTTTATATACCATTTAAATTTATAGTAATAAGGATAGATTTAGTGAGTATATATTATATATATTAAATAGTAATTATTTTTGAATGTTTAATTAATATTGAAATTTCTTTCATTCAATCCATTAAAAAATGGAAACAATGTTCATGCATATATACAACCTACCGTCTCCATGAATGGTCTAATTAATTTTTTTTCTATCTATAGATTTTATGGATAACTATAAATATATATATATATATATAATATATTATATTTATATCACTATTAAAATTATTTATATGAGGTTAAATGAGTCAAAGTTTAAGTACTAGGATCTTCAAATCGAAACATGCAAGAAAAACAATGTAGTTATCACCCAAAAGAGTGATTTTAATAAAAAATAGTTAATAAATGAGTGATAAGATTCCATAAGTAAATCATAAATGGTTTAATAATTATGATTAAATTTTTGGAGTATATATATAATAAATCCATATTTATTATATAGGAGGTTTGAACATGTACGAAGAGTGACAAGACTTGAGGCAAGGGATTTATGTTTCAATCCTATTTTGATAGGCATCATTTATGCTCGAATTTTTGTTGTATAAATTATATGATCCTTATCTAATAATTCCATATAATTTTATTATTATATGGTTATTTATAAATAATATTTTTTTCCTTTAATTTTATTTACTTTATATACTCAAGATTTTGAAACAATGTTTTTAAAGAAAACATACTTTATTTATCTCTTTGGTCGAAAATTATTTTTCTTCAATATCCATGTTTTATAAAAATATTCTCAAATTTTTTTTCAATATTCTACTATTATTTATTAATTTCATTTTTAACATTCATTTAATTTTTTAAAAATGGGTTAAATTGAATCTTTTTAACATTTTCTAAATGAGGCACCTTTTTACTTTTTACAAAAGGGTGAGAGGAATGTTTTCTTTTAACTTATTTGACATGAATGGAATATTACAACGTAATGAAAACTTAATTATTTAAAGTTTAATTTACAATATTTTGAGGTTATTTTAAAATAAAATGTATTCCTTAATATTTGGGAAAGTTTTAGATTTTAAATAAGTGATTTCAGTATGAAAGTTTGTTTTTTGTAATGAAATATTACAATGACTCTTTTAATGGAATTTTCATTAATGATAACATCTTTGGATGCTAATTATGTTTTATTAGTGATATGATGATATGTTTTTGAAACCCATTTATTTTACTATAGTTACGATATTATGAATCTATGAATTGTTTTGGAAACCCTTTTTATTTTCATGGGTTGTGATATGATGATATGTTGAATGATTTATGATCTTATGGAACACATATATATGGTCTCAATTATGTGCTGGGAGGGTATGAAATTATATATCCTTACAATGCATTAGGTAAAGTTTTATATCTCCTGATATAACTATGGTAAACGACTTTATGTGCTTGATCCACTATAGGAAACAAGTCAGTTTTTATGATACACTATGGGAAATAAATAGATATTATTAATCCACTATGGGAAATATGTTGATGTGATTGATCAACAATGGGAAATAGGTAATGATGATTGATCTGTTATGATATGGGAAACATGTTTTGATTGAAAATACTCTATGGTTTGGTGGTATTAGTAGTTAAACATGACATATGAAATAGTTTCTATATGAATAATGGTGCCACACTTTTATGGAATATACTTATGGTTAATGATTTATTTATGATGATTTCTACCTTTTATGATGCATGTCTAAAAATGATAATTTTTTATTCCATGAATCATCTTTACGATTCATAATATATTAGGTATGAAGTTTTTAAATTATGTTTGTTATTTCACACCCTTATGATTATTTTATTCTTTTATATGATCATTGATTATTTTCTACCATGATTACCCTTACTGTGTATTTGATCTCACCCTTTCTGATGTTTTATTTCACATTGTTATGAAGAAAGGTTTAATTAGGGTATTTATATGAGTATTACTATGTGGGAAGATTATTATAGGAGATATAGAAGATATTTAATCAAATAAGAAGATTGTGTATGTAGTCTTCAAAGACACTAACACTTTATGGTATTTCAGAATGTATTGTTAAATCTATTTAATACTCATCTAAAAAGATTTAATATTTTTATACAAAAAGTATGAGTCAATATATTTGGTATCATAGGATAGGTTTAGTCAATATTTATATATTAGGATGGAAAAAATTTGGTGAAAACCCTGGGGATAAGTTGAAGTATATGATAAGATCATAATTTTTTGGAAATAACCATTGATAACATAGGTTAATTCTAAGATCTCATAGATTAATAAGAAAAAAAATCATGATTTAGATATCCTATGAATTATATTTCCTGATTATATGATATTTCACTCTAATTATTATATCTTGATGTGTAAAATTTTATTTTTGGTTTTAGTCAATAGAGAGAACTAGAAGATATCATGATAACAATGAATGTAATAAAGAATGAAATTATTTTACACCTAAGAAACCAAATTCTATGAGACATGGAATGAAAAATATTGTTTCTATACTCACACAAATTTCTTAGGACATGAATCATGCTGAACATCCAAATGATCAAAGAAGGGAATATACTATTGAGTCTTTCATAAGGTAATATCCACCTTATTTTAGTGGATCTTCTAATCCAATAGTGGCTAAGTGATGGATCGTTGACATTGAAAAAATATCTTCTATTGTTCAATGCTCAGAACATGAAAAATTTGTCATATTCATTTATTTTATGGAAGGAAAATCTTATTCTTGGTGGAACCTTATTAAGAATATGAGACAAGACAAAGAAATTGAATCTATTAAATGAGATGAGTTTAAGAGGATATATTTCAGTAATTACTTCCCTTAAATTCTATGTACAAAGATATAGAAATAATTCCTTGATCTTATGAAGAAGTAGGATGAAACTATTGGTACTTATGAGAAATATTTACAAGACTTGTAGGGAATGATTCTGGTTTAATCATTATCCCTAAAAGAAAAATTTACAAATTCGTTGGTGGATTAAAATAATTCCCTGAATGGAATTATCTATATGATACTTTAGTATCTATGAATAAATATTTAGATATGAACTCAAGGTAGAAATGAAAATTGTATATTCCCACTGTTCCCATGGTTTTGATAAGAAAAAAATACTAAGACTCATGAAAACTCAAATAAATCACATGTTGGAAAGAAATTATTACCATTTACATGCCAGAAATATGGGAAGAAACATGACGTGAATTATTTAGATAGAATTTAGAGGTGATTTAAATTTGTAAATGTGTGTTATAAATATAGTTAATGTCGAAAGATGATGAATATGATAGTTAATTCAATGTAGGAAAAGAAGATCCCAACTAATCCACCACCCAAGCCCTAATTATTCAAATGAAAGGAGTATAGGCATTATGACAACCAGTGAATTAATACAAAGGTTTATGATAATTATTGGTGTCATCATCCTCTTAAAATCAAGGATAAAGTTAAATCTCATATGATCACGACTGATAAAGTTGGTTATAAGAATAATGTGGTGAAAGGTACACTTATCATACACTCTAGAGAAACTAATATATTATTTTATTATGTATCAAATCACTCTTTTATATCTAAGTAATTTGGAAAGGGTATGAAATTAATATCTCAATGATTATAAATTGAGTTTCTAGTGAAAAATCATAATGGTACGATGGTCACATATCAAGTCTATAGTTCCTCTTCGATTGATGTTTGGGGGAAAGTGATTCCTAAAAATCATGTGATTCTTCCTTTAGTTTAATTTGAAGTGATTCTAGGATTAGATTTTATTTCTTTATATGGTTACTATAATAATTTCCAAGGAAGGAAAGTCACATTTCATATTTCAAATGAACCTATGAACGTTTATTGGTGAGAAGGTGAATATGAACTTCAAATATAATTCACTTATATTTGTGGGTCTTAATTCATAATCATGAAGGCTATTTATCTCAGATGGTTTTGGAGAAATTCCACATTGAATATATTCCAATTGAATGGGATTTTGTTGATGTCTTTCAAAAGAGTTTCTTAGTATTCCATTGAATCCCAAATTTGAGATTTAAATAGAAATCATACCTGTTGCCAAACCTATTTCAACGACTCCTTATAGAATGGAACCAATTGAGTTACATGAATTAAAGAAAAAAATTTAAGATAATATTGATATTTTATTTATTCGTCCAAGAACATCACCTCTGTGTACGCCAGTTCTTTTTTTAATAATAATGTTATCTCAATGCGACTCTACATTGATTATCAGGAACTCAACAAGATCACTATCAAGAAAGTGTATTCTCTACACTGTATCAATGATTTGATTGGTCAATTATGTGGGGATAAAGGCATTTAAAAAATTTACCTTTATTCCAGATATCACTAATTGAGTGTTAAAAAAGAGGATATACCCTAGAGAGCCTTACATATGAGGTATGGGAATTATGAATTTAAAGTGATGACATTTTTACTTAATAATTAAAATTATATCTTAATGGATTTAATTAAAAGAGTATTTATAGATTATCTTTACTAGTTTGTGGCAGTATTTATAAATAATCTTCTTATATATTCAATGATAAAGGAATATCATGAATATTATTTGAGAGTTATACTTAAGACCCTGAGGATTGAGATTTTATATGTAAAATTTACAAAGTTTATTTTTTTTAGAATGTTTCATGCTTGGGTCATATAGTCTCAAGTGAGGGTATATCAGTAGATACTTCAATGACAGATGTTATAAATAAAATGAATAGGCTGATCATGGTAAAAAAATCCATAGTTTTTGAAGGTTGGTTGAATATTACCTACTATTTTTTGAGGGATTTATCATGAATATCTAATCTACTCACCATATTGACTTAGAAGGGAGTCAATTTATTGTGGATAGATGAATGTTTAGATAACTTCAAGGAACTTAAGAGAAGATTGGTCAGTGTGCCTACGATCAAACTACCCTTTATTAGAGTAGAGATTGTGATCTTTAGTAATGAATTAGAGAAATGAATTTTATGTTTCCTCATGAATAATGATATGGTGATTTCATATGTGTCACATAAATTAACAATACTTGTGAAAAATTACCCTTCTCGCGATTTAGAGTTAGCCATGGTAATTATTTCATTGAAGATATAGAGGAATTTTCTTTATGGTGAAATGAATGATATATATACTAATCATATAAGTTTGAAGTTTATATTCACATAAAAAGAGTTGAATATTCACCATAGAAGATAGTTTGAATTGAATAGAGATTATGATATCTCAATACATTACCACATGGGGAAGTAAATAAGGTGGTTAGTGATTTAGATTAGAAAGAAAAATATTGTTTAGCTATGATGGGGATTAAAAGAGATCCAATACTTATGTATTTCCAGAATATTAAACTTATAATCCCGAGAAAAGGGGGAAATACTATCTTTCTCATTTGAAATTTCATCCATCCTTCCATGTGAAGATTAAAGAGGTGAAAAAGAATGATATAGATCTATAGAATATGGTAAGAAATGTTCCTATACTCAACATTGATTGTGATGGAATGATAATTTTTAGGCACAAGGTATGTGTTCTATCCATACCATACTTGAAAAAGGAGTTACTGAATGAAGATCATAATTCATCATTCTCTATTCATTATGAAAGTATTAAAAATTCTAGAGACACAAAAGATTATTTATAGTGGGACAATGTGAAAAGTGATATTGAAGGCTATGTATCTCAATGATTGGAATGTCAGTAAGTTAAGGATCAGAGATAAAAGTATATGGGGAAGTTACAACCATTAATTATACCTAAATAGAAATGGTAAAACATCACTATGGATTTTGACATCAAACTCACCAAAAATTATAAAGGGAACAATATTATTTGGGTTGTAGTCAATCACTTTACGAAGTTATCACACTTATCTGACATCAGAGATGATTTATCTCTTAATCATCTTGCTAGGTTATATGTTAAGTAAGTGGTGAGATTTTACAGAGTATCCCATTATATTTTATCTGATTAATATCCAATGTTTAATTCAATGTTTTGGTGAATTCATTAGAAGTCACTAGATAAAGAGTTAATTTTTAGCACTGATTATCATCATTTGACAAATTTTTAGTATGAAGACCATTCTAACACTGGAGGATATTTTTAGATATTTTTTATGGAATTCAAAGGTGGATAGGATCAAAATCTTTCTCTACTCATGTTTTTTTTACATTAATAATTTTAACTTGAGCATTCATATAGCTCTTTATGAGTCTCTCTATGAAATTAAGTGCTTAAATCCTATAATCTAGGATTAAGTTAGAGAAAGTAATCTATTGTTACCTGAGATATTCGATGAAATGGTAGAGAAATTCAAGGACATTCAATGCCATTAAACAACACATAAGACCATCTAAGAGTCATCAGAAAATTTATATTGAAAATCATCAGTGAGACCTGGTGTTTGAAGTTAGTTAAAATGTATTTTTGAAGATGTATCCCTAGAAGAGGTTTATGATATTCAAAAATAATAGAAAGCTAATCCCTAGGGATATTTTTCCCTTCAAAATTCTTGATCAGGTAGGGATAGTATCTTATCACTTGAAACTTATACCGAACCTATGTCAAGTTCATGATGTGTTCCCTGTATCTCTCTTGAGAAAGTACATACCTGGTACACAACAACTACATAACTCTTAGGCTATTACAATGGAGAATGATCTATATTATAAATAATAACCAGAAGAAATATTGAATCATAGAGATAAAGTGATATCCAATAAGCCTACTAAAGTGGTTAAAGTTCTCTAGAGAAATCAGAAATTTGAGAAGTCTACATGGGAACATGAGGATGTATTGAAATAGATATTTCTTCATTTAATGTATTTAAGTGATGGAATTTAACAATAAAATATCATTTTAATTGGGGTATAATGTAACACCCTATGATTTTCTGATTTATTTCTCTTTAAATAAATATATTTTCTTCGATAACTTGTGACACACGTAACCCCAATTCTAAATGGACAATAATGAAGTATATAATTATTGCTTAGACACTGTATTTGAAAGTATGAATATGAATAATGAAATTATGAAATATTTATGGGTTTAAAATGCATAAATTTAATTCATATTTTATCAATTATTTATAAATTAAAATAAAAATAATTTTAAAAACAAAGTAGATGTTTTTATAAAAAAGAGTTTTTATGTATGAAACACACTTTTATCTTAATAATTTAAATTAATCACCATTGGAGAATGATTTGAATGAAAATTTTATTTTATATATTTAATAATTTTTTTAAAAATTTATCTAATGTTTTTTCTTGGCAAGGGATAAGAATAAATCAAATTTTATGATTAAAAATATATTTTTTGTAAAAAATGGTTTTCATTATGTTTTGCACACTTATTTTAAAATGAATTTGTAAAATTTATGAAAATTGAATTATGAAAAATGGATTCCATATTTAGAATCATGAGTTATAAATTTCTTAAACATGTCCCTTTTATTTTAAGGCACTATAAATTGTTTTCATGATAAACTTTATCACCTTTGAAAAGGGTAAATCGAGTTTACCATTAAAACTAAGCATTGATGTGATAATTTTAAATATTAATTATTATTAGATGAAGGTAATTTTATGATTATCACATTTTTATTGAAATTTAATTATTTAAGGGACACTTTTACCTAGAAATTACTTATATAATATTAAAAAAAATATAAAATGCCACTTTCTTACTTTTAAATATATCTTATGTGCTCACATAGGAGAAAAAGAAAGTTGTGAATGAATATTATTTGAAATCTTCATAATAATGAAATTATTTTCAGGATGGAAATTTATTTATATTTTTAAGTGATTATATAATTACCATAAATTCTTACACAACACCGACACAATATTTCTTCGATTAATAAAAAAATGATTTTAAAAATATTAAAAGAAATATAATATTGGTGATTTATAGTGTCATTAAATTTAAATAGATAAATATAACATATTATTTATGTGTTGAAGGATCATATTATAATTTCATATTTTTCATGATGAATTTAATGTCAAATTAAATGAATAGTGTAAAAAATGACATTAATGATATTTTTTGAAAATAATATTTTATTAAAGTACTAATAAATTATGAAAATATTTAAATAGGAAAAGTGGGATAATATATGATCTAAATTATCACCCCTTATACATTTATGAACCAATGTTTACAATATTTTTAAAATTATAACACTTCAAGCGTAAAAAATACATTATAATGGTTAAGGTTAAACTAGGTTATATAGGGGTTAAACCAAAAGATAAGGTATAAAAAACACATAAACCTATCAAATATTTATTGGTTGATGGGATTTCAACCACATACTACCTTATATTCTAATTTATGGACATTTGGAATAATTTTTATAGATCATTTCATTATTTTATTTCAATATTTTTTCAAATTCCAAGAGTTCCCCTCCCATCATTTATAGAAGGGGATCTCTCCTTTCTCTTATTTTCACCACTTTTAGGATTTTTGATCAAATAAAACACCATAGTTTTATCTTATAAAATTCATTATACATGAATTATAAGTGATGGTATTCTTAAAATTCCAATCCAAGGGTCCTTAATAAGGAATCTAATGGAGACTTATTGAAGAAGTGGTTATGCTCTTACCCAACCTGTTTCAACTTGTTCTTTTTCTAATTCCTATAAATATATCATGTTATTCACAAAATAATGAATTTTTTATCCTAAATATATTTAAATTTTATTATTATTATTAAACCACATTTATTCACCATATTTTCCATCAAATGGGATGTGAAATTAACGTCCATGCGTATGTACAACTTACCGTCTCCACATAGTGGCACAATTAATTTTGAATCACCTTATTTAATGGATCATTATTATGATGGTTTAAATGATTATATATTATATTTATTATATAATTATGATTTTATAATTATAATATCATTTATACCTACTTATTTTTCAATCCATTGGAAAATGATAACGTCACTAATGCGTATGTGTGGACTACCACCACCACAAAGCGGTGTGATTCATTTTTTATCTCCACTTCACATAGATGGTAATAAGAATTGTTTTAATTTTTATATATTATATATGTAATATAATATTAATTTTTTGAGGGTAAATTATTATTTAACTTTATTTTGTTCCATTCTTTAAAAAATGGACACAATGTTCATGCGTACATAACTCCGGTCTCCTTGAACGGTGTAATTCATTTTTTCTATCTCTAAATTTTATGGATGAATATAAAAATATATAAACTAAATATTTATTATATTTATATCCTTATTAAAATTATATATATAATGTAACCATGATCAAAGTACGAGGGCTGATAGTGATGAACCGAAACATGCATGAAAAATGAAGTAATTATCACTCAGAATAGTGATTTTGATAAAAATTTGTTAACAAATTGGTGACAAGATGTCATAAGTAAATCATAAATGGAATGAAATATTTGAGTATGTTTTTTTAATAAATTTATAAATAATATATTTTTTCTATAAAGGAGGTTCAAATGTGTATGTATAAATATGAGACTTTAGGTAATGGATTTGTGTTTCAATATTTTTTTAATGAGTATTTTTTGTGATTGAATTTATATTGAGGAAATTATTTTATACTTATCTGATAAATAAATTTCATTTTATTATTATATATTTATTTATGAGTAATATATATTTCCTTTCATTTTTTACACTTTAAGTACTCAAGATATCGAAATAATGTTGTTAAGGAAATCCTACTTTATTTCTCTATTCGATAAAAAATCCATTTCTTCCATATTATTGTTTTCTAAATTTTTTTTCAAGAATGTTTTTAATATTTTACTATGAAATTTTAAAGTCATTTTTACTCTTGATTAAATTTTTAAAAAATAGTATAAAATGAATCTTCTTATCTTTTTATGAATGAGTTATTTTTGAACTTTTACAAAAGCGTGAACATAATATTTTCTTTGGTCTTATATGGAATGAACATGATATCCTGCTATCATAACCACCCAATTATTTGAAGATTAATTTTTCAAGTTTTCATATTTTTTTTAAAACTAAAATATTTTCCCTAATATTTGAGATTTTTTTTGAATTTAATTAAGTGATTTCAATGTGAAAAGTTCATTTTCCCCAGGAAATATTTCAGTGATTATTTTAAAGGAACCTTAATATATGATAGTATCATTTGACTATATTATGTTTTACTAGGGATATGATACCATGTTAGTATAATTATTATTTATATGAATTGTTTGTTATTATGATTATTAGTTAATTATTAATCCCATTTATTTTCCAAGTGTTATGTTATAATTAAACTGTACAGTGTTTATGAAGCCTATTTTCTTTTCATGAGTTATGATATGATGAATGTTTAATAATATTTTGGCACACACATTTTTGGTTTTAATTATGTAATGGGTGGGAATAGAAATATATATCCCTCTAATTATTTGGGTAAAGTATTATATATCATGAGATAATTATTGGAAACAAGTTGATGTTGTTGATCCACTATGGGGAACAAGTAGATGTGCTTGATCCACTATGGAAAACTAGTCGATGTGCTTGATATAAAATGGGAAACAAGTTTATGTGCTTAATCCAATATAGGGAACAATTAATTATTAATGATCTATTATGATATGGTAAGCATGCATTGATTCTTGATCTACTATTATTTTATTATGTTAGAATTTACCCTCGGCATATTAAATGGTTTCTATACCTATGAAGGAGCCACAATTTTAAGACATGAACTTATGGTTCATGATTGATTTATGATAATTTCCCACACTTATGATATATATATTTCTAAATGATGATGTTTTATTCTATGAATCATGTTTATGGTCCATAATATATTGCATACTAAAATTGTATGATATGTTCTTGATCTCATACCATTATGCTTATCTTATGAATTCATATGATCATTGATTCTTATCTCACATGTTTTCCCATACTGAGTATATGAGCTCAACCTTTATTATGTTTCTTTTCCTGAGGTTATGAATAATGTTTTAAGTATGATATTTCTATAAGCAATACTACGTGGGAAGATATTTATGGGTGTTTTGACAGGAAAGAGATGATCTCTAGGTGCGTTCTGTTCGACCTGATGGTTGATTGTGGAGGGTTAATTTCTTATACAATAATTATTATAGGGTTACCATGGTTATTCTTAATGGAAACTCCTAAAGATTCCCCCATCCATAACTACCTATATAATTATTTTCCAAATTCAAGTGGTCGATTTAGGTTTCATACCCAATAATTTTTTGGGAATTTTATTGGTTGAGAGGATGGGAGGTTGGGATCATACCACTCTATTGGGATGGGGGATTGTTGCATACTTTGAGACTATCTTATATAATTACAAAATGTCCAATAATCTCTTCCAAATCCTGATATAAGAATAGTTACCCTAAAAAAATGGTCATAGGATAAATTATTTTATGTTCAAAAGAAGGGGATGTCATTAGTGAATCCATATATATGTATCTAACATTCTTCATTCCTTTCATAGTAACGAACAAATGATTATATACTAAAGCCGCATAACCAAACACTTCGGAACTTTCTTCCACATAGAGAGGATGTTAATATTCTGAGCAGGGGATTGAGACATTATGATGTGTCCCATGAATTCTAGTTATTACATTAATAAAAACCCATTTAGTTCATTAAAACCATGCAGTTTAATGTATTATAGGGATGACATATTTGTAGGAATTTAGGCATTGTATATTTGAGCTCAGACCTCAAGGAGACATCCTACGTATCCTAGTTATATCAGGAATTAGATTTATCATAGTTTAATCATGACCTTGGGACTATCCCCAAGGTATATTTTCTTATATGGGGGATTTTTATATCATGAAACTTATCAGAGATTACATAGAATGATTTCCCTAGATTGTGGAGATTCATGATGCATACACTATAAGAAAATCACCTCTTTGTGGTAGTTTAAACCGATGCCAAATGTTTCTATGATAGTTTCAAATTTTTTTTTCTAAAGTTGGTGTTTTCATCTAATAGGTTGTGGTTCCTTCAATTTAGTAGTGGTTTATAGTAAGCATCATAGAATGTATATTTACTAGTGGTTTTATTCATTTTAGCGGTAGTTTTACAATAAAAAATTGCCAAGGATTTAGCAGCGGTTAAAACCACCGTTAAATGAAAATTATTTTTTAACTAATGAACCACCTCTAAAATGATGAAAACCATCTCTAAATAATAGTATGGAATATTTAGTGGCAGTTTTAACTACCGCCTAAAGAAACATCATTATATAGAGGCATTTTAATCTACCATAAAAAATGGTATATTTAGTGGTTGTTTAAACTGCCACTACATGAGTATTTTCAACAAAAAAAGACTATAAAATCTTCTTCCCTAGAAAATCCCTAGAAAGAAACACTCAAAATGTACATATCTTATGATCAGAGTACAAATAAATCAATAAAAATAATTACATAACAAATGAAACAAATCATACAGACACATGGTCATTGATATGATCTCATACCTATCACCTATCGGTCACACCACTGCCCACAATATCCCCTAACTCAAAACATTGTTTCTTGTCCAACTATAAAAATACATTATCTCTCCTATTTATACTACCCAAGTATCATCCCAAACTATCATGCTCTATTCCCCTTGGAAAGATGATGACATGTATCGAACAAATCCCATGACCTGCACCGGGGTTCTATTTCTTATGTCTTAAGGAAGATATTTAAACCTTCAAACCAGTTAGATCCTATATCTATAAAAAATTATCTCATCCCAAAGGACTCATCCTACTCATAGTGCTCATTTATCCTTATCCCACACTTCTGAGGGTGTTTTACATGAATCCTGATTCATATGGTCATGTCAACCATTTTTTCGGTGGTCTCAATCCTCTCAAACATATCAAACTAGCATTAGAGAAAACCAACCAAGGATACCCACATCAAGATTCATATCCAGATAACATTTGAAATCTATTTTAAACTTACACATTAACCTCTAAGCATGGTGAAATAGTCACCAGTCAATTATATTTACTTATAGTGCTAAATAAAACTTATTTTGAGCTTAGGAGGCCCAAAAAATACTATATATTTCTCTATAGTTTTCTTAGACCATATTCATCTACATAGTTCCATGAAACCTGAATGATGGAAAATAATCATATATGAACAAGTATATTAATTTACATTCTAGGGAAAAACTACTTCAAAATTGTGTTAACCCCTCACCATGTTTTGTTAAGCCTCGTTCAAACTCATCCACATTCTTCATAGCTATATCAGACCAAATCTTTTGAAACTAAAACCCTAGAATGATCCTGATAAAAAAAATAAATTCATAGAACATTCCATACAAAGGCATCGATAATATTTAGACCTTCCCATTTTACATGAACAATAAAATTTCACCATACAGTTATAATAAAAAACATGATATAAATGGTTTCAGCCACTTCAAACTTAGGAAATAATGAAAATTTCATGTGAACACTCTATGAAAAAAATAATACATGATCAAACATTCTCTTTCCTTATTGGTCCAAGAGATCAAAGAGACTAATAATCACTACCCGATGATGAACTTTTCTTGTCACCCTCTCTATAACCATATCTACTTTATACTACCAACATCTACAAGACAATTATATTGAAAATTAAGCAGTTTTTTATATTTATATTTAAACCTAAAACCAGTAAAAATTTGTGAACTAATTGATTTTTATGTTTTGTGATTTACCTGCTCACCACCATTCAT
Source organism: Viscum album (assembly GCA_963277665.1). Classification (NCBI taxonomy): domain Eukaryota; kingdom Viridiplantae; phylum Streptophyta; class Magnoliopsida; order Santalales; family Viscaceae; genus Viscum; species Viscum album. Next base: position 1,709,671,369 of record OY728165.1, on the reverse strand, counting down.
TGATAAAATATCACTAGGGAAATATCCAGTTATCTTATGATATAAATAAATCAACGATTTCTGCAGAGCAGATATCTGATCCCTTTATTCCTGAATTGTTCTTTTTATAGAAACAAACTCTCTCTAATAATATCATGTAGGGAGTGATTAAAACTGGGAGTAGTTGTAGATGAAATCCTTGATGGACTGCTAAAGACCTTAGATGGTAATGGTCCCAAACCCTTCCTGCGCCCCCAACCAAGATGCTCTTTCCAATTGACTTTACCAACTGGGTAATCCTAGGAGATTGAGTAGTACTGTGTGGTATTGACATATCATAGTTCTTTAATTTTTACCTATAAATCAAATATCACCTATATTTTAAGAAATATATATTAACATAGTGACCACTGATAATAAGTTATTATAATGAAAAAATAATTCATACCCCAACTTCTTTGTCAGGATCATTAACATATCTCCCATTGGATTTTTTATGAATATTAAACCATAGTTTTGTTTGGAAGACTTAGTGTCCTAAACTTTTCAACTGCATCAAACAAAGATAAATTGACAATTTAATATATAAAATAGATAATATTTCATTAAAATTATTCAAAATAATGAAATGATTACTAGAGTTGATGAATTTATGAATTTTGTTTGACTCGGCAGTGTGAGGGATAACTTTCTTAGTTCGAATCGATGCATTCTTCCTTATAACATCCTAAATAAATAAAATGTAATTTAATAGTAATGTATTCAATGTCATATTCTTTTCATATTCATGTATAAATGTAAAATGATCTTAATATATTAATATATATTTAAATACAACATGCTTCTCATGAAGATGGATATCAACAAAAACATTCCATTTCTCTCTAGGTACCCCATTGAATACCTTATCATACAACTTCTTTGTTATCAAAAAATTATCATTAAATTCATTTCATAATATCCATTTAAAATCCTTCCATTTCTTACCCAAAATTTTTGATGTCTTTTATACTATAATACCAGAAAAAAGAAAGTGGAAAAAAATCTATACAAAGAGATTAATTTTGAAAATGTTTAAATTTAATAACACAATGACAGTAAATTACCCCATAATTTATTAAAGTTACCTTTATCTATGAATCAAAAACTTCATTTTCCCAAGATGAAGGAAATTTTTTCCAATCAGCATATGTAATCGGAAGGGTAAGAAGTTCTGCCTCCAACTAACTTAGAATATGGCCAAATAATCCGATGACAATATCTGTATAGACCCCATAATAGTCAAATTGGAAAACTATCATCAGTATGTTTAGATTAAAGATATTTGAACTTTTCATATTTCTCTCCATAGTAGAATTGTTTCCATCTTTTATGAAAAAATAGTTAGTAGTATAAAAAAGTGAAATAAATTTATTCATATTAAATTTTGTACCTATAACCACCCCCGTCCAGTATCCCTATGAATAACTTGGAGTGGTAACTTGCTCCCTCATTTTTGAGGCAACTAAATAGGGAGGAGTTGGTTGATCTATTGATGGGATGCTGATTAAGGGTGTGAGTGATGGTGTAGGGGGGAAATTAGAGGGAATATCTGATGCTATAGCATGGGATACTGATGTATTATCTCTGGGTATGGTATAAGGAACTTTGACTGAGAGTCGACTGGAATCAGTATAACATTTCCTCCTTGTCATTCCTATAATTTAACCAAATAAAATTAACTTTAGAACATTTATTTCAAAAAAATTATGCAAAAAAATATAAATGATAATAGATGAACAATACTGAAAAAATATATATAGCTATGATAATGAATGACTGCAGAAATAACATAAGTGGTTGATAAATGAATGGATCACTTCACATACAATCATTATCTCATTAAATCATTTTTTTCTTGATCCATCATTACTTAATCTACTTCATCCACCCTTGAAAGGATAAAATTTTCAATATCATGATGGAAAAATAAGTTCACATCTTGCTGTTGGTGAGATCCAATGTCAAAGGTCTAATATTCCACTTCATTACCCATATCATACAAGTATTTTTATTTTATATGAGCAACTAAAATCCACCATTAATCCATGAAATCTTCCATATAATATTATTTTTGTGATGATAAGATATACATATCATGTAATTCATATTCACCAATATCCATCAAGCGAGAGAATTTCATAGAAGTAAATTTCAAAGAATCTCTTTCAACACCCCTGATAATATCGACCCAATTTCATTTGAATAGAACAACTGAAAAATTATTGTGGTAGTTTAATTCAATAATATCATTCAACTTCCCATAGTATCCCACTTTATAAAATTTCAATACACCACTATTATGTGTTTTCAAACCCTCTTCCCGATCGACTGTATGAAAATTAAATCCATTCACATTGTAAGTATTGAAATTCCTAACCCATTTTAGAGGACCTCGAGAAAGACACTTAAAGTATTATGAAAACTCATCTTGAGTGTCAGTATTCATGATCTATAGAAAAGAAATATTCATTATTATATTTACAAAATATATGTGTCAACCTAATATATGTATTGATTCCAATATTTATGAACTTACACATCATGGAAATCATTCTATAAGCTCTTTATTTACATATTTTGTTTTATCTTTCTCATTTCCTGTTCGACCTCATTCATATCTTTGTTTGTATCGTAAAATCTTTAATAAATAGATCTAAAATTTAACTATTCCTCAGAACATATATATGTGACTATAATATTGTTTTCATATCAGTGTAGCATTATAGCTCCTCCCAACAGATCAACCAATAACATGAAGGATTTTTTATTTTGCATGTAGTTGAGACTGAGTCGATGTGTCATCAACATTTAAAACTCGATTAAATATTCTCTCAATATCATCCAAGTATCTAGAACAAAGGATAATAAAATCCTCTACCCAATAACCTTAAGAAATAGAGCCTTATGGTTGAGATTTATTTTTCATGTATGATATCAAATGCCCAATATATCTATGAAATAAAATAAAAAAATATAATTGTGTATTTAATGAAGTTACAATAATTTTTTACAAAAATTCAAAACATATAAATAAAGTACATATTCATTGTATTCATCCATCCATAATGTATGAGCCTCTTAATTTAGAATCCTTGACCAAATTCATAGTAAAATGCACCATGATAGTAAAAAATAACAGAGGAAAGATCATCTCCATTGCACAAAGTGTAAATAAAAATCTATCTAGAAGGTTGTAAAGCTCAAATGGTTATATAGTTTTCCCACATAGTTTTCTAAATAATGTTCAAAATTGGAGTACAACAACAGTAATCTTTTCAGGTAATAATTTGTGTAATGCCAATGGTAGTAACTTCTGTAAAGAAATATGAAAATTGTGACTTTTAAATCTATGTAACATATGATGATTTATGTTAACACACCTTGAAATGTTACTTTAATACCCATAAGATACATTCACATGTTTTAAAATTATAAGTAAAGTAACTTTATCCCTATTTTTCATTGAAAAATTGACGAATCATACTTTCTGTTATCATTTGGCTAGGGATCACACTTTATGTTTATTTTTTGTAAGTATTTATGAGAATTTATACGATTATTTGATTTTCCAGGATCATTAAGTAGTGTAAATATCAAACTGTTACAAACTTTCTTCTCAATATGCATAAAATCAAGATTATGCCACAAAAAATTAAATTCCCAATATAGAAATTTGAAGAGTATAATTTTTTTCTTCCATTGTTGCATTCCTATTTCACATGATGATGCACTTAGAACTCATTTCCCACTATCATTCAAATGATGCACCTTCCCAAATTTTGTTTCAACATTTTCATGTTGTGAAAATATTTCATAACCTCTCAAAAACTTTATAAGTGGTGTACGATATATATAATCAATGAATTTTGACAAGTTCTATCGAAATATATGAGATGCATTGTGTAATCTTTAATGAAACAATAAGAATTTTTTTTATTATGAGGTAGTAATTTGGGATAGAAATAAAAGTTACAAAAAAGTCAAGCCAAACCCATGTAAGTGTTCCAACTAGCTATATTTCAAATTCCAAGGAATTCCCTAATGGTCCACATTAGATAATCTTAATTTTTGAACATTTTTCTAGAAGATGCATCATATGTCTCAACATTGTTGATGTATTAGTCCTGTAATTATTCAATTAAAGGTTACAAGTATACTTCAATATCATTTCCAGGATTTTTTTCTAGGAATAATCATCAAAATAATAAAATAGGTTTGTTGTATACACATCCATGAAGGTAGATTGTAAGGGATCAAAACAATAGGCTAAATTCTATAACTGGTGCTCAAAGTTACAAATGGGTTGAATCCACCAACAACCAATCCCAGTCGAACATTTCTAGGATTAGATGAGAAATATGGAGGTAATGAATCAAATTTCTTCCACGATTGTGAATATATTGGATGTCTCATTAACCCATCATCATTATTATATATATAATTCCACTTCATGTGCTCTAGTGTTTTCAATTAAATAAATAATATTTTCAATCGATGCTTTAAAGGAATGTAACACAAAAACTTCGTAGGTTTGGTCCTTTGTTCTTCTTCATAGTACTATAATGATTCAAACATCCAACATCACTCATTGAATTCTATTTAGAAGAAAAACATTTTTTTTCAATACTTCCTTCTTGAATCCTCTCCCCAATAAATCATACAATACTTAAGACATGTATATATTTTTATATAATTCATACCAAGCTTGTTAATTTTTTTTTCATATCATAATAAGACTCAGGGATCTTTGCTTTAGGAAATTAATCACACAAAATTCCAATATAATGGACATCACCTTATTTGTAATTATACATAGGTATTTGATATGGTACAAATTCATAAGAAAAGAATGTTTTGAATATTTTAAACATAAACTATAAAACTATTGATTTCCATTGTTAAATAAACCATGAAACACATCTATCTTCTCAGTGAAGTTTTCTATTACATTAGTTTACATATAATCAAGAGGTTGATATAATGATATGTTAAAATATTGATCTGGTTGTCCTATAGTCTCAAAAACATAACTTGTCACATTACTATTTGTAGCACCCTCAACTAGTTGTTATGATCTGTTTTGATGTTGATGCTGGTGTCTTATAATGACAAATGCATTATTTATAAGGTTTTTCATTTAATTTTCTATTTTCAATGAAGTTGGGAGCTTATTATATTGATTAACATCTATGGTCAAAGCTTTTGTAATGTTCAATTCTCTATTCCAAATCCAACAAAAACATTGATATGGGAATTGCTCCAATATCAAGTGTTTATAAACTTTATCTCCCTTCAACCATCTTCTAAATTTAAATTTAGTGCATGGACATCTTATTATTCCATTAATGGATATATTGTAAATTGAACAATAAATAAACTCCTCCAAACTCATAACACACTAAGGTGTGTTCCTCAGTAATTTGATCCAGCTTTTATCCATATATAGAAAAATGTTCCTACACATTATTATAAAAATTAAAACACATAACTATTACTAAGTAGGAATAGAGATAATCATTAAATCTAGAAAAGTGGAATTAGTTGGAATTAAATAGATTAAATATCTAATTAAAATGTAAAATCTTTTAATGAATAGATAATCTATTGGAATATAAAGGGGTGTTGGTTAGTGAGTAGTTTCCCAGAATTTAGAAATATGGTAAATGGTGCTAAAAAATATATTAATAATCAAAAATTTATTTTTATATTGGGTTTCTTTTTTGGTAAAACACACCTTAGAAAAGGAACATATGAATCAAATGAAACGTTTATCCCGATCTTCAAAACCCCAAACTCATAATACAAAAAAAGTACTAAAAAGAGTATTTCAAATCAATCAGAGGTAACACGAGAAAAACAATTAGAAGAATATGTTTTTATAACATCCAATTAAAAATAATATGAAAAAATTCCACTATTAAAAAAATACTACAAACTAGAAAATTTTAAATTTTAAATCAATTAGAGGTTTCCTTTTAGAAATTCCTTTGCTGATGGACCATTAAAAGACAAATCATGAAATATTTCATCATTTATAAATACTAGAAATATATTATTGAAAATCCATTATAATATATTTGGTAAAACTTCTCCTAAATCCCAATAAAATTCTAAAAAACCATCCAACAATATTATTTAATTTAAATACCACATTATAAAAAATATATGGCTCATAAAATTTGATCACATAAACATTAGTAAAAAACATGTAACCAAAAATAAAAAACCATTGAGGTAATTTTCATTGATCATTTCATTTACCTGTAATATTATTAAATTTATAAAAAACACATTTAAATAAACTAGTTTAATTTAAAAAATAATTTCATCATTCTCTAATTAAATCCGAATCATTTTAAATTATTTTAAACTTGGGAGAAATCAAATTTTTGTGACTTATCATCCGTATTCATATTCCAGGTCAAGATTCTCATGGATTAAACATGTTCCCAATTTTTCTTGTTTCAAACCATCATTATCAATTAATTCATGGATTAAAAACCCAAAAATTATATTATATATTACAACATGCCCTCATGTACAATAATCAAATAATTGGGAAAATATCAAATAGCTTAAAAAATTAAAGCCAACTGTCCATTCTAACATTGTTATATTTTATTTACTGTTATACTCATTATACTAAACTTACTTTTTTTTACTATGTACATAAACTAGAACAAAATACACAATTATTTATTATGTTTTAAAATTATCCAAAACCAAAATAGTTCACCTTCTAGAATTTTTTTTATAATAATATTAATTATTAATTATAATTCTAAATCATGTAATTTAAGTGAAGGCATGACATGTCATGAAAACTATCAATGAGATGATCAAAAAACATATTCTATCATTTTAATGTGTCCTATATAGTGTATATATGAAAAATACCCTTAAAAAACTAAATAAGTAAACATGTAATTATGATTTTGAGTACCATTATAAAATTCTTAACATTTTTAAAGAGATTGAATTATGATTAAGAGTTATTTATTTCCAATGAAAGTTATTACTAGTTTATCGTCTATTTCCACACCATATTCATGTTCCAATAATCTATAAATCACATTTAAGGGATAAAAAATACACAATTCAAGCACTATTCGGTACACATCATAAATCTTATTTACTATGTTCATGAAACTATTCATTAGAAACTATTGGTTTCATTTAATAGTTGAAGATAAATTCCATGGGTTTATAATATTATTGTAAGATTATTTAACCTCATGTATGAACCAATTAGAACTATAAAAAAAATAATACAATTAATGAATATGATTCTTGATAAAAAATCAAAAAATCCAATAGAAAATAATAATACCATAATCAGTAGTCAAAAATCAACTACATAAGTCTACAAATCTAAGGAAACAATGTTAGATTCTTGATAAAGAGAGAAATAAGACATATATGAACTCACTTCTGGTATGGGTTTGAGAAAAAAAATGGAAGGGATAGAACTCGGGAAAGGATGATGACTTGGGAAACAGAAAGGGTGGGGGATATGACTACAAAACCGATAAGGGCTCAGGGGGAATGGGGATGTGACCACAACACCTAAAAATATTGAGGTGCACATGATCGGAGGGCTCTGATGATTACCAAGAAATAAAGAGGGGGAGATCACAATGGTGCTAGGGTTTGGGGTTGGTGGGGAAGGGGAGATTGGGGGATAAGGGTGGGGTGGGGAGGAAGAATTTGGAGCACTAGTGAGGGGGGTGGTGTTAGGGGGTCAGGAGGTGGGGGGTGGGGGGGGGGGGGTGGGTTAGTGCTATGATTCTAGGTCATGGAGAAATGTGAACTTAGGGGATAAGGTGGGGTATGGAAGAGGGATCTAGGTAGAAGGTTTGGTGTGGTGGTGAGGATCACCTGTATACCAGGGTTTGGGGTCGAGGAGAATGCGAGCCCGGGGAGAGAACGATCGGGGGAGGTAGAAGGGTGGGGCTTGTGGAAATTTTGTTTTTTAATAAAAACAAAAAATTTAGTGGTAGTTTATTAAAAACCATTAGTAATAAGTTTAATTTTGTGTGTGGATATTTAGTAAACTCCCTCTAAAAAATCACCACTAAACAAAAAAATATGTTGTAGTGATATGATGTTACTATTTCACCTTTATAAGCCCATGCGAGCTCTACTCAGTGATAGAAACAAGGTATTGAAAGTCGTGAGAACCACTACAATTGGATTTGGGGCTTATGTACTGGGATTTCCCTTGGAATATTTTTAATATAGAGCTCAAACCTTGGGGAGGGATCCTACGTATCCTGATTATTGTTAGAATTAGAGTTACCTTAGTTTAGTTATATTATTAGCCCACTTAAGGTTGAGGTATAATGATCTTCCCATTGGGATGATTAGGTCCTGATGGTTGAAATGTCATATACATGAGGGGACTTACACCAAAGTGGATTTCTTTTTGGGCTTAGGCCTTAGGAAGGTTTCCTATAAATCGTGATTATAGAAGGAATAATAGTCATCGTAGTTCAACTAACTAGGGTTTACATATAGATGTTTCCTTATATAATGATATGATTGATTCAATTCTTTAAGCCCATGTGATCTATTCTCAGTGTAGGAAACAAGGGATGTTAGATAATCAGTATCATTTCTTGTGTATGTGGGACATATGTGCTTGTACTGCCATTTGGATGTTTTATATAAAGCTTGAACCTCAAAGAGGCAACATATGTATCCTAATTATGGCATGAATTAGTGTCATTTTAATTATTTTGATTGGGTATTACACACTAATGTTTCCCTATGATTGTGGTTTACACACCAAGGGTGGATAAGGGCATGGAGTTCTAGGATCCCCTATTGTCTTGGCCTACTTGTTTTCTTGATTTGATTGACTTCCTACTTGTAATGCATTTATTTTATGTTTGACATGTCAGATAATGTCTTCCTGACTTGTCCACATAAAATCTTATAATCCACTTGGATTGTCTGGAGGACATCACGTAACTTGTATTTAATGTTTGAGGGTCATCACTTGATCGATGATGACTTGTCTGGAGGACATCATGAGATGTGGCCGACTAGCCCTGGAATCCATCACATGACCCCAGATGACATTCTTGGAGGGAGTGGAATGATCTAGCCGACATTCCCTGGTGTCATCATGAAATATGGGTTACATTCTTTGAGGGTGTTGCAAGATTCAATGAAACATGGCTATAGGGTGACATGAGAGTCAATGAGACATGTCTATAGGGTGGAGCATGATCATGGATAACATTTCTAGAGGACATCACGGGACCTGGTTGTCATGCCCATAGGGAATCATGAGAACCAGTTGACCTACTCAGTTGCTACCGTGAGACTCAGTTGATATACACTAGTGTCTATGCATGAGTCAATAAACCTTTCTAAAGAACATTGTGAAGTCTATAAGACAACCCGAAGGGCCACGCAAGACTAGGGTGGCATGCACGGGGGGGGGGGGGGCACCACGTTACTTAATTTGACATGTCCATAGGACATCACATGATCAAAATTCTATTTTTGAGGACTGTAGCGATACTTGGGCCACATGTAATGGTGTTTTCACATGTCTTGAATGGATCACATGAATTTCATGAGGATTATCGTATATACCTTTAAAATATGTATTTCATTATTTTAGTATTTGTTACATATTTTTATTGTAAATGAATTATATTTATTCATTGTTTCACTTATTTTATGACTCATGGGATCTAGAAGATATGCAGTGTGTTCTCCAGATGTCATTCTAGAAGTTCTTTTCATAATCTATGGTGATCACATGAAGAATTTATTCATGCCATATGATTGTACTATTTATTCTCTAGATCTTTACCTAATGGGAGGATTTTATAGTAGTGAGATCTAATACTCTAAGAAATCCCCTCTAGTGCTGATAAAAAGTTCCAAGATATGAATAACCAAAGTCCAAAATTATCTCCCTTTTCATAATGGGGTGGGGAATTTATAGGCCTCACTATACTATTTAGTTGACGCGTTGAGTGGTATGTATCATGAAAATCTAGGATCAAGTCGGTTGAGGGCTTCAACATAACATGTCTTTGCAAGGTCCTACTATTAATCACTCTGAGGGTGTCACTTGATTTTCAATGACCTTGAGATTACTCCCCCAACACATCCTTTATTGCATTATTTCAAATTAAATGGGTTTTTTGGGTGATGTGAACGTGCTAAGGGACTTTAATATTGTATGATTGGCATGTATGAGTGCTTTCCTAAGACCAATAAGCCTACTAAAAGGCTTTAGTGTGATCTTTAAGGCCTTTTTTGGGATATTCCGCAAAATAAGGATAGACTACCAAGGCACCTTCAGGAAACTGAGTCGGCTTGTCAAAGGGTCTTGGGAGACCATTATGTGGACAACCTAGGTGAGTCGCATGAGTTTTATGACAGATATATGCCCCCTCATCTTCTCCATTTTATTTCATTTTTTTTATTTTAAAAAGTTTGGGTAGTTAGCAAGGCTGTATGAGTATTTTTGAATAAAATAACTTTACCTCTTTCTGATGTGTCACATGACCAATATGAGGGTCTTGAAGAGATGTGTGAGAATTGCATAGACAATTCCAACTATTTGTCCCCATGGAGACAAATGGGGTGTGAAAGGTAGCCTAGAAATACCCGTGACCCTTCGTGTGATGGGGATGATAGGAAATATGGCTTTCACGAGGAGAGTAGAAAATGAAACATGGGTCTCGTGGTTTCTTTTGAATCACTGGGGTAACATTTCCTGAGTTTCATGACCGTGATAGGATCCTTACTCCATTACATTTATTTCCATTATTTTATTATAAAATGTATGAGGATATCAAGAGTTTTATTTAATGTTTTAAAGGATAATAATTATCCTCATCAGTGATTCATCATGAGAGTATTACAAATACAAGAGGCTCCATCCTTTTGAATATTTTCCTCATATTTTCAAATGAATTCAAGATTTTTTTCAAGTATGTTCAGATTGACAAGCCACATGGCCTGGGGGAGTTTATCTGACTACCACTATTTGACAAGTGATTTTCTGAAATTCCTTCACAAAAGGTGATTTATGGGATCATCCCAAGGTTATACGCTACACATGGATCCTTTTCTTGACCTTATGATATAATGTGATCGCATATCCCTTAGAGGCTCACATGATCCACTAGTCTTGACTTCTTTCTTCATTTTATTTTTCATGGAAAATAATAATAATGTTTTGGTATTTATTCCTCTATAGATTTTCCGATTCTCATCTAGAGGGATTCAAAAAATTCCCCTTCTTAAGAGAAATTTTTGTGAGGGCAAGGGTTCGGTTTTGAGGAAAATAAATTCCCTCCCGAGTCATTGGTACTATCTCTAATCGGTATCTTAGGAAATACTGGGTCTTCCAGGAGACATTTGTTATCATGAAGAGTGTAACACACCAATAATTTACAATATTTTAATTTTTGAATAATTATAATTTTGCTGTTAGCATGATTTATACAAAAGGATAAACTTACGCTACACACAAAACTGAACTAGCTTACATTATACACAAGACTGAGTTTTAATACCTTTTAATGGTGATCCTATTTTAAAACTACATTTTAAAAATTTTAAGAATTTTAATTTTAAAAATAAACACCATTTTTGATTCCAATTTTTTTAAATTATCTTAGGTTTAATTTTTTGTATTTTTCTGAGAAACTTCATTTTTTGACCAATAGTAAAAATTACTTCATTTTACTAAAACAATAATGTCTTTTCGTTTACAAATTTATTAATGTTAAATTTAATTTTAAATTTGTTTTAAAGTCAAATCAGCTCAATTATTCATCTATTAATACAATTTAGTTCATTATTATCAATTTCACTTTGAAATTGAATATAAAAACTTAACAAACTTTTGACCATTTTCCTACTTAAAAAACCCGCTATTTTGGCTCATATGTGAGATTAGCATTAATCTTAATATTCCCTCTTATGTGACTTTAATTTTGAAAATATGATATAAAAGATTTTAATCAGTATAATATTTTTTTCTAATAAGATCAAATTAATTTTTAATATATAAAAAATTAGTGAAAGTGATTAAAATTAATTGTGGTGATTAAGGTAAAATTAATCTTAATAAGGAACTAAACCATACCCACAAGGACAAAAATGACTTGGAAACTTTTCAAAAAGCCATTATATGCTAATAATTACACAATATCCCCTCTTGGTTCTAATTTTATGGGTTAATGGGATATTATTAAGTGGAAGCTCCCCATATAAAAGTTTAAGTAAGGAAAAAGACAAAAAAGTAACTTTTATTATCTTTAACATTTATAAAACATTGATATATGTAAAAAACATCATATTTTCAGTGATAAATATCATTTTAAATTATAAATGGGTTATTTTTATCATAATAATTTATCAATAAATTTTACAGATGATTTTTTACATAAAATGATTATCAAATGCCACTATAGTGATTATTTAGTTAATAATTAACTAAATTAAATGATATTATAAATATTAAAAGTGAGGCATATTAATTGAATTACTACCATAAAATAGTTTTTTAGTTTATTATATCATTTTTTAAAATTTTAAACTTAATAAATTTTAATCCAAATATGGTATTTATATTTAAAATTAAAATTAAATAAATAATGTTAAAATTGATATTACTCTTATTTTAAAATAATTGATATATTATTACATGATTTAAAATTAATAAAAAATAAAACATTCTTCCAAGTGATTTAAAGTGTTAATAAATATTAAATATGGTATATTAATTGACAAATTTATCTTTTATAATTAATATATTTATCCATATATCGTAAAAATGTTGTTAACACCTTCCGGGTCTAAGTAGTGTTTTAGTGCCTCTCATATGCTTGTTTTAAAATCAATTTAAAAAAGTCATGGGTTTTTTTTTTGTTTTATAAATTAGATATAATATTAATAATTTATTTGATCTATATTTTCTAATAAATCTCACTTTACTTTAGTATTAATTGTTAAATTACGTTTGTTATAAAACTAGATGCTTTATTAAAAACCAAAATGATAAAATTTGGGAATCTTAGAAGTTAAGGAACCAAATTATTAAAATACACATATTTAGTTGTGGTGGAGATTTTCACTAACCATTATTCAACTTTAATCCACTATTTTTCCATTTTAAGGCACTATAGGTAAGGTAGACCTCCCATTAATGAATATCTTTTGGTATGTACAACAGTGTCACTCCCATCTACTATAAAAAGTCAAGAACTATGCCCCTTAATTACACTTGTAAAGCCACTTAAGTTAGGATAATATATGCCCAAATAGTCTCCAAAAATACCTAACCTATACACAGAAGCATATACTTGGATATAAAGGCACATAAGGAAGCCCTTTGGTACAAAGAAAAAGGAGTTACCCAATTAAGAGGTAACGTCTTATCTCAATATCTCTAGTTTCATTTCCATTATCCACCCCCTAAATGCAGCACCCAAACACTTCATGGTATGTTTCTCTTAAATACATTATAGTTATAGCCTATATTTCATTAATCACTAAGAATCTATGGAACAAAACATGGTTAATTATAGGAAATATCCATAACCTAGCCAAGTAAACCTAATTTTTTCACTTCTATGACGTGAATTTCGAAAATCTGACATACATGGTTGTGATCAGTATGTTATTTGGAGTACAATAAGGAAAAATAAATTTTCTATGAATAGTAACCTACCCTTATGAATAGTAACCTACCCTTATAAATAGTAACTTAATCTTATGAATAGTAATATGACTTTTATGAATGGTATCCATACCATTGAGTGTATAAATGAATTTAGGCACCTTAAAAATGAAGATGAAAATTTTAAGTTTTTATATTTTTTGATTAAATAATGATTTTAAATAAATATTTAATTAATCATATTTAGAAAATTATTTTTAAAAAATGGAATTCATTTTTGGATTGAACACGTCGAAAAATGGTTATGGAGAATTTTTGGGATTTTTCTGAAATACTTAAATTTTTGATGAATAGTAAAATCTGACAATTCACAATAAATGCCAAATAATGGATTAATTGAGTCATTGATGATGATCTTCTGATGTAAGCCTAATTAGTTCTAAGTCACATGCATATATTAATTTTATTGGTCATGTAATAATCACTATTGGTTGTCTTGAGATGAAATAATAAATTAATGATTATAATATTAAGAAAACTCCTCTCCCCTCCACTATATAAACCACCCCTCACCCCCTCTTCCTCCCACACCACTCAAGCTTCAATACTTTGCCTAAATTATATCAAATACTCTTCCCAAGCCCTCTCCCCTCGTCCAAGACCTTCTGGTATCACCAAAAGTCCAAAAACAAAGGCCTTAAGAAGATTCTCAAGGAGAAGTACTCAAGAGGCGAACCTTCCTTCTCTTTTCATTCAATTTCTTTTACAAAGTTCCATTATTTTGTTATCCCTTCTCACCTACCCTCATCCAAATGCCATGATAATTCTAGTACATTAAATGTACTGTATTTTCATTTTTCTAATGGAATATTTCATCATAATATCTCCTTTACCCTCCTTTTATACAATAAATGAAAACACCGCCCGAGATGTGTAAATTTATCACACTCAAGGAAGACATGTTTTCAATTTTCATTACTATCTTCAATACTGGTCATGAAACATTTTAAATGGTTGAACCAGGTCATAATATATGTATTTTATCTGGATTAATGTTCTTTAATCTTTACACGTTCATAATATGGAATAATAATACAAAACAAGTTTATTGTGCACAAAAACGGCCAAGCCAAATCCAAGCGTTTATTTTAACTCATCGAATGAGTCATCCTCATGGTATATAACCAGAATCATTATAAGAAAATTTATATCTCTTTAATGTCACAAATAATGTATACTAACAATTCTGGATTTATTAACCACATTTCAAATGAACTTTCATGAATGAATACAAGTAAACTAATCATGAAACCAAGTAAGAAAATGCTTCTAAAAAAATAAAATTGAATCTCTTAAACCCATCAAAAAGGACATTAATTAACTTAATAAGGTTATAAAATATCAATTACATGTTTATGTGTATCATTAAATATTAATTAATGAAGATAAATTTGATTATTCAGGTCGTTAAGAACAAACAAGAACACCTTCGAGCGTAAGGTAAGGGATACTCTCTCTCACTTTGGTACAAGAATATCTTCTATGTTGTTCCCTTTTATTTTTAATTCCTAATGATGGGGTTTGTTTTTTAACTTACACCAGAATACCCTTGTGACATATAAATAATGGACCTTTACCTCTCATTAAGCCCTCACAATAACACTCGTTACCATGCTGAAATGTTTGTAAGGGGTTTCTCATATCACTTTCATTTCTGTAAGATTTTCATTGTTCGCCACTTATTTCTTGTATGTGGTATATGTGTACTGCCATTTGATATATAATAACATGATTCTATTTATATTCTTGTTATTAAATGATTCATTTTAGGGTTATTAAGTTCTGTTCATATGATTCGACTGATTACATTATGGTAAGAGACTTTGTCTCAACTACTATTTTGTTGTGTCTAACTTTGTATTGTGCAGCTAATAATCCTTATGTGGTGTACCTACTACCCATTTGAGATCACTTTTCATTTGAAATTATATTTATTTTAAATATCCAGAATCTCATATCATGGATATGTTTGTTTTCTGAACTGTATATCATTTTACATACGATGTTCATTTGGAAAGTTATTTTAATTATGGAAATATTGATGAATCTGTATACTCTACTCTATACGGATATTGAAAAGGCAGATTTATATTGTATTCAATCAATGTATAAGAAATTATTTGGACATTAAGTGGCAGGTGTGGCCCGCTATAGCCCCTCTATGCATCAGTAGGTCTCATGAGACAAATCAGATGGCGACAAACCCTTCGAGTTTGTTTCCAAAAATCAGACGGGTTTATACCCACATAACTAAACCATTTTGACGGTATTATGGTTTCATGTGCTAGATACATGACGTCAAATTAATAAGCATTATATTTTTTCATTATCATTTATTATTATTATCCATGATGTTTTCTCTATGATAGAAATCTGTGGATGCAATTTCATTCTCAGTTTATTAATTGAATTAGTTTTTCATTTATTCACTAAGACATAATGATTATGTCAGATTGATTGTGATTCACTTATTATTGTAATCATGATTTTTCTATTTGTAACCCTTACTGAGCATTTTAGTTCACCCCTTTATTTGTTTACCTTCAATAGGTGATGAATAGAAGGTCATTTATTGAGTTCATGTGGTTGCAGTTTTTAGTTTTGTTATGTATTGTATCTTGTAATCTTTTTCAATGTAATTTGTGTTAGAACTATGTATCTAGTTTCTTCAAGAATACTAAACTGATCGTTCCTTTGGGATTATTCATTCCTTCTAACCATGCCAATATCACAGGTAATGCGCCAACTCCATCCTAGAGGGGTTGGGGTGTTAAAGTTGGTATGAGAGAAAGTTTAGTAGAAAAATTGGAAACTAGAGTAGGAAATGTATAGTAGAGAACAAATCCCCAAGGTATAATTTGAGGATAAACATACAAGAACATCCTGGTATTTTGGTAAGGAATAGATTATGTGGATATTTTAAGCAGTACATCCCTGTCTGGATACGAGCAGGTAGAGGCGGCTCTGGCACAAATGTATCTAGGGGTAAAACCCAAAAACACCACTTTAAGCTAGACTCGAATGAGAACTGGTGCACGAACACATGCCTTGCTGCACTCTTGGTTATGACACTCCCAGGGGATATGCTTAGGATAATTTACATTTTATTTACAAGCCATTATGAAGTAGTTTAATGTAAATTTTTCCTCATAGAAACCATGTTTATAAGACTAGATATGCATAGAATTTCAATCTATGTTGAGTGCTTTTCTATTTGTGATTTATAAACCAATCTAGTGTATCCCATTATTCAGAAATGGCTTCTAATGGAATAAGGGGAATCAATAATCATGGGCAAGGTAGGGATCTTCCTACTAAGAAAGTCAACATAGTCAATGTTGGAGCAGATCAGATCATGACCATATTGGGACAACATACTCATGTTGTAATGAATAACCATTCCACACCTGTGTTGGATTGTTTCATGCGGAAAAAATCCCCATATTTTAGCGGGACTACTAACCAAGTGGTTGTAGAGCAATGGATGAAGTCCCTTGAAAAGATATTCATGGCATTAAGATGTAATGAAAATGAAAAGGTAGTACTAGTAGTATATTATCTCAAGGGTGATGCTGATCAATGGTGGTTCTTGATTCAGAATACCATAGAGGAAGAAGAAATAGAAGATATGGAATGAAGAAATTCTAAGGAAATATTCTTTGAAAAATATTTTCCTCGTGAAAAACAATGTAAAAGGAAGAGGAAATTCCTTAGCTTAAAACAAAGGGAAGAAGAAAATGTTGAAGAGTATGAGGCTACTTTCACAAGGATGGCCAGGTATGCTGTAGATTATGTACGTGACTCGGTAGACAAGATTGATCATTTCTTTGAAGGTATTAAGCCAATTCTTCGAAGGGCACTATATTCTAAATCTTTTTCATCATATGATGAAATTTTATCAATTTCCATAAAAAAGAGATGGAATTTTCTAGATAAAATCTTTTCAAAGGAAACCAAGATAAGAAGTGGTACTCTGATAACAAAGGAAAAGGAGAAGCCCCAAAGAAGATCATGGGAACAAAGCTATTATCATTATATGGGAACTTTGGAAAGAATCATCTTGGGAAATGCCTAAAATTCATGGGAGTCTACTATAACTGCGGAGAAAAGGGTCATCGATCTGATGAATGTAAGGGGAAGAAATAATTCAATGATATTCAATGATAAAATTGTAGAGAGATGGGACACTATTCAAATGAGTGTCTTAAGAACCAAGGAAACATGCCTCAGAAAAAGCTAAGAGAACATGAGAGAGCCTATGCGATTACAACCGTGGAGGTTGAAGTTTCTAATGACGTGGTGGTAGGTACTTTAATTGTTTCCTCAAACTTAGCCAACACTTTATTTGATTCTGGATCATCGCATTCATTTATATCTTCCCAGTTTCCAAGAAAATTAGATATGTACAATTTGATTTAATAAAGGAGTTATCAGTCAAAACTTCCAGGGGATGTATCATTAAAACAAAGGCATGTCGACTAGTCCCCCTCCAGACACCAAAACTTGCTTTAGTTTCTAACCTTATCATCATACCAATGACTTAATTTGATATAATTATCAGTACGGATTGGATATCAAATTTTGATGTAAAGATTTTTTGTAAGAAGAAGGAAGTTACAATTTTTGAAAATGGTGTAGAATCCCCTGTCTTTAGGGAAGAAATTTCACCACCTGATTCTTATCTAGAACCACCCCCAGTAGCTATACTGAATTAAATACTTGGAGTGGAAGATAAAAAATATCTATGGGTGAGGAAAGAAATATTCAAATTGAAGATGTTCACATAGTGCAAGAGTACATTGATGTATTTCCAGAGGATTTACCTAGACATCCTCCAGAACAGAAAGTTGAGTTCTCTATTGATATAATTCTTGGTGAAAGACTAATATCAAAGACTCCCTATAGAATGGACACTATGGAATTAGAAGAGATAAAGAAACAACTAGAGTATTTGAGTGAAAAAGGATTTATTTGACCTAGTGTTTCTCCATGGGGATCCCCTGTCCTCTTTGTTAAGAAGAAAGATGGATCCATGAGGCTTTGCATAGATTACAGGGAAATCAATGCTATTAAAATAAAGAATAAGTATCCTCTTCCCCTGATTGATGATTTATTTGATCAAATTCATGGAACTCAATACTTTTTTAATATTTACCTTCGATCCAGATATCATCAGTTTCATGTAAGGAAGGAAGATATTCCAAAGACAACATTTCGAACCAGGTATGGGCATTACGAGTTTACAGTGATGACTTTTGGATTGACAAATGCACCCTCTGTTTTCATGGATTTAATGAATAGAGTTTTTAAGGAATATCTTGATAACTTTGTCGTGGTATTCATTGATGATATCCTGGTATACTCAAAAAGCTATGAAGACCATGAGAATCACTTACAGATTATTCAGAGAACTCTTAGAAGTAATAAATTATATGAGAAGTTTAGCAAGTGTGAATTCTGTCTTCAATCAGTTTCTTTTCTTGGCCATATTGTCTCTAAGGATAGAATCCTAATTGATCATGAAAATACAAAGGCAATACAAGAATTCCCCACACCAAAAAACATAACTGAGGTACGCAGTTTTATTGGATTAGCAGGTTACTATCGGCGGTTTGTTCATAATTTTTTCCGACTGGCTAACCCGCTAACCAAGCTCACACATAAAGGAGTTAAGTTTTTATAGACAAAATAATGTATAGAATGATTCGAATAATTGAAAATAATATTGGTCAATGCTACAATTTTGACTCTTCCATCTAGAAGTGATGAATTTGTAATATACAGAGATGCATCAAAGAATGGTCTGGGTTGCGTCCATATGAAAACTGATAAAGTTTTTGCTTATGCATCAATATAGTTAAAGAACCATGAGAAAAATTATCCAACTCATTATATTGAGTTAGAAACCTTAATCTTTTCTATGAAAATATAGAGACATTATATTTACGATGAAAAATGTGAGATATACAAAGATCACAAGAGTTTGAAATAAAATTTCACACAAAAAGAACTCAACATGAGGCAAAGAAGATGGCTTGAGTAACTCAAAGATTACTATTGTTCAATACACTACCACCCAGGAAAGGCGAATAAGGTGCCAAATGCTTTATGTAGGAAGGATCACAGACTTCTGACTCAAATGAGGATTGAGAGAGATACTATATTTTTAGATTTACTAAAGATAGATATGGGATTTATTAAGGAAGGGGAAACATATTTTCTCTTTCAAATGATTACTAAACCATCTTTACTAGAGAAGATAAAAATCTCTCAATATGATGATGAGAATCTGGACAAGAAAATTAATGCAGTTAAGGATGGGAGACTGGCTGACTTCGTGTATGAAGAAGGAGTTCTGAAATTTGGGAAGAGGTTATGCGTTCCATTAGTACCTGATCTAAAAAGGGAACTATTAGATGATGATCATAACTCAAATTTTTCTATACACCTAGGTAGCACTAAGATTTATAGAGATCTGAAGGAATATTTTTGGTGGGATAATATGAAGTGGGAAATTTCTAACTACGTGTCAAGATGTCTAGTTTGTCAACAAGTGAAGGTAGAGAGAAAAAATCCCAAAGGAGCGATGAAACCTCTACATATTCCTATGTGGAAGTGGGATAACATTACAATGGAATTTTTCACAGGACTACCAAGGAAACCTAGAAAGAATGATGAAATATGGGTAATTGTTGATCGACTCACAAAATCATCACATTTCCTTCCTATAAGAGAGGATTTTCCACTTGAGTGCTTGGATAGAAATTATATTAATGAAGTTATAAGACTTCATGGTGTATATCTATTGATTGTGTCCGATCGAGATCCCCGGTTTACATGAAAATTCTAGAAGAGTCTTTAAAGGGATTTGAATACTGAGCTTCATATGAGTTTTGCTTATCACCCCCAAACCGACGGATAGTCTGAAAGGAATATTCAAACTTTAGAAGACATGTTGAGGTCATGATCTCTTGACTTCCAAGGTATGTGGGATCAATACTTGACTTTGGTGGAATTTTCCTACAATAATAGTTTACATTCTAGTATTCAAATGGCTCCATATGAAGCATTATATGGAAAGAGATGTAGAACTCTAACTTATTGGGACGAAGTTGGTGAGAGGAAACTTATAGGCCTAGAACTTATTGAAGAGACCACTGAAAAGGTGAAGACAATACAAGCCCATATTAAAGCATCCCAAAATAGACAAAAGAGTTATGATAACAATATGAGAAAGGATTTGGAATTCCAGGTGGGAGATTATGTCTTTCTGAAAGTATCTCCATGTTGTAGGTTCTGGGTGCAGTGGAATCCTGTTGGTGGGTTTTCCCAACTTTAATTTTTAACGTTAAACAACGTTCAATCTGAGATCCTTCATGTTATAAAATGCTGAATCTTCAGAATTTAACGAGGAACGAAAAACTTAAGAGGTAATCCCAAAACCATAGAAATAGGATCATCATATGTTGGTTATAATTAATTTAATTAATTCACAATAATTACCTTGGTGGAATTCTTTCTTCGTTGATGTCTCCGATCACAATCCTGTGATCCGTTATTACATCAGAGAATAAAAGTGTAGGATTCCTCTAGTGGTGATCCACACGTGTGCCACGTATCTCCAGACGCTGCCGAAGGGATATCCGGGTGCTAGCACGGAAGAACCTTCGCTGGCGATGTCCGCCTTCGATCGCCTTGGTCTCTCGATCTTAAGAGCGTTCTTGGAGAAAAGAGTTCTTTTGGCCTTGAAAGAATTATCCAAAATTTTTGTGCACAATGATTCTTTAAAGGTATTGGGGTTTTGAGGATATTTATAATCATGTTTTGAGGTTATAGAGTTATGACAATAAATAAACGTGTTACGCGTTTTATTTATTTCATTAACTCTTATTTAAAACCCCCCATATCGAATTATTAATTCCTTGACATGCTCCCACGATGATTATAATTAATATCACAGTAATGATATTATTTCCTCAAAATCCCAACTAGAAAAAATACATGCCGTGTAATAATTAATACACGACGTGTACTTGTTTTTCCTTAAAACTACATGGTGTTTATATTTAATATACACGACATGTACTTTTATTTTCCACTTTCCTTTATTTCCTCCTCCACATTTATTAGACCTTGAGTAATGACTATTTATTTCTTAAATAAATGTAACTGCATTACTCACTAATAAATATATTATTTTACCCACAATATATTCTCTCAAATAACTAGTGTCGAAATAAATGTGATCAATCATCCTTAAATAATTATTAAACCATAGTTGGGAGTAATATTTATTTAACTTGTTAAATTAATATTTAACTAAGATACATGGACACACTTAGTGTGTGACCCTCTAGGCCTCTTTCTCAGTGGCATTAGGCGGAGCCTACCTAAAGTCCAAGGTTAGCCTCTAGAAACATGCCAAGGCACCCATAGAGAAAGAAGTTAATGCCGTAATGACGTGTCACCTCATACGAACGCTTACCGTGTAGTATAATCCCTTTGTCACGATATCTCGAATCAAGCGGGTTGCATGCTAGTGTCATCAACCCACGTGCTCGATTATTCTTTCTTTGACTTTCCAAAATTGAACTCACCCATACCTTACCATGGCCATGGATTTATTTAGGCTATATCAATTCCATCAACGGGCCTAAGATATCTACTTCCGTTATGGAACAGAAGGGAAAAATCCTTTCTCGCATTATCTTTTAATGCGGTATTACTCGTGACGCACCCAACGTATCCTACCTCGCTGCGAACAACGTGTCATCACAGTTTTCTTCAATACATCTAAGTGCATGAGTTGTAATACCCATTAATAATAATTTCAAAGTCTAAGGATCAATACACACATCCACAGATAGGAACATCCAATGACACTATGAAATGTGGATTTCCTACTGGCGGGTCTCGTTATCATAATATACTCCTGGATATTACCAAGGGCTCACACCATGAGATGGTGCCTCAAATTTTTATGAGTCCTCACCCCTAATGGCCTGTATAATTTGCGTCCCTCAAATAATATCATCCGGCCATAGAACATATATTCAAGGATAGTGTTATGGCACTTCTGGGTTCTCATCATAGCAGGGATCCACTATGACCCTTTAATGAAACAACTATCCTTAGGACATTATCACATGCATTGTCACGCAGAAGAACAATAAAGATGTGATAAGGCTTTTATTAATGAATAAAGTAAAAAGTAGTTGGTTCTAGTCCACAAACTCCAACACATGTAAGGGTGTCTTAAGGTTCGGTAAGAAATGGAAACTGATCCCCAGGTATATTGGACCATTTGAAATTATGGAAAGAATTGGAGTAGTATATTACTATTTATAAATGCCTCCAAGTCTCTCCAGATTTCATGATGTGTTCCATGTGTCATTGTTAAAGAAATACATTCTAGACCCAATGCATGTACTCACATATGAAGAAATAGAACTGGAACCTGATTTGTCATACTGTGAAAAGCCTATCGGGATTCTTGACACAAGGGATTAGGTATTGAAAAATTGAAAAACTCGTCTAGTAAAAGTTCTTTGGAAAAACCAGAATATGGAGGAAGCGATATGGGAACCTGAGGATGTTATGAAAAATAATCACCCACATATTTTTGGTGAGCTTCATACATAAAATTTTGAGGATGAAATTTTCGAAGGAGGGAATAATGTAGCACCCCAAACACTTCATGGTATGTTTCTCTTAAATACATTCTAGTTATAGCCTATATTTAATGAATCAATGACCCTCTATGGAAAAAAAATGGTTACTTAAAAGAGATATCCATAACCTTTTCCAAGTAAACCTAATTTTTTCACTTCTATGATGTAAATTTCAAAAATATGACATACATGGTTGCGATCAGTAAGTTATTTGGAGTCCGATAAGGAAAAAACAATTTTTAGTGAATAGTAACCTAGCCTTGTAAATAGTAACCTACCCTTATGAATAGTAACTTACCCTTATGAATAGTATTATTATTCTTATGAATGGTATCCATACCATTGAGTGCATAAATGAATTTAGGCACCTTAAAAATGAAGATGAAAATTTTAAGTGTTTATATTTTCTGATTAAATAATGATTTTAATTAAATATTTAATTAATTATATTTATAAAATTATATATAAAAAATGGAATTCATTTTTGGATTCTAAACGTCAAAAAATGGCTTGGGTGGATTTTTGGGAATTTTCTAAAATACTTAATTTTTTGATGAATAGTAAAATCTGATAATTCACAATAAATGATAAATAATAGATTAATTGAGTCATTGATGATGATCTACTGATGTAAGCCAAATTGGTTAGAATTAACATTCATATATTACTATTCTTGGTCATGGAATACTCACTATTGGTTGTTTTGAGAGGAAATAATAAATTAATGATTATAATATTAAGAAAACTCCTCTCCCCTCCACTATATAAACCACCCCTCACCCCCTCTTCCTCCCACACCACTCAAGCTTCAAGAATTCCCTAAATTTTGACAAATACTTTTCCCAAGCCCTCTCCCCACGTCTAATACCTATTGGTCTCACCAAAAGGAAAAAAACAAAGTCCTTAAGGAGATTCTGAAGGCGAAGTACTCAAGAGGTGAACCTTGCTTCTCTTTTCTTTAAATTTCTTTTACAAAGTTCCATTATTTTGTTCTCCCTTCTCACCTCCCCTCATCCAAATTACACGATAATTCATTTAACTTACATGTACTTGATTTTTATTGTGATAATTGAATATTTCACCATAATATATCTTTCCCCCTTCTTTTATACAATAAATGCAAACACCTTCCGAGATGTGTAAATTTATCACACTCAAGGAAGACGGGTTTTCAATTTGAATTACTATATTCAATAATAGTCATGAAACCATTTCAATGGTTTAAACAGGTCATAATATATGTATTTTATCTTGATTAATGTTCTGTAATCTTTACACATTCATAATATGGAATAATAATACAAAACAAGATTACTGTGCACAAAACCGCCAAGCCAAATCCAAGTGTTTATTTTAACTCATCGAATGAGTTATCCTCATGGTATATAAACAGAATCATTATAAAAACATTTATATCTATTTAATGTCACTAATAACATATATTAACAATTCTGGATGTATTAACTACATTTCAAATGAACTTCCATGAATGAATACAAGTAAACAAATCATGAAACTAAGTAAGAAAATGCTTCTAAAACAATAAAATTGGATCTATTAAACCCATCAAAAAGGCCATTAATGAACTTAATAAGGTTATAAAATATCAATTAAATGTTTATGAGGTTCTGGAAATATTAATTAGTGAATATAAATTTGATTATTCAGGTCGTTAAGAACAAACAAGAAAACCTTCGAGCGTAAGGTAAGGGATCCTCTCTCTCACTTTTGTACAAGAATATCCTCTATGTTGTTTCCTTTTATTTTTAATTCATAATGATGAGGTATGTTTTCAAACCTCCACTATACTTCCATTGTGACATATAAATAATGAAATATTCATTTACCTCTCATTAAGCCCTTACAATAACACTCGTTACCATGCCGAGATGTTTGTAAGGGGTTTCTCATCTCACTTTCATTTCTGTGAGATTTTCATTGTTTTCCACTTATTTCTTGTATATGGTATATGTGTACTGACATTTGATATATAATAACATGATTATATTTATATTCGTGTTATTAAATGATTCATTTTAGGGTTATTATGTTCTGGTAATATGATTCGACCGATTACATTGTGGTAAGAGACTTTGTCTCAACTACTATTTTGTGGTGTCTAACTTTGTATTGTGCACCTAATAATCCTTATGTGGTGTACCTACTTCCCATTTGAGATCAATTTTCATTTTAAATTATATTTATATTAAATATCCATAATCTCATATCATGGATATGTTTGTTGTTTAAACCGTACATCATTTTACATACAATGTTTATTTGGAATGTTATTTTAATTATGGAAATATTGATGAATCCGTATACTCTACTCCATACAGATATTAAAAAGGCATATTTCTCTTGTATTTAATCAATTTATAAAGAATTATTTGGACATGAAGTGGTGGGTGGGTCCCTCTATAGCCCCTCGATGCATCGGTAGGTCTCATGAGACAAATCAGTTGGCGACAAACCCTTCAAGTTTGTTTCCAAATATTAGACAGGTTTCTACCCACAAAACTAAACCATTTTAACGGTATTATGGTTTCATGATAGATACATGACTTCCAATTAATAAGTATTCTCTTTATTCATTATCAGTTATTATTATTATCTATGAGGTTTTCACTATGAAAAAAATCTATGGATGAAGTTTCATTATCAGTTTATTAATGGAATTAGTTTTTCATTTATTCACTATGCCATAATGATTATGTCAGATTGATTTTGATTCAATTATTATTTTACTCATGCTTCCGCTATTTTTAACCCTTAATGAGCATATGAGGTCACCCCTTTCATTGTTTACCTTCAACAGGTGATGAAGAGAAGTTCATTTATTGAGTTCATGTGGTTGCAGTTTTTTAGTTTTGTTATGTATTGTATCTTGTAACATTTTTCAATGTAATTTATGTTTCATCTATGTATCTAGTTTATTCAAGACTAATAAATAGATTTTTCCTTTGAGATTTTTAATTCCTTCTAACCATGCCAATATCACAAGTAATGCACCGGCTCCAGCCTATTGGGGTCGGGGTGTTACACTAAAATATCCTTATTCTATGATTCTATAAAAAATATAATCCTAAGTATACTAGGATGTTGTACGTCTAAATTTTATACCTAATAATACATATACTTTCATCTAATGGGTAACAAAAATACTATTTTTGTGTAGGACGAACTAATGCCTCACGAAACAATGATTGTTCATTTTTACTTTACCACCTCTCATGGTGGCTGTTATGATGGAAAATACAATTATATATATGATTTTTATAATATATTTATGATTTTATAATTATTTTATAACACATACCTATATACATTCCATTTTACGTAAATATGATAGCATCACTTATAGATGTGTGGACTACCGCCCCTCAATGCAATGTGATTCATTAATGCTATATATAGAAAGTATTAAGGATAATATTAATAAAAATATATGAAATACATATAATAATAATATATATATATATATATCAATTAATTTTCATTCCATTAAAATACTATAATGAAATGAAAGTAGCGTTCATGTGTACGTACAACCTACTGTCTCCTTTAACGATGCATTCTATTAACTATATACAATTATTATAGATTAATATAAATAAATACATACTTATTTTATATGGAAATAATCCATGGTTTACATTCTGGAGATTATTAAACAATTATATATTTAATAATAACAACAAATAATAAGTCAAAAGTAACTTTAGAAAACAAGGAAATTGACACCTTAAATGATTAAAATAATAAAAGAGTGTTAACAAATGGGTAATAAAATATTATAAGGAGTTAATATATGATATTATAAACATGATTATGGGTCTTTTATAAGATATTAACATATTTTAAACAATTACACATTATGATAAATACCACACAACAAAAATGAAGGTTAAGGCAAGGGATTGTTGTATTATCTTTCTTTCTATATGGCATACACCATATACACCACTTATTTCTTTTGTGTAGTGTATCTAAATCATATTTTTGATAAATTTTATCCTGAATCCTTTCTATTAATTTTATTCAAAACATATATTCATGGGTATTATGATTTAAATGTTTCAATTGGTAAGTGACACATTGAAATGTTTAATGATTAATTTCCTAAAAAATGTTCTTAATGATTATCATTGAAATCTATATTAATTTTATGATTGTTAACTTTTCCTTGAAAAAATCACTTTAGTGTGATAATTATTCATTGGAAATTGCTTTTAATATCCATATTATCATATGATTGATATTATTATTTCCAAAACCATATATCATTTTTACATACAGTGTTCAATTTGATAGTTATTTGATTAACTGGGGAAATATTGATAATTCAGTATTCATTAATCAATACAGGTATTTGATAAGGCATATTTTTTATTATTTAAATTAATTATTAGACATGGGGAATTATTTGGATAGGTATGACATGTGTGGGGCCAAGTTATAGATATCCCCTTGTTTCATCGGTAGTCTAATGAGATGAAATAGTTGGCTAGCCACCTTAGAAGAGTTTTTATCTGATAACTAAACCATCTTGTGAAAGACCTTGATGGTATTGGTTCCATGTAACTTGAAAAAATGGATTCCAATAATAAATCACTTCCCTCATTTAGTTTCAATTATTACTTATCCATGAAATTTTTCATCGACAAATCTATGGATACATTTAATTTTTAGTTCATTGATTAAATGGATTGTGTTGTAGTTTCTAACCTTGCCATATTGAATTTTCCTTTTCTAGTTATTTTAATGGCATGTATTATTCGTTATTTACCATTCCATGTTTATTTTGTCTCATTGATTCATTATTTCTTCAGATCTAATTACCCTTACTGAGCCTTTGATCTCACCTTTATTATGTTTCCTTTCCCCAGGTTATGAAGAAGAAATCTTTGAATAAGCTTTAAAGGATGCTGTTTATTTATTTTTATTTTGTATCATGTTTTTATTTTTCATTTCCCAATGTATTATGGGTATCATGTATTGTAATATGGATTTTCAAGATTGTTAAAATAATCAGTTCTTCGAGATTTGATTCCTTGTAATCATGTCAATCTAATAAAATGATGCACCAGCTCTAGGCTTCTGGGGTTAGGGTGTTACATAGAGTACCATATAAATTGTGGGAGAAAATAATGGTTTATTTACCACTACTCAATTATTTATATCTCACTCTTTCCATGATCCTGTCATGCATGATTTTTTCCAGATCAAGCTGTAATACAATTTTTGTGAGACCTCATCATGGTACCATGCTACTAGATATCCCCTAAAAACCAGCATCACAAGACTCCTCTTTCATAGGAGACCGTTCAAACTAATCAAAAACTTTATTTTAAAAATTACTTGAACTTTGGCGATTGGAATGTTTGATTTTTTTGATGGTTTTATGAGATTTGAAGGCTTGATCTGGTGTCCTTTTGACTATCCTATGGATTGTGAGACCATTTTTAGGTCATGTGATCATGATTATTCTTGGGTCATGCGGTTGTGATATATTGTGTTGACTTATGAAATCCATGAGTTCATCAGGGTCATGTGATTCATGAATCCATTTAACGATTCATGCAATGCGGATGATGCTGTTGGTTTATTATGTCTTTCCTTTGACAAAATCTTTTTTGTATCTACTTGATATATGAAACTTTCTAATGTTCAAATGGATTCTTATTCTCTCCCAACTTATTGAAATCCATCTAAGATGGAGGAAAAAGATGTGATAATTCAACGTGATTCCTTCATGGAGAGAATGGATATTATCTGCCACCGCTCTATTGGGTCATTACAGATGAGATTGATAATTTTTATTAGGGTAAAACTCTAGGAATACCCCCTTTCATAATTCCTTCCCCTTTATGGGTATGGTCTTATAAATGATATCCCCATTCCACAATCATAGTTATAGTTCATTACATATTCTTGGATTTATAAAAATCACAACACTTTTTTGAGTGAACATCACTTAGGGTGGCACTTTATCACCCTAATAGACCATAAATATGGGAATATACTGACATTAATTCCTATAGAATTTATAGGACCAATCGTGAACCTGATGAGGATGTTCACATGTACTTCTCAATAATACAGAGGTCTGCCTCAAATGAGATGTTGTGGTGGTCCCCCATTGGGATTTTCAATTAGGAGGTAGTTGTGGAATAGACTAGGGTTGGCCTTTCTAGATAAAACACAATGGTTATAAATTTTATGAGGTGATGAAGAATATTGGCATGTATGAGGCCCTCTAGATATCACATATGTGTTCTTACTACAAAAAAGGTCTCATGACAGAGTTGTTTAGCCGTTGGAGTCTGGACATGGACACTTTCCACGTTATGTATGGAGAGGTGGGAATAAACCTTTGGGATTTGGAGAATAAATGTGGAACACCTATATTTGGTGGGATTTATGATGAGTTTTCCCCTCATGGTCTACTTGGGATGATGTAGTAAGGAATCCTACTCTAACTTGAAAACTGATCAGGTTGGATGAAAGGTTCCTCCAGAAGGAGTTTCTTTAATAAGAGGATATACCATTTAATACATGGGTAGGAAACTTTATCAATAAAATCATATCTGAGTCTGAAGATAAGTAGCTGAAGGCCAGGATTATAAAGAAATCCCATAGTTCATTGAGAACTTACTAGCTTACGGTTGAAGAAGGGAAATTCAAAGAATAGTGATGTGAAGTTGTCCCTCGTATTTATTAGGCTCTCCAACTATCTATATTCCTCACCATATACCTGATTGGGTACTTTCCATGATGGAAAACGATGGAGTTAGAGTTTACACTTTTTTGATGGGAACCTCTATGGTATGGGGGAGTGTATCAGGATAACCATTTTTATAGTGGAAAAAGTATATTGACTTCTGCACCGTGGTTATAAGAGAAAAGATCCTTATAGGATTGTGGGCCCATTAAAAGTATTATGGGGTTGGATAGGATCCCATATGGTAGTTTATGAATATTTCAACATCCTGGGAATCCCAAATTTCCACTTCATACCATACATGAAATGAATAAATGGGGTAAGACCTGTTACCCTGAAACAATAGTATTTTGGAGATTATGTGAGCCACTTTGATTATTTATCCTTCAATCTATATGTTCCAGTTTGATTGGTGAAATTTTTGATATTGGTGAGGCTAGTCTTGATGCACGAGATTATGTGATGTCACTTCATAAAGGATTTATTTCCACGAGTATTGATGAGGAACTTATCTGTGAATGGTACACACCCTGCCAATTCGTCCACCAATTCCTATGTGTCCAGTAAATATGTCCTTGCTCTGTTTATGTTCAATCATAGGAGCATCTGTTGTTATATCACCAATTTTTTCTTATGTTTACAAGGGAAGAGACTCATACTTTGATAGAACTTCCTCCCCATATAGAAAAAATTGGTTTATCTCATAGTTATGATGAGGTTTGGACTTTTTCATTTTCCAATGGGCAATTATCCAAATTAGTGAGTGAGGCCTCCCAACCACTAGATTCTGAGCCCAATCCCATGCCTAGAAAGAAATTTTCTTCTTGAGGGCCAAAAAATCTAGAATCACCATGTAAGGAGGTAATAAATTTTCAATAATCTTCTTTGCTGACGAAAGTGTCAGCTGACACGGCTGTAGTGAATGTGGTACTAGAGGTTAAATCCACATTAGAGTTAGTATTTAATATCTAATCTCGTGAGTGGATGGATTGGAGAAAATGGAACTCATAGGTTGTGATTTGGAGTATATTTTTATAATTAGATCAAATTTTGTAAGGTTTAACCTATATCACTACCCCTCCAGGTATCACTTTAAAAGACTTTCCTATGGAAAACATGTCCCTTTTTCGAGACCTTGAAGCAACTTTGGCCAGTATTAGAGGAAAATTATTTTTTCCCCGCTAGTCTACCAAATTTTTTTCTAAGGTATACTGAAACTTTTAGTGGATGAAAAAGGTTATCCCATTATTGAGGAAATGGTAAGTCTAATCTTATTACCATTTTTAAAGTGTCACAATTTCATTTTAACTGTATTGATGTCCTTTGTGTTTTTTTGGAATAGTGGGAGGCTATAGAGGATCATCCAATTCTTCCATACCATGAATATTATTCCCATGAAATTACTAGGATAAGATCTTGGATGTGATTGGGGGAATGATGATGATGGGTCCCAGACTCAATAGGCATAGATGAATCTAATGATTGCTTCCTCAGGAGAAATAGTTTCAGCTTCAACACCTTTTGGTGATCCCTCCCTAAAAGGGAGGGGGAAAAGGAAGCACTTTGCATTATCAGAGCCTTCTCATAAAAAATCATCAATTAAGTTTGATATTTTAATATTTCTTGGATTTTTATAATTCTAAAAACACATTATAATTTGTCAAAAAATGTGTAGTTCCCCACTAAGCTCACGTGAAAATGTGTGTATCCATTTTTGAGGGTGCGAGTGAATGTTTGGTTGATTCAGTAGGCCATTAACTGTCTAGCCCGACCCATCGAGAAGAGGATATGGACGAGATGCCGGATCAATCACACTCATTTCCCACTACTGATGTTACAATGGTCACACCGCTTGATAAAACATGGGTGGACACACTTTTAGAGGATAGTAACACGAGTATCCATTCTTCTACCATGTTATCCATAATAGAAGAAATTGTTGAAGAAGGTGAATACCTATTTGTGAATGGACACTTTTTTTTATTTGTGTCATATCATTTTATATTATGTTTTTTTCCTGGACTCCTTGAATGTGTTGAGAAATGAATATATCTAGGAAAAACACTAGAAGTTCCATGGATTCACTCATCTTAAGAAGGTGTAACTTCTTCACTCAATGATGGGGTGAGAGAAATATATATTTCCAGTGATGCAACTGAGAAAGGTATGTTTCTAAAATCAGTCATATCTGTCAGTTGTCTGGTGATGCCAATTCATTTATCCTGTGACTAAAAAACCCATATTCCCTTTGGTGCAGTATCTTCACCCTGGGGTTCGAAGGCTCTGGTCCTTGCTCCCCTGGGGGTTCCTCTGACTAGGTCTACCAATGTGGAGGCTGAATCTCTCCGTTCATGATAAAAGATTATGGGAACAACCCATCCTCTTAATGATCTGGTTCCAGAATATATTATAGTTCTTAGGATAAATCTGGACCAAGGAACTATGTCTACATCACTTTATCACTTTATGTAGCAGCAAATGTGGAGGGAGGTCTAGCTTTTAGTGACAAAAACCCTACTGGATGAGCTAAAGGACAGACTGGGCCACCTTTGGTTTTTGTTTCCCAATCTTTTTTATGATGTATTTGATTATACCTCCCTCAATACTCGAATTAAGAAGGTGGTCTCTATGAGGGAGAATAAGAGGGTCTTCGAATCAAAGGTGGTGGCTGTGAAGGCCTCCACTTTAGTGAAACTGGATAGGGACAAGGCTATAAAGGAAGCTTCCAAGTATGTGATGGAGGAAGGTGCTCACCAGGATGTAATCAGTGGTTGTAAGGTCGAAATTGACCATTTTTTGTTATGATATTATTCACTTAAAATATAAAATCTCAAATCAAAACCATAAATGTTCCAACATGAACTCTAGATATTATTTAATTCCATGTTAGAGAAGCAAGAACTCCTTGGTGTAGCGGAGAAAGATATGATTGATGTTGTTTCTAGGGAAGATGAGTTTTAGCTTGTTGTAGAGGTGGAGATTGAATCTGTTGATCTAATATGCCAATCATTCAGTTCTCTAGAGCAGAGGCTTGTGGAACTCAAAGACTCCTATGAGCACATTCTGTGATGGAGTTTTATTTTTTTTCAAATTTTCATTGGATCACATTTTTATGAGAGATGCTTTGGTATGTGGAGATTCCTTCCCTTGTATAGAATATATGAATAGTTATTCTGAACATCATATGCTATTGTCTAGTTTTATTTTCATTCATGACTTGAATAACATTTTATTTTGTTCTATGTTGTATGAATCACCAAAAATACCCACCCTTCGAATTATATCAAGTAAACATGAATGCCTGGATCTGAATATTTCAATTAGAATACATTCTTCTTAAGAAGAGATCTTGAATACCCACTGACAAGAGATTATTTATTGATATATCTACTCTAGGTATCTTGAGATCGCCTGATTCAAAGAAGTATAAATTTAGGTAGAATATATGTCATGGGGGGAGACCTCTCTTTATTCTATCAAAGATGATAGGATTAGTGATCATAGATTGATTTTCTCCATGGCCATAAGGTGAGCCTTACATGTTTTTCCATTACTGTAGACTAAATCACTATTGTGTTGTAGTTTAGTGTCTTTTATCTTGGACCTTCCATCACTTTAGTTTAATGCGTTTTATCTCAGACCTTATATCATTGTAGTTTAGGGTCTTTTAGCTTGGAACACTATCTCTATAGTTTATTGTTTTTTACCTTAAACCTTTATCGTTGTATTTTTAAGTTCTTTTAACTCAGACCTTATATCCCTGTAGTTTAGGGTATTTTAGCCAAGACCTTATATAACTGTAGTTTAAGGTATTTTAGCTCAGAAATCTATCACTATAGTTTATGTTCATTTATCTTGGAACTGTATCATTGTAGTTTTAGGGCATTTTAGATCGTATGTTCTATCACAATAGTATATGGTCTTTTAGCTTAGACCATCTATTTCTGTAGTTTAAGATCTTTTATCTCAGACCTTCCATCGATGTAGTTTAGGGTCTTTCAAAATAGAGCTTCTATAACTATAGTTTAGGGTTTTTTAGCTTGGACCTGATTTATGATCATAGAATATGGTGAAGACATGCCAGGAATGACCCAAAACACACTAGGGTGTTGAGTTCTTCTATAGTGTTGGTAGGTCTCACAAGGATTGGAAATCCCTTTTTGCAGAGTGATGCTTTTGGTTGGTGACCATAGGCGCATATGTAGGAGACATAAACATATATGCATAGTCAAAAAAGGGTCCCTTAAATATGAGTATCTTTTCTAAGGGCCATAGAATATTTATTTGGGTAATATTGGTTGGGTAGAAATATTAGGGATACTAGGACCAACTAGATAGTTGAAATATTGGTGATATAAGTCACAATGAGAAATTTCGAGTCAATTAATATGGATTGGGGAAGAAATTCTTGGGATTAAATGTAACGCCCTGAGATGTTAGTTTCCGCCACGATGTTTCTAGGGATTAAAATGATTGAATATACTTTATTACAGAGAAAATTCGTTTATTTGGTTGGTCTAGACCCTTATATTTCAATAGAATGGTCAAGACAAAGTTGACCTCCAATACATTATGAGGGACATGAATGATTTTTGGAGTCTCAAACATCTAGATGATAAGGTTGAGTATAAAAATAGGGCTATCCAGGAAGGATTCTGTCACCCTAGGGAAATTCAACTCTTATATCATGAGGCCCAAGCTCTAAAACCTTTGGTTTAGAATCATGAGGTGTGGACAATCAAAGGTTTGTGAATGAAGTTCCACAATCCTTATTTTATAAATTTTACAAAACTTGTTGATGTAACGTCGATGGTGTGGAATCCACTTGAGTAGTTTGGTATGAGTATTGTAGATCATTGTCAAACCTGATTAGGTCATGAGTATGGTATGGGACAATCACAATGAGAATGGACCATAACACATTGAGGTATTTATCACTACTGTGGTGATGTCTAGGGTCACAAGGATCAGAAAGTCCTTTTTTGCAGAGTTACACATCTGGTTGACGACCATAGATGTATATACAAAAGCTGTAGACATACATTCATAGTCAAAAAAAGGGTCCCTTAAATTAGGTTATAATTTATAAGGGTCATAGATGATTATGGAAATATGAGATACCCAAATCATGAAGTATGATTTGTGGGAAGTGTAATATTCAAGGAGGGTTCGAAAAACCTAAAGGTTGTTTCGTTGCCTGGAAAATTTATTATCAGGTCGTGGAGATGTGAAAAATCACTATTCTAACTTTTTCCTAAACCAAGGGGTCCATCGAGCATACTTGGATTTTACTAGGGCTAAAACACAGGACCTGTGAACTTTATTTATTATTTATCCGTGTCATAATTTTTTCCTAAACTCTAGAGATGAAGAGTTTAGGGAGTGAAGATTTGAATTTTTCTTAGGTCTCTTTGTATGGGGTTTTAACCTGACAAGTTTTTTTCCTATTTTCCTACTAGTTTAAGGTCTTGTTATTTGGACCATCATAGGCTAGAGTTTAAGGTCATATAGCTTTGAGCAAAGTGTGTTCAGTTTATGGCCATGACACACAAGGACCTAATATGGGGGATGTTATACAAGAGTCTAACTAGGATACCCAGGGCCAGGAGTACCCTAATATCCTTCTGAGCAAGAGGTGAGAATGTTATAAATCATGGATCAAGGTTCTCAAGTCATTTGGATTGTATGGGAAAATCATCCTAGGAGTTTCCCAAAACACACTGAGGTCCGGAGTGCTATCAAAGTGAAGTCAGGGCTCATAAGGATCCGAAATCTTTTTTTGTAGAGTGATGTGTTTGGTTTATGAACATATGTGCATATGCAGGATCCATAAGCATACATACATAGTCAAACAAAGGGTCCCATGAATCTGGGAA
This sequence comes from Viscum album, assembly GCA_963277665.1. NCBI lineage: Eukaryota > Viridiplantae > Streptophyta > Magnoliopsida > Santalales > Viscaceae > Viscum > Viscum album. The sequence continues at coordinate 1,709,635,357 of OY728165.1, read as the reverse complement.
TCCTTTCCAAGGGACATAGATGATTTATGGAAACATGAGGCTCTCGAGGTATGATGTATGATTTATAGATTCAACTGATTTAAAAGATGATGGAATCATCACGTACTCTGGCTGACCAGGGTAAGGATGTTTCGGTCCTTTGATAAATGGTGAAACATGGGTGATAACCTGCATTGTTTATCATCATATAGTGGGGACTTTTTTTCTTCCATACATTTTAGCATCATGTGTTGATGGCATTTTTCATTCAATTTTATCATCATGCGGTGATGACGTTCTTTTCATGTGTTTTAATGAAATACAAGGAGGAAATTTTCCTTATAGTTTAATGTCAAGTGATAAGGATGTTTGTTGTCTAGTTTAACATCATATGATAAGGATGTGTTCATTTTGTAGTTTTTATGCCATGCGACTGAGACACTTGTCTTGCAGTTTAACGTCATGTTGTAAGAAAATTGGAACCAATGTGAAAAATTTCACATGATTTATTTGATTCCCAAGTAGTCTATATATATATTTTAATCATACATAGGTAAAATAGTCTTGCATGAATCATCCCCTATGATGTTAGGGTGAAGTTTCTTTTGTTGTTGTTGTATCTAGGACCAAGATTGAAAATATGATTATCACTACGTATCCTATGATGACAGGAATGAAGACACACATTGTTCTAGAATAGGAAACCTGATTTGTAGGTATGACCCATACATATAGGTTGGCATTTGTTTCTACTAATTTCTATTTCTAGTCCCAGGATTGGAGATCCAAATATCACAACATATCCTATTATGATAGGAATCAAGCCACACATAGTTTTTAAGAGGCAATGAAGTTTAACATCAAGTGGTCGATACTTAGGTTTTCTGACATGAAATGGGTACATTGTGGCTAGACCCATGAATGGAATTTTGGTTGTCACTATGCATCCCATGGTGATAAGAATTATGGTACATGTAGTTCCTAAGATAGATCCCTACGTAGGTCTGACCCATATGTAGGAAGGGGTAATTTTTTCTTATTTTTTGCGAATGGACCCAAGATTTGAGGATCTAGGCATCAATATGTATCCTATGATAACAGGAATCAAGCCACACATAGTTATTGAATGGAGGTGTGTTTGGAGAACAATCACCAATGACCGTGGTCTTATTAGGCAAGGTCCATAGGAATGTGAAACTTTATGTCATACGGAGGACATTGACCATGTAGTTTAATGTCACGTGGAAAGGAATCATGGTACACCATTTAAGGTTTTAAATTCTAGACCATGACAAAACTATCACAGGCTGCTATGCCTTATTTGTGTGGGGAATCCTATACTGAAATTCCTAAGCTCATGTGTGCTATTCTCGTTGTGATAAATAAGAAATGAAAAGGGTCCCCCCACCATGCAGAGGAAATTAAGGATAGGACATTAATATTTTTATATTATTTGGTGTCTAGACCAGGATATAGGATCAAGGAATCCATAAATATCTCATAGGAATGGGAATAAAGCCATATGTAGTTCTAGAAACTCGTTTAGTTTATGTCGTATAGTAAAGACATCAGCCGTGCAGTTTAGCATCGTGCGGTAAGCACGTGGGTGGCTTGACATGAAAGATGAGGAATGTTGAAGCAGGAAGAAAGACTAGAGGTTTGAGTGTCACTACATATCCTATGATGATATAAACCAAGCCACATGTAGTTCTTTGAGAGCTATGCATTTTAGTGTCACATGATAAAGACATGGGTCACCCGAAGTGAAAAATATGTAATATTGTGGATCCATGAATTTTTATGTCATATGGTAAGAAAATGTTTCATACTATTTAATGTCATGTAGTAAGGAAGAACTTGTTCAGTTTAACATCATGCAACTAGGATGAGGGTTTCCATAAAGTTTAAAGCCTTACTACTAGGACTTCTATCTTGATGACAGTTATGTATTGTATTTATTGATAAACCTCACATTGGGGAGGGTTTAACATGATCCACATCTATTGTGGCCATTGAGTATAATTCATTGTGGTATAATTTACATATGATGTAAGGACCTTCCCCTTTGGGTTCCATCTTGGTAGGATTCTTGCCCAGTATCATTGGGGTCCTCAGGGTTAACACCAGTTCTCATTGAAGGAATGATCATATGAAAAACTTCTTATTAAATGATTGTGTGAACCTATTCTAATGGAATTCAAGGTTTTTAAATTTAAGAAACCTATTCACATTGAGCCTCTAAAATTCATCCTATCGCATTTGTGATTGATCGAAATCTGAGAGCTATATGAAAATGGCTATTCAGAATGAAGGCATGTGGACTTTTATGGGTGAAACTATCTAGGTTCTATACACTAATGAGTATGGAATTTATTGTGTTCCAGTACACGTGGTGGTATAGTATCCCATAAATCATGGAGAAGCTTATCTGGCCCAAACTTCTTATCCTTGTTCACTAAATTTTGCTATTTATTTGATAAAGTCTCACTGAATACCTCTATCTATCCATTTTATACTGCATGGTAGTAAGAAGAGTTATTGGACTTGATATTGTACTCCTGGTATAATTTTTTCAACTCTATAGAATGGATGTTGGTGCCATTTTACATCAATATTATTTGAGTGACCCCAAACCTGGTGATGATATGTGACTTTATGAAGTTGATGATGTTATATGTCCTGAATTCCTTGAGAGGTATAGCCTCAAAACATTTGGAAAATAAGTTGGTAGTAATAATACTATACTTGAACTACTTGGATGTGGTAGGGGGATATAAATCCAATTACAGGGGTTTATGGATGAATTTTGCATGGATCTGACATGCATGGAATTTATTGGTGAATTCCACATAGTCCCGTATCATGGTTTTCCAGTAATATCCCAACCTCTTGATTTTGTGGGAATGCCTAATCCCAGATTGATGAGCACTGTAGGAGAATTCGTGAACATCATCCATGACATTGAGGATCTATCTTTATGCTATGAATCGTAGTATGATTTTGTCGAATCCACACTTTTAGAGGACCTTCTAATCATTTAGGATGCTCTACATAGTAATGTTCACTACATGATTCCAAATCTATTCCGTTTTGGCTCAATCCGTTGGCAGAGTCTCATTTCATAGATTACTGATTATGGGTTCCACCCATATAGGGGTGGATGCATCTTCCTCATGCTCTGAGGAAGTGTTTACCTGATTTATTTCTTTTATATCTCATAAAACAATTCACGAGACCATTCCTCAATGTGTGATACAGAATATTGATTCCTCCTGATCTGGTTTGTCCAATACCATGAATGCATTATCCAACATTTTAGCGTGTAAATTATGTGATCGAGGAACCTGATTCAATGTGGGATCAAAATGGAACCCTACCATCAGTTGCCTATCATTTCTAGTGAGAGGGGACACTTTTTCCTTTTTGATGGCATATTCTCCATTGATCTTCTTTATGACTATCTCTAAATCCCATTTGATACTATAGTAGGAAATTTTTAGCTGTAGGGATAGTTCTAACCCAGCTATGAGGGCTTGGTATTCTTCCTTGTTGTTTGTGTAGCCTTTGAATAATTTGAAAGAGTATGGAAGAATTTATTTATTTGTAGAGAAAAATAAAACACCCAAGCCAACATGGTTTAACTTCAGGTTTTCCATATTTTTTACAATAGTTCTTTGGGTAGGTTCCATCAAAATACATCTCCCATGTCCAGGATCTGTTATGTTCATAGAATAACTCCATATCTAGAAAATTGGGGTCAACTAGTGTATTCTTCGAGGAAGGATGTGATATGAGAAAATCATCTAGGGATTCCCCTTTGACTAATTTATGTGGTATAAAATGAATGTCATATTGCTTCATAATAACTGACCATAAAGCTAAGTTCCCAATGATCATTGGAAATCCAAGGATGTACATGACATGATCAATATGAGTGACCATATGTAATTTATGGTGTTGCATGAAGTGCCTCAGCTTTTTTACTATGTAGATGAGTGGAAGGTAGTTCTTATTGACATCAGAGTATTAGGTCTCACCACCAAATATTATATGGCTAAGGTAGTAGAGACTTTTCTCACTCTCGGATTTATTTTTATTTCAAGAAGGGTTCCCAGTGGAAACTCAATTGTGGCCACATATAAGATCAATTTCATCCCTTACACCAGAGGCATCTGAACCATTGGGTGAAGTGAATATTGCTCGATAATTTTAAAGGATTCTTGGAATTCATTGAACCATTGATAGGTTATTCCCTTCTTCATTATCTTGATGAAGGAGAGGGATTTTTCAACCAATGTGGATATGAAACACCTAATGTAGGTGAGGTTACCTTAAATCCCCCTCATTTATTTGAGATTTTTTGTGGGTGAATTTTCTAAGACAACACTAGTCTTCTCTGGGTCAACATCAGTTCCATGGTAGTGTACCATAAATCTAGGGAAGTTCCATAATGTAACACCGAAAGTAAATCTCAGCAGATTCATCTTTAAAATGTGATGTTATAGATTTTTGATGACTATTTAAAGATCCATGAAGTGATCACATAACTGCCATGATTTGACCACTTGGTCATCGACATAACATTTTTCTATTCTCCCCAAGAATGGTTTAAAGATATGTTTCATCCCATGTTGATATGTGGCACCAGAATTCTTTAATCCATAAGGCATAACCGGATAGAAAAATATCCCATGTAGTTCTCTAAAGGCAATAGATTCTTTATCCTCAGGGGACATATTTATCAAATTGTACCCAGAATACCCATCCATTAAGGAATGTTCTTGGAAGCCAACAATTGCATTGATCAAGAGTTCTATGGTCAGAAATGGGAAGAAATGTTTTGGGATGTGATGATTAAGGTATTTGAAATCGATACAGACACTAATCCACCCATTATTTTTCTTTATGAGGATGATGTTGGAAAGACATCTTGGGTATTTCACTTATCATAAAAAGTTTTCTTTGATTAATTTTTCAACTTACACCTCCACATTAGTGGCATGAGTGGGGTGAATCCCCCTGGATGCTCATCCGGTAATCAAATATGGTTTATAGCCACATTTGGATTCAGTCTAGGAATGTCTATATAGTTCCAAGTGAACACATATCTATGATTCTTCAAAATAAAATATGCATATCTTTCTCTTTAAGGGGAATTGAAGAACTAATCAGTGTAGGTCATGGGTCTTCTTCTATTCCCATATTCACCTACCTGAGCTTGTCTATGGTGGTGGAGATTCCTTCCTTAAATGCGGGAGGTACATTCCTGATGTCATCCTAACCTTCTTCCACCTCTGATTCGATGAATACATCTTTAAAAGACGTTAGAGATCTAGGGTATTCTTCACCACTATTGGGGGTGAGAGAGGTCATGAGAAGAGACATTATCATCCCCTATTTCCAGAGTTATTATATATAAATTTTAGAGATGACTATTTTTACACTGTAACTAGGTACATAAGAACCTTGGGAATATAGGGTTAGGTCCATCACCTCCACTAGATTTATGGGGTGTGCATAGTCACTCTCGAGAATAATCTAGGGATTTGAAGGGGATTACACCAAGCTATTGGGGGATTAAATATGAATATCATCATCCACTATTGTTCATTTTCATCCCTTTTATTGAATCCTACTTCATCATATGTGGTTCCACACTTTTCAAAGTTGGAAATATGTCCATGTAGTGTGCCGAACTTTCCATTTATAGGGGTATTTCAAAAATTGATGGAATGTTGAAGGTACCTCCATGTGGTTTGAGCTAGGGCCTTCTGAGTAGAACATTATGTGTGGTTTTTTTCTAGGATAACCATAAAATAATCATTATATGTAGGATACCCAAACCAAGATGTGAGTTTGATCCTCTGATAGGTATTTTCTCATACTTATCGTACCCTTGAATGGATAACTTTGTGGAAGATAGGTCTACTTTGCTATATCCCAAACATCATTGGGTTAAAAATAGTATGGGGTTGATCCAAGAACTATTATCAATCATATCCCTTTGGACATTGATATTATTGAGTCTTTCAAAATCATATAGGGTCTTGATGTTGTAACAACCCGAGATTTTATGAAAAATATTATTTTTAATTTCATTTATGTCTTGTGTTTTACGCTACACCAAAAGGAGGTTGCACAACAAGCATTCTTGACCTGCCTTGCATTACACGCAATCACGACCTTCCTCGATAGCGTGTGTAGCACGCAATACCGAGTTTCACTAAACAATGATATGCTATTAAAATATTATTAAAACTAGTCGTTATGAATAGTAATAACCACTTTTTGAAATTTTTTTAAATTTTATTTTTCAAAATGGACTTCATTTTTGGATTCGGAATATCGAAATTAGCTTAGGGTGAAATTTTGGTACTTTTCGGATAACTTTCATATTCTGATGAATAGTGAAAATTACTAAATTTTACTTAAAAACAACTTTTTTAATCGAAATAATTAATAGTGATAAATTATTAATTTGAGTGGTTTTAAATTATATTTAGAATATATTTTTACAATTTAATACAATGTTGGTCATTGGATGTAATTTCACATTTAAACCAGTTATAAACAAGTGTCAATCTTTTGATAGTTATTATCTCTTAAAAACACGCTATTTGTTTTGACGACGGGAATTAATTTTTAAATTAGTTAATGTAAATGATATGTTTTGAACTTGATAAAATAGACATCATTTTTGAATTCATAATATCAAATATAGCTTAGGCCTAAGTTTTGGTATTTTTCTGGAAACTTTCATTTTTTTGATGAATAGTGAAACCACTAAGTGGTAGTTTAAAAAACTGAATTTTTCATAAAACTTAATTTTACCGCTTCTGTGAGTGGAATTTCGAAACTCCGAGAGACATGGTTAATATCAAGGACTAAAATGTGGTTCAATGAGATGAAAATAATTATTGGTGAATAGTAACTTTTTACTTTTTTTTACCACAGTTAAAAGTAAATAGGGTAATTAAGGGTAAAAAAAGATATTATTATTACCCTAACGCATGTCCTAATTCTATTAGATAAGTGTAATTCGACCAAAAACAACCTTAGGAATAAAATATGACCATTTAGGCCCACTTGGATTAGATTAGTACATTTATTATTAATTTATTTAAAGAAGGGTTAAAATAGTTAAAATCAACGTTTTATAAGTAAATAATTTTTAATATGGGGTTATACATAAGATAAATTCGACTGTAAATATTCATTAAAAAGATAAAGAAATTTACTACATAATGGTATTTTATTTGTAATTTTTAGACATTAAATAATTTAATTTATTTATGACACAACGATGATGCAGTAATTATCTTATTAAAGAAATATTGACATAATTGATGTTATAAATACCCAAAAAAATGTAATTTGAGACTTTTTATGAATTAAAATAATCTTAAAGGTTAATATGACATGTTATTATTGATTTAATTAACTTAGTTTGAACTAATAATTCTATTATGATTTTCACAAAAATCAATTACTAAATAGTGTCAAAATTGACATAAAATAGTTTTTAAAACAAATATTATATTATTAATTGTTATTTTATTCCTAAAAATCTAATTTTCGGCCAAATGACTTATATAAGGTTATATATATTAATAATAAACAACTTGGGGTTCTTTTGTCTTGTTATAGTAAGTTTATTAACCTTATAGTGTAAGAACACAAGAAGACACGGTAAAAGTAAAACTATTTAACTTAATGTTAAAACTAAATGATAATGTTAAAATAGGACCCTAAACTTGTATAAATTCTATTGGATGAGATAAGTTAGACCCATACCCACCTTAGATTCATAATAAATCAATTTGGAGCTATTTAAAACCGAATTTGGATTAATAATAAAATAATATTTTTAGTTTTCCAAAGGTGCCCCTCTCCTCCCTTATAAAAGGGCACCTCCTCCCCATCTTCCTCACACCACATTGAGACTTAAATATCAGAAAACCCATGAAAAATTCTCTTCTCCACTTCCCTATAAACATCCTAGAGGTCCTGGTATTCTTCAAAGACCAATTTTATTTCCCTAAGAGGAGGACTCAAAGAGGCGCTTCAAAGAAGAGGTAATGTCCGTTACCGATTCTTTCAACTTTATTTCTTCTTCCACTTCTTTTTCATAGGTTGTTTCATTATGAAGTAATAACATAAGTATCACTCATATAATGATATTTTATTATATTAAACAACCCAATTTTACCATCTATCCATCCTATGGAAAATGAAATCACCACGCGTGCGTACGTACGGAATACCGTCACCACGCCGTGGTGTAATCTATTTTCCACCACCACCTTACTTGGATGGGTCTAATGGTGTAAATAATAACTATATATGATTATTGTAAAGTGATATTGATTCTTAAAAAGTATACATACACTCCAATACAATTCCACGATCATGAGAACGATATCATCGCTCGTGCGTACGCACGGACTACCGTCTCCACGACGCGATGAGATCCATTCTCCACGTTAACCATTCATGAATGATTATAAAGTATATATAATAAGTAATCATGAAATATATGGCATAATAATGATACTGAATTTATGTGTATATATATGTATGTCATCTACTTAATTCCATTCAACTCAATAAGGAAACGAAAACAGCGTTCATGCGTACGTACGACCTACAGTCTCCATGAACGGTGTATTTCTTTCCATTTACTGATTTATTATATATATGTATATTCTGAATATATATTATATATAAATAATGTTTTATATTCTGGAATTAAGTAATCATATGAATAATTACAAGTCAAAGCACAGACGACAAATGAAACGAATTTTCCCAAAACGCTCTTTAACATGGAATTTACAAAAGAACGGGTAATATAAAGTCATAAGTGAACCATATATGATATCATAACAATGAGTATGATTCTGGAATAAGTCAATGACATTATTTAAATCCTTATACATGAGGTTCAGACACTTACGAAGCAAATCGGACCTAAGGTAAGGGATAATGTTGCAATCTCAATTGTTTTCTATCCGAGATTGCTTATACGTAAGTATTTACTGGGGTTATATTTACCATCCATGTCCAAGTTTTATAAAAATGTTTTCATGTATGTTTAAAGTCAGTTTTACCCATTTTTGACTTTTACTACATGGTATGTATGGAATATTTCTTTTATGAGGTACTTTTTGACTTTTCCGGCAAATGTACGAGATGAATGTTTTTTTAACTTATACTGCATGAAAGGATTTTTATTGTTTTATAAAGCCTTATTTTCATGAGGCTTCCTCCAGAATATTTCATGACTATTTTCAACAAAATATCTTTCTTTTAAAATTGCATGACATTTTGTGAAAAGAAAATGATTTTTAAGAAGAAAGGATATTTTCCTCAAGAATTCATTTCAAGTGTTTTATCAAAACCATTTTTCATATAAGATGAAATTATTTCATATGTGTATGTTTCAAGTATAATGTCCCTATGATTTACATGGTTTCACTTTTCTTATGTTGATTTATCCATCTGTTTTATATGGATTATGTGATGATGGGATGATTTTTATGAAACCCATTTTATTCTTTGGGTTATGATGAATGTTTCAAGTTTATTTTGTGGCACAAGTAAGAATGATTTCATTATGAGATGGGTGGGACCTATATCTCCCTCCAATGCATTGGGTAAAGATTTATATCTCATGAGATAGACATGGGTGGAACAGCAAGTTAAACCGGTTCAGTAATACAGGACTAGAACGAGGAGTGAACTCGATTTAGAAAGGGACTTTGTCCACTAAGATGGTCTTGGCAGCAATGCCTTGGCTACTATGGAAGTCATATCATGTTCTTAATGGCTGCCAAAATTACATGTTTTATTCCCATGCTATTTTATCATGATTTATGTTCCATTATGATCTATTCCTAATGTACTTCCATGTTTTATGTCGTTGCTCAAGATTTTGATTTTTAAACATTATGTTCATGTTTTTAAGTTCAAATGTATATGGTATGTTTTATTTTATCCATGATTACCCTTACTGAGCATTTGAGATCACCTTTATTATGTTTTCTTTTCCCCCAGGATTAAAAGAAAGGTTTTCGGAAAGGAAACAAAAAGTGGAAGATCTTTATCGGAGATTTTGAATATCTTTCACCACGATTAGAAGATTACGTTCCAAGTTTCCAAAGACACTAAACTATTACGGTACTTGGGTGTCTGTTTTTGTTATGTATTAAGTATTCCACAAAAGTAATGTAATGTCCATGTACGTCAAGTTTTGGGTCTCTACAGTTGGTATCAAAGGAAAGGTTTAGTCAACCTTTGGAAACCAGGATGTGAGAACTTTAGTGAGATACCTAGATATATTTCTAAGGTATGTCTAGGGATGTCCCTAAGGTTAAGAATACGTATAGGTTATAGTCCTAGAATTACGCTAACGATCATAGAATTAAACCTAAGATGTTAGATATTGAAGGTACTACCCCTTTATTATGTTGTTTTCCCTAGCATGATTTTTACCTCTCACACTATTCTTTTTGTGTTTTAGAAAATGGCTGGAAACGGGAAGATTCATGAATATGGAGGATATGACGGACAATGGAATGATATTCTTCATGAGAAACCAAATGAAATGGGATTTGGAAGTCCAAACATCGTTATTATGCCTAATCAAAAATCTCATAATATGATCAATAATCTCTACTTTGGTAAGTTTCCCGACTCAGATAATAAGAGAAAGATGGAGTTTCATGATGATCATAGAGAAAAGAAAGTTCAATTTCCCTCATGTAAATCACGTGGGAAGATGCATCGGGGAGATTGTTTCAAGGGAACTGGAAGATGCTTTGGGTGTGGAAAAGAAGGACACAAAGCCAGTAAGTGCAAAGAAAAAGATTCAGTTGACACCATGGATGAGGGTAATGGTATTGCTACAACATCAACAATGGTTAAATGTTTTAAATGTGGAATGTACGGACATTATGCAAACCAATGCCCTAAGGGAAAGTCTCATGAAGAGAATCAGTACGGCCGTATGGGTAGTATTTATGTTGATGATGATTAAGGGACTACAAATGATATGTGAGATGAAAGAATTTTTGAAGCTCGGTCAATGGTTTAAGAAGGTAGTGGAATGATTACATGTTTATCAAGTGTAATGTTGTATAAGTAATCTCATGGTACTATGGAAAAAAGAGACATCTAAGGATTGTTACACTGTTGTCTTTCCTTAAGTTTTGAAAGTGTATGATGAATGGTACCAGTAACCATGAATGATTATTCAGATATTTTTGGAAAGTAGACGATATGTGAATAATGAAGGGATAAGGAGAAAATTAAATGTTTGATAGTATTCATGAGCTCATGACTGATATAAGGAGAAGGTTATATCATGGTTTGAGTATATAGAATTTTTGGATTTTGGTATGAGGAAAGAGTAAACTTTTGACAGCATTCATGTTTTCACTAAGGTTTAATGGGTATTCATTTTTCAATAGAATACATGATTAAGGTATTCACATGATTGGAATGTGACCAACAAGATATATGGGGGATAAATGATGGTATTCACATGCTTGGTTGATGACATTTCAAGTAATCGTTTTCTTTATACTATGAGCTTGGACCAAAGTATTTTAGATAAGCCTAAAGATTGGAATGGATTATGTTATACATAAGTTAGTATTGTTTAAGGATAGAACTTTTTTCGATATTATTGATGGTATGTTATATTAATGTAATTTTAGAAAAAGGACAACCTGCAGTATGGACGACAACCCATCATGTCGGACAAGGCTGTGGGAATCGAACCCACAACCGAAGTGAGATTGACCTTTATCGCCTACCACTGGCCTACAGGAAATCCCTGTTTAGTAGAAACTAGTTTTATTATATTAAGCAGTATGATATATGAAGTATAAGTCCATTTTAGGAACCATATATTATTAATCTCACTATAGATGGACTTATGTATTTTTTGATAACTTTTCTAACCATTTGTTTGAGACAGATGGAATGACCCATAATTCTATCACATGATCTTCTAACACATCACGAATGACAAATTACACTTCATTTCTTTAAGAGATGAAGTGGAAATTGTCCAATGAATGACCAACGGTGAGACTATACCAAAATCACGAAAGTATTTCTTCTAATTCCAATTTCATCAACTTTAGGGAAATGATCTTGAAAACCAAAAATGTTGTCCTAGTGCTCTTATATCTGATGAATCAGATGGTACCTTAGATCGTCACAAATTTATGGCCTTGTGATTGCTAGATTTTCCATAGCCATGTTCTCTACCACTCTCCATCAGAACATGGTGGTTAGATTTCTCTTCCATATCCATATTTTCACCTATGTGGAAACCGAGTGATTAGTTTATTTGGGTAACCGTTACATTTCATACTTTTGTTTTTAAAGATTGGTTTTGTTATTCCTTTTTACGATGTGGGTTTCTATTAAAGAAACTTTCGAGTAGGAAACCATTTATAACCCCGACGAATTTCGAGGGCGAAATTCATTTTAAGGGGGGTAGAATGTAACACCCTGAGATTTTATGAAAAATATTCTTTTTAATTTCATTAATGTCTTATGTTGTACGATAAACCAAAAGGATCTTGCACAACACGCATCTTTGACTTGCCTTACATTACAAGCAATCACGACCTTCCTCGATAGCGTGTGTAGTACGCAATACCGAGTTTCACTAAACAATGATATGCTATTAAAATATTTTTAAAACTAGCTGTTATGAATAGTAATAACCAATTTTTGAAATTTTGTAAATTTTATTTTTCAAAATGGACTTCATTTTTGGATTTGGAATATCGAAATTAGCTTAGGGTGAAATTTTGGAACTTTTTAGATAACTTTCATATTCTGATGAATAGTGAAAATTACTATATTTTATTAAAAACAACTTTTTTAATCGAAATAATTAATAGTGATAAATAATTAATTTGAGTGGTTTTAAAGTATATTTAGAATATATTTTAACAGTTTAATACAATGTTGTTCATTGGATGTAATTTCACATTTAAACCAGTTATAAACAAGTGTGTTGACGCTCCTTTCGTCACAGAATCTAAGGATCGGAAAAGGGGAATATCTGAGCATAAAGTGATTTATCCTTTGAAGAAACATCAAAAATCGACAAAGGGATGAACAAGGAGAACATTTCCCATAGGTCGCGCAAGTTCCCTCATGGTCGCGCAAGTACACTTGCGCGCCGCCGAGTGGTCGTGCAAGTACTTGCGCGACGCCTTATGGTCGTGCAAGTGACTTGCGCGACCTAAGTGGTAACCGCCCGGTAACCGCCCAAGGCCTTCTTTTGCCTATAAATAGACCCTGTGGGCCCCCCATTCGAGAGGATCTTTTTCCAGAAACCCGGATTAAAGCTCCCGACGCCCAAGTCTCTTCTCAAATCTTCCAGAACAATTTTAAGGTAATTTCTTACCTAGAACGGAAGATCTAAAGAGAAGAAGGAAGTCCTAAGTGTTGAAACTTATCAAACACTTGCGCGCCGACTTAATTCCTTCAATATAACTTGCGCGTCCCTTCTCTGGAAGAACCTCAAGAGGATGGTAAAGGGTTTAATAAAGAGTCGCTCAAGCATTTCAATACTGGTTGAAAATCGCGCAAGTACCCCTAATGTCGCGCAAGTATACTTGCGCGACCAATACTTGCGCGTCGCCGCAGGACTTGCGCGCCTTTCAAGACTTGCGCGCCCCTATCTTTTTGGGTGCCCATCTTGCCCATTTTTACCCCTCTTAAGCCATTTCACCCTTCCTATTCAAGATTCAGTCTTCAAGATACTCTTCAAAGCCATTTATGGCATGATTTCTTGATTTGACATCCTTATCTGAAAGGAATTCTGTGAAATATCTCTCAAAACCTAGTGATTTAAATATCCTTATGTCACTAAAATACGGGGAGTTCATTCATTCAACCTCATCCTTTAAGATGAGAAAATACTAACTTGGGTCTCCTTTTCAGGAATAATCCCCAGTTATAAAACCTTTTGATCTGGGCATCCTCCTCAGGAGTAAGCCCCAATCAAGTCCTTTAATCTTGGGCATCTTTCTTAAGAATAAGCCCCAACCACAAATATGGGCATCCTCTTCAGGAGTAAGCCCCAAACCTGAATCCTTAACCTGAGTCTCCTTTTCAGGAATAAGACTCAGTCATAACCTTGGGCTTCCTTTTTAGGAGTAAGTCCCAAGTCCCCTAACCTGGGCTTCCTTTTTAGGAGTAAGTCCCAGTCATAATTTTGGGCATCCTCCTCAGGAGTAAGCCCCAATCAAGTCCTCTAATTTTGGGCATCTTTCTTAAGAATAAGCCCCAACCTCAAATATGGGCATCCTCCTCAGGAGTAAGCCCCAAACCTTAATCCCTAACCTGGGTCTCCTTTTCAGGAATACGACTCAGTCATAACCTTGGGCTTCCTTTTTAGGAGTAAGTCCCAAGTCCCCTAACCTGGGCTTCCTTCTCAGGAATAAGTCCCAGTCATAAACCTTGGGCATCCTCCTTAGGAGTAAGCCCCAAGCCTTAATCCTTAACCTGGGCTTCCTTCTCAGGAATAAGCCCCAGTCATAAGTACCCTCCTAACTTGGGCATCCTCCTTAGGAGTAAGCCCCAAGATTAGAGTATTAAAATCTCCATAAAGCACATATACCTTTATGGACCCTGTTCCTGGATTTTCTCCCTAAAAGTGAATCCTAAACCTTCATCTATCTGGGCAGTCATACATACCTAAGCCCCAAACAATTTCTTATGATTGCATCTTTCATGGCACAATTGTCTAATTTTTTACCGATACCTCTTGTTTCTCACACCGAGCATGACTCACGTGAGCTTAGAGCGTAAAAGTAATTATGACATTCTTCCTTGATCCATCAATCATAAACATCATACTCCACCACTCGAACTACGTGGGCTCTGATTCCTTTTCCAAAACAAAGGATACGTAGGTAGCCCATTTATGGGTTCAATCCCAACTTTGAGATAATCTATGTCCTTCTGAATGATGATAAACTTCAAGCGCCCCACTGAGTGGCTTTAAAACCAGGCTACCAAGAGACTTTTATATAAATGTTTTGAAGGATACCATTGACCAAGAATCTCTAAACAGATATGGATGATTCTCTATTGATGAAGAACCTCGAATACATATAAAAGATTCTCTAAATTTCTTGCATATTTAATCATTGATTGTTAAAACTAAAGGAAAGCTCATTTTATACTTGGTAATATAATAAGGATTCACGAACATAACTTAAATCTATAAAGAGAGTCCCGGAGTAGACAATAATTCCCCTCAAAAAGGTGTGATGAGTCCGACCTCCCATCCTCTCGACCAATGCAAATTCCTAAGCCTCATCAGTCCACAAGCTAATGAGCGCCTGCCTTTGGAAAGTAGGTCCAAACGGATGTGGAATCATTGGATGTTTCCGGTTCTACGAACAAACCCGCTAGAAACCGATCGGAACGTTTGAATCTCCTGTCCAGGAGGTCATCCCCGTAATCCGTGTGGAAACAAAAATGGTGAACCCGACGTGAATCCTTAACCAAGTTAAAGTGATGTTCTTCTTATTTGTTAGGCCCCTTGGGCCAACAAAGCAATCATTGACATATGCTCATCCAAAAGATGCAGTAGCCAGATTCATCTTGATTATGTCTGTTACATGGAACAGGCACTCTTTTCTCAAAGATCTTCTGCAAAAAATGGCTTTCCCTAAATTCACCCCTGTGAATACTGCTGCTGTGAACACCTCTACTGTGAGGTCTGCTGCTGTGAAAACCAATGCTGCTACTCCTGCTGGAACGTCATCCGCTCTGAGGATGACATCACCAACTCAGCGTCTTCAACGCTGTGTTTCTAATGCACTGGTTAAGGAGTACCGTCGCAACGGTACTATCCCAACTCTGGAGGCCGCTCGTCAAGCCCTCCAAGTTAACAACTCTACCTGGTCGTCCGGACAACGGCGGCCAGCAATCAAGAAGCAGGCGGTGCCGACTACCGTCTCCAACCATTTCGGGTCGTTATCCTCGGAACGCAATTTCCATTCACTCCCTTACTCCGAGGAAGTGAATGAGCAGGTCCCTCGGGGCCTTAATTTAAAAAGACAGGAGTCCTTCCCGAGGGCTCCCATCAACAATCGCCGCCAGACTCGTGCGGTAGTGCGCCCTCAACATGATGAGGGTACCGACTCCAGGCATTCAGCTCAGGTTCCTCGAACCCGAGCAGGCAAGATGAACCGCCAGAGACGGAATCCGGTTAACAATAGGCAGGTTGTCATCCCTGCCATCTCCGGAGAAGTCCACCAACCTAACTTGGTGGCAAATAATGAGCAGGCATACACACCTGTTCGTTTTAATCCCGCTGTCCAGCAGACTCGTCTGGCAACATCAAGCCGATCCCGCCAGGCAATTTCGGCGGAGTACCATAGGCAGGAACATACACCTGCTTATACATCAACAGTTAGTCAGCAGGCTCGTCTGACTACATATGATGGATCTCGTCAACCGCGTTTGGCGAAGTGTAATCAGCAGGCACATACACCTGCTAATACTAATCAAGCCTACCAACAGTCTCGCTTGGTAGCGCACGGAGAAGTCAGTCGGAAAGCCCCGACGACAAACAGGAGGCAGACTAAAATCTCTGCCTTCACACTTGAGTACTGTCAGAATTCACTGACAGGAAAAGGAGGACAGGAGCAGGCACATACACCTACTCCAAGCCCGGAATGGACGTATATCCCTGTTCCGGCGGCTGAAGTCACCAAACATATTTTGTCAATGGTGAAAGAGAAGAAGCAAATTCCTGCTCATATTCTGGATGCTTGCCAGGATATCATAACAGCTTCAGCATCATCTCAGGGACAGACACATAAATCTATCCCTAGCAGTGGAGTGACACATCAACAATTCACTCCGGAACAGACACACACATCTGTTCCAGTCCAAGAGGGTTATGGGGCATACTCCCCCATATCATACGGACAACCAAGTCAGCCACATACACCTGATTTGAGCGATGATTGTCAGCCTAACCTGACCATCTTTCCTGATCAGGCACATACACCTGCTCAGAGCAATCACTTTCGTCATCAAGTGGTTTCTAAAGCGAGTAAGAAGGCATCTAAGAAAAAGATCCGCCCAGCACAGTCAGGAGATCAAAGGCCAATCTGCAACAAGGCCTTGCTCGATGCTGGAGTTCTTGAAGCCCTCAGACATTTATCTGTCGAAATTCAAGATTCTACTCCCTCAGTTCCCAATAACAGGAACATTAATCCCGAAGGTCTTCAACAGACACTTCCTCATGAAGACTTGCTTCATGAAAATTCGGTCAATCTTGAAGTTTCTTCTTCAGATGAGAGCCACAGGAACCCTCTGTGTGGTCAGAAGACCAAAGAGCAAGAGATCTCATCTTTTGCTGTAACCCATCATGATGGTCCTCCTCATGGTGATGAACTTCGCTGCGAAAGTCCTCTCCGCAGTAGTGATTCACGTTGTCTCGAAAATTCTTCAAAAGACAATGTAGTGACGAGAAAGCCCTCCTATCTCGAGGCACTTGCAAATGTAAAACCAGTCATGTCTGATGCTTTACTATCGGCAGGTGAAACTCTTTCTCCATCAGAAGATAACCTGGGGTTCAGGTTATTCTCCGAACCTTCCCTGGGTCATTCATCTTCCAGCATGAATAGTGATTTCTCTACCAATCTTGTTGAATCCGATGAAGCAACAAGGAAACACCAACTCTGGTCCAAACAGGTAGAAGAATCTTCATTTAATGATAAAGAGGAAATGCTGAACATGAGGAAAAAACTGGCAAAAGGTGAAGTACCAGTCATGTTTTGGCCTTTGGCTGATTTCCAGTACGACATTCCAAAGATGTTGACGGATGATGGAATCCATGATATTCGTCTCAACATATGGAAAACTCTTTGTCAATTAAAGAAGAAGGTATTATCTTACGATGAATATGAAAATCATCTTAAGATAATAGAAGGGTTACAACGCCAGATTGATTGGGCATCTCTATCAGTCTCTCGGTATCCGAAGGCTGAAAAGCAACAGAGAACCCTTCAACGTTCATGCCTTGGCGCACTAAGAAGATTGCGTCAGTTAACTTCCAATGCTCCATCTAATGTTCATATCAGAGGATGGGGTGTTCACGGAGCACTACATTTCACAGTGCTTTCCGGTCAGCAAAGCCCGCCAAAAATGGTCTCATGCAATGTTATTGCCCATGGCCGGCCACAGTCAATGGGCTTTGTTCATAATCAAAATCTTGCTCGAGATCAAGCTTCAACTAGTTCCTCTCAAAATCAAGTATATAGAGAACAGGTTGTTGAATTGCTCCTACATCAAGAAGGCGAGAATATTGCACAAGCCTCTCGTCTGGAGCAAACACGTCATCAAATGACAGAAGTTTCGGAAATCATCCAACGGTCTGTTGAACCAGGTGATAAAAGTGGATACAGGTTAATGCATCCAGCTAATTTCCGAACTAAGATTCGCAAGATCAAGAGAGATTTCAAGAAGATCTCAGACATAGCATGTCAAGAGACACCCCAGCTTGCCAGACTGGGGACTTCTCTAACCCAACCCTCAGAATCAACGAATGGGATTCGAGGAGTTGAGCGGAAGCAGCAGAAACACCCCCAGTCCACCGGACTGGGGACTTTTTCAAATCTTCAATCCCTCCCTCATAGAAAGTCAGTATTCTCTCGATTAGGGAATAAGCCTCAAGAGGAACGAAGAGCCAAGATATCCGGAGATTCTCTCCAAGTGACGGTTCTCCAAGAAATTCCTGAGGGATCAAGTCAACGGAATGCCATGTCTCATCATGGACATAGAAGGAGACAATATCACAGAAATGCTGATCGAAAGGATTCCATGAAATATGCATCCATTAATGTCATCAATGCCGTTGCTGCTGATTCACCAGATGAGGCTCAATCAGAGGGATCAGACGAAGAGGTTCATGCTCAAGAAGTTGCGCACACAGACCTAAATGAAGAAGGTGTGCGTACACGTAATCAAAGGCTTACCCAAAATCTGAGTATTCCTTCAAGTAACCCACTTCCCCCTCTTCGAAAAGGATCCAATAAGGGGAAAGGAAAGAATCAGGTTACTTCTCACCCTTCCTTTGAAGGAGGTCAATCGCTCTCATTAGAGCAAAGGTTTGCACAACAGGAGGAAGAAATGAAAGAATTAAGAAGGTTGAATGCAGAACTACTTCAGAGTAGTCTTATTCTTAAGAATGCTGAAGTCCGACAGCCGAAGGAATTTGTTGTAACTACTGAGATGGATCAAGAATATCCTCCTTTGTCAGTACACCCACAGAAGTCTAATCCTACGGGTCAAACGCAACAACGGTTGGCAGCACTACCATCAGTTGCAGCACCAACCACCACGTCTGTCCAAGCTCCATTCATTGCACCTACCCAAAACCAAGTTCAACCTGACGTTTCTCAAAAGTTAATAACTACTATTGAGTCATTAATAGCTCGGTTAGAAACTATGGAAGGGAAACGGGCGCAAGTTCAACCTGAAAAGAAAGTTTACCCTGAATGGGTAGATTCAATTTCTCCTCCATCCAGTTTTGGAAACCCTATTTTCCCTACTTTCAATGGATCAGGCGACCCTGAACAACATTTGACGCATTAGGTATCTTGTTGTGATCCTATGATGGGAACTCCAGAGCAGCAAGAAGCAGTGAAACTCAGATGCTTCGTGCGAACCTTGCAAGGACCAGCTTTTGTCTGGTATACAAGCTTGAAATCCCGGTCAGTCATCGGATGGGAGGATCTTCGTCAAAAATTCCTTCTTCAGTTTAGCTCAACTTTGCCAAAAATGACAGTTTTCGATCTTACAAACTGCAAGAAAAGGGAGAATGAAAGAGTCTCTGATTTCATTGCTCGTTGGAAGGGATTAACGTATTCCTTGAGTTTATCACTCCCTCAGGAGGAATTGTTGCCAATCTGTGTGGCAAATTTGCGTGACGAATTACGCACGCCATTGATCCCTGTGAAATACACAGGAGGGTTTCGAGACCTTACTTCAATCGCTCAACAGATTGAAGATTCCCTTATACAGGCTAAGGTTAAATCTCGTGTAATTCCATCAGCTCCAGGAAGAAGAATGGGTAAAGCAGAAACTGCTACAGTTATGCTTAAACAGGCACCTGTACCTATTTCTACTTCAAAACCTTCATCTTCTCGAAGGGCTCCACCTCCTGAACGCCAACAACAAAGGCTATTTCGTCCAAATGATCAAAAAGATCAACGACGAAAACAATTTGAGGATATGAAGAGTAAAACATACTCTTTCCGAAGTGAGCAAGTTCCTGGTTACTTCATTTCAGCTCTGGAAAATAATTTGGTTCAATTACCAGTGCCGAAGAGACCAAACAAGGAAGGAGATGAAGACCGTCCCAATTATTGTCCCTTTCATCAAATGTTGGGGCATCCCATCCAGGAGTGTTTTGTCTTTAAAGACCTCCTGCAAAAGATGGTCGACTTGGGACAAGTTAAATTGAAGGGTTCTTCAGCTCATGTAGCGTGTATTACCGCTACAGATCCAGAAGAAGGAGGCGAGTGGCAGGAAGTCAAAAGCAAAACTGCGAAAAAATATGATGATTGGATGGTCAGAAAGACAATCAATCGGACCCATTCCATTTTACGAACACAATTGAAGAAGCCAATTGTGTCTCCTACAAAAGCTGCAGTAAAGCCTCCATCAAAGGACAAATCCTCAAAAGGGCAGCGCAATTCAAAGAAGAAAGATGAATCAGGAGAAGATGAGTATGTATCAAAGCCTAAATTGTCTTTGACTCTGGCAGATTTCATGCCATCTACTTCAAAGCCACGGGCACCGTCCCACCAAACGGCACAGCCTAAACAGGCCAACCAGGCAGAGTCTTTATCAGACGAAGAATTGATCTTTGGTTCTGTTAATATGATTCAATTAACAGATTCATATTCCAGTCTTGATGAGCCTGAATTCCCTGTATCAAATAAAGGAACCCAAGGAAGTTCTAGAGGTTCAGGATATAGGGGAAGACGTGGATCTTTCCGAAGCCACTACTCTAATTCTACCCCTGCTAGCACTGTATATGCAGCAGAAACTCATGGTAGAGCCCTTCAGCGAGCTCAAAATGAACAAGAAAGTTCTTCTGCCAATGGCCAACTCAGCTTCGGCACAGTTATTTTGGAAGACCGATTAAAGGTTCCATCTTCTTTATCTCAGCAAGTAAATGGATCTAATCAGTCTAATTTTCCAAAACCAAAGATGTTTCCAACTTCAATACAAGATGCATCAGCTTCCAAAGCATCTGCTTCCAAGGTACCTGCTAAACCGCATATTCCTATTGGGAAACGCAGGCCTCTAGATCAAAAGTATGATATATTGAAACACTTGTCCCAAGTACCAGCCAAATTATCAATTTTTGATGCTTTGAATCTATCAAGAGATCTTCGGGAAGCACTCATCGAAGCTTTGTCAAGTCCTCAGGAATTTGAAGCTGAAATTGCTGCAGCTGAAATTTATCACATAGAGAATAATCCTGCAGAATGCCATGCAGTGATATCTTTTACTGATAAAGATGAAGATGATGTTGTGCATGTGCACATAAAACCTTTGTACTTATCTGGCAAAGTCAATGGTATAGATGTTCGAAGAGCTTTTATTGACAATGGTTCAGGAGTCAACCTCATGCCCATTCGTACACTTCGTCGATTGGGCCTCACGGAATCTGATTTATCTCCTTCTACCATGATGTTGCAAGGATATGATAAAAATGAACAAGAACCACTGGGAGAAGTTACACTCAGAACTCAGTTTGGAGATCTTGTTTCCAATTCGGATTTCATGATTGTTGATCAAGACTCAGCTTTCAATATCTTGCTTGGAAGACCCTGGCTACATCAGCATGCAGCTATTCCATCGTCATACCATCAATGTCTCAAATACTGTTTCGATGGTCAAGTTGGAACATTATATGGTGATAAGGCCCCATTCAAGACATGTGAGTCTCAATACATTGAGGCGGAATTTTATCACATGAAGGGAAGAGAAAAATCTACAATGAAGGAAATTACCAAAGTTAATGCTCCATATGGTTTGGAAAAAATTCCAATAAATCCATTTTCACATGTGAGTACAGATTATGTGTTACCTATCAGTCAAATTGACAAAATAGGCCCAAATCAAAATACTCTTATGGAAAGATCCATAATGTCAATTACGACAATCGAGCCAGACAACATGGGAGAAATTGGTAACTTACCAAGCAGTGATGAAAGCATAAGTGGTGACGTTTTCATTTCATCTGCTGAAATCCAACAAGTCTATACTTCGCTAATCAGGCCAGAAGAAGTTATAGAAACACCAGAGGTGAATATTGATGTCGATTCTCAATCCATCATCTCCTCTTTAATTCCCAAAGAAGACCCTTTATCATCAATAGGGTCGGAAATGGAAGCTTTTTCTTCAAAATGTGAAAATTTCGACATCTATTATGATCATGAGAATTTCGTTGTTTCATCTACTTTGCAAGTAGAAGCGGAAGAAATAACACATAATGAAGAGGAAGAGGAAGATCTTAGAGATGCTCCTCCAACATTTGAATAGGGTATCTCTACCACTGTGGATGAACTCAGAGAAGTAAATCTGGGTACAGAGAAAGATCCACGCCCCACTTTAATTAGTGCGGCCATGAACCTTGAAGAACAAGAGATGTATATTTCTTTTCTAAAGAAAAATAAAGATATTTTTGCTTGGAATTATACAGAGATGCCTGGCCTTGATCCTGATGTTGCCACCCATCATTTGGGTTTGCCAAAAGAACATCGAGGATTCAAGCAAGCCGCGAGAAGAACACACCCAACCTATGCTTCCAAAATCGAGGCTGAAGTGGATAAGCTTATCAAAGCTAACTTCGTCAGAGAAGTTCAATATCCCAAGTGGTTGGCTAATATTGTCCCTGTAAAGAAGAAGAACAGACAAATTAGGGTTTGCATCGATTTCAGAGATCTTAATCGGTATTGTCCTAAAGATGATTTCCCAGTTCCGATTACAGAACTCTTAATTGATGCGACGGCTGGTTATGAAGTACTTTCTTTCATGGATGGATATTCTGGATATAATCAGATCCGAATGGCCCCAGAAGATGAGGAATATACAGCCTTCAGAGCTCCTCAAGGTGTGTTTTGTTACCGGGTGATGCCCTTTGGTTTAAAGAATGCAGGTGCAACATATCAACACGCCATGCATCGTATCTTCAAACCTTTTCTAGGGAAATTTGTTGAATGCTATGTAGATGATCTGGTGGTTAAATCCAAACAACGTTTTGATCACTTGGCTGATTTGGAAGTCATATTCCGCAAGCTTCGACAACATAATTTGAAGATGAACCCCTTAAAATGTGCTTTTGGGGTAACCTCAGGAAAATTCCTCGGCTTTGTTGTACGCCATTGTGGCATTGAAGTCGATCCTGAGAAGACCAAATCAATCCTTGGTATGTCACCTCCTCAGAATTTGAAAGAATTAAGAGGACTTCAAGGAAACTTAGCCTATATTCGGCGTTTCATCGCCAATTTGGCAGGCAAAAGTTTACCCTTTACCAAATTATTGAAGAAAGGAGTCACTTACTAGTGGACTAAAGAATGTCAAGAAGCATTTGATGTTTTCAAGAAATACCTCTTGAGTCCACCAGTACTCATGCCACCTGTTGAGGGTAGGCCTCTTATCCTCTATGTGACAGCTTTAGAGCGATCATTGGGTGCCTTTCTCGCTCAAAAGAATGATGCTGGGAATGAAAATAGTCTCTACTATCTCAGTAGAACTATGCTTGAAGCAGAAACCCGGTATTCAAGTATTGAAAAGTGCTGCCTAGCATTAATCTTTGCAGTTCAGAAACTGAGACACTACCTGCAACATCACGAGGTCCAATTGGTATCTCGTAATAATCCACTCAAATTCATCCTTAGTCGTCCAATGCTTACAGGACGTCTGGCAAGGTGGGCGGTTATTCTACAGCAGTTCGACATCCAGTATGTGTCTCAAAAGGAAATTAAGGGCCAAGCTCTGGCTGATTTCCTGGCTGAACACCCTTCAGTGGAAGACACATATTCAGATATCGAACTCCCTGATGAGGAAGTTTTTTCTATTCAAGAGAGTCCTCAAACATGGGAAATGTATTTTGATGGTGCTTCTAGAAGTCCAACAGGGAAGAAAATGGAAAATCCTAAATTCAACAAAGTTGGTTTAGGAATTGTGCTCATTTCTCCAGATAAGGAAGTGTTACCTTATTCCTTTTTGTTGTGGGAAGGTGGTACCAATAATGAAGCTGAATACCAAGCTCTCATTGCAGGCTTGGAGTTAGCGCTTCAAGCGCAAGTGAATCACTTAAAGGTAAAAGGTGATTCAGACCTGGTAATCAAACAAGTCAATGGGGATTATACCATCAGAAAAGAAGAATTAATCCCTTTGTATGATTACGTCAGAGAGTTAATGTCGGAATTCCCTTCAGAACCGACATTTTCTTATGTCCCAAGATCACAAAATGCTCAAGCTGATGCACTGGCTAATATAGCCACAGCTTTAGCAGATCCAAATCGGGACGAGACAACCATCGGTATTGCCCACCGTCGTGCAATTGCACCTTATGTTCAAGTCAGAACAGAGGAAATTAATGAAATTAGTCCCATTCCTGAACCGTATGGTCATACTACAGGATGGATGTCACCTATCAGGGAGTACCTTCAAAATAGAACACTACCACCTGATAGAGCCGAGAAAGAACAAATTCGGAGACGTGTGGTCAATTTTACTCTTTATGATGGTCCAAACCACCTCGAGAAAATTCTCTACAAACGTGGTTTTGATGGAGTTCTCTTCAGATGTATTGATGGTGAAGAGACAATGGCTGTCATAAAAGAAGTGCATGCAGGAGTCTGTGGTGCCCACCAGTCTGGACATAGATTGTCTGATCAAATTCGAAAGCTTGGATACTTCTGGCCTTCAATGATACAAGATTGTGTTAATTTCACAAAGAAGTGTCATTCATGCCAAGTATATTCCAACTTCATTCATCAACCTCCAGAGTTGCTTCATACAGCTAAATACTCATGGCCATTTTCCACATGGGGAATGGATGTGGTAGGACCTTACCCTTCAGCTACGGCCAAGCAGTTTAAGTACATTCTTACTGCTACTGATTTCTTTTCCAAATGGGCAGAGGCAGTACCTCTCAAAGAAGTCAGTTCTAAATGCATTGTTAGCTTCATCAAGTCTAACATCATTACCAGATTTGGTGTCCCTCATACCATATTGACGGACAACGACACCAACTTCTGTTCTTCTGAGGTAAAGAAATTGTATCAAGAATACAACATTAAGTCTAACCATTCATCTCGATATCATGCAGCGGCTAATGGCCAGATAGAGGCCTTCAACAAGACTCTTTCAAATATACTGCAAAAGATGGTAGATAAAGATAAGAGGTCATGGCCTGATAAACTCTATCATGCTTTATGGGTTTATCAGACTACCACTCGCAATGCAACGCGGTCTACTCCATATTCATTGGTATATGGAACAGAAGCAGTCTTGCCAATTGAAGTTCAATTGCCCTCACTCAGAATAGCCATTTGTGATCAGTTATCGACAGATGAGCAATCCCAAAAGCGTTTGAATGAATTGGAACAGTTAGATGGGAAGAGATTGTGCACTTTGCACCACTTGGAAATCTATCAGAATCGGATAGCACGAGCTTTTAACAAAAAAGTTCGTCTTCGTTCATTCATTCAGGGAGAATTGGTATTGGTTCTTAAAGCACCAATGATACCAGGAAAGAAACCTCCCAAGCTTGAACCAAAATGGGAAGGACCTTATTCAATACATAAGGTCTACTCCAATGGAGCGTATTCTCTAATCTCAATGGATGGAGAACACATCACGACTCCAACTAATGCCAGATTTCTGAAGAAGTATTTTGTATAAACACAAAATATTGTTCCCAGAACCAAGACTCTTACATTTGGTTCATACAGCAATGGTCTAGTATGACCTTAAACTACAACTACGTCCAGCATGACGATAAACTGTACGGTCCATGCATATGACCTTAAACTATTCACACTTATGTCCCTGCAACATGACACTAAACTGTGCAGCACCAATAGTCCTAACTGCAAGACTTTAAACTGCATAGTCCCTGATTTTGTCCTACATGACAATAAACTGTATAGAAGTTCCTATATTTTGTCCGAGATGACATTAAACTATATTATGTCCGAGATGACATTAAACTATATTTTGTCCGAGATGACATTAAACTATATTTTGTCTGAGATGACATTAAACTATATTGTGTCCTAGCAACATGACATTAAACTGTGTGACACTTCCATCGTCCAGCATGACGTTAAACTGTGTTAAGTCCCTTATTGCCCTACATGACACTAAACTGTATTTTGTCCGAGATGACATTAAACTATATTGTGTCCTAGCAACATGACATTAAACTGTGTGGCACTTTCATCGTCCAGCATGACGTTAAACTGTGTCAGTTCCCTTATCGTCCAACATGACGTTAAACTGTCACATTGGTTACTAATTCGTCCAGCATGACATTAAACTGTAAAAAGTCCCCAGAACTGATATCCTCATATTGGTTCGCCTTAGTCCTAGCCACATGACTTTAAACTGTACAGCACCAGTTTGTCCTTGCTATATGACGTTAAACTATACAGAAATGGTCCCGTATGACCTTAAATTACATCATCCCTGGTCCATGTATATGACCATAAACTATTTGCAAATCCCTTATGTCCAGCAAGATGTTAAACTGTGACGTCCTAACTACATGACGCTAAACTGTATAAAAGTCCCTCACGTCCGGAAAGAC
Organism: Viscum album; assembly: GCA_963277665.1. Taxonomy (NCBI): domain Eukaryota; kingdom Viridiplantae; phylum Streptophyta; class Magnoliopsida; order Santalales; family Viscaceae; genus Viscum; species Viscum album. Next base: position 1,709,608,482 of record OY728165.1, on the reverse strand, counting down.
GTTAAAACTATATGATCATCAAAGGTCCAACATGACATTAAACTGAACCATCCACGGTCCATGCATATGACCTTAAACTATTCGCACTTTCGTCCGACATGACGTTAAAATGGTACACTCTTTTGTCCTTACTGCATGACATTAAACTGCACAGTCCCCCTTTTTCGTCCAATATGACGTTAAACTATATTGTCCTCATCGTCCTAACTACATGACGCTAAACTGTATAGAAAGTCCTTGATATGTCCTACATAACATTAAACTGTTATTTCGTCCCTGCTACATGACACTAAACTGTGCAACACCAATAGTCCTAACTGCAAGACTTTAAACTGCATAGTCCCTTTTTTATGTCCTACATGACATTAAACTGTGCATCGTTAAGGTTGTTATTACCTCTTGTTTCTCACACCGAGTATGACTCACGTGAGCTTAGAGCGAACATCAACCATAACACTTCCTTTGGGCCACTAACCATGTGTAAGTCCCAACAACATTTTTTTTAGATCATTGTCCACAAGAACAACTTGATCATTAATTCATTCTTTAATTGAACTACACAGACTTTGATCCTTGCCCTCCAGGCTGGGTATGTAGGCAACCTCTCAGGGTTCAAGTCCAAAAACAATCTCTTCACATCGGTTCACCACAACCTCATATGATGTTGATTTGTGAAACCGCCCCTGGAATCAATATCTTTACATTGATTCACTTTCGTCCTTGTTATATGACGTTAAACTATACAACACTTTTGTCCGGTACGACAATAAACTACAATATTTTTTGATTTCCTCATTTGAGAAGGAACTATTATTGACATTGATTTTTTTTAAATCATGTTTCATTTTCAAAAGACTACATGCATACATGGTAATGCCTAAATTTTTTATCTTAGGTTAAACCATCATTGCACTAAAGTCCCCTTTCACCCTTCACATGTACAAACCAAATTTGTACAAAGGGAATTTCTAGAACTACGTGGACTTGATTCCCATCCTTATGGGATACGTAGGAACATTCGAGTGTCCCTCGAATCCAGTCCCAAGTCTTTTGGGCCTAACCCCAAATTTCACTTTCAGTCCCTTGGCTGAAAAGTCCTCATGAAAACACACACTGTGTATTCATTATTATGGTCCGAATTCTATGAACCTAAACTAAGATCACTCATCCTTTCGTCCTGCACGACGTTAAACTGCATTTCAAGAACTACGTATGGCTTGATTCTCATTCTTATGAGATACGTAGTGAAGTCCAAAATTTCAATTCAGGACCCAGCCACAACATGATTATGGTTATCATTGACCTATGTATCTCTACATACATTGGACAATACCCATATTTATGTGTTATAATCCTAACCTTAAATATTTTCAGATCTTCATAACCCTTTTCATGACTTCTAGTCACAAAAATGTCAAACTTCTGAGAATTCTTTTGCCTGATTATGCAGCACGTGCCCATAGGTGGCCTTGCATAAACAGTCCACATAACAGACTTGTCAGCTAAAAGATGCTATTTATTTGACTATGCAGCCAATGCCCATAGGTGGCCCTGCATATTTCAACCCCCTAACGGGTTTTGTTAAATAATAGTAACTTAATTCTTGGGAAGAATGCCTCTTTTGTCCTTATTTGTCTTAAACGACAGTATGTAGGGATCCGCAAAAAATAGCCATCCTTAACGTATTTGTCCCATATCCTTTTTCATGATCTGAAAGTATTCAAGTCTATGGTTTATTCTTCTTCCCTACGTTTGGGTCAGACCTTCGTAGGAGTGATATTCATCCAGTTCTTCGATATTCTTGTTTGGAAATATCTTCTCCATATTCAAGTACCTCTTTCCATACAACAAACTCTATGCTTTAGAAAATTTGAATCTTCATAAACTTTCACTGGCTTTTAGCACTAGGAAAGTAAATTTCTGGGAGTTCTTTTGCCTGACTATGCAGCACGTGCCCATAGGTGGCCTTGCATAAACAGTCCACATAACAGACTTGTCAGCCAAAAGATGCTATTTTATTTGACTATGCAGCCAATGCCCATAGGTGGCCCTGCATATTTCAACCCCCTAACGGGTTTTGTTAAATAATAGTAACTTCATTCTTGGAAACTACTTCTTCTAATGCCTTTTAGCTCTTTTTTCATATCATTCCTCATATTCAAATATTCTTAAGCCATAGTTTACATTTTTTCCCTCATACTTGAGTATGGTAAATATGTTTTCAGATAAATTGTCAAGGAATTGAATCCATTTTAATCCATTTTCGGTCAAAGCTATTTCGACCTTAAACATTAGCCCCTTTATGTCCGGCATGCATGACTTTAAACTGCCCACACAAAAGACAAAGGAACTTTGAATAAAATTCAAGTTCCAGCACACTTGCGCGCTGCCTTCTGCGCACTGAAGACTTGCGCACCACCCTTTTCCTTTGGATGTCTTTGATTTCCTCAGAGTCAAATCCTCATTTCTCTCCAGATCCAACTCTGAGGGGGGACTTTTGTTGACGCTCCTTTCGTCACAGAATCTAAGGATCGGAAAAGGGGAATATCTGAGCATAAAGTGATTTATCCTTTGAAGAAACATCAAAAATCGACAAAGGGATGAACAAGGAGAACATTGCCCATAGGTCGCGCAAGTTCCCTCATGGTCGCGCAAGTACACTTGCGCGCCGCCTAGTGGTCGTGCAAGTACTTGCGCGACGCCTTATGGTCGTGCAAGTGACTTGCGCGACCTAAGTGGTAACCGCCCGGTAACCGCCCAAGGCCTTCTTTTGCCTATAAATAGACCCTGTGGGCCCCCCATTCGAGAGGATCTTTTTCCAGAAACCCGGATTAAAGCTCCCGACGCCCAAGTCTCTTCTCAAAGCTTCCGGAACACTTCTAAGGTAATTTCTTACCTAGAATGGAAGATCTAAAGAGAAGAAGGAAGGCCTAAGTGTTGAAACTTATCAAACACTTGCGCGCTGACTTAATTCCTTCAATATAACTTACACGTCCCTTCTCTGGAAGAACCTCAAGAGGATGGTAAAGGGTTTAATAAAGAGTCGCTCAAGCATTTCAATACTGGTTGAAAATCGCGCAAGTACCCCTAATGTCGCGCAAGTATACTTGCGCGACCAATACTTGCGCGTCGCCGCAGGACTTGCGCGCCTTTCAAGACTTGCGCGCCCCTATCTTTTTGGGTGCCCATCTTGCCCATTTTTACCCCTCTTAAGCCATTTCACCCTTCCTATTCAAGATTCAGTCTTCAAGATACTCTTCAAAGCCATTTATGGCATGATTTCTTGATTTGACATCCTTATCTGAAAGGAATTCTGTGAAATATCTCTCAAAACCTAGTGATTTAAATATCCTTATGTCACTAAAATACGGGGAGTTCATTCATTCAACCTCATCCTTTAAGATGAGAAAATACTAACTTGGGTCTCCTTTTCAGGAATAATCCCCAGTTATAAAACCTTTTGATCTGGGCATCCTCCTCAGGAGTAAGCCCCAATCAAGTCCTTTAATCTTGGGCATCTTTCTTAAGAATAAGCCCCAACCACAAATATGGGCATCCTCTTCAGGAGTAAGCCCCAAACCTGAATCCTTAACCTGAGTCTCCTTTTCAGGAATAAGACTCAGTCATAACCTTGGGCTTCCTTTTTAGGAGTAAGTCCCAAGTCCCCTAACCTGGGCTTCCTTTTTAGGAGTAAGTCCCAGTCATAATTTTGGGCATCCTCCTCAGGAGTAAGCCCCAATCAAGTCCTCTAATTTTGGGCATCTTTCTTAAGAATAAGCCCCAACCTCAAATATGGGCATCCTCCTCAGGAGTAAGCCCCAAACCTTAATCCCTAACCTGGGTCTCCTTTTCAGGAATAAGACTCAGTCATAACCTTGGGCTTCCTTTTTAGGAGTAAGTCCCAAGTCCCCTAACCTGGGCTTCCTTCTCAGGAATAAGTCCCAGTCATAAACCTTGGGCATCCTCCTTAGGAGTAAGCCCCAAGCCTTAATCCTTAACCTGGTCTTCCTTCTCAGGAATAAGCCCCAGTCATAAGTACCCTCCTAACTTGGGCATCCTCCTTAGGAGTAAGCCCCAAGATTAGAGTATTAAAATCTCCATAAAGCACATATACCTTTATGGACCATGTTCCTGGATTTTCTCCCTAAAAGTGAATCCTAAACCTTCATCTATCTGGGCAGTCATACATACCTAAGCCCCAAACAATTTCTTATGATTGCATCTTTCATGGCACAATTGTCTAATTTTTTACCGATACCTCTTGTTTCTCACACCGAGCATGACTCACGTGAGCTTAGAGCGTAAAAGTAATTATGACATTCTTCCTTGAGCCATCAATCATAAACATCATACTCCACCACTCGAACTACGTGGGCTCTGATTCCTTTTCCAAAACAAAGGATACATAGGTAGCCCATTTATGGGTTCGATCCCAACTTTGAGATAATCTATGTCCTTCTGAATGATGATAAACTTCAAGCGCCCCACTGAGTGGCTTTAAAACCAGCCTACCAAGAGACTTTTATATAAATGTTTTGAAGGATACCATTGACCAAGAATCTCTAAACAGATATGGATGATTCTCTATTGATGAAGAACCTCGAATACATATAAAAGATTCTCTAAATTTCTTGCATATTTAATCATTGATTGTTAAAACTAAAGGAAAGCTCATTTTATACTTGGTAATATAATAAGGATTCACGAACATAACTTAAATCTATAAAGAGAGTCCCGGAGTAGACAATAATTCCCCTCAAAAAGGTGTGATGAGTCCGACCTCCCATCCTCTCGACCAATGCAAATTCCTAAGCCTCATCAGTCCACAAGCTAATGAGCGCCTGCCTTTGGAAAGTAGGTCCAAACGGATGTGGAATCATTGGATGTTTCCGGTTCTACGAACAAACCCGCTAGAAACCGATCGGAACGTTTGAATCTCCTGTCCAGGAGGTCATCCCTGTAATCCGTGTGGAAACAAAGTGTCAATCTTTTGATAGTTATTATCTCTTAAAAACACGCTATTTGTTTTGACGGCAGGAATTAATTTTTAAATTAGTTAATGTAACTGATATGTTTTGAATTTTATAAAATAGACATCATTTTTGAATTCATAATATCAAATATATCTTAGGCCTAATTTATGGTATTTTTCTGGAAACATTCATTTTTTTGATGAATAGTGAAACCACTAAGTGGTAGTTTAAAAAACTGAATTTTTCATAAAAATTAATTTTACCGCTTCTGTGAGTGGAATTTCGAAAATCCGAGAGACATGGTTAATATCAAGGACTAAAATGTGGTTCAATGAGATGAAAATAATTATTGGTGAATAGTAACTTTTTACTTTTTTTTACCACGGTTAAAAGTAAATAGGGTAATTAAGGGTAAAAAAAGATATTATTATTACCCTAAAACATGTCCTAATTCTATTGGATAAGTGTAATTCGACCAAAAACAACCTTAGGAATAAAATATGACCATTTAGGCCCACTTGGATTAGATTAGGACATTTATTATTAATTTATTTAAAGAAGGGTTAAAATAGTTAAAATCAAAGTTTAATAAGTAAATAATTTTTAATATGGGGTTATACATAAGATAAATTAGACTATAAATATTCATTAGAAATATAAAGAAATTTTCTACATAATGGTATTTTATTTGTAATTTTTAGACATTAAATAATTTAATTTATTTATGACACAACAATGATGCAGTAATTATGTTATTGATGAAATATTGACATAATGGATGTTATAAATACAAAAAAAAATGTAATTTGAGACTTTTTATGAATTAAACTAATATTAAAGGTTAAAATGACATGTTATTATTGATTTAATTAACTTTGTTAGAACTAATCATTCTGTTATGATTTTCACAAAAATCAATTACTAAATAGTGTCAAAATTAACATAAAATAGTTTTTAAAACAAATATTATATTATTAATTTTTATTTTATTCCTAAAAATATAATGTTCGGCCAAATGACTTAGATAAGGTTATATATATTAATAATAAACAACTTGGGGTTCTTTTGGCTTGTTATAGTAAGTTTCTTATCCTTATAGTGTAAGAACACAAGAAGACACGGTAAAAATAAAATTATTTAACATAATGTTAAAACTAAATGATAAGGTTAAAATAGGAACCTAAACTTGTCTAAATTCTATTGGATGAGATGATTTCGACCCTTCCCCACCTTAGATTCTAAATAAATCAATTTGGAGCTATTTAAAACCGAATTTGGCTTTATAATAAAATAATATTTTTATTTTTCCAAAGGTGCCCCTCTCCTCCCTTATAAAAGGGCACCTCCTCCCTCTCTTCCTCACATCACTTTGAGCCTTAAATCTCGGCCAAAACCTACCAAATTATCTTCTCCACTTCCCTGGAAACATCCGAGAGGTCCTGGTCTTCTTCAAAGACCAATTTTAGTGCCGTAAGAGGATGACTCAAAGAGGCTCTTCAAAGAAGAGGTAATGTCCGTTACCAATTCTTTCAACTTTATTTCTTCTTCCACTTCTTCTTCTTCGGTTGTTTCATTATGAAGTAATAAAATCAATATCAATCATATACTGATATGTTATTATAAGTATGAAACAACCCTATTTCACCATCTATCCATCCTACGGGAAATGAAATCACCGCGCATGCGTACGTACGGAATACCATCTCCACGCCGTGGTGTAATATATTTTCCACCACCACCTTACTTGGATGGATATAATGGTGTAAATAATAACTATATATGATTATTGTAAAGTGATATTGATTTTTAAATAGTATACATACACTCCAATACAATTCCACAATCATGAGAACGATATCATCGCTCGTGCGTATGTACGGACTACCGTCTCCACGACGCGATGAGATTCATTCTCCATGTTAACCATTCATGAATGATTATAAAGTATATATAATAAGTAATCATGAAATATATGACATAATAATGATACTGTATTTATGTGTATATATATATTTATTTCATCTACTTAATTCCATTCAACTCAATAAGGAAACGAAAACAACGTTCATGCGTATGTACGACCTACCGTCTCCATGAACGGTGTATTTCTTTCCATTTACTGATTTATTATATATATGTATATTATGAATATATATTATATATAAATCATGTTTTATATTCTGGAATTAAGTAATCATATGAATAATTACAATTCAAAGCACGGACGAAAAATGAAACGATTTTTCCCAAAACGCTCTTTAACATGGAATTTACAAAAGAACGGGTAATATAAAGTCATAAGTGAACCATATATGATATCATAACAATGAGTATGATTCTGGAATAAGTCAATGACATTATTTAAATCATTATACAGGAGGTTCGGACACTTACGAAGCAAATCGGACCTAAGGTAAGGGACAATGTTGCAATCTCAATTGTTTTCTATCCGAGATTGCTTATACGTAAGTATTTACTGGGGTTATATTTATCATCCATGTACAAGTTTTATAAAAATGTTTTCATGTATGTTTAAATTTCTTTTTACCCATTTTTGACATTTACTACATGGTATGTATGGAATCTTTCTTTTACGAGGTACTTTTTGACTTTTCCGGTAAAAGTACGAGATGAATGTTTTTTAACTTATACGGCATGAAAGGATTTTTACGGTTTTATAAAGCCTTATTTTCATGAAGATTCATCCAAAATATTTCATGACTATTTTCAACAAAATCTCTTTCTTTTAAAATTGCATGACATTTTGTGAAAAGAAAATGATTTTGAAGAAGAAATGATATTTTCCTCAAGAATTCATTTCAAGTGTTTTATCAAAACCATTTTTCATATAAGATGAAATTATTTCATATGTGTATGTTTCAAGTATAATGTCCCTATGATTTACATGTTTTCACTTTTCTTATTTTGATATATCCATTTGTTTTATATTGATTATGTGATGATGGGATGATGTTTATGAAACCCATTTTATTCTTTGGGTTATGATTAATGTTTCAAGTTTATTTTTTGGCACAAGTAAGAATGATTTAATTATGAGATGGGTGGGACCTATATCTCCCTCAAATGAATTGGGTAAAGATTTATATCTCATGAGATAGACATGGCTGGAACGGCAAGTTAAACTGGTTCAGTAATACAGGACTAGAACGAGGAGTGAACTCGATTCAGAAAGGGACTTTGTCAACTAAGATGGTCTTGGCAGCAATGCCTTGGATACTATGGAAATAATATCATGTTCTTAATGGTTTCCACAATTACATTTTTTATTCCCATGCTATTTTATCATGATTTATGTTCCATTATGATCTATGCCTTATGTACTTCCATGTTTTATGTCGTTTCTCAAGATTTTTATTTTTAAACATTATGTTCATGTTTTTAAGTTCAAATGTATATGGTATGTTTTATTTTATCCATGCTTACCCTTACTGATCATTTGATCTCACCTTTTTTATGTTTTCTTTTCCCCAAGGATTAAAATAAAGGTTTTAGGTAAGGAAACAAAAAGTGGAAGATCTTTATGGGAGATTTTGAAGATCTTTCACCACGATTAGAAGATTACGTTCCAAGTTTCCAAAGACACTAAACTATTAAGATCCTTGTGTGTCTGTTTTTGTTATGTATTAAGTATTCCGGAAAAGTAATGTAATGTCCATGTACGTCAAGATTTGGGTCTCTACAGATGTTCCCTTGGATATCCTATTTTTGATATTGGTTAGTGAACAAGATAGATACATGGAATTCTGATGGCATGGTCTCCACTCAATAAAACTTGGATGAAGGGACTTCCATCTCAATCTCCTATGGGTACTGGAGGGATTCAACGAGTGCCTCCCTGAGTTCATTTGAAATATGAAGAACATCTAGGATCGAGATATTATCTGGGATGAATGTGAGATACTTTTTGAATGTCAAACTTTTGGGCCATAGGTTGGTGATTAATGATATGGAACTCCTCTAAGAAATGTATCTTAGGAGATGAGGTGTTTTATGTGGAAGGTCCCGGAACATGTGTAGTGTTTGAGGGAGTATCCACTTCTAGTGGCATAGGTTGTGCCAGCCTTCCACATTTTTTTGGGATGATCATACAATCTCCCCATTGCTAGGCTCTCATGTAAGAAGTCTGGTCATGGGAAACTACTTGAGGGTTTTAGAAAACCTCCATACCTCTTTTGGTTATTCTGAAGTGCTTTCCCACTTTTCCAAGCTACATATATGTCCTATATGGGGAAATGATCAAAATTTTGTGTCCGACCATGGCTGTGATATCCCCTGTACCCTTGGTTCCAATACACGTGGACTCCCATTCTATAGGAAACTAATATTCTATGTCATATTCATCATCAAAGAATGGGGTTTCCAAGGGTATCACATTGATAGAACCGAAGATAATCTCTTCATATATTGAATGTTATGTTTGGTGAGCCATCTCCTGTGATGAGGATGGTGTAGGGAAGAAATCCACAAGAGTTAGAGCTTGAATTAGAGTAGAATATGACTCTTTCTTTTATGTTTCTTCCTACTTACTATGGTCAAACCCACTCTTAAAAGGCATATTTGAGGTCTCTTTCTTGGGCGGGGGAGAAATTATGGGTCTGTGTAGCTATTCTCTTCGGGAGAAATGAGCTCAGTGAACTGTTTTTGAGTCATTTAGTTGTCAAACATCTGCTCACTCTTGTATGAAACTTTCTTCCAATCACCATCTTCTTCTTGATGGGAAATGGATATGCATTCCAGCTATTTTTAGGAGTTATCTAATATCAACCCTTCGGAATAAACCATTCCTTAATGTATGTATTTTATGATGATTCAATCCTTGATATTATGACCCAACCTTCATTGGGAATAGAAATAGTAAGGACAATCTGTGAGTTTGAGCTTATCTATCTTTTTTGATTGTGGAAGCTTGAGCAAGTTATTATCTATGGATACAAAGAAATAACCAGGTTTTTTTTTCATTTTGGAAGTATTATATTTTATTCATATATTCCTCAAATATTGGGTGGCTTTATTTACTTTGTGCTTCATTTAAAGGTAAATGTTCTGGTCACTGACGCTCGACAGGAGGTTCTGTGTGGTTTGGGACCTGCCTAGCAATTTGGAAGGGAATTTCTTCTAGATTAAGAGTAACAACTATAGCTTCTAGATTTTCTAGCCTTTTCCCCTATGAATAGGGCATGAGTAGAGAGTTGGATTTGGTTCACTAAATGTAATCCTAAATACATTGTTCCATTTCATCAAACTCATGGAATCTACATAGATACGTCATTATGATCAGAGGTGTCTGCAAGTCATTCCAAATATTTTCAGCATAGAGTTCCAATAGTTTCTCCTACAAGAGGGGGATGCTGAGTGAGTAGGTTAAAAATTTCCATCTAGATATGATGTGAGAAACCCTCTCATTTTCAAATTGTTTGTAGTTATTCAAGTCGACTATTGTTGTTTTCTCAGTGTTGAGTTGAATTGATATAGGAATTAAAGACGAAGGTCCCCCCATCTTGCAACAGATCCTGCTAATATACTGTTTCATAATAAAATGGATGGCCCTATTAGAGTATGTCTAAAACACCTCAGTTTGGTTGCCTCTTATTGATCTCGAGGGCCCATCATAGACCCACAATGGGATATGAAGTGTGTGAGTTTTTTTCAGTCTCTCTTATGCCATCAAAGTTGAGAAGGTATCATTGTAAAAATTAGGAGGAGTTGAAGTATCATCCACCCATTTTGGATATGTATTCTTATTTGGATACATAGGCATAGATCACCCTTCCATGGATTCCATTAGAGTATCAAGGGATTCAGGGATTCCATGTAGCTCTGGGGGAACACCTGTATAAGATGCCTCCCTATATAGGGAGTGGGTGTGGCTTGATGAGGTGGGCCTACTTTCTTTATCATGATGATACTAAATCCATTACTAGACTAAATTATTTCCCTAATGAGGGGGTGGTTTTTTCCGAAAAATAGAGATGTAACAATCATTTTAAAATTCTTAATTTATGTAAAATGGATGCCTATATCCAAAGCCATTCTGATGCTCTAATGCTTCTATTTCTAGAATATCATCCATTAAATGGGGATGAATATTCACCTCAACCTAATTATGATATCTAGTGGGGATATTTCCCCTAAGTAGCTCCTTGTTGAGTTGTTAGAGAGTTTGTATTTCCCCTACATATTTCAAAATATATTCCTCCATGGAAGGAACTTAAACTCTTCTAGGTGGTTATTGGGATGTAGCCTCACCTTTCCCTTTCTCTTTGATAGTGTTCAACTAGAGAGGTGGAAACTCTATATTTTAAGGTGCCATATTTTGGAGCCTTCTTTTGTTCCGGGTGCATGCAACCTTGGTTGGTTCATCCAAATCACCCACCTATATGGGTAGATTTTCTATATTTTGACCCTCTACATTTGCATCTTGATCCACAATATCTGTCATGTTTATAGTGAAGAAATTCAAAAAGGCATATTGGGAAATGGTGGCTTTCCAATTTCTTTCAACGCAACAGGCTAGTTTTTCACTACCTTAATTAAGGATGTTATTCGAACCATTTTCCATGTTGGACTATTTTGAATTTTAACCCTTGTAGTTTTTGATCACCTTTACTATACATTCCTCATATAATGGTTTATGAATACTTACCTCAAGGGAGTTTCCAGTCATTATTTCTAAATGGTCCCTAGAATGTAGAGGTTTGTATTGTGGTGGGAGGAATATATAGGCTTCCAACCACTAATTTTGACCTCCCAACCTGAAGAAGATTGATCCCCTCTATATTGATGATGATGAAAATTCCCCCAACCCTATGGAATGAGGGTTATTCGAGGCCAAAATTTGAATTGATTGATCCCACTCTTGAGGATCCAATGATTCCAATTAGGGATTTTATAACTTTAAGGAGGAATATTGTGATATAAATTCCCCCAGCCTAGTGGGATAGGGTTGATCTAGAGCCACATTGTATGTCCCAAAGTCCATCTTAGGGGATGATGGACCCAGTTTTGATGATTGAGATATAAATGTCCCCAGCCCAGCTGGCTTGGGTTTGCTTTCAGTTTCTACTGATATGTCCTGAATCTTCTCAAGAATTGATGATTTAAGATGTGTAGGTGGTGGGATACCCGTTTTATGTGGCATAGCTATGCTTTCATGGGAGTTGGGTGCGATGGTATCCCATGATGGGAGTAATTCTTTATGAGAAGTTGTTTGAGTGATCAAAACTTCAGCTTCTGTGTCTGAAATGAACTCCCATTGCTTCCAGGCACCCAATTTAATGTCATATTGGCAATCCTATTCCTTTTTTCATGATTTATGGGAATTTTTGAAGTAGGTAATTTTATTTTAGTGAGAAACTAGCATGAGCGTTACTTGGTCCACTAATTTTTCTAGATTCTATAACATTACAGGATGTCATATTTGAGGGGTTATGTTGTTATAGGGGTTCAAGAAAGTGTAAGGCTCCATACATTCCCCATACTCAAATATAGATACATGATTTGTCTTTAGAGATCAAATGCTGAAGGGTTGTAAAGCAATGGCGGAAAGCATGTTGAAAATTTTCACTGTTCTGTTCTAGTTTTAGATCTCGAACCATGGAGATAACAGCTATGTCAAGCTGACAATAGATTATCTTGATGGTCTGAAGGTGACCCTCTTATCCTGGATAAGGAAGGTGTGTACTCTTTAGTCACTAATTATTAGAACACTTATTTTGGAATAGATAAGGCATGTACTCCTTTTCTATCTCATTTGAGACCTCATATTCAGAAGTGGTGACAGTCCAGAACATTATGGAGGGTTTGTTTCCAACTAACTCTCTCCATATGTCAATTTCATCTTCATATTCATTAGATTTAGATGCTTCTGCCTAGTCATACCACAAAATATTGTTCTTGAGGTCACCTGCTGGTCTGAGTGAAGTGTTATTGGAAGTGGATGGGGAACTATATAAAGTTGAACCTCATATTTCGAGTAACTCTCTATATAAAGGTTTTTGAGTTTTGGAATTGTCACATACATGACTTATTTTAAAGTTAAATTTCATTTATTTTTCATTTATGATTTGTTTTTGGGGTTTGTCAAGCTTTTATGGTGGAATGGGTGAGTTTTCATGAATTGGGCCAAACCGTGAGCCCAATTCCAGATTTAAAAATAAATTTTGTTTCTTTTATAACTTTTTCAATTTTTAATATTTTTCACCCATTAAAGTTCCTAAATGGTCTATCCTGATATAGAAACACCACCATTGTAGTTTGGATCCGTTATAAAACCGTAAACAAGTTGTATATGGGTTTTTATTTAAGGGATTGGGCCTGCCCGAAAGCCCAATTCCAGTTTTAAAAATAAATTTTGTTTAATTAATAACTTATACAATATTAAGTATTTTTTGGTGATTCCAAGCCCCAAACACTCCCCTTGAACCCACCCGCGCGTCCCATATCCTCCCACCCTCTTTGAAGCTCCGTTTCATCGCGGTTTAGGTCGAAACTTCTGAAGCACTCACATTTCGGGCAGATTAATAAAGGTAATTTGTTTCCTTCATAAATCCTTCAATTCTCACTCTTTTTCCCCATTCAAATTCCTACATGGTCTCATAATCCTTGTTCGAACATCCCTTGAATGGTTGGATGTTTTCAGATTCAGAATCTGGTGGATTTTGGGTCGTTTTATTCATGATTGTTTTGAGTAAGTGTTTCTCTCTTCAATTTTTCATTCTCCTTAGGGTTTCCTCCCTCTTTCATTATATTCTAAAATGTCCAGAAGTTAGGGTTCGATCCTAAGGTCTGATTTGGTATCTTTTGGGTCAATTTTTGGTGGTCTAGGTATGGATTTATATTCCTTGTGGTGCGGCGGTGGTGCGCTTAAGGTTTCACACCAAGTTTTGAGGATTTCGACTCAAAAGGTAGGTGATTCCATGTGTAGCCATTTTATGATGAGTTAGCTTGCATGGATTATTAATTTAGCATGTTTATAATCTGTTTTATGTGTTGTGAAAACATTTTTGATGGATTTGGTTGAACATTTAATTTTTAGTTGCATTATAGCTTGAAATTGGGTACTTTTCATGTGTGACTCTTGGGGTAATGTTTGGGTTTAGTTTATAACATATGAAAGTGATTTATTAGTTTTGAAAGGGGATTCCAATTCTGGTTTGTTAATTCCTTATTGTCATGTTGGCCTTGAATGTAGGTTTTTTTAATGAGTTTAAGGAGTAAAAACATGTTGTACTTCTTGAAGGTGATTTATGAAAACGTGTGTTTTTCATGTGTATCTCTGTGGTATTATTTGATGTATTTTTATAACATTTGGGGGTGGTTTAATAATTGTTTTAGGGATGAAAAATTCTGTTTTGGATTGGTATTGGTATGATTTTGCTTTTAAATGAGGGTTTTGAAATGAGTTTAGTGTGCAAACAATGGTTATACCTCTTGGGTTTGTTTTACAAAAATTGCCAATGTTTTATTTGGTTACACAAAGTTGGGAAAGGGTGTATATGTACTGTTTGGGTGAGTGTGTTCACCTAATATGGGTTTTTGAATGGTAAAGTGGTGATTTGAGATGTTGAACATTTTTATATTTTTTTTTATAAATTGTCGAAATGTTTTACTAAATTGTGTTTTGTGTGCGAAACACGGGTGTGGGATATTTCATGTGAGTTTATTTATAAAATGAATTGTGAAGGTGAGAATGGTATTGTGTGACATGTGTGTGGGCTGTTATGTGAGTTGAATATCTTGTAATGGTTTTATAAAATTGTTTAATGGATTTGTGGAAGTGTTAATGAAATTTGAAAAGTGTTTTAGGCAATTTGGAGTGAGTTTGATTTCAAAATTCATTTGAATGAAAAGTGGAATTTTTGACTTGTGTGATGTACATGGGGCTGTTTGGTTAATTTTTGATGTGGAAGTGATATTTTCATGTGAAAACTATACTTCTTGGATTGCTGAACATGTTTGAGCACAAAGGGAAAACCCGGGTATCTAGGTGGGTGGACGTGTACTAGTATGCTAGTGAATCTGTGAGGTTTGGCCTCAGTTTCACTTAGCAAGATTGACGCTTACAACTCTAACTAAACTATGATGATGATTATTGGGGACCACTAGGTTATGGGTATGTTCCCTACTAGTGGCTCGTGCACGAGAATGGATATTTGTGATGGTTACCTTCACCGAGATACGAGGTACCTGGGACCCACAGCTAGCTAGTGCCTAGGGGTTATTTCCCATTGCTTGTGCTCACTGGATACTTTGTTATTACCGTCGGTATACGGTATGAGAGGCTGGAAAATTCAGTAGCTATGGTATTTATTTTAAGTATTTTCATTCTTTAAATTATCCCACCTAAAAACTGTTTTTATTTAATGTTGCATCTTTTAGAAATTTTAACTAGCATCTCATGTCTTTGAAAAAATGCATGCTTTTCGCCATTAAATGTTTATCACATGGAATATATTAGTGGTGGTATCCTATTGGGCTTTGGCTCACACCCTACTTACACCCTTGGGTGTAAGTAGACTTGGTTATTTTTGTTGTCGCAGGTTGGGTACAGTTTGTTTTGTTCCAGTGGTTCGGGTTTCTAGCAGGTCCTTGGTAGTGAAGTCTTGTGGAGATAGCATAAGGGTGGTGCCCCTTGAAAAAAGGGTTCTTGGGCTGTCCTTATTTGTTTTTTTACCTTTTTAATGGTCTTTAAATGTAGTTTTAACTTATGTAATTCAGTTCTAAAATTTTGTAAAAGATGGTTTTAGTTGAAAAATCCAGATTTTTTTTATTGAGTTTTTTTGTTGTTTAATGTTTATAGAATCGGGTAAATCGTTCCCAATTATCATTATATGATACCTGGGAACTTGTGCCAGCCCGTGGGGATCGGGAACGCCCTTCGGGCCTTGTCACGGGCTTGGTTTGGTGTCGATTTTGGCGGCGACCAGATTTGGTTCGTGACAAAATGGTATCAGAGGAGGTTCGCTCCATTTGAGTCATGTTATTTGGGAAATAGTCAACATAGTCTAGATTTATGATTGTTGGGACATGGAATTCTGGTTATGGGTAGTGTGCTTGATCACCACACCTCATTTCAGGATTCAAGTCGCCAGGGGAAGTTGGGATTTGTCTATGTATTTGGGTTTTCTTGGTTTGATGATGATTAGGGGAAATGAAAAGAGAGTTGGGTTAATGGTCTCAATGAGCTCGCAGGGTCTGGCAAGCCATGTGGAGCCAGGGATATTCCCTAGAACACTCTCTGTGATAGTGAAGTGATTGGAATATGGCCGCCAACCATATGTCCAAGTCACCCACTGAAACTAGTTTGCTCTTGCATTGTCCGGTGTTCTTTAGTTTTGAAATCTTGGCATTTTGGTTTTAAGGTGACTTGGTTTTAAGAAGCGTAAAGTTTTTATGAAATGATTTTCAAATAAAGAGGGAATGGTTGGGTTTATGAAATGGCAGAACTGAATTTTCAGAATTGTTTTGAAATATAAAATGGTGTGCTCACACCTCTTTGAAAGCAGGAACTATATTGAAGTTGGTTTTGAAAAGTGTTTCCAATAGAGTTTTCTAAACAATCAGAGTGTGCTTTAATGGGATGAGATGTTTTGAAATTGATGTGAATATCTTGAAAGTGAGTTATTTTCTAAATGGTTGTGACTTTCTGATATTTTTTTAAGATGTGAGTTGGGATTTTGATCTCATGGTTAGCGGTTTTGAGGAAAAAGGATGTGTTGGTTGACCGTTTTGGTTTTGAAAAGTGGAACAATTTTTTTTTAACCTTTGGTATTTTCGTGAGCAACCACATGCATGGGGTTATATGGGAAGATGGATGGTTGATGAAATGACTGGATGAGTGTCGAGATGGATACGAGGAGGGTGCCCAGTGTGGCACAGAAACATGCATGTGTAAGGCCCATGGGGTACCATTGGTGGATGTGCTAACCGCTGAACCATTTGTTTTTAAAGAACTGTTTTTAAAGAGAAACATGAAGACTTGATGAATTGTATGGAATGGTTTATATTATGTATTTTTGGAAAATGTTGATGTTGTGGGATGTTTTGAGTCCAAGAACCCCTCCTGTTTGAACTGTGTTTTGGGTTTGGGTTTGGTCAGTAAGTTGTGTTATAGGGACAATTAGTGGT
Source organism: Viscum album (assembly GCA_963277665.1). Lineage (NCBI taxonomy): Eukaryota > Viridiplantae > Streptophyta > Magnoliopsida > Santalales > Viscaceae > Viscum > Viscum album. The sequence continues at coordinate 1,709,591,362 of OY728165.1, read as the reverse complement.
CTCTTTTGAAAAATGTTTTGGGGCGCCTTTATGATGGTTCCCTTCATGTGTTTGGATCTGGTTTGTGGTATATTTTGACCAATGAACCATCATGGTTTGTTCCTTGGGTTCTCCCATTGGATAAGGTATGCCCCCATTTAGGGTTAGTGCAGAACTGAAGTGCAACCCGTATTATTTCTCCATTGGAAAATCCTCCAGTTGATCAATATAAGGAATATTTTATAGATCATTGTTGATTGAGTCTACAACCATTCATTTAGTTGATTTGTAGATCCTCTTGTAGTGGGATAGTTCTTGTGGAAGGTTGAAAGAGGCCTTGGTTTCTTAAGTTTCTTGATTCATCAATGGTGGAAGTGTTCTTTGGTTGTTAGTGTGGACGAGTGTCATGATGGTGTCTAAGAGGGCCTCTGGGTTCTTCATAGTTTCCTTGAAGAAAGAGTTATTATTAAACCACCAATTCTGAGATTTTGGTCCTGATAGGATATTGTGTCCACTTTTTGGACTTGTCTGTTGTTTAGGGACTTGGAATATGGTCATGTTCCATGTATTGTTTCTATCAATCACAAGGGTCATGTTCGGTGATGCATTGTGATGTTGTGTGCTCTTTTGACTATAAAGGTCAAGGTCACACTATCCTCTTAGGTTCTATGTTATGTTGGGAGTATGTATCCCTTGGGAAAAACATCAAATCCTCTACCTTAGATGACAATGTTTATACGTGTACTGCCCTTCTGTTGTTTCTCATCCAAAGAAAAAAAGGTGTGATGTGTGTGCTTATTCTGATCCCTTATTTTAGTGAAATGTCTGGTTTTGGTAAAGTGAGTTATGGAGTGTGTTATGTCTTTATGAACCCATCAGGGTATGCGGTGTAGTTGTTTGTGGCACCGAAAGAAGAAGTTCCACATAGGGGTTTCAACAGCCAAACTGCGTGGCCGAAGATGCTTCAATATTTTGAGCTCCAGCCATAGGTCCCGGAGAGAAGCTGGCGCGTAGTCAGGGGAAACCCCAGTGTCGTTTAAACCCTTGTACAAAGTCCTATCCTCAGTATGAAAGATAGGAAGAGTTTAAACCTATGGTGTCATCATATTTCTTCTGTTGTTCCCGTTCTGTGGAAATAGGTGGAGGGTTTTGTACCCATGTCATCACACAATGTTATTCCCTCCCCATTTGGTTTCCATTGAGTCTTTGAAGAATGGTTGGAAATTTGGTTTGAAAAGTTGAGCACGCGGTTTTCACATGGTTAGTTCTAACCATGAACAAAAAAAAACCATGTAGATAGAAGAATCTCCACTGTTGGTTCATGGTTTCCCAAACCGTGAAGACTCACCATGTGGTCGTCCCAACACTTTATATTTTGGGGTCTTTCTGTACCGGCCCATGCTGGTCGATTAAGATTGTTGGTTCTTATGGTGGGGAGCCTTTTTTTCCCCCGTACCAATAACTTAGTCTTATCCAAGGTCAAGGATTGTTGGTAGGTAGTCTCATTCAGATCTATCAAGCTACCTAAATCTTCTTTGGGTAACCATTGAGATTGGAGAGTGCCCAATGGTTTAGTTGTAGCAAGGTATGTGTAACCTTGTTTGAAGTTGTTGTTCGTTTGGGTGAATTGCTTGAGTCTTGTTCGGATAGCATTCGAGGAGTTTCATTTTGGGATAATGTATGAATGTGATTGATCATTTCAGTAATGTGGTGTAAGTTTGGGTTGTGAGATTAATCATTCCTTAATTGATCACTGGAGGTGTTTTGACCCTTGGGGGAAAAGCTTGGCAAATAATTACATCTTAGTTTATCGGTTGGGCATGGTTTTGGTATCTGGCCTTGTGGTCACTTTCCGGGGACGGAAAGTTTTCATGGTGGGGAGAATTTTCACATACATGACTTATTTTAAAGTTAAATTTCATTTATTTTTCATTTATGATTTGTTTTTGGGGTTTTTCAAGCTTTTATGGTGGAATGGGTGAGTTTTCATGAATTGGGCCAAACCGTGAACCCAATTCCAGATTTAAAAATAAATTTTGTTTCTTTTATAACTTTTTAAATTTTTAATATTTTTCACCCATTCAAGTTCCTAAATGGTCTAACCTGATATAGAAACACCACCATTGTAGTTTGGAGCCTTTATAAAACCATAAACAAGTTGTATATGGGTTTTTATTTAAGGGATTGGGCTTGCCCGAAAGCCCAATTCCAGTTTTAAAAATAAATTTTGTTTAATTAATAACTTATACAATATTAAGGCTTTTTCGGTGATTCCGAGCCCCAAACACTCCCCTTGAACCCAGCCGCGCGTCCCATATCCTCCCACCCTCTTTGAAGCTCCGTTTCATCGCGGTGTAGGTCAAAATTTCTGAAGCACTCACATTTCGGGCAGATTAATAAAGGTAATTTGTTTCCTTCATAAATCCTTCAATTCTCACTCTTTTTTCCCCATTCAAATTCCTACATGGTCTCATAATCCTTGTTCGAACATCCCTTGAATGGTTGGATGTTTTCAGATTCAGAATCTGGTGGATTTTGGGTCGTTTTATTCATGATTGTTTTGAGTAAGTGTTTCTCTCTTCAATTTTTCATTCTCCTTAGGGTTTCCTCCCTCTTTCATTATATTATAAAATGTCCAGAAGTTAGGGTTCGATCCTAAGGTATGATTTGGTATCTTTTGGGTCAATTTTTGGTGGTCTAGGTATGGATTTATATTCCTTGTGGTGCGGCGGTGGTGCGTTAAAGGTTTCACACCAAGTTTTGAGGATTTCGACTCAAAAGGTAGGTGATTCCATGTGTAGCCATTTTATGATGAGTTAGCTTGAATGGATTATTAATTTAGCATGTTTATAATCTGTTTTATGTGTTGTGAAAACAGTTTTGATGGATTTGGTTGAACATTTAATTTTTAGTTGCATTATAGCTTGAAATTGGGTACTTTTCATGTGTGACTCTTGGGGTAATGTTTGGGTTTAGTTTATAACATATGAAAGTGATTTATTAGTCTTGAAAGGGGATTCCAATTCTGGTTTGTTAATTCCTTATTGTCATGTTGTCCTTGAATGTAGGTTTTTTTAATGAGTTTAAGGAGTAAAAACATGTTGTACTTCTTGAAGGTGATTTATGAAAACATGTGTTTTTCATGTGTATCTCTGTGGTATTATTTGATGTATTTTTATAACATTTGGGGGTGGTTTAATAATTGTTTTAGGGCTGAAAAATTCTGTTTTGGATTGGTATTGGTATGATTTTGCTTTTAAATGAGGGTTTTGAAATGGGTTTAGTGTGCAAACAATGGTTATACCTCTTGGGTTTGTTTTATAAAAATTGGCAATGTTTTATTTGGTTACACAAAGTTGGGAAAGGGTGTATATGTACTGTTTGGGTGAGTGTGTTCACCTAATATGGGTTTTTGAATGGTAAAGTGGTGATTTGAGATGTTGAACATTTTTATAATTTTTTTTATAAATTGTCAAAATGTTTTACTAAATTGTGTTTTGTGTGCGAAACACGGGTGTGGGATATTTCATGTGAGTTTATTTATAAAATGAATTGTGAAGGTGAGAATGCTATTGTGTGACATGTGTGTGGGCTGTTATGTGAGTTGAATATCTTATAATGGTTTTATAAAATTGTTTAATGGATTTGTGGATGTGTTAATGAAATTTGAAAAGTATTGTAGGCAATTTGGAGTGAGTTTGATTTCAAAATTCATTTGAATGAAAAGTGGAATTTTTGACTTGTGTGATGTACATGGGGCTGTTTGGTTAATTTTTGATGTGGAAGTGATATTTTCATGTGAAAACTATACTTCTTGGATTGCTGAACTTGTTTGAGCACAAAGGGAAAACCCGGGTATCTAGGTGGGTGGACGTGTACTAGTATGCTAGTGAATCTGTGAGGTTTGGCCTCAGTTTCACTTAGCAAGATTGACGCTTACAACTCTAACTAAACTATGATGATGATTATTGGGGACCACTAGGTTATGGGTATGTTCCCTACTAGTGGCTCGTGCACGAGAATGGATATTTGTGATGGTTACCTTCACCGAGATACGAGGTACCTGGGACCCACAGCTAGCTAGTGCCTAGGGGTTATTTCCCATTGCTTGTGCTCACTGGATACTTTGTTATTACCGTCGGTATACGGTATGAGAGGCTGGAAAATTGAGTAGCTATGGTATTTATTTTAAATATTTTTATTCTTTAAATTATCCCACCTAAAAACTATTTTTATTTAATGTTGCATCTTTTAGAAATTTTAACTAGCATCTCATGTCTTTGAAAACATGCATGCTTTTCGCCATTAAATGTTTATCACATGGAATCTATTAGTGGTGGTATCCTATTGGGCTTTGGCTCACACCCTACTTACACCCTTGGGTGTAAGTAGACTTGGTTATTTTTGTTGTTGCAGGTTGGGTACAGTTTGTTTTGTTCCAGTGGTTCGGGTTTCTAGCAGGTCCTTGGTAGTGAAGTCTTGTGGAGATAGCATAAGGGTGGTGACCCTTGAAAAAAGGGTTCTTGGGCTGTCCTTATTTGTTTTTTTTACCTTTTTAATGGTCTTTAAATGTAGTTTTAACTTATGTAATTCAGTTCTGAAATTTTGTAAAAGATGGTTTTAGTTGAAAAATCCAGATTTGTTTTATTGAGTTTTTTTGTTGTTTAATGTTTATAGAATCGGGTAAATCGTTCCCAATTATCATTATATGATACCCGGGCACTTGTGCCAGCCCGTGGGGATCGGGAACGCCCTTCGGGCCTTGTCACGGGCTTGGTTTGGTGTTGATTTTGGCGGCCACCAGATTTGGTTCGTGACAGGAAACCTCTCTATATAGAGGTGTATGGAAGAGGGGAGGATTTTCTTATACATGGGAGATACCAACTTGGGGAGGTTGAACATAGTGAATGTCATGAGTAGAGTCCCTATGATCTATCTCCATAGTACCATGAGGAGGAATATCATGGTAATGATCATATTCAATTTCAATTGAAGTGTTAATGGACCATTTGGATGTTGAGAATGTGTCTCAAATGACCTCAAGGTCACTGGTATTGAGTAGATTAGGAATATGGGTCACATCCTGTGTTGTGTCCAGAATATTCCAACCTACCTATTGTAATTGTGTAGGGATATGAGCCTGTTGTATGACATTTTTCATAACATGTTGATAACCTATGATGCTGTGGGAGTATGAGCCCACTGCTGAAATGTTGTTGGAATATTACAATGATATATCTTATTATTGATAGGAATGTGAGCCTATACAATTGCATGTTCCATTATCACTTGGTGAACCTCGTTCAGAATGGGAGTATGATCCCAATCCTAAACCTTTGGAATATTCTTCTGGTCTTTCCTGTCAAGGATGTGAGCCTACATAGAGGCATGTTCTGCTCTCACCCGTTGATCCCTGTTTGGAAAAAAATATAACCCTTGTTCGAATATTAATTCCACACCGGAATATGATGATGGACCTCTGTAATGGGATAAGGGATAAGAGAATCCCCATGTATTTCCTTGTAATGATGCTGGTGCTGTCGTTTGTCAGAAGAAATAGGAATATGAGTTTGGCTTCCGTGATCTGATGGAATATTCCAGGAAGATTCAATGATAGGAATATGATTCTATGACGAGACTTATGCCATTCTAACTGGGTTAAACACATAAAGAATGGGTATATAGTACTGATCACAGTCCTTTGGAGTATACAGTTGGAATTCTTCAACAGTAATATGAGCCTATCTTGAGGCACATTCCCCTGTTAATTGGTGATCCTCGGCTTGAATAGGGATATGAACCTGATCTTGGGCCTTTGGAATATGAAACCAATCTTTTTTGATATGGATGTGACCCTTTCCTAAATCATGTACCCCTCTCACCTGGTGTTCTTCAGTTGTAGTGGGAATATAAGGTGGGTTTGATGCCTCATCCTTTATTAGAATATGCCGATAATCCTTCTAGAATATAGAAAGAATGTGCGCTTTCTCTGAAGAAACCACTTGTTTATAATGATCATAGTGTTTAGTTGTACTAGAGTTATGGATAAGAATATAAACCTCTTGTTTCATCTGTAATAGTTCTGGAATATGTTGGCGGAGCTATTAAAAAGTTTCTAAAATATATTTACATTTTAGCAAAGTGTGTGTAGGGATATAAGCTTCCACATTTTCCATCTCCATTATAAACTGAGAAATATCTTCAATTGAAGTGGAGATATGAGACCACTTCTATACTCCTTGTGCCACATGAATATGCCGATGGACTTCAGAAATAGGGGGTAGGGATATACAAATCCCCCATGCTTGCTGTGGGAATATTCTTATAGACTTGTTCCGAGAGAGCAGGGATATGAACATACATTCTTGTTGCAACTGGAATATGCCGAAAGGTATCGTCAGTAGGAGAAAAGATAAGAGCCCACTCCTAGATATCCAATTCCATACTCTCTCAATGAGCCTTCCTTTCTACCCTTGCATGGGTGTCATAGGAGGATATGTGTTGGGTGGTACCCTCAATAGGCAACTTGTTTGTACCGATGTGATGATGCTAGCGATGACGGTTGATAGGTGCCCTCCACAATGACACCTGAATCATAAGGGGGCCATATTTGGATTCCTATACCACCTTCATTAGATATTCAAGGTGGTGGTTTTAGTGCTCTAGTGATAAGCTTCTAAAGTAATTGGATGTGGTAATGATGACCACTAGCTTAGATGTTGGTTTTCCTAGACGATGAGGACTCATCAGATTTAGAACTTAGAGACCCTCACATGTAGCTTCTAGGGTTGGGATTGTACTATTTTGATGGTACTACAATACCATTTATTTCACCACCTGATGTTGATGTTTTTTGGAAGATGGGATCACTTTGCGACCTGTAGGGTTTTTAGCCACAATTGAATTTATAGAATGGTCCCTGGATGATAAAATTATCTTTGATCTGGATGCTTTTGATGAGAGAAGTATCTATAATAATCAAATGTACAAGAAAAAAGGACACAAATTAGTGAAATATCATAGAAATGATGTTCACAATTATATATGCATGGTTAACATAATTACCCTTTTATTCCTAATCTAACCATTCTGCTCATGTGGACTTATTAACACGAGGATGTACTTATTTCTCACAAACTATGGTTATAGAGGATCAACTGTAAGAGTAATGTTAGTTTTATCATCTATTTTTTTGAGGGATATTCCTAAAATTTTTCATGACATGTTAGAGGACACCATTCCTTGATTTTTAGGGTATTAGGACACGTTTAACATTTCTGTTTTCATATAGTGAGAAAACAAAATGGACCGATGGTTAATAGCCTTTCCATTTTGTTATTTGAGAGATTCACATTGGGTTAATCATTTTTTTTTCATATAGGGTTCATAAAAATGTCCTGATGGTTAATAATATTCTTATTTTTTATTTGATAGATTCAAATTGTTTTCACCATTTTTGTTTCAATGGAAAAAAGATGACCACTAGGTGCATTTGGTTTGAACCAATTTTTGATTATGGGGGGTTCATTTCTTGAACAGTCATTATCGTTGGGTTAAAATTTTCATTCTTAATAGAAACTACCAATGGTCCCCCCCATCAAAAACTGGGTATAAACCTGATTTACAAATGAAGGTGGTCAATTAAGGTTTCAGACCCAACAACACTTAGGGGATTGTATTAGTCGAGAAGATGAGAGGTCAGTCTCATCACACTCTATTGGGGTGTGGGGATTGTTTCTTACTTTGAGCCTCTCTTATAGATTTAATAATGTTCTATTATATCTTCCTAATCCTGATATGGGGAAAGTTACCCAAACAAAATAATCATAGTTTAAATCCTTCTATTTGCTGAAGAAGAGGATCTCATCAGTGAATTCATCCATATGTATCCAAGGTTCTTCATCCCTTTCACAGTAATGAATAACTTCTTAGATACTGAAGTTTCATAACCCGACACTTCAAACTTTTCTACCACACATGGAGGTGATTAATATTCCAATTAGGGGATTGATCCATTATGAGGTGTCCTATTTATCCTAGTTGTTGAAGGAATAAAAACCCACATAGTTATTTAAACACGATAAGTTTCAAATCATAAAGTGATGACATATGTATGAGAACTTAAGCATCAGATATTTTAGCTTGGAACTTGAGGAGACATCCTATGTATCCTAGTTATAGAATTAATCATAGTTATTATAGTTTGATCATTACCTTGGGAATGGCCCCATGGTAAATCTTTTATACGGTGAAGGTTTATATCATGCCACTTATTGGGGATTATATACTAATATTTTCTTGGATGGTGGAGATTCATGATGCGTATGACGTGACTATTTCACCTCCTTAAGAACAAAAAATCTATTCTTGGTGTGAGAAATAAGGGATACAAATTAATTAGTACCACTACATGTGGATGTGGGGCTTATGTAATGGTACTTCCCTAGGAATGTTTTTAATATGGATCCTTTACAACGAGTAGGCATCCTACGTATCCTGATTATTGCAGAAATCATAGTTACCATAGTTTAGTTATATTCCCAGTCTGCTGAGGGATGATTTATAATGATAATCCCATGGAAATGATTGAGTCATTATGGTTGAGATGTCAGAGACATGAGGAGACTTACACTTGAGTGGATGCCTTTTTGAGCTCAGGCCTTTGGAAGGTCTCTTATGTATCCTAATTATGGAAGGAATTAGAGTCATCATAGTTAAAATAATTGGGTATTACACACTAATGTTTCCCTATATGAGTGATATGATTATTGAAATTTTCTAAGCCCACATTATTTATTCTCAACATAGGAAACTACAGATGATAGATAATCAGTCTCATTTCTTGTTGATATAGGACTTATGTGCTCATACTTCCCTTTGGATGTTTACTATAAAGCTTGAAACTAAAAGAGTAATTATATGTATCTTAATGCGACATGTCTGGAGGCTGTCGCATGATCTTGGATGACATGTCTGGAGGACATCGTGAGAACATGTTGGCATGCCCAGAGGGCATCCTGATAATAAGTTGACATAACTGGGTGCTACCATGAGACTCAGTTGACATACACTAGTGTTACAATAAGATTCAAGAAACACATTTGAAGGACACCATGAAGTCTGGAAGGTGATCTTGAAGAGACTAGAAAGACTAATGTGGCATGAATGGGGTTACCATGTGACTTCTTTCAACATGTCCAAAGGACATCAAAAGATCCAAATTTAATATCGAAGGAGTGTCATGAGACTTGGGAGACATGCCCTGGTGCGGTCTCATGTCTTGAATGGTTCATGCGAAGCACATGAGGATCAACGTATATGCCTTTTGCATGAGTCTTCCGTTCTTTTACTCATTGTTTGATATTTTTATTGTGAATTCCTTATATTTAGTCAATGTTTAGATTATTTTACATCTCACATGATCTGGAAGATATGTAGGGTGTTCTCTGTGTGTCCTTCCAGAAGTCCTTTGAGTGATCCATGGTGATCAGATGATGTGTTTTTTCATGACACATGATCATTCCAGTTATTCCCTGGATCTTAACTATATGGTATTCTTTCTCAGTCATGAGATCAGCTACTCTGAGAAATCTCCTATAGTTTTAGGGTAAAGTTCCAAGATCAAAATATCCAAAGTCTAAAATTTGTATCACTTTTCATTCTGGGGTGGGGAATTTATAGGCATCACCACCCCAATTATTTGTTGCTTTGAGTGATAGGTATCATGTGAATCTAGGATTGAGTCGGTTGAGGGCTTCAACGTCATGTGTCATTGTGATTTACTTCCACGAATAACTATTGGTACATCACCTGATTTTCAATGGCCATGAGAGTACTTCTTCAACTCCTCTTTTATTAGATTATTTCTGATTAAAGGGTCTTTTTTGTGTAATGTGAAAATTCCAAGTGACTGTCATATTGTTCGATTGATATTTTTGAGTTCCTTCATGAGACTAGGTCTCATGCTGAAAGGATTTCACATGATCTATAAATCCTTTTCTGGGATATTATGTGAGATAAGGATGGCATGTTTATGAACCTTTATGAAACCAATTCGGATTGTAAAAGGTTCTTATGATACCATTCCACATACATACTAAGTGATTCAAATGATTTTTATGACCATGAGAGGATCCCCCTCCTCCCATTTTTATTTTATTTGTTTATTTCACATATATTGAGGAGTTCGTGAAGATGTGTGAGTGTTTTAGAAGACAATAACTATACCTCTTGGCGATGCATCACATGAAAAATATGAAATTCCTATATATATGCAAGAGCACTACATGTAAAATTTAATCTCTTCAACCTCATGGATCCAAAGGGGAAGCATAAGGTCGTATGGACATACTCGAGGCCATTCCCATGATGGGGATGATAGGCCATCAAGCTTTTGTGAGACGAGGCAGACTGGTTGTTGGGGTCTCGTGGTTTCTTGCAATTATCAGGGGAACGCCATATGACTTTGAAGACCGTGAGAGGCTCCTACCTCCCTTCCTTTTATTTCCTTTTTTATTCTAAAAAGGATGATGATCTTGAAGGTTTGATTTAATTTTTTCAAGGACAATAATTCTCCCCATCAGTGATGCATCGAGTGTGTTTTATGTCCAAAATAGGCTCCCCCATTTTGAATATTTTACCCTTATTTTTTAAGGAATTTTAGATGGTTTTTCAAGCATCCACCAGTTGACAAGATGCAAAACCTGGGGGAGTTTATTTGACTGCCACCACATGACCAATTATTATCCCAGATGCCTTCATGAGACAAAAAATACTTATCAAAGGGACAATGTGGGATCATCTATAGGGTATGTGCTATGCATGGATCCTTTTCATGATCTTATGTTGGCCATGTGATTGCATATCCCTTGGAGGATCATGTTATCCATGAATCTTGACTTACTTCTTTTTTCCATTTCTTTTGTGTGGAAAATAATACCCAAGTTTGGGTATTTACTCCATTTTGGATTTTCTGATGATCATATGGTGGGTTTCAACAATGGAAGATGTTGAGGATATTTCATGAAATTAGAATATTGTGTATATTCTCCCCAAAAACACTAAACCTTATGGTCCCCGGTCATATATTTGTGAAATGTATTGAATATTCATCTAAAAAGATACAATATTAATGTATGAAAAGTATGGGTCGCTATATAGATGTCTCAAAAATAAGATACATGCCAAATTTTTTTAATCAAATAAATAAGAAATCAAATAAGAAAAAAACTGTTTAAATGAATTTATAGATGATCAGGCCACATACAATCCAATTTACCCCAACCATTCTTTGATGAATATGAAAACAAGAAATGGAATATGTTAGGTGACACATAATTAGTCTTGTAAATGATCTTAAAAAGACTTTAAAACAATTTCAATATCTCTGAATTCAAAGTGGGAACTAACCCTGATTACTTGTCTAACACAAGAAACAATCCAAGGACACATAAAATTTACTAGTGTATCTATAAGTACCTAAAAAGTATTAGATTATATGTTTAATGTCCACCAAAGTGTCCATGTAGAGTGTGAGCATAAATACTCAGGAGGGAACCTTCAAGAGTGTCTCAACATAATATTAAAAACGAAATATACATGAATTGTATACACATATAGATAAATATACAATAAAATTGTTTTAAAAATTAATAAAAAAATTATAAAAGTAACTAAAAAGTGGATAAAATAATATTATAACAATTTATACCACTGGTAAACCCTTATAACATGAAGATCTATAATAGAACAACTTATTTTTTCCCCATAGTTTAGAATTTTAGGCAAACCATAGAGTGAATTAAGATTTCAACACCCATCCCTTTATAAAGAATTTAGGGTGAAACACCCATCCCATACAAGGGATAAATGGGATCATGTATAATAGATTCAAGTCTACTAAGATAACCATTCCATTCCGGGATATGGGAATGAGGTATAATAGAGTGAGGGTCAAAAAATTTCCCATTCTATCCTATACAACAATGGCTAGTAGTACTACTTTAACAATTTATAATAGTTATAATATATCCATTTTAACACACATATCTATCATCAATGAAATGACTATTCTCATCATATCAAAACTAGTTACATCAAATAACATTATTAGCTCTCAAGAAACAGTATATTTAGTAAAGAAAAACTATATAAATCTTTCAATAACATACCTCATCAGGCTTTATATGATAAGATAATCATGATATTATTACAATACAAACTGACATTCATTCTCATTTTACCCAACTATATATTTACATATGTATAAAAAAAACAAACATATATATGAAGCATAAAAAGAAGTTATGTTATTCTTAAATTTTAAATTTACATAAAATCTATCAAAACTTGTTAATGATAACATAAATGAACCTAATATATAATACTCTTTACTTTCATAACATTAGAATGAAATGAATACAAGGAGATAACCAAGTCACAATCAACCATTTAAAATATAGTATGCACCCTACAGTCAAGACTTCAATTAATGTAGAAGATAATTTATTACAAAAACAAAGATAAGGTATGCATAAAAAAACATGGTATTGAATGCATATTAATAGTGGTAATACTTGTATAATAAATAGAAATTACTCACTTACTAATAAGGACATAAGTTTTTAAATATTATCTGTAACAACTATTTCGGTTTCAAGTCCCTTTTTATGACCCGTCCCACACCAAACAATTTAAAATAAACACCTGGCATAATGAAATATTACGTTAAGAAACCAATTTTTAAAATAGGAAAGTTTATCTCCATTGAAATCAAATTTTGGTAAAACATTTTAAAGAATAAATAAATAAAGGTAGAGAGGAAAATAATTAATAAAGTATTTATAATAAAAACCATTTACAAAACAAGGTTTGATATAAAATGTCACATAAATTTAACCTTCCTACAAACTATTGTAGTTGTCATGTGTAGAGGCATGAAAAAACCATTTGGATCTTTTTATTAAATCACCACTTCCTAGCTCATATATAAATCAACCAAATCACTATAAAACCGATATTTTAACCATAGGTTTTGTGTTATTAATTTACATATAGATCATTCTGGTTTTTTTGGAATATGTTGTTTCTATCTTGAAATATAATTTAGGCTTAGGAGAATTATACTTCCTATATACCATGATAAAATGAAGTTTTTTTGAGAGAAATAATCCAAACCCACAATATATAATCAAAGTAGTTTGGCACCAAATAAACACCTATATTCCCATTTCAATGAGTGATCAACATCCAAAATGGTGTCCAACCCATGAGAAAAGTGGGTTGGCAGAAAAGAATATAACATGGGATACCTAAATCATATATTAAGGGATAAAAAACTAGTAAACGACGTGTTTTAAGGTAATAATAATTAAAACCCCATTTAAATAAGAATATATCATAGGATAAAATAAATTTGTTTGCAAGATATAATACAAAATAACCCTTTGAAAAATATTTCACCCTTGAGATATAATTATCATTGTAAATATTTCATTTATATATTTAAAATATAAATAATATTATTTGATATATTAATTTTTTTTGGCTAGAATATTTTAGGCATCACCCAAGAATAAATTAGTGAGTCAAGACCACATATGTCACAAACCAACCCAAGTAACTCTCTACACCAATAACTGAATGAATATTGAAATTCCTTAAAGGGTGTTCTCAATCCCCACAGACTAGATTCTAGAACCCAGGCATCAAGAAATGATTAATGAGAATGATTTCACCATAATAAGTGTAAAATAATACAAGGTAGGGGTTAAGAAACCATATACATCTGGTATTCTATATAACCATCAATACAAAAGTACCAAAAAGTAGACAAGTAAAAAAACCAAATGGTATATCGAAATAAGATCAAACAACTATCAATGAAATAATTTCAGGATATCCTCATAAATTTTTGGTCTCATAATCTAACATTCATCACTAAATCCCATGTTCCCACTATCAAGAAAACCCACCCCCTACAAGAAGTGCATTCCATTTTCCCAAACTTGGTTTCAGAATGTCTACAAACTCACAAAGGCACAAGTAGGTTGTGAGAAACACCATCCTAGTAGGATCCCACTAAGAGATTTCATGACCACTCCACATCAAATAAATAAAATATGCTCAATTTTATATAAAATATGTCATAACAATAAATTTCATAATTCACAATAGAAGATGTTTTCTAAATAATTTCTATGGAAGGAATAAATAAGGTTTATCAAAATGGAAAGGATATACATTTACATCCAACATGCATGATAAATCAGTTCATAAATACTAGAATGTATAAATAAATTTCTTTTATATCACCATGGTTATAATTCATAGGGTTATTTGTAGAGACCCAAAGCTTGACGTACATGTACATTACATTACTTTTGCGGAATACTTAATACATAACAAAAACAGACACACAAGGACCGTAATAGTTTAGTGTCTTTGGAAACTTGGAGCGTAATCTTCTAATCATGGTGAAAGATCTTCAAAATCTCCCATAAAGATCTTCCACTTTTTGTTTCCTTACCTAAAACCTTTCTTTTAATACTGAGGGAAAAGAAAACATAAAAAAGGTGAGCTCAAATGCTCAGTAAGGGTAAGCATAGATAAAATAAAACATAACATATACATTTGAACTTAAAAACATGAACATAATGTTTAAAAATCAAAATCTTGAGCAACGACATAAAACATGGAAGTACATAAGGCATAGATCATAATGGAACATAAATGATGATAAAATAGCATGGGAATAAAACATGTAATTGTGGAAACCATTCATCACATGTCATGATTTCCATAGTAGCCAAGGAATTGCTGCCAAGACCATCTTAGTGGACAAAGTCCCTTTCTGAATCGAGTTCACTCCTCGTTTCAGTCCTGTAACACTGAACCGGATTAACTTGCCGTTCCAGACATGTCTATCTCATGAGATATAAAATCTTTACCTAATAAATTTGAGGGAGATATAGGTCCCACCCATCTCATAATGAAATCATTCTTACTTGTGCCACAAAATAAACATACATCATTCATAAAAACCCAATAAATAAAATTTGATTCATAAACATCATACAATGATCACATAATCCATATAAAAGAAATGGATATCATTTCATAATAAGAAAAGTGAAACCATGTAAATCATAGAGACATTATACTTAAAACATACACATATGAAATAATGTCATCTTAGATGGAAAATGGTTTTGATAAAACACTTGAAATGAATTATTGAGGAAAATATCCTTTCTTATTCAAAATCAAATTCTTTTCAAAAAACGTCATGAAATTTTAAAAGAAAAATATTTCATTTAAAATAGTCATGAAATAGTTTGGAGGAATCTTTATGAAAATAAGGCTTTATAAAACCGTAAAAATCCTTTCATGCCGTATACGTTAAAAAAACATTCTTCTTGTACTTTTGCCGGAAAAGTCAAAAAGTACATCGTAAAAGAAAGATTCCATACATACCATGTAGTAAAATTCAAAAATGGGTAAAAAGGACTTTAAACATACATGAATAAACTTTTATAAAACATTTACATGTATTATAGCAATAACCCCAGTAAATACTTACGAATAAGCAATTCTCGTATAAAAATGAGATTTTCAAAATTATCCATTACCTTAGGTCCGATTTTATTCGTAAGTGTACGAAACTCCTTTATAATGATTTAAATAATGTCATTGACTTATTCCAGAATCATAATCATTGTTATGATATCATATATGGTTCACTTATGACTTTATATTACCCGTTCTTTTGTAAATTCTATGTTAAAGAGCGTTTTGGGCAAAATCGTTTCATTTGTCATCCGTGCTTTGACTTGTAATTATTCATATGATTACTTAGATAATGATTACTTAATTACAGAATATAAAACTTGATTTATATATAATATATATTCAGAATATACATATATATAATAAATCAGTAAATGGAAAGAAATACACCGTTCATGGAGACGGTAGGCCGTACGTACGCATGAACGTTGTTTTCATTTCCTTGTTGAGTTGAATGGAATTAAGTAGATGACATACATATATATACACATAAATCCAGTATAATTATTATGTCATGTATTTCATGATTACTTATTATACATACTTTATAATCATTCATGAATGGTTAACGTGGAGAATGAATCTCATCGCGTCGTGGAGACGATAGTCCGTACGTACGCACGAGCGATGATATCGTTCTCATGATCGTGGAATTGTATTGGAGTGTATGTATACTATTTCAGAATAAATATCACTTTTCAATAATCATATATAGTTATTATTTACAACATTATACCCATCCAAGTAAGGTGGTGGTGGAAAATAGATTACACCACAGCGTGGAGACGGTATTCCGTACGTACGCACGCGCGGTGATTTCGTTTTCCGTAGGATGGATAGATGGTGAAATAGGGTTGTTTCATACTTATAATAACATATCAGTATATGAGTGATACTGATGTTATTACTTCATAATGAAACAACCTAAGAAGAAGAAGTGGAAGAAGAAATAAAGTTGAAAGAATCGGTAACGGACATTACCTCTTCTTTGAAGCGCCTCTTTGTGTCCTCCTCTTAGGGCACTAAAATTGGTCTTTGAAGAAGACAAGGACCTCTAGGATGTTTCTAGGGAATTGTAGAAGAGAATTTGGCAGGGGTTGTCCGATCTTTAAGGCTCAAAGTGGTGTTAGGAAGAGAGGGAGGAGGTGCCCTTTTATAAGGGAGGAGAGGGGCACCTTTGGAAAACTAAAAATATTATTTTATTATAAAGCCAAATTCGGTTTTAAATAGCTCCAAATTGATTTATTTCGAATCTAAGGTGGGGATGGGCCTAACTAATCTCATCCAATAGAATTTAGACAAGTTTAGGTTCCTATTTTAACCTTATCATTTAGTTTTAACATTAAGTTAAATAATTTTACTTTTACCGTGTCTTCTTGTGTTCTTACAGTATAAGGTTAATAAACTTACTATAACAAGGAAAACGAACCCCAAGTTGTTTATTATTAATATATATAACCTTATCTAAGTCATTTGGCCAAACATTATATTTTTATTAATAAAATAACAATTAATAATATAATATTTGTTTTAAAATCTATTTTATGTCAATTTTGACACTATTTAGTAATTGATTTTTGTGAAAATCATAACAGAATGATTAGTTCAAACCAAGTTAATTAAATCAATAATAACATGTCATATTAACGTTTAAGATTAGTGTAATTCATAAAAAGTCTCAAATTACATTTTTTTGGGTATTTATAACATCAATTATGTCAATATTTCATTAATAAGATAATTACTGCATCATCGTTGTGTCATAGATAAATTAAATTATTTAATGTCTAAAAATTAAAGATAATATACCATTATGTAGGAAATTTATTTAGATTTCTAATTAATATTTACAGTCGAATTTATCTTATGTATAACCCCATATTAAAAATTATTTACTTATTAAAATTTGATTTTAACTATTTTAACCCTTCTTTAAATAAATTAATAATAAATTTCCTAATCTAATCCAAGTGGGCATAAATGGTCATATTTTATTCCTAAGGTTGTTTTTGGTCTAATTAAACTTATCCAATTGAATTAGTACATGTGTTTGGGTAATAATAATATCTTTTTTACCCTTAATTACCCTATTTACTTTTAACCGCGGTAAAAAAAGTAAAAAGTTACTATTCACCAATAATTATTTTCATCTCATTGAACCACATTTTAGTCCTTGATATTAACCGTGTCTCTCAGATTTTCGAAATTCCACTCACAGAAGCGGTAAAATTAAGTTTTATGAAAAATTCAGTTTTTTAAACTACCACTTAGTGGTTTCACTATTCATCAAAAAAATGAAAGTTTCCAGAAAAATACCAAAAATTAGGCCTAAGATATATTTGATATTATGAATTAAAAAATGATGACTATTTTATCAAATTCAAAACATATCAGTTACATTAACTAATTTAAAAAATAATTTCTGTCGTCAAAACAAATAGCGTGTTTTTAAGAGATAATAACTATCAAAAGATTGACACTTGTTTATAACTGGTTTAAATGTGAAATTACTTCCAATGACCAAAATTGTATTAAATTGTAAAAATATATTCTAAATATACTTTAAAACCACTCAAATTAATAATTTATCACTATTAATTATTTCGATTAAAAAAGTTGTTTTTAATTAAAATTTAGTAATTTTCACTATTCATCAGAATGTGAAAGTTATCCGAAAAGTACCAAAATTTCACCCTAAGCTAATTTCGATATTCCGAATCCAAAAATGAAGTACATTTTGAAAATTAAAATTTAAAAAATTTCAAAAAGTGGTTATTACTATTCATAACGGCTAGTTTTAATAATATTTTAATAGCATATCATTGTTTAGTGAAACTCGGTATTGCGTACTACACACGCTATCGAGGAAGGTCATGATTGCGTGTAATGCAAGGCAAGTCAAGGATGCGTGTTGTGAAAGTTCCTTTTGGTGTACCGTACAACACAAGACATTAATGAAATTAAAAAGAATATTTTTCATAAAATCTCGGGGTGTTACATTCTACCCCCCTTAAAATGAATTTCACCCTCGAAATTTGTCGTGGTTATAAATGGTTTACTACTCAAAAGTTTCTTTAATAGAAAACCACATCGTAAAAAGGAATACCAAAACCAATTTTTAAAACCAAAGTATGAAACGTAACGGTTACCCAAATAAACTAATCACTGGGTTTTCACATAGGTGAAAATATGGATATGGAAGAGAAATCTAACCACCATGTTCTGATGGAGAGTGGTAGAGAACATGGCTATGGAAAATCCAGAAATCGCAAAGACATAAATTTGTGACGATCTAAGGTACCATCTGATTCATCAGATATAAGAGCACTAGGACAACATTTTTGGTTTTCAAGATCATTTCCCTAAAATTGATGAAATTGGAATTAGAAGAAATACTTTCGTGATTTTGGTATAGTCTCACCGTTGGTCATTCTTTGGACAATTTCCACTTCATCTCTTAAAGAAATGAAGTTGAATTTGTCATTCGTGATGTATTAGAAGATCATGTGATAGAATGATGAGTCATTCCATCTGTCTCAAACAAAAGGTTAGAAAAGTTATCAAAAAATATATAAGTCCATCTATAGTGAGATTAATCATATATGGTTCCTAAAATAGACTTATACTTCATATATCATACTGATTAATATAATAAAACTAGTTTCTACTAAACAGGGACTTCTTGTAGGCCAGTGGTAGGCGATAAAGGCCAATCGCACTTCGGTTGTGGGTTTGATTCCCACAGCCTTGTCCGACGCGATGGGCTGTCGCCCGTCCTACATGTTGTCCTTTTTCTAAAATTACATTAATATAACATCCCATCAATAATATCGAAAAAAGTTATATCCTTAAACAATACTAACTTATTTCCAACATAATCCATTCCAATATTTAGGCTTATCTGAAATACTTCGGTCCAAGATCATATTATAAAGAAAACGATTACTTGAAATGTCATCAACCAAGCATGTGAATACCATCATTTATCCCCCATATATCTTGTTGGTCACATTCCAATCCTGTGAATACCATAATCATGTATTCTCTTCAAAAATGAATACCCATTAAACCTTAGTGAAAACATGAATGCTGTCAAAAGTTAACTCTTTCCTCATACCAAAATCCAAAATTTTTATATACTCAAACCATGATATATCCTTCTCCTTATATCAGTCATGAGATCATGAATACTATCAAAAATTTAATTTTCTCTTTACCCCTTCATTATGTGTATATCATCTACTTTCCAAAAATATCTGAATAACCTTTCATGGTTACTGGTACCATTCATCATACACTTTCAAAACTTAAGGAAAGATAATAGTGTAAAAATCCTTAGATGTGTCTTTATTCCATAGTACCATGAGATTACTTATACAACATTACACTTGATAAACATGTAATCATTCCACTACCTTCTTAAACCATTGACCGAGTTTCAACAATTATTTCGTCTCACACATCATTTGTAGTCTCTTCATCATCATCAACATAAATACTACCCATACGGCCGTACTGATTCTCTTCATGAGACTTTCCCTTAGGGAATTGGTTTGCATAATGCCCGTATATTCCACATTTAAAACATTTAACCATTGTTGATGTCATAGTAATACCACTATCCTCATCAATGGTGCTAACTGAACCCTTTCCTTTGCACATACTGGCTTTGTGTCCTTCTTTTCCACACCCAAAGCATCTTCTAGTTCCCTTGAAACAATATCCCCGATGCCACTTCCCACATGATTTACATGAGGGAAATTGAACTTTCTTGCCTCTATGATCATCATGAAACTCCATCTTTCTCTTATTATCTGAGTCGGGAAACTTACCAAAGTTGAGATTATTGATCATATTATGAGATTTATGATTAGGAATAACAACGATGATTGGACTTACAAATCCCGTTTTATTCGGTTTCTCATGAAGAATATCATTCCATTGTCCATCATATCCTCCATTATCATGAATCTTCCTGTTTCCAGCCATTTTCTAAAACCCAAAAAGAATAGTGTGAGAGGTAAAAATCATGCTATGGAAAACAACATAATAAAGGGGAAGTACCTTCAATATCTAACATTTTAGGTTTAATTTTATGATCGTTAGCGTAATTATATGACTATAACCTATACGTATACTTAACCTTAGGGACATCCCTAGACATACCTTAGAAATATCTCTAGGGATCTCACTAAAGTTCTCGCATCCTAGTTTCCAAAGGTTGACTAAACCTTTGCTCTGATACCAACTGTAGAGACCCAAAGCTTGACGTACATGGACATTACATTAGTGTTTCGGAATACTTAATACATAACAAAAATAGACACACAAGGACCGTAATAGTTTAGTGTCTTTGGAAACTTGGAACGTAATCTTCTAATCGTGGTGAAAGATCTTCAAAATCTCCCATAAAGATCTTCCACTTTTTGTTTCCTTACCTAAAACCTTTCTTTTAATCCTGGGGGAAAAGAAAACATAAAAAAGGTGATCTCAAATGCTCAGTATGGGTAAGCATAGATAAAATAAAACATACCATATACATTTGAACTTAAAAACATGAACATAATGTTTAAAAATAAAAATCTTGAGCAACGACATAAAACATGGAAGTACATAAGGCATAGATCATAATGGAACAAAAATCATGATAAAATATCATGGGAATAAAACATGTAATTGTGGAAACCATTCAACACATGTCATGATTTCCATAGTAGCCAAGGCATTGCTGCCAAGAGCATCTTAGTGGAAAAATTCCCTTTCTGAATCGAGTTCACTCCTCGTTTCAGTCCTGTAACACTGAACCAGATTAACTTACCGTTCCAGCCATGTCTATCTCATGAGATATAAAATCTTTACCCAATGCATTGGAGGGAGATATAGGTCCCACCCATCTCATAATGAAATCATTCTTACTTGTTCCACAAAATAAACATACATCATTCATAAAAACCCAATAAATAAAATGGGTTTTATAAACATCATACCATCATCACAAAATCCATATAAAAGAAATGGATATCATTTCATAATAAGAAAAGTGAAACCATGTAAATCATAGAGACATTATACTTGAAACATACACATATGAAATAATGTCATCTTAGATGGAAAATGGTTTTGATAAAACACTTGAAATGAATTCTTGAGGAAAATATCCTTTCTTCTTCAAAATCAATTTCTTTTCACAAAACGTCATGAAATTTTAAAAGAAAAATATTTTGTTTAAAATAGTCATGAAATCTTTTGGAGGAATCTTCATGAAAATAAGGCTTTATAAAACCGTAAAAATCCTTTCATGCCGTATACGTTAAAAAAAACATTCTTCTCGTACTTTTGCTGGAAAAGTAAAAAAGTACCTCATAAAAGAAAGATTCCATACATACCATGTAGTAAAAGTGAAAAATGGGTGAAAAGGACTTTAAACATACATTAATAAACTTTTATAAAACATTTACATGGATTATAGCAATAACCCCAGTAAATACTTACGAATAAGCAATTCTCGGATAAAAATGAGATTTGCAAAATTATCCCTTACCTTAGGTCCGATTTGCTTCGTAAGTGTCCAAACCTTATGTATAATGATTTAAATAATGTCATTGAATTATTACAGAATCATACTCATTGTTGTGATATCATATATGGTTCACTTATGACTTTATATTACCCGTTCTTTTGTAAATTCCATGTTAAAGAGTGTTTTGGGCAAAATCATTTCATTTGTCGTCCGTGCTTTGACTTGTAATTATTCATATGATTACTTAGATCATGATTACTTAATTCCAGAATATAAAACATGATTTATATATAATATATATTCAGAATATACATATATATAATAAATCAGTAAATGGAAAGAAATACACCGTTCATGGAGACGGTAGGTCGTACATACGCATGAACACTGTTTTCGTTTCCTTATTGAGTTGAATGGAATTAAGTAGATGACATACATATATATACACATAAATACAGTATCATTATTATGTCATATATTTCATTATTACTTATTATATATACTTTATAATCATTCATGAATGGTTAACGTGGAGAATGAATCTCATCGCGTCGTGGAGACAGTAGTCGGTACGTACGCACGAGCGATGATATCGTTCTCATAATCGTGGAATTGTATTGCAGTGTATGTATACAATTTAAGAATCAATATCACTTTACAATAATCATATATAGTTATTATTTACACTATTATACCCATCCAAGTAAGGTGGTGGTGGAAAATAGATTACACCACGGCGTGGAGACGGTATTCCGTACGTACGCACACGCGGTGATTTTGTTTTCCGTAGGATGGATATATGATGAAATAGGGTTGTTTCATACTTATAAAAACATATCAGTATATGAGTGATACTTATGTTATTACTTCATAATGAAACAACCTAAGAAGAAGAAGTGGAAGAGGAAATAAAGTTGAAAGAATCGGTAACGAACATTACCTCTTTTTTGAAGCGCCTCTTTGAGTCCTCCTCTTAGGGCACTAAAATTGGTCTTTGAATAAGATCAGGACCTATAGGATGTTTCTAGGGAATTGGAGAAGAGAATTTGTCAGGGTTTGGCCGAGCTTTAAGGCTCAAAGTGGTGTGAGGAAGAGAGGGAGGAGGTTCCCTTTTATAAGGGAGGAGAGGGGAACCTTTGGAAAACTAAAAATATTATTTTATTATAAAGCCAAACACGGTTTTAAATAGCTCCAAATTGCTTTATTTGGAAGATAAGGTGGGGGTGGGTCGAAATAATCTCATCAAATAGAATTTAGACAAGTTTAGGTTCCTATGTTAACCTTATCATTTAGTTTTAACATTAAGTTAAATAATTTTACTTTTACCGAGTCTTCTTGTGTTCTTAAACTATAAGGTTAATAAACTTACTATAACAAGACAAAAGAACCCCAAGTTGTTTATTATTAATATATATAACCTTATCTAAGTCATTTTTCCGAACATTAGATTTTTAGGAATCAAATAACAATTAATAATATAATATTTGTTTTAAAAACTATTTTATGTCAATTTTGACACTATTTAGCAATTGATTTTTGTGAAAATCATAACAGAATGATTAGTTAGAACCAAGTTAATTAAATCAATACTAACTTGTCATATTAACCTTTAAGATTAGTGGAATTCATAAAAAGTCCCAAATTACATTTTTTTGGGTATTTATAACATCAATTATGTCAATATTTCATTAATAAGATAATTACTGCATCATCGTTGTGTCATAAATAAATTAAATTATTTAATGTAGAAAAATTACAAATAAAATACCATTATGTATAAATTTTTTTAGCTTTCTAATTAATATTTATAGTCGAATTTATCTTATGTATAACCCCATATTAAAAATTATTTACTTATTAAACTTTGATTTTAACTATTTTAACCCTTCTTTAAATAAATTAATAATAAATGTCCTAATCTAATCCAAGTGGGCATAAATTGTCATATGTTATTCCTAAGGTTGTTTTTGGTCTAATTACACTTATCCAATAGAATTAGGACATGTGTTAGGGTAATAATAATATCTTTTTTTACCCTTAATTACCCTATTTACTTTTAACCGTGGAAAAAAAAGTAAAAAGTTACTATTCACCAATAATTATTTTCATCTCATTGAACCAAATTTTAGTCCTTGATATTAACTATGTCTCTCAGATTTTATAAATTCCACTCACAGAAGCGGTAAAATTATATTTTATGAAAAATTCAGTTTTTTAAACTACCACTTAGTAGTTTCACTATTCGTCAAAAAATGAAAGTTTCCAGAAAAATACCAAAAATTAGGCCTAAGATATATTTGATATTATGAATTCAAAAATGATGTCTGTTTTATCAAATTCAAAACATATCAGTTACATTAACTAATTTAAAAATTAATTTCCATCGTCAAACCAAATAGTGTGTTTTTAAGAAATAATAACTATCAAAAGATTGACACTTGTTTATAACTGATTTAAATGTGAAATTACATCCAATGACCAACATTGTATTAAATTGTAAAAATATATTCTAAATATAATTTAAAACCACTCAAATTAATAAATTATCACTATTAATTATTTTTATTAAAAAAATTGTTTTTAATTAAAATTTAGTAATTTTCACTATTCATCAGAATATGAAAGTTATCCGAAAAGTACCAAAATTTCACCCTAAGATAATTTCGATATTACGAATCCAAAAATAAAGTCCATTTTGAAAAATAAAATTTACAAAATTTGAAAAAGTGGTTATTACTATTCATAACGGCTAATTTTAATAATATTTTAATAGCATATCATTGTTTAGTGAAAGTCGGTATTGCGTACTACACACGCTATCGAGGAAGGTCGCGATTGTATGTAGGAAATGTCAATATCAAAAAAATTTAGATACTTCACCCATAAAATATCTAAAGATTGATGTTTTTTTTGAAAAATATATAAATAAAGATTTTGTGATTAGTGTAAATGGAAACAAATTCTTTGAAAAGTCAGTTTTTCCAACCCTTAAGAGCATGTATCATAATTGTGAGTTCAAGATCATGTGTGGGATAGTTATTCTTATGAGGCCTAAGTTTAATAGAACCATAACCCACCACATAATCTCCATACATGAGACGACAACCCAAACCTAAACCTAAAGTAACAAAAAATTCCACATAGCCCTACATGAGACCACAAACCAAACCTGAGGGTCACTAACTATTCCCAAATCCCAACATATCTCCACAATAATCAAAACGAAGTGGGAAAATGAACACATGGATAAAAAAAGAAGAGATGTATAAGAGTGAGTATTAACATTAAGTAGGAATTCCAAAGTAAACTATTACCTATCCAATTCCTTTAAATGAAAGATTAATCTACTATAAGTTTGAAATACAAGAATATAAACATATGTTTTCTACACATTCCTTTAGAAACACAATACATTTCCCTCTTAATTTAAAATAGTATTATTTCCAAAATAGGAGGATTGAGAAATTAATAGAAATAGAGGGAAAACAATAATAAAGATGTTAATTTTAAAATAAAGGAAAAGGGGTGTGAAATATTATTTCAAAACCTTTCCATGAAAATTTTAGAAAAACTAAACATTACCTTTTTCAAGGAGATTACCACAATTTGGGAGTAATGGTGATGATCACCTAATGAGGGAAAAGGGTAAGAAATACTCAAGTAACCATACTAGGAAAGGAACCTTTATTATAAAATATAGATAATTAAGTTATTAAGAAAGTGGGAATAACTAGGAGATCAGGAAAAAATATATAATATACTGTCTCATGATCTATCCTCTCGGTGTTCCAGATGTAACCAAAAATTCCTAAAGACCGGTCATACCCTACCTAGCCTAACCTAGGGGAAACATCCCCAAAGCATAGAATATCCATACTAAGGGACCACTAGCTAGATCAAAATCTTAAACTAGAACAAAAATAATTCTTAGATACTCTACTAAATATTCTAGGTTCCCATGATATTTTTAAATGGGGGTGAGATATAAAAATCCAAAAAATTGACCAAATATACAATAACCACAAACCATCACCTAAGTCACACAACCAAGAATCACCCTCAAATAACCTCAAGGGATAATCACTCTTGATATAAAACCATCACATCATGAGATAGTATCACACTAAAAAGATCCCAATTAATTAACAATTATTAAGGAAAGAGAGAGATGTCACAAGGATAGTATTCCAAGAAAACCTCTTTTCAAAGGTTCCAACTGGGCCTCATGTATCCAATTAAGTGAAAAACCATTTCAAAGAGATCCAAACAAACCATTAATAAATACCAAAATACATTTATAAACCCACTTAATAAATCAAAATCTCTATTTAGAAACCAAAAAACATTTACAAAGACTAATTGGATATTTTTTCAAACACTTGGTGTGAAAAACTTAATAAAACCATTTCATAAAATTAAAACCAAGAGGAATTCACTTGTATTCATTCTAAATAATTATTCTAAAAAATACATATCAATAATTAGCATAAAACAATATTGAAAAAATGAATCAATAAATGTTTCATAAATTTAAAGGCCAATGAAAATCGAAGCTTACCTCAAACTCAAAGTTCTTGGGAAAAAATAACCCGAAACCACTCCACAAGGGTACCAAGAGGAAAGAACACCCAAGAAGAAAATTAAAAAGACCAAAAACCCCAAATTAAAACCAAATAAACATGGATCCTAGACTAAAGGAACATTGTAAGAAGAGTAAATAGTATTAAAAATGAAGAAGAGGGAAGAGGGAGAAGAGAGGAAGATATAACCTTGAGAAATCACCCTAAAACCTAAAATAATCACTTGATTTAACCCTTATAAAGAGGCTTTGGGCGTGGAGAAGATGGGAGGAGACTAACTTGAGTTACATGAGACAAATAATGGGAAGGATGTCTGTTTTTGGGTTAATAACTAAGAGGGGTAGAATTTTAAAAAACCATTTTAATGGATTTGGACACTGTGCATGGCTGGGACACATAGTTTCTCAAACCGTGTGCCAACCATGTTTCCCTTACTAGAATCACATGACACCTTCATTGTTTGGCCACATGGTTTAGAAAACAATGCACCAACCATGAATTTTTTTCTGTAAAAAACTATAGATCCATTCATACACTTCTCGCATAGTTTGTACTAAATGTTATCAAGATGTGAACCGTCATCTTGGGACACACACAACCCACATGGTTTCTCCTAGAAACCACATGGTTTGGATATAACTGTGAATTAACCATGAAATAATAACCATGTAAGAAAAAAAATTTAGAAAGAGTGTCAACATTAAGAGGCCGTACTGTTTCCCCTTAACCTTTCTCACAAACCATGCAACAGGGGAAAAAATGGACCAAAGATCAGAGTTTCAATCTAAAACCTCCAAAACTCAACGTATAAAGAAAAGATAAAAATATTGACCTCAATAAAATTGAAGATTAAAAATTAGGGTGTGACAATTATCCCAACAATCACACTTTCTTTCCCCATAAATCCATAACGTTTCTAGTTGATGAGCTAAAATACAAATGTTCATGAACTCTCATGATTCATCTCCTCATACCAAAAGCACCTCAAGCACCACTAGGAAAAATTCTATACCTTTAATATGAAAGAAACAATTTACCTAAAACCACTCCTTGAAGGATAATGAAAATAATGGAACAAAATCCCAGAAACCTACCACAACCATAACCATCGAGATTACTGCAAAATCCCAACATTGTCCAAAAGAAGGTATAATCAAGGCCAAACATATCAGGAGGTTGAAACATCTCCTAGGAGAAACAACTAAAAACGACGAGGTTGAAGCAAGATCTTACTTCAATGAACATGGGAGACCATAGTGGACTCCTCACCATTTTACAACTTATAAGATACCAACTAATGACATCTATCAAACAAAAACATTTCAAACTGGTATTCGCACATGGAAACCTATAAATAACTAAATGGTAGAAACAAAACAGACACTGAAATACCATTTCAATCTATGTGATGAGATTTTGAATTTCCCAAAAGTTTATTTCATTAAAAAAAATTCAAAAATATTCACGAAAACATTTTTAACCCCAAAAATATGACAACACCACTAAAAGCCACACCCAAAATTGAAAAGATTACAATAAAGAAATATTAAATTGAACCCCAACCATTAATCTAATCATAAAAATTGGCTAGCGTATCTTCCAAAGGGGTGGATCTGGATACACATCAATTCTTATAAACACCATAAAAAATATTGTAATTGACCCAAGTGTCTATAGTTATGGTAGGTTTTTGGTTCTTCTAGACAAGATGTATTCTTATGACCCTGATTATTGAATTAATAAGACCCTAGGTTCCTATATCTAGAATAACATTATGAGAGATCAAAAGGACTCTTAATTAATCCACCAATATGATCAACTTCAGGTAGCTTTCCCATTGCTTTACTAGAATTCCCTTCACCACTTCCGGATACTGAAGGAGGACTGACTGTCGTGACCAACCCCATGAACATGGACTCAACTTGAATCGCTTGCTTCACCAAATCATAAAATGTGGTCAAACGAAATTCTGAAACCCTTGAATGAATACCAGGATGAATATTATTCTCAAAATTTTAGGTATTTAGAGATTCAACCTTGAGAAAATCTGGTAGATAGGGAACCAGATCCAAAAAATGGCCGTAACACCCTGAGATTTTATGAAAAATATTCTTTTTAATTTCATTAATGTCTTGTGTTGTATGCTACACCAAAAGGAGCTTGCACAACACGCATCCTTGACTGGCCTAGAATTACACGCAATCGCGACCTTCCTCGATAGTGTGTGTAGTACGCAATACCGAGTTTCACTAAACAATGATATGCTATTAAAATATTATTAAAACTAGCCGTTATGAATAGTAATAACCACTTTTTGAAATTTTGTAAATTTTATTTTTCAAAATGGACTTCATTTTTGGATTCGGAATATCAAAATTAGCTAAGGGTGAAATTTTGGAACTTTTCGGATAACTTTCATATTATGATGAATAGTGAAAATTAGTAAATTTTAATTAAAAACAACTTTTTTAATCGAAATAATTAATAGTGATAAATTATTAATTTGAGTGGTTTTAAAGTATATTTAGAATATATTTTCACAATTTAATACAATTTTTTTCATTGGATGTAATTTCACATTTAAACCAGTTATAAACAAGTGTCAATCTTTTGATAGTTATTATCTCTTAAAAACACGCTATTTGTTTTGACGACGAGAATTAATTTTTAAATTAGTTAATGTAACTGATATGTTTTGAATTTGATAAAATAGACATCATTTTTGAATTCATAATATCAAATATAGCTTAGGCCTAATTTTTGGTATTTTTCTGGAAACTTTCATTTTTTTGATGAATAGTGAAACCACTAAGTGGTAGTTTAAAAAACTGAATTTTTCATAAAACTTAATTTTACCGCTTCTGTAAGTGGAATTTCAAAAATCCGAGAGACACGGTTAATATCAAGGACTAAAATTTGGTTCAATAAAATGAAAATAATTATTGGTGAATAGTAACTTTTTTCTTTTTTTTACCACGGTTAAAAGTAAATAGGGTAATTAAGGGTAAAAAAGATATTATTATTACCCTAACAAATGTCCTAATTCTATTTGATAAGTGTAATTCGACCAAAAACAACCTTAGGAATAAAATATGACCATTTAGGCCCACTTGGATTAGATTAGGACATTTATTATTAATTTATTTAAAGAAGGGTTAAAATAGTTAAAATCAAAGTTTAATAAGTAAATAATTTTTAATATGGGGTTATACATAAGATAAATTCGAATATAAATATTCATTATAAATCTAATGAAATTTAATACATAATGGTATTTTATTTTTAATTTTTAGACATTAAATAAATTAATTTATTTATGACACAACGATGATGCAGTAATTATCTTATTAATGAAATATTGACATAATTGATGTTATAAATACCCAAAAAAATGTAATTTGAGACTTTTATGAATTCCAATAATCTTCCAGGTTAATAGGACATGTTAGTATTGATTTAATTAACTTGGTGTGAACTAATCATTCTGTTATGATTTTCACAAAAATCAATTACTAAATAGTGTCAAAATTGACATAAAATAGTTTTTTAAAAAAATATTATATTATTAATTGTTATTTTATTCCTAAAAATCTAATTTTAGGCCAAATGACTTAGATATGGTTATATATATTAATAATAAACAACTTTGTGTTCTTTTGGCTTGTTATATTAAGTTTATTAACCTTATAGTGTAAGAACACAAGAAGACACGGTAAAAGTAAAATTATTTAACTTAATGTTAAAACTAAACGATAAGGTTAAAATAGGAACCTAAACATGTCTAAATTCTATTGGATGAAAGGATTTACACCCATACCCACCTTAGATTAAAAATAAATCAATTTGGAGCTATTTAAAACCGAATTTGGCTTTATAATAAAATAATATTTTTAGTTTTCCAAAGGTGCCCCTCTCCTCCCTTATAAAAGGGAGCCTCCTCCCTCTCTTCCTCACACCACTTTGAGCATTAAATCTCTGCCAAAACCTGAAATATTCTATTCTCCACTTCCCTAGAAACATCCTAGAGGTCTTGGTATTCTTAAAAGACCAATTTTAGTGCCCTAAGAGGAGGACTCAAAAAGGTGCTTCAAAGAAGAGGTAATGTCCGTTACCGATTCTTTCAACTTTATTTCTTTTTCCACTTCCTCTTCTTAGGTTTTTTAATTATGAAGTAATAACATCAGTATCACTTATATACTGATATGTTATTATAAGTATGAAACAACCCTATTTCACCATCTATCCATCCTACGGAAAACAAAATCACCGCACGTGCGTACGTACGGAATACCATCTCCACGCCGTGGTGTAATCTATTTTCCACCACCAACTTACTTGGATGGGTATAATGGTGTAAATAATAACTATATATGATTATTTTAAAGTGATATTGATTCTGAAATAGTATACATACACTCCAATACAATTCCTCGATCATGAGAATGATATCTTCGCTCGTGCGTACGTACGGACTACCGTCTCCACGACGTGATGAGATTCATTCTCCACGTTAACCATTCATGAATGATTATAAAGTATATATAATAATTAATGATGAAATATATGACATAATAATGATACTGGATTTATGTGTATATATATGTCTATCATCTACTTAATTCCATTCAACTCAATAAGGAAACGAAAACAGTGTTCATGCGTACGTACGCCCTACCGTCTCCATGAACGGTGTATTTCTTTCCATTTAATGATTTATTATATATATGTATACTATGAATATATATTATATATAAATCATGTTTTATATTCTTGAATTAAGTAATCATGATCTAAGTAATCATATGAATAATTACAAGTCAAAGCACGGACAACAGATGAAACGATTTTTCCCAAAACGCTCTTTAACATGGAATTTACAAAAGAACGGGTAATATAAAGTCATAAGTGAAACATATATGATATCATAACAATGAGTATGATTCTGTAATAAGTCAATTAAATTATTTAAATCATTATACAGGAGGTTCTGACACTTATGAAGCAAATCAGACCTAAGGTAAGGGATAATTTTGCAAATCTCATTTTTATCCGCGAATTGCTTATTCGTAAGTATTTACTGGGGTTATTGCTATAATCCATGTAAATGTTTTATAAAAGTTTATTCATGTATGTTTAAAGTCCTTTTTTCCCATTTTTGACTTTTACTACATGGTATGTATAGAATCTTTCTTTTACGATGTACTTTTTGACTTTTCCGGCAAAAGTATGAGAAGAATGTTTTTTTAACGTATACGGCATGAAAGGATTTTTATG
This sequence comes from Viscum album, assembly GCA_963277665.1. Classification (NCBI taxonomy): domain Eukaryota; kingdom Viridiplantae; phylum Streptophyta; class Magnoliopsida; order Santalales; family Viscaceae; genus Viscum; species Viscum album. The sequence goes on along the minus strand of OY728165.1, from coordinate 1,709,559,442 downwards.
ATTTTATAAAGCCTTATTTTCATGAATCTTCCTCCAAAATATTTCATGAATATTTTATACAAAATCTTTTTCTTTTAAAATTTCATGACGTTTTGTGAAAAGAAATTGATTTTGAAGAAGAAATGATATTTTCCTCAAGAATTCATTTCAAGTGTTTTGTCAAATCCATTTTCCATATAAGATGACATTATTTCATATGTGTATGTTTCAAGTATAATGTCTATATGATTTACATGGTTTCACTTTTCTTATTATGAAATGATATCCATTTCTTTTATATGGATTATGTGATGATGGTATGATGTTTATGAAACCCATTTTATTTATTGGGTTTTTATGAATGATGTATGTTTATTTTGTGGCACAAGTAAGAATGATTTCATTATGAGATGGGTGGGACCTATATCTCACTCCAATGCATTGGGTATAGATTTTATATCTCATGAGATAGACATGGCTGGAATGGTAAGTTAATCCGGTTCAGTGTTACAGAACTGAAACGAGGAGTGAACTCGATTCAGAAATGGACTTTGTCCACTAAGATGGTCTTGGCACCAATGCCTTGGCTACTATGGAAATCATGACATGTGATGAATGGTTGCCACAATTACATGTTTTATTCCCATGCTATTTTATCATGATTTATGTTCCATTATGATCTATGCCTTATGTACTTCCATGTTTTATGTCGCTTCTCAAGATTTTGATTTTTAAACATTATGTTCATGTTTTTAAGTTCAAATGTATATGGTCTGTTTTATTTTATCCATGCTTACCCTTACTGAGAATTTGAGCTCATCCTTTTTATGTTTTATTTTCCCCCAGGATTAAAAGAAAGGTTTTAGGTAAGGAAACAAAAAGTGGAAGATCTTTATGGGAGATTTTGAAGATCTTTCACCACGATTAGAAGATTACGTTCCAAGTTTCCAAAGACACTATACTATTACGGTCCTTGTGTGTCTGTTTTTGTTATGTATTAAGTATTCCGCAAAAGTAATGTAATATCCATGTACGTCAGGCTTTGGGTCTCTACAGTTGGTATCAGAGGAAAGGTTTAGTCAACCTTTGGAAACTAGGATGCGAGAACTTTAGTGAGATCCCTAGAGATATTTCTAAGGTATGTCTAGGGATGTCCCTAAGGTTAAGAATACGTATAGGTTATAGTCCTAGAATTATGTTAACGATCATAGAATTAAACCTAAGATGTTAGATATTAAAGGTACTACCCATTTATTATTTTGTTTTCCCTAGCATGATTTTTACCTCTCACACTATTCTTTTTGGGTTTTAGAAAATGGCTGGAAACAGGAAGATTCATGATAATGGAGGATATTATGGACAATGGAATGATACTCTTCATGAGAAACCAAATGAAACGGGATTTGGAAGTCCAAACATCGTTATTATGCCTAATCAGCAATCTCATAATATGATCAATAATATCAACTTTGGTAAGTTTCCCGACTCAGATAATAAGAGAAATATGGAGTTTCATGATTATCATAGAGGAAAGAAAGTTCAATTTCCCTCATGTAAATCATGTGGGAAGAGGCATCGGGGAGATTGTTTCAAGGGAACTAGAAGATGCTTTGGGTGTGGAAAAGAAGGACACAAAGCCAGTAAGTGCAAAGGAAAAGGTTCAGTTAACACCATGGATGAGGATAATGGTATTGCTACGACATAAACAATGGTTAAATGTTTTAAATGTGGAATGTACGGGAATTATGCAAACCAATTCCCTAAGGGAAAGTCTCATGAAGAGAATCAGTATGGCCGTATGGGTAGTATTTATGTTGATGATGATGAAGAGACTAAAAATGATATGTGAGATGAAATAATTGTTGAAGCTCGGTCAATGGTATAAGAAGGTGGTGGAAGGATTACATGTTTATCAAGTGTAATGTTGTATAATTAATCTCATGGTACTTTGGAATAAAGAGACATCTAAAGATTGTTACACTGTTGTCTTTCCTTAAGTTTTGAAAGTGTATGATGAATGGTACCAGTAACCATTAAAGGTTATTCAGATATTTTTGGAAAGTAGATGATATGCGCATAATGAAGGGATAAGGAGAAAATTAAATGTTTGATAGTATTCATGAGCTCATGACTGATATAAGGAGAAGGTTATATCATGGTTTGAGTATATAGAATTTTTGGATTTTGGTATGAGGAAAGAGTTAACTTTTGACAGCATTCATGTTTTCACTTAGGTTTAATGGGTATTCATTTTTCAAGAAAATACATGATTATGGTATTCACAGGATTGGAATGTGACCAACAAGATATATGGGGGATAAATGATGGTATTCACATGCTTGTTTGATGACATTTCAAGTAATTGTTTTCTTTATACTATGAGCTTGGACCGAAGTATTTTAGATAAGCCTAAAGATTAGAATGGATTATGTTGGACATAAGTTATTATTGTTTAAGGATAGAACTTTTTTCGATATTATGGATGGGATGTTATATTAATGTAATTTTAGAAAAAGGACAACCTGTAGGACGGGCGACATCCCATCGCGTCGGATAAGGCTGTGGGAATCGAACCCACAACCGAAGTGCGACTGGCCTTTATCACCTACCACTGGCCTACAGGAAGTCCCTATTTAGTAGAAACTAGTTTCATTATATTAAGAAGTATGATATATGAATTATAAGTCCATTTTAGGAACCATATATGATTAATCTCACTATAGATGGACTTATGTATTTTTTGATAATTTTTCTAACCTTTTGTTTGAGACAGATGGAATGACCCATCATTCTATCACATGATCTTCTAACAAATCACAAATGACAAATTCAACTTCAGTTATTTAATATATGAAGTGGAAATTGTCCAAATAATGACCAACGGTGAGACTATACCAAAATCACGAAAGTATTTCTTCTAATTCCAATTTCATCAACTTTAGGGAAATGATCTTGAAAACCAAAAAAGTTGTCCTAGTGCTCTTATATCTGATGAACCAGATGGTACCTTAGATCATCACAAATTTATGGCTTTGTGATTGCTGGATTTTCCATAGCCATGTTCTCTACCACTCTCCATCAGAACATGGTGGTTAGATTTCTCTTCCATATCCATATTTTCACTTATGTGGAAACCTAGTGATTAGTTTATTTGGGTAACCGTTACGTTTCATACTTTTGTTTTTAAAGATTGGTTTTGGTATTCCTTTTTACAATGTGGGTTTCTATTAAAGAAACTTTCGAGTAGTAAACCATTTATAACCCCGACGAATTTGGAGGGCGAAATTCATTTTAAGGGGGGTAGAATGTAACACCCCGAGATTTTATGAAAAATATTCTTTTTAATTTCATTAATGTCTTGTGTTGTACGCTACACCAAAAGGAGCTTGCACAACACGCAACCTTGAATTGCCTTGCATTACACGCAATCGCGACCTTCCTTGATAGCGTGTGTTGTACACAATACCGAGTTTCACTAAACAATGATATGCTATTAAAATATTATTAAAACTAGCCGTTATGAATAGTAATAACCACTTTTTAAAATTTTGTAAATTTTATTTTTCAAAATGGACTTCATCTTTGGATTCATAATATCGAAATTAGCTTAGGGTGATATTTTGGTACTTTTCAGATTACTTTCATATTCTGATGAATAGTGAAAATTACTAAATTTTAATTAAAAACAACTTTTTTAATCGAAATAATTAATAGTGATAAATTATTAATTTGAGTGGTTTTAAAGTATATTTAGAATATATTTTTATAATTTAATACAATGTTTGTCATTGGATGTAATTTCACATTTAAACCAGTTATAAACAAGTGTCAATCTTTTGATAGTTATTATCTCTTAAAAACACGCTATTTGTTTTGACGACGAGAATTAATTTTTAAATTAGTTAATGTAACTGATATGTTTTGAATTTGATAAAATAGACATCATTTTTGAATTCATAATATCAAATATAGATTAGGCCTAATTTTTGGTATTTTTCTAGAAAATTTCATTTTTTTTGATGAATAGTGAAACCACTAAGTGGTAGTTTAAAAAACTGAATTTTTCATAAAACTTAATTTTACCGCTTCTGTGAGTAGAATTTAGAAAATCCGAGAGACACAGTTAATATCAAGGACTAAAATGTGGTTCAATGGGAAGAAAATAATTATTGGTGAATAGTAACTTTTTTCTTTTTTTTACCACGGTTAAAAGTAAATAGGGTAATTAAGGGTAAAAAAAGATATTATTATTACCCTAACACATGTCATTATTCTATTGGATAAGTGTAATTCGACCAAAAACAACCTTAGGAATAAAATATGACCATTTAGGCCCACTTGGATTAGATTAGGACATTTATTATTAATTTATTTAAAGAAGGGTTAAAATAGTTAAAATCAAAGTTTAATAAGTAAATAATTTTTAATATGGGGTTATACATAAGATAAATTAGACTATAAATATTAATTAGAAAGATAAAGAAATTTCCTACATAATGGCATTTTATTTGTAATTCTTAGACATTAAATAATTTAATTTATTTATGACACAACGATGATGCAGTAATTATCTTATTAATGAAATATTGATATATTTGATATTATAAATACCCAAAAAAAATGTAATTTGAGACTTTTTATGAATTACACTAATCTTCCAGGTTAATATGACATGTTAGTATTGATTTAATTAACTTGGTTCGAACTAATCATTCTGTTATGATTTTCACAAAAATCAATTACTAAATAGTGTCAAAATTGACATAAAATAGTTTTTAAAACAAATATTATATTATTAATTGTTATTTTATTCCTAAAAATCTAATGTTCGGCCAAATGACTTATATAAGGTTATATATATTAATAATAAAAAACTTTGGGTTCTTTTGGCTTTTTATAGCAAGTTTATTAACCTTATAGTGTAAGAACACAAGAAGACACGGAAAAAGTAAAATTATTTAACTTAATGTTAAAACTAAATGATAAGGTTAAAATAGGAACCTAAACTTGTCTAAATTCTATTGGAAGAGAGGATTTCGACCCAGCCCCACCTTGGATTAAAAATAAATCAATTTGGAGCTATTTAAAACCGAATTTGTCTTTATAATAAAATAATATTTTTAGTTTTCCAAAGGTGCCCCTCTCCTCCCTTATAAAAAGGCACCTCATCCCTCTCTTCCTCACACAACTTTGAGCCTTAAAGATCGGCCAACACCTGCCAAATTCTCTTCTACACTTCCCTAGAAACATCCTAGAGGTCCTGGTATTCTTCAAAGACCAATTTTAGTGCCCTAAGAGGAGGACTCAAAGAGGCGCTTCAAAGAAGAGGTAATGTCCATTACCGATTCTTTCAACTTTATTTCTTCTTCCACTTCTTCTTATTAGGTTGTTTCATTATGAAGTAATAACATCAGTATCACTCATATACTAATATGTTATTATAATTAGGAAACAACCCTATTTCACTATCTATCCATCATACGGAAAACGAAATCACCGCGCGTGCGTACGTACAGAATACTGTCTCCATGCCGTGGTGTAATCTATTTTCCACCACCACCTTACTTGGATGGGTATAATGGTGTAAATAATAAATATATATGATTATTTTAAAGTGATATTGATTCTGAAATAGTATACATACACTCCAATACAATTCCACGATCATGAGAATGATATCATCGCTCGTGCGTACGTACGGACTACCGTCTCCACGACGCGATGAGATTCATTCTCCAAGTTAACCATTCATGAATGATTATAAAGTATATATAATAAGTAATCATGAAATATGTGACATAATAATGATACTGGATTTATGTGTATATATATGTATGTCATCTACTTAATTCCACTCAACTCAATAAGGAAACGAAAACAGCGTTCATGCGTACGTACGGCCTACCGTCTCCATGAACGGTGTATTTCTTTCCATTTACTAATTTATTATATATATGTATATTATGAATATATATTATATATAAATCATGTTTTATATTCTGGAATTAAGTAATCATGATCTAATTAATCATATGAATAATTACAAGTCAAAGCACAGATGACAAATGAAATGATTTTGCCCAAAACACTCTTTAACATGGAATTTACAAAATAACAGGTAATATAAAGTCATAAGTGATCCATATATGATATCATAACAATGAGTATGATTATGGAATAAGTAAATGAAATTATTTAAATCATTATACAGGAGGTTCGGACACTTATGAAGAAAATCGGACCTAAGGTAAGGGATAATTTTGCAAATCTCATTTTTATCCGAGAATTGCTTATTCTTAATTATTTACTGGGGTTATTGCTATAATCCATGTAAATGTTTTATAAAATTTTATTCATGTATGTATAAAGTCCTTTTTACCCATTTTTCACTTTTACTACATGGTATGTATGGAATCTTTCTTTTACGAGGTACTTTTTGACTTTTCCGGCAAAAGTACGAGAAGAATGTTTTTTTAACGTATACGGCATGAAAGGATTTTTACGATTTTATAAAGCCTTATTTTCATGAAGGTTCCTCCAAAAGATTTAATGACTATTTTAAACAAAATATTTTTCTTTTAAAATTTCATGACGTTTTGTGAAAAGAAATTGATTTTGAAAAAGAAAGGATATTTTCCTCAAGAATTCATTTCAAGTGTTTTTTTAAAACCATTTTCCATCTAAGATGACATTATTTCATATGTGTATGTTTCAAGTATAATGTATCTATGATTTACATCATTTCACTTTTCTTATTATGAAATGATATCCATTTCAATTATATGGATTATGTGATGATGGTATGATGTTTATGAAACCCATTTTATTTATTGGGTTTTTATGAATGATGTATGTTTATTTTGTGGAACAATTAAGAATGATTTCATTATGAGATGGGTGTGACCTATATCTCCCTCCAATTAATTGGGTAAAGATTTTATATCTCATGAGATAGACATGGCTGGAACGGTAAGTTAATCCGGTTCAGTGTTACAAGACTGAAACGAGGAGTGAACTCGATTCAGAAAGGGACTTTGTCCACTAAGATGGTCTTGGCATCAATGCCTTGGCTACTATGGAAATCATTATATGTGCTGAATGGTTTCCACAATTACATGTTTTATTCCCATGCTATTTTATCATGATTTATATTCCATTATGATCTATGCCTTATGTACTTCCATGTTTTATGTCGTTGCTCAAGATTTTGATTTTTAAACATTATGTTCATGTTTTTAAGTTCAAATGAATATGGTATGTTTTATTTTATCCATGCTTACCCTTACCGAGCATTTGAGCTCACCCTTTTTATGTTTTCTTTTCCCCCAGGATTAAAAGAAATGTTTTAGGTAAGGAAACAAAAAGTGGAAGATCTTTATGGGAGATTTTGAAGATCTTTCACCACGATTAGAAGATTACGTTCCAAGTTTCCAAAGACACTAAACTATTACGGTCCTTGTGTGTCTGTTTTTGTTATGTATTAAGTATTCCATAAAAGTAATGTAATGTCCATGTACATCAAGATTTGGGTCTCTACAATGGCAGAGAAATTCCAACACCAAAAAATCTCTTTTTCTGAAGGAATCATATATCTATTGGATTTTCCACATTCATAGCCTTAGAGAAGTAATGTATGATGAATGAGGCCATGAAGAATTTCTAGGAGAGGTCTTCTTGAGGATTTTTCTTAACAAACGAGTTTCCCCACCTCCAACTTGGACCTTCGAGCACAAAGATATAGAAAATTACCTTTAGATACCCCAGAAACTCAAGGAAACCTAAGATCCTTTTGATTATTCACAACCACTATTCTAATTCAAAAGGATCTGTTTGACCATAAAAGAGAGAAGGGTTCAATTTAAAAAACTCAAGGAGGAATTATTTAGGTTGATCATATGGAGGGTCTTTTAATTATGAATAAAACATAGCTGCACCTCAAATATCCAATTAGTATTTGGTGTGGGAATACTGTAGACAATGAGGAAACAAAACTCAATTACAACCAACTCACTATCCAGAACATGCCACAATTAAACTCCATCCACAAAGACAAATTGACCCACAAATTTCACAAATACCATTTGAAAAATCTCACTGACCACCACTTTGAGAAACCACTTTCAAACTCCATACTTCAATCCATTTTATTCCACACAAAAATCCATTGAATCCCACCAAAAAATCTAATCTGTTTTTTTCAAACCACATTCTACCTTTTTTTAAAATAAACCCTGAAATACTATTTTGAAATATCTCACAGTATATATTTTTTAAATTGATAATTAAGAGTGAAAATCATTTTGAAAAACCCCTATTTTTTCCCAAAAGTTTTTTGTTAAAATTCTATTTTTCAAGTCTTTCATTAAATAGATTTGAAAACTCATTTTACTTTTTGGAAATCCAATCTATCACTATTTGAAATAGGGGTACCAAAATGATTTTAAAATTAGAAAGAACCCAAGATAGATTCCTATAGGGGACATATAATAAATCATATTTTGACCATATGGCAAGATACCATATCAAAATAACATCACCATCATGAAGATTCATTTAGGCCACTTCCTCAAGCACACATGGCTTTCTAGGCATTGACATCTCACTAGAAACCACTTTCCCAACTCCCATTTTTTCCCTAAGCACCAAACAACCCATAAAAAATCCATTCCAAAACTTAACTTCCCATGGTAACCCACAGTTTGATACCAAAAGTTTCATCCCGAAATATACTCATACCTACACCTCATGTCTTGAAAATTCTACTCCTACCTTGAAAACCCAAATAATAAAGGGAACTATGAATGCTAAGTCCTATAAAGAACCTACTCGGATACTATTTTATCATGAACCAACCCAGGTCAACCCTGAACCGGACCCCCAAGCTAGCCCATGTCATCCTCGAGGTGTGTTCCCAAACACCCCAGGGTGGTGAAAAGAACCAAGGGAATCAAAAAGTGATAGTATGATCAATTGAAACTAATATAAACTACAAAAATAGTGGAAAGAAAATAGGAATCCCAATATAAAATAAACAGAACCTAAAAAGTACCTAAACATAAATTGGAAACAAAACTACACCTAACCTGGGAACCAAACCGATCTGCATGTTTTTAAAGACCCAGATTTTCCATGTATTTTTTTTAAATTATATGGAATTATTACGAGTCCATGAAATTTGACGGCACGTGATTCTGAGGTCTGGTGTGACCGGAATTAATTGCTGAACTTTTTTTAAGGTACATTCAATAAACATGGGAGTGTAATTTTCTAACTTTTGAACTGATGCTCAGATTAAAAATATGAGGGCACCTTTGAATCTGTAGTGCCGAGATTCGTTTAAGGGAGGCTTTACTTTGACTGCAATAGGTTTGAATAAAAAGTTTAGTTTTGGAAGAAATAAAATGAAATAAATTTATTTTTTCATTTTGTTTCTAATTTATCCTCCAATGGACAAGTGGAGGTGGGACCAGCGATGTGTCAAGCCATTTAATGGCTTGAACCACCAATCTAAGTTACAATGACATTGCGAAAATTAAGAAACTTCTTAACTAATGTGCCCCATTAACTACCCTATGTCATTACTTACCCTCCCACTCTCCTATTTATATGAAGCTTGGGGAGGGGTATCAGCACATCTTTGCTAAGTGATGAAGTGATGAAGGAGTGCCAAGGCACTAGGCCCTTGTAGGACTGGGACGGTTCGGTCGAGCAGTGATGAGAGACACCGAAAACCCGAACTGAAGAACGACGTACGAGCAATGTTGTTGGAATCCTGTTGCGGGAACAAAGAAAATTGACCCACCTTCAAGCGTGGCCGTTCTCCATCGGTTTTGAGAGGTAGGGTGTTTATTAGTTTAGGCACTTTAAATAATTCCCTCTTCCCCATTATTAAATTATACGAAGAAAATGGATCAACCGACTAAAAGATTGATCTGTAATTCATTCGTTTTTGTGGGAGGTTGTTACGGGATATCTTTGTGGAGTTTTATTGTTGCTTAATACAAGAAATTATTAAACCCTTTTTATCCTCCCTTTGATCATGAGCTAACGTGGAGGGAGCATGCCTAACGAACCCGGCCTAAACCCTCCACAACTTTGCTACCCTTGCGCCCTCAGTGGAAGACCGCTGGCACGGAGACACCAAACAATTACGAAGGAGGTGACATGATAATGCATGCTACAAGAGGAGGACACGACATGAATCCGTGACGGTCATCGGAGCAGCCTGCTATGGAAGAGGAGTGTTGCACCGTCGCGTGCCACCTGTGTGCAAGGGGTCGTGACTCGTAAGCCTCAACCGTCGAAGATGGTGGCTGGCTCATCAGCCGACCATAGAAGGGAAGGGCGGTGCACCGCCACGCACCACTAGTGAGCAGGAGGTCACGAATGAAGCCGTGGAAGAGGAGGCCGAACCCGCACCTCTGACGGGTTCTGCGGAGTTCGGGTGGCGCCCATGTGGCGCCCTATTTCACGTAGCCGAATGTCCTTTGGGTCATTCAGGATGCTGGGGGGAAAACTCCCCCCTTGCCAGCTTGGGCGGACAGTGGCCGAGCCGCTGTCTCGTAAGCCGCGCCCTACGCGGCCCAGCCGCCCCCTCATGGGATGTGCCCTATGCGGTCGGGCTACCCCCTCGTGGGCTGTACCTTGTATGGCCAGGCCGCCTTTTGCGGGCCGCGCCTCACGTGGCCGAGCCTCCCCTTCGTGGGCCTCCCTTTGCGGGCCACCCCTTTGCAGGATGCCCTTTGCGGGCCTCCCTATACGGGCCGAGCCGTCTTTGTGGGACGCCTCTTGTAGGCTGGTCTAGCCTCAGTCCAGTGGACCGACCTCGCCATGGCCCAACTCAGAATGGGTCAGGTCGGGTTGGTCCAACCGGGTCGGGCCGGACCCCGGGCCCAACCGGAACCTGAAACGCTTAAAGGGCCATATCTTGAAATTCCGACATCCGTTTGAAAAACCGTCTATGGAGTTGGGATCCTTGGATTGATATAATCCTTTTTTTATAATCCTCTTGAGTTTTGGAGATATTTGGATTACAGCTGGGTTGGATTGAACTCGAATCCAATCGGGCCCCTGTAATTAAAATGCTAATAACTCACAGACCGAGCGTCCGATTGATGCCCCGTCTGTCACATTGGAACTCTTACAACATGATGGTCCTTTGGGTTACTCCATTGTGGAGGTTAGTGGTGGTTGAGGTATGAATGATATCTTGAGGGATAAATTCTACGGAACTCAAGTGCATAGGGTGTGAAGAATCCAGTGGCTGGCAGTGAGACAGGGGTCGGAGATAGATCATACGGAGGTTAGTACCTATCGAATTTGGGAAGGTCAGATCCTTTTTGGGTAATTGTGAGGGTTATTACCTATCGATCTTGTGTGGGTTAGCTCTCAGTGATCCTATGTGGGTTAGCGCATACCAATCCTGTGTGGGTCAGTGCTCAGTGATCCTCTGTGGGTAAACGCATACCGATCCTGTGTGGGTCATATCCTGTGTGGGTCAGTAGAGGTTAGTACCTACCGAATCTGGGAAGGTTGGATCTTGTGTGTGTCATTGTGGGGGTTAGTACCTATCGATCCTATGTGGGTTAGACTCCGTATGGTCAGAAGTTGTGCCTCTTGATAGAATAAGATGATCTATCTTTGCGACTAATCATCTGTACTTCTATACTTTACTAATACCCGGTTTGAGCAGAGACTCTAGTTTGAGCTATATCTATTGCTTATGCTTTGTGATTGAGTTCAGGATTTATGGTTTTTTCCTTTATGGAATTCTGAGAGACCTCTGGGGGTCTCGGGGTCCCTACTGAGTATTGTTATACTCACCCCTACATGGGCTTCGCCCATACCTTGTTGTGTCTTGTGCAGACAATGAGCAGTAGGGCTGAGTGTAGAGGGAGCCAGGACTAGGTGGTACACAGAGGAGATGGGATGATGTGGAGTGTTATAGAGACGATCTGTAAATACGCTTCAGGTAGGATCCTCGGTGGATGATCCAAGAGATGCATTTTACTTTTTAGTTGTATTTGTACTTTCCAATTGTACTTGTACTTTACAGTTGGGCTTGTATTTCCAGCCCCTTTACTTTCATAACTATTTTTTCTATAGAAGTTTATTTTTTGGTCTCTTCTCATTGTGTTCTTGGGTTGTGTGTTTGTACAGGTTTGAAGGAAATGAATTTCCTTTATAGGGATATGCCTTTCCGGTGCTAGTCGCCAACCCATGACCTATTGAAGGTGGTCTTGGGGTAGTCACGACATGGGCCCCAGGGGATGGGTCATGAAAAAGTGGTATCGGAGGAGTCGGTTCTACCAAAGAACTAGAACTCTGAGCTTTTTTACGTGACAATATTGTTAAGTGTTATGAGTTTGGTTTTCAGTTCGGGGAGTCCAGTGTCGGTGCTGCGACCGAAGTATCCATACACCAGGACCCTGAATTCTGATTTCCGACTCAGTGCATGGAAACACTGATTGTGTTTGTCTTGAAAAGTCTTTCTTATGATCTCTTTGAGTCAACTCACCAGGTATAACTTTTGACTGTGGCACACCTGTTCTATTTCTGAATGCCATAACTTATACAACCAACTATAATTACCAAGAAAGTACGTGATGACGGTCCACCGAGCGATGAGGCCTCAGTGCAGGGCCCTATAATTTCATTAGCACCTTCTGGTGGTGTACCAGTAGCACCACTACCCATTGGGTAGCCGTTTCCACCAGCCACACTAGTGGATGATGCAAGATGACTGAGCATGTTGCATGAGTTTCAACGGCAGAGGCCTCAGAGGTTCCAAGGTGAGATGGACCCACAAGTGGTTGAGGACTGGATGGAGGATGTGGCAAGAGTTTTTGCCTGGTTGGGACACCAAATTTCCTTATGGTGATCCTAGAATCCAGTCTTCTTCAAGAAAAAATATGGTGATGGTGGAGCTTGATTCTCTAGATACACAATGAGGTGACCCTCATCTGGGCAGACTTCGAGAGCCTTTTCACGGAAGAGTTCGTCCCAATGACTTTATGCTTAGTGTGTCTACAGGAACAGTTACACTTACAGTTGGGAAGCATGACTGTGACCGAGTACTCAATGAGGCTCACTGATCACTCCTGCTACTCCACCGACATGGTATGAGACCCTTTATTCAGGGCCTAGACCTTCAAACAGGGAATCAGATAGGATATTAGAGATTCGATGGTATATCTTAGCAAACCGATGAAGGCTGGGGTTCTAGAGCGATCTCTTTTGGTGAAGAACTTCCTAACTGAGCAGGCACCCACAGCGAGAGCTACCACCAGACGTCAGATAGAAGAGTCATCCTTAGTAGGAAGAAGAAGGATGACGCGGGGGTCTAAGTGGGCCAGACCTTCTGATGGAAGACCTTAGGATACAAGGTTGGTGGTGCGGGGATCACGAGACAGAGGAGGATAGAGTAGGGGCATGCAGTGCTACTCATGCGGTGGACAGGGAATCATGGATCGTGACTGCTCGACCCAGCATTCGGACAACCAGAATATGGTCGAGGGACCTTCAAGGCCGAGGTAGTGATTTGATTAAGGAGGTACATAGGTAGAGGGCGGACATGGTAGAGGAGATTTCCATGCAACATGCAGTGGGCGGTAATTAGAGGTTCTACCATCACCACCTCCAGGTGGTCCACACTGACCACTGGGAGTAGGAGGTCAGGGACGAGCTCAGATCCAGGCAGCTGAGGCCTATGACCACAACGCTCCAGAGATGATTAATGGTATGATATGTGTCTACTACACCATAGATGTAGTACTTATAGACACAGGTTCCAGTCACTCTTTTATTTCCACAGCCCTTGTTCAGATCTCAAAGATTCTGGTGCAGTTGTTGGCTCGATCCTTACGGCTATAGACTCCTAAGGGAGAAGATTCGATGATTACACACTGGTTCCGGTAGTGTGAGATTAATCTAGTAGGTGAGATATTCAGCTGTGAACTTCTAGTAGTGGCATCGTGGCCTTACAACGTAATATTGGGTATGTACTGGTTATCCGCAGTCCATGCTCAGATCGACTGTATTAGGCATAAAGTGCGGTGTGTCCGCATGGATGAGACTAGGTTTTCCTTCACCGGAGATAAGGGAACCTTTGCAGCATAGGAGAGACTTACCCAGAGGAGGGTGTAGCTGATCACACATCAGTTGGCTAGCCGTACCCTTGGGGTAGATGATGTTGAGAGTCTGAGCTATCCTATAGTGGTAGACTATTATACTGATGTTTTTCCTGATGAAGTTCCGGGACTACCTCCATTAAGAGAGGTAGACTTTAACATCGACCTATACCCTAGGACAAAACTGATATCTACACCAGCATATCGGATGGTTCCCACGGATCTTCATGAGATACGGGTAGAGTTGGAAGACTTATAGGGGTAGGGGTTCATAAGGCCCAGTTTTTCTCTTTGGGAAGCCCCAATTTTGTTCTCCAAGAAGGCCGATGGGAGTTTGAGACTCTATGTGGACTATTGGAACTTGAACCAGGTGACCGTGAAGAACAAGTATCCACTTCTGAGGATTGACGAACTTTTCGATCATCTGAAGGGTGCTTGTTAGTTTTAGAAGATAGTCATTAGATTAGGCTATCATCAGCTCAGGGTATGAGATACAGATGTCCATAAGATGGCCTTCAGATGTCGGTATGGACACTATGAGTTCTTGGTTAAGCCATTTGGAGTGACCAACACCCCTTCAGTGTTCATGGGACTCATAAACAGAATCTTCCATCTATACCTCGATCACTTTGTGTTGGTCTTCATCGATGACATCCTGATATACTCAGCGTCGGAGGATGAGCATGCCTATCATCTATAGATAGTTCTAGATACACTCCAAGAGAACCATCTTTATGGTAAGATCTCTAAGTTCCATTTATGAATAAGAGAGGTCAACTTTCTGGGACACATTATCTCAGAGGATGAAGTTGCGGTGGATCTGGTGAAGATAAAAGGCCGTGCTTGCTTGGGAGCCAGATAGGAGTGTGACCAAGGTGCGGAGGTTCCTGGGGTTGGATGGATACTACCAAAGATTCATACCCGACTTCTCCAGAGTTACGAAACCCATGTCAGTGTTGATGAAGAAGGGACAACCCTTCATGTGGGAAGAGAGATGTCAGCAGAGTTTTCAGGAGCTGAGGCAGAGATTGATGAGTGCCCCCATCTCGAGACTACTTGAAGAGGGAGTTGGGTACATAGTCTACTGCAATGCATCAGGGACTGGACTTGGGTGCGTCTTGATGTATGAGCGAGCAGTGATCACTTCCAGATCATGATAGTTGAGACAACATTAGCAGAACTACGCTACACATGACCTAGAGTTAGCAGTAGTGGTCTTTTCATTAAAGATATGGAGACACTACTTGATGGGAGAACGTTTTACAGTCTACTCTGATAAAAAGAGTCTCAGGTATATCTTCTATTAGAAGGACATGAACCTGAGACAACAGCGATGGATAGAGTTGCTCCAGGACTATGACTTTTAGATATTATATACTCTTAGGAAGGGGAATGTGGTAGTAGATTCACTCTGCAAGAGGTGTATCCCACAGTTGCTGAGTGTGGAAACAAAACAGCTAGTCGCGATGCATATGTCCTTCATAGATAAAGATGGAGAAGCTTACCTCCAGTATATGACTATCACTCCCCCAATTATTCAGTGACTCTTCGTGAGTCACAACTTGGTACATTGACTGTGAGGCCTGACGTGTTCGGATATCCTCAGGACAGTCTCCTGAAGGATTTTCTGAAGGTGGAGAGCACATAGTTCTCTTTAGAGGATGTAACGTGGTATCGGTGACACTTTAGGAGGATGTGTTGAGGGAGTTCTATACATTCCCTTTAACTGTACATCATGGAGTGGAAAATATGTACCGGGACCTCTATCATCAATACTGGTGGCCAGGGATGAAGAAAGTAGTGGAAGAGTTTGTATCACAATGCCTAAATTTTCACCAAGTAAGGGCTATATAGAACTGTAAGAAGTCTTATGCTGATTGGAGACATAGACATTTAGATTTCTATGAGGGGCACCATGTATTCTTGAGAGTCTCCCATCGACGGGGACAACAGAGATTTGGCCGAGGCGGCAAGTTATCACTGATGTTTATCGGACCGTTTACGATACTTCGAAGGATTAGTGAGGTGGAATACCACTTGGCACTTCCACCATAGTTGGAGAGGGTGCACAATGTCTTCCAAGTATCTTAGTTGAGGAGATATGTGCATGACCCATATCACATCATCGACCATAGTGAGTTGGACTTTGATGATGGGGAGATATTTATGGAGGCTCCAATGGAGATTGAAGATCGACATGAGAGAGTCCTATATGAGCGATTGATACCTCTAGTGTGTGTTCTTTGGTAGCACAAGAACCTCTAGGAGAGAACATGGGAGCGGTAGGCTCAGATTCGTGATCAATATCCCCATTTTTTTTCTTAGCCTATATTGTGGCTTTTGGGGATGAAAATACCTAAGGTGGAGAGAAAATAATGACCCGAATTTTCCACGTAATTTTTTTTTAAAATTATATGAAATTATTAAGAGTTCGCAAAAATTGATGGCACATGATTACGAGGTCTGGTGTTCCTAGAATTAATTTTTAAACCTTTTTTAAGGTACATTCAATAAATGAATGAGAAGAGTTTTTGAAATTTTGAATCGTGCTCAGATTAAAAACCTGAGGACACCGTTGAATATGCAGCACTAGGATTCACTTAAGAGAGGCTTTACTTTAACTACAGTAGGTTTGGAGAAAAAGTTAATTTTTGGAAGAAATAAAATAAAATAACTTTATTATTTTATTTTGTTTCTAATTTATCCTCCAACAGACAAGTGGAGGTGGGACTAACGATGTGTCAATCCATTGAATGGCTTGACCCTCCAATCTAAGTAACAACGACGTTTGGGAAAGTAGGAAACTTCCTAATTAATGATCCCCATTAACTCCCCTACTTTATTACTTACCCTCCCTCTCTCTTATTTATATAGATCTTGAGGAGGGGTATTGGCACCACTTCACCAAGAGATGAAGTACTGAAGGATTTCCAAGGTGCCAGGCCCTTGGAAGACAGAGATGATTCTGTCGAGCGGTGACGAGTGACACAGAAACCCCAAACCAAAGAACGACGTATGAGAGAGGTCGTTGGAATCCTATTGCGGGAACAATGAACATCGACACACCTTCAAGAATGGTCATTCTCCATCGGTTTTGAGAGGTAGGGGGTTTATTCATTTAGACACTTTAAGTGATTCCCTCTTCCTCATTCTTGAATTATACAAAGAACGCAGATCAAACAAAAAACAGGTTCCTCCATGATTCAATCATTTTTGTGGGACATTGTTATGAGGTATCTTTGTTGGTTTTGATTATTTTTTAATAAAAGAAAATTTTAAACCCTTTTTATCCCCCCTTTGATTATGAGCTAACGTGGCGGGCGTGGGCCTAACGAACCCAACCTGAACCCTCAACAACTTTTCTACCCTTGCGACCTCCATGGAAGACCGCCAGTGCTACAACACCAACTGGATATGAAGGAGGTGATGTGCCAACACACGCCACAAGAGGAGGCTGTGGCATGAAGCCGTGATGGTCATCAGAGTGGATGACACCAGTCAGCCATAGAGGAGGTGCTGCGTGCTGTCGCACATCATTGGTGTTCAAGGGGCTGCGGCTCATCAGCTGCTGCAGTCGGAGAAGGCGGCTGGCTCATTGGCCGACCACAGAATGGAAGGGAAGCGTTCCATCGCACGCCACCAGTGAGCAGGAAGATGTGGCCGAAGACGCGATGGAGGAGTCCGAACCCGCACCTTCGGCGGGTTCCGTGACGATCGGGCGACACCCACGTTGTGCTGCCATTTCACAAAAATGAACGGCCTCCAAGCTGTTTGGGATTCTGGGAAAAAACCTCCACCATTTCCAGCTTGGGGCTATAGTGGCCAGGCGGCCCCCTCGTAGGCCACGCCCTGCACGACTAGGCCGCCCTTTGGGGGCCGCACCTCACGCGGCCGGGCCACCACTTTGTGGGATTCCCTTTTTGGGTCGTGTCAACTTTACGTGATTCCCCCTTGCAGGTCAGGACGAGCCTTGGTCCAACGTGCCGAACCCACCTCGGTCCAACCCAGACCGGGTTGGTCCAATTGGGTCGGGTCGGACCCGGGCCCAACCGGACCCTGAAACGCTTAAAGGGCCATATCTTAAAATACAGATGTCTGTTTGAAAAACCGTCTACAGCGTTGGGATCCTTGGATCGAGGCGGTACTTTTTGGTATACTAGTCTTGAGTTTTGGAGACATTTGGAGTACGGACGGGTTGGATTGAACCTGAATCCAATCGAGCCCCTAGAATTAAAATTCTAATAACTCATAGACCAAACGTCTGATTGATGTACCATCTGTCACATCAGAACCCTTAAGACATGATATTCCTTTTGGTTACTCATTTGTGGAGATTATTAGTGGTTGAGGTATGACCGATATCTCGAGGGACAGATTCTATGGAACTTGAGTGCACTAGGTGCGAGGAATCCTGTGGTTGGCAGTGTGGCGGAGGTTGGAGACAGATCTTAAAGAGGTTAGTACCTATCGACTATGGGAGGGTCAGATCTCGTGTGGGTCATTATGGGGGTTAGTACCAATTGATCCTGTGTGGGTCAGTGCTCAGTGATCCTGTGTGGGTCAGTGCTGAGCAATCCTGTGTGGGTTAGCACATACCAATCCTATGTGGGTCAGATCCTATGTGGGTCAGTGCTCAGTGATCCTGTGTGGGCCAGCGCATACCGATCCTATGTGGGTCAGATCCTATGTGGGTCATCGCTCAATGATTCTACATGGGTCAGTGCATACCAATCCTATGTGGGTCAGATCATATGTGGGTCAGCATAGGTTAGTACCTATCGACTCTGGGTGGGTCGAATCCTTTGTGGGTCATTGCGGGGGTTAGAACCTATTGATGCTGTGTGGGTCAGACTCCGTATGGTCAGAAGTAGTGCCTCTTGATAGAATAAGATGATATAGCTTCGTGACTAATCATCTGTACTTATATACTTCACTAACACCTGGTCTGAGAAGCGACTCTAGTTTGATCTATGTCTATTGCTTGTGCTTTGTGATTGAGATCATGCTTTGTGGTTTTTCCTTTGTGGAATTCTGAGAGACCTTCATGGGTCTCAGGGTCCCTACTGGGTATTTTTATACTCACCCCTGCACGGGCTTCACCCGCACCTTGTTGTGTCATGTACAGACAACGAGCAACATGGATGAGTCTAGAGGGAGCTAAGACCAGGCGGTACATAAAGGAGACGAGCTGATGTTGTGTGCTGTGGAGATGATCTATACCTACCCTTATGGTAGGATCCTCGGTGGATGATCCAGGAGCTTCTTTGTACTTTTTAGTTGTATCTGTACTTTCCATTGGTACTTTTACTTTATAGTTGGGATTATATTTCTAGACCCTTTACTTTTAGCAATCTTTTTTCTATAGCAGTTTACTTTGTGTTTGATTCTCGTTGTGTTCTTGGGT
Source organism: Viscum album (assembly GCA_963277665.1). Classification (NCBI taxonomy): domain Eukaryota; kingdom Viridiplantae; phylum Streptophyta; class Magnoliopsida; order Santalales; family Viscaceae; genus Viscum; species Viscum album. The sequence goes on along the minus strand of OY728165.1, from coordinate 1,709,539,930 downwards.
TGTGTGTTTTTACAGGTTTAAAATAAATGACTTCCCGTTATAGGGATACACCTTTCCAGTGCTAGTCTCCAGCCCCTGACCGCGGTCTTAGGGTAGCCACGACATGGGCCCCGGGAGACAGGGCATGACAGTGTTACCCCGAGGGTCACTGATCGATCCTGAAACCCAACATCACCCCATATTGATGAAAACCAAGAAGGAAACTCCACCTAGGTCTAAACATAAGAATAGATGTATATGCATGAGTATTAAAAAATAGTAGGTATGCCCAATTAAACTATTACATATCCATTTCCTTTAAATAAATGATTCATTTGCTACAGGGTTTAAATAAAATAATATGAACATATTTTTTCTACAAATTCCTTAAAAAACACAATCCATTTTCCTCTTAATTTAAAATAGGTTTATTTCCCAAAGGAGGAGACTTGAGCATTTAAAATAAAGAGTGGGAAAATAAGAATGAAGGATGTTCCTTTTAAAATAAAGGGGAAGGTATGTAAAACATTATTTAAAAAAACATTCCATAAAACTTAAAAAAACATTCAATTTCAATAAGAGATAAAATAAAAATAGAGATAAGTGGAGATAATAACTTGACGAGGGAAATGGGTAAGTAATACTCAAGTAACCATACAAGGGGAGGAACATATATTATTTTTCCCAGATAATTATGTTCTAGAGAACATGAGAATGCCTAGGAGTTGTGGAGAAAATTTAGAACATACTATCTCATGATCCCTCCCATTGGAGCTCCTGATGAAATTAAATGACCCTAACACTCATTCATACCCAGCCTAGAATATCTGAGGAGAAACATCCCCAAAGAAGAGCATATCCATTCTAAGGGGCCACAAGAAAAATCATAATCCTAAACCAGTTTCAAAAGCATTCTTAGATATTTCACAAGCTATTATAGGTTCACTTGATATTTTTAAAATGGGGGTGATCTAAAGAAATCCATGCAACAGAACACATACGCAATAAGAATGAACCATCACATGAGTCACATAGCCGAGCATCACCCCCAAATAAAACTATGGGATAATCCCTATTTTCTTCCAACAATCACCTCATAAGGGAGTCACATACTAAGTAACTCTCACTTCCTTTAATAATGAACAAGGCACGAGTGAGATGTACCAAGGATATTTTTCCAAGAAAACCCTTTTTTAATGCTGCCAACCGGGCCTCTCATGACCTCTAAGTGAAAAATAATTTCAAATAGATCCAAAGCGACCATTTATAAATCAAAAAATCCATTTATAAACCCATTTAAGAAACATAATTCACCATTTAGAAGCCAAAACACATTTTTAAATAACAATCAAGGATTTCACCAAACACTTGGTGTGAAAAACTAAATAAAATCATTTTATACAATTAAGACCAAGAAAAATTCATTTTTTTTCATCCAAAATAATTATTCTATACAATACATAAACTAATTTTCATCAAAAAAAGATGTGAACAACATGAAATCAATGTTTAAAAAATTTTATGGCCAAATACAATGGGAAACATACCTCAAAATCAAAGCGCATGGGAAATAATAACATGAAGAAACTCTATAAGGGTATCAAGAAGCAAGAACACCCAATAAGAACCATAAAAACAAAAAAAAAACAAAAATTAAAACCAATAAAAAATGAAACCTAGACAAAAAGAACCAGGGATGAAGAGGAAGTAAGAAGAAAAATGAATAATATGGAAGATGGAGAAGAGAGGAGCATATTACCATGAGAAATCACCCCAAAACTTAAAGGAATCACTTGATTTCACACTTGGATGGAGGTGGGTGGTCTAGATAAGAAGATACAATCCTACCTTATGTTTTATGATCCAGATTAGGTTATAAAGAGGTGTTTTTTGGTTAAAAAATGAGAGGGGTAGAAAGGTAAAAATTTATTTTTAATGGTCCTTGCACTTCTCATGGTTTTTGAAACCATACACCAACCGTTCATCCATTACTATACTCACAGGAAACTCGCACACATTGGCTGCATGGTTTGGGAAACCATGTTCCAACCTTGTGTTTTTGTTCTGTCAAAAAATGCAAAGCCATGTACACCCTTCTCACACACTTTGTACTAACCATTCTAAAGTCATGCACCCTTATCTATGGACAACCAATAACCACATGGTTTATACTAGGATTCACATGGTATGTATCAAACCATGAACTACCCATGAAAACATAACCATTCATGAAAAAAATAACTATATTGAGTTGTACCATTGGGAGGCCACATGATTTCCCCTTAAACACAAACTATGGAACAATGGAATAACATCACAAAGCCCAAAGTTTCAATTCAAAACCTCCAAAACTCAAGGGAAAAGTCGAAGAAAAAAATGTATTACTAACTAAAAGAGATGATAAAAAACTAATTTGAGAAAATTATCCCCAACATTATTATTTATTTCCACATTAATTCATAACATTTCCAGTTGATTAGGTAAAATAGAAAGGTTCACACGTTCACACGATTCAACTCAAAAAATAAAAGAACACCTCAAGCACCAGTAGGAAATTAATATAACCTATAATATGAAACAAACCATTAAAGTCAAACCACTCTTCCAAGGATGATGAAAAAATATACCACAAGACCATAATCATACCAGAACCATAACCATTAGTCTTACTCCAAAATCCAAACATTCACAAAAAAAAGGATACTCAGGGTTAAACATATTAAGAGGCTGAAAAATCCTCTAGGATAAATAAAGAAAAGGTACAAGGTGGGACCATGATCTCATTTCAATTAACATGGTTAACCATAGTGGACCACCCACCATATTATAACTATCCTGATACCAAATAACCACACTAGCTAAACACTAAGCTTTCAAACCAGAACAACCACACAAAAACCCTAAAAGGACTAAACAGAAGGAACAAAAATTACACTAGAACACCCGTTCACCCCATCATGATGAGATTTATAATTTCCCAAAAGATGTTTCCATTAGAATAGAAATTCCTAAAGATACCCAAGATCATTTTTCATCCTAAACAAGCAATGATACCACTAAACACCACACCCAAAAAAATGTTTATAAAAAATAAAATTTTAAAAAACCTATATTAGAACCCTACTCATAACAATGGGATGTGCGACTTATAAAGGAGTGAATTTTACACCAAGTTTCTTCTTGGAAACACCCCAATAAAACCATTCATAGTCACCCAATCGTCCATAGGTATAGAAGGTATTTGGTACTTTTGGAAAAAATGGAATCTTGTGACCTTTTCTTTTGTATTGATGACACACAATGGTCCTATACCAAGAAGAATCTTATGACAGATTAAAAGGAATATTAATTCCACCAGCAACTTGATCATATTCAGGGCACTTTCCAATCGCTTTATTAGAATTACCTTCATTGATTTCAAAGACTAAAGTAGGATTATCCACCTCAAGCACCCTCACTATCATGACCTCAAATGGAACTACTTTATTCACCATATTAGAAAATAAGATTAAACTGAATTCTAACACAGTTGATTAAATATCATGATGAAATCCATTCCAAAAATTTTGGAATTTCAGATAATATTCCTCATCCAGATCCTAGAGATAGAGATCTATATCCAAGAAATGGAGGACTAATTCCAACTCTGAAAAATTGCCTTACTGAAGGTTGTATTTCTTGATCACCTTCTCCATCTTCATGACCTCAGAGAAGTACTGTCAAATGAACGAGGCCCTCAAGAATTCCCAGTAGAGGTATTCTTGAAGATTGGTCCTAATTAATTACTTCCACCACTTAGAACTTAGACCTTTGACCACAAAGGTATTGAACTTAACATTTATAGACATAAGAATCTCAAAGAAACCGAAGATCCTTTCATTTTTTCATCTACCCTTTGTTCTTAAAAACAATCCATTTGACCATAAAAGAGAGAAGGGTTAAAATTTTAATACTCAAGGAGTAATTATTTAGGTTTATTTACTTGAGGGTCCTCTAATTTATAACCACCCATAGTTCCACCTCGAATATCCATTAAGACTTTGGTGGGGGGCATACTATAAAAAATGTTGTAAAAAACTCAATTAACATCAACTCACCATCTAGAAATTGACACAATTAAACACCAACAACAAAGATAAATCAATCCAAAAATTAAAAAAATACCATTTTAAAAATCTCAGTAACCACCACATTGAAATATAAATTTTAAACTCCACAATTCGATTCATTTCATTATACAAAAAAATCTCTTGAATACCACCCAAAATCCAAACCCCCATTTTATTTTATCAATAAATATTTCTCTATTTTTTTTAAATCAAGCTTGAAACACCCTTTTAAAATATCTCTCACTGTATTTTTTTTTAAATTGACAATGAAGAGTGAAAATTGTTTTTCAAAAACACCTTTTTTACCAAAAGATTTTTTTGTTAAAAGTCAATTTTCTATGTCTTTTCTTAAATAGGATTGAAAACTCATTTATATTTTTCAAAAAACTACCCAAAACTATTTTAGAAAGGAATTTAAAATGATTTTGAAATTATCTTTTAGCCAAGATGGATTTGTAGAGGGGACTATTGACAATGGATAACATAGCCATATGGTTGGAGGCCACATGCCAATCACAACACCGACATAGAGATTCATTCAAGACCATGTACCTGGGATCACATGGATTTTTATTCCCTATGATATCACCATAAAACAATGGACCAACTAAAATTTCATTCCCCATGCACCAAAAAACCCATAACAAATCCACAAAAAAACTCAGCTTCTTACCGCAACCCAATGTTAAGCACATGAAGTGTTTTTTAGACACTTCCTCATACCTATACCCTAAGCCTTGAAAATAATAATCCTTATACCTTGAAAAACCAAATAAAAAAGGTTAATATGAAAGCTAGTTCCTTTAAGGAACTTGGTCTAATTCTATTTATTCATGAACCAACCCAGGTCAACCCCGAACCAGCCACCCGAGCCAGCCCATTAAATCCTTGAGCTGCATTCTTAATCACCCTGCAGTGGTGAAAATAACCAAGGGAATAAATTAGTGATAGTGGGAATAATTTCTACAAATATGAAACAAACATAGATATGAAAGAAAATAGAAAACCCAGTATAATTTAAAAATAAACTTACAAGAAACTAAACATAAATTGATAACAAAACCACACTGAACATGATGACCAAGACGATCTTCGTGTAACCCCAAATCTCACTCACTAATCCCAAAACACAAAATTTTTCCACAGTGATTGAAACCAAGATTAAACCTACACTTAAGGATAAAAACATGAAGATATTTATAGGGTTGAGTATTAAAACTATGTAGGCATGCCCATTTAAATTTTTCCATATGCATTTGATTTAAATAAAATATTAATTTACTTTAAGTTTGAAATACAAGAATATAAACATAGGGGTTTCAGACATTCACTTTTAAAATAAAACACAACCCATTTAACTCTTAATTTAATATAGGTTTCTTTACCAAAATAGAAGACTTTATAATTTAGGATAAATATATAGAAAACACTAAGAAGTATGATCATTCTAAAATAAAGGGAAAGTGGTGTGAAACATTGTTTCAAATCATTTTCCATGAAACTTTTAAAAAATCTAAACATAGGATTTTTCTAATAGATACTCCACAAATATGGAACATAAGATGTGATCACATGAAAAAGGAAATGGGTAAATCGAACTCAAGTAACCAAACCGGGAGAGGAACCTAGATTATATTCCATAGATAATTATGTTCTAGAAAACATGATAATACCTAGGATATCAGGGGAAAATCCAGAAGATAATGTCTCATGGTCCATCTTGTCAGTGAAATTGATGTGATCAAATATCCAGAATGCTGGGTTGTATCCTACCGGGACTAACTGTGGGAAAACATCCCCAAAGTAGTGTATACATACTAAGGGGAAACTATCCTGAGAATAATCCCAAACTAGTGTATAAATAATTATAATATACTCCACTATCTATGTTAGGTTCCCAATATATGTTTAAAATGGGGGTGAACTAAAAAAATCCAACAAAGTGAACATATATGAAATATGTAGAAACTATCACATGAGTCATAGAACCAAGAATCACCCTCAAATTACCCCAAGGGATAATCCATCTTTTCTTCCAACCATCACGTCATGAGGGAGTCCCATATCAAGGACCTCCCAATTCCTTTAACAATGAAAAAGGTAAGATAAATATATCTCATTGAGAGTTTTACAAGAACCCCTTTTTGAATGGTGCCAACCGAGCCTCACATATTCTTTATGTGAAAAACCATTTTAAATACATCCAAAAAACCATTTATAAATCCAAAAATCCATTTATAATCCCATTTAAGAAAACTAATTCACTATTTAGAAACCCAAACACATTTTTAATGTCCAATCGGGCATTTTATCAAACACTTAGTATGTAAAACTCAATAAAACCAATTAATATAATTGAAAATAAGAGGAATTCATAGTTTTTAATTCCAAATAATTATTCAAAACAATAAATATCACTAATTAGCATCAAAAGAAGGTAAGAACATCATGAAATTAATGTTTCTTAAATTTGAAGTAAAAATTCAAAGGGAAAACTACTTCAAACTAAAAGCACTTCGGAAGCGACAACACAAAGCAAATCCACACGGGTCTAAATAGAAAATAACACTCAAGAATAACCTTAAAAAAAAACTACCAATGTAACGCCCCGACCCCAGTTACCCAGAGTCGGTGCATTATTACATAATATTGGCATGATCACAAGAAAGATCAAATCTCGAAAGACCGATTGGTTTAGTAGCCTTGGAAACACTATATATATTCATAAGTTTTACATTACATCATTAAACGAAAAACTACTAAAACAACATATTGTCTCCATAATCCACACTCATATCCCCACATAATATCCCTGCAGGTCATTCATAACTTACTTCTTCACTTCCTGGGAAAAATAAAACATAGAAAAGGGGTGAGCTCAAATGCCCAGTAAGGATAACAATATAGCGGAAACTTTCATAAATAAGAATAAAATTTTAAGGCAATGTATAACTAAAACAAAAGCCTTTCAAACATGAACTTTCAACATTGTATAGCATAAATAAAATGAAATAATTCCATTTACTTACTCACATGGATATTCTACTAATCGAATAATCACATGCAAAATCAATAACCACTTTCATAATGTTGGAATGCATAATGCCAGACTATCATAACCACATAGTCAAGGCCTCGTGCCAAGACTACAAATAAGATTTTGTCAAGGCCTTGTGCCAAGACACTAGTTTGTCTCATGAGACCTACCGATGCATCGAGGAGCTATAGCGGGCTCCACCCGTCACATATTAAGTCCAATGCATTCCCATATGAAAAGGTTTAAACATAACATAAACATTCGTATTAAAACTAGCATACGAAATGTCAATACTTTCACCATAAACTATGAATGGTATAAAAATAGCACATCCACAGTCAAACATATCACAAAACCTTCAATAAAATATAGAAGTTTTGTATCATAATAAATCAACTTCAAATAATCTTAAAATCCATCAAAGGATGTTGACATAGATGAAATCAAAATTATTTTTAAAGAAATATCTCCTTTTTATTTTGAAATCATTTAAGATCCATATAAAATAAAACATTTTCTTTGAAATATTCTTATAAGCTTGTAAGGGAAGCTTTGAAGATTTTATAACGGCGGAAAATAGCCGCACCCGCCGTATAAGTTAAAAAAAACATTCTTACCTTAATTCTGTCGAAAAGGTTAAAAAGGACCTTGTTTTGAAAACGACCAAAATATTCCTTTATAAACCACTTATAAAAGTCAAAAAGGGTATAAATGACTTTAACTCATATTCTAGTAAATAGTAAAAATGTTTTGAAATACATTTTTAAGAAACATGGATGTGGATGATAAAGAGATCCCAGTAGATTATTACGTATAAACAACCTCGGATAATGAAGAGATTGTGAAATAACCCTTACCTTGTACTTTTCCTTGGTTGGGGTAGGTTAACCTCCTGTATAATGGTGAAATAATTGTTATTAAATTATACAAGAATCATATATATTAATATGATATCATATGTGATCTTTTAACATTGATTTGTTAATAATATCTTAGAATTATCGTCGTTTCGGGTGTTAACTTACTCATTTTATTTTATATGTTTTGTTACATAAGCCATGTTTGTTGTATATTATTCATATCCATAATTATATCAAGTCCTTAAACATCATTTTTAAATCATAAAATGATAATAATACTTGAATGGATACGATGGAGAATGAATCTCATCGCGTTCGTGGAGACGGTAGTCCGTACGTACGCACGAGCGACGATATCATTCTTTTGATATTAAAATAATATATAAAAGGATGGTATATCATATATACAGAATCATTAACATGTTATATTTATTATTTACATGAGTTACACATCATTATTATACCCATCCACATAATAATATATTGAATAACAATTACACCACGACGTGGAGACGGTAAGCCGTACGTACGCACGTATGGTGACATGTTATTCAAAGGGTGGATAGAATACTGAATATGGTTGTAAAATATTTATAATAACATCACAGTATATGTGAGATACTGTAGTTATTATTTTAGGATGGTAAGAACAAAGGAAGAAGAAGTGGAAGAAGAAAGGAACTTAGAAAAGGGTGGTGAAATCATTACCTCTTCTTCGGGTTCTTCCTTTTTATTTGATCAAAAGGGCTCCTTAGGTTGGCTTTCTGATCAAACTAAGGCCCCTAGGTTGTAGTGAGGGAAGTTGGGAGAGTATTTGGGCAGAGTTTGGCCGAACCAAAAGGCTTTTAAGGTGTGAAGAAATGAGAAGGAGGAGTTCCCTTTTATAAGAGGGGTGAGGGGCACCTTTAGAAAAGCTAGAAATATTAATTTATAATAAATTCATATTCGGTTTCCAATGGCTCCAAAGTTGACTATTCAAAGGATAAGGTGGGGATAGGTCGAAAACCACTCAACCAATAGAATTTAGACAGGTTTGGGTACATATATTAACCTTATCTTTAAGTATTAACTCTAAGTTAATTAGTTTCACTTTTACAATGTCTCTTTGTATTTTTATATAATATGGTTAATAAACTTACTATATACATCCAAGAGACCCCCCAAGTGGTCCATTAATGGTGAAAATATCCTGATATAAGTCTCTTGGACGAACCTTAGATTTTTAGGAATTTAATATCAATTAATAATATAATATTTGTTTTAAGAACTCTTTTATGTCAATTTTGACACTATTCAATAGTTGATTTTTTTGAAACTCATAACAGGTTGATTACTTCGAAAAAAGTAAATAAAATCAATCCTAATATATCATATTATACTAGAAAATTAGTTTAATTCATTAAAAGTTTCATATTATATTTATTTGGGTATTTATAATATCAATTATTTTAATTTTTCACTATTATAGTAATTACTGCATCATCATTGTGTCATAAATAAAATAAATTATTTAATGTCTAAAAATTATCAATAAAATATCATTATGTATGAAATCTTTTTATCTTTCTAATGAATATTTATAATCTAATATCCAACATATATAACCCTATGTAACAATTGTTTTTCTAAAAGATATATGCTTGTGTCATTTTTGTATTCATTTTGACTTAATTAAAATAAAGTGTCATTATCACTTACAAGTGGATCCATGGGGTCCCAAAATAGACCCAAAGATGCCCATGGTCGACCATGTATCAACAAATAGGGTTAAGACACGTTTTAGGGTAATTTAGTATTATTATAATATTATTTTTTAACCCTTATTTACCGGATTTACCCTTAACCATGGTAAATAAAATATTTACCGCAGTAATTATTCAAAATGTCTAAAAATAAAAGTCACCTATTTACACAATTTGAACATACTGATTCCAAATATGGAATCCATTTTTCTAAATTCAAAACACAGAAGTGGCAGAAATTAATTTAATATTAATTCCCGCTGTCAAAACAAAAAGCGTGTTTTTAAGAGATAATAACTATCAAAAGATTGACACTTGTTTATGTTCGGTTTAATTGTAAAATTATGTCCAATGACCAACATTATATTAAATGGTAAAAATATATTATAAATATACTTTAAAACCACTCAAATTCACAATTTATCACAATTAATTATTTTGATTAAAAAAGTTGTTTTTAATTAAAATTTAGTAATTTTCACTATTCATCAAAATATGAAAGTTATCCGAAAAGTACCAAAATTTCACCTTAGGCTAAATTTGAAATTCCGAATCCAAAAATGAAGTCCATTTTAAAATATAAAATATATATAACTTCAAAAAGTAGGTATTACTATTCATAACAGCTAGTTTGATTGGTTACGGTGTGTTAGAACTCGAAGTTGCGTACAACACACGCTACTGTTTTATTCAAAGGAAAGCGTACCGTGGAAGCTTGGGATGTTTCATTTTAAATTTTTTGATGTCTCCATTTAGTCAAAAAGTTTAAAATATTGTATTTAAAAAGGTTTCACTATTAGAAGTTGATAAAAGTGAAATACTGAAAATGAATCTGTTCTTGCAATATGACTAAGAAACTCATAACAGGGATTCTAAAATTATAAGGATTATATAAAGTTTAAAATGTAGTTAATACTATTAATGACCTCTTTTAATGGTGTGATTGAACTCGGTGTTGCGTGTAGTGCAAGTTATTGAATTATTTTTAAGAAATAACACACTCTGAAATCCTGGGGTGTTACATTCTCCCCTCCTTCAATAAATTGCGTCCTCGCAATTTGAAATTGTTCTTCGAAAATAAAAGGTTGAAAGTAGAAAATATATTTGTGGGAAAACCCACATCGGAAATTGGGTTACTAAAATTTAGTCTTAATATGAGGAAAAGATAAATGAAAGGGTCACCACCAAATTATGATCTCGATTAGGAGAACATTGGTGGCAATTAGAGACATATAATTGGAGGAAAACGTAAATATTTATAGGTAGTGATTGAGGTCATAAATCACAAACAAGTATAAAATTGAGGTCCTTAAACTCATCAATCTATGATGATTTGAAGTACCATCGGTTCAACAAAATATAGGGTATTGGGACAACACATTTTTGACATTTCAAAATATCTTAGTTGAAATCCCACATCGAAAAATGAATTAATGAGGCCTCTATTTAAAATAAAGAGTGGAAAGTATGAAGATTACCGAAAATAACACATACTAGGGTTCCATGTAGGAAAATATGGATATGGAAGAGAAATCTAACCATCAATTATCTGATGGAGAGTGGTAGAGAACATGGCTATGAAAAGGCCAACAATCCCAAAGCCATAAGTTAGTGATGATTTAAGGTACCATCTAGGAAAACATTTTTGTTCTAAGTTGCTTTTCTTAATATTGAGGAATTTATTTATGAGATTGGCTAAGATCATAAGGAGATATACTTACTTTATAATTAGAGTTTTGTCCATTAATAAATTTCTACCATAAACTCATCTTTCACTTGTAAAAAAAAATTATATTTATACTATTCGTACAGGGTTCCAAAATAAACGAATTTATAATTCATCTACCAGATCTTTTAAAAAAAACTACATTATTTAATCCAGGACATATCTTGGGCCAGTGGTAGGTGATACAACCTTGTCGCCCTTCGGTTGCGGGTTCAAGTCTCGCAGCCTTTCCGGACGCGACGGGTTGCCGCCCGACCTCTGGGTTGTCCTTTTATGGAAATCCAAAATAATCCAAACTAGAACTATCCAAAATACTTCTGTCCAAACTCACAGTCCAACATTTATAAGGAAGGTAAACATAATATAGATCCTTTTTACCCTGTAATAGCATATGAATACCTTCAACATGTACTACCATATTCCTTATTGATTACATTCATGTTCCCTTATTCCATATAGAATGCTGGATATACTTCATTAATCCAAAAATGTTTTAAACCCCAACAATGATGGAATATACAAATCATTAATCAGCTTCAAGGTAGTCAATAATATCCAATATAATTTATCCAAAAAAATCACATATTATTCCAAAATCACTACCTCAGTATCAGAACTATATTATGATTTATCATTCTCTCAACCATATATTTTCCAAAAATTTAACCTTATATTGAGTCACTTTTCTTTGTTCCACACAATCTCAAGTCCTTAATGAAATAGTACTGCAGTACAATCCTTATATACTCCATAATTATTATAACAAGTACATTGTTGATACAACACTCAATTGACATAATCAACATAAGAACTCTAATCATTCCTCTTCATCTGTGGTAGTATCATAACTTGATTATTATCCAATAGCATCATTTGAGGCATAGTCTGATGACTGGGACATAGGTTCGCGTAGTGTCCAAACTCCTTTCAAATGAAGCATTGTACATTTGAAACCATTTTCTTACCCTTGCAGTCACGTACTTTGTGCCCTTTTCCTCCACACTTATAACAAACTCCCATTCCTTTCAGGCAAGTTCCAGGGTGTTTCTTTCCACAGTTACCACATATGGGAAAATTCTTCTTTTCCCTCTTCCCTTTATCCATCTTTCTCTCTTCTATCCTTTTCTTCTCTTGCTTCCCTTCAAAGCCATAGGACTCAGTAATCTCTTTACTTATCTTATCAATACATGATATTATTTCTTCATATGATGATAATACATAGGAGACAATTTCTCTTATAAATTCTAGCTTAAGACCATGAAAGATATGATCCTTCCTTCTCTTTGGATCATGTGCATTTCCGGAGTTCTCATTCCTTCTACTGGGCGCCATTTCTAAACAATGGCATAAACTAGATCAGTTTATGAATCAAAATACATAATCCCATACTTATAAAACACTTAACATAAATTGAACTATTTATGGATATAATCCATAATCATAAGAATGTTTTCTTTAAGGAAGTATATACTCATAAACCCTTCAAAATGATTTGTAAAGAAAATGAGAGTTATCCTAAGCATATCCCCCGGGAGTGTCGTAACCAAGAGTGCAGCAAGGCCCGTTGTCGTGCACCAGTTCCCGTTCGAGTCTAGCTCAAAGCGGTGTTTTCGGGTTTTACCCCTAGGTACATCTGTGCCAGAGCCACCTCTACCTGCTCGTATCCAGACAGGGATGTATTGCTCGGAAAACACACAAAATCTCTACAATACCAAAATTCTAGGAAGTTCTTCTATACTAATCCTCAAAGTTCATCTTAGGTCTACGTGCTCTAATCAGAGTTTATCTAAATCTAGCTTCCAAGGTTTGTACTAAACTTCCTCTGATACCAACTGTAATGCCCCGACCCCAGTTACCTAGAGTCGGTGCATTATTACATAATATTGGCATGATCACAAGAAAGATCAAATCTCGAAAGACCGATTGGTTTAGTAGCCTTGGAAACACTAGATATATTCATAAGTTTTACATTACATCATTAAACGAAAAACTACTAAAACAACATATTGTCTCCATAATCCACACTCATATCCCCACATAATATCCCTACAGGTCATTCATAACTTACTTCTTCACTTCCTGGGAAAAATAAAACATAGAAAAGGGGTGAGCTCAAATGCCCAATAAGGATAACAATATAGCGGAAACTTTCATAAATAAGAATAAACTTTTAAGGCAATGTATAACTAAAACAAAAGCCTTTCAAACATGAACTTTCAACATTGTATAACATAAATAAAATGAAATAATGCCATTTACTTACTCACATGGATATTCTACTAATTGAATAATCACATACAAAATCAATAACCACTTTCATAATGTTGGAATGCATAATGCCAGACTATCATAACCACATAGTCAAGGCCTCGTGCCAAGACTACAAATAAGATTTTGTCAAGGCCTTGTGCCAAGACACTAGTTTGTCTCATGAGACCTACCGATGCATCGAGGAGCTATAGCGGGCTCCACCCATCACATATTAAGTCCAATGCATTCCCATATGAAAAGGTTTAAACATAACATAAACATTCGTATTAAAACTAGCATACGAAATGTCAATACTTTCACCATAAACTATGAATGGTATAAAAGTAGCACATCCACAGTCAAACATATCACAAAAACTTCAATAAAATATAGAAGTTTTGTATCATAATAAATCAACTTCAAATAATCTTAAAATCCATCAAAGGATGTTGACATAGATGAAATCAAAATTCTTTTTAAAGAAATATCTCCTTTTTATTTTGAAATCATTTAAGATCCATATAAAATAAAACATTTTCTTTGAAATATTCTTATAAGCTTGTAAGGGAAGCTTTGAAGATTTTATAACGGCGGAAAATAGCCGCACCCGCCGTATAAGTTAAAAAAACATTCTTACCTTAATTCTGTCGAAAAGGTTAAAAATGACCTTGTTTTGAAAACGACCAAAAGATTCCTTTATAAACCACTTATAAAAGTCAAAAAGGGTATAAATGACTTTAACTCATATTCTAGTAAATAGTAAAAATGTTTTGAAATACATTTTTAAGAAACATGGATGTGGATGATAAAGAGATCCCAGTAGATTATTACGTATAAACAACCTCGGATAATGAAGAGATTGTGAAATAACCCTTACCTTGTACTTTTCCTTGGTTGGGGTAGGTTAACCTCCTGTATAATGGTGAAATAATTGTTATTAAATTATACAAGAATCATATATATTAATATGATATCATATGTGATCTTTTAACATTGATTTGTTAATAATATCTTAGAATTATCGTCGTTTCGGGTGTTAACTTACTCATTTTCTTTTATATGTTTTGTTACATAAGCCATGTTTGTTGTATATTATTCATATACAGAATTATATCAAGTCCTTAAAAATCATTTTTAAATCATAAAATGATAATTATACTTGAATGGATACGATGGAGAATGAATCTCATCGCGTTCGTGGAGATGGTAGTCCGTACGTACGCACGAGCGACGATATCATTCTTTTGATATTAAAATAATATATAAAAGGATGGTATATCATATATACAGAATCATTAACATGTTATATTTATTATTTACATGAGTTACACATCATTATTATACCCATCCATATAATAATATATTGAATAACAATTACACCACGACGTGGAGACGGTAAGCCGTACGTACGCACGTATGGTGACATGTTATTCAAAGGGTGGATAGAATAATGAATATGGTTGTACCATATTTATAATAACATCACAGTATATGTGAGATACTGGAGTTATTATTTTAGGATGGTAAGAACAAAGGAAGAAGAAGTGGAAGAAGAAAGGAACTTAGAAAAGGGTGGTGAAATCATTACCTCTTCTTCGGGTTCTTCCTTTTGATTTGATCAAAAGGGCTCCTTAGGTTGGCTTTCTGATCAAAATAAGGCCCCTAGGTTGTAGTGAGGGAAGTTGGGAGAGTATTTGGGCAGAGTTTGGCCGAACCAAAAGGCTTTGAAGGTGTGAAGAAATGAGAAGTAAGAGTTCCCTTTTATAAGAGGGGTGAGGGGCACCTTTGGAAAAGCTAGAAATATTAATTTATAATAAATTCATATTCGGTTTCCAATGGCTCCAAAGTTGACTATTCAAAGGATAAGGTGGGTATAGGTCTAAAACCACTCAACCAATAGAATTTATACAGGTTTGGGTACTTATATTAACCTTATCTTTAAGTATTAACTCTAAGTTAATTAGTTTCACTTTTACAATGTCTCTTTGTATTTTTATATAATATGGTTAATAAACTTACTATATACATCCAAGAGACCCCCAAGTGGTCTATTAATGATGAAAATATCCTGATATAAGTCTCTTGGACGAACCTTAGATTTTTAGGAATTTAATATCAATTAATAATATAATATTTGTTTTAAGAACTCTTTTATGTCAATTTTGACACTATTCAATAGTTGATTTTTGTGAAACTCATAACAGGTTGATTACTTCGAAAAAAGTCAATAAAATCAATCCTAATATATCATATTATACTAGAAAATTAGTTTAATTCATTAAAAGTTTCATATTATATTTATTTGGGTATTTATAATATCAATTATTTTAATTTTTCACTATTATAGTAATTACTGCATCATCATTGTGTCATAAATAAAATAAATTATTTAATGTCTAAAAATTATAAATAAAATATCCTTATGTAGTAAATATTTTTATATTTATAATGAATATTTATAATCTAATATCCAACATATATAACCCTATGTAACAATTGTTTTTCTAAAAGATATATGCTTGTGTCATTTTTGTATTCATTTTGACTTAATTAAAATAAAGTGTCATTATCACTTACAAGTGGATCCATGGGGTCCCAAAATAGACCCAAAGATGCCCATGGTCGACCATGTATCAACCAATAGGGTTAAGACACGTTTTAGGGTAATTTAGTATTATTATAATATTATTTTTTAACCCTTATTTACCGGATTTACCCTTAACCATGGTAAATAAAATATTTACCGCAGTAATTATTCAAAATGTCTAAAAATAAAAGTCACCTATTTACACAATTTGAACATCCTGATTCCAAATATGGAATCCATTTTTATAAATTCAAAACACAGAAGTGGCAGAAATTAATTTAAAATTAATTCCCGCTGTCAAAACAAAAAGCGTGTTTTTAAGAGATAATAACTATCAAAAGATTGACACTTGTTTATGTTCGGTTTAATTGTAAAATTATGTCCAATGACCAACATTATGTTAAATGGTAAAAATATATTCTAAATATACTTTAAAACCACTCAAATTCACAATTTATCACTATTAATTATTTTGATTGAAAAAGTTGTTTTTAATTAAAATTTAGTAATTTTCACTATTCATCAAAATATGAAAGTTATCCGAAAAGTACCAAAATTTCACCTTAGGCTAAATTTGAAATTCCGAATCCAAAAATGAAGTCCATTTTAAAATATAAAATATATATAACTTCAAAAAGTAGGTATTACTATTCATAACAGCTAGTTTGATTGGTTACGGTGTGTTAGAACTCGAAGTTGCGTACAACACACGCTACTGTTTTATTCAAAGGAAAGCGTACCGTGGAAGCTTGGGATGTTTCATTTTAAATTTTTTGATGTCTCCATTTAGTCAAAAAGTTTAAAATATTGTATTTAAAAAGGTTTCACTATTAGAAGTTGATAAAAGTGAAATACTGAAAATGAATCTGTTCTTGCAATATGACTAAGAAACTCATAATAGGGATTCTAAAATTATAAGGATTATATAAAGTTCAAAATGTAGTTAATACTATTCATGACCTCTTTTAATGGTGTGATTGAACTCGGTGTTGCGTGTAGTGCAAGTTATTGAATTATTTTTAAGAAATAACACTCTGAAATCCTGGGGTGTTACAACCAAATTAAAATAAAATAAACACAAAATATTTACCATTGGAACTAAGGAAGAATAATAGATAAGAAGAAAAAATAAGAAGATAGAAGAGGGAGAATATAAACCTTGATAAATCACCCCAAATTTTGACGGAATCACTTGATTTCATCCTTGGAACATGGTGGGAGTCATTGAGAATAAGGAAGGAGCCTCCCTTGAGTCGCACAAGCCAAATGAGGAAAATGAGATGTGTTTTGGGGTTAAAAACCAAGAGGGGTAGAAAGGTAACAAGCCATTTTTAATGGACATGAACACCACATACGGTTAGGCTGTATGGTTTCCAAAACTGTGTGCCAACCATGTGTCCCTTATTGGAATAATAGGAAACCATAATATTTTTGGAAACCGAATTGCAACTATGGAATTTGGTTTTATCAAAAACTACAGAACCATGCACATGATCATCGCACATTTTGGACTAACCGTGCTCAAGCCGTGCACCCTCCTCTAGGGATATCTAAGAACTGAATGTTTTTTCCTTAGATCTCCATAGTTTGGATATAACCATGTGATACCCATGAAACCCTAACCATTCTAGAAAAAAATAAATAGAAAGAGTTTCATTCATAAGGGGCTTCATGGATTCCCCTTAACCGTGCAAAAAAAGTGAAAAACAATGGTAAAACAAACCAAAGCTCCGAGTTTATATCCAAAACATCCAAAACTCATGGGATAATATAAATAAAAAAATATAGACTGAAATAAAAGAGAATATTAAAAATTATTTTGTGAAACTCTGTAAATGTTAACACTAGGGATGAAGTAAAATGATTCTTTAACTCATCCAAGAAAGCCTAAAAATTTGAATCTCACACAATGTTCACTCCCTTCCATGTGATAGTTGTAAAAGGAGAAGCTAATTTAGATAAAAATTACATGAACCATCTAAATATGCTTCCTAGCCTAGGAATTGAAAAATATAAGATACATTCCACCATTCTTCACCTGATATGACAAGTTTATCCTTTTAAAGACCAACTAATATACCATGTTCTAAGACAATGTTACCTAATAACTTCACCTTCTGAATCCGAAAATGGAATTTTGATATCTTGGAATAAATTCGGTGATCCCTCAAGATATACAGAACTGATATCAAATGAATCACATGGTCCTCCATGGTTTTCTAATAAATTGAGATATCATCCATGAATACCACAATAAAAGAGTCACCATACAGGTGGAAAATTATATTCATCAGTTCCATAAACACAACTGGAGCATTGGTCAAGCATAAAATCATAAAAATATACTCATAGTGGTTATACCTACTCTTAATGGTGGTATATGGGATGTCAGACAACTTGATCCTAAGATGGTGATAACCAGACCAAAGATTAATCTTGTAGGACTACTTCACCCATTCAATCTAATAAAAAACTCATCAATTCCTGAAAAAAATAATTTTTCTTGATCATAACTCAATAGAGATTCTGATAATCAACACATAAGAGAAGGGTTCTATATTCCTTATTAGAAAAAATCACTGGTGCAACCTAAGGTGACATAGTGTGTCAAATTAATACTTTGGACATAAAGTCATCCAATTGATCTTCCAGTTCCTTTAATTATACTAGTTCCATACATTAGGAAGGAATTGATATTGGATGAGTACCTAGAACCAGGTCGATAAATAACTCCACCTCCCTCTCCCATTTTAGACTAGAAAATTCTGATTAAAATAATTTTGTAAACTCAATATCCTATGAGGTAAGTTAATTATAAGAGACTTCCTTCTATAGTTCAATAGAAAAAAGGATATTATCCTACTTAATACTTGAAGATGTCCAACTCAGCTATCTATTAGGTACAATTCTCCCTAAAATACATGGTACTACCCATCACGTGAATTCAAGGTCATCCATCAATGATAAAAGTTAATCTGAGTTTTATGATCCACCCAGAAATCCCTTTTGGGAATGAAATCTTGAGGATTTATCTCAATAATTAAAAAGTACTAGATGCGATTGATCATTGGTAAAGTGAAATTAAATCAGGGGAATCAGAGACCCTGGTCTCTATTTATCCTAACATGAATCAAAATTTCTATCATAGAAGGCATGAGGTCCATAGGAAGATTCAACAATTTCACAATGCGAACCAATATTGAATAATAAGAGGCACCAATATCAAATATAGAAGACTATAATGTAGAATAAATAGAAATGGAAACTCTGACTATTGTAAGACCCCCATTAGTTACAAATAAAGACTCATCCACTCTATGAAGTAGTTTCATTCCTAACTCATATGTCTAAAACCCCATTGTTCTTGAAAAATCTGACCAAACTATAGATCCACTTCACACTAATGAGAACGTACCACTACGTGGAGTGGTAGAAACATAGAAAAACCATTTCTTGTGGCATGAATGTATATAAGGGAAATAAATATTTTGTGCCTCCCTAAAAGACCACTTTGAATTACCAACATTACCACATTTGAAAGAGGTCAGTGGGACCATACCAAACATAGTTGATAGTCTATAGGATGTTCTCTGTAGGGGAACAACACTACTATTTAAAACATGAGGCTTACTCCCTTTTCTATTCTATTTAAAGGAACCCATACTTATTCCACTAGTAGTAGGAGGAACTCCTTTAAACCAAAAATTACAAGTCAGTCCAATTTCCACCATCAAATCCCTACCAAGAACTTCAATATAAGAGGTAAACTTCTGTATAAATACCCAAGACTAGATATGCTATTGAATACCCATATAAAATATTAGAGCCTTTAGATTCTCATTTGACACCACCTTATTTTTTAACTAAGAGATTTAGTAAAATGATTGGAATAATAAATCATAGACTAATCAACTCAATAAAGGTCATGAAACTCCATGGACTTAGCCAATAAAATAAACTATAGATAAATTTTTCACATGAAAAGGGTCTTGAATTATTTCCTTTTGAATCCAAAATTATTATCTTTTAAAACTATAGTATCCCAAAATCTTTGTTTAGTCACCTAAATCTTTAATACAACACAAATCACCTTAATGGAATCCAACATCTATAAGAACTCTACGAGGCACTCAATCTTTCCAAATTAATTTTCTATCTCCCAAGGATAATTTGTCCCCAATAAAAATGGTGGCTTCAATTAAAGAAACTACATGGATATATCTCTACTATCAACCCTTCAAGGTTACAATTTTAGATATTCAATGGGAAAATGTGAAGATCTATGTCCCATATCTTGGACTGCATACACAAACACCTCAACTAGGTTATAGTCAATTGGAGGGTTTTCCTGTAATGGTTCAACAAAATTTCCCACCCGAGTCCTATTGAAATTTCTTTTAGGGGGCATGATACTACAAAAAATAACAAATAAAAGGAAAACATCAGTCAATAGAAAAAATATCATCAAATCTATTATTAAGAACTCAACCTTGAAAAAATTTCATATCGATGTTTTGGAAATGTCTAGAACTAGATCTAAGATTGGGGGAATTATAAAATTCAATAAATTTATTAATCAAATATGATTTCTCCAACCAACCATGGTAACTTAAGAATCATTATGATGAGATATGACTAGTAAATTTCTCATAAAATACCCCTTAAGTATAGAAAATTATACCTCATATTTACTAGGACATCCCAAACCATATAATGTCATCTAAGAGGAGACATGTCCTCCTTTGATACCAGCTTTTCATGTGCCAAACCAGATAACCCACTACCCTAGTAAACAAATCAATCCTAACATGGAATGATACGAATTCATAATCCCATGGCCTAGTAACTAGTGCCTGGGCATCAATAATGGACTAAAGGGGATGATTTCTCCTCAAGAATGAACAAACAATTTATGTTAGTGGTTATGAAACTATTTGCAATCAGTTTTGAAAAAAATCCTCAAGAGAAAATTAATACAAGGTCTAAAAGTAAAAAACTCCTAATGGTATATCAAAACATAGATTAAAAAACAACCAATGACATCATTATAATATATTTTCATCATAGTAGGGTCTCATACTTTGTCTATCCCTATAAACTCTGAACTCCCCACTATTAAGAAAACCCACCACCTCCAAGTGTTTCTTTATATTTTCATAGTCCAGGTAACATAAAGTCTACAAAATCCTAAATTCACAATTTGAAAATTCATAATAATTTTTTTAAATTATTTCTATAGTAATAATAAATTAGGTTTATTAAACAGGCATGGATAATAATTCATATCAAATAGGTATGATAAATTGTTAAATAAAAACTCGGGTGTATAAATCATTTTTGGTCATTGAACCATGGTTATAAGACCTTGAGATAGTTATATCAATGGCGAATGATCCTTACCAATCTCAATGAAATACATCTCAAATTATGTTAACATTCCTATATCTTCAGACCAGGGGGAATACGTGAACACCCCAACAACCGAAATACCTACCCTCATTAAGTTTAATTTATTTTTCATCATCAATCCTTTTTTTGTAGCTAATACATTCCTAGAATTCTTGTCTTAGAATAGCCGCCTAACAACCCATGCTCCAATGTGTTTTAAGTAATAAATAAATGGGAAAATCATTCATATAAAATTAGTTATATCATTCATCGATCAAGCATCCCTAAATAAAGTTTCCAACATGGAATTTCAGTTAAAAAACCAACATCAAATGTTTTTAATCAAAACTCATGACATTAAAAAAATTTATTTCATTCTAAAATACATGAAAAATTACATGCCTTCACTTATCAAGAATATTCATCAAAATCATCATTCAAATCATTCGTTCCAATTTCAAGTCATTTTATAGAAATCATCACATTATTTTAAAATAAATTGTAAAAGTGGTTTATCAAACACCACACTATTTCAATTCAGGTATCCAGAATATGAAATCATTTTTTTGGAAATATAATATAAATACTATTAAAATCAAACAAAGTAATAATGTTTTCAATTAATAGGAATTCCTTATAAAACCACCTACCTTAATCATTGTATAAAAAAAACCCAATAAAGAATAAATAATTGGAGTGTTATTAAAGTATAAAATAAACTAAAAGGGAATCCAAGAATGATAATCCATAGATCAAGATCTGGGTCCATTGGTGACATTAGGATCCACTTCTCTTCAAGAAGAATAAAGATAGGAAAAAAGGAATTCTGGATTATATCATTTCTATACTGACAAAAAGAGATTCAGCGCTTCATTAATCACTTATATATGTGAATATTCAAGGATGGAATGGACAAAATCACCTTTAGAGAGTATCCAAAGTCATACAAGTCAAATGAGGTTTGAAGGAGATGTAACAACCCGAGATTTCACTGTACATTTTACTTAAATTCAAAATGTGTCCAATATCTTTTTCCACACACAACACCAAACTAAAATGATCTAAGAAATAATAGAAATCTATAAAAACAATACAAACCTCTTATAAATAAAATTTCATTGTTTATAAAAAATTAATAAAATTTAGAGGATAGAGAATAAATGAAATTTAGTATTAAAAGAAAATTTTCTTCTTCAAATAAATTTTAAAAGTATTGTATATTTTATAAAAATGATTATTTTGAACAATATTAACTGATGATATATAATATTTCATTATATCTATCATTCTATACATCAGTGATTAATATGAAGTAATATTAAGAATAATTAATGTCTACAATGGTTTGTTTTCAATAAAATGAGTTTAATTTATATATTTGAATTTACATTTAAAGAAAAATATGAAATGTTTATAATTTTAATTAGATAAAATTAACCAATTTTTTTACTTTAACATATCAAAATTTTCTTATTATCACTTTTGGAGCATTTTCTAAAAGGTTGATTTTTTGTAAAAAAATATTGGATTTTTAAAAATTATAATTTCCATTATTTCATAACTATGTAATAATATACTATTTTTTTAAAAACCATTAAATAATAAAATCTGAAATTATGGAATAACATTATACATTTTAAAATATTCTCTTCTCATAAAAACTAGAGAAATTTTTTTACTTTAATATAATAACATTTTTGGTCTTATCTTTAAATAAAGTATTTTAATAGTGATGTTCTACTTAAAAAAACTATTGAATCCTCATACCTTTTATTCAATTCCTAATAAATTAATTTAATTCATTAAAATGAGTATCCAAGATAATTTTATCACATACCTAAATTTAAATGTTTAGTAGCATTATTTTTCAAAAAATAGTTTTATGTATTTAAGTTTTTTATTTGGAAATTAAAATTTCATACCTATTTAAATTTTATTTGATAAAATGGTTTTCAAAATTTAAATCACAATATATAAATTAGGAAATAATTTATGTTTTTTTAAATTAATTACTAATGTTAATAATTAATTATTATGGTAAAAGTAAAAGGGATAAATTGAGCTTAACCTAGTGTAAAAGTCAAACAACATATAAAAAATCATTGAATTAAATGGTTGTTTATAGGAAGAATAGATATATTTTTACGCTATATTTTTTTTCATTGTTGAGTCTTTTACCCTTGAATAGTATCGTAATGTTATAGAAAAATGTTGAGGGTTTTTTCAAGTACCCTTTCCTTCTCTAATAAAAGTATACCACTTACACCCTTTAAAAGTTACACAAAAAATTTGAATTTATCCACTAAAATATTAAAATTTTCTCCCCATAGAGTAGTATACCACTTGAAAAATTCTATGGGAACTATTTTTTTGTTCAAGGAATTAAATTCCAAGGAGTATTCCTTAGAATGATAAAGTCTCCAATGTAAGTATCATCTTATTATTAAGCTGTTCTTATTAACCTTAATCTTCCATATATCTTATTATAGTGCTAATATTATGACTTCGATATAATTATTATAATGATATGTTATTATATTAATGGTAAAAACCATATTTATTCATTTCCAACCATTTAGAGAAACAAGGGAACATCAATCTCGTGTGTGCGCTGACTACTGCCTCCATGAAGAATAATTTTTTTCTTCTAGTATTTCATTATTTCTCCGAAATTTTAAAATCCATTTCAATATCAAAAAAAATCATTATTATTTTTTGTAATTATTTTATTTCAAAAGAAAAACTTCTTGAACCATACTCACGAATCTTGTTAAAGAAAGTTCATGTTTGGAGTTATTTAAACAACTACATAAATGATGAATTAATACCTGATCATGAATGACCATGTGAACATAAATAAAAATAGAGTTATAAGTTACTAATAAATTAAATATTGGTTTTTTGTTCTATAATGGTTATATTAAACTTTTAACTTGTTATTCAAATATCATCTTTGATCTCCAAGATTACCAAAATAAGATAATTTAAATTCAATTATCACCTAAACACAAGGAAGAACTATAAATTAAATAAATATAATATGATAAAAAATAATACATATTAAATTAAATATATAATAATAATATTCTTAATAATTTATCGAATAAACATTACTCGATTATTTCGTAATTTAAGCGAGTGCACTAAACAAATCTACAATAAGTTTAGGGATTTCATCTTAATTTCACTTCATTGATACATAATTTGTATTTATGAACCAATTATTATTTAGGCGGTGTGTATAGAAACTATGTGTTATAATATATCATTAATTATCTTTTATTCATGGTATTTAAAGTTTAATTTCATGTTATTAATTTTCTGGGGATTTTATTGAATTTTTACCCTTTTTGTAAGGGTTTTCATCTCAAATATCTATCCGATACATGTTTTGTATTATTAATATAATTCCATTTATTTTGTTTATATAGTTTATATTTCAGATATTATATCATGAATAAAAATTATATTCATTTTAATTGAATCCAAATTTAAATCTATCTCTTTCACAAGGATCTAAGTTAAATTCTCTCTATGTTGTAAGGGGGTTTTGTGACTCAAATCCTTAGGTAATAATCACTAACATTTTTCAAAAACCTTTAATGATTAATCTATTATAATCTATGATGATGTTATGTTTTTTTCCTTCCTTATTTTGATATTAAATCTTGTTTTAACCCAAATAATTCTTCCTTTATTATTCTATTATTTCGTGAAAATGAATTTATGTTATAAATAATTATCATTTCTTTTAATGAATTTTTCTTCCATATTCTTGTTTTTAATTCCCAACAATATTCCCATTTCCCAAGTGGAAACTCAAATTGTTATTATATCCAATGATTATTTTATCACCCATTACTCATTTTATAACAAATTTTTAAACATCCTTTTAATGATGTTAATTTTCAGTAAAATAATTTTCTAATAATTCAAAAAAATTTCTTTTCAATGAAATTCATCCCTTATATTTTACATTTTGAAAATTTATTTATTTATTTTATAGGTTTCTTTATTTAATTTTTTTAAGAATTGTTTTTATATGTTTCATCTTTATTTGTAAAAATAATTGTTTTGATGGTGACTTGAAAATCACTTATATTAAATATTATATTTAAAACATTGTTTAAGAGAAATTATTTTTGTGATTTATCTTCCATTATGAATGCATTTTTCTCCATTGAAGTAATGGTTCTTAAATCAAACTATATGGATTTTTAGATACTCATTTTGTATGATCATGATTTGGTATTAAATGAACATGTTTTTCCTACGTGATACTATTTGGAAAATATCATAAAAACCATTTTCATTCTATTGGTTATTTATTATAAGATGAATGATTTGATTTTATGTGGAATTAATATTTATGGATGATGAATGGTGTGGTCCTATATCAACCTCAAAATTAATTGGTTAGGGATTTATATCTCATGATTATGGGAATCTAGTAAGGAATGGTCACAACACTATGTTAATCATGTAGTGACACCTTCTATAATATGAGAATAATGTAATTATACTTACTACACTATACAAATCAGGTATTTATGCTGGCTAAAAAACAGAATGTTTACTATTATAATGTTTTATCCACTTTTTTCCAAAGTGATTATTTATTTAAAATCTATGTAAATGTTCTAGGACATCCCATATTTTAATGATATTCCATTTTCTTATAATATGATTTAATGTTTTGTTTATTTTTTATATATGATTATAATCCATGTTTTTGATGACCCTTATATGGTTTTATGTTAATACTCCATGATACTTGATGCTCAATGTTGTTTAATGTTAGTAACTTATGTTTACATGATATCTTTGTATGATATTTCTTCTTTTCCCATGTTTTCCATCATGTTGATCCAACCACTATGAATGGTTGATAAGTTTCCCTTACTGAGAATTAATGACCAATCATTTATTGTGATTACATTAACCATGTTATTAATATGATTATATCATATGATATGTCTATAAGAGAGTTTATAGGAGAACAATTATGGGGAAATATCAAAAAGTGTTGTAAAATAAGTTGTTTGTGTAGGTAGTCTCTAAGACACTTAACCTATTGATCCTCAGGTTGGGTAACTATTTATTAGATTTATTAATTAAATCATGGTATTAATGTATTATTTATGTATTTTTATCTTAGGTCTCCATAGTTGTTACAAAAATAAAGGTTCAATTTCTTTAGATTAGTTTAGTTACCTTTGGTATTTAAGAAAGAGAACCTTAGTGTAAACCTTAAATATGTGTTTAATTTTATAATTGTGTCATGAAATAATAGTGAAGTCTTTATAAAGTTGGGTTTCTAAGAAATAAATCACTTTTTGGTTACTAGAAAGTGGATGCGACTATAGAACATATGCACCTAGTGGAAATCACCTAAAAAAGGGTTAGTTGAGCATCGAATTGATCATCTCCCTAATGAAATACGGGTGGGCCTAAGACCACACAAATGGATATACACTCTTGATGGGATAGGATATGGTTGATCTCAAACTCTTGATGAACCATTTTAAGGATTTATTTCCTTATTAATTTGAGGGATTAGGCGAAGAGGTATAAGAAAACCCAAACAAATGTTTCTAGAATAATGATATTTGTTTAAATAAAAGGATTACATATTAGCATGATAATGTCAAAAAATAATAATTACTAATGTTGAATAATTTTTATGATCATGATAATTCAACTATATTGTTAACATTTCATCACTCATGTCAACCATTTTGGTATGTGTTAGGTCTAGAAATATAAAGAACCGTGGGCTCGAGGGACAATGTAGAGATTACCTAAAAAAACCCATAATAATGGGAGCTCGAATGAGAATCCTTATGATTATTTCAAACTAGATATTACAAAATATGTTCAACAATATGAACATTTTCAAAGTCCCAAACACACCAAATAGGATCATGATAAATTCTTAGTAAAGATCAACCAGTGAAGATGAAAAAGGAATAAATGTTCAATTTCCTTCATATAAACAATGTGGAATGAGACACCCTAGGGAATCCATCAAAGGAACAAATATATGTTTTATCTATGGTAAGGGAGGAAATCACGATAGAAACTACTATAGGAAAATGAAAAGTATGTTTAAAATTATTGAATTAAATAGAGATCATGACTAGGTACCCTTAATAATTCAATGCCTTTTTTCTGGGGAACTTGGGAATTATCTAATCCAATTCCCTAATCTAAGGGCTAACCAATATAATTAGAATCACCAACTTATAATAAAAAGGGGAAAATGTATTACCAATGAAATCACTACTCCCAAAGTGGATATAGATATTTAAGGTTTATTTAGCATCCAATCCACAGTTTTAGTTGTCCTGTAGGAATTTGAATCTAAGAACTATAATATCTCTAAGAATTTTTCTAAGATTATTAAAAAACAATAAAAATTATTATTTTTTATAATAAATATTATAGTGGTATAATTATTACATTACAATATAAATCTTAATGAATTTAACTTGTGTAAATATTATTATCAACCTTTTGATAAATTTAATATAATTTTAGTGATGGACTTGTTCCCTACACTTAGAGGAAAAATTATTTGAAGTAAGTAAAACAAATTTTATTTTTAACTATGATATTATATCAATGAAATAATGATAATAATAATCCTCTAGAAATAAATTATATAATATCATTCTTGGTATTGTATAACGGTATACACAGTGATCAAATAGTTAGAGAAAAATCTAATAATAGAAATAATCCTATTCCAAGAATTTTTTACGTTTCCCATGTTTATAAGTTTGATATCTATAAAGAAATTATATCTTGATTAATCTATATAATTTAGGTTTCCTCTATTTCTGTTGTTATGTGTTATTTAAAATTATAAGGATATAATTTATTCGGGGGGGGGGGGTGGAGAACGTAAGAACCTGAGATATCACTATAAAATTTCCTCAAGTATACAATGTGTCTAATATCTTTATCCACACGCAACAACAAAACATATAAAATTAGATACATATTAGAAATCTATAAGACAAAAAAAATTATATTAAAAAAAATTATATTACTCACTAAGAAATTCTTACATTTAGAAGATATTGAATAACATAGATTAAGTATTAAAATGAATTATTATTTCTCAAATTAGTTTTAAAAGTAATTTATTTTTTATGCAGAAAAATTAATTTGACCGATATTAGATGATGATATATAATATTTTAGTATATAAACTAATATATTAGTTTTCATTAAATTATAAATTGATATGAAATAATATTAAGAATAGTTGATGTTTAATTTTTTTTTCAATAAAATATGTTTTATTTGTATATTTTATTTTCCATTAAAAGCTAAATATAATAATTTTAGAATTTGAATAAGATAAAATAAACCTAATTCTTGAATTCAACATATCAAAATTTACTAATTATGATTTTCATCATTTTCTAAAAAGTTGTTTTTAGCCCAAAAATGAAGGATTTTAGAAAATTATAATTTTTGTGATTTTATCACTATGTATGAATAAAAAAAAGATTAAAAACCATTAAATTAATCAAATATTAAATTAATTAATTAAATTTTACATTTTTAACTATTATTTTTACAAAGAAAAAATATGCTAAACATTTTTAGAACTAAATAAAATATTACATTAATATATTTTTTTGTTCTTCTCTTTAAATCACACATTTTAGTTGACATTTTAGGTTTTTCCTTAATATGGAATCCTTATACATTTTAATAAATTCATAATAAATAAATTCATGTCTTTAAAATCAGTAAATGTTACAATATTATCATATATATAAATCTAAAAACTTAATAATGTTATTTTTATTAAAAAACATTTTACGCGTATGGGTTTTTATTTTAAAATTATCCTTCCATACCTAAAGAAAATTTATTTGATTAATTAATTTTAATAATAATAATAATAATAATTGATTTAGTTTATAAGGTTAATTTTAATTTTTGTCTTTAAAATTAATAAAATAGGTTAAAATTTTATTTTCACGGTAAAAATAAAAGTAGTTAATTGATTTTAAGCTAGTGAAAAATCATATAACATTAAAAAACACTACTTGAATTGAAATTTTGGACATTTCATTGAAAAAAAATATTTATTGTATAATTTCAATCATTTTTTTATCCTTGAATAGTTTCAAGGAATCATTGAAAAATGTTGAGTGTTTCCAAATGTGACCATTATTTTTCTTATAATAGGATACGATTTACTCCCTTTAAAAGTTAAAGCTAACCTTTAAATTCATCCTTTAATATATACCAGTTTTCTCCCCCTATAAAAATACAACTCTTATAAAATCCTCCATTCATGATTGGTTCACATAAGGCCTTCAATTCCTAGGAGTATATCATGGTATGATCAAGTCTCTAATGCAGGTATTATATCCTTATTAAGCTTTTCTTCTTAATCATATGCATCAAAATATCTTATCAGTATAATAATATGAAAAATTTAGTTTCCTTATTATCATTATATTTTTTTATATTAATGTCAAAACCCTTATTTATTCGTTTTAAAAAACTTATAAAAACAAAATAACCTCAATCGTATGTTTTCACGGACTACCGCCTCCATGAAGAATCATTTTTTTCATTTTTATTATTTTTTTTCATTATTTATCCATTTTTTTAATATGGTTCAACATAACAAAAAAATCAATATAATATCTTGATGATTCTTTTTTAATGCTATTATGTCAAAAAACTCCTCTTTAAACATAATCACTAATCATGTTAAAGCACATTCATGTTTTGGTCAATTTAACCAGCTACATGAATAATGATTTAAAATTTAATCATGGATTATCATGGGAACTTAAATAAAAATAATATTATACATTAATAATATATTAATTATTTATTTTTGGTTTTATAAGGTTTATATTATTCTTTTAAATTATTATTAAAATATCATCTTCAATCGCTAAGATTACCAAAATAAGCCGACATCGATTCAATTTTCACCCAAACACAAGGGGAAGCTATATATTAAACCAATAGCATATGAAAATAAATGATACATATTAAATTAAATATATAATTATAATATTCATATGAAGGTTTCTAACAAACTTAACTTGATTAATTAGGAACTTAAGCACATTTGAAGAATACATTTGGATAAAAGTAAGAGATTTCATCTTAATTTCCATTCATTGAGATATTATTCATATTTATATACCAATTATAATTTAATTGGTTTATATACCACCTATTTGATAAATTTTTTCATCAATTATCATTTATTCATGGTATTTAAATTCTTTATTTCATTTTCTCCCTTTTATACGGGTTTTGATTGAATTTTTCCCAGGACAAAATGGTTTTGGTCTCCAATTTCACTCTTTGAGACTTATTTTATATTATGAACTTAATTACATTAATGAGGTGTAAATAATATCTATTTTATATATTATATAAATAATTATATTTTATTTATTTTTAATTTATTTCCAATTTGAATTTATATCTTTTATTATTATTTTCTATAAACACTCCTCAAGTTGTAAGGGGGTTTAATGAGTTAAGTCCTTTATTAGGTCATAATCACTCCTCTTCATATATATCCTTTCAATATTGATATACTATAAAATATGATGATGTTATGTTGTATTTTTTATCTTATTTTATGGGGAAATAAATTTTCACATGAATGTTTTCTTCCTTGATTCTATTATTTTTGTAAATGAATTTATGTTCAGAATAATTGCCATTTATTTTAATTTATTTTTATTCTATATCCATGTTTTCACTTTCCACCATTGATATCTTTACATAGAGTAAACTCAAATTGTTTTTATATCCAATGATCCTTTTATTTTCCTTTACTCAATTTAAAAAATAGATTTTTTTATCCTTTTACAATTTTCTTTTTCAAATAAGACATTTTCGACTACTCCCAAGGATTTTATTTTAAATGATATTATTCCATTACAATTGAAATTTTGGCATATGAATGATTTATTTTCAATGATTGTTTTATTAAAATTTGTTTTTTAGGAGTGTTTTTAGCTGTTTCTTCTTCATTTTTTGTTTTGATGGTGACTTCAAAATTGATTCTTTTAAAGATAGTATTAAGAAACATTTTTTATGAAAAATTATTTGTGTAATTTATCTTCTATTTTCAAATTATTTTTCTCTAATGATGTAATCATTGTTAAATAATCCTATATGTGTTTTTATATAGTCATTTTGTTTGATCATGTTTTAGAATCAAATGATCATGATTTCTTATGTGATACCATTTAGAAAAGGTTATGACACTAATTTTTCTTTCTATGGGTTATTTATAGTAAGATGAATGATTTTATTTTATTTGGTACTCATTTTTTTGGATAACGATGAGTTGGGTACTATATCATCCTCTAATGCATTGGTTATAGTTTTATATCCCATGAGATATTATGGGAATAGAGTAAGGAATGTTTTCTATATTATGGGAATCTGGTAGTGATGCTTGCTCCACTATGGGAACCAGGTAGTGATGCCTTCTCCTCTAAGGGAATCATGTGGTGATTTATACTCCATAATGATTTTTTTTACCTATGATAATTTTTATTCTAATTTATTTTCCCTAAGTGATGTTTTTCTAATATATTCCAAATGTTTATGATATCCCGTGTTCTCAATATATTCTATTTTCTTTTATTGTGATTTAATTTTTTGTTTGATTTTAATTATATACGCCTGAGACATGTTTTGTTAGCCCTTATATGGTCTAATGTTTCTATTTAAGGATCTTTGATTCTCAATAAAATTTTATTCTTGCCACTTATGGTTCCATGATCTCTTTTTCTAATATTTCTTCCTTTATCATAATTTCCCACTTGTTTATTTTCTAATATTTATGACTAGTTTGTACGTTTCCCATAGTGAGCATTTAAGCTCACCCATTTCTTATATTTATATTCCCAAGGTTATGAAGATTATTATATCATATGACATTTCTATATTAGATT
This sequence comes from Viscum album, assembly GCA_963277665.1. Taxonomy (NCBI): domain Eukaryota; kingdom Viridiplantae; phylum Streptophyta; class Magnoliopsida; order Santalales; family Viscaceae; genus Viscum; species Viscum album. Next base: position 1,709,507,282 of record OY728165.1, on the reverse strand, counting down.
CAAGAGGACCATAATTATAGGGAAATATGAAAATGTGTTGTAAAATAATATGTTTATGTAGCTTGTTTCTGAGACAGCTAACCTAGTGGTCCTCAGGGTGTAAATCTATTTTTGAAAAGTATTGTTAAAATCATGAAATAAATATATTATTTATGTATATTTATCTTAATAATATATAAAATTATATTAAATAAATAAAATAGAGATCTTGGGAAACACATTTATGATACAACCCTTTACTTCCTCATATTAATTGGCGTCACTGGAAAGCTGTTGGATTCCACCAACTATATGGTGGTTCTACATAGAATTCATGGTCTTTTGGAAACACCATTGTATAGATTTTGGTTCCATATAAGATGGATACATCATCATCCTTCCAATCAGCTGGTCAGTGTCCATTCATAGGTAGACTGATGCGGCTCATCAGCATGCCTGTGGGTCTAACCAACATGCTGGTGGACTGAAGATAGATTTTATAGAAACTTTATGAAGTCCAATATCAATAAAAATCCAAATAATCATCATAAAATTTCAAAAAAGTATAAAAAACACCCTTAACCCATTAAAAGGCCCAAAAAATCAGAAAACAACAAAGAATCTAGAAGAAAACCAAAAAGAGAAAAAAAGGATCATACCTAAAAGTGAATGTTGGGATATTAAAACCAACCATAATTTAAGGTGAGGTTTAAAATCTATTTAATATAATTAGAAAAAAATGAATTATACCAAGATAAATAACCAAAGGATATTAATAAATTAACACTATAATTATGGAGGACAAACATCAATGGAATCCTCAGTAGATTAAACCTAAAACTCATCCCTAATCATAATCATCTAAATACAAAACTATATAAAAAATAAATGATTCTAATTTTAACTATAGATTATTAAATACTCAAAATAAAAATCATAAAAATAACCTTCAATCAATATAGTGATGAATGATGTGCAGTCAACCCACACGAGTTGCTGTGAGAAGAAATAAGTGGAAATCCCAGTATTTATGGTGAATTCCACCATGACTGGGTGGAATTAACTTTATAATACCTAAAAATTGAATGTAAATTAACAAAATAATGGGAGAATATAGAAGTGGAGATGAGGATATAGTATTACCCATGGGTTTCATTTTTAGAAAGAGTCTTGAATCTATACTGATTATAGGGGGAGAAAAGAGAGGTTAAAAGAGGCTAAAGGGAGCTCTAAGGGGGATATTAATCATCTAGAAATGAAATGAGGTTGATGAAGAATAATGTGGTAGAAATAATTTTGGAGGGTGAAAATAATAAAATTACATCATTAGAAAAAACCATATCGAACCTATTGGGTACTAAGTGGTACCCCTAGGCAACCCAGAATACTTCTAGTGATGGAAGATTCATAATATCTCAAACAGTTATAAACTATAAGTGGAAACTTATGGTGGGTACTCCAAACTCCAAAACCTTATAAGATCCTAAAAATTCACCCCAAAAAACCTAATAATTCATCGTCATAAAACCTAAAATAAAATACGAGTCCTCAAATGAAAAATTACCCCTCAAGTGAAACCAAAAGTTCAAATGTGCCTATAAGTTATCTCTTGAATGTTCCCATGCAAGAATTTAATAACACCATAATCAAGGTAATTGAGACATTAGATATTAAAAAATCCCCAAAATATGATTTCTGAAACCTAAAAACTCATTAGAGATAACTTCCTAGAGATTCACGACCCATGAGTATCCAATACATAAACTATGCCATCCACTAAAATCATGGTGGAAAAACCAACATTTACCTCATATCAACAAAGATAACCAATATTGGATCCTCAAATCATAAACCCATAACCACATCTCTAATATATGAACTAAAATTATCCTCTAATCATATCTAAATTCATCAATCCCATTTCTATTTAATATATCCAAAATCTAATCCGAATTATCAAAACCCACTAATTTTTTTATCTATTACCACAAAACCACCATAATCTAGTAGATACAATACAACAACATCAATCACTCAAACACATCCTTGAATTCTCTATGATACTTCCACCATGGGACTCCTAATGAAAAAAACCATAAAACAATGAGTGACATAAATACTAAGGTATACACCCTCATCACCTTAATTGTTTATATACTATCAATTAATCAAAATGAATTCTATGATAATCCCCACTATAAGATTCCACTAGGGCTAACTATGACTAACCAACCAATAAATTTATTTTACTAAAATTATTCACTTTATAAATGTTTAATAAGACCCTCTTTTTTTTTCAAAAGTCACATGACATATTACTTATAAAATAACACATTTTGTAGACCCCAGCCATTACAAATATCAAGTATTTAAAAGAGTTAAAATTTTAAAATTATTTACTAAATCCCACTATTTATTTCAAAACTCTCATACCAAATTACTTATAAAAATAACACACATACATAGTAAAGAAATTAAAAATTTGTTATCTTAAAAATTAAATTTTAATTAAATTTAAAAATATTTTTCATCACTATAATTTCAAGATTAACATTAACCTAATATAAAACATAGATACATGTAAAATATATTTAGACAATCCCTATTTCATTTTAAAAATCCAAAACATAAATTATAATTTTGAAACCCTGAAAGTTTAACAACATCTATTGACATGAAAAATAGTTTTAAAGAAACATGAACACTATTTTTTTAATTAAACTCATAGTTTGAGGAAATTATATTTTACTATAAAACACTAATAATATATTAGTAGTATATAAACTGATATTAATAAATTAATAACATATATAAGGACATCGATTACAGTTAGAAATAATCGAGGAAAAAATGACTGGCATGTTTGATGGAGTTATGTTCCAAAAATTTCTATTAGCGCATAAAATATAAAGGAACTATAAATATGATTAATAGATTAATATTGATATACATTGAAATTGTATATGGTATAAAAATGGAATTCTAAACAATAATTTATCAAACAAAGACAAAATTAATAACATGCTTGGCTAATATCACAGGGAAAAGAGTGAGAAACAAGACCACTATGAAGTGGTAATAAATAACATGGAATATTTTCAACAATAAAATTGTAAAATGGAAATGAAGACATAATATAATACAAAATTCATTACACATGGAAGACTAGGTATCATAAAAATAATCTTATATATCTAAATGAATGGAACCAATTTTGGACTCAAGTTAAAATATTCATCAAGAATATATATATATATATTTATAAATTAGAAAATTATATATGTCTATATAAGAGTTTTTTTAGTTAATACAAACTTATTTGGTACCAAATATTATGTAACAAATATAAAAAAGAATGTAATATGGTATGTGATCCTACATGTTCCTTTCTATCAAAACTTAACCATGATGCATGAACCCAAAACAGAGGTTGTGTCCCAATTTAGTCTTAGATGGAATTCTTGAGTTTTATTCAATAATACCTAAAATTGGAAAATTGAAGCCTCACCTGACCTATAATTCTTAATAAGTACCTGAATATCTACTAGAAACTTGATATTCCTCTATATAGAGATTCATGATGTAATTTTATTGGTTACATATCAATTCCTCATAGTCTTGGATCCTAGTTTAGGAAATTTAAAATCATTTTAATCCAAATATTTCTTTGACACAACTTTGGAACATTTTTTAACTAAACACCAGGTCCTTACCTAGACCACATGTGCTATTATCCAAGGAGAATTCCCTAATCCCTAGGGTATAGTGAGTAATACCATAGGTATTAGTATTAAAGTTGAGTAATGATTTACACATTAGATTATGATATTGAGTTATTTCCAAAATCTATCATAAATATGAAATGAACCATCCATGAATCATATGTGTAAAAAATAAACAAAATACCAAATAGGTTCTAAATAAATAAATAAGAAATCCAATAAGTTAAAAATTATTTAAATGGATGAAGAAATGACTAGGTAAAATGCAATCCAACAAACATAAACAAATATATGGTGAATGTTCAAATTAGACATGTCATTAGGAATCTGACACAAAATAAGATGAGGTGATGAGCTTAAAAACACCCCAGAATACTTCCAATAGATCTAACTCTAAAGTGGGAACTAATACAACTTCCATTTCAAACATAAGTTACATGGAAATGAAATACTATAAATATTAATATACATAAAAGTACTTGGAATGTAATAGAAAAGATTCTACATGTCTACCGAGGTGTCCATGAAATGTGTGGGAATAAATACTTATTGGGGTCCCATCAATAGTGTATCCATAAAACTATGAAAAATAGATCATTCATTAATATAACTATAAATTTATGTACATATATAATATAATAGTTTTAGTAATCTGGAATTTGTTTTTTAATGTTGATCAATAATGTAGGAAAATCATTTAATAACATTTACAAAAACCGATAACCCGATATACCAAGAGGATACATACATATAATACCTACTTTGATCTTTTATTCCATATAGAAGACATACCATGTTATGAAGATTGGGTTCAACTCCAACATCATCATAATGATGTCATGATGAAATACCCTTCCCATATATGGTGATAGGGGATCATGTATAATATAGTTAGGTTAATTGAGCTAACCATCCCATTCAGGGAAAGGGGAAAGTGGTATAATAGATTCAGGATAAAAATCTATCCAATTCATCCCTATTATTAAATGGAAAATAACATTATTTATAAATTAATAATTATAGAAATATACCCATTCTATCATGTATATCTATCATCAAAGAATTATCCACACTCACATTGTTAAAAATATTTTCATCAAACAACATGCTTAGTGGTCAAGAAAAAACACACTCAATATAGTAAAGCTATAGGCACTTTAAATAAACACTATCAATTACATCACTCATCATGTGTTTTACAATAATACAACTTCAATTGTTTAAAAAAATGATAACTCCACTCAATTTACCCAAGTTTATATTTACACGAGTATGGAAGAAACCAACCTAGATATCAAGCACAAAAAAAAGGAATTATATTATCTAATTTTAAATTAACATGTAAGTATCGAAAAAATACTAGTGTTAATAGAAATGAATCCATGATATAACATGATAGAGTTTCCTAACATAATAAGGAAAATTTCATTGAGAGATATCCAAGTCATGAAAAACTATTTCAAATATATAATGGATTTTATAATTGATACAGCAAAGATAATTTATTACAACAAATGATACATGGCCTATATAAATCCAATATAGTAATAAATTGGGAATACTAGTAATAATACTTCGGTTTTAGGGAAAGGGTTAGCTTAAAAATAAAGACATACATTTGTAGAATATTATCTAATAAAACTTTATGGGTTTAAGGACTCCTTTTACAAACCATCCCACAATAATATATTTTAAACCAACACTTTCTTTAACAAAATATTTACTTATGAAAAGAAGTTTTAAAAGTGAAAAAGTGAGTTCTATTTAAAAAAAATTTACTAAAAAAATTTCAAGGAGGAAAGAAACGAAGATACAAAAATAATTGAGAAATTATTTCAAAGAGAAATTTTTTTAAAAACATATTTTTACATGAAGTTTCCTATAATTTTAATCTTAAAAAACACAATGTAATTTTTCATGTATATAGGTTTGGTAATATTAAAACCATTATGCTTTTAATGTTAAATAAGATCTTCTCACCTTGTAAAACTAACCACATTTCCACTAAATCACTCTATTAACCATAAGAAAAGTGTGTTTTTTATCTTTTGTAACATTTATGTTTTTGCGAGAATATGTGATTTCCATCCTAGAATATAGTTATGTTTTAAGAAATTATACTTACATTATACCATGATGAAATAAGCTGGTTTTTGGTAGAGAAAACTCTAAACCTATAAGCTATCCTCAATGAAGTTTGGAACAAGATACATATTGAGATAACCTTTTTAAAATATGATTAAAATCCAAGAAGTTGTTTAACCAATGACAAAATTGGGATAAGAGACATGACTTTAATATTATATACCCAACTCAAATGGTACAAGAAATTAAAAAATAAATGAAAAATATTTTATGGGATTAAAAATTATAACCTAATGTAAATAAGGTTATATTATAAGGTAAAGTGAAGTAGTTTCCTTTATATAATTCCAAAAAACCCCTTGAAAAACGTTTCATCTTTCAGGTAATATTATCCTTAAAAACCATCCATTTATATCATCTAAATATAAATAATATTTTTCTATTAACATAGAAAAAAGAAGGAATGCATGTCTTAGTCATAGATTTAGAATCATGAAACGAGCCAAGAAAAACCACCACAATTCTATGTGTTCCATAATATCTCTAGAACATCACTATATGACCCTTAAAATACATTATAACAAGATACATCACTAAATAAATCCAAAAAATTATTATTAAGGATGTAAAAATCTCTAAGTAAACCTGGGCACACTATACTTAAAATTCATCCATAATCAAAATAGTCTACATCCCTAATTAAATCCATGATAAAACCCTATAATTTCACCCTAAAACTGTGAAACACCTAAAATAAAACTCACCTTAATAATCTATAATCAAAATAGTGATGACTAGTGAGCAATCAACCCTCACAAGCCATCATGAAGAGAACAAAAGGGAAATCGGTATGATCTAGGGTGGATTTTACAATGCACTAGTGGTATTAACTTTTGATCCCTAATTAAATTCATGATAAAACCGTATAATTTCACCCTAAAACTGTGAAATACCTAAAATAAAACTCACCTTAATAATCTATAATCAAAATAGTGATGACTAGTGAGCAATCAACCCTCACAAGCTATTATGAAGAGAACAAAAGGGAAATAAGTATGATCTAGGGTGGATTTTACAATGCACTAGTGGAATTAACTTTTGAATCTCTAACCATTGTCATGTAAATCAGAAAATGAGATAAGAAGGAAGATGACATTAGGAGAGATGATTACCCTTGGTTTCAACATGAGGTTGATCCATTTACCCACCTAGATTTAATAGTGAGAAAATGGTGGATGAAAGAGACCAAATAGAGATCCCAGGGTGCTCTTAATAATTTTGAAATTAATTTTGTATGGGGGAGAAAGAGAAGGGAAAAATAGTTGTGTAATGTGGAAATTTTAAAATAGACCCACTAGAAAAACCCATACCTAACCTATCAGGTTCCCAATCAAGTTCCATCGGTTATCCAGAGTCACCCCTGTGATACCCCATCCATTACTAAGGACAAAAATTACATATTTTCCTTAAAAAGTACATATCCTCACATGTAATTATAAAATATAGTTTCCACCCCTTCATAAGAACCCCAAATAAAAACATAATGACTAAGCCTCAAACTAAATAAGATATGACCCGAGGCGTTAGACACATATGATGAGTTTCATCCATATCATAGAGTATGATATTTTAATATCATTGGATATGATATTATGATATCAAAACCACTACATATGTATGGAAGTTGAGTGTTTTATCTAATGTTCAGTTCTCTTACACTAGTAAAATATCATTATTATAAAAATGTAATAAGATGAAATGTTGGGAGATAACATGACTAAAGGGTTACAACCAATGTAACAATATTCAATAACTCATAATGGATGAGTTATTTTATGTTTAATCAAGGGTTTCTTGAGGGAACTATGTAAATTAGTATCACCCATTTGATGGGAGTTTGATACTCTTGCATGAAGCAACCATCAGTTCTCTCCAACTCATGTTTCTCTCATTATCAATCTGTCTTTACTTCATGCGACAGTAGTATACTAGGGACGTATGGATACTCCCACCCAAGAATTAAGTGATTTAAGCCTACCCATGGATATAACACAGAGGTGTGATTTCTTTTGGATAATTCTTATTTCATATTTTTTAAGCATTTGATAAATATGGTTTTGGAAACTTATATGTGTGTATTAAAAATATGAGTACTTTAATTTATAGTTTATGCATAGTTTCAGGTATCTCTAATGGAGTTTTAGGGGGTTTTTGTATCTAAATATCCTCCCTTGTCTTAAAAGATCATCATTGGATTCTCTGAATCCTTGAAATGTTATTAAAGTAAATTTTTTATTTTAACCATGAAATCATACTAAAATAAGGATTCTCTTTCTTACTCTTAAAAATACGGTTCGATGTGTGTCATTGAATAAAACTAGAGGCATTGATGGAGGATTCACTACTTATGATAAGCACTCATTCATTATTATGTAGGCCATATAAAATATTAGAATCAATAAGGGTTAATATGAAGAAAGTAATATATAGTATGAAGTTAATCATATTCATGGGAGCTATATCATTAGACATGTTCTCACTCATTATATGCGAGTAAAATGTAATTAGATGCAATAATGGAATGATTTGACTTACACTTAAATTTATCAATGTTATTTTTAGATTAGTCCTACACACTCTTTTATTATAAGGTACAATTTCCTATACTTATGATTTTATCCCTTTTCAATTCATACACACCATTAGAAATTTCATGTAGGGCACACTCATGTGATGTTAATCCTATGTTGGCATCAATATTAATCTTATGTTTGTATTGAGTTAGTCTTATGTAGTGTAACGTCTCGACCCGACTCAACACTAAAAAAGTGGCCGAACCGGTTGCCACATGACCTCAAGCGCGTCTCCCCATACGCTAGAGGCTGTTGACAAGCAGTGAGGTTCTAAGGATAGTCATTGGGAAGACTATACCCTCTTATCAGAGTTACACAGTAGTATATCAAAGTAAATAACAAACAATGATAATAAATAGTGGAAGCAGTCTAACAAAAGAATAAGCAGCGGAAGGTAGAATTTATAAATCTTGTACAAACAAATGGACAACATCAATTATATAGTAGATGCATGCATGACATATTAATGATAAAAAAATGAAAAAAAAATGAAAAAATAGCATTCTAAACATTCCATTACAAAAATAAATAAACAACGACTCCAAGCCCCGAAGGAAGTCTATTCAAGCATCCCAAGATTCCGCTCCGTCATTTTCTCATAACTTCCATGTAAATGAAAACAACACCATCACTACTGGAAATTGGGCCTATACCCACGGTTTTTCAGAAAACCGTGGGTATAGGTCCCCCCTATACCCACGATTTTCCAGAACCGTGGGTATAGGTATAGTATGGGAACCTATACCCACGGTTTTGGAAAACCGTGGGTATAGGTACCCTATACCCACGGTTTGGACCAAACCGTGGGTATAGTTTTTTTGGTGAAGACCTATACCCACGGTTTTTCCAAAACCGTGGGTATATGCATTGCTTTGGAAACCTATACCTACGGTTTTTAAAAACCGTGGGTATAGGGGGTATTTTTTTCAAAGACCTATACCCACGGTTTTCAAAATCGTGGGTATAGGTTTCCCGCGTTATTGCGGGTGGAGGGAATGGGAAAAAAATTGCGTGGGACGAAATAAATTTTACGTGGGAACAATGTTGTAAATAATTTAATTACACATATACTGGTATTAATGAACATAAATTCGCTAGGTGTGTCGGTTTAGTTAGTCTTTCAGTTCTGGAAAGTGCGGTGTTCGAAACTCGGCAGGATGTAATTTTAAATATATCAACAATATTAATATAAGTATAACACTGTATATTTAAATTAACAAAATCGGTCTAGCTTAGTTGGTTCGCCGCGGTATTCTCTCCCTCCCGGTCCCGTGTTCGAAAACCGGTGGTTCCTTTTTTTAATAACAGCATCAGTATTAATATATTAAAATAGAATAATAATTATATAAATATAAATATAACAGCTCGGTTGGTCCGCTGGTCAGGTGCTTCGCGTAGGTGTTCTGCATGGCACGGGTTCGAAACCTGCTGAGCGTTTATTTTGAATATAAATTTTTCCCATGGTTTGAAAACCGTGGGAAAACCCCATGCCACGCTGTACAGCAGCGGTTTCATGTGTGAACCACCTATACCCACGGTTCTACCAAACCGTGGGTATAGGTCAAGACCCCTATCCCGACGCCATTCCAGCCCACGGTTCCCAAAACCGTGGGTATAGCCTATACCCACGGTTTTGGGGGCTATACCCACGGTTTTTAACCGTGGGTATAGGTCGTTTTTCCAGTAGTGAATCCTACAACCAAATAAAATCTACTCGGGTACCGAGGGCAATGAAGGCCCGAGTAGGGTGTGATATATAAATCTCAGTAGGTTCGGACCCCTGATGTCTACCCCAAATCATAACATTCAATAAATAATTTAAAAATTACAAGCATGCATAATTAAAGTAAGAAGTACAATGTAACTATATACCCAAGTACCTACTTCATCTCTCAGCTGATGTCTATACCTGTATTATACAACTGTCATGCATACATAATTTTCATTACAAAATCATTTTCATTTATAAATTATTCAAACCTCATTAAATTACATAATTCTCGTTATCCGAAATGAGCCCGACATTCGTTGTATAATTCACTCACCACAGATGTCTCTAAAGACCATCTAAGTAACCAAGTTAAGATCAAATACAAGCTTGTTATTTGGCTTGGATAATTCATCATAAGATATTCAATTTAATCTTTCATATACTATATCTAAGACATTACACTAAAAAAATAGTGATTCTCCCCTGGGTCCGTCCACTAATAGTGATTCAACCAATTCATTGATAAGTATGAACCCTTTCTCATATTTAATTCACAAATCATAATGTCACAATAGTTTACATTAACCAATTAATTCATTTCATGTACGACTAATTGGACCCACAATCTAATGTCAATTAATGGGTGTATAACATTATTTCTAGCACCCTCATGAGTATTTGGAGTGTCAGTCCTTGTCTCATAACCCATGGGTATTTAGAGCATCAGTCCCTGACCCATAATAGAATATTTTGTTGCAAGATGGGTATAAAACGCCATATCTAGCACCCCGTGAGTATTTAGAGCATCAATACCTATCTCACAACCCGTTTATCAATAATACATATATATTTATCATTGGTGTATAATTCCATGTCTAACCCCCTTCAACTATCAATTAATTAATTCATAAATTAATTAATCCAATCTGTTAATTAATTCAACAACTAATTAACAACATAAATCTCTCGTCAAAATTCAACCATTAATTAACCATTAAACTTCTAAATAGTAAAAAATTAATTAACAGTTAATTATTCTTATCAAGAAAAATAAACAATTAACTCAACATTTAATTATCCAAATTCTTTAACAAGTATGAACCCATCCACTCAAACAATGATTCGTCCATGACTGTAACAATTTACATGACCATCATAATAATCTCAAAACATGTTGAACAAAGCCCATATATTTAGAAACCATATCATGCAACATGTAATATTATAAAACAACTCCATCCAAGATAACTTAATTCATGGAAATCTGACATGTGTCAAAAGGTACCCATGACCAATAGTCGTAACAATCAATTCACAATCTAAATTTAATGTATTCAAATTAATAAATTCAACAATTAATTTATTAAATATTATCTCTTTAACCAATCATTAATTAGTTATCAATTTTCCATTTATCATGTAATAATTAATCCATCCATTAATTATTACAAGTTTCCAATTTATATTCAGAACATTTCAAATATTTAATATTCTCAATAATCAATAAATGCCACAATTTTATTACAACTCATGACTTGATAATTAATTCTACAATTAATTAACCAAATACCCATTATTCCCATCAATATCATTTAACTGTTTAATCATATCAGTTTAACCAAATTATCAAAACATGCCTAAAATCAACACATGTTCAAGTCATCATTTATCTAATGTGGGCATCATTATTTAATAACATCAAAAGTGTCATGCATCTAAATATAATAATAAAAGAAATTAACAATATCAATTTATTTAAAGAAGATATAATTATTAAATAAAGTGTTAAGGATTTGGGACCCTACCTCGGGGTGGCATTATTTTAATATGCATCAGTTTGACTTTAACAGTAGCAATCAATTGCAATTACCTCGTGGTATCATGCAAACAACTTTTATACACATATATATATATACATATGTACATATGTATATATATGTATATATATTTGGAAACATGAGTGCTCCCTACAACCTAAAAAATGATTCACCAAAACAACAATAGAAAACCAAAAACCAGTGCAATAAGGCCTACACACCTACATTTATATACCAGGGACTCAAATTAATTATTAGAATCTAATTTGATGGTGAAAAAAAACAATAGCAGTGTATAAAACTTACCTCAAAGACAAAGGCAAGTGAAAACGAACCCATCCACATTGCCTTCGGTGGAAGATGCTTGAATACTAACAAGAGAGACCTAATACATTAATCTAACATCCTATTGTATGAAGAACACAACAATGGGTATTATTCTCAAAACCCTAAACTCGGAAAAAACCAAAAAGAATGCCGAAATAGCATGAAATCACAAAAGCAGATAAGAAAAACACTAAATAAGATCCTACCTCAATGGATCGAACAAAACCCATGGAGAAGAAAACAGGAATCATCCGCAGAAGAAGATCACAGATGTGGGGGGTGTCGTGTGATACATTGGTTCTACCCGGGGTCGAAGCGCACTGTTGTAGGGAGTCATCCGAGGGTCATGCAACGGCTATGAATCACGGCTGAAAGGAGGATGCACTGCAAGGAGGAGGTCCCGTGCATGCCACTATAGTTCACACACTACAGGGGATTCCTCCAGTGTGGTATTGCGCGCTACTGCTGTAGGCCGTCCAGGGGTCGCATGCTTTCGGCTCGCACTGCAAGGAGGTCTTTCAGCCACTATAGAGTGAGGAGGAGGCCTTCCATGGAAGATGAGCTGTGTGGAAGAGGAGTTCATGGAAGCGGGTGCATTACCCTGCTACGTCACGCCTCACCAAGGAAGAAGAAGAGGGGATTTCCCCCTTTTCTTATTTAAAAAAATCTAACCTAAAAACTAATTAAAACCTCTTAATTTATTTAGATTTAATTTTCTTCAAAAGCATTTATGATAATAATTTATAGTTATAACAAATATTAAAACTCATGAAATTATTATCATTACACCCTTTCATTTACTTCATTCAAACTAAAACCCCCAAATCCATCATTATTATTTTCAATAATAATAATAAATGATCATAATTAAATTATATTAAAAAAATTCAAAAACATTCATATTTTACCCTAATTCAAAAAACACGGGACATTACAATATACCCACCTTTTAAACTTCTCATCCCCAAGAATCCATTGAGAAACACTACTAAAATAACTGACCTACCAAGGTCATTTAATCTTGTTAGAAGTGACATGTTGCATTCCCAATGCCAAACACACTTTTAACCCTTTACATGACTAATGGATAAGCCATTAAAACCAGATCCAAAGCTCACCTTATAGCTTAAACATCGAAACAATGCTTATATCTGAGGCCATTATAGGGACCTCATCAACGAAAATAGTTGAATCTCGATCAATCAGTAGAACTGGTTGCACATGCTTCCCTATAAAGACATCGTAGACCCAAAACCCACATTCGCCCTTTATCTGACGATGTGCCTTTAAAACTATTCTAAAACCATCTTCATGTATAAATAATTCCTTACCCAACCTCTGGTGAAATTTCAATGTCAATCCATCACAATTCTATTTTAAAACAACCATTACCCAACACAAAAAGAAAAGCTGCCCAAAGAATCCATGCATCCCGTATACTACACAGATAACAACCACTCATCACTCCCCACAACATTTAAACTGTAGCACGGCATAAGACCTACACTATCTTAGTGTCTCCATGACAGAGTCAAGATAGGGGGCATGCTTGTTGTATTCAAAAGAGAGTACTAAGAGAAAAACCAAGGTCATTAAAAATACCAATCATACTATTACCAGACAACTCTGTTCTAAAAGCTCGACATCACCTATTAACATGTTTATTGAAAATGATGGAATAATACCCAATTTAATATTTTCTATGACGTCTCAAGAAAAGATCAACTGGTCACCAGTTTATGTTTTTAGAAAAAATTAACTCATGCGTGTGACATTCCTCGAACCATGATCACCACGTCAAAAAATGATCATAAAATCCATAACATAAACCTATCAGTGTGCCAAAATAGCTGAGTCCCAAGAAGTCCTCCCGAGCAGTGGGATGAACTTACTTTAATATCCTAGAACATTCTATGGGTACTACCTACCACGAGTTATCCCCTTACGATCATTAATGTCAACCCTCTCTCTTGGTTACACAAAACCAAAAACACAAGACTCAAAATCTCCTTTTTTCATTTTATCCATTTTAATTAATTCATTTCAACCTTTCATCATTTGAATGAATTTCAACAAACACACAAGTACGTTTTCACAAAAATCCAGTTGGTTTTCAAAACAATTCCCTACAAAAAAATAAGCATGATATCACAAACATCCTCTTTAAACATTTTATATTCAGTGCTATTCAAATATAAAACGAAAATTTAATATTTAAATTCCTTTTACCAAAAAGGAGACCTCCAAAAGTCCCATTTATTTAATCCAAGTTCTCCAAAATAAACCCCACAATGGTTCATTAAAATAAAAAATCAGCAGTATTACATTCATAACCTTTTTCAAAACATACTATGGTTATATGGTTTAGTCACATGGGTGGACATATACCAATCGATAAGGCTCCCATACACCTTATTACTAGTAGTTGGCTCCCATTTATCACAATCAACATTCATTTAACATTTTAACTTTAATAACCCTTTAATATATCAAAACATCAATATCATGTTAGCATAAAAAGTAACACACCAACATGATACATCATAGAATCATGGAACAACAACAAAACATGCTAATAACTAAGTCAGTATGGCGTATAATCACTCAAGAATGTTAAATATATCACTGAAACATGCTATCTAGAGAGGCATGCTAAAGTAGATCAAAATATGGCATTGCACCCAAGGAACACAATCAAAATTAGCAGGCATCCTACTAATGCAACTACATGGAATGTTATATGCATGACATGTGAATCTCTAAGTGACTGAGATGATTCATGTACGAAACTTCCTTGCCATATTAGGCAAAGATTTTTTTTCAAAATTCACAAAATCAATAAATTGTGGAAAATATACCAGTCACTCAAGGTGAAATCATATGAACTGTAACCTCTAATAGTACAAACATCAATTCCCATCCTTGGCCACTTAGCCATTTCCCATACATGGGGTGATGATTCCCATGCAAAACTATTAACCGAAGAACCAACACATTCCTAGTCTCCTATCTACCAACCCCAAAACAGAAAGACAAAGGAAAAGACACCCTTTGATACCTCTTTGTAACGTCCTGACCCGGCTCACCAATAAAAAAGTTTCCGGACCGGTCACCACATGACCTCAAGCGCATCTACCCGTATGCTAGAGGCTGCCGACTAGAAGCGAGGGTCTAAGGATAGTCAGTGGGGAGACTATACCCTCTTATCAGAATTACACATCAGTATATCAAAGTAAATAACAAACAATGACAATAAATAGCAGAAGCAGTCTAATAAAAGAATAACCAGCAGAAGGTAGATTTTATAAATCTTGTACAAGAAAATGGCCAACATCAATTATATAGTAGATGCATGCATGACATGCTAATGATACAAAAATGTAAAACAGTGAACAAAACAACATTCTGAACATTCCATTACAAAAATAAATAAACAATGACTCTAAGCCCTGAGGGCAGTCTCTTCGATCATCCCAAGATTCCGCACCATCCTTTGCTCCTATATTCCATGTAAATGAAAACAACATAATCCTGAAACCAAATAGAATCCACTCGGGTACCCCAGTGCAATGGCGGCCCGAGTAGGGTGTGATATATAAATCTCAGTAGGCTGGGACCACCAGTGTCTACCCCAAATCCTGACATTCAATAAATAATTTAAACAGTGCAAGAATGCATAATTAAGGTAAGCAGTACAATCTAACTATATACCCAAGTACTTGCTTAAGCTCTCAGCTGGTGTCTAAACCTATATTATACATTTTTCATGCATACAAAATAGTCATTACACAATCATTTTCATTTATCAACTATTCAAACCTCATTAAACTACATAATTCTCATGATCTGGACCGAGCTCAAAATTCACTGTATAAATCACTCACCACATAAGTCTCTAAAGAACATCTAAGTAATGAAAGTTAAGATCAAATACAAGCTTGTTATTTTTCTTGGATAATGCGTTATAAGATATTCAATTTAATATTTCATATACTATATCTGAGCCTGTCCACTAAAAAAATAGTGATTCACTCCTGGGTCCATCCACTAATAGTGATTTACCCAATTCATTGATAAGTATGAACCCTTTCTCATATTCAATTCACAAATCATAATGTCACAAAAGTTTACATTAACCAATTAATTCATTTCATGTAGGATCAATTGGAACCACAGTCCAATGTCAATTAATGGGTGTAGAAGATTATGTCTAGCACCCTCATGAGTATTTGGAGCATCAGTCCTTGTCTCACAACCCATGGGTATTTGGAGCGTTAGTCTGTGACCCATAAAGGAATATTTTCTTGCAAGATGGGTGTAGAATTCCATTTCTAGAACCCTGTGAGTATTTGGAGTATCAGTCCCTGCCTCAGAACCCGTTTATCAACAATACATATATATTTATCATTGGTGTAGAATGACATGTATAACACCCCACAACCATCCGTTAATTAATTCATAAATTAATTAATCCAATATGTTAATTAATTCAACAACTAATTAACAACATAAATCTCCCGTCAAAATTCAACAATTAATTAACCATTAAACATATCAATTGTAAATAACTAATTAAAAATTAATTATTCTTAGTAAGACAAATAAATAATAAACTCAACATTTAATTATCCAAATTCTTTAACAAGTCTGAACCCATCCACTCAAGCAGTGATTCATCTAGGAATTTAACAATTTACATGCACATCATAATCATCTCAAAACATTCTGAACAAAGCCCATATATTTAGCAACCATCTCACACAACATCTCATATTATAAAACAACTCCATCCAAGACAACTTAATTCATGGAAATCTAACATGTTTCAAAAGGCACCCATGGACAATAGTCATAACAAACAATCAATTCATAATCTTAATTTAATGCATTAAAATTAATCAATTCAACAATTAATTGATTAAATCTCATCCCTTTAACCTATCATTAATTTGATAGCCATTTTCAATTTATCATGTAATAATTAATCCATCCATTAATTATTAAAAGGTTCCAATTAATATTATGAACATTTCAAATATTCAATATTCTCAATAATATGTAAATGCCACAATTTTATTACAAATCACGACGTGATAATTAATTCTAAAATTAATTAACCTATTAACCATTCTGCCCATCCAAATCATTTAATTGTTTAATCATATTACTTAAACTAAATTGGAAAAACATGCCTAAAATCAACACATGTTCAAGTCCTCATTTATCTAATGTGGGAGGCATTATTTAATAACATCAAAAGTGTCATGCATCGACATATCATAATCAAATAAACTCACATTCTAAATTTATTTAAAGAAGCTATAATTCTTAAATAATGTGTCCCTATTGTAGGAAGAACACAACAATGGGTATTATTCTTAAAACCCTAAACTCAGCCAAACCAAAAAATAATTCCGAAATAATGCCAAATAACAAAATCGGCTAAGAAAAACACTAAATAAGATCCTCCCTAGATGGATCAAAAGAAACCCATGGAGAAGAGAAGAGGAATCATCTGCAGAAGAAGATCACGGAAGAGGAGGGTGTCACGTGCTACAGTGGTTCTACCGGGGGTCGAAGTACATTGCTTCAGGGGGTCATCTGAGGGTCGCGCACTAGCTATGAATCGCATCCGGAAGGAGGACACACTGCAAGGAAGAGGTCACAAGCATGCCACTACAGGTCGAACGCTACCAGGGATTCTGCTCGGGTGGTGTCACGCGCTACTGCTGCAGACTGTCTGGGGGTCGCATGCTTTCATCTCACATTACAGGGAGGTCGTTCGACCACTACAGAAGCATGGAGTAGGCCTTCCATGGAGGATGAGCTGTGTGGAAGTGGAGTTCTTTGGAGCGGGTGTGTTGCCCTTCTGCATCGCCCCTTTCCAAATAAGAAGAAAATGCGATTTCCCCCTTTTCTTATTTAAAAAAAAACTAACCTCAAATCTAATTAAAACCTTTTAATTTATTTTGATTTAATTTTATTCAAATGCATTTATGATAATAATTCATAGTTATAAGAAATATTAAAAGTCATCAAATTACTATCATTAAACCCATTCATTTACTTCATTCAAAATAAAATTCCAAAATCCATTATTATTATTTTTAATAATAATAATAATAAATGAACATAATTAAATGTTATTAAAAAAATTCAAAAGAAATCATATTTTAACCCGATTCAAAAAACATGAGACATTATATGCGGTGAATTGGTTTAATGGTATGTGATCCCATACTAGTGTAGGTTTAATCCTAGATAGCATGTTAAGATTATTACTATATAGACACTAGCAAAGATTCTAAAAATGGCTTCGATGAGAAAAAATGTTTTTCTTAAAAATTAATTTATAAATTGAATTAATTATTTATAAATCATATGAAAATTAATTTAGGAGTATATATCAATTTTTAATGGTATTTAAAAATTTTATAATTAAAAAATATTAATAATTAATTTATTTAGATGTTTATGAAACATTTAATGTATTAATATCTATAAATATTTATTATTAATATTTCAATAACTTTTTTAATTTTATGGAATTATTTAAGATTAAGAAATAATGTGTTTATTTAGAAATTGTAAGTAAAAATTATAAAAATTTAATAAATTAAAAAATAAATCCTAATATAAAAGTGTTTATATTTAGAATTATTAATTATTAATAATTTAGTTGAATATCTAAAATCAAATCCCTTACGTGATAAATTTTTCAAACCACATAAATATGAGTTTGAAGAAATTATTTTTATATGGAATGTTTTTATTTCATTTGGAAAATTTTTTTTAATGTATTTCTAGAGTTCTTAAGGTTGAAATTATATTTTTAATAGAGAATATTTTATTTTCATTTATTTAAATTTGTAAATAAAATTGGTTTATTTTCAAGAAAAATTATTATTTTTGTGTTTTAAATAGATAAAATGTTCTTTCTATTTATTTTCAACTCATTTAAAAAAAATTATTTTGTATGATCCTTAATTGAAATTTTTCATTGTATATTACTTTAAAATTTTTCTTGATATCTTGAATTAGTTCTCTCAAGTTATATATTTTAATATTTTGTTATAAAAATTTTTATAGTACAATTTCTTATGAAAATATAATTATTTTAATTTGGTGGTGGAAGATATGTTCTTTCATTTAGAGTATATTGTGACTTAATATTAAAATATTTTAATTTTAGGTTCTAATATAATGAGAAGGTGATGCCTATAACCATGAACTACCCCTAATGACATGATGGTTTGACCATGATTTCCTGAAATATTATAAAGGGGAATGTGACTAAGTATTTCTATGACAATGGCCCTTATGTGACTGTGCATTTTCTATGACCGTGACCTATAATCATGAGTTTATCTACCATGAGAAGAATATTCCTACCTCCATGAGAATATTTTTTGGTTCCCCTCCTATGACCATGAATTATCTTCCAAGGATCCACTACCCTGAAACCATGTCGTTTCATCCATAAATAAACCATCCTACGATCAGGAATCTTCCCTTCCTCAAAATATGTACTTTTATTTTGCATCCACCTCTCAATATGGACTAAACTTCGATCATGATTGTCTTCTCTTCCCTAAGAGAGCCACACTACATGGATTCACCATGCTTACCCAGTGATTTAAATTAATATTTTAATGAGGCCTATTGAAGATGATGATTTGATACCCATATTTAAAGATGATTCCTACTACATTTCTGATCATGGTGGAAGATGATGATAGTGTTTCACTATGAAAATTGATCTGAACATAATGTGAATATGAAGTATTTAATGGGGAAAAAATAATATCCAATTGAGGTAATTATTAAAGAGTTGGATAAATGTGTTCATTCATTTTTGTTCGCGGTGTAGTTGGTTGAAGAAGATGGAGAAAGGCCTAGATTTTTCCCAACACTATGGTTGCAATGATATAGGTGAATGCACACCATTTTCTTGATATTATAATTCAACAAAACTATATTTTGAAAAATTATCTCATGGTACTGGGAATATCTATTTCTTCTGATCAAATTTAATTCATAGTTAATGTTTTAATCATATTTAAGGGTAAGAAGAGGTTGTGGCTAATATCTACCTCATAATAGGATAAAATACACCCCACATGAATGTTTCTAGTCATGATATTGATATTCTTTAATCAATAACATCTAAATAATATTGGGGTTCTAGATTTTATGTTAATATATGGGAGAAATCCATTTATGTTAAGGTTTATTTAAAAAAAGGTTTCATAAATATTGAGTTATAATAGTTCAAAGATTCAACCACAGCTAAAGGAGTATGTGCATGTTTTGAATCTCATTTGGTGAATGATTAAAGATAATATTTTTAGGGAAAAAATTATTCGAGCCCGATTGATGAATATTTTCATACAAAATAGCTAAGTATTCAATATTTATTTTAGAATACCATTTGATGGAATCATAAAATACAACATTCATCAAGGTTTAGATCACTCACAGTTGGATATGATAAGATAATTATATGAAACTGGAGTTACGTTTAGGTGAATCCAAGTTGAAAGGAACTATGTCAAATTCACTAAGAATAGTCAACTATGGTGTATAATTTTATTTGTGCCACACTTAATTGGGATTTAAAATGATATTTTGCATGGGACTAAATTTTACGTCAAGATATGGAAAAAATTCAATCCACTATTTGTGTTCCCTAAAATTCTAAAATTATGAATTAAATAATCTTAAAAAGATTAATCCATGGAATAGATTATTTTCTATAGTTCATTTGAAGTTAAAACTGGGAAGCTTATTGGAATATTCTTGAGATTGTGGAAGGATCTGGAATATGACCATGTACAGGAGAACACATTAGGTTTGAAAGACTTTTCTAGAGTCACCTATGAATAAGATATAAAATGAAAGGCACACCATGTGGGAGTCAGGGTGATGGTTTCAGAGTAGTGACTATGAGATAAAATTAGGAATTGGTGCATGAAATATTATTAATAATAGGAAGGGGTGGGTGGGAATTATCAGGGAGATAAAATAACAAATAATGATTGAGATAGATTGTAGAATATTGATCAAAGTTATATGGGGGGATATATCTTGGACCAATTTAAGTAGGAAGTGGTGCTCATCGATAGTGAATATTCATCACCATCTATTTTTATTCCATGTATTGCTGATTATAGTGGATTTATTTATAATTAAGATCATAATTATTATTTAATTTAATATGATCTTTATTTATTCTCTAATCAAGAAATAATATTTCACTAGTAATCATCTATTACATATTTTTTCTTTTTTTTTTCTAGAAGTTTCTCTTTCAATCACTCTTTCAAATTAATTTTTTAAAACATTAAGAGTTAATGAGTGTGGCCTTAATTTAATTTGTTTAGAACTATGTTTTTATCATGGATATCAGTCTAAAGAGCATTTCACTATGTTCTATAAAAAATTGGGCTTAGTGAAAATTGATTAATAATTTATTGTTTGAGTATGTTTTATGGGTTAAGTTCTATTGTATTTACTAATACATAGGTTGACATTAAGAAAATTCAGTTAACCTGCATTGAATCATTGAAGTTTACCATACAAAACTGCATGGATGAAGAATATAATATAAAAAATTGGCCAATGAAATTATCAGATTCATCATATGTTGTTATTTTTCTTCTTTATCTTGTTTGCTTTGATCAAATTTATTCATGAATTAATTCCATAAAATCATTATCACCATTTTCATTACAAAATTTTTAACTATTTTTATGAGTTTTGTTTTTTCCCCTGGTTAAAAAAACAGTTCAGTCATTCCCTATAGATCAAACCTTTTTCACCATAAAACTAGTTTTAAATAGGGTTATAAATAATTAATCTGGACCTATATTAGTCAAAGAACAAGGATTAGGTCATTCATTTTTTAATTCTTCTTCTAGGAAGGCACATCATACCAATGTGATTTCAAAATTCTCAAGAAACGTTTTAAAAAAAACATAAAATCAATTTTATAAATTAAAAAAAATATTGTTGTAT
This sequence comes from Viscum album, assembly GCA_963277665.1. NCBI lineage: Eukaryota > Viridiplantae > Streptophyta > Magnoliopsida > Santalales > Viscaceae > Viscum > Viscum album. The sequence goes on along the minus strand of OY728165.1, from coordinate 1,709,484,991 downwards.
GCTACTGGTCAAAATATTGTTATATTTGTTGAGTGCATGAAAACTGGGTCATCATCTAAAAACATAAATCACATTATTCCTAAGAAAATAATATATATAATTTAATGAAAAAAAGTTAAAATAGAAAATTAAAAATGGAAGAAAATTGATAGGAAGAAAATTGGAATAATATCCAAGATGGAAATGTCAATGCAATAAAACATAGAAATTAGCTAAAGGATAGAGTCTGGCGTAGGGTGTTCCAAATTTATACTATACCCAAAAACCAATAATTAATTAGGATAACCCATAGTTCTTTCAACTACAATATTATTCGATACCACTTTTCCATGCTACCATCATACCATGGATTACCTAATGAACGATCAATGGAATTCATTAGGGACTTCTATGGTATAATGCAATAACTACCACATGGGTGTTGAGTGAGGAATACTTAAATATGGGAGTCTTTAAATTTTAATTAATGGGAAATTTTAAAACTTGGTTCTAGTAATTTTATGATGAAATATACGATACATTGAACTAATTTTATAATTACTTTTTCATGAAATTTTTTGCTAGGAGGAAAAATATTAATATTAGGCACAAAATCCTAGGATTAATTCAAGATGAGGGTAATTTGTTACATGATACATACAAAAATCAAGGGGTTACTTAGGAAGTTCCCCAAATTCCTATGTAAAACCCAATTTCTCATGGAATAATTTTGCAATACTCTCACCCCATATCACCAAACACAAGTTGATAATTCATTTGGAGGGGATTTACGTGATAAAAATGTTGCGGAATTGAAATTTTTTGTCAACAAACTAGATCAAAACTAACAAAATAGTTTTTATAAATTAAGAGCAATAGTTAAGAAATAAAATAGTCATTTTCAACAAGATGAGTCCTAATATACATGTTTCTCTATTATAAAAATACTCTTAAGGTGAATTTCCACCACTGTGGAAAGTTTGGGCCTTTATAATATTTCCATCACAATTTCTATAAACCCAAATAGGATTCTAAAAATGAAACTTTTACTGGATATAAACATGTGATGTAATATAAGGACGTAATAATTTCAAATATCTATAATATGGTCTATAGAAACCATCCAAACCTTTCAACGAGGGAATAGGGAGTGCTAAGACCTATTGCTACACCTAGTTTCCAACTACCTAGGAAAATATTTCAGAACCAAAAAGGGTTGGAACTTCACATTTCCACGTTAATTAAGAGGGTTTGTTTCATTAAATATTATTTAGAATAGATTATTATGTTAAAAAATTAAAATTAAAATTTGATAGAAAAATAATAAACATGATTATAATAATCTTACTGTAATTCTCGGTAAAACAATCTAGAACTTTAGATAGGGAAGTTGTCTTGGGAAATTAATGATAGAAAAAATAGAAGTTACCAATCACCATTAAAGTTAATAATAGGGAGAATTTGTTGGATGTCAAAACTAGGTGTTATTTTTAAACCTAAAAATAATCTAGAAATGAATCACCACCTTCTTAAAATGAAAGATTGGATGAAAATGAAGCACATAATCTATAAAACCAAGAATCTAGAAATTTTGATAGCCCCAATATAAGTCCATTGAAACCTACTGTACAAAATAAAAAGTATAAGGAAACAAGAGATTGAAAACAAATACAATAAAGAAAATAAGAATATTTTATGAATAAAATATAATAATGAAAATATTTTTGAATAATTTTCCCTAAATATTCCCTTTCTTGAAAGAATAAGGAATAAGAATCATGTAACATAACAATTTTTTTAATGTTTTAAAAAAATTAAACACCTGAATTAACATCCTTGAGGATCTAATTCAAGTTTCGTATCATTTATAATCACTAAAAAAATATATTCAAATAAGAAAACCCTGGGAGAGTTTTCAATATACAATCTCATAGAGGAGTGTAGATTTATATTCAAAAACTATATACTTCCAAATCCCCCTATCCAAGGAAGCTTTATCATCCCATGATCCTTAAGATATTGTGACCTATACAATTGTATTTTGGATCTTTTTATTATAATTAATTTTATAACTTACTTAGTGTTTCAACATTTGATGTTAGGAGAAATATTAAACCATATAACTATCCTCTAGTTAGCTTATTGTTCCCTTAACCACCCCTTAGGTAATGTGTATGACCTATTAGTTAGTGTGGGGAAGCTGTTTCTACACATTTACTTTTTGATTCTAGATATAGAGTTTTATATGAAAGTACTAATAATTTTTGGTAGGCCTTTATCTCGTACTGTGGGTGATGTATTTGATATCTCTAAGGGGAAGTTGTTTTTTAATATTTGGGAGAAACAAGAGGAATTTAATATCATTAAAAATTCAAAATAACTTATAATTATAGAAAACTAATCTAGAGTTGAAATTATTGAAATGTAGGAATCAATTGATCATCTTAAGGTAGAATTGGATAAATCCTTCTCGGTTAAAGAAACCACTCTAGAATATAAAAATGATTTTTTATAATATTGTGGGGATTTTAGAGATAATAATCTAAATAGTTTTCCAGAAATAAACTACAACACTATCCCTAATGTGATGAGATACTTGGTTGATCGGTTATCTATTACTATGCTTAGAGAGTTTTTTTTGGAGATATTAAGGATTATTTTTTCACTTAAAACATGGAGGGGTAAACTTTGGTTAATATTGGGGACGAAATATTGAAATAATTCGATCATTTTAGTGAGAAAACTTTTATTAAGCGTGATCTGGACACTCAAAGTTATTCTATATACACATTGAAAAATAGTATGAAAAAAATCCAATTCTAATTTTTATATTAATGAATTTTGTAATTTTCACATTCAATTGAAGAAACACATTTATGAGCTTATTCCACATGTACCAAATAGTCTACCTTCTAGTTATAAATCACTACAACTGGATCTCAAACCCCTTTCTGGTCATCTAAAATATTCAATTTTTAATGAGAACTCTTTATTTACTGATATTGTGTCATTTATTTTAGAGAAAAGTAAACATGAAAATATTCTTAATATCCATTAAAGTTTAAATATTTTATTAGTTAGTCTATGGATTTTATAAGGGTAATTAGTCCTTCATATTACTTGTATAAGATACACATGGAATATGACTATAAACTAAGAGTTGAAATGAAGATAATATTGAATCCTTGCATGAGAAAAGTGGTTTTGGAGGAAGTTACTTCATTACTTTATGTTGTAATTATCTATGCGATTTAAAATAAACCTTGTTTTAGTCCTATTAAGGTGGTACCAAAGAAGATAGGAGTCACAATTGTAAAAAATGAGAAGAATAAACAATTTCATGTTAGGATAAAAAACAAATTGATAGTGTGTATATAATACAAGAAACTCAATGATACCACTAGGAAAGACCACTTCCCAATTCCATTTTAAACCAAATGTTAAGGATATTGGTTGGAAATGTGCACTTATATTTTCTTGATAGAAACTATTTTCACAACCAAATTACCATATCTCCTAAGGATCTAGAGAATACCACTTTCACTTGTCTATTTCGGACATTTTCCTATTGTTTAATGACCTTGGTCTTGTTTAGTGCTCTAACTACTTTCTAGAGATGCATTATGGATGGTTTACCTAATATGATTTAGAGGATAATAGATATTTTAACAAATTATTTCTCAATAGTTGGAAGGTATTTAGACATATTTCTTAATAATGTGGCAATAATTTTTGAAAGGTTTCATGAAATAAAATATGGTTTTAAACTAGGAAAAGTTCTAATTCATGGTCAATGAAGAATTGTTTTTAGGATAAAAAGTTTTAAATAAATGAATTAAGTTGAAAATTACAAAATTTATGTGATCTAAAAGCTAAACTTCCTAAAGATGTCAAATTTATTAGAATATTATTTGGATATTCTAGTTTTATAGGTGATTTATCAAATATATTACCAAAATTACCATGTCTTTATGCTCAATTATTGTCAAAGAAATGCCTTTTTTATTTAATGAATAGATCTTAGAGTCATTTAATATTCTTATGGATAAAATCTCAACCTTATCCATTATCACTAACTATCATTGGAAATATCCTTTTGAGGTTATGTTTGATTCTACTTATATTTTTGTTGGTTCTATTTTATAGAAGAGGATGAAAAATAGGTTTCATATGATTTAATATTATAGTAAGTTACTTGATGAAGTTTATAAAAATTATTCTACCACTAAAAATGAGGTAGATATAGTTATGTTTGACTTGGATAAGTTTAGGTAATGTACGATTGGGTCTAAGGCCATCATTTAATTTACCATTTTAAACTAAAATATTTAATGGGTAATAAATAATCCAAAAAAGACTTATGAGATGGATAGTTAAGTTATAGGAATTTGATATAGATATCAAGGATACTAAAAAAGCTAAAAATATGGTTATAGACCACTTTTATAGGTTACCCAACACCCAATATAAGGAACCAAAGGAAATTAACACTTCATTCCTATATAAAAATACTAATTTCAACCTTAGTAAATCAGTATAATTGATTTTTATATATTTATATCTTTTTAGATACAAGATTCCTACCCAAGGACTTTTCATATAACCAAGGTATGAAATTCATATCTGAGTTGAATCAATACTATTGGGATAATTCCCATCTTTTTAGAAGATGTGATGATAAAATTATAAAGATATGTGTGGTTAAGGAGGAAATACATCCCAATATTGAGAGATATGATTCATCATGAAGGGGTGGAAATGGCGGGGTTGGAAAGATATCCCAAAAAGTCATGAAGGTTTGTTTCTACTAGCCAAATTTGATAGAATATAATTAAAGTTTTCTAGTTGAATGTAAAATTTGTAGAGACTGGGAAATATTGGTAGGAGACAAGAGTTACCTGAAAAGGTATTCTTGAGTTGGAGATGTTTTATGTGTGGGTATTGTACTTCATGAGAAAATTTATATATTATTATGGGAATGAATAAATACTTGTGGCTGTAGAAACTATTTCGAAGTGGGTTGAGGTTGTTTCTCTTCCAAAAAATATTTCTTTCAATGTAGAAAAATTCATAAATAAGAATATATTTTTCTAGATATAAAGCTTCCAAATAATTCATCATAGACAATTCAACTAATTTTCATATGTATAGGTTCAATAATTTAGTGGAGAAATATTGGTGTGTTCATAATACCAGAACAACCCCTCACCCACAGTTCAATGGACAAGATAAAGTTTCAAATTGATAAATCAAAAAAATCATGGAGAATAAATTTTATAGTAATAGGAAAGACAGTTCAATAATTTTGGATAATGATTTACAGACTTACAATACTACCTATAATACATATATTTGTAATTCTCCTTATAAAATCCACTTTGTAAATACATGAAATGATCTTATGGAGTTGCATCAACAATAATTTTTGGGAAGAGAATACTTTGAACAATTATTTCAAGTTTAATGTATATAGAATGTTACTAGATTCTATTTTGTTAGAAGAAATTAGAATAGAATATTTTAGGAATTCCTAAATTCACCTGGAAATAAAAAATACTTCCATGACTCTATAAGTAAAAATTAGATGTTCAAAGTTAGAAAAGGGTATTACTGCTTAATTTCAAGGTTAAATTTATTTTTAGGAAACTCAAAACCAAGTTGTCTTGACCCTTCTGATATTTTATAGTGCTTGGAAATGGGGTAATTGAGATAATTGGAGTGGTTAAGTTAACATTTAATTTCCATGTTCATAGAATAAAACATTATTCTGAGGTAGATTCAAAGGGCTCAACTATCATTACTTTTATTAAAAGTTATGATTTCATAGAGTTTAACTATGTAATATAAAATTAGCGTTTCATACGAACTGACCCATGTATTTTTTCTTATTTTCTTTTCAATGTTTTAGTAAAACATAATTCCTAGTCCTATGATCTGATTTTATACCAGGTCCATAAAATATTACAAAAATATGTTAATTTACCTTGGTCTTACAGTGACTATGAAATAAAGTGTACCAAACATCCCTATTTCCAATCACCTGCTTGACCAAAATCAATCTACAAAGAAGCTAATTTTTGTATCTTTTGTACTAAGCCTCCTAAAATCAAATGTTCATGGCCAACACATTTAGATTGAATATACTTCTCATTAAAGTCCATTTATTTTTAATATATGTAGGAACTCGAATAGAGAAACCATGGATCTTATTGAAGGATAACAAGGGATAAAACACATTCAATGAAATGATAAAATCTTCTTCATCTAGGGAGTAAATTTTTCAATTTTTCAATTTTTTCTGATACACATTCATACTGTATACTAATGGGAACTAAGTGTGTGTGTGGGGGGGATACCCTTACTTTTACTAAGTAAAATAATTTAATCTCTTTTGATTGTGTGTCTATCTTAGTAATTTCTGAAGTTTTTCAAATTACATAGAATCAATATATTTGAACTTTCTTACACCCATTAAAAATGTCTTTGGATTTTTATATATAATTGTTCAATTTGAAACATTTTGATCAAAAATGGTAACAACTTTTATATATTCTTAATAATAATATGCACGAAATTTTATATATATTATCTTGATATTACGATTGATGAGGAAAAATGTATTGAAAATTATTATACTCCTTCAAACATACCTAGAACTATGAAATAGAAAATATGTTTTGAAGAAAATGGTTTTAAATGTTCTCTCCCCTTAGGATTAAACATTGGGGTAAATTTTGGTATTTATGTGTGGGGGAGAGGGGTCTTTCACTGTGCCATGATTCAATGATTGTACACATCAAAATCCCCCTTTTTTCTCAAAAATATTCATATTTTTTCAAAATTGAGGGTCTTTGATTTATAATTTTCTCTTTAATGATATCCTAAAGAGTTTATAATTACATAACATTTGGTGAGGTTGTCATTAACATTGAAATTATTTGACTTAAATGATTTCTAAGTGACATTATCCACTATTTTTTTGGAAATCTTTATTAGGAATTGGGAAAGGTAGTGTGATACGATATAACATTGGGGAATTACAATTAGAATATTGGGAAACTAAACCATTTAACTTGAACCTAGTGGAATCAACATTATTAAAACAAATGACTACCAGATCCAACTAAAAATATAATAATATAATTCATTTTAATTAGTGGTAAAATGAGAAATTAGGATCCTACAGTGAACATCAAATTCATTAGGCACTAAGAAATTTACTTGTTCATAAGATACAAGATTTTCACATTTTTGGTTTCAAAATGAAAATAACCAATAAGGTGAAAATTTGAAAAAAAAATAATTTATTATGTTGAGGAAAATATTTAATATAGATGGATAAATGGGAAGTTAACTTATAATAGAATATTTTGAGTTGTCTCAATGAAGTGAAAATAGATATTTAATTTTTTGAAATCTATGGGAGAGTGTTAATTAATTATTCATCTTGTTAAAAGTTTAGTTCCACATACATATAAATTATCTATACTCTTAGTAATGGAACAAGAATTCAAAATGAAGATAGATAGTGAGTAATATTTATATATGAGGAATTTAATTTTTAATGATTGTTGATTTTGAATATTCCTCATTTCTTGTATGTATCTAGAAAGGTACATGTTGTGATAAGTCTTTGAAAATTTATATAGATGATCAAACCATTTCCAAATCATTTTCTATGTAAATCAATGTTTCAAATTGCTACATTATGAGTTAAATATAAAATATTTTTCAACTTATAATGTGAAAATTATTGGATTTATTTAGTATAAATAAATTTTTATGTTTGGGAGAATTTAATGTGTCCATTTTTTGTTTCATTCTACCACAAATTCATAGAGGGATTTTTGGAGTTCTTAATCTTGTAATTATGTTTTTAATAGATAATTTGTGATCTTTATTTATTTAAATTTCTATATAATTTTTTTTATTTTCTTGATATCTTTGGGTGTTTTTGAGTATGTCAAATGTTTTTTCTTTATTTTCTATTCAATTAATAGAATTTTTTTTTTGATTCTATATTGATTGTTTTTCATAAATAAAATTGATATTTTTTTTGGATCTCATGAATGAATTATTTCAATAAAACTATTTTAATATTTTTTTATAAATATTTTCTATAGGAAATTTTAATATTAAAATTTTAATATTTAATTTAATGGTGGAAGATGTGATCATTTATTTAGAATATTTTTATCAGTTAATATCAAAATCTAAGTATTTTTGGATCTGATACCGTGAGAAGGTGAATATTATAGCCGTGAACCACCCCTAATACCATGAAAGTTAAACCATGAATACAAATAATTTAATTAAGGGTTTTTAACCATTCCCTTTTGTGAAAATTCCCCTCTCATGACCATTCCCCATTTTTGAACGTTCCCTATTACCATGAGTTTTGTTACCATGAGAAGTCAAATCATACCTACATGATAAATTTATTCCATTACAATCGTATGATGTGAATTATATTCCATATATCCACCAAAATCCAATTATTCCTTATATTCCATAGATCCACCATCTTATGAGCCTACAACACCCCTTCCTTTTGATACAACCTTCAACCATGCATCCACCCCCACTACGGATTGACCTTCAATCGTGTATGTCTTCTCCAACCTCAATAATTCACCTTCCATGGATCCACCATTCAAAAAATATGTTTCAAAATAATATTTGACTAAGTAATGTTGAATATACCAATTTTATCTAAAGGTTTGAACATGATTCTTTCTATATTTTCGACCAAGTTTGAAGACAATGACAATTATGTACTATGAAATCTGATCCAAACCTAATGTGAAGCAAAAAAATTGAAACAAATGAATTTAAAAAATGATGAATTGGAAAATATGGTTCAATTTTATCTTGATAGGACTCATAAATTAGAGAAATATGTATTGAAAACAACCAAAATATGAAAGGATCTCCAATTATAGCATTATCTAAGTCACATAAAATTAATAATCTCAGATCAACTGGGTTGATGAAATGAGGAGACAAAAACAAGATCATGGGTGAATTACTAACCAAGACTATGCTTTGAATCCTAATTATAGTGTAAAAGGTGTCACAATGTGGTTCATTTCAATTCTGGATAAATTTTAATAACTAATTCTCATCAATGTTTATGAACTAGAAATGTTTTGTCATAGGATGATTAAACATGAATGCTCAGTTAAGTATGATTTAATCTTAACATAGACCAATGAAGCTCCATTATTCCATTAGAAAATATAATCCAAGCCCATTTCTAGAATGAATATGGATTGGATAGACCGTAACCTTTTAAGGATTCAAATAGTGAGGGAGGTGAGATCTGGTTGAGGCAATGATCAAATAATGGAAAAAATTTGTTAAATGGTTGGTGTTCACTGTGTAGGTGCTTTATGATGATGGAGTGTGGCCAATTATCTACCCAAAATTATAATTAAATTGATGGAGATTAATATGAACCATTTTCTTGAAATTTTGATTTAACAAAACTGTAGCTTGAAAAATGATCCTATGATATTGGGAACTACAATAACTATCGATCAAAGTATACTCTCACTTAAAATATATATCTTATTTAGGGGTAATAAGATTTTGAGGCTGTGATCAACCATGTATTATGTAAATCAAACCCCTACATTAAATATACTCATAATCATGTTGGGGTTATTTTATGGATAACACCTATATACGGGTGGTTTTGTGGATTTTAAGGAATCTAATGGGATAAATAAATAACTTCATGGTTCATAATGTAAAAAAGATTACTAAATTAGGATTCATGATCATTTTACTCTTTCAAGATAATTGAATAAGTTCTATATACATGTTTTGAATATGGTTTTATGAATTATTGAATATAATAGTTTTATGGTAGGAATTATTGGAGTTCAGTTGATGAATCTTTTTATGGATAAGTGTTAAGTGTTCAATGTTTTTATTTGAAAGGATAACATGTGGTATCACATAATAAGTCTTGCATCATTGAAAAATTAACTCACAATTTTATAATAAAAAATTTATATTGTGAAAATGTATTTTTGTTAAGGAGAATCCAAATTCAAAGGAAATATGTTGAATTCATCATGAATGGTCAACTGGGCTACAAAATGTTTTTAGACTGTACTATAGTAGGCTTCAGAATGATAGTTCACATGGGCCCAATGTCAAATCAAGACCTAGAAATTTAATTTACTTAACTACTTTAGCTCCCTAAAATTTTTAATTTAAGAATACAAAGAGGTCCAAGAGATCAATACATTTAGGATATTAGTTCATTTTGTTCATGTGGAGTCAAACCTGGAAAGTTCACTAGAATATTTTTGAAATTGATAAAGGATTGTGAGGATTTCCACATACATCGTAACAAATTTGTTTAGTAATACTTTTATAGAGTCACATGTGATGTGATTTAAAATAATAGGTGCTATATGTGGGAGTAAGGAAGATGGTTTTGGAGCTGTGACTACAATCTAAACTTAGGAATTGGTGTGAAAACAATTATTAACAGTAGAATGTGGAAAGAGATAATTATTGAGGAGATAAGTGAATGAAGAATTGATTAACTGATCTGAGTGACTTGGGGGGTCAAATCATAGAGAAATTGAACTAACATTTGGAACATATCAATATAGAATATTTATATTCCTCTTTTTATATTCCCTATTTTTAAGAGTTTAATGGATTTCTCTGGAGTAAATTCTTAATTAATGTTAAATTTAATATGATCATTATATAATCTCTAATCAAGGAATGATATTTAATTGGTAATTTTGTTTTAATTAATTTATGATAGTTTTTAGACGTTCCTCTCTCAATAACTCTCTATAATATTTGTTTTTCATAAAAGTTATAGATAACAAAAGTTTTCCTCAATAGAATTTAAGAAGAACCATGTTTTTAAGTTGGAGAAAAATATTTAGAGAGGTCTACTGAGTTCAATGAAAAATAGGACTTAGTTAAAATCAAATAATAATTTCATGACTAAATGATCCCTAAAGTTGAATAACACCAAGAAATACTAAGTTATATATTTTAATTCTAGAAAAGTTAGATAGCCTCATTCGAATCAGTCCAGAATACCTAATCTTAATGCATTGATAAATAAAAACATATATAAAAACATACAATCAAATTTTTATCTTCATTACATTTTGTTATTTTTGTTCATGATCATGTGTTCTTTGATAAACTATTATATAGTATTCATAATATATAACCACCATCTCCATTTTCACCACCATTGTTGTATTAGTTTTCACGAGTTTTTCTATTTGGTCTCATGGTCACAAACACACTTAAATCCTTCCCTATGGATCAATCCTTTCTCACTTCTAAACTAGACTTAAGTTGGGTTATAAATAATTTATTTGACCAATTTTTAGTTAATGACCTTGGTTCAAGTCATTAATATCTTATCATCGTTTAAATAATAATTAATATGTGATATTTGGATTATGTAAATAGTTTATACAATAGAAATTGAAATATAATTTTTTTGTATTTTATGTAAAATATTATATATAAATTAAATTCTATATAAGGATTAATATGTAAAAATTCATATTGAAAAAATTAATAGACAATGATTATATTCAAAATTATGAAATGTACATAAGGTTAGATAGAATTATAAAGTGTTTATAATTTTATTTAAATTTAGGATTTGTTCATATATTTTTTATCTCTTGTTGAAATTTCCTAAATTTTTATGTATTTAAAAATTATTCCCTAATTTTTCAAGATACAAATTATTTATATTATGAATAGTGATGAATTATTTAGTTTAAATGTGTTTAAACTGATTCTATAGATTATCATACAAGCATTTAAGGGGTTACATGCTTGGCATGATAAAGGATTTAATTTTCTTCAAACTTGAATTTGGATTGTATTGTGTTATGAACATGAATTAAGTTGTTAATTTTGATTTATACTTAACATTAATGGTTTTTATGTACCTTTTTCTTGGGATTTATTTAGTTATGTATAAGTATATTTATCTCATAATTTGGGATAACAAGCAAACATATGTGTTTTCTAAAGATTTACACATCAATATGGTTTAAACATATTAATTTTGTAGAAGAAATTGGATTCAAAACTATATAATTAAAATCATTCATTAATGTAAAATGAATAATATGATATAAGATTGTGAAATAGAATCCCCCTTAAAAAAATACTGTAACACCCCGAGCTTCCACAATACGCTTCTCATTCAATAATGCAATAGCTTGCATTGTACGCAACTTCGAGTTCTAAAACACCGCGACTAATCATAGTAGCCGTCATGAATAGTAATAACCACTTTTTAAAATTATAGAAATTTTATATTTCAAAATGTACTTCATTTTTGGATTCGGAATATCGAAATTAGCCTATGTTGAATTTTTGGTATTTTTCTGAGAACTTCTAATTTTTTATGAATAGTGAAAAATACTTAAAAACAACTTTTTTAATCAAAATAATTTATAGTGATAAATTATACTATTTAGTGGTTTTAAATTATAATTAGAATATATTTTTACCATTTTATCCAATGGTGGTCATTAGAATTAATTTAACATTGAAATTAGACATAAACAATTGCCAATCTTTTGATATAAATTGTTTTTTAAAAACACGCTATTTGTTGTGACATCGGGAATTAATTATAAAATAAATTAATGCAACTTATATTTTTGGAATTTTGTAAAATAGACATCATTTTTGAATTCGGAATATCAATTATAGCTTAGGGTGAAATTTTGGCATTGTTCTGAAAAACTTCAATTTTTGAAGAATAGTGAAACCACTAAGTGGTAGTTAAAAAACTGATTTTTCATTTAAATGAAATATTACCACCTCTGTGATTTGATTTTCAAAAATCCTACATACATGATTGTCATTAAGATGTAAAATGTGGTTCAATGAGATTAAAATAATTTTTGGTGAATAGTAACTTTTAAGTTCTTAATCGCGATTAGAGGTAATTAGTGCAGTTTAAGGTAAAAATAATGTTTTAATAATATGAGATGAGCTTGACACATGTCCTACCCTCATTGGATGTGCCATGGCCGACCAAGAAAATCCATGGGTCAACTTGGGGACCCCATGGAGCCACTTTAGTTGGAAAATGACATAAATACCTTTTATTTAATGTTAAAGTAAAAAATGACACAAATATGAAATGTTTTACTAAAACAATTTTTACATGGGGTTATACAAGTCATATGTTTGACTATAAATATTAATTGGAAATATAAAACTATTTCCTACATCATAGTATTTTTTTTATAATTTTTAGACATTAAATAAATTAAATTATTTATGACATTATTATGATGCAGCGATGACCTCATTATTTAACGATTTTAATAAAATGAAAATATAATGTAAAATCCAAGGCTTACACTTGTCCAAATACTATTGGATGGGTAGATTTCGAACCCTTATCACCTTATCCTAGAATTATATAAGTGTGGGACCTTTAGAATCCTAAAAGAATTGTATAATAATGTAAAATTTTTATACTTTCCAAGAGTGCCCCTCCTCTCCTCTTATAAAAGGCCCCCACCTCTACCACCTCATTCACACTTTCAAGCCATTTGGCTCGGCCAAACTCTACCCAAATACTCTCCCAACTTCCCCCTCTCACTCCTAGAAGCCTCACTTTGGGCAAAACTCTTCCCAAGGAAGCTTTTGGGTCGAATAAAAAAGAGTTACCCGATTTTGAGGTAATGTCTTCTCTAATGTTGTTTTGTTTTATTTTTCTTCTACAACCCCCCTAAACTCTTTTTATTCATTTCTTTTGTGACAAAAAAAGTATCCTCAATATACTAGGATGTTGTTATAAGATGGATTCGGGCTACACTTACACACACCTACATCTAATGGTTAAAGAACATACGGTTTCTGTGGATGGCGAATTTCTGCCTCACGAAACGATGATTGTTCAACACTCATATAACACCTTCAAAGGAGGACATTAAGATGTCACTATATTTATATATGATATATAATATGTTTATGTTTTACTTATGCTTATGTATTTCTCATTTATGGCATACTTTATGATTTCCATTATGGGTAAACGTGATAATTTCATTTTAGGAAGTGCGGACTACCGCCCCCTCAAAGTGATTTGAATCGTTAATGCCATATGTGGGATGTATAAAGGATGGAGTAAATGGTATTATACATTATATTATACTTTAATTATATTATAAATTTATGTCATTATGATTTCATTCCATTAAATACGAAATAGAAATGAAAGTAGCGTTCATGCGTACGTACGGCTTACCGTCTCCATGAACGGTGCATTTCATTTCTTACCTCTAAATGTTACGTAATATTATAAATGAATGTATATACTATATATATGACATCTAAATAATGAATATAATTCTGGAGATAATGGATATTCTACCACATAAACAACTTGTAATTATAAGAAGTTTATTGTTGACTCAAGTACCAAAGATCGACAAAACGACTGTTATTAACTTAAATAATTACATAATGTTCATATCATTGTAATAAGTGATATAAAAAGGATAATGAAATTGAAAATGGTTCTTAATAAGGTAGATATTAAATCTAGTTTATTATTAAGGAGGTTAAACAACGGTTGAGTCAAGTCGGACACGAGGTAAGGGAATTTCTTAACCCAACTTCCATTCTTTGGGTTAATCTCCTACTTTTAAATTATGTCATGATATTATTATGTCCTATTTTGTATTTTTACTTTCTTTATGTGTACCTATAGTGAATAAAAATAATATATCTATTTTATTTTAAAAATGATCTTTTAAGGACTTCGTCTCAATCCCCTTTCATTGAGGCATATTTGGTTTTATACACAACTTTCTTTTATACGGTGTATGAACCCCTTTGACTTCTACGTTTATTCAAAAGGAATCTTTTTTATACGAAGCGTTTTGCTAAATGACAAAAGGGAATGTTTTTCTTTCCGTACTTATGCGGCGACAATGACTTCTCCGCCTCCGTGACCATTATTTGAGTTTCGGCTTCCTCTACAAGCCATCATTTTTTTTAATGAAAAATAAATAAAAAGTTTTAACTTTCTTTTATTTTGGTATTGAAAATGGTTTTGAAAGCATTTTTATTATATCAATGTGTTGTATTGATATCTTGCGATTGAAATGTGGAAATGTTATGTTTCCTTTATTCATGTTTTATGTGATACAATTATGTTATGGTTTATGTTATGTTTAAACCTATTCATATGAGGAATGTATTGGACTTAATAAGTGACGGGTGGAGCCCTCTATAGCTCCTAGATGCATCGGTAGGTCTCATGAGACAACTAGACGTGGAATTGGCCGAGGCCCTTTCCCAATTTGATTTATTGTTTTGGCCGAGGCCTTGACAAAATGTTTCAGAATGTCTGGCATTATACATTCCCTCATTATGAAAGTGGTTATTGATATTGCATGTGATTATTCGACCAGTAGAATATCCATGTGAATAAGTAAATGGAATTATCTCATTTTACTTTTGCCATATTATGTTGAAGTTCATGTTTAAAAGTCTTTTGTTTTATTTATACATTGCCTTAATTGTTAATGTTTATTTATGAAAGCTTCCGCAATATTGTTATCCTTACTGAGCATCTGAGCTCACCCCTTTCAATGTTTTAATATTTTTCCAGGATGTGAAGAGGTATTTTATGAATGACCTGTAGGGACAGTCAGAAAGGGATATGATTGTGGACTATGAAGACCATGTTATTGTAGTTTGTTTACTTTTTGATGTAATGAAAGACTTATGAATGTATCTAGTGTTTCCAAGGCTACTAAACTAATCGGTATTTCGAGACTTGATCTTTTTTGATCATGCCAATGTTACGAAGTAATGCACCGACTCTGGGTAGCTGGGGTCGGGGTGTTACAGTTGGTATCAGAGGCAGTTTAGTACTAACCTTAAAAGCTAGATTTAGATAAACTCTGATTAGAGCACATAGCCCAAAAATAGACTTTGAGGATTAGTATAGAAGAACATCCTAGAATTTTGGTATTATAGAGATGTTGTGTGTTTTCCGGGAAATACATCCCTGTCTGGATACGAGCAGGTAGAGGCGGCTCTGGCACAGATGTACCTAGGGGTAAAACCCGAAAACACCGCTTTGATCTAGACTCGAACGGGAACTGGTGCACGAAAACGGGCCTTGCTGCACTTTTGGTTACGACACTCCCGGGGGATATGCTTAGGATCATTATCATTTTCTTTACAAACCACTATGAAGGGTTATGAGTATATACTTTATCAAAGAGAACATTTCTTTTTATGATTATGGATTATATCCATAAATAGTTCAATTTATGTAAAGTGTTGTACAAATATGGAATTATGTATTTTAATTCATAAACTAATCTAGTTTATGCCATTGTTTAGAAATGGCGCCTAGTGGAAGGAATGGAAACCGTATCAATGCACGCACTCTGTGTAGGGATTGCTCTCCTGCTCAAGATAATTATTGTGGATCTGGAGATACAACTGGTGCTGATCAACTTATTACCATACTGGGACAACTCAATCAGGTTATGAATAATAACCTTACTCGTATGGAGCACCCTGATCCGCAACGTGGAGGATCAATGTTAGACCACTTCATGAGGAAACAACCACCAACATTTAATGGGGGTACAAATCCGTTAGTAGCTGAGCAATGGATAAACTCCTTAGAGAAAATATTCCACGCCTTGGGGGGTAGCGAAAGGGAGAAGGTTATCATGGCAGTTTACCGCCTCACTGGAGATGCCGATCAATGGTGGTCATTGATTCAAAACACAAAGGAAGATTAAGAAGTATCAAATATGGAATGGAGATAGTTCAAAGATCTTTTCTTAGAAAAATACTTTCCTCGCGACCATAGAGCAGATATGTAAAGGCAATTTCTGAGTCTGAGACAGAAGGAGGATGAGAATGTCGCAAAGTATGAGGCCAACTTTTCAAGGTTAGCAAGGTATGCTGAATATTATATACATAACCCAAGAGGTAAGATTGATCGTTTCTTTGATGGGTTAAAACCATTTCTCCGTCGAGCTTTAGTATCATAATCTTTCTCAACATACGAAGATATTGTCTCATGTGCTATCAAGACAGAAAAGGAATTCTCTAAGTCTTATGACAACAAAGTAAAGCAAGAGAAGAAGAGAACAGTGGAACAAGAGACAGATAAAGGGAAAAAGGGAAAGAAGGATTTTCCATTATGTGATAATTGTGGGAAGAATCAACCTGGTACTTGCCTAAAAGGAATGAGAGTTTGATATAAATGTGGGGAAAAAGGTCACCAGGCGCGTGATTGCAAGGGAAAGAAAGAGGATATCAATGTTGAATGCTACAATTGTAGGGAAATGGGGAATTATGCAAATGAATTCCCTAAGCGTCAGGGAAACTTACCTCAGAAAAGGCCAAGGGATCAAGGACAATCTTATACTGTTACTACAGTTGAAGCAGAATAACTAATGTATTGGTGCTTTTGGACTCATGGATTATATTCTGGTTATTAGAATAATGTGATATATATATAAGGATTGTACTGCAGTACTTGTTGATTTCAGTAAGGTTTTAATATGATGAAGGTAATTATATTTTTAGTATGTGACAATAAGAGAAACTTTACTTTGTTTGGGGAATATGATAAATTGATTTTGGAATTAAGAGACCGTTTAGAGAAAGTCTGGACAGAGGTATTTTGGATAACTATAAAGGTTAGAGTGGATTAAGTTGATATTTGGATAGTATTGTTTAAGGTTAAAAAATTTATGAAGATTATTTTTGAATATTATAATACTATAGTTTTAGGAAAAGGACAACCTGTAGGGTGGGGCATAACCCGGCACGTCGGACAAAGCTGCAGGAATCGAACACACAATCATAGTGCGACATGCCTTTATTTCCTACCACTAGCCTACAGGAAGTCCATGGTTATTACAAAATAATTTTACTAATCTAAATGGTATGTGTTAACATTTAGAACCTTATACAATTAGGATAAGTATAATATTTTTGAGTTCTATTATCTTTCTGAGTGAAAGATGAGTTGAAGGTTGAAACTCTAATTGTCAAGCATAAATATATATATACCTATCTCTTATTCAATGAATTAATTAATTCTTAAACTTTAGTAAAGGGATATTAAAACAAAAAATGTGTTATCCTAATACCTTATGTCTTGTTGAACTGATGATATTTTAAATCAACATAGATTGAAGGCTTTGAGGCCCCCAATTTGACAGTTGATTGTGATGGATGACCTCAATCACTCCTTACGAATATTTACGTTTTTCCTCCAATTATATGTCTCTAATTGCCACCAGTGTTCTCCTAATCGAGATCATAATTGGGTGGTGACTTTTTCATTTCCCTTTCCCTCTTATTAAGGCTAAATTTTATTAATCTTATTTCGGATGTGGGTTTTCCACAAAGGTATTTTCTCTTTTCAACCTTTTATTTTCCAAGAAAAATTTCAAATTGCGAGGATGCAATTTATTGAAGGAGGGGAGAATGTAACACCCCGAGCTTCCACAATACGCTTCTCATTCAATAATGCAATAGCTTGCATTGTACGCAACTTCGAGTTCTAAAACACCGCGACTAATCATACTAGCCGTTATGAATAGTAATAACCACTTTTTAAAATTATAGAAATTTTATATTTCAAAATGGACTTCATTTTTGGATTTGGAATATCGAAATTAGCCTATGTTGAATTTTTTGTATTTTTCTGGGAACTTCTAATTTTTTATGAATAGTGAAAAATACTTAAAAACAACTTTTTAATAAAAATAATTTATAGTGATAAATTATACTATTTAGTGGTTTTAAAGTATAATTAGAATATATTTTTACCATTTTATCCAATGGTGGTCATTAGAATTAATTTAACATTGAAATTAGAGATTAGCAATTGCCAATCTTTTGATATAAATTGTTTTTTAAAAACACGCTATTTGTTGTGACAGCGGGAATTAATTATAAAATTAATTAATGCAACTTATATTTTTGTAATTTTGTAAAATATTCATCATTTTTGAATTCAGAATATCAATTATAGCTTAGGGTGAAATTTTGGCATTGTTCTGAAAAACTTCAATTTTTGATGAATAGTGAAACCACTAAGTGGTAGTTAAAAAACTAATTTTTCGTTTAAATGAAATATTACCACCTCTGTGATTTGATTTTAAAAAATACGACATAAATGGTTGTCATTAAGAAGTAAAATGTGGTTCAATGAGATTAAAATAATTTTTGGTGAATAGTAACTTTTAAGTTCTTAATCGCGATTAGAGGTAATTAGTGTAGTTTAAGGTAAAAATAATGTTTTAATAATATGAGATGAGCTTGACACATGTCCTACCCTAATTGTATGTTCTATGGCCGACCATGAAAATCCATGGGTCAACTTGGGGACCCCATGTAGCCACTTTAGTTGGAAAATGACATAAATACCTTTTATTTAATGTTAAAGTAAAAAATGACACAAACATGAAATGTTTTACTAAAACAATTTTTACATGGGGTTATACAAGTCATATGTTTGACTATAAATATTCATTGGAAAGATAAAAATATTTCCTACATCATAGTATTTTTTTTTATAATTTTTAGACATTAAATAAATTAAATTATTTATGACATCATTATGATGCAGCGATGACCTCATTATTTAACGATTTTAATAAAATGAAAATATAATGTAAAATCCAAGGCTTAAACTTGTCCAAAGACTATTGGATGGGTATATTTCGAACCCTTATCACCTTATCCTCGAATTATATAAGTGTGGGACCTTTAGAATCCGAAAAGCATTGTATAATAATGTAAAATTTCCATACTTTCCAAGAGTGCCCCTCCTCTCCTCTTATAAAAGGCCCCCACCTCTACCACCTCATTCACACTTTAAAGCCATTTGGATCGGAAAAACTCTACCCAAATACCCTCCCAACTTCCCCCTCTTACTCCTAGAAGCCTCACTTTGGGCAGAACTCTTCCCAAGGAAGCCTTTGCCTCAAATCAAAAAGAGTTACCGATTTTGAGGTAATGTCTTCTCTAATGTTGTTTTGTTTTATTTTTCTTCTCCAACCCCTAAACTCTTTTTATTCATTTCTTTTGTAACAACACCAGTATACTAAATATACTAGGATGTTGTTATAAGATGTATTCGGGCTACACGTACACACACCTACATCTAATGGTTAAAGAACATGCGGTTTCTGTGGATGGCGAATTTCTGCCTCACGAAACGATGATTGTTCAACACTCATATAACACCTTTAAAGGTGGCCACTAAGATGTCACTATATTTATATATGATATATAATATGTTTATGTTTTACTTATGCTTCTGTATTTCTCATTTATGGCATACTTTATGATTTCCATTATGGGTAAACGCGATAATTTCATTTTAGGAAGTGCGGACTACCGCCCCCTCAAAGTGATTTGAATCGTTAATGCCATATGTGGGATGTATAAAGGATGGGGTAAATGGTATTATACACTATATTATACTGAAATTATATTATACATTTATATCATTATGATTTCATTCCATTAAATACGAAATAGAAATGAAAGTAGCGTTCATGCGTACGTACGGCTTACCGTCTCCATGAACGGTGCATTTCATTTCTTACCTCTAAATGTTACGTAATATTATAAATGAATGTATATAATATATATATGACATCTAAATCCTGAATATAATTCTGGAGATAATGGATATTCAACCACATAAACAACTTGTAATTATAAGAAGTTTATTGTTGACTCAAGTACCAAAGATCGACAAAACGACCGTTATTAACTTAAATAATTACATAATGTTCATATCATTGTAATAAGTGATATAAAAAGGATAATGAAATTGAAAATGGTTCTTAATAAGGTAGATATTAACTCTAGTTTATTATTCAGGAGGTTAAAGAACGGTTGAGTCAAGTCGGACACGAGGTAAGGGAATTTCTTAACCCAACTTCCATTCTTTGGGTTAATCTCCTACTTTCAAATTATGTCATGATATTATTATGTCCTATTTTGTATTTTTACTTTATTTATGTGTACCTATAGTGAATACAAATAATAGATATATTTTATTTTAAAAATGATCTTTTAAGGACTTCGTCTCAATCCCCTTTCATTGAGGCATATTTGGTTTTATACACAACTTTCTTTTATACGGTGTATAAACCCCTTTGACTTTTACGTTTATTCAAAAGGAATCTTTTTTATACACAACATTTTGCTAAACGAAAAAACGAAATGTTTTTCTTTCCGTACTTATGCGGCGACAACGACTTCTCCGCCTCCGTGACCATTATTTGAGTTTCGGCTTCCTCTACAAGCCATCATTTTTTTAATGAAAAATAAATACAAAGTTTTAAATTTATTTTATTTTGGTATTGAAAATGGTTTTGAAAGCGTTTGTATTATATAAATGTGTTGTATTGATATCTTGTGATTGAAATGTGGAAATGTTATGTTTCCTTTATGCATGTTTTATGTGATACGATTATGTTATGGTTTATGATATGTTTAAACCTATTCATATGAGGAATGTATTGGACTTAATAAGTGACGGGTGGAGCCCGCTATAGCTCCTCGATGCATCAGTAGGTCTCATGAGACAACTAGACGTGGAATTGGCCGAGGACCTTTCCCAATTTGATTGATTGTTTTGGCCGAGGCCTTAATCATTTTAGACGTCTTGGCCGAGGCCTTGACAAAATGTTTCAGAATGTCTGGCATTATACATTCCCTCATTATGAAAGTGGTTATTGATATTGCATGTGATTATTCAACCAGTAGAATATCCATGTGAATAAGTAAATGGAATTATCTCATTTTATTTTTGCCATATTATGTTGAAGTTCATGTTTAAAAGTATTTTGTTTTATTTATACATTGCCTTAATTGTTAATGTTTATTTATGAAAGCTTCTGCAATATTGTCATCCTTACTGAGCATCTGATCTCACCCCTTTCAATGTTTTAATATTTTTCCAGGATGTGAAGAGGTATTTTATGAATGACCTGTAGGGATATTCAGAAAGGGATATGAGTGTGGACTATGAAGACCATGTTATTGTAGTTTGTTTACTTTTTGATGTAATGAAAGACTTATGAATGTATCTAGTGTTTCCAAGGCTAATAAACTAATCGGTCTTTCGAGACTTGATCTTTTGTGATCATGCCAATGTTACGAAGTAATGCACCGACTCTGTGTAGTTGGGGTCGGGGCGTTACAAATACTATGTGTGGGATTCCGTATAAGTAAAAACAATTTCAAGATCTTCATATAGGTTAGTTTCATATTATAGATGGGTGCGCATGGTTTATCTTGTTTAAGGAATGGTGTAAATGGATAAACCTAAGAGTTAGGTAATAAAATATCATGGTGTGATTGGGATTACACTCAGATAGGAAACCCTTATGAATAATCCCAGAGGAACCGTGTTGACATTATATCTATATGATGGATTTGGGAAAAGGGTTGTCCAATCAACTTTACAAGAGTCATATATGAGAGTATTTTCATTATGGTATACCTAAATATAAAACTGGTAATATCAACCCAAAAATGGACTCATTTATTTATAAAATATATATATTATCCAACTAATAGCACTGATGAGTTTAAAAGGGATCATCATTTTTGTGGAATCCCCATAAATAAATGTCCTTTTTTAAAATTTATAAATAATGGTACTCGAATAATAAAATATTTTGTTATAGATAAATAAAATCACCATCATTAAACATATCTTCGAGATTAACCATATAGGAAATTGAATCCTAATAATACTAGTAAATTAAGAAAATTTATCATGTAATAAATATTGCATGTATTAGAGAAATTCCATCCCATTTAACCAACACCTAATTTTCTTCAAAATTGAATTTAGATGGTAATTATAGAGACCTAGTCCTTTTACACATATTATTACAGAGTTTTAATAAAATTTATCCATAAAATTCAATCCAATAATTAAAAAGTCTTGTGTATTTAGAGGAATAGGTGCATTATTAGAAAACATGAAACTAGAATAAAACAATTGTTTAATAATCTCTATAATGATCCCATAACTCCCTTTGACTGAAAATTAACTTTTTTTATTATCAAAACACTTTTTAATAAAAATTGAGAAACCACAAGATCCAAAAAATACAACCAAATAAAACCATGAAAGAGGAAAACCCAGATCAAGACTACAAGATATGCCCCTTCGTAGTGACTTCATCATGACGACAATACTTCACCATCGCATGACCTCTATGATAGCTGTCCTGTGCAAGGTTTCATGGGCCTGGTACCGATGGAAAATCCATACCCTCTAAAACTTCCAAATCTGAATGGCATGCTTAGGAGAAAGCTTCCTACTATTCACATCATTTGAAGTAGATCCATATAGTGTGTTGGTTGAAAACATTCCCAAAATTAAACAATAAATCAAGAACCATAATGCAACCTCCAAACCCGATAAAACAGAGTCCATGAACCACCACTAAAAAATCCCACTCAATCTGTCTATTTAATTCATCATTCACTTTTTCATACTCTTAATGTTCCTTCATAGTTTATCTTTTTTAACTCTTCCTAATCTGTAAGACTAAAACACAAGAAACATGACTATAGAAGGTTCACACATGAAAACTTCATAGAAGATACACATAACACAATCAAAAAAATCAATCATAAAACTACAAAAATACCTTCCAAAAAATCAAAGATTAAAAACCCAAAAACTACAAAATCAAACATCCTTTTCCAAAACACCATCAAATGATCCTCCATTATATCCAATCCACAAATCAAATCCTTATTCACCAAGAAATTTCCACAGAAAATAGAATTATCCAAAACTGAAAATGCAGAACACTCAAAAACCACAACAGAAATATCTAAAATGAGATCACAAACAACATAAATAGATACAAAGCTAACTAAATCACCCAAGACCAGCACAAAAAGTAGAGCCACATTCCAATCCACAAGGGGAAGGAAATAAAACCCTAACCTCATCGAAGACCACTCTAATACTAGAGCTCATCAGACCCTAACACAATCCAGATCCCAGATCTCATCGTCGCCATCTAAAACTCTCTCAAAGGACACAACAAACCACCCACCACACACATGAGAGACTATTAATCAACCCTCAAATACAAAAACTAGGTCTAAACCACTCTACCATCACCACTCCACCATGGAAACCCTATCGAGTGAAGGTGGAGTGAGGTGGTGAGAGACCAAAAATGGTGAAGAACACTAGAAAACCGAGCCCACAAGGTCAAGCGATGGCACCTCCAAGAGAGAAGTCGCCATTAATAGTATGCCGATCAAGCACTGAGCCAACCTGAGATGGAATGGGGAGGCAGCGATGGGGAAACCTAACGGAGGGAGCACCCTTTCCAGGCTCAGTAAGGGAATAAACATGTGACTTGAGCATAAGAAATGAGTTATAAGTCATAACATGATAAAAAAAGTAATTTATCATGAATACACATATAGAATAAAACATAAGGAATATACATAAGGGTTACCCACAAAAATAAATGGGTTTCATAATCATGTCATAAGGTATAACCAAGGGGTTTATAAAAATGGTATCTATGAAATAAGGGATTTAAATAATTCTTGTTCATTAATAATGTAAAAATAGTCATAGATAATGAATAATTATGTCCAATTGAGTTAAAAAACAAGGAATATTATGGAAATGTAACTTTAGAACTTTGACACTTAAGCATTGTTTTAGGGAAAAAAATAAAGAGTATTTAAAGAGGGTAAAAGAAGAATATATTGCATAAAACAATAAATGAAGTAAAATATTATTTCTTGATAAAATGATCAATTTTAGAAAAATATTGGTGGATTAAAATAGTTTATGGAGTGTACTTCAAAATGGGCAAGAAATAGAGAAGTTACCTTTAATTGGATTTTCTTATCATGAGGTATTGAGAATATTTTTTTAAAACATATAATTCCCATAAAAGAAAGATGAAATTAGATAATTAAATATTTTTGGTACTTATAAACAGAATATAAGATAATTACATAATAATAATTATGAGATAAATTGAATAAAATAGATATAATGCGTAACCCAAAGCAAGTTTGGAGGTTCAGAGAGATCCCTTACTTATGACCAAATGTGATTTATACATACACTTAATGTCTTGCATAATAAAATTATATTCATTAATTACTCAATTCATAACATTTTCCACATATATTTTATTTATTATAATTTTATTAACTTCATTTATGTCCATTTGTATGAGTAATAAATATTAGTTTCTCTATTTCATAATTGATTGTTTTGTGGTTTCATTGTCATTTAATTTGTTTATAATTATGGATGTTATTCTAAAATGGAATTAAAACTCCATATGTGAAATGAATTTGTATTCATGAACTTATATAATTTTAAATATTCCCATATTTCATTTTTTTCTTATATGAGTATGATTAATTTGATAAAACATTAATGATAAATGTTTAGTTTATTTTGGAGGTTTTTCGACTATCATTATCTAGTTTCATTTTGTTTAATATAATGTCTATATATTAGTTCTATAACATTAAATAATTTATAACATACCTATTAAAATCAGATTTAAAAAGAATAATACTTTTATGACCTTCCATGATGGCGGTAAAGGAAAATGAGAAATAATTATCCACGGAGATGGTTAACCACCATAATTTCGAAAATTGATTAATTTCATTGAATAAGAGGATATGGAAAAAGGGGTGGATAGAATATATTCCTTTATAAATATAAAATTATAGCATATAAATTATACTAGATTTATTATTCTTGTATGGTATAAGGATTTGAAGAGATGTTAGAAGAAGAAAGAAAATTAAGAGAGGTGGTTTGAGAACGTAACCTATTGAATATCACCTTTTTGAAGGGCCCCTTGTGGAACTTGGAATTAGTATTTTTGTTATAAAATCAACACATGGACTTGGTTAGAGAGGATAGGATTGTAGCAGACCAAACACTTCATGGTATGTTTCTCTTAAATACATTCTAGTTATAGCCTATATTTCATGAATCACTGATCCTATATGGAGAAAAACATGGTTACTTTTACGAGATATACATAACCTATCCATTAAACTAAAATTTTTTAACTCTACGATTTGAATTTTAAAAATCGGACATACACGGTTGTGTTCAAGATGATATTTAGAGTCTTATAGAATTAACTTTCGGTGAATAGTAACCTACCTTTATGAATAGTAACCTACCCTTATGAATAGTAACTTACCCTTATGAATAGTAATATGACTCTTATGAATGGTATCCATGCCCTTGAATGTATAAATGAATTTAAGCACCTTAAAAATGAAGATGAATATTTTAAGTGTTTATAATTTTCGATTAAATAATGATTTTAATTAAATATTTAATTAATCATATTTAGGAAATTATTTTTTAAAAATGGGAATCATTTTTTGATTCTAGATGTCTAAAAATGGTTAGGGTGATTTTTTGGTATTTTTCTGAAATACCTACATTTTTGATGAATAGTAAAATGTGACAATTTACAATAAATGCTAAATAAGGAATTTATTGAGTAATTGATGATGATATGATGATGTAAAACCAATTGGTTAGAAGTAAAATGCATATATTACTGTTATTGGTCATGGAATACTCACTATTTGTTGGCCTGAGAGGAAATAATAAATTAATGATTATAATATTAAGAAAACTCCTCTCCCCACCACTATAGAAACCACCCCTCACCCCCTCTTCCTCCCACACCACTCAGGCTTCAATCTTATCCTAACTTCTATGAAATACTCTTCCCAAGACCTTGAACCACTTCCAAGACCTTCTGGTCTCACCAAAAGGCCAAAAACAAAGTCTTTAAGGAGATTTTCAGGGAGGAGTACTCAAGAGGTGAACCATTCTTCTCTTTTCTTTCAATTTCTTTTACAATGTCCCATTATTTTGTTCCCCCTTCTCACCTCCAATCATAAAAATGACATGATAATTCCATTACGTTACATGTACTGCATTTTTATTTTGCTAATGGAATATTTCATCATAATCACTCTTTTCCCCTCTTTTAATACAATTAATGCAAACACCATCCGAGATGTGTAAATTTATCACACTCAAGGAAGATGGGTTTTCAATTTGCATTACAATATTAAATACTGGTCATGAAACATTTTAAATGGTTGAACCAAGTCATAATAAATGTATTTTATGTTGATTAATGTTCTATAATCTTTACACGTTCACAATATGGAATAATAATACAAAACAAGTTTATTGTGCACAAAACCGCCTAGCCAAATCCAAGCGTTTATTTTAACTCATCGAATAAGTCATTATCAAGGTATATAACCAAAATCATTATAAGATCACATTTATATATTCAATTTCACTAATAATTTATATTAACAATTCTATATGTTTAACCATATTTCAAACAAACATCCATTCAAGAATACAAGTAAACGGATCATGAAAACCAAAGAAGAAAATGCTACCAAAACAATAAAATTTAATCTCTAAAACCATCAAAAAGGACATTAATGAACCTAATAAGGTCATAAAATATCAATTATATGTTGATTAGGTTCTGTAATTATTAATTAATGAAGCTAAATTTTATTATTCAGGTGGTTAAGAACAATCAAGAACACCTTCGAGCATAAGGTAAGGGATCCTGTCTCTCACTTTTGTTACCGAATCTCCCCTATGTTGTGCTCTTTTATTTTTAATTTCTAAAAATGGGGTATGTTTTCAAACCTCCCTGATACCACCATTTTGACATATAAATAATGGAATACCCATTTACCTCTCATTAAGTCCTCTCACTAACACTCGTTACCGTGCCAAAATGTTTGTAATTGGTTTCTTATCTCACTTTCATTTCTGTGATATTTTCATTGTTTGCCTCTTATTTCTTATATGTGGTATATGTGTACTACCATTTTATATATGATAACATTATTCTATTTATATTCATGTTATTAAATTATTCATTTGAGGGTTATTAAGTTCTAGTAATATGGTTCGACTGATTACATTGTGGTAAGAGACTTTGTCTCAACTTCTATTTTGTTGTGACTAACTTTGTGTTGTTCACCTAATAATCCTTTTATGGTGTACCTACTTCCCATTTGAGATCACTTATCAATTGAAATTATATTTATATTAAATATCAGTAATATCATATCATGGATATGTTTGTTGTCTAAACAGTATACCATTTTACTTATAGTGTTTATTTGGAAAGTTATTTTAATTATGGAAATATTGATGAATCTGTATACTATAAACTATACAGATATTGAAAAGGCATATTGATATTGTATTGAATAAATGTATAAAGAATTATTTGGACATACAGTGGCGTTTGGGGCCCTCTATAGCCCCTTGGTGCATCGGTAGGTCTCCTGAGACAAATCAGTTTGGCGACAAACCCTTCAAGTTTGTTTCCAAAAATCAGACTGGTTTCTACCCATAGAAATAAAACATTTTAATGGTATTATGGTTTGATGTTCCATATACCTAACATCAAATTAACAATAATTCTCTTTATTCATTATCAGTTTTTACTATCCATGAAGTTTTCACTATGATAAAATCTATGGATGCAGTTTCATTCTCAGTTGATTAATGGCGTGAGTTTTTTATTTATTCACCATGCCATATTGATTATGCCAAATTTATTATGATTAAATTATTATTGTATTCATTCTTTTGCTATTTTTAACCCTTACTGAGCGTTTGATCTCAACCCTTTCATTGTTTACTTTCAACAGGTGATAAAGAAGATATCATTTATTGAGTTCTTGTGGATGCAGTTTTTAGTTTTCGTTATGTATTTTATTTTGTAAACTTTTCCAATGTAATTTGAGTAACATATATGTATCTAGATTCTTCAAGACTACTAAACTGATCATTAATTTGGGATTTTTAGTTCTTCTAACCATGCCAATATCACAAGTAACTCTCCATCTCTAGTCTAGGGTGTTTGGGGTGTTACAGTTGGTATCAGAGGAAGTTTAGTAGAAAACTTGGAAACTAGAGTAGGAAATGTATAGTAGGGAAAAAAGAACTAATTTAGTATTTGAGGATAAACGTACAAGAACGTCCCAGTATTTTGGTAAAAAAATAGATTATGTGGATCTTTTAAGCAATATGTCCCTGTCTGGATACGATCAGGTAGAGCCAGCTCTAACACAGATGTATCAAGGGGTAAAACCCAAAAACACTGCTTTGAGATAGACTAGAATGAGAACTGGTGCATGACAATGGGCCTTACTGCAATCTTAGTTATGACACTCCCGGGTGATATACTTAGGATAATTCACACTTTCTTTAAAATCCATTATGAAGGAGTTTAACATAAATTTTTCCTCCGAGAAACCACATTTATAAGATTATCCATGCATAGAATTTCAATCTAGGTTGAGTGATTTTCTATTTGAGATTCATAAAATAATCTTGTGTATCCCATTATTTAGAAATGGCATCTAACGGAAGAATGGGAATCAATACTCGTAGACAAGGTAGGGATATCCCTACTGAGTAAGTCAACACAGTCAATATTGGTGCAGATCATATCATGACCTTATTGGGACAACTTACATAGGTTGTAATGAATAACCATTACACACATGTGTGGGATCATTTCATGTGGAAGAAGCCCCTATATTTTAGTGGGACTACTAATCCAGAGGTTGCTGAGAAATGAATCAAGTCCCTTGAAAAGATATTCATGGCATTAAGATGTAACAAAAATAAAAAGGTAGCACTGGAAATATATTATCTTAAGGGCGATGTTGATCAATGGTGGTCATTGATTTAGAATACCATAGAGGAAGAAGAAATAGAAGATATGGAGTGGAGAACCTTTAAGGAAACATTCTTCGAAAAATATTTCCCTCGTGGGCAACGACCTGAAATGAAGAGAAAATTTATTATCTTAAAACAAAGGGAATAAGACAGTGTTGTAGAGTATGAGGCTACATTCTCAAGGCTGTCCTGGTATGCCGTAGATTACGTACGTGAATCAACAAACAAGATTGATCATTTCTTTGAAGGTCTTAAGCCAAGTCTTCGTAGGGCACTGGATTCTCAAACATTTTCATCATATGATGAAATTGTATCAAGTGAAATCAAAACAGAGATGGAATCTTCTAGATCAAATTTTTTCAAAGGAAACCAAGATAAGAAGTGGTACACTGATAACCGACGGAAATGAGAAGTACTAAAGAAGAACAAGAGAAAAAATCTATTCCAATTATGTGCGAACTGTGGAAATAACCATCTTGGGAAATGCTTAAAAGGCATGGGAGTCTACTATAAGTGCGGAGAAAAGGGTCATCAATCTAATGAATGCAATGGGAAGAAACAATTTGATGATATTCAATGCTACAATTGTAGAGATATGGGACACTATGAAAATGAGTGTCCTAAGCACCAAAGAAGCATGCCTTAGAAAAATACAAGAGAACAAGGGAGAGCCTATGCGATTACAACCACAGAGGTTGAAATTCCTAATGACGTGGTGGCAGGAACTTTAATTATTTCCTCAAACTTATCCAACACTTTATTTGATTATGGATCATAGAATTCATTTATATCTTCCCAGTTTTCCATGAAAATTAGATATGTCCAATTTGATTTAGTAAAGGAGTTGTCAGTCAAAACTCCCAGGGGATGTATCATTGCAACAAATTCATATCGACTAGTCCCCCTCCCGACACCAAAATGTGCTTTAGTTTCAAACCTTATCATCATACCAATGACTTAATTTGATATAATTCTCAGTATGGATTGGCTGTCAAATTATGATGCGATGATTTATTTTAAGAAGAAGAAATTTACAATTTTTGAAAATGGTGTAGAATCCCATGTATTTAGGGTGGAAACTTCGCGACCTGATTATTATCTAGAACCACCCCCACTAGCTCTACTGAATGAAATACTTGGAGAGGAAGATAAAACAATGGACGAGGAAAGAAATGTTCAAATTGAATATGTGAACATAGTGCAAGAGTACATTGATGTATTTTCATAGGATTTAACGGGACATCCTCCAAATCCGGAAGTTGAGTTCTCTATTGATTTAATTCCTGATGCAAGACCTATATCAAAGAATCCCTATAGAATGGCCATTGTGGAATTAGTAGATCTAAAGAAACAACTAGAGTATTTGAGTGAAAAAGGATTTATTCAACCTAGTGTTTCTCCTAGGGAGCCCCCGTCCTCTTTTTCAATAAGAAAGATGGATCCATGAGGCTATGCATTGATTACAGAGAAATGAATGATATTACAATAAATAATAAGTATCCTATGCCAATAATTGATGATTTATTTAATCAACTTCATGGATCTCAATACTTTTAGAAGATTTAACTTTGATTCGGATATCATCAGTTGCGTGTAAAGAAGGAAGATATTCCTAAGACAACATTTTGGACCAGGTATGGGAATTAGGAGTTTAGAGTAATGCCTTTTGGACTGACAAATGCACCCTCTGTTTTCATGTATTTAATGACTAGAGTTTTCAAGGAATATCTTGATAACATCTTTGTGGTATTAATCGATGATATCCTCGTATAATCAAAAAGATATGAAGACCATGAGAATCACTTGCAGGTTATTCTGAGAACTCTTAGAAGAAATAAATTATATGGGAAGTTTAGCAAGTGTGAATTATGGATTCAATCAGTTTCTTTTCTAGGCCACATTGTCTCTAAGGATGGAATCCTAGATGATCCTGTAAAGGCAAAGGCTATCCAAGAATGGACCATGCCAACAAACGTAACTGAGGTATGCAGTTTTATTGGCTTAGCAGGTTACTATCAGCGTTTTGTTCATAATTATGCCTGACTGGCTAACCCGCTAACTAAGCTCACATGTAAATGAGATAATTTAGTGTGGACAAAATAATGTACATAATTCTTCAATGAATTGAAAATAGGATTGGTCAATGCTCCAATTTTGACTCTTCCATCTGTAAGTGATGGATTTGTAATATACAGCGATGCATCAAGGAATGGACTAGGTTGCGTCCTTATGAAAAATGATAAAGTTATTTCTTATGCATTAAGACAGTTGAAGACTCATGAGAAAAACTATCCAACTCATGATCTTGAGTTAGCAGCCATAATATTTTCCTTGAAAATATGGAGGCATTATCTCTACGGAGATATACGTGATATTTATACAGACCAAAAGAGTTTGAAATGTATTTTCACACAAAAAAACTCAACATGAGGCAAAGAAGATGGCTTGAGTTACTCAAAGATTACGATTGTTTAATACACTACCACCCAGGAAAGGAGAATAAGGTGGTAGATGCATTATGCAGGAAAGATCATGGCCTTCTGACTCAAATTAGGATTGAAAGAGATCAAATATTCATGGATCTACTAAAGATGGATATAGGAATTGTTAAGGAAGGGGAAACATCACTCTTCTTTAAAATGATTGCTAAACATTATTTACTAGAGAAGATAAAAATATCTCAATATGATAATGAGAATCTGCACAAGAAAATTAATACAGTTAAGGAAGGGAGACTGGTTGACTTCATGTATGAAGAAGGAGTTCTAAAATTTGGAAGAGGTTATGTGTTCCATCATCACCTGAGATAAAAATGGAACTAAAAGATGATTCTCATAGCTCAAATTTCTCTATACACCTGGGTAACACCAAGATGTATAGAGATCTGAAGGAATATTTTTTTGTGGGATAATATGAAGCGGGAAATTGTGGACTACATGTCAAGATGTCTAATTTGTCAACAAGTGAATTCAGATATACAACATCCCAAAGGAGTGATGAAACATCTACCTATTTCTTTGTGGAAGTGGGATAACATTACAATGGATTTTGTCACCGGACTACCAAGGGAACCTAGAAGGAATGATGCAATATGGGTAATTGTTGACCGGCTCACAAAATCAGCACATTTCCTTTCAATAAGAGAGGATTTTCCACTTGAGTGCTTGGAAAGACTCTATATTAATGAAGTTATAAGACTTCATGGTACACCACTATTTATTGTGTCCGATCGAGATCCCCAGTTTACTTTAAAATTCCAGAAAATCATCTAGAAGGCTTTGAATACTGAGCTTCATATGAGTACTGCTTATCACCCACAAACTGATGGACAGTCTGAATGGACTATTCAAACTCTAGAAGACATGCTGAGGTCATTCTCTCTTGACTTACAAGGTATGTGGGATCAATAATTTCTTTTGGTTGAATTTTCCTACAACAATAGTTTCCGTTCTAGTATTTAAATGTCTCCATATGAAGCATTATATGGAAAGAGATGTAGAACTCCAACTTGTTGGGAGGAAGTTGGTGAGAGGAAACTTATAGGCCTAGAACTTATTGAAGAGACCAAGAAAAAGGTGAAGACAATCCAAGCCATATTGAAGTATCCCAAAGTAGGAAGGAGAGTTATGCTGAAAATCAGAAAAAGGATTTGGAATTCAAGGTGGGAGATCATGTCTTTATGAAGGTATCTCCATGGAAGGGTGTCTTAAGGTTTGGTAAGAAAGGGAAACTGAGCCCTTGGTATATCGGACCATTTGAAATTATGGAATGAATCAGAGCAGTAGCTTACCATTTAACAATGCCACCAAATCTCTCCAAAGTCCATGATGGGTAATGTGTGTCACTGTTTAATAAATACATGCCAGACCCAACTAATGTACTCACCTATGAATAAATTGAGCTGGAACCTAATTTGTCATATTGTGAAAAGACTATTGGGATTATTGACACAAGGGAGCAGGTATTGAGAAATCATAGAAATCATCTAGTAAAGGTTCTTTGGAGGAATTAGAATATAGATGAAGAAATATGGGAACTATAGGATTTAATGAAAAATAACCACCCACATATTTTTGGTGGGCTTCATACGTAAAATTTCGAGGACAAAATTTCCAAAGGAGGGAATAATGTAGCACCCCAAACACTTCATGGTATGTTTCTCTTAAATACATTCTAGTTATAGCCTATATTTCATGAATCACTGAGCCTATATGGAACAAAACATGGTTACTTATAGGAGATATCCATAACCTAGCCATTAAATATAAATTTTCTAACTCTGTGATTTGAATTTTAAAAATCTGACATACAAAGTTGTATTTAGGATGATATTTAGAGTTTGATAGAATTAACATAATTTTTAGTGAATAGTAACCTACCCTAAATAATAGTAACCTACCCTTATGAATAGTAACTTACCCTTATTAATAGTAATATGAATATTATGAATGGTATCCATGCACTTTAATGTATAAATGAATTTAGGCACCTTAAAAATGATGATGAATATTTAAAGTGTTTATATTTTTCGATTAAATGATGATTTTAATTAAATATTTAATTAATCATACTTATAAAATTATTTTTGAAAAATGGAATTCATTTTTGGATTCTAAACGTCAAAAAATGGTTAGGGT
The DNA here is from genome assembly GCA_963277665.1 of Viscum album. Classification (NCBI taxonomy): domain Eukaryota; kingdom Viridiplantae; phylum Streptophyta; class Magnoliopsida; order Santalales; family Viscaceae; genus Viscum; species Viscum album. The sequence continues at coordinate 1,709,450,533 of OY728165.1, read as the reverse complement.
AAATTTTTGGGATTTGTCTGAAACACTTAAATTTTTGATGAATAGTAAAATGCGATAATTTACGATAAATGCTAAATAATGAATTTATTGAGTCATTGATGATGATATGATGATGTAAGACCAATTTTTTTGAATTCACATGAATATAATACCATTATTAGTCTTGGAATACTCACTATTGGTTGTCTTGAGAGGAAATAATAAATTAATGATTATAATATTAAGAAAACTCCTCTCCCCTCCACTATATAAACCACCCCTCACCCCCTATTTCTCCCACACCACTCAAGCTTCAAGCCATGCCTAAATTATTCCAAATACTCTTCCCAATCCCAACCCTAACTTCCAAGACCTGATTCTCTCACCAGTAGGCCAAAAAAAATACTTTAAGAAGATTTTCAAGGAGGAGTACTCAAGAGGTGAACCTTCATTCTCTTTTCTTTCAATTTCTTTTACAAAGTTCCATTATTTTTACTCCCTTATCACCTCCCCTCATATAAATTCCATGATAACTAAATTAACTTACATTTACTATATTTTTATTTTTATAATGGAATATTTCATCATAATCTCTCTTTTCCCCTTCTTTTATACAATAAATAAAAACACCATCCGAGATGTGTAAATTTATCACACTCAAGGAAGACATGTTTTAAATTTACATTAATATCTTCAATACCAGTCATGAAACCTTTTAAATGGTTTAAACAGGTCATAATATATGTATTTTATGTTGATTAATGTTCTGTAATCTTTACACGTTCATAATATGGAATAATAATACAAAACAAGTTTATTGTGCACAAAACTGCCAATCCAAATCCAAGCGTTTATTTTAACTCATCGAATGAGTCATCATCATGGTATATAACCAGAATCATTATAAGATAAATTTTATCTCTTTAACTTAACTAATAATTTATATTAATAATTCTGGATGTTTAACCATATTTCAAACAAACATCCATTCAAGAATACAAGTAAACGGATCATGAAAACCAAAGAAGAAAATGCTACCAAAACAATAAAATTTAATCTATAAAACCATAAAAAGGACATTAATGAACCTAATAAGGTCATAAAATATCAATTATATGTCGATTAGGTTCTTTAATTATTAATTAATGAAGCTAAATTTTATTATTCATGTCATTAAGAACAATCAAGAACACCTTTAAGCATAAGGTAAGGGATCCTATCTCTCACTTTTGTTCCAGAATCTCCCCTATGTTGTGCTCTTTTATTTTTAATTCATAATGATGAGGTTTATTTTCTAACCTCCACTATACTACCCTTGTAACATATAAACAATGTAATACCCCTTTAACTCTCATTAAGTCCTCTGAACAACACTCGTTACCTTTCCAAAATGTTTGTAAGGGGTTTCTCATCTCACTTTTATTTCTATGAGATTTTCATTGTTCGACACTTATTTCTTGTATGTGGTATATGTGTACTTCCATTTTATATATGATAAAATGATTATATTTATATTAATGTTATTCAATGATTCATTTTAACGTTATTAATTTCTGGTAATATGATTCGACTGATTACATTGTGGTTAGAGACTTTGTCTCAACTACTGTTTTGTTGTGACTAACTTTGTATTGTGCACCTAATAATCCTTTTGTGGTGTACCTACTACCCATTTGATATCACATTTCATTTGAAATTATATTTATATTAAATATCAATAATATCATACCATTGATATGTTTGTTTCCAAAATCATATACCATTTTACATACGATGTTTATTTGGAAAGTTATTTTAATTATGGAAATATTGATGAATCTGTATACTCTACTCTATAAGGATATTAAAAAGACATATTGATCTTGTATTGAATCAATGTATAAAGAATGATTTGGACATAAAGTGGTGGGTGGGGCCTGCTATAGCCCCTCGATGCATCGGTAGGTCTCATGAGACAAATCAGTTTGGCGATAAACCCTTCGAGTTTGTTTCAAAAAATAAGATGGGTTTCTACCCATAAAACTAAACTGTTTTAATGGTATTATGGTTTCATGTTCTAGATACATGATATCAAATTAATAAGAATTATATTTATTCATTATTATTTTTTACTATCCATGAGTTTTTCACTATAAAAAAATCTATGGATGTGGTTTCATTTTCAGTTTATTAATGGCTTGAGTTTTTCATTTATTCACCATGCCATATTGATAATTTCAGATTTATTATGATTCACTTATTATTGTATTCATGTTTCCGCTATTTGTAACCCTTACTGAGAATTTGATCTCATTCCTTTCATTGTTTACTTTCAATAGTTGATAAAGAAGAGACCATTTATTGAGTTCTTAAGGTTGCAGTTTTTAGTTTTCATTATGTATTGTATTTAGTAAACTTTTCCAATGTAATTTGAGTAACATCTATGTATCTAGTTTCTTCAAGACTTCTAAACTGATTGTTCCTTCAGGATTTTTCATTTCTTATAACCATTCCAATATCACAAGTAACACACTGGCTTCAGTCTAGAGGGGTTGGGGTGTTACAAGGATAGAAATTTTAAGATATTTTAAAAGACTCAAGGCTTTTGAGGAGAAAGGGGGAGGTGAGGGGTGGTATTTATACTTGAGGAGGGGTGGTTTTAAGTGATTAGATAATGATTATTTTATATTTAAATCCAACCACATTGGGGTGAAAATAATTCCAATAATTTTGGTTTATAATTAAATTTTAAAGGATTTTAAGGCCTAAAAAAACATCAAACAACCATTCAATGTTGTATTTTTAGGTATTTAATCTTCTAACTTTTAACATTAACCCACCACATTATTTTATTTATTATGCGATAATGTTTTCTACCATGATATTTTTTTTATTCCTTAAAATAAAAATTACCTTATAAAATTATTTGGACCTAATTATTAGAAATATTTAATCCATTTTACAATATTAAATTTATAAAACTGAAAAAAAGCAATTCTAACATGATACCCTTATAAATCATAAAAATACTTTTTTAGATGTTAAAATAATTGTTTTAAAAAATGATAAGAACATGTTTCTAAATGTAAAAAATTATGTTTTATGTCACTCCCAAAATATATTTTTATAAATAATAAGGGTTAATTAACTTGAAATCATGATCATATAATAACTATTTCATAATTTTTATGTAAAAACAATATTTTCACCTATTAACCCAAAAATAAAGTTTTTTATAAAATTCCAAAAAAATCACCCAAAGAAAATAATTATATGATTGGACAAAAAAATAATTTTATTTCATTAAAATAATTCTATAAATATGATAATTTAATCTTTTAAAAAACATCCTTATTTATTTAAATTTATCAATTTTATAGAAGAATAAACATTCCACCATTCTAAAATTACAAAGAACATCATGACAATATATTATCATGTAAAAAGTATTTTGTAAGATTATTTACAGAAATTTAGTTTAATCTAGAGATTATATATTGACCTTAATAAACATTTTTTATATAATATATTTATATTGTCACTAAAGAATAATTTTTTTTAATATCATTAAATAATCTTAACGATCATTTAATCGTGTCGATGTAAAAAACTACAATAATAAACAACTATTTTACTAACTAATGGTCCTAATGCTGATACACTATATTAGTATAAAATAATAAATTCTAATGATAATATTTCCAAATAAATACACCATCTTGTTTTTTATTTATCTTACACTTTTATTAAAATCAATGTTCAATATCATTTTTGAAAGGAATATTGTATTACCAACTCTCTCTTTCTATTATATGGTGCTATTCATGGGTGGGATGATTCTTAGTGATTGAGGTGACCCAAATTTTTATATTTTAATTTATATATATTCATTTTTAATATTCTCATTGTAATATTTCTATTAATAATGGTAATTTTTGTAGACCTAATGAACCTTTATTAAATAAAGTAATAATGTGTTGTTAGTTTCCTGGTAAGTGTGTTCTATTATTTTATTATTCTTAGTTGTAAAATTTCATTTCAACTTATGACGTAAAAGGTTATTACTGAATGTAAAAGTATTTCTGGGTGCTCAAAAAATAAGATTTATATTAATAACCCAAAGGAATTTTTTGGGAGTTACAGTTATACTAAAAATATAATAATTTAATTATGGTTTCAAAGGAATTAGATGCAAAATGAGCTAAGGAGTTTTAGTATCCATTCATATACTTAATATGATTGGGGTTTTCAATGAAATTGTGATATTAGAGGTCTCTCGTATCTTTTTTTTTTCAATTATGGAAATTATTATGGTATCCTTTATGATAATATTAATGTAGTTAGAATGAGTTAAATATCAATTTACTTAATATTCTCAATGTTTAAAGGATAAATCAACTGGTCATTTGATGCCAATGTTATAGTATTTTTTTATTAGTAAAAGTGGGTAAAGTATCAATCCAAATTAATATAAGTTATTTAGAAAGTTAAAAAATGTTTCTTCAAATATAAAATCAATTTCATTGAAATCTAGATTTATCAGCATGGAATGACATCATCTCTATATGATAGAAGTATTTAGGATACCTAATGGTGTTTAGAAAATTCCATGTAATTTCAATTTCAAGTATTAATGTTATAGAAATAAATTATTTGGGTTTGAATACTATATTATATGATGTGTATACATTACAAGTGTTGTAAATATACATGATTTTAAAATCAAGGAAATATTGATAATTTTTTTAAGTTTTTATTCAATTAAAGAAGCAAAGAGTTGCTACATAAAATAATTGAATGTAAAAGAATATATAATACTCAATTTAATCTTAGTAAAGGATGTTTATTGTTATATCTTTTATCTTATGTTATAAGATAAATATTTTTTACTAAGGAACAAATATTATAAGCTATATGAGATTAATACATACAGTTTATTACCCATCATATCTTATAACATACTTGGGATGAAGATAAGGATTAATTTTTTTCTAGGATAAAAGAGTTTTTATAAGATATTTTTTAAAATATGTTGAATTTTTATTCCACCACCATCAGTATAATATTTTAAATAAAGAAAACTTGTTTTAAAAACTTCTTTGAATACATTGAATACCACATATGGTATAGATTCAATAGTTACATTTTTAAATAGTTCCACTAAAATAAAATAAATGTTATTTCATAAACACAAAAAAGTTTGTTAATATTTGGATGAAATTATGAAAAGAATACAATGTAAAAGAGTCTAGTGGGTTTATTTTTAGACATTATGAAGTTCAATGTTAAAAATAAAATATTATAACTGTCCAAGTGAATCTCAATTTTATATCATAAAAGGTTTACGGTCTGTTGGTAATGTAATAATGTAAATAGTTACTTTAGTTACCATAATATTTAAAAGAAAAAATATGATGGAAAAGGGTCTAATAATGATGATTATATAGTTATAAAGAGTTATAAATATATAAATGAAGTTATTAAAATTGTAACATTTGATGTTGTTGAGTTAATATGTTTGAATATGTTCAAGGAGTTTATCAATAAGAATATGATTCTTAAGTATCACCATCATTAAACCTATAATACTCCATGGATTTTTCTCACTAAATAGTATAGTTGGATTGTTACATTAGATGGTCACATAATTATATAGATATTTAATGAGCTTAACACATCCCTTAAAAGTAGAGGAATCATAAGGCTGATTTAACAGTCTATCATATATGATATGTTAGATAGGTGTTTATATTTGGTCTTTAAGTACTATTAAAGGAGTTTATGGATATAAAATGTTTCTTTTTATACTAAAAGAAAATCCCCACTTTATAATTCTTTCACATTTGCAATATATAAGTGCATATTGATATACATTTTTTGAAGTGTAATTTCTACTTACCTCTCAATGCATGACTTCGTGTTATCCCGAAAAAATGTTTGTTGTGTAGTATTAGGGGTTATTATTAAATTTGAGGTTAGGGTGAGTATGATTCTTGTATAAATATGTAAACTATTATTAGTATTTTAAAAACGGGCTTTGTGAACTAGATGACCCATGATGTATACCATATAGAATATCATACGATGTGTATTTGGTATAATAGGGATGCAAGTTTGTACTTAAATTCCCCTCTACTTGAGTATTGTTTATTAATCATAGAGATACTATAAAAATGTTTTAAATATTATCCAATTTTTTATCAAGGTAATCATATGAAATTGAATATGATTTAATATATGATGAGGTTGATTAAAACATTCCAAAAATGTTTTATAAGATATCCAAAACGAATTTTGGTAAATGATTTCATAATTTATTTTATATGATAATATATAAGGTAAAATGGCACTAAGAATTTGTTGCTTTATTTCAAGTGGGATATTAAAGTAGATATTCCTTGAAGCCTTAAACTCAAATAATTATTTATTTCCATATCATATAGCCTGATATAGGAATATATTGGATATGATATTCTGAAATCTTAACCACTTTATATGCATTGAAATTAAATGTTTAATCCACCATTTAGATCTATTATACCAATAATATATCTTTATTATTATTGTTTCATGTAATTTAATGGTGGGAGATAGCTTGACCGGATGGTTATAACTAATGTAACCATAACACATGAGTTAGTACATGTTAACTTAGGAGTTTCTAGAGTGCACTATATAAATAGGAATTACCCATTTTATGGGAGTGTGATATTCTTGTATGAAGTATTGAATTAATATCTCCCACTCCCTTAACTCTAATCTTCTATCGCTCTCTACTTCTTAAGGAACTATCATTCCATGGGAGGACGAAGATTCCCACACATGTATCATGAGATTCAAGATAACCCATGGATACAACATGGATGGGGGATATCTTTTGGATGCCTCTTAGGTGATATTTATCAATAATATAGTGATTATGTTTATATAAACTCATTTGTGTATGTTAAAAACATGATTTCATCATTTTTTTGTTTACTCATGTTTTTGAGTATCTCTCATAGTGGTTCTAGGTTTAGTTTTTATATACTGCTTCTTATATTATATGGGACCATCATTTGATCCTACTAAAACTTGCATAAAATTCATATAAAGATTCCTAATAATTCATCCTCGAATACATGAAACAAAAAATTAATCCTTGAATAAAAAAACCTCCAAAAAGTAACTATAAGTTCAAACAGAATCATATTGTTACTCTCCAAAATAATTGTTTAAGAGTTTAATAACACATTAATCTAGTTAATTGGGAAAAGTGAATCTAAAAATTGTACCCTATGTAATTTTTTTTATTTTATAGAAGTATGAAATCAAAGTAAATCATTGGATGAGTACACTATTTAATTTCAATAGTTATCCCTCTTTGGGTGACTATTGAATGGTTGTGAATTCATGAAGTTTCCCTATTTTGAGAGATGTACAAATTATCTATTTCGAGTATGTATTGTATCATTTTCCTTGAATCCTATTTAGAATTAGTCATAAATTAATTGTTTTATGAGGAAGAGGATTTCTTACTTTTTGAGGTTGTGGGAAGTAATGTGATAACTAGGAAATGATATTAGATATATTTTGAGTAGATTCTAGTTTTTTATTGACCTCGTTGGAAGTTATAGTTAGAGTTCTTCTAGAGTGGAAGGATAAGAAATGGATGAGCTTAGTGTTATTGGAAACCAAAGGAGTTTCTGGTATATGAAAAACTTTAGTGCCTTCAAATGCTTTGTTGATTAATTGCTGGAATCTCAATTGAGCCTTGATGTGACAAACATTGAATCAACTAAGGGTCACTCATTTTTTGAGGTATGATTTTAAATATTATATTCATATAATAATTTTAGTATTAGGTTTTTATTTTTGTTTCATCTTTGTGAGAGAAAAATCTAGAAAAATTAGAGCATAAGGGAAAAAGTTTGATCATCATCTTGGATAGTACTGAAGTAAATATTCAATGATACTATATTAAAAGTGAGGAATATGGGTCCCTTCAATCTAGTTATCATGAGGTTATATTATGGTTTTAGTTAATTAGGTAATAGTTGTAATTTGTTACTTTAATTATCAAGGAATATAAGATAACGACTATCCTATGGTAAGGATTACACCATTGGATTTCCTTTCTTAGAAACCTTATACAGGTGTAATTTTAATGATTTTTAGTTGAAATGTTCATGGTAGACCAAAACTGAGGATTACTAAGGATTTATCTTGTCCTTTTTATGAAATCATCCTATATGTATCTAGTTAGAAGCAAAACAAAAAATTTATGTTTTAGTGTATAAAAAGAAAACAAAGTTAGTATGTTTAGTAACTGACTATTAAAAAAAAATAATCTATCTGATTGATGGATTTAGAGAAAATAATTTTTACACTGATGGGAGAGTCTTATAAATAGTTTAGTAAAATTATGAATCTTGTTAAAATCATAATATTTCATGTGAGACTATATATTTTAATGTGAAATGTTAAGAAGTGCTTGAGTGTAGTATTGAGTGTCATAGGTTTTAGTTCAGTCTAACAATATAGACCAGGGCTATGATGTTAGATATTTTTAATTTCTTAAATTTAATAGGAAGTGTTGAATCAATGTATAGGTGGGTAATTTAGTAAACACAATTGGGAATGGATCATCAGTCTAGAAAAGGAATCTTCTTAAATGAGTTCCAATTAGTTCATTTTGTTTTTCATTGAGTATGATGGATTATAAATTGATAAAATAAAATTATTTAGGGGATGAATAAGATATGTTATGGGTTTTATAATGATGTTTATTGAGATTTAATAGTTCATCTTGTTTGGATATAGTGACAACTTCATAATAACTAGCCAGAGACAGGGAATTAGAGTGTCTATGGGGTTTCAGTGGCTAGTGTGGTTCATAGGAAATGCGTTCACATTATTATTGAGGATGATAGGTGGTGTGGTAGTGAGGTTGTAATAACCCATTTTGTTATATGATGGTTTAAGTTTTTAAACTAGGTTTGAGTTGGATGGGATCTAGGGGTGTTTTTCAATTTGTGTTTTGATTATGAATTTATAAGATAGAGGTTAAATAAGTAAATGATTCTACAATGTTTGGAGGTTAATTTAGAGTTTTTATTTTATTTTGTTATGTTTTGATATTGATTAAGAATAATTTCATCAATAGTTATAGTCTTGAGAGGATATATGATCCATATAACTATTATTGGTTTATTTACAATGTGAAACAAGACCATACTAGATTGGTGGTGTAGGTTTCATGTACAAATTTAGTAGCTAGTATTTTTAGATGGAATGTATTAGGTTTATGTTATTAGATTATGGTATATAATTGGATGTTGGTATGGGTTTATAGTAAGTATTAGGTATTGGGTTGGAGTAACAGATTAAATAAATAATGGAAAACTAGATATAAGGTATTTTATGGAGCTATTAAAGACCTGGGAAATGCCCTGGGTGATCACCGACTACCCAATATCCATCTACCAAGTACCCACTAGAAATTTGGGTAGTTTTTTTAATTTCTTTTAAATGAATGTTTTTTATTAAAATTCATTTAAAACCTCACATACCCTTTAATCAATTTGACTGAACACCTATATTTCTATTTTTTCTATATTCTAGGGAGGATATCTCTTATGTTTTATCTTAGATCTATATACCATTCATCTTGGTGGATCAGTAGGGTTATGTAAAATATTTCCTCCACATATTTTCTTGGATTGTCTCATAGTTCATCTACTTTACATTCAAAAATACCAAATTAGGGGTTTCTTTTGAATTAGATAATTAAGTTTATTAACGTTGATTCATTTATCAAACATTGACAAGTGGATTCCTACAATTGCGAGGTGGTTAGTCTATAATAAGTCTCATTGGTTTATATGATTTTTCATATATCCTAGTATTTTAAGTGAATACTGGTTTTGGGTATGACCAAAAGAAGAAAAAACAGGATTCCCTTGCTCTATAAGTGATGATTGTACTCCATGTAGCCTAAAATGGGTTTCTTAATCTTGATGTCTCAAGTTCATGGGAACCGATGGTTGTGATTCCATGTGAAAGTGGCATCTAGATAAGGAATATGAGATGGAAAGAGTGTTTTTATTCATGTTATAGTCCAAGGTTCCATGAGAGGTACCTTATAAGATTATTTGATGGAGGAAGTTCTCAGTATGAGTTAGGGTAGTTGTAAAATAACCTTGACTATAACATCACATACACTACATACATAGATATTATATCTTTTTGATGAATAAAATTATAATCCTCAATAGGACTGAAAAGGTTTATAGTCTTTAGATATTAGATATATAATCTTCTTTATTTTATGAATGTTCTTCATCATCTCCCACAAATATCTTCTCACATATTACTTCTATTAGGATTACCCTACCTAAACTTTTCTTCATCATCTGGGGAAGTAAACATAAAAAAAGGTGATCTTAGATGCTCAACAAGGTTAAAAAAATAAAATATCAATCCATGATCATATTAAATAATAAGATAAGAACAAGGTTATGCAATAAATAACATAACTTAAGAAGTTCATGCACAACTGATCATAGATCATAAAAATCATTCATGACATAAAAAAATCATTTAAAAAAATAGACCATGGAATGAACTGCCCCTTCCTCGTTGTATTGGGAAGGAGATGAGATTCTAATTGGATGTAGACGATGTTCCCAAGGCACCAGAGGTTAGAAATAAATGCTGAGGGCTTCAGAAAAAATTAGGGAACTATTTTTTCCATAGAATAAAAACTACAAGATTCATTTTAACAAAGTACATCCAAAAAATAACTTCCCAAAAGACAACCAAACTATTCCCTAAAAAATTCCATGAACCCAACAACCATTCAAAAAATACCAATATCAGTTTACCAAGTGTAAGAATTAACAAAAAAACCTAGAGGAAAACAAGAAACTTACCTTGTATCCACAATAAGCTCCATACTCTAAGAACCACAAGACCTCCCAAGAATCTCGATGAACCACTCGAAAAATGATATTCCTTTCTCTTACCTGTGTCCCAAAAAATGACTTCTGCAAAAGTACCAAAGTTCCAAAGTAGGGGGTGAGTAAAAATACTCAGTGGTTTTACCTGAAATGAATTCCCCACACATGCCACTAGGATAAAACCATTATCACATTTATATAAAATAATTTATATAAAACAAGAAATAGTGCAACAATTTCTAACAATCCAAACATACCCTTACCAAGCCCCTTTTCATCCAAATCCACACAATACAGGGGAAATCTAAAAAAAAGAATTGATACACTTATTATCACACATTAACACAAAATTATATATTGTTTATCCACAAGAATAATAAAAAAATTACCATAATGTTTTACACATACAACCCGGTGTAACAATCATGATGGAACTGCTCGTCCAAGAATGTTTACAAATTTCCCAATTTACTGGTAATTCTGGACCACTCATCCTTAATGGTGGACCTTCCATCTTCAATCCATTCCCTTTTTATAGTGATATTTCCCACCCAATTCACATCCATCTCAATCACATACACGATCACTTAACCAACAATGATTATATAACCCACCAAGGCTACAACATGATGAAAACAACCAATTCCAAACCAAAAAACCCCTTAGGACATTATCCATGCTACATTAATGCCAATAAAACAATCCATTTTTATTTAAAACTATTTTTAAAACACATTTTCATATATCATACAAAGTAACTGAGTTTAGAATATTCATTTTAAAATCTGACAACAAGAACATATCACTGCAACATCCCCTTTTCCCCCAAATTCTAAAAATCACCACAAAATGGATTTCCAATGAGCTTCACACATAATAAACACAATTAATTTTAAGAAAAACCAATTAATTTTAAAAAAAATATTTTAGTTCTAGCAACGTAGAGTCAAGAGAGAATCCACCTACCTTAGAGTTTCAGTGAAATCGACCAACACCCAACTGCACCACAAATCCAAGTGAAAACTCCAAAAAAGTACCTTAGATCCCGTTCCCTATCAATAGAAAGCCCAAATATTACAACTTTAGGCAAAAAAAAATCCTATATCTATATGTAATGTGAGTATATATAGGAAACTGGGAGAGAGGTAGAGCAAGATATAAGGAGATCCAAGAAGGAACTAAGAGTGGAGATTTATTAAGATATAATCACCTTCATTGCACATTGAATATCCTTAAAATCACTTCTGTAATGAGTGGGATATCCCCCAAAAAACTTTAGAACTAGTAATCCCAAGTTGGGCTCGAGTGGGAGGAAGAATGGGGGGTTTAGGGGAAATCCTGACCAACCCTGGATTTAAAAACTCTATTTTTATTGCCGAGCACATTTAGCTCGCACGATTAGGAAAACTGCGTGATAACTATGTGCATGATATTACCTCAACAAGTATACTTCATATACTCCTAAAAAAATTATAAAAACCATGTGCAAATCGTGTGAAGCCCACTATCCCATGTTACATAGTTACCGGGAGATATGGCACAATTTCTCCCAATAGTACTCAAACCGTGCACCTTTTAAAAATATTTCAAAAATTTCAAAAACCATTGAAAACTGTCCCAGAAATTATGAAGAAACTTTAAAAACATAAAAAAGAATTAAAAATGGTTACATAACTCAAACCATGGGTGATAAATTATCCCCAATATTGGAATTTATGTCCTCAGAAAGTAGAGAACCATTGTGTTGTTGAAAGAGCTCGGGCCATTACTCTACCATCTCTTTCTTCCAATCACAGGTCTCCACCTAAATATAACCAGGATTCCATAAAACCCAAAATAGACTGATGATTTTACCACAAAATAATTTCTCTTTCCTATCCATAATCTACACTGGCATGCGCACCAACAAAGCATCCAGATCTAGATCAATATGATCCCATTGAATCACATGCTCAGGATCTGGCTGATACTTCTTTAACTGAGAAACATTGAACACATTTGTGCACTACACAAAACCTTGGTGAAAAAGAAAACCTATATTCCACCTCTCCAACCCACTCAAGTATCAAAAAAGACCTAATATACCTTAGAGATAACTTACCTTTTATTGCAAATCGAGGATGTCCGAGCCTAGGAGAGATCCTCATTAACACATGACCACCCAACTCAAATGAAAAAGACCATCGATGATGGTACACATACAATTTATGATGACTCTAGTACATTTCTATTCTCTTCTGGATCAACTTGTTCTTTTACATAGTCTTCTGGACAAGTTTTGGTCCCACTATCAAAGTCTCACCTGTTTCCACCCAAAAAAGGGGTGAACAACACTTACACCCATACAATGCTTCAAACGAAGACATCTATATCAAGACCTTATAATTTTTATTATATGATAACTCCACCAATATAAATTTCTCCTCCCATGATCCAATAAAATCCATCACATAAACCCGTAACATATCTTCCAAGGTTTTTATCGTCCTCTCATATTTCCCATCTATTCGAGGATGATACACCATGATCATCATCAACTGAGTCTGAAGGGATTTCTGTAAGGATTTCTAGAAATTAGATGTGAATCTTGGATCTCTATCTGATACAATCAAAACTGTCACACCATGCCTCTTTACCACTTTAGATATGTATATTTTGGATAAACCCTTCACTATATGAGATTCATGAATAGGGATTAAATGTGTTAACTTTATGAGCCGGTCCACTATCACCCATATGGAATGATGCTTCATAACCATTCTTAGGAGACCTATAAAAAAATAACACACTATCTATTCCCACATCCAAATAGGGATAGGTAAAGAATGCAACATGCCTTCAGGCTTCCAATGATCATCCTTGACTTGCTGAAAAATTAAGCATCTCAAAACAAACTCCGTCACTTTCCTTTTCATTACAGCCCACCAAAATTATGGTTTGAATGCCTTATGTAATTTAAGAATTCTACAATGTACAAAACATATAGAATGGTGATAATCCCAATTAATTTATTCTTAAAAATCCACCAGTACCACCATCCGATTATGAAAACACAAAACTAAATGCCCATTCAGTTCCCAACCCTCAATGGTCTCCCAACCACTGAGTTTCAACCTCATCACTATACAGTAGGAATGAAATTCTCGTGTCTCTTTAACTAATCTCACCATGTTAGGAACCAATGATACTATAATGAAGAAAACTCTATCACCCCATTCCTCAAATTCCAACCACATGTCATCTATGGTCGACATCAACTCCCACTGATACGATGCATGTTTCACCACCTGAGCATACAACTACCTACTTAATGCATCTTCCACAAAATTTCCCTTACCCGGTGTGTACATTAAGTAAAAAATCAAACATATGGAGATACTACATCCATCTCCTTTCCCTCAAGTTCAAATATATTTAAGAGAAAATATGATTTAAACTCTTATGATAGGTGAGCACCATGAATTTATCACTGAAGTGATAATGAAGCCACATTGTCAAAGCATGAACCACTACCACCAACCCAAATCATGCATGGGTAGTTCTTCTCATGAACCCTTAACTTCCTTGAGCCACACATGACCACATGATCCCCTTGCACGAGAACACACCCCATCCTTGATCCTTATGTGTCACAATACACCACACACACTTTTCTAGGTTTTGAAAAAACCAATATTGGTATTGACGTAAGGAGACCCTTATGCTCTTCAAAAAATTTCTGACATGGCTCATTCCATTGAAATGGAACATTCTTTATTGTCAAAGCAGTCATTGGTGAGTCCATTCATGAGAAGTCATAAAAAAATGCTGATAATACCCAGCTAGACCAAGGATGATTCATATCTAGAACATATTATTTGGTGGTTTCCATGAAATAATAGCCTCTATCTTTTCTAAATCAACTAAAACACCCTTATCAAAGATAAAATGGCCATGGAAACGAACCTACTGTATCCAAAAGTCACACTTTGACAATTTGACATACTACCGATGATCTCTCAAGATCCCAAACACTATTGGAATGTATTTATTGTGATCCACGCTTGTCACTGAATACACCAATATATCGTCAAAAAATACCACCATGAATGAATCCAGATATATATGAAATATCTGATTCATCAATTCCATGAACACCGCTGGTGCATTTTTCATTCCAAAGGGCATAACCACATATTCATAATGGCCATATCTACTCCTGAAGGTTATTTTCATTATATCTTCCTTCCACACTCACAATTTATTTTATCCTGAAAACAAGTCATTCATGAAGAACCAATGATGTCCCCTCAGATGATCTAACAAATAATCAATCCATGTAATTAGATATCATTTCTTTATCCTAACATGATTTAGCCTACGATAATCAACACATAATAGTATAGTTTCATCCACCTTTTTAACAAACAAAACTGGCACTGCCCATAGAGATGTGCTAGGCCTTATGAACACTTTGTTTTCTAACATGGACAATTTCAATTTTAATTCCCTCAATTCTGTCGGTTCCATCCATTAAGATGGAGGTGAGATATGAATGGTCCCTAGAAAAAGATCAATAGTAAACTCCACTTTTATTATGGGTAGAAATTCTAAAAATTATTCAAGAAAGACATATAGGAATAGATAAAAAAACGACTAGAAAAACACTATTCTAAAATCCTTCCATTGATGCAAACGATAATGGCGCTAACTGATGTGAGATCTTTCTAACAATTGGTTCCAAAAAAACTGTTTCACCAAAATTTTCATTCTTCTTCCCTCTAAAGAGATGTTTTATTCCATCATCTATCATGAAGCTAACCATTTGTACAAAACTGTCAATGTGGGCCTTAAACATTTCAAACCAATCCATTCCAAATATTATATCATAAAGATACATCTTAATCACTGAGAAATACCACATCAACTCAACTGCTTCCAAAACTATACAACATGCTCTACATAAGAAGATTCAGTACTCTCTTTGGCCTAGAGGAGTTTGTTGTTTTAAAACCAAAGGCATTATTTAACAAGTCAAATATAGAAGATCAATGATACAAGAAGAAATACAATAATTCAACACACTCTAATTAACCAAAAATTGTATCAAGGTATAATTTAAATGAGTCATACCTTTCACCATGGATGGTCCTGACAGATCATCCATCCCAACCTTCTCGGCTCTAAACAACTGCTTTCTTGACACACATTTTATAACGACCCATACATTACATACATTGTTATTACATCATAATTGAAGCACACTTATTACAACATATAACAAAACCAATAAAGGACCGTATAGGTATAGTGTCTTTAGAAACTGGGAAACGTAAACAAATGGTTCATAAAGCATCTACTTTGCCTCTCATTTATTTCATCATATCTAGAGTCCCTTTTTGGCATATTCTACTTAATAACCTTCTTCCTAACCTGGGGAAATAAAACATACAAAAGGGTGATCTCAAATGCTCAGTAATGGTAAACAAAAGAAATATCAATCGCATCGTATACATAAGCACATAACTTTTGGAAATCTTAACCTGCAAAAGAGATCATAATTTCATAACATGGGATAAATCATGGCAGTGAAATGTAATCACAATAATCATAACTTAAAACATGAAACTTTTTGGCATACACACATAATCATAGAGAATCATTTCTTGTTAGTCAAGACTCATTGGCAAGACAATCTTAGTGGACAAAGTCCCTTTCTGAACTGAGTCACCCTCGTTTCAGTCCTGTTTCACTGAACCGCTATAACCTACCGTTCCAGCCATGTCTATCTCATGAGATATAAAATCTTTACCCAATTCATTGGAGGGAGATATAGGTCCCACCCATCTCATAATGATACCATTCTTATGTGTGCCACAAAATCATAAATCATACATCATTTCATAACCCATGTAATAAAAATGGGAATCTTAAATATCATGACATCATAAAACAATTCATGTAAGATAAAGGAATTCATAAAAATATAATTCCATCACAACATAATCAAATAAATGTAATAATATGGATAAAACACAACCCTTTATTATTTTAGATAGAAAATAATTCTGATAAAACACTTGAACTCCATTCTTGAGGAAAATATCCTTTCTGCTTCAAAAACACTTTTCCTTTCTTAACATGTCGTACAATCATAAACTAAAAGAAGTTGATTAAAAATAAACCTGAAAACTTGTAAAGTAAGATTCTTGGAAATAATGTTTTAAAAATCCATTCATGCCGTATAAGTTAAAAAAAAACATTCTTCTCGTACTTTTGTCGGAAAAGTCAAAAAGTACCTCGTACGAAAAACGACAAAAGATTCCTTTCATATCTTTTACTAAAATCTCACCGAAGGGTAAAATTGGATTTAGACAATTGTAGGTGGATGGAAATAATATTACATATTGAGGAAACATGGATGTGGATGATAAAATACACCCTAGTAAATGCCAAAGTATATACAATCTCGGATAAAAATGAGATTGTGATATTTCCCTTACCTTAGGTCCGATATGCTCTGTACGTGTCCGAACCTCATGTATAATGATTTAAATAATGTTATTGACTTATTCCAGAATAATATTTATTTTTATGATATCATATATGGTCATATTCTTAGCTTCTTAGTAGTAATATTTCATTGCTACTTGTTATTCGGGTGTTTATAACTTTTTGTTCTTATGCGCGTCTTGTCAAATAAATTATTATTATTCTCTTTAGGTTATAGATAAATCATTTGAAGAATGGTATTAGTGTAATATATATCATATTCATTCATTAAATTCATTTATATAATCATTATGAAATGAATATCATGTAGAACGAGTCGCATCACATCGTGGAGACGGTATTCTGTACGTACGCACGAGTGATGATATCGTTCCTATGATCGTGGAATTGTATTGGAGTGTATGTATACTATTTAACAATCAGTATTACTTTATAATAGTCATATATAGTTATTATTTACACCATTATACCCATCCAAGTAAGGTGGTGGTGGAAAATAGATTACACCACGGCGTGGAGACGGTATTCCGTACGTACGCACGCGCGGTTATTACTTTTTCCATAGGATGGATAGATGGTGAAATAGGGTTGTTTCATACTTATAATAAAATATCAGTATATGAGTGATACTGATGTTATTAATTCATAACGAAACAACTAAAGAAGAAGAAGTGGAAGAAGAAATAGAGATGAAATAATCGGTAACAGACATTACCTCTTCTTTGAAGTGCTTCTTTGAGACCTTCTTTTAGGGCACTAAAATTGGTCTTTGAAGAAGACCAAGACCTCTAGGATGTCTCTAGGGAAGTGTAGAGGAGGAATTTTCCGGGTTTGGCCAAGCTTGAAGGCTCAATGTGGTGTGAGAAAGAGGGGGAGGAGGTGTCCTTTTATAAGGGAGGAGAGGGGCACCTTTGGGAAAACTAAAAATATTATTTTATTATAAAGTCAAGTTCGGTTTTAAATAGCTCCAAATTGATTTATTTAGAATATAAGGTGGTGATGGGTCGAAATCCTCTCATACAATAGAATTTAGAAAAGTTTAGGTATCAATTTTAACCTTATCATTTAGATTTAACTTTAAGTTAGATAATTTAACTTTTACCTTGTCTTCTTGTTTTCTTATACTATAAGGTTAATAAACTTACTATAAGCAGCCAAACGAACCCCAATATGTTTATTATTAATATATATAACCTTATATAAGTCATTTGGCCGAACCTTAGATTTTTATCAATAAAATAACAATTACTAATATAATATTTGTTTTAAAAACTATTTTATGTCAATTTTGACACTATTTAGTAATTGATTTTTGTGAAAATCATAACAGAATTATTAATTCGAACCAAGTTAATTATATAAATAATAACATGTCATATTAACCTAGAAAATTATTGGAATTCATAAAAAGTCTCAAATTACATTTATTTTTGTGTTTATAACATTAATTATGTCAATATTTCATTAATAAGATAATTACTGCATTATCTTTGTGTCATAAATAAATTAAATTATTTAATGTCTAAAAATTACAAATAAAATACCATTATGTAGGAAATCTTTTTATATTTCTAATTAATATTTATAGTCAAATTTATCTTATGTATAACCCCATATTAAAAATCATTTACTTATTAAACTTTAATTTTAACTATTTTAACCCTTCTTTAAATAAATTAATAATAAAAGTCCTAATCTAATCCAAGTGGGCCTAAATTGTCATATTTTATTCCTAAGTTTGTTTTTGGTCGAATTACGCTTATCCAATAGAATTGGGACATGTGTTAGGGTAATAATAATATCATCTTTACCCTTAATTACCCTATTTACTTTTAACCGTGGTAAAAAAAGTAAAAAGTTACTGTTCACCAAACATTATTTTCATCTTATTGAACCACATTTTACTTACTGACATCAACCGTGTCTCTCAGATTTTTGAAATTCCACTCACAGAAGCGGTAAAATTAAGTTTTACGAAAAATTCAGTTTTTTAACTACCATTTAGTGGTTTCACTATTCATCAAAAATTGAAAGTTTTCAGAAAAATACCAAAATTTCACCCTAGGATAATTTCGATATTCCGAATCCAAAAATGAAGTCCATTTTGAAAAATAAAATTTATAAATTTTCAAAAAGTGGTTATTACTATTCATAACGACTAGTTTTAATAATATTTTAATAGCATATCGTTGTTTAGTGAAACTCGGTATTTGCGTACGACGCAAGATATCGAGGAAGGTCGCGATTTCGTGTAAAGAAAGCCAAGAAAGTGTTGTGTAGAAAAAGATTCCTTTGATGATTTATATAACATAAAAGTCTCGGGTGTTACATTCTACCCCCCTTAAAATGAATTTCGCCCTCGAAATTCGTCACTTTGTAAGAAACAGATGAGGATACCTCTCCCTCATCATATCCTCAAGCTCCCATGTAGCTTCTTCTAATTGGTGGTTCCTCCATAAAACTTTCACCAATCGAGTGGTCTTGTTTCGTAGGACTTTTTCGCTACGATCCAGAATCTCTATCGGTTGTTCTTCATAAGAAAGATCTTGATCCAGCGGTACAACTTCTGAGCTGAGTACATGTGAAGGATCAGGTATGTACTTTCTCAGGAGAGATACATGGAACACATCGTGAACTTGAGAGAGATTCGGTGGAAGCGCCAATCGGTAAGCTACCTTCCCAACACGATCCAGTATTTTGAAAGGACCGATATATCTAGGGATCAACTTCCCCTTCTTTCCAAATCTCATAACCCTCTTCCAGGGAGATATTCGTAAGAACACTTTATCACCCACTTTAAACTGTAGGTCTTTCCTTCGGTTGTCGGCATAACTTTTCTGTCGACTCTGAGCTGCTCTTTTGTGTTGTTGAATAGATCTGACCTTTTCTGCCATTTCATCAACGAGATCAGGTCCTAATAGCTTTCTTTCCCCAACTTCATCCCAGCAAGTTGGAGTCCTGCATTTCTTTCCATAGAGAGCTTCATAAAGAGCCATCTGAATACTGGAGTGAAAGCTATTATTATAAGAAAATTCCACCAAAGGTAGGTGTTTATCCCAACCACCTTTGAAATCCATAGAGCAAGCTCTCAACATATCTTCTAGGGTTTGAATTGTTCTCTCAGAATGACCGTCTGTCTGAGGATGATAAGCAGTGCTGAAACTCAAATCTGTATCCAGAGTATGCTGAAGACTTCTCCAGAACTTCGAGGTAAATCTCGGATCCCGATCGGATATAATAGAAAGTGGTACTCCATGAAATCTTACCACTTCCTTTACATATATCCTGGAAAGCTGATCTAGAGAGAAATCCTCTCTAATATCAATGAAGTGTGTAGACTTTGTAAGACGATCAACTATGACCCAGATACCATTATTGCCATTGGATGTTTTAGGAAGTCCTGTGACAAAGTCCATAGTGATGTTTTCCCATTTCCATTTGGGTATGGGTAATGGTTGTAACATCCTCTTAGACTTCTGTCTCTCAGCTTTAACTTGTTGACAAACCAAGCATCGAGAGACAAATTCAGCAACATCTCTTTTCTTTCCATCCCACCAGAAGTACTCTTTCAGGTCCCTATATATCTTCGTGCTTCCAGGATGAATAGAGAATGAAGAACTATGAGCCTCATCCAGCAGCTCCTTCTTTAATTCGGGGATGGGAGGAACACAAACCCGGTTCCTGAACTTTATTATCCCATCACAATCAAGGTTGAATTCAGGAACGTTTCTCACCTTCTTTTGTAACTCATAATCTTCTTTCTGTGCCTCTTTAATCTTCACATGTATAGATGGTTTAACATTCATTTGAGAAAGATAATATTTTTCCCCATACATTATAATTCCAAGATCCATCCTTTGTAAATCCATAAATATTGGATCTTTTGTGATCCTCATCATTGATAAACTAGCATGGTCTTGTCGACTTAATGCATCTGCCACCTTGTTTGCTTTCCCAGGGTGGTAATGGATTGAGAAGTCGTAATCCTTAATCAGCTCAAACCATCTTCTTTGATGCATATTCAACTCCTTTTGTGTGAAAATATAATTTAAACTTTTATGATCCGTATAAATATCACACCTTTCACCATAAAGGTAATGCCTCCAAATTTTTAATGCAAAGATTACCACAGCTAACTCCAAATCATGTGTTGGGTAATTTTTCTCATGGATTTTCAACTGTCGTAAGGCATAAGCTATCACCATATCATTTTGCATAAGAACACACCCCAATCCCTTCTTAGATGCATCACTATAGATCACAAACCTTTCTCCACTACAGGGAAGTGTGAGCATAGGTGCACTTGATAACCTTCTTTTCAACTCCTTGAAATTCTCTTCACATTCCTCCATCCAAACAAACTTAACTCCTTTCCGAGTCAACTTGGTGAGTGGATTAGATAATCGTGAAAAATCTTTCACAAAACGTCGATAATATCCATCCAAACCAAGGAAAATTCGGATCTCAGTTACTGTTATTGGTCTCGACCATCTTTCGATAACCTCTGTTTTTGATGGATCCACAGATACCCCTCTTTTGAGATTGTGTGACCCAAAAATGCAACTTTTTGAAGCCAAAATTCACACTTGGTAAATTTGGCATAAAGATTCTCTTTTCTCAGGGTCTTCAATATAATTCTCAAGTGATCTTCATGCTCTTCCTTGCTCTTTGAATAGACAAGAATATCGTCTATAAAGACTACCACAAATTGATCAAGATAGTCTCTAAAGACTCTATTCATTAGATCCATGAAGATAGGAGGGGCATTAGTAAGACCAAATGGCATCACTATAAATTCATAGTGTCCATACCTTGTACGGAAAGCCGTATTTTGTATATCCTCCCTTTTGAACCTTAATTGATGATACCCTGAATGAAGATCAATCTTGGAAAAGTATTGAGCTCCCTGTAGTTGGTCAAATAAGTCATCAATGCGTGGGAGATGATATTTTTTCTTGATAGTGATCTTGTTAAGTTCTCGATAATCAATGCAGAGTCTCATTGATCCATCTTTCTTATTATCAAATAGAACATGTGCTCGCCAAAGTGACGCACTAGGGCGTATGAATCCCTTATCAATATTCTCTTGGAGTTGCTTCTTCAATTCCTGCAACTCAATTGGGGCCATTCTATAAGGTGTCTTTGAAATAGGCAAAGCACCCGGTACGAGTTCTATTGAAAACTCAACTTCACGATTCGGTGGAAGACCCTGTAATTCTTCCGGAAAGACATCATCAAACTCCCATACAATGGGAATATTCTTAATCGTGAGTTTCTCACCAACCATTTGAGAGAAATAACCTTCATTTAGTGGAATCAATACCCATAAAATGGAAGAAATTTCCACTGGAAGATTATGTTCATCCTTGGATTGATAGACAATCATAGATTGATCTGGAATATGAAATGTGACTTCCCTTCTTTGGAAATTGATATGAGATCCATATAAAGAAAGACAATCCATGCCAATAATCACATCAAATTCCACTATATGAAGGATCACAAGATTTGCAAGAAGCACTTTCCCACAAACTTCGATCGGAGAAGAATTATAAACTTTTAATGCGACTGTTGTGCCATTAGGTGTTGTCACAGCTAACTCAACATCTAATTATTGAGGTAATACGGTGATACGCTTAGAAAATTCTTCAGAAATAAAAGAGTGGGTGGATCCAGAATCAAATAAAACATTTTCTACTTTAGAGTGGATGGTAAGTGTACCTTTCACCACATCGTTATCATACTCCACATCGCTGATAGAAATTGCATGTGACTTTCTTTTGCCTTTAGCCTTAAGAGTTTGTTGACGTCGACCATCATCATAAACCCTTGGATTAGGGCATTTATTGGCATAATGACCCATCTCCTTGCACTTGAAATATTGAAGTGTAGTAGGTTCATTCTGTGTATCCCTTCCCTTGTTTGCATCATTAGACATCTTCTTCCCATCATCGCGGCATTCAAATGCCCGATGACCTTCCTTTCCACATTTGAAACATTTACTTGTCCCTTTAAGACAACTCCCTCTATGTTTCTTTCCACACTTTGAGCATAAGGGAAAGCTCATCTTCTTTTCAGTGGGCTCTTTAGATTTTTCTTTGAATTCCATTTTCCTCTTCTTATCAAACCCATAAGACTGATGGGTTAATCCGATTTCCATCTCAACTTTGAGAGCACATCGAACGATTTCCTCATAGCTATTGAAGTCCCTTATGGCTAAGGCCCTTCGAAGACTTGGTTTTAAGCCACTAAAGAATCGATCGATCTTACTCTCAGGTTGGATAATAATACCAGAAGCATACCTTTAAAGTCTTGTAAAATTTGCTTCATATATACCAACAGATTCATCATCCTTTTGCTTCAGTTCAAGAAACTCTTTCTCCATCTTTGTTCGGAGAATACGAGGGAAGTACTTATTGAAAAATAAGTTCTTGAACTCATCCCATTCCATGGACTCAATTTCATCTCTTTGCCTCGTATTCTTAATAAGATTCCACCATTCATCAGCGTCTCCTTCCAAACGATACACTGCTAGGATGACTTTATCATGTTCAGAACATTGAAGAACTGAAAATATCTTTTTAGTAGTACTAATCCATTGTTCAGCAACTAATGGATCAGTAGACCCGCTGAAAGAAGGTGGACGCTGCCTCATGAAGGATTCAACAGAATGTTGCTCCTTCCTTTTCTCGTTTGGAAGTCCTACATTATTCATAGCTTGAGAAAGTCGTGTGAGCATGGCTACAAGATTTTGAATTCCAGCTCCCATAACGTTTGGTTGCTCAGGGGGACAATCATTGCATTGCCCGTCGCATTCTGCATTAACACAATTCCTTCGGGTTCCAGCCATTGACTAAAACCAAGAATAATAGTGTGAGCAACACTAATTATAATAGGAAAAACACATACTCAAGAATAAAATTTCACACTTAAGGTCTTATCCTAGGTTATTCATGGCCATTTCTAAAACAGTAATATTGTGTTCTATACTTAGACTTATCCTTAGGGTTCTTACTAAGGCTTTCACATCCTAGTTTCCAAAGGTTGACTATACCTTTCCTCTGATACCAACTATAACGACCCATACTTTACATACATTGTTATTACTTCAGAATTGAAGCACACTTATTACAACATATAACAAACCCAAGAAATGACAGTATAGGTATAGTGTCTTTTGAAACTGGGAAACGTAAACAACTGGTTCATAAAGCATCTACTTTGCCTCCCATTTATTTCATCATATCTGTAGTCCCTTTTTGGCATATTCAACTTAATAACCTTCTTCCTGACCTGGGGAAATAAAACATACAAAAGGGTGAGCTCAAATGCTCAGTAAGGGTAAACAAAAGAAATATCAATCGCATCGTATACATAAGCACATAACTTTTGGAAATCTTAACCTACAAAAGAGATCATAATTTCATAACATGGGATAAATCATGGCAGTGAAATGTAATCACAATAATCATAACTTAAAACATGAAACTTTGTGGCATACACACATAATCATAGAGAATCATTTCTTGTTAGTCAAGACTCATTGGCAAGACTATCTTAGTGGACAAAGTCCCTTTCTGAACCGAGTCACCCTCGTTTCTGTCCTGTTTCACTGAACCGGTATAACCTACCATTCCAGCCATGTCTATCTCATGAGATATAAAATCTTTACCCAATGCATTGGAGGTAGATATAGGTCCCACCCATCTCATAATGATACCATTCTTATGTGTGCCACAAAATCATAAATCATACATCATTTCATAACCCATGTAATAAAAATGGGAATCTTAAATATCGTGACATCCTAAAACAATTCATGTAAGATAAAGGAATTCATAAAAATATAATTCCATCACAACATAATCAAATCAATGTAATAATAGGCATAAAACATAACCCTTTATTATTTTATATGGAAAATAATTTTGATAAAACACTTGAACTCCATTCTCGAGGAAAATATCCTTTCTGCTTCAAAAACACTTTTCCTTTCTTAACATGTCGTACAATCCTAAACTAAAAGAAGTTGATTAAAAATAAACTTGAAAAATTGTAAAGGAATATTCTTGGAAATAATGTTTTAAAAATCCATTCATGCCATATAAGTTAATAAAAACATTCTTCTCATACTTTTGTCGGAAAAGTCAAAAAGTACCTTGTACGAAAAACGACAAAATATTCCTTTCATATCTTTTACTAAAATCTCACCAAAGGATAAAATTCAATTTAAAAAATTGTAGGTGGATGGAAATAATATTACATATTGAGGAAACATGGATGTGGATGATAAAATACACCCCAGTAAATGCCAATGTATAAACAATCTCGGATAAAAATGAGATTGTGATATTTCCCTTACCTTAGGTCCGATATGCTTTGTACGTGTCCAAACCTCCTGTATAATGATTTAAATAATGTTATTGAATTATTCCAGAATCATATTTATTTTTATGATATCATATATGGTCATATTTTTAGCTTCTTAGTAGTAATATTTCATTGCTACTTGTTATTCGGGTGTTTATAACTTTTTGTTCTTATGCGTGTCTTGTCGAATAAATTCTTATTCTTCTCTTTAGGTTATAGATACACCATTTCCAGAATGTTATTAGTGTAATATATATCATATTAATTCATTCAATTAATTTATATAATCATTATGAAATGAAGATCATGTAGAACGAGTCGCATCACATCGTGGAGACGACATTCCGTACGTACGCACGAGTGATGATATCGTTACTATGATCGTGGAATTTTATTGGAGTGTATGTATACTATTTCAGAATCCGTATTACTTTATAATAGTCACATATAGTCATTATTTACACCATTATACCCATACAAGTAAGGTGGTGGTGGAAAATAGATTACACCACGGCGTGGAGACGGTATTCCGTATGTACGCACGCGCGGTGATTTCTTTTTCTGTAGGATGGATAGATGGTGAAAAAGGGTTGTTTCATAATTATAATAACATATCATTATATGAGTGATACTGATGTTATTACTTCATAATTAAACAACTAAATAAGAAGAAGTGGAAGAAGAAATAGAGATGAAAGAATCGGTAACGAACATTACCGCTTCTTTGAAGTGCTTCTTCGAGACCTTCTTTTAGGGCACTAAAATAGGTCTTTCAAGAAGACCAGGACCTATAGGATGTCTCTAGGGAATTGGAGAGGAGTAATTGTCAGGGGGTGGCCGAGTTTGAAGGCTCAAAGTGGTGTGAGCAAGAGGGGGAGGAGGTGTCCTTTTTTAAGGGAGGAGAGGGGCACCTTTGGGAAAACTAAAAATATTATTTCATTATAAAGTCAAGTTCGGTTTTAAATAGCTCCAAATTGATTTATTTCTAGGCTAAGGTGGTGATGGGTAGAAATAATCTCATCCAATATAATTTAGATAAGTTTAGGTATCAATTTTAACCTTATCATTTAGATTTAACTTTAAGTTAGATAATTTAACTTTTACCGTGTATTCTTGTTTTCTTATACTATAAGGTTAATAAACTTACTATAAGCAGACAAACGAACCCCAAGATGTTTATTATTAATATATATAACCTTATCTAAGTCATTTGGAAGAACCTTAGATTTTTAGCAATAAAATAACAATTACTAATATAATATTTATTTTAAAAACTATTTTATGTCAATTTTGACACTATTTAGTAATTGATTTTTGTGAAAATCATAACAGAATTATTAATTCGAACCAAGTTAATTAAATAAATACTAACATGTCATATTAACCTATAAAATTAATGGAATTCATAAAAGTTCTCAAATTACATTTATTTTGGTGTTTATAACATTACTTATGTCAATATTTCATTAATAAGATAATTACTGCATCATCTTTGTGTCATAAATAAATTAAATTATTTAATGTCTAAAAATTACAAATAAAATACCATTATGTAGGAAATATTTTTATCTTTCTAATTAATATTTATATTCAAATTTATCTTATGTATAACCCCATATTAAAAATCATTTACTTATTAAACGTTGATTTTAACTATTTTAACCCTTCTTTAAATAAATTAATAATAAATGTCCTAATCTAATCCAAGTGGGCCTAAATGGTCATATTTTATTCCTAAGTTTTTTTTTGGTCGAATTAAACTTATCCAATAGAATTAGGACATGTGTTATGGTAATAATAATATCATCTTTACCCTTAATTACCCTATTTACTTTTAACCGTGGTAAAAAAAGTAAAAAGTTACTATTCACCAAAAATTATTTTCATCTCATTGAACCACATTTTACTTACTGACATCAACCGTGTTTCTTGGATTTTTGAAATTCCACTCAAAGAAGCTGTAAAATTAAGTTTTATGAAAAATTCAGTTTTTTAACTACCACTTAGTGGTTTCACTATTCATCAAAAATTGAAAGTTTTCAGAAAAATATCAAAATTTCACCCTAGGCTAATTTCGATATTCCGAATCAAAAAATGAAGTCCATTTTGAAAAATAAAATTTATAAATTTTAAAAAAGTGGTTATTACTATTCATAATGGCTAGTTTTAATAATATTTTAATAGCATATCGTTGTTTAGTGAAACTCAGTATTTGCGTACGACGCAAGCTATCGAGGAAGGTCATGATTTCGTGTAAAGCAAGCCAAGCAAGTGTTGTGTAGAAAAAGATTCCTTTGATGATTTATGTAACATAAAAGTCTCGGGTGTTACACATTTATCTTTATTTCCCTACTATAGAGTCATTGTGTTCCATGAATCAACATGACTATCATTAATCTACAGATGAGGGGTATGATTTCACCCCCATCCTTTCGAGGGATATGATGATTGTGACCCCTAAAGAGTGTCATGAACACCCGACCTCAGAGAATTTCAACAATAACGCTGAAGATTCACCATATTCTTACAACTATGGCATGCACGAGGTTGTTTTATAAGATCCCACTTGATGTGGCTCATAGAGGTGCACTAAAAACATCATAGCTTACTTTGAAGATTTGGAGGAAGATTCATAGATGTTTCTGTCATATTTTGGCCATAATACTACCCTAAAAATAAGTTTCCCTCTTACGCTTGATGAAAATGTTAGAGTTCCTCCCATTTCCTATGGGTACCAACATACTTTCCCCTATTATATCCCTGAATATATACAATTTAGATACTTAGACTCTATTCACTATTTCCATTTAATTAGTTATACATAACACTACTATTTTAGAATGAATTTCCAGCCTCAACCCAACTTCAAAAATTTATTCCTTCAATGATGTACTACCCACCACCTCAGGTGAAAACCAAACTATGTTCATAAACATAGCCACATATTCTCTTATCAAAAGGTTGTCTTTATTTAAACGAAATAAATACATTGTGCACTACATCCTGAATGTATGTGGGTAGAATTGTTTGTTAAATAATTCCTTTAAATCCTCCCATGTCATCCTTTGGTCTGTTCCATCTTGGACCACATTCTTCCACCCCTAAAGGGAAAGATTCTCCAACATGTACATGGCTAACTTCACTTTCATCTCCCCTAGTGTTCCAAAAAGTTAAAATATTTTATTCATTATGTTTAACCATGATTTTTACCTTTCTATCTCCAAATCACCCCTAAAATGGGTGGATTATGAGTTTGAATCTGAACCACATGATCCACATGATTTGGCTCATCTCTATTATTCTCACTTTCCATAGTTTGGAAAGCCTACACTATACTCTGCACCAACTTCTTTCTCACCCGAGAAACCTCCTCAACTAGGTCTCTACGATGCCTACCTAGTGCCATTTCAATCAACAGAATAATAAAAATAAGTCCTGCTCTCTTATAAAGAAAATGTTTACCATTTCAATTTCAATTACATCGCAACTATCACAACCAGGCTTTCCACAAGTTCTAATTTACCATGTTGCACCAATTTTAAAAAATCCACCATGTTTTGAATATTTTTCCATTTTAAAAATACCGCAACTATCCATGTTTCAAATCCATCCATTTTAAAACCAAATCATATTTTTTAAAATTCACAGATTCATATCACACCGTAAATCATTTTATCCCAATTTAATTTACATCCTAGTGGGAAGTCATTTCTACCAGTCTTGTAATTCTCATCTCATTGGCCACACCCACAACAATGAGATTTCCAATTCCTATATTTGTCTCGAAAACACTTATGTAACCAACTCCCTGGTAACTTGATGTTTAACATAAAAAGTTTAGCTACGTCCTTTTATATTATAGATTTCATGTTCCAACAATCCTATACATTGATAACATCCCAACTCAAGGAATTGACCAAGAATGAATGCCAACACCAAGACCAATAATCAATGCCCATGAACCGAGAAAACGTGAAGATCAAGGGCCGAACAAACTAATACCACATGTAACATCCCACCCCTTCCTCATTGGCTTGAGAAAGCCGTGAGATGCTACTTGTCCTTAGGATACATTCCCAACACACTAAAGGTTGGAAATAAATTCTGAGGTCTTCAAGAACAATTTGGGAATATTTTTTACATTATAATAAAACCAACCAAACTACATGATGCATGTTAACAATGTACACCCAAACAACAAATTTCCATAAGACAACCAAACTATTCCATAATAAATTCCATAAATCCAACAACCAATCAAAAAATCCCAATATCAGAGTACCAAGAGGAAGACTTAACAAAAAAACCCAAATGAAACCATGACACACTCCATGTATCCACACTGAGCTCCATGCTCTAATAACCACAAGACCACCCAAGAATCATGATGAACCACTAGAAAAATGAAATTCTTTTCTCTTACTTGTGTCCTCGAAAACAACATCTATAAAAGAAAAAAAGATCCAAATAAGAGGGTGAGTAAAAATATTTAGTAGGTTTTCCCCAAATGAAATCCCTACACATGCCAATAGGATAGAACCATTAGCACGTTTATATAAAATAATTCATATAAGACATTAAATAGTTCAAAAAGTTTCAATAAGCCAAAAACACCCTTACCAAGCCCCTTTACACAGAAAAGCTACACAATAAAAGGGAAATCCAACAAAAAAGACATAATCCATTTACTATAACACATTATCACGAAAATTCCATCTTACCTATCCAAATACGTGATCAAACCATATCCATAAAGTTTCACACACACAACCCGATGTAAAAATCATGGTGGAACATCCTGTCCAAGACCGTTTACTACATTCCCAATTTAGTGGTACTTCCCAACCTCTTATCATTGATGATGGTCCTTCCTTAAAATATACATCCATATTTTATAGTGGGAATTCCCACCCACTTCACATCCATCTCAATCAAATACATGATAACATAACCAACAATTATCATTTAACACACAAACACCACAATATGATGCAAAAAACCAATTCCAAATAAAAATATCCCTTATGACATTTTCCATGACACATTATCCTTAATAAAATAATAAATTTTTATTTAAAAACACATTCAAAACCCATTTCCAAAAATTAATCAATGAAAACAATTTTAAAATCATTATTTTAAAATCCAACAATAAGAAAATATCACTGCAATATCCCATGTTACCCAAAATTACAAATATAATCACAAAATGGATTTACAATGAGCTTAGAACATAAGAAATAAAATTAATTTCAAGAAAAACCAATTTATTGAAAACAAATCTTATAGTTAAAGAAATGTGTATTTTAAAGAGAAATCACATACCTTAGACTTTCAGTGAAATTGACCAATGCCCAACTGCACAAAAAATTAGGGTGAATACTCCACGAAACCACCACAGATCCAATTAACTATCATCCAAAATATCAAATATTACCACATTAGTCAAAAATAACCCTATATATACATGAAAAAGGTGTATATGTAGAAAAATGGAGATAAATGGGGGGCTAGATCTATAGAGAACCAAGAAGGAACCAAGAGTAGAGACTTATCGAGAGAGAATCACCTTAAACGCACCTTGAAAACCAATATAATCAATTCTGAAAGGAGTGGAAAATCCCCAATAACCATTAAGATTGATTAATCCCAAGAGGGGATCTAGTGGGAGGAAGAATATAGGGTTTACCAAAATTACCGTCGAAGCGTGAATTTAAAAACCCTATTTTTATTACTGCACATAGTTAGCTCGCATGGTTAGTCAACCCATGCACTAAATGTGAAAATTATATTACCTCAACATGGATCTTTCATGAACTCCTTGAACGGTTAGACAAACCATGCACAAGCTGTGTGAAGCCCACTATCCCATGTGACACGGTTACCTGGAGATCTGACACGGTTTCCCCTAACCGTGCTCCGACCGTTCACCCTTTAAAAAGATTCCAAACATTTCCAATACCTTCCAAAAATCTCCCAAACATTACCTAAACACTTTAAACAAATAAAAAGAAATAAAAAACAGTTACATACCTCAAAATCAGGGTGCTACATACCATAATAGTGAGAAATGACCTTATATCAATTATGAACCATAATATCATGTCATAAAATTGTGGGACCATTATAAATATAGAAAACCATTTCATATATCTGTTTTACTACCAAGACCATCAATATAGAAGATAAGGACACAAATGTTTTCTATAGTGGATGAGGACACACCTGTTTCCCATAGTGGATTAGGATGTACCTATTTTCCATAGTGTATCAAGATTTACTAATTTTCTATAGTGGATCAGGACACACCTATTTCCCATAGTGGATCAAGCATGTTGACTTGTTTCTAATTTTTATCCCATGAGATATAAATATTTACCCAATTAATTGGAGGAAGATATAGGTCCCAAATTTTATATAATGAAAACCATAAATATGTGTTCCACATGAATATAAATCATTCATCATATCATAACCCATGGAAAGAAATGGGTTTCATAAATATTCATCCTAACATAACCCATGGAAAGGTAATGGGTTTCATAAATATCATTCAATTATTAACATAAAACCAACCATATAAATAATAAGGAAAATATCCTTGAATCATTACCTTAGTAAATCCAATGTAACATCAAATTATTTATGCCTAATGGAAAATGGTTTTGAAAGATCACTTGAAATAAATTTCGAGGCAAATATCATTTCTGTTTTGAAAACATTTTTTATATCCCCGAAATTCAAAAGGAAAACATTTTATTTGAAAATAACCTTTTAATATTTTAAAGTATTCTTTAAGAAATTAAGGCACCATGATATTTGTAAAATCCTTACATGCCGTTTATGTTATAAAAAACATTCCTTTGTACTTTTGTAAAAAGAAACATTAAATTAGGTTTTCTAAAAGAAAGTCATTTGCAAATAATAATCTAGTTAACATTGAAAATAGACTATGTATATCAGCTATAAATCCACATAAAATAAGTGTCAATACAAAGTAATATAATCAAAATTTATTTCACATAGAATCTTAGTATGACATAATAATGGAATTATAATAATAACACAATGAAATTAAATTCAGTTATGAATTCCCTTACCTCAAGTATTTCCTTTAATTTTTCATGTTCAGACCTTATATATAATAAATATGGATTTATTATAAATCTATTATATAAAAATAATTTTAACATATCATATATTATTTATTTATAACATCTTATCACCCATTTATTTATATTGTTTTTATCAAAATCACTATTCTGGGTGACAACTACTTTGTTTTCCAAACATGTTTCGGATCAACAGTATTGGTCCTTATACATTGATCTTGGTATGATAATTTATAGAATATTAATAATGGAATAGAAATACTATATAATAATTTACTAAACATAACAATCATTCATATACAATATAGATAAAAAAATGAATTACACCGTATAAGGAGATGGTAGGCCGTATGTACGTTTGAACGCTATTTTCATTTTTTGATTCATGGAATGAAAGAAAGGTAAATAATAATTCATATTCATGAATAATTATTATATCATATATATATAATATATATTAAGTTAACCCATAATAATACACATCCATAAATTATGGGGATGAAAAATGAATTATATTGCTACATGGGGACAGTAAGCTGTACATACGCACGAGCGATAGTTTCACTTTGTTTGATGGGAAAGAGGGTGTGTAATGGTGTTTTCATAATAATAATAAACATTAAGAATAATTATTATACTGGATTTATTATTTTATGATAATAATTATAGATTTATAGGAGGTAAGGAAGAGTAGAAAAATAAAGTGATCTGTTAGAGCGATTAACACTTCTTCAAAACGCCTCCTTTGGATATCCTCTAAAGGGATCTAGGGTATGGTATTTTGGGGTGAACATAACCTATAGAATATTTATAGGGAAGTTTAGAAGAGAAATTTGTAGGGTAATGTTGATATATAAGGCTTAATGTTATGTAAAGATGTGAGGTAGGTGGTTCCCTTTTATAATTGCGGTGAGGGATACTTTTGGAATTTGCTAAGAGATTAAATTATAATAAATTGATTTTCCATAGAATTACAACAAAATTGAAATTTATTAGAATATAATATAATATAAGTTTTTAATATAATAAAATAATTAAATCTAGACAAGTTTAAGTATCATTTTAAGCCATATCATTTTGATTAACCCTTTGGTTAATTATTTATGACCTCAACCATAGTTACCATTCTTTTAATTATAAAGGGATAATAATGTAACTATAAATGAAAAAATGACTCATAAGGGGATAATTTATGATTTTATAAACTGTATTAATTTTACATGGATGAATATCAATTTGTTATTAATTTTAAATGATTTAGTAAAATAATATTTTGATAAATTATAAATAATTTCAATTCCAACACTATTAATTTATTTTGACTTCAATTACATCACGAAAAAGTGGAAATTAGAATATAATTATTTTAAATATCTATAATATGTTATATAGATCTATAAAATTCATTTCTAACATTTAAAAATTCAAATTATTTTAAGCATAAGTTCTTTTTAAAATCATTTATTTTATTTTTCAATTAATGTAATAAATTTTGAATTAGTATTTCACAAGAATTTAAGGTAATTATATAATTTCAAAAAACTAAAAATAATTTTCTATAATTAAAATAATTTAATTAAGGTATAAATATCCATTTATTTTTGTTCATATCTTGATTTTTCCCTATGTGGACACATAAAAGATATTAAATATGAAGAGAATGAAATTTTGTAACAATAATTGATTTGAATAACATATAAGTTATTTTCATGGAAAAATGTCCATTAGACAACTAAAATTATATATTATGGTCAGAATTGTACAATCATCTACATCCAATAATTTTTTTTGTACAATTTTTGGTCATGGTTATACCCTTATCATTTTTTTAACCGCCTACTAACTCTTTTGAATATTACCGTACTATTAAAATATTTTACTATATAAAGGTCAATAATATTACTATATAATTTCAAAAGACTGAAAAGTGGATTGTGCTATATTTAATTAAACATATCATAATATTTTTATAGATTTTAAAATTTTATTAAATTTTAATGATTTCATAAAATGTTATTTACAATAAAATATTCATAATGTCAATTTTGAGGTCAATTCATTACTTTAAAATTAAAAATATCATGATCACACATAAATTAAAACTAACTATTTTATTTAATCCTTCAAATTTAACGGTCATATATAAATTTTTTGGATGACATTAATTTTATCAAATTATATTTTTTTAATACTTTTAAAATCATTTATTTTATTTTATTATTAATTGAATAATTAATATATTATTGTTGCGTAATTATTTAATGTAATTATTTACTCACTAAAAATTAAAAATAAATTACCATTATGTAGAAGATATTTTATATTTAAAAATAATATTTGTAGTTGAACTTATTATCTGGATTACCCCATATAAAAATGTCACACCTATTTGAAACATAAGGGTGACATGTTTGATTTTTCATTAACTAAAATACTATAAGAGACTTAATGGAAACCAAGTGGATCCAAGAGAACACAAATTAGACCCATGGATGAATTTTGTTGAAACATAATCAACTAATAGAAATGGAGAAAGTTTTAGTGCCATTTAAAAATTCTTATCATATTATTTTTACCTTTAATTACACTATTTACTCTTTATCGTGGTAATGAAAATTACAAAGGTTACTATTCATTTTGGGAAAAAATAAATGTAAAATATTTACTAAATTTGGAACAAATGATTAAAAATTTGGAATAATTTTTTCAACATTTATAATGATGAAGTATTTGAATTTAATTTAAAATAAAACCTTAAAAACACGACAAAAATCAGTTTTTTGAAAAAATTCCCCTTTTAAATATAAAATTTGTTTATTATAAATTTGAGTATAAAATATATTTAAAAAAACTTGGATAATTATATATCAAATTTAACTTATTAAAATTTAAAATTAATATAAAAAAATAATTTATCCTTTTAGAAACATGAAAATAAAAATATAGTTTACAATAACAATTTGTATTTTTCAATATTCCTTGAAAAATAATTATTCTCATAAAATTATAAAAAACATGTTTTAAGATAATTTTAGAATTATTAATTCTAAAATGAAAATATTTTTTTGAAATAATTTTTTTAGAACATCTAGAAATTAATATTCACTCATAAAAACAAGAAAAATCATTTTTTAAGAAAACATATTTTTTTATGAATAAAGTGACTTTACTAAAAAATGTGGGATCATTTTCATAGAACATATTAATACAATTGTATTTAGAAATACCATTATATTTATTTTATAAATTTGTTATTCATATTCATACCTTCCAATTTAATGGCTAGGTTATATTGGACATAAATTATTTTAATAATATTTTGTAGTTTAGGAAAACATGCTGTTAAGTGAAACACAATTTATAAAAGAAATTAAATTATTTAAAAATAAAATTCATAAAAATATTATAATGTTACATTATAACACCCTTAAAAAAGAAATTTTTCCCTCAAAATTCATCTTGATCATCAAATGTCATAACATGTGATCATTTTTTCATAGAAACCCACATCATATAACTGAATAATAAAACTTCCCTTAAAAATGGAAAGTTAGAAACATAGATGTTACCTGAAGTAACACATAACTAGGTTTACTCATAGTAAACACATTTAAATATGGATTTTAAAGGGAAAAATACCATATAACAAATAGATAGTGATGGAGAACATAATCAATGTATGACAACAAAACCATTAAACAAAAAAGTCTACAAAGGTCATTTATATCATAAAAACTGATGATAATATGATAAAATTTTATTTCAAAAAACTTTGGGAGGATACTATTAATTAAATTAATTTCATAATTATAATATAATTATTTGTTTGTACCATGATCAATTACCACTTCATCTCTTACTCTAAGAAATGAAGTTGAAATTGCATTGCCTGAAGAATTGGTTGATCATAAGATCCCTAATGGGTTGATAAGTTATTCTTTATATCTCTAGTTATTATTATAGAAAAATGGTTATCCCAAGTTATCCAATATGAATAAATATTCATATAATTAAGTAATATATTTATATATATAACCTCCTCTAAAATTCAACTTTAAAAATTTCATATATGGATACCCTTATAAACCTTCCAAAAGATTAAAATTATAAAAACTCAAAAGAAGGTCACTATATTTAGAAAATTATCTTATAATTTATCCCCTTAAGAACATGTCATAACTCTTAATTGTCACATATGTGAATAACATTTTCATGCATTCTCTTTAAACATGGTAATAACATGAATTACCGTAAAACATTTGGGAAAACGTGAATGCTTTCAAAAATTAAATATTTCCAAAAATTTCTATAAACTCAATCCATGATATCATTAAAAAGCTTTTGACCATATTACTAATTAGTTCTTAGGTTATAAATACTATATCCTTTATTTAATCATAATCAAACATATCTTTATATTATTATTATCCAAACATCATGCACACACTAAGGATTTTCTTTCCCTTAATAACATGTTCTACAAAAAATATCACCTTACCACCTCACTCACTTTTCATGGTTACCAGTATGATTAAACATATGATTTCAAATTATTAAGTAAAAACTACAGTGAACCCATCCTTATAATTTTCATTATTCCATAATACAGTAAAATTACTTTGATTTCATTATAATTGAATTACAATACATTGACACTCAATCATTCAACTACCTTCTAAAACCATTAATCAGGATTCATTGTTTTATTCAATAACAATTGTTTAATCTCAAATTTAATTTATAGTCTCTTCATAATAAAAAATATAACCATTACTCATAAAACCATTCTTATTATCTTCATAAGATTTCAACCTAGGAAATGAATTTTCATAATACCCACACATTCCTTGTTTAAAAAACTTAAATGAATGTGATGCCTTATGAATACCATTATAGTAATCAATTGTGTTAATTGAACCTTTCAATTTTATTTTGATATTATTTTCTTTGTTTCCTTCTTTTCCACACATTATGAATCATATAGTTTCTTTAAAACATTCTATTTGATGCCTCTTCCCATATTCTCACTTGACAAATCTTTAGGTTTCTTTCTCTATAATCACTATAAAATTCCATATTCCTCTAATTATATTGGTCAGTATACTAAAAAATGTTGAGATTATTGATCATATTATGAGATTTATGATTAGGAATAATAATAAGGTTTCACCTTCCATCTAACATTTCATATTTTTTCTCATGAGGAAGATCATTCCATCATCCATCACATTCTCCATTATCATGAATCCTCTTGGTTCCAGTCATTGTCTAAAACCAAAATTCATAGTGTGAGAAACAGTAATCATAGTGGGAAACCCAATAATAATGAGAGATTATGTCTAAATCATGAAACCTACTTTTTAATAAATTAATCCTTAGGTTTAACCTATGTCATTCTTGATCATTATAACAGTTGTAGGACTTTATCCTATACTTAGTGCTATCCCCAAAGTTTTCATAAAATTTTTCCAAACCTAATATCTAAATATTGTCTAAACCCTTATATGTTACAAACTATAATGTCCCATAATCTTCACACATAGATATTACATCTTTCTAGATGAATACAAATATAATCCATTCTAGAACAGTAATGATTTTGAGTCTTTAGATATTAGATAGACAATCTTCTTATTTTATTAATGATATTTAATATATTTTTTAAAGATCATCTTACATAGTACCCCTATTAGGAATACCCTACCAAATCCTTTCTACATCACCTGGTGAAGGAATCTTATGAATGGGTGATCTCATATACTTAGTAAGGGTAAACATATGATATATCAATCGAAGATCATACTAAATCCTAAGATTAGAATAAGTTTATATGATAACGAACATAACTTACAAAGTTCATACCAAACATTTCATATATCATAAATATGATTCATGGTATAAACATTATCATATCAAAACATATGGACCATAAGAGTGAGAAATAATCATAAATCAATCATGAACGATAAGATCATATCATAATATTATGGAACCATCATAAATATAGAAAACTATTTCATATTTCAAGGATTACTACCAAGACCTTCAAAATAGTT
This sequence comes from Viscum album, assembly GCA_963277665.1. Lineage (NCBI taxonomy): Eukaryota > Viridiplantae > Streptophyta > Magnoliopsida > Santalales > Viscaceae > Viscum > Viscum album. The sequence goes on along the minus strand of OY728165.1, from coordinate 1,709,411,605 downwards.
GATCAATAAATAAATATTTCTCATAGAAGACCAGGATAAAATTACTTCTAATAGTGGATCAATATGAACTTATTTACCATAGTGGATCGGGATGCAGCTATATCCCATAGTGGATTTAGACACAACCATTTCCCATAGTGGATCAAGCTCATTGACATATTTCCCATTTTTATCTCATGATATATAAATCATTACCCAATGCATTGGAGGGAGAAATAGGTCCCACCCATCATATATTTAAAACCATACATATGTGTACCACATCAACATAAATCATTCATAAAATCATAACCAATGAAAAGAAATGGGGTTGATAAACATTTCATCATAACATAATCCATGTAAAAAATGGGTTTCATAAATATAATTCCATCATAAACATAAACCAACCATAGGAAGAATAAGGATATTATCCTTGAATAATAACCCTATTAAATAAGAATTAACATAAAATTACATTATCTTAGATGGAAAATTGTTTTGAAATATCACTTAAAATAATTCTTGAGGAAAACATCCTTTCCATATTTAATTTTTTTACAACTGTGAAATTAAAAAGGAAAAAATTTTCTTTTAAAATAAAACTTTAAGATTGTAAAGTAAGATTCAATACATTAAGGTATCTTGAAATAAATAAAATCCCCTCATTCCATATAAGTTAAAAATATTCCTTTTTTACTTTTGTAAAAAGAAACATTAAAGGAGATGATAGGACAAATGTACGCTTGGAGGTGATAAGCCATATTTAATCATTTTTTAAACATCATATATAATAATTATATAATTATATATATATTTATATATTTATTTATAAATATTTCTATTATTTATAAATAAAAAAACTAATTATACCATTCATGGAGAGGGTAGGCTATATGTTTTCATGAATGCTATTTTCATTTTTATATTGATGGAATGAAAGAAAGGAAAATAATAATTAATATTGAGAGAATAATTATTATATCATATATATCATATCTATTAATTAATTTCATCATAATACCCATCCATAAAATATAGTGATGAAAAATGAATTGTATCACTACATGAAGACTGTAAGCCATACATACGCACGAGCGATGCTTTCAATTATTGTTTGATAAGAAAGAGGGTGTATAAAAGTGTTTTCATAATCAAAATAAAATTTCATAATATTTATAATACTAAATATATTATTTTATGATAAAAATATTATATTTATAGTAGTTAAAGAAGAGTATAAAAAACAAAGAGATCAGTTAGAGAAATTACCTATTCTTCAAAACATCTCCTTTGGATCTCCTCTAAGGGGATCTAAGATTGATATTTTGAGGAGACCAAAACCTCTATAATTTATATAGGGAAGTTTAGAAGATAAATTGGTAGGGTAAGGTCCAAATACAAGGCTCAATGTGATGTAAATATATGAGTGAGGAAGTTCCATTTTATAATTGAAATGTGGGGATCTTTTGAAATTTATTAAAAAACTAAATTATAATAAATTAATTTTCTATCCAAGTACCACAAAATGGAATGGTATTTGAATATAAGGTATGATAAAGTTGTAATATAACTATAAAATAGAATTTATACATGTATAGTTTTCATTTTAAACCATAACACAACCCCTTGTTAAATTATTTATGACTTGGACTGTGGTAACTGTTATTTTAACTTTAATGCTTTAATAATGTCACTATAGATGCAAAAATGACTCATAAAATAGATAATTTTTGATTTTTCAACTATATTCAATTATCATGGATTAAGATAAAATTTTATATATTTTAAATTATTTAATAAAATATTAATTTGATAAATTATCATTAATGTCAATTATAACACTATTCATTAAATTTGACATATAATACATCAAAAAAATTGGAAATTATAATATAATGATTTAAAAATTCTATAATATGTTATATAGAGATATAAAATTTATTTCACAAATTTAAACATTCAAATTATGTTAAATATAATATTTTTAAATTCATTTATTTTTTTACTATTAATTAAATAAATATTATATTAATATTTAAAAAAAATTTAAGGTAATTACATATTTTATAAATATTAAAAATAAATTTCAATACTGAAAATAATTTCATTAAGATCAAAATATATATTTACGTTCGTTCATGTCTTAATATTTACCTATGTGGAACATAAAATTTATTAAATATAAAGAGTGAAATTTTAGAACAACCATTGATTTAGAAAATGTATAAGTTATTTCCATGTAAAGGTGTCCATTAAATAAATAAATTTAGATTCAATGGTTATAAGGGTGGAATAATAATCATCCAATAAATTTTTAAACAAGTTTATGTCATTGTTAAGCCCTTATCATTTTGTTCTAACCACCCATTAACTCTTTTAGGAATTATCGTATTATTCGATGTTTTTGCTACATAAAGGTCAATAATGTTACTATAAAATTTAAAAATACCCATAAATTAAATATGGTAGATTTAATTAACTATATTACATCCATTTTTCGGAATATAAGTTTTTTTTAAATTTTTAATCATTTAATAAAATATTAATTATTATAAAATATTGATAATTTCATTTTTAATGACTATTCACTACTCTACCATTAATAATATCACGATCTCAAATAAAAATTAAAAATAAAATTTTATTAAATAACTAACATGTAAATGAAATATATAAAATTAGTGGAAAAAATATATTATCACCAATTGTATTTATTTTAATATTTTTAATATCATTTATTTGATTTTTCCATCTCCAAAAAAATTACTACATTATCATTGTGTAATTCTTGGAGGCAATTATTTATTCAGTAAAAATTAAAAATAAATTACCATGATGTTTAAAAATGTTTTAATATTTCAAAATAATATTTATATAAAAAATTATCATCTAAATTACCCTATATAAATTTTATTGTTGGTAGAAAAATGAGTACGTCATGTTTGAATTTTCATTAACTAAAATACTATACGAGACATAAAGTCAACCAAGTGGCTCAAATAGGACACAAATTAGACCCATGAATGATTTTGGTTGACACATAACCATCCAATAAAATTTAGGAAAGTCTTAGGGTTAAGTTAAAATCCTTATCATATTATTTTTACCTTTAATTACCTTATTTACACTTTATAGTGGTAACGAAAATTAACAGGGTTACTATTCATATTTGTAAAAAATAAAAGTGACCCATTTTCTAAATTTAGACCCATTAATTCCAAATATAACAGCCATTTTAAAAATTTTAAAACTTATAAGTTGTTGAGTTTAATTTAAAATGAAACCAAAAAATGCAATGAAAAACAGTTTTTTTTTTGAAAAATTCCTTTTTAAATATAAAATTATTTTATACTAAATTCGAGTGTAAAATATAGTTATAAAATCCTAATTATGATATTTCAAATAAAAATGAACTCCTTAAAAATTAAAACTAATCCAAAAAAATAATTTTACATTGTAAAATTTAGAAAAGGAAAATACTATTTTTAGTAAAAATATGTATTTTTCACTAGTCCTTCAAAAATAAATGTTATCATAAAATTATAAAAAAAATAATTTTAAGATAGTTTTGAAATTATGAATTATAAAATAAAATTAATTTTTTAAAATAAAATTTCTATAAATTCTTGAAATTAATATTTACTCATAAAAGAAGAAAAAAACTTTTTAAAGACAATGTATTTTTTGAAGAATGAAGTTACATTACTAAAAAATGTGTGATCATTTTATATAAACCTATCAATACATTCATATTGAGTTGAAAATTAATATTTGTATCATAAATCAATTATTTATTTTTTTACCCACCCATTTAATGGATAGGTTATAATGGATTTATAATACTTTAATAATATTTTTTCGTTCATCTAAACTTTATATTTAATGTAGCACATGCTAAAAAATAAATAAAATTATATAATAATCTATTTTATAAAAATATCAGGGTGTTATATTGATATTGGTTTTTTGGAAATTTATTGGTCACATTGATGTTACCCTTATGATAGGGACACTTTTAATAAGATCTCAAGGCTTAGGTATGTGGTGATAGCTTGTTCACCCATATTTCTAATATTGGTTGATGAATCATTCCCGTAAATTATTTAAATAGAGATGTATAAGTGACTTTACGTATTTTATTACTGCAATATCAACCATTATTTTTTAATTTGTGATACATAATTAATTTTGAGTAATAATATATGTGGCATATCATTCATGTAAGTAATTGACCCTAATTACCTCTCAAACTGGTACCTAGCCCAATATATCAGATACCCAAAGGGAATTTTGGATCCCCACAGGCTAGAAACTAGAACATGAGAATTAAATTACAACCATAGAGAATTATTTAACCCAAACTAATAAAAATACATGGCACACACACACACACATATATATAATAGAGAGAAACAAAAATAGATGAATATATCCCATAATAGAAAACAAATAATTAAAACCAAACAAATCAAGAGAAGAAAAAATATATAAGTCACACCCAACCACAAAGAAACACAAAAAAAGAATAATTGACTACTCCATGTGATAGTGGGTATATACTCCTACCATCACACCACCAGCTACCCATCCCAGATGACATAAAACCTCATGACCTCATTGTATTTCCTTGCCTTTCCCTGCATCGAAAGAAATAATAAGGTTTACACACCACCGAAGAGGTACACATGATGTGAGCTAACAGACATGATAGGGTCTCACCCATATGTTCCATATCATGTATTTTAAAATAATCCATACATGATAAATTTTATAGAAAAAATTCATGAAAATAGTTTAAAAACTTTTATATCAAATTCTTGGAAAATAGTTTAATTTATCCTTTTTTCACATTACTAAGTAAATAAGGTAATTAATTTTAAAATAATTTCATATACAAATATCTTGGTAGATATATCAAATCAAAACAAAGAAAATAATTCATAATTTCTCATATAAAATCAATGGAAGTTCAAAAAAATATAACAAACCAAAAGTAGAAGCATAAGAAACAGCACACCAAGGATCACACTAGGTTAGGATATCTTGAAAACTCATACCTAACATAAAAAATCAAATACTAATAAAGAAACTAGACATATTAATAGGGTCTAGATGGTATAGGAACTTCCCAACATGTATAAAAAATCCATAGAACAACAAGCCTATAGAGTAGGGATAATAACCAAGATAAAATCACTCTGCTGTAGACAATACCTCTTACTATACCTTACACCTAAGTACCAAAGTATTACCCTGTACTATATTTTCCAAACCAATTCGTCAATTAATTTTCATCATTTCATTATTTGAATTTTTTCACAAAACCATTTTGCAATGATTTAAAAACTATCTTTCATTTACCAAAACATGGGGAAATCATATTTTATAAAATCCTATTTCCAAACATACTAATAAATTCAACATATTGTTATATTTAATTTAATAAAACAATTTATAAAATCAAATGAAATTAAATTCAACAACACTGTCTAGAGACGGAACCACCTACCTCAAAACTTAGGGTCACACACTCCCATAAAAGATCCAAAAATAAGAGAAACATAACAATGGAAACAGAGGTCCTAGATCCAATCTAAACATATTAGAATTTATCCCATTTAAAGAAAGTGTTGGTAGAGAAGAGGAACCACCTACCTTAAAACTCGGGGTCACACACTCTCATAAAGGATCCAGAAATAAGAGCAACAGAACAATAGAAACAGAGGACCTTGAGCTAATTTAAATATCATAGAATTTAATCCATTTAAAAAAAGTGTTGGTAGAGAATAGTAAATAACACATAAATCAATAACGCACACTTACTAATCCAAAAGTAAAAAAGGAATGGCAGCTAAAACAATATTTCTCAAAAAATGTAGAAGAAAACAAGTAGAAACATAACCACATGTCAATGGATCGAGCAATGCAACGAAAAGACATCATCGTAATCAAATCAATGAAGAAGTAGAAAGAATAACTCACTAGGAGGGATGCAAACTAACCACAATACTGATCAGTCACCAGAAATACCAATTTGGATCAATTGGGGTATCCCAAAATCACTAGAGAATCCTTATAAGTGTAGTGATGAAGGAGCTGAAGAAGAGTGAAATAATATATCATTCATACATCACCTTAATATACCTATTCAAAACAATTACATGATATTTAATCCCTATACAAATCATGTAATATACATGATAAAAAAGGATGAATAACCCATAACCTCTTAATTAAAACCAATATTTTTTTATTACAAGACATGTAATCTGTACAATGATTGTGATCACTCCACACTATGTAAAATATTTATGACATCTACCATATAGAACATACACACAATGTACACTCATTACACAACATGTATTTATTCTGTAGACAATAAAAACTATGGATTCTTATATGAAAACCCAAAACCAACTTGGTAATTCTCCAAAAACTGGGAGAACCATGCAAATCCATTTCACGTTTACTCATAATTCCATTAATTAAAATAAATCATCCTTTACTAAACTCCATGTAAATTTTCATAGAAAAGTTTCTCCATAATTGGGAGTCCCAAGATGCACCCAATTAAAGATGAAAAATAACCCATGCGATGATGATTGAGTGAAATTGGTTAATGGGATACTACACCCTCCACACCATAAGACTTTTCATTCCCAAGATGTCATGTGGAAGAATGATGTCCGGTAAAGATCTGAGGCCACTGCTGCATCATCAAAAAATCACACTCCCATGTCTCATCAGAATATAATATACACCACCATAACACTCTAAACAATGGATTATACATCATACACAAGAAATTTACTTGAGAGTCAATAATATCAACTGGCTTTGGAATAATGGTAACATATTGATCTAACTCAATATCTACACAACTCAGAACAAGATAGGGATCAAGATGTTATTTCCTCAGTTGTGATATGTGGAAAACACCATGAATTACTATCAACTGAACTAGAAATTAAAATAAATAAGGAACCAAACCAAGCCAGTCAGTGGCCTCAAATTTTCCCACATATCTCGAAGCCAAATTTCCATGTTATCCAAGCCGATGGTGACCCTACAGAGGAGAAACATTTAAAAAACCCTGGTCACCTACAAAACACTCCACAGGGTGACTCCATTGATCCAAAAAATATTTCTAGTGATTATGATCTATAATAATATGATGGAATATATCTAGAATCCCAATAGATTTATTCTAAACAAAACTCAGTCCCACCAAAGTAGGTTCACCCACCTCTTCCCAACAAAGAGACAATCTGCCCGAAAAACCATACAACACCTCAAAAGGGGTCATTATTATTGACGACTGATAAATCTCATTATAGGAAAACTCAACTAGTCCTTGATGGTTATCCCAATATCCAATAAAATACAAGACACATGCATGCTATATATCCTCCAGGATTTGAATAGTGTGCTCTATCTGACCATATGTCTGTGGATGATAATATTTACATAATCTGAACCAATTCCCTATCTCCTCTTCAATACATATATTGATTATGGATGTAAACCTAGTATCCCTATCTAAAAAATATCATAAGGATCTCTATGCAACCTCCCCATTTTTTGAACATACATCTTACTCATATCTTTAACTTTTTAAATATATTTGGTTGGAATAAAATGATATGACTTTGTTAACTAATTAATAACCACCTAGATATAATTTCTCCATTAGGAAGTATGTGGTAATAAAAAAAATCATTGGATACCTCATCCCACTTACAAACATGCATCAAACAGGGCTGAAGAAAACAAGAAAGTTTCAAATGCTCTACATTTATCTGATAGTAGGGGTATCGGTGGGGCACAAAAGCAACAATGTTGTGCTTCATACCCAGCCAATAAAATAACCATATCATGTAATAAATTTTTTTATAGCACCCAAATGAAAATACCACAATGCACTATTAAAATCACACAAAAATAAACTCCTCATAGATGTTGGGATGAATAAACGACCTCCAAAGTTGAAAATACCATCTAAAGAGAGTGAAAAACTTGAAACAATATCCCCACCATAAAGGGTTTCTTGAATTTATCTGAACTAATAATCTTTCTATTGATTCTGAAAAAGTGGATAGTGGAGAGATAATGATAGATGCACATTACTCATAACAATACCTGAAACACCCTCCTCATTATCTATATTAAATTGAGGAAAAATCCCCATAATGTTCCACCTTTCCTTTCATCCCTGAATAGCTTGCAATGGAAATTTACTTATCGGAGTGTCTAAAACGACATTCCCCATCCCATGGGTGTAGGTGATGTCAAAGTCAACATCGTAATCTATTCTACGAATTTCCACTGTCTAGGATTAGTGTATTTTGGAGAAAAGATATATCTTAAACTATTATGTTCAGTGAAGACTATTAACCTTTCCCCAAAAATATAGTGTAACCAAATATTAAGCTCATGCATAATTATGGAAATATCTAAATTATGAGTGGTATAATTATTCTCATGTGGTCAAAGCTGAAGAGAGCCATACACCACCACACGATCATCCTATATGAGTAATCAACCCAAAACCATTGCGAGAAACATCACATAAAACCACATACACCATATCGACATTTGGTAAGATTAGAATATTGGCTAATTCTAGAAGCCATTTCACCTATTTAAAAGAATAATGAAAAATTTCATCCCATAGGAATTTCAACCCTTTACTAGTAAGATTAGTCAAATTTGATTACAATTTTGAGAAATCCTTAACAAACTATGGGTAATATCCAAAAATACCAAGGAACATGCAAATATAAAAGAAATTTTGTGGATCTTTAAATGGTAATATAACCTTTAACTTCTCAGGATCAACACATAATCGATGTCTAGAAATAATGATCTCCATGAATATCATGTATTGAATCTAAAAGTTCCATTTTTAATTCTTTCCATAAAAATGGATAATTATTAAGATTTCTATAACCATACTCAAATGGTTCTCATTCTCATGTTAGATCTTGATTAAATAAAAATATCATACATGAAAACTACCAACAAAGTGTTGAGATAGTGATTGAATATAAAATTCATAAAATCCATAAAAACTATAGGAGTATTAGTCAGACCAAACAACATCACAAGATATTCATAATGTCCATATCTAATCTCAAAATAGGTCCTTTGTATATCGCACTCTAAAAATGTAATTTGATGATAACCTGACTAATGATCAATATTTGGAAACCACTTTCCCCACATTAACTGACTAAAAAATAATCCACATTATGTAAATGATACATGGTCTTAATTTATACTGAATTCAACATCCAATAATCCACACATAATCTAAATGAGCCTTCTACCTTCTAGGAAAAGAGACCAGGGGCTACCCTAGGTGAAACAATGGGGTGAAAAAAACCCTTCACACGAGATCATTCAACTAGATCTTTAACTTTTTAAACTATACTGGATCCATACAATAATAAGGTATTGATATTGTCTACTACCATAGAACCATGTCAATTTTGAACTCTATCTCCCTCCCTAGATGAAGACCAGAGATATCCTATAGGAAAATGTCAGGAAAATCCCAAAAATTGGTGATAAGATAAAATGTAAATAAAAATCATCAGGATCAACTACAACAGTGGATAAAAAACTTCTTGAGTTGTGGGAGGGAAGGTCTTGCATGCCCAGACCTTAGATCCCACTCTTCATGAAACACCTATGAGCTACCATCGGCCTTGAGAAACACAACACAATGATGATAAAAATCAACCTCATCTCAATGAGCTACGATCCAATCCATCTCGATGAGTAATACAAATATATATAGATTTAGAATAAAAAAAATTCAAGAGTAGAACTCTATCAGCTATTGATATTATACAAGAAGGACACCGGATCCCATGGTCTTTCCTCTTCTAAAGAGGTATTGTTAAATACATAACAAAGGAAATGAGTTCTATTGGAAGGTTCATCATGTCAAAAAAATGGATAGATATAATCAATTTGGAAAATCTAGTATCAAAAAAAGAAATTTCTATTTAGGATGTAATAAAGATTCTACCTCTCACTATCAATGGACCCACATATACCTTCACTGGAAATGAATATACTGTTTGATGGTGCTTTACTTCTAAGGACTTTGGATGGAGGTCGATAGTCTATAAAGTATCTAATTATGATAATGTATCCTTTGAATCCAATAATCCCTGACCATATCAAGGAGTAGACATAGCCTGAAAGAAACACTACAGATGACCATAACATCCATTATAGTGACACATCTTAGTAGGTGAAGTACAATAACTCCCCATGTGTCAATCTATGCCACATTTGTAGCATGTTCGAGAAACACCACTAGCTACAAATTGAGGTGATTAAGAGGCCTACGACCAAGAACCCCATTGACCACTCTTGAGGTGATCCTAACACTTACTCATTTTCTCTAGCGAGCCACTAAAACTACCACTAGGTGGAATAGAAGGGGTGGAATATCAAAACATTCATGACATACATATCTTCTATAATGGATATGTACTCTATCCCCACATAATTATAAAGCTTAAACAGAAATACATACAATATGATATCTAGTCACAAACCCTGTAAGAACTTCTTAGATTTTTGTTTGTCATTCTTTACGAAATACTGTGAAAAATTAACTAGCTCAACAAAGTGATTGGTGTACACCAACATTGAGCGGTCTCCCTGATGCAAGGAGGGGAACTATATATACTTTTCCATTATCAGGGACTCTATAAAAAACAGTTAGAAGAAGATATTCTTTAAAAACTTACAGTAAAATACCACATGCCTATAGTCTTGTACCATATAATCTGACTAACACTTTCTGGGGCCCTCAATTCTAAACACTTCACACTTCACCTTGATATTACCATGTTTTTATAGTAAGTTAAATATATGATAGATATTTTCAATCCAGTCCTCCACCACTTGAGGTAAATTAATAGATTTAAAAGAAAGTGGATTCTCACAAAATAACTCCTATTATTTATCTCTTTCCCCTACACCACTTTATGGTACATCAACTTCAACATTATAATGTTGTGGAAAATTTTGTTCAATAATACTAACTGCTCGCACAATAGCCTCTATAATGTTCTGATCCATTGGGGGATTCCCTTGAGGGGAATCAATTTCATCCTTTTTAAGAAATCATATAACACATCTTAGAGGCATATCACTACACAGTGAAATAAATAAATAATCATAAAACAAAACAATCACAATTAAAACTAGAAAAACCATAAGAAAAAACTGATACTAAAACCAAGAACTCAAAATAAGAGACACACATACCAACATCCCATAGTAACTTGAGTCTCATTTGGACTAGAGGAGGTGAGTAACTTTTCTGAATCTACCACTCATTTCCTAAAAATACAATGTTCAGTTTATCAATCATCCAAAAACAAGGAAGAACCCCAAAACCTAGGGCTCTAATTCCAAACTATAATGAACCAACCCGATTACCCACTCAAATTGGTATGCAAGTTTATAAGTTCCATACTCGAAGGGTGTTCTCGATCCCCAATGGTTGGTGAATAGCACATGGACATCAAATAATAACTAGTGAGAATTATTTTTCCTAACCATAAGCAAAGACATGTCACATATATTAAAAAAGATAAACAACAAAAGATGAATACATTCCACAATTAAAAAAAACAGTGGAAACCAAACCACTCAATAGAAGATAAAATCTATGAGTAAAAGTAAAACCATAAAGGACTATCAAAAAAGAAAAAACTAACTACTCTTTGTGATATCGTGGGAAGACTCCAACCATTTCACCACCAGCTACCAATCCCATTTGGTAAAAAATCTCACCACCTCACTATAGAGCCTTTACCTTCCCTACATCGAATGACATAACCTAGTCTACACACTTCTGGAGTGGTATAAATGGTGCGAGCTAGTGGGATCAGTAGAGTCTACCCAAGATTTTCTATATGATGTCTCTAAACAATAATCCAAGCATTATCAATTTTAATGGAAAAATGCATGAAGATAGTTCAATAGTTTTTATACAAATATCATGGAACCCTTTTCCACATGTCTAAATAATGGAGTTAATTCAATTTCATAGAACTTCATATCCAAATATCTTAGAAAAATATCAAGTCAAAACAAAGAAAATAATGTATCATATATCATATAAAATATATGGTAGTACAACAATGTGTTACACACAAAAATTAGAATCACATACAAAAACATTCCAAGGATCACACTTGGTCAGGATAGCTAAGACACCCATACCTAATATACACAATTATGCACACATCAACCCACTAGACATATAAATTGAGTTCATAGGGTAGAAGAACACCCTAATAAGTGAACTTCCTGATAGTTCTAACAAGTCCCTAGAATAATAGTCCCAGAGAGAAGAGATAAACCCCAAGATCAGATCCCCTAATAGTGGATGAGACCTATAACTATACCTTCCCCCTACGTACCCATGGATTCTTACGTGCTATATTTTCCAAACCCATTTATTAATCAATTTTCATCATTTTATTCATTAAAAAGGCACAAAACAATTTCAAAATTATATGAAAACCCTATATAATTTACCAAAAATAGTGGAAAACTATATTTTTAAAAAAACCAGTTCAACAGAAACTTATAAAATCAATAATATCATTCTGTTTCATTTAATAAAACAATTTATCAAAACAAGAGAAATTCAGTTCACCAATACATTCAAGAAACAGAACCACCTACCTCAAATCATGGGACCACACATGCCCACAAAGGATACACCAACAAGAGGATTGAAATAATGAGAAAGAAGGATGTAGAACCAATATAAAAAATATTAAAATTGATCCCATTTAATAAAATGGTTGCTTTATAAGGGGAAACAATACATACCTCAAGAACATACACATGCCACACCGCAACTAACAAAGTAATGGTCCCTGAAACAAAATTACACAATGTATCTATAATAAAACAAGGAGAAACATTACCACCAGTCAAAATATCCAATAACACAACATAACGACGTTACCATGATAAAATAAACAAGTATGTATAAAGGCTCACTCACCACGAGAGATGAAAAACAACCGCAATGGTGATCAATCACTGAAAAAATCAATACAGATCGAACTAGTTCTCACAACATTACTTGAGAAGCCTTCTAGGTTGAGATCCAAAGGAGATGAAGAAGAATGAAATAACATGTCATTCGTATAGTGCCCTGAAATACATTTTGATGATAATTACATTTCATGTAAACATGTTTTTTAATCAATGGGATCATACTAAAAATCCCGTCAACTTTTAATTTAAAACTCATCTTTTATTATTACCCATAATATAATCTATACACGACTTTTATTCACTTCAATCCATATAAAAAGTTCACAACATCTTCCCTGAAGAACTTACAGGTCATTTACTACCATTAAATGTTTTTATTTCTCAGGAAACCATAAAAGCACTTGTTTCTTACATGAAAACCCAAAAAAAACTCATGCATCCTCAGAAATAATGGAGAAACCCGAAAATATATTACCCATTTACAACCAAATTCAATTAATTAAAACAAACATCCATCCTTGAACATTAACTTATTTTCTGAAAAAAAAAATGTTCTCCATCTTTAGGAGTCTCAAGACACATCCAATTATAGTGGAAAAGGAACCCAAGAGAAGGTGTTTCCAAAAAGTGAGTAATGAGATTTTATAATTTACCATACCCTTTTAATTTTTGGTAGATCATCCTCCCCTTTTGTGGATTATTGTGATAAATCATTAACATAGCTATCAGTTTTAGTGGTACATTATCCACCCTATATGTTTGATTATAGTGATTCCTTTTCCACCTTTGAATTTAAGGATGATGATCTATCATTCACGATTGAAATGATTCATGAATCATTATTCACTTGGTCCATCATTCACCTTCTTATACAAATTCTATGATACATCACCTACCCATAATAGTGGATTAGTGATACATTTTTCACCATTGAATTGATATTTAGTGACACATCAGTCACTAAAACTAGAGATTGAGGGCACATGAGTCACCCTGATGTTGTGATTCTATGATACATCATTCACTTAGACTATTCAATTAATGACACATTGTTTACCTTAGTGTTAAACTTTTGTGATGCATCTTCCACCACAAGGTTGTGATTTATTAATACATCATTCAACACCTAGTTTTGATTCATTTATATGTTATATAATCTAGTATTGTGTATTGTGATACCTAATTCACATTAAATGATTGGATGATGCATTACTTTTCTGTGTTTTTTTGTTGTGAAATCTTTTTCAGCTTGATTATTGTTATGAATTTTGAGAGATCATTCACCCTCTAATTGTTTTCATACCATGGAAGCATCATCCCATTATTACACAATCATAATTAGGCACGAACATCAATATAATTGCCTATCAATCCTTAGTTGTTGCTATAAGTTCATTATTATGGTTTTTGGAATACCATTTTATATAAAACATGCACTTATATATTCCAAATATATCCAGGGACACCGTTGATGATGGTTTTTAAGTTGTACTCACACCATACAATGGTATATTCATATGCATATGAATTTTATAACCTGGTCTATATGTAAGGTTAAGGGATACTCAATTGGTGGTTGAGATAAGATTGAAGGGGGGAGTGGTAGATGGGAAATTATAGAGAATTGGTTCTATTTTGGAGGAAGTAACCCTTTTTTTATTCATTTTAGACAATGTTTAATTTGATTAGTCCAAATGAAAATTTTCTAAATATTCCAGTTCATTTTTGTTTCATTTTTTTAATAAAAAAGCCAATATGTTTGTTGGGTGCTAGAGGACTATCCCAACAAATATGAGTGAAGATACTGCCCTTGACAATGAGAATTTATTTCTACTTCCCTTGAGAATTAATTAAAGTTTTTATTATCAATAATCATATCAATATGTTTGTTGGGAAGTGTAGGAAGATCCCAATTAAGATGATTGAAGATTTTCCCTCGGACAATAGGAAAGTGATTTATATCCTTAGAGAACATGGATATATATATTTAAGTAATTATCTTAAAATATGATGATTATAGAGCCGATATTCATACAAATTAATGAAAGGTGTTAATGAAATAAAGATAGAGATATCTACAATAGTTTCAGAAAGATTCTAGGGGGATAGTTATTGATGCAGCTTGAAAATTTGTGTTTAAAATAAGGTTTATTGAAGAAGACATCTAAGGATTTGTGAGCATGAATTATACTTTAATTAGTAAATAAAATCACTTGGATAATGTTTTTGAAATGTTTAAAATGAATATGGAACTAAAATATAGGGAATGTATATAGAAATACTCATAGTTGAGTATTTATATGCTGTAAAAGACTTTGGAATTAAATCATAGGATTTATGAGATATTATATAATTTATAAAGTTATTTATTTTTTTAGTGTGATTGTGATTGGATTATGATGAATTGAAGAGGTTTTGAGGTGATTTGATTAAAATATGGATGATGTATATTTGAAGTTGAAATTTGGATAATTATAGATCTTCTCATTACATATGTATGTTTTTTTATATCAAGGAGATGAAATTGGAAAACGAAATTTCATACTTAAGATAATTGTGTTTGGATCAAAACTGAGGAAATGATGACATATTGAAGCTTATTTATATACATAGTATTCTATCAGGATGTTGCACAAGGATTTCTCTGAGGAGTGTTCTAACAAATTGAAAAGTATAGTGATTGAGTTAATTTTTGAATCTTTATAGGATAATTTTTTAAGAGAAATCTGAAATATGGAAAAGGAATTTGATTCACAAGGATTTCATTTTGATATGTAACATTTTGTTTGATACATAGTTTTTTCTTACGGTGAAGCAAGATATTTTATAGAGGTAGATCAAATGGCACTAAGTTAAATGCCGTACATATATACATAATATTATGAAGATAATATATAATTTAATAACCCCAATTTGAGGCACTTAACTTTTTTATTATTTATATTTATATTAAATAATGTTTAGGTTGAGTTTGGGGAGATTTTGGTTGGTTTTGGTTTGTTTTGGAAGCATGTTTAAGGGTTCACAGTTTGAGCACAACTAGGGAAAACCATGGATATTATATATTAATTAGTGTAAGGTTATCAATGAGTTTTGGACAGGTTAATGGATGGAACATTGTTTTTACAAACCATAAAAATAGGGAATTTTGTGATTGAGGCATTTTACACTATTGGTGCATGTTTTTTAAACCATGAAGCTTAACCCTGTTCCCCTTCAATGTTGACTACCAACACTTTGTAATTTCCTAGACTGACTAAAATTATATAACCTATAGCTAGTCCCAAGCATGCCTCCATACACACTAGAGGTTGCTGACTAGTAGAAACAATCTAAATATTGTACAGTGGGGATACTATACCCCCATGATTAGATTAGCAAAGATGTATAAAAAGAAAAAACAACAACAAATAGTCGAATTAGTGATAATAAAACATAGATAAGTGGAATAATAATAATAACTGAATAAATAATATGAAATGACCAATTCCAGATATACAAAAATGCATGTCCATGTATTGCTATAATTTACAGGCAGAAAACATATAATACATAAGAAAAAATATTACATAAAGAATAAAAAAAGATCTATGCTCTGTCCCATAGAGTATCATGAGCTCTAACTTAGTCCTATGATCCTATGCTCCCATGTGCAATGCACATCACAAACAACAATCTATGAACCTATGAACATGAGGTCTGGTCGGGTACCCCAAGTCAATGAAAACCAAAGTAGGAAGTGAGATATACCCAATATTCCACCATCAATGGTGTTTAAATAATGATCTAGTCTATGAATATAAAATACATATGTGTGAAGGCATAAGAAATAATCAATAAAACTGAAGGCAATAAATAGGTCGGCTATGGTTCATAAGAGATAACTTGACGACACTAACTACTTCGACCTATGTCGGGATATCTCTGATTATAAATATATACATATATATATATTGGGATATGTTTATATATATATATATTCATGATATATATAAGAAAATTTATATCTATATATATAGACATGTAGTATTCTCTAAGACCCATGGTGTAACTCAAGTATCTATGCATAATACTACTTTGAATAATAATTATAATATCATAAAAATATATAAGGGTATTCATGCTCTATAATCATATGGAACAAAAGTAGAAGGTCCATTCCATGTAAATTTATCAATGTAAGATTCCATGATGAGTATACTAATCAACAATGAGAAGTTTCATACCCAACCTCCTAATTCAGTGGGCATGGAACATTATTCCTAGCAACCCAAATGATGTGGATGCCAAGAAAACATCCAAAACCAAGGGGGGGGGGTGTGAAACATTATGTACAACTACCTTATTCTATTCCCCTTTACTCATTAATAAATTTAAGGCAATCCACTTTACCTATGAGCCCTTCGCCCACTATTTTGTAAATTGGCATCTATTATTGCTCAAGGTGCTATAGATACATTTTAACATAGTTTATTTAGTATTTATGAGTGGACATGTGATTCATCCAAGCCATTATTATAATTCACTTATAAATAATAATGATGGTCCTTTTCCGTAATCATTCCCTTTAAAAACACAAACACTGAATAATAAATAATGCCGTATCAATGACATGTCATTACCATTCAACAACCTCCATTTGATTTCCCATTTACTATATGAAGAAAACACACATCAATGGTGGTTTTACTATAAAATTAGGAAATTAATACCATATTAAGTTCATTTAACTCAATTTAATTAATATTTATAATAGGAAACATTCACCACATCAAAAAGGTAAATAAAATTGATGAAGGTGAGACATTATATATCAACATTTTAGGTGACATCCACCAGATGGATTAATTTACTATGAGAAGCATAAACCATGGGAATATAGATAAATCAACCAAAGGGGTTTCTTGGATTGTGGTACACAACCTCAAAGTTGGTATTTAACATACAAAAACTATATAAAATTTGGTGTTTCTCTCTATTTAATATATTTCACATTTCTTATATGATGTAGGAAAATCTTAAGGAGAAAAAAAAGTACATAATTTATAAATGGAGAGACATTAAGGAAAAATATATAAAACACCTACATTATAACAAAGATGGTCCACTCATCCAATACCATGATTTTATTCAAGTCATTTTGAGAGAAATTGAAGAAACGAACAAATGTATTAAAAATAGTGTGAATTAGCTCGCACAAAGATATAACTGAAGAATAGAAGATAGATAAAGAAAAGATTAAAGAGGAGTTTAAGAATCATTGAAGTGATTCCAACATGATGATCGATGGTCGAAACAGAGACTAGATATGGGAGATTCCACTATGCCTAGTGGAGGGGTGGTGGATCTCCATAGGAGGGCTGTTGCGGGCAGGTAAGGGGAAAATAAAGAGAGGAAGAAAGAAATTATGAGGCAGGGAGAAAATGGTAATTTACAGACCATTTAAAGAGGTTCATGGATTTTCCACACAGTTGGCCAAATCGTGCACCCACCATTCATGGGTGATATCTTAAGTAGTGGGGCTCACACAGTTCATGCATATTGAATGTCAAACAATGAACCAACCATGCATTTATCGTGTTTTAAGAAACATTTCGCAACCACAAAACAATATGGATCCTCTTTTATGGTTAGAACAAACTGTGAAAGACCCCCCAACTCCACTTGTTCAACCACATGGTTTCCCCTCTAGGGCCATAGGGTTTCAAAAAAACCATGTGCCCTGAACAATTCCTCCCGAACATGAGTTTCTAGGACCCAATGCTCTCTAAACACATCAAAACAACTGAGGAACCCCTTGGGTGTTAATAAAAGTCTATAAAAAACAAATTTTATTGTTATAACTCTTTTAATTTCATTTAGAATCTCAGTTTAAAAACTGTTTTATCTACCCAACAGAATATTAAGGTTCTTTAAAAAAAATTCATCCTATCTAAAAATAAGGGACACTAAAATATCCCCACCATAAAACCTATCATCCCCAGAAGCCTTGGGGTAATAATGAAAACAACACCTGAACTACTCAATACATGAAGTCTCATTCAAATAACCATGTTTCATTTCCAAATTCCAAAGCATTCCCAAGCATCACTTGATCGTATGGTACATAAGATGTTAAACTTGAGAAAATGCTCATATTCAAAAACTGGAACACCAAGATGTCGCTTACCCAAGACCATATAACTTGAGAAATAATCTCCCCACTGTCTCTTTATTTAACTAGACTATGACTATTCCCACCATAAGTTCTAACTCTGAATATCCATTTCTGAGTTATGGTATCTATACCATTGAAATTTACTATTAAATTAGGCACTTAGAATTCTGACAATGCTCATGAAATGGTTCTTAGCATGCTCGAACAGTCGACTCTAAATCAATCTCAAACAGCCTAGTCTATTCTGTCATGACCTATCCCCCAGGTCTTGTGCCGTGACTACCCCAAGCCCACCTTCCATAGGCCAGGGGCTAGCGACTAGCACTGAGTATGAATATCCTAAAAAGAGAAGGAATTTTCCTTAAAACCTGTACACACACACAAAGGTCAATCTATGTGAATTAAACACAAAGTAACCCACAAATGTCACAAAGACAAATACTGAGAGTATAGTACAAACAAAAAGTACAAATCGGCCAGAATATAATCCAAAAACCACAATGGAAAGTACAAATTCCACGGTCCATCTACTAGAGGCCCCACCTGAAGGGTATGTGAAGGGTAGCTGCTTTTAGCTATAGGAGTACACCTATCCATCCTGTATCACTGAGCACCACCTAGTCCCGTACTACCAAGGTCTCTGTTGAAGCCTCTATCAGTCCTGTATCACTGAGAAACTCCTAGTCCCATACCACCAAGGTATCTGTCAAAGCATCGATCACCTATAAGGGACATGACACGTGTGGGTGAAGCCCATTCAGGGGTGAGTAACACAATACTAAATAGGGACCCAAAACCACAATGGAAATACCATGAATCAAAGATCAAGTAGAAAAACCACAAGGCAAAGACAATTCACACTAGGTATAACTCAAAATAGAGAATTTAAGATTTATCAGTCATAGAGCTGAATCATCTTGTACTGCTGAGGGACTCATCCCTAATGATACACTGTGGTACACTCATCTTCTAGGCCAATGAGGTTTGCTCGTCTGCTGAATCATGATGGTACACTCATATGTTGTACCACTAAGGTACACATTTATTCTGTACCACTGAGGTAAGATCGTATGACGAACCACTATGGTATGAAAAAGATATTGGCATCTCACATAGTTATAATCTAATGTATAGAAAGCAAGACTATCAGTCATTACACTCAACAACTTGTACTACAGAGGTACTCATCCCTGATGGGTACCATGGGTATGTTGGGTCACACAGAGTCGCTCAACACCATGGGCATGCTAGGTCACACAAAGCCCCTTCCCTCTTAGGCCAACATACTGTGGTACTCATCCCTAATGAGTACCGTGGGTCTGCCAGGTCACACAGAGCTGCTTCCCATTTAGGCCATCTTAGTTGATCCACACAAGGCCACTTGTAGCCGATCCACACAATGTCGCTTATTATAGTCTTCAGGTCTCAGCCAGCCACATGACTCCCACACATAGTGAACTTGATTACGGGAGAATCCACTACTAAATCCATTATATATATTTCAACTTCCCTGAAGTTCTCCTTAGGTATTTCTGAAATAACCTCCTCATTTCAAGGGTCATAACACCACAAAATACTCATCAATATTACGACTAGAATGAAAGATATTGTCGTTTTAGTAATAGGGGATAGTTATGTTTGGGCCCAATCCGGCCCGGTCAGACTGACCCGAAAAACCTGGCCTAGGGGCTCTGTATGTTGTAGCCCGGTTCGACCAACCCGACATGACCTGGTTTGTTTCTGGGCCGGCTTGGTTCGGCCTGTCCAGTGGGCCAGGCCCATGGGGCCTTGCTGGACCTGGCCTGGTTTGGTCGTGGCTCTATCCCCCTAGGTTTACCAGCATCCTGGTTCCATCCTGCCTAGTCCTCTACATGAAAGTTGGTTCTCTTCCTCCCTAGGATTCCTAGTAGCATGGATTTATCCCGTCGGACCGGTCCGCAAAAGTGGGCCAGCTTACTCCAACTCGTGCCGCTCAGCAGCCCAATGTTCACACCGCTAGCCTAGTCCGCAACTGGGGGGTTGGTCTCCTATATCCCAAAAACCACCTGGAATCAAGTTCAGTGCACCAAGGCCAGCTCAGATGATCATGCCTTGTTCCTGCACGTGGTCTCCACTAGACCACGTGCTAGCAGGTCACTACGGCCCACACGGTGTGAGTCGCCCACTAACGTGGCCGGGTGGACAGGTTCATATCTATTAGCCCCTAGTAGTGTCTCCCTTCTACACCACAGTAGCCCGAGATGACCTTGGCTTCCACCTTGGCGTGCCGACGCACCTTCTGCAGACGACCGGGTACGCTCTGGTGGTTCTTTCCTCAAACCTTCTCCACCTCCGACCTCCTTGGGTTACCATGTTCTTTTCTATGACCGTGATATTGATTTTCTGCCAATTCAGAGGCATAGTCACAAAGAACACTTGAGTTCCCAAAGATAGAGGAATCAGGGCCTTTTTCGTGTCAGGAAGATTCCTCCGCATCAGAGTTTTGGAAACATGGGGTTAGAGGATTAAGGTACTATCAAAAAAATAACCATGATTTAATCCTCAAGATAAAAACCCTCTCACAAGAAAAATCAACCCACATATCAAACTACTCATGGGTTGATCCCCATTTTTTGTTTTAGAAGAAGAATGAGGCAAATCAAATCAAAAAGTAAACCCCTACCTGGAGAAGCTATGATTGGAGAGAAGGCTTATCGCTGATGGCGATCCGTCCGGAGGGGATCTAGGATCCATTATAATCCATTGGAATTTTCCATTCTTATATGCTAGATAAATTCTCTAAGGTGTCATTACCACTTCTTCGATTCACCTACATTTTTCTTTGGAGAGGATTTTTTCGTTGTTCATCAAAATAATTAGAGATCTGAATCTATTTCTCCAACCCCGTCATCTCATTAAAAGATAAATGAATCACAACATTTCTGTTACAATTTTTCGTCATGCCGTTACGATGTTTCATTTATGGAATGAAATAGTCAACCCATCGACGTGTTGTAGAGAAATAAATTTTCAATAAAATAAACATTTTATATTTATTTTATTTTCTTCAAATTATTGGAAGTAAAATTTTTCCCTTGACCCGACCCTGTCAAGGTTATGTCCATTATCAGGTAATTTAACTATTCTAGATGCAACAGTTCCCTTATATTTTCAATCTGGACACCCGTTTAGATGTTTCCAAAACCACACATGCCCGCCATTTTGATTCGTTTAAAAAAACACTCAAAAAATATCTTTCACCATTCACCCACGACGGTCGAGGTTAAGCTCCTCCTAAAGGAACATTCTCTCACAAGCTCAATGGTACTCTCGGATGTCCATTCCATGTTCCCATTTAAGAGTTATAACGATTTTTAATATAAAATAATTTTTATTTAATTATTTTATTTTTGACCAAAAACTAACTTCCACAGTTGACCTACACCATCCAACATAAGGCTCCTCCCCTAGAAATCGTATCCTCATAAGCTCAAAAGTGGTCTTAGATTTTCAATCTGAGTTTCTATTCCTAATTTATAATGATTTTAATAATAAAATAATTTTATTTAATAATTTTATTTATGGTTATGACATTTTCTAGTTTTCTCACTAGAGGACCACACCAACTAAACTTAAGATGTGCTTAGGTTAAACCCTCCATCATTAACACAACTGTTCCATCATATTTAGGATCCAGGCACCCTTTTAAGAGTTATTCCACTTTTTTAGGAAAACCAATCACACACTCTATTTAAAACAAAACATTTTTTTATGTATCATTCATGGAAATTCAGGCCTCAGAATCACACACCATCTTAGTACTATGTCTCAAAATAATCCCATTTAGTTTAATTTTTTTTTGGAATTCTGGGTTATTACATTACTTCCCCATTTTAGGGATTTATTTCCTCATAAGATAAAACAAGGGTTACTCAAATATAAAGGGGTACTGAGCATAAATCCGAGCCTCCCAATCCCATGTGGTCTCTTAGATATTTCTATGATGCCAATAAATGAGCACCAATTGAATTGACCACCTCTGAAGGACCCACTCCAATTGATCTTCTATCTCCACTGGGAATTCCGCAAATGTCACCCCGTCATCAGTGTCCATCTCGCCATAGCCGAGGACATGCGATGGATCATACACATACCTCATTAGCTGTAACATGTGGAAAACATCACGCACTAAGTGAATTTGGTGGGAGGAGGTAGGTAGTACAAAACCTCACCAACTCTTCTTAGAATCTAAAAAGGGAAGATGAATATTTGAGATAGCTTCATGCCCTGGCCAAATCTCTACATCCCACGTTGGGGTGAGACCTGATGAAACACATGGTTTCCATCCTCAAACTCCAATGGCCTCCATCTAGTGTCAGCATAAGATTTATGCCTACTATGTGCAGTCTTCATCCACTCTCAAATGACCTTCACCTTTTTAGTGGTATCCTGTACCTTCTCAATGGTTGCATGTACCATCTCTGAACCCATGAGTGCTGGCTCCCTTGGGTTTGTCCTCCATAACGGTTTCCTTCATGGTCATCATTAAAGTGCCTCTAATGGTGCCATACTGATGGTGGAGTGGTATCTATTGTTCTACACACACTCCACATGTGGTAGGTGGTCCTCCCAACTATGATAATAAACAAGAACGCAAGCATGAATCATGCCCTCCAAGGTCTGTATGGTCCGCTCCATCTGACCATCCGTTAGTGGGTGAAAGGATGTGATAATGCACAACTGAGTACCAAACACATCATATAATCCTTTTCACAACCAATATGTAAAGTGTGCATCATGATCTGATTCTATCATAGATGGGACTCCATGGAGTCGAACTATCTTTTGGACATAGAGGTATTATGAGATCTATATTGAACCATGTTCTTGAATGGGTAGGAAGTGGGACGACATGGTGAGTTGGTCTAAGATCACTTATATGGTATCATTACCCCTAGATGTTTGTGGTATGCATGTCACTATGTCCATCGATATCCCATTCCACTTCCACTCCTATACCTCAAGGGGTTGTGTTAAACATTTTGGAACCCAGTGCTTAGCCTTTACTTGTTGACAAGTGAGGCATCTCAAGATAAAATCTTCCACAACTTTCTTCATCCCTGGAAACTAGTACTAACGTCATAGGTTATAGTACATATTCACATCACATGGATTTATTTTGTGAGAGGATGTATGAAACTCCCTCAAAAACACCTTCTGCAACACCACTGGTACTACAATGCATCCCCTGAAAAGAATGATGTGCTCCCCACCTTTTTGAATATCCATTAGGGGCATGCCCTATGGACATATCGACACATTTAGTCTTGTAGTTGGAATCTCTGAGTTGTGCCTCCCTATCTCGCTGTAAAAGTTGAGGGGAAACTACCATCGATTTATGTAAAGATGTATCCTCTCAATCTAATAAGGATATCTAAAGCGAGTCCAACTTCTCTAAGGCCTCGTTCATTAACAGTGAACTTGATCTCCTGCTGAGAGGATATTCCACCACATTCCCCTTCCCATGAGTATAGATTATCTCTAATTCATAGTCTTAACAGAATAAGATCTTTTTGAGAAAAGATATACATGAGACCCTGGTGGTCAGGGTATATGATGAGTCATTATCCCATAAGGTAGTTTCGTCGCATCTTCAGTGTGAAGACTACCAATGATAACTCAAGATTGAGGAACTTTTCAAACTCTGTCATAATTGGTGAAAATTTTATAGGCACCTTTCGATCAACATGAAATGCTACCCATTTCAAATTATTAATTGCATTCACCATCTCTATCATAGTGGGTACTCGTTCTCCATGTCCTTTTTTAAAGGGGACAATAATCAACACATGAACTTGTACATTGGGTCTTACTAAGATATTCCTCTATAATCCTCCCACATATACCCTAATCCCATAATGCTCTGCAAAATTCATATGATGTACTGATGCTAATATCATTACCATCTCGAGGTGAAGAATGATACAAAATTCTATCCCCATGCGGGGAAGAAATCCTGAATTCATCTTCTGGAAACACATCCTCGTTCTCAGCCACTACTGCTGGGAACTGAAAACTAAAACCATCCACTACAATTTGGGTAACTATGGACACATGAAGATACCCCTTCCCCTATCCTCCAGCTCCCTGATCCTGGTGTGTACCACATTGGGGTGATGGCTGTGACATTTATAAATGTATACCACATACAACTTATCTCCCTGCTCCTCTACCAAGTATGCCACCCTATAACTTTAACTTTTCCTGTCACTTTCTCTGCATTAGTGGCCCATCCACCATTTCACTATTATCACGATAGGATGGACAATCTCTAGAGATATTTCCCTGTCATCTCTTGAAAAAAATTACCTCTTTATTGGCTGGTTGGACTCAACCTATGAGGGTGGAGCTCTAGATCCCCAATCTTGGGACCTCTTCTCAGAACATCTCACACGTCCATGTCTCGAAGACTGACTTCAGATTCTTTCTTTCCCACTACTAACATCCATTGGCTGTATCTGTTTAGCCAAAGTACTTCCAACCACATAGGTTCTCTCTAGAGCCCTATCATAAGTAGGAATGCACCGATGAATAGTGCTATCTTGGATGTACCTAATCACATCTCACTCGATGGTTCGATCCCTAAAGCATTGCTTATGCCATATTTATCGAGTACCTGGAAAGGTCGGTACTCCTCGATGAATACTTATCTATTGACATGTCATATTGACACAGTTATAGAAGCTCTTGGGAATACATATCCCTTAGCTTTTATGGAAAGGTCCCTTTATCAGAGAAAGGTTCTCAAGTTTTGACCACGAAAAGTAACCTCATCTTAAGATCATGTAATCTAAACCCCACTATCACCATATTGAGCCATGTAGAAGGATCACTACCAGGACCACCATCTGATCAATGGTTCCCTGAATAGATAGAAAACATGTTCACCTCCTCAAACCAGTCCTTAACCACATGTGAGTTGGGATCACCTTTGAACTTGAGGGGTCTCTGTCACCAAAACTCATTTAAGGCATTGAGCCTACATGCGTCCTTTACTGGTAGCGATGATAGTAACTACTAACCAATAGGTGGTGGTATCGTTGGGTACCCACCCAAAGGTACTATCTAGGGAATTGGCCTCTATACCAAAGATTCATCACTCTGTGGGCCATCCTCATGGCCATTCACTCAAATCCCAACTTTCTATCTATGTGGAGGCATCATAAAGGGTATCAAGATGAATCGTAATTAACAGATTATACCCGGTGAGCTGACTCTATCTCAGAATGATAGTGAGAAAATATTCAATGATGAATGAAACCAGTGTGTTCATGTACCAAGTCCAAAATCAGGATTCAGGGTCCTGGTGTATGAATACGTCAGCCACCACACCATCACTAGACTCCATGCCTCAAAATTCAAACCCGAAACAGTTAAAACTGTTTCCCCATAAAAGTTTTTATAGAATCTTAGTTCTTATGGTAGAACTGACCACCTTTGATACCACTTTGTCAAGACCCTTCCCCTAGGGGCCGTTTTAAAACTGCCCCAAGTCTACCTTCCATAGGTCTAGGGCTCACGACTAGCACCGAGTAGGAATATCCCAAAAAGGGAAGACATTTTCCTTAAAACCGGTACAGATGCCCAAATCTCAAACAGTGAAAAGTAAACAAAAATTAAGGCACAATTTTGACTGAGACAACTATTGAGATTTCAATACAAACTGAATGTATAAAGGGGCCTGAATATAAGCCCAAAACTACAAAGAAATGTACAAATGCTATGGTCCATATAATCAAGACCCCAACTGTTGGGTAGGTTAAGGGTAGCTGCCTGTAGCCATAGTGGTATGCCCGTCTATCCCATATAACTGAGCATCACCTAGTCCGGAACCCCCAAGGCCTCCGTCGAAGCATATGTCCATTTTGTCTCACTGAGAAACACCTAGTCCCGAACCACTAAGGTCTCCATCAGAGCATTGATCACCTACACGGGAGACAATATGGGAAGGTGAAGCCCGTGAAGGGGTGAGTAACACAATAATCAGTAGGGATGAAAAACCACAAAGGGAAGACCAAAAAACAAAGACCACGGAGAAAAAACAAAGTAAAGATAGCTCACACCAGGTATATAACTCAAAATAGTGAAATTAAGATCTATCAGTCATAGAGATGAATCATCTTGTACTACTTAGGGACTCATCCTTGATGATCTATTGGGGTCTACTCGTCTATTGGACCATAGAGGTTCTGTCATCTGATGAACCCCTGAGGTACTCTCATATATTGTACCCCTGAGGTATGCTCATATGCAGTATCACCGAGGAATTCTCATATGCTAAACCACTAAGGTATGGAAAAAGGTACTATAATCTCACATAGGTATAATCTAAATTATAAAAACCAAGATTATCTGTTGTAACACTAAACACCTTGTAATAATGAGGAAATCATACCTGATGGGTACCGTGGGTATGCTGGGTCACACAGTGCCAATCCCCAATGTGGGCCTGTTGGGTCACACATATCTGATTCCCACTTAGGCCATAATACTAAGGTACTCATCCCGGATGAGTACTGTGGGTCTACGGGGTCAAACAGAGCTGGTCCCCACCATGGTCCTGTCGGTCACACATAGATTCTTTCCACTGAGGCTATCATAGATGATCCACATAGGGTCTCTGGTAGACGATCCACACAAGGTCGCTTTTTAGTAGTCTTTAGGTTTCAACAAGCCACAGGATTCCCACACGTAGTGTGCTTGATTCCTAGAGAATCCACTTAACAAGCCATTCGTTGTATTTAAATTTCCTTGAAATCCTCTTTAGATCAGGCCAAAATACCTGCCACTTGACAAGGGTCCCAACATCACAAATGACTCATCAATCAGACACATGGTCTGAAAGATATTGGCGTTTTAGTAAATAGGTGCAGATTGTGTTTGGGCCTAGTCCGACCCGATCAAACTGACCTAGCCATCCCGGCCTCGGGGGCTCCACATTCCCTAGCCTGGTTTGACTGAACCGACCCGACCTAGTTTGGGTCTAGGACAGCCCTGTCCAGCCAGGCCCACTGTCCAAGCCCATTTGGGTCATGTTGGACTCGGCCCTGTTTGGGAATGGGTCCACCCCTCTAGGTCACCCATCAACCCGGTTATATCCAGCCTGACCCACAATAGGCAGGCTAGTTCTCTCCCACCCCAGGCCACCCAGTGGCCTGGATTACTCTAGCCTGGGCTACTAAGTGGCCCGATTCGTGCCCCCATCCTATCCCACAACTGGTGGGCCGGTCTCCACCAGCCCGAATGTCACCTAGCGTCCGGTTCAGCGCCCCGTGTCCTGCTAAGACGGCCACACCATATTCCTGTATGTGGTCCTCACTGGGCCATATGATAGTGGGTCACCACGACCCACACTGAGCGGCCCACCCACCAATGCTTCCGGGTTTCCATATCACTGTCCTCCGGCTGGTGGCCCCCTACTGCACCTCCATGGCCCAAGACGACCACAACCTCTACCTCAGCAGGCTGTAACCCACCCGCATCCTCTTCAGCAGGCCATTGCCACTGATCGTCGGTGCCAGCATGGCTTCTGTAGAGCACTGGGTCCACTTCGATGTTCCATTCCTTGAACCTTCTTCACCTCCATTCTCCTTGGGGTGTCGTCTTCCCTACTATAGACTTGAGATTACTTTGCCTCCAAGTTAGAGGCACAATCATGAAGAACACATGAGCACCCAAAGATGGAGGAATTGAGGCCCTGTTTGTATCATCTTGATTCCTCTAGATCATAGTTGTTGAAACATGGGGTGAGGGTATTAAGGTACTATCATAAAAATAACCCCAATGCAATCCCTGTGATAAACACAGTCCCACAATAACAAGACACCCGCTGATCAACCTGGTCAATTTTTGATCCGAGTTTGTTGTTTTACAAGATGAACGGGGCAAACAAAATAAAAAAGTAAACCCCTAGATGGATAATATTTAATCACAGGAAAGGATTTTCTCTGATGGTGATCCATCCATGGGGATCCACAATCCGTTTGAAGTCGTTTCCATTTGTCATTCATCAGTCCCGGGTTTGTTCTCCAAGACGTCTTTGCTGCTTCTTCGATTCATTGGCATTCTTCATTAGAGAGGATTATCTCGTCATTTTTTAAAAGAATTACTTATATCAATCTATTTATCCAACCCTATCATCTCATTAAAATAGAAATGTGTCACATCATTTTTGTTACAATTTTTCATTGTGTCGTTAGGCTATTTCATTTATGAAACAACATTTCTGTTA
Organism: Viscum album; assembly: GCA_963277665.1. Classification (NCBI taxonomy): domain Eukaryota; kingdom Viridiplantae; phylum Streptophyta; class Magnoliopsida; order Santalales; family Viscaceae; genus Viscum; species Viscum album. The sequence goes on along the minus strand of OY728165.1, from coordinate 1,709,382,146 downwards.
CCCTTCAGTAAAAGAGTCGTTACACTATTTCATTTATGGAGTGAAACAGTAGTCCCATCACTGCGTTGTGGTGAAATAAATTTTTAATAAACTAAACTTTTTATGTTTATTTTATTTTATTAAAATGACCGAAATTTATCTTTTTCTCTCGACCTGCACTGATCAATGTTTGGTCCATTAATAGGTAATTTTTTTATTCTAGATGGAATAGTGATCTCATATTTTCAATTCGGTCACCCATTTATTTGTTTCTAAAACCGAATATTCGCGCCATTTTAATTCGCCTAAAAAAATATAAAAAACTACCTTTCACCCTTGAACCGCTTCGGTCGAGGTTAAGCTCCTCATAAGGGAAACACACCCTCACGAGCTCAACAATGCTCTCATATTTCCAATATATGTTACAGTTTATGAGTTACAAAGATTTAGAAAATAGATTAATTATTACATAATTATTTTATTTATGGTCAAAAAACATCCTCCACAGTTGGTCCACGTTGACCATAATTAGGCTCTGCCCAAGGAAATCATGCCCTCATGAGCTCAACGGTAGAATCATAATTTCAATCTGAGTCACAGTTCGTGATTTATAAGGATTTTAATAATAAAATAATTTTATTTAATTATTTTATTTACGGTTATTCCATTTTCGGGTTTTCTCATTGGAGGCCCGCGCTGCCTAAACTTAAGTCGTGCCTAGGGTAAACCTGTCCTCTTGAACACAATTGTTCCCTAGGATTTCTGATCTGGGAACCCATTTAAGAGTTATTCCACTTTTTCAGTAAAATCGATCACTCTCTCAATTTAAAACATAACATTTTTCTACAAATCATTCCAGACACTCATGGCCTCAGAATCACACGTTGTCTCAGCACATGGCCTCGAAATAATCCCATTTAATTAAATACATCATGGAATTCAAGGGTATTAGAAAGTCAGATTTTTCATAAATGACACACCTGACTCTTACTACACTAACCTCATCCTGATGACATACCAGAAACAATTCCTCATAGATTGTATTCCTAAATTAAAAATGAATCTTGTCGAGCCACTTTCAATCAACTATTCTAAAAATAGTCCTCTTAGATGGTAAGCATATAAAAACTCAAAACATGACAAATATTCCAAATTCACATCACATTTACATGAAAATAACCATCGAATCTTGTTCCACACTTCTTGTTCCATCTCAAGCCAAAATTTCCATTTATGTTGTCATGACCTAGCACCAACATTGGCATTAACCTAATTCGGAAATCTTGGATTGACACTCATAAAGAGTCCCTTCTGAGGCCAACTGATGTATAAGGTAAGATCAAAATAATAATCTAAATTCCAAGGAACTCATCAGAGGAAATCCATACTCCATAATTTAAAAGTGACACATCAGTACATAATCAATACTTCTATGCATCAGAATGTTGATTGATCCCAATGACCATCAAGTCGTGATCTGGAAGGTGTCTATGATTCTTTCCAAGTCATTCCTTCATGGGAATCCATGTATCAATTGGGATAAATACAAAAATTAACATTCCATTTTGTAAAAGCATTACTCCCATGGAGTTTATTTTCCAATCCCAACTGGGATTAAACTCAGCACGGTATATACCCGACACTCCCTCAGCTTACCCGTATGATGTCAGGATTGGGGAAATGATAATCACTTCACCAAGGGTACACTAAAAGGAATTAAATTATTTCTAAAAAGGCCCAAGGCACTCTTAATACTTCAAAACAGGGTGATCAGTATTTTTTAGGACCAACCATACACATCTAGGTATGAGTGGAAAAAACAAACCATCATTGGTTCGTTATTTTAAAAGGGGTTGGATAATCCAGCTGATGCATCATTATAAACCGAACATGATTCCTTCACCACCCATAAAATCATGTGACCACCCAAGCATAAACTATAGAGTCCATAAAAATTCCACGATGTCTCCAAAGATTGTGTACCTAGACAATTTTATCATTTTCATTCTTCCTTGAATGCTCCAATATGTTATAATCTCATGAGCCTCAAGGTAATTTAAGTGAATTCCAACCATTTCTCAATGGTGCTTTGATGGTTACACTACCACTAATTGTATTGATATACTAACCTTCATGATGCATTTCTTACCAACAAAGAAGCATTCTTATCATCAGATTTACTAAAAAAGGGAACTCATCCCTTGAAACATGCTGCACCAACCACTGACCATGGGTTTTGGATGTGGTCAACAAACTTTTACCAAGTGTAAACATGAAAAGATAAAGAAACCAACCACTTTGAAGCTTGATATACAAGGTTTTACTTTAGACATAAATTTAACAGTCCACCTAAGTTATATCCATTCACACCATAGAATTAGGATGAAAATATGAATCAAAAATAATTGTATGTAATTACAACCAATCCTCTTCGGAATGTCACCCCAAGCATTGGGACGTGTCAGATTTTCCTTTAACACTCAGGTCACTCTACCTTGATGAGAAACTATGAGAGAAGCATAATGTCTCAAGGATTAAATGATTATCACCAAAATCATACGGTTTTCTATTTCATTTTAGTTTCTTAACAATACCGAGTGTATCAATTCATGATATACCAAGGTTTCAACCACAAAATAGAACATACTTTATACTATACATAGTCTTATCAGCTATATGAATTTCAGTATATGATGTACTAAAAAATAACTATCCAGGAGTCGAATTATCTCGAATGATTTTAAATATTTCTAAAGACATCCCTATTCCTCTACCAATGATTAAGAAAGATAAGGATTACACAACCCCTCGGCGGCTAACCATTCCCCATGCATTTATAACTTACATAAATTGAGTATTTATTGATATTCACCCTCATAAAAATGATCAACATATCAAATGATTAACCATAAAAAAAATGGTGCGGCTTTAGAAACTAAGATTCGTACCTGGGAAAAATGACACCAAAATAGTACCACATGTCAGAAATCTCATCGTCACATTTAACAATGATTTAAGTTCTAAGGAATATACATACCTTAGGATAACTCAATACCAAAAACCAAAATTTTTAACCTTATAACTAGTTCATATCAAGATGATACAAAAGGCCATTCCACCTATCATCTATGCTTAATCTATAGAAAAATAGGTCTATAAAAAAAATCACATCTCCATTCCAAGGAAAACTCAAAGAAACAATTAAACTACCCTTTCACAACGATTTAAGATAGAACATCACTTTAATATTTTTTTGGGAATATTCATTTAATTACATTTGACCTTAAAACATTTTAGATGCTCAATTTAAATGCCTCTAAATAGTTATAAGGAAACTATACTTAGAAAATTTATTTAACTAAATCCATAAGGAATACTAGAATGTCTTGTCAAACTTCCATTTAGGATTTAATTATTTAACTGAAACCTCATCAAAACTATGTAATCCATCACATTAATTCCTTTTATCCATTTCATTCATCAATAAGGTTCTAACAGTTTGGCATAAATAAATAAAATGTCAATTCTAATCTATAATGTAAAAACACGAAATAGGTTGTAACTAGTATTTTTTAACTAAATCCTCATATAAGTTCAGATCTAAGTAGATAACTTGTTTTTTAGATAAAGGAGTGGAATGGTAAAGTAATATTCCACCATAATTTTATATTTAACACCACATAAGTGACTTAAGACACTTTGAATTACCAATACTATATATGTTTTGTATACCCGCATGCAGTTAATTAATGAGGTATAACATAACAAAGGAAACCTATAAGGGTCCAATCATATAAAAAACATGTCCATAAACCACAATAATTGATTTAATTATTAAATTTTCAAAACACTAATCGTGGGTTATCCCATAAGAAGAATTCCTGATCTAACCTACTTGGGCCCAGTTTTTCACTTAATAATTTTGGTCACATGGGTCATCAATTCCATGTAAAAGAGTTAGAAGCCTTTATATAAGAAACCATTTCATTTACGGTTAAAATTTAGAAGGTTATATATTTATAAAATAGTCTCAAGGTATATCAAGATCATATACAATGGTTCCATTATATCGATAACCATTTTCTAATTTATAATGCACCCATACACATTACAAATTGAAAATTGGATCCATTTAATTGAAACCAATATGTTTTAGACCTTGAAACCAATGGTTCATGGATCAAACATGTCACGATTGGGTAGTGAAGGCTCTATCATCAATATATATGGGAAAAAACTATATAGGTTGATGATGATGCATTAATAACTAATCATATATCAAAATTATATTAATGTATGATATACAAATAGTAAATATAAGAAAACACGGGAATAATTAGTTAATAATGGTAAATAAATAGACACGATAAAGAAATAAACAAATAGGTGTAACACTAAGCATGTTACTAAAATCCATAATAGGGTATATAAAATTAATTCTAATAAACACACATGGAATATCAACAAATCTCCAATAGCCTAGTAGTGAAATCTACATGGTATGTCATATGCCTGGAATGTGAATCTCTTAGTGCCTATAATAATGGATGTAATGATATTTTCTTTCCATAGTAGGACAATCCTAAAATAAAATAAATCCCATCAATCAATGGGCAACATATGTACAACAATCACTCAACGTGAAATCGTAATCAACTGTAATAATAAAGAACACGTACAACAATCCCATCCATGGCCACTTGGCCTTTTCCTTATACATGGGGTGATCTATCCCAGATATGACTATTTCCAAAGCAAAAAAACATTCCTAATATCTCATATACCAATTCAAAAAATAGTAAATGAAGTAAAAAAACAATCCTTTGATTACACTTTGTAACATCTCATCCTGATTGACACTATAAAACCAGTAGCTGCTCCGATCACCACATAGAATCGATCATGCCTCCCCGTACACCATATGGTGCTGAATAGAAGTGAGGGTATATGTTTGGTATAGTGGGGAGACTATACCCTTATGATTAGAGTAGAATAACAATATCAAAATATATAAAACAACCAACAATTAAATCAGTTATAATAAAATCTATAGAAATAAAAGAATAATAATAAATGAAGAAATAATATGAAATGGACAATGCCAGATATACATGAATGAATGTCCATGTGAGGATATAATGTATATAGAGTAAATAAAAAATTGGTAATGAAAAAATAATCCATAAAAAAGGAAAAACCCCCCAAGGTCAATAATGATGACAATATTGAGATTCAGATCAGTAATTTTCCCCTTAGCTTCCTTATACAATGAACCACACAAGCAATAACCCATTGACCCATGAACATGAAGTCTTCTTGGGTACCCAAGTGTAGTGGATGCAGGATCAGGGTGTGAGATATTATCAGTAGGACACCACCAAAGGTTTATAAAGAATAATCTATTATGTGAATATAAAATAAAATAGTGTGTTGGTATAATAAATAATGAACAAAACTAAAAGTTGTAAAAAGGTCGGTTGAGGTTTCCAATGGAGACCTAGCTAACACTACCCTCTTTTTCCTAAGATGGGATACCTATGAATATATATATATATATATATTGAAATATATATATATATATATACATATACATATATATATAAATATATTCAATCTATATGTAAGAATATTTATTTCTATATATATAGATAGGTACTGTTACCCAGGGACCGAGGTGTAACTCAGGTGTCCATGCATAATATTACTCTTAATAATAATGATATTCTCATAATAATAAATAAGTTTCATCATTATTGAGGATTATATGTAACAAAATTAGAATGGACATTACCAAGTATCATGATCAATGTAGGCTGCTATGCCGAGTATCATAATCAACAATGAGAAGGATTATACACAATCATCTAATTAAGGGGGCGTGGAATGCCATGCCCAGTAACCCATGTATTGTAGACACTATGAAAACATCCTCAACCAGGGTGACATGAAATTACATGGAAAACAACCCTACTCGAGGTAACATTTATCATTAATAAATATAAGGACTTCCACTTTCTATTTTATTTCTTAGCCTGGAATTTCATAAATAGGAAACTAGGAACACTTAGGGAGCCATTGATCCTTTTTAACATACTCCATTTTTCATTTCTGAGTTTTCATGTGGTTAAACCAAGAAATTATTATCAATTACTTATAAATAATAGAGAAGTTCTACATCCGTAATGTTTCCATGTCATAACTCAAATGTATAATAATAAATAAGGCTATATACTTAACTGTCCATTACCAATAAACCATCTCCATTTGATTCCCCATTTATTTTATTAAATAAACACACCTCAAATGTGTTTTTATTATAAAATGGGGGCATGAATATCATATCAAGTTTATCTAATTCAATTACATTAATATTTAAAATAGGAATCATTCACCACTTCAAAAGATTAAATAAAAGTGATTAAAGAGAGACATTATATGATAATGTTTTTAAGAAACATAAAAAAAGATGGTTCAATTGACTAAGATAATAATAGAAAATGGAAATATATACGACACACCAAATGTGGTTGTTTCTATTGATTTAGATAACCGAAAAAGTTTCCATCTAGTTCACAATGTCTATCATACACAGGGCATTGGGATCTATTTAATTAATTTCAAATTTATGAGGTGATGCACATAAATCCCATTGAAAAACACAACAACATGATTTATTAATGGAGAGAATTTAAGGAAAAAATGTATATAAATCATATCTTATACTAAGTAAAGTCCACTCATCCAATATGGATCTCTTATTTTATCCAGTTTGAGATAAATATAAGAAACAAACAAATTCCCTAAAAATTGGGTGAATTTGCTCGCATGAATAGAGCATAGGAGATGACAAGATAACTGGAGAAAAGTGGAAGGATGAGTTGAATACTCACGAATATTCTTCCAAAATGTTGAATTGCAGGTGAAATTGATTCTATAATTTGGGCATACCAATATACCTATTGGAGGATTGGTCTATCTCCATAGGAGGGATGCTACACGTGGGTAAGAGGAGAATAAGGCAAGGAAGAATGAAATAAAGAGGTATGGGAGAAATGGAAATTTCTATCCCCTTTAAAGAGGTTCATGGTTTGGACACATGGATGGAAAAACTATGTTCCAATAGTTCTTGGGCTACTACATAAGAAGGGGGGATCACACATTTTATGCATATGTTTTGAGAAACTGTGTGCCAAATTTCAGTTTCTCCTATTTTAAAAAATCTAAAATAACCACACAGTTGTGAGGCTCGTATAACATAGTTAGATATAACTGTTTATGAACCCATATCTATTGGTTTATCTATATGGTTTCACCTATTTCACCCCATGGTTTTAGACAAGCTGTGAACCCTGACATGTTCCACTTGAACAGAGTTTCCCAGGTCTGGTGCTCTAGAAACTCATTGGAACACCTGATGCACCTCTTCGGACATAAAATAAAACTAAAAACAACATATTTTAGTGTTCCAAATCTGTAAATTTCAATATGAATCTTGGTATAAAAACCGGTATTTCTACCAATCTTGAAATTAATGTTCCTTTAGAAAATTTCATATGGTCAAAAAACACGGGACACTACACCCTCACACGGTTAGCGTATGGTTTGTTACACTGTGTGTCCTATCCATAAAATCTGTATTAATAACATTGAAAAATTGTGTTTTTATTCTTTTTGGTAGCTGAAAACACTCATTTTATCCCATTCACCTTGTCTCTCGAACTAATGGATTCCCCTAGGTGTTTTTTCAAACTCCTCTTCATCCAGAAATAATTTAGTGGCTCTAAGTGTGTTGGGTCTCCAAAATCAATGATAAGTCTATATTTTCTCTCTCTTTCTCTATATATTCTTGTATACTTCACATATAATGCTACATCTGATCTATTATGGATAGATATATTTCTTATTAAGTTTTTCTATGATATCGTGATTGGATATATGGAAGTAAAGAAATTTTAATGTAAAATATCAAGGTTTTGTTACACCATTCTTCATTTTTTAACCCGTTGTGAGGCAGGTGGATTCCCTATCTTTTATATTTTTTCTTGAACTTGAAGACATAGGTTTAAAAAAAATTAAATTAATTTTCAAAGGGAATATGGAATGATTTATTTATGATAAATTATTTTTTATGATTTAGAAAAAAATATAATTTGAAATAATTTTGGAAAAACTCTTTGATTTTTGGTATTGTATTATAGTACTTGTTCAATGCGAGGAAGATGTTTGATTAAATTTTATAAAAATAATAATTCAATAATTGTAAATAAATGGATGTGGGAACTTGAAATATTCGGAATGGTATGTGTTCATTTGAATTAGATGTGGACATTAAATGGAAAGTGGTGAAAGTCTAAAGGCACTAGAAGAATTATCACCAATGAACAACCTGGTGGATGGACGAGTTACCACTCATGAAAATTGATATTCTCATGGAACAAATTTGTGTGTGAAAAATGTAATAGGTGTTCCAAGTGGAATAAATTTATGAAATAGTTTTTTGATTTTAATTTAAATTGGTATACCATTTTGAAATTTCCATCTTTTGTTTTAATTATATTTTGAAATGAGAACTAACATTTTACTTGTACAAGTTCCATGATTTGGGAACTATCTTTGGGAATTACTACTAGATATTATTACACACACCTTGAATATTCACATTATTTTATATACAGACATTGTTCTTAATGACAAATGTAAATGAATGTTCTCTGATTTCACCAGTGGATCATCAAGATGGTATATTATTGGGATGGTGTTTGGATCTTGGATATTTCTTATAGAGTGTTTGGAGTGGTGACACATTACTGTTTATACATTGGGATGTCCTTCAATTTTCTTAGGTCAACTTTTTCTACCTTTTTTCAACTACTCTGATATTATTATTTTTTAGTTTTTCATTAGATTTGTATTGTTTATAATTCATACATCATATAGTTTGGTTTAGTTATTTTTATTTTTTCTTGATTGGTTATAGATGTTTAAAGGGAAAGTCATCCCCAAATGTTTTATAATGTACATGGAAATTATTTCACACCTTTGGTATCTTAGGGATATCACTTGAGGTTTGTGGCACCTCAAACCATTCCAATCCAATTGTTAGGGTTGATATGTTACAAATGTTATCAGTTTTAGTTGGTCTGTCATATTGGGATGATAATAAGGAGATAAGAAATGATAGGACCTGAAATTTATAACATATGAAGATATAGATTAACTCTTTATAATTAATTCAAGTTGACAGTGTGGTCTGAATACCAGAGGTGTTTTTAGATACCTATAGGAGTGTTGTCATCTCATCGTCATGGGTTTAGAATATGAGTGTAACATATCATGAAAAAGTAATGAGACTTCCCAGTAGGATTTAATTTCTCATATTATATTTTATATTGATGAAAATAGGCAATAAATATTGTAACTATTTATGACATGGAATATTTTAATCCTTTATTTTACTATTGAGCGATAACAAAGTGTAGTTTTTTATGACTGTAGAGAAATGACACCAGTTAGACAACCTAGAAACCTGTAAGAAGAGGATATAGAAAATATAGTTTCACCTAAAACATGGGGAATTAGAAACTAGTTAAGAAAATTTTTCATGCATTTCAATCCATCAACAAATTTAATTTAATTGAAAAACCATGAAGAGTTGATCATTATGTGATATTTTAGAAACAGAACCCACTAATATTTTGGGGGTTTCAAAATCCAAGAAGGAAGAAGCATGGATTAGTAGAATGAACCAAATATCTGATTTTCATAAAAACCTAACTAATATAACAGTAAAGTCAGTGGTATACATACTAGAGGATCTCACCCACTAATGGTGGGATTTGGATGTCCAATCCAAATTCAACAATGCCCTTACATAAGATGGATTTGAAGAATTATTAAAAAAATTCTACCCATGCACCATTATGATAGCTCTAGTGATATATTTCATCAGTCTTAATCTTGAAAATCAATTAGTGAAGTAATATTTAGTTAAGTTTATGAGCACAGTTTTTTTCTTTAGAAATGGTTTCTTTCTCATCATTGAAGACTCATATATTTGGATCCTAACTATGAATATAAATTCCTTCTAATATATATAAAATATTTATTATTAATAAGTTAGACATGGTTAATTGATAGGTAGTGTCAGAGTGATATTTTACTAAGAATTTTTCCATATTATATTTGTTGGTTATCATTGGTATAAGTATAAACTAAAATAATGGGAAAAAACTGAAGAGATACACCTATTTACCAGGAAGTAAAACATCATAAAAAACTATTTAATTAATTAACTTTCCACCGTGTGAAAATAAAATTAAAGATGTTTCAATAGTATTTTGCTATAACATAAGAAGAAGGATTGTATGTCACCATCCAAGGCATGTCACAATTATAATTAGATGGCACATATTCAAATTTATTTCCATAAGACTTCGAATTCAATTACTAGGAATACATATCATGTGTCTTAGACATCTTATACTTCAATTTGGTGATTATTTTGGAATACGTATTGTCATAAGAACTACGTAAAAAGGGTAATTTTATAAATACCATGAATTCCTAGACAATAAAACAGCAGCAAGGAAGGATGGAATATAGAGAAATGAGTAAGTAGTTTTATAGTGATGAGTATATGATCATAGATCTTCAATCATTTCCTTCAACTGTATGAGGTACCATTCTACTTCAACCAACTCTTATATGATTCCTTTTTGATACTTATTAATCCCACTATTTTATTTATTACCATGTTATTATCAAATAGGTTTGGATATAAAGATGATTCAACATATGATGAGTATCTGTACACCTCTCAAAAAATGGGACTAATAGGGATTTATATGAGCACCATTTTAAATTATAATAGATGGAGTCCAGTTTTTTTGAGACTTTTCTATTTTGGATATGGATATCTTTGACTTTATCTTGGTAATGTATTGGTTAGTTTCTTTTAAGTAGAACATAGATTATTATGTGTGATGAGTGAATTTTAAATCTCTTGATGGGATATAGAATCTATTTAGAGGATACTAGGACTTGAATACTAGAAAAAATGATCTTAGGTGGAAATGGTTGATAATATTTATTATCAATTAGCATCAATAACATTCGGGACTAATGACATAATTGTGACAAGAATGTTTCCTACAATTTTGGATTTGTGTCGAGACATTTTTTTGGAAAAATTTATTTATTTTCTATCATGAAAGGATGTGTAATTATTGATTAATCTAAATTTTCAGAAAACACATTTTTACTACCATCACATATAATAGTGTAACACCACAAGATTTCATGGTACGCTTCCCTTTGAATAATGTAATAGCTTGCATTGTACACAACTTTGAGATTAAAACACACCGCGACCAATCAAACTAGCCATTATGAATAGTAACACCCATTATTTGAAATTTTATAAATTTTATCTTACAAAATGGACTTCATTTTTGTATTGGTAATATCAAAATTAGATTAGGGTGAATTTTTGGTATTTTTATGAAAACATTCAATTTTTGATGAATAGTGAAAATACTAAATTTTTAATTAAAAACAACTTTTTTAATTGAAATAAGTTATAGTGTTAAATTATAAATTTTAATAGTTTTTAAGTATCATTAGATTATATTTTTATCATTTAATATAATTTAAGTCATTGGATGTAATCTCACGATTAAATTGGACATAAACAAGTGTCAATCTTTTGATAGTTATTGTTTCTTAAAAACACGCTATTTGTTTTGACAAAGAGAATTAATTTTAAATTAATTAAAACAAATTCTATGTTTTTAATTTGGTAAAATAGACATAATTTTTTAATTCTTAATATAAAAAATATCTTAGGTTTATTATTTAGTATTTTTCTGAAAACTTTCAATTTTTGATGAATAGTGAAAAAAACACTACGTTATAGTTTAAAACTGACTTTTTTATTTAAATAATTATTTATTTTATTTAAATTTATTTTAAGTTAAAATATATATATAATACCAATATATGTTCAATATAATTCATTGGAGTCATTTTATATTAAAATTAGATGTAGAAAATTTTATTGAACTTTTTACCGTCTTTTACCCATCTCCAAGGAGCATTTGCAAATTTACATAACACTTAATTTTTTCGCTTCTATGAGTTGAATTTCAAAGATCCTAGAGACACGGTTGATATCAGTAATTAAAATTTTGTTCAATAAGATGAAAATAAAATTTGGTGAATAAAAATGTTTTACTTTTATTTACCACGGTTAAAAGTAAATAGGGTAATTATGGGTAAAAATGATATTATTATTACCCTAGAACATGTTCTAATTCTATTGGATAAGTTGAATTTGACAAAAAACAACCTTATGAATAAAATATTATCCTTTAGGTCCACTTGGATTAGATTATGACGTTTATTATTATTTAATTCAAAGAAGAGTTGAAAGTGTTAAATTCAAAGTTTAATAACTAAACCATTTTTAATATAAGGTTACACATAATATAGATTAGACTATAAATATTCGTTAGAAAGATTAAAACATTTCATAAATAATGGTATTTTATTTATAAATTTTAGACATTAAATAATTAAATTTATTTATGACACAATGATGATGCAGTAATTACCTAATTAATGAAATATTAAAATAAATGATATTATAAATATCCAAATAAATGTAATTTTAGAATTTTTATGAATTACAAAAATTTTATAGGTTAATATGACATGGTAGGGTTGGTTATATGAATTTGTTTCTAAGTAATAATGCTTTTATGAATTTAGAAAAAACAAAATACCAAGTAGTGTCAAAATTGACATAAAAGAGTTTTTAAAACAAATATTATATTATTAATTGATATTCTATTCCTAAAAACCTAAAGTTCGGAGAAAAGACTTATATAATGATAGGTGTATCATTAATGAACCACTTGGGGTTCTCTTGGAAGTTTATATTAAGTTTATTAACTATATAATATAAAAATACAAAGAGACATGGTAAATGTCAAACTATTTAACTAAGAGTTAAATCTAAAAGATAGAGTTATTATAGTGAGCCAAACCTATCTAAAACCTATTGGGTGAGTGGTTTTCAACCCATACCCACATTAGACTTAAAATATTTTATATTGGAGCCATTATAAAACAAAAATGATTTTATTATAAAATAATATTTCTAGCTTTTCGTAAGGTACCCCTCACCCCTCTTATAAAAGGGCACTCCCCCTTCTCTCTAATTCACTCATTAAAAGCCATTATTCTCGGCCTAAACCTACCCAAATATCCTCCCAACTATACTAAATTCATCATAGTGGAATTAATTTAGTCATAAATCCAACCTATATATCCCTTTTGATCAAATCAAAAGGAATAACCTCAAGAAGAGGTAAATATCTCACCACCTCTTTCATGTTTTTTCTTCTTCCACTTCTAATTTCCTTGTTGTTTCCATTATAAAATAATAAATACAATATATTCTATATACTGTGATGTTATTATAAAATGGTACAACCATATTCACTATTCTATCCATCATATAAATGAAAAAGTCACCATACGTGTGTACGTATGGATTACCATCTCCACGCCGTGGTGTGGTTTGTTAATCAAATAATTCATCATTTGGATGGGTATAATAATGAGTATAAATAATTTAAATAATAAATATAACCATATAATTATTCTCTATATATTATATAATATCCAATTATATATGATTTTAATATCAAAAGAATGATATTGTCGCTCGTGCGTACGTACGGATTACCGTCTCCACGAACGCAATGAGATTCATTCGCCATCAAATACATTAAAGAGTAATTTTCATTTGATGATTAAAAATAATGTTTAAAGACTTAATATAATTCTGAATATGAATAATATACATCCTATCCATAACAAACAATACTTACGTAACAAAGCATATAAAGGAAAACGAATCAGTTGACAACCGAAACGATGATACTTTTGAAATATCATTAACAAAACAATATTAGAAGATCATATATGATATCATATTAATGTATATGGTTATTTTATAATTTAATAATAATTATTTCACCATTATACAGGGGGTTAACCTACCCTCGACCAAGGAAAAGTACAAAGTAAGGGGTTTTTTATCTCACTTTTAATTCTGTGAGATTTCCATTGTTTGCCACTTATTTATTGCATGTGGTGTATTGTGTACTACCATTTGATATATATTATAATGATTCTATTTATATTCATGGTATTATGTGATTCATTTTGTGTTTATTAAATTTTGGTCATACGGCTCGATTGATTACAACGATGTAATTAGTTTTCAACTCACTTTTATTCCCATGAGATTCATACTATATTTGGAACTGCTACCTTTTGTGTGGTGTATGTACTACCCATGATTGTATTGTTTGTGTAATATAATTTAATTTACGGGTATTTACATCATTATTGGATGATGATTCTTTCATGGGGAGTATGTTTTGTAAGTTACCAAATCGATAAGGTAATTTCAAATTTCAAATTCCACTCATTCGGTTTTACGCAAACTTAATTTATTACTTTACCCCAAGATTATGTGGGAAATCACTATTTATTTACTTATGTAGTAATTTACACTCCCCTTTGCGTGGATATACTTTTGATACACATAATAAATCCATTTATAAATTCCCAAGTCATCAATATAAACTTGATAAGTGTAATTTTAACTCAATTTATATTCATTGAGTTAAACATCCAAGTCATTGGTGTTGTTTTTAAAAGAATATGTGTGAATGTCCTCTGATTTATTTACAATAAATATCCTATAATATTGAGTGTATTTATATTTTTCACACATAATTATATCATTGATTTATCCTTAACCTAATTATATGATCTTTATAAAGAAATTCATCCCATCTTACATTCCATTGAGACTTCTTTGTTGTTATGCGCCAATCCACTTTTATTTGGTGTATATACTATACTTTGACATAGTATATCATGAATCCCTTTATTTTCATGATATTATAAATTTTTGATTACTTCAATTATTTATGTTCAAGTGTCTCTCATTTGGTTAGGAACTCTAACTAAAGTATCATTTTAAATGTTTTAAAAATTTTTTCTTCTAAATAATTCTCATTAATTTCCATGTTTTAAAAATGGTTTTAAGGTTTTATTTATATGTAAATTAATGTTTTAAAATTAAAATTCCTTTTAAAAGTTTCAAAGTGGAATGAGACACTTTGATTCCAAAATCTATTTTTAAATGGCTTCTTGACAAATACTGTGACTTTTAAATGTTTTCAAGAAAAAGGGGGATATTTCTCTCAAATACTTTTGATGATTATTTTCATCTATATAAATATCCTTCATTATTCTTGATTGAGATTAATCTATTACAATAAAATCTTATATATTGTATTGAATGAGTTATGTTTGACTAAGGATGTGCTATTTTTATACCATTCATGGTTTGTGGATAATGTATTGACATTTTGTATGATAGTTTTAATACAAATGTTTATGTTATGTTTCAAACATTTCATATGAGGAATGCATTGGACTTAGTAAGTGACGGGTGGAGCCTGCTATAGATCCTCGATGCATCGGTAGGTCTCATTAGACAAACTAGTGTCTTGGCACAAGGCCTTGACAGAATCTTATTTGTAGTCTTGGCACAAGGCCTTGACTATGTGGTTAGGATGTCTGACATTATGCATTCCATAATTATGATATTAGATACTTATATTTTATGTGGTAATTCAACTATTAGAATACCCATGAAAATGTTTTATTATGGCATTATTTACTTATCTCATATTCCTTCCATAAAGTGCTCATGTTTATTATTCTTTAAGGCATGTGTTTTCAATTATTAACCATGCTTAATATTTTTTTAATCTTCCGCTATATTGATTACCCTTAGTGAGCATTTGATCTCACCATTTTCTTATGTTACATTTTCCTAGGATATGAAGGAGTTAGTTATGAGCGACTTGCATGCATAATCTAGGAGGCTTGGATGTTTCTAATGGAATAAATTAGTACCGTTTTTCTTTTTAAGTTGTAATGTTGAACTTATGTATATATCTTGTTTCCAAGACTACTAAACTAATATGTCCTTCAGGACTTGATTCCTTGTAATCATGCCAATTTATTAAAATAATGCACCGACTTTGGGTAAATGGGGTCGGGGCGTTATAGTAGGTATCAGAGGAAGTTTAGTACAAACCTTGGAAAATAGATTTAGATAAACTCTGATTAGAGAACATATCCCTAAGATATTCTTTGAGGATTAGTATAGAATAACTTCCTAGAATTTTGGTATTGTAGGTATTTTGTGAGTTTTACAAGCAATACATCTTTTTCTAGATACTAGCAGGTAGAGGCGGCTTTGGCCCATATGTACCTAGTGGTAAAACTGGAAAACACCGCTTTGAGCTAGACTCGAACGGGAACTCGGGCACGATAATGGGCCTTACTGCACTCTTGGTTATGACACTCCCATGGGATATTCTTAGGATAATTTGAATTTTCTTTACAATCCGATTTGAAGGATTTTAAAATAATATGAGAATAAATGACCTTGGTTAATCCTAATGTGTTTCAAATTGAAAATATGGTGTCATGATATTATCTAAATGGTTTCATGAATTTGTTACTCACACAATGCTTTCTGGTTTTAGTCAATGGCAAGATTCCAAGGAAGTTATAGTAACTTTGAGCATGATGTACAAGGTGGGAATGATGTTGGAAATGAGCAACAAAATGGAATGTTGATAGGCGTAAAAGATATCGTGTTCATTCCAAAAAAGTTTTAAAAAAATATGATCAACAACATATATATTAACCAACTCCCAGACTCAACAAAGAAGAGAAAGGTGATGAATGATAAGAGCTCCAACAGTGGAGACCATGGAGAAAAGAATCCTCATTTCTATCATGTAGGAAATGTGGAAGGAGACAACCAAGAAATTGTCTCAATGGAACAAAGAAATTCTTTATATGTGGGAAATAAGGACATAAAGTAAATAATTGTCGAGGAAAAATGAAGTGTACTATGGAAGAAAATAAAAATTGTCCCAATAATCCATTTACAGTTATTTTCCTTAAATGTAGGGGACCTGGCCATTTCTGACATGAGTTCCCTAATCTATAGGATATTTTCTTGGTGAAAGAAGAAACTATGTGGAAATAAATGGTTGGAGAAATGTTTAAAATTATTAGTGCTCTTTGTTGATGGGATTTCTTTGGAATAATTTTCTATTTTCTTTTTAACCCTACATTTTGTCCTGTGAAAATGATATTTGAGGAAGAATTATCTTTTCTATTGGGGATATAGTTATAAATGACCATTTGGTTTTATTTGATCATTAAGTTTGAGGTAATTACATGTTATTAAATTTTGGGATGAAAATGCGAGGTATGAGAAAACATTTGTGGTGAAATTATGTTATAGTTATTTTGAGGAATTTATCTCATTTTGGGAACGTTATAAAAAATATATATTTTTTGAAAAAGGACAACACGCTGACCATGTGACAACCCTTCGCGTCGGACAAAGCTGTAGGAATCGAACCCACAACCATTGTGCAATTGGGATTTATCACCTACCACTAGACTACGTGAAGTACCTCATTAGTGTGAATAATTATTTTTAGTCAAATTATTGTATTGATCAATAATGAGTTGACTTGAAATCTTATTTCTTATAAAATTTATATCCTTAGTATAGGAAAATGATTTGGGGATTAAGTGATAAATGTTATTTTGGAATACATTCACTTAGTTGGGAATACTATATGCCTATGGAAAATAGAATACTATGGGATTTCATTTGAGGAGTAATGGTGGATTTTTATCTATGTTTTTATTGTGGATTTATAGTGATTTGAGTTATTTATTGAAATGATTAACCTATCATAGAGAATATGTAAATAGGTTAATTACTTTTAAGTATGTTACTTTAAGAGTAGTCGATGTTATTTTGAAATAAAATTTAACGTGGAAGACTGCTTAATCAAATTATTCTCTGTTTTTGGTTTCAATATTAGTTTGGATAATATTGATGGATTTTAAGGACAATTGTTTATTAAATAGTATTTATTAAACTTCAGGTATTGTTGGTTTAATTTTAGAAATTAAGATAAGTATTTCTTTCCCTAAAGGGTAATAATTTTTGGGGATAATCTGATCTTATAATAACCATTTTGGTTTTGTTTAATCTCTAAAGTCAAGGTAAAAATATATAGTTTATCCTTTCTGGATTATGTGATTCTCTAGAAGTTGATTCTAGCACTTCATGTGTGACCAAGTCATCTTGAATACTCATCATTTAAAAAAAAGACGAGTTAGTGGAAGAAATTTGTTAAAGGATGAAACTCTACTTAAAATTTAGGTATATCTCTTTATGTTCTTAGTCAATATCATAAATAAATTCCCCAACTTTATGAAATGGAACTTAAAACATAAAACGTTATGCGTTTAATTTTGCTACTAGGAAACTAATGAACGTTTATCTCATCACAAGTTTGTGGTTTTCTTGTTGTTAACTTTATCCTAATCATGTTTTCTATCCCCCTCCACCCGAACATGACACTTAGTTTATCTTCTATATCCATGTTTTCCTACATGGAATCCCAGTATGGGTTATCTCAGTTGACATTTGTACTTCTCTTTCTTTCTTTTAATTTGATAGTTTTATTGACTCTTTTTTTCGATGTGGGACTTTCAATTATGTTCCCAAGCCTAATTTTAAAAATTTTGAGGATGCAATTTCCAAAAGGGGGGAATAATGTAACACCCCAAGATTCCATGGTATGCTTCCCTTTGAATAATGTAATAGCTTTAATTGTATGCAACTTTGAGATTCTAACACACTACAACCAATCAAACTAGCCGTTATGAATAGAAGTACCCACTTTTTTGAAATTTTATAAATTTTATCCTTAAAAATAGGCTTCATTTTTGGATTCTGAATATCTAAATTAGCTTAGGGTGAATTTTTGGTATTTTTCTAAAAACTTTCAATTTTTGATGAATAGTGGAAATACTAAATTTTTAATTAAAAACAAATTTTTTAATCAAAATAATTTATAGTGTTAAATTATACATTTGAATGGTTTTTAAGTATCATTAGATAATATTTTTATCATTTAATATAATTTAAGTCATTGGATGTAATCTCATGATTAAACTCGACATAAATAAGTGTCAATCTTTTGATAGTTATTGTTTCTTAAAAATACGCTATTTGTTTTGACAATGGGAATTAATTTTAAATTAATTAATACAACTTCTATGTTTTGGATTTGGTAAAATAGACATAATTTTTGAATTCATAATATCAAATATATCTTAGGTTGATTTTTTGGTATTTTTCTGAAAACTTTCAATTTTTGATGAAGAGTGAAAAAACACTGCTTTATAGTTTAAAACTGACTTTTTATTTAAATAATTAGTTAATTTTTTTAAATTTATTTTAAGTTAAATTAGATATATAATACCTATATATGTTCAATATAATTCGTTTGAGTCATTTTATATTAAAATTTGATGTATAAAATTTTATTGAACTTTTTACCTTCTTTTACCCACCTCCTAGGAGCCTTTGCAAATTTACATAAAACATAATTTTACCGCTTCGGTGAGTTGAATTTAAAAAATAAAATAGACATAGTTTATATCAGTAAGTAATATGTGGTTCAATAAGATGAAAATATTTTTTTTGTGAATATTAACCTTTTATTTTTATTTACCACGGTTAAAAGCAAATAGGGAATTAAGGGTATAAATTATATTATTATTACCCTAACACATGTTCTAATTCTATTGGATAAGTGTAATTCAACCAAAAACAACCTTAGTAATAAAATATGATCCTTTAGGTCCACTTGGATTAGATTATGACATTTATTATTATTTAATTCAAAGAAGAGTTAAAAGTGTTAAATTCAATTTTTAATAACTAAAATATTTTTAATATAGGGTTACACATATGATAAATTCGACTATAAATATTCATTAGAAATATAAATAATATTTAATACATAATGGTATTTTATTTATAATGTTAAAATCTTAAATAATTTAATTTATTTATGACACAATGATGATGCAGTAATTACCTAATTAATGAAATATTAAAATAATTAATATTATAAATATCCAAACAAATGTAATTTGAGATTTTTTATGAATTAAACTAATTTTCTAGGTTAATATGACATATTAGGGTTATTTATATGAATTTTTGTAAAATTAATAATGTTGTTATGAATTTAGAAAAAAAATACCAAATAGTGTCAAAATTGACATAAAAGAGTTTTTAAAACCAATATTATATTTTTAATTGATATTTTATTCCTAAAAATTTAAGGTTCATCCATAATACTTTTATAATTATAAGGTGTATCATTAATGAACCACTAGGGTTCTCTTGAATGTTTATATGATTTTTATTAACCATATAATATAAAAATACAAAGAGACATGGTAAATGTCAAACTATTTAACTAAGAGTTAAATCTAAAATATAAAGTTATTGTAGTGACCCAAACTTGTCTAAAACCTATTGGTTGAGTGGTTTTTGACCCATAACCACCTTAGAATTTACATACTTAATATTTGAGCCATTACAAACTGAAAATAATTTTATTATAAAATAATATTTCTAGCTTTTCTTATGGTGCCCCTCACCCCTCTTATAAAAGGGCACTCACCCTTCTCTCTAATTAACTCTTTCAAAGCCATTAGGATCGGCCAAAACCTGCCCAAATATCCTCCCAACTCTCTTAACTTCATCCTAGAGGCCTTAATTTAGTCATAAATCCAACCTAAGGAGTCCTTTTGATCAAATCAAAAGGAAGAACCCGAAGAAGAGGTAAATATCTCACCACCTCTTTCATGTTTTTTCTTCTTCCACTTCTTCGTTCCTTGTTGTTTCTGTTATAAAATAATAAATCCAGTATCATCTATATACTATGATGTTATTACAAAAATGGTACAAACATATTCATTATTCTATCTATCCTATAAATGATAAAGTCCCCATATGTGCGTACGTACGGATTACATTCTCCACGTCGTGGTGTGGTTTGTTATTCAAATAATTCATCATTTGGATGGGTATAATAATGAGTATAAATAATTTAAATATTAAATATAACATTATAATGATTCTGTATATATGATATAATATACAATTATATATGATTTTAATATCAGAAGAATGATATTATTGCTCATGCGTACGTACGGATTACTGTCTCCACGAACGTGATGAGATTCATTCCCCATCATATCCACTCAAGAGTAAATTTTATTTGATTAATAAAAATCATGTTTAAAGAATTAATAAAATTATGAATATGAATAAGATACATCCTATCCATAACAATCAATACTTATGTAACAAAGCATATAAACGAAAACGAATCAGTTAACACCCGAAACGATGATACTACTGAAATATCATTAACAAAGAAATATTAGAAGATCATATATGATATCATGTTAATTTATATTGTTCTTTTATAATTTAATAATAATTATTTCACCATTATACAGTAGGCTAACCTATCCTCGACTAGAAAAAATTACAAAGTAAGGGGTTTCTTATCTCACTTTTAATTTTGTGAGATTTCCATTGTTCACCTCTTATTTAATACATGTGGTGTATTGTGTACTTCCATTTGATATATATTATAATTATTCTATTTATATTCAAGGTATTATGTGATTAATTTTGTGGTTATTAACTTTTGGTCATATGACTCGATTGATTACAACGAATTAATCGGTTTTCATCTCACTTTTATTCCCGTGAGATTCATGCTATATTTTCCACTCCTACCTTTTGTGTGGTGTATGTACTACCCATGATTGTGTTGTTTGTTTAATATACTTTAATTTATGGGTATTTACATCATCATTGGATGATACTTCTTTCATGGGGTGTATGTTTTGTTAGTTACCAAATCGATAAGGGAATTTCAAATTTCAATTTCCACTCATTTGGTTTTACGCAAACTTCATTGATTACTTTACCCCAAGATTACGTGTGAAATAACTATTTATTTACATATACAGTAATTTACACTCCCCTTTTCCTGGATATAATTTTGATACACATAATAATTCCATTTATAAATTCTCAAGTCATCGATATAAACTTGATAAGAGTAATTTTAACTCAATTTCTATTAATTGAGTTAAACATCCAAGTCATTGGTGTTGTTTTTACAAGAATATGTGTGAATGTCATTTGATTGATTTAAAATGAATATCCAATCATATTTAGTGTATTTATATTTGTCACACATAATTATTTCATTGATTTATCCTTAACCTACGGATACAGTCTTTATAAAGGAATTCATCCCATCTTACATTCCATTGAGACTTCTTGGTTTTTATCCGCCAATACACTTTTATTTGGTGTATATATTGTCCTTTGAAATAGTATATCATGAGTCCCTTTATTCTCATGATATTATAAAGTTTTTATTACCTCAATTATTTATATTAAAGTGTCTCTCTTTTGGTTAGAAACTCTTACTAAAATATCATTATAAATGTTTTAAAAATTTATTCTTCTAAATCATTCTCATTAATGTCCATGTTTAAAAAATGGTTTTAATGTTTTATTTATATGGACATTAATGTTTTAAAATTAATATTCCTTTTAAAAGTTTCAAAGTGTCATGAGACACTTTGATTCAAAAATATATTTTTAAATGATTTCTTGACAAATTGTGTGACTTTTAAATGTTTTCAAGAAAATGGGGGATATTTCTCTCAAATAGTTTCGATTATTATTTTAATCTATGTCAATATCATTTATTATTCTCAATTTAGGTTAATCTATTACAAAAAAATCTTCCATATTGTGTTTAATGAGTTATGTTTTAATGTGTATGTGCTATTTTTATACCATTCATGGTTTGTAGATAAAGTATTGACATCTCGTATGCTAGTTTCAATATGAATGTTTATTTTATGTTTCAAAATTTTAATATGAGGAATGCATTGGACTTAGTAAGTGACGAGTGGAGCCCAATATAGCTCCTAAATGCATCATTAGGTCTCATGAGAAAAACCAGTGTCTTGGAACCAGGTCTTGACAAAATCTAATTTTTAGTCTTGGAACGAGGCCTTGAGTATGTGGTTATGATGTACGACATTATGTATTCAATCATTATGAGATTAGATATTGATATTTCATGTGGTTATTAAACTATTAGATTACCCATGACTATGTTTTATTATGGAATTCTTTACTCACCTCATATTCCTGCCATAAAGTGCTCATGTTTATTATTCGTTAAGGTATGTGTTTTTTTATTATTAACCATGCTTAATATTCATGTTATCTTCCGCTGTATTGCTTACCACTACTAAGTGTTTGAGCTAACCCCATTCTTTGGTTTCATTTTCCCAGGATATGAAGGAGTTAGTTATGAGTGACTTTCAGGCATAATCTAGGAGGCTTGGCTATTTCTAATGGGAGAAATTAGTGTTGTTTTTCTTTTCAAGTTGTAATGTTGAACTTATGTATGTATCTTGTTTCCAAGATTACTAAACTGATCGGTCCTTTGGGACTTGATTCTATGTAATCATTCTAATGTATTAAAATAATGCACCGACTCTGGGTAACTGGGGTCGGGGCATTACAATAGTGTCAATGGAATTGAAGGAATTGATGGTCTAGTTATAATAGATAAAAAATAATACTCTCATAAGACCGAGTAGATAAAATTGGGTAGATCCAATATTTTTTGAAAAAAGTTTTATGGTTTATTATGGTTCGGTGTTGATTATTATAAATTGTATCAGGTTATGAAAAATAATAAATATCCTATTCCATGATCTGATGATCTATTGGACTAATTATATAACCCCAATGGTTCTCCAATATTGATCTATGGTACATGTATCACCAACTCTAGGCGATGAATGTGTATATAATAAAGACAACTTTTAGGAATCACTATGGTCATTATGAATATCTTTTCATTCCTTTTGATCTTACAAATGCACCAGCAATTTTCATGGAATTTATGAATCATGTCTTTAAAGGGTTCCAAGTGTCCATTATTGTTGAATTATAAATGAAATTATTCTATATTCTTGATCTTGAAAATAACGTGAATATGTTTTTGATACCATGTTGAATTAAATAAGAGAGAACAATTTTATTAAAAAATCCATAAATTTGAATTTTGGTTACAAGAAATTAGCTTCCGTGACCATGGAATTTTTGAGAAAGGTGTATCAATAGACCCTAAAAATATAGAAGGTTTCATCTCTTGTAAAGTGACAGAAAAGGTTTTTGAGATTTATAGATATCTAGATTAATCAAGTTACTATAATCGTTTCATTTATGACTTCTCATGTCTTACATATCCTATGAAAATGTTAATGAGGAAGGGTAATATATTCCACAAGAGTGATGGTTATCATAAATAACTTTTAGATCTCAAGGATATATATAAATCATCACCCATTATTTTATTAACTGAATGTGGAAAGGGTTTTGTGGTTTGTTGTGGTAATTTTTATCTAAAACTCGATGTGTTCACAAGTATAAAGATCATGGTCTAGATTACTAATTCCAAATGTTTTGAATTCAAGGAAAGAAATATACAACCCATGATTTGGAATTGCTTGTGGTAGTTCATGATTTGATAACATGGCATCATTATGTACTTGGCAAGAAGTTCATTATAGTCAAAGATCATAAAATCAAGAAATATAAATTCACAAAGGGATTTGAACATGAGACAAAGTAAATGGATGGAATATCAGTAGAGGCTTGGATTTGACTTAGTTTATAAAAAATGAATAAGAAATACTATGACTGATTGTTTAAGTCAAAATTAATATAATAAACAATATAGAGACCCTAGTGATCATATATAACTGATTATTAACATAATATATATGAATTTTTATTTTATTAAGTTGAATGATGTTGTAATATACTTTTAAGTTACACTCATACCTAATTTGTTTGAGAATGTTAATAATATACAAATATTGGATCC
Organism: Viscum album; assembly: GCA_963277665.1. Lineage (NCBI taxonomy): Eukaryota > Viridiplantae > Streptophyta > Magnoliopsida > Santalales > Viscaceae > Viscum > Viscum album. The sequence goes on along the minus strand of OY728165.1, from coordinate 1,709,357,163 downwards.
TTATTTTCTTACATTTACATAAAAACTTATTTTTCGGGATATCATTAATGGATGGAAGCATGATATGGACTTGGTGTTTCATTTTTAATATCTATTAGTCATTCTACCTTATTTTTAGGAACAACCAATTTGTTCTTATCACTATTTAAGCATGGAATTCATCACTTCGTCTAAAATATGTAGAAGGATAAAATGAACCATTTTTCGTGGTTAGGTATGAAATAGAGTGTGGTTGATTTTGTTATGAATTTTATAAACTAATAGTAGGTCATATTTGTGTATCAAAAATTAGCTGATTTTTTTTAATATTTACTTATACTCATATGGAAATGGGATTAGGTTTCCATGTACATTGTCACAAGTTTACCTTGAACTATTCATAATCACAATTCCATGGTTGGCACATGATTTGGAACATGGTTTTCCAAAAGTATGATAATTAAAAATTTTGGGATAGAGGCATTTCACATGGTTGGTGCATGGTTTTTCAAACCATACAGTACAACTATGTTAACCCTAGGTATTTTCTAGTAGTACTCATGTGGTAGGCCCAAACTTTGTTAAATAGTGTGGATTAACCATGAAATGTACAATAATAATGTCTAAAAATTTGGTTTTTATTCCATTTCTTACCCAACACTCAGTTTTTCTCCCATTAGCATAACCTCTTGTAACAGAGGATTCCTCTTGGAAATTTTAGAAACTACTATACCTTTGAAACCTATTTTTAATGGATTTAAGTGCATTAGATCTTCAAAATAAATTGTATGTTCTCATTTTATCTTTATTTCTAGATATAATTATCTCCCCCATGTGAAATGTATGATATTATATATTATGGATAGATATATGGTTTATGATTTTTTATGATATTTTTATTAGATCCATTGAATGAAAGAAATTTTAAGACTAAATCTAATGGTTTCACAATGTCATTATTCACTTTAATCACCCATTATGAAGAAGGTGGATTCTTTCTCATCTCCACTTATTATAGAACTTTAAGGATTAGTTTTGATAAAATTTTTATTATATTATAAAAGAAAATATGGGATGATTAAATTAATAAAAATCCTTTTGTTTATGATTTTAAAAATATTATAATTTATATTTTTTAAGAACTACTTTGATTTTCGATTTTAAATAATAGTATTGGTTTAATGAAGGAAAGATGTTTTATCAAATTTCTTAAAGGGAATAATTTTTTTTTGAAATATATGGGTGATATATCATGAAATATATAGAATTTTTTTGTTCATTTTCATTTCTTGTGGCCATTATGTGATGTGTGGTGATGCATTAGAGGCACCAGACATATTATCACTAGTGGAAAGAATGGTGGATGAATGAGTTACCACTCATGAATATTTAGGCTTTCATGTCATGAATGTGTGTGTGTGTGTGTTTGTGTGTATAAAACCTGGAATGGGTATACCATGTGGGATAATTAAAAGAAACTATTTTATTCTTTTAATTTAAATTGATTTAAATTGGTAAACCATTTTAATATTTTTATTTATTTTTTTAGTTATATTTTAAACTATCAGCTAATGTGTTTTTGTTCTAGTGGTGTGATTTGGGATGCCACTAAGGAAATTCCTACTGGTTATGATTACTCACAACATATATATACGATTTTGTCCATAAGTATAATTCATTAATTATGACACAGGTAAAGGATATGTCCATTATTTCTCTAGTGAAACATCATGATTCTATATTCATGGGATGGTGTTTGGATCCTAGAGTTTTCACATCGAGTTATTAGAGTGATGTGACATTGATGTTTTTATAGTGAGAAGAAATTGAATTTTCTATGGTCACCTTGTTCTACCTTTTTTATTCTATTATGATATTGTTGTTTAGTTTTTTTTATTTGAGCTTTATTTTTTACAGTTCATGGATTATATAGTTTGGTTTGAGTTTTTTATTTTATGTAGAAATATTGTGGGGTTTTAAATGAAAAATCATCCCCAAATTTTTTATTGAGTTCTTTGAATTTATTTCAAATGCTTGGAGTATTGGGGATGTCGTCTAAGGTTATTAGCACGTCAACTATTTCCAAGGAAATGGTTGGGGTTATGATGTTACATAAAATATATTTTGTTTAAATAATTATAGAAAATTTATAATATAAAATACCTTAAATAGATTGTAAGGAAAATAAAATTTACACATATCCATTATTTTGGAAAACTTCTAAAGGAAAAAATATTAAACAATTATGAGAGGTTATTACTAAAATACGTAATATATTAATTTTATTATCCATGCTTCTATACTTTTAAAAAGTCATATTTATAGAATTAAATGTTACGAAAACAATAAACCAGATATTTTTTATAATATTATTCATTGATTTAAATATCAAAAATTATATTGTGATTCATGATTAATATGAGGAAATATTATTTTCAATTCTTGAAGAAGAATATCAAACGGTGATGTTTTCTACAAATTAAAATGCATGATAAATATTATTTTAGAATATAAAAGAACGAGGAACCACAATAAGAAGTTACGTGCCTCCACTATTTTGAAGTATGTATCTCTTATATCTATGGAGATTTATTATTTGTGGGTCTTTGTGAAATTATATTGATTATAAGAATCCAAAGTTTTTTACTAAATTTAATTGATTTTTATGAAACTGTGATTAATTTATTAATAAATGATTTTATGGGTATTTTAATAAACAAAGTGGACTAGCAGTAAAGTTGAATATAATATTATGTGATCATGGGGAGAACACCCACATGATATTGTTTTGATTTATTCAGGATATAATCATTCTAGATCAAAGTATTTTTGATATTAAAAATATATAAAATATAATTTGTGATTCAGAATATATAAAATGTGGGAAGAATAAAGAGAAGGGTTTAGATAATTCTACTAAGAGAACCTGATCCATAATTTTATTAGAAAATTTCTATTGGTATCGATGAATAATAATAATATAATTACATTCAGTGACAATGTGTTAACAAGATTGAATAATAAGAAGAAACTACTACCAAGACTAGATCCTGAGATACAGAATATTGCATAAGATATAGACAATGAGTAGATGATTCAAGATGACATTCATTCAATACTATATATCACATAATAGTAGTATAATACCTTCAAAATTATTATGAGATAAGATAATAGTCAAATTCTTAATTATATTTATTGCATTGATCATTGCATTGGTAAATGTGTACACATGTAGTAGAAAATTAACTGGTAATCCAAATTTTTATCATGGAATAATATTTGATGACATAAATATAGTGAAATTTATTTCAAATATGTGATTTTATACAACAGGTTTAAAGTTTCTGTTGAAAACTAGTAGGACCAAGTACAATATATTAATTATTTTTAGAATACATAATGGTTTTTCAATAGATATCCATAAGGTAAGGGATGATATCTCTCTCTCCAGATGTTATTGGTGATTCATTCTAGTGTAAAATCAGTGTCTCATACTGATACCTATAACAATAAGGAGTTTTTATCCACATTAGGACAAATCCTTATAAAAAAACTATGTGTTTCTCTTCACATTATATTATTCACTATATGAATTTCTTGTTTTTGGGTAAAATATATGTTGATCCATTTATTTACTAACATTAAAAAATGGTAGGATATTGATAATGGAATTAAGTGTTTAAAAGTTTAATGTTTAAAAATTTAATAATAATTTGGACACTATATGAAACCCCCTTATAAGGTGATTATATACATTTATGGGATCTTTAATGGTTATTAGGTAAAAACGGTTTCCCTATGGTTGGATTTATTTTAAGTCCCAATGGAATTTTTATATTGATATAAAGTTATTATTTAAAGATAGTTCATAAGAGCCCGATATGGAATGTATAGTTTCTACCCATGTCAATATAGAAATATAGGTTTTGGAAAAAAACATTGAAAAAGTAAGAATAAAATATTGGTAATGAAATTAATAAAAGAATCAAAAGAGAAATAAAGTACACCACTACTTGAAGGTAATAAATGTTTGACTTTCTCCAAATCTGTTTTTAATGATTCTCTAGTTGAATCAGGTTTAGTATGAAAAGAGAATTTTTACATTGAGTCACTTAGGTTTTTATTATTAAGTTAATGATTACATGAATTATAAAATGATTTAAGTTTTCACATATAAACTTTCATACATTGAGGAGTTATATGGTGATAAATCATAATTGCAGTTGGAAGCTGATGAAATGAATGATGATTTGGATAAGAAGTTATAAAATTGAAACATTTTCATGAGAACTATTAATTCTATGATACGATGTATATAACTATGTAGTGAATGTTTTTCACTGATTGGATAAGAATTTAAAAGGGCTATTTTTTAGAATTTTGGGATTGATAATTTTTTTTATGATTAGCCCATGAATTAGATAAATTACATAAATCCTCTATTAATTACAATGATGGTAAATTTTGTTCATGAAAAAAGAGTTTACAAACAGAAAAATGTTGAGAATGTTCTTAAATAATTTTGAATAATATAGATAAAATAGTCAAATTTTCCTGGGAAGTTGGAGTAAGAATAAAAAATGAAATTGTTTTTTAGCTTAAGTGAAGATGCATATTTCATATAAGAAGAAAGTTAAAAATCGAATGAAATCTATTTCATCGAAATATGTTTGGATTTGGAAAATTAAGGATGAATTATCATGACGAGTTCACAACATTTTAGAGCTATAAGGAAATGTTTTTTTGGGTTGAGATCCAAGTCTTAGCCCTATTTTCCTCTCTAAGGCGCTAATAGAGACTCACCTTATTCACTTTTATTCCAAATTTAATTTGAATAGTAAATTTATGTTGATGTATCAAGGACGAGAACTATATGAAAGATATAATAATTATACTTCCCAAAAACTCATCGATCATGGATTAATTGAATCCTCCTTACAACACATAAATTAATATTATACGATTCTTAGAGTTTATTTTTTGAAGAAAATAATCCATGATATATATTTTTTGGATTGAATCTTTTATGGGTGATCTATCCAAGGGGAGAAGCTACAAGATTTCAATTATTTCGGTTCGAGTATGGAAATCTAGAAAAAACTGAAAAAATTGAGGATTAAGATATAAAAACCACTTTCCCATTATATTTTCAATAGTATCACATATGTTTCAATAAGGGAGGGGGGTGATTGTTAACCTGATATATAACATATTATGGGAGTTATTAACCTTTCACTTTAATGTTTTTGATGTGTTTATTAATTATGAGTGCATGTATTAAAAATCATCAATTTTTTTGAGGATCCCCTTGAAATAGACTATATAGTTTGTGTCAAATTTTGGGTAGGTTATGAAAATATTTGTATTTTTATTAGTCACAGTTATATTCTATACCAATAATTACTCATGAAGTCTAAGAGTTGATTAACTTATGGATCACTACTAATTAAAAAATGATTCCATTCTTCACTCAAGAAAATCAATTATTATTTTTCTCAAGAAGAATCTATCAGGTAGGGGTGATAAAGGGTATAATATGTTGTTTTATATCAACAAATTTAAATAGAATAGAATAATTTTCCCTTAAAATTACCTTTATATTTATTATAAATATGAGGGAGAATGGTACAACCTAGAGATATATATTGAAATTATATTTTGTGAAGTAGTTTCAGGAGTTGACAAAAAATATATAGATGAATATTGAAGTTACCAAAGAATTTTGTTTTTTTGTTAATTAGAATGATAATTTCTCTATTAGGTGATAGTGGAAGAGACTAATAAATATGAGTGATGATAGTTCCCTTGAAAATTTGATGGGACTACTACATTAATTGGGAGCCTTTTATTGTATTCATTATGAATAATCATGTCTATATGTTTATTAAGTGATGAAGGAAGATCACAATGAATATAGGTTAAGATTATTCCCTCAAAAATGATAAAGGACTATTTATACCTTGGAGAACATGGATATTCATATTTAAGGAAGTAATATGAAAATATGATTATTTTAGAGATGATCTTAATGGGTATTAGTGAAAAGTTATGATTGAGTATTGATATCACTATCTACAATAGGTTAGAGATGTATTGAGATGGATATTTATTGATACAACTTGTAGAGCTCTGAATAAAGAGGGTAAATTTATATTATTTATTAAATAATCCATGCATGGGTAAGTGAAAATTAAATCCGATGAAATCAGTGGATAAAATCACATGGATTAAGTTTTTGAGGTGTTAGAGATGAAACTACAATTAAAATGTATTGAAGATACTTTAAAATAATCAATGTCAAGTATTTATAAACTATAAAATAATTTTTAATTTAATATGATCTGGGTGGAATTATTTTTAAATATCTAAACTTATATAATGTTTTTTATGTGATTGATAATGTCTTGATTTGAATTTAAGAGGTTCTAAGTCAATTTAAATGAATTTTGGTTATTGGAGATTTGAGGATGATTTTTAGCTAGGTATGGAGCTTATCCATGCATACGTATGTTTTTTGAATATAGGAGTTTGAAATTTCCCAAGGAATTATATACATAATAAATATGTGTTTGATTTAGAACTAATGAAATGATAAATTTTTGATGCATTCTAGAAAATTTAATATTATATTAGAAAGCTACATAAGGATTTATTTTAGGAGTGTGATAAAAAATTTCAAAGTAAATTGAGGTGCATGACTCTAAATGTGTGTAATATATTTTTTGAAAATAACACTAGAACATGGAAATGGATTATGATGCACTAGGATTTCATAATGATATATAAAATTTTATCCTATTTGCAATTTTTTAAGGTGTTTGTAAGAGATTTTATAGAGATTGAAAAAATATATCTATGTAAAACAATATGTATATACATAAGTTATTGAAAATAATATATAAGTCATTTGTTGAAGATCATTCCACAATTTTGAAAAAGATAAAAAACATATACAGAATATAAGGAAAATTAAATATTACATGGTTCAGTTTATTGGTAAAATGTGGAAATGAAAAAAATATTATTTAAGTTGTAGATATCCCTTATGAAATACATAATATATTCATTTAATTATATATGTTTTTATAGTTTAAATATTTTATATTCCTAGAGTGAAACATTTTGGAAATAAATAGATAATGTTGGGGGTAGGAATCATTTGTTTAAATACCAAAAATGAGATTGTGATTCTTGTGTAAGATCAGGAAAAATTATCTTTAAAATACGAAGAGGAAGATTAGATAGTGAAGAATTTTATGAATTAAAATTCAAGCACAAACATTATCAGGAATCATAGAAACTATCATACCCTAAGAAAAAGTCCCAAGGTAACACCCCAAGATTCCATGATACGTTTCTCTTTAAATAATACAATAGCTTGCGCTACACGCAACACCGAGTTTGAGCACACAACGACCTATCAAAATAACCATTTAGAAAGCGGTTATGAATATTAATAACCAAATTTTTAATTCTATATATATACCAAATAAATTTAACATTCATTTGTTAGGTTTTTTAGACATAATATAAGGACAAATTCAATTTTTTAGATAAAAGATGTTTTTTAAAAAAATACAGTTTTCAACCTTTTAATGGTGAACCTTTTTTAAATCCAATATTTTGAACTTTTATATATTCAATTGAGTGATATTAAATTCTTATTTAGAAAAGGTACATAAAAATATATTTTGGATAAAGTTTTTTGTACTTTTCTGATAACTTTCATATTTGGATGAATAGTAAAAAATACTAAATTTTAATTGAAATTTTTTTTAATCGAAATAATTTATAGTGTTAAATTTTTAATTTGAGTGGTTTTAAATTATAAATGGATTATATTTTTACCATTTAATCCAATTTTTATCATTATAAGTAATTTCACTTTGAAATTGGATAGAAACAAGTGTCAATATTTTGATAATTATTATTTCTTATAAACACACTTTTTGTTTTGACAACAAGAATTAATTTTAAATTAATTTATGCTACTTATGTGTTATGAATTTTTAAAAATGGATTCCATATTTGGTATCAGGATGCCCAATTTTGTTTTAAAATCTAACTTTTATTTTTAGACATTATGAATATTTACTTCAGTAAATATTTTATTTACCATGGTTAAATGGTAAATCGGGTAAATAAGGGTAAAAAAATAATATTATAATAATATTAAATAACCCTAACATGTTTCCTATCCCTATTTATGGATACAGTTCCAACAATGGGTATCATTGGGTCGATTTTGGGATCCCATGGATCCATTTGGGAGTGATAATGACATTGTATATTAATTAATTTAAAGTAAAGACAGAAATGACATAAACATATATTTTTTAGTAAATAAATTTTTTACATAGGGTTTTATAAGTTTTCTCTTAAACTATAAAAATTTATTAGAAATATTAAATTATTTCATACATCATGGTATTTTATTTATAAATTTTATACATCAGATAAATAAAATTATTTATGACATAATGATTATGGAGTGATTATATTATTAATAAATGATTTAAATAAATGAGATAATAAAATTTTAAAAAACTATCCAAAACCATTCCAATTATTATTGGATGATTTTATTTCGAACAATAGTTTTCTTATATTCTAATTTAATGAGTTTTGGAACTTTTTAAACCAAATATCAGTTTATAATAAAATAATATTTTCAATCATTCCTAAAGAGCCCCTCCACTCTCTCATAAATCCCATCACTTATAACCCATTACTCACACCTATCAAGAACCTTGTATAGTCCAAGATACGACCATTTAATATCCCTACATCTCTCTATTTCTCCTAGAATCCTTACCTTATGAAAAATGAACTTCAAGTAAGATGTTTGATTCAAACCAAAGGGAGTTAGCTGATTGAAAGGTAACATATTCTCTTAAGTGGTTTCCTATTATTTTTCTTCAACAACCCCATAAAATCTCTTTATTACTTTATTTTATATCAAAACTAGTATCCCCAATAAACTAGGTTGTTTTTATGAGAAGTATTAAAACTAAACTAACACACACCTCCATTTAATGGATTGAAATATACTGATTCTATGGACGATGAACTACTGCCTCACGAAACGATGATTGTTCAATATCGTACTACCACTTCTTATAGTGGCCATTATGATGGAAATGTAATTATATATTATATTTATGATATTTATTTTGTCTCTAAGATTCTATAATTCTCTTTTATAATATACCTTCATTTTTTTTCATGTTGTATATATTTGATAATTTCATTTGAGGAAGTGCAGACTACCGCCCCCTCAATGCGATATGACTCGTTCATACCATAAATGGAACGTATAAATGATGGTGTTAATGAACTTACATAACATATATAAAATATTATATTATACTAGAATAATAATATACCTATTTATATTTTGGTTTTCATTCCTTTTAAAATGAAAAAAATGAAATGGACGTAGCGTTCATGCGTACGTACGGGTTACCGTCTCCATGAACGGTGCATATAATTTTCATATATCCAAATGATATGTGATATTATAAATACATATATACTGGATATATAATATATATTATATATAAATCATGAATATCATTCTATAGAAAATGGCATTTCGACCACATGGACAATTTATAATTATAACAAGTTCATTTTTATCTAAAGTTCTGAACATCGACAAAATGTCTGATATGAACTTAAATAATTGTTATAGAAAGGTAATAAGTTATGTAAAAGAAATAATAAAAATTAAAAATTTTATTCAGAAATTACAAATTAACTTAAGTTTATTATTTAGGAAATTAAAGAACGAACGGGTCAAGTCGGACATGAGGTAAGGGGTTTTCATCTCACTTATTATTACCATTAGATTCATGCTATATTTTCCACTGTTCCATTTTGTGTGGTGTATGTACCACATAATATTGTTTTATTTATACAATTTACTTTAACTTATTTGTATTTACATATTCATTGTATGACACATCTCTCATGGGGTGTATGTTTCGTAAGTTTCCAAATCAGCAAGGGTTAATTTTACAATCTCTTTATTATCCGAGGTTGTTTATACATGAGTGTATACTGGGACCTCTTTATCATCCACATCCATGTTTCTTAAAAATGTATTTTAAAATATTTTTACTATTTACTAGACTATGTTTTCAAGTCATTTATACCCTTTTTTAACATTTTATAAATTGGTTTGAAAGGAATCTTTCTATCGTTTTAAAAATAAGGTACATTATGAAATTTTCCAAAAATTATGGTAAGAATGTTTTTTTAACTTATACAACAGGTGCAGATTTTTTCCACCGTTATAACACCATAGAATCTTCCCTTACATGTATTTAATAATATTTTCAAAATAAATGCTTTATTTTATAATTATGTGACTTTTAAATGATTTAAAAATACAAAGATATATTTCTCTCATATAGCTTGGATTTCATCGATGTCAACATCCTTTGATGGATTTTAAAGTTGTTTGAAGTTGATTTATTATGATAAAATATTCCATATTGTATTGAAGTTTTTGTAATATGTTTCACTATGAATGTGTTATTAATATATCATTCATGGTTTATGGTTAAAGTATTAACATTTCGTATGCTAATTTTAAAATGAATGTTTATGTTATGTTTCAAAATTTTCATATGATGAATGCATTGGACATAGTAAATAAAGAGTGGAACCTGCTATAACTCCTCGATGCATCGGTAGGTATCATGAGACAAACTAGTGTCTTGGAACAAGGCCTTGATAAAATCTTTTTTTTTCTTGGCATGAGGCCTTGATTATGCGGTTATGATGTTCGGAATTATACATTCCATCATTATGAAATTATTAATTATTATTACATGTGATTATTTGACTAGTATAATATCCATGTGAATAATTAAATGGTATTATTTGATTTATCCATTTCATATTATGCTGAAGTTTAATTTTAAAAGGCTTTTGTTTTAGTCATATACATTGCCCTAAATGTTTCTGCTTATTTATTATAGTTTCTTCTATATTTTTATCCTTACTGAGTATCTGAGCTAACCCTTTTTTAGGGTTTATTTTTCCCAAGATTTAAAGAATTAAATTATGATTAAACATCAGGGATAGGCCATGGATATGAGTGTGTTCAAAGGGAAAACAATTACGTTTTTCTTTATTTCATAATGTAATATAAAACTTATGTATGTATCTAGTACTTCCAAGGATACTAAACTGACTGGTCTTTCAAGACATGATTCCTTGTATCATTCCAATGTTATATAATAATGCACCAAATATTTGTAACTATGGTCAAGGTGTTACAGTTGGTATCAGAGGAAGTTTAGTACTAACCATGGAAACTTGATTTATAAAAACTCTGATTAGAGAACATTACCCTAAGATAGTCTTTCAGGATTAGTATAGAATAACTTCTTATAATTTTTTTAATATAGATATTTTGTGAGTTTTCCAAACAATACATCCCTATATGGATATGAGAATTTAGAGGAGGCTCTAAACAAGATGTACTTAGGAGTGAAAACATTGACAAAGAGTTTTGGTCCTGTCTCGGGGTATCATGGTACATGACAAAGGGACATGCTTCATTCTTGGTTATGACACTCATGGGGGATATTCTTAGGATAATTACGATTTTATTTAAAATCCATTATGAAGGATTTATGAGTATATACTTCCTCAAGGAAAACAGTTTTATGATTATGGATTATATCAATAAACTTTTCAATTTATGTTAAGTGTTTTACAAGTTTGGAATTATGTATTGCGATTCATAAACAAATCTAGTGTATGTCATTGTTTAGAAATGGTTCTTAATAGAAGGAATGGAAACTGTAACAACACAAGTAATCCATATAGGGATTTCCCTTCTACTCAAGATAATAAAAGTGGATCTAGTGATGCAACTGGTGCTGATCAGCTTATCAGTATACTGGGACAACTCACTCAGGTCATGAATAAAAACCTTATCCGTATAGAGAACCCTGATCCACAATGTGGTCGATCAATGTTAGACCGCTTCATGAGGAAACAACCACAAAAATTCATTAGGACTAAAAATCCACTTGTAGCTGAGCAATGTATATATTCCTTAGAGAAAATATTTCATGCATTGGGGAGTAACGAAAGAGAAAAAGTTGTCATGGAAGTTTATCACCTCAAGGAATATGCAGATCAATGGTGGTTATTAATTCAAAAGAAAATGGGGGATGAAGTAGTATCAAATATGGAATGGATGGAGTTTAAAGATATTTTATTCGAAAAATACTTTCCTCGTGACCATTCAGTGGACCTGGAATGTCAATTTCTGAGTCTGAGGAAAAAGGAGGATGAGAATGTCACAAAGTATGAGGCTAACTTTAAAAGGATATAAAGCATGCAGAATATTATATACATAACCTAAGGGGTAATATTGATCGATTATTTGATGGGTTAAAACCATTTATCCATTGATAATTGGTATCACAATCCTTCTTCATGTATGAAGATATATTATCATGTGCTGTCAAGATAGAAACATAATTCTCTAAGTCACATGACATTAAAGTAAAGTAATAGAAGAAGAGAATGGTGGAGAAAGAGAGAGATAAAGGGAAAAAGGCAAAGAAGGATTTTTCATTATGTGATAATTCTGGGAAGCAAAACCTTAGTACTTTCCAAAAAGGAATGAGAGTTTGTTACAAATATGGAGAAAAAGGTCACCAGGCTCGTGATTCCAAGGGAAAGAAAGAGGTTGTGAATGTTCAATTCTACAATTGTAGTGACATAGGGAATCATGCAAATGAATTTCCTAAGTGAAAAAAATACTTACCTTATAAAAGGCCAAGGAAGAAAGCCCATGCTTATTCTATTACTACAGTTGAAGTGGAATAATTAATGTATTTTTATTTTTGGATTCAAGAATTATATTCTGGTTATAAAAAAAATGTGATATATATAAGTATTATACTATAGTAATTTTTGTTTTGATATGGGTTTTCATATGATGAAAGTAATTATATTTTTAGTATGTGATAATAAGTGAAACATTATGTTGTTTTTGGAATCTGATGCTACAATTGATTTTGGAATTTAGAGACTTTTTAGAGAGATTTTGGGCCGAAGTATTTTTGATAACTATAAAGGTTGTAATGTATTAAGTTGAACTTTGGATATTATTTTTAAGCTTAAAAAATTTCTTAAGATTATTATTGGAATATTATAATACTATAGTTTTAGAAAATGGGTGACCTGCAGGTCGGGCGATAACCCATTGCGTCGGATAAAATAGTAGGAATCGAACCCACAACCAAAGTGTGACAAGGCTTTATCACTTACCACTATCCTATAGAAAGTCCCTGCTTATTATAAATTAATTTTCTTCATGGTATATGTTTTTAACCTTATAAGATTAGGATAAATAGAATATTATTGAGTTTTGTTATATTTTAGAGTGAAAGATAAGCTTTTGTTAGAAATTAGTTAAGGATGTGACTCTACTTGTCAAGTATATTTTTTTTATCTCTTATTATATGAAGAAATTAATTCACAAACTTTAGGTAAGGGATCTTAAAACCAAAAATGTGTTATCATAATACCTTATGTTTTTCTTAACTGATGATATTTTAAATCATCATTGATTAATGGCTTTGAGGCCCTCAATTTCACTTTTTTTTGTGATTGATGACCTCAATCACTCTCTATAAATATTTACATTTTTCCTCCAATTTTTTGTCTCTAATTTCCACAAATGTTCTCTTAATGGAGATCATAATTTGGTGGTGAATCTTTAATTTCCCTTTCCCTCTTATTAAGACTAAATTTTACTAACCCTATTTCAGATGTGGGTTTTCCACAAAAGTATTTTCAATTTTCAACCATTTATCTTTTAATAACAATTTTCACGGTATGTTTCTCTTTGAATAATACAATAGTTTGCGCTACACGCAACACCGAGTTTGAGCGCACCACAACCTATTAAACTAGCCATTTAAAAAGTGGTTATGAATAGTAATAACCAAATTCTGAATTTTATATATATCCCATATAAGTTTAGCATTCGTTTTTTATGTTTCTTAGACATAATATAAGGAAAAATTCATTTTTCAAGATAAAAGATGTATTTTTCAAAAAATGCAGTTTTTCCGCCTTTTAATGGGGAACCCTTTCTAAATCCAATATTTGACACTTTTTTATATTAAATTTAGTGAAATTAAATTATTCATTAGAATAAGGAAATAAAAATTTAATTTGGATAAATTTTTGGTACTTTTCTAAAAACTTGCATATTTTGATGAATAATGAAAAATTTAATTTTTAATTGAAAATAAATTTTTTCATAAAAATAATTTATAGTGATAAATTATTAATTTGAGTGGGTTTAAAGTATAATTAGATTATATTTTTACCATTTAATCCAATTTTTATCAATGTAAGTAATTTCACTTTGAAATTGGACATAAGTAAGTGTTAATCTATTGATAGTTATTATTTCTTAGAAACACGTTTTTTTGTTTTGACAATGGGAATTAATTTTAAATTAATTTCTGCCACTTTTGTGTTTTGAATTTGAAAAAATGTATTCCATTTCTCGAATCATGGGGTCCAAATTTTTTAAACAGTTATCTTTTATTTTTATACATTATGAATACTTATTTCGGTAAATATTTTATTTACCATGGTTAAAGGCTAAATCCGGTAAATAAGGGTAAAAAGAAAATATTATAATAATATTAAATTACCCTAACACGTGTCCTAGCCCTATTTACTAATACATTTCTGACCATGTTCATCCTTGTGTTGATTTTGTGACCCCATGGAGCCACATGGGAGTGATAATGACACTTTATATTAATAAATTTAAAGTAAAGACAAAAATGACAGAAACATATATCTTTTAGTAAATCAATTTTACATGGGGTTATATAAGTTATATCTTCAACTGTAAATATTTATTATAAACATAAAATTATTTCATACATCATGGTATTTTATTTATAATTTTTATATATCAAATAAATAAAATTATTTATGACACAATGATAACACAGTGATTACCTTATTAATGAATGATTTAAATAAATGAGATTATAAAATTTAAAATACTATCTGAATTCTCTCCAATTCTTATTGTATGATTTATTTAGAGTGATATTCATCTTATATTATAATTTAATGAGTTATTTACCTTTTGAAACCGAAAATCAGTTTATAATAAAATAATATTTTCAATCATTCCTAAAGAGCCCCTCCTATCCCTTATAAAAACCATCACCTCTAACCCATTACTCATACATCTAAATCCCCTTGTATCATCCATCCTCTACCCAATTAATCTACCTACATCCCTATATTCCTCCTAGAATCCTTACCTTATGCATAAGTCACTTCAAGAAAGCCTTTTGGATCAAACAAAAGGGAGATACCCAATTTAAAGGTAACATCCTCTATTAAGTTATTTTCTTTTATTTTACTTATCCCACCCCTTAACTCCCTTATTTTACTTTATTTTGTTACAAAAACATAATACTCAATATACTAGGTTGTTTATATGAGAATTATTCAAACAAAAATTACACACACCTCCATCTAATGGATACGAACAAACTGTTTCAGTTGATGGCGAACTACTGCCTGACAAAATGATGATTGTTCAATCTCATACTACCACCTCTTATGGTGTACATTATGATGAAACTGTAATTATATATGATATTTATGATATTTATTCTATCTATAAGCTTCTTTAATTTTCTTTTATAACATAGCTTTATTCATTTCATGTTGTATATATATGATAATTTCATTTCAGGAAGTGCGGACTACCGCCCCTCAAAGTGATATGACTCGTTCATACCATACATGCAACGTATAAAGGATGGTGTTAATGAAATTAAGTAACACATATAATATATTATATTATAATTTAATAATAATATACCTATGTATCATTTGGGTTTAATTCTTTTTAAAGTGAAAAAATGAAATGGAAGTAGCGTTCATGTGTATGTACGGCTTACCGTCTCCATGAACGGCGCATTTAATTTTCATATATCCAAATGATATGGACTATTTTAAATACATATATACTGAATATATATGATATATATTATATATAAATAATGAATATCATTATATATATAATGTAATTTGGACCACATGGACAATTTATAATTATAACAAGTTCATTTTTAACTTAAGTTCCGAACATCGACAAAATGTTCGATATGAACTAAAATAACTGTTATAGAAAAGTAATACGTGATATAAAAGGAATAATAAAAATTAAAAATGTTTTTAATAAATTATAAATTAACTTAAGTTTATTATTCAGGAAATTAGAGAACGAACAGGTCAAGTCGGACACGAGATAAGGGGTTTTCATCTCACTTTTTATTCCCGTGAGATTCATGCTATATTTTACACTATTCCCTTTGTGTGGTGTATGTACTTCCCATGATTGTATTCTTTGTGTAATTTACTTTAATTTATTGGTATTTAAATCTTCATAATATGATCCTTTTTTCATGGGGTTTATGTTTTGTAAGTTACCAATCAGTAAGGGTTAATTTTACAATCTCTTTATTATCCGAGATTGTTTACACATGAGTATCTACTGGGATCTCTTTATCATCCACATAAATGTTTCTTAAAAATTAATTTCAAAACATTTTTACTATTTAATATAATATGGGTTAAATTCATTTATACCATTCTTTTACTTTTTATAAAATGGTTTGAAAGGAATCATTCCGTCATTTTAAAAACAAGGTACTTTATGACCTTTTTGGAAAATTATGGTAAGAATGTTTTTTAACTTTTACTGTGGGTTCGGCTATTTTACATCATTATAACACCTTCAAAGCTTCCATTAAAATATTATAATAATATTTTCAAAATAAATGTTCTATTTTATAATTATATTAATTTTAAATGATTTCAAAACAGAAAGAGATATTTCCCTCAAATAGTTTTGATTTCATCTATGTCTATATCCTTTGATGGATTTTACACTTGTTTGAAGTTGATTTATTATGATACAATCTTCCATATTGTATAGATGGTTTTGTGATATGTTTGACTTTGGATGTTTTATTTATATATCATTCATGGTTTATGGTTAAATTATTAACATTTCATATGATAGTTCTAATACGAATGTTTATGTTATGTTTCAACCTCTTCATATGAGGAATGCATTGGACATAGAAAGTGATGGGTGGACCCTGCTATAGATCCTCGATTGTAACGACCCAATATTTTTTGAGTAGTATATTAACTTACTCTTATTGATTTAATAAGATGTTAATGGTTAATGAAGAAAGAGGAGTCGATGGCTTCATCCAGTAGACTCAACCCTTATGAAGCCCACTTATCAGAGCTTGGGAAGGAGGTAGCATCTGTGGGCTTCGCTTTGGACCAAGCCCAAGCCGAACTCCAGCGTGTCAAGCTTGAACGGAAACGCCTGTGGGAGAAGTTCAAGTTAGTATAGATTACTACTAGGGCAATGTTATCTGAGCCTCCCTCATATTCTCTCACCATAGCACACCTAACACTCAGGTCTTATGCCGGTGTTATAAGGGGCTATGTGACGAGACCCTAGCTTCCTTGTGTAATCCCTTCGGGTGAATAAATTGAGATTTCTTCCTTTAGTGATGTTTGTGAAATTTCAAATGTCCAGATAGTTTTAGAATGTATTTTATTGATGAATTTTGAAAAAGGGATATTTTGAAATATTTATGTAAACCCTAAATAACTAATGATGTGTAATGATTTTCAAAAAATGGTCTTCTACAAAAGTGTTCATTAAGGAATTTTGAGTCTAATACGATCAACATAACTTTTCATGAATAGTAAATAGTGAATAGTGATTTTACGCTTAGGATTAGTAATGTGACCAAATGGATTAGTAATCTCACTTAAAGAAAGTTTTAAAATAATCTAGGCACCTTGATTAAGTAATGTGATTCAATAAAATGGGTAAATAACAGTTTCATAAATTATTATTCAAGTATTAGTTTTTTTGGATGAATAGTGTTTTTTAATTAAAAATTTACTTAAAAATAATTAGAAAATTATTTTTATAAAAATGACTTTATTTTTGAACTCAGAGCATCGATATTATGTTATGGTAATTTTTGGGTATTTTTCTGAAAAAATAAATTTTCGGTGAATAGTGAAAGTATAGTTTTTAAGTTACGGGTGTTTAATGACATAATTAAATGATTTATTAAGTATATATTAAATATGGTCGAATTATGAATAGTAATATAAGGTGTGAGGTGTCCCAAGTGGCCAATACCATGGGCAAATACCATGGGCAAGCCCATGGTTTTGCCAAAACCACTAGTGAGGTGTCCCTTGGCCATTAATGCTTTGTCCCCTCACTTTCCCTATAAATACCCACCCTTTCCTCCTTTAGTTTTCACTCCCAACTCTCCCACAACTAAGTTCTGGTCTTCGTACCTTCCAAGGAGTCCTCCCAAGGTGCCCCCAAGCCCTCAAGGTCCAATCCTTTGAGTTTCAAGAGTCACGTTTTAAGGTAAGGGATCTGACCCCTCTTTTTCTTTTCATGTAATCTCTTTTATGTCATTCCTTTTCTGCTCCATGTTTATTTGTGAGAGGATGTTCTTTTATATTCCTCTTACTTCCCTTTCATGTTTATATGATGAGAGATCCCCTCTTACTCTCATCATTTCGTTTTATGAAAGTTTAAGTGACGCCGTTAGGTTGCCGAATTTTTAAGGGATTCTTTCACCCTTCTCATTTTTCAAGTTCGATTTTCATGTCAAGTCTTTCAAGTTACTTTTTATTATGTTGGGGTATGATATCTATATCTATCATACTGATCTCTTATGATCATATGATGAGGGACCCTATTTGATCTTGTCAAATCATTTTCTTTTGAAGTTAAGTGACGCCGTAAGGCTGCCGAATTTTCATAAGAGAAATCTAATCTTTTTTCCTTCCATGTTTTTCATTTCAAATGGTATGTCCCTAAAATTTCATTACCATGTCCATATTTCCTTCTTATTCTTTCACCCTACTGTTTTATGGATCATTTATTAGTGGGTGACCCATGTCCCCTCTCATTTCAATGTTTTCTAAAACCCCGAAACTTAGCCGTTATGCTGCAGAATTTTCCCCTCAAAATGCCTCTCTCTTTTCTCAAAAATTATTTTATGTTATAAAGTGAATACTCAAAGATCTTATTTCTAAAAGGGTATTCACATATATATCAAAATGTTCCATTTTAAATTCTGGGATTTACATACATGAGACCCGCTTTCCCTTTCCGTGGGTTTAAAGTGACGTGAAGATCATGTCTTTAAAGCAGTTTTTAAAACGTTATGATTATGAAATGAAACCCATTTATTTTATGCTATGTGGGTTATTTATGAAATGTTTGATGATGATATATGTGGCTCACATGATAATAAAGGAAAATTTAAGGGTGCGCCCTGATAGCGCTCCAATGCATTGGGTAATGATGTAACCACTAGAGATTACAATTTTCATGATACCTTGGTGAATAACCTTGGTAATTTTCAAATGACATCTTGGGGATGGACCTTGGTGATATGTTCATGATTGTCTATGTCAAATGATGTAGCCACATATTCAAGTTATGGAAAATGTTTTTATTATTATGAAATGCCTCATGATTTTCTTTCTCATGCCTTAAAGTTCTTTTCATGTCCTTATTGAAGTATACCAAGTTCACATGTAAAATGTTCCTCTTGTTTCCCTTACTGGGCCTTCTGCTCACCCTTTCTTTTGATGTATGTCCCCAGGTTATGAGATGCAGTAATGAACCTAGAATGAACTTAAGGAGACGCCTTTCAGGTGTTTAAGAAGAATGTTTTATGTTGTTTTCATGTATTATGTTCCTGGTTTCCAAGACACTAGACCTTAAAGATCCTCAGTTTTGTGTAATGTAATGAAAGTTTATGTTATAAAATGGCGGGATGCCATAGTTGGTATCAAAGGATGGTTTAGTTATTTGTGGAAATTAGGATATAAAAAAAAACTTTAGGAAGAACCCTATAGAAAAGTTTAAGTATAGGAAAACTTCCTGGTATTTTGGTAAGTATTGAGTAAGTGGTTTATCAAACAAATACATCCCTGTCTGGATACGAGCAGGTAGAGGCGGCTCTGGAACAGATGTACATAGGGGTAAAACCCGAAAACACCGCTTTGATCTAGACTCGAACTGGAACTGGTGCACGATAACGGGCCTTGCTGCACTCTTGGTTACGACACTCCCAGGGGATATGTTTGGTTAATCGCAAGCTTTTTATGAATCATTATGAAGGAATTATAGAGAAGTATAATTGTTTAAGCATGAAGTCTTAGTTAAAAGATTCATAAATGAAATAAGTTTATCACTAAGGTTTTATTCTTTTAGAAGATGGCGGGCAATAGGAGGAACCGTGCCGATGGTGACCACAATGCACCATGTGCTGATGGACCTCCGATGGAAGCCGGAATGGAAACATTCATGCAAATGATGAACCA
Organism: Viscum album; assembly: GCA_963277665.1. NCBI lineage: Eukaryota > Viridiplantae > Streptophyta > Magnoliopsida > Santalales > Viscaceae > Viscum > Viscum album. The sequence continues at coordinate 1,709,336,700 of OY728165.1, read as the reverse complement.
ACTGACTCAAGTTATGAGTAATAACTTGAATCAAGCTGAGAGGCCGACCTCACCACGAAGGGAACAACACTCCGTTGAGTCCTTCATGCGTCAACGACCGCCAACATTTAGTGGATCTACTGACCCATTGGTTTCGGAACAATGGATAAGCTCCATTGAAAAGATATTTTCTGTACTTCATTGTTCGGAACAAGAAAAAGTCACCCTTGCTGTTTACCTCCTTGAGGGAGAAGCTGATCAGTGGTGGTCACTGATCAAAAACACGAAGCCACGAGGAGATATGGAAGCTATGGAGTGGGAAGAATTTCGGGGGATTTTCTTTAACAAGTATTTCCCTCGTTCCATGAGAACAAAAATGGAGAAAGAGTTTCTCGAGCTGAAGCAGAAGGAGAACGAATCTGTCGGATGCTATGAGATGAACTTCACAAGGCTTTCCTGTTATACCTCAAGCTTTGTCATGGACCCTAATGGTAAGGTTGATAGATTCTTTGGTGGACTACGACCTCATCTGCGGAAGAATCTAGCCAACAAGGACTATGATAGCTATGAAGAAATAGTTCGAAGTGCTATGAAAGTTGAACTAGAGTTTGGGGAGACACAGTGGTCTCAAAAATCTAATGAGAAGAAGAGAACTCTAGAACCGAGCCTGGGAAGATGTTTTGATCAGGAAAGAGGTGGAAAGCATATGCAACATCCCACATGCAATAAATGTGGGAAGAAGCATTCGGGGAACTGCTTGATCGGAAGTGGCAAGTGCTATAGGTGTATAAAAGAAGGCCATATTTCTCAGAATTGTCGTGGTGATGTGAAGCCTCAACTTCCCAACACTAACGACAAAGGAAAGATGGTTCTGGACCTACCCGAAGTCACATGCTTCAAGTGTGGACAACTTGGGCACTTTGATAATCAATGTCCAAATCTGAGGGCGATGGGGGGGAATCACCATCAACCTCAGCAGAGGCCAAGGGAGCAAGGTCGTGCTTTCGCTATCACAACAGCTGAAGTTGAAGTCCCGAACGATGTGGTAGCAGGTACTCTTGTTGTCCTCTCAAAACTAGAAAGTTCTTTATTTGATTCTGGTTCTACTCATTCCTTTATTTCCTCCAAGTTTGCAAGGAATATAGAATCAATCCCCGAACTTCTAGAGGTAGAGTTGTCAGTCAAGACTCCAAGTGGGATTATCCTTGCATCAAAAGTATTTAGAGACTCTAGTGTTTACTTTGGTGAGCTCAATCTTATCGCAAATCTAGTAGTCATTCCCATGATGGAATTCGACATTATACTACGGATGGACTGGCTCTCAAAGTATAATGCTAAGATCAAATGTAGAAGTAAGGAAATCTCAGTAGTCTTGAATGAACGACCTACAGTTATCTTCCAAGGAGAGATATCCCGAACTGATCCCTATCTAGAAGCACCTCCTATAGATTTCTTTATGGAGTTAATCGGTGATGATGAAGAAAGAAAAGGGAGAATACAAATAGAAGATGTTCCGATTGTTCAGGAATACATGGATGTATTTCCTGAGGAGTTACCTGGACCTCCCCCAGAGAGAGAGGTAGAGTTCTCCATTTAACTCGTACCTGGGTCCCAACCGATATCAAAGACTCCGTATAGAATGGCAAATGTGGAGCTAGAGGAGCTAAAGAAACAACTCCAAGACTTGTTGGAGAAGGGGTTTATCCGACCGAGTGTGTCTCCTTGGGGAGCACCAGTTCTCTTTGTAAAGAAGAAGGATGGATCAATGCGGTTATGCATTGATTATAGAGAACTGAACGGGATCACAGTGAAGAACAAATACCCTCTTCCAAGAATTGATGATTTATTTGACCAACTTCGTGGGGCTCAATTCTTCTCTAAGATTGACCTTCGATCTAGTTATCATCAACTGAGGGTGAAGAAGGAAGATATTCCAAAGACTGCCTTCCGATCAAGATATGGGAATTATGAGTTTACTGTTATGCCCTTCGGCTTGACTAATGCTCCTGCTATTTTCATGGATTTTATGAATAGAGTCTTTAAGGACTACCTTGATAACTTTGTGGTAGTTTTTATTGATGATATTTTGATATATTCAAAAAGTCGTGAGGAGCATGAAGATCATCTGAGGGTTATTTTGAAAACTCTACGGAAGGAGAGGCTCTTTGGGAAGTTCAGCAAGTGTGAGTTTTGGATACAACAAGTGGCTTTCTTGGGGCACATCGTAACCAATGAAGGAATCTCGGTTAACCCTGCAAAGACAATGGTTGTGGAGGAGTGGCCTCAACCCACAACAGTAACTAAGATTCGTAGTTTCCTTGGTTTAGCGGGATATTATAGGAGGTTTGTGAAAAACTTTTCACGGCTTTCTAATCCACTAACCATGTTGACTTGAAAAGGGGTTAAGTTCATCTGGACAAAGGAATGCGAGGAAAGTTTCCAAGAGCTGAAGAAGAGATTGGTGACTGCACCTGTGTTAACACTACCCTCTATCGGAGAAGGATTCGTTATTTTTAGCGATGCATCTCTGAAAGGGCTTGGGTGCGTCCTCATGAAAAATGACAAAGTAATTGCTTATGCATCTCGACAGTTGAAGATTCATGAGAAGAATTATCCTACGCATGATCTAGAGCTGGCAAAAGTTGTTTTTGCTCTAAAGATATGGAGGCACTATCTTTATGGGGAGAAATGTGATATATACACTGACCACCAAAGTCTAAAGTATATTTTCACTCAGAAAGAATTGAACATGAGACAAAGGAGATGGTTGGAGCTTATTAAAGACTATGATTGTTCAATTCATTATCACCCTGGAAGAGAAAACAAAGTCGCGGATGCGTTAAGCAGGAAAGGTCCTGTTGTTCTGGCAACAATGAGGATCCTGGGAGATCCCTTGATTAAAGATCTAGTAAAACTGGACATGGGAATTATAAGGAAAGGGACATCATCAACCCTATCCCAAATGATTTCTCAACCTTCATTACTAGAGAAGATCAAGAAGGCTCAAAAAAAAGATCCTTTGTTGCAGGGGAAGTTCGAGGCTGTAAAGGATGGGAAGTTCCCTGATTTCAATATTGATCAAGAAGGTGTATTGAAATTTCGTACAAGACTATGTGTTCCATCTATTCCGGAGATAAAGAAAGAACTGATGGATGAAGCTCATAGCTCTACTTTCTATATACATCCGTGAAGCACTAAGATGTATAGAGACATTCGTGATCATTATTGGTGGGATAACATGAAGAGGGAGATTGCCGATTACACTACAAGGTGCCTGGTGTGTCAGCAAGTAAAGGCAGAAAGACAACTTCCTAAGGGGGTATTACAACCGCTACCCATACCAGTATGGAAGTGGGATAATATCACCATGGACTTTGTAACTGGTCTCCCAAAAACATCCAAAGGAAACAATGCGATATGGGTTATTGTGGACCGTCTCACCAAGACAGCCCATTTTATCTCTATTCGGGAAGATTTCTCTCTGGATCAGCTTTCCAAGATATATGTGAAGGAAGTGGTAAGGCTGCATGGGGTACCACTATCCATCGTATCTGATCGTGACCCAAGATTCACATCAAAATTTTGGAGAAGTCTTCAACATGCTCTGAATACTGAATTGAATTTTAGTACAGCCTATCATCCTCAAACTGATGGCCAATCTGAAAGGACTATTCAGACACTCGAAGACATGTTGAGATTATGCTCAATGGAATTTAAAGGTGGATGGGATCAACACCTCCCATTAGTGGAGTTCTCCTATAACAACAGCTTCCATGCGAGTATTCAGATGGAACCCTATGAAGCTCTGTATGGAAAGCGGTGTAGAACTCCTACTTGTTGGGATGAAACTGGTGAGAGGAAGCTTCTTGGGCCTGATCTTGTGCAAGAAATGACAGAACAAGTTCATTCCATCCAACAACACATAAAAGCTGCTCAGAGTCGGCAGAAGAGCTATGCTGACAATCGACGAAGAGACTTGGAGTTTGGTGTTGGTGATAAAGTCTTCCTTCGAATCTTTCCATGGAAGAGAGTCATGCGGTTTGGGAAGAAAGGGAAGCTCAGCCCTAGGTACATTGGCCCCTATGAAATCCTTGATCGCATAGGAGCAGTGGCCTATCGTCTAGCACTTCCACCGAACCTATCTCAAGTTCACAATGTCTTCCATGTATCTCTCTTGAGGAAGTACATACCCGACCCTTCACATGTACTGAACCCAGAGGTGGCACAACTGGAACATGACCTCTCTTATGAGGAGCAGCCAGTGGAGATCTTGGACCGTAGAGACAAGGTCCTACGAAACAAGACTACCCACCTTGTGAAAGTGTTGTGGAGGAATCATAAATATGAAGAAGCGACTTGGGAGCCTGAGGAAATGATGAAGCAAAAGTACCCTCACCTTTTCAACTAGGACTGAAGTATAAATTTCGGGGACGAAATTTCTTAAGGGGGGAAGAATGTAACGACCCAATATTTTTTGAGTAGTATATTAACTTAATCTTATTGATCTAATAATATGTTAATGGTTAATGCAGAAAGAGGAGTTGATGGCTTCATCCAGTAGACTCAACCCTTATGAAGCCCACTTATCAGAGCTTGGGAAGGAGGTATCATCTGTGGGCTTCGCTTTGGACCAAGCCCAAGCCGAACTCCAGCGTGTCAAGCTTGAACGGAAACGCCTGTGGGAGAAGTTCAAGTTAGTAGAGATTACTACTAGGGCAATGTTATCTGAGCCTCCCTCAGATTCTCTCACCATAGCACACCTTACACTCATGTCTTATGCCGGTGTTATAAGGGGCTATGTGACGAGACCCTAGCTTCCTTGTGTAATCCCTTCGGGTGAATAAATTGAGATTTCTTCCTTTAGTGATGTTTGTGAAATTTCAAATGTCCAGATAGTTTTAGAATGTATTTTATTAATGAATTTTTAAAAAGGGATATTTTGAAATATTTATGTAAACCCTAAATAACTAATGATGTGTAATGATTTTCAAAAAATGGTCTTCTACAAAAGTGTTCATTAAGGAATTTGGAGTCTAATAAGATCAACTTAATTTTTGATGAATAGTAAATAGTGAATAGTGATTTTACGCTTATTATTAGTAATGTGACCAAATGGATTAGTAATCTCACTTAAATAAAGTTTTAAAATAATCTAGGCACCTTGATTAAGTAATGTGATTCAATAAAATGGGTAAATAACGGTTTCATAAATTATTATTCAAGTATTAGTTTTTTCGGATGAATAGTGTTTTTTAATTAAAAATTTAATTAAAAATAATTAGAAAATTATTTTTATAAAAATGACTTTATTTTTGAACTCAGAGCATCGATATTATGTTATGGTAATTTTTGTGGATTTTTATGAAAAAATAAATTTTCGGTGAATAGTGAAAGTATAGTTTTTAAGTTACGGGTGTTTAATGACATCATTAAATGATGTATTAAGTATATATTCAATATGGTCGAATTATGAATAGTAAGATAAGGTTTGAGGTTTCCCAAGTGGCCAATACCATGGGCAAATACCATGGGCAAGCCCATGGTTTTGCCAAAACCACTAGTGATGTGTCCCTTGGCCATTAATGCTTTGTCCCCTCACTTTCCCTATAAATACCCACCCTTTCCTCCTTTAGTTTTCACTCCCAACTCTTCCCCAACGAAGTTCTGGTCTTCTTACCTTCCAAGGAGTCCTCCCAAGGTGCCCCCAAGCCCTCAAGGTCCAATCCTTTGAGTTTCAAGAGTCACGTTTTAAGGTAAGGGATCCGACCCCTCTCTTTCTTTTCATGTAATCTCTTTTATGTCATTCCTTTTCTGCTCCATGTTTTTATGTGAGAGGATGTTCTTTTATATTCCTCTTACTGCCCTTTCATGTTTATATGATGAGAGATCCCCTCTTACTCTCATCATTTCGTTTTATGAAAGTTTAAGTGACGCCGTTAGGCTGCCGAATTTTTAAGGGATTCTTTCACCCTTCTCATTTTTCAAGTTCGATTTTCATGTCAAGTCTTTCAAGTTCCTTTTTATTATGTTGGGGTATGATCTCTATATCTATCATAATGATCTCTTATGATCATATGATGAGGGACCCTATTTGATCTTGTCAAATCATTTTCTTTTGAAGTTAAGTGACGCCGTAAGGCTGCCGAATTTTCATAAGAGAAATCTAATTTTTTTCCTTCCATGTTTTTCATTTCAAATGGTATGTCCCTAAAATTTCATTAACATGTCCATATTTACTTCTTATTCTTTCACCCTAATGTTTTATGGATCATTTATGAGTGGGTGACCCATGTCCCCTCTCATTTCAATGTTTTCTAAAACCCCGAAACTTAGCCGTTATGCTGCAGAATTTTCCCCTCAAAATGCCTCTCTCTTTTCTCAAAAATTATTTTATGTTATAAAGTGAATACTCAAAGCTCTTATTTCTACAAGGGTATTCACATATTTATGAAAATGTTCCATTTTAAATTCTGGGATTTACATACATGAGACCCTCTTTCCCTTTCCGTGGGTTTAAAGTGACGTAAAGATCATGTATTTAAAGCAGTTTTTAAAACGTTATGATTATGAAATGAAACCCATTTATTTTATGCTATGTGGGTTATTTATGAAATGTTTGATGATGATATATGTGACTCACATTATAATAGAGGCAAATTTAAGGGTGCTCCCTGATAGCGCTCCAATGCATTGGGTAATGATGTAACCACTAGAGATTACAATTTTCATGATACCTTGGTGAATAACCTTGGTAATTTTCAAATGACACCTTGGGGATGGACCTTGGTGATATGTTCATGATTGTCTATGTTAAATGATGTAGCCACATCTTCAAGTTATGGAAAATGTTTTTTTTTATTATGAAATGCCTCATGATTTTCTTTCTCATGCCTTAAAGTTCTTTTCATGTCCTTATTGAAGTATACCAAGTTCACATGTAAAATGTTCCTCTTGTTTCCCTTACTGGGGATTCTGCTCACCCTTTCTTTTGATGTATGTCCCCAGGTTATGAGATGCAGTAATGAACCTAGAATGAACTTAAGGAGACGCCTTTCAGGTGTTTAAGAAGAATGTTTTATGTTGTTTTCATGTATTATGTTCCTGGTTTCCAAGACACTAGACCTTAAAGATCCTCAGTTTTGTGTAATGTAATGAAAGTCTATGTTATAAAATGGCGGGATGCCATATCGATGCATCCTTAGGTCTCATGAGATAATAAAATGTCTTAGAACAAGTCTATTAAAAAATCTTATTTGTAGTCTTGGCACGAGGGCTTGACTACGTGGTTATGATGTCCAACATTCTTCATTCCATCATTATAAAATTAGCTATTGATATTACATGTGATTATTCGACTAGTAGAATATCCATGTGAATAAGTAATTCTCATTATTTGATTCATCTTTTCTATATTATTATGAATTTTAATTTTAGAAGTACTTTTTTAGTCTTATGCATTTACTTAAATTTTTATGCTTATTTATGATAGTTTCCGCTATATTGTTATCCTTATTGAGCATCTAAGCTCACACCTTTCTTATGTTTTGTTTTTCCCATGATGTGAAAAATTAAATTATAATTAACCTTCAGGGATAGGCCAAGGATATGAGTGTTTTCAAAGGGGAAACAATGTTGTTTTTATTTATTTCATGATGTAATGTAAAACATATGTATATATCTAGTACTTAAAAGGATACTAAATTGATTGGTATTTCGAGACATGATTCCATGTATCACTTGAATGTTATATAATAATGCACTGACTCTAGATAACTTGGGCTAAGGAGTTACATCTATACCACAACTATTGTACAATATGTTTTTCATATAGTTATTGAGGTCATTTATAAGTTATTTTTTTTGAAATTATTTTGGGAAAAAATCCCATGTTTTTTGTTGAATTTAATGAAATTTTATTTGGTTGGAATTAATTATTGAATTAATGGGTTGATGGGTATTTATATAAAAATGGCGAGGAAAATTAGTTAAGTTGAACGTAATATTCTATGACATGCATAACACACCCACAAGATTAAATTGTTAATTATTGGGAGATTATTATGTGAGATTGAAGTATTTTCTATTTAAAAAAGAAGAAATATAAGGGCATATAGAAGTTTTCTGAAGAGATATCGATGCAAAATTTTAGTAAAAGATTTCTCTCGTCATAAAATAAGAATAAGAAATTGATCTATTCTGCGATAGTAGATTCCATTCATTTATGAATATTCAATAAGAAGGATGAAAAATTGATATAATGACCAGATCCTATATTAACCATTATCATAGAAGCTGAATACAGTGAGGGGTTTTGGTAATCTAATGTGCATAGAATTCTACAAATCGAATATTAACTATTCAATACCTTGCATATTCAGTTGAGATATTCTAGTGATTAGATTTTGTGTAAGATATAGTGCTTCTATGATTGTATAGATTGATTTAGGGTATACTAGAAGAATCTGCATTGGTAATTGAAAAACTATGTTGAGAAAGGAGATCTGATCACATTGATGTGGTGGAACTTAGTTTAGTCTTGTTATATTCTTCAATATATTTGATGATTGTGTTAAAAACAAGTGGGACTTGGTATAGTATTGTAATTACTATTGAAATAAATAAGGTCTAATCTTGATATATCCCTAAGTAGAGGATGATAACTCCTTATCCATATATAATTAGTGATTCATTCCAGTGGAAAACCAAATAATCTGACTGAAACTTTTCACAATAAGGAGCTAGTATAGATGTTGGGATTGAAAATTTTAAAAACTACTGTGCCACTCATACATTATATTATTCTCTACCGGTAGTTTTTTTGTTTATTTGGTAAAATAATAAAAAATATTATTATATCATAATAGGTAAAAGTATTTCATATATTTAAATTCAATTTAAAAGGGTAAAAATTTTAAGTGTAAAAATTGGATAAGAAATCAACTACCCTAATTTAACCTCCTCTCAGGTGACTTTACATATTCTTGGGAATTTCACATACCTCTGATGTATTCTTATATTATTTTATAGTCTAATTCACTTTTTTTAGCATGTGTTGATTATTTTACTATGGTAATCCTATTAGTGTAATTCAAAATTTATGAAATCCATTATTATTAATGATTTATTCTTACCAACACTATTATCTATGTTAATTTGATCTAGAGTGTTTAGATTATCTATCTTATCGACATACTGATTCTATTAGGTAGAAAACTCTAATATATATAGTGGCATCCTCGAGGTCACAATGAGAAACCCATTTAGTTACTTTTTAGGTATACCTAGTTAGAACATTACACCTCCTCACTAAGTCACACTCACCAACCTAAAAAAAGTAGATTAATCTAATATCAATAAAATATATGATAAGGCATGCCACACCTACTTCACCACTGAACATTTCACCCACATACCCCAATTAATTTCATCACAGTGTTACCTTCCCTTCAAAATCCTCATTAACACTCCCATATGTCCATGACACTAAAAAAACCACATAAATTCATCATAATATCACATTCCATAACCACATATCTTATCGGGGTAGATAGCACATCCTGAAATATATCAAACTCATTCCTTCCTACACATATATATGTCCAACATGAATTCACATCACTTCCCAATCATGAAATATCACAACCTCAGACCATTATATCCAACACAATGTCTAGAAGATATTTTGGGAGGGGGGGGGGGTGTAGTCATCCATCTTTATTACCACTTTCCTAGATGTTGGAGATGCACTGAATTTCCTTAACCTTATTTGGGAATCAATCATGTTAGTCGGCTCAGGTGGAGGCGTGTAAGAAATTATACTAACTACAATTAATATATATAAATACACACATGAAAAACCAAATGGATGATTGTATATCATAACACACCTATAACCACCACCCATAAACATACTTTCACCACCATAGTGAATCTTTAATTTCAGTCACATCTAATTTCACTTTAATCTATCCGAACTATAACAAAACATCAGTGCTATAACAAAAAACTTCATGGCATTTGATATTTATTTATTCATTATTTTTTAACTACATATATCACATTAAAGATTTATCCACTCTTATATTTAATTCCCATAGTAATTTTTTGTCCACTAAGATGTCAAATAAAAGATCCATCACTAATATTTTCATTTACCACAATTAATTTATCATTTCTAGTTAAACACTAATATGGAATAACCAATTCTATTTTCAATTAATCATTTCATTTCATTCATTATTCACACACAATCCAATACTAAATATTTCATTAATTTTAACACTATTACATATTTATAGGCCCCTATGACACAACCCAAAATAGCCTCTACACATTAAAGCATTAATAACCAAACAAAAAGGAGGACAACATCTCCCTTACTTCCATAAAAATAACCCCACTATCCCATATCAACCACATAAAACAACAACTATAATAAAAGATATTTCTATCCCATTCTTTATGAGAGAAATTCAACAACACCAAACCAGATTAGACACTATAGAAAACAACAACATACAAAAATAATAACCATACTCAAACACCCTTTACCTCAAATCAAACAATTGATGTTTAATATACTAAATAAAAATTTCCACATTTACACACATTCTTCCTATTTAAATATTTAATTTATTAACCAATTACCATGTAAATAAAGATAACCTAATAAATAATAACGAGATCATAATGGCGTGATTATCCTACCATCATAATCAATAACATAGAATTCACATAAAGCAAATGTGATTGATTTTTAACATTCAAATTTTATTAATCCATTTCATTGTCTTCATTAATAAAATTTAATCTATTTACCCAGTCATAAAAAAACATTATAATCACACTTTTAACATAGAAATAATATTATAGATCTAAAATCCCCTACATCAATTGAATCTTTACAATCCCAGTAATAGAATGAATAAGAAACTAAAAATACTCCATTAATGATCATAAGAGAAACTATATACAACCTATTCCAGATCAACCAAAATCTAGATATTGACTAAAAACCATCAAAAATGAAGTTATAGCCCTTGATATGACCTTATTGAAAAGAAGAAACAAAAAAAAGAGGATATAGAGAGAATAGTACTTGGAATTGAGAAAAGTACAATCACATAATGTTAAAGGCCTTAGATCTTCCATATGTACAAAAGAAACCCAAAATTGGGAGCCAATATTGTCCAAGGTTTAAAGAGAACCATAAAGATAAAATCCATGGAATATAATTTTTATATTTACATTAATAATTAATACAGCCTCACCACATCATAGTGATGGATGTACTATAGAGTAAGGAAGCATAGTAAAAAAGGTTCAAGGTTTAAAGCCTTAAAAATGGATATATCCCCCTTAAGTATCATTTTCCATATTTAAATAGTATATGGATCGGACCACCACTATAATGGTGAGGAATAAAAAATATTTGGTGCCCTCATCCACCATACTCAATCCATGAACAACCATGACGTTGCACTATTCAACATCTCTATTTCCATCTGACCTCCATGACTCCACCACAAATTCTTTTAAACATTCTATATTGATCCATGAAACCCAATACAACCATTTCAAGCATCCAATTTCCTTATAGGGATTTCATCAATCTACCAAGACGAAAAAATGTCCATCTCCACATAATAGATTTGAATCTTTCTTAGCGCCCTCAAAAATAACTCCAAAACACTAAAACTCCAGAAAATTAAAAAATAAACATTTAAAACATGCTTACTGATACATGAAAAATACTCTATGTAACATAATGTAATCCACTATGCTCAATTTTAACATTAAAGTGAAAAAATCATCTTTTATCCTCTAAGATCCCATTAAACACTCTCTCAAAATACCCATCAATAAAAAATAAAAAATATAGGATCCATAAAAATTTAGGACTCAATAATAATAAAATAAATAATGATTATTGACCTTGAGAATTAAAATAAAACCGAAGAAAAAAAATAAAACCATGAATCCAAACACCCCTTGAGATTCCTTTCAAACTGGAATATCGCTATCACAAAAGCACATCGTAACATAAGACAGGGAGAAAATATTTGATAATATCAACCAAAAATTAATTCTAACATATTCATAAGAATCAAAACCTTAAATAACTTGATATACTATTAACACATCTATGACTTAAATTCCCATGTATAGTCCTCTAAAAAATCATGACTCCAAAAGGCACAAACCAAAGGAATGAATTTCCAATGTAACACCATCTCTCGATGATCATGAATCTAAATAAGTTACTCCAAAAATTTTGTATCCTTTTCAATATCTATATTTACCCAATAAATGATACAAGATTCATCATAAAGATACCAATAAATCTATGATTTGAGGAAAACATCAAGAAGACAATTTTTCCATGAGGGAAGATCTAACTAATACACCACCTCTTCAAGATGATCAAACACTTCAAATGGTCCAATAAAATGAGGAAAAATATTAATACCTTGATAAAAACTTAATTACCCACAAAAATGATAAAACGTTATAAAATTATGATCATCGAGCATAAAATATCGAGGTACCCTTCCCCCAATCATTATAATACCTCTAACTGTCTTGAGAAACCTTTATTTACTGATGAATTGTAAACACTTTCTCTATTGTCAACTTCACCAAATCTTGTTAAATAATCGAAAACTCTATAATCATGATCTAACATAGTTTATATGTTTACGGATACCTATACAATGACTCGAATAGATATATAACAATGGATGAGTGTAAGATAATGTTATAAGAAAAATAATCCAAAGATAAATGAATTTTCCATGAACCTCTCAAATTCAGAAAATAAAACTGAAACATAACCTCTAGAGACAGAATCATCTACTTTAAATATCAATTATTGTAATAATGTTGTGATAAGGATTTCCTGAGCCCTAAAATAACAATTAATACCCTTTCCCCCTTGTATGGTGAAGTGAGCATCTCGATCAGTGATGATCATTATTAATACACCATGAAGTCACACTACATCCTCTTATATTACCTCATTAAGGAATTCACTAAATTTGACTTCATAACCACAAAAAAGTTGACCAAATATATTAAATTATTCAGAATCATTCTGATGGGATCACATATATTCTAATATTGAGGGGAATGGTAATGAAATCAATTGAAATTTCAATATAAATATATTTAATAACATAAATGGTCGTAATAGATTTTCTAAAATCAATTTATTGGATTTAATCCTTTTTTATACCAAACACCATGACATAAACTAAATTATTGACATTTTTATTACCATACAACAAAAAATGACTCCTCAAAGAAAGATATATCTTGGATATTCCAATATTCACTCAAGGTTTGAGATATAAATCTCACAATGAACAATATCATTCATCACTAAATAAATTATGATTGTCCCCAAAAATATCTCTTTATGATGATCATCCTCTGACCACCCCTCCAGATCATCCCCAAATATGACACAATATATCCACACCCCCAACTCAATGTCTCCCAAAAAAAATCCTCCACCTTCTATAATAAAGTGTATTTCATGGTCATATAAATAATTCAAAATACATGTCTAACTTACTATATATTGAGATGTTATGTTTCATGATCTCCCATCATCATCCATGCATTTTTGGACTCTCATACAATATCACCACTTGTCTTTCAACTCAATGAATCATCTAGAACAATACATTTCCTTGGCATGTAAGAGATATTGATATCATATTCCTACAAGAAATACATTTTAATCCATTGGAATATATTGAAATATCATTAATAGAAGATATATCATAGAATATTATAAAACTTTAAGATAATTAAAGGGTCATTGATAAGATAATTCCATCCCAACTTTAAGGAAAACACCTCTATTGTGAGTTTGAGGTCATATGTATTTTTGTTATGTTCATGGGGTAATAACTACTACAACCCATAGAATATCAACTCTATCTATAGTACTAAAAATATCAAAATAAATTATTAGATGTATCACAAAACACCTAACAAATTATTCATTCTTATGAAAAATAGAGTTTTGAGAACCAATTTTCTTCTCCCTTTAGTGATCAAATACAACCTAACACTGGTTTGTCTATAAAAATAGCCAATCATTCATGGTTAAAAGAGTCATAGAGGACATCATTTGATAGTAATAAATCATAAATATCTTATAATTTCTTATATAACAAAAAAAACTATAAACTCATGTGAAATTCCTAGGATCCATCCAAGAAATGCCTCAGTCAATATTTAAAAGATTGACCACAACACCTTTATGTCGAATTGCATGCCAAAAAAATGAACCTCCTAATCCATAAACATGTACTTGCATAACTCCCCATACAACTGATGGTTTAAAAGGACCTCATTGATTAATCGTAAATATATGATTATTCAGTTGTTGAATACTACCACCAACTGATCCAGGATCCCATAAAACACTGTGTTCATCAAAAAAATGAAAATAGATAGGGTTTTTATTACACCAAAATAAATTACCACAAAATAAAAGTGTCTATAATGATATATGAAATATATATTTGGATATATAAATCCTTAACCCATATTTGATACTATTTAAACCATACATTTATCTCTGAGAACCATCTTACTCCCCTTATCTAATCAAATAAATCATCAATGCCTAGAGGAGGGGATAATAGTTCTCAATGATAACTTGAATTAATTAATGGTAATCAATATATATCATTATAATACCATATAAATTCATTATGAACAATAGTAGATCACCCTAGGGTGACAGACTAGTCTATATTAATACCATCTATAATAGATCACCAAACCAAATTTACCAATCCTGTAACTTAGAGAGTTTTATCAAATACAGTTACCTAAAAATAAGAGAGATGATGGGTTGAAACCCTATCCCACAATTGATATCATGTTGAGGGGTTAGTGTCACAACCAATTTAGGAAAAAACTCAGAAAATTTATCCACAAATCATGGATAAAATGCTTCCCAAACATCCACCAATCCCAACATTGAATCCACCAATAAAAAAGAAAGAGTATCTATGAATTTGTGATCTATTAGATGCTCTCACCCACCAATGAACATTTCATGATAACCTTACATACCATAATAAAAAATCCCCCTATAGAATAAACCAATAATATGCTAATCTTAATATAAAATGCATGTCAAGGATGAATTTTTATGATCATATCTATAATGAAAATAACTCCCCGATTGAATGAAAATATCCCATCCTTATCCAATAACCTAGGAAATCTCAAAAACACTTTATTGACCTCTAAGAGGAATAAGAAACATGAAGAGAACTAGAAGTATATCTACCTTAGGTTATATATCTCATACTGATGTAATTTCAATGGAGGAGTGAGAATATCTTGAATTAAATGTGACATATACTATAAAATAATATAAACAAGTGATAACTAAAATAAATTCTAGTTCTAGTGGCATGGAAAACTCAGTAATATATATTAAACTATGAATAACACCTCTACCTATGAAACCCAGATGAAGACCACCATTAGGACCCTTATTTTCCTTATATAAATGATTAGAAGGTATATAATTAAGCAATCATATTCCCACTTCATCTCCTATCTTCTATCCAAAATCATAGGGACCTTACTACTATTGATAAAGTCATAAATGTAACTGCTACAAAGGCTACTCATAAAGTGGGTTACCAATTCCATGGTGACTAAAAAGGTAGGTCATATTTTAAAATCAATGATGTGATCAACCTTATAAAGAAAATAATACAACACTAGTGTTCCTTGTAGGGAATCAAGAACTAAAAGTTATAGAGAAGTGTGACGAGGAAATATAAGATCCATTCCCTAAAAACTAAAACCTCAAATACCTTGACAACAAAAAACCTCAATTCCCAGATTTTTTATTTGGGATATTATAATGAATTTCCTCTTAAGAAGAAATAGTCCACTCTAACATATTTTAAATTACATATTTCTTTTCTATCACCTTGATATATAGTTAAATTGTAAATGTATTAACTTGGAACTGAATTTTTAGATCAATCACCTCATCAAGGTTTAATTCAATATACTATATATCTATAAAAACATTGGACCCATAATGAAGAAAATAAATGACCAAAATTAAAATCTCTTAGAAACATAACCTCCCATTTATTTGAAAAATATTCCCATTTAACCATAATTCATTTAACATTAATAGAATAAAAAAACATTAAACTGAATGAAAAAAATATTCAAAGATATTTATGAGTCTTCAAGCTTTCCTATAAACAAGATCCACCACAAATATGTAGCTATATAAAAGAAGATAGTGAAAAATAAAATCGAATTCTACTTCCTATCATAGATCAAATATAAATCAATATATATCTCTTATAGACACATATTTGTCTCATTATTAGATAAATTTCACTTATACTTTATAATTTTTTGACACTAAAGATCATTAAAAATATTTCTTCAAGAATCATCATCCTTTAGGACAATACAGATTAGTTAAACTAAAATATACTATTTTACTTTTATAAAATGAACCACATTTGGATGATATCCACTAACCATATTTATAAAATAAACAATAACTTTAAATCCTTGTAATAGTGATTTATAATTAATGTTTACTTATTTAAGTTCATTTTATTACCACAACAGTTTTCTAATTCAAATATGAGAGAATTAAAGAATGATACATATAACACACCTAGGTCACCATCCCTTAATTAGAATAATCACACTTTAGTTTATTTAGAAATATTAATTTTATTCAATTGGATTACACAGGACTTAATCACTTCTTTCTAAGCCACTTTACCTTTCCTAAAACACATAATAAGTTCAATTGGTACTATTGACCTACTAAACTAATGTAATATTCAGTTTTTTGTTACTATAAACCACTTCAAAACTCTTATCCCTATATTTTATACCTCTCTTTAATGACTTGTCACCACCAAAACCCCTCATGGCTTGGAAATAAAGCCAAGTATAATATTGAACATCACTTCTACTTAGTCACTATTTGTTGAATAGCATTGGGGGAATAGAAGAAATATTTTGGAGGCATTAAATTGATAAATGTCTAGATAAAATTATTGGGAAACCAATAAACTCCAACTATATAATTTAAAACAAACATATGATTCAACAATTATAACAATTTCATATATAAACTGATGAATAAAAAACAATATTTCATCTTTAGCAACTCCAACCCTAGAAATCATCATGATCTAGTATTTTCCAACTTGATCACTATCCCCTTATGAAAATATGTAAAAAAAACTTGATATGATTATACCATTATACTTAATAAAATCCTCTCCAAAACTTCTCATGAAAATTTGGAAGAAGTATACTAACGCCTTATCGAATAAATAAGGCAACCAACTCATTACATAAATGGGTAATCTTACACCCATCCTCACTATTTCTCACTCACTAAATCATCACACAACTAGAATAAAATAATTTTGAATAAATATTTAAAAAATATACATTGCACTAACTTCCATAATAAAGTAGTGTCCCCAATGACTCACAAAATTATGTCATTGAACTATCATCCCTTATATATCAATATAACCAGACCCAACTATCCATGTCACAAACAAAAACACATAACAATAAAAACATATCTATCACCATATCCACATCTCTCATTATTGTAGATAATACATCATTAAGTATATCAATATCATGCCCTCCTACCCATGTTCATCTCCACCATGAACCCACATCACTAATCCCTCATCAAATATCCTAATATTAGGCTATTAGATCCTAAAATAAATCTATAAGAGAGTGGATATAAGGGGGACTATTTATCAATTCCTACCACCTCCATCTTTGGTTTTGGGGGTACAACTGAAACCCATGACCTTATATGGGCACCTACCACATTACTAATTTGGGAAGTGGTTCCTCAACAATAATAAAAACAATATTTAATATATATATATATAAATATTCACAATACCAAAAATAAGGTTTTAATCTATACCTTAACAATTAAATAAATATTTAAAATTAATATACTATCACCACTACAAATAATCCTCCATTCTTTCCACCAGTAAGCACACAACACACCGACCACACTAAAATAAAAAATCATTTCTATAATAGAAATTTCCATCCCATTTCATATATCATTATTTATCTATATGTTTAAACAATTAACCACTATATATATATATATCATTTGATAAATTTATCCATTCTTTTATTCAATTCCCTCCTCAATTTTCCATCTCTAGGAGTTCAAATAGTAATTACCACTTTATATAAATTATATATTTCACTTACTACACATTATTTATTATTTCCCGTACAACAAAAACCCACTATAATCCATTTAACTTCCAATTAATACATTATTTTATTTAATTATTCTAGCACTATCCCATGTCAATAATTTAACAAACTTTAACTCTATAATATATTACATGGAAACCAAGATACCCTTCATTACAACCTCTCCATATCAGTAAATAATCAAAAAAAAAATTGAAACATTATCCATAAAATATCTACAACAATAACCTCACTATCCCATATCCACAACATGAATCTTGAACCACAAAAAAGTTGAATCCATGAAATCCTTACCCACAATAAGATAACCACACCAAAAAACCTCAACCATAACGGAAAATAATAGTAACAACAAAAAAACATAACAAATAGTATACTCAATCATGCCCCCATCAAATCAAGAATTTATTTTTAAAAACATATTTTTTTTTGAATTTTTATATCTTATTACCATGATCATATTTAGATTTCTAACCAATTTAATTATGATGAAATACTATTACTATAATAGGGATATCACAACAACATTCTTATGCTACCAACATAATTAATAACCCATAAGGAACAACATAAAAATCATATAAAGCCAATATATTTCAATTATCATTCTTAATTTTCACAATCTATTTCATTATATTTACTGAGACAATATCATTACGTTACCTAACGATAACAAAATATTGATAATCCAATATTTAAAAAATAAATAGGAGGATATATTTTGAACTCCTACCATAATAATATCTTCACAACCATAACCTGAAAACTAAGAATAAATAATAATAACACCACCAAGGATCCCATGATAAACCATCAAAATACAGTTACATATCAATCCCTATTATAAAATCATTCCTAAACCAGAAAAATTAAGTCACATCCCCTTCTATGTCCTTAAACGAATAAAGAAAGTAGAAAGAATAGAGTATAGGGAGATAATAGTGCCCAAAATTTTGAAGAAATGGATCAAAAAAAGTAGATGGTATTAGATCCTCCCTAGGAACTAAGTGTCAAAAAAAATAACTTCCAAGGATAATTTGGGTTTAAAGTGACTAAAAGGAAATAAACCAAAGGAATGCGTTTCTCAATTCAAAAAAATCAAATAGCATCACCAAATGTGGTGAAGGATCCACCACAATGTAGTGAAGCCCAATCAATCACGATCCACATCATTTGGCGTTCAAATAAGACAAAAATAACTTAAATATCACCATAATATTTTCTTTAGGATCTGTATTTGACCATATCCCCAATGCAGGGGAATCCACTATATCATCACACCTTTATCCCCTCGACTCGATCCATAAACAACCCTAACATTGTACAATCCAAACACTTTTTTTCTACTGTGAATCCATGTTTACACCATGAAATGTAAATATCATAAACATTTTGTGTCACACCATAACACACAAAATTCTCATTTTTTCCTTGCATCTTAAATTGATTTTCCCAACCTATCACAAACATAAAAATGGACACCTCTATTCCTTAAACCACAACATGGCATAACCTCCTCTAAAAAAATATATAACACAAAAACTATACAAAATAAACAAAATTGATTTTCCATGACACATATATCCCAAACAATATATCCCCCATGTATTATAGTAAACCATCATAATTTTTTCCAATTCAATATAAAAAAATCCTCTTTCATGCTCTAATCATTCTCTAAACTCTCTCCTAGAACATCCCATGATAGAATGACATAGTAGAGGACAAACAAAGTCCTTGAAATGTTTGATACAACTTGTGTCTCACTAATTTTTATTAAAATACAATAAAAAATAGGTTTCAGGAATATTTAAGTAGATTAAGGGGATCTTGGAGTTTTTAATTTATTAAGACATGCTGTATTAATTAGACATTATTTTTATCTCATTTCTCAGTGGATTGATTATTTTTTTGATAAATACTAATATCTGAATAACATTTATAATACCTTATTATGTTATATTTATATCTAATTGGTTTTAATTCTTACAATGACACATCTAGATAATGTATTATTTAACTATATTAATCAATAAATCCTATATTGAAAAGAAATAATGAATACCCAATCACATGAATCCTATTACACCCTATATAATTTTTATTGTGTTGGTCTTCTAAACTCAAATCCTTTGACACAAATATGTCAATAATGGTTTTAAAATACTGAGTTTAAACCCTTGGATTTATGTCATGATGATTTCAATATTTAATAGTATAAGGTATATTTAAAAATAAATGGTGAATAAGCCACCAAGATTATAGAATTTGTTCATAATGGTATACATTTTAGGTAAAAGCTGTGGGTAGACTCTGATAGTTCACTAATTTTTTTAATATCATATATATATATATATGTTAGCATTATGTGGAACAAACAAAATTAATTTAATAAATTTAATGAATATAAAAGTGAAATAGAAAATCAATTTATTAAAAAGATAAAAAATATTTGATCTAATCAAGGTGGGGAATATATTAACCAAGAAATTTTTTATTATCTTAAAAATTATAGTATTATATCAGAAATCTTAGGGTGATATTGATGATGAGTTATTAAAATTATTCCAAAGTAATTTTATGAATATTTATTGAAAAACAAAATTTAAAAACTTAACAAAGAGATCCGTCCATAAATACAAATGGGACCTCAAACGAGTTTTAGTTTTAGAAGAATTCCAAGCTTTCACATATTTGTGTATATGGATGTAAATTATTTATTAATTATAATCCTATAAAAAATATCACATCAAGATAAAATATGTTCATATTTATAAATTATTTTAAATTTAAAAATGTATATTTTTATTTGATACTTTATATAGAAAGGTAATTGCTAAGATATAATCATTATTTCAAGAAATAGAGAAAATATTCAAAGGAGATAGTTGGAGAAAACATAATTTTATAAATTCAAGAATTAGGATACAAAACTATTTGCATAAGAAATAACATTAAAAGACCTTATGAAAAGAAATGTTCCAGAGACACAAATATTAAATAGTTCAACCGGGGATGTTAGAGAACCAGAAACATATGGTTTTCTTATTATAAATAAATATGACACATCATTAGTTAAGAATGATGAACCTATTTCCAATTAAGAATTTGTAAATAGGTTAAAATGAACTAAAAAAAGAAATAATCCATGAAATAAAAAACTAATATTGTTTATCAAAACCATTTTTTGTACTTTGGCAGAACCTATAGTTAGATTAAGTCCTCTTTGGTTAAAATGGATATTCAAGAAGAAAATCAGTATGAATGATAAATTTAATATCTCCAAGGAATGATTTTTTGATAAAGGTTTCATGTAATGTTAAGCCATAGGATATGATGAAACCTTTGTAGTAGTCTATATAGATAAATATATCATAATTATATATTCCATTATAGTTTATAATGAATTTATAAATTGTAAGATTTATTTAAAAATAAGATTTATGAATGTGAAACATCTTGAAGATATCTATATGAAACAACCCAAAATATTTTTGATATAACGATAATCCAAACTATGCAAGCACTAAATATTCATTTATGTATTGAAGAATGAATAAAGATCATGGAATACTCATTTTTATGAAGAAATAAAATAATTTTGTTTCATTAAAAATAAAAGTTCACCATGTGTCTATAATAATAAGTGTTGAGTTCCATATTTTTTCAAGTACTATATGTTAATGAAATATAATTAAGTGGAAACCAAATAATAGTCTTATATTTAGTTAATTCATGGTTAAATGAATGCTTCTTACTAAAGGATATAGTTGGAAAACATACATTCAAGGGTTCAAGATCTATTGATATGGTTCTCATAATCTAGTTAGACTAATTTAAAGTATATAACTTGATAATGTTTTAAAAATATATAGGATTGGAGAATACAAGATAAGGATATTACTTATTTCATAGAGAATAATTCTCTTTGATAAGATGTTTCCTCAGAGAGTGGATGAGAATTAAAGAATGAGTAGAATCCCTTATGCTTGAGTTACTGGATCTATCACATATAAAAATCTATACACTCAAATTTATGTTACTTATACCTTGATAATGGTAGTAATATATCAAAAAAATCAAAGAGAGATATATTGGGTAGTAGTAAAAACTATCTTGATGTACTTGAGATGCATGCATGCTATTTTCCTGGATTATAGAGGAGACAATGAACTAATCCCAGGGGGATACATAGATTCTAGCTTCTAAATAAATAATTATGGTATAAAGCTATAGTCATTATATATTTATTACCTTAATATTGGTTATATTATGTAGATAATCTCAAAGAAACCCATTATAAAAACTTATATAGTAACGACTGAGTATATTACAACTTACGATGAAAATAGTTCATGTATTTAGATTTGTCTATGGTCTTGGTGTGGTACATATCAATAGATATTCTATCCCTTTGTTATTTTATAACACTAAACAAATTAAAATTACCAATAAAAACCAACTCTCATTAATATATAAAGAATATAATTTGGATATTTCATCTCCCATAAGTTGGGTTTGATGTTCGAACAATTTTCTGGCCTCCATACTCTAGTTTCTTCTAATGATTCATGTATAACAATGTGGTTTCAAGGTGATGAGAAAAATAATATGGATAGGATGAAAATATCTTGATTAATTGTGTATGGATTTTGGTGTATCTAGAAGGCCAAAAAAAGATCTCTATGGGGGAGTTACATGATCTTGATTGGCCCTAGTTTTTAGAACTTGGTGCCTATTTATCGACGTGTCTTCGATTATTACCAATTGGATGGAGGCCCCCTTTCACTAAAGTCTCTGTCGCACACCAAAATTTCCCACTTTTCTTATATGACCCCAGGGTCAGTGGATTCATTAGTATCCCCACATGTATGGATTTTAAGTTATTTTGGATAGATCCTATGGTACCCGAATGATGTATAGTGTTTTTTTCTTTCACGATGCCAAAGTATCTGTTGTTTCTGCCATTAATGCATAATTTGGCTATGGAGAATATATTTTGGAAGAATCAAGGGTGGTGATTATGGTCCTTGATCATTGTATCCATAATAAAATCGAACTGGATGTAGTAGAAATGGTCTCTAAAACCCTTCCTAAAACACTTATTGGGAAATGTAGTTCCCCATGGAATTCCACCTACTATATCCAAAATTGAAAATGACTCCTCAACAATGGAATTCACATAATTAATACTTGTAACTAGGGTAATAAATTCACAAATTTACTTGCATTTAGGTCCCCTAAAGTGTAATGGTCACATGTTTTTCTAGTATGGGATCATTTCCTCTTAAAGATGTCGACTTAGTCTGAGGGGATCTCCTCAGGCTACACTATTTCAAAACCATATAGTTTCCTTCTTTCTTTTTGAACTATGATACTTCCTTATTTCTATTTAATAAAAAAAATATTAGTTTTTATACTTTAAATTATCTATCCATATTTAACAACATTAATATATTCATGTTTTTAGCTTATATTATATTGTTTAATCATCTTTATTACTTATTTAATAATTTACTAGGAATTTTTTCATAATGAAAGATTTTAGTGGTCAGCTCCATAATGAAAGACTGGATATGAAATGAAAATATTATTAAATTTTTTTAAAGGTCTTGATATATATTTCTAAAATTAAATAAACTATGTTGGACTAGTAATTGTTGAGGGCCCTTAAGCATTATAATTTTTTCTCATGAATTTCATACATAGCAATCTTCAAGAAGAGGAGATCATGAGAATAGATCCATTAGTTGAATGCTATGAAATATGTGCACTCAAAAATTCCAAAATGTGATCATGTGTGAAGATAGTTAGACATGATGAGGCAAACCAAAAATTTCATACATAATTATTACATCTTTTTAGGTGAATAATCAATATATCTAATTATATTATAAGCCCAATAACTCAAAAATTTTTAGTGTACATAGACACTAGATACATAAAAAAATTATTTCATGATAGATATTCAACACCTCCAATAATGCTCTTCTCACATTAAACCCTTATTTAACATATTATACTTAAAACCATTCTTTATAACCTAGAAAGGGAAATATAGGAAATGGTAAGCTCAGATGACCAGTAATATTAAAAATTTGATATCTAAATAAATGATAATATATAAGAATAATATAATAATAAGGGTATGCGATCATATTCATAACTTATAAATTTTATACCCAATATGTCATATATAAAAAATTGATTCATGTAAAAACATTACCATTAAAAAATATATTAATAGTTAGAGTGGGTAGTAATCATAAATATCTCATAATCATACAAGCATGTCATAAGAGTGTGGAACCATCATTGGCTTGGAAACCATATCAGAAGTCATGGTTAACTACTGAGACCATCATATCATTGTGGATCAGAAATCAAAACCTGCTTCCCATTTCATAGAGGACTAGGAATCACCACCAGTTTCTTAAATCTTATTAGATTAGGTGGAACTAATTATTTCCCATTTCATAATGGATCAATTATCCCTACCTATTTCCTATAGTTCATCATGTATATAAACTCATTTCCATTAAGTTTCTTATGAGATATATGGATTTACACAATTCATTATGGGGATTTAATGGACTCAAACATAAAAAACCATACATATTTTTTCCTAAATATTATAATACATCCAACAATTCATCAAAGAATGACCCATAAAAATGGGTTTAATAAAAACATCATCATTTCAATTTTTCATAACCAATGGGAAATGAAGTTTCCTTATAAACAGATCACAATGATAATCATAAACCATCTAGAGAAAGAATACTGATAGTATCATTAGATCATATCCCTAAAAGATTAAGAAACATAAAACAATGTTAGTATAGATTACAAATGTTTTTAAAATATCACCCAAATATTTCTTAAGGTAAATACAATTTTCATTTTTTACCAATTATTTAAAATCTTATAATTTTAAAACTATTATGAAAAGAATTTTATTTAAAAATAAACATGAAAAAATTTAAAGGAATCATTTAATCATTTATTTTTTCATGATGATAATAAATTACACTCTAATCGTAATATTAAAAAAAGTATTATGTTCACACCTTCAATAAAAACTACATCATTCCGAAAATGATAAGAAGAATATTTTAAAACCATTTTTAACAATTGAATTTTGGGTAAAAACGTATTTATAAAATAATTGGATAATAGTCTAAAAAATTCTTGAAAACAATTTAGAATACATGGATATGAAAAAAAAGGTTTTCTGACAGAAAGTGGGGAAATAAGGATAACCTTTTCTATAAATTTTTTTTGAACCACTTTGAGTACCAAAGACAAGAAAATGATAGTTAAAAAAATCTCAGAAATAACCCAAGGGGAATAATAATTAAAGGGTTTTATAATTTAAGTATCATATTATTTCTTCAATGGGAATCCATGTATAAAAAATCCCAATTATAACGGGTTAGAGACATAAATCCTTTACCTCAAGACTCATCTTTATTTTTACACATTAAAAAATCTTGTGTAATATATATTTATATATATTATAAATATATTAATGAACCATACTCATACATACCATAACATATATGATATACTTAAAACATCTTATCACCATTTATTATAAATTTATTTTATTAAAATTAGTCTTTCGATTGACAATTGCTTCATTTGTCATGCATGTTTCAGCTGAGCAATATCAGTCCTTGAACATTGATCATGGTTCCATAATATCTTAAATTTTATTAATTTCATGAGTATAATATGAAATAATTATACAAACTTCAATAACTCTTAATATATAGTGTTCATGAAAAATTAATCTCATCCCTTTTTAGTGATGTTAGTCTATACATACATTTGAGTGATGTTTCTACTTTTAGATGGATGGAACAAAATAAATGTAAAACATTATTCAAATTTTTAGAAACATTATTATATCATAGATATCATGTAAATTAATTAAATATTTCCTTATCACTATCCATGTAATATGTAATTGAAAAATTAATCACATCACTTCATGGAGGCAGTAGTCCACACATGCGTAGGAGAAACGTAATTGTTTTCAAAGGGATATAAAAAAGGTGGATAATGATTTTTAAATAATAATAATAATAATTAAGAATATTATTTATATAAAATAAATTATTTTATAATGTGTACCACGTATTTAGAGGTAGTATAATAACAAATAAAATTGAAATTACTCAATTGAGAGTTATACCTATTCATTGGGAAATATCTTTTGTTAAACAACTTAAGCTTTGAAAGGATAGTATTTTGGAAATACTGAAAGCTCTAGGATGTTGGTAAGGATTAAAGGATGTTATTATGGAGTTGATTTTTTTGATCTAGACATATCAGACTTTGTGAATAAGGGAGGATAGTAGGTTCTCTTTTATAATTGAGGGTAGGGGCACCATTATAATTAATTAAACTATTATATTAACATTAATTAGTTTTCTCGTTTGAGTGGCTCAAAATAGATATATTTAATATATAGTATAAGGGTAATTCTAAATCCTCTTAAGAATTAATATATAGAAATGATTTCTATAACTTCTTGGCTTTAACCAGGGTATGGGCTGTTAATTTTTAGTCCAATTCCATAAACAGAACTAGGGCACACACCCATGTAGCATGTTGCGGGTATTGAAGAAAAATTAACTTATTTAAATGGTTTCACAAGATTTATGTAAAATAATAAATTGTTCCCTAGCATAATGTTTCAGGATAAAAAAATGAAAAAAATTGAAAGTAATAAAAAGAAATATAAAGAAATCAAAATAGGTAAAATATGAAAAAAATAAATAATAAAACAAAAAGAGAACTAGAGAAGAATGAAAATAATTAAAAATGAATTTAGACCATTATTATTATTATTATTATTTTCTTTTCTCTTCCATTTTTTAATTAGTTTAATTTTTTCTTTATTTTCTTTTTATTTTTTTTCCTTCCCTAATTTATTTGTTTTTTTCTTTTTTTCTTTTCTCCCTTTTCTCCCTCTCCCCTCTTGTGTGTCGCACCCCCTTTCCAGGTGGTGCGCCACCCACTCCTCTTCATTTAGAAGACCTTTGCACCTCTGTCTCTTATCTGTTTATAGTGCTATATTATTTTTCATGAAGATATTAGTTGGGATTATCTTCAACACAACGAATCATTGAGTTTCATCCACTCACTATCATACAATCTGCCGCATAATATTTTTTCCTAAAATTGGGGGTTTTCTAAAATCTTATAATTTTATTAACTTTAGATTAAGTCAATGTTTTTTTGTATGAAATGGTATATAATAAGACTATAAGGTATGGAATCTATGATTTTCCCATTGTTTCGTTGCCACATTCAAATCACAGCATTATTCTACTCGTCACTTCCTACCAGTGAATCACAAATAATTTGTATTAATTTAATTAAACTATTTATCCTTGATCCTCATAAACTTTTTTAGGGTGAAACCATTCCTAGGTTTTTTCTAGTCCATTTGGAACCCCTTTGTGTGGTCTGATATAATTGGACTTTTTACGATTAACCTTGATTCTTTAAATGATCAGTTACATGTGAGTGTTTAATAAACATAGGTTGAGGTTTTGAATTTAATAAATATTATTTAGGGTGAATTATTTTTCCTAAATAATTCTGTTTATAAGACATTTCATTACTTGTTTTATTTAATGTCATTTTTTTTCTTATGATGATAAATTACATTTTTTGTTAAACTTTGGTGTATGATGTTGGTATTAAATGGTTATCTGAATGGCTGCAATTATGAGGTCTTGATCGATGATATATATATGCCTCTATTTTTTACATGTAATCAGGACAGTAAGATAATGTGGGTTCTATATTAATAATTATCAATGGAATCACCGTTCTCGATAGCTTACAACATAATGTGCCATAAAAGCGATGTTTTAGGCCCTCCAGGAATGGTATTCCTTGATATTTTTATATTCTATTTTGTGACACCAGTTCCCTAAGGGGAAATTGAGGATGTACCCAATGGAAAGATTCATATGCCATGCCTCGGTTGATACTCTACCCCTTACGTGATATACTTTGGATGAAATCATGGTTACCATAATAAAAGAAATACTTGGGATTCTGAAAGGATCACATTAGATGGGCTTGGTGGCATTGGTTAATTGAATGGGTGTACCATAGAGATACCTTTATGATGTGTTTGGACTACAACTCTAAATTTTTTAATTTTAATATAATTTTTTTGATTATTTTAATGATGAAGCATATATTTTCTTTGTGATTTATGATACCTCTCTTGTTCCTTTAGCGTGGATGGTTTTGTCAAGTGGATTAGACCCCAAGAAAAAGCTAAAGCATGAAGGTTTTCACTTTTTTATGTGTTTCATGTTACATAGTACGTTTTGTATATATTAAGATTTACCAAGTATCTCACTAAGACTTTTGGAATAGGCCAATGTAGGTGTTATGGGATGGGTGTCCACTTGGGAACCTAGACCAAGTTACAGCTATTCTCATTCTATGAATTTATTTCTTTTATTATACATCAAACAATAACTATTTTTTTAAAGAATGAAATAAAAAGTTTTTGACACCTTGGGTGTTGGTTTACTGAGATTATATCTCACACCTTGATCAGATTCCATTTGGTACCTGAGTGGACTTTACGTTCTCAGGTATGGATACAGTGAAGCATTCCACTATCGATACATGATTGATTGCTGTTTTGGATGGAGCATTAGGGATAGAGGAATGAGACTTTCTCGAGATGTTGTGTGGTAGATTTTAGTCTCGGTCTATTTATTATCATTAATTCTATGCTTGTACACCATACTCCTTCACTTTTATTTATTTACTTATGAAATCATACATTGACATCAACATGGTATCTGTTATGATATTTCAGCTTCCACATGTTTTTTATATTCTATTTGGTCATTTATCTACTTCTACTACTTTATAAATTTCTCTTTTTCTTCTAATACGTCTTCAAATATTATTATCTTCCACTATGGAATTCCTTTTCCAATAATTGAATAGTCTCCCCATAGATTGACCCAAGGCCTTCACTGCTAGTCATTAGCCTTTGGAATTTGGGGAGATGTGCTTGAGGTCTTGTGGCCCACTATATTGGGGTCCAGTTTAGTGACACTCAAGGGGGGACACTACAAAGTGGTATCAAAGGAGGTAATTTTCCTTTTCTGTTATTGTTTGGGCTATATAGAAGACTAGGACATAGAAATTTGGAATGAACCCTGTGTTTGGACGTAGCTGACCCTTATATAGGGGAAACAAAAATTTCATGGGTTTGGGATTGTAGTTATTTATTATACAATTTACTATTTATATGACTTCACTATTGGGTGGAACACTTATTTTATGGTGTTACTGGTATTTGTATTATTGAGATAATGACTTTGACTATTCTATCCCGATGACATGATGGAAATTCTTTACATGCATCATACTAGACACCATATGGATTAAAATGACATGCATATTACCATGAGATATATACTTTCAAGGTGCATGTTCTTGTTTCCATGTGAGTGATTTTGTGTTTAGTTATAATATCTTATAGTACTTGTGAATTATAAATATAAAGTGAACCATTTGTTCAGATTAATTGGTCTCCTTAAGTGGAAATATTAGACTTTGACTTGACATTATCTTGGAGACCATGCACCTGCAATTTTCTTATGACTCCTTGACTTGTTTACCTCATCTGGAATAGAATCTCATCTCAGGTGGGAATTTTCTAATTGTAGATAAATGTTACTACGATTTATTCATGACACATGTTAGGAGAGTAGTGATGAGAACATTCTAGAGTTTGTGGGTCTGGAACCACCCGTAGTACCACCTGCTATGCTTCATTTAGTGCCTCTTATAGTTCCTCTGGTGGAACCTCCTACTGATCATCTATAAGGAATTGATTCTCAATTCATGGTTAGTATTCTCAGGTTCTTCTAGTCAATTCATAATTTTCCCAGGCCATCCCTAACTATGTAAGAGCATTCACATGATTTTCTATGGAAGAATCCTCCCACCTTCTTAGGGGATGGTTGTCCCAATTCTTCAGAGTCATGGATTGAAGCTATGAAATCCATCTCCAAACATCTTGAGACACTCCTAAAGTGGAGGGCGAAACTTTGTATCTTTATTCTATGTGAATCCACCAAGAATTAGTGGGATGTCATTTCTCAGGAAGATAAACCATGATACATAGTATGGGAAAACATCCACACATCATTCTATGATCACAAAATTCCATAGTCTATGAAAGAATATCATGATAGAGAGTTTTTATATCTTAATCCTAGATCTATGATAGTGTTGCATTATTATACTCATTTTATTGAGCTCCATTTTGTTTCCCCATCTCTAACTGGTGACATACTAACAACTGCGAGACACTTTGAGGACAGACATGGATATGATATCCTCTCAATGGTGACCATATCTTGTTCGAAAACCCTTACATGTATCATAAATCATGCCTTAATTAATGAACAAATTATTAGGGAAGCTCATCCTATGATCTGGGGAGGTTTAGTTCTGAAGCAGGGTGATGGTTCTTTAGGTAGTAAGAGGCACTGATTTGAGGGTGGAAATGGGGGGAATTCCAGCCAAATGACACATACATATAACACTATTTTATGTAATTGGTGTGGAATGTTTGGCCATACTAAGCCTTAGTTTTTGAGAATCTTGTTAGAGAAAAGATCTTGAAGCAATATGAGTCATGTTCATCATTTTTCCAGATGTTTTTCTTCAGAATCAAGTGGTAGAGGATTTGTACGAAAACTACCATAAGGTATGGTATCTATGGATCCATGTCATGCTATGAGTTTGTTTTCCACTAGCCAACCAAGATGAGGTAGTGGAGGTCGTGGCTCAGGAAGTCATGTTCTTGAACTTAAGTGTCAGTAGAGTGGACCTGCTCAGGCTAGTCAGGTATCATATCAGGGTTGATGATCATGCCATATGTATACAGTACATATACTGCTAATAGAGCAGAGTCCAGGTCCATCTATGGTTAGTGGTACTATCCTTGTAGCCTCTACTTTAGTCTATACCATCTTTGATACTGGTTCTTCACACTCTTTCATATCTGCTGTAACTTTTTAGAGTTTGGGTCTTTCCATCAATTACTTTTATAACATTATGTCTCTCGACACTCATTTTGGGGTTAGTAGATAGAGAATGCATCAGGGCCGGGAGTGCCCCCTGAGATAGGTTGGTACCGTTTATTATAGAATTTCCACCTCCTCGAGATGACCATCTTTGATGTAATTCTTTATATGTACTGGATCATTCTTTATCATGACAAAGTGGATTACTATCACCATCGACTGTCCTTCACAACACTTGAGGGTAGAATTTATGTATATAATAGATAATGGGATATCCAAGTAGATCGAGCTGGACCCAATTGTTCTAGGATTGGAAGAGTGACAACTCAGCTAAAAAGTCTCTTTATGAGTGATCATCGATTACATTCAGTAGAATTCCATCCTCTTTTGAATCATTTCAGGGATGTATTCCCTGACGATTTCTCTTGCTTACATTTTGTAAGGGACATTGACTTCACTATCAAGGTAGTGCTATGTACAAAAATAGAGTTCATTCCTCTTTATAGGATAGAACCAATAGAGCTATAAGAACCCTAGAAGTAGCTTGAAGATCATGATAGAAAGGGTTTTTTCAGTACTAGAACATTGTTGTGGGGTTCAATAGTCATTTTCTATAATAAGAAGGATGATTCCCTCAGGTTGTGTGTAGATTATTATCGACTCAACCATATTATGATAAAGAATATATATTAATTTCCTCGTATAGACAAACTCTTTTACTAGCTCCTAGGGGAAATTGCTTCTTCCAAGATTGATCTGTGACTGGGATATCAGTTGGTTCATGTGTGACCATTTAATATGTCACGACCCGTCCTCAGGGCCCATGCCGTGACTACCCCATGCCCGCCTTCCATAGGCCAGGGGCTGGCGACTAGCACCGAAGGCGTAAATCCTGATAACTGGGAAGGCATTGCTTTTAAAGAAGTAAACAAACACACAGAGTACAAGCGGAAGTAATACACTAAGTACAAAAAGGAAGTGCTGAAAACTAAATGGGCATGAATACAAACCCAAATGAAAGTACAGCTACAACTAAAAAAAAGTACAACAGAAAAGGACAACAGTTGGAAGAAAGGAAGAAGATCCTGGGTTGTCCTCCTCGGATCCTACCTGAAGGGTAGGTACAGATAGTGCAGCTCCTAGATCGTCCACCACGGATCCTACCTGAAGGGTAGGTATATATAACCTCCACAACGCTCTTCCCGTCAACCTCCTCCGAGTATCGTCTCACCGTTAAGTCCACCTCATGATACTGACTCGTCGCGAGGTCCACCTCTGGGTACCGTCCAGTCCTCGAACACTCGGCCTCCGTCAGCACTGCGTGTCGTGTGAAACCAACACAACGAGGTGTGGGCATAGCCCCTGCCGGGGTGAGTATAACGATACTCAGTAGGGACCCTGAGACCCTCAAGGTCTCACTAAATCCAACAAGGATAACCACAAAGAAGATCTCAAAAGATAACCTCTACTTAGGTATAAGCCCATACTTATACCAAAGTTATCAAGTAACCCATCTCAATCATGAGGAAACACAAAGATTATGAAATCAACAGATGACCACTACCCATGTATATTCCCATACATACACCTAAGTTATCATGTGACCCATATCAATCATGAGGTAAACACAAAGGTCGTAGTCTCAGCTCAAACCATGATTTTCATTATCGAAACCGTAACTGCTGAAAAGCCCCGTCTCTAGAGAGTACAGTGATCCTGTCACGACTCCGAGGTACTGCTCACTAACCTAGGACTGCTGAGGTACTCCTTCTGTCAAGTACCGCAGGTCAGCCACCCAAACACAGTAGTGCTTCCCGCTGGGGTCTGCCACCCAAACACAGTAGTTCATCCCCCCTAATAGCATGAAGAGGTACTCTCCGGACAAGTACCGCTGGTATGCGCCTAAACTCAGTAGTGCTCTGTCCGCCATGGGTCTTCACCCAGAAAAATTAGTGCTCCGTCCACTAGGCTAGTCGACTCACTCCAAGTCGAGTCGGTCAAGAAGTCATCAGGTCTAAGCCAGCTACACGGCCTCCGTACTCCATACGCTCGTCTCCAGGAGGGTCCACTCCACGAGCTAATGGTCGATACTCCAATTATCACAAAGTCCCACTAAGAAGTATCTTAAAGGACCGACTCGTCATAGGGGTCTCAACGCAACAGACAACGCGTCAATCGGACGCCCGATCTGTGAGTTACTAGCTTTTTCGACCCAGGGGCCCGGTTGGTTTCGTGTGCGAACCAACCCGACCGTATCTCAACATTACCCCGAACTCTAATAGGGTATACTCGTAGGGAACGTTTCTCAATGTGATCACCAATGTCGCTGACGGTTCGTCCAACGGACGTCCGGTCTGAAAGTTATCAGTTTTTCTGTTCCAGGGCCCGGTTGGATTACGGGTTCAATCCGACCCAGCCAATACCCAACTACATCCAAATCTCATGATAAGTATGCCAAAAGTTCATTCTCAATAATAAGAATCCAACAAAGTCAACGACACGTCAATTGGACGTCCGGAGCTCGAGATATAAGTGTTTTTGCTCCGAGGGCCCGGTTGGTTTCGTGATCGAACAAACCCGACCATACCCAAAGTTCTTCGAAACCCTGAGTGTAATATACCCAAATGACCGTCTCGATCCAAGGATTGCATCTCAACTGACAGTTCATCGATCGGAGGTCCGTATCCCATGATATGGGCGTTTGAACGAAACATTCTGAAATTAGGGGGTTCGGGCCCGGTCCGGCCCAGCCCGAGACCCCCCTAGGTCGGCCCGAACCAGGTCTACCCGAAACAGGTCCGGGTCCAGCCCAATAGGGCGCGGCCCAGCCCGGCCTATTGGCCCGCCGTGCTGGCACGGCCGCGTGGCCCGCTTAGCTGTCCGGCTGAGTGGAACAGGGGGGGTGTGACCGCGTTGTCGAACACGTCAAATTAGTTGTTTAATTTTGACTAGAATTTCTGCATTATAGTAGCAACCCTAGGTCGTCTCTCGACGGAGCCTTAGATCATTAATTCTAAAATGTGGTTCTGATTATGAAATTAAGAAGGGAAATGGGGTTTCATAATACTTGGGTTTGATGATTAAATATGACAATAGAAAATAGAAGCTATAAAACAAAGTAGAGATTAACAAAATTAATTAAGCGTGATCAACCCGGGGTACTCGTATGATGTTTATCATTCATCGCTTCATGATATAAGGTTATGATCTTTTAATCCTTGGTTTGTAACACCTAGAACTAGAATTTTACTGAGTTTATACTAGGATACCTCCTAGGGTTCAGTCAAAAACACACAATGATTCACCGGACACCGCCGATGATTGAATGAATTGTGTTTGACTTCATAACCAAAACTCACCAAGGCAACACATGAAAAACTCGATGCACTGTCCAGATTTGTATGTTATTTCTTTGTGATACCATGAAATAAATGTACATGGCCTTGACAGTACTTGTGTGAGTTCAATTTACCAATATAAACCACACAAACACTGCAATTGAAAGGGGGAAAGAAAGTGGTGAACGGTGTGTGAAACATCACATGAATGGGTACCCCCAAACATGATCATATGAGTTGAGCAAGACATAACAGTACATAACTCAATAAAATAAGAATATATGATGATGAAAAAGAATACAACAATCTGGAATTTAAAAGATCATTCAAATATTACAAGCATGAAGCTCGGGATGTACATCACATTCCTCCCCGGGTGATCACAAGGGGTTTAGAAACCCATGGGAGTGGAGGAAGAGAAAGATGTTGGGGTAGACCTTCCCATAGCCACCAGAACCTCTAGGGATTTTGAGAAGACTCCTTGGAGACTCCAAAATGGCAGCACCTTTCCTTTTGGCCGAACTTACAAATGGGGAGCCCAAGGTGCCATTTTATAGGAAAATTGGAAGGTGGTTTTAGGCACACAGATTTCATCAATCCACTTGCATGACGTGTTTCAGCCTTCAGAAAGTCTTATCTAGATTTGGAGAAAATATGAAAGTTGTATCCCTGCCTCTTGAATATCTCCACCGAATTTTTGGAACCGTTTGGAAAACTATAGCTCAAGATATTGATAAAATACAGAACACCGAATTTGACTTGATCCAAATTCGGTGGCTTGGACAGATCTGTTCGGATGGGCCCCATAGAATCCGAATCAGCATTGGGTTCTTTCATATGAAATTCATCCTATTACATTTTGGACAGGCCCACAAAATTTCAACCCATTTGGATGCACGGATTTTGTGTACAATGCAAAACAGTGGATAGATGTCCATGGATCCATGCAATTTTGGCCCATTTTTCTTCCACTTCATCAAAGGCCCTCCAAATCACCTCCACCTACATTGAACCAATAAAAACAAGTAACATTTCCCATTATAATATTTATTATCATTAATTGATTTATTAAAACATGAAGTGAAATTTATTATTATATTTGGAATATTCATTACAAAACTAGTTTAAAACTGCGATGTAAGGGTGGAATAAAACAGTGAATCGTGGTACGATCAGGGTGCGGTTTCCCCCCTTGAATGAAGCTGTGGCCCCCGCGTGGGGGCCGGTCCCTGCCAGCGATGCGTCTCCGTTGGTCCCGCACGGCCGCGGGACCGCCACCTGCCGCCGCAGCTGAAGCCGCGACGGAGCTTCCTGGCGGCGCGCCGGCAGGCCCTTCCGCGGACCACCAGAGTTGCTCCGGTGGTCCGT
Organism: Viscum album; assembly: GCA_963277665.1. NCBI lineage: Eukaryota > Viridiplantae > Streptophyta > Magnoliopsida > Santalales > Viscaceae > Viscum > Viscum album. The sequence continues at coordinate 1,709,300,618 of OY728165.1, read as the reverse complement.
TTTAAATTCTGCCTACGCCTGTGGTCCTCTCGGGAGCCATAGATTACTGCGAAGGATTCAAAACGCCTTTGCGGCCCGCCTCATCATCATCTGTCGATCCGCACTTCGACAAAAAACTGCAGAGGGTACGAGCTTTGTTCGTTAGCCCATGCCCTCCGCGTTAGAGGTTTTAAAAACAAAAACAAACTCAACCAATCCCGATTATTCACCCCGCAACCAACCCGCAAGAAAGAGCGATATGCGGATCAACCGGGCAGAGATTGATCCGTCCTCATCATCCTTTTCTCAAAAGATAAGATAAAATCAAATATAATTCCCCTACCTTGAGGAAAATTTGAACGAAGGTTCGTCGCGGGATTGCACGTCGTCGAAGAAGGCATCGCGGAAGGAGTATCGTCGCGTCATGGAGACAAGTTTCTTCGGTGTCGCGTCATCGATCTCCGAGGATCCGACGTTCTTGTCAACCTTCATCGGAGGTCTGCGTTCTTCGCATTCTTCACGTTCTTCATCGAGGAAGAAAAAGGTTCAAGGCTTCGAGTAATTCTCCAAAGTCCTCTCTCAACAAGCTCCAACAATAATAAAATAAGACTTGTCTTATTTTATTAACACACAATCCAATGACTTTGAAATTCAGAATTGAATCAACCAATTAATTGAATTTAATTGCAACGTTTAAACCGCCTAATTAATAGAGGCGTTTAATATTTAAATAAAACGCACGAGTTGACTTTCATTAATTGGGGGGGGGGGTGCAGGTGCGTTACTGAAATAAAGGAGGGTTGAGGAAGTTGAAAGGGTGGGTCTCGTGTGGGCCCCACCCCACTAATATCCTACCTAGTGGATTAGTTAGGATGTGGGTCCCACTCAACCACTTAGCTTAGGTTAACACTTCATTAAATAAAATAAAATTGGTTGCACCACTTTTATTTTATTCCTTTACTTAACCCAAAAATTTAATAACCACACCTGAGAAAACGCAACTCCGGAAAAGGTGGTTCTAAGCAATTACCGGGGCTGCGATTCCATCGGTGCCCTCAGATTTCAATTCCGAGCACCGGTTCAAAAGTTAGGAAAACCCGCTCGTTTGTTCACTGAACGTACCCGAGCTAAACTTTGGAAATTGATTCCGGGTACACCGGGCCTCGGGATCAGGCGCCGTCCGAAACTGCGTTCTTGTAAAATCCCAAAAAAAATTAAGAAAATATTTCCATTGAATTTTATGGGTCTTTACAGAATATACCACATACCTACTTTCAGAGTAGGTATTTCTTATATGAGTTTTTGGTTATGCCATTCGGCTGACGAATGCGCCATCAATTTTCATGGCTCTGATGAATCAGGTTTTCTACCAGTACCATGTTTCCTTTTTGGAAGTTTTCATAGATAATATATTGATTTATTATCACTCTAGACATGACCATGAAACACATCTTGAGATCATACTGTGTACACTGAGAGGGAGCTAACTATATGAAAATCTTATCAAATGACACTTTTTTATCAATAAGGTTCAATTATTGGTTCATATCATATATGAGGTAGATATATCAGTCAACCTAGAGAAGGTGAGTGTAGTGGTTTCCTAGGAGTAGAATAAGAAATTTTTTGACATGTGAAACTTCTTATTGTTTGCTGGCTGTTACAGCCGATTCGTCCAGGTCATCTCCCGCTCAACAGTACCTCTTACAGCCTTGACTAAGAAGGGTGTGTAGTTCATATCATCATAAGTTTGTGATATATATTTTCATTTGTTAAAATAAAGACTTGCAATAGCTCCAATCCCGATTCTACAAGAGCCAGGTAGAAGTTATGCTGCTTATTTTAATGCTTCAACAATCAAAATGGCTGTGATTCTGATACAAGGTATTGATTCGTGGATTATGGACCCAATCAGTTGAGGAATCATGAATAGAAATATCCTACACAAGAACTCAAATTATCATCATTGGTTCAAGATCTGTGCAATTGAAGACACTACTTATTTGGTGAGAGTTTCGTTGTTTATATGGATCATAAATGCTTGAAATATATCTGCACATAGAGAGACTTGAATTTGAAGCAATGTAGAGGGGTTGAATACCTATAGTCATTTGACAATGAGATTTCTTACACCCCTGATAAGGATAATGTTGTGGCTATCACTTTGAAACATAATACATAGACACAAGCCGTCTAGGCATCTAGCAGTGAGTGGAATATGATGGAAACGTTTTCTGAGATGCATATGGAGGTGAAGGAACAACACAGACAACAAGTTATAATAGCTATTGTAGTGACATCCTCTCTTTTAGAGTGAGTCTGCATGATATAGTTATCTAATCCTAAGGTTCTTGTTCTAAGGGAAATAATTAGATGAGAGAATCCTCCTCCCAGTTGAGTTTTCTTTTAATGTAAATCTCTTCTCTACCGTGGCCGTTTGTTGGTGCCTTATGATATTTTAGAAGATATGATGAAAGAATATCATGCCTATGTTTGGGAATTTCATGTTTTACATACCAATATCTACCCAGATATTCATCGTTAGTATAGGTTGTGAGGTATGAAAAAGAAAATATACGGTTTCATTACTCGGTTCTCCACCAGTTAGTAGGTGAATGAGAGAACCAACAACCTTCTAGACTCCAACAACCTATATACATTCCAAAGTAGAAAAGTAATAATATCACCATGGATTTAATTACATTCTTCACAAAATATCCTCAAAGAAGTTATTTATTATGGATTATTATCGATAGGTTGAACAAAGTAATGCCGATCATACCTGTCCAAGATACCTTTTCTATTGATGAGTTGTTTAGCATTATATTCAAGAGATAGTTCAACTTTATTGTGTGCCATGTCCTATCATGTCAGATCAAGATTCCCATTTGGCATTGTAATTTTGGAAAGGGGTCCATAAGGAACAAGGTTTAGAGGTGCCTTTGAGTACTACATATCACTCCAAACTGATGGAATGTTTGAGCTGATAAATTGGGTGTTAGAGGATATGTTTGCAGCCTATATCTTTGAATTTGGAGGGTCTTGGGAGAAACATATTCCTATAGTTGTGTTTTCATTTAATAAAAATTTCCTGTGAACATTTCATGTGGCTCTATATGAGGCCCACTATGGTAGACCATGTCTTTCACCTATATGATGAATTGAAGAAGGTTAGGCATCTATTCTAGGCCATCATCTCATTAAGAAGACTTCTAAGAATGTCCAGCCGATTCACAAGTGTGTGGTTATAGCTCAGTCTAGAAAAAAGTCTTATACCGATTGTCGTCGTACACCGATGGAGATTGAGGTTGGAAATCGGGTCTTTCTGTGTGTTTAAATGAGGTTAGTTCATAGGTTAATTAGAATACATGGAAAAATATCATCGAGACATGTCATGCTATTTGAGATTGTGGGGAGAGTTGGGCCAATAGTCTATAAGTTTTTGTTACCTCAGATGTTTCGTTCCATGCATTATGTCTTCCATGTATCTCAACTTCGACAATATCATCCAGACCCCTCTCATTCGTTTGATCCTGATGACAATCAGGTTGATGCAGATGCGTCCTTTGAGGAGCTTCTTATTTGAATCTTCTAATTTAACATGAATGTTATTTGAGACAGGATAGTTCCTCTGGTCTGGGAGTTATGGAGACTTGTACACGTTTATGATGAGACCTGGGATCCAGAGACTAATGTACGTGATCTGTGGTTGGAACTTTTCTCGGACGATGTTACTCTACCCTCGAAAGGGAAACATGGGGATGAGTTGTCTTAAGAAGGGGAGGTTATAATACCTAATCTTTAACCAAGGTATGGATCATTAATTTTTATTCAAATTCATTAAAACAACACAGGGTGCGTGCCTTTGTGGCCTGTTGTTGGTCCCGAGTAGTTATTAATTTATTTAAATGGTTCCACCATATTTATGTAAAATAATACATCATGCCCAGCGTAATGTTTCATGTTAATATAATTAAAAATTATTTGAAAGAATAAAAAGAAATTTAAAGAAATAAAAAGAGATGAAAAGGGAATTAAAATAAATAATAAAATAAAAATCAGACATGAGAAGAATAAAAATAATTAAAAATGGTTTTATCCCATTATTAATATAATTTTTTTAATTTATTTTATATTCCCTTTTATTATATTTTTATTTTATTTAATTTTTCCTTTTTATTTATTATCATTTTATTTTTATCCATTCCCTTATTTGTTTCATTATTGCATTTTTTCTCTATCATCTCTTCTCTCCCTCTCCCCTCTATTGCAACATGCCCCCTGGCCAGGTGGTGTACCACCCCTACTCATCCTTTGGAAGACTGTTACACCTCTCTCTTTTCCATTTCCAATATTTTTAGAAGTGATGTAAACATCTCAGTAAGTCTAACATTACACACTAAGAAACATTATGTTTCATCCAATCTTCGTCATGCATTCTACCATGGTAGGGTTTTTAGTAAAATTGGGTGGTTTTCTAAACTCATTTTATTTCTTCTATTTTAGGTAAAATCAATGGGTTTTTTGGGACATGGGATATACTAAAACTACGAGGTTGGGCATATATAATTTTTCTAATCATTTCATTTCCTTATTCAAATTGCACCGTTGTGCCACTCGTTGATGCCTACCAGCAAATCTCATATTATTCGTATTAATTTAATTAAACTATTTAGCTTTGATCCTTGTGACCATTGTTTATTGAGAGCTTTTTCCTAGGTTGTTTCCATGCCTTTGGATACCCATTTCGGTGTGCCAACAAAATTTTTCTTTTTTTATTAGCCTTGATTCTTTAAAATAGCTGTTACGTGTGCATGTGTAATAGACTTAGGTTGAGGTTTTAAATTGAATAAAAAGTATACAAGGTGAATTGTTTTTATTAAATAAATCTAGTTCTAAGACTTGTGATGCCTTATTTTATTAAATGTTGTTTCCTATACTTACACTGATAAATGGAATGTTTTTGATAAAATTTTGGTTATGATGTTTCTGTTAAATGGTTTTCTGAACTACTATAATTATGAGTGCCATCTATGTGATATATATATGCCTCTATTCTTGTTTTTAGGGAATTTTGTCAGTAAGAGAACATGAGTTTTGTAATCATAACCCTCAGTTGGAGGCACCGTGATTGATAGTTTTCAATATGATGCGCTAGGGGAGAATTGTTTTAGGCTTGCCAAGAATTGGATTCCCTTGGATTTTTATATACTATTGAGTGACACCTATTCCCTAAGGCGAAACCGAGGATGGACCCAATGGAAATATGGATATGCCAACACTCAGGTTATACTCGATCTGTTACATGCAATACTTTGGACAAAATCATGGTTACCATACCACAAGCAATACATGGGATTCCAAAAGTATTTTCTTGTGTGTTCTTGATGGCATTGGATAATTTAATGGATGTAACGTAGCATTACCTTCGAGACAGGCTCAGACCCCAACTTTGAATTTTTTGATTTTAATATAAATTCTTTAGATGATTTTATTGATGTAGCATAGATTTTCCTTATCTTTAGGGATAACTATCTTGTGTTGTATGTGTGTCTAGTTTTGACATGTGGAATAGACCCCAAGAAAATGCACTAGCTTGGGGTATGAATTTTTTCTTTAGTTTTCCATGTTACATAGGCCTTGCTTTATATAGTATGATTTACTAGGTATCTCTTTTAGACTTTTAGCATAGGATGAAAAAGGTGGTATGGGACAAGTTTCTGCTTGGGAACCGAGACCAAGATATAGTTATTATTATTATTTATATTTCTTGATTTTATTTTATATCAGCAAACTTCTATTTATTTATAGCATGAAATGGAAAGTTCTAGACACCTTGGGTACTGACCTACTGATATTATACCTTACACCCTGCTCCGGACTCATTTGGTACCTGAGTAGACTTTGTGTTCATAGGTACGCATGCATGAAAGCATGTCAATTACGATGTATTATTAATTTTAGTTTTGGAAGGAGCTTTGGGGGAATATGACCAAACATTTCTTGAGATGCCGTGTGGAAGTTTTTGGTCTTTGAGTCCTTATTAGCATGAATTCTTTGATTTTACCCGAAACCCATGTACTTTTATTTATTTACATACAACATCATACATTGAAATCATCATGGTATCTATTATGATATTTCCATTTCAGCATTTTTTTCAAATTTAGTTCAGTCATTTATCTTTATCTACTACTATATTATTTTCATTTTTTTCTTCTACTACATTTTCAAAAACTATTATCTTCTGCTATAAAAACCATTTTTCTATGAGGTCATAGTCACCTAATAGACTTACCTAATTCCCTCACTCCTATTTGGAAGCCTCTAGCATTTGGATATATGCACTTAAGATCTTGTGGCCCACCATCTCGAGGCTTGGTTCAACAGAACTCTGGGTTGGACACTACATTTAGGTCATGTTTTAATCCTTAACTCTACGTTTTAACCCCTAACTAACCCATTTTTCAATCATTGTGATATTAAATATTTTTACTCTTTTGGGGTAAATAATGTTACTATAAAAAGAAAGGAAACACTTAAGTGGAAAATGATTGATATTATAGACCATATACCATTTAAATGAATTAAAATAATTTTTTAATTAATTTTAATTCATTTAATGAAATATTATATAAAATAAGATAATGTTAAAATTACTTTCAAGACTATTCACACAGTTTGACTTTTATGACAATAACATTGAAATTTAATTGGAATAAAAACTTATAAAAAACAATATTTTTTATCTTTATCTATAAAATTTGTTGAATATAATAATTCATAAATTTTTTAATAAAATTAATCACCTTAAAATAATTTACATTACTTTTTTATTACTTGAACAAATACTTTATCAGTATTGGGTAAGCATTTAAAGAAATTAATAAAATAATAAAAACTAGAAATAAATTATGGTAGAGAAAATATTTTCAATTATTTAATTATTAATTTACATGTTTTTAATTCCACCAATGTTTTATTTTAAATTAAATTGTCACATTTTATTTTTTTTTGAATCATTTTGAGCTTAATTGGTAATACTGCTTATTTTGGAATTTAACTATTTCAATTTTTTTTAATGTTTTGGACATTACTTTCTCTGAACTAATCCAAATTGAAAACATATTATTTTATATTTTTCTATGTTCGATTGGATTCATTTTATCAATTGGGAACTAGAGATCAATCAATCATTTGGAATCTCAAATATAGCTTAGAATGCGTACCTTGCAAATTGTGCATAAATCTGCCGAATTTATTGTTGGGACTATATATCATAAAGTGTCAAACCAAATTATCTGAAATTAAACATGTATGAATGAGAAATCTGGGAGAAAAAATTTAATTAAAGTGAACATGCATTAGTTCTTCATTTTCGTGGCCATAAATGCGTTGGAACTCGCTGCATTAGAATAGAAATAGTCTATCTGGAAAAAATAAATACCCAGAGTAATTTGGATATGTCTTCCCACCAAATTTCCACTAACTTTCATATTTTTTTGTTCTAAATAAACGATATATTGGAATAACTTTCAAAAATACCAAATTCCGAAATTCTGTCATTAAGGTGGTCTAACATGTGCATACTTTCAGAGCCTGATTTGGGATCCAAATATTTCACTCCATTTTCCTATAAAAGTGTCTCCCCAATTTTTTTCAATGTGTTGAAAAAATAGGGTTAGCCTTTGTTAGAAATTTTATATAGTTTATTAGTTTATTTTATTTTATTTTATTTTGTAATTACATTACATGTTTTAATTTATGTTTTCTCTTTTCTCCACATTTATTTCTCTCTTTTGTTTTCTTCTTCACTGTGAACTCTTATGCGCGTGATCATGAGTAGCTAACTCGAGGACGTTCTCAGGGGATCTATTAAGTGATGAACCCAAGTCATTTAAAATCCATTCATATTTTCTCTTATTTACTTAGATTTAGGATAAGGGAGTTCTTAGTGGGAAATGCACCTTTGTGTCTCCACTTTCCACCTGAGGCTTAACATTCACTTCTGTGACATTATCCCTTGATCGAGGACGTGGATATGCGTTCTCTCAGAGATCGTTGAGTATTCCATATATTCCCAACCATATGAATAAGGGTATTTTCATGAAATTATAGAGAATTATCATTAAGTATATTTGAAGCTAACAAAGAGACGATGAAGGTTCACTCTGGATAATTTCCTCAGAGGATCTCCTTTCTATCTAACGCCATTCTATTTGCATTCGTTCTGTTGGCATTGCATCTGCATAACTAATTTTAGTATTTTGTTCTCATTTATCAAATCAACATTTTTGGTCATTTTATTTCACATATATATAAAGTGAATTATAATTAGTTAGGGGTTTAATGAAAAATCGTTTCAAGAGATCGACCTAGGTAAGCCACTGTGATGCACTTAGTTATATTTATTTTTGAGAGAACACACGATAACGCTTCATCAAATTGGTTCCATTACCAAGGATCTAAGTGATCTTCACTCACTATTTTTAATCACATTTGGTAAATAATTTTCCATTCATTAAAAAAACAATAAAAATCATAAATTTTAAAAAAACTTTGTTCTTGATGTCTTTCAATTCAAATATTTATGCATAGAATAATGAATATAAAGTCCCAAAAGATGTTTACAATGATCTTGATTCTAAATATAAAAGTATTAGAGTTGTATTAGAAACAATAGAGAGCTAAATAATGTTGATTGTGTCATACGTACATGCATGTCAAGAGAAACCCGAGCCGGAAACGAAACCTAAAACAGAATGAGTGGTAGAAGAGATTTCACCGATCGTTTTTATGTCAAAGAACCTAAGGAGGGTGAGAAGGTGATTATAAAGGAATTGATCATATCATATTTTACTCAAAAATTTCTCTAGGAGGTCATTAAAGTACACATGCTAGATGATTCACTTATGGGAGATAAACAATTTTTAGAATAATCCTAGAATAACTTTGTTGAAGATAACTTGTAACTGGATCTTCCCATCCTTGTTAATTAACAAGAATCTACTTTTGGCATCTATCTTTATTTGGAATACAATTATGAAGATAAACCTGATGATATGGAGTTTCTAATGGTCCATCTTGAAGAGTTTAATTTCCAAGATGGCATACTAAAAAGAGAAGATTTATTTATTTATTCATCATGTTTTAATCTTATTCAAGATAAATTGTTTTCCGATATCCACTTTTTTGAAATTTATGTTACAAGAAAAATGGCATAGACCTTGGATGATACAAAAGAGACCACACATGTGGTGGTGATCAAGGAAGAAGAGCTAGAGAATATGGTGGTGGTGTGACTGAATCCTCTACAACAACTTGAATACCCTATGGAGGATGAAACCACTAAAGTTGATAGAGAGAACCCCTATTTTCTTTTCCCTCTGACTCCTGAACTCAAATTATATCTTTATTTTTTATTGGGGGTTGGTAACTTTCTTCTATTCTTTAGGGTTATCAATTCTTGGTTTCTACTCATGGATATTGGGAAAAGTCACATATGGTGGTTCATCTCAATGAAACCACACCCAACTTCTTATTGGGGATAATCCAATGCAACTGCCTGACTAGGGGAATTAAAAACCTAGAACCCGCTTGGGGGTCAAACAAATAATTATGCCTTTTCTATCCCCTTTCTTCATTTTTTTAATTTTTTTTCTTATGTCTTGTAATTTATTTCAGGTAGTTTTAAAATTGATAACAACTAGGATCTTAACTCAAGGTTGCCACTGAAAATAAATTAGGTTGTGTCTTTCAATTTCTTTATTTTATTTGCTGTACAACTTAAATTTTATGTGAAAATGTCTCTTGATCTGATTTGAACAAAAAATAGGGTTGTAAATTGAATAAGTGTGGGGGAGGGATGTACACCTATTTTTTATAATTTTTAGTGTGATTAAATTTTATTTTCTATATCTTTCTATTTCCTAATTTTTCATGCTTTATTATTTTTGGCGTGTTTTTAGGAATCTTGATCTCAATCGAATACATTGGAAAATTCAATCCGTATTAGTGTTTTTGGCACATTGCATGATTTTAGTTTATGAGTATTTAAATGATTATTGAATGGATTTTGATTTTGGATTTCTGATATTTTCATTTGAACCAGTACTAATTGATTGAATGTAAAAGATCCTCAAGAGATCGACCTAGGTCAACCACTTGGATTAACTTAGTATTAATATTATTTTGAATGTGAACAATAATTCTTCATAAAATTACCATGATGAAAAATAAATTTTAAAAACAACCATTAAGAATTGAATAAAACATCATTTTTTCATTATGTAAAAAAGAATTAAATATATTAAAACAAAGAGAGTAATATTTTGTATTTACTCTTTACTTGAAATAATATAAAGGTCATAATTAAAGAAACATTTCTCCATGTTAACATATTTTGAAAACACAGTTGAGAATGGATTAACTAAACTCATAAAATAGGACAAAGTAAAGGGTTAGATACATTTTAAAGTCTTATTCAAAATTTTAACCCAATTTTTATTGTTTTACCCGTACTATGGTGACAAATATTTAAAAAGGCTACTATTCCAAATGACTAAATATAAAAGGGGCCTATTTACCAAATTTGAACCTGTTGATTCCAAATATGGAATCTAGTTTTCATATTTAAATTTTTACAAATAGTAGAAATCCATTTTATAATAAGCATAAAAAACATAGCAAAACCCATTTTTATAAAAATGAATTTTTATACATAAAATTATATTTATTATTATTCCATTGTTAGTGAACACCATTATATAAATATTATCAAACTAGGCTTAATATATAATCTATTAATTTAATTAAAATTATTCATAAATAGTGATTAAATTAATTTAATAAGTTAAAAATACCTTGTACAAATAAAAATAGTTTTCTAGTGAAACATATCTTTTATAGTCCAACTATTTTATTTTAATTTAAAATAAATTGATAACTAATGAATTCATTTTATACATTTGAAGAAAATAATTGTTCATAATTTAATCACTCATATTCATAATCTTTAGTCCAATGGCCATGTGATTACTATCACATAAAATTTCAATTGTATACCACATTTATTTTAAACATGGTGTTTCATGTAAAGAGAGAGGTAAAATAAATAAAATTGATTTAAAGAGAAATATATAATAAAATATTTGGTTGTTACACTTAAAATCATTATTAATATATATCATTAATGACATACATAGGTGCATGATAAAAACTGTGACACATATTCTCATGACGAGGTAGTTTTTTTCAAGTGTGTTATAAGTTGTATGATTTTAATTGAGTAAATAAAAAATATTTTGTCCCTTAATGGTTATAAGAGAAGATATTAGTCTCCCTTTTACTACGATGAGGTTTGTCTAAGTCTGTGGCTTAAAATCATGACTTAAAACCCTTTTAGGTTACAATTTTTCCTTCCATGGTGCATGACTAAAATCCAAGTATATGATTATCACTAGAAAGTACAATTAAAAAAAATGACTGAAAAAATAAAACATTATTGAAGGAAGAAATATTTATACATCCATATTGATGATACAACAATTAGAAAAGGTATTATATTATATAATTACCATTCATTGGATGATTATCATTTTTTAAATTTTTTAATTTCTATATGTGGTCCATGATGTGTTGTTAGATATCCATCTTGGTTTATGAGTTGGATACACTGACTTTAATAGGTACCTAGAGGGTTATACACTATGTTTGTAGAAGATCATCAAATTCAGTTGATTTTTGTTTGGTATCATATAGAGTTTCTTAGTTTGAGGTTAAATGTATATTCATGTAGTCTCAATCATGTTAAAGTTGACTCCTTAGAACCAAATTCTTTGTACTTTCGATTAAATATATATTCAAGGACATGAATATTAATAAATATCTTTTCACATCTTTTGTCTTCATCATCATTAATTTAATGTGATAATTATTATAGAGTTCCGATCACATAAAAAGTTCATAAAATTTCCCTAGTATTATGATAACCTCATTGTTATATTATGATATTCATAAATATATATACTATAGATTGATCTAATCTATCCTAGGAGACATTGATGATGCATGCTATTAGATTTAGGGGGTCATAAGACATTGATATTTCATCTAAGGTAGTTTTTACACAGAAATCTCTTCTAGATGAGGTTATGATAATATATATTCCTATATAGATTCCATGTGTCATATGTGTTATTGGATATTCCTAAATTTGAGCATGTGTATTGATCCTTATATTTGAGATTATTATTAATAAATATCATATGCTGCATACATGGATGTATTGATGAAAGCCATTATGATGTATACTCCTAAAGGGGTTGGATATATTATATGCATCATAGGTGATATGAAATTAATTCACATGAAAAGAAAGGATTTTTCACTTATGAAGGAAGTAAGTATCTCATTATGTTTGATTGGAATGGAACTATCAGATTAAGTTCAAGGCCATGCTGATCTAATCTATATGTTCATTTTAGGAAATACAAATAATTATTTATCAATCATATAGTTTATTGACACACGTAATGAAACATTATGTATGAGATATCATAACAAAGGGATTATATTACACAATGATCATTCGTAGGTGGTTGTTACCACTATGACATCAACATCTTTATCTATGGTCACATTGATGTTTTTCTAGACATCGATATGTTAAGGGCCATGTGGACTATATGAAACATGTTGAACAAATTAATCCAATTAGTAGAACCTATAAATCTATGAAGATGCATAGGGATGCGGGTGTCGCTGCCCAATTCTCATTGATTGTACACAAGGACAACGAAATAGAAAACTCAACAGACCCTTAAGATTTGAGAGCTTCTGGTCAAAAGACCAGGAATGCGAAGAGGTGGTCTGATCAAGCTGGAAGAGTTTTTACGATGATGTTGGACGCAATCTCCAACATGTTGCATCCGATCTGATATCTTAGAGCAACAAGAAATTCCACAACCCTGATCGACATTGTTATGTCCTTGAAAAGAAATTGCACAACTTACTTAGGAAAACCCCATCTAATTGTAATCTCTCTAGGATTGGTTCCACTCAAAGAGAGATGGACGGGGCCCTGCACGTTAAGGAAAGCTTCTGGGCTATGCAGGTGTGGGACATCCACATTAAAGAGGGAGATGCTAATACAAGGTATTTACACCTGAAAGCTTCAGATAGGCGTCATAAAAATTCTATCATGTGTGTATCACAACCGGATGGAAGCAAAGTTTCTAACACCAGTGTTATTCACAAAGTTTTGACATGCTATTTCCAGAACCTTTTCTCTATAGGAACTCTTTTCATGTCTACTAAAGTGGAGGAATGCATCAGACATGTGATCACTAAAGAGATAAATCGAAATCTTACCAAAGATGCGACGAATGACGAGATACGCCTGGCTTTGAAACATATCCACCCCACTAAGTCCCCGGGAACAGATGAATTGCACATCCTTTTTTAAACAATACTGGCACATCATCGGTCCCGACATCTACAAAATAATAAAAAATATCTGGGTGGGGAATACAAGCATTTCTTCCAATCAACAAAACTGTCCTTGTCCTCATTCCAAAAATCAAGAAACATCTAGCGATCCCTGATCTTAGACCTATCAGCCTCTGCAATTTATCTTATAATATCTTCTAAAAAATCTTTGTCAATCTGCTACGCCCTTGGCTTCCTGATATTATCTATGAAAACCAAAGAACCTTCATGGCCAAGAGACTGATTACTGATAATGAAATTGTGGCACATTAAGTGTTCCACTCTATGAAAACACACTTTACCATGAAAAGAGGAACCATGGCCTGGAAACTGGATATGAAAAAAGACTATGATAAAGTGTAATTGCAATTCCGAAGAGTTGTGATGCTGAAAATGTGTTTTTTCACTAAATGGACAGATATTGTCATGCACTGCATCTCGACCGTCTCCTTCAGAATCAAGGTCAATGGAAATCTCATAAGAGGATTCGACCCAACCTGTGGCCTGCGCCAGGGAGATCCCCTCTCCCCATTTCTTATCATCTTGGTGGCTGATGTTTTTTCTATTCTTATTTCCAGGGTTACATCCTCTAAGTCTATTTATGTGGAAAAGGTCTGCCAAGAAAGCCCACTAGTGTCGCATATATTCTTCCCCGACGACTGCCTACTTTTCTCCAGAGCAACTATAAATGAATGTCGGGTGATCAGCCATGCGATCCAACAATATGAGTGGGCATATGGACAGTCTATCAATCACGACAAATCGGAAATCTCCTTCAACGCAGGGGTGACTCTTTTTAAGAGAGATGAACTTTGTGCTTTAGCAGGCATCCATATGGTTTATAAACACCAGAAGTATCTCAGGATACCCACGGTGATTAGCCGGTCCAAAAAAGAAATCTTTGCATCTCTGGTGGATGAGATTGAGAAAAAAATTCAAGGATGGACCCCAAAATGCATCTCCAAAGCTGGAAAAGAAACCCTCATTAATGTGGTCATACAGTCTATCCCCAACTATTTTATGTCACTATTTAAGCTCCTAGCAGCTGTCGTCAATCAAATCCATTCACATACTTCCAACTTCTAGTGGGGGAAAAATGATGGAAGGAATAGACCCCACTGGATGGCCAGGGAGAAAATCTGCAGACCCAAGTTGGTGGGAGGGATGGGATTCTAGAATCTTATTCTCTTTAATGACACACTATTGACCAAGCAAGGATGGAACCTTATTAACTGTCCACCATCTCTCTATGTGTGGGTGCTCCAAGCTAAGTACTTTCCCCACATGGACTTACATGTTTCCTCTCTTGGCCCCCCGTCCTAGCTTCCTCTAGAGAAGCATTTGGGGGGGCCTGAAATCTCCTGAAAAAAGGGTTGGTCTAGAGGATTGGGAATGGATCATCTGTCAACATCTTGACCAATCCTTGGCTAGTCGATAGGGATGGTATGCAGGCTACATCCACCGCCCAACCAGGTCTTGAAGACACCACTGTAAACTACCTCCTTTCAGACCAGGGCCTGAGGTGGTGTTTGGAAATGATCCATGAATGGTTTAACAAAAGAGATCAAATAATTATCCTAAGGATCCCCTGGGTGCCAGATGCAGGACCCAACCATCTATTCTAGACCAATGACATTTCAGGAAACTATACGGTGAGATACGGTGATAGACTAGCTATTGGCATTCAATCTGTCGACTGTGAAGAGGGACCATGGAAATCGCTTTAGAAGCTCAACATCCCCCCAAAAATATGAAAATTTTGGTGGCCGTTGTGAACGATAAACCTACCTACCATGAGCCATCTCGTTTACCGACATATGGCCAGTGCTAAGTCCTACCCTTTCTGCCCGAATATTCCAGAAACTCATTTGCACACCATCATTCACTCCCTAGGAGCTAAGGAAATTTGGTATAAATTGGGCCCAACTTTAAATGATTCTTTGGAAATTGCCTCTAACCTCCCCAATCATCTGATGCACTAGTGTTCCTCTTTTTCATCAATTAATGCAGGTTCACTTTGAACCCTGGACTAGATCATTTGGGTGCGGAGTAACGATACTATTTTTCACCATGTTCATAAACACCCTAAATTCTAGATTGAACGGTTCATTTCACGGATTGAGGGCTGGAAGGAAGACAAATGACACTTTATGCTAGGTTTAACCCCCTCCTGTCCCCCTCATTGGAACCCCCCAACGGAAGGGATTCATAATCTTAACGTGGACTCGTCTCTCCCCAAGGATGGGCTTGTTGCTCTCAGTCTCCTATCCCAAAATCATCTGGGGCAAATCATTGCAGCTAAATATTAATCACATCATGCCTTCTGGGAACCTGCAGTAGCTGAGGCCTCTTCCATCCTTATAGGTATGATGCTCGCTGTGGAACGTGGATGGGTTGATATCATCATTGAGTCTGACTGCCTCACCATGGTCGGTGCTATTAACCACAACGACACCAGACTCCAGTAATTTGGATTCATCATCAGGAGAATTGGATCGCTTTGCCAAGGCTTCTCTTTCAGAACCTTATCCTTTACTAAAAGGGAAGGAAACGATGCAGACCATCAGCTGGAGGCCTCAGGACCCTTTGATGACAACCATCTCTGGCTGGACAATTTCCCTTCATGGCTTTGCATATATACGGTTGCTGATCTTCATCATCAATGTTATCTATCCTTCATTAAAAAAAAGGTCCATAGGGACACATGCAAATTGTATCCAGAGAATCAATTAAATTCTATTTGAATTTTATATTATAATAAATATTATTCTCTCGTTTAATGGAATATTAATTATTCTAGTTATGTTAACCACAAATATCAAGTAACCAGTTAATCGTGATTATATACGGGTTAGTGGATTATTAAATAAATATTTATTTAGGAGTCAATGAATATAGTATTTATTTATCTATTTATTTTATAATATAGTGATAATTTTTTATTTTTATAAGTTGTCCTTACATGGTTTCATAAAGTTGAATATGAATAGTGAAATTTGTTAGGGGTCCGGTGGGAATGATAAATTTAATATCATTTTAAAAATATTAATTTATTTAAGAAATGGTATTAAAATCATCCATGAGTTTTTCATATGTTAGGGAAATAAAAATAAAAATATTATTATTCGATGTGCGGTTCACTAACAATTAAGAGAATAGTTATAGTCCTATGTATAATAGCTTATTCTCAAAACTAAGTATTTTAACTTGATTTTATTTTTCCTAAGATAGATGATTTGTACTATATATAATTTATCTATAGAGAATTACCAATTTCATATGGAAAACAATATCTTGAATGAGCTCCAAAAATTGAGTGCATTGATCCTCATCCTTCCTCTCAAGTCATAAAGTGAACTAGAAGAGTCCTTTATGACTATAATTAATTTATGTTGTGATCAACGGTGAACATCAGAAGTGTTGAGAATCATTCTCACTTGCACCTAGTTATCCTATGACATTGTTCTAAGGTTCACGGAGAAATCCTGAATTACTACTAGAGAGATTCTAATCTTGGATCCTTCATCTCAATGACTATATGATAAGAGTAGTCAGATGATTTGACATGGAAGATAGAATTAAATAGAAAGGTAATTCTAAATTTATATAACATAATTGTAAAGTATACATAAAAGATCCAATTTTCAATTCTTTTAGGGTTTTGTGATATGTTTCTAAAGAATTATTTGATTAAACCGATGAAATCCATTATTGATCATGAGCCCAATAGACTTTTTCATCACCTCAGGACCAAAAAATCATAATTCAATAGCAATTTAATCTTGATCTATAATTAAAGGTGTTGGATTTATATTTCTTACATATATATTCATAGGTTGTTTATGTTATTGAACAAGTAAATATTTATTTATTTGTGAGAGATCTGTAATAGTTTCTGGCTTAGGTTGATGAGATTATATAATTTGATAAATTATTACATGGAATTGTTTAATTATATCACATATTATTTAAAGTGACAAATTAAATAAATATTAATTGATACAAGAGGTTTTATTTATATAAAATATTTTATGGTGAATAATTGGGTTTATAAATCATAAATACACACAGATAAAATGGTTATGTCGAGTTAGAAAATCACCTCATTAATGTTGATGAATTTATAAATTTTTCCATTTTTATTGTTTATTAATATCTAAAGGACTAAATATAAATTAAACAACCGAACCCTACTCATAATGGTAATAAGAACATTTTTCCCACCAACAATGTCCTTAATGTGCCTATTTGTTCTATTGTTTGGGAGTATTTTATATAAGTTTTCAGAAAATAATATTTTTTTTAAAATAATACTTTGTTATTTTTTATTTCTAATGTAGAAAGGAAACAAAAGTATCGATGTGTTTCAATTTTTATCTAAAGGGGCATGACCGGGTTCAACTTGTTATGAAAATTTAGAATAGAAAATTAAAAAATATGTATATATATATATATGTTTTTTACATTGATATATATATATATTGTGTTTATTTTATTTTTTTGGAATCATGTCCATTAATATTTTAAAGTGAAACGATTATGTTTATAAAAAATAAATTTTATGATGTATAAATCAAATTTTACGTATTATATTTATATTTTTTGTTTATATTCGATTATGTTTTTCATTTTGATTTGGTTTTTCAAATGCCATTTAGATTGTATTTAAATTTTATATTTCACATGCTATCAAATTAACCTACATGAAACATAATAATTTTTTATGTTTGTGTATTTGAAAGTATATAAATATTAATGTACAAATACAATTTAAATAAAATTATACTCACTTAATGAACATATACAAATAATTGAAAATAACAAACATTTGATAAAAAAAGTTAATGAAAAGAAATTTTGGGGAAAAATAATTTTTTTTAAACCGACATATTTTTATTTATATAGTTTTTTAAATTCACTTAATTTTAAATTAATTATTATATTTATGAAATTATTTTTATTTTCCAATTTTTTTTTTCCGACTTTTATGATTTGTTTAATGTTTTATTTAGATTTTTTTTATAGTTTATATTTCATAAGACTTTAATGTTACCTACTTGGAATTTAATAATATTTTGAATATTTTAAGTAGTTGACTTTAAAATCTTATAAAATATAAACTGCAACTAGAATTTAAATGAAAATTAAAACAATGGATAAACATGTAAAAATGGTTGATATTAAAGAAAATTTCTACATTTTGATAGATAGATAATAATATATAGGATATAATACACTATTTTTTAAAATCTTTTAAGTCAATAGCACACATATAAGTAAATCATTATAATCACTGTCTATGATGTGGCCCCATACCATAATCTAGTGTGAAAATGGGATGCCCATATCGAGATCAACAACCTATATGCTAAGGTGGAGTATGATGAGAATGAGAAGGCTATTCCTCAAGTCCTTGAACCTCAAATGTCATATTCTATGGCTTTGACTCATCATGATGAGGTGTCACTTGGATATATTTATGTGAACCTGATCCCTCTCCCACTACATGCGTAGAAGGACCAGTGATCATTGCATGGGAAAACCATATATCCTATGAAGGATCTATCATGAAATATGGAGGCATGAGAAATGATCCTTGATAGAAGATCATAAAATCTATACCAAGGGAAAAATATGGATATCCTGACAACAAAAATGGATCTCATGCCTCCTGATGCACATACTCAACCGATTGAAGCAAGAATGCTTGTGGGACAACATCTAACTATAAGACACGTGATGCCTCATGTACATCACGACATGGTATATGTAATCATTGTCGTGGATATTCAACATCAACAGCCAGTGTAGGGGGACCTAGAGTAGGAACCTTCACTCCCTAATAAGGAATATCATCTTCATGGGGTGGAAGATCAAATATACCATCATGTAAAACATGATATGCTAGAATCATCACCTACACTGTAGCATGGTATTCTTCCTGGATAAACACCTCCTCTTCCTCTAGATTAGGCCTTAAGATAATATTCTATAGTCGAGTATGCTGTAATGATATTCAAAACGAATTAAAAAAAGTACATCAAACAAACTAGTGGAAATTTGTTAACTTACCATATCCTGGGGCCCTCTTTTGTGTGGAGTAAGGTAAATTATAGGATTCAAGATATACCCAGGCTCATTATCGAGCTACACATCTAGAGGGGATCACATAGTACCTATACCATCGATATGAAATGACACTCATCTATGATAGAGGTCAAGATACTATTAATATTGTTGACACCAATCAACATCCTATCTCTCTACCAGCTTCATAGAATGAAGCAGTGCTAACTGTCTTGTTGGAAATAGAATATGTTGAATAAATACAAACTGCAGCTTGAATCTATCAAGCTTGTTCCACTCAACATTGTGAATGTGAAACAGAGGCACTACAATCACGACATCGTGAACCCCATCAGTGCATATTGTAGGCAGCTGGTCTAATAGATCCCAATATGGAAGCCAGGAAATATGAAATGAAATGTGACATTTGATAAAAAAATTATTATTAAAAAACAAAAAATATAATATTATTAAATTTATTTGTCAATGAAAGACTGTATATACTTACATAGGTAGGTACTATTCTATCCAATATGAGATGATATTCACCCAAGTTATGCCTCGATGTCAAAACAATGTGGTGAACCTGATTCCACCTATAATATACAATATAAAAAGTGATAAAAAAAGAAATTTAATATAATAACACATAGAAGAATCAGAAAAAAATAATTATGAGTGATCACACTAGAGTTCATTCAGAGTTTCATGAATCACATCAATAAGAAAATCCCAACCAGAAATAGTAGGGGAGGGGGGAGGTATGTGTTCCAATTCTATCATGTGAATATAGATGATACATCACCTAATATATGTGATATCTGATAAGAATTATGTGCATAATACTTTGTATGTCTAAGCCATGCATGAAGATCCACAACTGTATATCCCAGCCTAATCCAAATACTCAAATAGCCTCAAATAAATCATGTTCACATAGAAACTAGAGTGATCAACGAATATTGTCCCACCAATTAGCCATAAGATATATGCATGGGCGTGATGCATGGTAGTCTTCTTGTGATAGTCAATGGGTAATTGTGATAATTACATATCAATACACCTCATAGATATCGACCCACCATCTATAGTGTCATCATCACCCACAATATTGATTCTTAGAAGTCATTTTACATGCTTAGGACATTTTCCATGGGTGTGTCCTATAATAGCATCCGCTTGTATAGGATGAAAAATTAGAACTGCCCCATCCTCAAGGATGATGGTCATATTTACCTCAGGTAAGTAGAATTTGTGTGTCTCAGGGATCCACTCTCAGTACACACATCAAGGAGGTGATGATCAAAAAATTTAAAATTTGACACAATAATTCCATAGAAGAGAACACTAAATAGGTATGGTATAATAGTATCTAAAGGTGGAATGTGATAATAATGGTGTTCTATATGCACCATGATCTGTCAAACCTCCCATCCCACATGCATGTCACATGAAAGACGTCTATACTGCTCAGTGAGCATCATTGTATCCTCCATCTCTACATAAATAATTTAAATAAGTCTTAAGTGTAAAATGTAAATATGATTATATGGTGAGTATAATGATATGAATTCTATAAATTAAGACATAACATGTGTATTTTAATATTTTTATGATGTTTTTATTACAAAAATAAAAGGACATGTATTTATGTTTCTGAAAGTATACTTATAAAATGGTTTTATATATGATTTTACCTTATAAATGGGTTTTTAAGATATGGTTCCATATATATATATATGTATACATTTCTCTTCATTTTCAAAAACATTATCAGAAAATCTATTACAAAATGTTTTGAAAAGTGAGGTAAAAATAAAATAAAACATCAAATCAATTTATTTCTACATGATAAAATGAAAATTATGAGCATATAAAGTTAAATGGAAAAGGAAAAAACTATTAAATAACACATGAGTTCTTTACAATAGAAAATAAATAACATGAAATTTATCAATAGAAAAGAGTTTGGATGAGATGAGCCTGACTTCATAAAATCCATCTAATTTTCAATTGGTGGCTTAATGATATCTTCCAAATAGATATACAAAACTTTTTATTTTGTAAATAAATATTTATTCATTATATAATCATTCCTTAATTGTTAGTTAATCACTAGTCAATAATTCTTTAATCATTATTTAATCCTTTAATAATAATTATTTAACATTTTCTTAATCATTATTTAAGAATTAGTTAATCATTTTATAATCATTAGTTAAATAATCATTATTTAATAGTTAATTATTATTTAATAATTATTTAATCATTATATAATCATTAGTTTAGAAGTAGTTAATAATTCAGTAATCATTATTTAATCATTCACTAATCATTCTTTAATCATCAGTTAAAAATTATTTAATCATTAGTTAATAATTCTTTAATCATTAATTAATCAATATTTAATCAATATTTAATCATTATTTAATTTTTATCTTATCATTATTTGATCATTAGGTAAGAATTAGCTAATCATTCATTAATCATTAGTTAACTATTAATTAGTCATTATTTAATCATTTTAAACATTATTTAATCATTAGTTATTCATTCGTTAATCATTCGTTAATCAATAATTATTCATTAGTTAATCATTATTTAATCATTAGTTAATCAATATTTAAAAATTAGTTGATCACTCTTTAATACTTAGTTAATCATTATTTAATCTTTAGTTAAGGATTAGTTAATCATTCTTTAATAATTAATTAATAATTTATTAATCATTCTGTAATCATTAGTTAAATTTTTTTGATCATTAGTTAATCATTATTTAATAATTAGTAAATACATCATTAATAATCAATCAATCATTATTTAATCATTATTTAATCATTATATAATCACTAGTTAATCATCCTTTAATCAGTAGTTAACCATTCTATAATCATTATTTAGTCATTAGTTAATAAATCATTAACCATTAGTAAACCATTATTTAATCAGTTGTTAGTCATTCTTTAACCATTAGATAATCATTAATTAATCAATATTTAATCATTGGGTAATCAATTTTTTAATCATTAGTTATGAATTCATTACTCATGGATTAATCATTCTTTAATCAGTAGATAATAATTTTTTAATTATTTGTTAATAATCTGTTAATCATTCTTTAATCATTATTTAATCAATATTTATTCATTATTGAATCAATCATTAATCATTAGTTACACATTTTTTATTTATTAGGTAATTGTTTGTTATATATTTATTTATGTATTAGGTAATATTTAGTTAAACATTACTTAATTATTAATTAATTAATCCTTACTCATTAGTTAGACATATGATATTAAATAGTTAATTAATAACTAATCATGATCTAATCATTATTTAATTTGAAGTTATTCAGTGGTTAATCAATTATTAATCATTACTAATATTAACTATTATTTTTAACCATTATCAAAATAATTAAACTAGAAAGTAAATAACATATTTATAGCTAACTGAAAATTAATCAATTAAATAAATAAATAAATTTAAAATAAATATTAAAAAATACCTGTAAATGATTCTTTACAAAATTCAAATATCCTTTAAAACCACTGAAACCAACATTCACAAAGGAAGAAATATCAGGCTAACTATAGAGATAGAGAGAGGGAGTTCCCATAGAGAGATCAATGATTTTTGGAGTGAAGAGGGTGGGGGTTCCATTTTATAGGAACATTATGGAAAGGTCGTAAGGGTACTACATCGTTTCGTGTTTATTTAGGTAAAAAAAAGAATCAGGGAAGCCACCTTTTTCATTACTTTAGGAAAAAGGTAGAATCGATCATGCCTCAACTGCTTTTCCATCGATCTTCACCAACGATAGGTAAAGGAAACGTTGGGTATATTTCCCTTTAATTAAAATTTAAGGAAGCAAGGCCTCTACCTCCTTTCTACATTATAGATAATTTTTTTGACCTATCATTATATTAATTTTTTTCTAGAAAAACTCATATAAAAACATCTCTATTTTTGGAACTCATAAGAATCCATCATTGACAGATCATTTATGGGGTGAAAAACACATTCTACCCCTAACTTTTCCATTCAAATACCATGAATCATAAAACAACCTCCACATCCATGTACCAATCAATCAGATGTACCACCTTGCACCTCAAATCCACGAGTTCCCTTGACCAAGTGTAATGTGACATAAATATATACATTTTTGTGTGTCCTATCTGCATTGGAACCTATATTACGACCACCATTAATTTCTTTTTTTCCCATACGTGACATTAGTGAATAACCCCTTCATTTCACAATGCAACTTCTGACCCACCTGCATATTTTAATTGAAAATACCCCATTCTAAAAAATATATGTCATTATTATATATTATTTTTAAAAATTTTAAATGAAAAGGTATTTTATTTTAATGATGAAAAATATAAAGGGTTTACATTCTATTATCTATTTTTAAAAACATTCACATATTATTTCATTGAGAAATGTCAACAAGGGTTATTCGGTATAGCTTAGTTTAGAGTTTGACATAAAAAGAGTTACCTATTCCAATTATTCTCAAGATATAGTGATATAAATATGAGAGATTCATCTATAATCGACACAAGGATATTGGAGTAATATCAATTATTCATGATCGTACCCAAAAAATCAAGATTGACATTTCAGGTTTATGGGGAACATGCTGAAATTTGTAGTGGGATTCATTTTAAGATCCTTGAGAAAAGATGAGAATGAAATAAATCATGAATCAAATCACATGAAAATTGTTAGAGGTACTTTTTGTTTCCAATATTTGTTAAAAAAATATGGACATAGATCATGTTATTTGGATCTAGGAATCCAAATTTCAGTTCATTAGTTGAATTTTGTACCAACCGCACCCACTTCTACTACCCCCAAACACTACAAAAATAATCCAAGAACATTATAATAAGTTTCCATGTAATTTTTAGTGGTTGGTTTTGATATCATGTATTATAAAAATTAAAGGAGTGGGGTTAATATTTAATGTGTTTTAAAATAATAAGTTAGTTGTTGGTGGGGGGGGGGGGGGTTTCATTTTATCCCCCCACATAATTTTGTTTTTTTCTATATTAAATAACCTAATAATATTTATTCATGTTGTTATAGATATAGGTTTTTGTATAGACTATGTTTATAAAGTTATATGGTTGGTGTATTGACTTATGGGAATTCATGGTTAAATATTATGATTCATCCTATTGATGTTATGAAGCATATTAAAATAAAGTATTGGAGTGATAATTAATATCACGTTTCATGGAAATATATTTAAATAACCAAAAATATTGTATTATGAAATTAATATTCTCCATTTTATATTTTAAGACGTTATATTTAAAATTATATTGAGGTAAATCTAGGGATACATTTTTTATTACAAGAAGATATTCAATTTAATTGATTTAAATGAACGTATATATCATTTAAATATTTTATTCATGGTATTAATTTCGAACAACCTATTAGATGAACACATCCTACCTATATTATCGATGAGGATGTCGACTCCACCCCAATACCAACTCTAATAGGATAGAGGAAAGTGTCTAGGACCAATAGGGAGTATACCAATTTTGGATCCATTCACTCAAGAAACTTGTAATAAAAAAAATGCACATTTCCAATGGATAAAAAAAATTCAATAGGTATCTATAAGTTAACTGAAATGTATGAAACTATTCATGAAATGAGTTAGTAAAACATAAAATGACACATAAACCATGAAAAATTATGATAACTGTAAAGTAATAACAACAAAAATGTAATAAAATATCCATGAATGAAAAGGAAAAGTAAAACTCATTAACTTATAAATACAGACTCTTGAGTAAAGGAAACTTCATATACCATTAATGGGGAATATTATAAACTATAGAATCTGTATCTACAATCATTTTCTACTCATGAAATAAATATACACTGCACAACCAAAAGTTTTATACTATATAAGTATTCATGCATCAGTGATTATAATGAGCTATTAGGACATCCCATTTGTGGAGAGGCACAAATGATAACATCTTTCATGCATAATTATCAACGAATATAAAATTAATATACATAGTCATGTCTATAAAACTTGATACAAAAAAATAATAATCCACATCATACATCATCGAGGATACCGTATCATCCTCAAAGTCACATAAAATTTTTCCTGAGTGTCTATATCATTCTACAATTCTATATATCATTTATCCTAAGTCTAACTCATTGGAGTATCTCATTTTAAACCTCATGATAAAAATTAATCCCTAAATAAGAAACCTCATTAATATGCATTGTACAAAAGGGGGCCTAAGAACTATCCACACCCATAGCCATGGTGAATAATAGAACATCTTGAATCAGAGTAACACTCATTCTTAAAGTTCCCAGTCAGGATCCAAGTATCACTGAGAGGGGGAGGGGGTGAATCAGTGATATCTTTTTCTTTTTATGTTTCTTTATTTTCAAAACAACCTTCTCCTTCTATTAAAGATTTTCTTCCCTGTTGAACACACACAACCACAAGAACAAAAGATTTACAAGGTTCACTACTCAACAAGAGTAGCTACATCCTTGGTATGGTATGAAAATAATCCAGTACCACACAATCCACTAGAAAACAATCCTTTGATGTGGGATACAACGAGTAGGATATAACCTTACACTCATGTAGCACTTTGAAAACAATCTGAAAGTGTGTTTTCACCCTCTTAGAAAAAATAATGAATTACAATATTTCAGTGCTTCTTTACAATTGAACAGATGTATTCTCTGAAGTATAAATCATCACTTTCTTACCTAGATGCTGGTAAGAAAAATCTTACACACAACCGAATATGTGCGAAGGCCACAAATTTTTCACGCAACCTTTAGGATACCTTGCATGAAATTCAAATGTATTGCGCATAAAAATTCCATTTTGGTGCGGAAAACTTTTTCCACAGAACTTTCCTTTTTTTTCACCCAACTTTTCACTTTTCATGCAACTCCTACTTTTTGCGCAACTTTCCTCTTTTCATGAAAACATTTTTATTTTCATGAAACTTACTTAGCGTATAATTTTACGCACTTCAGAGCTCAATATTTTCTCTAAGTGTTGTGCCTTGACAAATGAAAGGGGTTCACCTCATATTTATAGGTCTTTTTAACCCTCCACAAATACTAATCCGCGTGTAAAACCCTCTTCATGCACCTAAAAAATCTTTCACGCAACATCATATTTCACAAAATTCTCTAATTTTTTGCGCACCTCATGCCTTTTCCAATTTTCTAGCTTTTGATCTTGAAACACCTCTTTCGAGAAAAACTTCATTCCTCTATTTCGTGCACCACACAGATATTTCACATAGCCTTTAGTTCTTCGTGCACCACACAAATATTCCACGCACCACTTTCCTTTTTTTTGCACCACACAAATATTTCATGCCCCAATTTCCTTTTCCACATACCTCCCTTTTACAAAAACACATCTCTTGATTTTCGGATGTTTAGGCCCTAAAATTTGACAAACACTGGAAAACGACGCCACCTTAAACTGTTCTTTTGTGCCGCCTCCAGATTGTTCATTTAATTGTCATTTCTCTCTTCACTACTTCCCATAACCATTCTTAATATTTCATCATGAACTCAACTATTGTGATATATGTCCTTTGATTGACTAGATTTAGCATCGTCAGAGTTACAATGGAAATTACTGAAACTTCCCTATCTTCCAGCAGCATAATTCCTTCCAATCAAAACCTGTATATGACTAGCATCAACATTTCTCACCCTTTCCTTCATAAGGCTTGCATCAAAAGTTCTCATAACTTATGATATTTGTGAAATACATATCAGCAAAACATCGTCTAGTTTAGAAGTACTTTACAAAGTGAATCGAGTTATCTTCTTTAAAAACAAAAGACAACACTCTGTAACAGCAAAATCTTCTTACATTATTCTCCATCCAACATGGTGCCAAAAAACTCTAGGAACTAAGTCATGGTAGAATACCCATGAACCATAGATGGTACAAATCTGTTGGGAGAGTACATGAATCCATTAATGGGAAGCCCACAACCCATTAATCAGGGGAGTACGTAACCCAACTCCTCAAATATGGGATCTGTTCCATGTTGATAATAATTTTGATCATGGGATTACAAGATCCCAATCCACTGATATTGGACCTGAGCCCCATCGACCGTGTGAGTACCTGACCATAGTCCTCGTATAGGGGTATCAGACAACATTGATGATATGGTAAACCATGGAAATACATAATGTCATATATCATATAGTGAACGAATTCCATAATTATGATAATATTTAACTGGGGGAGAACCAAACTCCTTGATTAATTTAGAAGTCCTAAAACATATCAAGAAATAGTTTATTTGGGGGAGTGCCTAACACCATATGTTAAGAAAAATCCCAAATCATTACCACCAAGACCTCCCATATTGGTCTTAGGGTCACCCAAAATGGATCTCTAGGTGTTGTTCTTGACACATCCTCGACCCAATGAAAAATATATCTGGTTCCCCGATCTGGATCATCACATTACCTTTGGCATGCCTCCCCATACACTAATGGTTTTTAAATAGAATAATGAGTCTATTAAGAAGCACTGGGGTGACTATAACCACTTATTAGTGTAATGACACAATATAAATACATCATTAGATAAGAAAACTGGTACAAAATAATAAATGGAAATCATGTCACAATAACCAACAAAAAACGAAGATACATATTCTATAACAATATTATAAGTACACTACATGTCAATCAGCCATAAAAAATATCAAAAAAAAAAACGTTTAAAAATGATCCCAAATATAGAACTAAGTCCTAACCCAGTCCTGACATCACCACTATCCAACCAAACATCTGGTGAATGAACCATACATCAATTACATATCCTGAACCTATACCTGAAAAATGTAGTATCTTCTCGGGTGCTCAAGTGCCATGGATTCTTGAGAAGATTTTGAGTATAACTTAGTATGGAACCGAAAGTGGTGTTCAAGGAAATAAATAGTTTTTTCAAATGATAGTGTATGTAGCTAAAAAATGAATGATAAGATAAACAGAGAAAAAATAGGTACCATTTATTAACATGGGTTACATTAGTCACTTTCATCATTAGATTCAAGGGTTATCCATATACATCAAATTAACTATGGACTATGGTAGTCATATAAATTATGAAAAAAAATTCAAGTTTCCTTAACTCACAAGGGAAATTATCCCAAAGAAAATCATTAACGTACCTTGGAGCCTCAATCTAGGTACATTACTAGATCTTGGAGCCTCAGTCTAGGTGCATTACCCCACCTTGGAGCCTCAGTCCAGGTACATTACCTCACCTTGGAGCCTTAGTGTAGGTTCATAACCACTTGCATTCATTAGGGATATAGAGCCTCAGTTTGACTCCCTAACCCATATAATACATCGGTGGGCCTAGAGCATCATTCTGGCCGACCAGTGGGAGGAGCCTCAGTCCAATAACCTAGACTACTATTAAGCAATGTGCACATTATCCTTTAACCATATAATAATTACTAATACAAACCATAACTATTAAAAACATTTTATGTACAATCATAACTCATCATACATAACCCCACTTACAAGACATAACCCGT
The DNA here is from genome assembly GCA_963277665.1 of Viscum album. NCBI lineage: Eukaryota > Viridiplantae > Streptophyta > Magnoliopsida > Santalales > Viscaceae > Viscum > Viscum album. The sequence continues at coordinate 1,709,271,471 of OY728165.1, read as the reverse complement.
TAACACATATAAATATGAAAAAACCCCATTATACCTTGTCATTAACTATTCACATTCAACATATAGTACATTTCATATCCATTTAATCATGCCAACATAATTTTCATGGGGTCCTATCTAATTAAGACATATATCAAACCAATGAATATGGTCCAAACATGCTTTTAAAACCAAACCATGGAATAATACAATTCAAATACTCATTTGAAATCATCTTGAATCAACCCGTTAAAACAGGGGTCTTCTACTTTATAAACTAAAAAAATACCCCAAGGCTTTCATTTTCATTTTAACCACTCAAAAAAAATGAAGCATTTTAAAAAGGAAGGGGAAACACATCTCATTTCAAACAATCATTTGAAATATTGTAGGGAAACCTATTTTTAAATTAAATTTAGGTCAACATATCTTTTGAAAATATTTCCCACCTTTCAAACATCATTTTCATCATTTAAAAACCATAACTGGGTCAAAATAAAAGGTAGAAAATTTAATCCATTCATTACTCTTAATTATTTTACAAATCAAATGTATTATTAATTCAGTTATCCCCTTAATCCATGTTTGCATACCAATTCACTATTCATAACCAATTCATTTTTCATAATTTCCCTATATCTATGTTTACTGACTACTTTAACCATTTTAAATGTTTTGATATACCCCAAGGGTAGACCTAGATTTGGTCTAATATCTTAGACAAGCCCAAAATGGTCTGTGATGGGTCTGACATATCAATATATGGACCAAATCACATTCCATTGTAAAATACATTAAAACACAACAAGCCATTATATTAGCACAACCACATTCATATATATAACAATGAGACTATAGGAGAAAGCTTTAAGACCACCGACCTCAAGTACATTGATAAACACTTCCTTAACCTATGTCCTTGATTCAAACTCAAAGAATCATTAATTATCTAAATGATAACCTACTTTAAAAGTGAGGGTTTTAGGGATTCAGACGAAGAGGATAAATTATACAAGATCTATTCTAAAAAATAGAGTCAAGAGGAGTGTTAGACTCACCCATATAATCAATTCTCACCTAAAGGCACACAAAACACCAAATAATTGAATGTGAATAATATCTTGGAAGCCTTATAGGGTTTGGTTCATCACCCAATCTGTTGGAGGTGTAATAGGGAAAAAATTGGTTAGAACCCTTAAAGTCTAAGTGGGAAGAATGGAATTTCCCAATTTTTAATGGCTACTTGTCTATTAAAATCATGCATCACTATGTGGATCCCTCTATCAATGAGGGGACATGCTTCACGGTTTCTTGGAAGCAACCACATGATTTTGAGAACTGGTAACCATGTGTCAGACTCTATCTGAAAGGGTCCCCAAGCCACACATTTTCCTTGGCTAGGCACACAGTTTGTACAAACCCTACGCCAATCATACACTTCACAATATTTGGCCATTATTACCCTAATTTCAGTTCCCAAACCACCATAACACCCCCATAACTCCTCATACACGTGAGAAAAACTTAATTATCCCACAAAAAGGATGTTTAATAAAAATTTATGTAAGGAGGCACCTCCATGAAATGTTGGGATCTCAAAAACTCTCCACCTTATAACGGGTCATCCCTATTCCGCACATCCCAATAAATTCCAAGCCTCCAAGGCCAAAGGTCATGCCACATGACCACTTGTCAAATTAATTTCTCATGCTTCCTCCTAAACATAGATAAGGTGTCACAACCCTCAGACTATGAAATAATACTAACTTGAAGATACATTTGATTTAGTATCCACAACTACATACCTAATTCTCATTAAGGATGAATCTACCTCAAAATAACCATCACCAACATCAAACATGAGAAAAAGGTTATGGTAATACCACATAACCACCTTAAGAAAGGATAAAAATAAGGAACTTTGTTACCCTTAGAGAGCCAACCAGAATACCCTTTTTCTGATCCTCTCCACAAACCATAGCCCAAACCGCTTGACGCTTTTTCACCCAGTAAGTTCGAAGGTCTAATAGTGAACTTATTTGAGTATCAATCGATGGAACATCCATATTCCAACCACATTTCACAATCTCTAACAATATGAAACTTGAGTCCCAATATCCCTACACCATATCCAAGCACTCATTTAAAAACCCAAGTAGATCCTTCACCTCAAGGTACTCAACCGATCATGACTCATGGAAACACCCGTCACCAAAAATGAATCATCAAGATGACTCCTACCTGAGTCCATCAAACTCGAAATAATAGTCACATCATTAATAGACTACCTTACCACTATAGTTCTCCTACAATGTGACATATTTCACCACCACCATTTATTAGTGTTGAGCACATCCATCTTTGATAAGGACTCAAACAAAACATCAACCTACCCCAAACAATTTACCCAACGTGTTTCTGACTCACCGCACCCAATCATCCATGGAAATATCTAACTCTGGCCTCCAAACATACTATCAAAAAACCCAGAATGAATGTACACACTCTATACACTTGAAAAAAATGATATATTGAACTCCCTCAAGTTTGTATTCATTTTCTAGACACAATTTCCACTAGAACACTGAACTAGAGGTGGATAATGCTTACCAAACCTTTTTACTTAAGTCACATCATTGTCATCTAACTCACCTATCATTTTCATTCTCCAATATTCTGGTGAATCTTTATCATCAAGGTTTCCAATTCTATCTATGTTATCATTGTTCTAAAAGTAACCCATCAACATTCCTACCCTAAACACATATGATCCCCATATATCAACTAAAGGAAACTTAGTCCCTCCAAAAAATCCATTTCCATTAATAAAGCACACTTGTCCTACTAACTTTATCTAGAGGTGGCTTACAGCCCTTCCCATCCATTTCTATTTACCCCAAATGGGTCGGGCCATCCTTGAAAACTCACTTTGTTGGATCCCAACTTCCACTGTTGGCATGCCACTACTTCACATGAATGAATTGTCCTTACAACCGAGGACATTATCAGTTTACCCAAACACACTTATCCAATTCCATTCCAAATAGCTAGTGGGTTTTAACACCTAAAATCCATTACTATATACCATCATCATGGACCATCTATCCCATCGATGACTCTAACACATGATTGACTGAATAGCCCAAAGGCCTAAATTTTTATTTATTTTTGGATAAAACGCATTTTAAGTATAATGGGGGAAACCTCCCTAAGATTAAAGAGAATGCTTGGCTCATTCAACAACTAAATATAATATATACATGGCATTCCACGAGAAACCCAAACATGTCCCTCATAGGTTTTTTCTTTGGTACCTAGAAGACAACACATTCACTCTACCCCTTTCTCTACCCATACATGACAAATGTAATACTACCCACCTTGGGAGTCTCATTTTCACCACTTTACACATGCATGTTCAACCAATATGGTTCACACTAAAATTACAATCTAAACCCCAAAACATATATTTGGTCATCTAGATTCCATATGAACTACCAAAAAAGAATTATCCACTACTCGTTCTCGGCTTTTGAGAATGGTACCCTTGGCTTTTGTTGACATTTGGTCCATCCTGAGGACATCCCCCATATCCAGTCGATGGTACAATTCCCACCATCATGACTTTGAATATATCACTACATGATAATATCCTCCATGTGGCTCCATTTCCATCCAAAAAAATTTAGGTATCCAGATGTAAATCTAGAGCTCTCTTAGTGTACCTTTGATGATGTGAAGATATTGAGCATGATCATCACTGGATAAAAGTATGAAGAAAATTCATCGACGAATTCCCCACAAACAATGCATAACTCCCATAACCTTCCACCATAGTGTCACTATAATCATTTGAAAATCTCGGGCTCTCTTACCCTCCATCATCTCATTAAAATATAGTCACTACAACTCGAGTGAGTTTTTAACCGAACACGCCACCACTTCAGAACATTCTACCAAGGATATGTGATTGAATACTTCTATCACTCCACCACCATCACACCTATTGGGGTCCTTTAAAAACCTTGATAATTCCCAAAAAATCACAATGATTCATCACACTATTCAACAACCAAACGATTACTCACACAACCATGCTTCCCACTTGGTTTTACAGAAAATGAGAGGCACTCATCCAGAACCACCCGTTAACCCATCTCAACGACATTGTGTCTCTCTAGTACATTCCCACACATTGAAATTTCCAGGGGCCTTGAAGACTCACCCATTCCTATGACCACAAAATGAACTCGAATCTAGATCACATGAACTTTACATCACTAGAGCTATCCCCAAATGCTCAGTCACACATCTAACCATGACACATGATCCATCAGCTTCACTGGAGTATAGGATTTCATGACATATCACCCAAAATCAAAACCATCCACACTTCCAAAAACAACCATGTAACCACCCTCATCTCGAATACCCTCTATAATAAAAGCATCCATTCAAGATTTGATCATTATTTACTTGTCCAGCACAAACTAACATCGATTTTTTCCTCAAACACCCTAAAATCCATAGGGTTAGGTCTCCAAACGATCATATCCATCATAAAAAATATTACAACAAAACAAAAGTTCTCATGTGCTCCCCTGAGATGAGATCAGTACATAAAGATGAAATATTACCAAATTTTGAGGGCACCCATCATGCATCAATTCCACCTCTGAAACAACCACATGTGATTCATAATTCAAAGAACCTGTAACATTTTATGTGCATTACCACTTGCATTCTCTAGTGAAATAGAGCCTTAGTCTTACTACCTCCCTCATGCAATACATCGATGGGACTAGAGCATCATTTTGGCTGACCAATGGGAGGAGACCCATTCCAATAACCCACACTTTCATTAATCTATGTTCACATGCTTCACTAACTATATAATATTTACCAACAAAAACCATAACTATTAAAAACATTTGTTACGTACAATCATAACATATCTAACATAACCCACTTACAAGGAATAATCTATTAACACATATCATTATTCCAAACACCCCCTTATTCCATGTCATTAACTATTAACTTTCATCATTTATTTCATTTTACATCCATGTCAACATGAAAACAAAACTTTCATGTATCCTTTCTCATTAACCCATATATCAAACCAAAGAATATGGTCCAAATAGGCCTCCAAAACAAAACCATGGTATAAAAAAATTCAAATATTCATTTAAAATAATCTTGAAGCCACCCTTTGAAACAATGGTCTTTTGATTTAAAAACTAATGTATGCCCCAAAGCTTTCATTTCCATTTCAAACATTCAAATCAACCATTAATAATTTTAACATGAAAGTAGAAACACCACTCATTTCCTATAATCATTTGAAATATAATAGGGAAACCCATTTTTAAATCATGTTGAGGTCAAAAACACTTTGGAAGAAAATTCTCACCTTGAAAAATCATTTTCATCATTTAAAAATTATAAATCTGTAAAAATCCAAGACACCACATTTAAACTATTCATGCGTCTTAGGAATTTAAAAAATCCAACTTATAATTAACTCAATTATCCATTTAAGCTTTGTTCACATACCAATTAACTATTCACTACCAATTCATTTTCATAAATTCCTTATCTTCATGTTTACTATCTCCATTCTTCATTTTTAAATGTTTGGAATACCCAAAAGGTGGCCCTAGGTTTGGTCTCATATCTTTTAGAATCCCAACTAGGTCCGTGAAGGGTATAGCACATTAAAATAAGGCCCAAATAACTTTCCATAGTAAAATACATTAAAATACAACAAGTTAGTAAATTTTCACATCCAAATCCATATATATAACAATGAGAATATGGGCCAAATCCTTAATACCACCTAACTGAAGTCTGTTGATGAGATCTTCCTTAACCTCCGACCATGATTCAAATCCAAACACCCATTAAAGTCCCAACCTAGAATTAGCTGGAAAATTGATCATTTTATGGTTTTAGAAGAAGAGGAGAAATTATACAATCCCTAATCTAGAAAATAGAGCAATAGAGAGAGTTAACATCAAGAAGATCTTCGATTCTCACAAAATGAAACTCCGAACGCCCAATAATCGAAAGAGAATCATATATTGGAAGTCATGGAGGGTTTGACTCATCACCCAAGATGTTTTAAGAGGAATATGGAATAAAATAAGGTTATAAAAATTAAAGACATTGGCAAAACTGTAATTTCCCACTTTTTTAGGGTCACATGGTTTGGCCGCCTTGTTAGCCAAATTGTACACAAATCGCGCGTCTCCCTTTGTTCAAGAGGGGAATTTCCACACAGTTTCATAGAAGTACCTTCATGGTTTGGAAAAATATACTATAACTATATGCCTACCTCTATCTAAAAGGGTCCCCAAGACACATTATTTCCTACTCTAGGTGCACAGTCTGTACAAACTATGCCCCAAATATGCACTACACACTATTTGGCCTATTTTCCCCTCCTTTTGTGTCCCGAACCCCCATGAATCCATGAAAACACCTCATACACAATGGAACCACTGCATTATCCCAAAAAAAATTATTTTAACAAAAAATTAAATAGGGACACACCCCCACGCAAGTTTGGGATCTCACAGTTCAACTACAGTGCTACCTCTGAAATAATGAAAAACCATTAAGAAACGCACACCATACCATTTTCAAAATCAAAACTAGGAAAGAAAAATTTACAAATCCATATCCCATCACCTTTATCCTAAGATAAAAATTTATATAATCATCACATCATAATCTCTAAAAACTAATTCTATAGACATGTAATCATAAATCATAATGCTAGTATGTTTATCCACTAGTAATCATAAGTTACTTCTTAAGAATTCACCCTCAATATTGTATCTCTTATTATTAATATTGTTAGTGAATTGATTGACATGACAACCAGATTCATTCACAAGAGATTCATACCAACATAATGCAAAGAGGAACATTGGATAAATCCCTTTAAGTGTAAAATTTACTTAGTGTCACACTAACCACCTATATTAAATAATTATAAACATATGTATATAATAACATCTCATATTTCATCATATCACCCAATATCATGCCAACCACCAAAAAAACATGTTGTAAAACATCAATGTATATAACAATAATTACTCAGATTGTAATACATAATGAAGGAATGTAGCTCAGTTAACTCCCTGAAATTTCCCACTATTCTTCAGTACCAATAACATTATCAAAACATCATGTCAACCTGAAATGATAATCCAATTGAATTATTAGAGTCATATACATGATCAATAGTTCTAATGTATTCAAATCTCATGTATTAGACATCAAAATATCCATTTAAGAACCTTCTTGCACATCCATGTCAAAATTCATCATTTAGGAAAAAATCTATCTTTGGAGCTCCAAAATGACTAAATGGAAGTCACTATTTTATTCTACATGGGAAAATGAGTAAAATGGTTCTCTAAGAATTTTTTTCTAGCCCAAGACAGAATAAATTTTAGTGTTCAAATATTTAAAAATCCATCAATACCCTAAAAAAATCAATGGGAATTTAAAACTTCACCATCATAATATACTTGAAAAAGTGAGTAAAAATTATTATTTATTTAACAAAATCGATCACTAGGGAATAAATAATATTTTGTTCGATATTTTTATAGAAAATTTCCAGGTTAAAATCAGTTTTCATACTATGTGGAATATCATTAGAGATCCATACACTAATTAAAACATTGACATGGTCCTCCCTCCATGACCCAACCCTAACAAATTGTGATTTTATAATGGTTTTTTTGAAATATAATATTAGATATGTGTTTATTTCTTTTTAAAATGAGTTATAAATGTATTGATGGGCTTAATTTATTTTTTAAATTCCAATGGAATTTATTCCCTCAATGCATTGAACCCTGGTTATGGGAAAAAGGCATTGTGGGACCTAACACCTAAAGTTTTCCCTATAGAAATTATTTTTTTTAGTTCTAAATTTTTATTTGTTTTATATTTATATATATAAATAAAACAAATTTTATACTAAAATTTAATTTATATTGTATATAGCATTACTTATATTAAATTAATCACAAAATATGACTAAACCACCCACTCAGGAATTTTATTTATAGGTGAGTGTTCCCTTGAATTCATTATGAATCTCCAATGTGGAATTCAACATCCCCTTAAATGCACTTTCTTAAAAATATATTATAAATAAATTATAAATGATAAATAAATTCTTAAAAAATAATTAATTAATAATTAATAATTTTTAGTTATAAATTAATAATAATTAAAATGTTTTGTTGTTAATTAATTACATTTAATTGTAACAAAAGAGTGTATGACAATAAAATTAATTAATTTATAATTAATTGAAAAATATTAAATATTAAAATACTAAGCAAGAGTTTGTAAATCTATCCCCATGGTGAAAAAGAATTTATTAATAAATTAAAAATTATTTATAATCAGTTATCAATTAATACTAACAAGAAAAAATTAGTATTTAAACAATAATAAATAACTATTTATTTTTTATAAACTTAATAATAATAACTTTTAGTTATTATTGAATTTTAATTATTTACTAATGATAAATTAATATTAGTTATTATTTAAAAATTATTATTAATAAATTAAAATTATTTAATTCAAAATAAATAAATAAATAATAAATAGTTAGTTATTAACTAATTAATTATGGTCTTGGAGGTTACAAGAAATGAAACAAAAGATCCCCTTTGTCTAGAAAGGATAAATCACACTCTCTATAAGGTTTGACCCACTTCAAATCAAGCACATTATAGTTTTAATAGTATGTAGGCCACACATTTGATGGTTGGGAGTCCCTTTCATGCTATGCTAGTGTTATAGCCTACATTAGTGCTAATTGGTTATATTCCACTTCCAACATCACCACTTATATCATCGGCCACAAATGGCCTCAAAAATAACAATAAGGGAGACTGATTATAGCACCTAGGTGTATGGAAGAATCTTGAGGATGGGTGAGAATTTTAGCTTCTCCATTTGGAAAAGGGTTATGATTCTCCATCAATATTTATAACTTAATTCTGAATTTTAGAATGTATGAATAGGGACATTTTGGGTGTGTAACATGGGTTTGAGTGTTTAATAGTTATTTAAAGGGTGTGAGAGGAGTCGGGGCATGCAACAAGGCTATTACAGTACAATCAGCAAGATGAAACAGAGCCACCAACTTGATAGTGGTGTGACTAGTAGTCCAGTACATGTTTTTGGACACATAGGCTAGTTAGCATGCATACTAGTGGCCCCTTGGGTGTTTTTTAATTAGGTAGAGTCTTATCATTTTATCTAGGGATTCCCCATCTTCTACCTATGCAGGTTTTGGCCCCTAAAATGTCCAATACTCCTCTAAATTATTGGAGCTCCCTAACCTCTTCCATGGGTGGTTTTACTTTATACAATTTCTGAATCAAGAATCATATATTGAAACGATAATATAGAGTTAAGTCTATACATCCTTTTTTCTCTATTTTTATTTTCTTTAACAGTCAGGTGGTTTTCTACTTGGTTTCTATAATTTGCTATATTTTTAGGGAATATATCTATATTCTAGATTTCTCATATTTGAGACATAACCGGTGTCTGATAATCGATGAGTGGGATTCTCTGTACATGAGATAGGTTGTCCCATAATTTAACCCATATCCCCTAATTATGTTTCTATGTATTTGTTTTTATAGTCTCATCGGCTTGCTTTACGTTGCATATATTTCTAATTTCAGTATTAAAATATATGTTTATTAAATAAATTCCCGATTTTAATATACTATAAGCCCAAGAGAAAGGCTATTACATGTTAAACTATTTTTATGTTTTTTAACCTTGAAATCGTTCAAAAAATATTTCATATTGGGATTTGTAAAAATAATTGGATGGTGTTGAGGAGATGATTTTAAAAAGAATCCTTAACATTGTTTGGTTAGCGATTTTAAATGGTATTCTATTTTTTAAATGGGTAAAAAGGGATTTTTATAATATATTTATGGATTTGAAATAGAACTTCACAACCATAAAAGATGAAGATATAGTTAGAAATCTTTGAAATGGTTCACCTTGATGGGAATTGAAATGGTCGAATCTCAAATGGTAACATAGTAATTATTTAATGAATGATGGTATAGATTGTATATATAATGATTAAATTGATATGACAAAAGGTAAATAATTTTTTAATTTTTTTGGTCAATGTGGAATTTATGGGAATGGGAATAGATCACTTTCAATATTATGGAGAATTCACATAGGGGTGAAAATGTTATAAATGTTATGGAAAATTCCCATATAAGCAGTTATGTTATATGTTGTGGGGAATAAACCTGCAATGTTTGGTGTGTTATTACATTAAAGAAAAATACTTATGAGGTGGTTTGTGATGTCTATGAAGAATAATCCCATATGGGATGTCTATGATAACCATTGAATACTTCCTTGATTAGGATGTTTGTGATACTTTTTGGAATATTCCATGGATGATAAAACACTAGTAAGGGGTGGTATGTGATAACTAAAAAGTACTCCCCAATTGGAGGTATAAGATATAAAAGAATACTACCTTAGAGATGGTCTCTAGTATGTAAAGAACAATCCCTCTATGGAGGTTTATGAAAAATGATGAAATAATTAACTTGATGGGTGGTTTGGATGTTATAGTTGGAACAATCTTTAATAAAACCTTAGCAGCACCCCGAAATTGATTGAAGTTGTTATGGATGATAAAATACATATACCTAGAGATTAAAAATCATATATCTAACCCCACATTTCATCATGAACCTAGGGGATTAGTGGTTGTTATTTATTTTACTTAAAATTATTTATGATTTTAAAACGGGTTTATTATTTATCATTCGCATGGACTTTTATTTTAGACTAGTTATTTTAGGGATTCCATAGGTGGATGCCTACTATGTTTTACTCACACCATGCTCAGGATGTAAGGAAATTGTGTACCTAAGTAGATATAACTTCTTGTACACATGTTATAGTAATATAGGAAGGCCTAACATTGATTTAAGTTGGCATGGAATTCTAGAATGGGTATAGGTGATGGGGCCTGGCAGGATGTGGGATTGGTTTAGGGAAGGGTTTTTAACATTAGTTTTATCTTGATCTTTTGTTATTCAATATGTATGATCCACCCATGGGGGGTCTGTCGAGCATGAATGGTACACACGTTTGTTATGGAATATTATTTCTCAACTTAATTATGGTACGTTCCCTCTCTTATCTATTATGAGTATTTGGATTGGTTTATATAATTATTTTTATTACTACTTCTATATATACTATACTATTGTGGGAATTGTATCCCCATAGTATCCTTATAGGCCATCACTACTATTCAACAACCATTATCCTATAGAGAGGTGTGTCTATGGTTCCATGATGAATTAGTCTGGTTACTATTAATTAAGTGAGCAATGTCAGAAAGCTACAACGTTCTATTAGATATTATTATTCTTTTTCATCGGTATTTGGGAATGGTATAAAAGAGATTAAGAACACTTAAAAACATGGAGGCGAGATCATTCTTAGGAGAGATAAACCCACAAAGGGGGGGACCTATGTTTCTATGGATGAGACTTAATGTTTATGGATTTCACTTATTACAGTTTTATTTTATTATCAACTTGAGTGAGAAACATGATTTTTTCATGATTTATAGTAGTTATACTCATGGTATGGTATGAAAATATGGTGTGGGTGAATTCATGAACCATTCTATGCATATAGGTAATTTATAAAACATTCATCATATTAGGGATGTTGGTTTTAGATGTTGGTTGCATGCTATTTCTAAATATTCTTTCGTAAAATTTTATGTTTTATTTATATATTCTTATGGTCTATATTTTCATGGTAATATGTGGGTCAGTATTTCAAATATCATATATTTCCTATATAATGGTTTATATATATTTATGTAGTGATATCTTACTGTACCAACTTACGCGATGGTCTCCTGATCCAAGAAAATATATAAATAGATTGATGATTTCCATGATTAAATAAGTTATTTTTAAGAATACTATAAGAAATTTTACCTCATAACATGTGAGAAATACTTTATTTATTCATGCCTTGAAAATTTGAAAGCTTGTTAAATTCTGTTGAGAGTGAAATATTAATCATGGAAAAAGGTAAATGAATTGTTAAATGGAAGTGTTGATTAAATAGAGTGCCAGTAATCGATTTATAAATTGTGTTCCTATATATCTTGTGAATAATAATATCTTTAACCAACTCTATTTTTTGGACCATGTAATTTTTTAAGACATAATATTTTTGTAAACTTGTAAATGGGATAACCTTAAGTGGATGTGGTGACTTAGAGGCATCGTGTAGTTTACTTGACACTAGTAATTTTTGGATGGGATAGTGAGAGATCAATTTGTAAGGGACCTGAGATGGGTGTTTGGAAAGCTTGATTCCTTATAACCATGAGATGGGAGAGAGTGTTGTCCTATGAGTTGTGGATCTTCTGAGGCATAGTTAGGGGTAGGTTGGTAGGACCTAGTGAATCTTGAGAGTGAGTCAAGACTGTTGGAGAGCATTTACTGGTGATCTTTAAGGGTTACTTGTGAGATGGGATGATCTCGTCTGGTGTGATTCCGTAGCGTGTGAGAAAGGAGTGGATAACTTGGTTCAGATGACCAAAACATGTATAGTGTTGCTCAGTGGCGATGTAATTGGGGATAAGCACCCCTGGTGAGGACGCCTTATGTGTAGGCTAATTTTTATGGGAAATACCATTTAGATTATTTATCATAACTATTGTAGTTGTGTCTTGTGTATGTGGTTACATGATGGGAATGTTTTTTGTGGTATAAGAAGGGACACCTGTGTTGAAAAGTGATCGTTCAGTTGGTCTTGATACATGACGGGTGTTAGGTCTGTTATAAGAGAGAATCTTGGATTCTTAGGTTAAGTGGATGTGTCATGATGATATCATGGTTTGTTACTTGGATAGGAATTTGATAGTTAGTCCATTATCCCTCAAATTAAGGGATGATGACTTAAGGTTTTTTAATTGGTGGAAATGAAATGTGTGATCCCCGATGTTTTATAAGATTGTATTGGTGCATGAGAGGTGTGGTAAAGTATATTTAATTTCTATGGTTATGACTTGGATGAATAAACATAAAAACCTAGTTTTATAGTTCTTTGTATCGAGTTTGGGGGTTTGGGGAAGGATCAGTCGAGTCCCAACACTATTTAGATTTAAGTGTGATTTCAGATGTATGGTGTAAGCAAGGGTGGATGCTCGAAATTTCAGGATGATACAATCTAGAAGGAATTCATATGTTGGGAATTTTCTCAAGTGAATATTCATCCCAAGGAGGAGTCATGAGGGTATTCATGGGATAACAAAGGTTAATTTCATGTGATCAGGTTAAGTGTATTAGGATTTTGAGGCTAATTTAGATGTGCCACATTTTGTTAGAGCATGAGTTGAGATACTCGACTGGGTGGTTTGGTAGTGTGGAACTTTTTTGTTTTAATGGATTAAGGTAGTGTCTACTGGAATGTCTAGTACTTATCATGTTTTGGGATGGGAATAGACCATGTGTAATTCAAGGGTCAATGAAATTGAGGAGGCATTTCAGACATTGGTTCTTAAGGTGGATGGAAAGGTGAAAAGAACCTTGTTTGAAAAGATAATTGTCGATTTAGATGAAACTTTTGTTACTTGGTCGATCCCAGAGAGAAGTACTGGTCATGTTTAGATAAGATAGTGGGTGTGGCTCGGGAAGAGCATAACATGTTGGTTATAGGTAAGATTCATTAGTATAGATACCCATGAATTTTACATATATTATTTCATGATTCTTAAACATAAATATCAATTAATACAACACACATATCATAAAGTCATAGAGTCTTTGGATGATAAGCTTCATAATAGAAAAAAAGAAACTTAAATAATGAATCTTTATTTGATTCTCCATATTGGTCTCCTAAAATCCTATTGAACCCCTAAATATGTATAGTATGACCTGGTGAATACATGAAATAAAGAGGTGAGCTAAAAATTTAAATAAGGGAATAAATATGATAAGCATAGCATGTGAGTCAAAGGTATAACCTGATATCATAAATGAGAAGGTACATGAGTAATATAAGGGAATTATAACATAAAGGGAATGATATCAAATGATCATGGAAACAGAGGAATGATTACACAATATAAGACATGACATAAACATATTTAAAGGATAATGACCAAGACAACATTACATGGTAGATAGAGTCACATAATGGATTATGTTAACTCTCTAGTCCCACACATGATGTCTCATGAGACTAAAACATTAACCAATGAATTGGAGGGCTATACAATTCTTATAACATCCCATTACCTTCCTTTAGGTATTTCTCACCATTATTTTTTCCCCTATTTATTTCAGTGCGTATTGAGGCTTGAAAGGATGGATAATGCTTTCTAGGTAAAATGACCTAATTTCTAGGAATTTTTGTTTAATGGAATTAATGGAGTCTTAAGAGGATGTCTTTTAGGGGCTAGGTTGAACCAGGGGATTTTTTCACATTATTTTGTAGAATTTTCCTGCTTAATTATTTAACATCGTGAAGAAATTACATGATCTAAATATGCTTTCAGGCTGATTTTGTGAACTGGTTAAGAGCCAGAAATGTTTAAATTGTCTGAAAAGTTTGGTTGGTGTTTTTTTAACGCGTGGTTTCCTTTTTCAAATATATGAATTTTAGAGATTTCACATCCTGAAATCAGGATCATATTGTGAAATATGTGGGGACTATTGTATTTTATGCACTTCACATCAATTTTTAATTTGATTAGGCTCTAGGTTTCTTTCTCAAAACCTAGGAGATATCCTAGGTGATTTTGGAGATCTCCATTCCTTCTGAATCATTTCTTTCAGAGATTTATGTTCATTGAATTTCCACTTAGTCTCTCTGGGTGTGATATATATCTACATATTTATTTCCATTGTTCACAACATCACCATTTCACTAATTTTTTAGACTAATTTTTCTTATTGGGAGGATTATTCTTGATACTTTATAAATCTATTGTGTGATATTCCTCTAGAGTTTAACCTTTGTGTTGGTTGTTGTGAGGAATGAATTTTTTCGTGGAATGTGTTGTTTTATCTTCATTGAGGATTTTTTTTGAATTGATTATGAGATGTGAGGATTGATTCTAGGGCCTTTATATTTGTCTTTTCATTTTTCTGATTTCATGGATCCGATTTTGGTCATGTGCAAGACCAGATTGTGGTAGGTTGTTCCCTCTCAATCCTATATTTAATGAAGTATATTTCAATGGTTTTATAAATTATTTGGAATGACTGAATTGTGTGTGTTGAAATGGGTTTTTGATAGATGGTGGATTTCCCACTATTTTAGTTAAAATAAAAGGCTTTTTCCGTACATAATTAAATAGACTTATGAAAGAGTTTTCACATAATCATTTTACTAAAATGTTTAATAAAATGTATCAAATGGTAATTATTGGGTAATTTGGTTGAATTTTTAGTCATATTCCTCACCTTTTGAATCTATTAGGGGGGGGGGGGTCACTCATGGGTTGTTCATATACTCCCTAGGACCACTGTTCTAGGTAATTGTTAGACACATCTAGAGGTGTGCATACTGGTGTGGCCTATAATCTCTAGATGCAATACATATATCTAGACACTTGATGTGTGGGACTATATAGTTTGGGTATGAGTTTTATAGCTAGCCAGAAATGTACTGATCCTTGACATGATTTTCTTGTGATTTGGTATTTTAAATTTTTTTTGGTATCATATATGATACATTCTCTGAAATGCATTGATATATGGGGTATTATTTGAAACAATTTTACATTAATTATTTGGAAATATGAAAAAATGGGATTTATATCTATCTTGATTTTAATTTAAAAATTTATTAAATAATTATCATGCCTATATTTATTTAGAGTTGAGGATGTTCCGATTTTTTTAAAGAGAATTGATATAGAACACATGGGTGATATTATATTGATCCTATTTTACTCACACCCTGTGCATACCTACGGTAGTGCACAGTCCGTGTTTTGTCTTTAGATACAGGTAAAGACGTGGGGATATTGTGAGGTGGTGAGGTTTTTATCACCTATGTTTGGGTAGCTGGTGTTGATATGCTTGGAGCTTCACATATTATCAAATGGAGTAGTTTTTTATTTTTCCTTTTATATTGGACTTTTACAGTAGAGATTGTTTAGATACTTTCGAGTAGAATCATTTATTCTATTTCTTTTATTCTAAGACATATATTTATTATTTAAATATTTCAATGTTTCTTCCCAACATGTGAATATATATATATATCATGTTTTCTACATTATTTTGGGTGAAATTGTTCCCTCTTATTTTTGATGATGGTCGGTAACTAGTTTTAAGGCCAAGGGGATCAGGAACTCTCTTCGAGTATGTGAAGGTTTGAGTCCGATACTGGAATGTGAGGGTATCCAGGCCGAGTTCATCAAAATTACAGTCCCTCAAATCATATTCATTTCTTGTATATGAATATTATTTTCATATAAGTATGTAAATAATAATAATTACTCATGTAATGGAATGGGTTTCAAAATCATATCTCATAACATAATCAAAATAGATTTCTTAAAGAAGGAATTTGAGAAATAGTCATAATCAATTAATTAACCCATAAAATGAAGGAATATTAATCTATGTATATATGTGAGAGGAATATATAAATATTATATAAGCATTCAACAAATTTAACGATAGATAATGTTAGTTAGAGAGATAATGGTCATATCCCAAAGAAATGGTTGGGTTATAAAGATCTCTTACCATGAGCTAGACTTCTCACATGTGTTATTTAACTCAATAAATAACAAAATTAGTTTAATTATTCAATTTATTGACATATTTTCTCAAGTTTATTATAACTATTATTTTATTAAAAAAATTTATAATTAAATAAATTAATATTTTAGGTTCATTTTAGATGTTCTTATTATGTTTGACTTATATTCCAAAATTCACTTTGGTAAGATTGCAAATGTCAAAGATAATATTAATTAATCATCCCAAGAATGATAATCCTGAAAGAATTATCATATATATATATATATAAATTATACTTTTATTAAATAATTAATATTAATATGAAATTAATATAATATATAAATAAAAAATTAATCTTTATTACCATCCATGTATAGAGTACGTGAAAATTGAATCACATCGCTTTGTGAGGCAGTAGTACGCCGTACACACGAGCGATGTTATCGTATTCCCTACAGAATGGAATTTAAGAAGTTATATTTGACATTATAATTCAAGAGGTATAATTATATCACAAATATCATATATAATAAATAATAATACATTATATCCAAATCTGATAAGAGGTGATGGAAAACAAATTACATTTTTTCGCAAGGCGGTAGTCCACCGTACACACGATCAACGATTTGGTTTCACATTTTTGGGAGGAGGAGAATGTTATAGTAAATTTACATCACCTAAAAACATATTATTACATGTAATATATTTAGGTTTTTATATAACTATGTTTTAATAATATTTTAAGGATGTGGATGAATAAATAAAATAAAACACTCAGTTAATAACATTACCTCTTCTTCACACCTCCTCTTTAGAATTATACCTAAAGAATTCCAAGATTAGATTTATGATAAAAATATTCTAGGATGAAATTATGGAATTAATGAATTTATTTGGGTTGGTATTGGCTGAACTGATGTATGTTTAAAGAGGCGAGGAGATGGGGTGGCCTTTTATAACTGGGGGAGAGGCCCCACTTGAAATTTTTGAAAAGAAAAGAATTACACCAACATTTTCCACATGAAAAAAATAAAAAAATGGACTATGTTAGAACATTAAATGTGATAAGGAATATTTATGGCTATAAAATAGTAATTAGACAAGTTTCTAGTCATTTTAACACTTATTGCTTTAGTTTAACCTGAGATAAATCCATTTTTGACTTAACTGAGGTAATTAAATTTTAATAATTTACTATTCATAATGATAAAAAATTAATTTCAATTTATTAGTTAATAATAAATATTATGATTCCTAATATTTATTATATTTTTTAAATTAAAAATATGCAAATTATTTGTGTTAATTTAAAATTAAACAGGCCGATGTGTTGAGAATTTTTTTTACAGGAAATGTATTTCTTTCAAGCATAAGACGATCTTATAAAAAATATATGAAAATTTATCATAATTAATTATATTTTATTTAAAATCTATAGTAATATAATATATATATAGCTATTTTAAATAATTCCTCATTAGGAATTATTTTATTTAATAAAAATGGAGTAATATCATGCGCTATAAAGCTATTTTAAGAAAATGTGTTTTTAAGCCTAAGAATAAACTTATAATAAATACAGTATAAAGATTATTTAAATGATATTATATGAATTTAATAAAAATTAATAATAATTTGGTGAATTTTAAATTAAATTAAATGACTTATTTGTCTTAATTTATTAAAAAGAAATGACAATTATAAAACCATAGGTATTTTTTCACTATTCACTGAAAAATTATTATTTTATGTAAAATACCAAAATTAAACTATAAGTTAATGTTGATATACTAAATTAAATGTTTATTTTACTTTTATAAAATAGTTTTTTTAAAAGGTCCAAAAATTAATTAAAATATTTAATGAAAATAAATAAAAACATTTTTTGAAATAATTTTTTTTATTAAAAATTTATTTCATATTTCCTAAGAATTTATAAATAAATTTATATTGGGTAATACTTTTATATATATTTCATAAATTAGTCTATCATATCATTACCCAAAAATTTAATGTCTAGGCTAAAATGGACTTATTTAAATGATCATGGTTTGTTTTGGTTCAATGTTTCATGTCACATAACCTATCAAGAACAGTTTTCTTTTAAAAATACATTAAGGTGTATAAATATTCACCCATAAAACAAATTCTCTATCAATATATTATATTACATACTTGGGTTAAAATATTTGATGGTACTTCTGCTTCATCGCCTCTTCCAGTTCCCATGTTCCTTCCCCAAACTTGTGGTTTTTCAATAATACTTTGATCAAGTGAGGTTTTATATTTTGTAGAACTTTTTCTCTATGATCTAATATATTAACCTACTAATACTCTTATAATACATAAGTCTCCTATGGTAAAAACTATGGATTCATTTCATGTGGTGTTCATAGTATGTACTTGCTCAAGAGGGACACTAGAAACATATCATGTACTTGATGTAGGTTACGAGAGATTTCTAGTAAGTAGGAGACCGTTTCGATGTGATCAGGGATCTAAAAAGGGTCAATGTATCTAGGAATAAGCTTTCCCTTCTTTAAAAACCTCTTTAATTTCATCCATGGTGATATACAAAGGAATACCATATCTCCAACCTGAAACTCCATGTCTCCTTGATGATTTTATACATATTTCTTCTGTAGACTATGGAAAGATTTCATGTGACATTGAATGGTTTAGACCTTATCTATAATATATTGGGAAAGAACAAGTCCCATGAGCTTCCTCTATCCAAATCCATCCTAACATGTCAGAGTCTAACACCACATACCATATAGAGACTCATAAGGTGATTTTTGAATACAATAATGGAATCTATTATAATATGATAACTCTAATAGGGGAAGGTGTTGATACTAACATTCTTTTAAGTCCATTGAAGAAAACCTCAGCATATCCACTATAGTTTTTATGGTTCTCTCATATTGAAAATCCATTTAAGGGTTATAACCAGTGTTTAAACTGAGTTCTGTATCCAACAATTACTGAAGTATTCTCCAAAACCTTGATGAAAAACATATATCATGATCATATATAATGGATATTCACATTCCATACAATATTACCGAAAAAAATTTATATATATTAATGAGTTTTTCAAGTGATAATCTTACTTAATATCAATTAAATGTGTTGACTTTGTAAGACTTGGGATAACTAACCATATGGAATTATTAAATTTATGTGTCATGGGGAGTCATATGATGAAATGCATTATTATGTTTCCTGTTTATATATTGGAATGGGAAATAATTTCATCATACCCTTAGATATATATTGTTTATTAATTAATTTTTGGTATACCAAGCATCGGGATACAAATTCTTTAATCTCCTTCTTCATGTTATCTTACCAAAAAGTTTTTCTTTATATTTATTTACATCTTAGTGCCTTCAATATTAATAGAAAAGGATGAGCTATGTTTATTATAAAAAATATCACTATTTAGATATGTTTTTTATGGGACACATATCCTGGTTTCAAAACTTATTAACTTATCTTCTACAAAGTTTAACTCAATAATATTCACTACCATTTTCTATAACACCTTATCCCCTTTTTGTGCTTCCTTTATCTTCGCAAGAATGGAATTTTAAGAATTTATTTGAGAAATTTAGAATGAATATTCTTTTTTATACCCTTATTAATGATTTTTAAGTCAAATAAGATTGGATATTTATCAATTATCATCCTAGATAATATTTTTAGATTCTTTATACATAGATCTTATGCCATTTTGTTTTCTTTCCAAGGATGGTAACAGATTGAGTAGTCATAGTCTCTGATCAGCTCTAACCATATTAACTGGTGCATCTTAATATACTTATATGTGAATATATATTTTAGTCTCTTGTGATCATTATATATTTTGTACTTCTATCCATATATATAATATCTCTAGATCGTTAAAAAAAAATATAACTACATCTAACTCAATATCATGCTTTGTATATTTATGCTCCTGAAATTTGAACTACTTTGATGTGTATCATATCGCTTTATCATTTTTCATTACTTAACAATAAAAATCCTTCATTAAGGTATAATTGTATACCTTATAAAGTTATATACTTGAGGGTAAGGTGAGTACTGGTGCATCGATAAACCTCTTTCTTATCTCTTTAAAGATCTCTTTGAATTCACTTGTACAACAAACCATTACCACCTTCCATGTTATCTAGGTTAGTGGGTGTTAAAATCAAGTATTTTTTTTCAAAAATAATTTTTAATACCTAGATAATCCAAGGAAATGATGGATCTCTATAACAGATGCTAGTATGGTCCACTACTTAGCCAACCTTTTATTAAAAGGGTGAAAAAATATCCCTTTTCTGGTGATAATATTCCCTTACAATGATACTTAATTTATCCAAAAAACACAGATTTATTGTAATTTTTACATATCTTCTCCTTTTTAACTATCTTTATCCCAATATTCACATTCTCCCAGTCTCCTTATTCCTTTTGGAGTATATCATAATATCATCTATAAAGACTAGAAAACAATTTTACAGGAAATCTATAAAGTCTCTATTCATTATGTTTATAAATATTTATAGAGAATTAATGAGTTATAAAGTAATTAATATGAACTCATAGTGTCCATAGGTTATTCGAAATTTATTTTTTGGGAATATCTTCCTTCTCTACAAGTAATTGGTGGTATTTTTAATGAAATTACATCTTGGATAAATACCATGATTCACATATTTGATCATAAAATTAATCTATCTATGGAAAGGGATAATTTTTATTTATCATGGATTCATTTATTTCCCAATAATAAATGTATATACACATTTATCCATCCCTTATTCTTGATGAAGAGGACTGGTACATCCAGTGGAGAAGCAATTTTGAATACAAATCCTTTTTCAAGATTCTCTTATAGTTTCTTATTCATCTCTTCAAGTTCAACAATGGATATTTTATATGGATTATTGTATATTGGAAAAATATAGGAATAATGTTGATTGAAAATTTAACCTCTCTTATAGAAGGAATACAAGGAAACTCTTCGGGAAATACATTAGTATAATCTATCACAATAGGAATGTCTTTATGCATTGAGATTTTCTTAGTCTAAATTATCTAAGGAAGATAAAATTGCTCATAAGGTAAAAATATCCATGCCTCAGATAATGATACCATATAGGATTCATCCTCCTCCATTCAATTTTATACAATTGAAGGTATATTCAAAATTTGAAGGTTGATTTTATTCTCTTGTAATTTTATGCTGGTTCTATATAAGGAAATCCAACCCATGGTCAAAATTAAATTAAATTCCACTAAACGAAGATTCATAAGGTTTTTTAGGGAAGTTAATCTTGGAAATTTGAATTGGGGATGATTCATATACCTGTGGAGTTATAATTAAACCATTATCCATCTTCACAGATTAGAAAAATTCTATGTTTTTAGGTTGTGTTTTAATAGTTATTATAAATAAACGAATTATAAAAAATGTATAGAACTATAAATAAATTATGCTCTCTACTATTTAATGAATAACTGTGATACATGTCACCACTTTATTGTTCGGATCTATCTCTATAATTGTGATAGATTATTATCTCCCTTAGTCTCCAATCATTGGAGGTTGTTATTGTTTGTTTTCATCTATAACCCTTGTCCGAGTGAATTTTTTCTCATAGTGTCCATATTCCTTGTAGTTAAAACATTAAAAAACAGGCTAAGGGTTCACTAGAATATTTCTTTATTCCATCTAATTGGTGTCTTTATCCCATTGAAAATGGATACATAGGTTCCCCTCCTTCTCACACCTCATGAATGTTTTGGTACCATTTTTTCATTTTACTATATTCTTCTTCCTTGACTTTTGACAAGTGGGATGTGGGACTTTCTTACCACTGTTAGATTTCTCCATCATATGAACAGAGTTAAAATATACTTTAAACTTCTTATCCCAATGATAACCTTAATATTTGATAATCTATGTCTCAACTTTAAGGTCACATCAGAAAATTTCCTCGTAGCTATGAAAGTCACGAACTACCAATGGTTTTCCCATTCATGGAATTATCCCACCAAAGAAGTAGTCAACAACACTTTTATGTGAGATGAAAAATCATGAGATGTATCATGAGAGTCTTGTGAAATTTTTTCATATTAACCAGTGGATTTATCATCATTTTTCCTTAGGATGTAGAAATACCTCTCCATTTTAATTTACAGAGTGTGAGGAAAATATATTTCAAAATACATTATAAATGATTCCTTCTACTCTATCCCTTAAATATATTCGTTATGCTTCATATTTTTTTATCAACATCCACCATTAACTGGCTTCTCCCTTCAATTGATAAATAGACAGGAAAAACTTCTCTTTCTCAGAGTATTGAATAATTGAGATATTTTCAATGAAGTTGATCCATTTTTCTACAATTAAAGGACTATATGATCTTCTAAATTCTAGATAACTTTGTCACATAATTGTTTCAATTTCCATATTCTCTTTTATATAGTGATTCAGGCATTCCTCATGATTGAATTTTCTGTTAAATAGTTGAGTAAGATGAAAACTATTGTCATGAATTTCTTGACTCCAACTTTCATTGGATTAGGAATATCATTTGGGAAATAATTGCCTTTCCCCTCACAATGTTTGTTGACTTGGTTTCTCCTATTTCAAACCATTTGACATAAATAAAATGATAATTTGTGATGGGTATTTTTAAACTATTAAACATATATAAGTGAAACTATGAACATGAAATGAATAAGTCATAAATGAAATATATTCCTTAACACATAAATTTCTTGGTTTCACCTAAGATATCCATGATCTATTTAATAATCTAAAATATTATGGGCATTTTTTTCACTTCATAATGGTTTATAATGAGTTAATAAATTTCCAAAGCATATCCCCTAGGAGTATCAAACGATGTACATATTAAGGCCTGTTGTCATGTATGAGGTAATGCTTGATTTGATCCCAAAAAACTTTTTTTTCCAGAGATATTACACCTAGAAACATCTATTCGTAATCTAAATCCACCTATGGTATCCAGAAAAGGATATAATTTCTCAAAAACAACTCGCTCTATATTTCACCAAGATTCAAGATATTTTTCTGTACTTATTCTAATCCATAAAATTATCCCTATGGTAATTATTTATGTTTTATCATAATAGTTTTTAAATAATAAATAATCATTTTCTTTGATACCAAGTATTTAGACCATTTCTTTTTTACACATATTATTACTTGATTCGTAAACATAAATATCCATTAATATAATCGAAGGATCATAAAGGCCAAATATATTTTGAAGTGAAGGTTCATTATAAAAAAGGAATATAAAACATGTAAGACATATCTTATTCTCCATAGTGATATCGTAAAACCAATTTGTGCTCCTAAATATATATAGGATAACCTCAAGAATACATGAAATAAAATAGTGAGCTATAAATCTGAGAAAAGAAATAAGAATGATAAGGAAGGACAACATGCGAGGCAATGTTATAACATGATAACATAAAAGAGAGGGTACATGAGTACTTAAATAGAAGAATAACATAAATATAATTCTATGATAAGATTGTGTAAAAATTTGAATGTGGCAATGACATAAATCAAGACATAATCACAAGTCAAGGATAAATTCCAAGACAACATCCCCAGGTGTACAGAGTCCCATAATTGATTAGGTTCACTCCTAAATCCCATACACGACTTCTCATGAGACTAAAATAGTACCCAATGATGGCTGGTCTATATAATTCCTATAACACCCATAAAATTAATTCTATATACATGAATATTGTTTCCACAAAAGGAAGTCAATCATAATAATTACCCATGGAAGAAATGGGTTGCATAATCTTGTGTCATAACAAAACCAAAAGAGATTTCTTAAAGAAGAATTTGAGAAATAGTTATATGGAATGTATTTCATCATGGTAGGAATGAATGTTATGCTTGGTATATATTTTACAGACATATATAAATAATTTATAATCATTTTATAACTTTAAATGTAGAGAATCTAAATTATAGAGAGAATGGTTATAACCTGATGAAAAGGATGTCTTAGAAAGATCCCATACCTTGAGGTTGATTCATCACATGTGTTAGTTATGTCAACAAATAATAAAAATAACCTAACTATTTAATTATTAATAAACATTTTAAAACTTATTATTCCTCTTATTTTATTTGTTACCTTGTCACATTAAATTACTTATTCATTTAGGATCATATCATACATTATAACGATGTCTGGATAATATGTCATAAATAATTTTGGTAAGTTGAATATGGGTAAATAGATTATTAATTAATCATATAAATAATGGTAATAATGAAATAATTATCATTTATTCTAATAAATTATACTTTTAAAACCAACAATGAATTATGGTCATGAAATATTAACTATGTTACAATCATGTATATGATACGACGTACGTAGGCATGAGTAACATTTTCATTTTGTGGCCATAATTATGGAAAAATTTAAGTGGTATTTTATCATTAAAAGATAATTATTATATGAAAAATATCATATTATTTATTTAAATACAACTAAATATTCCATCCATGAGATTTGATAATAAAAATGAATCACATTTCTTTTTGAGGTGGTAGTCTTTAGTACACATGAACAATGTCATCATTTTTTAATGGATGATAATGTAATAAATTAAATTATTTATTTATTTTAATAATAATAATTATTTCATTAAGATAATATATAAACTTAAAATTAACTCTTATTACCTGGAATGTAATTCATAAGTAAAAAATTAATCACATCGCTTCATGAGGTGGTAGTCCATCATACACACGAGAAACATTTTCAAATTCCACACAGAATGGAAATTGAAAAGTTATATGTGATATTATAATTAAAGAAGTTTAAATATATAATATATAACATATATAAACATTAAATACTAAATTTTATCCATCCTTGAGAAGCGGTGATAGAAAATAAACTATGTCGATATGTGAGGTGGTAGTCTGACAAACACACCATCAACAATTTCATTTACAATTTTTAGGAGTGGGAGATGGATGCTGGTCATTAAATTAATATAAAACATATCAGTATTTTTAATATAATTTTATTATTATATATTATTTTTTTAATAATATTTTAATGAGGTTGAAGAATAAATAAAAAACACTCTGTTAAGAATGTTATCTCTTCTTTAGACCACATATTTAATATTATAAATAATGCCATAATATATTGGATTTATGATGAAAAAGGATTATAGGATGAGGGGTATGGCTACAGGAAATTAAATAATTTATCTAGTCATGAATATTCTTAATCACTAGGCTTTGAAACTATAAATAGGAGATGATATAGGGTGGCTTTTTATTAGTTGGGGAAAGGACCCACATGGGATTTTTAAAAGAAATAATTACAACCATGTTTTTTACATGCCATAAGGATACAAAACGATCCATTTTAAGAAAATAGAAATTTTAAGGCCTAAATATAACCATATAATAGTAATTATAAAATATTGGGTTGTTTTTAACCATTATCTTTTTGTTTATCCCTCGGTAAAACCGTTTTTACCTTAACCTATGTAATTAATTTTTACTATCTTTACCATTTATAATGGTAAAAAATTAAGTTGAAATTTTTAGATAATATAAATTATTCTGATTCTAAATATAGAACCAATTTTTTGAAATTCAATCCACTTAAGTAGAAGAATTTAATTTAAAATCAAACCTGTAGTTATGTTAAAAAAATAGCTTTTAAATAAATGTATTATTTTCAAGAATAAGATTATCGTATAATAAATATAAGAAAAGAAATCATAAATATATGAATTTATATTCATATTTATAGAAATATAATCTATAATTTTGAATTAAATAATTCCTTATTATGGATTGTTGAAATTAATTAAAATGGAGATACATTATACTTCTTAAAATAGATTTCAGAAAAATGATTTTTTATACTAAGAATAAATATACACAAAAATCCAATATAAATATGGTTTAAATGTAATTAATTAGATTATATATGACTAAATAATTCTTATGTTAACTTTAAATCAAACTAAATTATTAATGTAACTTAATTTATTAAAAATAAATTATAGTTTTATAAAAATATCAAATTTTCAATATTCATTGAAAATTGATATTTTTTAAAAAATCCAAAACATTTCAGATTATGATAATATTGATATCATGATTTCAAAAATGATATTCATTTTATGAAATAGATATTATAAAATATTTATAAATTAATAATAATAGTTGGTCACAAAACAAAATAAAAATAATATTTTAGGTAAAGTTTTTTATTAAAATTTGAATGCTTATTTCCAAAACCTATATAAATACATTTATATTGGGTAAGAAAATTTATATAAGTTTCATAAAGTAGTTATTACTACTCATACACACCAATTTAATTTCTAGGTTATATGTAATATTTAAATAATCATGGTTCATTTGGATTTAGTGTTTCATGTTGCATACACTATCAAGAGTTGTTTTCCATTTTAGAAAAAACTATAGGGTGTTACAACTGGGGTTAGTTATCACAGGGTAATATAATGAAATATATATGTTAGGGAGATCACCGTAATCCTTATAAGCTGTGACCCTAACCTGGATGAGCCTCGATGTGTTTCATAGATTTTGTTCCATGATATGGTGATGAATAATGTTCGATAGTTGGAGTTACCCTTTGGTATGAGCATGTTTGGAAACATTCAACAATTGTGTTTGGTGATAGGAGAGATGTGGGATTTTTTGATTTTCTTTTTATCCAAAGGAATGGATAAAAGGAAAATTCATTTGTTTCACATTACAGACATGTGATAGTGGTTGTTTTATTGAGAGACCGGTCTTTGGATGGTCAAGAAGACACTAGATGCTGACGTGCATGGGTGTTTGATATAGCATGGATTGATTTTTGAATGCTGAATGATAATCTATGTAAAGTGATTGATATGTTCATGAAATTGGTTCTAACCTAAGACGGAGTCACTTGATCCAAACATGGTTCAACGAGGTGAAATGGTGATTCTTGGGTATGTGCATGGTGAGTGGTTTACATTGTTGGTGATCTGCTAGTAGATTACTATGGAATTTTAGTGTTAGGCCTTTGTATGTCATTTGGATTTCCATTGAATACATATGGGGTAAGGGTTATTATTATTAAGAGATATAATGGTGAACTAGGGGTAAAATATGAGCATTCCTATGAGAAACTTTCTAGGGGAGGTCTCACTAGTTAATTTTTATGAGATTTGACATGGTGGGTTCAAAACTAAACCGAACATGTTCATGGAAATGTAGAAGGAATTTTTTGAGTTATAGCTATGAATTTTCAACAAAATGTAGGATTTTTCAGGATATTCTTATATGGGAGAGGAAACTTTATTTGGATTCGAAGATGTAAAGTGTGAGTGGTACTATTATTGACTAGAACTCTTGGTAATGTTGAGATACAATGCTCTAGAAACTATACTGAGTGGGTCAACAGACTGTTGAGAACATTCATTTCAAATCAAAATATTATGGAAAGAAGAATATAAAATTTAAATTGGAGTTATGAGAAAGGTCCTATTGTGGATAGAACCATTGGATGGATAGTTCAACTATATGATGATAAGGAGGTCTATCTAGATAGAAGAATGTTGTGGGGAATAATTCCTTATTCAATGGTAATTTGGGCATCGACTCAAGATTTGATGACCTTGTGAATTGTGTTGGGAGTTTCATTTTATAAGTG
The DNA here is from genome assembly GCA_963277665.1 of Viscum album. Taxonomy (NCBI): domain Eukaryota; kingdom Viridiplantae; phylum Streptophyta; class Magnoliopsida; order Santalales; family Viscaceae; genus Viscum; species Viscum album. The sequence continues at coordinate 1,709,242,895 of OY728165.1, read as the reverse complement.
TGTTGGGTATTCAAGAATGGAACACAACCATTCGACATCATTTTAAAAACTGATGGAGGACAGATAATGTAATTGGATGGCTCCCAATACTTCTGATGGACGAGAAGTGTTTTGTTGTGGAGTTTATAGTACCAGAGTGTATAGAAGGGAAGATAGTCTTAGATAGATTTTATTCATTTTATTAGATAGGATAGGAGAAATTTTCTATTGGTGTTTATAACTAAAATTTTAAGGTTATTATCTGTCGAAAAAGAAATTTTGGATACAGGATTGGGGTTTGTGGGTCATGGAGGCACTCAAATGGTTTAAAAGGAGCTTGGTCCTACAACAAAGATGTCATAGTTCTACCGAGATTCCCATGGTGTGCCAAAGAGCCTAGTTAGGGATACTGGATGCACTAGTGAGATAGTGTAGGTCCAATGGCTAGTCGGTGTACTCGAGGTGTTTTATAATAAGGGGAAGTGCTGTTATTTAAATCAGGGCACCAATCTTACTCTTATATGGGGTTTGGCCACCAAAATGGACAACATGCATTATTCTAAAGCATGAAGGTTCTTCCCCTATTCAACTAGTGGTTTCCCTTTATCCTATGTCTGAATCATGTTTCATCACGTGAGCTGTGATGCTAGAGGTATGGATATGCATCCTCTTCCCTAGATTTTGGTTTTATTTTACTATCATATGGTGTTCTATTTATTTTTTCTAATATGACCTATTTTTTGGATTTCTTTCTAGTTTTTTGATTTCTCACAAATTATTTTGATCTGATGTAATTTAATAAATGTGTTGGATTTTCTAGACATGATGTATGTGTACTCATAGTTCAACTGACATTATAACATTTTTTCCTATGTTTGTGTGTTTACGGTCTCACCTAGTTGTCGATTGAGGACCATAAAACTAATTAAATATTATAAATTGATGTTGCTTAAATAAATCCATAATTTTTATTCTTTATAATCATATAAGGTAGGATATTTCACATGGGATACATTGGCTGTGGTTTTGGACTGCAAATTGATCAACAAATAGGTAAATTGGGATGTCAAAAAAGTAATTTGATGGTTTTGAAGGGTTGATTTAAACGGGACCCATGACCTTGTTTGGTTGGAGTTTTTAAATGAATTATTATGTTTTTAATGGTTAAAAATCTATTTTTGAATTAAATTAAATGATTTTAAATAAAACTTGACAACCGTCAATATTGTAAATGTTTATGGAAAAATATCAAATGGCAGCACTTGATGTGTATTGAAATAGTTGAACCCTAAACGGTAACATGGTAATTATTTAATTAAAATGGTTTAGATTCTATAAAGAACAAATAACATGATATGGTAAATGGTGAAGAATTGTTAAATGGTTTTTTGTAAATGTGGAGTTTTTTCTAAATGAGATGGGATCACTTTTATTCACGTAGAAAACTACAATAGGGGATATTATATTATAAATGCTATGGAAAAAGCCTATATGAACAGTTATGTCATATGTGATGTGGAAAACACCCATATGGGTTGGTTTATGATAACACTAAAGATGATTCTTTATGATGCGCTCTATGTTGTCTATAAAGAATACTCCCATATGGGAGGTCTGTGATAATTTTTGTATAATCCCTTGGAGGAAGGTCTGTGAGACTTGAATAATATATGACAGGGATGAGAAGACACATGTATGGGGTGGTCTGTGATAACTAAAGATTACTACTTGAGTGATGGTCTGTGATATCCATAGAATACTCCCTTATTAGAGGTTAGTGATAACTGAAGAATACTCCTTGGATGGTGGTTTGTGACACCTCATGGAATAACATACCCACTGTGTTCTTTGAATGTTAATGTTCACACTATCATCGATATGTTCTTAGAGAGAGCAGGATAGTGGTTGAAGAATTATTGGTCATTTAGGATCACACACCTATAGATAGATAATGTTATTACTAACCTTGAGTGTCATTGTGAACCTAGGGGATCAATTGGTTTTATTACTTTTGTTAAAATTGTTTTATAATTATTTAAATGGTTTTTTTTAGTATATCCACATGCACTCTTTTTGTAGACAAATTATTTTTGGGATTACATTGGTGGTGGCCTAATGGGTTTTACCCACACCTTTCTTAGGACACCATGTATCATGGATACTTGGAAAGATATCACTAGATGACCATATGTTATAGTTATAGAATAATTCATGTATAGAATATTATTTGGAATGGAATTATAGTATGGGTATGGATGATGGGATTGCGAAGAACAAAGGGCCAATTTGTGGATTATTATTTAATTTTAGTTTTATTTTATTCCTTTTTTACTCCATTATAATGATTTATCCACGAGGAATCCATCTAGAATGTATGTATTACCCATTTGTTATGGCATATTGATACTATATTTATTTTTAACACTTTCTATATCTTATATGCGATTCCTATTTAGATTTTTTATCTCTATTATTTTATTTCCAGTGTTGTATATACTATAGTAATGAGGGAATAATGTCCCCATAATATCATTATTGTTTCTTGTAACAAGTCAAAAACATTTGGTGTTTGGGGTGGAATAACTAGGGACATGCCTAAGAATTCTAGTTGGTCAATCCTCGTCCCACCTCTCAAGAAATTAAAAGTACCCACCAATCCTATTTTATTATATATGTTGGCCCAAAAGATGATAGAATCAAAATTCATTTCATGAACTAAATATTTAATGGCCCAAAGACTGAATATGTAGCCTGAAGGATCAACAGAGTATCCTGTATCATGTCATGTTACAAATCAAATGACATATCACCCCTGCCTATAGTCAATGAATGACATCAAAAATCATAATTTTTTTAAAAAAATGCTAGTAAATAATGAATTAGGTTCCCCTCCAATCCACAATGGTAGAGAACCCATATAACTAGAGAAACCATGTGAAAAATGTCATAATTATAGGTTCCAACACACCCATATCCCTTTCGAGCTACCCACTCTGTAATGCCATACATGGTTCCCTGTTGCATCACCTTCTTTTCATGCCATAGAATTTGAATAGTCCCACTACTTTATATTCAATGATTGAGAACTAATTTATCTAAAATTTTAAATCTATGTGGATGGGGGTGTCAAATTTATAGGCTCCTATAAACTTATCCTTAATTTGAGGTTATCCACTTGATGGTTCCTCTATGTCACATGCTCCACCACTTTCTTATTATATCAATACATTTTTTTCTGGTACGTCCATGTCACCTATAGCGACTTATAAAATAATTATGATGTAACACCTTCTTAGTTATGAAAATTTTTCTCTGAATGAAGTATTATATGTTTTGCTCTTCTCAGACCGGGCTTCCACCAGATTCTATATTGGGAATGTTTTTTCAACCCAAAAATTGGTCATGAATTCAATTACACAAACCTAAATCAACATTAATGGAATTAATTGGTTTTTCTAGAATCCCCAAATCCTTTGGGACGTTTCTTCCACTATGGGGCTTCCTAAAAAATTTTATTATGAAATTTATCATTCCAGGTATGGTTATTTTTCTAGAATCTTGGTGTAAATCGATCTATCTAATGTTTCTATTGATACTGTGGTGTTAATTTCTTCTGATCATCAGCTGGAACATGGAATATAATTTGATTTTTCTCAAATTTTATTTAGAAAATATTAGTGCCTTGGGAATTATTTTCATTAATGTAGCAGAAATATTTATTATAGTAATTATAGGGGAAATGTTCACTTGATTGGTGACTGTAAAAAACATCAAATTAATGGATAGATTAATCATGATGTTCTGGACCCAAAATAAAAAATTACTATAACCATGGATCATTATAAGTTATAGGATATGTAATAGGAATTTTGATGCTCAATTTCTAACTCTAGTGAGATGAAGAGGAACATTACGAGAGATTACCCTATTGATATTCAAGGGAAGAGCTTCTATAATGAACTCAAAGATCCTTTTTACCCAAAGTGTCAGTAAAATAAAAGGTGGTATGAATTTTGTTGGATGACATTATGAATGATGGGCATGATGAACCCCATGAAGATGATGGAATGAACCAATTAATTTCTATGAGTTAATTTAAAACGTTTATGGAACCTTTGTCAATGACTTGATTAAGGAATGTGAGTTGGAAGAGAATAAAAGCTCACTCAACAAAACTGTTCAAGAGGAGATTGAATGAGAAAGGTCTATTCAGGGACTTTATGATGATATAAATAATTGGTTTGATTCATAAGTATAATTTCTCTACACTAAAATGGAACAATAAATTATCAACTATAAATATTATCTTTCAGTTATAAATGTGATATAAATAAACATTGAATAAATCATTGCGTCCAATAAAGGTCCTGACATTCAAGACATATCTTGGATATACAGTTTAAATCTAAAATAAACTTCTTTTTCACCATTAGACAATGATTATGAACCTTAACAAAGATATAATACATGGAGAAGAGGTCGAAACCCATGGGTTAGAGGCTGTTTCCTTATGAATGTGAGCCTTAAAGGGAAATAAAAAACTGATTATATATTTTCATTTTTTATGATTTTTTATGCCATGTCTCACCCCATCATATCCTTATGTAGTTTCTTCTTCTAATAAATGGATGAAGGCCTTTTGGGTGCAAAATAATAATAATAATAATTAAATAATAATCATTGAATACCTATTTAGTTAAGAATAATTATTAATAACTAATAATAATTATTTAATTACTAACTGTTATTAATAATTTTTAATTACTAATTAATAATAATAAATTTTTACTTACTAATTATTAATTTTTTATTATTAATTAAATAATAATAAATATTATTAATTACTAATTAAAAATAATAAATACCATTAAATTTTAGTTATTATTAATTAATTACTAATTACTAATTAATTTTTTGTTAATTACAAAGTAAATAATATCTAAATAATAATAAAAATTATTAAAAAGTTACAAAGACTAATTTATCGTTATTAATTAAATAAAATTCATTAGTAATTTTTTGAAAAAAAATAAAAATTTATTTTTATTTTGTTCAATAATAATATATTGTTAATTGTTATTATATAAAATATACTAGGGTCTACAGCTCATTTTTAGTAAAAAATATATCTTTTTAACTAGGTTGAGAAATAAATCTTACATTACTCGGAGGCCTATTGACCTAGGGATTACATGGTGGAGAGGCATGTATAAGAATCCTACAACATGTCATAACACAAGTCAATAACCATGCCAGCCCTGCCAGATTCATTACACATATCGTACAAGATATGCGTACTTCATTTTCCCTATCAATTCCACTACATATTGATGGTTTGATGCACTATGATATGTAACCCCTTGATCACAAAATGGTGTGTGGGGATAAGGATAGATTATACGTTTCATGACACTTATCTCTATTTCAAGCCACCCACCTGATGATAATTGTGTAGCGGCCTACTACACCACCATACTGATTCTCCTATCCATATGACCAGTTCCACTATATTGAGAGTTACCCCATAAGGCACCCATACACCCCACATCAATAAATCTACCACATAGAGTTGTAGATACTATAGAATCTATTATATTTTTTGTTTCTAATTATAGGGGTTTGAATTATTGGGTTGGTGTCTGAGAATGATCTTAAGACTCTTTGCAAGTAGTTAAGTAAGATCCAATCAAGGACCTTATGTATGAGGATTCTAAGGCTATCATTTCTTACTATAATGTGGTTGTTTGTAGTGGTAAAATAGTTGGTGGTTATTTCATTTTGAAATGGATGTTTTGGGAATCTAGTAATAAGTAAATTTATATTTATGAAGGTAATAAGGCTCAATATATGGTTATATTTTATTATCAAGGAAATATTGTTTTTATTAAGGGTGAAAATGTGGATATTAATATATATGATAAAGGGATTGTAAAAAATAAATCATGGAGTTCTCAAGGGGAATTTTTTGGGAAAAAAAACCTTTCTTTGAAAAGGAACATGATGAAACTAAATGAATGTCCAGTGGTGATCTAGACATATGTTATTTATAAAAGATGATGAGCTATCTTATGTTGAAAACAACTCTAATCTAGAAATGATTAAAAATGACTCAGAAAAAAGAAGGGGAAGGTTCTTTATTGATTAAAAATAAACAATTGTCTTCATATATGGATGAAGAAATTATTATGTGGAAGAATTCTAAGATATATATGACAGGTTGGAACCTAGAATTTTGGGATGGTTCTCAGAACTATGGTGGTAGATATAAATGAATATGAATGTAATTTTCATCTTGATTGGGTTATTGCAGAGGATGTAGGATTGAAGTTTCAAACTGATGAATATTTGATGATGAATGTGTTTTCTTTTTTTCATGATCATTTAGTTGAAAATTTATTCCAGTCTTCTTATATCTGATGTTTTTAATTTTTATTTATTTGTGGGACACTTGTAATTAATTTAACCCCTTTTACTTTGTTTCAGTGATCTTTTCTTGATTAATTTTATTACGACCATGGGGATGGGATTTCAAATCCTGGGTTCATACTATTTCTTGTTAGCTAATTTATAATTATATGTATTGTTTTATCAATTATAATATATTATTAATCTAGTCATAGAGAAGGGAAAGTTGAATCCCACATTAAAAATCCACAAGAATTTCAAGGGCACCCTCCCTTATAAAAGAAGGCCTTGGTTGGATGTGTAGTTATATTTTCATATCACTTAATTAGAAGTAATTATGGATGTAATAATAGTAAAATTATGGAAAAATTATATATTTATATAAATAAAAACAAAATATAAGAAAATGAAAAACAAAAAAAATTATATCTAAAAAGATTAGTATTTTTTAGGACAAACATATGGTGTCATGTACTTCAACACCATTATACCTCAACTGAGACCATATCCCTTGAGAAAATAAACAGATTTGGGATGTATAAAAGACTATAAGACTATAAATTCCTTTCAAAATAATTTCTAAAAATAAAAAAGTCTATGATTTTTTATAATATTATTTCTTAAAAAACCCATATAAAAACCCAAGATGAGATGAAGGGGCACACGTTTGGGGACCTCAGACCATGATAAATGCGATTTTTTGGAAATGAAATGTGGGAAATTTAGGTTATAAAATTTTAATGGTCTATATTTGAAGTAGTTTTACCCTTCGAGGGTGTGTGGCCTGTCCATGGTGGCTCACATGTTTGTTAGTTTTTTTTCATGTAAAATCCAGTACATTAAATATATATATGTATATATATATTCATGGCATACATGATCGTGAATATCTATGCCATGGAACTACCTTCATAGGGGAAAATATACCCTACCACACCGATACCCATAATGGGAATTGAAACTGAAGCCACGCCCCGCCATTTAAGGTGGTTTAATTCATAGAACATTTTTCAAAGAAAAGAATTAGCTTCAACCATTCAATGGAGACCTTAACATCAAAACCCATGTCGATATATTTAAACACACTCATATCTATCTATTGATAATATATCTAACCCCACACCCCATGCATAACATTCCTACAAAATTATTTCACTCACCACCATCCATAGATCTGACCCCCACTCCATTGACCCATCTCCCACCACCTATAGGATTTTCCCTATGTGATAGCCATAGATTTTTGGCACTAGTCAACCCCCATATTATCACTTATTTCATGTTATAAAACCATAACATACCTTTTATCATGTGAAACACTAGAAAATGAGTGAGTTCACTCTATCACTATGTAGACCTTCTCTCTCACCTATGTCCTAGGTTATAAACAATAATGAGTGAAGGATTTTTGATTAGAGGAATCCTAAGGGATATTGATTTGAGTTTTCCATTTTGACTATTTCATACACTTCTAGTGATTGAAGTTATAAGATATAGTTGCGAAGACCACGGGGTAAGGAGAAAAAATGATATGAAAACCATTTATAGCATTATATATAATATAATTCAATACACATTAATCATGATGTATGAAAAATATGAAAATATGAGCTCATGTATCTTACTATGAGGCACCATTGATATAAAAACCTTAGATTTTTCAAGTGTATTACGTGTCCAATTCACCAATTAATATTTTTTTTGCACTGTGGATTCATTGGGATGAATTTAATAAGGTTATATTGGGTTCCAGAGTGTTTATAGGCCTTTTTTACAATTCATGGTTTGAGAATAGTTTCTCTAATCCATACTAATTATGTAAGAAACCATGAACCGTTTTTAAAGTATCACCTAAGGTGATGCAAGATTAAGGCACACAAACTGACAACCCTTACAGACTCCCTCGAAAAACCATGTGACATACCCTAGGGTGGTGCATGGTTAAGGTAATTGATTTGAAAAATCATGAGGTCCCCTCAGTAGACCATGTGAAAGCCTACAGTTTCAATAACACGGTTGGAACATGGTTTGGGAAACCATGAAAATAGACCAGGCAAGTCTCCTAATCGAGGTATTAGACTTGAAACATTATCACATGGTTAGGAAATCCATGTGATGAAACATGTACACGTGAATTTAATGACCATAAAATCTTTATGAATGACCTTTTATGGTCTTTTTTGATCTATTATTCTCTTAATAGGATGCTCTATCAAACCACGAGGATACTCTATCCTTACATGATGATTTCCTATCCTCTAAACGTTCATTCTAGAATATCCATGTTAGTTAGTGATCATGAATTGTGGTATGTGATTCTAAACCCCTATTCTTTTGGATTCTCTCAACACATACACCTAATTCAACTTTCTTATTCAGATATGTGCATGGATATACGAGGGATCAATTTTTTCTATGTGGATTAGAATATTAATTGTTCCATTATTTGTAGATTTATATAAGACCTAGTAATTTGACAATGTATCTTGTTCAGATCTTGATCTACCTCTAAAAATGATAATATCATCATTATGTGATCATGGATATTCTTCATAAAAGTATTCTTGAAGTAATATTGATGATAGAACAATAATCCATTGAAACTATTTTGGTAGTTTAACATTGGATTCTATGTCTTAATTAAATCCATTTGACTAGGCTCGATCTCTTATGAGAAGTGGGTGTTTCCAAGTATGTTTTATTAGATTTATCACCTTGAAACTCTCTTCCTCTTAAATCACATATTGGATTTTTTTTCTAATGAAAAATTTATTGTGGATCGATGCCTATTGACTAAACCCAATGTTATTTTTGAGATTCAATGATTAATTCATTATTTTCTCTCGTATTAGAAATAAATCTGATGATTAGACATCCTCTTATTCAATATAACTCATATGTATTTCCATTTAGGAGATCTATGAGGTAAGTAATTCTACACATACATTTTAGTCATAGTATATTCTTGGTTATCTCTTTTTAAACTCCTTCTTATTGAACCATAACCTAAGAAATTCATACTTGATGTGTGAGATAGTTCTTTGTGGGTGTGAAATGTGATTCAGTCATTGAAACATTAGAGATTATTGTAGTAAATTCTCAATGAGACCGAGGTTGGATGTTCCTTAAAATTTGGGTTCCTTATACACTGTCATTTCCATGATATGATTATTTTTATGGCTTAGTTTTTTACTATCTATTTTCTAATATTTCTTGTATGTGCATGTGTAGTTAATGAGACACACATATAATGCTTGATTCCATGAGTGTTTCTAGTATATTTTGTTATCAGGGCTGATCTTGATCACATGTTGTAATATGTTGAAAATATATTATCACGACGATGTTCTATGATTTAAGTTATTATGATTTTTCATATTGTGTGTATTTACCATTCCATGGAGGTATTTTCATGGTACACATAAAAGGTGGACCATCTTAGAATGATTACCCCTTTGATAGTGAGTGTGTATGGCATGCATCGATGAAGTTGGTTGACTCATTCATAGTGTTGGAGCATGAAATCCTTGTGGCCAACCCAAAATTTGATTCCATGTGGATTCCATGTAAATGTCCACTAGTTGGCCTAGTAACCTGACTCGATACATAATGGCAGGTTATGAGGTTCATGTTTCTTATCCCAAGGGAGTGTCACATTGTGATGTCATTGTGGACTGACCCATGATAATGAATTTTTCACCAACCCTATGGCTAAATCTTGATCATTTCCTACATCTTTTATGAACATCCGTTCCCCATGGAACCAATATAGGTATATCCAGGGCTCATTATGGCTTGGATAACACATAGACACTCATCGTATGACAGTTTATGCATGTTCTTACATTTTTTTTTCTCATAGAATACACTAGTTATACCTATTCACACTTTTTAAGGATTTATTTTTGGTTTCCTACTAGGTTATATTATTCACAACCTACAAGATAATCTCAATGCATGTTCAAAGTTCAGAGATAGGGATCCATGAAAGGGAATGGGGATCATGGAAGTTAGTTGAGATTAGAATCATGAAGCCAGTATAATAACCATGATGGACTCTTGAAGATTTCTATTTTTTTACTTTATTTACTTATCAACCTAAACTTTATACAACATTTGGGATTTCCACAATGGGATTTTATTTATTTATATATATAATATGTTCACCATCCAAAATTACATTATTATGATTTATTCATCCACATTGATTAATCCGATTTTATTCTATTTTATTTATATTTTCAGAATATAGTTAGGATATTGAGGGTATTGTCTCCCCATCGATGGTGTTCATACCCCCCCACAACTTTTCATAAACCTATTTCATATGGGGAGGTGGTTATTAGGTATTTTGGATCTCCGTCTTTGACTTGGTGTCTTGGGTCGGGGGCATTAAAAAATGGTATCAAATCATATTTTTATTCTTGACATTTAACTAACCCAAGACATGGTTGAAAGGAGACGTGTTATGTGGTACTCAAGTAAAGGAGTTTCCATGTTCCTGGCCATCTCATGTGTAATGGAACTCCAAGTTACCATTGATTGGATTTCATTATATTTTTATGATATTTGAACATGTTCATGCTTCATGATTATAAACATAAGATCAATTTCCATTTATATGCATGTTGTGTGTCGCATAATAGATCTTTTATTTAATTCATTGAATTGTTCTTTATGTTTGGATATAATTTTTTTCTCTGATGATATACATATATATTTTTATTTAAATTTTGATATATATGTTTTCATTTATTATCTGGTCATTGGAATGTTGTTTTGTTATAGAAATATATGTGACTATGACTAATTTTTTGGGATGAAAAACCTTTGATATTATAATGAATTCTATACCTTTGGTTATGGGTAACCCCTAGGAAAAACATTTTGTGATCCCTTATACTATTTATGATCTTAAAAAATGAATTTATATGTTTAACTCTTCATGTGGTTTAAAAAAAGATGCCTCAAAGGATACTCATGAGACTACCGGCTGACATGGGATGAGATTCTCCCACAAGAGAGAATTCTAAAATTCCGCAACCTGCTATGAAAGAGGGTACAATAGAGAATGGTTCCACCCTAACTCTTGTGGTGTAATAAGCGGTCCCACCTTAGCAAGGATACATTCCTCATGTTCTTACCCTAGATAGAGGGGAACTGAGTTCTAGTGTTTACTAGGATAGAGACTTCGAACATTAATAACCACCATCATTTCTGGGAATTGGGGACCATAGGATGCATAATAATGGATAGATATCATATATTTTATCTTTGAACCCAGTGAGACACCTGTGGATAAAAAGATAAAGCTGGTTGTGTTCATGCTACAAGAACCCACAAGGAGGTGGTGGGACTTGATGTGTTGGGCTAGAATATGTGAGTGTATCACCTAGGAATCCATTAGGGACCTGATCTTATTGGAATTATTTATTGGTATTCTAAAATTGGAAGGTTACTAGGAATTTATGGATCTTCAACAAGGATCAATTACCATGTATACATACACCACTTGGTTATCTGAGATACTTTGTTTTTCTCTTCTATTGGCCGGAAACTAGGTACAAAAGAAAAATAGATTCCAGACCAGTCTAAATCATGAAATTAGATGGAAGGTTACTACTATTGACCAAATTAAATTCCTATAGGTTATACGTAAGTCCTTTACTATTGAGAAGGATCTAGAGGAGGATCGAGTACTTGGTCTTCTTCCACCCTTTAGTGCTCATGAGGGCAAACCACCTACTACTATGATGAGTTCTTCATCCTATAGTAAGAACAAGAATATGAAGAATATACAACATGTTATTAGTATGTTGGTGGAGAAATTTACTGATTCTTTATCCCCATCACGGGGAGTTCTATAGTAATTTTATTGTGGTAAGGTTAGACATTATGAAATGTTCTGCACATCACCTCAGAACAGGTTTCGACAGTGTGTACTAATTGTGAATCTATAGTGGGTTTTCTTTGGGGATTTGTGGCTGAGTTTCTACAGTGGTGCAAGACTGATGGAATCTATGGAAAATTAACCTTTCTAGGTTACTCAGTAGTTTTCTCAGATGATTACAACTTATACAAGTCACATAGCTCAGCGATAGGGTCCCAGAGGTAAGTAAGGTTAGATATATGTAGTGGAACAGACTGCAGTAGATGATTGTAAGGAAAAATATACCATTCAAGGAAAAGTCTTGATCAATTCTAAACATTATAATGATTTCTTTCATACAGGTTCTTATTACTTTAAATATTCACATGTTATTTCTAGTATTAACTTACCATCCATGTTATCTTCTGATATTATTTCCCTCTATACAACATTGGCATGAATGTCAACCCTATTCAGTTATTTCTATAGTGTACTATAGTTATTTATAATTATGGACACCAATAAGACTTTCTTACTATGGATATGAAGTGATCTAAAATAATTCCTAAAATGTATTGGATGACAAGATTTAGAGAACACATTGACTAAAATCAGATAATGGAATAATATTCACCTCATAAGAGAGATAATTTCATTATGAATGGTGAGTGATTGTCGGGATCATGTATAGTGGGTCCATATGTGAGATAGATTGAAATTATTATGACATAGATTGTGGGAATGGACCTTTCATAAAGATAAATGGTATCAAACTCATTTTTACTATAGTTCTATAACTCTACCTAGACCACATTCGATATGAATTCATCAGAATTCCCATAAATAGTGGATTTTAGTTCGATATAGATCACATGATAGGAATGTAGAACAATTCATACAACTTTATCGTATGGCTCTATACTAGTTAAAGGAGATAAATTGAAACATGAGGACTTAGAATATAAGGGTTTTATTATTCCATGAACATCACCTTGGGGTCCACCGGTTATATTAACCATGAAGGTAGATGGTATACTTCAACTCAGCATTGATTCATGAAAGATGAATTAGGTGATTGGGAATAAAAATACCATTATCCTATGATTAATGATCTGTTTGATTAGTTATGGCATGGATAGTGGTTCTACAATATCTATATATGATTAGGAAATCACCCATAACTTTTTAGAGAGGATAAAATCATGAATGAGGTGTTTCAGATTATGTATGTTCTATTCGAGTTCTTAGTGATTCCATTTGGAATTATGAATACACATCCAATTTTCATGTATCTCATGAGCTGATATTCCACCAATATCTCGACACATTCTCTATGGTGTTTGTTGATGACATCCACATTTAATCACTGACCCTAGAATAACATTCCAGACATCTTGAGATAGACATGAATATGCTTTGAGAACATTAGATTATCAACAAGACTTCAAAGTATCACATTTGGATTCATAAGATTTAATAATTAGGGAATTTTGTTCTTATGACTAGTATACCCATGGAACTAGAGAAATATTAGGTACTGATGTCCTAATAATGTCCTAATAACATGTTTGATATCAAATGTTTTTTGAGTTTAGTTGTGTACTATGAATATTTTATCCAAGTCTCCTCCCATTTACAAAAAACCATCACTATGTTAATAAGAAATGGGTGACGTTCCAGTGGTCAGACCAGTGTGAAGAGGATTATCATGAGCTGGAGAGGAGGTATACTATATCCATAGTTTTGATCCTTCCTAATATGGGTAATTTTTAGGCAATATTCTATGATGCAGCATGAGTTAGTTTGGGGGTAGTTTTGATGCCATGTGAGAAGGTTGTGGCTTATGGGTCTTGTTAGCTGTAACCCCATGAGATGAACTATCCTAACCATGATTCATAGATTATAGCCATGGTACACACATTGAAGTATTGGATATAATATCTCTTGGTGAAGATATTTTTTATCCACATGGATCATAAGATCCATCATTATATCTTCACAGAGTGGGACCCAAATTTGAGGAAGAGGTGTTGGGTAGGGAACCTATAGAAAATTTATTTTGAGATTGCCTATACACCATGTAAAGGTAACATAATTTTATATTTTCTTAGACATAAGATTAAGGTTTCACATGATCTTTGTGAATAAACTTCAGAGGAACAATGGAACCTTATGAGATTATTGGAATATTGGAGGTTAAATGCTTCAAAGAACCAGGGATCAATGAAATGTGCCCCATTATTGGTCACATATTATTTTTTAGACTGGGTGAAAGATAATAAACAAACCAACCCATGATATTTTGTGATACAGTAACATCTAGTAGGTGGTTATATGTTACTTGAATGGTCATTGGATGATGATGATGTGATCTTAGTACTTGGTTGATGTGGGGCCCTTCCTTATGCAAGGGAAGACCTAATTGAATACTTCAATAACACTAAGTGGTCATTAAATCCTGGTTTGATATATATATACAAAACAATTAGGGGGAAATTCAGGTGTCCAAGTATGAAAATGGATATTGTTGGATTAATTTCCAAATGAACTACCTTCATAAGATAAAGGCTATGGACTAATGCTCCAGTGGTTTACTCCAATCACTTCTTATGTCCATATGAATGTTTTAGGATCTAACACTGGAAATTGTTATGGTCTTTCCCAGGATGCCAAGGATCTATGATATTGTATGATTAATTTTTTTATTAACTAATGAAATTTGTATATTTCTTACTAATTTGTGAGATTCAGTCTCTATATGAGCTAGGGAAATCATATAACCAAGATATTGCACACTTTCATGGAGCTAGATTGAGAATTGTATCTAATCGAGACACATGTTTTACATCATGGTTTTTGTAGGTATTTCATATGGACAAAGGTACTCAGATGATATTCATCACAATGTGTCATGCCTAAAAAATTGGATAGTTAAAGAAGATAATTCATATATTAGAGTATTTTCATCAAGATTAAATTCTATTCTTCAGTAGAGACTGAGATGATCACCCCAATTTTGATAAGTTTTCAAAAAAAATTGATTATTGGGCTTTGTTTTAGATTTAACCTTATGAGGAAATTTATATTAAGCCACATCATTCACCAATTTTTTTTACATGAGGCTAGTGAGGCCTTATTTTTGGGACCTAGTATAGTACATGATACATTAGAGAGAATTATCCTGATTCAGAAGATATTGATCAAAACATAGAGTAGGCATCGGCTTTAGGTTAAACACAGAAGAAGACCTTTGGTGATTTCTATAACTAACCAAATTTTTCTAAGAGTGACGGATCATCTAGATCATCAATGTTTGGTAAAGTAATGTAAGATATTGATATGAGTTTTGGGACTCTCTGATATCAGTGAGTAGTCAGATCAATACCATAATATCAGTATCTTTCTTATCACTAATTTGGTATGAAAGATTTGTATCATTTTTCTTAGCATTATAGGTTAATTCATGATATTACCTATTAAATTTACGGATATGATTTTGATTTGGAGATTTTATCATCATACAAGGAACACCCAATGTGGATTGTAGATAAGAGAGAGAAATTCTATTGAGGGAAGATGAAACTACTTGTCCATATCATATGTTCCCATGGATAGATCCTAGAGGATATTTTGGAGTGGGAGGTATATGTTTGGGATTAGTCTCCTGAGTTATTCAAGCATGTTGTTTATATAATTTTCTTAAGGGAGGGAAGTCATTTGCGAGTAAGATTCTAATGACCTTATATTTTTAGGTGAGTTATGAGTTAAATAAATCCTTCAATATTATATTTATGATCTATGAATTGATTGGGATGTGTTATGGATGGTTTTGGTTGGTTCATAGTGTTTTATTGGCCTTTTTAAAGGTGTATAGTTTGAAAACAGTTTTCCAAACTATATTGATTCTCTAGGAAATTGTGCACCATGTGGAAATAGCACATGATGCGGTTCTTGGTTAAGATGCATAGTTTGACATCATGTGTCCTACCCATAAAACCATTGGACATCCCTTGTGGTGGTGCATTGTTAAGGAACATTGTTAGAGAAACTATTTGTCCCCCACTGATAAACCATGTGATAGCCTCCAGTGCCAACAGCATAGCTGTAAAATGGTTTAACAAACTGTGCACCCAAATGAAACATCATTCTTATGATATGCTTTATCATCTCGTGGTTGGGAAACAATTTTAAAAACCATGGGGCCAGACCATGTCTTCATGACTATGATGACATGAAAATTCTCCTCTATATCCATTTATGGTATGTGTAGACCCATTATTATTTCTATTGGAAACCATCTTGAACCTTAAGACTACTTTGGTCTTCCTTAGAGATTTCCTCTCATCCAAACATTGATTTCGGTGAATCCAAGTGAGTTGATGACTAGAAATTGAGGTATGTGATAGAAATCCCCCATTATTATGGTTTCTCTCAAGATCTAAACCAAATTCCACCGCCTACTTGAGATATGTGAATGGATCTATGTTGTATCTAGGTTTTATCTGAGGATATAATAATGAATTGTTCATTTTTCCTCTAATGGCCCGAAGGCCTTCATTTTTATTGATTTTGATAATCCACCTTTCATGGCGTGAGGTGGAACCCTTAAAAGTCCCATAGGCATATGTATCACATGGCCTGTAGGCCTTAGTGGAATTCATTGCCCGTAGGCTTAAAACATTAAATACAACCCAGAATAACTACTTGGAACTACTCCTCCCACTATCTTCATCATGAAATCAGATCTCCACCTTCGCATGGTTGTTCGACTCGGCATTCCCGTGCATGTACAGGCTTGTCCCGATGATAGGTGGCATACCCTCTCATTCATGCAATCTGTTTAGCTTCTACTTTGGTGAAAGGTCCTTGCTCATCCTCCTTGTAGAGCTTGTTCCTTGAAGGTTGTCTGGTTTTCATCTGCACTTAAGGTGGCCCAAAGGCCTTGAGGTGGCCCTAAGGCCTTACTGACCCGAAGGCCTGGGTGGCCCGAAGGCCTTAAAGGACTCAGGGACCAAACCAATGGCCTGAAGGCCCAAACAGAGGCATATTCCTGGATGCTACAGTGCCAAATAGTGCCTGCTATAGTTCCCGCTACAGTACCTACTACAGTACTGCTACACTACCTGCTACAGTACTGCTACAGTACCCCCCAGAAATTCTGCCTCCGCCTGGATTTGATCCCTGATCGCTTAGATGCACTTACAGAGTCCTTACCAACCAGGCTAAGGCTCATGTGAAGTTCTTCATTTCATTATATATTAGTGTTGACATAGATAGTTTATATTTTCTCTTGGTAAGATCATGATCTAACTATAACACTAATCATCTCACATGTATGTGATCATGTATTATCTTCAAAGAACTATTCAAGATATTATATTGATGATAGAACTACAATCCATTGATTGTAATTTGGTAATTTTATGGCGTATTCAACATATCAACAACATCCCTTTTACCATGCATGATATATCATGAATTGGGGATGATTCCATTTAAGTTATCATAGACTAGTCATCTTGAAACTCACTTATTCTTGAATATCATCTTGGATATCTTCTCCAATGATAGACTGATTATGTATCAATGTTTTTTGACTAATCCTGAGCTTTATTTCAAGTCTCAATGATGAATTAATAGTCCATTCTTGAATCAATAACTAATCTAGGTAATTGACATACTCTTCTCTAATATACCTCAGAACCATTTCTATGGATTTGATCTATTGGGTATGTAATTATAGAACTACCTTATTGGATTAGAATCTTCTTGGGTATCTTTTATATAACTCCTTTTTGATAAACCATAACCATATGTAGGAATCATTGACATGTTATCTACTTCTCCATGAGTGGGCAATGTGATTCAGGCTTCTATCTTTTGAATAATATTGGAAAAGTTCAACAAAAATACTGAGGTATAAAGTACTTTTCCATTTGGGTCCCTTGTATACTCTTATTTCCTTGATATGATTCTTCTTATGGATTAGTTTGTAACCATATTTGTTTTATATTGATTGTGTGTACATGTTTATTCTATGATACCCACATTAAATGCATGATTCTATTAGAATTTATATGGTATATTTTTTCCATGCTTGATGTTGTTCACATGTTGTTATATGTTTCTTTTATACTCTAGTAATTACATACAATTATTTTCATTATTATTCCCTACCATTTTTTTATTTACCTTTCCCTAGATTTATATATTTGTACCCATAAAAGGTGTATTGTCGTTATATGATTATCCATTAGAAAGGGAGTGAAAACAACATGTGATGATGGTGGTGGTGTCCCCTTACATAGGGTTTGATAATGAAAACCATGTGGCCATCCTAAAATTTGATGCCTTTGGAAACCAAGTAAATTTTAACTAGTGGGACTTGTGTCCTAACCTGAGACATAATTTCATGTTACGATGACCTTATGGAATGTCGAGAGAGAGTGTCACGATATGGAAACCTTATGATAAAACAAATGATAGTGACATATTTATTATCTTTGTTTCTAACACTTGATCATTTCTGACGTCCATGATGACTATCCATCTGGCATGGAGCTGATATAGGTTCAATCAGATCTTGTGGTGGCATGGTTAACACATAAATTCTTAGTGGTTGAATGTTTCATATTTCATTAACAATTATTTTTATCATGTAATACACTTGTTATACCTACACACACTTTTTAAGGACACATTAGTGGTGTCTTTTTGGGTTTTATGACTCACACTATACAAATAAATCTTAATATTCATCTTGAATTCATGTATAGGGATCCGAGAAATAGAACGGGGCCCCTGGTAGGTGGTTAATCTGGGGAATATGGAGCTAGTAACTGAACTAGGAATAACTCTAAAATATTTCTACTATGTTAAATTATTTACATGTTTTCCTGCACTTTATCACTAGTCTGGATTTATATACTATGAGACAATTTTTTTTGTTTTTATGACATGTGTAAAATTTGATATTATATTATTATTGATAGTTATTTTTTACTTTATTACTCTTACTTTATTATATTTTTTTATTTATTTTTGGTATACAGATATGATACTAATGTTATAGTCCCCACATAGATAGCATTTGGACCCACACTTTTAGTCAACAACATCTTTCATATAGGGAGGTGCAAATGAGGTATTGTAGCTCTCAGGATCAACCCAGTGGTTTTGGTTACGGTGTAAAAACTGAAACCTCTAAAATTCCTTTGGAATCAATGTCATCAAATTGTGTTCCAATAAAGAGTATGGGATTAGAAAAATTTACTTTATAGAGAAAAATGAACCCAGGATGATCCCAGAGCCCCTTACCATTTCATATCAGCTCTAAAGAAGAAATATGTATTAGGAAATACTATGATAATTAAATAATAATATAAGGAATTTTTTAAAATATAACATTATTTTTCCAAAAAATTAATTAAATGGCATGCATCACTTATATAAGAACCTGACCTAGTTGCCCGGAGATAGTGCCTCATTTTATTACATAAGAATATAAACTTGAAATATGCATCCTGATGGACCAATAAGTTTAGTAGATTTTGGAAACAAGATAAATATATATTCTCAACATTACATCATGAAAGGAAATAAAACACTAAATTATTCCATTAGAAACATCCATGCCTCCTAGATTGTGCATGAAAGTCACTTATAACTTACTTCGTCATATCATGAGAAAGTAAAACATAAAGAAGGGGTGAGCTGAAATGCTCAGTAAGAGTAATAAATACACAATAAGATAACATAAACATTAGACATGGTGAATAAATAAAAACACATGCCTTTACAAAAAATAAATTTGAATATATTATGACAAGAATATGAGATGAGTAAATAATGCCATAACTAAAAAGATATAATCATGGGTTATCAAGTAGCTAAATAACCACATTAAATTTAAATTACTATATTTATAATGAGGTAAGTGCGTATTCCAGACATTCTAAAACACAATTTCAAGGATTCTACCAAGATGTATTAAAATGATTAAGGCCTCGGCTAGAACAGTAACTCAAAATGGGCAAGGCCTCAGCCAAGTCCACATATATTTGTCTCATGATACCAACCGATGTATATAGGGAATATATTGGTCCCCACCCATCATATAATAAGTCCAATTAATTCCTCATATGAGTGGGGATAAACATAAAAACCATATAAATTCATATTGATACTCACATAAGAAATGTAAATAACTCTCCCAAAACATTATGCTTAAACACTAACCATTCAGAGTAAACTACTGAATGGTTTTAGGATAGAACATACATAATAAAACTATTTATAAACCATAAAATTAAATACCGTATATGATATAATAAAATAATAATCCCAATAATACATAAGAATCAACAAGAGTGTTGAAAGAGACGAAAATACTATTCTAAATTCATGCAGTAATTCTTGAGATTAATGGTCTTTTTTTGAAAACAAGAGTTCTTTTTGAAATTTTTTTGTATAAAACCAGAAGTAAAGTAAGATATTATTTTCATAAAAAAATTAGTGATTTTATACAGATAATGGTTTCTAAAAACATATTATAGAGTTCCCTTCAAAATATGTAAGAATTTGGGAAATTCCCCAGAATTGAGCTTGTAATTCCGAAATAATTTTAAAAAATATATTAAAAATGTGAAACTCCTCATAAAATAAGGAAGGATTATAGTTTTTAAACATATATATATATATATATATATATATATGACCAACATATAAGTTATGAGGATTATATAATAATACATAAAAATTTTATTGAGGTAATTAGACAATAAAAGTAACCTGAATGAAAATGGAGGTTCCAGTGGGTAACCCTTACCTTAAGAATGAATCTATTCTACTCTTTAACTTAAGGTCTTGGAATATGAAATTATATGTATTAATAAAATATTTCATAACCTATTAGACATATATTTAGTCTATCATAATTCTTTTTAGTTCATTTATGCCTTTATTTATAAGTTATTATAATGAATTTTATCGTTCCGGAGTGTTTATTTTAGTTATTTTCATAATCAGTTCACTTATACTTAAGTTATGGAGTTCATGTGGAATGGATGTAAATATCCAGAATTAAAATTACATATTATTTATGAACATACTTATGTTTTAATTTTCATTTATATCATTTTGTTATGATGAAATAGGATGAATCATTAGATGAAATATTAATGACATTCACCTAGATTATTTTGGCGGTATTTTGATTATTAGGAGCTAGTTTGGTCATATGATTTAATAATATGTAAATATACTGGTTACATAATATTAATTTGGTTATAATACATATATTTTATTCTGTTTTAATAATAAAAATTGTTTTATGACCAACAATGAATGAGAAAATGAATAATGAAACTTTGTCGTCCATGAATGTTATAAATTGGAACCTCATGGATGTTGATTTCGTTTATAAAATAAAAGAGAGATAGTAAGAATATTGATGATGGTTATTCCATTAAAAATATATAATTATAGTATATTGATGATACTGGAGCTCTCATGGTCATTTTTACAATGGAGGTGGGTAGAGGATAGTAAAAGAAGATGAATTGAAATTAAACTAAATGAAAAAAGAAGGGTGCTTTACCTCTTGAAATAATCTCCTTGAGAACCTCATTAAGGGAAGGGGTTTTGGTATTTTAAAGACCAAGAAATTATTTTATGAGGGTAGTGAATTGGGAATGTTATTTTGGAATAACATTGAGGATCTTCAAACCTTAGAGGAGTGAAGAGAATAGGGAGTGAGGGGGGTTATATAGTGGGGGAGACGAGTGAATTATGAATATTTTATTCATTATTTTATTAATTCCATAAAGAAAACCAATAAAGTTGGTTCATGTTACCTATAATAGTAATAAGTTAATTTGAGTTCAAGTGAAGTTACCTACCATCACTCATGATGTCATAAATAGTGTATTTAACAGATAATATTCATATACTGTATTTTACAGTATTTCACTATTCATAAAAAATTCAAGAATTTCTTAAAAATCCCAAAAATTCACCCCTACCATTTTTCGATGTGTAGAATTCAAAAATGAAAGCCATTTTTAAAAAATAATTTCCAAAATATTATTAATTTAATTTTTAAATAAAATCATCGTTAATTTGAAAAATAACAATTTTAAAGGTATAATTAGTTTTTTATCATATTGAAAAATTAATTAAGATCTCATTATCGTATTAATTTAAGAAAATAAAATAATAATATTATTTACTATTCATAAGGGTTATATTACTATTCATAAGGGTATTTTACAATTCATCAAAAAACAAGATTATTCTATCAGGCACCAAATGACTTACTGATCACAAATCTAGATGAAAGTTTTTCGAAATTCAAAACATAGAAGAGTAAATGTTGTGTTTAGAAAGTATATTATAAAATGTGTTTTCTTGTAGGGTGTTGGGAGAAAATCTCTCAAGGCATCATTGAAGCATTTTTGAGGTGATTGTGTTTGTTGACAAAGTGGACATTTGTGCTGTGATTGTTGACAAAGAAAACCATGACATACAAATTTGTTGACAAAGGGGATTTCATGGTGGAATGTAAAGTTCAAGAGCTATAGTTAACGATCAATGTTTGATTCATGAACTTCGACAAAGTAATGGATGATCTGGAGGCGGTACAAAAAGAACAGATACAAGGTGGTGCCGTTTTCCAGTGTTTGAAAAATTGTTGGGCCTGAAAATCGACAAATGAAGAAAAGTGGTTTTGGAAATGGGACTTGCGCGCCGTGTACTTAAAGACTTGGAAACTTGCGTGACATATGTTTTTCAAGATCAGATCATCAAAATATGGAAAAGGGACAAGGGTCACGCAAGTATTGAGTTGTTCACGCAAGTGACTTGTGCACCGTGAAGAGACTTGCGCGCCGGTGCTTAGGAGGCTTGGGAACTTGTGCACTTATTGTTTTTCAGGATCAGATCTTCAAAATACGGTAAAGGAATGTGGATCGCGCAAGTATTGGTTTGGTCGCGCAAGTGAGTAGCACAACAGAGGTCAAGATGGTTGAGCTGCGCGCCAAGACCTGCGCGCTAGAGGGGGAATTGTGCACCGTCACGTAGGTAGTTTAAATGCCTATAAATACTGGACCACCCCTCCTCATTTCGAACAGAGTTCAATACTTAGAAAAATCAGAGCTCCCGTCGCGTAGGAGTGGAAGTCGCGCAATTGGTGTGTGGTCGCGCAAGTAGGGACTTGCGCACCAGTGTTGAAGTTGCACGCCATCTATTTGTTGTGCGCCTAAGGTGGTTTGGGCAGCAAAGGAAGTGCATCGCGTAATTTTGGAGAAGCTTAAGCTTGAGTCACCAAAGTGTTAAGAAATACTTGTGTTCCAGTGTTGACTTGCATGCCGAGACTTGTGTGCTGCCTTTGAGAAGGGTGCCAAGTAAGGTTGATTTCCAACAGTGATTCAGGGCTCCGTGGAAGCTGGGGGATTTTATGATCCTCTCCACCGGTAGTGAACCAGAGAGAGCGAGAGATAGGGAGTGAACCTTGGTAAAGCAGTGAGCTGACCCTAAATCATATAAAGGAAGTGAGCATGGGCATAGAAGTGATCTAGCCCGAACCTTGTAAATTGCAGTGTGCTTTAGTGAATTTGGTACATAGGCCCATCGCCATTGTATGCTTCTTGGACGTTGCCCAGTGAGGGTGAACCAAGTAAAAATTGTTGTGTCCTGTGCATGATTTTCTTTCTATTTATATTGTGCAGTAGGAAAGAGAGAGAAGAGTGTTTTTCTTAACAGCGAAACAAGATTAGAACGAGCTATAATTTTTAATTAGTCACACCCTAATTCACCCCCCTCTCAGGGTATTCAGCCTTGTGAACCTAACAATTGGTATCAGAGAAAGGTTGATTTTAGTTCTTCTCTCAATGGAGGTCACCAATCATAAAGGGATTCTGATCTTCGATGGGAAAAACTTTCAGCTATGGAAGAATCGGATGCAACACTACTCCGATCTTTGGGAATGGATGTATTCATAGCAATAATGCATGGCATAACATCTGATATTAATAGTGGTACATTATCAGAAGCTGAACGTAGAGAGTTGGATGCAGATTCCAAAACAATTAATGCCTTAGGGGAATCCCTATCTAATCCTATCTATACAAAGGTGATGTCATGAAAAACATCACGTGCCATGTGGGAAAATCTATTGAATATATATGAAGGAGATACAAAGGTCAGAGATGCAAAGCAACAAGTGTAGTGGAATAAGTATAAAGATCTGAAGATGAACCCGAATGAGTCTATTGATGCATTATTTGACAGGGTAAATATTGTTGTGGAAGATATGCGAGGTCTTGGTGAAGTCATTGAAAACATAAAGATTTTAAAGCGCATCATGAGGAAGCTTCCACCTTAGTTCAATCCTAATGTTTATATACTAGAAGATAAAGATCCCAAAGAGCTGACACTAGACAGCTTGCACAGTACCTTGGTTGCATATAAGATGAGGAATGATGACAACGAGTTTGTGGAAAAGGGAAAATCCAAAGATACGGAATTTAAGGCCATGAAATATCTCACCATTAAAGATTCTCAGGAAGAAGAAGAGACATATGAGGTTATGTCATTCCTTTCCTCAAATCATTAAAGAGGAAAAGGAAAGTTCAAAGACAAACTTCCACTCACTTGCTTTAGATGTGGAAAAGTTGGTTATCTTGCTGAAAGATGCCCCAAAAAGTTTCAAGAATAAAATAAATAAGATGATGTTGAAAATCCCAAGAAGAAGTCTTCAGCCTATATGAAAGGGAAGAAGTAGTTCAAGAAAAATTTCTTAAAGAAGAAGAATCTTCTTTCACAAGAAATAGATAGTTTAGATGAGTCTGAGGATGAAGAGGTTGAGGAGTTTAAAATTTTTAAAGGTCATGGAAAGAATGCAATGGTGGCTGTTGTTTTAGTGCACAAGAAAAGGGAGAAACCGATACTGATGATGAAGAAGAAGAAATTGAAGGGAGAGTTGACATGGAAGCTGAATTAGAAGTAGCTCTTGAGGAGATAGATGTTTGGAGAGCCAAAACAAAGAAATCTAACAAAATTGTTTGCGATGCCAAACTCTATATGCAGCAATAGGAAGAAGAGAAGTCTGAGTTGATGGAAGAAATTGAGAAACTAAAGTCATCAACACCAGAGAACTCAGAATATGTCAGTGAGTATAAACTCAAGATAGAATAATAGAAAACGGAGATCGATGGCCTGAATAGAAAATTGAAAGACCATGTCAACTGTATCAAAGAACTTGAAGAAGAAGTTGTCGGTATGCAGAGAAAATTTAAAGACCAGGAGAAACCTTTGATTCCTAACACATTATTGGGAAACCAGGTCATTACGAAGACTAAAAAGATGAAAGAGGAGCCTAGCAGTTCAGAAGGAAAGAAGCAGTAATTGAGCTCTGACATTGAGGATACTTCAGGGCTTAATCAGAAACAAAAATCTGTGAAAGTTGAAGTCTGACCACAAGAACCAGTCCCAAGATTGAAGGATGATTTGGGAACAAGGAAGAATCAGAATATTCAGAGATCTCAAGGGGAAACTCATTGTGCTAAAGTACCACAGAGGAATGCACCCTTTATCAGGTGTTAGTGTTGTGGAAAGACGTGGCATTCACAGTATGTGTATTCCATAGCCAATAGATATCAAAAGGAACAAGAAAAAATGTGGAAGTAAAATAGAGAAACGTTCTCCAGAACATATTTCCAAGGACACTACTTCTGATGTGAAGGATCTGGGCACATGGCTAGATATTGCACTTCGAACATACAGAGGAATGTGCCAAAGAAAAATCAAACTGCCCGCAAGCAGCAGATCAATAAACCAAAAAGTGAGTTAAAAGTGAAAAATAGATTTGCAGTGTTGCAAGATGAAGATGGTCTATCACACTCTAAGGAAGATCAAGTTCCCCAAACCACACCGAGTGTGAAGTCGAAGACATGGATTAAAAAGAAAAAGGATGAGAAGGCAGTGGTTGCAGAAATTTCCCTTAATGCTTTAGATCATTCAAGAGTATGGATCCTTGATGGTGATTCCACATCCCATATGACAGGGAACAATGATCTCATTACAGGCATAAAATATGACAAAGAAGGAGTTGTCAAGTTTGGGAATGATGAAGGGCTGAGGATTGTTGGTTCTAGAAAAGCCAAATTTGGGGGAAAATAAATGAGACGTGCTGATGTCTTGTTAGTAGAGGGTCTCAGTCATAACTTACTCAGTGTCAGTCAACTATGTGACTCTGGGAACTCTATCCGATTTACCAAGAAAATGTGTGTTGTGAAAGGAAAAGATGGAGCAGTTGTTCTACAGGGAAAAAGGACAAAGGGAAATCATTACCTTGTAAGTGGGGAAGAAGATATGTGGTTTTTATCCAGAGATGAGGAAAACCAGTTGTGGCATAAGGGACTTGGCCATCTATGCCAACCATCCATGGAAGATATGGTAATGTGTGATACTTATAGAGACCTTCCCAAACTATCACGTGATCATACTCACACATGTGATGCATGTCAACAAGGGAAGATCATCAGGAAGACATACATTCCAAAGGAACAGAAATCAACCAGAGTGCTCGAACTGGTACATGTAGATGTTTGTGGACCAATCTCACCACGATCCATAAATGGACAGAGGTACTATGTCCTTTTCATTGATGATTATAGCAGAATGGCCTGGGTATTTGTCATTACCCATAAGACAGAGGTATTTAGTTGCATAAATCAGTATAGGCGGGAGTCAGAAAGGATTGTTGGTCATAAGATTCAGAAGTTCCGTACTGATAACTGTACATAATTCACAAACATTCAGGTTGAAAGCTCTCTCGAGAAACACGAGAGAATGCATAAAGTTTCATCAGTGAGAAGTCCCCAACAGAATGGAGTGGTTGTAAGGATAAATCAGATCATCAAAAACTTGGCCAGAACAATGCTAATTGATAAGGACCTACCAGAGAAATTTTGGAAGGAATCAGTTTTCACATCGGTATATGTTTCGAACAGGTCCCTATTGAGTCCGAAGCAAGGGAAGACTCCATATGAAATGTGGTACGGAAAGAATCCAACATTGAAATACTTTCGTATCTTTGGAAGTAAGTGTTTCATTCTAAACAAAGAAAATCACAGGAAGTTTGAGTCACGAGGATATGAGGGAATATTCCTCGGCTACTCAGGGAAGAGAAAATGTAAAACCCCGAGCTTCCACGATACGCTTCTCATTCAATAATGCAATAGCTTGCATTGTACGCAACTTCGAGTTCTAAAACACCGCGACCAATCAATGTAGCCGTTATGAATAGTAATAACCACTTTTTAAAATTATAGAAATTTTATATTTCAAAATGGACTTCATTTTTGGATTCGGAATATCGAAATTAGCCTATGTTGAATTTTTGGTATTTTTCTGAGAACTTCTAATTTTTTATGAATAGTGAAAAATAATTAAAACAACTTTTTTTAATCAAAATAATTTATTGTGATAAATTATACTATTTAGTGGTTTTAAAGTATAATTAGAATATATTTTTACCATTTTATCCAATGGTGGTCATTAGAATTAATTTAACATTGAAATTGGACATAAACAATTGTCAATCTTTTGATATAAATTGTTTCTTAAAAACACGCTATTTGTTGTGACAACGGGAATTAATTATAAAATTAATTAATGAAACTTATATGTTTGAAATTTTGTAAAATAGACATCATTTTTGAATTCGGAATATCAATTATAGCTTAGGCTGAAATTTTGGCCTTGTTCTGAAAAACTTCAATTTTTGATGAATAGTGAAACTACTAAGTGGTAGTTAAATAACCGATTTTTCGTTTAAATGAAATATTACCACTTCTGTGATTTTATTTTCAAAAATCCGACATACATGGTTGTCATTAAGAAGTAAAATGTGGTTCAATGAGATTAATATAATTTTTTGGTGAATAGTAACTTTTAAGTTCTTAATCGCGATTAGAGGTAATTAGTGTAGTTTAAGGTACAAATAATGTTTTAATAATATGAGATGAGCATGAAACTTGTCCTACTCCTATTGGATGAGTCATGGCCGACCAAGACAACCCATGGGTCAACTTGGGGACCCCATGGAGCCACTTTAGTTGGAAAATGACATTAATATATATTTATTTAATGTTAAAATTAAATTGACACAAACATGAGTTGTTTTACTAAAAAAGTTTTTAATTGGGGTTAAAAAAGTCCCAATTTTGATTATAAATATTCATTAGAAAGCTAAAAAGATTTCCTACATCATAGTATTTTCTTTATAATTTGTAGACATTAAATAAATTAAATTATTTATGACATCATTATGATGCAGTGATGACCTCATTATTTAACGATTTAAATAAAATGAGAAGATAATGCAAAATCCAAGGCTTACACTTGTCAAAATCCTATTGGAAGGGTATATTTAGAACCCTTATCACCTTATCCACGAATTATATAAGTGTGGGACCTTTAGAATCCGAAGAAAATTGTGTAATAATGTAACATTTCAATCTTTCCAAAAAAAGCCCCTCCTCTCCACTTATAAAAGGCCCCCACCTCTCCCACCTTATTCACACCTTCAAGCCATTTTTCTCGGACAACCTCTGCCCAAATACTCTCCCAACTTCCCCCTCTTACTCCTAGAAGCCTCACTTTGGGCAGAACTCTTCCCAAGGAAGCCTTTGGCTCAAATCAAAAAGAGTTACCCGATTTTGAGGTAATGTCTTCTCTAATGTTGTTTTGTTTTATTTTTCTTCTCCAACCCCCTAAACTCTTTTTATTGATTTCTTTTGTAACAACACCAGTATCCTAAATATACTAGGATGTTTTTATAAGAAGGATTCGAGCTACACTTACACACACCTACATCTAATGGTTAAAGAACATACGGTGTCTATGGATGACGAATTTCTGCCTCACGAAACGATGATTGTTCAACACTCATATAACACCTTCAAAGGTGGCCATTAAGATGTAACTATATTTATATATGATATATAATGTATTTTTATGTTTTAATTATGCTTCTGTATTTCTCATTTATGGAATACTTTATGATTGTCATTATGGGTAAAATGCGATAATTTCATTTTAGGAAGTGCGGACTACCGCCCCCTAAAAGTGATTTGAATCGTTAATACCATATGTGGGATGTATAAAGGATGGAGTAAATGGTATTATATTCTATATTATACTGGAATTATATTATACATTTATATAATTATGATTTCATTACATTAAATACGAAATAGAAATGAAAGTAGTGTTCATGCGTACGTACGGCTTACCGTCTCCATGAACGGTGAATTTCATTTCTTACCTCTAAATATTACGTGACATTATGAATGAATGTATATACTGTATATATGATATATATGATATCTACATCACGAATATAATTCTGGATATAATGGATATTTCACCACATGAACAACTTGTAATTATAAGAAGTTTATTTTTGACTCAAGTACCAAAGATCGACAAAACGACCGTTATTAACTTAAATAATTAAATAATATTCATAACATGGTAATAAGGGATATAAAAGGAATAATGAACATGAAAAAGGTTCTTAAGTAAATAGAAATTAACTCTAGTTTGTTATTCAGGAGGTTAAAGAACGGTGGAGTCAGGAGAAGATGCAAGGTAAGGGAACTTCTTAACCCAACTTCCATTCTTTGGGTTAATCTCCTACTTTCAAATTATGTCAAGATATTATTATGTCCTATTTTGTATTTTTACTTCCTTTATGTGTACCTATAGTGAATACACATAATAGATCTATTTTATTTTAAAAGTGATCTTTGTAAGGACTTCGTCTCAATCTCCTTTCATTGAGTCATATTTGGTTTTATACACAACTTTCTTTTATACGGTGTATAAACCCCTTTGACTTTTACGTTTATTCAAAAGGAATCTTTTTATACGAAGCGTTTTACTAAACGACAAAAAGAGAATGTTTTTCTTTCCGTACATATGTGGCGACAACGACTTCTCCGCAGCCGTGACCATTATTTGAGTTTCAGCTTCCTCTACAAGCCATCATTTTTTTTAATGAAAAATAAATACAAAGTTTTAACTTTCTTTTATTTTGGTATTGAAAATCGTTTTTAAAGAGTTTTTATTATATCAATGTGTTGTATTGATATCTTGTGATTGAAATGTGGAAATTTTATGTTTCCTTTATGCCTGTTTTATTTGATACGATTATGTTATGGTTTATGAAACTTTCTTTTAATTTGGTATTGAAAATGGTTTTGAAAGCATTTTTATTATATCAATGTGTTGTATTGATATCTTGTGATTGAAATGTGGAAATGTTATGTTTCCTTTATACATGTTTTAGATGATACGATTATGTTATGGTTTATGATATGTTTAAACCTATTCATATGAGGAATGCATTGGACTTAATAAGTGACGGGTGGAGCCCGCTATAGCTCCTCGATGAATCGGCAGGTCTCATGAGACAAACTAGTGTCTTGGCACGAGGCCTTGACAAAATCTTATTTGTGGTCTTGGCACGACGCCTTGGCTACGTGGTTATGATAGTCTGGAATTATGCATTCCATCATTATGAAAGTGGTTATTGATATTGCATGTGATTATTTGACCAGTAGAATATCCATGTGAAGAAGTGAATGGCATTATCTCATTTTACTTTTGCCATATTATGTTGAAGTTCAAGTTTAAAAGGCTTTTGTTTTAGTTTACATTGCCTTAAATGTTAATGTTTATTTATGAAAGCTTCCGCTATATTGTTAACCTTACTGAGCATCCGAGCTCACCCTTTTCCATGTTTTAATATTTTCCAGGATGTGAAGAAGTATTTTATGAATGACCTGCAGGGATAGTCCGAAGAGGATAGAAGTGTGGACTATGGAGACTATGTTATTATAGTTTTTCACTTTGTGATGTAATGTAACATTTATGAATGTATCTAGTGTTTCCAAGTCTACTAAACTAATCGGTCTTTCGAGACTTGATCTTTTGTGATCATGCCAATGTTACGAAGTAATGCACCGGCTCTGGGTAGCTGGGGTCGGGGCGTTACAGTTGGTATCAGAGGAAGTTTAGTACAAACCTTGGAATCTATATTTAGATAAACTCTGATTAGAGCACGTAGACCTAAGATGAACTTTGAGGATTATTATAGAAGAACTTCCTAGAATTTTGGTATTGTAGAGATTTTGTGAGTTTTCCGAGCAATACATCCCTGTCTGGATACGAGCAGGTAGAGGCGGCTCTGGCACAGATGTTCCTAGGGGTAAAACCCGAAAACACCGCTTTGAGCTACACTCGAACGGGAACTGGTGCACGACAACGGGCCTTTCTGCACTCTTGGTTACGACACTCCCGGGGGATATGCTTTGGATAATTCTCATTTTCTTTATAAACCACTATGAACGATTATGAGTATATACTTCCTCAAAGAAAACATTTTTATGGATTATATCCATAAATAGTTCAATTTATGTTAAGTATCTTACAAGTATGGAATTATGTATTTTGATTTATAAACTAATATAGTTTATGCCATTGTTTAGAAATGGCGCCTAGTGGAAGGAATGGAAACCGTATCAATGCATGCACTCCGTGTAGGGATTTCCCTCCTGCTCAAGATAATTATTGTGGAGCTGGAGATACAACTGGTGCTAATAAACTTATTACCATACTAGGAAAACTCACTCAGGTTATGAATAATAACCTTACTCGTATGGAGCACCCTGATCCGCAACGTGGGGGATCAATGTTAGACCGCTTCATGAGGCAACAACCACCAACCTTCAATGGGGGTACAAATCCGTTAGTAGCTGAGCAATGGATAAATTCCTTAGAGAAAATATTCCATGCCTTGGGGAGTAGTGAAAGGGAGAAGGTTGTCATGGCAGTTTACCGCCTCACTGGAGATGCCGATCAGTGGTGGTCGCTGATTCAAAACACAAAGGAAGATGATGACGTATCAAATATGGAATGGAGGGATTTCAAAGATATTTTCTTAGAAAAATACTTTCCTCTTGACCATCGAGCAGATATGGAAAGGCAATTTCTGAGTCCGAGGCAGAAGGAGGTTGAGAATGTTGCAAAGTATGAGGCTAACTTTACAAGGTTAGCGAGGCATGCTGCAGACTATATACGTAACCCAAGGAGTAAGATTGATCATTTCTTTGATGGGTTAAAACCATTTCTGCGTCGATCTTTAGTATCACAATCCTTCTCATCATATGAAGATATTGTCTCGTGTGCTATCAAGACTGAAAAGGAATTCTCTAAGTCTTATGACAACAAATTAAATCAAGAGAAGAAAAGAACGGTGGAAGAAGAGATAGATAAAGGGAAAAAGGGAAAGAAGGATTTTCCATTATGTGATAATTGTGGGAAGAATCACCCTGGTACGTGCCTAAAAGGAATGGGAGTTTTTTATAAATGTGGAGAAAAGGGTCACCAGGCTCGTGATTGCAAGGGAAAGAAAGAGGCTATCAAAGTTGAATGCTACAATTGTAGAGAAATGGGTCATTATGCAAATGAATGTCCTAATCGTCAGGGAAACTTACCTCAGAAAAGGCCAAGGGATCAAGGACAATATTATGTTGTGACTACAGTTGAAGCGGAATAATTAATGTATTGGTGATTTTGGACTCATGGATTATATTCTGGTTATTAGAATAATGTGATATATATATAAGGATTGTACTGTAGTACTTGTTGTTTCATTAAGGTTTTAATATGATTAAGGTAATCATATTTTTAGTTTGTGAAAATAAGAGAAACTTTTCTTTGTTTGGGGAATCTGATGTTACAATTGATTTTGGAATTTAGAGACCTTTTAGAGAAAGTCTGGACGGAGGTATTTTGGATAACTATTAAGGTTGGAATGGATTAAGTTGAACCATGGATAGTATTGTTTAAGGTTAAAGCATTTCTGAAGATTATTTTTGGAATATTATAATACTATAGTTTTAGGAAAAGGACAACCTGCAGGGTGGGGCATAACCCGTCGCGTCGGACAAAGCTACAGGAATCGAACCCACAACCATAGTGCGACAGACCTTTATTTCCTACCACTATCCTACAGGAAGTCCCTGGTTATTACAAAATAGTTTTACTAATCTAAATGGTATGTGTTAATATTTGGAACCTTATACAATTAGGATAAAAAGAATATTTTTGAGTTCCGTTACCATTTGGAGTAAAAGATGGGTTTGTGGTAATAAATTTATTAACGAATGAAAGTATACATAAAAAGTATGTATATTCCCTTACGTTCTTAGTAAATCTCCTAAATAAATTCCTCAACATTATAAAAGGTAACTTAAAACAAAAATGTTGTCGGTTAACTTTTCCAACTGGGGATTCAATGACCATTTAACCAATCACAAGTTTGTGATTTTCTTGTGGTTAAACTTTCTCCTAATCCTGTTTTCTATGACTCTCCATCAGACCTTGATGGTTTGTTTCTCCTCCATATCCATATTTTCATAGAATCCTAGAATGGGCTATGTCGGGTGACCTTTGTACTTATCTTGCTTTCTTTTAATGTTATATATTTATTAACCTTATTTCCGATGTGGGTTTTCCTCAAAGGTATTTTCTCTTTTCAACCTTTTATTTTCAAAGAAAAATTTCAAATTGCGAGGACGCAATTTATTGAAGGAGGGGAGAATGTAACACACCGAGCTTCCACGATACGCTTCTCATTCAATAATGCAATAGCTTGCATTGTACGCAACTTCGAGTTCTAAAACACCGCAACCAATCAAAGTAGCCGTTATGAATAGTAATAACCACTTTTTAAAATTATAGAAATTTTATATTTCAAAATGGACTTCATTTTTGGATTCGGAATATCGAAATTAGCCTATGTTGAATTTTTGGTATTTTTCTGAGAACTTCTAATTTTTTATGAATAGTGAAAAATACTTAAAACAACTTTTTTTAATCAAAATAATTTATTGTGATAAATTATACTATTTAGTGGTTTTAAAGTATAATTAGAATATATTTTTACCATTTTATCCAATGGTGGTCATTAGAATTAATTTAACATTTAAATTGGACATAAACAATTGTCAATCTTTTGATATAAATTGTTTCTTAAAAACACGCTATTTGTTGTGACAGCGGGAATTAATTATAAAATTAATTAATTCAACTTATATGTTTGTAATTTTTTAAAATAGACATCATTTTTGAATTCGTAATATCAATTATAGCTTAGGGTGAAATTTTGGCCTTGTTCTGAAAAACTTCAATTTTTGATGAATAGTGAAACCACTAAGTGGTAGTTAAATAACTGATTTTTCATTTAAATGAAATATTACCACTTCTGTGATTTGATTTTCAAAAATCCGACATACATGGTTGTCATTAAGAAGTAAAATTTGGTTCAATGAGATTAAAATAATTTTTTGGTGAATAGTAACTTTTAAGTTCTTAATCGCGATTAGAGGTAATTAGTGTAGTTTAAGGTACAAATAATGTTTTAATAATATGAGATGAGAATGACACTTGTCCTACTCCAATTGGATGAGTCATGGCCGACCAAGACAACCCATGGGTCAACTTGGGGACCCCATGGAGCCACTTTAGTTGAAAAATGACATTAATATATATTTATTTAATGTTAAAATTAAATTGACACAAACATGAGTTGTTTTACTAAAACAGTTTTTAAGTGGGGTTACACAAGTCCAAATTTTGATTATAAATATTCATTATAAATATAAAATTATTTCCTACATCATAGTAGTTTTTTTATAATTTTTAGACATTAAATAAATTAAATTATTTATGACATCATTATGATGCAGCGATGACCTCATTATTTAACGATTTAAATAAAATGAGAAGATAATGCAAAATCCAAGGCTTACACTTGTCAGAAGCCTATTGGATGGGTAGATTTCTAACCTTTATCACCTTATCCACGAATTATATAAGTGTGGGACCTTTAGAATCCGAAAAGCATTGTGTAATAATGTAACATTTCAATCTTTCCAAAAAAAGCCCCTCCTCTCCACTTATAAAAGGCCCCCACCTCTCCCACCTTATTCACACCTTCAAGACATTTGGCTCGGCCAACCTCTGCCCAAATACTCTCCCAACTTCCCCCTCTTACTCCTAGAAGCCTCACTTTGGGCAGAACTCTTCCCACGGAAGCCTTTGGCTCAAATCAAAAAGAGTTACCCGATTTTGAGGTAATGTCTTCTCTAATGTTGTTTTGTTTTATTTTTCTTCTCCAACCCCCTAAACTCTTTTATTCATTTCTTTTGTAACAACACCAGTATCCTCAATATACTAGGATGTTTTTATAAGAAGTATTCGAGCTACACTTACACACACCTACATCTAATGGTTAAAGAACATACGGTTTCTATGGATGGTGAATTTCTGCCTCACGAAACGATGATTGTTCAACACTCATATAACACCTTCAAAGGTGGCCATTAAGATGTAACTATATTTATATATGATATATAATGTGTTTATGTTTTAATTATGCTTCTGTATTTCTCATTTATGGCATACTTTATGATTTCCATTATGGGTAAAATGCAATAATTTCATTTTAGGAAGTGCGGACTACCGCCCCCTAAAAGTGATTTGAATCGTTAATACCATATGTGGGATGTATAAAGGATGGAGTAAATGGTATTATATGATATATTATACTGGAATTATATTATACATTTATATAATTATGATTTCATTACATTAAATATGAAATAGAAATGAAAGTAGCGTTCATGCGTACGTACGGCTTACCGTCTCCATGAACGGTGCATTTCATTTCTTACCTCTAAATGTTACGTGACAATATGAATGAATGTATATACTGTATATATGATATATATGATATCTACATCATGAATATAATTCTGGATATAATGGATATTTCACCACATGAACAACTTGTAATTATAAGAAGTTTATTTTTGACTCAAGTACCAAAGATCGACAAAACGACCGTTATTAACTTAAATAATTAAATAATGTTCATAACATGGTAATAAGGGATATAAAAGGAATAATGAACATGAAAAAGGTTCTTATGTAAATAGAAATTAACTCTAGTTTATTATTCAGGAGGTTAAATAACGGTCGAGTCAGGACAAGACGCAAGGTAAGGGAACTTCTTAACCCAACATCCATTCTTTGGGTTAATCTCCTACTTTCAAATTATGTCAAGATATTATTATGTCCTATTTTGTATTTTTTACTTACTTTATGTGTACCTATAGTGAATACACATAATAGATCTATTTTATTTTAAAAGTGATCTTTGTAAGGACTTCGTCTTAATCTCCTTTCATTGAGCCATATTTGGTTTTATACACAACTATCTTTTATACGGTGTATAAACCCATTTGACTTTTACGTTTATTCAAAAGGAATCTTTTTATACGAAGCGTTTTACTAAACGAAAAAAAGAGAATGTTTTTCTTTCCGTACATATGCAGCGACAATGACTTCTCCGCCGCCGTGACCATTATTTGAGTTTCGGCTTTCTTTACAAGCCATCATTTTTTTAATGAAAAATAAATACAAAGTTTTAACTTTCTTTTATTTTGGTATTGAAAATGGTTTTTAAAGAGTTTTTATTATATCAATGTGTTGTATTGATATCTTGTGATTGAAATGTGGAAATGTTATGTTTCCTTTATGCCTGTTTTATTTGATACGATTATGTTATGGTTTATGAAACTTTCTTTTATTTTGGTATTGAAAATGGTTTTGAAAGCATTTTTATTATATCAATGTGTTGTATTGATATCTTGTGATTGAAATATGGAAATGTTAGGTTTCCTTTATGCATGTTTTATGTGATACGATTATGTTATGGTTTATGATATGTTTAAACCTATTCATATGAGGAATGAATTGGACTTAATAAGTGACGGGTGGAGCCCGCTATAGCTCCTCGATGCATCAGCAGGTCTCATGAGACAAACTAGTGTCTTGGCACGAGGCCTTGACAAAATCTTATTTGTGGTCTTGGCATGAGGCCTTGGCTACGTGGTTATGATAGTCTGGAATTATGCATTCCATCATTATGAAAGTGGTTATTGATATTGCATGTGATTATTTGACCAGTAGAATATCCATGTGATGAAGTGAATGGAATTATCTCATTTTACTTTTGCCATATTATGTTGAAGTTCAAGTTTAAAAGGATTTTGTTTTAGTTTACATTGCCTTAAATGTTAATGTTTATTTATGAAAGCTTCCGCTATATTGTTAACCTTACTGAGCATCCGAGCTCACCCCTTTCCATATTTTAATATTTTCTAGGATGTGAAGAAGTATTTTATGAATGACCTGCAGGGATAGTCCAAAGAGAATAGAAGTGTGGACTATGGAGACTATGTTATTATAGTTTTTCACTTTGTGATGTAATGTAACATTTATGAATGTATCTAGTGTTTGCAAGGCTACTAAACTAATCGGTCTTTCGAGACTTGATCTTTTGTGATCATGCCAATGTTACGAAGTAATGCACCGGCTCTGGGTAGCTGGGGTCGGGGTGTTATAGAAAATCATAAAAATGCTTTAACAAAAGGCTGGGAAAAATTGTTGAGAGAAATGATGTCACTATTGTTGAAAATGAACATAATATTCAACTATCCAGTGACCAGTTTCTGGATGAAAGTGATGAGGAGATAAGAAAAACAAGGGGATTAGAAGTGGCAGAGGCTGACTCAGAAGAAGATACTGATGATGAACAAGAGGAAACAAAATCTGAATCTGCTAAGAAGCCAAAGAGTCGAGCTGAGATTGACAGGAAGAATATCATTGGTGATAAGACTGCTCCAGGTCAAACTCAAAGAATGAAATCATTTCAGAAAACATTGTTTTTATCTCAAGTGGAGCCGAAATGTTTTTATGATGTAGCTGAAGATGAGCACTGGGTTCAGGCTATGAATGAATATCTTGATCAAATTGAGAAGAACCAGACGTGGGAGATTTTTTTGAGACCTGCAGATAAGAATGTCATCGAAACTAAATGGTTCTATCACAACAAGTTGAATGAAGATGGTGCTATAGTTCGAAAAAAAGCACGTCTAGTGTGCAAAGGGTACTCCCAGATAGAGGGAATTGATGTTGATGAGACATTTTCACTGATTGTAAGGCTGGAAACAATCAGATTATTTTATTCCATTGCAGTGAAACAGAAGTTCAAAGTCTTCCAGATGGATGTAAAATCTGCATTCCTGAATGGGGTTCTAGAAGAAGAAGTGTATATTGAGCAGCCAGATGGTTTTCTCATTCATGAAGATGAGAGTAAAGTTTTTCGGCTGAATAAGGAGTTGTATGGGCTGAAACAAGTACCAAGAGCATGGTACTCAAGGATTGACCAGTATTTTAAAAAGCTTGGTTTCCAGCATGGTGGAGTTGATTACAATCTCTATTTCAGTAATGACAGTAATCAAAGGATGATGGTGTTGGTTTATGTCGACGACATAATTTTTGGTGGATCAGATGATGCTCAGTGTAGAAAATTTTCTGAAATCATGAAAAATGAGTTTGAGATGTCAATGATTGGAGAGCTAACGTTTTCCCTTGGTCTACATGTGACTCAATGAAGTAATGGAACATTCATTTCTCAATCAAAATATTCCAAGGAGGTTCTAAGAAGGTTTGGAATGGATAATTCCAAGGAGATGAAGACTTCGGTTGCAACCCGGATGAAATTATCAAAAGATGAAGACGGTAAAGCAGTCAATATCACATAATACATGCAAATTATTGGAATCTTGTTGTACTTGACCGTGAAAAGGCCTGAAATTGTTTTCTCCACATGCCAAGAAGCAAGATATCAAAGTAATCCCAAGTAAAGCCACATGATTGCAGTGAAAAGAATACTCCGGTATATTAAGGGAATGGTGGACTTCGGCTTGACATATAATGACAAATATCAGATAGAGTTATTGGGATATACTGATGCCGATTGGGATGGTTCAGTGGATGATAGGAAATCAACATCTGGAGGTGAATTCTATCTTGGTGGACTATGTAATTCTTGGTTAATCAAGAAGCTGTATTTCATTTCATTAAGCACCAGAGAAGCTGAGTATATTGCGGCCACTCAAGCATGCACACAGTTATTGTGGATGAAACAGCAACTTGAAGATATGGGAGTTGAAGTAAAGTCTCCAATCGGAATCCAGTGTGATAACTCAAGTGCTATCAGTCTTAGAAAAAATCATGTTCATCACTCAAGGACAATGCACATTGAGATCAAATATCATTTCATCAAGGAGAAGGTGGAGAAAGGAATTGTGAAGTTGGTGTATGTTCCTACAGATCTACAAGTTGCAGAAATTATGACAAAGGCCTTACCCAAGGAAGCTTTTGAGATCCATCGACTGGCTCTGAGAGTTCAGTCGACTCCTCGCACTTGAAATAGTCTGGATTCCAAAACCCCCTCTCCCTAAGGTATGATGTGTTTTTCTCTATTGTACTGATATTATTTCTCTACTCTATTACAGACAACAAAGGAGTTCCCTTTGGGTTCATTGACAAAGGGGTAGAAAATAGTGATTATTCAAAGGGGGAGACAATGTGTCTATTTGAGAAATATTGAAAGATAAGGGGAGAAGCTAACAAGTGGAGCAGCCAGATAGGGTAAATTGAAGATAGTTGAACGTGCTTAGCAAGATCTTAGCTCGGACAACACAGGACATAGGGCTAAAGAGGTTTTGAAGCTGACAAGAGTTGAAGTTGTGAGCAGAAAGGGGGAGAGTATTAAATCTAACGATGCTAGAAGTGATCGATCAAAGAATAGATATCACGACAGATGAGGATCGTGATAAAAGAAAATGAGTGGTGTTGGAATATATTTCCAAAAATTGGTATCAGTTTGATGAAAATTGGTATCAGTTTGGTGTCAACAATGGGTGTAAGAGATAAATTGATTCATTGATGGACTTTTCATTTACTCTTGTTTCTCACGCCGAGCATTGATCATGTGGGCTTAGAGTATGTGTTGATTAAATCCTTGATCGCGCACAGAATCACAAAAGGAAAATGGTGGCTGAAGAATTAACGATGTATCATTTTATGGAAGAGTTGTCAACAAATCCAAAGGGGGATATTGTTGGGAAAAAATCTCTCAAGGCATCACTGAAGCATTTTTGAGGTGATTGTGTTTGTTGACAAAGTGGACATCTGTGCTGTGATTGTTGACAAAGAAAACCATGACATACAAATTTGTTGACAAAGGGGATTTCATGGTGGAATTTCAAGTTCAAGAGCTATGGTTAGAAATCAATGTTTGATTCAAGAACTTTGACAAAGGAATGGATGATATGGAGGTGGTACAAAAAGAATAGATACAAGGTGGTGCCATTTTCCAGTGTTTGGCAATTTTTTGGGCCAAAAAATCGACAAATGAAGAAAATTAGTTTTTGAAAAGGGACTTGCATGCTGTGTACTTAAATAATTGGAAACTTGCACGCCATATGTTTTTCAAGATCAGATCTTCAAAATATGGCAAAGGGACAAGTGTCGTGCAAGTATTGAGTTGGTTGTGTAAGTGACTTGCGTGATGTGAAGACACTTGTGCGCCCATGCTTAGGAGGCTTGAGAACTTGTGCGCCTGTTGTTTTTCAGGATCAGTAATTCAAAATACAAAAAAGGTGGGTCACGCAAGTATTGGTTTGGTCGCGCACGTGAGTAGTGCAATAGAGGCCAGGGCGGTTGAGCTGCGCACCGAGACTTGCGCGCCAGAGGGGGAATTGCACGCCGTCGCACAGGTAGTTCAAATGCCTATAAATACTGGACCACCCCTCCTTATTTCGAACAGAGTTCAATAATTAGAAAAATCGGAGATCCCGTCGCGCAGGTGTGGAAGTCGCACAAGTGGTGTGTGGTCACGCAAGTAGGGACTTGCAAGCCAGTGTTGAAGTTGTGTGCCATTTATTTGTTGTGCGCCTAAGGTGGTTTGGGCAGCAAAGGAAGTGCATCGTGAATGTTTGGAGAAGCTTAAGCTTGAGTCATGAAAGTGTTACGAAATAATTGCGCTCCAGTGTTGAATTACACACCGAGACATGCGCACCTTCTTAGAGAAGGGTTCCAAGTAAGGTTGATTTCTGATAGTGATTTAGGGCTGCGTGGAAGCTGGGAGATTGCCCGATACCTTCGGTGCAAAGAGAAATTCATCTACGGGTGAAGGTTGAGCTTCAACAGAGCATCTACATACAAGAGAGGATGTATTCATTTGTGATAATGAAGAGACCTACAGGTCTATAAACTGTGAGTGGATCCTTTCTGGAGCAGTGAGCAAAGGAAGAGGAAGAAGGTGATCCTCTCCACTGGCAGTGAGCCAGAGAGAGTGATAGGGAGTGACCCTTGGGAAAGCAGTGCACTGACCCTAAATCTTGTAAAGGCAGTGAGCCTGGATATAGAAGTGATCTAGCCCGAACCTTGTAAATAGCATTGTGCTTTAGTGAATTTGGTACATCGGCCAATCACTATTGTATGCTCCTTGGACGTAGCCCAGTGAGGGTGAACCAAGTAAAAATTGCTGTGTCCTGTGCATGCTTTACTTTCTATTTAAATTGTGCAGCGGGAAAGAGAGAGAAGAGTGTTTTTCTTAATAGTGAAACAAGATTGTAAAGTGCTATAATTTTTAATTAGTCATACCCTGATTCACCCCCCCTCTCAGGGTATTAAGCCTTGTGGAACTAACATAGGGACTAGTGTTTCATTCATTCAATATTTATTTTCAAAACTATGGGGTGTTACATTCTCCCCTCCTTTACAAAATTTCATCCACAAAATTAAAAAAATGATACCAAAAAAGATTCAGGTATGTCTTCAACATAATCTCCCCAGGATCCCATGATGCTTCCTCAATCTTATGGTTCCTATAAATAAAATTTACTAGCTGAGTCGTCTGATTTCTCAATAATTTTTCTCTGGTATCATGAATCTTGATAGGCTCTTCAAAATAAGACATATAGAGCTCATGTTCTGTTTCTTCATATGTGAGTATATGCGTTGGGTCTAGCATGTATTTCCTTAAAATTGATACACGAAACACACTGTGAACATTGGAGAGAGTTGGTGGCATTTTAAAATCTTAAGTTGCAACTCCAATTCAGTCTTTATTTTCAAAAGGTCTGATGTAATTGGGACTTAATTTTACCTTCTTATCGAACCTTCTAATAAAATAACATGGAGATACCTTTAAAAAAACATTATATCCTTCTTCCAATTCCAAATACTTCCTTTGGTTATCAACATTAATCATTCTTCCCACTTTGATCTGTTTTGATATGGGTTTGGATAATCTTCCCATTTTATGTTGTTTCCTAAACAATTTTTGTGCCTATGAGATTTCTTTGACAAACATCATCCCAAAATGTTGTTGTACAACATCCTTTTCCATATAACACTTCATATGGTGCCATCTAAATACTTGAATGTAATCTATTTTTATAGGAAAATTCTAAGGGAGGTAAATAATGATCCCACATACCTTGAGATTCAAGTGAATAAGACCTAAAAAATTATTTTAATGTTTGAATAGTCTGTTCTGATTGTCAATTAGTTTGTGGGCGGTAAGCAGTTCTCAAATGAAGATCAGTATCTTGGGCCTTCTGAATACTTTTCGAGAATTGTGATGTAAAATTGAAATCATGATCATAAAAAACTGATAAGGGTATATCATTAAGTCTTACAAATTCATTAATATATAGTCTTTCTAAACGTTCAAGTGGTAAATATTCTCTTATAGAAAGAAAATGTGCTGATTTTATAAGATGATCAACAATGACCTATATCAGATCATTATTTATTAGAATCTTTGGTAGCCTCATGAAAAATTCCATCATAATATCATCCCATTTCTATATAGGAATAGGAAGCAGTTGCATGACTCCTCCATGATGTTGTCTTCCATCCTTCACCTATTGACAAACCAAACATCTCAAAACATTATCAACAATATCCCTCTTCATGTTTTCCCACAAAAAATGTTCCTTTAGATCTCCATACATCTTAGTGATACCCAGATGTATAGATAAATTCAAACTATGGGCATAATTCAATATATCTATTTTTAGCTCGGGTATAGCTCCAACATAAAGCCTCTTCCAAATTTTATAACACCACCCCACACAAAAAATCATCCATCTTCCCATCTCTCACATCATTAATTTTCTTTTGAAGGATCTCTTCATCAGGATGATAAGTTTTAATTATTTCTAATAAAGATGGTTGGGAAACCATTTGAAAAAGTAACAATTTTCACCTTTTTTGATAATTACCATATTCATCATCTTTAGATCCATAAACAAAGGATCCGTTTCAATCCTAATTTTATTGAGAACTCCATGATCCTTCCTGCTCAATGCATCAACTACCTTGTTTAAATTCCTTGGGTGGTAGTGTATATTACAATCATAATCGTTGAGAAGTTTGAGCTATCACCATTGCCTCATATTGAGTTCTTTCTGTGAGAAGATATACTTCTGGATCTTGTGATCTATTTATATATATCACATTTTTTCCATAGAGATAATGTCTCTATATTTTTAGAGCTAATATTACTCCTTCTTACTCAAGATCATGAGTGGGATATTTTTGTTCATGAATTTTTAGCTTCCTTGATGCATAGTTAATAACTCAATTATTCTTTATAATGACACAACCAAGTCCTTTCTTTGATACATCAATATAGAGAAGAAACCCATCATTTCCGGATGATAGGGTTAGGATCGAATAATTCAATAATATATTCTTCAAATCTTCAAAATAGTCCTCACATAATTTTTTCCATATGAACTTAACCCCTTCACCTGTAATCTTGGTCATTAGGGTGGATAAACAGGTGAAGTTATGAATGAAATATCGATAATAACCAACCAAACCAATATAAATACATACATTAGTTATGTTAATTGGAGTAGGACATTATTTCATAGCCTTTTTCTTTCCATGATCAACCGATATTCCATATTTTGAGACAATGTGGCCCAGAAAAGAAACTAATTGAATCCAAAAGTCACACTTGCTGTACTTACCATATAATTCGTTTCATATAAGAGTTGTAAGAATAATGCGCAAGTGATTTT
This sequence comes from Viscum album, assembly GCA_963277665.1. Classification (NCBI taxonomy): domain Eukaryota; kingdom Viridiplantae; phylum Streptophyta; class Magnoliopsida; order Santalales; family Viscaceae; genus Viscum; species Viscum album. Next base: position 1,709,198,552 of record OY728165.1, on the reverse strand, counting down.
AATGATCTTAATAGCTTTTAGAGTATACAAAGTTATCATCAATAAATACCACCAAAATTTCATCAACATATTCCTTGAAGACTATATTCATTAGATCTATGAAAATATATGGTGCATTAGTCAGTTCAAAATGAATTACAGTAAACTCATAATTCCCATACCTAGTTTAATTTTTTTTTGAATATCTTATTTCCTCACAAGAAAATGCTGATAACTAGATCGAAGATAAATCTTTAAAAAATATTGAAATCCATGAAGTTGATCAAATAAACAATCAATGTGAGGTAGGGGATACTTGTTCTTTATTATCATAGCATCGATCTCTCTGTATTCAATTCACAACCTCATGGATCTATCTTTTTTCTTAACAAAAAGAACATGGGATCCCCATAGAGAAACACTAGGATGGATAAATCCATTATCACTCAATTTATCTAGTTCTTTATTCGTTTCTAATAATTCTATAGTGTCCATTCTATAAGGGGTCTTTGATATGGACCTTGAACTAAGAACTATGTCATTGGAAAACATAATTTCCTACTCTAGAGGATGTCCAAGAAAGTCCTCTAGAAACACATGATCATATTATTTCACAATTGGTATGTCCTTTATCCTAACATTCTACTACTCACCAATAGTTATTTCATTCCCTTCCTCCCAAATAATTGAATTCAGTAGAGTGAATAGGGATGGATATATATGAGAATCAGATGGCGATGTTTCTTCCATATAAATAAGGGATTCCACATCATCCTAAAAATTGTAACCTTCTTCTTCTTATAATATATTTTTTCATCATGGTTCGAAAGACAATCTATAATGAGGATTATATCAAATTCAATCATTGGTATAACAATAAAATCCCCAGACAAAGCACGTTTATATGGCATGATGGGGGTTTCCTGACACAACTTTATTAAAACGATACTTCCCTTATAAGTTTTGACTGAAAACTCCCTTATTAAATCAAATTGGAAATATCTTATTTTCTTGGAAAACATGGAAGATATGAATGAATATGATGATCCAGAATCAAATAAAGAATTTTCTATGTCTAAGTAAATGATTGAAGTACCTTCTACCACTTCGTTAGGAACTTCAATATAAATAATTGTGATCGCATAAGCTTTTCCCTGCTCCCTTGGCCTTTTTTGTGGCATGTTTCGTTGACACTTTGGACAATAATTAGCATAGTGTCCCATCTCCCTACAATTGTAGCAATGAAAATTAATAGCTTATTTCTTCCCCTAAAAATCACTAGCAAGATGGAATTTCTTCCCACATTTGTAGCATACTCTTATTCCCTTTATGTAGGCACCATGGTGTTTCTTTCCATAATTATCACCGGGTGGAAATTCAACTCTTTCCTTCTTCCCTATTTTCTTATTCCCTTTCCCAGAGTTTCCAGAATCCCTCTTCTTCTCTTGCTTTCCCATAAATTCATAAGACTTTGTAATTCCTTTTCTATCTTGATATCACATGAAACGATATCCTTATATGATGAAAAACATTAAGAGACCAGTGCCTGTCGGTGGAATGGAATTAGGCTATCAAATAATCGATCAATTTTTCTCCTTGTATTTTGTATCTAGTTCATAACATGTCTTCATAACCCTGTGAAGTTATATTTATACATTGCGACATTCTCACCTCCATTCTTCCTCAAATTCAATAATTGCCTCTCCATATCCACTCACTGTTCATGAGGAAAGTATTTCTCTTGGAAGATTTTCTTAAAGTTTATTTATTCTATATCTTATATTTCTTACTACACCTTTGAGTTTTGGATTAATGGCCACCACTGATCAGAATCTCCCAATAGATGATAAACTGCCATAATGACCTTCTCTCTTTTTTTATATCCCAAAGCGATAAATATCTTCTCTAGAGAACATATACACTGCTCTACTACAAAAAGGTTTGTAGTCCCATTGAATTATAGAGGGTGTTGTTGAATAATGTGATCTAACATAGCTCCTCAACATGGTGGATACAGATTATTTATATAGGTAAGGTTATTTTTCATAACCTGGGTAAGTTATCCCAGTATATTTATAAGTTTCTCAGCACTAGTCATAGCACGAGAGCCACCTCTATGTGTTGGTATCCAGAAAGGGACGTATTTTCTATAAAGATACACATAATATATTCTTTACCAAGATTCTAGGACGTTATTTTATGTTTTTAGTCAAATACTACTTCAGGTATTTGTTCCATAATCTACATTTTCTAATTTAGTTTCCATGTTTTCTAATTAACCTCTTCTAATACCAACTATAAGGACCTTACCCCAGTTGCCTAGAGCCCGTGCCTTATTTTATTACATTGGAAAATAAACAGGGAATATGAATCTCAAAGGACCAAGTAGGTTAGTATATTTTTGAAACAAGATATATGTATATGTTCAACATTACATCATTAAAGGAAATACAACAATAAATTATTCCATTAGAAATATCCACGCCTCCTAGATTATGCCTGCAAGTCACCCATAACTTACTTATTCATATCATGGGAAAATGAATCATCAGAAAGTGGTGAGATAAAATGCTCAAAAGAGTAAGAAATACAAAATAAGACAACATAAACATTAGAAATGGTGAATAAATGAAAAAACATTCCTTTATAAATAATAAACATAAATATATTATGGCAGGAATATGAGCTGAGTAAATAATTCCATGAATAAAAAAACATAATAATGGGTATTATACTAGCCAAATAACCACACGACTTTAAAATTACTAGCTTTATAATGAGGTAAGTTCATATGATGGAAATTCTGAAACATACTATCAACGCCTCAACAAAGACATCTTAAAATGATTAAGGCCTCAGCCAAAACCACAACTCAAAATGGGAAAGGCCTCAGCCAAGTCCACGTCAATTTGTCTCATGAGACCTAACAATGCATAGAGGGGATATAGTGGGGCCGAAACATCACAGAATAATTCCAAGGAATTCCTCATGTGACTAGGGATAAACATAAACAACATATACATTCATATTAAAACTCACATATGAAATGCAAATAATATTCCCTGAACATTAATCGTAAACACTAACCATTCTGAGTAAATTGGTGAATGGTTTTAGGATAAAACATCCACAATAAAACTATTTATAAAACATAAAATTAAATATTTTAGATTATATCATTAAATAATAATCTCAATAATATATAATAATCAACATTAGTATTGAAACTGATGAAAATATAGTTATAAAATCAGTGAGTAATTCTTGGAGATAAATGCACTTTTATTTTGAAAAGAAGAGTCATTTTGGAAAAGAATTTGATTAAAAACAGACATTATGTAAGGTATTATTTTCAAATCAAAATGATTTATTTTATAAATATAATATTTTCTAAAAAAATATTATAGAGTTCCCTTGGAAATAAGTATGAATTTTAGAAATTCCGTTGAATCGGGCTTGTATTTCAGAAATAATTTTGAATGTTCCTTTAAAACATGTAACTCCACATAAAATAATGAAGGATTATGTATTTTAAACATATATATAATAGTAAAAAATAATTTATTAGGAATAAATAATTATACATAAGATTTTCATTGAGGTAATTAGACAATAAAAGTAACCCGAATGAAAATAGAGATTTGGGTCGAAAACCCTTACCATAAGTCTGAATGTGTTCCATTCTTGAACTTAAGGTCCTGAAATATGTCATTATAATTATTAATAAATTATTTCAGAACCTATTATAAATTTATTTAGTTTATCATAATTCTATTTAGTTCATTTATTCACTTATTGATAAGTTATTATATATAATTTTGTCGTTCCAGAGTGTTTGTTTTCTTTATTTTCATAATCGGTTCACTTGTTCTTAAGTAATGTATTTCATGTGGAATGAATGTAAATATCCATAATTAAAATTACATATTATTTATGAACACACATAAGTGTTAATGGTAATTTATATCATTTTTTACATGTAAATAGGATGAATCATTATATGTAACATTAATGACATTCACTTAGATTATTTTGCAGTATTTTGATTATTAGGAAATAGTTTGGTCACATTATTTATTAATATGTACGTATACTGGTTAATAAATATTAATTAGGTTATAATACATATATTATAGTTTTTTTTCAACCATAAAAATGGTTTCATGAACAGTAATTAAGGATTAATTGATGAATGAATCTTTGCTGCCCACAAAAGTTATAAATTGGAACCTCAGGGCTATTGGTTTCGTTTATCAGATAAAAGGGAGATAGTAAGAATATTGATGATGGTTATTCCATTAACATGATATAATTAGATTATATAGATGATACTTGAGCTATCATGGTAATTTGGAAAGAGGATGTTGGTAGAGGAGAACAAAATAATATAAATTGAAATGAAACTAAATACAAAAAGAAGGGTGCTTTTCCTCTTGAAATAATCTCTTTGAGAACCTCATTAATGGACGGGGTTTTGGACTTTTAGAAATACCAAGAGCTTATTGGACATGGGGAGTGACTAGGGAAGGGTATTTTTTAAGAAAATTGTGGAGCTTCAAGGCTTAGAAGAGTGAATAGAAGAGGGAGTGGGGGGGGGGGGGGGTTATTGTGGAGGAGAGGAGTGAATTTTGAACATTTTATTCATTATTTTATTAATTCCCTAAAGACAACCAATAGTGTTGATTAATGTTACCCATAATAGTAATAAGTTCATGTGAGTTATAACCAAGTGGAATTTAATAACTTATAATGTCATAAATGGTGTATTTAACTGATAATTTGTATATACAATATTTTACCGTAATTCATTATTCATCAGAAATTCATGAATTTCAGAAAAATACAAAAAATTCACCCCTACCATATTTTGACTTGAAAATTTAAAAAATGACCTACATTTTTCAAAAATAATTTTTTAAATACTACTAATTTAATTTTTAAATCAAATCATAGTTAATTAAAAAAGTAATAATTTTAAAGGTATAATTAGTTTTATATCACATTGAAAAATTAATTAAGATCTTATTATATTATTACCTTTATAAAATAAAATAATATCATTACCTAATATTTATAAGGGTCATATTACTATTCATATTACTATTCATAAGGGTATGTTACTATTCATCAAAAACAAGGTTGTTCAATCAGACTCCAAATGACTTATTGATCACAACTCTAGATGACCATTTTTCGAAATTCAAAACACAGATCAGGAAAAGATGTGTTTAATAGTTATATTATAAAATGTGTTGTTTTTAGGGACACAGTGCTTCATGCATTCAATATTTATTTTCAAAACCTTGGGGTGCTACAACATAAACATTTCTATTTAATTTAAACAATGAAAACCGAAACCCGCTAATTTTTAATAAACATTCACCCAAGAGTAAACCTAATGTTCTTAAATCAAAAATGAATTTAAAATTATATTGATTTTAGATCATTTACTAGGATACAATTATTATTTTTCCCTTTTAATGTAATATTTAATTATTCATATTTTCACTGAAAACTTCTCATGAAGCGTAATTAAACCATTTTAAAGTATAATTTAATAAATATTATCACCAATACATTTTGTGGAATTAAAATAAAATAAAAAATCTATGCACCTCATGAATCATTATAATTTTAATAATAGGTCACTAAACTCTCACCACCTTTAAAAATTTCCCCCCTGAAAATAAAACAATGATATGAAGATAAAGTTATCATGTAAACAAGATTTTTTAAATTTATTTAGATTTTCAAATTTTGCTAACATAAAGGGTGAGAAGTGGTGATTGGTGGATTTTTGAGAAAAATTACTGACTTATTTATTTGTTTAAGTTTTATAGGATTGTTTTTAATAAATTGAAATACATCCTAAATTCTGTTATGTAAATTTATGATAAGGTATCTAGTAATGGAGTTTATTAAGTGTATTAAATGTGGAACTTATAGTGCTGAATATGGAATTGAAGTATGCTTTTTAATAGTTTATGGTTGAAATTCTAAGGTCCAATGATGGGATTTATTATGATTATTTTATCAAGGGGGATTGTTAATTGATATTGAAAGTGGAAAATCTACTTAAAATAGAGATATTTTCTAGAATATTTTTTCATTCATTTGCGACATTTTATATTTTCAACATAAGAAGATTTTTATTTTGGGTTTTCATACTCTTAATTTTTGGTGGATAAAAAAATGAATGGGGGAAGGTGAGAAATGAATAAATAATGAATTATTAAAGACTAAAGGTAAAAGTCAAATATTTGAGGTAGGTTTTTATATACGTTCACCCTATTTTGTTATATATGGATAAAACATACCTATATTAGTTTTTAATGATAAAATTAACTTAATAACATGAATAAATTATTTATAATTGAGGGATATAATATAATGATTTTTTATTATGGTATTATATTATTTAAACTCATAAAATAAATATAACATATTTCTTATGGATAAAATTAGGATAACAATACAGTAATTAGATTAATATAGATATTATGATCTTATATGTTTTTTCTGAAATATTATATGGATGTTTTTGATATGCACACTGACATACCATTTCAACAAAAGGGTAAAGACATGATTATTTATTGTTTCAATGTAAAAATTGACATTGAGGTTCATGTATTTTATTTTTTACATTTATTATGATCCCTAAAATGTTTTCAATGGGGGTCATGCCACTCACAAGAAGCTAGTTCCATTTTATCACTAGATTTATATGGATGGGATTTGTATAGATATTTATTTGGGTTCCTTCTTATTTGGCATGGAAAGTGTCATAATTTCATGGAAAGAAGTCCAATTACTATATTATTATAAATTTACATTATATTTTATTAGGGTAGTATTTATTAGCTTTAGTTACATGTAGAGAAGTGATTGATGGGGTGAAGAACTTCAAAATATAGGTAATTACTTGTGTGTAGTTTTTTTTCAAATCTGGCTAAATTTTTCTGTTTTAAAGGTGGTATATTTTTCTATAGTGTTAGAATAATGGTTAATTAATATAAAACTAGAGTTAATGATGGTTCTTTTGGAAGTATAAAAGTTGAGTAATGAAAATAATATGGTTGTGGATATGGATGTGTTCTTGTATATGGATATGGATGTTGGTGATAGTGATTTTACTTTTCATGAAGTATAATAGATTCTTATTTCAATAATATTGTTAGTGGTATTTTGGGAAATTATTAATGGTTCATAGAGATAATGTTTGGTTAATCCTAGGAACTTTATAATTATCAATAGTTCTAATTTTGGGGAGGTATGTATTTCAATAGGACTATTGATAATTATAAGGTTCTTATGATTTCCCAAACCTTATCTCTATGAACCATTAATAATTACCCAAAAAACCACTAACAATGATCTTATCTCCCTTATCATCCTAATAGGGGTATACCCACCCAGTATAGGCTCACTCTACTAAGATATGATCCATTAATTTCTATCTAGATATGTAACTAGCCAAAAATATTTTTAACCTCCATATTGGACCATACTGATATAATCTCCACCACTACATATTAATATCTCATAATATCCCATTCCACTATATGCTTTATGATCTATCTTATTAGGAAAAAATATAAATGTTCTACTTAACCAAAAATTTAATATGAAATATGTATATTTTTTCCCATCAAACTATCAATACAAATAAAAGTGGATGCGTAGAAACATGAAAAAATATTTGAAAAAAATAAAGCTATCAACACCAGTATTTTTTAATATAGAAAACCCAATGAGGGAACACCTCAAGACCTATTCTAGAAGAACGATATGCTATAATAAAAAAATCACATGGTAGAGACTTCAAAATACGATAGGGTATCAATATTATATCATTCTAATATAGGAGAAAAAATACCATATGGAAAGAGTGGCACAAAGTAGATATAAAAAAGGACACTATTTATGAATGAATAACAAATAATAAATCTGACTGTATAGATATGAAGATCTATGACTGAATAACTGGTTTCTAAAAAATCTCAAAGACCAAATTGTTTTTCATTGATCAAATGTGATCAATATATCTAAAAACCACTTCTCATATAGATTCCTCACATAAAAATATTTTCACCCCCAAAAACTTTTAAAGAGAGATACACACACATAAAAAACATCTGTATAACAATACATAAACCACCCCTTGTTTTCATGTCTATATTTTTACTTTTTTTAATGTCTTGTTATGGGGCTAGGAGAGGAGGCACCCAACTTGGTATCACATATAACCCCACAATTAGTAGTAATGTCTCAAATTTACCTATCAGTAAAACCTTGGTCAATGTTTTTGACCCATTGTTTTATATGTGAATCATCTATATATCTTACTATCTAGAATCATTGATGTATCAGATCAAATGACATGGAAAATAGATATGTTTCAATCTACCATGAAAATTGGGATTATTTCCCAAAAAAATATCACTATAATTGTTAAATTATTTTACATACCTATCCTAATTAGAATAGAGATGTTGAATAAAGGTTATAATCCACAAAAACACTTTTCATGCCTCTATATCCATGATAAACTAAAACTTAGTGTCAGATAAAGCAACACAACATTTCAATTTTGACTTGAATGATACTATTACCCTATAAACAATTGATTAAATAGATTGAATTTAACTTCCTTAAATTCAAATCTACTGATATATTTTAATTTACACAGCCAAAAATCATAGTTTCCCTATTGAAAATACACAATATCGTATGACAAGTGCTAGGAATATAATATAATATATACTTCACTTACCTCAAATTATATTTACCTTGACAAGATACAAAATCACTAACGAAACCAATTTCATGACCTATATCATGTATAGTACATACCATCTTAGTCATCAAACATCCAAAAATAGTCCAATAATGCCTATGATTCATCTCCTATCTCTCCCCTCAAAAATTAAATTATTATAACTTAGTAAAAATGTAAAGCATGAATATTACTAACCAATGTCACTCAGGCTTGGTAAATATATAAATAACTATCTAATTATACCCTTCATGAGATTACAATAATTTACTGTCCTTTATATCATGGAAGAATAACATATCAAGAATCTATCATTCTGTAATCAAGTCATTTATCAGAAGAGAATGAAAATGACCATTCATCAATATGTCAATTCTAGAATCATCATGGAAAATAGTGATCATTCCATCAATATTATTCAATTTTTATGTAAATCATCATATATTAGTATCAAAATAAAAAAACAATGAACAAAAGAGGTCTTCCAATAACCCTCATGAAAAATGACAGATTGAAACTTACCATACCTCTATCTCAGAGATTTTTCAAACAATAAATAGTCTTTTTAACCTGAATACATAATTTTATTTACATATTAAAAAACCGTTAGATACTCCATATAAATTTCCACTTATAAATCTCCATGTAAGAAATTTTTATTCATATCGATCACCTCAATATTTTTATCTAAACTCATAGACAAGCGAAGAACATCCCAAATGGAAGAAATACTAAAAATATTTGAGCAAATATCTTCAATGTAGGTACCTTCATTTTGATGGAATCCTTTTAAAATTCTTGTATTAATTAATATAATTTTATTCTTTATTATTAATCTTATAAATCCAAAGATTTTACAAATCTCCGTTACATATAGGTGAAATTATCACCTCAAAAGTGCGGTTTTCATTCAATGAAATTATATCATCAAAAATAAATAAAACCCATTATTTATTTTGATAGGATTTAAAAACATAATCAAAATATTATGGTTATCACCCATCATTGAGGAGTATGTACTCATAAGGTGAATACTGGGTATAGGTGGTTTTGTGTAATGAAGATCACATGAGTAAAAATGCAAGGTCACTATTAACCCATGGAACTAGATCATCAAAAAAAATGTGCATCAGAAACATAAAATCTTACTTTTTTACCCCATAAATAATTGTACATATCAACATGATCATCAAGAATCAACAATATTTTGTAAACATGAATAAAAATAGTGATCAATATAGAAAAATTATATAGATGTTATAGAAGTTAATTTTATCCCTTTTTAATATCTATAACTTTCTAATTCTTCTAAAACATTAGATCATAAAATCTAATATGTTTATTAAAAGAAGGATCATAAATCATATATCCAAACACATCTCGTATAGAGCTAATATAAATACAATGATGTGACTTTCCATCATCTTGGATCAATTGTATCTTGGACCAAATAAAATCATTGAATCCTAAACACATGTAAGTGATCATTCTTGAATACTTTACAACACCAAAACCTATTATAAGTTTCCAAATTTAAAGAAACTATGGGTGATAAATTTATAATACATTCCACAATAAGTAAATACTCATCCCAAAAATGTTCAATAAATATTTCTTCTAAAATTAGAGATCAAACTATTTATAACAAAGTCTTATTCTTCTGCTTAGTTACCCCATTTATCTTAGGTTACTTAGATGAAATATCATAATTAAAAATAATTTCCTAACTATAATAACAATTAAAAATACCAAAATTCATACCCCTAATGTTAGTATGAATATATTAAAACTCCTACAAATTTTCCTCTCACCAAAAACATTAAATTTATTAAAATCACCCAACACATAGATTTTGGAATTAAAAAAATAAAATCAAATATTATTTGAGTATTAATTATAAAATTTCAAAAAAATAATGATTTCCATTGTATGTATTAGACATAAAAAGATAAAATTTTTCAGAATTTATTAATTCAAGTACTTGTAACACCCTATGCATGGGATAACTACTAAAACTAATCCTGCTATATTTTTCAGCAATACAGGGATCACATGTGTCCAATTTGACACCCGTGAAACATAGAATAAAGTTTATCTTGAAAAAAAAAACAATAAAATTCTCACAAATATCACTAAACCTATTATTCCGTAACTTGGAAGAAACATTTCACTCAACAATGAAAGATGTATCATAATAAATTGAATCTCTAGTCCTGTAAAAACCGAAATGCTTCTTTACTTAAGAAACTATCAAAGATCCCTTCAAAATAACCCATTAGACATCACCAAAATTACTTATAAAATTGTCATCATGAAGAACATTGGGAAATATAAGATTCATGATTATATAAGGTGGTTGTTGAACATTTGAAAAAATCAGTTTATTTCCTATGCTGGTCTAAAAAAACAGTTCCCATACTTACAACATCTACATGAACATAATTACCCATATTCAAAATTCAAAAAATTACATAGGCTATAACAGGTAATGAACTATGTCCTCTATATCACATGAAAGTAGGATCCACTTTCAAAATCCAAGAAATAATCATTAGATGAAATATTAATGGAGTCAAAAACAACAATAAGATAACCCTATGTAGTGATAGTGACATGATCATCTCCCTCAAAAAATTTTCTATTGATTTTTGTTCATTCTCTGATCACTTTTCATATAATAGAAAAATATCTTATCATTTCTTTTCTTAACACAATTATTATATTCAATCTCTTTAAACATTGACCAGGTTTTTCTTTTTTTTCCTTTTCTGTTACCTAATATTGTATTTCCCTGATTCATTTCATGACATATCCCCTTGTTTTCTATGGTCAAAATCTATAAATATGTTCTCTATTTATTATAACACATAAATGATTCATTTAAAATAACATACATGAAAAAACTAAATGATACAACACTATTAAGAGTAAAAAAAATTCGGGTAACCCAAAAATTATTCGATGAATATTATAATGTATTAAGAATCAAAATAACTAAAACCTAATCATCCAAATTTAATACACAAAATATAAAACCAATCAAAACAAACCTAAAATTCAATCAGATAATCTGAAATCAATATTTCATTTTTTACATCAAATCTATCACCTGTTTGAGGATAAAAGATTTATTATTTCCTCTATCAAAAGGACATGTAGTTTCATTCTTGTCTTATAAATTTTTAGCATGAGATGTGTTGAAAATATGGGTGATCATGTTATCTTAAACCCAATGATGAATGAAACCAAAAAGCAACTCATTATAAAACCTAATTTCTTCATTATGCTTTCTTTTTTGATTCTAGGTACCAAACACTAGTAGATTCTTTCACATGAAAAATTAGGTCATTCATTTATAATCGCCACATATGATAATTTGTGAAATTCAAAAAAATCATCTCATTATAATTCGAACCCATGATTTAGTTGAATAAAAACCTCTTATCTGATTCTAGATATTGTGAAATAGTTGAAAGGTTAGGGCATATCCCTTTTATTACGTAAAATAAAATACATAAAGTAGAAGGATGAGGTTATACATGAATCCATTCCCTCATGGAAAATGAAAAATCATACTCATACGGATAGGATTCATCATAATCACCATACCAGTAAGAAAAAAATAAATGGGATAGTGATACCTGGTAACCAAAGTTGGCTTCAGGTAGGAGTAATCTTTTTTATATCCCACTTTTCCTGGAGGAACAGGATGAAAACATTAATCATCTACAACCACATTTTTTCATTTTTACAATACCTAACTATAAGATGATTTTTTTGGGAATCATCATCAATATCTTCCAATTTTCCATGGGTTCCCTGGGTCTCCGTTAACTTTTTTATTTCCTCTTGGATCCTTGAAATATTCCCATTATTACTCAGATTTTCCTGTCCCTCAAATGCAAGAGAAGATCCCAGTTTGGGGTCTCCCTCAATTACTTTTGGCACTAACATAAGCGCTATCTCCCCTGTCTCATGGGTCTCCTATGACAATCCCTTACCTACATATCCAATGTGTTGTACATCACCAGGCATGACTACAATGTATTTTGAGGTCCGATTCCTCATTTTATTCCTACAAGAAGCTTCATGGTGTCATTTTAAAGAAAAAAAACGAGCAAATCACCTTCCTATGGCATTTACATTTTACACGAACAATAGTTTGGAACTTTGTAAAAAAGTTTGGAAGTCTTTCATACTCTACTTTTAAATGAATATTATCATCAAATGCTGATAAAACAACACTATGGATCAATCTAGATCTCAAATCAACTACCACTAGTACCATAGCATAATAACCAAATTTAGAAATCTCAGTATTCCTATCCATTTTGATCGGAATTCCCATAGTAGAGGAAATATCGAATAAGATCTTAGGATGATAGAAAATCCAATTAAGGCCAATAATTTTGATCCAATCATGAACACTATTATTCTTTAGGAAGAAAGGGATTAATACGAAAATCACACCCTTGAAAACATATCATACCTGGTTTCAAGGAAATTTAGCTGATCCCCCATTCCCTTCGCTTTAGGTCCTTAGATAAAAAATTGATGTGAAGGAAACCATGACCAAGGGGAATACATATCTATCCAAAAAACCCCCATACAGAGACCAACTTCTTAACTAAATCATCAGGTTTCTAAGAATTAACTCTAGAGGGATGAACAAGAGTAGTGATTATGGAGAATTAATAGATTTTAAATCTATCAAGAATCGCTTCACTTTTAGTAGTCACACGTGCAATGTCACCTTTCTTGATCATTCAGTCTAAAGAAACGTCTTTTACTTGTGAAAAAATACCTCTGGTTGAGAATTCTATATTGGGAATTTTTGGTATTCAAATTTCCCAATTTTAGGGAAAACCATAGATGGGTGAGTCACTGCATCTTCAACAAAAACAAAAACTTTAGTAGTAAAATCACCAGCCCAAGATGGTCTCTCAAGATCTCATTTCCCTATCCAAATATCAATTAATTTTCCATCTACTACAGAAGCATGCTTTGCAATCATCAACATTGGAATTCCACCCATTTCCATTGAGAAACAAACCCTGCCAGTTCTAGTAATCATCCCGACCAACACAATAGAATCAGACACACCATCCATGCCACCAGTATCAGACCTAATAAATAGAGATCATGTGCTGCGAGTGCCACCCACATGAGTGTCCACCAGAATGGGTCTTCCCGCACGACTCGCTTCGCCAGCATCAGTCTCCACCATCCTGCTCTCCCCCTCAACGATCGTCATTGTGACACCACAAGAATCGTTCATCAATGTTTTAATCACATTGGATGCAAACATCATGGATCCTCCATTCACATCAGTATCTTCCTCCATGTATCTACGATTTGTGGTTGATTCGGGAAAGACCACTTCAGTCGCCCTACAGGAATCAAAATCCATACAGATTCGATATCTGTAGCCATCAAAACATCTACGAGGACGATCAACCAAGAACCCTATCAAACCCTAATCAACAATGGAAATAGGAGAGATAAATTATTTCCCAACCCACCTCCCACATCTATACTGAGAAATATTGTATGTTAAGAACAAGAAAATGAACCACTGTGTGAATGCATAGTGGATATAAATTTTATTTTCTTTCAAACAAGCTTAAAAATTAATGTAGATGTGAAAATGAAAAAAATAATGATGAAATAAATAAATCTACACTAGAAATTCTTAACTTTGAAAACCTAATGATGGGAAAACCATGAAATATAGACCAGAATGGTGATAATCTAAATTCCGTGAGTACAATGTAGACACTACAAAAAAATTTGGGTCCTAAAACGTTTATCTTACTAATACATTATAAAAAATACAATTGGATGAGAGAGGTAATACGAAGATCTGTAAAAATGTCATCAACCAAGAAAAAAGACCAAATAATAAATATTACCATATAGACTTAATGATCATTGACTTAATAATCGGGTGATGAAAAAATAAACAATATCAATGGAAAATCGATCATTTATCAATGATGATTGAAGAAACTAAAATATTCCCCTTGACTGAATTATTTATAGAAAAAATTTATGAACTGAATTTTTTTAGGAGAGATCCACTCACATCTCCAAAATGACATATTCTTAGTAATATGTAAATACCACCTTATTTTCATATCTATTTTTTGTTTTATTTTTTTAAAAGTCACCTATGTGGGATAAGTGAGTGGGCACCCCAACATAACCACACTTCCTCCCATCCTTTTTAATCTATCATGTGACAAAACCCCCTTATTGAATTTGGTAAACATTTATGTCTTGAAAACATTTTATTATACATTTGTATTATTATAAATAAATTTATTTATAGTTAATTTGTTAACAAATAATTTTGTTAACAATATGAGAAATATGTAAAATTAAATAAATATGGATAAAAAAATTAGAAGAGATATAAATTTTTTGAAATGTGATTATGTTTAAATGGTTAGTTATCTAGAATAATTTGAAGAGAAAATTATATGCTTTTATTAATGTTTTTTTTTTGTTTTTTACTTTGTTAATTATATGTTTATTTTAATTTTTATGTCTATGTTGGTGGGTTGGGTGGGCTTGTGTATATTTTCTTCAAAGGGTTAGTGATGGTTTTGGTTTTTGGTTTACTACTTAAATTATTATTGATTTTGTTTACTTATTTATTTAAATTTATCTTTCACTAATTTGTATGAATTTCATTTGTTTTTATTTAGAATTGACACCTTTTTCAATTACATTGGATGGAATGTTTCTTATTTGGGTCATTCATATTATTGGAATGGTTTTATGATTACTTTATTTTTTCAATATTTATAATGTTTTGTATATATATAAACCATCATGAAGTATTTTATACCTTTTTTTCAATGAGAAAATCATCCCATGCACTTTACCAGAGAACACATGATGTGACCCTTACTCAAAAAATAGTTGTTTAGTTTCAATAGAAAATTATCATCATGTTTGAGGAGGAATCCAATTAGATCTCTATATGACACATGATTTCTCACACACTAGGGGTTGGAGATTAATCAATAATATTTCTATGTTTGGTGACATGGTCGTGAGAACCTCACTCAAGGAATAGGTTATTTATTTCTATGATTACTAATAAAAGTTTTTCAAGACTACAAAAAAAATTTTAGGGTTCTTATATGCACTTTTTGGAATCATAATGAACTTAATTTTGAGGTAACTAAATATTTATGTGCATATATTGTTTTTTAAGATTTGATATGACTAATCATGGAGCAGAAATGGACATACGAATCTAAATTTCTAACTAATTAAATTTAGGAATTTATACAGAATAAATCTGTACATGAACACAGATTTTCACTATAAATTACCATGCGCTCAAGCATCTATCAAAAAAATTGTTTAAAAAACTCATATTCTCACCAATGTATTAGTTACTAGTCACATTTCCTAGGTCCTAGTGCATGTTCCTTAGGTAGTTCACTATGATTCAACTAAAACCACCTCTAGGAAAGAATTAGAACACCAATGTGTTTTTAAATAGTGACATGTGTGAACTGTCATGAATTCCTAGACTTCAGCCTCCTTGGTCTCCATAAATTTTTATAAATAGACTTCATACATTCAATTTTAAACACATAAAAACTCCCAAAATATTAATCTAGGAGGGCCATCCCATCTCCCTACTAATTCTGGAGCCCCCTCATTAGGGTTCTTTGTTCCCTAGTCATCCCAAGGATCAGTTTCACACACTATAGTCATTAAAAATGGCCCTCAATTCCCATGTACCTCACTTGGGTAAACCTCCCCAGGCAAGATATACTTGGGATTACTCTATTCGTTGAGCCCCTCACTAAGGATACCCTTCATCCATGTCCCCTCTCTAGGGTGACCATTTTTTCAAGGCCCATGATTATGATAACTATTTTCCTTGTTCCCCACACTATGGAAAGACTCTTCTCATAGCTCCAAAAATAGAGCGTGCCTTCACCCAGACATTATACAAGGGAAATATTCCTCATAAAACCCTAACTAGGGAGAACCCTTCACCTAGGATTCCATAATTATGTTTTCCTTCACCAAAGTTTATATAAATGGGAACCAACATTCCATATTCTCCTTCTTAGGATTCAAATTCACTTCAATCCATTATATAATACATTATCCAGGACTCCAACAAACCAGTACCCCTTGAAGGTGCACCACATGACCTTCGGTACGACACCTATTATACCAAATGCTTCCAACTAACATCAAGGTTATATAAGGATCCTACGGGGAGACTATACCCTCTATTCTGCGTCACAATATAGTGGAAATAATAATATGTCATAAAAAATATTATAAAATCATAGATAAGGAAAGAAAATTATATCCAATAAGAACATATTAACATGACATAAACATAAAGTTTATGTCATAAAATACCAATATCCCCAATGGAAAATACAATTAAAGGAGAAATACAAATACCCAATAGTAAAAAAACTAAGAATTCATTTTATACTGGTCTTGAGTTATGCCTGGTTTTTTCATCCTTACTCCATTCTAGCATTCTCATAAAAACATCATGAAATTTTCCCCTTCCCCAAAACTATAACCTAAAAGTAGATTGTCTTATGCTAGCATACCCAAGTTCCATTGAATATTGAGAAGTTTGTGATTAGAAATTAGTAAGCCACAAGTAATAAGGATCTAAAGAATTATAGTCTATATGAAAATTGATTTCATAAGTTTTATTGATAAGATATTATCACAAGACCAAATAAAAAAATTAAATAAAACACAAACTACATTCCTAGGTTCTGTGGTGTCACTAGAGGTCTAGCCTACCCACTTTGGATAGTGCTGGATATCTCTGAATTGGAATATTTTTTTATCATAATTATAGGTTAGTTCTATGGTATATAACCATGGAAACAATAACAATGGAAGAATAAGGGAATCTGTGAGGGATATATTAGGAATTACAATATAGTAATGTCCTCCAGAATACATGGAAGTTATCCATGATATTATTCCCTAAAAAAAATCAAGGTCAATCAATATAATACATGGATATCGGCCTTGGAATTATCCAAATTGAATCCAATTAACCTTTATGTCAAGAAATTTAGAGTATTCATCTTGACCAGAATCTAGGTCCATAGTCTTGGAATTATGTCTCTTATAATAAAGTTGAATCCATGGATCTCATCATGATAAGTTACCGAGGTTACCCCAAGGTATTACATGACATTTATTAGTAACATTAAATAATCTAGTAATAAGAAAAATCCAATTGGGGATTAACTAAGGCATTCACAATGATGAATTAGCAAGGAATCCAATCCATTCCTTTTCTTTAGACATCCTTGAATCCAATGAGGAAACCTCTCATTATATTCAATATATTCCTCCAATGGAATCCATGATGACTCAAGTCATTCCACCCATTTATATCCAAAAATAAATCGATAGGATGAAACCCAAGGCATTCCATCCATAATAATCATTTAAACAAGAAATAATCAAATACCAACACTTATGTACCAAGAACTCATTTTACTATCATGTTAAATCATCAATAAAGACTATTTCGTTATGAAATCTAACTTTTATTTTAATAAAATCACCACCCTTCTTCCAAGGCTAGATAAAACAGGGTTCCATTCACAATCTATGAAGGAAATTATTTATATGTTACATACTGAAACATTACTTAACAAACACCATCATTCAACATTTTAATTAAATTAAAAAGTTGAAAAATATATTTATAAAACATAGTACACATTTCACCACCATTATTTACCTCCTTAAAATAAATAAATTCATTATATAATATCATGTTCTTTTTCAAAAAAATATCCATTTTAGCATAATTCGTCTATTTGAAAATATTTTTCATTCCCGTATATTCATCTCAAGGGAAAATTCCACATTAAAATTTAATAATGACAGTCCCAAAAGTATAAATGAAATTTTGAAGATATTACCAAGTTACCAATGGTTGTGAAATTACTTTATAGTACCATTTATTTCAATTATAGCTACTCATTTAACTCTCAGTCCTAGAATTCCATTTTTCATCCTAAGACTATTAGCAGTCAAATATGAACTAATTTAATCCATTATAGAATAATTTTTTTTTCTATATTTAAATGAATGTAAAATGAGACATTAAATTAAGAGAACTTAATTGAAAATATTTAATTAAATTGAGATCAAGGCATGATAGTTCCGGCTTAACCACATTAGACTCACACTATGGAAAATGGTGAAAAAATGGGTTAGATTTAAGGGAGACATACCTTATGCTTATATAATCCCAAACATTGAGTATAATCCACTGGTTCTACCTTAATTTGGAGAAAATTAGAAACAAAATAAACACCCTTGAAATCTTTCAAATTAAAAAAATCTAATGAAACTCCACTTGACAACAAAATAGAAGAAAATTAAGAGTAAGAGGAGTTGTGGCCTAATATAGGAACTCAAATACTGGAGATGAAACTATATTAGAACACAAGATGAGGTATATACACTAAATAAGAGATTATAAGGAAGGATGAATCATATATAGTGGTTCATAATGATAAAGGGAGAAAAAAGATGGTTAAACACTTATAGTGTCTCCAGGGAAAAAAATTAAAAATATTCTTTTTAATGGGGAACTTAGTTTTGCCACACAGTTTATATAATCATGCACTAACTGTGAGGTCATTAGTAACCTAAAACACCCCACCTCTCATAGTTGGTCCACATTGTTTTCAAACTATGCACCAACCATGAGAATTATCTCTCGATCCCTCTACAACAGTTTTCACAGGTTTTATGCAATCATGTGAAAACCATGGGCGTAGTCCGTGGTCCAAGCCTCCTTGTTTGTTATTCTTGGGAAGTCACATGGTTTACCAAAAAAATGCACGAAATATTAAAATCAATCACGATCAATATAATTCAAAATATTAACCATCCCATGTAAGGCTAAGATCACAGTTTTCTATAAACTATTTGACCCAAACTATAAAATAGTGAAGACTTCTCCAAAACCACCAAAACACAAACTAATTTTTCTATCATGTATCTGAGCACCCAATGATCCTATCAAACCTTATAACACTTAAAAAAATATCCCATTAGAATTTGAACTATCAAATTCTTAAACATAAATATATTATTTGAAATAGACCATCCACCAAACTTAGAACTACAATTCTTCTTAAAAATTAAAATGCATATACGAATGATTTCCATTAAGAATTAACACTATTATAATTCTCATGTGTGAGTTTTATTTATAGTTATCGAAACATTTCAACCATACCACAAGTGTTTTCAATTTGATTCTAATTGTCATGTTCCATTCCCAAATTCCCAATGCAATTCAAAATCACAGGTCCCAAAACCAAGCATTATCTTTATTAAAAAATGATCCACTTCCATCATAAAATTTCAAAAAATCATAGACGGAACTTAAATGTGTCCATATATTTGAGACACTAAGGTCATTTCATTCAATTGATCACCTAGCCTATGGTTCTATCCAACATATGAAATTGATCATTAAAGAAAGTTTTGATTGACGAATCCTCCCATCAATGAAATTTCTTACCAAACACCTATCCTCATTATATAGAAGTAAACTCAGTTCTATTTCCTAAAAACCACACATGATTTTCCTAAATAGTTCCATTTTAATGTTGGTTCTCATATTCACATCTGAAATCCAAAACCAAACCGACATGCCTCCATCATCTAAGTATATATTGAATAGAACAACTTCTATAAAAATCACCAACCAACTTTTGAAATTTTTATATCATCATATACAATAACATACCTGATGTGTCTCTAACTCACTAAATCCAAACACATAGAGGAATAATATTATGTACTTTTCTAGTTGATGTAATTCAAAACTCTAGTATTTAAACTCTAAGTAAATTTTATCCACTAAATAATGATGCCTTGATCAAAATAGGCCTCCCAAAATCATCCTAACCACACACACCAAGTTATAACCTATACCACCCCCTATGATTACATGATCGATCATCGATCACCCATACTATTTACCACATCATCACATGGGCACTAGAATTCCAACACAAAGAATCAAGATTAGATAAAACCAACCATCCCAAGACAAAAGAATTCCCATATTTCCAAAACAACTATAAAAATATTAACCTATGTCATTCTTGAGGGAATATAGGATAATAAAGAGAACATTTCAACTGATATTTGTTAGGATCATGACTATACAAAGGCCCTCTCCATACATCGACAACCACTATTTTATTATAGTTATAGACACATGATTTTCTTGACACAATCCACTATAGAGTGTCCTTGTCGTCATTCCATTGGGTAACCCTTAGATCTCATGAATCACAACCCTTATATTTCAAAACACAATAGTTAGAATGGGTTTCCTTCTTAAACATGAGTTCTAATCACAATATCAAATGTTTCCAAACCAAACTATTAAAACTCCATCCTTTTTCTCCACTAAGACTCATTCAATGAGAAGGTTGTGCACTTCATGACTTATGGTGGTCTCCCAAGATAATTTATTTCTCCATAAAACTCCTCAATAATTGAACCTTATGGATATTTTAAGCAAAAAATGTGTATCTCCCCTCTCAAGGCATGCCGACGGTCCTGTCAATACATGATAATGATCGAGTTCCTATATCATACATGTTACAACACTTTGATTAAAACTATTTCAAACCCTCTCAACTGAGTATCTTTTCCCTTTAAAATGAAATAACGAGAAACTATGCCTGAAACAGCTCATCAAGGTCATCAACCCCTAGTTCATACATGACCACATTCCAACCCATGGTCCAGTTGGTATCAAAATTACTATCACACACTGACCTAATAAATTTATTCTGATGTGAACACACTCATGCACCAACCAAACATATAACCCAAATCATTCTCCCATGATTCACACTAATTCCAAACTAGGATCATATGCCTAAACTGCAAACAAGGCTCATGTGTAGGTCAACTGTTCTTAAGAGGAGTACCTATGATGCTCCTCTCCAAAGTTGGACACTTCACTTGTTCCAAGGTCTAACACATAACTCCCGAGTAATTGGAATCATTATAAAACTACAAGTATCTATCCCCTCAATAATTAATATGTTGAAAGAATATCCAAAAAATGAAAGGGCTTGGTACTCGATCTCTTCGACCCTATACCCCTATCCACAATACCAAGTAGCGATCCCCAGGTGATTGCATGTTTAAAATCATCAAAGAATTTTCCTAAAAAATGCGATTCTCCTTGTTAAACCTCACCTTTGATGATCCATTTCCAAGCATACAACCTTAATTACATCCAAATGATAGGTGTTTACTCCCTTACCATCTAATCACACAAAATCCCACATTTCACATACCATACTATGACCAATATATAAAACCTCACCCATTATCCATGAGTCGAGAATCAATAGTTCTAGGATTTTATGCCTAACCAGGAAACAAACCACACTCCTAAAATGTTGATTTTAATAACCAGTGTCATCCCATATTCTTATGTATAATATGCCTAACATATTGTATGTATCAATGTTATGTTCATGACCACACATCATCATAGCCATCATTTCAATGATCTAAGTACTTAAATACACTACCAAACATATCAAAAGAACCTCTAAAACCAATAGCTCTTGGAATTTGAATGATCCTTACCATCGAAATAAGGCTATACAGAGAGCACTATCACCATAGGTTCTCATCTATAACCATATCATGTCTCCAATTCACCAAACATGAACTGATCACATAAAACAAACACTACTAGAAATTAGAGCCACACCAACAGTCCTATACCAATGGTCTAGCCAAAATCATTAGTATGAGTACCATAGAGAGAGAATATTGAAATAATTTTCGCCTAACCATTGGTATATATGATAGCTATACCAAAGTTTTGGTCAAAACCCTTGGTATGGATAATATAAAAAGACATCATACAAATTTTTTTGGCCAAACCATTGGTTTGGGTGACAGATCACTACAAGAAAACTGCCGCGAAACAACGGCCGCTAAATGGGAAAAAACTTTTATTTAATTTTTATTTTTTTTAATTTTATTCAAGGATTAGCGGTGGTTTTTTAAAAAACTGCCGTGAAATAGTGGCGGTTTCAGTAAAACCGCCGCAAAATGAAATGAAAAAAATAAAAAAACACGAGAAACCCCGAAATCACTAAAAGGACCATAAATTTTGATCCTGGTGTCCATTGAAGTACCACGACCAGTCAAATCGAAGCTCATGAAGAGATCTATAGGCACATATAATCAAAACCGTGAGACGGTATATGGTGTGGAAGATATTAGAGTTATATGAAAGTTGAAAAAAGTTCTCCAACTTCAAACGGCCATAACTTTCGCTCCGGGTGTCCGTTTGGGGCTCCACCACATATCAAATCGAATCCAGCGAAGAGAGCTACACATCAGTTCAACACAAGCAAACTTTTGTCGTGTTTTTCGACCCCAAAACCCTCCAAAAACCTCAAAAACCCCGTTTCCATCACCGGTGTCCCGTCGAACTTGTCTTCAAATGGAACTAACTTTCGATCCGCGTGTCAGTTCCGCCTCCTCCACCTGCCAGATCATAGCTCGTTCCATGAGCTTCAGTTTGACTGGTCGTGGCTCCCACATGCACTCATAGATCATATGTTATGGCCTTTTTGTGGGTATCAGGTTTGTTATATTTTTCGATGCCTCGTTTCTAGCACCCGTTCCCCATCATATTTTTTTTAAATGGTCATAACTTCCGATCCGCCTGTCCACTCGGAGTCTTTCACCTTTCAGGTCGAAGATCGTTTCAGGATCTTTGATTTGACATGTCGCGGATCTAAAACAAACTCTCGGATCATATGTTAAATCCGTTAATGTGAGTCCAATGTTTTTGTCTCTTTATGATCATTTTGACGGGTTTTAACGGTAGCTCCATTTATTACTGTTTATTTGGGTTTCCATGACTTGTTATCTTTATCAATGGTTTTTTCTAGGTTATTATGATGATTATTTTGAATTATTAAAGAGTTCTCCAGACTTGTCACGAGTATTCATGCGTTCTCATTCTTTCAAATGCCTCATTCTTCATATGCTTCTCCATCATTTTTCATGCGTTTTCATGATTTTTCATCCCTTATCATGTATTTTCATACTTTTTTATGTGTTTCCTTTATTATTTACTATTTATAATACACTTCATTTTATTTATTATCTATTATTTGTAACTTGTTACTTATTATTTATTATTTATTATTTATATTTATTAATTATTTATGTTTATTTATTATTAATTATTAATTATTTATATTTATTTATTCGTTATTATTTATTAGTTATTAGTTATTAGTTGTTAGTTATTAGTTATTATTTAATATTTAATATTTAATATTTAATATTTATTTAAATTTATTTATTATTTATTATTTATTATTTATTATTTATATTTATTTTCTATTTATTATTTATATTAATTTATTATTTATTATTTATTATTTATATTTATTTATTATTTATTATGTATATTTATTATTTAGTTATTATTTATTTGTTATTATTTATTATTTATTATTTATTATTTATTATTTATTATTTATTATTTATATTTATTTATTATTTATATTTATTTATTATTTATTATTTATTATTTATTATTTATTATTTATTATTTATATTTTTTTTATTATTTATTATTTATTATTTATTATTTATTTTTTTATTAGTTATTATTTATTAGTTATTATTTATTTGTTATTAGTTATTATTTATTATTTATTACTTATTATTTATATTTGTTTATTTTTTATATTTATATTTAATTATTAATTATTATTTATTATTTATATTTATTTATTATTTACTATTTTTATTTATTATTTATTATTTATACTTATTTATTATTTATTATTTATTATTTATTATTTATTATTTATATTTATTTATTATTTATTATTTATTATTTATTATTTATTATTTATTATTTATTATTTATATCTATTATTTGTTATTTATTATTTATTATTTATACCTATTATGTATTTATTATTTATTATTTATTATTTATTATTTATATTTATTTATTATTTATTATTTATTATTTATATTGATTTATTATTCATTATTTATTATTTATTATTTATATTTATTTATTAGTTATTATTTATTATTTATTAGTTATTAGTTATTATTTATTATTTATTATTTATTATTTATTATTTATATTTATTTATTATTTATATTTATTTATTATTTATATTTATTTATAATTTATAATTTATAATTTATAATTTATAATTATTTATTAATTATTATATTTATTTATTATTTATTATTTATTATTTATATTAATTTATTATTTATTATTTATTATTTATATTTATTTATTATTTATCATTTATTATTTATTATTTATCATTTATTATTTATTATTTATTATTTATTATTTATTATTTATATTTATTTATTTAATATTTAATATTTAATATTTATTATTTATTATTTATTATTCATTAATGATTAGTTATTATTGATTATTGATTATTAATTATTGATTATTGATTATTGATTATTGATTATTTATTATTTATAACTATTATTTATTATTTATTATTTATTATTTATATCTATTATGTATTTATTATTTATGTATTTATTATTTATTATTTATTATTTATTATTTATTATTTATTATTTATTATTTATATTTATTTATTATTTATTATTTATTTATTATTTATATTTAATTATTATTTGTTATTTATATTTATTTATTATTTATTAATTATTTATTATTATTTATTATTTATTATTTATTATTATTTATTATTTATGATTTATGATTTATGATTTATTATTTATTATTATTGAGTTTATATCTATTATTTATGTATTATTTGTTTTTTCAATTAATATATATAAGTATATTAAATTCTGTTTATTAACCACATGGCGAGCTTGCTGGAGTGGTAAAGTCTTTGGAAAATATGCAAGAGGTTAGGGGTTCAAAACTCACCAAACGCAGAATTTCTTTATATTGCATGGGCATGCATGTGCTTGTGCATGGGATGTGCATGCATGGATAAATAAAGTAATTAAAATAATACGAAATAAATAAATAAATAAAATAAATACGAAATAAAATAAATACATAAAATAAATACGAAAAATAAAATAAAAAATAAATACGAAATAAAAAAATAAAAAATAAATACGAAATAAAAAAATAAAAGAAATAAATAAAAGAAATAAATAAAAGAAATAAATACGAAATAAAATAAATACGAAATAAAAAAATAAAGTAAATAAAATTAAAAATTAAAAAAATTAAAAAATTAAAAAAATAAAAAATTTAAAAAATTAAAAAACCACCGCGAAACGTTCTGCGACGGTTTTGAAAACCACCGCGAGTAGTTTCCCGGCGCACGATTTAGCGGCAGTTTTTCAAAACCGCCGCCAATCGCTTTTGTGGTGGTTTAAACCGCCGCTAAATTCCTTTTTTTTCCGTAGTGGCTATACCAAAAGTATGGGCAAAACTATAGGTATATGTACCATAAAATTTCATTATACCTTTGATTTTGGTCAAATAATTGCTATAGGTGATAGATATACCAATGGTTTTGAAAAAACTATTTCTATAAGAGATTTCTATAGAAAAAATTTGGTTAAGACCATTTATATAGATACAAAAAATAATAATCTATATGAAGAGTTTTGAAAAAACTGTTGGTATAGGTCCCAAAAAAATAATAACTACACCAACAGTTTAAAAAACTATTGGTCTAGGTATTCATAATTTTAACAAGTTCTTTTATTAGATAACATTGGATATAAAAAAATTTATGTTAATTTTATATATACTTATATATTAATATATTGATCATATTATGTTCACAAATGTCATTGTAGCCTAGTGGTTAGGTTGTTGAAATATATGTCGAAGGTATTAGGATGAAAAGTAGTCATGATTTTTTTTACATTACCTATAACAATAGTTTTTAAAACCATTTGTATAGTTATTTCATATAAGAAATTCCATCGGTGTAATAGTTGTTGGTACAACCTAACTATACCAATGGTCTCCCAAAATCATTAGAATACCCTTGCAATAGGTCTATACCAATGGAATATAAGCCAAAAGTCCCCCAAAATTTGTTGTATAGGCTATACCATTGGTATGGGGCCATAAACCACTAGTTCTAAATGATTGGTATTGTTTTTCTCCTGTAGTAGAAGAATCAACCTAGGACTTGAATTTATAATGGAATTCACTTGAATAGGATAACCCCATCATGGGTTACCCTCAATTATCATAAGGAGAGGATTCACTAGAAATCCTAAGTCACATATTAAAGGTCACTAGGTCCTTCCACCTAGTTTAACGACTAAGGCCTCACTATGGTCACAACTTACAAAACAGTTATAATTCCCATCCCATGGATACAAAAAATGCATCATGACAAGACACCACTATAGGTTTCCCATATATAATACCAAGTCCAAATGATCCAACCAACTCTAGGGTCAGTAATAAACCACAACGATAAAAAAAGACCTCATCTTAACACAACATATCATAAACATAATAGATCAAAACTCAAGTTGAAAACAAAAAATGTGTAGCATTCAATATGAAATGCACCACACATCATCTAATTATTTACAAATCATGCTCTCTATATAGCCCCTGACCACCTTTTCTAAGATCAGAACCATATATACCAAAGGTTCACCACACCTATAGGGTCTATCTCACACCATAAAACAAGAATATCATAGCCCAAGAACTCACGGTAGCACTAAAGACCCATACAATGGTCAAGACACACATATATATAAGGGTTACTTGGAACCATGGTTGACCAAAACGTTCACCATTCTCAATTTATTTTAATTTATATTAATCCATAGAGTTCACGTTTTTACTAAATTCAATTTCCTTTAATGGAAAACGCCTTATAGGTTTCTTATTTTTACCTTATTTAATCAATATAATCATAAATCCATTTATATATATATATATAGGAATTAAAGATTCATAATGAGAATTGGTCAACTAAGAGGTTTCCATAACCTTATATACGATACACCATATATGATGTTGTTGAATCTTTAAATAAAAAACCACTGTTTTACCAGAAAACAACCATAAACTATTGGTAGATATAAAAAAGATAAAAACAAACATAGGTTTATATGATTCTCATAAAACATATATATGAATCACATGAAGCATATGTATGGTCAATAAATCCTATGAAAAAAATGATGCACGAACCCAAAAACTCACTCTTCTCATACCAACCCATGAGAAAAAACCACATTTTCCAAGAACAACAAAAATAAATTGAATCATTCATTGTTAAAATCAATTAAAAATAAAACAAACCAATTCCAAGAACAAAAAATCCATTCCCTAGAAAATTTGGGTTTTTTCTTGTGTGTTGGTTGATTAATATGAGCCACATGCTCATTACCATGCCCTGAAATATTTATAGTCTCCTGTCCACTATACCCAAATATAAATTCAAGGTAAAAAAATATAATACCATTTTTAACTCCCTGACCTAGAAGATATGGACATAGTTCCCCAACTAGTATACCACATGTCCTAAAGCATGTATTACCATATGACAGAGGTTTTCGACTAATTGTGTGGTTCTATAAGTATACCATTATGATATTATACCCTTTCGTTAGAGTCAAAATTTAGAGGATATAATAAAAATCATAACGAAATCAAATAAAATTATATACAAAATATTCTAGTGATAAAAAATATATAAAAATTAATATACTATAATAATAAATAGGTATTCCATAAAAATTCTATAACCCCAATGACAGATCAAATACCAGGGGGATTAAAAATTCCAAAATGTAAAAAAAACTAATAAGTGCAGCCAAACTTGTCCCAATTCCTACTCAGTCCTGTCATCCCATATTCACTATAGCATGATAATAAATACATCAACCAATTAGTAGTTTCCATAAACCTATCACCTATAAAATATTGTATTTTCCTTGACTACCCGAGTGCCGTGGTGGCTTGATAAGGGTGTGAGTACAAATCAATAAGGCATGACCATTGACATCTTTAATTTAACTAGTGTATTTGAAAAGTTCATGAAAAAGTGACATTGATACCATATTAGCAATAGAAACAAAAAACATTAGAAGATAAATAAAAAACTAAAACATATCCATTGACCCTTGGATCCACAGTGACACGTAAGGTTAGACCTACCCACTTTATCCAGGGCTAGATATCTATGAATAGGGTGATATTTCTCACTACCCAATACAGTTTCAAGGTACATAGACAAGGAAACCAAATCCATGAAATCATAAGGGGATCTATATGGGATACGTCATGAAATCAATTAAATCAAAGTAATTTAAAATTAGTGGAAGTCATTCATGTAATTTTTCTCTAAAAAATCTATAAAAATACTAGGTATCCAACTTGTTATTATCTAAATTGAATCCAAGGAACCCAAAGTTGAAGTCACTCAAATTATCCGACTTGAACAAAATCCTTATGGACACTAATGATCTGCCATATCTTATAATAAAGATGAATTTATGGTGCACATCCCATGTTGTTATTAAGGGTATCATGAGGGAATCAATTAAATTCATCTTGTCATTCAATACATAAAACATTAAATGAATCCATGGGGTAGCTTCCCCAAGAATTTTTTAATGATGAATAACCAAGGAATGCATAGAAGATCATCAAATTACATTGTTTTAGAAGTCTATAAATCCAATTAGGCATCTTTTCATATCATTAATGTGAGAACCATGATGAAATTCACACCCACCCAAGGCATTCCACAGAGTATATATCCAAAAATAAATCCATGGGATGATACAGAAACAAATTCCACTCATAATAATCATTTACACAAGAAATGAAAAAATACCTATCCTTATTTTCCAAGAATGAAGTTTTATATCATGAATCAAAATTAACCGAACCCAAGTCATTATGAAATCTCACTTTTCCATTCATTGAATCCTTATACATTTTAAAAGTACAGATTAAATATCATGTCATTTACAAGATATAAAGGAAAATTCCTAACACATAACATACTATACCTCTATTTAACAAACACCATCAATCAACATATTTCTTTCACTAAAAAGTTAAAAAATCTGTTTATAACATTCAATACATATTTACCACAATTATTTAATACTTTTCTAAAAATGAGGTCATTGCATAATCTCATGATCTTTTTATAAAAATCCATTTTAGCATAATTCTTCAATTTCGTAAATGACACATGGAATTCCCTTAGTATAATCACAAGGGTTAAATACACTTAAAAATTTAACTCTCGAGATCATAGATGCCCAACTAAATGGTCCAACCATTCCAAAATTATCAATTTTTTTTCACTTCAATTTCACTACTAAAAATTCTAATTATATATTCTCATTTAATACTTAGAACTGGATAATCATTACTCACCCCTAGACCATTCATGGTCAAATCCTAAATAACATCACCCTTTATGGAATACTAATTTTTATACATTTAAAATAATATAAAATGGGACTTTAAACTAAGAAAAATTAATTTCAAACTTTTAATTAATCCAATGTCAAGGAATGACATG
Source organism: Viscum album (assembly GCA_963277665.1). Taxonomy (NCBI): domain Eukaryota; kingdom Viridiplantae; phylum Streptophyta; class Magnoliopsida; order Santalales; family Viscaceae; genus Viscum; species Viscum album. The sequence goes on along the minus strand of OY728165.1, from coordinate 1,709,168,165 downwards.
GATGAATTGACTGCATCATGCAAAAACTTTGAAAAAATTTATACAATGTGTTAGTTTTAAGTAAGACCTACCATATTATTAGAAAATACCATATATTGAGTATCATCTATTTTTTCATCATGGATGTAGATAAAATAATAAACTAGGTAAACTCCCTAAAAATAGGTAATATTATATAAATATAATAGAACACCACTTGACCTTGAAAGATAAATGGATTAGGTGAAAGAGGAGTTATATCCGAACCAATGCCTCCTAAACGCAAGTGTACACACTTAATTTAGATATCGAATGAGGGAGATCCACCCCAGAAGGTAGGAGAGGGAATTCAGTATCATACATTGGGGTTATGGATGAGAAAGGGAGGTAAAATGGGTTTAAGTGCATTAAGGTTAAAAAGGAAATGATAATAAATTTTCACTTTTTAAACTGGAAAACATATTTTATGTATAATTTTCCAAACCATGTTTCCCCAAAAAATTGGCACTTCTATAAAACACCTCATCTGGATGGGGTTCAAATTGTGTGCCAACCGTGAAAATCAACTATGGATCCCTTTACAATAATTTTCATGGTTTTTCAACAATCATGTGTCATGTCCCAGGTCCAAGATACCTAGAATGGTTTCATATAGAATATTTATGATTTAACCTAAACTGAATTATAAGAATAAAACTCAACTTTTCACAATAGAATTATAACTAAAAACATTCCCACATAAGGGTAACCACTCGAGTTTCTCTAAACCATGCGACCAAAATCGTGCACCAAAGGAAGAGTTGTCCTAAGCTTTAAAAACACAAAACAAAGATTTATAGACCTATCTAGGAACCAGATTAACCACTCAATCCATAAACCCCATCCAAAAACATTTCATTAAGATGTTCTAACTCTTGAATTCATGATTAAAAACTCAATCTAAGAAATGTTTCTTCCACCAAACAGAAAACAATAATTATCTTGAAAAATTCAAATACACATATAGACATAATTAAATACACCTTAAATGAGAAAACATACCTATTAAGTATGTCTTGATTTAAGATACACATATTGTATCTTAAAAATTCCATAAATAGGGATAAACTTCCTTGTTTTCACAATACATGGGCCTCTAGATGAATGTATGCTCTAACATTTCTAGTTTCACTTACCTGTCTATTTTTGAACATTGATACGGGGAGGGGGTAGACAACCATTTATATCTTAAACTTATTTAGTTGTTGATAGATATAACTAATAATTATGGGAATACTTATGAATAAGAACCACTTGGTTTCTTGTTTCCATCCCTTTCATGACACAAATGTCATAGTCACACGATGTAAAACTACATGGATGATTACATACTACACAATACTAAACTACATGGAAATATCCTAACATATGACCTCAAAACATGAAACCCAAATTACATGGGCTTCGATTTGGCTTCACTAGGATATGTAAGACACTTTTTTGAAGTTAAATCCCATCTATTAAACACATATGACCTCTCTATAAGGTGATAAATTATAGAGTGTCCAGAAATGTGGTTTTAAATAATTGTATCACTAATTAATTGGGGAATAATGGAGAATCAATAATACAATAATCTATCAGATTTGATGAATTTTTTGGATCATATATTTGGCACATGGGTAACCAATACTACACTAATATTTTGGAAGAATTCACAATATTATATTAATTTTTTAATATTCTTTGAGTAGGTAAATCCACCCCCTAACGAGTGATATAAGACTGACCTCCTACTACGTCGGCGAATAAGAATTATAAGATATTGTTGGAAAAATATTATTGACCACATGACATTGGAATGTTGGTCAACCTGAACTCAAAAAAAGCATGGCATGGAAATTATTTCATAGATTATATTGAAAAAACCTATTGTATTTCATTTAGTTCTCGATCCTTTAAAAAAATTGGGCAGACAAGAGAGTAATTAAGAATATCAAGGAATCTAGGGATAACATAATAATTCTTTGGTGGTTTAAATGTGTTACTTTTTTTTGAATTTATAATTTTATATGTAGGATCAATTTTTATCAGATGATGAAGTCTAAAACATATCTCTTTCTTTTATTAAATCAGTTATACCTAACTAGATTAACAAAAAATCCTTTTTATCTAAAATAAATGATAACCTTTTATTAAATATATACAAGGAAAATAATTTTATTAGAATTTGTGATAGTTTGGTTAATCATATTATTTCATTTTGAATCAAGTTTAATCCTTTAATGATTAAATTTATTTAATGTGGAATTAAGTCGTGTCTTACTATGTTTACTAATTCCATGTCATGTTATTTAAAAATGTAATTTTTCACTAATAATTGTAAATTTATTATATTGTTTTAACAATATTTTTTTTGTTTTCATGTTGAGTGTTTTGATATGATTAATTTAATGGGTCATGTTCACGTTGAATATATTCATATCTATGTTAGAAGATTACTCAACATAAACAAGACACACCAACAAGAATTTTCACCCCTAATTGATAAATGACCAACTATTATATTTTAATCTCCCCATGTCCATGACCAAATTTAGACATGAAATATATGAATTTCAACATTATAAGAGATAAGGATATAGTTATTTGTTGTGGGTTATTATGGAGCCTTATTTTTAGTTATGTTTTTTCCTTTTTACATGTTATATATATATATTATAATTGTATTAGGGTGATTGTGGAGGGATATGGGGGTACATTGGTAATGTTACTGGTGGTTATTCTATTTTTGTCACAACATTTCATGATAAATTAATGTGTAGCCTATGTGGAACATACGATGGAGATCATATATCACATTTTTGGATGTGTTAATACTTTGGTGAAGTTTTTATTTTGGAACGGTGGAATGGATGAAATTATATGTGATAGAGGATCTTAAATGATGGTTTATTACACGAATTTGTTTAAGTTATTTTTTATGTGTAATTTATATTGTCGTTGAATTTTCTAATGATATGGAGATATTGTAGATTGTTTTTGAGATGTTAATTTCATTAGTATGATCATTTTTAGGATCCATGAGGATGAAAAGGATTCGTGGTGTAGATAATGTAGAAAACTTTATTTTCATTCAAGTTTTTTTTTTGCATATTATGGTTTTTATTTACAGAAAGGGTTATAATTGGAGACATGAAGATTTTTAATAATTAATTGAGATATATTTATTTAATTGCTTAATTTTTATGTGATAATTTTTAATAAATTGAAATATATCTTCTAATATATTTATCTATATAAAATTTTCATTGTAGTTGGGATGTTTCATTTAGTCAATATATGTTAAGATATCATCTCATGAGGTAATAGTATGAGTTTTCTGTTAAGAAATTTTTTGACAATAAAAATAAATTGACACTTTTTCTGCTTTATAGGATTAATTAATAATAAATTTAATTAAATTTGGTATTTATAGTGACATAATTGATTACCAAAATAAGTTTTTAGATAAAATATTAATGCCTAGTTAAAAAGCAAAAACAACAGTTTCGACATAAATGATGTATTTGATTATGAAATGTACATACCCATTGATATTGGAATGAGGTGTCTCTTTTAGGACAATATATTGGTAATTTTAGTTTATTTTTAATTTTTTTTATTTTAGTTTAGTGTTTTCACATGTTGGTATTCTACTAAGTGGATCCTTAATCCCTTGTCTACTTGGTCGTGGGATAATGACTAGTGTTGAGGTATCCAACTGAAAATGGGTGGTATTGCCACTAACTTCACCTGTCATCTTCTATCATAAGTCAATATCCTCCATCACATGAAAGAAACATGATTCTTTAAACATATATATTCATATATATATATATATATGAATATATAGGATTCAATGTAAAAAAAAAAATTCTTGGATATGAATCACGTATCCTGAACAGATGAAGTCTAGATCATTGATGACAGGTGGTGGAAATAATTATTAAATCCCCACTCTATCAATAATCTATATCTTACATTCAACCTCATCTTCATGATCATCCATCAGCTGCATCTTCTATTATACATGGATTCAAGGAAATAAATACACAAGTGTGTATATATGAAGGATTATAACAATACCTAATATAGTAATCTCAGGAAGTGATTTGAACCCATAACATAATTGTCTCTACGTGAATCAATATAATATAAATTTATGACTAATCTCACATCACCTAATGTATCCATCAGGATTAACCATGATCCTTCTTGATTAAGAAACCCATAAATCAATTTTATCATGTTCTCATGATTACAATGTTCCTCAGTAAATATCATTAAAAAATCTCACAATATGTCATAGGTTTTATATTTGTTAATTTACCCTTGATGAACTAGTTATGACATAGTATTGGAAATACTCATCTACACCTATTTGAATTAAAATAGAGTAAATAAACATCTCCAATTATGTCAGAATTACCAAGGAAATAAACATCTCCACCAGTAGAAATACACATATTAATAGCTAGCAGTGTATATATGTCTAGACACTGGAGATAATATACTTATAAATGGACAATGATTTACAATATTATAACAGATAAAATACATATCTTTATGGTTTCTGATGAATATCATATATTCCAATTCCCAAAGTAGAGAGTTGGGAGTAGATATAACATCATGGGAATCTTCATCCACCTCGACCTTAGAGCTATAGGAAAGGAAGAGTGTTTCCACATAGAAGATTTACCATCCATTCTATTCTTATATTAGTTCTTCTAGAGGAATTAATCAGTTAAACTCATCCCATATACAATATCCTAATGTGTAGTATACTAGTACTATTACCCATCTAAATCAAATGTAAATTAGGGATTTTTGTGGAATTACGCATCCCTAATAATCTCTATGAAATATCTGAATAATCTTATCCAAATATAATGGGTGTGTAATGCAAGATATATATAAATATAATAATAATTTTATGAAAAATATTTTTTTTGTAATACATGGTATATCCACTATCATCTCAGTCTGACCATAGACATAGGTTGAGTGTAATATATGTCTACATATGTATCGTGTTTTTACTAACCTATGTTCATTGTAGTTTATATCAGAACTTAATGTAATGATAATATGAAATAAATAAAAATAGAGGACCCATTTATCAGTATTAAGGAATCATGTAAAATAATATTGAGCTACTATGTCATCATCCTCTGATTCCGACTGACCAAGATGTTAGGAATCCAAAGATAATTTAGTAACTAATGATTGTTAGTTATTGAATTATCCAACTGATCACATCACAATAATGTCAATGATATTTCCATTTGATAAAATCCTAATACCATAAATCCCCAATAGTCTACTCCATACACATCACATTCTATTATAGGTATAATAAGTCAATAATGAAAAATGATGTCATTGAATTTTTTAACTATGCACATCAAAACTAGGATGATACCACTTTAAATACATAGAGTTTCCTCCAAATATTCTCCAGTAATCATATTTATTCCACAACATCATCCATTTATTATCATTAACCACTCAAATATTTAGTAGAAATTATTATCTACCTTAGTCGGTGAGTTTTAATCCACCATTCAGTATTCCAATCCCCTATTTATAAGTCATTCATATATTATTTCCAATTCCTTCCAAACTATGATATACCGTCTAAAGGAATCCCATCCTTGGTTTTACTTCATAAAATGAATTCGACAAATATTATGTAAAATTTTATAGTTCACTTTTCCTTTATAATTTAATCACTTTATCATCATTCATCATCATATTAAAATTCATTTGATAGATTGGTATATACAATTAAATTCATATCAGTTAGATACTTCCATGAAATCTTATTTTGGACAAACGACTAGTGAAGCTTTCTCTTTGAGTTGACACAACTTCCTTCAATCAAGAAGTTCGGTAAATTTATTCATTTTTATTTTTTCTCATATGAATTCCATTCTATTATTTAGTTTTTTACATATTCATTACATTCATATAAGATCATCATCAAAAATTCTTTTTTAGAAAATAATTTTACAATTCTATCTTGTGTTTCCTGTTTATTCCACAATAATTCATTGTAAAGAGTAGTGATTCTATCTCAGGTTTTGTATGATCCATTCATATCATTCATTATATTGGAAAAAATGATTGATCAACACCCCTTATGGTTTTGGGTACACATTCACATGTGAAATTCAATCTATTATATTAATATTAAATAATTATCCTTAAAATATTATTAATAATAATTTATAAGAGTAATGGTTTAATGGTATTTTATAAAACACCAACATTTCTTCCGCAAAATCTACATTCCATCGAGCCTGTTTTACATGATAATATAATAACAAATAACTCATTTTAATATTTCATACTGCCACTCTATTATAGAAAAATTAGTATTATTAAATAATAATAAATTTTCAAAAAACATTACTCATTAATCATTTAATTTATCCATTAAATTATTAGTAAAATGGTTCAAACATGGTTCTATAGGGTTCAATATAAAATTAACCTTCCAACACAACTTTAAAATTGTTATTTATGAAGCTTCTGATACATGTATTTTACATCATTCTAGATGAATATTAATTATATTACACAAAAAACCACATGAGTAATGAAATAGTTTAATGCATTTGGAAACATGAAACACAATATCCTTAATGCATAAAATATATTTAATATATCCCGACAATATCTTCCCCTGTAGTACTACTAATTAAAACCATTCTTCATAACCTAGTTAAAGAAAACATAATAAAAAGTGATATTAGATGCTTAGTAATGGTAAAAATGGGATATATGTAAGCATAGCATGAGTATATGAGTATGATAACATGAGCATAACATTTGAAAACCAAACCCTACAAATAAAAGATCAAAAATATTAATTCATGGAATTACTATGAGAAGTTCATAATTCATGAATCCTATAAAAAATAATGTACATGATCCATGATAAAATAAAATTAGAATAATTTATAGAATTGTAGCATAAATATAAGAATAAAAAATATTATATCAAGGATATCTTCCATGAAATTAACGATACGTTCGGTTTAGACTAATCACCTATGTGCCAACTTCATGCTTTATATAACCACTTGTTTTCCCTCTTATTTTTGTTTAGGGATGACCTATGATGTATCCTTTGAACTCATATTACATTAATCATTACCCAATGTGTTGGAAGGATATATAAGTCCCACGCTTCTTATAATAAAAATCATAGTAATGCATGCCAAAAGATCATAAAACATTCAGAATATGAAAACACATGAAATTAAATGGGTTTCATAAAAATTTCATCATATCATAACGTGTAGAAAATTGACAGGTTTCATAATCATTGAATTGTTTCCTCATATTATGACCCATGGAAAAGAAGCAGTTTTGATAATAATTATATCATGGTATAATACATGGAATAGAAAATGATTTCATAAGAAAATAATCATAAACATGAACCATTCATAGAATGAATCACAATGGTATCCATAGATAATATACACATTATTAAATATGTATCAGAAACCAATTTAATATTATATGGAAAATTATTTTGATCAATTGTGGAATTTTTTTTGAGGAAAACATCCCTTTCTCTTAGAAAAACACCTTTTAAAACATAAAAAACTTGTAAACTAATTTTTTTAAATAACCTTGAAATTATATAAAGTAATATTCAATGAAAATAATTTTCATGTAGATTATATGTTTAATTCATTACGTACACAATAAAATAATGAATCATTTCAAATTTTTGATAAAACCCAAATGGGCGTCGTTTGGGAAATAAAATACCGATTCCTTTAATAAAATTTTTCAAAAAGTAAAAAATTGGTAAAAATTACTTCTAAAAATAATATGATAATACTAAAACATTTTTTATAAAACATGGGTTTTGTTGAAAATGAATTCCTGAAAGAAAATAAAAATAATTTTTGGTATTCTGAAAGACATTTTAACAATTATTTTAAGTTACAGTGTTTAAAAAGGGTAAAATTACTTGAAAATATAATAAATAAGAATTGTAATATAAAATTCATGAGTTTTATGAGAGATAGGCCACAATATTTTATCGTCCAAAGCATAATCATAAACAATTCTCATAAAAAATGAAATTAGAACACCAATCCTGACCACATTGGTATCTTTTAAATCAAAAACCTCATTAAATAATAACATCAAAAAAACATTTAAATATAATGAATAGAATTAGATTCATGATATGACATGTTAAATTAGTGTAATATACATCTCATAAAATAAGGTAGGTGTATAACATAAATTAAGTCCCAAAGAAGGAAAATTATGACAAATATCCCATAATATTTGAGTAACTTATGAATCATAAGCCACATAAATGAATAAAATAAATAGTATCATTAATTATCATTTAATTAGCTATATTAATTTCATATCATGACATATCTTTATTATATTCACCACAAATAAATAAATGACTGGAAAATATGTCTTATGTTTTTTAAGAATAAAAGTTAGACTTGAAATAAGTCTCGTATTCCATTTCTCTCATTCTAACCTCCTGTATAATAAATATAATTTTATTTTAAACACACTTAATGAAAAATTACATATATAATACTATATAATTTTTACTTTTGTCTTTTTATGACACATTTATTTAAAATTTATTTTTAAAATCATGTTTTAGGTAATAACTTCTTTGTTTTTCATATATGTTATGATTAGTTATTTTTAGGCCTCTTAATGTAATCATTGCTACATAATCTAAAGAATAATTATAATGAAATTATTATAATATTTTTACATAAAATATACTTTTATGAGAAGTCATGAAATTTGGTTTTGAGAAATGAAGTACATTACGATCCTGGAAACAGTAGGCTGTACATACGCATGAGTAACGTTTCTATTTTTCAGAGATCATTATGGAAAGGAGGTGAGAAATATATTATATTTCCAAAATTACCAAAATTTTATAAATGAAATTTTATTTCTTTTTAATATAAATACATATATTCTCCTTGTGATGTGGTGATGAAAAGAGAGACATATCACTTTGTGAAGGAAGTTGTCCACACATACATGAACGACATTATCATTTCTCATTGAGTAAAAATGTAAAATAATAATAATTTATTAACCTTTAATAATGATAAATATTTCATTAATTTAATAATTATTTCATGTATATCACATGTATTCATTAAAACCATCATTATTACCTTTCATGTAAAGTGTGAAAAAATCATATCGCATTGCAAGGTGGTTGTCCATCGTGCACATGAGCAATATTATCGTATTCCATAAAATTGGAAATCTTGAAGTTGTGTGTGATATAATAGTTAATAAATTATAATAATATTATAAATATAATTTTTAAATAATAAAACCATCATTATGACCAACCCTAAGAGGTGGTAATGGAAGTAAGTATAACACCGGTTCACGAAGTAGTAGTCCTCAGTATAGACGAATAATGAATTTTTAACCCATTTAGGGAACTATTGATGGTATTAGGTCATTACCATAACATAAAAATATATCATTATATGTAATATTATGAGTCTATTACGTCATCATGGTTTAATAATAATTCATGTTGGCGGAGGAAGAAATAAAAAACGCTTGTTGATGAATGTGACATCATCTTTGGGTATCCTCTTTAGGTTTTCATAAAAATCCTTTTAGGATGGAATTATATCCAAGCTAAATAATATTTGATTATAGGATGGAATTTTTGAATTTATTTGGGTAGGTCTGGGCCATACAAAAAGGGTTCTAATTTTTGAGGAGTATGGGAGAAGGTGTGGCCTTTTATAAGTGAGATGAGCGGACCACATGTAATTTTTTGTATGAAATAATTCAACCCATGTTTTTTTTTAATTTAAAAAGAATACAGTAGAGTTAAATTATCAATAATAGATTATATAATATCTAAATAAGTCCATAAAATTGGTTTTGGAAATTGTTTGGGTTATTTTTTACCCTCAACATTTTAGTTTTACTATAATGGTAAACCCATTTTACCTTAACCGTGATAAATTATATTAACAATATTTATTATTACTTTTAGTAAATAATTATGATGAACTTAATAGATAATATAAATTATTTTGATTAAAAAAATTTAAGCCATTCTTCCAAAGTCAATTTATAGATATTGAAAATTCTAATTTAAAATTAATCCAGTAGGCGTGAAGAGAAAGCTGGTTTTCAAAGAGAGGTTGTTCAAAGTTTATATAGTTTTTATATAAAATTTAAATATAATATTTTTTAAAATGAAATAAATTGTTTATATATATAGATATTATCTAATTTTAACTTTTAAAAAAATTAATATATAATTTACATTATAAATAATTTTTTAAAAAGGAAGTTTTCAATTAAAATTTTGTATTTTTCACTGTTCATAAAAAAATAATATATTTAAGAAATTTTCAAAAATTCACCCAAATATAATTTTCATATTATGATTTCAAAAATTACTTTTATTTTTTATAATATAATTTATAATTTTATCTATTTTTTTTAAAATAAGTGCGCAAACAATTTTAAAAAACTTCTTTTAAAAAAATATGGTTTAATCGTAAAATTTGATTTAGTCTTATACCTTGTCCAGAATATATATATATTAATCAAATTATTGAATATAAAATATATAATTAAAATTAAAATTAATTTCCATAGGTGGTTTTTTAAAATTTATTTAGTCAAAACATATTTGTTTTACTAAATTTTTTTTTAAGAAAAGATTTACTTTATTTTCAAAATAGTTTTTATTTTAAGTTATAATCCGTTTTTAAACAAATAATCTATTCTTTATAGTTGTCTAAGAAATATATTTTCCTAATCTATATAATCGTATTAATACCCACCATTTCAACAGATAGGTGATGACTATAAAATTAAATAATAATTTCTTAATAATATCTCACATTTCCATTAAAGTCAGAGTAGTATGTAATGCAAGATAAACACAGTGTTATGTGTAATGAAATCCAAACTCATTTCTGTGTGTAACACAAACGAAACTCGAAATTTTTTTATTGAAAAATACAAAAATTATTTAATTTAATTGAAAATGATATTTCAAAAAATCTCTATTTGTTCCATTATACCCCAATTAAAATAAATTTAACCCTGGAAATTAATCACTTTGGTAAAAAAAATTGAGGATAATTCTTCCCCATTACATCACTTGGGTTTGAAATAGCTTCTTTAACCTACATGTTTCTCCACAAAACACTGAACAACATAGTGGTCTAGCTTCGTAGAAATTTCTATATCTAATGCAGAATCTCTATGGGTTGTTCATCATAAGAAATATAATGATCCAGAAGTACGACCTTTGAGTATTATAAATTTTATTGACTAGGTATTTACTTCCTTAGGTGTGATATATTGAACACATCATGAAATTGGGAGAGGCATTGTGAAAGAACCCAATGATAGGCTATTGTTCTGATATGATCATGCTTTTAAGGGTCCAACATATCTATGGATTAGTTTTCCGTTATTTCATCCAAAAATAAATTCATTGAGAATTCATATAAAAAACTTATAATTATAGATCACATTGATTATTATCTACATAACATTTTGGTCAAATTTTGTAGTTATTGAATTTTTTTAAATAGTTTTATCTTTCTATACCATCTAATCGGATTTCATAGGTCCCAATATATTTCTTTTTTCAACTTCATTCTATTATGTATAAAGGGATTCATAAGGATCCAAGTTAATGATTGAGTGAAGTATATTGTTTTAAGAAAAATAAACTAGAGTATTGTGTGATCCAAACCACCTTTAAATCCATTGAAAATATATTATCATATGTTATAGGGTTTTAAATGTTCTTTCCGACTAGCCATATTTATGAGGATGATACACCAAGTTGATAATCAACTCTATATCAAGAGAATGTAGAAGACTCTCCCAAAACATTGTGGTAAACATTGGACCCAAATCAGATACAACTGAACGCGGTACTCAATGAACCCTTACCAAATCATTGATATATATCATGTAAAACTAGTCCAAATGGAAATATTATATGATATAGATGATGAGTTATGACTTCATAAAAGGATTTATTACAACCCATGAAACATTATTCCATTTAGATATTTTTTTGAGTCCCAAGAAAAAACCCTTGGTTATTTTTCCCCATTTCAATTCTGGTATAGATAATGGTCATAGAATCCTTTTAGACTATAGTCTCATAGACTTGACTTGTTGACTTACTAAGTATATAGATACATACTCATAAATATTTCTCATTATATTGTCACAATAGTATTGATATTTAATATGGGCCAATGGTATGCACTATAACCTTGTCTCCCTTCAGTTGCGGGTTCAATCCCCATAGCCTAGCTAGATGTAACATGTTTTCACCCATCTTGTGGGTTATCCCTTTTTTAAAACTATTTTAACAAAATTTTCAAAATTTTCATTAACTCACAATCACCTTAACACCGATGAGAATATAATACCTGAAGCCTACAAATACAATTACTCATATTTCCATAAATGGAATGCCTCCTCAAAAAGGGGTTTTATTTCAATACACATCTCTTAAAATATTCTTAATCATGATAAAATCCCATCATATAAATCCTCATGAGGTAGGCCTATTAATTTGAAAATATAATCAACCTCAAAATAATAAACCCATGATGGAATCCATAACTCTTATGTTAATTATACATGGAGACATTTGTGCTTCCAAAATTAATATAATCATTAGATGTTTTATGATTCTCACAACCCCAATTCTACTGAGAAAATAATTCTTCAACATAATCCTTGAAAACCAATATATTAATACTTCAATCCTTCCTCTTGAATTATTGACATGGATATGTCCTTACTTGGTATGGAGGATAATTCATAGGTTAGAGAATTTAGTTCTATAATTCCCATGTTTCACCGACGTATTATATTACACCCCTTAATAATTTTTCACTCTATAACCTTCTTTTCCACACATATGACATTTTCCACTCCAAATGAGATATTATTCTTCATTATACTTCTCTCCATGACATGTAAAAAGGTGAATATTATTTCAACTATGTTAATTACCACATTAACATTCTTAAAAGTCAATATTCCTCTTATTTTGTGAGTTAGGAATCTCACAAATGTTAGTGTGGTCGATCATATATCACAATAGATGATTAGGCGTAATCACAATATCTATCTCTCTAACCATTATCCAATTTGATTTATCATAGTAACTGAATTATCCATTAGATTTAGTGCTAACATTATTCCATCAAGTTCCATCCATTGACTACAACAAAAAAAATAGTGTGGGAAACACGAATCGTAGCGGGGAACCATATAATTATCAAAAATAACTTAGAGGGTGTCTAAACCATGACACTTTATTTTAAATATTGGACCCATTAGGTTTAATCAATTACCTTAATATTCATAATCTATTTATATTATTCATGATGGTCTATAAATAGTTTGTGAATTACCAAATAATATCTCCCATGAGTGCCATACTAGGTGTGTAGTAGGGCCTCTTGTAGTTCAGAAAGTGATGATAAAGTCCATCTCAAACTACCCTTTTTAGAGTAGTTATTCCTTGATAACTCAATGCTAGATTAAAATAGAATTATAATATATATACAAGGATGTTATTTATTAGAAACCACTTTCTATTTCATTTACAAAAATTCAAAGAAAATTTTCCTATACATTGAATCATCCTTATACATATCATTAGTGACATCCCTAGAAATCACCTTAGAAATATCAGTAGGTATCTCCCCAAAGTCATATCATCCAAGTATCCAATGGTTAACTGAACCTCTCCTATGATACCATCTATAGCGACCCAATCTTCTCATACATGGATATTATATATTTTTATGTAAAAATTTATTACAATACAAAAACACATATATGAGGATTGTAATATTTTAGTGCATTTTGAAACATGAAACAACATATTCATAATTCATGAAAGATCTTAAATTTATCCCAAAAATATATTCCCATTTTTCACTCTTAATTAAAACCATTCTTCACAACCTATGGAAAGGATACATAATAATGAGTGATCTTAGATGACCAGAAATGGTAAATAAAGGAGATATGTAAGCATAACATGCTAATAATGGTATGAGAAATTGAGTATAACATTTGAAAACTATGCCCTGAAAATAAATGATCATAATCAGGAGCCGTGTAATAAAGATTAGAAGTTCATAAAACAATAATAATAGAGAAATCAAAGATAATTATCTACAAGAGAATAAAAATTTCTTAATAAATATAATTGTGTAATAAACATAATAATAGAAAATCTCATATCAAAGATATATTCCAATAGCTTCATAATATGTTAAGTTTGGGATAATCACCTCTGTACATGATTCAGGATTGGTATCACCACTCGTGCATCCTCTATTTTCTTGCTTGCGATATCATCCCATTTACCCTATTGTTTCAAGTATGGGATAATCACCCATTTGCTTACTTTTTGGATTGGGATAACCATCTGTATCATAATGAAAATCATTAACATGTGGGCCAAAATATCATAAAACATTCATCATATTGTAATATATGAAATAAAATGGATTTCAAAAAATCTTCATCATATCCCAAGATGTGGAAAATAGACAGGTTTCATAATCATTTCACTATTTAATCATAACATAAATCGTAGAAAAGAATTTGGTTTTATAATAATTCTATCATGGTATAACGCATGGAAAATAAATATGTTTCAAAAAAAGTATGTCCTCTTAAACATAAAACAATCATAAAAATAATAATAATGGTTTCCTTGGATCATATCCCCAAAAAATATTAGGTAACATAAACAATGTTATCCTATATGGAAAATGTTTTTGAAAGATCATTTAAAATATTTTTTTAGGAAAATATTATTTATGATTTTAGAAACACTTGTGAAAACATAGATTTTTAAAAAAATTTGTTTATCTAAGAATAACATTGAAAACATATAGAGGGATGTTCAAAAAAAATAATGGTCCTGACAATAGGATGTTTCATTCATAATATACATCTTAAAAAAAATATACCTTTCACATTTTTTGTAAAATCTAAAATGTAATTATTTGGAAAAAGTAATAAATATTTATTTGGAATCATTTTGTAAAAAGTAAAACATGGCTAAAAATTTCATTTAAAAATAATAGGATAATAATAAATTTTTTATTGAAATTTTTATTAGAAGACATTTTTTTTCTTGAAAACATATTCTTGACTCAAGTGAGTAATAAATTTGGGTTTTTATAAAAATATTTGATCAAATATTTTTAGTAAAAAAGTGTATAAAAATGGTCATATTATTTGAAAATATCATGAATAACAATAGTATAATAAAAATGATGATTTTACTAAGATATATATCACAATATCTCATCATCTAAATCATAATCATAAACATTCCTGGTAAAATAATAAGATTGTAACATATGACCCTTAGAACATTGATAAATTTTTAATTGTAAGCCCCTTGAAAGAATAAAATCAGAGGAAAATTTTAAATATCATAAAGATAATTAGATTAATGGTATAACATGTTAAAGTGTAATAATATACAACTGATAAAATAAGTTAGGTCCATAGCATAACTTATGTCTCGAAGAAGGAATATTGTGAAAACATCCATTAATATTTGATTAACTTTTGAATCGTAATACCCGTGAAAGAATGACCTCAATAGAAACATTTAATTTAATGAAATGTGGTATATTCAAGATATATCAGGTCATATGTGTATTACATATTCCACACAAAAGTAAAAAGGGGTAAATATTATATAAATCTCTCAAAAATAAAAGTGAGACTAGAAATCCCCTAACCTTAGGTATCATATTCATTCGTACTCATTAATAAAATGTGTATAATAAATATTATTTTATTATAAATATATTATGTTACCAAATATAAATATATCATATCATATATTATATAATTAGGTCTTTTTATTACCTTTTTATTAACAATTCCTTGTGAAAATCACATTTCGAGTAATAATTATTTTGTTTTTCATATATGTTTTGATTTTTTATTTTTAGTCTTCTTAATTTGATCATGGTATCATCATCCACAAAATAATAATAATGAATTTATTATAATATTTATACATCAAATATAATTTTATTTCCAATCATGAATGACGGTTTTGTGAAATGATGTACTTTACAATCATGGAGACAGTAGGCCATACGTACATATGAGTAACATTTCTATTTTTCAATAATAAAAATGGAAAGAGGTAAGTAGTATCATATATATATCTATAATTAAATTAATATCATAAATACCAAAATATTTATTTTAAATATACCTACATAAATCCTTCATGAGTTGTGGTGATGAAATGAGATCCATATTGCTTCATGAAGGTAGTACGCCACACGTACAAGTACACCATTATCATCCTTCAGTGAGTGAAAAGGTCAGAATGATAATGACATATTATCTTTTCAGAATGGTAAAATTTTCATTAATATAATAATTATTTAATTCATATAATTTTTTTATGTAAACCATCCTTATTACCTTTCATGTAAATCGTGAACGAGTCACTTCGCTTTGCGAGATGGTAGTCCTCTATACACACAAGCAACATTATCATTTTCAAAAAAAAATATAAATCCTAAATTTATATTTCATAATTAAAAATTAATTATAATATTATAAATATAATATATAACTAATAAATCCATCAATACTTTCCACCGTGATAGGTTGTAATGAAAAAACTAATGACATCGGTTCGCGCGACGGTAGTCCATCATACACACGAATAAAGATTTAGTAACCCATTTGATGGAATTAGAGATGGAATTAGGTCGTTAAATTATAAAAAAAACATATCATTAAGTGTATTATACTTATTATATTATATAATAATGGTATAATCAAAATTTATGGAGGTGGATGAATAAGAAAACACTCGTTGATGAACATTACCTCTTCTTTTGGTATCCTCCTTATGTGTGAACTAAAATGATTCATAGGTTAAATTTATGTCCAAAATAAAAATTATAGGATTATAGGAGGGTATTTGAGAATTTATTAAGTCATTTATTTCTAGATAAAAGAATATTTGAAGGTGTGAAGAGGATAGGAAAAGGGGAAGCATTTTATAAGTGAGGTGAGTGGCAAATTAGTAACTTTTTGAAAGAATGAATTACACTAGTGTTTTTATCATGTTACAAGACTAAATTAATAAACCATTAAAGATACCATATGATATAAATTCAATATATGGCCATTAATATGGTGTAGGATAGTTTTTTTTGATATTTTAGGCTTTGACTTTTTAATATTTACCTATAATAAACCCGTTTTTACCTTAACTGTGATAAATAATTTTTACAATTTTGACTATTAATATTGGTAAAAAATAAAGTTTAACTTATTATATAATAAAAATTATTAAGATTAAAAATATGGAATCCATTTTTCTAAATGAAATTCAACGAATAAGAAATTTTTAATTTAATAGTAATCCCATAGACATGACGAGAAAGCGAGTTTTCAAAGAGAAAATATACAAAATATTACATAGTTTTTATATCTAATTTTAATATTAAATTGACTTAACTAATCGTAATTATATTAATATATATATAATTGAATTAATTTTAGTTCAAATCCATTTAAAAATATAATTTTAATTTATAAATAATTTAAATGAAAAGACAA
Source organism: Viscum album (assembly GCA_963277665.1). NCBI lineage: Eukaryota > Viridiplantae > Streptophyta > Magnoliopsida > Santalales > Viscaceae > Viscum > Viscum album. The sequence continues at coordinate 1,709,150,477 of OY728165.1, read as the reverse complement.
TTTTAAATTAAAATTCTTTAATTATAACTATTCAAGAGAACATTAATCATTTTAGAAAATATTAAAATGTCACCCTAAGATAACATTACATTAATATTTAAAAAATGAAGTTTAATATTGAAAATAACTTTTATAAAATTTTCAAAATATTGTTCTAAAATAAGTGAACAAAAAATATGACAAAATGGGTTTTTAGAAAAATACACTTTTTAAACATAAAATTAAATTCATTATTATATATTGTATATCAAATTTATAAAATCAATTTTCATATAATTATTAAATGTAAAATATATTAATATTTTTTAAATCATTCACTGATTGTGTTTTGTTTTATTTATGAGGTAAAATGAATTTGTTTGTATGAAAATAGTTTTTTCATAAAATAATTTCTTTTGTTTTAAAATTATTTTTATTTTCATTGTTAATTAATTAAAAAACAAATAATTAATTATATATACATGTTTAAAAAACCATTATCATAATTTAGGTAATCCTATCAATACCCCCAATTCCAACATCAATTTGATAGTTATCATATTAAATAATAATATTTTAATAATCTGTTATAATTTTTTAAACTCAATGTTATATATAACACAAGATAAAAACAATGTTACATGTGACAAAAAAAAAATTTTGTGTGTAAAAAATTATAAACTCAATATTTTGTGTAATTAAAAATATCAAATATTATATTTAATTAAAAAAATATTACACACAATCTTTGGTTTTTACCCAAATTAATATTTGGATCCCATGTTTTCTTTCATGCACCCAAATAAAAATACACAAAAGGTATGTTTCCACATGGCACCCCATGTGCCTTGACGAATAAAACGAACCATGTTAACCATAGGTTATAATATAGTTGTATGATAATTTTATTGGATAGCCTAAATGTGGCTGTACTATTATCCCATATCATGCCCCCTTAACTTATGATAGTCATTTGATTGACCTAATAAAATGCAAGCATTGCACCAACTTCACATTCCAACAATAAGATTCCATGTGATGAATAAACCCTTTGTTTTTTGTTAGATTACCAAAATCATCATTTCAATGCTATATTTAGTGGGGGTCTAGGGATTAATTTACACATTGATACTATTTGATCATTCGATCTGATATCTTAGAACCCTCATGAAAATTTTGTGAAATGTAACCCTTATAGGGATTCATGTCGAATAGTACACACCACTCAATGACACCTCAACAAGTCCCTCATTGATTCTTCCATTGAAAAACATTTATATTTTTTTACCATGACTGACCTTCCCCCAATGATGTACACAATCCATACCCATTCTATTTATAATCACCTAATCCCTGATCCATCTTCAGTTTCATAATATTCCTCCTCTAACTGACTCAAATTTAAGTCATAGAGAGAATATTGTTAAAAAAATTGTAAAATATTTCTCCTAGTTTAATAAAAAATAGAGTGATTATGAAGCTATTGGATTCATATCCTCAAGGTATTTATAACCATATATCATAGGCATGGTGAGTCACTATATGAAAATCTAGGAAACCTTTTCCTATTTATCTCATAAAGCGTCTCTCCAACATTACTTGAAATATATTCATTATATTTTTATGAACCCATGGGTGTTGGATTCTATATAAGGGTGGGAAATTCATACATTGATTTCATGGATAGATCAAAATATTTATAAAAAAACAAGTATAGAGAATTATAATCATAAAAATGAGTGTCATATCAAGGAACCATACCCATTTTCATAATTTTGGTAACCCTCTTATGAAGAAATACTGATCACCAGGTAATACAACCTCCATATAAGTAACTTATATATATACCCTACCCTCCCCAAAAATTCTTATAAATTACATGGGGAAAATTTTGTTTCAGTTTTATAAATAAATACATTATTTATTTATATAATGGGTTTTCATTGCTGGAAGCTGAATTGAAGTCATCTAAAAATTATAAAACTATATATAATAGGCTAAACACCCTATTTTAGACTAATGTAAAAATTATATCATTCACTATTCTACCCATATGGGGTTTTATTTACTGTTTCCCCCTCATTAATAAAAAATTAATATTTTTCAGAAAAAAACTCATTGTGATCAACCATGTCACTATAAAACATAATTTAAATTTAAATGTTTGTCAATGAGTTTATATTCATTGATTCTATAATTATATTTCTTTCATTGTAAAATGAATACCTGGGTTAATACCCATAATGTTACATCCTTCCAACCTTAATACCTTTCATCCTAAAATATAATCAACAATAGATGACCTGGTCATCAAATTTACGAAATTCATCTCAAGGAAGAATAAAACCTCTAACAGTATCTAACTGATAGATAATACTGAAAGAGAAACAAGGTATTCAACTTGGACCAATATAAAACCACAATCATGGGGGACCAAAATACTAATCTTACATCTCTCGTTTCTATGTTAAATAACTCTTGGAATCCTTTGAGAAAAATTCAGTTATCCAACTGAACATGAAATACTCAACACACTATGATTTCATAGCCACATAGGGAATCACACTCTTAAGGATCATATGATTTTTTATTCTCCCATTACTAACTTATATGATCCACTAAGACAACTGCAAGATAATCAAATTAAACACTATGTTTATCATCTTTTTAAGGCATGAGCATCTTCTAATAAATTTTTTCTCAGCTTAACATAATTTTATCAAACATCATTGGTAAGAAAATTAATTTATCTACCTTAAAGAAAGACATAGGGTTATGTTTGATAAATATTGAAGAAGACTATATCAATATAGCTACCTAATTAAAACCACACTAGGTGTATATTAAAATGTAAAATCCCATTTTAAAAAACATCCTCTTATGAATCTATATGCATAGATTGTGAAAGGGTTCCCACAAAATGAATCCCAAATAAAAATGGATATGTTTCACACCATGAAATGAAACCCCTAATCAAGTACATGGAAATACTATAATATATTCCAATACTTTTTGTGGATGAATAATTATATAATTATATATAATCACTTTATATGTTTTTCCAACACCTCTTAACTTAAATAATACCCTTCCTATAGCATGGATAACCACTCAATAAATTAAAATATCTAATAGGATCAAGCTAATATCAATGTGACGTCACCCATCCACATTTAATAATATCATCATATTATGGTATTTCATCTTCTTGTAAATCACTTACAACTATTGATAACAACTCAAGGTTATGAAAAACATGTACCACTAACAATGATAATTAAACACACATTCATAATTCAAATATGAAGAAAACACCAACCACCCTCTCCCTTCATAGTTATCACACTCACACTGGTTGAATAAAATCTTTTTATCACATCATCCTTTATAGTTTTATTTAGAAATTATCCACCACCTTAATTGATCTATCTGATTTTCATTAATACCCAGTGAAATGGTTTATTAAATGCTCTAGCATATCAACTGACAGAAGAAGAATGATGAGAAAATTTCTATATAAAGTCTCAACATCAATACTTTTCCATCCTTACATGAAAAAATTTAATTAATTTCCAATATTTAAATAGATACACAATCCAACATACAGTTTATATAAAAAAATAAGCATAAAAAATGATTTCCATATGTGACCCTCCACTTGAAATGTGAGAATTTTATATCATTTACTTCCCTTTGAATAATTATCGGTGACCATTATCTATGAAAATTTTTACCATGGAATGAATAAATCATAATCACGTTCATCACCACTGGATCTCCATCCTATCGTAATTCATTCATTGTGCTACCCTGATCATAACTATCCATAAACATAAAAAATCACACTATTTTTTGACCAATCAGTGAAACTTAGTGGTGGAGCTCTAAAATTTAATAGGATGTCTATAGAGACATAAATATATTATAGGAAGAGATTAAAAATATCAACAAAATCATAGCAGAACTATGTAAAATTAAAAAATAAATGATTAATTTCTCTATCACCCCATATGGAAACCATTACCACCATAAATTTGGACTACTAGTTGAGTCCTCTTAGGTAATCTAGAACACTCCATCTAGAGCTATACCAAATAAAACCATATACTGTCTCAATATCATCTCATAATAATAACAAAAAATATAGATAAAAATCCCATTCTTGAAAATCCATGTGAATAGTATCTCATCATTGTACTCATAAAAAATGATGAGGATATAATTAAATATCCCACTAGTAGATCCCAAAAAATATCCTTAGATTAAATAAAATAAAAAATTATATAAACAAAATAATGTATTAGATCTATTTTATGTATGATCCCTAATTTATGTTCTTAGTTAAAAAACAAGGTATCAGTCAAGTGATATCAATAAGATTCATGGAACAAAATAATCCAGCCTCCACAATCCTTTAAAAATTCCTCCTTTATGACAACATATATTAGTGATCCTTAGGTGTACTCAGTATTACATTCCCAACCAGTCCCCACATATGCTTTACAGTATACAATATTCCTTCCCTCTCATACTACTCCATCCCATTTTAAAATTGATATATAACTCTATAAACCCACCTACTGTAGGTCAGGTGATAGAAACCAACAATGACGTATATTCATGGACATGGGAGGCATTACCTCAAAACCCGACATCTAACCAGATGAAATACATTAGAATCCACTATATAATGATTTATACACGATCTAAACAACATAATGTTTTATATATATAGTAAATCGTTTTGTATTCACTATAAAATTGTCACGACCCGACCCTTCCGGTCCCGAGCCGCAACTACCTCAAGGCCGCCTCCATAGGCAAGAGGCTGTCGACCAGTGCCGAAGGTGTAACAATCTCAGGGAGGCCTTCACCTACGTACCTGTACACATGCATACACAACCCACACGATATAGTAGTGAAGTGCAAAAAGGAAACCAAAAGACAGGAAGCTATACCCCAACCACAGTCATGCATCAACAACTAAAAAGAGTAAGTAAAGTGCTGGAAGTAATGATAAGTAAACTAAAAAGTAAAAAGGGAAAAAACGCACCCAACCAAAAAGATGCCACAACAAGACAACAGGTAAAAAAAAGAATACAACTATACAGACTCCCACCAGAATACTCTTGCACGACCGCGATGCAATGCTCTAACTGCTGTGACCTCTACGCTCCTCCGTAGTCACGATTGACCTGTCCGTAGTCTGCAAGGGAACACCAGGTGTGGGTAAAACCCAAGCAGGGGTGAGTATAAAGATACTTAGTAGGATGACCCGAAAGCTCGAGGGAGAAACAAAGGAGGCACTAAAGAGGTGAGTAGTAGACTAACAAGAACAGTAGAAAAGTTTAGTAAAGAGAGTGCAGCTCAACCCAACAGAAATAAGTAGGCAAGGACCCCAAGGAGTGGGAACAAAAGTAGGGTGAAATTATATATATATATATATATATATATGATCAACAAGAAACCCAAACGAGTGTGTAACGGGATATACATATCCAGTATCAGGCTAGGATAAGTCGCCATCAGTTCCAAGTAAAACCATTCTCACAGCCCAACATCTCGTCTCGTCCACCTAGGAAGTCCAAGTCAGAGGGGCTCAATCACCGCACTTCAATACTATCCGTTTTGGGTGGCACTGACTCGCCCGCACGGTTTTAGGTCGCGTCTCAAGGACCTGTCTCAGTGGGGAAAGTAACACTCTTCCTTGTGGGTCCTTAGGTAACGTTAAAACTATCACAACACTGATCCCCACAATCAGGGTCCTGCTCTGGTAGTCACGGAGGAAAAGTCAACGACTAGACTCATAGGAAGGGATGATTCTGAAATGCCAACACGTGACCCACTTCCCAGCCCTACTGAAGGGTAAACCAAAAAAGATGTCGGGTGACCCACTACCCAACCCTGCTAGAGGGTAAACAACAAAAGATGTCGGGTGACCCACTGCCCAGCCCAGCTGGAAGGTAAACCCTAATACATCATCAGGCGACCCACAACCCAGCCATGCTAGAGGGTAGACCTGAAAGAAGTCGACGAGTGACCCACTGCCCAGCCCTGCTGAAGGGTAAACCCGAAACAAGTCGACAGGCGACCCACTACCCAGACCTGCTGGAGGGTAGACCAAGAATAAGATGACGGGTGACCCACTGCCCAGCCCGGCTGGGGGGTTGACCCTCAAGAGTCGTCGGGTGACCCACTTCCCAGCCCTGCTGTAGGGTAGACCCTGAATCTGTACGATAGCCCTGCACCACTACATACATCGCCAAGTGTCACTAACAACGTCACTGTGCGTTGGTTCAGAGTGCGTCAAAAGGGACCTCCGTCCAACACCTTCCCATTCTTCCACGTTTAACATTATTTCCAAAGAGGCTCTACATGCCCAAACAGATTTCACCGTTGCAATCCTCGCAGAAAAACACGTGAGATAGACTACTTAATCACCCGAAACGGAAAACCGGTGAATATGGTACTATTCAATGTAGCCAGCCTGTGTGGGGCCCACTCCCCGACTTCGATACTCGTCGGGAGAACTGCGCCATCGCGATGATCTCGAAAAAACACGCAGAATAGACTACTCATACGCCTCGAATAGACGTCTGGTGAAAAAGGCGCAAAAATGCTGCACGCAGCTCAAAGACGGCCCGTAGGGCCCACGTATCAACTCCCACATCAATGCATGAAACCATACTGAAAATCTCTACCTCGATTCCAGGGTCGCATTTCCGCTGATGGTGCTCAAATCGGACATCAGATGTGTCCGTGCCAACCAAAACAAGAATATCGCCATAGCACTTAACGAGTGTGCCACACCACCGAGCCCCCGTCCTAGGAATTAAAAAACCCCAAAACCATCTCAAAACCTACTCCTCGAGCTGAGGATTTCACTGCCTTAGACGGCATGTAAAACAGACAACCGTAGCGAATGTTACGGTTGTCCGATGTCGGAGGGGACAAAGCCCCTTGGGCTGGACCGGCCTGGCCCGGCCTGTCCGCCCGGTTTGGGCCAGCCCGGCTCGCAGTGCTGGCCAGCGGTTCAGTAGTGCGGACTAGCGCTGACCCTCATTCCCCCCTTCCATTGACCGGCCATGATGGCCGGTCTCCTTGCCATGTGAAGACCCGCGTCCAGTGGGTCTTGGTTCCCATTCGGGGTCTTGCGCCGCGACCCCGGCCCGCTGGCCGTCGACCCCGCCGCCCCGGAGAGCCGCCTGGAGCCGCCGCCGCTGAGGATTCCGCCACCACGCTGCCTTTTCAGAGAGATTTCTACACCGTTGGAACATTCTGCGCCACCTCCAAAGCTCACCGGACCACCCTGGTTCCACCAGAAAAAGAGTAATTTGGTCGGAAAACTTCCCAGGGCCACCTCGGGCACCCCGGGACTCCAAAATTTGATACGAAAGGATTGCTGTGAAGATAAACCCGATCCCTACAAAACCAGGAGATTCTCTCAATGATCAGACACCAATTTTATGTGACTAAACTAAATTGAAGAAGATTGTGAGAATGAAAATGATAAAACACAAGCCTACCTCGAGGGGCGTTGCCCGATGCTTCACAATTGGGTTACCGGAGCCGCCGTGCCTTGCCAGATTGGTGGATGAGAGGTTGGATCCTTGTTGAGATCCCTTTCATCAGGTAAGAACAACCCAAGGAGAGGTGAAGAGGGTGGAGGGTGTGTTTAAATTGAAAAACACACTTAACCACCTGCCCGTCGGCCCATACTCGAATATTCATCAGGGCTGAGATTGTGATGAATTTAGGGTAAAAACCACGTTCTGAGTACAACAGTGGTCTCAGATTTATAATCCGAGCCTCCATTCTAAGGTTTATAAAATTCGACACCCGAGGCCGCTAAATTACGAAAATGCCCCTGGGGGCGTTTTTCACAGTCGGCCTGTGCCCGTAAAAATTATACCCCTCTTAGGGTAAACGACACATTCTAGACTCAACGGTGCCCTTGTTTTTCCACCCTGAGCTACCTTTCATGAGTTATTCTATTTATTCAGCCTGCCCAGTGTGAACGCACGCCAAAATTAATTCCGGCCACACCGGGGCTCAGAATCGCACGCCGTCTGAACACCCTGCTCTGGAATAACATCAAGAAAATTTTCAAAGTCTTACAGGCTCAAAACAGGGGTTCTTACATCATTCTCTCCTTCACGATTTTCATCCCCAAAAAACAAAACTACAAAAACATCTCGGGGTACTGAGCCCGCATCTGGCTCTCCCCCTCCCAGGTGCTCTCTTGCACCCTCCCATGCTGCCACAACACACGAACTAGAGGAATGACCCGTCCTCTCTTGCCAGTCCTCAATTGCCACTGGGTGCTCCGCAAAGGTGACTCCATCCTCAATGTCGAGCCCTCCCTAGACGATGATGTGCGTGGGGTCGTGCACATATTTCCTTAGATGCGACACGTGAAAGACGTCATGCACTCTCTCCAGCTGTGGGGGTAGAGCGAGATGGTAGGTGACCTCACCAACCCGGCGCATGATCTCAAAGGGCCCAATGAACCTTGGGGATAGATTGCCTCTCCGGATGAACCTCCACGATCCACACAGTGGGGAGACTCTAAAAAAGACATGGTCTCCCTCCTCAAACTCCAAGGGCTTGCATCGTCGGTCTATATAGGACTTCTTTCTACTCTGAGCCGTCCTCATTCGCTCACGAATGAGCTGCACCTTCTCCATCGTCACCTGCACATACTCTGGGCCCATGAGAGAGGTCTCCCCAACCTCCGTCCAGCACAAGGGTGACCTGCAGGGTCTCTCGTAGAGGGCCTCAAAAGGTTCCATGCCAATAGTAGAGTGGTAACTGTTGTTATATGCAAACTCTACCAAGGGAAGGTGATCCTCCCAGCTCCGGCCAAAGTCTAACACGCACGCCCTGAGCATATCCTCTAACACCTGGATAGTGCGCTCGGTATTCCTGTCAGTTTGGGGGTGAAAAGCTGTACTCAACCGCAATTGAGTCCCGAAAGCCTCCTGCAGGCCTCGCCATAACTGTGACGTAAACCGCGCGTGATGGTTAGAGACGATCGTAGAGGGTAGTCCAAGAAGATGGACGATCTCCCAGACATATAACTTCCCCAGACTCTCCACCGTGCTTTGCTCCTTGATAGTAAGGAAGTGCGCCGACTTTGTGAGTTGGTCCTCTATCACCCAAATGGAGTCATGGACCTTCTCCGTGCGAAGAATCCCTGTGATGAAATCCATAGATACACCATCCCACTTCCACTCTGTGATATCAAGGGGCTGCAAAAACCCTGTCAGAACCTGGTTCTCTGCCTTCACCTACTGACAGGTAAGACACCGAGAAACGAACATGGCTATGCTCCACTTCATGCCGGACCACCAAAACTGCAGCTGAAGGTCTCTGTACATATTCCACACACTGGGATGTACAACCAAGGGATAAGTGTGGAACTCCCGCATCACCTCCTCCCACATCTCCACTGGTACTATAGCTCGCTCCTGAAACATGATCTTTTGATTCCCTCCTTCAGAATACCCATCGGGTGCGTAACCCATGTATATCTGATCACGCAGTACCTCGTTGTCGACATCTCCCAGCTGCGAATCTCTCACACGCTCGAGGAGCGAAGGAATCAACACCATCGACTGTAGAAAAGTCGTACCCTCCTGCTCCACCAAATTCAGCCAAATGGAAGCCCACTGCTCTGAAGCTTCCCGCACTAGATTAGCCTGGGACTTCCTGCTAAGGGAATCTGCTACTATGTTTCCCTTCCCCGGAGTGTAGACTATCTCAAAATCATAGTCCTGAAGAAACTCCAGCCATCGCCTCTGCCTTAGGTTCAAATCCCTCTGACTGAAGATATACTTGAGGCTCTGTTGATATGAGTAGACCACAGAACGCTCACCCAAAAGGTAGTGTCTGCAAAGCCTCAAGGCGAAGACCACTGCTGCTAGCTCCAAATCATGAGTCGCATAATTCTGCTCATGGGGCCTCAACTGCCTCGAACTATATGCAATCACTGCCCACTGTTTCATTAGCACACACCCGAGCCTATCTCCTGAAGCATCGCAATATATGAAGAACTCAATGCCCTCCTCTGGCAGCCTCAACACTGGTGCACTAGTCAGCCTCTTCTTCAACTCCTTGAAGGCCTTCTGGCACTAATCAGTCTAGGTAAATGGTCGTCCCTTCAGCGTCAATGTGGTCAGAGGGGAAGTAATCTTGGAGAAGTCCTCTACAAACCTTCTGTAGTATCCTTCCAAACCAAGGAAACTCCTCACCTTAGATGCATTCTTGGGTGGCTCCAAAGTAAGCACTTCCTCTATCTTTGCAGGATCCAAAGCCAAACCATGCTTCGTAATGATGTGCCCCAAAAAGTGAACCTCGTGAATCCAGAACTGGAACTTCGAGAGCTTCACATACAGATGGTGCTCTCAAAGTAAGTCTAGGACCATCCTCAAATGCTCCATATGATCCTCCTTTGTCACCGAGTAGATGAGTATGTCGTCAATTAAGACAACCACAAACTGGTCCATGTACGACTGGAAAATCTGGTTCATCAAAGCCATTAAGACAGCAGGGGCATTCGTCACACCAAAGGGAATCACCAGAAACTCGTAGTGCCCATATTGAAAATGGAAGGCCAACTTCAGGATATTAGCCTCACGAACTGTCAACTAGTGGTAGACAGATCGAAGATTGATCTTCGAGAACCACTTCACACCTCACAACTGGTCAAAGAGGGCGTCAATCCTCAGTAAAGGGTACTTGTTCTTTATCGTGGTCTGATTGAGGCGGTGATAATCCACACAAAGCCGTAGACTCCCATATTCCTTTTTCACAAAAAAAACTGGAGCTGCCCAGGGGTACACACTGGGCCTTATGAATCCCTTATCACGAAGGTCATCCAACTGAAGTCGTAGCTCTCAAAGATCTGTGGGTGCCATCCGATATGCTGCACAAGATATCAGAGCAATCCCCGGGTGCAAGTAAATGAAGAACTCCATTTCTCACCTCAAAAGTAGTCCTGGAACATCCTCAGGAAAGACGTCCATGTATTCCTCTACCACAGTAGGGATCTAGGTGCCTGTAGAATCCGCTGCTCCAGGAGCCATGCCCACCAGCTAGTGCAAAAAAGGTCGGGGTCTTCTGCTCAGAGTACCCATCGGATCTAGCACGAGGTCACTTTCACCAAGGATGGTGAACCTCGTCCCATCAGAAAATTCACCTTTTACTCATATGTGATGATAGTAGATCTGAGCGTGAACCATAGAAATCCAATCCATGCCCAGGATGACGTTGTAAGGTTCCATCGTGATGACGAGTTGGTCCCACATGAAACTGCATCCTCCGAACGATGGTTCGCACTATCTGCAGATAAAGGTCACTAATGAGGCACTTCCCATAGGTACATGAAGGCTATGTGCAGGTGTCAGCGCCTCTACTGGAAGCTCCAACTCTCGTACCAACAGCAGTGATATAAAAAAATGGATGGCATCGATGTCTACTAGTACTGAAGCAAGTGTGGAGTAAACACAAAGCGTACCTCGAACCATCTCGTGTGCTAGAGGATCTCGAACACCCATGGCCTGAAGCTTCCCGCGGCCCCTACCACCAGCTCCCTAAGCTTGTCGTGGGCCTCCCGGTGGTGGTGGTAGAGGGATCTCGAAACGCAGTCTTCCACCTCCTGGTCCTGCCGCTCTGCCTGTGCCACCTCCCTGACGACTGCCCGGTCCCCGCCTAGGTGACCCCTTGTCCCGGCGCTGCCTCTGCCTCTGTGGTGTGCCCGCTGCCTTCCACGGCTGATCTGTACGCCTGGTTGGGCAATCCCGTTCTAGGTGACCTAGTCCATCACAAGCATAGCATCATCTCTCTCCTGTCTTCCCCGGTTCCCTATAGCGCCACTACGGTGTGTGACCCTAGCACTGGGTCTACTCACGGAATGGCCTCCTCGGCTGAGGCTGAGCCCTCCGTCGTCTGCCTGTAGAAGACTCTGCTCTAAAATGGCCACTGCTAGGTCCTTCTATCTGGTGCCCCTCAGCCAGGAAGCTCTCGGTCACAAGCGCCTGCTCTAGCACCCCGTCATAAATGGGGATTCACAAGAGTACCATGCTAGCACAGATCTCCCTACGAAGACCCTGCTCGAACTTTCACACCAGAAAGTAGCTTTTGAGGATCATATACTGCGAGTAGAACGTAAGATCAGTGAACCGGGCCGAGTACAGGGACACGAAAACCCCTCCCTGCTTCAGCTCTAGAAGCTCCTGGATCCGAACGGAGTGCAAACACGAGGGGGTGTACTCCTCCCGAAAATGCTGCTGGAAGCCATCCCATGTGGGGGGTGACTCGTGATGGGTCTGCATCACCAGATCTCACCATCACCAGGCTATCCCGAGGAAAATACAGGTGGCTAGGGCCACCATCTGGTCTGCTGGGGTCTGTACCAGCTTGAAGAGTCATGCCAATGACTCAAGCCAGTCCTCCTCCACCTGGGGATCCGAGTCCCTGTGGAACCTCGGTGGCCTCTGACGCTGGATGTCTCGAAGAGCACTCAGTCTGTGCGCAACCTCAGCCTGAGCTTCCGGTACTAACTGCCGCTCCCCAGGTGCAGGGGACACTGCTAATGCACTGGGTTGACGGGGATCACGTGAGGGTCCCTGAACTGACGCCTCGTCACTCGCCAGATCGTCATCACGAGCTAGAGAGGGTAACCTAGCTGGCTGTTGTCATGGGGGCATCCTGAAAATTATCAAGGGATACCACGATCAGATGAGCATATATATACATAACAGTAATAACAAAGGGGAGCTGAATCAAATAAAAAAAATTCAAAGAATCATTCCTACAGGATGCATGTTTCAAAATTTCCTTCAACAAGTGTCTCAGCATGCCGAGTTGACAAGCAGGTGATCAGGGTCCCGGTGAATGGATACATCGGCTGCCCGTACCATTATTGGACTCCCTAGCCTGAGATCCACTCTTGAGACATGTCAACATCATTGCCCTAAATCCCAACCAATTCCTTTTTAGGGATGTTCGAACAATTCCCCAATGAACGAACCTCTCTCTAATACCAATTTGTCACGACCCGACCCTATCGGTCCAGAGCCACAACTACCTCAAGCCCACCTCCATACGCTAGAGGCTGGCGACCTGTGCGGAAGGCGTAACAATCTCGGGGAGGCCTTCGTCTAAGTACCTGTACTCACGCACACACAACCCACACGACGCAGTAGTTCAGAGTAAAAAGAAATCCAAAAGACAGTAATCTATACCACAACCACAGTCATGCATCAACAACTAAAAAGAGTAACTAAAGTGCGGGAAGTACTGACAAGTAAACTAAAAAGTAAAAAGGGAAAACACTCACCCAACCACAAAGATGACACAACCTGACAATAGGTTAACAAAATAAGACAAATAGATAGACTCCCACATAAATACTCTAGCACGACCGCGGTACGCTGCTCCAACTGCTGTGACCTCTACGCTCCACTGTAGTCACGATCGACATGTCTGTCGTCTACAAGGGCACACCAAGTGTGGGAAAAGCCCAAGCAGGGGTGAGTATAAAGATACTCAGTAGGATGTCCTGAATGCTCGAGGGAGAAACAAAGGAGGCACTAAAGAGGTGAGAAGTAGACTAACAATAACAGTAGAAAAGTTTAGTAAAGAGAGTGTAGCTCAACCCAACAGAAATATGTAGGCATAGATCCCATGGAGTGGGAACGAAATCAGGGTGAAATTATATATATATATGCTCAATAAGAAACCTAATCGAGTGTGTAAGGGGATCTCCATCTCCAAGCTCAGCCCAGGATAAGTTGCCATCAGTTCCAAGTAAAACCATTCTCACAGCCCATCATCTCATCTCATCCACCTAGGAAGCCCAAGTTAGAGGGGCTCAATCACCACACTTCAATACCATCTGCTTTGGGCAGCACTGACTCACCCGCAAGGTTTTAGGTCATGTATCAAGGATGTGTCTCAGTGGGGAAAGTACTCGTCTCCCTTGTGGGTCCTTAGGTAACATTAAAATAGTCACACCACTGATCTAGACTATCAGGGTTCTGCTCCGGTAGTCACAGAGGAAAAGTCAACGACTAGCCTCATAGGAAGGGATGAGTCTGAAATGCCAACAGGTGACCCACTGCCTAGCCCGGATAGAGGGTAAACCACAAAAGATGTCGAGTGACCCACTACGCAGACCTGATAGAGGGTAAACCACAAAAGATGTCGGGTGACCCACTGCCCAGCCCTGCTGGAGGATAAACCTCGAACAAGTCGACGGGCGACCCACTTCCCAGCCCTACTAGAGGGTAGACTTGGAACAAGACGACGAGTGACCCACTGCCCCGCCCTACTGGAGGGTAGACCCTCAAGAGTCATCGGGTGACCCACTTCCCAGCCCTACTGGAGGGAAGACCCGGAATCGGTCTGATAGCCCTGCAATGCTACAGACATCACCAGGTGTCACTAACAACGCCACCATGTGTTGGTTCAAAGTGCATCAAAAGGGACCTCTATCCAACAAATTCCCATGCTTCCATGTTTAACATGATTTCCAAAGAGGCTCCACATTCCCAAACAGATTTCATAGTTACAATCCTCATGGAAAAACACGTGAGATAGACTACTTACTCACCCAAAACAGAAAACCGGTAAATATGGTACTATTCACCGTAGCCAGCCTATGTGGGGACCGCGTCCCAACTCCGATACTCGTTGGGAGAATTGCTCCATCACGATGCTCTCAATAAAACACACAGAAACGACTACTCATACACCTCGAACGGATGTCTGGTGAAAAGGTGCAAAAATACTGCACGCAGCTCAAAGACAGCCCGTAGGGCCCATGTCTCAACTACCACTTCAACACCCAAAACCATACTAGAAATTTCCGCCTCAACGCCTGGGTTGTAGCACCGCTGACGACGCTCAAATAGGACATCGGATGTGTCCGCACCAAACAAAATAAGAATCCCGACATAACACTTAACAAGAGTGCCTCGCCACCGAGCCCCCGTCCCAGGAATTAAAAATCCCCGAAACCATCTCAAAACATACTCCTTGAGCCGAGGATTACACTTACATAGATGAAATATAAAATGGACACCCGTACCAAAAGTTATGGGTGTCCGAAGTCGGAGGGGACAAAGCCCCTTGGGCTGGACCGGCCTCGCCCGGCCGGTCCGCCCGGTTTGGGCCAGCCCGCGACGGCCGGGCCGACTCATAGTGCTGGCCCTTGGTTCAGCCGCGTGGACCAGCGCTGATTCGCAGTCCCCCCTTCCACAGACCAGCATTCATGGCCAGTCAACTTGCCACATGAAGACCCGCGTCCAGCGGGTCTTGGTTCCCGCTCAGGGTCGCGCGCTGTGACCCCGGCCCGATGGCCGTCGACTCCGCCATCTTGGAGAGCCACCTAGAGCCGCCACTGCTGAGGATTCCACCACTGCGCTGCCATCCCGGAGATCCGCCTCCGCCGCTAGAATGCGCCGTGCCACCGCCAAAGCTCGCCAGATCACCCTGGTTCCAACGGTAAAAGAGGTATTTGGACGGAAAACTTCTTGGGGCCACCCCGGGCACCCCGGGACACCAATATTTGATCCTAAAGGTACGTTGTGAGGATAAACTCAAGCCCTACAAAACCAAGGGATTTTCTCGACAATCAGACAACAATTCAATTCAACTAAACTAAATTGAAGAAGATTGCGAGAATGAAAATGATAAAAAACGAGCCTACCTCGAGGGGCGTTGCCCGACGCTTCACGATTAGGATGCCAGAGCCACCACGCCTTGCCGGAGTGGTCGATGAGAGGTTAGATCCTTGTTGAGATCCCTTGCATCAGGGAATAACCAACCAAGGATAGGTGAAGAAGGTGGAGGGTGTGTTTAAATAGAAAAACACACTTAACCACCAGCTCGTCGGCCCGTACCCAAACTTTCGTTGGGGCCGAGATTGTAATGCCTTTAGGGTAAAAACCACATTCTTAGTGCAACGGTGGTCTCCGATTTTTAATCTGAGCCTCTGTTCTAAGGGTTATAAAATTTGACGCCTGAGGCCTCTAAATTACGAAAATGCCCCTGGGGGTGTTTTTCATAGTCGGCCCGTGCCCGGGAAAATTATACCCTTCCTAGGGTAAACGACACGTTCTGGACTCAAAGGTTCCCTCGGTTTTCCCGTCCGATCTACTGTTCAAGAGTTATTCTTTTTATTTAGCCCACCCAGTGTGAACGCACACCAACATTAATTCCAGCCACACCCGGGCTCAGAATCGCATGCCGTCTGAACGCCCTACTCTGGAACAACATCATGAAAATTTTCAAAGTCTTATAGGCTCAAGAACCGGGGTTCTTACAAAACTAATTAGAATAAAATAAACATGTATATCTCACACATCCCAAATAGATATAGTGATGATTACTAATTATATTAGGTGGAAATTATCATAATATCTACACTCTATCAACAATCTATATCTACTATCTGCATCTTGGATCCATCAATATCAATCCTATAAATCATTTGATCATTAGAAAGAAAAGTAAAATTATACAATAGTGCACATGTATGGGTGAGTATAATAGTACATGGTGTAGTTCTTCCAAGTAGGGATCTGACCCCAAAACCATTTAGCGTTGATGTGTATCAAGAGAATGTAATGTATATGGAAATAAAATAAGACCTAATTTCTCTTACAAGATAAATAATTATCCATATTGATTAACAAAACCCTATAAATCATTAATCTTGTTATCGAAATAATAATATATGTTAAAAAATAAATAAAACCACATCTAAATACCCATTATAGGTTTTCTTCATGGGAATTCTTACTTGATTCATTGGTCATGAGTTAGTGGATGAAATACATGTCTCAACCATATATTGGTAGAACTGTAGGAAATATATATCCAAATCTATATTATAAGTACTAGAGGAATTACAATTCTCTACAAGAGTAAATACACATCTCCATAAATAAGCGACCTATACATTTAAGGGGGATAGAGGAAGTAAACATATCTTAGTTCAAAGTTTATAGAAGTATAATAGTTTAAATACACATGTTTAGGGATTTTTATTTTTATTGGGTTATCCAAATCCCAAATAAGTGGGTTAGGAGAATTTATAGCATTAGGGGAATCATTATCCCCCTTAACTATAGAAATGATTGGAGGAAGTGAAATTACAATCAGGCAAATTACCATTCATTGCATTATCATGTAGGCGAATCTATTGGAATTAACCATATTGGTCGATACCACTATTTTTTCCTTCATATTGTAGATAATAAAGGTTTTATCCATCTATTTATAACCTAAATACTAGATTTTGGAGGTATAAATATTTCCTTATCATATCCTATAAATATTTAAGCAATCATGTCCCATAGTGGCGAGTGAGTGGTGGAATATATATATAAATATTATCATAGGTATCTACCTGAATATTAGGGTAAAAAAGGTTTATTCAATGTCATTCCACTCCAACTATAGATAGAGGGTGAGTGTAATGGACATCCACTTCCATATCATATTTCCATTTATATGTTTCCATCATAGGCTATATCACATATCAAAGTAATTATTACATACAATCAATCACTATTAAGGATTTCCCAATCAGCCATTCAAGAATCACTTAAAATAATGTAGAGATACTATATCATCCTCACCAGATTCCAATAGAACAAGGTATTATAAATACATTGATAATGCAGTAATAGTTTATTGTCAATTATGGAATTATCCAACTGGGAAAATCACAACATAGTTAAAGTTACCTCCCACCTATCCAACATTAAATTCCATATGTTCCTGAATGTTTTCCTCTATACAAATCTCATAATATAATAGGTATATTTTTCATTTAATATATATTATTTTGGTAAATTATTAAAATAATAACATAAAAACAAGGCTAATACCACATTATCCACTTAAAAATTCTTCCCCGTCACCTCATGTGGCCAAATTTACTCCAGAACAACATCTAAAAATTCATTTATTTTAACATCATTTTGTTTGAAAAAAATTCACTAAACTAATTCCAAAGGTTTGATTCCCAAATTTAATTTTATATTTCATTGATAACTAGTCATTTAAAGACCATTACTATTTATATCATAACTATGCTACACCATCTGAAGGAATCCATATGCTTAGTGTTATGTCACTAAATCATTTCCCAAAATATCTTATAATATTATAAATTTTTTGTAACAATTAAACTATAATTATATTAATTTAATATTATATTTTAATAAAACTATAATAAAATGAAGATTTTATTATTTTATGAAACAAAAATTTAAATTTTATGTAATGAATATCGACTTAATAGGTTAAAATAATCCAAGAATGAATTTCAGAAAATTTAACTTTGAAATAAGCATTTATGAATAATCAAAAGCGTAGTATTTAACTATTTATACATTTATTTATAATAATAATGTAATATTTATAAATAAAAATTTCTTTTCTAAAATTTTTATATAAATAAATTTAATATCTTTTAGAGGTAAATAGATATAATTTTCAAGAAAAATATTTTATTCAGAAAACTATTTAAAAAATGAATATTTTCATTACATTTTAATTTATTAGACTAATCTATAATGAGAAAACAATTAAATGAATTTTATATATTATATCTCTAAAAACATTAATGTAAAACCATATGATTATAATTACTACTAATATATTTAATTTAAGATAATATTTATCATGAAAAATGAATTTTTTGAAAACTGTTTTTCTAGACATTTTTCTCGACTATTTTTTAATTTAATTATAACAATTTTGTTACCTAAATTTAATAAACGAGGTTACATATTTCAAATTATAATAATTATAAAATTAAAATTAATTTTCTTTCATAATGAATTGAAAAAAGAGTTATAATAAATTTCTATGGTTAAGGTCAAAATAGGTTTATCGAGGGTTAATATATATATATATAATGGTTAAAATGACCAAAATACATTCTAAAACCCAACTAGTTAGTTGTATTTATACCTTAATCTTATAACCTTATATTATTATACATTTATAGGATATATTTTGAATAATTTTACATCACATTCATGTAAAATATTCTAAAAAATAAAACTATGTCACTCACCTCAATTATAAATGGGAACCTCATCCCATCACTTATTCACTCATGTTAAGACATTTATTTTAAAACAAAAACTACAAAAATATCTCCCAAACATCCCCATACATGTTATATATATTCTATATTTTCCAAAAGGACAATCGTAGGATCCTTAATAAGATATCCAAAGGAAGTTTTTCTATGCGAAGGTAATTGTCCGACCCAAGATCTTTCATTTTTACATCTTCTTTTACCACAATAAATTATACATTAATAATTAAAATATAATAAATATTGTATCTACAATATTATAAGTTGTTATTATGTAAATGAAATATTATTTATCAATTTAATTCTCATGGAAATGGGAAATACAACCATCTCTTGTGTATATGGACAACTGCCTCCTTGCGAACTGATGTAATTTGATTTCCATCACAAAATAACATCGATAGTCATAATGATGAAAGTAATTTATTTATATGATAATTATGAAATGATATTTATTCTTTTAAATTAATATATCATCCACTTCATTTCCTTTTAACCAATTAACAAAATGATAATATCGCAAATGAAAATGTATGACCTACCATATCTACTAAGTGATGTGATTCATTTTCCACATCCAAACATCATGAATCTTCCAAAAATCGTAATACAATGAAATAATATACTATTTATAAAATTAATATAATTCTAGATATTTTAGAACAATATTCTATGCTCAGGAATATAATCTTCCTTGATAAAATATGCATGAAAAAACAAAGCAGTTAACACCTGAAACAATGGTAATAATGAAATATTGTTATCAAAACTATGATAAGTTGTTATAAAAGGATAATAAATGATATTATAAATACAAAAATAATAATATAATAAGTTAATGACATGTTTAATATCATTATATTGCAGTTTAAATCATGTTCAATGAAATGGAATCATGAGGAATTGGATTTCGTTTCAATTTCCATTAAATTGATACATATTCTATATTATGGACCTAATTACTTTTATGTTGTTTATATATTGACCATTTGATAAATTAAATAGGAATAACTATTGAATAATTATTAATAATGATTCAGTTCATGTTTATTCTTTAAATGGGTAATAATTTAAATGTTACCAAAGAAGTAATGATTTATTTTTCAATCCCAATTTCTTTGGACATCCCAAATTTTAATTAAGGGAATATTATAATCCATCCATCCTAAAATCCATATATTTAATTTTAAATTATATATTAAAGGAGTTTACATATTTTCATAAAAAATTTCATCTCTTTGGAACAGTAATCATGTAATGAATTGTATAGTAGAAAAAACAAATTTATTTCTCTTTTATTCAGGTATATTTTTCTTTTATGTCCTTTTATTAAATTTTTTTTTTCAAAAAGTAATTTTTATTTACTAAAATGAATTATTAATAAAAGTTTATCTGAAAATTCAATTTTGAAAAGTTTTAAATGGAATCTTTTAATTTTTTCATAAAGTTCTATCTTTTTATTTCTTTATCGAAAAGTCAAAAAGAATGTTTTTAACATATAGATTTTTAACAGACATCCCATATTCCATAACAATTTTAAAATATTTAACCTCATCTACATGTTTTCTATTTTTTTCAAATAAAATTCCCAATGAAATGTTATTTTAATATTTCACTTACATTTTTTTACTTTTCCAAAAGGGATAATTTTATTACAAAAACTATATTTACATTGAATCAATGGATATCTCTAATCTCTTACTGATTTTGCATTCATTGAAATTATCATGAAACATTATCTTTTCAATGTTCATTGGAAATAAAATATATCATAAATATTCATATTATGTGTATCATGGATATAATTATTATATAAACCACTTAACATTTTTACATACATTTCTTTTCATGAAAGTTATTGATTGATATATGAACATTTTGATAAGTCAATATTATTTTGTAAATATAAATATTTATTGGTAACAAATATATTTTATGAAATGAATTAATTATTAAATATATGAGGATTTAATTGGGCATGCAGTGATGAGTGGGTCTTGGTTATAGATATCCCCTTGACATATTTATAAGTATTATCTGAAAAATCTATTAGCCAAATTTAATGGGTTTTTATTGTATACCTTTCCATCGATCAAACTATCTTGAAACATGGATTTGATGGTATAATTATAATTATATATAAGATCATGATGTCCAAAATTATTCATTTCTTTCATTTGGAATTTAGTTATTATTATCCATGTGATTATTTCATTTATGTTATATATGGGTTCATTTCGTGATCAAATTATTGATTAAATGTCATTTGTTTTTAGTTATTTACCTTCTAATATTGATTATTACATATTTTCTCATGATATATTCCATCTTACATAACCCATTATGATTATTTTATCATGCCCTTATTTTATTTCTTATTCTTAGGATATGAAAAATAATTCCTTGAATGAGTTCAAGGATGTTGAATGTTTTCCATTACTATGTTTGTATTTTATTCCTAAAGAAAAAAAGGTATCATTTAAGTATTTGGATATCAATGATAGTTAAACTGATCTGTCATTTGGGATCAGACCCCTTATATCTATGAAAATATAATAATTTAATCACTTAATATTTTTTATTAGAGTTGGGGTTGTTAGATTCGTTATCAAATATTGTTTTGTAGAGACTTTGAGAACTTGATTTAGGAAAAAAATATATTAAGGAACATAACCCTATTATATACATTGAGTATATGACTAATTATAGGAAAATATCATAAAATTCTTGTTATGGTAGATATTATTTTTTTCCATGAAATACTTCTTTTTTGGATACTACAAGCAGATTTAGTTTTAGAAGATATTCATATATTAGTAGTAACCCCAAAAAGATTTGGTCCTGTAAATATTAACCACTGTTTTGGTGTACAATGAGTATGCCCTAATTACGGAGCAACCATGATAGTCTCGCTGGATATTCTTGGGTTAATTCATATTTTCATCACAAAACACAATGAAATATTTTAAAATATTTTAAAGATGATTACAAAGAAATCATGTTTATGATTCTGAGATTAATACAGTGTAAATTTTAAATTTTTGTTATGTTTTTCAAAATATTAAGAATTATATATTATGAATTAAAAGTTATAATTTTATGATCCAATTTAGTGAATGATATTGATTTAAAATGGTTCCTATAGGAAATAATGGTATTAGTACTCATAGACAGTGTGGAAATTTATATGATAAGCAATTCAATACAACTGTTATAGGAGCTAAGAAGATGATGGCCATATCTGTATAAACGACCAACGTTATGAATAATGAACTTACACTTATGGATAAACGTGATGTTCATTGGGATTATTAAACTATTATGGATCATTTAATGCAACATAATCCCTCATCTTTTAGTGGAACTATTTATCCATTGGTTGTTAAGTATTGGATTAAGTTCTTTCAAAAGACAATTTCAGCCTTGAGGTGTTATGAAAAAGAAAATATTTCACTTTCAGTATATCTTCTAAAAATACATAGTGATTAATAGTGTTAATTTATCTTGAATAAAAGGTTTATTGAGGAAATATATCACATGGAATTAGGATATTTTAAAAACATTCTACAGAAAAAATATCATGTGTGAGAAATGAACTGAATTGAAGTAGAAGTTACTCAAACTAATGAAAAATAGAATAATATTTTGTAGAGAATGAGGATACTTTTAAATAATTTGACATATATTCTATGGATTACATATTTAATATGGAATGAAATATTGACCATATCCTTAAATGTATTAAGATATATCTCTAAAGGGAACTAGTTTCAAAAATATTTTCATCAAATTTTGAAATACTTTTATGCGCCATCAAAATAGGGATGAAATTTTATAGGTCCTATATAATCATGGGAAATTGAGAGAGGAAGACATCAGATGAACACCAATAAAAATAGAAAATATTAATGGATTAGAATAATATAAATCATTTCTTGTCTTATGAAAATTATGGAAGGAAATATCCTTGAAAATGCTTGAAGGGATTTGGTGTTTGTTACAAGTTAATAGATAAGGTTTATCTGGATAATGAATGTAAGGGAAATAAGAATACAAAAACAATATAGTGCATAAATTATAGTTAAATTGTGCACTTTTCAAATAAATTTACCAAGAATCATGGTAATCTAACTCAAAAGAGGCCAATGGGAGAAGTCCAAGCTTATGAAATCACAAAAGTTGGGATTAATGTTCTCAAAGATATGGTTGTATGTACTTTAATCAAAGCCTAAAATTTATCTAATTATTTATTTGATATTTTCCCCCACAGTCTTTTATATCTTACATGCTTTCCATGAAAATTATAAATCTTCCTATCACCATAATATGGGAGTTTTCAATAAAAAATCATAAAGGAAATCTCACTACAACAAGGATATATTTGGAAGTTCCCATCATGAAACATAAATGTGCTCTATCTTATAAATTTATTATTATACATATGGTTGAATATTATATAATACATGGTATGGATAGTCTTTTAAAATATTGTGCAGAAATATCTTTTAAAGAGATGGAAATTACAATTCGTTAGGATGATGTAGAATTACTTATCTATATTGTGGGGACTTTATCATCTGGGTCATGTTTAGATCTACCCCTAATAGTGATTTTGAATGAAATTCTCATGAATAATTGTTATAAAAAATCTATTTATGGAAAATATAAACTTCTAATTGAGGATTTTCATATTGTATAGGAATAAATGTCTTTCCTTTGGATTTATTGTACCTCTACTAGAACATGAAATTAAGTTTTCCATTGACTATGTATCTGATGCAAGAACTCTATCAATGAATCTATATAAAATGTCCATTATGGAATAAGTGGAGTTGATGAAATA
Source organism: Viscum album (assembly GCA_963277665.1). Lineage (NCBI taxonomy): Eukaryota > Viridiplantae > Streptophyta > Magnoliopsida > Santalales > Viscaceae > Viscum > Viscum album. The sequence goes on along the minus strand of OY728165.1, from coordinate 1,709,126,529 downwards.
GAAAGAAAAGTTATGTGATAACGGATTTATATACCCTAGTGTTTCACCATAGAGATCTCGTGTTCTTTTTGTTAAGATGTATTATGGATCCATAAGGCTATTAATTGATTATAGGAAAATAAATGGTATTACGACAATGAAAAAGTATCGTATACTTCACATTGATGAATTATTAGATCAACTTCACCGAGGTCAATATTTTTAAAAGTATGAACTTTTCTCTGGGTATCATGAATTAAAATTAAGAAAGGAACAAATTAAAAAGAATACATTTCTAATGAGGTATGGACATTTTGAGTTTATAATAATTCCATTGTGATTAACCAATACATAATTTATGTATGGATTTAATAAATCGAGTATTCATGGAATATCATGATTTTTTTGTTATATTCATCAAAGATATATTGGTGTGTTCAAAATTTTATAAATTCTATGATAATAATTTAGATGTCAATATTGAGACTCTTATAGGAAAAGGGTTATATGGGATATTTTGCAGGAGTGAATTCTGGCCTTAGAAAGCTTCTAATATTAACCATATTGTGTCTATGTATAGAATATAGATTGATCCTATGAAGATAAAGGAAATCTAAGAACCCCAAACACTAACAAACATAACCATGGCACCCATTTTCATTTGTTTGGTAGGTTACAATTGAAAATTTGTTCGAAATTTCTCCCAATTGGAAAATTTATTAATCATGCATACACATAAAGGGGTCAAATTCATATGGAAAAAAAATGTAAAGAATGTTTTAAATAATTGAATAGGTTAGTGGTCAATGCTATTATTTTTACTCTAGGATCATGAAATGATGGATTTTTGATATATATGGATTCATTGATGAAGTGACTCAGTTGTGTCCTTATGATTAATGAAAAAGTTATTTCATATTCATCTTGATAGTTAAATAATCTTAAATAGAACTATCCAACCCATTAACTTTTGTTAGTGGCTATAATATTTTCATTGAAGATATAGATAAATTATCTCATTGAAAAAAACTATGAGATATTCAGAGACCATAAGAGCCTAAAATACATATTTTCATAGAAAGGGATAAAAATGAGGAAATAAAGATGGCTCTAGATACTAAATAATTTATATTACTCAATACACTACCACCCAAGAAGGAAAATAGAGTGGTATATCAATAGAGAAAGGAAGATCATGGGGTTACAACCAAAATGATTATTGATAAGGATCCTATGTTCATGGATATAGTAAATCTTTATATGGGTTTATTAAGAAATTAGTGACTTCAATCGTTTGTCTAATTATTATAATACCTATTTATTAAAAAATATACATTTTTTTCGACATAATGATGATAATTTTCAAAAGAAATTTAAAGAGGATAATGATAATTTTTTTGGAAAACATTGTATATAAAGATGAATTTATGAAATTTGGAATGATATATGTGTTCAATAAATACCTAATCTTAAAATGTATTTATCTGATGAATCTCATATCGTGAATTTCTCTAAAACCCATGGTTTTAAAGAACCAAACTGGTTCAACCAGAAATTGCACCTGAACCAGACAGTCACATAATATAAGTAAAACATAAAAATAGAAAAAAACAATTAATATAAAAAAAAGAAATAAAACTTAGTGTAAAAAAAGAAATAGTTGAGATACCACAAAAGTATAAAACCCATACAAAAAAAGGCTAAACCAGAATGTATTTCAAAACTCCAGCTGATCGATAGTCACCTCCAGACAAACCTAACCCAAAAGAAGTAGTAATAATAGAACCCAAAATGATATATATTCCCTTACCAGTACCAAAATACTATAATAAAACATCTAAAAATTCCTAAAGGAAAAAGTGGGGTGGGTAAAAATACTGTTATGATACCACTACAATTTCTATACATGGTCAAATATCATTAATACAACAATATTAGATTTCAAATCTAAATATTTTTAAAAATAATTTTCTTTAATTAAACCCAATTGTAAATTGTTTTACCTTTGGGATTCATAAATGGATTTCATATTGTCAAATGAGATTCATGAATTGTATATGTTATAAAATAGGAATACATATTAATACACAAATATTTTAATTGGTAAACACATATCCATGAAACATCCTATCATGTAATGGTATGTGATAAAACCTCATGTTAAAACCCATGAGAAATAATACATTATAAAAATTTTCATTTGATAAATAACCATAAATTAAAAAGAACATCGCAATTGAGATCTAACATGTGGGACACATTTAACTTGTCACTAAAAAGACAAAATATTATTAATATTTGATCCATCTGATATCAAGTTCTTCTAGTAAATATCACAAAAGGTTACCTCCAAGTGGTTCCAAACACACACTAAGGCTATCATTGTCTCTTTCATTATATAACTAGGGTTCAGAATGTGTTATTGTACAATTTCATTTCAAAACGACACTCAATATTTTATAATTTTTTTTAAAAAATCTATGAAAATTTAAAATATTAACTCATTATATATAAACACATACCTAAACATAGTATAAACCAAGTTTCCTACAACAACATTGACCGAAAACCAAGAGAATGACTTTTTAAATACAAGGAACACCATGAAACGATGACGTATCGATAGAAATGACTATCAAATAACATCTCAAAACACAACCATAGCTGAAAAACATTCATAACCAAATGAATTGAATAATAATAAAGATTACGTACAAGGAGAGAATCAATACAACAAAAAAATGTGATCAATTTCTGAATGAAGCAACCCAGATGGGAGGGAATCACCCATAATAGCCTAGGGAGATCATCTAGTTGGGTGTTAAGAATCTTGTAATGAATGAAATAAGAAACGACTCGTGTAGCCTCCTAAAAAGCACAATATGCGACTATTACATGGAATGAAATCCATTTACATGTCACGTAATCATTATAGTGCATATACACTGAAAAACCCTTCTTCATTTTAATAAAAAATATATTCAATTAAACAATGTGAACCATTTACATAGTGTGTAAAAATCTCACATTGTGTGTCCAGTTCATAAATTATTCCCAACAGTCATTACATGACCTATACTCCAATTACAAGAAGTGTAATATTCTAGTGAACAATAAAAACTATAGGTTTAATATGAATAAAAATACAAAAAATCATTTAATTTACCATTATAGGTATCCTCACAATTTATTTTTTGTAATTGCCTCATCTAAAAAATGGAAACCAAAAGTAATGGTTAAAGAATACCCGATAGAAAAGTAATGGGGAGTTACATTATCCACTCCATCAGTGCTTTCTGCTCTTAGAAAGACCTGAAGTTCTTGAATCCCCAAAATAGAAGGCCACTACTGAATCATCAACGAATCCTGATCCCACATCTCATGTATTTTCTATCCATAATAATACAGTTTCCAGACCATGGGGATAATTTTACAATGCATTACCCTATCATGTTTATCCATAATTTGAACTTTAAGATCAACCAAAGTGATATTGGGATCCAGATGAACATCCTCCCATATAATCACATGGAACCGATCAGGTATATACCTCCTCAGCTGGTAAACATGAAACATATCATTGATTAATATCAAGATATTTAGAATTTCCAAACAATTGGGAACCCTCCCTAGAAATCTAATGATCTTGAAGGGGGCCAAAAACCTTGGATCCAATTTACTCAAACTGCCCAAAGAACAATGTCCCAAGAGAGATGAAACTCTTAGAATGAACCGATCACCAACCTCAGACTCTAGTGTTTGATTAAGATGGTCCACATAATATTTTTGATTACTATGTTCCTTGATCAAAATAATTTTTATCAACAAAACATTCTTCATTTTCTCCAAAAGAACACTGGTCCCAACAAAGGATCTCTATCCCAACTATGACCAACACAATGAGGTTCTACATGTATTCTCAAACAATGCCTCATAGGGTTCCATATTTATCAAAGAATGATAACTATTATTATAGGTAAATTCATACAAAGTCAAATTATTCTCCTTATATTCTCTGATATTAATCTCATAAGACCATAGCATATCCTCTAGAACTAGGAAAAACCTCTCCAACCATCCATTGATATGCAGATGATAAGATATTCTATATTATTCAAGTAACCCATTGATTACTAAAAACCACTCCAAAAACTCTGTATGAACCTAATGTCCTTATAAAAACAACTATAAATAGAACCCCCTAAAGTATCAAAATCTTTCAAACATACAATTCCACAAGTTTTTTGATTTTTTTTCATGTCTTGGAAAGGTTGGAAATCTATTTATTTTAGGATTCATTCAATGATTTCCCAAATTGAATCCTTCCCACTAGGAGTACATGGAAAACTTACAATAAAATTCATGTAAATCTCATACCACTTATATACTAGAATGGGTTGGACTAAAAAACACTTGAAAATCCTTTGTGTTTCTCCTTAATTATATGATAAGTGATAAACCACAAAATAAATATGCAATATACCATATCACCCCCTTCCACCAATACTGATTCCCCATTTCAAGATACGTCTTGGTATCCCAAAGGTAGATAGACCCACAAGATCTGTTTTCACTATCTAAAAACTCCTACACCATGGATAATAGATCAACCAACCAGATAAAGAAGCACAATGATTTGTAGGGAGACCAAGACCACACACCCAAGGTGTCCCCACCATAAATTCTCCCACTAAAACATTTCAACTTAGTGTCACACATCTTCTAAAGATAAAACATCTCTTCAAATGATGAGTCAACCCTAATAATATTTTGACTTAATTTTTCACTAGACTCTTCCACTTCCAATCAATTATTTGAAAATAAACTCTTCAAAAGATACTCCTCAAGTGATTCCTTTATGGATTGTGTCAATAAGTTTACAATCAACTCATAGACAACCATATTGTCATTCCCATGGGCATAATCAATAAAAAAATAAAAATAATGATGACACCCTACCCAATAAATCTTTCTAAATTTTATATTCATATGAGTAAAAATATACTTTAGGATCTTCTGATCATAACATAATGTAAAACACTTCCCAAAGAAATAGTGATGCCATGTTTTGAGTCCTTAGATATTTTATGCCAACTCAATATCATGGGTAGTGTAGTGCTTCTCATGAGGCTGTAACTGAAGAGATCCACAAGTCACAATCTATTTTCCATACATCAATACACATCCCAAACCCATAATAGAATCATATCACCAAAAATCATAACCTAATCCCAGTTCTAGAAGAAATAAAATTAGGGCTGAAGTCAAACTCACCTTAAACACCTCAAAATATCTCTAACACTTGTCATTCATTTCAAAATTTATAGGCTTATAGGTTAAAGATTTCCTCAAAGAGACGATATTAGAGAAAACCTAAAAACAACCATCTATAGGAACCTACCAAACCCAAGAAGATTCAGATCTGAAACACATTTCAAGGAGGATATCTGAAAACAACTGCATATTCCTTTTTCTGATTTTCAATATTTCCCCTCTCATATATCACATTCTCCAGAATCTTCACTTCTTGAATAAAAAAAACATTCGAAAATATTATCATACAAAATATTTTCTTTCAATGTGGAATAATGATATCTAAATGGTATATGTTCTCCTCCTATTACTATAGTCTACAAAAATAACATCCATGAATACAACAACAAAAGAGTCCAACAATCAAAGAATGATCCAGTTTATCAATGCTAGAAACATCATAGGGGCATTAGTAAGGCTGAATGACATAACCCAAAACTCAAAATTCCAATATCAACTCCAAAATTGAATGTTCAGTATATACTCTTCTAAAAATATGAACGTGAGGTAACCTGAACACAAGTCAATCTATGAAAAAAATGAGCCCTCAAAGCTGATCCAAGAGATCATCAACCCTTGGTAAAAAAATATTTTTTAATAGTAACCTGATTTAACTTTTGATTACTGACATGATGTCTGAGGCTCCAATATTCCTACTTAGTAAAGAGGAATGGATAATCCCATGTTGGGAAACCATGATGAATAAATCCTTTAACCACTAGATCCTTAAGATGGACCATAATTTCCACCAACTTAGCAGGCTTCATGTAGGAAGACACCATAGAAATGGAAATTTTAGTAAGAAGAAGGTCTATATTTAACTCGACCTCTTTCTATGTTGGTAAGTCATAAAAATAATTAGGGAAGACCTTGGGGTACATAAAAAACATCTGTATCTCAACCACACAAACAAGGGTAAAAAAAGCACGAATCATATCTAGAAACTAACACGACATTACCCAAGCATAAGTAACAATTGTCCCCTCGCTTCCCGATCTAGAGTCCCACTCACCCTAGAAAACTTGAGCGACCCTATAAGAAGATAAAAACAAAACTCAATGTTGATAACTATATATCTAGGATTTAACACTAATCATCCAATCCATGTCGATAATCAATTCAAATATGTTATGATAAAGAACCAAAAAGTCAAACTCCATCTCAATGTCACCTATCATTGCCCGACATGTGGGACATCAAAAACCTTATTAAGACCTTATTCCCATAAGTGTGGAAGGATCCAATAATAATGGAATAATCTTTGAGTACAAACCCAACACATAAACTTACTTTGATGATATGGATCAATGTGTAGAACTTCTACAACAAAAGATATCCCCATATAGGCTGAGATAAACATTATAATTTTAATAGTAGCTAACCCTGCTTCTAATTCCCCTGATGCATAGTATGCTCTATAAATACATCCATTCTTAGCCACCTGAACATCTCCCATGGACTAAGGATTTGACCCACCAATAATAGAAGAATATTCACGAACACGTGAACCCTAGGTTAGAGTGGATATATCCCTTCTACCCCAAGACATATTTCCACAAAAAATGTTATAGATTGACAGATTTTTCACAGAGATGAAAAGTCCTAGGAGGATCCACACAGTACGATCTAGTATGACCACACATCCCACACTTCTAGAAGAAAACCAACTACTTCCTGCTTGATCCTCTGAAATTGGTCCTAAAGAAAACAGACCACTCTTAAGCTTCCTCTTTTGGATAGAAGATATACCCTAATTTTCCACTGAACCAACTACATCTCCACCCAAAAATGTCATCCCATCAATGTGTATCTCTTAAAATGTTTTCTTATATCCTTCCTATTCAATGGTCATAAGGAAAATGAGTATCAATATTGGTTGAATATAGGGACTTATTACTAACTTAGACCTTTGAGTCCTTAGGTACACATTAGTGATAAGCTCCAGTGCTAGATTCACTAAATCAACATAAATTATATAATACTCGAGAACAGTATGATCCCCTCCTCTATGGTTATAAAATTATTGTCCTTTTTATCACACAATGTCTTAGGATAAACCTTATAGTTAAATATCATCTTAAATGAAGACCTGGTAAGACCCTCATGTAACTTATCATTCAAAATATTTTCCCACCATCTCCTTCTTTGTCCCTTGATCATATACAAGGGAAACTCAACTATAGAGTCTTCAGGAGTAGTCCAAAAGGTGTATATAATATATATCCTCTCAAGAATCACCTCGTATTTTGGGGGTCCTTTTTATCCATGAATGTCAAGTGGACTTTTCTTAGTAAATTCAGATCCATGATCACCATACATCCTGGGTGCCCAACACCTACTTGACCAAGATTCTGAATCATGAAAAAATAGATTCAACCAATATAGATCCTAATAAAAGGATCTCTTATAGAACCTATCACGCAACTTCCTTTATCATATTTAGATGTTCTCTTATCAATAGAATTTTTTAACAATAATCAAAAACCAATCATTTATTAAAAAATTCCAAAATTATGGGACCAAATTAGGGTAATGATTGTAATATTTAAAACATCAATAATTTAAACAACCATGAAATACCTTTAATAAAAAGGAATTGATAAATTAAAATAAAATTCCCATAAAGTTAATTAAAATTACCTCAGAAACCATGTATCAAACCTGGTTAAAGTCCTCGAACACAACTGGTAACTCGGTTTTAATCAGAGAACTGAGTCAACTAGGACCCTTTTCCAAACATACTGTTTGAATTCTGAAATTTATAACTCATACCTATGTATGACATAAAACTAAAAATATAAAGTGTTGGCACACTTTTAGATGATCATTAATTTGATAACAAATTTAAATGATCCCACTTGGGTCAACAAGAGAAGCCACTCTAACATTCCCTTCATGTAATATAGGTAAAACATGATAATAGAAACTAGTATTGAATATAAAAAAACAACACATACAAATAGAGTAAAAATAAAAAAGTATGATGTAACAAAAAACATATAATACAAACTAAAATATTCTAAAATAGAATATATTTCAAAATTCCACATAACCAAGAGTCACCTCAATACCAACCCAAACTGAATACATCATCAACAAGAGAAGCCAAAAAGCTTCAAGATTCTCTTACCACAACCTGAATCCCACAATAAAACATTTAAAACACCCAAATTCACATGTAGGGAATTTGAAAAAGCCCAATAGTATTCTATCCAAGTTTCTATTCAAGAAATAATATCTATAATGAAACAATTATAGAATTTAAAACAAAATAGTTTTACAAATAATTTTAATAATTTAAATTTAGTTTTAAATCATTTTCCTATTGGTTTTCATAAAATAATTTCAAATTATAAAAATAGATATATGAAATGTATTAGTGATCAAATAGGAAAACATATCTATACATCAAGAGGTAAACGAGTAATACATATCCATGAAATAACCTATCATGATAATCATTCTGATACAAACTCATGTAAAATCCTATGAGAAATAATCCATTTTATAAATTATTATGTGATAAATAAATATAGATGAGATATAATCTCACATTTGCGATCTATCCCATTGAAAATTTCATAATAGAAACTGAAAATCCCAAATAAGAATAACACTATATCTAATTGATATCAGGTCCTACTAGTAGATATCAAAAAATATTATCTTTAAGTGGTTCTAACCACACACTAAGGATACATGTGTATAATTTTTGATGTACTTGAGGAAACCAGTGAGATATATTCTAAATTTAATTAAAAAATAATGTTCAAAATTTTATTAAATTTTTTTATGTCTAATTTAATCTGCTTTAGAGTTTGAAATCCCATTTTAAAAACTGAAAAATCATTTTTTAATGTAATCCCACTTGTTGAATACAATTTTATTATCCAAGAAACCATTTAAAATAACGTATTACTTATAATAAATGAACAAACCAAAAGAATTTATCAATAACTACCTGAAATTCATCAAATTAACCCATTATATAGAAACACCTACATCAACATGGTAGAAACCAATCTTCCTTCGACAATAGTGATCGGAAACAAAGTTAATGACCTTCAAAAGACAAGAAGCACCTTGAAAAAAATGATTTAAAGAAAACACTATCTGATCACAAATAATAATAAAAAATATATCTAAACCATATATATAACCAAATCCAACAAAAAACCAAATGTATTACATACCTAGAGAGAAGAAATAAAAGAAGAAAGGTGACCTATCGCTAAACTAAGTGACTAAGAAGGGATGAAATCACCCAAAATCACATAGGGAGAGCCTATAGGTTAAGATAAAGGAATCATAAAATGTATGTAATAATAAACCAGTCATTAATAACTTTAAAAATCAGAATTATCCATTGTTAAATGGTTTGTAATCCCCTTACATGTCATGTAATCAGTGAAGCTCATATACACCAAAAACCCCATTGTCTATTTATAAAAACAGAATAATTTTTGTTACATCATATAAACCCTTTAAAAGTCATGTAGACCTATCAAACTATGTATATAGTTCCATAATTATACTTGAAAACCATGACATGGTTGTTCTCTAATTATATAATATTTAATAACCCAAAGAACAATAAAAACTATAAGTTTATGATGCAAAAACATTAACAAATCGCTGACATCACCGTTAGAGGTATATTCGCAATTTCATATTTGGAATGTTCTAATCTTATGAAAAAAGTAGATGAAAATAAAAGGTTGAAAAATAAATGAAAGAAAATTAACGGTCCATTACAGTAGTAGTTCCAAGATTTATAGTTATTTGAGGGAACAATTTTTGTGGAATAATTCGAAGCGGGAAAATGCTGATTATTTATCAATATGATTAGTTTTTTCAAAATGTGAAATATAATAGACAATATAGTTGAGTATTAATTAAAACTATACCTACTAAAATGTGGAAATGAGATGACATTACTATAATATTTTTCATTGGACTACCAAAGTCTCTTAGAAAGAAGGCTGAAATATCAGTTATTTTTTATCGCCTAACCAAATATACACATTTCATTTCTATAGAAGAATATTTAATTATTTATCTACATGAAAATATCTCTATTAATTATTTCATTAGACTTAATAGAATAAATATTTCAATTAAGTCTTATTTTGATCCTCAATTTTCATCCAAAATATGGAAAATTCTTCAGAAGGATCGTAATACTCATCTACATTTGAGCACCTCTTTCCATACTCAAACCAAAATATGGTCTAAAAGTAATATCCAAACATAAGAAGACATGTTTAGGTCACAATTAAATGAATTTTAAGCTATGTTTGATTAATATATCCCTTTGGTAGAGTTTTACTATAACAATATATTCCATTAAAGTAATCAAGTGGTGTTGTATGATGCATTATATGGTAAGATATGAAAATCTAGAACCTTTTGGGATGAAGATGGTGATAAGAAAATTTTTTGGAGAAAAAAATGATTTTTAAGAAGAAAAATAATGTTAAAGACTTTAGATTCAAATTAAATTATCTCAATGCTGAAAAAAGTGTTATGCCAAAAATCGAAGGAAAGATGTGTAATTTCATGTTGGAAATCATGTTTTCTTTATGGTATCTCTATGGAAGGGTGTTATAAGGTTTGGGAAGAAAGGAATATTGCATTTTTAAATTATAGAAATAATTAGATCTCTATCTTACTAATTAGAAATTAAATCATTCCAATCTAAAGTAAATGATGTGTTTCCTATATCATTTTCAGAGACGTGAATTATAGATGCAACATATTTTCTTACCTCTGATAAAATATAATTGGAACCTGATCTATATTATTATGAAGACCCTATTCGAATTCCGAACAATTGAGAGAAAGTATTTAAGAATAATTGGACTAAAATGGTAAAGGTACTTCTAAGAAATCATTAAATGGGTGAGGAAGTGTGGGAACTTTAGGTTTCTATAAATAAGAACCACACTCATTTTTTGAATGTAATATAAAAATATTTCAGGGATTTAGTTTTTGTATGAAGGGATAATGTAACAAATGTGATTTAATTATAGCATGTAAACATTTTGTTTTAACAAAAAATTAATATTATTAAGATTTTATTATTTCATGGTACAAAAATTCTAATTTGATGTTATGATTATTTATTTTTATCTTAATAGGTCAAAATATGTCTAGAAATAATTATTTAAAAATTTCCCTTCGAATTTTTTTTTTGAATAATTGAAATTGTAATATTTTACTGTTACAAAATTTATTTATAATAATATTTTATTTTATATATAATTAATAATTTATTGACTATAAATTTTATATAAATCCATATAAGATTATTTGTAGGTAAAAGGGATATTTTTTACAATGATATTTTATTGATACAACCGCTACAAAAGGAAAAATGTCATTCCATTTAAATAAATTAAAATAATACTTAATGATAAATGTTTTTAATAAAATTTATAAATTATATTTATAACCATAAAATATAAATCCATATAATGTTTATTACTAGTAATATAAAAAATGAATGATCATCTTATGCATGGGAAATGCATTTCTAGAAAAACTAGTTTTCAAAACATTTTGTCGGTTTATTTTTAAATTAAGTTATAATTAATCTAAAAATTGAATTTGATAAAATGGGTTCCAAAGTTTTAATAATTATAATTAGTATTATGTAAAATGATCTACTTAATTTTTTTTCATAGTGAATTTTAAAAATAGTAAAGATTAATTACTACAGTTATGGTCAAAATGGGTTTGCCGAGTGGATTATCTATAAAGACAAGGGTTAAAATGATACAAAAAAGTAACTAAGTACCTTTGGATTGTTTTAATTTTGATTTAAAATTATAGAATTATAATATTCCATTTTGGAAACATATATCCAATAATGTGACATAACATTATTGTAAATTTTTTAGAAATTATAGGTGTTCCATTCCCCTCAATAATAAATGGGCACCTCCTTCCATCACGTATTCAAACCTACTAATCCATTTAGCTCATCCAGACCCTACCAAAATCTCTCCCCATAAACACTATCTGTGTTTTATAAGTACTGATATTCTCAAAATACCCAATTTATGGCACTTAATAATATATTCACTGGAGGGTTTTCTAAGAAAAATTAACTATCTTCACCAATCTCTTTGTTTTTTAAAGCCTATTTTCCCTAATTATACATTTAATTAAAAATTATATAATAATAACATATGTATCTAAAATAAACTTTGATTTTACTATATTTATGGAATAATATTTATCCATCCCCTTCTCTACCAAATGGGGATAAAACCATTTTTCATGAATATGACGTACCACTACCTCATGAACCAATGTAATTATTTTACACCAGGGACCGACATGGATAGTTATACTAAGGGAAATAATGAAAAAATATGATACTCATGGAGTGATATTTTTTCTATAAAATTAATATATAATCTACTCTCTTACCCATTAACACTTTAGGGAAAATATAACACCGCTCATATATATGTACGACCAACCATCTCCATGAAGTTGTGTGATTCATTTTCCATGTCCAAATATAAAGAATGATTATAAAAATGTACCTAATTAATATATAATATTTTTATAACATTATTATCATTATTAAAATGATGTATCTATATCCTGGGCATAATAATCAGAACTCCCTTGACAAAAGTTTCATGAACAAACAGAGAAGATAACAACCAAAACAATGGTCATAATGATATATTATTAGTGAACATGTGATAAGATGATATAATTGTATCATATATGTTATTATAAATTTAAATATGGGTTTTGAATAAATTAATAACATGATTAAAAGAATTGTAAAATATTTTAAATTACATCCAATTGAACTGAAGTTTGAGTTATGGGATTTCCTCTCAATTTTCATTTAATTGAGACATATTTGATATTATGAACCTATATAATTTTATGTAATCTAAATAATTCTCCTAGGTTATATTTAACATGAAAAAATATTTAATAATGATTATAAATATTTCAGTTAATGTTTATTCTTTTAAGGGGTTATAATTTTAAAGTAACCAAATATATGAGGATGTATTTTAGAGTCTCATTTTTTAGGATTGCCTTAATTTTGATTAAAGGAATATTATAATCCATAATTCATAAACTCCCTCGAATTTCTAATAAAATTATTATTTATAGGTTTTCAATATTTTATTGTAATTTTTCATCAGTTTTTAACTTGAATCAAAAAAATGAAATATTTATATGGAAAAAACATTTCATTTATCTTTTATTTGAGTATATTTTTAATTAATGTATATTTTATTTTCAATTTTTTATTATAAAAATTCAATTTATTTACTCAATTGATTTATTAAGGAAATTTATATTATTTATGAAATTTTTTAATGTTTTAAAGGAATATTTTCATTATTTTCTAAAAAAATTCATTTTTGAATATCATTAAATAAATTTTAAGGAAAATATTTTAAAATATACAACATTAATGGACTTCCTCACCACCGTAACTATTTTACGATATTAATCATATTCTACATATTTTAGATTATTTTACAAGGAAAATTATCAATGAAACATTATTTTAATATTTATCTTCCATTTTATTCTTTTCCAAAGTACATGATTTTATTATAAGACATATACTTCTGCAGAAATGATGGACATATCTTATCTCATTAATTTTGTGGTCATTAACATTCTCTTGAAACATTAACTTTATTGTGATCATTTGAAATAAAATTCTAAAAAAAATCTATATTATTTGTATGATGGATATGATTTTTACCTAAAATGTATACGATTTTTTACTTATGGTTATTTACATTGAAATTTATTTGATTGATAAGGGAGTGTTTTGAAAAATCCATATTCTTTACTCAATAAAAATATTTTTTGATAAGAAATATTTTTAATGATTGGAATTGATCATTAAACATAGGATGAATGAATTAAACATGTAGTTATGGGTTAGACTCAGTTATATATTACAGATTGATATATCTACAGGTCTCATTATAAAAAATCAATTGGACAAATAGAATGGGTTTTGGGTTTATACCTACCCATTAATTGAACAATACTAGAACAATGTTTTGAAGGTATATATTTCATAATGTTAGAGATCATTATGTTCAAAATTATGAATTACTTTCATTGAGAATTTAGATAGTATTATACATGAGATTATTTCATTTATGTTATACCAGGATGCCTTTTATGCTCATGTTATTAATTAAATAGAATGTTTTTTCTGTTATTTACCGTACCAAGTTGATTATGAATTATTTTTTTCATGATATATTCCTATTTAGATATCCATTAGGGAGAATTTGATCTCACCCTTTTTTGTTTCTATTCCCCATCATATGAATAATAATTATTTAAATGAGTTGAGGGATTCAGAATGTTTTCCAATACAATATTTTTTTATTTCATTCCCAATGTAAAATGGGTATAATATATGTATCTGGAACTCCAAGACAACTAAACTGATTGATCATTTATGATTATAACTCTTTTATCTATTCTAATGTAATAATGTAAAGATCCTCTCTGGGTTAGTATCCACAAATGATAAAAAAATTTAGCTTCCCCCAAGATAACTATATATATCAAATTTTTTGATCAAAGGGCCCATATCAGTCTATGTTAATTTGGATTTTCAGGACCCACCATCCCTATGTATACATTCAACCAACCTGATTGAACTAAAATTCTAAATACATGTCACAGTCTCATAATAATATGGAATAAGATGCCGAAAAACATCTAATACTTTGGTCTAAAAACAAAAATCAATGTGATTAGAGTGTGTTTTAAGGGGAAAGGTCTACATTGACTACATGACACCATCCAATTATTTACCAAAAAATTCACAACCTTCATGGAAATTCTGCAACCTATTCCTCCTATAGTGGTTCGTGGTGAAGCTATGGTCATCTAATCATATAATGGATGGATCTCTAATAATAGACTAAATATTAAAAAACACTATAATTAACATCCAGTAGTCCTTCATGAGTACCACTATTAACGACTTCAATATTTTTTTGGAATGGTATTATTAATTTTTATGTTTCCCAAAATCCATACCATAACTATTTTTACACCCACATCCATGATTTGTCCTCAGTTTCTCGATACTATTCCACTAAACACTCAAACTTTTAGAGAGAATGTAAGGAACAAGGAATTTTTTTTATAATATTTCACATAATCTATCACTATGATTAGAGTGATTCCAAAGGAATTGTATTTTCCATCCTTGGGATTTGAAACCTTGTATCACAAAAATAATTATCCATTCAATAGAAATATTATAATTTTTTTTGATTTCATCCTCTATAATTACCTTTATAATTATTCAAAATTTATAAATTAGTTTTAGATGAATCCAATGGAATTAGATTATCGATGTGGCAAGGGAAAACATAAGATAATTTCATAAATATATTTAATGATTTTTTATAAAATAATTATTGAGAAGTTTAAGAATAAAACAGACATCAGTTAAAGGAACCTTACCCAATTTTAAAATTCCAATGATCATTTAGTTATAAAATCATAAAAACTAATAACTCCCACCTCCATAGTGAATTAATTCCCCATAAAGTATTTATTTCACTAAAATTCATCTAAAAGGAATTCAGATAGAGAAAAATATATTTTTAGTTTACAAATAAATAATTTATTTATTTTAATTATGGTTCGTCACCGCTACATTGAATTCCATCATCTTTCAAAAATAACACAACCACTTATCCTTTGGTAAATAAGCACGTGTATACCCAATTGAGTAGTATATTTTCCATTCTCACACACTAACAAGGGTGAATTTAAAACTTCACCATTTTAAAAAAAATATTGTACAAAAAACACTTGGTGTGATCAACCAAGTCTTTAAAAAAAATTAAAATTGAATGATTGTTAAGAAACTATCAATATTGATTCTGAGACCATATTCTTATTATAAGAAAAATCTTACCCATGAAATTTATTGTGACCCAATCATATCAAAAATAGATATTACATCTTTTTAGATGAATATTAAATACATCACACCAATAAATTTTTGATGACTATAATATTTTATTGTCGTCAAAAAATGGAAAAAATCCTCTAAACTGTTGAAAGATCTTCATCGTCCCCCATAATGATTCTATCCTTTAGTACTCTTCACAAGAATACCATACATAAAAAATTATTCATAACCTGGGGAAAGGAATCATAATAATGTGCGATCTGAAGTGCTTAGTAAGGGTAAACATGGAATATACGTAATCATGACATAAGAATAAGCATATGGGAATGTGAGAATAACATTTGAAAACCATACTCTGTATATTAAATATTATAAACATAAATCATGGAATAATTAATGAAAGTTCATAAGACATTAATCATAAGTAAATAAAAAATACATGGTTATTTAGAGTATGACATGGGAATAATACATAGACATGTAGAATACACATCAAATTATAACATTGTGAACATGTGTAAATAGAAACAAGATCGCTAATTAAGTTAAGGACTAGAAATAAATCCCTCACATAAAATTATGTTCATGAAACTAGATCCCTATATGACATTGTGAACATGTGATCAGGTTAACACATAAGTGGGAACACCTCATAGTTGGGACATAAAAACATCCATACTGGAAGCCCTAAATTACTATACTCGGTTTACTCCCCATTCAATAAATCTCTATCTCATGAGATATATATAAATATTTTCCCAATACATTGGATCTCTATATATTCACAACCATCATGTAAGATATAATGGGCTCACTAGGTGTTATTTGGGCCTTTCCATAATATAAGCTGTAATGGTCTTACCCCACACTATCTTATCTATGAAATACTATAAGAGGAAATGATATTTCCAGGTGCTATCTGGACTACCCCATCATATAAGCTATAATGGGACTACATGGTGCTATCTTGGACGCACTATCTTATATGCTATAATAGTCTTACCCGGTGCTATCTAGGTTTTCCCATCATATAAGCTATGTCCAACAACCACAAAATGAATAAGGTAACAAGAGTTTGAATTTAATAATAAATAATAATTTTAACATTTATAACTTGATTAAACAATGGTAAATAAATGGGTTTTACGTGAATCTATTTTAATCATGATTGACTTGTTGAAAAGAAATGAGTTCCATAAAAAATTTGTCATGATAAACAAAAAACAATCAGTGAAAGAATAAGAATGATATCATTGGATAATACCCCTAGTATCTCATAATTATCATAAATTTTTGAAATCATAGAAGTAAATTTAATTTCTAATGATCATTTAAATCATTTCTGGCTGACAATAATATTTCCCCCTTGAAAAATTCTTTTGAAAACATAAAACATTTTGGAATCCTTTTTTTTCAATAAACATTGAAAAATTATAAAGGAAGATTTGAAAAATATTATGAATACATTTTAAAACATAAAATAAATTCAAAAAATTTTACCTAGGTAATGATATTAACATATCATTTATAAATATTGTGTAATTTTATTAGAAAACATTGTTTTGAAAGAACATAGATTTCTGACTAAAGAGAGAAGTAATGTCTGATTCTGTAAAAACAATTTCTTAAGAATATTCAGTACGAATGTGTGGGAAAATTTTACCATTATTTTAATACATCATTAATAAACATAGGATAATAAAATTATATTTAATTATCAAGAGTTAGATCATGATATTTCAGTATTGGAAGCATAATCATGAACAATCCCAATAAACAATTTGACTGTAACATAAAATAATTACCACTTTAGTAACATGGAATTTCAAGCCCCATAATGAAATAAAATTAAATTAAACATAAAATATCATGAGGATAGTTACATTCATGACATTAAATTTTATATAGGTTGTGTATAAACCTCATGAATGAATATAGGTTCATATCATAACATACCTTTCAAAATAGGAAAATTGAAACAAAAAATCATTATTAATTTGGTAAATTTTGAAATGTAAACCCAATGAAAGAAATATAATCAAATGGATATGTAAATATAAATAATTTTAACTAAAATAATCATAAGAAACATTAATTTTAAATTTATAAACTACCTAAATGAAATACATGGTGAATATGACATATTTGTCAACGAAGTAAACACTTAGATGGAAATCACTTACCTTAAGTCTAGACTTCCTTTTTAGACATTAAAACCTCATGTATTATAAATATAAGTTTATTTTACATCTACCAAATAACCCTATTAATTTATATAACTCATCATATGATTTTATTATGACTTTATATTACCCATTCATTAACATTTCCATGTTGAAGTTACATTTTAGGTAATAACTACTATGTTTTACATATATGTTTTGAATTGTTATTTTTTTCCAATTACTTTGATAATTATTTAATCATTTAAAGAATCTAAAAATAGAATTAATATCATATATATTCAGTATATGTATTTATAAATATATTTTCATAACATTCTATGAAAGATATAGATGGGAAAATAAATACACTATTCCTGGAGATGGTCGATCGTACATACACATGAATGATGTTTTCCATTTTATTTAATATTGAAATAAAAAATTTAAATTATATATATATATTATCATTAAATTATAACCATTATATCATATATATCACACATTTTTATTACACCAATCCTTAATACATTTCATGTAAATCATGAATGAATCACATTGGTTCGCGAGATAGTAGTCCGCCTTTCACATGAACAACATTATCATATTACCAAAAAATGAAAATGATAAAATTATTTGTAATATAATAAATAAAAAATAATATATACATTATAAATATAGTAAATATCATATATAAACATCATTTCTATCATTATACCCAACCTTAATAGGTGTTAATGGATAAACGACTAACATCAGTTTGTGAGGTTGTAGTCGATCATACACATGAATAATTATTTCATTCTTTAATTGATGTATGTGTGAGGGATTTTTTTTTTCATAATTGGGTTGAGTTAATTCCATTTTATAATTGAGTATGAGTGGAATTCTTGCAAATATCAAAAAGCATTCACTATTGGGAGGTCTGCCTTACCTCATTTTCCCAAAAAATTGAATCATAATTGAGGTTATGAGTGCCTTGGTCTATAAATACATCCAGAAATCCAAATAAAAACATTATTTATCGTGTCATTCCTTAGTATTTATGTTTACATAATTTTATATTTATGTTTTTACCATGTTAACTTGTATCTTTTTATTTACTTATTTAATTTATACATTAAGATTATAATTAAAAATATATTTATTATATAATTTATAATCAATTAGTTTAAATACAATGTTTCATTAATTAAATAAAAATCCTATGTGTGTGTACGATTTATTCTAATACAAACAAATGTAATTCCAAAAATACATTTTTGACCTTAATCCCATTAATTATTTTTAACTATTATAAAAAATAGTTATGAAAAAACAAGTTAACATTATTAGATTACATAAATTAATATTATTATAATTATTGAATCAATTTATCCAAATTAAAATCACATATACACCAAAAAATTAATTCAAAATCAATCCTATAGTTGTGATGAGAAGTAGGGTTTTTAAAGATAAAAGATAAAAGATTTAAAATTTTAATATCTAATTTCAATGTGAAATTTATTCCAACGAAAAAAATTTGATTAAATTATGTATATTTTCTCTAATTACTCATAAGAAACAAAATAAAATTTAATTTAAATGTTTTAATATGTTAAGTGAAAAAATATTTTTCAATTAATATTCAGTAATTTTCACTATTCATCAAAAAATGAAATATCTCAGAAAAATATCACAAATTCACCGTAAGAAAATTTTTATATCCATATTTTAAAAATTTTATTTATTTTTTCAAAGAGAACATATAAATGGGTGAAAAGTTACACTTAAAATAATTTCACAATTAAAATGTCATAAAACTACCTTTTAGGAAAATATATCTTTTTATGCATAAAAATTGGATTTTTTCTCATCTATTTTATAGAAAACACATATGGTAAATTTAAAATATTTGATTGAATATAATATATATATCTATATATCATTAAAATCATTCATAAAAATTTGTTTTTAAATTTATTGAGAGAAAACATGTGTGTCTATAGAAAAATAATTTTTTAAAAGGAATTTGATTAATTTCAAATAGTTTTTACTTACATTATAATTAATTTGTTACCAATGGATTAATTTTTTAGATGTTAATATACCATATTTTCCTAATTTAGTTAATCCTTTTGATACCCACAATTCCAATGGATTGGTGACAACTATATTAATATTTTAATAATATCATGAATTTTTTATAAACATTGTGTTGTGTGAAACCTAATATATGTTTGGTATTGTGTGTAACACAATCAAAAAATGGTATTGCTTGTAACACAATACCAAATCCATGTTGTCTTTATCAAAAGATAAGATCATTTTTCGTGTATATTAAGGTTAACATGGTGTTTTTTATAAATAATGTTTTTGTTGGTGTTGTTGTCATGAAAGCCACGAAATAATTTAAATTTATTTGAAAAACATAATTCATATAAAATTGAGTTGTTTCATTCTACCACTGTTAAATATAATTTTACTCTAGAAATTCATCTGGGTCAACGAAGTATTAATACACGAATTTTCCATTCATAGGAACCCATATTGAAATAATTAATAATAAAAATCCCATTAAAAAGGTAATGTTGGAAACATAATGGATTCCCAAAATAACTCATAACTTGGTATCCACATAGTATAACATTGGTGAAATTTGAACATGAGGAGAAGGATTAAAAACATATATAATTATATAGATTGATAAAGATCACTAATCCCAAAAAAGTGGATGATCCATAAGAATTAAAAAATCACAACACCATGAATCAATGATGATCTAAGGGGCCTTTTGATTCATAAAAAACGAATGTATTAAAATAATTTTTTTTCAAGATAATTTTCTTAATGTTAAATAATTTTCACAAGGAGATATACTCACATTATTTCATTCCATTTTATATTCACTTTCTCACCATTTGGTTGTGCCTTGATCAATTTCCACTTAAACTATTTCTACAAGAAATGAAGGCGAATTTGTTATAACTAAATCACTTACGGATCATATAATCTAGAAATTGAAATATAATTAATCCCATTTAACTTTAGTTATAATTAAAAAAAGTGGTTAGTATAGGTTAACCAATATGAATAAATCTTTATATTGAAAAATAACACATTAATCTCTAAAACCATATTCGAAGTTCAACATATTTCATAAATGGTAAACTTTTTGACCCTTCGAATATATGAAAATACCAAAATTTAGAAATAAAGTCACTACATTTCAAAAAATATTCTTATCATTGATCTTCCATGTATCATAAAGTAGCTATTGATTATTACATACCCAACATGTGATTTACATTATCATGAATTCTCTTGAATCATGGTTATGACCTGAATTATAATAAAAAACATTTTGAAAACATACATGGTCCATCATTCCAAACGTATAAGACAAATTATTTGTTATATTACTGTAATCCATAAATTCTATAAACTTCATCTAGGATAGAATATACCACCTTTTTTATAAATCATTAATCTATTCAAAGGTACTCATTACTATCCAATTTACATTATTCTTATCCATCATCCCTTTATCCAAACTAAACAATATTTTCTCAACATAAAGAATATATTAAAAGTTAAATTCATTTAATTGTTTGTTTACCATAAAATTCAACTTCAATAAAAAAAAATTATTGGTCATCAATAACAATCAACATATTTTTTAAAATCCTTAACAAAAACTCAAATTGTAAAATCCTTATATATTTCCTAATTCATGTATTCTAATTCATGAAATCTAATATATATACACTTTTATTATTCCTCCTCATCCTTAATCCATCATGTAGGATTCACCGTCTTATTCCTTATATAATCTATTATCTTATAAAAAATTTGTTTTATTAGAAGCTCGAGTTTATCCTTGTTCTGATAGAATATCAAATGGGGTTTAATTATTTGAGAATCCTAACAAAAGGGGGATAATCACATGAAATTAATCTAATGGATGAACAATAATATTTTCATAGGTCATATTTATATAAAATCTAACATGAAATTACCAACCAGGGAGGGATAGATAAGTGTTCCCTAATTATCTTGATTAACATCATCCTCTGTGGTTTTCTAAGGTTTCCATTTGTCATTTTTATTTAGAGATTTTTTGTGGCTTATCATATACATTATCTATTAGATTGGGGAATTTATTCATTTATTTCCCAAACTCCTTACACTTGATATACTAGAGTGTGGGTGGTGCATTACTTAGTATCATATTCTTATTTATTGTGTTAAGAAATCCATTAGTCATATTTCAACATTCACGAGATTTATGACCCACCTTTCTACATTTAAATCACCTCCCAGTTCCATTCATGTAATTTCCATGATGTTTCGTTCCTCATTTATGCAATATAGATGCCTAAAATTTCATTCTTTTACTTTATTTTTCATGAGACATGATCCTCCTTTTCTTATCAAAACCCTAGGAATGGTCAGAATATCCAATGTTCATTTATACTTTAAGTGAACATCGAATGACTTCTTTATATCAAGTAAAGTCTATTTTATCCAATTTCATTCAAATAGTTCATTTCAAGTCACTATGGAATCGATCAATTTTAATTTATAGTCTGATGATTAAACCTGAATTATACCATACTAGTCTTGAAAAATGAGATTCATAGGTACCAATAGATTCATCATCATTTCACTTATTCTTAAGGAATTTATTCTCTATCTTTTTCATATAATAAAAGGGTTGTTCTTGCTAAAAAATATCACCATAAATTATTCGCATTACATAAATTCCATTCCTTCTTGTTCCTTTTTGTTCTTAAAAAGAGTCTACAATTTATCTTCTTCACCATACAAATAGTAACAAATAAAAATGAATTTTTTATTCTCTAAACCCTAAATAAAGAAAAATATCATTTTAGTGGTGCTGATCTATTACTCAACAACTATATGATCATTGAAACCACTAAAATAAGGTGGACGTTTTTTCATGAAGGACTCAACAAAACATTGTTGTCTCATTTTCTCATGTGTATGTTCAACATGATTCATATATTGATAATGTTGTTTGAGAATATAAGCAAGATTTATCAATCCATATCCCATATAGATTAGTTGTTAAAGGGGAAAATATTTTTTTTGTCCCTTTTAGTTTTCATTACAATAGTTTATTTTGGTTCTAGTCATTAACTAAAACCAGAAAGTGATGTGTCTGAAATACTAATCATGATGGAAAACCACATAATCATGAAAAATCAATTATAGGATGCCTAGATCATCGATGAATTATTTTAATCTATAACACCATAGAATTATCCTTGGTTATTCATAGTCATAATCCATTTATGTCCTTCATGATGGATCATAACGTGATTAAGAATTCTCAGAGCGTATCCCCTGGGAGTGTCAAACCAGGTGTGCAGAAAATCTCATTTTTGGACAGTAGTTCCTGATTGATTCTAGTAAAATGTGGTGTATTTATGGTTGTTACCCCTATTTATATCTGTACGAGATCTATATACACATATTATACACATACATAGATTTATTTGTAGGAAACAACTTACTCTACCCTTTAACAAAATTACAAGATATTTTTAGAAACATTGACTCATCCTTACACTTATCCTTAGACATATCACTAGAAATACCATTTGAAAAATCCATTTGGATGTCACTAATGTATTATTTTACTAGTTCTCAAATTCTAGCTAAAATATTCCTTCGATACCAACTATAGATACACAGTCTTAACATACACCGATATTATATATTTTTTATATGAATATTCAAAACATTACACAAACACACGCCCGAGTACCGTAACAGTTTATTACATTTGGAAACTTGAAAACATAAGTTTATAACAAGGTGAAAGATCTTAAAAATCTCCCATAATGATATTAAACTTTATTACTCTTCACAAGTAGACCCTACATAAAATTTTTCAATATAACCTGAGAAAGAAAACATACCAAATTGTGGGCTCAAATTCTCAGTATGGGTATACAAGGAAGATACATAAGTATGAAAAAAGAAAAAGGGTATGAGAACATGAGAATAAAATTGTAAAACGACACACTTCATATAAAATATCATAAACATGAATCATGGAATAAATATTGGATGTTCATAAGATAGAAATTGTATAAAAATAAAAAAATTCATGAGTCATTAGAGAATAACGTGGGAATAAGAAACTGATTAATGTCATACACGGCCACTTAAAACATTATGAACATGTGAAAATAGAAATAGGTTCACTATTTTAGTTAAGGATATGAAGTGAGTTCCTCAAATAATCTTATAGACATGAAACCAGACCCAGGAATAAAATTGTGAACATGTAATCAGGTTCACACATAACAGAATACACCTCTTGGGCAGGAAAAACCACCATCCTCATGGTAGGAATGTCTTAATATACCCAGTTATTTCAACTTTCCATCCATTTTTATCTCATGAGATATTTATAAATCCTTACCCAATTATTTGTAGTTCTATCTTGGTGAACCCATCATGTTTGCTATCGTGGGCCACCTAGATCTATTTTGGGATCCCCATCGTATAAGCTCTAACAAGATTACATGTCTCTATATTGGTTTTCCCATCATACAACATAAAAAACCCTACTCAGATATATCTTTTCCACCCCATAATACAGTTTATAATGTAATTACTCTTTTCTATCAGGGCCGCCCCATCGTATAAGCTGTAATGGGATTACCCGATGCTCTCATTGCTACCCAACCATATAAGTTTTTTCTAAAAATACATCACAAATGAAGTATATAGAGAAAAAATATCATAATAAAAAACATTTTACCATTTATAGATTGATTAAACCATGTAAAATAAATGTTATTTTTGTTAATATATTTTAAACATGATTGAGTCCTGGGTAAGTAATGGGTTCTATAAAAAACATGTCAACATAAACATAAACCATTTAGATAAATAATAATAATGGTATCCTTGGATAATATACCTAGTAATTCAGAGGTGAAATCAGTGTAAAAAATTAAAGATACATAATAATTTAAAACATTTCTTTAGGGAAATATCCATTTCACTCTAAAAAACTCTTTCTAAAACATAGACCATTTTAAAAACCATTTTCCTTGAAAATGGACTTGAAAACATATAAACGAATCTTTAATACACATTTTAAATTAATTTAAAACATAAAAAATTTTCAAAATCCTTTTCCTTGAAATAAATATTACATTAAAATTTAAAAACAGTTCGAAAATATTTTTAGAAATCATTATTCTGAAATAAAACAGATTTCTGACTGAAGAGAGAAATAAAGTTAAATTTCCATTAAAACATTTTATCAACCATATTAACTACAAAATTGTGGTAAATTGGTAAAATTAATTTAGTATATCTTGTATAAGTATATTATTCCTAAATTGATGAGAATTATAGAGAGGTAGATCTTGAGATTTATACATTATAATCATATTCATAAATAATACTAATAAATGATGAGATTTTAATAAAAAATAATATCCACATTAGTAACCTGTAATTGTAAGAACCATGAATGGATAACATTAAATTAAACCAAATATATCTTTAGGATTTATTATATAATGATATTACATTTCATAGGGTTTTTATACACACCTCATGAAAGAATATAGGATCATATAATAACCTATGTCTCGAAGAATAGAAATTGAGAGAAAAATTATTTACTAATATGGTAAAATTTGAAAACTAAACCCCATGATATAGAGGTCCTAAAATAGATATGTAAATATAAATAATGTTAATTGTAATAATCATAAAAAACATTATTTGGTAGTACATTCACTATATAAAAGATATAGGTGGTGAATATGACATGTGTCTCACAGGTAAACTTCTTCTCAGGTATGGATTCACCTGCATGGGAAGAACTAGTTCTATTGGAACTCCAAAATTATCAGGGACCTTACTTCTTGTGTGGGTAATCTGTTGAATATGGATTAGAACACTATGGATGATGATCTTGGGTTTTATTCTTGTGTTCTTTTTGAACTGGACAAGGAATATTAACTTCCTGAAGGGTTGAATTTAATTAAAAATGATAGAAAATTAGCAATCAGAATTGAGTATGAGTATAAGACTCCATTTAGTGACTATTATAAGATGGTTGTCCATTCAGTTTCTATCAATAAAGAACATTTTTGAAATAGGTGAAACATTCTACTGCTGATAAGGAAAACACATGGAAGTAGGCTGGTATGAGTGAAACGTGAATGGTGCCTTATCTAAGAAGGGAGAGAATTTAGGAAAGGATAAGGATTAATTTCAAAAATAGGTTCAAATTTATTCTTGGAATAGAGGTTAATGACACATCTAGGGATGGTTTTACCCAAGCTATGTAGTTGAATATTTTTGAGTAGACCCCATTGGCTGTGGTGGTCTCTAGTGTCCCTCCTAGGGATGAAACTTTTGAACATGATGAATATGTTCCTATTCTAATGCTTATATTGGTGATGGGGGTACCAAATCACAAGATGAGATGGTTAACCTGTGACGTTATACTACTTCTCTTTTAATTAATTTATCTTCCAAGAGTCATTCAAATCTTGAGCATGATTTCTTGGAAGGTGTTATCCCAAAATATGAGTTACATAAATAAGGTGGTGGTTCTTTCCCTGCTTCTATGGTTGTTAGTTGCTCAATGGATGAGGTTGAGGTTTCTATTACCTTAGAATCTCCATTGGAACCATCCAGTCATCAAATTTCTCCTGGTATTATGGTAGACTCCCATATTTCCACAGTTAGTTTCACACTGAGGATTTCCACCACATCTGCAAAGGATGATATCATGGAGGATGGTAAGATGATCTATTCAAGTAATAAATGGTGTGATATGGTGGAGGAGTAGTAATATTTGGAGGATCAAAGTGATCAACCTTTTTCCTTAGAAGTCCCTCCTTTATGGGATAAGAGAACACAACCAAAAATGGGTAATATTGATGGTTCTATCAATAGCATGTAGACCAGGATCCTCTCTAATCTTAATAATGGTTCCAAGAATTCTCATGGAAAGAAAAAGGCTATAAATAAAACTAGTAATGGAACCACTAATTATAAATCTAGATCTAAATGAATACACTTTTTTTTTGGAATTTTTTGGGGCTTGCTAGCTCAACATCTATGAATGCATTTCATAAGTATATTCAGGTATATAAACACAAGTTTTTTTGGATTTCTAAACCCAATGTTTCCTTCTCTTTGGGTCTCACTAGTCTAAATGAATTTGGTTATCAGTTTGTTGCTTCTAGTGGTTCTTCTAGATATGTTGATCACTTATGATTTTTTTCCAATTCTTCCACGGGGAATGTTGATCTTATTAGTATTGATGGAAATATGATCACTTAGTCCTTTCAGATTTCTTCCAGATTTACGGTTGGTTCCTTAGTATATTCCATAAACAGATATCAATACATTATTGGTTTATGGTAGGATATTGAAAGAATCAGGGGTGGGATTTCTTTCCCCGAGTTTCTTGTTGGCGACCTTAACATGATTCTTTCCTCTAGTGAGAAAATGGGTGCTCTTCACTCACATATATATCATAGAGTATTAAAATATGGTGTTAATGCTAATGAGTTGATTGAGGTTATTTTAGTTGGATCCCAATACACTTGGTATTGGAGGTTCTTGAAAAGAATGGTTTTTAGTAAGCTTGATCTTTCTTTTATTAATAATATAGTCGCCAAAACATTTTTTTTTCATTTTCAAAGGCCAATTTAAGGGTTTCTGGTACCCATTACAGGACATCACCACCGCTGATTCACCACTTCAAAACATTCAGATCAACATCAAAATTCAAATTTTAAAACCCAAAACAGAAATCATGAGACTCCTAAAGCCACACACCAACCCTGGTACCACGCACTTGTCCACTCACCTGTCCGCTTCAACCATCGATCTACGTCACAAAATGGACTCCTCCATGCGCCACCATTCACAGAAGGACGCCGGCAGAACCATCCGTCGTCATCGTCGCCAAAGCCTGATCACTGCATCAAACGCTTATAAGAGCTTCACCATTAACCGTCTTCACCACCGATGAAGATGCAGATCCAAAAAACCAACCCGCCATGGTCCATGAACAACCCGGTTGAAATCATCCAGCAAAACACAAAATACATTCCAGTAGAAAAACTCAGGCACACAACCGCCAAAGAAGGCGACCCCCATGGACTCACCGCAAGACATTGACGCGCTACCCATAAGGAACCAGAATGCTCCGAAAAGTATGCCGGTGAAACCAGTCTTACACCCGTAGGTCCGACCAACAGCGCCGTCAAGCGTCACCACCGGAGCAGAGAGCCAGCAAGGACAACTACCGGGAAGCGTTGCCATCCCATGCCATAAATCACTAGGAGGAAGGATCCAAGCACAAATTCAAAAAACACACTTTCAAAATTCAAAACACAAACCTTCAAACCCTACACTGTAGCTATCTCCAGCATTCAGATTCATCAGCACAGTATCATCACCATCAATGAATCAAGTTTCACCAAACACGAGGAAGCAGGAAAATGCTACAAGCTAGAGGAAACCCGCAACCCAGATCCCATCACGACCATGCTTTTCTTCCTCAAGAGACGCCACAAGACACCAAACACCCACACCGGAATCAAGTAAAAGACCTCAAGAGAATGGATCTGGAACTTCAGTCACGGTCCGACACCACGCCGCCAACGAAAACCCTATCCAGCGAAATGAATCGGGAAAGAAGTGCAAGCAATGGAGAGCGGGAGAGATGATGGAATCCCCAAAGCCACCGGAACTTAGGAATAAAGGATTACCTTTTCCTTTTCAATTTAATAAACCATGGTCTATTAAAGGTGATTCTGATAGTCTCATAAAACAATTCTGGACCAACAGAATTGTTATGGGGGGGTATGATATCCTCATTAAATTAAATCTTCATAAGGCGAAGATAAAACATTGGAGAAAGGACCCCTATAATAGGATTGATAAATATATCAACTCTCTTGAATCCACTACTCATCATCTTCAAGAGGATGCAACTAAAGTTTATTTGAATTTGTATTTTTCCTAGGAAGAAAGTCTTTTATAAAAATTTAACTCTCTATTAGCAATGAAGGATAATGTTCTTAATGAAAATTTGAAAATTAAGTTTCTTTAAGAAGGGTTTAAAAATAAAAAATTCTTTAAATAACTACAAATAATTCAAAATTATATATAAATACTTTATTTTCATAATGTGGTTGACAAAATTATCCACAACAAGGAATGTATTTTTGATCAAATTTTTGATTATTACTCTATTCTTTTCAGTGGACCTGGTTTCGATGGATATATGATAGATGGTATTATCTATTATTTGGTTACTTATGCGGAAAATAATTTTCTCACTAGTATTCATATTGTTTTTGAGATAAAAGATTCAATTTTTATCCTCAATTATAGAAGTTCCCTTGGTCTGGATGGTTTCAATAACTTCTTTTCTAGATGTATTGGTAAGAGATTAGGAGGGATGTTTGCAAATTGGTCTCTACATTCTTTACTTATGGAGTGATCCTTTAGGGTATTAATGCTCAATTCACCACCTTGAATCATAAAGATGAGGGTGTGTGTGAAATTAATATTTTATGGCCCATTCCTATGGTCAAGACTATATATAATATTATCAGAAAGATTATTTCTAACATAAATCATTGCTTCTAGAATTGTTTCTTGGAATCTTTTTGGTTTTATTAAAGGAATATCTATAAAATAATTTATTTTATTGGCCTATAAATTTATTAATATAATCAGAAAACATGAAAGGGGAATACATATTCATTTTAAGGTGGATATTAATAAGGATTTTGATAATTTTGATTATAAATTTTTATATAAGGTTCTTGGGGAATTTGGAGTTAATAGCACATTTATTAACTGGGGTTCCTCTCTCTTCATATATGCTCATGTTTATATTATTTTAAATGACTCCCATAATGAATATTTTACTTTCTTTGGAGGTTTCTGGAAAGGTGATCCCCTTTGAACTTTTATTTTCTCTATTGTTTTGGATTATCTTAGCTGGTTCGCCACCCATATGGTTTCACAAGGAATGCTTAATCTAATTCAATAGTGGAGGTCTCTCACAACCCCTAATCACATATTTTATGCAAACAATATAATTATTTTCTTGCAGGGGTCAAAATAATATTAGTGTCCTAAAGAAAATATTATATCATTATAAAATCATTTATGGGAATATATTAATTTGTGATAAAATTTTCATTTTTTGGAAGGATATTAACTAATTCCATTAAAAATTTCTTTTTTTTGGATATGGGAATTCGGGGGGGGGGGGGTCTATTCCATTTAATTTACTTGGAGTTACTCAATTTTGGGGGTGGCCAAGAATATCTTATTTTGGTGATATTGTGGATAAGGTCACTAGGCACCTTTAAACTTTGAAAAGGAATAGTTTATGCTTTGATGGAAGAATTAGTATGGTGAGTCGGTGATTGTTTCTCAATTTTTATATTCAATCATGGTATATTAATGGATGAGTGGTCTCATTAAGAGATTAAATGGGTATATCAATAACTTCATTTGGAGTGGTAATATCCATGAAAGAAAGTTTGTTACAATTCCATGGAATTCTTATTATGAGACTTTATCAAATAGTGGCATGAATATTTAGAATATTAGGCAATTCAATGAATCTTTTTAGGTTATACTCACCTGAAGTATCATTAATAGAAATTTTGGATGATTGGGTTTTCTCAAAATATGTTTCAATGATAAACTAAAAGTAGATGGTGACACCTATCTAGCCTCTTATATTTGGACCACTATGAGATTTTATTTTTAGAATATCATGACAAGCTCAAGATGGACTATGCACAAGGGTTCTAACCTTATGTTTTGTTTTGATAAATGGGTTGGTTTTGCCCTATCATATATATTTTTTGAATATTTTTATTTGTGTGAGGATGCTTTGATATCTATCAAGGATTTTTTGATGGCACCAAACTAATTTGAAAGATGAGATTCAGACCATTGTTGATAACACTGATTTTTTTCCAGGCCAAGATACATTATTATGGGAACTGGCCCAAAATTGTGTTCTGTACAGTAATATTTTCAATCAGCATGTTTCTAGCGCCATAAAACTTCACTTAAATTAGATGTCCAGATTCAAAAATAATTAGATCGGCCCCTCTTAGTTGACTCTTATATAGATGATTGGTAATAAAAGAGTTCTCATTGGTGATATTCTTTAGATATTTGTATTTTACCTTTTCTCTTAGTGTTTCATCTGTCATAAGAACAGGCGGGATGTAGGGTATCTCTTTATTAACTGTGAAACTAATTCCACTATATAGAATGTGGTTCTTGATGCCTTTGACCTATAGGTTTGATGGACATTATTTAATGTTTCTCTCTAATACCATTTTCTACTCATGTATTCTCCATATTTAGTGTTTTCATAGCAAAAGTCTTGTAGTCTGTCTAAAGATTTCGTAATGCTGTTATTTTTTATGAAAGGGCCGCCTTCTTTAGGCTGATTCTCAAGAAGATTTTCACTAAAATTGAGGAGTACAGTGTGGTAAAAATGGGTTCCTATTCGAACTCTATTTCTAAGTTCACTATTCAGAGAAACCTGAAAGTTACAAGAAATTTTAAACATATCATGGGTACTATAGAGATGGTCTGGTTTTCTCCATTTCTTAATTTTATTAAATTTAAGATGAATAGAGCCTCTAAAGGGAACCTAGGACCTATGAGGTGTGGTTCTATTTTTCAGGATCACATGTATGTTGTATTGGGATATTATTATGGATCATGTGGTGTGACATCCTTCCCTAAAGTAGTTATTCTTGTTATTATCCATGCTATCTCATTTTCTAAAAGTAAGGGTTGGAATAACCTTTGGTTGGAAGGTGCTTCTTCAACTATTGTACATGATATTAGGATTGATGTTTTGCATATCTCAAGGAGGCTTACCTCTAAATAGATTTTATTCATGAATATGGTTATGGGCCTTAACTACATTATCAAACATATCTTTTTGGAGAATAACATGGTTGTGGATGGGCTTGCTAACAAGGGCATTGGAGGGAATATATCTTGGTTAGATTATCTCCCAGTTTAAGAAATATTATTTTATGAAAACTATTTTAATAATATATCATTATTTAGACTTGTGTAATTTATTTCTATAATTAAATACCTTTGCATTTTGTTTGGGGGATATTTAAAAAATGGAAATAAAATACATTATTCATGGAGATTGTGGGTTGTATGTACACATGGATGTTGTTTCAATTTTCTTATCATATTAAAAGAAAGAAAAGTAAATTATACATATATTTAATCATTATAGTATAACTATTATGTCATATATATCACATATTATATTATATAAATATTTAATACATTCAATGTAGAGCGTGAAAAAAATCACATTTCTATACAAGGTGGTAGTCTGCCGTACACACAAAAAAATTTATCAAATTCACACGAAATGAAAATCATAAAGGCTTGTGATATATAATAATTATATAAGAACAAATAAAAAATATCATATATGTCATATATTAATATAATTTATATCATTATTACCATCCTTAATAGGTGATAGTGAATAAAAAAATGACATCAGTTTTCTAGGTGGTAGTCTTCCATACAGACGAACAATGGTTTAATAACCTATTTAATGGATGTGCTTTTTAGGTAGTAGCATTAAAATAAATAAAATATAATTATATTTGAGATACTATGGTTATTATAAAAGCTATATATTAAAATAATTTAATGTTTTTGAGGAAGAAATAAAACCAAAAGGTTCATTTATGAATGTTACCTCTTCTTCTCGTATCTCATTTTTGTTTTTAAAAAGGACATCCTTAGTCGGATTACTACGAAAATTAGGGCTTTTAGGGTGATAAGAATGAATTTCATAAGAGATATTTGTATAGTTTGGTTGAGAGAAATTGTTTATATGTGTGAATTAGTGGGGAGAGTGAATGCCCTATTATAATGGAGGAGGAGTGGAATTCTTATAAATATCAAAAATTATTCACTGTTAGGAGGTCCCCCTAAGTTCATGTGCCTCCCAAATAGAAAAATAATGGTGGGTTGGGGTGAATCGGTGGAGAAATATCTCCAAAAAACAAAATAAATACATTTTTTTCATGTTATTCATCAGTTATTAAGTTTACTAAATTATATATGTACAGTTTTTAAGAAGGTAACTTGAATATTTTTATTTACCAAGTCAACTTATCCATTAATATTATAATTAAAAAAATAATTTTTTTAGATAATTTATACCCAATAATTATATATAATAATTTTATTTCATTAAATAATAATCCATCTTTATTTTATGATTAATTTTATGACAAATGCATGTAATGAGAAAAACTATATTTTAACATTAGTTTTGTAAATTAATGTTAAATGTTTTGAATAATTATTATAGTAAAAAAGTAAGTTAAACTTATTATATAATATAAGTTATTTTGATTGCAAATAAAAATTACATTTTTACACATTCCATTAACAGATGTGGTAGAAATTAATTTAATATTAATCTCATAGAAGTGATGAGAAAGCAGGTTTTTAAAGAGAAAATTTCAAAAGTTTGAAATATGTTTATATCCAATTTCAATGTGAAATTTATTCTAATGAGCTAAATTGGATAATTGATGTATATTTTCTCTAATTCTACTTTAAAAATAATTTCAAATAAATTTTGTCTTTATAAAAATTAAGCAAAAATGCAGTTTTCAATAAAATTTCTCTATTTTTATTTATTCAAATAAAATTGAAACTTCCCAGAAAAAAAAATTAACCATAGGATAATTTTAACATTAATCTTTAAAATTTTATATTTATATTTTCGAATATATATTTTAATTTTTTTTAAAATTTTTTTTAATATAATTTCACCATTAAAAGGTGGTAAAACTACTTTTTAGAAAACTACACCATTTCATCCCTACAATTTGAATTATTTTTATCTCATATATAGAAAACACTTAAGATAAACACTAAATATTTTATTTAATACAATACGTATATATATATATATATTTCATTTAATTAATTCATCAAAAGTTTTATGTTTAATTTATTAAGATTAAACATATTTTTGAAAAGAAAAATATTTTTTTAAAAGGGGTTTAATTTTTTAATATTTCACACATTCACTAATAATTAATCTTTTATCAAATAATTCATTTTTATACATTAATAAACCATATTTTCTATATTTATTTCATATTTTTCATTTCTTCCATTCCAATGGCTAGGTGATAACTATAGTAATATTTAACAATATGTCACATTTCATTTAAACTATTTATTGTTTATAACACAATCTACACTTGGTGTAGTATAAAATATAATATAAATATGGTATTGTGTCTAACACAATCCAAACTATTTATTTCATGTACCAAAATCCAAACATAGTGTTTCATGTAGCATAAGAATAACTTGGTGTTGTGTACAAAAAAATCTCAACATTATTTAGCGTGCAATAAAATCTACCATGAATTTTAATTTACTCACAAATAATAATTCATAAAAACTATGAATGTTATATCAAGACCCATAATATTCCATGGAAACTTAAAAATAAATAAATATTATTTATCAAAATATTATTTTGACTTAAAATCTATAATATATTCTAGTACAAGTTTATTTTTCTAGGAGACCCATGTTTTGAGATATATATTGACATATACTCTACTAAAGGAGATTGATATTTCATTTAAGAAGGCAGAATTGATGGAGTAATGGTATGGTTCTTTAATTTTGACCTTCAAATTTGAAAATTTTAAATATTTATATTCTCCCTTATAATTCTATCACTTAATGATTTATTCTCTATATGATATTGAACTATTTTATTTTGGTAATCATTTATGATTATATGATATTTCATTAATCAAAACACAACTAATGGATTTTGAATAATCCATGAGATATGTTTAACCTGCCAAAACATATTTCTATATTTTAAGGCTTAGAAAATAGATTTCATAGAACATGGTTTCTATATGTTAATATTTTTTTCCATATGATCCTAATGGAATAAGAATCTTGGAAATATAACACAGAGATCATCAGATACCATAAAAGATAGTTTGATCAACCGTTATTTATATCATTAATTTCACAACCTTAATGGAATAATCGAGATGAATGATATTAAATAAATATTCTAAAGGATTATAAGAATCTAATCACTTTATAATTATCTGAATTCAATGAATCCATCTAGAACAATTTTATATGTAAATATTTGGTATTTTTTATAAAATTGGGATAAACTATCCATAGTAATGAATTATGAGTAAAAATATATATTTAGAAATACCTTGAGAGACAGAGATTATTTAATTAAAATCATATTAATTAGATTTAACATTTCTGATAAAATATAGAGAGAAATTTTGGATGATTTTACATTCTATTTTCAATTTTATATATCAAATGGATGAATTTGGGAAGGGGAGACCATATATTGGTTCTTTTTATTGAGAAGATATTATTTGTGAAAATATTTAGATGATATATTTTTTCACTCCCTAGATGACTAATGTGGATGTTAGTCGTTGGTGGAAGATGATGAAAGTGTGAATATAAATATTGAAGCAATGGGGTATATCTGAAACTTGATCATATGGAAGAAATCCCACCACATTTCTCTTTATATGGGGTTGGAATGAGCTCCTTGTGACGTTTTATGGGCCTATTTTTACAATCCAATCTTCAGATATAAAAAATGTATCATGGACACATGGTGGTCCAGACTATGAGTTGAGGGAGTTTTTTTTATCATTTTGACCATATGGACACCCACATGACCTCATCAACCTATGGTGGATATTTCTTGTTTGATGTTAGGTATATTCATAAAGGCCTTATAACCATTTATCAGATTATAATGAGTGGTTTCATATTGTGTAATGACTCAGATGAGGAAATCCAGTTCATAGGGAAAGTGTTGGGTGCCATATGACTTCCCCTAATTTGATAGGAGAAAATATGGTATGACGGGTCCTGTGGTACCTTTGAATTTATCACTGAAAGAAGTGTTGAATTTTTCTGGACACCCCAGATCCAATTTATTATTATATGATCTTTTATTAGATATTTTTTATAGTTCAATTTATGCTTATGATATTTAATAATTATGGAAATTATTATTTTTAAAATTTTAATAGATTTGATATAGTATAACAATGTGCTTATATGAAAAAAAATTTCCCAGTCTACTATAATTAAATTAATTAGGGGAATGGGCATAATTGACAGTGTGGATCAATAAAAAATAGATTTTAAACTATATAGTGATAATTATGAAAAATATAAATTTAAGATAACAATAAATTTAAATAATAATATATTATGGGAATAAAAAATGAGCTTTAGAATGAGAATTTATTGATGCTTATAATTATTATTTTTTAATATGATTGAATATTATTTATATTAATGTAAGGAAATAATTAAAATTAATAATGATTTTCCATGTGATATTTCCCAATTGGATTAATATAATTAGTTTTAGTAGATTTATTTATATAAACGGAATGGATAATAAAGATGGAAAAAATAAGTTTGTTATGATATTTTTTGGTCGTAGTGAGTATCTAAGAGTGGAGGTGAATTGAGTTCCTAATAAATTTTATGTTAAATCCAATTTAAAATAAAACCCCCCAATATAAATAAAAAATCATTTTTAATGGAAATACTAGTTAAATGTGGGTTTGATCTTTTAAAATATTTCATAAAGCATTATTAGTTCTATCTTAAAAAAACATTTTAAATTACATTAACTTTTTTAATCAATTTAATTAATCAAAACCTTTATATGTTAGATAAAAAAGATTGAATATCAATGTAATGGTTTTGTTTGTAGATTAAAAAACGTTGTTTTATTATTTTAAATAAAGAAATAAAAGAACAAAAACACAATGGAATAAACAATGGATTTAGTTTCATGTCGAGACATAATCCACTCTACATAGAAATCACCCCCTTCCAAGAATATTTTTATAACCAATAATATGATCCATAACCTTGATTAGTTATTCAAACAACAACACAATATTCATAGGATCAAATACTCTTCCCCAGTTCTTGTGAGTAGAAAAAACCAGAAAACATGTGACCACTTCCAAATATTCCATTGGTATATAAATAAAAAATGATTGGAGAGAATATTGATTATTCTCCAATTCAATCGTAGGAGTGTGTGCGTGATAATTAGAAAACAAATCACACTAATTTAAAGTAAATACAAAACCAAGAGTCAAATTATGAAGATATGTAAGATGTAGTGCTTCTAGATATGTAATCATCTAGGTGATCGAGAGTCCTCAAGCTTGTCTAGGTGGGGATATTCAAATTATTTCACCAAAAGTTATGACTAATAGAGTGTTTTAGAGTATCTTTTTTATTTCTATAAATTCTTTGAAAATCATATCCATAGAAAATTTCTTGTTCTTAGATATGTTCCACACTTTCACACTTAGAGTGTTTTTTTATGAGTTCAGTTTATGAGCAGTGCACATCCAATTTAAAGGCACACAAGGGAGTCCTTTAGAAAAAATACCGCACTGAATGTTGAAATACCCATTGATGAATAATTCTAAATATCTACTGGATTTGAGTAATAAATAGAAAATTATGGAAACTATGACTTGGTATTGAATGAATCTATGCAATGGTTTAGGAATAATCAATAATGAAATCCACATGATATTGTGCACATTAACTCTATAAACTGGACTTGGAAGCATTAATTTCATATGAAATGGAATACAAACCGTAGTAAGGTTGAAGTTATCAGGGTCCATGATAGTAAAATTGTTGGTAGCATAGTTGATCTAATAGTGGAACAATCCTAACAATATCACACCTAGTGGTAGATCATCTAATAGTAGCACCCTCATAGAGGAAACTCATTTCAGGAAGTATCTCATTTCTAGTTGTAGCTTATTTTTATGGTAGCTCATTTCTATATGTAACATAGTCTTACTGTAGTACATTCCTATAAATGGAATAAACTATGAAGGTATCATAACTGTAATTGTATCATGAGGTCAAACAGTAGTATGATTTTAACTAATGGTGTCATGAGTCTGGTGCTAAAAAAATATGGTGGTAGAAATATTGAACTAATGGTAGAAACCAAATACTAATGGTATCATATTTGTACTAAATGTATCCCTCTCATACACTTATCCAAATTTTCATTATAAAAATGATATACTTTCATAAATTATTAAACTTATTAGAAACAATGGAATCTTGATTTGTTATCATTAAAACAATGAAGTTCCAAAAATATCCCAATTTTTTATGATCATAAATCTTGTAATTTATTTAACCATGTATAAAACAAGAGTAGGCACAAGTAGATGAATCTAAAGAGTAACTGTCATATTAACAAATAAAACTAATGATGTATGATACTAAGATTAAATTTCAATATGTAATTGGAATGTAAATGCCAGCCAAATAATTTTCCCCCTTTTGGGACTATAAAAAAGATAACCAAATGATGAATAATGAAATGAGATAAAGAAGAACAAAGATACATGAAATAATTTCATAAGTCATGAAACTATATTAAAAAAGGAAAACAATGGAAATTCAGAATCCCTATTAATGACTATGCCTAATCTAAATCAATCTCAACTCATAATATTGGATTAATAGGTCCCTTTCCCTTTCTCTAGGTAAGAGGAACTGATGTAGTCGTTGAGGTTATAAGGTAGTAAGAGGTAGCTCTTAGATCACTACTAATTTGAGATGTATTACTAAATAAACTGGAGACGTACTGAATAGATAATACCAAGTTAGAAAAGGAGTATTAGATAGGGTAGTTGTGAAGGAAGACATGGGAATTTACATAGAAGAAATCACTATTTTTCAAGATATATATAAGAAAGGAATCATGATGTTTGAAAATTCCATAATAATATTTCCACCTCTCTCTGTATCATTGAATAAGTATTTCTTCTCTACCATAAATATCTTGAGAAGAGTTGCCAAGACCATAAGATGAGATACTTGTTCCTTGAAATCCATAGCAACAAGTGGCATTCTTATGTTTTCAGCTAAAAATACTAAGTGAGAATTCAAATCATGATTTTTGTATACTATGGAAAGAAAATATTTTATATCCTCAAAAATAGTTTTTTATCACCACATGCTTCATTAAAAAATATCTTACCAATTAATATATATTCTCAAGATGTAGTTTGATTTGGAAAAACAACATCTTGATGAGATGAATGAACATCACCCAGAGTAGTTTTTATCTCCTCTATATTTATATATATGAAAATTTCATCATCAATAGAGGAATAAAGAGTTGGATCCCTATAAGTATAAGGAATAGAAGTTAATATCTCCAGCCTATTCAAAAAGGCATCATGGCTAGTGGAAATGGATGTCCTCATCTCCTCCATCTAAAATTTCACAACTTCTATTTCATTTGAAATTCATCTATTGTAAATCTCAACTTATGAAATCCTAGATATCATTTTTTGATGAATATAAAAAGAATCCAAATCAGAATGTTTTCTAGAATCAGATTCACTAAGATGCATAATAGAATGTTTTTTATTTCCCAAATGCCACTGAAGTCTGAAATCAACCTTTCATGGAAAACATTAAAGTCTTCTCTAGTCACAAAATATAAAGGCAGAAATCCAGAAACCTTCAAATTTGATGTATCTCTATCATCACTATAAAAAACACCCCTTACATGCTCTGATCTAGTAGGTGGAACATAATAAGAAAGGGAATGAATCTTCTCAGAATAATCTATATATAGTACTAAATATCCCTTAGGATGTGATCCAACAATAATTGAGAAAGTAGGTCCACCCTATTCTGGTGTAATTTTGTGATCATCATTACTTCTATCATCACCATGTGTTTCTGGATAAGAAATTCCATGTAGTTTAGAAAATAGAAAAGGATCCCCCTTGGATGATTCATCATCCTCTATTAAGGAACTAATAACGTGAGAATCATTACGATATCCATCAACACATATGACTTCTTTAGAATCTAAGTAGGTTAGCCCAATCAATATATATACTAGGAACTTCTTCCCCTAATCATGTGATTCCACTTCAAATATAACATAATTCATATTAGTAGGGTCTATAAGATCAACTCTATGACTAAAAGGGCCTAAGGATTACTCCACATCAATAGGATTTCTCTACTCACCTCTAATAGAGGCAGCATCACCAAATAAATAAAAAAATATATCACTCCATATACATAGATTTAGCTGAACCAAAAGTAGATGGATGATGTGAATACGTCCTCTTAACATTATCATCAACAACAACAACATGTCTTTCACCATTTCCATCATCATCACTGTTTCCATTATCTCTATTGTCTATATTATCAAAACATATGAGACTTTGACATATTATTTGGAGGTCTATGAATAAATATTAATTTCTTCATCTGGAGATACTTTATTCTCGCCATCATCTCTCTGACTCTACAAATGTTCTATGATAGGGTGAGAAATAAGTGGACAAGCAGAACCAAAAGACGTAACTAGGCTCCTAGGAATATCAAGATCACATCCTTATTCAAACAAAGCTGCCAATTTATATTCTTAAACCTCATCATCATCAATGACTTATTCCTCATTTGACAAAACCACAATATCGTATGGCTCCAAGACAAGATCACCAAGATTATTGGGTATGTTATGCTGGTTTACATGATTAAAATTATTATATAACATTTCATTATCATCAACCAACTTCCTTGACGAGGTCTTCCTATTCACTTTAATAATTTCTTAAGTAACATCATTTATGATGAAACCACCACACATGACCTCTACCTTCACTTCCCCATCTATCAAGCACCTTAATTCAAACATATCTGAAATCAACTTTGGGAAAATCAAATAATCTTATGTATAAAATAAATTATACATCCCCATCATATTCAATATAAGGTATCTACCAATGATGAATTTATCTCCTATTTTCATAAGGAATAAAATGTAGAAATCATTATATCTCATAGTACTTAAATATCATTTTTTATGGTGATGTATATGATAAATAAACATTAATAGTAGTCTAAAATCTCCATCTAATTTTGTAGTAGCATGCCTTCTCATTGTTTGACCACCACTCAGCTCTCGCAGAGTATTCTCATATAAAAACAACTCACTATCATTGGGTATTGATAATTTATATTTATCATAAAACTCCCAATGTTGTTCATTTATACACCTTTCCCATTCTTTATAAGAGAAAATAATCACTTTTACATCAATTATGCTATGAATGAAATATTTCCTTTCTCCAACACTAAACTCAGTGTTCTGATAGAACTGATAACCAAACATGGATAAAAATGGACTATTATTTTTGTAGATCTATTATATACATTCCTAGTCCTATATGACTATAATCACCAAAAATTTTCTTGAAAATATACATTCATCATCTACTTATTTTTTTTTGAAAAACTATACAGTTTTCAAGATCGGGGTTTCTCAGTTATATAGCAACACGTGTCGATTCTCCACTATATATCTTTATAGTCATAAATCCTTTAGAATAAAAATTTGGGGGATGATTTACTATCACCATTTCAATGAAATAAAATATGAATAAAGGGAGTGATAAAATTGAAGGTGTCAAGAGAGTGTAAGGTGAAACAGATCGAATGAAGTAGGCATGAACAATAGAGTTAGTCAACATTAGATTTAATTCAAATTTATATCATTTAGGGATTTGAAATCAAAAAATATAATAAAATGTAAACAATTAAATCAAATAAAATATTAAACACTAAAAAATGGGCCAGGTAGAAAAATAGATACTAAGATAAGTAGATGACCAAATAGTGGATCTTTTCCCATGGTGGATCACTCCACTGGTGGCTCATTCTATTGGTGGATAATTATAACGGTGGATTATTCAAATGGTGGGTCACCAATGGTGGCTAACTAGATGTGGACCACAATTGATGGATTTTCCAATGGTGGATTTTCCAATAATGGCTTGTCAAACAGTGGCTTCTATAATGATGGGTTTTCCAATGGTGGCTTGTCCAATGGTTGATTCTCCAATAAACGTCTTATACCACAGTGGATCCTGCATGATTAAATAGAATCCAAAATTTATCATTCATAATTGATGTTTAATGTAGCTTAATATCTCATAATTAAAGGGATTTCTAAAAGTATCAGCAAGATGGTGTTTGGTTCCTATGAATTCAATATTTATATCAGTATTTTGGAAATGATCTCTCAAAAAGTGAAATATTACATCAATATTATTTGTCAAAAAATGATGCACATGATTCGTAGAAATATTTACCTCACATTTTTTGTCACAATTTATAGGTATATCTATGAATTTATATCTATTGTATATGAAAGTGTGTTTGATCCACAAAATATGTGCATAAAAACTGTCTATAGCAATGTATTCAAACTCACTAGTAGACTATAAAGCAAAATTATTTCATTTTACTACAGTAAGATAGTACTGCTTTTCCGAAAAGATGATTTGTTTTATAGGATATTTATCTATCTAAATTACAACCACTAAAATCTATATTTGAATAACTCATTAATTCAAATTATTTCCAACTTGGATATAATAGTTCCAATATGTTACATATTTCATGTATTTGAAAATTAATTTAACAATAATTTAATGAGACTCTTTTGGAATTTCTTGAAATGCGGAACACATACACAGACTAAACATAATATCTAGTTGTCTAGATGTTAAGTATTTCAATCTTCCAATCATACCCTTGTAAATGGTTTGATATACTAAATTTTCAGTTTCATTAATATACAACTTACAGGTGGTAATCAGGGGTGTATGACTACATTTAGTGCTATATATGCAAAAATGTTTTATAATATCTTTAGTGTACATAATTTAATATAAAATAAGTACATGTTTATTAGAAAAATTCAAAAATCAATAATGAAATTTAGTTTACCCATTAAACTCATTTAAAATTCACTTTTAATCAACATAAAAAACATCACAAAAATAATTTTTAGAAGAACAAATGACAATATCACCAACATAAATTTGACATACTAAAATATCATTTGAAATTATTTCTATAAAAATATTAGGATCATCCTTGACTTTTGAAAAAAACTATATAAATTAAAAAAGAGTTGTGGATATCATACCAATCTCTATGAGCCAATTTTAAACCATCTATTTCTTTCTTAATTTAATAAATTAATCGGAAATTGTGGACATAGAAATCCCAAGGGTTGTTTAATAAAAACATCCTCAAATATATAACCATTAAAGAATGCACTTTTGACATCCATTTCATGTAGTTTCAAATAAAAATGTACTACATAGGCAAGCAGTATTCTATTTGATTCATGTCTAGCCACTAGTTCAAAGGTTTCCCCATAGTAAATACCCTCTTTATAAATATATCAATATCCAAAAAACCTAGATTTATTTCAAACTATAGTGCCAAACTCATTAAATGTGTTTATAAACACCCACTTAGTGCAAATATTCAGAGAATCTTTTTTTCTAACTACATGTTCACAAACTATAATTTTTATTTTTAAAATTTGATTATTTTTTTGTTTTATTTACATCACCCATAATTCATCATTACCTGAATCATTGATTTTATTAGCTTCAAGTGATGAAAAAATGCCTGATTTATAACATGATTTGTAAAAACCTGAACTATTAAAATTGAATTCACA
The DNA here is from genome assembly GCA_963277665.1 of Viscum album. NCBI lineage: Eukaryota > Viridiplantae > Streptophyta > Magnoliopsida > Santalales > Viscaceae > Viscum > Viscum album. The sequence goes on along the minus strand of OY728165.1, from coordinate 1,709,082,392 downwards.
CTTTTTATTTAATTAAATATCATATTTTTTGATATGTCTATATAAAAAAATGTACCTCTTTGGTTATATCATTATATATTTAAAATAGTATTACGAATCTTTACTATTAATGATATAGGCATTGAATTGTGATCATCTGTTTAGTATAAATATAGGTATCTAACAAATCAACTTCACATAGTCAAAGGATGTGATGAACTTAATAAGTAGGATTATACCCTATGAATCCCATTTATTAAAGATTATGGGTGAGTTAGAATCCTTTGGATTTCCCTCGACCAGTCCCAAGAAGAGAACCAACATCTTAATAATGAGTGAAATAGTTAATTGTAGAATTTCTAGCTCATCAAGATCATGGCCCAAACCATGTTCACCGAATGAGCCCATGAAAGTCTCACCATCGTGCATCTTACTCATAGGTATTAATCATGTGTATAAAGGAGATATGTATCAATACACAAAAAATGTAAAAATTTATATTATATAATAATGAATATATTTTCATTTTATTATTACTTTAAAAAATATTTGGATTTTTATTCAATAAAACATAAATTTTGTTTTCAGGTAATATTCGAATTCAATTTAAGTTATTTATTTTTGGAATTATTTTATTTTTTTTAAATAAATAGCATTTTAATAAAATTTTCTTATTAAATTAGGTATATAAAATAGTTATATACCATTTGGGAAGTCAATTGTACTTTTTTAAGTGTTCAAAAACTACTATTGTAATAAAAACCCCATTATTTTTCAATAAATGTTGACTCTTTTTGAAAAAGTGAAAAAGAAAATATTTAGAAAAATATTTATATAAAATGATTATTATTTTTTGATTCAGAATTTTTAAATTTTCAGACACTGAATTTTTCATAATTTGTGGAGAGAGGCAAATTTTCACGTAAAACATAAATACAGAATAAATATATTATGTTTTTTATGACATAATAATGACCCAAAAAATATTTAATAAATACTATAATGGGTATACTCTACCCAATATAAGTTTTACACTTAAAATAATGTGATTTTATGTTTATTTTATTAATTTTATAAATCCTCTGTGAATAATCCAAAACAATTAGTATATTTTCATGTTTTAAAACCATTTCATTAAGAGTTTGACTCACCTCCACATAAGAAAGGGAATAATTTTAATAATTTTTTTCACTTTTACTAATAAAAAAATAAGAACCTGCACACATTGGAAAAAAACATGAAAAAAAACAAATAGGAAGGTTTGTGGTTTTTAATATTTTATTATAGATTCCAAAACCTATTTTTGTGAAATATTAATTAATTTTCATCTATTTTAATATATAAACCAACACAATATCCCATTTAACTTAACTAGAAACACTTTGAGCACATAATTACTCTTCCCTCCTTTTTGTATAATCCTCCCAAGGTTCCCCTATGCTCTTAAAAATCCCCTTTCAAGCTTTTAGTGTCATACTAAGGCATCCCCACTTTCTCTCTCATTTATTCAAGATTAAACTTTATTTTAGGAATTTTTTAATTAAAAATGATGGGTTATGTTTCCAAATATTCTACATACATCCCTTATGATGTCAAAATAATGATAGACCCCTTTCTTTCTAATTAATATATCTCATGTACACATCTTACCATGTTGATGTTTCATAGTATTTCTTTCCTTTATCTTGTTTAATCAAGTTTTTTTTATCTTACGCTATCTATTTACAATTACTAATTTTGGGATATGTCATTACATGTCCCTATTAATATCTCTTTTATTTAAAAATGGTAAGAGACCCAATCTCTCTCATAAACCTATTTTATTAATTTTTAAGTGACATTGTTATGCTGTTGAATTTTACCCGCGAGTTCTACATGACAAACCAATTTTGAAGTGAATACCATACCCATAAGAGTACATGTTAGGAAATAGATCATGGATAAAATTTTCTAAATCTTAGAAATTCATAATTTAAGGAAATTCATGTATGTTATTAGTAGTCCCTTTAATTTAATTAATTTCCCATTCATGTGTTTAAAAGATTAAAAACACTAATCCTTAAGTTTTCCTTTTATTCTTTCCAATGTCCAGAATTTAGACGAATCATTTAAACAATCAATGTGAAGATAAATGGGATGACTTCCCCAATGAGATTCTCTACCTTATGGGAGTATGAATAGAACACTTCGTGATGATACACTATAAGATAACTCTGGTTTTGACTAGAAACTTGGATCCAAAGGAGCATCCAAATTCCCCGAAGAGAGAACAAGTTTCAATCAAAACCCTTATGCGACAATAGACATGAACATTTAATGGGTCATATGATCCCTTAATCGAGGAGTAGTGGATCAAATCAATTTAAACGATATTAATCATCCATTAATGTAATTAAAAATAGAAGGTTTTGATTGGTATTGGTCGTATGGAAGGTGAAGATGATAAGTGGTGGACATTGGTAAAAAATAAGAAGCCTGAGGAAAAGATCTATGAAATGGTGTAGAATGATTCGAGAAAAATATTTTCTGATAAATATTTTCCTCACAGTCAGTATATTAAAATTCAAAATGATTTCATTTCCTTGAATCAATAGAATGATGAATCTATGGGGGTGTACTAGGAAAACATCATTATACTTCCACGATATGCCTCCCACCTTTTCATTACCTCTTAATTCATGATTTTATTCTCCTATGGATGGATGAGGCCTAGTCTATGAAAATATCTCGCGATTCGAGACTTTTATAGCTAAGAGGAAATTTTACGATGTTCCCTAAAAATCGAAATAGAGATCGGAGAATTCTATTGGTATCACGAGGATAAGTAGTGGAATATAGATTTTAATTTTGGCAGTATGATGGAGAAAAATAATGATGAAAAGAATTTTCAGAAGAAAAATTGTTAAAGTCCTAGAAAGAAGACCCTGAAAATTTACTAAAACGGATGAGGAAATTCATTATGTGCGGGGTGGAAGGGAACCTAGCCATAAATTTCTCACAAGAGAAAATCACTACTACAATAGAGGAAATGAATAATCTAGTCAACCATATGTTCATTATTCATTAATACAATTAGAAGGAACCAGGGAACAATGAATGTTAATTCATAATGACAATTGTTTTGGTATACAACTAACAACATTTAAGGAAGGAAGGGAGAGTTTTTTGCATCATCCTGACAATGATATGGTGATACATATGCTAGTTATTCATTTAAGAATAGCTAATGTAATTTTTAATTCTAGTTCAATGAGTTACTTCATATAAAAATAGTTCAGTATAACTATTCAAATATCACATGAAAACATGGAAGTAGAGTTATCAGTGAAAATGTAAAATCATTCAATTATTGCATCAAAAGTATATAAATTCTCCCTTTTAAATGTTTCAAGTCTGAATTTCCCATTCAAACTTATCTTACTCTTTTTAGTGTAATTACATGCTATTCTGGGCATAGATTATGTTTCCCTAAACAGAGACAACATAAATTGGCATAAAAAGAAAATTAATCTTTGTATTGATAATTTTCCTCAGATTATGTACAAATTCAAATATAAGTATGAATATTATTTATCACCATCATATCAAGAATGTATAATATTACACTTTGAGTAAGCATATCTTGCTAAAATGGTTGAGTATAAGGAAAGAAAAGTCTTTGGAAACATGCCTATTTTGATGAAATATCCTGATGTGTTTCTCGAGGAATTTCCTAGTCTTCCTCCAAGATGAGAGGTTGAATTTTTATGTGATCTTATAACTGCGGAATTACCATTATCTAAGACTCCATATAAAATGGATATTGTGGAACATGAGGAGATGAATAAAAAACTATAAGATAATTTGGATAAAGGGATTGTACACCATAGTGCTTCACCATGGGGTTCACCAATCCTCTTCATTAAGAAGAAGGATGGGTTAATGTTTCTTTTCATTGATTATCTTGAGCTTAAGAAAACCATGATAAAGAAAAAGTATTCAATGCCTCTAAATTATGACCTCTCGGATCATCTACATGAAGCACAATACTCCTCTTAGGAGGATATGTGGTTTGGGTATTACTAACTTAATTTGATGAAGAAGGATATCACCGAGACAACTTTTCATACAATGTACATGCACTATACGTTCATAATTATGTATTTCAGACATAATAATGATCTAGTAATATTCACAGACTTAATGAATAGAGTCTTTAGATTTTACCTTGATAAAATTGTGGTAGTACTTATATATGATATTATAATATAATCCAATATAAAAAAGGATCATGAAAAGCATATGAGTAATTTTATAAAGACCTTTCAAATTTTTTTTATGAAATATACATAAAATGTGAGTTCTGGTAGAATGAATTGTCATTCTGGGAGAATATGTTCACAAGAAATAGGATATCTATGGACCCATTATTGACAGAAGAAACTCAAGGATGGATGAGGGCAACATCTTCGACAAATATACATAGTTTCCTTAGATTATCTTGATATTATCATTGATTTGTGAGAAGTTTTTCTTAATTGTCAAACCCTCTAACCAAGATAACACATAACGGGGTCATTTTTTCTTAGAATGGTGAATGTGAAGAGAGATTCAAGGATTTGAATAAGAGGCTTGTCACTACACATGTGCTAACACTACACCTAAGAGGAGAGGTTCATGGTATTGATAGATGATTCAAAGAAGGGATTGGGGTTTGTGTTAATATAAAATGACAAATTCATATCCTATGATTCATGGAAGAAATAATTTTATGAACTGAATTACTCAAATCATGATCTGCAGTTGGTTGAATTGATATTTACATCGAAAATTTGGTGTTATTATCTCTTTAAGGAGAAGTCTAAAATTTATATGGATCATAGAATCCTCAAGTATATATTCACACAAAAAAACCAAAATATGCACCAACAAATGTATTTAGAGATGATCAATGACTATGAATTATTAGTTCACTACCATCCCAGTAAATATAATAATGAGTAAGATTATTTAAGTAGAAAGAATCGAGTAAATCTATCATTGACGCAAATTGGGAAGGTTCTGATCTTCTTATACTTGAAGAGGATGGACATGGGAAACATATATGAAGGAACATCATCAATCCTTTCACAAATGATTGATCAATCATCTATTTAAGAGAGGTTAAAGGCTTCTCAAAGAGATGATGTGTTAATTTAGAATAAAGTTGAAACTATAAGAAAATGTAAATTCTAAATGTTCAATGTTAATGAAGTAGGTGTTGTATGATTTGGTCAAGACTATGTGTAAAATAAAATCTCGAGTTAAAGAAGGAAATATTGGATGATGAACATATATTAAAATTCTCTATACATCCTTGAATCACAATAATGTATTGAGATCTACGAGAACACTATCGGTGGAATGATATAAATAATGTGATCATGGAATATACATCAATATGTATTGTATGTAATTAAGTGAAAGAGGAAAGGCGAAAATTTAAGGGTATGATATATCCATTTCCCATACCTACATAGAAATGGGAAAACATCACCATGGACTTTCTCACTAGATTTTTGTAGACATCAAGAGGGAATAATGCTATATGGTTTGTGATGGATTATCTTACAATGACTGCACAATTCATTTCAATTTGAGAGGAATTATCATCAGATCTTCTTCCATGGTTATACATGAGAGAAGTTGTTAGGCTACATGTTGTACCACTATTTATTATATCTAATAAATATATGAGATTCACCTCCATGATATAGAAAACTAATCATCATGCTCTAAAAGTGGATTTTAACTTCATCAGGACATATTGCTCCCAAACTGATGGACAATCAGAGTCAACTATCCAGACACTTGAGCTCATGTTGAGAGAATGCCCAATTGATATCAAAAGAGGATGATATCAACATCTTTATTTGCTATATTTCTCTTAAAAAATTGTTTCCAATAAAGAATCCCAATGTCTTATTATGACACACTTATTGGGAAGAGGTGTAGTAACCTTCCTGCTATGATGAAGTTGGGGAACAAAAACTGTGACATTCGAAAATGTTCAAGGAAATGGCGGAAAAGGTTAAGACCATTCACCAGAACTTCTAGGATAATTAGAGATGAAAAAATCTCTATACAAACAATTTTTGATGATATCTAGAGTTTGATGTTGGATACATGGTATTCATCCATATATCTATATGGAAGAAGTTGATGAGATTTGGGAATAAGGGAAATCTTAGTCCAAGATACAATGACCCCTTTGAGATAATTAAACTCATCGGAGTGGTGGCCAACCAAATATAACTCCCACCTAACCAATATCAAGTGCATAATGTATTCAATGCATCCCTATTGAGGAAGTAAATCCATGACCCCTCACACGTACTCAATAGAAAGGTGGTACCATTGGATAAAAATGACTCCTATGATGAGTAGATAGTGAAGATAATAGATCACAGAGACAATGTTCGACGAAATAAGTCAATGTAACTTTACAAAGTGATGTGGAGAGAACAACAGTTTGAAGAAGCAATGTGGGAACTGGTGGAGTTGATGAAAAATAGTTCTCTTATTTATTATAATGTCATAAATTAAAATTTCTAGGGGGAAATTTCTTATTGGGGGATATTGTAATGACCTGAACTATAATAAATTGAATTCATGTTTTGATTTAATTATAGGTCTTATTATTTGATATGGTTTTAGAAAACACACGAACATCCTTAGTTAAATATTTTTATATTTAAATGAACATTAATGAAATATACTATTGAAAATATAGCCGTTGAATAGTGATTACATAATTAGTATAAATATAGGGATTTAACAAATCCTTTTGACACAGACAAAGGAAGTGATGGCCTCAATAAGCATGATCATACCCTATGAAGCCCATTTATCAATGGTTACCAAGGAGTTAGAATCAATAGTATTTTCCCTTGACCAATTCCATGCTAAGAACTAGACAATTAAGCATGAGGGAAACTGTTTATGGGATAATTTATAGCTCACCAATATCACAGCCCAAACCATGTTCTCCGAATGCGCCTCTGAGATTCTCACCATCACACACCATACTCTTAGGGTGTATAAGTTTTTGTTAAAATGATATGTATCAATACCATAATAATGATAATATTTTTATTATAGAATAATTAATATATTTTCATTTTATTTTAACTTTATAAATGTTTTTTATTTTTATTCAATAAAATGGAAATTGTATGCCTTGGTAACAATGAAAATTGATTAAGGAAATAATTTTATTAAATTTTTTTAAATAAATATCATTTTAATAAAATTTTATTATTATTTAGGTTTATTAAATAGCCATATATTTTTTATGATGTTTAATTTACTTTTTATAAGGGTTCAAAAACTCTAATTTTTAAAAAACCAATCATTTGTTGTTAAATGGAAAATACATTTTTAAAAACTTAAAATTCACATTTTCAAGAAAATATTTTGATAAAATAAATATTATTTTTTTAATTAGATCATAAAATTTATTCAACAGTTAATATTTCCTAATTTTATGAGATAGTTGATTTTTTCGGTAAAAATTAAATACTTTGTAAATATATGGTGTGTTTTATAACATCACAATGATGAAACAATTATTTAATAAATACTATAATGGCTATCATCATCCAAATAATTTTTTTCCTTGTAAAAATAATGTGATTTAAATTTTTTTTTATTAATTTTATAAAGTCATTGTGAATACTCAAAAACCTTTAATATATTTTAATGTTTTAAAATCATTTCATTAAGAGTGTGACTCACCCCCACATAAGAAAGGGTAATATTTTAATGGGTTAATCCAATTTAGTAATAGTGTAATTAAAACCTCCTCTATTTAGAAAAACCCATTGGCCAAAACTGTGGTATGTTTTGTGTTATTAAATATTTTATTATATAGAGTCAAAACTTAAGTTTGCGAAGTATTAAATAATTCCCCTATATTTTGCAATATAATCCCAAAAAATATCTCATTTATCTTCAATAAAATTAAATAGATAAGTCTTTTAACCTTACATACTCTCTACATAAAAGTACCAAGGTTATCCCAAGCTCTCAAGAATACCCTTTCAAGAGTTTTGTGTCATACACTAAAGGTAAGGGATCATCTCTTTCTCTCTCATTTATTCAAGATTCTGCTTTATTTTATAAAATTTTATTTTCAATTCTTAACATTGGGGTATGTTTCATCACTTTACCCATACATTAATTATTATTTATAAATAATGACATATCTCTTTCTCTCTCATTAAGCCATCCCATGTACACCCATTACCATGTTGAAATTTCATAATAGTTATTTCCTCTTTCTTCTTCAATCAAGTTTCTTTACAATCATATGATTTATATTTCCAATTACTAATGTTGGGATATGTGTTTCCATGTACATATTACTTACCATATTATGTATAAATGATGAAAAACCGATTTATCTTTCATCAACCAATTTTATGAATTTTTTTTGAAGTCATTATGTAGCTGAATGTTCACCGCATGTTTTCCATGACAAAACAAATATGTAGTGATTATTGTACCCATTTATTATCCAAGTGTTCACCTTTATGAAAAATTACACTTTATTAGGGACTTACATTTATGTATTCAAAACTCCTTAATCGTGGAATGAATTTTGATAATGAATGAATCTAGGTTTTATGATGTAGTGGCACACATAAGTGTGAGAATGAAAAGAATGTTATGGGTGCACTCGTAATTATATATCACTCTAAATAATTGGGTAATGATTATTATCATGATATGTAATGTTGGGAAATGCGGTGAACCTGATTTATTTATGGGATTTTTTCCACTATGATTTCATGGATGTTATCCTTCATATATCTTTATTTTTCAATGTTTTAGGTTGTTGCCACATTTATCATGTTATGATTATCATGCTACATCATACATTATGTTTCATGTTACCTTAGTCCTCATTTTTATCTTTATTGAATAACATGTATTATTATCTTTATGTAATCCCATGACTGTTCCCTTACTGAGCATTATACCTCAACCCTTTCTTATGTTTGTCACCAGATTATGAAATGATGTTTTGTGTGAGATCATGTTAAATAATTTTAAAATAAATATGTCTCATTCCATATTTTAAGTTGTAATGTAGTATACCTTATTCAAAAAGATTCTATAATTATTGATCTTTTGGGTTTTATTTAGTGTAATATTATTTAATAAATCATGTACTAATGTGAAATAAAAGAAGGGTTGTTATGTAATTTCTAAGATATTCTCTAGTTTGGGTACCTATATCCAGTTTTCCAACTACAACATATAGAGGATGGTATCTATACATCCTAACGGACCTAGGAAAAGAATGAATGGTAAACACATTACATTATATATGTTCAGGTTTAGGTTATTACTTATAACTAGATGAGTTTCCTACTTATTTGATAGACTTAATTCATAATTTAACATTGATATTCTGATTTTACAAATCATCCTAAACAATTTATAAAGGGGCCTTAGGCTCATGTGGATCAGTTTTATTACACATGACATGAATAGATTCCAGAAAATATTTATTATTTTATTAATCACCCTATATGGTTTACTAGAAGTTGAATAACTATGGAAATTTCCATTTTCACCCTTGTAAGAATTTTTTTCAAGATTATACATAGTATTATTACTAAAGAAATTAGAACAAAAAAATATAAATTAATCAAAATTTAGATATAAACCATTCTATAATTAATAATGATTTTTCTTTCAGAGTAGTCTAATAAAAACTCAATTGATTATATAACATGTTCTATTTATAAGCTATTACTAAAAATAAAAATGAACATCATACTCATTGAGAATTGTTTGAGAAGTTTATTGAAGGGCCCAGTTACTAGTTTCTACAACAGAACTCTTCCCTGGGGTCCTAGGATAAAAAACGTTATGATTATAGCCATTTTTTGAGATACAATATTCAAATTCCTGATATTCAAACCCATGGACATGATTCTTTCTTATGGTCTTAATTATAAGTCCACAAAGATTAGAAACACATGTAGGATAATTAGTAAAATTATAAAAAGCTTCACTTTTGTGAGCTCAAAATAATACCCAAGTATACTTAGAAAGAACATAGACATAGTGATTATATTTTAGACATGAATCTATAGATGATAAAAACAAGTCCATGTGAATTTACTCTAGGGGCTGAGAAGTTGAAACTTATTTCTTTTATATGAAGGATATTTTGTTTTTTTTCTTTTTTTCATGAGAAATAGACTTTGTCATTTAGAAATTCATGATTAGGTAGATATTTTATTATCCCTTTCCTACGGATAATTTTACGTGAGTGAATATTTCAATGGACTAGTATCCTATTCCAAATCAACAATAATTTTTGAAAGGCACATAGAAAAGAATTATTTGGAGAAATAATGAATTAAAATTAATCGTATGAACTCTATCATATCTTAAACTAGTAAATTATAAATCATTTTTAGAATATAAAACATTACATTCATTATTTTGAAATTTCACATGAAATCCATAATATAATAACAATGAGATTCTTATTAGATTGTAATTAAGATCATATAAAAATAGAATATTAGAAATTATAATAGAATTATAGTTACCCTCCCAACCAATGCCAATAATTATTAATTTGTTATTGTCTCCTAAAATCCCATGTACACCATCCACTTTGACCAAAATCTTAAAACATAAAAAATTTCTAGTCATGTGTCTGGAACATCCACTTTCCCAGTACCATAAGTTCATGCATGTTCTTTTGAAGCAAGTTTCCTAAAAATATTGTTTTATACTAAAAATGATTTTTGTACCAAAATTTTCTTAGTTTAAAATTTTTAGTAATTAAAACATTAGGAACCCATAATTTCTTATCAGGTTTCATATAATCAAATTATAAACATATATAAATAAAAAAAATTTTTATTTCCAGATTAATAAAAACTTGTAATAGGTTTTCTAGAACTATAAGTATTAGTAAATTTGTTCTTAATAATCCTCATATGCCCAGGTTGATATCCTATAATAGTAGAGTACATATGTTCTGTCTATTTTCCAGGAATCAGGGTAAGAGTATTTCTCCCATTGGTGAGTCTTTATAGATTGTTATTTAGTTTCTTATTCAATAATTTTAATTTGTTGTTCCCCTTTGATAGTTTTTAATTTTTCTCTTTCTCATTAGTAATATTAGTTTCAAAAGTAGCAATCAATGGAATATGTTACTTTTGAATTTTATAAGTGTAATGAAGGCAATTCAATGCATCACCAATCATGTTATTGTAATCAAATAACTATTCATTAGAAATGTTAAAATAAGTGTTTTAGTCCCTAGAATGATTAAGAATATTTATAATAAAATTAGGAAAAACATCAGATACCGTAGATTTGTTTTTTTTAAACACAGTTCAGATCAATCACGATAATCCTCTTCAGTTGTGTCAGAGTCAGTTAATCTATTTTTAGATAAACTCTAGGTTGAATTAATTTATTTCATATACCCCTGATCAATATCATCACATTTAGTTTTGGATTTCATCTTAGGATATGCTATGTTTCGATTCCATTTAATTTTACACTCATAAAATATTATTTCATTTGAAGCATCATCATTCATCTAATACTCTCTCTAATTAAATATATTATCAGATTTTACATTGTTTATGGGTTTACTAAATATCTTATTCTTCCAGTAATTTTTTTAAATATTCAGAAAAAATGGGCTATCTCTTCAATATTTTAAGAATATTAATATTTATCACCTGAACTATCTATTTGAATTTTTCCTCCTTATTTTATTTAGTATATTTAATGGCTAAAATTTTCATTTTTTATCATCCTTCACTTCTCTATTAACTTTTATTTATTCGTTATACATATCTAGTTTTTAAAATAGCTCCTTGATAGGTTCTGTTCTTACATCACATGATTCTATGATTAACATTGATGTTCTTCTCTATCTATTTGGTAGACACCTCAATAGGCGCATCACTTGGTCATTTCCCGTGACAGGTTTCTTGAATGAGTGAATTTTATACAAAATACAATTGAACCTTAGATACATGTCAGAAAAAGGATCATCATGTTTCATTTTAAAAGTACCATATTTAATATTATATATATTTATTCATATTTATATTACGTTCGATGTTCCCTTATAAGAAACAATTGAAATCTTCAAAAATTAAAAATTAATTTTTCATGAAGATATTCTATTAAATTACACATAACCTAAATTACAATAGAAAGTATTCATTGATTTAGAGTTATTGTAATATGATTCTATAGTAGGACCATCCAAAATAAAATTAGAATTTCTGTTTATTTCAAATTTTTCTACAACAGTAATCTAGATTTCAAATGTCATGCTCTCAATATGCATTTTCATCTTTATTGTCCACTGTTAATAATTAGTTCCATTAAAATATGGAGGAATTTTTCTTTTATATCCTTCTATTATATTATCCAAAATAAATTAAATTTATAAATAAAAAAATTTGAGACATTTAAAGGTTAAATAAATCACAGTTGAAATATATTTAAAAAATCCTTTGATAGAAAAAAATTCTTGGATTTAGTAACTCCGGATGGGCGGTGAATTGAGTTCTTAATAAAATATCTACTAACAATGATATTGAACAAAATCCCCCAATTTAAATTAAAAATCTACTTACTAAAAAACAATTTAATATAAGTTTCATCTTTTAAAATATATATCCAATCATTACTAGGTATTAGTTAAAGATATATTTGAAATTATATTATATTTTAAAATTGATTCACTTATTCAATTACTTTATTTATACACTGGTTAAGATTAAACATCAATTTTTTGGTTTTGTTTGTAGATTAATTTTTTTTTCTGAGATTTGAAATAATGAAGACAAAAAACAGATACCCAAAATAATAAACATTGGGTTTAGTCTCATGTATAGACCTAATCCACTCGACATGAAAACCCGCATTCTACTAATAATATTATTACAACAAAAAATATATATTCAAACCCTATATCATGTATAAAAATAACAACAAAATATTTCTTGGCTCAAAGACTCTTCCATAGATTCCATGGGTAGGAAAAAAACACAATCCATATAGGATCTGATCCATAGTTTCCATGGGTATACATATATAAAAGGTTTTGAGATAATGTCACATATTCTACAATTCAATAGTAGTAGGGAGTGTGTGTAAATAACCATAGGTTTACCATCACACTTCTCAAAAGTAAATCAAAAATGGAGATTGAATATAAAAGGATATATAAGATGTAGTGCCACTCGGTATATATTTTTCTAGGTGCTCAAGAGTCCTTGTGTTTGGCATCATTAGGAGATCGCACAGATTTCTCCAAAAGTGTTAAAAAATGGGTGTCATGGTGTATGGTTTTTCTATCTATATATGATCTAAAAATATTATCCAAAAACCTTTATCTAACTTTGATATGTTCCACACTTTCACAATTTGAATTTATTGGTTTGATTTTAGTGTATGATCCACACACATCCAACTCTTATACACATGAGGGATTCCTTCAAAAATATATAACACTATAGGTTTAATATCATTGAAGATTAATCATAAATATTTCATGGATCCTTGAATTAAATAAAAAATCATGTAAACTCTAACTTGGTCATCAATGTGTCCCTGAAATGGTTTAGGAATAATCATTAATGAAAAAAATACACTGTGTGCATTAATTCCATAAATTAGATGTTTGAAATCATATGTTTCAAAAACAATATAAACAAAAATGGGATGGTGGTATCATGGTTTATATGTAGAAAAACTAACAGTAGCATAGTTGAAAAAGTGAAAAAACAATCCTGATGGTTAAAAACCAAACAGTAGCTGATCTTGTGGTAACAAATTCCTTGGGATTAATCTTTTCTAGTGGCAGCTAATCTATAGTAGTAGATTGTTTCTAGTGGTAGAATCGACTGATAATATCAAATTTCTAATAGTGGTAAGGATCTGATAAAAGGAAGAATCTAAAGATAGAATTAGTTTCAAATCTATCCCAGTTTGAACTAAAAGTTCCATGATTCTGGGAGTAGAAAATCTGGCGGTAGAAAGATTGAACGAATGGAAGAACATTTATACAAACGGTAGAAAATTGTTACTAACAAGATTCCTTTTCTATACTAATCCATGTTTACTTTATAAAAGTTATATATTATCATAAAACACTAAATTAATTATAAATATAGGAATAATGATTTTTGAGAATTAAAGCATGGAAGTTGAAATAATGTTGATAAAATAGGATTATAATAGGATTTATGAAAATGAAAAATATCTTATGATTGGTGATAACAACCTATATAACAAAAATGTATTCGTCAAATAAGAACCCAATGATTATTTTCAATTTTTTGGTTTAAAATCAGATATAGTGTAATTAGATCAATTGTTATCCATATATTTATGTCATCTGTTTACGTGAATTGATGTGCTGAAAGAAGAAGAAGTATACGATGATGTGATTTAATACAAACAATAGTGATAATAATTGTTTAAAAAATATTACGGGTTATGATGAAAAATTAATGTTCTAAAAATAATATAATACCTACTTGTAAAGGTTTACAACATTTAAATTGGAATTATAAAAAACAATGACGATAAGAAATGTTTTGAATTAAGGTGGTTTAAATCATTAGAAAGAGATATAGGATAAAATAGGGGATGTTGAGAATATTGTGTTATTAATTTGGAACTATAATGATACAATATACATTATAATGTCTTTAATAATCCAATAAATATAATTTACTAGTTATTAGATTATAATAGGATCTATAAAAAGTTTTTTCATGTATAACTTTGGAATATTCCTAGGAATTTTTTTGGATCGAAGAGCTGAGTCGGTGCTGCAATCCATGGCCCAGGGAGCCTTAGTGTGGTGATATTAACTAAACTTTATCACCTGCAAACACTATTTCAATAAATGTTAAATAACTCGTGGCAGGATTCATATATTTAAAATATAAGACCCCAGTTTAATTTAAAGCATGGTGTTTACCCTAGGCAAGACATACAATTTTTCAGTGTTGGGTTTTCAGTAGAGGGAATGATGGCATATTTGTTTAAGATATTGATTTATTAAAAATAAACTAATATAATCCCCCACACTACCTTCCTTATAGAAAAAAGGGAGATAAGGATCTCCCCATTTTTTGATGGACAACTTTACGTCGAACTAATGTTAAGAGTTGACATTGATCCCGGATTTCGACAATGATCATTATCGAATTGAGGCGTAGAGGCTCCGAGGCATAGTTTAGAAACCAATTATTTGATATTTCTCCATAAGGTTATAATATTTATAAATTTTACTTTTAATCTATATCTACATACTATTTTAAGATTTTATATAACTATTATAATTTATAGTGATCCATTGGTGGAAGTTCTGTGGGTTTTAGTGCAATTAGAAGGGTTTTGAGTGTCTTAGAGGGGATTTACATTCCCAATTCCCAATCACAAGACATATAATGTAGAGGAGACACTCCATGTGTTCACTATATTCGAGGATGTTAAAATATGTGGACTACACACTTTGTATTGGTGGTACACAAAAATAAGTTATCTGAGGTCTTGTGGTTGACGGACATGGCCATACATGTCATGCCAAGGGACATGGTCGTGTGGTAGTACATGTATAGAGTACATATACATGAGGTTCCATTCATGGGACTTGGATTAGGACGCATCCAATAGGTTTTTTAGTAAGAAAGGACCATGTTACAGCTTTACATGTCACGTGGGAGACATGGTTGGGCGAGTCGTGTGCGAAAAGGACACCATCATGGTCTGGGTGAGGAGAGACACAACACATCCACCATATACAAACCATGTAAGCTTACATGGCTAGACAAGCCATGTGGAAGAGGATAATACCAAGTGTCTATGTGGGGTCACACTGAGTGTGGGCCCCAGTTCATTTCATGTAGGCTTCTTGGAGACTTCTTACTATCGTATCTCCTTTATTGGGACTCAGATTAAGGCCTATGAGTACCCTATATTGAGCAGTTTTCTCTTTAGAACACAATGGTATCATCCATGGTGACCGAAGGGATACAACATGGCATTATTCAAGAATGTTACTATGCTAGTGGTTATTTATTTAGGATAGTGATCATGGTGGATAACTAGAGAGATTTTGGTTTGGAGAACTTCCCTATTGTCGTAGGATTTGGGTCCTATAGACTATTTAAGATGTTAAAGTGGTGATCCCCTCTTATCATGGTATAGGTCCCCTACTAGGGGTAGCCTTGCAAAATGAGACGTGAAGGGAATGAAACTCCTTTCAGTGATTCTGTATTGATTCTCAATATCAAGTTGGATTACTAGAGAGACACTAGGACTGGTATTCCTCTGTCATACTATGGCGTGAAATTCCCTTACCTATCAAACTAGTAGACAAGAATCTACCATAATGTGTGCAGGTCCTCTTCCCACATAGTATATCTCTTGGGTTCGATACACTCCTATTGAAGCATGGTTCACTTCACCCTTACAATTCATTGATATAGAGACGTAGATCCCCATTCATATTATTGAACGAAACCTCTATACTCATTGTGCAGAGAGAATTTATTCTCCCCTATGGTACCAGGGTGTGGGTGCTCTATATATGGATTCAATACTCCCCTATTTTACTAGGGCGTGAGGACCTCCATTCAATATATTTAAGTAGAGTTGGTACTCCCTTATCATACCGGGGTGTGGGCCCTCTATTCCTACAGTTGTTACTACCCTGTCGTTTTAGGGTCTCTGTCCCACATGGATATTAGAGAGGTAGTGATAGAACTCCTCTATACATATGATTTAGGTCCTCTATCTATGGAGATGAAATCCACCATATATGAGTAGATGTAGGGAGAGGATCCTCCAGATGATTTGGATCTCCCTTGTATGTGGATTGAAGTTGTGAGAAGCAAGAACCTCTACTTGGTATGTGTGATAACTGGTATGAAGGTAGTGCTCAGTTGACGTGGTGAAGTTCATGACACTCCCTATAGGTTGGTCAGATCATTCATAGGTTTTTTAGGTGTAATTACTCTCTCTTCTATGTGGAAATAAAGGTGTGAATGTCTCTCCATTATCTAGAAGTTATTACTCCCCCAGCTATGGGGCATCGATGAGGTGCATGTCTCTCCATTCTATCTACCTTAAGAGGATGCACATGGTTCATTATTTAGATCCATTCTCCCTTGGTTGAGGATGTTAAAGAGGGGTAGGGCTCTCCACTTGGGTTATTATGAGCCCTTGGAGGGTTCCCAAAATTCTAGATATGACCTCTATTTCTCGGCACTCAAGATGGACCAAGTGAGATATTCTCTATGGGAAATTTTCTCTTTAAATGGACATAAGGTGTTTCTAGGCTCATGGGGTGAGTTTTTCTGGATGCGTTCCCCCTTAGAGCCTCGAGTAGAACCATGTATCAAGCTGTGATGTTCAGACCATACGTGTCATTGAGTGTCAGATGATTATATCTCAGTAATTCTAAGTTTCCTTACATTGATGTCACATATCTTTACTAACACACTATGTGGATTGAGATGACTCGTTATGTACAGTTAAAGAGTGGTTGATATGTTGTTATAGTTCTCTATCACTTTGTTTCCCTTTGTCTTGGGTTGAGAAGACTATTTCCTTCTATTTTATCCATTTTATTTTATTTTTTTATTCATCTAATGTGTGTTTTTATACTCACCTATTCACAAGATTTTCCTTTATGGGTCGTTTCTTCTGTAGAAATTTTTTTCTCCCATGAAATCAAAGTAGGACCCAGAGTTGGTTGAGCATAGCAAGATGGAAATAACAATGTTTACAATAGTGATTGGTAGAGGTATTTTCCAACGCTTGTATTTGACATCATTCCCCTCCTTTTGAGAAGTTTTAACATATTTTGAAGGTTTTTTGGGCTTGTATTTTTTCACTTTAACTATTTGAATACTCTAGTGGTTGATATATGAATGCAAGAACCTTTTTTATTTCATCCATTTTTATATATTCACTATTTTATAGGGATTTATAACTTTTCATGCAAAAAGATACTACAGGCTAAGTCATCCTATGTGTATGATATGCCTACTCTATACTAATCTCTAGTACCTGGTCTCTTGGAGGTGGGATTGGGTTAGTCATGGCTCAGGCCCATGTGAGTTGGGTTGTGAAAGAGTTGTGTTAAATAATTTGATTCAACCTTAGAACTAGAGTCTAGGAGATTGGATAGTGATTTATAATATTAGTTTTTTATAGTTTCATGATAAAATTTTAGGCCAGTGACTCTAGTGTATATGTGACAGCTTAAATATGAATTCCTCTGGACTCTGATTACCTAATTAGTGACTCGATACATTTAGGCACTAGTCCCAGTGAAATGTTGGCACACAAATCATATTAGACTGTGTTGTTGGTTTCATGTCCTTTTGAGTTATCTTCCAATATATACACTTCGACCATTGAGAATCTCAATTATATCATAAGATGCCTCCACGATGACACCCAGATATAGTTCTGCTACTGGATAAAGGTTATGATCCATAGAGTGTTGAGGATTCAGTGAAGGAAACTATACATAATGTGGAATATAAAAATGTTCTTCCATTTGATCCACCACCTGTTGAGTAGATGGTTGTGCCTTCATTTTTGTATGGTGATATGTATAGGTTCACAATGGTACATGAGTTCCAGATTGGGTGACCATTGAGGTATAGGAGGGATCTAGACCCCAGGCAGCTGATTAATGGATTAGGAAAGTCTCACATGTTTTCCACATTGTAAGGACACCTTCATATCATATGGTGGTCCTAGAATCATGTCTCTTATAAGGATAGGTCATGTGTTGGTGGATTTTAGTGAAACATAACAACAATGAGATGATGGTCACTGGGAAGAAGTTTTCTTGGTTCTTCATGGAAGTGTTTTATCCATACATGTTTAGGTCGGTACGTTTGATAGCGCTTCTACATATTTATAAGGGTATCTTGTTCATGGTAAATTACACGGTGTGGTTCATATAACATTCATGATACTCAATAAATATGGTATAAGATCCATTATTTAGATCCCAGACCTTTGATCAGGGCCATTATAGAGACATCCAAGCATGTGAGGTCTCATTCAACATTCTTAATTATACCTATATTCTTGAGAAATCACAACTGAAATAGAGCATCTTCGATGTGGGTCAGGTGTATGGAGATGGTAGTGGTGACCCCGACACAGATTCTTATGTAGTAACTAGAAGATGCCTATCTACAAGATCACGAACCATGTGTCACCCCAATGCCTAGGATCAAACACCTGGGTCTATAGAGAAAGATTCACATAGGGGATGTGGTTAGTCCTATAAGATGTGGTGTTATGATTGTGATAGTTAGGGACATATTGCATGAGATTTTACAACCCACTCTGTTCCTGGGAGGGATATGGCCAATAGACCAATTTGGAAGACGCATCAGCTAGATCCTTGAGTTTAGATGGATGAAAGAGATGGAGGAGGATCATGGAGAGAAACAGAAGGTGTCATATGGTTTAATATGTGTACAACACCACCCTCAACTGGTCTGCGCTAGGTTCAGTGAGCTTAAGGATGGGGGTGATGTCAGCTATAGGTTGCATAGGCCTTTGGCCCATAGTCTATAAGGATGATTTGAGTTACACTTTGGGTCCTTCATTTGATTGGAATTATTATTGATAGATACTATTGTGAGGTACTCTATTCATACCAAATCTTACTCGAGGTATATCCATAGTGATTCAGGGAATCGATAGAGACCTTTGAGCATGGCGTTTGAAATAGATATATAAAAAATAGAAATTGGTATACTTCCCCAACATAGATGTGTTATTATGATGAAATACAAAACCATTCATGTGAGTATGTGCTGCTGAAAGAAGATAATGTCTATTTGTGTTGGATGAATTCCTTTAACTTGTGTGTTTGGGGCATGCTATCATGCTTTAGTTTCAGATAAGGACCTAAAAATACTAGTTCTTCATTTTTACCCTACCTATTTGCTTGGGTAGCAATGTTTGGTTCTTTGGTACCCTCCTATTATTAGTGTCAAATTTATACAAAATACCCTTGATGGAGGTATTGTGAATTTCACCTAGGGGCAGGTTAGAAAAGTCGGGTGATGTTAGTATTTATGTCAGGTTAGAGGGGTGGTTTACCACTAGACCCTATGACTCCAGATGAATATAGTGATTGGTGTTTTATTCTTGTCGAAGCTGAGGGGACATATGTATGCTTTGTTTCATGATGTCGACTTGGTATTATATGTACTATGGGGGTGGTATAGTCTTATTACGACCCCCCTAGATTGTATGTTTTCTGAGAGCATGTGAACCCTCTAGTGAGATCACTAGCATGGGAGATCCAATTGTATGCTTAGTTATCTTTCTAGTTCATATTATTTCACTTTTGATGTATGAAAAAGCTTATGGTGGTGGAGAATGTAGAAACTCAAGTATTTCAATGTATGAATTTTGAATATTATTAGGAATGTTTCTATATCCATGTGTTGATTCAACATTGTAATCTGGGGCTAAGATAGCCTCAGTGAGGTGATATTAATTGTATTTTATCATGTATGCACATTGTACTAAGGGTACATAATTTTTAGTTATCCCATGTCATGTGGCCAAGAGAGATGGACATACATTATGTGTCAAGGAATATGGTTGTGTGTTAGTGAAAATATAGAGTATGCAGGCATAAGGTTTTATTCAAGGGAATGAACTAACAGCATGGCTAAGAGTGTGGATAGCCAAGACACATTTTTTACTAGGTGTACACGTCATGTGGGATACATGGCTTGGTGAGTCATTTTTTGAAAAGGACTTTTCTATGTCCTTGATGAGGCGATACATGCTGTGTAGACAATGTATGGGCCATGTAATCTTACTTGGCCACCTAAGATATGTAGAGAGTACATGTATATGTGTCTATGTGGGGAAACATGCCATGGGGACCCCAGTTCACATTATAAAGTGTTCCTGGAGACATCTAGAAAATGTATCTCCATGTTTGAGACTCAGATTCAAGATTGTGCATAGCCTATCCTGATTATTTTTCTGCATAGAACATGATAGTGGCCTCCATGGGGACTAGGGAGATAAAACGTTGTGTGATTAAATAATTACATTATTCTAGTGGTTCATGTATGTGTATAGTGACCAATGTGTCTCACTAAAGCGATTTTAGGTCAATACCCTTCCCTGTCACCTCAGGATGTGGGTCCCCTGGACTTCTAAGGCGGGTAGTGTGGTGCTCCCATGTTATGAGGGCACAGGTCCGCTACCTAGGGTAGTGTTTCTATGTGAGTTTTAGTGAGTTTTATGATCCTTTTATTGATTCTAGATCAATGCTCGATATCGAGTTGGTTTACTAGAGAGACTCTTGGACTACTAAACCCTTATCGTACTAAGGAACATGTTTCCCCTACCTCTTGTACTAGTCGTTGATAATCCCCCATAGTAGGTGTGGGTCCTCCACCCACAAAGTAAAACTATAAAGTTCAGTACTCCCCTTTTGTAGTAGGGTGTAGGTCTCCCATTTCATTCATACAGATGTATATGGATCACTCCTATCATGTCAGGTCATGGGCCCTCCATGCTGGTTCGGCAAATAGTGTTTGTACCCAACTGTGTTATTAGAGTGTGAGTCCTCTATCTATTGAGATGGTACTACCCTATTTCACTGGGTTTAAGTCGCCTGTGTGAAATGTTCAGGTATATTTTGTACTCCCCTATCGTAACAATGTGTGGGCTCTCTATTTCATGGGTCTGTACTTGTATCACCCCCAGTTTCCTATAAGTAATCCAAATTTTAGGATCTTTAAGTATATAAAGTGGGTTTTCCAATGTTTTTGATAGTATAGTGAAATTATTTAGAGTTTTTATGTATTTTATATGGTTTATGGGTGGTGCACGGTTTGTGATAACCATGCAACACTTTCAGGAAAACATGCATAATGAGACAAGGGCTAAAGGGGAGGCACACGAGCTGTGCATGGTTTGTCCAAATCTTGTGGAATCCTAGGAGAAACCATGAAGTGTGGGGAAAATGTTTTATAGAGTTAATTTTCATATTCAGTGCGTGGTTTTTAAGCCGTGTGATCCAACTATGTCAAGTATTTCATAAGGCAAAAGTAGAAGCATGATTAGCACACTGTTTATCTAACTGTGTGTAGGGTAATTGTTAGATCCTCAAAAAGTGGATCTAAATCCTTTTACCATTTAATACACTCTTTTATTCATCCTATGTGTCTCTAAATCTATATTTTAGTCTCTCTATGGTTGTATTACCTCTCTGAAGCGATTTTTAATCATTTTAGAGCCATCCCTTGGTGTGTTGAAGCCTGATTCTTGCAGTAATTCCTCGTTCATCATTGTTCTTAATTGAATTTTCCTAAACCTAATTCATCCTTAATCTATTTTTCATTTAACTTTCCCCAAGGTTGGTAGATATTTAGTTTTTGATTCTAATCATGTTTATATTTGGGGTTTCTTTATATTAGGGGAAGAGATCTAAGCCAGGTTCATGGAGATTCAACCTGTTTTCATTATTTTTTTCGTTCCATTTATCATTTTCACCAAAAATATTGAATTAGGTGGCTTCACTCATGACTCATATTACTATAAATTATTAAAATAGTTTCAAATTTATTTAATTTATTGAAATTAATTGTGAAATGGTAGTGAAAATCATGATATAAATCCTCTTTAATGATGATTTATGGTTTGTTGTGAAATTATATAATTTTGATGAATTATTATGCAAAGTGATTTGGTTTCATTGATTTAGAATGATTATTTTTAAATATGGATTTGATGTGATTTTAAAATGACTTGTTTGAAAAATGTTTTCAATAAAAAATGTGTTTTATTGAAATGGTTTTGGAATGGGTTTTGGGAATACTTGGCATGGGTGTTTATATTGCATTCCCAAGGCTTGGTTGAAATATGAAATTCTTCTCAGTGCCAAAGGTGTAATGGAACATAAAGTATAATAACCATGTGATGACATGGTAGATTGAAGAGATACCACTCATTAGTATGGAACTATCTTAACAATGAATGCATGCCTTGTAGTTATAATATGTGAAATGGATTGGTTATTCCAAATGAAACTGGTGAAATAGTTTTAAATCATGGTGTGGGTGTTTCGTTGAAAATAGATTTTGATGGAAAATTATTGATATAACACTCATTTATATTGAGATATAAACTTTTTTAGAAGTTTTTTATAATTTTTAATAACTTTTTTTTGGAAATTTTTTTATATAAACTATTTTATATAAATTATGAAAACTCTTCTAACCAAGTGGTGTGACTAGGGAAGTCATTGGGGAAAACCTACCGAGTATTACTACTATCACATGCTTTGTTACATGTATTCATTTATACATTTCATCTACCGGGTAATGGAAAAAGGAAAAGTTTCACACATAGTTATCACTACTTCATGAGACTTGGGATGTTTGATGAAGTTGGATCAAGGATCTTGTGGACTATGGAGTCTTGTGGTTTTCTGGGAGATTGAGTAGTTTTTATTCAACGGTTTACATTGATATTGTTGCCTTCAGCTATGGTACTTGGTTTATCATGATTTTTATAAATGAATAAAAGAGTTTTCATTAATTTTTATCATGAATCATACATTATTTTTCATGGTTTGGATTGTTTGGTTAGTCATTTTTTATCTTAATTGGTAAATCATCCCCCATATGTGATGAAACCCTTCAGAATTTATTTCTACAATTTTGTGTATTTGGGATGTCTCTTAAGGCTTGGTATCATCCGTATTACTCTTCAAGACAGTGAGAATTTGGGGTATGTCATAGTACTACCCTTTTAGGTCAGGGTGTGGGTCCCCCATGACGATCAAACGGGTTGAGATGGAACTCCTCAATACACATGCTCTGAGTCCTCTATCTAAAGAGTGGTACTACCTTATCTAGGAGTAGCAACAGGGATCAGGTCATCCATGAGAGTTGGAGCTGCCTCATCTATAGAGAAACATTGATAGGAATTCACCCCTAAACATGATATGAATGATACCTAGTTATGAGGTTGTGCTCTCTAGATACAGTGACAAGTGGGACACTCCCTAAGGTTTTTTCATAGGTTTCATTAAATGGTTATGAGTTAGTACATGCTCTGCTATGTGGTGGAGACAAGGATCATCTCTCTCTATTTACATAATGTTAGTACTCCCTTATATGTCGGTCAGTGACAAGGTGAATGCCTCTATATTCTATCTCAATTTATAGGATGTACAAGTTTAATGAGTTGAAGTAGAACTCCCGTGGCTTTAGAAAGTGGTGAGGGTTGGCCCTCTCGAATTGCATTCATATAAGCCTATGTGGGGTGAAATAAAATATTGATGGGACCTTCAGTTACATGAACCAAATTTGGATCATGTGAGAAGTTTTATTTGGAGTGTGTTCTATCAGATTGTATATATGGGATGAAAGGTCTCATGGAGTGAGATCTTTGAGGGGAGAATTACCGTAGTGCCTCAATTAGAATCATATGGTTGGATATGTGGTAGAGCATATTATTTCCTTTTAGTTACACCATTTTATTTTTTATTTTTGGGGAACCTATGGAGTGTTGTTATAATCACCCCTTCATGGTATTTTATGACATATTTCACATCTTCTATAGATGACATCTATTTGTGATAATGTCCTAGGAGTTTTCAAATTGAGCAAAGATTATTGAGAAAGACAAACCAATTATAGTGGTGCTTGGAAAAGGTATTTTTTTGTGGTTTCATTATAAAAAAGACCCCTCATGAGCCAGTTGGGCTCCGTTTTTAGTTTTTAGTGGGATTTCTTTTTTCGATTTTTATTCTATACATATTTTTATTGTGGGATAGATGTATGTACACATTTTTTTCTTTCAGTAAATTTAATCACTACACTGTTTCATTGAGATGTATACGTATGATAGTGTATAGGTAACATAGGTTAATTCCTACCATGTGTGTAATAGGCCTCCTAAACACTGGTTTCAAGCCCATAGCCTATTTTATGTGTCATTGGTGTAGTCGTGGCTTGGGCCCCGGTGGTGCAGGTTGTGACACGGTAAGAGTTTAGAGACTCATATGGAATGATGTGATGAATACATTGTTTGTTTGGGGGATTATCAAATAGAAAATTTTGATTTCCCTGTCTACTCATCATGTTGACATATATTTATTCTAGTCATTTGTAGAGATTAATGGAAACTATTGTGTAAAAACCCTGAATTCTAAAACTATAATATGAAAAATCAATTAGAGAAAAAGGTTATAGAAGCCTCAAATATAAAACAATTCCATGTGTTTGTTTCTCTTAACTGAGATGCTTTACACCCCAAAAATATATCTAATATTCATATTTATACCCTCAACATACTCACAAAGATAAATATAGATAAAATATATGTAAACTCTCAATAAAAATATTAATAATTTACATATTTTAGAATAATTCTAACTCTACTAGAAATACTCAAACATCAATAAACGATCAATAGAAATTATCCCTTTGTTACCAATTCCCAATCTTCTAGAACACTACAAAGGAGAAAATTAAAATATATATTATAGTAAATCCAAAGTATGCTAACACAGATTAAAATTATAGAACTCATAAACATGACAATGACTATATATATATATATGTACTTTGTAGCATCCATCTAGTTACTTTCATTCCACTACCATTCAATCTTCATGGGAAACAACATATTAATAATAGAAACTACCTAATTCTTATATAATCACATATCCCCACCCACAACATCTAGTGAATAATTAAACACATGTAACTCATCCATCCACCAATCTGAACTTCTAGTCTAAATGATTTCATTGCCTCTACTAGAATCTCGGGACTCCTAGTTTCACTACCATGCCTCCACAAATTTCTATATATTGATTTAAAAAATATTCCAACTATAATGTCTAACCTTTAACTTGAAAATATTTTCCAAAATCCAATCCTAATAATATCCCAGTTAAGAATTTATTTTTAATTCTTCCACTATGTCCTTGATCACATCCAAACATCCCTTACGATCTTTCTTCAATTATTGTTTCTGTTATGTTCCTACTAATGTCTAACAATTCCTGTTTTGGTGTAACAACACCCTAAAAATCCATATACTATGAATTTAGTCATCCTATCTTACTAATTTTTAATTCTAATCATAATCTACTGATATAACACCTATCCCTCCACAAGTTTTTGGATGAATTGATGCTCTAGCTGAATGTATTTTTTAATGAGTAAAACACGTGATTCCTCACAAGATGAATCATACACTTACATTAACATAAAATAATTCATACTTCCTACCATCTCTTATGTTGCAGCTATAAATCCTTCATCCAAATAAACACATTAAATGCTTATATGATTACAACATACTCAATTTCCAGAATTGATATTGGACCAACATGTTATTATCAAGTCATCCATATCTTTTTATTCTCTCAAAAAGTAAACCCAATATACTCTTAATCTTTTGTAATTCAACATATCATCTATTTTCCACAACTATAAACCCCTATAATAGATATTAAATTCAAAAAATGTGCTATCCCATATGAATAATTGAGATTCTTTAGAATCTATATCTCAAATTCTTCATGTTCATTTCCTAGGTTTTCCTTGAATTTGATAACCACTCCTAATATATGTGTGATTTTAGGACATGTACAAATCATTGAATACATCGATATTCCAAGCACTATTGCTTATGGTGCCCTCACTCTTTAAGAAGACTCATCTCCAATTCATGGTTCCTTCATATTGGATTACTTAAAGTGTATTCATAGAGGTTTTCCATAGCTAAAGAATTGCTTATTTATAATAATTACATGTTCATTCCAATTTATTATAACTAAGATAAATTTTTTTATAGGCTTAAAGTCCATTAATATATGTTCCAAAAATATTCTCTATTAAATTGGAAATAATTTATTTCGATCATTTTAGAAAATTTATTCTATACCACTTCAGTCTATTCTATAATTAGTTGAACTAAGAACATATCAACTAGATAGATATGAGAAGTAATTAAGCTTACATCACCAAAAACATTCTAGTAGCTATAATGATCCATATTTCACTCGATGAACTTCTTCCATTCCTTATAAGAATCAAACTTTAGTTTCCATTGCCTAATTTTTTTCTTTTTCTCATACAAACTTTTTGTTGAACATACACACCATGGTTTCCTTTTTTCCCTCAAAACATTCCTTCAACGTCAAGTAGATATATTCCTTGAAATCCCCATGAATGAATACATTCATTGAATCCAACTACAATAAGAGTATTCATTCCATAACAACCAGAATAAGAACCATATTTCCTATGTAATAAGTCATAACTAGAAAAAAAATTATATTTGAAATCCATATTTTTAGAATATTAAAAGAAATTAATAACCAACTTTACCCTATACCATCTCCTACCATCTACTTCATCTTTCAACCATCATACATTCCCATTCTATAGTGTTTTCCACAAAAGTGATTCCATTATCTCACATGTTCAATAAAAAATTATGGATTCCATATTCTCCATTATTTTTAACTCCTTGTATTAAAATTTATTTAGAATATTAACATATTCTGGGAACTTGGGTACCCCACTTATAGTATCAAGAATATTATGCACCCTAGATTTAAACATCAGCGGTTGTAATATAAACCAAATAAAACACCTAAAAAATTAAACTTTATATACTTATAGGATAATATTTTTTGAAACTCTTCCCCAAGATTTGAAAATACCATAGCATCCAATCACATAGGGACTAAGTACATCTAGAACCGAATTAGCATATTCTTTTCTGGAACCTTTCTAAACTTCCTAAACATTGTGGGCCCTAAACCATTTGAAACCATTATTCTTATATTAATATTAACATGTAAGTTAGCCAATATTTATTTGATCTTAAGTAAACCATACAACATATTTTGGTCATTACCCAAGATCTACTAATTAATAATTGCACTCCATCTCTTGATAACCTTCCACCAATTGTTACAGCACATTAAAAATAAAATTTTTATCACTTTACTCAATAAAGAAATATGTTTGGGACTTTGCATCCAAATTTTCCATTTCCCTGGAATCTATATAGAAATATGAGAAATATTAAAAAACTTTTAGTTTAGATACATCATCCATCCTTCTTATCTAGAGATCCCTCAAACTGACTACCCCATCAATTTAGAATCACATAGATTCTTAGGATAAGTTTCAATGTTAACTATTTCATCCCAAAACTCAATTAAAAATATTTATTGTAATCTATTGATTTATTTTCCAATTTATCCATTATTCTATACCATTATAGTTTGATATTCAGGTTATAGTCTTATCTATCAGAATTCATTCATCCAAGAGAACTTTTGAAACTATAGGCTTTTATACTCACCTGTATTGTATAATTAAAATATCATTACTATCATTATTTTATCGTTCTTCAACATGTACCTCTACAGGATTAATTTTTTAAAAACCTAAAACTAGTTTTTTTAAGAAAACATATAATTATTATATATTGAATTATAATTGAATTTAATATATTAAGATAACCCTCCATGAGATCAAACCAATATTGTCCTCTACATGTCTATATTAACCAACCCAATATTCTGATTCCAATGTTCATTGTATAGAGATATAGAGTACACCATCCACTACATACCAAGGATACACTCATCATATGTTATATACTTCAAATGGTAAGGTTTCATTATTCATAGTAGATATAAGCTTCCATAACATTTCTCACTAATGTGTAAATGGTTTCCACTCCACAACTTTACAGTTTCAAATTTTTTTGATCTCATATGAATTTAAATTTTATAATTCTAGGTCAGGTAAAAATTTCCCTACTTAACACCTTGAGTCACTACCATGGATCCTAGTTTTATCTTGCACTCACCATCTAAAAAAGATTTTGTAAAACACATATCATCCAATAGACTAGTTGAGATTTGGTTCTTCTATAAGCATAGAATGTGCTGAACATATTGAAATTTTAGTATACATCAATTCATTATTAGGATATTCAAATAACCTTTCAAAACAAGAAGTGATTCTGAATCCATAAGGTTATCCTTGATAATTTTTCATGAAAAATAATTTCATATGAACCCTTTCTTGAACATTGACGAAAGTAATTACTTAGAGTTGATGATTCACAAGTACATTAAAATTGTGAAACATAGGATCAATGTTATATCTTCCTCAACTATAGTGTTTAAAAACACAATAGAAGCCTAATTTTGAAATTATCTCATATTTCAATTTTTTTTATATTCACTGGAATTCTATTATTCTAGCCTGATAAATAAATTGGGATAGTCAAATTCACATATCTTATTTCTATTAAGTTATCAACCTTATTCTAAGATTTTCTTTTCCTATGAGTGGAATTTCATTTACCTTCTACATTTCACATTGTATTATTAAATCCTTAGACTTCATTCATTTTTATTTTTCTATTTTGAATCAGATCATAGGTCTCTATGAACAATAATTAATTCTTAACAATATAGTTTCTCACCAAAGTAACCATTGTTTTCCGTGACTCTGTATGTGATTATAGAAGGATTAATTACCAGCATGACCCCATGAACATCAATTTAATTTAAATTAATTGATATATGATCATTTAAAACTTTCCTACCTAACTAATCGTTTACCTTCCTTTTAAAATAAGGATGAAAAATATTAACATCGTGTAATTTTTTTTCATTACAGTTTAATTATTTTAAATGATTTTTATAGTGAAAAAAATTCTACAGTATTCTACCAATTATATATATTCAATGAAATTTTCTTTTCTAACATCACTCAAGTAACACATAACACTTTTAATTAATGGATGCCCCAATCTTTGTTTTCTATTTTTTGGATTGACCCCCCATCAATAGAAGATATAGATGTCACATAAATTAATCATCCTATATGTGAATTATTTAGAATATAAAATAATGTTCTTCAAACATGACATAATGAATCCTTCACCCTTATAATTCTATGTTTTAAAATAATTAACTCCAACCAAAATTGTAAAATCATAGAACTATTCAGTATGTTACATTTCATGTTTTTGTTAATGGAGGATTTTAGTAAAACTTTGGAACTCTTTTTGGGGATGAGTGAACTTTTTGTTCCATAACATTTCTAATTTGGTTCCCTTAGGAGGGAAAAAATTTTGTTTTTGAGTTTTGGTCATATGAATAGTTATTTTGGTAAATGATTCATTGTGTGATATTTAATGTTTATTGTGTGAGGATATTTAATGGGATTTTCCATTGGGTATAAAGATGTAATTATTTGTGTAATGGTGTTAGGAATGGTTTATTGTGTAACGCCCCGACTCCAGTTACCCAGACTCGGTGCATTGTTGCATAACATTGGCATGATCACAAAAGATCAAGTCTCAAAATACTGATTAGTTTAGTAGCCTTGGAAACACTAGATACATTCATAAAAGTTATATTACATCATAATGTAAAAAACTAAAATAACATGGTCTCCATAGTCCACACTCAAATCAACTTCTGACTATCCCTGCAGGTCATTCATAAAATACTTCTTCACATCCGGGAAAATATTAAAACATTGAAAGGGGTGAGCTCAGATGCTCAGTAAGGATAACAATATAGAGGAATATTTCATAAATAAACATGAACATTTTAGGAAATGTATAACTAAACAAAATCCTTTTAAATATGAACTTCAGAATAATATGGAAAAAGTAAAATGAAATAATTCCATTTACTTATTCACATGGATATTCTACTGGTCGAATAATCACATGTAATATCAATAACCACTTTCATAACGATGGAATGCATAATGCCAGAGTATCATAACCATGTAGCCAAGACCTCGTGCCAAGAATACAAATATAATTTTGTCAAGGCCTCGTGACAAGACACTAGTTTGTCTCATGAGACGTACCGATGTATCGAGGAGCTATAGCGGGCTCCACCCATCACTTATTAAGTCCAATGCATTCCTCATATGAAAAGGTTTAAAAATATCATAAACCATAACATAATCGTATCACATAAAATATGCATCAAGGAAGCATAACATTTCCACATTTAAATCACAAGATATCAATACAACACATTGATATAATAAAATCACTTTCAAAACCATTTTCAATACCAAAATTAAATAAAATTAAATCTTGGTATTTATTTTTCATTTAAAAAAAGTTACGGCTTGTAGAGGAAGCCGAAACTCATATAATGGTCATGGCGGCAGAGAAGTCATTGTTGCCGCATACATACGACAAAAAAAACATTCCCTTTTATCATTTAGTAAAACACTTTTTATAAAAAATATTCCTATTTAATAAACATAAAAGTCAAAGGGATTTATACACTGTATAAAATAAAGTTGTGTATAAAATAAAATATGCCTCAATGAAAGGAGATTGAGACGAAGTCCTTAAAAAGATCATTTTTTAAATAAAATAGATCTATTATGTGTATTAACTATAAGTACACATAATTAAAGTAAAAATACAAAATAGGACATAATAATATCTTGGCATAATTTGAAAGTAGGACATTAACCCAAAGAACGGAAATTGGGTTAAGAAGTTCCCTTACATCGTGTTCGACTTCCATCGACTGTTCTTTCATCTCCTGAATAATAAAATAGATTTAATATAGACTTTATTATAAACCTTTTTCAAGTTCATTATCCCTTTTATATCACTTATTTCAATTTTACTAAAATTATTTAGTCATTTAAGTTAATAACGGTCATTTTGTCGATCTTTGGTACTTGAGTCAACAATAAACTTCTTATAATTACAAGTTGTTTATGTTGTAGAATATCCATTATATCCAGAATTATATTCATGATTTAGGTATCATATATATCATATATATCCAGTATATACATTCATTTATAATATTACATAACATTTAGAGGTCAGAAATGAAATGCACCGTTCATGGAGACGGTAAGCCGTACGTACGCATGAACGCTACTTTCATTTCTATTTCATATTTAATGGAATGAAATTATAATTATATATAGGTATACTATAATTCTAGTATAATATAATGTATAATAACATTTACTCCATCCTTTATACATCCCACATATGGCATTAACGATTTAAATCACTTTGAGGGGGTGGTAGTCCGCACTTCCTAAAATTAAATTATCGGGTTTGCCCATAATGGAAATCATAAAGGTATGACATAAATGAGAAATACAGAAGCATAAGGAAAAAATAAACATAATATATATCATATATAAATATAGTGACATCTTAATGGCCACCATGAGAGGTGTTAAAAGAAGATTGAACAATCATCGTTTCCCGAGGGAGAAATTCGCCAACCACAGAAACAATATGTTCTTTAACCATTAGACGAAGCTGTGTGTAAGTTTAAATCAAATAATTCTCATAAAAACATCATAGTATATTTAATATACTGGTGTTGTTATAAAATAAAGGATTAAAATATTTTAAGGGGTTGGAGAAGCAAAATAAAACAAAATAACATAAGAGAAGACATTACCTTAAAATCGGGTAACTCTTTTTGATTTGATCCAAAGGATTCCTTGGGAAGAATTCTGCCCAAAGTGAGGCTTGTAGGAGTAATATAGGGACTTTGAGATAGTATTTGGGCTGAGGTTGGAGAAGCCAAAGGGCTTGTAAGGTGTGAATAAGGTGGTAGTGGTGGGGTCCTTTTATAAGAGGAGAGGAGGGGCACTCTTGGAAAGTCATGAAATGTTACTTTATTATATAATGAGTTTCTTATTTTAAAGGCCCCAAACTTATATATTTCGAGGATAAGGTGATAAGGGTTCTAATTCTACTCATACAATATGTTTTTGACAAGTGTATGTCTTAGATTTTACATTATCTTTTCATTTTATTTAAATCGTTAATTAATGTGGTAATCGCTGCATCATCATGGTGTCATAAAAAATTTAATTTATTTAATGTATAAAAATTATAAAAAAAATATCATGATATAGGAAATATTTTTAGTTTTCCAATGAATATTCATAGTTGAACGGTTAACTTATATAACCCCATGTAATAATTGTTTTAGTAAAACAAAACATGTTTGTGACAATTTTATTTTTACTTTAAATAAACAATTATTAATGTCATTTTCTTACCCAAGTGGCTCCATGGGGTCCCCAAGATGACCCATGGATTGTCGTGGTTGGCCATTACTCAATCAATAAGGGCAGGACAAGTGTATATGTAATTTCAAATTATTATAACATTATATTTACCTTAAGTTACACTAATTACCTTTAATCACGATTAATAGAACTTAAAAGTTACTATTCACCAAAAAATATTTTAATCCCATTGAACCAAATTTTACTTCCTAATGATAATGATGTATGTTGGATTTTGGAAATTCAAATCACAGAGGTGGTAAAAATTCATTTAAATGAAAAATCAGTTTTTTAACTACCACTTAGTGGTATCACTATTCATCAAAAATCGAAGTTTTTCAGAACAACACCAAAAATTAACCCTAAGATATATCTGATATTCCTAATGAAAAAATGAGTATATTTTACAAAATTCAGAACCTATAAGTTGAATTAATTAATTTAATAATTAATTCCCACTGTCACAACAAATAGCGTGTTTTTAAGAAAGAATATCAATCAAAAGATTGACAATTGTTTATGTCCAATTTCAAAGTGAAATTAATTCTAATAACCACCATTAGATTAAATGGTAGAAATATATTCTAATTAAAATTTAGAACCTCTAAATTGTATAATTTATCACTATAAATTATTTTGATTAAAAAAGTAGTTTCTAAGTATTTTTCACTATTCATCAAAAATTGGAAGTTCTCAGAAAAATACCAAAAATTCAACATAGGATAATTTCGATATTACGAATCGAAAAATGAAGTCCATTTTAAAATTTAAAATTTATATAATTTCAAAAATTGGGTATTACTATTTATAACGGCTACTTTGGTTGGTCGCGGTGTGTTAGAATCTCGAACTTGCGTGTAATGCAAGCTATTGCATTATTGAAAGAGAAGCGTATCATGGAAGCTTGGGGTGTTACATTTTCCCCTCCTTCAATAAACTATGTCTTCACAATTTGAAAATGTTCTTCAAAAATAAAAGGTTGAAAATAGAAAATACCTTTGTGGAAAACACACATCGGAAATAAAGTTTATAAAATTTATCATTAATAAGAGGGAAATGGAAATAAAAAAGTCACCACCAAATTATGATCTCGATTAGGAGAACATTGGTGGAAATAAGAGACATATAATTGGAGGAAAAATATAAATATTTGTAGGGAGTGATTGAGGTCATCAATCACAAACAAGTGTAAAATTTAGGGCCTCAAAGCCTTCAATCTATGTTGATTTAAAATATCATCAGTTCAACAAAACATAAGGTATTAGGATAACATTTTTTTTATTAATATCCCCTTCCAAAAGATTAAGAATTAATGTATTCATAGAATAAGAGATAGTTATATATATATATACTTGACAAGTAGAGTTTCAAACTTTAACTAATTTCTACCACAAATTCATCCTTCACTCAAAAAGATAATAGAACTCAAAAATATTATATTAATCATAATCTTATAAGGTTACAAATATTAACACATACCATTTAGATTAGGAAAACTATTTTTTAATAACCAGGGACTTCCTATAGGCTAGTGGTAGGTAATAAAGACCTGTCACACTATGGTTTGGGTTCGATTCCTACAGCTTTGTTTGACGCGACGTGTTATCTCCCGACCTGTAGGTTGTCCTTTTCATAAAAATATAGTATTATAATATTCCAAAAATAATCTTCATAAATGTTTTAACCATAAACGATACTATCCAAAGTTCAACTTAATACATTCCAACATTTATAGTTATCCAAAATACCTCTGTCCAGACTTTTTCTAAAAGGTCTCTAAATTCGAAAATCAATTGTATCATCAAATTCGTCAAACAAAGTAATGTTTCTCTTATTGTCACATATAAAAATATGATTACCTTCATCATATTAAAACCTTAATGAAAATAACAAGTACTGCAGTACAATCCTTATATATATCACCTTATTCTTATAACCAGAATATAAACCTTGAGTCCAAAAGTAGAAATACATTAAATATTCCACTTCAACTATAGTAGAAACATAAGATTGTCCTTGATCCCTTGGCCTTTTCTGAGGTAAGTTTCCCTGATACTTAGGAAATTCATTTTCATAATGCCCCATTTCCCTACAATTGTTGCATTCAACATTGATAGCCTCTTTCTTTCCCTTGCAATCACGAGCCTGGTGACCTTTTTCTCCACAGTTATAACAAACTCCCATTCCTTTCAGGCAAGTACCGGGATGATTCTACCCACAAATATCACATAATGGAAAATCCTTCTTTCCCTTTTTCCATTTATCTATCTCTTGTTCCGCCATTCTCTTCTTCTCTTGCTTTACTTTACTGTCATAAGATTTAGAGAATTCCTTTTATGTCTTGATAGAACACGAGACTATATATTCGTATGTTGAGAAAGATTATGATACCAAAGATCAATGGAGAAATGGTTTTAACCCATCAAATAAATGATCAATCTTACTTCTTGGGTTACGTATATAATCTGGAGCATGCCACACTAACCTTGTAATGTTATCCTCATACATTGTGACATTATCATCCTCCTTTTGTCTCAGACTCAGAAATTGCCTTTCCATATCTGCTCGATGGTCACGAGGAAAGTATTTTTCTATGAAAAGCTCTTTGAACTCCATCCATTCCATGTTTTATACCTCCTCATCTTCCTTTGTGATTTGAATCAATGACCACCATTGATAAACATCTCCAGTGAGGCGGTAAACTGCCATGATAACCTTTTCCCTTTCACTACTCCCCAAGGCATGGAATATTTTCTATAAGGAATTTATCCATTACATAGATACTAAGGTATTTGTAATCCAATTTAATGTTAGTGGTTGTTTCATCATGAAGCGGTCTAACATTGATCCTCCACGTTGCGGATCTGGGTGCTCCATACGAGTAAGGTTATTATTCATAACCTGAGTGAGTTGTCCCAGTATGGTGATAAGCTGATCAACACCAGTTGTATCACCAGCTCCATTATAATTATCTTTAGCATGAGGGAAAGCCATACATAGAGTGCGTGCATTGATACGGTTTCCATTCCTTCCACTAGGTGCCATTTCTAAACAATGGCATAAACTAGGTTAGTTTATGAATTGCAATGAATAATTACAAACTTGTAAAATACTAAATATAAATTGAACGGTTTATAGATATAATCCATAATCATAAATAATGTTTTCTTTGAGGAAGTATATAATCATAAACCCTTCATAATGGTTTGTAAAGAAAACGAGAATTATCCTAATCATATCCACCGGGTGTGTCGTAACCAAGAGTGCTGCAAGGCCCGTTGTCGTGCACCAGTTCCCGTTCGAGTCTAGCTCAAAGAGGTGTTTTCGGGTTTTACCCCTAGGTACATCTATGCCAGAGCTGCCTCTACCTGCTCGTATCCAGACAGGGATGTTTTTCTCAATAAACTCCCAAAATCACTATAATTCCAAAATTCTAGGAAGTTCTTCTATACTAATCCTCAAAGTATATCTTAGGGCTATGTGCTTTAATCAGAGTTTATCAAAATCTAGCTTCCAAGGTTAGTAATAAAATGTATCTGATACCAACTGTAACACTCCGAACCCAGTTACCCAGAGTCGGTGCATTATTGCGTAACATTGGCATGATCATAAAAGATCAAGTCTCGAAAGACTGATTAGTTTAGTATCCTTGGAAACACTAGATACATTCATAAAAGATACATTACATCATAAAGTGAATAACTACAATAACATGGTCTCCATAGTCCACACTCATATCAACTTCTGACTATCCCTGTAGGTCATTCATAAAATACTTCTTCACGTCCTAGAAAATATTAAAACATTGAAAGGGGCGATCTCAGATGCTCATTAAGGATAACAATATAGCGGAATCTTTAATAAATAAACACAAACATTTAAGGCAATGTATAACTAAACAAAATCCTTTTAAATATGAACTTCAGCATAATATGGAAAAAGTATAATGAAATAATTCCATCTACTTATTTACATGGATATTCTATTGGTTGAATAATCACATGAAATACCAATAACCACTTTCATAATGATGGAATGAATAATGCCATACTATCATAACCACGTAACCAATGCCTCGTTCCAAGACTACAAATTAGATTTTATCAAGGCCTCCTTCCAAGACACTAGTTTGTCTCACGAGACCTACCGATGCATCTAGGAGCTATAGCGGGCTCCACCCATCACTTATTAAGTCCAATGCATTCCTTATATGAACAGGTTTAAAAATATCATTTACCATAACATAATCGTATTACATAAAACATGCATCAAGGAAACATAACATTTCCACATTTCAATCACAAGTTATCAATACAACACGTTGATATAATAAAAACACTTTCAAAACCATTTTCAATACCAAAATAAATGAAAATTAAATCTTGGTATTTATTTTTCATTTAAAAAAAGTTATGGCTTGTAGGGGAAGCCAAAACTCAAATAATGGTCACGAAGGCAGAGAATTCGTTGTCACCGCATATGTACGACAAAAAAAACATTCCCTTTTGTCGTTTAGTAAAACGCTTCGTATATAAAAAGATTCCTTTTTAATAAATGTAAAATCCATAGGGGTTTATACACCGTATAAAAGAATGTTGTGTATAAAATAAAATATGCCTCAATGAAAGGAGATTGATGCGAAGTCCTTAAAAAGATAATTTTTTAAATAAAATAGATCTATTATGTGTATTAACTATTATTACATATAAATAATGTAAAAAAACAAGATATGACATAATAATATCATGGCATAATTTTAAAGTAGGAGATTAACCCAAAGAACGGAAATTGGGTTAAGAAGTTCCCTTACCTCGTGTCCGACTTCACTCGACCGTTCTTTAATCTCCTGAATAATAAAATAGAGTTAATATATACTTTCTTAAGAACCTTTTTCTGGTTCATTATCCCTTTTATATCACTTATTACAATGTTAAGAAAATTATGTAGTCATTTAAGTTAATAACGGTCCTTTTGTCGATCTTTGGTACTTGAGTCAGCAATAAACTTCTTATAATTACAAGTTGTTTATGTGGTAGAATATCCATTATCACCAGAATTATATTCATGATGTAGGTATCATATATATCATATATATCAATTATATACATTCATTTATAATATTACATGACATTTAGAGGTAAGAAATGAAATGCACCGTTCATGGAGACGGTAAGTCGTACGTACACATGAACGCTACTTTCATTTCTATTTCGTATTTAATGGAATGAAATTATAATTATATACAGGTATACTATAATTACAGTATAATATAATTTAAAATACCATTTACTCCATCCTTTATACGTCCCACATATGGCATTAACGATTCAAATCACTTTGAGGGGGCGGTAGTCCGCACTTCCTAAAATGAAATTATCGCGTTTACCTATAATGGAAATCATAAAGGTATGCCATAATTGAGAATTATAGAAGCATAAGGAAATCATAAACATAATATATATCTTATATAAATATAGTGACATCTTAATGGCCACCATGAGAGGTGTTAAAATAATATTGAACAATCATCGTTTTGTGAGGCAGAAATTTGCCAACCACAGAAACAGTATGTTCTTTAAATATTAGACGAAGGTGTGTGTAAGTGTAAATACAATCCATCTCATAAAAACATCCTAGAATATTTAGGATACTGTTTTTGTTACAAAATAAAGGAATAAA
Organism: Viscum album; assembly: GCA_963277665.1. Classification (NCBI taxonomy): domain Eukaryota; kingdom Viridiplantae; phylum Streptophyta; class Magnoliopsida; order Santalales; family Viscaceae; genus Viscum; species Viscum album. The sequence continues at coordinate 1,709,043,534 of OY728165.1, read as the reverse complement.
AAGATTTTAAGGGGTTGGAGAAGCAAAATAAAACAAAATAACATAAGAGAAGACATTACCATAAAATTGGGTAACTCTTGTTGATTTGAGCGAAAGGCTTCCTTGGGAAGAATTATGCCCAAAGTGAGGCTTCTAAGAGTAAAAGAGGGAAGTTGAGAGAGTATTTGGGCAGAGTTTGGCCGAGCCAAAGGGATTGGAAGGTGCGAATAAGGTGGTATTGGTGGGGGCCTTTTATAAGATGAGAGGAGGGGCACTGTTGGAATGTCATGAAATGTTACTTTATTATATAATGAGTTTCGGATTTTAAAGGTCCCACACGTATATATTTCGAGTATAAGGTGATAAGGGTTCGAAATATACTCATCCAATAGGTTTTTTACAAGTGTAAGTCTTATATTTTACATTATCTTTTCATTTTATTTAAATCGTTAACTAATGGGGTAATCGCTGCATCATCATAGTTTCATAAAACATTTAATTTATTTAATGTATAAAAATTATAAAAAAAATATCATGATATAGGATATCTTTTTTGATTTCCAATTAATATTTATAGTCGAAACATTAACTTATATAACCCCATGTAATAATTGTTTTAGTAAAAAAAACATGTTTGTGATAATTTTATTTTTACTGTAAATAAAAAGTTATTAATGTCATTTTCTTACCCAGGTGGCTCCATGGGGTCCCCAAGTTGACCCATGGATTGTATTGGTCGTCCATGACTCACCCAATATGGTTAGGAAAAGTGTAAAGGTAATTTCAAATTATTATAAAATTATATTTACCTTAAGTTACACTAATTACCTTTAATCGCTATTAATAGAACTTAAAAGTTACTATTCACCAAATATTATTTTAATCCCATTGAACCACATTTTACTTAATAATGAAAATTATGTATGTCAGATATTGGAAATTCAAATCACAGAGGTGGTAAAATTTCATTTAAACGAAAAATCGGTTTTTTAACTACCACTTAGTGGTTTCGCTATTCATCAAAAATCGAAGTTTTTCAGAACAACACCAAAAATTAAACCTAAGATATGTTTGATATTCCTAATTCAAAAATGATGTCTATTTTAAAAAATTCAAAACATATAATTTGAATTAATGAATTTAATAATTAATTCCCGTTGTCACAACAAATAGCGTGTTTTTAAGAAATAATATCAATCAAAAGATTGACAATTGTTTATGTCCAATTTCAAAGTGAAATTAATTCTAATGACCCCGATTAGATAAAATGGTAAAAATATATTATAATTACACTTTATATCCTCTAAATTGTATAATTTATCACTATAAATTATTTTTATTAAAAAAGTTGTTTTTAAGTATTTTGCACTATTCATCAAAAAATTGGATGTTCTCAGAAAAATACCAAAAATTCTACATAGGCTAATTTTGATATTTTGAATCCAAAAAATGAAATCCATTTTCAAATATAAAATTTATATAATTTCAAAAAGTGGGTATTACTATTCATAACGGCTACTTTGTTTGGTCGCGGTGTGTTAGAATCTCGAACTTGCGTACAATGAAAGCTATTGCATTATTGAAAGAGACGCGTATCGTGGAAGCTTGGGGTGTTACATATAGAGTTCTATAATGGATATCATATAATAAAATCACACTTTAATAGTGGTCGTTTCAGAGGTAGTGGTGGAAGAAGATGTTTTATTTTGTTTCCTTTGAGAAATGGTGGCAATGAAATGATAGAGTGGGGTGGGGGTAGAAGCTATGGCATGATGGGTAGATTAAAGACTATATTATGTGGGATAGTTAGAAATGGTGATCTGATACTCATTGGGATATGATTTTTAGTTTTGTGAGGTAAAACATAAATGGATATTTCCAAATTTTGGGGAGATTCTCAGGGTGGTTTTCCAACTTGTATTAAATTGGTGAAATTTCAACCAAGAATGGGGGGTTTACCATTTAGAATGTACATATTTTTTATTTCATTTTAATGAATCCAATACATATATTTTATGTTCCTTTATTATATATTTAATTTTTTTTTATAATATATAGGGGCCAAGAATTCTATATAATTTTAAAGTGAATATTTATATTGAGAATTGAATCATCTTTGGGAATTCCTTAGTAATTTTTATCAAACCTTATATGGATCCATACCATTTCAATTCATAGTGATTACATTCTCCTTTGATTTAAGGCATGTTTCAATCTCTCTTCCTTTCATTCTTCTAAATATTTCACCCTGGGAGATGGAATCAATGATGAGGCATAGTTTTTGTTTATCCCAAATTATTTATTGATGATGGGTGTCATATTTCATTATAAGGGAAGCGTCTTGTGGTTTAAATGGTTTTTGGTTCTAGTTCATTTGATATAGAATTTACATGGGTTCTTGAGGTGGAGGATTTTATTCCTTATCTTCTATATTCTCGAATGATATGCTTAAAGGGACCTTCTGTGAATAATTCATTACTTATAATATTGTTCTTATTCTATAAGGATAGATGTTTCTCAATGTATGTTTTATGGGTGATGGAAATAATATATGGAATACACATTAATGGAGAATGAAATTAATAAAGTAATGATAAATGGGAAAGTGGAACTTAGGAATTAAAAAGGTGGATTTAATATGCTTTATAGTTTCCATACAATTTATTGTGTTTTTATACTTACTAATTATGTTATCTGATGTTATTATAATATTTTAATTCTAAGGAATCACGAAACCCTCTTAACTCGATAATCACCCGAAGGTGTAAATGAAAATGGATTCGATTTCCATTATGTTGTAATGTGTTAATCTCTATTTCTTTATATTTCCTACTATGGCTCATTTTTATTGGAACTGTTAATAAAAATTGCTTCCTTTAATTACGCAAAGAATGATATAAGGATGGGTTGTTAATTTCTTATGGTTACATATAATTCTGTTGAATTATTGGAAAATTGGTTTACAGAAATATTTTGAAAATTGAAAATCTTAACATGGATTCAAAACATTAAATTTTAAATAAACAACTCAATGGGTAAAATCAATCATACAAATAAAAAAGGGTAATTGTAACACATGTGATTCAATTATTGTAATCTTTTCCTTTTAAGGAAATAGAACCACAATACACATAGTTGTAGTTAATAATTGGATTAAAAATTGAATTTTTTAAATTTTATTCATTTAATTTTACTATATCCATTTAATTTCTTAAATCATAAAATCAAAATTATATTATGACGATTTTTTTGGATTTTCAAAATAGTTTTTTTCATTGAATAGAAAAAAATACAAAATTTCCAAATTATGTCATTTATTTTCACTATAAAAATTAATTTAAAGGGCCATTTATAGTTTGGATTTTGTCTTATGTTATGAAAGATCTATTTGATAAGTCTAATTTAATTTGAAATAATAATTTTCTTTATTTAAATATAATTTAAATTTTATGCATAATAATATACTTTTTCAGGAAAAAATTGCATATTTTTATTTATTTATATTCAATTTAATTTCTTCGACTTATAGAAATTTGAACATGAAAAATGGATTCCGTATATGTAATCAAGCATTCCCAACTTGATAAATGTGACCCTTTTATTATTAGTCATCATGTGTAGTCAAAATAGTAAAAATTTATTACCTCGGTATGGGTATAATAATTAAAATATGGTAAAAAAGGGTTAAGGCTTTAAAATTCATCTTAAAATATCCTTTATAGTTTGAAATAATTTATTTTTCCCACAAAAATCCAATTTTTTAAAATTGGGCAACATTGTGTCATATTTATTTGATTTTTTCCTTTATAATATTTATGTAGAATAGAAAACACACAATGTCACTTTCTTGCTTTTAATATCTTTACTATTTTGTGATAAAGATAATGAAAACTTATTTTTATTTATAAAAGGTTATTTTAATAAAAAAAAATTATCAGGTAAATATATTTTAACTTTTTATTTAATGAATAATTAGCTTAAATTATTACTCAACGCATATAAAATATTTATTCAATTAATATAAAAATAAGATAAATGATTTTAATAATATTAAATGTAAAAAAAATTGGATGATTTAATGTGTTAAAAGTTTTTTTAAAATTATTTGACATGTTAAGGATGTGATGAAGTATTATATTTGAATTCCAACTTTTTATTGATTTAGTTAAAGTCAAATTAAATTAATTTCTTCAAAAATGAACTAAACGATATTTTACAATATATAATAATTTGTTAAATTATTTAAAAATATTTATCATGTTTTATTTGGTCAAATTAATGGGATATGGTTTAAAAAATCAACCATGGTCCATTTGTGTTCCATTTTTCCTTTTATGGTAACATTCATGACCCCTAATTTGTAAAAAAACCTTATTATTGCACAACTTGTAAAAAGGGATAAAAAGATGTTAAAACTCCAAGATATGGGTGAAAACATAACCAATAATTGTCTAATTTTTATTATATGATATGGTTTAAACTATAACTAATATTATATTTTAATTATATTGATTATGATCTAGTTTGGTATAAAAAAATATTTATATTATTTTAATACCTTAAAAATTCCAAGAATTTCCCTTCCCTCAGATATAAAATTACACTTGTTGTCTATTTTATTTACACCGCATTGAAAAACCTAGATCGACCAAAACGATAAAAATTAACTTTTAAACAAAATTTTAAATTTTTTATATGTTCTAACCCTTCCAAAAAACAACCACTACATCCCTTAATAGGATATCTAAATGAAGACTACCGAAGAAGAGGTAATAGTTTTTTCTGTATCGTTGATGTTTATTTCCTATTCTTCTTCATCTTAATTTGGTGTAACCAAAATTAAATAATAAATATAGAATCATAAATATATTTATATGTTATTATGAATACGTCACAACCATATTCTATATATTTTCAATCCTATAAAAAGGGAAAATATCTCTTGTATGTATGTATATCATACCATCTCCACGTAGAGGTGTAATTTATTTATCATCAACACCTTACATGGATTCTTATAAAGATGAAACTACTTAATATATATGTAATATTTATGAGATATTAATAATTTTTGGTCTTTAATATCATATATACCTTCTTTCCTTCCAATTCTTTTGAAAATGATAATGTATCTCATGATAACGTGTGGACTACCACCTCCACGAAGCGATTTAATTCATTTCTCATTTCCTCATTACATAGATGTCAATAAAGATATATTTAATGAATATAGATGATATTTATAAAATTATTATAATTATTTTTATGATGTAACTATAATAAAATTTTAGGTCCTGGAACTACTAAATCATAACATACATAAAAAGTGAAGCTGTTAACCCCAAAAATAACTATAATAATAATATATTGTTGACAAAAGAGTGATAAATTTTCCTAAATAGATAAATTATGATTTTATAGATATTTATATGGTTCTGGAATTTAATTATAATTAATCCAAATTTACTATTCCATAAGTTAAAATAACTTACTGGGTATGTTGAACACGACGTAAGGGATTTCGTCTAAATTCACACTCTATTGAGTTATATTTGGTATTATTAACCTATTTACATTATATAGTGTATATAATCCCCCTTTTTGGGATTTAACATGAATATTTATTTATTCATGTTGATTTTGGATTCAATTCGGTTTACTCATTCAAAATGAATGTTTAAAGTAAAAGTATGTCTTATTTCCCTTTTAGATCTAGTATATTTATCATCCATAATGATATTTTTAAAAAATGTTTTACAAGTTTCCTTTTTTAATCAAATTATTTATTGGGAAGGTCTTATGTTATTATTTACTATTTAATATTTTAATGGAATATTTATTATTTTTTCAAAAAGGTTTGTGTTTGAATTTATTCCCAAAAAGTCAAGAGCGGGGTTTTTATAATGTATAGGCATTAACATATTTTCTGTCCACCGATAACATTTTAGAATCTTACCTTCTTCTATATGTTTTCAATTTTTTTAAAAACTAAACACTCTAATGAAATATTATTTTAATATTTCATTTCCCTTTTATTTAAAGTACAATATTTTATTATAAAACCTAAATTTGTGATGAATCAATTGTCATCTATGATCTCTTATTAATTTTATGTTCATTATATTTATATTTAAACATTTAATTTCTAGATATCATTCCAAATGAAAAGGGTTTTGGGTGTATTTATACCCATAATTAAAACTATCTTGGAAGAGGGATTTGAGGTATATATATAATGATGTTATAGATTATAAAGTGTGATAATTATCATTCCCTACATTGAAAATTTAGTATTATCCATGAGTTTACTATATTGATATAATCCATGGAAGCACTTTTCTCTCAGGTTATTAAACAATTAGCATGTGTTTTTAGTTATTTAACATTGTATATTGATCATGCCTTATCTACTAGTGATAGAAATTATTTCATAAAACCCTTACTAAGAATCTGAGATCATCTTTAATTTTCTTTCCTTTTCCCATGTTACAAATTAGGATATTGTTAATAATAACTGGGATGATAGAATATTTTTTATGATCTGTATTTAATATTGAAAATGTGATATGGGAATCGTTTATGTATATAGTTATTCAAGATTACTAAAAAGATATATCCTCTATGGATATATCCCTTATATATTATCCAAATGTAATAATATAAATCTCAGATCTGTGTTTCTTGAGTCGGGGTGCTACACTGTGTATCAGAATAATCTTAGTAGAAACCTTGGGAACTAGAATTTAACCAAACAAGGATAATAATAGAAATATAATAATCACTTATATTATTTGAATAAATTTACCATTACGGGGAATTTATATTACAGATAAATATTCATGATGGTTATGAGAAAAATTATCATTTTTGTTTATTTATTGATGGAAGATAATATGTTAAAGGGAATCAACACCCATATATAATGTAAGGATTTCCATACTGAGTAAATATTATAGCCAGTGATGGAACTGGGTAGTTCATAACCATATTATGGAATCATAATTAGTTTATAATAAGTAAAATTTCTTGAACGGAGAATCCTATTGTTCCACAATGTGAATTTTCTGTATTGTATCACTTCGTTTGAAAAAATACTCTATTATTTAATGAAACTAATAATACATTTATAGACTAGATATGGATTAAATATCTCAAAAATATATTCCATGATTTGGGATGTAATGAAAGTTAAAATTTTATTCTATTAGTATATTGTTTGGGGTTATATGATGATCAATGATGGGCATTAATTTTAAATAATAAAGGCTGTCAAGAAATATAGACATTGAAAATAGAACTTTTAATGTTGTATTTTTTGAGAAACACTTTCCTCGAGAACAACAAGATGAATTTGACAGGATGTTCCCCACATAATGGAAGAAGGAGGAAGAATGTTTTGTAGAATATGAGGATAACATTAATATATCATACATGCATGATTCAGACTACATATGTAACTTAGAGATAAATATTGACCATTTCATTAATGGAATTAAGCCATATCTCTAAAGGGAAATATTTTCTCAAACAATTTCTTTATATAACGATATAGTATATGGTGAAAATATTATAGAGAACTAATTTTATTAATCCTATATCTTTAAGGGAAATCCAGAGAAGAATAATTCAACTAATCACCAAGAAAAAGGTATTGCATCAAATAAGAAGAAGTAAATAAGGTAATTTATATCATGTGAAAATTGTGGAATGAAACATCTTGGGAAGTGATTGGTGTGAATGGGGGTTTTTTTAAATGTTTTTAGATAAGGTTCATCCAGTAATTGAATTTAAGGGGAAAAAGAAAATATATGATTTCTAATGCGTCAACTATGGAGAAATAGGTAATTATACACTCTAATGTCCTAGAAATCTAGGGAATCTAGCATATAGGATGTCAAGGGGATAAGGCCAATCTTATGTGATTACTAGAGTTGGGGATGAAATTACTAAAGATGTGGTTATAGGAACATTAATCATATAATTAAATTTATAAAATTTATTATTTGATTCTGTATCATTAAAATCATTTTTTATCTTCCATTTTTTCCATGAAAATTTAATATTTTTGTACGTTATACTTTGATAAAATCCTTGGTATAGATTGACATTCAAAATATAATTTAAAAAAAATTCCACATCAATATAATTATGATTTTTGAGCTGGATGTAGAATTACTTATCTTTATAGGTGATACTTCATCATTTGAGTCATATATAGATCATCCTCTAACAACTATTTTTAATGAGATTCATGGGGAAGAAAAGAATACCCAATATAAGGACGAAAAATGTAAACATAAAATTGAGGATGAATTAATTTTATAGGAACACATTAATGTTTTTACAAAGGAATTGTGTATACATCTAGAAGATCATTTAATTGAATTTTCAATTTATATAATCCCAATTGTGAGACCCATATCAAAGAATCTCTATAGAATGCCCACTAGGGATTTTCTAGAGTTACAAAAAAATAAATATATGAGTTGTGTGATAGGGTATTTATACACCCATGTTTTTAACCTTGGGTAGACCTTGTTATTTTTATTAAGATAAAATATAGATATCTAAGGATACATATTAATTATATTGAAATCATTGAAATTACTATAAATACATTTATCCTCTTCCTCACATTGATGACTTATTAGATCAAATTTATAGAGCTCAATATTTTTCAAATTTTAACATTCATTATAGGTATCATCAATACTGCATAAAAATGAAGATATTATAAAGGAAAAATTTCAAATGAGGTATGAAAATTACAAATTTATGGTAACAAAAATTCTATTAAAAAATTCACCACTTTATTTTATGGATTTAATGAACATAGGATTCATGGAAAATATTCAATTTTTTTAATAAATTTATTGATTATATAATGGTGTAATTAAATAGCTATTAGGATAATGAAAAAAATTGGATAATTTTTTAGACACTTATAGAGAATAAGTTTTCCCTAAAATTTAGCAAAGTGTGAATTCAAGATTAAGAAAGTATCTTATCTTGGATATATTGTCTCTATATATGGAATCTCAGTTAATCCTAAAATGTCAATGGATAACCAAGAATATCATACCCCAATGATCATAACTAAGGTAAATTGTTTTATTAGATCATAAAGTTATTATTGATGATTTTTTGATGTTTTTCCAATTATGTAACCCATTATCCAAGATTACATGAAAATTGGTTAAGTTGATATGGAAAATAAATATGAAGAATGTTTTGAACAATTAAATAATAGAACGGTGAAATTCAGTAAATTTACACTAATTTCAAGAAATGAGGGATCTTTCATATATGGTGATTCATCAAAAAAGTGGATTATTTGTGTACTTATACAAAAGGATACATTTTTTACCTATGCATCAAGGCTGTTAAAGAATCATTAATAGGACTTTCCAACCCATGATCATGATTTGGATGCCATAATATTTTCTTTAATGATATATATGCTATGATTAGGTTTAAATATAAGAGATATACATAGAACATAACATCCTAACAAACATATTTTCATATAAATTGCACAATATGAAGAAAATATAATGACTTGAGCTACTCAAGGATTATGATTTCTTCATACACTACCAATAAGGGAAGGAAAATAGTGTAGAAGATGCATTGAATAGGAATGATCATGTAGTCCTAATAAAATGAGGATTTATAGTGATCCTATGTTCATGGATTTACTGACGATGGATATGAGAATTATCAAGGAAGGGGTGACATCACTCCCTTTTCAACTGATTTCATAACCACTTTTATTAGAAAATATAGAAATTATTATCATGATAATGATAATTTTTTATAAAAATAAATTATGTGAATAATAAAAAAACTGAAGACTTAATATATGATTATGGAATTAGGAAATTTGAGCAAAGGATTTGTGTTCCATATATACATGAGCTAAGAAGGTAATTATTAAAGGATGCTCACAGATCAAGTTTATCAATACAGTGTTGAATCATGGAGATGTTTATAGATATGAAGTTACTTTTTTGTGGGATAATATGAAGTAGAAAATCGATGATTGTGTATCAAGATATTGTTTTTAAATAGGTTAAGGTTGATAGAAAAATGCAAGTGGATTCATGGAATATCTAAATATTTCTATATAGATATGTGGTTATTTTACCATGGACTTCGTCGCCAAATCTAAAAATTACCCTTGAAATAATAATTCAATATAGGTTATTATTTATTAACTTCACAAATCTATATATTTCCCCACTATATGAGAAAATTTACATCCATATAACATTTCATGAATCAATATTAATGACGTCAAAATATTTTATGGAGAACATTATTTAATTGTGTATGTACTTAATCCATGATTTTCATAAAAATTATAGAAAAGTATTCAGAGGGCCCTGGATACTAAGCTTAATTTGAGAACTTCCAATCATCGTCAAACAAATGAATAGTCAAAGAGGACTATTAAAACATTCTAAGACATTTTATGTCATTCTCACTTGACTTATAAATTGAGTGGGATAAATATTTAACTTTGGTGTAATTTTTTTATAAAAATAGCTTCCGTTCAATTATTAAAATGGTGATACATGAAGCATTATTTTTAAAGATATTTCATATATGAACATTCTGGTATTAAGTCTATAAAAGAGATTGTGTGTTCCAAAACTTAGTGAGAATACAATTAAAAAGGTAAATACTATTCAACCCCATATTAATGTATCTCCATGAATGAAAAATCACTATGCCACTAAACAAAGGAAGGATATGGAATTTCTAGTAGGAGGTAGTATTTTATTGAATATATCTTGTTGGAATGTTGTTAGAAGGTTTGGTACAAAAGGAAAAATTATTCTTAGGTACATGAGAGATTTTTATATTTGAAAAAGAATTGGAGTTATAGCTCATCATTTGAGAATTAAACCTAGCCTCTCTAAAGTGCATGATGTATTCCATATCTTCATTTTAAAAAGTACAAGACATATCCAACACATTTTCTAACCTTTTATGAAATAGAATTGAAATATGATTTATCTTACTATGATGATAATATCAAGAATCTAGACATTTGAGAACATGTATTGAGGAATAAGACAACTTGGTTGATAAATGTACATCAGAGAAATCATAATATAGAAGTGGAAATATGGAAACCTAAAGAAATTATGAGTAAAATGTTACAAAATATATCCATGTGGTGAAATTATAGAAATTTTGTGGATGAATGTTTTTAAATTTGGGGAGAATGTAACACCCAAGCTTCAATTATGGTTTTCTATTTCTTTTTAATGAAACAACATTATAATACATTATTTTTAAAAAAATATCAAAACCTATATTTTTTAATTATATAAATTTAATTATATAAATTTAATTTCATTTATGAAATGATCATATCAAAATTAACTTAGGGTTAATTTTTGGGTTTTCTTTTGAAAAAAATTTATTTTTAATGAATAGTGAGAAATACCGATTGTTCAAATACTATCAAATTTTTAAATTAATTAATGTAATATAACTTTCCTATTATATATTAAAATTTTTATTAAAGAATAATATTATACATTTAATTTAGAATAATTTTATTTGAATCAATAATTTTTTTTTATTTTCATATAAGTAAACTTTTATGCTTAATTTTGTTTAAAAAACAGCTTTTTGTTGTGTTTAATGAATTTATATTAAAATTAACATCTTATAATTTTATAAATTCAATAATATAAATGGATTCTATATATTGAATCAATAATCATGTCTTTGGTTAAAATATCGCATTTTTGTTTCGGTCATTATGAATAAAAAACACAATAAATATGTTTCACCTTGGTAAGGGTAAAATGGGTAAATAAGGATGAAGACAATGGGGTAAAGTATTAAACTTAATGTAACACTTTCTTATATACTATTTTAAGAATGGTGTTCTTACAATTAGATTATATATGTTTGAAAACATCAACCATGGACCATTTATGGATAATTTTTTCTTTTATGTTAACATGGATGAACCATAAGGGTAGAGAAAATTAATACTTAATTAATTCAAAAGGGTTAACAAGGGGTTAAAACTAAATGATAATGGGGAAAAAATAACCACAATTGGACCAAATTTTATTTTATTATAGTTATTCAGGTCATACTCATATTTTCTCTCAATTATATAATTTTTTTTCATTTGGTCATAAAAATAATTTATAACTACTTCATGAAATTCCAAAAATGAACCTCTCCTAACTTATAAAGGGACACACCTCTATTTTCTTCACACTATTTTGAGAAACCTATATCTGATAAATCCTACCCTATTCCCTTATAGTAATCTTTATCCATGTTCTAGATGATTCTTCCCTTTCAAAAGACCGACCCTGGGTCTTTTAAGAGGATATCTAAAGGTAGTCTACCAACGAAGAGGTAATTATATATTCGGAATCCATAATGTTTATTTCCAATTAAAATTATTAATAATGTGTTGTTACAAAAATAAAATAATAAATAAAATATTTTAAATATACTAATATGTTGTTATTATCAATGGAAAACAAAATCCCATTGTTTTATTTCCTGTGAAAAGTGAAAACATTGATTGTGTGAACATATGACTTACCATCTTTATGAAGCAGTGTAATTCCTTTTTCATAACGAAGATACAAGGATGGATATAAATGTGGTACTAATGAATATATATATATATATATATATTATTTATATATATTCATACTTCAGGAATTATAATATAATATCAACCTTCTTACATTCCAATTCATTGAAAAACGATAATATCTCTCATGCGTACATGTGGACTACCACATCCATGAAGTGATGGGTTTTTTTAGTTTCCATATTACATGGACATTAATAAGGATATATTTAAGGTATATATTTCATATTTATATCATGATTAATATTTTAGATATGATGGAAGTATATTCAATGTACAAGGACCACAACTACTAAATCAAAACATATATAAAAAACAAAGCAGTTAAGACCCAAAGGTGTGATAATAATAAAATATTGTCAACAAAAGGGTGATAAAATGATACAAATGGAGCGTATATGATATTATATATATTTATATGGTTATGGTATGTATGTATAATAAAAATGAATTTATTATACATGAGGTTATTATTATTTACAATGCTAGTCGAATGAATGGTATGTGATTTCATCTCAATTCACACTCCATTGAGACATATTTGACATTATGCACCTATTTAATTTATGCGGTGTATATAATAATATTTTGAGTTATTGATAATGATTATATTTTTATTTATATTTTATTAATTTTTAAATTAAATTTACTCTTCCAATAATAATTTTTAAAATAAAATTTGGTATTATTTCTCTTTTCGATCTGATGTATTTTTCCTCCATATCCATATTTTTTTTAAAAAAATTACAACAGTACATCAAGAACTCAAAAGAAATATTAATGAACTTTATGTTATCATTGAATTTTTAAATATTTTAAAAAGAATATTTCTAATTTTTTACAAAATTTTCCTTTTTTACATTCTATAGAAAAATCTAAAAGGAATGTTTTTCTAACATATGCAACATTAAAATATTTTCACTCTACTTTAACTATTTAACACACGTATCTATCTCTATATTCTGTTAACGGTCTTACAAAGAAAAATATTTAATGAAATATTATTTTAATATTTCACTTCTATTTTCTTCAAAAGACATTAATTTATTAAAAAATATGTATTTATGATGAAATAATGTCCATCTATTATATCTTATTAATATTATGTGTTTTATCTTTCTCTTGAAACACACACATTCTTGTATTCAATTGGAGATTATATTTATCATAAATATAAACATTATTTGTATCATGGGTATAATTATTAACTAAATTGTATTCAACTTCTATATATGGTGTTTTACATTTAATTTCATTTGATTGACTAGGGAATTATTTATATTCCATATTCCGCACTCAATAGAAATATTTAATAATAAGGCTTATTGTAAAGGATTATATTCAATATATGTGGAATAAACTAGATATACTCTGATGGGTGGGGGAAAAATTATATAGTCCCTCGATGAATCAAAAATACTCATGATAAAAATCAGTTGGCCAAATTAAATGGGGTTTTTATGCCTACCCATAGTTTAAAATGTCTTACCACAAGGATTTGATAGTAGAGAAATCATGACGTTTTAGATCATGAAATCAAACATTATTCATTACCATCATTAAGAATTAAGTAATTATTAGTCATGAGATTACTCTATTGATATTGTCCATGGAAAATTTTTTTGTTCATGTTATAGATTAAATGGAATATGTTTTCAGTTACTTACCCAGCTATATTGATCCCACCTTATTTACTCATGAAAAATTATTCATCGCTTAAACATTACTGAGCATATGATCTCATACTTTATTTTTTTTCCTTTAACATGGTTATGAATAAAGATATTATAAATAATATCAACGATTCAAAAATATTTATTAGGTTATGAATTTTTCTATTTCCAATGTAATATAAGAATAATGTATGTATCCATTTTTTCAAGACTACTAAACAGATCTATCTTGTGTGGTGATATCCCTTATATCTGGTGACAGTGTAATAAACTAAACATAGGTTATAGATTACTAATGTCAGGGTGTTACATTAATGGGTGTCGATTAATGTATTTGGTTGATGTTTCAACTAGACATTAATAAACTAATTACATATTTAATGGGAAAATTAATGTGAAATGTTGATGTGTTGTTTTATGTAAATGATAATGGGCATACTTAAATTAGATGTATTTATTTTTAATATAATATTTTATGGATAATGATTCTAACATGAATATATAAAAAGTGTGTGAATCCCCCAATGTCACAATATATTTATTTCGGACTAATTTTATATTTCTTTGAGTGGCATCGAGTTTTGGTTCATAGAGGGTAGAAAATTCATGTTTTGTTGGATTTTTAGATGGAATAAAATTATTTTACAAGTTAGTAGTAACAATGTGGTTCTTTTTTGGGTTCCTAAGTAGGTATTTTGTGAGGAAAATGACTTACACAATGTTTTTTAAATTTCTTCAAAATCATGCGGTTGGATTTTTCATTTTGAATGATTCATTTTTCAAGGATACTGTATGGTTGGTCAAAATTTATAGATTTTCCAAGAAGTTATATTGGATCTTATTTTTTTGGTGAGGTCCATAGACATTACAAACTATGAAGCCACTTAGGTGAAACTATCTAGGGAAAGTGTGATTTTACGAAGTTCCTACCATGTGGTTGGAACATAGTCAGTAAAACTATGAGGCTTAACCTTGCAATTATTATCGTAAATAAATAAAAAGAATTTTATTTTATTTTATTTTCATTATTTCTCTGTTTATCATGTCTTGTTTTTTTGTTCCCCTATCCATTTGAGTTGCATGGTATACCTCTCCCCTCCCACTCCATGTTCACAGTCCACCCCTCCCTTGAGATTCCTTTCCATGGTAACATCACCCAAGTTTTTGGGTGATTCTGGGTCGGACCCTCGAGGATAGTCATTCTCTTATCTTCACTTTACATTTTGTGGTGTTTTCACTCACCCCATCTATGATGACCTAGACCCGGATTCTACTTAATGGGTGCCTCGAGCTCGGTGGTCCACATGGACTCATGCACATCTTCCCAAATGCCAGAGGCTTCTGACTAGCAGCAAGGGCCTAGGGTGTGTTTTTGGAATGGATATTCCCTCATTAGTAGAGTGTAACATAGCGAAATAAATATAATGGAATATTAAATAGAGGAAGAAATATAAATAGGATAACAATAAATATAACAACTGAACAATGATGATGTAATATCATGTCACTAGAAAACTCGAAATCCTGGATTCAAGACAATAGGAATAACCTGTTCCACAAATAAAATAAAACAAAGACTAATCCATGCATCTCGAGATCCAACTCAGTCATCTTCTATCAATATCCATATAAATTAGTAGGAAATCATGTACTAGAAGACGTATTCTTCCCTTTGTCAACACCTACAACCATGTAATCTACTCCACGTACCAAATTGGTCCTGGAGAGGGTGTGGGATAAATCTCAGTGGGCCACCACCAATAGTGTCAATAACATTCATCCCGTGTGATAGAATATGGAATTATGAAGGCATGCATATATTAGTAAATCCCAAAGTACAATATAACTAAATACCCAAGTTCCTTCTTCATCCCATGGCTAGTGTCTGAACATGTAACCAGTTCATTATTAAAGCAATGAACATTTAATGTCAATAGGTTATGTGAAGAATATCCCGCACTAACATCACCACATGATAGTATAAGTAGTGAAGGTCTCAAGATGTAAAAAAGAAACATGATAGTGATATCCAGTGAGGGAGTTCCAAGTTAAAAACCAAGGTAACATAAACTCAAAAAAATATAACTCAGTAGTATCTGAGTCTAACTAAGGGGTAAGAGTGTAATACAAGGAGCTTAATCCAATGCATTCCACAATAAGGCACATACCGAGTCCAATGAGTGTATATAAGGTAAAATGGTGCTAAGAAAGTATTGGCTCCAAGGAGTGTATCCAAGGCACCTACTTGTCAATGATGGATCCAAGGAGCGTATCTGAGGTATCCTAGAATAATTAAGGGGACCCAACGGTAGTATATCAGTCATCCAAGGAAAAGACAAGAACCAGAATCTAGGTGGGTATCAACCTAAGAAAACTACGTCCTTGAATTAAAATGGGGTTCCCGAGACCCAAGGTATTCTCCTATCAGAATATAAGGAGAGATCAATTCAGTCCATTCTTATTTGATATTGTAATCAGGTAGTAATTCATTTGGTTCATTTCTTGCCTCCCATTAGTGTGGAAAGGTCAAGAAGAGTAAAAAACATTTATTTATTTGTCTAAGCCTTGTCTTCCACTAGTGTGTATAGGAAATGATTCATTACAACCATTTAATCAAGTCTTAGTTAACCATTAAGGAATATTCAATTTATGAGGTTCACTTCTCTATCTCCATCAACATGGAAAGGGTTTCTACAAATATTTAACCTTTATTCAATATCTTTTAATAAGTCCAATTAATATACTCCCTATACTTTCCATTACACATTTAACATTTAATAATCATTTGAAGAACTTATTTTAGGAGGGTCAAGTTGTGAGTATTCATGGGACATTCCAGTATGAAATACTCATTAAAAACCCATTTATTATAGTAGTGCTAACATTTATGTAGTTTAAACAAGGGAAATCTCGAACGGTGGATGTAACACCCCGAGATTTTATGAAAAATATTCTTTTTAATTGAATTAATGTCTTATGTTGTACGCTACACCAAAATGAGCTTGCACAACACGCATCCTTTACTTGCCTTGCATTACACGCAATCGCGACCTTCCTCGATAGCGTGTGTAGTACGTAATACCGAGTTTCACTAAACAATGATATGCTATTAAAATATTATCAAAACTAGCCGTTATGAATAGTAATAACCACTTTTTTAAATTTTGTATATTTTATTTTTCACAATGGACTTCATTTTTGGATTCTGAATATCGAAATTAGCTTAGGGTGAAATTTTGGTACTTTTCGGATAACTTTCATATTCTGATGAATAGTGAATATTACTAAATTTTAATTAAAAACAACTTTTTTAGTCGAAATAATTAATAGTGATAAATTATTAATTTTAGTGTTTTTAAAGTATATTTAGAATATATTTTTACAATTTAACACAATTTTGGTCATTGGATGTAATTTCACATTTAAACCAGTAATAAACAAGTGTGAATCTTTTGATAGTTATTATCTCTTAAAAACAGGCTATTTGTTTTGACGATGGGAATTAATTTTTAAATTAGTTAATGTAAATGATATGTTTTTAATTTGATAAAATAGACATCATTTTTGAATTCATAATATCAAATATAGCTTAAGCCTAATTTTTGGTATTTTTCTGGAAACTTTTATTTGTTTGATGAATAGTGAAACCACTAAGTGGTAGTTTAAAAAAACTGAATTTTTCATAAAACATTATTTTACCGCTTCTGTGAGTGGAATTTCAAAAATCCGAGAGACACAGTTAATATCCAGGACTAAAATATGGTTCAATGAGATGAAAATAATTATTGGTGAATAGTAACTTTTTACTTTGTTTTACCACGGTTAAAAGTAAATAGGGTAATTAAGGGTAAAAAAAGATATTATTATTACCCTAACACATGTAATAAATCTATTGGGTAAGTGTAATTCAACCAAAAACAACCTTAGAAATACAATATGACCATTTAGGCCCACTTGGATTAGATTAGGACATTTATTATTAATTTATTTAAAGAAGGGTTAAAATAGTTAAAATCAAAGTTTAATAAGTAAATAATTTTTAATATGGGGTTATACATAAGATAAATTCAACTATAAATATTCATTAGAAAGCTAAAGAAATTTACAACAGAATGGTTTTTTATTTTTAATTTTTAGACATTAAATATTTTAATTTATTTATGACATAATGATGATGCAATAATTATCTTATTAATGAAATATTGAAATAATTGTTGTTATAAATACCCAAAAAAATGTAATTTGAGACTTTTTATGAATTCCACTGATCTCCCAGGATAATATGAAATGTTAGTATTGATTTAATTCACTTGGTTTGAACTAATCATTCTATTATAATTTTCACAAAAATCAATTACTAAATAGTGTCAAAATTGACATAAAATAGTTTTTAAAACAAATATTATATTATTAATTTTTATTTTATTCCTAAAAATCTAATGTTCGGCCAAATGAATTAGATAAGGTTATATATATTAATAATAAACAACTTGGGGTTCGTTTGTCTTGTTATAGTAAGTTTATTTACCTTATAGTGTAAGAACACAAGAAGACACGGTAAAAGTAAAATTATTTAACTTACTGTTAAAACTAAATTATAAGGTTAAAATAGGAACCTAAACTTGTCTAAATTATATTGGATTAGAGGATTTAGACCCATCCCCACCTTATCTTCAAAATAAATCAATTGGGATCTATTTAAAACCGAATGTGGCTTTATAATAAAATAATATTTTTAGTTTTCCAAAGGTGCCCCTATCCTCCCTTATAAAAGGGAACCTCCTCCCTCTCTTCCTCACAACACATTGAGCCTTAAATCTCAGACAACCACTAAAAAAATCTCTTCTAAACATCCCTAGAAACATACTAGAGGTCCCGGTCTTCTTCAAAGACCAATTTTAGTGCCTTAAGAGGAGGACTCAAAGAGGCGCATCAAAGAAGAGGTAATGTCCGTTACCGATTCTTTCAACTTTATTTCTTCTTCCACTTCATCTTCTTAGGTTGTTGCATTATGAATTAATAACATCAGTATCACTAATATACTGATATGTTATCATAAGTATGAAACAACCCTATTTCACCATCTATCCATCCTACGGAAAACGAAATCACCGAGCGTGGGTACGTACGGAATACCGTCTCCACGCCGTGGTGTAATCTATTTTCCACCACCACCTTACTTGGATGGGTATAATAGTGTAAATAATAACTATATATGATTCTTGTAAAGTGATATTTATTCTGAAATATTATACATACACTCCAATACAATTCCACGATCATGAGAACGATATCATCGCTCGTGCGTACGTACGGACTACCGTCTCCACGACGCGATGAGATTCATTCTCCACGTTAACCATTCATGAAAGATTATAAATTATATATAATAGGTAATAATGAAATATATGAAATAATAATGATACTATATTTATATGTATATATATTTATGTCATCTACTTAATTCCATTCAACTCAATAAGGAAACGAAAACAATGTTCATGCGTACGTACAACCTACCGTCTCCATGAACGGTGTATTTCTTTCCATTTACTGATTTATTATATATATGTATATTCTGAATATATATTATACATAAATCATGTTTTATATTCTGTAATTAAGTAATCATGATCTAAGTAATCATATGAATAATTACAAGTCAAAGCACAGACGACAAATGAAACGATTTTTCCCAAAACGCTCTTTAACATGGAATTTACACAAGAACGGGTAATATAAAGTCATAAGTGAACCATATATGATATCATAACAATGATTATGATTCTGGAAGAAGTCAATGACATTATGTAAATCATTATATAGGGGGTTCAGACACTTACGAAGCAAATCAGACCTAAGGTAAGGGATAATTTGAAAAATCTCATTTTTATCCGAGAATTGTTTATTCGTAAGTATTTACTGGGATTATTGCTATAATCCATGTATATGTTTTATAAAAGTTTATTCATGTATGTTTAATGTCCTTTTTACCCATTTTGACTTTTACTACATGGTATGTATAGAATATTTATTTTACGAGGTACTTTTTGACTTTTCCGGCAAAAGTACGAGAAGAATGTTTTTAACGTATATGGAATGAAAGGATTTTTACAGTTTTATAAAGACTTATTTTCATGAAGATTCCTCCAAAATATTTCATGACTATTTTAAACAAAATATTTTTCTTTTAAAATTTCATGACGTTTTGTGAAAAGAAATTGATTTTGAAGAAGAAAGGATATTTTCCTCAAGAATTCATTTCAAGTGTTTTATCAAAACCATTTTCCATCTAAGATGACATTATTTCATATGTGTATGTTTCAAATATAATGTCTCTATGATTTACATGGTTTCAATTTTCTTATTATGGAATGATATTCATTTCTTTTATATGGATTATGTGATGATGGTATGATTTTTATGAAACCCATTTTATTTATTGGGTTTCTATGAATGATGTATGTTTATTTTGTAGCACAAGTAAGAATGATTTCATTATGAGCTGGGAGGGACCTATATCTCCCTACAATTCATTGGGTAAAGATTTTATATCTCATGAGATAGACATGGCTGGAACAGTAAGTTAATCTGGTTCAGTGTTACAGGACTGAAACGAGGAGTGAACTCGATTTAGTAAGGGACTTTGTCCACTAAGATGGTCTTGGCAGCAATGCCTTGGCTACTATGGAAATCATGACATGTACTGAATGGTTTCCACAATTACATGTTTTATTCCCATGATATTTTATCACGATTTATGTTCCATTATGATCTATGCCTTATGTACTTCCATGTTTTATGTTGTTGCTCAAGTTTTTTATTTTTAAACATTATGTTCATGTTTTTAAGTTCAAATGTATATGGTATGTTTTATTTTATCCATGATTACCCTTACTGAGCATTTTAGCTCACCTTTTTTATGATTTATTTTCCCCCAGGATTAAAAGAAAGGTTTTAGGTAAGGAAACAAAAAGTAGAAGATCTTTATGGGAGATTTTGAAGATCTTTCACCACGATTAGAAGATTACGTTCCAAGTTTCCAAAGACACTAAACTATTACGGTCCTTGTGTGACTGTTTTTTTATGTATTAAGTATTCCGAAAAAGTAATGTAATGTCCATGTACGTCAAGCTTTGGGTCTCTATAGTTGGTATCATAGGAAAGGTTTAGTCAGACATTGGAAACTAGGATGCTATAACTTTATTGAGATCCATAGAGATATTTTTAAGGTATGTCTAGGGATGTCTCTACGGTTAAGTATACTTATAGGTTACTGTCCTAGAATTACGCTAACGATCATAGAATTAAACCTAAGACGTTAGATATTGAAGGTAGTACCCCTTTATTATGTTGTTTTCCCTAGCATGATTTTTACCTCTCACACTATTCTTTTTGGGTTTTAGAAAATGGCTGGAAACAGGAAGATTCATGATAATGGAGGATATGGCGGACAATGGAATGATATTATTCATGAGAAACCAAATGAAACGGGACTTGGAAGTCCAAACATCATTATTATTCCTAATCAGCAATCTCATAATATGATCAATAATATCAACTTTGGTAAGTTTCCCGACTCAGATAATAAGAGAAAGATGGAGTTTCATGATGATTATAGAGGAAAGAAAGTTCAATTTCCCTCATGTAAATCATGTGGGAAGAGGCATCGAGGAGGTTGTTTCAAGGGAACTGGAATATGCTTTGTGTGTGGAAAAGAAGGACACAAAGCCAGTAAGTGCAAAGGAAAAGGTTCAGTTAACACCATGGATGAGGATAATGGTATTGCTACGACATCAACAATGGTTAAATGTTTTAAATGTGGAATGTACGGGCATTAGGCAAACCAATTCCCTAAGGGAAAGTCTCATGAAGAGAATCAGTACGTCCATATGGGTAGTATTTATGTTGATGATGATGAAGAGACTACAAATGATATGTGAGATGAAAGAATTGTTGAAGCACGGTCAATGGATTAAGAAGGTAGTGGAATGATTATATGTTTATCAAGTGTAATGTTGTATAAGTAATCTCATGATACTATGGAATAAAGAGACATCTAAGGATTGTTACACTGTTGTCTTTCCTTATGTTTTGAAAGTGTATGATGAATGGTACCAGTAACCATGAAAGGTTATTCAGATATTTTTGGAAAGTAGATGATATGCGCATAATGAAGGGATAAGGAGAAAATTAAATGTTTGATAGTATTAATAAGCTCATGACTGAAATAAGGAGAAGGTTATATCATGGTTTGAGTATATAGAATTTTAGGATTTTGGTATGAGGAAAGAGTTAACATTTGATAGCATTCATGTTTTCACTAAGGTTTAATGGGTATTCATTTTTCAAGAGAATACATGATTAAGGTATTCAAAGGATTGGAATGTGACCAACAAGATATATGGGGGATAAATGATGGTGTTCACATGCTTGGTTGATGACATTTCAAGTAATCGTTTTCTTTATACTATGAGCTTGGACCGAAGTATTTTAGATAAGCCTAAAAATTGGAATGGATTATGTTGGACATAAGTTAGTATTGTTTAAGGATAGAACTTTTTTTGATATTATTGATGGGATGTTATATTAATGTAATTTTAGAAAATGGACAACCTGCAGGACGGGCGATAGCCCATCGCGTCGAACAAGGCTGTGGGAATCGAACCCACAACCGAAGCGCGACTGGCCTTTATCGCCTACCACTGGCCTACAGGAAGTCCCTGTTTAGTAGAAACTAGTTTTATTATATTAAGCAATATTATATATGAAGTATAAGTCTATTTTAGTAACCATATATGATTAATCTCACTATATATGGACTTATGTATTTTTTTGACAACTTTTCTAAACTTTTGTTTGAGACAGATGGAATGACCCATCATTCTATCACATGAACTTCTAACACATCACGAATGACAAATTCAACTTCATTTATTTAAGAGATGAATTGGAAATTGTCCAAATAATGACCAACGGTGCGACTATACCAAAATCACGAAAGTATTTCTTCTAATTCCAATTTCATCAACTTTAGGGAAGTGATCTTGAAAACCAAAAATGTTGTTCTAGTGATCTAATATCTGATGAATCAGATGGTACCTTAGATAATCACAAATTTATGGCTTTGTGATTTCTGGATTTTCCATAGCCATGTTCTCTACCACTCTCCATCAGAACATGGTGGTTAGATTTCTCTTCCATATCCATATTTTCACCTATGTGGAAACCCAGTGATTAGTTTATTTGGGTAACCGTTACGTTTTATACTTTTGTTTTTAAAGATTGGTTTTTGTATTACTTTTTACGATGTGGGTTTCTATTAAAGAAACTTTCGAGTAGTAAACCATTTATAACCCCGAAGAATTTCAAGGGCGAAATTCATTTTAAGGGGGGTAGAATGTAACACCCCGAGATTTTATGAAAAATATTATATTTAATTTCATTAATGTCTTGTGTTGTACTCTACACCAAAAGGAGCTTGCACAACATTCATCCTTGACTTTCCTTTCATTACATGCTATCACGACCTTCCTCGATAGCGTGTGTAGTACGCAATACCGAGTTTCCTAAACAATGATATGTTATTAAAATATTATTAAAAATAGCCGTCATGAATATTAATAACAAATTTTTGAAATTTTTTAAATTTAATTTTTCAAAATGGACTTCATTTTTGGATTCAGAATATCTAAATTAGCTTGGGGTGAAATTTTGGTACTTTTCGGATAACTTTCATATTCTGATGAATAGTGAAAATTACTAAATTTTAATTAAAAACAAATTTTTAATTGAAATAATTAATTGTGATAAATTATTAATTTGAGTGATTTTAAAGTATATTTAGAATATATTTTTTAAAATTTTATACAATGCTGGTCATTGGATGTAATTTCACATTTAAACCAGTTATAAACAAGTGTCAATCTTTTGATAGTTATTATCTCTTAAAAACACGCTATTTGTTTTGATGACGGGATATAATTTTTAAATTATTTAATGTAACTGGTATGTTTTGAATTTTATAAAATAGATATCATTTTTGATTTCATAATATCAAATATATCTTAGGGCTAATTTTTGGTATTTTTCTGGAAACATTCATTTTTTTGATGAATAGTGAAACCACTAAGTGGTAGTTTAAAAAACTGAAATTTTCATAAAAATTAATTTTACCGCTTCTATGAGTGGAATTTCAAAAATCCGAGAGACACGGTTAATATCAAGGACTAAAATGTGGTTCAATTAGATGAAAATAATTATTGGTGAATAGTAACTTTTTACTTTTTTTACCACGGTTAAAAGTAAATAGGGTAATTAAGGGTAAAAAAAGATATTATTAATACCCTAAAACATTTCATAATTCTATTGTATTAGTGTAATTAGACAAAAAACAACCTTAGGAATACAATATGACCATTTAGGCCCACTTGGATTAGATTCGGACATTTATTATTAATTTATTTAAAGAAGGGTTAAAATAGTTAAAATCAATGTTTAATAAGTAAATAATTTTTAATATGGGGTTATAAATAAGATAAATTCGACTATAAATATTAATTAGAAATATAAAAAAATTTCCTACATAATGGTATTTTATTTGTAATTTTTAGAAATTATATAATTTAATTTATGTATGACACAACGATGATGCAATAATTATCTTATTAATGAAATATTGATATAATTGATGTAATAAATACCCAAAATAATGTAATTTTAGACTTTTCTTGAATTAAACTAATCTTATAGGTTAATATGACATGTTATTATTGATTTAATTAACTTGTTTCGAACTAATCATTCGTTTATGATTTTCACAAAAATCAATTACTAAATAGTGTCAAAATTGACATAAAATAGTTTTTAAAACAAATATTATATTATTAATTTTTATTTTATTCCTAAAAATCTAATGTTTGGCCAAATGACTTAGATAAGGTTATATATATTAATAATAAACATTTTGGGGTTCTTTTTGCTTGTTATAGTAAGTTTATTAACCTTATAGTGCAAGAACACAAGAAGACACGGTAAAAGTAAAATTATTTAACTTAATGTTAAAACTAAATGATAAGGTTAAAATAGGAACCAAAAACTTGTCTAAATTAAATTTTATGAGAGTATTTTGACCAATACCCACCTTAGCTTCGAAATAAATCAATTTGAAGATATTTAAAACCGAATTTGGCTTTATAATAAAATAATATTTTTAGTTTTCCAAAGGTGCCCCTCTCCTCCCTTATAAAAGGGAACCTCCTCCCTCTCTTCCTCACACCACTTTGAGCCTTCAATCTCGGCCAACCCCTGACCAATTCTCTTATACACTTCCTTAGAAACATCCTAGAGGTCATGGTCTTCTTCAAAGACCAATTTTAGTGCCCTAAGAGGAGGACTCAAAGAGGCGCTTCAAAGAAGAGGTAATGTCCGTTACCGATTCTTTCAACTTTATTTCTTCTTCCACTTCTTCTTCTTAGGTTGTTTCATTATGAAGTAATAAAATAAGTATCACTAATATACTGATATGTTAGTATAAGTATCAAACAACCCTATTTCACCATCTATCCATCCTACGGAAAAAGAAATCACCGCGAGTGCGTACGTACGGAATACCATCTCCATGCCGTGGTGTAATCTATTTTCCACCACCACCTTACTTGGATGGGTATAATGGTGTAAATAATAACTATATATGATTATTTTAAAGTGATATTGATTCTGAAATAGTATACATACACTCCAATACAATTCCACGATCATGAGAACGATATCATCGCTCGTGCGTACGTTTGGACTACCGTCTCCACGATGCGATGAGATTCGTTCTCCACGTTAACCATTCATGAATAATTATAAAGTATATATAATCAGTAATCATGAAATATATTACATAATAATGATACTGGATTTATGTGTATATATATGTATGTCATCTACTTAATTCCATTCAACTCAATAAGGAAATGGAAACAACGTTCATGCTTACGTACGGCCTACCGTCTCCATGAACGGTGTATTTCTTTCTATTTACTGATTTATTATATATATGTATATTCTGAATATATATTATATATAAATCATGTTTTATATTCTGGAATTAATTAATCATGATCTAAGTAATCATATGAATAATTACAAGTCAAAGCAAGGACGACAAATGAAACGATTTTTCCCAAAACGCTCTTTAACATGGAATTTACAAAAGAATGGGTAATATAAAGTCATAAGTGAACCATATATGATATCATAACAATGAGTATGATTCTGGAATAAGTCAATGACATTATTTAAACCATTATACAGGAGGTTCAGACACTTATGAAACAAATTAGACCTAAGGTAAGGGATAATTTTGCAAATCTCATTTTTATCCAGGAATTGCTTATTCGTAAGTATTTACTGGGGTTATTGCTATAATCCATGTAAATGTTTTATAAAAGTTTATTCATGTATTTTTAAAGTTCTTTTTACCAATTTTTGACTTTTACTACATGGTATGTATGGAATCTTTCTTTTACGAGGTACTTTTTGACTTTTCCGGAAAAAGTACGAGAAGAATGTTTTTTTAATGTATACGGCATGAAAGGATTTTTACAGTTTTATAAAGCCTTATTTTCATGAAGCTTCCTCCAAACTATTTCATGACTATTTTAAACAAAATCTTTTTCTTTTAAAATTTCATGACGTTTTGTGAAAAGAAATTGATTTTGAAGAAGAAAGGATATTTTCTTCAAGAATTCATTTAAAGTGTTTTATCAAAACCATTTTCCATCTAAGATGACATTATTTCATATGTGTATGTTTAAAGTATAATGTCTCTATTATTTACATGGTTTCACTTTTCTTATTATGAAATGATATCCATTTCTTTTATATGGATTATGTGATGATGGTATGATGTTTATGAAACCCATTTTATTTATTGGGTTTTTATGAATGATGTATGTTTATTTTGTGGAAAAAGTAAGAATGATTTCATTATGAGATGAGGGGGACCTATATACCTCTCCAATGCATTGGGTAAAGATTTTATATCTCCTGAGATAGACATGGATGGAATGGTATGTTAATCCGGTTCAGTGTTACTGGACTGAAACGAGGAGTGAACTCGATTCAGAAAGGGACTTTGACCACTAAGATGGTCTTGGCAGCAATGCCTTGGCTACTATGGAAATCATGACATGCGCTGAATGGTTGCCACAATTACATGTTTTATTCCCATTATATTTTATCATGATTTATGTTCCATTATGATCTATGCCTTATGTACTTCCATGTTTTATGTCGTTGCTCAAGATTTTGATTTTTAAACATTATGTTCATGTTTTTATGGTCAAATGTATATGGTATGTTTTATTTTATCCATGATTACCCTTACTGAGCATTTGATCTCACTTTTTTATGTTTTCTTTTCCCCTAGGATTAAAAGAAAGGTTTTAGGTAAGGAAACAAAAAGTGGAAGATCTTTATGGGAGATTTTGAAGATCTTTTACCACGATTAGAAGATTACGTTCCAAGTTTCCAAAGACACTAAACTATTACGGTCCTTGTGTTTCTATTTTTGTTATGTATTAAGTATTCTGGAAAAGTAATGTAATGTCCATGTACGTCAACCTTTGGGTCTCTACAGTGGATCAAACGTTCCAAAACACTAAAACCCAGTTATGGCATATGATTCGAAATGAGGAAGATTGAGTTGTGGGTGTAACCACTAACAACTAATCACATATTTGGAAAGAGAATAACCATAAAATTATAAAAAGTATAATAATGGTATGTAAAGTGTAAGAAATGGTCCCCGAGGGAATCAGTAGGCCCCACCTGAATATCCCAAAATCAAGGAACATTATCGATGAGTTATAGACCACCCACCTTATGGTTGTACGATCATTATCCTATGGCATCAGGCCTTAATTTTCCTCAGATCGGAGTATATATAAGAAGAGATTAAAATTCCCCCACGTCGATATCTAGGTTGAGAGTGAATGAGATGAAGAACTACTAAAGTGGACTCGAGAACTTACCATTTCACATCCAACGTGGAAAACAAAATATCTATCATTTGGTGGTCGGAGGATATATCCTGATCTCTATTCTTTTACTTCAAAAAGCTCAAAATGGATTAAAATGGAAGAAATTAATACTGGCTCTTAGATTAGAAAAATGGTTGGATTAATATATCATTAAGGGTGTTTTGGACAATTTACACAGCATTTTATCATGTGCTGGGTATGTCTGCATGGTTTGACAAACCATGCGCAAAATGTATGGGATGGTTCTGCCCGAAATCACATCCTCTGCACAGTTTGGTCAAACTGTGTGCAATCCATGAAAGGGTTCCTAGGAAAAGGGGCTGCTCACACAGTTATGTCGCATGGATGTGCACCAACCGTGTGATGTGGATCTATCCAAAAAACACATTCTGCATAGTTTACTCCAAACCGTGTACAAAGTCTGTTTTCTACAAAAAGGTGGGTTCTGGGCTCTAAATAAGCCCTGTATGCCCTGGAACCTCCACTAACTCAGTAGGCATCCATATTAGGTCCAAAGTAAATATTTAAACTGAAAATTAAAGGGTCCATAGTTGAGTGAAAAATCGGTTTCTTATATTCTTCCCCCTTAAAAGAACTCACCCTGAGTTCTCCTTCCAGGGGTGATGAAACACTTTCTGAGAACATATCTGGCCACTGAGCACATACATCTACTTCCATACCCTATGTCTCATCATGTAATCATCCATGAAGCCATTTCACCCATACGATAGGGACAGACATTCCATGGAGAACTTTCATGCTTCGGTCAACGATGCGTACTAGATACTCCTCAAATGTAGCATTGACATCTAACTCATCTTCTATGGGATCAAAGGTATGATACATGTCATCATGATATTAGTGAAGCAACGAGACATGAAAGATGTCATGCATGGCATGACACCTCTAAGGTAGTAGTAACTGATAAACTACCGACACGACTCTCTTTAGAATCTCGAACTGCCTAATCTAATGAGGTGAAAGATTTCCCTTCTTTATTAACCATATATTCCCTATCCTGGGTCATACTTGAAGGAAAACATGATACCCAACCTCAAACTCCGGAGGTCATCGATGACGATCGACATAATATTTCTATCTAGACAGAGCAGTAGTTATACACTTTCTGATCACTTGAACCTATTCTAAAGTCTCCTAAATGGAACAAGGAACTAGTAGTGCTGCCTCACCTACCTCTATCCTGTACAAGGGTGAACAGTATGGCCTACCATACAAGGCCTAAAAAAGATCCATCTGAATTGTCACCTAAAAAATATTATTATAAGTAAAATAAATGAGAGGGATATGATTCTCAACGAACAACTTAAATCAATCACACATGCTCGGAGCATATCTTATAGAATATATATTTTCCGTTCTAATTTTCCATCGGTCGGAGGGTGAAAAGATGCTCTTAGAAGAAACTGAGTCCTCATAGATTTCTAAAAACTATGCCAAAATGGTGAAGTAAAACGAGCATCCCTATCTGAAATTATTGTATGTTGATGACCGTGTAGTCATATGATGTAATGGCCCGGACCTCTCCGGTCCATTACTTTGTGGAATTTTGGTGTTGGAGGTGTTCCGGGAGGCCAAGGGGTCTTATCCCCAACTTTGCCAATTTTTTCCAGTTCTGTGAACAGTGTTTCCAGTTTTATGAACAGTAACAGATCAGTTTCACAGATCGGTGTGATAGATCAGTTTCACAGATCAGTTTCACAGATCGGTGTGACAGATCAGTTTCACAGATCGGTGTGACAGATCAGTTTCACAGATCAGTTTCACAGATCGGTGTGACAGATCAGTTTCATAGATTAGTTTCACAGACCGGTGTGACAGATCAGTTTCACAGATCTGTTTCACAGATCAGTGTGACAGATCAGTTTCACAGATCAGTTTCACAGATCGGTGTGACAGATCAGTTTCACAGATCAGTTTTACAGATCGGTGTGACAGATCAGTTTCACAGATCAGTTTCACAGATCGGTGTGACAGATCAGTTTCATAGATCAGTTTCACAGATCGGTGTGAGAGATCAGTTTCCCAGATCGGTGTGACAGATCAGTTTCACAGATCAGTTTCACAGATCGGTGTGACAGATCAGTTTCACAGATCAGTTTCACAGATCGGTGTGACAGATCAGTTTCAGAGATCAGTTTCACAGATCGGTGTGACAGATCAGTTTCACAGATCGGTGTGACAGATCAGTTTCACAGATCAGGTTCACAGATCGGGGTGACAGATCAGCTTCACATATCAGTTTCACAGATCAGTGTGACAGATCAGTTTCACAGATCAGTTTCACAGATCGGTGTGACAGACCAGTTTCACAGATCGGTGTGACAGATCAGTTTCACAGACCAGTTTCACAGATCGGTGTGACAGATCAGTTTCACAGATCAGCGTGACAGATCAGTTTCACAGATCAGTTTCACAGATCGGTTTCACAGATCGGTTTCATGTACAGTAACGGTGTGTGAACACTGTTTCCAGACTCCTACAGTTTTGCCCCTTTTTACGTTTCCTTTGACGTAAAATACATTTAAAGCCTTTTTAAGGGCTCTTAAGGCCGATTCAAATTCCATAAATCCTTTATTAATTATTCCTAAGGCTTGGAATGTTTTACTTGGTCAAACCGCGTGGGTTAATGCGATCCGTTTTTAATGGAGAATTAACCGGATCTTAAACCGTCGCCCCATTTAATATTAAAAAGGGACGAGATATCATTCTCCCTTGTTCTTTCTCTTTGTTATCGGCTAAGAGACGCTATAACCTTTCAATCCTTTCCGTAGGAGTTGCACAATCAATCTTTACCCCGAGGATTGGTTCTGTTCTGTTTTGGATGCAACTGAGCTGTGTCGATCAATCTTCGATATAAGGTATGTTGTATCGTCGTTCTTTTGGGGTTCATCTTCTCCTATCCTCCTTTCAATAATTATACCATGTATTCTCCAAGATTCTAATGGGTTTTCTTGGGGTTGGTTGGTACTGTCATACCGCAGCATCCTCCGATGGATGCCGTTGTCGCGAGGGAAGGATCGTGACCTATTGTGTGGATAAAGAACATGAGGAACTGTTTGAGGTAGGGGATTCATGGCTTCTCTAAATGTGTATGTGCAATCGTAAAATTAGCATGATTTATTCCTTTGGATCACAATGAAATTGACCTAATTAAATACTTGAACCGGATTAAAAGAATTGGTTGAATCGCATGTTGTTTCTTTATACCGTGATAAAGGTTTGCCTCATGTATTCCTAGATATAGTGATATCTATGTTCTCTTTGATTTGTTGTTCGTTCATGATAGAAATTGATAACGAACGTAAAGCCGGAATTAATTGTTAATTAATTGGCTAAAGATAAAGAGGCATGTAAATTAATCTGGTTATTGTCGTTGTTGTAGTTGTTCTAATTTGAGGACAATCAAATTAGGGAAGTAAGCATGGTTGTTTAATTGTGATAGCTTACTGATTAGGTATCCATGATTGGAACCTAAGAATAACAAATCTGTTAATTCAATATGGATTAAAGAACAGATTATGTGGGAATTTCTAAAAGGGTTCTGAGTTACCCTCTTGTTTGTTAAAGGGCCGAGATCCCATTTTGTGATGTTTGTTTTCCTGCTGCTTGTGCTGTGATGTGAGCCTGGATGGCTGTTGTGATATGTGGAGGCATGGAGACTTGTGGGTGTGGCAGCGGATGACGCCTAGTGTGGCGAGATGCATCAGTTTATGCATATGGGTGTCGGGGAGGACACCAAGGGTGATGGTATGAGATGAATGTGATGGTTTGATGTTGGTGGTTTGGTTTGGTTGTTTATCTGCTTTATCTTTTCCCCACTACTCCAGGCAGCTGGTCTTGCTTACCCTCTTTCCGAAGGAGCCGAAGACACGCGGGGTATGCCACGTGCTTTCCGTGTTTAGCCTCTCGATGGAGGATGGTTCTATGCTTTTTCTATAGGCGGCGAAGACTCGACGGGTAGTATATCTACTCACCGTGTTGAGCCTCCTTTGTGTTTAGAAGCATAGGATGTTTTTCTTGAATGCCTGGGAATGTGGAAAAGTAATTCTGTAAGGAATGTTTGATTAAATGGTGAAAATCCATGGGGATGGAGATGATGGAATTTAAAGGTGATGTGAATCTTAAAAAGGAGCAGTTGTTTTTGAAATTGATTCCATTTCAGTTTAATGTGGAATTATTCATTCTTAATTAATGTTTAAAGATTTAATTAATGTACAGTGGAACTGATAAATGAGAATGGAGTAATCTAATAAAGCTCTTCATTGTTTTTGTGCTTATAGGATACCTAGTCTTAGAAGTAGCAGCCTGGAGTCTGAGAGACGTTAGCTGCAGTTGTATCTAAGACTAGCTAATGCCCATAGTGTGGATGTGAGTTACTTATATATTCTATACTTTTTGTGTTTCTATACGCTACTCCACCCTGTCGGTAAGGGCAACTGACACCCCGGGGATTCTGAGCCCTGGGGGGTGTTTTCCCCAACATTCTGATGGGAGGTTGAATGGATGACTACCCCCTTTGGCCCCGCTCTCTTCTCTTGGTAGATCCTTGTGCTGGTAGGCACAGTGGTTAGTTTTACCCATATATGTGTGTAGAGGGCTGTAATGGCTTGTGGTTATTTCACACACATATATTCTGGATATAGTATCCTATGGAATACTATAGGTGTAACATGTATAGGCTGAGATGGCTTGAGGATCCTTACTTGGAGTATGGGCTGTGATGGCTTGAGGAATAATACTCGACGTATGATACACGTTATACGAGCTATGGTGGCTCCCGAAAACTACCTGGTTACTTTGGTTGTGAGGACGGTGTGGTGCTTCTCCCAGGTGTCTGCGGGCAAGCCTTTGTGGTGCACGAGGTGCAGATTGTGGAGCTTAGCCCAGATGTCTGCGGGCAAGCCTTTGGAGAGAGATGCATAGGACGTATGTCGTTGGGGAAAAGCGGCAAACCAGTGGGGAAGTAGTAGTGGGGTACCCTTGATATTCTTTACT
Organism: Viscum album; assembly: GCA_963277665.1. Lineage (NCBI taxonomy): Eukaryota > Viridiplantae > Streptophyta > Magnoliopsida > Santalales > Viscaceae > Viscum > Viscum album. Next base: position 1,709,010,190 of record OY728165.1, on the reverse strand, counting down.
ATATGCTATATTCTTGTATGCGTTACTTGGTGAGAGTAGCCATGGTGAGGTTGGGAACATAGTATACCTGTTTAGATAACGAGTTAGTTTCACTTGTTGTTCACTGGGCTTTAACATTCTTTCTTTAATTTTGCACGAGAGTCTTGGGGAGGATCCTACTGAGTATACTGTTATACTAACCCTATGTACATATAAACTGTTTTTCAGGTCACTTGGAGCAGGTTGGAGATCAAGCTGGTTACTACTAGCTTGCGGTTGGAGGAGGAGCTGTTCGGGCTTGTGGTCGCTGTCGTTTTACTTTCTTTTGGGTACTTTTAGTTTCCCCTTTCAGTTGTAGTACTTTTTCATGAAATTTCATATATGTACTTGGTTTCCTTTTATATTTCAGTTCTGAGTTGGAGTTGATTGGAGTCTATTCTATCTCTCTCTTCTGCATGTGTTCTCTTAGAGGGTAATGCCTCCCATTTGTATGTTTATTATACCCTCGGTGCTAGTCGCCAACCCGGGGCCTACTGGAGGCGGGACTCGGGGGTCATTATCTCCCTTCTCACATTGCCGGCCCAGGAGGGGTACACTTTGTGGGGAGGGGGTCGTGTCAGAGTGGTATCAGAAGTCTGGTTGAGGGATATGATGGAGTTTGGAGTTAGGCACAGGTGAGGATGCATGGGATGGTAGGGAAACGGTGTCATTCATGTTTAGCAAGTGGGGTAAACACTGGAGACCGGCAGAGACATAGGCGTTCAGGGCCCCCTATGATCTGTTGCACGGACCTTTATGTTTACGATGGCAACTAAACAAAGTGACACTGGTTGCAGGGTAGAGACCTAGGAAAGGATCATGCATCATTATTCTTTGCGCCTGTGTTTGAATGGGTAGACCTTGGGGTAGGTAACCTAAAATTAATAAAACAAAATAATTAATTAATTAATGTTGAATCTTCCATATTCCAGGCTTAGGAGCTCAAACGGTTGTTATTTTACAAGTATGGCTCCAGGTCGGCGTCCCCGTCAGGTTTGCGCAGAAGGTGCCCAGTAGGCTGTTCCAGCAGATCGTCGCCGGGTAGAGGTTGACGACGATGACACTTGGAGAAAGACACTCTGAGAGTTTCAGTTCCAGAGTCTACAGAAGTACGAGGGCTCCGTTTCAGATGCAGTCACAGAAGACTGGTTGGAGGAGGTCGAGATAGGCTTCAGTTCGATTCGTGCTCGGAAGGAACACTGGGTGTCCTTGGTTGTGACGATGTTGCATGGAGCAGCGAGACAGTGGTGTTTCTTGTTCCTCGGGGATCGTGAGGAGTCAGCAATCTCATGGGAGGAGTTTTGAGACAGGTTTAGAGTCGTGTTTCTTTCATCGACTGCGAAAGCGTCCAGTCGCCAGGATCTACTCACCCTTCGATAGGGGAGCTCCAGTGTTCGAGAGTTTGGAATCCGTTTCAGGAACCTTCTACGATATGCTTCAGACCTATTACCAGATGATGAGGCCAGGGCGAGGCATTTCGAGGAGGCTTTGCGTCCAGAGATCGAGCGCCATGTCATCCCATTTATGCTGAAGACATATCTAGAGGTGCTGGCGAGGGCAGAGGTTATTGATAGGACTTTGGCCAGGACCGGATCGTCACGAGAGGGGAATCGTCATGATTCCTCACGAAGCAGGGCTGTGGTCCGGGGTTCCCGGTTTCCAGGACAGAAGAGTTTCCGTTCACCTGGGGGTAGGTCCCAGCCCTTCCCATCTCGTTTCTCCGGAGGCAGCAACTCTCAGGCCTATGCCAAGGGATCAGGCGCTTGTTTTTCTTATGGTGGTCATGGTCATCAGCAGCAGGAGTGCCCGACTTTTCAGATCAGTCATCGTGCACCAGGCGCTCCACTCCAGGTTCCTCCGTTGAGGCAGTTCCAGCCGAGGCAGCAACAGTAGGTTGCACCAGCATTAGATCACCAGAGTGTAGATGGAGCAGGCAGAGGATAGCCCCATGACGCTCCCCGTCCTCAGAGAGCAGAGCGTGGCCGTGGTGGTGGTCGTCATCAGGGTCAGAGAGGCCGTGGAGGTGGTCGTGGTCAGCTTCATGCTCTAGCGTTGCCAGCCCCAGGCGAGCCAGACTTCGTCCGAGGTACCCTTTGCTTGTTTTCTACCTTGGTGTATGCCTTGTTTGATTCAGGAGCGACACACTCCTTTATATCCCCTACCCTTGTCCACGCTTTGGGACATGAGGTAGAGAGGCTTCCAGTGCCCTTGGCGTTGACAACGCCAGTTGGAGGTCGAGCTAGCTTGTTTGAAGTATGTAGAGACTGTGAGCTAGTGTTGGGGCAGCACTGCTCTTGGGGAGATTTCCTATGTTTACGAATACAACCATATGATGTCATCCTCGGCATGGATTGTTTGTATTCGGTGCAGGCTATTGTGGATTTCTACAGGAAGAAGGTCTTTTTCTTTGATGAAGATGGAGAGAAAGTGGTGTTTGTTGGTGAGAGAGATCCTCAGATGAGTCATAGACGAGTTTCATCCTTATCATCCATGATGGCTGGGATGATACTGAGTTCTTCAGAGGTTCAACAGTTGGTGCTTCCTAGGGTCGTAGAGGAGTACCCTGATGTCTTTCCAGAAGAGGTTGTATCCTTACCCCCTTGACGAGAGATCGAGTTTGGGATCGAGCTACAGCCAGGAGCATCTCCTATCTCTATGTCTCCATATAGTATGGCCCCTTCTGAGTTACAAGAGCTACGTATTCAGCTCTATGGTCTGTTGCAGTGTGGTTTTGTTCGGCCAAGTGTGTCACTGTGGGGTGCACCAGTTTTATTTGTGAAAAAGGCCGATGACAGTTTGCGGTTGTGCGTCGATTATCGTCGATTAAACAAAGTGACAATAAAGAACCGCTATCCTCTTCCGCGGATTTATGACCTATTCGATCAACTGAAGGGTGCAAGTTGGTTCTCAAATATCGACTTACGGTCAGGATATCATCAGATGCGTGTAAAGGATGAGGATATCCTGAAAACTGATTTCCGCTGTCGTCATGGGCATTATGAGTTTGTTGTAATGCCATTTGGTGTGAAAAATGCTCCATCTGTTTTCATGGGGTTGATGAATGCTGTGTTCCGTGAATTCCTGGACAAGTTTGTTGTGGTTTTCATCGACGACATCCTTGTATACTCCACATCTGAAGAGGAGCATGCAGAGCATCTACGAGCCGTTTTGGGAGTTCTTCGCCAACATCGGTTGTTTGGGAAGTTGTCCAAGTGTGAGTTCTGGGCTTGAGAAGTTCGTTTCATGGGACATGTTGTGTCCCAACAGGGAGTAGCTGTGGATCCTTCGAAGATAGAAGCAGTGGTGTCTTGGCCAGCCCCCCAGACCGTGTCAGAGGTGCGAAGTTTCCTTGGTCTCGCAGGCTATTACAGGAGGTTTGTGGCTAATTTCTCCCGAGTTGCGACTCCTCTGACAGCTTTGACCAGGAAGGATCAAGCGTTCATATGGACTGATCAGTGTCAAACAGCTTTCGAGTATCTAAAGGAGAAGTTGGTAAGTGCTCCAGTCCTTTGTCTTCCAGCGGAGGGAGTCCAGTTTGATGTTTTCTGTGATGCTTCACATCTGGGGCTAGGATGTGTTCTCATGCAGCAGAGGTCCGTTGTTTCTTATGGGTCTCAGCAGTTGCGTCCCCATCAACGCAACTATGCCACCCATGATCTTGAGTTGGAAACCGTGGTGTTTGCTCTGAAGTTGTGGAGACATTACCTCATTGGTGAGCACTTTGTGGTTTTCACCGATCATAAGAGTTTGAGGTATGTTTTCTCCCAAGGTGACTTGAACTTGAGGCAGCATCGGTGGATGGAGTTCTTGCAGGAATACGACTTTGAAATATCGTATACACCTGGAAAAGGGAACGTTGTAGCTGATGCACTAAGCCGAAAGTCACGTAATGATGTTGTGCGTGAATCTGGTGATTCTTGGAGAGTGATGGAAGAGCTATCATCTTTGCATCTTGATATGGGAGAAGTTGGGGGAAGAGGTTGTCTTTACCAGATGACGGTGCAGTCATCCCTGATGCAGAAGGTGGAAGAGTCTCAGTTGGGTGATCTAGAGGTGGATGTTTGGAGAGACAGAGTTGTATGTGGTGAGTCCCCTGATGGTTGGTCGGAGGATGAACAACACCGAGTGTTGTATCATGGCAGGCTGTTTGTTCCCTTGGCGATGCGCGAGACGGTTCTCCGAGAGTTCCATATATCTCCCTTGGCAGTACATCCTGTTGTGACGATGATGTACCGATCCTTAAGGAGTCAGTTCTGGTGGCCTGGGCTGAAGCGTATGGTTGCAGAGTGTGTGTCTCGATGTTTAGTCTGCCAGAAGGTGAAGGCCGAACACCGTGTTCCTGGTGGTCTTCTCCAGCACTTAGAGATTCCTCAATGGAAGTGGGAGGACATCTCAATGGACTTTGTTACAGGTTTACCTCGAGCTCCAGGAGGACATGATGCTATATGGGTGGTAGTGGATCGTTTAACTAAATCGGCCCACTTCATAGCAATCAAGGAGTCGAGCTCAGTGGAGGTTTTGTCGAGGCAGTATCTGGAGGAGGTGGTGAGGCTTCACGGAGTTCCTAAGATGATCATTTCTGATCGAGATCCTCATTTTACCTCTAGGGTGTGGAGAGGTCTCCAACATGCTTTTGGCTCTCAACTGTGCCTTAGCACTGCTTTTCATCCTCAAACGGATGGTCAGACAGAGCGAACCATCCAGACTCTTGAAGACATGTTGCGCTCTTGTGTTCTTGAATTTGGAGGTTCATGGGTGAAGCACTTACCCTTGGTAGAGTTCGCTTACAATAATAGTTTTCACTCTACCATCGGAATGGCGCCGTTTGAAGCCTTGTATGGCCGGCCATGCTGTTCTCCGTTGTGCTGGACTGGGGTCGGAGAGTCAGCAATTCTCGGACCAGAACTAGTGCAGAATACAACAGAGATGGTTCTGGTGATTTGTGAGAGGATGAAGACAGCACAAGATCGTCAGAAATCATATGCTGATCAAAGAAGGAGACCGTTAGAGTTTAATGTTGGGGATCATGTGTTTCTGAAGGTGACTCCCCATCGTGGACAGCGAAGGTTTGGTCGCAGAGGTAAGCTTTCTCCCCGTTTTTTTGGGCCTTTCGAGGTGTTAGCTCGTGTTGGATCTATGGCATATCGAGTATCACTTCCCCCTCAGTTGAGTCGGATACATGATATTTTCCATGTATCACAGCTCCGTCATTATCTTTATGATGAATCTCGTGTTATCGATTGGGGAGAGATCGATATTGATGATGATGCAACCTTCGAGGAGTGACCTATGGAGATCCAAGACCACAAGGAGAAGGTGTTGCGTGGGCGTTCTATCCCTTTAGTTCGTGTCTTGTGGCGACACGGTGGCATGGAGGAGAGTACCTGGGAGTGTGAGTCACAGATACGTGCTCAGTACCCAGAGTTGTTCAATGTTTAACTCCTTTCATGTATTGATGTTTCCTCTCTAGTTAGATATTTCATGTTTTATTTATGTACCTTTGATGTGATGTTATGTTTGAATTGTTTGGGTATGGATTGTTTGTTCCCATACTCCCGGATGTCGTAGTTTTGTTCCAGATTTCGAACAACTCATGGTGTTTTTCCCCTGAGAGGTATCTTATGGGGTGGTTGTTCGGACCCCTCTTTTCTTCTGGGTTGGTTTTTAATTCTCGATGACGAGAATGTTTTGAGAGGTATCTAATGTAATGGCCCAGACATCTCCGGTCTATTACTTTGTGAAATTTTGGTGTTGGAGGTGTTCCGGGAGGCCAAGGGGACTTATCCCCAACACTTTGCCAATTTTTTCCAGTTCTGTGAACAGTGTTTCCAGTTTTATGAACAGTAACAGATCAGTTTCACAGATCGGTGTGACAGATCAGTTTCACAGATCAGTTTCACAGATCGGTGTGACAGATCAGTTTCACAGATCAGTTTCACATATCAGTGTGACAGATCAGTTTCACAGATCAGTTTTACAGATCGGTGTGACAGATCAGTTTCAGAGATCAGTTTCATAGATCGGTGTGACAGATCAGTTTCACAGATTAGTTTCACAGATCGGTGTGACAGATCAGTTTCACAGATCAGTTTCACAGATCGGTGTGACAGATCAGTTTCACAGATCGGTGTGACAGATCAGTTTCACAGATCAGTTTCACAGATCGGTGTGACAGATCAGTTTCAGAGATCAGTTTCACAGATCGGTGTGACAGATCAGTTTCACAGATCAGTTTCACAGATCGGTGTGACAGATCAGTTTCACAGATCAGTTTCACAGATCGGTGTGACAGATCAGTTTCACAGATCAGTTTCACAGATCGGTGTGACAGATCAGTTTCACAGATCAGTTTCACAGATCGGTGTGACAGATCAGTTTCACAAATCAGTTTCCCAGATTGGTGTGACAGATCAGTTTCACAGATTGGTGTGATAGATCAGTTTCACAGATCAGTTTCACAGATCGGTGTGACAGACCAGTTTCACAGATCAGTTTCACAGATCGGTGTGACAGATCAGTTTCACAGATCAGTTTCACAGATCGGTGTGACAGATCAGTTTCACAGATCAGTGTGACAGATCAGTTTCACAGATCAGTTTCACAGATCGGTTTCACAGATCGGTTTCATGTACAGTAACGGTGGGTGAACACTGTTTCCAGACACCTACAGTTTTGCCCCTTTTTACGTTTCCTTTAACGTAAAATACATTTAAAGCCTTTTTAAGGGCTCTTAAGGCCGATTCAAAAGCCATAAATCCTTTATTAATTATTCCTAAGGCTTGGAATGTTTTATTTGGTCAAACTGCGTGTGTTAATGCGATCCGTTTTTAATGGAGAATTAACCGGATCTTAAACCGTCGCCCCATTTAATATTAAAAAGGGACGAGATATCATTCTCCCTTGTTCTTTCTCTTTTTTCTCAGATAAGAGACGCTAGAACCTTTCAATCCTTTCCATAGGAGTTTCACAATCAATCTTTACCCCGAGGATTGGTTCTGTTCTGTTTTGGATGCAACTGAGCCGTGTCGATCAATCTTCGATATAAGGTATGTTGTATCGTCGTTCTTTTGGGGTTCATCTTCTACTATCCTCCTTTCAAAAATTATACCATGTATTCTCTAAGATTCTAATGGGTTTTCTTGGGGTTGGTTGGTACTGTCGTACCGCAGCATCCTCCAGTGGATGCAGTTGTCGCGAGGGAAGGATCGTCACCTGTTGTGTGGATAAAGAACGTGAGGAACTGTTTGAGGTAGGGGATTCATGGCTTCTCTAATTGTGTATGTGCAATCGTAGAATTAGCATGATTTATTCCTTTGGATCACAATGAAATTGACTTAAATAAATACTTGAACTGGATTAAAAGAATTGGTTGAATCGCATGTTGTTTCTTTATACCGTGATAACGGTTTGCCTCATGTATTCCTAGATATAGTGATATCTATGTTCTCTTTGATTTGTTGTTCGTTCATGATAGAAATTGATAATGAACGTAAAGCCGGAATTAATTGTTAATTAATTGGCTAAAGATAAAGAGGCATGTAAATTAATCTGGTTATTGTCGTTGTTGTAGTTGTTCTAATTTGAGAATAATCAAATTAGGGAAGTAAGCATGGTTATTTAATTGTGATAGCTTACTGATTAGGTATCCATGATTGGAACCTACGAATAAAAAATCTATTAATTCAATATGGATTAGAGAACAGATTATGTGGGAATTTCTAAAAGGGTTCTGAGTTACCCTCTTGTTTGTTAAAGGGCCGAGAGACCATTTTGTGATGTTTTTTTTCCTGCTGCTTGTGCTGTGATGTGAGCCTGGTTGGCTATTGTGATATGTGGAGGCATGGAGACTTGTGGTTGTGGCAGCGGATGACGCCTAGTGTGGCGAGATGCATCAGTTTATGCATATGGGTGTCGGGGAGGACACCAAGGGTGATGGTATGAGTTGAATGTGATGGTTTGATGTTGGTGGTTTGGTTTGGTTGTTTACCTGCTTTATCTTTTCCCCACTACTCAAGGAAGCTGGTCTTGCTTACCCTCTTTCTGAAGGAGGCGAAGACACGCGGGGTATGCCACGTGCTTTCCGTGTTTAGCCTCTCGATGGAGGATGGGTCTATGCTTTTTCTATAGGCGGCGAAGACTCGACGGGTAGTATATCTACTCACCGTGTTGAGCCTCCTTTGTGTTTAAAAGCATAGGATGTTTTTCTAGAATTCCTGGGAATGTGGAAAAGTAATTCTGTAAGGAATGTTTGATTAAATGGTGAAAATCTATGGGGATGGAGATGCTGGAATTTAAAGGTGATGTGAATCTTAAAAAGGAGCAGTTGTTTTTGAAAGTGATGCCATTTCAGTTTAATGTGGAATTATTCATTCTTAATTAATGTTTAAATATTTAATTAATGTACAGTGGAACTGCTAAATGATAATGGAGTAATCTAATAAAGCTCTTCATTGTTTGTGTGCTTATAGGATACCTAGTCTTAGAAGTAGCAGCCTAGAGTCTGAGAGACGTTAGCTGCAGTTGTATCTAAGACTAGGTAATGCCCATAGTGTGGATGTGAGTTACTTATATATTCTGTACTTTTTGTGTTTCTATACGCTACTCCACCCTGTCGGTAAGGGAAACTGACACCCCGGGTATTCTGAGCCCTGGGGGGGTGTTTTCCCCAACATTCTGATGGGAGGTTGAATGGATGACTACCCCCTTTGGCCCCGCTCTCTTCTCTTGGTAGATCCTTGTGCTGGTAGGCACAGTGGTTAGTTTTACCCATATATGTGTGTAGAGGGCTGTAATGGCTTGTGGTTATTTCACACACATATATTCTGGATATAGTATCATATGGAATACTATAGGTGTAACGTGTATAGGCTGAGATAGCTTGAGGATCCTTACTCGGAGTATGGACTGTGATGGCTTGAGGAATAATACTCGACGTATGATACACGTTATACGAGCTATGGTGGCTCCCGAAAACTACCTGGTTACTTTGGTTGTGAGGACGGTGTGGTGCTTCGCCCAGGTGTCTGCGGGCAAGCCTTTGTGATGCACGAGGTGCAGATTGTGGAGCTTAGCCCAGGTGTCTGCGGGCAAGCCTTTGGAGAGAGATGCATAGGACGTATGTCGTTGGGGAAAAGCGGCAAACCAGTGGGGAAGTAGTAGCGGGGTACCCTTGATATTCTTTACTATATGCTATATTCTTGTATGCGTTACTTGGTGAGAGTAGCCATGGTGAGGTTGGGAACATAGTATACCTGTTTAGATAACGAGTTAGTTTCACTTGTTGTTCACTGGGCTTTAGCATGCTTTCTTTACTTTTGCACGAGAGTCTTGGGGAGGATCCTACTGAGTATACTGTTATACTAACCCTATGTACATATAAACTGTTTTTCAGGTCACTTGGAGCATGTTGGAGATCAAGATGGTTACTACTATCTTGCGGTTGGAGGAGGAGCTGTTCGGGCTTGTGGTCGCTGTCGTTTTACTTTCTTTTGGGTACTTTTAGTTTCCCCTTTCAGTTGTAGTACTTTTTCATGAAATTTCATATATGTACTTGGTTTCCTTTTATATTTCAGTTCTGAGTTGGAGTTGATTGGAGTCTATTCTATCTCTCTCTTCTGCATGTGTTCTCTTAGAGGGTAATGCCTCCCATTTGTATGTTTATTATACCCTCGGTGCTAGTCGCCAACCCGGGGCCTACTGGCGGCGGGACTCGGGGGTCATTATCTCCCTTCTCACATTGCCGGCCCAGGAGTGGTACACTTTGTGGGGAGGGGGTCAGGACATATGATATCACTGGCATATTATCTTTCCAATACATCAATGAATAAAGTGTCTTATATTGGAATGAAGGTGGATGATTTCCTTATTTGGTCAATGACTACCTTGATGTCATCACTACCCCTCGGAGATCTATGTTATCCAACTATGAAATCCATAACAACATCCTCCCATTTTCATTCCGGGACTATAAGTAGTTGTAACGAGCATGAAAATATATAGTGATCCTCCTTTCCCTGCTGACAAGTGGAAGACCTAGTGATAAAGCTTGCAATCTGATGTTTCATTCAAGGCCACCAATACTAGAGTCACATATCTTGATACAACTTCGAGATTCGTCAATTAAATTCCCACTGATCAATGTGGGACTCTTTCATAAACTCCTCTCTCATATCTGTAGGAACCTAGATAAGTGCATGTAGATTAAAGAGGCCGTCTCTATCCACAGACCAATCCGGAGGTGGGTAATCTCTTGGTATACTCTCATGGAGAACCAAACCTTCAAGATTTAAAAACTAACTACTCTTCACCCTCCCAAGGAGTGAAGAGGAAACGATTAAGGCTAAGAGGTAAGACTACTCATGGATATCAGGACACTCTAGATGATGTTCAGTAAAGAGGTCCATTCACTTCTATTCATCACTGGATTCATGTACAACCTACGTTTTAGTTTTCTGACTCAATTTATTAGTGACCACATATCCGATTCCAGGTGTATAAGAAAGATCATAATTGATGGATTATAGATATTCGACCAATCTATACTTTTTGAAGTTTAGGTCACACTGAGAAAAGTTATACTTGAGGATATTTGATCAGTATACACCACAAAGGGACCACACAACATATAATGTATCTAGGAACATAAGGCAAGGAATCCTCCTACTATCTCAAGGTTGTGTGTCAGGTATTTTCTCTCATGAGGCATCAACTGAAAAGATCTATACACAATGAATTTATCTTCTTGCATAAACACTACTCATAGGACAATGCCAGATACATCGCAGAAGATGATACAACCTTTACCAGGTTCAGGATGAATCAGAATCGGTGCTGAGACAAGCCTTCCCTTATACTCCTGAAAATATTTATCACATGGTTTTGACCAAAAAATCTTAACACACTTCTTTATTAGACCAGTAAGAGGTCATGAAAAACATCAGAATTGATGTATGAAAGTCTATTAATATCCAATGATCTGTAATAAACTACTGATATAAAACTAATTCATGGGATTCTCCAAGGGAACTATATCACAAACCCTTTTAGGATAAAAAATACTCATAATTCTAAAATAATATGACCCATGAAGAGGACCTTGTTGATCCAAAAGTCACATTTGGAAAGCTTGGTATAAATCTGCTACTATCTTTGTGTACTAATAACAATCTCAAGATATTTTACATGGTCGTTACGAGTGCAAGTATACAATAAGATTTCATCCAAAAAGACCATAAATAAAAGTGTACAAATATGGATGAAAACCCATATTCATAAAATCCATGAAAATTACAGGTTTTTTCATAAGACCGAATGTCATAACAAGATACTCATATAGACTATACCTACTACGAAATATTGTACGAGGTATGACTGATGGTATGAATCGCACATGATGATAACTCATTCTCAGGTCGATCTTAAGGCTCACCTTTTCACCTCGGAGCTGGTCAAATAGATAATATATTTGACGAATTGGATACCCGTTATTGACGGTAAGCTTGTTTATGATAGATCGGATCCCTCGACCCAGCAATATTGTCCACTCTGGCCCAGTTGCTATCCCAGGCCTCACGGCTTTAAAACGCGTTGCTGAGGGGAAGGTAGGCACGGGAATTTCAAGCACCCACCAATCTCCCTCCACAACCGATGTGGGATTGGTTACCGGGGCACAGGCGCCAACAATCCTGGCGGGGGCCCAACAGTCCTGGGCCCAGGACACAACATCCCCCCCCCAAGCCCACACCGGTCCCGAGACCAACCACCCTCTGATACCAATTGTTGGGCAGAGAAAGAAGGGAGTGATGGCAAGAGGGGGGGGGGGGTGAATTGCCTTTTAAAAAATGATTAACAAATTAAAATCAAAGTTGAAAATGCAGCGGAAAATAAAAGAGGCAATCACACAAGAAATTGTTAACGGAGTTCGGCCAAGAACCCGGCCTACGTCTCCGCTCCCAACTCAACCGTTGAGAGATTCCTACCGCTTGCTTTTCAATGGTTTTAGCAAGAAACCCACTAGGCTTTGAGGTAGCACTAGGACCTATTACGGCTTGCTTTTGAATTGGTTTAGCAAGAACCCACTTGCTTTTAATGGTTGAGCAAGAACCCACTAGCCTTCTTATAGGTGAAGGCTAGCTCACCTATGAAACAAGCCTTTTAAAAGGAAAGGCTTGAAGAAACCTCTTCACACCTTAGTGGTGATGTGAAACCCAAAAGAAAGAGGGATGAGAAAAGGTGTTGGGGTTTGTAGGCACAAACCCAAATTTAAAGCTCAAAATAAATATACAATAAAAACCGTATTTGGAGAAGCCTTGGGCACCTTTGATTGATTGGAGATGTTGAAGGCCACTTCCAAGCTTCTTTGAAGGAGCTCCTTGGATGTGGAAGTTGTTGGAGCAAGATGGGTTCCTTGAGTGAAGTCCCCGGAGGTTGGCCAATTGATACAAAATATGTCCGTTGGCTTGGTATATGATCCGGGTAATGTCTGGGGCTTCCTCAGCCTTTATTTATAGAGGGGGAACCCTTATATGGCCGTTAGAGGCCTTTGGAGCCGTTGGAGAGGCTTAAAGAGCCGTTGGGAGCCAAGTGGGCCAGCCTGGTCAAACTGCAACGGCTAGTTTGACTGGCTCCACCGGCTGGCCGGTACAGCTCCACCGGCTGGCCGGTGCCTTGGCAGAGGAGACAAATTTTGGTCCAGGCTCCACCGGCTGACCGGTGGAGGAGCCACCGGCTGGCCGGTGGGGAGACAGTAGCTCACACTATTCAGGCTGGGTGCCACCGGCTGGCCGGTGACAGAGCCACCGGCTGACCGGTGGAACCTGGCAGTGGGCAATGCCTCTGCCAGGTCCACCGGCTGGCCGGTGCTATCACACCGGTTGACCGGTGGACTGAATTTCAGTCCACTTCTTGTCCATTTTTGGGCCAACTTCTTGGCAACCTTGTGGCTATCATTCAAAAACACTTCAAACAATATTAGACAAATAATAAGGTGATTGTGATCATGAAAATCAAACAACGAGGGGAACGAGAGGTACAACAATCTCCCCCTATTTTGATGATCACAATCACCAAAACAATAAATGAAAAATACATAAATTAAAGACATGCTTAAAGGATAAAGAAAGTAAATGCTAAGCATGATCAAAAGGTTTCTCCCCCAATCAATCAAGAAATTTCTCCCCCTTTGTGATTATCAAAATAGCACGGGGCATAAAACTTGATTGAGGGAAAAGAAGTTTGAAAAACAAGATGGAGATTTTAAATCAATTGAAATTTTTGAAATTTGAATTGAAAGTTTTGAATCAAAAATTCAATAATAGTTTGAATTGAAAGTTTTGAAAAGAGAATTGAATAGAAAATTTGAAACCAAGAGTTGAAAATTTTGAAATGAAAATTTAATACCAAGATTTGAAAATGAAAGTTTGAATAGAAAGTAAAAAGACTAAAACGATCCTAACTCCCCCTAAATAAAAACAACAAATCACCGGGGAAACGAAACTATTTTTGGCCCGGAGAGACTCGCCAAAAGGGATTTTTCAATCCAAATTTGTTTCATGGCGGGTCTTCTCCTATAAAACTCATCTGAATAGAAAATAGATTTGGGTTGACCGTACCGGGCATTTTTGCAATCACACTCATAAATGAGGTGCCCGAGTTTTTTACAATAATTACAAAATTTAAAACTAGAGCTCCCCCTTACAAAAATAGTGGGTGCATGGGAGGAGGAAGCTATATTGGTATATCCTAGCCCTTGGGTGGTTATTGAAATTCGTTGGGAACCAAGAAATTTTGAAAGATTTTGTTCCCCTTGGGTGAATTTGGCTAGGGATTCTCTAAGGTCCTTGATGGTTGATTCCAAAGAATCAACATTTGGGAAATTTTGGATTTTTAGGGAGAGTTCCTCCTTCTCTTTGAGAAGTTGTTCTTTTTCGGAGGAAAGTTTTTTGAAATTCTTTTTTAATGAAACAAATTTGGAAGAAAGTTCGTGAAAACCTTCCTCCAATTGATCTCTAGCGTATTGGAGATCCTCACAATGGACTAACCAGTCCATCCCAGGAATTAAATCTAACCCTGTCTCTCAAGAACAATGATATTCCACAAGAAGGGGTAACTTCTTAACTCTTGGGGCTATCCCTGCACTGGCATATTCTCCCTATCTATATTCCCAATGGTGTATCGAGGGTCATTACACAATTGTGAAACTGTATCTCTAGATAAAAATTTCCACGATAGATATAGAAATAAAAGGGTTTGAATCACCTCTATAAAAAAAGCAGATACAAAAGTAGAGTCTACTAGAATAGTAACTCGTATTGTAGAAGGTCCCGCAGCCTGATCCACAGGTATCAGCTATAAGGTATGCAACTGACCTGATCCACAGCCTATGCAACATATGGGTTACCATCATCATGAAAATTCTACTATAGCTTATGGTGATCAGGGATCAGACAACCACAACCACGACCTCATCCTCAACTAGACCAGCGGTGCTATTCCAACTCCCTGCTTGTCACCGAAAAAAATAAGTTGCTCCTAATGGTAGAGCTAGCACATATCCTTTTCCACTTGAATATGGTAGAAATGTCCTACAAAATCACTAAAGATGAACCATACGACTGAAATCTCAACACCTTATAGGGTATCTATAACATTGGGGCTTCTTATTCCCTAGTTTTCCACACTGATGATACACCATAGAGATATCAAACTAGATACCCTGGTTGCGACTTCCCAAAGGAAAAACCTCGAGGGAATATTTCCAACCACAAGAAGAACTACTGGTATGATGTTTCACTATTAATTTAAATCTGGTACTTGGGTCATCCCTTAGGTTACTCTTGGGGATAAGGTCCTAATAAACTATTGTGGAAAAGGTTGTAAGGAGAAAGACATTCACCTGAATTCAAATGGCATACTAAATCCCATCCTTAAAACTTCTAGCACACCAAATCTCATCACTGAATAGAAGTGGTTAAATGTTCTGCAAATCTGTGAAATGTTCTGAATACTCCATAAATAACATAGAACACTAGTAGAGATGCATGAACTATCTAGATCTGTCATCCCTTAGTGCCTAAGTAGAGAACTTGTCATAGAAGGATGTTTGGAATTCAACCCATAACATGCCCTGATGAAGACCGTCCTGGGTAACCACATCCCACCATTGCATTGCCGAATCTCAAAGAATGTATGTAGAAATATTGAATCTCTTCACCAAAGGAATTTACAGATGTTGAATGATAGATATCATGGCATCTATCCAAGACTCTTCATCCTGAGAACCGCCATCCCCTGAAAAAGTAATAGGGTGATGCTACTGGAACTCGCGGGTCAGATCAGCCATCATAGGTGCAACCTATGGGACACCTTTTATAGACTAAATAAGATGTAAAAAACTATCCTAGACTTGGTAATCAATTCCTATATAAGGTATAGAACGTGATTACTCAAGTGGAAATCCTGGAAGTAAGACTAGTGGCTCAGGGCCCACCATGTCTGCAGTATGGTCTCCACCACCTTCCTGGCGAACAACACAAGGATGTCATGATAGAATTGGCCTAAAAATTCCAATAACATGCCTTAGAACAAGATTATAATCATAAGAGAGCATCAATATCAGAAGATTAACATAATTAAGCTCACTACCCAAGGCATAATACCAGAAAATACCCACTTAGATGGCCAGTTATCGGTAAGTGCTCAAGTATAAGATTCATTTTATTTTGTAGTTAATTTCTAGGTTCACTCCTTAACTTTTCATAAATTTAACAAGGAAGAATAAATATGTTCATCCAAATCATTTTAGATTCTAGGATTAATTTTATAATGGATATTCATTTCTAATGAATCAGTGCCCATACACCTACCACCAGAGTTGATACACATTTCTTTTTAATATAATGGCTTGACTTGGTAAATTACTGATCCAAACCCATGGGGGCCCATACACCTTATGAATTGAGACCGAAATTCACTCAATAGAAGCCAATGTAATACAAGTACAAGAAACTATTATAACATCACTCAGTAATTACAGGCATATTAGGTAATGAAATGCACATATATGTCATGGAAATATGCATGACATATCAATTCTAGGTTATTATAATGACGTATGTAGCAACAATCCTTGACCTCATATAATTGGGATAAGAGTGAAATAAATTCTCAAAAGGGTAATAATGGAAAACACCACACAACATGTGAATCACCCAATGGTGAAATAATACCAACTGTAATAGGAAAGATAGAACAACAATTGCAATATGGGTAACTTGGTTTTACCCTGAATATGGGTCTCTGACACCCAAACACGACAAATGAACAATTCCCAGGAATTTCTATTCTCCAATATATTGTCTCCAAATAGTAACTTATGAAAAGATAACTTCCTTTGATACCACTTTGTGACATCCCAGACTCGGATGCCACTTAACGGGTGCCCGAGCCTGGTGGGCCACAAGGCCTGAAGTGCATATTCCTGAACACAAGAGGCTACCGACTAGTTACAAGGGTCCAGGGACATTCCATGGGAAGACTATGGACTCATTAATAGAGTATAACATAGAAGAAGGAATATAAAGGAATATTCAATAGTGTAAATAATATAAATAAACAGTGAAAGAAAACTGATGAAATAAATAACTATGATAAGTATAACTGTAACAACTGAACAATGATGATGTTGTGTCATGTTACTAGATAAATGGAAGACATGGATTCAAGGAAATATGCATAACATGCTGCACATGTAATAGAAAATAAATACTACTCCAAGCATCTTAAGATCCAACATGGTCATCTCCTATCAATATACATCATAATCAGTAAACAATCAATTATTGGAAGCCATATGCTTCCCTTTATCAACACCTGCAACCATGCAATCTTCTCCGGGTACCAAACGATGCATAGAGAGCGTGTGAGATAAATCTAAGTGGGCCACCACCAATGGTGTCTATAACATCTGTCTAGTGTAATGGAATATAGCAGTGTGAATGCATGAATATATAAGTAAATCAAGTAGTACAATAAAACTAAATACCCAAGTACCTGCTTTAGCCCTTGGCTGATGTCTGAACATGTAACTAGTTAATTATTTAAGAAATTACCATTTAATATTAATAGGTCATATGAGGCATAGCCAACACTGGAATTACCTCATGATAGTATATGTAGTGAAGGTCTCAAGACTTAACAAGGAATCCTAGTAATGATATCCTGTGAGGGAGTTCTAGGGTAAAAACCAAGGTAATGTAACTCATGGAAATCTAACTCAGTTGTATCTAAATCTAGATAAAGGATAAGAGTGTAATCCAAGGAGTATAATCCAATCCCTTCATCAATAATGCACCTACCATGTCTAAGGAGGGCATACAAGGTAAAATGGGGCTAAACAAGGATTGGGTCCAAGGAGTGTATCCAAGGAACCTGCTTGTCAATGATAGATCCAAGGAGTGTATCTGAGGTATCCTAGAACAATTAAGGGGACCCAATGGTATTATACTGGGCATCAAAAGAATATACAATAACTAGATTCTAGGTGGGTATCCACCTAAGTAAACTATATCCTTGAATCAGAATGGGGTTCCCGAGACCCAAGGTATTCTCCTCTTAGAATCCAAGGTGAGCTCGGGTCAGTACATTCCTATTTTATATTGTAATAATCTATTAATTCATTTGGTTTAATTATTTCCTCCCATTAGTGTGGAATGGTCAAGTAGAGCTCAAACCATTTATTTATTAGTCCATGCCTTGTCTTCCATTAGTTTTGATAGGCCACGTAGCTTTGCAACAATTTCATCAAGACTTATTTAACTATTAAGGCATATTAAGTTTATGTGGTTCACTCCACTACCTTCCATAAACATGGAAATGGGTTATATGGGTATGTAACCTTTAATAAATTTCTTTAAATAAGTCCAAGTTATATACTTTGTATACTTTCCATTCCACATTTCGCATTTAATTGTCATTTGAACCACTTATCCTAGGTGGGTAAAGTGGTGAGCATACATGTTACATGCCATTATGAAATCCTTAATAAATAACAAAACCTTTATTATAGGAGGGATCACATTTAGGTAGGTCAAACAAGGGAACACCCAAATGGTGGCACAAACTTATCAAAACACTAAATCCTAGTTATGAAAAAACATTCAATATGAGACGAATTGAGTTGTGGGTGTAACCAAAAACAACTAATCACATATTTAGAAAGATCATAACCATTCGATTCTAATATGTATAATCCTGGTATATAAATTTTAAGAAACACTCCTCGACGGAACGACGGGCCCCACCCGAATATCCCAAAATCCATGAAGTCTAGGGATGATTTGTAGACCACCCACCTTATGGTTGTACGATCCTTCTCCTCTGGTATCAGCCCTTGATTTGCTTGGGATCGGAGTAGATGTAAGAAAAGGTGAAAAAAACTCACACGGAGATAACTAGGTCAACCGTGAAAGAGAATAAGAACTTCTAAAGGGGACTTAATTACATATTTTTGTGCATCCAATGTGATGAATAGAATCTCGATCGGATGTCGAACCAAGGAGATATCTTGATCATTAGTCTTCACCTTCAAAAATATCGAAATGGATGAAAATGGAGGAAAATACCACTGGCTCTTAGATTAGGAAGGAGGATGATTAATATATCATTAAGGCTGTTTTGGACATTTTACATAGGATTTTAGCCTCTGTTGAGTTTTTATGAACTATTAGTCAAATCGTGCGGGACAGTTCTACCTGAAATTACTTCCTCTGCATGATTTGATAAAACTATGGGAAAGTCACGCATGGGTACCTGGGAAAAGGGGCACTCACATGGTTAGGCCACATGTTTCTGCACTAACCATGTGAGGTGTATCTGTACAAAAAAAACCTTCTACACAGTTTGGAAAACTGTGCAGAAATCCCACAAAGTTTACTCTAAACCCTGTACAGAGTCTGTTTTCACCAAAAAGGTGGGTTTTAGGCTCCTAACAAGCCTCTGACACCCCAGGAACCTCCACTAACTCATTAGGTATCCATATTACGTCCAAATTAAAGATTTATACAGAAAATTAAAGGATCCATACTTGAGAGAAAAAATGGGGTTTTACACTATCGCCCCTCTCTACCCATCCAAACCTTAGGGTTTTAGATGGGATGATTTTTTATGTATATATTCTGAATATGGTGTGTAACGGGTCTTCTAGGATTTATTTGTACGTGTTTGGGCATCCAAAGCCAAATGTGAAAAATTTTGTTTCACCTGATGTCATTTGAGATTGTTTTTCATTGTCCTTTATGTTGGTCTAATTTTAATTGGGTGATTTTGGTTATTATGAGTTTCAACTTTATTTTTTAGTCTTTCCTATACTCCTTGAATACATGAACACATATACATATATATATATATATCGGTGTATACATACATATATTCTCTTATAGTACATATTTACTCATAGAGATGGGAATATATTCAGTAGATTAATGGGTGAATATATATTAATCTATAAATGTGTATACGTGTGTAATTTTGAAGTGGTTGCATCAAAGGCGAAGAGCTCTGAGGTTTTTTGAACTAGTATCTTATCAATGATGTATGTGTTACTATGAAATTAGTTTCATTCATTAATTATGAATATTATTGTGTTTTCTAAATTTTTTATTTTATGAATGTTTGAGTATATATGATATCCCCAAGTAATTGGAAAACTTTACATTGCGTTTTGAGTTTGGAATAGGTAGTTTTTAATATGAAATCATTGTTCCTTGTTTTTAAATGGAATGTATAATTATTCTAAGAGTTTATAAAATAAAATTAAGGATTTTTGAAATGGTTTTGTGGAACGTAAACAAGATTGGGACCGGTATTGGTTTTCAATGAGTGAAAGCAATCCTTTATGGGGAACTTGATTTTAAAATGAGGTGTTGACCTTGAAATTATATAGAAAATGGTCTCTTTATTTGATTTGAAATTATTATTTGAAATTTGTTTGGGATTAAAACCATTAAAAAATTACACAATGGCTTGTTTAAAATAGTTTTAAATAAATTAGTGGGGGCATTAAGCTTTTATTTATTTTCAAAGAGGAAAACCCTCATGGGAGGGTACCTTCAATTTTTTTTTGAATAAAATAGGTAGGTTTTAAGCATAATAAAAAGAATTAAGTTGTGTAATATGAATGGGTCAATTTGGATTGGAATTCCAAGAAATGTTTTAGTGTTAATGGCCCTATTGTAACTTCAATTTTTTATAATGAAATTTGTGAGAGACACCCTTTGGTTTCCCCTTTCTTGTATACCACATGTGTTAATTTTTTGCATTATATGATGCATGTTTCTACCCTTTTTTGGTAATATAATTATTTAATTGGTGAGTGCATGCTATGTAATTATAGAATTTAATCAATGGGTGTTGAGGGTGAGCGTAGTTATGGTTATGCTTTGTGTGTTAGAATTGGGTTTTTATGCTACACCTAACATCCTTTTTATTGGTAATGGGAAATTAGAAGCTAGGATCAAGTCTATATTTTTAATATACTAGGGATTCAAAAACTAACAATAGCCCCTCTAATCATAAATAGGGCTAGACATAGTGTTACATTCAATGAGACTAGTGAAACCACCCCTGAATTAGCTCTGTATATAATTTTAATTGATTATGTGGGGTATCAAAGTTTGAATGTTATTTAAATTGGTATCTCTCGAACCTCAGGTAAGAAAAATTAATTATAAGTATACACCCCCAATTATATCATTGAATATATAACATTTCAAGAGATATAATTTTGTAGGTAAATCCATATAATAAGTCTCTACTTTCTACCAAATGAATATGTTATTCATATATTATATATAAACCTTTGTAATGATGACACGAATCTACTAAATCTAACCACTACATGTCATTACTACCCTGAATATTCAATAAAAATCTTTAGTAATGGTTAACTCAAATATATACTTTTATAGTGTATTATTATTCCAAAGTCCATGAAAAGTAACTAGAAGCACACTTAGATGAATAGTTTATGAATATTGAGTTTATTATAAATTCATGAGACTTTTGTGTACATCATAGTAATCTCTCAATTATAGAATATCTTAAGACCAAACATGACCATTATATTATAGTTTCTCTAAGGTTAATATCAATTAATCTGATATAATTTCATAAGTTTCCACTCATCTAATCATGAAATCATGACTCTCATTCATAATATTAATGAAATTGGATTTGTCGAGGATGTTTTTTGTTCTTTATTATGAAATGAATTTCTTTTCATGTGTATTGGATCCATTTTTTTTATAGTGAAGCTCAATCACTCCCTCAATGTTATGAACCACATCATATTTAAATAAGTTTTTTTAATATAAACAACATCCTTCATAGTATTGTGTATAATGGCATACTCCAACTCTTTTATTGGGTCTATTGAAGTGGGTTATTTTTAACTCCTTAATGTTCTAAATTCAATATAGAGAAAAAAATATAAATCTATTTTGATATATAAAATCATCCTTTCAATATTGAAAACCAGGATCTATGTAACCATATAAAAATAGTTCATAGTCACCTATAATGACCTAGAATATATCATCAGTCCATTTATAAGGACATAAAATTTTAATCATAAAAATCTAATAACTCTCACCATTATTAGATAGATATTTACTAAAAATTAAGAGGTCATAGGACATATCATGTTGATTACACAATATGTAACACATGGTATATCTTATGGAAGATGCATTAGGGATTTTATATATGATATCTAAATATTTAGAAGGATCCAAAATCTTCATAATCATTTTTCCATGTAAGACTATTAAATAATCCTTTATAGTGTTCTGTATTATAAACTAATTTATCAATTTACTAATGTATATATCATGACTAAGTCTAACTAACCTTTTAGTTCTATCTCTATAGATCATCATATCATGTATATAGGTTTATTGTCTCATTTATTTCATTTAGATGTATTTTCCTAGCTGTATCATCATGAAGTGGAGAGTGGAAATATCTTTTATTATAAGAAGTGTGAATTCCACATAAGATAATAGAAACAATTCTCTTCTCCCTCAAATATTATTATATACATAAGAATAAATCAAATATTTTATAAAATAAAACTATTTTATTACATCATCAAATTGGATATTCTAACACCAAGATACCTGCTTCAATCCTTAAATATAACTTTATATCATATACATTATAGTAATTTAATTTTTATGTTCAATTCCATTATGTTATATCATCCACACATCCTCAAGTGAATTAATATTATGGTTAGTGCTTTGACAACAATTTTATATATGACATAAAAATAATGAACTATTATGGCTAGAAAAATCTAAATGGACTTTATCATCACTATAGGTGAAAAAGATTCTTTATAGTCAATAACCTTATTTTTTTTAATTTTTAGCAACCATACATATTTTATTGGTAGATAATCTACCACCCATGAAAGTTTTATTATAGAAAACTAAAATTCACCCAATGTTTTATACCCCTACAGTTTCTTCAACCAAGTTCCCAACATGAAGAGTGTATATAGTGTTAATATCAGATTCTATGGATTTTAGCCATTTAAACAAATATTAACTCTAAATGGTTTCTCGATGGGAAGTAAGTTCATCCATTATGAATGTTACTTCATTATCATTATCTATGATAAATCCATATATATTTAG
Source organism: Viscum album (assembly GCA_963277665.1). Taxonomy (NCBI): domain Eukaryota; kingdom Viridiplantae; phylum Streptophyta; class Magnoliopsida; order Santalales; family Viscaceae; genus Viscum; species Viscum album. Next base: position 1,708,987,478 of record OY728165.1, on the reverse strand, counting down.
ATATTGATAAATTATAGCTGACCTTCAAATGTTTTTTGCTACTTGGGTTAGCTCTTCTTGAGTAACTATTTATCAAACCATCCAAAATTCAATCTCTTGAACACTTCTCATTGTTGGTATTTAACTTCATTAATTTTAATTTTCCTCCCACTAACAACTTTATCCATATTTTTCTCACACAAAACACTATATCAATCCACAAACACTTTGTGTTAAGTAGGGTTTTAGATATAATATCCAGTAATTTCCTTGGGATAATAATAATATAAGAAATTTTCTAACCTATGGTCAATTTTTTCAAACTTAAATCATCATAAGTGTTCTTCACATTTGAAAATACATATAAAATAAAAACCAAGATATTTCCCATATCATATCTGAAATGGTATATTTATGGCCATGTTAAAAGGAACCCAATTTTTATGAATTAAAATAGTCTCTATAATATAGCCCCAGAATGAAATAGTAATGACATATGGAATCATTATCAACTATAACATGTATAATAGGGTATTTTTAATTCATTATGATACACTAATACTTTGTGGTGTTCTGAAAGGTGTGGTGAGTAATGAAACAATTTCATAATCTCTCAGATGATCTATAAAATCATGGCTTAGGAGTTGACTGTGTCGATCTAATCATAGAGCCTTAATTCTATATCCAAATATATTTTTTACTTTAGTCTATAACTCTATGAAATTATTCAAGGTTTCATTGATTTTATTTATAAAAAAATATCCATACTCACTTATGTCATCATAATAAAATGTATTTATAACCATAATGTTATTTTGTACACATTGGGTTATATATATCACTATACATGATGTTTAATAGTCTATCGAAAAAACCATGTTTTCTCCAAAAAGGATATTTTTTTATTTTATCCAATAAAAAAAATTTACATGTATCAAATGATTCATAATACAATGAGTCCAAAAAACTATCTCTATAGATACATTGAATGTGTTTCACTTTTAAATGTCTGAGGTGACAATACCAAAGTTAGGTGGGATTAGAATCAACACTAACCATCTTATTAGGATTTTTAGAAACATGATTACCATTATCTATAATGTAAAAAACATTCATTATATTTTCAATTCCAAAAAAAAATATCATTATTATATATACATAATAAATTTTATTCTCAATATTTAATGAAATGTCCTTATTTCATAAATATGATATAGAAATCATATTTCTATTTATGGAGGCAACAAAATAAAGGTTTTTACAATTATATGATTAATTATCTTCGTAAAACTAGATAATATATATAAAATAAAAATGTACTAAATATTTTTCCACTTACATAATTAAGATCTAGTTTATCTTTTTTAAATTATATTCTATCTATGAGTTTGTGTTTGTTATCATAGATGTGTGATGCCCACTGAATATCTAATAACCATGAATCAGAGTAAGTAAAATTGACATCTAAAACATTCTCATTCAAGGGATCTAAATTATTATACTTTATAAATATTATTAATCATATATAATAATTTTTAGTTATTATTATATTTATTACTTATTAATGATCTCAATATGATATCTATAAGGAATTTCATAAATATAAATGACATATAATTGAGTGAGTGAATTGTTTTATACATTATTATAAAATTATTTTAATGATAATTATCAAACTAAAATTGATATACCAATAAGTTATATCCATTTAGTGATCCAGGATCAATATTTCCCTAAGAAACAACCCTTATACAGTGAAACTCATTAATTTAGTTTTTTAGGTAAGTTAGAGTGCCAATCACAACAATTTTTATTTTTGGATAATTGATTTGATAACTTTTTTTTAAAATTCATCATATGGATAACATGAAACTCTATAACTTTTTCATAGCATCCCTTGGTGTTTCCCAACTAACTATAACCCCATGTAAATTCCAAAATTGAAAAAACATAAGAAAGGCCATGGGAACCACGCTATGTCATGATTCTCTATGATTAGATAATATTGAGTAACTCATTACTCAATTTCCTTATACAAGATATTATTGGGTCACTATGGTATGGTGAAAAACTACACTATTGGATGATTGAGGTCCTACCATGTGTATCTTAAATGGGAATATCATACATAGTATTCTAGGTTTATTCATTTTAAATCCCCACCAATTAAATTTTCCTCATAAAAATATTATATTAAATTTAATTACATATTATGAAATACTTATCTTTTCGGGATTTATTCATTTTTTGGATACATTATTCTAAAAATTTAGATTTTAGATTCCCAATTCGAACAACCAAAATAATGTGTTTATTCAAAACTAATATTTATCTTCTACCCAACACAAAAGTTTGTGTCCTTCAACCAAAAACCAAAATTCAAATTTTTTATACTTATCCAAAATGAATCATACACATAAGGTAAATGAAATATCCATGAAAAGTTATAGAGTGATATGATATTGATAAAATTCACATGAGTAATCTTAAGTGATAGATTTCTAAACCTATTCACCTATATGAGAAAAGGAATAAGACACTAGTTTGGAAGGAGTTATGATCCAAATAACTTCTCTATAGGGAGAATTTAATCATCAGAGAATTATATTAATGATATATATAACACCTAATATGCACAAAATATATTCAATAATTATTCTCAAACTAATAAATTTGAGAATAAATTGATGTCATGGTAGAAGAATACTAAATTTTACAGACTCATACCAAGCACGTAATGCGTGGATTTATCTAGAAGAAAAAGTTTATCACAAAAAAATTGTCATAAAATATCATAATATAAATATATATATATATATATATGAATAAATAAATAAATAAATCATAAATAAAAGAAAATTTTAAAAATTTAAACATGAGAACACTATATGAACATTTGATAAATTATAAGATTAATATATAATACTTATAAATAAGATAATTATTATAAATACTTCATAATCATAGGAATACATGCAGGTATATTTAATATAAATATTGTTTTATTCATGTTTTACATTATATTTTATCTATAAAAAATCTAAACTATGAATTAATCATTAATCACCAATATATTTTTTGATATTGAATAAATAATATCGTTAAATATGATTTTAATTTTAATTTGGGACTTTCAAATTAATATGAAAAACTCATAAAATATAATCACTATTATATTTTATCCATATTTTTGTGACTTGTATGTTCTATATTAAATATCTATATAAGTTTGAAATAAAAATATTATAGAAATATTATAAACAATGACATATAATTTGGTATGTTATATTTTAAATAAAATCCTTTAAAATTTTGAATATAATTGTTTCATTTACATTTAATTAATTAATTATAATTCAATTATAAATAAACATATAATTAAATGATTAAAATATTTCCAAAAAACCTTATTATATGATTTATAACAATCTTATAAACATAAATAACTATTAAATATCTATTTTTTAACACCTTAACATTAACCTAACATAGGAGGGTCAAGACTTGTAATTGTAAATGATTTTACCTTTAGGTAGATCCATGTTAAAAAGGAGAAATTAAATTTCATCATGTGTGAAGGTAAATTCTAGTTATCTTTACGTAGGCTGGATTTCATTAAGGTGAAGTGGGGTTACCTTTACGTACCTTTACATAATCCTTTTGTATAAACATAAACATTATTGTAACTTTACCTAAACCTATTACTTAATGATATGAACTAAAATTACTATTATATAAACCTTTTATGTAAAGGAAAAGTGTAATTAACTTTTCATATAATTTCTACAAAAATTAATTCAATATGGTTACATTTATATATAATTTCAATTTAATGGTAAAATATTGTTATACATACACACATAATCAGTCTAAATGTAGCTTTCAAAGAGAGAATTTGTTATCATTTTATGATTATAATGAAAATCAATTGATTAAAACATTTTTAATATTTTAAAAATCTTGATCTAATAGCACTTATGGTTTTATTTTGATCATATCATGATTAATGGAAAATAAGAAACACCCAACAATATTTATAAATCATTATGATATCAAACATGAAAATAAACCATAAAACAGTGAATTACTATAAATTATGCTTCGTAGCCTCCATATTGATTTTTATGGATAATTGTTTATAAAGATCATAGAAAATAGTTGATCATTGCCTATTTATTTTAAGGGGGATACACGGGCTGTGAGATCCGGATTTCTATTAGAGGACTCACTTCAGACAAAATGGATTCTAACACCTTTTCCATTGGTGGTAAACAAGATATGAGATGGAATAATATTGAAAATATATCCTTATAAAACATATGATCAAAATGGATTAAAAAAACATGAAGATACATAATCTCTAAAAGGACCACCATTTTATCTTTATATAGGTAATATATACACCCATGCATTTCATACATGTATATTACATTATTTTTATGAATATTCATTACATTATTCAAAAAAACATCTGAGGACTATAATAGTATACTGGATTTGGAACCATGGAAACATAATCATATAACATGGCGAATGATATTCAATATATCCCATTTAAATCATCCATATCCGTACCATTCACAAGTATACCCTATATAAAAACATTCTATATAACCTAGGGAAAGCAAATATAAGAAAGTGTGAGATCAAATGATCATTAAGTGTAAACAAGGAATATACATAATCATGAATTAAACATAAGGGTATGAGAACATCAACATAAAATTTTATAACCATACTATACATGTCAAAGATCATAAAAATGAATCATGGAATAAATATAAGCAGTTCATAAGACATGAATCATAAGTAAATTAAAAAACATGAGTCATGAGAGAATAACATTGGATTGAGACATAGTCTTGTAGAATACACATCAGATTATAACATTCTAATGATGTGTTTATAGATATAGGGACACTAATTATGTTACAGAAATGAAATTATTATATTGAATAAACTTATGGACATGAAACCAGGTCCTCTCATAACATCATGATCATGTAATCAAGATCACTCATAACATTATGAACTTGTAATTTGGTTCAACCATAACATTGTGAACATGTGATCAGGTTCATGCATAAGAGGCTACACTTATCGGGAGTGACACGCCGTAATCCCTAGTTGAAGCCATATAATCCTATATTGGGTTTACTCCCCATTCCTGCCATATATTACAATAATGATTTCACTGCATGTTCCATCCCTATATTATAGTATCAGGGTTCCTCCGCATTACAGCCTATTGTTAATGTACTGATTTTACTCCTCATTTTATCCATGTATTACTATACCAAGTTGACTCCCCGTTCTATCCATGTTTATATAATGAGATAAGTAAATCTTTACACAATGAATATTAGGGAGATATAAATCCCACCCATCAAATAATAGTCATACATATGTGTTCCATATGATCATAAACATTTGTGATATCATAACTCATGAATTTAAATGGGTGTTATAAACATTTCAACATATCATAACCTTTAGAAAAGTGATAGTGTTAATAAACTTTTAATCATAGGAAAACTTATGGAAATAATCATGTTTCATAATCATTTTTTCTTAGTATAGACTATAGAAGGGAAAAAAGATTCAGAAACAACTTATCATCTTAATGAAAACAAATAAAATAATGAATAATAATGGTTTCCTTGGATCATATCCACATTATTTCATAACCTATATCAAAGGATGTAATCTTACATGGAAAAGGATTTTGAATGATCACTTGGATCATTTATTAACGAAAATAGACATTTATAGAAAATCACTTTCATAAAACATTTTTAAAATCATTTTTGATTAAAAATAACATGGAAAACATGTAAATAATGTTTTGAAAATTCATTTAAAAAATTTCATGAGGAAAATATACTTTACACATTGAAAAATGATTTTTAAAATTTAAAATATTTTGTATACAATTTTATTTGAAAATGTCCTTTAAATATTATAATATAATCTTTTAAAATCATTTTAAACACTTTTCAAACATAAATCATTTACCAAATATTTTTCTTTGAAAATAAATTCTGATAACATATAAAGAAAGCATTGAAAATCATCTATATAAGGATATATGATTAAATATTACATAATTTGACTTAAGTTGATAATTTGAATTTAATTCACATTGAGGATATTTTTAGGTTTAGAGTTTTATAGAATTAGGCCATAACTATTACATTACTTCTCAAAAATTACAATGAAGACACTTATACTCTTTCTGATTTTTTTCACAATAAAAAAATCCTTAAATAAAAAGAGAATTATTTTCTTGATAAAAATATTATTGAATTCTTCATTTTTATTATCCTTCCTTATACCCTATGAATAACATTAAAAAACATGGGATGAGAATAAAAAACTCAGTAAGGGATTAAAAATACGGAAAGAAAACATTAGTTCATGAATACATAATAATCAATGAATTAATAACTATCAATCACAAAACATAAACTATTTAACATACCTCATGAAATCATAATATTTATGAATAACACATAGAAATGATAAATCATAAAGGTAACTTGTGGAATCCATAATATACATACATTGTAGCTTTCACAACAACATATGGAGTTATGTTTGGAATACCAATCACAATATATTCCCTAAATCTATTAATAGAAACATTAACGTCTACGTCTTTCACCTTACCAATTAATTAGAGAGCATCTCAGGCTCACCCTCCATAGGATTATCATGGAACTACCTATATATGTAAATAATTACCAAGAACTAAAATATATTCATAATACATAAAAAAGCATAAAGGAGTGATAAAATTTCCACATTGAAATCACAAGATATCAGTTCAATATATTGACATAATAAATTCTTTTTCAAAGACTTTTTCAATACCAAAATACAAAAAAATGTTATACAGTATTTTTTTAGAACATTATGGATTGTTAAGGAATCCAAATATCAAATAGTGCTCGTAGCGGTGAAAAAGCCATTGTCATTGCATACGTTAAAAAGAAACTATCATTTTCTAGTTAAGTAAAACACTCTAAAATGGAAATATTCCATTTTAAATCCATTGAATTATATTAAAATAAAAACAATATAATTATACACTATATAACATAAGTTCATATATACACCAAAATTTTCATCAATAAAAGGATATTGAGACGAAGACCCTTACCTTGAGTCCGACTTGTCTCATTCGTTCTTTATATTCCTGAATAATAAACTTATGTTAATTTTTACTTAAAACATATCCTTTTTCAAGTTTATTATTAATTTTATATTAATTATATTTATTTTATAAAAAATACACAATTATTTAAGTTTATATGGGTCATTTTATCGATATTCAGTAATTGAGTCAAAAATGAACATGTTTCGATAAAAATTATCAATGTAGTCAAAAGTACATCTTCACCCAAATATTAGTAATGATTTAAGTATTATATATATACAGTATATATGTATTAATATAATATATATATGTATTTAGAATATTCCATAACATTTGGATAGAATAAATGAAATACACCGTTCATAGAAACGGTAAATTGTGCGTACGCATGAACAATACTTCATTTTATTTTTCATATTTAAATGAATGAAAACTAAATAATACATAGGTATATTATAATTAAAGTATAATTTTATATTTTATATACGTTACATTAGTTCATTATTTACTTCTTTTATACCTTCCATGTATGGAATGAACGAGTCATATCACTTTGAGGGGGCGGTATTCCTCACTTCCTCAAATTAAATTATCGTATTTACACATTATGGAAAGTATAAATGTATGTTGAAAATAAAAAATAAAGGAATCATAGAGAAAATAAAAATATAATATATAATATATATAGATACATTTCCATCATAGTGTCCACCATGAGATGTGGTAGGGGAAAATTGAAAATCATCATTTTGTGAGGAAGTAGTTCTCTCTGTCCACAAAAATAGTATATTCATATCCATTAGATAGAGGTGTGTGTAAGCATAATTATAATAATTATCATAAAAACATTATAGTATATTTATGATACTGGTTTATCTATGTAATCAAAGAATAGGAAGAGCATTGGGAGTGGAGAAATTTAATAAAGGGAATGAACTTGAGATGAGACATTACCCCAAAATTTGGTAGCTTTTTTTGATTTGAGCCAAAAAAATTTCCTAAATTTTCTTATTCCCAATTTAAGGTTTCTAGGGGTAGGGTAGGGATCTTGGGAGATTTTTTTCGAATTTTTTGGTTGGGAAAATGGGCTTGAGAGGTGTGAGTAAGTTGATAGAGGTGGTGGTCTTTTATAAGGAGGAGGGGCACTTCAGGAAGGTCTTGAAATATTAATTTATTATAAATTTATTTTTGGTTCAAAATTGTCCCAAACTAATTTTGTTCAATTATAAGATGTTTTGGGGTCTAAAACTTCACGAAAAATAGGTTTTAGATAATATTAGGTCTCAAAAATAACCTTATATTTTAGTTTTAACCCTCAGTTAAAAATATTATTTCTTACCATATCTTCTTGCATTTTAATAATATATGGTAACTATAAGTAATATAAAATGACAATCGAGCCATAAGTGTATCATTACAGAAATTTTTAACATTATTTAAGTCAGTTAGAAGAATCCTAAATTTATAGGACTATTATATCATTTAATAAAATAGTATTTTTTTAAAAACACATTTATGTCAATTTTAACACTATAAAGTATTTTATTTTTGATAAAGTGATGGGAACTTTATTACTTCGAACCAAAGGAATTAAATCAAATATATTATGTCATTATCATCCATAAAAGTTGTTTATGTCATCAAAATAATTAAATTAAATTTATTTTTATATTTATAAAACCATTTATTTGAATCGATTATTAATGAAGCAAAAAATTTATCATTATTGTATCATAATTAATTTTATTTATTTAATGTATAAATTTTATATAAAAAATAAAACGATGTAGTAAATATTTTTAGATTTATAATGACATTTATAGTCGAAGATATCAGTTATATAACCCCATATAAAAAAATTAGTAAAAGATTCATGTTTATGATATATTTTTCATTACATTAAATTAATTCTTATATAATGTCATTTTGACATCCAAGTGGATGCATGGGGTCCCTAAATAGACCCATGGAGTTCCATAGTCGTACATATCACATAAAATAGTATTAGGACATTTTTAGTGTAGTTTTATATTATTATAAAATTCTTTTTTGCACTTATTTACTAGATTTACCCTTTAACCATGGTAAATAAAATAATTAATGAAGTTACTATACAATGTCAAAAAATAAAAGGTACCTATTTACAAAATTTGAACCTTATAATTACAAATATGGAATATTTTTTTATGAATTAAAAAAATTTAATTTTCAAAAATTAATTTAAAATTAATTTCCATTGTCACAACCAAAAAGCCTGTTTTTAAGAAGTAAAAACTACCAAAATGTCGACATGTTTTTATGTACAATTAAAATATGAAATTACTTTGAATAACCATAATTGGATTATATTATAAAAACACAATACAATTATACTTTAAACCAAATTAAAATTACAATCTAATTGAATAAATAAATTATATGAAAAGACATATTTTAATTAAAATGCAGTATTTTTTACTATTCATTAAAAAAATGAAATTTATCAAAAATTTCCTAAAATTTAACAAAAGTAAATTATTTTGTGATGAATATATATAGAATTTTATTTTATAAAATATTACATATAATAGTTACAAAAACTAAATTTAAAAAGGGTTCTCCATCAAAAGGCTGTAAAAATCCATTTTTAGAAAATTACTTCTTTTATCAGAAAAATTGAATTTATTCTTATATCACATCTATAAAACATATAAGATGAATTTAAAAAATTTAATTGAATATATAACATATCTTTTTTAATAAATAAAAAACTATAAATATTGATATGGTTCTATAAACACAATTATTCTCTTTTTAAATAGGCTTTCATAAAAACACATCATTAATATTCAATTTGCCTTTATTTCCCTTTATAAAAATTTGCTAACAAATGAATCATTATTTAAACATGTGTACAACATATTTTAAAATTCAGTCGATACTATTAACTCTCATTATTATAATATCTATGTGTTAAGTACCATATAAAATAATAATATTTTTATTCTATTATTTTTTAGGATAACTCAATGGTGTGTGCAATGTAAGATTTCAGAGAAACCCATCATTTTGTGTTGAGTACACTATCATACAAATCATCCTATTTATCATAAAATTGAAATTTCATTCTTAAATATTAATAGATATGAAAATGTATTAATCTACAAATCCTTGGGTCGTTAAATCATTACCCCTTTTTAGAAATTACATCCTCACAATTCTAAAATTAGCCTCAAAAACTTCATCAAAAATCCCACATCAAAGAAAGAGTCAATAAAAAATCAGTTTAAAATAAAGAAATATAACTAAAATGGTCACCCATGATAACACATACTAGGGTTCCATATATGAAAACATGGATGTGGTAGGAAAAATAACTCTCATATACTTATAGAGAGTGATATAGAACATGATCGTGGAATGTTAACAACCACAATACCATAAATTTGTGGTTGGGTAAAAGTATGATTATAATATCAAGTGTATAACATTTTTTCTTCATAATCATTTCCATAAAGTTGACAAGTTTTATTACTACCTAGACTAAGATCATTATGAAAAATATATACTTGGAAATTAGTGTTTCTTACTTTAATTTCTCTAACAAGTCATCATTTTCTTCAAAAGATGAGTATTCAAAATGAATCAAATTCTAGATAATCAAATAATCAAAAAAAGATTAACTATCTATTCATCCTGTCTTAAAAAATTAACTTGATGAAAAATATTTTGATCAAGATAATATAATCCCCACAAATAATAATCCTTTAGTAAAATAAATAATACTCTTAATCTCAAAAATTCAACAAACAATACCCAATGTTCAGCTAAGACCATTCAATAAACAATTGTCCATAAATTTTTTGAAAATAATCCAAACTAAGATAGAAACCCAAAATTCAAAATGAATTTTTCACATAGTCTTCCATTATAAATTGAATGTCTAAATAACATTGACTAATCTTAAAGTCTCACACTGAAAATTAAATAGCCTACTCACATATTCTACAATATAGGTTAATCATTTCCATAAATAACCTGAATCGCTATAAATCCACTATAAAAACATAGATTCCTACAAAATAAAATTCCACTATAACATCACAAAGGAAATCCCATAGTATTCTATTTTCCTTAAGCAAATAGTGATCGCAAAAGACAGAACATCTTCTAAAATAAAATTTATCACTTAATAACCAAATCATTTTTCTATACTAAAGATATCCATTTGATAAAACATAAGTTCCAAAATCAACTAAATATTGATATATAAATTCATTTTACTAAAATGAATAAGTCATAGGAACTAGGCACTACAGGTAGACTATTGGGAGGTGATGTGCCCTTTGGTTATGGGTTTGATTCCCAAAACTTTACTCGATGCGACGGGTTGCCACCCTTATTAAGTGTTTTCCTTTACTTAAAACTATATAATTATTAAAACATCCCCAAAATGAGATAAAATCATCAAAAATAACCAAATAATATTTCAACCTCAATGGTTATCTCATACCTCACATTTTGCAACCCAAAAAGTAATAACCCTTAATTGCCTCAAATTCAAGGATTATATAAACCCTAATGACTCGTTATAACAATTCCTACAAAATAAAAGAGAATTCTTACTAAATTAAAAAAAAATTAATGCTTAAAAATACTAGAAGTCTTCCAATGTAATCCCATCATTAATACATTTAAAAATATCAGCATCCATAGATCCAATATAACTATGAATATCTTAAAATTTAGACATATTAATCAGAAAACATTCTTCATGACCCTTTATCCATGTTTTTACATATTAGTATTTTATACTTATTTCCTGTAACAAAAATAATGCACAATTTCCTAAGATTCAATAATTTCAAAACATGATCTATGAAATAATCCATAACTTTCATAGGTCATTTTCAGTTTCTTCATCTTAAATTTTAATGGCATCCTGTATTGGTAAAACTACATTTGTAATGATCTAGATGATCCTATTCTCGAACATTCTTCGTATGGTCTGTATTTTCGTAATGACCATGAAAACTACATTTAAAACATTCAATTGATCCCTCAAAAATAACTTCATTCCCTTTCTAGAAGTCCACTGAAGACTTCCTTTTTTCATGATAGGTTATCTATTTATGACCTTCAGTACAACATCTATAAAATCATCTCATCCCTTTGAATAATTTTCATAGGTGTGTCTTTCCACATCCGAGACACATTGGGTTTTGAATATACTTATATTTATGTTTATTACCTGAACTTTCAAAGGGATTTGTTTCTCACATATATGATTCCCTAGAAAAATTACTAATTTTAAAGTGGTCAATAATTACTCAAAATAGTTGGTTATAAATAACCAAAAGATTTATCATTGTAGATACCATTAAATTTGGTTACTTTTTCTTAAAACCACCACATTTTCCTTCACATACATTGTTACATTGGGACCTGGTTGATCAAACCATTTACTAAAACCAAAATGTTCAGTGTGATTATATCAGTAACATCATCATATAATATCTTATGAATAATGTTATCACTAAGTTATACTTATTAGTTTTATCATAAACACATTAAATTTATCTAAAATAATGATGACTCTTTATAATATGCTAACCATTATGGTTATGTCACTTATGCTTAAATAACACCCTAACCTCTAAAGTTATTTTAACCTAACTCTGATACCAAATATAAGGCCCTGGCCTTCTACCTTACATAATCTTGAGTTATGTCGATAATTTGACTTTAATTTACATTGAGTATCTTTTTAGGTCTATAGTTTTAGAGAATCAGGACCCAACTATTGCATTACATCTCAAAAATTACAAAGTAGACACTTTTAATCTATCCATTTTTTTCACAAAAAAAACTAGTCAAATAAAATAAGAATTATTTTATTGATAATAATCTTCTTGAATAATTCTTTTCTCTTATCCTTCCTTATACCATGTGAATAACATTAAAAACATTGGATGAGATTAAAAAACTCAACAAGGGATATGAAATAAGGAAAGAAAACATTTGTCCATGAATACATACAAGACAATGTAATCATAATTTTCATCCATAAAACATAATCTCTTTAACATACCTCTTGAAATTATAATATTTACAAATAAAAAATACAAATCATAAATCATAAAGGTAACTTGTGTAATCCATATGATACTTACATTTTAGCTTTTACTACTACATATGGAGTTACGTTTGGAATACCCATCTTAGTATAATCTCTAAATTTCTTAGGAGAAATATTAAAATTTACATTTATCACATTACCCAATGAATTGGAGAGCTATCTAGGGATCCAACACCCTTGTTTTATCAGGGAACCAACAATATATGTAAATAATTCCTATAAACTATTACATAATCACAACAATAAAACAAGAATAATGGAAAGATTACATTTCCACATTACAATCACAAGATATCCATTTAATATATTGAAATAATCAAGGCTTTGGAAAAAAACATTTTCAATACAAAAGATACATAAACAGTGTATATGGTATTTATTTCCCTTTTAAAAAATTATGGATTGTTAAGAAGTCCATATATTAAATAATCCTTATGGCGGTGAAAAGGTCGTTGTCGTCGTGTTTGTTAAAAAGAAACATTGCTTTTTCATTTAGTAAAATGCTTCAAAAAGTAAAGATTCATTTTGAAAACTATTGAATTAAATTAAAAGAAAAAGGATATAATTATACACTATATAAAATAAGGTCGTATATAAACCAACATTTTCCTCAATGAAAGTATATTGAGACGAAGTCCCTTACCTTGAGTCCAATTTGTCTCCTTCATTCTTTATATTCATGCATAATAAAAATAGGTTAATTTTTACATGCTTCAGAATATTTTTAAAGTGTATTGTTAATTTTATATTACTTATCATCATTTTATAAAAATTACATAATTATTTAAGTTCATATCAGTCATTTTGTTCATATTCGGTACTTGGGTTGAAAATGAACTTGTTTTGATGTAAATTGTCTATATAGTCTATAGTCCATCATCACTAGAATATTATTCATGATTTAAGTCCCATAGATAAATCCATTATATATGTATTTAGATCCAGTATATATGTATTTATAATATTCCATAAAATCTACAGTTAAAAAATGAAATGCATCGTTCCTAGAGTAGGTAAGTTGTACGTGCGCATGAACGCTAATTTAGTTTCTTTTTCATATTTAATGGAATGAAAACTAAATGGTAAATAGGTATATTATAATTCCATTATAATATCATATTTTATATAATTTACCTAAGTTCATTAACTCCATCCTTTATAATTTCTATGTATGGAATAAATGATTCGTATCACTTTGAGTGGGCAGTAGTCCACAGTTCCTCAAATGAAATTATCATATTGACACATTAAGGAAATAATAATAATATGCTATAAATAAATAATTAATGAATCATAGAGACAATAAAAATATAATATATATCATATATATATATATTTCCATCACAATTTCTTCCATTATAGGTGGTAGGGGAAAATTGAACAATCATCATTTCGTGAGGCTATAGTTCATCGTCCAAAGAAACAGTATGTTCATATCCATTAAATAGAGGTGTTTGTATGTGTAGTTAGAATAACTATAATAAAAACATCATATTATATTGAGGATAATGGTGTTTTTATGTAATAAAATAATATGAAGAGCATATGGAGTGGAGAAGGAAAATAAAGGAAAGAAACTACAGAAAATCCATTGCCTCTAAATCAGGTAATTTCTTTTAATTTTAGGAAAACTTCTCTCATGAATTGCTTTATACTCAAGGTAAGGATTATAAGAGGAATGGAGGGATGTTTGGAGCTTATTTGAGTAGAATTTGGGTGAGGCAAGGTGCTTGAGAGGTGTGAGTAAGTGGGTAGAGGTGGTGTCCTTTTATAAGAGTGATTAGAGGCACATTAAGATGGTCTTAAAATATTATTTTATTATAAATTGATTTTTGGATTAAAATAATCCCAAACTCATTTATTTCAAATATAAGATTATTTTGGGTCAAAAATGTCTCAACCAATAAGTTTTAGAAAATTTTAGGTCACAGAATTTACCATATCTTTTAACTTTAACCCTTAGTTAAAAACATTAACTCGTACCACGTCTTCTTACATTTTAATAATATAAGGTAACTATATTTACTATAAGATTTAAAGTGAACCATAAGTTGATCACTAGTGAAAATTTGAACAATATTTATGTCACTTTTGTTAATATTAAATTTTTAGGACTATTACATCATTTAATAAAATAGTATTTGTTCTCAAAACACATTTATGTCAATTTTAACACTATAAAGAAATTTATTTTTTAAAATTCATAAGAACTTGATTCCTTCCAACCAAAAGTATTAACTCAAATAAAATATGTCCATATAATACATAAAATTCATGGATTTAATAAAAATATTCAAATTAAATCTATTTTCATATTTATAATATAAATTATTTGAATCCATTATTAATACAGCAATCACTACATCAGCATTGTGGCATAATTAAATTTATTAATTTAATGTCTAAAAATTATAAATAAAATATCATGATTTAAGAAATATTGTTAGATTTTTAATGAAAAATTATATTATAAGATATTAGTTATATAAAATCATATAAAAAATAGTAAAAGATACATGGTTATGTTATATTTCCCTTTAACTTAAATTAATTCTTATAAAATGTGATTTTCACATCCAAATGGCACTATGAGGTCCAAAAATCGACCCAAAAATTCCCATGGTCGGAAATAGCTCATCTAATAGAAATATGACTTGATTTAGTGTATTTTAATATTATTATTGTAATATTTTTTACCCTTATTTAGCAGATTTACCCTTTAACCATGGTAAATAAAATAATTGCTGAAGTTACTCTTCATAATATCCAAAAATAAATGGTGAATATTTACACAACTTGAACCACCTTTTTCCAAATTTAGAATCAATTTTTCAAAATTCAATATAAAAAATTTTCTGAAATTAATTTAAAAATATTTCCCATTGTCAAAACCAAAAAACGTGTTTTTAAGAAATAAAAACTACTAAAAGATTAACATGTGCTTATATCCAATTAAATTGTGAAATTACTTACAATGACCATAATTGGATAAAATGATAATAACATAATCCAATTATACTTTAAAATCAATTAAAGTTACAATCTAAATATATAAATTAATTAAATGAGAATCTAGTATTGAATTAAAATGCAGTATTTTTCACTATTCATTAAAAAATGATCTTTATTAGAAAATTACCAAAAAATTATCCAAACTAAATTTTGGTGTCCCTATTCTATAAAAAAATTTATTTTTTCAAATAGACCAAAAAAAAGTGACAAAAACTAAATTTAAAAATGGTTCGCTATCAAAAGGTGGTAAAACTATATTTTTAGAAAAATACTTCATTTATTAGAAAAATGAATATATTCTTATATCACATCTAGAAAAATTATATGGTGATTTTGAAACATTTAATTGAATATAAAACATATATTTTTCATTAAATAAAAATCCATAAATGTGATACAATTTTATACACACAATTATTCTCTTTTTAAATAGGATTTCATATAAACACATCCTTTATATTCAATTTATTTTTATTTCCATTTATAAAAATTTGTTAACCAATGAATAATTATTTAAACATGTGTAAACCATATTTCTAAATTCATTTTATACTATTCATTTCGACCATTCCAACGATTAGGCGTTAACTACCATTTAAAATAATAATAATATTATCGTATTATTTTCTAGTATAACTAAAAGTTGTTTGCAACGTAAGATTTTGGATAAACTCGTTATTGTGTGTTGAGTACGCTATCAGGAAAAGTTTCCAATTTATTAAAGAATTAGTATCTTATTTGTAAATAGTAATAGATATTAAAATTTATTATTATATAAATACCTAAGTCATTACAATCTAATATGCACTATTAATCATATATATTTTTTGAAATGGTTTTCCTTGAAAATATCCTATGAAACATATAATAAAAGATTTGAAAATCATTTAAAATGCTTTTTAAAACATGAAATATTTTTTAAATCCTTTTCTATGAATAGAAAATTTGAAATAAGTAATGCATGATTTCATAATCATTGAAAACACTTTTGAAAACATAAATTATTTTAAAAATCCTTTTATTTGAAAAATAATTAAAATCTAATATAATAACCATTTTGAAAATATTTTTAGAAAACATGGTTTTGAAAGTAATAAAATTTCTTATCGAAGAGATAAATAAAGTCAGATTTTCATTAAAAACATTTCCTTAATTATCTTATGTACTAAAGAGTAAAAAAATGGGGCAGCTGCAAAAATATATCCAAAATAACTAGTGAATAATAAAGTTCAAGATAATTATTGAGATATAGATCATATGATTTAATTAGTGTAAGTATAACAAAAAAAATCCTTATAAATTATGAGATTTTAGTAATAAAATTATACCACTTTGGGGAATTTGAATCATAATCTCCATGAAATAATAAAATTACATGAAGCATAAAATAACTTGAAATGGAGTATATTCATGATATAATAGGTAAAAATTCAGAATATATGTAACAACTAAAAATTTTATCAATTAAAATTTCATTATTATAATGATTTTGTATAGGACAAATCACATACATTCACTTAGAGAACACAATGAAATATTTATCAATAAAGAATGAATTAAATAAGTGTATTTTCTATAAGTTAAAGAATCTATACTAATGAAATGGTTACATGAAATTAAGAATAGTAATTCGACATTTATAAATATTAAATCAGCCAAATCAATTGTAAATTTACTATAGTAATAGTAACTTTACCACAATAATACTAATATGACCCTTTTGAGACCTTAGCTAGTTTTTCCGAGTGTTATAAAATCAGATATAAATTAAAAATCTGTATATTTTGGGTAAATGATGATTTTCACTAAAAATAAAATTTCTCATATTTATAAAAATATTTCAATAGAATTTAGTTGATTTTTTAGTTCTAAAATTTGAAAAATGGATAGGGTGAATTTTTGTGAGTTTTCTGAAATACATAAATCTTTTGTGAATAGAAAAATATGATAATTTCTAATAAATGGTAAATACATGAATTATTGAGTAATATATTATGTAAGGCTGATAGAAGGCCATAAAATAGACATCAAATTCACTCTTTACTTTATTTATTCATGGAAATTAAAACTATTCATAAAACTGAGCCAAGTAGTAAACTAATTAATAAAATAATCAAGGACCCCCCATCCTCCACTGTAAAAACCACACAAAACCACCTCTTATCCTCAAACTTATAAGCCATGAATGTTTTCTCAATTATAACCAAATACTATTTTCTAGTCTCACTCCCATATTTAGTTGGTCCTGGTCAAAACAAAAAACCAAACAAGGTATGTTATGGAGGTTCTCAAAGAGGAGAATTCAAGATTTAAATCCTCTTTATTTTTCTTTTAATTTCATTTTTATTATCTTATCTCATCCTCACATACTCTATCCGAATGATCATGATAACTCCATTATAATTTATATACTATAATTACATAATGATAAGGGAATATACTTCATCAAATTATTTTCACTCTACTATTTATAAAAAACATCACCCTTGATGTGAGAATTTAACAACATCATGGATGCTGTGTTTTAAAATTAAAACATCTCCTTTAAGGCTGGTCATGAAACAATTTTTTGTGGTTTAAAAAACATTAAATATATTTATTATATCCTATTTTATATTCTAGAATAATTTTATACACATTATGTTAATCAATAAATGTAATCTAGTTTAGGATGACTAAGAACCTACCTAAATGATCTAAACGATTATCATTAAAGTTATAACTAATTATACATCCTCATCCCAAATATACTAATTATTTAAATAAAAATTGAATATTATTTATGTTAATTAATATCATATAACATCAATTATGGATATCCTTTCCCATTTTATATTATATTTCCTACGTATATACAAGTCATCAAATATTGAATACTAAGGAAAAAATTGCAACTAAACGATAAAATTGTATATTATAACTCCTAAAAAAGACCATAAAAATTATTAAAATTAAATTAACTCTAATAAATATATAAAATGTCATCATTTAATTAATAAATTTAGTTAATATTTTCATGTGTGACATTTTATCTAGGTGCAGAACGCTTTCAGATATTAGGTTAGGGTTTCATACCGAACATTCATTTTCATTCTGGTTATGATTTCTCCACCTATACACCAATGTAATTATTCGTTATTTTTATATAATTATTCTAAATACTATTTATAAATTTAAAACTAAATAATCTATACCATTTTATCTTTTTATAAATATTACATGTTTTACAAGGTTTCCTTCCCAATTATTCTCGATTCCGAAGCCTGATTAAGGGGAATGTCTCGATTTTTTACCCATTTTAAAGGACCATCCATAATCTGTTTTAAGACACCATTATTTTTCTAAAAACACTAATTTTTTCATGAAAACAAAAATTTTTCTCTTATGGTTTTTTAAAAATAATAATTACAAATACAAATGATTTTTAAAAAAGAACTCCTCTTATAAAAGAAAAGGGGGATTTCACTCAAGGATTTCTTGATGATTTTAATAGAGTATTTTCATATATTTCAACACATATATTGAATTATATTTCTTATTTAGTGTTAAATATTATTATTATAATCTACCATATTTCAATAAATTGTTTGTGATTAGTTTGACCATGGATGTGTTATTGTGATACCATTAACCATACTACTCAGAATGGTTAGTGGTTATGATTACAGATTGGATAATGTTAATTACATTTAATATGTAAATGTTTTTTTATCCCCATTAAAAGGAGGAATTAATTGGAATTATAAAGTGATGGGTGGTTCCCTCTATATCCCCTCCATGCATCATTAGGTCGCGAGAGACAAAACAAAAGTGAATTTTGGATAAGGCCTAACTAATGAATATTCAGATGTCTTGGATTAGGACTTAATGGTATGTTTCAGATGACTGTAATTACTAATTACCTCATTATGATATTATTAATTGATAATCAAGGTGAATATACAACGAGTAAAATATCCTTGGTTAAGCATCATTAACATGTGGTTATTTTCATGGAAATAATTATTCATCTTTTATTCATTTTTATTATTCTCATGTTTATGTTTTAATTGAATGGGTTTTTCATTCACCATGAATTATTGTTTTTATTAGTTTATGATTTATTTTTTACCCATACTGGGAATCTAATCTCACCCCTTTTTATATTTTATTTTCCCCAGGTTGTGAAGATGTGAATTATGAATGACCTACATGGATAATCTTGGAGTTTGTTTGTGTTTCCAAAGAAGATGATTTTTGAATTTTTTTATGATATAATTTAAAGTTTTTTTATGAAATATATCTTATAAAATTACTATATTTATCTGTAATTATGGATGTGTGTTACAAGTTTATTATACCAATGTAATAAAGCAAGTCCCCAACTCTGGAAACGGTGGTCAGGGTTTTTATAGTTGGTACCAGAGGAAGTTTAGTATAATGCTTAGAAAATAGGCATATAAAAAATATATTAGGGAATATAAACCTAAGGTAGAATTTTAGGAAAGAATCTAATGACATCTTTGAATTTTTATAAGTGATAGATTTTGTTTTTCTTCGTAGAAATACATCCCACTCTCGATACTACAACTATACGTGGTTCTGGAACATATGTTCCTAGACGTAACAACTCCAACAAGGTATCCCAGGCTAGACTCAGGGTAACTTGGTACATAACAACAATCCTCACTACACACTTGGTTTGGAAATCCTAGGGGATATGCTTTGAAAAATTGAAATTTTCTTTATAAAACATTATGATGTATTTAATAGTAAATATGTCCCCAAGGAAACCATGTTTATGAATATGGGATTAGCTATATAAAAAAATATCAATTTATGTTAAGTGTTTTTCTGTTTTGAAATTATTAATTATGATTAATAACCTAATTGATATATTCCATTATTTAGAAATGGTGCATAGTGGAAGGAATGGAAACCCCATCAACACACATAATCCATGTATGGATTTATATCCTATTCAAGATAATGATGTTGGTCCTGGATCAATTATTGGTGCTGAGAAACCTAAAAATATAATGTGACAACTGATTTCAATTATGAACAATAACCTTACTCATATGGAGAATCCAATCCCACAATTTGAGGGAGAAATGTTAGAGCACTTTATTCAACAACATCCTCAATCATTCAATGGGACTATTAACCCATTTGTATCAGATTAGTGGATAAGTTTTTTTGAAAATATATTTCTCACTTTGAGATGTAATGAAATAGACAAGGTTTCCCTGGTCTTTTATCATCAATCAAGAGTTGTAGATCAGTGGGGGTTATTAATTCAGAACACAATAGAGGAGTAATAAATAATAGACCTGGAGTGGAGTGATTTCAAATAATTTTTTTAGAAAAATATTTTCCTCATTTCCAGTTAGTAGATATTGAGAGGAAATTCAAGAGTCTAAAATAGAATGAGGACGAAAATGTTTCCTATAATTTTGAAAATTATAAAAGGATAATAATGCGTAATTAATACGACATAGAAAATCCAATGAGAAATATAGATTAACTCTATTTTGGTTTAAAAAAATTCTTCTAAAAGGGAATTCTCTCCCAAACCTTCCCATCATATGAAGACATAGTATCATGTGCTACCAATACTGAGAATTAATTCTCTCTATCTTATGACTTTCAATGTAAATACGAGAATAAGAGGGTAGTGGAGGAAAGAATGGATAATGGGAATAATCAAAAAGTTAGTTTTCTAATGTGTGATACTTGTGTAAGGAAACACCTTGGTGCCTACTTAAAAGAAAAATGTGTTTATTTCAATTTTTGAGAAGAGGTCCCCCAAGGTCATGACTAAAATGAATGAAAGAATATACAAATATTCAATACTATAATTTTTAATATAGGGTAAATTATGAAAATTATTGTTCTAGGAATCATAGAAAATTTCTCCAAATAGGGCCAAAGGAGAAAGTCAAGCTTATACAATCACAACTACTGAGTTTCAAGTTTCTAATGATATGGTGGTAGGTAATTTAATAACTACCTCAAACTTTCACATTGATTTTTTTATTATGAATCCTAAAATTATTTTATATATTCATTATTTTCAAATAAAATAATACATTTCCCTTTTTTATCAAACAATGATGTTGTTAGTAAAACTTCATAAGTAAAGTATCATTATAAAAAATATGTGATTAGTAGTCCCCTTCATGACACATAAATGTTCATTAATTCTAGACCTTATAATTATACCTATGAATGACATTTATATAATCCTTTTTATTAATTTTCTTTCAAATTAGGATGAAAACATCTATTTTAAGATTAATAATGTTGGAATTTTTGATAATGATGTAGAATACCTTTTATTTATAGGAAAAACCTCATCATCAGATTCATATATAGATTCACCCCCAATATCTCTACTGAATACAATTATTGGGAGAAAGAGAAAAAACTATATACGGGTGAGGAAAGAAATACTCAAATTGATGATGTACATATTGTCCAAGAATATGTTGATGTATTTCTAAAGGATTTAACTGGACATCATCCAGAGAGGAAAATTGAGTATTTTATTGATTTAATTTATAGTGTAAGGTATATATCAAAGACTCCATATATAATGGACACAATAGAATTATTAGTGTGAATGAAATAACTATTGGAGTTTGGTAATAATGAGTTTATTCACATTAGTTTTTTTGAATGAGGAGATCATATTATTTTTATTAAAAAGAAAGATGTATCGATGAGGCTTTACATTGAAAATAAGGAGATCAATGTTATTATGATAATGAACAAGTATCCTCTTCATTTTATTAATTATTTATTCGATCAGCTTCATGGAGCCCAATATTTGTAAATGATTGATCTTTGATCTGCATGTCATTAATTTCATTTGAAGAAGGAAGATTTTCCAAACATAGAATTTCCTATCATTTAAGGGCATTATTAGTTTATAGTAATGCCTTTTGGACTGAAAAATTCACCCTCTATTTTCATGGAGCTAATGAATAGTATTTTCAAGTAATATTTTGAAATTTTTTTGTGGTATTTATTTATGATATATTGGTATACATTATAAGCAACAAAGATAATGATAATCACTCACGCATTGATTTTAAGTATCATTGATGAAACGAGTTAGGTGAAATGTCTTGAATGTTTGAATTATGGCTTCAAATAGTTTATTTTCATGGACATATTTTCTATAAATATGTAATATTATTTGATCATGCAATGAAAAAATAAGTCCAGGAATGGCCTACACCAATGAACATAACTGAGCTACGCAATTTCATTGTTTTAGCAGGATACTATCGGCGTTTTGTACATAATATTTCTTGGTTAGCTATATCGTTAACCAAGAATACTTGTAAAGGGGTTTTGTAGGTATGGAAATCATAATTTAAATAATTTTTTTGAATAATTTAATATGAGATAAGTGAATTCTCCAATCTCAACTCTACTATCAGAAAAAGGTGGATTTGTTATGTATAGTTATTCTTTAAAGAAATGACATGGTTGTATCCTTATACAGTGTTATAGTGTTATCACCTAAGAATAAATGATGTTAATACCCCATTAATATAAATATACAATTCATGATCTTGATTTATCAGCTATAATCATTACTTTGAAGGTATAGAGACATTATCACTATGGTTAATGATTTTAGATATATACAGATCATAGGATTTTGTAATATTTCTTCTCATATAAGTAACCCAACATGAGGAAATGGTGATGGATAATGCTACTAATGGATGATGATTGTTCAATACACTACCACCAAGTAAAGTCAAATAAGGTAGAAAATGCTTTGAGTTGGAAGGATCATGGAGTTATGACCAAAATGTGGATTGTCAAGTACACTATGTACATGGATCTAAAGAGGGTGGATAAGGGAATTATCAACGATGGTGAAATATTACTAATTTTGAAATTGGTTTCCCAAACATAATTATAAGAATGGATCAAAAGGTCTCAGTCTGATGATGAGAATATTCATAATAAAATTAAATATATGGATTATGGTAAGTTAGAATACTTTATGTCTAAACATGAAATTCTTAAATTTGGGATAAGGCTATGTATTCCCTCTATAACATAGAAAAAAGGAGAGTTATTGGATGATGTTCATAGCTTGAATTTATCTATATACCTTGGTAACACTAAGATATATTTATATTTGAAGGAACATTTCATGTGGGATAATATGAAATGTCAAATTTCTTATTATCTATCAAGATGTTTAGTCGATCAATAGTTGATGGTTGAAAGACAATATCCTAAGTGATTCATTAAACCTATTCTTATAACTACATTGAAATGGGATGAAATATTTTTTTATTTTGTAATTGTATTACAAAAAACCCCATGATAGAATGATGAAATATGGGAAATTGTTAATCAACTTACCAAATCAGCACATTTCTTCACTATAAGGGAAGATTTTCACTACAATGCCTTGAAAAATCTATATAAATGAATTTTTTAGACATAATGGGGAAACTATTTTAATATTGTCTCCTCAAGATCCAATATATACAGTGAAATTCTGGAAAAGTCTTTAAAAATATTTAGATACTAAGATTCATTTGAGCACTGCTTCTCACTCTAAAACTGACGGGCAATCAAAGAGAATGATACAAATGTTAGAATCCATGTTGAGATTTTTATCACATGAATTTTAGGGCATATGGAATTAGTATTTATCTATGGAATGTTTTTCTTGTAATAATACATTATTTTCTAGAATTCAAATGGCACTATATTAAGCATTTTATGGAAAGATATGTCACACGCCAAATTTTATGGATGAAGTTGGTGAAAGGAAGCTTGTAGGACCATAGCTTTTGTAGAAAACAATCGAAAAGTTAAACACTATTCATACCATATCAAAGCTTCTCAAATAAGAAAAAGAGCTATACCAATAATCGAAGGATGGATTTGGAATTTCAAGTGTGAGATCATATTTTCATGAAAGTATATCCATTTTAATGGAATTATATTATTTGGAGAGAAAGGAAAACTAATCCCTATGTACATCAGCCCTTTTGAAATCCCGAAGAGAATAGAAGGTACGGCTTATAATGTGGAAATTACACCTAGCCTTTCAAAATTTAAATATGTGCTCCACATCTTTTTTAAGGAAGTACTTTCTAGACCCATCTCATGTTCTCACCTATGAAGTAGTAGAATTAGAACACGATTTATCTTACTTTGAAGAGACTATCTGTATTTTAGACACCAAATAATAGGTGTTGAGGAATCATATGAATTGGTTGGAAAGTTACTACGAAAAAATAATTAAAATGAAGAGTTGATGTTTGAACCATAAGAACTTATGATGAAGAACTATCCAAATCTTTTTATGAGTTAACATTTTAGAAATTCTGAGGAAGAATTTTTTTTGGAATACAGAATACTACACCCTTGAATTATATCAATGAAATTTCACTTGTTATAATTATTTTTCATAGTATAAATCACATAAAATCACTTATATAACACAATAAAAACTTTATAAATGATGAATTAATGAAATAAGAGGTATTTCTAGAAGTTATGGAAGTTAAGGAACCTATACTAATAAATAGTAACTTGACGGTAGAAATAGTAATATGAACCTTATGAATTGTAAATCAGCCAAATGAATAGTAACCACACCCATTAAAGTACAAATAAAATTTATAAATCTTATAAATTAAAGTTTCATATTAGTATATCATCGTATAAGTAAATAAATATTTTATAAATTATTAATTAAGTGTTTGTATTTTTATATGTCATAGATATTCAATTACAATTTTATAATATATAAAATGATTTAAAACAACATATATTTTCATAAAATATATTAATAAATTAATATTTTTTTTATGATTTTAGGGTTCATTTAAGAGATCTTAGTTAATTTTTTAGAGTTCAATAAAATTTGTTATAAATTTAAAATCTGCATTTTTGGGTAAATGGTGTTTTTAATTAAACATTAAATTTATTATATTTAGAAAAATATTTTAACAAAAGGGTGTTCATTTTTGAATTCTACATGTTAAAATATGGTCAGGGTGAGTTTTGGGGATTTTTGAAAAATACATGAGTTTCTTTTTGAACAGTGGAATACGATAATTTACGATAATTTCTAAATACTTGAATTATGGAGTCATAGATGATGTAAGGATGATGTAAGCCCATAATCATGAACTCACATGCCCCATTTACTATATTTATTCTAGGGAATCAAAACTATTCATAGTATTGATTCAAATATTACTATAATTAATAAAATATTCAAGGAACCCCCATCTCCTCCACTATAAATACCACCCAACACCCCCTCTTCCCCTACACCTATAATTGTTGAAGCTTGTCCAAATTTTGATAAAACTCACTTCCTTAGTCTATCCCCCATGTCCAAGAGGTTATAGTCCCAATAAAAGACCATGTCAAGAAGAATTATGGAGGTTCTCAATGAGGAGAATTCAAGAGGTAGATTATCTTTCATTTTATTTTAATTTCCTTCAAATTTAATTTTTATTTTCTTATCTTATCCTAACCTCATCTATCAAGATTAGTGTGATAAATCTAATATCATATATATAATACAATTATATCATTATCATGGAATAAATTTCATCAAATTCTTTTCACTCTTTCTCTTATTCTAAAATTAAAATGTCTCTTGTGATGTGTCAATTTGATGACATAGTGGACGATGTGTTTTCACTATCTAATATCTCTTTCAAGTATGGTCATGAAACAATTTTTATGGTTGGGATAGATTAAAAAATATATACTATGGACTATTTACCATTCTAAAAACATTATTTATACATTATTTTAATTAAAAAAATAGTTTATGATGACCGAGAACTCACCAAAATGATCTAAATGATTTTCATTAAAGTTATAATGAAATATTCTCCTCACCCAAATTATCCAAGTTTCTTATGAGAACATTTAGTCTTACAAATATTATTTAATTTCTTATAACTAAAATTTTTGATATCATTTCCTATTTTTATAATCTTTCATAAATATATACAATTAAACAGATCCTAAAAACCGAGGAAACATATTCTCTTGAGTGATTAAATTTTATATTGTAACTCATCCAAAAGAGCATAAATGGGACTGTTAAATTATTTTAATCAAATAAAAATTTAAGAGGTTATGATTTAATTAATTAATTTAATTTTATTATCCATGATATTAAGGTCAATTGAATAACACTTTTAGTCATAAAGTAAAGGTTTCACCCTAAACCTCTATTTTATTTCATGTTAGGTTTTCTCCATTTATACACCAATATAGTTCTTAATATTTTAATATAATTCATATAATTTGTTTGTATAAATTCAAAAATATGTATTCTATATCATTTCACATTTTATTATCCCTAATACACGTTTTATAATGTTACCTTCAAAGTTATTCTCGGTACGCAACCCTGATTAAAAAGAAAGTATCAAATTCTTTCCCATTTTTATGTATCATCCATAATCTGATTTAATACCCCATTATTCTAATCAAAACACTACTTTTTTCATATAAAATAATTTTTCAATTTATGTTTGAATGCATAAAATTATAAAAAATAAAAAAGAATTTTCCAACAGTACTCTTCTTATAAAAGAAACAGTTTATTTCTCTGATGGATTTATTGATGATTTTATTAAAGTATTTTCATATATTTCAAAACCTATATTTAATTACATGTTTTATTTTGATTTAAATATTATGATTATCATTTAACATATTTTATTAAATGGTTTACGATCTGTTTGAATATAAAAGTGATATAATGACACCATACACCATGCTACTCAAATTATTTTGTGATTATGTTTACAGATTGGGGAAATTTATTTACATTTAATATATAAATATTTTTTATGTTTATCCCCATTTATATAAGGAATTCATCAATTTATAAAGTGATGGGTGGGGCCTTCTATAACCCCTCGATGCAACTGTAGCTCTCATGAGATGAAATAGATGTGGGTTTTAGCTAAGGCCTTACCCAAGTATTTTCAGATGTCATGGTCGAGGCCTCAAGGGTTTATTTGTGATTCCATATAAGATTATTGTTTTATTTTTTGTGTGTTGTAATTCAATGTTAATATATGTAATATGGATTACAAAACTACTAAATTGATCAATCCTTCAGGATGAAACATTAAATAAACTTATACCAATGTAATATTGTAAGGAATCATCTCTAGGTAACTGGGGTCGGGGTATATACACTATTCAGATTTTAAAATAATTGTGTTACATAATATAACATATGTCTCAAAGAAGATAAATTGAGACAAAATTCCCTTATTTCTTTGGTAACATTGAAACCATAAATCCATGAAATATAGATCCTAAATGGATATTTAGCTACAAATAAATTTTAGTAGGAGAATAATAAAATAAATTCATTGGATGTATATACACCACATAGAATAAATAGGCAGTCTACATTGCTTGTGTCTTGCAAAGTAGAAAGTGAGACGATAATCCCTTACCTAAATTCCCGAATTCTTTCATACTCAATCAAACATCCTATATAATAATAATAAGTTTATTATAAATCTATCACAAAACCATATTCATATATATCATACCATATATTATTTTATCAGGACAT
The DNA here is from genome assembly GCA_963277665.1 of Viscum album. Classification (NCBI taxonomy): domain Eukaryota; kingdom Viridiplantae; phylum Streptophyta; class Magnoliopsida; order Santalales; family Viscaceae; genus Viscum; species Viscum album. The sequence goes on along the minus strand of OY728165.1, from coordinate 1,708,958,612 downwards.
TATATTAAACTTTTATAAAAAATTAGATGTCAATGTTTGGTTTTGGGAAGGAACCAATTTGTTTTTTGTACATGTTTAGACTTGTTGTTCTGGGTCCTCTTACTTATATAATGATGTAATTATCTCCAACATGATAAGAATAATATAAATGAAATATATATTCTATATATTTGTATTTATAGTAATAAATAATATGTAGTGAGATAAAATTAAATACACCATTCCTATAGATGTTAGGTCCCATGTATGCATGAACGTTTTTTCAATTTTGTTGTTGTATTGAAAGAATGAGAAGTAAATGATATATATATATATATATTAATAAATATATACCCTTTATGTTATATATATATATTTCACATATATTAGAAAAATCCACCAATAAAACATATTCTGTAAAGAGTGAATGAATCACATTACTTTGTGAGGCAGTAGTCTGCCGTACATGCGAATGCCATTGTCGTATTCCCACCAAAGAGAAAGCAAGAATGTATGAGTTATATAATAATTCCAAAAGCATAATGTCATCAAAAATATTATATATAGTATAAATAAATAATATTTCAAACATTATACCCAAAATTTGAAGGTTGTAATAGAGAAACAGATGACATCAGTTTGCGAGGTAGTAGTCCTTCGTACACATAAATGTTGGTTTCACAACCCATTTGATGAAGTAATATGTGATTTTAGGTCATAAAATTAATATAAAAACACTTTAGTATATTTAATACACTTAATTTATTATACCATTATTATATATAAAACAAATAAACGGGTGTGAAGAAGAAATAATATAAAAATGTTCATTGATTAATGTTACCTCTTCTTCGGGTATCTCATTTTTTTTACAACAAATGACTTCTGTGGAATTCATTATGCCCAAAGTAAGGAATATAATATCATTGGAGAGAATTTTTAAACATTCCTTAGTTTATCTCGGCCAAAAAATGTTTTTTATGTTGTGAATAGAAGAGGTAAGGGGGAGGCCTTTTATAAGTAGGGGAAAGGACACACTTCGTATTTTAAAAAACAATTAGTTGTAAAAACATTTTTACCTAAAAATGAAAAAATGTTTCAAATAATTATATAATTTAAGGGTAAATTTCTATATATGGATATAAATTGGGTTTTATATATGTTCATAGGTCATTTGGACCCCTTTGTTTAATGTTTTTTCCATTGGGAAACTCATTTATCTCATAATCACCATGATTAATTTCAACTGTTTCCCCTAATAACTTTGGTCAAAAATTAAGTTGACATAATTATATAATATAGATTATTATGATTCTAAATATGGAATTTTTTTTTCCAAAATTACATTTACATATTATATAGAATTTAATTTAAAATTAATCCCACAGACGCATTGAGAATGTGATTTTTTAAAGTGAAAATGTTCTAAGTATTGCAATATTTTTATCCAATTTCAATATGATAATGATTCCAATGACATAAATTAGATTTATATATGAATTATTGATCAATTTATTATTTAAAATTACTTCAAAATATAATTTAACTATATAAATAATTGTAAAAAAAATAATTCAATTAAAAACTAATATATTTCACAATTCATCGAAAATGAATCTTTTTAGAAAAAACCAAAAAATCGACCCGTAGATAAATTTGATAATTTTTTCAAAATTTATATTTATTTTTACAAATATAATTTTTAAACGTGTTAAAATTTATTTTTAAAATAAGTTCCCTAATAAAATACTATAAAACCACCTTCTAGAAAAATACATCTTTTTACCCGTAAAATTCAATTTTTATCTCTTGTATAGAAAACACATATGGTGGATTTCAAATATTTTAAGGAATATATAATATATTAATTTATTTAAAAAAATTCATAAAATGTTTTTTTATTAATATATTTTGATAAAATGTATATGTGCAAAGAAAAATAGTTTTTCAGAAAAGTAATTTCATTATTTTTAAATAGGTTTAAATTTAATTTATAATAAATTGGATACCAAATAATTTATTTTATAAAAATAACTAAATATTTTTTTATAATTTATTTCATCATTATAATAGACACCATTCTAACACATTGGTGATACTTCTGATAATATTTTAATAATATTTCACATTTTGTTATAACTTAGTGTCATGTGTAATGCAATCTAAGATCAGTGTTGCATATAAAAAAGTATAAACTTTTCATTTCATGTAACAAAAGTTGAACTCATTGTTTCATTTAGTGAATGATAAACTTGTAGTTTCATTTAGTGAAATCAAAACATGGTGATTATTATAAATCAATATTATGTTGGTGTAGCTTTCAATACAATAAAATAACGAAATTTAATTTATTAAAAAATAAAAATTCATAAAAACTATGGGTTTTACATTATACCACCTTAAAAATAATTTCTCCCCCAAAATTAATCTATTTCATCAATGCTTTAATACAGTAATGTTACAATCATAAGAACCGACATTTCAAAAATGAATAAGAAACCATCCTTTAAAAAGTAAATGTAGGAAACATAACAGTTACCCAAAGTAACTATAAACCTGGTTTCCATATAGTAAAACATAGTTTTAAAGTGAATATATAGACATGGAATAAATATAAAATTAATTATAGAGAGTGATAGAGATCATTTATTATAAGAAGTTTGTTGATCCATAGAAATTTAATGATCATAGAACTATGAATCTATGATGATGTAAGGTACTATTTTCTTCAGTGAAAGTGATGGTACTAAGATAAATTTTTCTTCAAAATCCTTTTCCTAATGTTGAATAATTTTTACAAGGAGATATACATACATTATTTAATTTTATGTTAAATGAAAAATATCACCTTTCGATTTTTCATTGATCAATTTACACATAATTTCTTACTCAAAGAAATAATGTTGAATTTTACATCCCTAAAGAAATAATGGATCATAATATACATAGATAGAATGATAATAAGTTAGTATATATTCATTTATCATATAAAAAATTGGTTATCATAGGTTATCCAATACACATAAATTTTTATATGGTGAAATAACACATTGATCCCTAACACATCATTTGATGTTTAATATATTTCCTAAATGGTTAACCATTTTACCCTTACGAAAGATTGGAAATCCAAAAACTATAGAAATAAGGCCACTAAATTTATAAAAATTTACCAAACATTGATCTCCCGTATATCATAAAGTATATCTTGATTTTCTCAAATAGAAAATGTGAATACCTTCATCATGAATTATATTAAAACATGCTAATAACCTAAATTACCTTATATCCTTACTGAAATCATAAATTATTCCTTATTAAAAATATTATTGGATATATTAATTAAATAAAAAATTCCCATAAACTCCTTCCATGAATCCATAAACCACTCTGTTAATAAATTAGTAATCTATTTCTTGGGTAATAGGTATTACATAATTTACTTTATTTTTATCACACTTATATTTATCAAATCTAAACAAAATTTTCGCAACAAAAGGACCATAATAATGGTAACCTTACCTTAAAAATTAATTTTATATAAAATGTAACTTTTCCATTAAATCACTTTTGTCGGTCATCTGTACAATTCAATATGCTCATCCATATCCTTAATGAAACACTGATACTAATCAATTTTTATATATCTCACAATTAAGAATTCTATAATCCAAATATATAAAAAATTGGATTATTACACCTCATCCTTAATACATTAACTAAGATTCCTCCTCTTATTCCATAATAAATCATTCCTTTTATATGTCATTCATAGTCTCTTCATAATCAGAAGTATAACCATTACTCCTACCACATTACTGACTCTTTTCATGATATTTCTACTTAAGAAATGTATTTACATTATGTATAAAATTTACACATAAAAGGAACTCAAAATTCAAGGGTATATTAGGGATACCATTATTATCATCCATTTCATCAACTAAACTCTTCATTTTTCCTTGAAAACTACTTATTATTTGGCCTTCTTCACCATATATAAGACAACTTTTCCATCTTCATGGAAATTTCATTAAGTGATTCTTCCCATATTATTGACATATGGTATGCCAAATATTTATTCCTCAACGGTCTCCCCCACATGAAATCTCAGAAAAACATCTCATTCTCACCATTAGAGAATCCTAGAGTTGAATAAGGTAGTTTCTATAAATCACATTCTATTAAAATTGATTAGGTATTATCACAACATACCTCCCTATAGTCACCAAACCATTTGAAATCTCACCATCAAATTGTCTATCACACATAATTTTGAGCCATTACCTTTTGGTTCTGACCACAAATTAAATCCGAAAATAGTAATATGAGAAACATTAATCATAACGTAAAACTACATAATCTTGAAAAATAACTTATAGGATGTCTAAATCATGACATATTTATTTTAATAAATGACACCATAGGTTTATCCTAGGTAATTCATGGTCATAGTATATTTAAATCCATCATGATTGTTTTTAAAGTGTTTGTGAATTTATAATGAATATCCCAAGAGCGTGTTAAACTAGGTGTGCAACAAGGCTTGTTGTCATTAAGGAGTTCTCTATCAAGTCTAGAATAATAAAGTATTTTCAGGGTTATTACCCACATGTACATCTGCTCCATAGAAACATCCAATTTTAGTAACCAGACATAGATGTAATTTTCTAGAAACCACTCACTCTATCCTTTACTAAAATTGAAAGACACTTTCCTAAACTCTAAATCATCTTTAAACTGGTAATTAGAGGCATCACTAGACATATCCTTAGAAATATACCTAGGGATATCATTAATGTATTCTTATCCTAGTTTCCCAAGGAAAACTAAAAATTTTCTTTTATACCATCCATCGTGACCCCATCATTTCAAACATAGATATTTCATCATTTTTGTTGAATAATCATAACATTAAAAAAATATATACTTGAGGAAATTTTTAGTTCATTGGATTTAGAAACATGGAAACATAATACTATAATTTATTAAAATATATTTAAAATCTCCCATATAAATAATCCACTTTAGTACTCTTCGAAATCATACCCTATATAAAACCTTTCTTCATAACGTGGGCCTTGATTCAGAAGATTTAATTCTTTCTTTTCTATTCCTTTAGTTTTGTGAATTACAATCACTTTCTCCAAACTATGTTTATTAACTTTTCATATCCCATTTATTTTAGTATGTTTTTATAGAAAACATACTTTTTACCTAACATATATATAATTCTAATTCATTATGAATATAAAGTTACCATTATTTAATATAATCCATTAGATCAAGGGTGAGTCTAATTCATCATATTGGCCTTTATTAAGACTAGTGGTTATACGATTGTTTTTTCCATCATACTGGTAAGATTAATTACTATCATAATAATAATGTTACTGATAGATCATATATTTTCTAATAAATTTTATCATGTTAAAAAATGGTTAGATAGTCTATCAGACTATTCTATGTTTGTAATCAGAATATATAGATATTGTTTTTATAGTAAATATTAAATAATATATTTTTAATGGTGAAAAATGAAATCAATGTTGGTCATTTAGTTATAGATGGGCTATTATGATCTATTTTTTAGATCTAATTCAAATGACTTGTAAATATTCTATTTGAAAGGATTACTATAAATAAAAGTCAATTCATAGAGTAGGGAGATGATACATTTTATAACTCTAGTCTTAGAATTATTTCTTAGTATGAAATTCCCATTATTTGTCTTTTTAATACTTTATTTAGTTATCATTATAATGAATACTTATCATGGATGTTTCCTTTAGAAAATTATATTTTGTATTATGTGTCTGATGATTGCATCTATAGTGGGGTTTTGGGATAGGAAGTTGGTGAATCCGATTCTTTGGACCAACGACTTCTGGGGATAAGAAAAGAGATGCCAGTTATCATTTTGAGGGATTGTGGGGATATAAAGATAGATCATACTGATATTTGTATTAAGGGAATTTACATTAAGGAGAGACAAACCTTATTGTATGTATAAAACAAATAGATACCTTTATTCAGGATTTCTATCAACCCTGAATATTAAGGTTAAATGTGTGAAATCATTTAATATAGACCGTAATACATTCTTACATTTATAAGTTGTGTGTTTACGATTTGTATAAGATATATTTTCAATTGTTTATTATTTTAGAAATTTATTTCTTTTACTTATTTTTCTAAGAAACCATTTTATTGGTATTTATTTGAAACTAATAAGACTTGATAAAATATAATCTGATCAAATATGATATTGATTCTAATACTCTGGTCCTCAGATGAATTCTGAGTCTGAACATTTTACTTTATGAGGTATTGTGTTTTTAATAGTTTAGTTTTTTAAAGTACAGTTAACCCCTTGTTGTAATTATATTCTCTATTACAATCCAGCAATTGTTATTAGAGGACATGATGATAAATTTCATGAAGTAAATAATATTATTTATAAACGACTGATTATTTTAATAAGCTATCTTCTGATGTTTCTGATCATGTGAAGTTCATGGAAGAATCCAAAGACATAGGTAATGATCAAAAAGAGGAATTATAAGATTTCAAAGAAAAATATGGTGATTTTCAGTTGGAAAATAGTAGGTTGAGATCATGTGAAAATGAATTTCTCATTATGAGTGATGAGAATAAAGAGGTTTATGAGGGGCTTAAAAGGCTGAAGACCCCGGTCTAGGATACATAAGACATGAAAGAATAAATCATAAATCTTGACATGGATATATAAGAGTTTAAAAAGATGAATTCAATTGTTAAAATGTTAATGAAGCTTGATGTAATAATTTTACCTTTGAACTCTCTATGTAATATTTTAAAAAATTTGAATACTTGTTGAAAGTGAATTAATTTTCAACTAAATATTTCACGTATGAATGTCATCCAATAATTTATTATGAATATTCATTATATTATTTTCAGAATGATCAGTTAGTTTAAAAATAATTGTATATTATATAAATTATCTTTTAACATTTCTGAAAAATATGAATACATTACAATTTTTTTGAAAATCAGAAATGGGCAGAAGATTTTATAAATGAGAAAACAAAATTTAAGGGGGAGAATACAAAAAAATAATCTTTAAGGGGATATTTTATACTAAGGGGGAGATGATATAATATTTCCATCATATTAAAAATTATTTATAAAATCAGGTGGAGTTATAAAGAATATCTACAATGTTTGTAAAAGAACAAACAAATGTAAGATTTTGAAATAATTATTTATTATTTTGTTATTGTGTTTTTTGCGTTCCAAAAAAGGGGTGATTGTTTAGTCGGATGTTTTACTCATTAAATTTCTATTCATTTATTTTTGAAATCCTAAACACCTACTTTAAACTATGTTTACTACCTTTTTATATTCAAATTGTTTTAGTATGTTTTAGTAGAAATAATTATTTTTACCTAAAATATAGATAACTATAATGTATTATGAATATAAAATTATCATTATTCAATATGATCCATCATATCAAGGATTTGTATGATTCATCAGACAGAACATTATTCTGACTAGTAGTTATACTTTAGTCTTATGAATCATACTAAAAATAAGACATGGCCATTATAATTATCATGGTATTGATACAATAGACTGATTCTTATAAGGTTTATCAAATTAGAAAATGATAATAAATTCTATTATACTCTCATTAGTCTTTAATCAATATATATAGGCTCTCATTTTATAGTAATAAATACATAATAGCATTATAATGGATCTAAAACAAAATGGCGTCGTACATTCTGTTACAAATAAGCTATCAAGATCCATCTGTCTAGGGGTATTTCAATATACTCAGAAATATTACCATTGGGATATGTCAAAGAAAAATAAAAGGTCATTTAAATAGTTTTGAGTTTATATATTTTTCAAGTCATGTATTTCAACTATTTTATACTTATAACTACTCATTCTTAGTATTTTTAATACAATAGAGAGTTTTCCTTATATGGAATCATTTTCAGGGTTGTTTCATTTTGAACAATTTCATCAATATTTTGAATCTGATCATTATATCAATTGATTGTTTCTCGAAATAGGAATATTATTAATTTGGTCCCTTAGATCGATGGATTCTGAGACTAGGTTTATAGATGCATGTCATTATATCAAGGTTTTCTATGGATAAGAAGAATTAGTGCATAGATCATCCTATCCAGGAATTAATGGTAAGGAAATATTGATTTTAGTTAAAGTAGAAAACTATTGATACCTTTAGTCAGGGTTTTGGACTACCTTAACTCGTACGATTTAAAGGGTGCAATATTTTTATATATCTTGAAAGTGATTATTACTTTTATAAGATGAGTATTTCTTGATCTTACAAGTTATATTATTCATTGTGAATTTATATGAATATTTGTTATTATACAGATATTTATAAGAAACAATTTTAACAGTATGCCTATGAAACAAATAAAATATTCTCTGATATAACCAGATCAATTGTGATTCTAATCTAAACATCCTAATCATTATATGTAGTTTGAGTTAGTTCAATTTACTTTAAGAGGAATAGTTTTCTGATTATTTTAATTTTTAAAACTAAAATTCACCCCTCCTTTAAGTATTGTTACTCTTTCTAACTAACCATTTTATCAGTAGTTCTATGAAACTGATACACCATACTATGATATAATCAGATCAACTGTGATACCAATTCTAATACTATGATCATAAAATGAAGTCTGAGTCTGATCCATTTTTATTAAGAGGTATTTTTTTGATTAGTTATTTTTTTTAAACTAAATGGTTCCCCTATCTTGTAAGTGTAGTTACTCTTACGATCCAACACTAGGGAAAGAAAACATAATAAAGGGTGAACTAAATATCTCATGAAGGGTAAATAAGGATGATACATAAGAATTACACAAGCATAATGTTATTATAACATTAAAATAACAATGTATAACCATACCATACATGTAAAATACCATAAAACTAAATCATGGAATAAATATTGGAAATTCATAAATCATAAATCATAAAGAAATCGAAAAAACATCAATCACGTGAGCATACGATTGGAATAAGAGACAGATTTGTGGAATAAATGTTAAGATATAACATGTAAACATGAGATAATAGAAATAGGATCACTCATTATGTTAATGGAATGAAATCATCCCCTCTTATAAACATATAGACAGGTAACTAGGTCCACACCTATCATTTTGGACATCTAATCAGGTTAACAAAAAACATTGGGATCATCTAATCAAGTTCACAAGTATTATTGTGAACATGTTATCAGGTTCACTTATACATAGATACATCTCATAGGTGGGACACAACACCACCCCCAACGAAATCATAATCTTACTATATGGGTTTTACTCCATGTTCAATACATGTATTACTGTACTGGTTTCACTTCTCATTTCAACCCTGTATTACAACATCAGGTTCAATCTCTATTCCATCCATTTATTGATGTATTTAGTTCACTCCCAATTTCATCTCTGTATTATTGTATTTGGTTCAATCCTCGTTCCATCCATGTCAATCTCATAATATTTATAAATCTTTACCCAATACATTGGATTAAGATATAGTCCCCACCAACTACATATTAGTCATACATATGTTTTCCTCAAGGTTAAAATCATTCGACATACCATAACCCATGAAATAAAATGGACATCATAAAGATATAATCATATCATAACCTATAAAAAATGAAAATTTTCATAATAATTTCATCATACCACAAACCGTGAAGAGAATCATGTTTTATAAGAATTTTATCACGGTAAAACCCATTGATGAGAAATGGGATTCATAAAAAACTTTTCATCTACAACACAAACCATTCAAAGAAATAAAAAAGACAATGTCCAAGGATCATATCCCTAGTAAATTATGACCTATAAAATAGTATTTCATTATAGATAGAGAGTAATTTTGAATAATCACATGCAAAATTTCTTCAAGAAAATATCCTTTAATTTAAAATCAATTGCATAAAACCTTTTAAAAATCATTTTCTTTTAAAATAACATTGCAGACATATAATAAGAAATTTTAAAATACATTTAAACCATTTCATTAGTAAAATATAATTTATGAATTGAAAAGTTATCTTTAAGATGTAAAACCTTTTCAAAACCAATATCTTTTAAAATAACATTAAAAAATATAAATGAATCTCAATGTTCTTTTTAAACTTTTATTAATCATAAAACAATTGTGAAATCATGTTCTTTCAAATTAACCTTTGAAAAATCATAAAAGAATCATTGAAAATAATATAAAACACTTTTTTATTCAATAAACATTTTACATATAATTTTCTTTTAAAATAGCCATTCAAACATAGAATATAATCTTTCAAAATCATTTAAAATAGTGTTTTAAGTTTAATATATTTTCAAAATTGTTTTATTTGAGTTTTTTTTGAAATTTATAAAAGAAGATTTGAAAATCATTTAAAACAATTTTTGAAACACAAAATATCTTCATAATACATTCCATCGAAAATATTCTTAAAATAACATTAAAAAACATTTTTAAATCATTTTTTTAAAACATGGATTTGAATAAAAATAGATTTCTTACTCAAGAGAGAAATAATGTCAGTTTTTCATAAAAACATTTTTGAAATTATATTAAGTAAAGAATAATGGAAAATGGAACTATTACATGAATATAACATGAATAACCTAATGAGAAAAAATTTAAAGATACATATAGAGATACTTACCAAAATATTTCATTAGTGGAAGAATTAACATAAACAATCTTGATAAATGATGAGAATGTAGAAATAAAATCATACCACTTTAGGGACTTTGAATCATAATACACGTGAAATAATAACATTACATGAATCGTAAAATATCATTAAAATGATTATATTATTGACACATCATTTCTAAAGGAAGTATATGTAACACCCAGAGATTTTATAAGATATATTATTTTTAATTTCTTTCATATCTTCTACTGTACGCTACACCAATATTATCTTGCGTTATACACAACACCGTATTAGCTTGCAGTATACGCAACACTAATCTTGGATCGTGTTAAACACAATTTCAAGTTTGCTTGATAGTAACTATTCAATGAAAAATTGAGTGTATATATACATATATATTCAATGTATAAATGAAATATGGTTGGATTTTGTTATACGCAACAACAAATGAGTCTTTCACTACACACAACCCTCGCTTGGCTTGCATTACACGCATTCACGACTTTCCTCGAGAGCGTGTGTTGTACGCAATACTGAGTTTTACTAAACAACAATATATAGTTATAATATTATTATAAACTAGCCATTATGAATAGTATTTACTACATTTTGAATTTTATGACATTATTATTCATCTCACACATTTTCTAGAACATGGTATGAGAACAAGATAAATTTTTCAGGTAAAATAAGTATTTTTCAAAAAATATAGTTTTACCGCCTTTGATGGCGCACCCACTTTAAATCTAGTTTTCGATGGGTTTATAAGTTTAATTTTACAAAATAAAATTCTTCTTTGGAATCAGGATATAAAAAATTAATTTGGATAAATTTTTAATATTATTCTGATAACTTTTTTATTTTAATGAATAGTAAAAACATGCTATATTTTAAATAAAAAAAACTTTTTTCATTGCAATAATTTATATGGTTATATTATAATATTGAGTGGTTTTAAAGTATAAATATAATATATTTTTACCATTTAATATAACTTATGTCATTAACATTGATTTTACACTGAATTCATAGGTAAAATCATTTCCATCTTTTGCAATATTTTAACTTTTAAAACTCGTTTTCTTAACAACATGATTAATTTTAAATTAATTTCTGCAAGTTCTGTGATTTGAATTAAAAAAAATGGATTCCATATTTTGAATCATTAGATACAAATTATGTTAATAGGATACTTTTTTATTTTTGGGCACTATGAATAGTAACTACAGTAAATTTTATTTACCATAGTTAAAGGTAAATCGGGTAATTAAGGGTAAATATAATATTATAAAATTACCCTAAAACTTGTCTTAATATAATTGGATGATTATATATTTCCCTAAATCATACTTGGGTCGAAATGGAATCTAATGGAACCCACTTGTATTTGATTAAGACCTTTAGTTTATTTTATTTAAAAGAATGTGAAATATGTCTCACTCAAACTTTAATAATTAAAGTATTTTTAATATAAGGTTATATAGGATAAACATTCGGTTATAAATACTCATTTGATATCTAAAATGTTTATCTTTATCATGGTAATTTATTTGTAAATTTTTAAGTGTTATTTAATTATCTTATTATCTTATACATTAATGATGCAAAAATTATTTATTTAGTAAAAAATCAACAATATCGTTTTTATTGAAATAGGAATCCATATCAAAAGGACCCAAAATATGTTAAAAACTTAATTTTAGTGTATATATAAACCCTAATCATCCACTGGCCGAATTATGGACAATTTGGATCTTTATAAAGGTGATTATGACACTTATATTATTTTATTTTAAATGATTCCAAAGTTGTCACTTTCATAATTTAATAAATTTAACAATTTACATGTTGTTATTTTAACATGATAAATTCGAGTAAAATTATTATTATAAAATATATTGGATATATCTTCATCATAGGATTTTATTTTTAATTTTCATGCAACAAATAAGTATATTAAATAATTATAAAAAAATGTTGTACTAATTATTTTATTAAGAGATATACCAACTAAATGGTATTAAAAATATTAGAATGAATATTATATGAACAATTTAATGTGATCTAAGAATTTTCTAGACTAATTTCACATGTTATAAATATATTAAATAATTATTTTAGAATATATCTTCTGTTTGGATTTTATTTAAATTAAAATATGTGAATAGTGTCAAAATTGACACTATTGTTATTTTATAAAAATAACATAATATAAAATTTCTTAAAAATCACAAAAATATTTAAAAATTATAAATTGAAATTTATATGGTCAAAAATTTCATAAAGTATCCAATTATGGAAAATTCACAACACATAAGTAATTATTTATAACAATTTAAAAATTAGAATCTTATTACCACAAATTAAATTAAATAGATTAAATAAGGATAAATCAAGTTGATAATGTTTAAAATAAATTCCCAACATGTCTAAATTATTTTTGTTAATGAGATTAAGACCCTATCTCATCTAAGCTTCAGATTGGAATCATTTTTGGATGTTATTAAGTGAGGTTGAATTTATTATAAATTACTATTTCTTACGTCACCAAAGGTGCCCCTCTCCTCCCTTATAAAAGGGCTCCCCTTCCCTATTCTCTTCACACCCTTTTGAGCATTTAATCTCGGCCCACCCCTTCCAATTTCACTTCTACACTTTTCTAGAAACATCCTAGAGGTCCTGGTCTTCTTCGAAGACCAATCATATTACCCTAAGAGGAGGTTTCAAAGAGGCGTGTGGAAGAAGAGGTAATATCTGTTACCGATTCTTTCAAATTTATTTCTTCATCTACTTATTCTTCTTTAGTTGTTTCATTATGAAGGAGTAACATAAGTATCAATAATATACTGATATTTTATTATTAATATGAAACATCCTTGTTTCACCTTCTATCCATCATACAAAAAATGAAATCACCGTGCGTGCGTACGTACAGAATACCGTCTCCACGCCGTGGTGTAATCTGTTTTTCCACCACCACCTTACTTGGATGGGTATAATGGTGTAAAGAATAACTATATATAGTTATTATAACATCATACTGATTATAATATATTATATCATCCACTCCAATTCTATTCAACAAATATGGGAACGATATCATCGCTCGTGCGTACGTACGGATTACCGTCTCCACGATGCGATGAGATTCATTTTCCATGTTAACCATTCAAGAAAGATTATAAAGTATATATAATAAGTTATCATGAAATATATGAAATAATAATTATACTGTATTTATGTATATATTATATATATGTATGTATGTCATCTACTTAATTCCATTCAATTCAATAAGGAAACGAAAACAGCGTTCATGCGTACGTAGGGCATACCATCTCCATGAACGGTGTATTTCATTCCCTTTATCGATAAATTATATATATGAATATTATGAATATATATTATATATAAATCGTGTTAAATATTATGTAATTAATTAATCATGATCTATGTAATCATATTAATAATTACAAGTCAAAACACAAACCATAAATGAAACGATTTTACCCGAAACGCTACATTGACATGAATTTAAAAAATAACGGGTAATATAAAGTCATAAGTGAACCATATATGATATCATAACAATTAATATGATTCTATAATAATTCAATGACATTATTTAAATCATTTTACAGGAGGTTTGGATACGTACGAAGCATATTGGACCTAAGGTAAGGGATAATTTTGCAATCTCATTTCTATCTGAGATCGCATATAAATAAGTATTTAATGGGGTTATATTTTTCATACATGACCATAAAATGTTTTTCATAATGTGTTTAATATTCTTAAATGTATTTTTAATGTCATGTTTACCTCTCTTTGAATTTTAATTTGTGTTGTGGAAGGAATATTTCTTTTGTTTACCATACGAGGTACTTTTTGACATTTCTAGAAAAAGTACGATATGAATGTCTTTTTAACTTATATGACCTGAATATATTTTTATGGTTTTATAATGCCTTATTATCATGAATCTTACTCTACAAGATTTCATGACTATTTTCAACAAAATCCTTTTCTTTTAAATTTTAATGGCATTTTGTGAAAAGAAAATGATTTTGAATAAGAAAGGATATTTTCCTCAAGAATTTATCTCAAGTGTTTTATGAAAACAATTTTCCATCTAAGATGACATTATTTCATATGTGTATGTTTCAAGTATAAATTATCTATGATTTACATGTTTTCACTTCTCTTATGATGAAATCATATCCATTTGTTTTATATGGATTATGTTCTGATGGGATGATGTTTATGAAACCCATTTTATTCTTTGAGTTATGATGAATGATTTATGTTTATGATGTGGCACATGTAAGAATGATTTCATTATGAGATGGGTGGGACCTATATCTCCATCCAATTCATTGGGTAAAGATTTATATCTCATGAGATAGACATGGCTGGAACGGTAAGGTAATCCAGTTTAGTGTTACAAGACTGGAACGAGGAGTAAACTCGATTCAGAAAGGTACTTTCCACTAATATGGTCTTGGCATCAATGCCTTGGCTACTATGGAAATCATATCATGTGATTAATGTTTTGAAACAATTACATGTTTTATTCCCATTCTATTTTATCATGATTGATGTTCCATTATGATATATGCCTTACGTACTTCCATGATATATGTTTTTGCTCAAGATTTTTATGTTTAGATTTTATGTTCAAGTTTTTGCATTCAAATGTTTATGGATTGTTTTATTTTCTCTATGATTACCTTTACTGAGAATTTGAGCTCACCCTTTTTCTGATTTCTTTTCCCCAGGATATAAAAAAAGGTTTTAGGTAAGAAAACAAAAGGGGAAGATCTTTGTGGGAGATGTTGAAGATCTTTCACCATGATTAGAAGATTATTTTCCATGTTTCCAAAGACACTAAACTATTAAGGTCCTTTAGTGTCTATTTTTTTATGTATTAAGTATTTTTCAAAAGTAATGTTATGTATATGTACGTCAAGCTTTGGGCCATTATAGTTGGTATTAGAGGAATGGTTTAGTCAACCTTTGAAACCCAGGATGTGAAAACTTTAGTGAAATCCCTAGAGATATTTCTAAGGTATGTGTAGGGACATCTCTATGTTTAATTATAAGTAGAGGTTATAGTACTAGAATTATAGTAACGATATTATAATTAAACCTAAGATGCTATATATTGAAGGTACTCCCACTTGATTATGATTTTTGCCTCTCACACTATTTTTTTGGGTTTTAGAAAATGGCTGGAAATAAGAAGATTCATGATAATGGATGATATGATGGACAATGGAATGATATTATTCATGATCAACCAAATGAAACTGGATTTGGAAGTCCACATATCGTTATTATGACTAATCAGCAATCTCATAAGATGATCAATAATCTCAACTATGGTAATATTCATAACTCAGATAATAAGAGAAATATGGAGTTTCATGATGATCATAAAGGGAGGAAAGTTCAATTTCCATCATGTAAATCATGTGGGAAGAGGCATCAAGGAGAATGTTTCAAAGGAACTGGAAGATGCTTTGGGTGCGGAAAAGAAGAACACACATCACGTAAGTGCAAAGGAAAAGGTTCACTTAACACCATGGACAAGGATAATGGTATTGCTATGACATCAAAAATGATTGAATGTTTTAAGTGTGGAATATATGGTCATTATGCAAACCAATTCCCTAAGGGAAATTCTCTTGAAGAAAATCAGCATTGTCATATGAGTAGTATTTATTTTGATGATGATGAAGAATCAACAAATGATATATGAGATGAAAGAAGTATTGAGGAATTAAATTATGAATCTCGATCAATGGTTTAAGAAGGTAGGGGAATGGTTGTATGTTTATTAATAGTTATGTTGTATAGGTAATTTAATGGTACTATGGAATAAAGAATCATCTAAGGATTTTTACACTGTTTTATTTCCTTGAGTTTTTGAAATTATATGATGAATGGTACTGGTAACCATGAAAGGTAATTCAGATATATTTGGAAAGAAGATGATATGGGCATAATGAATGGATAAGGAGAAAATAATATTTTGGATATTATTAATGAGCTCATGACTGATATAAGGACAAAGTGATATCATGGTTTGAGTATATCTAAATTTTCGGATTTTGGTATGTGGAAAGAGTTAACTTTTGACAGCATTCATGTTTTCACTAAGGTTCAATGGGTATTCATTTTCAAGAGAATAAATGATTAATGAATTCACATGTTTGGAATGTGACCAACAAGATATATATATATATCTTATGATATATGGGTGATAAATGATGGAATTCACATGCTCGGTAGATGAAATTTATAGTAATTGTTTTCTTTATAGTATGAACTTAGAAAGAAGTATTTTAGATAAGCCTAAAGATTGGAATGGATTATGTTGGAAATAAGTTAGTACTATTTAAGGATATAAATTTTTTCAATATTATTGATGGGATGTTATAATAATTTAGTTTTAGAAAAAGGACAACCTGCAGGATATGCGACAACCCGTCGCATCGGACGAGGCTGTGAGAATCAAATCCACAACCAAAGTGCGACATGCCTTTATCACCTAGCACTAGCATACAAGAAGTCCCTGGTTAGTAGAAAATAGTTTTATTTTATTATGCGGTATGATAGATGAAGTATAAGTTCATTTTTGGAATAATATATGGTTAACCTCACCATTGATGGACATATGCATATTTGATAACGTTTTCTAACCTTTTGTTTGAAACAGATTAAATGACTCATCATTCTATCACATGATCTGATAGCACTTCACGAATAAAAAATTCAACTTCATTTCTTTATGTGATGAAGTGGAAATTGTTCAAGGCATGAAAAATAGTGAGATTGTACCAAAATCATGTAAGTATTTCTTTTAATTCATAAAATTTAGGAAAATGATCTTGAAAACCAAAAAATGTTGTCATAGTGACCTCATATCCAATTAATCATATTGTACCTTAGATTGTCACAAATTTATGGCTTTGTGATTGTTGCATTTTTCATAACCATGTTCTCTACCACTCTCCATCAGAACTTAATGGTTAGATTTCTCTTCCATATCCATATTTTCACCTATGTTATCCTATGTGAAAACCCTGTGATTAGTTAATTTGGTTAACCGTTATGTTTCATACTTTAGTTTTTAAAGATAAGTTTTGGTATTCCTTCTTATGATGTGGGTTTCTAGGAAAGAAACTCTCATGTAATAAACCATTTATAACCCCGATGAATTTTGAGGGTGAAATTCATTTTAAGGGGGGTAGAATGTAACACCATGAGAGTTTATAAGATATATTCTTTTTAATTTCTTTCATATCTTCTGTTGTATACTACACCAAGATTATCTTGCATTATACGCAACACCGTATTAGTTTGCAGTATACGCAACACTAATCTTGGATCGTGTTAAACACAATTTCATATTTGTTTGGTAGTAATTATTCAACGCAACATTGAGTGTATATATACATATATATTAAATGTATAAATGAAATATGGTTGGATTTTTTTATACGCAACAACAAAGGAGTCTTTAACTACAAGCAACCCTGAATTGGCTTACATTACATGCAATCACGACCTTCCTCGACAGCGTGTATTGTATGCAATACCGCGTTTCACTAAACAACGATATATCATTATAATATTATTATGGACTAGCCGTTATGAATATTATTAACTACATTTTGAATTTTATAACATTATTATTCATCTTACACATTTTCTAGAACATGGTATGAGAATAAGATAAATATTTCTCGTAAAATAAATATTTTTTAAAAAATGTAGTTTTGCCCCCTTTGATGGCGCACCCACTTTAAATCTAGTTTTTGATGGGTTTATAAATTCAATTTGAAAAAATAAAATTCTTCTTTTGAATGAGGATATAAAAATTTACTTTGATTAAATTTTTCATATTATTCTGATAACTTTCAAATTTTAATGAATAGTAAAAACACGCTATATTTTAAATAAAAACAACTTTTTTCATCGCAATAATTTATATGGATAGATTATAATATTGAGTGGGTTTAAAGTATAAATAGAATATATTTTTACCATTTAATATAACTTAGGTCATTATAATTGACTTTACATTGAATTCATAAGTAAAATCATTTCAATCTTTTGCAATGTTTTAACTTTTAAAACTCGTTTTTCTTAACAACGATATTAATTTTAAATTAATTTCTGCAACTTCTGTGATTTGAATTAGGAAAAATGGATTCCATATTTAGAATCAGTAGGTCCAAATTGTGTTAATAGGCTACTTTTTATTTTTGGGCACTATGAATAGTAACTACGGTAAATTTTATTTACTATGGTTAAAGGTAAATCAGGTAATTAAGGGTAAATATAATACTATAAAATTACCCTAACACTTGTACTAATATAATTGGATGATTATATTTTTCCAAAAATCATAATTGGGTCGAAATTGAATCTAATGGAACCCAGCTGTATTTGGTTAAGACCTTTAGTTTATTTTATTTAAAGGAAAGTGAAATATATCTCACTAAAACTTTAATAATTATAGTATTTTTAATATATGGTTATACATAATATAAATTTGGTTATAAATACTCATTTGAAATATAAAATGTTTTTATTTATCATGGTAATTTATTTGTAAATTTTTAAGTGTTATTTAATTAACTAATTATCTTATACATTAAAGGTGAAAAAATTATTTATTTAGTGAAAAATCAATAATATAGTTTTTATTGAAATAGTAATTCATATCTAAAGAACCTAAAATCTGAAAAAAAAACTTAATGGTAGTGTATATATAAACCCTAATCATCCACTGGACGAATTTCGGACCATTTGGATCCTTATAAAGGTGATTATGACACTTATATTATTTTATTGTAAATGATTCCAAAGTTGTCACCTTCAAAATTTAATAAATATGCCAATTTACATGTTGTGATTTTAAGATGATAAATTAGATTAAATGTATTATTATAAAATATATGAGATTTATCTTCATCATAGAATTTTATTTTTAATTTTTATGCAACAAATATGTATATTAAATAATTATACAAAAATGTTGTACTAATTATTTTATTAATAGATATACCGACTAAATGGTTTTAAATATATTAGAATAAATATTATATGAACTATTTAATGTTCTCAACGAATATTCTAGAAACATTTGACATGTTAGGAATATATTAAATATTTTTGTCAGAATATATCCTCTTTTTGGATATTATTTACATTAAAATAAATGAATAGTGTCAAAATTGACACTATTGTTATTTTATAAAAATAACATATTATAAAATTGTTTAAAAATCACAAAAATATTTAAAAATTATAAATTGAAATTTGTATGGTCTAAAATGTCATAAAGTATCCAATTATGGACAATTAACAACACATAATTAATTATTTATAACAATTTAAAAATTAGAATCTTATTACCAAAAATAAAATTAAATAGATTAAATAAGGATAAATCAAGTTGATAATGTTTAAAATAAATTCCGAACATGTCTAAATTTCATTGGTTGATGCGATTACAACTATATCTCATCTAATCATCGGATTGGAGTCATTTTAGGATGTTTTTAAGTGAGTTTGAATTTATTATAAATTAATATTTCTTTTGTTACCAAAGGTGCCCCTCTCCTCGCTTATAAAAAGGGAACACCTTCCCTCCTCTCTTCAAACCATTTTGAGCTTTTAAGCTCAGAAAAACCCTGCCAATGTCTCTTCTCCACTTCCCTAGAAACATCCTAGAGGTCCTTGTCTTCGTCAAAGACCAATCATTGTGCCCTAAGAAAAGGTTTCAAAGAGGTGTGTCGAAGAAGAGGTAATATCTGTTACTGATTCTTTCAAATTTGTCTCTTTTTCTACTTCTTATCTTTAATTGTTTCATTATGAAGTAGTAAACTCAGTATCACTCATATACTTATATTTTATTATAAATATTAAACCACCCTATTTCACCTTCTATCCATCCTACTGAAAACGAAATCACCGCGCGTGCATACGTACGGAATACCGTCTCCACGCCGTGGTGTAATCTGTTATTCCACCACCACCTTACTTGGATGGGTATAATGGTGTAAAGAATAACTATATATAGTTATTATAATATCATACTAATTCTAAGATATTATATCATCAAATCCAATTCCATTCAACAAATATGGGAACGATATCATCGCTCGTGCGTACGTAAAGATTACCGTCTCCACGATGCGATGAGATTCATTTTCCATGTTAACAATTGAAGAATGATTATAAAGTATATATAATAATTAATCATGAAATATATGGCATAATAATTCTAATGGATTTATGTGTATATATATGTATTTTATCTACTTAATTCCATTCAAATCAATAAGGAAACTAAAACAGCGTTCATGCGTATGTACGGCCTACCGTCTCCATGAACGGTGTATTTATTTCCCTTTATTGATCTATTATATATATGTATATTCTGAATATATATTATATATAAATCATGTTTTATATTCTAAAATTAACTAATCATGATCTAAGTAATCATATTAATAATTACAAGTCAAAAAACAGACGATAAATGAAACGATTTTACCCGAAACACTACTTTAATATGAATTTACAAAAGAACGGGTAATATTAAGTCATAATTGAACCATATATGATATAATAACATTGAATATGATTCTGTAATATTTCAATGACATTATTTAAATCATTATACAGGTGGTTTGGATAAATACGAAGCATACCGGACCTAAGGTAAGGGATAATATTGCAATCTCATTTTTATCCGAGATCGCTTATAAGTAAGTATTTACTGGGGTTATATTTTTCATCCATGACCATAAAATGTTTTTCATAAAGTTTTTAATATTATTCCATGTATTTTTAGTGGCACGTTTACCTCTATTTGAATTTTACTTTTTGTTATGGAAGGAATATTTCTTTTGTTTACCATAAAAGGTACTTTTTGACTTTTCTAGAAAAGTTACGATATGAATGTTTTTTTAACTTATACTACATGAACAAATTTTTATGGTTTTATAATGCCTTATTTTCATTAAGCTTACTCTATAATATTTCATGACATTTTTCAAAAAAAAATACGTTTCTTTTTAATTTTCATGGGATTTTGTGAAAAGAAAATTATTTTGAATAAAAAAGGATATTTTCCTCAAGAATTTATCTCAAGTGTTTTATCAAAACCATTTTCTATCTAAGATGACATTATTTCAAATGTGTATGTTTCATGTATAATGTCTCTATGATTTACATGTTTTCACTTATCTTATTATGAAATGATATCCATTTATTTTATATGGATTATGTTATGATGGGATGATGTTTATGAAACCCATTTTATTATTTGGGTTATGATGAATGATTTATGTTTATGATGTGGAACATGTAAGAATGATTTCATTATGAGATGGGTGGGACCTATATCTCCCTCCAAATAATTGGGAAAATATTTATATCTCATGACATATACATGGCTGGAACGGTAAGTTAATCTAGTTCAGTGTTACAGGACTGGAACGAGGAGTGAACTTGATTTAGAAAGGTACTTTGTCCACTAAGATGGTCTTGGCAGCAATGACTTGGCTACTATGGAAGTCATATTATGTGCTTAATGGTTTTCCACAATTACATGTTTTCTTCCCATGGTATTTTATCATGATTGATGTTCCATTATGATATATTCCTTACATACTTCCATGATATATGTTTTTGCTCAAGATTTTGATGTTTAGATTTTATGTTCAAGTTTTTCATTCAAATGTTTATGGATTGTTTTATTTTCTCTATGTTTACCCTTACTGAACATTTGAGCTCACCCTTTTTATGATTTCTTTTCCCCAGGATATAAATAAAGGTTTTAGTTAAGAAAAAAAGGGGATGATCTTTATGAGAGATGTTGAAGATCTTTCACCATGATTAGAAGATTATGTTCCAAGTTTCCAAAGACACTAAACTATTACGTTCCTTTGGTGTATGTTTTTGTTATGTATTAAGTATTATGAAAAATTAATGTAATGTATATGTACGTCAATATCTGGTCCATTACAGTATATACACCTCATAAAAGAATATAGGTTGATAATATAACATGTGTTTTATAGAAGGTAAATTGAGGAAAAAACCCTTACCGCTTTGGTAACTTTTAAAATGTAACCCCATGAAAAAGATATCATCAAATGGATATTTAAATAAAAATATATATTTTAATATAAGTATTATAAAATAAATTAATTGGTAGTATATACACCACATAGAATAAATAGATGGTGAATATAGCATGTGTCTCACAAAATTAAAATGTGAGACCGAAATCCCTTACCATTAGCCCAAAATCATGTCTTACACATAAAAAGAACATGCATAATAAATAAATGTTTATTAAAAATATATAAAACAACCATATTCATATATATCATACCATTTTTTAATTTTTCTACTTATTTTTATTACCATTTTATTAACAATTCTATGTTAAAGTTATGTTTTGGGTAATAACCACATTGTTTGTCATATTATTTTGACGTGTTACTTAGATCATGTTTTCATTATATATGGATTGATAAAAATGATATCAATATAATATAATATATATATATATATATATATTTATAGTAATTCATAAAATTTGGTGATAAAAAATGAAATACATTGTTCATGGAGATGGTAGGTTGTACATACGCTTGAACACTATTGTCATTTTCTTATCATATTGAAAGTAATAAGAGTAATAAATATATATATTATCATTAAAGTAGCATAATTATGTAATATGTATCATATATATATCATAAACCCATCTTTAATACATTTAATCTAAAGCATGAATGGATCACATCGCTTTGTGAGATGGTAGTCTGTCGTACACACGAACAACGTTATCGTATTCCCATTAAATAAAAATCATGAAAGTATGTGTTATTTAATAATTTAAAAACAATAAATAAGTCATAAATATAATATTTATCATATATAAACTCTATTTATATAATTATTCACATCAATTAATGGTGATAACGGTAAAATTAACGATGTTAGTTTGTGAGGTAGTAGTTTGTTGCACACACAAATGATGGTTTCATAACCCATTTGATGGAAGTTTGTGTAATTTTTCATATTAACCATAATAGAACATTATATAAATATATTTAATATACTGATTCTACGATATAATAATGATATGAAAATAAATTAATGATTTTATATAGAAATAAATAAAAATACCTTCATTGATGAACATTAACTCTTCTTTGTGTATCACATATTAGTTATCCAGAAATGACATTATTGGTTATATTTATTCCCAATTTAGGGCTTCTGAAATTTATATATGGAATTTTATAAGTTATATGGGATGGTAATATATGAACTAAATTTTTTTATGGGGTCAATAGAGGTGGATAGAGGGTGGACTTTTATATGTGTTGGAGAGGACACACTTGGAATTTTGAAAAGAAAGTTTTGTGTACCATAATTTTTACCTAAAAATGAAATTCCATAATTCCAAAAATTAGTTACATGTGGACTTTAGGTGATAATAAGTCTATAAAAAGGGTTTTTGAAAAGTTTATAGGTCAATTTTTAACCTATGTTTAATGTTTATTCCCTTGGAAAACTCATTTTTTTTAATCACCATGATTAATTTTAACTGTTCAAACAAATAATTTGGAAAAAAATTTAGTTTAAATTATGATATAATTCAATTTATTCTGATTTCAAATGTGGAATCAATTTTTTAAAAATTACATTCATATAATTATCTTGTTTTCATTTTAAATTAATCTCACATTAGTGATGAGAAACCATGTTTTAAAGTAAAAATGTACAAAAGTTTACATTGTTTTTATATCCAATTTCAACAAAACATTAAATAAAATGACATAAATTAGATTAAAATATTTATTATTAATATAATTATACTTTAAAAACAATATAAAAAGTAATTTAACAATATAAAAAATTCAGTCAAAATGGCAGTTTCCAATTGAAATTCAGTACTTTTCACTATTCATTAGAAAATGAATTTTTTAGAAAAATCCCAAAAATTCACCCAAAGATAATTTTTATGATACACATAAAACAAATTTAGTTGATTAAAAATATTTTAAATAATGATTGAAAACTATTTTTAAAATAAATTTTCTATTAAAAGGTGATATAACTACATTTTAGAAAAATACATCTTTGTGTCCGTAATATTGGATTCTTTTCTTACCTATTATCTAGAAAACAAAAAATTAACTGTTAAATACCTTATTTAATATGTAATATATTTATTTATTTAAAATAATTCATAATTATTGGTTTTTTAAGTTTCTTTATTTAAGACATGATAGTTCATTAAAAAATATAATTTTTTTCAAAATAGGCATATATTTATTTTCAACTAGTTCGTACATTCATTTGTAATTAATTCTTTACCAAATAAATAATTATATAAAAATTTCTAAACCATATTTTGATAATTTTTAAACTTTTTCTTACCCACAATTAAAATAGCTATGTGATAACATTAATAATATTTCTATAAATTTTTATGTTTCTTACTCGTTGTTATGTGTAATGAAAACTTGTCTTAGTGTTGCATATAATGTAATCAAGATGTGATATTACATATAAAATACTCTAAAAGTTATTTTTCATGTACCAAAAGCTAAAATCAGTTTCACATGTATTTCAATCCTAACACAGTTTTGTGTCTAAATCAATCATGACATGGTGTCGCGTGCAATGAAAAACATCAAATAATTTTAATTTATTCATAAAAGATAATTCATAAAAACTCTTGATATTACAGGAAAAGCCTGATGTTTTTCATAAATGAAGAATGAATCTTGAATTCATGAAGTATTATAAAATTGAATCAACGATTTATGCCTCATTTATGAATCTATTTAACATGTTCAATGAGAATTAATGAAAAGATGTCAATACAAATCAAGCCACAAAAGGGTGGTTCAGTTTTCATGATAGAATATTGCTGGATGAATCACATGAAAACTATCTAAAAAATACATATTTTACATGGTTATATTTTAACTACATTATAATTACTTTATTCCATATAAATAAATATATATAATATATCAGATATTGTATAAATTAAGTAAACACATCAAACAAACGGGACCTTGAAATTAGTTCCCAAACACAAACATCTAATCCTCTATAATGGTTTTCATAAATGTTTCATTTTAATTTCATATGTTTTTAGTTCACTGACATTGATCATAAACTATCAATAACATATTTTCAAATCAGTTATGTGTTTTCTCAAAGAATATACTTTTTAGTATTTCTTCCACTATGTGTTCTAAGATGTGGTGTCCTATGATAACAGATAATTGGAAAAACGTTATCATACTATCATCTATATAATATGGTATATCATGATATACTAAATAATTAATGTAATTCATAAATAATAGAGGATCATCAGAAAAGTGATTTTTATTTTATCTAAAAAACCTTCTCTTTTTTTTCAGGTGTGGATTTTGGTTAAATCATGTTGGTGACTAAGTAATTTTTAATGATCATAAGTCAAGATATTCATGTGTGATTTTCTATAAAAAAGTCATATAAAATAATTCACCTTTGATCTTTAATTATTTTTATCCACCAAAATGGGGTAATTCCATCCCCGAGAGAATGTTTTCAACATGGTTCTTTAATCCTTTATTATCGTTAATTTTGGTGTTGATGTCCTAGAATAATAGAATCCACCAGATCATGAGTTATATTAAACCATTCTAGTATATTAAGTATTTTAGTGCTAAATAACTGGGGTATACAAGCACTTTAGAAAGTATAATATAGGACATAAATTTATCTATTGAAAGTAACACAATTTTTAGTTCATTAAATATGGTTTTATAGTTTATTTTTCCCTCTTCTAAAATCCTTTTTTAATACTACATTGGATGGAAAATCTATTATACTCTTCATCCAATTATTACTGAAATATTTTATTCACTCCGGTTAAAAATTATTTCAATATATCCATCCCAATTTAGGGGTACAATGATTTGGTTGGAGAATAGCCTCATATAGAATTTCGTTAAAGATTATTTTAGTTTATTTTAAAATAAAAATTGTACCTACTTTTCTTAAACGTGGGTGAGAGGGTGGGAAAAATGGGACAAATAATTAATGAAATCCCCTATATAAGCTGGCATGTGGCAATAAAATTTATATCTCTCACACTGTAGTGTGACTCGATAACTTACTAAAAAAATTTATTTTAACCAGGTCAATGTCTATTTTTTACCTTGAAATTCATCGAAAAAAACAATGGTCATAAAATGGAACATTATTTTATTACTAGTCATGTTCCCTCACATATTTTAAAAACAATGTCAATATTTTTAAACAATTCCTTAAAATATCATCTATACAAAGTGGTGTCCATACTACACATTATAAATGACATCCCTTTGGGCCATAAAGCTCTAGATTGACTTGTAAAATTGGATTTCATTTAGTCCATGACTCTCATTATAATTCATCTATAACCATATTATCCATTAATAATATTTTAATTGTAATCATTTTTGCTTATCAATTATATAATTTATCAATTTAGGGGAAGTAAAAATTATTCCATTCATGTTGTATCATTCAACATTTAATAATTAACACACACTCATCAACCCATTACTTTTCAAGTATAAATCAACTCCAAGTATTTCTTAAAAACTAACATTCCACCTTTATTTTGGTAAATATGGAGAAGGATCATCAATTTAATTTGAAATATGAGATAGATGATTCAATAATGCAATAGAATCACCAAATATTCATTTACAACTAAATTCATAAGGGCTTCCAACTTACTTTGAGGTTACCCGGTCTTCCTAATTACTTCTTGACAATATGAATTATGACTGAAAAGAAAATGGATTATAAATTTTATGTTAGTAATGATCATTTAAAGTGTATTATTTCATTATATAAATATATTGAATATGTGTTTTCATGATATTTTAAAAATTCAGGAATCAAAATTCAATAATAACTGTTCTCTCTCTCTTATGAATGAGTACCTCATGTTATTTTGGAATCATTTATGTTAAAAATTGAGAGACACTACAACAAAATACGGGGCTAGAATCTATTTAAACCAATAGTAAATTCTTCATCAGAGTTTTTTTACATTGTCGGCAATGTTTGTATCATTATCCGACTCACGACAGGTTCATTCATTTACCTTCGATTTACGGAATATATCCCAAAACAATTTTTCAGTAGAAGTTATTTTGTTTTTTATTGGTGGGTTTTACATACGAAACTATTTAGGATTTCATGGTGTTTTAAACATCATCTAAAAATTGTTTTTACAATATATAGTAGCATTTTAATCCACCAAAGAAAAATTTACAATATATATAGGTGGATTAAATGGTCGTTATATATCATTAATAAAAAATCAAAGCTATAGAAAATGCATCCCAAAAAAAAGAAATCTGAAACATACAACATAAATATACTCCTTAAAAATGTTCTGTAATAATAAAAAGTGACATAGGTATACAACCGAAACCAAATATAACCCGCCAATCCCAATGGCCATTAATTTTTTATTTATATTCCCCCTTTTAAAATAAGGATGAGGGGTAACCTTACAAGGCTCTTAAACCTAGAGGAACTTATGCCAAAACCATGACCCAAAGGACATGAATACCTAACACAAATATAACAAAATCCACACAATAATATATAACAATAATCCTTCTTCCAAACTTTTAAACTCATCATGCCGGAAATACCCCATGTAGAGATACACGGTTTATAGTACCGATGAAAAAATCCATACCCTCTCCACAACACTTCCTGGTATTCCTGAGAGGCTCGGAGAAGTTACTCAGAATCCCCCATATGTATATGGCTCAGTGGAAGTCAATTCCCCAAACAATACTCAACTATAAGTACACTGATGACGTAAGTTTCGGATCACACCTCCTTCGTCACCTACAAACGAGACCTCTAAAAGGAGACGTCCCACACAATGCACCTCCTTCATAATATGAACAATCACTACTTCTCTTAAAGGAAATACCTCTCACATGAACCTACCACTATTCTAGATGCCTATAGATTCTGAGTAGACCACCATTGCAGCAGAAAACCCCACCAATAACTGCCATATCCAGAATGACCTCAAAGCTAGAACACCGCCTAGAGGACCACCACTGACATCTTGTACTTCCATAACCCCACCATCACTATGGACATCTACAACAACTACACATATTATTTGTTATATTCATGTATAAATAATGTATTAATATGAAACTAAGTTTTTTTCATGTCATATCCATCTATTCCCAATGAAAGAAATGTTTATTTAATATAAAATAGATTATTAAAAGTGTCACAAATGCTCTATAATAATCAACAGTGACAAAAGCAGACAACAAAAACAAACTATGATCCCATATGATAATATTCACAAATAGGTGCTTGAAAGAATTATTTAAAAAATATATATTTTTATAACATTAAAGAAGTAAGATATAATAATTTCAAATCCAAATATCTATCATATAAATTATGTAAAATCATTTTAAATATGATATAGGATCACCATGATCCATGTATTTGATGAAAGAAATTAAACATTTTTATATTTTTTATATAAAAACATTTCAACATAACATAGAATTTTATAAATCAATAAATATAATAATAAATTATATTTAATTTCATATAATTTAAAATATTGATATTATGTGTTATTTGAATGTTTAAAGAATGTAATAATATAAAGGAATTATTAAGTTATATACATGTATTATCAATAAATGATATAAGATCCTGGACATTTCTTAAGGTATGTTTTTTATTATGTTTTTGTTTAATTCCCTTATTTTCGTTAAATAAGTGTTCCTCAAGGTCATGAGAAGGCTTGAGGGTGTTCTGGCAGTTTGGGGAAAAAATAGGGGGAAGAATGAGACTTTTTTGGCATGCTTCACATTTTTCACAAGGTTAGTGAAAAATATTTGATACTCCCCAGGTAACTGTGTGGACTCACCCCCTTATATATTTCCATCCGAATGGTTTCTGCAAAATTTGGAAAACTGTGTGGGAAAACTATCCAGCATACTAATGTTATAAAATTTACAAAAAGAATTTATTATAGGATTTTAAACCCCCACATGTGTTTCAAAATAATTTCTATAAATTTTACCCCAATGATGAACAATATCACCCAATAGATTCTAATGGGGATTCTACTTTATCCCTCGATCGTTTGGAGTGTCGTCGATTGCAGATTGAAGATCTAGGTAAGTCTAATCCCTCTCTTGTTTCAATTTTATGATTAGGGATTTTATTCCTCTCTTATCTCCTTCTAAATCTCTGAAACTCATATATTCCTATGAGACCAAGAATTAGGCTTCAAAGGGTGCTTGAATTGGGATCTAAGGCTTTGTTTAGGAGTGTGTTAGCTAAAAAATTTGAGGAAGGTGGTCTACAAGTTATATCCCTTGGTTTTTGTGAAGATTTGTGCATGTAGGGTTATGTTATTTCTCTCTCTTTATTATGCCCTTATTTTTTTCATGAATTTATATAATGGGTATCTAAATAACTAATTGAAATCACCATGATCTTCTTGGGATTCATGGATGATGAATTAATCATTTTAGGTCCACCCATGGGGTGTGCCAACCCTCTGGAATGTAGTTAATGAAAATGTAAAATGTAAAATTTCCTCATGATGTAGTAGATCCCATGATGAATTTGTAATTTTGTTAATATAATTATTATTAAGGGATTGTGTGCAATTGTTTCTAGATGTGTATGATGGTTAAGGGGATTTTTTGGCTTCACATGAGATGTGTTCTAAATAAGGGTAATGGGAATGTTCCAAATGAATTGTCTTTTTCACTTGAAATGCTTTAGTGGGTTAATAAATGGGAATGATTTTATATGCTTAGTGAGTTAGACAAGAAAAATGATAATTGGAATAAATGGTTATGTGGTATATATGATAAATGTGTTAATTATTTGTTGCATAATATTTATTCAATTTTAGTTTTTATTGGTTTGATATTTATAATGATATTGGATATGCTTGGGTGTAATGTGGGTATGTTTGGTGAAAGAATAAATAAAAATTTGCAAATGGATTGGTAGAGTGGGGTATAAGCATCAGGTTCTACACTCGTGGGTTGAGTTGGAACAAGGTTCTATGCTCCACCCCTTAATGCATAGGTTAGGGAAGGGGATGTAAATCTATTTCCCTAATAGCTACATTCCACCGGGACCGAGGCTTCGAGGTGAGGATAACGTAGTTATTATGATGTGATTCCCTTGTGAGATAAGACTTTATTTTTTCCCAGATTCCGTGAAATCATTGAACATGTTGAATCCATTGAACAGATGAAAAGTTTGAATTAAACCGTGAGATGTTAAGTACTGAATCTAGTTTAAATGGTGGATTATCTTAGAGGAAACTTATGTTAGAATGTATTCATGAACTATATTTTATTTTTTTTACATTTTTTAAAAATTTAATATGCTATCTATTTTGAAGGGATATTTTTCATACACCGTTGGTGGTGTCCTATTGAGTTGTACTCATACCCTTCTCAAGCTGTTGTTGGTTGCCTGAGAAGACATCATGCTTTCAGGCCAGGACAAGGGCAAGGGCCATGTGCTTTGGATTTGATTTGGGAATCGATATTAATGGATGGAGAACTGGTCTTGATGTTATGATATTATTTGGGGATTCTATTGTATTTCATTATTTTGGGTGTTTTCACAACAATACAATAACATGAAATGAAATATTTGTTATCGGATGTGGTTTTTACCCAGTTTGGGAGTTTGTTATTTATGCATGATCATCGAGCTATCTATATTAATTTTGATATCATATTTGTTTTATGTTGTGTCTTACTCTAGTAAATAAGGTATTGTCTCCCCACTTGACTCTTAGACCCTCCCACTAGTCATAAACATTTGGCATATGGTGAGGCATGCTTGAGGTTATGTTACAACCCGGCCTTGGGCACTGATTTAGTGGCACCCGAGTTAGGGATGTTAAAAGGTGGTATCAGAGGATGTTTTTTCGTTGAATTACTATTATTTAATGGTATATGAGATATTATTATGGTTTTGGGCCTTGGTAATGAGCTCTTTCTTGCGAGAATCTAACCCATGTACATGGGAAAATCCATGTCCCCCTAGGTGAGGTATTTTCGTTCTTGTTGTGTGTTGTTACATTTGATGTTATTATACTATTGGATGATGCGCTTTTCATGTGTTATGATAGTTTTTATGATATTTTTCTCATTAATTGAATTGAATGAGTCTGTGAATTCATGAATCATTATAGTAACCCATGTATATAAGTGGTATGCATAATAATAGGCACACACATGGGATAGGCTTATGAGACATAAAGGGTAAGATGAATTTGATTTCCTAAAAGTAAAAAAGTCATTCTAATAAAATGATACAAATGAGTAAAAAGGGATGTAAAATGATGAATAATAATTAAATACATGTTCTTGATAAGGGCAGTATGAAGATTAAGTGGAAAAGGGGAGCAGTGATATTGAAATATAATTCAAATGTTTTTGAAGGTATGCCTTGTAACTGGGTGAGTTAGTTACCTCATGTTAGTCATAAATGGTGGGGAGGACAAGGTTATTGATCTAGGAAGGATTAGAACATTTTGGGTAGTGTGTGATGGGAATATTGTTTTGGATAGTGATTAATCCTCTTTTGTTTTTGTGAAAGCATTATGGTTTTTTCTAAAACACATGTTTGAAATATAGTAAAAGATACAACCATGAAGGCGTGTTCAAGTTAGGTAAATATATGATGTTTTTGAGATAACTCCTCTAGTATTAGATCAAGAGAATGTGGTTATCCATGAAAATAGAGAATATCCCTTACATTATAACTATCATTGTTTCAAGTATATGATAGAAAGACACCTAGGGCGGGTTGCACCGAGTATGTTTTAGCTGACTAGGGGGTTTTAGCTGCAACACCCTCCGACCTTTATCAGAGTGGGTGGTCTAGAGGTATAAGTGTTTTGGATAGAGTCATTATAGACTATTCTTGATCATCTGGAGACTCATCTTGAGAAATGTGTCATGTTTGTAGCCTATATGATGAGAGGTTAGGCAAAGTGTTTGTGGGACAACATGGTTCAAATGGGGGAGGCTGAAGGAATGATGT
Source organism: Viscum album (assembly GCA_963277665.1). Taxonomy (NCBI): domain Eukaryota; kingdom Viridiplantae; phylum Streptophyta; class Magnoliopsida; order Santalales; family Viscaceae; genus Viscum; species Viscum album. The sequence goes on along the minus strand of OY728165.1, from coordinate 1,708,925,713 downwards.
AGAAGGATTACCTAGAGAATTTTATCAAACACTTCTACCTAAGAAACATTTTTTCATTGGAAGGATATGGATTTTATGATCTTGAACCAAGGGAAAATGTCAGTAATCGAAAATTCTAGTCATTTTACCGATTTGTGACGCTTCATTCCAATGTTGGTAGGGGACGTGGCAGTTGTGGTAAAGCATTTCCAGGAAGGGATGAGAAACGAGATTAGGACTTTGGTTAATATCATTCATTTTTAGAAGGTTTTCCAATGTAGTGGATCAGTTCCTCAATTCAAACGGGATCCTGAAGTGATATTAGGGTAGTGAACATGTGGTGCCAGTTGGGTTTGAAAGTGGTCTTGCTTCGGAGAGAAAGAAGCGCTATTTTGGAAATTACTATCATTATGGAGGTGCATAGAGTATTTAGAAGAGGGGTTCATCCTTTTAGGGTGGTGACCAGGTGTTCTGTTATTAATGTGGTAGGCCGGGGCACAAGAGCAACCAGTTTCCTTGACCACCTATTGAGTGTCGAGTGTGTGGAAGGCTACTCCACTTGGACAGGTTCTGTAGGAGCCCATGGACGTCAAGAAATGATGGATGTTAGAGAGAGATTCTGAGTGTATGAAGGTGGAAATTTACCCACTTTTAATTGGGGAATTAGGATATCTAAGGTTTTACCATTACGAGCGGTGGATGTGGAACTCCAGGATGAGATCATGTATACCAACAAAGTAGGAAAGTGCAGGGTACTCAGGTTAGAGCTCAGGGAGTAGGGGTAGGTGAACTCCATGAAGTTCAGTCTACACATAAAGGTGTCAAGGTAGGACCTTTTACCATTAAATGTATGATACTTGTGGATTCCATAATCACGAGTTCTTTATTTTAAATAGGTGCCACACCTTATTTTATGTTTTCTCAGATAATAGTTATGTTGGACTTAAGCATGGGATGTGTGTATGGAGTCATGTTAACTGATACTCCATTAGAGGTATGGGTTGAGAATGTCTGATAGTGTAAGGATTATTCTCTTTAGGGTGGTAGATATAATGTTTCGCAGAACCTATTTATCATAGATATGTCAGGTTTTGACCCAATCAAAGGTGTGGAATGGTTGGTGTTGTAAAAATCCCATATCAACTGTTACCAACGTCAGGTAACATTCACATCACTCAATGAAAATACTTATGTCCATAGTGAGTGGGATGTTTTGGAATGCCTCATAGGGCCACATTTCCATTATATATGAGAATGTATAGCTCATATGGAATATCTTGTGTTAGATTAAGGATTAAATGAGAAACCGTTATTTCCTCCTACAGTGGATTGAATTCAGTACATGTTTTCTAAGGAAATCTCAGGGCTACCACTAAAATGATACATTGAGTCTATGATTGAATTACTTCCCAAGCCAGATCTAGTTTCCATTATTCTATATCAAATGGTGCCATCAGAACACCACGAAATTGAGGTTTTTCTAGAGGAGTTTGAGAATAATGTTTTTATTCATCTCAGTATGTCACCTTGGTGATCTTATGTACTATTTTCTAAGAAGGACAATAGAAAGTTGAGGTTGTCTGTTGAAAATATGAAGTTGAATCAGATGATAGTTTAGAACGAATACCCTCTTCGTAGAGTGGATGCCCTATTAGAATAGATGATAGGTTCCTCCGTGTTTTCTATGATTGATTTGAGATAATGATACCATTATCTGAGGGTGAGACCTTCGTACGTACCAAAATATAGCTTTCTGAACCAGCCACAAGATGTATTAATTTTTGGTGATGGAATTTGGATTGATCAATTCACAAGGAATGTTCACAGATTTGATTAATCGAATATTCCATACATATATGGATCAGTTTTTAGTTGTCTTTGTTGATGATATATTGGTGTACTTTAGAACTCATAATGATCATGTAAAAATCTTGACATCGTCCTGAGTAAACTGAGAGGTCATATTTTTCATGCCAACCAATAAACATGTAGTTTTTTATTGATAGTTTTAAATTCATTGGAAAATTCATTTTCAAGTAAGGTGTGTCAGTGGATCTAGAAAAAGGGAAAGTTGTGGTATCTTGGGAGTAGCTAAAGAACGTTTCTGACCCTAAATGTTTTATAGATTTAGATAGTTATAACCAAATGTTGATTAGGTATTTCACTCACTTGGAAGTTCCACTCTCAGGATTAACCATGAAGGTAGTTATGTGTTTGTGGTTAGAGGCTTGTGAGAATACCTTACAAGAGATGAAGAGTCATTTGACTACCAAACCAATTTTAATCTTACCTAAACCTGGTAAGAGGTACACTAGGTTTTTTGATGCATCCAGTGTTCGACATGGGGTAGTGTTGATTCAGGATGATCTAGTTGGAGCTTATGGGTCGAAATAGTTGATTCCCCCAAGAAATAAATTATCATACTCATGTGCTTGAACTAACTGTTGTGGTTTATGCCTTAAAGTGTTGGAGACATTACATATTTGGGGATAGATTCATGATGTTTACCAATAATAAAAGTCTTAAGTACATATTATTCCAACACGATTTGAATCATTGACAATGGAGTTGGACTGAGTACCTATAATCCTTTGATTTTGAGATGGTTTATATGCAAGGAAAAGTGAATAGTGTTACTGATGCTCTGATCCAGAACACTCATAATCATGTGGTTCCTGAATCCAGTTCAGAGTGGAAGATAAATACTTTGATTGTGAAAATTAATTTGCAGGTACAATATGGGCATGGTAAGATGACCCTTATGTGTATTGTTATTGAGTTTTCACTATTGAGCAGGTTTAAGGACAGTCAGCTAGTGGATTTGGAGTGTTTGGCTATGAAAAAATGTCTTTAAAGTGGGGTTTCACCTTCCAATTGGATTATGAGTGGTTATTGATTTGTTTATTTTTAGGTTCATTTTGTGGTTTAGGAAGTGTGTAAGAAGACATTAGGGATGCGTTCTATGCATCAAAGTGGGCAGTGCATCCTGGATCGATAAAAGTGTATCATGATATTCATTGGAAGTAAAGGTGACCTGGAATGAAATAGGAGGTCGCAGGTTTTGTAGTATGATGCCTTACATGCCAACAGGTGAAGGATGAGCACCAGCACCCAGGTAGGTTCTTACAGTCATTTCTAATTCTATAGTGTAAGTGGAATGACATAATGATGGATTTCATAGTGGGTCTTATGGGGACACCTCTAATGAATGATTAAATCTGGGTGGTTTTGGATCAACTGAATAAAGTAGTTTATTTCTTGCTGATCCATGGGACTTGAATAGTCGACTAGTTGGGTGACATGTATGTTTGAATGGTAGTGTGGTTTCATATTGTTCTGAGGACTATATATTCAGATCATTCCTTCCGTTTCACCTAAATCTTTTGGCATTGATTACATAAGGTGATTGGTACCTAGGTATTTTTTTGTATGAATTATCAATCACGGACGGATGGGTAGTTAGAATATACAATTCAGGTATAAGAAGAAATTTTAGAGGTTTTTTTCTTGATTTTAGTGGTTCTTTGAAAAAACACGTGCCACTTTTTGAGTTTTCTTAAAAAAATAGTTATCAGGATATGATTAAGATGGATCCTTTTGAATCACTCTACAAAAGGCCATGTAAAACTCCATTGTGGTGGTTAGAAGTAGAAGAATCTAAGTTGTTAAGACATAGTATCATTTAGGAGATGTCATAAAAGGTCTGGTTGATTTAGAAGCATATAAAATGGCTCAGAGTAGACATAATTCATTTATAGACCAGTGTCATAGACCTCTTGATTTCATGGTGGGTGATAGTGTGTTTCTTCGAGTGTTTCCATTGTCGGGTCACCGTCAAATTTGGAAGCAAAGAATGTTTTCACCTAGGTACATGGGGCCATTTGAACCCTATTTATGAAAACGTTCTCCAATTTTTTTTCTAGGGTTATTCTATTTCATCCCTAGTATGTTTGGAGTGCCGCCAGATGTAGATTAACGATCCAGGTAAAGCTAATCCATCTCTTGGTTCTCTTTCTAGTTTAGGGTTATCATTCATATGTTATCTCATTCCAAAAAACTGAAACTCTTCTTCTCTAAGGATATATATATTGAGACTACAATTTTTGGTTGAATTAGGATATATGTCTTCAATTAGGAGTGTTTTCACCAAGGGATTTGAAGTCGGTTATTTACAAGTTATATCCCTTGTTTTTGTGTAGATTTTTGCATGTGGGGTTATCTTCTTAAACTCTATTTGATTAATACATGGTTTCATTTTTAAGACATGACATAATGAGTGTATAAATAACCAATTTAAATCCCCATGATCCACATAGAATTCATGGAGGATGAATTAATCAATTTAGGGCCACCCATGGGGGGTGCTGACCCTCTCAAATGTGGTTAATGGAAATGTAAAGTTTGTAATTGACTCATGATTAATAATATCCCATGGTGAATGTTTAAATTGGTTAATATAATGATTAAGAATGGATTATGATATTTTTTTACAATATTTTGTAGTTTGTTAATGGGTTTTCTGGCTTTACATGAGAGGTGTACTAAATGGGAGTAATGGGAATGTTCCAAATGTATTGTGTTTTCCACTAAAAATGATGAAGTGGGTTAATACATGGGAATGATTAAATATTCTTAGTGAGTTAGACATGATAAAATTGAATTTGGATAATTAATTTTTTTTTATAAATGATAATTCTGTTAATGGATTTTGGCATAATATTCATTCCCATTTTCATTGTTATTATTATGATATTGCTAATGATATTTGCTGTACATGGTTATAATGTGGTTATGTATGGTGAATGAATTAAAAAGAATGTGCACATGGATTGGTTTAGTGGGTTATATATATGATGTTATACGACCATGGGTTGAGTTGAACCAAGGTTCTATGCTCCACCCCTCAATGCACGGGTTAGGGAATGAGACAGTGTTCTATCCCCCTATCAGTTTCATTCCACATAGACTAAGGCTTCAAGGTGAGGATAATGAGGTTATTATGATGTGAATCCCTAGTGATATAGTACATGATTTATTTAACATATTTCATGAAATCATTTAATATTCATAACCTATTAAATATGTGAAAACGGGGAATTAAACCATAAGATGTAATGTATTGAATTTGATTTTAATGGTGGATTATCGAAGAGGAAACATAATTTAGAATATCTTCATGAGATATCTTTTATTTAAATTCCAGTATTTATTACATTATTGCACAATCTAATTTGACTATATATTTTTTAGAAACCTTTGGTGGTGGCCTATTGAGTTGTACTCACACCATGGTCAGGTCGTCGTTGGGTACCCGAGTAGACATCATTGTTGCAAGTCATTACAAGGGAAAGGGCCATGTGAAAAAGAGTTGAGTTGGGAATGGACATGGATGGATGAGGAATCAGGCATAGAGTATAAGATTTTTAGATGGATTCTAATATTTTTATTAATTTTGGGGTTTTCCCAATAGTACTATGGCTTGACATGACATATTTACATTTGGCTATGCTTTGAATCCAGTTTGAGAGTTAATTAATAATGCATTCTCATCAGGTTGTCTATATTTATTTCACTAATGTATATGTTTTATTTTGTTTATTACTATGATAAAGAGGGTACAATCTCCCCACTTTACCATATACCCTTGTCGCTAGTTCGAAACCACTAGCATATGGGGATGCATGCTTGAGGTCATGTGGTAACCTAGCTCAAGACACTAGTTTAGTAGAACCTAGGCTAGGGACGTTACAAATGATATTTATATTTTATATAAAATAAACTATTAAAATAATTTATTATATTAAAAAATCTATTTTAAATTAATATCACTCATCCCCTTACCCTTTCATGTCCAAAGATGATAAAAATATGGTAGAGGATGGTTCACTTGTCTAAACATATGTTCACCCAACTTCCATATCCAAATGGAAATAAGGAACATCATTTAATAAGAGAGTAAAAAACTTAGGATAATAAAATTAATAAAATTAAAGTTTATATGATAACAAAAAATAAAAACAAATATCAATGACACATTACCTTGCCTCAACAACAACCAGAATAAGATATTTTCATCATAATGAAGAATGGTGATTTTAGTTAGTCACTTCATAGTTTAGTTAATTTTTCATGAGTTTAGTTACACATTACCATAATCAAATCCAATGCTAACCCTCATCACTACCTGATGAACTATGATCAACATTTTATATATCTTCATCTCTACTCCCTACTAATAGTACCTATATGAAAATCTTAATGAAACTTAAATAGTTATGTATATTTATATTTAAACATAAAAACCAATAAAATTTATTATACTAAATGATAGTGACATTATTTGATTTACATTATCACTCAAACCATCCATTGACACAATATCCCTAGGGAAACATCAGCCTTGTTTTGATATAATTCAACTAATACCTTCTGTAGTGAAAAACCATCACATCCTGCATCTGAAAATGAGCCCTTGTTACTGTATTATACTCCCCTACTACATAATTGTGATTTACATTATAGAAAAATGACACTATGAATCTTGAGGTATAGAGTAATGATAACTAGGAGTATATTTTGATGAAATCCCTATTGACCAGCCAAAGACATAAAATTTTAATGATCCTGATCCCTTCCTACACACACAATCAAGATGATCCTTCTTAAAGACTTAACCAACTAGACTATTTAGGGAGACCTAGAAGGACTTAATGAGAATTCATCTGATGGTTCTTTTGTTTTTACTTTTAAATCAAATTTCAATAATATATAAATAAATACATTTTAACAAAATTTCAATTGAAAAAAATTTATTACACTAAATATGACATTCATACCCATACTTCTTTGGTTGGATCATTCATTTAACTCCTATATGAATTCATACGAACATCCAACCAATGTTCTGTTCATGAGACTTGGTGCCCAATATTATTTGACTATATTAACCCAAATTAAAACAATATTTTAATAAATGAAAAAATTAATTTTGTCTTAAAAATATTTAAACTAATCAAAATATAACCATAGTAGATCTGTTTATTGGAAAACTATATGATCCACAGTTTCTATGTTGATTTTTTTATATTGACATGCTGAATTATTTCTTGAAAATTTATGAAATAAATAAAATGTAATTATATAGGAATGTATGAAATGTAATATCCTTTTCATATGAATTTATGTATTTAAAATTATTTTATTATAATTATATAATTTTCTATAACATATTATTTTAATGGTGATGACTATCAAAAAACACCTTCCACTACTCTCTAGGTACCCCTTTAGGTATCTATTCATACTACTGCTGAGTGGTGAACAAGTTATCATTGAATTCATTCCGTAATCACCAAATAAAATCATTATATTTCTTACCCAAATTATTCAACGTTCACTTTATTAATATAATATTTTTGATGCTAAAGTTGAATAACATCTGTACAAAGAGATTAATTTTTATAATATTATAATTTCATTAAATAGTAACATTCAGTTTTGTAGTAATGTATTAAAATTTAATTTATCTCAAATTAAAATAAATCATTCTTCTAAGATTGAGGAATATTACATGAATCATTATATTTACTCAGAAGGGTAACTAGATCAGCAACCAACTAACCTATAATCTGGCCAAATAAACAAACAACATCGTACATAGGGACCCCATAACAATAAAAAGAGACAACTACATTCAACCCATTTAGATTCCATAATATTAATATATTTTTTCGTAGTAACAGTTTTTATATATTTTATTAAAAGATATCAATAAATATAAAAATTATCATTCACTTTATTCATATTGAAATTTATACACATAACTATCACCCTCTAATGTCATCATGAAGAAACATATGTCAACACTTGTTTGCTCACTATCATATCATTGCATGTTGAACCTACTGAATTAGGAAGAAAGTCACTACATGATTATGGGATTGATGAGGATGTTGCATATGTTTACATGAGGTTGACATAGGGTGTAAAAACACTAATAGAGGGAAGATGGAGGGAATCCTCTATGCAATATGGATATAGCCCGATGGATCATTAGTTGTCTGTGTGGTCAATGGAACATAAACTGGGAGACAATTGGGATCAGTTTAACGAATCTTCCATGGTATTTATATCATTTAAACATGTATTAACAACTTCAAAACATATATATTCAAAAATTCAGGCATTGAAATAAATTTTTAAATGTTAAAAGTTGGAATGTTATGAAATGAAAAATATATGTTGGAATGGTAATGAATGACTACACATACAAAAACATATATAATTTACATTATGAAATTTAAATATCTCATTCATATTAATAAATTAATATGGAAAAACAATATACATAGTACTGGAAATTAATAAAAAATAACATAGGTGTTTGATATTTTAATGGATTACTACACATAAAATTGTTTCTCTCTTCAATCATATCATTATCTTACTCCATCATTGCTTAATCTACTACATCCACCCTTGAAAGATTAATATTATCAAAATCATGATGGAAAAGTAAGTTACTTTCTTACTATTTATGAGATTCAATATTAGAGGTCAAATCTTCCACTTCATCACCTATATCACACAAGTCCCTTTTTTTATGGGAACAACTACACTCCACAGTTAATCCATGACATCTTCTACATAATATATCATTTTACCTAAAGATGAAAAGACATATATACCATGTAATTTATAGTCATCAACATCCATGAAGTGATATAATTACATAGACATAAATTTAAAGTAATATCTTTTAATACCCTTAGTAATATCGACCAACTTAAATTTGAATAAAACAAAAAAAATGACCATTATAGTCTCATTCAATAAGATTATTCCAATTTACACATTATCCAAATCCATAAACTATAAATATACCATTATTCTACGTTTTTTAATCCTTTTCCAGGTCAACTATATGAAATTTTAATCCATTCACATTGACAGCCTGAAACTTTTTTGGCCTGTTTTACCAGGACACATGCTAGAAACATAAAATCTTATGAAAATCAACTCAAGTATTATTATTCATAATATAAAATATTTCATATATAATATTAAATTTTGAAAATATAAATATCATACTAATATCAATATTAATTTCAATATTTAAAAACTTACACAAATTTCACATATATATGTTATTGTAAAAAATTCATTTTTATCGATGTAATATTTGAGAACCTCCCAACTAACCTGTAAATAGAAGGGAAGATTATTGATTTCCCATGTAGATGAGATTGAGTTGATTTTTCATCAACACATACAAATCAATTTAATATTTTTTAGATATAACACCTATATATATAAAATAAGTAAATACACTCCTATGCTAAATATCCGTTAGAAATTTAGCGTTCATGTAGAGATTTATTTTTCACATATAAATTTCAGTGACCAATGAATATATGAAAAAAATATAATTACATATTTAATGAAGTTATAATAATTGTTTAAATAAAAATATAAACATATAATTAAAGGACTTCTCAATGGGATACATCTGTAGATAATGTATCAGACATCTGGAGTTAGTTTCCTTGGCCAAATCATAGTTAAATGCATTGTGAAAGTTAATAAAGGCAGAGAAGAGATCATATCCATTTCAGAAATTTTAATTAAAACTTTATCCTGAAGGGTTTTCAATCTAGGTAGGTTTTAGAGTTTTCTATCATTATTTTCTAATGATGTGAAAAAATTTAGTACAAGTACAGTAACATTTTCAGGTAACAATTTACACAATGAAAATGGTATTGACTACTGTAATAAAACATGTGAATCATGTATTTTCTTTCCATATAACCTATGAAGATTTATGTAGACACACCTTGAGATGTTTCTTAGATACCCATCAACAACTTCAACATATTCTATGATTTATTGGAATGTATATTTATCAATATTTTCTATTTTAGTAACATTAGTATCATTCATTCCATCATAATTTGGCCATAAATTATGATTTATATTCATTATTTTTTATTCCTTCTGAGAAATGGGAAGATACTTCAATTTCCCATGAAAATTATTTAATGTTAAGAAACAATTCATTGAAACACCAATAAATATGAATAACATAAATATTATGCTACACAAAATTAAATCCCTAATACCGAAGTTTGAGGAAAATACCTTTTTTCTTCCATTCATTTTTTCTGATTTCAATTTATAATTAACTTTGAACTCATTTCCCACTATCATTAAAATTATACTCCTTGCCTACAATTAAAAAAGATTCTCATGTATGGATAATAATTCATTTTAGATGAATATTCATTTCATTACACAAACACATCCATAAGGATTGTAATAATTATTTCCTTTGGAATCTTGGAATACAATCATCTTAATTCAAGAAAGATCTTAATTGTCTACCATAAAGATCTTCATGTTTAATACTCTTAATTAAATCATTCCTTTTGAACTTGGGGAAAAAAAACCTTACAAATGGTCAACACTTGTTCTCAATATGGTTAAATAAGGTAGATGCATAAGCATAACATGATCATAAAGTTATGAGAACATAAGTATAGCATTTTAAAACCATACCCTACAAATCAATGATCAAAATCATGACTCATGGAATAATGATTAAAAGTTCATAATACATGAGTCATAATTAAATCCAATAACACATTCCATGTGAGCATACAATTTGTATTGGATAAGGAATTATGGTATAATCATAACTATTGAAAATCATTTCCATAATAGTCAAGGTTCATTTCTATAACATATTATGGTACTACAAGGGTGGGTACACCACATGGTCCGGACACACCTCCATTCACAAGGGAAACCCTTTCCTTAGAGTGGAATCTGATCAATCCCAAAATCATTTTTATTAGACAAGGTTATCTCCCAAGACCATCATAGAACTCAAGGACCCTTACTGAACCTTCAACACTATCCATTCTAGACAAATCTGTTTCATGGGATATATATCATTACCTAATGAATTAGAGGAAGATATCAGTCCCACCCACCTTTGTTTATAATGTAACCATAATCCTTTTTTATAACGTAAAATCATTAATTTTTTATAATGTATGCCATATCATTGTTTATAATATAACAAATTTCACATAAATAAAATCATACATATGAATTCAAAATGATCCTCAAACATTCATCATATCATAACCCATGAAATGAAATGGGTTTTATAAACATTCCATCTTATATTATAATTTTTAGAAGAGAGTGGTTTCATAATCATTTCATTAATTCATCACTTCCTATCCCATGGACAAAAAGCGGGTTTCATAGTAATTTTATCATGTTATAACCAATGGAAGAGAATAAGGTTTCATTAACCTATTATTATGATAAATTATTCAAATAAAGAGTAAGAATGGTATCCTTAGTACATATCCCATATAAATATTAAGTTATATAAAATGATATTAACATAGATAGGGAAGGATTTTTGAGTATCATATGGAACATTTCTTACGTAAAATAACAATTCATAAAAAAAAGATAAAACACTTTCAAAATAATTCTCAATGAAATTTATATTAGAAACATATAATGTAATATTTATATATAAATTTAAAATAGTTATTGAAATAAATATCATTTCCAAATTGAAAAAAAATATATTAAGACATAAATAACATTGAAAATACTTCTCTTTCTAAATAAATTAAAAAACATATAAAATAATATATAAATAAAATAATGGTCATGATGGTGGGAAATTCCATTCATGTTGTACGTGCAAAAAGAAGATTACTTTCACAATATTGGTAAAAGGAAAATGGTTGTTGTTTTTGAAAAAAAAATGATGGTTTCTTGTAATTTTAAAAAAATATATTAAAACAAGGGTAATTTGTTTAATAAATATATTTTTTGAAATGTTAAAAACATTTTTGAAAACATTTCTAGAAAACATGGTTTTAGAATAAGAAGGGTTTTCAACTGAAAAGACAATTTGTCTTAAAAAATAAATTTAATATATTGAGTATATAAAGATGTAAAATGAATTTAAAACAATTTATCTCAAGAAAAATATACATATAATAAATTTCATGAGTTTATTGACATATATATCATAATATTTCATCATTGGAATTATAACCATGAACAATCTTGATAACTGGTGATATTATAACACAAAACCTTCACTACTTTGGTAACATTGAATCATAAGCCCTATGAATAAATTTATTTAATTAAACATATAATATGATTATAATAGGTAGATTCAACATATAAATATTAAAATGGGAAGTATATACACCACATAAAATAAATGATTGGTGAATTTTCATATGTATCCCAAAAATAAATGTGAGAATAGAGATCCCAACTATAAGTCTATATTTATTTTGTAAATGTTTGAAACACATTTTAAATATATATTAGTTTATGATAAATCAATTAAATATCCATAAATATGTATATAATAATATATTTGATTTACCTATGACCTTTTATTACATTTTTATTATCAATTCCATGTTAAATTCTTATTTCGTGTAATAATTGCATCGTTTTTCATATACATTTTAATTTTTTATTTCTAGTTCTCTTACTTTGATCATGGTTACTTAATATCTAGAATAATATTCATGAAAAATTTACCATATTTATAAATAAATTATACATTTAATACCAATCATTAATGTTTTTTTTGATAGATAAATTATATTATGATCATAGAGACAATCGGTTGTAAGTATGCATGCATAACATTTACATTTTAAAATGATCATTATGGGATGGAGGTAAGTAATAAAATATATATAAATAATAATAATAATATAAAAAATAAAATATTACTTTATTAAATATTATTATACATATCATCTATGTGGTTTGGTGATGAAAATAGAGATTCATGTCGCTTTGTGTAGGAGTCAGTCCACACGTACAAGAAAGATGTTATCATGTTTTTGTTAGTAAAAAGGTAAGAACATGAATGATATATAATCCATTAATGTTGATAAATATGTACTAAATATAATAATTATTTCATTTTTATCACATAAATTATCCTTATTATCTTCCATATAATGTCTTATTGAAGAACTAATCACATCGCTTCGTGAGGCAGTAGTTATCCGTACATATGAGAAACATTATCGTGTCCTATAGGGAATGAAAATTAAATGGTATATGTTTTATAATGAATCATGTTATATAAATATGTTATATATATCTCATATATAAACTTTATATCCATCATCAAACCCAACTATGTTTTCTGGTAATCGAAAAACAACTGAGACTGGTTCGCGAGGCGATAGTTCATTATACACATGAACGATGAATTTGTAACTTGTTTGATAGAAGAAAAGACTTTTTGGTAATTAACTTAGAATAAAAAAATTCCTAAAAATGGAATATTCGAGTGATATTATATCATCATGGAAAAATAATAATTTATAGACGATGAGGAATAAATTAAATAAAGATGCTTGTTGAAGATTGTTACCACTTCTTCGGGTTTTCTCATTAGGTTTGTAGAAATGGATTTCCTCGGTCAGCTTTATACCCAAAATAAGGATTGTGTGATTCGAGTAGGTACGTTGGGAAATTATTTGGGAATGTATTGTAAGATAGAAATGTGTCTGAAGGTGTGAAGTGGAGAGTAAATGGGTGTCCTTTTTAAGTGAGGTACGTGGAAAACTTGTAATTCTTTGAAATGATTTAATCATACAGAAATATTTATCAATCAATAATTCCTTCAAAATGGTCACTTATAGATCCTATATGATTTATGGTCGAAATATGTACAATCAATCTATATTGGACAAATTGGTAGTTCATTTTAATCCTCATCTTCTTTGTTTAACCCCTCAACAAATCATTTTTTACCTTTACCGTGGTAATTATGTTTTACTCTATTCACTAAAAATTTGGTCAAAAATTACATTGAAATTATTATAAATTATATGTTTTTATAATTAAAAATATTCATCCATTTCATCCAAATTCCATTAATATAACTGAAAAATTTTAACATTAAATTCAATTAAAAATATATTTGATCATTATATATAAATTAAATCAAAACCAATTTTTAATTAAAATTCAATATTTTTTATTATTCATCAAATATTGAAGCTTTTTAGAAACATAAAAATAATTACATAGTGAAATTTTGAAAATATTAGTTCAAAAAAAATATTATTTAATAAGTTTTTTAAATGTATCAAAAAATAATTTTATTAAGGTGTTCAAAAATAAATAAAAACATTTTTTAAGAAAATAGTATTTTCAAAGCCTATGAAGTCATTTTAAAATAAAATTATGTTATTATCGATATGTTTTATTTATATAAAATAATTATTCTTGATATTAAAAATTATTTTTTTATAATTTATATCACTATGTTTTAATTCTAGGTTATAAAAGACATTTTAAATTAACTATAATAATAATATTTCATTGCTTTATTAAGCCTCAGTGTCATGTGTAATGCATGCTTACAGAGTATTTCTTATAGCGCATGATTAAAATGGGTTTGTGTGTAATACATGATTAACTTGGTGTTTCATGGAACAAAATATAAACTCAATATTATATGTATCATAAAATAAACTCAATGTTTAATGTAACAAAAAATATCTAAAGGATAAATTTTATTTGAAAAAAAATATTTTCGAAAATATTAGGATATTACATTCTACCCATTAATAAATGAATATATCCTACAAATTCATCACTTTTATACCAACAATTGAGGATACTTCTATCTCATTAAATCCTCAAGTTCCCACATTGCTTCCTTAATCTAGTGGTTTCACCAAAAATTACTTACCAATTAAGGGGTCTTGTTTGAAGGATATTTATATATTTCAACAAGAATATATACAAGTTTTTTTGATTAGAAATATAATGCCTCAATGGTAAGACCTATGATTCTTGTATATTTAATTGATTATGTATGTAATTCCTTATGAGTGATACATGGAACACATGATAATCTACTGTCCCGATACGATTAAGTATTTTAATGGTGTCGATAAACCTGAGGCTTAGATTTTCTATATTTATTTGACAGACAAATTCATTGAAATACCATATAACCAAAATCAAATTACAGTTCACATTTATGATAAAAAATTAAAATTTCTCTAAAAAGTTTATTTTTATTAAATTTTCTAACTTACTCTGACCTTCCCTAAAAAACCATTGTCTTTCTCATCTTCTAATTGATTTCTTTCTGAAACTTCGTTCCTGTATGATGGAGTTTTCCACTTATTTCCTCAAAGGGATCCACAAAATTCCATATTTATTCGTGATTGAAATATATTTTTTCAATATAACACATATTTAGGAATATGTTTATCGTAATTACCATTTAAATACCAAGTAAAAGGTATTAGTGTATCATAAAATGTTTGATGTATTCTCTTAAAATGGTAATCTGTATGAGGATAATATGATGTAATGAAACTCAACTCTATATCAAGAGCTTACAGAATTCTTCAAAAATATGTTGAGAAAAACTAAATATTCTAATAAAATAAAACTAAAGTAGGTACTCCATGAAACCATTCATCATCTTTAATATATATTCAAGAAAAAGGATCTAATGAGAAATCTTCTCTGATAGAAATTATTTTTGATAACATTATAAGGAGTTTGACTATAAACCATTGTTATCTCATATAAAATATAAGTTAAACATTAAAGCTCATTATTTCCTTTAATCACGAGTCCTTAAAGTGTAATGTTATTCCTCCTCAAAACCAAAGGTTTGTACTTCCTTAAATTTCTCTCAAAATATCATTAATCTTGATAAAATACCATCACATAAAACATAAAAAGGGGTGTAAATTACATTGAACTTATGATCATCCATAAACTCATAAATGAATGATGGAATCCATAAACTTTATGTTAATATTACATGGATTCATATATACATCCAAAAATATTGAATTCTTTGTATGTTTCATGATTCTTATAACCAAAATACCATTGGTAAAATACTTCTGAAATATAATTATTGAATCCATGTATCAACAAATTGACTTTAATGATGTTCATGGAATAGTTCCTTGTTTGGACTATAATTAAATTCATAGTCCATGACATTGAGTTTGATAATTACCATGTTCCCCAAACATAATATATTGAAAACCTTGACAATTTTTCACTATATGAACTCCATTTCCACAAAAATAACATATTCCCCTCCATTTTATAAAATTTCATCTTTATCTTATTAAATGTTTTAGAAATAGCAAAAATGGTCACATTTTCAATCATATATCATGATATATGATTAAAAATTATCACAATATATTTTTTCTCAAAACATCATCCAATATTGTTACTCATAGTAACCCAATTGTCTATAAGATTCAATGTTATTATGATTCCTTCCGTTGCAATCCATTAAACAAAACACAAATGAATATTATGAGATTAACTAATCATAGTGGAAAACCACAAAATCATGAAATATCACTTATAGGATTTCTAAATCATTTCACATTCTTTTTAATCTATGACACCTTTGGTTTAACATAGTTCATTAATAGTAATAATCTATCTATATCCTTCACGATGGTTCATATTGTCTTTGTGAATTTTGAAAGCATCTCCCTCAAGAGTATAAAATAAGGTGTACAACAAGGCCCATTCTCATGGACTAGGTGGTGATTGTGTGCAATGCAATTTTCCCATTTCAGAGTTATTATCCCTAGGCACATCAACTCCGCACCCACATCCCCATATAATATCCAGAAAAGAATTTAATTTTTTTAAACCACTCTCCCAATCCTTTACCAATATTCCAAGTCATTTTCCAATAATTTGACTCATCATTATAGTTATACGTAGTCAAATAGTTAGACCTGTGATTATAATTATCCCTAGGATACTCAATAATGTTTTACATCCCTAGTTCCATAGGTTCAATAAATACTTCCTATGATACCAACTATTGAAACCAATCATTCTCATATATAGATATTACATCTTTTTAGATTAACATTCATTACATTACTCTGTAATATTTTAGTGCCATTAGAAACATGATCAAAATATTATTAATTCAAGAAAGATCTTTAATGTCACCCATTAAGGTTTTTCCCTTTAGTTCATCAACTTAATTCATTTCTTTATAACCTAGGGAAGAGACACTTAATAAAGGGAGATATTAGATGCTCATTAAGGGTAACAGAGGATACCCCAAAGAATAACATGAGCATACCGACATGAGAACATGGAATAACATTTGAAAACCAAACTCTAAAAATCAAGGTCATAATATGAAGTCATGACATAAAGATTGGTAGTTTATAAGGCATGAATAATAAGTAAAGGAAATAAAATATTACATGATAGAATAAAATTGGCAAGATACATGGAATTGTGGCATACAAATTAGCAAAAAAAACATGTCCATAGAATACAAGGATCATTTACATAACTTATAAAGACTCTACATGGGTGGATCCACTATATATGTGGGACAAACCACTATAAATAGTGGTATCCATTTACTCATACTGTAATGGGTTCACTCCCCAAACCATCATAGCAGTCAAGGATAACAACCAGTACCATGCACACAAACATGGTCCCCTACTGAACTATGATAACCTCCCATTCTATTCCTATCTATATCAGAAGATACAAATCATTACCCAATGCATTAGAGGGAGATATAGGTGTCTTATATCGTTGGTAATAACATAACCATCATACACTGTAATAATGTAACCACAATCCTTGGTTATAATATTACCACCATCCCTGGTTATAGTGTAACCACAATCGGAAAATGAAAATCAGAAATATGTGTACTATAAGATCCTAAGAAATTCATCATATCATGACCAGTGAAATGAAATGTGTTTCATAAAAATTT
Source organism: Viscum album (assembly GCA_963277665.1). Classification (NCBI taxonomy): domain Eukaryota; kingdom Viridiplantae; phylum Streptophyta; class Magnoliopsida; order Santalales; family Viscaceae; genus Viscum; species Viscum album. The sequence goes on along the minus strand of OY728165.1, from coordinate 1,708,907,892 downwards.
CATATTTTCTTAACCAATGGAAAATAGAAAGGTTTCATAATCATTTCATTATTTCATTATTTCGTCATCGAAAAACCCATTAACAAAGAAACAGGTATCATAAAAATCTTATCAGGGAATAACCTATAAAAGAGGAACATGTTTCATATATAACTTATAATGATTAAAAATTTATAGAAATAAGAATAATGGTATCCTTTTTTCGTATTCCCAACAAATCATAAGTTACATCGAAGGATATCATCGTAGATGTAGAAAGAGTTTAAATGATCTATTGAAACATTTCTTAAAGAAAGTAACCTTTATTTTAAAATTACTTTTTATAAAATAAAAAAATTTCAAATTAATTTACTTTGAAAGAAACATTGAATAAATATAATGTAATCTTTAAAAATCATTTAAATCATTTTTTGAGGAAAATACCCTTTACTCTTTGGGAAACACTTTTTAAAACATAAATGATTTTGGAATCCATTTTCTTTCTAGCTAACCTTGAGAAATTATAATGGAATCTTCAAATAAAATAAGATTCCTGATGTAGTAAAGATCCATTCATGTCGTTAATGTTAAAATAAATAATTCAAGCACTTTTTTGATATTATATAATTGGGAATTAGTTTTTAAAATTACATGAAGAATAATTATGACCATAAATAACATTTACAAAATAAAACATAAACATTTATTTAATTCTTTTTTATCTAGCTTCTAAATTTCCATCATGTTTTCCATAGTACTTATAATAACCTGAGTATATACATAAAATAAAGGGGAAAGCTTAAATTCTAGAAATAGGATAGAAAAGAACATATATCATGATATAATCATAATATATTTGTAATAATCATGATAGGAAACATTAGATAAGGGCAAGTAATTTGGCAATGCAGAAAAATGAAACATCATGTCTTATTGGTTAAATAACCCATATTTTTGTGAAAAAATATAACATCATGTTCACACATATTTCACTTTATATCATGATATTAATCACATTACACATTTTGTTTTAGGACTATATAATTATGGGCACACTCATCACATCATATCATTTACATTGGGCTGTATAATTTTGGGTTCACCCATCACATCATAGCATTTAAATAATCATGAAAGAAAGATAGAAAGTTTATCAATATTGAACAAAACATAACACATGTATAGGAATGGGTTTAATTTCAAAAGTAACACATTTATAAACTTTGGGGTTCAAAAAATAAAAAGGGATTAACATACATGGTATAATAAACATCAATCTCTACTGGAAATCTAATCTTTCCCAATGCTTCTATACCAACGGTTCGTAAAAACGGTTTTTATAGGTTCCCTTTCCCAATGGTTTGGCCAAACCGTTGGGAAAGCCCACATTATGGCCACCTTTCCCAACGGTTTGCCAAAACGGTTGGGAAAGGTCCCCCACAGACCGTTGGTATAGATCCTTTGATTTTTTATCATTTCTTCTTACCCAGAACATTATATAAATCAAAATTTAAAATCATTATGAGAATAGATATATATATTTATGTAATTATATTCAAAAAAGTCATGTTAGGTTAGTGGTTAAGTCGTTTAATAATAAACTAGGGGTCCTGGGATCAAATCCCACCGAATGTTTTTTTTAAATACATATACCAATGGTTCCATAACCGTTGGTATAGATTTTCATATTCAGTATACCAACGGTTTCTAAAATCATTGGGATAGGTCTATACCAACATTTTTGGGAAAACCGTTGGTATATACCTATCCCAACAACTTACTTGGCAACGGTTCTCCAAACCATTGGTATAGGCTATACCTACGGTTTCGAGGCCTATACCAACAGTTCCAAACCGTTGGTATATGTTAGTTTTCCAGTAGTGAATCTTTTGTGAGGAAGAAACAAACTGAAGAGGAGTAAATGGTGTGTTTTTAGAGATAAGAGTTCTTCTAGAAAAATAGTTGATATTTTCATAAAACCAGATTGGTAAAAATTATAATCTATAAAATATAATATAATTATGAATAAATTGTAATTAATTATAATTAATGTAATATCCATACTGAAAATGGGATAAAACATGTAAATCCCAACGAAAGAGTGTTGTGTTTGAGAATTTCCCTTAAATTATATATGATTGATTACTTCACATTAATATACTATATAATAAAATTATTGTCATAAAATAAAATATAAATAACCTTTTATACATTTATTTTATTCATTAGAGTTTACTTATGTTCATTTACTTCCTTGTTTCTGAGTTATAGAATTTAATTCATTCATTCTGGAGTGTTCTTTTTCTTGGTTTCCATGATCGGTTTACATTAATATGAGTATAGAAGATCATGTCGAATGGTTAAAATTTTAAAAAATTGAAATTATAAGATATTAATTAGAATAAATAATTTTGGGTGATCAGATAAGTCATTTTGTGATTTTGGGTGAGGATGAATCATTAGATAAAACTTTTAATATTAATCGGTTGGATTATTTGGTGGTTTATCAATCACAATGAACTAATTTGGTTCCATAATTTAACATCATGTATATATAATGGTTTCCAAAACAATAAATAATATATAATACGTATATTATAATCTAGTTAAACTATAAAGAAATTACATGACCGTCCTCTAAGGACATACTGAAAAAATGAAAACCTTTCATCCTTGAAGGCCATAAAACAAAACCTCAGAGGCGAAGTTTCCATAATTAATATTAAAGATAGTAGATAAGAGTTTTTTTTGATTATTTATCCGTAAAAAATTTATAATTATATTATATATAATATATTATAGTTTATATGCCTCTTGGATTTGTGGAGGTGAGGAGAGTTTAAAAAAATAATTGAAATTGAAAAGAAATTGAAAGAAAAAGGAAGGGGATCAATCTATGTTATTTCTCCTCCATTGGAACCTCCTTAGAGAAAGGGTTTTGGTATTTTTATTATACTAAGAGATATTGGACATTGGGAGGGGCTGGAGAAGTTTATTTTTATGAACATGTAAAAATCTCAAAGGTTGAGAGGTATGAGTAGAAAAGGTGGTGAGGGGTGGAATTTATTATTGAGGATAAAGGAGTTTTCACATTATTTTAATTATTAGTTTTTTATTTGGCTCCCCACTAGAAATAGTTTGAGAAATTTCACTGAATATATTAAAAACATTAATGATGGTTTGAGATTATGGGCGTATATTAGCATCAAATCAACTATGACTCAATAAATTCTTATATTTAGCATTTATCATAAATTATCGAATTTTAATATTCACCAAAAATTCATGTATTTTAGAAAAATTCAAAAAAATAACCCTATCCATTTATAAACATGTAGAATTTTAAAATCAAATCTTTTTTTAGAAAATAATTTTTGAAATATATTAAATTTAAATTTTTTTAAAATCACCATTTACACAAAAAATACCGACTTTTTAATTATAACTCATTTTATGACACTTTGAAAAATTACATGAGGTCTCATAATATCATATTAAAATTATAAGAAATAAAAATATTAATTTATATATACATTTAATGAAAATAAATTTTTTAAAAAAATTATTAAATTTTTTACAAAATTGTAATTAAATATTTATGACTTACAAAAATGCCAACACATAATTTGTAATTTTTATAACATTTAATTATATATACAATTATATAATTATATATATAATTCATATATAAGATTAAAATATTTTATTTCTACTTTCATGGGTGATGATACAATTCATTTGGTTGGTTTAGTATTCATAATGTTCATATTACTATTCCAAAGGTCAAGTTACTATTCCGTTGGGATAAGTTCTTTAACAACTGGAATTACATCTCATTCCATTTATTCATCATTTATAAATTATGAATTGTGTTTTGAATATAATTTGATGTGTTTTATACTATATTAAATAATTATAATAATGTAATTTTTAATGATAATAGTTTGAGTCTTTATAGTATTGGAAGAAGAATGTTTTTTTACCGAAAAGACAATTTTTGTTAAATAAATAATTATTTTTAACTCATGAGTATATAATGAGATTAAAATGAAGGGAAAAAATTATTCTCATGAAGAAACCATAGTACATAATCTTTATTGTGTTTTTGGAGAGATATATCATATGATTTCATCATTGGAAGCATATTTATAAACATGGTCGATAAACAATGACATTGTATCATAAAACCCTTATTACAATTTTAACTTCTAATCATAATACACATGATAAAATGAAAATAAATTAAACTCATAATATCATTAAAAAAATTATATTCATGATATAACATGTTAAAGGTTACGTATATACACCACACAAAAGAATCATTTTGTGAATTTTCATATGTATGTCAGAAATAAAAGAGAGACTAGAGATCCCTTACAAAAATCTCAACATCCATTGTACATATTTGAACCACGTATATAAAAAAATTTAAGTTTATTATATATATATATATATTACAGGAAAATATATATGTATATAATACCATATGTCATTTACTTATGACCTTTTATTAACCATTTGAAAAATAATTCCATGTTAAATTCAAATTTTGGGTAATAATCGCTTTATTTTCGTAGAGGTTTTGATTTTTTTTCGTTCCAATTATTGTAACCATGGGTATATAATAATTAAAATAATAATCATGAAATAATTATATTATTTTTCATCAATTATACTTTTAAGACCAATCATGAATGTTGGTTTAGAGAAATGATGTATATTACAATTAGTATTTTGTACGTACATATGAATAATATTTCAATTTTTAAAGATTAGTATTGAAAGGAGGTGAGTAATATATAATCTCTATATAATTGTAAAAATATTATAAATAATATATTATTTATTTAAATTTACTTGTACATATCATCCATGTTTTCTTGTTTTGAAAAGTGAGAGTCACATTGCATCATGAAGGCGGTCATCCACACATACACGAACGATGATATCAACATTTTGTGAGTGAAATTGGTAAATAAAATGGTATATTATCAATTAATAATGATAAACATGACATTAATATCATAATTATGTCATTTATATCACATAAAAATATCCTTGTTATCTTCAATGTAATGCGTTAGTGAAAAATGAATCATTAGGCTTTGCATTGTGGTAGTCCACCACACGCACGACTGACGTTATTGTATCCCACATGGAATGAATATAAAAAATTTGTATGTGATATAATTACACAATAGGTATAATAATGTTATATATATATAATATACATTATATAGATCATAATACCAAACCATGAGAGGTGGTAATGGAAAATTGAATGACATCGGTTCGAGGGGAGGTAGTATTCATTACAAAAAAATGATGATTTCTTAACACATTTTATGCAAGTATAGGTGGATTGGTCATTAAATTCATATACAAAACATATCAAAATATATAATATAATGATATTATTATATCATGATTGTTAAATTTTAATTTAAGGAAAGTGGAGGAAAAAATAAAATAAAAACTATGGTTCCACTACCACTTCCTTTGGCATCCTCGATAGGATTGCACCGAAATCCATCATTGGTAGGAACTAAATCTAAAATAATGGTTATAGGAAGATATGAGGGAGTTTTATTGGTTTTTGAGATAGATGTTTCTGACATAGTAGGGTTTAAAGGTGTGACGTGGAGAAAATATGGGGTGACCTTTTATAAGTGTGGTGAGTGGAACACTTGGATTTTTTTTGAAGATATTCAATAATACCAATGTTTTTTTCAGCCCAAAATCCTTCTAAATTTACCATTTTAAACTAAGAAGATATAATTTTGAAATATTTCCAACCAATTGGGGTTCTAAATGCTTTTAGTATATTCTTAACCCTTATCTTCTTAGTTTAACCCCAATGTAAATTAGTTTTTACCTTAACCACAATAATTAATTTTTAGTATTCTTACTATTCATTATGGTCAAAAAGTATGTTGACCTTATTAGACCTTATTATACATTATTAATAATTATTATTCCAAACATGGATTCTTTTAATATCAATTCTATTCACAAATATAACATAATTTAAATAAAAATTAATCTACTACATGTGATGATGAAACATGCTATTAAAGAGAAAATGTTCCAAATATTATAAAGTATATATGTGAAAACTCGATATGATATATATTCAAGTAACCCAAATTATATTACAAGATATGAAATTATACCAAATTTACTTTAGAAAAAATGCTATATGTAAATTATGAATATAAATTAATAAATCTAAAATGTAGTTTTCAATTAATCTTTAGTATTTTTGTCTATTTACTAAAAAAAGAAAAATTTTTGAAAAGTCCCAAACATTAACCCTAAGATAATTTTGAAATTATTATTAAAAAATAATGTTTATTTTATCAAATTTATTTTCAAAAATTATAACAACTAAATATTATTGTTGTGAGAAAAAATAAATAAAAACATATTTTTGAGAAATTAATATTTTCGAAGCATATAATGAATTTTTTTTTAAAAATAAGGTTAATATTTTTCAATATGTTTTCTTTATGTAAAAAAATTATATATTTTATTTATAAATTAGTTATTACTATAGATATGTCTAATTTTATTGGAAAATTTATTATGGTCACGTTTAAATAACTATATTAATAATATATCGTTGTTTTTTAAAAATTAAATTTCATGTGTAATGCGTGTAAACCCATTATTTCATATAGCAGAAGATTAACATGGTGTTTCACGTAAAATAAATATTAACTTGGTTTTTAGTGTAAATAAATATAAAATCAATATTTTTTGTATCTTAGGGTGGAAATTGTGTTGCATGTCTCATAAAATATAAAAAATATTCAATTAATATTTTTTGAAAATAATATTTCAAAAAAAAAAACAATGTCATGTTAAATTCCAAAAATGTGTTTCAGCATTTATCAGTTTGAACAATATTTCTATACCTATAAAAAACTTTGGATGTGGTCTACGATCAATAGAACCATTTAATTTTTACTTCTTCACTCAATATCTATGAGATGCATTGGGAAATCTATGATGAAAGAAGAAGAAACATTTTTTACAGTAAGGTAGTCATTGAGTCTCACAATCAAATTCACAAATAGGTAAAATCAAACTCATTTAATATTTATATCCAAATATGTTCCCATGTATAGTGATTTCACTAATGGTCCACATTATAGTATCATTAATTTTTAACATTATCTTAAGAGATACATCGTATGTAACAATAATATTTCTCTATAATAGCTATAATTATACTATTAGAGGATTAAAGTATACATCAATATCATTTCAAGGAATCTATTTTCCATGAATAATCATTGAAAGGATAAAATTCATTTATTTCATATACATCCATGGTGTTAGATTTCACGGTCACAAAACATCTAGCCAAATGATATTAGTAGCACTCAATGTCCCAAATTAGTTGAATCCATCAGTAGAAAATCCCAATCACACATTACATGGATTATATGAGAATAAACATATTTAATGAATAAAATTTCTTACTCCATTTAAAATATCTTTGGAGTATCATTAACATGTCATTGTTGTTATCTATAGAATGCCTCTTCATGTACTATTTCCTTTTTAATGACATGAAAAATCTTTTCAGTTGATGTTTTTAGGGGATTTATTGAAAACCCATTTTAGGTTTTTTATTTCCATTCTTTGTTATAGTAGTATGTTGATTGAGACTTAAAAAGTTACCCAATGAATTCTATCTATAAATGAAACATTTTTTTTCAATTGTGTCCACTTAAATTTTCTCCCCAATTAAACAAAAAATCATTTGGACAAACATATATTTTTGTATAATTCTGAACAATCTTGATAATAATATTTTCTCATATCATATAAATTCTCAGGGATATTAGCTTCAAAAAATGAATCTCTCCAAATTTCAAATATTATAGACATAACCTCATTTTAAATTCCTCATTGGCATTTGATATGTGTAAACTTCAATACAAAATAATGTTTTGAATATTTAAATCATGGACCCTTTAACTTTGGATTTCCATCATCAAAAAAGCGTTAAAAACATTTTTCTACTTAGTTAAGTTCTCTCTCTCATTATCCTCTTCCAAATAAATATGAGGATCTAATTTTCTTTTAGGAACATGATATAGTTTTCCTATAGTTTTAGAAAAATCAGTTTTCATATTACAATTTGTATCACCCTCAACTGGTTCTTACAGAATGTTTATATGAAGGTTTTGTTTATTTTAAATGCCAAAATAATCGTTTATATTGTTTTTCATTTAATTTTATATTATGGATTATTTTGGGTTCTAATTCTATTGACTGACCTTACTTATCAAACATTCTACAATTTTGATTCTCCATGCCAAATCCCACACAAATATTCGGGAGGGAATTGATTCAATATCAAGTGTTTATAAACTTCATTTATCCTGAAAAATATTTTAAATATACATTTATGAAATGTAAATATTATTTTTAAATCAATGCATAATTAAAAAATGAAAAAATATAACAACTCATCCAAACCCTTATCATACGGATGTGTGATCCCAAGTAATGTGACCATGTTTTTTTCCAATATATGAAAACGTTTCTTCACATTATTAATGAAAATTAAAACACATATTTTTTACTAAGTATGAAAATAGATAAATGGAAGTGAAAAAAGATAACTGAGGTGGTCATAAGAGGTTTAATTTAAAAACTAAAAATTTCAAAGTAGAAAAAGAAAAATCAAACATGGATAGTATAATGCGAAAAATAAATAATAGAAAAAACCGTAAAATCATTAATTTATAATAAACATCATGGTGAAAATAACCTCAGGTCAGTATATCTTAATGAATCTATTAATTATTTGTCTCTTTTGTAGTGGAGCTAGTGTTTTATCTCATCTCAGATTATAGGGTATGGAACATAATACTTTACTAGAATTTCAAGTAGTCGAAGACCTCTTGTTATCTAGGTTAGCCAACACTAGAACCCTAGTTTTGACAGATGGTTTAACAAAAATAACAGAAGATAATGAAAAAATATATCATTAAGTAGTAAATGAACTATTCCATTTCCAAAACACATTATAAGCCATTTCCACTATCTGAATAAAATAATTTCATGATAAATACATTCCTTTTTTAAAACATCCATTATTAGAAAATTACACATTCAATAAATCTCCACTGAAAACAATTTAAAAATAAAATAATTTGTATGACACTTTTTTAAATTCCTAATGAAACTTTATTTTTTTAATTCCCTTTGAGAATTGATTTGGAAAAAAAATTTCAGAAAAAAATTCAAATTTCATGCTTCCCTATATCATAACACACACACACACATGGAGATGTATATATATACACACACCTCTAAATGCACATATTCACATATACTCATGTGAATATATACAAAGATACATATAAATATATACAAACATTTTCATATGTGTGTAACACTAAACACAACACGAAACAATCAATCATCAATAAAAATTGAAAATATGGACAAAATAATTAAACTCAAAAAAATATCTCAAACATGAAAACACAACCAAGTAAACCAATTAAACATAGAAAAAAGATATCTAATCATATAAATAATTTCAAAAAATAAAGAATTATATAATTATATAAAAATCCACCATAAATATTTTATTGGAAAAAATATAATTTTCATTAGGTTAAGAGACAAAATAGGGGAAAATTTATAAAATCCAACTTTCTAGTCAACTATATTTTCATAAGAATCTTGTTTAATAAATATTTTTAATGTCGTTAAACCCGTGAATTTTTTTAATTTTAATAAAAACTATTCTATAGAAACTAGACATGCAAGGTATTCTAAATAATAATGAAATCATTGAAATGCCTACCTAGAACCAAGAAGATGATTCAAAACCCTTAAATATGTAGGGAGGAGGGTCATGAGAGGATATCAAACACTGTAAGAAATCAAACCATAATGTTCTAGTAGATCATATGGGATTAGTGTCAAGTTTGAGAGTGTGATAGGAGAGGGAGGACTCTATTTAGGGCTTATGGTGAGGCAAAAAAATCATAGAAGAAGGGTGGGGAAGTGGTAGAAATTATGGTGTTTCGGCCATAGAGGGCGATTAAGAGTGTTTGGGGGAGTGAGAGTCTGATAGTAAGGGCTCGGTCTTATGGTGATAAGGGTGAGATGAGGAGGCTAGCTATGAGGGATTATGCTTGGGTTAATAATGAATAGAATTGGGGGTTGGAATCATTGGGAGAAGTGGTTTTTTATGGAATGAAAATTTTAACGGTGGTTTTTACGAAACTACCACTATATGTTTTTATTTTCTATATGAGTTTTATGAAACCACCACTAAAACCCCTCAATTAAATTTTTAATTTCTTGTAGTGGTCCCTTTAAAATGGGGACCCAATCTATGAAAATGTTCCTTGAAATATGTCATTCTCATTTTATATCCTCATCAAGACTATATCATTGATTCAACCTTGAATGTGAATTCCCCCATGGAAACCTATAATATTAACCATACTTAATTCGTATCAATAAGATCATTTATGATATATAAAAATGGTTAAAAAATTGTGATCAGTACCTCACCTTCATCATCCCTATCCAAGATAAAAAAATTACTATGTAGATAATATTGGAAACCTAAAAAAATATATCCTATAGAATTTCAATCTTGTATATGATGGACCAGTGAACTAGTTAAAGTGAAACCCTTATGGCCATTGGATTTTTAAAAAAATGTTCCCTTAAAAAGTTCAATTTAATTAATTTAACACCAACTCAAAAATCATAAAGGGAATTTCCAAATGTTTATGATCCAGTTGAACACGGTTTGGATATTCTAATTGTATCTCAATGGTTGTGTCAATTATTTTGATACAAAATATTTAAACCTTCCTCACTAAGAAAGAACACATGCATGTACTCAATATTTTTTTGTATAATTTTTTTAGAGATAAGAATCACACTACTATTTATAAAATTTATTCACTGAATAAAATCTCAGTGATAAACTATTTTAATATATCAATAAATTTCATACATTTTTCTTCAAATATTCATTGGTTAATATTCTATAGGAATGGGAGGGTTGGTTTAAATGTTTTGAATTATGGTCACTTGTATTTTACATTTTTAGTCCTTAATAAATTTATCTCATCATCTTTTCTCTGTTCTTATGCTGAATTATTTTTTCATTCCCTTATTTATCCACCACCTTATATTTTGTTTGACTTTTTCTCAAGAGTGGCTTCATATTCATTTCTCTTTTTCCTATGACACGACATGAAAACGTATGTTTACCTTGTATTGTACTTGGTAATCACTATGAAATCATTTAGGCCGACTAACCAGAATGATGTTCAATATTTAGAAGAGAGTATTGATGCTTATTAATTAATAATACATGGTCAAACATATAAATTTCAAATTGGAAAAAATATTTCACAGTTTACATGATATATTGAATAACCACCAATTAAAAATTTGGTTTTGGAACCAGAAATTGTTTGTAAAACCACATATGTGGGGGTTATTTTGAATCATTTTTTGTCATAGTGAAAGATATTTTTCGGAAATGGTTTGAGAGTGAAGATTCTCTTCAGAATGAATCGGTGGATGTTGTGAATATTTAGAACCTTTAAAAAATTTCTTATGATTTCATCCATAGTGTTTGGTTACTTACTTCTATCATTTTATATATTGGGTTTTAATGAATTTTTAGAATAGTTTTGCCAAAATAAAATTCCCTTCACCCATTTGGTTCTCCTCAATTCAAGATTATAAATATTGAAATTTGTGTGGCCCTATATAAATCACATATGAGAGTTTTTTAATTAAACTAGAAGTGATTTAGTGTTCTATATAATTAGAAACACATTTAATTTATTAGAAATGATCCCTAATGTGGATATAAACTAATCATCCCACCACTTGGTAGTTTCCAAATATGAGGGATTTATCACCCCTTCCACTAAAAAAATCCTTCATAATTCTTTCTATATCTGCTGTGAAACATTTTGTGTTTTTTATGAGTCCTATTTTTACTTTTACATTAATTACCTCTCCTGAATTCACATATATTATAAAAATTGAAATCTATAAATATATATAAAGCCTCGTCCCAGGATGTTGAATTTCCCTTAAAAGATTCATATAGTTCCCTTATCCCTCAATGGATGATATTTTTTTTAGTGGAATAAAGTTTTGAATATCATTAAAGACTCTCACTACCATTGGTAGTGATAAATACATTTATAGAATTTTTTCCCATTTAATTCCATGTGTTTATTGAGTTCAAGGGTAGTCCTTTATCCAATCCTTAGATATATCCTTTAGTTAAAATGGAATTTCCCTTAGACTTATAGAATAATCTATCATGCCAATGTTCCTGAAAGTGTAACAAATATCTAGAATGTTTCATATCCATCTGTGTAGATCCATAATTTTCATGTCACAAAAATAAAAAATAGTTTGGATCATTTATAATAAAAATAGTGGAAGATCAATTTTTTTGACCTATATAGTTTGTCTTACAATTATCTAGGTAATTAATTAAATCTATAATGGTTCATAATCCATAATTGTAAACTCTTCCACATTAATTGATATTAATAACTGTGCTATAAAATATCGTGATCATTTATGAGAGGGTTATTATTTTGGACACTGATGATTATTGAAAAAATGAAAAATAAAACATCAACCATCGATTTATATCTAATGGCTCATATTTATAAACGCTCGTTTATGTAGTGCCATGATTTCCTATCATGAATTTTTGTCCTATGGGAGAAAAAATAAGAAACAAAATACCTTTAAAATGATTAAATTTGAAAACATAAAAAGGAAAATAAATAAATTAAATTCCTCAATTAAATAAAAATTATATTTTTTAGATCAATCAAGAGTTTTTTGAATACCCGATATCTACACTATAAATATAACCCGCCAAAACACGTTGCCAATTTTAATTTACAATGTAAATTTTTAGTAATTTATATATCCTACCCAATTTTCTATAAATACATTAATTTAAATTTTTTAGAGTCTTGGATCAATTCAATGTGAAAGAAGAATATTCATATATCATACACTATAATAACTCATTTATTGTTAACTATTCAAACTCTTAATTAAAAATGAAATAAAGGAAAAAAGAAGCTTATCATTGATTACTTGTTAAATAAAATGTGAGAATTTAAATTAATATCAAAGGCAGGTTTGTCGAAAAATAATACATCATTCACTTTTCAATAAAATTAATTCAATTATTTTCAATATTATTTGGTAATTAATAGCCATTTGATCAATTCCATTCCTTAATATCTTAATATTTTGAATCCTTTTAGAAAAAAACAACATTCTCAAAAAAAATATTCATTAAAAATGTCATTGACGTAAAATAATTATCAGAGATGTTTTCATAAAAAAAGTTTCCCTTTATTATATTTTTTTCTTAACCTACCATGTCTGTAATAAAAATATAAATTATTAAATAATATAAAAAATATTAATCTCAATGTGATACTTAACCATATTAATATTTACACATGAAATTATAATAATCTAATGTTTACCAAAACTTTTACGATTACTTTAATATTTCCTAATGATTCTAATTACTCATGATCAATATAAAATCAATCATTAGGAAAGAAAAATATCAAAGGATCTATAATACGTGAAGTAAAAATAATATATCAAAAAAACAACTCATCAGAAATGATAAAAGTCGCTTCTTATAGAAATTAGATCTGTTCATTTCATATCTTGGTTCTCAAAATGATAAATACCTTTAGAAAGGATAAATTCTCATAAAGTCTCTTTCAGTATTAAAAAACTAAATTTCTAACAATATAAGTAATCATAGAAGAACACTATTTGTTTGCACAAAATAAATCTGTCAATAATGCTCACAATTTCTTCACTATATTGGCCTTCACTAATCTCCTCTATTAAAATACCTTTCCTTTATTAGTGTGGTTTAATTAACGTGTTTGTGTAGTATTCTATATATATCTTCATATAAAGATTCATTGTCCATATATTTTGGTTTGTTCCCTTCCATTAAAAATATATTTACCTTAATCGTAAAACTATAATGAATGTATAATTTCATTGGGATTTATTTGGTATCATTTAGTCCATTATTCCATAATCATTATTTCATAAACTACATATTGTATTACTCTACTATAATGATTTGATTAAATTCATGGTGAAATGATGTTTTCTTTTTGAGAAAATTTTATCATTATTAGTTCATCAATTCCTAGATTACTTGAGTGTAATGCCTTAAAATCCTCACCATCTCTCTACAATCCAATATTCCTCATATTTGTAGTTTCAATAATACATAAGTATTTGTAAATAATATATATGATTTATGACACAATATTATTAATGAACCTTGATCTTCGTGTATTCAAAATAAAAATTCCATAATGGTGTTTGTTTTGTGGTGTTTTCTAGTTCCAAAACAAATTACTTTTCCAAAATACTCTATATTCTTATAAAAACATCAATCTTGGAAATTAAAAAAAATGTAGTATTACTTATAATTATCATTATAAACCACAAAATATGTGTATATATATATATATATATATATTAAAATTTGGCATATCAATTTTACAAACTAGAAAGTTTAGAAATCATACAATGCATTTATCCAATAACTCAACTTACATTACAATCTAGTACTAGGGAGGAGTTTCACACTACCCTCCTTTAAAGATAGACCTTCTGGATGATAATGATATTTTTTTCCATCATATGACCTTAAAATAAAAAATACCCACTAAATGTACTATTCTTGATAGATTAGGGTATAAATCATTAACAATGTATCCAAACAATCGATATCTAAAATTTCTAACATGACCATACAAAATGCTAGAATTTATTAGCTCATAGGATTATTTGTTGGTATTTTTATATTTTTTCCTTAAATTATATTTTTAGTATATTACTATAAAGAAGATTATATTATGTTTTTATAAAGTTAATTAATGGTATTGTATAGGGGTTGATGTTAGGGAAAACACCAGGTACACGGAGGACCTATACTGGGCACCTGATAGAGCTTCAAATTTGATTTTTCAAAATTTAGGGATGATATGTCTTTTCACCCAAATTATATACCCCCTAAAACCTTTTGATTTTGAAATAAATATATTCAAACCATTTTTGTATCTCTATAGTCTCTCCCTCTCTTATCATATCCCTCAAGTGCTTTTCTCTTCACCCATAATGTTCATTAAATTTGAGTGTTTGTATAAGATTAAATATAACCTGGGGTATGTTATTACTCTTCATCATATTATTTTACTTTCCTATTTATTCTTTGATGTGATCTATAAAACCCACTTATTACAATCAAGGTATATTAAATTTTACTATTTTTTGACTCCTTATATAGATATTATAGGGTATGATCCATAATGAATATATGGTTGTCTTGTTTTTTTCTATATTTACTATCCTTTTTTGTTATATTATAAAACTCTAACACTCTATCTTGTTAGGTTAGTCTAATAATTCTTATGGTGCTATATTTTCTCCTTTTAGTTCTTGAAGTTGTGTTTTGATTTATTTTAGTATGTTCCCCTTCCTCCTTTAATATTGTCAATGGGTTTATCATGGAGTTACATAGGGCTAAGTGAATGTAATTGGAAATAGTTTTTATTCACTAATAAATCCTTTCATAAATTGTTCTATAAGACTTTTAAGATTATTTTGGATGAAAATGATATATTTTTATTACATTAGAATGATTTTTATATTATATTTGTTTGATAGATTTTTCTTGGATTCCAATGTATCATTCAATAGTCATTATAAATGTTACGCCCAGAACCAAGAAGCTCGGAGCCGGTGTATTATTTTAAATATTTGCATGATTACAAGGAATCATGTCCTGAAGGACCAATTAGTTTAGCAGCCTTGGAAAATAGATTATATACATGAAAATTACATTCCATAAAACACAGAATCAATAATCCTTCTAGAACTCCGTTATTAACCTAACAACCCTTCATAACAATCATCATACACTTCTTGGAATCCCATGAAAATAAAACTTAATAAAGAGTTGATCTTAGATTCTCAGTGAGAATTATCAATATAGAATAAGGAATCATAATTAACCATAATCTTTTATGAAAAGGTATAAAATTGATAGACAATACCTTTAAACATAAATTTCAGCATAATATGGAAATGATAAATAAATTAATTACATTTACTTATTCACATCGATATTCTAGTAGTAGAATAATAACATGTAACATTAATGACTAATATCATAATGATGGAATGTATAATGTCAGACATCCTAACCACAAAGTCAAGGCCTCATGCCAAGAACCTAAATATAAATTTTATCAAGGCCTTGTGCTAGAACACTATTTTGTCTCATGAGTCCTACTGATGTATTGAGGGGCTATAGCGGGACTCTCCTATCACTTACTAATTCCAATTCATTACTTATATGAAATTTTTGAAACATAACATAAACATTCATATTAAAACTATAATTTTTAATGTCAATACATTAACCATAAACCACAAATTTTATAAAAAGAGAACATCCACAGTCAAACATATAATAACTCATTCAATACAATATAGAAGATTTTATTATAATAAATCAACCTCAATCAAGAATAATATCATGTAAAGGATGTTGACATAGATGAAAATGATTAGAAAAAGTCTTTGAGTTAAATAACCTTTTTTGTGAAATCATTTAAAAGTCACAAATTTGTAAAGGAAGTCATTAAAAAGATATTTTTGAATTAAAGTGTCCCACAACACTTTGAAACTTTTTAAAGTAATTAACATTTTAAAACAATAATTTCCATATAAATAAATCCATAAAATAATTTTTAAAACCTGGACATTAATTAAAAATATTTAGAAAAAATAAATCATTAAAAAATTTTAAATGAAGTTCTTGATAAGGATTCTCTTCCATAAAACCATAAAATATTCCTTTTGAATTTTATTTTATGAAACATGGACTTGTATAATAAATATTTCCTAGTAAATACTTACACATAATTAATCTTAGATAATAATAGGAATCAGGAATTAAACCTTACGTATTACTTTATTTTAGTTAAGGGTACATTTAACATGCTGTATAATGAACATAGTATGTTATTAAATCATAACAGAACCATATTAATATTTATTATATCATATATTATTCATTTATTATTTTATACCACCCATTTAATAATAATTTTAAATTTAAGGTAACATTTTGGGTAATAATCGCTTTCTTTATCATACGTGTTTTAACTCTTAATTCTTGATTGTATCCCAAAGAAAATGATTTACATAATTATAGAATATAACACATGATTTCTATATCATGTATATTCATAATATAAATATGTATAATAGATAGATATATGGAATTAATACACCGTTCATGGAGACGGTAGTACGTATGTACGCATGAATGTTGTTTCAGTTTTCATATCGTATAGTCTTTAATTAAGTAAAAGACATATATTTATCGACATAAATATATATTATTATAGTATAAATATTATTTCATATACATAATAATTAATAAAAATATATATTTATAAAAATTCTTGAAGGGTGATCATTGAAGAGGAATCTCATCGCATCGTGGAGACGATGATTCGTACGTACGCATGATCAACAATATCATTATATTGATTGGGAAAACATGTTTAATTGGATGGTATATTATATATACAAAATTATTAAAATTTTATATTTATTATTTCTGTCAATTATACTCATTATTATAACCATCCAAATAATTAAGTGTTGAATAACAAATTACACCACGATGTGGACACGATAAGCCGTACATACGCACGTATGGTGACTTTGTCATTCATAGGATGGATTGAATAAATAATATGGTTGTAACATATTTATAACAACATCATAGTATTTATAGGGTTCTGGATTAATTATTTTTGTATGGAAACAACAAAGAAAGAGGATGTGGAAGTTATAAATAACTTTGAAAGAGGTAATGAAATAATTGCATCTTCATCGGGTGCCACCATTTGATTTGATCAAAAGGGATCCTTAGGTTGGCATTATGATAAACGTAAGGCCTCTAAGTTGAATTTAGGGTTTTTGGGAGGACATTAGAGCTAGGGGTGGCTGATCCAAATGTATTTGGAGGTGTTAATTTATGATAAGGGGAAGTACCCTTTTATAAGAGGGGTGAGGGGTACTTAAGGAAAAGCTGGAAATATTATTTTATTATAAAATCATCTTCATTTTATAATAGATCCAAATAGACTTATTTCGTGTCCAATGTGGGGAAGAGTCTATATACACTGATAAAATAGGTTTTAGATAAGTTTAGGTCACCAAATTAACCTTATATTTTATATTTAACCATTAGTTAAATAGTTTAACTCTTACCATGTCTTCTTGTATTATTACAATATATGGTTCATAAACATACTATAAAATTCCAATAGAACCTAAAGTGGTTCATTAATGACATATTAACCATTATTTAAGTCTTTTGGACAAACTTTATAGTTTTAGGATTGTTATATAATTTAATAAAATAGTATTTGTTTTAGAAACTCATTTATGTCAATTTTGACACTATTGAGTATTTTGTTTTTTTGAAAGTCATAAAAAGTTGATTACATAGAAAAAAATACATTGAATCAACCATAACAGGTAATTTTCACCAATAAAATTATTGGAATGAATTAAAAGTCTCAATTAACATTTATTTTGATATTTATAATATCAATTACTTTAATCTTTCATTAATAAGGTGATTACTGCATCATCATTGTGTCAAACATAAATTGAATTATTTAATGTCAAATTTTTATAAATAAAATAAAATAATTTAGGAACATATTATAGCTTTTAATAAATATTTATAATATATTTTATCTTATGTATAACCCTATATTAAAAATGTTTTTTTTAATAAAATTTTATTTCTTTGCTTTTAATACTTTTTTAAATAAAATATAATAAATTTCCTAATCTAATCCAAGTTTATCAAAAGGGATAATATTTTTTCCTAAGGTTTTTTTGGTCTAAAAACACTTATAAAATTTAAATAAGACATTTTTTGGGTAAATTGATATTATTATAATATTATTTCTACCATTAATTACCATATTTACTTTTAACTGTGGAAAATAAAATTAAAAAAGTACTATTCACAAAAATTATTTAAAACTTATTGAACAACATTTTACTTACTAATTTAAATTGTTTCTCCCTTATTTTTTAAATTCAATTCACAGAACTGGTAAAATTGCATTTTATGAAAATTTTCAAATGTTCCCAGCAGGTGGGTAAAACAAGTTAAAAAGTTTAATAAATTTTATTTATATATAATCTAATTATAAAATTACTCCAATAAATTAAATTAGACTATTATATTTACCGCGTTTCTATTTTTACTAAAATATAAATTAAAAATAATTATTTATATGAAAAATTTGGTTTTTATCTACAACGCAGTGTTTTTCACTATTCATCAAAAATTGAATATTTTCATAAAAATACTAAGTATTCACCCAAATCTAATTTTGATATTCCAAATTAAAAAATTATTTCTATATTACGAAATTAAAAACATATTAGTTTCATTAAATAATTCAAAATTAATTCCTGTTGTCAAAACCGGAAAGATGGTTTTTAAGATGTACAGACAACCAAATGATTGATATGTGTTTGTGTCCAATTTAAATGTAAAATTTCTTCCAAGGACCAAAATTAGATTAAATGATAAAAAATTAATCTTATTTTACTTAAAACCCATTCAATAGTATAATTTAACAGTATAAATTATTTTGATTTAAAAAAGTTTTTTTCAATTAAAATTTAGTATTTTTAACTATTCATCATAATATGAAAGTGTTCAAAAAAAACACAAAAGATTTATCCAAACTAAATTTTTGTGTCACTATTCCAAATAAGAAGTTTATATTGTCAAATTGAATATATAAAAGTGTCAAATATTATATTTAAAAAGGGTTCTCCCTTAAAAGATGGAAAAATAGCATTTTTTTGAAAAATTCTTCTTTTATCTAAAAAATTGAATTTTCTTATATTATGTCTAAGAAACACGCAATATTGATGTTAATATTATATGTAGTATATAAAATTCTAATGTAAGTTAGTACTATTCATAAATTCTTTTTAAACGGTTAGTTTGGTTAGTCGTGGTGCACTCGAACTTGGTGTTCCATGTTGCGCAAGCTATTAAATTACATTAATGAGACAATTTACTATGAAATATAGGGGTGTCAAATAATCTTCTCCTTCAATAAATTGTGTCCTCACAATTTGAGATTGTTCTTCAAAAATAATAGGTTCAAAATAGAAAATGCCTTTTTAGAAAACCCACATCAGAAATAGGGTTACAAAAATTTATTCTTAATGAGAGGAAAATAGAAATGAAAAGGTCACCACCAAATTAGGATTTCAAATAGGAGAACATTGGTAGAAAATATAGACACATAATTGGATGAAAAATGTAAATTTTTATAGGGAGTGATTCAAGTCAATAATCAAAAACAAGTGAATAATAAATGTAAAATTGAGGGCCTCAAAGCCATAAATCTGTGATGATTTAAAATATGACCAGTTCAACAAAAAATAAGGTATTGGGATAACACGTTTTTGGTTTTAATTTCCATTACCTACCATTTAAGAATTAATTTCTTTATAGAATAAGAAAAAAAATACTTGACAAGTAGAATTCCATCCTTTAAATAATTTCTACCACTAAGTTATCATTCACTCCAAAAGATAATAGAACTCAAAAATATTCTATTTAACCTAATCATATATGTTTTCAAAAAAATGAATTTATAATTCATATTTCATACCATTTAAAAAAAACTACATTATATAAACCAGGACTTCACGTTGGCCAGTGGTTTGTGACACACCTTTTTCGCCCTTCGGTTGTAGGTTCAAGTCTTGTGGTTGTGCCGGACGCAACATGATGTCGCTTGTCCTCCGGGTTGAACTTTTTATAACAATCCAAAAATAATTTTAAGAAAATTTTCAACCTAAAAAAATAATCCAATGTCCAAATTAATCCATTCCAACTTTTAGACTTATCCTAAATACTTCAGTCCAAACTAATAGTCCAAAATTTATAAGTATGGCCACATAACATAAATGTGAAAACCTTCATCATGTATTCTCTGAAGACATTGTAATAAAAATAATTATTAGAAAACAATATTGAATATGTTCATTCTTTCTTATTCCATCTGTAAAAAATAGAATACTAGGTATACTCCATAAATCCATAAAGGTTGTAAACTCCAATAATGATTGAATAAAAAACCATTAATTAGTTACTATGTAGGGAATAATATCCAATATACTTTATCCAACTCAATTATCTCTTATTCGAAAATCATTACCTAAGAATTGGGACTATTTTAATGTTTATCTTCCCATCAACCATATATTTTCTAAAAAGTTTAACTTTCTATTGAGTCACTTTTCTTAGTACCATACAATCCCAAATCCACAATGAAATAGTACTACAACACAATCCTTATTTATTTCCATAATTCATATAACAAGTAAATAATTGATACAAAACTCAAATGAAATAATTATTTAATCAAGAAACACAAATAAATTATCCATTCCATGTCAAATGTAGTAACTGATTATGCTTGACCTTGATCCCTTTTATTCATTTCAGCTATATATCCTTGTCACTTAGGACATTTATTTGTGTATTGCCCCATTTCACTACAGTTGAAACACTGAATATTGGTATTTTCTTTGGTCCCTTTGCATTATTTTTCATGAAAAACCTTTTCTCGAGATTTATTACAAACACCAAGTCCTTTCACGAACTTCCCAGTGTGATTCTTTGCAAAGTCATGACATATAGGAAAATCCGTATTTCCCTTATTCCCTTTATCCATCTTTCTCTCTTCCATCCTCTTCTTATCTAGATTCCCTTAAAATCCATAAGACTCAAAGAATTATCTACTTATCTTATTAACAAATGATACTTTTTCCTTAAATGATGAGGATATATGGGATGATATTTCTCATAAAAATGGTGGCCTAAGACCATGAATAATAGGATCATTCTTACTCTTTGGATCATGCGTATTGTTGTAGTTCTCATTCCTTCTACTGGGTGCCATTTCTAAATGACGACATTCTCTAGGATAGATCATATCATAATGTATAATCCCAAAACTAGAAAAATTATCAACATTAATTGATAATTTTCACACATATAGTCTAATAATCATAATTTTTTTTTCTTTGCTGACATATTGACTCATAAATCCTTCATAATTGTTTTTAAAGAAAATGTTAATTATACTAAGCATATCACTCGTTTGTGTTAAACCTGGTTCTTAGTAAGGCACGTTGTCATGTTCCAGGATAACCCGGTTAAGCTCGAAACTCCTTGTCGGAGTTTTCACGCCAACATACATCTGTTCCAGAACCACGTCTACTTATAGAATCTAGGCATGGATGTATTTTTTAGAAAACCCACATAATATCTACTTTACTAAAATTTTTGGATGTTTTTCTATACCTATAAACAATGATTATCTTAGGGTAGTGGTTTATGATCAGATTTTATCTGAATCTAGTCTCCAAGGTTATTACTAAAGTTCCTCTGATACCAACTGTAACACCACAACCCCAGAATCCCGAAGATGATGCATTATTTTAATACATCAGCATGATTACAAGGAATCATGTCCCAAAGGATTGGTCAGTTTTCAAACAATGGAAAAATAAATTATATACATGCACATTATATTATATAAAACAAATCATCAATAATACTTCGAGAAAACGGTTATTCCCCTAAAATAACCCTTCATAACAATCATAATACACTTCTTAGCTTCCTGGGAAAATAAAACAGAAGAAAATGGTGAGCTCAGATGCTCAGTAAGGACAAAAAATAGAGCAGAAGCTATCATAAATAATCATAAACGTTTACAGAATATTATAAAATTGAAACACAAGCCCTTTAAACATAAATTTCTGAATAATATGGAAAAGATAAATAAAATTATTTTATTTACCTATTCACATGGATATTATACCAGTCTAATAATCACACGTAAGATTAATAATGAATCTCGTAATGTTGGAATCCAAAACTTCGGACATCTTAACCACAATGTCAAGGCCTTATTCCATGACCATAAATACAAATATCATCAAGGAATTTTTCTCAGACATTAGTTTGTCTAATGAGACATACTGATGCATCGAGGGGCTATAAGGGGCCTCACCCATCACTTACTAAGTCCAATTCATTTCTCATATGATTTGTTTTGAAATATAACATAAATATTCAATTAAAACTAGAATGAGAAATGTAAATACTTTAATAATAAAGAATAAATTGTATAAAAATAGCACATCCATAGTAAAAAATATCATAACTCATTCAATACAATATAGAAGATTTTATTATAATAAATAAACTTCAATAAAGAATAATATCTAGTAAAGGATGTTTTCATAGTTGAAAATGATCAGTAAATTTTTTTGAGAGAAATATAACTTTCTGTGAAATCATTTAAAAGTCACACATTTATAAAGGAAGTAATTTAAAAGAGATTTCTGAATCAAAGTGTCCCATACCACTTTGATACTTTCGAAAGGAATTAACATTTTAAAAAAAGCAAGTACATATAAATAAATCCTTAAATTAATTTTTAAAATATGGACATTAGTTAAAAAAAAGTAGAAAAATAAATCATTAAAACATTTAAAATGATGATCTTTCTAAAGAGTCCCTTCAGCAGAACCATAAAATATTCCTTTTGAAAACATTTTTATGAAACAAGGAAATGTATGATAAATATTTCCCAGTATATACTTACACATAAAAATTCTCAGATAACAATGAGATTAAAGAATTAACCCTTACCTTGTGCTTTACTTTAGTTGAGGGGACCTTTAACCCCCTTTACAATGACCATAGTATGTTATTAAATTATACCAGAACCGTATTAATATTTATTATACCATAAATTAATCATTTATTATTCTATAATACGTATTTAATAATAATTTTGATGTTAATTTAACATTTTGGGTAATAATATCTTTCTTTATCGTATGAGTTTTAACTTTCTTTTCTTGATCGTATCACATAGATTGTGATTTACATAATTACAGAATATAGAACATGATTTATATATCATATATATTTTGAATATAAATATTTATAATATATAGATATATTAAATGGAAAAACCGTTCATAGAGATTGTAGTCCGTACGTACGCGTGAATGTAGTTTCTGTTTTCTTATCATATAGTTTGGAAGTAAGTAAACAAAATATATTTATCTAAATTAATATATATTCTTCTAGTAGATATATTATTTCATATACTTCATAATTATTCAATATATATATATATATATATATAAATTCTTCAAGGGTGATCATTGAAGATGAATCGCATCGCGTCGTGGAGACGATAAGCTGTACATACGCACGAGGGACAATATAATTCTATTGATGGTGAAACTGTGTTTAATTAGATGGTATATTATATATACAGAATAATTAAAATGTTATATTAACTATTTAAATAAATTATACTCATTATTATACCCATCCAAATAATGAAGTGTTAAATAACAAACTATACCATAGCGTGGATACGGTAAGCCATGTATACGCACGTATGATGACATTGTCATTCATAGGATGGATAGAATAAAGATTATGGTTGCGCCATATTTATAAAATCATCACATTATGTAGATTGTGATGGATTTATTATTTTATTATTGAAACAACAATGAAATAGGAAGTGGAAGAAGAAAAGATCATTGAAAGAGATGATGAAATAATTACCTCTTCTTCAGGTGCTTCCTTTTGATTTGAACAAAAGCGCTCTTCAGGTCGGATTTTAGATCAATGTAAGGCCTCTAGGGTGAAGGGAGGGTAGTTTAGAACATATTTGTGAAAGGTTTGGCCGAGATATATGGATTTGGGGGTGTGCATTTCTGAGAATGGAAAGTACCCTTTTATAAGAGTTGTGAGGGACACTTTAGGAATGGTTTGAAATATTATTTTATTATAAAATAATTTTTTGGGTCAAATAGATCCAAATGGATTTATTTCAAGACTAATGTGGGACTGGATTGATATACTCTCAACCTATAGGTTTTATACATGATTATATCACCATATTAATATTATCTTTTATATTTAACCCTTAGTTAAATAGTTTAACTCTTACTATGTCTTCTTGTATTCTCACACAAAATGGTTAATAAAATTACTATAAAATGTCATGAAAAATAAAGTGGCTCATTAATGCCATATCTATCATAATTTAAGTCCATTGATCAAACTTTTTATTTTTTTGACTACTATATAATTTAATAAAATAGTAATTCTTCTTCAAAAAACATTTTTTTCAATTTTGACACAATTTAGAATTTGTTTTTTTGTGAAAGTCATAACAAGTTGATTACTTCAAAAAAATGCATTTAATAAACCCTAATAGGTCATTGTAACCTATAAAGTTCGTGGTTGGAATTAAATGACACAATTTAAATTTATTTTGATTTTTATAATATCATTTATTTTAATCTTTCATTAATAAACTAATTACTGCATCATCATTGTGTCCGAAATAAATTTAATTATTTAATGTATAAAAATTATAAATAAAATACCATGATTTAGTAAATAAGTTTAGTTTTATATTTAATATTTATAGTAGAATTTATCTTTTGTATAACCTTATATTAAAAATGATTTAGTTAATAAAATTTGAATTTTACACTTTTAACACTACTTTAAAAAAATATAATTAGTGTCCTAATCTAATACAAGTGGATCAAAAATAATCATATTTTTTCCTAAAGTTGATATTTGTCGAAATAAACTTATCAAATAGAATTAGAACATGTGTTTGGGTAGTTTGATATTATTATAATATTATTTCTACCTTTAATTCCCCTATTTACTTTTAACCATTTTAAATAAAATTAAAAAGTTACTATTCCCCAAAAATTATTTCCATCCTATTGAACCACATTTTACTTACTCATGTCAACTGTGACTCTTGTATTTTTGAAGTTCAATTCACATAAGTGGTAATATTACGTTTTATTCAAATTTGTAAATGTTCCTAGAAGATTGGTAAAAGACATTAAAAAGTTAAATAAATTTTTTTATATCTAATCTAATTATAAAATTACTATAATGAATTAAATTGAAATAATATATGTACTATGTATATATTTTGACTGCAATATAAATTAAAAATAATTATTTAAATGAAAAGGTTAGTTTTAATCTACAACTTAGTGTTTTTCGCTATTCATAAAATTTAATATTTTTAGAAAAATACCAAAAATTCACCCAAATCTAATTTTGATATTAAAAATTAAAAAATTGTGTCTATTTTAGAAAATTCAAAACATATAAGTTTCATAAATTAATTAAAAATAAATTCTCATTCTCAATACCATAAAGCGGGTTTTTGGGAGGTAAAAAATATCAAAAGATTTATGTGTTTATATCCAATTTAAATTTAAAATTACTTCCAAAGACCAAAATTGGATTAAATAACAAAAATAAAATATAATAATACATTAAAACCATTAACATTTATAATGAAACACTATAAATTATATTGATTAAAAAAGTTATTTTCAATTAAAACTTAGTAGTTTTCATTATTCGTCAAAATGTGAACATTAACAAAAAAAATCCAACAATTTATACAAAATAAATTTTTATGTCCTTATTCCAATAAAGAAGATTATTTAGTCAAATTAAATATAAAAAGTGTAAAATATTGGATTTAAAAATTGTTCTCTATTAAAAAGAGATAAAATTGTATTTTTTTTGAGAAATACTTCTTTTATATGAAAAATTGAATTTTTTTCTTATATTATGTATAAGAAACATATTATATTGATGTAAAATTAATATTGAGTATATAAAATTTAAAATGTAGTTAATACTATTCATAACTTCTTTTTGAATAGCTAATTTGGTAAGTCATAGTGTGCTCTAACTCGGTGTTTCATGTGGCACAAGCTATTGAATTACTTTAAAGTGATAACGTACTATCAAGTCCTAAGGTGTTACAAAAGATGATGAAATTCATATGGAATTAGTGAAACTATTTTATTTTTATATTATCATTAATTTTTAATCAATGGTTGAGATGATATTAAATGTTCACTAGTATGAGTATTTAAAAAATAATTGAATTGGTTATAATGTGTATATTCAAAAAAATAGTAAGGTGATGGATTATAAGTATTTTTTAAATGGTATGTTGTGTATACAAATATTGGGAAGGAATTATTCTTACTGATGGACTTTGTTACGGTTTGGTATGGGGAAACAATTCCATGAATTGGTATACCCTTTCCCATTTTCTATTAATATAGTCAAAATTATTTCCCTGAATCATTATACACTGTTAAATTTTCTAAGGGATAGTTTCATTTATTTATCATATTATATTATATTTTATTCGATTCATAGATTGGGGACAAATTATGTAAATAGTATATAGTCTCTAATTAGTTGGGGATAATGAATATCAAATATATTGATATTTAATATCTAAGATAAGGTATGTTTATTGTTGTTATACTTATTATTTAATATCTGGATTGATACTGCATACATGTTTTCTTACGATAGGTTGTTTAGTTCTATGTAGTGATTTCCCAATGAGTATGTTATTCTCAGACCCTAAAAATGTCTCCATCAGAACATATGCAGGGTTATTTGTATGTTATCCATGAAATATAAAGTCTGGTAAAAATAGGATTCTATCACAAATTGATTATGATTTTTATGATGTGACCTAAGAAAGACAAACATAAATATTACAACATTTGAGATCAATATTCACTAATATCACATGTTAGAAACCTACGGACCATTTGAGTTTTGTACCATTTAAGAATCACCATGTAATCAACTAATTTCTAATAAGATCATAAATATCTCCCACATATATCTTCATATTAGTACCATTTTAAAAATGTCACACATAAATCCTTTTATTAAAAACCGAATAAGTAAAGAACTATAATGGGTGAGTTAAAATTCTCATTAATGGAAAATGTGAAATATTTCAACCACAAGAGATAATAAGATAATAATAAATCTATAATAATTCAATCAAAATCATGTTATCAATATAAAAGGTCATTACTAGAAAATACTAGATGATAAACTCTAAAATAAATTCATATATAGTAGCATGATAAAAAATGCTGTTAAATATGTCATCATAATTAAAGAGTCATAATATAGGTATGGGGTATCCTAAGAATTTTAATTCCTAACATTGTGAAAATATATATTCTCGATCTTATCCATGAATAATCAAATGAGTACTACTAGAAGAAATCATACTCAAGAATAAAATGCGAAAAAAATGGTAATCATGTCAATGCATGACATTATTATCCCATGAGACATCAATATCATATTACCCAATTCATTAAATAGATAATTCAAACCCAATCATATCATAATCATAATCCATTGATATACAAGACATAAGGTGATGAAAAAAGTTATCATTTCTTCATAGCCTTACCCGTGAACACACAATTTTTTTCTTAAATATGTCATCCTAAAAATAAAAAACTATCTAGAGAATTTATGAGAATTGTGTCATTGCACCATGTCCCTAACAAAGCATAAGTGACAACAAATGATGTTTTCATAAATGAGAATTCCTTTAAAAAATCACTAGAACATTTTTTCAGAATAATTTTCATTTAATTTTCAAATTACATATTTTAAAAACTATATTTTTAAATAATATTGGTCAAAATATTTTATTTGAAACCATGAAATATGTTAATTTAATCTAAAAAACATATAGTATTCATGATGGACGGAAAATCCTTTTATGCATTATACATTTTAAATAATGATTATATTAACACATTTAGTAAAAATGCCTCATACAAAAAATGAAATGAAGATTAATTTAAAAATAATATAGATTTTAAAATATAATAAATAATGAAATTAATAAACCATTGAATAAATTTAAAAACATTATCAGAAATATTTTATGGGGAACATCTAAATGAATGAAAGTTACTATTAACTAAATATCAAATAATGTATTTAGAAAAACATTTTCTTCATCATTTTAAGTACCAACGGGGGAAAATGAAACTATAAATTGAAATTTAAATTGATAACTATAAGAGATAGATATTATATGATATTTAATTGATGTAATCATATAATTTTCTTTAATGTAAATTTTATATAGACAATACTATAAGGAAATGATATTGTAATATAAATCCTTTATGTCATGTCCAATATTCTATATTATGTTTTAAAAATTCGTATCTAATAAATATATATTTTTTATTAAAATATTCAAAACCCATATTCATGAATACCATACTATTTATCATTCCTTTATAATTAAGAATTATCCTATTATTAATAATGTCTTTATGAAAATGAACATTTAGTTGAACAATGGTCTATTTTCCATGCTTGATTTGGATCAATGAATTTAGTAATTGAAACATGGTCATGGATTAAACATATATAGAATGGTAATAATAAAATATTTATCATATTTATGAGTTATATAAAAAATTAAAATTAATTATATTAAGCAGTGATGAAAAAAGAATCATATCATTTCATGGAGGTGTTAGGCCAAACATACACACGAGCGATGTTATCATTTTATAATAGATGAAATGTTAATAAGGTTGCTAATATATTATAATTCAAGATTTGTATTTATTTCATAATTACCATATATATACATTAAATCAATAATAGTGTCCAACCATGATTAATGGTTATGTAAAATGAATCATCTCACTACGTGGAGGTGGTAGTCCACACGTATGCATGTGCGATACGTTCATTTCACATATGATAGAAAGAATGTCTAAAATGGTTATTACATCATCAGAATAAAATATAAATGTATTTATGATACTTTATGGATCATTTAATTAGAGATGCAATAGTAATAGAGATGTTTTAGATGAAATAAAATTGAATGTACTCGGGGTGAGTTTTACCTCTTTGTTGAGAAAGTTCATTTTCATTAAAACATAGGCCTTGAAAAGACGATATTACGATCAAAGAATGACCTATAAAATATTAGTAGGGAACTAAGAAAATGTACTGATTAGTTATAGGTTGAGATATCATTTTCTTTAATTGTAAATAATATAGCATAGTGGGTGTCCTTTTATAAGTGAGGGAGATGGAACACTTGGAATTTTTCAAATGATTAAAGTATTATACTTTTTTATTCTTTAAAAATGAGTCACAAATGACTCACCTTCAAAGGGAATATAACATAGGGTCAAAATATGGAAAAAATATTATTCTGACCAATTTTATGTATTTTTTACCCATATCAGTTTTGTTTCAACCATATTTACCCATTTTCACTATTTATGTGGTAACTCCCCTTTTACCAATGTTAGTATTCATAATGTGAATAAAATAAAAATTTCCACATTAATAAATTTTGAGGTGATGATTCCAAATATGAATTCAATTTTACCAAAATCAATTTCTATATGTGGTTGAAATTAATTTAAAAACAATCCCACAAAATGAGATAAAAATCAGTTTTCTAGAAAAATGAATTAAATATTTTTTAGACAAAAATTATTGTTAATATTGATTAAAATTATATCTGAAATAATATTTTTAATTAATATGAATGTAAAAAATTTTAAAAAAAATTAAAACTAATTGATTATATCTTAATAACTTAATGGAAAATTTAGTATTCTAAATAAATTATAATTTTTCAATAGTTTCTGAGAAATTATTCTTCTCAGAAAAGTCCAAAAAATACCTTAATATATTTCTTTATCATAAATAAAAAAATTATAACTTTCATAAAATTTTATTTTCAAAAGTTTAATTTGTTAATTATAATATCCACACAGAAAATGTGATTAAAACCATTTTTAGGAAAACATATTTTTGATGCATAAAATGATTTTACAAAATGTTGAGAACTTATTTAACATGAATCAATATATATATTTGAGTTATATTAAAAATATATACATATTTATCATAATGTGTTTATTTTTACTCATGCCAACAATCTAACAGATAGTTTATAATGGTATACTATATCACAATTCATTTGGACTAGAGTTTGTGTATAAATAAAGATATCAAATAATTCTTGTTTATTTTAATGTAAAAAATATATATATATATATTCATAGGGTGTTATAGTTTTTGTTGTATATTTTTTATATTTTATAGATGTACCAAGACTTAATGTTGAGGTTTTCATATGGTAACTTCATGGGAGTTCTCATAGAAGGAATTTCCACTTTTTCATTTGGGAATGTTTTGAATGAATCATATGTTTATATGATGTTTTTATCTAGCTACATGTATTTTGTAGATATTAGGGTTTTTCACAAACTAGTATTTATTGGAATTTAATGTACATATATATTTTACATCTATTTTCACCTTGGTATCTCGAGTAATAAGTACCATGAGGGTTATTAGCTTTATTTTGATCATTATTATGTATTTCTCTAAAGAAAATGCCTAAATATTTTCATAAATCTTACCTAATTTATAAAAGATTAAAATTAGGGAAAACATCTTCCACATATATATAAATAAATCATAATTGTTTATGACAACATATAGTGAATAATAGGTGCTCCTATAGAGTTATGTTTTCTAGGAAAAATATTGTTCAAGTATAAGTGTAATGATCATTAAAACATAGTATTAGATCTTACCTAGGACTATTTCTTATTGTATTTGTGAGTATATGGGAGATAATACTATCATGATTTTGGAAGAAAATCTTAAATATATAGCACCATAATAATTATGGATGAATATTATGTAACCATAGACAATCTAATATCTGTTTTAATTATTTATTGGGTGATAATTATGTTATTATGTTTCATGAATCACTAATTAATTTTGATGTGTTTGAAAATTAATATTAATATTATATATCATGTTCTTGGTTATATTTAATCATTCATTTCATTATCCGAATCAATTGAAAATTTCTATTATCAGAATCATAGATAATTAACTAAATAGTGTTTTCTTATAAATTCATTAATTATTCTAGGATACTATGAATTAATAATTGATTTTATTGATTGAAGAAATTATTTTATTTTTTTAAAGAATAAATTTCTTGTTATTATTAAGGATTAAATTGAATATTTTTAATTGATATTTTATTTTGTGTAAAGGAGATTTAAAAGGTAATGAAGTCATTTTAATATGTACAATATTTGATAAACTAGAGAAAGTTGGAGGGAAGTGATAGTGATAATATTTTCATAATTATTAATATGTTTTCCAATGATTTAATACCATATCATTAATTAATTTGTTCTTATTTTCATCATTTTATGATTTTTGGTGAATTTTGAGATAAAATAAAAATATTGGTTAATTCTTGAAATTTACTAGTTTTTTGTCACTACATTATTTTGAGTATAACTTTTAAAACATTGATCCAAATTTAGTAACTCATTTTTTCAGATTCCATTTATTATGGGATAAAATTTTGTATTCTAGAACCATATCCCATTTGATCTTCCACAATCCCAATAAAAATCTATCAATGCGAAAACTTATTCTGGTTGGAAGAATATATCCTACCACATTAAAAGTGGAATATCATAGGCAACTGACCTCTAAATGGAGTAATTCATGTTATGTGAAAATCTTCTTCAAAGGTTTTTATTAAATATAAATTTAATGTAGAATGTTATTCATTAAGGAATCCTTATAATGAGTGAATTTGTGGTTCGTATAATAATATTCAGCGGCCATAAAAATCATCTCTATTAATGAAACCATAACTTCTTTTAAACGTTATTAAATGACTTGAAATTTTAAGGGTAGATAGACAACTCAATAAAAAAAATATTATAATAAGGTACCTTGACATATTTCAGAAATATGGTGGGAATAATAGAATAGAACATATAGAGTATACATTCTAGATGAAATTTTTATGTTCTTCTTTTTTCCATCCATCCAATAGCCCAAAGACCTTAATTTTTTATTGATTTTTGATAATCCACCTTTCAAGGGGTGAGGTGGAACCCTTAAAAGTCCCATATGTGTAAGTATTACATGGCCCGTAGGCCTTATAGGAATTCATTTCCCGTAGGATTCAAACATTACATACAACCATGACTAACTATTTGGAACTTCTCTTCCCCAACATCTTCATCGTGATATCAGATCTCCACCTTTGCATGGATATTCGGCAAGGCTTTCCCATGCCTGAATAGGCTTGTCCCGATGGAAGTTTCCATGCCCTCTCATTCTTTCAATTCGTTTAGCTTCCACTATGGTGAAAGATCCTTTGCCCATACTACTTCTGAAGCTTGTTCATTTTTGGTTGTCTGGATTTCATTTACACTTAATGTATCTTGCAGGCCTTGAGGTGGCCCAAAGGCCTTTAGGTGGCTCTATGGCATTACTGACCCGAATGCCTTTGTGGAACGAATGCCTTAAAGGACTCAGAGACCAAATCTGTGGCCTGAAGAGCCAAACGGAGGAATAGTCTCGGCTGCTACCATGCCAAACAGTGCCTTATACAGTTCCCGCTACATTACCTACTACATTACTACTACAGTATCAATTATAGTAATGCTATAGTACTACTACAGTAACCCAAAAAATTATGCCTCCTCCTGGATTTTATCCTAGGTCTCTAGGATGTACTTAAAGATTCCTCACTAATCAGGTTGAGGCTCATGTGCTTCTTCTTTTTCCCACTTTTCATTCATTTCAGTTTTGTAATATGTTATTATTCCCCCTTCATCATAGAATCCTATCACAGGGATATGTAATCCTATAAGTTATTGTAGAATGATAGGTTTTACGTTTTTTAAAGTTTTATTTCATACACATAATGGTATGGAATCTTTCTCTTTTCTATGAAGTTGGGTATTATATGGAAATCTCTAGTAAATTTTCTGTTGTTAGTATTTATTTCTCAAATGATTATTTTCTCCCTATACTAGGTTCTAGTATATATGTAATGAAATAGATCATGGATTTTGGGTATTATATGGAAATCTCTAGTAAATTTTGGAGGGGTAGTGTATATTCTTGTTTGTTTTCGATAAAAAATGAGATTCAGTATTTCCTAAACGAATTGATGGTATTCGATGCAACTCTTTCCAAAAAAGAATGATATTAGACCAAAATTAAGATCTAGTTATGTATTACTCTCACCAATAACATTGAACAATTGAGTGAGTGGAATATATCACAAAATCCCATTTTTATCTGTTTAGTATAAGTTAATGGGATAAATTTGAATTATGATAACATTGAAATTGAAAAATAGAACCTGTTTTGATCACCAAATTCATCTTAATAATTTTTAATAATAAGAATTATCAATTTGTTTTCTATATTTTAATTAATTTCATTCCTTTGTTTCATTTCATTAGTTTCTTTTCAAAATCAATAAATTTTAAAAAACAACCACCACATTGTTCTCTAATATTAATATGACAACATGATTTTTTTGTGCTTCTCTCTAGAGACAACCTAGGTTAACCATTTTACTAAATTTTAACTTATTAAATAGTTGTTGTTTCTACACCCCGTTTTATTAATGTGTCAAAATGTGGAATTTTTTGGGAGGTAGATTGAACAATGTAATTGTAAATATTTGACTCCTTTTCAAATAAATAAAAACATAAAAAATATTTCAACTTTATTTTTTCAAATTATTATTTATTTAATTATAGCATAAATGCCCACAAGTGAAAGAACAAATTATTGATTGACCTTGTTCTTTCGAGGATAGTGCTTCATTATGTTCTAAATATATGAGGGAAACTCAAATACAAACCATCAAGGAGGAGGAATTCAAGGATCTAATGAAATACCTAATATATAACCTCAAATACCCAGTGTTAGTTGGATTTTCCATAGAATTAATTAAACTTCAAGAGTACTTCATAGACTTTTATCAAGAAATGGTCGAGGTAAAACACCATGATGAATAAGTTCATGAGGATCTGGAATCCTAATTGGAAATGATTAGTCAAATAGTGAAAAAAACTAGAGAGAAATATATAGTGGATAGATTAATATGTACATGCACCCTAGGAGAAACAGCTAGAGTTAGAACAAGAACCTGAACCATAAAAATTGGTGGAAGAAGTATCCCCACTTATATTTAAACATGAAGAACCCATGGATTCCTTGATGAAATTAATAGAAGCTATATTTATCCCATCTTAATCAATGTTGGAGGATATTTATTAATAATATTTTCCTACTTAAGTATGCATGAGATATTAAAAATATTTGGAAAACTTCTAGACCATGTGTAAGAAACTACTTGATCACCCAATTCCATATAATGTATAATATCCAGAACCAATGATTTAAAACACAAATAATGTGTTTTAATGTGATGAGAATATGTATGATTTTTATTACATATCTCTATCTAGCTAAATTCAACTACAAGTGGCTCCTCCCACTTAAGAAAAAATTGAATCCCAACAAACATAAAGAGATAATATTTCCACGAACACTTTATATTCTATTTTTTAAATTATAATTGAGTATCAACTCTAATTGATATATATTTTTACATGTGGTCAACACATCTATTTCCTTGGTGGATGATGAAGGCAAAGAGTTTTCATCTAATAAATAACATCTAGAGCTTCCTGGACATGTTGAACACTTATTGTAGGGAATTAAGGAGGAGATCAAAGTGAATTTTACTGAAGAAAATAGTTACCCAACATGGTTACTTTGAAATGGAGTAATTTGATATTGATTAATTATGCTCTAATTATTTTAAAAATAAAATTATACTATACGAATATATTTTAATATTATTTTGTTGCAACATACCATGAGAAGCCGCCAGAATGTGAAGAAGTTCTGAAAGTGGAAACTATGAAAGAGGATGACTCATTAAATTTCCTATCCATGCCATACAATATGAATCTCATTTTAATGTTGGTATATTTGATTTCCAATATCCCCATAGAACTAAAAAAATATTTTCATGATTGGAGGAATAAGTGTTGGTGGTTTATATGAAACAAACTCAACCCACTGTCTGATTGGGGGTAACCAATTGGAACTTCCTATCTTGAGGCAATAATAATTCAGGGCCCACTTGGGGTTAAATAAATATATTTCCTTATATTATCAATCTCTTTATATTTCCTTTTCTCCCAATAAAACATTTTATTTTTTCTTTTCTAACTTTGATTTTAAGTTTTCATTGTGGATCACTTATGAGATAAATTCATCATTCGATAGCTATTAAGTCAGGTTGTACCTTTTCATAACACATTATTGCTTATTGTGACTTAACAAAATTGGAAAACATGTTATACCGACATTATTCAATTATAGAAACTGAATCATTTATGTGTGGGGGTGGGGTACATTTTAGTTTAGTATTTTCAATTGTTTATTTTATATTTGTTCTAAAAATGTGTTTTTAATTTTTTTGTGTTGTTATTTTTTAATTTTTGCGTGTTTCTCAACTTTTGAGCTGAAATTATTATCATTACTATTTTTGAAATCCATTTCAATGAGTGAAAAAATAATCCCATGAAACCAAGAATAAATTAATACTAAAAATGACTTGGTTTCATGTTCAAATCTTTATTCATTTTAGGAAAAGTACTCTAATTTTTGAATTTCATACCAGATATCATTGTCTTTTTATTTGAAACCACTTTGCTGTTAGGCTACTTAACCATGTTTTTTATAGTCTTTTAAATCACCACACATCTGGAGAGAACCATAAAATTCTTTATTTCACAAGAATTTGATTTATTTCAGTCAAAATTTATGAGTTTGATGTACATGTTTTTTAAATGATCGAGGTGGTTATTTGATATTAAAGCCCTCAAATCATGATAATCCTTTTTATTAAATCCCAAATTCATATTTAATCCTTTAATCCCTTATAAACTATGAAAAATTATTAATTTTAGCTATTTTATAAGCAGATTTTGCTATATCCAACCTGTTCTTGAAGTGAAATTGCACGATCTGGTTGAACTTAAGTGTAGGGGAAGTGTCTTGTACTATGATACTTCATTTGGTGATACATTGGGAAGAAAATAAAATACCTAATATATTAGTTAACTTATAAAAAAATCATTCTATTATAATTTTTTCCTTAATGATTCTTTTATGATAAAAAAATTTGTGCCTTTTCGGAGCTTCTAATGGATAAAGAAAGTTATGCCTATATGGATCTTTCAAGAAAACCTATGTATGATAAGATACAAAATTTTTTCGATGAAATTATGAATGGTGTGAAATATTATAGAATTTTAAATATGATGGAGCTATGTTTCTACTACGGGTAGTGGGGAGTAGACTATACTTGAAGGAAAAATTAAAATTTTGACATTTTATTTCAAAAAAGTGCCAAAACCTCCCCATTCCACATCAAAAATTTTCACATAAAAATACAATAAATAGAAAGACACAGAACATCCCTAAAAATACAAATAATAATAACATTTCCTTGATTCACATCTGATAGATATTTTGGAATTTCTCAATCCTATGGTGACACTTGCAT
The DNA here is from genome assembly GCA_963277665.1 of Viscum album. Lineage (NCBI taxonomy): Eukaryota > Viridiplantae > Streptophyta > Magnoliopsida > Santalales > Viscaceae > Viscum > Viscum album. The sequence goes on along the minus strand of OY728165.1, from coordinate 1,708,870,309 downwards.
GATTTTGGATGGAAAAGACATTGTTGAAAATGAACATTTGTATGTTAAGAGAAAATGAAAGCGTAGAAAGTGATTATTGTTCATGAGAGGATAAATTGAGTGGAAAGATATTTAATTATATTAATTTGGTACTATAAATAATGTTTTTTGAGGTGTAATGATATCTTTTTACTCTTGGTGTAAAATTGGTGGATGTCATGGATATGGGTTTTAAATTTACTTTGATTTTATTTTGATGTTTACTTTCCCTAGAGTCCAAGTGCTATGTATGAGGGAATTTATAGAGATAAAATTTTCATTTATATTAATATGTTTTTCATTGATTTAATACATTAAAATTAATTATTTTGACCTTATTCACATCATTTTATGATTTCTGGTTAATTCTGAGCTAAAACGTGAAAATTGGTTAATTTTAAAAATTTTATAGTTTTATATCATATTAGTATGTCAAACATAAAATTTAAAACATGGATACAACTTGATTGATTTTTTTATTTCATTTTTCCTTGGCTATAAATTCTCATTATGTACCATGAAACAATTCGAATATCCACAAGATAAAAGAATCGATCAATGTTAAAACTTATTCTGGTTGGCAGAATGGACCCTAGTATAATTAAATGGGGAATAGATCAACCTAACAACCTCAAAATGAGGTTATTATAGATATGATAGAAAGATTTATCAAATTCTCATGTTAAAATTAATCTTAATGGTTAAATTCATTCATTAAGGAATCATTCACATGAGTCACAGTGGGGTAGGTGGAATAATATTCGACTCCAGAAAAAGAAAGATTTATTATTGTGACAATAAATTCTTTACACATACTCAATTTTTTTGAAAATTAAAGTTTAGATATCCAACTCAATATAAAACATCTTATATGAAGGGACGTTAAAATGTTCTGACCATATGATGGGTAGAACAGAAGGGAACTTCTAAAGGATAGATACTCAAGGAAATTTTTGTGTTCATTAATCTCCCTATTTTCTTTCTTTTTATTTTTGTAATGTATTTTTATCCCCACATAATCATGTATTCCCTTCGCATAGATGGGCAATAATCTAAGCTATTGTGTACAGGGAGGTTTTCTCTTTTGTAATTTTTCAGTTCATCCACTTAATGGTATGAAATATTTCTCTCTGCTGTGATGTTGGTTTCAAATTATAAAAGCAGATTTTATTATCTTGTGTGTTTGAATTTAATTTTATATTCTATTATTATTATTTCTTTGGTCAATTACTATTATTTCTTTCTACTTGGTTATGTTCTATATACGATTGAATAAATCAGGGTTTAGTGGTGACATACTTGGTGATCATCGGTACATGTCTGAGGGGTAGTGTATATTATTGATTGTTTTGGATAAATAAGACCAAATATTGAATTTTGTAAATCATTTGATTGTATTCACAATAATTATTTGGAAAAAGAAATTAGAGTATGCCAAACTATTATTGTGTTATGATTTACTCTCACCATCACCATTGACCAAGGAAGTAAGAGGAATCGATCATGGAATCTCACTTTAATCATCTTTGTAGACTAGGATTGGATAAATTGGAACTATGATAACATTATAATTAGATTACTGAACCTAAATTAATCACACAATTTGTATAAATTTTCTTAATAATATTTATTGTGAAATTTATTTTCATATTTTATTTATTAATTTATTTTGTTTTGTTACTTTAGTTTTATTTCTAACTCAATGAATTTAAAAAAAACCACCACTTCATTCCCTAATTTTAATGTGACAGGTTGATTGTATTATGTTCATATCTGAATAAAATCTAGGTTAACCAAATTATTAGATTTTATCTTTTTAAATATATGTTTTTTGACACCCCATGATAATAACATGTTATCTAGTTACACATAAGTGTGGGGGAATTTTTTTTATATTATGATACCTCATTTGTTGAAACATCATGAGGAAAATAAAATACATAATAGATGTGTTTTCTTCTGAAAATATCATTCAATTAGAAGTTTATCCTTTTTTTGATATTTTGTGATAAAATATTTTTTCCCATTCCAGAGCTTCTAAAGGAGAAAGAAATCTATTCCTATCAGAAGCATTCAAGAGAAATAATGTCTAATAAGATTGACAATTTTTCTGCTGAAATGACGAATGGTGTTAAATTTTCTCAATTTTTCATGTCTATAAAGCTTATTTAATGCTATGGAGAGTGAGGAGGAGACTATAATTGAGAAAAAACTATAATCATGGAATTTTGTTTTCAAAAAATAGCCAAGGCCTCCTCATTTGGCATGAAAAAAGTTTACATCAAAATCCTACCAACCAAAAGCCAAGGAAACACCCTAAAAAGTCCTAATGATAAGCACATTTCTTTTAATCTCATTGTGTGTACATGTATGAATTTAACATAACATTGGATACCCTTTCATGAGGTTGGTTGAGAAAGATATTATTGAAAATTTACATTTGGGTGATAAATGAAAATGAAAGTGAGATATGTTTTTTGATTGAATGCGAGGAGATATGAAGAGGAAATATATTGAATTATATGAATATAGAACATGAAATAATTGGTTTTAAGTAGGAATGATGTTTTTTTCTTTTTGTTTATATAGTGGATCTAATGGATATGTGTTTTATTTTTTTTGATTTGGTTTTGATGTATATTTGTCTAGGATTCCAAGTGGTAAGTGTAGGGAAATTGATAGAGATTATATTTTTATAATTATTAATACGTTTTTAAATGATTTAATCCCTTTAAAATAATATATTTTATTATATTGTCATCATTTTTTTATTTTGGTGAATTTTGAGCTAAAATGTGAAAAATGGTTAATTATGGAAATTTAATAAGTTTATTTCACTCTAGTATTTAAATCATAAATTTTATGTTTTTTAATATAAATTTTGTGATTTTAGTTTTCTAGGATTCCATTACTCATGGTTTACGTATTCTTATTCTAAACCCAGAGCCTATTCAAAATTCCAAACGCCCCAAAAAATTGTTTAATGTGAGAAATTATTTTGATTGAAAGAATAGACCCTCCCATATTAAATGAGGCATATATACTGATACCAAGCTCTAAATGAGGTGATATTAGTTGGGAGAGAATCCTTCCTTGAAGGTTCATATTAAATTTATTTTTAATGTTGAATGTAGTTCATTAAGGTTGTATTTGAACAAGTCATTGTGGGTTTGGTGGAATATTATTCGACGACCATGAAAGGTCATCTATATTAATGTGCCCATAAAATTTTTTACACATTCTCAAAAGAATTTTAATTTCAAGGATAGATAAAAAACAAAATTATGAACATATTATAACAAGTTTCATTGGCATGTTTTGTCCATATGTTGAGAAGAATAGAAGTGAACTTCTGGAGGACAGATTCTGGAGGCAATTATTATGTCTTTATTTTTCTCTCTTTTCATTATTTTTTGTTTTTTATATATTATTCGTCCACTTTATTCATGTATTCCCTTAAAATGGATGGATAATACTTAGAGTTATTTGGTAAGGATAGATTTTCCTTTTTGTAATGTTTTAGTTTATGCACTTAATGGTATGAAATCTATCTCTCTTCTTTGAAATTGGTTTCAAATTATAATAGATATTTTTATTATATTGGGTGATTGTATTTGATTTTAGATTCTATTATTATTATAATTTATTGGTTGGATATATGTTATCTCCCTCCACTAGGTTTAGGTCAATATATTATGGAATATAAAAGGGCTTGGTGGTGAATTACTCAGTGATCGTCAGTACGTGTGGTATTGGTAGTGCATATTATAGATTGTTTTGGATAAACAACACCAAATTGGGAATTTCCTACAACAATTTAGAGTATTCTCTAAAAACCTTTCTAAGAATTATGTAGAGTAGAAAAAACTAGGATCTTGGTAATTTTTACAATCACAATCACCATTGACCAAGGGAGTGAGAGGAATCGATAGTGGAATCTCACTTTAATCAGCTTAGTGTAAGATGATTGGATTAACTGAAAATATGATAACATTAAAATTGAAAAAATTGACCTAACCAGATAACCCAATTGAAATCATCGTTTTCAATCATTAAATTTTTTATATTTCTTTTAATATTTATATTATGGATTTATTTTCTTTTGTCACAATTGTTTGTTTTCTAAATCAAAGAATTTCACAAACAACATCCACTTCCTTCTATAATTTTAAAGTTATATCTTGACTATTGTGTGCTCTTCTCTAGATAAAACCAAGGTTAACCAATTTTCTACATTTTAACATTTTGGATCTCATGGATATGTGTTTTAATTTTTTTGATTTGATTTCGATGTTTAGTTGTCCAGGAGTCCATTTGATAAGTGCAGTGGAATTAATCTATATAATATTTTCATAATTATTAATATTTTTTCAATGCTTTAATCCCTTATAATTAATAAATTTTTTATTATTTTCATCATTTTATTTTTTTGGTGAGTTTTGAGGTAAAAAGTAAAAATTGGTTAATTTGTGAAATTTAATGGTTTTCTATCAGTCTAGTATTTCAAACATAACTTTTTAAAATATTTTTATAATTTTACTGATTCCATTTTATTGGATATCATAATTCATGGAATAAAACTTCTTATTTTAGACCTAGCTCCCACTCAAACTTCCATAATCCCAATAATATCAATCAATGTGAAAACTTATTCTGGTTGGTAGAATGGACCCTACCATATTAAATGATGCATATCTTAGATACCAACATCCACATGAGGTGATTACAGCTAGTTTATAAAGATTCCTCAAAGGGTTAGATTCTAAATAAATTTAATGGATAAATTAGTTTATTAAGGTATCCATTGAACAAGTCAATATTTTGTATGTGGAATATTATCTGGGGGCAAGAAAAAGGCAACTCTATTAATTCAGCCATGACATATTTTACGCATTCTCAAAAGCATTTAAATTTCAAGGGAATGTTTCCAAATCAATTCAAAATAACTTAAAATAATGGACCTTTTCATGCTTCGGCCATATGGTTGGCATAACATAAGTCACCTTCTGGAGGGCATATTCTATATGAAATTGTTATGTTATTCTTTCCCCTCTTTTCTTTCATTTTAGATTTTTATTGTATTCTCCTTTTCCCTTCTTCATGGATTAACATCACATGGAGGGGTAATACTATTAGTGATTTAGGAAGGATAGGTTTTTCCTTTTTTAATGTTTGATTTCATGCATTTAATGGTATGGAATTTTTCTCTCTTCTCGGAAGCTAGTTTCAAATTCTAATCGTGGGTTTTATTATCTTGTGCAATGTTTTTTGGATTTTAGGTTCTACTGATATTATTTCCTCGGTAAATTATCATTATCTCCCTCCACTTTGTTCTTTTCAAAATATTATATAATATATTATGTCATAGTGGTGAATTTCTTGAAGATCATTAGTACTTGTGGGAGGGGTAGTGCATATTATTGATTATTTGGGATAAATAATACCCGATCTACAATTACCTAAATCAATTTTAAGTATTCACTACAACTCTTTAAAAAAAGGATATAGAGTAGACTAAATTAATAAATTGGTAATGTTATCTCTCACCATCACTATTAACCAAGGGCATGAGAGAAATAGATCATGGAATCTCACATTAATTGACTCAGTAGATGATGATCGGATAAACTAGATCTATGATAACATTGAAAATGGAAAATGAACTGGACGAAATCACGAAATTCATATCACTATTTTAAATCCATTTTTCAAATTTATTTTATCATTTATTTTGTTGATTTATTTTTCTTTTTTACATTATTTTGTTTTATAAATCATCAAATTTTTAAAACACCCACCACGTCATTCTATAGTTTTAAGTTTTCAACTTGATTTTTGTGTTATCCTCTTTGGATAAAAAATAGGTTTATCACATAACCACATCTAAAATTATGAAATTATAGTTTTTTACACACCCTATGATAAGAACATCTCAATAATTCATTAGGAAGATCTAAAATTAATGTTGATGAAATGAACAACCCATGGTCGATCCCAAACCATTCACCTGATTCAGCTCACACTAAGGCTCAATAAGCATTCTTGTACTCCAATAATGAAAAGTAGTGTCAGGAATCAAGAATAAAGTAGTTAGGAATGATTAATCAAATTAAAAACTGAGATATTAATGATTACTGAGTAATAAAACATACACTATTGATGGAAAAAGAAACAAACAACTAAAAGTACCTCCCTATGACCTCCCAAGTCACCACTGACCATGGAACCAAAATTACTCCATGTGTGACACCATCAAATATTATACTAAAACTATATATGATAATTTATTTGTGAAAATTGATATTCTATATAGGGATTCCAAAATATAAACCACACCATAAGACTTGCCTTTAATGATAAATCCATTTAGTGCTTGTTTGAAAATATTAAAATATAATAAATAAGGGATTCCATTCATTCAAAACAAGTAGTGGGATAAAACTTTAGAAAAATAATTTCCCTTTATATTTCAAAATATTTTCCAAATAATTATCTTATTTTCAATAAAAAAATTCTAAGATGAAACATGTTCCAAATAAAGAGTTCTTTTAATTAATAATTATAGTGAAATCATTTTATAAAAGTTCCCCAAATATGGAGGAAGGTAGAAAACATCTAAAACATATTACATGGGATCAAATGAGATAGTAGATACCATCAAGTATAGAGACAAAAACATTCACATAATCAATCTCCACCGGTTCCAATCACACACAATCAACTCACCATGACACTTATCATCACCCACAATGGTTCAAGTGAGGGGAACATCCCAAAAGTGTTCTAGTTATCCAACCTAGGGCCACTAGTCAGAGAATAATACTAAATTAGCTTATCATGAGTACCTAGACATTTCTATTTACTACCTAAGGATACACATGACGTAAAAATGGATTTTAGTTTTATTAAACAATAATATACATACATAAAATTCATTTTCCACTAAAACAAACCATTCACTTCCTCACCATTGATCTCCCTTTTTATTAACATCCTCCTTTCCATTTCCATGAGAAATAAATATTACATAATCCTATTTATTAAAAATAAAATATGTATTACACATTTAGTTCACACATGACATTTCCATTACAAGGGTAATGCCTTAAAATGAGATTTAATTTTAGTGAAATATCCCAAATGGGCCACAAAGTCTCTTAATTATATGAAGTAAATTAATTTTTGTTGGAAAACCACTTTTTTCAAAAGCCTTTATGTTCTCAAAACACACTCAACACTTACAAAATATGCAACATTATCTATATATAAGCACCCATTAAAACGATACACATATTCCCCACACTATGAGTGAATCTTAACAATGATATAAACCATATATATATATATATCTGTGTGTGTAACTTACATTAAATGATAAAATAGAATGTAAATCCCCTCAAGGAATCCTTGAGAAAAAACATTCCATTATGATATTATGAAAATAGGATAAATAAAAAAACACATTAATGTACTTCCACTTTAAATGGTATAAATAATTTGGAAAACCAATATAACATTTAGGATGATTTATAATTCAAAACAAGGATGAATAATAGATTTTTCCAGGGAAACCAATGTTGGATGTTCAGAGAAAGCATGGAAAACATTAGAGGTACCATTTTCAGTAACTCAAATATTGACAATAACATATAAGATTTATTTATATCAAAAAACATTCTTCAAAACCAAAAAGCAAAAATAGTGTTCAAATTAATGTATTGGATATAAGGTAACCTACATGAAAACATGTCCCATTCAGATAGGTTAACTCAAATCCACTTCAAGGAGGAAAAAAGGTTTAATATGAACCAAGAGGTACCCATCTGATCCCAAACCCTCAATTAAAAATAATTTAAACATGAACCATAGACAAACAAAACCATGGAAGATGAAAACCCCATGATAAAATAAATAGAATAAGAAGATGAAAAATATAGGAGGATATTACCTTGAGGAATCAATTCAAAACCATTTATAAAGAATGATGATTCACCTTGGAATAGATAGGACCCCATGGGAGTGGTAAGGTAGAGGACCCTTTGGTTTATTCAAGAAAAATGAGAGGGATAAGGTGTGATTTGGGGGTTAAAACTAGATAAGGGAAAAGGGTGAAATAAGCATTTATGAAAACCTTATCACTATACATGGTTCAACCACACCATTTGGAAAATTGTGTGCCAACCTAGTGCCCTCTATTATTATCATATAGAACCTCACATGGGAGGGTACACATTATGGAATACCATACACCATCTTTGCTTTGCAGCTCTATCAAATTATAGAGGTTATCTCATAGTTATTGCATGGTTTTGGAAGCCTTGTTCTTAGAATTCCATGTCCACAACAGACTATTTTCTAGAAAAATTTACCTAAAAAGGGAGAGAAATAAATTAGTAACAAAAATTAATATAATAAATGTGTAGTGTCCAGTTTTTGTGTGACAATTCTCCCTATCATTACAAATTTTTCCCAATAAAGGAAAAAAATTTATTGGAATAAGAATCAAAAAAAGTGTAATCTATTAATCAATATGATAATCACAAAACCCTAATAATAAATAACTAACACACACTTTTTTAACAAAAAATAGAACTCCTATTGATAATGAAGTGGAACAAATCTCTAAAAACCTAAAAAAAGGGACCAATCGAACCCATAATAATGAAATTCACCAAGAAAATTGTCATGGTCTATTCAGGATGTAACGTCCCAGTTCCTGAAGCCACCCAGAGGCTCCCCTTACCCAGTTGGTCACATAGCCTCAAGTGAATTTCCTTGAAATCCATAGGGGGCTGACTAGCATCGAGGGCCTTGGGTGTGATAGTTGGGAAACGATGCCCTCATTGTCAGAGTACATAGTAGAAGTAAACAACATACAATAGCGGAAGTAATAATAAAACATATAGAAATAAATAGTAGAAGACTAAGAGAAGAAAACTGGAGCACACATATATAATAATGATGCATGATATATATATATATATGTCTAGGAAAACAACCAAAAAAGTCACAATGTTGAAAACAGTACTAAGCTGAAGTATAAAATAAAAAAATAGATGAGAGACTCCTCAGCATCGCAAGCCTTGGCTTGGTCCCATCCTCTCCAGCTCCACATCAATCAAGATCCTCAAGTAGAAGGGTTATTAACCTTATCTATTCCTGCAACAATATAATCTGTTTGGGCCCCAAAGAATGGCCAAAAACGGTGTGGGACAAAGTCCCAGTAAGCAACTACCCATAGATCTGTGTCTAATAGTCAGTGAACATATGGCAGGTGAAGTGCAGTAAGCAGTAAATAGTAAGAAATAAACAGTAAGCAGTAAACAGTAAGCAGTAAACAGGATAATACACAATTTCTAGCATATAGTTTACAAACATGAAACAACAACTCATGAATGTAGAACAACAAGGTAACCTCTGGGTAGTTCTCACAACGTAACCCCTACAGTTGAACCTACAAGTACTAGCAACCCTATGATAGTTACACACAGTCTCACCCCTCTAGTTGATCTACAGTAAAAATATAAATAGACTCTCTAAGGAAGTACTCACTTTCAATTCCTCCTATAGTCTCGTATCGTAATAAAGGCTCTATGGGGAAGCACTCAACATCTCATTCCCACTGTGGCCCGCATCTAGGAACTATAGACTCTATGAGGAAGCACTCAACGTCAATTCCCCCAGTCATCTCACATCATAAATTAAAGACACTCTAGAGAAGCCCTTACATGCATTCTCCATATGGTCTACTACACTAGGTTCTCACAGCCCTATGTAAAACAAACATGCCTAGTGCGCGTATCACCCCAAGTAAACCTCAAGAACTACTTGGTTATCATTCTAAGGCACAACATCATAACAATACAACAGTTTTACTATCCTAAAACTAGGAATTACAACTGGAAAACGCCTAACAGGCAAAACATGCATGGAAAAACATCCAGAGAACAGTAAAGATTACCCTATTCACAAGCATCGACCTCTACGGAAGAAATCAAGAAAAGCAGGAAGACAACAGGAAAAAAAGGAAAAACATGATACCCTATTCAACGGAATTTTTGGAATTGCACATCATATTCCATGACATCCTACAAAAAGGAACAAACCACCTACCTCAATCCTAAGAGATCGAAATACTTGAACAATGATGATTGATTCCCTTTAGAACGTCGTAGATCTATGAAAACAGACAAAATGCTCAACCCACGATATCTTGAGAAAGAGAAGGAATTGGAAAACAAATCTCGGGGAGATGGAAGGGATTACTACTGCGGTTCCAATGAAATCGATGATGGTCAATTAAGGGAACGGACGGAGGCTCGGGGGCTCGAAGAATTTCCATGGCCGTACGGGTTATCTCAGACGAAAATCCTGATGAAGAAGCGAGTTCTGTCTGTCAGGCGCGACCCCAGTCCGTTTAATGAAAAAAAAAGAAAGTATACGTCGTGTACTTCTAGGGTACATGGCGTGTATTTTGACTTTCCGTATTCTGCTTTAAGTGGCCTCCACATCACCCCTACACACAATGTGTGTGGCCTGGACACGGCCATCACACGACATGGCGTTGCATCATAGTACACGGTGTGTACTTATAAAGTACACAGCGTGTACGAAGAAAATTTATATATTTTCCTCTTTTTATAAAAAAAAGACCAGAATAGGAAAAACATAACTGAAACGAAGATCTGGATTCTTACAAACTTCCCCTATTAAATAAATTCATCCCCGAATTTCCCTAGAGAGGCGTAGAAGAAGAAACCCCAAACAGCTTCGACCACTGCGATCGTACATCGGCCTCCCTGTCCCAGGTCTCCTCCTATACTCGCCTGTGCTGCCATAGCACCCATACCAGAGGAACAGACCGGCCACAGAGAACCTTCGTACTACGATCGAAAATCAGGATATGATGCTCCTCAAAAGACACATCTGATTCAAGATCAACCTCATTGGGATGAAAGACATTAGACGGGTATGAAAAGTAACGTCGGAGCTAAGATACGTGGAAGACGTCGTGCATAACTCAATACCTCTGAGATAACTGCAACCGATAGGAAATTGGCCCAACTCTTTTCAATACCTCAAATGGCCCGACGTACCGTGGTGAAAGCCTACCCTGTCTCTGAATCCTCTTGTGTCCCAACCATGGTGATACACATAGGAAAACCTGATCCCTGACCTTGAACTCTAGAGGTAATCTCTGCTGATCAGCATAAGACTTCTGTCGAGACTGTGTTGTAGCCATCCTCTTCTGAGTCAACTCTATCTGCTTTGAGGTATCCTGAACAAGACAAAGTCCTAGAAAAGCTGCCTCTCCTGCCTCCAACCAACATAAAGGTGATTGGCATGGCCTACCGTACAAAGCCGTGTAAGGTGTTATCTGAATAGTTTCTTGAAAACTTTTGTTGTAGGAGAACTCCACAAGTGAGACATGTTTCACCCAAGAACTACCAAAGTATATAATGCATGCTCGGAGCATATCCTCAAGCACCTGGATCATACGCTCAGACTGTCCATCTGTCTGGGGATGGTATGCTGTACTCAAAAGTACCTGTGTACCCAAAGCCCTCTGAAGCCCCTGCCAGAACTGAGAAGTAAAGCGCGCATCCCTGTCTGAAACAATGGAGTGTGGAACTCCATGAAGACTTACAATCTCTCAGATGTATAGTCATCTCAAATCCTCAACATTAAAGGTCTTCTTGATCGGTAAGAAGTGAGAAACCTTCGTAAGCCTGTCAATGAAAACCCAAACAACATCGTTCCCTCGAGGCAACCTCGACAATCCGGTCACGAAGTCCATTGCGACATCGTTCCACTTCCACTACAGAATGGGTAACTGCTGTAAAAGACATACTTGTCGCTGATTCTATGCCTTCACCTTGTGACAAGTAGAACACCTCAAGACGAAACCTGCAATATCTGTCTTCATACCTGGCCACCTGTACTGGCGATGAAGATCCCGATACATCTTGGGGATGCTAGGATGAACTGCCCAAACTGAGGAATGAAAATCCTGATCTAGCTCCTCACATATGTCATATGGAACCCTTACGCGTCCCTAAAAATGAAAGATCTCATCTTCTCCCACTGTCCATCTAGGAAGAGGGTCCTTTCCTGACACACTCTACCATAGGACTAAACCTTCTGAGTCTGATAGCTGCCTCATCAGTACCCGATCAAGAAGTTTAGAGGTAACAGCTACAGAAGAAAGGTAAGTATGTCTCTATCTATCATGAACCTCTAGATGCATCTCAGAGAATAGATCCATAAGCTGCCACTCACTGATGGCCTCTTGAACTGCCTAAATCTGAGTTCTCATACTCAACACATTTTCCACTGCATTTCCCTTTACCAGTGTATAGGAAAACTCGAAATCAAAAGACTGGAAATACTCAACCCACCTGCGCTGTCTCAGATTCAGATCATGCTCAGTGAAGATATAATTCAGACTCTTGTGGTCAGTAAAAATCACAAAGTGCTCTCCCAGAAGGTAATGTCTCCAACAATGCAAGGCATGAACAATAGCTGCCAACTAAAGATCGTGCATCAGGTAGTTCCTCTCATGTGACCTCAACTACCGAGACACATACGCAACGACTCCATCTCCCTGCATAAGCACAGCTTCCGGCCCAATACCTGAAACATCACAATATATAGTATAGCTCTTGCCTGGCTCTGGCAAGACCAGTATCAGTGCTGACGTCAACCTTCCCTTCATCTCCTAAAAGGCTAACTCATAAGAATCTGACCATAAGAACTTCACCCCCTTCTTGGTCAGACCCGCCAATGGTGCTTCTAGGCGTAAAAAGTCTTGAAAGAAGTGTCTGTAGTATCCATCCATCCCTAGGAAACTCTGTATTTCAAAAAAGTTCTTCGAATGCTCCCAGAAAACTACAGCTATCACTTTCTCTGGGTCCACAGGTACTCCTGCCTCTGAGATGACGTTACCCAAGAAGTGAATATGATCCATCCAAAAGTAGTACTTCGAGAGTTTAGAATAAAGTCGATGCTCTCTCAGTGTACTTAGAATGATCTAAATATGGGTACCATGTTCCTGTCGAGTGTGAGAGTACACCAAGATATCATCCATGAAGACCACGAAGAAGGAATTCATGTAAGGATGGAACACTTGGTTCATCAGTGCCATGAAAACTGATGGCACATTCGTGAGACCGAACGACATAACTGTATACTCATATAGAACATACCTGCTCCTAAAGGCTGTCAGAGGTATATCCGATGGTCTAACGCACTACTGAGGATAACCGGAACTCAAATCGATCTTCGATAACACACGGGCTCCTCGAAGCTGATAAAAAGGATCATCAATCCTCGTTTAGAGATATCGGTTCTTGACCATCAACTGGTTCACATTCCGATAATTCATATAGAGCCTAAGGGTACCATCTTCATTTTTCGCAAACAGGACAGACGAACCCCAAGGAGAAGTACTGGTTTGAATGCAACCCTTTTCAGAAAACTCCTCCAACTATTTCTTGATCTCCTGCAACCCAGGTGTATCCATCCAATAGGGTGGAATGGACACCAGTGCCACTCCTGGCACGAACTCAATAGAGAAGTCTACATCACGCTCTAGAGGAAAACCTAAGAAATCCTCTGGATAGACATCTCTGAAACTATCCACCACTAGAGGAAAGTCAAACTATGGAGTCCCCTGATCATCAAGATAAAGACTAGAAATCTTGGTCGTAACCCTTCCTAGATCATGATGCTCAATTCCTGCTCGACCTGCTCGACCTGCCCGAACATCCCATTCACCTCTATAAAGAAAATATTCACCCACTTGTGAAATGAAACTCAACCTGCGACGATAACAGTCAAAGACTGCCTGGAAGGGAACCAACCAGTCCATCCCGACAATGAAATCATAGTCATTCATCTCTAAGACATAGACATATCATAAGAAACGATACCCTGCACCCTCGAGAGGGAACTCTATGCAGTGACGCACACTAGATGTCCTCATCCCAAAGGTGTGTCTAGTGTCAACAAGTCAGCAGAAGAAATGATACAGAGCCCAAGGATCTCTACAATAGCAACAGAGATAAAGCTATGTGTTGCACCAATATCGAAAAGAGAAGAAGAAAAAACTAAGGCATAGCTCTAAAAGATCAAAATCATACCTTAGATCATGAAATATCAAGGTAAGAGAAGAAAGGAGTAAAAAACAAGAACAGGAGAAGGGAACACTCATGTTTTACAAAACTTGACTACACGACTTGTATAAACTCTACACTATATGTACATAACTCTATTCCCCTGCCCAAGCCTCCATGCATGGCTAACCCACACGATATTCTTAAACTGAGACTACATGGTGTGTTCCATGTAGAAACAACGTAAAGTTGACAAGGTTTCAACGACCCATGTTGTCAGTGACACGGCTGAGGCTACACGACATTTTCTGAACAAACACGGTGTGTACTTGAAGATTTTTCCCGACCTGTTTTGTTGGAGACATGGTCGTGAACACGGCTGACCCTTACACAACGTGTTACGATTAAACACGATGTGTTTAGGAGGCGATAACACCATCCTGTGTTGTTTGTGATGCAGCCGTGTTCTGAGAACAAGGCTACACAACGTGTTCATACAAAACACGATGTGTGTTACACGAGCTTCCCCGACTTTTTTTTGTTAGTGAAACAGCCAGGTACATGACTCACTACTAGACGACCTGTATCTACCATACACGGCGTGTTCCTGGAGATTTTTCACAACCTGTGTTTCTACTCACACAGTCAGTGACACAGTTTAAAAACTAGACAGCATGTGTATATAAAGTACATGCCATGTATTCTAGGTTTTTCCGGGCAGTAGCATTGAAACTGCACCGAATCCCAGAAAACACTAAAAAAAAGCTTGAAGGTGCCAAATTACGATCCGTGAGGGCCCATACTCCCTGTAAATAAAATCTTGGGATCTCCTACATATCATATATAAGGTAAACAAGTAAATTATCAACCAAGTTCCAATTCATGATGGCCCATAACACCTCAAGAACAAAAATTTGGTGTTCACTTAAGCATGGTACAATACAAACAACCTCTCTATCAAACTGTAGGGATTCTATCAAGCATCTATCACAACAACATTCATAATCTTCACAATGTCTATCACAACATCATGTAATTGCTAATTCACCCTAGATGGCATGGAAAGAATTCATGGAATTTTATTTCTAACAAGTTTCTATATGATGCATGAGATGGAATACCCTCATCTCATCGGGTTCTGACAAATATAGAACCACAATATCAAAAATAATAACAACACAATCATGTGAATAAATCTAGGTAAAACCAGATCAACTATAACATAGAAAAACCCCAAAGCTATAATAAGCATGGTAGATTGGCTTTTCCCTGTACACGGGTTAGCTAATCCCAAGCACATCTTAATACCAAGTACCGAATCTGTCCTATCCCTAGATAAAGGCTCCAAAGAGTAGATCAAGAGAAAACAAACCCTATGATACCACTTTGTAACGTCCCATTAACGGAAGCCACCTAGAGGCGCCCCGTAACCAGTTGGTCACATGGCCTCAAGCGCATTTCCCCGAATGCCAGAGGCTGCGACTAGCAGCAAGGGCCTTGGGTGTGATAGTGGGGAAACTATGACCTCATTGGAAGAGTACACAGTGGAGGTAAACAACATACAATGACGGAAGTAATAATAATCCGTACAGAAATAAACAACAAAAGTCTAAAAGAAGAAAACTGGAGCACACATATATAATAATGATGCATGAAACATATATATAAATCTATGAAAATAGCCAAGTAAGTCACAATACTGAAAACTGTACTAAACTGAAGTACAAAATAAAAACAGATGAGTGACTCCTTAGCATCGTAAGCCTCGACTTGGTCCCATGCTCTCTAGATCCACAGCAATCAAGAACCTGATGTATAAGGGTTCTTTCCATTATCTATTACTGCAACAATATAATCAATTTGGGCCCAAAAGCATGGCCCAAACAGGGTGTGTGATAAAGTCCCAGTAGGAAACCACCCAAAGATCTGTGCCTAACAGTCAGTGAACATATGGAAGGTGAGGTTCAGTAAGCAATAAACAGTAAGCAGTAAACAGTAAGTAGTAAATAGTAAGCAGTAAATAGGATAATACACAATTTCTAGCATATAGTTTACAAACAAGAAACAGCCACTCAAGCAAGTAGAACAAGAAGGTAACCTCTGGGTAGTTCTCATATCCTAACCCCTACGGTTCAACCTACAAGTACTAGCAACCCACTGGGAGGTACACACAGTCATACCCCTCTGGTTTAGCTACAGTAAGAAAATAAATAGACTCTCTGAGGAAGCACTCACCATTAATCCCCCCTATAGTCTCGTATCGTACTAAAGGATCTCTGGGGAACCTATCAACGTCTCATTCCCCCTGTGTCCCGCGTCGAGGAACTACAGACTCTCTGTGGAAGCACTCAACGCCAATTCCCCCTGTGGTCTCGCATCGTAAATTAAAGACACTCTGGAGAATCCCTTACTTCCATTCTCCCTATGGTCTACTACACTAGGTTCTCACAACACTGTGTAAAAAAACATGAATAGTGTGCGTATCGCCCCATGTAAACCTCAATAACTATTAGGCTATCATTCTAAGGCACAATAGTATAACAGTACAACAGTTCCACTATCCTACAACTTGGCATGGAAACTGGAAAAACGCCTAACAAGAAAAACATTCATGGAAAAACATCCAGAGCACAGTAAATATTACCCTATTCACAAGCATCGACCTCTACTCAAGAAATCAAGAAAAGCAGGCAAACAATAAGAAAAAAAGGTAACACACAATACCCCGTTCAAGGGAATTAGTGTAATTGCACAAAATATTCAAAGACATTCTACAGAAAGGCACAATCCACCTACCTCAATCCTAGGAGATAAATATAATTTAACCACGATGATTAATTCTCCTTAGAACAACGTAGATCTACGAAAAAGCACAAAAAGCTCAACCCACGATAACTTGAGAAAGAGGAGGAATTGAAAAAAATATCTAGGAGAAGGAAGGGCTTACCGTTGTGGTTCAAATGCAATCGATGATGGTCGATTCGAAGAACGAAAGGAGGATTGGGGGCTTGGAGAAGTTCTGCGGTCGTACGGGTTCTATCGGACAAATAACCTAAAGAAGAAGCAAGTTCTGTCCGTCAGGCGCGACCCCGGTCCGTTTAATAAAAAAATAATGAACACGACGTGTACTTATCAGGTACATGGAATGTAATTGGCCTTTATGTAATCTATTTTAACCGGTCTACTCATCACCCCTACACACCATGTGTGTAGCCCGGACACGGCCAGCACACAGCCTGTCACTGCATCATAGTATACGGTGTGTACTTAGAAAATTTCCAGATTTTCCTCTTTTTCTCAAAAACGACCAGAAAGGGAAAAACATATCTAAAACGAAGATCTGGGTTCTTACACAGGATCTCCATGATCATATTTCACAAAAAATTGGGTCTATGATAATCAAATGATAATTACCAAGGTTCAGTGGGATGGGAATAATGGATTACCTTGATAAGAAATCATTTAAGACTGGGTTCACCATGGACTATTCTTATGGTTGTACCCTTATAATTTTAAAAATCTAGTTGATCACTGATTTCTAAAGTCAAAAAATAATCATGAGTTCTAGAGAATCCCAAACTATGCTATGTGAAATAAGTAATTAGGTATACTTCCACTCCACAATTATAGGACTCAAAATTTCCCAAAAGGAAATTCCTTTAAAATGTATATTCATAATGATTCACAACACCATACACCATGAAAAAAAAGGTAACACCACTGTGTAAAATGAAGAAAATATATTAATAAAAATGGAAACATTAGACTTGGATCACTTCAACACTGTTCTCCACCAACAAAACAAAAAAAATCGCCATTGAAAAGGATATGGCACCACATCTATTCATGAAACACACCAGAAAAAAATTTCATGTTCCCAAATTGACCATAGGTACGAAGAGTCATTGTGGAGTCTTGTATAGTATAATTTCTATTCCCTCAATTCCAAAAATAATTTGATACCCATATTTTACTCCCAGATGAATATATAACGAAGAAACATGATGGATTTTTCAGTCCACTTCCCAATATGCCAGAAACCAATTTATTTCCTTTCCCTTGACTTGAAATACCACCACTTATCTTATGGATATGCGAGACATCAAACACCATTGTTTCTTTAATCAAATCAAATCTGGCCAGAACAAACTACCTCACCACTTCATCATATGTTTTAGAATTATATGAAGACACAATTAGAGGATGTTCTGGTCAGAGGCCATTTTCATCGAACTGAGGATGCATGGATTCATCTTTGGAATGATTTAAAAGATATAATACCAACTCGGTGAAATTAATAGTATATTATAACATCATTGAATAATCTTTCCAGAAATTTTTACATTCCATGAGCTTCAAAACAATTACATATTTAGAGAGTACTACTAGATGAACCATTCCTTAAATCTTTCCCATGATTGTTTTTTTTGTAGTTTTGTCAATATAATGGACTTCCACTACTTCCAACTCATTAAATCCAACATAAAGGCGAAAAAATCATCTTGAGAGGATCGATAATCTCAATATGAAAAAATAAAACTCAATGATACCCATCCATTCCCCATCCACTCTAAATTATTATTGTGAGAAGACATTAAGAAGATTAAACCCCAAAAACAATTGGATAAATTATTGACAATATACTATTTTATGAGATAAGATAGAACACTTATCTGGAAAAAATAAACCAAATGGATATGAAAAAACTATATCATCCAAAAATCACATGGTAGAAGATTCTCTTATAAATCATATTAATGATCTCTTAGAGTTTAGTTGGGGAATACTCTAAAAACAGGAAGCATTAAACAGAAAAACCACTTCATAGAATCATACCCCATATCTGAATCATAGAATAACAACCCAAACACGAAACAAAACATCTATAACACTATCAATATATTTAAACCATAAATATAAAATGGAAATCTCCAAAAGACAAAATAAAACACCCATGAATATCCACTCATAAAATTTTTGAAGTATGTTTTAAAAAAAATCAATTTGGCAAACCAAACCAAACATAAATGATTAGGCTCTTAACTATTGAATCCAACGAAGCCTCACATACTTACACATATAAACATATATTCATAAACATCCACACATATATACATGTATTCACTTACCACAAACATATATAAATATATAAAAATCTTAAGGAGTTCCAAGGGTCAAACAATGGGTGAATACTTCTCAAATAATTTATCAAATTTTTTTAACAAACATTTATTCCAATATTTTTCGATAAATATTTTTTTAATTAATTAAATTATATTCATTAAAACATTTAACAAAGGTTTTCAAAATTTCAAACAATTTTCCATTTTTCACAAAAAATCCCAATGGTTTTTATTGAAAATTAAATATTGATTAACCCAAACACCAAAATAAACTAAAAAACACCCCAAAATCAACAAAAAATAATATAATAAATTAATAAAACCAATCTAAAGCTCAAATAATCCAAAAAATAAAATTTTATAGAACATACTTCTATAAATGGTTTAGCAGCATAGTTTAGTAGACCATTAGGAAACCTTGTATTTTTAAATGGAGATTAATAGATGTATCCACATAGTTTGTGCATAGTTTTATAGACCATGCATAGTATCTATTTCACCATCTAATACCTCCAAAATTTAAATAAATTATTTGGTGTTTTCCAAATAAACCCATAAATTCTGGAAAACAAGAAGAAACACTCAATAATGAGAAAAAAAATAAGAAAAAACATCAGAGAACCATGATCATATTTGATAGATAATCATCTTGGTCCACCCATGAACCCCAAGATTCCTTCTAAATAAGTGTTTATCTAACATGTAACTATGATTTTGCACTTGAATTATGAAAATCCTACCTCCAAACTACTGGAAATCTTCAACTAATAGGGGATATCCTCATGAAAATGCTTTATTCCAATGAATAAAAGAACCCATCCCATTTGATACCATTTTTTTGAACCAACCCTACTCAAACTAGAACCGGTAACTTGATTGGACACACAAAATATCCTAGGATGTTTTCCCAGCCCTCTCAAGATGGTAAAAAGTGTCAGGAATTAGGAATACCATAATAGGGGATGATTTATCCCATGAAACAATTGAGAAAAAAATGAAAATATTGTAATAAAATAAATATTGGAAATTTAATTAAAGTAGAAAACTAAACATACATCTATGTAACCTTATGCGTTACTACCAACCATAGAACAAAGATCACTCTCTGAGATATATAATACATGATCAACCATAAACTGAAAATGATAATTTATGCATGAGACCCAATATTCTCAGTAGGGATTACAAAAAAAAAACATGTTGTTTTCCTTATATATAATCAAAAATAAATTTAAGGCTAGTTTGAAAATAAAAAAATATAGAATCTAGGATTTTTATTCATGAAAAACAATTAAAAAGAAAAATATTCATGAAAACTATTTCCATTTTTGTTTTCATAAAAGTTTACAATGTATGAATGTTTTTACAATAATCTATTTATAAGAGGAAACTTGTACTCAAACATGTGTTCTGTTATGAAGGTATAAAAATGGTATCATTATATAAAAGTTCCAAAGAAAATAAAGTAATATATAAAACATGTAAAACATGTCTCATTAAATCTAAGGAACTAGTCAGGATGATCAAGAAAAATAGAAATTATCAATCACATAACAAATCTTCACTAGAACTGGTTACCCACAAGCAGGTCACCGAAACACTCAAATTCAACCTCACTAATTTTACTAAGGGGAATATCACTTAATAATACATGTGATCTATCCAATGGATAATAGAACAATCACAACACTAAACAAGTGAATAATGTATACCTAGAGATTCCTCGAATCTACCCAATTGTTTCCCATGATGTACAAATGGTATAATGTTTTATAAAACTAACCTATAAACACATATCATTCATTTTTAAATAAAAAAACATTCACTTCCTCAACTATGATATCAATTTTTATGAAAACCCCCTTTTCCATATCTATTGTATGAAAACAATACACAAGCCCCTTTACCATATATATATTTCATATCACAAATTTATCCTACACATCAAATATTAAAAACTAGAGGCACACCATAAGGCCATTTTTCAATTTAGTGAAACATCTCAAAGTTTCAAATAAGTATCCTCAATTTAAATGGGAAAAAATCTCCTTTGGGAAACCACTTTTTCCCAAATATTTCATGTTAAAAAACACCCCTCTCACTAAAAATACGTGCACATTGATTTATATGTAAGAACCCTTATACAAATTCATGTATTACCCTCGACCATGAGGGAATATTCACAAAGAGGGAATTACGAGATTATTATATATATATGTATATGTTTATAATTCACATTAAATGATTCATTAGATTTGAAATACCCTCTAGGATTCCTAGAAATTAAAACTAGGAATTTAATTATTTATGAAAATGAGTGAAATACCAAACAAACATTAAAAATTTCCAATTTACATGGTCTCAATCATTTAGGAAACCAATAAAACATTTGGGATTATTTATATTTCAAAAAACATATTTAAAATAGATTTATCAAAAGAATATCATGATGAATATTTAAATAAAACATTTAAAATATTAAAGGTACCATTTTGGAGCATCGCAATAAATTTCCATAACATATAAAATTAATATATTGATGGAATGAAACATTCAAACCCACAAGAAATCATAATAATCAAATAAAATTCTTATAACTAGTGTAATATAACTCAAAACATGCCTTATTCAATGATGGAAGATCAAATCCACTTTAAAGTGGTCCATATAAGAATCAAGACCTAACAGGAACTGTAGAAATTAAAACTCCAAATTTTCAAGAAAAAGAACATGAACCCTAATACATTGAAAATATGTAAAAAAAATAATCCAAGAGATAATGAAGGTAAAAAAGTTGTGGAATAATCTATGAAAATATTATATTGGATAAAAAAATCAATAAACTTGAATAAATCATAAATATTCACCATGTAATGGAGAAGATCTGAGAGGAGAGGTGAAGGAGACCCCCCTGGGAGAACAAAAGCCAAATTAGTGGTGTTGATGATAATTTTTTTGTTGAAAATAGATAATGGGAAAAAGGGTACTGTAAACTTTTATGTTAACTTTACCACTATTCACAGATTTCCTACATTGTTTGGAAAATTATAATCTAACCATTTTACCTCTACTAGGCTCTTTTAGAACATCCCATGGGTAGGATACATAGTTTGTAAAACAATGATGTTACTATGTTGTTTTTATCTCTAAAATTATAGAGGTTGTCTCATGATTCCTATAGGAGTTGGAAAATAGTGATAGAATTTTTGAATGACCATTACACCAATTCTAATGGATATTTCACATGTAATGTAAATAAATTAATATAAATAAGATGTAAATGAAATAAAATATTTGTTTCCACTCAGGGAGTGATAGTGAAATTCAACATTTTGTGTTATCCAGTATTGGGAGTTAATTTTAATTTCACTCTAAACATCATTGTAGAGTATGAATCATAGATAACAACCAAATTTCATTGAGTATAGTTTGAATGGGAATGGACCACTAGTTTGAAATAAGTGAGACCATTAGTTTTTATTTGATATGGATCAGATTCAACAACTTTTTATTCAATTATCCCCTCAAAGGGACCTCATGATAGCTATTATAACGAGAGATTCCAAATTCCACAACATTATTTTTATTCCAGGTGATATATCTCATCAATAAACTAAAAATTGGATTGAAAAACACAATTTTATCTTTGAAATAAAGGAGACAATAGAAAAAAATAGAGTTCAATTGGCTAAATTCATTATAAAATGGGTAACTCTCAGGTGGTGGGTTATTATGGTTGAGGAAAAGAATGGCCAGGGTCTTACCTGGATCAATTTAGAGAAACTTTTTGTCTGAGATATTTAACACTAAAAAATTATGTTGGGTTAAGTCTCAAAATTTTATATACATAATTCAATGTTTTATCTTAGTTATGGAATGGGATTATAAATTAATTTAATTTCACTCCTTTACTACAAACATGAGTTGAGAAGAGGAGTAATTTATATTTTATTTTGGAATGTGTTTAAAGGATATACAAGAGACTAATTTAATTCATTTTAATCAATATACATTTTCTAATGTAGTAAATATGTCCATTCATAATTATAAAGTATCTAAGCGTGGCGTAGATTTGGGTATCTCCTTACATAGATGAACTATAATGGTAGTTCATTAAATGGTTAGAAGTGATTTTAGAGTGAGATAAATATAAACCGAGGTGGGTATTTCTAGTGAAATCAAGGAAGTATTGTAATTTCCTCTCTTAACATAACTATACCTTCTATTTAGTGCTATTGGTGTGGATATTCATGTTATATTCATATATATTATACTTTTGAGTCAATGTAGTTCAATATATGTGGTGATTATGTCAATATTAAAGGATCATGTCAATGAAGTGTGTTAAAAAATGTTGGTAAAAAGTATTAGGTAACCCAAAAATCATAAGATCGATCTATCACACAATCAAAAATAGGAAAAAAATACCTTTTGAAATAACTAGTCCATGTCGATGACACTATAGTCAAGGTTGTTTAACTGCTATGTGTTCATTTCAAAAGACATTACTTCCTAAATTCAATCATTAGAGTTCTTACAAGATACACATTACAGTGAAATATTTTTCCGATCATGGAGAAGGGTCTTATTGTAACATCCCAAGTAACTAAATAATTATGTATTTTCATATCTATCTCTATTTGTGAAATAGATTGTGTTTTAGAGGTTTAAAATGTGAATAAATCCAATCTTAAGCATAAAATCCTCTACTTTTTTTTAAAAAGATTGTTTTACCGCCTTTTGATGGAGAAGCATTGTTAAATATATCTTTTGAAAATTTTATAAGCTCTATTTTCCAACATAAACTTATTATTTAGGATTTGGACATTTAAATTTACTTTGGATAATTTTTTGGTATTATCTTGACAATGTTCATTTTTTAATGAATAGTGAAAATACTGCATTTTACTTCAAAACTTCCTTTTAATCTAATTTAATTATATGGAAATATTGTCCTTTTAATTGGTTTTAAAATATAATTAGAATATATTTTTACCATTTAATCCAATTTTGGTCATTGCAATTTATTTTACTTTGAAATAGGACATAAACAATTGTCAAACTTTTGATAGATATTGTTACTAAAAAACCCGCTATTTGTTTTGACAATGAGAATTATTTTTAAATTAATTACAACAATTTTGTGTTTGGAATTTGGTAAAATAGATTCCATATTTTGAATCAGAAGGTCCAAATTATGTAATTAAGACTCTTTGGTTTTTTGACGTTATGAATAGTAATGATGGTAATTATCTTTAATTATCGTGATTAATTAGTAATCAGGTAGTTAAGGGTAATTAAATAATATAATAATAATATAAAATGACCCCAACATGTGTTTTAATGCTATTGGATGGGTCATGGACGACCATGGGATGCCTTGTGTCATCTTTGGGACCACATGGAATCACTTTTGTGTGATAGTGAAATTTTATTTTTTTATTTTTAAAGAAAGTTAAATATAACAATAGTATGTAACACCTAAGTAAAACAATTTTAATTTTGTCTACATAAATTATTTCTTAGACTATTAATATTAATTGGAAATCTAAAAATATTTTTTACATCATGGTATTTTTTATAATTTTTAGACATTAAATAAATATATTTATTTATGACATCATGATGATGTAGTGATTACCTCATTAATGAATGATTTAAATAAAATAAAACGATAATGTCAAATCTAAGACATACACTTGTAAAAACCCTATTGGATGAGTATATTTCGAACCCTTGTCACCTTATACTCCAAATATATCATTGTGGGACCTTTAAAATCCAAAACTCATTTATAATAAAGTAATATTTCGTAACTTTCCAAGAGTGCCCCTCCTCCCTCTTATAAAAGGCCCCCACCTCTACCACCTTACCCACACCTTTAAATACATTGGATCTACCAAACGCTTCTCATTTTATCTTTAAACATCCCTCTCTTCATCCTAGAAGCCTTACATTAGGCAGAAATATCTTTAATAAACCCTTTTGGTTCAAACCAAGGGGAGTTACCCGATTTAAAGGCAATGACTTCTCTTCTGTTCTATTGATTTATCTTGCTTATCCAACCCCATAAACTCTTTTTATTCATTTATTTTGTAAAAACACCAGTATCTTCAATATACTAGGTTGTTTTTATGACAAGGATTTGATTTACACTTACACACACCTTCGTCTAATGGTTAAAGAACATACTATTTCTGTGAGTGGCGAATTATTGCCTCACGAAACGATGATTGTTCAATATTCTTTTAACACCTTTCATAGTGGCCATTAAGATGTCACCCTATTTATATATGATATATATATTATTTTTATGTTTTAATTATTATTCTTTATTTTTTATTTATGGCATACCTTTGTGGTTTCCATTTTGGGTAAACACGATAATTTTATTTTATGAAGTACGGACTATCTCCCCCTTAAAGTGATTTGAATCATTAATGCCATATGTGGGATGTATAAAGGATGGAGTTAATGATATTATATATGATATTATACTGGAATTATAATATACCTTTATATCATTAGGATTAAATTCTATTAAATATGAAATAGAAATGAAAGTAGCATTCATGCATACGTACGACTTACCGTGTCCATGAACGGTGCATTTCATTTCTTACGTTGAAATGTTATGTAATATTATAAATGCATGTATATATTGGATATATATGATATATATGATATCTAAATCATGAATATAATTCTGGATATAACGGATATTTTACCACATGGACAACTTGTAATTATAAGATGTTTATTTTTGACTCAAGTACCAAGGATAGAAAAAATGACCGTTATGAACTTAAATGATTAAATATTGTTCATAACATGGTAATAAGTGATAGAAAAGAATAATAAACTTGAAAAAGGTTCTTATGAATGTATAAATTAACTCTAGTTTATTATTCCGGAGATTAAAGAACGATCGAGTCAAGTCGGACATTAGGTAAGGAACTTCGTCTCAATCTCCTTTCATTGAGACAAATTTTGTTTCATACAGAATTTTATTTTCTACGGTGTATAAACCCCTTTGACTTTTATGTTTATTCAAAAAAAAATATTCATTATACTAAGCATTTTACTAAATGAAAAAAGGGAATGTTTTTGTTGTCTGTATGCAGCGACAACGACTTCTCCCATGCCGCGACCATTATTTTAGTTTCAGCTTCCTCTACAAGCAATAACATTTTTTAAACGAAAAATAAATACCATGTTTTACTTTTATTTTCATTTGGTATTGAAAATGTTTTTGATAATGTTTTTATTATATCAATGTGTTTTATTTATATCTTGTGACTGAAATATGGAAATGTTATGTTTCCTTTATGCATGTTTTATGTTATACGATTATGTTATGGTTATTGGGAATTGTTTATGAAGATGGTGGTTCCATGATAAACTAATGGTGGGTGAGCCCGATATAGATCTCCAATGCATTCCGTAACGCGAAGGAGTTAAACTCTAAGGTTTCTCCGAAGAGATTTTGGGAATATACTATGCTGGGTATTCCAAACGTAACCATGTGGGTTACTCCCTACGTAAGAATGTTATGAATGAACCAAGTCACCTTTATGTATTATGATTTCTACGACTTATTAATAAATCTTATTATTTAATGAGGTATGATAAAGTACTTATGTTTTATGAGTAAAGTATGATTTAATTAATTCTTATGTATACATGGAATAATGTTTTCATTCCGTACTTTTATATCCCTTACTGAGCTTTTTCTTCTCGTTCCATGTTTTTGAAATGTTTTTCATAGGTTAAGGGAAATGTACACGATGTGATTATACTGTCAAGGAAGTGTCAAGAAAGAATATGTGTTTTATTTAAAATATGTCTCCTTTTATGGGAAAAAGGAATACTATCTTTTTATGTAACCTCCTTGTTGAAATGTAGAATGTAACACATGATTTATGATCTAATTCTCTAAAACTCTAAACCTGAAAAATATCCTCAATGTGTATTCTTGAAAAAACTCAAGATTAAGTAATGTTTAAGGATGGGGCCTTATAGTTGGTATCATAGGGAGGTTTAGATAACTTAAGAGTTATAATTATATTAAATTATTATCCAAAAATATTTTTTATTGAAAAGTTTAAGTGATATAGCATTTGAAGATTACCATGTTTCTTCATCTAAGATATATTTTTTCAGAATGGTTTTCCACAGAGGAAATAGGGAAGCAGTGCTAGGAAGGCATACAGAAGGAAATTACCTTCCGAATCAGCATCCTGTGAAGGTTGGAATTGGAACTGAACAGTTTCTTGCAGTAATGGCGCAGTTGACTCAAGGGATAAATGGTGGTGGTATCCATGCATGAGATCATCCGGATGAACCGCAGAGGAACATGTCAGTGGTGGAACATTTCATGAGGCAACATACCCCATAATTCAGAGGATCATCTGACCCTGAGCTAGCTGAAGGTTTGATTAAAGAACTATTGAATATTTTTGATGTCATGGGGTGTTCAGACAATCCAACGGTTAGTTTTGCTGTTTACCGTTTGGAGGACGAAGCAGATCAGCGGTGGCCGATCATTAAAAATATCAGGGACGTTGGTGAGATTGATGCTATTGATTGGGATGAATTCAAAGGTATGTTTCTTGAGAAATATTTTTCTAAGGTTGTTCGACATAGGATGAAAAAACAATTCTTGGAATTGAGGCAAGAGGATGACTCAGTGGATTTTTATATAGAAAGGTTCACTCGATTGGAATGGTATGCTCCAGATTTTATCCGAGAACTCGATAGTAAAATCAATTATTTTTACTCAGGATTAAAGCCAAAATATCGAAGGGAATTAGATTCTTCCAAGTTAAAAAGTTATGAAAAGCTTGTTTTATGTGCTGAGAAGGTGGAAATGGAGTTTACCGATGATCAAGTGTTCTATAAAAACAAACAGAAGAGGAGACCAGGGTGGCAGGAGAAAGGGAAGAATTCTTCAAAAAGGTCTGATGGTAAGAAAACTAAATCTTCAGTTTGTGATAAATGTGGTAAAAATCATGCCGGGAATGTCTTTTGAATTATGGAAAGTTATAACTATGTTGTAAAATGGGACATAAGGCTCGTGGTTGTACTAAAAAAGATCAGGGTGATGGTAGGACAAAATTTGATTTACATTAAGTGACATGTTTCTAGTGCAATGAGATAGGTCATTATGCCAACTAGTGTTCGATAAAGATCTCAAATGATGGGAAGCAGTCAGACTACAAGAAGAAGGGTGTGGTGGAATCATTTGCAACTACTTCAGCAGATGTTGGGCCATCAAATGAATTGGTATTAGGTACTTTGTTTTTTTTAAGATTATACCAATGTGTTGTTTGATTCAGGGTCTACACATTATTTCTTCCATGAAAAATTTCTAGTAAATTGAGAATTCCATCGCAAGAAATGAATCCTAAACTTGTGCTAAAAACACCTGGTGGAAATTTTGAGGCAAAAAGAATTTATAAGAATCTTCCTATCCTTATCCGTGGAAAGAACCTACTTGAAAACCTCATTTTTTTACCTCTAGTAGAGTTTGATGTTATCCTGGGTATGGATTGGCTCTCTGTTTACCATGCTAAGACTAACTATAGAGCTAAATAAGTTTATTTTCAGAAAAACATTCAGTTTATGTACAAGAATGAACCCTTACTATTGATAACATATCAAGAGGCTTAGAGACTTGTAAAATATGGAAATGAATGTTACCTTGCACATATTGTTGAAAACAAAGGAACCGTTCAGATTAATGATGTGCCAGTGGTAAATGAGTATCCTGAAGTTTTTCCTGACGAGTTTCCTAGAATAATACCTGATTGATAAATTGAATTTACTATTGACTTAGTTCCTGATGCTAAGAAAATTTCAAAACCCACTCATCAAATGACTCCAAATGATCTTTTAGAGTTTAAGGATAAATTGGAAGATTTATTAGAGAAAGGTTTCATTCGACTTAGCACATCACCATGGGGTGATCCTATATTATTTGT
The DNA here is from genome assembly GCA_963277665.1 of Viscum album. Classification (NCBI taxonomy): domain Eukaryota; kingdom Viridiplantae; phylum Streptophyta; class Magnoliopsida; order Santalales; family Viscaceae; genus Viscum; species Viscum album. The sequence goes on along the minus strand of OY728165.1, from coordinate 1,708,841,071 downwards.
TAAAAAGAAAGATGGTTCACTGACACTTTCCATTGATTATAGTGCCTTGAATAACATCACTGTTAGGAACAAATATCCTTTTCCTCATATCGATGATTTGTTTGATCTGCTCCAGGGAGCTCAATATTTTTCAAAGATTGACCTAATATTGGGGTACCATCATTTGAAGGTAAAGATAGCAGATATTCCAAAGACTGTGTTTCGTACAAGATATAGCCATTATGAATTTGTAGTTATGCCTTTTGGGTTAACCAATATACCTGTTCTATTCATGGACCATATGAATAGAATTATCCATGAGTTCTTGGATAAGTATGTTGTTATTTTCATTGTTGATATTTTGGTATTTTCTAAAAGTAAAGTAGAGAATGAGAGTCATTTAAGGGTTATTTTTCAAACCTTAAAAGAAAAGAAATTGTATGGAAAATTCAGCAAGTGCGAGTTTTGGTTGCAATAAATTTCATTCCTTGGTCACATTGTTTCTAAAGATGGAATAACTATTGATCCTGCAAAAACAAAAGTTGTTGAAGAATGGTCAAGACCCACAAATGTAACCGAGATTAATAGTTTTCTTGGTTTGGTAGGCTATTACCGAAGGTTTGTTAAAAAAATTTCATGTTTATGTAGTCCAATTACTAAGCTAACTCGGAAGGGTGTTAAGTTTATCTAGAAAAAAATGCGATGATTGGTTTCAGGAATTTAAAAGAAGATTGGTGAATGCTCTAGTTTTGGCACTACCATCCTAGAATGGTGAGTTTGTTATCTACAGTGATGCTTCATTGAAATGACATGGTTGTGTCCTAATGTTTAAGGATCAGGTAATTGCTTATTCTTCACGTCAGTTGAAAACTCATGAGGTAAATTACCCTACACATTATTTTGAATTAGCTGCTATTGTTTTCGCTTTAAAAATTTGGAGGCATCTTTTGTATCGTGTAAAGTGTTGAGATATATAACGATCAAAAAAGTTTAAAGTATATATTCACTCAGAAATAATTGAACATGAGACAGAGGAGATGGATAGAATAAATCAAGGATTATTATTGTACAATTCATTACCATCTGGGAAAAGAAAATAAAGTGGCTGATGCTTTGAGTCGAAAAAGTAATGCTTCATTAAGCATGATACGTTAAAATCACGATCCTTTGGTTAAGGATTTTATTAACCTTGGCATAGAAGTTGTTGGTGCAAGGATTTATTCTGTTTTATTTCAGGTGTCAGTGAGATCATCTGTATTAAACAGAATTAAGAAAGCTCAGAAGAAATACAGTGCGTTGCAGAAAAAGGTAAAGCTAGTTAAGAATGGTATGTTACCTGAATTCAATATTGATAATGATTGTGTTTTGAGATTTGGGAAGATATTGTGTGTGCCTTGTGATTCATAGTTGAAGAGAGAGTTATTATGTGAAGCTCATAGTTCTCCATTTTCAGTTCATCCAGGCATTACTAAGATGTATAGAGATCGTCCGGAGTATTACAGGTGGGATGGAATGAAAAAAGGTATTGCTGATTTTACTGTGAAGTGTTTTACTTGTCAACAAGTTAAAGCAGAGCAGAAATTATCGAAAGGGATGCTTCAGCCTTTACCAGTGCCAGAGTGGAAATGGGAGAATATATCCATGGAGTTCGTTGTTGGATTATCGAAGACTCCTCGAGGTAATAATGCAATCTGGGTTATTGTTGATCGCTTGACTAAATCTGATCACTTCCATGATATACAAGATACTTTTTCCCTAGATAAACTTTATCATTTGTATCTTAAAGAGATATCCATGTTACATGGAGTTCTCCTTAGCATTTTATCTGATTGTGATCCCAGGTTTACTTCTATCTTTTGAAAAGGAATTCAGATGTCGTTGGGTACTCAATTAAATTTTTGTATAGATTTTCATCCTCAATCAGATGGGTATCCAGAACAAACAATTCAGACTTTGGAGGATATGCTACGTGCTTGTTCGATGGATTATCAGGGATGTTTAGACCAACAACATTATTTGATTATGTTTTCTTTATAATAACAGTTTTCATTCCAGTATACAGATGGAACCATTTGAAGCATTATATGGGAAGTGGTGTCGAACTCCAGCTTTTTGGGATGAAGTGGGTGAAACAAAGATGATGGGACCAGAATTGGTAGAAGAGTTGGCAGAAAAAGTCCAGCTGAAACAAAAAACAAATGAGAACAACTCAGATAAGGTAGAAAAGTTATGCGGACAATAAGAGGAAGGATCTATTTTTTGAGGTAGGTGATCATGCTTTTCTCAAAGTTTCACCATGTAAAAATGTAATGTGATTTGGTAAGAAAGGAAAGATGAGTACAAGGTTCATTAGACCATATGAAATTCTGGAGAGAGTTGGATCAGTTGAATACTGAGTGGCTTTACCTCTGAGTTTATCTCTGGTACACAATGTTTTTCATGTTTCAATGTTAAGGAAGTACATGCCAGATCCATCTCATGTTTTGAGTCCAGAGGTAGTTCAGTTGGAAGAGAATTTATATTATGAGAAACAACCAGTCCAGATTCATGACCACAGGGAGAAAGTTTTCAGAATAAGGTGATTCATCAAGTAAAGCTTTTGTGGAAAAACCACATGATTGAAGAGGCAACCTGGGAATCTAAAAATGCAATGAGGGATAAATACCCCCAATTATTCGATAAGTAAATAAATTACTGTGAGGCAATTTTCTAAAGGGGGGAAGGATGTAACATTCGAAGTAAGTAAAAAATTATGGATTTTCTTATATATGTCTATTTATGAATTATATAGTGTTTTAGAGGCTTAAAATTAGAATAAATTGAATCGTAATCATAGAAATCTCTAATTTTTTTTAAAAGATTGGTTTACAGCCTTTTGATGGCGAACCATTTTTAAATATATATTTTGACATTTTTATAATCTCTATTTGTCAAAATAAACATATTCTTTAGGATTGGGACATTGAAATTTACTTTGGAATAATTTTTGGTATTTTTCTCACAATGTTCATTTTTGAATTAATAGTGAAAAATACTGCATTTTAATTCAAAACTGATTTTTAATCTAATTTAATAATATATATATATTGTCCTTTTAATTTATTTTAATGTCTAATTTGAATATATTTTTATCATTTAATCCAATTTTGGTCATTTTAGTTAATTTTACATTGAAAATGGACATAAAAAATTGTCAAACTTTTGATAGATATTGCTTCTAAAAAACCTGCTATTTGTTTTGACAATGAGAATTATTTTTCAATTAATTAATACAATTTATGTGTTTGGAATTTGGTAAAATGGATTCCATATTTGGAATCAAAAGTTCCAAAATATTTAATTAAGACTCTTTTTTTGACATTATGAATAGTAACGAAGGTAATTATCATTAATTATCGTGATTAATTAGTAATCAGGTAGTAAAGGGTAATTAAATAATATAAAATGACCCCAAAATGTGTCCTAATACTACTGGTTGTGTCATTTCTGACCATTTTATGCCTTTTTCCACCTTTGGGACCCCATGGAATCACTTTTGTGTGATAGTGACATTTTATCTTTTTATTTTCAAAGAAAGTTAAATATAACAAAAGTATGTAACACCTAAGTAAAAAAAATTTAATTTTGTATACATAAATTATATCTTAGACTATAAATATTCATTAGAAGTCTAAAAATATTTCCTATATCATGGTATTTTCTTTATAATTTTTAGACATTAAACAAATAAATTTATTTATGACACCATGATGATGTAGTGATTACCTCATTAATGAACGATTTAAATAAAATGAAAAGATAAGGTACAATCTAAGGCTTAAACTTTTCAAAAACCCATTGGATGAGTATATATATAACCCTTATAATATTATCCTTGAAATATATCATTTTGGGACCTTTAAAATTCGAAACTCATTTATAATGTAGTAACATTTCTTGACTTTCCAAGAGTGTCCCTCGTCCCTCTTATAAAAGGCCCCCACCTCTACCACCTTACCCACACTTCTCAAGCCATTGGCTCAGCCAAACTATGATAATTTTATCCCTCCACATCCCTCTATTAATCCTATAAGCCTTACCTTAGGCAGAAATCTCTTCAAGAAACCCTTTTGGTTCAATCCAAGGGGAGTTACCCGATTTAAAGGTAATGTCTTCGCTTATGTTCTTTTGTTTTATTTTGCTTCTCCAACCCCCTATACTATTTTTATTCCATTATATTGTACCAAAACCAGTATCTTCAATATACTAGGATGTTTTTATGATAATTATTTGATTTACTCTTACACATATCTCCGTCTAATGGTTAATGAACATACTGTTTCTATGAGTGGCGAATTACTGCCTCACGAAACGATGATTGTTCAATCTTCTTTTAACACCTTTCATGGTGGCCATTAATATTTCACTCTACTTATATATGATATATATATTATGTTTATGTTTTCCTTATGATTCTTTATTTTTTATTTAGGGCATACCATTATGGTTTCCATTACGGGTAAACACGATAATTTTATTTTAGAAAGTGCGGACTACCGCCCCCTCAAAGTGATTTGAATCGTTAATTCCATATGTGGAATGTATAAAATATGGAGTTAATGATATTATATATGATATTATAATGCAATTATAATATACCTTTATATATTTATGATTTCATTCTATTAAATACGAAATATAAATGAATGTAGCGTTCATGCATACGTACGGCTTACCGTCTCCATGAACGATGCATTTCATTTCTTACCTCTAAATGTTATGTAATATTATAAATGCATGTATATACTATACATATATGATATATATGATATCTACATGATGAATATAATTCTGGATATAATGGATATTTTACCACACGATCAACATATAATTATAAGAAGTTTATTTTTGAGTCAAGTACCAAGGATCGACAAAAGGACCGTTATTAACATAAATGATTAAACAGTGTTCATAACATGTGAATAAGTGATATAAAAGAACAATGAACATAAAAAAGGTTCTTAAGAAATTAGAAATTATCTCTAGTTTAATATTCAGGAGATTAAAGAACGATCGATTCAAGTCAGACACGAGGTAAGGAACTTCATCTCAATATCCTTTCTTTAAGGCATATTTTGTTTTATACACAACTTTATTTCATACGGTGTATAAACCCCTATTAATTTTACATTTATTCAAAAAGAATATTTTTTATACGATGCGTTTTACCAAATGAAAAAAGAGAATGTTTTTTTTCGTACGTATGCGGTGAAAAATAATTCTCCACCGCCGTGACCATTATTTGAGTTTTGGCTTCCTCTACAAGCCATAACATTTTTTTAAATGAAAAATAAATACCTTGTTTTAATTTTCTTTTATTTTGGTATTGAAAATGGTTTTGAAAATATTTTTATTATATCAATTTGTTGTATTGATATCTTGTGATTGAAATGTGGAAATTTTATGTTTCCTTTATGCATGTTTTATGTTATACAATTATGTTATGGTTCATGGGAATTGTTTGTGAAGATGGATGGTTCCATGATAAACTAAGGGAGGGTGAGCCCGATATAGCTCTTCAATGCATTGGGTAACACGAAGGTGTTAAACTCTAAGTTTTCTCCGAAGAGATTTAGGGAATATACAGTGATGGGTATTCCAAACGTAACCATGAGGGTTACTCCCTATATAAGAATGTTATGAATGCTTCAAGTTACCTTTATGTCTTATGATTTATATTAGTTATTCATAAATCTTATTATTTTAGGAGGTATGATAATGTGTTTATGTTTTATGAGTAAATTATGATTTCATTAATTCTTATGTATACATGGACTAATGTTTTCATTCTGTACTTTTATATCCCTTACTGAGATTTTTATGCTCATCCCACATTTTTGAAATGTTTTTCATAGGTCAAGTGAAAAGTACATGATGTGATGATAGTGTCGAGGAAGTTTTAAGAAAGAATCCATGTTCTATTTATATATGTCTCCTTTTAAGGGAAAAATGAATACTGTCTTTTATGTAACCTCCTTGTTGAAATGTGGAATGTAATGCATGATTTATGATCTAATTCTCTAAAATTCTAAACCTAAAAGGATCCTCAATTTTTATTCTTGAAATAACTCAAGATTAAGTAATTTTTAAAGTTGGGGCCTTATACTTATACTATTGGAGTTACTATTATAGTATCATCTACTTTAGCTAGTATGATTTTTGATATAAGTTTTTTCATTCTTATATCTTTGAGAAATTGAAATAAAATTTTGATTTATAAATTAATTAGTCATCATTCTTTATAAGTGCATACACTAATATTGGGAAAAGGATATAACATATAATTATGTATCTATATTTTCCCTATTTTAGGCTTATTATTGTAATTTTTTGGTTCAAATGGTCCTTATTATCAAATATTTTATTTCTATATCAGTAATAGAAAATGTGATCAAATTATTATCATATAATTATAGTTATAATAGAAGAGTGTCTTTTTATTCTCTTAATTGTATTTAATATATCATTTTTATAGAAAGGGAATTTCATGCTTGAATAAAAGACCATGATTTTAGAAATGTTAGATAAAATACTACTTCGATGGATAATATCATTCTTTGAGGTTATAATGCTTTAGAATAATAGTTTTTACCTCTGGTGGTAGATATTTATTATTTTTTTCCTCTAAATACTTATATTTACTGCCTAATAAGTGATCAATGTTGTTTAATACTGATATCGTTCCTAAAATTGAATAGTTATTGATTCCACTATATATAATAGTACTAAATGACCTCAAGGAATTGATATTTTAGTTGGGGGATGTTAAGTTGAAAGGGTTTATCAGAAATAAAACTAATCCATGGGTGCTCTAATTATATTCACTCTAAAATTTAAAGGAAGTATACAATTACATTTATACAATAAGAAAATAAATATGATGAAAATTTATAATCATTAACCATTTCCAATAATTGATGATATTATGTGATCGATTAAAGGGTACAAATTAGTTGTTCATGATATATATATTCATAGGTTAACATAAACATCGAGTAAACCAATAATACATTTCAAAGAATTATTCTCAGAGTCTATATGGTCATTTCAAATAACTAGTAATTCCCTTATTCTTGACCATGTTTATAACACTATAGAGCATGAATTTGGATACATTTAGGTACACTATCATTATAGTATTTTAGGATAATTTCTTGAATTATTTAAAATATATAGATAATGATGGTCATTATATTGGGATCATTTTGGAGAATTTATGGGAGAACCAATTAGTTGGGAATGTTTTGTTTAAACAAAGGTATTTTTCAACAAAATAATTTTTTTAATTCAACCATACATTGTCTAGCATACTTTAAAAATGTACCCTACATTTTATTGAGTAAATCCATACTTTATAGTCAAGATAATTTTTATGATTTCTAAAATGGTATCACTTATATTAAACATACATTTAAATATTGTTAAAGATCCATCAAATTTAAAAATTAAATGGATCAAATCATTCTAATTTCTATGGGAATTTATTATATTCATTGGGAATTAAAATTAAAATCATTATGATTTTTGAGGTGATATTTTTGGATATATTTAACAAGAATAATATTTTGTTTTCTTGTTAAATACCAAGAGTTGTATCATTTAATATAAAGAAATAATTTTATGCACGATGATTTCTTTCATACTCTGAAGAGATACACTTCGGAGACATACCATTTTGGATCTTTTTCAGTTATATTTTTTAACTGTTATTGTGTCTATGATATTTATATTTATTTATTTATCAAAAATAATCTAAAACCAGAATCTATTTGAGGATATAATTTGTAGATTAATTTTATCTATTAATATGAATATCCCTTATCTATCATTTTCTATGGCTACTCTAAACTGAATTTTTTCTCAACAAATCGACCTATTTTTTTCATAGAGTATCAGTCACCCTTAAATAGTCACTATGAAGTGTAATATTCCTACACTAAGTTTTAGACAAAGAGGTTCCATATAAAGTAAACTATATTATTATAATATTTAAACTCCCAACATTCAGTTTTCATGGTATTATGAATAGAAAACCGACTCAGTGAAAATCACCAATCTCTCTAAGAGAATGTTAGTGGAGTATAATGGGGGATCTTTCAGCCCAAAAACACTTTAAAAACTATTTTCTTATTCTTCTCAATTTTCCCATAGTATAATTTTTCCAAATAAGAGAATTATTTATATCATTAAATAGAAAACTAGGGAAATAAATTTATTCTATCAGAATTATTAAAAGTACACAATTTACACCGTCTTGTGTATCTTCATATTATTCTCATATGAAAATTATTATCAAAGGAGTGTGTTTTGATAAATTATGATAAGATATAGAAGGATTCATTAAAAGGGCTATATGATTAAATATGTATATTGATGATCTCAAAGATGAGATTATAATGATCTGAGAACTATACATTATAAGATAGAATTATGGATACCAAACGTAAGAATAATTATTTATTTAAAGTATATATGCTTTGAAGTCTATATGATGATCATAAAATCTTATGAAATACCTTGAGGACTAAAAAATTGGGATTCTTCCAAGGAAGTGAAATATTATGTCAATTTAACATCCATGAATGCTATTATATATGTACTTGGTCCAAATCAATATAATAATGTCTCTCAATGTGATATTGCCTATATGATATTGGAAAATATTACAATTGTATATAAAGGAAATTATAATGTTTGTAAATTAATATATAACACTATAGAGTTGAAATTATACACCATTATAATGTATGATGGTGAATGAATCATTTAGAAAAATAGAATATTTACCGAAATAATCATTAGTGTTACTACCGAGGGAAATACATTTACTCATCTAGATCAATCTTTAATAGTTTTAAGAGTCTTATAAGATAAATGAAATGTAATATATGTTTAAATAAAAAAGTCAACTCCTATAAAAAAAAGTTGTAAATTAATGTGTTTATTGTAACTCTAATAATGTATGAAACAAAAATGAAACCTGGATAAGAAGAAAACATATTAATAAAAAGGGAAAATACCACAATTAATGTTCTTCTGAAAAATATGAATAGAAATTAAAATAATAATTTTTATCCTAAAATGATTTATAATTCTCAGATTTTGGGGTGGAACTACCTCATCTAGACATAAGATTTAGAAAATTTTAGAAGAATTTAAAAGGCTTCAAAAAGAATTTCAAAAATACCTAAAATGATGTTAGTGGTCTTAAATAAGAAAGATTATATTAATATATTAAAGTGGTATATATAAAACCTCATTTCCCACTTCTAATAGAAGAGAAAAAAGAGATGGACAATAAATAATAGAAGTACATAATGAAAACTGATGATGGCACAATGGTAGGAAATCTCGGAAGGCTACATGGAGTGTTTTTAAAAAAACCAGCAGTACATATAAATCTTATTCATATTTGTACCCAACCATTATGAAAAAATATGATCTTTTATGGTTAAAGTGAATGAATAGGTACAATATTTTTATACATCTTCTTCAGATTATAATTTTTGCAATAATAATAAATTATCTACATATTTGTTAATTCTTGATGAAAATTATGAATATTTATAAAAAAATGTTTAAATCATTGAAGAATATTTATAATTTTATCTTAAATGATAAATATTCACTACTAAAACATCTCCAATAATTAAGATACAAATTTTTCAAATATTCTTCAAACCACACTATTTATATAAGAAAAAATAATGAATTCTTAGTTGAACTAGACTAATTTGAAATTGTTTTCAGTATATTATCTAAGATGGAGGAATATGTAAATCATTTTTTCTCATAAAAAAGTTCCTAAAAAGGGGAAATATGGAAGTAATATCAATGTATAAAATTCTAAATTATATAGAAACAATTTCTTACCCAGTTTTATATATTAAAATGTATTTAGAAACACCAATTTATATTTTATAATTAAAGACCGTAATTGTAGAAAAAAATTTAGTAAATATCAAATTTAGTGGTATGAAAGAGTAATTTTAATAAATATATATGTCAAAAAGTAGTTCTATAACATTAAAAAAATTGTAAAATTTGTTAACGCAAATCATTGCTTCTGGAAACAGTTGTACCAAATAGAATTTGGGTACAAAAACATGATATTATTTATTTTTTTGGTAAAAACCCGTAGAAACAAATATTCATTAGGTTATATTCATAGTGTCTACTAATGTAACATGAATGTAGGATTTTGAAATTTTCAATCACTGGAAAAATTATATTGAGCCTTGGTTTACAATGGTGATAATGAAAAAAATAATCGGAGTTTGATTAGTTGGAGATCCAAAATCAATTAAAATAAAAAATTATTATATTATCAAGGTTTTATGTACAATATGATATGTAACTATCCACTCTAAAATGAGGGTTTTTATGTTTATTAATCTAGTAATTTATTTTATTTTTAAAATATAAACTTTTTATATATGGAGAACCCAAAACAAATGTTTTTTATACATTATATCATTATTACTTATGTGAAAATTTTTAAATTTATAACTACTGAGAGAAATTTATCATGGATATGAAATATGAAATTTGGGTTCTATGTTTTATTTTATTTGTACAAATTATCTATGAAAAACATAATTTCTAATTTTTAAAGTCTTAAATTTGATAAAGATACATTTTGTTGTGCATTCCCAATATGAAACATTCATAGGTATTCCTTAAAATGTATGAACAATGTGGATACAGAAAAATTAGAAGAACTTATCAACACATATTATATTTAACATTAAGAGTATAAATATTTTCTAAAAGATCTTATGTTTTTTAGTTAATGATTTTATATATTTACTAGGGTTTATTTTATAAAATTTCAAAAAAAATTCATTATATTTGTAAAAATATGTTAAATTATTAACAATGAAAAATAATTTAGTGTGATTTTGTTGAGAAGAGATTATGTTACAGAATTTGACAATGAATAATTGAATTCTTTTTTCTCAAACATGGGTATTATAAATTCCTTATCTACTCCAACATAACTCAACAAAATGGGATTGTAGAAAGAAGAGATTGGATTATTTAATAAATTGTAAGAACTGTGTTAAATGAAGATATTCTTCCCATATATTTTTTCAAAGAACCTATCAAAAAATATTTTCATATCTTGAATTTAGTTTTAATAAAAAGACATTCTTAATAAAAAACCCCACGAAACATGGAATAACAGACTTCCAAAAGACGGTTATGCTAATGTTTTTTGGTTGCAATATGTATATCAAGAATACTAAGAAAATCATCATAAATTTATTCTCATTGATAATAAAGGAATATTTATAGGATATTATATTACTTTTATACCTATAGAATGTACAATAAAATTTAATGATATATGAGGAATCTATTCATGTGATTTATTATGAAAGTAACCATTTTGATCAGTAAAAAAATAGATGATGTTACTAATTCTATAGAAAACTTGTGACTTGAATATCCTAAAGATGATATTGAAAATGAATTATAATATATTCACATTTATTCTAGTTTATAAGAATATAAAACTAGTCAACATAAAATTTTCTTACCCATAAAACCTTGAACCATAAAGGGTCATCCTTTAGAAACTATTATAGGAGATCTTGATATAATAGTTTTCACTGGGAGGAATATAGGAAACCTTAAAAAATTATTTGACTTCTTAAATAAATTAATTTAAAAAGATATAGAGTAAGTATTTGAATATGAAAGTTGGATAATACCTATGAAAGTATTACAGTATAATTTTACAAGAAATAAATTTTTTAAATAAGTTGATTGGCCATCAAATCATATAGTAATAAAAACCGAATTATTTTTTAGAAATATTAAAGATTACAAGTGGATAATTATAAGAAATAAATATAGATTAGTATATAAAATATATAATCAAGAAGAAGGAATATAATATTAAAAAAGAGATTCTTCTGTTACTATATTAGAATACTTTTAGCTTAGGCATTATATATAAATTTTCAATTCTATCATATAGATGTAAAAGTTTCCTTTTTAAATTGATATTTATTAGAGGATTTATATGCTGAATAAACCTAAAGGTTTTGGAAATTTTCATACAATGAATTTTATTTTCAAACATACCGAATCTAATTGTATCTTTAAACAAGAAACAAGATCTTGGTATAAAAGATTATATTCTATTCTACTAAAAAATGTATTTTATACAGGGTTGAGAGATACAACTTAATTTAAGAAACGTTTTGTTTGGATGTTTTATTTATAGAAATATATGTATATGATGTTATATATGGTTCTACTAATAAAAATTGTTTAAATTTATCTTCAAAACATATACAAAAATAATTTGAAATGAGTATGAAGGCATAATTAAACTTTTATATTTGTTATAAATTCTATCATAAATAATATTAGAATTTTTTAAATAAAAGTAAATATATTATTGATTTTTTGAAAAATTTTTGTCTTTAAAACAATAAGACATATAAATATCCTATGTATACAAATAAAAAACATGATTTGGATGATGATAGGAAACCAATATACAATATGTAATACAGATTTATATTATATAGTTTTCTATATCTTTCTACCAGTAGAACCGAACTTGTATTTTATGTAAATATTTTTAAAAGGTTTCAATTAGAACCAAAAGAATACAATATTAATTTTTTTAAATGAGTATTTATTTATTTAAAATGAAATATTTTTCTATATTTACTATATACAAAAGCTTTTGGTTAAAATTTAATTTTATATTTAGACACTGATTATAGAAGTTGTAGGTTATAAAAAAAGAGTACCTCATAAACCAATCACATTTTGGGGAAGACCCTAGTTTGATGGCCAAGTAAGAAAAGACATTAAGATTCTTTGTCAATAGTCTTGGAATAATATATTTTTACTACCAGTTTTAGTGCCCTATTGTAGCTTATGAAGAACATAGTTATGGAGTTTGGAATAAATACTAATAGTATTCCTATTTTACGTGATAATAAAAGGGAAATTAATATTTTAAAAAATCTTACGAGTCACTCAAAGACTAAGAATATTTATATACAACATCATTTTATAATATATAATGTCTTAAAATGGGAAATATCATTTGGAATTTTTCAATAATGTATATCAACATGATGAAATTTTCTTGAAACCAATTACCAAATTGATTTTTAAATTTATCAGTGGGGAGCTAGATATTTTATATTTTAAATAATTTTTTTATCTTGAAATTTCCTAATATAATTTTAAATTAAAATATTTTATTTATTTTATTCTATTTATTATAATTATCTGTAAATTTTTATTTATATATAAATAGAAAATAATTTTTTAGTTTTTTCGAAAAATTTACTACTAAAAATTAAATTCTATAATGATTAATCTAAATAGATTTTATCAAGATTCCAAACTAATATTAATAAAAAAGACGTAAATTACCCCTCTCACCATCTTACCCTTTATGTCACTCCCTTTTGAATTTGAGAGCTCATGATTTTTTTTCAAACCCAACAATTAAAACCTCGAATCATGATGTCTCCAATAATAGATAAGAAAAATTTAATAGAAGAATGTGTTATTACAGAATTTAAGAACCAATGATCATCAGGGTTTTAAAGAAGGGTTTGTTAAAGGTTGTTTTTTAATTTTGAGTGTCTAATTCAAAAATATATATTGTTAAACAAAGAATTAGAATTTCATTTTTTAGAATTTATTTTCATTAGTGAAAATACTATGTATGTTTTCAATAGCAAAGTAGAAGAGTTCTATGAAAATTCCATGTTTGGCTTTGGTGATATAGAGGAAATGTTATCCACTATGCTAAATAATATGGACTTTCTAGTCTCTTTAGTATAAATAGCCAATATCTTTCATTTTTCCAATTAAGGTCTCTTTCACTTAAATCTAAAATCTATTTGAGAAGAAGAAAATTAATATAAGGATATTATTCCATTTATATTTGAATCAACCCTAGTATGAAAGATGCTTGTAAAAGATATTTAATTTTACCAAATTGTGTGGGTCATTTTAATTTAATATGTAATATAGACTAGAATTTTCGAGCTAGAGACATAACTTTTCTGGAAATTTATATCATGTTTTGATGTTATGTGAAATTAAGTATAATATATGTATATATATACAAAGGTATATGTATCAAAATTTTAAAAGTAGTCTAGAATGTATTATACTCTATTTGTGTGGGTTGTTTCTCTATTTCATTAAAAATGTATTTGATCAATGACGTTCACTCAACTATTAAAAGTAATGAATTCCACATGATTTTTGATAGAGATTTTGAAAATATAGTTTCATTTGGAGGACTAAAAAAAGGAAAGGATATTCAAATAAATGTTAATGATAAAATATAATATGGTGATCATGATCAAGGTAGAAATGAAGCCAGATGTTTTCCGGATCAGAAAGGTTTTGTGCCATAGAAATTGGGGAATCAATATTAGAAATTAGTGGTGAGGAAAATGAAAGACGTATTAGGGTCCATATATGTAATCCAACTGCTAGAATTGGTGTCTAACAATATATTAAGAATCCATCAAGAGAAGAATGTAGTGGGGCCATTGTAATGATACCAATAAGATGAGAAGATCCTATTTTTTGTGTAGAAATTGATGAGGTTACAAAGGTTGAAAACTAGTTTTATTTATTATTTAAGTTACTCCAATGGATTTTTTTTTGATATTCGATATGTTCAAGAGGGTCATAGAGAAGATCAGGTTGAATATAACTGTCAAGATGGGGAGTGGGGTCATATAAAATTTTATAAAAATACTAAACTAATTGAATATTAGATATTTTTTATAGGTGCATAATTCTTTGAGAAGTTTGTTAGTTATATTGATGAGAAGAAAAATATTCTTGGAAATTTTTCATCCTCATACAGTGAGAAAGTTAAAAGAAAATACCTTACTCCCATTAATGTATGATAACTCTAAAGAAATATAAAAGACCAATATTTTAATTCTTCTAGTTATAAATTAACATATTTGGTTTACAAATTCAATAAATTAAATTACGTTTATTTTATTTTTCAAGGTGATTTGCAGGTCTTTATAAAATATTTTCAATTTTTGAAAATTTCACATTCTCCAAAAAAATTGGAATAATTCATTACCATATTCAATTTTTGGGAGAAAATTCTATTTCCACAAGTGTTGTTGGTGATTTTTAGAGGAAAATTACTGATCAAATATGGAAACTCATATAAGATATTGTTTCTAAGTATGATTTTTGAGAATTAAGGAAATATATGAGAAGTCAATTTGAATTAGTAAAAATAAATTAAAATTAATAAAGGTCATATAATTATTATCTTCCAACTTTTCTATATTCCATATGTAGGTTTGGTCCTATTACATCTATTTTTTGGAAATAAATTATTGTATTTAGAACGTACCATGTGATAGTATTTGACATCCCCCTTTATCAGAAAATGAAAATTTTTTTGTGGAGAGATTTCTATCTAAGGAACTCAGTATTAGAAAACTTGTCAATTAGTTAAGCGGGATGATTCATAAGTATATACAATTAGAAGAGACTTTTATGAAGATCAAAATTTATATCCATTCAAGCATTTGAAAATGGTATAAGAGTCCATGATTTTGATAAAATAGTGGTATTGGTTTTTTATTATTATTTTGAGTTGAGGATGGTATAGCTCAAGGCTGTTTATTAAGAAGATCGAGATCCATTTACATCTAACTCCTCATCTAATAAAGATCCTTTATCCTCATCTAATCATCCTCATAACTTATTTCTGAAAAAATTGTAATCCATGAAATTTTTAATAAAATTGTTTTCATCGTTTTATTATGATTATTTATTCTTTTTTTTACCCATTAAAATATACATACTATACAGAAATTATTTTTTATTAGATTAGTGAAACATTTACTTACAGTCCTATGCTATATGAATTTTGTTATATTCCATTTTTCAATTCTTAAATTTTTATATCACAAATGGGGGAGAAATTAGGGCCAACCAAAAATTATTATGCCTATGATACAAAATGAGGGTCATTAAAAATATATATATAACTATTTATTTTGAAAAAAAAATCTATAATGTTTTTTGTTTATCTATTTTTTAGGAAACATTAAATGAAAAATTAAATTTTAGTTATATATTTAAAAAAATATACTATTGTGTTCAAATTTCGTATATTTTCTATAATTTTTATAATTGTGTTTTATGATAATAAAAATAGGGGATATTGTTGAGAATGTATTTCTTTGAAAGTTTTAGTTTCATTATTATTGATTTTGATATTCACAAATACCTTTGTTTGTTTTACAAATAAGACTACATTAATTTTTTTTCTCGATTTTATTTCATGAGAAGTTTATCATGTTTAGAAGTTATGTTTGGGTTAAAGTTTTTTTATAAAGTATTATGGTCACACTTATAAGAAATATGAAAACACTTTTTATACACTATGTTTTAAGGATATTTCATGGTTTATGAACACTTTATTTTATGGATTCATAATTCTTTTACCATACATTTGGAGTATATATATGGATTATGTGTGTTATGCTCTGGTGACTGTATGGATCATGGGCCATAATGTTTGGAATCATCCCTACTTTTGGGGAACTTATATGAGGTTCAACAACCCAACATTTTAATTCAATAGTACAATCATAAATGTACTTTCAAAATTAACCCTACATTTGATCTAGTCAACATCAGATTTCAAGTTCCTGAAATTTTCACCAATTTCGGTTGTGGTCTCACTATGATTAAATATATCTTAAAATATCATTAAATATCAATTATATGGCCATAATTTAATGGATAAAATCATTCCTATTTCTAAGGGGTGTAATAATTTTCTTTGGCAATTAAAATTAAAATAATCATGATTTATAAGGAAATATTTTTTATCAGTTTAAGTAAAACAAAATTGATATTTCTTGATAAATACAAAATGTTGTATCATTTGATTAATGGAGTTATTATTATGCATGATGATGTATCTGCTACTCTGATGAGCTACGATTTTTAGACACAATTGTTTTAATCTTCCCCTATCTGAATGTCATAATTTTGTTTCATCTACACTCACTTAGTTTCAGTATTTCGTGAAAATCATTTACAATAATGATCACAATAAAGATGTTATTTCTCTAATATTTTAATCTATGAAGAATAAGGTCAATTATGTTTCAGTGTTTTTCAACTAGGAGAAGAATTGTTTTCTTAATAATTTAATCAATCTTGTTTTCTTATAGTGTTGGATTCTCATATTCAATTGTGTGTCAACTTCTTACAATAATCCTTGGATTGATAGGATCCTTATAGAAGAATATTTCTTTTTATATGGTGTTATGTTCCAATAATAATTTGCGGAGGTTTTATGATAATATGATAGAATTATTTAAAATAACATAGCTCACATATATAGTATTTTTAGAATGGACTATTGAATCATTATGGCCCAATAAATTATTAAAACTATTAGTTTTTCTTCTCTATTTTCCACCACATAATTCTCTTAAATAAGAGAACACTACAAATCATTACAATATAAAAAAATCCATAAAATTTTATTCTTTAATGATTTTTAAAAGGATATAATTAACCCCCTATTATATATCGTAATATTATTATGAGCTAACATAATTTTATGCCAAGCTATCAAAATTATAATTCTAGATTTAGAAAGTCTGGTTCCATGTGTATGTTTTTAGGTGGTATTTCATTGTATCCTAAAAATGTAGAATCATTTATTTCATTTTTCCTAAAAAATAAATTTTAAATTTGGTTTCTTAATGTCCATGTATAATATAATTATTATTTTATCCATGTTTCCTATAAGAAACGTACTTTTAAGAAAACATTAATAAATAAATAAGATAATTTTATATGTTCAGATTAATGTTAATTTTATTTAAATGTTGAAAATAAATGGCTTCCCCTAACTCTAATAATGATATTACATTAGTTTAATAAGATATTTGAGGTGTATTTTGATGCATCCTAAATCATTATAATTTTTGTTCTTATACCAGATCATCCGGAAGTAGCATAATGCTCCTTCAAATTGAATCTATAAGAATAGAACTATACTAACCTTTATTAAAAATTAGTTATGGATGAGAATGATTTAATGTGATGGAATTTTTTTCTATTTGATGTCAGATGCAAACATTTTATTGATCAAAAAAGACATAAATATATCTTTTCATTTTGATATTTTAATTTGTGGTATCTTCTCTAGGTAAAAAGTACATAGAAGTTTGACATTGTAAATGAATGTATGATTGAGAAAGGAAATCTTATTTCTAATGATATCACCATGAAAAATTTCAATCAAATGGTTAAATATGCAATGAAATAATGGTGGTTAATGTCTATAATGGTTAAATGTATCTTCTGTTTGATAAAGGATTAAAGTGGAATATATTGGTACTCTATTTTTATTAAATTTTTATTCTATAAACATCAATGAATCTTAAGAATTTGGAACAGATTATTTTGTGAGTGAAAATTCATGGGACGGGGAGTCGTGATTATCGACCTCATGATTCTTCTTTCTTTTTATACATCATTATATGGATATTAATCTATTCTAGTAAATTATATGACATAAAAAAGAATATAATTTCTATATATGGTCCATAGTTCATATGTTAATGAGGATGCATCATGACATTCTTCACTAATTCTAGTGGATAGAAATGAAAATGGTTATTTTTGGGTTCATTTCAAGATATTTCACCTATAAATGAGAAAATGTATAACATCAAAGGAAAACAAGGGATGTTTATACAATTCCTCTACTACTGTGGAGATGGTATGGATTTACCATAGATGTTATAACAAGTCTTCAAAAATATTTTATAGGATTGAATACAGTTATAGTGATTATTTATTTTCTAACTAAAAACCTCAATTTTTATATCAAGGAAACATATTCAGTTATTTAGGTGGGGAAGTTATATGATAAAGATTTGGATAAAATCTAATATATATCATCAAGTATCATATATTGGGTATGAGTGACATGTATTGGATTTGGAAAATGATAGAATATGATTTAGGTACTCAGGTACAATTAATTATAACTTTTTATCTTAAAAATTATAGTTAGTCTGAGTGAACCGTATATATAATGAAAGATTTGTTACAGTCATGTATTCTCGACCTCAGTTGTTAATGGGGTGTCATATCTTATTATTTAAATGACCTTATAATAACACAAACACATATATATATATATATATCATATATTCAAAAATAAATTGTTTGGGGCTCATTATGGAATACATTTTCTCACTTTTTTGTTGCATCAATATAGGGTAACCATTTATGATCTAATATAGTATGGTTCATGAAATGAAAAATTTGTTAAAATTCATTTATAAAAGATCAAAAACTAATCTATGTTGTAAAAATTCATAGGACTATCTATGAGAACCCTGATTTTTATTACAACTTAAACATGCTTTATTTCATAAAACTTCACTTGATAGAACAAAGAAGATCGAGAGGATTAGTGTCTTTGGGGCTTAGGATCATTACATAAAAACTTTAAACATGAAATACAACATCTTTATTGAAAACATCCTTTACATGACCACTACATTACTTCGTACTTAGCATTGCATGGGATAGCCTGAGGACATGCATAAGAAAAGGGTGAGCTATAAATCTCAGTAAGGGAGTACAGAATGAATAACATGAGGTGTACAATACATGTTAGGAAATAGGAACATCAACAGAGCATAAGAGTAACATGAACATAAAGGCATGATAAATCATGATAATCATAACATGGAAATGTGGCAACAACACTTAACATTGAATTAGCATGAGCCAAGGCTCATTGCACATGGAGCATGAGTAAATCCTCATTGCACTTGAATCACGAGTAAACCCTCGTTGCACTTGAATTATCATGATTAAAAACTCATTTCACATGACGTATCATGATACTATACTTTACCCAATGCATTGGAGCGCTATAAGGGCGCACCCTTCTTAAACATTTCATTTCATGCATAAGTGTGCCACATAGATCATAAAACATGGATTCATAAAACATAATCATTTATTCCATGATAAAGGAATGTGGAATTCATAAATAAAACGTTATAATCAATAAGTAAATGTGCATAAAGGTGAATACCCTTGATGGTGAAATGGGCATGGTATTCACTACACAATGATATTGGCTTATAAAATCGGTGTGATTTCGGCAGCGTAACAGCGTGACATAAGAATTCATAAAAAAATGGTTCATGAGAGAGAAATGGGTTCCTCATCATATTTACATGTAATGGACAGATTGGAGGTCATATAGATACATTTCCCAACAATTGAATTGGAATTTAGATTCATGATACAAAAGTATTGCTTGAATATAAAAGAGGAGAAAAAAGTTCCTTTCGGAATTTCGGTATAGTAACAGGTGTACATGGGAGGAATTTAATGAGAGAGAAAGGGGTCTCCCATCATTCAAACAATAAGAGGGCAGTATGGGGGAGTTTAGAAACCATACCCAAACATTCATAATTGAAATTAAAAGGGAATACAACTTAAATTGTTTTGACAAAAATGAGAAAGGAAGAAAAATCCCTTACTTGGAAGTGTGCTTCCAAAGGCTAGAGAGAGGCTTGTGAGAGGCTTCTTGGGAGCTTGGGGCACCTTCAGAGGATTCTAGGGAGAGTAGGGCAGAGGTTGGCCGAACTCAAAGGGCTTTGAGTGAGGAGGAAGTGGGAGCTTGTGTGGGTTTATATAGGAAAGGTGAGGGAATTCTTTATTATTTAGGTTTGGGACCCCTTATATTAAAATAATCCAAAACACAAACCATACCATGGTATTTGCCCATGTTTTCTGGAAAAGGAAAGAGGAAAACAATATTTTACAAGGCCAAGGTCCGAACTTATTAAAAAATTAGGGTTTCTTATGTGGAGGTGAGTCACACTCCCGTGGAAATTAATTTAAAAAGGCAAAGTGTTGAATAAGTCTTGAGGGCTCCATTAATGCTTTGAAAAGTAAGTCAAAACAACCCAAAATCACATTATTTTAATGATAAAACACATATTGGCCGAACATAAGTATTATGATATTTTATTACATCACCATTGGGTCATTATGATGTCATAAAACACATTATATATTTAAATGGAATTTATTTTTTACCCAAAAATTTGACTATCTCAGAAAATTGTGAAAAATTCACCATTGGATAATTTCGACGTCCTGATTCCAAAAATAATATTTATTTTATCCAAATAATTTTCTAAATATGTGAGTTTTCACTTTTAAAATAAAAACCGACATTTATAAAAAATTCACGGGTTTTCACAGAAATGGCTTTCAAACCTTAATAAAAATTTTAATTGCATTCATAAAATTATAGGATCATTTATATTTAATAAAAATTATTAATAATAATATTTTATCAAAATATTATTTAATTCAAAAATCCATTAATTTAATAAAATATTATTCTTAATTAAATAATAATTAAAAACACCATTTGTACTTTTAAAAACTAATTACAATGTATCAAAAATTACTAGAAATTATATTCATTATTATATACAAAAATAATGTACATGAACATGGTGATACTTATTTGTTACATAACCCCTTAAAATAGCCGCATAAGACCTAAGGGTAAGGTGTGCGATGGTGACAGACTCTTGGGGCGGCTCGGATAACATCGCTCGAGTGGTAATCTCTATCAACTTTCACTTTTCCCGCAGACGTTCCCGTTCAAGCTTGACATAATGAAGCTCAGCTTGGGCTTGGTCAAGGGAGAAGCCCAAAGACGCCACCTATTTTCTGAGCTCCGATAAATGGGCTTCGTATGGGGAATTCTACTGGATGAGGCCATCTCTTCCTTTGTCTGAGTAGAAATGGGTTCGTTAAAGCCTTATATTTATACTACTCAGATGATCACTGTTCAACGACTGTAAATGTAGCGGTCACAAATCATAATGTAAAACTAAAGAAGTTGACATCTTATAAAAACATTTTTCATAAAGAAACATTTAACTGGATCAAGAGGGATTTTTTATTAATGAAACATTGGGTCGTTACAATATTCCCCCCATAAGAAATTTCACCCTCAAAATTTTCCTTTTCCCACACTAAAACAAATGTGGGTAACTCAGCTTCATCATATCCTCTGACTCCCAAGTTGCTTCTTCAAACTTGTGGTTTCTCCACAACACCTTGACGAGGGGCATTGTCTTATTTCGTAAAACTTTTTCTCTACGATCTAAGATCTTCACTGGTTGCTCCCCATAAGAAAGATCATCTTCCAATTGTACCACCTCAGAAGAGATTAAATGTGAAGGGTCCGGTATGTACTTCCGTAAGAGGGATACATGAAAGACATCATGCACCACGACCATAGTAGGTGTAAGAGCTAGTCGATAGGCCACATCCCCAACACGATCAAGAATCTCGAACGGGCCGATGTACCTTGGACATAACTTCCCTTTCTTTCCAAACCTCATGACCTTCTTCCACGTAGATATGCATAAAAACACCATGTCTTCGACTTTAAATTCAAGGTCTCTTCGATGATTATCTGCATAACTCTTCTGTCGACTTTGTGCTTCCTTGATATGTTGCTGAATGGTTTTCACATTCTCCACCATTTCTTCGACCATTTCTGGTCCAAGCAGTTTACGTTCTCTGACCTCATCCCAACATGCCGGTGTTCTACAGCTTTTCCCATACAGGGCTTCATATGGTGCCATTTAGATGCTCGAGTGGAAACTATTATTATAAGAGAAATCAACCAGGGGAAGATGTTGATCCCATCCTACTTTAAAGTCCATTGAGCATGCTCTCAACATATCCTCAAGTGTTTGGATAGTCCGATCGGATTGCCCATCAGTTTAAGGATGATAGGCCGTACTGAAGTTCAGTTCCGTATTCAAAGCTTATTGAAGACTCTTCCAAAACATAGAGGTGAATCTTGGATCTCGGTCAGAAAAAATAAATAGTGGTACTCAATGAAACCGTACCACATCCCTGATATATATCCATGCCAGTTGATCCAAAGAGAAATCCTCTTGAATAGCAATGAAGTGTGCAGTATTTGTAAGACGATCCACAACAACCCAGATTGCATTGTTTCCTTTGGATGTCCTTGGAAGTCAAGTGATAATGTCTATGGTGATGTTCTCCCATTTCCATTCTGGTATGGGCAATGGTTGCATCATCCCCTTAGACTTCTGCCTCTCTGCCTTCACTTGTTGACACACCAGGCACTTTGATGTATATTCAACGATCTCCTTCTTCATATTATCCTACCAAAAGATTTCTCGGAGATATCGATACATCTTTGTGTTCCCTGGGTGAATAGAGAAATTTGAACTATGTGCATCATCCAAAAGTTCCTTCTTCAGCTCCGAACTTGATGGAACACATAGTCTTTTCCCAAATCGCACAATTTCTTCTTCATTAACATTAAACTCTGAGGATTTTACCTTTTTGATAGCTTCCACTTTTCCTTGTATTCCCGCATCATCATTTTGAGCACCCTTTAACCTTTCCAAAAGGGATGGTTGAGCAATCATTTGTGAAAGGATTGATGATGTTCCATTCTTTATGATTACCACATCCATCTTCATTAATTCTAAGAACGTTGGATCCTTCTCAATTCTCGTCATTGATAGAATAATTGGATCCTTTCTACTTAGGGCATCTGCCACCTTGTTCGCTTTCCCAGGGTGGTAATGTATTGAACAGTCATAATCCTTGATGAGCTCTATCCATATTCTCTGGTGCATATTAATCTCTTTCTGTGTGAATATATATTTAAGACTCTTGTGGTCAGTATATATATCACATTTCTCTCCATAGAGATAATGCCGCCAGATTTTCAAGGCAAAGATCACCGCTGCCAACTCCAGATCATGCGTTGGATAGTTTCACTCATGGATTTTCAACTGCCTTGAGGCATAGGATATCACTTTATCATTATGCATCAGCACACATCCTAAGCCCTTCTTCTAAGAATCACTGAATACCACAAAAAGCTCCCCACTTGTGGGTAAAGTGAGCGCGGGTGCAGTGATAAGCATCCTTTTCAACTCCTTGATGCTTTCTTCGCATTCATTACTACAAGAAAACTTTACTCCCTTTAGAGTTAGCTTGGTAAGAGGGTTGGACAATCGTGAGAAATTTCTCACAAATCGTTGATAATATCCAGCTAACCCCAAGAAGCTACGGATATCAGTTACCGATGTTGGCCTCGGCCATCCCTCAATTGCATCTATTTTGGAGGGGTACATAGATATCCCATTGCTTGTAATGATGTGTCCCAAGAATGATACCTCCTTCAACCAGAACTCACACTTGTTGTACTTGGCATAGAGCTTCTCCTTGCGCAGAGTCTCCAGTACAGTTCTTAAATGCTCCTCATGGTCCTCCTTGGTTTTGGAGTATATTAGAATATCATGTATAAATACTACCAAAAAAATTTCTAGGTAATCTCTAAAGACTCTATTCATCAATTCCATGAATATTGCTGGAGCATTGGTGAGTCCGAAAGGCATTACTATGAATTCATAGTGCCTGTACCTTATACGAAAAGCAGTCTTGGGGATATCTTCCTTCTTCACGCTTACTTGATAATATCCCGACTGCAAGTCCACCTTGGAGAAGTATTTTTCTTCACGCAACTGATCAAAAAAGTCATCGATTCTTGGGAGAGGATACTTGTTCTTTATCGTGATTTTGTTAAGTTCACGATAATCGATGCAAAGACGCATTGACCCATCATTCTTCTTGACGAAGTGGACTGGTGCACCCCATGGTGATGCACTTGGGCGTATAAACCCTTTATCCAGATTCTCCTATATTTGTTTCTTCAGCTCTTCAAGCTCAACAACAGCCATTCTATATGGAGTCTTGGATATTGGTAGTGCCCCAGGTATAAGTTCAATTGAGAACTCAACATCTCTTCTTGGAGGAAGACTAGGAAGTTCCTCGGGAAATACTTCAGCGAATTCCCTCACAATATGCATTTCTTCAAGGGTTTTTTCTTCCTTGGACTCAATCATCTGAGCCAGATATGCGTGCTCGTAAGGCAGTAATATCCATGATTGAGATGATGGAGCTAAAGGAGATTCATCTTCCTCCTGACACTTGTAAAGGATCAGGGGCCGATTCTCCATATAGAGTGTGATTTCCCTCTCCTGACAATTTATGTTGGCTCTTTATAAGGAAATACAATCCATGCCAAGAATTGCATAAAATTCCACCAAAGGGAGTATGATGAGGTTCGCCGGGAAATTCAATCCATAGATTATAACATGGGAGGACTTATACTCATGGGATGCAATGATTGCTCCATTTACCGTACTCACCGACATCTTTAATTCCATGATTTGTGGTGGTGCCTGGATTGTTCTACTAAACTTTTGAGATATAAAAGAATGCGTAGAACCTGAATCAAAAAGTACGTTTTCTATTCTTGAATGAATAACTAGCGTACCTGTCACCACTTCGTTTTCGGGGTTCACTTCAGCAGAAGTGATGGAAAAAGTTCTTCCTTGCTGTCTTGGATGTTGCTGGTTGCCTCCGATATCCCTTGTATTAGGGAAATGATTTTCAAAATGACCCGGTTCTTTGAATTTGTAGCATTGAACAACACGTTGAGGTTCGAACGGAGCGTTCCTCTCCTCTGTCACAACCGCGGGTCCTTCTTGCTGACAGTTAACAGCTAGGTGCCATTCTCTTCCACACCGGAAGCATTTTCTTATCCCCCTAAGGCAATTTCCAGGGTGCTTCTTTCCACAATTTTGGAAAGTGGGGTGCTGGAACTTCTTAGCGTCGTTGGATTTATCCATCGGACCACCAGCATTGAATTCCACCTTACGCTTCTTGTCCCCATGATACCCCTGTGATTCTCCGATCTCCATTCCAACCTTGAGGGCAGATCAAGAAATTTCCTCATAGCAGTCAAAGTCACAGATCGCTAATGCTTTCTGCAAGATAGGCTTCATCCCACCAAAGAAGCGTTCAACCTTGCATTCGGGGGTAACGACAAAGCCGGAAGCATATCTTGAAAGCCTTGTGAAGTTTTCCTCGTACGCTCCCACAGATTATTTATCTTTCTGCTTGATGGAAAGGAAGTCCCTTTCCATCTTAAGATGGAGGGTGCGCGGAAAATATTTATCGAAAAACATCTTCCAAAATTCCTTCCATTCTAAAGCCTCGATCTCCTCCTCAGGCTTCGTATTTTTGATCAACGTCCACTATTGATCAGCTTCACCCTCCGTAGGATAAGCCACCAGGAGATCCTTCTCTTGTTCAAAACATTGAAGGATAGAGAAGATCTTTTCAATGAAGTTGATCCATTGCTCAGCGATTGTGGGATCAGATGATCCACTAAAATTTGGAGGCCTTTGTCTCATGAAGCTCTCGATAGCGACTTGTTCATTCTTGGGGGGGGGGGGGGGTTGAACGTTCCTATTGAACCGTGTTTCTATTCAAAACTTGAGTTAGCTGAGAGAGAAGTGTGACAAAGTTCGCGATTCCCGCTCCCATTGGATTGGCCATCTCATTAGTACCATCATCACACTAATCTTCACAACGGTTGTTAGTCCGAGTCCTCCTATTACCGGCCATTGGCTGGAATAAAAGGAAAGTTAGGGGTAACACATAAAGGGTAATCCAAAGACAAAACTTGATGACTTATAAATAAATGTTAATTTCCTTAACTCATGAGTCTATAGGCTTCAATCTAGGCTTTTCATGATCTACTTTCTAACATATATTCTTAGGGGCATTTTTCCCTTAATAATGGTTCATACTAAGCTTCTGAATTTATCAAAGCATATCCCCTGGGAGTGTCGTAACCAAGAGTGCAGCAAGGCCCGTTGTCGTGCACCAGTTCCCGTTCGAGTCTAGATCAATGCGGTGTTTTCGGGTTTTACCCCTAGGATACATCTGTGCTAGAGCCGCCTCTACCTGCTCGTATCTAGACAGGGATGTATTTTCTTGATAAACCACTTACTCAATACTTACCAAAACATTGGGATTTTTTTGTTATACTTAGTCTTGTATCTAAGGCTTTACTATGGTTTTCATAATCCCAAAAATAACTAAACCTATCCTCTGATGCCAACTATGACAACCCTAATTTTTATTACAACTTAAACATGCTTTATTTCATAAAACATCACTTGATACAACAAATAAGATCGAGAGGTTAAGTGTCTTTGGGGCTTAGGATCATTACATAAAAAATTTTAACTTGAAATACAACATCTTTATAGAAAACATCATTTACATGACCACTACATTCCTTTGTACTTAGCATTTCATGGGATAGCCCGAGGACATGCATAAGAAAAGGGTGACCTATAAAGCCCAATAAGGGAGTACACAATGAATAACATGAGGAGTACACTACATGTTAGGAAATAGGAACATCAATAGAGCATAAGAGTAACATGAACATAAAGGCATGATAAAGCATGATAATCATAACATGGAAATGTGGAAACAACACTTAACATTGAATTAGCATGAGCCAAGGATCATTGCACATGGAGCATGAGTAAACCCTCATTGCACTTGAAGCATGAGTAAAACATAGTTTCACATGAATTAGCATGAGTCAACACTCATTTCACATGATGTATCATGATAATATACTTTACCCAATGCATTGGAGAGCTATAACGGCGCACCCTTCTTAAACATTTCATTTCATGCAAAAGTGTGCAACATGGATCATAAAACATGGATTCATAAAACATAATAATTTATTCCACGATAAAGGAACGTGGAATCCATACATGAAACTTTATAATCAATAAGTAAATGTTCATAAAGGTGAATACCTTTGATGGAGAAATGGGCATGGTATTCACTACACAATGATATTGGCTTAGAAAATCGGTGTGATTTCGACAGCGTAACAGTGTGACATAAGAATTCATAATAAAATGGTTGATGAGAGAGAAAGGGGTTCCTCATCATATTTACATGTAATGGACAGTAAGGAGGTCATATATATACATGTCCCAACAATTGAAAAGGAATTTAGATTCATGATACAAAAGTATTGCTTGAATATAAAAGAGGAGAAAAAAGTTCCTTTCGGAATTTCGGCATAGTAACAGGTGTACATGGGAGGCATTTAATGAGTGAGAAAGGGGTCTCCCATCATTCAAACAATAAGAGGGCACTATGGGGGAGGTGAGAAACCATACCCCAACATTCATAATTGAAATTAAAATGGCAATACAACTTAATGAAAATTGACAAAAATGGGAAAGGAAGAAAAAACCCTTACTTGGAAGTGTGCTTCCAAAGGATAGAGAGAGGCTTGTGAGAGGCTTCTTGGGAGGTTGGGGAACCTTGATAGGATTCTAGAGAAAGTAGGGCAGAGGTTGGAAGAACTAAAATGGCTTTGAGTGAGGAGGAAGTGGGAGCTTGGGTGGGTTTATATAGGAAAGGTGAGGGAATTCTTTATTATTTAGGTTTGGGACCCCTTATATTAAAATAATCCAAAACACAAACCATCCCATGGTATTTGCCCATGGTATCTGGAAAAGGAAAGAGGAAAACAATATTTTACAAGGTCAAGGTCCAAAATTAATAAAAAAATTAGGGTTGCTTATGTGGAGGTGAGTCACACTCCCATGGAAATTAATTTAAAAAGGCAAAGTGTTGAATAAGTCTTGAGGGCTCCATTAATGCTTTGAAAAGTAAGTCAAACAAACCCAAAATCACATTATTTTAATGATAAAACACATATTGGCCGAAAATCAGGATTATGGTATTTTATTACATCACCATTGAGTCATTATGATGTCATAAAACACATTATATATTTAAATGGTATTTAATTTAATCCCAAAAATTTGACTGTCTCAGAAAATTATTAAAAATTCACCGTTGGATAATTTTGACATCCTGATTCCAAAAATAATATTTATATTATCTAAATAATTTTCTAAATATGTGAATTTTCACTTTTAAAATAAAAACTGACATTTATAAAAAATTCACTAGTTTTGACAGAAATGGCTTTCAAACCTTAATAAAAATATTAATTGCATTCATAAAATTATAAGATAATTTATATTTAATAAAAATTATTAATAATAATATTTTATTAAAATATTATTTAATTAAAAAATCCTTTAATTTAATAAAATATAATTCTTAATTAAATAATAACTAAAAAACACCATTTTTACTTTTAAAAACTAATTACAATGTATCAAAAATGATTAGAAATTATATTCATTATTATATACAAAAATAATGTACATGAACATGGTGCTACTTATTTGTTACATAACCCCTTAAAATATCCGCATAAGACCTAAGGGTAAGGTGTGCGATGGTGACAGACTCTTGGGGCGGCTCAGATAACATCGCTCGAGTGGTAATCTCTATCAACTTCCACTTTTCCCGCAGACGGTCCCTTTCAAGCTTGACATAATAAAGCTCAGCTTGGGCTTGGTCAAGGGAGAAGCCCAAATATGCCACCTATTTTCTGAGCTCTGATAAATGGGCTTCTTATGGGGCAATTCTACTGGATGAGGCCATCACTTCCTTTTTCTGAGTAGAAATGGGTTCGTTAAAGCCTTATATTTATACTACTCAGACGATCACGGTTTAACGGCTATAAAAGTAACGGTCACAAATCTTAACGTAAAACTAAAGAAGTTGACATCTTATAAAAACATTTTTCATAAAGAAACATTTAACTGGATCAAGAGGGATTTCCATTAATGAATCTTTGGGTCGTTACACTATCAATGATGATGACCTTTAGTTTATAATGCTGGTGATCACCTTCTTATTTGGGTTTCTCTGAGAATAGGTTATTAAAGGATGAATATATAAGGTATGTTGAATCTAATTAATTTTAGGACATTCAAGATATTGTGAAAAGTTAAATAAACACATTTTTATCTTCCATTACATCCCAAATCTTGTTCCATCAATATATAACCTTTTATTTTTCAATTGAGGATGGATCTATATGATCACAAATACATAATTAGATATTAAAATATTGATTGTTGAATTTGCTGTATCCTATATAGATTGTCATATTTTTTAGCATTGACTTGTGTGAAGATTTATTACAAGGTAAAGTTAATCATATAATTATAGTTAGATGATAACATTAACATGTCTAAGATAAAAAAAATTGGGAGCCTAAAGTGCGGATTCAATCCAAACCTTAACCTTTAAAAATAAAGTTACATATTATTAGGGATGAGAATCATGATGGTGGAGAGTTTTTAATAAGCCGCAAAATTATGGGATATTATTAATATTTAATTTTATTTAATAAATTAGTTTTTAATTATAATTTAAAAGTTATTATTGAAATAAATGTTTTTGGGAAGATAATGAATGGTTTTGTAAGGGGGACAAGGTTTTTGGAAAGAACTAGTTACCAAATTTCCATGAACTAAATGCTTGGTGGTATCATTGGGTTTTTTCATCCCAACTGGGTACCAAGTGGAACTGTAGTAGGTATGCAGTAGAGTTTCATAATTTTATTTTAAAATTTTTGGGGTTGATTTTTATTTCATTCTTGAATTTTAAACACTAAAACCCTTGTCATGTTATTTCAATCCATACCAACAATTTTTAAAACTCTTTGCCCCTATTCCTCTCATCTTATATCCCAAAATCGGATTAATATTTATCTTTGGTATAGATTACATATTAGATGTTGTGAAAGCTCATCTATAATATGGTTTTCGTTACCTCTCCATCTATAACTATTTTTCTTTCTATTTATTAATGTATATAATCTAAATGACTTCTTTCACAAATCAAGACCTTATAAAACTCACTGATTCCATCAGATCCCATATCGTCTATTTAATACGGGGGTCATGCCTAAGTAAATATAAGGAGAGAATGATATTTTTATTTAGAGGTTTTATTTCCATTGTTTATAGAAACTAAAACCCTAATACTACTTTTTTCTAAGTTGGTATAATAATTCTTGTAGTGGTATATCTTCTAATTCCATTCATTGATTTGGAGTTCACTATTTATTGGACTAGGTTTTCCCTTCACCCTTTTGTAGTCATAATGGATATGGATATATGTGGTATGGTGTTGAGTAAATATAGTTAAAAAGAAATTATTTCCCCAATAATGTCTTTCATAAATTGTTGTATGACATTGGAATTTTTTTGGATTAAATTCACTTTTTTGTTACATTATAATTATTCTTTGATTATATGAGTATCATATATTTTTTTGGTTATATTATAAATAATACATGGTAATTTTGTATTTTAAAATTCATGTGGAAATAGTTTAACCATTATATTATTCTTTTATGCATCAATGTTTTAATTAATGTTTAATAAAATAAAAAATTATTCCTGATATGAGTTATTGAATGGTAATTTAATTTATTATATTTGGTCTTGTTTCAAAATTGAATTGTAAATTTATAATTTATATT
The DNA here is from genome assembly GCA_963277665.1 of Viscum album. Lineage (NCBI taxonomy): Eukaryota > Viridiplantae > Streptophyta > Magnoliopsida > Santalales > Viscaceae > Viscum > Viscum album. Next base: position 1,708,809,621 of record OY728165.1, on the reverse strand, counting down.
AATTTAAAAAATCATGTATTTTTAATATAAATATTGAGCAGGATTTCCTCCCATTGATTAATATGTAAATGGTTTAGGATGGGTTCGCAAGGCCCGACTGATTATAATATTTCCTATTTTACACTTGGATCTACTATATGGTTGAGTCAAAATGTTATACACTATTTTCCTTTCTACATAGATGGAAATTTCACTATAAATTATTTTAATAAATTATATCATATTTTGAACATACTCTCAAAGAATGTAAAAGTATACAGACCCTCCCAATAGTGTAGTTTAAAAATTTTCTATTTTTCATATTGAATATCATTGATTTTGTATTTCTATTATCATTATTTATATTATTATAGTTTTTTAATTATATAATATAGTCTTTTTATTATAACGGAATATTAGGTTTAGGGTGTTGAGAAAAAAATTATTATGTTTAGATCACATCTTACACATATATAAATTTAGACGTGTGTGGAATATTTTGACAAGATCCATGAAAAGGTAAGGATAGAGAGTATGGGTGCTAGTAAAATATAATGTATTGAGTTTTGGTGTTTCTTATGGATGTTTTGATAGATAGATATGGTGTTGATTTTTGGGTGACCTTGGAAATTTTCATTACAGTTATTTTATGTTGGATTTATATTTTTTATTAGATAATGTTTAACATTCCTATTACATCTTTACATTTCACTCTTGACTCCACTAACTATGATTAAAAAATAGTCAAAAATGTATTGAGGAATACTAATACCATGTATAAAATAGATGGTCTTAGTTAGTAATTGATAACCAACATCCAGTAAGTAAGATTTATTTACCTATGAGAAAAAGGGCATGGAAGAAATATTTTTGAGATATTTTTCTTTCACAACAATGACCCATGATCCATCAATATTATATCAATTTATACCTCTCACCATTATACCTAAAAATAAATATAAGTTTTATATTATTTGTTTTATCTTCTATAGTAATCTATTTTTCTTATCAATTAGTTTTAAAAAGGTCATTTCATCAAATAATAGTGAAAAAACTCATTCCTTAAATTAAGAAGTATTCTCTATAATGAAAAGTAACACCTTCATGAGGTATATAGATCATACCATAATTCTATAATAAAACTAATAACTAACTATTTTTAAATCAATTTAAAGATAAATCTATATTAAAGATACTTATATCTAAGTCTAAAATTATAATTTTCCACAGTCTTCATACTAATCATGAAATATGATCATTGGGAAAATAAAAATTGGGTAAAAAGATATCTTCATTAGGGAAAAATCCTTCTATCATCATCAATCCTACGCTTTATATCCTGATATCAAAGTCATCAAACACATAGGTAACATTAATCATTGAAACTGAAATAATTTTACATCAACAAAAGTTTCCTCGGTATTTGTAGTGAAATTAATCCTCGGTATGGACATATGTAGATGTTGTTCATATAATATTCATTATAAGATCTTATAATTATTTTAATGATCAACCGTGTTTTGTACATTAATATATACAAATATAATTTAATTTACATCATTAATTCACCTAAATGTTTTCACACATCATAATATCACATTAAAAATAATTTAAAACTCATGAATGATTTATATTCTAATGAAGGGAAAATTTTAGATTGTATGATTATAAATTTTCAGCTTTTCATCTAAGAATATATGCAATGTCCCACGAAATTGTTCACATATAACATGCCTTGGCCTATGTATAATGTATGTACCAACCTACTTGTATCCTTGAAATAGTGTAATAAGTACTTGAGTTATTATGTAGATGATCATATTATTTACATAATATTACATTAATCACCACACCCTATTACCAAACCCCATTTTATAATGTTTTAAACTAAAAAATCTCAAGTACTATCACTTTAGACTCCCAAACCAAAAAAAAAACACAACTTTTATTAACATGAAATTCCATCTAAAAGACAAACCTTGTTTAATTTCGGTCTAACATAGCCCGATATTCTAGGAAACCACCATGTTCGGTGAATATGTTAGCCATGCCTCGCAAATATTTCTTTAAATATGCCAAGGGGTTTTGACTAATATGGGTTGGCTACACACACAAATGGAATATATTCACCAATGAAACTTGTAACAAAAAATTACCACATCGGCATTATAAAATTAGGATGTAATAATTATTATATAAGAAAACATAAATTTATCATATTATTAATAAACTAAATAAATGAAACTTACAATGATACACAATCCATATAAAAAACATGATATTTAATGATTAATAGCATCTCAAACCAAATAATGTATTCATGAATGAGAACCCTATGTGTACCTCATTTACATACAAATGATGAATCCAGTTTTAAAACTCCACCTATAACATATCATAAAATAATACATATGTATTTAAAATAAAAAACTATCTCTAAAAAAATAAATTGGTTTCACATCTACAAGTATTTCATACTACATGTTTTTATGTAGGGGTAGGTATAATGACCATTATTGGCATCCATCATTTTAATAAAAATTAGTATTTTGATCTTGCATACAAAATAATTAATACTTATGAAATCCTAATAGATACTAAAAACCTCGTACATCTATATGATACATAGTAAATCTTATTAAAATATCCTTAAATAGGATATATCATCCTCAAAGTATCCTAAAATTAAAAACACAAGTCAATATTGTTCTAGAAGTATAAAATTAATATATTATAAGTATAACTAGTATGAGTATCCAATTAAGAAACTAAAAAAACATCACTCCATAAATTAAACTACTCATGAAGAAATATACACCAAAGTGTTCCCAAAAAATTATTTCACCCTTATCACTGTGGAATAGTCCATCATTGTGAATCATAACCACCAAATTACCATGAAGTAATCAATAATTTTAGTTCCAAATGAAACTAATGGTATGTATCATTCAGGAGAGTACCAGACTACAGTATTATAAAACCCATTTCCTATCTATTGGGGGAGTATTATACCCCACTACTCATATAAGGAATTTTTGAACTATTGATGATATTTTTGATAAAATTATTACTAAAACCCACTCCCAATACAAGGGACTTGTACCCTATTTGTGATAATGTAAATGAGGGTGTAATTAGTCTCATTTATCATATGGGGGACCCATTACTTATTAATGATAATGTTATGTAGTGGATTGCCTAACCCCATTATTAATATAGTATACTCATGCCCCTTGAGATAAAGCTTAGTCAAAAGGGTACATGAAACCTTATATTTCACTGAATCCAAAAAAAAGAAAACAAATGATGTGAACGAAGAAGTAAATTCACAAATATTAAATCATATTAGTTTAATAATCAACACATATCATTACAATAAATGATGAATATACATAATGGTTTAGTTCCTTTGGAGACATGATACATAATAATCTTATTTCACGAATGATATTAAACATCATCCACCTTATTTTTATCACATAGAACCCTTCATAGAGTTACCCTTCTTAATACATGTTTTCATAACCTCGAAAAATGGAAAGAAAATAAATGGTGAGCATAGACACTTAGTCAGAGTTAATGTAGACGATATCAATAAATGATCATATGTGAGAAGAAGGTAATTATAAGTGTATGATAACATGCTCAAAATATACAAAAATCATACCCAATCATTCAAATATCATTAATTGTGAATCGTGGCATAATTTTTTCCATAAAAATACAATAAATCATAATAGTGTGGAATCATAAATAATTGTCCATGATCCATGAGAAAATATTATAACCATCATTGATTAGTTTATGTCATACACATAATTATATAAAATTCTTTCAATTTTCAAGGTTCACTTCCAAACCCGTCTTAGAAAAAAAAGTACCATAGTGGATAAGGTTCACTCCTCCCTCATTATTTCCTTAGTCATGGTACACTTTAATGAATTTCATTATAAAAAAAGGCAAATAGTGGATCGGGTTCACTCTCCAATCTATCCTTTCCATAGTCTAGGTGCACTCAAGAGATAATCCTAGTGGGAAATGTCCAATATCATATTGTGTTCACTATCCATTTCATAATTTCCTTAGTTCGGCTCACTCCCATGACCATCATAGTAGACAAGGACCCTCACTAAACTTGGTTCACTTCCCATAATACTTTATATTATATCATTATATATAAATCATTACCAAATTCATTGGAGGGTTATATATGACTAGTCCCACCCATCACATAATTAAAACCATACCTAAGTGTCCCATTAGTTTATAAAATTCATTATTTAATCATTTAATAACCAATGGAAAATAAATTGGCCTCATAAACTTTTCAATAACACATATTCATAGCCATATAAAAAAATAAAGTGGATGGAATTTGAAAAAAAATTCTTATTAGACCATTGATTAATTAACCCTTGGGAATGTCATAAGTTTCCTAGAATCATCCTTATAACATCATCATAAGAACATACCAAGAGAAAGAGACTAGATGGTATCATAAAATCATATCCTTATTGAATCATAAATATGCATAATGGTTATTTAAAGATTCTAAAAATACATTTAAAATACTATTTGATCATTTCATTCAGAAGTAGGGGAATTAATCTTATATTTCATAATTAACAAATAAAAAATTCACAAGATATTTATAAAAAAAATTCATTGAAAATAACAATAGAAACATGTAAAATAATCTTCAACCAAAATAATTGTCATGAAGAGAAGAAAATATATTCATGCCATATATATTTAAACAGAATATTCCTTTCATAATTTTGAAAAAAAATCAGAATTGAGTAATATGTAAAATATCTGAAAAGGTTCATTTTAATAAATCTGAATGAATGTCAATGATAGTAAAAATAATATTTCCCCAAACTTTATGTAAATATAAAAACTAATATAAAACATTTTAAATAGAATTTATGTGGAAAAAATAGTACATCCACCGAAGAGGAAATAAGGATGAATTTTCTAAAAAATATTTTCTCAATATTGTTTCGTGCCAACATGACGGAAAAAGAACTAATAAAAAATTAAAGAATAAGAAGAGTGAATAAAATAATATAGTTTTAAATGATAAGTATCATATAATTCTTTTCAAAGGTAAATAATTTTTCGCAATCTCAAAATCAGATGATATGTTAACCAAAAACATTACCACATCAAAAATATTGAATTATAATCCCATTGAAATAGATTAATTAAATTTAGAAATTAAATAACATAAATATGAAAGTATTCCTGATATAAAAAATAAAATTGGTAGCATATACACCGTATAAGCATAAATAGTTTCATAACATCAATAATGTCTGAATTAAATAATATTGAGATGAAGAATACATAATGTTTTAATAAAAACTGAATAAATGCCACATAAATTATAGATACATATATGGATTTTAAAATCTACATAATTTTCATGATAGACATCGTAAAATAGATTAATGGTTGGTATATTCACCACAAAAATAAATATGTTCTAAATATTGAATTTGTATCACCAAATAAAAGTAATACAAGAAACCCTTACCTTTGGACCAATTTTTCTTTACAAACAACCAAACATAAAATATAATAAATATTAATTTATTATTAATATATTATATAGACATAAAAATATATATTATACAATAGAGAGTTCCACTATAGTTTCAAATAACGATTTTATTAAAAATTCTTCAATAAAATGATCTTTTAGTGGAAAAATGATTCATTTCTTATCTTTGTTTCTATTTGACGGTTTTATTCCCTCACTTTAGTCTTGATTTACTAATCTATAGAATATTACTCATTTCAGATGTATCATATTTATCCATTATATCTACTTTTATATAAATTTAGTAAATTTTGTGATAAAAATGAATTTCACCACTTAATAGAGAGATGATTGTCCATAAGAACACAGGGTTAATGTTTTCACATTTTAATGGATGGAAAGAAATAAAGTCACATAATAAAGGTAATACCTAAGATGCTACTATAGATGGTAAATCATACATCTTGAATGATCACAAAATTCACCCTTCAATGTCATTTTATTAAAGAAATTATTTAAAATTTAAATTTTATAAATCTAAATTAATATAACTAACTTCATTTTTTAATTCATCATATCTAAATTAGCTTAGTACGAGTTTTTCATTTTTTCTTTAAAATGCCAATTTTATTGGATAAATTTAGTTTTCATGAAACATAAAATTTTTATGACATTATGTAGCAACCCCAACCCTAGTAACCTAAATTCGATATTTTATACAATTAAATTGGAATAAGATACAAGTAAATACATCATTAAAGACTAAATAGATTATTAGTCTTGATAAACTAGATAAATAAATGAAACTTTCATTATAATTGAATAAATAAATAACAACATAATTTTTTTTTCAAGAATTAATTTACTCTATCTAGAATATCTGAGTATATATATAATAGAAATCCTCATGGAATAATTGTTAATTGAAACAAAATTAGGGTGAGCTAAAATTCCTAGTAAGGGTTCGGTACTGTAGAAGATATCCTGAAATAAAGAATAATCAATATGAAAATTTAAATGTCGGAATAAAAATTCCATTTAAATAACTTGATAAGGAATAATCAATAAAGAAATTTGAATTACTAAGAACATGAGAAATTTAAATAATTGGATAAGGAGTCATCAATATGGAAAGTTAAATCGTTCAAAGTACATTCCATTTAATCAATGAACTAAAAATGAAATGCATCCAGATATAATATCACAATGAAAATCACATGGATAGTAAAAACTGAATTGTGAATGAAGTTAATGCTTAATTATTGGATTCCATGTATCATAGGAACATGATACCATTACAGTCAATATCTACTCTCAAGAAAATTTACTACAGATGGGTAAAACCAATTTATATGAGTATATACAAAAAATTCAACCATTGAGACAACTGATGCAACGATGGGATATCCTTAACTAGGTATCACCTATTCCAGTAGGTCCAATTCATTCCCCATATATAAAATAATCAATTTAATTTATAAAAAATGTGCCTCACAATATTTATGTATTGAGTAAAGAATATAGATTTTTCAAATATCCCTGATATAATCAAATAACAATCAAAATAAACATCGTATGTAAAATATTATATACAATTTAGTAATTAAAATGTACCAGATAAATAAAATGGATACTTATGGTAAATTTAATTTCCAATGTCCATAATAAAGGGAACATTTCCAGGGAACATTTTTCTTTATAAGAAAACTAGAAATTATGACAAAGATAATGTGGGGAAAACCCCAGAAGGAATAATGAATAAGGAAAAGAGAAAAAATATAAGTGTCCATGGAAATGGGAAATATCAATAAGGTCCCCTGATAAGAAGAAATTTCCTTAACCAATGAAGCTCTTATATAGTAACTATTAAGGGATAGGGAAACCCCCCATGACTAAATCTCATAGACATTACGTCAAGGCCTACAAACCCATGATTATTGGACTTCTAGAAAAAAATATGTTGTTTGGGAAATGTAAGGCTTTCATGTGGACCTCACTCCGGTATATCATTTTCCCCCAAAATTTTCATGGCATTAATATAGATCATTTGTGGATCCTCAGACATGAAAGTACTCATATCCTCTTAAGAAATTTGAACGTATAATGAATTTTAGATTCTCTCATTTACAAATGATACACTATATCGTCTCGTTTTTATATGCCTCTACATCATATATAAATATAATGTATCATCTTAATGATATTAAGACATTATCTAGAAGAAAAATATCTAAATGGATGGTTATAGGGGATTTTAACACTATTGTGAAGAATAAAGAAAAGACTGGACTAAATTTCAAAAGGGCTTCCTCAATAGAATTATCCCCCTACATTGACCAATGCATCCATACTAATGTTCCAATAGATGGAGATTATTTCACATGGAATAGGTATACCATGAATGGAAGAAAATAAACAACGTTGGATATATGTTTTGTTCAAACAGATGAAAGGGGTGATGCTTCTGTGGTATGAAGATTTCCTCTCCCCAAACATTATTCTGATCATAACCCTCGCATTTTTAGATATACATTCATTATTCATGGTCAAAAACTCTTTCTTTTCCATTCAAAAAATGGGTTTATTTTTTTCAATGTCTACAGAGATACTATTCATGAAGTATTGAAGTTGGAATCCCATGGATTTCCACTAAAGTCACTTATTGGAAAACATAAACATGCCAAAAGGTTTCTAAGCTATTTGATCATGAAATCCAAATCCAATTTGGATATTGATATTAAAGTTTCTAAAGAACATCTTACATGTAGTAAAATTAGGAACAAACCCCAAAATACCACTTATAAATAAAAAATGCAAGCCCTTTTTCGGTTGTATGACCTCTTTACTGTGACCAAAAGGTTGGAATGGAACTAGATAAATGAAAAATGGATTAAATATGGATCTAGAAACAAAAATTTCATTCACATAATCTATAAAAAATAGAGTCAATGAATTTTTCAATTCAATTAAAATTAATGGTCATTTATTAACTTCTGATAGTGAAATATCCACTACTTTAGTGGAATACTTCAAGGTAATATACTCTGATGATAGACTACGCAACACACATAAAATGATTGACAACATTCTCTCATGCATTATAGATTTAAAAAATCATTCTCTTATCATATACCCCTCTATAGAGGATGTCAACGTATCCATTTTCTCTCTCAAAATGGAGATTCCAACTGGCCCAGATGGTTTCGCCAATATATTCTACATATTATACTGGGATATTCTAGATGATTAAATGACCAATATAATCAAATAATTTTTTTTGTAATTCCTCTATACATTATTGAATCCACTCTAACATTATTTCATTGATTCCAGATAAAAATAATGCATTTATCATTAAGGATTTCAGACCAATTACTCTTAGAAAAACCATTCCAAAAATCAGAAGTTAAATTATCATGATCAGGATGGGTGAAATTATTATGGAGAATATCATAACAAACTAGTTTGGTTTTCTTCCTAGAAGGAAAATTCAAAGATTCTTATTTTTTGTATCATAAGGTGTGAATATCATTAGATGGAAAAAAATGGATGTGAACTTTGATAAAAAAATCCATATCCAAGGCCTTTGAAAATATGAAATTGTGCTTTCTATTTAATATATATGGGTTCTATAATGAATTCATCATATTGATTAGAACCATTCTCAACTCCTCAAGGTTATCTATCCATATAAATGGAGATCATAGAGTATATTTTAAATATACAAGGGGTGTCATAAAATGGGACCCAAACTTAATGCATATGTTTATTCTTGTTGGGATTATATGAGAATATAAATCAATGAACTCTATCATATTGATATTTATAAGAAAATTCAAGAAGACATCAACACCTTCACCCAATCACCTATGTTGTATGCAGATGAAATCCTCTTCCTGGGAATGACTCATAGAAAACTATCTCTATAATCAAGGCCTTCTTTTTACAATATGATGAACTGGATATCCAAGCCACCAGTTGGAAACAATAATCCACTTTTTGGTGGAGGAACTTGAATTAAAAAAACAAAATAGGATCACTAGAACAATTAGAGTGAAAAGGGAGTCCCTCACCTTCAACTAACTTGATGTACAGTATTGTTGGGCTAGGCGAAAAGGAACTATCTTGAGGGAATATTCTCAAAAATAATAATTCAATTGTTTAAATGGAAGGGTAAGGCAATATAGAAATGCAATAATGGTGTGTTTACTCAACTCTGATATCACCTCCATGTAAGTTTATTCCCTTTGTCTCATTGTATTTATGAGAATTATCATTAGTGACCTCAAATACATGATAAGAAACTTCACATGGATAGTTTCACTTCATGAATCAAAGATGATTAATGTGGATTGGAAGGAATGTATTAAACCCATTGAATTGAGGGGCCTCAGAATCAAAGATCGTAGAATTTTTAGTGATGGTCTTATAAATATATTCACATGGAATATCCAAAATTTTGAAGACACTTTTTTTTCAAACTAGTTTAAAAGGAGGTGGATGAATGGGAATGAATCATATCTTGCATCATATTTGTGTACATATATCAAAAATTCCTCTAATTACATCATATAACACTCAAGATAGATTGTGAAAATACAAACAATTCATAATTTATGGAGAACTCTATGACTAGAAAACCCTCTCAACACACTACCTTTACCCTCACACAGGGAGAAAATTTCCATTACTGAGAATATGTCAAGAAGTAATCATGATGATAACATTTTTACTCAATCTAGAGTATAGTTCCAAACATATAACTTTCTGTACTCTAACAATCATAATTGGAGTACCAAGAGTAATCACTAATTCAATTACATGGAATAATTCATGAAGGAGTGTGATGGATCAAAATCACTACCGTAATGGCTATTAAACAACAAGGTATCATTTTTACAACCTTTAAGAATCATTACCTTATATAAGATATGATAAAATAAGTTTCCCACCCATTACCAACTAAAGAGAGTTGGGAAAAAAATTTATCAATATGTCAATTATCTCTATGGGGTAAAGAAAATATTCAACATATCGTTTTAGAGTATACCTTTTCATAGTTGTTATTGAGAATTTTAATTTCCATTTCAAAATTGAAAAAAGTACCTCCAAGCATTTAGTGAAGTTATTTTACACATCTACAAATCTTGAATTGTGAAAAAATATAGAACCTCCACCGTGCTACCACTACCTCCATGTATAGATCTATTTTTTCATAAATGAATAGGAAAACCATTAACAGAATGTCTCACTCAACCAAGGTTGGGATCCTATCGATGAACATAGATGTGTAGGTTACAACAAAGGTAAATCTTGGTGTCCTGAATAACACAGTTATTAATCTGAATATCTTGAGATTATTTGGTGTCCCAAAAAAACCAAGTAGCCTCAGGTGATGAGGTGCATTCTCTATATCCCTCTAATATCATCATAGATGATGGTGAATTTTGATGGTGAATCCTCTTGAATTCTAGGACCCTAAATGTGTAGGTGTATCCCAAATAGATCATATATTTATAAAATGTTATTTTTATAACATTATTTGATATGGGATTGCATACGAAGATGATCATTATTCCATTATTTTTCCTATCAAGCATGTTGTCCATCAAATTTTGAATCCCATATGGATTGATTAAAATTCATAACCGTATGTTCAAGCCCTTAAAGTAAGGACTGTAAATGTACCTTGGATAGTTCTACCTCATGGGATTGACTATCTCAAATCGGTAAATTACCTTCACTTTAGGCATTCACGTCTATATAGGGAAGCGAATCAAGTGGCAGATTTATTTTCAAAGAGATTAAAAATAGATACGAGAATTATGTTGTCATATAGGGTTCCTCAGTACTGTTCATCTATGGTGTATTAAAATATGTGGTGAGTGACTTAATCTCGACTCTTTAACCCCCTTGTAATGCCTGCATTATATGATTTAATTTTTATTTAATAAATTTTAGGGGAAAATTTTAATGGTCTTATATTTTCATGGAAACCATGTGTATTACAAATGGATGATTTAATGTAATGTCAGGCATGTCACCAAGTAACTCCTTATATGATATTAAGAATATTCATTTTCGTATTAAAAATGTTTTTAAAAGTGCTTTGTTAAGAAAGAGATGAGAATATTACTTTGAAAAAAATTCAAAATGAATTTTTTTTAACATTTTATTTTAATAAATCATTATGAAAATAGTAAATAAATAATTTTTAAAACATTTTGAGAATGGTTTTTTATGAAAACAGATTTCTGACTAAAGAGGGAATCAAATTAAAAATTTACTAAAACATTTTCTAAATAATTTTACAAACCAAATAATGCACTATCACTTATAAATTATCATTATTAACCTAAAGAGATTAAAAATAAATGTTTTATTAAAAAATTATTATTTAATTTCGTTTAATGGAAATTCAAGATTAAATAATTCTGATTAGAATGAGATTGTGAAATAAAATCTAAAATGAATATAACATTGAAGTTATAATTAATTAATGAACTGATCATGTGTATAAACTATAAATCAACATAAAAAAGTGTTAATATTACAATATATAGTAAACATTCACAATTAACATAATCATAGAATATTAATGAATATTAAGAACTAATATAACCAAAAGAAATGAAATTGAGTTATGAAATTTCATTACTACATTGTAACATTAATAAAAAACACATATAGGTGAAATTATTTAAAATGAAAATTAATCTACAATATAAGATTAATTATTTATTATATTAAATTTCAAAGGGGTAGTATATACACTATATAATAGTGACTAGGTTCATAATATTATAATATTCCTCAATGAAATGAAATTTAAATGAAATACCTTACATCACACTTAATTTTTGTTTAATTATCTTTATCATCATGTATAATGGTATTAAGTATGTTATTATCATATAAAACAACCATATTAACAACTTTAATATCTTATATGATCCTTTTATACAACCTATTTTTGTAATAATCTCTCATTATTTTCATTGTTTCAGGTATTAATTACCTTGTTTTTTAGTATGTTTTGACTTTTTATTCTATATTACTATTACTAAAATAATGATTTTAACAGATAATAAATGAAAAAAAATGTAAATATCCAATATATTCATTATATATGTAATTATAGTAACACATAAAATATGGTGAGAGGATATTAAATTCACTGTTCACGGAGATGGTAGGTAGTACATACACACAAACGCTTGTTTTTATTTTCTAGTTCTATTGAATGTAAAAAATGTAAATGATATATTTTTATATTATCATTATAATATCATATTTATTTCATATATATCACATATATTTATTAAATCCATCCTTAATGTATTCCATGTAAATCGTGAAGAAATCACATTGTTTTGCAAGGTGGTAGTCCACCATCCACACGAAAGACATTATCTTATTCCCAAAAATAGAAATCATGTGGTTATGTGTTATATAGTAATTAAATAATCATAAATAAATCATAAATATCATAAATATAATATATAAATACTATTTCCTATATTATTCCAAACCATGGTAGGTGGTAATGGAAAAATGGACATCGTAAGTTCATGAGGTGGTAGTATGTCATACACACGAACAATAATTTAGTAACATAATTGATGGATGTGTGTGTGATTTTAGGTATTAGTATTAACATATACAGATCTAAGTATCTTTATTATAATGAGTTTATTATAGAATAATTATATAATACTAATTTAAGTATGTGGAGAAGGAAATAAAATAAAAACACTTTTAGAAAAAAAACATTACCTCTTCTTCGGGTATCCTCCTTAGGATTTCACTAATGGCTTCATAATATAAGTTTAATAAAAATTTATGGATTATATAATTATTATATAAAATTTTGGAGGTTATTTTGGAATATATTGTTTGAAATAATTTGGTTTCATGGTGTCAAAAAGAGAAGAGATTAGGATGGCCTTTTATAAGTGGGGTGAGTTACACTCTTGTAATTTTAAAAACATATTGAGTGATCCCACATTTTTTCCCTATATAGTGGCTCCAATAATAGGCCCATACATATAATATATTATAAAATTTATAAATATGTCCATAAAGTTTGTGTTATACATTTTTCTTGGTCATTTTTCCCCTTAACATTAATGTTTAATCTCCTGAAAATCTCGTATTTACTGAAATCACTAAAAATAATGTTAACTAGTTTCACTAATCACATTGTAAATTTTTTAATTAGTAGATAATATATTTTTTTGTTCAATATATTGATACCAATTTTTCATATTAAATCTACAAATGTGGGAAAATCAATTCCAAATCAACCCTATAGGTTGGATGAGAAAGGAGATTTTTTTAAAGTGAAAATGCTCAAAGGACTACTATGTTTTCAAATATAATTTCAATATAAAAAATGATACCAATGAGATATTTTGGATTAATAGTTATATAATTTATTTAATGTTACTATATAACCAATTATAAATGTAATTTATCATTATAAATTATTAAGTTGAAAATCCATTTTTCAATTAAAATTCATTATTTTTCACTATTCATCAAAAAATGATACTTCCCAAAAAATACCAAAAAAGTCACACTAAGATAATTTTTACATTATTATTCCAAAAATGAAGTTTATTTTTCCAAATAATATTTATAAAATGTATTTTTTTTTCATACAAGTGCGCCATTAAATGGTGGAAAATTGTCTTTAGAGTCATACAACTTCTTATATGTAAAATTAGATTCGTTATTATATTAAGAATGTAAATTATATTGTATTAATGAAATAATTTTTTTGAATAAACAATATATAAATTTTAATAAAATAATTTAATAATTTTAATTATTATAATTAATTAGGATAAAACCCTTTTGGGCATATAAATATAATTTTTTTGTAAAAATTATTCATTTATATTCCATTGTTTTTATTTTCATTTCTAATAAATTATTCACCAATGGATTCAACAATATATATTCGTAAGTTGTTTATTCCATTTCATAATTTCCAATTTAGTAGCAATGAGATAATTTTCATTTGAAATTATAATATTGTTACTATTCATTAATACTTTGTCTTATAATGGGCATAGTATGCCTCTGGGCCTTCAGGTCATGTATTGGCCTTCAACTCATATCAGGACTTGTGCCTTGGGCTTATGGGTCATGTTAGGGTTCCACTAAAACCCATAAAAGGGGTATTATACATAATAAAATAAAAATAAAGGCCTTCGGTCCATTTGGGGTGTAATACAATCTCTCAAAAAAGAGGGTTTTATGTGAAATGCATGCTAATTCATTGTTTCTTGATTTCCAAGTTATGGCATAGATTGAATTTATTTAAAATTTTAAATATATCATAAAGTATCGATATGTTATATTACTTTATACTCTTGGTGTTGCGTGTGATAAACATTATTTAATAAAATGTCACTCTTTTACAATTTGTGGGGAGTTATATTCTCCCCACCGTAAATAAATTAGGTCATTGCAGTTTAAACATGATCTCAGTAATTAAGGTTTATACATTTAGAAATTGATTTATTTGAGAAACCCACAACATGATATATTTAATATTATATCCTCTTAATAAGAGTGAAATGGAAGTACAATGGTCATGTGGAAGAACATATTACATGGTTTCTACATAGGAGAACATTAGTGGAAAGTGACGATATGACCATAGAGGGAAAATTGTAAATAAATATAGTCTGGTTTAGGTCATTGACACCAAACAAGTGAATGATCAATGGATTTTTTAGGCTAAAAAACATAATTCAAATAGTTGTAAAAAGGTTATTTATATGATTATAAGTAATGGTAATAAGAAAAAAATTTATTTCAATATATTTTTCTTAATACGGAGTAACTATTTTACTACCTAATAATATAATGAAATATTATTATTTTTAGTATTTACATTATGTAAAAAAATAGATTTCTGAATAAAGAGATAAATAAAATTAGATTTTATTAAAACGTTTTCTCAATATTTATAAGCTCCAAAGAGTGGAAAATGGTAAAATCACTTGAAAAAGATCATTAACAACCATAGAATAATAAAAATAAATTTTTTATTAAATAATAATCTTCTCATTTATATTAATAAAAATTTAATAATAAACAATCTCAATTATATTGAGATTGTGAAAGAAACACTAAAATGATCATAACGTTGAAGTGATAATTTATCACAGAATGAATCGTGTGTAAATTGTTTTGTTCCACCTAGAAAAATGATTAAATAAAAAAAATAGATATTCAAAAGTCATTATAAACAAAATTATCGAATATCAATGATTATGAATAAGTAATATAACCCAATGAAAAAAATTGAGTTATGAGATTACATTACAACTTGGTAACTTTAATCTCGAATCCCCATAGTTGAAATGATCCAAATTGTAACATAATATACCATGAATAATAAATTATTCAGGATATTACATTGTAATGGGACAATATATATGCCATATAAAAGTGATTAGGTGCATAGTTTTACAATATGCCTTACTGAAATGAAATTGAGACAAAATCACTTACCTCAAACTTCATTTTGGTTGGATGATATTTATCCTATTGTATAATGATTTTATGTTTTTAATTAAAATATAATTGAACAATATAAAAATTTATTTTATCATATAGTATCCCTCTATATAACCTTTTTTAATAATATTTCATTATTTTCATTATTTTGGGTGTTAATTATCTTGTTTTTTGAGTATGTTTTGACATGTTATTATTTATTAATCTTATGTAAATCATGATTTAATCACACAATTAATTTATAACATAATGAAATTATCATATATTCGGTATATATTTATTTATATTAATCAATTAAATTTTCTGATAGGAAATGAAATACACAGTTCATGAAGACGGTAGGTCGTACATACACATGAATGTTGGATTCCATTTCATTAAAGAATTAACAAAAGAAAAATTAAATGATATATAAGTATATTATAATAAAAATATAAAACTTTTTGTCATACATATCACAAATATTTGTTAAAATAATCCTTAATATATTCCATGTAATGTGTGAACGAATCACATCACTTTGAGATAATGTAGTCCATCGTAGACATGAACCACATAATCAAATTCCCCCAAAATGGAAATCATGAAGTTATGTGTTATATAAAAATTAAATAATCATAATGACATCATAAATATCATTAAAATGATATATAAATATTATTTCCATAATTAAACATTGATATGGGGTAATAGAAAAACGAATGACATAGATCCACGAGGCAGTTGTTTGTCGTACACATGAATGATGAATTCACAACCCATTTTATGGATATGTGTTCGGTGATAGTATTTACCCTTAACATAAATAAATCTTATTAGATTGAATATACTTAGGTTATTATGTAATAATGTTAAAATAATAATTTAATTAGTTAGAGAAGGAAATAAAATAAAAATAATTTTTAAAAACACTACATCTTCTTCGATTATCCACTTTAGGATTGAAATAATTCATTTTTATGATGGATTTCTACCCAATGTAAGTATTATAGTATGTATAGATGAAATTTGGGAAGTTACTTGGAAATTAACTAGATAAAGAAAAGTGATTATAAGGTGTGACTATGAGAGGAGAGTGGGTGTCGTTTAATAAGTAGGGTGAGTCACACTATTGTATTTTTTGAAATGTTATAAGTGATCTCACGTTTTTTAATGATAATTGTCTCACATAATTGTCCTATATAGATACAATAATTTATATGGTCTAAATACTTACATAAAATTTGTTTTTTACAATTTTCTATTGCATTTGGATACTTATTTTTAAAGTTCAATCTCTGGATAATTTTGTTGAACCTTAATCAATGTAATGAATTTTAAATACATGCACTAATAACATTGGAAAAAAATTAACATGGAAATATTATAATTCCTAAATTATACTGATTAAAAATATGTACTCATTCCTTAAAAATTAAATCTACAAAATTGGGGAAAAATTAATATAACATGAATTCCACATATGGGATAAGAAAACAAATATTTGATGTGAAAATGGCCAAAAGTATTTTATGTTTTTATAAAAAAAATTATTATAAGAATAATTATATTTACCTAAATTAGATTAATATAATTATATTTGATCTAATTTTTCTTTAAACCCAATTTTAAATAAAATTTAACACTATAAATTATTTAGATAAGAAGTCAGTTTTCAATTTAAATGAAATATTTTTACTATTCATCAAAAAAATTATAATTTTCAGAAAAATATAAAAAAATATCCATTATATAATTATAGTATTAAAATTAAAAAAAAATTAGTGTATTTTTTCAATTTTTTATAAATTTTTTGACATTTAGTATTAAAAATAGTGTTCCAATAAAAGGTGGAAAACTACCTTCATAAAAATAATGCCTTTTATGTTTTAAATTTGATTTGTTCGTATCTTATACTTGTGAAGTATATTTAATGAATTTAAACACATTTTACTGAATATATAACTTATAATGTTCAATAATATCAATTAATAATACTCATTAATATAATTTATTTGGATAAAAATTAAATAGATGCATGAAAATAGTTTTCCGAAAAATATTTCTTTTATATTCCATTATTTTTTGTTTTTATTTCTAATTAATTGGTTATTGTGAATTCAAAAAAATATATTCCTAAGTTATTATATAATATTAATAAATTCAAATTTATTTTCTTGGAGATACTTTTCAATTTAAATTATAATATTAATTCTGTTCGGTAAAACCCAGTCTTACGTATAATAGAAGCTATCAAATAAAGTCATTATTACATGTAACACAATGTAACTCAATGTTTCATGAATTTAATAATATATCATATATTGAATGTATTTAAAATGGTGAATATATTTTAACATCATGGTATTTTATACTCTTTTTTTACGCTTGGGGATGTACGCCATAGACACTATTTAATAAAAACATATTCATTTAGAATTTTTAGGGTGATACTTATTATCATTATAAAATAATGATCTAAAAGTTTACAATAACATTTTTCTGATAAAAATATTCTAGAATAAAAATATAAATTTGAAAATATTATTTGAAATTATAGATTCAATGTAATATATTTTTTACAAATTAAAATATAACTTTAGTATAAATATAGTTTTTGATATTTTCCTTGAAAAAATAATTTTCATTTGGGATTCGGTTTTGGATAACCTTTAAATCAACATAAATTTTATTTGTGTTATAATAAAATAATTTATTTCATTAAAATAAATATCTTATGTATATTATTTTGTATAAAAATTTGAATCTTAAAATCATTATTTCTTGAGAAACTATTTTAACCAGATTGAGTGTATTAATTTTAAAACTAACTTTTGAAAACATTAAAAAATTGTTAAAATAATTTACAAATTTTAAATTATATTTAAAATATCAGATAGACATTTCAATGTTGATCATTATGATTAAAACTAATTTTAAGGTCATAAATTAATTACCTAGGTAAATGTAAATTTAGGTAAAAGATTAGAAGATTAAAAAAATAACTAAAACATCCAATGTTTTATAAAAATAATGGTTGAAGACAATTTTATCCCACACATTTTAAAATCCATGTTTGTCTATTTTTGGTGTTTGATAAATTAATTTTATACTTATTTTATTGGAAATGTAAGGGTTACTCCTAAAACAACCCTTATTGACGCTAATAAAAGAGTAACATCTCTACCTCTTCAAGACTCACCTTACATTCATATTTCATATGTAAAATCCAAAATCCACACCCATAACCCTCTCCCATTTTAATGGTTTCATCTATCCATTATTAAGAATCAAGAATTCATTTCTATGGAGACTTCAATAGAGAAATCATGTCCCCAATAAGAGTATTATCATCTAATTAGATTTTCTCCATAATTTAATTCATTAAAAATTATTCATGAAAAACTGATAAAATTATATTATTATAATTTATATATTTTAATGTTACTATATTAAGAATATTATCATTGATTATTTATATACCACATATACTAAGAAAAAACTATCATCAATGTGTTTTGAGTACTACTACCTCCGGGACACACCATGTTTCATTTTCCTTCATAGCCTTACAAGATTGGATTTATGGAAGGGTTTAAATTATATATATTATTTTTATGATATCATTAATCTTATTTTATGAAACAATATATAACATATTATTTAAATGATCAACAAATGATTATCATTAATTTAATTATTTAAAACATGAGTAATAAATGCATAATATTTTAGTCAAATTGTGTAATATTTTTATATCAATTTATTATTTTTATAATTCTATAAAATTAGGATATATAAAAATAATAAACACTTAATAATATCATTATCCATCCATAAAAATGATATTTTATCCAACCCACCATGTAATCATTCATTAAATGATCTAATGTTCATGTTTGAATTAGGTTGACAAAATACATGAAAAATGAAATGCATTTATATCAATGATGATTATAAGAAATGTATTTACTAGTATAATATGATCTAAATATTTAAATAATATTTTTTGGTTCTAGAGTTCCTATATTAATATCTAATTCATCAATTATGAAAACATCCAATGTTTGACAAAAAAATCTCCAAAATAGGCTTATTATCTATTGAATATTATAGAATAAATACTAAAATAGTCATGAAATAAATTTATAAAAAACTATTATAATTCACCCCTATTTTAATTCACCCCTAAAACCACTGTAGGACTCAATATTTTCATTGGTGTAAAACAATCCTATGTTTTTGTAAAATTAAATTATGTATACCTTCATAAAAAATAAATCCCTATATAGATACATGCAAGTGGATACAAGAGTGTCAAATATTCACCTATCGGTAATCTCCCTAAATGGGTTGATTGATCATTTAATCATTCATCAATCTGACGCATGATGAATGGTACTATGACTAAACACCTAGATATAGAATCCTGGGGTATATGTTTGGAATTTTAACATGATATTTATAAACCATAAATGATGATTTTTCATACCATTTCCTTAGAATTTTTCTAATTAAAGCTATTGAATCCAATTACTATCTTACCTAGATAATATAGAAAATTATAAGAACCAGCATAAAAATTATTTTTTGATAAGGGTATTTCATAATACTTTGATGATACCCTAAAGATATCATGTTTATTATGGTATTTTCTCATCAAAATCTTTATTATTCTATTGATTGGAAGAAGTATTTTATATTTTTATGTAACATTAAATTAAAAAACATGTTTTATTTATTAATTGGTTCCTTGGGATATCATAAAAAATCTCTAGATGAATTTTATAGTGAATTAATTGAAATTTATATGGTCATATATATGGCCCAAAAATATATATCAAGTTAATGCATTGACAGGAACGGTGCGACAAAATAGGTTGGTAATTGGTTTAATCCACTTCTCGTTACATGAAAGTGTATTTTCACAAGGCCTACATGAATGTTTTTTATATCAAACACTATGCATTACATAGTATGAGATCAATGATTTTTATTATCCTCGTTTTTATTTATTTTCATGCATATATAATTCCCTCAGTTTTAATTGATTAGGGATTCCTTTTTGTTTAAGTATTCAGTTCATATCAATTATTCCATGTTTATGTTATAAAATATTCCATTGTATGCTACCCCTTACTAATCATCTATGTTCACCCTTATTAAATTTTTATTTCCCAAGAATCAAAGAGTAAGGCTACTTGTAATTTTCAAGGATATTATGTAAGAGATAATAATTTTCTCATAACATGTTCATGTTGCATCTTATGTTTTGACATTTATTGTATGTGTGTATTTGTTCACATAAAACTAATAAACCATTTTATACCCCAATATCTCATTTATTTTTTTCCAATAAGTTCAAATAACTATTGTATCAGGGTATCTCGGGTATTATATATTATATTTGGTATCAACGGATGATTAATATAAATGTGGAGGATTAGATTTACAGGAATAAATTTAGATATAATAGGTTCTATGAAAGAATCCTAATGATTTATAGGGAAAAATATAAATAATAATGGGAATTATATTCTATATTTTAATATCATGAAAAAATTATATGTATTCTAATGTAAAAATATAGAGACTAATGGGAGTTAGTGGAAGAATAGAAACACTCATAGTTAATGCGTTGGTATTTCCCTTAAAAAACAATGATATAGTAGTTTAGGCCAATCAATTCATGAAAATATCCGTATCGTTTACCTATGTTATGAAAAATAATTTCCCTTGCATAGAATACCCTTCTAATCCCCAACATGGTGTAACTAAATTGGAATATTTTGTTAGATAAATAGTGAAAACATTAAACACATCTACTAATCCATTGGTAGAGGAAAATTGATACAGTCCCTAGAAAATACCTTTCTCTACATTGGATGTATTGAAAGGGAAAAATTCATCATAGTGGTCTATCATATTAAGGGAGATTCAAACCAATAGTGGCATCTAATTTGGAACCACAATGATGTAGTTGAGATCATGTGCATGTAATGATTATATTTTATGTAGGTAATATTTGAAAAAATACATCATCAAGATAATATATATGAAATAAAAATTAACTTCATTAATTTTAGAAAAATGGAGTATTAATATTTTACTAAGTAAGATGCTAACCTTACAGGGTGATATTGGAATGTTATGAACTATTTATGTTGACTGGAAAGAATGATTTATTATTTCATTAATTGGATAATAAAAACCCTTTGAATATAATTTCTCCCTCATAAATTTTTGTCATATCAAGGTAATATATAAATGGATTTATTCAAGATGTATGTATTCATGGAAAATTAGTATAATAAGAGGCTAACATAGAGTAATGGGAAGAATAAAAATGAAAAATTGGATAAAAGGAAGTATAATTATTTCCCATGTGTGATAACAATGTGAAGAAGCACCCTAGGGATTGTAGGAAAGGAACATATGTTTATTATATGTGGGGATAAAAAGGATATCAATCTCATTAATTCAATGGAATGATAATTGTTTTCATTTTAATGTTCATTAAATATCGTTATAATAGAAATTATATGAACCAATTCTCTATAAATTAAATAAATTCACCTTAGAAAGGCTAAGGGAGAGAGGCCAAGTTTATTTGATTACCATGAATACAGTCAAAGTTATTAATAATATGGGGAATATATTGTCATTATTTAATAAAATTTATCTAATGTATGATTTTATTTTGTATCTTCCCCCTCATTTGGATCTTTGATGTTGGATAAAAAATTGATACATCCCTAGCACCTTAGTAATGGTGTTTTCTATTAATACATACAGTTTGAATCTTTTAAAAACTAAGATATACCACACCATTCTTGTTATGATGAATGTTCATAAAATATTTTCAGACCTGGTTATTATACATATTTTTGACTTTGATATCCTTGTTGGTATGTATTGACATTCAATTCATAGTATAAATTTTTTTTTCCAAGATAATAAGATTGGAATTCATAAATTATATGAGGAATGTTTTTTATAATATGGGTAACTTCAACATCTAAATCATACATAAATTATCTCACAATATCTATCCATAATGAAAATCTGGTTATAGTTAAGGGGAATGTGTGCTATATGGATAAGGATGGAGTCCTATGAATATATGATGCATACACGGTACTAAATTTTGATGATGGTTTTTAGAAGAATTTACATTTTCATCCACAATTGGGTGAAGTTTAATCATCCATTGAACTAATGAATTATTTATGGAATATATTTAACAATCCCTATAGAATATCCCTGGTGGAGTTGGTGGAGTTGGATAAAAATCTACTTGAGTTGAGTAATAAAGAATATTTATGCCCTATACTTTCAATATGGGGATCCACTATTTTATTTACAATAATTTAGGATGGTTCTATGAGAATATAAAGTAATTAGTGTGAGATAAATTACATTACTATATGAATTATTATCCTTTATGAAACATTGATGAATTATTTGAACAAATTCAAGGATCCTAATAATTTTAGAAGATTGATCATTGGTTTGGATATAATCTGGTAAGCGTGAAGAAGGATGATATATCAAAGATGAAATTTTCACCAAGATAGGGACATTATGATTTATAATAATTCCTTTACGATTGACTAATACATCTTTTGTCATTATGGATATAATGAATTGAGTATTCAATGATTATCATTATGACCAATTGGTGGTGGCCATTGATGATATATTAATAATTTGTACGATTTATGAAGAGTATGAGATTCATATGTAAATAATTATAGAGGACTCTAAAATATAATTATATGAAAAATATATGATGAGAAAATAATGGCTCAATGATGTTCTATTTAATGGCCATATTTTCACTAAGGATATAATATATATTGACACTTCAAAGACAATTATATTAAAATAATTTCCTAAACCAATGAACATATTTGAGATATGATGTTTCATATTTTTATTAGGTTACTATAAGAGGATTCGTCAAGATTTTTCCTAATTATCCAACCCAGTGACCAGGTTAACACATAATGTGGATAAATTTACACTATCAATGGAATGTGATTAAAATTTTAATTATAAGAAGAGGAGACATATCGATGCACTGATATTATATTTACCATTTGGTAAGGAATTATTTGTAATATATAGTGATTTATAAATGAAAGGAATTGGTTGTGTCTTAATTAAAAATTATTAAGAGATTTCCTATGCAATGAGGCAATTTAAAATCCATGAATAGAAGTATTCAAATAAATACCTTGAGTTGATAGTTGTAATTGTTTATTTGAAGATAAGGAGATTATACCTTAATTTCCAGATATTTAATATATATATAGTCCACAAGAGTTTGAAGTATATCTTTTCTCACAAGGATATGAACCTGAGAAAATTAATTTGGATGGAACTAGTCTGGGATCATGATTTCATGATACACTACCACCTTGGTAAGGTAAGTATGGTTGTTGATATATTGATTAGAAGTGACCATGGAGTTATGACCATAATGAGGTTTATAATAATACTATATAAATATAAATATATATATATAGTTAATATAGATATGGTGATTTTTATCTCTGGGGTGACAGTATTCATTTTCATTGAAATCGATAAAAAAAATCCTTACTATAAATATATAGAAGCCCCCATTGGATCTCATGAACATAAAAATGATGATTAAAATAGCTAATAATAAGAAATTGATATAATTTATCTTTGTAAGAGTCAATAAAGCGGTTATGTCTTCCATTTATACAAGAAATTAAAATATTTCCAGATGAATCTCAGAGATTACATTTATATGTACACCATAGTAATAAAATGATATGTAAGTATTTATGATAATATTTCAAGTGGGATAGTATGATCTAGGAAATTGCATACTATGTGTCTAGATGAAAAGTATTTCAATAGGTTAGGGACGATAAAAAACATCATAAGGGAGTCATGTTACCTCTTATTATACCAATATGGAAGTGGGATAACATTATGATGGACATTACCAATAGACTAAAAATATTAAAAAGAAAAATGTTGTTATATGTGTCATCCATTATCATCATACTAATTATTCTAATTTCATAGTGATAAAAAAAGATATACCCCTTGAGTGTCATTCCTAACTCAATATAAATGAAATATTATGGATTCATGGGGGAACTATATCAATTTTATCTGATCATGACCCTTGATTCACATCAAAATTATGAAGCATCATTCATATGGATCTCCACACTGATATAAATTTAAGCACCACCTATCATCCCCACACTAATGGGAAGTATGAATGGACTATCAATAATTTGGATGAAATATTGAGATCATATTCTCTTTAATTCCATGTTATATGGTATTTTTATTCACCTTTGGTGTAATTTTTATACAATAATATCTATAATTTAACATGAAAATGGATCCATATGATACATTGTTTTATAAGAGGTGTATCACTCCATCATATTGGTAAGAAGTTAGGGAAGGAAAGTTATTTGGGATTCATATTAATTTATGGGCTATTAAAGGTCATATTAAAGTAGGTTAGAGAAGATAAAAGTTCTACACTTTTAAGGAACATGCCTTTAACATCACATAATATAGTGTCTTCATACAATAATTCATATTTTTTCACATACATAGATAATTTGGGTTTAAATATGTGTATATTTAGGTCACAATATTATATATTAAAACCATACATTAATAGTTGACACTTTTACTATGTATTGATTTTGTTTATAAAATAAAACACTTCAAAAATAAACATGATTTCTTTTCATAAAAAAATTTCATGATTTGAAATTAGAGTTATTACTTTTTCTTATCCATCATAAAAACTATGAAAATATTTTAAAAACATTGGATGATAAACAAAATCTCTTAAAGGGACATAAAATGAATAAAACCATTAGTATAGTGAAAAAAATGAAACCCCATTAAAACCTTTTAAAAAAACATGATTTTAATATGAAAAGTGAATCATATTTTTTTCTTTAAAATGATTATTATATTACCATTTGAAATAAATAAATATTCTTAAAACTAATTAGAAAGAATATAAATTTTAGTAAGGTTCCTTTGGACATCATCATCAATAACACTCACAGAACCCTCAAAAGAACAGTATAAAAATAAATAACTTTGTAGCCAACTTCCAATATAATTATTCAGAGAAAAAATTCATTACCCAATTCATTGGTGTCCAATCTAGGCGCACCTATCATATAATACATAATTGAATCAATAACCCATAAGATATTATTGGAATAAAAACCTTTATAATTTACTAACATGATCTATATATTGAATAACTCTTTTAAAACTCTTTTATACCCACGTGGAAAACACTTTCAGATATCAAAATATCCATTTATTTAAAAATAACTTTTTAAAGTCAATAAATTGTGCACCTAACAAGGAAATAATTTTCATTGAGAAGAACTCTGTTAAAATACAAATGAGACGAAAAATAAATGAGGTTTCATGATTTTGGAAAATTCTGTTCAAGACATATATATTAAAAAATACATTCTTTTTAATTTTGTAGAAAGATTCCAAAGATTAACTCTAAAATACGTTTATAAAAGAAAATCCATTAATACATTGGAAACATTTCAATCGTATGCCCCATAATATAATAAGATTAAATAAAAAATTAAATATCATATGAATAGTATTATTCATGATATAACATGTCAAAAGGGTTATATATACACCTCAAATAGTAATATATGTTTATAACATCGAAATATGCCTCAAAGAATCGAAATTGAGATGAAGAGGCTTACATTGAGTTTGATTTGTCACATTGATTCATTCTCATACCGAATAACAATCATAAGTTAATTATATAATTTAACTTGAAATTTTTTATAATTTTTTATTCCTAATATTTTATCTCTTTCCAGGCCATATTTAATTATTTAATTAATCAATTTTTCTTCTATTGTTTTGATGATATTCGTTTCTTAAGTCCAAAATGTATTTGATAAGACAAATATAGTAAAAATGTCATTATTAAATTATTTCAAGAATAATAATAAAATAATTATAATTTTTTAAATCAATTATTCTTATTTAACCAATCTATAAAGATGATTATGAAAAATTAACTGTGCTAAAATCAGGGAGATTGTAGGTTGTAAATTTGCAAGAGTAAAATTTCTATTTTTCAACAATTAGTATAAATAGAAGTAACATATTATTTTTTATTTCCAGAGTAATAATAATATAATAAATGTCATATTTTTTATTTTTATATACATATATATAATCTGTGTGATGGGGTGATGAAAAACGAATGACATCACTTCATAGAGTTGATAGTCCACACGTACGCACGAATGATGTTCTAATTTTTGAATGCATTAAAGGGTAATAAGGTAAATGATATATTATATATTTATAATGAAAAATATATCATTAATATCATAAATAATTATTAATTAAATAATCATAATCCATCTATGAGATAATTTTATGGAAAAACGAATTTCATAGGTTCGCGAGGTTGAATTCCTCCTTACGCCTGAATGATAGTTTTATTTCCTATCTGATAGAAGAGGAGAGGAATATAGTTTTTAAAATTATCATAAAATTCCTTATAATATGTACAATACTATTATTATTATATAACCATCATTAGGTAATATTTTAAGGAGGTGAAAAAAGAAGCAAAACTAAAACAAGAGTATAAGTACAATACCTCTTATTAGGAAAATCTCTTTTGATAAACTCCATATTCCTTATAAGGATAGTGTGATGTATTAAATAATAAAAATAGAATGAGTTAATGTATTTTATGAAGGGATTTGGGTAGGTATTATCCAATCTTAATTGGTTTTTATGTGTAAAGTATTGAGACGAAGTGGTTCACTTTTATAAGAGAGGAGAGGGGTACTTCGCGAATTTATCAAAATATTAAAAAATTTATAATATTTTATTTACTAAAAAATTCCATAAAACACACATATTTCTAATATATGATGATAATGGGTAGAAATAAAATCATTGAATAATTTTTCGACATCTTCGGGTTAGATATGTACCCAAATCATTTGGTTTTAATCTAAGATCTTGGACTTTTTTAAGTTATGTTTTTTATTATGTTTCAGTTTAAGTAGATTATTTTTTTAAAAAAAATGTTCCAAAAGATCATGAAAAGGATCAGGGGTGTTGTAGGTGTTGGAGGAATGAAGTAAGAGGAAAAAGTAGGTTTCTGAGCATGATTCATGGTTTTCACACGGTTAGAGAAAACTGTGCAAATCACCCTAGGTAATCGTGTGACCTCAACCCCTTAGCCAATAGGTTCAGAATAGTATTAATAGATTTTGGAAAACCATGTCGGTAATCCATTAAGCCTAGTAAATTTCAAAAATTTACCAATGTTTTAGTATGAGGTTTTAAACCCTCACTCTAGTTCCCCCTTATTTCTTTCCTTTAAAATATAGTGATGAATAAGATCTCCCAATAGTATCCAAGGGTGATAATCCATCATCCCTTGGTCGTTTAGAGTGTCATCGGTTTCAGATTGAAAATCCAGGTATGGATAATCCCTCTCTTTCTTCTCTTTCTTTCTTTAGGGTTTTCGCCCTTATATTATATAGCCTTGAATCTCCAAAACTGTTCATTTCCAATGAGATCTAGTTTGGGGATTCAAAGGGTGGTTAAATCAGAATCTAATGCCTCAATTAGAAGTACGTTCATCAACATATTTGAGGTAGGGGGTCTACAAGTTATATCCTATAATTTCATCATAGATTTGGGCATGTGTGGTGAGATCTTTCTTACCTCTTATTGTTCATTCGTTACCTTGAGTAATATTTGGTAAATTGGGTGTCTATGTAATGAGTTGAACCAATCATGGTTCCCATGGGATTCTTCGAGGATTAATATAAGGTTTTATTTCCACATGTGAGGTGTGTAGACATTCCCAAATCTAGTGATTGACAATGTAAAGTTTGAAATTGACGTGTAATAGGCTATAGCCCTAATTAAACATGTTATTATGGGTAGATGAGTGGAATATGGAATAATGATAGTTGTTAAATGGTTTAGTAAAGGTATAATTGGACGTTGGGTTGAATACCAATGGGTTATATGAGCTATGAAATGGAAAAAGGGTAAGGGGTTGATAGTCTAAGGATTATTAATTACAAATGAGATAAATGAATTAATTGAGATAGTGTTAGTGGATTAATAATCATTACTAAATGTTAAAAATGATTATTATAGAATAAATAATGAACGTCTTGAATTGAAAATGGATTGTAACATGAAGAATGTATAGGGAGTTTCATAAGGGAATGGATAACTATGATGAGTGGGTTAATATATTGGAATTATGGGTTATACCTAATGGGTTGAATGTAATAAAGTGGTTATGTTATGTGATATATGAATTATAATTTTGAATTGGTAAATGTAATATATGGGATATTTTATTGTAATGGGTGAATATTGGATAATATATTGGAATTATTGAACATACTTAATCGGTTAAGGAACGAGAGTGGGAATTGGGTTAAACAGCTATGAAGTACAAATAGAAAATGCGTTAATGTGTTATGTCATATTACTAATACCCATGTTGATGTTTATGTAATTAAATTTCTATTTGTATTGTTTGTGATGTGATATTTGTGTAGTCAATTGATAAATAATAATTTACACATAACATTTTAGAGTGGGGTATTGATGTAAGGTTCTATTCCCAGAGGGAAAGTTAGACTAAGGCTCAATACTCTACTCCAAAATGCATTGGTTACATAAGAGGATTGAATATTTGTTCCCTTAATGGTTTCATTCCACACAGACCAAGTCTTTAAGGTGATGATAATGCGTTGATGTGATTTTTTTATCCCTAGTGAGATAGGGACTTGATTTATTCACTCATTCATAGTGATTTTTTTATAGACTCGTGGTAGATGTTGTATATGCCTCACCCATGGATGACATGAAAATATTAGATTAAGGAAGATGGATAAGTGACAGACAAAGTAATAATGATATAAATGTTTAGGATAAAAATGGTTAACTAATTAATATTGATTTTTATTTTGTATTACCTTCTCATTAATTTAATACATGCATGCACTCTCTTTTAGACTCGATATATTATGTTCACCTGTTGTGGTGGCCTAATGATCTTTGTACTCACCTCATGCAAGGTCCAACATTGTGTACCCGTGTAGACTTCCCAGTTGCAGATCAGGAAAATCACAATAGACCTATGCTTGGGAGTTGATTGTGTCTTGCTATGTTCATGGACGATGTTCTAAACATAGAGTTAGGACTGTTTTGGGGCTTCCAAAATTGTATTTACTTTGGCTTTATTTACTTTGGAAATGTTAGCATAACAGGACAAATATACTTATTGGTTGTGGTCTCGTACCCTTTTTGTGATATGGTTTGTTATGCATGTTTATTGGTTATTACATATTTTTTGAAATGTTTCATTTGTTTTCTACTCTGACCCACTCTGGTAATGAGGGTATTGTCTCCCCATGTGACCTGTTAGACACTCACTACTTTTTGTAAAACTCTACCGTTTGGAGATATTTAAATGAGTTCAAGTGACGACCAAGATTAGGGCACCAGTTTAGTGACTCTTAATTTGGGTACATTAGAAAGTGGTATCAGAAGAATTAATTTCTTTTTTATTGTGATTTTGGATGGTATAAAATATATTAGGATGTGTTGGGCCTTCAAAATGACCTCGTGTTTGGGAGTCTCTGACCCATATAAGAAACAAATACCAAGTCAACCAGGGTGGGAAATTGTTTTTCTTAATGTGAGTTGTTACAATCGAATGATATTTAACTATTGGGTGACACACAAGTTGTGTGATGTGACTGTTTTATGATATTTCACTCATGGATGAAATAACACGAGGTTGTGAATTCATACATCATTTTAGGAACCTAAGGATATTGGTGACATGAATCATTATAGGCACAAACGGGAAGGGTGTGTGGGTCATAGAGAGTAGAATGAATTTTATTTCCTTGAAAAGTTTATGAACATTTTGTCTAATAATAGTGATACAAGTGGGTAAATAATAATAATATAAATGAATAGTAAGGAATAGTGTTTATGAATAATAGTTATGACCTGGTTAAAATTTTGAGTTATATTAATTTGTAAATATTGAATGGTGTCTATAGGAGAAATATTTTTGTGGTGACGGTAAAATGGTTAATGAATCATTCTTATGGAGAAGTGAAAATGGGTTGAAATGTTGGTTATAACAATATGAGAAATGGGGAAATGAGTGTAAGAGTAAAGATTTATATTTCATGTGGGGAAATAGTTTTACAATTGTGTTTAGTGATGTAAAGTCCCGGAAATCCTATGGAAATTTTTTTCTCAAATACATGGAATTTTATGAGCTTGCAGTTTCTGACGGCGCCTGATTCTGAGGCCCGGTGTGGCCAGAATCAATTTCTGATGTTTTGTTCGGGTATGTTCAATAAACGTACATACATGATTTTATATATTTTGAACCAGTGCTCGGAATTGACATCTGAGGGCACTGTTAGACTCGCAGCACTGGTATTCGCTTAAGGAGGCCTTTACCGCAGTTGCGTTTCAACATGAATAGATGTTATAAATTGGGGTTACTTTTTAAAATTAAAAATTTAAATAAAACAGTGTGTGTAACACATTTTTATTTGAAGTGTGGTTAAGGTCTCAAATTGGAGGTTAGGGGTGGGGCCCACCACACCCTAACCTCCCTTGGGAGGATATAACTAGGGGTGGGGCCCACTAGTTTAAACTCTCTTTAAACCCCCCATGTAACTCTCAATTAAATTGAAGAGGGTATCTTAAACTTCCTTTAACCCCTTAAACCCTTGAAATTCTCCTTTATGGTGCCAACACATTGAATTAATGTTTTAATTATTTGATTAGTGTGTTTGAATTATTTTGAATTTATTATGCCAACATAATAATATGTGATATATTATTATGGTTGGAGTTGGCATAATTTGGCTGGGGTTATTAGAATTGGGAGGGAATCTTGGAGGAATAATACCCTCTCGATGAAGAATGCTTCTTCATCCTTCCAACAAAGAAAGATGAGCATCATCTTCTCCCTTTTGACCGAGCCAAAAGAGAAGATACTGCCCGTGAAGAACATCACCAATGAAGACGTCACCTCCTTCTGACGTCAACGGAATGACGCCGCCATCCCGCGACTTTGTCAAAGGTCAACGAAAATCGAGGTAGAGTTTTGAATTCGAGTTTGAATTCCTTTATTTTATGTTCTTATTTTCCCTTGGATAAAAACAACAACCACGGATCGACCCCCGAACATGTTGATCTGCAAAACTGATGTTGATTGCGGGATGGGTTAGAGATTAAGCTACGGTTTTTATGGCTCAATTATATGCTTGATTATTGATTGAGCCTCTAACGCAGAGGGCACGAGCTAACGAACAAGTAGAGAACCTCTTCCAATTCATTCTTGATGCGCGGTTTGATGGGCGACCGGTGAACGGAATGGAAACCCTTATTTGAGGCGTCAGAGTAAAGAGCAGAACCCGAGGAGGCCATATGCACAAACGAGAGTCAAAACGGACCACCGGAATGACTCTGGTGGCCTGCGGAAGAGCACGACAGAGCGGGTGGTCGGCGCGGCGACGCCGGTGACCGAAGGGGGTGACCGACACCGGCCGACCGCCCGGGAGCGGCGGGGTCCCTCGCGCAACACCGGCGGAAGGCCTCTGTGGCTCTGACCATGGCGATGGAGTGGAACCCGCAACTGCAGGTTCCGGGAAGGTTGGGTGGCTCCAGCTGGTGCAGCCATTAAAGGACAATGCCCCCCCCCCTCGATCCGTGCGCCCTACGCACACCGCGCTCGACCAGCTGGCTGAGTCGCGGCTGGCCGTGTGGGTCGGGCCACCTGCCGTGCCTGCCGGGCCCCCTGCCGCATGGGTCAGGCCACCCGCACACGGGCCGGGCTGCAGCCGCCAGGCTGGGCCGCAGACGCCGGGCCGGGCCACGCCCTATGGGCCGGACCTAGTTCCAGGTCGGGTCAACCCGGTTCGGGCCGACCCAGGGCGGGTTGGGCTGGGTCGGACCGGACCCAGACCCCCCCTCTTCAGACCATTATTTATTTTTCGCCCATAAAATGATCTACGAACATCGGATCAACACATCATCAGTTTCATAGGAATCTTTGGATCTAGATGGTCATTTCTGTACATCACACTTAAGGTTTTGGAGAATTTTGTGTATGGACAGGTTGGTTCGAACCCGAAACCAACTGGGCCCTCGGAACAAAAACACTTATAACTTAAGGACCGAATGTCTGATTAACATCCTGTCAACTACATTGGATTCCTTTTTATGATATGGTCCTTTTTGAATAATCCACATAGGATTCAGATGAGGTTAGAGTATGGTCGGGTAGGATTGTACCTGAAATCCAACCGACCACTCGGAACAGAAATGCCAATAACTCTCAGACCGGGCGTCCGATTAACGCACCGTCTTTCACGTTGGGTTCCTTATGATGAGACGGAACTATGAGATACATAAAATCAGGAATTCATGATAGTTTATGGATCAACACATGGATTGAGGAGTGGAATCTCCCCGAATCGAGCGTGCTATGTGCGGGAACCCTAGGGCTGCGTGTGACTCGGATGATTGAATCCTACGTGGGTTCGATAGTGATGACTTCGGTACCAGGATCCTCCGTGGGTTCGACAGCAGTGACTTCTGTACCAGGATCCTATGTGGGTTCGACAATGATAACTACTGTACCGGAATCCTACATGGGTTGGACAGTGACGACTTTTGTACAAGGATCCTACGTGGGTTTGACTGCGATAACTACTGTACTAGAATCCTATGTGGGTTCGACCGGGATGAATTCTGTACCAGGATCTTATGTGGGTTCGACAACGATAACTACTGTACCAGAATCCTATTTGTGTTTGACAGCGATGACTTCAATACAAGGATCCTGTGTGTGTTCGACAGCGATAAGTACTGTACCAGAATCCTACGTGGATTTGATAATAATGACTTCTGTGCCAGGATCCTACGTGGGTTCGACAACGATGATATTTTTCCAGGATCCTACATGGGTTTGACAGAAGAGATGATTCAAAGGCTACATCTAATCATCTCTACCACTCTTCATGAGTTGTATACCTACGTGAGCTGAGTCTTGTCTTTCAACCCTTATCAATGTGGTGATTGAATTTACTTCCTTTGTGGAATTGTTTTTTATTGGGCTCGAGAGTTGGAGCCAGACTATGATTCATAACTAAGGTATATGAATTGTAATATACCTAAGTATGGTTGGTTAATACTTTGTGATTGTATCATTCTGCTGTGATTTATACATTTTAGATTTTTTGAGACCTTGAGAGTCTTGGGGTCCCTACTGAGTATCATTATACTCACCCCTGCACAGGCTATTCCATCACCTCGTTGTGTTGGATGTAGACGACAGACAGCACAGATTGAGGTGGAGTGTATGAGGACTGGACGGTACCCAGAGGTGGACATCACGACGGGTCGATACCCGGAGGAGACAGACGGACGTGGAGAACTGAGGAGGCTATAGGTACATACCCATTAAGTAAGATCTATGGTGGACGATCCAGGAGCTGATAGGAACCTTCCAGCTATTTTTATTTTTAGTTGTACCTATTTGTCTTTTCTTTGTACTTTACTATTGGGCATGTATTTTTGGCCCTTGTATTTTCCATCACTTATTATATAATCAGTATTTTACTTAGAGATTTCTTACGCTTGTTCTCTGGTGGTGTTTGTTTGCAGTTATAAAGGCAATGCCTTCCTAGTTTAGGGATTTACGCCTTTGGTGCTAGTCGTCAGCCCCTGGCCTATGGAAGGCAGGCTTGGAGTAGTTACGACATGGGCCCCGAGGAACGTGTTGCGAAAAATTCGTATCAGAGGGTCTTGCTCTACCGCAGAACGTGGGTTCTGATTCATTAAAAAAAACAGTGTAAATTGTTTTGGGTGTGTTGATTATTTTAGGGAATCTGTTGTGGGTGTGGCGGCCGACATATCCATACAATAGGACTCTAACATCTGATCTTCAACTCAGTGCACGAAGACACTGATTGCATGTGTGTTTACTTTAGAAAGTTTTCTTCATGATTACATTATGTCAGCTCACCAGGTATACTGTTCTAACAGTGGAGCACCAGTTTTTTTTTAGGATGGAACAACGAAGGTAGCTAGCTAGGGTTCCGTGTTTTGTATGAGATAGTAGACCACTGTGCGATGAGGCCTCGATGTAGGGCCCCATCACCGCGGAGGAACCAGTGGTACCACTACCCACTGGGCCATCGATACCACCAGCTCCAGTAACCAAGAGTGCATGCCGCCTGAGTATGTTTCACATGTTATAGTGCCAGAGTCTGCCAAGGTTCCAGGGAGAGACGAACCAACAGGTAGCTGAGGATGGGCTAGAGGATGTTGTGAGAGTTTTCATATTGGTAGGGACACTGACCGACCATATGGTGATCCTTGTCGTGAGTCTATTTCATGCAGCAGTAGGTAAAGGGTGGAGCCAGATGCTCCAGATGCATGACAAGACATCTTTACTTTGGGTAGACTTCAAGAGTCTCTTCCTCTCAGAGTTTATTCCAACCACACTTCGTGCGATTCAGATTCAAGAGTTATTTCATCTGCAGTAGGATAGCATGACAATAGCCCAGTACTCAGTGAGGTTCACCGACCTCACACGCTACTCCACGAATATGGTATGAGACCCATTCTTCAGAGCCCAGACCTTTGTGTAGGGACTCAGGCATGAGATGAGGGCTTTAATGAGCTCCCTCAACATCCCGATGTAGATGGGGGTATTGGAGTGTGCCCTCTTAGTAGATATTTTCCTTGCTGAGTAGTCTCCAGCATTAAGACCCACCACAAGTTGACATGCACCAGATTATTCTACAGCTGGGAGTAGATAGAGGACGTATGGGTCCAATAGGACCAGACCTATAGGGGGTCAACTGCATGACTCAGGTTCGGTTGTATGAGGCACACGATATAGAGACAGCCACATGAGGAGCAGGCAGTGCTATGCATTCGACGGATAGGGTCACATGGCTCGAGACTGCCCGACCCACCCTGTAGATGAGCAGCAGACAGGAGAGAGACCCCCCCAGGATGAGGCATAGGTTTGATCATGGTGGTCCGCTTGGAGTAGGAGGACGTGACAAGGGAGATGTTTGAGAAATAAGTGGTGGACGGCATTTCAAGGCCCTACCACCACCACCACCCCTAGGTGGTCCACCCCGACCATCGGGAATTGGTGGACAGGGGAGAGCTCAGCTTCAGGCAGCTGAGGCCTATGACCATAGTGATCGGGGAGCAAGTGGATAGTAGTGGGACTAGTTCCAGACATAGTGTCCTTTGTTCATGAAGCTTCTAGATTTGTTGTTGTCATTGTTTTGTGTCTATGTACTTTTAACTACAGTAATAAAAGACACTTTTCCTTTTGATGTTTTGATTTCCTGCCATTTGTGTGGATAATACTAAGAGATTCCGGATAAAACCATTGACTTGACCCACACATTCGAGATTCCTACTGGATGAGACCCAGTGACCACACACTGATGACGACTGTGTGACTCAACCCTTGAAGGTGAGAGTAACAGTTGGATATCCTGATATCTGCGTCAAGTCCCTAAGACATCATCCATGGCATGAATTAGTACCATTCATGTCAGGATAGACTGTATTAGGCAATGGGTGTTGTTCATCCATGGGATGAGACTGGATTTATTTTTTTGGAAAAAGAAAAGGCATAGCAGCTATTGTAGGACATAGGTGAAGAAGGGTGTAGATGATTTCTTTTAAATTGGCTAGACTCACCCATAGTCCGTTGGGAGAACACATTACAGTATGCTTAGATCTGTAGAT
This sequence comes from Viscum album, assembly GCA_963277665.1. NCBI lineage: Eukaryota > Viridiplantae > Streptophyta > Magnoliopsida > Santalales > Viscaceae > Viscum > Viscum album. The sequence continues at coordinate 1,708,772,693 of OY728165.1, read as the reverse complement.
TCGCATGTATATCTTCTCTCAGAAGGACCTGAACCTGAGACATCGGCGATGACTTGAATTCTTCCAGGACTATGACCTCGAGATAATATATATTCCCGAAAAGGGTAATGTTGTGGCTAATGCTCTCAGTAGGAGATCAGGCATTCAGCTGCGAGGAGAGGTGGTAGAGCAGCTGGTCACGTGGCAGATATCCTTTGTGGATCGGGATGGAGCATCCTTTCTATAGTCTCTCACAGTCACTTCACCACTTCTTCAGCAAGTCAGGGAGGTGCAACATGGGGATGCTAACTGTGAGACACGACATGCTCTGATATCCTCAGGGCAGGGACCCGAAAGATTTTATGAAGGTGTGGAGCACGTCATTAATTTCAGAGGACGTACCATGGTACCAGTTGCACTTCAGGAGGAAGTGTTTCTTGAGTTCCACACATCCCATTTTAACAGTACATCTAGGAGTGGTAATGATATACTAGGACCTTCGATGATAGCACTTGTGGCCAGGTATGAAGAAGGCAGTAGCATAGTTTGTCTTATGATTCCTCACTTTTCAGCAAGTGAAGGCAGAGAACCAGGTACTAGCAGGCTTGGTACAACCCTTAGTGGTCCTAGAGTGGAAGTGGGACAAGATATCCATAAATTTTATGATGGGAATTCCACGTACATCCAGAGGACACGACTCTATCTGGGTGATTGTCAACCGACTCACCATGTCGGGCCACTTATTATCGATTAGAGAGTCCAGATCAGTAGAGTTCTTGGGATGCCTCTATATATAGGAGATCGTATGGATTCACGGTGTGCCATCGACAATCGTCTCTGATTGAGATGCCCGTTTCATTACTCCTCTATGGAAGGGGTTTCTGGAGGCATTTGGGACACCACTACATCGGAACACCGCCTTCCATCCATAGACGGATGTCCAGACTAAGCGAATAATCTAGACACTCGAATACATACTTTGTGCATGTTTCCTCGACTTCGGTTGTAGCTAGGAGGATCACCTACCCTTGGTAGAGTTTGCATACAATGAAAACTACAACTATTCCATCGGGATGGTACCATACGAAGCACTATACGGACGACCTTGCAGATCACATCTATGCTGGACTAACCCAGGTGAGTCAGCACTTGTAGAACCAGAGATGGTGCATGCTGTGACAGAGGAGGTGCAGATCATCTAGGAGTGGATGAAGACTGCACAGAGAAGACATAAGTCCTATGCTGATAAGAAACAGAGACCACTAGTGTTTGAGGATGGAGACCATGTATTATTACGGGTCTCACCTCGACGTGGTCTACGGAGATTTGGCTGAGGCTACAAGTTACCTCTACGATTCATCGGACCGTTCCAGGTCCTTAGTAGAGTAGGCAAGGTGGCTTACCATCTGAATCTTCCACCTTAGTTTTACCGGGTGCATGACGTCTTCCACATATCTCAACTGAGGAGATACATGAACAACCCGTCCCAAATCGTCGACCAAGAGGAACTGGACATCGATGATGGGGCGACATTCACGGAGGTCCCAATGGAGATTGTGGATTGACAGGAGTGGGTCCTGCGTGGATGGTTGATTCCTCTGGTGTGCATTCGCTGGCAGCACGAGAACCTCTAGGAGAGAACATGGGAGCGGGAGGCTCAGATGCTTTCTCAGTACCCCCATTTTTTTCCCTTAGTGTGTGTTATAGCTTATGGGGATGTAAAGCCCTGAGGTGGGGAGAATGTAAAGGCCCGGAAATCCTTTGAATTTTTTTTCTCAAATACATGGGAATTTTGCGAGCACACGGTTTCTAACAGCGCCAGATGCCAAGGCCCGGTGTGCCCAGAATCAATTTTTGAACTTTTTTTCAGGTACGTTTAGTGAACGTACATGCGGGATTTTATATATTTTGAACCAGTGCTCAAAATTGAAATATGAGGGCACCATTGAACTCACAGAGCTGATATTCGCTTAAGGAGGCCTTTACCACAGTTGCGTTTCAACGAGAATGGAAGTTATAAATTGGGGTTAGTTTTTTATATAAACAATATAAATTCAAATGTGTGTTTTACACATTTTTACTTGAAGGGTGGTTAAAGTATCTAAGGGGAGTTTAGGGGTGGGGTCCACCCAACCCTAACCTCTCTTGGGAGGATATAACAATGGGTGGGTACCATTAGTTTAAACTCTCCTTAAAACCCCCATACAACTCTCAAATAAATTGAAGAGGGTATCTTAAACTTCCTTTAACCCATTAAACCCTTGGACTTATCCATTATGGTGCCAACACATTGATAATTAATTGATTTGTGTGTTTGAATTATTTTGAATTGATTATGCCAACATAATATTATGTGATATATTTTTATGGTTGGAGTTGGCATAATTTGGATGGGCTTTTGAGAATTGGGAGGAACTAATGGATGAATAATACACTCTCGATGAAGAACACTTCTTCATCCATACAAAGAAGAATGAAGAGCATCGTTTCCCCCCTTTCGACTAAGCCAAAAGGGAAAATGCTGCCCGTGAAGAACGTCGCCAAAGATGACGTCACCTCTTTGCGACTTCAACGGAATGACGTCGACATCCCGTGACTTTGTCAACGGTCAATGACAATCGAGGTAGGGATTAGAATTAGAGTTTGAATTCATTTCATTTAAGTTCTTTATTTCCGATGGATAAAAACAACAACTGCGGATCGACCCCCGAACATGTTGATCCGCAGAACTGATGTTGATTGCAGTATGGGTTAGAGATTAAGCTGAGGTTTGTTTCTTGTTCAATTATATGTTGGATTACTATTTGAGCCTCTAATGCATAGGGAATGTTCTAAATAACAAGTCCGGACCCTCTTCCAATTCATTCTTGATGCGCGGTTTTGATGGGCGATGGGTGAACGGAATGAAAATCCCGATTTAAAGCCGTCACAATAAATAATAGGACCCAAGGAGGGCGTAGGCGCAGCTGAGAGGCCAATGGGACCACCTGAACGACTCAGGTGGCTTGTGTAGGAGCGCGGAAATGACACCCCTCACACGCCACCGGCGGGAGGCCGCTGTGGCACCAGCCGCGGTGGTGGAGCAGAACCCACAACCATGGGTTCCGACAGTGGTGGAGCAGAACCCGCAACCACGGGTTCCAACGGTGGTGGAGAGAAACGCACAACCACGTGTTCCAGGACGGTCGGGTGGTGCTAGCTAGTGCCTCCATTACAGGACACCACCCCCACCCCCTCTATGCACCCTTCATGTAACGCGCTCGGCTAGCTGGCCTTCCGGGCTGAGCCACCTGCCATGAGGGGCGGGCCGCCATCGCGCGGGTCGGGCCACAACCGCCGGGCCGGGCTGCAACTGCCAGGCCAGGCTGCTCCCACCGGACCGAGCCGTGCCCTACCGGGCCGGACCGATATCCGGATCAGGTTGACCCGGTTCGTGCTGACCCAGGGCGGGTTTGGCCAGGTCGGACCGGACTAAGACCCCCCTCTTCGGACCGCTATTGTTTTTTCGCCCATAACATGAGCTACATGCCTCCAATCGACACACCGCTAGTTGCGTAGAATTACTTGAATCAAGATGGTAGTTTCGGTATATTACACTCAAGGTTTTGACGAATTTTGGGTATAGATGGGTTGGTTCGAACCCAAAACCAACCCAGCCCTCGGAGTGGAAACACTTACAACGTAAGGATCGTATGTCCGATTGGCGTGTTGTCAACTACGTTGGATTCCTTTTGATGAGAAAGTATTTTTGTAATACCCCACATATGATTCAGATGAGTTTGGAGTTTGGCTAGGTTTGATTATACCTTAAATACAACTGGCCCCTTGGAACGGAAATGTCAATAACTCTCAAACTGGGCGTCCGAATAACGTATTGTCTTTCACATTGGGTTCTTTATGATGAGACAAAACTATGGGATACATAAACTCCAACCATTTTGATAGTTGATGTATCAACACTTGGATCGAGGTGAGGACTCTCCCAGAATCGAGCGTGCTATGTACGGGAACCCTAGGGCTGGCTATGACTGAGATGACGATGTCCTACGTGGGTTCGACAGTGACGAATTTTGTACCAGGATCCTCCATAGGTTCCACAACAGTGAATTCTGTACCTAGATCCCACATGGGTTTTATAATGATAACTACTGTACAGGAATCCTACATGGGTTGGATGGTAATGACTTCTATTCCAGGATCTTACGTGGGTTCGACAACGATAACTACTGTATCAGAATCCTACATGGGATCAACATTGATGACTTCTATACCAGGATCCTATGTGTGTTTGATAGAGATAACTACTATACATGAATCCTACGTGGGTTCGATAGTGATAACTTCTGTAACAGGATCCTACGTGGGTTCAACAGCGGTAACTAATGTACCAAAATCCTACGTGGGTTCGATAGTGAAAACTTCTTTGCCAGGATCATACAAAGGTTCGACAGCTCTGATATTTTTCTAGGATCCTACATGGGTTCGAAATAGGTGATACTTCAGAGGCTACATCTAATCATCTCTACCCCACATCATGAGTTGTATACCTGTGTGAGATGAGTCTTGTATTTCAACCATTATCAATGTGGTTATTGAATTTAATTCCTTTGTGGAATGGTTTGTTCTTGGGATTGAGGGTTGGAACCGGAATTTGATTGATAAATTAGGTATATGTATGGGCATATACATAAGTTGGGTTGGTTGATAATTTGTGATTGTATCTTTCTACTATGGTTTATCCTTTGTGGATTTTGAAAGAGATTGAGAGTCTCGAGGTCCCTTATGAGTATCGTTATACTCACCCCTGCACAGGCTATGCCCGTAACTCGTTTTGTAGGATGAAGATGAAAGATAGCACTGACCGAGGCAGAGTATACAAGGACAGGATAGTATCTGGAGGTCGACCACATGACGAGTCACTTCCTGGAGGAGACGGATGGACATGGAGAACTTAGGAGGCTATCGGTACCTACCCTTCAGGTAGGATCTATGGTGGACGATCCATAAGCTGCTAGGAACCATCCATCTGTTTTTCATTTTTGATGTACCTATTTTTCCTTTACTTGTACTTTACTGTTGGGCATGTATTTATGACCCTTTTACTTTTCATAACTTCTTCTGTAATCAGTTTTTTTACTTAGAAATTACTTCCTCTTGTTCTTTTGTTGTGTTTGTTTGCAGTTATAGAGGCAATTTCTTCCTAGTTTAGGGATTTACGCCTTTGGTGCTAGTCACCAGCCCCTGGCCTATTGAAGGCGGTCGTGGGGTAGTTACGACACGGGCCCCGGGGGACGAGTCGTGACAAGTAAAGGATCAGGTCCATGTAAATTAGTATACCCATGTTGACCCTGACCTAAGATAGGCATGGTAGGGGTAGTGTTTCAAGTGTGATGGTGGTTATTGGGAGAATTTATTTTGGATAGTTTGTTTAAGGTTGATAGTGTAAGATCATTTTCAACAGTGGTTTAATAACGTTAGTCAATCCATAAAGAGTTAATTGAGGATAATGTTTTGAATTCTTGCCTTGAATAAGGTAGGAAAATTCACAATGTTGGATGAATGGGGAGTTTAAAATGTGGATGCTTGATTTCACAATGGTGGAGTCACTTATAAAAGTATGTGTACAGGTGGAACATTGGGAAAATTGAGTAGCATGTATTCTTTATATTGTATACTTGACCCTTTGTTTGGGTGTTTTAGTCTAATGAGAGTTCCCATGTTTGGGACCTTTTATTTGAGTTGTGAGGCCTCATTTGTTATGATATAGAATAAGAGATATTCTCAGGGAACCATTGGTAGGGTTTTTTCATTTCGGTCCTTAGGTGTTGATCTATAGTGAGAGTGTAGAAACCCTCCTAGGTCATGACCATACATGGTGTATGCTGAACCTTAAGGATGGTACTGAGGTTTTGGAGTCCTCGTGAGTAGGGAATTTATGTGTTGTGTTATGGATCATGGAGAGGGATATATTTGGAAAGTTCATAGTTAGGTGATGTGACTCGAGTTGTGGTTATGCATTGACAGTTTCTGGGAAATAAATGGTTTCCTCATGGGAAGCTAGCCCAATGAGGTAGGTGACTTTGAATATGAAGCAAGGTAGATTCTTTAGGGGTGGAATTGATGCATAATGAGTTCCATTGAGTTTTGGAAAATTTAATATTTATACCCCGGGTTTTATAAAGAGAAACTGAGTGCTTGTGGTAGGTTGTAAGGTTTTCCAGAAGTTGTATCATATGTATTTATGATCTATCTATTTGGAGGAAAATCAATGGACGTCTCAATGTTGTTTTCAAACATAAGAGATAATGGAAATTGATGCATGGTTAGATGATTTTGTTTGAATGTGACACCCGATGTGAGGATGTTCATGTGGTTGAGATTTTTGTATTGATGGTTTGGTTGTTCGATGAGATGTTGAGGATTCCTTGGGGCTGATGATGATGTAAGATGGTTTCAGGCTATTCTCATGTAAGTATTTCCCTATGGGAGACCATTGGTTTTATTTGTCTAATAGACAATCGTGTTTGGATGATACCCACTAGGTTCATTTTGGAATAGATTGAAGGTTGTAGTGGAAGTAGTGTCAATTTAAAGTTGGTTCAATGCTACATGGGATTGGTCATGAAGTAGTGGAATCTCTTGGTTGGTAGCCACACCAAAGTGGTGGTGGTTCGGTGTTGATGGGATGTGATGAGAATTGTGTGGAATGAATGCCTAAGATCGTGGAAGGTCATAGTGTCCAATAGTAGGAGGAAACATCAGTAATGTATAATTTGGTGGTGTTGTTCTTTGAAAACTTCTTAGAAAACCTCATCTGGTGATGATTATTCCCAATATCTTGAAATCATCCTAGGTATATTGAGAATATCTGGCATTAAACTATGATCCATAAAGGTGTTTGGTTGGTTGAGAGATATTATGTAGTTTGTGCTTGTGGGAATAATATATGTGGAGCTATATGTTGAGATGTACACCCTCAATGGTTGTGAGTGAGGTCCCTAGGAAGGACTGGGTTTTGAAGAATGTAGTGAGTGTTGTTCGCAGTAGTCGGAAATGGGCATGATGTGACTTTAATTTATTTATTGTTGAAAAAATATAGACATCCATGTCAATGTATTGGGGTTTTTCTTTTGATCGAGTGTAAATATTGGTGGTTGGAATAATTAAAAGAGATTAATAGTAATGAAACTCCTAATGTGGTGAGTGATAAATTAGTCTTAGGTGTGGAGAGGATAATTATGAGTTGATGTAGTGGAATCGGGGTGTCAATGAGGAAACTATGAGGTCTAAATAAGGTCTCTCTAGGAGGCAGAATGGGTTAGGATTATGTCTATAGATTGATCCAAGAAGTGTCTTTAGGCTCAATGTAGTTCCAAATGAAATTATAAATGTTTGTATAAATGGAATTTAAGTGGTTGTACGACATGAAAACAGTTTGTGGCAAGAAAGTCTGGGTTCTATAACTCCAAAAAAATAATAGGTAGACTCATGGATGTGTCGTTGGTTGGTATTGTACTATATTTAAGTGTGAGGGAACCATGTACATGTGATGTAGTTTCATTCCAATAATGATTTTCCACATTTCAGAATGAGTTAGCAGGGGTTACTAGACTTGGCTTGGTGTGGGGGATAGATTTGGAATATTATAAATTACCTTCAGTAGATATTTTTTCGTGGGATGTACATATAAATTTTCAAAAATGAATTCATATTGGAGTTAAGTAAATTTTATCTTAGTTTTTTCATAGATACTGGAGGGATTTATTCTTAGAAGATGGTGGGGGGAACCATAACAGGAAAGTGGTTGTCTAGTGACGTTATCACAGTTTCGGGTTAGAGGAACTCGAGTGATCCTCGTTCAAGTGAGTCATCCCTGAAAGCGAGCGTTGGCGTGGGTTAAATCAATCCAGTTACATGAGTGTTTTGGTTGTATTTGGATGTATAAATATGTAATGGGGGCAGCAATTGATGAGTAGAATATTTATGGAATTCAGGAAATGTGTCTGGTAGGAGCGTGTATTTTCCTCCGGATGATATCGAGTTTTGGTCACCATTGGTGTTTTGGAAATAGAGTAAAATGTCTCAAAGTGGTATGGATCATGAGTTTTGATGATGATCTGACCAATGGGGTGACTATGTCTGCCTCCTTGATCATACGATGTAGTGTTAAATGTTTTTATGTGTTGGGAATTTTGAATTTTCTCCTATGTATTACCCATGAATTTCTAACAGTTGAAGTATGGATTAAGTCAGTATGTCATATGAGGGGTTTCCGGGTCAGGAGGTGGATTATAGTGAGAAATTCATTTTGGAAAATAACATTCATTTGGTTCAGGTGTTATAGTATCTTGGTAATTTTCAGGGGGAATCATGGGCACAAAAAATTGATAATTTGTCCTAGAGGCTTGATCCTCTCATTTTGGAGGCCCAGTAATGCTTGGGAATGCAGTTTGAGGGTGAACCATTATAATATGGGGAGGTTTTATGGTCCCAAAATTTTCTTACAGTATATGTTTTATTATTTTTCTATTTAATTCAATTATTTTGGTTAAATAATATTTCCCCAAATTCATGAGAAGTCTAGGGGTGTTCTGCAGGTTCAAGGCATGAAAGAGAAGGAAAATAGAGCTTTCTGGGCATGTTTCATGGTTTTCGCATGGTTAGTGAAAATCATGAAGACCTCCCCTTGTAACTATGTAACCTCTCCCCCTTAGGTAGTAGATTTTGAATGGTTTTCACATGGTTTGGAAAACCATACAGGTAGATCATGCATCCCAGTAATGATGAGAAATTTAAAAAAAATGCAATTATGTGATTTTAAACCCTCATATGTGTTTCACCCTCATTTCTCTCTTTTGAACCCTAGTGAAGATCATGTGATCCCAAAATCTTCCAAGGGTGATTATCTTTCATTAATATGTCTTTCGGAGTTCCATCAGTTGTCAATAGAAGATCCAGGTAAGGCTAATCCCTCTCTAGCTTCTCTTTTTTTCTTTAGGGTTACAAACATTATCTTATCTCTATCAAAAGCTGTAAAACTCTTCTTACTCGATGAGATCTATATTGGTGATTCAATTGGTGGATGAATTATTATCCAAGGACTCTATTATGAGTTAATTTGGTAATGGATTTTTGGTTGGTGGTCTATAAGTTATTCCAATTGTTTTTATGTAGATTTTTGTATGTGTGTTGAGATATTTCTTCCATCTTGTTGTTCATTTTTTACCCATTGTATTATTTGTGAAATTCCATGTCTAAGTGATGAGGTGAACCACTCTAGGTCCTCGTTTGTTTTGTAGACGATTAATAAAATGTTATAGGGCCACCCGTTTGGTGAGCCAACATTACTAACCATAGGGATTAACAAATTTATGTGTGAAATGGATGTGTAATAACATAGATCCATTATTAAAAATTATATTATGGGTATATGAGTGGAAGATAGAATACTGATAATTGTTCCCAGGGTCAGTAATGGAATAAGGGGTTGTTGGGTTGATTGTCTAAGTCATATGAATGATAAATGAGCTAAATGAGTTAATTGAGATGGTGTTAACAGATTATGAATCACGATGAAATGTCTAAAATGATTAGTTCTGATGAAGTGAAGAATTTTTTGATTTGAAAATGGATTCTGAATTGAAGAACATGTAATTATTTTCATTTGGGAATGGATAACTATGTTTAATGGGTTGATACGTGGGAATTATGGGGTATACCTAATGGTTGGAATGTAAAAAATTGGTTGGGTTGTGTGATATAAGAAATGTACCTGTGAAATAGTAAATGGTCTATATGGGATAATGAATGGTAATATGTGAATATTGGCTAATGTAAGGAAATTATTGAACATACTTAATGGGTTAAGGCATGGGAGTGGGAATTGGGTTAAACGACCGTGAAGTATAAATGGAAAATGAATTAATGAGTTATGTGATAGTACTAATTCTCATGTTGATCTTTATCTAATGTAATTTATATTTTTAATGGTTGTGATGTGGTATGTGAGTGGTGAATGGATAAATAAGCATTTGAAAATGTCTTCGTATAGTGGGGGTATTGATGTGAGGTACTATTCCCATGGGGTGAGTTATACTGAGGCTCTAAAATCCACCCAAAATGGTTGGGTTATGGAAGGGAAAACTGATCTATTTCCATAACAGATTCCTTCCACTTAGAATAAGGCTTTGAGGTAAGAGTAATTCATAAGTTGTTTTTACATTGGGTTTATTCACATTGGAAAAGTTAGCATAACATGACATATTTATTAATTGGTTGTGGTCTAATACCCTATTTTTGGTTTGGATTGTTATACATGTTTATTGGTTAATACACAATGTTTCTACTGTTTCATTTTTTTTATTGTGACTTTCACTGGTAATGATGGTATAATCTCCCCGTGTTACCTGTTAGACCCTCACTACTATATGGAAAGATCTAGAGTATAGGGGAGCACACTTGAGGTAATTTGATTACTCAGCTTGGGGTACCGTTTTAGTGTCTCACGGGTCTGGGACGTTACATTTAACCTCTCTTTAACCCTTTTAAAATTTACCATGATAACAAATAATTATACTCTTTAAGGGTTAATATAGTTCATATAAATGCTAAAACGTCCCAGAAATGGACCATGGATGTTATTATAAACCTTATATTTACCACTTGTCCAAATATAATATTTTTAAAAATTTAATAACATTTAATAGGATATCATTTATTATGAAATATCAATAATCTCAAATAATATAAGTAGTTGTTAATTTCAATTTAATATTATAGATATAACACTTAAAATTAAAATAAGTTATTCTAACACCTACCTGAAATGACATAGTGATCTTCTAAATTTTTTTATCACATTAATTATCTCAATGATTATTATTTTTAAAATTATTAATATTATTTATTTGGTGTTTTCAACTAATTGAATAATTGATGCATCATCATTGTGTAAGAATTTAAGGAAATTATATATTCACCAAATAATTAAAAATATATTATCAATATGAATATAAATCTATTATATTCCAAAATAATATATATAGTGAAATATATCCTCTAGATAAAAAAATTAAAATATATTAATTTTATAAAAAACAATAGCGTAACATGTTTGAATATTCTTGAAATATAATACTCTAAATTTAATAATTACATTTAATTGAATAATGTAGTATTATGGATGAGATAGAAAAATAAAATAAAATAAAATTAGGTTTTTGTGTCCCTTAATAATCCTTATCTTTTTATTTTTAACTTTAATTATCATATTTACCCTTTACAATGGTAACAAAAATTAAAAGGGATTCAATTCATATTTGAGGAAAATAAATGGGGAATATTTATTCAATTTGTACCAAAAAATTTAAAATAAAGAATCAATTTTTCAAAATAAAAAACTCTTAAATGGGATAATTAAAATTAAAATCAATCCCATAAAAGGCAATGAATATCCACATTCTTCAAAAATTCATTTTTATGGCAAAAAATGCAATTATTCCAAAATATAATATAAGGATTATTAAAATGTAATTAATTATAATATATTTAACTAAAGTGACATTAATTTACATTTATATCAAATGTAAATTATAAAGTGACTTGTTAATATAATGAAAATGATCATTTTATAAAAATAATTAATTTTCATTATTAACTAAAAAAAATTCCATTTTATAAAATTATGAAAAATTCATCCAAATAATTTTGATATTATAAATCCAAAAATAAATATAATTTTTTCAAATTAATTTAGTGAAAAATTTAAAAATAATTATAATATTCACTCATAAAACAAAGAAAGAAACATTTTGTTGAAGAAAACATATATTTAAAGAATAAAATGTTTTTACTAAAAATTAATTTATTGTTTTAAAATAATTTTCAAAATAATATATATTTAGTATGAACATTATATTAATTTAAAAAATAATTATTCAGTGGTCATACTTACCAAATTAATGGGTATGTTATACAATTCACATTTAAATAATAATATTTCATTTTTCGTTTGAGATTAGTGTTAAATATCTTGTACACTATTGAGTTCCTTTTAAAATATAAAGATATTACATTATTCCCCATTTTATAAATTTAATCCTTGTAATTTTAACTGGGACTTTGTATCTCGGTTATTACTTCTCAAAAGTCCTTATTGGAAATCTCGCAATATATGATGGGACAAATTAATATTCACTTAAAATGAGATAAAGGGAAGTACAAATGTTATATGGAATAACACATATTAGTTTTCTAAGAAGGAAAATATATGTGGGAAGTGAAAACATCGATATGGAATAGAAAATTAACTCACAGATACTCATATAGGTTTCTACATGGTTATGATAAAGTTAGCTATTAGAAAACTGTAAATCTATGATGGGTCAAAAGACCATTGATTTATTAATAAGAAAAGTAACTAGATATATTTTTTGTTTCTAAAACATTTTCCTAGAGTTCAGTAATTTATTTACCATATAAAAAAATAACATAAATACAAAAACTTTGTTAGAAAATTAAATGTTCATGATTTAATCAATTTACACCACAATCAAATTTTTTCTCAAAATGATGAGTATTTAAGATGAATTTTTTCTTCCTGATACACTATAATCAAATTATAATGAATAATATATTTCATAAAAAGTATTAGAATCTATTCAAATTCTTTTTATAGATTAAATAAATCCAAAATGATTCGTACAAGATAAGATAATATACCAAAATTAGTAAACATCCATTCTTAGAAAAATACTTTAATAACCAAAATTCATCATTAATATCCAATGTTATGCATTGATCATTCAACAATAATGGTCCTGAAAATTCCTAAAAAATATTTCATAATTTAATTGTAATCAATTAATCAATGAGATTTCATCACATTGTCTTCCAATATGAATTTTAAAAATTATCTCCAAATAAAATCAATTATGGTTGGAGTTTCATATCATAATTTAATTTCCCTAGTTGCATAATTTACATGTTATGAAAGTAATATCCATAAATAAAATTAATCATCATAAATCCCCAATAAAATCATTTTTTATTCTAAAATATAATCCAAATGTTCTTTCTCAAACAAAATCAAATAGTATTCTTTATACATTAATCCTATAAGGTTCGAAAAATTATAAGCCTCTTCTAAAATAACATTAATCATTTAATCACAAAATTAAATTTCAATCCCATAATTATCTATACAATAAAAAATAAGATCCCCAAAGTGAAATTTTCATTTATCTATCAGATCACTTAAATAACGAACACCATTTCATATAAACCATGACATTATATAGGCCATTGGTAGATGATACCATTTCCGCCCTTGAGTTGTGGGTTTAATCCTTGAGTCTTTTCTTGATGTGATGGGTTATCACCCAACCTATCATTTTTATTTTTTCTAAAACTATACTCCTTTTAAAATTCCATGAAATGTGATAAACATCCTTAATACATTAAACATTAAAGAAATATTTTGACCTTGATAGTTATCTCAAAACATTAATCTTGAATCTAAATTTTTTTATCACACTTGATTACATAAAAATAAAAGATTTTATACACCTTAATTATTATTAATAACATTAATACATACATAAAAAAAATTAAATTTCATTCTTCCTCAAATAATTCCATATTTTAAAATTAAGGTTTACATATACCTATCCCTAAATATTATTATCCACATTAAAATTCCATCACATAATACCTCAATAGGGGTAACTAAGACACCTAAATAATTTCCAACCTCCAACAAATATAACCATTATGGTATCAATAATACATAATGTAAAATCACAGGAAAACATAATAATATATAAATTTATCTATACCATTCTCTGATACCAACATTAAGGGACCAACTTTAAACATCACATAATATAGTGTGTTTATACTAGAATGCACATAATTTGATTCCCAAATATCATTTAGCTTTAGAGTATTAGATAATTAGGTCAACATATTACAAATTAAATCTTTACATTATATGTTGACAGTTATACTCAGTATCTATTTTTTTCATAAAACAAAATAATTTAAAATTATAAAAGATTTCTTTCCCTGACAAAACATCACGACTTTAAACATTACTTATATCACCCATCCATAAAACATATGAAATGATTTAAAAATGTGGTATGAGAACTAAAATATTAGTAATGGAAATAAAAATAAAAAACCATTAGTCTACTGGAAAACATTAAAACCATTTAAAACCTTTTTTGAAAGACATACATTTTCATCTGAGAAGGGTATCAATTTTTTCCTTCAAACCCATCCTTATCTTACCTTTTTAAATCAAATTATCTCCTAGGAAACTCTTTAGTAAGAATAGAAATGTACTTTTGGTTACATGGGAAATAATAATCAAAACCCTTATAAAACCCCAATAAGAACCCTTAAAAATTGGAATCACCATACGACCAACTTCAAATATATTTCTATGTAGAAAAAAATCATTATGTGATGTGTTGGGGCACTATATATGAGCACCTATTATATAATCCACAATAAGCTCACCGATGACATATAATGGGTCTCAAACCTTCTTAAATAATTTACAAGGACCACATAATAAATTAATCCCTCAAATTATCTATTTATACCATGTAAAAAACACTTTCAAAAATTGGAGTAACCATTTCTTTAAAAATCACTTCTTAGAATCTAAAAACATCACAGGTAATAACGAATTAATTTTATATGAAATGAACTATATAAATATATAAAAGAAGATTAAATTCATTGAATTACCATGATGTTGTGAAATTCTATTCATAACATATATGATAAAATATACAACCTTTTTGAATTTTGAAAAAAGAGTTGAAAGATGAACTTTAAATATGGATTTTTAAAAGAAAATCCCATGTAACATTTGAGATATTTTCTTTAGAATCCCATGAAATAATAAAAATAATCAAAACATTAACTATCATTATAATATGAAAATTTATGACGTTACATGTAAAATGGGTTGTATATACATGTCATAAAATAAAATGGGTGCATAACGTCAAAATGTCTCTCAACAAAAGAAAATTGAGATGAATTTCCATACATTGAGTTTGAATCATCATGTACGTTCTCTATATTCTGTAATAATAAACATAGAATAATTATTTATATAAATAATCCACTTTTTTGATTTTATTATTCCTTTTAGTTTATATATTACCATTCTATATTTAATTATTTAATTATTATATTCATATCGGATGCATTGGCGACATTAATTTCATAATTTTAAAATGGATTTGGTAAGTGTAATGTGGTCAAAAAGGAAAAAATTCCATAATCTCCAAGTCAAAAATCAGGAAATAGTTTTAATTTATTAGCATCACTTATTCTATAATAACCAATCATTATATATGGTTATGAAAATGAACTATGATATAATCTTGGAGACAGTAGGCTTACGTACGCATGAGTAATATTTCTATTTTTAAAAGATCATTATGGAAAAAAGGTAAGTATTATTTTATCTTTATATGATGATCATAATATAATAAATATCATATATTTTCAATTATACATATTTTTCTATATCATCCATTTTTTTGTGTTGTGAAAAATGAATCACCTCACTTCGGCTAAGGTGGTAGTCCACACATATGCAAAAAAGATGTTATCATTTTTTGGAATATGGAAACATAAAAAAGAAATTGATATATTATATATTAATAATGATAAATATTTCATGGATATTAATATATAATCATTAATTGCATCTTTAAATTCCATCTATGAGATATGGTGACAGAAAACAAATTACATCAGATTACGAGGTGGTAGTACATCGTACACATGGATGAAGGTTTAATTTACCAATTGATGGAAGTGGAGATGGATATAGATTGTCACAGTAAAATAATGACACAATAATATTTAAAAATACTACTATTATTATATAAATATGGTTATGAAATATTTAAAATATGTTTAAGAATAAACAAAACTAAATCAAGTGGATGAAAACTATACCTATTCTTTGGAAAACATATTTGATTAACACATAAAGCCTTATATGGTTGTTGTTATATCAAATATATTACCTATAAAATGATGTTAGGGATCCTAAGAATGGTTTATTGTATTTATTTACTTAAAAATGAGTTTTTAAGTGTGAAGGATTGAGAATAGTAGGTTACCTTTTATAAGATCGGTGGGGTACTCTAGAATTTCTAAAAAAATTAAATTAATATAAAATAATATTTAACTCCAAATGGAACCAAAAAAATTTATTAAGTATTTAGGTTGACTATGGGTATAAATCATCTCTTTAAATAAATTTTTGAGATGATTAAGTCACTCTCTTACCCCTATCATTTGTTTTTACACCTCATAACTCTTTTAGAATTTACTATGACAACTAGGTTTTTAAATATTTGAGGGAAAATATAATTAATATAAAAAGAAAAAAGTCCCCTAAATGGACCATGGATGATATTATCAGACATATACTGATCACTTTTCGGTATCTAATAGTTTTAATTCTTTTATATCATTTAATAAAACATTAGTTATTATAAAATATCAATAATTTTTATTTTTAGAACTATTCAGTACATTGATAAATACAATATCAATATAAATAATAAAATTTGATGAAATTATTTAAAAAAATATGTAACATGTCAAATAAATCTATAAAATTCAAGTATAATATTATTTTTCTCAATATATATTGCATTTAATATTATCAATATCATTTTTTTTATTTTTCCATTAACTGTATTATTCTTCTGTCAACATTGAGTAAGAATTTAAAGTAAATATTTTTCACTTAAATTTTAAAATAAATTTTCATGATGAATTTAAATATTTCATATTTCAATATACTATTTTAGGTGAAAACATCCTCTTGATAACACCACAATATAAATGCTATAGTCATTGAAAACACAAGTGTGACATGTTTGACGTTTCTTGAATAAAATAATATAAATTTCATAATCTCATAAAAAACAGAAATCATATTCTAATTAATTTAATATGGTATTATTATGGGAAAATAAAAATCATAAAAAAATTATTTTATGTTTTGTGTCACTTCATAATGCATTTCATTTTACTTTTAATAGTAATTACTCAATTTATCATTTGTAGTGGTGAAAAAAATTTCTAAGGTTACTAATCATATTGAACTAAAATAAATGTGAAAAATATATGAATTTTAAACCCACTAATTCAAAATATGAATCCATCTTTACAAATTCATAATTTAAATTGGGAGATATTTAATTTAAAATGAATCCCACAAAAGGTAAAGGCAAATTATTTTCTTGAAAAATGTGTTTTAAGCCCAAAACACCACTGATACAAAACAATTTTATAAGGATGCTTAAATTTTATCAATTAGTTGATATAAAAAATTATTTTTTCTTAAGAGAAATTAATATAGAATTGAAATTAGAAAAAAAAAACTTTCTCGTTTAAGGAAATTTTAATTTTTTCAAAATTTGTTACTTTTAACTATTCACTAATTATTTAATATTTTTCAAAAATTATAAAATTCACCCTAACATAATTTTTACATTATTAATTCCAAAATTAAATACATTTATTCAAATATATTTTTAAAACCTCTAGATATTAATTATATAATTTATTTATAATAAGAAGAAAAAATTATTTTTTATGAAATCATATTTTTAACGAATAAATTGAATTTACTATATATTATGTGATTATTTTGTAATCATTTACCAATAAAATAATAATGAGTTGGGAGCTTATATTTATTTCATAAATAGATAATTCCTATTCTTACCCACTAAATTAATGACTATGCTATACTGATCAGTTTTAAATAACAATATTTCGTTGTTTTTATATGTTCGGTGTTACATATCATGTACGCTATTAGAAATCGTATTTTCTTTTAAAATCATAGGAAATTACAACACCAAAAATAAGAGAAAATTGTAATTTCATGTTAGGTAACTTCTATTCCTAAATTTTTTGTCATTTAATTGAGTTTTTAAATTTACCAAAAAGGGGAAGTTAAGGCCTTAGTACATTAGGCCTTTTGAAGTACTAGAATAAATTAAATCTACAACATACCAATTGGATATGACCCCTAAACATTCTAAAGAAAAAAATATCTTATATATTTCATTACTAAGGAAATATATTCCAAATAAAAAGAATATTATCACATATAAGGGAACATAATTTGAATCTAAATTATTTCACAATAACGATACTATACAGATTCGTTACACGAGAGGGAATATTTCATGAAATCAAATAAATAAATTATTTAAAGTCCTATAGATAAATAACAACATTTAAGAGGGAAATTGATATCCATAATAATCAACTAGAAATGAAGATCCATATTTTTTCAATAGTTTATATATAACATAATTTTGATAATGAAATTAGTTGTGGGCTAGAATTTGATACCTCAAATGATACTATAGCCGGTAAATTCTACATCATAAACAACAATGAAATATTCCATTATAATATCATTGGTACATGTGTTTATTTAATATTAAAATTTTAGAATAGGAAATTATCCAAAAATAACTACAATTTTTAATTTATTACACCAAAATTAACTTAATATGAATTTTTCAGCTTTTTTTAAAAAAAGGTCGATTTTACTCGATAAATACAGTTTTCATTGAACATAAATTTTTATATTATTATCATTATATAATAGTTAAATAGAATTTAAAAAACCAATTCATGTAAATAAATATTAATTTAATGAAAACCAATATGTATTTCAATATTTTATTTGAACTTATAGATCATATTTCCAATATATTAATAAATAACTAAAATAGTATATTATTATAAAAAAATGTTTTGGGTCTATTTCATAAAATCATATATTTTCAAGGAGGATTTAGTTCTGGATAAACATGAAGGCCACAAAAAAATTATTTGTATAATAATAAAACAATTTATTTCATTAAAATAAATATATAATATAATTCTATCATATATATAAATCTGGGACATACAATTTTTATTTAATTAAAGAAAATTTTATGTGGTTAATTGTATTTATTTTAAATTTATCATTTCACATCTTTAGAAATTGAATTTTATAAAATGATTTTAAAATTTGATATTAAGAGTATCCAATTAAAAAAAGGTAAATCATTTCCACCACTTCAAGTCCAAACTTTCCACAATATTTCTTATTTAAATTAGGTAGAATTTCTCTTCCTAGAACCGTATCCCCTGTTCACAAGATTTTTTCACCAATTATTAAAATAAATCCTTCATTTCCATGGAGGATTCCAAGGAAATTTCAAGCCCTCGGTATGAGTATTATCAACTTGTTAGTTTTTATTCATAATTACCATCCTCCAATTTTATTCTAAAGACAATATTATAATTATATTATAATCATTTATATAATGTAATATAACTATGTAACATTTATGATCAGTGTTTATTCATATACCCCATCCATTAAGAAAAACCAAATTGGCATTCATGCATTTTATGGACTACCACCTCGACGACGCAATGTGATTTATTTCCCTTCTCTATATTACAAGGGTGGATATATTTATGGGATTAGTGGATAAATATTATATTGATGATATCATTAATGTTCTAGTAAGATAAAATATTTACCCTTAAAAATTTAATTATCAAAAAAATATCATTGTTAATTTAATCATTTAAAATAATGTACTAATTGGATAATCTTTTACTCAAAGTGTGCAATATTTTGATATCCATTAATTAATATTTTACACACTTCCAATTTTGATATATAAAACTAATAGACACAAAATATGATAACTGTGATTCTATAATAATGATATTTCAAAAAAAACCACCTTGTAATCGTTAATTAAATCGGGCGATGGTAATGTTTTGGTCGGTTTGACCACCTACATGAACAATACTACACATTTATGTCATGAATGATTATTATAAATTATTTAGTGGTATAATAAGATTATATTTTTTAATTTTTTTTCTAGATATGTAATATCAATATAAAATTTTCTAATTAATAAAACACCCTTTGTTTGTCAAAAATTCCGAAAACACACTTATTAACTAATTCATCTTTAATGATAAGGACAAAAAACATAATTAAACGAAATTAAAAAAAATAAATTTTTATACATGATCCCTAAAACAATATTTAATGACATATTACTGAAGAAATTATTTTTTATAATGAATATATGCACCGTTATTACAAAACATGCACAAACAACCAAAACCATAAATGACCGACGTAAACAATAAAGGGAATTCATGTAGAGAATTTATATTTATAGAGAGTAAAAATGAAAAATAACTCATTATTTTAATGAATTAAGTTATTAATATATAATGGTTAATTATACATGAGGTTAAATTATTTTCAAGGATGTTAGTATAAAAGGTAAGAATTCTCCAACTCAAATTCCTCTCTTTGAGACTTGTATTGTATTATGCAAATAATTTCCTTTATGTGGTGTATATACAACCAATTTAAGATTTAATTTCATTAAATTAATTTATTCATAGTAATTTATGATCAATTTAAACCCTTATATATCATGAGTTCTTGATTTAATTTATACAAAATCCATTACTGGTCTTTATCCATCTTAATTTTCATTTTTTTGGGAATCATGTTATATTCACCTCATATTTCTTTATGTGTGGTGAAAATATTAATTTGGAATAATATTAATATATTATACATGAAATATAATGTATTTACATGTTTAAATAATTTTCCCTCCCTCATATTCTTTGAATTCAAAATTTACAAAAATGATTTTAAAACACATTCTTTTATAGCGTAGAATACCATCCAATATTTCGGTAATGGTAAGGTATGTGTGGTTTTCAAAGAAATAAATCTATGTATGGATACTATAAAATGGGTATTTTGATGAAATATATGATCCTAGGGGGAAAAACTATATAAAGCGTTTGACAGTGCATTGACTCAATCATCACTCTACTGAACAATGAATGTGTCTAAGATTTCACACATGTCTAGATAATGATGGAGGATATAATTTGGAATGTTAAATCACTCTTTATAAACCATAATGTAAGACCTTTCCTACTACTTGATGGTTTTAATTACTATTAAAGATATTTAATCCCATTACTATCTTCTATGTTCAATTCCACACATTTAGTGTACCCTCACAGATATATTTAATTGATAAGATCACTTATTATTACTTTGAAAATATTCCACAGTTTCAATGATTATTAAATAATAATCACCTTAAAATGCACATTATTATATTTAATGGTGAAATATTTTATTCCCAAATTTCTCATTATATATATATGATTTATTCAACATTTTTTTACAAAGGGAATCACATGAAAGGTCTTGATGATTCTTATGATGAATTATTAGACTTAATTAGGTGTCAAGATGTACATGGAATTATATATCCCCATGATGCATTGATCAGTTTCATGTGAAACAAATTGGGTATTTGTGCATTACTCTTAACATTATAAGAATATGTCATCGTGAAAGTCCTCGACAACATATTTTGATGTCAATAATTATGCATTATAGCTGTATGAGATCAGTGATTATTGTTATCCACAATTTCATTTTTTGTGATGCATATAGAAATACATCAATTTTAATTTAGTATAGATTAATTTTTTTTCATTAATTACCTCCATATCACTTATTCAAGGATTATATTATAAAATATTTTGTCACATGCTTCACTTATTAAGCATCTGAGATCACCCTTATTTGTTTTCCTTTTTCCCAAGAAAACTAGAGGGGGACTATGTGTAATTTTTAGGGATGTGTTGGAATGGATGATCTTGTTCTCATAATTTTTTTAGGATATATCATATGTTTTAAATGTAATTAATTTATTTATCTTGTCTTACATGACAAGTAATCTATTGGATCCTCTGGGAACTCTTGTATTTTGTATCAATTATGAAATTTGACTACCAGATATGGTTTTCAAGATTCTTATATGTTAAAATAATTTAATTTTAAAGAATTATAATTTTATCATATATATCACATATATTTTTTAAATATTTCCTCATTATGAATAATTTAAAGGGGAAAATAAAAATGGATCAGATAGCTTTGTGGAGATGGTTTTCTACCCATACACATGATTGAAATTATTATTTTACAATAGTTAGAAATGTGATATAAAGTGACTATAACATTAAGATAACAACATCTCATTTTATTAATGAAACTCATTTCATCATGTTTAAATGCATATAGAACATTTGGAGGTTGTTTACAAAGAATGAAATAAGAAAATGATCTGTAAGAATATATACAATTTCATCTGGTATACTCTATTGAAAAGTACATTAAGGTTACATGGATGAGTATTTTGGGGATATCCACCCATAATGTCATATATTGGGATGTTAGAGGAGAATTTAGGAAAGAATTTGTTGAGATGAATTTATCAAGTGATATAAATGATGTGGTTGAGTTGTCTTTCATTTTTTGATGCATCATTTAGTTATTTTTTTTGTTATAGTTTTCTAGGTTAATGGTTTTCATTTTTAAAGGTTAAATCATCCCCCACTCATTTTAAAACCCTTCATAATTTATTTACAACCTTTGGCATCTTGGGGATGTTTCCTAAGGCCTAGTAATCATTTATTGTATTCTAAATCCAATTAGGATAAGAGGGTGTATATCATTTTTTGTTAATTTGCAGTTAACATCCCTTACACGTCATGTACATGTCCTACTAACATGAATACATAGCATGTAATGGAATTTACACAGTGTGTAACTTCTAGTCATGTCATGTAATAGGTATGTAGCTAGTCGCTTCATGTTTACATCCATTTTCTTAAGTACAAACCAAAAATAAATGATTCATAACTCAAAAAAAAAAGAATTAAGTTTTTACAAAATTCCCTCCACAAAAGAATTTGTCCCCAAATTGCCATTCTAAGGGTGGTGAAGAAAAATCTAAGAACAGCTTCGAACACTATGATTGTACTTAAGCATCCCTCTCCTAGGACTTATCTTGTACTCGACCCAGCTGCCACATAACCCACACTAGTGGAGAATAATATCCACATAGAACCTTCTTAATAAGATACACAATTCATATAGGATGATCTTCAAAGAATACATCTACCTATAACTCAACATCCTCGGGATGAAAAGATTGAGACAATTATAAAAAGTAACATCATAATTGAGAAACATCAAAGACATCATGCCTAGACTGATACCTATAATGTAACTACAACTGATAGGAAACTGTCCCAACTCTTTCCAGAATATTGAATGGACCGATGTTTATTGGTGAAAGATTACCATGTATCCAAATACTTTTGTGTCCCAACCTCAGTGTAACATGTATGAAAACCCAAACCCTAACCTTAAAATTTAATGGTCATGTGCAGAAATCAGCCTACGATTTTTGAAGAGACTGTGTAGTAGCCATCTAGTTCTGAATCAACTCTACCTATTTTGTGGTCTCCTAGAAAATACGTGGTCACAACATATCTACCTCTTCTTCCTCTATCCAACACAGGGGTGATTGACATAGACTACTATACAAATCCTCATATGAAACCATCTGAATATAA
The DNA here is from genome assembly GCA_963277665.1 of Viscum album. Classification (NCBI taxonomy): domain Eukaryota; kingdom Viridiplantae; phylum Streptophyta; class Magnoliopsida; order Santalales; family Viscaceae; genus Viscum; species Viscum album. Next base: position 1,708,749,155 of record OY728165.1, on the reverse strand, counting down.
TACTAAAATCTATTGTAATAGGTGAACTCAACCAGGGAGTATGTGTTTCTCCAAATAACTCGTGAAATCCAAGATGCATGCCTAAAGCTTGTCCGTTAGTACCTGAATTATGCACTCTAACTATCCAACTCTCTGGTTGGTAAGTTATTGTCAAAAGAACCTGTGTATCTAGTGCCCATTGTATCCCTTTCCAAAAAAAAAACAATAAGTAAACTAGGAATACCTATCTAAAATGTTAGAATGTGGGACCCATGCAGTTGTAAAATATCATAGATGTACAACATCCCAATATCATCAACACTGAAGGTTTATTTGATCAGAAATAATTGTGCAACCTTTGTTAGCTGGCCAACAACAATACACAAAACATCATTACCTCAATGAGACCTCAATAATCCCATCATGAAATACATCGACATCATACAACTTCCACTCAAGAATGGGTAGTTGATGTAAAATTTAGGTTATTCTCTGATGTTCCTCCTTCACCTTCTGATAGGTGCAACACCTCAAAACAAAACCAGCTACATCTCTTTTCATTCCTAGCCACCAATACTGACAATGCAAATCTTGATAATCTTGGTGACACCATGATACACATCCCATACAGAGCCATGATAATCTAGCATCATATTTTCACGCATGTCTGCAGGAACCCATATTCATCCTTGTAAACATAGGATCTCATCCTCACGTATGGTCCAACCAAGAGGAGGGTCATCATCTACCCCAAACTCTCATATAACTATGCCTTTATAATCTGATTGTTGCCTCATCCTCACTGTGTCCAGTAGGGTAGAGTTAATATCTAAAGATTAAATAAATTTATGTTCTTTCTTGTAGTGCACCTCCATGTTCATCTTGATGAAAAATCAATAATTTGGAAGTTGCTACTAGCCCAACGCACTGCCTATCTCCGGGTCCTCCATCTTAGTACATCAGCCACTACATTGCCTTAACCATGCTTCTAGGTAATCTCGAAGTCAAAATAATGAAGGTATTCTAACAAACTTTGCTACATAAAATTCAAATCATGTTGTGTAAATATGTACTTTAGGATTTTGTGGTCCGTGTACACCACAAATCACTATCTCAATAAGTAATATCTCCCAAAATGTAATGTATGAACAACTACAGCTAACTCGAGATCATGTGTCTAGTAATTCCACGCATGTGGCCTCAACTACTGAGACCCATAAGCAACGACTCGATCCCCTTTAATAAGAAATTCTCCCAACTTGATACCTTATGCATCATATCACACAGTGTAACTCTTTCCTAGATCTAGAAAATTGGTATTGGTGTTGAAGTAAATATCCCATTCACCTCCTAAAAGGTTTTCCCATAGAAAACTTTCTAGACATACTTCAAACCCTTTTTAGTCAATCATATAAACGGTGATACTAAACATTAGATGTACTAAATGAAACACCTTTAGTAAATATCCATCCCTAGAAAACTCTTCCCCTAAAAGATGTTCTTGGGAAACACCCAGAAAAATATTGTATTCACCTTCTCATGGTCAAATGATACTCCTGTATCTGAGATGATGTGACATAGGAAGTGAATCTGATCCATCCAAAAGTGGCACTTTGTAAACTTAGTATATAACCAATACTCTCTCATTGAACCCAAAATGATCTCAAGATTGGTGGAACAGTTGTTTACATTATTATAATACACCATGATATCACCCACAAAAATAAAAACAAAAAAAATAAAGATAAGTATGGAATACTCAGTTCATTAGTTACATAAAGACTTCTGGTGCATTTTTGAGACTAAACGACATGACGGGATATTCATACAACCCATACCTACTCTGAAAAGCTATGATAGTTATGTCAGATGATCTATCGTGCCTCTTCTGGTAACTTTTAATGGGTTTACACTTCAGTTTAGTTCATTCACTCGTAAAATGTGAACCTTGAAAATTAATTTCAACTAAAGTGTGTTCTTGACCTTGTAGAGTCATTCCATCACAAAGAACATCAGTTATATTCCATGAGGATGTCGATGATCATACACCATAGATAGTAGGCCATGGGATACCAGTGTATCCTCTAGTCATTCTAGTTGCGGAACTGGATTTTATACACGATGTAGGTACTGATTCCCAATTCCATGAAGGCTTTATAAAGTTTATTCAAACCTTTCAAGGAGCCCTAAAATCTACCACTTCTTAGATAGTGATGATGGGAATGTTCCAACAACACCATCCAGACACATTTTCTGGGGACAACAGACCATGGTATGTAGAGTCATAGATAAATTCCATGTTATCGATCTTCAAGTATCTAGAGACACCTCCTGAGAGGAGGGTAATACTTGTGACTTATATGTTGCTTGATTCCTCCAAGAGATGGTGGGACTTGATTACTCAAGTGGGGAATCATTGGGATAAGGAATGATGGGACTTTCATACAGTCTTATATGACTATTACCATCCCAAGATTTTAAGGACCGATAAATACTGGGAGTTTATGCATTTGGAGTAGGGCACACTGTCAGTTATAGACTATTATTCCCTTCTTACCGAGTTCTAGTGGATGACACCTATTTTTATGGGTGATGATTTATCAATCGTGATTGGACACGATATAATAGGGAATTAATTTCTTTTTTTCTCTCACTATGAAAGGAAAAAAAATAAATTAACCTCTTTTCACTCATTAAGTAAGAATAAGATGTATATTTTCTTTTAATGTATTCATGGTATTAAAGTACCAAATAGATATTCATCAAATGTGATTAATTTGGTGTCATTGAAGGATTTTAAATTAATTACCATGAAATCTTAGGATTGTCATATTATGGTTGAACAACTTCTACTGGTTGCATAAAGGGTCATATTGAGGACACCTATCATAATGAATATCACTAGGTTATATTATTTTTAAAAATATATTATTACAAAATTCATTGATCAAAATTTGTTAGATGTGTTGGAGAATGAATTTTTTCTCATTATATGTCAATTGAAAAAGTATTTCCCACCAACATTTTTTAATACCATGGTTCATATGGTGGTTCATTTGGTTTGTGAGATAAAAATATGTAGTATAGTTTATTTATAGTGTATGTATACCTTTAAAAGTTATTTAAATCTTTTGAAGGGATATTTTAATAATTCTCATCGACCAGTGGCCTCTGTTTTTCATAAAATATGTATATGATGAGGTGATTGAATTATTTAATGATTATTTTTGTGATGTTGAGAATAATGGTAACCCGATATATCAAAATGTTATTATTGATAGTAAATTTATATGGATTTATGGATTAATGGTAATGTTCATTCCATATGATGAAGTGATTAATGTAAATTTATAAAAAAAAATAACACCATGAAAATTCTAAAAGAGTAAATTTTATTCGATAGCATGCATATCACACAACACCAAGCGTAGAAAGGAATATGACCTCTTATAATTTATGATATATTTACTATTTAATATATTCTATAGATTAAAATTCAATAAAAATTGAGTTATCTTGAATGCAAGAACATCTTTTTTCTTATATGTTTCCCTACACGGAATACCGAGTTTTACCGAACGACAATATTTTGTTACAATATTACTATTTTATAAAATAATATGTAAACAATATATTAAATTAGTGGTTAAAAATATGATTAACTAACTTAAGAAAATAAATTGTTGAATTTAATTTTTATAAATAAATTAGAAATTAATATAAGTTTCAAATAAAATAACACTACTACAAAATGGTACTTTAAAAGTGGTAACATTTATCATCTCTATAAAAATACACTGAGAAAGTCTATCTTTATCAGTGCTAAATAAAAGCACTGATAAAGGTAACCCTTTAATAGTGATTTTTGATTAGCGATGATAAATGATACCTTTATCAATGTTATATTTCATCGCTGATAATGGTTACCATTAATCAGTACTTTATTTTTAGGGCTGATAAAAGTACCCTCTATCAGCGCTAAAAATAAAAGCACTGATAAATGGTAAACTTTACTAGTGTTAATAACATTGTCGATACAGGTCCATAAAAATGAGATTAATAAACAAAGGAAAATAAAAAACGTAACATTTTCATTAATTAAATAACTATTGTTAAAAATCAATAAACAAAATATACATATATATTGATGTAAAAAATTAATAAATAATATATATTAAATATATAGATATGTAAAATGAATAAAATGAAATAATTAAAGAAATATAAAATTAAAATGAGTAAAATAAGAAAAATATTAAGCATTTTATTAATTAAATAATTATTTAAAAAATAAATAAATTTAATTTACATTTATATAGATTATAAAAATTGATAAATAGTCTGTAAAAAATGTAGATATATAATTAAATGAATATATAATTTTTAAAAAATAATAACAAATAAATTTAAAAAATATTTAAATAATTATTAATGAAACAATTATTAATAAAAATGAATAAGTATAATATATATATATATATTAAATAGTAACAAACAATATATTTTAAATAAAAATATATATAAAATGAAGGAAATGTTAATTAAAAGCAAATTAATATCTTATTAATTTATAAAATTGTTTGAATTTTCAATTCAACATATATAAAATTTACTTTGTTTCATTTATTTCATGCATATATATATATAATTAAATTTTATATGAAAACACACACACAAATGTATTTATGCAATATAATGGAACACATACAGCTAATATTTTAAAAAAATTATTCAAATTTTAGAATATTTTAGAATTTCATTATAACATGATACATTTAATATATTATGTTTTTATTCAGTAAATTTTATTTATTTATTTTTGATACTATTACAGTTAGGGCATTCATTTTTTATATATATTTTTTATATTTTTTTTAATTTTTAATTTGATCATTTTCTATTATTTATTTATATATAATTAATTACTATTATTTAGTATTTTCAATATGTACTCAACTTTACATATATATATATATATCCATAGTTTTTTTATAATTAATATTCAATTAATAAAACTTATCCATTTTTCAATATTTTTTATGTGTAATCATTTTGAATTATTCAATTTCACTCATTTTTTAAATGCATGTATTTAAGATTATATATCCACTAATACTATTAAAAATATATTTTTAAATAAATATTTATAAATAAGTATATTAATAAATTTATATTCACTATATTTATAGATTTTTATATTTATAACTATTAAAAATAAATAATTAATATTTTTTAAATAATATTTATATAATTATAAATATATATATTTAATAATTATTAAATTATAATAAATTTATATAAATAAATACATTATCAATTATAATATTATAGCACAATTAAATAGAATCTTTATCAGTGCTAAAACATTAGTGATGATAAAGATGATTTTTATCAGCTCTTTTTGAGCACCGATAAATATTCCTTTTATAAGTGCTTTTCAATTTATTGTTGATAAGAGTTATATTTGATAATTATTTTCTAAAAGTTTTGTTAAATGTCTTCCTGGTCTATTTAAAAGAAACATAACTGGTACTCAGTTAGTCAGAATTCTCAAGCTCTCACAGAACTCCTCTACTACCAGCGTGACTCACCTACGTTCCCTAGGATAAATTAAAGTTATAATCGAATGTGTTCTATTTTATATTTTTCATCTATTGTTTTTCCAAATTTTGGGTTCCGTGATTCGAATTTTTGGGCTATTATTAACCATGATGAACCCTAAATCTCATCTCCTCACCACTACTAGCGTCACTCCTCTATCTTGATATAAGGATCATAAAGATGATTCATGATATTAGTCACCAGAATTTGTGGCCCATAATCATTAAATGAATCATAGAATTCCTCCCTAAATTGTTTTCCTATAATACGGTGATGGAAAAATACAAAAAACCAACAAATACTCTTTAAATACTTTCTTTTCCTATTTGGAAATGTGATAAAATTATGATGGATTTCATGACCATTATTTAAAGATCTACAAAATATAAAGACTTTGTGTGGGTTATAATGGAAAAAAACTAATATGAACAACTTATTACATATTTAAGAGGTGTCTTTAGTTGATGGACTCGATTAATTGTATTCCAAAGAGATAATAATTCTTCCAGGTACCCCATCTAGTGTTGTATCTGATAGGGATATGATGTTTTTATCTTTGTTATAAAAAGGGAAATAATTTTCAATGAGGTTATGGGTGAAATTTTATAGTTTTATTATTCCACAAACTAATATCCATTTTATCCAGACTATCTTGATATTAGAGGATATTCTTTGATCCTTATTTTTTATCTCCAGTTGTTCATGGATGGATTAACTTTCCTTGGTGAAATTAGCTTATAAAAGAATTTATAAATCACTTATCCAGATAGACCCATATGAGGAATTATATTTAATAAATATTTACTCTTTTATGTTTTATAAAGATAAAATCATTTCCTATGAATATCCATTATCTTTTCCAAGAATTAATAGACCGAGTGATGTTAATTCAAAATCCTTTTGAAACTACTCAATGTCGGCCAATGTTCTACAGTAACCATTAGAGGTGACCCATGTAATTTAATGTTAATTATAATGTTTTTATTTATGTTTCATTGAGTTTTTTTCACTAATGGTTTATAAATAAGTAGAAATTAACATTGAAATACATCAAAACTTTTACAATTCATGGAAAATTCTATGGAATTTCTAAATAGTTAGCCTTGCACATATGAATACCCAATAGTTGAATCTATTCCCTCACTAATCTAGATAAATCTAATTAAGTATTAAATTCTTGAGGCTATGAAGGTTTTAAATTCCCTATCTGATCTAACGTTTCAATCCCCATTAATTTTAGTATTTTAGTCTCATTTTCGGTGTGTTTCGTTGGGAAAGGGGAGTTAAAAGAAGGGTTTGAGGATTTTATGGGAGATAATGGTGTAGAGATAGAGGTTCCCTTGTGAGGTATGCATTATGTACCTAATGGAAAAGAACTAGGTACTTGTTGATAGTATTGTGTATGTAGGGATGCTATTAACACAACCAATAACTTGGTTTCCTAGTATTATGTATACAGTGGTACCTTTGTGATTTTATTAGTGTTGTGGGTTGTTGATATTTTTAATCCTAGGAAACTCATATACTATGTAAATCATGGCCCACCAACATATTGTTAGGTTAATCATGTAAACTACGTCCTTATTTTGGTGGTTTAGTGTGAATTATGTCTCATTTTGGTCTCAATTTTTGTGAGTAAGAATTTAAAATGAAAACAATTTTCAAAATTAAAATGCTTTATTTAAATTGGAATCTAAATTTTAAAAAATGGGATTTAAAGGTAATTGTTTTGGAATGAAATTTTTTATAATATTGGGCTTGGTGATAAAGTGGTAAGTATGGCCCTTGGTATTCCTTATCAGTGTTTTCATATGTGTGGGTGTGTGAGGAATTGATCCTGAACCTGATTTTATGATTTTTGTGTTATTCATAATATGCTACATGTAAAGGCCCCCAATGTTTCATGTGGATCTTTCCCAAATTATGATTCTCCTCTGTTGCTACCCATCTTCTTATTAAATTTATGTTCATTAGAGGCAATGAAGTGTATCGAGGAAGTAGAGAATGTCATCATTATGTTGGGAAATCCCAAATTTGTTAGTGTTCATGATGTTCTAGGCCTACTTGGGGGGTCCAACTTTGGAAGAATGTGATTTGTTTTCCCCACCAACGATGCAAGTTGAGATGATGTGGGAAGGTTTGAAGTACATATTTTTCCGATGGTTTATACCTGAGGAGGTGAAGAAAAATAAAAGGGAATAACTCATGAGTGTTAAGTAAGGTCAGGGGATGATTAAGGCTTATTGTTAACACTTCAAAGAGCTTGTTTCCTTTACAAGGAGGTGGTGTTTTAGGATCAGTTGAAAGAAACTCTTTTAATTGGGGGTCTTCATCCATGGATCATGGAGCATGGACTCTTCTCCAAGGATTTCAATTTTGAGAAGTTAGTGGAGGAAGCATTTTTAGTTTAGTTGTTATTAAAGAATCATACAATACATTGGATCAATTATTGTCTCTCATTTTTGGGGGAAGACATTTGTAGTTTCCCCATTTTTTCTGTGTCTATTGTAAGATCATTTTCATTATAAAACTCTGATGAAATCATCCTTCTGTATTTCAAATGGTTTCATTTTTTTAAAGTGAGCCTTTAAATGGTTATCCATTCATGAATTTGTTGGCCTCTTTTTATCATACCTATTTGGAAATGACTATTTTTATGGAAATCAATCTTTGTGCCTTGTGTGCAGGTTTGTTGTTCATTTCTAGATCTTTTGTTTTTTTATCCCCTTGTTTTAAGAAACATAAAAATGTTTTCATAAAAAATATTATGAGTTTTATATTTGGATTGTTTTGGTACTTTAGGTGAATGATCCAAATCTTATTTATTATGTGTAGGAATCAACCTCATAACAATGTGATGCACAGTGTGACCAATATGATTCAAAGAGCATATTTTTATTCAAAACTAACGTAGTAAAAATAGAGAAAATTAATTAGAATTATTTTGTTTCTTTTACAAAATGATCCAAAAGTCATTTATGACATGTGGGAATCAATTACACCTCAATTCGACTCACAGTGTGACCGATATTACTCAAAGTGCACCTTTTTATTCCAAATATACATTAATTTTTTTTAAAAATAAAGTATATACTCTATAATAGTGTTTTTATATTTTTTTATATTATAAAATTTATTACATTTATATTTAGTATTTTTTAATTTCTGTTGTAGTTTTTTGTGACGTAGTGTGTTGTAATGTACATGTTTCTGGTGGTGTCGTGTACTATAGCATCACACTACATTTTTGAACTTTATCAGTTCTTTTTAAAGTGCCGATAATAGTATCATTATTAGCTATTCTAAAAGCCCTAATAAATGATCTCATTATTAGTGAAAAATAAAAGTACTGATAAATTGTGTCCTTTAACAGTGCTTTTAAAAGAGATGACAAAGGTATGATTTATCAGCACTTTTATTTTTACTAATAAATCTACCCTTTATCATCACTTCTTTAGCGTTGGTAAAATAATAGACCTTTTAACCGCATTGAAATCGTTATAACTTTTCTAGAACTGATAAATCCCTATTCTAGTGCTGTTAAAGGAGTGTTTTCTTATAGTGTAAATGAATTTTTTTTTTCATAAAAACACGTTTTATGATCACAAATTCATTTTTCTAAAAATAAAATAAATTAATTAAAATTAATGAATTATATTAATGTAATATATATATATATATATATGATATATTAAATCAAATATTTTTTACATTCATTAAATAGATTTTAAAACCATATGATAAAAACAAATCCATTATTAGCAAATAAAAGCAATATTTTTATAATGGTCGTTTTACCGCTTTTTAATGGCTAAACTATTTTAAAACTATATTTTGAAACTTTTCATTGTTATATGAAAAAATAAACTTCATGTTTGAAATAGAAATCTAAAAATTGTCTTAAGTTTAATTTTTTTATTTTTATGAGAAGTATCATTTTTTATGAATAGTGAAAATATTTAATCTTAATTGAAAACTTACTATTCATCTAAAATATTTATAAGGATAAATTTTATTTCCAATTGGATTTAAATTAGTATTAGATAAATTATATATCTATTAATATAATTTAGTTTATTTTAATCAATTTCATTGTTAAATTGGATATAAAAACATTTGAAACATATGAATATTTCCACTTTAAAAACTAGCTTTCTCATCTCGTCTATAGGGTTAAATTTAAATTAATTTCTGACAATTATGTAATTAGAATTTGAAAAAATGGATTCAATATTTGGAAAAATCATAATATATAATATATAATATGGTCAACTTAGTTTTTACCAAAAAATATTAGTGAATGCAATTAAAATTTATTCCAGCGATTAAGGTAAAACTAAGCTTGACAATGGAATAAACCTTAAACACAAGTGGAAAAATGACCTCTACACATGTCAATTACATATTGGATTAAAATATATAGACCATATACTCCCTTATATATATTAGTTTATTATTAGAGGTGCTTGATTAATGGGATACCTCTCAATAGTGTATATTTTTTTATATTTACAAGAATAACACTCTTCCCCCATTATAAAAAAGAACTCTACCCTACCACTTATTCACACTGATAAACCAATTTTACTCATCCTAAAACTACCTCAATAGTTCCCATACAACCCTATCCTCATCGTATAATCCTTATTTTGGGAATAAATCAAACCAATTAAGTCCTTCTGTGAATACCTAATGGAGTTACCTTAAAAAGAAGGTAATATTTTTCAATGAGAACATTTGTTTTGTATCTTTACAATACCACTAATTTTTTCTTATATCATTTTAATATAATAACCTCAGTATGAAAAATATATTTATATATTATTTTTTGAAGGGTATGAATTACATCCATACACAGATGCATCAAATATCATAAACAATCAATGCTAATGTGTATGGTTGACTACCCCCTCATGAACCACTGTCACTCATTCCTCCATTTATACCTTTCATGGTTTGGATTAATGATATGTTTATTATTTATATTTTTTATATACAAAATTTATAATTCCATTATGCTTCTTTAATTACAATATAACACATACCATCATGATTTCCATTTTATGGGAAAACGATGACAACATTTGTGGATGTGTGACTACCGCCTCCTAAAATAGATGTGATGCATTAATAATTTTCATGGAATGTATTAAGGGTTTTTTAAAATAAATTGTATTTATATGAAACAAATATCATACTATAATTATAATATATATACATATCATTTACCTTTCAATTTTTTATATGACTAGAAAATGTTAACAACGTTCATGTGTACGTACAACCAACCGTCTTCATGGTCAGTGTATTCCATTTACTATCACAAAATATTAAGTATTAATATAACATAAATATATACTGATAATATATGATATAAATTTCATAATTAGTATATTTTTAAATTAATTAACATTCTGATAATATAATTTATCTTTTTCATTATTACCCGTTCGCACACTGAAAATTTGATAACATCATTCTTGGGCTTATGGATTACCACCTCCTCAAAGCGATGTGATTCCTTTTTCATCAAAAGAATTATGTATAAATTTTCATATGATAAAATAATTTGGTAATTTTGATATATTTATAATTCTGTAAAGATAAATTTTACTTTCCATATATCCATAATGATCATTGAAAAATTATAACATCACTAATGCGTACATACAACATTTCGTCCCCATGTTCGAAATGTTAGTTCATTTTCCATAACTGTATTCAATGATTGTTTTTAAGTTTATAATTGAAGTATAATGGTGATAATTATTTAATTATTATTATTCAGTAGATCTTTATATAATGACCCCTTTTCCATAGTCCACCTACCAAAATCGTTTCTGAAGCTTAAACTATATATGGTCATATCATTTGACGTAAACATAATTGATTTTGTAATTGTACATAACATGTTAATTGGTGAAATATAGGTGATTATAAACATTAAAATGGATCTAAAACTTGTCAATAATTAAAATAATATTACTATTCATGATGTTATACACACACACGTGACAAGTTGGACTTAATGTAAGGGATTCTCGTCACATTTTTCTTTCAACGAGGAATAAACCATTTTCACCACTTATCTCTTTTTTGTCGTGTATATACTAACCTGCCTATATTTAATGAAATGATTAAATATATCTTCATGGTATTTAATGTTTCATTTTATGGTATTTCATTCATGGGGTGTATAAATCAATAGTTACCATGTGGTAAAAGTTTTCATTTCAATTCACATTTTATTGAGGTATATAGGTTATTATGAATTAACTCACTTATATGTGTTGTATAAAATTTCCCATTAACATTTAATATCATTATTAATTCATTCCTAGTGGTATTTAATGTTCACATTATTTTTTTCATCTAAGGGTAATTAACGTGAAAATTACCTAGTGATAAAAGTTATCATACAATATCACATTCTTGTGTGATTGTTAACATTATCTTGAAATAATCACTTTATTGTAATAATTTTTCATTAGAATTAAATTTTTCTTAAATATCCATTTTAGTTTATTATGGATATAACAATATCCTAAACTATATACCATTTTTACATATAGTTTTTACTTTGAATGTTATTTTATTAACGTTGTAAATATTTTTAAATCTATATCATTTAGTGATTATGAATATTTGATGATATGGCACATTGTACAGTTGAATAGATTCTTTCGATATATGATGAATCATTTGGAGCAGGAGACATAGGTGGGGAATGATTATAGTTATCCCCTTGATGCATCAATAGTCTTATGGGATGACTTAATTGGCAAAATCAAATTAGTTTAAACTAAACTGAGAATATAGCTAGATAGTATATTCGTTAATGTTATAGAAAAATATTTTAAAATATTTAAGCATTTCATTCATTAAAATTAAATTTATTATTATCCATTAGATTATCACTTTGAAAAAAATCTATGGATACAATTTTTTTTCCATAAAATTTATTTAAATGGATTGTGTGTTCAGTAATATACCTTTCCATATTTTTTATTCATTATTGATTCATGATAGCTTCCACTATACTTAACCCTTACTAATAATTTGATCTCAAAATAATTTTTTTATATACCATAGGTTATAAATAAGTGATAGTTGAATGTGTTTTAAAGGATTTGGTTTATTATCAGTTGTTATGTATTATGTTTTATTTCTTATTACTAATGTAAAATTGGTATCATGTTTGTATCTAGTTTCCAAAAATTGTAAATAGATCAGTCCTTTGGGATTTCAATCTTTTACCTATCTCAATGTAATAAATGAATTCGCTTAATCTGGGCTACTAGGGTTGGGACACTGTAGATAGTATCAAAGAACGTTTAGTAAAAACCTTGTAAAATAGATTTAGAAAATAAAGACTAGGGAACATAAACCTTTGATATAATTTGATGATAATTATAAAAGAACATCCCAGAGAAACAATGTTTATGATTTTGAGATTATATAAGCATAAATATTTCAATTTATGTTAACTATATCACTAGTTTTAGGATTATACATTATGTTTCAGAGTGTCATGATCTAATGTAGATTATTCCATTGTTTATAAATGGTACGTAGATAAAAGAAGGGTATCTATACTCTTGAACAATGTAGAAGATGCCCTGCTGAATGATTGATATATACGGTATTGTAACCGATCAAGTTTTACATATATTAGGGAATCTTAATCTGGTTATGAAACATCAACTTTATAAGATTGTGAAAAATATTACACAAAGCGATTATCTTATGTTTTATCACTTTATGCAATAGAGGCCCCCATCATTTAGTGGGACAACTTATCCAATCATGTCTATGAATTGGATTAAATATTTGGAGAAGATATTTATTGAATTGAGATGAGGTGAAAATATTAAGGTTACACTTTTATTGTATTTTCTCAATGGAAATGATAATCAATTATGTCCATTAATCAAGAATACTAAAGAGGAAGAGGAAATTGAAATCATGGAATGTAAATATTTTAGGGAAATATTCCATAACCAATATTTCCATTATGAGAAACTAAATAAGGTGAATATAATGCTCTTTAGTTTGATGAAAAAATGAGTAAGAAAATGTTTCAGAGTATAATTATACCTTTAAAAGTGTATAAATGTATGTTATAGATTTCCTACGGAACACAAAAGGAATGATTGAACATTTCTTTGAAGGACATAAGCCAAGTCTCTAAATGGTGCTGGTGTCTCAATCTTATTCTTCATTTGATTTAATAGTTTTATATTCTAACAAAAAAGGAATAGAATTATAAAATTCCAATTTCATTGAAGGGTAGAAATAGAATAATGTGATGGTCGTGAAAATATGGATAAATGGAAGAAGGGAAAGAATGATTTTCTCACTTGTGATAACTATGGATTGAAATAACATGGTACTTATTTTGATGGATTGGGAGTTTTTTTATATGTGTGAAGATAAGGGTCAACATTATATTGAATGTAGAGGGATAATATTTAGTTTTACAACTGTAAGGAGACATGGAACTATGAAAACTAATTCCCCAAGAATCAGGAGAATATACCTAAAATTATTCTAAGGGATTATGGTCGAGCTTATGTTATTGAGATAACTGAAGTGGAATGATTAATGTTAAATTATATTTGGATCATTTAATAATGTTATAAAAGTATTGTTTTGACTATATCCTAGTTATAAGTGTTATGTAATGTATAATGATTGTACGAAAATAATTTTTCATCAATGATTTAAAATCTTGTGTTGATTTTTAGCAATAACTAAGAAGTGATTCAGTAGCAAGTTTTTATTTTTGGAAAACTCTTGGTTGAGGGAAATAAAAGCCTTAATATATTATAATGTTGAGGTAATCAAATTTTTATAAAAAGATGATTAATACAAATAATTTAAATTGTGTACTAATAACTACATTATAAATTATTCCTAAATGTTGGATCATAATCTTTTGGATAAGTTAACCAGATAATAATCTTTTGGATAGGTTAACTAGATCGTAATCTACTAGAATGGTTAACCATTTATGAAAATGATTAATTTGATTTTTATACATGTGTATAGAGATTAATTTATTACCTAGACATATGATGAAACAAATTATAAAGAGTTGAAGTATAAATATTTAAATCCACAACCAAAGTATACGTTTCTATTTATAAATTATAAGCATATCAAGAAAGTATATTTCTGTATATTCATAGATAGTGAAATTAATTATCAACTCTAGGAAAAGGGTCTTGAAAAAAATTATCATATTGTGTTCACATACAATGAATCAAATATTTATTTAGATAATTATTGATTTATGGTTTTGAGACCCTTAACATTATAGTGATAACTTACTTTCTTATGACCAATGATAACAGTTTTTTACACTTTTCTTAAATGTCCATGTTTTCATTTCCCACCTATTTTATCCTACTTGGGATCTTAGTAACATGACCATTGTACATAACTACCTCTATTATTAAGAATATATGAATATGTGTTAATAACCCTATTTATGATGAGGGTTTTTCAACAAAATTATTTTCAAATTTCAAACCCTAGATTTCCAATATCAATTTTAAATTGTGATGATGTATCTTATTTATGGTGTAAAAAATTTAACACCCCAGAAAATCTAAAAGAGTATCTTTTATTTGATAGAGTGTATGGAACAAAACACCAATAATAGAAAAAAATATAATATCTCAATAATTATGATATATTTACTATTTAATATATTCTATTTCATTAAATGCACACATTACTAAGTTAGAATACACATAAGAATGTATTTCTTCAGTAACTTGTGTTACCTTCAAGACATAGTTTTATAGAACAACAATAAATTAATACAATTTTACAATTTAATATAATAATATATAACCTAGACATTATATTATAGTATATGAATATGGTTAACTAACTTATGAAATTATATGGCTGGATTCATTTGTTATAAATTAATTATAAATGAATATAAGAAACAATTTAATATAATGGGAATGTTTTCATAAAAAACTATTTTTATTCTCAAAAAGTGGATTCATGGTAATAAATTAATTTAATTACAATTAGTGGATAATATTAATGTGATATATATATATATTATATATCAAATCAAATTTTTTTACATTCATCAAATATATTTGATAAGCATAAGATAAGAATAAACAAAAATTTAGGCATAAAAAGCTGTATTTTTATAAAGGTGTTTTTACCGAAATTCAGTGGAAAACCAATTTTAAAAATACATTTTGACACTTTAATAAATTTTATATGATAAAATAAACATCATTTTTAAATAGGATTTTAAAATTTATCTTAGGGATAATTATTGGTATTTTTCTAAGATGTTTCATTTATTGATGAATTGTGATAAATACTGAATATTAATTGAAAACTGAAATTTCTTATGAATAATTTATAATGATAAATAAAATATTAAATTTCTTTATAGGAAAATTATATAAATTATATATAAATTAATCCAATTTTGGTCATTTTAATTATTTTCTCCTTTAAATTGGATACAAAAACATTTCAAACATTTGATTATTTTTCCTTTAAAAACCAGCTTTCTCATACTGTCAGTGAGATTAAATTGAATTTAATTTCATCCACTTTAATTATTTTAATTTCAAAAATTGGATTATATATTTTTAATAATAATAATTTATTATTTCTTATTTGTTCATCTTATTTATTCACCAAAAATATTATGGAATGTAGTTAAAATTAATTACAACGAATAGGGTAAAAATAATCCAAATTAGTGACTAAACCTTAATCTTAATTACCAAAATGACAAAGAGACATGTAAAATACATATTTTAATGAAATATTATGACCATATCATCCCTTTTATCTAATTATTTTAATTAATTATGGCACATGATGAAAGGGGTACCACTCAATAGTGTTGACCTTTTTATATTTACTAGAATACCACTCCTCCTCCACTATAAAAAGACTCTCACCCCTACCACTTATTTACACATATAAATCTATTTGGATCATACTAATCCTGAAAAAATATCTCCCCAAAATTACTCCCTTGATCCTGGAAGCCTCAGATCAGGAATAAAGCAATCTAATGAAGTCCTTCTATGGAAAATCAATGAAGTTACCTGAAAAAGTGGTATGTTTTTGAAAGAGAAATTTTGTTTTATTTCTTTCTACAACACATCAATTAATTTTATATATTTTTTATATATGAATTAATATCCTAAATATACTAATAAGTTATTATATAATGTTTTTGACCTAAAACCACACACACTTCCATGAAATGGGACATGTAATCATTGTCCGTGTGTACGGTGGACTACCGCCACACGAACTGATATCATTCATTATTACATTTAAAAATTTGATGGTTGGGAGTAATTATGTGTCTATTATTTATATTATATATAAATATATTATATTTATAATATTTTATTTTCTTCTGGAATTATGATATAATACATCCCTTAATTCTCTCATTTTTTTGGGAAATGATAACATCATTGATGGACTTGTGGACTACTACCTACTCAAAGCGGTGTGATGCATTAAATATTTTCATGGAATGTACTAAGGATTATTTTAATAAAAATTTATGATTTATTTGAACTAAATAATACTTGAATTATATTATACATATATATAATTTACTATTCATTCTTGTAATATGACATGAAAATTGAAACAACATCCATGCGTATGTACAACCTACCATCTCCCTGAACAATATATTCCCTTTCATGTCACCAAATATTATGGATTACACTAAAATACATAAAATATTTATATGATAAAAATTATATAAATATTATATTCATGACATAATTATTATTTTTTATATAATATAAAATGTTTAATATTACCCTTTCACAAACTGAAAAAGGTATAACATCATTCGTGGAAGAGTGGATTACTGCCTCCTTAAAGTGATATGATTCATTTTACATCATAATAATTATTTATAAAATTATGTATGACTAAATAATATGGTATTTATTTTATAATGACAATTATTGAATGATAAATGATTCTTTCCTTTTTTATATAATGATCATTGAAAAATGGGAACGTTGCAAATGCTTACATATGACCTAACGTCTCCATGATTGTAATGATAGTTCATTTTTAATAATCATATTAAATGATTTGTTTTCAATTATAATATATGTCTAAATATGGTAATTTTTTCATTATTATTATTTTTGATATGTTTAAATAATGACCCCTTGACCAAAGTCCACTAATCAATGTTTTTTGAGACATAATTTGAATATGGTCAAAACATATGTCGTAAAAATAATATATTATAAATTTTTATATAACTTGTTAATAGGTGAAATAAAAGTAATAATAAAAATGAAAAATAATATAAAATAAGTAATTATTTAACAAATAATTATTATTTATGATGATATAGATACACATGAAAAGTGGGACTCAAGGAAAAGGATTATCCTCTCAATTGTCATTCCATGAAGCATACTCCATTATCATCACTTCTTTATTTTGTTTCGTGTATATAGTTGACCTATTTTATTTCATATCATGAATTAATTTATCTTCACGGAATTTAATGTTTCATTTGAGGTTATTTATTTTAGGTGGATCTTATTTCAAAAGTTACTAAGTGGTAAGGTATTTTTTCTCAATTTTATTTTCATTGATATTTATATGTTATTATGGACCTATTAAATTATATGTATTATATATACAAACAATTTCACATATAATATCATGATTAATTCACTCCTCGTTGTATTTTATGTTTTACTTTAAATTATTTCATCCAAGAGTTTTGACTTGAAAATTAATAAGTGTTAAATTTTATCATACAATATAAATTTCTTTTGTGATTGTTATCATTCTAATGAATCAATCACATAATTATAATACATTTTCATTAAAAAATTTATTTTTCTTATATATAAATTTTCTAGTATTATGTATTTGATTATATCCTAAATTATATTCAATTTTTATATATGGTGTTTAATTTGAATTTTATTTTTATAACATTTAAAATATTGATAAATATAAATATTCTTATCAATATGGATATTTGATGATAAGGGATATTGTTTTTTAATTAAATATATTTTTTTATATATAAGGAATTACTTGTAATGGTAGACATGGGTAGGGTATAGTTATAGGTATCCCATAGATGCATTGATAATAACATAGGACGAATTTGTTGGCTAAATAAGAGTATTTAGAACTATCATGAAAATGTATCATGATGGTGTAGTGGTTTATGTCTTAGATACATGACATCCAGTATTAAAGAATTGTCTTCATTTAGAATTTATTTACTATAATCCATAGTATTTTAACTAAGAAAAAATCTATGGATACATTTAATTTTCATACTATTTATTTAAATTTCATGTGTGATTAGTTATTTACGTTCACATATTTCTTATTCATTATATATTCATGATACCATCCACTGTACTTTACCCGTCTTGAGAGTTCGAGATAAACCTTATTTTGTTTAGATTCCCAATGTTTTAAAGTTGTGATATTTGAAGGATTTTTCAAGAATGGTTTTTATTATAATTTTTATGTATTTTGTTTTATATTTTTTCCAATGTAAAATTAGTAACATGTATGTATTTGGTTTCCAAAAACTGCTAAATAGATCAGTTCTATGGGATTCGAATATTGTATATTCACCAATGTAATAAATTATTGTACTAGTTCTAGGATACTGGGGTTAGGATTCTATATTTTGGAAAAAATAAATGAGGCTCAACCATATATACCATCATATGCTATTGGATTAAAGGTATCATATCCAAAATGAAATGAAATATGGTTAATGATTGAGAATAAAAAGGTATTTATTTCATGGTTTAAAGATATAGTTAACACATACTTATATACATTAAACATATTTAAATGGTTGGTTGGGGAATTGTCTATTAATGGGATCAAATGGATTAGTTTTTATATAAATGGTATAAATTTTAGAAAATAAATTAGGATGACAAGAGTATTATTTAAAATAAGGGGTAATGGTCATCATTGATGAACTAAATTTTTCAAGTGAAAAATAAAAACCATAATTTATGAATCAATGACATATTTTAGAGTTCTTTAGGATATATGAGAAAATTATTATACTAAATTATGAGTAATATAGTTTATTAATAACTAAGTTGATAGAAACATTGTTGTGAAATAGGGATATTGTAGATTTACACTCATTGATCTTAAAAGATTTGGTTTCAAAGGGGAAGCATTTATCATGTTGACACGTGAATGACTAAAAATTATATTTTTATTCAGGATAACGAATGTAGGAATACAAGGACACACAGAGTCATGGTTGGTGTAAATAATGATGATTGGGATAATAATTTCTAATAATTATCTTGCAATAATTAGGTAATAACGCCAAACTGCAGTATAAAATCAATCCCTCTTCTACCTTCCATTTACTAGCTTACACATTAGCTTCACCATTTCATTACATCTAGTTATGACAAATACAAATATTTTCATTGATCTATGTTATAAAATTCCCAAAAATATAAGCCATCTCCCAAGCTAAATCATTCATATTTTAAAAAAACCTCACCAAAATAGCTGAATCTGATTCACATTCTTTAATTTTGATGTTGAAAAATTAACACCGAATAAGACTGGGGGCTAAGGATCTTTCCACCACTCCAATGGAATTACTTTCACCACAAATGGAGAAGAAGTAAATAATCACCAGATCCTTGTTTTCTCTTTCTAGACTACCCCCTCTCAACTTCCCATCATGGAATGATCTGTTCACATTCAATTTTACCCCGATAATGTGAGGGTTCTATCACTCCCACCTACCTTGGTTACCTTATCTAATTATATGATCATGAGAACCCTCTATGGTTTCTTCCTAGAATTACATAATTCCCCAACCATTAATCAAAACCCTCATCTTCTCCACAGACACCTTCAACCACACATGGAACAACCTGGAAGAGTGCATTTTACCTTATATTTACTTATTTCTAGCTTCCCTAAGACTCCAGAACATGGCCACAAACACTGTCCAGAGACGTTCAATTATATTCATTCTTATTGAGAACTGTAGAACCATGTATAAATTATCCACTCCATTGAATCCCCATCACAACTTAAGTTTAAGCCCTGTAGCATGAAGTCTGAGACCCCCTTCATCCACTAACCATGAAAAAATATGTTACATGTTCTTTCATATTGTGGCCTTGTAAAAAATGGCATCATGATGCCAATACCAATACCCTTTTCTATAAATTATCATATATAGGTAGTTCTTAGTTTCTCATTCTAGAAACTAAAAAAATCATCATACCCGGTATCTCTTTGCACTACTATTTGGGATACCATTCATCCATTCCACTTTTAGAATGTACCAATTTCATGAATTACTGACCACAGAACCATCTAGAGATTGAACCCATGAAAATACACCATTTTGGTTGGTAAACCAAACTAATTATATAATAAATATTTATATATTATTGATTCGGGAGGGATTATATCAAATCTGAATACATGATAGCCTATTTGAATGAGAATATTAGAACTGGGATACCCAAGTACGACATGATATCTTCTATCTAGTTCATCTTTTATAAGTTGATGTCACCACGACCTCATATCCAATGAATCTCCCCTATATATCATCCATTCAATTGATTATGCACCATGCTAGACTTACAATATCCTTGTTCTCGATATCCATCCTCTATAGTATTCCCCATATTTCTCTTTCATTATATTTTCCAATAACGAAATTCATTGAATGAAATCACATGCCAACATTTCATGAATAGCCTTCATGATATCACCAGCATTACCTAATCATATTCCATCTTATTCTATTATAATTTCCATTCATTTCCACGATGCCTAATGGAATTAATCTGATTTTTCAAAATCCTATCAAAATTTTTTCCTAACATTCTCTAATTTAGGATTTTACACTTCAGTGGATTGATGATGGATAACATATTCATTGGAATAGTTGTAAGTATAATATTAATCAGGTTTATCCTTCCTTTGAATGAGAGAAACCTATTCATCCAATTAAAGATTATCCCCATGATATTATTAACGATTTCATTAAATAAAATAATTTTTACCCTTTTATTAGATGTATGATCACCCAGATAAACCATTAGAAGTTTTCACCATTGCATGCCCATGTTTCTTGAATTTTATTGTTGTTTCTTCTTAAATACTTATTAATGATAAAAACACCACTTTTTATTTGATTGAGTTTTTTTAGACTAATTTTTTCCTATGATATCATGATTTTAGTTGACTTAATGATTGATCAATTCCTATTAGTAATAAAAAATAGCACATCTTCAACAAATATAAGGTTAAACACAAGTCCATTCACAAACATGTTATTATATGGAATAATTATCCCATTCTCTAGGCCATGATATATATTAATCTTAATAAACTATTGATGCATTATAAAAAGAATGGGAGATAGTTGATTTCCTTTCCTTACAACATTTACCATTTTACGGAACCCTAAAACCATTCCATTTTTATAGATGGTTTTCCACGAGGAAGTATTGAATCTGAAACAAAAATCATTGAACCATTCATGGAATCAAAATTTTCTAATGTCCCTTATAGTTAATGTCTATTCCAATTTATCCTAATACTCTTCCATTTCCACCTTAACCATTAGATTGGATCAATCTTCCTTCCTGTTTAGGCCCTCCACCATTTCTTAGGAAATATGATTTTCACCCAGAATACATCTCCCTTACACAAGACCATGATTCTATTATGAAATTAATCTACGAATAACATTACAAACTCTCCTGTTGATGATAATAAAAATAATATTATATGAAATTTTGTAGAAATGGATTGTTTTATAGTGATTATGAGTAGTGGCATGTTTTAACAAGGGAATGTGAAAACATTGGATGCACTTGAATCCCTATCTAACAATCCTCCCTGAATGAAATATTTCACCACCTCCAACACTTGAGAATTAATTATATCCCATGTTTCAACATAAAAACCTCCCAATAAACAATCTGGACTAGTGGCTGTCTCTTTATTTATTCTGAAAATGGGTTTCTTTAACACTTCTTCCTTGGGGATAGCTATGAAAACACTATTTTCCACATCTCACACCATTCATGTTATACAGTTCATAAATGACTCCTCTCCACCTTGTATGCTTTTTATTTCATTGTTAATGCTTTTTGGTCCATCCATAAGACATTAAAACTATCCTAATTCCATATTCCTGACCACTTAAACATTCAAAAAAAATTTCCCATAATCAAATTTTAGCGTGATCTTTCTTCCCGTAGTTTTTTGTTTACAAAAACATGAATGTAAGAGTTATTTATGTCCCCTTCATTGACTGACACAACTCTTAGTATTTTCCCTTAAACCCTTTTAACGTCAAATAGTTTCTCAGCCATATTTTTTTCTTTTCAACCAAAATGAAAAATCTATTATCATCCCATCCATATTGGAGGATATCCTCTAATTCTTTGATGTTTTCATTTATTCCTTTCGAAATGATATAATAATCTATTTTGGAAGAAATATACAACTTTATTTCCCTTTTCGGGTGCTAGAACCACTTCATAAGAGAAATAAATGTAGTTCCCCTCTCTAGTTGATCCTATGATTCTTTAACAATATATAGAAAACCATCTATATGGTGAAAATTGGAGGAATACATGAATAGTCTACACCCCAAGTCCCCCGTCATTAGGGTCACCGTAAGTGTAGAGTGGTCATAAAATTACCAAGTAAGGTGGGTGACCAAGGCCATTACAAATGTATTAAGACCATAGAGATTATAAAAGAATCAATCAATCGTACACTAAATCCTCGTGGTTCAATTTCAATTGTTACACTA
The DNA here is from genome assembly GCA_963277665.1 of Viscum album. Classification (NCBI taxonomy): domain Eukaryota; kingdom Viridiplantae; phylum Streptophyta; class Magnoliopsida; order Santalales; family Viscaceae; genus Viscum; species Viscum album. The sequence goes on along the minus strand of OY728165.1, from coordinate 1,708,725,709 downwards.
TGTATACTTACTTCCATATAATCCCATGTTCATAAGACCTGTAGAGGCCATGAAATCCTTGAAATCTTACATTACATTCAATATTTATATACAAAAAAATTTGAATGTTCATTTTTTATTCTCAACGTTAAATTAGTTAGCTAGTAGTTAATAATTAAATTCATGAAATAATTTGATTTATAATTTTTTTAATCAATTATATTTTTTTAAAAAAATTTGTTTAATGATATGTTTTTTATGAATATATTTTTATGTGATTATAATTAGTTTTTGTATATAAGGTTTTGTGTTTATAATTTTTTCTATTTATATATATTTTTGAAATATAATATTTTTATGATTGAAATTATTTTTTTCTTCATTGTTATCATTTATAAATTGATTTTTATATCTATTATGAACATTCAAATTTCTAATTAAATTAAACATCTATTTTTAAAAAATTTATAATTATTATTATTATATAGATATTATGGTAACAAAATTTGGTTAGTGTGAGATTAACAAATTTACCAAAACATGTTATTTCATGTGGAGAAAAATGGTGATAAATAACTTTTATTTGAATCAATTTCTAACTTTCCCAAATGTCACATAGTTTAAGACGTGCCTAGATGTATAGAGTCATGTGAGGGGCTAGGGGTTCTCCTCCCTTAGGTTTATCTTTGAATTTCTAAGCGGTGCATGATGACTATAGAGGAATCATAAAAGATGAAGGCACAAGCAGAAGAAATGTAACATATATGAATTACTTCACTCCAGAAAGAAAAATATTTAAAAGGAAGGTCACTCGTGTTAAATCCAATGAGGATGATATTTCTGATAAGTTTAATATTTTTCATTTTACAATCCATTCTTGAATGATTATGAAAGTTGTTTATAATTCATTGAAATTAGATGATCATAAAAAAAGACTCAATGTGGTTTGGGGATTCCCAGAATATATTTCTATTCCGATCAAGAAGGTTTTTTTTTCTATATTCTATTCTCGAATGATGAGATATAACACAATACTTGGTGATTTGGTTCTATTTCCTTGATACTATTAATGGAAACCTTCGATTAGTGGGATGTTTTATTCAACCCTTTATCTATTATAAACATTAGAGTTCATGTAATAATTAAAATTCTTAACCAGAAATAGATTTTTTGGAATCCTTGTTTATTGTTTAATATTTCATTTGGTGGTGTGTTTCTATCAAGATGTATAGAACCACAAAAATAGATATTTTTTGTCAGTTACAATGATTTTAGATGAAATTGATCTTAATTAAAAAAAATTATACCATGTTGTGCTTCTTATATTAGAATATTATATGAAAATATTTATTAATTATGAGAAAGTACATACCTTTTTTTACAAGTTTTCCTTCTATTATACATCTTTTGGAATGTTGTTTTCCGAATGATATCTACTTAGTTTGATCTATTAAAGGACACAACTAAGAATTATATTGGATGATTTATAAAATAAAGTTAATGGATGGATAATTAACCTATAATCATGAGGGGAATATAAAAAACCCTAAAAATTGGCCATCTATATGATTCTGAAGTGCATTAGATATTTTATGACAATGATACTGTTGGTTCTGGTTATACATTGTAGGAGAATGTTATCCATTTGAGTGGTAAAGTTGTATATCAAAACTAGGGCTATCAATGATAGGGTGAGGGGATTTAGGAACCTGGTGAAAGAGACTTTGAATAGTTATGTCCTGCGGAAAAACTCTATATGTCCTCTAGAAATACAACGAACAAGTTACAATTTGAACTTGGGTGAATACCAGCCCTTGGAGTGGAGAATAACTCCATTCGGCTCTTGATTTTCAAGGCCCTCATTTAGTGCTCAGAATATATTAAAACTACTAACATTAATGTTTGTTATTATACATCTATAAGTACTCATATTGTTGATTAATATAACTTTCATTGATGCTCAAATAATATTGCGGGGAATTTAGAAGACATAGAGATGATGAATTGCCAAAGAAAAGATCATATCAAGATGCTCTAAAAAATCTATGGTAGTAAAAAATGAATTATATTCATCGGTTCCCATGATGATGAAAATTCCAAGGATGGAATAATCAAATATTATTCTCACCATGAAAACAAGGTCCCTATTCGGTGGGAAAAGTTCTCAAAGTAATTATTTTATTCAATTGGAAGATAAATCTAATGGGGATTTGGATGATTATATTCATATAGACTTTGATTGTTGATGTTCATCAAGACATTACTTGATATTGATGGAGACATGTTATCTATTATAACTAAAATTTTATCCTATTTTTTTGTTTTCTTTTTAATAATTTGGATTGGATTTAACTTTTCTAAAAAGTTACCGATGACTTTTTACATTAAAAATAAAAAAGGAATTAAAAAAGTGTTTATACATTATAATAATAATAAGGAGATATGTTAAGATAAATTGGACGTCAAATTTTATTTTTGGGTGTAAAGAATATAATAATCCTTGCCTTATGTATGAGTTTATGGATGTAGAGACATGGAAGATGTAAGTCTCCATACGGAAAGAGGAATCGTTTATGGTATGTTTTATTTATTTATTAAATTTATATTTTTATTTAATTTTCATTACATTCTAACTAATTTATTTTTTCTTATGTATCTGGATTCTATGAAAAATCACCAACAGTTACAATCACACAATTTAAAATCTCAACCATTTTCATGAGGAGGTTTTCCGTTATGAGAAGAACAAATGATTACTGAAAAATGTAGTGATTTTAGAGTAATGTAAAGTAGGAGCTCTGAATAGATTCCACTTGACCCTATATATCCTCCTAGTCATCATGAAAAATAGGAAAGGCTGAGAATTTCAAAAAAGGTAAATTATTTTACTAACTTAACAAATGAAGCAGTTGATAATATGATAAGTAATTAGTTCTCAATTTTCATCAATATTAATATATAGTAAATTTATCTAATTAATATTACATTCAAAAATATTAAATTAGGACCCCATTCAATATCAAATTACATATGGGACTTTTATATCTCATGGTAGGATGTATAATCTTAGCATTTAATTAGTAAATATAGAACACCATGGTTATATCAGAAGGTATAACAAGGGTGTTAGATTTAAAAAAATTGGATATTCCCCTTCTGAGACATCAATGTGGGGAAACTATATGGAAGAATTAGACTGTATGAAGGTTGAGCTATGACATTTAAATGAGTTGATAGGTAATGATATTAAATCGTCTGTACTAGTAATTTTTTAGATGAAAAAAGATAGACATCGTTCATACAACCTTCTTACCCAGATCTTTGACCTCCTTGTTCAGACCCGACTGTGTACTTTGAGTTCTTTGTTGGAGATACACATATATGTATCATCATCTAAAAATGATTTATGCATTGGTTTTAATATTTTTATATTGTAAAATTCAAAATTATTTATAATATTTTCTTACACTTACCTTGAATAGGTGTATCTAAAATCAAATGAATTACTCAAATGGAATGGAAAATTTAAGGTTCTCGAACCTTTAGTTATTCCTCAAGATGCCGATTGGGTAACAAATTTATCATCTATTTTTCCTATATAATAAAATTATTATACTTTTCTGATGATCTATGATATATGTGGAAGATATTATATGTTAAATATTTCAAAAACATACATTATGGATGTTGTACATGGTTATCATCTTAGTGTAACCATTTTTTAATTGTTTTATATTTTACTAAATTTAATTAATTAATATTTTTCATTATATAATACAATTTATATTGAATTAATTAATTCATTTTATTATAAAAATTTTCCATAGTCTTTGAATACTATAATATTTCACGTCTATTTATGCTTTTATCAACCTAGAATACATTTTGAATGAATTGCAATATTTTAACCAAGAAGCCAGAATTGAATATGTGTCTAAATGATTAAAAAACATAGAGATCACGTGTTGGTTATTCCCATTCCATGAAATGTAATAACAAAACTATTCATTATACTATTATTAATTATTAATATATTATATTTTAGTAGATGTTGGATGCTGCATATATTTTTCACAAAATAAGTTTAAGAATATTGGATATTCTATTTATTGGGTGGGTGTTTGAAAAAAAATTATCATATTTTTAATAAAGTAAGTATTACTTATTTATTTAAGTTCAGGAATATTATATTTTTCATTGTAAATCAATTTTTTTAATATTTAAAAATAAAATAGGATGTGGAATGTGTTGAATAGGGATTTATATCCAACACAATAAGACGAAAAAAATTGTTATGTGAAATCTTATATAGATAAATTATATATCAGTGAATACATCGTTTTTCTATCATATCATCTATTTTTGTTAAAAATGTTTCATAAATTTAGTTCCAATTTCAAAATGGATTGTTGAATGTGGATATGATGTTTTATGATTTACTTATGTGATAACGATGACAAGAACAACAATAGATTTTGAAAAGGTTAGTTTCATTATTATACTTATAATTTATTCGAATAGGTTTTGTTTTTAATTCATAACACTATATTTTTTTACCACTTTGTTGATTTTTGTTTGTAAAAATACAATGAATTTAAATTATATCAAAATTAATTTACACAATATTTTTATTTATTGACTAATTTGGATATTTAGTTTCGTTTATGTACATATTTATAAAGATTTTATAAAATTTCTAAATGAAATCCATTACTCTTATTTTGTTTCTACAGGTATTTTTCTCTATTTGGTATTGGTGTTTGATTTTGAAGCTTTGTTACTATTTAAATTTATAATATTTTTAATTTTATCAACATTCTACTTCATTTTTTATAAAACCTATATTGAAAGCCTCCCATGATGGATTTCCACATCAGTTTTATAGAAAACTAACATTCAATGTCCTCCTTGAAATCAGCAAAAATTCAACTTTTTTTTATAAAAACCGACATAAGAATCTCTCCTGGCATGTTTCTAATATCATTTAAAAAAAATAAAATCATAATCGAGTCATCAAGGATTTCAATGTTGGTTTAATGATTAAAAGACAAGGAAATACTCTATTTATCACCTTCTGGAAGGGTTTTGAATATCATTTTTATAAAAACTGATGTTGTAACATCCACTTTTAGAATCACCTTTAAAAACATTGGTCATAAACAAATGCTAAAATGAATGAAAAATGGATGATTAATGTTTTTATTGTAATAGTGCATGCACATTCTTGTGAATTTATTAGTTTTTTGCCCTTACAGCATTACTCTAATTCAAGATAGATCTACCTGTAGAATGAATATAAATTATTCCCTATATTATTTGTGCACATATATAGGCATTGTTTGTTCATGTACACATACACTGTCATTGAAAAATAAGGCTATTATTTTGGGTATAAAAGTTTTTTTAAACTCTAGGTAGTTCAATTAAAAAAATGTTCTTGTTGGGAAAAGGTGGTTTTCTTTATGTGTGGTCCATACACCTCTAGAAGTAGGGATGTGTCCTTTTTAGGAAAACATGATAAATTCATTGTTAATGAAAGGACAATAGGGTTCACTAATTTTTTATTTAGTCCATCATATCTAACAATCAAATAATAAATATTAATTGATCTATATGTCAGATCCATATGTTTTACTCCCCTTTAATTTAAAATTTTTCTATGAAAAGAGGTTTTTTCATAGAAGTTGAAGAGTTTAAATTTAATTTGGAAACACCTTATGATATTTCAAATAGAAAATAATGTTATCATGTTATATTATAATTTAGGGACGTACAAGTTGTAATAATATCAAGTTAATATAGTTTATGTTTATTCATCTTCAACCAATTTATAGTGGATTTTTAGTGATGAATAATTAATAAAAATTCATTGATTAAGTATAAGTGTCTACAAAGTTTCTCAAGATATGATTTATGGTTATGATCCTACAAAATTAACCAAGAGATACCAGATATTTGATATAAACTATACTGAATATAATATTCTAAAAATTTAAGGTTGAATATATTTTACCTAGATAGTCTTGAAGATTACGTACATACAATTTTGACATATAGATGATATAAATTTAAGGTATTATACCATTAAACAAGCAATTCTTGATGATTTAGGGTGTAGAAATTTCATCAAGAGATATTATATATTTAAGGTCATCCATATTTGAGAAAAAGATACTAGAAGTTTACGTTCTTAAATCTTTGAGTAAATTTTTATAGGGGGGTTTTAACCTACTCAAGGGTCATCTTGGTAAACATAGAATGATAGATCCATGCATTGAGACAATGGTGGTAGGGAATTCATAGCTAGGCCTCAGATTATGGATCTTAGTGTCACTACATTTCCCTTTGTGGAAGGAATAAAATGAAATGTAGTTCCATATAAAAGTCATCTTCATAGATAAGATTTATATTAATGGGAAAATAATGTGGGTTTACAATAATTGGGGACTGTCAGAGAGGGGATGAACTAAATTAAGAATGAGGGTCGAAACAATAGAATTGGATGTGGATTAAAATTCATTCATGAGCCCTGAATAGTTTATTCGGGTATCACTCTTAATTATATGGTCCTAAGAATCATTAGATATGTAGTTCTAGATAAGATATCATTATGAATATTTGTTCTTTCTCATGTGAATGTGGAATGGTATAAAGGGGTAACCATGGTGTGGTTTTCAAAACCGGTTGCGAATGAAAATTATTGACACATGGATATATTGATTAATCATTGACTTCTTGGTTTTTAAAATAGAATTTAGTCATCACTATATATCCTATGGTAATATGAATCTACACACACCGTCATATAGAAAAATTTATTGGGATTGATATGGATCATGAATAAAAAGATATTCCATAATTTGAAATTATATCTGTGTGATTGTGTGTGATTTAAATCCATACATGATTTAGTAATAGTCATCACACCATGGGGCAAGAGGAATATAGTTATGGACTCAATATTTTGGATAAGAGTAGTTATTTGAGTGACAATATTTATCCTATGAAAGTATGAATGAATATAATGTTCGTTTTGGATAAGAGGAGTTATTTCTTTATATATCTAGATTGAGAAAATGGTTGAAATATTTTATTATAGGATTAGTGTTGAAAAAACCAATGAAAATGGGGAACCGTTCACCATTGACGCCTATATACATATTTATCTTATGTATAGATATTTTTGATCCATGACCATAATGAAATGACCACTCCAAATAGTATATCATCATGCAAGATGTTCAATACGCCTTATATTTTCTATGTTAAATGGTAAGGACCTTCCACCCTATAGTTGATGTTTATGTGGTAAGAACATAATATTATGAATTTTAACATCTTCTAAAAAGAACTCGGTGACATGAATTTTACATTTATGAAGTGGGGGATATATGTCACTGTTGATTGTTGTGATTTAATTCTTAAATAATGTCACATTTAAAGGGGTATTGATACACACTCCATACTTTTTGATTAAGGATTATTATCTGTTGGAGTTGAACTTTTATATGGTGTATTGATCCTCCCATTAGGATTATTTATTCGATGGTTTCCTCCCAGTTATCATTTTCATCATCAAAGAAGACGTTATCCCTCCTTGAACATTTTATCGATGTAGATCTCTCTTATAATTACTAGGGATATTAAATTCTAATATTATTTGAGGTTGGGGGGGGGGGTTATTGATATCACTTTTCATCATGACCTTTTAAGACAATTAGTCTGATTTGTGACTATTCATATTTGGGAAATCAATCCTATATGTCTATCATAAGTGTGGGTAATCGAACCTCCATTGGTAATACAATTTCTAACATATACAAAAGTTATTGTGTGACAAATTTATTGGGTTATGTTTCATAGAATGGAAATACAATACCAGATTTAAAGCTTATTTATCCATGTTCCCTTATAAGTTTCAACAATTTTTTGTATGCTATTAATTATATTATTAATGAATTCCATTATTTATTTTTTGTGTAGCCTCGTGAACAAGATTGAGTGGTTAGAACTGATTTTATAGTTTACATACAATTTCTTCAGGTATTGCACATGAAATATAATTCCATTACCCAAGAGGTTTACTTGAGGAACTCAAAAAATTGTTATAATGTTGGATTTTAAGGATCCAATTATAACCTTGAAATTGGATTCTTTTTAGGTCAATAATAATGTTTAATTGTAAAAGGAATTAGTGGTTTTTAGGGTAAAGAAAAATTATTAGCATGTTTTTGGTTTTAATTGGCCCATGGAATCCAAATACCATTTCAAAATAGCTAGGAATCCATGGAAGTACGCAATAACTAATGGGGATGATGTTCAAAATGAGGAATAAATTTTTAGTTATAGAATTTCTTTATGAATTCTATATAGTTTTATATCATTCAAGGATAAAAATATCAAAGACTCTTAATGTATAGAGTGATTTTTTCTACCATTTGATGAGCATTTCATGTTTCCATATCTAATAATTTTGAATCTATTGGGATATCTCAACATTGGATTCACCTAAGAAAGATGCCATCAAAACATCTCTTATAAATTATTTTAGTATATTTCATGTGATAATAAAGTGAAACATTGACTTCCCATCTATGAATTTCTTTATCTTAAAATTCCATTCAATGAAAGTACCCCACATTTGGGATTTTTTTTCTATTAGAAATATATAGTGGATCATTTGATCATCTCATTAGGGAGGGAAAACATCTTCCTAAGGTTGATTAGTGTTTATTTCAAGTAATTCCTCAACTTATTCATTAGTGAAAATAGACACTAACCATAAAGTTTCACATAGTTTAAAATATTACAATGATTTGATTTTATATGATTAAATGACGAAATTAGTGATGCATCTATGAAATAATGATGCAGCCATGGGACTTAAGAAATCACTTTTTAGGGTAAAAAACACCATTAGCTCCAAATTATGATAATGTATGGATTTTAGCTTGTCTTTTTAATGTAATATTATGTATTAATTTATTTGATGACTTTTTATGAGTCACCAATGAAATTATAGTGGGTGATAAGTATTTTTCAGTCTAGATTCAATCTTATGATTATGGTATGTCATTATTCCTCATTCTTCATGAACCCCTGTAAAAGAGGAATAAATATGGTCATAGTGTTTTTATTTTTAGTGAAGATAATTTATAGGTTGATAACCTGTGAATTGAAGGAAGCGGATTGAATCATTTAACAATGGTTCTACAATATGACGTATGACATTGGAAACAAAGGAAATATTTTAGAAAAGATTCCAAACCTAAGTGAAACATGGAGTGGTGATTCAAACAAGATAAGAGGTAGATTCAATCCAATGGAATATAGATAATAAATATGTAGTAGCCTATTTAAAATGATAGAGGAAAAAATATTCATTTCATAAATATTTTAAATGGTGCACGATTGGCATAATAATATTCCAACTATGTGCCTACAAGAATCCATGGATAGTGAACCCACACAGTTAGAGAGAATAGATTTTCTAACCATTGTAAAAAAACGAACTCCCATATATGGATCCCCATAGCACCCTTATAATAAGTCTAAAACATGATATCTCTAGTGCACTATTTAGTCATATTGTGGTATTGATACTTTTTCTCCATAACTCATTACTCCGAGCTCTGAAAAATCCCCAAACACTCCATATTCATTCAATATTTGATTAATAACATTAATAAGAATAATTAATAAGATAATAATTAAATATTAAAGTCAAAATACTCATAGAAAAGTTGGGATCTTACATAAATGTTAATGTAAAATGATATAATACATATGTATGGTATGTCTCAGTCACTATAGTTGGTACAAACCAATAGTTTTTGTTAACCATTTGAAACTAGGATGAGAAAATATTAGTGATATCCTTATATGTATTTATAAATCTATGTCTAGTGATTCATCAATGGATATGTCTGCGGAAGAGTTAATATATAAGAATATTTCCTGGAATTTTTCAAATGATAAAGCTAGTGGTTTCTATGAAATTACATCCCTCTATGGATACTACAATTGCATGTGGATATAGAATATCGGTACCTAAGGGTAATTAATCCAAAAAATAAACATTAAGTTGTACTTTATCATTACCTTGCAAATGATAATGGGATTTACTTCAAACCTATTTAGACACTCCTAGTGGATGTGTGTTAGAAATTCACAAACTCATTATGAACCATCTTGAGGTATTATGTTAATAGACATGAATGACCTAGGATAAATCTAGGGTTTCATACATTAAAAAGAAGGTTTCATGATTTAGACATCATATATGTAATTTATCATGATTATGTGGTTCCCCACTAAGATTATTATTTCATATAGTATTATTTATTTAATCTATGGATGGGACCCGAAAGAAATATGTTAATTAAGAGTGGGATGGAAAATGTAATTATTGGCCTCCTGATAATACAAATGTTATGGGATCTAGGAAGAAAAATCTCACTATAATTCTCGAACAAATTTCTCAAGCTATGAATCATGCTGATCTTCCATATGAAGAATAGGGGGAATAACATTATGTTGATTCCATCAAGAGGAAACACCTTCTTATTTTATTGGGTTTTCTGATCCACATGTTGATGAATAATGGATCATCACCACTAAAAATATCATTTCCCTTCTCTAGTGTGTGGAAAATAAAAAAATTGTTCTGGATATCTATCATTTGGAATGTGAATCTAATAAATGTTAGACTCTTGTCCAGAATATGTGGAAATAATTTTAAATTGAATCCATAGTTTATGATGAGTTCAAGAACATAATTTTCATTAAGTAACTTTTTCATATTAATGATACAAAGATTTATGAGTTTATTGAGTTAAGAAAAAAGGACGATGAATATGTTAGTACATATAAGTATATTTTTACAATACCTATGAGGTATGATTATAGTATTATCCTCAAAAAATAAAAGAAAAGTTGATTGATTCCTCAGTAGCCAAAAATCATGACTCTAAAGTGAATTATCCATAATAGACTTCATTATTAGTGAAGTGATTTTTCGGTGTGCTACAGAAGTGGAAATAGAGGTCATATATACATATCAATCTCATGGGTTTGATAAGAATATAAAAATGGAATTCAATGGAAAATATAAAAACTCTGGAGAGAATAAGATAAGGCTTCCATTATGATAAATTTTTATAAAGAAACATTGATGAAATTGTGTTATGGGGAATATATCATGTTATAAGTTTTGAAGGGATGGTCATCGAGAAAATGATTGATGAAGTGATGGGAAACAGTTAGTTAACAATGTGAATAGTGTGTATGTGCACTATGGTAACCAGTTCCCAAATCCATTTGTAAATTATAATGATGGATGGCAACAACCTTTTAAGAAAATAGTCAAAGGGGAATCTCATGTGATTTTTGTTAGTGGGAACCCTAGACCTGACTTTTAAGGTACTATAACTACCATTTCATGTATAGAGTTTGATATATATACAAGTTTTTATCTTTCTAGAATCTTTTTGATAATTATAATTCCACTATATTAATGTTATGTTCCATAGATTACACGTCACATCAAAAGGATATAGCAGTTCTCAAGCTATAATGAGATCCTAGAGATAATATGACAACAATATTAATGCTATGTCCTATGGTCCAAATATATCTTACTGACATGTTATTGATGATGTGTGACTATCAAGTTCTAAGAGATTATAGGCATTTATAATTCTCCTAATAAATAATTCACTTGGTTATCTCTAGTTGTTGAGATGTTGAGGAAAACCCCCCTCCCCCCACAATAGTAACATGACATGTTTTTGGTTTCATTGGTCGTTCCTATATATGGATATGTGTTTTGGTCTACAATCATGAGATCATTATCAATGTGTTAAATTTGATCATATACATTGACACATAGTGAAAACCATGATAATTAAGGCATGTATAGGTATTTTGTGTTTGGTGCTTCATTGGTGGTATGAAATTGGTTGAATGGTTAAGATTGATTTTGTCACCTCTGAGTTGAGGAAGTGATATATTTTTTCTCATTGATGAGGATAGTAAAACCTTCATAAATCCATGTTCATTTCTGTCAAAGGTAAATTTTTCGTAATAGATCAAAAAATAATAAATCAAGAAATAATGATGACATAAGTGTGAATCCTACTTTATGGGATTTCGTATAGAAAATAAATTATATGAAACATTGTGTGTTTGTAGGTTGGATGCCATTTATATTAATATATCTTGTCTCTTTTGGTGTATTTATGGGTAGCTAGACTTTGATCCATGTTTGTGAATATTATTCTCTTCTATCGATATAAGGGTCTAGATGGTCACACACAATATCACAGTCAAAAAACATCCCGATTCATGTTAATAGAAATATCAGACATTGTGGGATCCATCCGAGGGTTGTCAGAGCTTTATAGATCACCGTCAATAAAATAAATTCATTATTATTAAATTAATGAATAATTGGGTGGAATTTATATATTAAAAGTAAATAGCATGATTAATATTATATGATCGAATATTATTTTCATATTCCAGGTTCGTTTAATATTAATTGTCATTACGATTCGAGTTAAGAGATCTCGTTTATCACATAAAAGATTTAATATATATTAATGTAATGATATTAAATATATATATTATTTATGACATAGATAGTTCAGCATTATAAATAATTTTTTAGTTTTTTAGTTGATATTAAATATATGGTGGTTGGGGTACCCAAAATGGGTATTTGGACATCCATTATATATGTGATGATAGAAGATCATTCCTATTAATATTCATTTAGTCTTAATTGAGAGCTTATATATCCCCCTAAATCATTTCAAGTGAATCAATAAATCTTAGTGAATTATCATAGAATTATTTTGTTGATAGAAAGATGGAGATCATGGTGATTTTCACAACATCAAAGAGATCATCAGAGTTCCACATAAGCATTTGAAATCCCATGAATGGTGTATGTGCAGATTCAAGAAGCATGTGCGGATGATGTAGAGGGGTTCTACATCATATCCTTCATGAAATGGTCATCAATGACACGCGATAGACTTCTATGTTTTAAATTGTAATGAGGTACTCGTCCATTTATTTTTCGTTTATATGATTAAACCGTGAAAGGTCTTCGGACCATACCAGGGCTTCGATCACCGAAGATGATGAAGATTAATCTCTCTAGTGATGGAAAATATTAAATCTCCACCCCACTAGCTTCCGCTCCTTTCCCCAATACAAAAAATTTCAATCTAAGCTATCACAAGGTTTTTTGTGCCATTAAAAATTATGTTACTTTAAATTAAAGGGTATGAAATTGGTCCCAACATATTTGACCATGTTTGGATCCGGTCTTAGATGACCAAGTTACGATGAGTAAAACAATATTATGGATTGAAACGGTGATTATCAGAAATCCAAATTTTGGATTTTTTTGGAAGAAGATAGTATATAATAATGATTGTGTTCTTTTATATAGTGATTTTGGGGGGCCTATTATATTACAGCCATGAATCAGCTAGAATCCATCGACTATAATTCCTTAGATCTTGTTCCATTTTTTCCAAAATGAGAAGGAAAAATCTAAAATAATATTGTAACTTTAAAAGTAAGCCTAAACTCATGTTGTGGAAAAAAATATTGAGCATCCTGAGTTCGTAGGTAAAAAAACAAAGTATTTGGACCCTTTTTTGTAATTAATAGTTAAGGTTTAATCTTAGAGAAAGGATAAAAAATTAATAATAAACAAATACCCCCAATTGGAGTCTACTCTGGGCCGCGTTCTTGGCTTGAATCCAAAGTAGGTCTCCTTCTCCCTTTCATGTGGGACCCCCTTGGGGGACCCCTCCGCCCTCTCCCGGTCAATTATCCTACCTCACCTATGAACGATCCCCTTGACACATCCAAATTCCACTAGAGTAGACCTATGCCTCCACCTCCTCCTACGATATTCAAATCCAACACGCTGCACTCGTCGCGGGTCACCACTCATGTGAGCTCCAACCACAGTTTTCGCAGACCGCTAGTCAGTGCCAACTCACTCCTCCCATAGAACTGATCAATACCCTCATTTCCATTTGAAACACCTCATCCTGGTGGTACCCCTTTCATAGCATCCATGGGTGTAGAAGAAACTCTTTCGACCCAACATTGTTCGGTGTAGGTCAATATATACCTGAAATGGCCTGGGTGGGACTTTCTAATCAAGAATACATCTACAAGGAGTTTTCCTAGCCCCAAAAATGTATGTATTGCTACGACCTGACACAAAGTGGGGCCGGATTGGGGTTTTTGGACTAAGGTGAAAGAGTATTATAAAAATTAAATAAAATTATTTTATTTTCAGTATTAAAATGAAATAATTAAAATTAATTTTTTCATTTAAATTAATAATATTTTATGAGTCCAATTTTTTTTTTGTATTAAATTAAATTTAATACTTATTTTAATTTTGGTAATATAATCAAAATAATGACGACACCAATGAAATATATTATTTAAAATTATTTAAATTCATTTAATTTATTTAAATACATTCATAATTTAAATTTATTTAAATTTAATTTTAATGCACATTTTATTATAATGGATGGACTTGAGCATGTGATTGTACCAATTTATGTCTAAGTTAATTGATTTACTTATTAATTACATGTGTTCCATTATTGTAATAAGTTGGTAATTAAATTATGGTCTCCAAATCACTTTTTTGTTCAATATAACCAACGAACTGCAAGATAAATTTATATGTGGTATATTTCACTCTTGAGACCCATCACTAATGTGTGAGTATACATGACTAGTTTATGATGACATTATAAGGCAAATAACCAAACAAAACATGGTCGTACTTTAGACTAGAATTTTGTATATTGAACAGGGGGAAAGCTGCAATATGAGTCAAAACCTGACTCATGTATGTTGCCTATAATTTAAAATTGATTTGATCAATTTAAAATAGAAGAACCAATATTAGATTCTAAAGACTATCCTGGAATAATTATTTCCATTATGAATTGTTTTTTATTTTGTGAAACTGTATGTTTACTTCGAGATCAGATAAAATAATAAAAAAGGAAAACAAAAAAGGATGCCACCGATGTTTTTATATTAATTAATTTTTAGTTGTGAGCATGAAAACGTAGTTTTAAAATATTTAATAGAAATGGATTATATTATTCCAGATATAATTAATTCCCTCTATGATTTATTAATTCATACAACCTTAAATTTCATAAATTTTTACTAAAAATTTCGGGGGTGATTTTCAGTCATATTTGAGAGTGCCTCATACTACGAGGGAGTTATTATTTGATAAATGTGTTGAATTAATAATATATGGTATAAAATGTGTAGTTATAGCTATATTTCTATCACTTTAGAGATAAATCATTAAGGGAATCATGATTACTATTTTGATAACCAGGGAAATTACTCAATAGATCAAGGAACCAGTAGTTAATAAATTTTTCCATCTTATTGGCTACCTTGGAGCTCTCCGATTAGTGATGTAGCCATAACATGTAGACTATGAGGGTAGATGTTGAGCCTCCTTACCACTAGAATACTCAAGTGACAATTTATTCTATATCTAATATTATGGTCTATTGAGGTTTGATAAAAAAGTGGGAGAAAATTAATGATTCGATAATTAATTTATAAAAATTTCTAAAAGGATACCAAGATTTAGTAATAACAGCTAAAATCTAGTTGTTGTTGATTAAAAAATGAAAATCACCAACACCACTGAAGCATTATAACTGTGATCTATATTGGGAAAAAAAAATTTAGAGTATACATAACATCAAGTCATGGTACATGAATTTTAACATAGTATAATGCCTAAAAAGGAAGCATTATGTGTTAGATTTTTCACATTATGTTGAGCCTTCTTAGGGAAAAAGAAAGGTGGATAAAAGAAAATGGAAAAAGGACATAGATGATGCAAAACATGTACAATGCATCGTCTTTTCATCTATGTCCAGTAAATTGTAGAAAATAAATGTTAAAGAAGATTCCTACAAGATGCTTACTAATAACCAAGAATTATATCTGGAGAGGGAAAGGTAAGAAAGGAATGAGATATGAAGTGCACTATATGGATGCAGGCCAGAAGAAGGGAATTGAGTAGGACAACATGTAATCAAGATGATTTGGTACATCGAGAGACTTCAAAAACTTGGGTTAAATATGAAAAAAGAACTAGAAACATATACAATTCTTTTCACTTTAATATCATGTTTTTTGAACTTTATTATTATCTACATTATAAATAAAATGATGAAGTATCTCCTAGGTATTTTGGATTTTTGTTCTCTATTATGATAGCTATATAAATAATACCAATTCTTCAATCCTTATAGTGAACAATATGATTAAGGTAATGGATAAGGAATCCAATGGTATGTCCATGTGATAGGCGTAAAAGAACTGTGATTCTAAAAATACAAGGATACATAGGTAGGGAAATGAGCAGGAGGATGTCTTATTTCTTTGTGGAATGAAATTCCACAAGAAGAATAATGATATAGCTATAAAAAATAAAAGGGAAGATTATACAATATTAGGTATTTTTTTAATTGAGTGAAATCATTCATTATCTACACGTTGGGTGTTGGATATGGAATATGATTCAAATATTTCATATATAGGACCCATATTGATTTTACAATATTGAAAATGGTGAAGTCGATCTATGATTTGAAAATGGTGCTACTATAGTTGCTTGGGTATTGGGAGATTATCATTTCACTGTTCCTAGTGGTCTAGAAAATGCATTATTTAATTGATAATATATTCCTTCATTTACAAGAATCATTATATTCGTGTAAATTATATAAACTATGTCATTTTATTTCATGTTTGGAATTAAATATTATCTATTTTATAACCATAAAATGTTTTCTGGAAAGGAACATCTTAAAAATGTTATATATATAATTGAACACAAAAACTAGGTAATGAAAATCAATGAAAAAAACCATCGAGCATAACTCATATAACAACCATATATGTCTCTTTAGGCTTGTTCATGTAAATGAGAAATGATTACATAAATTATATTAACAATGGTTTTTAGACATAGTTTGTTAAAACCTATAGTTGTATGTCACCCTTGTTTATAATATAAACTGACTAAAGGACCATTATTTGGGAAGGGAGAAAGAGAGACTGATTTACTAGAATTAATTTATACTTACTTATGTGGCCACTTTCAGTAGAGGCAAGGGGTGGGTATTCATACATCATTACTTTTTCTAATGGATTTAAAATGTATATATATATATCTACTTAATGCGGTATAAGTCATATTCCTTTAAGATGTTAAAGGAATACAACCATGAACTAGAAAATCATCTTCGTATGAATATTAAGGAACTCCTCTCAAACATAGGTAGAGAGTATCTTAACATATATTTCATTGATCACATAAAAGAGTATATGATAATATCCTTACTAACTCCTTTTTATACACAGTAGTGGAATGGTGTTAGTGAAAGACCGAATAGGACCGTTCTTGACTAGGTCATATCAAAAATGAGTCATGAAACTCTTCCATTATCCTTTTGGTGATGCACCTTGTGGAAAACAGTGTATACCCTTAATCTAGTACCAATTAAAGCTACAAATGAGATTCCATATGAGTTTTGGTATGGAATGAATCCCATTTTATCACATATACATGTGTGGTGATGCAATGTTTTTTTTAAAACTATACCAAGTTAAAAATTAACATCCCAAAGAATGGTGTGCATCATTATAGGTTATTCTAGAGAAGACAATGTATATTACCTATATAACCATTTTTATAAAAAATTGATTTTTGTAATACATGACACATTTATAGAAAGGGATCAGATTTAAAATGGAAATTATGGGGGAAATATTGAATTCGAAGAAGTTAATTCTCTAGATATACAGAAGTAAGTATATAGAAAATATCCACAAGTGGAAATGGTATATGAAGTTTTTAATAAGAACCAATTACCGTGTAGGTGAACTCATGAGGTTAGAGAACTAGAGAGTTATTTTTTTCTTTTCACCAAGTTAGGTGACATATTACTACTTGAGTATGATGAACCTCTAACATAAAATTAAGCAGTAGAAGGCTAGGATGTTGCAAAATGGCCATATTTCAGGCATTATGAGATAGACTCCCGACACCAGAATAAATTTTTTATTTTTCTAGACCCTCTAGCCGATTTAAACCACATTGGGTGAAAACGGGTATTCAAAAAAGAGTTGTACATAGATGGTTGGGTCAATAACTATAAAGAAAAAATTGTAGTGAATGGTTTTAGATATCATAATGAAATATTATATAAAGAAACCATATCACAAGTAGAAAGGACGTAATCCATCAAAATATTGCTTGCAATCCTAGAAGTCCATGATTATGTGATTTGTAAAATGAATTTCAAATCAATTTTCTAAATGGGAAGTTGGTTGAAGGAATATATATATGAATCAACCCCAAGTGTTTGATAGGTCAATGAATTCAAGTAATGTGTGAAATATACAGAGATCCATTTATGGGTTTTAATAGACATCATGATAATTTAATTTTTATCTTGATGAGGCCATAAGAGGAATTAGTTCTGTCGAAAATGAATGTTTACCTCGTGTCTATAAAAGGTTAATGGTAATATCATCATTGTCATTGTATTATATGTTGATGACATATTATTTGTTGGAAAATGAAGTGAATGACCTGAAGTCATTTACAAATTGTTTAAATGAATGATTCTTCAGGAAATACATGGGAGGATCAACTTGCACTATGGGGATCAAGATCTATTAAGATAGATCTTAGATGATTATTGGGAAATGAAAAAGTACATTTACTAACAAGGTGATTAAAATGAAAAGTATGAAAAAAATAAGAGGGGGTTATTTCCAATGTCACATGTTATCAATAAATCGAAGAAAATGTGTCCAAAAACTATGAATGAGATTGGATGAATTAATAGAATCCCTTACGCATCAGCAGTGGGATTTATCGAGTATTAAATGCTATGTACTAGTTTGGATTTACTTTGTTTTAATAATCATTGGAATATATCAACATATTCTAGGAGATCTACATCAGGAAGCTTTAAAATGTAACCTAAAGTAATTGATCCATAAAAAGGATATGGTCGTAGTGTATGGAGGAGATTTGGAACTACTAGTGAGGGGAAACACAGATGATAGTTTATAGACATATTGTGATGATATGAAATCATAGTCATCCTATATAAATTTCTTAAATAGTGGTAGAGTGAGATGGATAATGTTGAAGAATCCTTTGGTCACTGATTATACAGCCGAATCGGATTATATAGCACCTTATAAAGTAGAAAAAGTAAGTTATTTGGATATATAGTGTTATCTAGAACAATGGTGTTGTTCCTAGTATTGAAAAATAGGTTCCAATATATTATGAAAATACTGTTGGTGTGGTGCTTTCCTAGGATCCCATGTCACTCAATAAGAAAAAAACATATAATTCTGAAGATTCATCTCTAGACTGATTTTAATCAGATAGGTGAAGTCACAGTTTGTGGAGTAGCTATGAAGGAAAATGTAGAAGTCCCCCTAACTGAAGCGATATATCATCAGAAGAAGGATTCTCCTATGAGAGAAAGTGGATTGGGATCTATTAATAGTTAGATCTATTGCAACTGGATGTGTTGAATGTGGGGTTCCAAGACCAAACTCGTGATGTTCTTTGACTACTATTACATGTAAATGTCGTGATATATATACATGTGTTTATATTACCAGAATAGTGTTAATAAATCTATATCCACTACATTTATGGTAATTTTCATAGATTACATGTCGTATCAAAATGATATATTAGTTCTACGGCTATAATAAGAACATAGATATTCTATGACAATAATCTAGAAGTTATGACATATGGCCTATATACATCATACTGAAAGGAAATATATGATGTTTGAGTATCAGGTGTTGGGGGATCATAATATTTGAGATAACTTATCAAGAAGTTATACCTTGGCGATCTATAGTAGTTAAGATCATGAGGTCATATCCAAGAATATTAACACCACTTTTTTTGGGTGTTATTGGTTGTTCCTATCTACAAACATGTGTTTTGGCCTTCTGACTTGAGATCAATATCAATGTGTTCCATTTGATCACATACATTGAAGCATGAAGAAAACTATTACAATAAAATCATGGTGGGGTATTTTTTTTTGGTGTGTCAATGGTTGTATGGAATTGGATGGATGGTCAATATAGAAATTGAAACTTCCAAATTTAGGATATAATATCTCTATCTTCATTGGTCAGGATGGTAATACCTTCATTAATTCATATCCATGGTAGTCTATGGTAAATACATCTTGATAAATATAATAATAATAAATCAATAAATGATGATTACATAAGTGTGCATCCTACTTTATGAGATATCATATAAAAAAGATATCACATTACACATTGTGTGTTCACAGGTTGGTTATCATTGCTATTACTATTACTTATCTATTTTAGGGCCCCGATGGATTTCTAGACTCTACTCATAGTCTATGAATATTATTCAATATTGTAGATATAAAGGCCTATATGGTAACACACAATTTCAATTTAAAGAATCATCCATATTTAGGTGAATAGGACTATAGGACATGCTTGGCCCCACCATGGGGTCCAACTATGGTCCAAGCATTATCAGTTTATAATAAATACATAAATTTATTATTATTCAAATAAATAATAGTTGTATGAAATTTATTTATTTAAAGTAAATACAAGGATTAATATTATATGAACACATTTTTTTTAATATTCCTAGTTCATTTGATATTTTCGAGAATAATGAGTCGAGTGAATGGATCAGGGTTATCATGTAACATATTTAATATATATTATTTGTATGTGAAAAAGTATAACTACTATTTATGACTTAGTTAGATCATCATAATTAATTATTTATTACTAATTTATTGGTTGTTAAATATACCGGGGTTAGAGAACCATAATATGTTATTTGGACATCCACTATATTAGCGAAGAGAGAAGATATTTCATGTGACTATTCAGTTAGTTGAAATTGAGGGATTATCTCTCCTCTTGAATCCTAGAGAGAGAATCACTCAATTTGAGTGATGATTCGATAACACCATTGTTGGTCAAAGGTATATGATTTTGGTGATCTTCATGGAATCGAAGAGATCATTGAAGTTCTATACTAGAACCCAATATATGAAAAATGGTGTATATGATGTTTCTAGAAGTGTGTTTGGGTGATTTATAATATTTTTACATCATATCCTTTGAGAAATGGTCATCACTGACTTGTGACAGATGTGAACATTTCAAATTGCAATGAGGTACAAATTATTTTATTTTTAAATTCTCTAATTAAACCACATGAGATCCTCGGACCATACTAGGGATTATATCTTCCAAGAAAATGAAGATTCATCTCTATGATGATGAATATTTTTAGATCCCCATTCCACATGCATCTTTTACATGCCTCAGTACCAACAAATATTGATGTTTGATGATGGGTGGGAAAAAGATATGGTGAAAGGTACACATACCAACCAATCTATAACTTCTAATTTCTTATTTGACTCTAGATCTACCCATTCATTTGCATCTGAATAAATTTAAAAGGGTATCACGATTATACATAAATTAGTAGATGTTTAATGTTTACAAAAATCCCCTAATGGTATTATTATTGTTGATTCAATAATGGTTATTTATGAATTTTCCATTCCTTCATGTTTTGAAAATCACAAACACCTTATCTTAAGGCAATTTTTATTTTCCCTAGTTTCATTTTGATAAGGGAAATTTTCCATCCCTAAGGAAGTTTATCCTTAACATGTTTTTCTTTGTTCTATATTTGAGTTTAAAACATTTTATTTCTATGTGTAAAAATTGGGTTCATATTGCAAAACCTCGGAATCCTATAAATACATAAATATATAGCATTTTCATTAGGATTTGAATTCCGATTCTGAGTTCTCTGAATTGAGACTCCAAACTCATCTATGCACTAACTCCGAGTTCTCTAAATTCAGACTCTGAAATCATTTGAGTTCTTACTCTGAGTTCTCTAAATTCTGACTCCAAACTCTTCTTGAGTTCTGACTCCATGTTCTCTGAATCTAGACTACAATCTCTTATGAGTTCAGACCGCAAACTCTTATGAATTTAGGTTGCGAATTCTAATGAGTTCAGACCCCGAACTCTAATGAATGTAGTCTCCGAATTCAGGATACACATTCTTATGAATTTAGAATACAAATTCAGAATATGAATTATTATATGTTTAGAATCCTATGTCTATATAATTCCAACCCTCAATTCCCTGATAAACAGTATCTGAATATTCTTGAACTATAGACTCCGATTATTAGTTTCTTATACTCTGAAATTTTTTCTTACAGTCTGCAAAATGATTTTGGTTCTGTAATCATATTCTTTTTTACACTAGTTTTGGTTATAAAATGATGTCGTGCATTCAGTTACAAACTAACCATTGTTTGAGTGACATATGTATAGGTCCCTCTAGAATTCAATGAAAAATATGACCATTAGAGGAGGGAGTCGACCATTTATGTTGTGCTTATAAATAGGATCTCATTTGAACAAGCTCAATAACTGTTCTATGACTTTAGAGATTACATGCTGAAGTGATTTCTATAGAGGTAATTTCATGCTTTTGGGTACTTAACATCTTGTTTGGATTTGATTCGTACGACTCAAAATGTTGTTGAGTACATTCGAGGGCTTTCGGGGATAAGAATACAGAGGTGACAACTACCTTAATGGTCGAGGACTTACTTGCTGAGGAAGACAGAGGTGTCGACTACCTTAAAGTTGAGGGCTTATAGGGATAGCAAGACAGACTCTGATCTTCATATCATGGGCTTACCCTGGTGTGGGTATGATAGACTTTTTTGAAAGTATAAATCAAGGAACTTTTATCCAAGGTTGTGGGATTCCCTTCTCTTTGGGTTAAATGATTTACCACTTTTTACTTGTTTGTTTCAAATTTTCTATTGTGTCTTGATTGCTGAGGAAAGTATTACTATCTTATACTTCCTAACACTTGTACACTCTGATTTAGTAAGATTCTATAAGCTTAATGGTATAATATTCATCGTTGTAAACTTTTGATTAGTTTCCTTTCAAGATTCACTTTTCCGTAATTGCATTCTCGGAATCATCTTTTCAGAATCAAGCTAGTTTTTAAAACTAGAGTATTTTTGAATTACCTTATTTAACATTGTTAAACAATAGAGTTTTCTCTAATCAACTTTAAAATTTAATTTTTATAAATCATAAAATTCACACCCTCTTGTATATTGAGCATCTACATCATCATTTCTATCCTACAATTATTATCAGAGGAGGTCTCTGAAATAATTATACTCGCATATATGTTTTCCTTGATTAGTTTTTTATACTTTTCCTTGTTTAGGAAGCTATATATTTGGTATGAAATTTTTCTATTAACAAGTTTTTCTGTAAAAAGTTTTTCTATAAGATGGAATGAATCAATGTTGGTTCCATTGACAACCTAAATCCAACTAGACCACTGATATTTGAAGGTAATGACAATGAATATTGGAGAGATAGTATGAATACCATTGTTATCAATACTGGAGTAGACAATTTTTTTATGCTTACTGGAGGATAAAAAATCCTTGACAAGGATGTCAGTACTTTCACTAACCAAGAGAAGCATGAATATCAACTGAATTATACGTTACATAATAATCTACTTTGTTCCATGACTATAAATATATATATCTATATTTCATCTTGTGAAGCATAAATTTGCATTTGGAAGAAGTTATAGGTTACAAAAATTGGAACTTCAAATGTTATTGAATCTAGAAGAGCCATGATCTGAGCTGAATATCATGTTTTTTCTTTCCTTATGGAGAACCCATATGTACATTGAAATAATGTTTCATGAATATTGTCAGTAGTTTACAATCTATGGGTGAGAAAGGATTATATGATGAATCCTTTGTTGACACGATCATAGAAATCATGCCAAATGAATGGTAATCCAAGATGACAATTATAGATGAAAATAGAAAGGTTACTCATATTTCTCCAGATGAACTTTTTAGAACTTTTCTTCAACACAAATCTAGAATTAAGAGAGGTGCTGATAATGTTAAGGAGAAGAAAATAAATGTCAGTGTTGCTTGTACAACCACATAAAATTATATTAAATCCAAGACTCCGGAGAGAGTTACAAGATCAAAATATAAGAAGGTTGTTATACAATCCGAATCTAGTGAAAGTGATGTTACAGAAAATGAGTTAGCCAATATTTCTCGAAGGATGAACAAGATTTTTGGACAGAAGAGCTTTCAGTATAGATATAAGAAGAATGAAAGAAAAGATAAGAATGACTCTAAATTCACATTGTACGAATTCAAGAGAGATGGATATATAAGGCCTGATTGTCCTTTACTAATGAAAAATGATAGAAAAGAATGGAATTCTAAGGAAAATAGGAAAAAGTCTTTCAAGGCTAAAGCTAAGAATGTTCTCAAAGCCAATGAATCATGGAGGTCCAGTGGTGGTGACTCTATTAATGAATCCTCATATTACAAATCTTCTAGATAGAAGAATCTTGGTCTTCTAGAAGTGGTGCCTATTGAAAATCATTTCTTAATGGCTAAGGTACAAAATGCTGAATCCATTACAAATGATTCCTTGAATGATAATTATAGTGATAGTAAATACTATGAACCCACAGATGAGTAATCTTCTTCAGATGAATATAATAATTTACCTACCTTTGAATAAGTTTCTAGGTTTTCTATGCCTCTTGAGATTGAAAATTCTAAAGTCAAGAAAAATCTATATAAAGCTAATTATAGAATATCTATTCTTAAAAATGAATTATCAAATATTTATAAAGACCTTGATGAGAAAAATTATGATTTTGAAAATATTTCAAAAATCCTTGTGAAATCAAATTCTGAGAAAGATAAACTTTCTAAGGATCTAGAAAAAGTAATTTCTAAGAAAAATGTTTTCAAGCCTAACTCTAGTCCCAAAACAAATGTTTTTGAAGATAAGAACTTGGTTTTTAGACATAAGTCATAAATTTTTTCCTTGAAGAAGTGTTTGTCAAACTTTACCCATGGTAAAGAAAATATTGTTAAAATGTATTTTAAAATACGACCTCTAAGAAATTGTTATGGTTTTGGTTATAATCATTCTAAACCCGTTTTCAGTAACAATTATTTTTTTCGTCTAAGTGATCCATTATACAGTACGTGTCAGCGTGGTGGGAATTGGGAAGAAAATTGTTCCTTAAATAATACCCAATCTTTACGTTTTCACAAATCTTATTTTTCTTAGAAAATGTGTGTGCCTAAATGTTTACATTCCGAAATTTCCAGATCCAAGAACTATTGGATTCTAAAAGTCTAACCTTCTTATTTTCAGGAAAATAATGAAGGTACCAACAGAAATAATTGGTACATGGAATGTGGATGTTTCTGGCATATGACTGGTAACAAAAAACTCTTTCAAAATATTATCAAGAAGAAAAGAGGGAGAGTAACTTTCAGAGACAATGCTTAGGGAGTAATTATTGGTATAGGTAACATTGTTCTTCTTGAAAAAACGTTGATTTCAATTGTTTTATTTGTAAAAAGTATTAAGCACAACCTCATCATCATAGGCCAATTATGTGATGAAGAATACTTTGTGAATTTTAGGAATGATAAGTGCATAGTATAAAATACAAAGGATGAGTTTATTCTCTCATCCCACAAGTAAGAGAATGCGTACACACTAAACTTAGAAGACCTCAGGAGCTAAGATCTACCTTGCCTTAGTGCAATAGAAGATAAATCTCGGTGATGGAATAGAATGTTAGGACACTGTAAACATAGGAACTTATGAAATTTTTTTAAGAAAAGACTAGTTAAAGATCTACGAAAGCTTAGATTTTATTATTCAAATGTTTGTGATCCTTGAGCATCAACATCATCATTTCAATCATACAATTATTACATATTAATTATATGATTAATCTGGTTGATGTTGGTGGGAATGTGCATCCTTTAAATCTTCTCATTATTTCTTTGTATGAAATTTATGATATATTAGGCATGGAATGGTTTTCTCTATATAAATCCCACATAAATTTTAAAGAAGGAAATCAAAATTTGATAATTAAAATCAAGCTTAAATAATCTATTATTGAAACAATAAATATAAATATATAATGGAAATCATATCCATTGTTAGGTTTTTATTCCTATTCAAGGGGAGAGTTTTTCTTTTATGGTTTGAGAGGAACACAACATCGATGATATGTATATTATGTGGTAAAAATTTTATTTATTTCCAGAAGAGTTTCCTAGAATTCCAAAAAACCTAAATTTTAGTTCTCAATATAAATCAAAAAAATTTCCACACCAAATATAAATGACTCCCTATAGAGTAGCCTCAATTGAGTTGCAGGAATAGAAAATGAAACTTCAGGAGAACCATGAAAAGGTAATAATTTTCCAATGTAGGTCACTATGGGTTGTACCTATTATTTTTTAAAAAATAAATATGGATATATTTGACTCTACATTGATTACTAATAGTTTTACTAGATCCCAATAAAGAAAATTTATCCTTCATGCTGTATTGAAAACCTATTCTATCAACTGTGTAGAGCTCTATAATTTTCTGTGATTGAAATTAATTCTAGATATCATCAAATGAGGTTTATAAAGGAGTACATATAAGGCCCAAACCTTAAACATTTCTTAATCTTTATTTATTTCAAGAATACACATTTAGGATCTTTTCAGGTTTAGAGTTTTAGAGAATTAGATAATAAATCATGCATTACATTCCACATTTAAATAAGGTGGTTACATAAAAGACAATATTAACTTTTCCCCTCAAAGGAAACATATTTAAAATAAAACACGGATTCATTCTTGACACTTCATCGACACTATCATCACATCATGTACCTTTCCCTTGGCATGTGAAAAAAATCTCAAAAACATAGGATGAGCATAAAAATATCAGTAAGGGATATAAAAATACGGAAAGAAAACCTTAGTCCATGTATACATAAGAATCAATGAAATCATAATTCACTCATAAAACAAAAGCACATTAACATACCTCATGAAATCATAAGATTTATGAATAACTCATAGAAAACATAAGACATAATGGTAACTTGAGGCATTCATAACATTCTTACATAGGGAGTAACCCACATGGTTATGTTTGGAATACCCGTTACAGTATATTCCCTAAATCTCTTCTGAGAAACATTAGCGTTTAACTCCTTCGCATTACCCAATGCATTGGAGATATATCATGGGCTCACCCACCCTTATTTTATCACATAACCACCCGTCTTCATAAACAATTTCCAAGAACAATAACATAATCGTATCACATAAAACATGCATAAAGGAAACATAACACTTCCACATTTCAATCAAAATATATCAATACAACACCTTAATATAATAAAATTATTATCAAAACCGTTTTCAATACCAAAATAAAAGAAAATTAAAACATGGTATTTATTTTTCATTTAAAAAATAGTTATAGCTTGTAGAGGAAGCTGAAACTCAAATAATGGTCACGGCGGTGGTAAAGTTGTTGTCGCCGCATACGTAAGACAAAAACATTCCCTCTTTTTGTTTAGTAAAATGCTTTGTATAAAAATATTCCTTTTGAATAAAATTAAAAGTCAAAGGGGTTTATAAACTGTATAAAATAAAGTTGTGTATGAAACAAAATATGCTTCAATTAAAGGATATTGAGATGAAGTCCCTTACCTCGTGTCTGACTTGACTCGATCGTTCTTTAATCTCATGAATAATAAAATAGAGTTAATTTCTACATGACTAAGAAATTTTTTCATGTTCATTATTCCTTTTATATCACTTATTACCATGTTATGAACATTATGTAATTATTTATGTTAATAACGGCCGTTTTGTCGATCTTTGGTACTTGAGTCAAAAATAAACTTCTTATAATTACAAGTTGTTCATGTGGTAATATATCTATTATATCAATAATTATATTCATGATTTATATATCATATATATCATATATATCTAGTATATTCATGAATTTATAATATTACATAACATTTAGTGGTAAGAATTGAAATGCACCGTTCATGGAGACGGTAAGCCGTACGTACGCATGAACACTACTTTCATTTCTATTTCATATTTAATGGAATAAAATCATAATGATATAAAGGTATATTATAATCTAGTGTAATATCATATATAATATCATTAACTCTATCCTTTATACATCCCACATATGGAATTAACAAATCAAATCACTTTGAGGGGGTGGTAGTCCGCACTTCCTAAAATGAAGATATCATGTTTACCCATAATAGAAACCATAAAGGTATGCCATAAATGAAAAATACATGAAGCATAAGGAAAAAATAAAAATAATATATATCATATATAAATAGAGTGTCATCTTAATGGCCGCCATGAAAGGTGTTAAAATAAGATTGATCAATCATCGTTTCGTGAGGCAGTAATTCGCCACTCATAGAAACAGTATGTTCTTTAACCATTAGACGGACTTGTGTGTATGTGTAAATCAAATTCTTCTCATAAAAACTTCTTAGTATATTTAAAATACTGGTTTTTTACAATATATAGGAATAAAAAGAGTTTAGGGGGTTGGAGAAGCGAAATAAAATAAAACAACATAAGAGATTACATTACCTTTAAATCAGGTAACTCCCCTTGGTTTGAACCAAAATGGTTTCTTGAAGAGCTTTCTGCCTATGGTAAAGCTTATAGGATGAAGAGAGGAATGCAAAGAGATAAAATGAGCAGCGTTTGTTCACAACAATTGCTTGAGAGATGTAGGTAAGGGGGTAGAGGTGGGGACCTTTTATAAGAGGGAGGAGGGGAACTCTTAGAAAGTCATGTAATGTTACCTTATTATAAACTGAGTTTTGGATTTTAAAGGACCCAAAATGATATATTTCGATGATAAGGTGATAAGGGTTCTAAATCCTCCCATCCAATCGTTTTTTGGAATGTTTATGTCTTATATTTGACATTCTCTTTTTCATTTTATTTAAATCGTTCATTAATGAGGTAATCACTACATCATCATGGTGTCATAAATAAATAGATTTATTTAATTTCTAAAAATTATAAAAAATATTATTATGTATGAAATCTATTTATCTTTACAAAGTCTATTTATAGTCTAAGAGATCATTGATGTAGAATAAATGAAAATTGTTTTACTTAGGTGTTACATACTTTTGTTATATTTAACTTTCTTTAAAAATAACAAGATAAAATGTCACTATCAGAAAAAGTGATTCCATGGGTTCCAAAAGTTGGTACAAGGCATACCATGGTCTGACATGACACAACCAGTAGCATTAGGACACATGTTTGGGTCATTTTATATTATCATGATATTATTTTATTACCCTTAACTACCCGATTAATAATCAACCACGATAATTAAAGATAATTACTGTCGTTACTATTCATAATGTCCAAAAATAAAAGAGTATTAATTACATAATTTGGACCTTATGATTCCAAATATGGAATCCATTTTAAAAAATTCCAAACACGGAAATTATAGTAATTAATTTAAAAATAATTCCCGTTGTCAAAACAAATAGCGGGTTGTTTAGAAACAATATCTATCAAAAGTTTGACACTTTTTATGCCCAATTACAAAGTGAAATTAATTACAATGACAAAAATTGGATTAAATGGTAAAAATATATTATAATTAAACATTAAAACCAATTAAAAGGAAAATCTATCCATATAATTAAATTATATGAAAATGATGTTTTGAAGTAAAATGCAATATTTTTCATTATTTATTAAAAAATGAACATTGTCAGAAAAATACCAAAAATTTATCCAAAGTAAATTTCAATGCCCCGATTCTAAAGAATAAGTTTATTTTGACAAATAGAGCATATAAAATTGTCAAAAGTTTGATTTAAAAAAGGTTTTCCATCAAAAGGTGGTAAAATGATCTTTTAGAAAATACTAGAGTATTCTATCTATAAGATTGGATTTATTCTCATTTTAGGCCTCTAAAACACTATATAATTCATAAACAGACATATATATGAAAATCCATAATTCATTACTTACATGGGATTTTACATCCTTCCCCCCTTTAGAAAATTTCATCCCTGTAATTTATTTACTTATCGAATAAATGGGGGTATTTATCCCTCATTGCATTTTCAGATTCTAATGTTGCCACTTCAATCATTGGTTTGTCCACAAAACCTTGACTTGATGAATCACCTTATTCCGCAATACTTGCTCCTTGTGGTCAAGAATATGGACCGATTGTTCCTCATAATATAGATTCTCTTCCAGCTGAACAACCTCTGGACTTAAAACATGAGATGGATCTGGCATGTACTTCCTAAACATTGAAACATGAAAAACATTGTGGACCTGAGATAAACATGGAGGTAAAGCCACTCAGTATGCAACTAATCCAACTCTCTCTAGAATGTTATATGGTCCAAAGAACCTTGGACTCACCTTTCCTTTCTTACCAAATCGGATCACACATTTCCAAGGTGAAACATTGTTGAAGACATGATCACCCACCTCAAAAGAGAGGTCCTTCCTCCTATTGTCCGAAAAACTTTTCTACCTTCTCTGAGCTGTTCTCATGTGTTTCTGTATTAGATGAACTTTTTCTACGAACACATTAACCAATTCTAGTCCCATCAATTTCTTTTCACCTAATTCATCCCAAAAAGTTGGAGTTCAACACCGCTTCCCATATAATGCCTCAAATGGTGACATCTGTATAATGGAATGAAAACTGTTATTATAAGAAAACTCAACCAATGAAGGATGTTTGTCCCAACATCCCTAATACTCCATTGAAAAAAAACGTAGAATATTCTCCAATGTCTGAATTGTTCGTTCTGACTGCCCATCAGATTGCAGATGAAAAGTTGTACTAAAATTTAATTCAGTAACCAACAATTTCTAAAGGCCTTTCCAAAAGTTATAAGTAAGCCTAGGATCATGATCAGATACAATGGACAGAGGAACTATATGTAACCTGACTATCTCTTTATGATACAAATGAGAAAGTTGATCTAGGGAGAAAGTATCTTGTATAGAAAGGAAATGAGCAGATTTAGTGGACCGATCAACAATAACTTAGATTGCATTATTACCTCGATGTGTCTTCGACAATCCCACAACAAAGTCCGTGGATATATTAACCCATTTCCACTCTGGCAGTGGTAAAGGCTAATGTATCACTTTCTGTAACTGCCACTATACTTTAACCTATTGAAAAGTCAAACACTTCACAGTAAAATCAATAACATCTCTTTTCATTCCATCCCACCAGTAATACTCCCTAAGATCTCTATACATCTTAGTACTGCCAGAATGAACTGAAAATAGAGAACAATGAGCTTCACATAAGAACTCTCTCTTCAACTGTGAATCACAAGGCACACAAAATCTCTTCCCAAATATCAAAACACAATCATTATCAATGTTTAATTCATGTAACATACCCTTCTGAATCAGCTCTACCTTTTTCTGCAACTCACTGTGTTGCTTCTGAACTTTCTGAATTCTGTCTGATAGAGAAGACATCACTGATACTTGAAACAAAAAAGAAGATCTTCTTGAACCAACAAATTCGATTCCAAAGTTCATCAAATCCTTAACCAAAGGATTGAATTCCAAATGTAACATGGTAAATAAAGCATTACTTTTTCGACTCAAAGCATCATCCACTTTATTTTCTTTTCCCGGATGGTAATGAACTGTACAATCATAATCCTTGATTAATTGTAGTCATCTCCTCTGTATCATGTTCAATTATTTCTAAGTGAATATATACTTTAAACTTTTTTGATCAGTATGTATTTCACACTTTACACCATACAAATGATGCCTCAACATTTTTAAAGCAAAAACCCCAGCAGCTAGTTTCAAATCATGTGTAGGGTAATTTACCTCATGAGTTTTCAACTAACGTGAAGCATAAGAAATTACCAGATCATTATGCATTATGACACAACCAATTCCTATCAATGAAGCATCACTATAGATAAAAAAATCACCATTCTTGGAAGGTAGTGCTGAAACTAGAGCATTCATCAATCTTCTTTTCAATTCCTGAAAACAATCATCACATTATTTTGTCCAGATGAACTTAACACCCTTCCGAGTTAGCTTAGTCATTGGAATGTATAACCATGAATTTTTTTAAAAAACCTTCGGTAATATCCTGCCAAACCAAGAATACTACAAATCCCAGTTACATTTTTGGGTCTTGGTTATTCTTCAACAACCATTGTTTATACAGGATCAATAGTTATTCTATCTTTAGAAACAATGTTTCAAAGGAATGAATTTTTTTGCAACTAAAACATAAACTTGCTGAATTTACCATACAATTTTTGTCTTTTAAGGTTTTCAAAATAACCCTTATATGACTTTAATGATCCTCTTTACTTTTATAAAACACCAAAATATCATCAATGAAAAAAACCACAAACTTATCCAAGAACTCATGAAAAATTATATTCATAAGGTCCATGAATAGA
The DNA here is from genome assembly GCA_963277665.1 of Viscum album. Lineage (NCBI taxonomy): Eukaryota > Viridiplantae > Streptophyta > Magnoliopsida > Santalales > Viscaceae > Viscum > Viscum album. The sequence continues at coordinate 1,708,693,131 of OY728165.1, read as the reverse complement.
GAAGGTGCATTTGTAAACCCAAAAGGCATTACTCGAAATTCATAATGGCCATATTTTGTACGAAACGCGGTCTTAGGTATATTTTCTTCCTTTACCTTCAAATGATAGTACCCCGATCTCAGCTCAATCTTTGAAAAATACTGAACTCCCTGGAGCTGATCAAACAAATCATCAATATGAGGCAATGGATATTTTTTCTTAGCATTGATGTTATTCAAGGCTCTATAATCAATGAAAAGTATAATTGAACCATCTATCTTTTTAAAAAATAAGATAGAAGAACCCCTTGGTGATGTGCTAGGTCGAATGACACCTTTCTCTAATAAATCTTGCAATTGATCCTTGAACTCTAAAAGTTCAATTTGAGCCATTTGATAAGGGGTTTTGAAATTGGATTAGCATCAGGAACTAAGTCAACAATAAATTCAACTTCCCAATCTGGTGTTATTCCAGGAAACTCATCAGGAAAAATATAAGGATACTCATTTACCACTGGCACATCATTAATATGAACTGTTGCTTTGTTTTCAACAATATGTGAAAGGTAACGTTCATTTCCATCTTTTACAAGTTTCTCAGCCTCTTGATATGTTATCAACAGTAAGGGTTCATTTTTGTACACAAACTGAAAGTCTTTCTAAAAAGAAACTTCTTTAGCTTTACAATCAATCTTAGTATGGTAAACAGAGAGACAATCCATACCTAGGATAACATCAAACTTTACTAAAGGTAAAACAATAAGGTTTTCAAGTAGGTTCTTTCCACGGATAAGGATAGGAAGATTCATATAAATTCTTTTTGCCTCAACATTTCCCCAGGGCATTTTTACCACAAATTCATGGGTCATTTCTAGAGATGGAATAGCCAATTTACTAGAAAAATTTTCAGAGATGAAAGAATGTGTAGACCCCGAATCAAAAAACACATTGGAATAATCTGAAAAAACAAACAAAGTACCCAACACCACTTCATTTTATGGCACAAAATCTGCTGAAGTAGTTGCAATGTATTTCACCACGCCTTTCTTCTTATAGTCTGACTGCTTCCCATCAGTTGAGCTCTTTTTCGAACACTCGTTTTCATAATGACCCATCTCATTGCACTAGAATCATTTCACTAAATTTAAATCAAATTTGGTCTTACCATCACCATGATCTTTTTCAATGCAATCACGAGCTTTATGTCCCATCTGACCACATCAGTAGCACCTTCCAGAATTCAAAAGACATTCCCCAGAATGGTTTTTACCACATTTATCATAAACTAAAAACTTATTTTTCTTACCATCAGACCTTTTTGAAGGATTCTTCCCTTTCTCCTGCCACCTCTGTATCTTCTTATATTGGTTGTTATAAAACACTTGATCATCAGCAAACTCCATTTCCACCTTCTCAGCACATCGAACAAGATTTTCATAACTCTTGAACTCGCGAGAAGCTAAATCCCTTCGATATTTTGGCATTAACCCTGAGTAAAAACGATTGATTTTACTATCAAGGTCTCAGATAAAATTTGGAGCATACCTTTCCAATCGAGTGAACTTTTCTTCATAAGAAGCCACTGAGTCGTCCTCTTGCCTCAATTCCATGAATTGTTTTTCCATCCTAAGTCAAGCAACCTTAGGAAAATATTTCTCAAGAAACATTCCTTTGAATTCATCCCAGTCAAGAGCATCAATATCATCAACCTCTATGATATTTTTAACCATCGACCACCACTGATCAGCTTTACCCTCCAAACGTTAAATAGCAAGACTAACCTTTTGACTGTCTGAACACCCCATGACATCTAAAATCTTCTCCAGTTCTTTAATCCACCCTTCAGCTAGCACAGGGTCAGATGATCCTCTGAATGGTGGGGGATGTTGCCTCATTAAATGTTCCACAACTGACATGTTCCTCTGCAGTTGATCTGGCTGATCTCATGCATTGATACCACCACCATTTATTGCTTGAGTCAACTGCGCCATTACTGCAACAAAATGTTCAGTTCCATTTCCTACCATCTCAGAATGCTGATTTGAAGGTCAGTTCCTTCTGTATTCATTCCTAACATTGATTCCCTATTTCCTCTGCAGAAAACCATTCTGAACAAACATGTCTCAGATGAACCCACATGGTAATCTAAAAAATCTATATAATTTCATTTTGACCATGAAAAAATATTTTTTTGATAATCATTTAATACAATTCTAACTCCTAAAGTTATCTAAAACGACCTCTGAAACCATCTATAAGGCGCTAACCTTAAATATTACTTAATCATGAGTTATTTCAAAAATACACATTGAGGATCTTTTCATATTTAGAGTTTTAGAGAATTAGAACATAAATCATGCATTACATTCCACATTTAAACAAGGTGGTTCCATAAAGACAATATTCACGTTTCCCTTCAAAGGAAACATATTTTAAATAAAACATGGATTATTTCTTGAAAATTCCTCAACACTATCATCACATCATGTACCTTTCCCATGACCTATGAAAAACATTTAAAAAAATTGGGATGAGCATAAAAAGCTCAGTAAGGGATATAAAAATACAGAATGAAAACCTTAGTCCATGTATACATATGAATCAATGAAATAATACTTCATTCATAATACATACGAACATTAACATACCTCATGAAATCATAAGATTTATGATTAAATGATTGAAAACAAAACACATAAAGGTAACTTGAGGCATTCATAACATTATTACATAGCGAGTAACCCACATGGTTATGTTTGGAATACCCATTACAGTATATTCTCTAAATATCTTCGGAGAAACCTTAGTGTTTAACTCCTTCGAGTTACCCAATGCATTGGAGAGCAATCACGGGCTCACCGGTCTTCATAAACAATTCCCTAGAACCATAACATAATCATATCACATAAAATATGCATAAAAGAAACATAACATTTCCACATTTCAATCACACGATATCAATACAACACCTTGATATAATAAAAACATTATCAAAACCATTTTTAGTAAAAAAAAAAATAAAACATGCTAATTTTATTCATTTAAAAAAAAGTTATAGCTTGTAGAGGAAGTTGAAACTCAATTAATGGTCACGTCTGCGGAGAAGTCGTTGTCGCCGCATACGCAAGACAAAAACATTCCCTTTTATCGTTTAGTAAAACACTTCATATAAAAAGATTCATTTTGAATAAAATTAAAATTTAATGGGGTTTATACACCGTATAAAATAAATTTCTGTATAAAACAAAATATGCCTCAAGGAAAGGAGATTGAGACGATGTCCCTTACCTCTTGTCCAACTTGACTCAATTGTTCTTTAATCTTCTGAATAATAAACTAGAGTTAATTTATACTTTCTTAAGAACCTTTTTCAAGTTAATTATTCCTTTTATATCACCTATTTCCATGTTATGAACATTATGTAATTATTTAAGTTAATGACAACCGTTTTGTCGATCTTTGGTACTTGAGTCAAAAATCAACTTCTTATAATTACCAGTTGTTCATGTGGTAAAATATCCATTATATCCAGAATTATATTCATGATGTAGAAATCATATAAATCATATATATCCTGTATATACATTAATTTATAATATTACATAACATTTAGAGGTAAGAAATGAAATGCACCGTTGATGGAGATGGTAAGCCATACATATGCATGAACACTACTTTCCTTTCTATTTCATATTTAATGGAATGAAATTATAATTATAGAAAGGTACATTATAATTCCGGTATAATATCATATATAATATCATTAAATCCATCCTTTATATTCCCCAGACATGGCATTAAAGAATCAAATCACTTTGAGGGGGTGGTAGTCCGCACTTCCTAAAATGAAGATTTCGCGTTTACCCATAATGGAATCCATAAAGGTATTCCATAAATGAAAAATACAGAAGCATAAAGAAAACATAAACATATATATCTCATATATAAATAGAGTGACATATTAATGGCCACCATGAATAGTGTTAAAGGAAGAATGAACAATCATCCTTTCGTGAGGCAGTATTTCTCCGCTAACAGAAATAGTATGTTCATTAAGCATTAGAAGGAGGTGTGTGTATGTGTGAATCAAATCATTCTCATAAAAACTTCCTAGTATATTGAAGATACTGGTGTTGTCAGAACCCCTCCCCACAAAGTGTACCCCTCCTGGTCCAGTAATGTGAAAGGGAGATAATGACCCCCTGAGTCCCACCTCTAATAGTCCCCGGGTTGGCGACTAGCGCTGAGGGTATAATGAATATAAAAAATGAGAGGCATTACCCTCTAAGAGAACACATCCGGAAGAGAGAGATATAATAGAAACCAACCAAATCCGACTCAGAACTAAAATATAAAGGAAAACCATGTACATATATGAAATTACATGAAAAAGTACTACAACTAAAGGGGAAAACTACAATTACCCAAAGGAAAGTAAAAACAGCAGCGACCACAAACTCGAACAGCTCCTGTAACCACAAGCTAGTAGTAACCAGTCTGATCTCCATCCTTCTCCAAGTGACCTAAAAAATAGTTTATATATACGTTGGGTTAGTATAACAGTATTCTCAGTAGGATCCTCCCTGAAGCCTCTCGTGCAAAAGTAAAGAAAGCATGATAAAGCACAGTGAACAACAAGTGATACTAACTCGTCACCTAAACATGTATACTAAGTTTCCAACCTCACTATGGCTTTTCTCACCAAGTAACGCATAGAAGAATATAGAATATAATAAAGAATATCAAGGGTAACCCACCACTACTTCCCAGCTGGTTTTCTGATTTTCCCCAACAACATACATCCTGTGCATCTCTCTCCAAAGGCTTTCCAATATAAACATGGATTAAGCTCCACAATCTACACCACGTGCACCAAAAAGGCTTGCCTGCAGACACTTGTGGGAAGCACCACACCATCCTTACAACAAAAAGTAACCAGGTAGTTTTTGGTAGCCACCACAACTTTCATAACATTTATCATACGTCGGGTATTATACCTCAAAACATTACATCACATACACCGAGTAAGGATCCTCAAGCCATCAAAGCCTATACATGTTAAACCTATAGTAGTCCAAATGATATTATAACCAAAATATATGTGTTTGAAATAACCAAAAGCCATTACATCCATCTACACACATATTTGGGGAAAACTAACTGTTGTGCCAATGGAACTAGTATCTACCAAGATAAGAGAGCGGGGCTAAAGGGGGTAGTCAGCCATTCAACCTCCCATCAGAACGTTGGGGAAAACACCCCCAGGGATTAGAATCCCGTGGTGTCAGTTTCCCTTACTGATAGGGTGGAGTAGCTTATAGCAACCCAAAATTTACATAATATATAAGTCACAAAAACACTATGGGAATATCCTAGTGTTAGACGCAACTACAACTAACTTCTCTCAGAATCCGAGCCGCCACTTCTAAGACTAGGTATCCTATAAGCAAACAAAAAATAAATGGGATTTATTAGATTACTTCCTTCCCTTTTTATCAATTCCATTGTACATTAATTAGTTCATCCAACATAAATGAAACATGAACAATTTTTTTCACATTAAAACCCATTAACATAACATCCCAAAAACACTGTCCCTTCAAAAGTTCTCAATCTCATCATTAAGTTCCATCAAACTCCAACCCCATGGGTTAACATCATCTATTCCAACATTCATTAAAGAATTACATTCCCATATTCCCAAGCATTATAGAAAAGTAACCTATGATACTAAACACAAGGGACTCAACATGGGGAGTATACGTACTACCCATCGAGTCTTTTCCACCTATAGCAAGAGAGTAGACACATTCTCCCTTGAGAGGCTAAACACGGAAAGCACATGGCATACCACACGTGTTGTTTCCTAGTTCGGAAGAAGGGTAAGAAAGACCAACTACCTTGAGTTGTGGGGAAAAGTAAAGTAGATAAACAACCAATAATCAACAAACATCCAACAATCACATCCATCCCATTCCATAAACCCCGGTGTGTTCCCTGACACCCACATGCATAAACTGATGCATCTCGCCACTCTAGGCATCATCCGTTGTCACAACCATAAGGCCTACCTACCTCCACATATCACAAGACCCCTCCAGGGTCATATCACAACACAAGATATCAAAACATGACTCTTGGGTCACAACACATCAAAAATAGTAGGAAAATGACCATTAAAACAACTTGGGCTCTTGGCCATTTAGAAGGCATCCGACCTTCAAAAAACAACCACCAACAACCACATAAAATGATATTTTAGCCCAAATTCACAACAAGAGGGTATCTCCGAACCCTTTTTGGAACTCAATTACATTATTCAACCCATCTTGAAATAAAAATTTCAATTATTTGGTTCCAACATCATGAACCAATTCAGTAATCTATCACCGAAGATTAAACATGCTTAATATGAAAAATTTGATGAAAAACAAGTCACAACAAGAACTAGGTCTCGTTTCATGCCTCTTTATATTTATCCAACCAATTATCAATTAATTCCTGATTTACATTCTTTATCAATTCCATCACGAATAATATGATATCAAGCAAGGCATATATATCACACTATCTAGAAAATCAAGAGGCAAACCATAATCATGGTACAAATCAACAACATGTGATCAACCAAATTATTTTAATCTTGTTCAAGTATTTAATTAGGTCAATTCCATCGTTATCCAAAGGTCTAAACCATGGTAACTCTACCATTTCACATAAAAAATTATAGAAGCCACGAATTTCCTACCTCAGAGGGTTTCATGGAAAACCACAATGGTCGATGAACACCCATGAAACCGGGTTGATTCTTCACGAATCCTCCTTATATCTCTTCCCCTAACACAACCAAGAACAAAGCTCATCATAACCAACATCCACACACCTAGATCTACCCATAACACATGTCGATCTATGATCCCGAGAGAAGAGGGGAAGAATATCTATGTAGATCTAAGAAACCAGACAAAAGGATCACATACCTTGAGAAACCGGCTTCGATTCATGAAGAGAAGTATCCAGATCACCTCCAAAACGATTGGGAGAGGTTCTTACACCTCAAAGGAATGGTAATCCTGTGTTATGGACGATTAGAGGCTTAAACGAGGTGATTAATGGAAAAATGAGTTAGATCCACAATTTTAGGATCTAACTTTATGTGCCCGCACGGTTAGTCTGCATGGTTTGACAAACCGTGCGCTAACCGTGGGTTAGATTCTACCTCGACAATCACTCTTTTCCCGTTTAATCCTCACGGTTAGACAAACCGTGCGCTAACCGTGCGTTAGCCGCTGCCTTCGGGACCAGCCTTGCATGGTTTGGCCGCAAGGTTTAGGAAAATTGTGCGCCTCCCGTGTGAAGGCTATTACCCATCAGCTTTCCTTAAAAGTCCACCCAAAAACACCCCCATGTCACCTTGACCTCCCAGAACACCTCCAGCACCACATTTTCACAATGGAATGGACTAAAGAGGTCTGGTCAATTACATCAGATACCTCTCAAAACATTCTCGTACTCGAGGATCTAAAAACCACCTAATGAGAAAATGAAACAGGGTCTATACAACCACCCACCAAGATACCTCTCAAAAGAGAGCAAGCCACCAAAGCAACAAAGGGTGTCATCTCATAAACATGAAGGATTCAAAACCACATTAGCTACAATGATTCATGAAAAGACTTAAACATCAAACAACTCTGGGTACTAAGCATGTATCTGTGACTCACGTTCCCATGTACTCTCCTCCATGGCACCGTGTCGCCACAAGACATGAACTTAGGGGATGGAACGTTCGTGCAACACTTTCTCCTTGTGGTCTTGGATCTCCATAGGTCACTCCTCAAAGGTGGAATCATCATCAATATTGATCTCTCCTTAATCTATGATGTGAGAGTCGTCATGAAGATAACGACGTATCTGTGATACATGAAAAACATCATGTTTCTGAATCATCTGAGGGTGAAGTGCCACTTGGTACGCAACAGATCCAACACGATCTAACACCCTAAAAGGCCCAACAGACCGGGGAGGAAACTTACTTCCACGGCCAAATATTCACTGCCCACGATGGGTAGTCACCTTCAGAAACACATGATCCCCAACATTAAACACTAAGGGACTCCTTCTATGATCAGCATATGATTTTTGACGATCTTGCATTGTCTTCATCCTCTCACGAATCACCTGAACCATCTCTATTGTATTCTACACTAGTTCCTGTCTGAGAATTGTTGACTCTCTGACCCCAATCCAACACAAAGGAGAACTGAAAGGCCAGACATACAAGGCTTCAAACGACGCCATACCGATGGTGGAGTGGAAACTATTATTGTAGGAAAACTCCACCAAGGGTAAGTGCCTCATCCATGAACCTCCAAAATCAAGAACACAAGAGTGCAACATGTCTTCAAGAGTTTGGATGGTTCGCTCTGTTTGACCATCCGTTTGAGGGTGAAAAGCAGTGCTAAGGAACAGTGGAGAACCAAAAGCATGTTGGAGACCTCTCCACACCCTGGAGGTAAAACGAGGATCTCGATCAGAAATGATCGTCCTAGGGACTCTGTGATGTCTCACCAACTTCTACAGATACTTCCATGACAAAAATTCCTCTGTGCTTGACTCCTTGATTTATATAAAGTGGGATGATTTCGTTAAATGATCCACTACCACCAAACAGCATCATATCCTCCCAGATCTAGAGGAAAACCACAAAAAAGTACATTGAAATGTCCTCCCACTTCCACTGTGGAATCTCTAATGGATGGGGAATTCCACCAGGAACACGGTGTTCATCCTTAACCTTCTAGAAGACTAAACATCGAGACACAAACTTCGTAACCACACGCTTCAACCCAGGCCACCAAAACTAGCTCCTCAAGGATCGGTACATCGTTGTCACTCTAGGATGCACCGCTAAAGGAGAACCATGGAACTCTCTGAGGACCGTATCACGCATCGCCAAGGGAACAAAAATCCTTCCATGATACAACAATATGTGTTGTTCATCCTCAGACCAACCATCAGGGGCCTCATCACAAACAACTCAGTCTCTCCAGACCTCCACCTCAAGTTGGGACTTTTCCACCTTCTGCACCAGGGATGACTACACCATCATATGATAAAGACAGCCTATACCCCCAAGTTTTCCCATATCAAGTTGTAACACTGGCAGTTCGTCCATTACTCTCCAAGAATCACCGGATATACGCACAACATTACTATGTGACTTTCGGCTCAATGCATCAGCCACAACATTCCCTTTTACAGGTGTATACGATATTTAAAAGTCGAATTCTTTCAAGAACTCCATCCACTGACGCTGTCGCATGTTCAAGGCACGCTGGGAGAATCCATAACTCAAACTCTTATGATCATTGAAAACAACAAAGTGCTCACCAATGAGGTAATGTCTCCACAACTTCAGAGAAAACACCACAGTTGGAAACTCAAGATAATGAGTGGCATAGTTCCGTTCAAGGGGATGCAACTGTCAAGACCCATAAAAACAACTGACTTCTACTACATGAGAAAACAGCCTAACCCCAGATGTGAAGCATCGCAGAAAACATCAAATTGATCTCCCTCAGTTGGGAGACAAAGAATTGGAGCACTTACCAACTTCTCCTTTAGATACTTGAAAGCTTCCGGACACTGATAAGTCCATAGGAACACCTGATCTTTCTTGGTTAAAGCTATCATTGGGGTCGCAACCCATGAGAAATTGGCTACGAACCTCCTGTAGTGTCCTGTGAGACCAAGGAAACTTCACACCTCTGAAACTGTCTTGGGAGATTCCAAAGACACGACTTCTTCTATCTTCGATGGATCCACATCTACTCCCTGTTTGGACATAACATATCCCAAGAAATGGACTTCTCGAACCCAAAACTCACACTTCGACAACTTCATGAATAGCCGATGTTGAATAAGAACTCCAAAAATAGCTCGTAGATGCTCTGCATTCTCCTCTTCAGATGTGGAGTACACAAGGATGTCGTCGATCAAAACTACCATGAACTTGTCCTGGAACTCCCGGAACACAGTATTCATCAAACCCATGAACACACCTGGAGCATTCGTCACACCAAACAGAATTACAATGAACTCATAATGCCCATGACGACAACCAAATGCAGTCTTTGAGATATCCTCATCCTTTACACGCATCTGATGATATCCTGATCGCATGTCGGTCTTTGAGAACCAACTTTCACCCTTCAGTTGATCGAAAAAGTAATCAATCAACGGAAGAGTATAGAGATTCTTTATTGTCACTTTTTTTAAGAGACGATAATTGAAACACAATCGCAAACTACCGTCGGCCTTCTTCACGAACAGAACTGGTGCACCCCATTGTGACACACTGGTTCGAACAAAACCACACTTCAACAGACCAACAATTTCTATACGTAGCTCTTGTAAATCAAAAGGGGCCATCCTATATGGACACATGGATATTGGCGACGCTCCTGGATGTAGCTCAATCCCAAACATTATATCTCGTCAAGGGGGTAAGGCTACAAACTCTTCTGGAAGAATACCAGGGTACTCCTCTACGATCCTAGGAAAAACCAACTGTCGATCCTCTATAGAACTCAGCATCATCTCAGCAACCATGGTTGATAAGGATGTAACTCACCTGTGACCAATCCGAGGATCTCGTTCACCAACAAACACCACTTGATCTCCATCCGCACCAATGAAGACGACCTTCTTCCTGAAGAAATCCACGATATCCTACACTGAATACAAACAATCTATGCCGAGGATGACATCATATGGTTGTATTCGTAACCATAAGAAATCTCCCCAAGAGCGGTGCTGCCCCAAGACTAGCTCACAATCTCTACATACTTCAAACAAGTCAGCTCGACCTCCAACTAGCGTAGTCAATGCCAATGGCACTGGAAGACTCTATACCTCATGTCCCAAATCATGGAAAAGGGTAGATGATATGAAGGAGTGTGTTGCTCCGGAATCAATCAAAGCATACACAAAGGTAGAAAACAAGAAAAGGGTACCTCGAACGACATCTGCCTCACCTGGAGATGGCAACGCTAGAGCAAGAAGATGACCACGACCTCCTCAACGGCCTCTATGGCCCTGATGAAGACCACTACCACAGCCGCACTCTACTCTCTGAGGATGAGAAATTTCATGGGGTTGTCCTCTGCCTGACCCATCTAACCTCTGCTGATCGAATGCTGGTGCAACTGGCTTCTGTTTCCTAGGCTAGAACTGCCTCAACGGAGGAACCTGGAGTGGAGCGCCCGGTGCACGATGACTGCTCTAAAAGGTCGGGGACTCCCGCTGCTGATGACCAGGACCACCACAAGAAAAACATGCACCTGATCCCTTGTCATAGGCCTGAGAGTTGCTGCCTCCAGAGAAACGAGATGTGAAGGGCTGGGACCTACCCCCGGCTGATAAGAAACTCTTCTGCCCTGAAAACTGGGAACCCCGGACCATTGCCTTGCTTGGTGAGGGATCATGCAGATTCCTCTCTCGTGATGATCCTATCTTGGCCAAAGTCCTCTCAACAACCTCTGCCCTTGCCAGCAACTCAAGATATGTGTTTAACATAAATGGGGAGACCTGGCGCTGGATCTCTAGACGCAAAGCCTCCTCGAAATGCCTCTACCTCGCCTCCTAATCTGGTAACAGGTCCGAAGCATATCGTAAAAGGTTCCTGAGATGGATTCTAAACCCCCGAACACTAGAGCTCCCCTGTCGAAGGGTAAAAATCTCTTAAAGACTGGACGCCTTTGCAGTCGAGGAAAGGAAATCGACTTGGAACTTATGTCAAAACTCCTCCCATGGGATCACTGACTCCTCACGATCCCCAAGGAACGAGAACCACCACTACCTCGCTGCTCCACACAGCATCGTCACATCTAAGTATACCCAGTGCTCGTTCTGAGCATGGATCGAACTAAAGCCTATCTCGACCTCCTCCAACCAGTCTACCGTGGCTGTATTTAAAACAGATCCCTCATACTTCTGTAGACTCTGGCAATGAAACTCCCGGAGTTTATTCCTCCAAGTATCATCGTCGTCAACCTCTACCCCACGGCGACCTGCTGGAATAGCCTGATGGACATATTCTACACAACCCTGACGAGGACGTCGACCTAGATCCATACGTGAAAAATAACAAACAATTAGAGCTCCAAAGACTGGAATATGGAAGAATCAACATTAATTAATTAATTTTTTTCTTATATTTGTTTTAGGTTAACCAATCCCAAGATCTACCCATTCAAACACAGGAACAAAGAAGAATGATGCATGATCCTTTCCTAGGTCTCTACCCTACAACTAGTACCACCCTTTTTAGTATCCATTGTAAACCTAATGGTACGTACATCAGATAATAGGGGGCCCTAAACGCCTATGTCTCTGCTAGTCTCCAGTGTTTACCTAATTTTATAAACATTAATGACACTGTTTCCCTACCAACCCATGAATCCTCACTTGTTCCTAACTCCAAACTCCATCCTATCCCTCAACCTACCTTTAATACCACTCTATCACACCCCCTCCCCACAAATTGTACCCCCCCTAGGCCAAAAATGTGAAAAGGGAGATAATGACCCCCCTGAGTCCCGCCTCTAGTAGGCCCCGGGTTGGAGACTAGCACCGAGGGTATAATGAACACACAAATGGGAGGCATTACCCTCTAAGAGAACACATGCGGAAGAGAGAGATAAGATAGACACCAACCAACTCTGACTCAAAACTGAAATATAAAACAAACCCAAGTACATATATGAAATTCCATGAAAAGTTACTACAACTGAAGGGGATAACTGCAAGTACCCAAAGGAATGTAAAAACAGCAGTGACCACAAGCCCAAACAGCTCCTGCAACCACAAGCGAGTAGTAACCAGCCTGATCTCCAACCTTCTCCAAGTGAAATAAAAAATAGTCCATATATACGTAGGGTCAGTATAACAGTATACTTAGTAGGATCCTCCACGAATCCTATCGTGCAAAATTAAAGAAAGCATGCTAATGCAAATTGAACAACAAGTGAAACTAAATCATCACCTAAACAAGTATACTAAGTTCCCAACCTCACTATAGATACTCTCATCGAGTAACGTATACAAGAATATACCATATAATAAAGAATATCAAGGGTCCATGCTACTACTTCCCCACTGGTTTGATGCTTTTCCCCAACGACATACGTCATGTGAATCTCTTTTCAAAGGCTTGCCCGTATACACTTGGGCTAAGCTCCACAATCTGCACCACATGCACCACAAAGGATTTCCCACAGACACCTGGGCGAAGCACCACACCATCCTCACAACCAAAAGTAACTGGGTTGTTTCCGGGAGCCACCATAGCTCGCATAACGTGTATCATATGTCGAGTATTATACCTCAAGACATTAAATCCCATACACCGAGTAATGATCCTCAAGTCAGCACATCCTATACACGTTACACCTATAGTAGTCCATAGGATACTATAACCAGAATATATGTGTGCGAAATAACCAAAAGCCATTACAGCCCTCTACACACATATATGGGGAAAACTAACCGCTGTGCCAATGGAACTAGTATCTACCAAGAGAGGGAGTGGGGATAAAGTGGGTAGTCATCCATTCATCATCCCATCAGAACGTTGTGGAAAACACCCCCCAGGGCTCAGAATCCCTGGGGTGTCAATTGACCTTACTGACAGGGTGGAGTAGCGTATAGAAACTCAAAAAGAATAGAATATATATAACTCACAACCACACTATTGTCATAACCTAGTCTGAGACACAGATGAAGCTAACGTCTCTCGGACTCCGAGCCACCACTTCTAAGGCTAGGAATCCTATAATTACACAACAAATTAAATGGCTTTATTAGGTTAATTCCTTCCCTTTTTATCAATTCCACTGTAAGTTAATTAGTTCATCCAAAATTAATTAACCATGAACAATTTTTTTCACATTAATAGCCATTAACATCACATCCAAAAACCTCTGTCCCTTCAAAAGTTCTCAATCTCATTTTTATGTTCCATCAAACTCCAACCCCATGGGTTAACATAATTTATTCCAACATTCATTACTGAATACTTTCCCATATTCCCATGCATTATATAAAATCAACCTATGCTACTAAACACAAGGGGCTCAACACTGTGAGTAGACGTACTACCCGTCGAGTCTTTGCCACCAATAAAAAGAGAATAGACCCATTCTCCCCTGAGAGGCTAAACACAGAAAGCATGTGGCATACCCAACGTGTCATTGCCTCCTTCGGAAGATGGGTAAGCAAAAATAGCTTCCATGAAAAGTGGGGAAAAGTAAAGAAGATAAACAACCAAGAATCCACAAACATCCAACAACTACATCTATCCCATTCCATCAACCCCGGTGTCCTCCATGACACCCACATGCATAAACTGATGCATCTCACCACTCTAGGCTTCATCCGCTGCCACAACCACAAGTCCTCCCTACCTCCACATATCACAAGACCCCTCCAGGGTCATATCACAACACAAGATATCACAACACCCCTCCTGGGTCACAGCACAGCACAAGCAGTAGGGAAAAAACATTACAACAACTTGGGATCTTGGCCCTTTAGTAGGCATCCAGCCTTCAAACAATAACAACCAACAACCATATAAAATGGGCTTTTATCCATAATTCACAATAAGAGGGTAACTCCAAACCCTTTATGGAACTCAATTAAGTTATTTAATCCATCTTGAAATAACAATTCCAATTCATTGGTTCTAACATCAAGAACCAATTCAGTAAGGTATCACTGAAGATTAAACATGCTTACTATGCCAAATTTGATCAAAAACAAGTCACAACAAGAACCGGGTCTGGTTTCATGCCTCTTTATACATATCCAACCAATTATAAATTAATTCCGGCTATAAGTTCTTTATCAATTACATCAAGAACAATATTATAACAAGAAAGGCATATATATCACACTATCTAGAAAATCAAGAGGCAAAACATAATCACGGTAAAAAGGAACAACATGTGATCAACCCAATTCTTTTAATCTGGTTCAATTATTTAATTAGGTCAATTCCATCGTGATCCAAAGGGCTTACCCATGATAACTCTACGATTGCACATAACCAATTAGAGAAGCCATGAATCCCCTACCTTAATGGTTTTCGAGGAAAACCACAACGGTTGATGAACACCCAAGAAACCAGGTCGATTCTCAATGAATCCTCCGTATATATCCTCTCCTAACACAACAAAGACCCAAAATCATCATAAAAAACAACGACAAACCTAGATCTACACATAACATGTGTAGATATAAGATCCTGAGAGAACATGGGGAGCTGATATAGGTAGATTTAAGAAACCAGACAAAAGGATCAAGTACCTTGAGAAACCGACTTCGATTCGCGAAGAGAAGCCTCCGAATCGCCTCTAAAATGCTTGCGAGAAGATCTTCCACCTCAAAGGAAGGGTAATACCGAGTTATGGCCGATTAAGGGCTTAAACGAGGTTATTAAAGGAAAAACGAGTTAGATCCACAATTTTAGAATCTAACTTTAAGTGCCCGAATGGTTAGTCCGCACGGTTTAACAAATGGTGCGCTAACTGTGCGTTAGCTTCTGCCTCGACCATCACTAATCGCACAGTTAGTCCGCACGGTTAGAAAAACCATGCACTAACCACGCGTTATCCACTACCTCCGAGACCAGTCTTGCATGGTTTGGCTGCCTGGTTTAGGAAAACCGTGAGCCTCTCGTGCGAAGGTTATTACCCTTCTACTTCCCTTAAAAGTCCACCCAAACGCACCCCCAAGTCACCTTGACCTCCCAAAAGACCTCCAGCACCACAATTTCACAAATGAATGGACCAGAGAGGTCTGGTCCATTGCAGGTGTTGTTAAAAAATAGAGGAATAAAAAGATTTTAGGGGGTTGGAGAAAAAAAAATAAAACAAAACAACATAAGGGAAGACATTTCCTTTAAATCGGGTAACTCCCCTTGGTTTGAAACAAAATGGTTTTTTGTAAAGCTTTCAGCATAAGGTAAGGATTTTAGGATGAAGATATGGATGTGTAGAGATAAAATGAGCAGATTTTTCCTGAGCCAATGGATTTAGAGGTATGGTTAAAGGGTAGAGGTGGGGGCCTTTTATAAGAGTGAGGAGGGGCACTCTTGGAAAGTCATGAAATGTTAATTTATTATAAAATTAGTTTCAGATTTTAATGGTCCCACAATGATATATTTACAATATAAGGTGATAATGTTTCTAAATCCACCCATCCAATAGGTTTTTGGAAAGTGTAAGTCTTAGGGTTTACATTATCTTTTCATTTTATTTAAATCGTTCATTAATGAGGTAATCTCTGCATCATCATGGTGTCATAAATAAATTAATTAATTTAAAGTCTAAAAATTATAAAAAAAATACTATGATGTAGAAAATATTTTTATCTTTACAATGAAAATTTATAGTCTAAGAGATAATTTATTTAGACAAAATTAAAATTGTTTTACTTAGGTGTTACATACTTTTGTTATATTTAACTTTCTTTAAAAATAAAAAGATAAAATGTCACTATCACACAAAAGTGATTCCATGGGGTCCCAAAGTTGGCACAAGGAATCCCTTGGTCAGCCATGATATAACCAGTAGCATTAGGACACATGATGGGGCCATTTTATATTATTATGATATTATTTTATTACCCTTAACATCCTGATTACTAATTAATCATGATAATTAAAGATAATTACTCTTGTTATTATTCATAATGTCCAAAAACAAAAGAGTATTAATTACATAATTTGGAACTTCTAATTCCAAATATGGAATCCATTTTACCAAATTACAAACAAAAAAATTGTAGTAATTAATTTAAAAACGATTCCCATTGCCAAAACAAATAGTGGGATTTTAAAACAATATCTATCAAAAGTTTGACACTTGTTTATGCCCAATTCCAATGTGAAATTCATTACAATGACCAAAATTGGATTAAATGGTAAAAATATATTCTAATTAAACTTTAAAACCAATTACAAGGACAATCTATTTATATAATTAAATTAGATAAAAAAGCATTTTTGAAGTAAAATGTAGTATTTTTCACTATTCATCAAAAAATGAACATTGTTAGAAAAATTTCAAAAATTTATCCCAAGTAAATTTCATTTCCCCGACTCTAAAGAATGACTTTATTTGGAAAAATATAGCTTATAAAATTTCTAAACGTTTTATTTAAAAAAGGGTTTCTATCAAAAGACGATAAAATGATCTTTTAAAAAATATTAGAGTATTCTATGCTTAAGATTGGATTTATTCTCATTTTAAGCCTCTAAAATACTATCTAAATCATAAATAGACATAGATATGAAAATCCATAATTCTTCACTTACTTGGGATGTTACAGTACATAACCAAGACAATATTTTGTACAAGAAATGGACACTATGAATATATCATGATTCCATTTAGTCATATTAATTACCCTAGTATCATGATGGAGTTAATGAATAGATTCTTCAGACAATACCTAGATCATTTTTTGGTAGTATTTATATATGAAATTCTTATATACTCAAAGAGTAATGAATAACATGAGGACCTATTGAAAATTTTACTAAATAACCTAAGGATAGAGAAATTATATGAAAAAATTACAAAATGTCAATTTTATATACAAAATCATTCATTTTAGGGTCATATAATCTAATGATAGGGTATATTAGTATATCCATCAATGAATGAGGCTATTGAATGACGACCCACACCAACTATAGTGATCGAGATCCATAGTTTTCTTTGTTTAGTTGGATATTTTTGATAGGTTGTGGTGAATTTATCATGACTACATATTCCAATCCCCAAGATAACTCGAAATGGATCCATTTTCCCATAGAAAGATGTATGTGAAGAAAATTTCAAGCAATTTAAGAAAATAACAGTCATCAAACATATGATTACATTAACCTATAACAAAAACGTTTTTTAATAAATATAGATGTATTTATGAAATGATTTGGATGATTTCTCCGGAATAATGATATTTTTATAGATTATGGGTCTTGGGAATTGAAGTTTCATGAACAATATTACCCAACTCTTGATTGGTAGCTAGTTGTGGTATTTATTTAATTATAGATATGGATGAATTATCCTCGTGGGAAAATGTGTGACATATATTCCTATCACAGAATTATAAAGTATATATTCATATAGAATGAGTTTAATAAGCTCTAGAGAAGATGGTTAAAGCTAATTAATGATTATGATAACTAAATAAATTACCACCTTGGGAAGGAAAATAATGTGGTTGATGACTAGGGTTGAAATGATCATATTACCATATACATTATAAGGAAAAAATGATCCAATATTTCTATATTTGTAGTGGATCAATCTAGAAATACTACATGATGTTTAAAACCCTTATATTGACCAATTTAATGTTCAACCATCAATACAAGAGAATATTAATGATGCATAGAAGGATGATTTTGAGCTATTAAAGAAGGTTTTAAATGTTCCTAAGTATAGCCATGATCGTAATTTAATAATAATGTTTAGGAATAATATATGTGGCTCTTCCAAACTAGATTAGTATATGGAGTTGTTAGAGGAAGCTCATAATTTTTCATTCTCTATTAACTCATAATTTATAAATAAGGGTAGATATTTGAAAGAATACTTTTGGTGGGATTTAATTAAAAGAGATATCACAGAGTTTATGTCTTGAAGCTTGTAATTTTAGAAAGTTACGGTTGAGAGAAAAAATTATATTGTGATATTACATTAATTAACTATACCAAAATAAAAATAGGAAAACATCACCATGCATTTTTTTATTGTATTACCAAAAATATGTAATGTAAGTAATGATATACAGGCTACAGTTGATCATCATAAAACGTTATTACACTTCATCACTACTAGAGAATATTTTTATCAAGTTCCTATTTCTAGGATATATATTTAGGAAGTGATATGTTTGTTTGGAGTATGCCATTCCATTATTTTGGACCGGGATCTGAGGTTTACCTAAATGTTATGGTGAAGTCTTCAGTAAGAAATTAACACGGATATTAGTTTAAATTGTAATTTTAAACATCACAAAGTCAGTTATTTTTAAAGAAAAATTCAGACACTTGAGAATATATTGAGATATTATTACTTGTACATCAATGGTTTTTGGGATCAACACTACACTCTAGTTTAGTTTTCTTATAATAATAGTTTCACTAAACTATTCTAATGGATCATTTTTATTCCCTAAATTCAAATAAATGTAGCGCTCCAATGTGTTGGAATGATGGTGGAGAATGGAATATATTGGTACCCAAAAAATCTTTTTAAATAGATGATAGAGTTATAGACATTAAAAAACTCATCAAGGCATCAACAATTTGGAAGAAAACTCTTATATACAATTACCAATGTGATCTAGAATTTTAAATTGAAGATAACTTGTTTCTATGAATTTCTCCTAGAAGAAGGAAATCATATTCGAGAAGAAAGTGAAACTAATCCCAAGGTATATCGATCACATTTAAATTATTGATAATATCAGGATGGTAGCCTATGGGTAGGTGCTTCCACCAAACCTCGCTCATGTTTATGATGTGTTCAATGAATCTCTTATGTGGAATTATATACAAGACCCTGTGAAATGTGATGAACTCGAAGGTCATAATGCTGGAGAAATATGTTTCCCATGAGGAACAACTGGTGGAGATTATGGAGCATGAAGATAAATTTTTTAAAAAAAATAACACTCACTGTGTAAAATATCTATTTTTAAACCAACAATTTGGGGAAGTTACATGGTTACCTAAATAAATGATGAGGTATAAGTATCGTTATTTTTTTTAAAATCTGAGTGAAAAATTTCATAAGAGAAATTCATTTTAATGTGGTTAGAATGTGACACTTGAAGTACTTAAGATTTATTATTTATTCAAATTAATTAAAATTAATTGAAATATTTTGTTATATCTATCACTGAGTAATGCTTTCAATATACACAATTATTGGTTTAGCTTTTATTACTTATGACATTGAGTTTTAACAAAACCATAATTTATTAATAATATTATTCAAACATAACCATTACAACATAAAATTTAATCTTAGAGATATAAATACTAATAATTTTTTTTGAAATATTAAATATAATTGTTTTATATTAATAATAAATATTGAAAAAATAATTTATTTTTACAATAGTCTTTATATGAATAGAAAACACTATTTTCTCAAAAAAAAGTTTATTTCTATTTTTTATTTTTTTTTATTTCTTAAAGTATAAGTAAATTTATATTATGAAATAAGATTTATTTTCTAAATCATAAAATATAAATTATCTTAGGTTGAATTATTTGTAATTATATGAAAATTTAAATTTTTTAATAAATATTGAAAAGTACTAAATTTTAATTGAAAACCACCTTCTGAGTTAAATTAGTTTGAAAGTTAAATTAAATTTTAATCAAGTTTAAAAGTAAAATTAGATAAATTATATATCAATTAATATAATTTATTATATAGGATTCATTTTCATATTTATGTTTTCATATAAAACCATGCAATATTTTGAATTTATTCACTTCGAAACCCTACTTTCTCGTTCCATATATGGGATTGATTTTGATTTAAATTATTTAAATTTTACAAAATAAATTTTTAAAAATTGATTTAATATTTTAAATCATCATAATTTATTTATTATAATATGGATAACTTAATTTTATATCCAAATTAATTGTTAATAGAGTAAAAACTAATTATCACGGTTAAGGTAAAAAATTGGTTTACTTGGGGAAAACTACAAGGACAAGGGTTTAAATGACCTACCTTATTTTATAAAAGATATTGGATGGAAAATTTTATAATTTATAATGTCAATTTCTCATGAATACTCCATCTTGGAGCCTTGTGTCATTTGAAAAGTTTTGGTACACTTTTTTTGTTTAAAATTTATATTTGTTCCACTCACCTCACTAAAAAGAGGAAACCCTCTATCCTAACTTATTAACACCATAAAATAATTTTTTCATCCATTAAGTAACCTAATAAATTCAAAAAATCTCTAATGACTTCATAAATTGATTTTTTTTGGAAAAAATCCAACCATGTAATGGTTCTGATAATAAACTAAGGGGGATACCTGAAGAAGAGGTAATTCTCTTCAATAAGTGTTTTTTGTTTATTTATTTCTAATCCTCCTTCAATTATTATTAAACCAAACAGATATGATAAAATAGGTATGTTAAATATAATTAAATGGTTTCATGATAAGGTAATAACCGACCACAATCCTCACATACATAAAATTGGTTACGAAATAATCATTCGAGTGTACGACGAACTAACACAACGAGATCTGATGTCATTTGTTCTTCCATTACCACATCTAACTATTGAGTATGATGATGGATATAAATTATATAAATTATATATATAATATTATAAAACTTATTTAGTCATTATTTTATATATATCATTTTTTATACTTTTATTTCCATAGGGGATATGATGATGTCGCTCGTGTGTAAGGCGTACTACCACCTCACGAAGTGATATGATCCTTTTTCACAAACACTTTAAATAGAAGGTAATAAGGAACATTTTAATTATTATATATGATATACATGAAATTATAAGGATATTAATGATATATTTATTTTTCTTAAAAGGAAATATATCATTTTCATTCTTCCCTTTTCACTCACTGAATGTTTATAATGCCATTCATATACGCATGGACTACCGCCTTCCAGAAGCATTGTGATTGTATATTTTAATCACCACACCACATATAAAATATGAATAATTATATTTAAATTAATAACATGGTATTAGTGATATTATTTTATTTATTTAATGAAAAAAAATATAACTTACCTCCTTTAAATAATTATCGTAGAAAAATGGAAATGCTACTCCAACGTACATATAGACTATTGTCCCCAAGATCGTAATGTATTTCATTTCACAAAACAATAACTAATTATTTTTTTTAAAAGAATAATTGATGAATAAATATGATAATTATTTCATGATTACTCTTCTGTATATGATGGAACCATGGTCAATTTAGTAGGACCAAGAATATCAAATCCACAACTATATGAATACTAAAGTAGTTATTCCCCAAAACGTGATTTGAATAAGGTATTGTTAATAAACAGGGAATAAATGGTCATAAGTAAATCAAATATGATATGATAATTATATGTATGTTTCTATAAAATTTATATAATATAACTATATTTTCTATTCATGAGGTTCTAACATGTATGATTGAAGTCGATATTTAGGGTATGGGATTTCTAGTATATCCATTATTTTTTGAGACCTATGAAAATTCCAAACTATATTCTTTTTTTTATGTATATATTTACAATTTTACATGTTATAATAGTATCATCCTCCATTTTAGATATTTATTATGTATCATCTGATGTTATTCATTATTGGGTGTTAAGATTCAAAAGATTACTAAAGTAGTAAACTATTTCTTTCTCACATTAATCTTTCTGTGAGACACTTTCCATATTCTCCACCTATTTCATTTATGTGGAGTATATAAAACCAATGAATTTATTTTATTATGTTTTCCTCATCATTATTCATATTTAAAAAATAATATGGGTATATATATTTTAAGGGGTTTACGATTCGAAAGATACTAAAGCGGTATGGGGTATTTGTCTTAATTTTCATTCATTGAGACATATGTTATATTATGAACCTATCATAGGTTATGAGGTTTATATACATCCCCTTTGACATTAAATACCATTAAATTATTTATTCTCATGATATTTTATTTTTAATTAAATTTTATTCCTTCATAACTATCACAATTCATTATAACCAAAGTGGTAATGATTTTATGTTATAATTCCATCATTTTTATTTATTGTTTATGATTATGATTTCAATGATGAATTATTATGATATATTTCTCATGAAACACATAAATTCTCTGAAAATATATTTCTTCCATTAAAATAAATGTTTTACCTTCATTTTCCTCTCTTTCTACATTAAAGAGTCCAAAAAACATATTTATGAAAAAGTCATCTTTATTTTACTCTTCTGTTGAAAAACAATTTTTTTCCAAAACCAAGGTTTATAAAAATGGTTCCATGAATGATTTTATCATTTAAAAATGATTTATTAAATAAATTTTTATAAATTTTTATCTTTTTAAAATATTTTAATGGTGGAATATTAATTTTATTATCCAAAAAAATCACATCTATATTTTCTTGAAAATGTGAAAGAAATAATTGTTCTAAAGTTTACAAAATGAATGAAACTTCCACCATCATAACATATATTTTAATTGCCTTTTCTTTTATATGTTTCATGGTTATTTTAAATGCGAATTATCAAAAAATAATTATGTTTTAATTTTTTTTCTAAATCGGGAAGGAAGTTTTCCTCAAGAAATGTTTTTAATTATTTTAAAGATTCATTTATAAGTTTGAATGATTATTTTTAAAGTAAAAAATTCACAAAATGGTTTAATATTTTTTAGTTTTTAAAAGATATTTTTGAATAAAAATTATCTTCCTCAAGAAATGTTCCATGCGATTTACCTTTCAAAATCATTATCCATCTAATATGACATCCCTTGATGTAATTTATTCTTCCCTTAGGATATGAAATTAGAGTATAATATATATTCTATATTTGAATTTTTCATAATTAAAATATATTTATGAAAACCATTTCCCTTCTACAGGTTATTGCATAATTAATTTTAAATGAAATCTGATTTTTTTCTCCATGGGTTATTATTATTATCTAGATATTATGATAACTAAATTTGGTTGGTTTGGGATTAAAAATTTACCAAAACATGTGATTTCCTATGGAGATAAAATGGTGATAAATAACTTTTATTTTAATCAATTTCCAACTTTCCCAAATGTCACACAGTTTAAGATGTACCTAAATGTATAGAGTTCTTTCAGGGGGCTAGGGGTTCTCCTCCTCCAGGTTTATTTGTGGATGCCTCATCGATGCATGATAACTATAGATCAATCAAAAAATATGAAGGCACAAGTAGAAGAAATGTTACATCCATGAATTACTTCACTCCTGATAGAAAAATATGAAAAGGTAATATCAGTTATGTTAAGTCCATAGAGGATGATATTGCTGATAAGTTCAATATTTCTCATTTATAATACATGATTGAATGATTATACAAGTTGATTATAATTCTTTGATATTAGATGATCATACAACAAGACTCACTGTGGTATGGGGATTCTCATAATATATGTCTATTCTGATCAGGAAGGTTTTTTTCAAAAAAAATTTCTCGAATGATGACATATAACAGAGTACTTGGTGATTTGGTTCCATTTCCTTGATACCATGAATGAACACCATTGTTGATTGGGATGTTCGATTCAGCCCTTTTTCAATTAAGAACACTGGAGTTCAGGTAAGAATTACAATTCTCAACCAGGAATAGAATTTTTGGACTCCTTGTATATTTTTTAATATTTCATTAGGTGTGGTATTACCATCAAGATGTATAGAACCACAAAAATTGATAGTTTTGGTCACTATACCGTGATATTATATGAAATTGATCTTAATTTAAAAAATTTATTCCATGTTGTGTTTCGTATATTAGAATATTATATCAATATATTTATTAATTATGAGAAAGTAAATACCTTTTTTATGGATTTTTAGTCTATTATACATATTTAAGAATGTTTTTTTTCAGAATGATATCTACTTATCTAGTTATACTTAGGGACTTAACTAATAAGTATATTTTATTCTTCATAAAATAATGTGAATGGACGGATCCTTATCCTATAATCACGAGGGTAATATAAAAAACCCTGGAAATTTTCCATCTATATGATTCTGAAGTGCCTGGGATATTTTAAGACAATGATACTATTGGTTCTGGTTAGACATTGCGGGAGAATGTTGTCCATCTGAGTGGGAATGTTGAATATTAGAGATAGGGCCATCAATGATAGGGTGATGGTATGTAAGAAAATATTGAAAGAGACTTTGAATATTTTGGTCATGAGGTACAAATCTACTAGTCCTCTTAAAATACAATGAAGAAGTTACAATTAGAACTTGGGTGAATACCTCGCCATGGAGTAGAGAATAACTCCATTCAAAATCTTGATTCTCAAGGACCCCAAGTAGAGGTGGGAATATATTAAAACTAATGACATTAATGAATGTGATTATACTTCTATAAGTACTCATATTATTGAGTAATATAACTTTCATGGATGTTCAAATAAAATTGTGGGGAATTATGAGGACATATAGATGATGAATCACCAAAGAAAAATCATATCAGGATGCTTCTAAAAAACTAAGGATGTAGACAATGCATTGTTTTCAATGGTTCCCATGATGAAGAAAATTCCAAGGATGGAATAATCACATATTAATCTCACCATGAAAACAAGATCATTATTAGGTGGGAAAAATTTTCAAGGTAATTATTTTATTCATTTAGAAGATTAATATGATTTGGATTAGGATGATTATAAGCATATAGACTTTGATTGTTGATGTTCGTCAAAAAACTATTTTATCTTTATGGATACATGTTATCTTCTCTAAATAAAGTTTTATCCTATTTTTTTTGGTTTTCTATTTAATAATATGGATTGGATTTACCTTTTCGAAAATATTACCAATGAAATTTTACATTAAAGATTAAAAATGAATTAAAAGGTGTTTATACATTAAAATAATAAGATGGAGATATTTTATGATAAATCTGACTTCAAATTATAATTTTTAATGTAAATATGATAATAATCCATGACTTATGTATGAGTTTATAGATATAGAGTCATGGAAGAATTTTTTCACCATTCGTAAATAGGAATCTTTTATGGAATGTTTTTATTCTTTATTAAATTTATATGTTTATTTATTTTTCATTACATTATAAATAATTTATTTTTTCTTATTTATCAGGATTCTATGAAAAATAACTAATAGATATAGTAACACAACTTAAAATCTCAAACATTTTCAGGAGGAGGGTTTCTTTTATGAGAGGAATAAATGATTACAGAAAAATGTAGTGAATTAATAGTAATATCAAGTAGCATCTCTGAATAGATTCCACTTGAACTTATATATCCTCCCACTTATCATGAGAAATGGAAAAGGGTGAGAATTCCAAAAAAGGTAAATTATTTTACTAACTCAACAAAAGAAGTAGTTGATAATATGATAAGTAAATAGTTGGTAATTTTCATCAATATTACTATATAGTAAATTCATCTTATTAATATTACATTTAAAAATATTAAATGAGGACACTATTCAATATAAAATTACATAGGGGACTATTATATCTCAAGGAATGATGTATATTATTACATTTTAATTAGTAAATCTAGAAAACCAAGGTTGTATCATAAGGTATAACGTGGGTGAAAGGTTTAAAAAAAATGGATGTCCCCCTTATGAGACATCAATAGGGGAAAAATATATTGAAAAATTAGACACTATGAAGGTTGAGCTATTACATTCAAAAGAGTTTATAGAAAATGATATTCAATCATCTATATCAATAATTATTGTAGAATAACTAAGATATACATCATTCATACAACCTTATTACCTAGATCTTTGACCTCCTTGTTCAGACCCGACCGTGTGCTTTAAGTTGCTTGTTGGGGATCCACATGTATGTGTCATCACATAAAAAATGATTTATGATTTGGTTTTATTATTGTTTTATCATTAAATTAAAAATTATTTATAATATTTTCTTACAGTTACCCTGTATAGGTGTATCAAAAATCAAAGTAATTTCTATAATAGAATGGAAAATTTAAGGTTCCAGTACCTTTAGTTATTCATCTGGATACCGATTGGGTAACAATGTTATCATCTTTTTTTCCTATATAATCTAATTATTATACTTTTCTGATGATTTATGATATATGTGGAAGATATTATATGATAAATATTTTTAAAACATACATCTTGTATGTTGTACATGGTTATCATCTTTGTGTAATATTGTTTTAATTGTTTTATATTTAACTAAATTTAATTAATTAAAATTTTTTCATTGTGTAATAATATAATATATTGAATTAATTAATTAATTTTATTATAAAAAATTTTCCATAGTCTTTGAATACAATATTATTAAACTTATATTTATGAGTTTTTCAACCTAGAATACATTTTTACTAAAGTGGAATATTTGAACCAAGATGACAGAATTGAATATGTGTCTGAATGATTAAAAAACATAGAGATCACATGTTGGGTTTTCCCCATTCCATGACATGTAAGAAAAAATATATAATTATGGACCACTATTCATTATACTACTATTAATTATTAATATATTTTATTTTAGAAGACGTTAGTTTTTGCATATATTTTTCACAATATATTTTTAAGCATATTGGGTATTCTCTTTATTGGGTGGGTGTTTGAATAAAATTTATCAGCTTTTTAAATAATTAAGTATTACTTATTTTTTTTAGTTCAGTAATATTAATTTTTTCACTATAAATTAGTTTTTTTAATATTTGAAAATAAAAAAGGATATGGATTGTGTTGAATAGGGATTTATATCCAACACTATAAGAAGAAATAAATTGTTATGTGAAATCTCAGATAGATAACTTATATATCAGGGAATACATGGTTTTTCTTACATATCATCTGTTTTTTTTAAATTTGTTTCATAAATTTAGTTCCAATTTCAAAATGGATTTTTGAATTTGGATATGATGGTTTAAGATTAATTTATGCGATACTCATGACTAGAACAACAATAGATTTTGAAAAGTTTATTTTTATTATAATACATATAATTTATTCCAATAGGTTATGTTTATGATTCATATCCCTATATTTTCAACCTCTTTGATGTTTTTTTCATTGTAAAAATACAATGAATTTAAACTATATCAAATTAAATTTACACAATATTTTTATAGTTTGACTTATTTGAGTATTTAGTTTCATTTATGTATGGATTTATAAATATTTTATAAAAATTTTAAATGAAATCCATTACTCTTATTTTGTTTCTACAGGTATTTTTCTCTATTTGGTATTGGTGTTCGATTTTGAAGCATGGTTATTATTTAAGTCTATAATATTTCTATTTTTGTCCACTTTTAAATTCATTTTTTATAAAAAAAAATTGAAAGCCTCCCATGATGGATTTCCAAATCAAATTTATAAAAAAATGACATTCAATGTCCGGTTAGACATCTATGGAATATCAACCTTTTTATATAAAAAACTAACATAAGAATCCCTCCTGGAATGTTTCCAATATCATTTAAAAAATGAATTCAGAATCTTGTCATCAAGTCTTTCAATGTTTTTTTAATGATAAACAGACAAGGAAATACTTTATTTTTCACTTTTTGGAAGAGTTTTCAATATCATTTTTATGAAAACTGATGTTGAAACATCCATTTTTACCATCACATTTGATAACATTGGTCATAAATCGATTCTGAAAGGTAATAAAAACTGATGATAATATATTTCTTTGTACTAGTGTGTGCACTTTCTTGTGAATTTTTTGGTTTTTTGTGCTTACAACATCACTGTAATTCAAGATTTATCTACCTAGAGAATTAATATGAATTATTCCCTCTACAATTTTTTAACATAGATAGGCATTGTTTGTTTATGTACACAGAAACTGTCATTGTAAAACAAGGCTATTATTTTGGGTATAAAAGTGTTTGTATACTCTAGGTAGTTCAAATCAAAAAGAATTCCTGTTGGGAAAAGGTGGGTTTATTTATGTGAGGTTAATACATGTCTAGAAGTAGGGATGTGTCCTTTTTAGGACAATATGATAAATTCATTTGTAATGAAAGGACAATATGTTGCACTAATTTTTTCCTAAGTCCATCATATCAAAAAATCAAAGAAAAATATTAATGGGTCTAAATGTCATCTCCATATGTTTCACTCCCCTTTAATTTAACATTTTTCTATGAAATGAATTTCTTTATAGAAGTTGACGGGTTTAAATTTAATTTAGAAACCCCTTATTATATTTCAACTAGAAAAGAGTGTTATCGGGTTATATTATAATTTATGGACGTAGAAGAGGAACTAATATCTAGTTTATATAGTTTATGTTTATTCAACTTCAACCAATTTATATGGGATGTTTAATGTTGAATAATTAAGAAAAATTTATTGATTAAGTATAACTGCGTACAAATTTCCCCAACATATTCTTTGAGGTTATTATTATACAACATTAGCCATGAGATACAAGATATTTGATATAAACTATTTTGAATAGAATATTATACAAGTTTAAATATGTATATAGTTTCCCAAGATATTCTTGATGATTATGTACATAATTTTTGAAAAAGAGACGCTTTAAATTTAAGGTATTATACATTTAAATAAGCGATTAAAGATGATTTAGGGTGTAGAAATTTAATCAAGAGATATTATATATTTAAGTTCTTCCATATTTGAGAAAAATATCCTAGATGTTTACATTCTTAAATATTTGAGTAAATTGTTATAGGGGTTATTTACCCTACTGAAGGGTCATCTTTGTAAACATAAAATGATAGATCCATGCATTGGGGCAGTGGTGGAAGGGAATTCATAGCTTGGCCTTAGATATGGGATCTTGGTGTCAGTACATTTCCCTTTGTGAAACGAATCAATTGAAATGTAGTTCTATATAAAATATCACCTCATAGATCAGATTAATATACATGGTAAAATAGTGTGGGTTTTCAAATATTTGAGTATTGTCAGATGGGGGATAACCTAAATAAAAAATTATGGTCGAAATAGTAGAATTGAGTGTGGAGTGAGATTTATTCATGGGCCCTAAATAATTGATTCTATTAACACTATTAATTACAAGGTCCTAATAATCTTTATTTATGTAGTTCTAGATAAGATATAATTATGAATATTTGGTTCATGCTCATGGGAATGTGGAATGGTATAAAGGGGTAACCCTGGTGAGACAACAAATGGTTCAAAACCTATTGCGAATGATAATTATTGACACTTGGATATATTGATTAACGATTGAATTCAATGTTTTTAAAATAGAATTTAGTCATCACTATATATCCTATGGTAATATGAATCTAAACACACCCTCTTATAGAAAAATTTATTGGGAAAGTTATGGCTCATGCATAATAAGATATTCCATAATTGGAAATTATATCCTTGTGTGTGTGTGTGTGATTTAAATCCATTCAAGATTTAGTAATAGTCATCCCACCATGGGGCATGAGAAACATAGTTATGGACTTAATATTTGGGATGGGATTAGTTATTCAAGTGACAGTATGTATCCTATGAATGTATGACTGAATATAAAGTTATATTTGGATAAGAGGAGTTATTTATTTAGAGATATAGATTCTAAAAATGGTTGAAATATTTTATTATAGGATTAGTGGTGAAAAAACCAAGGTGAATGGGGAATCGTACAACATGGATTCTTATATAGATTTACATCTTATGTATATAGATTTATGACCCATGAAAATAAGAAAATGACCACTCAAAAAAGTATATGATCATGAAAGATGAATAATATGCCTTATTGTTTCTATGCTAAATTCTAAGGAACTTCCACCCTATAGTTTAATTTTATGCGGTAAGAACATAATATTATGATTTTCAAAATATTATGAAAAGGACTCAGTGACATGAATTTTACAGTCATGAAGTGGGGAATATATGTCACTATGGATTCTTGTGATTTAATTCATAAAGAATCTCACATTTAAACGAGGATTGATACACTCTCCATAATGTTTTATTAAGGATTACTATCTATTGGATTTGAACTTGAATATGGTGTATCAAACCTCTCATTACGATCATTTATTCAAGCGTTTCCTCCCAATTATCATTTTCATCATCAGATAAGACATTATCTCTCCCTGAACATATGATCGATGCAGATCTCTCTTATAATTATTAGGGATATTCTATTATAATATTCTTTGAGGTTGGTTGGTGGGATATATTTATCTCTTTTCAGCATGACCTTTTAACACATTTAGTCAGATTTGTGACTATTCATAGTTAGGAAATCAATACTATATGTCTATCATAAGTATGGGCAACTTAACCTCCATTGGTAATACAATTTATAACATATACACAAGTGAATGTTTGTCACGTTTATTGGGATAAGATTCATATTATGGAAATCCAATACCAAATTAAGAATCTTATTTATCCATGATCCCATATACATGTCTAAAATTTTCTGTAGGTTATTCATTAGGTTTTTAATGAATGCCACTATTTATATTTTGTGTAGCCTCATGGTACTGGATTGAGAGGTTGGAATTGATGTTATAGTTTACATACAATTTCTTCAGGTCATGCACTTGAAATCTAATACCTTTACCCATGAGGATTACCTAAGGAACTCAAAATGTTTTTATAATATTGGATTTTAAGGATCCAATAATAACCTTGCAAATTGAATTCTTTTTTAGGTCACTTCTTTTGTTTAATTTTAAATGAAATTAGTTGGTTTAAGGGTAAAGAAGAATTATTAGGCTGTTTTTGGTTGTAATAGACCCATGAAATCCAAATCCCATTTCAAAATAGCTAGAAATTCTTGGCAGTATATAATAACTCTAGGGGTTGATGTTGAAAATTTTGATGAATTTTGTTGTTATAAAATTTCATTAGGAATTATGAATAGTTATATATCATTAAAGGATAAAAATATAAAAACCTCTTATTATAGAGAAATAATTTTTCTACAATTTTATGAGCATTGCATGTTTCCATATCTAATACTTCTGAATCTATTTGGATATCTCGTTATTGGATTCACCTAAGAAAGATTCCATCAAAACATCTCTTATAAATTATTTTATTATATTTCATGTTTTCATAGAGGGAAATATTTACTTCACATATATGAATTTTTATCTTACAATTCCATCCAAGGGAATTTACCCACATTTGGGATTTTTTTTCTATTACAAATTTATTGTTGATCATTTGAGCATCTCATTAAGGAGGAAAAACATCTTCTTATGGTTTATTAGTGATTATTTCATGTAATTAGTTAATATAGTCGTTATTGAAAGGAGACACCACCCATAACATTTCACATAGATTACTATATTACAATGATTAAATTTGATATAATTAAATAACGAAATTAGCGATGCATCTATAAAATCATGATTCAACCATGGGACTTAAGAAATCAATTTCTTAGGGAAAACAACACCATTACCCCAAAATAATGATAATTTATAGATTTTATCTTGTATTTTTAATGTAATATTCTATATTAATTTATTTGATGACTTTTCATGAGTCACAAATGAAATTATAGTGGGTGATAAGTATATTTCTATCTAGATACAACCCCATGATTATGGTTTGTCATTCTTCCCCATTCTGCATGAACCACTAAAAAAGAGGAATAAATATGGTCATAGTGGTTTTATTTTTAGTGAATAAAATCTATAGGCAGATAACCTGTGAATTAAAGGAAGCAGATTGAATCATTTAACGATGGGGCTCCAATGTGATGGATGGCAATGGAAAAGAAGGCTATATTGTGGAAGAGATTCCAAACCTATGTGAAACAAGGAGGAGTGATTCAAACAAGATAATAGGTGGATTAAATCCAATGGAAACCAGATAAGTAAGAGGTAGTAGACACATTAGAAGGATTGATGGAAAAATTGTCATTTCATGAAAATTCTAAATGGTGCAGGATTGGCTTAATAGTATTCCAACTATGTGACTACAACATTCCATGGATAGTAAACCCACACAGTTTGGGAGAATAAAATTTCTAACCATGGTAAACCAATTAACTCCCCTTTGTGGATCCCAATATCACCCTCATAATCTATCTAAAACATGCGATCTCCAGTGCACAGTCTAGTCATATCATGCTCTTGATCCTTTTTCTCCATAAATCATAACTCTGAGCTCTGAACAAGCCCCAAACCCTAATTATTCTTTAAATATTTGAGTACTTACATTAATCAGAATAAATAATAGGATTATAATCAAATATTAAAGGTCAAATTACTCATAATTTTTTTTTGATATTACAAAAATGTTCATGTAAATAGATGTAATACATATATGTGGTATTCATGGGTCGCTATAGTTGGTATAAAAAAACAGGATTAGTTAACCATTTGAAACTAGGTTGAGAAAATATTAGTGTTATCCTTAGGTATATTTATAAGTCTATTTCTAGGGATTCATATATGGATATGTCTGTGGAAGAGTCAATATATAGAAAAATTTCATGGAATTTTTGTAAATGATAGAGTTAGTGGTTTCTATGGAATTAAATCCCCCAATGGATACTACAAGTTTATGTGGAGCTAGAACAGAGTTACATAAGGGTAATTAATGAAAAAATTAACATTAAGTTGTAATTTATCATTACCTTGTTCATGAAAATGGGCCTTACTTCAAACCTATTCAGACACTCCCAGTGTATGTGTATTGGAAATTCACAAAATCATTATGAACCATCTTGAGGGATTTGGTTAATGTACTTGAATGACCTAGGATAAATATGGGGTTTCATTGATTAAAAAAAAGGTGTCATGATTTAGATAGCGTATATTTAATTTATCATGATTATGTGGTTCCCTACTATGATTATTATTTCATATACTATGAATTTTTTTAGTCGATAGATGGAACCTAAAAAACTGTAGTAATTAAGAGTTGGATGGAAAATGAAATGATTGGCCTCCTGATAATACAAATATTATAGTATCTAGAATGAAAAATCTCACTATAATTATCATAAAAATTTCACAAGCTATGAATCATTCTGATCTTCTATATGAAGAATGGAGGAAATAAAATTCTATTGAGTCCATCAAGTGGAACCACCCATCTTATTTTATTGGGTGTTGTGATCCACCAGTTGATGAATAATCGATCATCACCACTGAAAATATATTTTCCCTTCTCCAGTGTTTGGAAAATAATAAAAAATCATTTTGGATATCTATCATTTAGAAGGTGAAGCTGATCAATGGTGGGATCATGTCAAGAATACAAGGAAAAAATTTTAAATTGAATCCATTATTTAGGATGAGTTAGAGAACATAATTTTCATTAAGTATCTTTTTCATATTAATGATATAAATTTTGATGAGTTTATTGAGTTATGAAATAAAAATGATGAATATGTTAGTACATATATGTAAAATTTTACAGGACCTATGAGGTATGATTATTAAATTATCATAATAAAAAAATAAAAGTAATGTTGATTGATTCATTAGTATCTTAAAACCATTACTCTGATGTGAATTAACCATAAGAGACTTCAGTAGTAATGAAGAGATTTTTTAGTGTTCTAAATTAGTGGAAATATAGGTCATATTTACATATCAATCTCATGGTTTTGATAAGAAGATAAAAATGGAATTCAAAGGAAAATATAAAAACCGTAGAGAGAAGAAGATGCGGCTTCCATTATGATAAATGCGTATAAAGAAACATGGATGAAATTTTATTATGGGGAAAAGAGTAATTTTCTTGTTTTGAAGGGATTTTCATCAAGAAAATCATTAATGAAGTGATAGGAAAAAAGTTATTTACCAATTTGAATAGTGTGTATGTGCACTATGGTAACCAGTTCCCAAATCCATAGGTAATTTACAATGATGGATGGTAACACCCTCTTAAGATTAGATACAATGGGAAATATCATGTGATTTTTGATAGTGGGAACCCTAGACCTGACATTTAAGGTACTATAAAAAACATTTCATGTATAGATTTTGATATATATACATGTGTTTATCATTCTAGAATCTTTTTGATACTTCTAATTCCACTATAATTATGGTATGTTCCTTAGATTACATGTCACATCAAAAGGTTATAGCAGTTATCAAGCTATAATGAGGACATAGAGATACTATGGCAGCAATATTAATGTTATGTCCTATGGTCTAAATACTTCATACTGACAGGTTATTGATGATGTGCGACTATCGGGTTCTAAGAGATTATAGGAATTTATAATTCTTCTCATAAAGAATTCACTAGGTTATATCTATTAGTTGAGATCCTAAGGGAACCCCCCCCACAGTAACACGACATGCTAGGGATTTCATTTTTCGTTCGAATATATGGGCATGTGTTTTGGTTTACTATCATGAAATTGTTATTAATGTGTTCAATTTGATCATATACATTGATACACTATGAAAACCATGAAAATTAAGGAATGGATTGGTAGTTTGTGTTTGGTGCTTCATTGGTGGTATGAAATTAGTTGAATGGTTAAGATTGATTTTTTTCACCTCTCAGTTGAGGAACTGATATATATTTTCTTGTTGATGAGGATAGTAATACATTCATAAATCTATGGTCATGGTTGTCAATGGTAAATCTGTCCTGATAGATCAAAAAATAATAAATCAAGAAACAACGATGACATAAGTGTGAATCCTACTTTATGGGATTTCATATAGAAAATAGATTATATGACACATTGTGTGTTTGTAGGTTGGATGTAATATCTACGATTATTCCGTGTCTCTTTTGGGGCATTTATGGGTAGCTGGACTCTGATCCAGGTTTTTGTATATTATTCTCTTCTATTGATATAAGGTTCTAGAGGGCCACACACAATAGGACATTCAAAAAACTACCCATTTCATGTTAATAGAAAGAACAGACATAGTGGGTCCCACCACAGGGTCCGTGTGTTATCAGAGCATTATCTATCACCAATAAAAGAATAAATTCATTATTATTCAAGTATGGAATAATTAGGTGGAATTTATTTTCTAAAAGTAAATAAAATGATTAATATTATTTGATCGAATATTATTTTAATATTCAATGTTTGTTTAATATTATTTGGCATTATGATTTGAGTTAAAGGATCTGATTTATCACATAAAACATTTAAAATATATTCATGTAATTTTATAAAATATATCTAATATTTATGACATTGATAGTTCATCATAAGAAATAATTTTTTACTTATTTAGTTGATATAAAATATATGGGGGTTGGGGAACCCTAATTGGGTATTTAGAAATCCATTATATATGTGATGAGAGAAGATCATCCCTATAAATATTCATTCATTCATAATTGAGTTCTCCTCTCTCCCTATAAATAATTTCAAGTGAATCAATAAATTTTAGTGAATTATCATATAATTCCATTTTTTATAGAAGGATGGAGATCATGGTGATCATCACAACATCAAAGAAAGCATTGGAGCAGCCCACTAGCTTTAGAAATCCCATGAATGGTGTATGTGCAGATTCAAGAAGCATGCATGGATGATTTAGAGGAGTTTTGCATCATATCCTTCATCAAATGGTTATCGATGACATGTAACAGACGTGTGTGTTTTAAATTTTAATGAGGTACTCGTTCATTTATTTTTCTTTTCTCTGATTAAACTGTGCAAGATTTTCGGGCCATACCAGGGCTTAGATCACTGAAGATGATGAATATTCTTCTCGCTAGTGATGAAATTTTTTAATTATCTACCCCATCAGCTTCCGCTATGTGCCCCAGTGCAACAAATTGGTATCTATGGTATCATGAGCATTTTTGTGCCATGAAATGTTTTTTAACATTAAATTAAAGGGTATTAAATTGGTCCCAACATATTTGACTATGTTCGGATCCTATCTCAGATTAACAAGTTATGATCATTAAATAAAAATATTATGGACTAAAACAATGTTTATTAGATATCCAAATTTTGGTTTTTTGGAAGAAGAGAGTTTATAATTATTATTGTGTTATTTTATATATTGATTTGTAGGGTCCCTATTATATTCCATCCAGGAATCGGCTGTAATCCGTCAACCAAAATTCCTAGGAACATGATCTATTTTTTCCAACATCAGAAGGAAAAATTTAAAATATTATTTTAATTTTAAAATTAAGCCTAAAGTCATGATGTAGAAAACAATATTGAGCAGTCGGAGTTCATAGGTAAAAAACAAAAAAAATATATGGAATGATTTTTTATTAATAGGAATGGTTTAAGCTTGTAGAAAGGATATAAAATTAATAATAAACAAATACCCACTATTGGATTCTTCTCTGGGTCACGTGCTTCTCCCATTCACGTGGGACCCCTTAGGCCCCCCTCCTCCCTCTCCCAGTCGAGTATCCGGACTCACCTATGACCGATCCCCTTGACACGTCCTTCTGGCCACCAGAGTAGACCATGCTGCCACCTCCTCCTACGAAGTTTGAACCTAGCGCGCTGCCCTCCTCATGGGACACCACCCGTGTGAGCTCCAACCACATCTTTCCGAGACCGCCAGTCGGTGCCAACTCACATCTCCCATAGAACTGCTGAGGACCCTCAGCCCCATGTGAAACACCTCATCCTGGTGGTACCCCTTTCATAACCTCCAGGGGAGTAGAAGGACCTCTTTCAACCCTAAATTGTTCGGGGCAGGTCCACATGAACACGAAAAGGCCTGGGCTGGGCTTTCAAACCAAAAATTCCTTTAAAAGGGGGTTTCCTAGCCCCAAACGGGTATGTAGGGCTATGAAATAACATAAAATGGGGTTGGATAGGGTTTGGTGGACCTAGGAAATATAATATTAAAAAAATAAATAATTTATATAATTTATTTTCAGTATTAAAATAAAATAAATGAAATTAATTTTTTCATTGAAAATAATAATATTTTAGTAGTCCAAAAAATATATTTAGTTTTTGTATTAATTTTAATTGAATAATTATTTTAATTTTTGCAATAAAATAAAAACAATGACGACACCAATTAAAATATATTATTTGAAATTATTTAAATCCATTCAATTTATTTAAATACATTCATAATTTAAATTTCTTTCAATTTAATTTTATTGAACATTTTTTATACCAGATGGCCTTGGGCATGTGATTGTACCCATTTTTGTTAATGTTAATTGATTTACTCATTAATTAAACATGTTCCATGATTGTAATATGTTTTTAATTAAATGATAGTATTCATATCACCTTTTCGTTCAATATATACAAGGGCCTCCATTCCCAATTTATATGTGTTATATTTCACTCTCTAGACATGTCACCTATGTGTGAGTGTACATGAGTAGTTTATGATGAAATTATAAGACATCGACCCCAATAAGAAGAGGTCGAACTCTAGAAAAGAATTCAGCGTACTGGACAGGGGGCGATCTAGAATACGAGTCAAGACATGACTCATGTATGCTACCTATAAGTTATAATTGATTTGTTCAATTTCAAATTGATTAACCAATATTAGATTCTCAATAATAGTTAGGTATAATTATTTCCATTATGAAATGTTTTTTATTTTATGAAATTGCATGTTTACTACGAGATCAGATAAAATAATAAAAAAGGAAAACGGAAAAGGATGACACCTACGTTTTTTATATCAATTAATGTTTAGTTGTGAGCACGTCAACATAGTGTGATCATATTAAATAGAAGTGGATTACATTATTCCCGAAATAATTAAATCCCTCAATGATTTATTAATTGAATCCGCCTTAAAAATCATAAATTTGTACTAAAATCAATGTCTGGGGTGATTTTCAGTCATATTTGAGAGTGCCTCCTACTATGATGGAGTTATTATGTTAGAAATTTGTTAACAAAATAATAGATGGTATAAAAGGTGTTTTTATAGCTATATTTATATCACTTTTGTGATAAATAATAATGGAAATCATGATTACTATTTTGATAAGCATATAATTCTCTCAAAAGATCAAGGAACCACAAGTTAATACAGTTGGCCATCCAATTGGCTACCTCTGAGATCTCCAATTAGTAGAGAAAATAAATTTGAAAAAAGATGCCTACAAGATTCTTACTAATATCCAAGAATTATATATAGAGAGGGAATGGTGAGAAAGGTATGAGATATGCAATCCAATATATGGGTGTAGGCTAGAAGAAGGGAATTGACTAGGACAACATGTACTCATGATAATTAGGTACATTGAAAGACTTGAAAAACTTGGGTTCAAGATGAACCAAGAAGTTGAAACATTTATAATTATCGCCTATTTATGGTCATTATTTTTGAATTTCATTATTATATATATTATGAATAACATGAATAAGATTCTCTCATATATTTTTATTTTGTTCTCTATGATAATAGTTATATGAAGAATACCAATTCATCAATACTTATAGTGAATAGTTGGTTAAAGGTAATTGCTAAGGTATCGAAGGCTATGTCCATGCGAAAGGCATCAATGCAACATGCTTCTAGGAATCCAAGGCTACAGAGGCATGAAAATGAGCATGAGGTTTTATTTTTTCTATGTGGAATAAAATTCCATGGGAATAAGAATTATATAACTATAAAGAATAAAAGGGGATATTATACATTAGGTATTTTGTCCACTGATTGAAATCATTAATTATCTATTTTTTTGAAATTTGTTAGGGAATGTGGTTCAAATATTTGAATTAACATTTATGAACCATAAGGATTTAAAAATATTGAAAATGGGGAAGTTGATCTATGATCTGCAAATGGTTCTAGTCTAGTATCTTGGGTAGTGGGATATTATCATTTTACTTTTCCTAGTGGTTTGGTTTTTGTATTATATAATTGATATTATATTACTTGAGTTACTAGAAAAATTATATTAGTTTCATGTATACACACAATGGGATTTTATTTCATGGATGGAAATAAATCTCATCTCTTTTATAACCATAACATGTATTTTGGCACGGAACATCTTCACAATGGTTTATATATAATTGAACACAAAAACTAAGTAATGGAAATCAATAAAAAACCAATGAGCATGACTTGTATAATAACAATATTTGTATTGTACTGATTTTTCATGTAAATGAGAATATATTTCATAAAATATATTAAAAAAGGATTTTAGACATAGTTTGTTAGAACCCATGGATATATGTCACAATTGTTTATAACAGAAGCTGACTAAATCACCATTCTCTGGGATGGGAGAAAGAGCCATCGATTTACTGTAAATAATTTATACTGACATATGTGAGCCACCTTCAATAGAAGCAATGGGTGTATTTTCATACTTCATTACTTTTTACAATGGATTTATAATGTTTAGACATATCTAATTAATGCGAAATAAGATAGATTCATTTTAGATGTTAATGGAATACCAACATGAAGTAGAAAATCATCTTGGTGTGAATATTAAAGAACTCCTTTCAAATATAGGTAGAGAGTATCTTAACAAAGATTTCATTGATCACTTAAAAGATTATTGGATAATAGACCTCCTAAATCTTTATTATACACAATAGTTGAATGGTGTTTGTGAAAGTCAAAATTGGACTGTGCTTGACATAGTCATATCAAAAATGATTCATGAAACTCTTACATTATCCTTTTGGGGATACACCTTGTGGAAAGTATAATATACCATAAATTGAGTACCATCTATAGCTAAAAATGGGATTCCATACGAGTTTTGTATGGAAAGAAACCTAGTTTGTCACATATACATGTGTGGAGATGAAATTTTCTTTTCAAAACTATACCAAGTGAAAAACTAACATCCCAAATAATGGTTTTCATATTTATAGGTTATCCTAAAGAAAACAAAGAAGGTTACCTATGTAACCCTTATGATAGAAAATATATTATGGTAGAACAAGACATATTTATATAAAGGTAAGACATTTCCAATGGAAATTGTGGGGAAAGATTGACTTTGATGAAGTTAATTCTCTAGTTGTCAAGGAGTTGGTATATGGAAAATCTCCAAAACTGATAGTGGTAGATGAAGTATTTACTAGGATCCAATTACAATGTGGGTCAACTCATGAGGTTAGATAACCATAGAGTGATGTTTCTCTTGTCACCGAGTCAAGTGACCCATTACTACTTGAGGATAATGAAGCTCTATCCTACAGTAAAGTAGTAGAAGGCTAGGAAATTTCTAAATTTCTAGATTCCATGAATTCTGAGATAGAATCCATACAACCAAATAATATTTTGATTTTTCTAGACCCTCTAGCTAATTTAAACCACATTGGCTGAAAATTGGTATTCAATAAAGAGTTGCAAATTGATGGTAGGGTCAACACATATAACAAAAGATTGGTGGGGAATGGTTTTATATATCATAATGGAATATAATATAAAGAAACCTTATCACATGTTGAAATGATGAAATCTATCAGAATATTGCTTGCAGTCCTTCCTATCCATGATTATGTGATTTGGAAAATTAATGTCAAAATGACTTGTAACAGCCCAATATTTTATAAAGAAATATTCTTTTTAATTTTATTAATGTCTTGTGTTGTACGCTACACCAAAAGGAGCTTGCACAATACACATCCTTGACTTTCCTTGCATTACACGCAATCGCGACCTTCCTCGATAGCGTGTGTAGTACGCAATACCGAGTTTCACTAAACAACGATATGCTATAAAAATATTATTAAAACTAGCCGTTATGAATAGTAATAACCACTTTTTGAAATCCAGTAAATCTTATTTTTCAAAATGAACTTTATTTTTGGATTCGGAGTATCGAATTTAGCCTAAGGTGAAATTTTGGTACTTTTCGGATAACTTTCATATTTTGATGAATAGTGAAAAATTACTAAATTATAATTAAAAACAACTTTTTTAATCGAAATAATTAATAGTGATAAATTATTAATTTTAGTGGTTTTAAAGTATATTTAGAATATATTTTTACAATTTAATACAATGTTGGTCATTGGATGTAATTTCACATTTAAACTAGACATAAACAAGTGTCAATCTTTTGATAGATATTGTTTCTTAAAAACATGCTATTTGTTTTAACAGCGGGATTTAATTATAAAATTAATTAATTCAACTTTTATGTTATGAATTTGGTAAAATAGACTTCATTTTTGAATTCGGAATATGAAATATAGCTTGGGATGAAATTTTGGCATTGTTCTGAAAAACATCAATTTTTGATGAATAGTGAAACTACTAAGTGGTAGGTTAAAAACTGAATTTTGCATAAAACTTAATTTTACCGCTTCTGTAAATGGAATTTCAAAAATCCGAGAGACACGGTTAATATCAAGGACTAAAATGTGGTTCAATGAGATGAAAATAATTTTTTGGTGAATAGTAACTTTTTACCTTTTTTACCGCG
Source organism: Viscum album (assembly GCA_963277665.1). Classification (NCBI taxonomy): domain Eukaryota; kingdom Viridiplantae; phylum Streptophyta; class Magnoliopsida; order Santalales; family Viscaceae; genus Viscum; species Viscum album. The sequence goes on along the minus strand of OY728165.1, from coordinate 1,708,650,989 downwards.
GTTAATAGTAAATCGGGTAACTAAGGGTAAATATGATATTACTATTACCCTAACACATGTCCTAATTCTATTGGACAAGTGTAATTCGACCAAAAACAATCTTAGGAATAATATATGACCATTTAGGCCCACTTGGATTAAATTAGGACATTTATTATTAATTTATTTAAAGAAGGGTTAAAATAGTTAAAATCAAAGTTTAATAAGTAAATAATTTTAATATGGGGTTATACATAAGATAAATTCGACTATAAATATTCATTAGAATGCTAAAACGATTTCCTACATGATGGTATTTTATTTGTAATTTTTAGACATAAAATAATTTAATTTATTTATGACACAACGATGATGTAGTAATTATCTTATTGACATAATTGATGTTATAAACACCAAAATAAATGTAATTTGAAATTTTTTATGAATTCCACTAATTTTCTAGGTTACTATGATATATTAATGTTGATTTAATCAACTTGGTTCGAACATTTAAGTCTGTTATGACTTTAAAAAAAATCATATATCAAATAGTGTCAAATTTGACACAAAATAGTTTTTAAATCAAATATTATATTATTAATTGTTATTGTATTCCTAAAAATCTAAGGTTCGGCCAAATGACTTAGATAAGGATATATATATTAATAATAAACAATTTGGGGTTCGTTTGGCATGTTATAGTAAGTTTATTAACCATATAGTGAAAGAAAACAAAAAGACATGGTAAAAGTTAAATTATTTAACTTAGAGTTAAATCTAATTGATAAGGTTAAAATAATATCCTAAACTTGTCTAAATTCTATTGGTTGATAGGATTTCGACCCATCCCCACTTTAGCTTCGAAATAAGACCCTTTGGAACCATTATAAAACGATTTTAACTTTAATATAAAATAATATTTTGAGATATTCCTAAGGTGCCCCTCTCCTCCCTTATAAAAGGACACCTCCTCCCCCTCCTCCTCACACCAATTTGAGCACTCAAGCTCGGCCAACCCCTGCCAAAATCTCTTATCCACTTCCCTAGCAACATCCTAGAGGTTCTGGTCTTCCTCAAAGACCAATTCTAGTGCCCTAAGAGGAGGTCTCAAAGAGGCACTTCAAAGAAGAGGTAATTACCGTTACCAATTCTTTCATCTTTATTTCTTCTTCCACTTCTTCTTATTAGGTTGTTTCATTATGAAGTAATGACATCAGTATCACTCATATACTGATATGTTATTATAAGTATGAAACAACCCTAATTCACCTTCTATCCATCCTACGGAAAAATGAAATCACCGCGCGTGCGTACGTACGGAATACCGTCTCCACGCCGTGGTGTAATCTATTTTCCACCACCACCTTACATGGATGGGTATAATGGTGTAAAGAATAACTATAAATAGTTATTACAACATCATATTGATTCTGATATATTGTATAATCCACTCCAATTCAATTCAATATTTATATAAGTGATATCATCGCTCGTGCGTACGTACGGACTACCGTCTCCACGACGCGATGAGATTCATTCCCCATGTTAATCATTTAAGAATGATTATAATGTATATATAAGAAATAATAATGAAATATATGACATTATAAAGCTACTAGATTTATGTATATATATACATATGTATGTCATCTACTTACATCCATTTCAAGACAATAAGGAAAGAAAAACAGCGTTCATGCGTACGTACGGACTACCGTCTCCATGAACGGTGTTTTTCATTTTATTTATCTATCTATTATATATATATATATACTGAATATATATGATATATAAATCATATTTTATATTCTGGAAGTAAGTAAATCATGATATAAGTAATAATGATGTCAAGAACAACAAGTCAAAACACCTACGATAAATGAAACGATTTTACCCAAAACCCTTCTTTAACATGGAATTTACAAAAGAACGGGTAATATAATGTCATAAGTGAACCATATATGATATCATAACAATGAATATGATTCTGTAATAAGTCAATAACATGATTTAAATCATTATACAGGAGGTTCGGACACTTACAAAGCAAGTCGGACCTAAGGTAACGGAAATATCACAATCTCATTTTTATCCGAGATTGTTTATTCGTAAGTATTTACTGGGGTGTATTTTATCATCCACATCCATGTTCCCTCAATATGTAATATTGTTTCCATCCACTTGAAATAGTTTAAATCCAATTTTACCCTTAGGTGAGTTTTTAGTAAAGAATATGAAAGGAATATTTTGTTTTTGTTTTTGTTTTTTTTTCATACGAAGTACTTTTTGACTTTTCCGACAAAAGTACGAAGAATGTTTTTTTAACTTATATGGCACGAACGGATTTCTACTGTTTTATAAAGCCTTATTTTCATGAAGCTTCCTCAAAAATATTTCATGACTATTTTCAATAAAATCTCTTTCTTTTAAAATTGCATGATGTTTTGTGAAAAGAAATTGATTTTGAAGAAGAAAGGATATTTTCCTCAAGAATTCAATTCAAGTGTTTTATCAAAATTATTTTCCATCTAAGATAATAAAGGGTTCTGTTTCTATCCATATTTTTACATTTATTTGACTATGTTGTGATGGAATTATGTTTATGAATTCCTTTATCTTATATGAATTGATTTATGATGTCATGATGTTTCAAGAATCCCATTTTTGTTACATGTGTTATGCAATGATGTATGTTTTATGATTATGTGGCACACATAAGAAAGGATTCATTATAAGATGGGTGGGACCTATATCTCCCTCCAATGCATTGGGTAAAGATTTTATATCTCATGAGATAGACATGGCTGGAATGGTAGGTTATACCGGTTCAGTGAAACAGGACTGAAACGAGGATTACTCGATTCAGAAAGGGACTTTGTCCACTAAGATAGTCTTGGCAATGAGTCTTGACTAACAAGAAATGATTCTCTATGATTATGTGTGTATGCCACAATGAGTAATATTTTAAGTTATGATTTCATTTCACTACTATGATTTATCCCATGTTATGAAATTATGCTCTCTTTTGCAGGTTAAGATTTCCAAAAATGTTATGTTCTTATGAAAATTATGTAATTGATATTTCTTTTGTTTACCCTTACTGAGCATTTGAGCTCACCCTTTTATGTTTTCTTTTCCCCAGGATATAATGAAAGGTTTTTAGGTAAAAAAAGGGAAGATATTTATGGGAGATGTTGAAGATCTTTCCCCACGATTAGAAGATTTTATTCAGAGTTTCCAAAGACACTAAACTATTACGATCCTTGTGTGTGTGTTTTTGTTATGTACTAAGTATTCCGCAAAAGTAATGTAATGTACATGTACGATAAGCTTCGGGTCTCTACAGTTGGTATCAGAGGAAAGGTTTAGTCAACCTTTGGAAACTAGGATGCGAAAACGTTAGTGATATCCCTAGAGATATTTCTAAGGTATGTCTAGGGATGTCCCTAAGGATAGGTATACGTATAAGATACAGTCCTAGAACTACGGTAACGATCATAGAATTTAACCTAAGAAGTTAGATATTGAGGATACTTCCCCTTTACTAGATTGGTTTCTCTAGCATGATTTTTGCCTCTCACACTATTCTTTTTGGGTTTTAGACGATGGCTGGAACCCGAAGGAACCGTGTTGATCAATGAAATGGACAATGCAATGATTGCCCTCATGAACAAACAAATGTTATGGGAGATGGAGTGCAAAATCTTATTGCTATACTTACACAAGCTATGAATCATTCTGGACTTCCAAATGAGCAGAGAAGGGAACAATATTCTATTGAGTCCTTCATGAGGCAACGTCCACCTTCTTTCAGTGGGTCTACTGATCCATTAGTTGCTGAACAATGGATTAGTACTACTGAAAAGATATTTTCAGTTCTTCAATGTTCTGAACATGATAAAGTCATCTTAGCAGTATATCGTTTGGAAGGTGAAGCTAATCAATGGTGGAATCTTATCAAGAATACGAGGCCAAGAGATGAAATTGAGTCCATGGAATGGGACGAGTTCAAGAACCTGTTTTTCAGTAAGTACTTCCCTCGTATTCTTCGAACAAAGATGGAGAAAGAGTTTCTTGAACTGAAGCAAAAGGACGATGAATCTGTTGGTACCTATGAAGCAAATTTTACAAGACTTGCAAGGTATGCTTCTGGAATTATCATCCAACCTGAAAGTAAAGTTGATCGATTTTTCAGTGGCTTAAAACCAAGTCTTCGAAGGGCATTAGCTATAAGAGACTTCCGTAGCTATGAAGAAATTGTGCGTTGTGCTATCAAGGTAGAAATGGAAGTTGGTGTTACATATCCATCTCATGGTTTTGACAAGAAACGAAAGATGGTGTTCAAGGAGAAATCTCAGAATAATGGTGAAAAGAAGATGAATGTTTCCTTATGCACAAAGTGTGGAAAGAAGCATGGTGGAGATTGTCTAAAAGGGACTAGAAAATGTTTTAAGTGTGGAAAAGAAGGTCATCGAGCAGCTGAGTGTCGAAGTAATGGAAAAAGTGTTTCTAATGATGTGAATAAAGCAAACACTGCAGAGAACGCACCGCCAACACTTCAATGATTCAAGTGCAAGGAAATGGGGCATTATGCTAATAATTTCCCTAATCCAAGGGTTAGTGATGATCAACATGAGCAACCACTGAAGGCAAAGGACAAAGGGAAATCACATGCGATCACTATTGGCAATGTTGAATATGACAACGATGTGGTGGAATGATTAAGTGTTTATGTAATGGGATTCCAAAATAATGTTGTATCATTGAGTATTGCAATATTTATTGATGTGGTATTCAAAGTGATTGAGATATTTTTTGGAAATAAGATGATATGCGCATAATGAAGACGAGAAAATGAAATGTTTAATAGTATTCATGAGCTCATGATTGATATAAGGACTAAGTGATATCATGGTTTGAGTATATAGAATTTTGAGGATTTTGATATGTGGAAAGTGTTAACTTTTAACTGCACTCATGTTTTCACTAAGGTATTCAAGAGAATACATGATTAAGGACTTTGAGTGTTTGGAATGTGACCAACAAGACATATCTTATGATATGTGGGGATCAACGACAGTATTAAATCTCTGGTAATCGTTGTCACTATATTATGAGAGTGGACTGCAGTATTATGTATAAGCCTAAAGATTATATTGGATTATGTTGGACATAAGTTAGTATTGTTTCAGGATAGAATATTTTCGATATTATTGATGGGATGTTATAGTAACGTAGTTTTAGAGAAAGGGACAACCTGCAGGACGGGCGACAGCCCATCGCTTCGGACAAGGCTGTAGGAATCGAACCCACAACCGAAGTGCGACTGGCCTTTATCGCCTACCACTAGCCTACAGGAAGTCCCTGTTTAGTAGAAACTAGTTTTATTATATTAAGAAGTATGATATATGAAGTATAAGTCCATTTTAGGAACCATATGTGATTAATCTCACTATAGAATGACTTATGTATATTTAATAACTTTTTCTAACCTTTTGTTTGAGACAGATGGAATGACCCATCATTCTATCACATAATCTTCTAACACTTCACAAATAACAAATTCAACTTCATTTATTTAAGAGATGAAGTATAAATTGTTCAAGGCACGAACAAAAGTGAGATTGTACCAAAATAAAGTAAGTATTTATTTTAAGCAAATTTTCAACTTTAGGGAAATGATCTTGAAAACCAAAAATGTTGTCCTAGTGATCTTATACCTGATGAATCAGATGGTACCTTATATCATCACAAATCTATGGATTTGTGTTTACTGGCTTTTCCATATCCATGTTCTCTACCACTCTCCATCAGAACATGATGGTTAGATTTCTCTTCCATATCCATATTTTCACCTATGTGGAAACCCAGTGATTAGTTTATTTGGGTAATCGTTACATTTCATACTTTAGTTTTTAAAGCCAAGTTTTGGTATTCCCTTTTATGATGTGGGTTTCTATTAAAGAAACTTTCGAATAGTAAACCATTTATAACCCCGACGAATTTCGAGGGCGAAATTCATTTTAAGGGGGGTAGAATGTAACAGCCCAATATTTTATAAAGAAATATTCTTTTTAATTTTATTAATGTCTTGTGTTGTACGCTACACCAAAAGGAGCTTGCACAACACACATCCTTGACTTTCCTTGCATTACACGCAATCGCGACCTTCCTCGATAGCGTGTGTAGTACGCAATACCGAGTTTCACTAAACAACGATATGCTATAAAAATATTATTAAAACTAGCCGTTATGAATAGTAATAACCACTTTTTGAAATCCAGTAAATCTTATTTTTCAAAATGAACTTTATTTTTGGATTCGGAGTATCGAATTTAGCCTAAGGTGAAATTTTGGTACTTTTCGGATAACTTTCATATTTTGATGAATAGTGAAAAATTACTAAATTATAATTAAAAACAACTTTTTTAATCGAAATAATTAATAGTGATAAATTATTAATTTGAGTGGTTTTAAAGTATATTTAGAATATATTTTTACAATTTAATACAATGTTGGTCATTGGATGTAATTTCACATTTAAACTAGACATAAACAAGTGTCAATCTTTTGATAGATATTGTTTCTTAAAAACATGCTATTTGTTTTAACAGCGGGATTTAATTATAAAATTAATTAATTCAACTTTTATGTTATGAATTTGGTAAAATAGACTTCATTTTTGAATTCGGAATATGAAATATAGCTTGGGATGAAATTTTGGCATTGTTCTGAAAAACATCAATTTTTGATGAATAGTGAAACTACTAAGTGGTAGGTTAAAAACTGAATTTTGCATAAAACTTAATTTTACCGCTTCTGTAAATGGAATTTCAAAAATCCGAGAGACACGGTTAATATCAAGGACTAAAATGTGGTTCAATGAGATGAAAATAATTTTTTGGTGAATAGTAACTTTTTACCTTTTTTACCGCGGTTAATAGTAAATCGGGTAACTAAGGGTAAATATGATATTACTATTACCCTAACACATGTCCTAATTCTATTGGACAAGTGTAATTCGACCAAAAACAATCTTAGGAATAATATATGACCATTTAGGCCCACTTGGATTAAATTAGGACATTTATTATTAATTTATTTAAAGAAGGGTTAAAATAGTTAAAATCAAAGTTTAATAAGTAAATAATTTTAATATGGGGTTATACATAAGATAAATTCGACTATAAATATTCATTAGAAAGCTAAAACGATTTCCTACATGATGGTATTTTATTTGTAATTTTTAGACATAAAATAATTTAATTTATTTATGACACAACGATGATGTAGTAATTATCTTATTGACATAATTGATGTTATAAACACCAAAATAAATGTAATTTGAAATTTTTTATGAATTACACTAATTTTCTAGGTTACTATGATATATTAATGTTGATTTAATCAACTTGGTTCGAACATTTAAGTCTGTTATGACTTTCAAAAAAATCATATATCAAATAGTGTCAAATTTGACACAAAATAGTTTTTAAATCAAATATTATATTATTAATTGTTATTGTATTCCTAAAAATCTAAGGTTCGGCCAAATGACTTAGATAAGGATATATATATTAATAATAAACAATTTGGGGTTCGTTTGGCATGTTATAGTAAGTTTATTAACCATATAGTGAAAGAAAAAAAAAAGACATGGTAAAAGTTAAATTATTTAACTTAGAGTTAAATCTAATTTATAAGGTTAAAATAATATCCTAAACTTGTCTAAATTCTATTGGTTGATAGGATTTCGACCCATACCCACTTTAGCTTCGAAATAAGACCCTTTGGAACCATTATAAACCGATTTTAACTTTAATATAAAATAATATTTTGAGATATTCCTAAGGTGCCCCTCTCCTCCCTTATAAAAGGACACCTCCTCCCCCTCCTCCTCACACCAATTTGAGCACTCAAGCTCGGCCAACCCCTGCCAAAATCTCTTCTCCACTTCCCTAGCAACATCCTAGAGGTTCTGGTCTTCCTCAAAGACCAATTCTAGTGCCCTAAGAGGAGGTCTCAAAGAGGCACTTCAAAGAAGAGGTAATTACCGTTACCAATTCTTTCATCTTTATTTCTTCTTCCACTTCTTCTTATTAGGTTGTTTCATTATGAAGTAATGACATCAGTATCACTCATATACTGATATGTTATTATAAGTATGAAACAACCCTAATTCACCTTCTATCCATCCTACGGAAAAATGAAATCACCGCGCGTGCGTACGTACGGAATACCGTCTCCACGCCGTGGTGTAATCTATTTTCCACCACCACCTTACATGGATGGGTATAATGGTGTAAAGAATAACTATACATAGTTATTACAACATCATATTGATTCTGATATATTGTATAATCCACTCCAATTCAATTCAATATTTATATAAGTGATATCATCGCTCGGCCGTACGTACGGACTACCGTCTCCACGACGCGATGAGATTCATTCTCCATGTTAACCATTTAAGAATGATTATAATGTATATATAAGAAATAATAATGAAATATATGACATTATAAAGCTACTGGATTTATGTATATATATACATATGTATGTCATCTACTTACATCCATTTCAAGACAATAAGGAAAGAAAAACAGCGTTCATGCGTACGTACGGACTACCGTCTCCATGAACGGTGTTTTTCATTTTATTTATCTATCTATTATATATATATATATACTGAATATATATGATATATAAATCATATTTTATATTCTGGAAGTAAGTAAATCATGATATAAGTAATAATGATGTCAAGAACAACAATTCAAAACACCTACGATAAATGAAACGATTTTACCCAAAACGCTTCTTTAACATGGAATTTACAAAAGAACGGGTAATATAATGTCATAAGTGAACCATATATGATATCATAACAATGAATATGATTCTGTAATAAGTCAATAACATGATTTAAATCATTATACAGGAGGTTCGGACACTTACAAAGCAAGTCGGACCTAAGGTAAGGGAAATATCACAATCTCATTTTTATCCGAGATTGTTTATTCGTAAGTATTTACTGGGGTGTATTTTATCATCCACATCCATGTTCCCTCAATATGTAATATTGTTTCCATCCACTTGAAATAGTTTAAATCCAATTTTACCCTTAGGTGAGTTTTTAGTAAAGAATATGAAAGGAATATTTTGTTTTTGTTTTTGTTTTTTTTTCATACGAAGTACTTTTTGACTTTTCCGACAAAAGTACGAAGAATGTTTTTTTAACTTATATGGCACGAACGGATTTCTACTGTTTTATAAAGCCTTATTTTCATGAAGCTTCCTCAAAAATATTTCATGACTATTTTCAATAAAATATCTTTCTTTTAAAATTGCATGATGTTTTGTGAAAAGAAATTGATTTTGAAGAAGAAAGGATATTTTCCCCAAGAATTCAATTCAAGTGTTTTATCAAAATTATTTTCCATCTAAGATAATAAAGGGTTCTATTTCTATCCATATTTTTACATTTATTTGACTATGTTGTGATGGAATTATGTTTATGAATTCCTTTATCTTATATGAATTGATTTATGATGTCATGATGTTTCAAGAATCCCATTTTTGTTACATGTGTTATGCGATGATGTATGTTTTATGATTATGTGGCACACATAAGAAAGGATTCATTATAAGATGGGTGGGACCTATATCTCCCTCCAATGCATTGGGTAAAGATTTTATATCTCATGAGATAGACATGGATGGAATGGTAGGTTATACCGGTTCAGTGAAACAGGACTGAAACGAGGATTACTCGATTCAGAAAGGGACTTTGTCCACTAAGATAGTCTTGGCAATGAGTCTTGACTAACAAGAAATGATTCTCTATGATTATGTGTGTATGCCACAATGAGTAATATTTTAAGTTATGATTTCATTTCACTACTATGATTTATCCCATGTTATGAAATTATGCTCTCTTTTGCAGGTTAAGATTTCCAAAAATGTTATGTTCTTATGAAAATTATGTAATTGATATTTCTTTTGTTTACCCTTACTGAGCATTTGAGCTTACCCTTTTATGTTTTCTTTTCCCCAGGATATAATTAAAGGTTTTTAGGTAAAAAAGGGAAGATATTTATGGGAGATGTTGAAGATCTTTCCCCACGATTAGAAGATTTTATTCAGAGTTTCCAAAGACACTAAACTATTACGATCCTTGTGTGTGTGTTTTTGTTATGTACTAAGTATTCCGCAAAAGTAATGTAATGTACATGTACGATAAGCTTCGGGTCTCTACATGACTTTTCAAATGGAATATTGGTTGAATGAATATATACATGACTCAACCCAAAGGGTTTGATAGGTAGAATAATTCATGTAATATGTGAACGATACAGAGATCCATTTATGGTTTTTAGCGGCCATAATGATAATGGAATTTTTGTCTTCATGAGGCCATATTTGAAATTAGTTCTATTAAAAATGAATGTGCGCCTTATGTCTATAATAAGGTTAATTATAATACCATCATTATTCTAGTATTATATGTTGATGAAATATTAATTATTGGAAAAAGAAGTGAAAGACTTGAAGTTAGTTACGAATTGGCTAAATGATTGATTCACCAAGAAAGACTTGGGAGAAGCAATTTACATTATAGGGAGCAAGATCTATTAAGATATATCTCAGATGAATTGTTGGGATACGTCAAATTATATTATTGACAAGGTGATTAATATTTAATGTATAAAAAAATAGAAGAGAGGGTTATTTCAAATGTCTCATTTTATCACTAAATAAAAGAAAATGTGTCCAAAAACAATGAATGAGATTGAATGAATTAATAGAATCCCTTAGGCATCGGTGGTTGTATTTATCATGTATTCAATGCTATGTACTAGTTTAGATGTTTCTGTTTATTTAAGAATGATGGGAATATATCAAAAAAATCTAGGAGATATGGATTGGGAAGCTTTTAAAAACTAACCTAAAGTACTTGATCCATACAAAGGATATGTTCCTAGTGTATAGAGGAGATTAGGAACTACTAGTGAGGGGAAAAACAGATGCTAGTTTCTAGTTAGATCATGATGATATAAAATCTTAGTTAGGCTATATATTTTTCCTAAATAGCGGTAGAGTGAGCTGGAGATGATTGATGAATCCTTTGGCCAATGATTATATAGCTGAATCTATGTATATAGAACCTTATAATGTAATAAAGTAGGCTATTTTGATATACACTTTTGTCTTAGACATTGGTGTTGTGCATATAAGTGCAAAATACAATCCATTTTATTATGATAATACTACTGGTGTGGTCTTTTCCAAGGATCCCATGTCATACAATTGAAAAAAACATATAATTCAAAATATTCCTCTATAGTGGGATTTTACTCAAAGAGGTGAAATCACAGTTAGTAGATTATCTATAAAGGAAAATGTAGAAGTCCCCCTAACTCAAGCGATATATCATCAGAAGTAGGATTCTCTTGTGAGAGCAAGTATATTGAGACCTTTTAATAGTTAGATCTAGTGCAAGTGGGAGTCTTGAATGTGGGGGTCCTATACCAAACTCGTGATGTACATTGATTACCATTACATGTAAATATTTTGTTATATATACATGTGTTTATATTATAAGAATAGTGTTAATAATTATACATCCACTATAATTATGGTACATTTCATAGATTACATGTCGTATCAAAAGGTTATATTAGTTACAAGGCTATAATGAGAACATATAGATTCTATGTAAATAATATTGATGTTATGTCACATGGTACATATACATCATGCTGAATAGAAATATATGATGTTTTAGTATTATGTGTTTTTGGGCTCATAAGAATTGTGACTAATTCTCAAGAAGTTCTAACATGGTGATATCTAGAAGTTGAGATCATGAGGATATACCCACCGATATCAACACCAATCAGTTTTCATGTAATTGGTTATTCTTATTTTCATACATGTGCATTGGTCTCCAGACATGAGATTATTTTCAATTTTACCATTTTATAATATACATTGAAGCATGGAGAAAACCAATAAAATAAAATTGTGCTGAGGTATTTTTTATTTTGCTGTGTCAATGGTGGTATGGAATTGGGTGGATGATCATTATATAATTTTAAACATCCATGTTTTAGATAAAATATCTCTGGCTTCATTAATCAGGATGGTAGTACCATCATAAATTAATATCCATGGTAGCCTATGGTAAATCCACCCAGATATATAAACAAATAATAAAGTAATAAAATAAGATTTCATAAGTGTGTGACCTAATTTTATGATATATCATATGAAAACGAGATTATAATAAACATTGTGTGTTCCTAGGATGGTTGTCATTGATATTAATATTTCTTATATATTTTGGGGTCTTGAGGGATTTATAGCCTCTGCTCATAGTCTGTGAATATAATTCAATATTGTTGATATAAATTCTCATATGGACACACACATTTGCAATTTGAAGAATCTTCCATATTTAGGTGAACATGACAATAGGACATGCTTGGCCCCACAAAGGGCCCTGACTATTGAATAAGCACCATAAGTCTACAATAAATACATAAATTCATTAGTATTTACGTAAATAATAGTTGTGTTAAATTTATTTATTATATGTAAGTACAAGGATTAATATCATATGAAAAAATATTTTTTTTTAATATTTCGGGTTCATTTAATATTATCAAGAATTACAAGTCGAGTGAATGGATATGTTTTATAATGTAATATGTTTAATATATATTATAGGTATTTGATAAAGTATAAATAATATTTATGACATAGTTAATTTATCATAATTAATTATTTATTACTCATTTATTATTTGTTAAATATACAAGGGTCGGGGAACCCTAATTAGATATTTGGACATCCACTAAATTATAGAAGAGAGAATATATTTCATGTGACTATTAAGTCATTTGAAATTGAGAGAATCTCTATCCTCCTAAATCCTAGAGAGAGAATCACTCAATCTGAGAGATAATCAAATAACACCATTACTGGTTGAAGGTAGGATATTGTGGTAATCAAAATGGAATCAAAGTGATCCTTGAAGCTCTGTACTAGCACCCAATATATGAAAAATGGTGTATATGATGATTCCTAAAGTGTGTGTGGGTTATCTAGAGGGGTTTGACATTAGATCCTTTAATAAATGGTCGGCAATAACTTATAATGGACGTGCATGTTTCAAATTTCAATGATATACATGTTATTTTATTTTAATATGATCTTATTAAACCACATGAGATCCTCAGTCCATACCAGGGATCAAATCTTCCAAGAAGATGAAGCATAATATCTCCGATGATGAATATTTTTTAATCCCAATCCCACAAGATTATTCTGCATGCCACAGTTCCAATAGAGATTGATCTATGTTATGATGGGTGCGAAAATGATGTGGAAAAAGGTACACATACCATCCACATTATAAATGATAATGTATTATTTGAATTTGGATCATCCCATTCATTCTCACATAAATATATTTCTAAGAGTATCAAGATGCTACCTAAATTATTAGATGTAAAATTTTTAATGAAAACCCCAAATAGTATTGTTATTACATATTATGTATATTATACCTATATAGTTGATTTTGGTGGGAATTTTCTTCTTGTAAATCATTCCATTCTTCCATTGGATGAATTTTATGTTATCTTATGAATGGAATCATTTTCTCTACATAAATCCCACATCAATTGTCAATGAAGGGAAGTAACATTTGATAATATTAATCAACATTAAATCATCTATTATTAAGATGATAAATATAAATTTAATATGGAAATCACATAAACTATTAGGGTTTTTATTCCCTGTTAAGGGGATATTTTTTCTCAGATGGTTGGGAGAAACACAACATCGATGGTATGCCTATTGTGTGGGAGTTTTTTGATGTCTTTCTAGAAAAATTTTCTATCCTTCCAACAAAATGTGATTTTGATCTCTCAATAGAACTCAAACATGGTGCCACACCAATTTCAAGGACTCCATAATGAATAGAATTAATTGAGTATGAGGAATAGAAAATCAACCTCAAGGAGAACCTTGAAAAAGGACTGGTTTTCCTAAGTGTATCACCATGAGGTGCACCTATTATTTTTTAAAAATAAATTTAGATGTATTGAACTCTAACTTAATTACTAAGATTTGGACTAGATGAAAATCACGAAACTGTATCCTTAACACCATATTAAAAACCTGTTTGATCAACGGTGTAGAGCTCAATACTTTTACAAGACTGAACTTCGGTCTAGATATCAAGAAATGAAGGTGATAAAGAAATAAATAACCTAGAAAATATTGTGTACAAGCTATAGAAACTATGAATATATAATTATTCCAATCATTATTACAAATTCAAATGATATCGTGATGTATTGAATGAATAGATTATTTAGAGACTACAGAGATCAATTTTTGGTAGTATATTTAGATGCCATACTTATCTACTCAAATAGTAAGGAAGAGAAAGAGGATCACTGGATAATTTTACTAAATACCATAAGGATAGATACATTATATTAAAAAAATAAAAAATAATAATTTTAGGAACACAATTATTAATTATAGGGTTATATAATATAATTATAGGTTATATTGGTATATCCACCAATGATTGAGGCTATTTAATGATGACCCACACCATTCATAGTGTCTTAGATCCATAGTTTTCTTTGTTTAGCCGGTTTTTGTTGATAGTTTGTGATGAATTTATCATGACTATATATTAGAACCATAGATATAATTTAGATGGTATCCATTTCCACATGGAAAGATGAATGTGAAAAAGATTTCTATCAATTTAAGAAAATACTAGTTATTACACATGTGATTACATCAACCTATAGAAGAGAAGTTTTCTTGATCTATATTGATTCATCCATGAAAGGATTAGGACGATTTACCATGAATAATGTTATGGTTACAGATTATGCATCCTGGCCATTTAAGGTTCCTGAAAAAAATTAACCAACTCAGGATTGGTAGTTAGTTGCAGTAATTTTTTAATTAAATATATGGATGAATTATCTATAAGGAAAAATGTGTGATATATATTATAATCACAAAAGTTTAAAGTATATGTTCACATATATGAAGTTTGATATGCTTTATAGAATATAGTTAGAGCTAATTAATGATTATGATAGCTCAATACATTCTCACCTTGAGAAAGAAAACAACATGGATAATGACTTGAGTTGAAAGGATAATTTTACCTATAAAATATATGGGAAAATGATCCAATATTTATATATGTGCAATGGTTGAATGTATAAATCCTAAATGAAGTATAGAACCCCTATGTTGACAAATTTAATGTTTAACCATGTATCTAAGTGAATATTAATGATTCATAGAAGGATGATTTTGATCTGTTAAAGAAGGTTGGAAATGTTCATAAGTTTAACAATGATCATGATGGAATGATAAGATTCAAGAATCATATATGTGGTTCTTCAAAACCATATTTTAATATGGAGTTATTATAGGAATCACATAATTCTTCATTCTCTATTCATTCTCGATGTATAAAGAACAGTAGATATTTTAAAGAATACTTATGGTGGGATTTCATGCAACGAGATATCACAGAGTTTGTGTATTGAATGTTGGAATTATAAAATGTTATGGTTGAGAGAAAAAACTAGACAAGGATATTAAATCTATTAACTATATAAAAAAATGTGAAAACATCACAATGGAATTTTTTTCATTGGACATCCAAAATTTCTGAAGTAAATAATGATATACTGGCTGTAGTGGATCAACATAAAAAGTTAGTACACTTCATCACTACTATAGATTGTTTTTATTTAGTTCATATTTCTAGGATATATATTTAGTAAGTGATAAGGTTTTTTGTAGTACTACATTCCATTGTTTTGGATCAGGATATGATGTTTACCTAAATGTTCTTGTGAATTATTCAGCTAGAAATTGACATGTAGTTTAGTTACAGTGTTGATTTTCATGTTCATAAATATGGTTATTTTGAGAGAACAATTATAACACTTAAGAATATATTGAGATATTATTCCTTGTACATAAATGGTTTCTAGGATAAACACTATCCTATAGTTTCATTGTATTACAATAATATATTTCTCTAACTAATTCAAATGGATCAATTTTTTACATATATGAAAATAAATGTAGAGCTCCATTGTGTTTGAATGAAGTTAGAGAATGGAAAATATTAGTACCAGAGAAATCTATATAAATGGAATATAAAGTTAGGGACATTGAAAAATACATCAAGGCATCATAAAGTTGGATGAAATGTTCTATAAATAATAACCAATGTGATATAGAATTTGAAATTGGAGATAATTTGTTTCTAAGAATTTCCCAATAGAATAAGGAAATCATATTCGGGAAGAACATGAAACTAATCCCAAGGAATATTGATCACTTTTAAATTATTGATCATATCCAGATGGTAGCCTATGGATTGCTGCTATAACCAAAATTCACTCAATTATATGATGTGTTCCATTAATCTCTCATGTGGAATTACGTACATGACCCTATACATGTGATGAACTCAAAGGTTATAATGCCGGAGGAATATATTTCTCAAAAGCAACAACTAGAGGAGATTATGGACCGTGAAGAGAATATATTAATAAAAAATAACAGTCACATTGTAAATTTATATTTTGAAACCAATTGTTTGATCAAGATATATGGGTTCTTAAAGAAATGATGAGGTAAAAGTATCCTCATTTTTTTTAAATTAGAGTGAATAATTTAATATGATAAATCTATTTTAATGTGTGTAGAATGTAACACCCGGAGTTTTTATGATTTATTATTTTTAAAAACTAATTAAATTTCTTTGATATTTTTCTTTATATCTATCTCTGAGTAAAGTTTTCAATACACACTGCTTCGAGTTTAGCTTGTGTCACACAAGATGCAGATCTTTAACAAAACCACAATATATTATTAATATTATTCAAACATGACCATTATAATTGAAAATTTAACCATATAGATATGAACACCAAAAAATAAATTTTAAATATTACATATAATAGTTTTATATGAATATAAAAATTTGAAAAAATATTATTTAACTTTTTAGTAGTCTATATATGTTTTGAAAATACTATTTTCTCAAAAAACAAGTTTTTATCTATTTTTTTGTAAAAAACTCATTTTTTGACACTATATAAAAAATTATATGATGAAATAAAATTATTTTATAAATAATCATTATAAATTATCTGAGGAAGATTTTATGCGATTTTTATTAAAAGTTAAATTTGTGTATGAATAGTGGAAGGTATAAAATTTTAATTGAAAACTACCTTTTCATTTAAATTATTTATAAAGATAAATTAATTTTTATTGTAGTTTAAAAGTAAAATTAGATAAATTATATATCTATTAATATATTTTAGGATATTAAATTAATTTTCATATTGATGTTTTCATATAAAAACCATGTAATCTTTTGAATTTTTTCTCCTTGAAACCCCCCTTTCTCGTTCCATATATGGGATTAATTTTGATTTAAAAATTTCAATTTTTTTTGAATTTTATATTTAAAAATTGATTCCATATTTTTAATCATCATAATTTATATTATATAATATTTTTAACATATTTATAGGCCCACATTAAATGTTTGAAGAGTAAAAACTATTTATCACGTTTAAGGTAAAAGTGGGTCTACCCAGGGAAAACGAAAAAGATAAGGGTTAAAATGACCTAAATTTTTTTTATAAAAGATATTTGATGGAAATATTTCAAATTTATAATGTCAATGTATCATGAATACTCAATCTTGGACCCTTGTCGAATGTGAAAAATTTGGGTACACATTTTTCATTAAAAAATTATAAGTTTTCCACTCACATCACTAATAAGAGGGAACCCTCTATCCTAACTTATTCACACCATAAAACCCATTTTTATCTAATAAGTAACCTTATAAAATACAAAAATCCCTAATTACATCCTAAATAAATCTTTTAGGAAAAAATACAACCTAATAATAGTTCTAATACAATCATAAGGGGGATATCTGAGGAAGAGGTAATACACTTCAAAAAGTATTTTTATTTTATTTATTTGTTCATCTTAATTAATTATCATTAAAACATACTGATATAATGAAATAAGTATCATAAATATAATTAAATTGTTTTATGATAAGGTAATAACCTGCCACTATCCCCACATACATCAAATTGGTTAAGAAATGATCATTCGTGTGTACGGTGGACTAACACATTGAGAAATGATGTCATTTGTTCTTACATTACCACATCTAACTATTCAGTATAATGATAGATATAGATTATATATATAAATATTTTATATTTATAAAATTATTATAGTTTTAGAGGAATTATTTCGTATATTCCATTTTTTACATTAAGTTTCAAAGGGGATATGATGATGTCGCTCGTGTGTATGGCAGACTATCGCCTCAAGAAGCAATGTGATCCATTTTTCACTAACACTTTAAATAAAAGGTAATAAAAATAATTTTAATGATTATATATGACATATATGAAATTATTTGGATATTAATGAAATATTTTTTATTATTAAAAGGTAATATATCATTTTCATTCTTCCATTTTAACTCAATGAAAGATGATAACGCCATTCATATACGTGTGGACTACCACCTACATAAAGCAATGTGATTGTATATTTGAAGCACCACACCACATAGATAAAATGAATAAGTATATATAAATTAATAATAAGGTATTAGTGATATTATTATAATTATTTAATGATAAAATATTAATTACCCCCTTTCTATAATTATCATTGAAAAATGGAAATGCTACTCAGGCGTACGTATGGCCTAATGTCTCCCCGATCACTACATATTTCATTTCTCAAAACAACCAATAATGATATGTTTTAAAATAATAATTGATGAATAAATAATATAATTATTTATTGATTACTTATTTTTAGATTATGGAACCATGATCAATTTAATATGACCCTGAATAACAAATCCACACATATAAGAAAACCAAAACAGTCATTACCTGACACGTGATTTGAATAAGGTATTGTTAACAAATAGGTAATAAATAGTCATAAGTAAATCATATATGATTCGATTCATATAAGTATGTTTCTATAAATGATATAATACACATATATTTATTATTCAGGATGTTATAACATGTACGATTGAATTTGATATTTAAGGTAAGGGATTTCTAGTCTCTCTTTTATTTCTGTGAGAAATATGAAAATTCCAGTCAAGATTTTTTTTGTGATGCATATAATGCACATTTTACTTTTTATAATAGTATTATCCTACCTTTTAGTGATTGATTATTTCACATTTGATGTTAATCTTTATTGGGTCTTATGATTCAAAACATTACTGAAGTGGTAAGGGATTTCTGTATCACATTTATCTATTTGTGAGACACTTCCCATATTCACAACTAATTTAACATATATGGCATATATAAAACCAATGAATGTTTTTTATTATGATTTCTTGATCATTAGTGTGATTTAAAAAAAAATATGTATATATATTTTATGGGTTTTATCATTCCAAGGATACTAAACTGGTAAGTAGGTTTGGTCTCAATTTTAATTCACCGAGACATATGTTATGTTATAAATATATCATATTTTTTGAGGTGTATATACATCTCATTTGATAGGAAATATCATGAAATTATTCATTTTCATGATATTTTATATTTAATTAAATTTTATTCTTTAATGGTTATTACAATTCAATGTAACCAAAGTGGTAATGATTTTTTGTTACAATTCCATCATTTATCTTTATTATTTATAATTATTATTTCAATGATGAAATATATTGATATATTTCTCAGCAAAATCATAAATTATATTCCAATCAAGTTATTCCATGAGAATAATTTTTTACATTAATTTTACTCTCTTTATGGATTCATGAGCACAAAAAGAAAATTACTAAGAAAAACTCATCTTTATTTAACTATTCAGTTGAAAACCCATTTTTCTTACAAACCCAAGTTTTAAAAAAATGCTTCCATTAATGATTTTATCATTTCAAAATGATTTATTAAATTAATCTGTAAACATTATTTACTTTTTTAATAAATTATTTTGAGAATATTAATTTTATTTTCCAAAAAATTCACGTTAATAATTTGTCAAAAATGTGAAAGAATTATTTTTTAAAGTGTACAGAATAAATTAAATTTCCACCATAATAAAAAATATTTTTATTTATTTTTATTTTATTTGATTTAATGGTTATTTGAAATGAAAATTATTATGAAAGTTATTTATGTTTTAAAAATTTTATTTCCATATCAGGAATGAAGATTTCCTCAAGAAATATTTTCAATAAATTTTAAAGCTTCCATTATAAGTCTAAATAATTATTTTTTATGTAAGGTATTTCACAAATGGTTTATGATTTTTTAGTTTTAAAAGGTTATTTTTGAATAAAAATTATCTTCCTCAAGAAACGTTCCTTTTGATTTATCTTTCAAAAATAAATGACCATCTAAGATGACATCCCGTGATATAATTTATTTTTTTCTGTAGGATATAATATTAAAGTAATATTCATATTCTTTATTTGAAATTTTCATGATGAAAATATGTTTATGAAACCCATTTCGTTTCCACAGGTTATTCCATAATTATTTTTTTTATGCAATAAGCTTCTCTATTTATGGGTTATTCAATGATGGTTTTATGAATTGATTACAAAACATGTCTCTGTTCGACTAGATATGATATGAAGAAATGTTTTTGAAACCAATATCATTTCATGGATTAAAATATGAATCATTTTTTATGATAATTGGGAGAAAATAACTATTTTTTTGATGGGTGGGACATTTATCGTCCTCTAACACATTTGATAAATATTTATATATCATGATATTGATAGGAATGGAACCTAGAGTGAACTCAGTTCAGTAAGCGACTTTTTTCACTATGATGGACTTGGAAGTGAACCAAGTCAAATATAATTACTTAAAGAGTTAACCCATTCCACTTTTATTTCTTTGTAAATGGTACCTGATCACTATTAAAATTATTGTGTATGCTAATGTGCCATACACAAATATATTTCTTATGAAAATGTTATGATCTCATATCACATGTTCATTGATTATTTTATGATTCATGCATTATGGAATTCCAATAATTATACCATGAATCACTATTATGATATGTAATTTTTAGGTAATGGTTTTCAAATGTTATTCTGATATTATATTACACTTATGTTCATGTTATTATTATGTATCCCCCTTCTACCCTTATTGATCATCTGAGAACAACATTTCTTTTGTTTCCATTTGCTTGATTATGAAGAAATTTATCACATATGATATGACTAATAAGGTTTATAGTTTTGAGGAATATTGAGAAAGATGATTTAGTTTACTTAAAACCAATTTTATTTTTATTATATGATTCCAAAGGCATTATACCATTATAATCCTCATGTATGTGTTTGTATAATGTAATAAATATTCATCAGAAACTATATAATATCTATATATGATAATACTAGGACTCTATAACTATTAAACTGAACATTAGGTGAGATTGAGATATATCGTTGAGTGGATTGAGAACCTCAATTATTTCAAGAGATTAAATTTAAAATAAACTAATTCATAAAATTAAAACCACTAATTCAGCCTCCTCTCTGTAGTGAATCTTAGATGGGGCTCTAAAAGATTAATCATAACTAGGTTACCTCTATTTATCCAAAGAGAATTTTGATAATTAGAGAATATTAATTCATTAAAAATCTTTTGTTTTTATGAATTTTACGGGAATAATTATCATAGTTCTTGGTTTATGATGCTAACCCATAAACTATCACACAACTTTACGGTGATAAATGTTATAATAGTGGGGTTTCCACTAATAATTATGTATGAATACATTAACCAAGATTGTAAGAGAAATATAGATTTAGATGGAAAACGTAAAAATTCCATCTTGAAGTATCTATTAGAGAAGTTTTAAACAAAGGTCACGAGTCTTTATATTTCCAATTCCATCTGAAAAAACAGAAAATATATTATGAAGGAAATTTCAAAATCATGGAAGCAAAACTAAATTTCTTATTAATAATGTTTGAGGGAAATAAAATGAATAATAAAGATAATATTGACTACTACATCAATAGATTGATTGAAATAATCTTCAATATTTGAGGATTTGGTGAGATGATGTATATGTATATCGCTATCAAAAAAATTGATGAGATATTTTCAAGATCAATTTTGTAATATTATCATATTTTTTGGGAGAATGATATGATTTATATCTAGAGAAACTACAAAAAATTCTCATAAATTATGAGAT
Organism: Viscum album; assembly: GCA_963277665.1. Taxonomy (NCBI): domain Eukaryota; kingdom Viridiplantae; phylum Streptophyta; class Magnoliopsida; order Santalales; family Viscaceae; genus Viscum; species Viscum album. The sequence continues at coordinate 1,708,628,678 of OY728165.1, read as the reverse complement.
GTAGAAAATTTCAACATTTAGGTTGAATGAAAATAAATTAAAATGGATATTGATGACATGAGAAAGTGAAATGATAGAGAATAAGAGGTTGTAGAATCATAATATTCATATAATGGTGAGGAATACGATGAATTTAATCCGATTTTTTATCTTTAATAAAAAGGATTGAAAATGTTAATTTTGAAGGGAATGTTTAAGAAACAAAAAAAAAACATTTATCATTGGAATCAATAGTCATTTCATCATGATGTTTTTCAAGAAAAATTTTGATGTATCAAAATTAGAAAATTAGAGATCTGAGAAATATATACGGGGTATGAAGAATAATTAGAAACACATAAATTTCAATAAGAGATATCCTATGGGTAATAATTGGAATAAATCAGTGTCAATTTTTTCTTCAAAGAGTAAATTTGGATTCTATTAACATGTATTGGAGGTAACTGATTCATCAACTATTAGTAATGATGGAGAGTAAATAACATAACATGAGTGGAATATAAAATATAAATGAGAAATCTACATGGTACAAATACAATATCTTATGATGAAAAAATAACTATTATAATGAAAATGAAATATTATTTATGGAAATGGGTGATCTATACAAGAATGGAGTATCCAATAATGATGAGATCAAGTTGTAAAAAATGAATTCTATTAAGCTTGAAAATGTAGTGAGTGATATTGAATAGATTATGTATGAGAAAGGAGAAGAGTAGTATAAAAACGAGACATATTTGTTACTATTGAATATGAGTTAAACAATTCTAATTAAGACATTACCAAAACTAGAATGATAAGTGGATTATACCCTAAAAGTAATGATATGAAAAGTTTATGTGAAAAAGGTAAATTTATATAAATAAATTTCATAATATACACAGATATACTTAATAGTACTAATGTGATAACCAATATTGAGGATATTTATTCCATGGAGACCAAGAGGAAATTATCCACACTAAGGGAATGGAAAAATATTCCATGGAGACCAGAACCCCCAAAGAAAAGTGAATCATCATTTTCAACCAAACAATAACAAACCTAATCTAGAAATATCTAAAATCAATATAGAAGAACAAAGAACCAATATTTTTTACGGTATTATAGAATGATTGGATAGAAATACTATTCATGATGGTTCAATGTGTCTTTACCAGGAATGAGGATAGAACCAAGGTGGAGTTTCTATAACAACCCTACACTTTATTTAACATTAATACATGATTAATTACATAATATTACTCTTAAAACAAAATGAATAATAGATAAATCTAGTATATTTATGTATTAGGTACATTATAAAACAAATTTTATCATGAGATACATAATTTTATTTAAATCATTCTTGACATGATCATAATATTATGTCTAACATAAAACTGCACGGGATAACTTGGGGACATAAATAATAATGTTGTGATTTATAAATCCTCGTAAGAGAATAAAAATTAAAAACATGAAGATAATTACACTTGTTATAAAATAGCGATATCAATGGGTCATAAAAAGAGTATGAATAATAAACTGGAATAAAGAGACATAAAATATCATGATAATCATAAAGGTAACAAGGGAAATGTGGAAACATCTTTAAACAATGCATCATAAACATAACTCAAGGATAAATTCCAATAAATTATAATGGAAATTTCACAAAAAAAAAAAGAAATAGGTTCCTCCTTATCCCAACACGATGTATTATGATACTAAACATTTCCTAATGAATTGAAGCACTATATAATTCAGAGCATACCCATCACATTCATTTTATTCCCTTGTTTAAGTGTTCACAAAGAATATAAAACAAAGATTCATTCAACACCATAATTTATTCAATTATAATAGAGTGTGGAATACAAACATGTAACTACCAATTCAAAGTGGTATAATTGTATAAGGTTAATACCCTTGATAGAAAATGGGTATGGTATTAACTAGAAATATTTTTGGGAAGCAAACATACTATAAAATTTAGTAAAACTAACAATGTCACTAAAAATTCATAAAAGTGGGTTGATGAGATAGAAAGGGGTATCTCATTATTTGGACATCATATGTGAATTAATATAGACATGTAAATTCATATCCAATCATTAGGAATGGGATGTAGAAGGCATAACATGGTAAAGAAACTTGAATAAAGAGGACAAAGGATAGTTTCCATACCAAGAGAGTATGACTCCAAAAATTTGAAAAAGGAATCTTTAGAGCTTGGGGGAACCTTGGAAAGATTCTATAGAAATGAGGGATGAGTAAGGACATGCGCCCAAGATTTTTAGTGAATATAAATGTGATCCTGGTGGGTTTATATAGGAAAATGGAATGATTTTTTATTTTTTAGGTTTTGGACTATACATAATAAATTATTCAAAACTATAAATATAACCATGGTTTTTTCCTATGGTTTCTTAAAATAATGGTAGGATTTCATAATTTTATTAGAAAAAGGCCCAAAATTATTAAAATAATTCCCTTAATTATGTGGATGTATGTCAGACTCATAATGAAAAGAATTTTAAATCATAAAACATATTATATGTTTGGGAGAATTCATCAATTATTTATAAAATTTATCAAATAAACATAAAATCATAGTATTTTAAATGGAAAACATATATTTTTCCTATTATACCCATTAATATTTTATTATGTCATTTTTTGGTAATAATGATGTCATAAAACACATCTTATATTTATATGGTATTTAATTTATAATAGAAAATTTGGATGTCTTAGAAAATTATGAAAAATTACCCATTGGATAATTTCAAATTTCTGATTCAAAAATTAATAATCATTTTATCAAAACAATTTTATTATTATTTGAATTTTAACATTAAAAAACTATCATCATTTATTGATAAATGGTAGATTTTATGATAATACCAGTTTTTGAACCCTTATAAAAAAATTTCAATTAATAAAAATTATATGATCAATTATATTAAATATAAATTATTTTATACCAATATTTTATTAAATATAAAAAAATCATTAATTTATCAATTTAAATTCCTTAATTGAATTCAAATATTACCCAAAAATAATATTCTTATTCCAAATAATAAAAATTTATAAAGTAACAACAATATGATGATATGTATTGATTATTCTAAAAAAATAATGTACATAATAATTTTGTTATTTCTTGATACATATATCTTTAATACACTAGAAAAAACCCTTTATGTTTGTTATGTGACTGTGAGATTTACGTGTGGTGGTTCGGCGTGTAAGGTTTGGACTGTGATCTCGTTGATATTCATCTTCTCCCGTAAATGATTTTTATCATTCTTTAGTTGTTAGATCTCAGCTTGGGCTTTGTCAAAAGAAAATCCCAATGATTATATCTCCATTGGAAGATCTAATAAATGGGCATCATAGAGAATAATAAAATTGGGTGAGGATATTCCTTCCTCTTTATATGCCAATTGGATTTGTTAAAACCCTATATTTAAACTAATTATATTATCACATATCAACGACTATGTCATCAATAGTAATGATTATTAAAAATATATTATATTTTATTGGATAAATAAAAATAATATCATGTGTTTTATATAATTATATTACATAGTAATACATTAAATAAAATATAAAGGGTAATATCATTTATAATAGATCGGGTCGTTACAATCACACCCCTTTAAGAAATTAATCCCTCAAAGTTTCCATTTCCCACATTAAAATAGATGTGGGTAACTTTGTTTCATCACCTCATTTGGTTCCCACATAGATTCTTCAAATTTCTGTTATCTACGCATCACTTTGACATGGTGAATTATCTTATTACTTAAAAAATTGTCTCTACAATCTAAGATTTTCTCTAGATGATATTTATACGAAAGATAACTCTCCATTGGTACCACCTCTAGATTAAGTACATGTGAGGGTCTGGTATCTACTTCTTCAATAGGGATACATGGAATACATCATATAATTGATATTGGTTCAGTGGGAGTATGAGTTGATAGTCCACTTATTTAATGTGATAATGGATCTCAAAGGGGATGATGTATCTTAGACTAAGCTTTCCCTTATTCCAAATTCACATCACATTAACCACTCTAGAACAGTCGGTTGAGAAATCATTTATTAAATGATTTATGATGTTCATTAAATTATGATTCTTATTTCCATCCTTATCAAATATATAATGATAAGATCCATCTCAATTCTAATTAATGGAATAATTGATGGGTCCTTTCTACTTAGATCATCTACCACTTTATTTGATTTCCATGGATGGTAGTGAGTAGAGAAGTCATTATCATTGATCATCTTTAACTATATTTGTGGGAAAATATTCAGAACGTTCTTTGTGAACATATAATTGAGGATTTTTTATTTTTATATATTTCCTACTTCTCCCCAAATAGATAATACATCCCACTTCTCAAGGAATAGATCACTACAACAAACTCTAGATCATGAATTGGTTAGTTATTTTCATGAAATTCCAAATACCATGCAGTAAAGGCTATGGAATTATCCTATTTCATTAACACACAACCCAAGTCCTTTCTCAAATCATCAAAAAATACCATGAAATGTTCTCCAAATGTGAGAAGTGAAAGCATATGTGAAGTGATAAAGCTCATTTTTAACTCCTTGAAACTCTCTTCACATTCATCATTCCATGAAATAATTATTCCTTACAAGTTACCTTTCTAATAGGGTTTGAAAATCTTAAGAAATTTCTCACAAATCAATGATAGTTACCAACTAACACAAGGAAACTATTGATATTTGTTATATATGTTAGCCTTTTCCATCTTGTAATTTCTTATATCTTTGGAAGGGTCCATTTATATCCCATTTTTCATGATGATATGCCACCTGAATGAAAGTCCCTGTAACCAAAACTCACATTTGGTGTACTTTTTATAAAGATACTCTATTCCTAAGGTCTTTCACACAGTGCTAATAATCTCCTCATGCTCATCCTTTCATTTGAAGTATATTATAATGTCATATATAAAGACTACCCCAAATTTGTCCAGGTAATCTATAATGACTCTATCAATCATGTCAATGAAATCTATTGGAGAATTAGTGAGTCTGAATGGAATTACTATGAACTCAAAGTTCCCATACATTGTACAAAAATGCGGTCATAGAGATATCCTAAATATTCACCCTAATTTGGTAATATCCCAACTGAAGATCCACCTTAGAGAAGTATTGTGATAAATGTAAATGATCAAATAAGTCATAAATACATAGAATAAGATATTTTCTCGTTATCATGTTATTTTTAATATGATGATAATCAATTCAAAGGAGCATTTAACCATCCTTCTTCTTGAAAAATAGGAATGATGTACCCCATGGTGAATCACTTGTGAGTTTGACTCCTTTATCCAGATTATCCTGTAGTTGTTTCATCAACTCCTCATGTTCTACAACAACCATTCTATATAGAGTCTTATCCAATGGTAATGCCCTAGTTATAATTCCAATCAAAAACACAACATCTCATCTAGGAGGAAGACAAAGTAATTCCTTGGGAAACACATCATCATATTACCTCAAAATGGTCATATATTCAAGGATGATTATTTCCTTGGACTCAATCATTTGATCTAGATATGATTTATCATAGGGAGATAATATACGTGCTTGAGATGTAGGTTCTAAAGAGAAATCATCCTTCTCATTTCATTTTTAAATAATCCTAGGATGATTCTAAATATAGAGAGTGATTTCTTTCTCACTACAATTTGTGTCATCTCTATATAGGGAAATCCAATCAATGTCTATAATTGCATCAAATTCCACCAAAGGGAGTATCAAAATTTTTTATTGGATTTTTATCCCACAAATAATGACAGAAGTGGAATTATATACATGGGATACAATAATTTCCCCATTTTCTATTTTCACTGAAAACTCAACCTCCATGATTTTGGGAGTTATTTTAATAGTTCTACTAAACTTTTGTGATATGAAAGAATGCATAGAACTATAAAAGATAATCCTACCTTTCACTTTTCGATTATGGACATTCTCATTTTCTTCATCCAAGAATGTCTTAGGGGAGATAACTATCAACCTATTAAACACATAAATGATAATCCAATGAAATTAAAGTGATAAATTATGACTTATATTTATTTCTTTAACTTATGAATTTCTAGGATTCAATATATGTTATCCATGATTTATTTCCCAACATATACTCTTATGAGAAATTTTTGGTTCCCTTAATAATGGTTTATAATGATATTATCAATTTACCAAATAATATCCCTTAGGTGTGTCAAACCAGATGTGTAGTAAGGCCTATTTTTGTATACTAGGGTACCCTGAGTTAGGCCCAAGATGACTTGTCAGAGTTGTTACCCCTATATACATCTTTTAGAGAACCATATACACTATTTTTGTCGTAACATGAATATATTTTCTTGATAAAACACTTAATCTATATTTATAATAATTTAGTGATGTTTTATTATTCGTAGTCCTATCTATACGTCCTTTTCTAGAGTTTTCTAATCCTAATCTAAAAAATAACTAAAAATTTCTTCTGATACGAACTATAACAACTTGTCTCATTTTTTAATAATAATACATGATTTATTACATAAGATTATACTTAATACAACCTAGAAGATCGAAAATTCTAGTGTATTTGGGACATAGGTACAATACATTACAGATTAAAACATGAGATACATTACATTATTGAAAACATCATTAACATGATCATAATATTCATCAAACATAAAACTACATGGGATACTAAGGGACAAACATCAGAAAGCAGTGATATATAAAGACCATTAAGGGAATAAACATGGGAAAAATGAATGAAATAACACATGTTATAAAATATGTATATCAATATAGCATAAAAGGACTAGGAATCATAAATGTGAACAATGATACTTGACATATCATGATAATCATAAAAGCAACGTGGAATATGACGAAAAAACTTAAAAAATGCATCACAAACATACGTCAAGGATAATAACAAAGAAATAATAATGGAAAAATTCCCATAAAGGAATCAGGTTCACTACCTATCCCAAAATGATGTATAATGATGCCAACATTACTTAATGAATTGGAGTTCTTTAAAATTCTAGGTGCACCCATCAATTTCAACATATTTTCATGCATAAGTGTGCCACCATGATCCTAAAACAAAAAATCATTAATCATCATAATTTATGTCATGATCATGTAGTATGGAATAGATACATGTATATCCCATGTCAATGATTTTTAAGTGTATATAGGTTAATAACCATGATATGAATGGGGTATGAAATTCACTGCACAATTTTTTTGGCATCGATTCCAATGGTGAAATTTAAGCAGCCTAAGGACATAACATTAAAATTCAAAAAAATGGGCTGATGAGAGAGAACATGGTATCTAATCATATTAAAATAAAATGGGTATAAATAGTAATATGGGAAGATATATCACAACATTAGGAATTGGAAATAGAAGGAATAACATAATAACGAAACTTGAAGAAATAAGAGAAAGGAAAGAACCATTACCTTTAGAGTGTGACTCTATAACTAGAAAAAGGATTCGTGTGAGCTATTGGTAACCATTAGAGGATTCTAGAGAGAGGAGGGAAGATTAATTATGTTATCTAAGGATTTCTAGAGAAGAGAAATGGGATATTTGGTGTGTTTATATAGGAAAATAGGGGGATTTTATTATTATTTCGGTTTTGGACTCTACATAATAGAATATCCAAAACCACAAAACATCCCATGGTTTTTTCTAATGGTTTCTAATAAAGTGGGAAGGTTTTCATTATTTTATTAGTCGAATGGCCTTATATAACAAAATAATGCCCTTACTTATGTATAGGGGAGTCACACTCTTAATAAAGTGGATTTAAAATATTAAAATATATTATATATTTTTTAGTATTCAAAATGGTCTTATAAAATTAATAAAATAAAATCAAAATCATATTATTTTTTACAGAAAACATATATTTGTATGAGAATACCTTTTATAGTATTTATTACCTCTTTTTAGGTTAATATGATTTCATAAAACACATAGTATATTTATACAGTATTAAATGTTTACTCGAAAATTGTTCTACCTTATAAAATTAAGAAAACATCACTCTTTGATAATTTAAAAATTATGATTTCAAAAATAATACTTATATAATAAAAATAATTTTCAAAATATGTGCATTTTTTTCTTTTAAAATAATAATTGATAATTATTAAAAAAAAATGCAAGTTTTTTAAAAATAATAATTATTAAAAAATTATAAAAACATCATCTGCATTCATAAAAAATATATGATCATTTATATTTAATAAAAATTATTTAATAATAATATTTTTCTAAAACATTAAAAATTTATTAATTCGTCCAAATAAATTCATTAATTGAATTTGAATATTACCCAAAAATACTATTTGTGATCAAAATAAAAGTCATTTATAATATAATAATAATATGATGAAAATATATTTATTATTATATATAAATAAATGAAAATAATAATTTTTATATGGTATCGATACATATCCCATTAACATGACAAAAACATCCGTATGTGTAAGGTGTGTCACTGTGAGATTTACATGTGGTGGGTTTTCATACATAGTTTGGGTCGTGGTCCTGATGAGATTCAACTTCTCCCATATACGGTTTAGACCATGATTATGTTGTTGGATCCCACATTATGAATTATCAGGGGAAAATCCAACTGATCCTATCTTCCTCAGAATCCCTAATAAATGGGCTTCATAGGATACCATCATACTGGTATAAGCCATAATTTCCTTTTTTGTGTGAAATGAAATTTGTTAAAACGCTATATATAAATTAATCATATTATCACTACTCAACGAATCTATCATCAATGTAAACTATTATTAATAGAATTTTGAATATGGTAGGATAAAACGAAATAAGTTCATATGTTTTATATAATCATATTACTTATTAAGACATTTAATTAATTCAAAAGTGGAATTTTATTTATACTAGTTTGGGTTTTTACAATTTCGATGATAATCTGAGGAATAATGAAAAACAACAACAACATGTAGCTAGATATTAGAGAAAAAAATATCTATAGAAAAACAATTTCACAATCATGAATTGGTTTATGGAAGATATAGTTTGGAAGGTCATAAGGTAGAGGAATGCATTAAAATTTCTGAAAGAGAAGTATCATAAACAATCAAGGAGAAAATATTCCAAAAGAAAACTAGTATAAATACACGTAATAATAATAAGTAGACTGATAATTCATAGAAAGAATGCATATTTTTATATACAAATCAGTTTAAAATAGATAAATAATTGAAATAGGTTGAAAAAATTAAACAAGATAAAGGAGAGTATGTTTTTTTTTCAAAATGAGGTAAAAGGTTTAGGGAAGTTATCCACTTCTAGAAACTTGAAGGCTCATAATACAAAGTTGGAAAAAAATCAACCAAAATGATTAGAAGTTCTATGTAATAAGGAAAATAGTAAAAAATGATTCTAAAAATAGAATAATTATTCCAAATAATTATCCTAAGACTGGTTTTGGTAGAAAAGAGTGGCCCAGATTGAGAAGAATCCATCAGTACAAATTTTGTTTCTAAAAAGGCAAAAGGTTTCAGCATATAGATTATTATATTATTTGTTTTAATCAAAAATGCATCTAATTGATAGATATGTTTTATATTGTAATTATTCTACAAAATGAATTTATTATAATTCATGAACTCCACTGACATCCATGAAAAGGAATAAAATAGATATTACCTTAAGGGCGGAGTCAACATACGAATAATATGTCATTTTACTAAATTCCATGAAATCTAAAAGTTATAGATAGATTGAAAACATAAAGGTTGAGGTATTACAATGACAAACACATCCCTAATTCGTAATTTTATTAATCTTATAAACCAATGTGGAGTGCCTTGTAGAATAAAAGATTAGACAATGTTGGAGATATTGTTTTTATATATGAAATTTATGATGTGTTTGGTATAGTGTGTCTGGGATCATGAATTACATGTCCTAACAACACTCATTTTATGAAATAATAAATTTATTTCATCATTTCACCTGCATGAAATTTTATATACAATATATAAAATAATGGTTATAAATATCTGTTTTCCTACATTTGTCTAGAAAAAACTATGTTAGAATTGAAAATATAAATGCTTTTTTCTTAGAGAAGCATGAGATATCATCCCACTTTCATAAGTGTTCAATAAATAATCATAAAATGAATTGTAAAATGATCTTGAGATAAAATTTGACATGATAAGAACTCAATTATCCTTTTTAATTGATATACAATAAAGGAGAGAAATATTTAGCGCACATATTTAATTTTATAATATGAAAAGAAATTGATGAAAAAATTAATCGGGGGAGATTTTTGGGCCCAATTTTCATTTTTTAATGTTATTTCTATATGTTTATGGTGACTTGATGTTGAATTTTCCATTTTAGAGAATTTTATGCGTTAATAGAATGAAGTTGGTTATCACACTTGAGTAATTCTCTTTGAAATTGAAGGAATATTGAACTCATCATAATTTCAATGATATGCTTCAATAAAGATGTCACACTTTTTACAAAAAAAATTACAGTTTAAAAAGAATTTAATGAAGGCTATTTAATATGTATTTACATGAAGAATTCTTGAGAAAGGTTTTTATTTTTATTCTATACTTCGATTTTTTTATGTATTAAATGATGGGACTTATAAAAAAACATGGCCAACCAAAAGAAATCATAGGACCACCTCAACCACTATTTTGGGACTTTAGGGGACAACCACAAGGGAGGTAGTCTACCAAGATATCCCAAGGTGGTAAGAGTGTGAGTTGGATGATGCATCATCTTTACAGGATACACACATGTGATCTTCTTCATGGGTATACCAATGTATTCACGAGTGTGTACAATGAGGTGTTGATCCATTGTGCTGTGTATAAGGATGGAATTTTGTGAGTGTGTGAGTGTTGTGGGTGAAAAAATCCATTTATGTATCAAAGTAGTGGTGACACATATTCATTTATTAGGAATCTATCAACTGCACTGATGTTGGATGTGGGATGCAGTGTATGCGACACTATATATACATTATTAAAAGTATTATATAAATCATATCCATCTAATAAAATACATTTGAAAAGTCCAATTAGAATTTATAAATATCTATACGCCTTCCATAGTTGGAGAGTTTTAATATCTTCAATGTCTATATATGTTATGACTGTTAGCATTGATCAAATCATGCATGGATGAGTATTTCTAACACTAGGAGAATAATGAAACTTGAACAAAATTTTTGTCTTATTTTAATGGAGATTTAATAATAAGATTATTCTTACATGAATGATATAGAGAACCATGATGTAGTTCATTCTTCTATAGTGTCTAAATGCATTCAAGATTCTAAGAAGTTTTCAAGCATGAGATATTGACTCCATGCACCTGAAGAGTTAAACATGAATGAAATGACCCTATTAATACGTGATTTATATTATAAGAAAACCCATGGTTGTATATTTTATTTATTAGGATATTTGTAAATTATTAATTTTTTTTACATTGCAATAAAAAGTAGAGGTAGAGTCAGTGAATCACAGTGTTGTAACTCAGTGGAGCTGCCCATAAAAACTGAACTTATATAAATAGAGAGGGTAAAACCAATTGAATACAAACTTTTTTAATAGGGAAACAAATCCATCTTGTAGATGTGTTTTTCAAATAAAATCTATAAAATTGTACTTGTTTGATGAAGAGGTGAAACGCTACTGGCCTTTGAATTTTGATTATCACATATGAAGTGCTTGATGAATAAAAAGTCCCATGGAGCCCTTTGAGGTTACATGATTTCTCTGAGACATTGTGGTATTGTATATACCAACACATTGAGTCATGAAAAATAAATAATTGTGAAAATATGTTCAATTGAGATTATCATTTTCATAAATATGTTCATTCATGTTATACCATGTATCATTACAATTTCAATGAAGAAGAAAGTGGTGCACAAATAAATAGTGTATGTCAATTTCAGATTTCATGAAAGGGAAGAATGAATGCATGAATATGATTCTGGTTATCCAGATGTGATTTCATAATCACTTGAGAACAACTGATGAAATAGAAAACTAAATTAGCACATTAATTTATAATAATTTATATGTGTTCTAGCGTATTATATGAGAAGACCATGTGATTTATTCAATATGCATGATGTTTTTGATAATATTAATTTTAGGCTTTCATAAAAATAATACTAAATAATTTGTGTGCAATTATTATAGAAATATAATTAAGGCATGTAATTAATTTATCAGAATGAGTAATAACTACTCAAGAATTTGTTACACTAAGAAAACTAATCATTCTCAAGTGATTAGATTTTATTTAGAAATACCAACAAGTATGATTAGTGACTATTGAATATATGTGAAGGGTACACGACCAAGCTATATTCAATAATCTCATTGTGGACGTTCTAAAGAACATCATATCCTGGATCAACCCTATTGAAGAGAAAATCATTTTAGTCACTATTGAATGTAGTGAAGTCTCTTAGATAGAGTTGGGAGAAGGAAAAGTATTTTAGTTAAGTCTATTATCAAGAAGTCTTTTAGTTGGATCTAGTAATAGATGAAAGATTTTAGTCGGAATTGGAAGCATTGAAGAAGTCTCTCAGTTAAAGATGGATTTAGTATAATATCTTATTTGATAGGGAATAATTTATAACTTGTGGGAATTATGGTTGTAGTGAGGGGTGGAATTTTCATAACCCTGTAAATTTTATATGATTACATCTCCATTATTACAACATCACATGACGTGATATTGAGAGATATCCCTGAGTAGATCTAGAATAATAACAATATTAATATGATTAATTTAATAGAAAAGAATTCATAACAATTGAACCACTGATTAACCCCCTCTCAGTGGTCAATACATCTTGGGGATCTATATTAATATTAAATAAATAATAAAAAAATTAAATAGAGAGATAATAAATGAATATTACTATTATAATATAACTTTACTAGAAAAGAAATTAGAAACCATAATTAGATAAATATATGTACCTTTATGAAATAAATGATATAATAAATATGTGAATGGGAAAAATAATAATATAAAAATCAAAAATATTATGATGGAATAATAGAATCGAAATTCAGTGTGATATAATTAAATAATAAAATAAAATAAATTTTATTAATGTATTCAATCATGGATTAAAATATGTAAAAAAATTAAAATCAAAATTTAATAAGTATATTTAATTGATTGATAAAAATATGAAAAGTTAAAATTAAATTTATATAAAAGAATGAATTGGATAAAAATTATTGAAAATATTAATTCAATATATTAGAAATTCAATAAAATAATAATTATCTTATTATAAACCATTTTATGTTGTTATATGAGTAATTTTTAATTTTAAATTGAAGAAGAAAATAGTTATTCAATTGGAATGTCTTAAATCTGGGACACTAGTATGTAGAATAAATTGTAATTATATAATGAAAAAAATAAATTATTTTTAAATATTATTGAGAGAAAAATTGGTGATTTTTTTGGATTGTGTTCCACTAATATTAACAATAATAACTATTTTTCATTGACTACAATCATTATAGTAGAAATCAACAGTTTTAATTCTACAATTCAACCTACTTATTTCATATAAAATCAAAATATTTCTACTAATATTATAGTGTTCCTTATGTATTCAAAATACATTTAAGGTTCTACTATAAGGTTATATCAATTGGCATATATAATCAATAATAATTTGAACTGTGTTATAAAAAGTGTCACTTTTTCAATCATTTTATAATGTAAATTAAACAGTGTGAGGAGATATTTTTATAAAACTATATGTATTTTTGTCCATGAAAATGAAATTACTCATATAAAATAAATTATCCTTCTTTGTACTGGAAATAATGATCTAAATGGTCCCTCATTCTAATCCCCCTCTTTATGAGTGATTCATGTGTCATTTTTTATTTCATAATTATATAAAAAATTGAGCAATTATTTCCAGGATGCCACACTTAGTGTCAAATGGGATCTGGAGAGAATCACTATTTGATAATCCATAATATTTTATATGTTTAATAATTTAATTTCAATTTTCGCTTAATTTTTGTATTTATTTTAAACATAAGTGTAAAGATTCCATAGTTATACCATTTTGTAATTTGAAGTTAATGGACCCTAATAAATGGTTAGGATATATGGAAAGTGATAAAATCATAAATTCTGTATTATTATCAATTGTTCTTTTTATAAATTAATATTTTTATATAGATAATTTTTTTTTCTATTTTATTTAATTTTTTTGATTTTTAATCGATATAGGAGGAATGAATTTATATTGTATTTACATTTTATATTAAGAGTTAGAAAATATAATTAACAGTTACTCCTCATGAAATTATTCTTACTTTAATAAGGATATATTTTTCTTGGAAATATGACTAGTACTAGGAAACATGTTCTAGACACTATAAATGAAAGTTTTATAGAGTTATCATCACTGGTTTATATTTATGAGTGAATTAAATAAATGATTTATAATGGTGATTTGATTCTTTTTAATAATTCATTAGTGGAAAGGTTTTCCTCATTTATAAATCCATAGCCCCAATAATGTGATAAAACAAATAATTAATTCCAACACATAAAAAATTAATGATTTATAATGTTTTTGAATAGCTTTTATAGTGAAATATATAACGTTTTTTGTTAGTTTATAATTATTATGTACTTGAATAAATACATTTATCAAATTTTAATTTATTTAAATATTTAAATTTTTTTATTAATTTTTTATAATTACTTCTATAAAATACCTCATTATATATAAATAAATATATTAGAATGCATAGTCTCATGGAAACATAATATGTCACCATTTATGGTGAACAATGATGAAATAGAAATAATTAATATTTGATCAGAATGATGGATGTATATAATGGTGGATCACGTGATGGGGAAAACATGATGATGAGAGTTCTCAAATCACATATCAATTGATTAGAAATTCTAAAATGATTTTTCATAATAATATATCTATAATGGAACACATTCTAAATAATTATTTTATTTTTTGGCACCAAGGTTGTTTTTTCTATTCATTTTTATAATTAAATGTGATTTTAGCATTTCAAAAACACAAATTGTTCATACTAGAGGGTATATTCATTATATATGTTAATATATTTTATTAATGGGAATCGTTTTTAATTTATATTACTAAATATTTGATATTAATTATTTTCATTACAAACATGGGTGGGATATGAAAATTATCCTTCCATATAATAATGACATATAAGAAAATAAATCATAATGAATCTTATTCTAGGAATAAAGGAATGTATCCTAAATTAATATAGTTTTCCCTAACCACACTCATTCTATTGATGTTCTCACTCTAATTTTTTTTTGTTAATTTTAAAAACATAGTAATTATTTTGTAGATTAAGGGTTAGTTTTCTTAATATAATGAAGTTTTATTAGTATTGATGGATTTTATATCCTTGATTTAGTATGTTTTAATATTTTTATAAATTAATAGTTTTAATTAATCCAACACTGTTTTTAACTTATTAATCCAATATAAATGATTTATATTAACTTAGTTTCTCAAGATAACCTATTTTGTTTTCTGATTGAGGTTTATGTATGAAGTAATCATTGTGAATAATTTTGATATATTGTTTTACCCCAATGGTTAGAATAATTTTCTTCTATATCAAAATTATAGGTGATTTATTCATTGATGTTAGTTAGATGGTTATTTTTGGCCTCCACAACTATTTTGGGTGGATCCGTAACGTTTGATTAGGTTTTTGTAAATGTTTTATTTTGAAATCTTGTTCCATGATTCACCTACTCGTGTCATTTTTAACCTATTTTTCCCTTGGTCCTATGATATTTCATTTTCCACCTACTTTAAATATGTTGTAATCATGTTTCTATAGGGTTGTTATTTTTTCAATATTTTATTTTCATAATTGTTTTGTAATTGTTTTTTTAAATAGTGTACCTTTTGGATTTTGAAACTCATTTGTATTTTATATACATATAAAATGAAAATTAATTAATTAAAATAAAAATTTAATTATAATAATAATTATTACACACATAGATTCTAATATAATTTTAATAATGTATTTATCTTATTAAAACGTACCCATTAGTTGACCATGATTTGAATTATAAAAAGACTAAAAAATGTAATATTTACCTTTATTAAATAAATTTTTAATTTTTTATTGGCTTAACATAATTATACTAGAACCCCATAAGGGTAGGTGGCGATGTAGGCTGTCACACATCAATAGCACTGAAAAATGGTTAAACTAACAGCACAAAAAGGGTACTTTTGTACATTATAGTTTACATTTTCATATACTATATTGTTTCTTATTACATGAAAATGAGAATCAAAAATTTAATATTTTATGATAAAAAAGAATATAATAATTTAAAAATTGGTAGGAATTAAATATATACTCAAACCTATTAATTGTTTTTTTCATGGTAAACAATTCTTGTATACCTAGGGTACATTGTATAAAAAATAAAAATCTACAATATAAAATTTATTGAATGAAATATATTAATTATCTCTTGGCTCTAATCCTATAATTCCACAACACTATTATGATTGATAGATGTATCATCAACTTCAAAAAAACTATATGAATGGATAATAGTAAATCACCAGAAAGGTGTCCATTAAAGGGTAAATAAAACAAGGTTGTATAATATACAAAATTATTAGATCACCTATGGTAAAAATAATACAAATTATAATTTCCATGATTTCAATGTATACCTACGATATACCAAAAAATATCTCCAATTGTGCATATACAAATCCAGATGGTTTATTGTTAATACAATCAAAAATTATGTTATAATATAACCGCTCAAGTTAGAGGAATTTCATTTCAATTTTTCTTACTTAAAATTAATCAACTTAATTACTATAATCATAAATGGGGTTGTGCCTAAGTGGTAAACCATTTAAATTTTCATTAAAAAAATACCTAGGCTGAAAACCAGTAAGGGGAGATTTCCCGAGTTATTATAGTAGTTCATTATAGTGGTACTATAGAAATAGAATAACTATAGTAGATGTGGAACCTTAATGGAAATTTTACTTAATATGACATTATAAAATTCCAATTATGATAGAATTAATATTCACTAGAGTGGCATTTGGGAAAAAAATGGATTTTAGGACTATAAATATTGATTTAAAGGCATGGGAATTTGGCCTATGTTTATAGTTCACAAGGAATTGGGCCTATGAGCTATGTGATGAGTTTTCCAATTACAAAAAATAAAGAGGTATTGTATTTCATTATACATAAAGTATCTTTAGCCCCAACATTTGAAAAAAACATCCTTAGCATAATCATATTGGTGTAACTATAAAACAATCATTCTAGGATTCCACACTATTTTTCTATTTATTTTATTGGTCTAAATAAATAAATATCTATTAGTAGTTTTAAACAAATTAATATATCATCCAGGTCCATCTAGTTATTTAGTATCAGTATCTGAGAGTCCTTATCCTGGATATTCTCAAAACATGGTCAACTAAACAACTCAATAATTGGCTAAAAGACTACATGATACAGTAATCCTAACAAATTGGATATCGGTTATAATCATGTGAGTATTGTTTTCTTCTTATTTTTTAAAAATATCATAATAAAAACATCACAAAAATTATAAAAGTCATATAGAAACCCTAATCCTAGATAAACCAACCCAAAAATCACACTTAATGTCTATATTTTTCATACTTCCAACATGATATAAAATGGTTCGATACCACATATACAAACCATGATAAAATATTTACAATCCATAAAATGAGAAGAAGATATTTTATAGATAATATATATATATGATCATATATTATGAAAAATATTCTAAATACAATTTTAAATAATTTGGATATAATATTCTTTCTGAGGTTCAGTAGAGTTTAAATTACAATTTTAATTAATATATTTTTTTTCAATCAGAATATCCTATATAACCTATAGATTCATCTTGGTCATATAAAATTCTTTACATAATCTCAGGTCCATTATCCAGATATTCTATTCGTAAAAATAGTTATAGATGTTAGCATAATTATATGACGTTGATATGAATTTTTGAACAAATTTATTGCTAAAACAATCCTTCAATATATTTTTATGGTCATAATTTGGATAATAAAAAATTAATAGGAAATCATTCAATAATGAATTGAATAAATTATATTTTTATTCCCATTTTTTATTATCAATTTTATTATTACTTTGGAAATATGGTTCCCTCAATACAATATTCACATTCATACAAAGTAATTTTTTTCATGACTTCCCAATCCACACTATTAGTTCCTATACTGAGGATCCATGTATCCTGAAGCCTCTCACCCATATGATTGAGGCTGCAAATTAAAAAATAATGGTTTATGGGGATTGTATGGGGATATTGTAAACTATTTTACAGACAAACATAAACATAGTGGTAGTACAATAAAAATTTTCATCATAATATATATAATATAAAAGATACCAACCATGTATGATCTGATTAAATGTAAATAATAAACAATATACAATAAAATAATGAGTTGTAAAAATTTCATAAGTGTTAGTAAGTCTATATATAAAACTATGAAAAAAGAGAAAAACGTATAAATAATTAGTAACTAGTCCTTAGTACTAACCTCGTGAAAAATAATAAATCAATATATGCTATCCAGATTAACCAAGCATCATTTGGCATAAAACCAACTTGTTCCTATATTCAAGAGGTCAGTTGGGTGCCAATGTTCCTATGCCACCTCAGAAGGGTGTGAGTGGAGCTCAGCATGACACTAGCAATTGTGTCCCTAACATGTATAGTATAAATATTTTTTTGGTAAATGTGTTATATACTAAATAAAAAATGAATATCAATTATTATAAAGCCAGTCATTATCAAAAGTGATTTCTATGACAATATAAAGTGACAATACCCACTTTATCTAGTATTATAGTTCCTATAAGCCTATAAATAGAATACTAATTAGACATGACATCCCAAACCCTATCACATTTCTACAATCAAAGATAATAACTAACTATTATACCAATAAGTCAATGGATCAAACTATCAATTCAACGTCCTTAGGAGGCATGAAATCTAACCATACATATAACAACTAATTTGGGATGTATCATATCATATCTACCATACCATAAACACATCAGGAGGTATCACATCCAAATGAAATCCCAATTACTTTGAAGGTATCATCTACAACCCACCATATCACTACCAATTCTTCAACACAACTCTTCTAATATTGTCATGATTTCTACCCCGTATCATAATTTTTCATTTTCTGGAATAAAATTACTATGTTTGAACAGTTCTATCTCATAAAAACACTAACATCCATGTTTGGAATCATCTCCAAACCCATATCAAAATCTGGCCATAGTTTGAATGTCCCCAAACTCATTTCATACTACATTCCATATGATCGTACATCTCTAGGGTATTCAAATGATCCTAAACCATAATAAAATCTATAACCATTTACATACCAAGAACAAAATTTCAAAAAATATAAGTCAATTATTTTTTAAGACCATCTGAAATAATTTTTTTATGGAAAAACGTATATATAACTTGATTCATAAGCATGTTCTTACCACCAAAAATATATATACACTTTACTTACTGGTTGGTCTCTAATTTTCACTACTATATTTCAAATTCCTATTCATTTTAAGATAACTCAAAGGTATCCATGTATAAAATTTCCCCGAATTAAAAATAATGTAACTATGGTAGCATTAATTTTCCATTATGTCATATCATGATAAGGAAATCTATCATAGTTTCTCGAAATCGATTTCCAAACACTAGGGCTATGGCCAGCTTCTCAATAGTTATATTTTCCAATTACAAATCCACCCTCACATCATTATTATAAAAATGTATAAGACAAGATGATCTAGGAAAATATTATAAGGAATGGAATATCATCCATGCAATAAACATGAAATTAGAATAGTGAGTAATCATATTTTATTAAAATGTAAAACATAACATCACAATGTAATATAATGGAAAAATAGGAAATTAAATCATAATAATGACTAGAACTAGAGCCATAAAATATGTAATGATATAAGGCATTATAGTAATGTTTTTATCCAGAGGATTATATTAAAAAAAGAATGTATATATAGAAATTTATATTATGAAGGAAATAATAAACATAAGAATAGACATGGTTTCTAAGGGTATGATATGAGTGATCATAGGATTTTAGAATGAAATATATGTATAATGGTTAATATGACTACTAGAATTTTATTTTTGGAATTTGAACATTTGGATATGACTATTTCTATTTTATCATTGAATATCAAATCATTTTAACATTAATGAAATAATTATTTTTTCAAGCATATAGTAAAATGAGTAATATAATTTTATAATAATATAAATAATAAATAAATAATTTATATTAATTAATTAATAGTAATATACTTGTAGACATATTCCTAAGAACAAAAATAATCATTGCTATAGAAAAGTGTTTCACATTTTTTAGTGAAAAAAAAATTGTTTTGGAATAAACCATGTGTTTTATTTAAAAATTAAAATTTTCATATGCATTAATATATTTTCATAATAAGAACATTAAAATTGAAACCATATCATCCATGAATGGATAGAAAAAGTAGATGTGGCTCTATTATAGAAGAATATAGGGGTAATAACCATGATGAAGGATGGTTAGGTATTTAATCGATCGTCACTCATTTCAAAACAAGCATTCCTTCCAGTACACATAGATAGAGACTCCTGATGGATTAGTTATCCATGATTTAAATACTCTTTACAAACCATAATGAAGGATTCAATTATATTTATACGGGGATCTATGACTGCTCATTTCATTATTACACATTATATAGTGTTTTATTAAATCAATTTACACACAAGAAAACATAAAAGATCAAGAATTATACTGTATTTTGGAATTAGGTACATTATATAAGAATATAAGATTGGATATACATCATCATTATTGAATGCTACGATAAAATAATCACACTATTCTATTATTCTAAAAACTTCATGTGATAAATTGGGGAAACACATACTATTGGATTTACCTATAAATCCTAGTGAGGGAATAAACATGCCATAAAACGAAGAATGTATTAATTAATAGGAAATAAAATTATTAATGTGACATAAAAGGGGTGAAAATCATAAATACGAAAAAACATGTATGATATAGCATGATCACACAATGAAAACAAGAGAAAATTGAACTAATTGTATACATGAGATCATAATCATTATTGAAGGATTAAAACCAAGGAAAAATAACATATCTTTCTTATGATAACCTCATCTATCTTTTATATACAATCTCATGAGATTAAAACATTACTCAATGCATTATAGTACCATTTATGCACACTCATTATAATCGTTTCACTTAAATGCATTAGTGTGTCAAATTTATCATATAAATAATAATAAAAATCATATTTAATCACATAATAATGGAGTGTGGATTATATACATATATTTCCCCAATCAATGACACATAAGTGCATAATGGTGAACAACCATGATAGTAAATGGGTATGAGTATTCACTACACAATTGTTTGGCATGGAAAATCACAGTGAAATTTTAGAATAATAATAGGCGTAGAGAAATGTTCATTAGAGGGCTTAATAAAAGTTAAAAATGTCTCTCTTCATTTAGAAATCATAATGGAAGTGTTGATAGCATCCAAGTAAGTATCAAAAAATCAGTATAGGATGAAATACCTTAATAAGATTATTATTTTCTCCATAATGAAAAAAGAAAATATGATGGCTAGGACTCGTGGATCACATAATCATCCAAGAGAAATGCGATCATGGGACCTTCATAAGTTCACTCGATGGAGCCACATGTATCACCCGACCTATGGAAGATCCCACACATCCCCTTTAAAGAGACCTTCTACTCCTACGAAGGTGCCCCAGACACTCTCTGATAAAATGAAAGAAGCCAGATATAGTCCCCACAGGTCACATGACTTCTCTACCAGTGGGTTCATGATAAACCAACAAAATTCCTCGGAAAATATGATGGAAAATACAGAAAATATGGGATCCTATTTAGGTCGTAAAAACTTACGACAAGTCACCAATATGAATAATTATTTTCATTGGAAACATTCAAGAAAACTCATCAGATCCCCAACCTTGTTAAAATACAAATGTAAATAAATAATGGAATTAAGGTAGCCTCTTAAGGTCATAAAAAATCACACGATGAACCATAGCCGATTCCAAAGTCACTGCAAGACCATAGGTGACATGTCTACCTCATATCGAGATAGCTATAGGGCATGTCATCCTCATCACATGAAGGGCCTTAGACATGTACAAGATACCATGAACTCCCCTATGTATCAATAAGGAAAAATAGATGGAATTGTACATTAAATCCACATTCATCTCCACAATACCTTATATTGTTCATGAAACACATCACAATGTGGTAGAGTTATTGTTTCAGAAAACAATAATACAACTTCATGAGATCCCATACGATTTTAAATTATTCAATCAAAAAAGGGAATTTATGGGAGCCACTCATGGTCGAAAACCTCTTGAAACACACCTATGTTGTTTGCAACATGGTCTTGAAAAACAATTTTACATGATATCTTAGTTTTGAAAAGGTACCCTAACAATCCTCCCATGCCACATTAAATATCATAGATAAGGCATCAATGATCATGATAAAGCCTTTTATTTGGAATATTGATCTTGTGAATGTCCTTAAAATAGTAGGCCTGATGAAATGGATTTCCAAAATCATGTATGCCTGATTCAGAAGTACTCTATTAATTGTCAATAATCTAATAAAGGAGTTGTTGACAAGATGATCTCATGGTTGCTAAATTCATGTGACGCCACCAGAATGAATTATAGAGAGAACTCATGGAACAATTGATTCCAAAGCACTCCACCTACTCTATCATAGATTTTTGAAATACGCACCATGCAAAGAGGAAAATAACTGGGGTGGAGAGGCATATAAATCCCCCACCCCATCATGAAAAATGCAACTGAACACAACTAAAATTTTCCTTTGAACATCAAACTAGCACCCCATTGCATCAGAACATAATTCATAGTGTGGATGATCTAGGATGAGGGAACCTTTCCATTATGTAAGGATGGGAAAATAGAAAGAGAAATCATGCATCATGAATAATCACTTCACGTGATCACTCATAGATCACACGATGGACTACTGGCGGGTTATACAATGAACAACCTTCATATCAACTAGATCACGTGAAACATAGAACAATCTCACACAAATTTTTTAAGGTATTTACAATAAAGGCAGGGTCATTGTCTAAACGACTATATAATTATGTGAAGAACATACACGCTGATCCTGATTCACATCGCATAAACCATGTAGGTTATGCGCAAACACAAGGATGTGTCACCCAATTCTAACTGTACTCCTCTGGTATACTATTTAGATCATGATATGTCCTATAGACATGTTGAAGAAAGCAACATGTTTCCCATTGGTCATGCCTTTATAGTCTCATGATACCCTCCGATCTCACAATTGAATCCTTTTGGATGCCTTCATATATATCACCTGATTCAAATGACGACACCAATACGTGTCATCTGAGTCTAGAGACAACACATGGGATTTCCAACTGCCTCTCATGATTACCTATAGGGACCCCAACTAGATCTAACAAGTCCCTCGAGACATGCCATCCCATATCATGCATCTCCCTCTAGACATAATAGATTAACTCTCAAGATTCACTCAATGCATTTCAGCCAGCTTTCATGATGAAACTAGAGAAAGTTAGTGGGATCATGAGACACCCTCTATGCTTGGAAGCTGATGTCATGCTCATGGATTCTTGGATCATCTATCCAGGTCTCATTATGTCTTTAAGACAATTCATCCATGATCATGAGAAGGACCTAAAACATTCCATCTAGATGTTTTGTTGTAACTCGGTCAAGTTAACTGGATCATGCTATTTTTATTCAATATGTCAGGATGAAATATTCTTATATGTCACAAAAATAATCATGTAATGTTTAGTGTACCATAAAAACATATTAATATGATTATTAGGATTAGTCCAAAGGGTAATGTCAGTGTGAAAGCCCTAAAAAAGGTAACAATGATGACTCTAATTCCATACATAAACAGTATAAATAATATGCTTCCTTGAGGATAATGTTCTATATTATGCATCCAAAATATGATCCCAACACATAAGTCCCACCACTACTGGAATGGAGGTCTATACCAACACTTTGATGCCAACGGTTATAGAAAACCGTTGGTATATGCGGAGTACACACCTTTTTCCCAATGGTTTTATCAAACCATTGGGATATCTCTCAATAGAACACATTTTTTACAACGGTTTGATAAAACCGTTGGGATATCTCCCAATTCCACCACCTCTACCAACTGTTTTAGTGAACCATTGGTAAAGCATAGTTTTCCCAACGGTTTTGGGGAAGAGGTCCTCCAAATATAGAGATCCCACAATTCTCCCCCAATTCTCTGTTCACGAGACTGTAGCCCTGAAATTGAAGCTCTCCCGACACTCTCTCATTACCCAGTCTCCGAAACTCCATCCATCCTCTTTAATAAAACAATTTTTCTGTTCGAAACATCAAATCTGTAAGTTCTACCTCAGTTATAATGTTCTTCATCTATTTTTTTATTTTCTATTTTGATTTGACCAAAACGTGAGGGTTCCCTCTATACAAAGACTCAGAAACTCGTTCCAATCATAGATCCATCTTAAATCAAACAATTTTTTAGTTCTACACTCTAAATCTGTATGTACTACCTTATTTTTAATGTTTTTCATCTATTATTTATGTTTTCTATTTTAATTTGGTATAAACTAGGTTGTGTTGTTTTTGGCATGCGAAGGTTAGTGATATTGAGGATGAATTGGATGTTGGTTGGGTGATGGATTGGAATTGTGATGTTTTTTGGATTAAGTTTAGTTAATTTTCAACAAATTATTTGGGGATTTTCTCCATTTAATAGAGCCCCCACTCCTCATAGACCCTGGACACCCCCCCTCTTGGACCCTGGACAGTCCCCCCCTCCTTGAACTTGGACACCCTGCCCCCCCCCCCCTCATTCCTAAAACTTGGACATCCGCCCTTCTGGACCCTGGACAACCCCCCTCCACCCTCCTCCTAGGACCTTGTATAGTCCCCCCCCTCCTTCCTGGACCCTAGGAAGCCCCCCACCCTCAACCCTGGACCCTGGATAGCCCCCCTCCTCGATGGAGCCTGGACAACCCCCCTCCTTCCTGGACTAGGGACAACTACTTCTCCCCTTCTCCTTGACCCTGGACAGCCCCCACCCCCTTCTTGGCCCCTGGACAGCCCCCACCCCTCCTCATAGACCTTGGACATCCCCCTCACCCCCCTCCTCAACTGCCAAATACTCCCCACTTCAAAACATTGACCACCAAACTTGGACATGCTGTATTTTCTCTAAAAAGATAGATTTGATCCTCAAACCACCTCAATACTATCCTAATCAATGCTTATAATGTGGTTTTCACCACATAGCATCCAACTGTATTCCAAGTCACTAGTCTATCCTCCCTTGGCTAGATTTTACGGGCTCATATTTAAGGATCCGAATAAAAATAAATTGACATAAGACACTTGATAATGGATTAAAACTTAAAATTGGGATCCAATGAGGAATATTTGATATATTATGCATCGTGTCCATGAGTAAATCCATTTTTATATATCCGATAAGTTATTTTTCAAAATTTTCACACATTAATTGTTTTTAAAAATGGGAAAAACATTTATAAAGGTTCTAATATATAAAAATGAATCTATTTGTTGATGCAGCTTAACCAACAATGTCTATCTTGTCTGCCTCTTCCATGATCATCAATGTGCATGTCCCATCTCCATCTAACCTCATACGATGGGTGACTCAGCGTCTGGCTGATGACGAGTTCCTGATTCTCTTACTTCCACCCCAGATTCACACCCGCTACACTCTTGATGTGATCAATCCCACAAAGAGTCCCTGTGAGCTTCATGACACGGCCACCAGTTCTTGTAAAAGGAAGAGGATTTCTGAGCTGTTGGACCAAGACGATTGACCAGTGTCCATCCATATGGATGAAGATGTAAAACTTAGCACTTCCTGGGAGGCAACCCATGTTCAAGAGTTTCATCATTTTGGTATTTTTACTTTTATTGAGGAAATAAACATGGTATGTATGAAACAATGTTTTAGCTGCTTCTGATCTGTATGTGCACTTGTCATTACTCTGCATGGATGATTCTATTTTGTCTGATCCTTGGTGTTATTTTTTATAACATGATGCAGCTATGTGCTGTCTATATGTAGATTTTACAGGTACATATGTATGCGCACTTTTCATTATTCCTTTCTTTCAGTGCTTAGGCCGATGGTACGAAGGATGTTCGTACCAGAGGTAGACGAGCATCTCTGTGTACCTGACTAGACCCTTCCCCTCCCACTAACATGTCATCCTCCCCCATGGACCCCGGACACCCCCTGACAGCCCCCCACACTCCTCTTTGGTCCTTGGACTTCCCCCCAGACAACCCTTCGAATATCCCCTCCACCCTCCTCCATGGTCCCCAGACAACCCCCCAGACACCCCCCAGATAGCCCCCTCACCCTCCTCACTGGACCCCGAATAGCTCACGACGCTCCTCCTCGTTCCCCAGACATCCCCCCAGACATCCTCCCCACCCTCCTCCCAGGACCCCGAAAAGCCCCCCAGACACCCCCCGAATTTGATGTGTACGAGTCAACCCCACCTCAATATGAGGCTCGGTGTGGCCGACACCACTCAAAATGCCTCTGTTTCGTTAAAAATGGACTTAATTTTAAGTGAAATCAACAACTGACATATGGTAAACTGACCAAACGCATTCGGATTCTATTGATACTATAGGAAAATGATCCATGGGTCATTTTAACGTGTATGAGTCAATCCCACCTCAATCTGAGGCGCGGTGTGGATAGTACCATTCAAAATGTCTCTTTTTTGTTCAAAATGAATTTAATTTTAAGTAAAAACAACAACTCGCATTCTAAAAAAAGACCAAATGCATTCCAAATTCGATAAAACATTATGAAAATGATCCATGGGTCATATGTGATGTGTACGAGTCAACCATTCCTCAATCCAAGGCACGGTGTGGCCGGAACCACCCAAAATGTCCCTCTTTTGTTTAAAATGGACAATATTTTACATACATACGCCAAACTGATCAAATGGATTTTTATTGTGTTGATACTTTCGCAAAACGATCCATGAATCATATGTTATGTGTAAAATTCAACTCTGCCTCAATTAGAGGCTCGGTGTGGCTGACACCACTCAAAGTTCCTCTGTTTTGTTAAAAATGGATTTAATTTTAAGTGAAATCAACAACTAACATACGGAAAACCAACCAAACACATTCGGTATATATTGAAACTTAAGGAAAAAGATCCATGAGTCAAATGTGACGTGTACGAGTAAACCCTGCCTCAATATAAGGCTCTGTGTGGCTAAAACCACTCAAAATGCCTCTGTTTTGTTAAAATTGGACTTAATTTTAAGTTAAATCAACAACTGGCAAACGGTAAACTAACCAAATGCATTCAGATTCTATTGATACTATAGGAAAATGATACATGGGTCATATATGACGTGTATGAGTCAACCCCGCCATAGTCTGAGGCGCGTTCTGGATGGTACCATTCAAAATGTCACTCTTTTGTTCAAAATGACTTTAATTTTAAGTGAAAACAACAACTGGCATACGAAAAACCAACCAAATGCATTCCGAATCTGTTGAAGCTTTAGTAAAATGATCCATGGGTCATATGTGATGTGTACGAGTCAACCCTGGCTCAATCTGAAGCGCATTGTGGCCGGTATCACTCAATGTGTATTTATTTTGTTTAAAATGGACAATATTTTACGTACATACACCAAACCGATCAAATGGATTCTGATTGTGTTGATACTTTTGCACAACGATCCATGTCTCATATGTGACGTGTGTGAGTCAACCCTATCTCAATCCAAGGAACGGTGTGGCCGAAACCACTTAAAGTGCCTCTGTTTTGTTAAAAATGGACTTAATTTTAAGTGAAATCAACAACTGACATACAAAAAACTGACCAAACGCATCTGAATTCTGTTGAAACTTAAGGAAAACGATCCACGAGTCAAATGTGATGTGAAAGGACAGCACCGGAAAGCCCCCACCCCCCTTGCTGGACCCTGGATAGCCCCCCCACCCTTCTCCTTGGACCCCAGACAGCCCCCCCGGACATGAATAACATTTTCCTTTTGTACCACTTTTTATGCAAGTAAATGAGACTCGTATGCCTTATGTATAATTATATTACAATTTTATTAAATGTTATACATCATGGATGATATGTAAATGTAGGCATATTGAATTCACATGCCTTTTTTTATTTCTTTTATTATGCAATGTTATTTTGGATTATTCCATTTTTGTATGTCTTGAACTATATGAATGACTTGGTAAGCTTATTACCTCATGCTCATCAAATGCATGTGATGATATGCTATAATTTGAATAAAAATCATTGTTTCACATTCTACATGACCCTCATACTTGCTCCCTGTAAATCTCCCCTCCCCTCTTCCTGGACAACCCCCTCCCCTCTCTGGACATCCCCCCCACATCACATTCAATGCAAGTCATGCATCACTCTAGATGATGCACAAATATTAACCACATTGTTAATGCACTTAATCACACAGACCCCTCATGCACCAATTTATATCATATTCATCACCTTTTTGAGTAAGAAAAAATTGATATGTGTGAACCCAATAAATTGAAATAGGTTAATTGGAAGAGTTGTTGTCATATGAAGATTGAAATGGGGAATTGTAGTACATGGCATGGTTGGAAGAGTGATGTTTTTATGTGTTTTTTTGTTCTATTTCCAATGTATTTTGTGGTGTTTGAAGTCTATTTATAGATGTTATTTGTGATTTTTTTTATGCAGGTGTATCAAGGGGAGGCAGCTGTATGCAGGCTACTGGTTTTTTGTGAAAATACCCAATACCAACGATTTAGAACCGTTGGTAAAAATCTGAGCATATATAAATATATACCAACGGTTTATCTAAAACGTTGGTAAAAATATATACCAACTGTTCAAAACCATTGGTATAAGCTCAAAAATATGAATTTCCCAACGGTTTTAAACCGTTGGTAAATTCTTTTGCCAACGGTTTAGAGGAACCGTTGGGAAATTAAAACTTCCACCACCTTTTGACAACGATTTTCCTTAAACCATTGGTAATGTGATTTCCCAATACCTTACTTCCCTACGGGTTGGGAAACAGTTTGTATATATTATACCAACAGTTTTCCAGCCTATACCAACGGTTTTGAACCGTTGGTATTGTCTATATTTCCAGTAGTGCACTATCACATTTAATGACACTGATTATTTTCCTTCCCTTGTTTCCTACACCGAGCATAGCACACATGTTCATAGGGAGTTTCAATGGCCATATCATTTATTCTGAGAAACATTAGTGTGTAAGCCCAATTAGAGGCATGATATAAAATTTCCTCAATTTAGGGAAACATATGTGTTTAATATCCTTGAAATTGAAGTATGATGGTTCTATTTTCAACAACAAAACAGATTCATAAAAATCCTTCCCGTGGCTTAATCTCAAATAGTCATCCACTTTGGTGTATTCCCCCATGCCTCTAACATTTCATCCATCGATACTCAATCATTCCCAAGCTAAAATCAGTCTGCATCATAATTCTTTTGACCAAGGTCAATTGAACTATGATAACTCCAAATCCTTTCATAACCAAGATATGTAGGACACGTTCTTAATCATGGATCTCCATATTAAAACATCCTAAAGGTAGTCCCAACATATAAGAATCACATCCACTTGCAGTGAGGCTATTTACATTCTATCCCTTGTTTTCCAAAATGACTATAGCTTACATGGTCATAGGGAGGGGAAATGGTCATATCATTCTCATTGTGAATCTCCACCATCTAGGGAAATATCGTTATGTAATACCCAATGAGTTTCATGATATAAAAATCCCCCATATGAGGGGATCTACATTGAGGCATTAGTAATGGGTTTAGCCATACTACAATAACATTGAATCTAACTATAACCAGGATTCATAGGACGTCTCCCCAAAAAATAAAGCTCAAATATTTATTACCTTAGGGACCAAACACATTTTATTTATACATGAGGGTAAAATGCAATAGTTTTACGAAAAATATGGGTTTTTAATCATGCAATAAATAAGATACATAGGATGCCTCATAATGGATCAATGTCCTCCGTGGAATATCAACTGCCTCCCTACATGGAATATAATTCTAATGTGTCTGGTTATGAATATTATACATATAAGAAACCATTAAATTTTGGGAAATGGGATATTATCCTCACATACATACATATGGATTCACTAATAAGATCCCCTTCTTTTTCACATAAAACAGGTTAATTTATGATCAATTTGATAGGGTAACTAGTCTCATGTCAGGATTATGAAGATATTCGCAAACATATCTTAAATCTATAAGAGATTCATAGAGTATGAAATAATTACCACCAAAATTGTTCAATGAGCCTGACCTCCCACCCTCTCAACTAATGTGAGCCCCAAAGTGTCATTGGTTATAAAATTCCAAAAAACACATACCATTGGATAGCAGGTTTGTACTCAGTTATAGATTTGGTAACCATTGGGTGGTTCCATTAAAAATAAACATGGTGACCCAATATCAAATATTTTGAAACATGTTGCACAACTCATAATAAACTATTAGGAAAAATCAAAATCACCTATGATTTCTCAATTTTTGATGAAACATAAGTGCTTAATCCAAAATGAACAAAATTAACCACGAAATCTCCATCACAACAAAATAAGGATAGAAATTAAATTTATCATCAAAACAATTTTTTAAAAAAAAGAAGGTGCCTGACCATATCTTTTATATTGAATCAAGTAGTAAGGGGTATATTGAATAAAATATCACACCATTAAGAATTGGAGAAAAAGGCATATTATAATGAACATTCTTGAATAAAGAGGAGAAGGATATGACACAATACCTTGATAGGGTGATTTCAAAAGATTGGTAGGAGCTTATTGAGAGCTTGGAGGACCCTTGGTAGGACTCAATATATGGAAGGGAAGATTTGGGACATGATAAACAATTTTTGAGTAAATATAAATATGATATTTGGTGATATTTTAAATGAAAATATAGGGAAGTTATTTATTGTTTCTCAATCATAGGTTTTAGACTCTGTAAATAATTTAATGAAAACAACCAAATTAATGACGGGTTTTCCTCATGCTA
This sequence comes from Viscum album, assembly GCA_963277665.1. Taxonomy (NCBI): domain Eukaryota; kingdom Viridiplantae; phylum Streptophyta; class Magnoliopsida; order Santalales; family Viscaceae; genus Viscum; species Viscum album. The sequence continues at coordinate 1,708,597,118 of OY728165.1, read as the reverse complement.
TATATCAAAGAGACGTGGTATTAATTATTTCATATGTCCAATGTCAAAACTTGTTTAAATACTACCCTTGTTGATGCTGATGTGAGTCATGTTCTTAAGAAATTATTTTGAAACATTAAAATATAATATAGGTTTTGGATGATTCATTAAGGATTTATTAAAACAATAAAATTATCTAAAACACATTAATTTTAAGGGAAAACAGAGATTTTATCATGGATACATTTTATAAAATATTTTACATTAATTTAGGGTCATTATGATGATATAATACACACTGTATAATTTTACCATATTTATTTTTTACCTGAAAATTCAACTATCTATGAAAATAAAGAAAAATTACACATTGGAAAAGTTTTACATGATAATTCCAAATATAATATTTTTTTAATCAAAAGATGTTTCCAAACATTTGAATTTTAACTTTTAAAATAGAATCGACATTTATTGATAAATGCTGGGATTTTTACTGTAATATTTTTCAAACCAGAATATAAAAACATATGACTTCATAAAAATTATTTGATTACCTATATTTAATAATTTGTATAATATCAATATTTAATTAATATATTAGTTATTTAAAAATTATATTAATTAATAAATATAAACTTCTTAATTAAAATGTAATATAACCCAAAAAATTATTCATACTTTTTCAAATGAAAATCATTTATAAATTATAAATATTTAGAAGTAAATATAACCATTATTCTATTGAAAATACAATTTATATATTCATATTATGGGGGTGTTGATACAATTTCTTTAATGAAACAAGAAAATTCTCAAAGGTTAAGGTGTGGGATGATGAGATATTTATAGGATGGTTTGACGTACATAGTTTGGGTCGTGATTTAGATGAACTTGAACATCAACCATAAACAGTTTCACTTATGATTTAGTTATTGGATATAAGCTTAGTATTTGTCAAGGGAAATTACAATGATGCTACCTCCCATTAAATCTATGATCAATGGGATTCTTACGGTATAATCATATTGGTCAAGGTCATCACTTATTTATCTATGAAAATTGGATTTGTCAAAACTCTATATTTATACTAATCATATTATCACAATTTTTATGACTATATTATCAATAGTTATAATTCATAACTATCATATTAATCAGTTTTTATAGAATAAAAACAAATAAGTTCATTTTATTTCTAAAACAATAATATATAATAGGTAATTTAAATCAACCACAAATAGAATTTAATTTATAAAAGACCATGTCTATAAAATCTCCCGCCATTAGAAATTTAACCCTTAAATTTTTCCCACAATAAAATAGATGAGTGTAACTAAATTTCATCACCTCATCCCATTCCCACATCACTTCTTAAAACATTTAGTTTCTAAATAGCACATTGACTATGGAAATTGTCATATTTCATTGAACTTTGTATCTATGATCTAAAATCATCACCGGATTCTCCTTATATGAGAGATCATTATCTGATAGTACCACCTCTAGATTCAAAACATGAGGGGGTTATGGTATATATATCTTCAATATATATATATATATATATCACATAATGTACTATATATTAGTTAGGTGGAGTAATATTTGATAGGAAACTGCTCCGATGTAATCAATTATCTCAAAGGGACTTATGTATCATAGACCAATATTCCCCTTCTTCATAAAACTCATGATATTATTTAATAGAGATACTAAGAGGAATACTTTATCACTAACCTCAAAATACAGGTCTCGTTAATTATTTTCATAATATATTTTTTGTTAACTCTATGAAAACCTGATGTGTTATTGAATATTATTGACCATTTTCCATCATTTCCTCAACCATTTTAGGACATAGCAGTTTGGGTTCCCTGTTCTTATCACCTCATGTAAGTTTTCTTCTTCTCTTCATAAACTAGGATTCATATGGGGAAATTTGGTTACTTCATTGGAATAAGATATTTTATGATAACTCAACTATTGGAAGATGTGGATCCCATCTTCCTTTGATGTCAATTGAGAATCCATTCAAAATTTCCTTGACTGTCTGGATAGTCCACTCTTATTGGCCATCAATTTGAGGGTGAAATGTTGTACTGATGTTCAAATCCGTATTTAGGGAATTATGAATACTATTCTAGAACATTAATGTAAATCTTGGATCATAATCATATACCATCGATAGTGGTGTTCCATGTGGTCTAACTAGTTCTCTTATTTCTATCCTTACAGGATGATTGAGTGAGAAGTCTATTAAGATTAAAATTACATGGAAATATTTTCTAAGACAATCTATCGTATCCAATATATAGTTATTTCCAATCAATTTCTTCAAAAGATGAGTGAAAAAATCAATCATTATGTTTTCTGATTTCAAATTAGGTATGGGTAATGGTTTCATCAACCCATTTGATTTTTTCCTTTCATCCATCACTTTTTAACATACAAGACACCATTACGTATATTATGCAATCACCTTCTTCATATTTTACCACCAATAGTGTTCTCAATGATCTTGAAACATCTTTCTGATACCTATATGAATGGATATGTTCAAGCTATGTGAATTATCAAATATCTACATCTTTAACTTGGTATTTGATGGTATATATAGTTGTAACCCAAAACAGAAAACTCCTTCTTCATTAATATTTAACTCTATGGAATTCCATTTTCTTATAGTTTCAACTTTCTTCTATTCTTCAACATCATCTATTTGAGAATCCTTGATCTTCTATAGTAGGTATTGTTGAGAACTCACTTGTCAAAGGATTAATAATGTTCCATCCTTTATGATTCCCATGTATATCCTTTTAAATTATAAAAGACCAAATCCTTCTTAATAATCATCAATGATTAAATTTATAGATCCATTCTAGTTAGGTCATCTACCATAATATTGTTAGTCGCATGATGGCTGTGGATTGAGAATCTATATTCATTAATCAGTTCATACAATATTCACTATCACATATTCATCTCTTTCTAGGTAAATATAAACATGAGTCTTTAATGATCCTTATATATTCCACTTCTCACCAAAGAGATAAATTCACAATATTTTAAATTTTATGATCATTACAACCAACTCTAGATCATGTTTTGGGTAGTTCAATTCATGAAAATTATATTTAGTGTGGCATAGGATATCACATTTTCATTCTCTATTGAAAAAAATTATAGGACATTATTTAAAGAATTTCCATATACCAAAAAATGTTCCCAACTTGTTTATAGATTCAGTACATGTGAAGTAATAATTCCCTTTTAACAATCCCTGAATATAACATCATATTCATTATTACAAACAAACTTGACTACTTTATAAGTTATTTATGTTATAGTCTTTTAAAATTATGAAACATTTATCAGTAATAGACTATAATACCCAGTTAATCCATGGAAACTATGAATTCTATAATAGATGTTGGCCTTATCCATCCTTAAAATTATTCATCATTTAAGGGTCCATAGAAATCCAATTACATATGATAATATTCCCAAATAATGAGAAATTATTAAACCAAAACTCACATTTTCTATAATTTTCATAAATCTTATCTTTTGGTAAGGTCTATAGCATAGTTCTATGATCCTCATAATGAACCTCCTTGCTTTTAGAGTACATAAAATATCATTTATAAAATCTACCAGAAATTTTTAAAGGTACTCTATAAAGAATATATTCATCAATTCAATAAATATTAAAGGAAAAATGATATGTCTAACAAAATTACTATGAGCTCATTGTTACCGTACCTTGGATTGAAAGAAGACTTGGTCATATCTTCCTTCATTACCATTACAAAACAATACCCTAACTAAAATCCACCTTTAATAAGTATTTTGATCCATGTAGATGATCAAACTAGTCACAATCCATTGAAAAATATATTTTTTCTTTATCTTGATCATTTTTAGAAAATTATAATCAAATAATAGGTACATTAACCCATCCTTAACCTTAATATAGATGACTCATTCACCTAGAGGTGAAGAAATTGGGTGTATAAACCCTTTATCTATATTCTCCAGTAGTTGTTTCATCAGCTCCCCATGTTCTACAATAATCATTCTATATCAATTCTTGGATAATGGAAATTACCTTGTTAAAGGATTGATTGAAAATTCAACCTCCCAACTAAAAGGAAGACCAAGAAATTATTCGAGAGAAACTTAAACATATTGTATCACAATTGGAATGTCTTAAAATGTGATATTTTTTTAGGATCAATAATGTGACATTGAGAGAATTTCTCATAGGTAAATAATATCAATTCATGAGATTTTGGTGATAACGAAGATTCATTCTCCTCCATGAACATGTATTGAATCTGGGTGTAATTACAAATATAAAGAGTGATTTCATTCTCATCGGAATTTTATGTCAGATATATATAAGGAATTACAATCCATACAAATAACTGAATTAAATTATTTTAAATGGAGTATTACAAGGTTCCATGGGATGTATAGGCCAGAATTTTTTCAAGGGAGGAGTTTTATACCTAGGATGAAATAATAGCCCATTTTTTCATTTTCACAGATAGATCTACCTCTATAAATTGTGTTGCTATATGAATTGTTCTACTAATTGTTCTGATATAAAGGAATGTGTAAAAATAGAATAAATATTTATGTTCACTATTCTAGAATATATTATTAACCTAAAGGTCAACACTTCATTTTTGGGGTCCACATTAGTAATTATGATTGCATAAGTCCAACATTATTTCCATGGAGGTTGTGATGATTATTTTCTCTGAATACCCTTATCATTAGAATGTGGTTTTCATAGTGTCCTTTTTCCTTGTAGTTGAATCATTGGACAACAGGATGAGGGTAGGTTGTATAATTCCATTTTTCTATTTCATTGGAGGTTTTCTCCCATTTTAGTCACTATATTTATTCCCTTCCGATGCACAATAACAGAATTTCCTCACACCCATAGGAAATTTCTAGGGTTCTTAATTCCACAAATTTTACTAGAGGGATGTTGAAATTTTTTAACACCATTATATTTATCCATCACACTTCCATAATTAATCTCCACTTTCCACTTTTAATCATCATGTGGCCCTTTGGATTTTGTACTCTCAATTTCAACTATGATGGAACACCTAATATTTTTCTCATATCTATCATTGTATCAGATCTCTTGGGCTTTTATTAGGATCAATTTTATCCCACTAAAGATGCAGTCAACATTTCATTCAAGGGTAATGATAATGATAAATTCATATCATGAAAGTCATGGAAAATTATCCTCATTCACACCTGTGGATTTATAACAACCCATACATACATACATTGTTAATACTTCAAAATGGAAGCACACTTATTACAACATATGACAAAACCACAAAGGAACGTATAGGTATAGTGTCTTTAGAAACTCGGAAACATAAACAACTGGTTCGTAAATCTTCAACAGTGTCTTCCATTTATTTCATCATATCTAGGGTCCCTTTTAGCATATTCTACTTAATATCCATCTTCCTGACCTGGGGAATAGAAAACATAAAAGGGTGAGCTCAAATGCTCAGCAAGGGCAAATAAAGGAATTAAAAATCATATCACATCTTTTTGAAAATCATAACCTGCAAAAGAGATCATAATATCCTAACATGGAATAAATCATAGAAGTGAAAATGAGATCCCCATAATCATAACATGAAACTTGAAACATTGTGGCATGCACACATAATCATGTAAAATCATTTCTTGTTAGTCATGACTCATTGCCAAGACTATCTTAGAATACAAAGTCCCTTTCTGAACCAAGTCACCCTCGTTCCAGTCCTGTTTCACTGAACCGGTATAACCTACCATTCCAGCCATGTATATCTCATGAGATATAAATATTTACCCAATGCATTGGAGGGAGATATAGGTCCCACCCATCTTATAATGAATCCTTTCTTGTGTGTGCCACATAATCATAAACCATACATCATAGTGTATCCCATGGAATAAAAATGGGATTCTTAAACAACATGACATCATAAAAAAATTCATATAAGATAAAGGAATTCATAAAAATATTTCCATCACAACATAATCAAATCCATGTAATAATAGGGATAAAAACAGAACCCTTTTATTATCTTATATGGAAAATAATTTTGATAAAATACTTGAACTCCATTCTTGAGGAAAATATCCTTTCTACTTCAAAAACACTTTTACTTTCTTAACATGTCATAAAATTTTAAACTAAAAGAAGTTGATTAAAAATAAAATTGATTACTTGTAAAGGAAGCTTCTTGGAAATAATGTTTTAAGAATCCATTCATGCCGTATAAGTTAAAAAACATTCTTCGTACTTTTGTTGGAAAAGTCAAAAAGTACCTCGTACGAAAAAAATGACAAAAGATTCCTTTCATATTTTTTACTAAAAACTCACCGAAGGGTAAAATTGTATTTAAACTATTTTAAGTGGATGGAAACAATATTACATATTGAGGGAACATGGATGTGGATGATAAAATACAGCCCAGTAAATACTTACGAATAAACAATCTCGGATAAAAATGAGATTGTGATATTTCCCTTACCTTAGGTCTGATTTGCTTTGTACGTGTCCGAAGCTCCTGTATAATGGTTTAAATAATTTTATTGACTAATTCCAGAATCATACATATTGATATGATATCATATATGGTCATATTCTTAGATTCTTGTTAGTAATATTTCATTGTTACTTGTTACTCGGGTCTTTATTGCCTTTTGTTCTTATGCGTGTTTTGCCGAATAAATTCTTATTCTTCTTTTAAGGTTATAGATAACTTATATCCAGAATGGTATTTTTGTAACATATATCATATTTATTCATTCAATTCATTTATATAATTACTATGTAATGATGATCCTGTAGAACGAGTCGCATCAAATCGTGGAGATGGTATTCCGTATGTACGCACGAGTGATGATATCGTTCCTATGATCGTGGAATTGTATTGGAGTATATATATATTATTTCAGTATAAATATTACTTTATAATAATCATAAATATTTACTCATTACACCATTATACCCATCCTTGTAAGGTGATGGTGGAAAATAGATTACACCACGGCGTGGAGACGGTATTCCGTCTGTACACACGCGCGGTGATTTTATTTTTCCGTAGGATGGATAGAAGGTGAATTAGGGTTTTCTCATATCTATAATAACATATAAGTATGTAAGTAATACTGATGTTATTACTGTATCATGAAACAACTAAATAAGAAGAAGTTGAAGAAGAAAGAAATTGAAAAGATCGGTAATGGATATTACCTCTTCTTTGGAACGCCTCCTTGAATCCTCCACTTAGGGAACTAAGATTGGTCTTTGAAGAAGACCAGGACCTCTAGGATTATTGTAGAGAAGTGGAGAGGAGAAAATGTCAGGGTTTGTCCGAGCTTGAGTGCTCAATTTGGTGTGAGGTGGAGGGGGAGGAGGTTCCCTTTTATAAGGGAGGAGAGGGGCACCTTAGGAATATCTCAATATATTCTTTTATATTAAAGTCAAAATCGGTTTATAATGGTTCCAAAGGGTCTTATTTCGAAGATAAAGTGGGTATGGGTCGAAATACTATCAACCAATAGGATTTAGACAAGTTTAGGGTATTATTTTAACCTTATCAATTAGATTTAACTCTAAGTTAAATAATTTAACTTTTACCATGTCTTTTTGTTTTCTTTAACTATATGGTTAATACACTTACTATAATATGCCAAACGAACCCCAAAATATTTATTATTAACATATATATCCTTATCTAAATCATTTGGCCGACCCTTAGATTTTTAGTAATAAAACAACAATTAATAATATAATATTTGATTTAAAAACTATTTTGTGTCAATTTTGACACTATTTGATATATGATTTTTGTGAAAGTCATAACAGAATTATATGTTCGAACCAAGTTTATTAAATCAACTCTAATATATCATAGTAACCTAGAAAATTAGTGTAATTCCTAAAAAGTCTCAAATTACATTTATTTTGGTGTTTATAACATCAATTATGTCAATATTTCATAAATAAGATAATTACTGCATCATAATTGTGTCATAAATAAATTAAATTATTTAATGTATAAAAATTTTAAATAAAATACCATTATGTAGGAAATATTTTTAGATTTATAATGAATTTTTTTAGTCGAATTTATCTTATGTATAACTCCATATTAAAAATGTTTTTCTTATTAAACATTGATTTTAACTATTTTTACCCTTCTTTAAATAAATTAATAATAAATGTCCTAATCTAACTCAAGTGGGCCTAAATGGTCATATTTTATTCATAAGGTTGTTTTTGGTCGAATTACAGTTATCCAATAGAGTTAGGACATTTTTTAGGGTAATAGTAATATCATATTTACCCTTAGTTACCCTATTTACTATTAACCGCGGTAAAAAAAGTAAAAAGTTACTATTCACCAAAAAATTATTTTTATCTCATTGAACAACATTTTAATTACTGATATCAACCGTGTCTATCGGATTTTCGAAATTCCATTCACAAAAGCGGTAAAATTATGTTTTATGCAAAATTCAGTTTTTAACCTACCACTTAGTGGTTTCACTATTTATCAAAAATTGAAAGTTTTCAGAAAAAAACCGAAATTTCACCCTAGGCTAATTTCGGTATTCCGAATCCAAAAATGAAGTCCATTTTGAAAAATAAAATTTATAAAATTTCAAAAAGTGGTTATTACTATTCATAACGGCTAGTTTTAATAATATTTTAATAGCATATCGTTGTTTAGTGAAACTCGATATTGCGTACGACGCAAGCTATCGAGGAAGGTCGCGATTGCGTGTAAAGTAAGCCAAGCAAGTGTGTAGTGAATGATTCCTTTGAAAAAAAAATATTACTCATAAAAATATCAGGTGTTACATTCTACCCCCCTTAAAAAGAATTTCGCCCTCGAAATTCGTCACTTTGTAACAAACAGATGAGGATACTTGTCCCTCATCATATCCTCAAGATCCCATGTAGCTTCTTCTAATTGGTTGTTCCTCCATAAAACATTCACCAATCGAGTGGTCTTGTTTCGTAGGACTTTTTCGCTACGATCCAGAATCTCTATCGGTTGTTCTTCATAAGAAAGATCTTGCTCCAGCGGTACAACTTCTTAGCTGAGTACATGTGAAGGATCATGTATGTACTTTCTCAGGAGAGATACATGGAACACATCGTGAACTTGAGAGAGATTCAGTGGAAGCGCCAATCGGTAAGCTACCTTTCCAACACGATCCAGTATTTCGAAAGGACTGATATATCTAGGGCTCAACTTCCCCTTCTTTCCAAATCTCATAACCCTCTTCCAGGGAGATATTCGTAAGAACACTTTATCGCCCACTTCAAACACTAGGTCTTTTCTTCGGTTGTCGGCATGACTTTTCTGTCGACTCTGAGCTGCTCTTATGTGTTGTTGAATAGATCAGACCTTTTCTGCCATTTCATTAACGAGATCAGGTCCTAATAGCTTTCTTTCCCCAACTTCATCCCAGCAAGTTGGAGTCCTGCATCTCTTTCCATAGAGAGCTTCATAAGGATCCATCTGAATACTGGAGTGAAAGATATTATTATAAGAAAATTCCACCAAAGGTAGGTGTTGATCCCAACCTCCTTTGAAATCCATAGAGCAAGCTCTCAACATATCTTCTAGGGTTTGAATTGTTCTCTAAGACTGACCGTCTGTCTGGGGATGATAAGCAGTGCTGAAACTCAACTCTGTATCCAGAGTATGATGAAGACTTCTCCAGAACTTCGAGGTAAATCTCGGATCCCGATCAGATATAATAGAAATTGGTACTCCATGCAATCTTACCTCTTCCTTTACATATATCCTGGCAAGCTGATCTAGAAAGAAATCCTCTCTAATAGCAATGAAGTGTGCAGACTTTGTAAGATGATCAACTATGACCCAAATAGCATTATTGCCTTTGGATGTTTTAGGAAGTCCTGTGACAAATTCCATAGTGATGTTTTCCCATTTCCATTCGGGTATGGGTAATGGTTGTAACATCCCCCTAGAATTTTGTCTCTCAGCTTTAACTTGTTTACAAACCAAGCATCGAGAGACATATTCAGCAACATCTCTTTTCATTCCATCCCACCAGAAGTACTCTTTCAGGTCCCTATACATCTTCGTGCTTCCAGGATGAATACAGAATGAAGAACTATGAGCCTCATCCAGCAGCTCCTTCTTTAATTTGGGGATGGGAGGAACACAAACCCGATTCCTGAACTTTATTATCCCATCACAATCAAGGTTGAATTCAGGAACATTTCTCACCTTCTTTTGTAACTCGACATCTTCTTTCTGTGCCTATTTAATCTTCACATGTTTAGATGGTTGAACATTCATTTGAGAAAGATAAGATTTTTTCCCTTCCATTATAATTCCAAGATCCATCCTTTGTAAATCCATAAATATTGGATCTTTTTTGATCCTCATCATGGATAAACTAGCATGTTCTTGTCGACTTAATGCATCTGCCACCTTGTTTGCTTTCCCAGGGTGGTAATGGATTGAGCAGTCATAATCCTTAATCAGCTCCAACCATTTTCTTTGACGCATATTCAACTCCTTTTGTGTGAAAATATACTTTAAACTTTTATGATCAGTATAAATATCACACCATTCACCATAAAGGTAATTCCTCCAAATCTTTAATGCAAAGATTACCGCAACCAACTCCAAATCATGTGTTGGGTAATTTTTTCATGGATTTTCAACTGTCGTGAGGCATAAGCAATCACCATATCATTTTGCATTAGAACACACCCCAATCCCTTCTTGGATGCATCACTGTAGATCACAAACCTTTCTCCACTACAAGGCAGTGTGAGCACAGGTGCACTGGATAACCTTCTTTTCAACTCCTTGAAATTCTCTTCACATTCCTCTGTCCAAACAAACTTAACTCCTTTCCGAGTCAACTTGGTGAGTGGATTAGATAATCGTGAAAAATCTTTTACAAAACGTCGATAATATCCAGCCAAACCAAGAAAACTTCGGATCTCAGTTACTGTTGTTGGTCTTGACCATCTTTCGATAACCTCTGTTTTTGCTGGATCCACAGATATCCCCTCTTTTGAGATTATGTGACCCAAAAATGAAACTTTTTGAAGCCAAAATTCAAACTTGGTAAATTTGGCATAAAGCTTCTCCTTTCTCAGGGTCTTCAATATAATTCTCAAGTGATCTTAATGCTCTTCCTTGCTCTTTGAATAGACAAGAATATCGTCTATAAAGACTACCATAAATTGATCAAGATAGTCTCTAAAGACTCTATTCATTAGATCCATGAAGATAGCAGGGGAATTAGTAAGACCAAATGGAATCACTATAAATTCATAGTGTCCATACCTTGTACGGAAAGTCGTATTTGGTATATCCTCCCTTTTGACCCTTAATTGATGATACCCTGAATGAAGATCAATCTTGGAAAAGTATTGAGCTCCGCGTAGTTGGTCAAATAAGTAATCAATGCGTGGGAGAGGATATTTGTTCTTGATAGTGATCTTGTTAAGTTCTCGATAATCAATGCAGAGTCTCATTGATCCATCTTTCTTCATAACAAATAGAACAGGTGCTCCCCAAGGTGACGCACTAGGGCGTATGAATCCCTTATCAAGATTCTCCTGGAGTTGCTTCTTCAATTCATGCAACTCAATTGGGGCCATTCTATAAGGTGTCTTTGAAATAGGAAAAGCACCCGGTACGAGTTCTATTGAAAACTCAACTTCACGATTTGGTGGGAGACCTGGTAATTCCTCCGGAAATACATCATCAAACTCCCGTATGATGGGCATATTCTTAATCGTATGTTTCTCACCAACCATTTTAGATAAATAAACTTCATTTAGTGGAATCAAGACCCATAAGATGGAAGGAATTTCCACTGGAAGGTTATATTCATCCTTGCATCGATAGACGATCGTAGATTGATCTGGAATATGAAATGTGACTTCCCTTCTTTGGCAATTGATATGAGCTCCATGTAGAGAACTCCAATCCATGCCAAGAGTCACATCAAATTCTACTAAATGAAGGATCACAAGATTTGCAGGAAGAAATTTCCCACAAACATCGATCAGAGAAGAATTATAAACTTTTGATGCGACTGTTGTGCCCTTAGGTGTTGTCACAGCTAACTCAACATCTAACTGTTGAGGTAATATGGTGATACCCTTAGGAAATTCTTTAGAAATAAAAGAGTGGGTGGATCCAGAATCAAATAAAACATTTTCTACTTTAGAGTGGATGGTAAGTGTACCTTTCACCACTTCGTTATCGTACTCCACATCGCTGATAGAAATTGCATGTGACTTTCCTTTGTCTTTAGCCTTAAGATTTTGTTGACGTCGACCATCATCATCAACCCTTGGATTTGGGCATTGATTGGCATAATGCCCCATCTCCTTACACTTGAAACATTGAAGTGTAGTAGGTTCATTCTGTGTATCCCTTCCTTTGTTTGCATCATTAGACATCTTCTTCCCATTATCGCGGCATTCAAATGCCCGATGACCTTCCTTTCCACATTTGAAACATTTACTTGTCCCTTTAAGACAACTCCCTCCATGTTTCTTTCCACACTTTGAGCATAAGGGAAAGCTCATCTTCTTTTAAGCGTGCTCTTTAGATTTTCCTTTGAATTCCATCTTCCTCTTCTTATCAAACCCATGTGACTGATGGGTTACTCTAATCTCCATCTCTACTTTGAGAGCACATCGAACGATTTCCTCGTAGCTATTGAAGTCCCTTATGGCTAACGCCCTTAGAAGACTTGGTTTTAAGCAACTAAAGAATCGATCGATCTTACTCTCAGGTTGGATAATAATACCAGAAGCGTACCTTGCAAGTCTTGTTAAATTTGCTTCATAAGTACCAACAGATTCATCATCCCTTTTCTTTAGTTCAAGAAACACTTTCTCCATCTTTGTTCGGAGAATACGAGGGAAGTACTTATTGAAAAATATGTTCTTGAACTCGTCCCATTTTATAGACTCAATTTCATCCCTTTGCCTCGTATTCTTAATAAGATTCCACCATTGATCAGCATCTCCTTCCAAACGATACACTGCTAGGATGACTTTATCATGTTCAGAACATTGAAGAACTAAAAATATCTTTTCAGTAGTACTAATCCATTGTTCAGCAACTAATGGATCAGTAGACCCGCTGAAAGAAGGTGGACGCTGCCTCATGAAGGATTCAACAGAATGTTGCTCATTCCTTTGCTCATTTGGAAGTCCTGCATGATTCATAGCTTGAGAAAGTTGTGTGAGCATGGCTACAAGATTTTTCATTCCAGCTCCCATATCATTTGGTTGCTCATGGGGACAATCATTGCATTGCCCATCGCATTCCGCATTAACACGGTTCCTTCGGGTTCCAGCCATTGACTAAAACCAAGAATAATAGTGTGAGCAACACTAATTATAATAGGAAAACCACATAATCAAGAATAAAATTTCACACTTAAGGTCTTATCCTAGGGTATTCATGGCCATTTCTAAAACACTAATATTGTGTTCTATGATTAGACTTATCCTTAGGGTTCTTACTAAGGCTTTCACATCCTAGTTTCCAAAGGTTTACTATACCTTTCCTCTGATACAAACTATAACGACCCATACTTACATACATTGTTAATACTTCAAAATGGAAGCACACTTATTACAACATTTGACAAAACCACAAAGGACCGTATAGGTATAGTGTCTTTAGAAACTGGGAAACATAAACAACTGGTTTATAAATCTTCTACAGTGTCTCCCATTTATTTCATCATATCTAGGGTCCCTTTTAGCATATTTTACTTAATATCCATCTTCCTGACCTGGGGAAAAGAAAACATAAAAGGGTGAGCTCAAATGCTCAGCAAGGGCAAATAAAGGAAATAAAAATCATATCACATCTTGTTGAAAATCATAACCTGCAAAAGAGATCATAATATCTTAACATGGAATAAATCATAGAAGTGAAAATTAGATCCCCATAATCATAACATGAAACTTGAAACTTTGTGTCATGCACACATAATCATGGAAAATCAATTCTTGGTAGTCATGACTCATTACCAAGACTATCTTAGTGGACAAATTCCCTTTCTGAACAAAGTCACCCTCATTCCAGTCCTGTTTCACTGAACCGGTATAACCTATCGTTCCAGCCATGTCTATCTAATGAGATATAAATCTTTACCCAATTAATTGGAGGGAGATATAGGTCCCACCCATCTTATAATGAATCCTTTCTTATGTGTGCCACATAATCATAAACCATACATCATAGCGCAACCCATGTAATAAAAATGGGATTCTTAAACAACATGACATCATAAAACAATTCATATAATATAAAGGAATTCATACAAATTTTTCCATCACAATATAATCAAAACCATGTAATAATAGGGATAAAAACAGAACCCTTTTATTATCTTAGATGGAAAATAATTTTGATAAAATACTTGAACTCCATTCTTGAGGAAAATATCATTTCTACTTCAAAAACACTTTTCCTTTCTTAACATGACATACAATTTTAAACTAAAAGAAGTTGATTAAAAATAAACATGAATACTTGTAAAGGAAGCTTCTTGGAAATAATGTTTTAAGAATCCATTCATGTCGTATAAGTTAAAAAAACATTCTTCGTACTTTTGTCGGAAAAGTCAAAAAGTACCTCGTACGAAAAAAACGACATAAGATTCCTTTCATATTCTTTACTAAAAACTCACCGAAGGGTAAAATTGGATTTAAACTATTTTAAGTGGATGGAAACAATATTAAATATTGAGGGAACATGGATGTGGATGATAAAATACACCCTAGTAAATACTTACGAATAAACAATCTCGGATAAAAATGAGATTGTGATATTTCCATTACCTTAGGTCCGATTTGCTTTGTACGTGCCCGAATATCCTGTATAATGGTTTAAAAAATGTTATTGACTTATTAAAGAATAATAAATATTGATATGATATCATATATGGTCATTTTCTTAGCTTCTTGTTAGTAATATTTCATTGTTACTTGTTACTCGAGTCTTTATTGCCTTTTGTTCTTATGCGTGTTTTGCCGAATAAATTCTTATTCTTCTTTTAAGGTTATAGATAACTTATATCCAAAATGGTATTAGTGTAACATATATCATATTTATTCATTCAATTCATTTATATAATTACTATGTAATGATGATCATGTAGAACGAGTCGCATCACATCGTGGAGATGGTATTCCGTACGTACGCACGAGTGATGATATCGTTCCTATGATCGTGGAATTTTATTGGAGTATATATATATTATTTCAGTATCAATATTACTTTATAATAATCATAAATAGTTACTCATTACACCATTATACCCATCCTTGTAAGGTGATGGTGGAAAATAGATTACACCATGGCGTGGAGACGGTATTCCGTACGTACACACGCGCGGTGATTTCATTTTTCCGTAGGATGAATAGAAGGTGAATTATGGTTGTCTCATATCTATAATAACATATAAGTATGTAAGTAATACTGATGTTATTACTTTATCATGAAACAACTAAAGAAGAAGAAGTTGAAGAAGAAAGAAATTGAAAAGATCGGTAATGGATATTACCTCTTCTTTGGAACGCCTCCTTGAATCCTCCACTTAGGGAACTATGATTGGTCTTTGAAGAAGACCAGGACCTCTAGGATTATTCTAGGGAAGTGTAGAGGAGAAACTGGCAGGGTTTGGCCGAGCTTGAGTTCTCAAATTGGTGTGAGGAGGAGGGGGAGGAGGTGGCCTTTTATAAGGGAGGAGAGGGGCACCTTAGGAATATCTCAAAATATTATTTTATATTATATTAAAAATCAGTTCATAATGGTTCAAAAGGGTCTTATTTCGTAGCTAAAGCGGTGATGGGTCGAAATCCTATCATCCAATAGGATTTAGACAAGTTTAGGGTGTTATTTTAACCTTATCAATTAGATTTAACTCTAAGTTAAATAATTTAACTTTTACCGTGTCTTTTTGTTTTCTTTCACTATATGGTTAATAAACTTACTATAATATGCCAAACGAACCCCAAATTATTTATTATTAATATATATATCCTTATCTAAGTCATTTGGCTGATTCTTAGATTTTTAGGAATAAAAAAACAATTAATAATCTAATATTTTATTTAAAAACTATTTTGTGTCAATTTTGACACTATTTGATATATGATTTTTGTGAAAGTCATAACAGAATTATATGTTCAAAAAAAGTTTATTAAATCAACAATAATATATCATAGTAACCTAGAAAATTAGTGGAATTCATAAAATGTCTCAAATTACATTTATTTTGGTGTTTATAACATCAATTATGTCAATATTTCATAAATAAGATAATTACTGCATCATAATTGTGTCATAAATAAATTAAAATATTTATTGTGTAAAAATTTTAAATAAAATACCATTATGTAGGAAATCTTTTTAGCTTTCTAATGCATATTTATAGTCGAATTTATCTTATTTATGACCCCATATTAATAATGATTTTCTTATTAAACTTTGATTTTAACTATTTTAACCCTTCTTTAAATAAATTAATAATAAATGTCCTAATCTAACTCAAGTGGGCCTAAAGGGTCATATTTTATTCATAAGGTTGTTTTTGGCCGAATTACACTTATCCAATAGAGTTAGGACATGTGTTAGGGTAATATTAATATCATATTTACCCTTAGTTACCTTATTTACTATTAACCGCTGTAAAAAAAGTAAAAAGTTACTATTCACCAAAAAATTATTTTTATCTCATTGAACCACATTTTACTTACTGATATCAACCGTGTCTGTCGAATTTTCTAAATTCCATTCACAGAAGCGGTAAAATTATGTTTTATGCAAAATTCAGTTTTTAACCTACCACTTAGTGGTTTCACTATTCATCAAAAATTTAATGTTTTCAGAAAAAAAAACAAAATTTCACCCTAGGATAATTTCGGTATTCCGAATCCAAAAATGAAGTCCATTTTGAAAAATACAATTTATAAAATTTCAAAAAGTGTTTATTACTATTCATAACGAATAGTTTTGATAATATTTTAATAGCATATCGTTGTTTAGTGAAACTCGGTATTGCGTACGACGCAAGCTATCGAGGAAGGTCGCGATTGCGTGTAAAGTAAGCCAAGCAAGTGTGTAGTGAAAGATTCCTTTGAAAAAAATATTACTCATAAAAATCTCAGGTGTTACAGGATTTATCCTATTTTTTAGGGAATTTAAATCCATTTTCATTTAAAGTGGTGGAGTGAGAGGAAAGTATTGGAAAAAAAAATTCCAATATCATATTCCATCCCATTGCAACAGTCTCTTCCTACAACATATTGTTCTTGATCAATGTCCATCATAGATCAGATTCTCCCACCATATGATAAACATCATGTATAACATTCTCTTATTTGAAATGATTAAGGATGGAGAAGATATTCTCAATGGAGTTGGTCAATTTCTACATGAATAAGGTGTCAAACGTTACGTTGAATGTTTAGAACATTTGTTGTATAATGGTCTCAATTGCATCTTTTTCATTATTTATGGTATTTGGGAGTTCCTCTAGATTTTGGTTTCCATATAGAATAGAAATCATCATTAGAGAGTATCATCATAAATTTCATGATTCCTTCACCCATTGGGTTTTTCATCTCATTGGTGTAGTCATCACATTTATCTTCACATTGGTTATTTGATTTGTTCCTATTATTTTCATCCATTTGATAGAATAATGAGAAAATTCGGGATGGGTATTATTAAAATATTAAATTCATAAACCAGAATCCATTGAAATTAAAGGGATAACTTATAAATTACATTTATTCAAACACATATGGGCATTATTGTTACCTTAATAATGGTTCATAACGGTCTTTTGAATTTTTTTAATAATATCCCCTGATATTTTCAAAGCAAATGTGTTGCAAGGCCCGTTGTCATGCAATAGTTCCTAATCGAGTCAAAATCAGTGCAGTGTTTTTTGGATTTTACCCCTAGGTACAAAATTACTAGAGCCCCATCCACTTGTATTATCCATACATGGATTTTTTTTTAAATCAGTTACACCATATGTTACCAAAATTTATGGATGTATTATTATGTTTAGTGTTATCCGTATTTGTTTTTATACTATTTTCTAATCATAATCGTAATAAACTAAACATCCATTTGATACAAACAATGACAACTAGTGGCTTTATTAATCATTAATTCATAAATTTTTTGTATAATTTCTCATAATATAACCCATAATATCAATAAGAATAATGTTTTATTGAATTAGGTACATTACATAATAAATTCAAACAGGGGGTTCATCGTTGTTATTGAAATCATCTTTTACATTCTCATATCATACCATCATTACTAAAAGTGCACGAGATAACTAGGGGGTATACATAATAAAGGGGTAAGATATAAATAATAGTAAGGGAATAAAATGGTCTAAAATGAAGAATTTATTACATGTTATACAAAATAAATTTCAACAATACATAAAAGAGGTGATAATCATAAACATGAACAATTAGCCATGATAACATGATAACATAAAGGAAACATGGGAATTTGGAAACATTAGTAAACATGCCACCATAAGAATATTTCAAGAATAACCACCATTAAAATGTAACATAACATGCTTAGGATAACCTCCTATAAACTATACAAGTCATGTCATGAGGCTAATATCTTACTCAATGCATTGAAGCTATATATGGGCACACCCATTATAATCCTATCTTGTACTTGCATAGGTGTTCCACAAAGATCATATACATTTTAACACATTTCCTCATTTTTATTCCCCTGATAACAGATTATTGATTGAATACATGAAAATACCTAAAAAAATATGTATACGTTTGGAAATGTTAACACCGTATATATAAAATTGGTATGGGTATTAACTACACAATTTTCAGGCATAGAAAATTTGTGTGAAATCCCAGTAGCAAAATAGGGTACATAAAAGTTCATAGTAGGGATTAATGAGAGTGAAAGTAGTATATTATTATTTATAAATAATAATAGATGTAATGGGGATAGGTAATAACATATCACAACATTAGGAATTGGAGATAAAAGGGTTACGATAATGACGATGCTTGAATAAATAGAATTAAGAGAGGACACCCTATCCTGAGATAGTGATTGAAATGATTGGAATGAGATTATTGATATCCTGGTGGAACCTTGGGAGGACTATAGTGATGGTAAAGAAGTGTAAAGATCTTCTCCCTGGTTTTTGTGTGATGAGGAATGGGAGCTCTGGTATGTTTGTATAGGAAAATATTGGGGACATCTTTATTATTTATCAATTTTATGTTTTTGTCTATATATATATAAAACATTACAATTGTTTTATATAAAGGATTATTCTAATGTAGAGTAGGTTTTATTGTTTTATAAATCAATGTTCCCAAAATACTAAAATATTACCCATGGTGGTGTTGAAGTGAGTCATGTTCACAAAGAAATGTTTTTAAACAATAAAATATAATATAGGTTATTAAGGAATCATAATTTCTTTATAAAAATAATAATATAACCTAAAAACACATTAATGTAATGGATAAAAAATGATTTGGAAGCAGATATAGTTTATATTTTTTATTGCATCACTTTTGGTTCATTATAATTTCATAATACAAGTAGTGTATTTATATCATATATATTTTTTACCTGAAAATTTGACTGTCTCATGAAATTATGAAAAGTCACTTCTGGATAATTTTGATGTGCTGATTTTGAAAATAATTTTATTTATAAAAAAATGGTTCTAAATATATGAATTTACACATTTAAAAAATAATCAACATTTATTGATAAATGATGAGTTTTTTTAGAAATGGAAATTTTCAAACTCTTATAAAAATTACACTTGACTTCATAAAAACTATACGATCATTTATACATAATAGAAAAATTTAAAAAATACATTTTATTAAAAAATAATTTATTTGAAAAATCTATAAATTTAATAAAATACATTCCTTAATTGTAATTTAATATTAAACAGAAATATATATTTTTATTTTATGAAACAAAAATAATTTATAAAGTAAGAATTATAAAAAGTTAATGTAACCATTATTCTATCGTGAATACACTTTACAAATTTATATTATTAATGATTTGATACATATCTCTTTATTACACAAGAAAACTGCCTAAAATTAAGGTGGTCGATGGTGATATTTTCATGGGGTGGTTTGACATACATGGTTTGGGACGTGATCACTATAAGATTGAATATCTCTGATAAATGATCTCACTCAAGATTTAGTTATTGGATATCAGCTTGAGATTGGTCAAGGGAAAATCCTAGTAATGGTATCTCCCTCAGAAGGAATGAAAATGGGGTTCATATTATACTATCCTACCTGTCGAGTCCATCGCTTCTTTTTTCTTTTTCAAATAGATTTTAAAACCCCTATAGTTATTCTAATCATATGATAACTGTTTAATGGAGATATTATCTATTTTTATGTTTCTAAAAATTATTTTAAATATGATAAGATATTATAAAACAATATAATTTCATTTTTTTTCTATAACCATAATACAAAATGGGGAATTTAAATCAACCACAAAGAAAATTTTATTTATAAATGTTCAGGTGAATATAGGATCTATGCACAATTCCTACGGTAACCCTCAAGTTCAAAAAAATTATATCTATGTCCGAAACTCATTGATATTACAAAATGTTATAAATTACCCAATAACTATAAATAAATATTGTTCAATTTTTAAGGTTACTTATTTAAACATTATGAATCCCTAATTGTTCCCTATATGAGATAATACATTTCACATGGACATATTTATTAATTAGTTTATTGGGGACATATATTTATGTTTTGTATAATACATTGTACTATACTAGAATTCATTGTATGATAAGTTCCCTTGAGTAATTATCACAAGCATCTCTATATTATTTATCCTTGAAAAATATAACATGTATAACCTATTATTATTTAATATGATATAGAATGAATTATAATTTTATGGTATGGGTGAGGCCCACAGTTATGTATCCCCTCATTGAACTAGTATGTATCATCAAAAAACTATGTTAGGGTCATGGGATCATCAACCCATTATAATTGATGTCTCAGAATAAGGTGTTGAATATGTTTTTATGATGTCGAACATTATTTATTCCTAATGATTCTATAATTATGTAATAATTTACTCATTTATTTCCTCTTTCATCCCAAAATTATGTTACGTGACATCAATTTTTTATTTTATCATATTATATTTATTATTCCATGTCATATTACATTATGTTATATCCCTTACCTATATTTGGAGTCACCCTTTATGTTTGATTCCTATTTCCCCATGAAAATTATGTGGAATAATATGTATAAATAGCCTTCTGGATGACACTGTGAAGTAATTATTTTCACACAAATGTTGAAATTTTATTTTTATGTATTTAGTATCCTGATGAATATTAATGTCGATATTGGTAATAAATTCCCTAGTAAAATAATTTCCATATATTAATAATCCACTCACTAAGGGTGACTAAGGTAGCTGAGTTACAATACATCTCACTACCAAAGTCATAGTAGGACGGGACTCTCATGATCATTCTATATATAAGTATATTCCAAATTTATACCCACCTATATTAAATGTTATAATTATGGAAGAAAAATAACCATACAAACTAGACAAACAATAAAATAGGCTACAATGTTTTCCCATGTTTTCAATTAGTGAAGACGTATAATGACTACCCAAACTAAACCATATCCCCAAATTAGGTAAGGTTATGGGAATCTGTCCAATGTATTCTACAATATCATTTTCCAAGGAAATCCCAAAATGGTACAATTTACATAATGCACAACACTTAGATTAATCCTCTAGACCTTTAATTTTGACCAGATCATATATCATTACATGGGAACTCATACATGGTATCAACTAGGATTAAAAAAATATCAATAGTAATGGATATAGTCTATTAATTTAATTTAATTGAGACTATACACACACATTTTTCTTGATTACATATCACATATATAATAAAATAATGTATAAATATTTTCAAAATAACTAGGGACCCCTATGTCAAATTGAATTCATTTTCTTTTATAATGCTTTTCCACCATCATCAACCAAGATCAACTAGACATAGTCTATAAATACATGTCCAAAAACCACTAAACCACCACATTAAAAAATTATAAAAAATTATAATTATCTATCAAATGTAATACCATAACTAATTCATCATTAATAAATGAATAATAAGTTACTAGGTTACCTTCCGTTGCATAATCCATGAACAATGAGGTGTATGTCACTCTCGAAAAAACTGTAAGCCTATTACCAACCAAACCAAACAAAAATGACAGTAATACATTGATTTTATCCCAAAATGTGGATGTTATAAAATTAAATCAAGGGTTTATATAATTTAATCTAAATTCATTAAACTAATTCATTCATCTTCCTTGGAAATCCACTATCTGAAAATAATGAATGATATATCATCTGGATCTTATTTAACTATCCTCCAAAATAATAGACATTAAATACCTAACTCCAATCGCAGAAAATTATAAAAAAACGATTTCAAGGAATATGTGTAATATATGATACATGAAATAATTGAATGCAATGATGAAATTCCTCCAAGTCAATCCCACACCTTCAAGATGAAGTGAAGGGATAATAGAGGAGTAGGGGAAACAACACCCCTGGATTTAATCAAATGAGGCCAAAGTAACCTGAAATGTGTTCATAATTATAAACATAAAAATCCAAATATAGCCTCATAAACAAAAATTTATGAGTTTACCATGTATATGGTCACCAAACACTTACCACATAGTTGTCAACATTTTTCACCAAGACACCACATGCCGATGAAACCCCTCCCATTAATGATCATTGAGTATTTGAGGGCCTATTACAACTAGAAATAATAAAATTTCCATCTCATGTACCCTAATAAATAAATACAGGCCTCCTACATATGATCCACCACCTCAAATATTCTATTTAAACATGTTTTAATCAGTTACAAATTCCAAATCTTAATCCAAACCAAAAAATTGAATCCAGTTTTTATTTCCCTATCTTTAGAAATAAGTTATTTGTTAACA
Source organism: Viscum album (assembly GCA_963277665.1). Taxonomy (NCBI): domain Eukaryota; kingdom Viridiplantae; phylum Streptophyta; class Magnoliopsida; order Santalales; family Viscaceae; genus Viscum; species Viscum album. The sequence continues at coordinate 1,708,573,957 of OY728165.1, read as the reverse complement.
CCATAAAAATGTAATATATTGGGTCATTTTGTACACCCTATAATTTTTTTCACTTGTAAATATTTATTTGAATCTCTCATAGAACATATTTTTTATTTCCATTTGACGTATTATCCAATTAAAAAACACCAACTTGTTTAGGTGTGCTGATACAATATCAAAATGAAACATGTGGAACTCAAAAAAATTCAAGATATATCTATTTTCAATTCATAATACAAATTGACCATTAGATGGATGTTTCATCCTAATCCTTATCTATTCCATTTTTCATGATTTCATATAAAAAGGATTAGATGGTACCCCACCATACAAAATAGCTAATAGTCTGAAATGACTCATGGAAGACATTAGGAGTTGGATGAAGAATCTAACTCATAAGAATTATGGAATGAATACTATGTAGGATGATATGAATAGAAAAGGAGAGGGTATTTCAGATTAGTGGGATGAAAATGCTACTATCCTTCTTTGTGATAAATGTGTTTTTATCATGGAGAAACTACTAGAGGTTGAATGGTTTTATAAATAAAGGTCTCGTGTTAGATGACTAAGGGAGGGAGATTACAATAGTGATTTCTTTCAATCATGATTGAAGGAGAAGATATGCATGATGGTCAACATCAATCTTACAGATGGTTTCCTCACTTTAGACATAGAGGTGGAAGGTTGGATGGTGCTATATAATGTTAAAGGACTGTTGGATAAGGATATTCCCTCTAGATATGGAACTACACAAGGGGTTGTGGTATAGGAGGATTTTCTGGGTTGTATGCCACAAATTAAGAATATACCAAATAATACCCTCCTATAATCTTTAACAATAGAGTAGGAGATCGAGGATATAGTCTTTATGTTTCCCCTTTATAATGCCCCAAGTCCGGACAACTTACTAGGAGCTATCTTTGTGGTAGCTTAGGAGGTGGTGACCCTTAGGCTGGGGAGGCAGTGAAACCCAATTTTTTAGTGGCCCCTTGAATAGACGTGTTTGTGCTTCCAAGATCATTCGTATCCCAATGATAAAGGATCTCACAAGCATTATACACTATTGATCTATCTACCTCTGTATTGTTTCTTAAAATATATGGCCTCTCTCATATAAACAAGACTATGTTGGGTTATTACAAGGTTGGTTTTGAGGGAAAACTTGGTTTTATCAGAGGACATAGCAACCATGTGGCGGGCTGAATTGCTAGAGAACTAGTGAATTACATCAATACATGGTCATTTGGTTCAAATATTATCTTCCATGTTGATATGGACAAAGCATATGAAAAAATGGAGTGAAGTTTCATCAATCATGTAGTGTGGAAAAATGGTTTTCAAGAGTTGTTTTGTGATATTATCATTAGGTGATTCTATTCAACTTGGGTTTCTCTATCTATTATAGGGAGGATCTTTGGGTTCTTCAAGCCGGTTCATGGGGTTCTCCAAGGTGATCCTTTATCTCCATTTAATTTCATCTTGTCTCATGATGCATTTTCCTACAACATATGCAGAGGCATTGAGAATGGTAGGTTGGATCTTTATCATAGTAGGTGTGAAATGGAAAGTATTTACCATTTAATTTTTTCTAACAATATCATAATATTTAATAATATATGGTAAATATCATTACTTAATCTCATAGATATTTTGTCTGTCTAGGGGTTCCTTAGTGGTCATAGTATAACCACTTTGAAAATTCATGTTTTTATTTCCAATAGGTGCTCAAGAAGGAAATGTAGGGGCATACTGGACATTCCAGGTTGCCAATAAAGGCAAATTGTAGTGTTATAATTGTGTTTCGTGAACTATTATGGATTCATTAAGAAGATTCATTTAGAATATATCATCAATCAACTAATAGAGAGGATTCTTAACCGAAAAAATGAGATCCTATCATTTGGGGGGAGGGTGACTTTGATTAATAACATTTTAACATCTATTCTGATGCACGTTTTCTGCTTCCCAAACCTCACAAAGGGGTCATTGAGTGGATTTAATTTTTTTTACCTCATTAGTATGTGATTACAGTGATGTTGGACATATTCCTTAGGCCTCCTTGTCTCATATGGCAAGGCTAATGGATGTGGGTGGAGCAGGGATTCACGTCATTAGTGAAACCATGCAGGGCATGCAAGGCCAGTAGGCTAGGGATATAATTATGGGATAATATCAATGGGATTTATTCTTCAGGATGAGATATGGAGAACAATGCGAGGTGTCTGGTGTTTGTTGACCATGAAATTCATGCTTGGCGAGGTGAATTCTCTCTCATCTTGAGGTTCTTACTAGCTTAGATCCATTGATCATTTGGAAAAGAGATTTCAGCTTATGGAATGTTAACTTGGTGGGAGAGTAGTTAGATTTTCTAGGATTCCCTCACCCAAATAACTCCTTTAAAGAGTCATGCACATGTCATAGCTTAATTCATTCAATTCTTAATCTTGAATATGTGAACATGTTTTAAGGTATTATCATGAATGAATAACGGGATAAACGATGCTTCATTGTCTCATCATCTGGTAGGTTTTGTTACTTAGGACTACAAGAGGCTTTTTCATGTGGAGAGTCCTCATTATGAGTGGTCAACAAAGGTATGGTGTAAAGAGATTTCTAGAAAAATAAATTTTTTTATTTGGAACATCAGGAACAAGGTTCTTCCAACTGACAAGAATATCCAAATTAAGGGGATCCCCTTGGCGTCACACTGCTTCTGTTGTGATAATCCGCAAGAAGAATCTACTCTTAATCTCTTATTTTAAAGTAGTTGGGCACATAATCTCTGGACTTTATTTTCCCCACACTTCTATATCACAGTGATCAACCATCATTGCATGGTTACTTGGCATCTTGGTTTCATGGATTGGAGGTATGGGCCATGGAATTTAGGGTTTGATCTATTATCCCTATTTCAATTTGTCAGACTATATGGAAGGCATGAAATCATGTTCGTTTGGGATCCAGGAGATCTCATTTGTTCCTTTATATCTGGTAAAAAGCTTTTGATATTTGAGCTGGGTCCTCTATTAAAGGGTAGTCAGTACTTAGTGACGATATGTAATTTTCTCAGCAGACCTCGTATGCTTACCATGATGGAGGGATATTGGATTAGGTGTATTCTTTATATTCAACGCTTGAAGTTGAATATGGATGGATATTTTGTGGGGGGTGATGAGAGCTGGTGGAGTTCGCTGAGATTTAGGGGGTTTAGTTCTCATGGGGTTTAGTGCATTCTATGGACTGAGAACCTCCTTAGGTGTGGAGGTAGAGAAATGTATTTCATGTTTGGAGATTTATAAGAGGCATGGTTTTTATAAGTCATAGATAGAGTCATATTATGATGTTATGGTGAGGTCTATTCAAGGGAATCGTGTGGTGTCGTGGGATTTGAACTATCTGATTTGAAGGTGTATTGTGGAGACTAATCTCAGGCATAATGTTCAACATATTTAGAGGGAGGATAATTTTTCAGCACAATCGATCATTTGTATAGGATGGCCAGATGAGGAGCGTGTTATTTATGATATCTTGGGTTCACATCTTTTAAAGTGTAAGTTTTTAAATCAAGGTATTTTCCTAAGTTTTCATCACTTCTATTCTCCTTGAGAGTTCCCTTTTCCTCGGTATCATTAGTTCCTTCCAGTTTAATTAAATTAAACATTAGTCATAGTTTCATTGTGTCTAATTCATTGAAATAATTATCCCATGGTTGATGTTATTATTATTAATTAGACAATCATTGAATCAGTATGAAACATGTTCATATACTAATAATTCTCATCAAAACTCATCATATTATTTTAATGATATTTCCCGCAACAGGAATCCCACTTTGTAGTGCCAGTTGTAACACTCTCGTTGGAGTATCACAATTCACAAGACCTAGTCATCCAACTCGTCAATATAACAAATCATATACCGGGGCATCAACTAGACCAAAACCCATAGTTCGTACCCATTGGATACCAATACATACTTATTTTTACTCTCTAAATTACTTGATACTTATATTAAGGTATTAATATATTATATTCCACAAAACATCTAGTTATATTCATGATCCAATACACAACATAAACCACCATTGAGTTGGTGAATCTAAAACATCACCCCCAAATAATTCCAAAAATTACTCCAAATTACAAACATGAGAATAAACTATCAGTAATATTCTCCCAAACATTTAATTTACCGTATCATTGACCGATTAGTGAATTCCTATCTAATACAAACTGTTAAATAAATGTTGAAACTCATGAACCCCCCACATATTTATCAAATAGGTGTAGTTCTTAAGCCCCACATGAGGGTATAATGAATCTACGATGCCCTAAGAAATGATTTCAAACCCTACTAATAACCTATTACTATAATTTTTTTTTAAAGAAATATAACTCAACATTCACAACATTTCCCATTAGTACAAGACCCTCATGTTCCAACATGTTGTGGTATCGGCCTAATATTATTGGATATATATCATATATTGTGTTCCTGACTTAGAAAATTTATTGTGGAATATTAATAACACAATCATCACTATAAGCTACAAAACCCAATGGTATCTCAATGTTCTTAACCATCATCATTCTAAATTTCTGTTTCTATAAAATATTATAGACCATCTTCCATAATATTTAATAGTCTCTACATGAACACAACCACATGACCCATCAATCATTTCATCAACCACTTTTGAGGACCACATCTCACAAATAGGTAATAACATTCTTCCCTACCCCAACATGATCATCCATAGCTAACCACCCCTATAGAAACATCTACTTATACTAAAACACTTTATAACATCAAGGGAAAACACCCTAACCCATTCCCCTATCATGAAAATGTACCCCACTTCATTCTACCATGACATCAAACATGATCAAAACCTATGTGTGTTAATTAATTGAATTTTATAGACACCCCATGAAATAACTCTATAAATATAAGAAATATAATTTGTTATAGACCTCATAGTAAAACATACACCTCTCAATTTCATACCCTCTAATAGGTCTCGAGGGGCTAGACAGTAATATCCTAAAATATCTTGATCCACCATGTTTGATGACCTATCATTCAACATCCATTCATTACAATAAATCATATTATCCTCACCCTACAAGTCATTTTCACAAATGAAATGAATCACACTATCAATGAAACCTCTCAAATACACACATCGATATCTCCCACATGTCAATCAGGGTTAATCCCACTTCACCGCAATCCAAATTCACATTCTATTGGATATGTTTATGTCACTTCAAACCACACACCATATATGTTAATAAAAACTCACCCTCCTTACTCAGGGTACTTCGTCATCTAGAAAAACATTCATAAAATATAGCACAAATACCATTATCAAACAATCACATCGATGAAATGAAATTCATGATAGATCAATATTTTTATAAAATGTGACTCAGAAAAACATGTTTCAAATCCATATATTCTAGGAACACTCTCTAAATTAATTAGTTTCAATGGATATCATGATAATTAGACCTATAAAAACACCATATTGGGAAGAGTGATAGATATGGGGAACATTGAGAGGGAGGGGGTGGGTGTTGGATTTGGGATTAGACCAACAAAAACTTTTATCATTTTCATTCGTTCATTTAGTGTTATGGTTCTCATAATCATGTTTATTAGAACATGTTAAATATCATATTCTATTATTCCTTATCCATAAATATAAAATTAAATTTTAAAATCAATAATTGAAAAACATAAATTTTAATTGGTTTTCACTAACTGCTAAATAAAGTACTATACACATGGAATTGTATTAATGTACCAAAAATTTACACTATAGGTTATATGTGTTGTAATGGGGTTTATAAAGATTCACCGTCATTGATGGATCACTCACTCTTCTTGTGTACTTATTGTATGATTTGTGGAAGAATACTGGATAGTATAAATATATGATGTTTTTATTCAATATTCTAGGACATGTTTGACTATCTAAATTCATCATAAAATTATTCTTGTATCATAGTTCTAGATTTTACACTCCTTTTACCTTAACTTCATTGTGTTCTTATTCTCTATTTCCGAATGATATATTATCCTCAATGTGGGGTCAAATATATTTATTTTTCTATATATCATAAGTGACTTATTATTCATTAATGTGACGATAATTCCTCAATGTCATTATATTTATTCCCTCTGTTTCATTTTAAAAAATGTAACAGTTCATTCATTCTCCTCTCAATCCACCTATTCAAGAACCAAAGTAGCTTATATAGAGATATACTTTTTCACAGTCATTAATCTTTGAAACTGAGTTTTTTATTTGATTACATGTATCACTCTATAAATTATTCTTATCAATAATATATGCACTATATTTTTTTATCTACTATGTTAAGAAGTTTTTTAGAACTCTGAAATCTTACCATTAATTTTACAGATGATATTTTTTTTCATTTTCAATATCATTGATATATTTCATGGATTAGAACATAGATATATCATAGTCATAAACATGTATTTTAAAGATAATTTACTCTTAAAATAATGACCCATATATCCCCCTTTTAAATTCTAATCAAATATTTCTATTACTATAGAAACTACCCCTTCATGTCATGACATGAATATTCATGGAATAGTCTCTTCAAATCATTCAATTTAACAATTTGATATGTCACTTAATTATGTAGTGTCTTATCAATAACTAGATCTACAAAACCTATCAATATCTTATGTTTAATTCTTATGAAATTATAGCTTTGATTTCTCATTAAATTTCAATTCCCAAAATCACAATGATATAACCCTCTACATAAAAAACATGTCCATTATAGTGATGTACATATAAAGGATTCAAATTCATGGTCTTATACATTAAATATCATTGAATTTTGTGAAATTTTTTGATCAGTCACATATTTTTGGATAAAACGTTGGGGGTACAATGTTTCATTCACGATGAAAACATCTAATCTCCCGAACCATTGAAATTCACTTGACCATATTCATAGTGCGATTTATATTACATGTTGTCTAAAAATAAATATACATTTTAAATATTAATAAACCCTATGAACCACTGTGAAAAACATAAAGAAACAACCAATACCAATGTGATTCATGAACTCATGACTTGAATATTTCCAAGTCAATTGAAACACAAAATTCATCCATGTTATATCAGGGATTTGCATCAATGTAACAGAAATTTAAAACTCCATGAATTATTCCAATAAATCATATAATATTCCCCATGTTTCATATTAAATTGTACTTTCACATTTCTCTAATATGAAAACATCAATCACAATGTGACTGTTATAATGATAATGAAATTATGTATTTAGAAAACCAAAATTATCAATATATACAAAAATGACTTTATATCTTCTTACAAACCATCCTCTTGAGTATTATCATTTTAATTTAATCTTTTCCCACTCCATGTCCATAAACATGATATATAGAGATATCAAATTATCTCCTTATATTTCATCACTGGTGAATTTATACACATCCATGTGCTTCCATGTGAACCATTGCAAAAACCATCATTGAGTATCACCAAGTGTTTATTGTATAATGTGTACTACCTCTTTATCTATTATAAGAATGAAACAACTTTAGTTTTTTACAAATAATACAATATAAAATATCATTGGTAGCAGTATTCACCATGACTGTATTTCATAAGATCCACCCATCATGAAGTGTTGAGAGTAACCTATCCCCATTTTTTATTTGATACTTTTAGTACAAAAAAAGTATTTTTCATTATTTAATAGGATTTATTACTTACCATTATAAATAAAACAAAACATATTTACTTATTTCATGATATATCTTTTCACTCTCACCCCCTTTGTACTGAAATTCTATTCCCTAAATTTCTAGTGACACCACAAGATTTCCTTGTGGATAACTAAATATATTATCCTTATAAAATATGTTTTGTAAGAGTGTGTAATCTCTACATACTATGTAACTCAACTCAACTCAATTTTATATTTGGGTCTCCAATATTATATCAAGATCTACAATCTATAGTCATCCTTTTCAATAACACTCCTTTAATAAATTTAGATCCCAAACTCTTGGCTCTATTGCTGTATATTAATTCATGGTTATTCCAAAACTATTTGATTATAGAGAGTTTTTACTTATCTCCAACAATGATACAACTTAATGAATACATTATAAGTTTATAATAACTTGTTAAACCAATGAAATTATTCATTTTCATCATTTATGATATATCTCTTTTCTTCCAAATTCAACAATATTTTTGTTGAATAAATTTTAGTGAATGAGTTTTAGACATTCATATTGATAAAATAATATATCTTATAAGACTACTATATTATAAATAGGTTTTGGGAATAAGAGTGTACGTAATCAATCCCTAAAGAAGATGAAATCACTATCTTACCCTTATAAGAACATTGAGCATGAATTTTCTCAACCTCAACTCATTACATGAAAATGGTTGTACACACACAAAAAACATTAGTAGAGAAGAATTAAAACACCATTTGTATAAAACATAAAACTTATTTGATCATAAAATAACAATTAATAATTATAAATACACCTTACAACTATTCTAAATTTGTTCTTGATTTCATTACAGAAAGTTACTTTTTCTAGATGAGGTTTAATTTATTTTGAGTGCATGTCACTAGATACCCATGAATACATTCATCTTTTAAACAGATTATTTTTGTAAAAATATTCACATCATGGTGTTTAGAAGTTTTTTGTGACAACTCATATTCTCAAATATTTTGGTATTATATAAGAATATAGTTGATACAACTTGATATACTATTAAATAATAAACATGAAAACCATGCATTTTTCTACTTCCTCTAATCAAGTTATCCTCTTCTTCATAGTGGCCAAATACCACTAAAAGTTGAATATAATGTCTTTTTAACTATCCAATTTTCTTGATACTAGTGTTTATATAATTAAATTATTTAACAATATTTTCTAGATGAGACTCCTCTCTGTGTATTTCCCAATGTTGCAGGGAACTTTTTAATAAAATGGAACTTATAGATTATGCATTTGAATTCAAATTTATTGTTTGAATACACTTGTTGAGTAAGATTCACAATTGAAACCGTTTTTTATGGACTGAATAAAAATGATTGTTTTAATAATTTTGACTCCAATAGTTTCAATTATCAAATTTAAACTCTTTAAAAATATATTTTTTCTTCATCTCCCATATATTATATTTTCATAAAAAATTACTCTAAGGATCATATCAATAAATCAATTATAAGCTACTTTCAACAGATATTAGAACCATATAAATGAATGGTGAGAGAGGAATGTTTATCCTTTTTACGTAGAAGAGTGTTCTTGGTCTTGATGGACTATGAATTTTCTTCCCACTTTCTTCCAAGCCTTCAATGTAATGTTTCTTGGATTCACAAAACTTTTAAAAACATATTTCTAAATTCATTCATTATAGTACACTATATTTTTGTCTTCGTATTCTACGCTTTTGTGAGACTAATCCCACTGGTGCATGTTCACTTCATCGATACACCCTTTTCTCATCTTTTCCCTTCTTACATCTTTACATAAGGTAAAATACACATACATTCTTCACATGCATTATAGTGGTATGTATGGGATAACTTAATAATGCCTCATATTTTGCTTCAATTTCTTTTGGAGTTACCTTATACATACTTGAAAATGAATAATCATTCTTCAAGTTAACATAATCCTTATTATACCATTCTAGAACATCTTTATCATTCATATATTTTTTCAAATCAACATTTCCTGTTTTTATGAGGGTTGTTGTGATAGAAACTTCATTAGTTACTAACTAAAATTTTACTAATCTCTATTATTTTTCCTCCAGGATAGTAAATATAAGTTAAATTTTAACTTATTTTCATCAAATATATAACCACTCATCATATGTCTTATGATTTTATTATTTATATATAAAACATTGAGAGTCATTTCTACTATAATTCCTTATTATATCCTCAGGTATAGTATAAATAAAATATATCCAGTAAAATTCATAGAACTTTTTATTATTTCTCATTTAATATATTCGAAAATTACTCTTCCACCATTTATCCCATGGGATTCAAGACACACACTCATGTGTTTTTGTTATTCTAAAATATTAACATTAATTCTAAATTCATCTGATAGCCTTTCTATCAAGGTTAAGAATTATACATCAATGAACATATATTTTACACATTCATTTACATAATTACCATTAACATTTTGAGGATTAAATAACAATTATTTTATTATTTTACCTTTGGTTCTTAAACGTAACCTTGAAATAACTGGTATTCTCATCCTTTTCTTTTAATAATATAGTTATCTTCTTCAACATTGATCTATCTTTGAATTTATATTTTATACACCATTAGTTTTCTATTTTGAGAGGTATTAAGGTTTCCTTAGACTATATTTAATTTATATTTACTTAACTATATCTTAGGCATGTTATTTAAGAAAATCACATTCCCCTTCATCCCAACACGAATCTTTATTTTGTCAAAATTTAGGGCCACCTCAACTTTTCTTGTACTTTTATTTTATATGTATAAATATTATTATACGAAAAAATTTACATCATTTATAATTCCCTAATGATCTACCACATCGTAGTTGGATTGGATTATTTTCATTGTCACTATAGAATAATTCATTATATAACAATCTAATTGTAAATGATCTATCATACAATACATCGCAATGTTCTATAAATACTATGTGGACATATAAATAATTGGATCTTTATATTTCCTCAAGAACATTGTGAATACTAGATTTAATAATATATTTTAAAAAATATCACCTTGTTTTGTGGGTAAAACACAATTGAATTTGACCCTCTAATTTTCTCATTTCTTGTAATATAAGGAATTATACCCCATCAGTGTCTAGTAGTTTCTACTCACGATTAGTTTTACAATATAATCAACATCAAAACCTCATTTATCTATACCTTTAAAATAAACTTCTAAATAATTTTATATTTCAATTCATATAAAAAATGGGTTTTTTTGTGAAATTGTTCTAAAAATGATATTTTCATGACATTCTCATTCCATTCATCTTCATTTCTCTCACTATGATAAATAATTCTAAAATATAATTATATATTAACCATCAAGAAGGATCCATTTTTCCCTGATATAAATTTTTGGGGCCAAATATAGTCACTCGATATCATGATAGTGGTGGTGGTTGAATCTGGGAGTTAGTTGACAAAAACTTATACATTTTTCATTATTCATTTTGGATGTATGAATATTATATCCATTTTTGGAGGAACAAATTAAATATAATGTTCTCTTATTACTTTCATGCCTAAAGAAATTGATATTTATAATGAAAATAATATAAATAGCATGATTTTTATTGTTTCACCACTAAGATATAATCTAGGAATCAAACAATCAAAATTTTAGTAGTATAACAAAAATTAACAACATTCAATTTTATATTACAATTGGTTTGAAAAAGATACATTTTCAATCATGGAGGAAAACAAATTTATATATACATATGAATTACATTAAGATTGGGATTTTATAGTTTATATTCTTATAGTACTTATCAAATATCTTCGGGATATATACGACTATATCAAATCAACATGAGCCTCTTCATACATCACTACTTATGATTTTATTCTACATTGATCATTAACATTTTCTAATCATATTCTACAAGGCATGGTTGGAAAAATACCTATATTTTATGGTTTAATCCACTAATTATATATAATGACAGAAACAACTTCCACTAAGTCTAGATGAAGAAAATAACTCAGTAGAATTATCTGGATGTCTTCTATTTCTTCTGATTAGATGTAAAAGGTCATTTCTTATTTTCTAAATATTTCTATACATGATCGAAATGAGTTATGATAACATATGTATTATATAACCACCATTATTATTTCTTTTATCATTGTTTTATAAATTATTCATGGCTTCCATATCCTTATTATTTATAATTATATATTCATATATATTTCATAAAATGATACTAATAGTTTTATTGACTTTTTATTTGTAACCTTCAATCAGAGGGTTGGTATTAGTTCTTCTTCATCAACATCTCTGATATCAAGAATGGTGTACCACATGATCATAGTGTGGCCATAAGCATGACTTTATGACTGAACTAATTCCTTATGTAACGATCAAAATATCATCTTTTTATATTACAATCATATTTACATGTTATTTTGAGAAATGTCTCTTTACAGTGTAACTTATACCATCACGTTGTGGTATCCTCAAATTGACCCCTTTCATAGTGAGGTATTCTACCTCATAGTGTGGTGATAAATATATACCTATATCAAATTTTTTTTTTCAAGTTATATATTTTCATCTCCTTATATTTCGAGAAATAGTTTTATTCACTAGTGCAGAAAACATTTTTTACGTCGGTTTTTAGGCGACGTTAATACGGACGACGTTATAAATAACGTTTTTTACGTCGGTTATTTAAAACCCAACGTAACATCCCTAACATCACGGTGTTTATCACGTCGGTTCATTAATAACCGACGTGATAAATATGCGCGGGGGGGGGGGGGTATCACGTCGGTTATTTTCTAAACCGACGTGATAAAACGCCTGGGATATCGTTTATCATGTCGGTTATGACATAACCGACGTGATTAACCCTTCCCCGGGCCTATTATCACGACGGTTTCTGAAATAACCGACGTGATAAAGAGGCCTGGGAAATGTTTTAGCACGTCGGTTATCCAATAACCGACGTGGTAAATCGATTCCCAGGCCTTTTATCACGTCGGTTAAATTGAGAACCGACGTGATAAAAGGCCCGGGAACGGTTTACCATGTCGGTTCTCGAAAAAACCGACGTGATAAACCCCTACCGATTTATTTACCACGTCGGTTATAAAATAACCGACGTGAAAGTGATATTTTTTTAAATAATTGCACTGCTCTCACCAAAAAGCAACCAGAAACCAAACAAAAATAACCATGCCAGCCCTCCCCCAAGCCCCAACTGAACCCCACCCTCATCTATACCCACCTAACAACCTGGCCATCCCTCCCCCACCACATTGGAGCCCCACCACAACCCTTGGACACCCCCCCACCCCTTGGACAGCCCCCCACCCTCATTTACACCCCACGACCCCTAGTACAGCCTCAAACACCCATTGGACACCCCTCCCATATCCCTTGGACACCCCCCACCCCTTGGACACCCCCACCCCTTGGACAGCCCCCCCACCCTCATTTACACCCCCAAGACCCCTAGTACAGCGTCAAACACCCATTGGACACCCCCCCACACCTTGACAGCCCTCCCAGACCCCTTGGACACCCCCCGACCCTTGGACACCCCCCCCCCCCCCCCGAGCCCTTGGACAGCCCCAAACACCCCTTGGACACCCCTCCCATATCCCTTGGACACCCCCCACCCCTTGGACAGCCCCCCCACCCTCATTTACACCCATCCGGCCCCTTGGACAGAACTCCCAGACACCTTGGACACCACTCCCATATCCCTTGGACACCCCCCACCCCTTGGACACCCCCCACCCCTTGGAAAGCCCCCCCACCCTCATTTACACCCCCAAGACCCCTAGTACAGCCTCAAACAACCATTGGACACCCCCCAAACCTTGACAGCCCTCCCAGACCCCTTGGACACCCCCCGACCCCTAGACACCCCCCCCGAGCCCTTGGACAGCCCCAAACACCCCTTGGACACCCCTCCCATATCCCTTGGACACCCCCCACCCCTTGGACAGCCCCCCACCCTCATTTACACCCAACCGGCCCCTTGGACAGAACTCCCAGACACCTTGGACACCACTCCCATATCCCTTGGACACCCCCGACCCCTTAGAAACCCCCTACCCCTTGGAAACCCCCCCCCCCCATCCCCTTGGACAGCCCCAAACACCCTTTGGACACCCCTCCTATATCCCTTGGACACCCCCCCCACTTGGACACCCCCCACCCCTTGGACAGCCCCCCCCCCCCACCCTCATTTACACCCAACCGACTCCTTGGACAGCCCCAAACACACCTTGGACACCCCCCACCCCTTGGACACCCCCACCCTCATTTACACCCCCCCAACCCCTAGGACAGCCCCAAACACACCTTGGACACCCCTCCCATATCCCTTGGACACCCCCCAAACACCCTCCCACCCCCTTGGAACGTCTCCCCCCATACCAAAATCCAGACCAGAAAAACCATCAACAGTAGACCAAAACAAGAAGTAGAGAAAAATTAAACATTCACTTATATAACATTCAAAACTTACACTGTCAACTTCCAAAAAAACTAAATCCAACATAAACGACTACGAAATACACAATTACATTGACAATATTCAAAATTACATTTTACATTACAAACATCTAAAATTCAATCAAACCTGTAAAATAATTTGACCACTCCACTTGTAAGTGTTTGATATCTTCAGCAGTAAAGGGTTGAGGGTCATCAAAAAGCTACAAAGGAAAAGGATAGTAGTCAACGTGTATAATGAATAAATCAAATTGAAATATTATGAGAAAGAGGAAATATTACCAGGTCAAAACTCAGAACTGTCCCAGTTGTTATTATTTCATACATAAATCTTAACATGTAATATCCGCATTCGATGATGCCTTGTTGCTCATGAAATTTCTGTTTGAATGAGTGTAAATTCAATATACTATTTTTATGTAATAAATCAAAATGTACAAATTATAAATGGATATTTACCTTCGCATGTACATATTTTATCTTGAAATTCCTTTTCTTTGCGCTTTTTCGAAAGTGGACCCATGCCCTGTTAGAAAATAATACGAATGGGGTAAATTTAAAATTCATTATAATATATAAAACTATTGTGAAATTGAAACTTACGTTTCCAATATATTCTTAAAACTTTCTCGCACATCATCATGGAGAGAGCATATCCAATAAAGTGTTTTCTCCCTAGGGCAAAAAACCCCTAACATCCAATGATCCCTGATAAAAGGAAATTTAACGTTAGTGGTTTTTTATGTTAAAAGATAATTAACTCTTTGAGAGGGATGTGTTTCATACCTCTCACAAAAATGCATCATCCAACACTGTGTGATTACATTCTTTTCAAATCTATCAGCAATATAAAGCATTCTTTGTTCCTCATCTAATGCACATGCTTCAGGGGAAATCAATTGTGGGTCCACGAATCCATATACATCTGTCAGCTCATTCCTCTCACAAATTTTATACAGATACCTAATACAAAGCAGACATAAGTATACATTTTTAATAAATATAACGCAAGGAAAAGGTGTTAAGACTTACATGATAAAAATTTGCACCACGTTGATGCCCAACTTATCTCCAGTGACAAACTCCATGATATCAGTTTTCATAATCCCCACACTTAGTTCACGTCCACAGACATGAGCTTCCATTGTAAAGTCATAATGATCCGCCAACAAATTTGAATATCTTGACAGTTTGTCAAGACTGCTAGTATCTGCATCTGATGTCATAGCTATCTGTCTTTGTTGTTGTCTATACAGTATTTCTTTACCTTTGAAGTATTCCTGTAAAAAAAAATTGAAAAATATATTAGTTTCCAAATGATAAAACATTAATAAAAATATAAAATAAAAGATATAACATCCATACCTCTATGGTAATGAGTCGAAGAAGTCTGGATGGCCAAAGTAAAAAATGGCCGACACTATGTCCAACTGTCGTCACCTCATCTGTAGGTAATGGTATCCGAGCTGATCTATCTAAAATATCCTGTACAGTGACCCTCTGATTCTCTACCTCTAACTGTTGATGATGAACTGTATCTCCTATACAATATACCATCCCATATGCAACTATATGATGTTGAGTATCATCAACATACAACTCACAATAAGTAGGTAGTTGCGGCGGAGGAGGAGGATCAAAAATGGGGTCCGCAGGCTGAGGTGGGGGAGTGGGAGCTACTGGGAGAGGTGGAGTGGGAGCTGCACCCTGAAATTTTCATTGCAAGTCTGCAAACATAAACTACACCGATGCTCTAATCTTGTCCTCCATTGTCGCATTAATATTATGGACTTCAGCCTCCAAGGATTCTATTTTTTTTATAAACTCCCTCAACGTTAGAAGTTGAGGAACGTGGGAACACTTTTCTTACCGATACACCTGCCGGATATCCTCTTACACGGCCAGGATGTTCGGGCTTTCCCAATGCCACATATGAAATATCTTCCCTCCCAGATGGTGTAAATGTCCCCTGTGAACTCTGCTCCTCAAGAGAGTCCTGTAATAATTAATTGAACATTTCTATAATGATTGGAAATATATGACGAAAATAGTAAACTTAAATAAATAAAATAGATATCTTACAATCCTCTCAACTACGAGTCTCGATTCTTCCGAAAGATATTGTCCTTTTTTGCCCTTCCGAGCTCTTTTCCATTTCTCATGTCTAGATGGAGGGGATGGAGGGGCCACCTCTCCAGAGCTTGAATACTCAGCTCTTAGTTGTTGAAATTTTTCTGCCATCATTTGTTCTTCCAATAATGCATATCCTCCCCGAGATAAACTATGAGGGTATACATTTTTAGATTGGATCTCTTGATGAGCTTTCCTTGTTTGCTGTAAATTAAGAATAAGTAATCATTAACAAAACAATAATAAGATCATTTATATAAGAAATATTATAAAAGTTTACATTGCCCTTACCAAAAATGATTCTTTTCTTCTACTTTCAAAAAATTGTCTCCATGTGTCTTCATCTATAAAAGGATATATACGACATGGATTCTCACGACTCCTATGACCATAAATGAAATCAGATGAGAGGGTTGATTTGAAATCCCTCCATCTCCTAGCAGCCAACGATAAGCATTTCTTCCTGACTCCTCCAGTGTCAGGAATATCAAATGTCATCTGATAAAAAAGAGGTTAAAAATATTATATATACTAGAAACATTTAAAGAACAGTCAAACAATAGCAAAAGATCTTACCAAAATGGTCTCCCACAGCTGAGAAATTATCGCCTTATCCACACTTCTCCAATCATCATAGAGAATGCTTACTTTTCTCTTAGCCTGAGTTGCTACAAAACCCTTAAAATCTTTAGCATTTGGACCTCTAGGAAGATCATCATCATCAAACTCCACGACTATCCTCTCCTCCTTCGTACGGGCAAGTGATAATTTTGGTAGACATGTGCACCCACGCTTACAAACCTTTGAACTCTTTTTTCGTAATAGGAGCATGTGAATGTTTCTCCCCAGATGTATGACCAATATGCTCATCTCCAGAATCATGTGGCTGATCAACTGATTGATCTGTCATTTTCCTTCAAATCAAAAAAACAAACATTAGTTCACAAATATACAAATTCAAATATTGTAGTACTACTTAATCAGAAAATAGAAAAGTCTACTAAATTACATAATAGTAAACATTGGTAATATGGTAATCATGTTAAACAATGATAAACATGGTAAACACATGCAAAAGGTTTCCAAGGAGTTGGCCCAAGAAAGTTGAAAAATGGACTCACTGAGCCACCGGTCAGCCGGTGTGAGCTCACCGACCAGCCGGAGTACCCAGGAAGTAGACTTGCCCACTGCCTGGTGCCACCGGCCGGTGGACCAGACAAAGCCTTCTTGTCTGGACCACCGGCCGGCCGCTGGATCACCACCGGCCGGCCGGTGGACCAGAGCCTTGCTCTGTCTGGACCACCGGCCGGCCGCTGGATCACCACCGGCCGGCCGGTGGACCAGACAGAGAGCCTTCCTCTCTGTCTGGACCACCGGCCGGCCGCTGGCTCTCTGTCTGGACCACCGGCCGGCAGCAGGATCACCACCGGCCGGCCGGTGGACCAGACAGAGAGCCTTCCTCTCTGTCTGGACCACCTGCCGGCCGCTGACTCATCACCGGCCGGCCGGTGGACCAGACAGAGCTCTGCTCTGGACCACCGGCCAACCGGTGATCCACCACCGGCCAGCCGGTGCGCCCAGGACTTCTCCTCTTTACGGTTTTTATTGTTTTATCGTTTTGGTTTGATACACGTTTTAATAAGTAAAAAATTTACAATATCTAACATTATATGAAAAAACTA
This sequence comes from Viscum album, assembly GCA_963277665.1. NCBI lineage: Eukaryota > Viridiplantae > Streptophyta > Magnoliopsida > Santalales > Viscaceae > Viscum > Viscum album. The sequence goes on along the minus strand of OY728165.1, from coordinate 1,708,555,854 downwards.
AATGTAAACAAGAAATAAACATGTGTTACCTGTAATTTTAGGAATGTACAGTTGGATTGTTTTCCCAAATTCCTTCGTCGTGATCGTTCCTTATGGCACAAACCATGTATTCAACATACTCATCATTATGTTCTGTTAATCTTTCCATGGAAGTAGGGATCTCACATAAATCAGCATCTTCATCAAATTCATCCTCACCAACATATTGTTTTTTCCCTTGTAAAACAACAGCCCACTGCATATCTGATTGATCTACTACATAGAAAATTTGTTTGGCATGTGTTGCCATTATAAAAGAATCAGCTGTGTCTTCCAATCTATTCAGATTAACAAGTGTCATTCCAAATTCATCGTGTCTGACACTGTTGTTACCGATAAACCATTTACAGTAAAAAACAGGAACTTTAATTTTAAAGTAATCAGCCTCCCATATGTCTTCAATCACTCCATAATATGCACTTGATGCCGAAATTGGGTTTCTGTCCTTAGCACTCGAAAAATGCATTGCTTCTGCAAACACCAATACACCACTATTCTGAACTGCACTTCTGTTGTCCTGAGCTTTCGTATGAAATGTATAGCCATTAATGTCATAAGCGGACCATGTTATCACATTTAAAGATGGACCACCCACTATCCATTTTAATGTCTCTGATACATCTGATCTACCAAGAAAGGACTTTTTAAACTATGGCAAAAAAGTTTTGTTGTGCTCATTCAAAATCCACATTTCTTTCTTCTTTAGATGACATTGTTTCAACTCATTAATATGCAATGTGATATACGGTTGAACATCAGCTATGTTATTCAAGATGTATGATTCTAACTTCTTTATATGTTCAGCTGACAGTGATTTGACTTTCAAGCCACGAATCCCCTTTCCCTCATTATTAACCCGTTCATGGCGAGATGTAGGCAAACCTATGTGTTGCGCCGTAGCCAAGTAGCTCGTACAAAACTCTGCTACCTCCTCAGAAATATATTTTTCAATAATGGAGGCTTCAGGTCGATATGGATTTTTAACATATCCCTTTAATATTTTCATATACCTTTCAAAAGGATACATCCAACGAAGATATACAGGTCCACAAAGCTTTATTTCTCGAACTAGATGAATCATTAAATGCACCATCATATCAAAAAAAGTTGGAGGAAAATACATTTCCAAATGACAAAGTATAAAAATTGCATCCTTTTCCAAAATGTTCAAAGCATTCACATCAATCGCCTTGTTACAAATTGAATTGAAAAAATAACACAACCTCATTATAGTCTTTCTGACACGGATGGTCAATATTCCACGCAGTGCAACTGGTAGAATTTGTTGCATCATGACGTGACAATCATGTGATTTCATACCTATCAACTTCAAGTATTTCAATGAGACAAAATTTTTTACATTTGAAGAATAACCTTGAGGCACTTTGATATCATGAAGACACTGACAGAAGCTACTTTTCTCCCTCTTCGATAATGTATGACAAGCCGGGGGATGAAATGTTCGTCTTCCTTTAGGAGTGGGAGCTAACTCCAAACGTATTCCCATTGATAGTAGGTCTAACCTTGCATTCAACCCATCTTTTGTCTTTCCTTTAATATCTAGCAATGTTCCAGTAAAAGAATCACAGATATTCTTCTCCACATGCATGAAATCAATATTATGTTTGACTTCATGATACATCCAATATGGTAGCTCAAAAAATATTGACCTTTTCTTCCAAATATGTCTATCATTACCAGATTTCTGTGTCTTTCCCAATGTCACATCAAGGTTTTCCACCCTCTCAAAATACAAATCTGGGGATAAAGGTTTTGGAGCAGTATCAAATTCTTGTGAGCCATTGAATACCTTTTTTAGTCTTCTATAAGGGTGTTCCATAGGCAAAAACTTTCGATGACCCATGTACACTGTTTTCCTCCCATGATGCAATTGACAATATGACGTCTGTTGTTCACAAATTGGACATGCTTTATGCCCTTTAACACTGTATCCAGACAAATTTCCATACGCTGGGAAGTAATTTATAGTGAATAGAAGCACTCCATGCAGTTGAAAATATTCCATTTTATAAGAATCATACACCCTAATACCATCAGCCCATAACAGTTTCAAATCATCAATCAGCGGTGACAAGTATACATCAATATCATTGCCGGGTTGCTTTGGACCAGAGATCATGATACTCAACATGACATATTTACGCTTCATACAAACTTCAGGAGAGAGGTTGTAAATTACCAATAAAACAGGCCATGAACAATGTGTGCTACTGAGGGTTCGGTATGGATTCATTCCATTTGTGCACAAGCCTAGTCTCAGATTTCTAATTTCATTTCCAAATGTAGGGTACTGGGCATCAATTTTCTCCATTGTGGACAATCAGCTGGATGACGTATTTTTCCATCACATACCCGCTCATCAGCATGCCATCTTAACCTTTTTTCATCATGTGAATTAGCAAATAAACGTTTGAAACGAGGAATTATAGAAAGATACCAAAATACCTTTGAAGGGAGCTTTGTAATCTCTACATCAGCTTGTGATTTTTCTTTCACCTTATACCGTGATGTCCCACATTTAGGACACTCTTTCAGAAATTCATATTCCTTCCTATATATAATGCAGTCATTCAAACAGGCATGTATTTTCCTGTATCCCAATCCCATCGGGAATAATATTTTTTTGGCCTTATAATGTGAATCTGGAAGATCGTTATCTTTTGGAAGAATGTCTTTCATCAATTGTAGCAGCTCTGTAAAACTTCTGTCACTCCATCCATGTTTCGCCTTCAGGTTAATCAATCTTAACACCGCCGAAAAAACCGTAAAATCTGTACAACCAGGATATAATGGTTTTTCGGCATCACAATATAGACGTGAAACTGTCGGTTCTATCTCAATTTGTTCTGCTACAATATCGCGAATCATTTCTTCAATTCCATCGGAGTTACCATCTTGCGATTCATTATCATCAGTGACATTCTGTCCAGTTTCGCCATGCCAAATCCAAGGGTTGTAACTCTGATTGAAACCATGACAAATCAGATGATCTTTTATCTCTCTACATTTCAACTTCTTCATATTCAGACATTTCAGGCATGGATAGAAAAAAATGTCACTACTTGGAACATTTCGTTTAGCAAATTCCAAAAAGGCATCAACACCTTCCTCATATTCATTGCTCATTCGATGTGCCGTATTCCAACTTCGACTCATTATTACCTATAACAAATAGCAAAAATATATATATTTTTTAGATAAGACAAATATATGTTTATATGAAAAAAATCATAATTTGAATGTAAACAATTTTGAAATATAAAACAAATCGATGTGTAAACCCCCCTGGACACCCCCGACCCCTCTGTACAGCCCCCACCCCTCCTGGACACAACCCCCCACCCCCGACCTGCTTGGACACCCCCCTGGACACCCCAACCCTCTGGACATCCCCCCCACCCCTCCTAAACACCACCCCACCCCCTACCCCCTTGGACACCCCCTGGACACCCCCCAACACCCACCCACACCCTTGGACAGCCCCCCACACCCACCCACCCCCTTGTAAACCCCCCTGGACACCCCCCGACCCCTCTGGACAGCCCCCCACCCCTCCTGGACACCACCCCCCACCCCCTACCCCCTTGGACACCCCCTGGACATCCCCCAACCCTCTGGGCAGCCCCCCCACCCACCCGGACAACCCCAAATACCCTCTGGAGAGGCCGCCACCCACTTGGACAGCCCCCCACAACCATCCACCCCCTTGGATAGCCCCCCACACCCATCCACCCCCTTGGACACCCCCCTGGACACCCCACCGACCCCTCTGGACAGGCCGCCACCCCCTAGGACAGCCCCCCACACCCACCCATCCCCTTGGACACCACCCTGGACACCACCCGACCCCTCTGGACAGCCCCCGACCCCTCTAGAAAGCACCCCCACCCCTCCTGGACACAACCCCCCACCCCCGACCTGCTTGGACACCCCCCTGGACACCCCCAACCCTCTGGACAGCCCCCCCACCCCTCCTAAACACCACCACCCACCCCCTACCCCCTTGGACACCCCCCTGGACACCCCCCAACACCCACCCACACCCTTGGACAGCCCCCACACCCACCCACCCCCTTGTAAACCCCCCTGTACACCCCCCGACCCCTCTGGACAGCCCCCCACCCCTCCTGGTCACCACCCCCCACCCCTACCCCCTTGGACACCCCCCTGGACAACCCCCAACCCTCTGGACAGCCCCCCACCCACCCGGACACCCCAAATACCCTCTGGAGAGGCCGCCACCCACTTGGACAGCCCCCCACACCCATCCACCCCCTTGGAAACCCCCTGGACACCCCCCTGGACACCCCACCGACCCCTCTGGACAGGCCGCCACCCCCTTGGACAGCCCCCCACACCCACCCATCCCCTTGGACACCACCCTGGACACCCCTCGACCCCTCTGGACAGCCCCCGACCCCTCTAGAAAGCACCCCCACCCCTCCTTAACACAACCCCCCACCCCCGACCTGCTTGGACACCCCCCTGGACACCCCCCAACCCTCTGGACAGCCCCCCCACCCCTCCTAAACACCACCCCCACCCCCTACCCCCTTGGACACCCCCCTGGACACCCCCCAACACCCACCCACACCCTTGGACAGCCCCCACACCCACCCACCCCCTTGTAAACACCCCTGGACACCCCCCGACCCCAAATCCATGCACCTATGCCATGGTTGTGTGTGAATAAAGTAGTAACAACTGTAAAAGGGAAACCCATCCAAATGGACACGCCCCAACCCTCTCGGGGATTTATAGAAAACGATGAAAAATTAGTGAAATCATAAAATTACTCAATATTGCAAGTCGAACAAATAGATCTAGGGATAATAAATAACATTATGGTACCAAAACGAGTTAAAAGGGTTCGCAATCGAAGAATCTTATCTAGTTTCAACAAAAATAATCACAACACATATATATATACTATCCGCGAAAAAAAACGAACGAGTGGGAGGATTACCTGAGTGCTGCGAGTTTAGATGATTGATCCGAGGAGATTAAATATGAGAAACGATGATCGCAAAACGAATCTAAACCAACGAAATGGACGAGCCGATTCGGGTTTACGCGCGAGAGAGACGAGTCGCGACTGTCGAAGGTAAACTCGCGAATGACAATCCACAGGTCTGGGTAAATTTTTAAATGAGTTATCACTTCGGTTATTCAATAACCTACATGATAATTGTTTTAAAAACATTTATAACGTCGGTTATTTCAATAAACGACGTAAAAACCTTCCTCCGATTCTTTTTTTACGTCGGTTATTTTATAACCGACGTTATAAAGGGCTCAAAATCCGCGTTTTTTTACATCGGTTATTCCATAACCGACGTCAAAAACATCTGCGGATTCTTTTTTTACGTCGGTTATTTTATAACTGACGTAAAAAGGCCTTCGAAAACCGCGTTTTTTACGTCGGTTATTGAATAACCGACGTAACAAACGCCCCCCGCTTCTGTTTTTTACGGCGGTTAATGTATAACCGACGTAAAAAACGAAGCCGCGCGATTAATAACGTCGGTTATCAAAATAACCGACGTTAAAGGTGTACTAAACACTACTTTTTACGTCGGTTATTTAATAACCGACGTAAAAAACCTCGTTTTACATATTATGACGTCGGTTTTATATAACCGACGTAAAAAATGGTGACGTAAAAAACATTTTCTGCACTAGTGATTCCATTGATAGACATCTTAGGACATCACAATCACGATTTTATAGCTTTTATATGGTAGAATATAATTGTTTGACTTAATCAATAAAATTTTATGGATGAATCTATGAAGAATTTTTTTTATGGTTCATAAATTATATCTCTAAAATAAATAATATTAAATTGCATGGATTCATGGATTGATGTTTCTATAAGAATGCATAAAAAATTCTAAACTTTATTAAGTACTCAACATTATGTTCCTTGTTTAAACCCATTAAAATCTATTCAATGAAGGACTCCTGAACACATAACATGATAATATTTAATGATATGGAAGCACTAAATTACTTCCAATAATACCGTGATGTGACATAAAATACCAGGTGTGTATGAAACTTCTTATGTTTCCCAATGACTCTTATGAATTTCTTACATTATTTATATAGAATAATAATTTTCTATTGTTTTGAATCATATATAGTCTATAATGTGACACATATAGTCACAAAAAGAATGCGTATTCTTGAAATAATAATTATCAATATATAGCCAAATGCCTTTAGCTCACCATAGGAATTCTTTTCTTGTAATTTAAACCTTGTCATTTCATCAACCCCATTTCCAAGACTATAGAATTGATAAGCATATATATATAATTGCTTCTTTATATTTCATCACTATTGGATTTATATTCTTCATTATGATTCCATTCCCACCTTTTTTATAAACATTATTCGAACATCATAGTTCCTTTAATGTCTATAGAAAAAAACCACTTCAACCATTGAAAACACACAACTTCTATATTTAATTATTGAAAATACAACAAACAACCTCTTTGGTTATAATAAACCATCTTTATTTCCCCAAATTAAATACCCAAGGCTTCCCCATTCTTAACTGAATACATGATCATGCCATACGTATGGGTCATCTATATAACTTGAATCATTTATACATATTTTATAACTCTGAAAGTACTCATAATCATTGGATAAACCCACTCATAGGTTACCCTTTTACTTTAATACACCATTCAAACAAAAATAGAAAACACTTTACTACTCAATTATAACACGCATATCTACAATATTCCAAGCCATATCTCATCATCACTAGGATCTATCAGCTTGTTAGTAGGTTATATCCCATTTATACAATAACTTTGGAACCGAAAAACACTTCCATATTGAATTACATAAGGAACATCATATATTATGAAACCCATCATAATTTACTAATCCCTACTAGGAATAATCACACTAGAATACTCCCTCAAGAATATAAATCCAATGTATACTGGTACACAAAACTCAATTATTCTTAAGATTAATTTTATTGATAAAATCATTTCTATATGATTCAGTTATTGGGAATTCCATAAATAAGTTGTCTCGGATGCCACTGAATAAATTATTATTTAAATCAAAAATTACTAAACAACATTCATTTAAATAAATCAATATCATAGTAACAGAATAGCATAAATATTTCATTTGAAACTATGTGTCAGAAATGATTGTTGACCACATAATCTCTTTAAAACCAATCCAAATAGAAAAAACGTTAAACTATAAATCAATAACAAAATTTATATAAAAAATCTCAAAACCATATCATCAAAAACCATGAAATACAATCCGAATTCTCTAGTAGTTTTATAAATTTGTGTTTTGGACCAAAACACAATATCCATCCCATGTTCTTACTAGTCTTATTCCATATCTACCTTATCATATATAGTAATACCATGAAATAAAAGGGTTTATTCCACTTTTTAACTCCCCATCGCAACACACATTGTGCATAACAAGACCGGAGTACCACCTTAACTTGTGGGAACCTCCCCATATTCCATAGGCAGTGGACTAATAATGGGGGTTTATGGTGATACCATGTGAATAATGTTACATATTTTATATATTTTTATAAAAAATTAATAAGTAATATATAACAAGTCATGATAATATATAAAAGACAAAAAATTCCATCCTACCATGATTCTAAATAATTTAAATAATAAAAAATGTAATTTAAAATAATAAAATTTATAAATGTTAAATGATTCATATAGTCACAATGAATATATACCATCAATAGGCTATATGAAACATATACCAAAATAAATAAAACTAAATACAACCAAAACTTGGTCCAAAGTTGTAAACCAATCTTATATTCTAATTATATCCTAGTAATCTATATCAGAAAACAATGTTGGACTTTTGGCCTACCTGTATATATGATCTAGAGGTATATTATTGTACGAGAGTTACAGAAAGGCTCAAGAAGGTTGTGATTATAAATGAATAATACTTACCAATAGATTCCATGAAATATATTATTTACACTATGGATGAAAAATGTGATATTATTTGATAAAAAATAAACATATTTTAAAAAACCCATTAGGACCATGTTTGATTACTAATATTCCTAGGTGTGACCATAGATGTTTCACCTAGTAATAGAGTGTATTGGAACATATCATAGAAATATTGTCTGGGATGATATATCAAGAAATATGAAATATTATATCATCTATAATCATAATTAACCATTATCTATAGGATGAAACATGTCCAACCCTCATTACGATATCCTCATTAGTAATCTTATCCAATCTACCTTAAAAAATCACATTTTGAGTATTGCATCCAACCCACCATTTCATAATGACGGTGAGAAGCATTATATATAATCCAAATCACAATGTCCTTGGGAGGAATTATATATAATCCACCATTTAATTACCACCTATGAACCACAATGTTTTTACAATTGTAATAACATCCTACCCATATAATATGTTTCCCATGGTTCGTATAATATACCACCCATTTCATAGGTCCATATAATAAAAACACATAAATTAACTATAGGTATGAATGAAAAAGAACAATTAAAATACCCCCACTTTTAACATTACACAAAACCAATATAATTAATGATTCTTCATTATCTCATGTATCTATGGATGACATAATTTATTGACACATAACACATCAAATAAATCTTTTCATACCATGTAAAATAATTGACATAAAATAAAAAATTTAATATTTAATCATTTTATTAGTAAAATAGGTCAAAAAACACAAATATCACATGGTTTAAAAGTTTTGATATCTCAACCAACACTAAAAAGTTTTATAATTTTGGGATGGTCTCTCAAGTACACAAATAGATTCCAAATTCCCATTAATTTTTTTGTCACCTCCATGTTATTATCATTTAACAATTCCCCCACTACACAAGAATAAGACCAGAATACCAACCATGATTCCCCAAGTCATAAAATGACTATGAAAACCCTCATATGTCTGCTTCATCCATTTATAAATAATAAGTTTAGGGAATTGCAGTAAATAATCTTAGTGTCCCATTATCAAAAAACCCTAAAATTTATTTATTAATGTATAAGATAACATGATTTAGTAAAATACAATAAGGAAAGAAAAGTCATAGATTTCCCTCCAAATGTCTTGCTATGTTAGTCTCACCATGAATAAGCTATACATAATTCTATTCTGAAGGTATATCCACCTATACACTATTGGGTTCGAGTGCAGAATAAATGTGTGGTAGTGGATGATAAATTAATTTTTTTTGAATAATTCAATGACCAAAACCTAGAGTGACGATCCTACACATGAAATTTATAATTAATTTATTTAACATCTGATGCAATTATTTCCTAGGATTAGGTACCATTCTTTTTAGATGATGTTGATTATTAATTTTTTTTTGAATTTTCATCATTATTATTGTGAGGATCTAAAGGATTAATCCCTCTAGTGGTGATCTACACATTCTTTAATGATTTATGAGAAATGCTACTAAATCTCCGGGTTTTAGTATATTGAATTCAATGTTAGAGATTTTTTTTATTTGATAATTCATTCTTTAGTATTGAAGATATATCCATTTAAATATCGTTCTTGATAAGGAGAGATATAGATCAGTTAAAAAATAATTCATTGTGGGAAAAATTATCTCATTTTGAAATTCGATGAAATATACAGTATACATATATATCTATTTATAGAGATTGGGTTTTGGTTAAAATACTATTTAGTTTCATATTGTCCACTAAATAACATTTGAAACCTTTAATAATCAACATTATATATAATAATAAAAGTTTTATTGTTGTTATTTTTTTGGATTGGACCATCAAGCCCAATAACAAATATTATTTAATAATATTTTTAATTAATATTTGTCACAGGGCATGGTTTTGGTCCACTTGAACTCCTCTAGAATTTATTTAACACCTGAATAATAATTTTATTCATAGATAAATGTTTTATTAACAATATAGTGGACAAATATTTATTATAATATTCAACAAATAAAATAAATATTTTATTCATAATCCATTGAATAAATATTATATATATATATTCACGTATTCTATTAAATTATTTATTAATAAACCATAAATGTTTATTACTTTGAGAATATTAGTGATCAATAAAACTTGACTAAAACTATTTATCAATCTAGAGAATAATATTTCAATAAATAATTAAATTTAATTAAAATTTAATCGAGATCATTAGAAACACATTGTGTGTGAAACTGTAAGATTTTTTCTCATTGAAATTAGGTTGGTATGCCTAAAGAACGATATTACTTTGTAGAAATGGGTAAAGTTACCCACGAGAATTAGTTTAATTTCTCAATAAATGAAACCATATATGCATTCTCGCTATGTTATATAATACCTTTATCTCAATATATCATCAAGAAAGTTTATCATCCATTTCTCGAACCTATATAATCGATACATATTTATTTTATTATCTATAATAAACTAATCGTTACATCGTGTCAATAAAAATTAGGGTGATGGTTCAATTATATTCAATGGTTTGGGCTACAAGATTCCATAATGATGGAAGGGAAAAATACTTCCTCGATTTTTCCATTATTGTCATGTCATATGTGATGCACTAAATGTATCCAACTTATTTATGAAATATTATCATCATGGTTTATGAAATACATCTACATACACATGTTATAACAAGAATTTTTCATAATCTTGAAGCCTGAGGACCATCACACATTTTAATTGATAGGAATATTTTAAGACATGAAAACATGAAAAATTCCTTCTGGAAGGTCCCTTATCATAACCTCCAATCTTGAAGATTACCAAGTGAAAAAATCATGAGAATAAAACTCATTTTCATATGAAAATTTTCACCTCACACTCTATATATTATGCATCCTACCATAGAACATTATCAAACCATATTATATTAATTAATAATATCATTATAGAATATAAAGGTTATCATCATTATAGGGAACTATTATGACCTTATTAATGGAACATAAACTCTATGAAATTATAAAATGAGATTCACGAAGAATAACGTGAAATATGTAATAAGTTGTTTTATTAATATAAAATACATCAAATATACATGTAATCATAGTACAAACATTTGGTATTAGAAAACTAGCTCTAACAAACCCCCACTTAGACTAGTGTTAAATCCATACTACATTCAGTCTACTAGACATCACAAGAAAATCTTTTTTTACTGACTCAAGAATTTATTCAATGGAATTATCATATTTTTATCCAGGGAAATACTGCTCACTAAAATATTAGATCTCTAGGAAGAATTCTTCAAGAGATGATACAACTAATGTATGTTCTTCATCTACTGATGCGACCATGGAAATTTTTTATTTTCTACCACTACAGTATTATCCTAGTCAAGTGTGATAACATCATTAATTCTAGGTACCACAATATGATATTGGATGAATTTTCATATCCACAATACATCTTTATCTATTTAAGAATCCACAATATACTCATAATATACAATATAATATGCAACCTCAACATTCTTTGAGCTCTTATATCTCACAAAAGCTCCATTCAACGTGAATATGTATATCATTTGTGACTTCATTTCATATTGATTAGTTTTTAAACATGAATAAACATATACTAAGATTAATAGTTATTTATATCCTCTTTAAAATAGAAACATGTCCTTATTATGCCTCAATTACATTTGGTTATTCCTAATTTCCATCCAAAGGTGGTGACATAGATCTGTTTGACATCATCCTACCACACTTAATGAGTAGGTGAAATAATTCGGAGTACATTGAATATAATACATTAACAACCTAATTTCTGAATCATATTTAATCCTTACTATACTATTTCAGTCCTTAGGTTTATCAAGACAAATTTTCTAAGAAATAATTATTCTATGTGACATTGGAAACAATACCCTCTTGGATTATTCCATAAAATATCACCCTAGTGTCATGTCAATGTATAAACATTGAAATAGGATAATAGGCCTCTTAGATATATCATAATATATCTTTATCACAAGAATATATGATGCCTCTCCCAAGTCCTTTACAAAAACAATTTATTTAACCTTACCTTAATAGTCTATAAGAGCAGTTTTTCATTTCCAATGAGTAATATATCATCAAAATATAAAATTAATAAAAATATTTCACTCCCACTAAACTATCTATAGACACATAGCTCTCATTCATTTTTTATAATTTTTTTTCTTATGGTCTCATAAAAATGACTATACCATGACTTGGATTTTTCATTTAATCCATAAACAGATGTTTAGAACTTTCATAGCTTTTAATAATCCTTTAGAGTCTCAAACCCTTCGGGTTGTGTCATATATAAATATCTGTGAAGGTTACTATTAAATAAGTCTATTTTAATATCGATTTCCCAAATCTCCTAATCATAGAAATCTAAAATAAAATTTAGATTCTTGATTTGACATTGAACCTATTAAAAAGGATTCATATTATTCAAAACCTTGGTGATATTTAAACCCTTTTACACCTAATGAAACCTTATTGGAATGACTCTTTATTCCATCTACATATTATTCTTTAATAACCATTTGAAACCAAGCAGCTTTATATCTAAGGTTCTACCAAAATATAGACATGGTTTTTGTACATTAAATCCATTTCATAATTCATGGACTCCTTTAACATGAAATAATATATGCCACTTATTGTATCCTAGTATGTTAGAGGATCGTTATTATAAACTAATAACGAGTCACCATCCTTAGTGAGTTGAAAAAATTAGCATTGCGGTTCTTGATCCTCTTTAGTACTCCAACACCATAATTATTACTCATGAATAGTTTCTTATTACATGGGGATTTTTTAAAAATTTTCATCATCCAACTATTTTGTATCTTGAGACTGGACTTCATTGAATTGTGTATCCCTACCACTATCTCTTTTAGAGATAATATCCCCCTTGTGTAATATGGGATGTTATTCAATTAATACCTATTTTTTTGAATAATCTTATATGTTGTATCCTAGTGTTTATTTTGGATAGCCTATAATGGTACACTTTTTTCCTCATCGTGTAAGATTATTACATAATAAATCCTTAACAAATTAATTAAAACCCCACACATATAAGTATGCAAACACATGTTTCCTTCCATTTGATAATTTCTATGGTGTACCATCTATTTCTTTAGTTTGAATTCATTTTAGATTATATGATTCTGTTTGTAACATGTATCCCAAAATGGATAATAGTTTACTGTCAAAACTCATCATTGATGTCACTATGTCATATAAGGCGTGGTTCCTCTTTCTTTGACAAAATTCTACTAAGGCGTATAAAGAGGAGTGATTTGAGATAATATATTAGACCACTATAAATAAACAATAATGTATTGATTAAGGTATTATCCACCATGTTTTTATTGGAGTTTATTAATTTTCAAAACAATATAGTTCTTAACATCATTCTTGTATTCATTGAATTTATCAAAGTATTCAATCTTATACCTCATTATATATACATTTCAATATCTATTAAAATTATTAGTAATTATTAAGAAGTATGAGTACCCACCCCATACTTCAAAAGGAAATAGTCCACAGACACTGGTATGATATAATTAGAGAATATGTTAATCCCTTTCAACTTTCCCACTAAATGAGAACTTGGTCACCTTTCCATGTAACTATGCATGACATAATACAATTGATTTTAGTTCAAAAGAATATAAAATATCTATCTTCATGAAATTTACTCAATTTTTTTATTACATGACCTCACCGTTAATTCCAATGTTGGGTTTGGTAAGATTCAAGTGATAAAACTTCTTATCATATTCCATAACATGGTTTTTGTAATACAACACATAAATTACATTATTTTATTGTTACATACAATAAAAATTGATATATTATTTAAACAAGAAAATTTTATTCCCAAATTTTAAAATATATCCATTTATATATAGTCTAGATAGAGTATTATTGTTTTTGGTAATTGAAATAAAATAATAACAACCATTTTAAACAAAGATTATTCTAGTTGACAATATGAAGTGGTATTCCCCGATAGCTATTGTAGTAAGTTTATCTCCCTTGGATACAAGTAGTTCAACCTCCCACTAGTAATTTTTTTTGAATATAATTGATTCATGTATTTGAAAATATATGTGACATCCAAAAGATGTATCTAATACCCAATTTTTAGAAATAGGTAAATTTCATATGATAAAAAACACACCTGTTGCTTCCCCGATCTTATTTGAATTGGTCCTGGTTTCCTTAAGTGGTCCTTTTTTCCATTTTCAAAAATGATGCATCATGTTCCCTTTCTTGACCCTTGATCTTCCACTTCATGAAAGGGCATGAAGAATCATTGGTCTTAAGGTTTTTTATTTACCTTTCCATTTTTTCATGGTAAATAATAATTCTTTTTCACTCTTCTTAATTCTTATCTACTTGGAAAAGTGTACCAAGAAGATTTAAAAAAGACTTCCCAATGTTTTTTCATATTAAAATTTATAAAAAAATATGTATAATATCTAATGGGGTGATTCCATAATGAGATTAATTGTTATTTTATCATGTATTTTATACCCTAAATACTATAAACGCTCTATATAGATAATGGTCATGACTACATGAGGCCTTGTTGTGGAACCTTCTCTAACCTCGCTCTGATAGAGAACCTTTTAAATCTCAAACCATTACAGTCGATCTCTCTCATGGTAATGACCAATGAGGTTGTCAATAATGTTTTACACATACATGTTTTTAATATTCATCATTAATAAAGAAGACATGGATGAAATCATAAATAATTGGACATAAACAATACCACTAATTTTTCTTCATAGACAACGAACTCTTCCTCAATTTCCTCATTAGTATGAGCACCAGTCAATTATGATTCTAGAACATAAATATTTTTTTCATGGTGTAGTGATTAATAAATAAAAACACATATGTTAATTACATTTTAATGGTATTAAATGTTAATTCTTTATCTTATGGCCATGAGTTAGTGGATTTTAATTTTGAACATCCATTCTCATCATTTGTGCACTTCATGCCTAATATACACCAATTTATGCCCAACGATTCATCTAAATTTAAGGAATGTAATTATCCAGATTTTAATTTGATATTTTGAGAAGTGGATCTAAAATTTCATATGAACATTGTTCATTCAGATTTCAATAGAGGATTCATAAAGTATGATGGGGATATTTGGCGATGAAGGGAAACAATTCTGGAGAAGATAGATTGGACACCAATCCATTAATGAGAATGTGGGTCCCATAATAAAGGCAAAATGAAGCACAAATTTAGTGGTATTATATATGAAATATAGAAGAAAGAATAATTATTCAGGATCCAGTGCTAATTCGGCCTCCATGGTGGTTATTAATGCTGGACATATATAATATCAAAATCTGGGCTAGAATCTGCAGCCGAGAATGGTTTCCCTCTAAAGCGGATGTAACTATAGATCAACAACTCCAAATAGGCCCAAATTTTACAGACATCTAGAAGACATCTGGGAACTGAAAAGACTCTTTTATGACCTACTAATATTTGGAGATATTCTTGCTCATACAAGACTCTCTTTCTAGTGGAGACAAGGAGGATAAAAAGTCAAGGAGGTAATCAATTTCTCCACTACTTTCCACCACCCTAAGGCCTAAATTAATTTAGTAATTGTCCGTACATTGATTGAGGCTATTACTAAGGATTAAAAATTTTCTATTTAAGGTAGTGGTGGAGTGGGGGAATGTATCTCTAGTTTTTGGATGTAATGTTATTATGCCAAAATTACTTTGTAATGTTTTCAAATTTCCATGTAAGTTTCTTTTTTGTATTTGTATGTTCTTAGTAAACATATTTCAATTCTATTATTCACATTTTCTTTCATTAAAACTCTATAATCCCAAATCATAGTGATATCTCTGTGTTGTGTTGAATTAGTTCACATATAAGTGTGAATTTCATCCACACACACGGAGGAGTGCTCGTTATTTCCACAGTTTTAATTTCATTAATCCGATTATTGTATTCCATATTTTTTCCACCATTGAGAGTATAAAATCAATGGAGGGATAAAAAATTAATGAGTTGATTGTAGTAAGATGAAAAGGATGGATTGAATTTTATTTTATGAACAAATTGTTGTTAATTGGCTAACTAATTTAGGACTTCCTTTTTTTTAGTTATTTCCACTCTTCCTCTTCACTGTGTTTGAGGAAGCCAAATCCAAGTACTAAAATGACCATATTCCTTGGAGAGATATTGAATTTGGTTATTTAAGTATGTAGGGGATTAGTAATTGAGTTTATATGGAATCAATCTATAAAATGATGATTCTAGTGTTATTTTTCAGAATGGATTCATCAAGAATTTATTAAACAAAAATTCTTTAAAGAATTAAAATTCATCCAATCCCCCACAAGCATAATCCTAATATCATCCCATTTTCATTTAATAGAATTTAATTAGGTTTCATAGTGTTCATTTAAACCATCAAAAATCATAACCATGTTGGACAGTTCATATCAAAAAATCCATCTCATAGGTTGTATATCTTATGTATCTTTATGAGGTCTTACTGGATTCGACAACCCAAGATAGACTACACGGACCGTTCTACCATAATATCTTGGGTAAATATGAGCATGAATCAAATTTTTTTGTCTTTGTTGGAGAACAAGTACCTTAGAACAAAACCTTCTATCCTCACTCCAATTTGTATTGTCTCACCCAAGATCTCTTATCTTGTCCCTTTCCCGCTTTTTTTTTGGCGCATGTCTGCCTACACCCACAATAATTCAAACAGACTAGTTACGGTGGAATGTCCTTGGATAGGGGAGTCAAGTGTGCCACGTGTATTGCTTCCCTTATATCCTAATAATATTATTACTCCAAAATAAAAAATTGAATAAATTCTAATGGAGGTTCTTCCAACAAATCAAATTGAACATCCTAGGAGAAATCAAATTGAATAACTTGAATCAAGAAGTTCCAAACCTATGGAATGTAGTCGATCAAACCATGAATGAATACCTCTCTCAAGCTTGGACCAATTACCCCTCATGAATTAAACCCAATTCCTTAGGATATACCAATTACATATTTAAACCACATGTCCTAAACGACCTTCCAACCTTTCACAAGATGGTGTTTAAGATACCCTACCTTCATGTTATGGAGGTCATTGACATTATAGAAACCATGTATCCCCCACATCAACTTGAATCACCAAAGATGAGGATTTTTAATTTATCATTGAACAATCAAGAAAAAAACTGGCTAAAAAACATGATACCTTTATCAATCCACTCATGGCACCAATTACATTGAGAAATCAAAAAAAAATACTTCCCTCACCACAAAAAAAATTGCACTTAAAATTTGCATTCAAAAGTTCTTTTAAAAAGTGGGAGGGTCATTCTATGAAACATTAGAGAGGTTCGAAGAC
Source organism: Viscum album (assembly GCA_963277665.1). NCBI lineage: Eukaryota > Viridiplantae > Streptophyta > Magnoliopsida > Santalales > Viscaceae > Viscum > Viscum album. The sequence goes on along the minus strand of OY728165.1, from coordinate 1,708,538,320 downwards.
ACCCTAAACATGGTTCCACATCCTGGTTTTCCCAAACAGAACTTTGTGAGAATTTGTTATGTTGGGTTGGGCCTAGGGAAGAAACAATTCATTGACATTATGTGTAATAGAACCTTTAAAATCAAAGCTCCAAATGATGCTTATGGGTATCTAGAAATACTTTATGAATGAAACCAAACATGGGGAACTTCACCTTATTCTGAAAAGTCAGAAGAGAACTACTATAATTCATACACTTATAGAATACGAAATCCTTAGGGATAAAATCATAGCACTTTCTAGGAAGGTTGAAGAGATTGACCTTAGGAAAGTCTACAAAATCCAAACTATAGACCCTGTTTGCAAATTTTTTGACAAACATGACCATAAGATAGACAACTAACCAACCATTCCATTCATCAAGGATGTTATTTTAGGAGAACCCTAATAGAATTAAATGATTTGAACTTTCAATACCCACAATACCAAAACACATTCAACCCAAGGTATAATAACCACCCAAGATTCTGCTGGAATGATAACCAAAATCATAGACAACCACATTGACAAAATCCTTACCCCCATCAAAACTAACAAACCCATAACTAGTTCAAAACCCAACCTATCTAATACAAATAGCCACCGGTCCATTTTTAGTAAACTATCTCACATCCAAAATATCCCCCTGGGATAAACCAATCTTTTCAAGAACAAACCCAAGCCATTCCACAAAGCCTACTAGAAAAACTTTGCAAACAAATGTAAAGGATGAACTCAGAAGTCTCTTCAGTAAAACAAGAACTTCCAACCCTAAAAAATAGAAAGGAATCCATGCCTACACAAGACATTCCACAACAAATAGTAAGGAGAGAGTAAATTTTCACACAAATATCTCATGAATAACTAAAGGTTATGATTGTTTTAAGAAGTGGGAAATCAATTGAGAAACCTGAACAACTAATTCACATCACATCTGAAGATTCAAACATGGATGAAAATAAAAATGAACCAAATGATAAAACTAAAAAACACAATTACATTTTCAAAGAAACAAATCTCCATCAATAAACCCACAACTTGCACAATTTCCTCAATGCATGAGGGTTAAAACTAAGCCTAAATTGAGTGAAACATTAAGGGAAATATTCTCACTAGTAAAGCTGAACATTCCCCTTTCCTATGAAATCCAAAACATACCTACCTACTAAAATTACCTTAAGGACTTGTGCACTTTTGAAGGAAAATTTAAACATTAAAGACATGTCATTTTGGCTCCTAATGTGAGTACCACCATTCAAGGGACCATTACTCTTAAGTTGAATGACTCGGGTTACCCCTATATCAATGTTGATCTAGGAGAGAGTAATGTTGTCAAGGCCTTGTGTGAACAAGATGCTTGTGTCAATCTAATACCCTATGATGTGTACACCCAGTTAGGCCTAGAAGAGCACTAACCCACATCTATCACACTTCAACTTATAGATCGTAGCATCAGGGTCCCAAAGGGGATTTTAAAGGATGTTATTGTAATGGCTGAAAAATTCATCTACAGTACTAAATTTATTTTCCTTAAAAATCATTCAAACATAGGAAATAAGGAACAATCCCCAATCATCATTGGTAATCTTTTCCTTGAAAAAATCCACTCTGTTATCCCAGTTTGAAAAGGAAACATGAACATCTCTTTTGGAAACATGAGTCTAGACTTGAACATCTATAATGCAAGCTCAGAAATAAAGGATGATAAGGAAATTCATAAAGTAAACATGAAAGGAATCATTGATAATTAATCCAAAAAACATCAAGGAAAATTTTATGGATGTTGAAATTAGGATGAGATTGATTCCCTTTGTTCACATTAAATAAGTTTATCTCCATGGCTAGAATCATTTTAAAATTGCTCTTATGATGAAGTCTTATGTCCAACAATCAGTGAATCCTTTTAGGAATACAATTTCTTGGAGACCAATCAAATTTGCTTCCCTAAATCTGATCAAACCTATATATTAGATCAAACTACTAAAAATGGGGATTCGATTTTCTCTAAACCTCTATGAAACAAAATTGATCTTGATACAATGTTTCAATAATCTACTGAAATTCTGAACCAACATAATCTTCAATTGAAAGAACTTCACGCTGCACTAAAGTATGCCTTCCTAGTGGACAATCAAACACATCCTATTAACATATTTTTCTTCCCTTGAATCCAATCATGAGAGGATTCTCTGAGATGTTCTTAAGAAACATATGAAAGCCATTGGTTGGACCCTGCCTGATATTCCTGAGATTATCCCACTAATCAGGACTGATAGTATTGTTATAGAATCTGATTCAAATCCATGTTTTCAACCTCAACAGAGACTCAATTTTAATAACATGGATGTAGTGTGGAAGAAACTTCTAAAAATGATAAAATCTAGTATAATCTATCCCATAGCTGAGAGTGAGTGGGTGATCCCAATCCAATTAGTTCTCAAGAAGGCAGAAATCATAGTGATAACCAATAAGGATGGAGATATTCTTCCAACTTGGGTGAGTAGTCAATAGAGGGTCTACATTTAATATAGGAAGCTAAAATCATTCACCATGAAGAACCATTTCCCCTTACCATTCATCGACCAAGTCCTTAATAGAGTGTAATTTCATGAGTTCTATTTTTTCTTAAATGTTTACTCATGGTACAATCAGGTTGAGGTATCCCTAGAGGATCAAGGGAATACTGCATTCACCTATCCATTTGGCACCCTTCCATTCAAATTCATGTTGTTCATGTTATACAATTCCCTGATAACCATCCTACGGTGCATGAGGGGAATCTTCTCATACATCGGAGGGGATTTACTTGAGGACTTAATGGATGACTTCTCTATCTTTGGGGATACATTAGAGGGTTGTATTAGGAATGTGGAGAGAGTTTTGTCCAAATTTAAAGAAACAAATCTAGTCCTAAAATGGAAAAAATTCTATTTTAAGGTTAATCATGGCTTATTCCTTGTCCAAATAGTCTCTAGTAGGGTGATTGATGTTGATAAAGAAAAAGATGACATCATTCATCACCTTCCATCACCAAGAACTGTTAGGGAAGTGATGTGTTTATTAGGACATGATGTTTTCTATATAGGATGCATCAAGGTCTTTAGTTTAACTTATCATCTCATTTGTGCATTTCTAGTAAATTATGCTCCATTTATTTGAACAGAAAGTTGTGAGGGTTCATTATCAACCCTAAAATAATCTCTTACCTATCCTCACATTATGAAATCTACAAATTTGAACCTTCCTTTCGAACATATGTTTGATGCGAGTGACTTATCGATAGGAGGTGTATTAGGACAATGTTGTGATAAAACACCTTATGTCATTACCTATTCAAAAAAATACTTAAATGATGCCCAAATAAACTACACCACTACTAAAAAAGAGTTACATACTATTGTGTTTTCCGTAGATAAGTTTAGGTCCTACCTCTTGGATCCCCCATCACTATGGTCACTGACCATTATGTACTAAAATACCACTTCCAAAAAATAGGATAAGGCTAGACTAATTAAGTGGGTACTTATCTTACAAGAATTTGACCTCACAATCATGGAAAAAAATGGGGTTGAAAATGTTGTAGATGACCACCTCTCTAGGATAAAATTCAAAGACAAATTTTCTCACCTCTTTGTGTCAACTTCATTCCCTAATCAACAACTAGACTCCATGAGTGAATGACCTTGGTATGCCAACATAACCAATTTCCTAGTTACATGAGTCATTCCAATATTTTTTGGGACTCAAGGAAGAAGGAAATGTCTTTTCTAATGTCAAAAACTATGTGTTTGATGATCCATACATCTATAAGTTTTGTCCTGACCAAGTCATTAGGAGGTGTTTCCTAGAAAACGAAGAAGAATCTATCCTTAGATTCTGTCATAGAGAGGCATGTGGGGGACACATTTCCTCTAAGAAAACATCATCTAATATTATTCAGCGTGGTCTCTTCAAGGCCACCCTCTCATGGGACTACTACACATTTTTTTTAAATCTGTCCAAAGTGTCAACAAGTAGGGTGCATCACAAAAAGCAATCAAATGCCACTCACTCCCATCATGGTAGTTGAAATCATTGACTGTAGGGGAATTGATTTCACGGGTCACTTTAAAACACTAGGTGATATCCTTACGTTGTCATAGTTAATGATTATGTCTGAAAATGGGTTGAGTCCATTCCCACAAAATCCAATGATCATCAAACCATGATTAGTTTCCTAAAAGAATAAATCTTCTCTAGATTTGGAATTCCTAGGGCTATCATTAGTGACCATGGAACTCATTTTTCACAATTGTCCATTTTCATCACTCATGGACAAGTATGGAATTTCCCAAAAATTTTCCAACACTTTCCACCCATAAAGAAATGGTCAATCTGAGCTAACCAATAAATAAATTTAACAAATTCTTGAGAAAAATATTAATCCATCTCAGAATTATTGGTTAAAAAACTCTTATATTCCCATTGGGCCTATCTAACAACATTAAAAACCATTTTAAGAATGTCACCATATAGGTTGGTTTATGGTAAGGCATGCCATTTTTTGTAGAGACTGAACATATAGCCTTTTGTGCAATTAAGAAAATGAATTACGACCTCTCATTAGATGACTAAAAAAAATAAAATAGATCTAAATGAGCTCGAAGAACATAAAATGGATCCTCATAAAAATTCAAGGCTCAATAAAGAAAAGGTACATGTCTACCAATCTCTAAACCTTAAAACCAAGTAAATGGAACTAGGAAAACCTATTCTTTTGTATAATTTTACTCATCACTTATACCCATGAAAATTAAGGTCTAGATGGTCAGGTCTATACATAGTGCATACGGTGTACCCCCATGGGGCTGTTGAAATTCAAGAACCCACCAATGTTAAAACATTTAAAGTTATTGGTCATAGAGTCAAAACATTCATAGAACCACTCCAAAACATGAAGTTGATGAAGAATTTTGTGAATATACCTTATATGCCAAAAATAATTAATCAATTAGGGGTCAAAGTTGATCTTACGTTGTTAATTAATGTGTTTCATGGTAGGAAACCCTTGGTTATCATGTTTCCAATCATTTTGTTGTTTTAATCACATTTATATTGGATTAGTGAATCATTTATGTATAATTTTATTCTACCTCAGACCTTTGACCGATTTTTCTCTTAGGAGTATATATGGGTATAGAATGGGAGCACTGTATTCATCCATTTCATGCAGTGTGATCCCTGAGTACTACCTTACCAAGAAATTAAACAGAACACAATGTATCATAAGTTTGATTTAAAAAACAAAAAAATGAAAGCAATAAAAATGATGAGACTTGGTATTAAATATTTGTTGTGTTGTTTTTTTGTCTGGTTTGTTCTTGTTTGTATCGTTCAATGACCATTTTGGGTGATACATATTCAATCAAGGTTGTACCTACATCTCCCATGTGAACACAGAGTGATTTGGGAGTACCGCCATCATCATTATGAAGCCACTAGGTGAATTTGTTCCATACCCTTTCCAACTCATTCCCCCACACGCATTGAACTCTGTTTTCTTTTTAAGAAACTATGGACAGTTTCAGTCTATGTTGTGGTGTGTGGAAAAAAATTATTGTGAAAAAAACATTGAAAAAAAGTAAAATTATTTTATCATTAATATAATAACATCAATTATCACATTGAAAATACATTGAAAATAATTATTATTTCCTTGAATATTAATTTAATTAATGATTAAGTTTACAAGAATTGATTTTGGAGGTTTCGTTGTCCAATGATAATTTTCATCATTTTTATTTTCATCCATTATATCAAAATGCCACAATGCGCATCTATTAGACTATGGGGAACTAATTTGAATTCAGGGGGAGCCATAATAAAAAGCGTAGACTAGTTTGATTTTAAAGAATAATATGAGTATTCAAAAAATAATAAATAAATAAAATAAAAAATTGCATGTAGAGAAGTGGATTGATAAAATGCGAGGCTTTCGATAATTTGGGATCATGACTATAGAGTTGTCTAGCCTAGAGTTTTTCACTCTATATTTCTCTATGGTAATATGACTTTGTTTTTGACCTTGTTAACTCAAGATGGTGCATGTGTATGTGGGCTTCACTTGGTTCCCTAAGGCCTTTGAGCAGGGAAGTCCTAGAAAAAGTCTTGGCACAAGGGTTAATATGATTAACTGCAATCTCAATTACTATGGAAACATTGAAAAAAAAATTAATACTCATTTTAGGATAAAATGTGTTTCCACCTAGAGCTTCTATGATTTCCCCCTTTAATGATAATAAACCCATATATCTATTGTGATTCACAACACATCATTTCACCTAATTAAGTTGGATAAAGTATGATGATGGATTTGAACAATGGGATGAGATTTCTATTAGGATCTGGTTTTAAATACATCTTTCTTAAAATTCATTTTATACGTTATGAAGAGATATTTGTGTATAGTTTACATTGTGAGTCTGGTTGCTTATAATGTGTTTGGAAAAAAGAATTCAAATATAATCTTTAAATTATTTGCTCGGGACTAGAAAATATCAAGATGGGAGGTGTGATTATCCAAAAAAACAAATATTTTAATTAAATTTTAATGGTATTAAATGTTCATTTTTGATCTTATGGGACTGAGTTAGTGGATTTTAATTTTGAACAACCATTCCCATCATTTGTGCACTTCATGCCTAATATACACCAATTTAGGCCCAACGATTCATCTAATTTTAAGAAATGTAATTATGCATATTTTAATTTGATATTTTGTGAAATGGATATATACTTAAATATGAACATTTTTTATTCAGGGATCAATGGAGGTTTCATAAATGATAATGGAGATATTTGGCGATGAAAGGAAACGATTCTGGAGAAGGCATATTGGACACCAACCCACTAATGAGAATGCGGGGCCCCCAATATTGGACAACATGTAAGGACCGAGTTGAAGTAATGAACTCCTTAGAGGGGGTGGGGGGAATTGGTGGTACCCCTTTTTCTTCTTTTAAGTCCCCTTAAAATGACAACAACCTTTGTCTTCTGTTAAAGATATAATTCCCTGCTGAGAAACAAACAAGCACACATCTGAATGAACATATAAATTTACAAGTTTCACTATTCATTAAAAATAGTTACGTCCTTGATATGGTTGGGAATAATCCATCACCATACAATCTACTAAGAAATCAATCCTTGGATTACAATGAGTAGGATATACCCTTATACTCATGAAGCTCTATGAAAAAATCACTCCAGTGCGTGTGCACACGTAAGCAAATTCAGCACAAATATTCACTTCCCTACCCAGAAGAAAGGAAAGGACTTCTTGGACTAGAGATAGATCAAATACATTCAGAACATCCCATTCCGAATGTCCACTCTGAATTCTTCACTCTGAATTTTCTTCTTCACTCCGATTCTTCAATCCGAGTCTTCCTCATTCTGAGAAACTCAATACGGTGACAGCCAGTACTGATTCCCCATTCCGAATCTCCACTCTGAATTCTTAACTCCTAATTTTCTTCTTCACTATGATTCATCAATCAGAGTCTTCCTCAGATTGAGAAACTCAATATGGTGAAGGCCAATACTGATTCCCCATTTCGAATCTCCACTCTGAATTCTTCAATCTGACTTTCCACTCCAAATATCCACTCTGAATTCTTCGCTTTCACTCCGATTATTCAATCTGAGTTTTCTTTAATCCGAGAAACTCAATACGGTGTCAACCAGTATCAAATTCTCGTTTCAATTGAAACTGCAATGAAAACTCAGTTGGCCACACACTTCTTTCTCTCTCTAGATTATCAGAGATTCTCTCACTAAAGCATCATAAATCAAATTACTTAGTACTCTGATATCCTTTTATAGGTGCTCCAAAGTGTTCTTAGGCGGGAAACCAGAATATTTTTTCGGTCACTTAAATTCACCCAAATCTTAATTTATCCTGAATACATGGAGTAATTAAGACTCTGTCAAAACTTCTAGAATCTTCTAGAATTTTCTTCCCCTTATCTTGATTTAGAGCTTAGGCCTTTTCTAGATCCGACCTTGTTACGCAGGTTTCTCAGATTCACATTATCGGATCCACTCTTTTGATTTCTCACTATCATATTCTTAGATCCACTCTTATTTGCTTCATCAGCATGACACCATTTCAATTCTCAGTATGAACCTTCTTTATTCATCGATACTGAAGATTTTGAACTCTCGGTATGACTCCTCTAGATATCAATACGACTTCACCAGTTCTCGATATGGCATTCTGGTTTTCTGTACGACTCTTCCTGTTTCTCGGAACGACTTTTGGTTCTCGAGACGACTTCTTTGATTCTCTGTACGAATTCAGGATCTCTGAACTACTTCTGGTTCTCGGAATGGCTCTTCCAAATTCTCGGAACGAATTTTGGTTCTCGATATGGCTTCTTTGATTCACGGTATGACTTCATGTTCTCGAAACATAATCTAGTTCTCAAAATGGACTTCCTGATTCATAGAACGAATTTTGGTTCTCGATACGACTTCTTTGATTCTCAATACGACTTGAGGTTCTCGGAATGACTTCTGGTTCTCGGAACAACTTTTGGTTCTCAGAACGGCTCATCTTGATTCTCGAATTGAATTTTTGTTCTCGATACAACTTCTTTGATTCAACTTTTGCCTGCATCGTGAGTACTTTCATGTACTCACAAATTTAGAGTTACAAAACAGAAAATCATTATCACAATTAATTCCTTCACATCTCCTATTATCCAGCTTTTGAGAATTTTCAATTTCCTCGTTCCGAACTTCTCAATTTCCAGACTCCGATTTCTAGACTCTGAATTCATTGAACACCAGGTTCCGAATGTTAAATATACTCGGTTCTAAATCATCAAACTTCCAGCATCCGAATTCTTAGAAATTATAGGTGTCTTTCCGTCATGAAAACATCCTCAAGATCTACAAAAGTCAATCCTTGAAAACCATCTCTTCCTTCAGCTTGGTCCTAAAGATCTCCCCCTTTGGATTTTTTAGTCAACCAAGTTTTCATAAATCACCAAACTTGGAATCCTCAGGCAAAGGATTACTTATCAATAATTCTAAGCCTAAGTGAGCTAACTCATTTATAGGAAACAAGAATCATTGACAGAAAAACCATGCTGTCCACAGGTAGTGAAAAGGACATATTCAGCTTCATACTTCCTGTAAACAACTTCAACATATTTCCTACAACAACTCCAACAAATAGTTAGAATAGTTGAAATACACAAACAATGCTGAGTTCACAGCTTACCCACAACTATCTATTTGAACATTAGTTTTATGATACAAACATCTTCTCCCCCTTGACAAAAAAAATCCAAAGGTAAGAAGAGAGATGGGACGGTTCGACATACATTATCCTTGAAGAGAAAGATGTTGGACATCCATGTTCAACCATAATCTTTAGAATTATTCCTTTGGAAGAGGTTTCGTGAAAATATCAGCAAATTGTTCAGTAGATGAAACATTTTCAAGTTAAGTTCATTATTTTCCACATGCTCTTTGATGAAATGATATTTGATGATAGTATGCTTTGAACGAGAATGATGGACTGGATTCTTGGTAAGATTAATCGTGCTTTGATTTTCACAGCCCAAGATCAAGGGAAGCTTCACTTCAACAAACAAATCTTTCAATTGTGTCTTCATCCAGATAAGTTGAGTTGCAGCCATAGTGGCAGCAACATATTCAAATTCAGCCGTACTAATTGTCACAAAATTTGTCTTCTCCGAGTGCCATCCAACACAACTTTTTCTTATAATGAACACTCCACCAGATGTGGATATTCTATCCTTAACAATTTCTGCCCAATTTTCATCTGAATATCCAAACAAATCAATGTTATTTGAGCCACTATACTTGATTCTGAATTCTTCTATGCCTTTTATATTTCTGAGAATTCTATTTCCAACAACAAGATGTGATTTTTTAGGAGCACTCTGGAATCATGCACATAAGGTAATAGAAAAAAAAATATTTGGTCTTGATGCAGTATGGTATAACAAACTTCCAATCAGCTTTCGATATTCTTTCTGATCAACTTATTTTCCTTCATCATCTTTGCTTAGCTTCGTTCCCACTGAGATAGGAGTTGATACAAGTTTTGAGTTTTCCTTCCCAAACTTCTTAAGAAGTTCCTTATCATAGATTTTTAGGGAGAGAAAAATGAATTCTTTCTATTGAAAATTTTTTAACCCAATAAAGTATCTCATTTCACCCAACATGGACATCTCAAAGACATTATTCATTTCTTCAGAAAATCTTTCACAGCTTCTTTCATCATTTCAAGCAAAAATAGTGTCGTCAACATAGACAATCACAATGAGAGAAAGATCTTGTCTTTCCCTGATGTACAGATTGTTTTCAACTCTTCCTTTCTTGAATTTCATCTCCTTTAAGCAAGTGTCCAGTTTGGAATACCATGCTCTTGGTGCTTTCTTTAGCCCATACAAGGCTTTCATCAACCTACACACATAACTTTCACTCTTCCCAACAACAAATGCACATAGTTTCTCAATATAAACTTATTATTTGATATCACCATTAAGAAATGCGGATTTAACAACCATTTGAAATATTTTGTAGCCCCATTTTGCATCAATAACAAGAATGATTCAGATAGTTTCTAATCTGGATACCGGAGAAAAATTTTCGTCAAAGTCAATTCCTTGAATATGGGAGTATCCTTTTATAAACAAATCTTGATTTATTTTTAATAAATTCACCTTCTTCATTCAACTTGTTCTGAAAGACCCATTTGGTGCCAATAATGTTCTTATTTTCAGGCTTGTTTACGAGTTCCCATGTGTCATTCTTTTCAATATGATCCAATTCTTTATTCATGTCTTGAAACCATTCTAAATTCTCAAAGGCTTCTTTAACATAAGTTGGTTCCACTTTGGAATAAAAAGATGTATGTGATATAGAATTACATGTTCTTCTTGTTTGAACCATGTGACGTTGATCACCAATAATATTATGATCTTGCACTTGTTTCATCAGCCTTAGATAAGTTTATCGTGTTCCTTCCTCATCACTTGATGTGGCTGAATCTGATTCGTCATCTTGATTAGGATTACAGTTCATTGCATCCTTATCAGAATCGTCAACTTCATCTTCCTTATCTTCCTTGTATGTCTGGACATTCTTATCTTTCCCCGAATTTTCAATGACTTTTATATCAACTGTATCCACCACTCTTCCTGTTTCGTTATTAAAGCATTTATAACATCTTTCTTATGAAGCATAAACAAGAAAGATTTCGTCTTCTCCTTTCTGCTCAAATTTTCCAGTACTTCCACCTTTATTTTTTATGATGCATGGGCTCCCAAAAACATTTTCATGCTTCATACTTAGAGTAATTCCATAGAAAAGTTCATATGATGTCTTGTTTGATTGGAGCCTGTAGAAACATCGATTTTGAATATAAACAGTTGTACGTGTAGCTTGTCTCCAAAAGTAATGAGTAAGGCCAAGTTTAAGTAACATGGTTCTTCCCATCTACACCAAGCTTCTGTTCTTTCATTCAGCAACCCCATTTTGTTTAGGAGTATATAGAGCGCTGTATTCATGATGAATCCCATGATTCTCAAGATATTTATCAAATTCTTCACATCTATACTCACCACCATTATCTATTCTCAATTTCTTTACAGAGTAATCACATTCTTTCTCAACTTTCCTTCTGACGATTTTAAACATTTTCAGGGTGTCTGACTTGTGCTTCATAAACATAACACATGTAATGCGAGTAAAATCATCAATGAAGATGATGAATTACTTGTCTCCATTTTGTGATTGTTTTCTCATCGGGCCACATATATCAAAATATATTAGTTCAGGGGGTTTTTTTGAACAAATTTCAACCTTCTTATGAAAAACACTTTTAATCTTTCCATTCTGACAGGTAGTGCAACACCAATCTCTTCTTCTTGGCAAATCTATAATATCTCAAACATTGTCCCTTTGAGATAACTTGCTCATATTTATCTGACACATGTGTCCAAGTCTTCCGTGCGACAACTGATTTTCTTCCACTATGGTCATGTAACATGAGTTTTATGAATTTCCAACTTGAAACATATTTCCTTTGGTTCATTGGCCTCTTGTAACAATCTTTCCATCATCTTCACTTTTCACAATAAACCCATATTTCTTGAAAATAACTTTGTTACCCTCATCACACAATTGTGATACACTCAGTAGGTTGTGCTTCATCCCATCAACATATAGAGTATTCATGGAATTTAATTTTTCCTTCTCAATGACGGCTGATCCAAAACCGTTGATTTTTGAAGATTCATCATTGCCAAATGACACTGTGCCTTATTTAAACATCTTCATAGTCTTTAGAAACTTCAAGTATCAAGTCATATGTGATGAACACCAACTATCAAGTATCCAAGGTCATTCTTCCTTGGTTACTTTTAGAGTATTTTCAAAAACAAGATCTTTTTCTTCTTTCACTTATTTCTTCACCTTTAGCTTCTGAGAATTAAGAGATTTTGGTTGAGCCGGTGACAACAAAAGAAATACTTTTGAAAGGTGTCCACGTTGTTCAGACCTTTCACAAATGGACTCCAGAGGCTGGAACTTATTTTCTGTCTTGACTTCATTCTTCTAAACTTTCTTCAAGAAAAACTTATCACCCTTCTTCCATTGAAGAGATTAACTCCCACTAAATCTCTTCATTTCATAACTTGTGGGGTGGTGGTAATAATGTTGATTGAACCAACACATATTCGATGTATGCCCGAATCCACCACAATACCAACTATACCCATAGAAGGAGTACCTTTTTCTAAAGATTTTGTTCTGATACTTCTTTGTTTCTCTTTCTTTATCCCCACCAACCATTCTTTTGTCAGCAAGGTTGCTATGCTGGAATTATGATTTTGCTTGTTTTTCACCAGTGTTAGACTTAGGTTTCTTTGAAACATCAGAGTTCCCAGTAATGTTTTTCTTGGACACATAAGTAACTTTCTCGGCTTTCTTCTTCACAAAAAACACTTTATTATTCTGTTGAATTTTCTTAGAATGTGCTTGTTGAGTGCCTTCACCAATATCAGTAGTAGAGTTTTGAAAACAAATATTTATTTATTCAACTTCTGAGAGATTTTTCTGAACAATCTCAAATTCTTCCTCTTTTCCTTCATCTTTACTCTCATGTGCTCATTTTGATTTTTATCATCTTCAAGATACTTCTTCAAGTCTTAAAGCTCTTTCACAAGTTCTTATTTATCATTGGCTTGATTGGATGATGAGAAACATTCATCTTCCAACTTTTTGTTAAGCTTCTCCATCCTTGTGATCTTCTCTAAACATTCCTTCAATTCTTTTTTCTGATGCATCTCAAGATGAGTTTCTTTTTCTTCTGAGCTGCTGATTCTGAAATCTTCATCATTAATTGTTGCAATGAAAGTATTTTCCACACCATGCTCAGCTGATTTTTTGGATTCAAAATCACTTTCTTCATCTTCTTCATTTATGGATAGAAATATTTTTCTCTTGGATTTGAAGAACGTATTTTCTTTTCCCGACATTCCTTTACCAACCTGCTTCTTCCATAACATTCTTGGATTTCATTCTTCTTCATCATTGTCTTCTTATTTCGCTCTTCGAGGAACGTTAAACGCAATGTGGCCAATGCCTCCACATTCAAAACACTTCAAGGCAAGTTTTCCCTTTTATTTCCCTGTGCGTCTTTTAACATTTTTAGAAAACAAGGATAAAATATCGTTAAGATTTTTACATACGTTTCATTCAGAGTCAGAGTCACCAGCATCTTATTCAATCCATATCTTATTAGACTTTTCCTTCTTCATGGCTTTGAATGATAATTCTATTTCAACCTTTGTCTTGGTCTTCATAGCATTCTCCCTTCTCATCTCATAAGTAATGAGATTGCTATTCAAATCATCAAGAGATAGAGTATCTGAATCTATGTATTCTAATGAAGATACCTCCACATAGAATTTATCATGAAGAATCCTCAATATCTTTTCCACAACATTAGATTATTTCAGTTCTTCACCAATACATATGATAGTACTAACAATATCATTTACCCTGATGAAGAAATCTCTAACAGATTCATGCTCTCCCATCTTCAAGTCTTTATACATTAATCTCTAGATCTGATGTTTTTCCTTCTTGGCTTTTGTATTGCCTTCGTATATGTTTTTCAATTTGTCCCATATACCTTTGGTTGTGGCCACTCCTTTTACTCTCAAGAATTCACTTTCAGAAAGTGAAGACAATATAACATTCTTGGTTCTTACATCATTCTCATGAAACTTCTTGTCAATAGGTGTAAGAGGAACATTGTCTTCAATGAGGGGAAACCCAACTCTTGGAGCTCCAAGAAATTCATAACTAATAGACATGAGATACGGTAGAATTATATCCTTCCATATGTGATAGTTCTTCCCATTGAATACCAGAATTATTTTATTGTTCACACAATTTAGATTCTCCATTAGTAAGGAAAAAAGGCAACCTCCCTCTGATACCACTTCTAAGGACCCAGTTCAAGTAATGAACCACTGAGAGGGGGGGGGGGGTGAATCAGTGCTACCCCTTTATCTTCTTTTAATTTCCCTTAAATGAGAACAAACTTTGTTTCCTATTAATGATATACTTCCATACTGAGAACGAAACAAGCACACATCTAAAGGAACTCAGTAATTTACAAGGTTTACTATTCAATAAAAATATCTACGTCCTTGGTATGGTTGGAATCGATCCAGCACCATACAATCCACTAAGTAAACAATCCTTGGATTACAACGAGTATGATATACCCTTACACTCATGAAGATCTGTGAAACAATCACTCCAGTGCATGTGCACCCTCTTAGCACAATAGGGCAAAGTCTCTTTTCTTGTAACAACGTATGTTACCTGCACTTCCTTTCAAATACACAAGTGTATGAAAGGTCAAAAAAATCGTAACTTCCTTACCCTGAAGAAAGGAAAGGACTTCTTGGACTAGAGATAGATAAATTACAGTCAGAACATCCCATTCCTAATCTCCACTTCTATTTCTTCACTCCGAATTTTCTTCTTCACTCTGATTCTTCAATCTGAGTCTTCCTCAGTCTGAGATACTCAATATGGTGACAGCCAGTAATGATTCCCCATTCCAAATCTCCACTCCAAATTCTTCACTCTGAATTTTCTTCTTCACTCTAATTCTTCAATCCATGTCTTCCTCATTCTGAGAAACTCAATACGGTGACAGCCAGTACTGATTCCCCATTCTGAATCTCCACTCCGAATTCTTCACTGAAAATTTCCACTCCGAATCTCCAATCTGAATGCTTCACATTCACTCTGTTTCGTCAATCTAAGTTTTCTTTAATCCGAGAAACTCAATACAGTGTCAACCAGTATCAAATTCTCATTTCAATTGAAACTGCAATGAAAACTCTGTTGACCACACACTTATTTCTCTCTCTATATTATCAGATCTTCTCTCACTACCACATCATAAATTAATTTACATAGTACTCTGATCTCCTTTTATAGGTGCTCCAAAGTGTTCTTAGGAGGGAAACCAAAATATTTTCCCGATCACTTAAATTCACCCAAATCTTAATTTATCCGCAAATCTCGGAGTAATTAAGACTCTGTCAATTCTTCTAGAATCTTCTCTAATATTCTTCCCCTTCTCTAGATTTAGAGCATTGGAATTTTCCGGATCCGACCTTGTTACGCAGGTTTCTCGGAGTCACATTCTCAGATCCACTCTTTTGATTTCTTGGTATCACATTCTCGGATGCACTCTTATTTGATTCCTCAGCATGAAACCATTTAAATTCTCAGTATGACGCTTCTTTATTCATCGATACCAATGATTTTGCAATCTCATTATGACTCCTCTCGATCTTGATACGACTTCACCAGTTCTCAGTACGACATCCTGGTTCTCAGTATGGATCTTCAGGATTCACGGAATGACTTTTGGTTCTCGATACGACTTCTTTGATTCTCGGTACGACTTCAGGTTCCCAGAACAACTTCTGGTTCTCAGAACGACTCTTCCTGATTCTTGGAATGACTTTTAGTTCTTGATAAGTCTTCTTCGATTCTTGGTACGACATCAGGTTCTCGGAACGACTTTTGGTTCTCGGAACGACTCTTCTTGATTCTCAGAATGGATTTTGGTTCTCGATAAAACTTTTTAGATTCTCAGTATGACTTTAGGTTCTCAGAACGACTTTTGGTTCTCGGAACGGCTTCTGGTTCTTATAACAGCTCTTCCTGATTCTTATAACGGCTTTTGGTTATCAATACAACTTCTTCGATTCAAATTTTTCTTGCATCATGATTACATTCATATAATCACAAATTTAGAGTTAAATAATAGCAAAGAATCATCACAATTAAAGCCTTCACATCTCCAATCAGCCAGCTTTTGAGAATTTGCAATTTCTCGGTTCTGAACTTCTAAATTTCCAGACCTCAAATTCCAGACTCGGAATTCTTCGAACACCATGTTTCAAATGTTCAATATAATCAGTTCCAAATCATCACACTTCCAGCTTCCAAATTCTTTGAAATTCAAGGTGTATTTCCTTTATGAAAACATCCTCAAGATCAATAAAAGACAATCCATGCAAACCATCTCTTCCTTCAGCTTGGTCTTAAAACCACTAAAGCTCAAATTGCATGGAATTCTAGAAGAAATATATAGGAAAAAATAAGTCTACTAAATCTAATGCTAATTCGGCCTCCATGGTGGTTATTAAGGTGGCCCAAATAGAATATCTAAACCTGGTCCAGAATCTGCTGCTTAGAATGTTATCCTACTAAATCGTCCATAAATCCCGAGCCACAACTCTAAATAGACCCAAATTTTATAGAAGTCTAGAACAAATCATGTGACATAAAACACTCTACTTTAGCCTACTGAGATTCAATTATATGCTTACCCAAACAAGACGATCTTTCTAGGAGAGACAGGGAGGATAAAAAGTCATGGAGGGAATCAATTTCTCCACTACTTGCCACCACACTAAGGCCTAAAATAATTTAATAATTGGGAATACATTGATTGAGGCTCGACCTAAGGCTTCAAAATTGCCTATTTAAGGTATTGGTATTTAGGGGTATGGGATTTATTGTTTTTTTGATGTAATGTTATTATTCAAAAGTTCTTTTGTAATGTTTTAAATTTCCATGAATATTCCTTTTTAGTATTTAAATTTTCTTAATCAATATCATTATCTTCTATTTTCCCCATTTTCATTAATTAAAACTCTATAATCACAAACCATAGTGATATATCTGTGTTTTGGTGAATTAGTTCACACATAGGTGTGAATTTAATTCACACACATGGAGCAGTGCTCGTTATTTCTGCAGTTTTAATTTTTTTCAATCCAATTATTCTAAGTTTTATTCTACCCACCTTTGAGAGTATACCATCAATAGAGGGATAACCCTTTAATGGGTTGATCATATAAAGAAGAAAAGGCTCGATTGAATTATTTTTATAAAAAAAATTGATGTTAATTAGATAACTAATATAAGACTTCCTTTCTTTAGTTATTTCCTATCTTTATCTTCACTATGTTTAAGGAAGCTAAATCCAAGTACTAAAATGACCATATAACTTGGAGAGATTGTGAATTTTGTTCTCTAAGTGTGTAGGGGATTATTAATTGAATTTAGTTAGCATAAAAACAGAAAATGATGAAGGTAGTGTAACTTTGAAGAACATATTCATCAAGAATTAATAAAACCAAAATTGTCTAATGAATTAAAATTCATTCAATAAACACCATTCATAATCCTAAGATCAACCCATTTTCATTGAATTTAATTAACTTCTGATTCTTAGTCTTCTTTAAGACCATCTAAAATGAAAACCATGTTGGCCACTTCATAGCCCATAATCCATCTAATAGGTTGAGTATCTTAGGTATCTTCTAGGGTCTCAGTGTATTCGACAACTGAAGCTAGACTACAAGGCTCATTCTACCTTCATGTCTTGGGTAAATTTGAGCGTGAATCATGAAGAAAACACCAAATTATTTTAAACCACTCTTATATATTGCTACCAATTAGGTTGTTGTATTTATCATTTATTTAGCATAGGATTAGTGTGAGTCATGAACATTTCATTATATTAAATAATTTAAAAATATCAATTCATTTGAAAATTTATTGGTTACATATTTTTGGAGAAATTGTTAATTAAATTATTTTTTTTGTTAAATCAATCACTATTATTCATGTACTAGTATCCTTCACCATTGAAATCTAAAAGACTTTTTTTTTAAAATTAAGTGGAAGGGATCGATATTTCTTTTGATAATGATTGATACTTTTTACATGAAAACCATAAGAAATTAATTAGGTATGTGGTCTTTCCTACTATAGACTTACAACTCCTTATCCATTGAATGGATTTCCCTATCCTGATGTCCTGACTTAGATTTCCTCAAAACTTGTCTCCACATTTTTATCAAACATATATTCATTATTAATGTGTATATATTTTCAGTTAATTAATCCTAAAAGACTCATGAGAACTCCGAGATAATTGTATGTTTCTAAACTTTCACCATTTAATACACATAGTTTTTTGGTTCCAATTCCAATCAAGTAATGAATGTCATTGTCTTACTTAATATTATGTTAATGAATTGTAATAAATTGATGCATAAATTTTTTCATGTTTTTTCTTTAGTTGTATTGTTAATATTAATTGGATGTTATGTAATTAATTAACCATAATAGATAAAGAATTTAAACACAATTATATTATTTAATTTCCATATTTTCATATTAGTTCTTTCATTTATGTGACTATGATCTTTCATAATAAAAATAAACAACACATAAACAGAAATAAATAATAAATTAAATGGTAGAATACTGAGATTATCTAAAGGTTGATTTAAATAGGATAAATTAATTCAATCTATGACCTAGGGTAATAACTACATTTTTTATCCATGGTATGAGTTATACCATTCCACCTATACAAATCCGTGTCATCAATTTAGCATCATCATAGTTCTGTCTTGAACTACCCCCACATGACTTGTGATAATCTTTTAATTACGATTATTTTTTACTTACACATAGGTGAGAGGAAGAAAAGGATTGGTTAAAGGTGATTAGTTAAATATCCATTGACACACGAGTCCAAAATTATAATGGAGAGTGGGAAGACTCACATGACATCATTTAATGTAATATTAGAAAAATATAAACCCATAAGATAAATTTTATCCAATGATTTCCTACACATACACAGTTCTTAGTCAAGATCACGATCAGTCACAGATGCAAGGAATATACAAAAAGAAACATGCTTAAATGTATTTATCTATTATTTCATTTTTATTAAGATAGAAATTATTTTCCTAATTAATAAATAAATTAATTAATTAATTCCATTACATTATAATGATAATTCAAATTTTATTGGATATACCCATCACTAATGTAATTTGTAGAAAATTAAATACAGAACCAACAAATAATTATTTATTACAATAAATTAAATGATCATTTAAAATATATCAAATCCTTATTAAATTTTCAAACACACATTAGGTGATATCATAGTCAACATTATATTCGTATTAATGAAGAAAGCTATCAATGAAAAATATGGAGAAATCCAAGGCCTAAGGAGGCCTAGAATAAAGGAGTGTGAGTGCATACCCTCTGATCAAATTAACCCTTTGGGTCTAAAATATTTAATTTTGGGAAAACATGTCATATTTGAGTCATGATTTTCTATGGATGAAGGGTGATCTATAACTTTATTTCCCTCAAACCATGAATCATCCATGTGTATATTATCGTTGAGGTGGGATCTGCATTTTCTAATAATGTAGGATATAGACCATGGGGTGGAGCCTTTTCTATCCAAATATTCAAGAATGATCATGTAGTTCGTTTCAACTTGAGTGATGTCAATATTTCCCTAGAATAAATGGTTTGACCCATTGAGCATTGCTTCAGCCTCCGCCCAAATAGAATTTCCTTAACCATAAAAGTTGTAAATTCCATGATGAAACTTGCTTATGGGTCACTAACAACCACTACTTATCACATGACTACAAAGTTGCATGATTCATATGTATTAATCTCAAAGATTTTGACTAGTGGATTCAAACAAACCCATTTTCCATTTGATTTATTACTGGGAGGTTAAACTAGAGAAGCACTTACTTGAAGAGATCTCAATATAGAATAATCGTGCAATTTAATGATATAACGAACCATGTAGACAAGTAAGTACTTTTTTCTCATAACAATGGCACTCCCTTTGGATTGAAACCCCTTATATCTACCCTTGTTCAGAGCCTACATATGCATAAGTATATGGAACTGATAACAATTGACCTTGCTATCTTTTCCAGACTTGTAGCATTCTATCCATGGAACCATCACTCCAAAAGTGGGTTGTTAAGTAAATTTTGAGAGGATAATATAGTAAACTCATTGATAAAGCTCCAAGAAACATGATACCATTATCCTTCAAAGAAGAGATGAATCATGCTCATCTTTCGATGATTTTTACAATAGTTACATCCCATACCATACTAATTCTGACCTTATTATTATTGTCATCTATCGAGACTTCTTTGTTATTTATCCACTAGGTGAAAAAGTTATTTTTTGTTGGAATTTTCTTCACCATACCATTCCATTACAACTATCCCCCTGATCCTGGGATGTCAAGATCCTTCAAAAGTAACTTTTTTGCTAATGTCACCATGTTGGAATGAGTGATTTTTTTTTTCAAGATATGATTCAATAATAATTAGATCATTTATATCTTGTTGATTCTTGTTCAGAAAGGGCTTGATAAATAGAGGATTCAAAATAGCCTTTATAAATGAGATTGTTAGAATAGGGAAACCCAGAACAACAATTGCCGAACCTACCCAGTAATACTACCAAAAGAGGATTCTAACTTTCCCAACCATCCATGAGGAATGATATTGGCGGTTTTGAATGAGGGGGAAAATCATATACCTGAAAGGAGAGGAATGTGAAATTAGAAAATCCATGTTTTTGTGGATTTTTAGGACATGACCATTTCCCATAGAGTGAATTATTCTATAATTTCACAAGTGATGTTTTCATTCATTAAGTGTATAGTGTCAAAAAACTACTCACATTAATCTCACCTTCATGGATGGTCCTTTCAATCCAAACCCATGATGCCAATGTGAATTTTTCATGAATATAGTGTATCAAAGTCACACTCTTAGTGATGCACCATGTTTACTTGGCCAGGCTACATGGAATGTACATTCCAACTATATTCCTTGTATCTGCTTTCCATGTCCCAGGTTGGCCTTATCAACACACAGTGTGAAATAATTGAACCATGTGTAATTAACTTCTCGAAAGAGCTAGGTATAATGTCCAAGGGTAGAGCACGTATCCTCTTTCTATAATCCATGTAACCCTATTTTACTAGGAAATTATTTGGTACTTCCCAATAGAATTACTGGTAATTCCTCATATATTCTTTAAAAAATTAAGAAAATTGAACAGTAAACATACATAATTAATATTTTGATAACATGTTAAAAAAATAGTTTTAATGAATTAATACCATGAAATAAATATGATCACCAGACAAATAAATAATTATAAATTTAAATGTGACCAATATGATAGAACTGGTTGGTTCTAGGCATAGTGGAAACGTACAATGGTGGGTGATATATTAAAATTGGTTTTAATATTTCAATTCCAAAATACGAGATAGAGAATCATAAAAATAATATTTCTAATAAATTTATTTTTTATCAGATGAAATGATTAATTAGGATTAATAACCTTTCTTTCTTGATGATGTTGATCATTAGAAAAGTCCCTTTCAGATTGCATTTGTTAGAATTTTCTGGATCAAAGTAAAGATTACCTATAGCGGTGATCCACGCATACTCTATTGATATCCAAGAAAGACCACTTAGTCTCTAAGATCTAGCATGGAAAATTGAATACCATCTGTTGTTCATTATATATCTCTCATTATTCAGTCATATATAAATCTTTAAACCATTCTTGTTCTTGAGAAGGGGAGAGATGGAGGAGATAAAAGTGATTTCATAGTTCATTGAAATTGTCTATTTTTTTGATATTTAATGAAATATAGAATAGATATAACCATCTATTTAAATTGAAAGGGTTTTGGATAAAGTATTATTTAATTACATTCTAGCCATTAAATAATATTTAAAACAAATAATAATAAATATATTATATAATATTAATTTTATTATTATTATTATTTAGTGGTGTGTGCCGAATTATGTAATAAAAATTAATATTAAATTATATTTTTAATTAATACTGTTCACCAAACATTTTCTTGGTATGTTCAAACAACTCTACCAGTTGTTGAATACCTGAATAAATATTTTATTTAGAAATAATTATTTTATTTACAATCCAGTGAATAAATATTTATTTAGAGATTCAATAAATAACCAAATTATTCAGAATCTAGTGAAAAAATAGTATATATAAATTCAAAAAATAAAATAAATTATTTATTAATAATCAAATAATTATTTCGTACCTTTGGAATATTAGTGGTCAATAAAACATGAATTAAATTATTCCTTAGTCATAAGAATATTAATTTATTCTAATAAATAGATTCAAAATAATATTTAATTGAGATCATCAGAAACACTTAATGTGTGACCCTCTATGAATCATTCATGTTGACATTAGGGGGTATACCTAACGTCCAATATTACTGCAACGAAATAGGTCAAGGAACCCAAGAGAGATAACTAAATGTCACAATTAAAATAAC
Source organism: Viscum album (assembly GCA_963277665.1). Classification (NCBI taxonomy): domain Eukaryota; kingdom Viridiplantae; phylum Streptophyta; class Magnoliopsida; order Santalales; family Viscaceae; genus Viscum; species Viscum album. Next base: position 1,708,515,474 of record OY728165.1, on the reverse strand, counting down.
CACATATGAATGATCATTATGTAATATAATCAATTTGTCACAATATATCATCAAAAAGGTTTCACATCCATATCTCCAACCAATATACCTTATATGTGATTCTTTCACTATAAAAAAAACACATCGTTACACAATTTCCATGGAATTTAGGGTGACTATTATTTTAGAATCAATGGGAAAATATTCCAGATTCCATAAATATGGAAGGGAAAATACATTCTTTAATTATTCATTAATGATATGTCACTCATGTCACACCCAATATAACCAAATTCATTTGGAACTTTTATTTACATGTTTCACAAAATACATCTATGTATATGAGTTGTAACATGGACTAATAAAAATATTAATGTTTAAGGACCATTATAGGCGCTGACATATAAATATATCTGATGACACTACAACATGATGAATTAATACTAGTGGGTATTCTTTTATAATCTCTGATCTTGGATATTACCATGTGTGAACTTCATGAGAATAATTCTCATCTTCTTAAGAGTACTCATACCTGGTATTCTATGTACTATGATTCCCATCATAGTTTGTTATCCAACTAAGGTACACTATTTTAGAATATTTTTATAGCACAAAAAGGTTATTATCATAGTGGGGAACTGCTATGGCTTTATCAATGCAACATATATTCAAGGAAATTATTACATTAGAGTGATATAGAGAAAAAAATACTAATAGGTTTTGTTAATATTCAAGGCATCAAATATAACTGTCATGAATGTTCAAGACACATGTCATAGGAAACAAAATGCAAAATATAAAATGTTATAATAAGGTATGTTCACTAATCTTAGATATTTGTAATGTCAATAACTAACCAAGGTTACCCATAAACCCAACACTCGACCCGATCCCTCACGTACCTGAAGGGCATTCCCGATCATCATGAGCTAGTGATAGAAACCCCTACATCAATCCACCAAACCAAGGGAATGATTTATCCCAACCCAAATAACCACATGGATTGAATATATATAGAAATACATAAATAGTGGAAGACCAAAAAATATATATATTCTAGACTATAATAAAACAACGAAAAAAACTACTGCAACAGTATCATAAATTCCAAAATACAAGTCAAATTGAAAAGTACTACAATAAACAACTACTCTAAGAAATGGCATGTAAAAAATACCAACGTCTCACCACCAGATTCTCAACCAGCTTATTGGAACCTCACCACCTCACTACAACGTCCTTCTTTTCCATGCACTAGAAAAAAACAATGGCCTATGCACGACCGAATTAGTGGGAAAGGTGTCAACTAACAGGCTAAGTAGAATCCTACCATAGTGTTCTATAACAATTCAATGTATAAAAAATCATTTACACTCATTTTTATATAAAACATTGCTTGATAAGTAGTAAAGTGGTTTTATGAGAAACATTGTAAACATTTCCATTTTCCCACAATTCTAATGAAAATCAGGTATATCAATTTCAAAAAATTGTTTCCATTTAATTTTACAGAAGAAAAAACATGAATATTAAGGATTAATAAAAAAGCCAAGAAGTACAAACCGGAAGAAAACACATCACAACACTATAGAATACAATAAGTCTAGTCTATAAACTAATCGTAACACAATAATAGAATTCCCAAAAAACTGTTCCTACAACACAAGCCTAAGAATAATAGGAATACCCCATGAGTACCCCTAGAAAATTCCACAATTAGTCGCCAAGAACAACAAGACTATAAAACATAGGAAATCCCCAAGACAAACCACCTTGATAATAACAATACAGTGGTTGATGTCCCCATGATAAACTTTCCACATATGTACCAAGGCTAACCCATGTACTCAATTTCACAATTCATTTTCAATTGAAAACCATTCAAAACTGTTTAATAATCCATTTTAATAACCAAGGAAACCATTTTTCCTTGAATTTTTTTTAAAACACACAAACCAATCATGCCAATTTCATTTGTAATCATATTTCAAAAGAAAAAAATATGTTCATTATCATAGGCTAGAGGTAGAACCACCTACCTCAAATTTCAGCTTGTACACACCCACGATAGAATCTGAAACCAAGGAAACCAAAAAACGTCAATGAATGCCCTCAGGAATGGAAATCTATAGCACTGAACCCAGTGAAGAAAAAGGTATTTGTAATGAGATCTCACAATGTATCTAGAAGAAACCAATAATAAACATACAACATTGGTAACCAGATTCGGCACCCCAAAGATAGGGTGCTACCATGATCAACTACAACAAAGAACCGGAAATAACACTTACTAGGAGAGATGTGCTTCATAAAATACAAATATCCAAATCAAATCAGATTGATTCGTATGGAGAGTCACCTATGAAAAATTCAAAGGGAGTGTTCTGGTTCTAAGGTAAAGAGGTCTGAGAAGAAAGGTCCGATAAAAACTAAAATATTTGTAACTTAAACCTGGATGTGGTTTGGCTCCTAACGTGTACCTCAGGTACACAATGTGTTGTCCAATATGGATAAGTTATAATGAAAAAAAGTCACCTCATGTTAAAAACAAACAGTTTTTCCAGTCACATCATATAATCCCCAACCACGATGTGTACCTTAGGTACATGACATATATCTGCTCTGAAGACTTCCTAAAAACAAGAAAACCACTTCTATGTACTTTGATCCAAAAAGAAACTTATAAAAATGAAAAACATACTCAATCAAGGTAATGAGATATTACAAACTTCCAACCATAAAGATCTCTATCATTAGGAATTCATGTGGAATATATAATCCTGAGAAAAATATGTATCCACTACTCCCTCATCAATGACTTGTGAAACCAAGTATCATGAGAATCTGATCCTTATTGCCATAAAACCATGACCAATGGAATAAATATCCCATTAAAGACTTTTTTCTAAGAGACAATGATCTCAAATGGATTCTCCAAAATAGAAAAATCGGACTCTAACACAATTTTGTTCCAACATAGAATGTGAGAAGGATCAGAGTTATACTTCCTGAGCTGAGATATGTGGAAAACATCACAGATTCCCATTAACTAAATCAATAATTATTAATAATAAGAAGCCTATCGTAGGCATTCAGTGAATTCAAACAGTCCAACATATATCATATCCAACATTACATCTTTTACAAGTCGATGGTGACCCAAATAAAGAGACAATTTCAAGAAACCCTATTCACCTATAGAATAATGAAAAGGACGATACAGCCTATCTATAGGTGATATATGTAGACTCTGTGTAAAAAAAAACTTCGTTGCACATCCTAAATCATTGCTGACATCTCTGGAACTAGACTTGGCCTATCCAATGACACTTCACCCACCTCTTCCCAGCAAACAGATGATCTTCACAAGAGACTATACAATGATGAAAAAGGATCCATTCATATCAATGAATGATAACTATTGTTTTAAACAAACTCAACTAATCATATATAGTTATCCCAGGATTCACCAAAATCTAAGACATAAGCCCAATGCATATCCTTTAGCATCTGAATTACAGGCTTTGTGTGACCATCTATCTGTGGATAGTAAGTAGTGCTCAACTTTATTTTAGTTCCCATAACCTCATGAAGACGTCTCCAGAACCTTAAGGTAAACCTTGAATCAATATCTAATACAATGGAAGAAGGACTCCCTAATAACCTCATAATCTCTTGAACATATAGATTGCCCATATCTTCAACCGTAGTGGTGTCTTTGATCGGAATGAAATGAGTAGACTCTGTCAACCAGTCCAAAACAACCCAGAGAATATTTTTCCAATGAGAAATCTACAGTCACAAAAAAAAATCCATGGAGACCTTGTCCTTTGTCCAAACTGGAACCGAAATAGGATGAAGAAAATAGAGGGTTTCAAGTGATCTACCTTTATCTGTTTTTAGGTGTAGGTGCGGGACACTTAATCTATAATGTCATGCTTCATAATCAGCAACTAAAATTGTATTCTCACGTCATAATACATGTTTTTAGTGCCTATATTAATGTTCCATGAAGAGATATGAAAATAAAACAAGACGAAAATTATTAGATATGTTGGAATAAAAACTTGTTTTCAAAAGTGAAGTATGCCAACCAATGAAAGAGACAAACCATGAACAATATCCCCACCACAAACACCTTCTTGGGAAATCTAAAACTCATTATATTGCTACTGAATTTGCAAAATAAACTGTAGGAGGGATGATGAAAACTAAATACTAGTCATAACCATACCCAAAACATCCTCATAAGCATCCAACTGCAACTAAAAAAATAACCATAATGTTCCACTCCTCCATCGATTCTAGAATAGCCTATGATGGTACCTTCCTTCATAAAGAATCCACGACAACATTCCATTTTCTTTAGGTGTAGACAATGTTGAATTCATACATGTAAAGGTATTTTATACATCGTATCTATTTTAGATTCATGTATTTTTAACAAAAATATATATCTCAGACTCTTATGATCATAGAATACCGTCAACTTCTCCCCAATGGGATAGTTCCACAAACATTTAGTTGATTAAATGACCATAGAAATCTCTAAATAATGATTAGGGTAGATCTTTTTTTACAGTCGATGAAGATTAGATTTGTATGCTACCACATGAGCATCCTGCAAATGCACACATACCAAACCTAAAATAAATGCATCAAAAAACACCACGTACCACTTACTAGGCTCACGTGTGATGAGAATAGATGTTGAGGTCTGATGCCATTTTAGTTTCTCGAAATAAGACTAACACATTTTATCACAGGTGAATTGCGCCAAATTATCAGTAAGAATAGCCAAATAAGATGCTATCTGGGAGAAATCCTCGATAAACGATCAATAATATCCATTAAGACCAAGTAGGATTACTATCTCAAATGAATTTTGTGGTTCCTTCCAAGGCATAACAGACTTTACCTTCCTTAGATCAACTGACAAGCCATGCTCAGAAATTCTATGCCCTAAGAAAATTACTAATCAAATCCAGAAACTACATTTCAAAATATTTCCATAAAAATAGGGATATATCATAATCTATAGGAACAAACTCAGATGGTTCTCATGCTCATGCCCAAATTTTTAACAAATCACAATATCATCCTTGGAAACTACCAAAAAATTATTTAGATACTGATGGAATATCCAAATAATTAATAGCATAAAAACTACAAGTGTGTTAGCCAAACCAAAAGGCTTCACATGATATTCAAAATGTCTATATCTTCCCTAAAAATATGTATTTGGTATATCAGGCTCTCAAACTCTAAGTTGATGATATCCTGACCGAATATCGATCATCGATAACCACTTTTACCTCCTTAAATGATCAAAGAAATCATCCACAAGAGGGGAAATATATTTCTTTTTTATAGTTACCTAGTTCCACTTCTGATAGTCCACACACAACTAAAGCGAACCATCAAAATTTTTTTAATATTTAATAGAGGATTCCCATGGAGAAAGAATATGGTCAATTAATAATTTCTCTAACAAGTCGTCCAAATGAATCTTGAGTTACTTTAACTCCACTGGTGCCATGTGATATGAACGTATCGACCTAAGATTCCTACCTGACACCTGGTCAATTGTAAACACTACATATCTCTCTGAAGGAATACCGAATAAATCATATGGGAAAATGATAAAGAAGTATCGAAAAACTACTATAATATCATCCATAGAATAAATATCATTGGGATTAAAGACTACATCAACCAATAAACTCATGAGATCTGGGTAGGAAGGCCCTGCACGACCTGACCTCAGGTCCCACTCTCCCTGAAACACATGATATATCCTATCAGAAATAAGAAACAAAACACACTGATGATAATAATCAACCTCATCTTGATGATTGACAAGACATTCAATACCCATGATGACATCAAACAGATGCATAACATGAATGAGAAAATCCCATAACAACTCTGTATCAGCCATCATTAACAAACAAGGACACTAAAACCCCTTCCCTTTCCTCTTGCCAAAATTTATCTCTAAATAAATTTTAAAGGGAATAAATTACATTGTAATATTAATAACATAAACAAAGCATGAATATATAAATGAGTGTGGGGAACCAGTATCAAACAAAGAAATTGCTACTAAAGAATAAATAAGAAGGTTATCCCTTACTATTCCTAGACCTACATTCATTTCCATTGGAAATACATCTACATTGTGTAAATGCTTCACTCCTGAGGTATGTGTCTATAACCATGTAGTCTTTAAACCTTCTGACTGCACCATAGTATCCTTTAGAGCAAATGAAAGCTAACCATAATGGAGAGTATTCATATTATGATAGAAACATTGTCAATGACCAACATGTCCACAACTATTGTATAGCCTCACTAGTATAGGGAAAGAATGTCCAGTGTTCATTCCTTTACTACACTGAGAGCATGTTATTGGTGAACTGCAATCTACCATAAATGGTGTTGGGAGGATCTCTATAGAGACCCACGTCCACCACTTTTGTCATTGTCCTATCACTTCCACTTCTTCCCCTGCATTCCACTGAAGGTGTCACCATATGGAAGAGAAGTGGTTGTAACACCGACATTACCTTCCATATTCATCTCAGACATCATATCCTTATCTACTATCTCCTCATAGGTAGAAAGTTTCAACATAAACAATTGCCATCTGATATCTATTCATAGACCACACATGTACGTATGATCCTTTAGCTGGTCATTTTTCACCACATCTACAGATAAAAGGACAAGGTCTACAAAATGGTAGGTGTATGCCAACACCGAACATTCTTCATACTATAATGATAGGAACTATAGAGACTTTGAAAACATCATAGACTCTAGAAAAAACAATTGAAATAATAGGGTTTTGAATTCCTTCCAATACGAGACAACATGTTTGTCTACCCATACAATAGATTCCCACTAACGCTTTCTGGAACACTTGAGCCTGAACTGTGCACATTTTACCCTGATATTCTCAGGTGTCTCTTGGACGTTTAAGAGTTCATTGATTCTATCCATCAAATTCCCCTTCTCTTGAGGTTCATTTGTCTTTTTAATGGATGGTGGATTCTCACAAAAGAACTCCCATGATCGATAGATCTCTCTTCTAGCACCTCAAGGTACTTCAACCACCACATTTTGAACTCATAATATGTCCTGATCAATAAAAAAACTACTCATATGATGGCCTCGATGATATTAGGATCCATTTGTGGATTCCCTAGAGAAGCATTAGTGGCACTGTCCTAATAATCATATGGAAGACATCTCTAAGGAATACTATTACACAAAAAAAACGTAAGAACCATCAGACAAGAGAACAAATATTATTTCAAACTAAAAAACCGATAAGCAAAAAACTGAGAGTTTGAAAATTGAAAAAAAATACAAGAGACACATATTTTGACATCCTATGGTATATTGAGTGTTGTTATGACATGTTCTGGCATGGAAATAATCACAATATACATATCCAGTCCCGATGATTATATAACTAGTCTAACAAACATCCCAAAAAAACATTGAGGATGAAAACCCTATGATAGAAACTATAACAAACCGAACTAGGTTTCCCTCAAACCCAGCACCCAATATGATCTATCACATACTTGAAGGGAATTTTTAATCCATGTGGGCCAGTAATATGAACCTGAGCATCGACCGAAAAAACTAAGGGAATGATTTCACCCAACCTGAACCACCACATGGCATTAATATATATAGTAGGAAAGAAACAACATATTTCCAACAAAATATATATGTGATACTGTAAGAAAACAGTGAAAATGAAACAAATGCAAAAATATCTCAAATCCCAAAATACAATTCCAACTACAAAGGACTAAAACCAATGGATACTCAAAAAAATTGTGTGGACAAACTCCCACTATATCATCACCAGGTACCCAACAAGATGAAACAATTCTCATTGCCTCACTATGGATCCTTACCTTTCCTTGCACTGGAATACAAACAAAGGTCTACGCACAACTGAAATAGTGCGTTGGGTGAGAGATAACAAGATAAATAAGATCCTACCAAGGTGTTCCATTACACGTCTATATAATAAATCATATATGATTTTTTTTAAATAAAACATGACATGATAAATATTAAATTAGTTTTATAGAAAACATGGTAGACATTTCCCTTTTTTCATAGTTCTAAACAAAAGAATGTATATCAATTTCAATTCATATTTCCATAACATATTCCACAAGTATAAACATGAATATCAAGGCTAACTCAGAAAGAAAAGAAGTAAAAAAAAAGAACATGTGTAACACCACCAAGGAATACTAATGGTCTAGGCCATAGACTACTGGTACCATAATAGTCAAGTTCAATAAAAACTGATCCTATAACATTTCCATAAGAAGCAGAGGAATACACCATGAGTAAACCCTTCAAAATGTCACTATTAGTCCCCTAGAACTACTAGCCTAGGAGATAGAGGAAATAACCATGAAAATCCTCCTTGATAATCACAAAAAAATGGAAGATGTCCCCAAGATAAACCTTACACCTAATTACCCAAGGTAACCCATTTTCTCAATTTCACAATTCATTTTCAATGCATTGAAACCCATTCCAAACCATTTCACAATGGATTTCAATAACCATAGAAAACCTTTTTCATTAAAAAATATTTTCAAAACACACAAAAAAATAATTTAAGTTCAATTTTTAATGAAAATTGTAATGAAAAATAACCAGGATCATTATCATAGGCTAGACATGGAACCACCTACCTCAATGCTCAGGTTGCACATGCTCGCAATGAAATATGTAACTAATGAAACCCAATAACGTCAAAGATTTACCTGAGGAATAGATGTACACCACAAGAAAACCAATGAAGGAAAATGAATTTGAAACGACATATCATAAAAGATATAGAAGAAAACAAGAAGAAACATCCAACTTAGGTTACCAGATTCGACATTTCCAAGATAGGGCAGTACCATGATCAACCATAATGATGAACTAGAAATAAAACATACCTGGAGAAATGCATGAAAACACAATTAAGATCCAAACTAATAGGATTTATTCAAAAACATATTTGACTATGAATAAAAATAGGGATAGGTGGGGTTTGAGAGCCAAAAGTTTTGAGAAGAAGTGACTGAGAGAAACAACCAAATGTGTGACTTAAACAAGGATGTAGTGTAGCTCATGACGTGTACCTCTATAACATGACATGTAATGTACCCTAGAAAATTTAGTCTAGAAATCTTGTTGCCTGAAGTTAAAAACTAACATTTTTCTTAGTCACATCATGTAAACCCCTATCATGACGTGTACCTCAGGTACATGACATGTACGTGATCTTTAGAATGCAGAAAAAATAAAAAACCACATCTAAGGAATTTGAAACAAAATAGAACATAGAAAAAGGGAACACATAACCAATAAAGGGAATGGTATGTTACATATAATGACCCATGATTTTCATACATAGACAGTACATCAATTTTAAATAATATTAGTTATTTTACATAAAAACATCCCGAATAACCATAATTGTTTAGTGCTTTTGGTAACATAGAAATATAAACACTGGTCTAAGTGAGATACATCATCTTGAACTATGATCTTTACGACTAGAAACCATATTATACATATCATATTTAATACATATCATCATAAACTAGGGAAATGAAATATAAGAAAAGGTGATCCTATACTCTCAGTAAAGGAAAACATGTGGGATATGTGAGAATAACATGAGAACATGTGTATGTGAATATAAGAACAACGTCTTAAAATAATACCCTACAAATCAAATATTACAATCTTGAATCCTATAATAAGGAATAGCATCCCATAATACACGAATAATTAGGAAATAAAAGAGCATGATCCATGAGAGAAAAAATTGGCATAAGACATAGAATTGTTGAATACACATAAGTATAGAAAATAATTTCATTGTTTGGAATGGTTAACAGACAGGAACATCATAGTAGAAAAATTCCTTTACTATAACATGTTCACTAATCATTCCATTAATGTCATACCATACCAAGTTCACTACCCATTCAAGCTATATTTTTTTTACTTGTTTCACTCCCTCTTCCAACCATATATTCTTGTACCAGGTTCACTTGCAATTTCATCCATTTCTATATCATTAGACATTCAAATAATTAACTAGTGATTTTTTTGGAGATATAGTTATCACCAGACACACTTGAAAACCATATTTATGTGTGACAAAAGATCAAAAAGCTTCATTATATCAATGCAGATGAAATGAAATGGGTATTATACACATTTCATTAAATCATAACCCAATAAATGAAATAGGAAACATAAAATATTTCCCCATATCATAACCCAAGAAACGAAATTGGTATCACAAACATATCATCATATAATATCCTATAGAAAAGATACAGGTTTCATAATCATTTCAACATAGTATAAAACTTGTAAACAAGTGGGTTTCTTAATAATTTTATCATGATATAAACCATAGAAGAAGAATGAGATTCATAAACATTATTCCATCCAAACATAAACCCTTGAATAAAATATAAACAATGGAATCCTTGGATCATATCCCAATTAAGGGATAGTTAACATCAATAGATAAAATCATAGATGAAAAATAATTTCAAAATGAATTTTAAAAATTTTATTGAGGAAAATATATTTATACATTAAAACACATTTTGAAACATAATTTTATTTAAAATAATTTAATTTGGAAATAACAATGAAAAAATAGAAATTAACAATCTAATAAATTATTTTTCATTATATTGGAATATTTAGTTCATGTCATACATAACAAAACAATTGTTCATTAAAAATTTTCAGTAAAATCCCAACATGAATTGTTTTGGAAAATGATATGAAGATTTCATTCAGAATTGTTTTTAAAAAAATATAATATTGGACAAAAAATATATTTCAAAGATATTAATAGTGTAATAAAACGTATCTGAAATCATTTTTAGAAAACACATTTTTGGATGAAAATTGATTCCTGGATGAATAGAGAAATAATGTTGCATTGTATTAAAACAAATTCATCAACTATCTTCTCTACCATAGAGTGGAAAATGGTACTATTACATTAAATTATAATGAATAACCATGTGAGAATAAAATTAATTTATTTCATGAGAGATATATTATAATATTATATAATAAAAAACATAATCATAATTAATCTCGAGAAGCGATGTTTTTTAAACATAAATCACTACCACTTTGGTAACTTTAAATCATAATCCCCATGAATGAATAAATTAAAATTTAATATAAAATATTATGAGGATAAATAAAATCATGACAATACCTATCAAAGGGACGTATATAAACCACATATATGAAATAACTAGTGAATATTTCATAAGTCTCTCTAAAATTAATGTGTTACTAGGAATCCCCTTACTGTATGTCTTAACTTTATTCATACTCATAAAAAAACATGCTATAATATATATTAGTTTGATATAAATATATAATATAACCATATTCATATAAATCAAATAATATATTATATTCTTATGGAATTTTATTACCCTTTTATTAACTCTTCCATGTTAATGATAAATTTCAAGTAATAAACTCTTTATTTTTATAGATGTTTAGTTTTTTTGTAATTATCGATATATTAAATTGGGAATGATTCCATCATATACCAAATGAGAACCATGATATAATTTTATTATATATTTTGTATATATGTATTTATAGTAATCCAAAATATTTAGTGATACAAAATAAAATTCACCATTCATGGAGAGAATATGTCATACGTATGTACGAATGTTCATTCCATTTTGTTAAAATAATTAAAGAAAAAAATTTAAATTAAAAATTGTAATTAAAGAATACTTTTTATGTAATTTATATCACTTATGTTTATTGAAAACCCCATAACAAAATTCATTTAAATAATGAACGCAACACATCGCTTCATGAGTGAGTAGTCCATCGTACACTCGAACGATGTTATTGTATTCCCTTAAAATGGAAATCATAAAGGTATGTGAGATATTAAAAATTTTAGAATCAAAATAACATCATAAATATCATAAATATCATATATAAACCATAAATCAACCATTTTTACCAACCTTGATAGGTGGTAATGGGAAATTGAATGATATCGGTTCGTGAGGCGGTAGTCCGCCATGCATACAACAGATGGTTTGTAACTAATTTGATTGATGTATGTGTGGTTATATGTCATAAATTTAACATAATAACTTCTATTAATACTTAATAAAATCAGGTTATTATATATTCCTAATACAAAAAGTGTTTTTTTATTTGAGGAATAAATTATAACAAAATGGTTGTTGATAAACATTACCTCTTATTCAGGTATCCTCAATAAGATTGTACTAAAAGCCTAACATGGGAGATTTTATGTAATAAAATAAGGCTTATTAGATTATAGGAGAGAATTTTGGAATTTATTTTGGTAGATATTTGATGAAACAATGAGGTATGAAGGTGTGATGAAGAGTGGGGAGGGGTGGCATTTTATATGTGAGGTGAGTAGAAAACATGTAATGTTTTGAAAGAAGAATTCCCTTGAAATTAATCAGATTAAAATATGATCCAAAATGGAAAATTATCAAACCATATAAGTGGAATGATTTCATTATGGATAGAAAATGTTTTTTATATTAGTTTATAGGTTATTTTTACACCTATTTTATTAGTTCAACCCCATGTGAACCCATTTTTAACAAAATCATTGTAAATAATATTAACTGCAGTCACTATTCAGTTTGGAAAAAAAAATTCTTTTTACTTATTAAAAATTTAAATCTATTATGATTAAAAATATTTAATACATTTATTTAAATACATTTTATATTATTAGCTAATATTAATTTTAAAAAAACTCCATAGACGTTATGAGATTGCATGTTTTTAAATAGAACAGTTCAACTGATTAAAATTTATTTATAACCAAATTCAATATAAAATTGATTAAATGACATAAATTGGATTTAATGATTTAAAATTGGATCAATTTTACATTAAAAAATTTTAAAATATAATTTGACATTATAGATAAATTAATGTAATAGGTAGTTCTCAATAAAAAGTCAGTATTGTTCACTGTTCATCAAAAAATAAAAAATTTCCTAAAAAAACCAATAAATCACCCTAATATTATTTTGAACTTATAATTTATAAAAATGATTTTTTATTTTAGAAAAGTTATTTTCTAAATGTGTGAAAAGAATTTTTTTTTCAAAACAACAAGTAAGAACAATTTATTTGGGAATATTGTATTTTCAAACATAAAAGGCCTTTACCAAAAATCATTTATTTTGTTATCAATATACTTTTTTATAAAATTAATTGTAATTAATATTTAAAAAGTATTTATTGACATTCATATCAGTATTATTAATGAGTAGGTTCTATGGGGTGAATTTAAATAATTAAATCCCAGTAGTGTTAATACTTAATGTTGTACATAAAAATATCTAAGAGAATGTTGCGTGTAGATTTAATATGACTTGGTATTATTTATAACATAAGACAAAAAATAGATTTATATTATTTCAAAAAAATCCAAGAAACCTTAGGGTTTTACATTATACTTGAATAAACTAATTATCAGCCTCAAAATTCATTACATTCCTACAAATAATTGATAATTCTTCTACCCCGTCCAATAAAAATATCCCCATATATCTTTTTAAACAACTAGTTTTTACACAAAACATTGACAAGGTTAGTGGTATTTTTTAACATAAAATTCTTTTTATTATGAATAATACACATTGTTTGTTCCTCAAAATAAGGAAATTTGTCATGTGTTATAAATTATGAGTTCAGTACATGTGAGGGGTAATGAATTTACTTCATTAAGAGTGATATTTGGAACACATAATGAACATGAGACATGTTTAATGGAAGAACCAAGTTGTAGGCTACCATCACAATACTGTCAAAAAATATAGTGGAACCAATATACCTAGAGATTAGTTTCCCTTTATTCCTTAATTTCATGACATTATTCCATGGAGATATTATTAGAAACACCTTATAAAAAAATTTAAATTATTAGAAATGTTGAATATTATTAGAAAACTATTTCTTCTTACTATGGGATTCCATGATGTGTTTCTTACAAGATCTAACCTTATATTAGATTTCATCAACTATTTTGGGTCTTAATATCCTTCATTTCCTTACTTTATAACTTAAATTTCTTTTCTATCGAGGTTTCATAAGGAGAAATCTGAATTCTTAATTGAATGTTCTTGATGTAAGAAAACCTTACTTGAGGATGTTGATGATCCCAACCACCATTTATATCCAAATAATAATATCTAAACATATCATCCAGGGTTTGAATTTTTTATTTTAAATTAACTATCTAACTGGGGATGATACATAGTACAAAATATCACTTCAATATCAAGAGACAACATAAGACACTAATAGAACATTGAGGCAAACCTCAGATCCTAATCAGATTTAACGGAATGTGGCACTCCATGAAACCATTCTACTTAATTAATATATATCCTAAATAAAATATCAAGATATAATTATTCTTTGATTGCGATTTTGTATGCTGACTTAGTAAGGAGATCCACTACAACCCATATATCAGTATTCCCTTGAGATTTTTGAGGATTCCAACAACAAAATCAAGGGTTTTGTTTTCCCATTTCCATTTTAGTATGGTAAATAGATGTAACATAACCATAGACATTTTTATTTCAACATAAACATGTTAACATACCGATAATTGATATAAAAACTCTATGATATCTGCCTTGATGCCATCCCACAATAAGTATTTATTCAAATCAATTTACATCTCCATAACTCCTGGATAAATAGGGAATGAAGAACTATGAGATTCATACTACAACTCCTTAAAATATAGTATTAAAGGAAAACATAAATAGTTTCTAAACCTTATTATTCCATAATAAAGGAATTCTTTATAGAAATGTATGTTACCTTAAATGGAATATAATTTGTAATTATATTTTAAAAACATTTCTCAAGGAAAATTTCTTCTTTGAAATTTTTTTATTTCATAAAACATTTTGAAAAATATATTTATTTGAAAATAGATTGGAGAAATTATAAAGGATTATTTTGAAACAATAAATCATTTTTAAAATCATTTTTTTTTGAAAATAATATTCAATGATCTTTTGTAGTCATTTTTTGATGTATTTTGATAAATATGGTTTTTGAATGCAACAGATTTCCGACCGAAGAGAGAGACGGTCAAATATCATTTAAAAACATTAACCTAAGTATCATATAGGGGACTTATGGTATACAAAAATAATTATATCATGAAGAAAAATAGGATAATAAAATTCCTATGTTTTTGTGAGATATGGAAAATATTATTTTATCAATGAAAACATAAACATAAACAATCACAAAAAGCGATTAGATTGTCTCAATAATCATTTATAACATGGTAACATGGGATCATACTCTATGTAAGAAAATAAACTTAAATTAATATCTAAATATATTTAAAATAAGTATATTTATGAAAGAAATATAATAAAAGGAAAATGTGAATACCTATATATTTATGTATAATATACATAAAATATAATCATGGGAAGTAAATAAACGACACAAAATGAATGAGTGGTGAACTTAACATATATCTCGTTAATATTAAAAGTGATATGAAATCCCCTTACCTTGTGCTTTACTCTCTCCGTACTCGAACAAACATACATTTTAATAAATATAAGTTTATTATAAATCTGTTACTGAATCATATTATAATATAAATCACCATACATGGTTTCATAAAGACCTTATATTATCCGGTTGTTAACGATCCCATGTTGTGGTTTCGCTTCGGGTAATATTCACTTTATTCATCAACTGTGTCTTAATTTAATATATCATTGGTCCTTGTACTTATATCATGATTATAGAATTTAAATCATGATATAATTAACATGTATATAAAGTATATTCATATTATAATAATTTATATCATAAAGAATAATTAAATGGATTACGCCATTCATGTATACGTTAAGTTGTACATACACATAAATGTTGTTTCCTTTTTTATTGTCATATTGGAAGAAATTATGTAAATGACATATGTATATATTTTTATGTATATATATATATATCATTTTTATATTATAAATATCATATCATATATGTTTATTAGACCCATCTCTAAAACATTTTATATGGTCTGTGAATGAATCACATCACTTTGAGGGGGCGGTAGTCCACACTTCTTGAGACAATATTATCGTTTTAACACCTAATAGAATGTAAAAGAAGATGTGTTCTAAAAAAGTAACACAGAATATGAAATACATAAAAAATATAATATATAACATATATAAATATATTTTACATCTTATTGGCCACCAAAATTGGTGTTAAAGTAGAAATGAACAATTTTGGTTTTCTGAGGCAGTAGTTTGTCTTACAAAAAAATAGTATGTTTCATATCTATTAGATAAAGGTGTGTATATATGTCGGTAAAACCATTATAATAATAAATTCATCGTATATTTAGGATTATATTTTATAAATAATTCAATAATTATATTGGATTAGGTGGAGAGGGAAAATAATGCAAAGGGGTTTGAGAGAAGACATTACCTATTAATTGGGTAACTCTCTTTGGTTTGTGCCAAAACGATTCCATGAGAGGATTTATGAAAAAATAGAGGATTAAAGGTCTAGGGGATGGATTTTGGTAGGCTACATGGCTATATATTATCTCAATATAAATGTTTTGATAGATGTGATGAATGGGTATAATTTGTGGCCTTTTATAGTAGAGGAGTGACAGTTTGGTAAATATTTGAAGAGAGAATTCCACAAACATTTTTCATGTTGAAAGTGGATCCAATAATAGAAAAAAGTAGATAAAATTGATTATAAAATATAAATATGAACATACAATGGGTTTCAGACAAGTTTCTATGTCTTTTTGGGTCTTAAATTTAAGGTTTTGTACCTTATTAACCTTATTTTTCTCTCAACCAATTTAATTAATTTTAATCACTTTCAGTAATATTTTAGAAAAAAAACAAAGATGGATATATTAAAAATTATAAATTATGCTGATTCCAAATATGGAATCAATTTTCCAAAATTATAATTATATTAGTGGTTGAAATTTATTTAAAAACAATCCCACTAACAGGACGACAGTAGATGTTTTTAATGTAAAAATGATTAAAAGTTTACTGAGTCCTTATAACCAATTTCAAGGTGAAATTGGATAAAATGGCCAAAATAGAATTAATTTTTAATAATAATAATATGTAATTAAAATTTGAAATAAAATTATAATATTTTTTATCCTTATAAATAAATTATAGAAAAAAGTAGTTTTGAATTAAAAACTGGTATTTTTCATTATTAATCGAAAAATGATATTTCTCGGAAAAATTGAAAAAATTCACCCTAAGAAAATTTAAAGATAATAAATTCCAAAATAAATTATATTTTATAAATATAAATTTAGAAATTTTTCTCAAATTAATTTTAATATTTTTTCATAGAAAAACATTAATAGTGGTTTATTTGAGAAAACAGTGTGTTTAAACATAAAAAGGATTTTAAAAAATTAATATCTTTCATTATCAATATTTTTTATTTATATAAAAAATTATATATTATATTTTAAAATTAGTTAGTAGTATTCATATAACTATGTTTAATTACTAGGTTATAATTATCTCATTTAAAAAATTATAACAATAAAATGATATTTTTTAGAAACATCGGTGTTGCATGTAACTTAAACCAAGTCAGTGTTGCATGTAACATATGCCAAGTAGATGTTTTATATAACATATTCCAAGTCTGAGTTGTGTGAAAAATATTCCAATTCATTGAATTTAGAATTCAATGTTTAACATAGTACATTATAAGATATAAATGATAATTTAATTTGTTTTGAAAAAATGGTCCATAATAACTCAGGAAGTTACATTTTACCCCCCCCCCCTTAAAATGAATTTTCCCTATAATTTCATCACTCATGTAAAAAAAGGATCCATTTTCTTTATAATATCTTCAAGATCACATGTATCTTCCCCTAATTGGTGATTTATGTAAAAAATCCTTCACCAGGTGAGTGGTATTGTTTTGTATAACTATAACTGGTTGATCAAGAATTTTAGCATGTTTCTCCTAGTAAGAATGATATTTCTATAACCGTATGTGCCCTGAGTTTAGTACATGTGATAGGTAAGGTATATAATCCCTCATGAGAGATACAAGCAACACATAATGGGATTGAGAGATATCTGGAGGATGTTCCAAGCAATAGGCTAATGTGCCAATATGATCAATAATTTCAATGGGGACAATATACCTAGGGATTAGTTCTCGTTTCGTCTCAAATCACCTAAAATTCATCCAAGGTGAGAATAAAAGAAACAAAATATCACGAAAATAAAAATCTAGATCATGCTGACGGGTATCAGCATAACTTTTCTATTAGATTTGTGCTTCCTTAATATATTGTTGATGTGTTCTTTACTTTTTTATCACTTCATTAGCGATCACAATTGCTAATAGCTTTCTTTCTCCAACCTCATAGAAACAAATTGAATCTCTAAATTTATTCCCAAAGTGTGATTGATGAGGTTCCACCCAAATTCTTGATTGAAATATTTTTTTTATGAACACTCAACAAGTGGAAGGTGTTGATCCCAACCACCTTTGAAATATAGGGAACATTATCTCAATATATCCTATAGGGTTGGAATTGTTATTTTAGATTGACTATCATTCTGAAGATGATAAGCAGTGTTGAAAGTGAATTTTGAATCAGTTTATTTTTCATGAAATCACTAGAACATTGAGGTAAGCCTCATATCCCAATCTAATACAATAGAACATGCTACTCTATGAAACCATGCAACCTCCTTAATGTATATCCTAGGAATATGGTCAAAAGAGAAATATTATCTGATTTCAATGAAGTGTTCTAACTTAGTATGGCTATTGACTACCACCCTTACAACAATAAACCCTATAGAGGGTTTGGTTAGTCCAAAAAAAATCCAGAGTGATGTTCCCCCATTTCGATTATATTATAGGTAATGGATGTAATATCTCATTATAATTTTGTCTTCCTTTCGTAACGTGTTGGTGCACCAAGATTGAGATACAAACTTCTTGATATATCACTTCATGCCTTCCCATGAGAAATTTTTTTAAGCCCCTATACATCTTCTTACTTGATGGATGAATAGATAATGAATAACTATGAGCTTCCTCTAAAAGAACAATCTTCAAATATGGCATGGAAGGAACACATACATAGTTCATAAACATTATAATTCTATCATGATCAAGGTTATACTCAGGAATATTTCTATCCTTATTTGGTAGATCTTCGTCTTTCTTTTGTTCTTCCTTAATCATCACATGGATTGAGGGCTAAACATTCATTTCTGAATGATTAGATTTTTTCCCTTCCTTCAGAATTTGTAGATCAATCCTTCTAAAATCTAGAGATATTGTATCTTTTATTATCCTAATCATAGATAATCCATCATGATATTTTTGGCTCAAATAATTTACCAATTTTTTCACTTTTAGAGGGTGGTAATCTATTGAGTAGTCACAATCCTATATCAACTCTAACCATATTCTCTAATTCATGTTTAACTACATTTGTGTGTGTATATATTTCATACTTTTATGATAAGTAGATATATCATACTTTCTACCATATTGATAATGCCTCTATATCTTTAATGTAAAAATTACCTTTACTAACTTCAAATCACGAGTTAGGTAATTTTTATCATGAATTCTCAGAATTCAGTAGGCATAGGGTATATAAATGTTATTTTTAATAAGAACAAATCCCAATCCCTTCTTGGATCCATCAATATAGATTACAAACCCTTCTCCACTACAGGGTAATGTAAGAAAAAGTGCACCTTCCAACCATCATTTCAGTTCATGAAAATTTTCCTAACATTCATCTATCCAGCGGAACATGACACTAATCAGAGTTAACTTAGTTAGAGAATTAGATATTCATGAGAAACTATCCTCAATCCATTGATAATATTTAGATAAACATATAAAACTATGGATCTTAGTCACTGTGGTTGGTTAGGGAAGCATTCAATAGCCTTCATCTTTAGTGGATCTACTACTATACCATCTCTTGAAATTATGTGACACAAAAAATGAAATCTTTTACAATCAAAATTCACAATTTGTAATTTTTTCATATATCATATAATTAATTAGGTTCTATAGTACAATTCTCAATGAAACTTAATACTCTTATTCCCTTTTAATAGATAATAATTTCATCTATGATGACTACCATAAAGCGGTCAATGTAATATCTACAGACATTATTCATTAAATCAATGATGATAATTGGGGTAGTAGTAAGACTAGAAGGAATCACCATATATTCATAGTGACTATACCTTTTATGGAATGCAATATTTTGTATTTCCTCTTTATTGACCGTCAATTGATGATATCGAGAACAAAGGTCAATCTTGGAAAACTATTGAGCTTCGCATATATGATCAATAAAGTCATAAAAATGGGTAAGAGGATTATTGTTCTTGATTTTCATCATGTTCAACTGCCTAAAATCTATGATGATTTTAATTGATCCATATTTCATTCTCACAAAAAGAAATGGTGCACATTAATGTGGCACACTTCACCGAATGAATCCCTTATCAATGTTTTCTTGGAGTTTCTTCTTCAATTCCTACAAGATAGTTGGGGACATTCTATTATGAGTCTTTGAAATTGGGGTGGAACTGGGTATGAGTTTTATTGAGAGCATAACATCATGTTTTCGTGGAAGACTGGGTAAATCTTCTAAAAATACAACCCCAAAATCCCAAACAATAGGAATATAATTGAATTCAACCTTTACCCCTACAATTTTAGATAAAAACACCTTTTTAATTGGAATTAAGACCCATATAAAGGAAATAATATCTATACAAAGACTATATTTATCGTCACATTGAAAGATGACCATAAGAGGGTTTAAAATATCAGACGTAACTTCTATGACTTAACAATTGATGTGGGTTTTATGCAAAGACATAAAATGTATGCATATGAGGGCATAAAATTAAACCAAACGAATAATGAAAAGATTTTAAGGAAGCACATTCCAATAAACTTCAACTGAAGAGGAATCATAGAATTGATATGCAATCATCGTACCATTAGGGGTTTGAATTTCTAATTTCACATCTACTTGTTTTGGAGAAAACTTACCACCCTTAGAAATTACATTAGATATGAATGAGTGGGTATATATTGGAAAAAATGTGTCAATAACAGTTCTATAGTAGATAATATGTGACCCTTTCATGACATTGTTATCACAGCCCTCATTAGATATAGAGATTGCATGAGATTTCCACTTATCCCTCTTCTTAAGAGGTTTCTAACATCAGTTGTCATCCCCCACCCTTGGGTTTGTGTAGTGGTTATCATAAGTCCCATTAACCTAACAATTATAGCACTGAATCATTGATGGTTCATTCTCTATCATTTTTCCTCCATTGGAATTTAGAGACAAATTCTTCCCATCAATTAGACAATGAATTTCCCAATGACCATTATTTCCACACATAGAACATTTATTAGACCCCTTAATGAAATTTCCTTTACACTACTTCCCACACATACAACATAGAATAAAATTCATATTCTTTTATTCATGGTTCTTATAGATTCGTTTAAACTTTATATTCCTCTTCTATTTAAAATCATGAAATTGTTTTGTGACACACACCTCCATTTCAACTGTGATTACAGAATGCACAATCTCTTTGTAGCTACTAAATTACTTTCTATACAACTCCATTATGAGACATGGAATTAAGCCACTAAAGAAAATATCATCTTTACATTCGGTTTGGATGATAATTCTTGAACCATACCTCACAAGTATCATGAAATTAGCCTTATAGATACTAACAGACTCATCAACCATTTTCGTCAACTCAACAAACCCTTTCTCCATCTTGTAATGATGAATTCAAGTCAAGTAATTATTATAGAATATGTTCATGAAATCCTCCCAATCCATGTATGCAATCTTATCTTTCTAACTCATATTATTGATTATATACCACCAATGATCTACTCTTCCTTCTGACTGATCAACAGCCTGAATGACATTTTCATGTTCCAAACAATAATGAATGGAGAATATATTTTCATTTGTACTGATCCATTTTTCAATTTTAAGTAGATAAAAACACCCTTTTAAAGAAGGTTAATGTTGACTCATGAAGTAATCAAAATAATTTTGTTCCCACATTTTCCAATTTGAAATTCCATAATGATTCATAGCTTGAGAAGTCTATGTGATCCTAAAAAAATATTTTTTATTCTAGATACCATACCCTTCAGTTTATTGGGTGGTCAATCATTTATTATTTGATGCAATCTCAATTAATGTGGTTCCTTCGGGTTCCAACCATTGACTAAAACCAGAAGCAAAGAGTAAGAAATAGTTTTCAGAATGATAAACCATATAATCATGAAAAATAACAAATAAGGTGTCTATCTTAAAAAAACACTGTTAATAAATGATGATATCTTCATATACTAGGTTATTCATAGACAAAATATTTTTAAATACATCATAATGGTTCACTATGTGTATTTTAATTCCTAAGTCATATCCCTCCAGAATTTCAACCTGGGCGTTTTTCAAGACCCCTTTATCGTGTACCAGAATACCCTAAGTATGGCTTGAAACATCTTATCGGATTTTTTACCCATAGGTACATCTGTTCTAGATACACATCAACTTATAGTATCCATATTGGGATGTATTTCTAGGAAAACACTAACTCTATCATTCACCAAAATTTTAGTACATTTTCAAACACTTTCATCATCCTTATATATATCCATAAACATGTCTTTAGGGTTGTCAATAAGGTTTTCTCAACCTAGTTTCCAAATGTTAACTATACCATTTCTCTGATACCAACTATAGAGACCATCTCTTTCAAACATCAAAATTACATATATTTTTTATAATTCTTAAACATTGTACACCCATATTCCAAAAAACCCAATATTGGAAGAACTCCTTTGGAAACATGGAAATAAAACACTGGTATGTTTGTTAGTTAAATAATCTATCACTAGGTTCTTATTAACCATCACCGTTCTTAAAAATAACAAACATAGCAAAAAATCTTGATAACTTTTGGGAAATGAAACATAAAATCAGTGAGTTGAAATTCTCAGTAAGGGAAAAAAGGGATACATGTAAGCATAAACATGATAATAAGGGTATGGTAATTTGATCATGAAAATACAATATCATAACCTACATATCAATGATCATAGCATAAATCATGGGATAATGTTTTGAAGTTCACAAGACATGATTAAAAGGAAGTACATGAGATAAATTATTAATAAGGATAAATAGAAGTAAGATATAGAATGGTGGAAAACAAATAATCATATAATATGATTTCCATAATAGCCAAAGAATCACATCCAATATTATCTTAGTAGATAAAGTCCATTACTGATCTGGGTAAACCCCTATTCCATCATGGTAATACTGAGCCGAGTGAACAATTGTTCCATACCTATATTATAGAATAATGTAAACCCTAGTTCTAGAACAGTATTACTAAAATGAGTAAACCCTCATTCCAACTATTCTTTTCTCAGGAGACATAAATATTTACCCAATGAATTAAATGTAGATATATTTTTTTTCCGATCTCATTATGAAATCATACACACATGTGACACAATATAATAAATAATAATATCATAACCAAAGAAATTAAATGGGAATCAGAAACATGTAATCATATCATAACGAATGGAATGAGGCATGTTTCGTAATCATTTCATAAAAATAAATTGTGGAAATAAGTGGGTTTCAAAATAATATAACTCTTGAAAAATAAAAAGGTTTCAAAAACACGATGAAATCAAAAAAGAATCCATTCAGAGAATTAATATGAATGGAAAAATTGAATAATTTCCCGACAAAGTCATGATCAACACCAATGGATGTTATCTTATATGGTAAATAATTTTGAAAGATCTTTTGAAAACATTTCTCGAGGAAAATAACCATAATTATTTATAAAATAATTTTTATTACATAAAATATTTTGAAACACATTTTTCGTTGAAAATAGATTTAAAACCATATAAGGAATTATTTTAAAACAATAAAAAAAATTTAAAAACCCATTTCCTTGAAAATTATCTTCAATTATCTTTCAAAATCATTTTTGGAAACATTTTTGAAAACATGGTTTTTGAATGCGATGGATTTATGACCAAAAAGAGAGATTGTCAAATTCCACTTAAAAACAATATATTAAGTACCTGATATGGGAAAATGGTACTAAAAAATGAGGAAATATAGAATAAATAAATTATAAGTAAATTAATTAGTGTTCTTGAGAGAAAGATCATAAGATTTCATCAAATGAAGTTTAAACATAAATAATCCCAAAAAGAGACTAGATTATCCAAATAAACTCTTATAACGTTGTAACATGAGATAATACTATATGTAAGAAAAATAAATTAAATGAAGCTTAAAATGTCATTAGTATAACTATATTCATTATATAACATGTAATATAGATGTATATACTCCTTGAAAAAGAGTTTGGGTGCATAAAAACATGAGTCTCAAAGAATACAAATTGAGACACAACATTTTTACCAATTTAGAAAATTTTGAAACATAAAACCCATGAAATAAATATACTAAATTGGACATTCGAATACCCATAAATTTATGTATATTATAAATATTATGAAATCATGGAATTTAAATACACCATACAAAAGGAAACAGTGGTGAACACACCATGTATTTCATGGAAATGAAAAGTGAGATTAAATCCAACTACCTTCTACCTTGACTCTCTCTGTACTCGTACAAGCTTCCTATATGATATATATAACATTATTATAAAAATATTAAATATTAATATTATTTTATACGTATTACCATATATGGTTTTATTTATTTATATTACCCACTTGTTCATGATCCTACGATAAGGTTTCACTTTAGATTATATTCTCTTTATTCTTCACATGTGTCTTAATTTTTTATATCATTGGTCTTTATACATATATCATGACTATAAAATTTAAATCATGATATAATTATCAGTTATATCCAGTATGTATATTTTATAATAATTTTTATCATAATGACGTAAGAAATGGTATACACTGTTTATAGAGATGATAGTCATACGTACGCATAAATGTTATTTCCATTTTATTTTCGTATCAAAAGAAAGTATGTAAATGAAATATGTATATATTTATAAAATTATTAAAATATAATGATTATATAATTTAATTTAATTAAACCAATAATTGATACCTTCTATGCGGTGGGTGAATGAATCATGTCACCTTGAGGGGGCTGTAGTCCACACTTCCTAAAACAAGATTATCGAATCAACACCAAATGTAAAGTAAAAAAGAGGTGTGTTGAAAATTGAATAATGATGATTAAATACATAATAAATATAATATATAACATATATAAATAGAGTTTCCATTATAATGGACCCCATAATTATGGGTAAAGGATAAATGAACAACCATTGTTTCGTGAGGCAGTAGTTTGATGTACATAGAAATTGTATGTTCGATTTCCATTGGATAGAGGTGTGTGTATTTTTAAGTTGAACCCTCACATAAAAACATTATATTATATTGAGGGTACATTTTATTTCATAATTTAATGTAATAAATATAGTGGAGTGGTGGAGAGGGAAAATACTGTAAATGAGCTTGAGAGAAGTTGTTACCTCTTAATCAGGTATGTCGTTTTGGTTTGTGCCAAAGGATTCCTTGAGAGGATTTATTCCTTAAATAGTCACTTGAGGGTATAAAATAAAGATTTTAGGAGGATAATTGGTCAGATAATATCCCAATATAAAATAATTTATATGTTTTATCAATGTGTAGAAGTGGTGGCCTTTTATATTGGAGAAGGAGAGACACTCTTGTAAATATTGGAAGACAAAATTCAACACACATTTTCATGCGTCATGTTGATCCAATAATGGACCAAGTTTTATTAAATTTATGACAAGGTTTAAATATTTCAAAAAATGTGTGTTGTACAAGTTTCTAGGTTTTTTTGGGTCTTAAATTTAGGTTTTAGTACTTTATTAACCTATTTTTTTCTCAACTAATATCACTAATTGTAATCACTTTTACTAATCATTTTCATAGGGAAAAAATTTTATTTATTATAAATTATAAATTATGATGATGAAAAATATTTAATTCCATTTTCAAAATTCAAATTGATTATGTGGAATGAATTAATGTAATATTAATCCCATTGATGGGAAGACACTACATATTTTTAAATTAAAAATGATCAAAGGTTTGCTAAGTCTTTATATCCAATATCAATGTGAAATTAGTTGTAATGACTATAATTGAATTAATTATTAATAATATTAGCTAATTACTATTGGAAATAAAATTAAAATATATTATAACCATATTATTAAATAAAATTAAAAACAAGGTTTGAATTATAAACCAGTATTTTTTACTAATCATCCAAAAATGATGTTTTTTATAAAAATCCCAAAAATTCATCCAAGGCTAGTTCCAAAATTACAAATTTAAAAATGAAGGATATATTATAAAATTAAATACATAAATTTGTCTCAATTGTTTTATTATTTTCCAGAGAATGACATTAAAAGTGATTCGTTCGAGATAAAAGAGTTTTTAATCATAAAATAAACCTTACCAAAAAGCATATCTTTCATTATCAATATGTATTATTTATATAAATAAGATATATAAAATATTTTAAAATTATTTATTAATATTAATATATCTGTTTTTAATGGCTAGGTTATAATTATCTCATTTAAATAATTATAATTATAAAATTATGTTTCGTAGAAACATCGATGTTGCATATAACATATGCCAAGTCGGTTTTGTGTGTAACTTATTCCAAGTCAGAGTTACATGGAACACACACGAAGCGGCAGTTTGATGAAACATATTACTAGTCACATATAGGTGAAATTAATGATTTAATTAGGGCATTTCAAGGCATAAATAAAAATTTAATTAATCAAAAAATGGTCTATAAAAACTCGGGGTGTTACAATATCATATATAATGACCTGAAAAAATAGATCAAGGTAATCTATAAGGTCTCTATTTATAAAATCTATAATTATAGACGGGTAATTAGTTATAAAAAATGGCATCACTAAGTATTCATTGTTTCCATACCTTATACAAAATGTTGTTTTTTATACCCACCTTTTTAAGTTGCAATTGATGATATCAAAATGAAAGGCCAGTATTTGAAAGGTATTGAGATCCAAAAAGTTAGTGATACATTTCATCAACACAAGGAATAGGATTCTAGTTCATTTCCATGATATTGTTCAACTATTTATAATCATTGAAAAGTCACATCTACCCCTCATTGTTTTTAAAAAAAGAGAACATGTGCACCATAAGGTGACAGACATGGTTGAATGAATCCCCTTTCATGGTTTTCTTAGAGTTTCTTCTTCAATTCATTATACTCACTAAGGTACATTCAGTAGGGATTATTTGAGTTTAATGTTGCACTATGTATGATTTCTATTGTAAAAAACATCATTTTTTGGTTGAATACTAGAAAACCATTTAGAAAATACTTTAAAAACATACTATACAATAGTAATGTTATTGATTTCAAGTTTCATCCAAAAAATCTATGCTAAAAAGCCATTCTAAATTGGATTTTAAGACTTATAAAATAGATTCAATTTCCATAAAAAATTTATACTTAGCATAACATTGATGGAAAATCATAGGTTGTTTTGGATTACCAAATTTCACTTCCCATAATTGATAAATGATTTTGGATTTATGTAGAGAATTCCAATCAATGACTAAGATGAAATATTATTCAACCAGAGGAAAAATTAAATGAATTTTGTGAAACACATTCCCACTAACATCAGCCAAAGAGGAATAAAAAACATTAGTTTATTTCATCATATCATTAGGGTTCTTCAAAAAATATTTGTTACATAGTGGATGGTAGAAAATATGTATATCTAGAGTAAAATAAAACAATAGTTGTGACATAGTGTATGGTAGGCATACCATTCACCACATCGTTATGGAACCCATCATTAGAAATATCGACACATGATATTTATCCTTTTCTCTTAGAATAAGATGTTGTTGAAAATTATCATCATCATTAACCATCAAGGTTAGAAACTAGTTTGAATAATTACCATTATCCATACTCTTGATAAACTGAAGAGGGGGAGGTTTATTCTATGCATATTTCCCTATATTAGCATAATTAGCTAATATCTTATCATCACTTTGGCATTCAATTTCTCAACGAACTTCCCATACACATATATAATGTTTAGTTTTCCCCTTATGACCTTTTACTCCATTCTTCTTCCCACAATTTAAGTATAAAGGAATTCACTTATTCTTTTATCCATTTTTATTTATTTTTCAGGGAAATATATCATCGTTTTAATGTTTTACTATTGGATTGATATGAAACTAAAGCCTATTTTTCCAAATTGATATCACATTGAAAAATATCTTGCTAACTACTAATTTATATTATGTTTTACACATTTATAAAACCTTTTTAAGTCATTCATAAATAGATAAACATTAATTTTAGGTTGGATGATAATACAATAAGTGTACCATTCATTTTTGTAAAATTTTTCTCATTGGTACAAAAATATTAATCATACTTTTTTATTAACTCAAGGAACTGCTTCTCCATATTCATATGAAGAATATGAGAAAAGTACTTATTGAAATATATGTTCTTGAACTCATCCCAATACATAGTTTAAATTTCACAATCCTTCCATAAATTCATAAAATGATTCCTTCATTAATCTACCTAACCATCTAATTGGATGACAACCAAAGTGAATTTTTTAAGTTTTTAACACTATAGAATGGAAAATATTTTTTAAGCTGTACTACTCAATAGTTCAGAAAGTAGTGGATGAGTAGTTCCATATATGGAATGTTGACATCGCCTTATGAAGGACTCAAAAGATATTTTTTCCCTAATTCGATCATCTATAAGCTCAGTATGATTCAATGATCGAGAATGTTTTGTAATCATAGAAACGAAATTTTACTTTACATGACCCATAATGTTTGGATTCTTAAGAGGGAAACCATTTTGTTATTACTCAAACCCAACATTAACATGGTTCCTTTATGTTTCACCTATTATGTAAAACCAAAAATCACAGTGTAATAAGTATAAATCATGACGGGGAACCACATAATCATGAGAAATAATTTTTAGGATCTCTAAATCATGAAACTATCATCTATCTAAGACACCATAGGTTTATCATAGTTTATTCATAGTCATATTCTATTAGAAAATTTTTCTACGGTTTGTAAAGTGTTTTTGAATTCCAAATGTATACCCCACACGTGTGTTATACCAAGTGTCTAGCATGGAGCATTTTTGTGCACTAGTTCATGATCAAGTATAGCTCAATATGGTGTTTTGGGGGATTTCACCATATGTACATATTTTCTAGATACACATACACTTTCAATATCATGACTATGATATATATCTTGAAAAACACTCTATTCATCATTTATAGAGATTCTAGTATATTTACTATACCTTGACTCATCCTTAAAATAATTATTATACAAGTGCATAGAGACCCCACTAAGGTTTTATCATCATATTTTCAAAAGGATAACTATTTATTTTCTTTAATACCGACTATAGGGACCCAGACTTTTCATAAATAAGAATTACAATAGTTTTGATGAATATGTATTATTTTATGTGAACATATATCCGAGAAAAATAATAGTTTACTTCCTTTGGAAACGTGGAAACATAAATACTAGTCCAAGTGTAATACATAATATCTCTCTATGTTCTTCACAACTATTACCCTTCTTAAACATATCATTCATAATATATATCTTCAAAAACCAGGGATTTTAAAAATATGAAAGGGTAATTTTTGATGCACATTAATGATAAACAAAGGGACACATATAATAATAACATGAGAATCTGGGTATGAAAATATGAGAATAAATTCTTAGGTGAAGAACCTATATATAAAATATCACAATCTTGAATCCTAGATAAAATATTTTCATTTCATATGAAATGAAGCATAAGTAAATAAAATATAATGATATTGTGGGGGGGGGGAAACCATGGCATGAGACAAGTAATTGTGGCATAAAATAAGCATTTGAAATCATTTAAACTTTTTTCAAGTCTCCCTGATAAGTCCATCATTGAATAAAAATCCATTAATGTACCAATTTTACCCCTCGTTCCATCTATATCTTATTATTCCTTGTTCACTCCCCATTCCAACCCTATATTTCTATACTGGGTTCAATCCACATTCCATACCTGTATTACTATTTTATGTTCATGCCTCATTATATCCATATATATCTTATAAGATATATAAATCATTACATAATTCATTGGAGGGAGTTATAGGTCCCACCTATATCATAATGAAATCTTTATTTATGTGTGAAAAATAATAATAAAAATTCCTCATATCATAACCCATGAAATGAAATAGGTATAATAAGACTTTCCTAGAATAATAACCCATGAAATTAAATGTATATAATAAAAGTTTAATAATATCATAACCCATAAAATTATATGAGAGTCATAAACAATTAATTTTATCAAAAACTTTTGAAATGAGATATGTTTTAAAATTATTTCATCATATCATAACCCATGAATTGGTGTGGGTTTCATAAACTATTAATCATTGTATAACCCATAGAAGAGGAAAATATTTAATTATCATTATTTCACCAAATAATAAACCACTCAGGAAAAAAATAACTCTATCATTACAATATATCCCTCTTAAAGAAGTTGTATCATCAATTAATAAAATACTAGATTGAAAATAATTCTAAAAGATATTTGAATACATTTTTTGAGGGAAATATAATTTCATCATTGGAAAAACCATTTCCTAACATTAATGTTTTTAAAAATAATTTTCTATGAAAATAATTTTCTTTGAAAATAACACTAAAAACATCCAGGGAACAATCAAAACAAGAATGGGTCATGATGTAGGAAAATTCAGTTCATTCCCTACACATTAAAAAGAAGGTGCCCTTCACATTTTTAGTAAATAAAAATATTAATTGTTCTAGAAAATGGCATAATGATTCCATTCAAAAAATTACTGAAAATATTTTATGATTAGTACAATTTTATTTAAAAAATAATACGAGGATAGTAAAACATTCTTGAAATCATTTTTAGAAAAAACTATTTTGGGAGAAAATAGATTCCTCACCGAAGTGAGAAATAATGTTTAATTTTTATAACAACATTCAATTAATTATCATAAAAATCAATGAGTTGAAAAATGGTACTACTACATGAAATTAACATGAATTACTAAAATATAAGATATTTCATGAGTTTTTTTTTGAGAGTCGGACCGTATGATTTGATCATCATAAACACAATCATAAACAATCTTAAAAAGCGATGAAATTGAAACATAAAATTCATACCAATTTAGTAATAATAAATCATAAGACCCTTGAAGGGATAACATAAAATGGAAGGTAAAATATCATTAGTATAGACGAATTTAGGATGTTACATTTTAAAGGGAAGTATATATACCACACAAAAGAAATGAGTTATGAATATTGAATAATTCTCTTTGAAATAAAAGTGAGAATAGAAATCCTTTTTCCTAAGGTTGTGAATTCTCATGTACTAGTTCAAAATTACTATATAATAAATATATGATTATTATAAATATATCAAATAACCATATTAATATATATTATACTATATATGATTTTCGTATGAACATTTTTATATATTTATTAATAATTTGATGTTAATGTTATGTTTTGAGTAATAACTGCTATATTGTTTGTATATGTTTTTATTTGATATATTTTTAGTTATTTTAATTTTTTCCTAACTTCATAATATTCATAATTAAAACCACTATATAAATATCATATATATTTATTTTATATGTAATTTTAGTAGTCCATCATATTTAGTGATTGGAATTGAAATACAATATTCATGGAGATGGTAGACCTTATATAGGCATTAATGCTGTTACTATTTTATTTTTGTATTGAATGAATGAAAATTAAATGATAAATTACAATTAAAGAATCATATTTATATTAAATATGATATATATGGTTATTAAATCCATAATTAATACAATCCATGTAATGTGCGAATGAATCACAACGCCTTGTGAGGTGATAGTCTACCATATAGACGAACGACATTATCATATTCCTAAAAAATAAGAAGAATAATGGTATGTGTGATATAATAAATATAAAATCCTAATATAATTAAATATTTAATATTTAACAAATATATAATTTATAATCTATAAATCCATCATTATTCCGAACAATGAATGTTGGTAATGGAAAAATTAAAGTCATCAATTCGTGAGGCGTTAGTCCTCCATACACAAGAATGATAATTTCATAACCTATTTGATTGATGTGTTCATGGTTTATTGTTATAAAATCAACATTAAAACATATCATTATATTTACAACACCTAGGCTATTCTATTTTTTTTATATAAAAATAATATAATGATTTTTAGGAATAAATAAAAGAAAAACACTCGTAGATGAGCATTGCTTATTTTTCAGGTATCCTCCTTATGTTTTCACTAAGTTAATTCCTTTTATATAATTATTTCAAAAATAATGAATACATGATTTTTAAATGGATGTTGGGAAGTAGTGTGGGATGTTAGAGGATCTAAAGAGGTTTTTAGTGTGAATAAGATTGGAGAGGGGTGACTAGTTATTAGTGAGGTTAGCTGAAATCATATAAATTTTTGAAAGAGAGAATTCCCCCAATGTTTTTTATATGGATATAGTTTAAAAAATAGAACATTATCAAAAAATATTGGATTAATTGTAAATAAGTTCCATACAATGTTATAATGAAACTTTTAAAGGTTACTTTTAGACTTACCATTTTAGTTTAAACACCAGTAAACTAATTTTTACCTATACTAAGATCATTTATTTTCACTACACTCACAATTAATTTTGGTCATATATTAATTTGAAATTATCATAAATTCTAAATTACATTTATTCCAAATATGGAATCCATTTTATAAATTAACTTCACAAATGTGGAAAAAATTAATTTATTTTTTTTCAATCTCCTTTAGAATACTGGTTTTTTAAATAGAAAAAGATCAAAAGAATGGAATATTTTTATAAACATTTTCAATAAACAAATGATTTATATGATCTAAATTGATTTATAATATTTAATTTTTTTATAATGTTACTTTAAAAACAATTCAAAATATTATTTATCATTATATATTAATTAATACAAAATATAATTTTCAATTGATTATTTGTTTTTTTACTACAGATGAAAAAGTGAAACATTATTGGAAAAATTAAAAAAATTCACGCTAAAATAATTTTGACCTTATAATTTTGTAAATTGTTGTTTATTGTATCCAGTTAATTTTATAAAAGTTTTAAAATCTAATTTTATTATTTTTCAGAAAAATAATTGTACAAAATATCTTTTATAAAATTGTATTTCAAAAAATGTATAGAAATTATAGAAAATAATTTATTTTATTATCGATATGATCTATTCATGTAAAAAAATTATAGTTAATATATAAAATTAATTATTACTATTTATATTAATAATTCCAATGGATAGTTTATAATGGTCACATCTTGATAAATATATCCTGGTTTTTTTAAAATATAGTGTTTCTTGTGTCATAAGCTAGGCCAATATTGCATGTAGTAGAAACATAATTTTGTATTTAATATAATGAAATTCATCATTGGAATATAATTTATTCAAACAATATTAAGAAAAACTCATAGTCTTACAATATTGGTTAAATCAAAATAGTGGCTATAAGTTATCATAATGGTTTGTCTCAATCATGACATATGTTGAGCACCCTCGATCAACCATATTCCCCAATCAATAAAGGATAGGGGAACCTATCTGGGTTCCTCAACATTAGAATCTTCATAGGGAAACAAAAAAAGTTTTAATTTTAATAATACCCAATACATTGAATAACCGACATTTCCATCGTTATCTATGAAAAAATTTCTCATTAATTTGGAACACATACTTTGACCCAATTGAGTGTTTTATTATAATATAATGATAATAAAATTGAATGAAACCAATTATATTTTCTAATATATCATCAAAAATCCACATTTGGAGTGTTTTATATATATTATATTTGAATAAATTTATAACACAACCTCTACCCTTGTAGGTGTTATGGGAACACACATGATCATGATGAATTAGTAACCACCATTAGACTGTAGGATCCGCCTAGATGAAACTAGATTAAATGATCTTTATTCACAATTAGAGGACACCAAAACTTAATGGTGTGTTTGAACCATCTTCAATAATATGAATCATGAATATGGATCGCTATATAGATTTAACTGTTGATTAATAATCTCACGATAACTCCACAGGGGAATCATATTACTTTATATAGTAAACCTTTATTTAAGGAATTTATTCAAATAAAAACTTGTATAAAATAAAATATCATATGCATAAAAAAATCATTCGTGTTGAGATCTCATAATGATTTTAATATTTCAAATTTTAAAATTTATCTCCAGGTTTGAGGTGTAAACACTAGGTGTGCGTGTAATTGGTGAATCAATTTCATTGTATGTTTTCATGGAGAAATAACCTTCATCTCTATTTATATTGAAAAATGAACATTTTCCAACACACACACATAATGGTAAAACATTATTTATAATGTTTAACTATCACAATGAGAATGATTGTTTTTGGCATGATCTATATTTTAATGATACCATAACACCAACTAGTTTCAACATGTTGGTACGATGACAAGGGGTTTCCCTTTTAATTGTTTCAAAAAAACTCTCCCAACCATGATAGTAATTCATATAATGTTATAATGATAACTAAATTGATATCAAAATGAAAAATTCCTTCCAAAAAAATTATTCATTTTTTGATGCATTTATTCCATTTTTCTTCCTCTTCATCCTGTAGAAACTCATGTATAATGACTTAAATCTTGTGGAAATTTTCACAAACAATTATTTTTCCACCTCACTTATTTGACTTCCTCCTAAATTTTGTTCCATAATTACATATTATTATATATGTTATATCAATTGTAATCTTCTTTTTACACCATTCCCAGGCATTTCACAATAATAATTCAAAGTATAAAAAATGATATCTAATTTTTAAATTTATATTCAAACAAATAAATTCCATCAACCAAATTTACTAATATCAATCCATTTTTAGCCATTGGATCAATTTGATTACTATAAGTATAATTGATTCTTTCATAAATTACATCATTTATTGAGTTAATGATCTCTTGAACCACTCAATAAAACACATTATCAAAACTACTTGTAAATGCATCAAACTTATCGAGATAGATTTCACCATCACATGGTGAAAAATGGTTATCCTTTTTACATTAAAAACACCTTAAAACATGGGGGAAATACACATTCTTTATTAAATATTTATATACTACCCTTTATGTTGGTCATGATATGAAAAACCTAGTCCAAGGTCACCTAACCGAGGCCGCTATAGAAATGTATACTCATCAAATACCATAAGGGAAAACATGCCCATTTTTTCCTTATTTGTTTCACATAAGGACACTAGAATATCACCATGGGGACTACCACAACTATTTTGGCCATATTCATTTCACACTAGGACACTTAAAATGCACCATATTCATAGAAACTCCCAATTATGGGCAAGAAATTTCATTTTTTGGATTTATTCCTTAACAAAAAAAATCTAAAACAATGGTGTTCCATTCTTGG
Source organism: Viscum album (assembly GCA_963277665.1). Classification (NCBI taxonomy): domain Eukaryota; kingdom Viridiplantae; phylum Streptophyta; class Magnoliopsida; order Santalales; family Viscaceae; genus Viscum; species Viscum album. Next base: position 1,708,479,537 of record OY728165.1, on the reverse strand, counting down.
ATTAGTCATCAATTCTTCAAAGATCCCATGAGACTCTAAGAAAGGCTTATCAACCAGAAAGGATCCTTCCCACTTATAAAAAGGATGAAATCATTACCTATAAATCATGATATGTAAATAATTTGAAGATCAATTTGCATTGAATCAATTTATTGAACATTGTATAATAAATCTATTTTTTAAAAAAATCCAATACATTAAATCAAATCCTCTTCATCAATTATTTAATCTCACTGTTCAAGAAAACCATATTAGAACATATTAGGCTACAAAATATCCCCGTTTTGATTCTCATGTTAACCATGGATGATAAATCAGTATCAAACTCTAAATACTTAATAATGAATCACCATCTAATACTTTTATGACTACATGGGTTTTCAGTGTGTTAGAAATATTATCATTGAATAAATAATACATTGTGGTCAAAAAGATAGATATTTATATATATATTCATTAACACAATATTCTCAAACATCAAATAGAACTTAATAATCACATTAATAGTTCTTTCATCAATATTGATTCCTAAAACTAAAAATAATATTGTTCTAAAATAGTTTACACATTCTGAATTCATAGATTACATATTTCAAAAGCTATGAAATAATACATTCTTTCATTCAAGAGAAAATTCCTATAAAGGTAACACATATTAAAGGAATGTCTCTCGAAATATATACCCCCTTGGAAAATAAAATGGAAGAGAAACATAATGGAAAATTTTATGATGTCATTTTCTCCCCCATTGACATCTATTTGAAATAACTTTCATTTCTTTGTGATGAAATGGAAAAAAAGGAATTATTACAGTTTCATGACTATATACAGAGAAAAAGGGGCCTTAAAGACATATTCTTCAAAATTTTATAGTATTTACGCATAAATCACGAAATATTTATGATCATATCATCTTTTTAATTCTACTAGTTTCAAAACACCATCTTTTTTCGAATAATGTCATTACCTTTGGGTTTGATGACGAAAATCCAAGTATCATTTTATTCAATACGTTCTGGATATTCATTCATTACATGAATAAACTATTTATTATTTAATTATTTTTTTAAATATATTTTTTCAACCTAAAGGATAAATGAGATATGAGAGACTATACACAATTTCCCCCAATCATTAATCAATTTTCAATGATTTCCCATGATATTTTAAGCACATACATTCTTTCTTATCCATCTATGATTTGAACACAATTATTCTTCATCTCTTGAATTTCTTGAATCATCTTCTTCAACTATAACATCATTATAGTTATCCCCATTTTATAAATGTTAAACATATTTTTTAGGAAAATAGATTCCTCATCATCACTTATAGAACATTCATCTTAATGTGATTTCACTTTAATTGTATGTTCCATCAATTGTATGTAAACAACATAAACAATATTACATATATATTTTTTTACAATGATATCCTATTCTATTTTTTGGATAAACAATAAATATAGAACATAAATTACTTCTAAATTTTATCCTCATATTTTAACCTTTTTCCTTGATAATCAATTGGAATCCAGACAGTATTAGATACATTAAACATGGATATTTCTTATCATGCAAATAAAATCATAAAATATCAATTTTTTTATAATGAAAATGATTTTTATTATGATATAATGATCAAATATACTATGTATATAAATAATGTGATGTTTCAAACACTAACAACATCATTCGAGCTATCATTAAAAGACTTATATTCATTTTCTTAGCCTATCCATTTGGTTGAGGTGTGTTTAGTGCACTTAGTTTAAGAAGGATAACATATATTCAAATATAGACATCATATATTCCACAACTACGCTCAACATTATTATATATCAGAATATTATTTAAAGAGTAACTACACTAATTCATTACACATCCCTTAAAACTATTTAAATTTTTTAGAGCCCTTAATTTATTGTTCATAAAAATAATACATGTAATTAATGTAGAACCATAATTAATGGAAATAATAGAATTATATATATATATTTTTATCACTTACTCAAGTTCCTACAAATGAAAGAGTTAATTAACTCTAAAGGATGATGAGATTGTATTTCAACATTATTTTGTAAAGTATTCAACATATTTAACTTTTATCAAGTATAACACATCTAATTGCATTCTATTTTTAACATAATAACATCAGGAATGTTGTCTCCACTAATAATATTACACATATTATTTTGTCCAAGATGGTCAATCCTTTAATGCCATAATTTATTTTCTTTTTTTATTTCTTAAATAAAATGAATTTATGGAATACACAATTTGAATCAAATTACCTCTCACTCACTGTCATGTTTCTAAGATAATTCATTCTTTAAATATCTTTATAAAAACACATTTTCATAACAATAACTGCATTTAATTCAGTATATAAGTGAAGAGAACTAGTTAGGTTGAGTTTATATTATTTAACATATAATATACTCTTGTATATCAATTTTTCATTACCAATCATTGCTGACCCAAAAACTTTGATTTTCGGCGACCCATCATTTCTAAAGGCCATGAACTATTCTATACAATGTTTTACATCCACGATGATATTCAAATCCCAATTATTATTTTATGAACAACCACTCTCCAAAATACATGGATATTTTCATTTGGATGATTATTGGGAAACATCACAAAATATATTTTCCCTTTTATTTCATCATTATTTTATTGAGACATATCAACACTATATCTTGAGAACATTTGGGATGGTATCCTAGGAAGGCACCATTTCTCTACATTCCATCTCTCCTCACAACATTATCATACATAATCAATTGGTTAATTTTTTTTCCATTTTTCAATCCATATTTTTCAAGATATATATTATTTTTTTAATTTTAATGGAGTGACATCCCAATTATTTTTTTCATCCAAAACATATAACCTCATCATTATATTTACAGCTACACAAAAATATCATTTATATGTACTTAAAACCTATACATTTATAATAATGGATAAAAAATCATATTATCCTTTAAAAATATGATCCTATCCAAAACTAAAACCTTCATTTCTTCCTTCATTTAATAATTAATTTGATATTCATTTTACATATTAAAATTTTTTTAGAATTAGAACACATTATTATTCAAATCCAAATTTCTTTGCAACCTTTTTAACATTAAACCATTTAGCATTTTATTGGAAAATTATATGCACTAAAAATATCTAGAATCATGAAAATAACTTAACATAATTAAATATTGGCATTCTGGATTATATTATTTTTCTTAGAGTTATTATAAAAATTTTCATAATTATTTCAATCCTTATTTAATTTTTTTTGGTCTTGTTGATTTTAACAATTCTTTGATCGTTATCTAATTTTGGTAATAGACATCTGAAAATTAGATATGTATTTCTTCAAATTATGTTATTTTTCATCATGTTTTGTTGTAATTGATCAATTGATTTTCCCTTTTTCTTGAAATTTACTTTCAACATGATGTGAGATTATTATCATCAATAAGAAACTTCTTCAACACATTGTCTACAATAAGAGAAATTTACTTTTCTTTTTCAATGTCAAATTCATCATAAATATTTAATTTTTTTATATTATACTACATTTTTTAATTTTTTAGATAAATAGATTTAATTCAAAATTGAACGTGTTTTCTAAATCTATTTCTTCATTATCCTCAACTTCAATAATTTTTTAACTAGTTAATTATTGTTTATTAACTTATAAATAATAATATTTTTTATAATATCTCCTACTATCTCTATTTCCACTTCATCATCACTGATAAAAATTCTTTAACACCTAGATAAAATATTTCAAATATAGTATTTTGATAAATTATTTCCATCCAATTTATAAGAAATCAATGACTTTTTAAACATTTATGATTTCTTCATAAGGAATATGATAAGTTCTTTTTTCATCACGAAATCTATATTTTTTAAACATGGGACATTTTGCAGCAAAAAATCTAATTTCTCCTCATATAATTCATTTTAGGGGATTTTTTCCTTTAATATATCCCTTTACTCTTCTTAAATTTTTAAAAATTATAGAAAACATCTTATCAAACATATAATGAAAATTAAAATAATATTTATAAGAAAAAATGAACCAAAATCAACAATAACTTTCTTATTTATCTATTTATGATTTTTTTCATTGAAAGATATTTCTTTTTTAGCATTCACATACTACTTAATAACACTTTCATTCCTCATTTGATAAGATATTAGTACACTATTAAAATAATCATGAGAAATATTAGTTAAATTCTTTTCTTCTAATGTGGAGATAATATAATAAAACAACTATAGTTAAATACTAAAAATATTTTTAGAAATATCAAAATTTAATAACTTCTCACCATAGACAACAAATGTGCTCAAAAATTCATTAACTATTATTAATAAACTACTAGTAGTGTAATTATAATTTAGAAAAATTGCATAATTATTATATTTAAAAACAATAATTTAGCTTGTTTCCCTTTTTTCTTTCATTCATAGATAATATGGATTTTATCCCAAATAATTTTAGTGTTCATGGTTGCATTAATGATAAAAAAAATTCAATTTTGGAGGTGGCTGATAGAAAATAATTCATTTCATAAACACCATTATCCAAACTCCTCTAATCATATACTCGAATAGAAAACAAATTATTTCAAGGAAAAACCCCATCATTTTTAAATTATAATTTATCATATTTAATAGATAACTAGTTTGGAATCGTCCTATATTTCCATATGTGATTGTTTTTCCATAAACCATTTGAATACTCGTGTTATTAAATAAATTTATATTATCTATGAATTACAGCAGAAATTCAGTGACAAGATATTAAAAATTATAGAAACACATTATTCAAACTCAAAATAGAAAATAAAAAACATAAAAAACATGGTTCTTGATTCCACTTGAAAAGGAACCTATATAATTAGTGATGAATCACAAGGGGTAGGGTGACTCAGTGATTTAATTTATTTTTATGTTTCTTTAGTGAAAAAAACATCACCAATAGTTAGTGTAAATCTCGATCATTGGCGAAGACACACATTTCAAGGGAAATATAGTTTTATATGGGGTACCTCTTGAAATGGGAATTAATGTCAATAGAATTATATAAAATTCATGGATACCATATAAAAAAATAATTTCAATATATAGGTATAATTAAGGGGATTTATCCAATTCACCATGTTAAACAAGTCTCCCAACTATTATAATTTTTCTGACACTATTATAATGAAAATTGACATTAAATCAATAAGATGAAATCCTTTCAAGCATATCCTTAATCTATTGATACAATTAGCCTCATTATCATCTTATTTACACTATATTAATGCAGGTATTAACACTTAAAAAATATACAAATTTTAATAAATTCTTCTACATCCACTTTTATTCTTCTTCTTCCTCTATTATTTTATATTACACTTACATTTTCATTATTTATTCCACTCTCTTTCTCTTCTTACGCACTTCCCATTCACTACACAGTAGAAATTGAAAATCCTTAAATTGAAATTCAATTACAAATTCTAACTCAAATTATTAACTTCATTAATCCTTCCAAACCACCCCATATCATATTTATCTATTATATCTTGTTGGATCTTATAGATATTATTTATTTTTAAATAAATGGAATGATAGATCATGATTTTAAACCCTTGAACTACTAATGAATCAAAATAATCAAAATATCTCATAGAAACAATAAAATTCACTACATAGCCTTCACCATAGTGTGGTGAAGAAATCATATCCATTTTCCCATCAAAATAACTTTAACCATGATTTTATTCTAAATCCTTCTATCTATTTTGATCTTATATACATCCTAATGACCATAGCATCATAGACCATGGGAATGGTCACATACCTTAATGTTTTTGAAATATTTAGTGTCAGAAAACCCCATGGGGGCCCTATGATAGTTTTTGGATAAATATTATTCACGAACATAACAGAATATCACACAGGGGACCCCAAAGACCATTTTTTCGTTTACTGCTTCACAAAGGAATACAAAAAATTTAACATGGGAATTGAAAATAACCAACTGTAGGTACTTCCTTACAAGTTATTACACATACTCATCATTAAAATTGCCTCTAATATGGGTGTCTATTTTTTGTGTTGGCCCCCTTTTCATCAATTATAAATTGACACTCTAATACCCTTGTCTGAATGAAAAAGGTTGCTTTAAACTTTTAAATGGACTCATTATTTATCAACCAATAATGATATTTTATAACATTGATGACCATTTTACAAGGAATAATTTGGTTTATTTATTTAAAAAAAATATCCAACACATTCAATCCCATCCATTTCACTAATTATTCTTCCATAATCATCAGAATAATTATCATAGAAACTCCTTGGCTAACCAAAAATTGTTATCAATAGGCATAATGAGTCAACACCATCTCTATTAACATTGAGCAAGTTTTAAAATTATTACATTATCATAGATAAAATGGGTATAATCATTATCTATTTTGTAGTTTAGTAGTCATCAAGACACATATATATTCATGATTCTTATTTTATAATGGGAATAAAAAAAATAACTTATTAATGTTAAAAATTTAGAATCTGTGAACTCATTCAAAAAATTGTTTTTCATATCATTGGGAAAGGAATAAATTAAGGGTGGGATAAAATTACATAAAAGGGTTATGTATTGTGAAATTTATCAACAGTAAATACGTCATGGTAAAAAATTGAAAACACATTTCATTGAAATGAACAGTTGAGAAAAAATTATTTCATGGATAAAATAAATAAAATAATCTCAAGCATAATAATAATATAATTCACAATAAACTAAATGTACAATTTTCTATTTCATGATATGAGATATCATTATATATATACCATGAAAGACTTATGACAATATTGTTTAAGTAATGTGTAGGTATAGACTAGAACAGATTTAATTTGTCCAACTCATTTCTCCGATTAGACATATTAATGCACTAAGGGGATATATATAATCTTCCACCATCATTAACTTCATGTAAAATTATTTCCTCATATATTTATTGATCAATTAAATTAATAAAAAATAATCCTTATAAATAAATATCAACATCAGGAAAATAATATGAATTTATCAATATATTCCCATGTCAATAAGAAATAATCATTATAATGAACCATATATAGAAAAGGTATATGACTTAGGAAATAATTATATACATGATATAATTAATTTCTAAATTTATAAAAAAATTAATGTAAATGGAACACAATAATGAAAATGTTTCAATAGTAGTTAATTAACAAAAAATTAATAAGATATAATAAATGACCATGGATTGATAAGAAATATAAATCATTTCCTTTAGAGAAATAAATTAAATTGAAGTGAAATACTAATATAAGATTTTATTTTTGTGTTTATTTTTTAAAAAAATGGAATATATGTAAAAAATATAAATATCATAAAATAAAAATGGTGAGAGGAATGTATATTTATTCCATATAAGTTATAAAAACAGTCCTTTTATCTTTATGAAAGGAAGGTAAAAATAACCATTTCAGAAAACATTAAAAATAATCATTTGATACCTTTTAAAAAAAATTTGAATAACACAAATCATCCTCAATAGATTATTTCAGTTTTAAAATATAAGTTTAATAAAGTAGTTTTGAAAGATATGTATATGATATAAAAATATTCCTGACTAAATGAGAAATAAAATTTGTTTTTATAATAAAAAATACACTTCTTGTTTAAAGTTTAGAAGTGAGAAATAATTTAATGAATATATTAAAACCCATTAAATATATACTAGATAAGAAAGAATATGGATATTATGAATTCTTATTTTAATATTCTTTCAACGAAAATTATGCCAATCCAAAAAATGAGACTGTTAAATAAATCTATATGTATTTACTAATTTCTAAATTGCATCTCATTAAAAAATAAACAATAATTGAAAAATTAATCATAATAAATAAACTTTTATTCATGTTATATATACAAATGTAATAATATGTACACCACATAAAAGTTAATAGTTTCATAATACTAATCATGTCCCAATGGAGTAGAAATTGAATGAAATTCCATTTCCTTATGCATACCATTTGTAGGACGTGATTTAAACTTATATCAAAAGGTTCTAATTTTTTTAATTTTAAAATAACCATATTAATATTTATAATATCATATTTGATCTACTAATAACATTATATGACTCATTCTCTAATAATATTTAATTTTTACCATTTTTTTGGTTGTTAAAAACATTGTTTTCTCAGCATATTTTGATATGGAAGTTCATCTTATTACGCATAGGATATAGTTTTATCATCTCTATAAAGATAGTGAATTTATGAGTATCATATTTATTAATTATATAGATCTTTATAATAATTATTTATTTTTATAATAGGAAACTAAATAACAATGTTTCATAGAAACACTAGGTCTTAGTTACACACAAGAGAAATTATGATTTCAAGGATGAAAGTGTAAGTAAATATATGATATATAAAATTTTGATAATAAATATAATTTTACAAGTATGATATATATTAATTTGATACATAAATGTGACTATCCATGTTAAAGAATTATTGAAAAAAATTAAATCTGTTCGTGAGCCTGTATTCTACTATAAACACGAGTGACGGTTTTGTTTCCCATTTTATGGAGAAAGAGACAGATAAATATTATAAAATAGACATAATCACATGTCATCATATATTATATAATATTTTTATTATATTATAATTATTATTTCATAATTTATGGTTGAAAAATAAGATGTAAAAAATAAAGAACTTGTTGAAGGAAACTCTCGTCACATAGAAAAACATTCTTTGGATATCCAATTAAGGGACCTAGGGTTTGAATTTTCATAATCATAACATACATAAAAAGTGGATAAATATTTTGGGATAGGAATTGGATTTGGTTGGTTGTTCCAAATGTCTTAATAGGTTTGAATAAGTTACGGGATGATGATCCCTTTTATAATTTATGTGAGTGGAACACTGTTAGGTTCGGTAAAATTTAGATTATCATCAAGTAACATTCTATTAAAAAAGATCCAAAATAAAAATTATTTTAAGTCTAAAAATATATTTTCAAAAATAACAAAAAATAATTGAGATTAAATAACTTATTAGGTTATTTAGCCACTACATTTTAGAATAACCCGCAATAATAATCTTTTCATCATAACCAGGGTTATTAAATTTTTATTATTTTTAAATATGAAAAAAATATGTTGAACTTATTAAATAATATTAATTATGTTAATTCCAAATATATAATCAATTTTATGAAATTCAACTAATAAGTTAAAAAAATATAATTTAAAAATAAACTTCAAAAACATGTTGAAAAATTCATTTTTAATTAAATCATTTATCCCGAACAAGTTTACCATATATTCACTATATGACTATCAATAATCATTAAATGGATTTAAATTGTTGTAGTTATATATTTACTATATAAATTTCATTTAAAATCATTATGTTAATGAATATTTTAATGAATTTATATGGAAATACATTATATATTTTTCAGAAAGGATTAATATAAAAAATAACCCTCTTGACATCCTAATGATTGTATATTTATTCAAATCTAATACATAGTCAATTAATTTCTAATTTTAAAATTTTGGAATAAATTATTATAAAAATTATTTAAATATTAAAATAATACATTTTCAATTTTCATAAAATCATATTTCAAATAGAAAATTTCTCAAATTCATTCTTGGATTATTTTAATCTATAATCGTCAAAATTAAAATGAATCATATAAAAAAAGAATATTTTTCCCATGAAATACTTTAGTGTTCATTATATTATATGTTTTTCAATTATAATATTAACTTACTATAATTGGATGTTGAGTCTAACATTCTTCCACCCAAAAAAAATTCTTCCTCAAAAGTTTCATCGATATCACTTCCTAAAAATGAGGTTTCTTCATCATATCATCATCTAGTTGCGACATGGATTCCACCATTCTAAATTTTTTATAAATTACTTTTACAAGTCAATTTGTTTAATTCATTAGTATAGTCTCTCTAGTTTCAATAATATTGATGGAAACCTAATAGTAAGATAGATCATTTTCAAATTCTATATATTCATAGGTGACCACGTGCATTGGGTCTACAATATTCTTCCTAAAATATAAAATATGTTACACATATTTTACTTTAGAGACTCAGGGTGTAATTTTTAAATGGTATGAAAAAACATCAATTATTTTTATAATTTTAAAATGATTTATGTACCATTGGATCATAGTCATTTTCTTACCAATTTTATAACAACCTTATATGGATATAGCTTCCATAAAAATGATCCCCTTATTCAAATTTCAGATAATTAATTTGGTTATCAACATATCTAATTTCATGTATTGTTATGATTCAGTATGGGTCGAAAATAGTATTTAACATTTTCATAATATTATAAAAATGTTCTAGGACTATATGTTTCCTTTCAAAAACATAATCCCAACACATTGGAGTCAAAAATTAATTACTAAATAATATTTCATGTGATTCCATTTTAGTACTTGAGTGGAAACTATGTATGTAGAAAACACTAAAAAACATAAATAATGATCCCACATATCTTGAATTAAAATTGTCTTGTACATAAAATGTTATATAAAATATGTATTTTCTATCCAGATTGAAAATAAGTTTGAGGATGGTAGGTGAAGATTGAATAAATCTTTGTATTAACATCCTTTTGATGAGTTTTCATGAATTTCATTATAATTCTATGACCACAATAAAACATAATTTAAATCTGTGGTCTATGATGTCTTATTACATCATTAATATAGTGTAGTTCACGGTTGTCAAGAGGTAAATATTCTATCATAACAATGAAATATATCTATTTGGTTTGGTGATCATCAATAAAATAATTACATCATTCTTTCATGGAGTCATTGTTAATCCAATGACAATGTACATAGTAATGGAAACCCATTTCAACATCAGCATATTAAGTGGTTATATGAATCCACTAGTATGTTGTATCTAAAACATCACATGTTTTATAAATAAAAAATAACACATAATTATTAATTTATATCTTCCTATAATACCATAAAAAGTATCCATCATATATCTATTCATCCTCTTTCTGCTAAGGTGTATAGAGAAATTCAAGTTATGACCATCACCCCTTAATTACTATTTCAAATCAGACATATATGTAATATATATTCTACTTCTAAATATTGTAATTATATCTTAATATATTATGTCTTCTAATTTTTCATTATTCATGGATTTTATTTACATTTGAAAATTCGCATCATCAACATAAGAAATTTTTCTCTTTTGAAATAAAGATTATTTCAAAATCATTTTAAATAAGGGTGATGTATCTACCTCTTTAATAATTCCCATATCTATCATTAATAGATATATGAACATAGGATCCCTATCAATACTCATTTAGGTCATAACTCTATGATCTTTTCTGTTTAATGCATCTGTTACATTATTTTCCTTCCCTTTATAGTGGTGTATTGAGAAAACCCAGTCATTGTGTATATCAATCCATATACTTTGATCTTATTGATAAAATTCTATGAAAATATTTATTTTTGGATCCTATTGTTGGTGTATATTTCACAAACTTCCCTGTAGTTATAATATCTCCATATATTTAAAGAAATGATTATGGCTGCCAACTCAATATCATGGGTTGGACAGTTATGTTCATGAGTCTTTAACTGTAATGATGAATATGTACTAAAATTATAATTATAAATAAGTAAACTACCATATAACATCTTGTATGTATAACTATATATCACAAGTTAATCATTTCATGATTGTAGAATAAAAATTAGAGCATTGAAAAATCTATTTTTCAATTATTCCAAATATTATTTATATTTTTTGTCCATATTAAATCAACCCATTGAAATGATATCTTAAATAATGATCTATCCAATGCTTTTTTGAACACATAACTAATAGTTACAGGTAAAAACAATAAAACTACATACCCTATGTGTGTTTAATGGTGTATGACATTATTTGAGTACCTTTTTCTTTATATGATGAACTAATATTCAGTCATTAGAGATAAAACATTCAAAAAAGAAATATTATAAAGCTATAATCAACTCATTAAAAAATTAACATATAAATCTGTTCCTATAAGAGTGGTAATAATTTTCCTCATGTGATTTTCATGTTCATAATAGATTTTATAATACGATTAACATCATCAATAAATACCACAAAACTATTCATGATATTCTATCAATGCTTTATTCATCATATCCATAAAAATAAAGTGAACATTATTCAATCCAAGAAGAATTAATGTAAAGTGATAATGTCTATACTGGTTTCGAAATGTTTTCTTCCTAATATCTTCATTTTTTACTATAAATAATGGTACAGAAGATAAAATTAAATCTTATAAAATTATTTATCTATACGAAGTTGATCGAATATAGAATCAATTTTTGGTAGAAAATACTAGTTCTTTATTTTCAATACATTTGTTTCTATATAATAAATAAATGGCCTCCTGGAACCATATTTCTTCATAATAAAAATATCCATATCACCCTAAGGTGACGTAATAGGTGTTATAAATACCTTATCATAGAACTCTAATTTTTTTTGCACCTCCACATATTCCATTGTATCTATCCTATAGAGAGCCTTTGGAAGTGGTATTGAATCCATGATTTAATCAATTAAAAAACTCATCTGAATTCTTTGGGGCGTGTTTAGGTAATATATTTTGGAAACACATCAATTAATTCTAATAAATATGTACATCCTCGATTTGAAGCTAACTATATTAATCCAAAGGGTGTGTAGCCACTTCTTCCATAAGAGTCTAATTTATAAGAGCTAATTTGGGTGATTCTAGACATGAATCTCTTGATGATGGCTATAGGATATAGTGAAAGAATTCTATATCTTCATCAGAATTCAAAATTTCATTTTTTATGATAATAATTTTCATCACAATTTGAATTCCAGACTAGAACAAGGATTATATAAATTTTAATCATTGGGATAATATTAAATCCGAAAAAATATAGCATGTTTAGGTATCATTATGGGAATTACCTAACACATATCTATTTGATTTTATTTACAAAAGTTTATTTTCATTAAAATGCCCTTCATAACAAGCTAAGGAAATATCAAATTTTCTTGGAAAAAATAGAAGATATACTAGAGTGTGGGTAGCTTTAATAAAATAAATAAGTATATAAATTTGAGGCTATGATTATTATACCCACCACCACATCGTTGTGAACTTCAACATCAACTATAGTGATAATTTAAGATTGGCATTCCCCCTTAAAACCATTTTTGGTAGATTCCATTGACTCTTGGAATATTTTATTGAATAATTAAATGTATCATTATAGTTTCAGAAATAAATAGAACTGGTATTTTTATTTCATTTAAATTCATTTGATTAATTACTATTTTATATAAATATTTAAAAATCCCCCATGGCCTTCAAGAATTATCCAGGCTATTTCTTTATAAAATTTTAACAAGGTGAAAATATATGAATTTTCTTCTTATTCATTGACACATTATATTTTTCATAGTGTCTAGTGGGAAACAATTCCTTAGGACTCTACAGGCCTACTATACTCATTTGAGGAAGAGTTCTCCAGCTGCTGATGTGTTTGAAAAGGTGACTAATGTTTCCACTTTAACTACCCAAAGTCTACCTGGTGTGAGCTGTGGGATAGAGAACCTAATACTCTCTAATGTGTGTTTCTTTGAGGGAACATATCTACTATTGGGTGGATTTTTACTCTTTCTGTTCACTCTTATTGTACCTTATTCTCTGTTACTGCTTCCCTCTTTAGTAACTATCTTGATGAACCCTCAATCCTTCAAGACATCCTACCGATTATTCATATACTCGCACCTTCTTGGGATTTGCCTGCATTTGGTTTTCCCTTGAAGAATATAGACATGATGATCATGATATCATATATGCCTAGGAATACATGGTTCTTTGACCGCATGTGGTGTTCATATTTTGGGAATCAGGAGTGGGACTCCCAAATCTAATTTCCTTTTTCACTTGTTGTTGGGTTGTGGAACTTTTCTAGTTGGATGTGTATTTTTCCCTTTTCCCTTTGAACTTTAATTTTCATGTACTTTTACTATTTAGAGGTCAATTCATATATGTTTGGTTTCCTTTATATATAAGTGATGTAAATTTCTTTTCTTTTCCTCTAAACTTTTTCATTGAGTTGGATGCGTGTGTGTCTGTATAGTTTCTTATGAAAATGCATCCCCTAATTTGTTGTGCCTTAGGTGCTAGTCTCCATCCCCAAGCCTATGGAGGCGGGCATGGGGTAGTTGCAGCTCGAGCCCCAGTATGGGTTGGATGGTGATATCCCTTTAATATATATGATCTCAGAAATCACATCTCTATTTTAATCGTTCATAAAACAATTTCATCACATTATGAAAACGATTTAGTAACTAGTTCCCTTTAGAAAACTAGATTGTTCCATTCAAAGTGATGGTTAAAAATTAATTCCATATCATGATTGTATTTCATATCATACATGGATAGTAATGTAAAATTATCCCCATACTCTGAAAGAATTTCTTTCTTTTTCTTTATAATGAGGAACTTAGCATTCATATATATTTTTTATATATGGATATTTTTGTTGAAGAGTTTTACTTTAAAATATCTATATTCCAAATGTTCCTTTTCGTATTCCATCCTTATATTCTAGATCAACAACAAACATTGAAGAGAATTTACTTTGAAAAAATATGTTTTAAGTACAACCTTTTCCTTTTCATGGAAATCTATGGTTAATAAAATCTATTCAAGAGACATAATCCATTTATCATTAACCACTTGATTAGTTGTTACAATAAAATATGGGGGATTATTTCACATGAAATTATTTAGTATAGGTGTATCATGGAATCAAACATTATTTTTATACCCATGTGAAAGGTTATTAGTCATGAACAGGGTGAGATTCCCTAATATACTCATGACATGCTTATCACCTTCACGAGTTGTGTTTCATTTCTTGGTATACACAAATATAATTTACCCATGAGTATTGATATCATTATTTCATCCACCCACAATTTCTAAAAAATGGATTAAACTATATTTTTTTGTAGAAAAATGATTTTTATATCATAATACATATTTCTAAATGTATTGAAACATTTATCTTAAATTGAAAATTTATGCCTGGTTAATATCATAATCAAAAATAATGTTTCTTTGAGGAAATATTTAATTTTTTTTAATATTTCATAATGGGTTCAAAATATGTTTTGAATTAACCAAATTATTTCCCCAAAGAGTGTCAAACAATGTGTGATGTAAGGGAACACTGAACTGCACTAGAATTATGTCATAAATATACTCAACCATTTTTTCAGGGTTATTATGCCTAGACAAATCCAATAACAAACCACATATACTTAATATATACCTATAAAAAAATTATGACTTTATTATAAAATTAAAGAAATCTGTAAAGTCATTCATGTTGTTTTATAGTCTAATTTATGTTTTCCTAAATCTACTTCCCAATGATTTCACTAAACATACTGTAATACCAACTATAATAACCTGACTCCAATAACAAATATATGATAGTTAATATCCTAAATTGGCATAGATATAATGATTCTAATCACCAGGTACTATTTATATAAGTATTCATGGAGTGCTATATGTAAGCATGATACTCATTTTACATTAGAAATAATATAAAAGACATAATAACGGAAAAAAATTCGACATCCATAAAGTCATTTATATATTTTTTCATTATATACTTTGGAGAGAACAAAAATAATGGTGATATCAAATGATCAGTAAGGGATTTTATTTTGAATAATTCATATGTAAATTATTCATAATCAATATGGTACAGAAAAAAACAGAAAACACATGTAATATAATCAATATATTGAGTATGAAATGAATCAATAATATAAGGATAATATTAACTAAATTATAAAAAAGGAAACTAATAAATTTTTGATGACATGTTCTCATATGCCATGATAGCTATGTCACCAAATCATTTTACCAAGATAGTTTAATTGAATGGTTGATATACAACAAAGACCCATTTAATTTGGCTAACTGATTTAATAGACAGACTGGTCGATGTATCGAGTAGAAGACATTATCTCAGACCCACCATCTACTACATTATCAATTCATTCAAAATATATTTGAAAATCAGTTTAATTCATAACCAATCTCTATTTCTAATAAATATGTGTATTGAGTAATGAGTAGAGATCTATCAAGATTACCCATAGTAAATCAAATAACATCAATAGTAAAAACCCACATGTAAAAATTGTATATATTTTAGTCAATAATAATATGCACGATTCAAATTGTGTGGATATTTAAGTGAAATATAATTTCCAATGATCAAAATCAATTTTTTTCATGAATATATATTTAACAACCAAAAATTTAATAAGACATAAAGATATCAATAGACTCATAAAAAATATAAAATCATATCCTTTGGAGAAATTAAAAAGATGGAAGTGAAGCATTACGAGATAATTTAAATTACGTTTTTCCTTTCTAAAACCTTTTAAACCATTTAGAATAATCTACGTATCATAAAATGTCTATGGTGGAAAGAAATTTCATTAATTCTGTATATGTCAAAAAATCACTCCTTTTGACTTTTTGTAATGAATATCGAAAAAATCCCTTTCCAAAAACATTATAAATTTGCTTAATATTCCTTTTTAAAAAATTGTTCATAATATATAATATCTATAATAAAATATTTGGGAAATAAAAATTCACATTTATAAAATAAATTTGTAAAATATCGATATGGAAGAAAAATATTCCATAATAAAAGAGATATAAAATTGGTTTATAAAACTTTATTATCCTGATTCATATTATATAGTGAGGAAAAGTATGAAACAATATTTAAAACTAAATTAAGATATAGAGGATAATAAAATATATTTATATTATATATGATGGATTTTATGATTTATTCAACCAATACATGTCAATCTTAAAAAAATAAGATTTTAAAATATATACTTACCTCTTTTGTAAATTTTATATTTTAATATATTGAATGAATAAAAATTATTTCTAAGTATAATAATAATGAGTAAATAGGTATTATGGTTTAATATTTTAATGGTATTATTTATATAACACATAAATGAAAAAAGGTGCATAATACAAAATATATATCTATGGAGTAGAAATTATGATGAAATTACATTAACTCAAAAATCCATTAAGTTTAACATGATCTGAACTCCAATGAAATGGTCTTAAACATTTTATTAATTTATATCATATTCATATTTATATCTATAATATCATATATTATAATCTGGTAATATCATATCACTCATTAACTAATAAATTATCTATTTCAATTGTTTTAGGAGTTAACTGTATCACTTTCAATTTGCATGATTTATTAATGATTTTAAGGTTATTTTATATAGGTTATAGTTAAAAAATATATAGAATGATCTTATAGATATTAATATAGTAATTATTCAACATATACATGTATATAAACAATCTGTAAAATGTTTCATGGAAAATGAACCACATTACCTTATGGAGATAGTTGTCTCAACCTACACACCCTTGATGTTATCATTTCCTTAATTGGTGAAAGGGTATATAAGTAGATGATATATTAAATTACCATAATAATATTAATTCATAAGTATTATATATATTCATTGGTTCTATCATTATTAGTATCCAAGTGAGTTGTTGATGGAAAAAATTACTTCGGTCTGTAAGGAGGTAATCCAACAAAAAACTGAGAAATGGTTATCCTTCACAGTTAATGGAGATAGATATAGAAAAATATTGTTAGATAAAAATAATAAAACCGCATTAATTATTATAAAATGGTTTTATATATTATAATTATTAATATGTAATTTATGGTTATAAAAATAAAGTAAAAATGAAAAAGCTTTCATGAAGATAATTAACTTCAATTTTAAAAACCGTGTTTGGATCTTTTTTAAGGACATTATGTTTGGTATTATGGGAATAAAAAGAGATATATAACATGTATAAGAAATATTTAGAGATATATTGGAACTATTTGGTTGATATAACTGGATTACAAGATCTAAAAAGTATGGGGAAGAGGTTCCAATTAATAATTGAGGTGAGTGGAAGAAATATAATTTATCATAGTTTTATAATAATTTGAAGTCACATTATGGGAATGATAAATCCAAAATAAATATAATTATATGGCGATAGGGTTATGGATAAAATAAAACTAATCAATATATTTTCATATTTCTTTCGGTCATTTTAACCATTTTCATTTTTCATTAACGCTTGTTTACATGTTTTTACCTTAACCGTTATAATTAAACATTACTATTTTTACTTTTCATTATTAATAAGAATAAAGTAAAAAAATTTACATAATATTAATTTTTATGATTAGAAATATGTAATACATTTTATCAAATTCACTCTATATAATTACAAGTATTTAATTTAAAAATATTCCCAAAAATCTTGTCAAAAAATAATTTATCAGGAAATGCCTTTAAAAAAAATATTATGATCATATATTTACTATATTAATAATAATAAACATTATATGGATTTAAATTATTATATTTTGATTCATAATATATACCTATAATTTAAATCATTCATCATTAAATATTATTTTAATTAATTAAAATGGAAAAATATTTCACCTTAAAAAACTTCATTTTTCTAAAAAAACAGTTTTCTAAAAAATACCCTACCTTATCTCCTAATGATATTACATTTACTTATATCACAATTATATCCAAATAAAATTTATATTTATTATTATAATACATTTATATAAATAAAAGAAGTATTTTTAATACTTAATTATAAATGATTCATAGAGCTTATTTCTAAGGGAATATTTCAAATATTCATTGCCAATTTATTTTGACATATTAAGATCAAAATCGATATTTATCATATGAAATTGTATTTTTGGGTATGAAAATAATAAAAATTTCATTACATTATAGTTTTCTTAAAATATAATGTTCACTTACTATAATTTAACATACAATGTTACAAGAAATGAATCAACCCATTGATTTAAAACCATAGTAAACCATATAGGACATGTGGATGAATCCATTCACAAGATATGACATCATGTACTTTGATAGAGGCATCTCATTCATTATATGATATAAATACTTTATAAAATATATCAAGAATCACATAAAAACAATGGGATATTACTTTTGGGATTTTATATAATATGATATTCTAATTTTACTTCATTTTTAATAAAATCCCACTTATAATAAAATCCATAACAAAAAATATGAAAAACATTCCAACACATTGTTAATACATCCAAAGAATTTCTTATATTATTTATCAAACTCGATACACATTAAAATAATAGTTTTTTATAAAATTTAATCCATATCTTAATGCTTAATTATGTAACCTTATGATCTATTTTATAATTTAAAACACACATAAGATTTATATTTTATAGATGTATGTAAAGGGATGCCTCGAGAAAAACATATATGATAATTGTGATTCAAATGGGTCTGATGTGATCTCTATTAACTATACTCACACAACCATATGAACCATTACACCACTAGATATATCATATACAATGTTATTATACCAATATAATCTATTTTTTGATGACCCCAGGTGGAAACTAAGCATGAATCATGTCAATCTATTATATTAAATCTTATAAAATCATAATTTCCTCATATATAATAATTGTTATGAATACATAAGTCACATAACATTGATCTATGTAGGTGAGAACATTAAATTTCAAATAACTGAGAATTTCCATTAATTCCAATAGTCTATTTTATTAGATTGCTTAAATGTCTT
The DNA here is from genome assembly GCA_963277665.1 of Viscum album. NCBI lineage: Eukaryota > Viridiplantae > Streptophyta > Magnoliopsida > Santalales > Viscaceae > Viscum > Viscum album. The sequence continues at coordinate 1,708,459,618 of OY728165.1, read as the reverse complement.
TAACATTTCATATAAATGGAAAAATTATGTTTTGGTTGATCTCTAACCGATGAGTTTTTCAATAAGACACCCAACCACCACCATGTTAGCTCATACTCAATTCTTTAAACTGAAATATGTAAATGATCAATAGTTCTCATCTAAGGTATCCCATCAACCATAAGTAATGGGGATTCATAATATGAACATACTCTTGTGTATATCAATGACTGTATAAAATTTCATGGGATATAATTTGAAAGGCCGGTCCTAATAATAAGTTTTTACTTATAAAATAAATATTATATTATTTGTATCATATAAAAAACTATTTATCTTGAGTGTATGATTTTAGTCATTATAATATTTTCATATGATCTCAACTTATAATACTTGATGATGATCATCCACTATGGACAACTCAAAGTCATACGTTAAGGGGGATATTATTATTTTCCTATTCATTAAATATAATTTCATCACACATGAAATAATGATAAACCAACATTATTATTATTAAAAAATTATGATACATTTTAAAACCATTAAATTAAATACCACATTTATCTAATACTGAGAGAGTCAACATGACCCTTAGGCTATTGAAATTATAGTAGTTTTTTTTCATTAGATCAAAAAAATTATTATTTTTATCCCACCGATTGATCTTCATATCACACATATTAGTGATCTATAAAATGATATGGAAGAGGTGAAGGATATTTTGGTGAATTTTTTGAGACTAGGGTTCCATGGCAAGAGAAACTCTTCTATTTTTTATATTGTAAATAAATATTATTTCAACAATGATATGAACCTCTATAATTTAAAAAATTAACTTCATAATCTAATGAGTTTTCTTCATAGAATAAAATTCACTAATATACTCATCCTCTATTTTATATTCAACTAAATTATATTTGGGAAACTTTTACAACCGAAAAATCGTCTATTTTGGAATAATATAAAACTAGATTGAGATTTCACATCATATCTATTATCTATACTAAACTTGGCTTCCTCCTTGCCTATGTGTCACCCTACAACTTCTCCACGTCGCCTCCAATTGACTGAACCTCCATTACATTTCGTCCCCCCCCGCGATTGAAATCACATTCCTCCAGGCAATACCTCTCATACCCGCCCTCCTGTTTAGGGTTTCTCCCGTGCAGCGCCGCTCAGCCAAAGTACCTTTGGTATTCTCCCTCCGCTGCCTCGTGACCCTTGAACAGCTTCCAATACTCTGCCCGCAGCATCCAACCTTAACCAAAAGAACCGTACCTCGCATCCTACTCCGTCACAGTCTATGTTCCCTCGCACTCGAAGAACAGTCACGTCCCCTCCATTGGTTATCAGTGAATCCATATGTCTTCTGCGACGCCCCCCATTCCATCCATATTTTTCGACTCCCGCTGTTCCATCCATCATCAACCGAAACAACCCTATCTCACCTCTCCCTCTGTCGTTGTCTATGTTCCCCCACATTCACAAATCAGTCATGTTCTATCCCTCGGCTTTCAGCGAATCAATCCGCCTACTACGACCCTCCTCCGCCTACGCCTCCTCCGCCACCGCCTGTTCCACCTCGGTCACCCACGGTCTCTAAATATCCATCTTGTTGGGTTTCTTTGATTTTATTAAATTTTTATGGAATTTCATTCTTCTGTTCATCCCTTATCTTCGCGCCTCTCTTCATCCTCTATTCCCTTGCGATAGAAGACATCCATTACAATCTGGTCTTTCTTCATCACCATCTATAAATCCTTCGGCTATAGGTATGTTCTTATTGGCTACAGGTACGTTCCAATTCCCTCACTCCTCTCATCGAAGGTTCCATTTGAGATTTGGATGCTTCTCTATATGGTTCGTCAAATGTTTTTAATTTCTATCGGGTCCATTCCGTTGAAGCAACATTGATTTTTAATTGTTGCTTCTTTCATTCTATGTATCTTTTACCATGATTTATTGATATTGAGAAAACAATAGATAAATTTCACATGTATAATAAATTGTTTTTTTCAACATAGAGGTTTTGAAATAAATCTCTATCCTTCAAATACTGGAAAGATCGATGATCCTACAAACCTTTAATTATTTGTGAGTGTGATTGCAACCCCAAAGATAATCTAAGATACTAGGTTACTATCTTGAAAAATTAATCTTACCCCTTGGCTTTTAGTTAGTTCCCATTAGTTTTTCTATTTTTTTTCTTTTGTGATAGCCTCACCTCATCTTTGTTACCAGATCCTCGGATATACAACCAAGTTTCTTAGCATTACGAATCCAAAAAAATGATCGTTCAAAATTGAAATATGCATGTTCATATTTATTGAAATATGCAGTTTCATATTTATTGAAATATGCAGGTTCATATTTTTCTCTGCCACCACCTCGGGCTCCTCCGTACCTCCATAGATTTCCACCTCCACCTTGGGGTCGTGATTTTCATCGCCGGTATCTATAGTTTCTCTAGGTATTGTGTTATTATTAATATGTGTTATCTTCGACCTCATATGTTTTTCATTGTTGGAACTCAAACCCGTACAAAGGTGTCTGAAGCGACAACCCAATTAAATCGAATTATTCCTCTACTTTGAAGCTCAGAACTGGTTCGAATAGGACGTCCATCATTAATTTCTTTCACAATTTTCAGATTTGGTTTAAATATCTTCTATAACCCTGTCCTCCTGATCCGATTTCTTTTTCGAAAAAACTATGCTAAGGTCGTTATTTTTTTGATTGCTTCTTTAGTAATTTCCCCCCTATTATTCTCGATGTTTTCTTTGTCTGGATATTGATGTGTGGATTGTTTTGATTTCAAGATATGTAATTACATCTAAAAATAGTTTTTTATAGGAAGGTATTGGATCAAATGAAATCATTACCTAGAAATTAAGACTATCACTCCTTTATATGTATGCTCCTTCATTCTTCTAGACTTAATATTAGTTTATGAATTTTTTTTTGTAGAAACCTCTCTTCGCTTACTTACTGGTTTTATGTGTAAATGAATACTGGAATTTTTTGTTTGTTCTTAGATGTCTACTTACTGTTATTTTTTTTTATTTTTTTGGATACATTGTAGATGTCATTTGAGAATAAATTTATAGATTGTATTAAAATTTACTTACTTGAGTGATTGTGTTATAAATCTGATAAAGTTTGATATGTTTGAGAAGATGGAACAAAAGCATGTACAAAATTATGTTCACAAATAAAATATATTTTTTCAACCTATATCTTTATGGGGCCATAAATTATATAGGAAGTCAACATCCCCTACTACCTACTGTTTTTCAATTACAGGTTGAACCACCCCCCTACTACTCCTGGCTGTCAAAAACCCCTACTGCTCTTATGCGGAAATTACCAGTTCCCAGTAGGTTTCTCATATTTCTTATATCTTATGTTTCAATTATCTATCCTATCTGCCAACCCCCTACTACCTACGATTACAGTGAACTGTTCCTGAGTTTTTTTGGTTTCAAAATTCAGTTGCCAGTAGGTTCCTCCCTCCAGCATCTGCTTTTCAACTCAGGCATGATGCAATTTACCTTTTCAGAAACCTATATTCATGAATCTACAATAGTAAAATGATTTATTTCTATATTACTCAATGTTCATATTACACTGTATGTCTATCATGTTATATTTGAAATAATTTTCAAATTTTGTTTTTATAATTTACCGGTATGACATTAATTACATATTCTATGTTTGTTGTAGCTAACTTCCCGGTAATTAACATCTTGGGTTTCGAATTCTAGTTCCCAGTCGGTTATTCGCTTCCGCATCATCTTCAAAGGACATGTATGACATTAATTACCTGTTCATAATCCTAATTCCTTACATCTTCAATAGTGATATCATTTCACTAATCTATAACTACAGGTTAAAATTATAGTCTCTATTCTTTCATTTTGCTGTAGCGAATTTCCAGGCAATTAACTTCTTTGCTTTTGAATTACACTTTCTAGTGGATATTTGGCTTCCACGAGATCTTCAAAGGACAGGTTTGACATTAATTTCCTGTTAATAAACCTAACTCATTGCTACAGAAGTAGTGATATCATTTCACTTATCTATAAATTCATGTTAAAATTATGGTGTCTGATTAGCCAAGTAATTTTTGAAAAAAAATTATGTATATTATGGACATTTTTAGGTGATGTGTTGCAAGTTCATGTAGTTTTTTTTATGTTGAATGTTGGTATCCAACTGTTCCCCGCGCTAAATCATTGTTGCATACTCTCGGAGTCTCCCAGAAATTTACCACATACAAATTTTCTTACATACATTGGAAACAAGTTAGGTTTTTCTGAAATAAAAAAATCCCTTACTTTGATGCCTTGGTCAACCAATGTCACCAGTCCTTCTACTGCTCGTGAATGGTCAACTAACTCTGCCGAAAAAACCTTCACCTTGCATCATCACTAATTGTTTAGGCTTTCATTAACAACTCAATGTATTTTAAAACCTCGGTACGCAAACATTAGTTGACTCAAGGACCTGCCTTTCTTCATGCGGGTATAGGTTTCTAATATGCGGACATAATGATGTTTTCGTATAATAAGGAGCTGATGAAAGAACAAGACTAGCTAAGGTTTCCATCAGTATTATTTAGAGATCAGAAAAGACAACTTTCCTCTTGAACTGTGAGCATTCATCTCTGAATGCTTCATTTTTCCTTTCAATTATGAATTAATTTAATCTTTCTTCACTTAAAACCATGTGTAATGACCTATCTTTATTTTAACTTCCAATAATTGATAAAGGATGGAGGACACAAAAAATAATTTTGGATAGTTTCTGATTTTGGTTTCAATTTGCTCTGGTTTTATTGACTGATAAATTATTATTTTATAATCTTCTATCCATGTTTAACCATTGTTTTATATAGTGTTCTCTAATATGAAAATATATGTTTAACATTTTTTAATATCTTGAATATGGATGAAATTATAAAATTTGTACTGTAATCAAACATGTTTATTGTGAAATAATCATGTTAAAAGAGACTTTATTATTGCTTTGGTGTGGCGGTGATTATTCATTTGGTATCTTGACTATGTCCCATATCAACTTTGATTCTCTCGATCTGTAGAATTGGATTACCGGGGGATGTCCCCATTCCAAGGGGACCCAACACATGAAATTTTTTTTGTTGATTTTACGTTAAGAAGTCTTTCTTAAATGGTATTTGAGAGAGTTCATCTTTATGTAGCATGACATTTCACTGAAATATTCTCTTAATTGTGTACTGTTATATTCAGATTCATAAGTTTTCCATTGAAAGATAATCATATTCATGCAGTGACTTTCATATTATAGGTTTAGTTGATATTCTTTGGAATAATAAATGAGCATTGAACATCTACTTCAATTCATTTTAGATGTTTAAACCTTTATATTTAAACGAACCTGCTATCTTTATTTTCTATAATGTGTTTCACATTTTAGTGTATATTATTTTTAACATCTCATGTGATTACAAACCTGAAATGATTAAAGAGGTCTTTCTCCAAATAGAACACCATATTCTCTTAAAAACATTAGTTTCTTTTACAGTTTCACCCATTTTTTGGTAATGTAATCATTCTAGCATATGGTCAGGGGATTGGCAGGTTGGAGTGGAGGGGAGGGGGGGGAGGGGAGGGGGGAGGATGATGGCAGGGGGTAGGGGACTGCTGGGGGAAAAGGTTGGGTAGGGGTAGGGGAGGGGAGGGGCATGGTTTGGGCAAACTGGAGGGGAGGGGAGGGGAGGGGAGGGGAGGGGAGGGTGATGGCAGGGGGGAGGGGCTGATGGGGGAAATTGTTGGGTAGGCGTGAGGGGAGGGGAGGGGCTGGGGCTGGGAATGTTGGAGGGGAGGGGAGGGGAGGGGATGGTGTATGATGGAGGGGAGGGGAGGGGAGGGGAGAGGAGGGGCAGGGGGGGATGTTAGGGGAAAATGTTGAGCAAGGGGGAGGGGAGGGGAAGGGCAGGTTGGATGGGAGGGGAGGGGAGGGTGATGCCAGGGGGGAGGGGCCTGCTAAGGGAAAATGTTGGGCATGGGGGAGGGGAGGGGAGGGGCTGGGGATGGTCATGATAGAGGGGAGGGGAGGGGAGGGGCTGTGTAGGATAGAGGGGAGGGGAGGGGAGAGGAGAATTATGGCAGGGGGAGGGGGTGATGGGGGAAATGGTTGGCCAAGGGGTGGGGGAGGGATGAGAGGAGAGGGGAGGGGAGGATGAGGACGAGGGGGGGGCTGGTACTTTTAATGATCTTTTCATTTATTTCCATTTATATATTATGATGTATAAACTTCTGTTGTGTGCTTCATGTCCATTTTAATGTGACATTTCATTCATTTCCATTTCTCGGTGACATTAATACTTAATTCTGCATATTCAGGTATTCTTATGCTGTATAGTTATGTTGTATATATTCTTATGTTGTATTCTTATGTTGTATATTCAGGTACTCTTATGTTTTGTTAGACAAGGAAGATTCAAACCAATCTTATATTGGTGTGGAAAAGATGAAATGAATTGGGAATATCTGCTACTTGCTGAAAAATTACTATAAGTCTAAACATCACAACATCTCTGTTTTTGGACAACAATTTTTTTTATTATAATTATTCCTCATCAAATAATTTTTTTTATTAGATAATCTATTATTTATGTAACTCCTCTTCAACTTTGTCTTTCATAGAATGCAATATTGTTTTCCTAAATGTAGTTTATATTGAAGTCCGGTTTACATCCCTGACTATTCCAAACTGTTTCACATTACAATTGATGTATCTTTATTTAACATTTTGTATTTATGTCTTCTTAATAGATTCACTTATAATTCATAATTATTCACCACTTATTTGTTACTAAAATACATTAAACGTTACTATTTATTCGCATCTATTACAAATAGTACTCTTAAGAAGATAGATAATAAATTATTATGTTTTATAAATAGTATTCTATAGTTAATAATACCAATTATTTTACAGTGTCGTGCATTGCACGGGACGAGTACTAGTTTTTCATATTATAAACTAGAATTACTTTAAACCATTATATGGAACTCACTGTCCCCTACAAAAAATTGGATATATCTCCTTACTACTTATAATGTATATTAGAATTTTTATATAAATAATTTAGTGGCTCTCACCAAGATTGTATTAGACTAACCTTGTTATACTGAAATAATAAGAGACACTAGATCTAACACACATCATGGATTATATGATAGATCCTAGGGTATACACATATGTTTTCATATCCAACCATTGTAACTATTTATAAAAATTTTGAATAATCCTAATATTCATTCTATAAAATAATATTAAAGACACCTCTATGATGTTCTCAATTAAAATTTATTTTAGAGTGTTAGAAACATTTGTGTTATAACTCAATCATGAAAATGTATTTGGTACAATTATATAGATCATCAAACATAGTATGTTTTATGATTTTCTCAAGTTGTTCATTGAGAAAATGTTTCATAAAAACATTATTAAATATCAAAAAATTTGATATAATTCCAATTTTTTTGTGATCTAGATAATAAATCTATAATAAAAATACTCACCTATTTACTAGGTTTTATAAAAAAAATTATCCTTCTATTTTATAGAAGAAAAATCTTTGATTTCTTCTTCAAACCAGATGTTTTATCTTTCAGAGGAATTTTTCAAAGTATAAATGGATTGTTGCAAGGTGAAAACTGTAAAATAATCATTTTCATATTAAAATATATATCATAAAAATGATTTAAATTAAATTCATATTAAATAAATATATTTCAAAACCCATTTTATATATCTCATAATCTTAGTGAGTTATTGTGGATATAAATATCAAAAAGGATTTTGTAATACGATCATGGGAAATAGACTCCTAATTATTTATTCCATTTATTGTATCTCATTAAATTAGGTAATGAATTATTCATCGAAGCTTGAGCATCAATGTCTATTTTAACTCAAAAACTCACTTTAACTGATTGGGTCTCCCCCATTCAGATGTATCCATCTTATTCCAAACATAGTTAATTTACATGCAGTCCAATTGATATACCATGGTTTTAGACATCATTATTAATGATAAAACCTAGTGATATAATACAATGTTATGGATACATTAACTATTAAGATTTAAACACAACAATTTTCCACAATAAATCCCTATTTTTTTGATAATGAAAAATCATTCTAGACATTGGCAGTTCTTACTTAACTTGAATTAATTTTTATTCCAAAACTCATTATGGATATGTATATACTCTATTATTTTGAATCCTTCTAATTATTTAGTATTCAACTAATATATGCATAACTTTCCTCTCACTGAATCATTCACTAATATATTCATTCTCAATAAATATTCATGTTTATTACATAAAAACATTTTTCATAGAGGGTTTTTTTAAATAACATTCCTTAGAATAATTGTCAAATCAAGGAAATAAATAATTTTTAGACCTTTTGTGATGTTTCTTAGAAGAATAATTTCTTATATATGATTAAAAATCTAAAAAAAATTATAGAGAACAAATTGAGACATATCCTGAATCCAAATCTCCCTTTTTTTTAAATTTTGGATAAACACTCTTTTTAACTGGGTTGAGAGGGAATAATACATGAAATATTGGCCCAAATTCATAAGAACCAAACATGAACTAAGGGCACAAGGACAAGACACATAGTAAAACCCTTTTGTAGAATTATTTTTATTCTTTTTTTATCTTCCTTCCACATACGGCTAATGTGCTAGAATTGGATGATGAAGAATTGCATGGTGCCTTCTACAGATAGATAATTAAATACCCTCTCATCACATCAATCCAAAATGTTTTGTTGGAGGATTCTTCATTCCCTAGAACCTTATCATCTAGGTCCCTTACAATGGATCAAAATTGGTGTCACCTGAGGATAGACCGATCCCACTACCGAATCTTATCTTTTTTGTTTTATTTTTCCTTCACCATGGAACATTCACTATTAATAATCCCTCCACCAAGACACCTAAATTCAATTCCATACCCACTGAAACTACTCACCCTTCACTAACTAAAACACAATTCCATGTATCCACTATCTCCGTGTTTATTCACCCTTCACCACTAAGACTGCCTTGCCAAACAATTGCTATTACTAAGGTGATATATTCGTCGCCAACAATGATACTCTATCAATTCCAATGGTTCCCCTCCAGTCACTATATCATGAGAAGAATGTGACCACCCTGAGGACTAGTTCCACAAGTGAATAAACCACATTCCATAAACAGACATTAAACCCCAATTATATGGGGAAGCCGATATTAGATCCTATGCTCCATTTAAGATCATAGATATCCCTGAACACTATATGAATCCACACCGTCCACATTGAGATATTTCTAAATCCATATTTTATATGGGTCATTTTTAGATTTATTATTTGAAATACTTTTAAGTGGAGAATAAAAAATATTTAGGATCATATCCTAAAAATGAAAAACTAAATTCACAAAAACTCTTCACCAATGAAAATGAAAGTCACACTAACTCATCTCTGATAAAACAATATATATCAAGGTATGATTCATCCTCTATAAGAACCAATTTCACTATATATTTTCATGATAAGTGATTTTTGAAAATTTAGATAATCTCTCATATAAACAACTAATTCTTGGTTCTATTATTAACCTACACAATCTAAATAAATATTCATTTAACTTTTTTAACTTTAATTTATATATAATTTTATATATTTTATTAATTTTTAAAATATTCACTTTTTTTGTATCATAAAACATAAAATTCTTATTAATAATTTTACATAAATTATTATCCATATCAGGAATATATACACCATTTATCAATTTCCAAGTTCCAATAAACATTTAATTAATATATTGGGGGAAAATATTATTCATAAATGAATATTAAAATTATAATTTATCCAAAAATGATGGAGAAATAAAATTTCTTTTTTATTATAAAAACATAATAACATTTATGCAATTCTAACAAAATACACTTGATAAACATTTATCTTATGTGCTGAACTATAATATGAAAACTCTTATGCCCTTTCCAATATGTAGATCTACCCCACCTTTGGTAGATTTTATCTAATCTATGAGTCTATTTTATCATATTCTGTGATGAACACCTAATATATAACACCCACAAGTCAGATGTGGTTAAATTTTTATATAAAAATAAACATTCATATGAAATGAATTATTGAATTTTATGATAACTATCTTCCTATAAAAACAATTTTAATAGTTTAATATGTCATACTAATAAAATATCTAAACATAAAAAACATGTTAAATGTCACAATCTATATTAAGTGCACATCAAGAAGTAATTTTAAATTTTTATATCATTTCATTAAGTAATTTTTATAAAAATAATTTGAAAATTATTACCCAGTATCTTATTATATTTAGATATCTAGGATTCATATTTCACTGTGTAATGAGTCTACTTTATCATTTCTCTATGTACTCTTTTTATTTATGATAGGTTTATTCCCAATAATATCATATATTAATCTTTTATTATCGACTGATAACTCTTTACCCAACACATCATATGGATTCTCTCAACTATAGTCATCATCTAACAAAATACTTTTAAAGTACCCAGTCTATGTGAATCCCCAAATGAATTCCCAGAGTGGGATCCTAATCTTATTAGGGTTATCCATTACTTTATATCCTTAAATTAGATATTCTAGTTCCACCTGTCATTAGAATGAACCAGTTTATTTCATAATTGAGGTATTTAAATGATTGTCTTTGTAAGTAATTTTACACTTATTAATATAAGTTTTTTTAATGTCTCCCAAACATAACATATGTCACATGTATATTAAATTATTGACTATTAAAATTTCATTCAATTGTTATAAATTAATTTTTCTTTTATCTATGGATCCATTGTTTTGATGTTTTAATTTTGGAATCTATAGTAGAATCACCAAATCAACATGTTAAAAAAAACATTGTGTAACTCATTAATAAACTAACATTTTGTGGTACTCTATAAAAAAGTAAAATCCAAATATATCTACAATTTTCTGAAATCATAAGTTAAATAGTTTTTTATAATTTATAATTATATGAAATTAGTAATCTTCAAATTAGTATATCTGGAGCCATAAATGGATAACCCTAACCTTTTTTAAACAAATTATATAAATCCTTAAAAAGGAAAATATTGATCGAATGTCCTTACAAGAAAGGATAGATTATTAAAGAGTGATTCAAATTCATTATTACTCAAATACCTAATATATATAAACTATATCAAAAAATACAATTCAAGCTATTAACATTAACTACAAACAAATTTAATGAAACATGAAAAAAATATTATATTTCTGTACCTATCATGTAATGATTTTCATATAAATTTAAAAGAATTGATTTATCACATAAATTAAATCATAAAAAATATTCACATTTTAGAAACAATTTGTAAACATAAATATTCCAAAGGAATCAAAAGTATATTTTTTTTAATTTCTAAATATGAGACATAAATATGAATAGTTAACATATAATATTGGAGTGACAATATCTTATTTAATGTGGATAATGAATGTCATTTGTAATTAATTTAAAAGATATAAGTATTGTAAACCAAAATATTAATATTTTTTATTTCTTAATTATTTAATATTTTTAAAATAATAATACTCATTATATATTCTAAATTAAATCATAATTAGTTCTTACAATAAGTCCAGTAATCTAGAATAAAACACCTCATATAACCAATAACCGATATTTAAGAGTATTATTTATATAGATGAAAATTTCATACATATTTGAAATATTAATTATATATCAATAAATTTTTTATGTATTTAGAAATATTGTATGTATCCAAAATTTAGTATCGTTGATAACACAAATAGTATCACATTATATACTCTTCATTTGTAAAGGGAGATATATTATTTATAGGAAAATTTAAAATATATAAATCGCACATGTAATGAAATCCATCAATATTCTATATTTAAACATATATGGTTAAAGAATGTTTCCTATGAATGGGAAATTATATTATTTTAGGCATAATAATAATAAATGATATGAGATTTATCACCATTATGATTTGATATCACACATTAAGTTAACCTGTGTTTTTATAATTTCCTTTGATATCACCTATATCTTAGTTTATGGTACATATCAAAACTCTGGGATTTAATTTATTTGTAAATTATGGTATACATCACCAGTGTGATAAAACTATTTAAAAATAGAGTTACAATATCCAATATCATAAAGATAAGTGATTATATGAATAACATTATAATATCACATACTATATTCTAAGATATGGTCCCAATAAAATTATAGAGAAACTAGACTTCATGAAAATAGTAAAATATCATATTGATTTAGTTATGATAATTGATCTGTTACAACTGATGGGTTTTAGGGGATTATCTCATTGTCATTGTAGTAGATGAAACCTATTATTGTGTCTGACCTATTATCCTGAAAGAACATAAAGAATGAATAACATTAATAACACTTTTGAACATTTATCAACTGTGAGATCCATTCTTGTTTTCCATGAAATATTGTACTTCACTGTGATCATCATGAAATAACCATTGTGATGTTTTCTCAATAGAGATTATAGAAACTTGTAGAATCCTTGATTAAAACAAGTGGACTCCCAAACACTAATGGTTTTTAATAAACATATTTATGATGTTGAATGATGTACAAGTAGGAAGGGAGTGTTTTGATTATGGATTAACTATCTCTTATCACATCATCAGGGAATCACATCCCTTTATATGGGCATCCCAAATTTATGTAAGGGATTTAATACATAGTTTATGTCATATAGATATTAAACTATATTACATATAAATAATTCTTCTTGGTATCTAATAATCATTTAAATGTTTCAAATTAATATGTTGATCCATAAATTAATGTTATCATTGATTTAAAACTTAAGGAAACCATATGGGAGATATGTTTGAAGTAATTCACTATATATGATATAATGTTGTAGACTTTTATACCTAGATCCTGTGCTAAAATCACACTCTATACATGTTGGTTTTCATACCAAATGAAGTTAACTAAATCATTTAATAATAATTTCCTTAACATTCATCAAGGATAAATAAAATATAGAGGGGGTATCTATGAATGAAATGATAAGTTTTAATTGAAAAATTCTTTTTCAACATAGGAGATTATAAAATAACATTTAATTAATAATTTCATTTTAAATCTTATAGAATAAAAATACATCCATAAATACTCACCAATGAATTTAACATGAAATATATTATATGAAAATATAAATAATCACATGGAGAAAAATATATTATTTCATAATTTTGGAATAAATATATTAAAATTTCCATTGTATTTCTAACGAGTCCTTGTACCAAGACATCATAAACATACCATAATAGAATCTTGTTAGGACATCATAAATAATTTGGGACACATTAACCAAATACCTAGGATATCTTATCTCGTGAGACATACAAAAGCATTGACGAGATATCAAATAGTGTCCCCACCAACACACATACTATATCCAATTCATTAACTTATGATGGACATGAATAACAATACAAAACATAATGAATATAAACTATTCAATTTAAAAACCTTATTTGAAAATCTCAATATATTCCCAATAATTAATTATAAAAACATAATCATTATTCATCCATAGAAATATGGTTCATGTTATCATTAGATTATATACCCAATAAAACATAAAAATAATTAAATAATGTTAAAAAATATGAAAACATTTAAATTAAGAAGAAATATAATTTTTTTGAAAACATTATAAATATAGAAATTCTTAGAATAATGGAATTTTTTTTAAAAAATTTATTTAAAAATTAAGATTAAGCTTAATAATGAAAAGGTGATATGATCTAGGAATAATATGACCATGTGGTAAAAGTTAAAAAAAGATCATTTTGGAATTTTATAAAAATGAAAGACAATAAATTTATGAAATAATGAAAATATTACTTTTATAATACATGATAATGAAAGTAAATATTATTTGAAATTATCCTTTATAAATATTTGATTAACAAAAATGAAAAATTTTAAAATATTTTTAAGAACATGAACATGGATGAAAAAGATTTGAAAACATTTAAAATAAAAATTCGAAGATAAATCCTATACCATAAGTCCCATATATCTTCATATATTCTCTAAATCTAAATAATTAATTTATTTTATGTATATACTTTTAAAAAAATTCAGGATCACTACATTATAATTTTTTTATTTCATATATTATCATTTTCTTTTTAGTTACTATATAATTTAATATTATGCCAATGTTTTGAGATCATTACATTCATAATATCTAAAATAACATTGGAGCCTTAAAAGTGGTAAAAGGTGTCTTGGGTCCATCACCTAAATAACCATAAATTTTATAATTATCATGTTTGAACTTTAAATATAAATATATAACCATCCATGATAAGTCTGCATGAAAAATGAATTATACCATTTCAAGGGGATGATAGTTTGTACATAAAGTTGACAGATGTTTTCATTTTTCTAATTGATGAAATTAAAATTAAATAGATAAAATGATTATATGAAAAATTTTATATAAATATATATATTTAATATTTATTCATTAAATACATTCTTATCTCCTTCTATGTATCACAGAAATGAAATAAAATTAACATTACATTGTGGAGGTTGCATCACACATGTAGGCATGACTGATTTTTTCAAATTTCAACATATGATATTGTATGAAGGATTAAAATAAATAAATTTTAATGAATAATAATTACATAATAAATAATATATATATTCAATTGATACATTATTTTAACTTGTCATATAACATGGTGATGAAAAATAAAACACATTGTTATGTTAAAACAATAGTCCGTATGTACGCATGAGCTAAGTGGCTTTATCCTGGATGAGAATGGTGATGGAAAGCGGTTTTAACAACCACATAATAAAATTTATGGATATTGGTGATACTAATGTTATTATATCATCATGGTGATGATTTATCTGAAGGAGGTAGAAGAATAAATAAACCATAATGAAATTGATTAACACTTATACCTCATATTTTCACATCATCCTCTAGATTGAGCTTAAAACCATTGAAGGAATTGTTTATGGACAATCCGTGGGATTAGGTACATGGAAATTTTATTTTTTAGATTTATTTGGATATATTTTTATAGAAATAAAAACACGAGTTCTAATAAAGAAGGATGAAGTTCAATAATTTTATATGAAAACATCAATGGAAGTTTCATGATTTTTTATACTTTATGGTTCATAAAAGTAATTACAAAACATTCAAGTTGAACATACATGAACCATGAATTAATTATTAGAAAAATTATTAGCTACATTATTTAATATATTATTTTATGATTTTATAACTATTTTTTAAAAAAAATATCCTTAAAATATAATTTAAAATCTTATTTTGGAAAATTTGAACAATATCACTTTAAACACATCATTAAAATAATAGAACTAAAAATAGAGTATCAAATTCAATACATTTCCTACATAATTTTATATAAAAATTACTATAATAATATAAATCATCAATATATATTATTTTTAATGTCTCAAATACTATTTACATTTTTTTTTCAATTATTTTTATTAATGACATGTTAACATAAAATAATCATTTTAGAAAATTATGCAATTTTTAAAAATAAAAAAAAAATATGAAAACGATTATAGAATATTTACAAGAAATTTAGTATGTTGGTTTCTATTAGAATATAAACTCACTTTTATCCTGAACATGAGAACATATTTATATTTTTAATGGATGAAATGGACATTTTTATAATATCAGATGTACTAATATAAATAGTGAATTCATAATCCTAAAATTTAGATAAAATATGGATCAAAATTGGTGAAAGATAAGGGTTTTTTCAAAAATATTCATATAACGTATTTATAGATTAAAATGGGAGTAATTTACATTTTTAGAATATTAAATTTAATAATATAAAAATTGAATTCATAATCATGTAATTTGGATAAAAGGATGATCAAAATTGATGAAAGATAAGGGATTGTTCAAAAAGACTCATATACCAATTTTTAAATAATAATTTTTGATCATATTTCCTAGTTTTAAAAATAAATAACATTTATTATACATTATAATTGTAAAATCATTTTTACAAAGGATAATTATTTATATTACAAAATATAATTTTTGGATATTTAGAATGTTTTAAGCTTATGGTCTGAAATATGAAACCCCTTTTACTTTTTGTGATAGAATTTAATATTAATATATATGTAGAAAAAATAATAAAAAATATTTTTTTATAAAAAAACCCTTTAAGAATAAGTGGATTTTACCCCAAAATAATGAATAAATGTTTTTATATAATTAATTATATATAGTTTTATAAAAATAAAATTAATTTACATTCCTAAAAATTTAAAAGCACATGTAAAATTGCTATTAATTTGGTTAAAAAAAATAAATGATAGTTTTTACAAAATTGATATTTTTTTCTATTAAAAATAATTAACATTTTCAAAAAAATAAAAAACATTATCTGAATATTGAATTTACATGATTATTTGAATAAATATATATATTTTATCATGTAAAATTTCTATAAATTTAAATAATTAATCATAATTTCAATGTGAAAAATTCATTAAACCCCATTATTTGAATAAAATATATTTTTGATATATAATATGAATTTAAACTCATTATATATATATATTAACAACAATTATATGATTATTAATTGATTTTATTAAATATTTCATATATATAATTAATTAAAATCATTCATATATGGTGGTTAAGTGGATTTTATATAATAAAAAAACACTAAGCACATTGATTTGTTTCTTTGAAAAATATCTTATTTAGCCTTGTAATATATTATAAAAAATTGGGTTCTTAATAAACACCAATTCATTAGTACATTTTATTAATGAATAATTTTCATCATATATTTCATAATTTTGTTAGTCCTTATAAAATTCAATCAATTGGCTAGGTTATAATGGTCATTTTTAAAAAATAATATTTTAATAGTAAATTATAGTTCTTTTTAATCATGGTACTATGTGTGGTACACAAATTTTAACATAATAATATAAAATGTATCGGTGTTATACTCTCCTCCATATAGATATTTCATTGGTAAAATTTAAAATTTTTTCTTAGAAAAATTAGTGTATGATGGTATAGTAAATTAAATCAGATGTAAATTTTATCATGAGAAGTAATTTATAAGTAAAATTTCTATTCCCTAAAACATACATCTAAATGAATTTGCTAATTATCTCCTTGATAAAAGATTTATTAGAAGCAATAGATATATATTCCTCCCTCTTAAGTAAAATAATGTTTTTTACCATTAAAATTTTGAATCTGAAAGAATTTACACACTTGATTTCTTTCCAAAATATCATTACTCTATAGTTCTTTCCTTATCATTTGAATTTTTTTTCATCTCACATTTTCAATTCTATATAAATTTTATTAAATTTTCATGCTTAATGCACTAAAATTAACATTCTACAAATACTAAGATCTATAAATGAATACAATTTTTTCCTCCTATTTCTACTGATAAACAATATTGGTTAGAAAAATTTTATATGATATATAATATTAATAATCCTCTTATAAATAAATAATACATTCATATTTTAAACCTCATTAATTACTCATAAAGAAAAATTAAATCATGCTATAAATAAAAAACCCAAATAAACATCAATAGATTCATGATGAAAATTGAATCCCCATGTTATTAATTACATATTACAAAATTATCCCAAAAACAATATAACATTAATCTTCAAGAAATATCAGGTACTTGTAATATCACATACAAAAATACGTAATATCAAATCATATAATCTCAATGATATGAAAATAAATTTTTTTAAAATAACCTGAATAACCAAAATTCTATGGTAATATTATATATACCTACAGACATTTAATAAACATTTCTTCCTCTAATTCCATTTACCTTAATCTTATAATGTTACCAACTTATTAAACATTTTAAAAAATTACTTTAATAATTTATTTAACATATATTTTTTTAATATCCGATGAATATATATTTGTTCAGTATATATTTCAAAAAAATATATTTTCAATATAAATATAATTATAACACTAATGAATATAAAAATAACGAACACGCTCTATGCAACAGAAATTATTTTCCAAAAATAAAATAACAATTTATCACTATTATCCATAATTACATTAAAATAAAATATCAAATTAACCATAATGGTTATTATTAGATCTCTAATATAATAACATTCTTAATTAGTAACATTCATAGTAAATCCCCTGATAAACATAGTGATTTTGTATATACACATCAATAATGTATTTAAAACTAATAAATTTCCCTAGATGTGTCCTTAATCACCTTTAAATACTTCACATAAAACTATAAATGGATATCATTAGCATCAAAATTTTTATTATCCTTATATTTAGGAACCATTATATAAAATTCAACTACATCATAAATTAAGAAACCCTATATTAGGACAATCCAATCATTTCACTTCTTACAGAATCCTTTAACTATGATTTTCTATCTTATTCCTTAATACAACCTTACTATAATTTTAATAACATCAAAAGTCTCATCAATATAAATTTAATAACATTTCATTATTTAAACACGTAAAAAACTACTAAAATAATACATACCTTCTATATGTGATCAAAATTTTCATCTTCTTAAATATAATAGAATATCTCCTTGCATAATCATTAATAGTAAGATGTTTCGGGACCATTTCATGATATTTTATCATAGGAAATTATATTTCATAATTTCCATTCTACACAAATTAAAAACATGTAATTGATACATTAGGAAGACCTTTATTTCCATTCATTTGTTAAATTGGACTTGACATTTTCCATTGCATTTTATTTTTCTACCCCCATTAAAACATTTAAAACTCATTATTTTTTCTTTGAAACATTTACTTGGGTTCTTCTTCATGTATTTTTAAAATGTGGGAAGACACATATTTATTTCATCATGATCTTTATCATCAAAACATCCATCAAAAAAAAATTTCTTCTATTTTGGTGCATATGGAAACTTCAATAGGATGTGGTTATCAATCAAAATTTGAGATAACTGATTAGAAATAATGCTAATATTTTTTACTCATGTTTCTATCAATATTAATTTATCATTCTTATATCCACTAAATTGTCCTCCACATCCATAATTTACGTTGCACCCATGGGTTACTTTAATTTACTAAAACAAAAAATGATTCGTATATTTATAGAAAATATTTGAATAATAACCAATCTTATTCAAAAGATTTGAATTTTATATCATTAACTATTTAATTTTCTATTTGACTATTCCGATCTTCTAAAAAACAACCCTAGTTACTAATATCATGCCATATGTTATGGTTATATATGACTTCTAACTAATGATTCCAAGGAATCATTTTAACCGCAACATTTTCCCCATGAAATATCATTAAAATATATAGTTGTTTTTAATCATTTTTTCTAATTTCAACTATATCTCCCAAGACATACACACCCTACTTTTTTGAAAAAATATTATTATTTACATGATGGATTTGATACCAACTGAGAGACCAAAATTATAAATTCCATAATTATGGATTCAATAGCAAATAATTGTCTAATTACATCAGAAAGATTAAATAATATTAAATTTTATAGAATTAGTAATGGTTTTTCATAAAAATTTCCTAATTCTAATCGGTGTATATTTTTTTCCAAAAAAGAGGTCTTTAGTTCTACAGTAATTTTTTTTCATAAAACATTTATTTAATACAAGATGTGTTATCGTTAACTAGTAATAATCCCTAAACATCATAAATCTCATGGAAAAAAATTTAAAGGAATGGGATAAAAAAACTGATATTAGTAAGTAATATAAATTGGATGGAAACCCATTAATCCAAATATAATTCATGAAATCTCATGAGGATTTTTTCCATTTCATTAAATAATCTATTTGGTTAAACTGATCATTTATTATATAATCTAAATCGATGCCTAAATATTTTCATATAATAATTTATAATAAGGAATAATGGAAAATAATAATTCAAGGGGGTTTCATTGAAATGCCCAAAAAAATTCATTGAAATAAAACATTAACTCATTATGGTTTGTAAAACATCATTATAATTATAATTTCATTTTCTTAACTTTTGAAATAATAATATTTCCATAAAAAACCTTCATTAATATGGACATAAAATTTATACATGGATAATCTATATAATAAAGTTGATAAAAATAATTTTTTTATTATGATGGGATTCATAATATTGACTATAGAGGAAATATAATAAGAAATTATAAAAATATTATCAAGTCCCCAAGCCACAAATTCATAAATAATTAGATATGCATTAACAACATAAAAAAGCAAGTTTGGCTCATGAGACCTACTGATCCCATGATGATCTATCTAAGACAATACTGACATGATTACTTATTAACTTCAATGAATTCATAAAATGAATTAAATTAATTAATATACAATGCAAAATCATTATGAACATTCTAATTAAAAATTTATAATAGGAAATGTCAATATTTTCAAAGGTAATAAATAGAAATACATGATCATAATACATGAATTTTAATAAGGTGGATATTATCATTATATTATATACCTAATGATAAATAATAATATATAAATAATGCATACATAGATGAAAAAACCTTTATAGAGACATTATGGATTCTATTAAAAAGTATATAAACTATTTTTTCCTTTTGAAAACATCTTAAATGTAAAAATTCCCCAAAATTGAAATGGAATTTTTTGATAATTTTTTGATAAATATATTTTATTATTTTTAATTAATGACAACTATGACAGTGGTAAAATTCATGTAGTGTACTTGAACATATGACCAGATACATTGAGGAAATACTAGTGGTGGGGTGTCTTGGGGTATTCTGATGGAGTTAGAGAGTTGAGGATTTGTTATAACTTGAATATATTTGGAAATGAATTCTATATAATAGAGGGGATTTCTATTCCTTATGTTTTAGTAACTACGGTGTTGAGGCATCAATTGTTCTGTAGGAATCATAGAAGAGGAGTTATTGTAGTTTTAACATTTTTTGGGGTAGTTGTGCTACGTGGTATTAATGTGACATAGCCCCATGTTTCATGTTGCATGGAGGAGTTGGAAATTCTATATCGAGTTTGAGGGTTCTTTTGGGGGAGTTTTTCATATTCATGCTGGATACACCATTGATTTGGGCATCATATTTTCCCTGTCTTCAGTTCCTGATAGTATACGATGTAGTGGGCATGGATTCTCTATGGTATATTCCTCGATTTTTCTGATCATTGACATGTAGATATCCATGTATCTAAAATAATCATTTAGTAAATGTTCTGTAATATTATAAGGATAACTAAATCATTGTGCATTTAAATTTTAGTAGTTCTGTAACATGGTCCATGGGGCTACTGAGTGGTCCGTTGCTTTTGAGGATAGGTCAAAATTATTAAATATCATTTAAACCGACCATTTGTTCAATATTCTAATTTTATATTAGGATAAAAACGTGTGTCCCAAGGAGTCCATTAATCCCCCATTTATGGGATTTCAACCCTAGCCTTGTGAGATCAATTTTGGGTGTGTTATTGTTGTTCCCTCCTACTCATCCTCTATTTTTCTATGTATTTATTTTCTTGGAAGGGGATTATTTTGGAAGAATCATTGGTTTTTATGGATTTTAGATAAGGATGGGTTTAGGTGTTATAGGATGGTAATGGGTTTCAACTTTTTTGTGGTTCTTTGTAGTGCCTCCCTCATGTATCAAACATGTGTAGTGGATCGAGAATCTTTGTTCAGGGTAGCTGGTCATTTGTTTCTCATCTAGATGTTTCACGTGGATGAGGTTTAAGAATTAGTTATCTTTTCAGAAGATGCTATGCCACAGGTTAATGATGATAATGATTTTTTACTCTAAAAATTAAATATTGACGGTTAATTAAATAACATTATTTAAATATTTGGATATTTATTTGATATTATGATTGCATGAGTTTGATGAATTACAAGAAATCATGGTCGTTGTGTGATATATATTCACTGTGATTTATTATATTATATATGACTTGTTCTGTGTTATTTATTATGAAATTAAATGGGAATTAGATAGAAACATATATTTTGTTAGTAAAATAGTTTCCGAAAGAAATTATTTTCCTATGTGAGAACTACCTTGAAAAAATATGTGGAATGTAATGAAATCCACTTTCAAAATTTGAATTTTTTGATTAATTGATATCGGAATGTGTAATGTGTGGTTTTGAAATATATTGGTGTTGTTTGGTTTAGTTTTGGGAATCGTTTGTGGGGTGTGTTTGAAAAGATATGGTTGGAATGTGATTGAGGTAAAGAGATATGTACAATACATAGTGCATGTAATGAGAATCGGTGATGATGTGAAATGACTATGTATGTGGAGGATGTGGTGATATGTGATTAGTATATGGTATTTGTGATGAGATGTGATTGGTATGTAGTAGATGTGATGAGATATAGTTGGTATGCGTTGTTTGTGATATTTGGTTGTTATGGTGAGAAGTGGTGGTTATCTGAAATGGTGTTTTGTGGTATTGATGTCCTAAGATATTGTTGGTATGTTGTAGATGTGATGATATGTAATTGGTACAAGCCGGTTGTGATATGAAATAGTGGTGAATAAGGGATTATTGGAAATGGATAGAGATATGGATTTTTTGTTAGTTTCTTTAGTAGTAATGAAATTACATATAATTGATGAATTAAAATGGATTGGGTTCAATGGCCATAGAAAAACAATTATTAAAATGGTATTGTGGATAAAAGTGGTTGTTGTTAAATGTGAATTTAACGGATTAATGAATAAATTAGGTTGGTAATGGGATATCAATAAATTTTCGTAACATGAAATGAATTGTGGAATGTGGGTTATGGCTTATGTGTGGTGTTGTGCTTTTAGTGGTGGTAGAAAAAGTAGTGGTGATGTGAGTGTTTGTAGTGATTTTTGAAGATTTGTTTTCCAATGTTGTGAACCCATATGATGCGATTTTTTGGGGATATATATCTTTGTGTGTGTGTGTTTTACATTCACTGTGATTTCAATATGCACCCCACCCATGGAGAGAAATCTAAAATGAAAACCAAATGTTACTGGGGTGTTTTTTCCAAAATCATGATGATGATGTATGGATATCTACATTCTATTACTGCCTCTCTCTTTTAAGAAATGTTCATAGGCATGGGTTTTTAAGGCTAGAAGTTAAAATTCCATTATGATGATGTTTGATGAAATGCTATGATGGACTAGATTTCTACGTGGGAGATGTGATTTCATGTGATAATCCAAAAGTATTTGTGTAATATTTTATGTGTTGTGATGTACAAGGTGTCTATGAGTGAAATGTGATGTGATTTCCTATGTATGTTATAGTATGAATTTTCTGCAGAATATATGGGAGTACAATGATTTATGTTATATGGTGTGAGAGTGAAATCCTAGTGGGAAATATCTGTGATCTAACCTTATCAATATAATTATTATGTTGTTATTATACATTGTTGAAATATTTGTTGTGCATCCCTGAGATAGGATAGGTCAGTTAGTTGTCCATCTTTTTTTGTTGGTTCTTCTATTTTCACACTACTAGAATAGTATTGTATATCTCACATGTGTGTGGGATTCTTTGGAAAAGACACTAATGGGTATATTTTTATGCTCACTATACATATATAATTATTATTAGGATTTCTTGGAGTATATTTTGATGGTGCTCGATATACTAGATTAGATATTTGGGATGCTGTTGTGTCCCTGGATTAGATTTTTATGTTAGGTAAATATTTGGAGAATTTTTTTTAATTTTTTCTAATTTATAAATGTATTTTGGGATGGATGTAGTTTAATTTTTATATTATTTTCTGGATTTAATATTGGTTGATTTATTATATATCTCAATACTATTGTTATAAAGGGCGGTGCCTCACATTTTTGAGATTTTTATACCCTATGTTTAAGTCTTCAACCCGAGGGATACTAGAGGAGGGAATGACGGGGTTATTCATTCTTCATTAAATACGAGCCTGAGAGGGGTCAAATTAGTTGGAGGAGTCAATTATAGGGTGGTATTAAATATTATAATTGAGGGATATGATCGTGTTCAGAGTTCTTTATTGTGATAATTACAAGGGTTGGTAAGACAACGATGTTTGTTGATCATGTTATTTGACATATGCTAGGGAAGAACATGTTGGATGTGAGATTTTATGGCCCCCTATGATTTCACATAAGGACATTAAAACTAGAAAATGAAAATGTGAGGTTTCACCAATTTCAAGCTATAGACCGAATAGAGGTACATACATCATGATTGACATGCGTTCTTATTTTAATTTCATTTTTCTGGTAACATTAAAAAGAATAATGAATTAAATTATTTTTAATTAAATTCCATAATTTTGGGATTAGTAGGTCCTTGTTTCTATTTTTACATATAGATAATGGTCATCGTCTGTGTGTGGTTTAAGAATTGGTGGTTCAACAATGATCTGATGGATCCTTATAGGTTTGATCAAGTTGAGGATGTGGATTTTATGCTGATGATGATGGGAATTTTTAATAATATGTATTTTTTGGAATAAAAAGTCTTCATCTCTGAATTGGATATAAGAGGATGTTTCAAGAGATCCATATCACTTTTACCTTGATTAAGGATTAATAGAGTACTTGGTATATTTGGTATTTTTCATATATGGGGGTTTTACTCATCAATGATCGATTCTGTATCTTTGTCATTAAAAGGAGGAAGATGATTCATGGTCCACCTTCCATAAAGTGCTCCCATAGTGCTCCTTTCGTGGACAATGATGGTTATGAATTGGGAGGAGATTCTCTCTCTATAGTAGGGGTGTATGTTTTTTTGGGAGTTATAATCTATCATCAATATACATTTTCATTTCACCACTATCATTTTTAAGGATGATTCATGTGTGATGTATCTTGAAGATGGAATCCACCATTCTATGATGTATGATGTCACTCTTATTATGTTTAAAATGTATCTGGTGGTTTAGAGCAACAAATAGGCGATCAGGTGGATGAAATCATGAGGAGGTTTACTATTATAGGGGAACTAGAATTGTACCTTAAGGAGATATGTTAATAGTGTTAGGTTTTGGGGACTATTTCCTTTGATGTTTCGATTAGTAGGGATTTTACATCAAAAAATTCATTTCCGGCTTTATTAGGCCAATAGTTTCCATGCTTTTCTTGGGTTCTTTGGGCTAGTGTATTTTTTATCTGGTGATAATGTAATATATAAATATCAGTTACCCATGGTTTTTTGATCTCCATATGGTGGAGGTAGTCATTTTTAGTTTTTTCGCTAGGATGGACCACCATTGTGTCAGTTTTTGCCACTAAAAAAGCAAGCCGGTGGTATGTTGAGAGGAGATATGCTACGAAGACTTTGAACTCATGATATTTTATACCATTAGGTTCATAAACATAAGTGCATCCATAGAGGATGAATTAATCATATATGTAACACCTAAAAATTATAGGAAATATTTTCTCTGTCAAAAAATACTTTCTTTGATAACTTACCATTAGATGCAACACCTTGATTTAACAAACTGTAAAATATTATATCACTATAACTGTATCATTAAATTCTTATGTATGCATATGAATAAAAATATTACTATAATTATATGGTTGACAGTTGAAATTATCATATTAATTTTTATCATATTATTATAAATTAAAATAAAAAGAATTTCAAAGTAAATGAAATATTTTTATGAAATAATGTTTTCATTCAAGAAATGTGATTTTATATTATTAATTTAAATCAGACAGTAAAAGTGTATTGATTTAATGAAATTTATGTTATATTTTCCTAATGAAATGTTTTATAATTCATTAAATTTTTTTATAGGCATGTGATAATAATTAATCAAATTTTATGTATAAAAACTATATTTTTATAAAAATAGGTTTCATCATGCTTTGTGAAGGTACATTAAAATTATATTTTAAATTAAAAAAAGAATTTTTAAAAAATATTATTCATATTTTGAATTAAATTTAAAATTTATCTTTGCTTTAATTTTTTATAATTTTCTTAAAAGTTTAATATTTTTGAGAAATAGTGAAAAATAATGATTTTTATTAAAAACTACTTTTTCATTTCATGAATTTACAAAGATATGTATATATTTTAAAATGTATTAAAATTAAAATTATTTTAGTGATATTTTTATTAATCCAATTCATATCATTATTATGAATTATACTTCTAATTACTATATAAAATCATTTTATACGTATGAATACTTTTTCATTGGAAAACAACCTTTTCATTGTGTTAGTGGGGTTTATTTTATATTTAATTCATCATGTTCTATGAAATGAATCTGGGATATTAAATTACATTTTTATAATCATAATTTTTCATATTATTTAATATATCCTATATAAATTTTTTATCATACTGAATATTGAAATAATAAATATTAATTATCATGGTTTTGATTAAAATAGTTTTTCCGGGGGTTTAAAAAAAATGACAAGAGGCTCTTTGAAAAGTAATGTTTTAAAAATACCATTCAATATTCATATTTAAACCTTATAATATCACAAAATAAATTTTATTTCAATTTGGAAGAATTTGGATAGGGAATGAATTTATCACTTTGTATTCTTCGAGGAAATTTCCCAGTGGGTTCCCTTCCCCACTAATTAAAGGACACCTCATCTCCTCTATTATCTACACATGAGGATACTTTTAATTGAATAAATACTTCCAAAATATTATCCATAAATCTTTCTACACTGCATAGAATCCATATTTGTACCATAAAACCATTTTAGAAAGGCTTTGGGTAAAAAACTAAACTAATTATTTAATAATATTTATAGTTTTTAACCATGATTTTTTTTTATTTCTTTATCCACATATAGAAAATATTCATCAACTATGATTAAATAAAAAATATATTAAATATACTAATATGTTGTTATATTAATTTGATAACTTATATCTATATGCACATCCAACAAATGGGACCCAAAACCATTTATCATGTGTACGACATACTACATCCTTAAGAACCAATATATTTATTTTTGCACCCCCACATCTCAAGGATTAATAAATTATGAATTTAAAGTATATATATATATTATAATTATGAGGTAATTATAATATTGGAATTATAATTTATCATTTACACTCTTATGTTTCAATTCATTGATAAATAGTAATGTCAATTGTGTGTATTTTTGGACTACCGCTTCCAAAAAAGGATGTGATATGGTTTCAATTGATTTTTACATGGATGATAATAAAAATAGAGTTAAAGAAACTATATGATATTAGTGATATAAAAATTAATCTATAATTTGGATCTATTATATAAATTTCATTCATTCTATTTATCCATAAATTAATCCAGTGTTCAGGCATACGTACAACCGGCCATCTCCATGAATTAGTTAATTCATTTTTCAATCTCAGACATTTATGGATGAATATAAATATTTTTATATAGTAAATATATTTTATAATTAATTCAGGAATAAAATTTTATACATTACGTGACCATATTAAATACACAATGTCCAAAACAACCATACAAAAATATAAATGAATAACTAAGTAGTTACCACGAAAAAATGATGTTTCTAATAATAATTTTATATTAAAAAGGTGAAATATTCTATAAGTAAAAATTATTTGGTATGATATATATGATTATTATTATTGAAAATATTCCAAAAATAATTTCATTGTTATACATGAGGTTTGATAGTAAACAAAAAATATTGATACTTCAGTTAAGGGATTTCCATCTCACATTTATATGTATGGGTTACACACCATATTAGTCACCTTTTACTTTTATGTAGTTTTTATAAAACCCATGAAAGAGAATTAATTATTTTTCTCTTTAAAATTATGGTATATACATATCTATATAATATTTTTTATTCCATGGGGCTTGCGATTTAAAAGTTACTAATGTGGTAAGGGTTTTGTGATACAATCTAATTATTTATTAGGATGTTTTATAATTATGGTTCTTGTGATGAAATATTATAATAAATATTTCAATAAATTCACCAATTTTATTAACCTATGATTAATCTTATAAATTCCATTTTTCCATTTTATATTATTCTATTTATCTACTCAAAAATAAAAAATTATGTTTTAAAGAAAACTGAAATTATTTTTCTCTTTGGTAGAAAATCATTTTTCTCTCGTATGCATATATTCTAAGAATGTTTTCAATTATACTATTTGGATTATTTAATTTTTTTTAATTTTTTTTCACCCATATTTTAATTTTATCAAAAATATTTACATGGAATCTTTTATTTATTTTCTAATTAATTATCTTTTGGACTTTTTTATAAACCCGTGGAAGGAATGTTTTAATTTAACTTATAAAACACGTCAAGAATTTTACTCCATCATGAAACCTGAATAATATGAATATTTTTCAATGAAAACTACCATATATTATAATTTTTATTTATTTGGGATATGATCCAAGGATACTAACCCAATTATTTTTCTTAACTATTCATGATTATGCTGATAATATGTTTATGAAACCATTTTTTCATCAGGTTTTGTTATGTTGAAATGTTTTCAAAGCTTATTTCATTTCAAAGGGATATTATATAATGATATATTTATCGAATCCATTTATTTTTCATGGGTTATAAGATAATTAATGGCTTCTGATCATATGGAATAGATCTGTATAATTATTATTATGTGATAGGTGAGAATGAAATTATATATCCCACTAATGAATTGGTCAATGATGGATATATCATAAAGAAAAACATTATTGAAAGGAATAGTATACAAAATTTATAAAGGGAATTCACAGTTATGAAATTCATGGGAGTTATCACTGAATTGTATTTTTGTTTGGGGAGTGAACCCATTCTAATAAGATAAATTTATCAATTATCCTTAAATAATAAGGAAATGATTTTTATGCTAAATTTTATTTTATAAATGCATGTATTATTCCAATGTTATTATCTCATGGATTATGTTATTTGATTCCTTCACTACAAAAGAAGTGACCATTAGCAACAGAAAATTTTGGAAATACAATATATCTGTTGGTAAATATGATTAATTCCAACAGATATTAAATCATGTTGATATTTTTTATAAATACCAACAATTATTTTTACCAACGGAAATATATGTTTATATTAGTTGTTCAATACCATAAAATATTTTACCAACATTTAAATATGTTGTCTTATCATAATAATACTAGCAATTGATGTGCCGATAACTGAATCTCTTGTTATTTGTTATTATTACTAATAAATCCATTTCAATAAAAAAATCTAATACAACTAAATCATTCAATAACATCAAATATTTTACCAAAAACTGAATATATAGATATAAATTTTAAAAATAATGTGAAAACAATTTTGATAATAAAAATATATAATTAATAAAAATATCTATAGTATATTAATATTTATTTGAATATATTGATACATACATATATAATCCTTATAAAATATAATTTTTATATAAATTCTTAAATTTTTTTCATTATTTATATATATATAAATAAATAAATTATTAAATATGAAAATAAAAACTGAATATTTCCCAAAAGGACACCCGCCATCCCACTGCCCCACCCCCACCCACCGTCGATCCTCGCGACCTCCCTCCACTAACCGTACCTATCTATTCCTTGTGGTCGGCGTTCCCTACTGTCGGTGTTCCCCACAACCATCATTTCTTGTGGATGATGTTCCCCATGCCCGAAGATCCCCAAACCCAGCATTGCTCATGGATAGCTTTCCATGTAGACGGTGTTCCTCTTGGACCTCGGAATAACCCCTTCAATGTTCCTGGGCAACGTCACCCACAAACATCATCGCACGAACACCCTCTCTGTTCCCAACTGGCATCCTCGTGCGAAATCCATGATTTACAGTTGAATGTTTTGTGACTCCAAGTGGTGATGAAGCTGGTCTGACAAAAATGGCGCCTAGTTTGGGTAATGGTGCTCGACGACGTTCTGCGGAACCTGGTGGAAACGGTGCTACTGGGGGTCTTCGATCGATGTGTCATCCATGGTGTTGGATTGATGACTTGTTTGGTGGATTTTAATTCAAAGTTGCAGGTTCCAGTTTTCACTTAGAGTTCCTCTAAATCTATGATTTTGTTCCAATGAATCTATTTGTGGAATTGAATTATTTTTTGGGGTTCTTGAATCGATGGCATTGTAACACTCTTCTTGAATGAAAATTCACTGCCAAACACTATTTAGTGACACAATTATTTCTTGGGAAACAAAATAGTTGAATGTTTTCAACAATATCAATGTTTAATTTATTATCAGAAATACCATATATCTTAATAATTAATCAATTATATATTTTCATGCATTTCCTTGAATATCATGTAATTGTTTCTACAAGCTTGAATGCTACAAAATTAACGTTCAATACCTATACTACATTTGTGGAAATGTTCAAATCCAGGTGATTTATTCTATACAAATTTCATACTTTTATACATTATAGATACCAATTATTACGTTATTCATGTTCTTCAGCTTTAGTTCAATGACATAATACAATTAACATAATCAATTTTCTTATATTTTTTTATCAATGCTCTTATGCTTTAGGTCAACTCCAGTGTTTTCTTCCCAGCTTATCAAACTGACATCTAACGAAATCTTCATCAATTTTTCAACTCCACTAATATTTAATAAGAACAACCAAACTCCACTTTATATCAATGAATATTTTGAGGTAACGACAATGTTCTTGATATTTTAAATTCTTTTAGAAAGTTAATTTTTTTTTTATTATTTATCCTTCTATTTTTTTTACAAAACTAAGTTTCTTATAACTACTTCTGAACTATATATCCAAATTGGTCACTACTACTATAGTAATTTGATGTAAATATATGATTTTATGAAGAAATATATAGTTATGGAGTTGAGACTAAAAATTGGCCATGTACTGTTGACTAAAGATATCGAAATTTTACAAATGAAGGGTTTAAAAAGGGTAACATGGGACTTCAGAAGAGTAAACTGACACTTTGTAAGAGTAATCATCGTAGGAACCACCCTTTCTATTCTCAGCCAACGTCCCCCTCCGGCATCGTTGTGGGAACCCCCTCCTTATTCTCGGCCAATATCCTGGCCCAAAACCCCTCATTGGACCTTTTCGTCCCTAGTTTTCCAAGCCGGTGTCCCTGTTATCGACCGCCATTATCCACATAGTATTAGACCAGTCAAATGAGATGAAATTTTTTGTGATTTGGGATTTTAAGATGTAGTTTTTCGTTGGTGGTTGACATTCTTCTACGATATCCTCTTCCCATTTTTTTGGTTCTTGGCCATGATCTGGATGTTGTGGTTGTTTTTAATTCTATAACATATCCCTATTTGATAAATGGATATGGTTTTCCAATCTAATTTTAGGGTAGTTTTCTACCAAGTTTATTCAATGGTTATTCTCTAGAGAGGTAACATATCTATCTTGATAGAACTCGATTATAGAGTAAATACTGAACATGGTGGTGCTTGGAAGAAAATAGAAGGAGAGTTTTTCTTCTGGTTTGTTTTGGTTTGGTTCAAGGTTTTGTTTTATTTGTTATTTTACATATCATGGATGTTTTTTCGGAGTGTTTCTTCCACATCAATTTCTAGTTTTGTGGTTTATGTACTATATTGGTGTTTCTCTCTACGTTTTAAAAATGATGGTGATATTGTATTGTGTTCTAGAGATTCAAATTGATTGTGATCAAGTCACAACGGTTTGGGATTTAATGTGTTCATGGTGTGTTTTTTGATAGGTTGTAATTCCATAGATATCCTGTTGGTGTGATATTTTCTCTCATGACAATGGTGTCAGTGATGATGACGATGAGAATACTTTGGGTAATGCAACTAGAAAATCAATTTTTTACTCAATTTACTTATTTAAGGAATATTACATTTGATATTTCAAGTTTATATTAATGTAAATCAATGATTTTGAGGCCACATTTTTTTTATCGTTAAATATAATGAATTTTAAATGTGATTTCCAAACATAGGACCCATCAACGACATGAGATTACTGGGGGTCGAGTAAGACCCATCAACGACATGAGTTTACTGGGGGTTGAGTAAGTGTTTTATTTTATTCCTATTTAATGATGTCAAATATATATTAATCGAGTCTATTATTATTCTTATTTGATTCTAGGATAGTTATTAATCCTACATAAATGTCTTTAAATACAAAAAAAATACAATTGTTTGAAATTTATATTAATTTGGATTGTAAATTCACATCGAGACAAAATACTCTCATTTGTTTTTTTATTTTTTTTAGTTTTTGTTTCACATGCCTGATTAAAATGATATTGTTTTATCATGTTTTTGATTTAAGAATGATTGTTAATATTATCTTGGTTTTTGTGTCTTAGGGACTTTGATATGACAGATGATGGTTCATCAAGTTATTATTTCACTTCATCATTGAGCGTACTTCATAGAGATTTAATGTATTTCTATGATTTGATAATTATTTCTTATTTATTATATATAGTTTTGAAATTCATTTTATGTTTTTTATGTTGGTGTGTTTTATTAAATTTATAAGTAGTTGTTTTTATGTGATTAAACTAATTAGAAGGTGTAACCAAATAAGATTTGAAGGTGGGTGTCCATCTTTTGTGGGTTTTTTTGCTTATGATTTTTGGACATAAACATGTAATATATGTTTACAGAAACATCCCAAGTTAAACTATAAATTTATATGGATATTCTATGTAAGATTTTAGTAAATATACATGTTAAATATTCTTGTTAAAGAGACTTTTAGAAAATGAGTTGATGTTATGTAGAAAATATTTTTTTATTGTGGGGACCATTAAATACACACATAAACAATGCACTAACAATAACATAAAAAATTGAATAGGTTATTTAAAATTTAATCACTCTAGGAGCTTGATCATTAAATCAGCAAATAAAAAATTCACAAACTATTATCATTATTTTGTTTTCAAGATCAAATTTCTTTGCGGTCTGGTCATTTCATCTCTAACTATTTAGTATTCTTTTCTCCTGAGTCCCCAAGGAATGGTTAAATTATGTTTTTTCATGGGATTTGGGTTTATTACTTTCAAATTTACATGGCATTGTTATTTTCACAGTGATTTCATGACCTAAATGGTATGTTTTTAGTCACTTGGAAAGAACTATTTTTTTTTTCAAATCATGGATAAGATTTATATGAAATGTGGTTGGTAAATTATAGGTGCATTTTGAGTTCATTTTCTCTATCGTCTCAACACTAACCAATTGATAAACACTGAAAGGGTAACTTTTCTTCTTCAAATAATAATGATTCAATAATGGATAACTTCACCTTGAAATTGTTATACATGATGATCACCTTGCAGTTTTTCGATTTTTATATTGGTCTTAATGAATTACATTGGGCATTGGCCGGTCAATTAGTGCTTGGATCCTCAATTGTTGAAGAGTGGACTCATCTGAACGATTTTTGTATTTGAGACTTTTTTGAGAGGACTTGAGATGGTGATGATATTGGTGTGGGCCTTATATTTGAGGATATTGTTTCCTTTAAGATGTGATGAGTGGATGTCATGGTTTCTATTTCAGGTATGATGGGAGTTATTTACTGTCCAAAGGAGAAGATGTTACTGTCGAGTTCTAGAGAAGAATACATTATTTTCTGTTTCATTTAGGCTGTAGGCACTTGGATTTTACTAGGTATCCTCTTTGAAATTGGTTTTGACTCCCACAGATTTCCTTGAGGATTGACTAGAATTTATTGCTCGACTCTGGTTCTGGATGATTCATGGAAAATTGGGGTCAAAGTGTTATTATTTTTAGATTGGGTGCTGCTTGTTCACTTCATTTGATGTACATGAGTGGCTATTTATTTCACTTTTATCTGGAGACTCTGATGTTAATGATACACTTGTTATGATCCTAATGGATATCTTGTTGCCCTAAGGATTTGGTTTCCTCTATTTCATGCAGTCCAACAACATCTGTTTACATAATCTTCATCAAACTGAACAGTTTTGGCTTATATGTTGTAAGGTTCCCTAATCACTCTTCTTTTGTGTTCTTTTTCTTTACGGGTCATGAGGAAACACCTATGTTTTAACTAGACCAAGATAGTTCAATGCATGGAGCAGATGAGATCTGTGTTTATGTGAACCTCTTTTGCATGTTTTTTTCTCTAAAATTTTATTCTTGAGTCTCAGCACATTGACATCTTATACTTGGGCAGTTGTCACAATGTTTTTCTCCTGGATGTTCTTTACGTGCTGGTGGATGCAATTCGACTTTTCAGGTGACATGACTATGGGTGGCAGCATGTCAATTCTTATAAGGGGTTTTATTATACATGGAGACACTATCATTTTAAATTTTGGTGACTTTTAAGTAGAATTCACGCCATTTCAGACAGGTCTCTTACAATGTGTATTTTTTACGTGTTTTTGATGTCTCTCAAATAACATATTTCATCACATATTATCCTTGTATTCCAAATAAACTATTAAAAAGTCTATTTTTTTTATTTTCCATTGCAATTTAAAATTACTTCTTATTCCAAACATTGTCTAATAAATTTTGGGTTTGTTAACTTTGGAGAAATCATGGTTTATGCCGATATTTTTCACTAATTTGAGTTGGAGTTGGCACACTTGTTTTGAGGCATGGATGAGTTGCTGCTGCTTTATTTTCCCTACAGTGGCATGGATGAGATGGAGTTGTCTTGCTAGTCATGGGGAATGGATGGGCTGTGGTTGGCTCGCTGATCCCTGGGCACTCACTGGTTCTTGGTGTGGCATGGATGGGTAGGATACTAGCTCGCTGGCATGGGGGGGGGGGTGCTATTGTGGGTTAGTCGGGTGTGTGATAGATCCTCTGGGTGGATGAATTTTCTATTGAGTATTGATTCATTTGCATTAAATATCATTATTAATATAATTAATTTTATTTCAAAATTTGAACCTCTGTGAAAATATCATTTGTGATAAATTAATAAATACAATACGAACATTTAATATAAATAAAAATTTATAATTTTTATTCAAATATAATTTATAAGTAGAGATTATATATTGGTAAAATTATTACCAACAGAATTTTATTTTTATTATAGCATTTTTGATAAATAGTTTAACCAACATATATTTTATATGATAGTATTTTTATAATTGTAACAGAATAATTTTTTATGTTCCTAAAACATTTTGCAACATAGTTTTTACTAACAATTTAGTGACCGGGACATATGTGTTGTTAAAACGTTTTACCAACAGATAATGTACTTTTACCAATATATGTTCTTCTCTTGGGAAAAGTGAAATATTTTGTAGTGCATAATGATTAATGTATTATAAAAATACATGATTTTTCAAACGACTCATGTTTATGATTTATGATATGAAGTGTATGGTTTTAAAATTATATTTTCATGGTTTTATAGCCTTATTCTAATGTTATGTTTCTATCTACCTTGTTTACCATTACAAAGTATATAAGGCAAAGAATTTTCATATTTCAATTATCTAAGTTTTATATAATTACATTATATATAATATGTATAATATGGGTTTAATTTATGAAGAATATAGTGGGATATTATATATTTCACTTATGAACTAGTCATTATGTATCCATGTTTCAAAAGGAACATGTCATATATGAATCTAACATAGATCATTATGTTATATAATGTTATTAATTAAAGAAGACATGATAATTGTGTTAAAAAGCGTGGGCTTCTATTATAGTTATAAAAGTATGATTTAGTTACCTATAGAAACTAGGATAAAAATACTTTAGCAATATCCCTTAGGATAACCACATGTATAGGAGAACATCATATGTAATGTTAAATGGTGTATTGTGTTTTTTCACGAAAAAGAATCCCACCATGATAATACAATTGGAAGTGGTTTTGGAACATCTTTATCAAGGGGTAATAACCCAAAAAATAATTCATGGAGTATATATCATCCTACATCCTAGTATATGGTGATTGTTACCTTTATGTGCTCCATGTTTGACACTCATAATTATATTTTATTGTTAATTCACATTTTATTTATGAACCACCCTTTACAATTTGAATATATAATGATTGTGGATGACCATGGTTAAACATAATGTTTAAAATTTTGGAAACAAGGGGTCATGATTTATAAACCCTATGAATATATGATAACTATGATCAATGATTCTAGGTATTTAAACCTACCATTTTTTACTTTACCATGTGATTGAAGATATAAAAATGAATATGGGGTGGTACAGGTGTTCCAAAACGTTGATTTACCTTATTTTAGTTTAGATTTATAATTTAACTTTTGTCATGAATTATATTTGTGAATGATAATTAATATCCCCAACAATCTGATTTTGAGTTAGTAGTGAAACCCCATAATGGTCTGATGATCATATATCATGTCTCTGATTCTTCTTCGGTTAATATATGCAGTAATTTTCATTCTAAAAATCTCATTAATATCTTTATGGTTGAATTTGATGTTATCATAGTCCTTGATTAACATTCTCTACAAAACTCCCAAGTCAATTTATAAGGAATATATTTCATATTATATATTCCAAACCAACATATGATCATCAATCAGGGTGATGATAAATATAAAATCCAATATAAATTTTATCCATTGCAGGGTCTTGATTTGAATGTGGTTTTTATCATATATTACTCTGAAAAAACTCAACATTAAATTTCTGCTTGATGTGTGGTTTTTGTTTTTTTTTCTCAATGCAATTTCTAGTATTCCTCCAATTTATGAAGTGGATTATACAACATAACATAGGTATGATGATACAACTATTTCAAATAATACTTATAGAATGGGCCTAATCAAGTTTCATGAATTAAAGGTGAAAATCTAGTAGAAACATAAAAATGGATTTATTTTTCTACATTTTTCACCACATGGGAAACCATTTATTTTTATTAAGAAGAAAAACGGATAAATGTAACATTGCATTGGTTATTAGGTACTGACATGATAATAGTCAAGATCATCTATTCCCTACCCCATATTGATTAATTTTTTGATCAAATATATAGAGATGGATACTTTTCCAAGACTGATCATCATTTTGGATATCATCAATCAGGGGTTATAAATGATTATATATCCAATAAAACATTATGTACAAGGTGTAGATGATATAGATATATAATGATTCTATTTTTCCATACTAATTACACCTATAAATATATGGATTTTATGAATATTTTCAATAGATATTAACCTGATTATTTTTTTGTTGTGTTTATAAGAAATATTATTATATATTCAATGAGAAAGGAAGAGAATGATGATTTTATAATGATTTTTCTAAAGACTATGATAATGGAGAATCTATATAAACAATATACAAAGTGGAAATATTGGCTATATAATTTTTCATTTTTTGTTCACATAATCTCAAGAGATGGTATACTTATAGATCCTTCAAATACAAAAGATGTTGAATGTTAGCCTAAGACAAAAAAATTGACCAAGATATAATGTTTTATTGGTTTAGTGTGACATTATTTATTGTTTTAAGATACTTTTGAAAACATTTCTTATCCACTCACCACATTACCTTTGAAAGGATCCATACTACATTGGAAAAAATAATGAGAATAATATTTCACGGAACTGAAGAGAAGGTTAGTTAGTGAACCTCTTCTATCATTAACATATAATGTAGAAGGGTTTTTAATCTAAATAATTTCATATAATAAGGGATTTGGATGCATTCTAATATACAATGACAAGTATATATATTAAACGTTATGGTATTTGAATGTTCATAAAAAATTACACAGCCCATGATTTAGTGTTAGTTATGGTAATTTTTAAATTAATGATATTAAAGAACTATATTTCCATGGAATGGTTTGATATATATAATGTTTGATAAATTTGAAATTTTATATTCATATAGAAATTCTTAAATATTCACAAGAGAAGATGGTGGAATTTATTAACGATGAGAAATGATCATTAAATTCCAACCATTGGGAAGTGGGACTAGTGGTCGATGGTTGGAGGTAGAAGGTCCATTCTAGCTTATCTATGATGTGGAATACAAAATAACAAATATTTATGAATTTTTAAATGATGGATATGGATATCCTAATGAATGAAGGAAAATATTGTCTCTCTAAAAATATTGTTCAATCATAAATCCAAGTAATTTTTAAATATGAATAAAAGGAGGATATATATATATAGATAAATTTCATATATGTTACTCCGATTAACATTGATTATGATGGAATAATATGAATGAAAAACCATGAATATGTTCAGTCCATCTTAAATTTGATTATGGAACTATTATAGAAGGATCTCAGTTCTTCATTATCTATTTATTAGGCAAGTACAATGATTTATATAGATCTAAAAGAATATTTTTGGTTGGATGGAATGATGAAATATATTTAATAGTATATATCTTGGTGCATAATATGTTATCATGTTAAGGATGGGAGAAAAAATCCAACATGTATGTTACAACTATTAACCATATGTGGATAGAATGGGATAAAATCACTACGGATTTTGTATTTAGACTCCCCAAAACATAAAAGGCCATTATTCTATTTGGATTACTTTTAATCTCCTTAAAAATTCATGATACTACATTTCAATAAGATAAGAATAATCTCTAGATATTTAGTCCACGATAAAAATTAATTATGTGGTAAGGTTGTATGGAATACCAAATTATATTGTTATTTATCATGATATGAGGTTTACCTTGATGTTTTGCTGAATTCTTTAGTAGGCTCTAGATATAGGGTAACGTTTCAACACAATGTATCATCCCTATAAATAATTTTTTTCTACATGAACTATTCAAACCCTATTGGTTATTATGATATCATTTTATAAGGGTTTCAATGTCATATGGAATGAAGAAATTCCACTATTCATGTTTCCATTCAAATATAGATTTCATTTAAGAATTTAGATGGATTATTTTGAATCCCACCATAGATAGAAGTGTAAAACTCCAACGTGTTGTGATAAAGTTATAAAAACAAATATATTGGGATATGAGCTAGCTAGGGAAATTTCATAGAAGGTTATTACCATTTAGCAATATATAATGGAAACACAATTTCAATAGAAAATTTTTAAGGGAAATCATTGATGAGTTATGAATTTAAAGTTGGTGATAAGGTGTTTATAAAAATTTCACTAGGGTATATGTATATGAGATTCATGAATAAAATAAAGCTATGAACTATGTAAATTGGCCCCTTAAATAATCATAATCATGTAGGCAATGTATCTTATCACTTGGAATCTCCCCTGAATGTATCAATAGTCAGAGATGTTTCCCATGTATCTATAATGAGGTAGTACATACTTGAACCATAACATATACTAAACCTTGAGGATATTTTACTATATTATTATCAATATTGCGAGGGAAAATAGGTAGTGTTTTTTATTATAGTAAAAATATACTAAGAATCGTGAGCAATAATCTGTTCAATATTTTGTGACAAAACAACAAATTTTAGGAAGAAACATGAAAAAATATGGATATGATGAGGAAGAACTATCATAATTTTTTTATATAAAATTCTACTAATTTCAAGTGAGAAATTCCTTTTAAGGGGGGTATAATTTAACACCCCAATGATTTATAAAATATATTTTATAGATAAAATTTATTTCTTTATTAGCTTGCATTTCATATATCACATAGATATAATGAGCTATAATATAGTATAACATTATAAACATTCCATTCAATTGGTTTGTATGAATAAGAAAAAGTAAATTATAAAAATTATATGGTTTACACGTAAATTAATTAAATTCATTTGTAATCAATTTATTAGAAATAAAAAAAAAATTGAATATAAAAAAAATATTTTCCTAAAAAAATAATTCTATGAACATAATTATTTTTTAACTACATAAAATAAATTAATCTATATTTTTTAATTATTTTAATTAAATTTCAATAATATATATTCAATGATATGTCTTACCAATAATCAATTGTTTTTCTATCCATTGTATAATAATAAATCCAATTTTATGCATAAGAAACTATATTTTTCTAAAGCAACATTTCATCATATTTTTCACACAAACATTAATATTAATTTTTGATTGTTTATAAAAAATAATTTTTCAAATAAACATGTAAAAATTTTCTTAGAGTGAATTTTTTATGATTTTTGGTAATGATTAATTATTTTGATGCATAGTGAAAAATACTACATTTTATTGGAAATATGCTTTTAATTAAAAGAATTTAAAATGTTATAATTCGATTTAAAATGGTTGAAATGTAAAATTATTTGGTATATATTATTAATAATTAAATTTATGTCATTGAAATAAATTTCATCTGAGGTATTGATATAAATACAATTTATACTTATGGAATAATTTTTTTGGAAAACCAAATTTTCAATGCATTTGTATGTTTAATTTAATATTAAATTGTTACACTATTGTGATTTTATTCATTAAAATGCATAATATTTTTTGGATCATAAATATTAATATTATTTAGTAATGTAAAAACATGTTTTTGGTCATAATGAATAGTAAAAATATTAGAAACTAATTTTTGTGATTAAGGATATAATGGGTTTATTGAGGGTTAATCCCAAAGAATTGTACAAATATCATTTTATTCTCATATATAGACCTCATATTATACCACAACAAAAAATATGGCAATTAATATGAATATTTAATGTGAATGAATTAGTCATTATGCATTCTTTTAAGATATTTCCAAGTTGCATCCATCAACAACTTATAAAAGGATACCTCATTTCCACTCATATCCATAGTTAATGATCATTTTATTTTTTAAAATACATTATAAAATCCATTAAATACATCCATAAACACTACCTATAGGTCTTTGTTTGACCATAAACTATCTTTAGAATAAATCAGGTATAAACTTATAGAGGTTCTATAAAGAAGAGGTATAGTTCCTTCCCATGGGCTTTTGTATTAGTTCTTATTCCACCTCATTCAAAAAATCATAAAATATAATTAAATAAAAAAAAATTACATATACATATAATTTATTATTTCAATTCATTAACCTATATCACTCTCCTCCTCTATCAAATTAGAAACAAGACCATCAAACATGTGTAAAGAGGACTACCACCTCGCGAACTGATGTAATACATGTTCCATTACTACATGTCATGGAAGAATATAATTAGGAATTTAAATTATATATATGATATTTAATAAATATTTATAATTATATCTGTATATTATCACATTTATTTTCTTACCCTGTAATCCATTGAATATTAATATAGTCACTCATGCGTATGTGTGGACTACAACCTCCATAAAGTGAGGCGATATGTTTGAAATTTTATTTTTACATAGACAAAAATAAGGATAGAATTACTAAATATAATAGATATTAATTATATTAAAATTTCACTATAAAGTATAATTATTATAGACATTTATTTCATTCCATATTTTGAAAAATGAAGGCAATGTTCACGTGCACGCACGACTTAACCTCTCATTGAATAGTTTAATAATTTTATTTCTCTTTGAATTTAATTTATAAATCTAAATATGTATATAATTAATATATAATTTATTTATATCATGATTAAAATTATTCATATTATTGAATGATAATCAATTGACACAGACCAAAACTACCAAATCAAAACATACTTGAAAATTGATGCAGATTTTAGTGGGATTACTAGTTTAAATAAAGAATTATAAATAAATGGGTGATGATATCATATATGTAAATTATAAATGTTATGATTTATTTGAGTATGGTTCTCTAATGTATTTATAATTAATCTATATTTCTTATACATGAGTTTTCAACATGAATGAAGAATGTTTGGAATTGAGATAAGGGACATTCTTCACACTTTTATTTCCATGGTATACATGAAATATTTCCCTATTTATTATTTTTTATTAACATTATAATCCCCTTCAATATATTTTAAGATTATTATCAATAAAATTAGAATAGTATAAATATCAATATTTGATTATTTTTTTATGGGTTTGACGATTGAAATACTACCACAATCGAAAGTGTTTTATGAAACAATTTCATTATTTATCTGGATTCTTTATGATTAATCTTATGATGATTAATTCCTATGATATACCTCTAAATAAACTTATAATACTTTAAATATTTACTTTATTTATATAAATTACATGTTTACTTTAAATTTACACTCCTTTTGTACTCAATATTCTTAAATAATTATTTTAAGCGAAAATCAGTTTTTATTTCTATATTTGTTCATAAATAAATTCTATTCCATGTTCATGTTTTCTAAAAATGTTTTCAACAATATTTCAAATATTTTAAAAAATATTTTTAATTTAATTTTTTATTTATTTTTATTTCTTAGAATTGGATTAGAAAAATTCTTCTTATTACATTCCAAAAATTATAATTTGTCTTTTGTAAAAAATAGTGAAATGAATGATATATTTTAACTTATACAAATTATAATAAATTTTATACGATCATGAACAATAAATTATTTAAAATCTCCTTGAAATTTTTTGAATTATATTTTTCAAGAAAAGTGTTTCATCAATATTAGGGTAATTTTTATATTTTAAAACTAATTTTCAATGTTTAAAGAGTAGTTTCCTCAAGAATTTTTTTATTGTTCTTTTAATGGAATTTTTAATCATTAATGAAAAGAAACTTCATGATAATTATGATCATTGGATAAATGATCCAGTGGTACCATACATATTCTTTCTCTATGTGATCTATTATTATGATATAAAAATGGCTTTTAAAACCATTTATTTTACAAATATTTTGTTATGACGAAATAATGAAATGTTTTAGAAACCTATTTATTTTACATAGAATATACTATAATAAATTTTTTATTGAAACCATTTTCTTTTCATGAGTTACGATATGATAAATATTCAATAGTAATGTGGAACACATGTGTATCATTTTTAGTATGTGATGGGTGTACCTATAATTGCTTAACCAATCAATGTATGTGGAAATAATGGACATCTAATAAGAAAAATAAGACTAGAATGTAGATTAATCCCATTTCAGTGTGGGAATAATTTTACTATATAAGTATTGGGTGTGAACCTTTATAAAAATTATGTTATAGGTAGTGAACCCATTTTACAATGATAGCCACGACAATGAGCCATGACGACCAAAGATAAGACTGTCTATTCTTATGTGAATGCCAAAAATTAATTTCTTATGCTAGTGTTATTCTCTCAATAATTAAGTTCTTTTATTACTTTATAATTCATGTCTTATGAACTATGAATATTTATTACATGACTCATATTTATGGTCTATGATATTCATTGAATGGTTTTGAAAAATTATTCTCTTGTTCTCACACCCTTATACCCATGTTATATCGATATATCACTTGTTTACCATTAAGGAGCATTTGATGTCATCCTTTATTATGTTTCCCTTCCCATGGTTTTTATTTGATGTATTATGTTTCATTTCACTAATAAAGGTACAAGTAATGAAGAACATTGTGGGAGATGATGTAGTTCTCTTATAAACCAGTTTTTTACATATCCTTGTTTCAAAAGGCACTAGAACATTATGATTATAGAAATGATCATTATACTTTATAACAAATATTTTTATAAAAAATATGATATATATGTATAAAATGTTTGGGAAACTATTAGATACTTGGTGGAGGTGGTCGTCTTTGGTTTTATACAGGTGAGGTTCTAGTTCCAGAGTGGGTAGAATTGTTAGATTTCCAACCATCATTTCATCTACCCTTATTTATGATTTTTTATTCCAGAGATTAACAAACATCTATTGGACCTTCTACAATTTGTACTCTAAAACTAGAAATATAGTGTATTCTTATACCTCATGTGATGACCAGGCTAGTTTGAGGCTAGGATAACATGTTTTATATGTTCTTAAAATGTACAACAACGGTTGGGTTAAACTTATCATGTGGGAAAATATTCATAAAATATATGTAGGAATATGGTGTCATAGTTGGTATCATTGTTCTATATTGCACATGTTATGTTTTAAAAATTATTTAGAGGGGATTTTTTCTCTTTCATTAGGATGAGTATCATGTGATTTTATTTTTTTGTGCATAGTTTTTAGTTAGGAATTAAACATATGGATCCCCATCTTTCTTTGACAACTAAGTTGTTTGTGGAATCAGTGGATTCTATTATAGGGAAGGATACAAGGATTTTTTTAGGCTTTTAGGGATTTTTTAATAAATAGGTTGTGAAGTTACCACCATTAATATCATGCTTCATTAGGAATATATCTACTGATATATGTTTCTCTAATTTCAGGGGATATTTTTTAGATCACACCCTATGAGTTGAAGGAGTTGAGGATTCAGATAAA
Source organism: Viscum album (assembly GCA_963277665.1). Lineage (NCBI taxonomy): Eukaryota > Viridiplantae > Streptophyta > Magnoliopsida > Santalales > Viscaceae > Viscum > Viscum album. The sequence continues at coordinate 1,708,415,028 of OY728165.1, read as the reverse complement.
AGATCTGATTCCAAAAGGAAGCATCCTACCTACTGTGTCACTATGGCGGTAATCAATTGTTTTTTCCAAGAAGTCATACAGTAGTGTGTTATTTTTTATAGGAAATCTATGGTTTATTAAGGTGATTATTGAGAATCATTACCATCTCTGAAGGGTTGATGACATTTTTTACCATATATAGGGATATAGTAGGTTTTCTATGCTCGATCTATGGATTGGGTATCACAAGATGGTGGTGTTGTGGGATTTTATCGAAGAGAATTCCCTCAGATAAAGATTTGATAAATTTTTGTTCATGGTCATGTCTTTTTTTTACTAATTTAATATATATGTGTATAGGTATCAAGAACTATTTTTTTCATGATTTCATAAACTGTTTTTTAGTTTTTTACAAAAAAACATCTTGATATTCATAATGTCAAATTAAGAGAACATCAATCATATCAAAGTTCTATTTTATATTTTTTGATTCTACTAGCTCTAGGGACTTTTTTTAAAATTGTATCTTTGGGAAATGAGAGGTGTGTTTACTTAGACACATTGTGTCTCAAAAAGGTATGTATATTGAACAATCAATGATTCAGTCATTTGTTTCTTAGTAATCCTTAAAGAATCTAGTGGAGGTTTGTATATTCCTTATAATTACAAGGTATTATTATAGGTTCATATATAAATTCTCATGGATTGAATCAATTTTGGTATTTTTTAACAGGAATGATCATTATTGACTCTAGTTGTTTTATTCTCAATATTGATTGACTACCTTAAGGGGATATAGATCAGTTCTTTAGTGATTTAGTTTATAGAAGAATGAGTGATGCATGATATGTTTGGGGAATCATAAAATCTAGGATTGGTATGAATATTGATGCATTTAAAATAGGTGATCTATTATGTGTCTTGGACTTTATGTCCTTATGAGTGTAAAAATGCACACCATGATATGGATCTAGAACCTATTGTGTTTTTAAATATGTTGAAGAATGTTACTTCATTTAGGGGTATATTTTTGTCTTCACATATCATAAGGGATTGATATTTTTAATTTTTCATTACTATCTAAATATGTGGTTTTGGCGGTGGAGGGATTTTCTTCAATACAATGATTTTGATATCTCCTTTAATATAGGTAATGGAATTTTTATGGCTGAATCTTAGAGAGGGAAGTGATAGGGGATATTATCCAGTCGTTTGAGGATTCATGGTGTGATATAGACGATTTGAAATACCTAAATATATATGAATGTATGGTTGGTGGTGGAGGATAGTTTGTTTCATGTGATAGTGCTGTCTACTTTGGTTTGATTGGTAGAGGATTTTTAGTGGGAATACATGACAATGGAGGTGATGTGGGATTATGATATTTATGGGGACGCTGTAGAGTAATGGTTAGAGGATGGCTTGACGTAGATGTTATTTAAATGGAGGATTTTTTTCTAGTATCATTTCATGGGGAAGTCCTTCATGAGTTTCATATATCTCTATTGTAGGTATTCCCAAGAGTATCCAAGATATATAATGTATTGGGAACTATTTTTTACTGGCTCGAGATAAAATGGGTGGTGGTAAATCATATGTATTACTATTTAGTTTTCCAATTGATAAAATAATAAAACAACATTCCGAGACGTTTTTATAGATTTTATATTATCCAAAGTGGAATGGGTATGATATTTTGATAGAATTCATCATATGTGCAATTCCCTAAACCCAGAAGCCCAAATCCACTGCCTTACATTATTGAATTATCATGATTACAAGAATCAAATCCTAAATGAATAATTAGTTAAGCGGTTTTGGAATGCTATATTTTATACATGATTCACATATTAAATTGGGAGAAGAAAATAAAGAATAAATAAAATAAAAAATGAGCATCCTTGAAACTAACTAAAATGATTCATCTTCATAACATGGGGAATGTAAAAAAAATTAGATGATTACTAATTCTTAATAAGGGTGTATACAATTGAATCAACAATGAATCATTGAGAATAATTATCATTGAAAGGTAAATAATTGATCACACATTCCATATAAATATCTGGATAAGTCAAAGCTAATATGAAAATCTAAATAACAGGAACACATTCAATTTAATAAATTAACGAAGAATGAAATGGATCCATTTTTAATGTCATTGATAAAATATCATGAATAAAAATTATAATAATTTAATTATCAATATAGTAAATGCTTTATTATTGGACTCCATGTTTCTTAGGTAAATGGTACCATTACCATCAGGACCATTCACAAGACATTTTAACATACCGGGTGGAAACAAATATGATTGGGTCAATTGATTCATCTCATAAGACTACCTATACATAAAGGAGCATAATATAAATGGTACCCAACCAATGTAATACCACTATAAAGCATTCATTATATATATATAATATCTTATTTAAAAAAGAAACAAATTTTCTTATCAAATATTAGTATAAGTAAAGGATACATATTTATTAATATTTTTCCGTTAATCAAATAACATTCAAAGTAGAGACCATATTTAATAATGGTATATGGTTTAGGAAATAATTATAACACTAACATAAGATTATGGATATTTAAAGAAAATATAATTTACAATAGAAAATTTTCATAAGGAAGTTATTTTTTCAAGATAAAGATAACAAACAAAAAATAAAGTGAGGTTGTAAATATAACTTTTACAACTTGGTAATTTTCCTGAAAAATACCAAGGATGAAATAAATCAAAGTAAAAAAATATAAAACAATAAATTATTGGTTAATAATAATATTAAATAAAAAAATGGACGGATATACACTACAATAATGAAAATTTATCCATAATAACAAATAATTATCTATCGAATATAAATATAGACGAAATCCCTTGCAACTATGTCGACAAATGAAATGTAAACCCACAATGTAATCATAAAAAAATGTAAATTTCAACTACCATTAATATATTAATATTATATATATAATATATCAAAAGGGTTAGTAGATACACCACACAAAATAAGTAATTGGTTAATATAGAATTTATCTCACATATGTAAAAAGTTAGATGAAAATCTTTTATATTAAGCGCTCGTGGGGATTAATGCTTTTAACATCCTATATAATGGTTTTAATCATGTTTATAACTTAAAATATAACCATATTATTACCTTCTTGTATCATATATTATATTTTTATGACATATTATTACTTGTTCATTATTCTTCATTCCTCATTTTCATTACTTTGGGTGTTAATTGCTTTGTTTTCTGAGAATTTGTTGACTTGTTATTATAGTTCCTAATAATTAGACCATGATATAATCATCAGTAGAATGTAAAACATGATTTAAATATATTATATATTCAATATATATATATTGTAATTTATAAAATAATGATACCGGAAATGAAAAGGACCATTCATGGAGATAATAGTTCGTCCGTACGCATGAATGACACTTCCATTTCCATCTTATATTTAAAACATAAGTGATATATATATTATAATTATATTATTATACTTATTTAATATTTATCACATATATTTATTAAAACCCCCCACAATACATTTAATTTAATGGGTGAACGAATCACATCACTTTGAGGATGTTGTAGTCCACACGTCCAAAAATGATGTTATCATATTCACATAAAATGGAATGTATAAAGGTTTGTGATATATAAAAAGTATTAAAACATAAAAAAAATTAATATATATTATATATTTTATATAAAATTTAAATACATCATTATTCCCAATCATTAAAGGATGTCAGGGAATAATATACGACATTAGATCACAAGGTGGGAGTCCATCGTACACATGAACGATGATTGTGTAACCAATTTAATCGAAGTGCGTGTGTCTTTCGATCATGAAAATGAAGTTAATAATTCTATCATATTGATTATACTGATGTTATTATATAGTAAATATATAATAATAATTTTAGGTGGTGGATAAACAAATGAAAAAAAATGTTATTGTTGAAATGATTTACATATTTTTCGAGTAACATCTTTTAGATTATCCCAACAGTATTTCATGGATGAAATTATTCCCAATTGGATGATTATAGTATGGGGGAAGGATGCTACGAAGATATTTTTTAGGCGTTAGGATACACAAAATTTCTTGAGAAGGGTGAATAATTTGTAGGAGTGCCTCCCTTTTTATAGTGGAGGTGGAGTGGCATTATTGTACATATAAAAAGATAAACTATATTTAATGAAATCCCTAACATCAGGTGGCTAAAATGATGAAAATATTACAAAAAAGGATTAATGGGTCTATATATTCTTGGAAATTGGGTGATGGACATGTGTATAGGTCATTTTGTCCCTTAAGATTAATGTTTAACCACTAAGTAAATTCATTTTTACAATAATCATTATACATAATTTGAATTAGTTTCAATAATATTTTAGGTCAAAAAAATGTTGAGCTAACTATATATTATAAAATCTGATTATTAATAATCTTATATACATGTTTTAAATTTAAAATCTCATTAGTGTGAGAAATTAAATTAAATTTAATCCCATATATGGGATGGAAAAGCAGGGTTTTAAAGCAAAAATAATCACGAGTTTGTTATCTTTTTATATAAAATACCAATGTAAAATTATTTAAAATGAACTTAATTAAATTAAATTATGTATAATTGAAATAATTATAAAATAAAACATATTTAAAATATAATTTATCCTCATAAATTATTTATTGGAATTGTCAATTTTCAATTAAAATTATATATATTTCACTATTCATCAAAAACTGAAACTTCTAAAAAAATACCAAAAATAAAACCTATGATAATGCTTATATTACACCATAAAAATTAATTTTATTTGGTCATATAAAATTATCAAAATTTACTTTTAAATTATGTGCATCATTAAAAGTGGACAAAATCACATTTAAAAAAATATAGCTTTTTTAATATTGGGGTTTTTTTTTCTTAAGAGTATCAAATCTATTGGATAAATGTATAAAATATATTCTTGAATATATAATTTAAAAATTTTATTAATATCATTCACTAATAGAAATTAATTTAGTTTATTTGGATAAAACAATTTTGTGACCATAAAACCATTTTTTTTATTTTATATTGTGTTTTGTATTAATTTTTAATTAATTGGTAACCAATGAATTAATTTTATATTTTTGTAAACCATGTATTTTCATAATTTAGTAAATAATATTCATAAACACTAATTTAACATCTCGGTTATATCTTATTATATTAAATAATAATAATTTATTAACATATTGTTGGTCGGTAAAACACTATATTTGTGCATTAAAAGCTATTGAATATTTTAAATTTATTTAAATGATAAAATAAACCTTAAATATTCAGGAGGTTATATTCATTTATCTTTTTTGTGTTTTTATCACAAATACTATTTTATAAAATATAATCATGTATAGTTTTCAAGATGTTACATTCCTCCCATATTTAAAAAATTCCATCCTCAAAATTTATTATCATTCCATCTAGTAAATAATTGATATTTGGAAATTAAATTCTTGAAAAAACCCACATACTATATTTTTTTAATAAAATATCTACTTAATATGAGAGAAACGGGAGTGCATTAGTCATATAGTAAAACATATCATGAGGTTTCTACGAAAGAGATCACTATTGGCACGTGAAAATATGGACTTGGAGGGAATGAGTGAATAATTATAGTTAGTGATTGAGATCACTGATCACAAAAAAAATAATTATCAATTTAATTTTGAATGCCTCAAATCCAGAATTTTGTCATGAATTAATATTCAAATATCTCACTAAAAATGTACTATGAAATTATTTTTTTTGATCATTTTCCTAATCTTGTTTAATTCTTTTACGACCTATAAATATTGGTAAATATACACACTTGACATATTTCTATTTCATAAAAAACATTTTCATTCTTTTTTTATTATTTTATAAATTTATGATTCATATATTACATTAAGAAATGGATATATCAAAAATAACATTGATGCATGAAGCTCTAAAATACACTATTAGTGGATCTTATGGGCAAATATTGAGGGAAAAGTCTTTCCATTTATCTTGAAATAATATACAAATTGAACATGGATAATAAATTTATTTTTAAAATTAATAATTTACAATAATAATTTATTAGCAATAATTATTAATAAATTTTTTTAACTATAAATAATTACACATTGACTAGGTCATCGTGTGGACTAGTGGTAGGTGTTAAAACCATATTTTCCTTAATTAATGGGTTATTCCCCCACTTTTTTATAATTTTTTCTATTTATAAAACAATATTAATATAATTTAAAAAAACAACAATGAAGGACATCCATGATATTTACTCATTAAATACGATTTTCTCTATGGTTTTCAATTCAACCTTATTTTTCAAATCCTAATAACCTGATTTTACTATTTTTTTAATTTCATTAATGATCATAATAACACTAAAGTTTATAACTATATTAAATCTCATGTCTCTAAAATGTAAGGTCATTATTCTTTAAAAATATTTTCCATAAAAAATAATTAACTAATGATTCATATTTCCATAAATTTATTCCAAAATATTCTTAATCTGGATAGACTCCCATTCCATAAAATCTTAAAATAGGTTTTTAAGAACTAGAAGTAATGATAAAAATTAATCTATAATTCAGAAAAACATTAATATGTTCTTATATAATTCTCCTTAATTTATATCATAAGGATTTGTTATATAATCTATTTTTTCCAAAATCTTTTTCTCATGTTTTCTATTAAACTTCCTATGATACCCAGTATAACTCCATGACTATAGAAACATGGAGCTAGTGCCTTACATAAATACATTAACATAGATACAAGATTCAAATCCCAAAGGAAAAAAGATTTTAGATGTTTTTGGAAATCCAAGTTACAGACATGGCACCCATATTACATTGTGAAAATAAAATGAAGAATAATAAAATTAAAATCTCAACATCCTTAAAACTTATTCATAGGATTCCTCTTCAAAAACCATGGAATGAAAAAACTAGGAGTGACGTCAAATTCTCAATAAGGGTATGTAAAGAGGATACAATAATGAATCAATGAACATAATCCAAAATAAAATGTAAATAACTTAGAAAATATTTCATAGAAAGATGAAAATATAAATAAATTGAACACATTCCATTTAATCTAAAAAATGAGATTGAAAGGAATCAATAGATAATTTAATAGAAAAAATGTCCTCTAAATTTATAATAATAACATAATTCTTAATAAAAAATGTGAAATTATTTAATTATGTGGTTCTTAGGTAGATGGTACCTTTATAGGAAATAACTTCAGAAGATGATTTTTTTTATTTAGAAGAAACCCATATGATCTGGCCAAGAAATTCATCTCATTACACTACTGATGCATTGAGGGTATTAATTTAAATAGTAACCAACCTATTTCATACCATTACAAAGAATTCATTATATATTGAATAACCTGTTTAAATCGTAAACAATTTTACCTATCAAATATATGTATTGAGTAATGGATATAAATTTATCAATATTTACCTAGTTAATAAAGTAACATTCAAAGTAGACATGATTTTTAAATATTATAGATGGGTTTTGAAATAATTATACATATCACATAATTGTATTTATATTTAATATAAAAGTAATTTCCAGTGTGAAATGGTCATAAGTAATTGATTGTTTCAAGAGAAAGCTAAAAATCACAAAGTAGTATAAGATTGCATAGATATATTTTCAAACATGGTAATTTCCATGTCAAATCCCTTGAATGATACAATTAAATGTCGAATATATAATACCATGAAATATTAGTGAATCATTGTATTAAATGACATAAAAATATATAATCCACATTAAATTTAATTGGTGCATAATAATAAATTAGTCTTCAGAAATGTAAATTGAGACAAAATCTATTAAAAATGTGGTAACAAATAAATTAGAAAACCCAAAAGTATTCATCATCAAATTAAACATGTAAATATCATGAATATAAACTAATTTATGAATTATATTTTCAAATATTCAGTATATATATCACACAAAATAATTAAGTGGTGAATATGACATTTACCATGCTGATGTAAAACGTGAGATGAAAATCTATTAACTTACACTCAATTTTGGTATAATTATCCTTATACTACTATATAATGGTTTTAACAGTATTATTGACATATAATAGAACCATATTAATATATATGATATCATATATATTCCTTTTATAACATACTAAAACCCATACATTATTTTCGTTCCTTATTTTCATTATTTCAAGTGTAAAATAACTTGTTTTTTGAGTATGTTTTTTCATATTTTTTTGTTTCTATTAATTAGATAATTATTTAATAATCTCTATATTTTAATACTTGATTTAAATATCTTATATTTTTAGTATATATGTGTTTATAGAAATGCATAAAATTTTGAGTTAGGGAATGAAATTCACCATTCATTGAGAAAGTATATAGTATTTACGCATGAACGCTCTATCCATTTCCTTGTCATATTATGAGATTCAGTGATATATATATATATATGAAAATTATAATTAAAATATAATAAATATGTTGTATATATATAACATATGTATATTATATCCATCTTTAATACATTTTATGTAATGTGTGAATGAATCACATCGCTTTGAGGAGGAGGTTGTCCGCACGTCCAAAAATGATGTTAACATATTCTCAAAAAACGCAAAGCGTGAATGTATATGTTATAAGAAAATTAATGAAGAATAAATACATTAAAAATATATTATATATAATTTATAAACTATAAATCCATAATTATTCACAATAGTGAAAGTTTCTAATTTAAGAACAAACATCATTAGTTTGGGGGGAGGTAGACTGTTTTACACATAATGAATGATTGTGTATCCTATTTGATGGGTGTGTGTGTTATTTTCAGTCAAAAACATGACATAAAAAATTATAGTATATTATGGAGACAAATGTTATTATATATAAAATATATAAAATGAATTCAATGGGTGGATAAAGAAAGGAAACAAAAGAGATCATTGAATAATGTTACCTCTTTTTTCGCGTGTCTCCTTTGGGGTATATGAAAAGATTTCTTTAGTTAGATAAATTCAATTATTGAAGATTATAATATGAGGGGTGATACATTGGGGATCTATTTGTTTTGGTTAGGTATGATACAAAGAGATTTATATGTTTAAATTAGTTGGAGGGTTGAGTGCCTTTTTATAGTGGAGGATGAGAGGTATTCTTGTACATGGAAAAAGGTAAGAAATACTGAGAGGAAATCCTTAAATAATTTTCCACCAATAATGAAACAATTTATAAAAAAAGGGTTTATATGGTCTAAATATGGACATATAATGGGTTTTGGACTTGTTTATAGGTCATTTGGTATAAGGACCCAACCTAAATAACATTGTATATTAAAAATTACCATGAAGAAACACTTACTTAGTTTCTATTATTTTCATAAAATAAAAAATCTTGAAAAAATGAATCATGTCAAGTTCCATGTTTTAGATAGCATAACTTTTCCTTGATCTCATACATGACCCTATTCATCTTTATGTCATGTGAAAAACATTTCAGAACATGTGATGAGTATAAAAAGATCAGTAAGGGTTATAAAATCAAGAAACAAAAAAATTATTCCATCAATACATAGATATAATAAGATGATTAACATTCCTCATGAAATGATACGATTATTGAATAACACATAAAAATAATAAATCATAAAGGTAACTTGTGGCAGCAATATCATACTTACATTGTCGTTATCACGACTATGTTGGGAGTAACATTTGGAATACCCATCATTTTATATTCCCTAAATCTCATAGGAGAAACATTAATGTTTTCCTCCATCACATTACCCAATGAATTGGAGAGATATCTCAGGCTCACCTGCCCTGGGTTTATCATAGAACCACCCGTATACGTAAACAATTTCCAAGAACCATAAAATATTCATAACAAATAAAACAACCATAAAGGAACGATATCATTTCCACATTTCAATCACAATATATCATATAAATATATTGACATAACAAATCAATTACCAAAAACATTTTCAATACCTAAATATGTAAAAGAGTATATAGTATTTATTTTCCATTTAAAAACATTATGGCTTATAAAGGATTCCATAGATCAAATAATCCACACGGTGGTGGAAATGGTCGCTGTCACTCCTTATATTAAAAATAAACATTATTTTGTTATTGGTTAGTAAAACCCCCATAGAAAAATAATCCCTTAGAATTAAATGCAAAGTCAAAGGTGTTTATACACTTTATAAAAGAAAGTCATGTATAAAACAAAATATGCCTCAATGTAAGGAGATTGAGATGAAGTCCCTTACAAAGAACATTTTCTTAAATAAATTAGATCGATTAAGTGTATTCAAAATAAGTACACATATATAATTTATAATTATAAGATAATAGATCAAAATTTATTTCATACATAATCATATCATATCATAATTGAATGTAGTTGATTAACACGTAGAATAGAAATTGGGTTAAGAAGTTTAATGACCTCATGTCTGATATGACCTGTTCATTCTTTAATATCCTGAATAATAAACTAAAGTAAATTTTGAAATTCCTAAGGAACATTTACAAGTTTTATATTCCTTTTATAAAACTTATTACCATGTTATAAAAATTATATAATCATTTATGTTAACAAAAATGGTTTTGTCGATATTTGGTATTTGAGTCAAAAATGAACTTCTTATAATTACAAGTTGTTCATGTTGTCAAAATTCAATTATATACATAATGATATTAATGATTTAGATATCATATATATAATATATATCAACTATATATATTTACCAGAAGACTCAGAAGCAGGAAAAACCTACTCCCAGAAAATTTTTTTATTAATAAAAAAGTAAATACATCAAAAGAGGAGAAACATGAGGTCAACAAAGACGCGTGTACACATCACCATGCACATCATCATCAACAAAATCACAATAAAAGGTCGGTGTAACAAAGGACCATAAAGAGAAAACCTCCTCAATCGATCACTTGGATAAAGCATTATCAACCCGATTTTCCTCTCTATAACCATGAGTTAAAACCAAGAAAATCTGCTCCCGAAGCCTGAGACAGTCATCCCAGGAAGATAACATCCTCCCCGGGACATTCCTTGATCGATTCCTAAGAATATCAACCGCCACCGTGGAGTTAGATTCCATCCATAGGTTCACCCAACCATGGAATGAAGCATATCAAACAGCCTTAATCATAGCCCATAACTCTTCCTCAATCGCCAAGCCATTCCCAAAAAAGTATTTGAAACGACCCTTAACAAAGCCCCTGCAGGTGAGAAAAACACCACTACAGCTCGAAGGTCCCGGAGAACCTGAAGTCACGCCATACACATTAACATTAAGACATCGAAATATCGGAGGGATCCATTGGATATATTTCATCATAACTGGTTTCTTACACCTTCCAGAAACACCCAAGATACGCAAAACAACCAGATCTGAAATATCATTCCGCTTCACCATAATTTGAGCCCGTGAAGTAGAAAGAACACCAATATGAAGCTCCCGAATGCCAAAAAAATGGTATGCTCTTGTTCTCAAATCCAAGAGCATTTCGAGCCCTCTAGATAAAAGAAAACAACGTTGAAACTGCAGAAAAGAATAGCAGCTTCACATGAGAGCTAAAATCTGCACGATGAATAGATTCCATCAACCCTCCAAAACTCTCCATATTCAGGCAGCATCCAAAAATATCCTAAAAATAATTCCATACACAAAATGAAGATCAACAAGATATAATAAGAAAATCAAAAGTTTCTTCAGTAGCAAGAGAACGAAATCAAACAGTTGCAAGAGAATATCCAGATCGCTGAATCATGCACTACAAAGGAAGTCTACACTTCTAAATCCTCCATAACTGCAGATATTGAGATGACAGAATAATTGAATAATGAAACATCAACAACCAAGATGGATCCATCGAAGGCTCAGAACACATGGATTTATAATCCTCCTTAGTCCAGAAATTTCATGTAAGACTGGGCAACCAGATCAAAGTATCCATCGCAGAGTACTGATAACAATCCACCTCCACTCTCAAATAATCAGAAAGCAGCCCCTTAGCCGTGCTATTATTATGAAACTCTATAATAGAATGATCTTTCCAAGAATAAGGGATCACAAACTCATCTGCAATATCACAATATAACCAAATAGTCTTCCAGCAGTTCAATGGGGAGTTTTGAGGAACCACCCACTTAGAGGAGTGTAAGAGGCTACCATAAGCATGCTTAATTGAGGCCCATATAGAGGAAGGGTTATAAAGAGAATACACATTCACCAGCATGGATCCAAATCTGCTACACAGAAACTCTGAAGAAAAATCACCGGAGGCCAGAGGTGACCAAGTAAACTATTTAATAAGAGGTTCATTAAAACTCTTAAGATCATTAAGCCCCATTCCACCCTTGTCCACAGGCCGGATACAGTTACTCCAAGAAAAAGTTAAAAGCTTCCTTTCATGAATTGAACCAGTCCAAATAAAATTCCAAATAGCCCTTTATAAGTCCTTAAGAAGGGTTCTAGGACATATGTATAAGGATAAAACATAAACACACATGGAAGTGATCACAGAGTTAACAAGACAGACCTGCCCTGCCTGAGACATAGATTTACCTTTACAGGAAGCCATTTCATTGAGAATTTTGAGATAGATATTTTCAAGATGGAATATTTTCACTATTCCCCAGAAAAGGGTAACCCCAAGATATTTGAACGCTAGAGACCCTCTGCACACACCAAGATTGCGAGAAACCCTGTTTTTCTTTGAAATAGTTACACCTTCTCCAAAAAAACATTGAGGACTTCTCCCAAATGATAAATTTTCCAGAGTAAAGCCCATAATTCTCAAAAGACGCCTTAATGAAATGAATCGTGACCATTTCCACCTTTCCAAACAACAGAATATGATAAGCATAAAAAATATGTGAAGGAGAAAAAAGACATCTTCTAGCAATGATTTGCTGATACAATCCAGCATGCACATGATCCGAAAGACAGGTTCTCAAATAGTCCTCAGCAATGGAAAATAGAATTCCAGACAGGGGATCTCTTTTCCACACCCCCTAGAACATTTGATGAAACCTCTAGGTGAGCCATTAACAAGAAAAGAAAGCACAGAGCTCTGAAGGATGCAACCAACCAAATTGATGAATCCATTAGAAAAGCCATGCATTCTTAACACTGCAAAAATGAAACTACATTTCATCGTATCAAAGGCCTTTGAGATGTCAACTTCCAGAGCCATATTCCTATACCTCACCTTTTTCATCATAACATTAACACATTCTGATGTCGTATACAAACAGTTTTGAATATTCCTCCCTGGCAAAAACCCAAATTGGTTCGTGGATATAAACTCCTTAGCAATACCACCCAATATTATTGCAATGACTTTGCTGATTACCTTTGGAACAATATTCCCTATGGCCACAGGCCTGAAATCCCAAATATCAAGAGCATTATCCTTCTTTCGAATCAGAGCAATAAAGCTAGCATTGGAACCAAAGGGGGAATAGGAATTATAGAAGAAATCTTTAACCGTATTAACAAACTCTGTATGAATAATATCCCCATAAGCCATAAAAAATATGTTTGAGAACCCATCTAGCCCTGCAACGCTATCCGCATTCATAGAAAACACCGCCTTTTTGATTCCTCCTCTGAAGGAATATTAGTGAGCATATCATTCTCGGAGACCTCCACAGAATGAGAGATATTCTTGAACATGTTATGGGTGTTATCCTGCCCTGAATCAGTGTATAAATTTTCAAAATAAGTGCAAGCAGCATCAGAAATGTCAGTTTCATAGGAGAGAAGAACTCCATCAACCCTGAGAGCATTCATGCCACATTTAACCTTCTTCTCCCTATGTATGCAATGAAAAAATCTTGTATTTATATCACCTTCTTTAAGCCAACTCACATTATATTGAGTTCTAGAATGACTATCATTTAAATACAAGAGCGCATTAAATTTAGAAAGGGCATGCAGTTCTTCCTTATATATCACATATGGCACGAAGGAGTAAAATCACTTTTAGGGGGATGTAGTCCGCACTTCCTCAAATTAAATTATCATATTTAGCCTTTATGGAAACCATAATCGTATTCTATAAATGAAAAATAAATAAGAATATAAAAAATATAAATATAATATATATCACATACAAATACACTTCTTTGTTAATGGCCACCATTAGATGTGGTAGGAGAAGATTGAACAATAATTATGTTGCGAGGTAGTAGTTCTCCCTTAATAGAGAAAGTATGTTCTTTACACATTAACAGAGGTATGTGTAAGTGTAGTACAAATCCTTATCACATAAATGACTTATTAGATAGAGTATAATGGTTTTTTAATGAAAGAAATTAATACAAAGAATTAAGGGGGTTGTAGAAGTAAAAAAAAGAGGACAACTTATGAGAAGATGATACCTTTAATTTGGGTATATTCTTTTGGTTTGAACAGAAAGGTTTACTTGAAGAACCTTATGACAAAGGTAAGGCTTCTAAAATGAATAGAGGGAGGTAGAAAGCTTAATTGGATAGATTTTGGATGATCCAAGGGGATTTAATGTTGTGAGAAATGTATTAGAAGTGAGTGATTTTTATAAGTGGGAGGATGGGCTCTTAATAAAAGATTGAAAACGTTATTTTATTATATAATGATTCTCTATTTATAAAAGTTCAAAACTCATTAATGTCAATGATAAGATGAATCTTCTTGGAAATAAAATCATCCAATAATAATTTGATAGGTTATGGATATTGTATTAATCATTATAAATTTATTTTTTTAAATCATTATTAATGAGGTAAAAACCGTATCATTATTGTGTCATAAATAATTTTATTTATATAATGTATATAAATTAGAAAAAATAACAGGATGTAGTAAATATTTTTATATTTAAAATTAATATTTATAGACTATTAAATAACATATATATCCTCATGTAAAAATTGATTTACTAAAATATATATGTTTGATTCATTTTTATCATTAATTTAAATTAATTAATATAAAGTGCCATTATCACACTTATGTGGCTCCATGGGGTCCCAAAATAGACCAAAAGATGAAATTGGTAAAAAATGTATCATGAATTATGATTAGGACACATGATAGGGTAATTTAATATTAATATAATATTATTTTTACCTTGAATTACCCAATTTATCTTTAACCGCGGTAAATAAAAGTCCAAAGATAATATTCACCAAAAAATTATTCTCATCTTATTGATCCAAATTTTACTTACTGATAAAAAAAATGTATATCTGATTTTTTAAATTCAATTCAAAGAAGCGGTAAAATTTCATTTATATGTAAAAGTCGTTTTTTAACTACTAAGTAGTTTTCTTCACTATTCAATAAAAAAGGAAGGTTTTCAGAAAAATATAAAAAATTCAGCCTCAGATATATTTGATATTATGAATTTAAAAATTATGTCTAATTTTCAAAATTCAAAAAATATTCCATTAATTAATTCATAATAAATTCCTGATTCCAAAACAAAAAGCGTGTTTTTATGAAATAATAACTATCAAAAGATTGGTACTTGTTTATTCCCAATATTAAAGTGAAATTACTTCCAATGACCAAAATTGTAATAAATGGGAAGAAGATAATCTAATTACAATTTAAAACCAATTAAATGAACAATCTAAATACACAAATAAATTAGATTAAAAGGCAGTTTTGAATTAAAATGTGTTATTTTACACTATTCATTAAAAAATTATTTTTATCAGAAAAATAAAAAAATTTACCCATAGTAAATTTTGATTCCCTGATTCTAAAAAAGAATATTATTTTTTCAAAAAGAACATAAAAAATTGACCAAAAGTATATTTTAAGAGGGTTCTCCATCAAATTTCCATAAATTAACCTTTTAAAGAATATTAGATTATTTATGCTAAAAATTGGATTCTTTCTTATTTTAAGCCTCTATAATTTTTTATATAATTTCAATAAAATTTAAAAACCATGTATAATAATATTTTAGTTAGTTCTATTCCTTCCCATAAATACAATAGTTAGGTGTTAAATACCATTTAAAATAATATTATAGAAAAACTTTTCAGTATGACTCAGCATTGTGTGCAACATAAGATTTCAAAGAAACTCGTTGATGAATATCGGGCACACCATCAAACATAGAGTCCCCTTTTAGTTAAAATGAATATTTAATTCAAATATATCAATAATCATAAAAATTTATTTTTTTCTTTATTTACTTGGGATGTAACATTTGGTCCCCAATGATTAATGTTTAACTACTTAGTAAACTAATTTTTACCTTAATCAGTGTAATTAATTTTAATTACATTAAATATATTTATTGTTCAAAAACAATGTTAAAAATACTATAAATGATAAATTATAATTATTCTTAATATTTAATCATTTTTCTAAATTCCAAACACATTATTTGTAGAAATTAGTTTAAATTTAATCCGACAGACGTGATCAGAATGTCAGTTTTAAAGTAAACTTTTCTAATTATTAGAGATATTTTTTTATCAAATTTCATCTTGAAATTAATTAAAATGAAGTAATTTGGATTATGTTTTCCATCATTGATCTAATTTTACTTCAAAAACTATTTAAAATGTAACGCCTCAAACCTAGAAGCCTGTACCTGGTGCATTATTTTAATACATTGACATGATTATAAGGAATCAGGCCCTGAAGGACGGAACAATATAACAGTCTTGGAAAATAGATTACATTCAAGAACATAAAATTACAATTTATAACATAAAATACATCATAGATAATCCTTTGATAACTCCATTATTCCCAAATCCTAACACTGCATATCAATAATAATTCACATCGTGGCATCATGGGAAAATAAAACATAAGAAAGGGTTGACCATAGATGCTCAGTAAGGGTAAATAATTCAACATAAACTATAACCTTTTTAGCCGATATGTATAATAAAAACATAAGCCTTTTATACATAAAAAAGAGCATAATATGGTAAAAATATATCAAACATTACAATATAAACATGAAAATGGATATTATACTAGTATAATAGTCACATGTAATAACTAATTTCATAACGAGGGAATGCATAATGGTGGAAATAATTACTACTAAGTCAAGGAATTGTTCCAACACCATTCACAAATATTCTGTCGAGGCCTTTTTCTAGGAAGCTAGTTTTTCTCATGAGACCTACTGATGCATAGAGGGGTTATAGTGGGTCCCACATGTTTCTTACTAAGTCCAATACATTTCTCATTGAAAAGTGTCAAACATAATATAAACATTCGTATTAAAACTAGCATAAAAAATGTATATACTTAAACCGTACACCATGAATAGTATAAATATAGCACATACATAGTCAATAATATCATAAATAATTCAATACAATATGTAATATTTTATTATAATAAGTCATCTTCAATCAATAATAATATCCAGTAAAGGATGTTGACATAGTTGAAAATGATCAGTAAAATTATTTGAGATAAATATCATGTTTTCATGAAATCATTTATAATTCACACATTTATAAATGAATCCATTTAAAAAATATATTTCAAAAAATATTTAACATACAATATTGAAATTTTTTAATGGAATTAACATTTTATAACAGTGATGTCCATATAAATACATCCTTAAAATCATTTTGAAAACATGGAAAATTATTTAAAAAGATTTAGAAAAATAATTCTTTAAAAAATTTAAGATGATGATATAGTTATAATAACCATATTATGTTATTAAGTTATACTAGAACCATATTCATAATTATTATATCATTCAGGATTCATTTAGGTCATTATACTACACATTTAAAAACAGTTTCCATGTTAAAGTAACATTTTGGGTAATAATCGCTTTTTTATCGTACGTGTTTTAACTTATTATTCTTGATTGTATAATTAATATCATGATTTAATTACAAAAATATTATAAAAAATTATTTATATATCATATATATGAAGAATATAAATTTTTATAATCGATAGATATATGAAATGGAATATACCGTTCATGGAGACGGTAGGCCTTACATACCCATAAATGTGGTCTCCGTTTTCATATCATATGGAAGTAAGTGGATGATATATATATATATATATATATATATATATATATCCAGTATCATTATAATGTCATATATTACATACAAATTAACAATATATATATTTATAAACATCGTTTAATGGTGAACATGGAAATGCATTTCATCGCATCGTGGAGATGGTACGACGTACGTACACATAAGCAACAATATCATTTCTTCAATGATAAAATGGTATGAAATTTTATGGTATATTAATTATACTGAAACATTATCAAGTTAAATTTATTATTTATATCAATTATACTCATTATTATACCCTTCCAAATAATGAAGTGTTGAATATCAAACTACAGTACAACGTGGAGATGGTAAGTCGTACGTACGCACGTATGGTGACATAGTAATTCATAGGATGGATTGAAGAATGAATATGGTAGCACCATATTTATAATAATATATTAGTCTATAGAATGTGGTACATTTATTATTTTATAATAGAAACAAAAATGAAATAAGAAGTAGAAGATGAAGAAAAGAACATTGAAAGAGGTGATAAAATAATTACAGCTTTTTCGGGTTCTTCCTTTTGATTTGAACAAAAGGGCTACTTACGGTAGATTTAAGATAAATGTAATGCCTCTAGGTAGAAGTGAGGGTAAATGGAAAGATATTTGAGTAGGGGTTTCCTGAGCCAAATGGATTTGGAGAATTGAATTTAATAGAAGGGAAAGTACCCTTTTATATGATATGTGAGGGGAAATTTAGGAAAAGCTTGAAATATTAATTTATTATAACGTTATCTTCATTTTATAATATCTATAAATTAATTTATTTTGAATATAATGTTGAGATGGTTAGAAATACTATAAACCAGTCTTTTTAGACAATTTTTGGTCACTACAGTAGCCATATCTTTTATATTTAACTCTTAGTTAAATAGTTTAACTTTTACCATGTCTTATTTTATTTTATGCTACATGGTTAATATAGATACAATAAAAGGATAATAGAATATAATGTGGATAATTAATGACATATATAACATTATATAATTCATTTGGACTAATATTTGATTTTTATAAATATTATATCATTTAATAAAATAGTATTTGTTTTAAAAAAACACATTGATGTCAATTTTGACACTATTTAGTATTAGTTTTTTGTTAAAGTCATCACAACTTGATTACTTCAAAAAAAATACATTTAATAAATCCTAACATGTCACATTATAATATAAAATTTATTTTTGGAATAAAAAGTTTCAATTTACATTTATTTTAATATTTATAATATCAATTATTTTAATATTTCATTAATATGGTAATTACTGCAACATCATTGTGTCATAAATAAAATTAATTATTTAATTTCTAAAAAAATTAAATAATATAATATGATGTAGGACATATTTTTATATTTCTAATTAATATTTATAGTCGAGTTAATCTTTTGTATAACCCAATATTAAAAATGATTTTGTTATTAAAATTTAAATTTAACACTTTTAACTCCTCTTTAAATAAAATATAATAAATGTCCTAATATAATCCATGTTGATAAAAAAAGATCTTTTTTTACTATGGTTTATTTTGGTCGAAATAAACTTATCCAATAGAATTAGAACAAGTTTTTGGTAATTATAATATCAGTTTTACCTTTAATTAGACTATTTTTTTAACCATGGTAAATAAAATTCAAAAGTAATTATTCACCTAAAAATATTTTTATCCTATTGAACCACATTTTACATACTGATGAAAACTGTTTGAGTCATAATTATAAAATTCAATTTATAGAAGTGGTAAAATTATTTTTTTGCAAATTTTGAAATGTTTCTAAAAGGTGGGAAAAAGACATTAAAAAGTTCAATAAAATATTATATATCGAATCATATTATAAAAATTAATTCAATTTATTAAATTTTACCAATATAAGTTTTATTTACCTATTTTTACATTAAAATAAATTGAAATTTAAAATAATTATTTAAATGAAAAAGTCATTTTTTATGTACTCCGGAGTATTTTTCACTATTCATCAAAAAATTGTATATTTTCATAAAAATACCAAAAAATTTCCCTAAGATAATTTTGATATTCCAAATTCAAAAATTATATCTTTTTTAAAATATTCAATTCATATGTGTGTCTAAAATTAATTTTGTTATTATTCAGAAAGGACATTAAATATAGTTCTTTTATGGAAATAGTTTTTCTAAATATATAATTAATTTAAAAAAACAAAACAATTTCATTATAAATATGATTTATTTATGTGAAAAAATTATAAATAACTTTTAAAATTTATTTGGTACTATTCATATTAATATGTTTAATTGATAAAAAATATATCATTTAAATAATTATAATATTAATGTGTTGTTTTGAATAAACACAATCTTGCGTATAATGCATTCCAAGTCGGTGTTGCGTGAAATATAAGATATTAAATTATATCAAAGAAATAATGTACTATAAATTCATGGGGTGTTACATTGTCCCACATTTCAATAAATTGCTTCATAAAATTTTGAAATTTTTATTCAAAAATAAATGGTTTACAATAGAAAATACCTTTGTGAAAACCAACATAGGAAATAAGGTTTATAAAATATAGTCTTAATTAGATAGAAAGGGACATGAAAAAGTCACCACAAAATCAGGATTTAGAATAATATAATATTGGTGGAAATTAAAGACACCTAAAAGGAGGAAAAATGAAGACATTTACAAGGAGTGATGAATCTCATCAATCAAAAAGTATTGAACAGTAAATGGAAAATTGAGGGCCTCAAATCCATAAATATATGTTGATTTAAAGTATCATCGGTTCAAAAAACAGAAGGTATTCGGATAACACATTATTTTAGATACCTTTTTTGAAGAGAGGGATTAATTTACTATCAAGATAAGAACTCAAGAAAACATACTTGATTTCATTAACAGTAATAATCATAATCTTGTTATTTGGTTGTGCATTGATCACTTTTCACATCATCCCATACACTAGGAAATTAATGTTCAAAAATATTTTTTTTACACTTGATGTGAATTTGCTAAATCATAAGGTCCAAAAGTATTTTCCTAATCAACTATTTGATTACCAAAATCCAAATGGTTAGGTAAAAGTATCCAATAAATTATAATTTAACCACGTAGAAAATTAATGTGCTCAACTTACTCAATTCCAACCTTTAGATTTATCCAAAATACTTGTGTCCAAATTCACAGTCCAAAAATTAAAATGAAGATCACTTTTTCCACATAATAACATGTGAATACCTTCATAATTTGTTCTCTTAAAACATTGTAACATCCTAAGTTAGTATAAAACCATATTGAATAATTCATTCTCCATTATTCCTCAAAGAATACTTGATATACTCCATAAATCCAAAAATGTTGTAAATCCAACAATGATCCAATAAACAAACAATTAATTAGTTCCCTATTAGTCAAGAACATCCAATATAAATTATCCAAATCAATAATCTCTTATTCCAAAATCACTACTTTAGTATCAGGACCATATTAAGGTTCATCATTCCCTTAACCATCAATTTTACAAAATGTTTTACATACTAAGGAGTTGCGTTTATTAGTTCCATATAATTTAAAATACTAAATTTTATTATACTACAGAACAATCCTTATATACTCTATAATTATTTTAAATTTTACATTATTAATACATTACTCAAATAAAATAATTCATTAATAAAACTATAATAATTCGAATTATTACTCTTCATATGCTATAGTAACATAACTTGACTATTATCTAATAGAATCATTTAGAGTATACTATGATGATTGTGACATTGATTCCTGTAGTGTCACAACTTCTTGAAGATGAAGCATTGTACATTTAAAACCTTTTTCTTAGCCTTGCAATCACGTACTTTGTGTCCTTTTTCTCCACACGTATAACAATCTCCCATTCCCATCAAGCATTTACCAAGGTGATTCATTCCACAATTATCACATGTGGGAAAATCCTTCTTTCCCTTCTCTCATATATCTATGTTTTTTCCTGCCATCCACATCTTCTCATGCTTCCATTCAAAGCCATAGGACTCATAGAATTCATCACTTCCCTAATTAACGCATGACACTATTTATTCGCTTTATTTGAATACATGGGAGACAATTTCACTTATAAATTTTGGCTTAATACCACGAAAGATATTATCCTTCTTACTCTTTGGATCATGTGTATTACTGGTGTTCTCAATTATTTAACTATGCAAATTTTCCAAATGACTACATACACTAGGTTGGATCATATCATAATGTATAATCCAAAAACTAGAAAAATTATCAACCTGAATTGAATATTTTCACACATCTTGTATCATAATCATAAAAATTGTTTCTTTCCTCATATATTTACTCATAAATCCTTCTTAATGATTTATAATGAAAATAGGAATTATCCTAAGCGTATCCCCTAGGAGTGTTAAACCAGGTGCACAGTAAAGCTCGTTGTTGTGTACCAGGATACCCTATGTCAAGTCCGAAACTCCTTGTGGGAGTTTTCACTCGTAGGAAAATATTTGGAAGAACCACATCCACTTGTAGTATCTAGACATGAATGTATTGCCTTGAAACCTTACATAATATCTATATTACCAACATTTTTTGCTGTTCTTCTATACCAATCCTCAAATTCTATCTTAGTGTAATGTTCTCTAATTATAAGTTATCAGAATATAGTTCCCATGGTTATTTATAAACATCCTATGATACCAACTAGGATTCCCTGACACCAGAATACTAGAGCTGGTGCATTATTTTAATACATTGAAATGATTATAAGGAATCATGTCCCAAAGGACTGATCAGTTTAGCAGTCTTGGAAAATAAATAACAAAAAAGAACATAATATTAAAATTTCAAACATAAAATATAACATAGATAATCCTTTGATAATGCCATTATTTTCATACGTGAACCCTGCATACCAATAATAATACACTTCTTGGTGTCCTATTAAAATAAAACATAATAAAGGGTTGAGATCAGATGCTCATTAAGGGTAAATAATTCAGCATAAGCTATAATCATTTAAGCTAGATGTATAATAAATGTATTATCATTTTAATCATAAAACATGAGCATGATATGGTAAAAATAATTCAAACATTACCATATAAAAAATTCACATGTATATTATACTAGTCTAATAATCACATGTAATAGCTAATTTCAGAACGAGGGAATGCATAATACCAGATATAGTAACTACTACATCAATGCCTTATGGAAATACCATTAACAAATATTCTTGTAGAGGCCATGTACCAAAAAACTTTTTTGTCTCATGAGACCTACCAATGCATCAAGGGGATATATAATGTCCCACCTGTCACTTACTATGTCCAATGCATTCCTCATATTAAAAGGGTGAAAGATAACATAAAAAATCACATTTCAACTATCATAAAAAATGTTAATACTTAAACCATAAACCAATAATTGTATAAAAATAACACATACATAGTCAAACATATCATAACTTATTCAATACAATATATAATATTTTATTATAATAAATAAACCTCAATTAAGAATAATATCATGTATTGGATGTTGACATTGTTGAAAATGATTAGAAACACTCTTTGAGATAAATATCCATTTTTCATGAAATCATTTAAAAGCCCCACAAAGTATAAATTAATATATTTAAAATATATTTTTATGTCAGTGTTTATCATACGACATTGAATATTTTGAAAGGAATTAACATTTTAAAACAATTACTTCCATATAAATAAATCCTTAAAATCATTTCGAAAACATGAACATTAATTAAAAAGAATTAGAAAAACAAGTCTTTAAATAATTTAAAATGATGATCTAGTGAAAGCGAACCTTCCATAAAACCTAAAAAGATTCCTTTTGAATTTTTTTATAAAACAAGGATGATAAAGATGTCCTAGTAGATACTTACACATTAATATGCTCGAATAATAATGAGATTGTGAAATTAACCCTTACCTTGAACTTTCCTTTGGTCGATGGTACATTTAACGTCCAATATAATGATCATAGTATGTTATTAAATTATATCATAACCACATTCATATTTATGATATGATACATGATTTTGTTATCACTTATACTACCAATTTAATAATATTTTCCATGTTAATGTAACATTTCTCGCAATAATCTCTTTCTTTATAATACATGTTTTAACTAATTATTCTTCATCCTATCACATATATCATGATTTAATTACATCCATAATATAAAAAAAAATTATATATAATATATATTAATAATATAATTATGTAAAATAGATAGATATATTAAATATAATACACCATTTATGGAGTGGGTAGGCCGTACGTACGCATAAACACTGTTTTTGTTTTCAGATCGTATGGAGGTAATTGAATGAGATATATTTAAATACATTTATATATACATATATCAAGTAGAATTATTATTTCAAATATTAAATTGTTATTAATAATATATTTTTTCTATAATCATCGTTGAATGGTGAACATGGAAATGAATCTCATCGAGTCGTGGAGAT
The DNA here is from genome assembly GCA_963277665.1 of Viscum album. Lineage (NCBI taxonomy): Eukaryota > Viridiplantae > Streptophyta > Magnoliopsida > Santalales > Viscaceae > Viscum > Viscum album. The sequence goes on along the minus strand of OY728165.1, from coordinate 1,708,390,363 downwards.
GGTAAGTCGTACATATGCACGAACAATGATATCATTTCGTTAATGATAAAATGGTATGGAATTGGATGGTATATTAATTATAACGAAATATTATAATGTTATATAGAGTATTTAAAACCATTATATTAATTATTATACCCATCCAAATAGTTAAGTGTTGAATATCAAACCACACCATGACGTGGAGACAGTAAGTCGTACATACGCATGTATGGTGACTTTGTCATTCATAGGATGGATATAATATCTAATATGGTTGAAATATTTTTATAATAACAACTAATTATGTAGACGGTACATGATATATTAGTTATTTATGGAAACAATGAAGAAATAGGATGACGTAGAAGAAGAAAAGAACTTTAAATGATCTGATAAAACAATTACCTCTTCTTCGGGTGCTTCCTCTTGATTTGAACAAAAGGGATATATAGGATAGATTTATGATCAATTTAAGGCATATATGATAAATTGAGGGTATTTTATAGGAGTTATGAGTGGGGGTTGGATGAACCAAATGGCTTTGGAGCTGTGAATTTAAGAGGAGAAGTACACTTTTATAAGAGAGGTGAGGGGAACTTTAGGAAAACATTCGATATTAATTTATAATAAAATTATTTTAGGGCACTAATATTTAAAAATAAATTTATTTCTAGGATAAGATGGCTATGGGTTGAAATCATTTCAACCAATAGGTTTTATGTATGTTAGGTCACCATATAAACATTATCTTTTAGATTTAACTCTTAGTTAAATAGTTTAACGTTTTTCATGTCTTCTTGTATATTTATGCTACATGGTTAATTTAGTTATTATAAAATGCCAAGATAACCTCAACTGGTTAATAAAAGGAATATATAACATTATCTAAGTCATTTGTATGAATCTTATATTTTTAGTAATATTATATCATTAAATAAAATAATATTTTTTTAAAAAATCCATTTATGTCAATTTTGATGCTATTTATTATTTGTTTTTTGTTAAAGTCATAAAAACATGATTACTTTAAAAAAAATACATTTAATAAATCCAAACATATCATATTAACTTAGAATATTTCTAGATGACATTAAATGTTTCAATTAACATTTATTTTAATATTTATAGTATCAATTATTTTAATCATTCATTAATAAGGTAATTACCGTATCATCATTGTGTCCTAAATAAATTTATTTATTTAATATATAAAATTTATTATAAAAACTATGATGTGATAAATCTTGTCATATTTCTAATGAATATTAATAGTCTAATTTTTCTTGTGTATAACCCTATATAATAATTGGACAATTTATTAAAATTTGAATTTATCACTTTTAACTTTTCTTTAAATAAAATATAATAAATTTCCTAATATAATTCATGTGGAAGAAAAAGGATCTTATTTATGTACTAAAGTTTATTTTTTTCTTAATACACTTATCCAACAGAATTAGGACTTGTGTTGTGGTAATTATAATATATTTTTTTATCTTTAATTTCCATATTTACTTTGAACCATGGTAAATAAAATTCAAAAATTACTATTCACCAAAAAATATTTTTATCATATTAAACCAAAATTTACTTAATAATGATAACCATGTCGGTTAGACTTTTGGAAATAATTTCACAAATACAGTAAAATTAAGTTTTATGCAGATTTGCAAATGTGCCTAGAAGGTGGGTAAAAGGCGTTAAAAAGAGCAATAAAATTTTATATATGGAATATTATTATAAAAATTAATCTAATAATTTATATTAGACTAAGATAAGTATTATTTATATATTCTGAATTTAAAATAAATTTAAATTAAATCTAATTAATTATATGAAAATGTCAGTTTTTATGTACTATGAAGTATTTTTCACTGTTCATTAAAAATTGAATATTTTTAGAAAAAATAAAAAAAATTCTCCCTAATCTAATTTTGATTTTCCAAATTCCACAATGAAGTTTATTTTACCAAAATTAAATTCATAAGAGTGTCTAAAATAAATTTTATTATTTTTCACAAAACGACATAAAAAGTAGCTCTTTAATGAAAATAGTTTTTCTAAATATATAACTAATTTAAAAAAACATAAAAATTTTATTAAAAATATTTTTTATTTATGTGAACAAACTATAAATAACATTAATTTTTTTCGTTACTATTCATATTACAATATTTAATTTATAAATAAATATGTCGTTTAAATAATTATAATACTAATGTGTTGTTTTAAAGAAACTCAATCTATGCTATAAAGCATGCCATGTCAGTGTTGCAAGAAAAATAAGATATTAAATGAGTGTAATGTGATAACATACTATGAAATCGTGGGGTGATACATAAAATATAATTTAACCTCACAAATTACTTGAATGGAATTAAAATTTTCAATTGAATTTCAATATTTTTTAATAATAATAAAATGATTAAATTTCATATAAAAATACCAAATAATCACCATAAGATAATTTTAACAACAATATTTATAAATTGAAGTTTATTTTTCATTTAAATTTTATCAATGTTCCAAATTTATTATTTAATTATTATTATTCATTTATAGAAGGTAAAAGTGATTTTACGAAAACATAGTTTCTTATGCATAATAATGGTTATGTTATTATAAAATTCCAATAAAATTGATTGGATTAATATAAAAAATATTTATTTGGATTTCTAATATATAAATTTTATTATTATAATTTAATAATAGTAATTAATTTAATTGATTTGGAAAAACCACCTTTGCGAGCATAAAATATTCTCCTTTATATTAAATTAGTTTTAATATTTATTTCTAAATAATTGGAAACCAATGAATTATTTTTAATTTTATGTAAAACATATATTTCATATGTTATTTAATATTATTTATAACCACCTATATAACAGCTGGGTTATATCTTATTAAATTAAATAATAATATTTTTATAATATATTGTTGTTCTATAAAACTCATTATTGTATGAATTGCATGTAATTGAATATATAAAAAACATTTAAAATATTAAATATTATATAAATACGTGATAGGTTATATTGCATTATATGTATTTCTATTGAATTTCATACACGATATCGAATAAAACTGACTTCGTTAAAAATTTTGGGCTATTACAATATGTTTACCCCACCTCATTGAGATTGTCACACTATCCTGGTGTCATATACGAGTTTATAAAATCAGATCACTTCCTAGTGATAAAGGAGAAAGGGGGAATATATTTTATGGTAGGGAGGAATATGGATGAGGTGGTGTAGCTATAAAGTGTTTAATGTTCCATTATGTTAGACTAGGATTCACGTATTAACTCACAAGAATATATGGTATGAAATTATTAATTTGGAACTAATTTACACCCCAAGACGACATTAAAACCTCAATTTGATTGTAAATAAAATTGAACAATCCAAATACTTTTTGATATTTCATGTTTGTGTATCTTGTACTTAAGAGAATTTGGGTAAAATTACATTCCTTTAGTTGAGTTTTCTTATAATAACTACTATAACAAATCCATTAACATTTCCATGATTCTATATTTTTATAGGAAATCATGCAAATGACCACTGTGTAGGGAAGATATTGGTGAGTCATTGGTTCTCAGTCATGATATTGTGAACAGAATAAGAGGTATGGTTTAGGGTTTTTTGAGAGTATGAATGTATTTCTATACCGGTAGAAGTCTTATTCTGATTATAGGTTGAGGTCCTTTGAGTTTGAGGGTGGAGAAAATCTATTTTGAGTGTATCCCCTATCTATGAGAGATAGTGTTTTGGCATGGGGAGTGATATTTTTCTAGATTTGTTTTCTCAATTTGAATTTTTGGGGCATATTATTGTGGTATTTTATCAGTTTTCACTCCCTCCATGACATAAACAGGTTCACGAAATCTTCAAATTTTTTAATCTCCATTAGTATTTTCATGATGAATCAACTGTCATTGAGTATGGATAGTAAGATATGGAGGATGACACATAGTTCATGGATTTTCCAGTATAGATCCTAGATCATAAGGGGAATGTGTTTTATTTACATACCATTCACTTGGTTCGTGTGTTGTGGAGGCATGGTGGACTATATAAGAGTACATGGGAGTGTGGGATACTAATGCATACTATAATCATATTCTATTTTTTTATTCTATTCTCCAAATTACCATTATAATATTTTGATCAGATCATTATATTTTACTGGATGTTATTTTCCTTGATATGTGATGCATTATAAATCCTCAAGCTAGTAAATAAATTAAAACCACACTCTTAATCAAGGACTCTAATACTATAATGTGACTAAAATCATGTGGGTGAGTCAGTGTGACCCAAATAGGATAATCTATTGACATGGAAGATTTAGTTCATTGATTTATGTGGATGATTCTTTATATTTTAATGGTTGTGAATGTTATTGGCTTGGCCCACGTGGAAGTTGAGATGATGGTGTGGATGGTTGTGTGAAAAGGATATTGATTTCAGAACACATAATTGTTTAGAAATATTGTTGCACAATATTTTTGGCTAATGTTTTTAGCTAGGTTTATAGTGTTTTGTTGGTGGTGAGTTTTCCATTTTTAACAATATCCTTCAGAGTTATCTCATAGGATGGATTTTTGGAATTTCATTTATCTTAGCTTTATGTGTTAGTAATGACTCTTTATTGTGTGATTTGTTGGAGTTATATCTTATGTAATGAACAAGATAATTTATCCCATTATATTCTAGTAATTATAGTGGTAGAGGTGTCTGAGGGATGTCCTATGGAGTTAGAGAGTCGTGGAGAGTTTTAAACAGTAAAACACATCAAAAGGATTTCTATATCGTGGTGTGTTTTTACTTTTCACAGGGATTAATAACCATGGTATGTATGTTTTTGTTACATTGTATGGATATTAGATAAGGTTTTTATATGGTTCTTCCATTTTGGGGGGTATCAGTAACAACCTTGGTTTCATGTAAGTAACAACTTCTTAATTCGTTTTACATATGTAATGTGTTTGGGTTATTTTTTGGATTGTTTTGAGGAATTTCAGAATTGTTTTGAAGGATTTTATAAAGGTTCCCAGTTTGTGAAGGTTTTGTTGAAACCGTGCATCTCCTACATGAAATTGTGAACAATGGGACAGAGACTAATCTAAATCACATGGTTATGTGCATATTTTTTCCAAACCATGTGGCCAGCTAGGAGTAACAGTTCGAAGTGAAGTATAAGGATTTTACATTTTTTATGCATGGTTTGTCAAACCGTGTGGTCCAACCATGCATGGTGCTTCTTGAAACGGATTCTAGAATATAGTTAGCACACATTTTTTTTACCATGTGGCTAAATGTCCACAATTTAAAAAACAAGATCCTTAAATAGTGGATTTAGGTCAATATTAAGATTATACTCCTCCTTTTTGCTACATTTCAATCCTAACTAGAAATTTCTTCTTCATAATGGTTGTAGAGGCTTTCCCTTTCAATATAGAAGTTATCTAAAGGTTTTTCTTGGTTCATTAATGCCAATAACCTAGGTAAATCTTAGTATGTGGTAGTTTTTGGTAGTTTTTATTAGATCTACATTTGTCCCTCTATCGGTTTCTTAGATCAAGTCTAATGGGGATAGATATAAGGATTATATTATAATCATGGTTATTATTGGATTTTTTTCTGATGGGGAAAGATATTGGGAGTCTCAACTATATTTTTTCGGTTGTCTGATTCCATTGTTCTTTTTCTCCCTAATTATCAATGCAGGTGGATTCACTCTCAACACATCTTGATTTTAACATGAAAATATACTTTCAAATTAGTTTTTTTTCTAGTAATTGATTGTGAAATTGTTGTGCATTGTATGATGGGAACTGTCTTTGGTGATGATTTATAGAATTTATCAAATTGTTTGTTTTGATGTAAAGTTAAAATGATAACATGGTTTTAAAATGATGAATTTAAAATATTTCATTTGTTTTTTATATAGAATAGTTTTTTCAGGAAAACAATGGTTTTATTGAAATGGTTTAGGAATGATTGTTTTGGAAATCAGTTTTCATAAATGATTATGTGTGAGTTTACTGGGATGGATATTGGTTATAAACTACCACCATTAATGGGATGAATTATGGATGTGATGCTCCACCATCAAAGGTAAAACCATCTTTTTGTAGTTATGTGTGTGCATGTGTGGTGATTTAAAAATTGAATGGGTTCCGCCAACTTGTGATTTAAAAGTGGTTAAATGACATGATTGTTTCCTTTCCCTGGAGAAATGTTTTGGTATCAAAAATTGTTTTGGAATGGAAATTTACTTGTAATATTATATAAATTTTTTAAATTTTTTCTATAAATTATTTTGTATATATTTTTTAATACATATGTAATGACCTGTTCTATAATATTGGAATTAGTGGGAAACTCATTTGTGGAAAATCTACTATGTTTCTTTACTCACCGCTACATTTTCACGTTGGTGATTTTACAAATATTTTCTATCGGGATACATGTAACGGTAAAGAGCCACACTTATTTAGGGGTTCTTTGTGAATATTGGGCGCGAAGTTAGAGTTGGAACTTGGAGTTTGTTCATAGGAGTATTTGATAGTATTAGTGTTATTTTCCACTGTGTACATTGATATCATTATTCTTCAATGTTTTACTTTAGTTTTAGTTTGTATTAAAATTTAGATGATTACATTGAGTGGTATATTTTGTTTCATGATTCATCTAGTGGTAATTTTTTATGGTTGTTTTGGTTGGATGGTTTCAATTTCAAATATAAAGTTTTCCCCCAATTGTTTTGAAGCCCTTGACATTTTTTGTCTTCTTTTAGAATATTGGGGATATTGATTAACGCCACTTAATATCCTTATAACATATCAATCTAAGAATGATGGGTGGTGAGTTACAAGTGGTATAAGTCTAGGCCAATCCATCTTTTATTTTTAGACAAGTGGTATTAGCATGTTCTATCCTAGATTTAAAAATTGAATCAATTTGTTCATTACTTGGTGATCAGTTATGTTGGTCTTGGAGTTTGAAATTCATTACAGTTTTTTCATTATGTTGGAATTCTATAAAGAAGAAGGATTGTCCAGACATGCAATGAAGGGAATAAAGAGACATAGAGAACCTTTTCATAATAAAAATATTGTTCCAATGAGTTGGGAACATAAGTGTTTTGGAGGAACATATATGATTTTAACCTCATTGCAATGGTTTTTTCTAATGAGAAGAAAAAAACACGCAATTTAGAAACTGCTTCCCAGTAAGATTAAATATATATTTTTTGTGTAATGATTTATGATTTCAAGAAAATGTTTCAATTTTTATAAAATCTTTATTTTTTCAAATATAATATTTGAAAAGAGCATGGTAATTTTATTATGAAATTTGGTTGATTTGCAAAATCATTATAGAATTTATCAAAGTGGTTGTAAATTGGAAATCATGAATTCAAGAAAGAAATGTTATGATATATATAATGTTTTAGAACTTGAAATTGATATGCCTTAAGTATCATGAGAGTGAGACTTATGGTATTCGTTGAGTTATTGAAAACTGACCTGGATGGTATCATAGAAACCAACCATTAAAAGCTACTGATAATGTAGATTCACCTGATCCATAGGTGGAACAACAACTTGATCAAATTATTGTCAAATATTTTCATGATTTTGATAGAGGGAACAAGACGGAGGGACCAAGGCAAGTGGATCATTCTATTCAGTTCCAGTAGAATAATTCACCCATCTTCTAGTGTGATTTTGAACTAGAAAAGGAATAGTTGTGGTGAAATAGGATGACTTGAATATTTGATTTCAAAGGCACACCATAAGTGTTGAAATTAATGTTGGCACTGTATATTCTCTATTATCATGAATGCCACTAGGGGGATTTATCATTTTTGAATAAATTATACCAATTTCTTTCATGAGAGGATATTGAATAATTTCTAATAAAAAAATTAAACCCTCATAGTTTTAGGATTTCATGAATTATGAAATTATATATATTAATGAATGAGAGATTCCCAGAGAAAGGTTACACATCAAAATTTAAGAATTTAGACATATTTTCACCCAATTATTACGATATTTCATCCTTGAAGGAATTTTTTTTAATTAGGGGTGAGGTAAGAGATTCTCTCAATAAATGTCATGCCTTGTATAATGAATTACACATAGATGAATTAAAGAGATAAGGTTGTATAAAGGGACATATCATGAGATATAGGTTGAGATAGCATTTTTATACCTTCATGAAATAGTGAGAACACTAATGTTGCGATCAAGAGGAATAGGGACACCTATTTCCAAGGTAGTGGGATGGCTCAAAATTAGATGGTTAGATCTATAAATATTCCTCCATCACCCAAGAAAAATCCATGATGTTTCTAGTGTTTTTATTTGGAAAACATGAAGTGAGATAGTATGACACCACCGAGATCATGCCAGAATTAATACCATATGGGGAATATTCAACACTATTATCACAGTGATCTAAGGATGGGTGTTTAAGACACTTCTCAGTGGTTGTAGATGTCATATAATTTGACCAAATGAGGGAAGTGTAATCCCTCTCATCACAAGAATAGAGCTATCCTTCGTGATTCTAGGAATACCATGACTCCTATATTAGGGAAATACCAAAAATTCAATAACGAAAAACGTGCAGTGATTATGATGTTATATGGAGATGATCTAGTTATTATGGATGATAAATCTGGTCCATCGACGATGTGAGGTATGATTCTTTTGAATTCTAAAATTATATAATATTTTTTGGATATAGGTTAATCCCATTAATTTATTACTTATTTTGATGTTAATTATCAATGAATAAATGTTGATATAATGCTATCCATTCTAAAACATAAAAATAGTTTTATTCAAAGAGAACAAATATCAATGGAGATTAGGTGATATGGGATTTTTATATGTACGATATAAATATCGATGACATAATCATGTGGATGTATTTACTGACCATGTTCATTTCACACATCGATTGTTATACTAGAATGACTAATTTTACCACGGATGATGGTGTTGAGCATCTTCTCAGAGGAGACAATAATGAAAAGGCAGGTGCAATGGGCTTGTTGTCACCCATAGTAGAATGATCCCATACCAGTTGATAGTGTTGACTTTTTCATCGATGTAAGAGATTGGTAATATTAGATTTCAAGTAGTTGTTTATCAGTTTCATTATATATTTCCCCAAAATTCCCATGGTTTTCATCTATAAGGGTTGTGGAGTTTATGATTGATCTACTTCTGGGGACCAGTCTAATCTCACTTCCATATTTTTTAATGGAACCGATAAAGCAAATGGAATTTATAGTGATTCTAGAATATCTGAAAAATCAATGGGATTATTTTTCATAGCATTTATCTATGGGTATCACTCATCATGTTTTTGAGAAAGGAAGATCAATATCTTCTGTTGTGAAAGGACTATCATAATCCTAAACATGTATTTATAATGAAATAGTATAAACTTCCCACCATTTATGATCTATTAGATCAATTAAGTGGGGATCAATGGCTCTCTAAAATTGATTTACGATCAATATATGTCCAATTGTATTTTCAGAAAGAGGATATTCCAAAAAAACAATCAAGAGTATATATAACCATTTTGAATTTATAGTTATTCCTTTAGGTCTAAAAAATACACCTACTATCTTTATTGAATTGAGAAATTAGATATTTCATAGTTATATGGGTTTTATTATTGTGGTGCTTTTGGATGACATATTGGTGTATTCAAGGAAAAGGTATGAGCATGAGTAAAACATAGAAACACAGTGTGTAATATTATGATATCATATTTTTTATTCCAAATTTAATAAGGGTGATTTTTTGGATAGAAGAAGTACATTTACATATCCAAGTTATCTTTGAAAGGGTTTATTTGTGGATCTATTAAAAATAGAGGCTAATATATCATGGTAACAACCAATGAATGTCTTAAAGATACACTATTTCCTTGTCTTGTCTGGTTATTACCATTGTTTTGTTCATAATTATTCATAACAAGATTCAGACATGATCTCTTTGGAAAGAAAAAATGTTCCATTTCAATGGAATGATTAATCTCAGAATTATTTTCATGGTATGAATTTTTTCCTTATAACAAAACATTTCATCATCTTTCCAGAATTAGGACAAGGTTACATGGTGTATTATGATGCTTCGAGATCTCGGTAGGGATGTTTTCTCATATAGGAAGTTCATGTTTATTAAATTTAACCTCTCTTTTCAAATGGAAACATTTCATAAATTTTTTAAAATAATAAAAAATTATAGAAAAATAGTCCAAAAGACAATAATTGGATTACTGCGTTTGGAATCATGAAACCATAACACATGTATATACATGAGATACATCATCTCACGCTTGGTTCTTCTTGAATAAAACCCTTCTTAGACACATCAAACATAGTACATATCCTCATAACATGGGGAAAAAGAAAACATAAAAGGGATAAGCAAAAATTCTTAGTAAGGGTAAACAAGGGAGATATGTAAGCATAAACATGATAATAAGGGTACAAGAACATGATCATGAAAATAGAAGACCATACCCTACATATAAATTATCATGAAAAAAATTATGGAATAATGATTGGTTTTTCATAAGACATGAATAAAAAGGATGTAAATTACATTATCCATGAAGGAATAATGTAAAAGTAAGACATGGAATTATAGAAAACACATAGGCATATAATATGATTTCCATAGTAGCAAAGGCATCCCTACCAAGACATTCTTAGTGGAAAAGTCTGTTACTGAACTGGGTAAACCCTCATTCCATCCCTATAAAACTGAACTGAGTGAGCTCTAATTCAATTCCTATATTATCGAACTGATTAAACCCCCATTCCTTCCAAGTATTACTGAACTGAGAAAAACATCATCCAGAACTATTTTTCACATGAAATATAAATAATTTCCCAATGAATTAGAGGGTGATATAGGCCCCACCCATGTCATAATTAAATTATACATACATGTAACATAAGGTCATAAATAATCATATCATAACCCATGTTATGAAATGGTTATAATAGACATGTAAATTTATCATAACCTGTGGAAAGAGGGAGGTTTCATAATCATCTCCTCATACACATAACCCAAGAAAATAAATGGGTTTCAAAAGCATATACCCTATGAAAAATAAATGGGTTTCATAAACATAATTCCATCAAAACATAATCCATTAAGAGATAGAATATAAATGGAAATTTTGAAAAATTTACACATAATGGCAAGAGTAACAAATATGGATGTTATCTTATATATAATATAATTCTAAATAATATTTATTAAAATTTCATGAAGAAAATATCCTTTCTTCTTTGAAAATTGTTTTTATAACATAAAACCTATAAAAACAATTTTTATTTAAAAATATCATTGAAAACATATAAAGGATTCATGGAAATAATAATAAATTTTTAAATTCATTTTTCCTTGAAAATTATCTTCAAGGAATTTTTTATATCATTTTTGAAATGTTTTAAAAAAACATGGGTTTTAAATTGATAGATTTCAGATCTAAGAGTGGGACAATAAAATTTCACTTAAAAACCTCATCTTAAATACCAAATAGGGGGGAATTGGTACAAAATTGATAATATTTTGAATAAACATAGTAAAATGAAATTAATGAGTGATCATGAGATATAGATCACAATATTTCATCAAATATATCATAAACATAAATAATCATGAAAAGCGATGAGATTGTCTCAATAAACTATTATAACTTGGAAAAATGTGTCTTAATTTGTTATATCATTGGTACATATATGTATAGCATGATTATAGAATGTAAATCCTGATATAAATGTCATATATATTTATTATATGTATATTATAATAATTTATAGAATAATGATATTAGAAATGGAATACACAGTTCATGGTGACGGTAAGCCCTATATACGCATGAAAATTGTATCTAATATTATTTTCATATCGAAAGAAATAATTAAAATGAAATATGTAAATATATACATATATATAATTATAATTGTAGAATTATTAAGTTATATAATTTCATTAATCCTATTTTTAGTACATTCCATGTGGTGTGTGAACAAATTGCATCGCTTTGAGGGGGTGGTAGTCTACACTTCTTCAAACGAGATTATCATATTAAAAAATGTAAAGTAAATATATGTGTGTTGAAAAATTAAAAAATAAGATTAAATATTTAATATATATAAAATATATTACAGATATAAATAGTTTTACCATCATAATTTCTACCATAATCAGCGGTTAAGGAGAAATAAACCATCATCATTTTGTGAGGTAGTAGTTTTCCGAACAATAAAATAGCATGTTCGATATCAACTAGATGACGGTTTGTGTACGTGTAGGAAGAAAACATATCATAAACACATAGTAGTATATTTAGTATATATTTTTTCACACAATAATTAAATAATGTGAGTGGAGGGGTGGATTTTGAAAATAACGGAAAGGAGCCTCTGAGAAGATGTTACATTTTAATCGGGAATCTCTTTTTGGTTTGTGCCCAAAGGATTCACTTAGAGGGTTTATTCCCAAAGGTAGGATTCAAGGTATAGGCGACTGATGATGGTAGGTAAATTTGGTAGATCATGGATGAATATAAAAGGATTTATATGTTTCATTAATGGGTATAATTGGTGGCTTTTTATAGTGGAGGAGGAGTGACTCTCCTCTAAATATTTGAAGAGAGAATTCCACCCACGTTTTTTATATTTCAAGTGGATCCAATAACAGACCAAGGTCGAGAATATCAATGATAGGGTCTAAATATGGTTAGAAAAAGGGTATTGGACATGTTTCTAGATCATTTTGGTTGTTAATTTTAAGGTTTAGTACTTTATTAAACTAACTTTTCTCTTAACTGGTGTATTTAATTTTAATCACTTTCACAAATAATTTGGGTAAAAAATTTATGTGATTATAAATTATAAAATATTATAATTCAAAATATTTAATAATTTTATCAAAATTATAATCACATAAGTGGAATTAATTGATTTCAAATTAATCCCACTAACATGACGACACTCTGGGTTTTTAAAGTAAAAACGATCAAACATTTCATAATTCTGTATCTCCAATTACAATGTGAAATTTTTTCAAATTACCGGAATTTAATTAATTTTTAAGTATATTATCGAATTAATCTTTTAAATAAAATTAATATATATTATAAAATTATAAATGAAATAAATTATAAGTCGTATTTGAATTAAAAACTATTATTCTTTTCTATTCATCGAAACATGATGTTTCAAATAAAATTCCAAAAAAAATCACCCATAAATAATTTCAACATTCTAAATTTAAAAATAATGTTTATTTTATCAAATTAAATTTCTAATTGTTTTTAAAATAAAATTTTATATTTTTCACCAATGGACATTAAAACATGGTCATTCCAGAAAATGAGGTTTTTAGACATAAAAATAAATTTACCAAAAATCATATATTTCATTATCAATATTTTTTATTTATATAAAGAAATTATAAAAATTATTTGAAAATTATTTATTACTATATATGTAACTATATTTAATGACTAGGTTATTATTATCCTATTAAAATAGTTATACAAAAAACGGTGTTTTGTGAAAACATTAGTGTTGCATGTAACATAAACCAAGTAGGTGTTGCGAAAAAATACGCCATGTCGGTTCCATGCGAAAGGAATTTTTGACATATTGAATTGAAATATATAATTAAAAATTTAATTTATTCGGAAAAGGTCCACAAAAACTAAGGGTGTTACATTCAACCCCCCCTAAAAATGAATTTTCCCACATAATTCATCACTCAGGTAAAACAAATGAAGATACATCTACTTCATAATTTTTAAAAGTTCCCATGTAGCATCCTTTAACTGGTGATTTATCTAAAAAAACATTTAACATGATGTTGGTCTTGTTTCATTGAACATTATCTGATCGATCCAGGGTTTCACCATGTTGCTCATCATAAAATAGGTCATGCTCTAGCGGCATAAACTATGAGTTTAGTACATCTAAAGGGTTTGGTATGTACTCCATCAGGAGAGATACATGGAACACATCATTTAATTTGGGGAGATTTGGATGATGTTCCAAGTGATAGGAAACCGTCCCGAGACAATCATAAATTTCAATTGGGTCGATGTACCTAGTGAATAACATTCCCTTTCTTCTTGAATCTCATAACTTTCTTCAATGGTGAGATTCGTAGAAAGACCTTTTCATCAAATTCAAATTCTAGATCAAACTGGATTTTATGAGCATAAATTTTCTAATAAATTTTAGCTTCCTTGATATGCTACTTAATGGTTCTAACCTTCTTGAGGATTTCATCTATGATATCAGGTTATAATAGTTTTATTTCTCCAACCACATCCTCTCACATTGGATCTCTACACTTCTTTCCATAGAGAGATTCATAAGGTTACATATGAATGAGTGAGTAAAATATATTATTGTAATAAATATCCACTAAATGAATGTGTTGATCCCAACAACTTTTTAAATCTAGAGAAATATATCTCAACATATCCTCTAGGGTTTTAATTGTTATTTCAAACTGATCAACTGTAACATACCAGGTAAATAAAGAATAAAACATTCTCATATTTATTAATATTTACAAATTAATTATTAATTATACTTTAAAGGGGTTGCTATGTTCGATAGCATACCCGATACGCAACAAAGAGTTTCTTTGAAATCTTACATTGCACACTAGTAAAAAAATAATATTATTTAAAATGGTAGTTAACACGTAGCCGTTTTATTGGTGGGAAAGAATAAAAACAACTAAAATATGATTATATATGTTTTTTAAATGTTTTTACATTTATCCAATAAAATATAAAGGCTTAAAATATGAAAAGAATTCAATTTTCGGCATATATCCCTTAATTGTCACTAAAGGTTCACTTATCGCCTTTTGATTGCGAACCTTCATTAAATATAGTTTTGTTCACTCTTATACATTCTATTGGACCAAATAAAACTCTTCTTTAGAATTGGGAAATCAAAATTTACTTTGTGTAAATTTTTGGAATTTTTCCGATAAAGTTCATTTTTTAATAAATAGTGTAAAATGATGAATTTTAATTCAAAACCTCTTTTTAATCTAATTTATTTATATGATTAGATTATCTTTTTTATTGTTTTTAAAGTTAAATTAGAATATATTTTTACCATTAAATCCAATAGTGGTCGTTGGAATTAATTTCACTTTGAAATCGGACTTAAACTAGTGTCAATCTTTTGATACTTATTGTTTCATAAAAACACGCTATTTGCTTTGACAACGGGAATTAATTATTAAATTAATTAATGAAACTTATATGTTTTGAATTTTTTAAATTGGAATTCATTTTTGAATTCGTAATATTAAATATAGCTTAGGGTGAAGTGTTGGTATATTTCTAAAAAACTTCAATTTTTGATGAATAGTGAAACCACTAAGTGGTACTTAAAAAACTGATTTTTCATTTAAATTAAATTTTACCACCTCTGTGTTTTGATTTTCAAAAATCTGACATCCATGGTTGTCATTAAGAAGTAAAATGTGGTTCAATGGGATTAAAATAATTTTTCGGTGAATAGTAACTTATTCAGTTTTTAATCGCGATTAGAGTTAATTAGTGTAATTTACAGTAAAAATAATGTTGTAATAATATGAAATGAACTTGAAACATGACCTAACCCCATTGGATGTGTCGCATACAAACAATAAAATCCACGAGTAAACTTGGGGACCCCATGAAGCCACTTTGGTTGGAAAATGACATTAACAACATTTTATTTAATGTTAAAATAAAAATGTCACAAACATGGGTTGTTTTACTAAAAAAAATTTTACACGGGGTTATACTAATCATATCTTTTACTATAAATATTCATTGGAAAGGTAAAAATATTTACTACATCATAGTATTTTTTTTATAATTTTTAGTCATTATATAAATTAAATTATTTATGACATCATGATGATGCATCGATTATCTCATTAAAAAAGGACTTAAATAAAATGGAAAGATAATGTAAATTATAAGACCTACACATTTCCAAAACCTATTGGATGGGTGGATTTCGAACCCTTATCACCTTATCCTAGAAAATCATCAATGTGGGTCCATTAAAATCCGAAACTCATTCTAAAATAAAGTAAGATTTCCTTACTTTCCAAGAGTGCCCCTCCTCTCCTCTTATAAAAGGCCCCCACCTCTACCACCTTTCCCACACTTCCAAAGCCTTTTTCTCGGCCAAACTCTTCCCATTTTGTCTCTCCACATACCTCTCTTAATCTTTGAATCCTCACTTTTGGCAGAAGGCTTCCCAAGGAAGCCTTTGAGCTCAAATCAATGAGAGGTACCCGATTTTAAGGTGATGTCTTCACTTGTGTTCTTTTGTTTTATTTTGCTTCTCCAACCCCCTAAACGCTTTTTATTCATTTTTTTTGTAACAACTAAAGTATCTTAAATATACTAGGATGTTTTTATAAGAATATTTTGAGCTAAAATACCACACATCTACATCTAATGGTTAAAGAACATACTGTTTCTGTGGTTGGCCAATGTCTGCCTCACGAAACGATGATTGTTCAATCTTCTTTTAAACACCGTTAATGGTGGACATTAATATGTAACTATATTTCTATATGATATATATTATGTTTATGTTTTCCTTATGCTTCTTTATTTTTCATTTGTGGTTTACCTTTACGGTTTCCATTGTGGGTAAACACGATAATTTCATTTTAGGAAGTGTGGACTACCGCCCCCTCAAAGTGATGTGATTCGTTAATGCCATATGTGGGACGTACAAAGGATGGAATTAAAGTTATTATATATTATGTTATACTGGAATTATAATATAACTCTATATCATTATTATTTCTTTCCAGTAATGTATGAGATAGAAATGAAAGTAGCGTTCATGCGTACGTACGGCTTACCGTCTCCATGAACGGTGCATTTCATTTCTTATCCCCAAATGTAATGTACTATTATAAATACATATATATAATGGATATATATGATGTATGTTACATATAAATTATTAATATAATTCTGGAATTAAAATATACATACCTCTCATTTAGTTTTAATTCCATTAATATGACAAAGAAATGAAAGTAGCGTTCATGCGTACGTACGACTTACCGTCTCCATGAACAATGCATTTCATTTCTTACCTATTAATGATTATGTGATATTACAAATACATGTATATACTAGATATATATGATATATATGATATCCAAATCAGGAATGTCATTCCTGATATAAAGAACCTTTGACCACACGAACAACATGTAATTGTAAGAAGTCCACTTTCGACTTAAGAACCAAATATCGACAAAACCAACATTATTAGCTTAAATGATTACATAATGGTTATAACATGGAAATAAGTGAAATAAAATGAATAATGAACTTGAAAAAGCTTCTTAAGAAAATAGAAATTAACTGAAGTTTATTATTTAGTACGTTAAAGAACGATCGAGTCAAGTCGGACCCGAGGTAAGGGACTTCGTCTCAATCTCCATTCATTGAGGTATATTTTATTTTATACACAACATTCTTTTATACGGTGTATAAAACCCTTTGAATTTTACTTTTATACAAAAGGAATATTTTTCTATGAAGCTTTTTACAAAACGAAAAAAAGGAATGTTTCTTTTAACGTATGTTGTGAGAATGGCCTTTTCCGCCGCCGTGATTATTATTTGGTCTTTGGCTTCCTGAACAAGCCGTAATGTTTTTTTAAATAAAATAAATACCATATACTCTTTTATGTATTTTGTTATTGAAAATGGTTTTTATAATGTATTTTTTATGTCAATATATTTAAGTGATATATTGTGATCAAAGTGTGGAAATGATTTCTTTCCATTATATTTGTTTTATGTCTTATGATTATTATAATGGTACTTAGACATTTGACGGGTAGTTGCGTGATAAACCATATGACGGGTGGTGTCATGAATACCAGGATGGGTGGTTATGTTATAACCTCCAATGCATTGGGTATGGAAGTCGGTCGTATGGATATTCCATTAAGTATGTATGGAAGTTGGTCGTAAGGCTATTCCATTAAGTGATATGTGTGGAAGTCAATCGTATGATAATTTCACATAAGTATGTTTATGTCCCAATTTACCTTTATATGTTATGTGTTCTTTATATGGGTTTTATGGTAATCCTTTGGTTACAAATGGGTAAGTAATGATATTTTATTCAGTGAAGAGTTTTTACTACTTTATGAAGGTGAAGGTATTACTTTGATATAGTATACATGGTTTACTTGTTGTTTTGATAAACTAACAGTTTTCATTCTTTTTGTATCCCTTACTGATCGTTTTATGCTCACCCCAAGTTTTTTTTGAAATGTTTTTCATAGGAATTAATGTGGAATATGGCCAAGGATGGGATCAAGGGAAAGTCATGCTATATAAAACATGGAACTAGACATGTTTCTTTTTATGAGTTTTTTTTATTCTATGGAAACATAGTAGAAGTTTATACATTTTAATCTTTTGAGATGTTATATTTATGTTCTAATTCTCTAAAGCTCTAAAACTGAAAATATCATCAATGTGAATTATTCATTTAACTCAATATTAAGTAAGGTTTAAGGTCTGGGCCTCATAGTTGGTATCAAAGGTCAGTTTAGACAACTTTAGGAGTTAGAAAAGTGTAAAATTATATGTTAATTTAGGTTATGATTTAAATCATATATCGTTTAAATATTAACATGTTGCTTCGCCTAAGATATTTCTGTGTTATGAATGGTTTTTCATAGAGGAAACATAACATATTTTCTGGGAAGGCATACAGAGGGAAATAAACTTTCAAATCAGTATCCAAGATGGTCAGAATCAGAACTAAACAGTGTGTTGTAGTGATGTCTCAGTTGACTCAGGTGAAAAATGATGGTTGTTTTTATTGATGATATTTTGGTGTTTTATAAAAGTAAAGAGGAGTAAGAAAGTCATTTAAGGGTTATCTTGCAAACCTTAAAAGAAATGAAACTATATCGAAAATTCAGCAAGTGTGAGTTTTGGTTACACAAATTTCATTCCTGGGTCACTTTGTTTCAAAAGATGACATAACTGTTGATCCTGCTAAAACAAAAGTTGTTGAAGAATGGCCAAGACCCAAAAATGTAACCGAGATCCGTAGTTTCCGTGGTTTTTCAGGTTACTACAGAAGGTTGGTTGAAAATTTTTCACGGTTATCTAGTCCAATGACTAAGCTAACTCTGAAGGGTGTTATGTTTATCTGGAAAAAAGAATGTGATGATTGTTTTCAATAGTTGAAAAGAATATTGGTGAATGCTCCAGTTTTGGCACTTCCTTCCAGGAATGGTGAGTTTTTTATATACAGTGATTCTTCGTTGAAAGGACTTGGTTGTGTCCTTATGCAGAATGATCAGGTAATTGCATATCCTTCACGTCAGTAGAAAACTCACGCGGTAAATTAACCTACACATGATTTGGAATTAGCTTCTGTTATTTTTGTTCTAAAAATTTGGAGGCATCATTTTTATTGAGTAATGTGTGAAATATATACTGATCACAAAAGTTTAAATTATATATACACTAATAAATAATTGAATATGAGACAGAGGAGATGGCTAGAATTAATCATGTATTATGATTGTACAATTCATTACCATCCGGGGAAAATCACATAAAGTGGCCGATCCTTTGAGTCGAAAAAGTAATATTTCATTAACCATGCTTTGTTTGGAACGAGATCCTTTGGTTTTTGATTTGATGAACTTTGGCATGGAAATTGTTGGTGCAGGATGTTCTTCTGTTTTGTTTTAGGTATCAGTGAGATCATCCCTATCAGACAGAATTATGCAAGCCTAGAGGGAAGACAGTGAGTCGCAGAAAAAGGTAGAGCTAGTTCAGAAGGGTAAGTTGCCTGAATTCAACATTGATAATGATTGTGTTGTATGGTTTGGGAAGAGATTATTTGTGCCTTGTGATTCATAGTTGAAGAATGAGTTGTTATGTGAGGCTCATAGTTCCCCATTTTCATTTAATCCTGGAAGTACTAAGATGTACAGAGATCTGTGGGAGTATTACTGGTGGAATGGAATGAAAAGGGATATTGCTGATTTTACTGTGAAGTGTTTGACTTGTCAGCAAGTTAAAGCAGAGTGGCATTTACCGAAAGGGATGCTTCAGCCTTTACCAGTTCTAGAGTGTAAATGGGAGAGTATATCCATGGATTTTGTCAGGGGATTACCGAAAACATCTAGAGGTAATAATGCAATCTGGGTTATTGTTGATCGCTTGACTAAAAATGCTCATTGTGTTTCTATACGAGATACTTTTCCCTAGATCAAATTTCCCATTTGTATCATAAAGAGATAGTCAGGTTACATAGAGTTCCTCTCTCCATTGTGTCTGATCATTATCCAAGGTCTACTTCTAAATTTTAGAAAGGCCTTCAGAATTCGTTGGGTACTGAATTAAAATTTAGTATAGCCTTTCATCCGCAATCAGATGGGCAGTCAGAACGAACAATTCAGACCTTGGAGGATATGCTACGAGCTTGTTCGATGGATTATTAGGGAAGTTGGGACCAACAACTTTCTTTGGTTTAGTTTTTTTATAATAACAGGTTTCATTCTAGTATACTGATGGAACCATTTGAGGCATTATATGGGAAGCGGTGTCGAACTCCAGCATTTTGGGATGAAGTAGGTGAAAGGAAGCTGATAGGACCAGAATTGGTAAAAGAGATGGCAGAAAAAGTTCAGTTGATTTAGAAGCAATGAGAACAGCTCAGAGCAGGCAGAAGAGTTATGCGGATAACCGGAGGAAGGATCTATCTTTTGAGGTAGGTGATCATGTTTTTCACAAGGATTCTCCATGGAAAGTGTGATGAGATTTGGTAAGAATGTAAAGATGAGTCCAAGGTTCATTGGACCATATGAAATTCTGTAGAAAGTTGGATTAGTTTCATACCGAGTGGATTTACCTCCGAGTTTATCTTAGGTACACAATGTTTTTCATGTTTCAATGTTAAGGAAGTATATGCCAGATCCATCTCATGTTTCGAGTCCAGAGGTAGTTCAGCTGGGGGAGAACCTATCTTGTGAAGAACAGTCGGTCTAGATTCTTGACCACAGGGAGCAAGTGTTATGGAATAACATGATTCACCAGGTAATGGTTTTGTGGAAAAACCATATGGTTGAAGAGGCAACGTGGGAATCTGAAAATGATATGATGGATAAATACCCCCACTTATTTGGATAAGTGAATAAAATTGCGAGGACGCAATTCCCAAAAGAGGGGAAGGATGTAACATCCCAAGTAAATAAAGAATAAAAAATTCTCATATTTATTAATATTTACGAATTAAATATTAATTTTACTTTAAAGGGGTTGTTATGTTCGATAGCGTACCCAATACGCAACAATGAGTATCTTTCAAATCTTACGTTGCACACTAGTAAAAAAATAATATTATTTTAAATGGTAGTTAACACGTAGCCGTTATATTGGCGGGAAAGAATAGAAATAACTAAACTATTATTATATATTTTTTTTAAATGTTTTTACATTTATCCAAAAAAAGATAAAGGATTAAAATATGAAAAGAATTCAATTTTAGGCATATATGCCCTAACTTTCACTAAAGGTTCACTTATCGCCTTTTGATGGAGGACCGTCATTAAATATAGTTTTGTTCACTCTTATATATTCTATTTGACTAAATAAAACTCTTCTTTAGAATTGGGACATCAAAATTTACTTTGTGTAAATTTTTGGTATTTTTCCGATAAAGTTCATTTTTTAATGAATAGTGTAAAATTTTGTATTTTAATTCAAAAACTCTTTTTAATATAATTTATTTATATGATTAGATTATATTTTGAATTGGTTTTAAAGTGAAATTAGAATATATTTTTACCATTAAATCCAATAGTGGTCTTTGGAATTAATTTCACTTTGAAATCGGACTTAAACTAGTGTCAATCTTTTGATACTAATTGTTTCATAAAAACACGCTATTTGGTCTGACAGTGGGAAATAATTAATAAATTAATTAATGAAACATATATGTTTTGAATTTTTTAAAATGGACTTCATTTTTAAATTCGGAATATCAAATATAGCATAGGGTGAAGTTTTGGTATTTTTCTGAAAAACTTCAATTTTTGATGAATAATGAAACCAATTAGTGGTACATAAAAAACTGATTTTTCGTTTAAATGAAATTTTACCACCTCTGTGTTTTGAATTTCAAAAACCTGACATACATGGTTGTCATTAAGAAGTAAAATATGGTTCAATGGGATTAATATAATTTTTTTGGTGAATAGTAACTTATTAAGTTTTTAATCGCGATTAGAAGTAATTAGTATAATTTAAGGTAAAAATAATGTTGTAATAATATGAAATGAACATGACACATGTCTTAACCCCATTGGATGTTTCATTGACGACCAATAAAATCCATGGGTCAAATTGGGGACCCCATGAAGCCACTTTGGTTGGAAAATGACATTAATAACTTTTTATTTAATGTTAAAATAAAAATGTCACAAACATGAGTTGTTTTACTAAAACAATTTTTACATGGGGTTATGAAAATCATATTTTTTACTGTAAATCTTTATTGGAAAGGTCAAAATATTACCTATATCATTGGAATTTTTTTATAATTTTTAGACATTATATAAATTAAATTATTTATGACATCACGATGATGCAACGATTACCTCATTAATAAAGGACTTAGATAAAATGGAAAGATAATGTAAAATCTAAGACATACACTTGTCAAAAACATATTGGATGGGTGGATTTCTAACCCTTATCACTGTTTCCTCAAAACACATCAATTTGGGACCATTCAAATCCGAAACTCATTCTAAAATAATGTAACATTTCCTTACATTCCAAGAGTGCCCCTCATATCCTATTATAAAAGGTACCCACCTCTACCCCCTTAACCACACTTCCAAAGCCTTTGGATCGGCCAACCTCTACCCATTTTGTCTCTCCACATCCCTCTATTACTCCTTGAAGCCTCAATTTGGGCAGAAGTCTTCCCAGGAAGCCTTTGATCTCAAATCTAAGAGAGTTACCTGATTTTAAGGTGATGTCTTCCTTTGTGCTCTTTTGTTTTATTTTGCTTCTCCAACCACCTAAACGCTTTTTATTAATTTCTTTTGAAACAAATCAAGTATATTAAATATACAAGGATGTTTTTATAAGAATATTTCTAGCTACACTTACACACATCTACATCTAATGGTTAAAAACATACTGTTTCTGTGGTTGGCGAATTTCTGCCTCACGAAATGATGATTGTTCAATATTCTTTTAAACACCTTTAATGGTGGACATTAAGATTTAAATCTATTTATATATGATATATATTATGTTTATGTTTTCCTTATGCTTATTTATTTTTCATTTTTGGTTTACCTTTATGGTTTCCATTGTGGGTAAACACGATAATTTCATTTTAGGAAGTGCGGACTGTCGCCCCCTCAAAGTGATGTGATTCGTTAATGACATATGTGGGACGTATAAAGGATTAATTTAAAGTTATTATATATGATTTTATACTGGAATTATAATATAACTCTATATCATTATTATTTCTTTCCATTAATGTATGAGATAGAAATGAAAGTAGCATTAATGCGTACATTCGGCTTACCGTCTCCATGAACGGTGCATTTCATTTCTTATCCCCAAATGTAATGTACTATTATAAGTACATATATATAATGGATATATATGGTGTATGTTAAATCTAAATGATTAATATAATTCTGGAATTAAAATATACATACATCTCATTTAGTTTTAATTCCATTAATATGACAAAGAAATGAAAGTAGCGTTCATACGTACGTACGACTTACCGTCTCCATGAATAGTGCATTTCATTTCATACCTCTAAATGATTATGTGATATTATAAATACATGTATATGATAGATATATATGATATATATGATATCCAAATCATGAATTTCATTCTGGATATAAAGAACCTTTTACCACACGAACAACATGTAATTTTAAGAAGTCCACATTCGACTTAAGAACCAAATATCGACAAAAAAACATTATTAACTTAAATGATTACATAATGTTTATAAGATGTCAATAAGTGATATAAAAGGAATAATGAACATGAAAAATTTTCTTAAGAAAATATAAATTATCTCAAGTTTATTATTCAGGACGTTAAAGAACGATCGAGTCAAGTCGGACCCGAGGTAAGGGACTTCATCTCAATCTCCTTTCATTGAGGCATATTTAATTTTATACACAACTTTCATTTATATAGTGTATAAACCCCTTTGAATTTTACTTTTATACAAAAGAAATCTTTTTCTACGAAGCTTTTTTCAAAACGACAAAATGGAATGTTTCTTTTAACGTACGTGGTGACAATGACCTTTTCCGCCGCCGCGAGTATTATTTGGTCTTTGGCATCCTGAACAAGCCGTAATGTTTTTTTAAAATAAAATAAATACCATATACTCTTTTATGTATTTTGGTATTGAAAATGGTTTTTATAATGGATTTGTTATGTCAATATATTTAAGTGATATATTGTGATCAAAGTGTGGATTTATTTTCTTTCCATTATATTTGATTTATGTCTTATGATTTTTATAATGGTACTTGGACATTTGATAGGTGGTTACTTGATGAACCATATGACGGGTGGTGTCGTGAATACCAGGACTGGTGGTTACATTATATCCTCCAATTCATTGGGTATGGAAGTCATCCGTATGGCTATTCCATTAAGTATGTATGGAAGTTGTCCGTATGGCTATTCCATTAAGTGATATGTGTGGAAGTCGATCGTATGGTTATTTCACTTAAGTATGTTTATGTCCCAAGTTACCTTTATATGTTATGTGTTCTTTATATGGGTTTACGGTAATCCTTTGGTTACAAAAGGGTAAGTAATGATATTTTATTCAGTGAAGAGTTTTTACTACTTCATGAAGGTGAATGTATTACTTTGATAAAGTATATATGGTTTACTTGTTGTTTTGATAAACTAACAGTTTTCATTCTTTGTATATCCCTTACTAAGCTTTTTATGCTCACCCCATGTTTTTTTGAAATGTTTTTCATTGGACTTGATGTGGAATAGGGTCATGGATGGGATCAAGGGAAATTCATGTTATATAAAACATGGAACTAGACATGTTTCTTTTTAAGAGTTTTTTATTCTATGGAAACTTAGTAAAAGTGTCTACTTTGTAATCTTCTGAGATGTAATAGTAATGTTATAATTCTCTAAAACTCTAAACCTGAAAAGATCCTCAATGTGAATTATTCATTTAATTCAATATTAAGTAAGGTTTAAGGCCGGGTCCTAATATCATCTATCTAAATATGTTATGTAGTGATGAAACACTATTATATATCTTGATATTTTTGAAGAGTTCACCATATCATTTAGGAAAACCTAAGAACCCTATATGATAAAATTTAACATGGTAATCAATTCAACCATACCACGTTTTTAATGTATATCCTAGAAAGCTAATCAAGAGAGAAATATTCTCTGATAGAAATGAAGCATACTGAATTAGTAAGGTGATTGACTACCACCGATAATACACCAAAACATTTCGAGGCTTTGGGTAGAACTAAAATAAAATAAATAATGACGTTATCACATTTTTATTATGTAATGGGTAATTGATGCAACATCCCTTTAGAATATTGTCTTTCAGGCTTATCTTTCTGGTATAAAAAACACCAATACACAAACTCTCTGATATCTCTCTTTATGGAACACCTTCAGAAGTATTATTTTAACTCCCATTAAAATTTCGTACTGCCAGGATGAATGAAGAATGAAGAACTATGAGTTTTCTATAACTGATCCCTCTTCAAATACGGCACAGAAGGCACACATATATGATTCTTGAACCTTTTCATTCCATCCCAGTCAAGGATAAATGTAGGAACATTTCTAACCCTCTTTTTTATCTATTCATCTTCCTTCCATGCCTCCTAAATATTCACATTGATATAGGGATGAACATTCATTTGATAAAGATAATATTTCTTCAATCCTTCATGATTTATGGCCCCATACTTTGCAAATTTAGAAATATTAGAACTTTTTTACCCACATCATAGATAATCCAACATGATATACTCAACTCAATTCATCTACATCATTGTTTTATTTCTTAGGTATAGAATGTATTGAGAAATACTAATAATTTGTCAACTCTATCCATATTATCTAACACTTGTTTAACTCATTCTGTGTGAATATATATTTCAGACATTTATTATCAGTATATATATCACACATTCTTAATAAAGATAAATACTTCATATCTTTAATGTAAATATTACCGATGCTAACACAAAATCATTAGTTTGGTAGTTTTTCTCATGAATATTAAATTGTCATGAGGCATAGGCTATAACGATGCTATTTTTTATTAATAAATAGACCCATTTACTTATTTGATGCATCAATATAGATTAAAAACCCTTCTCCACTGCATGGTACTGTAAGCACACATGTACTAACCAAAATTCTCTTCATTTCATTGAACTTTTCATCACATTCATCTGTCCGGAGGAACTTAACACCCTTCTATGTTAACTTGCTCAGAGAATTAGATTTTCAGGAGAAATTATTGAAAAAACATTGATAATATCCATATAAATAAAGAAAATTGCAGATCTCAGTAACCATGGAAGGTCGATTCCATCTTTTAATAGCCTTCTTCATTGATGGATCTATGACTATACAATCTCCTAATATTATGTGACCAAAAAAAACGTTTTACATCCAAAATTAAAACATTGTATTTTTTTAAAATAAATTATCCTTTTTATGGTCTTTAGTACAATTATCATGTGATGTTAGTGATCTTCCCTGTGCTTTGGATAGATAAAAATATCATCTATAAAGACTACCACAAACTAGTCAATATAATCTCTAAAGTCTCTATTCTTTAAATCCATGAATATAGAAGTGGAATTAGTAAGAAAAAAAGGAATCAATATATATTCAATGTAACCATACCATGTAAAGAATGAAATCTTGTGTATATCCTCATTCTTGACCCTCAATTAATTATATCCAGAATGAAGTTCAATCTTTCAATATTATTGAGCTCCATAGAGTTAATAAAACAAGTAATCAATACATGGAATATGATACTTTATCTTGATTGTGATATTGTTCAACTACTTATAATTAGTGAAGAGTCTCATTGATCTATCTTTATTTTTCTAAAAAATAACCGGTGAACCACATGGTGAAACACATGACTGAATGAATCTCTTATCAAGTTTTTCTGGGTGTTACTTCATTGATTCATGCAACTAAATCAGGTCAATTATATAAGGAGTCTCTGAAAATTGTGTGGAACTAGGTAAGTGTTCTGTTGAGAACTCAAATTCATGTTTTGGTGGCTGACTAGGAAGCTCTTTTAGAATGACATCCACAATATCTAAAACAATAAGCATATCATTGATGTAAATATTTTCCCCATCCATTTGTGATCAAAAACTATTTTGGAAGGGAATTAAAACTCATACAGTGGATGTAATCTCCATAATAAGTTCATAATTATCACCACATCAAAGGGTGATCATATGAGGTTTTGAAATATCAATAATAACATAAATTCATTGAAAATTAATGTGGTATTTAGGAAGATAAAGTTAATCCATGGCTAATATGACATAAAATTTAACCAAAGGAATAATGACATGATTCGTAGGAAGCACATTCGCAAAAAATTCAACCATAGAGGGATCATACACATGAGATGAAATCATCATACCATTAGGTGTTTGTACATATAATTACACATATAATTTTTTTGTAAGAATATTAACACACATTGAAAACTCATAAGATATGAAATAGTGGGTATATCCAAAATAAAATATGACATTAGCAGTTCTAGTGTCGATGATATGTTTTTCTTTCATCACGTTTTTATCATAACCCTAATAAAATATAGAGATTTCATGAGACTTAACCTTATACATTGGATTAAGAGGTTTATAAAATTTATCATCATCACCGACCCTTGGTTTTGGGTAGTGGTTAGCCTAAATCCCATTATACTTACACTTGTAGCGCTGAATTGTGGGAGGTGCATTCTGTGCGGCTATTTATCTATTAATGATTTGATCAAACATCATCCAATCACTATACAAATCTATTTCCCAATGACCATCCTTGATTTACATAAAACAATTATTTTACCACTTATGGTAATTTACTAAACCCTTCTTCCCACACATACGGAATAAAGGAAAGGTCAACATATTTTTCTTCACGGTTTGTAGAGATTGTTTTAAACCACATCTTCCAATTCTTGTCTAAAGAATGATATTGATATGTTACTCCCCCATCCATTTCAACCTTGACTTCAAAACACACAATCTATATGTAGCTATTAAAGTATCTTTTAGATGAATTCCCTTATGATACATGAATTCAAGACACCTAAAATAATATCAATATATCTTTTGGGATATATGATAATTCCTAAAGCGTACCATTCAAGACTCATGAAATTAGCCTCATAGGTACCAAAAGACTCATCATTACTTTTATTCAACTCATGGAACACTTTATCTATCTTGTTATGAATAATTCATGGAAATTACTTAATAAAAAATATGATTTTAGACTCATAAAAATCCAAGGATTCAATCTCATCATGCTACATCATATTCTTGATTAGATTCCGCCACTATTATACATAGCCTTCTAACCAATAACATCTAGAATGAATTTATCATTCTATGAAAACAAAATAATTGAGAATATGTTTTCAAAGTAATGATCCATTGTTTAGTAATAAGTGGATCAGAGGACCCTCTCATAGATGATTACTATTTCCTTATGAAAGAATGAACAAAATGTTATTCCCTCCTATTCTTATTTCAATGTGAAACTTGTTTAATATATTGATAATTCATTGTGATCATAGAAACATGATTTTTCATTTAAGCTCCCACATAATTCGGTTTAATATGTGAAAAATCATTTCATTTTACATTGAAATTACTATTATCATAGTTCCTTTGGGTCACATACATTGAATAAAACCAAAAGCATAGAGTAATAAATAGCCATCATAATGAGAAAGCACATAATCATGAGAAATGACTTAATGAATATATCACATATGACACCAATTTTAATCGATATCACTTTAGGTTTATCATAGATGTTTAATAGAAAAATTATTTTTAAATCCTTATTAAATTTTCATGTTGAGTTTCTAAATTCCAAATGCATATACCCCATGAGTTTCAAAATAAGTGTGAAGAAAGGCATGTTTTCAGTTACTGGATTACCCTGATTCATCCCAGAATAACATATTGGTGTTGTTACCCCTAGGTACATCTGTTCCAGAGAAACATCCAATTGTATTATCTATACAAGGGTGTACTTCTTGGAAACAACACAGACAATCATTCAAAAAAAATCAGGACATATTCTTCTAAATTTATTTTTCCATATATCTATCAGTAGACTTTTCCTTAGGGTTACCACTATGGTTTTCTCATATTAGGATTAAATGTTTAACTATACCTCTGATCAGATACCAAATTTTGAGAATGACACTTTTCAATCTTTCACATTACATAACTATTGGGGGATTCTTAAACATTATAGAAATAAATGCGTAAATTGTATAATTGGATTAGTACCTTTGGAAAAACTAGAAACATAACACTAGTATATTTTTATTATACATCATCTCCCACTAGGTATTTCTTGACCAACACCCTTCTTAGACACATCAAACATAGTACATTGTATCATAATTAGGGGAAGTGAAACATAACAGTGATGATATAAAATGACAAATAAGGGTAAACATGGGAGAAATTTTATCATAAAAATGATCATATGTGTATGAAAACAAGATCATGAAAATAGAATATCATAACTTGTATATGATATATCCTAATAGAAATTAGGTCATAAATATTGGAAGTTCATAAAACATAATTCAAAAGCAAGTAAAATAGATAAACCCAGAAATAATAACATAATATTAAGATATGGAATTCTATAAAACACATAATTATATAATATGATTTCCATATTATCAAAGGAATCGCTACCAAGGGCATCTTAGTAGACAACGTCCTTTACTAAACATGGTAAAACCTTTTTCCGGCCCTATAACACTGAACTTAGTTCACCCTTATTCAAGCCCAATATTACTAAACCAAGTAAACCATCATTCGATCCCACTATTACTGAACCAACTAAACCCTCGTTCTAACCCTATTTATCTCATGAGATATAAATCATTAACCAATTTATTTTATAGAGATATAAATACTGCCCATATCGTAATGAAATCAGAAATAATCATATCATAACCCATGAAATGAAATTAGAATTATGAAAATGTAAACATATCATAACCTGTGTAATGATAAACATTTCATAATTTTATAATCATAAACATAACCAATGAAACTAAGTTGGTTTCAGAAATATATAACCCAAGAAAAAGAAATGGGTTCCAAAAACATCATTCCATCAAAACATAATACATTCAAACAAAGAATATGAAGGGAAATATAAAATAATTTTCCCATAAAGGTATGAGTGAAAAAATGTATATTATCTTACATGGGTAATAATTTTGAAATATATTTTAAAAATATTTCTATAGTAAAATAGACTTTATTATTTGAAAAATGTTATTTATAACAAAAAAAAATGTGAAAATACTTTTTATTTTAAAATAGATTTGAAAACATATAAAATATGATTTGTAAATAAAAAAAAGTAAATTTATTTTCCTTGAAAATAATCTTTTAGGATATTTTAAATTCATTTGTGGAAGACATTATTTTTTAATATAATAAATTTACGACCCAAGAGAGAGATGGTAAAATTTCATCTAAAAAAATAATCTGAAGTAACAAGGATGGAAAAATGGGACTAAAAATGATGATATATTGAATAAAAATATGATAGTTTAGTTAATGAGTGTTCTTTAGAAATGGATCATAATATTTAATCAATTGATGCATAAACATAAACAATCATGAGAAGCGATAATAATGTCTCAATAAACTCTTATATCTTGTTAACATGGGATCATAATCCATATAAGAAAATAGAATTTTATAAATCATAAAATATCATGAAAGGAACTATAATCATGATAAAACATGTATTATGGAAGTATATACACCTTGAAAAAGTAATTAGGTGCATGAAAACAAGAGTCTCAAAGAAAGAAAATTGAGACAAAACATTTTTACCGATTTGGTAACTTTTCAAACATAAATCCCATGAAAGGAAGATCATAAAATAGACATGTGAATACCCATAAATTTATGTATCTGATACATAGAATAGAATCATGGGTTGTAAATACACCACCCAATTGGAACGTTTGGTGATCATAACAAGTATCTCACAGAAATTAAAAGTTAGAAGAAATCCCCTTACCTTGTGTCTTGAATCTATCCATACTCATACAAAATTCCTATATAATAAACATAATTTTGGTATAAATATTTTAAAAAAATATTATTGTTATAACTATTGTTATGCATGTTTTTTTTATAAAATTATATTACCCACTTGTTATCAATCCAATGTTATCTTTTCCCTTCAGGTAATATTAGTTTTATTCTTCGCATTTGTCTTAATTTGTTATATCATTTTCCTTATAATTAAATCATGATTACAGAATATAAATCATGATATAATTATCATTTATATCCAGTATATGTAAATTATAATAATTTATATAAAATAGAATTATGAAATGGAAAGCACTGTTCATGGATATGGTAAGTCGTATGTATGCATGAATGCTCTTTAAATTTTTATTGTCATATTAAAATAAAGTATGCGAATGAAATATATATTTATCTATATGTTTATATATACAACATAATTCCATTATCATTATTATTTAATATAAGTTCACTAAAATCTTCTTTAATACATTCTATGTGGTTTGTAAATGAATCCCATATCTTTGAGGGGGTAGTAGTCCACACTTCCTCAATTGAGATTATCATATTAACACTAAATGGAAAGTAAAAGGATGCATTTAGAAATATAAATATATTAGTATAAAAACATAATAAATATAATATATTACATATATAAATAGATTTACCATCATGATGGCCAACACAATTGGTGGTAAATGAGAAATTAACAGTCATTATTTTTTGAGGTAGTAGTTCATTGAACATAAAAATATAATGATCAATATCCATTAGATTGATGTGTGTGTATGTTTAGGTTCAAAAATTAACATAGAAACATACTAGTGTATTCAGGATATTGTTTTTTTCATACAAAAATAAAATAATGAGAGTGAAGGTAGTGGAGAGGGAAAATAATGCAAAGGTCCTTACGAGAAGACATTACCTTTTAACTAGGTACTCGTTTTTTACTATGCCAAAAGGCATACTTAAGAATATATATGCCAAAATGGATGTTTAAAGGTTGAGAGGATGAATGTTTGGAGGCTAAATGGGAATATATTGGATGAATATAAAATGATTGATAGTTGTTATGAAGGGGTAGAAGTGGTGGATTATTATTTTGGAAGAGGAGTGGAACTATTGTAAATATTTGAAGAAAGAATTACACCAACGTTTTTCTTCTTGAAATTGCATCCAATAAAGGAAAAAGTTTAATAAAATCTAATATATAATAGAAATATGGACATATAATGGGTGTTTGATTACTTTCTAGTTCATTTTGGTTCTTAAATAAAAGGTTTACTACATTATTTACCTAGTTTGTTTATTAAATGATGCAAATTAATTTTAATAACATTAAATAATATTTTAGGTCCCAAACAATTTTGAACATATTAGAAATTAAAAATTAATATTATTAGAAATATGGAATCTATTTTTTTATAATAAAATCATGGAAGTGGAATAAATTAATTTAAAATCAATCCCGCTGACATGACGACACTCTGCATTTTTAATGTAAATATGATCAAATGTATGATATGCCTTTATATCCAATTTCAATGTTAAATTGTTTATACTAAGAAAATTGAATTAATTTTTAAAATTATTATATATCTAATCTTTTAAATAAATTTAAATATATTTTAACATTATAAATACGTAAAAGTAAAAAATCAATTTTAAATTAAAAACAAGTATTTTTTACTATTCATTCAAAAATGAATTTTCTAAGAAAAGTACCAAATATTAACCCTTATATAATTTCGATATTATGAATTAAAAAATAATTTTTATTTTATAAAATTAAATATATAAATGTTTCTATAATTGATTGTATTATTTTTCACATGAGGACATTAAAAGCGGTTTATTTGAGAAAACATTGTTTTTAAAAACAAAAAGGTATTACCAAAAACTAAATATTTCATTATCGATACGTTTTATTTATATTTAAGAAATTATAGGAAATATTTGAAAATAAGTTGTTACAATTTATATAACTATGTTTAATTAGTACTTTTTAATAACCCCATTTAGATAATTATAATAATAAAATGATGTTTCGTAGATACAACTGTGTTGCATGTAATGTACATGGAGTATATGTTTCTTGAAACATAAACCATGTCAGTAGAATGTGAAAGGAATATCTTAGTTATTGAATTGTAATATAAAAATGAAAATTTAATTTATTAAAAAAATTTCCATAAAAACTCAGGGTGTTACAATATTGCTTATGGCCCACAGTGGTTATGGTTTTATGAGAAGAAATATCAAACTCATGATTGGGATTTAGTTGTAGTATACCTTGATTTGAATACTTTAATTCATTATCTATTTGATGATAAATTCAGAGTGATTAAACACCATAATAGTTTAATAAATTTTTCTCACAATGATATATGAACCGAAGACAAAGAATATTGATGGAGTATCTCAAAATGTTTGACATGGTCTTTATGTATACACATGGATAGGGAAATTTGGAGGAATATTCATTATGAAGAAATTAATATGATCAATTGGAAAAAGTGTCTTCAGATCAATGGTTATTGATGTTGGTGATAGCCAAAATACTCATGGAATTTGAAAACCGGGGTGATTTTTTTTGGGGTTCAATTAAGTTTTTGTGTTAATAATTTCGTTGAAAAGTTAAATAGTTACTAAATTATGATTAATAATGTTTTGTGATAAGGCCAAAAATATTTTAGGGATAACATTGATGGATGAAATCAGGATGGGAGTTTAGTTTTGGGGTATCAAAATTGGATGGTCTTAGCTTTGGCATGTTATGAAAAATTTCTCATTGCTTGTCACAATTCATGATGGGTGGTTCATCCTAAAATATATAAGATGTATAAGTTACTGATGGGATGGTATTAAATGAATGGTGCATGTGTTAGTTTTAACATACATAAATTTTTAGTAGGTTAAGTTAAAGAGTCAGCCACTAGAAGTTATGTTGTAATATTTACATATTCATGTTTGTTAGTGGGAGCATATAGCCATGTATTTTTAATAGGCCTCCCAAGAAGGATTTGGAAACATGATTCAATATGGTAGATAGTGGATTAGCTAACAATGTCGGATAATTTCATCTCTATTTATGAATCTCTTATGGTAAATGTCATAACTAAAATCTATATTCGAGAAGTGTTAAAGAGGCATGGCATACCAATTTCAAAAGTGTGACATAGAGATATGAGGATTACATATAATTTCATGAATTTGTTATTTCAAGACCTTGGGACTCACTTTACTATGAGTATAGTGTTTCATACTCCGAAAGATGGGAAATTCTAATGAATATTACAATCAATTGAAGAAATTCTATTGTATTGTGTAATAGATTTTGGAGGATCATGGGAGGAATACATACCATTAATGGAGTTTTCATATAAAAATCTATCTTGAATTGATATATATAGTTGTTTTTTATAAATTATTTGGGTATTTTTGTCTATCTACATTTTGTTATGTTCAAATAGGTGATACATCACTGGATGGGCCAAAACTTTTCCAAGAGATAATAGATATGTTTCATTTCATCATAATGATAATAGAGAAGGATCCAAGTTGTTAGAAATTATATATGGATGATCGTCGATGACTATTAACACTTTAGGAAAGTAATCATGTTTTCGTTGGAATCTATCTATGGCATGGGCTTTATCATTTTGGAATGAAGGGAATATTATCTCTCTAATACATAGATGCTTTTGAAATACTTTAATGGGTTGGTGACATTAATTAAAAACTATCATCTCAAAAAAGGTTCAGTGTAGTTCATAATGTGTTTCATGTATCTTATTTGAAAAAGTATAAATTATATCTTGAACATTTAAATTAATGGGATCATAATAACATAGAGTGGTATTCTTCATTGACGCATATGCTAGTGCAGATTGTGGATAAGAAAGGTAAATAAATTCATGTGAATAGAATCAGTCTGTTGTAGGTAGTGTGGACACATGGTCAGATTCAGGAAGAGACATGGAAATAGGAAAATGAAATAGTTGAGAAATGTCCTGAATTATTTATGGATTACACTGGTTTTCTACTTTCTAAGGATGGAAATTCCAATGATGGGTAGATTGTTTCACCCGTGGTTTCATGTAATTTTCCCCTTCATTAGGATTTTTAAACATGTAAAATTATTATGTATTTTTTGGGAGGGTTTGGAAGACATTATGATTTTTTTGGTTAATTTTTAATGGTTCACGATTTGAGCATAGTTTTTGGAAAATATGAAAATCCTACTGGAAACCATGCACAATGAGACATAACAAAATGGGAAGGAACACAGTTAGGTGCAATGTTTTTTCAAAATATTGAATCAATCCAGGAGGAAACGTAATATGTGAAACAGATGGATTTTTCATGGTTGGTACATAGGTTGTCTAACTGTGTAGGCCATCCTTGAGTGGTTCTTCTTGAGGAAAAATTTGGAACACTTTTATCATAAAAATTTTCTAACTGTGTCACTAACCACACATGGTTTAAAATAAATATCCTTAAAATGGGGATCTAGGATGGGATTATTTGAAACCACTCGTTTTGGATCCATTTAAACCCTAACATGATATGTCTTCCTCCCAACGGTTGTGGAGTCTCTACACATCAATCCATAAGTGATTAAAAGGATTTTCAAGGTGTGTTGATGCCTGATTCCCATGGTAAGTCTTCGTTTCTAGTAATATTTGGTGGTTTTCATATATATTATTTCCTCCATATCTTGGACTTTTACATCTAGTCTATTATACATAGATCTAAGGTTTATTATTCCAATCATGGTTAGTTTTGGATTATTTGATCCTAGTGATAGAGATATAATGTGATCTTTTTGGGTTTCAGCTTTGTTTTGCGGGAATTTTCATTTCATTATTAATTTTCTCCAAAATTCATGAGGTAAGTGGATTCACGCTATACTCCACTTGATTTTAACTTGTTGGATTAATTTGAAATTGGTTGTTTTTATAGAAATTAGATTTTAAATTTTTGTGTAATATTATATGGAATCCTTCTTTGGTGGAATTTTATGTAATTGTTCAAATTGGGTGTTTTGACAGAATGTAAAAATGGTGACATTGTTTTAAAAGGATTATTTTAAAATATTTTGTTGGCTTTTTTTATAAAAATTGTTTTCAATGAAATTATTTTTATTGATTTTTTTAGAAAATATGGTTTGGTCATGTGTTTGGATCAAATGATTATATGTGGTTTGAATGGGATGAATATTGGTCGTGATATACCACCATCGAAGGGACATGTCATGAACATGATGTTCCACCATCAATGTTAACACTGTGATTGTTTGATTAAGAGTTTGTAAGTGTGGTGATGTGAAAAATTGAAAGGTTTATTAAAAGATGATATCGAGAAATGGTAAAATGACTTGTTTGTTTTCTTTCCAAGGAAAACAATTTTAGTATTGAAAACTATTTTGGTATGGAAATTGTTTTAAATAATGATATAAACATATTTAACCTATTTTAAATTATTTTATATAAATTATTTTATATAAACATTAAAACATGTTCTATCCTAGTGGAATAAGTAAGGATTTCCTTTATATAAAACCTATCGAGCATCATTACTCAACCCTACATGAGAACATTGGAGAACTTTTAGACATTTTATATCATGATATATGTAATTCTAATGTATTTTCACTTATTTAGTGGTGGATCATGGCACATGGGTTTGGAGTTGGAGTTAGATCTTGTAGTTGTCTATTCAGATTCATTGAACTTTGTAGTGTTGTTTTCTATTGTGTAATTTGATATATTTATTCTTTATCTATGGTTATATGGTTGTAGATGGATTTAATATTAACTTGACATATTTTTTGTTGTATACATTGTTTCATGCATCATTTAGTGGTTGTTTTTTGTGTGGTGTTTGTTTGGGTTGTTTTATTTTCAAACGAAAAATAATCCCCTAATTGGATTGAATACATTGGCATTTACTACCAGCCATTGTTGTGTTTGGGATGTTACATAGCACCATATAATTTATTTAAGCCTTTTCAATCCAATGAGAAAGATGGGATGCTATAATAGTTGTGACATTGAGCTTGTACATCATAGAACCCATGTTTTTTTGGAAATTAATGAAAGGGTTGTGGAGTATGGATGCTGATATTGAGCTTTGAGGGGATATTACTTTTTTGTTGTGGATAAGCTATGAAGAAGGGATTAAAAGTATCATCTTATTCTCTTTATTAGGGTGTATAGAATAGTTTCATTTACTACATTGTTCTATATTCCCCACTTTTCTGCATTTATAGCACAGATATAGTAGTGGATCAACATGCTTCTATGATTAACATGAATGTGTCTTAGTGAAGAGTCTTTCATCATAGTCCCATGGGTTTTAAAGGATAAGAAGTATGGTCTTAGGGGTTATGTTTTGATCTTGTTGTTTTGGTATGGTTATAAAATATTAAATACCCTAGAACCATACAATTTTGAAAAATTCCTCTCATTTCATGGGTGACCCGCATTCTTCCCATAGAATTTATATATACCCCTTTTAATGTATTTCAATCTCACCCTTGGGATATCAATTGCTAGTGTTTCTTGGTGAGTTCCTTCAATCCATTCCACCTATATCTCATTGTGTCTTATCTATGAAGGGGTTTCTTACAAGAGAATCATTTTACGGGTGTTTGATAATTATTTTGTGTGTTCAAGGATGGTAAGGGTTTTCTCTTCTCTTTTAGTTCATGATTGTAGCATTCCATTATCATTGACCATGTTCAATGGATTCAAACGATATGTTTCTTATATGGGTGCATAGTTTGTCATCATGCTTCATCATAAAATAAGGATTAATTATTATTATTTATTATTTTAGGAATATGGTATACACAGTCTCAATGAAGATAATGAATTGGTAATCTACGAATTGAATGGGTAATGGGAATGAAATCTCAGGCTTCTCAACTTTTTTATATCTTGATATTGTGATTGTACATACATGATGAGTTGATGAAAATTATTGTTGTTCGGGGTTTTTTCACTGTGGACGTTGTTATTATTGAAGAATTGTATTTAAAGAGAATTATATAACCACTTATATTCAATTTATAAAATGTTTACCCTAGGATATTAGTAGATTATGTAAAAATTCCATAAATAAATAAGCAGAATGTGATGAAATCTAGTTTCTAAATATGAAAATAGATTGTTATTAACAGATATGTGAATGTTAGATGATTAGTTGTGATGTGTGGTGGTGATATGTGTATGTGTTATGTGAATGGTGAATGAGGAATATTTTATTAGATATGGTCGGTATATGGTGGATGGGATGGGATGTGGTTCGTAAATGGTAGTTGTGATAGGTTGTAGTTGTGATCGAACTGATGGTGATGTGAATTGGATGTTTTTGGGGAGGATGCGATGATATGTTTTTGGAATGTTGATTATACGATGTGATTTGTTTCATATTTGGTGGATGTGATGAGATGTAGTTGGTATATGGATGTTTTGAGATGCAGTGGTTTTGATGATTTGTTGTGGTAATGTGAAATTGGGGTGTGTGGTGTTGATGTGATGATATGTAGTTGTTATGTTGGAAATATGATGTGATGTTGTGGGTGTTGGATAGGTTTTACCCGATCCATTTTGAATTATGTTGGCCTAATTATTACGTCACATACTATTCACCATGCAGCAACTTTGACTAATTTTAGAAGAGGAGACGAGATGACACCAATAGGGAACTGTAGTATTGTGGACTTTAGAGATAACAGTACTGAATCCTTGTGGAATTGTAGCCACTGGACACTATAATATCTGGGACATGGGTGGCCATGAAATTGTAGTGATGTGGACTTTGAGTCAACATTTACAATAATAGTGTGTACGTTTTTTGGGGTTAGAGACACAATACTTCATCTTCATTATCATCCCATTTAAAGCTAAGGATTTTATGTGTTAGAATGTATAATACTTCCCTGTAATTGTGATCCCATATTTCGTAGTTATGTTATAATGACTCTTCTTGGATTTAGGTATCATTCTTAAACAATGTATGTCTATATGTCCCAAGATCTTCCTTTCAATATTTTGTTTTTCCAATTTATACTTATATAAATCATCTGTCACTCTGACTCATGATGTTTCAAAACAATAGGTATCGGAGTTTTATTTTGGATTTTTAGAATTTAAAAATGGATACGGAAGAGGTAAGGATAGATATGAAACTATTGTATGGAATCAACTTCTTTTACTTAGGGAATAAGAATGATGACTATAATTATAAAATGAGAATCAATTTTTCACTTCTTTGTTTAAAGCTAATGAATTTGGAGATTTATGAGTGGGAGATACTAGATCGATAGATTCCAGTGGGTGTGCATCATACATTGGAAAAAATGGAATTCATCATCAAAGAGGAGTATAAAAAAATTGGTCAAATGAATGCTCTCATAAATATATTCAATAAGCCTTCATATTAAAAAACTGTTAACATGATGTGATGATTGTTCAATCCTAAAATGGTATAAGGGAGAGTTGTTATAGATCACATCATTGAATTGAACACCAATATAAGTCAATTGAAATATGTGGAAATTAAATATGAAATATTAGGTATGTGCAATAGTTTTAGTATTTTAATTACCTGAATGCTGGGAAGTGACTATAACAGCTCTGAGAAATTATTCTAGGAATACCATGCTGGTTCTGAAGGATATGTGGGACCTTATCCTCAGTGAGGATATTATAAGGAGAGAATCATCAATATTATATTTTTTCTATTAAATTTTAAGGAAGAGGAAGATATATATTGTGAGAAAATTTCATTGGATGATTGAATTCAAGAGGAACGAGTCGATACAAGTTAAAGGGGGGTGGTCCTAACTTTTGGATTCACGGGAAGAAAGGACATGTCAAGAAGTATTGTATAGATAAACGAAAGGCATTTGAAACCAATTCACCGAACATGCCGATTGATGGAACTGATGATAGGCAAATTCCAAACGTGGGGATCCCAATGGAGTCTTGGATTTTAGACTCTAGGTTGTCTTTCCATTGTGCATCAGAGAAAGGATTCTTAAAAAATTATGTTTCTATAAACTTTGTAAATGTATATCTTACTGATGACGAACCCTTGCAGATCATGGGGAAGTGAGAAGTATGGATTAAGACTAGTCAGTTTGATGTATCTATAAAACATGATGTATATTCTTGGTTTTGAATAAATGTTATTTATGTGGGGAGTCTTAATGATGTAGGCTTCAATACCATGCTTACTGGTTGTGCGTGGAATATTTCCAAGGGAGCTATATTTATATATAGGGGAGCAATGAATGATACCTTGTGCAACTAGACAGAGATAGAGGTGTAATTATTGTATTAATATACCCAGTTGGGAATTCAAAATAATGTAAATATAGTTTAGGCCACATGAGTGGGATGGGAAAAAATGTTCTAGAGACAAAAGGAATACAATCGGAGAAGAATTCGATGGAAGTTAACTTTTTATATGATTGAATAATTGGAAATTAAAAGGATTTATGTTTTGAAATTGGTGGTGAAACACCGAATGATGAGATGCTAAAACTGGTGCACACTAATTTTTATGGGTTTTTTACTAGTACTTTCCCATTGATTTCCACAATATTATGTAAAACATATTTACATATAAACAAGGAAGGAATGGGGTTACATTGAAAATGGAAGATATGATATGTTTAAGATGTTTCAGAAGTGGATAACCATTATGGATAATTATTCAAGAGAGAATATGAAATTCTTGAGGTCTGATAATGGTATAGAGTACGATAGTAATGAGTTTAGGGAATTTTTTGAAAATAAGGGAATTCTGTGGGAGGATATTACACTAGGACACCATAGGAGAATGGTGTATCTAACATGATAAATAGGCTCCTGAATAAACATTCCCAAAGCATGATACTGCACTTGGGGTCACTCAAAACCTTCTGGGCTAATGCGGTGAACATGGTATCATATCTCATTAATAGGTGTCCATCTCTACCAATGGAATAATTTCTACCCAAGGAGCTCTAGTGTGGTAAGGAATTAATAATCCCACATTTATGAGTCATTGGTAGTTTATAATATGTATATATTGATTCTAATAAGGGGGAATTATTGATGCTAATTTCAAAAAATAATTCTTTACTGGGTATGGTGTTGATGAGTTTATATACCACTTAAGGTATGATCTCAACATGATGGTCATCAAGATAAAAAATGTGGTATTTAATGAATGTGTGAAATACATTTATCATAATGAAGCTATAGTTGAAAATGGGAACAATTAATAATTGTAAAAAGTGAAAGTGGATTATAAAGGTGTACCTATGCATGACACACTGGAACTAGTTGAGCCTACTCCTCTAGGGGAGTTTGGGAGATCATCAAGGGTCAGAAGGCCAGTGTAGAGGTATTCAATATCCTTAAATTATTTGTTTTTTCCTAATATAAGGGAACCCAAATTATTTGATGAAGCAAAACTATTGAAGGAGTTGAGAAAGTGGGAGTTCTCCATGAGAGAAGAAATTTTATCACTAGATTACATATAAAATTTTATGATGACACACATTACAAAAGGGAAGAAATCATTGTGGAAAAATTTGGCATATCAGGTTAGGGATGAACACAATAAAAAGAGTAGGATCAAGGAACGATTGATAGTTAAAGACTATAAAGATAATGATAGAGTGTATTTCACTAAAAGATTATCACCTATAGTGAATATTACCACCATCAGGGTTATTATCAGTATTATGGCATCATAAGAAAAGTATATTGAGAAGATTTATGAAATGACCGATTTGGATCATGAAAAACTAGTGGATGAAATATATATGTAGAATCCAAAGGGATATATTGATTCTAGGATTGAAGTGTTGGTGTGAAAACTCAAAAATATATTGTTTGCATTAAAGAATACACCCATTAACTGGGAATAAAAATTGTTTATTTCTTTACAAAAAATGTACACAAATGATGTGTCATGGATAAATGTTGTTAAATAAAGTATTTTGGTGATGAATACATTATTCTTCTTCTATATGTGGTTGATAATATAATTTTTTAATAATGTTTCTGGCGAATTGGTGAAATGAATGGGAAGATAGATAAGGAGTATGAAATTAGATATCATGGAGAATATGGAAATATTTTGGGGATGAAGAAGATAAGAGACCATGTAATATGACCTTGATGTTATTATAAGATGACTACTTTTTAAAGGTTCGTGATTATTTAGTTTGATGGAAAAAGATACAAAATCTATTCCCATAAAATGAAATTTCAATCTAACAAAGCATAAATCACTGAGGACATATGAAGAGGATTATTACATTGAACGTTTTTCATATTCATATTCGCTTGGAATACTATTTTATTCCATGGTAAGTACTCTACCTGTAATTTCTCATGCAGTGGGATTTGTGAGTAGGTATGTGGATAACCCTAGAAGGAAACATTGGGAAGTAGTGAAGTGGATGCTTAAATATTTTAAGGGAACTGTGGGCTTATCTGTATTCTTTGGGAAATATAATTCATAGAAAGTGTATGTGGATTCATGCGTTGAAGGTGTCTTTGATAGTAGGAGGAGTACCACAGGTTAAGTAACTACTTGTAGAGGAACTGTAGTAAGACGGATATCACATTTGAATAAGGTGGTGTATTTGTATTCGATAGAGGTAGAATAAATTTCTAAAGTAGATTACAGAAATTATATGTTTTTTCTAAAGAACAACTCAGATGATTTTAATATACAAATAGAAAAAAATTCATTGCATTGTGAAATTTAGATTGTGGTATGCCTTCAAAAGAACCCAATGTTTTGTTCTAGGATGAAGCATATTAAGTTGAAGTACCATTTTATCATATTATTGACACATTATAGACTACTGACATTGATAATGTTTCATGGAACCAATAATCCAACATACATGTTGACAAAGATGATGGTAATACAGATGTTGAGGCACTGTTGTGCCTATACAATTCTGCACTGATGAATAGAGGATAAGAGGCAGAATATGGAAGGGTACTAGGGGTTCAAAAACAATTCATGGTATTTAATGAACCAAAAACATTAAATTGTTTTTGTAAATGGAAATCATTAAATAGTGACTGAATAAGAGGAAGAAATCTAATCATGTAAGATTTGTAACTCCCATAGATTTTTTGATATTCTTT
This sequence comes from Viscum album, assembly GCA_963277665.1. Classification (NCBI taxonomy): domain Eukaryota; kingdom Viridiplantae; phylum Streptophyta; class Magnoliopsida; order Santalales; family Viscaceae; genus Viscum; species Viscum album. The sequence continues at coordinate 1,708,346,687 of OY728165.1, read as the reverse complement.
TTAATTCATTAATATTTTTGATATTTTTCATTTCAAATAACATTGAAAAAGATTATTTTATGTTTTACATATGATATACATAACAACAATTTGATCATGCACTACATGAAACATTTATCTTTGATTGATGTACATTCCACATAGAGTTAGCTTACTGTACTCACAAGACCGTGTTTTAAACTCATTTAAGGGAAAACCAATTTCAAAACTCAATTTTGAAAATTTTATGAATTTTAATTTCATAGATAAATATCAATTTTGAATTCATAATTTCTAAATCATCTTAGAGTTAATTTTTGTTATTTTTATTATAATAATCGTTTTTTGGATGATTAGTAAAAAAACAGCATTTATGTTTACAAATGCATTTTTTTAAATAATTATTAATGATAAATTAAAATTTAGATCTGTTTTAGAGTAAAATTATATCAATTATAAATATATTTATACAATTATGTTCATTATATTCAATTTTACTTTGAAATTTAATATAAAAAAGTAAAAAACTATTGAACGTTTTTCTAATTTAAAAACCAGTTATTTCACCATGTCTACAAGATTAGTGTTAATATTAATTATCCCACTTATGTGTTTTGAGATTTGATAATATAACATAAATGGTTGTTAACAGTATGATATTAGTGGTCTAATAATATCAACATAATTTTGTGACCAAAATGATTAGTGAATGTGATTAAAATTAATTACGAGGATTAATGTGTGATTAACCTTAATAAGGCACTAAACCATAATCAAAGGGGCCCAAATGACCTGGAAACATTCCCAAGTACATTGGATGTCAATATATAGACCATATAGCCTAGTTTTTCTAAATTTATAGGTTATTATGATATTATTAAATGGAAGTTCCTTATATAAAAGTTTATGTAAGGAAAAAGAGAAAAAGTAAGCTTTTCTTATATATATTAATTATTAAATTTTGAGATATGTACAAAACATATTATTTTCGATTATACATATTCGTTTGAATGATATATGAGTTATTTTCATCATAATAATTTACCATTAATTTTTATAGTTTTTTAAGTTACATGAAATTCATATGTAACACAAATGTATGGATTATTTATTTTATAATTGACTGAAATAATTGACATTATTAAAATTAAAAGTAATGTTAATTGATTGAATTAATGTATTTATTTATTTTTTTAAATGAATATATCATGTTACACCTACTTAAACATAACATATTTGAATTAAAATATTTTATTGATATTTTACATATAACATTAAAAAAACAATGTCAAATTTGACATTATTGTTATTTTACAATAAAAGAAATGTTATTAAATGATTTAAAATTAATAAAAATACTCTAATAATAATTAGATTTTTATGTGTTAATAAATATTATATATAGTCAATTAATGGACCAATTAATCTATTTTAACTAAAATATTGACCCATATATTGTAAAATTGTTGTTATTATGGTTCGGGTTTAAGAAGTGTTTTAGTGCGTCATGTGCGCATATTTTAAAATTAATTTTGAAAACACATAGTAATTATGTTTCATAAAATAAAAATAATATTATAATTTAGAGAATATATATTTTCTAATAAATACCACTTTAGTATAGAATTAATGGTTAAATTAATTAGGTCTTTAAACTAGATGTTTTAATGAAATCCAAAATTATAAAATTGGGGAATCGTAGATGTTAAGTAATCAAATTATTAAAATACAAATATTTTTGTGTGGTGGAGGTTTTAATCGACTATTATTATTTTATAATTAATTATTTTTTCATTTTTGAGGAACTTTAGGTTGTGTACACCACCCATTAACAAATACCTTTCGGTATTAACAAGAGTGACACTCCCGCTCCTCTATAAAAAGGTTATAACTCTACCACATCATCACACCTTTCAAACCAAATGGCTCAAAAAAATTAACTAAAATAATCTCCCATCATCCCTCTATAAATCCTATAATAATTAAATTTTTTAGATGTCATATAAATGATCCCTTTGGCACCAAAAAAAAGGAGTTACAGGATTAAGACACAATGTATTCTCTTAAGCTCCTTTCCTTTATCGTCCATTTTCAACCCCTATGTTCTATTTATTACATTATTGTGTGAAAACAAAAGTATAATCCATATAATAAGATGTTTTTATTCAATTTTTTATTCCTACACTTACACAAAACTCTATTTAAGGGATATTTAATATACTATTTCTATATACGGAGAACTACTTCCTCACGAAATGATTATTGTTTATTTCGCTATTACCACCAAGTATGGTGGACATTATAGTAGAAATTCTCTCTATCTATATATATATTATATTATATCTATTATTTAATTAATCTTATTTATTAATTATTCAAGGAAAATTATTAAACATTCCATTTATTGTTAATATGATAATCTCGTTTGAGTTAGTTTGGAATACTGCACCATCAATGCGATGTGATTTATTCACACATCACATATAATGTATTATGGATGGGTTAGTGAAAATTTATTATATAATACTTATAATGAAATGTTGATATATATATATATATTCATATATATATATACATCATTTACACACTTTCTTTCAGTACGACAATAAAAATAGAAACGGTGTTCATCCGTACATAAGGCTTACCATCTCCATGAACGGTGCATGAAATTTATTAAGTATTTATGCTATAAAATATTACAATATATGTATAACAGATATACAGTGTATTTTTATCATGATATAAATTCTGAAATCATGATATATGTATAGGGTTGAAAAATATATCAAATTAAGACACATGTGAAGAACACATAGAATATTACCCGAAGTGAATCGTTAACATTTGTTCATTAAAAAATGGTTACTTTAATTTCATAATGAAACCATATATAGTAATAGATATAATAATATGATTCTTTAAACAGTTTATAACAAATATATATTTTTATAAATGATTCTTGTATGAGTACGGAGAGATAAAGGCACATGTTAAAGGAACTCCATCCCACTTTTTATTTCCATGAGATAAATGCCATGTTCACCACTCTTTCCTATTGTGTGGTATATGTACGAAAAATGATTGTATTATATGTGAAATATAATTAAATTTATGGGTATTCACATGTCCATTTTATAATCCTTATTTCAGGGGCTTTATGGATAAAATGTTACCAAATTGGAAAAATAGACTTGTCTCAATTTCCCTTCGTTGATACTCATGCCTTGTCATCCACCTAAACTATTTATCATTGTCTATATACATCAATTTTATATATTATATCATGAACATAATTATTTTGATGATATTTTATGCTTAATTTAATTTCCTTTTCTTACATTAATATTGTGATACTAAGTAACCAAGTGGTAAGTGTTTACTGAAACAATATCAATGTTTTTGATATTGTTAATGATTACGAATCTTTGATGTAATATTATAATCTTTATCTCAATAATATTCATGATTTTCCTTATACTCTATTTTATAGGATATCATCAAGTATTATTACAATTTTTTTTACCCATTATTACAAAGTTTTAAAGGAAAATATAATTGTACCCATCTATTCGGTCGAAAATATATTTTATTTCAAAAATGTTTTCAAAAAAAGTTTCAAAATAGTATTCTAATATTTTTAAAATGATCATTGAAGATATTTTTTTTAAAAAATGTCTTGAAAAAAGGTTTTATGTTTAAAAATGTGTTTTAAAACATATCATGCTTTCATTATAAGATCTTTAACGTACTTTCAATGAAATAGTTTTCCAAACAATTTCATGTTAACATCAAATGTTTTGAAGGTGTTTTAAAAGAAAATTGTTTATGTAATGTTTTGAAACATAATTTATATGTTTTTATGGAAAATGGTTTTGAAAATTATTTCATGTCTTCTTTATAAGTTTTCAATTTTTTTTAGGAAAAAAATTGTTTTCAAATGGTTTTATTTATTAAAAATTATTTTTTTCAAACAAGAAAGGATATTTTCTACATGAAACATTTTTAAAAGATATTTTAATAATTAATTTACATAGTTGATTACATATATTTATGTTAATCATTACCTTCTAGGAAATGATCTAAATTTTCCATTAACAACCTTTTTATAAATGGGTTATGCTTAAGGTCATGGTATTTATGAAACCCATTTATCCTTTATGGGTTACATGGTCATGAAATCTATTTACCTTTCATGGGTTATGATTTTAATGAAATGATTATAAAAAATATCTGTTTCCATAGGTTATGATATGTGTACATGTTTATGATACCCATTTCATTTCTTGGGTTAAGATATGTTTATTAATGATCTTGTGGGACATGTATGAACAATTTCATTATGAGATGGGTGAGACCTATACATACCTAAAATGAATTGGGTAAATATTTATATATTATGTGATAAATAGGGATGGAACAAGGGTTTACTCAGTTCAATAATACATGGCTATAATGAGGGTTTACTTTTTTCAGTCATAGAAGCCTAGAATGAGGGTTCACTCATTTCAGTATTACAGTGATGGAAAAATTGGTTTCCCGGTTCAGTAAATGACCTTTCCCATTATTATAGTCTTGGTAGTGAAGCCTTGGCTACTAGGAATAATATTATATGATAACATGTTTTCCACAATTACATGTATTACTCATATGTTATGATACCATGGATTATGTCCTTTACTTCCTTTCAATTCACTCCTTAATAACTTCAAATTTTAATTCCATGATTAATGTATATGATATTTGATATGATGGGTATGATTTTCTATTTTCATGGTCATGTACTAATACCCCCTATGATCATGTTTATGCTTACATCTATCCATTGTTTACCCATAATGAACCTTTGATCTCACCTCATTTTTTGTTTCCTTTCCCCATGTAATGAAGATATGTATTAAGTATTATTTGTATAAGAAGGGTTCTAGTCATAAAGAACCTAGTGGGTGATGATGTAGCTCGATTATGTACGAGTTTTTTGTTTCCAAGATTCCAATGGAACTAGACAAATTATAGTATTTGGGAATCTATTTTTATAATATTTTAAGTATTCCATAAATTTAATTTAATGTAAATATATGAAAAGAGAGGGTCATTATAGTTGGTTTCTGAAAAAATGTATTGTTAAACTTTGTAAACTAAGATGAGAAAACATTATTGAGATAACTATGAATATTTATAAGGATATATCCTTGGATGTATCTAAGGATATTTTTAATTAGGTGCTAACATTATGGAAAATGTCCTCAAATGTTGGTTAAGGATAGAGAGGGTGGTTTCCTTGTAATATGTCCCTATCTAGATACTACAAGTGGATTTGGAACTAGAACAGATGTACATAGTTGTAAAAACTCTAACAAGATGTTCTGAGCCTAACTCGGGGTAATCTGGTACAAGACAATGGGCTTTACAACACATAGGGTTTGACAGTCCATGGGGATATTCTTTTGGAATTCACAAACTCATTATGAACCATCACTAAGAATTTAAATAAATGGTAACTATGAATATCCTAGGATAAATGTTAGTTATTTTTTAACTAAAGCGTATGAGTCATTATTTAGGCATCTTATTAGTAATTTTTCATGATTACATGGTTTTCTTCTATGAAAAGTGTTTCCCACCTTATTCATTATAGATTTATTTGATGGAGAGACTTATAAAGAAATGGGTTAAAATTGAGTTTTCTAGATGTGGAATGTATGGGAATAATTCAAATATATTTACATAGTGGGAATCTTTTATATATTATTAAGAAGGTGGTATGAGTATTGGTTTATCTTTTAAATATAATGAGATTTTGAAAGGACATGTGAATGGTATGTGATGTTCTTATAGTATTGTTTTTAGTAATCATTAGAAGAATTATTTGATTGAGGGTGAGGAACCATAAGAAATGATTTATATTTCATATTCCACGGAAGAATTATGAAGAATTAATTTGATTAAGAATGAGTAATGTTATAATAATAATATTTTATTAATCAATTAATTATATTTTGGAATTTAACGATTGTGAATCATGATGTATATATGTATTTTTAGTATATCATTTTATTAATGAATGAAAAGTACATGTTGATTGGTGATGAAGACAATGAAATGGAATTTCATGGGATGGTATTATTTTTATTAAGGGAAGGTAACCCTTAATTAACACTTGATATTGAAATAATGTTGTTTTGGACAATGATATGCTAGATACGAATAAGTTAATTGGATGACACATAATTTCTTGGAAGTGATTATTGAGAAAGATATCCATGATAGTAAGGATAATGTTTATAACTTCATTTATTTAATGAATATATCTATTAGTCATTTTAATAGGGAAGAATTAATGTCTTCCAAAAGTATTTATGGTAATTAAGGTTATTACCTTGTTACATGGGAATATACGATGAGGTTATTCACATGTTTGGAATGTCACAACCAAGTGGGACTTCTTGATTTATGTGGAATCATTATTATGAATATTTCATGAATTTATTTATAAAGTGTTGAATTTAAATATTTTTCAAGGGTTCTAAGGTTTACAATTTAGGGTAATTTGATGTTAAACAACCAATGAAGTAAGATTAATGTGTTATATACCCATACAAAGATTTGTGCATATTGGATAAAAGATTGAAAATAAATTGTGTTTATCATAACCAACTAAAAATGGGATATTATATAATGGATATAATGATTTGTCTTCTACATAAAGAATGAAAAATTTACCTTCCTTCTTATAGAAAAAGGGGAATTCAATCAACAATCATTAAAGAGCGATGTTGTCTCGAAATCCTGAAAGTATATATTTTAGTGAAAATTATTCAACCTTATAAAAAGGATATTTAATCAAAAAATTATAACCTAGTACCTTTGTTTCTAATTAATTATACAAACACTTAGTTCATCACATATTTTTTGATTGTTTATTTTTTACTTTCTCCGGACCCTATTCTCTATCACTATCCATCCGAACTTGATAGATACATTTTTCTTCCAGGTCCATGTTTTCATGTGTCATCAATGTTATCAAATGTGGAAAACTAGTTATATATTAATTTTGGTAACATTTATGATTACAAAATTATATTTTAATGTGAATTTTTAGTAATCATTTTATTATGTGGGTTTCTATGAATTAAACTTTCATGTATTAAATCTTCGATAACCCAGACAAATTTCAATGGAGGAATTCATTATAAGAGGGTAGAATGTAACTCCCTATGATTTTGTGTAATATTTTATTCATATTAATTAAAATATTTTTTTTTCATTCCACACATAATTGAAAATGGATTATTTTATATTATTCTGACAAACATCATTTATTATATGAATAGTGAAAAATTCTATATTTTAGTTAAAAGCCGAATTTTTGTTTAAATATTTATTAATGTTAAGTTATTTTTTTTGAATTAGTGTCACATTATATAAATTATACATCTATTTATACAATTAAATTAATTATAGATAATTTTACATTGAAATTTAATGTAAAAACATAACAAACTTTTGAATTTTTGTTACTTTAAAACCCCGTTAATCCACCATGTCTACAGGATTGACGATTATCATAAATTTACAACTTTTATGATTTGAATTTTGAAAATACAACATAAATTGTTGTTATCGTTATGATATTTTTAGTCTAATAAGTTAAAATTTATTATTTTTTCCAAAATGACTAGTGAATGTGATTAAAATTAATTATGGTGATTAAAGTAAGATTAAGATTAATAAGGGACTAAACCTTAATCAATAAGTCCAAAATGGCCTGGAAACTATTCAAAAATACATTAGCAACCAATAATTATACCATATCCAAACATGGATTGAAATATTAGGGTTATTTGGATATTAATAAATTTAAGTTCTTTAAATATAATGTTATGAAAGGAAAAAGAAAAAAAGTTATTTTCCTCACATTTAACATTTATTAAACTTGGAGATATGAAAATACATCATATTTTCAGTTATACATTTACTTTTAAAATATATATGGGTTACTATAATAATTATAATTTATAAAAAAATAAAAAATTGTTTTGATGCAAAAAATGATTAAGAAACACTAATTTAGTGATTATTTAGTTAATAATTTTGTAAAATAAATTCCACTATAAATTTTAAAAGTAAATAAAATTGATTGAATTCTTGAGTTTATTTATTTTTAAGTGGAATATATCATGTTACACATATTTAAAAAAAATATTTGATTTCTTTTATTATATTTTTGTTTATAAATTAAAATTCAATAAATAATGTTAAAATTTACATTATTGTTATTTTACACTAAATGAAATTTTATTAAAATATTTCAAATCAATAATAAACCTATATTCTACAAGGTTAATTTTATGTTTTAATAAATATTATATATTTTTTAGCATGTTTTGTTTTCAACAATACATAATTTTGTTATTTAAAGGGGGAGATTGTTGAGAACAATACTGTATCTATTTATAATAATTTTGATGCTCACAAATACCCTTAATTATTCTCTAATGATTTTATTTTTTAATAATATTTCATGAATTTATTATTCATTATATTTTTATTTCTAGATAAATATTTATATTCTTGAACAATGAGAATCATTTTCTAAGGAATTTACATTTACCGCGTTCTGGAAACACTATTCATGCTCTACATATTCGGGATCTGCTTTAGCGCATTCTGGAAACACTGTTCATACCCTACTTGGAGAAACATTGTGTAAGGACGAAATTTTGTGTATACATTATGAGATAAGAGAAAATTATGGGTAATCAACCATACATTATCATAAAAGTATGAAAAAGAACCCAATGTTAGGAAGGACCCTACATTTGGGATATTGGAAAAGTATCGATAGAGAACCATACGTAAGTGTTAAATGTTACGATTGTTTCTCAAAATTATGGTTCATCAACCTCACTTTTATAAACAACCTTACGTTCTTAGAAAAGTATGGATCTAGTATCTTTTGTTTGGAAGCTTATAAAAGTATGTATCTTTTATCAAACTTATGTTTGTAGAAAGTGACATGAACCATATGTTTGTGATGAACCATACATTGAAAACCTTACGTGTGAAGGATACACCATCAACCTTACGTTTATGATCTAAGTTACGTTCAGAGGATGCATACTATAAAACTAAACCTTACGATTGGCGTTAGAGAGTTTGAAGTCGATATTATTTTGCAACTATCAGCAAGCTAATTATTAGGATTATTTCAAGCCAGATTTAATGCTATATTTTAAGAGAGACATTGAATGATTCAAAGATATTTTATCAATGGTTTAAATCTTGAATTAAAAGGATTATTTTATGACGAGTCTTCAGGAAAGTTACGACTACTCTATATATTCAAATGTTTAAATATCGCGAGTTAAAAGGGAACTTTTGTGGATCTAAATTTTCCGGAGAAGCACTCGTCATTATTATATATATGTTATTTTTTGAACATAAAAACAGAGGGGAAGATTTTAAAAAATTTGATCATTCATAAAAAGGAAGAAAAACATAGACTATCAAAAACATAGACCTGTTGATTCAAAAGAGCGAAAAAGCTCTGTTTATTGAAGAAGAAGAATCATGATAGATGATTCACTCGTTCTACATCAAAGATCTACTGTTAATCTGCTACTTCTGAAGTTGTGAATTATATTTCTATATTTACTGCAAATGTATTGACTCAGAACAAATCTTTTGTGAAGATCATTATTTCTAAAGGCGACGATCCATCTACTGTCAATTGCATGCTATTAAATTTACGAAGAACATCTGAAAAAGTATTTTCAAAGTACAAAAATATTTATTTTCTTTTCTTGAGTGACCATGTTCTCATTCTAAGATGTATAGGTTGTGTGAGTGAACCAAAAGGCCATGATTTTCCTTAGATTGTAAAGGTGTAAACTACCTGTACCCAGTAGTTGAAAGGTCTGTTGAAACGAGGACCTGATAGTGAAAATAACCATGCTCGTAGAGTAGAGCGTTGGTGGAGTGGACTAGGGGCCTTCTGTTCCCCAAACCACTATACATCGTGTGTCTCGACACATCATATTTCCGCTGCATTAATTTAATTGATTAAAAATAATAGACAGAACAATATCTCATAAAATTTTATGAAACATAACAATTCACCCCCCTCTTGTGTGTATTTATTATAATCTTATCCAAAAATTGGTATCAAAGGTTGAGCTTTCTGATAAAGCCTTAACAAACTGAAAGTGACTATACACAGAGCAAGATGACTAATACAAGAGATTAAATGTCTATATTCAGAGCATCATACTTTAATGGAGAAATCTATGTATCCTGTAAGTCGCGAATGATTATCTATCTGAAAAACCTTGGATACATAGTATATTCTAATATTCTAACTCCATATGAAATACCAGAAAAACCTTAAACATTTAGTGCAACTACTGATGCAGAATATGATATGAACATAAAGGCTATTAATGTTATTATATGTGTTCTAGGACTTGATGATTTCAACAGGGTATCTCAATTCCCAACAACATATGCGATGTGGCAAAATATTCCAGTTTCTTATGAAGTAACTAACAATATCAGGGAAATGAGATATGCCACTGCTAGGATTAAATTTGATACATTCATAATGGTTGAAGGTGAATGTATTACTCAAATGAATAATATATTGACAATGATTGTCAATAACATAACCGCTTTGTGAGATCCCAATAAACAAGCTGATCAGGATTTAAAAGTTCAGCTACTACTACCTACAAGATGGAATGGAATCTCTGCTGCAATCAGACAGTCACCACCTGTCAAACACTTAACCATGAGAGAATTGATTGGAACACTAATGATGTATGAAGCTGAAATTCAATATGAAGCTAATGAACATAATGTATTTATCAAGAGGGGTGACACTGCTGTGAAAGTGTCATCACAGAGAAAAAACAGAATGATGAAGAAAAGTGTAAAAGTGAAATCAAAAGGTTATGATTTATCAAATTCTGATGTGGAATTGGATCAGGTAGCTAGAAAATTCAATTAATTATATATAAAGAATAAGGGATTCAGAAAAAAACATATAAAAGGATGATAAGGAAGTAAGATGTTATAAATGCAAGAAAATGGGGCACATCAGACCTGACTGTACTCACCTAAAAGGAGACAAGAAAAATAATTTCTTTAGAAGAAATGATTATGAGCATAAGGACAAGAACGAAATTAATGATACATGGAGTTTATCTGATGACTCCAGTAGCACTTCTGAATCAAACTCATATAAGGAAGAAGTAAATATGAAAGCCAACATGTGTTTCATTGCAAAAACGGATGAGGTACAATCTTACTAATCTTCCGAATCAAGTTAGGAATCTATTTACACTAATAAAAAACTTGCAGTCTACTGCAATATGCTTGAAGAAGAATATGATTCACTATTTAAGAAGCATAATCCTTTAAAGAACATTCATAAGGATATTTATGATGAAAGAGATACAATGTTAAAACAATATAAGTAGTTAACAGAAAAGTTTGACTCAATTAACACTAAAAATACAGATTATGAATCAAAGATAAAATCACTAAAAACTGAAGTGGAAACTTATTAAAATACAACCCTTATTTTTACGAAAGGATAAAATACATTAAATGAAATTCTTGGAAAAAATTTCATTAAAAGGGAAAGATTTGGAATTGGCAGTAAATGTGAAAACCCCAAGATGTACAAGATTTATTTGATTCCAAGTAAAAAAAGACTAAATTGTAATTATTTTGGAACAAGGAGACATATTTCTAAAAACAATTTCTTAATACAACCCCAAATAAGTGGTATTAAGAAGGCCTTTATATCAAATAATTTATTTGACTCTTGTGAAATTAGAAAAACAAACTAAGTCTAGATTCCTATATCTCTGTTGGCTAACACCCCTGGACCCAACTGAATATGGGTAACAAAGAAAATTGTGTAAATGCCTTAGCAGGAAGCAGGTCAAAAAAACAAGAAGGACATATGTTATATAGAAAGTGGCTACTCAAGACAAATGAGTGGAAACTCATCGAACTTCACTGTACTGACACAAAAAGATAGTGGAGTAGTTACATTTGGTGACAATGCCGAAACAGAAGATCATTGGTATTGGAACAGCTGGAGTTCCAGAAGCTGTCTCAATCAAGAAAGTAATTTATGTACAAGGATTGAAACACAATGTGATAAGTCTCTCTCAACTATGCGATGATGGTTATGCTGTTTATTTTTCTAACAATTGATGTTCTATTTTCAAAAATAAACTGCTTAAATTTAGAGCACCTAGAACTGACAATGTGTATAACTTGGATTTAAATTCCATGTGTAAACAACAAGTAAACTGCTTTACTGCTAAAGTGAATGAATCTTGGTTCTAGCATAGGATACTTGGACATTGCAATGTATATTTTTTACATAAATTATCAAAGAAACAATTAGTTTCTGATTTTCATAGTCTCAGATTTGAATGTAAAAGATTCTATGAGGCATTTCATCTTGGAAGCAACACAAATCTTCCTTCAAATCTATTAACATAATTTCTACATATAAACCTCTATAACATATACATATGGATTTGTTTGGACCTTCAAGGTAGCAATATTGGCTGGTAAATTATATGTGTATTTTTTAGTTGATGACTATTCTAGATTTACATGGATTTTTCTTTTTAAAATTTAAAAATGAAGCATTTACATAATATGAATGTTTTTGTTAAAATTTTCAAAATGAAAAAGGTTTTAAAATAATATCATTAAGAAGTGATCATGGTGGAGAATTTGAGAATCAGGAATTTAATTCCTTCTTCCCAAATATGGTTATTAAACACAACTTCTCTACACCAAGAACACCTCAAAAAAATGGAATTATTCAAAGAAGAAATAGGATTATTCAGGAAATTTCTAGGACTATGGTAAATGAATACAGTCTTCCTATGTATTTTTGTGCATAAAATATAAGTACAACCTTCTATAAAATGAATAATGTTTTAATTAGAACACATTTGATAAAGACATCCTATGAACTTTGGAATATCATAAAACCTAAAGTAAATTACTTTAATGTTTTTGGATGCATGGTTTGCATCTTGAACACCGATGAAAATCTAGCTATGTTCGATCCAAAATCTGATGGAGGAATTTTTTTAGGATATTCAGCTACCCCCGATGCTTATAGAGTCTATAATAAGAAGTCAAGTATTTTTGAAGAATCACTTCATGTGAAATTTGATAGATCTGATCCCTTTGAGAAAGAGACAAATCAAATGGTTGAATCTGACTCTAATGATAACATGAGACATGAGAACTTTAAAAGATATTTTGAAAAAGATATAAATGAAATTCCATCCAGTTCATAAGAACATGATACTAAAGAACCTTTGAGTGTACTACCTAGACAGATTAGAACCCTAAGGAATCTCCCTGTAGAAATGATAATAGGTCATTTAGAAACATGAATAAAATCTAGAAGAAATATAGGAAATATTTTAGAATTCTTTGCCTTTCTATCTCAATTAGAACCCAAGTCTATAAAAGATTCTTTAGATGATGAAATATGGATGATAGAATTGCAAGAAAAATTAAACCAGTTCATAAGAAATTAAGTCTGTGAATTAGTTGAAAGACCACAAATTTATCCAGTGATAGGAACCAACTGGGCCATTAGAAATAAGCAAGATGATCAAGGAATAATAACTAGAAATAAATCAATACTTGTAGAAAAAGGATATAATCAAGATATTGGTATAGATAATGATGATACCTTTTCACCAGTAGAAAAATTAGAGGCCATTAGAATCCATTTAGCGTATTCATCGCATATGAAAATTAAATTATTTCAGGTGGATGTTATGTCTACCTTTTTAAATGGATATTTAATGGAGGAATTTTATGCTGATAAACCTCATGGTTTTGAATATTCTCAAAATCTAGATTCTTTTTTTAAACTTACTAAATCTCTTTATGGCCTTAAACAAGCACCTAGAGCTCGGTATGAAATATTATGCTCTATTCTATTGAAATATTATTTTACTATTGGATTGGAAGATCCAACACTTTTAAAAAAACTGTAAATACTAATATTTTATTTGGTCAAATTAATGTTGATGATGTGATTTTTGGATTAACTAATATATCCATTTGTAATGAGTTTTCAATGTTAATGCAAAAAATTGAAATGAGCATGATGTGAGAAATATATTTCTTTTTAGCACTTCACATTTATAAAAAATATTTTAGAAATGTTTTGAATCAAAGAAAATACATTACTGATTTATTAAATAAATTTGGGCCTTAAAACAACAAGACATATAAAACTCATATGTGTACTAATATAAAACATGATTTGGATGAAACTAGAAAAATCAGTTGAACCATGTTATATATATGTATGATTGGTAGTTTATTATATCTTACTGCTAGCGGGCCAGATATAATGTATTCAGTATGTCTTTGTGCAATATTTCAATCAAATCCTAAAGAATCTCATTTAACTGCTGTTAAAATAATTTTTAGATATTTAAAAGGAACTATTTTTCAATCTCTCTATTATCACAAAACTTCTAATTTTAATTTGATTTCATATTCAAATTTAGACTTTGGGCGTTGTAAATTAGACAGGAAAATCACTTTGGGTACTTGTATGTTTTTAGGGAAATCCTTAGTGTCATGGTCAAATAAGAAACAACATTCAGTTTCCTTTTCAACAGCTGTGGCAGAATATGTTTTTTTTGCAGTTTCTATGCACAAGTGTTGTGGATGAAAAACACTCTTATAGACTTTGGAATAAATTTTAATAATACGCCTATTTTATGTTATAGAATTAGTGCTGTAAATATTTCAAAAAATCCTAATAATCATTCTAGAACTAAGCATATTGATGTTAAACATAATTTTCTAAGAGATCATGTTCTTAAAAAGGATATATATTTGGAATTTGTAAGTAATGATATTTAATTAGCTCATATTTTTACTAAACCACCTCCCACTGCAATGTTTTATATTATTAAGGGGGACCTAGGTTTATTTAATTTAAAATAAAGTTTTAGTTTACTATGTAGTTTTTTTATTTAAATAATGTTTAAAATAAATTAGTTATTTTTTTTTCAAACATAATAAGTTTTTTTCTCTTATTTTCCCCACAAAATCAATTTTATTTATATTTATAATCTATGAAATGATTAATGAAAAAATGGGAATCAAATCTATCAGAACCCTTTCGAATTCCAAACCCTTTCATTTCCACCAAAACCCTTTCGAACCCGAGAAACTGCACCACTTCTTTTCAACGCAAATCTTTGAACCTCTAAAACCCTATCCTTCAAACCTTCATAGATTCTCACAGAAATAGAAGTTACTAAGAGAACTAAAGAGGTCAAGATCATCAATGCCAAGAAATAGCGCTCAGAATTATGGAAAATCTTACAGGGAAATGTGATTGATCTAGAATGGCTATTTTAGATGATCATGTTGTTAAAACAAGCACTGCAATTTTAAAATCTCAAACAGACCTTCAATAGTGAGAATAAAAATTTTTTGTATGAGGTAGAACATTGATATTTCTTTAAAGCTGTTCAATTCAGTTTGGGAGATCATTCTGACACCATTCTAGCTAAGATAGAGGATATGGATTTTTCGATCTCTTCAGTTGAGATTAGTCATATACTGAACTGCCATCATGAGGAAGTGTTTCATTTTGATTTAAAATATATAGAAGATTTTGTGTATAAATTTGAAGACATTATGTCTTTTTTTGGCTCTACTAACATAATGAAATTGTTAGTTATGGATTTGAAACCATATTAAAAGATTCTTGTGAAATTTTTACAAACATAGATAGCACCAAGAATTTCATAGATGGAAAGGATATTGTATCCCAACATGTACATAATATCTCTTCTACTCAATGATATAAAATTAAATTTTCCAAGGTAAATGGTGTGGTACCCGAGTTACTACTGTCATAGTGAATCCAGAATGAATTTCTACCCTTTTGGTAGATTCATTTCCAAGCATTTGTTCAAAAAGGATATGGTGAGACTGGTGGATGACATAGTAAAATGTCATCACAGTAATGTTATCAATGATGTAACTTTATGAAAAATTGGCAATTTCTGGATCACATAAAAGGGAATATTTTTCCAGTACAAGATGGAGAAAATGTAGATAGTGCTCAAGCTCAGTTTTCTAAGTCCAAAGAGGGACATGCTGAATTGAGAGTAAGCAATGCTCAAAAAAGAATAAGATTTGAAACTGAAGACACTCAATAAGAAAGAAGTCAGAAGGGACTTAAGGCTCAAATAAAATGAACTGTAATTGAGATACTTGTTTCCCCTCTACTGACAACAAGAGATTTACTCTCTTAATGTGTTGTAAGAGAATCTGCTATTAGAAAAGCAATAGAAGCTATTATTGATAGGTCATAACTAGTGGAAGGACCTCATATTTAATCTAGAATACAAGAAGAAGCTGAAGGAGAGACTCATGAACATGATGTGGTTGTTACATAAGATGACCTTGAAAAAATTAAAGTTGAATGAAAAGAACCAGAAGCTGAAGCTGACATTGAACAAGAGGTAGTGCTTAGGGTAAAAGTGGTATGTCATCAATTAACTAAAGGTGAAATTATTCAAGAGCATCAAATAGAAGTAGTGATTGCTGATATACAAGATGAAAATCCTTTAGAAGTACAAATAGATGTTCTTCAAGAGTATTTTTCTATTCTAGAGTCTGGAAAAAGCTCAGAGGAAAAATTTGTGGACCAACCGGTTAGAGAAGCTACGGAGAAAGAAGATGTTGAATCCTTACCCCTAGTGTTGGTACATCCCTTTCATTTTGAAAAGGAGAGTCAACCACAATGTACCCCTGAAACAATAACTGAGGAAGTTGAAGAAATTTACATGAAATTGCAAAGGGTGGAGGAAGAGAATGCTACTCTTAGGAGAGCATTGCAAAATGAAAAACTAATGTTCTAGAGGCTACAAAATAGTATAGTTTCCAAGAAAGAAGTTGAATTTTTAAGAAGGATATGCTGAATGTGGTTGAAAAATTAACATCTGAAATGGTTATGAAGTCAGATTTATCAGATCTCAAATTATTTATGGTGACAAAATTTTCATCTATCAGGGCTAATGAAGCTAGTGGATCAGTTACTTCTCCTAATTTAATCAGAACGTTTAAGGCTATCACAGCTGTAATGAGAAACATGACTGACAAATTGCATGATCTTCAATGCAACAGTGATCCTTTATCATTCATGTTAGACAATCATAAATTTTTGTTTGATTAAGTCACCTCGAAAGAACCAGGAATCAGATCTGTCTTAAATAAATTCATAGAGAAGTTTACTTTATTTTTAGAGAAGGAAGAAAGACTACATGAGTTTTTCTGAGTCAACCTCATAGAAGTCATTCATATGACTCATGATAACAGGGATCTTATTGTTAGTCTTGGTGATGGATTATGAGAAGACTCAGGGAGTAGATATCAGAAACAAAGGAATTCGTTCGAATTAGATAGACTCTATTTGAACCCTGATCAAACCTTGATTCCTCTTTTTATCAATTTTGTACTTTTAATGAAAATATGTTTCATTATATTTATTTTTTTTACTGTATTTATTTAGCTAATCCAGTAATCCAGATTCACTAATTAATAAATAGTTAATTATAGCATTTACTTATGGTCAGTGGTACATTAATCAGTGTTATATTACATATTTTGTCGTTCTTTTGGATATCACAAAAACGGGAAGAAAATTGGATAAACACAACATTTTTGTCTAACATATTTGTCTGTTTTATTTTATATTTTTTTATTATTGGGGGAGAAATTAAAATGGATAAATTAATGGGATAAATTATGTTAATTCTAATATTGTATTTATCTTTTCAAAATTCTAAACTATATGTAATTAATTTTATCTATGTTAATATCATTGGTTATTTTATGGGTTTTGTGTTCATCAAACAGGGGGATATTTTTGAGAAAGTGTTGTTTTCAACAGTACATAATTTTGTAATTTAAAGGGAGAGATTTTTGAGAACAATACTTTATCTATTTATGATAATTTTGATGCTAACAAATACCCTTAATTATTTTCTAATGATTTTATTTTTTAATAATATTGAAGGAATTTATTATTCATTGTATTTTTAATTCTGGAAGAAATATTTAGATTCTTGAACAACGAGAATTAATTTATAAGGTATTCGCATTTAGCGCGTTCTAGAAACACTATTCATTCTCTACATATTCGGGATCTGCTTTAGTGCATTCTAGAAACACTGTTCATATCCTATGTGGAGAAACGTTGTGTAAGGATGAAATGAAGTGTATACATTATGAGATATGAGAAAAGTACGGCTAATAAACCAAACGTTATCGGCAATGTATGAAAAAGAACCCTATGTGATGAAGGAACCCTATGTTTGGGATATTAGAAAAGTATGGAAGGAGAACCATTTGTAAGTGTTAAATGTTACGTTTGTTTCTCAAAAGTATTGTTCATCCACCTTACTTTTGTAAACAACCATAAATTCTTAGAAAATTATCGATCAAGTATATATTGTTTGAAAGCTTATAAAAGTATGGATCTTTTATCAACCTTACGTTTGAAGAAAGTGACATGAACTTTATGTTTTTGATCAACCATATGTTGAAAAACATACATGTGAAGGCTGCACCATCAACCTTAAATTTATGATCTAGGTTATGTTCAGAGGATTCATACAGTACAACTCAACCTTAAATTTGGCGTTAGAGAGTTTAAAGACGATATTATTCTACAGTGATTAGAAAGCTAATTATTAGGGGGATTTCAAGCCAGATTTAAAGATATTTTTTAAAAGTGACATTGACTGATTCAAATATGTTTTATCAATGGTTTAAGAATCGAATTAAAATGAGATTTTTATGCCGAGCCTTCAGGGATGTTATGACTACTGTGTAAATTCAAATGTTTAAATATCACAAGTCAAAAGGATACTTTTGTGGATCTAAATATGCTTGAGAAGTGCCTGTAAATATTATATATAGATCTTTTCTAAATAGAAAAATAGAGGAGAAGGTTTCTAAAAAATCAATCATTCATAAAAAAAGAAAAACAGAGACTATACAAAATATAGACCTACTGATACAAAGGAGTGAAAAATCTCTATTTATTGATGAATATGAATCACGATAGAAGATTCACACATTCTGCATCAATGATCTATTTTGAATCTGCTACTACTGAATTTGTGAATTATATTTTTATATGTACTACAACCGGATTTACACAGAATGACTCTTTTGTGAAGATCATTATTTATGAAGGCGACGATCCATCTACTGTCAATTACATTATGTTGAAATTGTGAAGAATATCTCAGAAGTATTTTCTAAGTAAAAAAATCTTTCTTTTCTACTCTTGAGTGACCTAATTCTCGTACTAAGATGTGTAGGTTCTGTGATTGAACCAGAAGGATTTTTTTTCCTTAGATTGTAAAGGTGTCAACTACCTGTACTCAGTTGTTGAAAGGTCTGTTGAATGAAGGACCAGATAGTGAAAATCACAAAGCTTATGGAGTAGAGCATTGGTGGAGTGGACTAGGGGCCTTCTGTTCCCCGAACCACTATACATCGTGTGTCTCTTCACATTATATTTCCATTTCATTAATGAATCTAATTAATGATAAAAGATAGAACATGATCTCGCAATGATTTTTGAAAACACACAATTTACCCCCCCCCCTCTTGTGTATATTTAGTATAATCTGATCCAAAATATATGGTCTATTAATGTAATGTGTTATATTTTATAATTAATATATTGAACCATATGTTGAAAAATTGTTATTAAGATGGTCTGAGTTTAATCAGTGTTTAGAACGTCATGTGTACTTGATTTAAAATTAATTTTCCAAAATACATGAGAATTTTATTTTATAAACTATATATCATATTAATGATTTAGTAGTTATATAAAGTCTAAAAATCCCACTTTTATTTATTATTAATGTAAAATTAATTTGTTTCTAAAATTAAAAGTTTTAATAAAAATAACAATACTAAAATTGGGGAATTTTAGAAGTTGAGAGACCAAATTATTAAAATGCACATATTTTTCAATATTGGAAGTTTTAATAGAGCATGATTCCTATATAACCCATTATTTTTTCATTTTTTAAGATCATTAGGTAAGGGAGACCAACTGTTAATGAATACATTTTGTTAGTTACAAGAGTGTCACTCCCCCTCCACTATAAAAAGGAAAGCACTCTACCACTTCATCACACCTATAAAGCCACTTGGACCACCCACAATCTCTCAAATAATCTTCCCACTTCCCTCCATAACCACTATAATTGTTCCCGTTGTTATAATTCAACTTTTTTCATCCTTTTGGCATAAACCATAAATAATTTATTAATAAAGAGGTAATGTCTTCTCTCAAGATCTTTTCCTTTATCTTCCATATTAACCACCTCCACTCACTTAATTCCATTATTTTGTGACAAATAAAGTATAAATAATATACTGGTATATTTTTTATGATTATGGATAAACCTAAACATACACACACCTCTATATAATAGATATTGAACATACTGTTTCTTTGTACGATGAACTACTGTGTCATGAAATGATGATTATTCATTTCTCATTTAACAAAAATTATGGCGGCCATTTTGATGTACAATCTATTTATAAATGTTATATATTATATTTTTTAAGGCATTTATATTATATGTTTATTTTTCAATGAACATATTTTTACTTTCAATTTTGTGTCAATATGGTAATCTCGTTTGTGGATTTTTGGACTACCGCCCCCTCAAAGCGATGTGATTTTTTCATACACGACATGGAATGTAGTAGGGAAGGGTAATTGAATATATATAATGTAATAATTATATTAGAATAATTATATACATATATAAATAAATATATATACATATTTAATTTATTTACATGGTTTTAATATGACAAACAAACAGAAATAGCGTTCATTTGTACGTACGACTTACTGTCTCCATGAATGATGTATTCCATTTCATACTTATTTATGATATAAATTATTAATATATTGATATAAAGGATATAAATTGTTTATATATTATTATTTACACTCTTTAATCATGATATATATATATAATGAAAAACTATATAAAAAAATTTCGACACATGTAAAGAACAAAGCGAATATTACCTTAACTGAAACCTCATCATAGGATTGTTAAAAATTAGGTAATATAAGGTAAAAAACCATATATTTTAATATATATATGAATATGACATTTTGAAAGATTTACAATAAACATATATTTATTATATAATAATATAGTACAAGTACGGAGAGATTAAAAACACATGGTAAGCGGATTCCATCTTACTTTGTTTTTTTATGTGAGATACATCCAATGTTCACCACTCATTCATTTTGTGTAGTGTATTTAGTTACCATCATTGTATTATATTTATATTATAATTAAATATATTTCTATTATAATTTCCATTTTATAATCCTACTTTTATGGAATCTATGTGTCAAAAGACTCCAAATTATTAAAATAATTTAGTCTCAATTTGTCTTCTTTGAGACTCACATTTTTTCATTCACATAAATTATTTCTCGAGGTGAATATAATTCTATTGTACATGTAATATCTTGAATATAATTATTTTCATGATATTTAATGAATCATATAAATCCCTTTTCTTACATGGAGAGTCTGATCCCAATTAACAAAGTGGTAAGAGTTGATTGAAAAATTCTAATCGCTTTTCAAGATTTGTAATGATTAAACATTTTGATGAAATCATTTGACTGATCTCTAATGAATATTCATGAGTTTCATTTTATTTTTTTCAATATAATATCATTTATTAGTACTATATTCACACTCTTTAGTACCAAAGTGAGTTAATAAAAGTTTTCTATGAAAACTGTGAATTTATCTCTCTCTTAGATCAGAAATATTTTCTATTTAAAAAACGATTTTAAAAGTATTTCAAAAATGTTTTCAAATGATCACTGAAGATCAATTGTAAACATTATGTTATTGAAATAATGTTTTATGATTAAAAATGTATTTTAAAAGTATTAAAGCTTTCTTTATATGTTTTCAATGTATTTTCTCAGAAATGGGTTTCAAAATATTTTTATATTTTATTTAAATGTATTCAAAGTGTTTTAAATGAAAATGGATTTTATAATGATTTGAATATTTTTTATATGTTTTCATGGAATAATTCATTCAAAATGATTTCATGTCTTATTTATTTATTTAAATGTTATTTTCAATGAAAATGATATTTCAAAAGGTTTTATGTATTTAAAACAATTTCACAAACAAAAAAGGATATTTTCCCCAGGAAATATTTTTAAAAGAAATTTGAACACTATTTTCCATCAATGATAACATCTATATATGTTACTCATGACTTTAATTTCATGGGTTATGATATTTATATTTATGATCTTGTGTATCATGTATGCATGCTTTCATTATGAATTGGGTGGGACCTATATCTCCCTTAAATGCATTGAGAAAATATTTATATCAAATAAGGTAAATAGGTATGGAATAAGGGTTAAATTAGTTCAGTAATATAGGTATGGAATTAAGGTTCACCACATTCAGTAATATTGGGATGGAATAGGGGATTACCCTATTTATTAAAGTAATTTTTCCAAAACAAGGTATTGGATGTTATGCCTGGGCTACTTTGGAAATCATATTTTTTCTTATGTCTTTTTGAAAATTTAATTTATTAATATTATGTTATACTGTCATTGATTATTTCCTTTAGTTATTTTAGATACATGACGTATGAATTACGAAGATTTATGACATAATTCATGTATATGATAATTGATATACATGGTATAATATTATATTTTCATGATCATATTATCATACACCCTATGTACATGTTTATGATCATATATATCCCTTATTTACCATTAATGATCATTTATATCAAAATATTTATGGTTCTTTACCTAAGGTTATGAAGAAATTAATTATGTATGAAGTGTATAAGAAGGGTTATAGTCATGAAGAACCTAGTGGGAGATGTTGTATATCACTTATTTACCAGTTTTTGTGTTTCAAACTTTTTAAAGGAACTAGACCAATTATGGTGTTTAGACATCTGTTTTACAATGTTTTAATTATCCTGAAAATGTAATTTAATTTCAATTTATAAAAAGTGAGGTTGGATATATTTTTTATAAGTTAGTGGAATTGAATTAGGCATGTATAAGAAATCTTGATCTATGTGGGAGACTATTTTATTTATGTATCATGAACCATTTTTGGTGATGTTGGGATAAATTCTTGTGGACATCTGAGACAATGGTACTGTAGCCCCAGGGACATCTAGTCTCCAGCCACTATAAAAAAATGGACATAGGTGGTCATGTCACTATAAAAATATGGACTTCTAATAACATTTCACTTTATTAGTGTGGAATTTTTGGCTTGTTGGTGAAAAAGTAAATTATCTATTTTATTATCACAGATTGAGATGAGGATTCTATTTATTAGAAACTATAATATCTCAATGTAATTGTGCACCCATATTTTATAGTGAAGTGATTATTCATCTATGTAGTGGTTTGTATTGTTATGAAACCATGAAAATCTTAGTGTCACAAGAGCATCTTATCATTAATTTTTTTCCATTTTAATCATATGTTAATCATCTATCGATGTCAATACAATCATTTTTACAATAGAAGGTATATGGGAATTATTGTGTGAATAGTGGTGGAGTTCAAATTTTCTACACGGGTCATGGAAATTTTCAATGATGTTTTTTTTGTGGTTCAAAATTCCTTGGTGGAAATTGAATTAAATATAATTGATGAATTGAAAAAAAATATGTTTAATGGTTAGTGAAAAATGGAAATAAAAGGGGGGAATGTTTATAAATGTGTTTTTATGTGTAAATTAATGGGATGAATGAATTAATTTAGTTCATAATGGGAAATATTGAAATTGTTATAAATTGAAATGAAATTTGGAATGTGTCTTGGGTCCTGATGTGTGTTGATGTGCATTTAGTGGAAGTAACAAAAGTGGTAGTGTTGTGAAGTTTGGTAGTGCTTTTTTGATATGGTTGGTGCTCAATTTGTTAACCCATTGTTTGAGATTATATATATATAATTATCATTATTATTTATATACATATCCCACACATATCAAATACTCTATCCTAACAACAAAATTTTTTGAGTTTCTTTTCCCAAAATCTCAATGGTTATGATTGATGGATGACTACCTGAATATCTTGTTCTCTCTTCTTGGTGACATTTATAGGTACACTTTGTGAGGGACAGAAGTAAAATATTCAATTTTATGATATTTTAGAAGGTTATGAGATGAGAAATTATTATATGGGCTTTATGTAATTGTTTTTGGTATTCAAGGTTTCATCAGGAGAGATGTAATGTGTTGTGATATCCTAGGTTCTTGCTATTGAGAAGATAAGTGATGTAATGTAATGAACTAGGTGATTTCTGGTACTATTTTTATAAAAAAAATATGGGAGATTCTTGAATCATGTAATTGAGGGTGTGATAGTGGAATATCAGTGGGGAAGTAGTAAGGGATGCCCTTATCACCATGGTTCTTATTATATTTATATACATGAAGTGTTATATGGTGTGAATTCCTTGGTGAGGATGGAACTTGTTAGTTGATATGAATAATTGGTGTTGGTGTTTCTATTTTCTGATGGAAAAGATACATTCCTTTTTCCCAATGTTTATCATGAAATTTTGGAAGGATCCTACTCTGTATTATTCTAAATGAACCATACATATATAGAAACTATTTTTATTTTCAAAGTAGAACTACATTGACCTTTTTGGACATTAGTAGCTTCTACCTTTGGTCTATTACTATGTCACTACATTAGATTTTTCTTTTGGGAATTTATTTGAATAAATATTTATATAAATATTTATTTATATAAGAAATGTGGTATATTTTTGGTTTCCTTTTTATATTATGTCCTGGGGTTTTTTTATTTTGATTTATAATATCTCAAGATTCTATTATTATAGTGGTAAATGCCTCCCATTTGTGATATTTTTACAAAGTTATTGCTAATCATGAAATCAAGGAAAACTGGATGACAGATTCAAGGGAAATTATGAATCTTCCCTAATTTCTAACCAAGAAGTGGTTTCTTTGGGTGGAGGGGTCATGACAATTAGATGATGCGATAAACAACAAAAAATCAATATTTTTTACATTTTCTTAAAAACATCATGAAAAATCACCCTATAAATGATGTAAAGATTACTTATTATCCATTATAAATCGTAATAAATAGTTGAAATGGATTTTAACAGTCTTTGAATAGTAAACAATAAAATTCATGAAATAGTTAGAAGAACATATATGTTGGGGATAATAGTTTAAAACATTAAAAATAATATTATAAACCAAAATACCATTCTATAAGTCTCGTTTTCAATTCTACATTCTCTATAACTACAATAACAAAATTATATTAATTAATTAGTTTTATAATAACCTATTACATGTTAATTCTATTATCACTATTTGTTTATTTCATTTACAATCATGTTATATTTAGTTTCTAAATCAGTTAGGATTTACTAGATCTTTTTGAGGTTGTTTGGTTCATAATATTGAAAATAAATTTGGATAATTAACCATGGTAAAATTGGTCTGGGTTCCATTATTTACATTATATTACTAATTTTTCATTTTTTTATTAAATCAATTTAAATTTCAAACCATCCATGTGTAGTGGTAATGAAAAATTAATTACATCATTTTTTGGAGAGGGTTGTCCATTTACATGAAAGAGTTGTGTTTTAATTTTTCTAATGGATAAAAATAAATGAAATAGAAATATTATTAATTTCAAATAATCATAAGATTATTATAAATTTCATATCAATTCGTTAAATCCATCCTTATGACAAGCACTTCCATATGGAAAAGAAAAATTAATCAAATCTATTTAGGGAGGTGGTATTCTACACATACACACAAAAAATGTTATCATTTTATAACCGATTTGATGGTAGGAAGTCAAATAGTATCTCATACTTAAAAACGATAATTATTTAATATATATATAATATATTAACTTTATCCCTAACTTTATGAATCCAAATTAGGACATGATGAATAAAAATGATATCACTTCATGGAGATTTTAGTATGTATGTATACACGAGTAAACTGTTCATTTTCCATTAGATGAAAAATGTATTAAATAAGGATTTTACCATATTCATAAAACAATTTAATTATATAAGATATATATATGTTACTACATTAAAATTTTTATGATATATTTTTGGGAGATAACCTAATAAAAAACATAAAAGAAACCAGTTAAGACTTATACAACCTCTTTTGATATTATATTTTCAATTGAGATTATGGGTTTCAAAGGGGAGGTTCAGGGTCAGTCCTAGGGATTGGGGTATTGAGAATGGAATTTTAAATAGGTAATTTGGAATATTTTTAAGAGGAAATAAAACAACATTATTTTAAAATGGTTTAAGTGAGTAATGTTTTCTTAGAAGAAATCATTTAATGCTTCATAATATTTTAATCATTTTACATCACAAATGTAATTTAAAAATTCCATGTGTTAGATAAATCCACCTTTTATGACGTTTTCAAACAATTATTCCCTTAAACATCATTTAATAAACCATTTTTATAATGTAATAATAGTTAAAAAATCATTTTATTCATTATAATCATTTTAATGTATTTTTTGTGCTTATTTATATTTTTTCAATTAATCATATCAATTAAACAATGAAATTAACATTAAATCATAAAAACTATAAAATATCATTCATAAGATATTATAATAATCATGTCAAATCATTATTTAAAAAAAATTAATGTTTTTTAAATCATTTAATTACTTTTTATCACGTTTTTAAAAATACTACTTCATCGCGATGTATACATATAAACAATTATACCTTTTTCTTTAAAAAAAATTATAAATATAAATTTATTTTATTTTGAAATATTATAATAATATATTTTCATTCCTATTTTATATTCAATCAAATATTTTCCATCAAAATAAATTTATGATATTAAATGTGAGAAAGAAACATTTTTGTAATTACTATTTTGATAATATAAAACTGTAACTCATAAAAATTTCATGTGGATCATAATAGGTAAATATTGACAAGGTATAATATATTTGTTAAAAAAGAATAATCCAACCATTTATAGGTAATATTTTTTAATCTTATGGAATAGTTTTACCATTAATTGACTAGATCAATCCATTACCACGGTGATAACTTTTTACCTAGGTAATGTATTTATATGAAAAAAATAAAACTGGACTATTCAACTATAAGGCCCTAGCCTTAAACCTTACTTAATATTGAGTTATTACAAGATTACAAATTGAGGATCTTTTCGGGTTTAGCGTTTTAGAGAATTAGATCATAAAACTTGCAATACATTCCACATATAAAAAAAGTGGTTACATAAAGATAGTATTATTCTTTCCCATCAATGGAAACATAATTAAAATAAAACATGGATTCTTTCTTAACACTTCCTTGACACTACCATCATATCATGTACCTTTCCCTTGACCTGTGAAAAACATTTCAAAAAAACATGGGATGAGCATAAAAAGCTCAGTAAGGGATATAAAAATATGGAAAGGAAACATGGGTACATATATACATAAGAATGAAATCATTCTTTACCCATAAAACATAATCACTTTAACATACCTCATCAAATCATGAATAAATAATAGAAATCATAAGGAATAAAGGTAACTTGAGGAATTCATAACATTCTTACGTAGGGAGTAACCCTCTTGGCTACGTTTGGAATACCCATCACAGTATATTCCCTAAATATCTTTGGAGAAACCTTACTGTTTCACTCCTTCGTGTTACCCAATTCATTGGAGAGCTATATCGGGCTCACCAGCCCTTAGTTTATCACGGAACCACCCGTCTTCATAATAATGCCCAAGAACCTCAACACAATCGTATCATATAAAACATGCATAAAGGAAACATAACATTTCCACCTTTCAATCACAAGATATCAATACAACACATTGATATAAAAACATTATGAATAACATTTTCAATACCAAAATAAAAGAAAAGTATAACATGGTATTTATTTTTCTTTTAAAAAAAGGTATGGCTTGTAGAGGAAGCCGAAACTCAAATAATGGTCACGGCGGCGGGGAAGTCGTTGTCACCGCATACGTACGAAATAAACATTCCCTTTTGTCGTTTAGTAAACGCTTCGTATAAAAAATATTCCTTTTGAATAAATGTAAAATGTAAAAGGGGTTTATAGGCCGTATAAAAGAAAGTTGTGTATAAAACAAAATATTCCTCAATGAAAGGAGATTGAGACGAAGTCCCATACCTTGGGTTCGACTTGACTCGGTCGATCATTAATCTCCTGAATAATAAACTTGAGTTAATTTCTACTTGTTTAAGAACCTTTTTTAAGTTCATTTTTTCTTTTATATCACTTATTTCCATGTCATGAACACTATGTAATTATTTAAGTTAATCATTTTAAAGATCATTGGTACTTGAGTCAAAAATAAGCCCTTTATAATTACATGTTGTTCATGTATCCATTATATCCAGAATTTTATTCATGATGTAGATATCATATATGTCATATATATCCAGTACATGCATGCATTTATAGTATTACATAATCATTTAGAGGTAATAAATGAAATGCATCGTTCATGGAGACGGTAAGCCGTACATACAAATGAACGCTACTTTATTTTCTATTTCGTATTTTATAGAATGGAAACATAATGATATAAAGGTATATTATAATTCCAATATAATATCATATATAATATCATAGTTCCATCACTTATACATCCCACATATGGTATTTAATGAATCAAATCACTTTGAGGGGGCGGTAGTCTGCATTTCCTTAAATGAAGATATCACGTTTACCCATAATGGAAACCATAAAGGTATGCACAAAATCAAAAATACAGAAGCATAAGGAAAACATAAAAATATTATATATCATATATAAATATAGTGTCATCTTAATGGCCGCCTTTTAAGGTGTTAAAAGAATGTTGAACAATCATCGTTTCGGGAGGCATAAATTCACCATCCACGGAAACAGTATGTTTTTTTACCATTAGATGTTGGTCTGTGTAAGTTTAGCTAGAATAATTTTTATAACAACATCCTAGTATTTTTAATATACAAGATTTTTTACAAATGAAATGTATAAAAAGAGTTTAGGGGGTTGGAGAAATAAAATAAAACAAAAGGACTCAAGTGAAGACATTACCTTAAAATCGGGAAACTCCCTTTGGTTTGAGCTCAAAGGCTTCCTTGGGAAGACTTATGCCCAAATTGAGGATTCAATGAGTAAGACAGGGATGTGTAGAGACAAAATGGGCTGGGGTTGGCCGAGCCAAAGGCTTTGGGAGTGTGGGTAAGGAGGTAGATGTGGGGGCCTTTTATAAGAGGAAAGGAGGGGAACTCTTGGAAAGTAAAGAAATGTTACATTATTTTAAAATGATTTTCGCGTTAAAAAGGACCCAGATTGATATAATTCAAGGGTAAGGTGATATGGGTTCGAAATCCACCCATACAATAGGTTTTTTCCATGTGTAGGTCTTAGATTTTACATTATCATTCCATTTTATTTCAATCGTTAAATAATTTGGTTATCGCTGCATCATCATGATGTCATAAATAATTTAATTTATTTAAAGTTTAAAAATTATAAAAAAATACTATGATTAGAAAAGCTTTTTATCTTTCCAATGACTATTTATAATAAAAAATCTGACTTGTATAACCCCATGTAAAAATTGTTTTAGTAAAAAATCTCATGTTTGTGTCATTTTTACTTTTACATTAAATAAAAAGTTATCTATGTCATTTCCCAACCAAAGTGGCTCCATGGGGTCCCCAAGTTGACCCATGGATTTTATTGTTCGGCCATGAAACATAAAATAATGGTAGGACATGTGTCAAGCTCATCTCATATTATTAAAACATTATTTTTACCTTAAACTACACTAATTACCACTAATCGCGATTAAGAACTTAAAAGATACTATTCACAAAAAAATTATTTTAATCTCATTGAACCACATTTTACTTCTTAATGAAAACCATGTATGTTGGATTTTTGAAAATCAAATCACAGAAGTGGCAAAGTTTCATTTAAACGAAAAATCAGTTTCTTTAACTACCACTTAGAGGATTCACTATTCATCAAAAAATTAAAGTTTTTCAGAAAGATGTCAAAACTTTACCCTAAGCTATATTTGATATTTCAAATTCAAAAAAGATTTATATTTTACAAAATTCAAATCATATAAGTCACACTAATTAATTTAATAATTAATTCCTGCTGTCATGACCAAAAGTGTGTTTTTATGAAACAATAAGTATCAAAAGATTGACACAAGTTTAAGTCCAATTTAAAAGTGAAATTGATTCCAATGACCATCATTGGATTAAATGGTAAAAATATATTCAGATTCCACTTTATGACAAATTAAAAATATAATCTAACCATATAATTAAATTAAATGAAAAATCAGTTTTGATGTAAAATACAGTATTTTTCATTATTCATTAAAAAAATGAACATTGTCAGAAAAATACCAAAAATTTATCCAATGTAAATTTCAATGACCCAATAATAAAGATTATGTTTATTTTGACAAATATAGATTATAACATTGTCAAAAGTTTTATTTAAAAAATGGTTTGCCATCAAAAGGCAGTAAAACCATCTTTTAAGAATATTAGTGTATTCCATGCATAAGATTGTATTTATTTTCATTTTAAGCCTCTAAAACACTATCTTAATAATTAATATACATACATAAAATTATCTATTATTCATTACTTACTTGGGATGTTACATCCTTCACCCCTTTAGAAAATTGTGTCCCCGTAATTTATTTACTTATCGATTAAATGGGGGTACTTATCCCTCATTGCATTTTCAGATTCCCATGTTGCCTCTTCCATCATGTGGTTTTTCCACAATACCATTACCTGATTAATAACCATATTTCATAACTCTTTCTCCCTGTGGTCGAGAATCTCGACCGGTTGTTCCTCATAATATTGGTTCTCTTCCAGCTGAACTACCTCTGGACTCAAAACATGAAATGGATCTGGCATGTACTTTCTCAGCATCGAAACATGAAAAACATTGTGTACCTGAGATAAACTCAGAGGTAAAGCCACCCGGTATGAAACTGATCCAACACTCTCCATAATTTCATATGGTCCAATAAACTTTGGACTCATCTTTCCTTTCTTACCTAATCTCATCACACTTTTCCAAGGAGAAACCTTGAGAAAAACATGATCACATACCTCAAAAGATAGATCCTTCCTCTGGTTATCCGCATAACTCTTCTGCCTGCTCTGAGCTGTTCTCATGTGCTTCTGAATCATCTGATCATTTTCTGCCATCTCTTCTACCAATTCTGGTCCCATCAACTTCCTTTCACCCACTTCATCCCAGAAATCTGGTGTTTAACACCGCTTCCCATATAACTCCTCAAATGGTGCCATCTGTATACTGGAATGAAAACTGTTATTATATGAAAATTCAACCAAAGAAAGATGTTGGTCCCAACTACCCTGATAATTCATCGAACAATCTCGTAGAATATCCTCTAAGGTCTGAATTGTTCGTTCTGACTGCCCATCTGATTGAGGATGAAAAGCTATACTATAATTTAATTCAGTACCCAACGACTTCTGAAGGACTTTCCAAAAGTTAGAAGTGAACCTGGGATCACGATCAGATACAATGGAGAGGGGAAATCCATGCAACCTGACTATCTCTTTAAGATACAAACAGGAAAGTTGATCTAGGGAAAAAGTATCTCGTATAGCAAGGAAATGAGCAGATTTAGTCAAGCGATCAACAATAACCCGGATTGCATTATTACCTCGAGATGTCTTTGGTAATACCACAACAAAGTCCATGGATATATTCTCCCATTTCCACTCTGGCACTGGTAAAGGCTGAAGCATCCCTTTTGGTAGCTACCGCTCTGCTTTAACCTGTTGACATGTCAAACACTTCACATTAAAATAAGCAATATCTCTTTTCATTCCATCCCACCAGTAATACTCCTGCAGATCACTGTACATCTCAGTACTGCCAGGAGGAACTGAAAACATAGAACTATGAGCTTCACATAACAACTCTCTCTTCAACTGTGAATCACAAGGCACACAAAATCTCTTCCCAAATCTCAAAACAAAATCATTATCAATGTAGAATTCAGGAAACTTACCTTTCTGAACTAGCTCTACCTTTTTCTACAACTCACTATCTTGCTTCTGTGCTTGCTTGATTCTATCTGATAGAGATGATCTCACAGATACATGAAACAAAATAGAATAACTTCCTACACCAACAACTTCTATGCCAAATTTCATCAAATCCATAACCAAAGGATCATGTTCCAAATGCAACATTGCTAATGAAGAATTACTTTTTCGACACAAAGCATCAGCCACTTTATTTTCTTTTCCCGGATGGTAATGAATTGTACAATCATAATCCTTGATTAATTCCAACCATCTCCTCTATCTCATGTTTAACTCTTTCTGAGTGAATATATAATTTAAACATTTTTGATCAGTATATATTTCACACTTTACTCCATACAAATGATGCCTCCAAATTTTTAATGTGAAAACAACTGCAGTTAATTCCAAATCATGTGTAGGGTAATTTACCTCATGAGTTTTCAACTCTCGTGAAGCATAAGCAATTACCTGATCATTCTGCATTAGGACGCAACCAAGTCCTTTCAATGAAGCATCACAATAGATAACAAAATCACCATTCCTGGAAGGTAGTGCCAAAACTGAAGCATTCACCAATCTTCTTTTCATCTCATGAAATCAATCATCACATTATTTTGTCCAGATAAACTTAACACCCTTTCGAGTTATCTTAGTCATTGGACTAGATAACCGTGAAAAATTTCTAACAAACCTTCGGTAATATCCTTCCAAACCAAGAAGCTACGAATCTCAGTTACATTTTTGGGTCTTGGCCACTCTTCCACAACTATTGTTTTTGCAGGATCAACAGTTATCCCATCTTTAGAAACAATGTGACCAAGGAAAGAAATTTGTTTCAACCAAAACTCACACTTTCTGAATTTCCCAAATAATTTATTTTCTTTTAAGGATTGAAAGATAACCCTTAAATGTCTTTCATTCTCCTCTTTACTTTTAGAAAAAACCAATATATCATCAATGAAAACCACCACAAACTTATCCAAGAACTAATGGAAAATTCTATTCATTGTGTCCATGAATACAGCAGGTGCATTGGTTAGCCCAAAAGGCATTACTACAAATTCATAATGGCCATATCTTATACAGAACGTGGTCTTCGGAACATTTTCTTCCTTTACCTTCAGCTGATAGTACCCCGATCTCATGTCAATCTTTGAAAAATACTGAGCTCCCTGGAGCTAATCAAAAAAATCATCGATATGAGGAAAAAGATATTTGTTCTTAATAGTGATGTTATTCAAGGATCTATAATCAATGAAAAGTCTCATTGAACCATCTTTCTTTTTAACAAATAAAACAGGAGCACCCCATGATGATGTGCTAGGTCGAATGAAACCTTTCTCTAATAAATCTTGCAATTGCTCCTTCAACTCTAAAAGTTCATTTTGAGCCATTCGATAAGGGGGTTTTGAAATTGGCTTAGCATCAGGAACTAAGTCAATAGTAAACTCAACATCCCGATCTGGTATTATTCCAGGAAACTCATCAAGAAAAAACATCAGGATACTCATTTACCACTTGCACATCATTAATCTGAACAGTTCCTTTATTTTCAACGATGTGTGCAAGGTAAAATTCATTTCCATCTTTTACATGTTTCTCGGCCTCTTGATAAGTTATCAACAGTAAGGGTTCATTCTTTTACACAAACTGAATGTCTTTCTGAAAAGAAACGTCTTTAGCTCTATAGTCAATCTTAGCATGGTAAATAGAGAGCCAATCCATACCCAGGATAACATCAAACTCTACTAGAGGTAGAACAATAAGGTTTTCAAGTAGGTTCTTTCCACATATAAGGATAGGAAGATTCTTATAAAAAAAAATTTCCTCAACATTTTCCACAGGTGTTTTTACCAAAATTTCAGGAGTCATTTCTTGAGATGGTATTCGCATTTTACTTGAAAATGTTTCAGAGATTAAAGAATGTGTAGACCCCGAATCAAATAACACACTGGCCTAATCTGAAAAAACAAACAAAGTACCTGATACAACTTCATTTTATGGCCCGACATCTGCTGAAGTAGTTGCAAAGGATTTCACCACCCCTTTCTACTTGTAGTCTAACTGCTTCCCATCACTCAAGATCTTTTTCGGACACTCGTTTGCATAGTGACCCATCTCATTGCACTTATAACATTTCACTAACTGTAAATCAAATTTGGTCTTACCTTCAACTTGATCCTTTTCAGTGTAATCACGAGACTTATGTCCAATCTTACCACATCGGTAGCACTTTCCAGAATTCAGAAGACAGTCCCCCGCATGCCTTTTGCCACATTTATCACAAACTAGAAACTTAGTTTTCTTACCATTAGACTGTTTTGAATAATTCTTACCTTTCTCCTGCCACCTCGGTCTCTTCTTCTGTTGGTTTTTATAGATCACTTGATCATCAGAAAACTACATTTCCACCTTCTCAGCACATCGAACAAGCTTTTCATAACTATTAAACTCACGAGAAGCTAATGCCCTTCGATATTTTGGCTTTAATCCTGATTAAAAATGATTTATTTTACAATCAAGGTCTCGGATAAAATTTGGATCATACCTTGCCAATCCAGTGAACCTTTCTTCATAGGTAGCCACAGAGTCTTCCTCTTGCCTCAATTCCACGAATTTCTTTTCTATCCTAAGTCGAACAGCCTTAGGAAAATACTTCTCAAGAAAAATACCTTTGAATTCATCCCCGTCAAGAGAATCTATCTCATCGGAATCCCTGATATTTTTAACCATAGACCACCACTGATCTACCTGACCCTTCAAATGGTAAATAGCAAGACTAAACTTTTGATTGTCTGAACACCCCATGACATCGAAAATATTCTCCAGTGCTTTAATCCACCCTTCAGCTAACATAGGGTCAGATGATCCTCTGAATGATGGGGGATGTTGCCTCATGAAATGTTCCACCACTGACATGTTCCTCTGCGATTGATCTGGCTGATCTCGTGCATGGATACCACCACCATTTATCGTTTGATTCAACTGTGCCATTACTGCAACAAACTATTTAGTTCCAATTCCGACCGTCTCAGGATGCTGATTTGGAAGGTAATTTCCTTTTGTATGCCTTCCTAGCACTGCTTCCCTGTTTCCTCTGTGGAAAACCATTCTGAACAAACATGTCTTAGATGAAGAAACATGGTAATCTTCAAATACTATATCACATCAATTTGACCATAAAAAAATATTTTTGGATAATCATTTAATAGAATTCTAACTCCAAAATTTATATAAACTGACCTATGATACTAACTATAAGGCCCCAGCCTTAATCCTTACTTAATCTTGAGTTATTAAAAATTACACTTTGAGGATATTTTCGGGTTTAGATTTTTAGAGAATTAGATCATAAAACTTGCATTATATTACACATATAAACAAAGTGGTTACATAAAGATAGTATTATTCTTTCCCATCAATGGAAACATATTTAAAATAAAACATGGATTCTTTCTTGACACTTCCTTGACACTATCATCATATCATTTACCTTTCCCTTGACCTGTGAAAAACATTTCAAAAAAACTTGAGATGAGCATAAAAAGCTCAGTAAGGGATATAAAAATATGGAAAGGAAACATGGGTACATATATACATAAGTATGAAATCATACTTTACCAATAAAACATAACCACTTTAACATACCTCATCAAATCATGAATAAATCATAGAAATCATAAGTCATAAAGGTAACTTGAGGCATTCATAACAATCTTACGTATGGAGTAACCCTCTTAGTTATGTTTGGAATACCCATCACAATATATTCCCAAAATCTCTTTGGAGAAACCATAACGTTTCACTCCTTCGTGTTACCCAATGCATTGGAGATCTATATCGGGCTCACCCGCCCTTAGTTTATCACAGAACCACCCGTCTTCATAATAATTCCCAATAACCTCAACACAATCGTATCACATAAAACATGCATAAAGGAAACATAACATTTCCACATTTCAATCACAATATATCAATACAACACATTGATATAAAAAAATTATTGAAACCATTTTCAATACCAAAATAAAAGAAAAGTTTAACATGGTATTTATTTTTCTTTTAAAAAAAGGTATGGCTTGTAGAGGAAGCCGAAACTCAAATAATGGTCACGGCGGCAGAGAAGTCGTTGTCGCCACATACGTACGACAAAAACATTCCCTTTTTTCATTTAGTAAACGCATCATATAAAAAATATTCCTTTTCAATAAACATAAAAGTCAAAGGGGTTTATACACCGTATAAAAGAAGGTTGTATATAATACAAAATATGCCTCAATGAAAAGAGATTGAGACGATGTCTCATACCTCAGGTCCGACTTGACTCGGTCGTTCATTAATCTACTGAATAATAAACTTGAGTTAATTTATACTTGTTTAAGAACCTTTTTCAAGTTCATTATTCCTTTAATATCACTTATTGTCATGGCATGAACACTATGTAATTATTTAAGTTAATAACGGTCGTTTTAACGATCATTGGTACTTGAGTAAAAAACAATCCCTTTATAATTACAAGTTGTTCACGTATCCAGTATATCCAGAATGGTATTCATGATGTAGATATAATATATGTCATATATATCCAGTACATGCTTGCATTTATAATATTACATAATCATTTAGAGGTAAGAAATGAAATGCACCGTTCATGGAGAAGGTAAGGCGTACGTACGCATGAACGCTACTTCCATTTCGATTTCATATTTTATATAATGGAATCATAAGGATATAAAGGTATATTATAATTCCAGTATAATATCATATATAATTTCATATTTCCATCCCTTATACGCCCCACATATGGTATTTAACGAATCAAATCACTTTGAGGGGGCGGTAGTCCGCCCTTCCTTAAATGAAGATATCGCGTTTACCCATAATGGAAACCATAAAGGTATGCCAACAATGAAAAATACAGAAGATTAAGGAAAACATAAACATATTATATTTCATATATAAATATAGTGTAATCTTAATGGCCACATTTCAAGGTGTTAAAATAATGTTGAACAATCATCGTTTTGGGAGGCATAAATTCACCATCCACGGAAACAGTATGTTATTTAGCAATTAGATGTAGGTGTGTGTAAGTTTAGCTAGAATCCTTCTTATAACCACATCCTAGTATAGTGAAGATACTGGATTTGTTACAAAAGAAATGAATAAAAAGAGTTTAGGGGGTTGGAGAAGAAAAATAAAACAAAATTACTCAAGTGAAGACATTACCTTAAAATTGGGTAACTCCCTTTGGTTTGAGCTCAAAGGCTTCCTTGTGAAAACTTCTGCCCGAAGTGAGGCTTCATGGAGTAAGAGAGGGATTTGGAGAGACAAAATGGGTAGGGTTTGGCCGAGCCAAAGGCTTTTGGAGTGTGGGTAAGGAGGTAGAGGTGGGGGCCTTTTATAAGAGGAGAGGAGGGGCACTCTTGGAAAGTAAAGAAATGTTACATTATTTTAAAATGCGTTTCGGATTCAAAAGTCCCACATTAATATAATTAGAGGGTAAGGTGATAAGGGTTCTAAATCCACCCATGCAATAGGTTTTGTCTATGTTTAGGTCTTAGAATTTACATTATCATTTTATTTTATTTAAATCGTTAAATAATGAGGTCATCGCTGCATCATCATGATGTCATAAATAATTTAATTTATTTAAAGTATAAAAATTTTAAAACAAATACTATTATGTAGAAAATATTTTTATATTTACAATGAATATTTATAATCAAAAATATGACTTTTATAACCCCATGTAAAAATTGTTTTATTAAAACATCTCATGTTTGTGTCATTTTTACTTTTACATTAAATAAAAAGTTATTTATGTCATTTCCAAACCGAAGTGGCTCCTTGAGGTCCCCAAGTTGTCACATGGATTTTCATGGTCGTCCATGACAAATAAAATAAGGGTAGGATATGTGTCAAGCTCATCTCATATTATTAAAACATTATTTTTACCTTAAACTACACTAATTACCACTAATCGCGATTAAGAACTTAAAAGTTACTATTCACCAAAAAATTATTTTAATCTCATTGAACCACATTTTACTTCTTAATGAAAACCATGTATGTAGGATTTTTTAAAATCAAATCACAGAAGAGGAAATGTTTTTTTTAAACGAAAAATCAGTTTCTTTAACTACCACTTAGTGGTTTCACTATTCATCAAAAATTGAAGTTTTTCAGAAAGATACCAAAACTTCACCCTAAGCAATATTTGATATTCTGAATTCAAAAATGATGCCTATTTTAAAAAATTCAAATCATATAAGTCACATTAATTAATTTAATAATAAATTCCCGCTGTCATGACAAAAAGCTTGTTTTTATGAAACAATAAGTATCAAAAGATTGACACTAGTTTAAGTCCAATTTCAAAGTAAAATTGATTCCAATGACCACCATTGGATTTAATGGTAAAAATATATTCATATTACACTTTAATAACAATTAAAAATATAATCTAACCATATAATTAATTTAAATGAAAAAGCAGTTTTGATGTGAAATGCAGTATTTTTCACTATTCATTAAAAAAATGAACATTGTCAGAAAAATACCAAAAATTTATCCAATGTAAATTTCAATGTCCCAATCATAAATATTATGTTTATTTTGACAAATATAGGTTATAACATTGTCAAAATTTTGATTTAAAAAGGGTTTTTCATCAAAAGGCAGTAAAACAATCTTTTAAGAATATTAGTGTATTCCATGCATAAGATTGTATTTATTTTAATTTTAAGCCTCTAAAACACTATCTTAATAATTAATAGACATAGATAAAAATATCTATTATTCATTACTTACCTGGGATGTTACATAAACAAATTTGAACCTTATGATTCCAAATATGAAATCAATTTTTCAATATTAAATTTCAATAATTTTTAGGAATTTTTTAATAGAAGTTGAAAAATGGTAAATAAAAATATAGTTAAAGAGAATCTACATTATTAATAATAGAAGGATTTTAAAAAAAATCAAGTTTAGTAAATATTCAAATGGAATTAACTGGGTTATATTTTAAGAAATTAAAATTATATGTATTTGAAACAAATAATAAGCAAAATTGAAAATTGAAACTACACTGATTAAATAAAAATAAGTTATAGTGTTAATTTCTTTTTCTTTTACACCATTCACCAAATATCATCCTCTTTTGAAAAGCCAAAAAAAATTTCTTGTGATTATTTTTAAAATATTATTAACCATGATTAATTAAATATTATCAAATTAAATTAATGAAATTTTATAAATTAGTCTTATTAGCGACACAAAAAAATCAATAAATAAAATAAATACAATTTTTTATAAAAATTTATTCTTGAGGTATTCAATGAATATATTCTCTTTCCTAATCCAGTTTCCGACACTATATAAGTGTTATTTTATTTTATTAAATATATAATCAATAAATTTCTTTAAAATAATTCATCTTTTATTATTATCATAATTTCCATTGATAAAAATATGTTGAGTGTATATATCAATTTTTTGAAAAAATAATTAATTAAATCTAATAAGATCTTATTTAAAATTTAATTCTTATTTTATAGTCATTAATAAGTAAATTTTTATTGAAGAAAACATTCATATGTATATTTTATAAATTTGTTAATATTGATCAAACCCATTATTCCAATGTCTAGGTTATAAGTATCATACTTAAATAATAATATTTCAATGGTATATTGTAGATAGATTTATGGTTGTTATTGTGTATGGTAGAGAAAATCGAACATAGAATTATATAATATCATGGTGTTACATTGATACAGTCATATAACGTGTTATAGGATACTAAAATATAATAATTTTATATATGAATCACATGCATATCATAATGTATGAATATGAGGGTATCTCATAATATGATATCTCTGTTATAGTGTAATTCCAATAGTTTCGATAAGGTTTAACAACTCTCACCAGTAAAAGAGGTATCCAATTATTTTTTATGTAATTAATATTAACCACACATGGTTTTGAATATCATTTACCACACATTTTATTATAAAATCTATAAACCTTCATTAAATAATTAATGACCACTTACATTAAACTGATGCCATTTAATTTTGTAATGTTAGACCAAAATTATTAACCAATATCAAAAATCCATCATTGATTAATATGTGTCCCTTACACCTCCCATACACAAATTTATAAAACATAATAAATTGTAATTATATATTGAAAATAATCCCATGATTAATATCTTAGGAATAAACTGAGAAAAACTCCATAGGAGACCATAAACGATAGAAAATTGGGAAACATGTTGATAATCACTCTTAAAACCTCCTTGAGACAATTGGAAACTGATTCACTAAAATTCTAAAATTATAAATTCACTAAAATATTACCAACATGATAAAAGAAATTTAAATAAATTAATACAATTGCATTCCTTAAAAAAATCTAAAGTAATGTTGTCTGTTCATTTAATCCAGCCAGCCAATAACCAAGAAGAACGAAATCCCAATAATTTGGACCAAACGAGGGTTCATAATGTTTTAGGTCCTATATATGTAAGGCACTTTTTTTATTATGGGGTGTTCAACTATGCCTAAATCATTTCCAAATGAATCCCCATCTGGATGTTGTCTCTCCTCCTCTTTATAAAATATTTATATACTGGAATATCATGGGTGGTTGAAAACTTATACCCAAGAATTAGATGATTCATTACATCCCATGGATACACCAAGGATGATTTACATCATCCAATATCCTATTTTCCATTTTCATCAAGAATCGATAATGATAATGTTTTTATGATCATTGGTTGGGGTATACATACATGTTCGTATTTTTATATTGTATCATGTTATCTTGGTTCATATGTAGAATTCTTGGTATAAGGTTTATTCTTATTTCCCTAGTTTAGTATAATAATTTAAATATCCTAAGAAACATAGATATTTTATCAATGGTTTTTTTATTTAAAATAAAAATCTCAAAATCATGCTTCAATGAATAACTTGATTGTTGTGAAAAAATAGAGTACCCCAATTTCTTCATAATATATGTTATTTCATTAAGGCTGCCAGGTTTTATACTATGATGGGGAGTACCATGTTGAATGAACATTAAATGGACTAATCGTATGTAGATTGTGGAATTTATAATTATTCATACATGAGTGTAAGTTTATTCAATAAATGGTCAACATAATAATTCAATGTCTCAAAATATGTACTCAACTGATGTTAGTGTTACGTGGGTAAAAAATTTCTAGTTTTATGAAACATGTATCAGAGGACATAGAGTCTTCACATATGTAATGCATTATTTTAAAAAAAAGTATATTCACTTCTATTCTTATTGAGTCTCATAAAGAATGGTATTTATCTAATGTATTTTGTGGTTATTCCCAATATAATATTATTACATAAGAACTATATACTAAGGCTATTATTTGGTTTGGCCCTTATACATGTACTAGGATTTATTATATCAATAAAACCAACTGTTATAGAAAAATTATATTTCTGTAGTTTTCAATTTAATATTGAAAAAATATAAATTTTTTATATATTATAGTCAAAAAATTTTTGGTATATTTATTAATTAATAAAATTGTTTATAAAATAATTAATTATAATGTACATAAATGTAATTGATATTATTATTATGATTTATTTAATAAATTATATGAAATTTTTTTGAATTTTATCAGTGAAATATGTTTTACCAAAATATATGAAATAACATGATATAAATTATTTATATTTAAATTTAAATTGTCTCTTATAAAATGTTTATAATTTAAAATAAAAAAAAAATTAAAAATTAAAATTATGAATATGTCATTGATATCAATTTGAATTGTTCCAATTAAATGGACTTATATAGAAATTATTTAAACCACATTAAGATTAGTTTTTTATGATTTATTTTAGTGAGTTTTAGATACTATTTTATATATGATATTTGGATGATAGAAATAATTTACCTAATTAAAATTTGATTATAAAATTTTTATGATTATTTTAATTTTCTTCATTTATAATCACTTCATTATGATCATAAATAGGAATTAGTTCATATTGGAAATAAATCTAATGTGTTTATATTTTTTTATTTTGAGAATGTTTATAATGTATGATAAAATTATAATGTGTTTATAATTATCATAGTCAATAAATTGTTCATAAATTATTATCTCATTCTAAAATATTTTTATTGTTAATTTATAAAAAAAATTATTTTCTTTATTAATGAATATAATTTTTATATTATGTATTACGATATATTCTTTAGTTAATTTGGTCAATCTACTTATATAGGTTATCAAGAAAACATATAAGTAGATACAAGAAAGGAAAGATATTGTATTAAATTTTATTTTACCATGACATTTCCATGTATTGTGATTTGATGTTGAATTATTTTATTAAAAATGATTTTTATATATGTTTCTAGAATTATAATTGAATTAAAATATATTTTAAGCAAATATTCACTAAGTAGAGGGATTTTTTGTCAGACTAGTCTCCAGCTTCGATGTTTTTTACATGTTAATAAAAATGAGTATTATCTATCTGTGGATCCCAGATTTCTCATTTGGGGATTATTGATTTCATATAATTCTATATATTATGTGTTTTTTTAATATCCCTTAAGAGTGGGATGCACTTAAACATGTATTATTATGGTAGGTCATTAATTTGAGATTTTAAGGAAAGCTATGAGTTGTGTAAGGAGTTACAAATCAACACAGGTTGAATATATTGATGTATTGGAAGGAATAATATTTAAAACTAAATCATTTAAAGAATTCAAGAATAAATGGAATAACAAATGATAGTATAGTGAGGTTAAATCATCTTCTTAAAATAAAATGTGTTAAATTCCTTCTAAATAAATCACACATCAAGAAGACAATTATTCAAGAAAATAGTGTCATTCTATATATAGGATTCCATTGATTATATTGTGTATGGCATGGATGGTATGCCTAAACCCCTGAGTTAGGTATCCAAATTCTATTGTTAGATTTGGGTTACACTTTTCTATGAAAAAATTAGGAATGACACTAGATGAATATAGTTGATTATATTTCAATATGAATGATTTATAAAATGGAATATTGACTCAACTATCTATGTGAAATTAAAAATATAATTGAGATGATTCCTCAAATAAAAAACATGGTGGTGATATTATAATTATTGTAGTCTCATTTCGTAGTAAAAAATGTGTCTCAAATCACTCATATATTTGTTGATTTAAAAATTTATCATTATTTTTGTTTGATTACATTTAATGATAGTCCATATTAAATGATTTTAAAATATGATAATAATATGATAAAATCATATATTCTTTATAAAAGAAATATCATCATGAAACATGACATAGAAATGATTTCCTAAAAATTGTATAATATTAATGTATGTAACTCAAAATACTAATATCAAAATAAATGTCCTCAAGTAATTTTTTTATGAATAAGATCAATAAATTCCTGATTAGTAAATTGATTAATCAGTCCAAAAAGTTGATAAAATAGGTGCATATTAGTATAATTTAATGATTCATTTGTGGCTTAAATGGAATTAGATGCAACATTACAAGGGGAAAAATTCTATTATAATGTAGACAATGTGATTTACTATCCTGATGTCTATGTGATATTGAATATATGCACCAATGATTTTTTTGGTAATGAGATTTATAGAGTTGGAGATGTTCGAAAAAATAAGAATGAAATAAAATGATTACATTATCCCTAAAATATTGGGAATAATGAACTGAAAATGTGACGTTTCTATTCTTGTTTTATGTTGATGGTATAAGTGTGTAAATATTCAAAACATAAATAAAAAATTAATTTACAAGGATAAAAAATGTTTATTCAAAGAAACAATAGAGTTCATTGATAACAAGAGTTATCAATAATGATTAATTATTCCATAGGATTTAATTAAACAAAAAAAATAAACGGGCTTAAGAAAGTCCATGGAATGTCCTCTTATGGTATAAATTTTATAAAAATTATATCTTAGATTTAAAAATTTATATTATAAAAATTTTACGATTTAAATTTTTTGATATGAATGTTCCCAAAATAAATGTATGATTTAATAGATATGGTCCTCAATAATTATAATAGTGGGATGGTTTTACTAGATGGTAATGTTGATATATGGATGGAAGTACACACATATATATATATATGTAATTATTTTGACAATACCCTTGAAGGTAAAACAAATATAGGGTTTATTA
Organism: Viscum album; assembly: GCA_963277665.1. Lineage (NCBI taxonomy): Eukaryota > Viridiplantae > Streptophyta > Magnoliopsida > Santalales > Viscaceae > Viscum > Viscum album. The sequence continues at coordinate 1,708,302,136 of OY728165.1, read as the reverse complement.
TGAAGTCTATCATATATTATATTTTTAAAAAGATCTTATGTATGGTTTCATTTTGTATTTAAAATGATTTTTATGTGAATAAAAATTATTCCAAATTTTTAAAGGAAATATCCACTTTATCTTTATTTAATATTGGTTATATATATGTATATATTGATATAAATTCATGATGTTTATTGATAATTGACCTCACAGAGTATGGTTTTGAGTAATAATTAACCAATTTTAATCGTAATGTATAATAGATTATTGTGAAATATTAATATTACCATTATTATATTATTGAATCGTGATATAAGGTTTTAATCATATGGAAATTTTTTTTCACTAGACTACCCCCAAAATTATGACATTGAGTATTGTACACTATGTCCTTGGTATACTAAGGGTGTCTCAATAATTTTTACAATACACACCACCAATCATTAGTGGGATACCATAAATGAGATCCATCATACATTGATACCATTATTTTTAAATCCATGATTCATAGATAATAAAAATGTGGTTTATTATATTGTTGACTCTATTATTAGTTAGAGAATATCTAAGATGATATTTTCTCTCCCTTATAACTTGTATGAAATTTGTATCCTTGATTGAGACAGACATAAGATGTATATGACCATAAATTGATAGAGTATATTATGTGTGTATAAATTTGGATGAATATTAAGTGTTCTATTCATCCTCATAGGGTATTGTCATATGATGTGTTAATTGAAATAGTTAGTATATAATTTATGAATAATGAGCATATGAGTTGTATATATTGTATTAACAAGATATATATCCATTGGTCAATTGATGAATTGGAAAATGGGATCATATGAGAGTTCATTATTACATATGATTCCATTGGAATACATATGTATATTGATACAAGTGTTTAATAGAGACATTCCAGGTCATTTTATAGATTTTATAGAAATAATTCTTTTCTATATGTTGTTCGTAACATACATATTTTGATTTAGTAATTGAAAATATTTTTGTACACTACAATGACACATGGGGTCAAACTATGTGGTTCATTAAAACGAGGATTAATTTGGTCTTACATGACAACAATATTTTTTTACATTTAATATAAAATTGATTTTGTTTTGGTACATATAAATAAATTCATATAATTTATTAAAATTTAATTATAATGAAATAATTACTGAAGAAATTTTTGATATATATCCAAAAAATGTTACGGAATGTTTTTATAAGTTATTTAAAATGTTACAATATATTGTGAAGCATAATAAATCCTGTAAGGAATAAATGTATGTGTGATATTGAAGGTGATATTCTATAAATCCCTAAACCCACATGATAATATTTTTACTATTTTGTAATGTATGATTTTAGAAATTTGGATGATATTCCATGAAAGGGATGTAAAAATTCTTGTAACTATTTTGACATGGTGGTGTAATATTAAATGATAATGTTTGATAAATTATTTTAGAAATATTTATTTACAAAGGATTTTATTAACCTGAAAAATGGGAGTATTTTGACTATTTTTAAATAATTTTATGCAAAATCATTCCATAAAAGTCTTATAATGTTGCAGTAAAAAATATTATATTTTAATTAACTCCTAGATTGCTAAATTTTTATATCATTTCCATTATGATTGATACAATAATTCTGCCTAAGTCCCAACCAAATATCTCACCATTAGGTTGTTATATCTTCTCCACTATATTTTATAATAAGATATTAGCATGTCGTTCAAGGATAGATACTCATGTTCAAGTGTTGGGAGATTTAAAAAAATGCATGGATATAATCTGATCCCATATATAGTGTATAAAGGGAGGGAGAGATGTAGAAAAGGTAAAACTTCCTATAGAAAGGATTACGGGAGGGAGAGAAGTGAAAAATGGTCAATTCCTCATAGGAATATTCCAAATTAAGCAAAATAATATCAAAATTGGTTTAATATAAAAATACTATAACTAATAAAATTACCCTATTAAATAAAATATGTTATAGGATTAATAGGTACATAGTAACTCCACACAAGTAAAATGATACTCCACCGGGTACTCGGTATCCATCACTGGCCACCCAATAGTCATATGAAAAGGGAACCCCTCCATAGGATGTTCACTAGGTACCCAGTATAACCAAAAAATCTACCATGTAGCCTAATTCATCTACCAATTGACAATTTCCAACCCCGAAACCATTAAAACTAAAACAATTCCTTAAAAATATAAGACACCTCCTAATAAACCCCTATATAAGTTTTTTAATGTTATCTAAGTTATAATTCCTAACCTAGAACCAAAAATTATGATAAATCAATGATTCACTCTAATTGAAATCTAGTCAATTTCCAACTATAGTGTAAGAGAATTTTACCAGTTTATAAAACATACAAAATGTAATGAATTACTTCCCCCTAATTATTAGGATAAACTAATAAAAATGAACTATCGAAAAATAATTTTATATGAAATTATATCACCAATGATCAAACTAAGTTTAGGATTTCTCATGGACCATTAAGAATCACGATAGTTTTCTCAATTGAGGAGTTCATGTCTAAAATAATATTATGTATAGTATCCTAAAAATATTTATATAAAATAATAGTTCATAATACACCTTTAGAAATTATGTTCATCAATGATATTCTAGATTATATTTTATTATATTTAATTATAAAAGAGTTTATCTAATCATTAAGCCTTTCTTTCACTATAAAAATATTCTATATTTTACCTTATTTTTCAATATGTTTCAAATAATATTTTAGCCAAACATTTATTTACGATATTAAATTATATCTTTACATCTCAATAATTAAATAATCATAGATCTTTACTATACAAAAATTTTTCAATTCATGGTCAAAATGACAATAATTATATCTATAAAAAAATGTGGGATGAGGAAAATGATTCCTTCATATTTTCAAATAATATACATATGATGATAAGATATTTTTTTCTAAACCATACTTACCCTGACATAGTCACATATACATCAATTTTTATTCTTTTTAAAAAATTGCAATAAAAAAATTGATTGAACAATAATGAATATAGATTTTTTTTATTTTCATTCCTTAATGTTTGAACAACATTGTGTTTCCATTATGAAAATGGAAATTTTTTATTTTTCAATTGCATAATATTCTCCTATAGGAAATAAATCAAATATATGTCTTTAAATTTTATACAAATCCTAATGATTTTTTATAATTTTATATGAAATTCACAGAAAACCATGAGAAAATTTATTTATATGATAACTTTATTATATATGAATGTTCATAATCATCCAGATCTATAGACACTATCATCCTATAACTTAACCCATTTCATAAATAAACTATTCACTCAAATTATTTAACTATAGTGAAAACACCATTTACATAATTGTTAATTTCACATTATGTACATTTACATGATTTCATTGTTTATATATAATGTATATGTACATTATAATCCCTAGGAAACAGAATAATTATTGATTATGCACTGTGGTGTTATATTTTAAAATATCCATTGTCATTTTTTATAAAAAATATTCTATAAAATTACTAATTGGATGAATCAATAATAAGATATATATATATATATAGAATTATCCAAAATTTTCTTAGATATATCTATATATGATCTCGTTCCATAAACATATTAGTGCCTTCATGTCTTATACAAAATTATTATAAGAAATTAATTTAAAATTCTCTTGCAATTTTTTCAATAAACACACCATTGAGACCTAATTTTTTTTGAGTTCAATAATCTTCACCTTTGGGTTTTTTAGAAACACCTTCATACATTACAATTTTTAGTGCCTTATGATTTCTTCCTTATCATTAAGGTAAATCCTAGCATCAATAATAAATATCCATGTGATTAAATGTCGCCACTTTAGTCCCATATCTGTTAAACTAAATATAATTAAAATGGGTATGTTAAAAATTTTCTATAGTATATAAAGAGAAAGTAAGGAAAATATATTTTTCATATACCTAAACAAACAACACCATTTATCATTGATCAATTTTTCATAATAGATGAACCTTAGTCCTTTCAATCCTCCACACCCTTTATGAATAGAATTTACTTTCTTTTAAGTATTTTTTCTCCTCATTTTTTATTTTCATAACTCCACCATTTAAAATAAACTCATAGATATGATAAAATAATATTTCATAGGATAACTAGCACATCAGAAAACATGTTATTATGTTATGTATATTTATATTAAAGAGATTTTATCAATTTAAAAAATTAAAAGGAAATATTTTAACTCCAATTTCAACATCTTTTACTCAAAAACATTTATTCGGGGTAATATTTTCATTAAAATAAAACTCATAAACATTTTACCCTGAATTATTCAAATACTCTCATTATCATCATATGATTAAAAAATTTATTCATTGTTTTATTCAAGAACTTGATTATATTTAATAATATTGACATATTTGAATGGGAACATACATTTAATCATTTTATTAATGAATAAAAATCATTTACCTAAATTGAATATCCATAAAAATGAAATCATTTTTTGAAATCATAAATATTTCTACACTTTAATTCATTATTTAGGATATATAAATTAAAAAAATAATTATTTTTTGGAATTTATTTTCCTTTGTAACAAATATCATAATTATACTTTTTTAATAAGGCTAAAATTTATGAAATATTATTTAAAACACTAGCTTATAAAATGATACCATCATTCCAATGAAAAATAATTTATGATCAACATCTTAATTTACATGTTATTTATGTTTTAATTAGTTCGCTGAACAATTCAATAGTTTATGGTGTTTAATCATTTGTGAACGTGTCCATTATCCCTCAATTATCAGAACACTTATATTCTTTTTGAATTAGTAATTTTGGTCCATGATCATATCTTAATATGATATTTTTTAAAAATAAACTTTCACACACTTTAATATCTCTATTTGTGTAGTTAAAAAAATCATATTTTATGAAATATTTGAATCAATAAATCTATCATTCTATAATAATCAATAAACAAAACATAATATCAATTTCTTATACTAGGAATTCGGTTAATATTTTCACATTTATCAACATAGTAAATATTAAACATATCTATATAGATATTATTTTTAGTCTTGTATATATTCCATATCATTTTTTTATATTCAGATAAATTATGTTCCTAAACAATACAAATTGTGGTTATAAATTTGAATGTTTTATACTTCGTAAATTCCTAAATTTAGTGTTGATTTATCTTTTAATGATATCAATGCCTCAGTATATATTAATTCTCATTTTAGAGGAAACATATTTCATTATAAATATATATTTAACATATGTGTCCTCATATTTATATTTCCTTTATTACTAAAACTCCATATGTCCTTATTATTGTGATGTTTTCAGACATAAAATTTATGAAATTTATAAGTAAGAATATTGACTTGAATTAATTTTATTATACCTTATCCAGTTTATGAATATTATTTAATCTATTTTCAATTTTATATTTACAATAATTTAAATTTGAAATTCTTTTATTGTTATTAATTAATATTTTAGAAATGAATAGATCTATCCATTTAGACATTTTACGCTTTATAAAATTAATGTTTTGAATATATAGGAGGAAAAATATTATCATGTTTCTATATTCCATAACTATTAATAGACATAAGTCTTGTATGAATCATGATGAACTTTTGAATATTTCTCATATTTACCCAATTACATAGACTAGTTGAGGGATGCCTCCCTATATTTACTATAGTATTATTTTGTGGATAATCATATTCTTCCTCTAAAAGAGAAAATCTCATTCTATTATTTTTTTCACTATTTTATTTTGATAATGTATCCTTAAATACAGTAATTTCATCATTATGGTTATTTACTAGATATATTTTAAAATAAAATAATTTTTAAATATATAAATATATAATAAAATATAGTAACCTAATTTTTTTATCCATTAATGAAATTGAAAATAAATAATAAAACACCTTTGGTATATTTTTATATCTACATATTTTATTATCTTCTTATGAGAAATAAGAAAAATTAACAAAAAAATATAATATTTTTATAGATATACAACAAAATATAATGTGGAATTTTTCTTGTTCTTTATTTTTTTTTTAAAAATTATTAAATTTACAAAATATAATTAATTTTCCAATAAAAAACACTATAACTCACTACAGGATTTATCTTCTCGGGATTTTAGTTATACCCCCAATCTTATATAACTTCATAATGTTTTAATGGTTTTGAAAAAATATTATAGAATTATTAAATAATTATTATCAATATATTTATATTTTTCACCCCCTTTATTCCAAAATTTCAAGGAATTCTTAATAGTGCTTCCAAATGAATGATTTTCAGTCCATCCTATGAATTTATTATATCATAAATGACATTATATTCAATATCCCATGGTAATTTTCTCATATCCTTACTCATAGTAGTATGTAATTAAATTTTTCAATATTATTATTCCACATTTAAATTACACTGATACATTTAATTTTTCTAATTTTTTTAATAAATTTCGAGCCATTCAGTTTTTTAATTCTTCCATTAATTTCATATTTTTGTTTATATATATTTATATAAGTTTATAAATTTTGAATAAATAATATTTTATTCTTCGCATGGTTTTTTTTGGATTCCAATCTCATCCAAGTATACATATAAATTTAATTTCAAGACAACAATTCATTGATATGTTTTGGAACAATCTACAACTTTTTATTATAAATTATTTTAATTTATAAGAACTATTAAATCCACAATGTTGATTAAATAATATTTGATATCAATTTTTATTTTTTTAGAATACACATATTAATTTGTGAAACCATGATAGATTTTCATTATAAAAATTAATCAAACTATATTTCATATTTAAAGATATATTTTAATTATAATAATCTTATTTATTATTATATAAATTAATTTGATACGTAACACTCCCATTCCCAATAATGTTACATTAAATTTTTGAAATTTGTTTTTTTTGTTTGAAATTTTTCTTTTCCACCTATGATATTAGAGGTGAGTAATTTTCTTATTCCCTCTATATTTTCATCCATCAGTTCATCTTTCACAATGAGATTTCTTATGGTCTTAAATTACATCTATATAGTGTACCTTTGTATAATGGGCACACCATTCATCAAAATATCATTTTCTAAAAGTGTGTTCTAGGTAAAATCAATTCGTAGATTTTTGTGACACCTTTATTCAATAATTTAAACCACAGATTATAATATGTATGAAGTATTATTGTACTATGATTGAAGATTATTATACAGTTGATTTCATCACCAATACTATAGAAACAATTGAGAACATCAATTTTTTATTTAGTTAACATATAAATGGATTCCACTGGAAATATATATTGATAGATAGATTTTTTTCTATATGAAATATATATTTTTATCCACGATTGTTAAGTTAAAGTGTTTTAAAAAGTTATAATTGTCTTAAATAGATTATATTAAAAAACACTAATATATATCAAAGTTAATCTTTTAAATTATCCAAGGGCAATCTGATATTTTTCTATGAAAATATCAATAAATTCTTCCCGAATCATATAATTTCAAAAACCAACTTCTTCTGGATATCAAATAATATTTCTATAATTTATATATAAATATTAATAATCTTAAAACATATAACATATATGTGACTTAATACTTGTGTAAAAGATATATATATTATACTAAACCCCCCTAATTTATTAAATTTCTATGTCATTATTAACATTAAAAATTAATAGGGTAATTTCCTATCATAAACTATAAAAATATGAAATTCTATATAAAATGAACTCTCCTACACTAGAGTAAGAACCTCATAAATATTTATTTCGATTAAATGGTCATTACATGGATAATATAATATAAAAGTCCATTATTTGATTATATATAATTAATAGGGATGGTTTAGTAGATATAAAAAGTAAATTGCTGAAGATATAGGTTTGAATAGCCTTATTGGGCATTATTCCAACCCACATACATTATATATCATAATCCACTTTTATTATAAAAATTTTGGTGTATCCTCCATGTCATTAGATTTATAAATTTTTTCATAAACTATAGTTGTGTTATTCAATCCCAATAGTTATGGGTTTCATTCAAATAACATTATTGTGCCTTCCCTTCTATGATTTTTAATTTATATATTATTTTTATTTTTTGAATATTGAAACAACACTAATATATTATATTAGTAGAATATATGATATCAATTGACATAAAATTGGTTTTCATAATATTTTATTCCATCCACTATAATAATATTATTTTTTCTTAGTAAGGGATTTCATGGAGGCATTATGATGAATGTTTTTTAACTTCACTTTTATGTTCTTTAATTTTATATTGTTTGATGTAATAAAAGACATTCCATGCTAACTATGATGAATTTAAAATCCATTTTTTTTTGTTATCCCATTCAGAATGAATAATTTTAATTAACATCATTAACTATAATTGAAATTCCCATGATTATCTATATAACTACTAACAAAACATATGAAATAAACCCCAAATAAGAAACTCATTTTCTAAACTTTAGATATGGATTTTACACGGTAGGTTTATGCTCATCTCATAGACCTGATTCTAGTGTTTCAGTTCAGGGGAAGAGTTTAATATATGATTTCATTTTATTCCATATATTGGTCCCCTATCACTATGCCATTATTATTAGTTTTTTGGTAGAATGAAATATTAAGGGATTATTTTTTTCACCTTATTTTTGATTTAGTGTTCCTTATTTTTTAAAATTCACCATTCTCTAAATTTAATTTCATCCCAAATTTGTAATTATTTTTTACTATAAAAACTATTTGAATGAAATTCTAATACAAAAATGATCTCAAATATGAAATGTGAAATTCCCTTTTATATCAGTGTATAGACTTGAAAATGGTGGGGGTGAATCAGATGAATCAAATTTAAACAAATAATAATTCTCTTGGAATCCTCTAGTATAAAATGAATTTAACCAATATTACTAGTTAATATAGTTGAAATTATTTTATCTTTTTACATGGAAATTAATGTATTTATATTTTATAGTGTGCAATGTAAAATAATTAGAAAATATTTACAGGCTTCGATGCCAGGGCCCACTGCTTTACATTATTGGTATGCCTAACTCATGATTTTTCAAATAGATTTTCTTTAAAACAAGTTTATTAAAACATGTATAATCCTCAAACAACTAGTTTATCCCACCCCAACAAAACTGTAAAAATGTTTTCAAATTCTAGAATCAATCATGATTTAGTTTGGTTATCACACAAATAACTCATCTTTGAGAATTTTCAAATCATACTGAATTAATCACATTCTATCAATATGATGTGAATTCATTGAATATATTACATACCGTTCCTCATTGTGGTGAATCCAAATTCCTATGGTGATTGATGATCATTAGCTGATATTATTTCATTTCACATAGAAAACATTCCTATGACTTTGTAAAAACTTTTTTATTGGATTCCTCAAACGTTTCCATGCATAATAGTAACATATGCCCAATTTTTCAATCAATAAATTTTCTTCTTCATTCTTATTCTTCTCAACATTAAATATATAATATCTGAATAGTGGTTTCAATTTTATTCTTCTTCATCTTACATATGTAGATGGTTATTATCTTTTTCATAAGAATGACAAACTCATAATATTTTTTGATATATCATCCTGATCTTTACCAAAAACTACACGTGCATTACGAACTCGTAAACCCACAACCTCAATTTTATTTTTTTTATTGCTACATATGTCACTATGAATTGTTATTTTATATTTTGAAATATATAATATCCCCATAAAATTAATTTAAAAATATCCTAATTTAATTCATTTTTTAAGTTTCTTCCCATTATCTCTTTATTATATTGAACTCCTAAATACTTCATCCTAAATTTTTTTTCATTAACTCCCATGCATTTTTTCCATTCTTAATTCATATTTTTTTTAAACTTGTCTTATCTTGTAGTATCTCTTCTGAATTCTTCAATATTCATCATGATATACTTCAATAAATATAATCATATCTATAAATTATTGTCTTGGATCATAGATCATAGAAACAAAATGTTTGTTTATATCCATAATGAACAATATTAGAAAATTAAATATTATCATTCTTTCGAATCACATTATATTATAACTCTTGATGATCCTATTTTTATAGATTTCCAAAATAATATCCAACTGAAATATTTTATCTCAAATTAAATATTGTATGATCATATTAAATTATCATAAATTCTATGATTTTTCTAATATGGATTATAAATGTCATAGGCAGGATGAAATTTTCTAATAAATGATGTTATTGAAAATCGAATGTCACACATGATTTATCATTTGATAATTTCATCATTTATTTTTCAAAATTAAAATAATAGATGGAAATAACATATATTTAGCTTAAATCATATAAACTAATGTTTTTTAACTTTGATACATTTTGAAACTCTCAAATATGACATTCAGAATGAAATATCCTTAATATAGATTAAATATATTAGGACCAACTTGAAATGAAATCACTTTATAAATTTCCCCTTTTTTCAAATTTCATTTATCCTAAAAGAACATATTTGATAAACACAAATATATATTTTGGATCACTCTCACCAATTATCTAATTTATTTGATATCATATATAGAGTGAATTAATTATTTTTATTGTCATTTATGAAAACTTCATTTTCTTTATTTCAACTATATTACATTGGATGTATTTTTTCACTAAAATATCACATTATCCTAGAAATTGTCCTCTATGTAAATGAATTCATATAAAAGTATCTCACATTTAACAATTTAGTTATCGAAATTAATTATAAATCAAATATCTTATAATATAATTTTTTAACTCCATATTATTATGTGACTATAAGTGTTGGATAATTTCTTTTGTAATTTTTAAAAATTGATTCTTCAGAACAAAAAATATCGATTTTTATCAAATGGAATTTATTCATATGAATATAATTTCCATTCAATATTAATAACATAAGAAACATTTATGAATACTCTAAATTAAAATTGAATGCCTTAAAATATTTTCAAACACATTACTGTATGTTCTAATGTCTAAAACATAAAAAATTATCAATCTATAATGTTTCCATGATCACTTATTCTCCTTCATTTTCATTTACACGTCACTATTTATAAAACCATCTACCATTATTTTTTATTCATGAAACACGAAAAATTATATATTATTATATCCATGTATTTTTTTTCTCATTAATCTAGCTATTTTTTTAGAAATTTCAACTTATTTCATACCACAATTTAGAGTATTGTACAATCCATAAACAAAAACTAAAATGGATTGAAACATAAAAAACATATAATATAAATCCAAATTATTATATATAATAAATCCTATATTGTCAAAATATTTATTGATTTCATGATTTCCATTTCATAAAATAATTTTTTATTATATTTTTCCATTCTTCATAATTGAAACAACTTGTGCTACATTTAACTGACCATGGTTGATCCTTCAAAAATATGTGTGAATTAATTCTTTGATAGTTAGTGTAACAATTATCAAAATACATGTTCTTAAGTAGGAACACTAATATTTTAAAATACCACTCATGGGAAGACTCTTCTTTAGGTATTGGATGGATAAACCAATCCATCACTAGTATCATCAGTACCGAGTGATAACATTGAAAAAGGAAACACAATTCATTGATATCAAACAAAAATTCATCCCAGGGGAAACTTAATAAACCCTATGGATTTTAATTCAATTCAAAATTAAATTCAATAGTAAATGAAAATATTCACCCACAAATTGATTATATAAGGTAAGGATATAAAATACATCTAAACCTAAATGACGGTGTGTTCCCATCCCCTGGAAATACCATCATCATCTCCCATTAAATTCATCCCACATAATACTATCCGTCATATTATATTATTTGGATCATAAATTTTGAGATAGGTATGGAACAAAATCATTATTATCAATGAACAATAAATTAATCCCTCTAGGACAATGTTGTTGAGCCTGACATAAAAAATAGATTTTAGGAATTATATAATAATGCTTTCGAAGATGATTTCTTATATGTTTCTAGCTTATATTTTCCCTTATTAGGGATTGTACAAATAAAAATATCTCATATATGTATTACCCAAAAAAATAAATAATTGGTGGGACTGTGAAGAATAAATATTTAATAGAAATTAAAGAATTATTATAAAAATACGATTTTCATAAGGTCCCCCTCAAGTAATTAGCCATATAAAGCATACAATAGTAATATTATTATAGAATAAAATTCATAAAATTATATTTATAGTTTAAACTGATACTGCATGAAATTTCTTCCCAACATGATGGTAATTTTATCTAAATATATAATCACCACAACCTTTATTCAAATCTCACCACAAATCCCCTTTTTATAGAAAGATCACAGATGTTTGGGAATATAGTGGACGTCAATGTCTCTTCACTTATAACACAATGGATGATATGAGCTTCACCACTAATTAAAACACTACATTATATACCTAAAGTGTATTGTCTTCTTTATAAGATATCAATATTTTGAAATGTTGCATTTATTTTTAATTATTGTTAAATTTATTTTAAATTGGTTAATGTTGTGTTTCAATACTGTAGGGATGATCTTATGGTTGTCATAGTGGATTGGGGAGTGAATAGGTGGAATAATACATACTAATATTCTTGAGGCATATTTGTTGCGTAGTTTAAAAAACTGGATTCCATAACCTAGTGGGATGATGGAAGGAGGATAATGATTTAGAATACATGTTAGGTTTCCTAGAAAACCTTGTATCATGAGCCTATAGAATTATGTAAAGTGAATACCTACTTTATTGTTCATAAAATCGTGTGTGTAACTTGTAAAACCATTAAAAATGGATTCTTATTGGACAAGGGGTGCTGCATAGTTGGTGCATGTTATGGAAAACCCAAAATCATAAATTTTAACCCCATTAAAAATGGTTATTTTGAGATTTTCTCTCCAAAGATTATTTTTTCCTACCCTATTATACAACCCTTTCAAATCCCTGCAACCTAGGGGTGATGTAAGAGCTATCCATCACTCCAATGAGGAATATATGTCAATTATTTGGTATATGAATATCTATTTAGTACACATTACAGATCTGGGTAAATCTTTAACATTGTTTCCATATATTTTCAACAAGAGGTATTCTGTGGTTGTTTGAATTTATTTGGAAGATAATAATCCATATTCGTAGTAATTTTTCATATCACTATTTGAGGTTGTTTAAAAAAAATAAATGGTTGTGGTTATATCAGTTGTTTTCTTTGAGTATGAGATATATGGACTACAATATTTTTTCCATAGTCATGATATCTCTCTTGTGTATGATTTTTTGCGGTGTTTCCTTGATTAATTTTTTTATTTTTCTAAGAAAATAATATTTGGAAATAACTTGACTGTTGAGACCCTTCACATACCCCATTGACTCCATTTTAAATTTTAAACTGGGCATAGAGATGTTCATGGGATATGAAGACCACTTTAATTTTATGATATGAAATTGTAAATAATTATACATAGATATTATATGGTGAACAAGTTGTAATAGTAATCGTTATATGGAATAAGAAAAACTTCTATTTGGTATATCATGCGAATATGTTTATATTAAATATTCAGAGGTTCAATTAAAATGTTTAATTTTCTATTCTCATTAAATTTTCAAAAAAGACTTTTTAAATGGTTTGAATGGATTCTGATCTGGTTTTGGTTTTCAATAAAATTAAATAATGTTATAAGGTTGATTAATTTCTTGAATGAGGTGTTGACATAAATGTTATGTTTATAGGTTTTTTCAAATGGGTCTCAGCTATTGATTTGAAAATATGGTATGCTTTCTCTTACACAAAGTGTTTTGATGGTTCTATTGATGATTTTGTTAAAAAATTATGGTCTTGGACCATGTATGGTTTTTTAAAATGGTAATAACCATGTTTTAAATGTGGATTCCAAATTTTATCATGGTGATTAGTTTTCATTTTTTACGACATGCGAAAAAGGGGTGGTTCTAATTGAGACATTTTTTATCTTAATGGTTCATGGGGACATCGAAAAATAGAGAATTGGTAAGGGTATTAAAAATTGAAAAATTAATAGAGGTTCACCATGGATGATATTATGAGAAAATCTAAATATTAAATATTATGTTACATGAATAAATGAAATTATTAATAATGAGGTGGATTATGATGTTGGAAAATTCATTCCTCATCCATGTTTTGTGTGTCGCATTGACACTCAAGGAACCCCTTGTATTATATATGGATGGTGTGGTGTTGGACTGATTCCCATATCCCTTGGGTGAGGCAAATTGGATCTATAAGAACTTATATGCACCATATTTCATAGATAGTGGAATAATGATCCTAACCCCATGTGTATGGAAATGTTCTTCCGTATCACTATTTGGGTGATGAGACATGAAATTATGAATTTTAGTTTGATACATGTACCACTTATCTTTGTTTTATGACACGTAAACTATATAATATATGGTTTTATTGAAGGAAATATTGTTTTGAATCTAGGTTGTATATTTGGATTGATGATCCTTCATTTCCGACCTATTCCCCTAATGATTAATGGTTCAACAGACCTGTGTGAACCAAATCACATTAAATCGGTATGGGTATAACCTATAATCACAAATAAATATGGTTAAAATAATATTATTAAATAACAAAATATATTTTATCTATTTTTTAGTTACATTACATCATTATACACTTATATAAATTTATTATTGATATAAAAACCATTGGTGGTAGATTATTGAGTTATACTCACACTATGAAGGAGGTATTGGGTGGTCATGTGGGTAGACCTCACTTGTGTGAAGTTTGAGCTATTATATGAATATATTGAGGATTCCTAAAGTTTAATTAGAAGGATTTTCCAGGTATTATGTTTAATGGATTGAATTAGTGTTTAAGCCTATTATGCTACTATACGACTCATGGGAATCTGAGTATGGATCAGGAAGTGGTTTCACAAAATCCTAAAAGATTGAAGTTCTTGGTGAGGTTAGGATAATAAGAACGTACCAGAGATACATGATGAATATGGTATGTGTGAACATGTGGCATAGGAGAGGCACCATTATAGTGTGATCGAGGTGATGTGAGCCAGCTACGAGTGGGATCATTAGCTAATGGGGCGATATGAACTACCATTTGGGAGTTCGTTGAGAGTTGATTGTGTCATGGATGGAGGACATGTGTAGTGGGGTGGTTGTGGTGCCATAAAAAACATTAGTTAACAAATTATTAGAAGAGATTCATGAGGTGGAAGTGAGTTTTGGTTTAGAAATACCCCTCAAATTGTACTGTCTGAATGTGGATGAGAAGCTTGAAAAAAAGAGACTAGAGGTTGTTCCATGGTGATGAAAAATATCAAAAACTAAATGTGAAATTATTAATAGATCAGTTGTGGTGCTATGAATTAATGATATATCAGTATACTCCTAGACTCAATAGGATCACACCATATATCTCGACAATCTCCCATGTAAACAAAGATAGGGAGGAGTCTACACATAACAATATATAAATATCATTCTAAGTTGATGAATGGTTATCATGGGAATTTCACTCATTGAGTAGTGCATGTGAGGTAGAATTTTGGGCGGTGCACCAAATAACATTGTTAGTAAGGGCTTCTTAATGAAGTACATGATAGAAAATTCCTTTTGGTTTCTTCACCAGATGTCGAGAATGGGTGATAGTTGATGTTTTGTGTTTTCACTCAGTTGGGGATGAGGAGGATATGTCCTCTTATAGGGTTATGTGATGAATGGAGATTATAATATTGTAATTAGAGTTTCATAATTAATATGTTGACAATGAATATCCAAAATGGGGTGATTTGTTTTAATCACATGGGTTAAAACTTGCACATTGGAAGGATCAATAGAATATGGCACTGAATGTGGGTGGATTATGGTGGAACTAGGATTAAAGTGATAATCGATACAAGATTTTGTTATCTACTCTAGATAGTTATAAAAGTTATCTGAGGTTCCTAAGATGGAGGAAGGTCTATAAGTGTAGTATGGAAAGATGTTTCATTCAAGATAGAGGGAGTTATAGATATATGATATCACTGGGAGTTATGTATGGACTCCAATTTGAATGCTCAGGTCATTTTGAAATGCCTCTAAGAGTAATGGTATTAAGAACTTGTATGGTGTTTATTTGTTGGATGTGGGAAATGGGAATTTCATATTTTTTTCAAGGACTTTCTGAATTGGAATAACATATGTGATGAAATATGTATTTTGGGAGGCACATCGATCATGTCACTATGAAACTGATAGATTCATTGTTAATGAAATACTAACATTTAGAAAATCCATTTTTATTCATAGTTAATCCATTGATAGAGGGTAAAAGTCTATTCAAAAGGGGATTTTATTGCTGAGAACAACTGCCAATGTTACTTTTATATCTGATGGGTGTTTTGGTACAATAGGTTAGAAGCCTCACTATGTGCACTATGAGATCATAAATTCAAGGTTCTGGAATTATTTTTCAATAGTGGTGAGTTCAATCATTAATTAATGACTAAGATAAGGTAAATCATATCATGGGGTGAACCATAGTTCTAAGGGGTAAACAAGAAATAACACTAGTTATTTTTTTATTGATGGGATAAAATAAGAATTATCATGATCTTTTGATTATGACCATGAGAATTGTATCGAGGTTTATTACTTGAGCACGTTGAGTTGATTTTAGTACCTTCATGTGTTTCGAGCATTTTGGTTAGAACAAGTCCTTTGGTAATCATAGATAGACCTAGTATAGGGTTTTTTGTTGAATGAACATTTACTCCATTTAGTTTATTTGAGTTTGGGTAATCAATAGAATATTAAATAGGGTAAATTTTTTCTCAAGTGAGATTTTCCATTGATATTGTGGATGATGTAAGTCACGTGGAGTATTGGATGGTTCTTTAACACTAATATAGTGTTATTATTGATGTTATTATATGTCACTAATTCAATGGTATTACATTGATATTTCTCATGCGGTTGGAGTTGATGTCGTTGAGTTGAAGTTATTACATGCTTTGAGGAATTTCATAATTGTGTTATGAACTACTGTAGTGATAAAATTATTTAGGGTAAGATAATTCCATTATTCTAATTTTTGTAAGACATTTCCATTTTTAGAAAAAACATAGGAGAGGGAAGGTCAAAAGAGGTCCCAATTTCTGAACCCTTAGTGCATTGGAGGTCTAATAATTCCAGTTATTTTTACTCAAGTGGAGACTATTATCAGGTACATAGCTTGTTAGATCTCTAAATTTTAATATGGTGCGATTTATTTAATTTTAGGTCAAACTATATTTTATTTGTTTATTGCATTTCCTAGCAGTAGGGAAGATCTTTGTTGTATCCTAGGGGTTCGAGGAATAAAATAGAAGAAAATGGGTACATACTGTGCTTGAGGAATGATTTTCTTACAGTTATAATAATTCACTACCACTAACGATGATACAGAGAGTAAGGAGGTTTATTGTTTATAAAAAAATAAAGGTGTAGTAGTAGATCATCTAGAACAATCCCCTCTCGAACAGTGGGGAGTGATCGACTATCAAACTGTTTGTCAAACTATGAAGGTACCTAGAAAAACCATATTTTATAGTTTCCACTTTTATAGAGGAGGCCACATGGCTTCCACATAGTTAGTGAAACCACATGGACCAACTACGCCCCAAATCAAAAATGGTTTTTTTTACAATTTCTCCCACCCAATTTATTTCTTCCCTACCTAATGTTCATCTCCATTCAATCTCCATTATCCTAGAGAGAAAAATAAGATCCCTCTCTCTTTAAAAGGATTAATATTCCTAAATCAATAGGTTTTGGGTGAAACATTTAGTGAAAATTTAATATTAATGTATGCCTTTACCTCTAATTCCTCTTATTTTCTGTATAACGTTATCCTTGCTAGTTTCTTTTCATCAAAATATTATCAACCATATTTAAACTAGATTCTTAATCATGATAATTGATCTCATTTAGTCACAAATAATGGTGTATGGTTAGATTAGTGGTTTTCTATGAGCATGATGTAGGTGGTCTACATGATTTTCCTATAGCTTTAATATCAGCCTTGTATATGTTGTTTTTTCCTTTGGTTCGTTATATTATTTTGGCATAATTAACAATTTAAAGTAAATTGGGATTTGAATTGATGAGAGATACCCTTCACAAATCCCATCATGTCTATTGATTGTATGAAACCACACCTATGGATACTCTTTGGAGAAGAAAAATACTTAAATCGATGAATATGAATTTTAAATATTGGGACAAAGAAATTATGAGGGTGAATGGGTTGTAATTTTAATATCTATATTATACAGGAAATAGTTTCAAATTAATATATTTACGGATGATGAATTGATAAAAGGTTAATAGGTTCAATTGAAATATTTTTTATAGATATTGTAATGTTCTAAATTGACTTTTTAATTTGTGTTCTTGCATATTGATCCTTTTTTGATCTTTAATGAATTTAAATAATGTTTTAATGTGGATTTTGTTTTTAAATGAGGTGTTTCTCTCAAGTTTATTTTGAGAATAGGTTTTCATATTGGTCTGAAATTTTAATTTGAAAATAATTTTTTTACCTCTTGATGAAATTGGAATTATTGTTTTTAATGTTATGAATGAAAATTGGGGTTTTGGACGTTTTATGGTTTTTCAAAAAGGGAAGAAACATTTTTTAAAGGGTGGATTAAAATTTTTTAATGTGGATATTAGGATTTCCTATTTTATGAAATGTAAAAAGGGGTAGTGTCAAGTTGACCTATTCTTAGTTTTAATGGATCAAGGGGACCTTGATAAATGGTGAACAGATAATGGTGTTGAAAATTGATAAATGAACGGTGGATAAACTAGATTATATATTATTAAAAAATTGTGGTAAAATATGTCGAGACTTGAATAATGAAAATGATTTATAATAAGGATGATTAGGATTTGGGAGATGGAATTACTCATAAATTTCTTAGTTTTTGAACTCATGCTTTCAGAACAACTAGTATTAAATGTGGATGTTGGGATATTGGACCGATTCTACTCTACCTTAGCCTAGGTAGAGCAGTACTCTAAAAAACACAATACATTATAGTATTTAGGTGAACGACTAATTATACAACCTCTAAGGGTATGCAAATAGTATTCCATATTAGAGTGGGATGGTCAGATATGAAATTATGAATCCCTACTAGATACATGGACTGACGCTAGATATTTTCTGACACACGACCCCTAAAGTATATGGTTGTGGTGGAATTACCAAACATGTTAAATCACAATTGAATACTCAAAATAAAGATCCATGTTTTCAAATATATAACCCACATGATAAATGGATTTGATGATATATATGAACCTATGTAGTTTTGATCGGTATGAGTATCACTGTGAATCATTATCAAATATTGTTAAATTAAATATTTTTAAATAATTATATTTTATGTATCTACTATGTTTTATTGGATACCTTAAAATTTTCCACCCTATTATAGATAATTTATTGATTTAGACATAGTTATTGGTGGCATATTGAGTTGTAATAATACCCTTCTCGGGCCACCAAGGTATTTTGGTACCAAATTAAATTCTAGTTGTTTTCATATATAGTTTTATGAAAAAAAGGTATTACATCATGAAAGGGTTGATTGGTGGGAGCATGGGTTGTTAGGTTCCTGTTGGGACTAAGGACCTTGTACATGATTTCTTAGAAGTTATTTTTTTTCTTATAATGACATGATATGTAGAGTAAACATGTCATTTATATATCACCGTTCAATCAGTTATCCTTGGGTATTAACAGATGTTATTAGATTTATTGTTTCTATTGGTAGTTTTACCTATTGATATTTTATCTGTACATTTTTTTAAATTCATAAGAGGGTATAGTATTTGTGTTATATCTTTATGTACCTATGATACTAGTCAAAATCATTTGGAATACAGAGAGGTAGGATGATTTCATGTGTATCACAACCTTTGGGAACTGATCTAATAGAACTAGGGATGGGATGTTACACTATATATTATTTATTTCCAATGATTTCCCAAAATTTAAACACCTTTTGGATGCATGTTTTTTTCCTAATTATAAGGTTTCTTTTAGTTAAAAAGGGATTCTCTACATAAGGTAGAATAGTTGTTTCTAGTTTTTGATACATTCTCAAATGACCAATTTTTATTTATTTGATCTAGCCATATAATAAATATATCATTATGAACATGACATTTCATCATTTTGTGTGTGGAATTCATAGTTTTTAAAATAATTTAGAACCATAATGCTCTAGTTCATTTTGTTTATTATTCAACCACACAACATGTTTTTGTTATAGTAATCAAAAAAAATATTTTCTGTATCCTACTTGTTTTTACCTTTCCAAAAAATATCTATTACTTTTTTTGTTCACTTTATATTTAAGACTATTAATATAATCATTAGGTGTGCAAGAACTAATAAAGTCGTTCTACATCAATCTTATATGGATTCACAATTTTGTTATTATTTTGTCATTCTATATTTTCATTCCATGGATTTAATATAATAATCCATGGTGTATCCATTATTATCACAAAAAAAGATTATTTTTATATCTAAGGTGATATACTTCCTATTATCCCTCTTAAATTATAAATTTGGAGATTTAATTTTAGGTTTATTTCTTTATTCATTACTCATGGAATAATTTCGTTGATTTACTTATTTTTCATCAAAAACCATTTTTGTGACATGTAAATAACATTAACATAAGATTTATATATGTATAGTATATACTTGATTTCATCTCATGTGTTTCCATACATATTTAGTGAGTCACAAAAACATTAAAAAAAATTCAAATATGTTCTTCTCTACTAGATTATATTGTTTCAGTGAAATATACTTCTTTTATAACATGTGTTTACCCTCAATTTCATATTATCTCATAACCATGGGAATTAATTGATTATAATACGTCGAAATTTTATTTAAATAAAATATATATAAATTATTGAATTTCTATCCACACTAATAATAACAAAAAATTTGTGATCTTTTATTGATTAATTCAATCTCTCTAGATTTACAAATATGATGAAATTTGTTAGAATATAAACCTTTTGGAATATTTTTATGTTAAAATTTTTGTTTGTAATATCCACAGTCACCCTTCATTGTGGGGATGATATTTATTTTATTTGTACACATAAATAATTTTAAATACTTTTCATATGTCTATTACAATTTAATAAAATAAAATTCTATGCCTGAATATCTTATTGGAAATTAGGTGGACTTTATCCAAGTGCCTAATGGCACATGCATCACAGATCATCCAATTTAAAAATTAATTAAGCTACTAAATACTATATATGTGGTGAGTGGCGTCGATCCATGGAGAGAATGTTCATAGATAGTAGAAATATCCTTTTGGAAAAAATACTTATACAGTAGAGTTTGTAATGTGATTAAAAACTAATAATTATAATAAAAAAAATACCTACTTAAAATGATTATTTAAATTAATTAAAACTATCTAATTGAACTAAATAAATAAATAAAAAGAACTTGACGATACGGTTCTGTTAGAGTTGTGATGACTGTTTTGGTACATTTAGTGATAATTATTGGATTACCCCATCATAATTTTTATTTATTCAATTATCACTTTTTCTAAATTTAATCAAAATAATATCATTTCATGTTCTTTGATGTCAAATAGTAATCTAAAATTCACAAAAATCACTTGTTATTCCATGCTATTATTTGATGAATAATTTTCACCGCATATTAGCATCGACCAACTTTGTGATATGCATCCTCCAATTTCTCATAAGTTCGTTGTATCAATTTTTGATTGGTATTCTGACAAAAGATCACTTATTTTGAATCACAACTTCCATGTTAAAGTATAATGTAATGAAATAATTAATTTTTAAATTAATATAATAATTTATTTTCAATTCAATTTCATGCAATTTACGATTATCTCATGCACATGATCGACATTTAGAAAAATAAATTATCTGATGCTCTCCCACCAGTGATAATATTTTAGTCTTCCCACAAACGGGAAATGAATCAGCTGTGGAGAGTCAAAAATTCAATTAATTCAATCACATATATAATTAAATAAATAAATACCAAATAAAATATAATAATTCAAAAGGAAATCAAATATGAAATAAAAATAGTGTTATGAAAGTACTATCATATTCCTCAATACATGGAAACAATGAATATTATCTAAATAGCATAATAACACAACATGGAAATTAAGTAATAATAATAATTTTTGTATTCAAGTTAGTGATAGTGCCAATGAATTACACCATCTATAATCATAACATAAAAATAAGAACTCTACCTATCACTGAAATACTGAACCAATCCATCACACACTTCCTTGACATGCATCCTCCTTAATTAAAATATAAACTCAATAGGTCGAAGAATGACAGATATGAGGGAGATAGAGGTGTGTCATTACAAATGGTGGAGTATAGGCTTGACACAAGTATGCTATAGATACAGGGAGGTAACTCATCATGCTTGGGATGGTCTCTCATGTGTGGTACAGCTTCAGTAGAGGTGGAGGTTCTACGATGGAGGAAGTGCTCTCCCTTTTTGTGAGGATGTACCACTGATGGTGCGATTGGATGAATCCTATCTAAGATGACGGGTGATGAAAGAGTCATGGTGGTTCATTAATGGAGTCATATAATAAGTAATGGAGGATGTCCTCAGCCTTGCGGTGAGGAGGTACAAGGTGGTGCTACTATGATGGTGCAGAGAGAGGGGTTCTCCTACAACTTGGTTTTCACCCCAACATTTTTCCTCTGGTCTTCCTCGAAGGAATGCAGGCTCCTAGGTTATGCACACAAAAATAAAGAAATTAAAAATGAAAAGTTAAAAATAAAAACCAATATAATTATATACTTTTAAATAATAATAATAATAGATAGAAAAATTATTATTGAATATAAATATATATAAAAGCGTGTGTGAATGTCAATAAATTTTTATATGAAAATATAATACATAAAATATAATTAGTTGTTAGATAAAATTATTATATATACTAAATACAATTAACTTACTATTAAATGTTATTTTTATTCAAATATAATTAAAACTAATGACATTAATTCTACTATAATTAATTGTAATAATATTTATAAGGATAATTAATAATATATAATAAGATATAAAATATATATATATATATATATAATAAAAATTAAGACCCCAATAATAATTTTTTTGGAAACTAATAAAAATAATAATAAAATTGTTTACAATTTTTTGATAATAAAATATAAAATTAATATATACTAATAATAATACTAAGTTACTAATAACATATATGAAAGTTTTTATAATTAAAAAATAATAAAAATACTATAAAACTATCAAAATAAGTAATAAGTATTAAAAAAATCAATATTAAATATTAAAACTAGGATAGAAAACTAGAAAAATTTTAGTAAAATTCCTCTGAATAAAATTACCCGATATTAATCAATTTCACTCATTACAAAAATCATAAATAACCTAAAAATGGACACGTAGAAAAATCAGAGCATAAATATTACTAGTTTAAAATTTTTCAATCCCATTTAACAACAAAAGTTCATCCTTCATTTAAAATCCCAATTGTCAAAACTAGTTTCTCTTCTACTCATATTATTTCCAAAACAAGTATATACAATCGTGTATAATGTGACATAAATGACTATAATTCTCATCACTAAAACAACTTGATCAATGTTATGATCAATTCTCAAACACATTGATTCACACCATATGATTCTAATGAATTTCACATATCTAGTAGTGTAAATTTAAATAATACACAATTCTATATGAATTTACATGAGGTTCAAATGTATTTGAAGATGGAAGATGGTGGGACATATAAAATTGGACAATTTGTCACAAAATTATTAATAATCCTTAAATAAATTTATGATAAGTGTCAATCAAAATTTATTCCCCAAAATATCCTACTATAATACTTAAAATGTTACATACCACCAAGAAAATATTTATCCAAAGGTCACAATTATTTTTCTTCATTTTTATCAGTATTTTAGTGACAAATCTAACTCAAAGAGGATGGACAACAAACTAGTTAGTAAGAGCACCCAAACCCCATGAAATATAAAAAAGAAAATATACCATGAAATGGTACCGATTTAGATTATAATAAGTGGAATATCAAAAAATATAGAAAATATAGAAAACTATATAGCTCCTAGAGTATGAATCACCATATTAATTGGCTTCTCTAAAGGTGAGCGTTACCACGTAATGATCAGCGATATACTCATTTTTTAAAACAAAAAATATACTTCCCCATATAAAAGTAGATGAAATTAATGTGGGAAATATGAAAAATAATACATAAAATTACAATGGAATAATTTAAATCCATATGTAGTAAACGACTCACCTCTCCTAAAACTACCCTTTCTATGATTAAATCTCTCCAACACACTTGGATTGAATATCATAATTCAAATATTAATGAAATGGATTTTTAAGGGTATCGAATATGATATTTTAAAAAGAATAATATTAATGGATTCTATGGGCTACATGATTGAGAAAATTAAATTGTGGATTTGTATTTGATAGGTGAATGATAAATCAATATGATGCCTTAGTCCATTTTTGAGACTTTCAAAATTACTATCACTTATAAATAAATAAATGGAATGTTGTATAAATCTAACCCTGGATAAGATCCCCTCAAGAAAGAGAGAAAAACATGATGGTATAAAAATTCGATAGAATCTCCATGATTGTGGAAATATAATGTCGTACAACACAAATAGGCTTCCAGGAAAATAAGTGTGTAAAAATATACATGTATTTAGAGAACATTTTTGAAGAATGGTATAATATTAGAAATAATATAAGGTGATTTTTCAAGGGTCAATTCATTCCAAATCTAAATCATGTGTTCAAACTAACTTAGGAAACAAGTGGTACATTCACGACTATATTATGATGACAATACAATAGTTTTCACATGGGTTAAACAAATACATGAATGTCACATTGTTTTTCACTTTTTTTCAATTTTTTATTTTAGATATTTTACATTGTGTTTTTGGGATCATAAAATATTATATAAAATTAAACACTTCCCATAGTAAGTATAGATCGAAAAAACTTCCTATATTGATGAAGATATTGAAATGATTTACTTGTGGAATCTACACATGGACAACACATAACAACATCATATCAAAGAGAAAACACCAAAATAAAATATACATGTGGATGGTAAAAATATTTACAATGAATTCAAATCCACTATGGTGAAAATAAAAAAAACAAACCATGGAAATTTCATTCCATTTTACCATCTAATAACTAAATTAATTAAACCAAATAATGTGGAAAAAAAATTGAATAATGAGGATTGATTGGCCCAATGGCCTTAAATTTTTGTTTTTGTTTGATAATCCCCATTCCAGGGTTTATTTGAACCCTTATAAAGCCTAAAGTATTATGTTACACATCACATGACCTGTAAGTCTTAGAAGAAATCATACCAAATAAGGAAACTTGGAACTAAACCTCCCTAGAAAATTTAATGATGTTATCTCTACACCTTTCCATGAATGGTCTACTAGCTATCCTATTCAGATATGCACACACATGATACTAATGGAAAATACATACACTTTAAAACATCCAATTCCAATTATCTCTTCTATGATTAATGTGCCTACTCTGAATCCTCATCTAGAGAATTTTTCAATATAATGTGTTTGGTTTAATTTGTATTTTAATGTTGACTGAAGGTCTTGTGGTAGTCCAAAGGTCTTAAGGTGGCCCAAAAGCCATGAGGTGGCCTAACATAGTTACTAGCTCTATGGCCTTGGGTGGCCCGAAGGCCTTGAAGAACATGAGGACCAGACCGGTGGACTAGATTCCCAAACAGATGAATAGTTCTAGATATTATAGTGCAGAATAATATCTGCTAAAGTGCATGGTACAATGACTGTTATATTTCCTGCTAGAGTACTTCTATAGTACCTGGAAATATGCCTCTTCCTGGATTTGTCTCAGGTATCTTGGATGCACATTATGAGTCCTCAACAACAAGGTTGAGGCTTCTAAAAAACAAATTAATTATAGTTTCCATCTCATTCAGTACTAAGTTTACTCTGTCTTCATCCAAATGTTGGGGACACACCACCTGGTTCAAATATAAATTTATACCATATAGCTACTTCTTTGTTAGGAGAAGTGTGTAATTCATTCATTGAAAATGAATTTATCCTGAATGGTTCAAAAAATATGAAAATAAACTTGTTAGTAACATGGATGTTTTAAATGAAGTTATGATGTAAAAAATCTCATGTGAATTATATATATCATTTAAAAAACATCAAAAAATTGATGTTTCTATAACGGGAATCATTATGAAGATCATGAACATTAACATTATGAATTTTCATAATAGAGGAATTTCCTTACCATAATATTAAAATAGTAAGATTATATCCATAATTTTATTTAATGTAGTATCTGGTTTGATGATATATCCTAATCTATTTTCAACAAAACCACAGGAACATGGAAAAAAACTTGTTTCTAACTTAATTGATTCTCCGAAGATTCATTAATTTTTTTAGGTCAATGATATTTCTGGAATCTGTGGGTTTTTTAATTGAATAGTTTTTAACCTTAATACCTTGAGATTGTGGGGACATGTCAAATTGAGTAGGTGATTTTTTTTAGAATGGAGTATTTTTAAAAAATGACCTTTTCAATACACATTCCATATTTCTCTATTAGAAAATGTGACACCACAATCATATGATCCTATAAGAAATATAATTCTTCTATTTTTTCTTGAAAATAGCAATGTTTTCTAACACAAACACTAATTAATTTTAAACTCATAAAGACTTTATGATTTCAAAATTTTGGAAAATCTTTTAGAATTGAAAAATATATCAGAAATAAGCGAGTCAATGTAATCTAAAGTGATGTCCTATAGATTTTGGAAATTCATGTTGTATTAGATTCATTCTAACAATATTGCACTAAATAAGGATCCTACTCCAATGTAATCATCAAAATTCAAAGGTTATATTTGATAAACATCAAATCAATTTTTTATAACATTTGGATGGACGGATGGTGAAGTCACATTGTAAGGACATGGAATCACATTTTCAAAGGGACATTTATATTCGATAGAGTGGATGATTATTCCCAAATATTTCTAAAATTTGATTATATTAGAATATTAATATTTTCATGGGGAAGAGTAAAAAATGTAATGACTAGAAGGGGCCCATGCAGTGTTATTCTAGTGGTACGCTCGGGATGTACCCATCTCTATCCATAGGAATAGGCACATGCTTGAGTCCCACTATACTCAAACTATTTTCATATTATGCATTAGAAAAATAAAATATATTGCATTGATGGGGAAAATTCTATGTACTCTGGTCTAGTGGGATACCTTGTGGGAGGCAATAATTACCCTTAAATATGGTTTTCCCATGGGGTGTTAGATGAGTTGTACCCTCTAGTTGTACCCCTCTCAGTGGGAACATGATTCGACTCGAGTCTGACCAGATTCAGACAATCTGTGTATTACGAACTGGGATATTCAAATCCATTTATTAGTAGGGTAACATTTTTCATGCTTGAGGCCTAGAAGATCCCCTAACGGGAGGAAATCATTACCCATAAACATGTTTTTTCCCATGGATTGTTAGCTGAGTAGCACCCAATTTTGTACCCCTCACTCTTTGTGGGAAAGAGAATAATCCTGAGTCTTTGTAGACTTAGACACTATGTGTATTATTAAAAGTGTAATTCAAATCCATTTCATCACTGGGGAATGTTTGGAGAACCCTAGGCCATGTAGATGCCCCCATTTGGGAGGAGATAATTAAACTTACACATGTTTTTCCAAAGGGGTGTTAGTCAAGTGGTACCCACTGGTTATAACCCTCACACTTCCTAGGAACTTGTGCATGCTTGATTCCCACTAGACATAGAAACTATGTGTATTATGCACATATTGATTCAAATCCATTAGTCAGATAGGTAACATGCTACACAATATAGGCCTAGTGGGGGCCCCTAAGTGGGAGTTTAATGTTTCTCATACACACGTTTTTACCATGGGGTGATAACCGAGAGGGTCCCATTTTTTGTACCCCTCTCTCTTCATATGAAATACCATATGATAGAGTCTTGCTCAACTCGGATAGTATGTATATTATACATAGGGATATTCAATGAAATTTCATAGCTACATGATGTGCGTCATGCTCTTGGCCAATAGGGGCCCGCATTGGTAGGAGAGAATTACCGTTAGACTTTTTAGCAGTTGGGGTGGAAGCTATGTGGTAGACCCCAAAATCCTCCACCCAAAATACTAGGGTGTGAATATTTGAATGCCCATTGGGGAGATTTAAAATGTAGGCGGTGATGCATATATGATGTAAATAGATGATGTTGTAGTACGGTATATATGCATGATGCTGCACTAGGCCTTCAAGCTATTATTATGAGATTATTGGCCTTGGTCCAATGGGCTATGTAATGGGTATCCCTCTTTTAAGATAGAAAAAGGTATTTTCAGTCATAAAAAATATGATTCAACCTCATCTAAAAAAATTTATGATTAAGAGGGGGTCACTAAAAGTGGTATCATTATTAAAATAAAAAATTAATGTTGTTTGAATATAAAATATATTTCGCATTACTCAATATAACTGTTCTAAATTATATCATAATGTTATAGTGATGCAGAACGCCGGATAAGATGTGTCATTTTATTTCCTGGGTCATTCATTAAGTAATGTAATTTCTCATTTAATTTATATTTAAGATTAAAAAATTATTTTTTTCGTGATATTCAAGAGATAAATTTTCCCAAATATGGATTTATCATCTTATAAATTTTCTAGAATGTTTTGACACCAAACATGAACAAATGGTGATAGAGGTCAATTATTATAATATGGGGAAGGTTTTTGAGTGGAAAATATCCCACAATAGAATTATAAAAACTAATATTAATGGAATTATATAGATATAACATGTTCAATATAAGGTTTCACTCCACAACATGAAATTTTGGTCGGTAGGGAGGGTATTTTTTTTAACTGTGTAGTGTGGTCCATACAATTATGAACATCAAGTGTCTAAAAATTCTTTTAATGCTATAAAAATACCCAGAGCAGTCTTGTTTATTTAAAATTATTTATTTTTTAATTTTCTTTCCTAAAACACACTATTTAACTATCTCATAATGCAATTATTCTTTTATAACTGGACCTATAAATATGGAAAACATATCTCATCACACCCAATTTTAAAATTTTAACCTACAAAACACTTTAAATTTTGATACATGAGTTGAAACATAGAGAGAATGCACATAGACAGTATGAATATCAATTTGGAAAGAATATTTAAGAATATGAGGTTTTATTGTGACTAACAACTAAAAAATATAAAAAATAAAATGGTTTAAAAAGTATTATTTTAATTAACTAAAACAATATAACAGAAAATAAATTAATCTATAAAGAAATCAAGCATAGATAGATGAGTTGATTATGTGGCATCCATTCAGTTGGATTCAAGGAAAATTATTTGATTTCCACATATAATAATTTTTTTAGTTAATTATCACTGATTCCAAATTTAATAACTAATTCTATCAGGTATCACTCTTTGATGATATAAAGTATTATAATTTTCAACCAAATAATTCATCATTTTTTCGTATTTTATGAATCAATTTCCTATCAATTTATTATTGAATGACATTGTAAAATTTAACAAACTATTTCTAAAAAATTTTAGATTTTGGGTTTTCTCACATGAGATCAATTATTAGGTATTACTATTGGAAGGATATAGGAAAATGGAAAAAAATATTGATTTTTAAATTAATATAATAATTTATTTGGAATTAAATTGTAGGTAATTTCTCATTCAAGCACTTCATCGATAAACTTCTAGATAAATAAATTATTAATTGACCTCTATCATGTCATTAGTTATTTTGAATCACATGAATGGGGAACCAAATCATGTATACATAGCCAGAATAAAATTATTTCAAATGAAGATATATTTAATTAAAAAAATTAAAAAAATAATCCAAATGAAAAATTAAATTGTAAATAAATATATAGTCATTCATATACTATCACATTTATTATGACATATAATCGAAGAATAATAAAAAACTATAATGTATACATGAAATGAAAAAATAAATTATCGAAGTTATCACCATATTCATGTCAATTAATATATCACAAAAATCTATTTTCAATGATCAAAACATGAATACCATCACTCCTCCAATCTCCACAATATCAAACAAATCCATTGTGCATGTCATTAATGCACATGATCCTCTATCAAATGTGAACTCATATGGACTGTAGTTGGTGGATTCGTGTGAGATAGAGGTGGTACACCACTAGGGGATTCTTCTTGATGGGGTTGTTATGTAGGGTAGGAGAGGAATGTCACATGAGTTGTATAGATGGATCCCATAACTCATGATGGTCTTTCAGGTGTAGTTTGGATTTTATGGAGAGGGTGGATCAACGATCATGGAGGTTCTCGGCCTTATGGGGGGGAGGTGTTGGTTAAGGTGCATATAGAGGAATCATAACTTGGATCATGGGTTATGAAATATTCTTGATGGTTCTTTAGTGAAGAGGGAGGATCAGTGATTGAAGAGGTTCTTGGCCTTGGTGTGAGGAGGTAAGGAGTGGTGTTATGGTGGTCGTGGAGATAAAGGGTAAACATACTATACAAGTTTCACCTTTAATTTTCCTACTATTGTTCCCTAGGGGATGAGAGGACCATGGTATCTATACAAAATAAAAGGAAAATTAAAAATTTAAATCCAATATAATTTTAAAATTTATATACATTAATAATAGTAATAATTTCAACTTTTATTATTATAGATAAAACATAATTATTAGAAATTATTATACATAAATGTCTGTGTAAATGTGAATAAAATTATATGAACAAATATAATACTTAAAATATCACTATTATTTAGTTAAAGTTGTATTATATACTAAATATATCAATATTACTAATTAATTTTATGATCAATAAAAATAAATATATTAATACTACTTATATTAATATTACTTATATTTATAAAAATATATAAAAATATATATATAAATAGAGAATACATATACTAAGGAAAATTAGTAATCTAATAATAAAACTAATCATAGAGAAACCACTAACAATAGAAAATAATGTTACAAATTAAATGATAATAAATTATAAAAATAATATAAAATAACAATATTAACAACTTATTAATATTAATATAAAAATAAGTAAAATTTAAATAATAATAAAAATAGTATAAAAGTACATAAGTAATATAAAAATATTAAAAATAGTAAAACTAATAAATGAAATTTATTATAAAAACTGATAAAAAACATTGTGAAATCAATGAATATCACTTTAGGTTGATTCTTGGTTAACAGTCGTTAAACAAAATTTACCACTATTATTTTTCATTTCTTAGGGAAATTAAATATCTGAATCCCATGTTACAGAACATCATTTCTCATATACTTGGTATGTTTTAGGCATAATAATTTCTAGATTCATTCATTTTAACTCTAGTAGATGATTATTTAAACTGGACGAATTAATTTTTGTAATCATTTAGCTCAGCTTATTCTTCTATAGACACTTCACCTTCTGTAACATTTTAACTCACATTTTTCCTACATACATTGTAAAAATTTACTTCTCTTTCACTCAATATTACTCATATCTATCTAGGCCTCCTTGAACCCAAAGATATTCTATGTATCATCTTGACTAGAAAGATGACAATGTTAATGGAAGAATTCTCCAAATTATCTTATTGAAATTTTTCATTATTAAATTGTAGTATTTCACTTAAAATTTTACCTGATTATCCTTTTCATTTAAATATTCATGAGAGTTATTTGTCATTTCCAATATACTTATATATTTTCACTTAAAGAGAATAATTTTCTTTTCATTTCCTTGAATGTTCATCAAATAGTTCTTTGAAAATATTTAGTATATACATAAATAACTATTAAGGAACCTTCATCATTATCCACAAATAAGAAAGAGTAATTCTAAAACAATTTTTATATTTTAAAATATACAAAATTATATAATTAATTTACTTAAAAATTAAAAGTATAATTAGTATCATATTAAACTATAGAGCTCTTACCAACTTGATCATCTTTAAGATTCAGATATTATTATTATTTTCTTCTATGTATTTTTCTTTATGTTGTTTGCCTCTTTATTTCACCCATTTCCATAGTTTTCGTTGGGATGTTAAAAAGTTCAAGAAATAAGTTTAGAATCCGGTTCTATCAAATGAGACTCAATTTCAATAATCTCATGAGATTTAAACTTGATCAATCATTCATAAAAATATATTTGAATGTAAATATTTGATCCAAAAAATTATACCTACACTTTGATACAACATTAAAATATCAGTTGGGTAGGTGTTGACACTGGGGTGGGCGGGATCAAGTGTTTAAAATATTTTTAAAAGTAATAATAATCATGGAAACATTTTATCCCATTTGAATTATACCAATGTTTAGGGTTAGTATAGTTTAATCTATTATATTTTTTAACATGGAATGTTATTCAAGTACAACCTGATATTTAAAATATTAAATATAGAAAAGATGATTTATAGGGTTTACAATAAAAACAACTTATTAAATGATTTGGATTTAAAATATAATGATTTTACACTATTATATTATCACAAATACAAGAGGATTTAGCCTAATATCATCTTGAAATCACTGGTGCATCTGACAACAACATAGTTTCCAACTATGTTGATAACATCCAGTATCATGTTGTTCATTATTAGTCTTGGAAACCACTGGTTCACCATTAATACCTTTCAACTCATCTTGATGTAGATATATGTTCAACATTATAAAGAAAATGAATCCACTAAATAATATATACTTCCTCATATGATTTACATTGAATTCAAATATTTATTCATGATGAAAACCTACAACATGGTCACTCCATGAACTATTGTTTCAATGTTATTCCTCATATCGTTTTTACTAGAAATCCTAACTCAATGGGATATTTTTATATAGAAAACTAACAAAACAATATATTATGATACATAGAATAAAACTACTAGGAATATATGAATAATATGTATCTAAAAATATTTTCTTCTTTCTTCATATCATTCATATCAACTTTGAATCATTGATCTATGAATTGTGGTTGGTATTCATTTCTTCTTCATCTTGGATAATTAGATAATTAGTATTTTCATTACATTAAATACGTTATAATTTTATTCCCTGATTGATCTTTATGATATCAACATATCATGACATTTTGATTATACACTCACAAACTGTAATTCTCTCTCATTAATATACCTTTTATATATAGGTCACAAAAAAATTTTATTTTACATTAAATAAAATAAATAATTTCTCCAAATAATTATATGGAAATGATACTGATTAATTAATTTATAATTTTTTTCCTCCCAAAATAATCATTATTCACTCTTTTCCTCAAACTATTGTTTCTTGTAATGTTATAGGAGTTCCCTTACCATAATTCCTATCAAAAATACATTTTTGTCTTTCACATTTGTCTTAAAAAAAACATAAATTCTATAGTATTTTTTTATTTGAGATCTTTGTCCTTTATTATCCTTATAATTACTAATTGGAAGCTTAAATAATGGATCTTTGAAGTATCGTGATATTGGGATCATTAATGGTGTATATCAGCATTGAAAGTTTAATTTTATTTAGAATCACATTATTTTGGACTGAAAGACTTTATACTATAGTTTTCCTAAAAATTACCCATGTAATATGTGGTTTGGGTTATAAAATATGATAAGAGAATTAAAATTCATCATATAAGAAAAAAAATCATTTTAATGCTGAAAATGTCAATCTCAAAATAATTTTTTTTCCAATTAGATGTTATCTCAATTAAGTACCATTCTAGATTTACCATTTGATACATTCCTTCACCATTGTTTTATCAAAATTTCCAATATGGCTCAAAATATGAAATTAATGGCTAAAATATTAAATCTTTTAGGATTTTTATCTTGGAAAAATTTCACAACAATCCAATATCATATGTGGTAAAATAAATCTCTTATGAATTGATGAGATATTTTCTCACATGATCGAAACACAAATTTTTTATAATTTCCAACATTATTTCATATTGAAATTCATTCAAACCATCATAATATAGTTTTTAAATATCATATATGCAAATTAAATAGATCAAATAAATTATTAATTAGCATGTTTATATGAATTGTAATATCTGTTATCCACTTGGGACAATTTTTGTTGCTATTTGTCAACTCTTCTACACAAGATTTCTTATATACTAAAATTTTATATGTTCTCGGAATAGTACATCAATGATAATGAATTCTATTATTATTTTATCACATATCTCCATTTTATTTTTGAATTATGATAGAGTCTAATATCATACAGCTTCTTTTGTAACACAATCGTCATATGTAAATAACACAACAATATAATTTTGATAATTGTTTTCTTAAATTTTTTCTCGATAATAGTAATTCTAGATTAAATTCCATTGAACTCTAAGTATCATCAAATAATTTCACCGCAACCCAATAATATTAGTATAGTTTTTAATATCTCAAAATATTTTTCTTGTTTCCTATATCTTTATCCACAACATTATAACCAAATAACACCCTATTTTATTAGCCAGCTCCATTATATTCTCCTCATTACAATTAAAACTATTTTGAACAAAACTTAAATTATAATATTCACAAGGGATGATTTCATGAATACTAGTTCAATAAATCATCAAATATTATCATACCAATTAATTATATTATCCATTTTCATGTAATATGTAATATACCCAAGTAGAAAATTCAACAACACATGCCACTTAACTCTTGGAGGATCAATGAAGAAACTATCCAACCAAATTCTCAAAGGTAGTATCTTTAGTCTACAATAACCATAAGTATAAGGAAACCAAATATTATTTTATTGGTTGGATACTTAAATCCATCAACCATGTCATAAAAGATTACATAATAACATTGACATAGCTAAAAAATATCACTAATAGAAAACTTTAACCTATAGGAACATCAAATTGGAATCAGAAATTGGATTATGAAGAATAACTCCATATTTGTTCCTTATATATATATATATATTATTGAAATTTATATTTTAATATAGTTGTGAATTTATATTACATTATAAGGATAGAATATTTATGGAACATGGAAATGTGTTTAAATTTATATATGTATATATATATATATATCCGTGTGTATGGAATGATTATAAAGAATATATAATATTAAAATTATTTAAAAGGATTTTGTATTATTGATTAACCTTATATAGAATAATTGGGTAAATAATGGTAAAATAAAAAATTTATTTAAATAAAAAGATATTTATGAATCATAATT
This sequence comes from Viscum album, assembly GCA_963277665.1. Taxonomy (NCBI): domain Eukaryota; kingdom Viridiplantae; phylum Streptophyta; class Magnoliopsida; order Santalales; family Viscaceae; genus Viscum; species Viscum album. Next base: position 1,708,266,439 of record OY728165.1, on the reverse strand, counting down.
TATTTTTAAATAAAAATAGATCAATATAATTAAATTTTAAAGAGTGTGTTTATGTTTTAGGTAGTTTAACATGGTTTCATGCAGAATCATGAATTTTTTTTCTAGATGAGTGACTGAAGTCATTAGTAATATATTTATCTATTGATATAATTAAGGGATATATTTTAATTATATTTCCTATTATTTACATGTAATTTTGTAATATTACATTATTTGTGTGGTTGTTAGACTGTTCATGAGACTTACTGAGTTTTTTGTTAGTCTCTTGCAAGTAGTTTTTTCTATGAGTGATTATTCTAACATTAAGAAGAATTATTTAGTTTTGGGGCTGATTTTGTGATTATAGAGTTTTCTTATGGGGAGTGGTGGAATTATTTCCCCTTACAGTGACACAAAGTGTCTGATTTTAGGTTTGGATATTTAAGGCCATCCATTAGTTTTGATGATTTTTTATCCACAACAATCAGTAAATCATAGTAATGGGATTCAATGGAAATTATATATATGTTAGGTAGGTTTGAGGTATTGTGTATCAAATAGTTTATGGTTACTACTCCCCTAGTTATTGGTGAATGTGGTTTTAAATTTTTGTCATTGTTTTATTTTAATTTAACAAACATATATATATATATATGAGAATAAATAAAATAAATGAATATTTTAATATGCAATCTAATGTAATTAACAAATTTTCTTTATGTAACGAGTGTTTTAATAATATGGAAATTAAATAAATTTCTTTTTAAATAAAATATATGAAAAAATTGGAAAATGGGAATATAATTCATGATGGATCTTAAATTATGAATGTAAAAAATGATGATGATATTAAATGGATTTAATAAAATGATATTAATTTTAATGTGATTATTAAATTATAATGAGATTAATCACGTATATAAATAAGTAATATAAATGTTAAATGAAATAATTGTTAAAATTAACATAATCATGTTGGTAGTGAATATTTTATTTTTTAGGATAACTTATATTGTATTATAATGGAAACAACTTCACTCTTATCACCATTCTTATTTTTAATTATTTTCTTTTTATCAATGGTCGTGATTATTATATCTAATATGTTCTGATCTTTGACATGATTTGTTTTTTGGACAATTTGAACTTGTGAAATATAGAAATTATATACAAAGGATCGATGTTTACTTTATATAGTGATAAATGATGAAGATATTATGAGATGTTTAAGGATAAAATGATATAAATAGATGAATATGATTTGAGGGTTGGATGAATACTTTTTTGATATAATTAGCTTTACTTATAACTTCCTAGTTAGTTAGTGAGGGTTTTTCTTATGAGATCATATGATTTTTTTATTTTATAGAAATATTTTATTACAGGGTACTCTAAAGTGTTCACCGCTTTACAGTTTTTTTGAGTTATTTTGTATGATAGTCCAATAGAGATTGAGGATAATACTGTTTCGGTAGATAGCATGGTGTTTAGGATTTTAGTCATGAATTATCTATTATGGTGTTATATATATTACATGTATATAAATTTTTTGGATTACATATTATTATCTTTCTATTTATGACTATGGATTTACTTGGTTGATTCACATAAATTTCCAAGGAATCATGATGGTAATTCCACACAAACATGTAATATATAATCTTAATGATATTTGTTATACTAGTTATTATTTGAGTTTGCTTCACTGGATACACTAATATTCACGTCTAACCCAGGTGGGGTTACAGCGGGAGTTGTTCCAGAAAAAGTGGTGATAATAATTTTTCTTAATAAATTTTATGGATTTTGTATTCATTATTACGAAATTATTTTAGAAGTATTGTGGGGAAAAATGTCATTGACAATAATAATGAGATGTAGGTATAATAGATCAACGAAGAAAGTGGTATTTATGCCCCTCTATGATTTTATGTAAGGATCGTGATGTTCAACTATGTATTTTTAGGTTAACATTTACTAACTAGAGGGTATTAAATTTCAAAAGAGGGCATGGATTGTAATCATATGTTGTATTAATGTCATAAATTCAACTTATCATTATTTTTTATGTGCCTATTTTTTATTAACTAAATTGGTATGATAGTGTCCTTATAATTTTATTTTATTCATTTTAATTAAATATAATATAGTATTTTAAAATATTTTCAAATCAAATCGATGTACCAATATTATTTCCTTAATATTCAATGTTAATTTTTATAAATTCAAATTTATTGAATTTTAAATAAGTAATCATGTTAAATCTTATTAAGAAATAAAAGTGTTATTTTAATGTAATATTCATATATTAATTTTTTTCAATGATCTTAAATCATCATTAAAAGTATTTTATTTATATGAATAAAATTATTATAGAATTAATTTATTATGTATTAAACTAAAAATTAATAATCATTTATGATAAGATTATTTTTGGGAGAAATATTTTAGTGATAGGTTTTGATTATAACATTAACTAAAATGAATTTTTAATTAATGTTTATAGATAAACTAATAAATAAGATGATTTTTAATTGAATTATAAAAATTATTTTATAAAATAAAATGTCATTTTAGAGTATGAATTACTAATAAATAAATTATATGACATAATGAATTTTTGGGATGAATTCTTATTATATATCATGAAGAGACAGAATTAATTCTTTGTCATTTAAATAGAGATGTAATGTATTATTGATGAATTTATTATTTAAGATAATATGACCAATATCATTATATTCTACAAGTATGTTGTTATAGAAATTCAATAAAATGTGTGACCTATTTATTATTATTTGATCCATTATGATAATAATGAGTTCCCGTTATTACAACATGATTTTAATTTTATACATAATCTATTATGTTATTTTTCAATTATGTACGATACATGACAGAGAAAGAATTTTTAATTGTGTGATGATTTAAATTAATTATAAGTCATTAAATAATTAATTAATTTAGTATAACTTTTAATAAATGAGATTGTGGTAATTATATTGGCATTAGATTTGAATATTCCATGTGAACCTCCTATTAACTACTTCCCTAGTGATAATTTATTATTATGTTTTGATTTATTGATATTTTTTTCATTGGTTAAATATTAGAATTCCATGTTGGTATTATATAAATAAACAATCATGTTCTTCTATTGATCTACCAATTTTAGATAGTATTATTCTGTAAAAAAATTTAAAATTTTTATTTATGGATTTTTTGTGAGATTTGATAGGTTATTTTGTATTTGATGTGATTTTTTGTGGATGGATAAGGTTTAAATGGGGATGTTTTGAGAAAATTGAGATGGTTGGATTAATATGGAATTGTTGGTTATATTTTATTCACTTATTTATTAGCTACTATTTATTATGAATCACAATATTCATAGAATTTGTAATGTAGGATGACTTTGTTTTGTCCTTGTTTTATATAACAATGTATTCACTAGAATACTTAGTATTGATAGTTTATTATTATTTCTAACTACTTGAGTTATGATTTGGATCTATATGTAATGGAATATAGATCCCTTTTATGGTGATTATTAATATTTATACCTTCTTAGAGGATATGGAATTCCATATTATGTTTACATATGTCTTAATATATGTGATAACCTTGTTATTTTTATGGAATGGAGTTTTTTTCAACTATTGGTAAGATCAATATGTTATTAAGAAAAAACTATGAGGTGATATTGGAACTGACTCTAATTAATTTCAATAAAAATAAAGGTGTATATCGAATTGTGATTAAATGAAATTCCCCCTTGCTGAATCCATGGGGAATATCAATTAATATTAATTACTCATTATTATTTCAATTGGAATAAATGATTTTAAATAATTTATGATTTATTTTAAGGGGTAACTATTTTGAAATTAAATTTGAGACATAGTCATACAAGTTCTTAAATTGTATGGGCAGTGTGCTCCTCCTATTTGAGTCATATTTCATAATGAATAACATAGTAAGGTATTTTATTATTTTAAAGTCACTTTTAACTATAAAGTAAGAGAATAAGTTATTATATATATATATGATGTTGTGGGTCATATTTTACCAAATGTGTACATTTTCATTTTATTGAGTGAAAAGAGTTACCTCATAAATTTGGATTTGATTTTGTGGGTATGTAAAGAGAACAGCTGGTTACCACATATTTTTTTATTGTTATATAGAAAATAATATATATATATATATATATATATTCTATTAGTGACATGAATATATAATGAATTTTATATATAAATTACATTTAGATATCTAGTTACCCATATGATTCACTATTCGAGTCCCCTTACATTTGATCATTTGTTTATTTTTAGGAAAATATTTCATCATCAAGACGATGTATATTTAGAAACATAATATTTTATATGAAAACAAATTTTGATTGATATAACTTCATTAAACAAAAAAATCTTCATAAATTAATAATGATCAAATTTATTCTTTTATAAAATCGTTGTTTCATCTGATGATTAACTAGTAAAATTATTGTAAAATCCAGATTCCTCAATTCAATTTTGGAATCATTTTCATCAATAAACCATTTTCCGATTCAATAATTTATTAATAACACGTTATAATATGAATTATTGTAACTTCTAGATGAATTTAATCATTTTTAAATGGAGTTAACTTATTATAGTTCAACCCCACCCATTGTTTAATTTCATATTATTTCATAACGTCCAAACTTGAATTAAAAAATACATGCACTGAGATATCCTTAAGAAACGTTAAATCCATTAAATTATAGATTTCTTAACTTCCTCATCTCCCATATTCATTACCTATAATAATTTATTGAAATATTCATTATAAATCAATATTTCATTATGATTTATAGGGGTATAATCTATCATAACCTATATAAATTGATAGTTTTACATGAAATGAAAGCTCATTTACACATTATGAATGATGTAATTATTTCAACCATTAAAAAAGTCCTTATATGGATACATAAACCACTAATACCTTCCATTATTTATATAAAATTAAGATAGTAGATTAATTTAGTTTTGAAATATGAAACACACGAAGAATCATTTTTTACCATCTCTATCATGATACGTTTTGAGATAAGCACTTTTAATAATGATATCACATTTATAATAAAAATCAATGGTCTATAATACAAATAATTTGATTTATCCCGTTTTTATCTAATAGTAGTGTTATTTTGAAGTTGTTTTGTTGAGAATAGTTTTAAATGCTATCCATCTTTCCTTTCCTCTCTTATATATCAAAATGTTTTATTTCTTCCTAGAAGGTTGTAGCATGACTGCAATTTTTTATTTGTGGAATATTTAATATAGTTTTACATGAAAATATTTATTTAAATATTCTCATTAATTACATGGAATTCTATTTCAGTTCACTTATAAAGGGATTAATCTGATTAATTATGATAGGGGAATTTCAATCATTACTATTATCTTTTTTAATTTTATATTTCTTGATTTTCTATGAAGCATTATATGTTTCCCTTGATTAAATATATTGTCCTTAAATTGTATTATCATAAAACATAAATATTTTAATGATATTTAATTGATATACTATTTATTCATTTCGATGATTGGAATTACAATTATTTCCCTACATATAAACCCTTCCATTGAACCTTATAAGTTGTTTCTACTTAATCCACATCAACTACAAGTAAAAAACCCCTTTTAAAATCATTTTAGATTCTTTATGATATAGTGTGTTCATACTCTTCTCATAGGTTTGATTTCTATGGTTTTCCTAAAAGTAAGGGGTTATTATAATCTTTTATTTTATTTTTTATATTACTTCCTTATCTCAAATTAATTGTTTTATTTTTTGGTGAAGGGGAAATGGTTATATTGGGTTTTAACTTCCTCTCACATTATAGATTTAGCATTCAATATTAGTTATAACACTTATTTTATTATATATTTTTCTCAATAGTAAGACATTATTATTATATCATATTCAACCATTATGAAATATATCTTAATATATAAGTGGTTATGATTATGAAATGGTTTTGGAAATTTAATTATCATTCCAAAGTCCATATTTTTCAATATTGGTTTATTTATTTATGTAAATTATATTTTATTTTGCAACAGTATTGGTATTAAATAATATTGATGTACTGTGAGTGGAATAATGAAATGAAAATTTATTTTTTTATCTAGAATGATATGAAAAATATATAATGATAAAAATATTTAATCATATATCTCATTATATAACCTTTAATAATTATATATTTAATATATGATTATTTCTTGATTGATAAAAATTTATTATATCTAATGTGTTAGAGGAAAAATATATATAAATGACTGTATAATGAAAAATATAGAAATTTAGAAATATGTATTTTTGAACATGGTTATTATTTAATAGTGTATTGTTTCCAATTAACTCAAGATGAATTTCTATAGATGGGAATAAAAATCTCTTAATAAAGATTATAGTATATTTAAATACTTAAGGCATGGATTTAAAATAGAGTTTCCACTTCCATTCAATTTCACAAGTCTTGTTTGGCTAAGGGTGTGATATATTATTTATAAAAAATTCTTATATTTTGGGTTATATAGTGTTTTATTAGATTGGTATTCATGTGAGAGTTGGATTTTCATCCCCTTTGCTAAAGGATGTGAAATGGGTTTTGTTTGAGATATGTAAAAAAATTTAGGGATATTTTTTTACATTGATGGAGTTTGGTGAGACATAGTTATGGGGGATGGAGGGGGTCATGAGAGAATATATTATGTTAGTTGGTGTTGTAGTGTACGACCGATACATTTTGTTTTGTGTTTCCCATAGAAAATCTACCTGATGTTATAAAGCTAAGTTATGATTGTGTCTTAATTAATTATATATATATGTGGTTATGATTAAAATAATTAAATGTATATGAGAACCTGGAAACTAAATAAATTAACTAATTTATATTATATAATGTCTAATTTGGTAATTAAAGTGGTGACATTAATATTTTATTAGGTAATACTATTTTTTCTTGGAATGTATTGATTAAAAAGATTTGGTGAATTAAATTTATCGGTTGATGAAACAAGGATTTGATAAAATTTGAAAATTAAATAATATTTAAGCTATTATATCTATATGGTTAAATGATATAAATTTTAACATTATTATTAAATTATAGTATGATGAATATTGAATTTCAATATTTAATAGAATGAGTAGATGACATAACAATTAATATGAACATAATTTTAATGGTAGTTAATATTGTATTACTTTTGATATATTTCATGGTACAATGATAACTATAAAATTTATCTTTTTTTATCCTTTTTTAGTATATAAACATATCCATGGTTATGATGATTGTAATTTTTGGGGATTTATATTTGATTGGATGTATTTTTTGTATCATATGAAGTCGTGTAATGTGAAAAATGGTTTGTAATGGCTCAAGAATTATGTTCCATGTTAATAAATGAGGCATGAACAATTAGATGTATGTGGAAATCAAGATATTTAGTGGTCATAATGATATAAATATTTGATGAATTTATATTGATATGTTTGAACGTTCCCTCTATTTTTAAGTTAGCAATGGGTTTTTCTACCAACTCAATACAGGTTTGAGCTGCAACAACTTCTAATGTGACATGCAAGAGTGGTGGTAAATTTTTCAATTCCCTTTGTTATTTTATATTAATAGATAAATCTCTATTTTTAATTGATGTATATGATTTATTATAATGAATATATGTATTCACATGATGTTTTCATTGTGATTATGTAGTTTATGAAGATGTTAGAGGTGAAATAGTTGGACTTAAAGTTATTTTTTACTTTTATTTATAATTGATTTCTTTTACATAATATTTATTCACACACAAATATCCCAAAATATTATTTTCACATGGATGTTGTATTGATAAATAATGTGTTTCTACTGAGTACTCTAAAGTGATCCTACCTATATAGATTTAATGATTTGTTTGATAAAATATTTTGATAAAGAATGGGGATGAAGTTATTAATGTAAAAGTAGTAGATCATAGAAGATTGGTCCAACAGTATCTCTGGTTTAATTATGTATGTTTCATGGAGGTATATTCTATGATTAGTTAATTTGATCATTTTGGATTACATATATTTTTTCTTTTTTTTGATTCACTTAATTTTCATCTAGAATATGACTTTAATTTCTCTGCTATATGTGATAAATACCCTCTATTATAGTGTCCAACATTTGTCCAATTGGAGGGGATCTTTTGGTTTCATGATAATCATCATCACCAACCCCAGTAAAATTATAATGGGTGTGGGTTTCACATCATTTAGTCTCCCAGTTGAGTATGCAGCAAAGATACATTCTAAATATGTAAATATTTTGAGACACTATTAAACATATACTCAAAACAAATGATAATAATATTTATAACAAATTTCAAAAATACAATATTTAAACTCAAGATATTTTGAAAAAAATGTATTAATAAGAATAATGCACTTATAAATTAATATTTCATGTGTATACCACTCTCTTTTTTATCAAGGATATTTTTATTAATTACTAATTAAAACCAACAAGAATAGAGTATCCTCTACCAAAACATAATTTCAAGTCAATATATAATGTGACCTGATGAGGTATCAGTGATGGAAATGAATCTATATACAATAATCTACACAAGGTATATCTCTATATGTTATTCATATTTATAAAATACTATTTCTTGACATAAAATGTATAACCAAAAGTAAAGAAACCATTAAATATAAAAAATTCAATCTTATCAATAGTTGATTTGAGTTAACATTTACCATGACATATAAATATATCATTTATCATTTATCTATGTATATGAGAACATTACATGTCACCCAAAATGGTACGATGATATACATCATTAGTATTTCTCAATATGAACCCTCAATGTTATAATATTTACAAAAAGGTAAACAAATCCTAATATGTCAAAAACCACTTAATGATAAAAACAATACCAATTACCCCTAATTGACATTGCATAAATTAATTCATGTCAAAAGGTAAACAATAATGATGGTTATTATATTTGATAAATTTTTAACATTAAATAATGAAGATTTATCTAAAAATATTCCACCATCGATACCAATGAATCAATTTGTGAAATTTGCTATGGTATACTATATTAATATATTTAAGATAAAAATTTACACTTATAAATAAATAATGTAACTCTTATCTCCATTAAAACCCCAACATATATAAAATTTAATATATGGATGATACATATGGATTTCTATAATAATACATTATTATGAAAAATTTCATCTTTGTTTATAAAGGCTATATTTTACCTTTTAGTCTTATATATATGAGTTAAAAATTAATTAATGATATTATAGTAATATTATTTTGTATTTAATAATAATATATTATTTAAATCTCTAATATTAAATCATATGCATTTATTAAATCTAGATAAATAATTAAAATCATTTACCTAAGCATTAACCATACAACTTATTATTATATTAGTTGTTTATATATCCTTACTATATTTTTTAATTATTAGAAAATTAAAAGATCCTGAATTACCTTGGTGGAACACTAAGTACATCACTATCTCTCCACCTATGAACTCCACACATCAACACATTGATATAACTCTTTAATTTTAATGGTAGATTTTATAGATTATGTTTTGGATAATAGCAAGATTAATGTTCATAAAAATAATATAGTAATAACCCTATTTTTAAAATTTGTAAAATATATAAAAAAACATTTTTAGAATATATAACACTATGATTCACATTTAATATATTTTCTAAAAAAATAACAAAAATTTAATATTTTCCATGTTTATTACTTTTCTAATATGTATTAGTCAAAACAACACTTTTAACTCAATCATCCATTTTGGTAATCCCCATTGATGTTAGTATAAAATTGATATATTCAAATATAAAATAAATAATTTTTAATGAGAAGTTATTAGTAAATAAACACACACATTATAAAAATACATTTCATTTTATTTTAGTCTGCTATGTTTTAAAAAAATTAAATTTAAATAATCATAAAATGGAACACATAATATTTTATAACATTTATATCACACATCCCTATTCTTTATTTATCTTCATAGATTATCTTCCAAATTTATCAAGAATATTTTAATTTTTTGTCCCACATAATCTAAATATTTACATGTTTTAACTAGAAAAATAATTTCACTCCCATCATGAACATATTTGAAAAATCTAACTTTAAATATTTTTATTATCAATAGTATACATTATAAGTAATTCAACCTCAAAATTTCTATCATTTCAATTTTTTTTAAAAAATAGTTTATTAAAAATTTAAACATATGAGATTTGTTGACTACAAATTTATTCTTGATGAATACAACAAATGGAGTCAATTTTATTTATTTTTGATCGAATATTCAAATAATAACACAAAAATTTTATTTTATAACAAATAAGAAATAAATTTTTTTCTGACATTCAAATGAAATTCTTCAAATGATTAGTTATAAAAACTAAAATATATTTATATAGAAATACGATATTTAAATAGTATATCTCATATGGTGTCTTCTAAATTTATTTTTTAGGAGCTAAAATTAGATTAATTTCAACATTATATAAAAATTAAAAAGACATTACTCACAAAAATATGAAGAAATTATATACTTTTCGATGAATATTTTATTATTAGATCAACTATCACTTCCAAAATATTATTTATTTATATTAATACTCTTTCTATATTTAATATTCTAATTTTTTGAATATGTTGAACTTTTAAAAGATTAAATACTAGTAATGTAGAGACCCGAAGCTTGACATACATGGACATTACATTAATTTTTCGGAATACTTAGTACATAACAAAAACACACACACAAGGATCGTAATAGTTTAGTGTCTTTGGAAACTCGGAATGTAATATTCTAATCGTGGTGAAAGATCTTCAATATCTCCCATAAAGATCTTCCCTTTTTTTACCTAAAACCTTTCTTTATATCCTGTGGAAAAGAAAACATAAAAGGGTGAGCTCAAATGCTCAGTAAGGGTAAACAAAAGAGAAATCAATCGCATCATATTCATAAGAACATAACATTTGGAAATCTTAACCTGCAAAAGAGAGCATAATTTCATAACATGGGATAAATCATAGTAGTGAAATGAAATCCCATTAATCATAACTTAAAACATGAAACCTTGTGGCATACACACATAATCATATAGAATCATTTCTTGTTAGTCAAGACTCATTGCCAAGACTATCTTAGTGGACAAAGTCCCTTTCGGAATCGAGTCACCCTCGTTTCAGTCCTGTTTCACTGAACCGGTATAACCTACCATTCTAGCCATGTCTATCTCATGAGATATGAAATCATTACCCAATGCATTGGAGGGAGATATAGGTCCCACCCATCTTATAATGAATCCTTTATTATGTGTGCCACATAATCATAAACCATACATCACAGCGTAACCCATGTAATAAAAATGGGATTCTTAAACAACATGACATCATAAAACAATTCATATAAGATAAAGGAATTCATAAAAATATTTCAATCACAACATAATCAAATCCATGTAATAATAGGGATAAAAACAGAACCCTTTTATTATCATAGATGGAAAATAATTTTGATAAAATACTTGAACTCTATTCTTGAGGAAAATATCCTTTCTAATTCAAAAACACTTCTCTTTTCTTAACATGTCATACAATTTTAAACTAAAAGAAGTTGATTAAAAATAAACTTGAATACTTGTAAAGGAAGCTTCTTGGAAATAATGTTTTAGAAATCCATTCATGCCGTATAAGTTAAAAAAACATTCTTCTCGTACTTTTGTCGGAAAAGTCAAAAAGTACCTCGTACGAAGAACGACAAATGATTCCTTTCATATTCTTTACTAAAAACTCATCGAAGGGTAAAATTGGATTTTAACTTTTGTAATTTAATGGAAATAATATTACATATTTAGGAAACATGTATGTGGATGATAAAATACACCCCAGTAAATTTCAAAGTATAAACAATCTAGGATAAAAATGAGATTGTGATATTTCCCCTTACCTTAGGTCCGATTTGCATTGTACGTGTCCGAAGCTCCTGTATAATGGTTTAAATAATGTTATTGACTTATTCCAGAATCATACATATTGATATTATATCATATATGGTCATATTCTTAGCTTCTTGTTAGTAATATTTCATTGTTACTTGTTACTCGGGCCTTTATTGCCTTTTGTTCTTATGCGTGTTTTGCCGAATAGATTCTTATTCCTCTTTTAAGCTTATAGATACCTTATATCCAGAATTGTATTAGTGTAACATATATCATATTTATTCATTCAATTCATTTATATAATTACTATGTAATTATGATCATGTAGAACGAGGTCGCATCACATCGTGGAGACGGTATTCCGTACGTACGCACGAGTGATGATATCATTCCTATGATCGTGGAATTGTATTGGAGTATATATATATTATTTCGGTATCAATATTACTTCATCATAAATAGTTACTCATTACACCATTATAACCATCCAATTAAGGAGGTGGCGGAAAATAGATTACACCACGGCGTGGAGACGGTATTCCGTACGTACGCACGCGCGGTGATTTCATTTTTTCGTAGGATGGATAGAAGGTGAATTAGGGTTGTTTCATATTTATAATAACATATCAGAATGTAAGTAATACTGATGTTATAAATTTATCATGAAACAACTAAAGAATAAGAAGTTGAAGAAGAAAGAAATTGAAAAGATCGGTAATGGATATTACCTCTTATTTGAAACGCCTCTTGGAATCCTCCACTTAGGGAACTAAGATTGGTCTTTGAAGAAGACCAGAACCTCTAGGATTATTCTAGGGAAGTGGAGATAAGAAAATGGCAGGGATTGGCCGAGCGTGAGTGCTCAAATTGATGTGAGGAGGAGGGGGAGGAGGTGCCCTTTTATAAGGGAGGAGAGGGGCACCTTAGGAATATCTCAAAATATTATTTTATATTAATGTCAAAATAGGTTTATAATGGTTCCAAAGGGTCTTATTTTGATGCTAAGGTGGAGATAGGTCGAAATCCTATCAAACAATAGGATTTAGACAAGTTTAGGGTATTATTTTAACCTTATCAATTAGATTTAACTCTAAGTTAAATAATTTAACTCTTACCGTGTCTTTTTGTTTTCTTTCACTATATGGTTAATACACTTACTATAACATGAAAAACGAACCCCAAATTGTTTATTATTAATATATATATCCTTATCTAAGTCATTTGGACGAACATTATATTTTTAGGAATAAAATAAAAATTAATTATATAATATTTTATTTAAAATCTATTTTGTGTCAATTTTGACACTATTTGATATATGATTTTTGTGAAAGTCCTAACAGAATTATATGTTCTAACCAAGTTGATTAAATCAACACTAATATATCATAGTAACCTAGAAAATTAGTGGAATTCATAAAAAGTCCCAAATTGCATTTATTTTGGTGTTTATAACATCAATTATGTCAATATTTCATTAATAAGATAATTACTGCATCATCATTGTGTCATAAATAAATTAAATTATTTAATGTCTAAAAATTATAAATAAAATACCATTATGTAGAAAATCTCTTTATACTTCTAATGAATAATTATTGTCGAATTTATCTTATGTATAACCCCATATTAAAAATGATTTACTTATTAAACATTGATTTTAACTATTTTAACCCTTCTTTAAAAAAATTAATAATAAATGTCCTAATATAACCCAAGTGGGCCTAAATGGTCATATTTTATTCCTAAGTTTGTTTTTGTTCGAATTAAACTTATCCAATAGAATTAGGACATGTGTTAGGGTAATAGTAATATCATATTTACCCTTAATTACCCTGTTTACTTTTAACCGTGGTAAATAAAAGTAAAAGTTACTATTCACCAAAAATTATTTTCATCTCATTGAACCACATTTTACTTACGGATATCAACTGTGTCTCTTGAATTTTTGAAATTCCATTCACAGAAGCGGTAAAATTAAGTTTTATGAAAAATTCAGTTTTTTAACTACCACTTAGTAGTTTCACTATTCATCAAAAATTGATGTTTTTCATAACAATGCCAAAATTTCATCCTAAGCTATATTTCATATTCCGAATTCAAAAAATGAAGTCTATTTTACCAAATTAATAACATAGAAGTTGCATTAATTATTTTTATAATTAAATCCCGCTGTTAAAACAAATAGCGTGTTTTTAAGAAACAATATCTATCAAAAGATTGACACTTGTTTATGTCTGGTTTAAATGTGAAATTACATCCAATGACCAACATTGTATTAAATTGTAAAAATATATTCTAAATATACTTTAAAACCACTCACATTCACTATTAATTATTTCGATTAAAAAAGTTGTTTTTAATTATAATTTAGTAATTTTCACTATTCATCAGAATATGAAAGTTATCCGAAAAGTACCAAAATTTCACCTTAGGCTAAATTCGATACTCTGAATCCAAAAATGAAGTCCATTTTGAGAGCTAAAATTTCTAAAATTTAAAAAGTGGTTATTACTATTCATACCGGCTAGTTTTAATAATATTTTAATAGCAAATCATTGATTCGTGAAACGCAGTATTGTGTACTACACACGCTATCGAGGAAGGTTGTGATTGCGTGTAATGCAAGGAAATTCAAGTATGCGTGTTGTGCATGCTCCTTTTGGTGTAGCGTACAACACAAGACATTAATAAAATTAAAAAAAATATTTTTCATAAAATCTCGGGCTGTTACATTCTACCCCCCTTAAAATGAATTTCGCCCTCGAAATTCGTCGGGGTTATAAATGGTTTACTATTCGAAAGTTTCTCTAATAGAAACCCACATCGTAAAAAGGAATATCAAAACCAATCTTTAAAAACAAAAGTATGAAACGTAATGGTTACCCAAATAAACTAATCATTGGGTTTCCACATAGGTGAAAATATGGATATGGAAGAGAAATATAACCATCATGTTCTGATGGAGAGTGGTAGAGAACATGGCTATGGAAAATCCAGTAATCACAAATCCATATATTTGTGATGATATAAGGTACCATCTGATTCATCAGGTATAAGATCAGTAGGATAACATTTTTGGTTTTCATGATCATTTCCCTAAAGTTGAAAATTTGCATTAGAATAAATACTTACTTTATTTTGCTACAATCTCACCGTTGTTCGTGCCTTGAACAATTTACACTTCATCTCTTAAATAAATGATGTTGAATTTGTTATTCGTGAAGTGTTAGCAGATCATGTGATAGAAGGACGGGTCATTCCATCTATCTCAAACAAAAGGTTAGCAAAAATTATATACATAAGTCGATCTATAGTGAGATTAATCATATATGGTTCCTAAAATGGACTTATACTTCATATATCATACTGCTTAATATAATAAAACTAGTTTCTCCTAAATAGGGACTTCCTGTAGGCCAGTGGTAGGTGATAAAGGCCAGTCGCACTTCGGTTGTGGGTTCGATTCCCACAGCCTTGTCCGACGCGATAGGCTGTCGCCCGTCCTGCATGTTGTCCTTTTTACATTACTATAACATCCCATCAATAATATCGAAAAAAATACTTTTATCCTTAAACAATACTAACTTATGTCCAACATAATCCATTCCAATCTTTAGGATTATCCATAATACTGCAGTCCACTCTCATAACATAGTGAAAACGATTACCAGAGATTTAACACCATCGTCGATCCCCATATATCATAAGATATGTTTTGTTGGTCACATTCCAAATATTCAAAGTCCTTAATCGTGTATTCTCTTGAATACCTTATTGAAAACATGAATGCAGTTAAAAGTAACACATTCCACATACCAAAATCCTCAAAATTCTATATACTCAAACAATGATATCACTTAGTCCTTATATCAATCATGAGCTCATGAATACTGTTAAACATTTCATTTTCTCATTTTCCCTTCATTATGCGCATAACATCTTATTTCCAAAAACATCTCAATCACTTTGAATACCACATTAGACCAATACATAAATATTCCAATACTCCATGATACAATATTATTTTGGAATCCCATTACATAAACACTTAATCATTCCACCACATCGTTGTCATATTCAACATCGCCAATAGTGATCACATGTGACTTCCCTTTGTCCTTTGCCTTCAGTGGTTGCTCATGTTGATCATCACTAACCCTTGGATTAGGGCATTTATTAGCATAATGCCCCATTTCATTGCAATTGAAGCATTGAAGTGTTGGTGGTGCGTTCTCTGCAGTGTTTTCTTTATTCACATCATTAGAAACCCTTTTCCCATTACTTCGACACTCAGCTGCTCGATGACCTTCTTCTCCACACTTAAAACATTTTCTAGTCCCTTTAAGAAAATCTCCACCATGCTTCTTTCCACACTTTTTTCATAAGAAAACATTCACCTTCTTTTCACCATTATTCTGAGATTTCTCCTTGAACTCCATCTTTCGTTTCTTGTCAAAACCATGAGATCGATATGTAACACCAACTTCCATTTCTACCTTATTAGCATAATTCACAATTTCTTCATAGCTATTGAAGTCTCTTATAGCTAATTCCCTTCGAAGACTTGGTTTTAAGCCACTGAAAAATCGATCAACTTTACTTTCAGGTTGGATGATAATGCCAGATGCATACCTTGCAAGTCTTGTAAAATTCACTTCGTATATACCAACAGATTCATCATCCTTCTGCTTCAGCTCAAGAAACTCCTTTTCCATTTTTTTCGAAGAATACGAGGGAAGTACTTACTGAAAAACAAGTTCTTGAACTCGTCCCATTCCATGGACTCAATTTCATCTCTTGGCCTCGTATTCTTGATAAGATTCCACCATTGATCAGCTTCACCTTCCAAACGATATACTGCTAAGATGACTCTATCATGCTCAGAATATTGAAGAACCGAAAATATCTTTTCAGTGGTACTGATCCATTGTTCAGCAACAAGTGGATCAGAATACCCACTGAAAGAAGGTGGACGTTGCCTCATGAAGGACTCAGAGAATATTATTCCCTTATCTGCTCATTTGGAAGTCCAGAATGATTCATAGCTTGTGTAAGTATAGCAATAAGATTTTTCACTCCATCTCCCATAAAATTTGTTTGTTTAGGAGGACAATCATTGCATTGTCCATTGCATTGATCAACACGGTTCCTTCGGGTTCCAGCCATCGTCTAAAACCCAAAAAGAATAGTGTGAGAGGAAAAAATCATGCTAGGGAAAACAACATAATAAAGGGGGAGTACCTTCAATATCTAACATCTTAGGTTTAATTCTATGATCGTTAGCGTAATTCTAGTACTATAACCTATACGTATAATTAACCTTAAGGACATCCCTAGACATACCTTAGAAATATTTCTAGGGATCTCACTAACGTTTTCGCATCCTAGTTTCCAAAGGTTGACTAAACCTCCCTCTGATACCAACTGTAGAGACCCGAAGCTTGACGTACATGGACATTACATTACTTTTGCGGAATACTTAGTACATAACAAAAACACACACACAAGGATCGTAATAGTTTTGTGTCTTTGGAAACTCGGAACGTAATCTTCTAATCGTGATGAAAGATCTTCAATATCTCCCATAAAGATATTCCCTTTTTTTACCTAAAACCTTTCTTTATATCCTGGGGAAAAGAAAACATAAATGGGTGAGCTCAAATGCTCAGTAAGGGTAAAAAAAAGAGAAATCAATCACATCATATTCATAAGAACATAACTTTTGGAAATCTTAACCTCCAAAAGAGAGCATAATTTCATAACATGGGATAAATCATAGTAGTGAAATGAAATCCCAATAATCATAACTTAAAACATGAAACCTTGTGGCATACACACATAATCATAAAGAATCATTTCTTGTTAGTCAAGACTCATTTCCAAGACTATCTTAGTGGACAAAGTCCCTTTCTGAATCGAGTCACCCTCGTTTCAGTCCTGTTTCACTGAACCGGTATAACCTACCATTCTAGCCATGTCTATCTCATGAGATATGAAATCTTTACCCAATGCATTGGAAGGAGATATAGGTCCCACCCATCATATAATGAATCCTTTCTTATGTGTGCCACATAATCATAAACCATACATCATAGCGTAACCCATGTAATAAAAATGGGATTCTTAAACAACATGACATCATAAAATAATTCATATAAGATAAAGGAATTCATAAAAATATTTCCATCACAACATAATCAAATCCACGTAATAATAGGGATAAAAACAGAACCCTTTTATTAGCTTAGATGGAAAATAATTTTGATAAAATACTTGAACTCTATTCTTGAGGAAAATATCCTTTCTACTTCAAAAACAATTTTCCTTTCATAACATGTCATACAATTTTAAACTAAAAGAAGTTGATTAAAAATAAACATGCATAATTGTAAAGGAAGCTTCTTTGAAATAATGTTTTAGAAATCCATTAATGCCGTATAAGTTCAAAAAAAACATTCTTCTCGTACTTTTGTCGGAAAAGTCAAAATGTACCTCGTACGAAAAACGAAAAAAGATTCCTTTCATATTCTTTACTAAAAACTCATCGAAGGGTAAAATTGGATTTTAACTTTTGTAAGTTAATGGAAATAATGTTACATATTTAGGAAACATGTATGTGGATGATAAAATACACCCCAGTAAATTTCAAAGTATAAACAATCTCGGATAAAAATGAGATTGTGATATTTCCCCTTACCATAGGTCCGATTTTCTTTGTACGTGTCTGAAACTCCTGTATAATGGTTAAAGAATGTTATTGACTTATTCCAGAATCATACATATTGATATGATATCATATATGGTCATATTCTTAGCTTCTTGTTAGTAATATTTCATTGTTACTTGTTACTCGGGTCTTTATTGCCTTTTGTTCTTATGCATGTTTTGCCGAATAGATTCTTATTCCTCTTTTAAGGTTATAGATACCTTATATCCAGAATGGTATTAGTGTAACATATATCATATTTATTCATTCAATTCATTTATATAATTACTATGTAATGATGATCATGTAGAACGAGTCGCATCACATCGTGGAGACGGTATTCCATACGTACGTACGAGTGATGATATCGTTCCTATGATCGTGGAATTGTATTGGAGTATATATATATTATTTCAGTATCAATATTACTTTATCATAAATAGTTACTCCTTACACCATTATACCCATCCAATTAAGGATGTGGCGGAAAATAGACTACACCACGGCGTGAAGACGGTATTCCGTACGTACGCACGCGTGGTGATTTCATTTTTCCGTAGGATGGATAGAAGGTGAATTAGGGTTGTTTCATATTTATAATAACATATCAGTATGTAAGTAATACTGATGTTATTAATTTATCATGAAACAACTAAATAAGAAGAAGTTGAAGAAGAAAGAAATTGAAAAGATCGGTAATGGATATTACCTCTTCTTTGAAACGCCTCTTGGAATCCTCCACTTAGAGAACTAAGATTGGTCTTTGAAGAAGACCAGGACCTCTAGGATTATTCTAGGGAAGTGGAGAGGAGAAAATGGAAGGGGTTGTCTGAGCATGAGTGCTCAAATTGGTGCGAGGAGGAGGGGGAGGAGGTGCCCTTTTATAAGGAAGGAGAGGGGCACCTTAGGAATATCTCAAAATATTATTTTATATTAAAGTCAAAATCGTTTTATAATGGTTCCAAAGGGTCTTATTTCGAAGATAAAGTGGGTATGGGTCGAAATCCTATCAACCAATAGGATTTAGACATGTTTAGGGTATTATTTTAACCTTATCAATTAGATTTAACTCTAAGTTAAATAATTTAACTCTTACCGTGTCTTTTTGTTTTCTTTCACTATATGGTTAATACACTTACTATAACAAGCCAAACGAACCCCAAATTGTTTATTATTAATATATATATCTTTATCTAAGTAATTTTTCCGAACCATAGATTTTTAGGAATAAAATAACAATTAATAATATAATATTTGATTTAAAAACTATTTTGTGTCAATTTTGACACTATTTGATATATGATTTTTGTGAAAGTCATAACAAGATTATATGTTCGAACCAAGTAGATTAAATCAACACTAATATATCATATTAACCTATAAAATTAGTGGAATTCATAAAAAGTCTCAAATTGCATTTATTTTGGTGTTTATAACATGAATTATGTCAATATTTTATTAATAAGATAATTACTGCATCATCATTGTGTCATAAATAAATTAAATTATTTAATGTCTAAAAATTATAAATAAAATACCATTATGTAGGAAAGATTTTTATCATTCTAATTAATATTTATAGTCGAATTTATCTTATGTATAACCCCATATTAAAAATGATTTACTTATTAAACTTTGATTTTAACTATTTTAACCCTTATTTAAATAAATTAATAATAAATGTCCTAATCTAACCCAAGTGGGCCTAAATGGTCATATTTTATTCCAAAGTTTGTTTTTGGTCGAATTAAACTTATCCAATATGATTAGGACATGTGTTAGGGTAATATTAATATCATATTTACCCTTAATTACCCTATTTACTTTTAACCGTGGTAAATAAAAGTAAAAGTTACTATTCACCAAAAATTATTTTTATCTCATT
Source organism: Viscum album (assembly GCA_963277665.1). Lineage (NCBI taxonomy): Eukaryota > Viridiplantae > Streptophyta > Magnoliopsida > Santalales > Viscaceae > Viscum > Viscum album. The sequence continues at coordinate 1,708,245,794 of OY728165.1, read as the reverse complement.
GAACCACATTTTACTTACTGACATCAACCGTGTCTCTCTGATTTTTGAAATTCCATTCCCAGAAGCGATAAAATTATGTTTTATGAAAAATTCAGTTTTTTTAACTACCACTTAGTAGTTTCACTATTCATCAAAAATTGGTGTTTTTCATAACAATGCCAAAATTTCATCCTAAACTATATTTCATATTCCGAATTCACAAATGAAGTCTATTTTACCAAATTCATAACATAGAAGTTGCATTAATTATTTTTATAATTAAATCCCGCTGTTAACACAAATAGCGTGTTTTTAAAAAAACAATATCTATCAAAAGATTGACACTTGTTTATGTCTGGTTTAAATGTGAAATTACATCCAATGACCAACATTGTATTAAATTGTAAAAATATATTCTAAATATACTTTAAAACCACTCAAATTCACTATTAATTATTTCGATTAAAAAAGTTGTTTTTAATTATAATTTACTAATTTTCACTATTCATCAGAATATGAAAGTTATCCGAAAAGTACCAAAATTTCACCTTAGGCTAAATTCGATACTCCGAATCCAAAAATGAAGTCCATTTTGAGAGATAAATTTTCTAAAATTTAAAAAGTGGTTATTACTATTCATAACGGCTAGTTTTAATAATATTTTAATAGCATATCGTTGTTTCGTGAAACTCAGTATTGCGTACTACACACGCTATCGAGGAAGGTTGCGATTGCGTGTAATGCAAGGAAAGTAAAAGATGAGTGTTGTGCAAGCTCCTTTTGGTGTAGCATACAACACAAGACATTAATAAAATTAAAAAGAATATTTTTCATAAAATCTTAGGCTGTTACAAGTAAACACCACTAGCATGGGATATTATTGAAAAATATAAATCAATTTGTAATTGATTAAATAACATATGATAAAAAACATGTTTTCCACAAAATTTTTATTAATTACATCTCTCAATAAAACAGTACTTGAAAATATAAGATAATTAAAAAACAATTATCAAAAAAATATTTGTAATGGGATATTTTTATTTTTGTTTTTATATGACTAACTACATAATTTTGAGATATTAAAATCATTGTCCTTTATTAGGATAATTTTTTTGATGTCAAAAAATTTATCCTAGTCTGGTATATTAAATATTAAATGTTACCCATAATCATAATTTATTGATATTAAAAATAATTTTCACTTAATTATAAATATATCACCATATTGTTAAATAGTAAAATATAATAATATTTTTATTCATTACATAATTACAAAATTTAATTCACAATACAATAAATATTGTAAATATAGTCGAACATTTATACTTTAACAGTAGAATACCTCTTACTCATTTATAAACTAGATAACTAAATTTACTGTAATTAATTATTTTATATATTTATTTCATTATACTATAACACATATACATGAAATAAATAAGTATATCATTCACATAATTTTATATTTTTCTTAACATAGAGTAAATTGAAAATGTATATAAAATACTTATATTTTATTATTAGAATTATGTATTTGAGAACACTTCCCATATTATAGAATAAATATTGATTATTTTATTAATCATAATGATATATATCTTTTCAATTTTTTCCAATATATAACTTAAATATATTTTTAGGCATGTAAAATATTTGAAAATATATAATTAAGATATTTATTAAACACATTGTTACAAAACAATGATAAAATTTGAATCATATATACCATTTGGTCAATATTTATAATTTACTAATCATTGAGTGATGTCTTTTAATTCATTCAGTACATAGATACATTGGAGAAAAATATTTCTAATTTTTTCGAATATAATAAATGGGATGTTGAGTGGGAAAAATCATTACAAATTTTATCCAATGAGTTATCTCGACTCGGTTCAACTAAGAACATAATGATTATGGTTTCCCATTGTGAAATCATGGCCGAAATCAATGGGTCCAAGCAAGAATGTCACATAACATCAGTAACACCTCCCCATATGATAGAGGTTTCCGATTAGTAGAGAGAGTATTATATGATGTAACGTGGAGACTTTAAACTTAGTAAGAGTTCTTATTAACAAATAAAAAACAGAAAATATAATAATATATTATTAGGGTACATAGATACCAATATTTTTCGTAACATATGAATAAATGCAAAAAATTGTCTCAAAAGTCATAACTAGAATATAACATTAATAACCCACTGATCAAATCATATATAAAAGTTATGGAAATAAAAAATTATTTCAATATCCACAACTCCAAGACACACCTAATCTAAATATATATAAACATAGTGAGATATCCCACTCAATGATCAAGATGAGAAACATCCCAACCGGTACCTGTAATAGTTGAGGTCTTCTCACATACACAAGTCTCATGGACACCATAGTATGGTATGGTACAACTCTTTCAGACACCACCAACATCGTATAGTTTTCAACTAGTAATGTATAGTGTAAATTCATGTGATATTATTATAAACAAGAAAACTTTAAATACATAACTATATACACATAGTATATTACTAACAAGAACAAATAAGTAAAATCAACCATGTTCCATGTAATTAAGTACTTACCAAGAATCCATGAACCCTTCCCATAAATATTTTTTCTCAATGTCATATGGAGATTCATAATGGGTCATATAAGTATTCCAGAATAATCCACAAGGATGGTCCTCCTATTATCAAATTGTTATTTCACTCAGTATCCTCAATGTATTGAGGAACATGTATCTCAAAAATCACAAACAATATGTCAGATCAATCCATAATACCGATGCATCATGAAACTATCATGGGATAGTCTACATGACCATCGTATCTCAAAAATGTGTCTCGGGTCATGCAATAAAGCCATCACGCATATAAGAACAATACCTCATCTCAAGCCGCAATACCATCATTCCCCTACCCTATTATTTGGTACATCATCATCATTATTTCAAGACTTGTACACTTCCCCTATATCGTGTTACCGTTCCATAATTTCCCTATGTTCTGATTACAAGAAACAATACCTCCCATGATATGAAAAATACGACAAAATTAAAAATCACATATATTGGTAGAAAAAATCATATCATCATGAGTATTGAAAATTTACATATAATACATGTGACCCACATCAGAAATTTTTCAACAAGGTACAAAAGTATACTTATGGAATAAATCATTATAAAGGGTTTCATGGGATACACACCCACCCACATGAAATCACTATTAGTAATTTTCAACAAAAACATTCAATTAATCTATAATATAAATTGAACCAAGGGTTGAATATATATATACATAATGGAATACCATTATCTATCATAACAACTACACCAATTATCATGATTAAACATGGTATTATAAGAGATATGAGTATTACCAAAGAATAAACATACAAACATTATCTCATTGGACACACACACACACATGTGATCAATACCTCAAACATTTTGTTTTAGGATTTATGTCTCATGTAGCAGAACTGTCTTCAAGGTGTCTATATATCATAATTCACTCATTATTTAACAATCCATGGCCATTGTTAGAAGGGAATATGCTTGTGCACAAGATACCATCTTGGACCCTGGTAAATTTTCATATAACTTTATTCAAGGCTCATTTATATAATAAAGGCTCAGGGATCATTAATTAATTAAACATGGGCTTGTAAACATTAATAGGTTAAGAATATATGATTATTGAGTAACTCGCTATTACTTGTTCATAACAGAATAATGATTTGTATGTTCATTCGCACATGGAGGATAACCTCGTATCACATGAAAATAAACTATGCATAAAAGATAGGGTAGATTATATAGGACCATCTGCAACAAATGGTTCCATCTCCAAACCAATAAAATCCTAACAAATAATTATGAGTAATCCAAGTCCACTCAACTTCCATCGATCATAATGTGGTTCTTCCCATGCCAAAAAATTCCAATTTATTAATAATTACTTTACTATAATTAATTAAAATTTTAAATATCCCAAATTAAATGGTGAAAGAAAAACATCTCAAAATTCTTACTAGATGTCCCCACCAAACGAGTAACATGACCGACCATCCATATAAGGCATGCCTCATACTTGTGACTTCATTAATGAAAAAAATAAACTTTTCATAAAAACAATAATATGTCAAATTTTATATAATTTAATTGGAACATTAGGATAATAATAAAAAGATCTATATCCATAATAACACTAAATAGTGCTTAACCACTTTTGGAAAATTCCCATTTATAAGATGGCTAAAGAACCTTAATTAAATATATGGTCTAATAGCCAATTTTTCTCAATTTTTAAAAATATAAAAAAGAGATCATTGGGGAACATACATTTATTGAAATTAAATTCAATAGTATGTGTTCTTAATATTGGACACCCTCTTGAGATGAATATAAAAATCCACATAAATCATAGAAACTCTATGATGATATGATGGAATTATCATAATATTCTATATTTGATACTAAGGAAATGGTTGATCTATGAGAAAAATTCTAATATGGAAGAGAATATTAAAAAAATTTGACATCAATGGATTCAAATTTCTTATACTTATCAATAGAATAATCCATTAAAAACTATACAACTACCATATCCAAAATGAGGAATTAATATAATAAAGTCTATCAAAATTGAGGTCTTTTACTATGATTTAAAAATGAATCATATCAAGATAAAATTTTTATCAAAGGAGACTCATAAAGGGATGAAGTTAAGAGAGTTTGGAAGAAATGCCATTAAAATTTCAAGTATGGGAAGATATAAATGAAGGGGACTTGGTGGCTAAAAATAATATAAGGAAACTTGAGTAAAACCATATAGTTAGGCCCACCATGGATCCAATTACATTTAAATCGATGACCTATATAGGATTTCTAGTAGTCTGATGAGTCCTTATAGGTATATGGAACATTCCATACCTCAATGGGCATCCATTTCAGGCTCTTCTGTTAACCAGCAAGTCATACGGCATAATATGGGGCTCTACCCACCCAATTAGCTAGCCAGTGGGGTTTATTTTCTAGTTGATTCAACTATATTAGTGTGACTAGTTTAGCTAAAGGAACATACTACTTTCAATCATCGTGTTTCCCACCATGAATAATTTCAAATAATGAAATATCTCTATTTTTGTTTTAATGTGAATATTCTTGGTTCAACACTAAGTTATCTATATGATCCATCCAATAGATAATATGTCCAAACATCCTTCTATATTTACAACCTAAAATGAAATGTATTATTAAACCCATTAATGTTTAAACCAAAGATAATAATTATATATATTATTATAAAATTGAAGTTATCATTTGTATATATCTAAATATATAACTACTTAATACAATATTCCATATAAAGAATGATACACGAGCAGCTAAATTTTTTATAAACATATAGTATTAAATAATTAAATTTTAAACTATTTTTTCTATTTTGGATGTAAGATAATATATATAAATTTTAAACCATTTTTAATTATCATTCTACGTATATTATTTTTATATCTCTCTTTTTTATCAAATGAATTCCTTTTAAATATTAATAGTTCTAATTATTAAATTTTTCAACATAGGATTTCTATAATAACAATTTTCATTGATGATTACTTAAATATTTTAACAAAATTTATGATTTTTGACATGAATCCAAAATAAAAATTAATGTATTATATATAGATATATCCTAAAATAATTTATTCTCGCTCATGTTATCATATTTATTTAGAAGTTTATGATATTTTACCCCACTGTAGACCATTCATGGTGTGAAGTTATCCAATCCCGATAATGCAACACAAAAACAGATCACCTAGGTCGGTTTGATGTTTGAACCACTATCCCATTATCTATAGATCACCCATTATGGTATATTATCAGTTCCATCATTAATTTATTTTCAAATATATAAAAACTAATGTAATTAAAACATAGATAGGAATTTTTAAAATATTATTGAATTTTTTAACTTAATTCATGGATTTATGTATTTATAATATAATATAGTCATATACTATTTTATTTAAAATAGATAAAAAATAAATAAATAAAATGTATATATTTTTTAAATGAGACATTTTACCATTCCATTTGTTATCATTATAATATATGCACATATTACATAATCCTAAAATTGTATAATTTATAAATTATTTGAACATTCCAAATAAATATGAACACTTCATATTCATAACCTAAATATAACAACATTTGAATTATATTGTTATAGTAAAAAAGGAAAAACTGATTTTTTTTTTAAATTTATTTTTGTAAATATGATCTCCTTATATTTCATTTTATATAATGAGTTTAAATATTATAATTTTATCAATCATTATTTTTAAAAATTATCGTATTATAATTGGAATTTTCTATGAAAAATTATTGTAGACATCGATCCTATCTTCCAAACAAAATTTTAGTTCAATAAAATATATCCTAGATTTTATACTATAAACTATTTAGTGTTACCAAAAACATAACTTATATATTTTTACTCATACAAGAGAAAAAATATCATTTAAAAAATGTGATAAATAACTTAATGAAAATTTAGATTAATATTGTATTTATTTTGAATAGTGTTTTAGAATCCTTGAAAACATTCTATTCACAACCATGTGTCACTGTAGTATGGATACTAATTAATTTTATTTAACATAATTTTTAGGAATTTATAATAATGATTTTTTTTATTTATTTTTGATTTACTTTATAATTTTTTCCATTCACACATGGTTTGAACTGAATGAATATTACATGGTAGGGCTTACACTTATTAGTAAATATGTGAATCTTTCATTCCTTCAGTTTCCTAGTAAATGGATTTATATTTTCAAGGAATTCAATGTAAACTGATTACGGTGTGGAGGTTTTTTATTTTTTTTCTTTGGAATTTCGTGATACACCATTACACAGAGTTTACTAAATTGTGCAGAAAAAACATGTGAGTTTCCTAAAATCACATAAAATTGATATTCTAGTTTTAACTCTTTCAATTTAAAGAGATAAATGGGGTTAATTATTTTAAATATCATTATCTCAAGTAAATTATATCTATTATAGGTTTCTCCATCAATTTATTTGGATTTTTAAGCCTCTCCAACCAATTTTCTTACAGATTTATTCATGGTAAGCACATTGTTCCCATTTTCATTCCTTAAAATTAATCTTCATATAATATTTTATCTCCCACATGAACACTTGGGAGTATTGGTTTGAATTTTATTGGTTGGGTTTCTTTATTCATTTGGTTTATTTGATAGCGCTTACTTGAAGTCCCATGCGACTTATTGGAGTTCTTATTGTTGCAGGATATGACTACTAGATTGGTTATAATTGAACAAAGGTATGTGTTTTGTGCCATTTCTTAAATTGATACTACATATTGGGTCTTATGAATTTATATTACATATTTCTCATATATATTACATTTTGGAAATATATTTTTTATTTAAAATGTGCTCTAGGTGACTTTCCTCTAAAAAAGTTTTTAACATGGAATCTCACATGGGACTTGAAAGGAAATGCAATGATAATTTCTAAATTTGGGTATTATGTTTTATGTGGTATTTTAAATGTTTTTAGACCTCATTTATACTCTAATGTGATTTTGGAAGTCTGTTATTTATACTTATGAAGGGTTTTCATGGTGATTCAAGGGATTCTTTATGATGTTAGATGTTTCAGAATTATTTAGCGATGTTTTTTAAAGAGAGTCTTTTTTAAAACCTTTGACCCAATTTGGGTCATGGAATAAAATGGTTTCCAATAGATTTATTTTAATTAATGATTCATAGTGGTACTTGAATCATTTTAAAAACAGCATGATGTTTTTAGTCCCTTTTTATAATGACCCATTTAGGAATTTTGATTGTTTTCCAAAGTTTTTATGGGTTTTTATGAGACACATGTGTTACCATTTTGTCATATTATGACCCAATGGGGGTTATTGGTTATTTATTTATGTTATTTATTCCATGAGGGGATGTTTAATATTTCAAATGTTATAAATAAATTTTTCAGGGGTATTTAATATGAGTGAATAAAAGAGATGTGTTATTTATTTCATTTGTATAATTATAAATATACATTGTATTTCTCAAATTTATTTTATATTGATCATTAGTGTTCTATGTAACCTATAGGAGGTTTTTGTAAGATAAATCCATTGTATAAACACTATGATTACTTGGGAGTATTGGATAACTACTCTAATATATTTTGAATAAAAGGGATATGAGGCCTTGTGAGATCACTTATTACATTGAATTCATCGAATATGTCATTTTAGGGATGTATTATAGCTCGTGGATGGTGTATAATCCCTTAGAAGTTAATTTTTAATTTTGAAATATGTTTTTTGAGTATTATAACACTTTAGTAGTTCAAGCCTTGGTTCCATGTCAATGGTCTAGACCTTGTCCTAGTATGGTTCCTATGATGCTTTATACCGTTTATAAGACGATTTAGGGGAATTTTATGTTTAATGATTGTTTATATTAAAACTTTGTTGAATGGTTAGTGAACATATATATTCATTTAGATTCATTGAATTGTCTGTATTATTCCACGAACCATGTTTCTTGATATAGTGTGGGTATTGGTTTTAGCCACATTGAAATTGATTTTTAAAATATGAATTGGAGAGTGATTTAGAAAATAAAAGTGGGGTTTTAAACAAATTCTGAATGAGTTTTGAAAGAGGAAAAATGATATTTTGGTTATTTATAATTCTCTAATAAAATTACTCCATTATCATTTTTATTAAGGAGTTTGGAAAAATCTATTTTTAATTTTTCATTTAATTAAATTAAAATAAGTGTAAGATATTTCCATAAAATCCTAATGAGGAACGATAAAATTATTTTTCAAGTAATTGATTTCATTGAAGCCAAATATGATTTTTTTAAATTTCTAAAATTATATTTTGTATCATTTATGGTTATAATTATAAAACATATTTCAAATTTGTTTTATAATTATTATAAATTATATTTTCTATTATAATAGTTTCAAAAACACTATGGTTTTTACATACTGGGATTATTTACATTCAAATCGTAAAAATACCACTTGGAATATGAAGATCATATTGTTTCCTTTCATGTTCATCAGTTTTAGTCTCCATTGAGTCTATATGGAGTTTGTATGAAGTTATTTTCATGGGATGTGGGGTGCGACCATGTGTCACCATGATATTTTTAGATTGGTCTTTTTTTCAATTCTATTTTGGGTTGTGTATGTATTAATATGTCTCTAGCCTTAGTTTTTAATAAGTGTTTCTTTTTATTCAATTATGATAAGGTTATAACTTATATTTTATTCTTCCTTTTTTATTATAAATTATAAATATGATTACTTTTATTTGTGATTCCTGAAAAATATGGATTTCTTATTATTCATTTTGGTATTCATTTGATTTTTAAATCATTCCATATAATTATATTCTTATACTTTGGCACTAGTTTCATTCCATTGGAAATGATGAAAATTATAGGGGTATGTCTTGGACATGTTCAAGAATTTGACGGAAGGATAACCAAGGATTGTTCATTGAAAACATTTATTAAAGAATTCACTCTTAGTATTTTTGGTTTTTATGGGTATCGTAGAGAGTATGATCGTCATCATGGTTTGGGTGGGCTGTATGAGTAAGTTCTTGGACAATATTTCTTCAAACTGAGCCTCAAGTTTCAATTGGTGTTTTTGAATAGATACATGATATTGGCTTTCTCATTAGATTTCTTTTTTTATTATGAAATGCTAAGATAATATTCTGGTCTCTCTGAATTGTATTTTTAATTTATGGGGGTTATATGAGTTTTGTTAAAAAAATTGTGAATGAACTAGGGATACATGATTCACACACATGGTATTGTAAACCGTGTTGTAAAATGTAACCATACAAGTTCTTGTTTCATGGTTAGAACATGGTTTACCAACACATGCAACAAAATAATGAATATTTTTGTTTATTTTTATATTTTTTATTTCCTTCCCCTTATCCCCATATTGATTCTCTTTTTTTCCTTTTTATATAATAGGTGAGTTTTTATAGTGTTTTTATCACATTGGACGAGGTCGAATGTTTTTGGATTTGATATTATTATTGGTGTGTTTATATTTTTACCTTGGGGACAATAGATAGTGAAAAGAAAAATTATTTTCTTTATGAATGTGTGGAATTCCATGTGGTTTGTTTTAATGTTTTTATAGTTTATTAGGAAAATGTATGGATTTTTGAAAAAGAAACCAAAATGTTTTTTATTTCAAAAAGAGAATAAATGAAATTGTATCATGTGAAGAATCATTTTAGCATAAAATTTGTAATTATTTGATGGAAATAAAATTATTAAAGGGGGTTTTTAAATATTTTTTTAATGGAATTTTCTTAAGATTTTAAGGGTTTCAAAAATATATTGTGAAATTAAATTTTGACATAGAGAAATGGATTTGATGATCAGAATAGATTTTATTACATTTTAAGGCCAAAAAAATATTTTAAACATTATTTATATTGGTATAGGTTAGAAGTTTCTTGGGGAAAGGTAATTTTTAGTATTTTAATGAATGTTTTTAAATAAATTTTAGAGGAGTTGTAGAAAATGGTTGAGTTTCAAAACAACATTTAGAAATCATTTCAAAGGATCAGTTTCAAAATATATTTTCAAATAGGAATTTCTACACAGATTTAAAATGTTGTATTATCCTTGTTCCATTAGCTATGGAACCACATTTTTATTTTATTACCATGAGACATTAGACTCTTTTCTCATGTATTTTGGTATGTTCCTTCAAGAAAATTCATAATGGAAGATAATGTGTGGATCCTATGAAATATTCGTGTTCATATTCTTTAATTTTTCAAGAATTATAATTTTTGTTTTTTGACATTTTCCAGGATCCATGTTTCTTGTTTCATTAAGAATATATTTTTAAGTCTATGAATTCTTGAGTTACTATCCTTTTAATCCCTTTTGGGATATTGATTAGGAGACTTCGGAGTTCCCTATTTGCAAGTTCATTTTGGAATCTGGACTACTAGTGAAACCATGAGAACATTTTGAGTAATCCTAATTCATTCAATCAATGTATGATATATTAATTTAATTCATCTAGAATGGATGATGATTAATGATCCACTATAAAATTGATAGAAATGGATACTTGTATGATGTGGGGTCATTCAGGCCTATTTGGATGGTTCTGGATCATCGGTTTTCGGAGTATGCTTTACTGTTCCAGTCATATACATTTATGTATTTCACTATTTTTTATAACATGACTATTTTTATTTTTTATTTTTATTTATATGGTAATTCATTACCTTTGTGTAGGATATTGGGTAATTAATATTTTTATTTCTTATTGGTTGTTGAGAAGTCAATAGTTTCTGCCTGCTAGGGTTTACCATGGGATGGTGTTCAATATTTGACGTCCTTAATTACATGTAGAGTATAGTGACTTTGGTCAAGATCCCACATCAGTTATTATTATGGAAGAATAATTATTTATCCCATATGGAAGTTTTCATTGATAACCTGTTTGATGAATCTATCTTATAGATGTTGATAACTTTGAGGATGAGTTTCTATTGGGACATGTTCGCATTATGTGTTAGAATTATTCCTTTAATGATGATTGATTCTTTATGGATCCAATTAAATTATGAGGATGTTTTTTGAATATGTTATCATGGGGGGTTGTATTTTTCCACCTTTATGTCCATCTTTTTGTTATACTCCTTGGGGTTTTTAACATGAGAGGGGGTAGACTGATTTGAAGTCATTATCTACTTTTGGTTTTTATCCAGATTTGTTGTTGCATTTTTCATTGATACATCTGGTGGGTTTGTGGCCATGATGGTGATACATAGAGTAATCATCTATGTTTAAGAGTTTATCATTCATAAACCTCTATAGATTTTTGGTGTCTAATTTACCTTGGTTTAGGTGGTGTTATTATGGTTAATACAATTTACTTGAATGTTTATTAGGACATTTCATTAGGGAGAAAGTGGTATTGTATTAAGGTTGTAATACTCCATTTCTCCATATAATGGCTTCTAATTAATAATTTTAATTAATTTTGAAGTCATTTTAGATTCAAGAAGTTATTTGTATTTGAGTTTTATTTTTCTAAAAAAAATTATTCTGTATATGGTATGACCTCAAAGCGCAGCACATGGTTGTGGTAACTCTTAATAGTAAATTTCTATGTCCCCCGTTCATTGACATTCCATGAACATAGTATAATAACCGAAACACTTATAAATTGAATTTATTTCCAATCAAAAATATATTTTATATATTATAAAACATAAACATAAGATATATAACCAAATAAATACATTATTCTCATTAATTAAATAATTAAATAAGTGATATTTATAGAAATTAAGGAACCTATACTGATAGAATAGTAACTTGACCATTAGAAGAGTAAATTACCATTATGAATAGTAATCTATCCAATAGAATAGTAACATGTCCTATGAATGTATAAATAAAATTTAGGCATCTTATAAATTAAAATATGATATAATTATTTCTTAGTATATGTATTTTAATGTATTAAAAATTATAAAATATGTGTTGGTATTTTTCCAAAACATAAATGATTATTTCCAATTTTATAATTAATTAAGCTATTTAAAAGAAATTTTATATTCCTAAAATAGATTCAAAAATAAATATTTTGTTGTATTATAATTATAATATAATTTTATGGGAATTTATTTAATTTCTCAAACTGTCATAAAATCAGTTATAATATTAAAAGTTGAATATTTCGAAGAAATGATAATTTTTATTTAGACTGAAATTAATCATAATAAAGTAATCATAAAATTGAGTCCAATTTATAATTCTATATTTGGAAAATGGTTGTGGTGTATTATTGGGTTTTTTCTAAAATAGTTCAATGTTTGGTGAATAGTGAAATAGGATAATCTATGTATTTAACATTTTTTGTAAAATACATGATTTTTTGAATCATTAATAATTCAAGAACTAATTAGTTTGAACTGACATGAAGTAGTTGTTTTACAATGTCACAAGAGTAAAATATAATGATGTTTTTTAGCCAAATAATAAACTACTAATTAAAATTATAAAAAGCACCCTCTCCCCTATAAAAACACCCCTCATAACCTCATCTATTTAGACATTGTAAGACATGGGTACTATCTAAATTAAACACAATTATTTTATCAATACACTTTTCCATTTCAAAGATCTTCATGTCTCAAGAAAATACCAAACCCAAGTCCCTTAAAGAGGTTCTCAATGAGACAACAATGATGAGGTATTATCCTCCTTATTTCTATTTTAATTTATTTTCCTTTTTTATCGTCTCCTCACCTACCAGTTCTAAAGTATCATGTTAAATATAGTGTTTTATATCATCTATATTTTCTTTTGTAAAGAGAATATCCATCATTATATATTTTCCCTCTAATTTTATTCTAAAAATTAAAACATTTTTTGTGATGTGCCGATTCACAGAATTCGTGGACAACGAGTTTTCATTTTCCATTACCTTCTTAAAGGATATCAATAAATCAATTATTATAGTTAAAAACGAATTTAATATTAATATAATATATTTTCTAATATTATATAACTAATTTATAAATTCAATATTTAATAAAATAAAATAATTTTTTGGTGGACAAAAAAATAGAAAAACAATCTAAATATTTTTCATTAACAGATTATCTAATTAATAATCCTCATACCATATACCCAAATGATATATAAGATCATTTAAAATAATATATGTTAACTAATAAAAAGTAATTTCATTTATGTAAATTTTATCTCATTTTACATGAACATCCATACTTGTATACAAGTGATCCGATCTATAAATCTATGAATACAAACAATCCTTGAACGATGAAATTGAACCATTAAATTCATCAAAATGTAAAGAAATGAACATAATAAAATTATGATATATCATATAAATATAGAATATTTGTGTGTTTATTAATTAATAAATATGATAATATTATATAGTATATTAATGTTATGAATTCATTCTGACAAAAGGTAAGGTGATTACCTATCCGAACTCCCTTTCTTTGGGTAATTCCGATTTCATTCAACGGTTCAATGTGCATATTATTTTAAGATTTCTCAAATATAATTTCATTTTCCTCTCAATTTAATTTTTGGGATATACATGTTTAAATCATATTTTATGATAAATAATATTATTTTCTAAAAGAAGTCTACTTTCCAAAAAACAATTTACTCCTCTAGAGTTATTTTTTATTCTCTCAGGAATGATGAATCGTATACCAAATATGTTTTCCCATTCCATTAGGGAACCAAAAAATTATTAATTATTGGTGAAATCTTTATAGAAATTATTTTTTTACATGGTTTACTTTAGGAATTTGATTGGTATACATATATGTGGCATGCATGATTTTGTAAATTTTATGATGTGATGGGTTCACCCAGAATTATATAGCGATCCAATGAATTGAGTTATGTAGTTTATCTGAATATAGGATCAGTATTATGAATGAACTTAATGATATATTTGTTCACAATTATTATTTTATGATTATTAACATATATTATGTGTAAACATGTTGTTTTCATTGTTCTCAACTATGTGTCGTATTGGACCAGTAAGGCATAATGATTCATTTATTACTGATTACCACCTTTTTTGACTTTATCCAGTGCTTCCTCTCTAGATTATTAATGAGTAAACTATGCCTATTTTATGATTATGATGATTATTATCACCCATGTAGTATTTCATCACGTCCGTATCCATCCTCTTACAAAGATTATAGATTACTCTGTTCATTGATATATATCATCATCTGACTAAATATTTGAAGGATATCAATATTGTAACGCCCCGACCCCAGCTACCTAGAGTCGGTGCATTACTTCGTAACATTAGCATGATCACAAAAGATCAAGTCTCGAAAGACCGATTAGTTTAGTAGCCTTGGAAACACTAGATACATTCATAAGTCTTACATTACATCATAAAGTGAAAAACTAATAACAAAGTCTTCATAGTCCACACTCATATCCTCTTCTGACTATCCCTGCAGGTCATTCCTAAAATACTTCTTTCACATCCTAGAAAATATTAAAACATTGAAAGGGGTGAGCTCAGATGCCCAGTAAGGATAACAATAATGCGGAAGCTTTCATAAATAAACATTTAACATTTAAGGCAATGTATAACTAAAACACAAGCCTTTTAAACTTGAACTTCAACATAATATGGCAAAATTAAAATGAGATAATGCCATTTACTTCTTCACATAGATATTATACTGGTCGAATAATCACATTAAATATTATTAACCACTTTCATAATGAGGGAATGTATAATGCCAGACATTCTGAAACATTTTGTCAAGGCCTCGGCCAAGACGTCTAAAATGATTAAGGGCTCGGCCAAAACCATAAATCAAATTGGGAAAGGGCCTCGGCCAATTCCACGTCTAGTTGTCCATGAGACCTACCGATGCATCGAGGAGCTATAGCGGGCTCCACCCGTCACTTATTAATTCCAATACACTCCTCATATGAATAGGTTTAAACATATCATAAACCATAACATAATCGTATCACATAAAACATGCATAAAGGAAACATAAAATTTCCACATTCCAATCACAATATATCAATACAAAACATTGATATAATAAAAATGCTTTCAAAACCATTTTCAATACCAAAATAAAAGAAAGTTAAAACTTTGTATTTATTTTTCATTAAAAAAATGATGGCTTGTAGAGGAAGCCGAAACTCAAATAATGGTCATGGCGGCGGAGAAGTCATTGTCGCCGCATAAGTACGGAAAGAAAAACATTCCCTTTTGTCGTTTAGCAAAACGCTTCGTATAAAAAAGATTCCTTTTGAAGAAACGTAAAAGTCAAAGGGGTTTATACACCGTATACAAGAAAGTTGTGTATAAAACCAAATATGCCTCAATGAAAGGGGATTGAGACGAAGTCCTTAAAAAGATCATTTTTTTATAAAGTAGGTCTATTATGTGTATTCACTATAATTACACATAAATAATGTAAAAATACAAGATAGGACATAATAATATCATGACATAATTTGAAAGTAGGAGATTAACCCAAAGAATGGAAGTTGGGTTATGAAATTCCCTTACCTCGTGTCTGACTTGACTCGACCGTTATTTAACCTCCTGAATAATAAACTAGAGTTAATTTTTATTTACTTAATAACCTTTTTAATGTTAATTATTCCATTTATATAACTTATTACCATGTTATGAACATTATTTAATTATTTAAGTTAATAACGGTCGTTTTGTCGATCTTTGGTACTTGAGTCAAAAATAAACTTCTTATAATTACAAGTTGTTCATGTGGTCAAATATCCATTATATCCAGAATTATATTCATGATTTAGATATCATATATATCATATATATACAGTATATACATTCATTCATAATGTCACATAACATTTAGGGGTAAGAAATGAAATGCACCGTTCATGGAGACGGTAAGCCGTACGTACGCATGAACGCTACTTTCATTTCTATTTCATATTTAATGGAATGAAATCATAATTATATAAAGGTATAATATAGTTCCAGTATAATATAGTGTATAATACCATTTACTCCATCCTTTATACATCCCACATATGGCATTAACGATTCAAATCACTTTGAGGGGGCGGTAGTCCGCACTTCCTAAAATGAAATTATCGCGTTTTACCCATAATGGAAATCATAAAGTATGCCATAAATGAGAAATAAAGAAGCATAAGTAAAACATAAACATATTATAAATCATATATAAAAATAGTGACATCTTAATGGCCACCTTTGAAGGTGTTATATGAGTGTTGAACAATCATCGTTTCGTGAGGCAGAAATTCGCCATCCACAGAAACCGTATGTTCTTTAACCATTAGACGAAGGTGTGTGTAAGTGTAAACCAAATACTTATCATAACAACATCCTAGTATATTTTAGATACTGGTGTTGTTACAAAAGAAAAGAATGAAACGAGTTTAGGGGGTTGGAGAAGAAAAATAAAACAAAACAACATTAGAGAAGACATTACCACAAAATCGGGTAACTCTTTTTTATTTGAGCCAAAGGCTTCCTTGGGAAGAGTTCTGCCCAAAGTGAGGCTTCTAGGAGTAATAGGGGGAAGTTGGGAGAGTATTTGGGCAGAGTTTGGCCAAGACAAATGGCTTGAATGTGTGAATAAGGTGGGAGAGGTGGGGGCATTTTATAAGTGGAGAGGAGGGGCTCTTTTGGAAAGTTTGAAATGTTACATTATTATACAATGCTTTTCGGATTATAAAGGTCCCACACTTATATAATTCGTGTCTAAGGTGATAAGGGTTAAAAATATTCTCATCCAATAGGCTTTGGACAAGTGTAATCCTTGTATTTTGCATTATCTTCTCATTTTATTTAAATCGTTAAATAATGAGGTCATCGCTGAATCATAATGATGTCATAAATAATTTAATTTATTTAATGTCTAAAAATTATAAAAAAACTACTATGATTTAGGAAATCTTTTTATATTTCTAATGAATATTTATAGTCAAAATTTGGACTTGTGTAACCCCACTTAAAAACTGTTTTAGTAAAACAACTCATGTTTGTGTCAATTTAATTTTAACATTAAATAAATATATATTAATGTCATTTTCCAACCAAAGTGGCTCCATGGGGTCCCCAAGTGGTCCCATGGGTTTTCATGGTCGGCCATGACTCATCCAATAGGAGTAGGACAAGAGTCAAGCTCATATCATATTATTAAAACATTGTTTTTACCTTAAACTACACTAATTACCTCTAATCGCGATTAAGAACTTAAAAGTTACTATTCACCAAAAAATTATTTTAATCTCATTGAACCACATTTTACTTCTTAATGACAACCATGTATGTCGGATTTTTGAAAATCAAATCACAGAAGTGGTAATATTTTATTTTAATGAAAAATCAGTTTTTAACAACCACTTAGTGGTTTCACTATTCATCATTAATTGAAGTTTTTCAGAATAAGGCCAAAATTTCACCCTAAGCTATAATTGATATTCCGATTTCAAAAATGATGTCTATTTTACAAAATTCCAAACATATAAGTTGAATTAATTAATTTTATAATTAATTCCCGATGTCTCAACAAATAGCGTGTTTTTAAGAAACAATTTATATCAAAAGATTGGCAATTGTTTATGTCCAATTTCAATGTTAAAATAATTCAAATGACCACAATTGGATAAAATGGTAAAAATATATTCTAATTATACTTTAAAACCACTAAATAGTATAACTTATCACTATAAATTATTTTTATTAAAAAAGTTGTTTTTAAGTATATTTCACTATTCATAAAAAAATAGAAGTTCTCAGAAAAATACCAAAAATTCAACATAGGCTAATTTCGATATTCGGAATCCAAATATGAAGTCTATTTTGATAAATAAAATTTCTATAATTTTAAAAAGTGGTTATTACTATTCATAACGGCTACTTTGATTAATCGTTGTGTTTTAGAACTCGAAGTTGCGTACAATGCAAGCTATTGCATTATTGAATGAGAAGCGTATAATGGAAGCTCGGGGTGTTACATTCTCCCATCCTTCAATAAATTGTGTCCTCACAATATGAAATTTTTCTTTGAAAATAAAAGGTTGAAAATAGAAAATACCTTTGTGGAAAACCCACATCGGAAATAAGGTTAATAAAATTTAGCCTTAATAAGAGGGAAATGAAAATAAGAAAGTCACCACCAAATTATGATCTCGATAAGGAGAACATTGGTGGCAATTAGAGACATATAATTGGAGGAAAACGTAAATATTTGTAGGGATTGATTGAGGTCATCAATCACAATCAACTGTCAAATTGAGGGCCTCAAAGCCTTCAATCTATGTTGATTTAAAATGTCATCAGTTCAACAAGACATAAGGTATTAGGATAACGCATTTTTTTGTTTTAATATCCCTTTACTAAAGTTTAAGAATTAATTTATTCATTTAATAACAGATAGGTATATATATATTTATGCCTGACAATTAGAGTTTCAACCTTCAACTCACCTTTCACTCAAAAAGATAATAGAACCCAAAAATATTATACTTTTCCTAATTGTATAAGGTTCCAAATGTTAACACATACAATTTAGATTAGTAAAATTATTTTCTAATAACCAGGGACTTCCTGTAGGCTAGTGGTAGGAAATAAAGGCCTGTCGCACTATGGTTGTGGGTTCGATTCCTGCAGCTTTGTCCGACGCGACGGGTTATGCCCCACCCTGTAGGTTGTCCTTTTCCTAAAAATATAGTACTATACTATTCCAAAAATAATCTTCAGAAATGATTTAACCTTAAACAATACTATCCAAAGATCAACTTAATCCACTCCAACCTTTATAGTTATCCAAAATACCTCTGTCCAGACTTTCTCTAAAAGGTCTCTTAATTCCAAAATCAATTGTAACATCAGATTCCCCAAACAAAGAAAAGTTCCTCTTATTGTCACATACTAAAAATAGGATTACCTTAATCATATTAAAACCTTACTGAAATCAAAAATTAATGCAGTACAATCCACATATATATATATATCACATTATTCTTATAACCAGAATATAATCCTTGAGTCCAAAAGCACCAATACATTAATTATTCCGCTTCAACTGTAGTTACAGCATAAGATTGGCCTTGATCCCTTGGCCTTTTCTAAGGTAAGATTCCTTGACTCTTAGGACATTCATTTGCATAATGCCCCATTTACCTACAATTGTAGCATTCAACTTTGGCATCCTCTTTCTTTCCCTTGCAATCACGAGCCTGGTGACCCTTTTCTCCACATTTATAACAAACTCCCATTCCTTTTAGGCACGTACTAGGGTGATTCTTCCCACAATTATCACATAATGGAAAATCCTTCTTTCCCTTTTCCCTTTATCTGTCTCTTGTTCCACCGTTATCTTCTTCTCTTTCTTTACTTTGTTGTCATAAGACTTAGAGAATTCCTTTTCTGCCTTGATAGCACACGAGACAATATCTTCGTATGATGAGAAGGATTGTGATACTAAAGCTCGATAGAGAAATGGTTTTAATCCATCAAAGAAACGATCAATATTACTCCTTGGGTTACATATATAATCAGAAGCATGCCTCGCTAACCTTGTAAATTTAGCCTCATACATTGCGACATTCTCATCCTCCTTCTGCCTCAGACTCAGAAATTGCCTTTCCATATCTGCTCGATGGTCACGAGGAAAGTATTTTTCTAAGAAAATCTCTTTGAACTCCCTCCATTCCATATTTGATACGTCATCATCTTCCTTTGTGTTTTGAATCAGCGACCACCACTGATCGGCATCTCCAGTGAGGCGGTAAACTGCCATGACAACCTTCTCCCTTTCACTACTCCCCAAGGCATGGAATATTTTCTCTAAGGAATTTATCCATTGCTCAGCTACTATAGGATTTGTACTCCCATTGAAGGTTGGTGGTTGTTGCCTCATGAAACGGTCTAGCATTGATCCTCCACGTTGCGGATCAGGGTGCTCCATACGAGTAAGGTTATTATTCATAACCTGCGTGAGTTATCCCAGTACGGTGAGAAGCTGATCAGCACTAGTTGTATCACTAGCTCCACCATAATTATCTTGAGAAGGAGGGAAATCCCTACACGGAGTGCGTTCATTGATATGGTTTCCATTCCTTCCACTAGGCGCCATTTCTAAACAATGGCATAAACTAGATTAGTTTATGAAATAAAATACATAATTCCATATTTGTAAAATACTTTACATAAATTGAACTATTTATGGATATAATCCATAATCATAAAAAGAAATGTTTCCTTTGAAGAAGTATATACTCATAACCCTTCATAGTGGTTTGTAAAGAAAATGAGAATTATCCTAAGCATATCCCCCGGGAGTGTCGTAACCAAGAGTGCAGCAAGGCTCGTTGTCGTGCACCAGTTCCCGTTCGAGTCTAGCTCAAAGCGATGTTTTCGGGTTTTACCCCTAGGTACATCTATGCCAGAGCCTCCTCTACCTGCTCGTATCCAGACAGGGATGTATTGCTCGGAAAACTCACAAAATCTCTACAATACCAAAATTTTCAGGAAGTTCTTCTATACTAATCCTCAAAGTTCATCTTAGGTCTACGTGCTCTAATCAGAGTTTATCTAAATCTAGCTTCCAAGGTTAGTACTAAACTGCCTCTGATACCAACTGTAACGCCCCGACCCCAGCTACCCAGAGTCGGTGCATTACTTCGTAACATTGGCATGATCACAAAAGATCAAGTCTCGAAAGACTGATTAGTTTAGTAGCCTTGGAAACACTAGATACATTCATAAGTCTTACATTACATCATAAAGTGAAAAACTAATAACAAAGTCTTCATAGTCCACGCTCATATCCTCTTCTGACTATCCCTGCAGGTCATTCCTAAAATACTTCTTTCACATCCTGGAAAATATTAAAACATTGAAAGGGGTGAGCTCAGATGCCCAGTAAGGATAACAATAATGCGGAAGCTTTCATAAATAAACATTTAACATTTAAGGCAATGTATAACTAAAACACAAGCCTTTTAAACTTGAACTTCAACATAATATGGAAAAAGTAAAATGAGATAATGCCATTTACCTCTTCACATGGATATTATACTGGTCGAATAATCACATGAAATATCATTAACCACTTTCATAATTAGGGAATGTATAATGCCAGACATTCTGAAAAATTTTGTCAAGGCCTCGGCCAAGACGTCTAAAATGATTAAGGCCTCGGCCAAAACCATAAATCAAATTGGGAAAGGGCCTCGGCCAATTCCACGTCTAGTTGTCTCATGAGACCTACCGATGCATCGAGGAGCTACAGCGGGCTCCACCCGTCACTTATTAAGTCCAATACACTCTTCATATGAATAGGTTTAAACATATCATAAACCATAACATAATCGTATCACATAAAACATGCATAAAGGAAACATAAAATTTCCACATTCCAATCACAATATATCAATACAACACATTGATATAATAAAAATGCTTTCAAAACCATTTTCAATACCAAAATAAAAGAAAGTTAAAACATTGTATTTATTTTTCATTAAAAAAATGATGGCTTGTAGAGGAAGCCGAAACTCAAATAATGGGCACGGCGGCGGAGAAGTCATTGTCGCCGCATAAGTACGGAAAGAAAAACATTCCCTTTTGTCGTTTAGAAAAACGCTTCGTATAAAAAAGATTCCTTTTGAATAAACGTAAAAGTCAAATGGGTTTATACACCGTATAAAAGAAAGTTGTGTATAAAACCAAATATGCCTCAATGAAAGGGGATTGAGACGAAGTCCTTAAAAAGATCATTTTTTTATAAAGTAGGTCTATTATGTGTATTCACTATAATTACACATAAATAATGTAAAAATACAAGATAGGACATAATAATATCATGACATAATTTGAAAGTAGGAGATTAACCCAAAGAATGGAAGTTGGGTTAAGAAATTCCCTTACCTCGTGTCTGACTTGACTCGACCGTTCTTTAACCTCCTGAATAATAAACTAGAGTTAATTTCTATTTACTTAATAACATTTTTAATGTTCATTATTCCATTTATATAACTTATTACCATGTTATGAACATTATTTAATTATTTAAGTTAATAACGGTCGTTTTGTCGATCTTTGGTACTTGAGTCAAAAATAAACTTCTTATAATTACAAGTTGTTCATGTGGTGAAATATCCATTATATCCAGAATTATATTCCTGATGTAGATATCATATATATCATATATATGCAGTATATACATTCATTCATAATGTCACGTAACATTTAGGGGTAAGAAATGAAATGCACCGTTCATGGAGACGGTAAGCCGTACGTACGCATGAACGCTACTTTCATTTCTCTTTCATATTTAATGGAATGAAATCATAATTATATAAAGGTATAATATAGTTCCAGTATAATATAGTGTATAATACCATTTACTCCATCCTTTATACATCCCACATATGGCATTAACGATTCAAATCACTTTGAGGGGGCGGTAGTCCGCACTTCCTAAAATGAAATTATCGCGTTTTACCCATAATGGAAATCATAAAGTATTCCATAAATGAGAAATACAGAAGCATAAGTAAAACATAAACATATTATAAATCATATATAAAAATAGTGACATCTTAATGGCCACCTTTGAAGGTGTTATATGAGTGTTGAACAATCATCGTTTCGTGAGGCAGAAATTCGCCATCCACAGAAACCGTATGTTCTTTAACCATTAGACGATGGTGTGTGTAAGTGTAAACCAAATCCTTATCATAAAAACATCCTAGTATATTTTAGATACTGTTGTTGTTACAAAATAAAGGAATGAAAAGAGTTTAGGGGGTTGGAGAAGAAAAATAAAACAAAACAACATTAGAGAAGACATTACCTCAAAATCGGGTAACTCTTTTTGATTTGAGCCAAAGGCTTCCTTGGGAAGAGTTCTGCCCAAAGTGAGGCTTCTAGGAGTAATAGGGGGAAGTTGGGAGAGTATTTGGGCAGAGGTTGGCCGAGCCAAATGGCTTGAAGGTGTGAATAAGGTGGGAGAGGTGGGGGCCTTTTATAAGTGGGGAGGAGGGGCTCTTTTGGAAAGTTTGAAATGTTACATTATTATACAATGCTTTTCGGATTCTAAAGGTCCCACACTTATATAATTCGTGTCTAAGGTGAAAAGGGTTATAAATATCTTCATCCAATAGGCTTTGGACAAGTGTAAGCCTTGGATTTTGCATTATCTTCTCATTTTATTTAAATCGTTAAATAATGAGGTCATCGCTGAATCATAATGATGTCATAAATAATTTAATTTATTTAATGTTTAAAAATTATAAAAAAACTACTATGATGTAGGAAATCTTTTTATCTTTCTAATTAATATTTATAGTCAAAATTTGGACTTTTGTAACCCCACTTAAAAACTGTTTTAGTAAAACAACTCATGTTTGTGTCAATTTAATTTTAACATTAAATAAATATATATTAATGTCATTTTCCAACCAAAGTGGCTCCATGGGGTCCCCAAGTTGACCCATGGGTTGTCTTGGTCGGCCATGACTCATCCAATAGTAGTAGGACAAGTTTCAAGCTCATATCATATTATTAAAACATTGTTTTTACCTTAAACTACACTAATTACCTCTAATCGCGATTAAGAACTTAAAAGTTACTATTCACCAAAAAATTATTTTAATCTCATTGAACCACATTTTACTTCTTAATGACAACCATGTATGTCGGATTTTTGAAAATCAAATCACAGAAGTGGTAATATTTTATTTTAACGAAAAATCAGTTTTTAAAAACCACTTAGTGGTTTCACTATTCATCAAAAATTGAAGTTTTTCAGAATAAGGCCAAAATTTCACCCTAAGCTATAATTGATATTCCAATTTCAAAAATTATGTCTATTTTACAAAATTCAAAACATATAAGTTGAATTAATTAATTTTATAATTAATTCCCGATGTCACAA
This sequence comes from Viscum album, assembly GCA_963277665.1. Lineage (NCBI taxonomy): Eukaryota > Viridiplantae > Streptophyta > Magnoliopsida > Santalales > Viscaceae > Viscum > Viscum album. The sequence goes on along the minus strand of OY728165.1, from coordinate 1,708,221,238 downwards.
CAAATAGCGTGTTTTTTAAGAAACAATTTATTTCAAAAGATTGGCAATTGTTTATGTCCAATTTCAATGTTAAAATAATTCTAATGACCACCATTGGATAAAATGGTAAAAATATATTCTAATTATACTTTAAAAACACTAAATAGTATAACTTATCACTATAAATTATTTTTATTAAAGAAGTTGTTTTTAAGTATTTTTCACTATTCATAAAAAATTAGAAGTTCTCAGAAAAATACCAAAAATTCAACATAGGCTAATTTTGATATTCCGAATCCAAATATGAAGTCTATTTTGATAAATAAAATTTCTATAATTTTAAAAAGTGGTTATTACTATTCATAATGGCTACTTTGATTAATCGTTGTGTTTTAGAACTCGAAGTTGCGTACAATGCAAGCTATTGCATTATTGAATGAGAAGCGTATAATGGAAGCTCGGGGTGTTACAAATATATTTATATGGTTAAAAAATACAGTTTTAAAAACATTTTTATTATTTATTATTCATCATTGATATATGGAAATAATTTTCACATGATACTATAAATTTGGAACCTTTTAGTTATAACATTATGTTGTTTATCATAAAAAATATGAAATTGTTTTATATGAAAAAATAGGGTCTTTGTAGTAGATATTAGAGAATGGTTTAGTTATTTTTTTGAACAGGATTAGAGAACACTAGTGAAATCCCTTAGAACGAGACTAAGTATATATAATCACCAAATAAGCATTGTTTTAGGAAAATATTAAAAATAGGGATCCCATAAGTTATAACATTATAGTTAATTTCACAATATAATAAATTATTATTTCATAAATAATTGAATTATGTATCGTTGAAAACATTTCTATTTCAAGAAAATAGTTAGATCAAGGATAAGCTAGGACAAAATCCCATTGGAGGGAAAATTTAACAATTTACCTATTAAAATCCCCAATTCCATTAGTGGTGGAGATAAAAATAGAATGGTTATTATTACTCTATACTCTCTCTATATGATTAATTACTTAAATAATGTGGAATTTCCCCCTATAACTAAGAGGGAGAACCTGGCTACCAAGTCATTTATATGAAAATGACCATTGATATTTCATGGTTCTTCTAATACCCTTGTTGCAGAATAAAATGTTAACTCAATGGAGAATTTCATTTATATGATCAAATATTATGGGATGGAGAAGGAAACTATAGAAAACTATCATTTTTCTAGAGGGTATGGTCAATGATGGTCATTAATTTAGAATGCCAAGCTAATGGAATAAAAGGAAGATATTGAGTGGGATGAATTTAATGAAATATTTTTTTAAAATTATTTCCCTCAAACTCTTTATAATAATATAGATAGAAAATTGATAGTGTTAAAGAAAATGGAATGTGAATCTATCACAACATATAAAGAAAATTTCACACGGCGATAAGTTATTCCTATAGTTTTGTTGCAAAAAATGATACAAAAATAGATAGATTCACTAGTGTTCTAAAACATAATCATTGAATGTCTCTTTTTATTCAAGTCATTAAGAGTTATGAAGAAGTTTCTCATTATGATCTCAAAGTTTTGATGGATTATGGATAATGGTCTTATGGATATGGAGATAAAAAACAATGATAAATTATCAACCATGAGGATCTAGTGAAAAGGGTGTAATGAATGTTAAGCCACTCACATGTAAACAATGCATGAAGAAAAAAAATCAGAAGTGCCTCAATGAGATGGGTAAATTCTTTATGTGTGTGAGAAAAGGACATCATGTCCATAAATAATGAAGAGACATGAAGAAACTGGCAATAAAGGGAACTATTATTGCTAGTGAAATATGACTTGATTCCTCAAGGGTAATCAGAATTAGTAGCCACCATATCCATAGGAGTAAGGGTAATCTCATTCAGTCACTAATGGATAAGTGGATGAAGAAAATTAATTCCTAAAAGAAACACATCATATTAACCAAATAATGAAAACATTTTTATTCCACTTTTACAAAATACATTATGTCATATATGTTCTCTAGAACTATTAAATCAATGTCCGAATGCCTTTATGTGGATATATCTGTAAATATTCCTAGTCGTGGAATAACATCATCCAAAGTGTTGGAATCTAATCAATTTTTTATATGTGGGAAGGTTCGTCCTATTAAACTTGTGATACATCAAACTATGTAATTTGAGTGTACATTATGAATGACTATGATCTTATTATACAAGATCACACATCAACTATTAGGAAAAATACATATATCTTCACATTCAGAACATTTAGTTCTCTACTACAGATCAATCTATGATCAATAATCTCCTTTGGGTAATCATTCAATGGTGTGGGTTTCGATTACCTTTGAATAAGCATGCCTCTCTCAAATTGATGAGTCAAATAAAGGTATCCAACTGGTGTAAATTCCCACTATGGGAGAATATAGTGATGTATTTCCCAAATAGTTACCCATACATCATCTTAATTATGAGGTATAGTTCTCAATAGAACTCATATATTGAGTTACTCATATCCCAAATTATCCCTATATTTTGGCCTCTGTAGAACTAGAAGAGTTTAGGTCACAACTGCAAGAGAATTTGAAAAAAGGGTTAATACACATAGTGAATCACCATAGGGTGCCCTTCTGCACTTTATAATGAATAATTATAGATCAATACCCTTGTGTATCAGTTAACCAGGGCTCAATTATATCACTATATTGAAAAATTATCCACTTCCAATGATTGGTGACTCTTTCGATCAACTATGAAGAGGAAAGTACTTTTTAAAGGTGGATATTCAGTTTGGATATCAACAACTGATGTTGAAGAAAATAGATATTCATAAGACTAATTTAAATACTATTATAGTCCATAAATATTTCATGTGATTCGCTTCAGAAATAATATTTCCCTTGAAATAATCATGAATTTGATAAATTATGTATTTAGAAACTACATGGAAAAAATTGTGGTAGTATTTATCAAAGATACCCTCATGTAATCCAAGAGCATGTAGGACCATGATGAAAATCTATGAATTTTTATAGTGACATTACTAAAGGATAAATTTTATTCCAAGTTCAGTAAGTGTGGGTTTTGGATGCATCCAGTCATATTCTGTGGCAAATTGATCACATCTGAGGGAATTTATGTGGACCCTTAAAAACAATGTTCATTGAGGAATGGCCTAAACTCAATAGTGTCACATAAATATGTAGTTTTATTAGAATAATATTTTACTAAATATGTTTTTTGGTAAATTTTTAATGATTTCTTATCTCACTAACAATGTTAAAAATTAATGGTGTAATGATTTTCTTTATGTAACAATGAGAGGAAATATTCATAGAGATAAATAAGAGGCTAATAACTACAGTTATACTCACAATACTAACAATTGGAAATGGTTTAGTTACATATAGTGATTCTTCAAAGAATTACTTGGGTTCAATACTCATGAAGAAGGATAAATTGACAGCCTAAGCGTCACTGTAGTTGAATTACCCTGAGAAACACTCCCTAATACTTGATCTCGAGCTAGTGTCTCCAATTTTTTCCTTGAAAATATTGTATTACTACCTCTATGGTGACACATGTGACAAATATAGGAACCATAAGAGTCTAAATTATGTATTCACATAGATAGAACTCAAAATGTGTCAATGAATATGGTTAGATATAATCATGTACTATGATATCCCTTTTCACTACTATCCATGAAAGGGAAAAAATGCAGCTGCTATTATTAGGAGAAAATAACATTCTAGCCTATCTATGATGAGGATTCAGAGAGAACATATATTCCTTGATTTTAAAATGATGTATTTGGATATCATAATGAAGTGGGATACATACTACCATTCCCATGTTATTCTGTAGCCATATATCTAAGATAGGATTAAGGAGTTACAAAGGTATGATGTGGATTTAAAATAGAAGGTGAAGGAAACAATAATACAAAAGATACATGAGTTAAACATTGATGATGATGGTGTGAATCAGTTTTAAAAGTGTATTTTCATTCCTTAATAAACTAAACTAAAAATTGATCTATTGGATAATTCACATTATTCAACATTCTCCATTCATCCAAGAAGTACTTAGATATATTGTAATCTTCAATAACACTTATTATGCGACAACATGAAGAATGATATTGTTGAGTATATATAGGGATGATTCATATGATAGCTAGTTAATTTAGAGTGGTTAAAGTCAAAAGGGATGATGAAACCATTACCTATACTAATGTAGAAATCTGAGAATGTCACTGTGGATTTATTCACTGGTCTCCTGAATACGTCCAAATGAAACTGTGTGATATTGGTTATGGTAGATTGAATCACTAATATTTACCAATGCATTACTATTTGGGAGAATTTACCAATTGAATAAATTTCTATGTTTTATGTTTAGGATTGAGTGATGCTACAATGGGGTTCACTATCGTTCATCTTTGATCACAATAAAGGGTTTACATCTTAATTCTGGAGTATTATTCAACATGATTTGAGTGATTAATTTAATTTCAGCAGCTCATATAACCCCAAATTAATGTCCACTATAAAAGTAATATTCATACCATTTAGTACATTATCATAGCCTACTCAATTGAATTCAAAGGTTGACGGGTTCATCAACTCTCATTGGATGTATTCTCTAAAAAATATCTTCTACTCAAGTATTCAAAAGGAACCATATAAATCTCTCTATGGGAAAATATTTAGAACATTAACTTGTTGGACTGATGTTAGTTAATTAATTTTAATTGGACATAATCTTGTGCACGATCTGAAATAGAAGGTTCAAACCATACAAAAACATATCAATGATGCTTATTTTATAAAAAAAGGTATTTAAACATCCGTCGAAGGGACATTGGAGTTCAATGTTGGAGACAAATTTCTCCTTCGAATATATCTAAGGAATAAATTCATGTAGTTTAGAAGGAAAGGGAATATTATCCCAATGTACATTATCCTCTTTGATATCCATGATCGCATTGGAGTAGTGGCCTATAAATGCTCACATCCACTATGTATGGTTATTGTTTTGGACGTGTTCCACGTATCTCTCCCGAGGATGTACATACGTATCACCTCACATATACATAATTATGTGGTGGTACGACTAGAAAACTACCTCTCGTATGAGGAGAAACGAATGAAGATCATGTACTATAGAGAAAAATTCTTCTGTTACAAGATGACCCTCATTATTAATGTATTATGGAGGGTCAGTAGGAATAAAGACATGAATTTTGAACTCAATGAAGCAATAATGGAGAATCACCCACACCTGTTTCAACCAAAATATATAAAATCAAATTTCAATGGTGAAATTTCAAAGGGGGGAAGAATGAAACAATAGAAACTTTTATCAAATAGAATTTTCTTCCTTCATATAGTTATGTAATATAGTATAACAACATACATAACATAGAGAACCCAATAGATATATTATTATAATAAATTAAAGAATGAAATATGTGATATTTATAGAAATTAAGGAACCTATACAGATAGAATTGTAACTTGACCACTGTAATAGAAACGTGACCATTCGGAATTGTAACCCAACCAATATAATATTACCTCTCCAATTAATTTATAAATTAAATTTAGGAATCTTATAAATGAAAATATGATTTAAATATATAATAGTATAATGAAATAATATTTTTAAAAATGATAGATTAATTGTTGGGGTTTTTGTAAAATCTAAATTTTTATTGAAAATATAATAAAAAATATAAATATTTAAAAGAACATTTATTTTCATAAAATTGATTATAAATTTAATTTTTTGTTATCTTATAATTATTAGATAAATTTTTGAGACCTTATTTAATTTTTCAAAGTGTTATGAAATCTGTTATAATATTAAAATAAGTATTTTTCGAATAAATGATGATTTTATAAAAATTTAAGGTCATTAAATTTGAAACATTATTTTCATAATTTATAGTCAATTATTTAATTTTACCCATTAAAAAATTGGTATGTTTAATTTTTATGATTTTTTTAAAATGGTTGATCTTTTGGTGAATATGGACATATGATAATATGCAGTATTTGTTAGTTGATGCCAAATATATGATTTTTAAGTCATTACTTATGGAAGAACACATTATTTGAAACATAAATCGAGTAGTTATTTTACGTATTCACAAGATTCCACATTATTGATAATCTTGATCCAAAAATAATAAATTAATAAACTAAATAATAAAAAACCACACCACTCCTCCCCTAAAAATGCCACCCCTCACCAACTCTTATTCTTACACCTTGAAAACCTTTTTGATTTTCTATATTATTCAAAATAATCGTACCAGACATTTTCCCAAAATCTAGGAGATTATAGCCTCAATAAAATACAGAACCCATTCACCTTAAGAAGGTTCTCATGGAGACGACATTCAAGAATTAATATCCATATTAATTCTCATTAAATGTCATTTGTTTTCTTATTATCACCTCACATCTTAATTAAATATTGTAATGAAAACCCTAGTATATTTTATATTATAAAATTTTATTTCCTTAATTGAATATCCACTATCAAATATTTTTTCCTCTCATTTTATTCTAAAAATGAAAACATCATACGTGATGTGTCGATTCACCACCATTATGGATGATGGGTTGTAATTTTATATATGGACCTCAATAATGGTTAAATAAAATTTTAATATTATTATAATAAATCTTTTAAGGTTATGGAACTAATTTATAAACATAATATTTAAGAAAATGAAATTGTTTCACAATGGGTGAAAAAACTACAAAAACCCTAAAACTATATCATTTACTTTTTTATCTAATGAATGAAACTCATACTATATCATCAAATTATATATTATACCATTTAAACATATGTATAATCATTAATAATAAGTAATTTTAATTTTTTATAATTATTCTCATTTTACATGAATATCCATACTTGAATATATGTGAACCAATCCTCAAAACCATGAAAAAACCCCTCCAGGATCGATGATATTGAACTCCAGAACTCATTATATTGGCCATAATAGAACATAGTAATATAATAATAATTAAAATAAATGAATAATTGAATTTCTATTTAAGAATTCATGAATCTAATTTTATTACAAAGGACATTAAATTAAAGAAATCATTCAGACATAATTTAAGAAAATTCTCAAACTCAACTTCTTTTGGTTGTGTTATTCCTATTTAATTCCATGTATCATCATGGATATTAAATTAATATTCCAAAAATATATTTACACTATCATTACATTTTATTTTCTGGGATATTAATGTTTACAAATTTAATTTATGAAAAAAAAAATTTCTTGAAGAACTATTTTTTCTAAAACACATTTTGACACTTCTTGAGTATTTTATTATTCTGTAAGTAATGATGAATACAATAAAAAATATACATTTTCCTTTTAATTAGGGAACCCCAGGTTTAGTCATGATTTAGAAAATAATTATGAAAACCTTTCATTTTTATGGGTTACATTATAAATTTTATCTATATACATTCTAGGAGTCATGCATGATTATTTATATATTACGTTGTGATAGGTTCACTCGGAATTATATTTCACTCTAAGGCATTAGGTTATGTGTTCTATCTCATTATATGATATGTATTATTTGTATAAATGATTTTAGATTTATCCAAAATGATCAATTTATGATTATTCAAATATTTTTTTCATGAACATGATGCTATATTTTTCGACAACTATGTGTTGTACTTGACCACTAAAACAAAAAATTTCATTTTAATAAATTTTAAAATAAAATGAAATTATTAAACCCTTTATATCATGATATGGATTACGAACCTATGATTATGTTATGATTATTATTATTATTATCTCCCATGTTATATTTAATCAAATTCGTATCTATCCTCTTATTGGGATTTTAGCTCACCCCTTTAATTTATGTGTTTCATTAGGTGATTATATGTACTAAAAAGATATTGAGATTTAAAAAACATAATAAAGAATATTATAAAGAAATATTTATGTTTTATTATTCATAAGTGATGTATGGTTCAAGTTTTCCCTTGATTCGAAACCTTTTTTTATTCTTTCTATAATTCTTTTATGTTGTTTATCATAAAATGAATAACTAGTTATGTAAGAACATGTTGGGTCACTATACAAATCTAGTTCACGATTAGGAAACCCCGGTGAAGATCATGCGATATGGACTTGTGTTTGGGTTGTTCTGTTTGACATGGGTTTCATGTGGTTTTATAAATTGTGAGATTATAGAGGGAAACATTTTCTGATAGATTTTTCATTATATGCTGACAACATATTTTTCACATGGTTTATAAAACTATGCGAAAAAACCATCAGAAGATTCCATACTTACATAAATGTGTAAATTTCATATTAAGACTATTGATTTTGAGAACCCATGATGCTTTTTTCCATCTCATTCAGCCATGCAATGGAATGTTTGTAGTGTTTACTTCATCCATTCCTTTTGATTTACAATCCTATAGAAATTAATTTATTGTTTATTTATTCAATTTAATCCCCTCATCCCCCTTATATGTTCTCCCCATTAATTTTCCTTGGTATTTTTACTTAAGAAAAACCCCTATGGGATTTCGAGTTCGATATTAGTGCTTATGGTGATTGATTAATGGGGGTCATGTTTAATATGTCTCACTTGAATTGTCACGTGGGTTGTTATAGTTCTCTCATTCAGAAGTCATGACCTCTGTATTTTTTTCCATTTAACCTAAGTAGGTGCTTTTATATATTTTCTAAAATTTAATTAACATTGAGTTCATAATGATTTAAATTCCAAAATTTGTTAAATTTAATCCTTGTATGGTGGATAAATTTTATTTGAAATGTAATAATGTAAGATTTCCTATTGGGAAAATAATTTCAATTGGAATTTTATGTTATACATGAAATGAATAAAATTGATTATTGATAATATTCAGTTTCAACATTAATGTAGAAATTATAATGGCATTAGATCCCATTATTTCATGATGTAAAATAAGAATGATGTTTTTAATAATTTGAATTTTTCTCTTGGGGACTACGGTGGTGTATAATGAATTTAGAGTTTTGTGGACATATTTATATAATACTTATAAATAAATTGTGTTATTTCAAAAAAACTTTACGATGATTGAGTAATGACTTGAATTTAGAATAGGTTTTTTTAGCTCATTAAGGATTTTCATAAAAATGATTTTGATTCATGTAACAGTTTATTCAAATGGTATTGGGTGAGTTTTTTTAAAATAATATTTTAATATACACCCCAAAGTGAATGATTTCAACTATTATATTGGAATGGGACTTCCAACCATTTAAAAATAACATCGTGTTTTGATTACCATTTTACAAAGGCTCGTTTGGCACTTGGGTATTTTCAAAAATGGAGTATGGGTGAGTGTGAGTACCTATAAATACCGTTTTGTTTTCTTCTAACCTCTTGGGGATTATTTTAAATTCATTGATGTGATTTTTGGCTCAAGGAGAATTTTTTATATTTTATATATTATCAATAAATTATTAAGTTATCATTGATTGTGAGTGAATGAGCGGTGAGGAAAGATTTACTAATTTTTATATTTATATTTTCTCATGTATTTTTGTTAACTTCATTTTATATTTGTCATGGTATTCTAAGGGGATTAACTAGAGGTATGTATTTGTGAAAATCCTTTTGGGGACAATGTGTTGGCTAGTGAGATTTAACTATCTACAATTAATTGTCTTGGATAGAAGGGATACCTAATATGGTGAGATCATATATTTATTTGATCCCATGTATAAAGGTGTTCCATGTATCTTTACGAGCCAATGTTTGTGGTATCATAATCATGATTGTTATTTACATATAGTCTGATGGGGCTACCATGGAAGATACATGTTTAGTTGTTCCAACCTATGTTATTAGTCACAAATTTAGACTATTTTAATTGAGTCCTACGAGTTTTCCCATTATTTCATGATACCATTTATAGGACGATTCAAGGGATTATTGTATTTATTAATAATATATACACATTATTGATGATTAGTTATATTATCTTTATTTTGTTTTTGATTCAATGGAATTTTTTATTATTACAAGTACAATGTTTTTTACTCATGAAACAATAGTGGATTTTTTCAATTTCGAATTGATTAGTGATAAATGAGATGGAAATTTGATTCAAAAATTAATGACGATTTCTTTTAAAGTAAATATTTAAATTTTCCTTGAAATGTCAAAAATTATATTTTAGCATTCGAAGCATTTTTAATGAATGGTACCCATTCAATATTTTGAAAAAAAACTAAAAAGTGTTTTGAATTCCTCCATTATTTTATTAGAATTAGGAACAAAATATTAATGAAATAAATATACAGGCATATTAATAGTTTTTTTTCATGTGATTGTTTAATTTCCCATGAATATGTGTGTCTTTGTGGTAAGATTAAATTGTGATTTGCAACACTCATGATTATCCCATGAAAACATGATTTGAATTTATTCTTAATCTAGTCTGAAATAGATTTTATTTTGTTTGAATGGAAAAAATATTCATGGTTTACTAATTGGTATCATTTTATCTCAAACCATTCATGCATAACTCGACATAAAATGTTATTATGGTTTCTTTTTAGTTTACTCAACTTCATACTCTCTTGAGTTAAGATACAATTTATGCCTGACGTCTAGCGTGGGATGTGGATTGTGACCATGGGTAACCATAAGATTTTGAGTATTAGTTTTATTTTTCCAAATTATTGGGGTTAATATATATTAATATGTCTATATTATATATTTTATTATAATTTAATGTTTATTCATTTATGTGATGATTACCTCTTATGTATGAGGATTTGGTATTTATTATTCGGTCTCTAGTTTCATTCTAATATTCAAGATTATTACTCTGATTTTGATGAATTAATATTTATTTCGTTTGTATTAACCTATTTTATCATTCCCATGTATTTTGGTATTATACAATAGTACTTGTTGGATTCTCTGGGAAATTGGTAACACATCATTATTATGCCTCAGAGCTATATGGGTATCCGATGGATCAAATAAAAAGGATATTTGTTGATATTATATGAATTATTTAGAGATGATTATATATATATAATGTTGATTAAAGATGATTGGGGAAGGTTGATGAAATATTTTGGTATTCTAACATATATATTAAAATTTACAATTTATGCAAAAACAATTCTATGTGGAAATTGAATAAGTGCTGGAGATTTTTTCATTTTAATGCATAACATCACTATGATAACACATATGATTAATTTTATGAAATAAAATATCTGTTGGTGTATATATAATATATTATACTAAATTTTCAAGTTTAAATATGAGTTCAATGTGACATGTGCGAACCATTATTAACATTAGACTAATTAGTATATAAGGGTAATTGAATAGAAAATTTTATAGATTATGTATGATTAGGCATTTCAAGACATATGATCCTTCGAAGATATTTAATTCTAATTTTCTGAGCTCTTTATATATAAATTTTTGTTAAATTATACTACACTATTGTATTCCTTAGTATGAAAAAATCATGATGTCATGAATCCATTTTTTGATTTAAGCCATAGTTTATTGGGACAATAGTTGAAGAGAATATTTAACATTGTGTTATAATCTCTTCACCACGAATGTATTTTTTTGTATGAATTGAAATGTCAAAAGGAATAATGATTTATAGAATGTCAATGGGAATAATAACATAATATTTTATTACATTCGTATAAATATATATTATATGATCATTGAACAAGTATGGTTTAAAATATGGATATTGGTGGTATAAATATAAAAGGTTATATAATTTTTTGATTAATGGTTTTCCAATTATAATTTTAAATCCTACTTCTAATCATTATGGACATTAAAATAGTTAAATGGAGAAAATATACACATAATAAATGCTAATTATCAATGAGATGACAATGTGTTTGAAATGTAACAATATTAGATTTATTTTTAAGGACTGACAATGCTACTATAATAGTTGTGGCTGGAACACTATTTATTAACCATTAATGTTCTTATTGTTGAAATAGATCATGTTAATATTGAATATTATTATGGTTAATGAAAATTTCAATAGTTAGTGATAAGGAATCATGGAATTTCGCATAAGATTATTACATTTTTGGATAAACTATACATATAAAGTAGATGGGTAAAATATAATGAGATGTTGGGAGAAATACGTGCCCAAAATTTTTTAGGATTTAGTATGATACCATTACACATTGTAATCAAATGTTATAATAGTGATATATTTCAATCGTTGACTGGATCTAAACCTAGTATAGACAATGTCACCCATCTTGGGGGTGAAATTTTTTTAAAATCCCTCTGTCTTGTGGGAATATAATATTTCATATTATTGAGTGTGTATTTCTAAAATTGATAATATCTGAATATTAACATTTCAAAACTGATTATTTCAATGAAAATTATGAAATGTGTAATATTAATTGATCCCTATTTTAAATATTAATAATTAGATCACCCGACCACATCCAAGTTCATGATATGGCATACCATTTCACCTAATGACTGATATATGTATAGTATATGATATATTATGGGATTATATATAGGTTATATTCTGTAATGTTATATAAATAATGATTTCAAGTGATGTGAGATATCAAATCAACGATATGGGTTATATAAAACAAAAATCAAGTAAGGAAAACGTAATACTTCATGTAATAATTAAAAGGGGGTAATAACTAAAAAAATAATTACTAAAATGTTAAATAATTAATGAAAGTATTGATTGGGTAAATGAGAAACATTATAATTTGAAACACCCCAACATTTCTGTAACATCCCTGGTAAATAAAGAGTAATACATTTTATTTTGTGTATAAAATATTAATTTTACTTTAAAGGGGATTTTGTGTTATATGGAATAACCGATATGCGATAACGGGTTTCTTTGAAATATCATGTTACACATAATGCTTAATCATACTGAAAAATAATAATATAATATTATTTTAAATGAAAGTTAAAGCCTAGCCATTGTAATGGAAGGAATGAATGGAACTGACTATAATATTATCATACAAGTTTTTTTAAATATTTCTTCATTTATCCAATAAAAATTTAGAGTCTTAATGAAATCCAATTTTAAGAAAAATACTATAATATTCATTAATAAGATGATTTACTATCTTTTAATGGAGAACCCTCTCTAAATCTAGTTTTGATTTCACTTTTATATGTTCTATTTGAGCAAATAAAATTCTTCTTTAGAATCAAGATATCAAAATTAACTCTGGGTAAATTTTTTGGTATTTTTCTGATAAAATTTATTTTTTAATGAATAGTGATGAGTATTTTATTTATATTCAAAACTTTCTTTTAATATAATCTATTTATATGGTTATATTATATTTTTTATTGGTTTTAAAGTATAATTAGATTAATTTTTACCATTTAAATCAATTTTGGTCATTGGAAATAATTTCAAATTGAAATTGGACATTAAAAAGTGTCAATCTTTTGATAGTTATTGTTTCTTAAAAACATGCTATCTATTTTGAAAACAAGAATTAAATTAAAAATAACTAATTATACTTCTATGATTTTAATTTGGTAAAATAGAAATCTTTTTTGAATTTGGAATATCAAATATATCTTAGGCTGAATTTTTGGTATTTTACTGAAAACATTCAACTTTTTTTAATAGTGAAAAACACTACGTTATTGTTTAAAACTGACTTTTTATTTAAATGATTTTATTTATATTTATTTTAGGTCAAAATAGATACATAATTCCTATATTAGTTCAATGTAATTCATTGGATTCATTTTATAATAATTTTAGATATATAAAAATTTTATTGAACTTTTACCGCCTTTTACCCACCTCCTAGGAGCATTTGCAAATTTGCATATAACATACTTTTTCCACTTTTGTGAGTTGAATATCGATAATAAAATAGTCACTGTTAATATAAGTATGTAAAATTTGGTTCTATAAGATAAAAATAATTTTTGGTGAATAATATCTTGTGACTTTTATTTACCCTGGTTAAAGGTAAATAAGGTAATTCAAAGTAATAATAATATTATAATAATATAAAATTATCTTAAAACATGTTATAACATTATTTTATGAGTAATTTACGACCATTTTCAGCCTTGGGTCTATTTTGGGACACCATGGTGCCACTTGATATTGATAATGACACATTATATTTATTAAATTAAAGTAATGACAAAAATGACATAAACACATATCTTTTAGTAAAATACTTTTTTACGGGGTTATAGAAGTTATATATTAAACTATAAATATTCATCATAAAGATAAAAGTATTTCCTACATAATTGTATTTTAATTATTATTTTTAGAAAATAAATAATTTTATATATTTATGACACAATGATGATGCAGTAATTACCTTATTAATGAAAAATTAAAATAATTGATAGTATAAATATCCAAATAAATGTATTTTTTGACTTTGGACGAATTGAAAAAAAATTATTGGTTAATATGAAATGTTATAGTTGATTAAATGAATTATTTTCGAATTAATAATTCTTATATGAATTTATCAAAAACAAAATACCAAATAGTATTAAAATTGACATAAAAGAGTTTGTAAAACAAATATTATATTATTAATTGATATATTATTCCAAAAAATATAAGGTTACTCAAAATGACTTATATAAGGTTATATATATTAATAATTAACCACTTGGAGTTTGACTATCTTGTAATAATATGTTTATTTACCATGTAGTGTAAAAATACAAAAAGACATGGTAAAAGTTAAATTTTTTTCTATGAGTTAAATCTAAAATATAAGGTTAAAATGGTAACAAAAACATGTATAAAACCTATTTTTGAGATTATTTTGACCCATAACCACCTAATTCTATAAATAAATTCATTCTGATCCATTATAAACCAAAAATCAATCTATATTAAAATAATATTTTCAATGTTTCTTAAAGAGCCCCTCCTCCCCCTTATAAAAATCCCTCACCTCAAACCCATTACACACACCTCTCAAGCCCCTTGGGTGGTCCAACCACTTACCAAATATGTTCTCAAGATCTTTCCCTTCAACCTAGATTCTTTACCTTATGAAGAAGGCACTTGATGAAATCCTTTTGAATTAAACCAAAGGGAGTTATCCAATTTTAAGGTAACATCTTCCAAAAAGTATTCTTTATTTTACTTTTCCTACCCACTAAACACTTTTATTTATTTGTTTTATAACTAAACCAGTATCCTAAATATAATAGGTTGTTTTTATGAGAAGTATTTTATCTACACTTACACACACCTCCATCTAATTGAAAAAGGAAATATTGTTTCTGTGGATGGGAAAATATTCCATCACGAAACGATGATTGTTCAATAATTTCCTACCACCTATTATAGTGTCCATTGAGAGGAAAAAATATTTATATGTGATATATATTATATTTATAGTGTTTCTATGCTTCTTTATTTTTCATTTATATCATACATTTATGGTTTTCATAATGGGTAAATGCGATAATTTCATTTGAGGAAGTGCGGACTAACGCCCCCTTAAAATGTTATGACACGTTTACACCACACAGGGAATTTATAAAGGATGGATTTAGTAAAATTATAGATGATATTATACTGGAATATTATATACATATGTATAATTATTTATTCATTCAATTAAAATACGAACAATAAATGAAAGTAGTGTTCGTGCGTACGTACCGCTTACCATCTCCATGAAAGTTGCAATTCATTTTTTATCTCCAAATGTTATGTAATGTTATAAATAAATATATATATACTTGATATATATTATATATATGATATCCAAATAATGAATATAATTTTGGAGAGAAATTAGTTTTTGACCATATGGACATCATGTAATTATATGAATTTTACTTTTTACTCAAGTACCAAATATCAACAAAACAATAGGTATTAATTTAAATGAGTAAATAGTGTTTATAACATGATAATAAGTTATTTAAAAGAAATAATAAATTTTAAAACGGTTTTTATGAAAGTATAAATTAACATTAGTTTTTTATTCAACAGATTAAAGAAAGAATGGGTCAAGTCCGACACAAGGTTAGGGTTATTTCTTCAATCTCATTATTATCCGAGATTGTTTATGTGTAAGTATTTACTGGGTCATGTATATCATTGATACCCATATTTCAAATAAAAAATCAAAATTATTCTTTTATGGTTTTATTGGAGGTTCTGTTTAACTAGATAAATATTTTAAATGTTTTAAATATTTATCATTCAACATCCTTTTAATTAGTGTCCATGTTTTTAAAACGATTTTAAGGATTTATTTATATGGACATAATAGTTTTGAAATGTTAATTACATTAAATGATTCAATGTGGTATGAGAAACTTTTATTCAAAACATTCTTTTAATTTCTTTCTTTATAAATTATTTGAATTCTAAATTATTTCATTAAAAATGAATATTTATTTCAAATTTTTTTAATGGTTATTTTCAACTATGTCAACAACCTGTATGCTCTAGGTTGATTTTTTATGATACAAATATTCCATATTTTATTAATGGTTTCATGATATTTTTTATTGTGGATGTGTTATTTTCATATCATTCATGTTTTATGGTTTAATTATTGACATTTTATATGCTAGTTTTAATACGAATGCTTATATTATGTTTAAACCTTTTCATATGAGGAATGTATTAGACATAGTAAGTGACGGGTGGAACCCGCTATAGCTCCATGATGCATCAGTTGGTCTCATGAGTCAAACTAGTGTCTTGGAACAAGGCCTTCACAAAATCTTATTTTTAGTCTTGGAATATGGCCTTAACCATGTGGTTATGCAGTCTGGAATTATGTATTCCATCATTATGAAATTGGCTATGGACATTTCCTGTGATTATTAGACTAGTAGAATATCCATGTGAATAAGTAAATGGAATTATTTAATTATTATTTTTAATATTTGGCTGAAGTTTATGTTTAAAAGGATTTTGTTTTAGTTTTATACATTTCCATAAATGTTTATGATGATTTGTGAATGTTTCTGAAATATAGTTATCCATACTGAGCATTTGAGATCTCCCCTTTCTTATGTTTTATTTACCTAGGATTCCAAAAAAGTTTGTTATGATTGATAATCAGGGTTTTTCTAAGGGATCAATGGCCTTCTCAAATGATCACTTAAGTTTTATTTAATTTTCTAATGTGTAATTTTATGTTCATGTATGTAATCAATTTTCCAGGACTGCTAAACTGATCGGGCATTCGAGACTTGATTCCTTGTTATCAAGCCACTGTATTAAAATAATGCACTGACTCTAGGATTATAGGGTTGTGATGTTATACTTGGTATTAGAGGAATTTTAGCAAAAAACATGGAAATTGATTTAGATAAACATTAATGATAGAACATTACCCTAAGATAGACTTTGAGGATTAGTATAGAATAACTTCTTAGAATTTTGGCAATGTATAGATTTTTTGTAGTTTCCAAGAAATACATCCCTGTCTAGATATGAACAGGTAGAGACAGATCTAGCACAGATGTACCTCAGAATGAAAACTCTAATAAAGAGTTTCAGGATTGACAAAGGGTATCCTGGTACACGACAACGGGCCTTGCTACAATCTTGGTTATGACACTCCTAGTGGATATGCATAGGATAATTCATATTTTCATTACAAGCCATTATGAAAGATTTAGGAGTAATTACTTCCTCAAAGAATAAGTTTTTTGATTATATATTATATGCATGATATTTTCAACTTATGTTAGGTATTTTACATTTTTGGAATTATGCATTGTGATTCATGAACTAACCTAGTGTATGAAATTATTTAGAAACGGTGCCTAGTATAAGAAATGAGAATTCTAGTAATACACCTGATCAAAAGATTTATAGGGATCATATATTTCATGGTATTAAGCCAAAATTTAAAATGGAAATAGTCTCCCAAGTATTCTCATCATATGAAGAAATAGTATCATTTATTAATAAGATAATTAAAGAATTAAATGAGTCCTATGGATTTGAAGGGAAGAAAGGTATGAAAAGGATGGAAGAGAGAAATATTGATAAAGGGAATAGGGGATAGAAGGATTTTTCCCATATGTGATAACTATGGAAAGAATCGCCTTGGTAAATTCTTGAAGGGAATAGAAGTTTGTTATAAGTGTGGAGAAAAAGGACACCAAGTACGTGATTGAAAGGGTACGAAAATGGTTTCAAATGTAAAATTCTTCGTCTTCAAGGAGTTGGGACACTATGAGAATCAATGTCCCAGTCATCAGAGAATACCACAAATGATGCTATTGGATAATAATCATGTTATGATACTACAAAAGAAGAAGTGGAATGAATAGTGTTATTATGTTGGTAATGTGTAAATTCAGTATTGTATTAATGATATACATGTTCAAAGAATTATATAGTATATAAAGATTTCACTGCAGTACTATTTCATTAAGGACTTGAGATTGAGTGGAACCAAGAAAAGTGACTCAATAGCATGATATTTTTTTTTAAAATATATAGTTGAGGGAAAGATAAAGAATAATATAGTTCTGATACTGAGGTAGTGATTTTAGAATATTAGGATATATTATATTGGATATTTTTTACTACATTTCAATAGATTAATGATTAGTATATTCCATTATTGTTGTAGTTTACAACATTTTTAGGTAGTAAGTGTATATCCAATATTCTATAAGGAATAAGGGAGTATGAATGTAATCAATAAGATTTTATAGAAATTCACAGTGTTACATTGTTTTAATAGAATACATGATGAAGGTGTTCAAAAGCAATTATGTGAAAAAAAATCATCATTATGTTTACATTCCTTATAAATTTCAGACAGTGAGTTTGGATGGATGTATTTTGGATAGGACTTATGGTTGTAATGGATTAATATTGACATTGGATACTATTTTTATGGTTATATCATCTATAATGTTTATTTTTTGAACATTATAATAATATAGTTTTAGAAAAAGGACAACCTACAGGTAGGGAGATAACCCGTTGCGTTAGACAAAGCTGTAGGAATCAAACCCACAACCATAGAGCCAGAAGGATTTATGACCTACCAGTAGCCTACAAGAAGCCCCTAGTTATTATAAATGAGTTTTCTTCATGGTATATGTTTTTAACTATATATTATAAGGATAAATATAATATTTTTGAGTTATATTATCTTTTGGAGTGAATGATAAGTTTGTGTTAGAAATTAGTTAAAGGATGTAACTCTACATGTCAGGTATATATATATTTTCTCATTATTCTATGAATAAATTAATTATTAATCTTTAAGGATGCGATCTAAAAACAAAAAATGTGTTATCATAATATCTTATGTTTTGTTTAATAGATGATAATTTAGATCGTCATAAATTTATGGATTTGAGTCCCTCAATTTTACATTTTTTTGTGATTGATGACCTCAATCACTCCCTATAAATATTTACATTTTTCCTCCAATTATGTGTCTATAATTTCCAATACTGTTTTCCAATTCAAAACCCTAATTTGGTGTTGACTTTTTCATTTCCATTTACCTCTTATTAATACTAAATGTTATCAACCCTATTTCTGATATGGGTTTTCCACAAAGGTATTTTATATTTTTATCATTTTATTTACAATGAAAATTTTCAAATTGCAAGGACACAGTTTAATGGAGGGGAGAATGTAACACCCCAATATTTCCATAACATCCCAGGTAAATAAAGAGTAATAAATTTTCTTTTTTAAATTAAATATTAATTTTTATTTAAAGGGGATGATATGTTCGATGGCGTACCTGATACGCAATAACAAATTTCTTTGAAATCTTATGTTACACAAAATGCAGAGTCATACTGAAAAATAATAATATAATATTATTTTAAATGGTAGTTAACGCCTAGACGTTGTAATGGCAGGAATGAATGGAAATATCAACAATGTTATTTTATATGTTTGTTAAATGTTTCTACATTTATCCAATAAAACATTAGAGGCTTAAAATAAGAAATAATCTGAATTTAAGCATAAATACTATAATATTCATTAAATAGATGATTTACCAACTTTTAATGGTGAACCCTCTCTAAATATAGTTTTTTTCACTTTATTTATGTTATATTTGAAAAAAATTATTATTCTTCTTTACAATAAAGAAATTAAAATTTACTTTGGATAGATTTTTTCTATTTTTTTAGAAAATTCACTTTTTCATGAATAGTGCAAAATATAGAATTTTAATTCAAAACTACGTTTTAATATAATATATTTTTATGGTTATATAATCTTTTTTATTAGTTTTAGAGTATAATTGGAATTTATTTTTTCCATTTAAATCAATATTGGTCATTGGAAGTAATTTCAATTTGAAATTGGACAAAAACAAGTGTCGATCTTTTGATAGTTATTGTTTCTTAAAAACACGCTATTTGTTTTTACAACGGAAATTAAATTAAAATTAATTAATCCAAAATAAATGTTTTTAATATGGTAAAATAGACATCATTTTTGAATTCAAAATTTCAAATATATATGAGGCTGAATTTTCAGTATTTTTTAAAAAACATTCAATTTTTGATGAATAGTGAAGAACACTACATTATTGGTTAAAACCGACTTTTTATTTAAATTTTTTTATTTAAATTTATATTAGGTCAAAATAGATACATAATAATTATATATGTTCAATGTAATTCATTGTATTCATTTTGTAACATGTTTATATATATATAACATTTATTGAACATTTACTGCATTTTTACCCACCTCCTAGGTGCATTTTCAAATTTACATAAAAGATAATTTATCAACTTATGTGAGTTAAATTTGGAGAATTCGAGAGGCACGGTTTATATAATTAATTAAAATGTGGTTCAATAAGATGAAAATAATTTTTGGTGAATAGTAACTTTTGACTTTTATTTACCATGGTTATTGGTAAATTGGGTAATTAAAGGTAATAATAATGTTATAATAATATAAAATTAACTCAAAACTTGTCCTAACATTATTTTATGAGTAATGGCCAGACATGGGAATCCTTTGTTCAATTGTGTGACCGCATGGGGCCACTTGAGAGTGAAAATGACACTTTATATTAATTATTTTAAAGTAAAGACAAAAATGACATAAACACAAATTTTTTAGAAAAACTATTTTTACATGGGGTTATTTAAGTTATATTTTCAACTATAAATATTCATTATAAAGATAAAATTATTTCATACATAATGGTATTTTATTTTTAATATTTAGAAAAAAGATATTTAAATTTATTTATGACACAATGATGATGCGGTAGTTACCTTATTAATAAAACATTAAAATAATTAATATTATAAATATATATTTTGAGAATTTTTATGAATTAAAATAATTTTATAGGTTACTATGACATGTGAGGATTGATTAAAGAAATTTTTTTTCGATGTAATAATGATGTTATGAATTTAACAAAAAATACCAAATAGTGAGAAAGTTGACATAAAAGTCTTTTTAAAAAAATAATATATTATTAATTGATATAATATGTCTAAAAATATAAGGATCGGAAAATTATCATAGCGAAGGTTATAGATATTAATAATAAACAACTTTGGGTTCTCTTGTCTTGTTATATTAAGTTTATTAACCATATAATTTATGAACACAAAAAGACAAAATAAAATCTTAACTTTTAACTAAGAGTGAAATCTAAAAGATAAAGTTAAAATGGGGACCTAAACCTTTCTAAACCCTATTGTTTGAGATTTTTTAGACCCATAACCACATAAGGTGCGAAATAACTTCATTTGGAGCCATTATAATACGAAAATCATTATACAATAAAATAATATTTACAATGTTTCATAAAGAACCTCTCCTCCCACTTATAAAAAGCCCTTACCCCTAACACATTCCTCAAACCAATCAAGCTTCTTTCCTCATCCAAAATCTTCCCAAATAAGCTCTCAAAATCCCTCTATTCAACATTTAAGCCTTACCTTAAGTAGAAGGCACTTTAGAAAATCTATTTGGATCAAACCAAACGGAGTTACCCAATTTTAAGGTGACATCTTCCCTAATGTTCTATATTTTTATTTTACTTCTCCAACCCCATAAACTCTTTTTATTACTTTCTATTATATCACATGAATCCATGATATACTAGGTTTATTTTATTATAGGGATTCTAGCTACACTTACACACACCTCCATCTATTGGGGAAAGAACATACTGTTTCTGTATACGACAAACTACTACCTCACAAAACGATGATTGTTTAATTATCCCGTACTGAAACATATGGTGGCTATTAATATGGAACTGTATTTATATGAGATATATATTATATTTATATTGTTTCTATGATTCTTTATTTTTCATTTATCGCATAACATTATGGTTTCCATAATGGGTAAATGCGATAATTTCATTTGAGAAATTGCAGACTACCACCCCTCAAAATGATATGACTCGTTTATTCCATATGTGTAACTTATAAAATATGGAGTTACTATAATTATATACGATATTATAATGTAATATAATATACCTATGTATGATTAAGTATTCATTTAATTAAAATATGAAGACAAAATGAAAGTAGCGTCCATGCGTACGTACGACTTACCGTCTCCATGAATGGTGCGTTTCATTTCTTATCTCCTAATATTTTGTATTGTTATAAAAACATAAATATATTGGGTATATAAGATATATATGATATCTAAATCATTAATATCATTTTGGAGATATAGTACTTTTGACCCCATGGACATCATGTAATTATAAGAAGTTTACTTATGACTCAAGTACCAAATATCAACAAAACAATCGTAATTAATTTAAATGAGTAAGTAATGTTTATAAAATAATAATATGTGATATAAATGAAAAAATAAATTTTGAAAAGATTCTTAAGAAATTATAGTTTAACTTTATTTTTATATTCAGGAGATTTAATAACGAACGTGTCAATTCGGACACAAGATAAGGGTTATTTCCTCAAACTCATTATTATTCAAGATTGGTTATGTGTAAGTATTTACTGGGACATATTTATCATTGATACCCATATTTCATTAAAAAAAATTCAAAATGAATATTTTAAGGTTTTATGTGAGCTTATATTAAACTAGATAATTATTTTAAATGTTTTAAATATTTATCTTTCAATATACTTTTAATTAATGTCCATGTTTTCAAAATGATTTTAAGGATTTATTTATATTGACGTTATTATTTTAAATTTTAAATTACATTAAATGTTTCAAATTGGTATGGGACACTTTGATTCAATGATTTCGTTAAATGTAATCCTTTATAAATTATATGACTTTTAAATGATTTCATGAAAAATGGATATTTCTCTAAAAGATTTTTTCTGGTCATTTTAAACTATGTCAACATCCATTATGGGATATTATTCCTTATCGAGATTAATTTGTTATGATACAAATATTCCATATTTTATTGAAGGTTTTGTGATATGTTTGACACTATATGTGTTATTTTTATACAATTCATGTTTAATGGGTAGTGTATTCACATTTCGTTTTCTAGTTTTAATATAAATGTTTATGTTATGTTTAAACTTATTCATATGAAGAATGCTTTGGACTAAATAGGTGATGAGTGTATCCCACTATAGCTCCTAGTTGCATCAGTAGGTCTCATGAGAAAAACTAGTGTCTTGGCACATGGCCTTGACAAAATCATATTTGTATTCTTGGCACAAGGCCTTAACTATGTGGTTATGATGTCTAGAATTATGCATTCCATCATTATGAAATTTACTATGGATATTGCATTTGATTATTAGACTAGTAGAATATCAATGTGAATATGTAAATGGTATTATTTGATTTATCTTTTCCATATTATGATGATTATTAATTTTAAAAAGCCTTTGATTTAGTTTTATACATTTCCTTAAATGTTTATGTTGATTTGTGAAAGTTTCCGCAATATTGTTATTCTTACTAAGCGTTTGAACTCACCCCTTTCGTATGTTTTATTTTCCCCGGATTCCAAGAAGTGTGTTATGATTGATAAGTAGGTTTATGCTAGGAGATTAATATAATTCTCAAAGGATCATTTACGTTGAGTTTTATTTTCTAATGTTTAATGTAACATTCACGTATGTAATCTATTTTCCGAGACAGCTAAATTGATCAGTCTTTCGTGACTTGATTTCTTTTAATCAGGACAATGGATTAAAATAATGCACAGACTCCGAGATTTTGGGGTCAGGGCATTACAAGATTTGTTTTCATGTATGTTTTAATAATGGGGATTATTTTCGAATCATTTAAATATGTCTCAATTCTTTGAAGTGACATTAATTAGATGAGGGAGCCTTTGTAAAATCATAAAACCTTAATAATAATTTATCCATGTGACAAATTTAAATATTTGAGACTCTATTCTTCTCTCTTTATAATTTATGAATGATGAAGTCAAATGACAAGGTGACAAGTAAGACATTACCATTTTCTTTCATGATTCCAATAGCCAATCAATCATTGATAGAGGTATGGGTTTTTTGTTTATTCTTATGTATTTTCCAAAATGTGACATAGGAAAAATCCAACTAATATCATGACTGTAATGTCCATAAATTATTTATATTTTCATCTAAACCGTTCATTGATATATCTTTTTAGTTTAGTTTATTGTTTTATGATTCAAGTATACTTTTTAGAAGTCACGAAATCTCATCATAGCTACTATGGACTAATTGGATTCTGTTTGGTAGAAATCAAAATTCTGAGAAATGTTTGAAATTTTTTAGAACACATGATATCATTGGAAATTATATAGGGATTTAATTGGTTCCGATATGATTCAGTCTAATCCAATCTAATGAAATTATGAATAATAAAAATTTAATTAGATATCTATTTCTAAAACACTCATGGGTAATATGTTGAAATACATATTATTGTAATGCTACATAATTATGTATAAAATATAGTGTATGTTGTACTGAAAATTATATATATAATAATTTTTTGGAGAAATATATTACTATTTTGACCTAAAATTCAATGAATAATAAATCCATTTTTTGATTATGATGCATTTGTAATGATATTGTTTGTTATGTGGAAAATCAATGTGATATAACTTTTTGTTATATAGAATGTAGATGTGGACATCAAAATAAGAAATGATTTCTATTAAAAGGGTTATATGGGTTTATCATATATTTTGGATAGTGAAAATAGATTTATCATTTTATGATAAATTTTTGAAAAAAATTACACAAAAAAATTTTAAATGGGTTTTTACATGTGATAATTCACTAAATAAATTATTTATTTATTACAACATTTTCATATTATAGAATAATAAGTGATAATATAATATATATTTACAATAAAGTTTCAATCTACATTATATACTTATTTTGATAAAAATAAATGAGTTCATTTATTCCAAGTAGTTTTGAATGATGGGTTGATCTTATTGATTATAGAAATCTATAATGTTCACATTTATATTTTTGATAAGGTTTAAATATTGATGAATTCTAAATTACTTATAATTGTATAAAATTTTAATATATCATTTTATTAAAATGATGATTTTTCTATAAATTAACAAGTAAAAATATTTAAATCATCAATTTATTTATTTAAATCATATTATTGAATATTCAAATTATATGTATCCTTCATATTTTAAATATTTTATTTTATGTTTAAATTGTATTAACTCCATTTATATATGTTATATAATTCATTTAAGGATTTATTTGAAATATTTTGTTATATTTCTTATCACATGTTGTAGTTCCAAGATTACAAGAAGGTCATTTAGTGGGGGAAGGGGTAAATCAAGGTCATTTTATTTTATGACTTGTTCATCGAATATATCTTTTGAGACATGATAGTGAACTCAATACACTAAATTATATATCTCAATCTTGCCTCATATGCATTTAATATATATAGTGATATTAGAACATGGTATTTCGATTATAAGTATTAATAACCACTCATTTCCATCTTTGTAATACCCCCAACATGGATTCATCACTAAATTAATATATATTACATTGTCATAGGAAGCGATTAGTTATAAACTAAATTAGTCATTCGTCCATTTAAAACTGTATATACCCCAAAAATGAACTATTTTTTCCATATATATAAATACCCAACCACTTTTCTCATTTTCAGCTATTCCTTCTTGACCTCTTAGACCCCCATCAATTGGCTTCTTCACCCACTGCTCATACCCCCGAGCTACAATATCTTCCTTCTAATTTGTGATCCAATGTTAGGGGATAATGTTCTTTAAATGGTTGTTCTGTAAATTAATATGGTATCATGTTTTCTAGTGTACAAATATTCATGATCATCCTTAGATATCAAAAGAATGTACTAGTGTTGAAACTACATACCGACTCCAAAAGACCAGGTTCTACTCAAAACTCACCAAGAATTCTTTTTATGATAATGATTCATCTATTATTCTATGTATAATTTTCCCAGTATAGTTTTCACCTTCTAATGATCATCTATAATAAAATTCTCTTGTCTAAGGAAACTATGTCCATTAAACCTGTGAATGATGCTCCTCTGTATAAAGTACATTTATCCAAAAATACTTGGTCAGATTCAATCATTTCATTCCATATCAGAATGGTAGTACTTAGTCTAGAATAATTTTATCCAATACACATTATTTTCAACCATGTACAATATTATTTGATAACTCACACTGTTATCTACCATAAACATTAGCATTATAGCTCCATTTTCATCCCCATAATTATATATTTTTCAATGACTATATACATCATTATATAGTCAAATTATTATAAAAAATCATAAAGAATCATAGAATCCTATTTGATCTTCCCACTGAGAGAAAAATCATTGGACTACATTCATTGATTTTGAAAATTCAATGTCAACATTCTTATATAATGTTTCCTCAAATGTTGTTGTCAATAGTCTCTTCAAAACTATTGACTATTTTTTATTTTTGAATGTGAATATAATATATCAAAATAATAATAATAAATTCATTTACTAATTTTTTGAGAGATACCCAAACCATTGTTTTTTGTAAACCATAAAGAAATATGATCTAATATGTCTTTATAATAAATCATATGTCGTATGGACTCTATCCATTACAACCTTGGAATTATATTTCAATAATAATCAAAAATATATTACCTATCAAATATATCAAAATTTGGTTTCACTTTATTTTGAGTCCTTTATCCAATGGGATAACCAATAGTAATCATCATTTATATGTCCAGTAAAATTCATATATCTATGTCTGCTGACATAGAGATTCCAAATTAGTTAATATTTGTCTGATATTTTTAATTTTATTGACTTAGTATGGGGATTTATTCTCATGTTTTTCTTATATATATTTTGGAAGACTAAAAATTATCTTAAACCATATAACGCATTTTAGTACTAGAACACATTTCCATTTCCCCATCTGATTACACTACAATTCTCAGATAATTGAAATTTTATATTTATTCACCTCATGCAGATTTATAAATTTATCTGTCTAGTGATCTGAATTGTTTTCCTCTTCTAGAACATTAAAAAACATCCTTTTAGCTGGTATTACAATGTGTCCATCTGACCATAATACAATATTTAGGGAATTTTATTCATAAAATACATACTCATTGTCTTTATAGTTTTAACATAAGTATTTGACTATGACTAAAATAATGAAATTCAAGAAAAATAATATTTATGCAAGAATATATTCATTATATTTGGTACTTTTATGATCATAATGGTATTTTATGACTTAATAATGCATCAATAATTTTTTAAAGAATTCATCTCCATAATTCCTGAAGAATTTCTAATAAAAAACATATTAACATATAAAAAACTTGTGGAATGAACTCAATTTACATAAAAAATCTCCCTCTGTGTGTTTGATGTGCACATCCCCAAAAAATTAGAAATAATACCTTTAGATATGGGGGATTCAAATTTTCTCCACTACACGTGTGTGCATTTCCTTTCTCCATGTTATTTCCAATAAAATGATATTGTAAACCTAGGATTCGTCTTAGCATATCATCTTTAATATTAGAATCCAGAAAAAATTCCTCAAGAGATGAATATTATCACATGAATCTATAAATAAATAAATTTTAATCAAAAAATATATATATCTAAATTGGAGAACCAAAATTATAAAAATAGTGTATTATCAAGATAGTCAATGTTTCCGGTAAAAATTATTTTTTAATACATTCCTTCGGATTGTTTCAAGATCATGATATGATGAGAAATTTCGGTACGTTTTTTAAGATACAACCTGAAACCATCTCAAAAGTTATATATAAATAATTTACATGTATAAAAACAACACCCCCTTCATATATCATTCTATATATTCATTACCCTTTCTTGAAGATTAGATTTATGTGACCATAAAAAGTTTTATAGTCACACATAATCTTTAGATTTTATCCCCCTTAATGGAATCATAACATCTTTAATCATGGTTATTTTAATATTTCATTATGGATAAATCTTCAAATTATAATGCAACTATAGAACTCATCTGGCTCTAATACTTCATCTCTATCATATATCTGTATTTTATTTCAAATTAAAAATAATAATTTGAATACATTGGAACCTCAATATTTCCAAGAAGAAAATATTTAGGCAATGATTCATTTATCAGTCTAAAATTATTTTTCCTATTCTTCTTCTTTCACATAGCATAACATGTGATTTAATAATTTAAATTAGCCTTTAATGACGTAGTAATGGAATTATTCTCATATCTTTAGTCTTCAAATGATGTTTTCATCTTCTCTTAATTTTTTGAAATATCAACATTCCCTTGATTTTTTAACATCTATTTCATATATTCTTGTCGGTATGGAAAGACTTCCATGTTATTTATAATTACATTAACTTTCATCTCAAAACTCTGACACTTATTATGGATATTCAAACCACCATTTATAGGTAGATTATTATCAACATTATTCTAACCTTTTAATGACTATGATTGTCATTTTCTTCATCCGATATTGGAGATTATTCAATCATTTAGTCCTTATCAAATTTATATATCAAACTATCTATGACCTATTTTATTTCATGGTTAGAGTCCCAATATTCCACATGACTCAATTGAATGTTTTTCATTCTTCACCCTCTAAAGTTCATATTCAGACTCATCTATATTTCATGAAATGTTTTTTCCTATTCGGGTCTCATACATCCCTCTTGATCAATTCTTATTTCATAGTAGATAAATATTATATGACCATGAGTGGTATTCATTATTGATTAATAAATATAACTAGCTATGATATGTTAATCTGGATCTCTCATACTGATAAAATTACTATACTACAAGTTTTTTTGTTGTCTCTTTACAAATTATGGGTGTCTTTGTTTAGAGGATAGTATTATTGATGTATTCCACTCTTTAAATATAAAAGGATCATTTTCCCTAATGATATTTATCATGACTCAATAAATATTAAATTTTTAACTATCATTATTAGTAAAAATAGATGTATAATGAGATTGATAGGGAGATTAATCAACCTAAATTTTTTTACCATTATTATCACTAGTTTTAGAAGATTCACCTTTATGATAAAAAACTTCATTTAAGAATTTTATGATCTTATTTGACTCACTTTATGATTTAATAAACAATGATTAAGTATCATAAATATATTCCCCTTTATCATATAATATTTCATTAAATTTTTTCACCATATTTTATAACTTGTATAACTTCTTTATATTCTTATTATACTCGTCAATATGTTTTTTTAATTTATGTAAATTGTTTCATATTAGATACATGTTTATTTATGGGTTTTAACCCTATTTATTTACAAAATCATCTTTATTTTTTGTGATCTTATATCATTAAGGGTCACATATTTTTTTGAAATGATCAGTATTCCCAAAATCAGTCTCCTGGTATTCTATATTCAAATTATTATTCTCCCTATTGATATGTGTAATTTTATTAATAGATGATTATAGATTGTACTTTAAAATCCATTCTATTTTTGTCATATTTTCTTCTTCTCCATCATCAGTAGATAAATAACATTACCTTTTATCATGGGATAATAAATTGAGATCACCATAAGATTCAATACTATAGGATAAATAATCCTTCTCTCTTCTAATGATTAGATTCCAATTCTTACTATAAATCCATTGATTTTGTTTCATCAACACCTATTACCTTGAATTATTATCATCATTACCAATCCTATAATATTTGATCATTTTATTAGGATAAATTCTTACATAATGGTTATTATCATTATAATTTAAAAAAAAGATATTTTTAACTTCCCATATATAGTTTCTCTTTTTGAATATCCTTTAAATAATAAAATATTTTTTTGATGACCACTTTTTCTTCACCAGTATTGGAATCAATTGATATTTTTTCTATTTAATTATCTCTAAATGTATGTTTTAGAATATTTTTACCAGTTATTTATTTTATATCATTTTTAAAGAACAATTTCATTTAACATTCATATACAATTATAATGTCTATAAGGACATCAATTGACTGTTAACATTGATCTTGAAAAGATGAAAGCATTGTATGAAATCTATATGGAATGTTTTGGATTGACTTTTTAACAATTTTATAATCTTATATCTTAGTACAATATCAACTAAATATCATTAGAATTATCAAGAAATCATTTAATTTATTCATCAATTATTTTATCATCATCCATCTTGATATCATAAGATATACATGAACAGATTTATAAAATAATGCCCTTGAAATTTATGCTCCCTTCGTAGCTGCTTCTCAAACAATCCCACATTGTTTTTTATGAATGAAATATAATAATATTTGTATAAACATTATCAGAGAGAGACATTAAAAATTATATTTTGTGCCTTCCCATCAACATCTATATTTCACTTATTATGCACTTTCATACTAGCTTCATTAATTGATATAAATTTAGCTACTATAACATCTATAACTTCTCTACTAATATATTTAATTTTTGATAACATCATATTCCTTCAACAATGATTATTCATTCTATAAAATATAGAAACACCCCTTTTGGTAAATGAATTTTTATCTTTAAATCTCACTATATTTTTAGATTTATCAAGGGTAGAGTTGGCTATTATACCACTGATGGTTCCTAGATTAGTGTCGGATCACTGGGAGTGGGCATGTGTCAATACATGATCAAATTGTATTATAAATTTTTTTATTATAAATTTGGATTTGAAAATTGGTAGTGTTTTCTGTGCACTCATAAATATATCTCAACCTCAAAAAATATAAAATAAATAGAAAGAGAGATATCAACACATTATATTTAAAACATTTTCTACAAATACATTATCAATTCCATGTTGGTTATTCACCCCCACCACTCAATGATTCTATACTTAAATTAACAGGATTGCAAAGAAACATGCATAAAGTGGTGTTACACTACAGTAATCATTCCTCCAGCTATCATTCTTTCAACCCACAAGAAATTTACTCATTTACCATATTTGGTTATACCCCAACTATCTTTATTTTATCCATATCCTTATAGAATGGTCATCACCCCAACCATGAGACTATTTAGAAGCTATTAATAACAAACAAACTATAATACATTCCATATTATTTTTCATCCACTTTTGAATGATTTTATTATTTAAATGGTATTTCTTCATTATTATGTTAGATCTCATTTTCTTAGGTATAAATCTTTATATAGTCTATAGATATATTAAGATTATATAGGCCTCAAAAGTTACACATGATATTATAATGATCTAGTTATACTAAAAACATTCCATCATCAATAAATCTTTTTATGCTATATATATTATGTTATGTATGATTCTCCTCAGTGCAGCAGGCTCTTTCAGATACACCTCCATCTGATACTCCATATGTCTAATGTAACTCTATACAATGAACCTGTATATTATGATCCTATATCTAATTCATCTCGATCAAATTATATATTATCTAATTCACTCATTCTGTTTCACTATATTATGATATTAACAAATCTAGAATAATTATGTCACTAAATCATCTATTTGAGACTCCTTTTATTCAACTAATGAGAAGCATGTTTGGAAAGCCACACTATGATCTCTAAAACACCATCACTTTTTAACCTTTTTAGTCAGTAAAAACAACCATTTTAAATTATATTGCAAGACTTTACAAAAGAATACTACTTCTACAAAATTAGGAAGAATCAGTAGCTCTTATATAGATTTCCCATTTAACTAATACTTAGTTTGACAACATTCAAATATTATGAAACATCAAAGTAAAAATTATTTATTAATATTAAATCAAATATCATCATCAATTATCACAACACAAAATCCATGAAATATCAACCAGATTAATGAAAATTTGACAAACAACTTTGAATCATCAACAGAAACGATATTTAATTTTTTTTTAATTCACATTGAACCTCCAAATTTTTTATAAACATAGAAAAATTTCATTATGATATTCCTTTTTAGGAACTCCCTATCTAATAGAATCTGTCTTATTCAACATAAAAATTTTCATCCATTGTAGTAAATAATATATTCTTTGACTGATATAACATCATCTAATTCCACGTATTAATTAAACTTCATTTTGATGGAAAGAAATTTGGTGATCGATGTATCTCTACATATGATAGACTTCATATATCTCAATCTAAGGACATAAAAATTGTCAATCTAATCATTCATGTTTTATCTGCATGATTTTATAGAAATTTTCTCATGACTTCTTTGTTACTTCACCTTATCATTATTCGATACAACTAAAATTCTTCTAAATCATTGTATATTGTTTCTTTTTCTAGAGAGCCTTCTTATTTATCCATTAAATGACATGAAGATTCTATATCTGATTATATAGTATTTTTATCCACTAAAAATATCATTATAAATTTCACTCTCCTTTTATCTATAAGTGTTTCCTATATTTATATCCTCAACAGTCCTTTCGTATTGTATAATTATAAAATATCTATCTTAGCATAATATAAATTTTCAGAGATGAAACATCATATAGTCATAACTCCTGGAATCCAAAACATGAACCACGTATGACTATGATGCAACATTTTTAAATAAAAAACTCAGCTAAATCATGCATTTATTCTTATGTTTAGAACTTTTCAGATCAAAATTGCATCATATGACATAAAAAGGTTACCCTAAACATTATAAAAATTAATATATACAAGTTATTCAAGGAAATTTCTTTTAAACACTTATTAACATTTTGAAAAAAAATGTTACCGAATCAACATGGGAAAACACTTTTCTCTTAGAGAATTAATCATAAAGAATCGAAATAAGACTCTTTATGTTTGGTTTTATATATTTAGGTAATCCTAAATTGTGAAAAAATAATCCCTCATTTCTATGTCATATGTAATGTTATGATGATATTATAGAAATTATTTTTTATGAATAAATTATTTTATAAATGAAGAAATGTTTTCATGAAAATAATTATGGATAAAAAATAGTTACCAAACATTGATCAAGATTCAATAAGATATCACTGAATAATTAGTAGAGAGAGAATAAATTTATCCTGATATTCATTCCATGTTATACGAATGTGATTTTCATAGAAAGGATATATAATCCTATGCATTTGGAGGTTTTAAAAGAAATTTACGACAAGATTTTATGTGGTGATTTAAATGTGTTTTAAAATAGTGAAAATTAATTGATATCAAAATGAGGATTCAAATTATATTTTATTTGAGATGGTTTTTTTGTGCCTATTTAAAAATAAGCGAGATATTTAATGAGATATTTATTACATAATGGATAATTATTTTGAATTTTCAATAAAATTAGATGTCCTAATAATAATTTATAGATAAAAGATTGATTTATAGATTTTATGTAAAATGAAATACTAAGAAGAATATTCCTATGTAATTTAACATATATAAAATATTATTTTAGTAGTGAGGAAGAAATGTTGAATATTTTATGATAGGGTGATACAAATCATTATAATAGAGAAAAAGGACGAGATTGAAGTATGGAGATCTATTGATTTATAACAATACACACAACAAATTGTTTTGAGAATTTAACGCATTAACTAGGTAAAACTGAATATAGAGAATTGATCAAAGACCAATAGATACTATTGGCATTTAAATATTAGAGAAAAAAATGGCCATGTAGAAAACTACCAGTTTCATGTGAATATTGTGAAAAAGAGATCAAAATCTATTATATGGGACTATTTTTTTGAATCCTCGAGTCTTTATAGTTGGAGGGAGATCATGAAGCTCCTTTCATAAGTTCTACTACTGTGAACTCATCATGGGATGATTTAAATCTTCAGTTCATCGAATCATTGATTCATGGAGTGCATTACGAACCTAAGAAGTATTGAGAGTGACTTCACATGTTTGATAGAGTTGAGGAAATTTACAGAGACCATAGTTTCTTTATGAAATTCCTCGATGCTTTATGAAATTAATTTATAATAAATACCCCTTTAGTTTCTATTTTAGTCATAGTTACCATACATTCTAGCTTCTAAATTGATCAAATTTCGTGATCCTTGGGGGCATCATGATCCAATTAGAAATCAAACATCCATGGAATATAATCTTAATTAATCACTATTTAACATGTTCTAAAAATTTCCCACCATAGGAGTAGACACTTTTAATGATGAATGAAACTCTTTGTGAATGAATAAGGACCCTTGGGGAACTAGAGTATTCCTGAATCTTTCATCCTTTGTGAGACACTCATTTATTAATCAAGCAGTTTTCTCTAAGGAAAATATTCTATGTCTTATGTATAATAGCCCATATAAAACCCCATGATATTTGAATTGAACATGATCTTTGTGTAGGCCCTCTATTTGAGGACCCAGACATCATGAAACCACATATATGGGCCTCTAAATGATGTTTCCCTTCCCATCACACTGTTTCCTAAAGGTTTAGTGAACGGGGCCCCCACAACTATATGGGAAAATTTTAGATACACCTTGAGTACCCATGTAACATGTCCCACCCACTCCTTTGTTCATCTACTCCACTCAAACTGTTTATTGATCTGTCCTCTTACCCTTTTCTTCTTATCAAGGATACACTAATTCATGTTTCTTCTCAAAATAAATATGCTGACATATACCTTGTTATTGGACCACACTTCACTTTGTTTCATTCTACTAGTTCCAAATACATGCCCCTCCCAGCAGCACATGAAAAGTGGTCATTTAGTAACTATGGGTATGGATGGTAAGGAGTGATACCACACACATTCGAGCTACACAATTTAAATAAACCTAGATACACATATCCTCAAAACATGACATAAAATTGTATCCTTATACTATGAAATAAAGAGAGGATGCTCCATTTACGACCATCATCGAATGATAACCTCATTTAAAAAGCTAAATGGATAAGAACCACACAATCCCAACCATGAACAACTTTCTTGCCCCCCCTACAATGTTGTTTCCCCTAGATGTACTCCAACATCCATCCACCCAAGGAAAAAGATGATTATTTGGTTATCAGATATAATACTTCCTCATGTTTCTGACATTGATCATGACTCACCTAGTATTAAAGGTCAGTGGAAATCATGGTTTCCTCATTATCCCAAACATTAAATTTTCCTTCTATTAGGTGTAATCCCCAATCACAATCTAATGTTCCTCCTCCACAACTACAATCTCCAACCATTCCAAACTATATGCTATTTGATTCAAAAATAAAATAGATACATAGGAATGCCTAATGAGGTATAAACCCAACACTGAAATTATTGCAGTGTTCTATAGGCCAAATTACTAGTAAGAGCATTCCCCTCACCTAGGAGAACATATCTCATATAGGTAATGTGGGAAGATTGAATTCATATGATCTATACCATCTCGTGTCAATTCTCCTTACATGCCACTACCAGGCTTACCTTAGGATTTTAAACTGCATCAATTAGTCCTATCACACCACCATAAATTATGTCACAAAACTACATGGGTTTAAATAATTTTATTATAAATAGGAAACACATGATTTCTCCATGAGGACCAACCTTAGCCACGGTAAGCTCATGGAATTCCCTCATAGGGATTCATCTATCAGGTCTTCTTAAAGGGGAATTCCAACACATTTATCCTTGATTTTCCTCAAGGGGGATTATGATTGACATATCCCAAAACCACTTCAAGGGGTGTTCTAATCCACGAATCCCATATTTTCCTCGATGGGAAATTTGGTTCACATATCCAAGATCTATATCATGGGGTATCATAAACCATCCATCCCGTATTTTCCTCAAGGGGGGTTCTATTTCACACCTCCCAGATCCATCTCAAGGGATTTTCATACCTTACCATCATGTATCTACATAACTTTAACCCTATTAAAATATCCTAAAGACATTAAACTCATGACCTAATCCATCTCAAGGGATGTTTAGATCATGGTATGTCATTTTCCCTCCTCAGGAAACACCTTTTTGATCTGACACTATGGTGCGTTCTGATCAACCTTTTCCTATCTGATGAAGACAATAAACTCATGAAAGTTCCATGATGTCACCTCATGCTAAACATGTCATGAATAAGGTGAAATAATTATAGGAAATGAAATAACAACATTGGATACATCAATATAAACATGCTCTTCTTGAGGTAAAATCAATGGAGTATATTCCACCACGGTGTCAGCTACCTCGTAATAATATGAGATTTTTGAGTTGAATGTCTTTGAAGAGTTAATATCTAGGTGATTGTTACCTTAGGATAAACATGTGATGACATGTGTTCTGTGTGAAAGATTCCTCACATTAGATTCCCTTCCAAGAGGAATGATACATGTGAACAATGCCTCCAACATCCATAGATTCACAATGATTCCCAATATGATAACTTTCCTAAAAAATGATGTCTCCTAGTCAATATGAAATCAAAATTATTAGATAGTCTAATTTTAGTTAAATATAGGTCACAAAGAGATGAAAATTATAATGAGATTCATGAACCAGACCTAACACTATGATGATGACTGAGACTAGTTGATGACATCAAAGGAGGAATCCATGGAATCCGGAACCAATATCCCATCATCCCATTTCAATTAAGAAGAATAAAAATCAATTAAAATTGTTTAAATACACCCACATTTTTAATTTAGGAATATGGGGTAATATATAATCCAACATGTTCATAATTCATGTGTTGACGCACATGTATTGACTATTGACAACATCTGAAATAGAAATGGTCAACCCAAAATGAAACACTTATCCACAACATGTTGAATAGTATAATTAAATTCCTTAATACATTAGAATTTCAATAGAATATGAAATCTAGTGCTAGATCTCACTAAGAAAATAGTCAACCCAACATGGAAATAACTATAAATTGGTGTTGTTAGATGTTGGGAATCCTTCTAATCTAACATTTTTTGTGGTGATCCTTCTCTATTTTTGAATATTCTACTTGGCTGGGGCATTGGGAAATTATATCATTGCCTCCATAAAAATGGACGAATCCCCCTTCCATGATGGATTCCACCTACATGAAACCAACCACCCACCAGTAATAGGTTCCATGGTAGGAGAAGAAATAATGTGGATATCACTCATGAATCATCGTACACCGTCAATTCTTTTATGATCATGGATACTAGGGACCCACAACCCCTCTCACCCTCAAAAATATTTTAGAACTGGCACCCTCATAAATTGGTATGTGAAAAAGGGGGCCATTACCAAAAAATACATGGCCATCTAGGACCTGCAAGCCTAAACACCTCACCCACATCGCCTCCACTAAGGGACGCGCAAGGATTAACCGCTACCAAATCCAATAACAATCTACTTCAAGAGCCACTCCCTAAATCAATCATATGATTTTTACCCTATGATAGGGATTTGGGGAATGTACGAGTATCCATTACCATGAATACATCTTGGGATATTCAAATAAGGTCTCCCACTAGCCCCCATCAGTTATATAAATAAACAATTACTGAAGCCAAAGATAGGGTAGTCTTTACCCTTGCTCGGCCAGCACTGTTCCAAACCGCCAAATTCAAACTTTAGGTGTATTGTTAGGATATTTATCATTTAGTTGAATAATCTTGTATATATCTAGTTTCCCCATCTACAAAAGGTTCATTCTTTTAAATATCTACCACAAATGAATAGGGATGAAGCTTCATGTTGTTGGAATCAAGACCTCAGTCCCCATGGTAGAATGTGTTGGGGCTGTCAATTGTTGGTTCCCCATATTCCATTCTGTTCTAATCCATTATGATGAGTTTTAGTACGAGGGTCTTCCCAACACCATCACAAGACAAAATAAAGGTTTTCATCACATTACCACCTACTAGAACATAGGTCATCCCCATGATCACTTCATTCAGTATGAGTATCCTTGTAATGATCTAACCCTCCTGTGTAGAGATACTCTCCAGGTTGTACGATAACTCTGACATGATGAACCATCCCATGGAAGAAATGAAATTAATCGCCACCGATAGTTAAATACTAGGAAGTGATGTATCCTCACTAACATTTTCGACATGTCTGTTTATAAGGATATAGGAAACTCCATTATGGAATCTCCATGTAGACATTCAAAGTTTGGGGAAGGATTCCAATAGGTAATGTAACATTACTGAATTGTAAAATCCTTAACATCCATGAATCCCTCACTGGTATAATGCAACAACATATGAGCATTGGGTTAAATCTTACAAGCCTAACCATATGTTAAGCCTCAATATTAAAATTTTATCCCAATAACAACGATTGGTTTGCTTCCATTATTTTTAAATAGTTTCCCTCTTTTTCCATTGATATCCCCTATGACATTTGTGAGGCCTAGTTGGAAGATTTTTTGTTGAATCCATGCATTCAATTGGGCTTTCTATTTGTTCACTAAAAAATTATTTGACAACTTTATGAAGGGGACCTCTATCATACCTAGCTTCTCTTCAATAGTTCCCTTCACTAAGATATAGTAGCACGATCAATAGAGAAGTAATATGATCTTTGTGACCCACACATTATCTATGATAAGCAACTTTTCACACATCACACCATGATTTGGTATCCTTGCTATTTTATTGAGGTCCCAATTGCTAATGCTGACCTATCTATGATTCAGGTGAAATGTATTGATCCTCTATGACCATATGCACTACAGTTCATGCATGATTTAATGTGTTGGGTAGATATTAAATGTTTATTTCCATGTTGCTTCATAAATACCTACCCACTTCAAAAATTCTTTGTTGTCAACATATAACATAGAGACTATTTATTCCAAATATCATTCATTAAATATTTTTCTACTTGAGAATTTTTTTTTCTATTGTTACATCACATCTATGAATCCTCCTTACCCACCTTGAGGGTAGTATCATAATGTGGTGGGGTTTCCCATTATTCAGAATTCTCACCATCAATGTTGTTGATGTGGATATAGAATATTTCTTCTGAAATAGTTTCATAATACTTAAATATATGAATATTAGCTGCATGTTTCCATTGTAATTTTTCTGATACACCTCTGAACCAATATCTTGGTTTGTTCTTGATCATCGCTAGGAGGAAGAAATCATATGAAAACACAAATCCATTGATCATAAGGTTATTTCATAGAGGATATTCATTATAACTCTATATAAAAAATTCGAGCGATGATTAATTTTCTGCGGAGAATTGAGGATAATTCATGATCATGATGTTTTCATGAAATTCATCCCTAACAGATCATAAGAATATTATCCTTGAGTGGAAATTTTATTTGAGATTATTATGATTTTTATGGTATAGATTACGAATTATGTTCATGGATTTTATTAATAATGCTTTATTTCTGAAATGTTGATTCACAAAGATGTTTTTCATATTTTCTGTTTTCTTGAAAAGCATTCATAAAGAAAGGGTTTATAAATATTATTATCCTGGAAGAGTATGCAATGAACGATCGTAGATAAGATGCGATTTGTGAAGAGAAAAAAAAAGGTCACTACATGTAGTCTAGTACGTATGAGCCCCCCTGATTCTATTTATTATAATACAATTTCTATGTTTTTATGGCCTTGGGGACACCATTTAGAATAATCAAGCTCTACAAGTGATCATCACAATGGATATACTCCCAACACGATTCGATTATTAATTTTTAGAAATTATCCCACAAAATATGACCCTCCT
Source organism: Viscum album (assembly GCA_963277665.1). NCBI lineage: Eukaryota > Viridiplantae > Streptophyta > Magnoliopsida > Santalales > Viscaceae > Viscum > Viscum album. The sequence goes on along the minus strand of OY728165.1, from coordinate 1,708,180,975 downwards.
TTTCCCATTCATATCCAATTATGAGATATGGAAGAATATTTGTTGATGAAATATGCAATACATATGAATTTTTAAGGATTAAATTACTGGTTTTAAGAAAATCTGAGTCAGAACTAGCTAAAAGTAAATGTTAAGGGTATTTTCGGGGAAGCCCCTATCCATTTTTTGAAATGTAAAATCGTGCAATTTTTCTAATTCAAGAAATTACATTAAAATTCATAACGGTTTGATGGAAAACCATTACATAATGAAACTCAGAGTCATGGTGAACTTCAGAAACCCACAAATAATTGACGATGTCGTTGTGTTTTTGATAAGGTTATCCCATTCATGAATCCCATGAGTTATTTTTGAAATGCATTCATGATTTGAATTAATATATTTCTAGTAAATACCATTTCTATCTTCTATTTTAGGGATAGTTACCTAACCCATCCGATTTTGAATTGATCCCTTTTCAGCAACCTCCTCATCATTGAGAAACAACAAAAAATGGATTATACAATTTATCCATGTTTCAAAAAACCAATTCCATGTGTTCTTGAAAGCCTCTAATATAGGTGGAGATGCATTTCATGAAGACCTATTCCATTCATGAAGGATTAAGCCCCCTTGGAGAACATCAGGCTTCAGAAACCATTCTTTCATCATGAAGAAAAAGTTTCTCAAAAAAGGTCTTCACTTAAAATTAAGGGAAACTTGTTTTACAAAGCATACTTCTTTGTGAATCTCTTGAACATTATGATGAACTTCATATTCAAAAAAACTCTATCTGTGAGGCCTTAAGATTCATGAAAACACTCCCATATTCCTCAACATGGGGGATCCATTCCATTAACACTCCTTTGTTAAGATTCAGTACCCAGGCCCCCACCCCCATCCAAGACCAGTTTACCGTCTCCTCAAGTCCCCATTGTACATGTTCCACCCACTCCTATGACTTCCCACTCAACTCTAAGTGTGGTGTTAGGTTTACAACTTCATTTTTATTCTCATAATATGTATTTGAATGCCTATTTATTCGCGTCATAGGCACACTATCATATTCCTCTTGATTTACCACTCCTTTCTTTATTGTACTATGGCAGTTCCTATGTCATGTCCCTCCTAGTGGTTCATAAATTTTGATCATCTAAGACCTATGGGTATGGTGGGTAAGGAGTGAGTGAAGATACATCTTAATAAAAAGTCTTAAAACTAACTACCTCCATAATTCATTAACATATGACATAAAACTATTGACTAAGCTCAAATAACAAATTCATAATTCTCAATGTACGAGCCATATGGAATGAGATCCTCATTTGGATAGATCACTGTGTAGTCCCCAAACCACCCCAACCTTGGGAATAATTCACATACCAGACCAAACAACATCATTAATAATTCAATATGAACCACTATTTCAATCCATTAATAGATGATGTGGATTTTTTGATCTTTAGATCAACTGCTTCCTCTTGTTTCTCCAACGGATAATGACTTACACATGCAAAGAGGTCAGTGGAGATTATGAAATCTTCCTTACTCGAAACCTTTAATGGGACTCCAATGAGGTGAAATAACTAATCACATTCCAATAGTCCTCCACCATAGGTGTAATTCACATCCATTATAAACTACATTATCTATGATTCCCAACTATCTTGGATATCTATGAAGCCTCTATGAGGTCTAAAACAAACACTCAAATACCATCAATGTTCTACATGCCACATTCTTCTTAATAACAATCTCCTCACATAGGAGACTGTGTCTTCTCCAGGTCCCTCGGGTAGCTTCAATGAATAATCCCCATACTGTCCATCTTTGATGATGCTTACATGACAATATAGTCCTAATTAAATGAATTTAATGTGTATGGATTAGTCCAATCACACAACCTTAAACTATGTCATCAAAATATAATGGTTTTGATATATTTCCACTAAATTGTCTACATAAGAATCCTCCCTATGGATTAATCATAAACATGGTAAACTCATTGTGTTCAATCATTGGGATGAATCTCCCATATATGCTTCAAAAGAAATTTTGATCTATCAACACCAAATATTTACTCAAGGGTATTTCTGGGTCATATCTTCTAAATATACATCAAGGAGAATTTTGATCCATGGAACCAAAATATTCCTCAAGGGAAATTCTGGTTTCCATTTTACAAATCTGCCTCAATGGTCATTCTGAACCATCGATTCAATATTTTCTTCAATAGGTTTTCTGGTTCACACCTCCCATATCCATCGAAAGGTATATAGTAATATTTGAATAAAGTACCAAATTTTATTTAACCATATTACCATATCCACAATATGTTAAACTCATTACTCTATCCATATTAATGGATTTTATAATCATGGTGTAGAATTTTACCTCATAGGGACACACATTTTAGAACCACCTTAATGGTGTGTTCTGAACAACCTTTCTTTATATTCACATGATTTTAAACTCATGAACATTCCCATGACAGAACCACACGCTAATTATTGTAATCTAAATTTGAATGAAATATAAGATATGTTCTCATTATATTAGAAAATTAATATATACATGAGATGCCTGAGGTGAAATATTTGGAGGATATAAATACCAGGAATTAGATACCTCATGAAAAAAAGGAGTTTTCAAATTTGAAATACATGTAAAGAATATAACCTCAATGCTAGAGACCCTGTGATCGACACGATATGACTTAGATTCCATGCCAAATCTACCTCATATGACATGATCTCAAAATAATAATAATACATGTGACCAATTATCCCAATTTATAGACATGCATATTGATGCCCAATATGACTACACTCACGATTGAATGTTATTTCCCAGTAATTACATAATAAAAACTTTCTAATATAAGTAGTGTAATTAACTGGCATCTACAAAGTGGTGGAACTGGTTATGATTTCCATAAACATGACTTTACTCTATGAGTGAGACTCAGAGTAGATGAGGATTTCCAGGGAGTAATCTATGGAAGGCGGATATGACATCCCTTCATCCCTTTTCAATAATGTATAAGACATGGTTGTTGAATGTGATAAAAGACTTTTTCCATTGAAAATTAGGAATGTAGGGTATAAATGCATCCATCGCCACATAAACATTGTGCGGATGAACAAGTGCACCCCAATTAAAGATTCCAAATCATATATGTTCCATAAAGCTATAAAAGGTCTTGAAGAAGATATAGATTAGTAGAACAAATCTGGAACACTCATGGAAGATTAAATTTAACTCGTAGTGTAGAATAAGCTAGGATAATTATATGGTCTTATTGAAACTGTATTAAAATCAAAGATATTTTGATTTGGTATTCTAACATGACACGGATGTGGTGGTTGTATGTTGAGGTTATAATCAATTTTTTGAAGAGGATATCTATTACTATGGGTGGGTATAACATGTTCTATGTGTATTAAAATTATGGTTTATAACAAATTTTATTTTAATCAATTGAACCTATAATGATTATAGAGTGTTGGTGAATCTAACTAATATGAAATAGAGTTTTTATTTAATACTAAATGTCTAAATTGTCATGTTACATTTCAATTCATTCATCAATATATATGTGAGTAATACTTGGATATTTACATAAGTGTGGATTAAGAACTTGATAATATATATAGGTTTAGTTAAAATGGAGTAACTTATAAAAAGAGAATGAGATCATTGATTCGTCCACTCCACCACTCTGTGATCCAACATGATCTTAAAACACAAAAATTTTCGAAGATTGGTTTTTTTAGTGACCATTGAAATTATAGAGGATATAGAATATAAATACAATGAAAGTAGGGGTGTTCCATTTTTTGATGCGAGTAACCATCAAATTTGGAGGAAAAAATGCTACCCAATATCCTATAACAATGATTTTATGCTCTAGACACTAGTATATTTTTTTACAACCATCAATATTGAAGATTTTATAACTGCATAGGATAAGATGGACATGTGATTGACTGAAAAAAATAATTTTATTTACATTTTAGAAAAGTAAAATACCATATTCAAGAAAATTTAAACCACTAAGGATATTCTAGATAATATAAGATATAATTATGTCCATTATTTCAATGTTATAAATGAAAAAATTTTGGTTTGGGGACCATGTTTGTCACACCCCGACCGCGGATGTCTGTAATTGTTCTCTTATCTTGGTCCCGATTTAAACTTTTCGAAGATTAATTGCGTTGGCGGTGTCGCGCCGGTGCGCGGTCACCGCATCGTTAGCGGTGACCGTGCGTTCAGCCCAGGTGACAGTGTGTTCACCCGGTGTTTTAAATATTATAATTATTATGTTGATATTTTATTATTATTACCATTTAAATTGTGTTATCATTAGTGTAGTATTTTTTTATAAATGTTTATATATGTGTACGTATATACATATATATATATATATATGTTTAGATGCAGTTATATAGAAGTGTACATGTTATATGTGTATAGATATATATATTTGTTGTATATGTTTAAATATACGTATATATGTTTATATATATATATGCGGGCGCGCGTACGCGCGCGCACACTTATTTTCAAATGGTTTTAATATTTTAAAATCTTTTGGTTAAAAATAATAATTATTATAAGTTTTATTATTAACCTTATAAGTTTTATCATTATTATTATTATAAAGTTTTAATATGATTATAACATTTTATTATTATTGATATTATAAGGTTTTATTATTTTTTTTATCACACACACATATATATATATATAAACCTAAACTAAACCTACCCTAATCCCTCTCCCCGTAGCCGCCACCCCCCCTCACCTCTCTCTCTCTCCATCCCCTCTCCTTCCCCGCATCCTGCATCCCGGCCTCCCCCATTTTCCTCCTTCACCGCTGCCGGCTTCTCCGGCCCCGCCTTCGCCGCGCTCAGCGGCCGCCGCCGCCCGCCCTGCTCCCTTCACCGCCCGCCGCCCACGCCCGACCTCACCGCCTTTTTTTCCAGCTCCGCATAGCCCGGCGCGATTCCCTTCCCTCCGCCTGTTCCAGTCACCGACCCCCCGTCCGACCCCGTAGCCGGCGCTCCGCCGGCCTCCTCTCCCTCCGGCGGTGACACCACCCCCGCTGTCCCGGCCTTCCCTGCGCAACCCGTGGCCGCCCTCTCCCCTGCAGCCTCCTCCCGTCCCAGCCCTGCTCCCTCCGCCTCCGGCGATCCGCCCCTGCTCTCCCCCTGCGACCCCCGACCTCCGCCGCCCTCATCCCATCGCCATCCCGGCTTCCCCGCGCAACCGCCTCCTCCCTCACCCCGTTGCTCCGCAAACCTCTTGTAAGTATGTTTTTATTTTTATTTTATTTTTAAGTTAATCTTATATATCATTTATTATTTTTATCCTATTAATAATATTATAATTATATCATTATTATTATGTTAATATTATTCTATTAATATTATTATTGTATTACTATTTTATTATTATTATTATTATTATGATTACTAACAAATTATTAATATTATTTTATTATGTCATTATTATAATTAATGTTATCTTATTATAATTATTATTATAATTATTATTATATTATTATTGTTACTATTGTTATTATAATTATTATCATATTAATATTATTATTATTATTATTATTATCATTATTGTTATAATTATTATTATTATTATTTAATTATCATATTATTATTATATTATTATTGTTATTAATATTATTATTGTTATCATTATTTTATTGGGTATGCTAACATTATTTTTATTATTATATTAATATTGTTATTACTATTATATTATTATAATTATGCTAAATTATTATCGTTATTATTATTATTATTATTATATTATAATTATTATTATTGCTATTATTAATATTGTTATTATTGTCATTATTAATCTTGTTATTATTATTATTATTATTATTTTATCACTATTGTTATTATTATTATTATTATAATTACAATTATTACAATTTTTATCATTATTATTACTCTGGATTTCACTTGTGCTTTGTTAGGGGTTTTCTTCATCAACTTATATTTGTTTTTGGTAGGTTTAGGATTTTAGGAACCGCGCAGGGCGTTTCCGAGAGAGCGCCATCGCTGCGCCTTGTTTCTGAGTTCCCGCCGTCTCCGTGCCTCAGTTTCGAGAGTGTTGGACTTTATCACGTGGTTTCGGACACACGTCGTGTCATCGCGCCTTGGTTCCAAGGTCGTTTTACCGCCGCACTTGGATCTTGAGGTAGGTCTCCCTTTGCACTCGCCCTTAAATTTAGAATTTATTTATTCCTTGACTATTTATTAAGTTTCAGTAAATTCAAAAGTATTATTAAGTAGTTATCTATAGTTTGGTGATCTTCTGATGATAAAAGTTGTTTTAATTCCAGCATTTCATTAAAAGCGTTTTCTTGGATTTGATTGGTGCTTCCATGGTAGTGTTGCTAGATGGTTATTCCTGAATAATTAAAGACATGTTGAATTGGGTTTTGAAATGTTTTGGCATGTGTAAATTAGTAGATGTATTGTTTATGGAAAATCTTGTTTTCTTAGAACCTTGATTAGAGAAAACGTCGTGTGACCCTTTGAAATTGTTTTTTTTTGAAACTTCATGTGTGGTTCTTGGTTGATGAAAGATGTTTTCCTTTGTTGTGTGAACAAAAGTTTGGATTTCATTTGAGAAATAGTATTCCTTAAAAAGGTGATTAAAGGACCGTTTGGCTCTTCATAAAAGTGGGGTGCGTTTTGATATTAGAAAATAACTCTACTTGTGAAACAATTGTGTTCCAGGGTGATATGCTGATTTGAGTTTCTTAAACAAAGTTCTAAGTGTGTTTTGGTTTTCAATGAAATGGCGTGTGTAATATCCCTTTAGAAATGCTTTAATATGAAATGGTCAAAATGTAAATGATATGACGGCCCGGTTGGCACTTTAATAAATGTGAAGTGATCATATATATATATATGTATACGTACTTGTGAGGGCATTTCTACAGGGGGACTTCCCTTCGAGGGTTGTCGTGTAGCGATGTCCGTGTAAGGGGTTGGCAAGTGCGGTGAGATGAGTCACACGTGCGAGGGTCTCCCACTTACATAGTGTTACTAAAACCACCATGGGTTCCTGGGCGTCTTATAGATTATCGAGTGACGGTTGCTTGCTAACCCTGATTAGACGGGTTGGTACCCCCTGGAGTTGTAGACAGGCCAGGTGGGATGTGCCACTGGTTGGCTATTAGGGAGTCCAGTTGGTTATTGACTATGGAGTACCACGCCGGCAGGTAGTCTGAACCCGAGTACGTCCAGGGGTTTTCTAGGGATGTTTAGGATCGCCCATGGTTATTGCTGATAACTTCTGGTTTATTTTTACTTGCACTCGGTTTTCCTTGCCTGTTTACCTTTACTTGCACTTGTTTTCCCTGCTCGTTTGCTTTCAGTCATATTTCACAGCCTATACTGTTAGACTTTGGGAAAAATGGTTTTCAAATGAAAATTCTTTATTCTCTTTGGGTTAGATTTGAAAATGTAACACTTTGCTTTTCAGAATGAGTTTAAAACTAATGAAATGGAACTAACTTTCGAAAAAGAATAAGGGAAATGTCTCGTGTTTGATTTTCAAGTAAAGCATTATGAAAAATTACTTTTATACATTATAGTTCAAACCTGGATTATGTAGATTCTATACTTACTGGCATTGCTTTGGGATTTTTTTTTGGGCTCACCTACTGAGTACTTTTGTGCTCACGCCTATCTTTTACCTTTTTTAGTTACAGGTTCCTTGTGTTCAGGTTTTCCTGCTTGAGTCGCTCAGTGTGGGAGCGACACTGGTTGTAGTTGGGTGGTGACCTGCGAGGTCACGAGGAGGTATGTTGTGGTGTAGTTATGTTTATGTCTTTAGTGTTTGTTTGTTTGTTTAGTTTATATTCGTTCATTCGACCCTGTTTTTAGTTTGGGCTGAAATCATTCCCAACGATTAAAGTATCAATGCCCGGCACTTGTTGCCATCCCGGGGGGATCGGGAACGCCCCTCGGGACTTGCCGCGGACCGGCTCAGGGTTCGTGACAAAATGGTATCAAAGGTGGTTCTTGTTATTTGGGTTGTCCGGTAGAAGGAGATTAGGACTGTCGGAACTCGAGGGGTAAGTACGGGAGGAGCGTCACGAACTCTTGCTCGCACTGATCTTCGAGTTACCAGGGGTAGTTCGGGAATTGTGTCCTTGCCTTTTCAGGTTTTTCTTGGATTGAGAGATGATAATGGAGGCAAGCCGACGTTACATCGTGATTTAACATGGAGTAGTGACCCATGTGGAGTCCGAGTACATGGTTTGAATTCCTCCTAGTGGTCGACGCTGACTTGGGACATGGCCCACTACCATGTCTCCAGGTTGAGTGTGACTACTAGTCCCTCATTTCAGTGATTGATGCAAATTTGGATGTTGTTTTCATTTTGGTCTGTGTGAGTGCGTAGTTGGAAATGAGAAAGGGTTTTTGAAAATTGGACTGGTTTCTTTTAAAGGACTTTAAATGTATAAAATGGGTTTTAAAATTGAAATCTCTTGATTTGGAAATCTGTTGTTTTCTTGGAATTGGATAAGAATGATTTGGGTTGAAACCTCGGTTCCTCGTTATGAACGTTTGCACATGTGTGAGAATGCATGGAAAGTGTGTTTTGATGCACCTATGAATGGAATGTGGATGAAGACATGTGCAACGGTTCATGAGATTACCTGGGTGTGTATTTGAAGTTAAAGGCTTGACTTTGTTTTCTAAATTGGTTTTAAATGGGAAATAGTATTGAAAAGTTTTGGTTTGAAAGTGGATTGGTTTTTGGAAAGTGATCTTGAGAAAAGGGTGGTTTTGAAATCAAAAATGAAAAGGGAATTTTAAAGAGGAGATTTTGTTTTGGGTTGTGTTGTATTTGTTTGGTCCTTGTGCTGACTGTTTTTGATGAAGGCGCTTTTATTGATGTTGCTTCGATTTGATGTTGGTTTTGGCTTTGTGTTTTATATATCGCTCAGGAAATGCCACCCAGAAAGGTCTCTAAGGATTTGGACATGTCATGCCCAGTTTTTGGTCCTTCTCAGACTCTGCCTATTCTCCATGGTGATCAGCGTCCGTTAGAGGTAGTGGAATGGCTCGAGGAAGTGGAGCGTGTCTTTAGAATGTTGGGAACTCCCGATAATGTTAAGGTTCGTGCAATTATGGAGTTGTTTGAGGGTCCAGCTCTGGACCAGTGGAAGAAGGTTACCCCATCATCAACTCAAGATGAAATGACGTGGGATGTCTTTAAAGTCGTTTTCATCCAATGGTTTGTACCTGAGGAAGTGAAGATGGAGAAAAAGGGAGAGCTTGTGCATATTCAACAAGGCCAACGGACGGTGAAGGCATATGTTGACCATTTCAAGGAACTGATTTCCTTTTCTCCAGATGTAGCATCGCATGAGCTCATGAAGGTCTCTCTTTTCACTGGGGGTCTTTGTCCAGAGATCAAGGAGCGAGTCATCCCTTCTAAAGACCTTTGTTTCGAGAAGCTAGTGGAGGAAGCTTTCTTGGCTGAGTTAGTTTCTGGTGTGCGGGTGGTTAATACTTCAGCATCCCCTGTTGTTGTTCGTAAGAGTTCCCCCTCTGGTGAGGAAAAGGCGCCAGAGATACCTGTTCCTAAGGAGTTGTCCCCTTTGGTCTCAGCTTCCAGTTCGTCAGAGCATTCGATGGTATGCTATCAGTGTGGTCGTTTCGTGCATTTAAAGCCGTCTTGTCGCAACCCTCCGAAGACGTGTCATAGATGCGGTTGTCTGGGTCATCTGGAGAAGTTTTGCCGGAAGCGTCGCTTAAAGAGGACGTCGTGATGGGAGAACGTCAGTACCTGACTGTGAGGCAGAAGATGCTTCAGCCATCAGAGCCCCAGCCACAAGTCTCGGGGTGAAGCTCGCGCACAGTCAGGAGCCCCCAGGGGTGTGAAGCCTTGGTCCAGGTTTTGTGCTCCGAGTTAGTAGTGGAACAATCAAGATCTTTTAGTACTTGTTTTTCTGCTGTTAAGTTTTGACCTTATTGTATGTTCATTGTTTAACCATGGGGTTATCATGGACTTGTTCTATTATAATCCAACTAGTCTGGTTTATGTAAATGTGTTGTTTTTCTAAAAAGTGGAAATGGACTTGTTCTATGATAAATCTAAGTGGACTTGTCGTGTGAATGTAGTATTCTAAATCGTGTGTCCTTCTCAAAAGTGTGTTTGACTCTCGTGTCGGTTGACCTCGTTTTAGTTATGTTGTCGATGTGGTTATGTTTCGTGGACTTCGGTGAATCATATCTCCAATTTGATATTGGTTAAATGTTTTTCTATGGGTTTTCCCTGGTGTTGAAGTTGTTGACTCTAGTCGTGGGTTCAAGGTTTCGACGAAGGTGTTGTTTTTCACTCGTGCTATAAGAGTTGGTTTGAATTGGTTGGGAGTTCCCACGTCGACCCCCTTTTTCCTAGGGTTGTCTATTAGATGGTCAACTTTTCTGCACTAGTTAAACTCTTGTGGTGGGGAGAACCCCTTCGTGTTCTCCCCTCAATCTCGGACCACAGTTTTCTCTTGAACCGGTCGGGTGTGACCTGTGCAGAGTAAGGTCATCCCCGAGATTCTCAGTTCTTTTCAGTTACTTTAGTTCTGTTTGGGCATGGACCTGAATCTTGATCGACTTCTGGCCTGGTGACTTTCTGGGGGCCGAAAGTGTCTGTGTTGGGGAGAATTGTCACACCCCAACCGCGGATGTCCGTAATTGTTCTCTTATCTTGGTCCCGATTTAAACTTTTCGAAGATTAATTGCGTTGGCGGTGTCGCGCCGGTGCGCGGTCACCGCATCGTTAGCGGTGACCGTGCGTTCAGCCCAGGTGACAGTGTGTTCACCCGGTGTTTTAAATATTATAATTATTATGTTGATATTTTATTATTATTACCATTTAAATTGTGTTATCATTAGAGTAGTATTTTTTTATAAATGTTTATATATGTGTACGTATATACATATATATATATATATATGTGTATATATATATATGTTTAGATGCAGTTATATAGAAGTGTACATGTTATATGTGTATAGATATATATATGTGTTGTATATGTTTAAATATACGTATATATGTTTATATATATATATATATATGTGGGTGCGCGTACGCGCGCGCACACTTATTTTCAAATGGTTTTAATATTTTAAAATCTTTTGGTTAAAAATAATTTTTATTATAAGTTTTATTATTAACCTTATAAGTTTTATCATTATTATTATTATAAAGTTTTAATATGATTATAACATTTTATTATTATTGATATTATAAGGTTTTATTATTTTTTTTATCACACACACATATATATATATATAAACCTAAACTAAACCTACCCTAATCCCTCTCCCCGTAGCCGCCACCCCCCCCCCCCCCTTACCTCTCTCTCTCTCCATCCCCTCTCCTTCCCCGCATCCTGCATCCCGGCCTCCCCCATTTTCCTCCTTCACCGCTGCCGGCTTCTCCGGCCCCGCCTTCGCCGCGCTCAGCGGCCGCCGCCGCCCGCCCTGCTCCCTTCACCGCCCGCCGCCCACGCCCGACCACACCGCCTTTTTTTCCAGCTCCGCATACCCCGGCGCGATTCCCTTCCCTCCACCTGTTCCAGTCACTGACCCCCCGTCCGACCCCATAGCCGGCGCTCCGCCGGCCTCCTCTCCCTCCGGCGGTGACACCACCCCCGCTGTCCCGGCCTTCCCTGCGCAACCTGCGGCCGCCCTCTCCCCTGCACCCTCCTCCCGTCCCAGCCCTGCTCCCACCGCCTCCGACGATCCGCCCCTGCTCTCCCCATGCGACCCCCGACCTCCGCCGGCCTCATCCCGTCGTCGTCCCGGCTTCCCCGCGCAACCGCCTCCTCCCTCACCCCGTTGCTCCGCAAACCTCCTGTAAGTATGTTTTTATTTTTATTTTATTTTTAAGTTAATCTTATATAACATTTATTATTTTTATCCTATTAATAATATTATAATTATTTAATTATTATTATGTTAATATTATTCTATTAATATTATTATTGTATTACTATATTATTATTATTATTATTATTATTACTAACAAATTATTAATATTATTTTATTATGTCATTATTATAATTAAGGTTATCTTATTATAATTATTATTATAATTATTATTATATTATTATTGTTACTATTTTTATTATAATTATTATCATATTAATATTAATATTATTATTATTATTATCATTATTGTTTTAATAATAATTATTATTATTTAATTATCATATTATTATTATATTATTATTGTTATTAATATTATTATTGTTATCATTATTTTATTGGGTATGCTAAAATTATTTTTATTATTATATTAATATTGTTATTACTATTATATTATTATAATTATGCTAAATTATTATTATTATTATTATTATTATTATTTTATTATTATTATTATTATTATTACTATTATTAATATTGTTATTATTGTCATTATTAATCTTGTTATTATTATTATTATTATTATTTTATTACTATTGTTATTATTATTTTTATTATAATTACAATTATTACAATTATTATCATTATTATTACTCTGGCTTTCACTTGTGCTTTGTTAGGGGTTTTCTTCATCAACTTATATTTGTTTTTGGTAGGTTTAGGATTTTAGGAACCGCGCAGGGCGTTTCCGAGAGAGCGCCATCGCTGCGCCTTGTTTCCGAGGTCCCGCCGTCTCCGTGCCTCAGTTTCGAGAGTGTTGGACTTTATCACGTGGGTTCGGACACACGTCGTGTCATCGCGCCTTGGTTCCAAGGTCGTTTTACCGCCGCGCTTGGATCTTGAGGTAGGTCTCCCTTTTCACTCGCCCTTAAATTTAGAATTTATTTATTCCTTGACTTTTTATTAAGTTTCAGTAAATTCAAAAGTATTATTAAGTAGTTATCTATAGTTTGGTGATCTGCTGATGATAAAAGTTGTTTTAATTCCAGCGTTTCATTAAAAGCGTTTTCTTGGATTTGATTGGTGCTTCCATGGTAGTGTTGCTAGATGGTTCTTCTTGAATAATGAAAGACATGTTGAATTTGGTTTTGAAATGTTTTGGCATGTGTAAATTAGTAGATGTATTGTTTATGGAAAATGGTGTTTTCTTAGAACCTTGATTAGAGAAAACGTCGTGTGACCCTTTGAAATTGTTTTTTTTTGAAACTTCATGTGTGGTTCTTGGTTGATGAAAGATGTTTTCCTTTGTTGTGTGAACAAAAGTTTGGATTTCATTTGAGAAATAGTATTCCTTAAAAAGGTGATTAAAGGCCCGTTTGGATCTTGATAAAAGTGGGGTGCGTTTTGATATTAGAAAATAACTCTACTTGTGAAACAATTGTGTTCCAGGGTGATATGCTGATTTGAGTTTCTTAAACAAAGTTCTAAGTGTGTTTTGGTTTTCAATGAAATGGTGTGTGTAATATCCCTTTAGAAATGCTATAATATTAAATGGTCAAAATGTAAATGATATGACGGCCCGGTGGGCACTTTAATAAATGTGAAGTGATCATATATATATATATATATATATGTATACGTACTTGTGAGGTAATTTCTACAGGGGGACTTCCCTTCGAGGGTTGTCGTGTAGCGATGTCCGTGTAAGGGGTTGGCAAGTGCGGTGAGATGAGTCACGCGTGCGAGGGTCTCCCACTTACACAGTGTTACTAAAACCACCATGGGTTCCTGGGAGTCTTGTAGATTATCGAGTGACGGTTGCTTTCTAAACATGATTAGACGGGTTGGTACCCCCTGGAGTTGTAGACAGGCCAGGTGGGATGTGCCACTGGTTGGCTATTAGGGCGGCCAGTTGGTTATTGACTATGGAGTACCACGCCGGCAGGTAGTCTGAACCCGAGTACTTCCAGGGGTTTTCTAGGGATGTTCAGGATCGCCCATGGTTATTGCTGATAACTTCTAGTTTATTTTTACTTGCACTCGGTTTTCCTTGCCTGTTTACCTTTACTTGCACTTGTTTTCCCTGCTTGTTTGCTTTCAGTCATATTTCACAGCCTATACTGTTAGACTTTGGGAAAAATGGTTTTCAAATGAAAATGCTTTATTCTCTTTGGGTTAGATTTGAAAATGTAACACTTTGCTTTTCAGAATGAGTTTAAAACTAATGAAATGGAACTAACTTTCGAAAAAGAATAAGGGAAATGTCTCGTGTTTGATTTTCAAGTAAAGCATTATGAAAAATTACTTTTATACATTATAGTTCAAAACTGGATTATGTAGATTCTATACTTACTGGCAGTGCTTTCAGATTTGTTGTTGGGCTCACCTACTGAGTACTTTTGTGCTCACGCCTATCTTTTACCTTTTTCTGTTGCAGGTTCCTTGTGTTCAGGTTTTCCTGCTTGAGTCGCTCAGTGTGGGAGCGACGCTGGTTGTAGTTGGGTGGTGACCCGCGAGGTCACGAGGAGGTATGTCGTGGTGTAGGTTTGTTTATGTCTTTAGTGTTTGTTTTTTCGTTTAGTTTATATTAGTTCTTTCGATCCTGTTTTTAGTTTGGGCTGAAATCGTTCCCAACGATTAAAGTTTCAATGCCCGGCACTTTTTGCCATCCCGGGGGGATCGGGAACGCCCCTCGGGACTTGTCGCGGACCGGCTCAGGGTTCGTGACAATGTTTGATAATAATGAAATGATAAATGATGAGAATACTAATGATAATTTCACTGTGTTTCATCAGATAATACATTACCCTAAAGTATATGTTGAGATGTTGGATGATTCTACTGTTGATAAAATATTGATGAGAAAAACTCATGATATGTTTGATTCAAAAGTATCATACAAGGAATAGAGATATGATTTGATAGTGGATCAGCTTCCTAAAAATATAACTAAATAAAAAATCATAAAAATAGAATCATTCAAGATGAATGAAAAGGATGATGTGAACTTTGGATAAAAAAAGGTAAATTAAAATACCAGGAATGGAAAATATCATGTGATTCAGATGCTAAGTGTGATGAAGATATTAATTTTATATTTTCATTAATATCAAAAGGATTCTAGAAATGAAATTCGGGATGAATATGGGAAAAATTACAAATTTTCAAGAATATTTATTTCATTAGAAAATTTTATAAATATTATCCAAAGAATTTGGACACTAATTCAGAGTTAAATGAGTTTGAATATAATCACAATAAGTATATTTATTGTAATAGTAAAAAAATGTACATCGCAATGAAGAATGTTTTAATTAGATAATATGGGAATCGAGACTCATTTAAGTTATGTATTCAATATTATGATGATGTTAGTATTTTAGACCATGTAGACAAAGGATTTTATTGATAAATTAGAGATGGTGATGGAATGAAAAGGAAAAAATATGGTATAGATATTGAAGTATAATTTAGAGAAAACTATTGTTAATAATACCTAACAAAATAATTAAATTTAAAAAATGGTAAATAAAAATAAAAATTTAGCTATTGAAAATAATTATTATATGAGAAAAGAAGTAGTAGTTGTTGATGAGATTATGAATTGTGGATAAAGAAGTGTATTATCTTGAGAAACAAGTATGAGATCTTAATGAAAAAATTTCTCGAATGGAAGACAAAATATGTAAGTCACAAACAATATTTATAGTAGATCAAAATGATCTAAATAAGAGTTTGTATGACTTCTACATGTCTACAATGGTTATTGGAGAGTTTTCTCATGTTTTTGAGTGGAATAAATCCATTAGTTATGGTAAATCTATAATTAATCCGTCGAAAAAATATCTTATATTGATGGTATTGAAAGTATCGATAAAAAATATGTTCAGATTCATAATAATAAAGAATGATAAGGGTTCTCTTCTAAATCATATGAAGAGATTAATATTCCAAGAAAACTATATATACCTATGAAAAAGAATTTAATTCCTACAACTAGATAAAAACATCATACTTATGGATAGATTTATACTTTACTAGTAATATCAATGATTAAAGTGAGTTTATGATGTTTTAGAAGTGGTAGATATATAGATCTATCTTATTGGTTTATTATGTCGCATCTAAGTAAAATTAATGAACCAAAATTGTGATTTTCTAATAGAATAAAGTGTTAATTCTAAGAAATAATAATATTTTACTTGAAGAGCATTGTTTATCTTCACCAAAAAATAAATGAATCATTGAATGTGGTGTATAGAAGACTTCAATAAGACAATCATTGTGCTAAAGTTTGCAGATTTAGAATACCAAGAGATGTTTCTTATGGTTTGAGATGAAATGGTATTTAGAAGACCATAATAATGTATCGTGATAAATTATTTAAAATACCATGAATACAAATGTGATTCTTATTAAATTTAAGATATTAAAAACAGAATGCATGAACATTATACCTTATTAGTAGTAATTTGATAAATATATAGATAATGATGATAGAATTGAAGCTGATAAATGTAACAAAGTTAGTTCAAAAAATGTGAAATTTAATGTGAACTCATCCAGAAAATGTAACCTGAATATTCTATAGAATCTATAGAAATGTTTTTAAAAAATAGGTTATGTCTCAAAAGACTGTATTATAATATTACTAGATAATTAATAGTTCTATGTGTTGTATATAGTGATCTATAATTTTAATTTATAGATATTACATCTAAATAGATGAATATTCATTATGTAAAAAATCAAACCACATCATAATAGTTTGGTTATATTATATTTGGAAACACAGAAACATAAACAAGTGGTTTAGTAAATATCTACATCATCTCCGACATATTGATTCCTAAAGAAAACAATTCTTAGACATATTTCACATAATAACGTTATTTATAACCTTCTAAATGGAATCATAAGAAGTGTGTGAGATCATACGCTCAGTAAGGGTAGAAAATTGATATATCAATGACCACATATAAATAGAATGATAATATAGTTATAAAAATAGGATATTCAGGATTGAAAACCATACCCTGTATATAAATTATCTCTATTTTTGTAATGGAATAACTCTTGGTAGTTTATACTACATCGATCATAAGGGAATAAAAAAACATGAACCATGGAGGCTTAAATAAGGCATAAGACACTGATCTGTGAAATACACATGCACATAAAAAATAATTTCCCTATAAGTCATTTCTCTTTTCAAAGACTGTAAATTTAGAATGGGTTCACTGCCCATAACATTTTAGATGTCATTTTTCACACCTAGGACTATCATAATGTACATCACCTCTTAATGACATGGGATCACTCTCTATTCCCATCCCGTTTATTTCATAAAATATCAATCAATATCCAATTAATTGAATTGAGATATAGGTAACATCTATAAAATAATAAAAATATTATATATTTATGCTCTAATCTCATAAAGATATCATCATATTAGAAACCATGAGAAAATGGGATTCATATATATTTTTTCTTGGTATAAACCATGGAAAAGAAATGTGTTACAAAAAATTTAAATAATTCATTATAAAATATCCCATGAAAATGAAATGGTCTTAAAAAAAATTATGTCAAAAAATTCATAAAATATCCACTGCTAGAATAAGGATTGAATAATTGTATTACATTACGTGTAAAATATAAGTTAATCCAAGGGTTCTGGTATTTGACCTATATAAATATTCATAAAAGTTCATTAAAACATTTTATGGAGAATTATCATTCTATTTTGAGTAAAATTAGTTTATAAAGAAATAAAATTGTAATGTAAAATTTTTTTATTGAAAATAATCCTGTAATATTATTATCTAATATTCTAATAA
This sequence comes from Viscum album, assembly GCA_963277665.1. Classification (NCBI taxonomy): domain Eukaryota; kingdom Viridiplantae; phylum Streptophyta; class Magnoliopsida; order Santalales; family Viscaceae; genus Viscum; species Viscum album. The sequence continues at coordinate 1,708,163,226 of OY728165.1, read as the reverse complement.
TATATTATTCATTATGGTAGGAATTTTCTCCACTCCATATATGATAAAAAACATTTCATTTAAATAGATGAAAAGGGATAAAAATTATTCAATTTGTTAAATGACCGGAATATTTTTTTAATTTTTTTAAATAAAAACTATGTAAAATTGAAATTAAATAATAATATCATAATGGTAAATACCAAATTTTGAACATTTTTTAGGAAACATGGATATCAATGGAAAAAAAATTAGACCGAACCGTAAAATGAAGTTTACTTTCCTTAAGAACATATTTTTGTTCTTTTGATTGCATAAGATGAATAAAATATCCCAAAATAATTTATTTTAAATAAAAAACTATATGATAATAAAATTCATGAGTTTATTTAAAAATATATCACATGTTTTCATCAATTTAATATTAATTATAAAGAATCTGAATAAAAATTTAAATTGGTTTTTAAATACCTTTCCCCTTTATTAAATTTGAATCATAAGACCAATGAAAGGAATAAACAATGATATAAATGTAAATGAAAACAAAATTCATAATAATAATCATAAAATAAATTCAATTTAAATAAATAAACTATAGTAAATAAACTAGTGTTGAATATTTAAATTTTCCCACGGAAATAAAAAAAGAGGAAAATGCATTCCTAATTTTGGTAACATTTAAATAATAATTTCCCCGAAAGAATAATATAAAATGATTCATTAAATAGAAATAAAATAATGAATCCCATGATATAGAATTTATAGGTTTCTCCATATGAACCTAATCAATGTTATTAACCTCATAATATTACATATGTCCCAAAGAAAAGCATTTGAGATGAAATCCCCATACCTTATTTTTACATTCATTATATGCATTGGAATCTATCGATTAATAAATATAGTTTTATTATAAATATATTATATAATCCTACTGATACATTTTATACCATATATGATTTACTTATAATACTTTATCATATGTTTAATATTAATTCATTAATAGAATCACAATTGTGGGTGAGATATGCTTCAATTTTTACATATATTATCGTTCATTTGTTATGGTATGTAAATATTATCATGTTTAAATAATGATTATAAATGTAATCATGAAATAAATTTTATATTTATTCATTTTTTAAATTTTTTATTCATTCATAAAAATATTTTATAAATATTTAACTACACTATTAATGAAGATAGTAGTCCACACGTACACATGAATGTTATTTCCTTTTTTGATGGATATAAAAATGGAAATGTAAATATTAATTTAAAATATAAGTATCATTATTCTATAATATATATCATATATATTAATAAATTACATCCTATTTACAATACATGTAGAATATAATGTAAGCATTAATCACATCACTTCGTGGAAGTGGTAGTCTACAAATACGCACGACCGACATTATAATATTTCACATGATTTGATGGTAATAAGGTAGAAAAGATAAAATTATTCCCTAAGTATAATTTTACAGTTAATATAATATATAAATATTAAACCCATTTTAATAAACATCCATAAAATATGGTGATGAAAAATGAATTGTATTGCTACATCGAAAAGGTATGCCATACATATCCACGAGCGATACTTTCACATATCATTTGATTGGAATGATTTTTTATAATTTTGTTTCCATAATATCAATGAAACTTAAAAAATTTATGATAAAGAATATATTATTTTTTGAGGAATACCCTAGATTTATAATAGGTAAATATGAATAGGATAGAAAATGATCTCTTCTGGTGATTACATATTCTTTGAATCACCTATATTATATATCCCCAAAATTACTATAAGGTTGGTATTGTGGGAGGAAAGTCACCAATTTAATGTTTCTTGAGATATTTAGAAGAAAACCATATATACATTGTTCATTATAAAAGGATAGGGATATGCATATCCTTGTTTTAAGTGTGAGTTTCCTCTTTAAGACCTTTGAGTCATGGTATGACTTAAGTTGATGAAGTCTGTTGGGGTTCCACATTCTTCCCATAAAATGAGAATCTATTTTAATAAAAAAATTTGAATTCCCCCGGGCCATTTGATATATGGTTAAGAAATATGGCCTAATTTGGTGTAAATAAGCGAAAGATGAGGTTCCATTTTATAATTTTTGTGAGGGGCACTTTTAGAATTCATCAAAAGGATAAATTATAATAAAATAATGATCAAACTAAATAATACCACAAGGAATATAAATAAAAGGTATGGATGTATAGGTTTGTAATACCATCATTCAATGAAATTTATACATGTTTTGGTTTAATTTTAAACCATATAATTTAGATTAACCACTAGTTAACCAATTTAAATTCAAATAAGGGTGAAATTGTTCCAAAAATTAAAGGATGACAAATTAACATAAAATTGGAAAACTGTACCATATATTAAAAATTAATAAAATTTTAGACCATATCATATACATAATTTCTTATTTTATATTTTTTGTGAATTTTTATTAATTTTATGAAATATTTTTTTGATGATTTATCATTATTTTAAATTTTGACGTTATTCATTTAATTTCACTAGGAATACATGAAGACACGAAGGGATATAGAACATAATCAATTAAAACATCAAAAAAAATTCATATAGATCTATATAATACATGGTATATATTTATTATTTAATTTTATATTATTATTATAATTTATTAAAATCAATTATTTTATTTTTATATTAAATAGATAAATGGCGTGTCGGAATTGTAAAAGAATTTAAGGAATTTATTTAATACCGTAAAATTATAAATATAATACCCTCTTTAAAATAATATTATATTTTACCTAAATTAATTTACATTCATTATATATATATATATGTTAAATCATATTTATGCTATGGAATCTTATTTAATATTTTTCTTTGACTTTTCCAGCCACGTGGAAGCATTCCAGCAATATTTAAGTAATACATTTTCTATATAACTATAAAATTATTTTATAATTATAAAAATAATCTATAATAATTAATATTTACTTAAAAATATCATCAATGTACTTATTCCATGTCATATATTTTCTTTAGTGTGCCAAATTTTACTTTTCTAACCCTAAGTCGGCATCTAAAATGATTATCATAGTGATCATGGTATAATTTATAATAATTATATTTTTAATTAATACTATATTATATTTATAATATTGTGTCTCAGATAATTCATTACATAACATAAAAAATTATATTCTGGTTAGGTCTTGGAGATATCAAAAAAGTAAATCATATATTAATGAACTGTATTTTTTTCCTATTAACAAAAAAATAAACCTCATTAAAAAAATGTATAACAAATTATCCATAGGTAAAATTTATTTTATGAACCCAAAATAAAATTAAGTTTCATAATATTTAATTCTTATATTGGGTAATAATTCATTTTAATCTAAATGTGTAAAATGAAAATTAAATCAAGTTTATGAAAAATGCCTTTTTATGTTTAAAAATTCTTTTATACCAAACTCAAACAAAATGTTTATTATAATAAAATTATATATATATATATTTAATACAATGAAAAAAATAATAATTTTAATTTTGAACCATTTTACTTTTATTTATTTTTAAATGTTTAATTTTTTAATCAAAATCTAGTGTTTTTTAATATTCACTAAACTATCAATCTTTCCAGTGGTATCAAAATATATCACCCAAAAATATTTTTGATATTTTAGTTTTTAAAATGATATAATATTTAATGAATAAAATTTATATCATTTAGAGAAATTAATTATAATATTTTCTCACGTAAAAAAATACAAATCATTTTTGAGGAAGATGTATTTCTGAATCACAAAATAAAAGTACTTAAAATTGAGTGATTATTTATTATTTATTTGTAAAATAAAATTATACTAAGAAAATATATATATATATATATGATAAATTAGTTAATAATATTAATACCCACCAATTTTATAACTAGGTTTGAACTATAAGAATAAATAATATTATTTTAATTTTGTATCACGATTTATTTATACTTTGAGTTGTGTATAATGCATACTATCAAATAAATAGAATTATTTAATGAAAAATATTTTCTAAAATGCATGGGTTTGAAATTCTCCAACATTTAATAAGTCAAACCCTCACAATTTTATCATGTACTCAATAATCAATGTATTGAAATTTTAAAAAACCTATGTCTAAAACTAACATCATAAACATGCTTAATAAAACATCCCCATAAAAGGAGTGAAAGGAAAGTATAATGGTAACAAAATAACTATGCTACTAAATATGTGAACATTAATGGGAATTTAAAATTTTTACATGGAAGAGAATAAATAATGACTAATTACTAATATATAGTGAAAATAAACATTTTCATGTGAAATTTATCCAAAAAACGAATTATTGATGCGTCAAAAGAACATAAATTCATCATAATTTAAGGTTATATGGATTTTTTAATATAAATCAATTCCCTTGATTTGATTCATTCTTCTTCCAAGCTGGAGGCTTGGGATAATGGTTCTCATTGCATGAATGAAGAGGTGGAGGGGAAATCTGTACTGAAGAGGGCGTCGCTGAATGAGTCATGTTATCCAAATCTGATTTCTGGTTTATTGTTAAAGACATTAGAGGATGTCTTGAAGGTCCCAATTTGTAGTGGATTTGTAAAGGATCTCAATGGTAGAGTTTCAATGGATAGTCCTACATTGGCACCACCATTTGATTCACTTATTGAATCCTCCTCTAGTAGAATCCTTCGAATGGGGTTACCTTCTCATGTTTATGTTAATCCTGAGGTGTTTTCTGAGAGGATTACAGTTGGAAATAATTACCTGATTGCACGTCTTATTCATTCAAAGGGTGAGAAGCGTTATAGGTTTGATGATCTCATCAAGAGAATTTCGTTTTTATGGGGCTCCTGTGTTTGGCTAAGTTCTTATCTTGGTCATGGATTCTTTCATTGTATTTTTCCTTCAAATGTATGAAAACTACATGTGTGGATCATCGAGTCTCTATCTCTAATGCCTGGATGGATTCACCTCCATTAATTGTCACTAGACTTCAATGACTCGTGTGCAAGAAATGACTTCTCTCAAGTTTTGGTTTGTTTTCATGGACTTAATTGGGTCCTATGGAATCCAAAAATAATGCATAACATTGGCTTGTTTATTGGGACTCCTATTCCTCTCGACAAGGAAACTGAAGTGGTTTGATTTGGACATTTTTCTAGAATGATGGTGGATATTGATCTGAGATCCACCATGATTGATAAGTTAACACTCTCTAATTCCACCGATAATATTCATATTGATGATGAATATGAAATAAATCATCTATTTTGTAATGAATGTATATATGTTTGACATTATTTGGAGTTATATCCGAAAAAATCTCATTTGAGAGATGTGATATAAAAAGTCATCCAGCTACTCTCTGTAGAAGGAATCATGAGTGAAATCATGTGGATTTGTCAATGTCTCTTCTTTATTATGATGATGTTCTCAAAAATCATGTTTCCGATAAGGCTGATATGTTGAAAAAGTCTACCCCTTAGGTGCCTAGTTTGAATGAAAAATGTCCCCTGGTGGATAAGTCTCTGATGAGGACTAATAGTGTTCTATCTTATTCTCATATTGATTTTCATATGAGATTACATTCGTTGCACCTGCTAAATTGTTTTAGACTGGAAAAGAGGATAGCTTTTCTACATGTGGGTATCCTGATCATTATGACCCTATATATCCACACCTGAATGTTAGTCCTAGTAGAGGATTTCTCTATGATGGAACTGTTGAGTTGACTCTTGGGTTGGATGATAATGGGATTCCTGAGCATGTTGATTGTCTGGGGGAAATCCAGAATCTTTTTAATTCCTCTAAGATATCTGAAAAGTGGGGTGACATCTCGGAGGTGGTAGGGATGGAAGCGGGTAGTGGTGATCCTATCTCTTTCATAGATTCCCTCTTATCTGGAAATGGGAAATAATATGATTGTATGGACTTCACTCCTGATCCATCAAAGGGAAGGCCGATGAAGTATTATTCTAACACACCTCGCACTATGTCTACCTGATCTTCTATGTTAGAGAGAAAGATTAATACTAAATTTCATAAGTTCCTCAATCAAGGTAAGTCCAAATATTAATGGGAAACTACTAATGACTCTAATTATCTGAATGACATGTCTTATTATGATCTATAACTTTTTTTATGGATGAGGGAAAAAATACCATTTTTTTGATCCCACCCATCTCTTGTGTATGTTTTATTTTATTTTAATAAATTTCCATAAGCTTAGCTTCTAGATGGAATTGATGGTAAAAGTTTTAAATCAAGTATAAATCCAAGATTTTAAAACATTAAAAGAGTGTGTTGGTGCCTTTGAACTTATGATCACATTTTATCCTATAAACGCATGATTCTATCCACAAAAATTTAGTTAAACTAATAAGAAATAATAAATGATTCCAAAAATAACACAATCCTTATTCCACAAGTACACAACTAGTTAATATCTTTGAAAAAAAATAATTCAATATAATTCATCAATGATAACATCATTCACTATTTATCAAATAAAAAAATTCATGGTTACTAATAATATCAATTTCCTTTATTAATTTATCCAAACTAAACATTTTTAACTCAAGATCATACAAATATTATGATTTATATTTCCCTCAACCTGTCATTATCTAAAAATATATCCTTACTACAAAATCACCATTCATGGTTATATGCACCATCAAAAATATGATTTGAAATCCTTGTGAAGAAACTATTATGAAATAATAATTGGATAAGTCATAGTTTTCATGAATAAAATATCATCTCTTTAACACATATACAATATATTTCATTAATCCAAATATATAAACACTTCAATCATCTAACTTCATTCTCAGAAATTTAACTATGATTTATCAACTTATACCCCAATAGTGATTTTCATTAATATAAAATATTAATAATCTATTAAGATTCATATACTTAAATTTCATGATTCTTCTTAGTTTGAATATAAAAAACAATGTTAAAATAGTCCATACCGTTCCTAGGTCATTCAAAGTCTATTCCTAATCATCAGTAAAACCATTAATCATACAACCTTGCTGATTTTCTTGTCATGTTGTCCCCCTAGGACATATATTTTAATAATTCTATTATATTACACATTTATAACATCAATAAATTTAGTATACAATAGGGAAACCATTATTCTCACCAATTGTGTCAACCAAAATTTTCATTTTTCCTTAGAAATTACATTCCTTCTATATTTATTTTATACACTCCAAAACTCTTCCTATCCTACTAAGAAATTAATTTGAGTGTATATTCAAACATTTGAGACATGTTTGAATCATAATATTCTTTCCCTAATAGTATTTATGAATCTCAACATTTCTCTTATTATGTATGTCAAGAAACTCACCAATGTAAATATTACAAATCATACAATGAGGTAATTGATATGTCTTAATCAAAAGGGTTCACATTCCATAATTATTGAAATTAGTTTTCTGATGATGATGGTTATTCTATTGACCATAAAAATCAAAATTATCATGATACCTTTGTGGTTATTTCCATTATCTAAAAATAAAAATTACAATGTGAACAATAATAATCATAGTGGGAAACCACATAATTCTATAAAATCGTTTAATTTTTTTTTCTAAATTTTGATGTTTATTTTATGAGACCATATGTTTAACATATTTTTAACATAGTTTATTCATTTTTATTACCAATACATTATAAGTTTATCATTTAGTTAGAGTTATCACTAGGGTTCTTAATAATGTTTTCTCATTCTAATTTCCATAATATGACTAAACCATGCTCTATTAACAACTATATAAAGCCATTATTTTAATAAAAAAAAATTAAATCTTAATTGATGAATATTTTTTACATAAAATTTCAAAACACGATATAATCATTTCAGTTTTGTATTTTTGGAAACATGGAAACATAAACTACTAGTTCATAAAATATCAAATTTGATTCACAAATATTTTTTAATAACTATAATCCTTTATAGAAATTTTATATATAACAAATTTATTTATTAGATGGGGAAATGAATAATATGAAAAGGGAATGTTCAGATTCTACGAAATGGTAAAAAAGGGAGTTAAAACTAATCAAGATCAAAATAACGTGATTATAAGGGTATAGAAACATGCCTTAAATTCGTGAAATCCATTCCATACATATCATATATCAAAATCATAATTCATGTAAATAATCAATACAGTTCATAAGACATTATTAATTAGAAATCAAAAAACATAATACATAGAGGCTTAATATTGGAATATACATTGATTTTTTCCATGAATATAAAAATAGAAAATCATATCCTTAGTAGGAATAGATAATTGAAATGACTATAATAGTTAAATGGGATCAATCCCCAAAACATCATAATATTCAAGGTTCACTCCAAATAATAAAATATTTGAAATAGTCTATTATTAATCTAGTTCCACTACCTATTACAGACCAATTTATTTCAGGAGACATCAATCATTTCAAGTTAAATTAGAGGGAGATACAGGTCCCACCCATATAATATTAAACATCTTATATATATTGTTCAAAAATCTTAATGGATTCATCAAATAATATCCAATGAAAATAAATGGATTTCCTTTAAATTTCATTATAATATTACCCATTGAAAATAAATGAGTTTCATAAAAAATTCATCATATAATTACTTGTGGAAATGAAATAAGGTTCATAATAATTTTTCTATAATATTCATAAAACACTTAGATAATTAATAATAAAGTTATCATTGGATCATATCCCCTTTAAATCATAAGTTAAATGAATATTTGTTACATTGAATACATAGAAATACCATTTTTAAAACAATTAAATAGTTTTTGAGAAAAATGAAAATTCAATTTTGTAACAACTTATTAAAAAACAATTAAATTAAAAACCAAAAAATTCATCTTGAAAAGAACCATGAAAACATGTAAATGGATCTTAATATAAAAAAAATTTCATGTCGGCAGTAAAATGTGTTTATGCATTATTGGATAAAAAAGTATTCCTTTCAGACTATTAAAAAGAGGTTAAATTTCTCCCCATTCAGAAAATGAAAATAAGTATTGTGAACCAAGATTCTCATACATAGGTCTTATATATTATTATATATATATTCATTATATTACACAAAAAATTCATGAGGGAAATAACAAATTAGTTCATTTGTGATCAATGAGGAAAATCCTCTAAATTTATGAATGAATTTAAATGTATCCTATAAAGATATTATTATTTAGTAATCATTAGAAACAAAACCTGTATCAAAACATTCTTCATAACCTGCATAATAATATCATACGAAACCCTGACTATAGAATCTCTGTATGGGTCGAAAAGTAAGATATATAAGAATAACATGTACATAAGTGTATGGGAACATGATCATAATATTTGAAAACGATACCCTTTTATCAAAGATCATAATAAAGTGTCATTGTACAATTATTGGACGTTCGTAAGACAATAATGATAAAAAATCAAACTATTTGATCCAAGAAAGAGTAACATTCCCACAACGCATATATTTTGTCATAAACATAAGTATATAAAATCATTTCTATGGTAGTAAATGTTCACTACCAATGCTTTCATTTTGGATTGTGTTCACTTCCCAAACCATCATAGTAGTCAGGGTTTAATCCAAAAACCCATCACAGTAGACATATTCCATTATTGAACTAGGGTTTATCCCTATTCCATTTATATGTAGCACATAAGATATAAAAATTTACCCCACACATTATAGGGAGATATAGGTCCCACCGATCACATAATGAAAATCATATATATGTGATCTAGAAAATTATAAAACATTCATTATAACATAACCCACTAACTGAAATGGTATTCATAAAAAATTCACCATATCATTAACTATGGAAAGTTATAGGTTTCTGAATTTTATCACATCAAACCCATGAGAAGAAGCGAGTTTCATAATAGTTCTATCATTGTATTACCCATGGAAGTGAAACAAGATTCATTAATATAAAATATTCATAAAATTTATCCATTTAGTGAATTAATTGAAATAATATCCATTTATGATATCCCTAGTAATGAATATATATCCTCAAGGATTTCATATTATATTAATAATTATGTTGAATGAGAAACCACATGGAACCTATCTTGAAGAAAATAAACTTTCATTGAAAATCTGTTTTTGAAACTAAACTTTTTAAAATATTTATGAAACCATTTTCTTTGAAAACATAATTTAAGACTTATAAAAGAATATTTAAAAATAGTTTAAAACATTTCATGAGGAAAATAACATTTCCTCTTAAAAAACATTTCAAAACATAAAACATTTCCAAAATCCATTTCCATACAAAATTTAATATTTTTCCAAAAACTATGGAAAAAATTTTATTGGAGAATATCTTTGAAAACATGAAATTTAAGCTTAATATTATTGATTTTTCATGTTAGTGAAATATATTGTTTAATTTTTTCAGGTAAAAACTTTAAATTAAAATCATTGTTAAAGTAAAATCGAAATAATATTTTTTTAGAAAATGAAATTAATATTCCGTTGAAAACAATTTCTAAAAAATTCAGTCTTGGGTAATATTTTATTTTATATATCATATGAAAAATAAATATAATATATTTGTTTACTAAACATGGGGTTAAAATAAATGAATTTTTATTAAAACAATTCTTTTTCAGAATAACATTCTTCTAAAATGCGTGTGTACATTAAAAGAGTGATATGATTGGAAAACTTGTATTATAATGAAATAACCAGACGAGAATTAGTGTCGTAGGTTTCATGAGATATATATTATATTATTTGTATCATTTTAATTAATAATCACAAACAAACTTGATAATCAAAGAGATTGTAACAAAAATCTCATTCCACTTTGGTAAATTTGAATTCAACTAACCACGAATGATAGATCATTAAACAGATTTGTAAACAACATAAATTATTAGGATAAGAATCAAAAGATAAATTCATTGGTATTATATACACAAAATAAAATAAATAGTTGTTTAAAATGTAACATGATTCAAAGATGTAAAAATTGGGATACGAATCCCTTACCTCATTAGAAATACATTAAATCGGAATCCCCAATAAAGAATAAAATCAAATTAAAATTTTAATATAATAAAATGTAAGAGATTATTGATATAATATGTCAAAGGGTAATTATATATCCCATAAAAATATAATAGTAATGATTTTTTATATGTTTCCCAGATATAATAGGGAGAATAGAAATCCATTACTATATATCTCATATTTCCTCACACACAATCAAATGTCATGTATAATAAATATAAGTTTATTGTACATATATTATTTAATATAAAAAATATATATTATACCATATATTATTTACTTATTCCTATTTAATAACTTTTTAATTATTCCTTTTTAAAATCATATTTCGAGTATTACCAACATTTTTTTATGTTTTTATTTGTTATTTTTTTCATCTTACTTTGATTATGGTTCCATAATATATAGAATAATAATCATAAAATAATAATAATGTTAATACATAAATTATACTTTTATTAGAAAATTTTATGTATGGTTTTTATAAATGAAGTATGTTACAATCATGGAGAGGGTAGGCCATATGACCACCTTCCTAGGATTTCCAATTTCTAATGATTATTATTGTGACGAGGTGATTAGTATTTTATCTTTATAGAATTATCATAACATAATTAATACAATATATGTTATTTAAATATAATTATACATGTCATCCATGTGGTGTGGTGATGTAAATAGGGTGTCACATTACATCATGATGGAGGTAGTCCACACGTACACGAATGACGTTATCATCTTTCAGTGAGTGAAATGGTAAGAATAAAACTGGTATATAATAATTTTATAATGATAAATATGTCATTTATATCATATTAATTTCATTTATATAACATATATTAATAAATATTATACTAATTTTCTTCAACGTAATGCCTTAGTGAAAAACAAAACAAATCACTTCACAAGATGGTAGTCCGCCGTATACATGAGTGATGCTATCATATACACAAAGGAATGGGAAGTAAAAAAGGAATATATGTTATAATTAAAAAATGGTTATAATTTTTTGATAAATTTAATATATATAATTTATATCTATAATAATATGTAACCGTTATAGGAGGTATTGGTGAAATAAATTTCATAGGTCCACGAGCTGATAATACGCCATACACATAAAGGAATTTTTCATATGTAATTTGATTAATGTGGAGATTTTTTTATTTCATTGTAGTTAGATAAAAATACCTCAATATATGGGATATAATTATATTATTATATTTTAATATTTTTATTTTTATTTAAGGATGTGTATAAAGAAAAAAAAACATGATCATTGAAGAACGTTACTTCTTTGGGTATCCTACTTAGGATTTTACGAATCTTTTCTTGGTTAAATTTATGCTCAAAATAATTATTCAAGGATGCGAGGAGTGATTTTTTCAAGTTATTTTCCATCAATTGGATGATTAAAAAGGGTTTCATGGTGTGAACATTAGATTGGATAGGGTGGCTATTAATAAGTGAGGTGAGTGGGAAATGTGTAATGTTTTGATTATAAAAAGGTTTACCTACGTTTTTTTCACTAAAAAGGATCCGAAATTAAGTATAATAAAGAAAAATAACATTATAGGGTCTAAATATGTACTTGTATTAGATTTTATAAATGTATTTAGGTAATTTTAATACTGACCATTTTAGTTTAACCCCCGAGTAAACTGATTTTTTACTTTAACTAGAATAATCAATTTTTAAGGTTTTATGGTTAATTTTTTTTGATATATTAAGTTAAACATATTATATTATATAAATCATGTTGATACCAAATATGTAATACAAAATTCAAAATTTAATTCACATAATAGGAAAGATTCAATTAAAAATTAATCTCTCATGCACAATAAGAAATTAGATTTTAAAAGAGAAAGTATTCAAATGTTTACAATGTCAATATATAATATTTCAAAATGAAATTGATTTTAATGGCCTAAATTTTATTAATATATATATAATTTAATTTAATATACTTTATAATTAATTTAAAATATAATTTTTTCTATATAAATAAATTAATCCAAATAGTTGTTTGAATTAAAATGTAGTATTTTTCTTTATTCAACAAAAATCAAATCCTTTCAAAAAACAATAAAAAATTCTCCATAATATAATATTGATATTATTATTTTAAAAATCAATTTTTTTTTGTATTTTTTTCTCGAAATGTGTAAAAATTAAAAATTCAAACAAAACCTGTAAACGTGACAAAATTGATGGTTTTTGAGAGGTATATTTTTAAGTACAAGATGCTATAATATTAACAATATTTCTAATAATAATAATTTTATTAATCTCAATTAAAATATATTTATATATTATATATACATTTAATTAATAATATCCCCGATTAAGGATTATTTTAATTAATTAAAATATAGAAACATTATGCACATTAAAACCGTTTTAAGAAAAATCCCTTTTTTATAATCAAAATAAACAACTAATATAAAGATGATTCAAATGTAATTGCATTGATTAAGTATAAATAAATAAATATTATGTAATTTCCAAACATAATTGGGAATTTATGTCACATAATATATTGATATTCAACGATAGTGTTATAAAAATATGTATTTTCACTATTCACTATGAAATGAATATTTGCTGAAAATACCAAAATATGACTATAAGTTATTTTTGATATTTTGATTTCGAAAATAAAGATCATTTTATATAATAAATCTTATAAAATCTATATAAATTATTTATAATATTTCCTCATAAAATGAAATAAAAATCCATTTTTATGAAAAAAATTTTATTGAATATAATTAGTTTACTAAATATAGTTTGATTATTTATTAAGAATATATAAATAATTTATATTTTGTTGGAAAATTTTTGGGATATTTTCTAAATTATCTAATAGTATTTACTCTCTTTTATTTAATGTCTATGTTATAGAAAACATAGTTCAAATAATTTTATATAATGGTTTACTGATGCTCGATGTTGCGTGTCATGCATAATTTAAAAAAATCCCATAAAAAGGGCGATAAGGAAAAATAATGGCTAACTAAATGGCTCATAACTATATATCCACATAATATAACATAGGTTGTATGGGATTATTTGTACATGTATTAAATAATAAATATTTATCGAGAGTTATAAATATAATTTATCATAAAAAATGTGGTTATCTGAAGAAGGATAATAACAAAAAATTGATCAAATTAGCCATGAAAAAGGAAATTTATATCATCAGAAATTATGATAAAATGGATGCATTTTAATTTGTATATCATTTTCACAATGTTTGGGAATTCCACTTCCATCTATTTTGAGAACATATGAAAATTTACTTACATGATAAATTATTATTTCACAGGAAAAATATCATCATTTAGATATTCCTTGATTAATGTACACATCATATCTTACACTATGAGGTGTTTTTTTCAGGTAAAATGCACAAAATAAGATCCATAATAGAATTATAAGGAATTAAATTTATCTCAAATGAATGTTTAAAATTGGTTATCAATAATTGATAAATATGTATATGCAGGAGTATTAATTTAATCTCTAAAACCCCATCGAAAGATCAAATTAAACCATTCCATCAATTGTAAACTATATAGCCCTTCCAAAATCTAAAATATATAATTAAGAACACTAAATTTTTCAAAATTAACTGAAAATTAATCCCCCATATATCACAAAGTATTCCTTTATTGTCACATTGCATACAATTGAATACCTTTACCATGAATTATCATGAAACCATGTAATAATAAAAATTAATATAAAAACCTTATTGAAAAAAAACATTCCCGCAAATTCATTACATAAAATAATGATTTTATGATATATTCTTTAAATTAAAAAATGTTGTAAAGTCCATCAATGATATCATAAAACAATTTCGGTTAATTTATTAATCTATTCCAAGGAAATAAATACTATAAAAATTACATTATTCACATAAATCCTATATTTGTTATCAATAAATTATTATGAAAATATTTATAGGATAAAAATATGTATGAAGATGCTTAGTTATAGGGTTGAATTTTAAGTTTAAAAATATTCGTTTTTTCCATAAGGAAATATTTGTTTAAAAATGTTAAGCAAATATAATTCACTAACTTTTTTTGTAAGATTAAGGAAAAAAACCTTAGGTGTAATGAAATAATCACACATGTATACTTATACAATATTCTAACATAAATAATATAGGATTTTAAATAAGATTTAACAACAAGTAATTGTATAATAAGAAACAATTTCTATTGATATAAAATTTGAGTGGAAATTTAAAGTACATGTAATATAGTACAATTCTTTTAAACAAAGGAGTACGGTATCAAAAGACATCGGATAATAGTCCCATGATTTATACTTTTTAGAAATCATGTCTTACTGGAACCACAGTAAAACCTAAATCAAAAAAAGATTAGCTGAATATTCATTCTTGACATCTATATATTCCCTCAATTAAACAAGTAATTGAAAAATTTTCCACCCTTCATCTTAGAGGACCTTGATTAAGCTACTAATTATGACCTCTGTCTTTCTTCATCTAGGAAGACCATGATAATGTAGGAAATCCACACCCTTATCTCTGTTCAACATGGAAACCCGTGGTTGTATACAACAAAAATATGTGTCACATAAATCAAAACAAAGTGTATAGACAATTTCTAGAATGCTGAAAAGCATGTTCATAACCTTCTTGCTTCATGACATTCAAAACAAAATCAATTTAGAATGATCTATCATAGAGTGGTAATTCTCCCAAAAGTTTTGATCTCATTCAAATGACTGGGTATTTATATGGGATATCTCTAACTGTCAAAATTTCCTCCAATGGTCATATTTTTCCTGAAATTTTGGAGGGACCTGTACTGCTAGAAACTTACAATAGTCTTAAAATAATAGATTAGATGACACCATTTAAGTATAATGAAAATTATAAAAATAAACATTATCATTCAATAAATATGTGAATCTGATTATATGTATAAAAATAATATTCAATTTTTATTACTAAATAGCTTCAATAAAATTATCGAATGACATTATATATATATTAAAAAAGCAATTTATATTAATACTAATAATAAAATTCTAAATTTATTGGGAATTAGATTTGATATAATGAGTATATTAGATTCTAATTTTTAAGAAAATCATAATTATTAAACAATGTATATCATATTCTATTTTTTAAGAGATCATGATTTAAGAAACAATGTACATCAGATTATGATTTTTGATAGAATCAGATTTATGAAATAAAGAGGCTTAGATTCAAAATAATGTGAGAATAAGAATTGAAAAACTTTGTGAAATAGAATCAAAATTCTTAGAAAATATAAATTGAGAAACTTCTCGAATCAGATTTAAAATTCTGAGTGATTCTAAATTGAGTAATATATAGAATCTGATTCAAAAATCTATGTTAATTGGTATTGAGAAACATTGTGAATATGATTATAAATATGGATCCAATTTTAAATGATCTTAGTATCTCTTGGGTCTTTAAGAATTTTTTGGTATACATTGTTTTAAAATACGATGAAAAATTTATTTACTATTTTTTCATATATTAAATCAAATTAGTTATAGAAATAACCATTATTTATGGAAATATGTTTGTGATTTCAAAAACAAAAAGGAATGAGAAAAGTTATAAGGAAACATCTAACTAGAAAATATACCCCTTGGAATTTATAAAATTATTCTTTAAGAAAAGAATATTAAGAATGGAAGAAATTATACATGAATATAAAATAAATTTTTATCTACACCTGATTTTATGATTCTTAAAATAATTAATATGACTAATATCCCCTTATGTTATGAAATATCCATACAGATTACTTTCTTATCAGTATGTATTTTCTTTCCATTATGAAATAAAATGTCCCCTTACTTAAGCATTTCATCATTAAGAAACCTCCCCTTAATTAAACAATATCCTCCTTAGAGTAATATTATTTTTGAAACATTCCCCTTCACTATGATTTAAATAATTAACATCGATTTTATAATTTGACAAAAAAAAATTGGAAACAAAATACATAAAACAGGAGAGATAAAATATTCATAATATTAAAAGTACTGTTATAATGAAAGATCAGTGTTACAAAAAAATATGTTCTTCTTCGCTATTAATGATATGACCATTTCCTTCAACTTCTTCAACTCTTTTTCGTCATATTGAAAAATTGGGAGAATAAAATCATGATACTTATTCTTTTTCTAATGTTTTTGAATATTTTATTATTGTATTTTAATACTTTCATCCTAATATATTTGTTTTTCAACTACCTCATCATTGTATGACTTCAACCACTTGGTCTCAATCCTAAATAAGATTAATTTTCTATTCAAATACAAGACTTCTTGTATCTAAATTTATTTTTCTCCATTAATCTTCTTTGAAATTTTATTTTAATGTTCTTTGATGGAGTATTTAGAATCATTGAAATAATTATCTATTATCTCTAACATATCATCCAAAATTATAAGATCAATTTTAATCTATTTTGACAACATTTTTATTGCTATGCAAGATGTGTTATCGTAATTATAATTGTGCACAATGGTATTGAATTTGGCTGCAATATTTATCTATAATGAGTGTATGGTTTTATTGGGTTCACATTCTTATTTAATTATTCCTGAATTTATTTCCACCTAAACTCAATGTTTGGAAAGTGTGGAATATAATTTACTAGATTTTTAGCAGTTGAACAAAAAAGTCTTCTCTTATAGGTGATGAAGAAATTTATGATTCTCATGAATCTAGCATAGATGATTCAACATCTACCTGATTCCCTTTTCCATTCTTAGAGAATAATTTATCTATTCTTTGAACCATTTTTATTTCAACAAAAATCTATATAATCTTTTCGTTATAAATATCATCATCACCATCTTCACAATTTTATCCATCACCAGCATCACTATCACCATAATCAATAGAGGGATGTTTCTAAACTTTACTATCAGCAACATTCTCTTTTGGAGGTGAGGAAGATTCTCAAACATAACTATTGTATTTTTGAAATGATTTTACTTATTAACGGTACTGGATGAGGATACTTAAGAGGTTATTATATTTAGATTATTAGATTTACTATCCCTTTTAGTTTCTCCAACTTCTTGTATCTCATACCCAGTTTATTTTTCTATAATGGATTATGCTTCTCCATGGGATTGTTCATCAACAATAAAAATCTATCTTATATCAACTAATTGTTTTCCTTTATTTGTTGGGGTACCCTCTTCAACATCTATACCCAAATATTGAGAGTGATTTTAATACTCTTATAGGAAGCATTACTGAAAATTAATTTGTTCTGATTCTATTTCTATGTCTCTTAACATGGACGGAATTATCTCTATATTAGACAACTTTTTCTTAAGATTCTATTACATATTCCTTTTTTCAAGTTCACAATCTTTATGTATTTTCAATGATTTTTATTCTGTAGAATATATCATGAAAACGGAATATCCCTTATTCTTTATCTATTTATCTTGTCTCCATTTAGAAATGAATTCATTCGGATATGACATCTGATTATTTGAATTAAGTGATTTGAATGACTTATCTCTTCTGTTTTGTGATTCAGCTACTTCTTTCTTTGAGATTTCTCTAATTTTATCTTCCATTCATACTATATAAGAAATATCCTTATTATTATTATCAAGTGATTACTTTATTCTTATGAGGGTATCATCACTTAAAAGATAAATTTTTAACTTATTTGTCATCGACATGCAGGAAACATTGTAGCAGATTAAACAATTTCCTATTATCTTTGACAAATTTTCTATAAACATAAGGATCCATGAATTGATCAAACCATCTTTTATCCTGCTAATCACATGGAAGATATATATCATTACATAAATTGTTCTCAGATTTAAAAGAAAATGTTGCATAAATATTCCTGTAATCATAAGATTATCCTTGACTACTTGTCATGGTATGAGAAGCCCTTGCATCCATAATGAAATAAATTAGTAGTTGGAAGAGATATGGGAATTATTTTTCATAATTACTCCATAAAGGCCTATGGTTTCTATAGCCTTATCCCTATTAAAGGAACATCTTGATTATATAAACCTATGTTAAGGATAATAATATTCTCCATTAAATTTTATTGTTAATATATCTGCATCTTTCATGAATGTTAAAGAGTAGGTTTTCCATATAACCATAACGCCCTGACCCCAAAAGGCTGGAGTTTGTGAGTTATTTTAATACATTGGAATCATTACAAGGAATCAAGTATCGAGTGACCGATTAGTTTAGAAGTATTGCTAAATATATTACATAAATGAACATCACATTAAAATTTCAAAAATAAATTAAACCATAGATAATAATTTAATAATTCCACGATTATCTTTGCTTAAGCCTTCATATAAATCATAATATACTTCTTGGAATCTTGGTTAAATAAAAAATATAAAATGGATGGGCTTGTATGCTTAGTATGTATAAACAATATATGAGAAGCTATCGTAAATAATAATAAAAATTTATGGAAAGGCATAAAATAGAAACACAAACCCTTAAAACCTAAACTTCATTATAACATGGACAACATAAATAAAATAATTCCATTTAATTATTCACATGTATATACTACTAGTCAAATAATCAAATGTAACATCATTAAATAATCGTATAATAATGGAATACATAATGATAGAAATCTTAACCATTATGTCAAGGCCTTGTGCCAAGACCCAAAACATATTTTTTGTCAAGGCCTTGTGCCAAGACACCACTTTGTCTCAAGAGACGTACTGATTCATTGAGGGGTTATAGTGGGCCCTTCTACTTAATTACTAATTACAATGCATTCCCTATATGAAAAGGGTGAAACATAAAAAAATCATTTGTATTCAAACTAGCATATGAAATTTCAATGCTTCAAATATAAACAATTAATGGTATAAAAATAGCACATCCACAGTCAAACATATCAATACTCATTCCTTAAAATATGAAATGTTTTAATATAATAAATCAACTATAATAAATAATAATATCTAGTAATTGATGATGACATATTTTAAAATGATCTAAAAACTATTCAAGAAAATTAAATTTTTTTAATGAAATAATTTCAAAGTCATAGAATTTATAATAGAAGTCATTTCCAATGATATTTTTAATCAATGTTTTCCATAACTCATTGAATGTTTTTAAAGGAATTAACATTTTAAAACAATCATTACAATATAAATAAATCCTTAAAATCAATTTAAATCCATGGATATTAATTAAATATATTTAAAAAATTAAATCATTAAAACGTTTAGAATGACAACATTGTTAAAGATTCTGTTCCATAAAACAATAAATGATTCTTTTATTTTTTTTATTAAAAATGGACATGGATGATAAATATATCTCAATAAATTATTACACAAAAAGAATCTCAAAAAATAATGAAATTGAGAATTAACCCTTACCTTGTAGTTTTCCTTAGTTGAGGGTATGTTAACCTCGTGTATAATGGTTAAATAGTTGTTATTAAATTATAAAATAATCACATACATAAATATAATATCATATATGATCCTCTAATATTTATTTATTAATAATATATCAATAGTATGAATGTTTTAGGTGTTAACTGATTTGTTTTACATTATATGTTTTGTTACGTAAACCATGTTTATTATGGATAGGATGTACATTATTCATATACAGAATGATGTTATGTTCTTTAACATTATTTTATAATCATCTAATGAAAATTATTATTGAATGGTTACGATGGGGAGTGAAATATCATCGCGTCGTGGAGAAGATAAGCCGTGCGTACACACGATAAATAAGATCAATCAATTGATCGTGTAATCATATGTAATTAGATGGTATATTATTTATAAAGAATAAATAACATGTTATGTTTATTTTTTACACCAAATATACTCATTATTATACCCATCCAAATAATGAAGTGTTGAAGAACAAACTACACCATGATGTGTAGATTGTAAGTCGTACGAACTCACATATGTTGAATTTTTCATTCAGAGGATAGATAGAATAATGAATATTTTTGTAACATATTTAAAATAACATATCACTATGTATATGGTACTGGATTTTTAATATTAGTATGTAAACAACACAGAAATAAGAAGTAGATGAAGAGAAAAACATTGAAGGAGGTGATCAAAAAAATTACCTCTTCTTCAGGTTATTCCTTTTAATTTGAACAATATGGGTTTATTGTTAGGATTTATGATCAATCAAAGGCCTCTAGGATTATTTGAGGGTAGTTTTGAGGTGACTTTTGTAGGGTTTGGCCGAGACAAATGGCTTTGGAGGTGTAAATTTAAGAGAAGATGACTTATCCTTTTATAAGAGAGGTTAGGGGCACTTTAGAAAAAATATTGAAATATTAATTTATTATAAAATAATTCTCTGTTAATAATATTTCCAATTTTATTTATTTCAAATATAATATGGGGATGCTTCTATTTATTCTAAATAAATATGTTTTATACTTTTTTAGGTCATCATAGCATCCTTATCTTTTAGATTTAACACATAGTTAAATAGTTTAACTATTACCATGTCTTCATGTATTTTTATACTACAAGGTTAACATAGATACGATAAGAATCTAAATGAACTAAAAATGGATAATTTATTCTATTTTAACACTATCCATGTTAGTCGGAATAACCTTATATTTTTATGACTTTTATATTATACAAGAAAAGAGTATTTATTTGAAAATATTATTTATGTCAATTTTGTTACTGTTTAATACCTGATTTTTGTAAAAGATATTAAAACATTATTAGTTTGAAAAAAATACATTGAATCAATAGTAACATTTTATATTCATCTATAAAATTAATTTATCGCATCAAAAGTCTCAATTTACATTTATTGAAATAATTATAATATCATTTATTTGATTCGTTCAATAATAAAGGAAATTCTACATCTTTATTGTGTCATAAATAAATTTAATTATTTAATGTAAAAAATTAATAATAAAATACCCTCATGTAGGAAATATTTTTATATTTTTAAATAATATTTATGGTCAAATTTAACTTACGTATAACTCTATATTAAAAATGGGGTTTTTATTAAAATATGATTGTGACACTTTGAACTCTTCTTTAAATAAAATAAAATAAATGTCCTAATCTAAACAAAGTGAAAAAAGGATTATGTTTTTTACCTAATGTTGATTTTGGTCTAATAAAACTTATTCAATTGAATTAGGACATGTGTTGGTATAATTTGATATTATTATAATATTATTTTTACCTGTAATTACCCTATTTTCTTTTAAACGTGGTAAATAAAATTCAAAAGTTAATATTCATCAACAATTATTTTCATCCAATTGAACAAAATTTTACATACTGATTAAAACTATATATATCATATTTTCAAAATTCAATTAACAAAAGCGGTAAAATTAAGTTGAATGCAAATTTGTAAATTTTCCCCAAAGAAGAGTAAAAGACGTTAAAAAAGATTAATAAAATTTTATATATCATTTTTTAGTATAAAATGATTCCAATGAATTAAATTAGACTAATATAGGTATTATTTTACTATTTTTACATAATAATAAATAAAAATTATAAACAATTATTTAAATAAAAAGTTTTTTTTAAATTATAACGCAGTGTTTTCACTATTCATAAAAAATTTAATGTTTTTAGAAAAATTCCAAAAATTCACCCTATGATTGTTTTGATATTCCAAATCCAAAATTTATGTAAATATTAAAAAATAAAGTTTTTAACCTTTCAGAATGTGGGTTTTACTATTCATAACTATTTTTTTAAACTAATAGTTTGATTGGTCTTGATTTACTAGAACTCAAAGCTGCGTATAGTGCAAGCTATTGTATTATTAAAAGGGAAGTGTACAGTGGATGCATGGGGTGATACATTTTCCGCACTTTTAGTAATTTTTCCCATGCTATTTTCAAATTGGGCTTGGAAAATTCATTGACAGTTCCAAATTAAAAAAAGAGTCAATTAAACTATCAATATAAATGAACGAAAGTGAATTACAAATGTCACATGAGATAACCCATAATAGTGTCCCATGTAAAATACCATGTATATGGATGAGAATAAAATCCCTCAAGTTCTAATAAAGAGTGATAGAAAACATGGTCATGATAAAGTTATGTACCATAAAACTATAAAAATGTGATGGGTTAAACGATCTTTTATTACCCAATAGGAAGAGTAAACATACAATGTTTTTGGTTTATGTTCCTTTTAATAATTATGAGAAATTTATTTATGATATTGACTAAGAACATAAAGATATATAATTACTTTTCAAGTATAGTTTCTTCCATTAATAAATTTATACCACAAACTCATCTTTTTCCAAATGATGAGTATTCAAGATGACTTGGTCACTCTTGAAGTGCTAGAATCAACTTCTAGATAATCACATAATCAAAAAACATTGAACTATATATTTTGAATGTTTTTTACATTAAAAAAAACCAAAATGGTTAGTACAAGATCATATGATACCCAAAAGGATAATCTTTAATAGAACGAAATACTAATCCTAATATCCAAAATTAAACAAACAATACCCAAATATCAAAAAAGATCATTAAATAAATAATTTTCCTTAAAATTATTCAAAATAATATAAACTAGGATTGAAAACCAAAATTAAGAAGGATATGATCACATAGTATTACATAATAAGGCTTAACATTTATCCCCAAATAACATCAACTACTCAAAATGTCACATACTAAAAACTAATTAACCTAATCACGTATTCTCTATGGTAGGTCAAACATGTCAATAAATAACCCAAATCACTATGAGAACGTAATACAAAACATAGATTCTTCCAAAAAAATAAAAACATCCACAATTTCACCCCAATGAAATTTCATATTATTCTATTTTTTAAGGAATATTGTGTTCCCAAAAGAGCGAACATATTCAAAGATAACATTTATCACTTAATCAGTAAATCATTTTCTTATACTAAGAATATCCATTTTATAAATCATAAGTTCTATAAATAAATATATTATTTATCTGTAAAATCATTTTACTAAATAAAATAGTCCTAATAACCAGGGACTTTATGTAGTCTAGTGGTAGGCGATAAATCCCAATCTCACTTTGGTTGTGGGTTCAATTCCTCTATCATTGCCCAATGGGAGGGGTTGTCATACAAATTAATGTTTTCTTTTTTCAAAAACAATATAATTTTATAAATTTCCCAAAAATGATATAAGTTCATAAAAAACCATTACATATTTTAACCAGAAATGTTATATCATACCTCACATTTTCATCCCAAAAAGTAATAACTTATAATTTCCACAAAATAAAAGACCATATAACCGCAAATGTTTCCTTATAACTATATACACAAAAGAAAAGATAATTCTTTGTCAAATTTCATTTTCAAATTACAAATTGTAGGGTTACACATACAAGAGAAAAGTATTTAATTTTATCTCATTAAAAAAGAGAATTTTTAATTTTAAACATTTTTACATTGATTTATTTCCACATAGGTTCTTACATTACCAAGAGGTTATCCCATAGAATAGAGTATTGACTTGGGATTTTCCCAGGTCCACTACATTTATGGAAAATGGATGTAAATGGATTCTTATTATCATTTTTATTTTCTTCCATAGTACTCTTCACTTTTCATTTGAAATTATTTACTTTATTTCCTTACTTATCACACATAATGAATTTCTCTATTCCATTGAGACGCTTTCCTAGGTGTCTCCTTCCACATTTCCTGCATGATGGAAATTGAGATTTCTTTTCTCCATGGTATCCACTGGAGGAGCTCTTATTAGTCTCTACCGTTCTCATATTTTTTGAGTTTGGGAGTCAGTAAATGTACCAGGATACCCTAGGTCAAGCTGTAAACTGATTGTCAGAGTTTTCACTTCGTGGTACATATGTTCCAGAACCGTGTCCACATGTTGTATGTAGATAGGGATGTATTGATTCAAAAACCAAAATAATATCTACATTAAAAAAAATTTGGGATGTTCATCTATACTAATTCTCAAACTTTATCTAAGGTAAATGTTCTCTAATTAGATATTTTCTAAATCTAGTTTACAAGGGTTGTACTAAACTTCATCTAATACCAACTGTAACACACTAACCCTAGAAGCATGGAGCTGATGAATTATTTTTATAAATTTCCATGATTACACCTAATCATGTGCCGAATGATTGATTAGTTTTGTAGTATTGTGTAATATATTACATACATAGACATCACATTACAATTTAAATCATAAAAAACAACATAGATTATCCTTTGAGAATTCCATTATTCTCCAATCTTAAACCTACATATAAATCATAATACACTTCTTGACATCCAAGGAAAATAAAAAACAATAAAGGGGTGAGCTAAGATGCTTATTAAAGAAAAAAAATATATTGAAAGCTATCATAAATAGTTATAACCAATTATGCAATGATATAAAATAGAAACATAAGGCCTTTAAACATAAACCTCCGCATAATATGGAAAAGATAAATCAAACAATTCTATTTACACATTCACATGTATATTATACTAGTCTAATGATCACATGTAACATCAATAAAATATCTCATTATGATAGAATGAAAAATTATGAACATCTTAAACACAATGTCAAGGCCTCATTACAAGACCCTAAATATAAATTTTTTAATGCCTTATTCCATGACACTACTTTGTCTCAAGAGATATACTGATGTATTAAGGGGCTATACCAGGCCCTCCCCATCATTTACTAATTCCAATATAGTCCACATAAGAAAATGTTGAAACATAACTTAATCATTCATATTAAAACCAGCATACAAAATGACTATACTTAAACCATAAAACATGAATGGTATAAAAATAGCACATCCAAAATCAATCATATCAATACTCATTAAATAAAATATGGATGATTCTATTATAATAATCAACCTCGATCAAGAATAATATCCAGTAATGGATTTTTACATATTTGAAAATGATCAGTAAAACTCTTTGAGGAAAATATCCATTTTTTATAAAATCATTTGAGAGTCCCAAAATTTTTAAAAAAAGTAATTTGAAATGATATTTTTGAATCAAAGAATACTATATCACTTTAAATATTTTTAAGAAATTTACATTTTAAAAAAATCATGCCAATATAAGTAAATCCTTATAATCATTTTGAAAACCTGGACATTAATAAAATAGATTTATAAAATTAAATCTTTAAAATAATTAAAGTGATGATCTAGTTAAAGATAACCATACATAAAACCTTAAAAGAGTCCTTTTGAAAACATTTTTATGAAACAAGGACATGGATGATAAATATGTCCTAATAAATACTTATAAATAAACAACCTCAAATAACAATGAGATTGTGGAATTAACCCTTACCATATACTTTTCAATAGACCAGGGTACCTTAACCTCTCTTATAATGGTTAAATAATTTTTTTAAATTATAAAAGAACCACATACATAAATATGATATCATATATGATCATCTAATATATCGTTGTTAATAATATTTCACTACTTTCATTGTTTCGGATGTTAACTAATTTGTTTTCCCTTATATGTTTTGTTACATAATGTCACGACCCGTCCTCGGGGCCCGTGCCGTGACTACCCCAAGCCCACCTTCCATAGGCCAGGGGCTGGCGACTAGCACCAAGGCGTAAATCCCAACAAAAAGGGAAGGCATTGCCTTTGAAAAGTAAACAAGCACCACAGAGTAAGCAAGCGGAAAAGTAAACACTATGTAAAAACTGTACAAGCTGTGCTGAAAGTAAAAGGGGCCGGAAATACAAGCCCAACTGTAAAGTACAACTGAAAGGAAAAACCGCAACTGAACGGAAAAACTGCAGCATCGAGCCGTCCTCTGGAAGTCCCACCTGAAGGGTGGGTACAGATAGCCTCCACTACTCCTCGGGTCCACCTAACCGCTCCGAGTACGTCCCGCCCAGTGGTCCACCTCCAGGTACTGTCCTGCTCCGCACGCCTCCTCCACGATCAGCGTTGTCTGTCGTCTGCAACCAACACCCTGATGTGTGGGCATAGCCCATGCAGGGGTGAGTATAAGCTACTCAGTAGGGACCCCGAGACCCCCGAAGGTCTCCCGAAATCCACAAAGGATAAGCCACGAAGGAGATATACAATCACGAAGTAACATCTGACACGGCTTAGGTATATTCCCATACATATACCTAAGTCATCAATTCCCCGATCGGCTCCAACGTCCGAGCCCTAGCACAACCCAGTCCACACAGGAAAGCAAAACGCATACCCACACAGGATAGAACAACACAATCCACAAAGGAGAGTAAATAGTAAATCCACATAGGATAGCTCAACACAATCCACAAAGGAGAGAAACACAAGATTCAGCTCACACAGGTATACTTCTTCGGATGATGAAAATATGATCTCTGATCCATATAAGTCGTCGGACCCACGAAGGATCGATAGGTAACTAATCTCTGCAGTGACCCACACAGGATCGGACCCTTCCAGGTCCTCGGCAGGGTTGGCGAGGTGGCTTATCGTCTGGCTCTGCCACATCAGTTGCACCGGGTGCACGACGTCTTCCACATATCCCAGCTGAGGAGATACGTGCACGACCCGACACACATCATTGACTATGGGGAGCTAGACGTCGATGATGGAGCGACTTTTACGGAGGTCCCAGTGGAGATAGAGGATCAACAGGAGCGGGTCCTACGTGGGCGATCGATCCCTCTTGTGCGCATCAGATGGCAGCACGAGAACCTCCAGGAGAGCACTTGGGAGCGGGAGGCTCAGATGCGTGATCAGTACCCACATTTGTTTCCCTAGTTTATGATGTATCTTTACGGGGATGTAAAGTCCTTAGGTGGGAGTAATGTAAAGACCTGTAAATTTCAAGGAAATTTTTTTTTCTTAATTTTCATTGGAATTTTACAAGAGCGCAGTTTCTGACGGCACCTGATTCCGAGGCCCGGTGTGCCCGGAATCATTTTCCGAAGTTTGGCTCGGGTACGTTCAGTGAAAGGATGAGCGGGATTTTCTAACTTTTGAACCGGTGCCCGGAATCAAATTCTTAGGGTACCAATTAAATCGCAGCGCCGGTTTTCTCTTAGAAACGCCTCTTCCGGAGTTGTTTTTGCTCGGGTGTGGTTTTTAATTTTCGGGCTTAAAGTTAGGAAATAAAATTATTTTGCGACAACTTTATTTTATTTCACTTAAGCCACTTGGAAGCCACTTGAAGCCACTTAATGGTGGGCATGGGGTAGTCACGGCACGGGCCCCGAGGACGGGTCGTGACAAATTGGTATTAGAGGGGTCGGTTCTACCGTAGACTCTGATATTTCTTCTATGTGAAGAAATAGTGTTTAGCGTATTGAGTGTGGTTATCAGTCTAGGGAGTCCAGTGTTGGTGCGGCGGCCGACGTATCCATACACCAGGACCCTGACTTCTGATTTCCGACTTAATTCACGAAAACATTGATTGCATGTGTGTTTCAAGTTTTCTCTGTGATTACATGTGTCAGCTCACTAGGTATACTGTTCTGACCATGGCATACTTGTTTCCTTTTCAGGATGGCACGACGACAGCAGCCAGCTAGGGTTCTAGGGCTCAGACGTTGGAGCCGATCGGGGAATTGATGACTTAGGTATATGTATGGGCATATACCTAAGCCGTGTCAGATGTTACTTCGTGATTCTATATCTCCTTCGTGGCTTATCCTTTGTGGATTTCGGGATACCATCGGGGGTCTCAGGGTCCCTACTGAGTAGCTTATACTCACCCCTGCACGGGCTATGTCCGCACTTCGTGGTGTTGGTTGCAGACGACGGACAACACTGATCGTGGAGGAGGCATGCGGAGCAGGACAGTACCTGGAGGTGGACCACTGGGCGGGACGTACTCGGAGCGGTTAGGTGGACCCGAGGAGCAGTGGAGGCTATCTGTACCCACCCTTCAGGTGGGACTTCCAGAGGACGGCTCGACGCTGCAGTTTTTCCTTTCAGTTGCTGTTTTTCCTTTCAGTTGTACATTATAGTTGGGCTTGTATTTCCGGTCCCTTTTACTTTCAGCACAGCTAGTACAGTTTTTACTTAGTGTTTACTTTTCCGCTTGCTTACTCTGTGGTGCTTGTTTACTTTTCAAATGCAATGCCTTCCCTTTTTTTTGGGATTTACGCCTTGGTGCTAGTCGCCAGCCCCTGGCCTATGGAAGGTGGGCTTGGGGTAGTCATGGCACGAGCCCCGAGGACGGGTCGTGACAAATTGGTATCAGAGGGGTCGGTTCTACCGCAGACTCTGATCTTTCTTCTATGTGAAGCAATAGTGTTTAGCGTATTGAGTGTGGTTATCAGTCCAGGGAGTCCAGTGTTGGTGCGGCGGCCGACGTATCCATACACTAGGACCCTGACTTCTGATTTCCGACTTAATGCACGAAAACATTGATTGCATGTGTGTTTCAAGTTTTCTTTGTGATTACTTGTGTTAGCTCACCAGGTATACTGTTCTGACCGTGGCATACTTGTTTCCTTTTCAGGATGGCACGACGACAGCAGCCAGCTAAGGTTCCCAGAGTAGGGCGCGACGAAAGCCCGCCGAGCGACGAGGCCTCGGTACAGGGCCCGTTGACAGTAGAGGCACAGGCGGTACCTTTACCCGCCGAGCCCCTGATGCTTCCAGCACTGGCAGCTGATGACGCACGACACCTTGGAGCTCTGCACGAGTTCCAGCGCCAGCGACCACCCAGGTTCCGTGGGGAGTCGAACCCCCAGGCAGCCGAGGACTGGCTGGAGGTGGTCGTCCGAGTTTTCAGGCTAGTGAGGATGCCAGCAGACCTCATGGTGATCCTCGCGGCGAGCCTACTGCACGCAGCAGCCAGACGCTGGTGGAGACTGATGCTCCAGGTACACGATGAGGCCACCCTCATCTGGACGGACTTCGAGGGCCTCTTCCGCTCAGAGTTCGTCCCGGCCACCCTCCGAGCAGTGTGCATCCAGGAGCTTCTTCAGCTGCGGCAGGGCAGTTTGATGGTCGCTCAGTACGCGGCGAGGTTCGCCGACCTTTCTCGGTACTCGACAGACATGGTACGAGACCCCTTCTTCCGGGTCCAGACCTTCGAGCAGGGATTGAGACACGAGATCAGGGCATCGCTGATCTCCCTCAGCATCCCGACCCAGGAAGGAGTACTGGAGCGAGCCCTCCTGATCGAGAGCTTCCTGGCTGAGTCCACAGTGAGACCTGCCGCAGGGCGGCAGATAGCGGAGTCTTTGGCAGCTGGTAGCTGGCAGATGACTCAGGTTTCCAGGCGGACCAGACCTTCCGGCAGACAACCCCGGGACACTGGCTCGGCAGTGCGAGGCACACAGCGCGGAGCCAGCCTTCCGAGAGGCAGACAGTGCTACGAGTGCGGCGGGCAGGGCCATATGGCTCGTGACTGCCCGACCCGTCGTACCGAGGGGCAGCAGACGGTGGAGGGACCACCCAGGCAGAGGCAGAGGGTCGACCGTGGCGGTCCGCAGGGAGGAGGCGGACGAGGCAGAGGAGCTGGCCGAGCAGAAGGTGGTGGGCGACGCTTTGAGGCTCTGCCACCACCACCACCAGGAGGCCCGCCCCGACCACAGGGAGCTGGCGGGCAGAGACAGGCTCAGCTCCAGGCAACGGAGGCCTATGACCACGGTGCGCCAGAGATGATTCGAGGTACGATCTGTGTCTATTTCACCCTTGATGCAGTTCTGATAGACACAGGAGTGAGTCACTCGTTCATAGCCACTTCCCTTGTTCGGAGCTCGGAGATTCCGACAGAGCCGTTGGCTCGATCCTTATGGCTAGAGACTCCTACGGGAGCAGACTCGACGATTACGCACTGGTGCCGGCAGTGTGAGCTTACTCTAGGAGGTGAGAGCTTCGGTTGGGATCTTCTTGTAGCGGCGTCGAGGCCTTACGACGTCATCTTGGGCATGGATTGGTTATCTACGGTCCATGCTCAGATTGACTGCATTAGGCGCAAGGTGCGATGTGTGCGCACCGACGGGAGCAGGTTCACCATCACCGGCGAGATGGGAGCCTTAGCAGCACAGGATGGACTCATGCAGAGGAGAGGTCAGCCCATCACTCATCAGTTGGCTAGCCTCATCCAGGGATCAGTTGACGTGCGGAGTCCCAGTTTTCCTGCAGTGGTAGATCAGTACGCGGACGTCTTTCCCGACGACGTTCCAGGACTACCTCCTCGCAGAGAGGTAGACTTTTATATTGACCTGTACCCCGGGACAGCCCCGATATCCACTCTAGCATATCGGATGGCCCCGGCTAAGCTTCGAGAGCTACGGGTACAGTTGAAGGACTTGCAGGGCAAGGGGTTCATCCGACCCAGTGTTTCGCCCTGGGCTTCCCCGATTTTGTTCGCCAAGAAGGCGGACGGGAGATTGCGACTGTGTGTCGATTATCGTCGCCTGAATCAGGTGACAGTGAGGAACAAGTATCCGCTACCCAGGATTAATGACCTCTTCGACCAGCTCAAGGGAGCACAGTGGTTCTCGAAGATAGACCTCAGGTCAGGCTATCATCAGCTTAGAGTTCGAGACGAGGATGTGCAGAAGACGGCCTTCAGGTGTCGGTATGGCCACTATGTGTTCTTGGTTATGACTTTCGGCGTGACCAACGCTCCAGAAGTGTTCATGAGCCTCATGAACAGGATCTTCCAGCCATACCTCGATCGATTTTTCGTGGTCTTCATCGACGACATTTTGGTGTACTCGACGACGGAGGAGGAGCACGCCTACCACCTACGTGTTGTACTAGACACACTCCGAGAGCACCAGCTTTATGGCAAGCTCTCGAAGTGTCAGTTCTGGTTACGTGAGGTCCACTTCTTGGGGTACGTCATTTCTGAGGTGGGAGTTGCAGTGGATCCCGCGAAGATCGAGGCAGTGCTAGCTTGGGAGCCACCCAAGAGCGTGACAGAGGTGCGGAGTTTCTTGGGCCTAGCCGGATACTATCGGAGATTTGTGCCGGACTTCTCCAGAGTTGCGGCCCCACTCTCAGCATTGACGAAAAAGGGGAAACCCTTCGTGTGGTCAGACAGATGTCAGGAGAGCTTCTAGGAGCTGAGGCAGAGGTTGACCAGCGCACCTATCTTGAGGTTGCCTGAGGAGGGAGTTGGATACGTAGTCTACTGCGATGCATCAGGGACCGGACTCGGGTGTGTCCTGATGCAGGATTGGGCCGTGATTGCCTACGGATCACGTCAGTTGAGGCCTCATGAGTAGAACAATGCTACCCATGACTTAGAGTTGGCAACAGTGGTTTTTGCCCTGAAGACATGGCGACACTATCTGATGGGCAAGTGCTTCACAGTCTTTTCTGACCACCAGAGTCTCAGATAAATCTTCTCTCAGAAGGACCTGAACCTGAGACAACGGCGATGGCTTGAGTTCCTCCAGGACTATGACTTTGAGATAGTTTATACTCCTGGGAAGGGGAACGTGGTGGCTGATGCCCTCAATAGGAGGACGGGCATCCAGCTACTTGAGGAGGCGACAGAGCAGCTAGCCGCTTTGCAGATATCCTTCGTGGATAGAGACGGAGCAGCCTTCCTTCAGTCTCTCACAGTCTCTCCTCCACTTCTTCAGCGGGTCAGAGAGGCACAGCGTGGGGATGTCGACTGTGAGACACGGCGTGCACAGATATCCTCGGGACAGGAACCTGATGGTTTCTCCCTTGGAGCAGAGAACGATGTCCTTTTCAGAGGACGTACCTTAGTACCAGTCGCCTTATGGGAGGAGGTGCTGAGAGAGTTTCACACTTCTCCTTTGGCGGTACATCCTGGAGTGGCAAAGATGTACCGGGATCTCAGACGACAGCACTGGTGGCCGGGCATGAAGAAGGCTGTGGCAGAGTTCATTTCACGGTGCCTCACCTGCCAGCAGGTGAAGGCAGAGCATCAGGTACCAGCAGGTTTGGTACAGCCCTTGGAGGTCCCGGAGTGGAAGTGGGACGAGATATCTATGGACTTCGTGACTGGACTTCCACGCACTTCCAGAGGTCACGATTCCATTTGGGTGATTGTTGACCGACTCACCAAGTCGGCACACTTCTTACCCATCCGAGAGTAGGTCTCATTGGAGATCTTGGGGCGTCTCTACGTTCAGGATATTGTACGACTTCATGGTGTTCCATCGACTATCGTCTCCGATCGTGACACTCGTTTTACTTCCCGTATTTGGAAGGGGATGCAGGAGGCATTCGGGACGCGACTACGTCTGAGCACCGCCTTTCACCGTCAGACGGATGGTCAGACAGAGAGGACCATTCAGACTCTCGAGGACATGCTCCGCGCATGTGTCCTCGACTTTGGTCGCAGCTGGGAGGACCACCTACCCTTGGTAGAGTTTTCATACAACAACAGCTACCACTCCACCATCGGGATGGCACCCTACGAGGCGTTGTACGGCAGGCCTTTCAAATCCCCTTTGTGCTGGACAGACCCTGGGGAGTCAGCACTTGTGGGACCAGAGATGGTCCGGGCCACGACAGAGAAGGTCCAGGTCATCCAGGAGCGGATGAGGACAGCACAGAGCCGGTAGAAGTCATATGCTGACAGGAGGCGGAGGCCACTAGAGTTCGAGGATGGCGACCACGTCTTCTTGCGGGTCTCACCTCGACGTGGTTTGAGGAGATTTGGCCGAGACGGCAAGTTGTCTCCACGCTTCATCGGACCCTTCCAGGTCCTGCGTGGGCCCGGTCATGTGTGGGCCCGATCCTGTGTGGGTCTGATCCTGCGTAGGTCAGTGCTCAGCGGTTCTGTGTGAGCCAGCGCCTACAGGTCCTGCGTGGGCCCGATCCTGTGTGGGTCCGATCCTGTGTGGGTCATCTCTCAGCAGTTTTGTGTGAGCCAACTCCATTGTAACACCCCAAAAATGATAAAGGGTTAAATGACTAAATGATATGACTCATGTCAACATGGTGCACCTTTCTTTTCGGGAGCCTGTCTGATTAGAACTCCATAGTTAAGCGTGCTTAGCCTGGACTAGTGATCAGGATGGGTGACCTCCTGGGATGTTTCTCAGGGTGTGTGTGATTGAGGACAAAGCACACTGGAAAGGACATGTGTTGGCATGTGGGGATTGTCATTAGTCAGATGACCCATTCAGGCACGTGGGTGGACCCTGGGGTGGGCCCCACATGTCTGCGGGAGCAACTGGTGGTAACTGGTGGGCCAGGACCCAACAGCCATGTTAAGGCGGGGTGGTTGTGCTGTCACCGGGGCCCAGTTGTCACATTTGGTATCAGAGGAGGAACCCACCCTTAAGTGCGCGGTGCACTGCCTGGGTTGAGATGTAGGGCCCACAACGAGGGCGTTGTTCCCTAAAGGGGGGTGATTGTAACACCCCAAAAATGATAAAGGGTTAAATGACTAAATGATATGACTCATGTCAACAAGGTGCACCTTTCTTTTCGGGAGCCTGTCTAATTAGAACTCCACAGTTAAGCGTGTTTAGCCTGGACTAGTGATCAGGATGCGTGACCTCCTGGGAAGTTTCTCAGGGTGTGTGTGATTGAGGACAAAGCACACTGGAAAAGACATGTGTTGGCCTGTGGGGATTTTCATTAGTCAGATGACCCGTTCAGGCACGTGGGTGGACCCTGGGGTGGGCCCCACATGTCTGCGGGAGCAACTAGTGGTAAC
Organism: Viscum album; assembly: GCA_963277665.1. NCBI lineage: Eukaryota > Viridiplantae > Streptophyta > Magnoliopsida > Santalales > Viscaceae > Viscum > Viscum album. The sequence continues at coordinate 1,708,128,417 of OY728165.1, read as the reverse complement.
TGGTGGGCCAGGACCCAACGACCATGTTAAGGCGGGGTGGTTGTGCTGTCACCGGGGCCCGGTTGTCACATTTGGTATCAGAGGAGGAACCCACCCTTAAGTGTGCGGTGCACTGCCTGGGTTGAGATGTAGGGCCCACAACGAGGGCGTTGTGCCCTAAAGGGGGGGGGGGTGATTGTAACACCCCAAAAATGATAAAGGGTTAAATGACTAAATGATATGACTCATGTCAACAAGGTGCACCTTTCTTTTTGGGAGCCTTTCTGATTAGAACTCCACAGTTAAGCGTGCTTAGCCTGGACTAGTGATCAGGATGGGTGACCTCCTGGGAAGTTTCTCAGGGTGTGGGTGATTGAGGACAAAGCACACTGGAAAGGACATGTGTTGGCCTGTGGGTATTGTCATTAGTCAGATGACCCGTTCAGGCACGTGGGTGGACCCTGGGGTGGGCCCCACATGTCTGCGGGAGCAACTGGTGGTAACTGGTGGGCCAGGACCCAACAGCCATGTTAAGGCGGGGTGGTTGTGCTGTCACCGGGGCCCGGTTGTCACACATAAGTCATGTTTGATATGGATAGGATGTATTTAATTCATATCCCTAATGATATTATGTTCTTGAAAATTAATTTTTAATAATCAAATTAAAATTATTCTTTAATGTTTATTATGGTTAATGAAATCTCATCGCCTTATAGAGACAGTAGGTTGTACGTACGCACATGCGCCAATATCATTCTATTGATTGTCAAATGATATTTAATTGGATGGAATTTTATATACACATAATCATTAACATTTTGTATTTATTATTTAATTTAATTATACTCATTATTATAGCCATCCAAATAATGAAATGTTTAATAACAAACAAAACCAAGATGTTGAGACGGTAAGCCGTATGTATGCACATATGGTGACATTGTCATTAATAGGATGGATAAAATAATGAATATGGTTAAACCGTATTTATAATAACATCTCAGTATTTATTAGGAAATGTATTGATTATCTTAGTATGGAAACAACATAGAAATAGGAATTATAATAATAAAATAATTTTGAAAGATGTGATAAAATAATTACCACTTCTTCGGCTTCTTACTTATTATTCGAACAAAAGGGATCATTAGTTCGGATTTATGATAAAAATAATGCCTCTAGGTTGATGTTAGGCTAGTTGGAAGGATATTTGAGCAGGGGTTGTTTGAGTCAAATGTCTTTGGAGGTTTGAATTTAATAGAAGGGGAAGTAACCAATATAAGCGAGGTGTGGGGCACTTTAGTTAAAATTCTGAAATATTAATTTATTATAAAATAAATTTCGGTTTATAATAGAAAAAAATTGATTTATTTCCATTATAAGATGATGATGGGTCGAAATAATATCAAATAAAAGGTTATATAAATGTTTAGATCATCATATTAAACATATCATTAAGATTTAACCCTTAGTTAAATTGCTTAACTCTAACCATGTCTTCTTGTAATTTTTTACTACTAGGTTAATATAGTTACTATATGTTCCCAAAATAACCATAAGTGAATAATTTATCAAATTTTAACACTATCCTAATTATTTATAAGAACCTTATATTTTTATGATTTCATATTATTTAATAAAATAGTGTTTGTTTTAAAATATGATTTATGTCAAATTAGTTACTATTTAATACTTGATTTTTGTAAGTCATAAAATTTAGATTCCATCGAAAAAAATAAATTGAATCAACACAAAAATGTCATATGAAGCATTAAAATTAGTGGATGGAATCAAAATATTGAATTTACATTTATTTTAATAATTATAATATCATTTATTTTATTCCTTAATTAATAAAGAAAATAATGCATCATTATTGTGTCATAATTAACTTTAATTTTTTAATGTATAAAAATTATAAATAAAATAACATGACATAAGAAATATTTTTATATTCCCAATTTATATTTATACTCTAATTTATATTATGTATAACCCTATATTAAAAATGGTTTCATTTTTACATTTTGATTTGGAATTTTTTAATCTTCTTTAAATAAAATAAAATAAATGTCTTAATCTACCCCAAGTGGATCAAAAATGATCATTGTTTTTTCGAAAGGTATATTTTGATAGAAAAAAACTTTCCAACAGATTTAGGACATGTGTTGTGGTAATTTTATATTATTATAATATTATTTTTACCTTACATTACCCTATTTACTTTTAACCATGTTAAATAAAATTCAAAAGATACTATTCAAAAAAATTACTTTCATTTTATTGAAGTATATTTTATAATTAGATATAATCCTCTTCTATCATTTTTTTGGAATTTAATTCATAAATTCGATGAAATTACTTTTTATGAAAATTTTTGAATCGGCATTGAAGGGGTGTAAAAGATGTTAAAAAGTTCAACAAAATTTTAATATTTCTAATATCATTATAAAATAAATCTAATGAATTAAATTGGAATAATATGGGTATTATGTATTTATTAAATCTAAAATAAATTTAAATTAAAAATAAAAATTTAAATAAAAATTTGGCTTTAAGCAATAACACATTGGTTTTCACTGTTCATCACAAATTGAAGGTTTTTAGAAAAATACAAAAAACGCACCCTAAGAATATTTTTTAAATTCCAAATAAAAAAAATTCTGTTTTAAAAAATAAAATTTATAAAATTTATAGTAGTGTGTATTACTATTCATAACTTATTTTTAAATGGAATTTTGATTTCTCATGGTGTACTAGAACTCGGTGCTGTATACAATGCAATCTATTGTATTATTGAAAGAGAAGCATATTGTTGAAGATTGTGGTGTTACAATAACACATAAACTGAACCTTATCCTTTCCTCGTTCAATAAACTACTCAACTAAATTACAGAATTCTATAACTTGATCTGGATAATATTAATAATTTTCTCCATTATTCTGACAATGAAATTTTTTTACCATCCATGAAATTTGGTGATCTTACTCAATAAAGAATAAAACTTGAAGAAGAATTTGTGATCATATATCCTATCATAGAAAAATAAACCAGTCATTAATCTCCTTATGTGTAGGAATTGAGCTTTTTGAAGATATTGATAGAGACCTTCATAATTTTGGAAATAGGATGAAATCAGAATGGAGAATTTGAAGGGAGGAAACAACTCAAGAAATATTTTTAAGAGATCAATGTGGTACAAGGGGGTCCACTACTTTATATATATAATACAGGTGATAGTTCAACTCCTAAAAAATCAATATAACAGATGAAAATATCATGATTTGATCCAAAAATTGTGATTAAACCGATGAAGTTTTTATTGGTTCTAATAATTTGAGGGTTATATAAAACAAAACTGATTTTTAGGAAGATAAATCCGATGACATTTTTCATAAACATGATTTAAATACTAAAAAATGTAATTGAAATCAATATGTATTATCTAAGAAAATGTACCTTTTGGAGTTTTAGATGGTTTTTTGTATTGGGGAATATTCTTCTCAAAAATCATATATTAGCATAATTATTTTTAAACACATTAAAAAATATAAAACCTATAAAAAAATTTGAAAGAGTCTAAAAACATTATTAGATTCTAAAAAGAATATTAGGTTCCTAAAAAGTTAGTTTGGGATCTGAATTTTTTTAGGAATTGAAATTCACTCCCTCTATGAAAAGAAGAAACCTAATGTTAGAAATAGTTTAATAAAAGTGTATATAAAATATTACCTAACAGTTATCATTTGTAACTACTGTTTAATGTATTCAAGTCTACCATAAGGTAATGGTTCAGTAAAAATCTCAGAATGTTGATCATGTTTTTTGATGAATTATAAAATGATATATACATTATGTGTGTGATCCTAATGAAAGTGGTGCCTAATATCTTTTTGATTTTCATGAGAGTGATGTTCATGGTTTTTTATTAAGTAAATATAACTAGTGTAATCACATTGTACATTATTTTTATTAAAACTCATACCATAATCATTGAGTGTCTGTTGAATCCACAAAACGTGAGCACAACAAATTCTAGCAACAGCATATTCAGTTTTAGTACTGGATAATTCTACCATGCTTTGTTTCTTATAAGACCAAGAAAGTAATGAATATCCTATGAGATGATAGGTTCCAGATGTAATTTTCCAAAAAATATTAAAGCCACCAAATTAAAATCCAAAATTCTTTTAAACAAACAATAATTTTTAGAATAATAAAAAATTCCAAAATACCTTTTCCTATTAAATAGTTAAAATTTCTTTTTGGAGAATTTAAATGAGATTATTTTGGATTTTCTTGGTATCATGAACATAAGAATTCTGAAAACTTCATGTGTGGATGACTTTCTATTTAGTATAGTAAAATCCATATCATACCTCAAAATGATGTTTCATATACTAGTTTCCCAACATCATCATCATCATTTGTTATTGAGGTTTTTTTGGTGTACTAATAGTTTTAGTGTTTTCATAACCATATATTTTATGAAGATTTTTAATTTAATATTGTTGATAAATATAGATAATTTCTATTTTTTGACAAATATGAAAATAGAGGAAAAAGGTTAACTGTAAAAACATACTAATTTTAATCTATGATTTCATATGAGTAACAAAAATATCTGTTAACAACAGCTAAGTTGATCTAAATATCAATTGATCAATATAAATTTGTATAATGGAAAATTTTTTATTATCATTATTTTTTAAAATTGATGGATCACCAATTCAATTCACATAATTATTTTGTAACATAATTTGTTTAAGTCTATCATACCAGGATCTAGGGGCTTTATTAAGTCCATATAAATATTTGGTAAATTTAATCAATAATTTAGGATGTTTTGTATCTTCAAAACTAGGAGGTTGATCAACATAAAAATACTCTTGAACATGTACTTTAAATAAATAACACATCACAACCATTTGAAAAATATTGATATTAAATAATGCATCAAAGGATACTATAATATAAATATATTCATGTTTTTTTACTAGAGCATTGCTTTCTTCATATACTGTCATTCTTGTTTATTATAGCCTTTTGAAACTAATATTTTTTTATTTCAAACAGTGATTCCATTTTCATCACATTTGATTCTAAAGTCCCATTTTACACCAATTACAGAGGTTTATTAATGTCTTTCAACCAACGTCCAATCTTTGATCCATTAGAATTCATTTTGTTAATATTGTATTTCATTAATCAAATTTTCATCACCAAAAGAATCTTAATTAATTTTAGGTTCTAATTTAGAAAGAAACACTTGATGTTATATGTCATTTCTCAATAAACATATAGTACTTAAATGTTTATTTACATCACCAATGATTTTATCACTATGGTGATTCCATTGAAACAACTATCATGCATATTTGAAAACATGTTCATCAACATAAGGTAGAAAATATTATTGTATAAATACATGAAACACATTTTATTGAGTATATTCATTGTAAGAAGGATCTTTAATACATGGTTGATAATTAGTTATTGAAAAAACATCCAATGATATAGGTTTGGATTATATAAAAACAAGAGGGTCAGTTTCATCAAATTTGACATGTATAGTTTTCTTAATAGAATAAGAATTTGTATTGAATACTCAACAAGCCTTAAAAGTAAATGAATAACCTAATGAAATTCCTTTATTATATTTGGGTTGAAAATTATGTATATTATATATTTCTATTAAAAATGAATACATTGCATCCAAATACATTTAAGTATGAACCTTTTGGTTATTTCCCTATCCATAACCCATAATGTGTTTTATTTAAAAATGGACTTATTAAAAATTAATTTAATTTTTAGAAATAAATTCTATTAGATTTATCCCAAAAGTGTTTATCAATTTAGTATTCACTCAACCAAGTTTTTGTTATTTCTTTTTGATGAAATTAGTTTTTTATTTCAAGAACAACATTTTTCTAATGAGTTCATGGAGATGAGATGTTATGACAAATCCTTTCTCACTAGAAAAAGATTCAAAATCCAAATATTCAAATTATCCACCATGATCAATATGAATAGTTTTCAATGGAAGTTTTATCTCATTTTTAACATTGGATCAAAAGGTTTAGAAATAAGGAAATGCATCAAATTTATTTTCTTAAAAATAGTCCATGTAAATATAGTGTAATCATCAAGTGGAAAAAATATATTGAATTTTCTTCCAATACATCCAATTTTTGTTGGACTTAAAAGATCCATGTTCACTAAATATAATTAATCAGATGTTAATACTTCACTTATAGAGTTACTTATAGTCTTAGGTTGTTTAACAAAATGATAGGGGTCAAATTTTTTTGAAGAATCAATCCTTTGATCTAATAAATGTATACCAAGTCCTTTATTAGATAGTTTTCATATGATACTAAAGATAAATTGTCCTTGTATTCTATTTAATAACAGAATTATTGATATTCCATTGAACTAAGAAAAGGTATTTATTAGCTTCTATGGTCATCTAAGTGATGTGTGATGACTTTCTCATGTAGATGGGAAAATAGAACTAATTCATCCTTATAATTGTGTACAAAACATTTATTATTCATAAAATTTATAAGCTAACCTTCATCACATAATTTTCATATTCTTATAAAGTTTTTCTTAATGCCCTTAACAAACAAAACATTAGAAATAAATGAATTTCCCTGAAAAATGATGTTTTATATTCCAGAAATCTCTCCTTGGGCATTATATCACAAACTATATTTCCACATTTCTTAGTAATATCCTTTTAAAAGAAATTTTTAATAATAGTCATGTGTTCTGAACTTTCTTGGATGAGGAATGTTTTGAAATTAAAATCTTCAGAATCCTCATTTTTCTAGAAAAATGGGATTTATGAAATCCTAAGGAATGAATTTTATCTATATAAAATAAATTTATCAATTTTACTATACTTTGAAACTTTGTAAAAAATAGGGAACTTTTGGGAACAAAATAGTTGTTGTTAAAAACTAATTTTGAGTGAGAAAAAAAAAGTAAAGAACCGTTCTTATAAAATTTATCAAAACCATCCTCACCAAATGTAATGTTTGATAAATGAATCTATAATTAGTGTATTTCAGATTATTGTCTAATTACTGAATTCTTATCCTCATGGAAATTATTTTTAGAATTGAGTTTAGTTTCTAATAAAAACTTTCTCAGAAATAAAATTTTCAAAAGGATATGAAAGATCATCCTTTTCAAAATATACTTCTTAAAGGATTTTGGAAATTGTTTCAAAATAAAAAATAAATCTTATCATGGCCTTTAGAAAGATATTATACTTCTTTAATTGAAACTTTTATTCTAGAATTTTATTTTTCCGTGTTACTTTTGGATCATATTATTTTAATTTTATAGAAACTTAGAAAATCTTAAAATATCTTCAAAAGGAGTTAATGTAGCCTCTACTGAGGAATATTCATCATTCAATGAATTTGAATTTCTTTCATCTAGGTAGTTATCATTTAAATATAAATTGTTTATGGATTCATCATTGTGTGCAATTTCTATAAGACATTGATTCTGAGTAGGTATTCGAGAATAAAGAACAATATTATTTTGTCCATAATAATAATTTTCCAAATATTAAACAAATGAATCTCCTCCATAAGAAACCGAAGAATTGTTTTCTGTGAAAAATTTATTTCCCTTAGACTTATAGTATCATCTCTCATTCCTTTTAGAATGTCAATTTTTCCTATATTTTATTTTTAGCTTTGAATACTAGGTCCGATATGTAAAAGTTCATTTCATTAATATCATGTGACATCAGATCCATTTTTATCCTTCTTATCATTTTTCATATTTCTATATTATACTTCCATAGTATCCACAATATTTTTCATTTTTCATGATTTATTGGATATATCATTATCTAATAATTCATATTCATTATAGTCTAATGGAACTAAAACATTCTTAGTTTTTGTTGACTTGATAACATTCATAGGAGTATTTATATCATATGATTTGATGTAGTATTAAACAAAACAATAATATTCTTCTTTTTTTATTTTCATCATATCTCTTTAATATTTTCTCATGTTGAAAGGGAGTTACAAAAATATCATAAGGAGTCATAGGTGAGAGTGTCCTTGTCCTATAAATCATAGTTCTATTTGATCCACATTCATCAGGCATGATGTCGGTAATCTTATTTATAACAATCCCATCATATATTTATTTTTAATGAATTAACTGTAAGATATTTATGATACTCTTAAAAAATTGTGGAACATTTTCTATAGGTTCTTCAAATGAAAAAAAACAATACATTTTTCATAAAGCATGGCTCTTCGTGTTTATATGAATTTAGAAGTACCAAAATGTGTAACCTAATTTTTCTTAAAATTCTATTTTCTGCTTCACAGGTTGACATTTGGCTATATAAGTTATTTATCATAAAACAAATAAAGTTATTGTATACCTTATAGTTTACCTGATTTTCCAATCTCTATTAATTATTAAATATTTGGACTTCATTATCAAGAATTTTATAATCACCAACAAGCATGGAAAATTCATCAATGCCAATATTAATAACAGAATTCATCACTCTATATCAATAGTATTCATAAATATTCCCATTGAATATATGTGGTATTTTATGATTCATGTTATCTATGGATTAAATTTTATTCCGACCATCTTAAAAATGATAGAGAAATTATTTTTCTATAATAAAATTTAGTGTAGAAAATATTAATATTCAAAAAAATTTATAAAGGATATATAAACAACTTATAGAATTAATGATTGAGTAAGTAAATGAGAAATTAAAATCTTCATAGGATACCAAATGTCGGTATTAGTATATAAGGCCCCAGCCTTATACATTACTTAATCTTGAGTTATTACAAGATTACACATTGAAGAACTTTTCAGGTTTAGAGTTTTAGAGAATTAGATCATAAAACTTGCATTACATTCCACATTTAAACAAAGTGGTTACATAAAAGATAGTATTAATTTTTTTTCCCATTAACAGAAACATATTTAAAAATAAATCATGGATTCTTTCTTGACACTTCCTTGACACTATCATCATATCATGTACCTTTCCATTGACCTGTGAAAAACATTTCAAAAAACTTGGGATGAGCATAAAAAGCTCAGTAAGGGTTATAAAAAATATGGAAAGGAAACATGAGTTCATATATACATAATAATGAAATCAATATTTACACATAAAACATGGGCACTTTAACATACCTCATCAAATCATTAATAAATCATAGAAATCATAAGACATAAAGGTAACTTGAGGCATTCATAACATTCTTACGTAGGGGGTAACCCTCTTGGTTACGTTTGGAATACTCATCACAGTATATTCCCTAAATCTCTTTGGAGAAACCTTAAAGTTTAACCCCTTCGCGTTACCAAATGCATTGGAGAGCTATATCGGGCTCACCCGCCCATAGATTATCACGGAACCACCCATCTTCATAATAATTCCCAAGAACCATAACATAATTGTATCACATAAAACATGCATAAAGGAAACATAACATTTCCACTTTTCAATCATAAGATATCAATACAAAACATTGATATAAAAAAATTATGAAAACCATTTTCAGTACCAAAATAAAAGAAAAGTAAAACATGGTATTTATTTTTCTTTTAAAAAAAAGGTATGTCTTGTAGAGGAAGCCGAAACTCAAATAATGGTCACGGAGGCAGAGAAGTCGTCGTCGCCGCATACGTACGATAAAAACATTCCCTTGTGTCTTTTAGTAAAATGAATTTTATAAAAAAGATTCCTTCCGGATAAATGTAAAATTCAAAGGAGTTTATACACCGTATAAAAGAAGGTTGTGTATAAAAAAAATATGCCTCAATCAAAGGAGATTGAGACGAAGTCCCATACAAAGACGGTATCCTTGGATTAAGGATAAATCAATTACATAATTATGTGTGACAAACTAATACACCAAATATAAGTGGATATTAAGTGTAAATAAATCATAGGTTATTCACACATATTCATAGAACGACATATTCAAGAAGTACAAGCTTATCCCAAAGAATCAAAATTGGGTTAAGAAGTTCCCTTGCAATAATTTGACAGCCTAACAGCGTCACTAAAAAATTCATAAAATGAGTTGATGAGAGATGAAAAGGGTATCTCATCACTGGGACGCATAAATCAATAAGGATATATAAGAACATATCCCAACATAATAGTATGTGAATTAAAAGACATAACAAATGAAGTCTTTTAAAAAGAGGATGGTGAAAGGTTCCCTTACCGACATGGGTATCTTTCGAAACATACACCCCGTGAAAGAAGGACAATACAACATTGATGTAAATACTCATAAATGATATTATATTACACAATTAGTAAAATAATGGTCAGTACATACACCACTCAAAGGAAATTGTGGCAAATGTAGCATAAATCTCACGGGAATAAAAGTGAGATGAAAAATCCCTTACGAAAACTCGGCAGCCTAACGGCACCACTTAAAACATTCAAAAATGGATTGATGAGATCAAATAGGGTCTCTCATAATATTACAATAAATTGTACAGAAAGAGGAATATAAAATAACATCCCCAATCATAACAAAGAGGAGATTAAAATAAGTGATATAAAGGAGAGTACTTAAAAAGAAAGAGAGATGTTAGATCTCTTACGAAAATTCGGCAGCCTAACAGCGCCACTCAAAACATCCAAAATGGATTAATGAGAGAGAATAGGGTCACTCATCATATGAACATAAAAATTACAGTAAGTGTAATATAAAATAACATCCCAATCACTAGAAATATGAGCATAAAAGGAATGACATAACAGAGTGTACTTAAAAAGATAGAGAGGAGTAGGATCCCTTACCTCGGGTCCGACTTGACTCGATCGTTCTTTAACGTCCTGAATAATAAAGTTGAGTTAATTTATTTAAGAACCTTTTTCAAGTTCATTATTACATTAATATCACTTATTTCCATGTTATAAATATTATGTAATCATTTAAGTTAATAATTTTTATTTTGTCGATATTTGGTTCTTAAGTCGAAAGTGGACTTCATACAATTACATGTTGTTTGTGTGGTCATAGGTTCATTATATCCAGAATGATATTCATGATTTGGATATCATATATATCATATATATACATAATATACATGTATTTATAATATTACATAATCATTTAGAGGTATGAAATGAAATTCACCGTTCATGGAGACGGTAAGCCGTACGTACGCATGAACGCTACTTTCATTTCTATGTCATATTAATGGAATTAAAACTAAATGAGAGTTATGTATATTTTAATTCCAGAATTATATTCATCATTTATATGTATCATACATCATATATAATAACTTTATATACATACTTTATACATCCCACATATGGCATTAACGAATCAAATCACTTTGAGGGGGCGGTAGTCCGCACTTCCTAAAATTAAATTATCATGTTTACCCACAATGGAAAACATAAAGGTATGCCAAAAAAGAAAAATACAGAAGCATAAGTAATAAATTAACATATTATATATCATATATAAATATATTCATGTCTTAATGTCCACCTTTTAAGGTGTTATTTGAGTGTTGAACAATCATCGTTTCGTGAGGCAGAAATTCACCATCCACAGAAACAATATGTTCTTTAACCATTTTATATAGGTGTGTGTAAGTGTAGCTAGAATTAATCTTATAAAAAAATCCTAGTATATTTAAGATACTATATTTGTTACAAAATAAATGAATAAAAAGAGTTTAGGGGGTTGGAGAAGCAAAATAAAACAAAAGAACACAACTAAAGACATTACCTTAAAATCGGGTAACTCTTTTTGATTTGAGCTCAAAGGCTACCTTGGGAAGACTTCTCCCAAAATTAAGGCTTCTAGTAGTAAAACAGGGATGTGGAGAGGCAAAATGAGTAGAGGTTGGCCGAGCCAAATGATTTGAATGTGTTCTTAAGGAGGTATAGGTGGGGGCCTTTATAAGAGGAGAGGAGGGGCACTCTTGGAAAGTAAAGAAATACTACTTTATTTTAGAATGAGTTTCGGATTTTAATGGTCCCGCATTAATTTTATTCGAGGATATGGTGATAAGGGTTAGAAATCCACAAATACAATAGGTTTTGTACATGTCTAGGTCTTATATTGTACATTATCATTCCATTTTATTTAAATCGTTAAATAATGAGGTCATCGTTGCATCATCATGATGTCATAAATAATTTAATTTATTTAATGTCTAAAAATTATACAAAAAATACAATGATGTAGGAAATCTTTTTATCTTTCCAATGAAAATTTATAGTCAAATATATGACCTGTATAACACCATGTAAAAATTGATTTAGTTAAACAACTCATGTGTGTGTCATTTTAATTTTAACATTAAATAAAAAGGTATTTATGTCATTTTCCAACCAAAGTGGCTCCATGGGGTTCCCAAGTTGAACCATGGATTTTATTGGTCGTCCATGACACATACAATGAGGTTAGGAAATGTTTCTAGGTCATTTTATTTTATTAAAACATTATTCTTACCTTAAACTACAATAATTACCTCTAATCGCGAATAAAATCTAAATAAGTTACTATTCACAAGAAAATTATTCTAATCCCATTGAACTAAATTTTACTTCTTAATAACAATCATGTATGTTGGATTTTTGAAATTAAAAACACAAAGATGGAAAAATTCCATTTAAACGGAAAATCAGTATTTATAAGTACAACATAGTGGTTTCACTATTCATCTAAAATTGAAGATTTTCAGAAAATTACCAAAAAATCACCCTAGGCTAACTTTGATATTCCGAATTAAAAAATGATTTCTATTTTACAATATTCAAAACCTATAATTTGCATTTATTAATTTAATAATTAATTCCCACTGTCAAAACAAATAGCATGTTTTTAAGAAACAATATCTATTAAAAGATTGACACTAGTTTAAGTCCAATTTCAAAGTGAAATTAATTACAATGACCACCGTTGGATTTAATGGTAAAAATATATTCTAATTTCACATTGAAACCAATTTAAAATATAATCTAATCATGTAAATAAATTAGATTAAAAAGAGGTTTTGAATTAAAATACAACATTTTCCACTATTATTTAAAAAATGTACTTTATCGGAAAAATACCAAAAATTTACACAAAGTAAATTTTGATGTCCCAATTCTAAAGAAGAATTTTATTTTTTCAAATATAACACATAAAATTATCAAAAGGTGGATTTAAAAGTGGTTCTCCATCAAAAGGTGGTTAATCAACCATTTAAAGAATATTAGAATGTTTACGCTTAAAATTGGATTCATTCGCATTTTTAATCCTCTAACATTTATTGTAAAGAGTAAAAATATTTGACAAACATATATAATGATTTTTTATTTATTTATATTAATTATCTCTATCACAAAAGCTAGCCGTTAACTACCATTTAAAATAATATTATTTTATTATTAGAGTGCAACGTAAGATTCCCAAGAAACATGTTGTTGCGTGTTGGGTACGCCATCGAGCATAGTGTCCCCTTTAAAGTTATGTTAATATTTTATTCACAAATATGTATAAATGTGAAACTGTCATACTCTTTCTTTACCTGGGGTGTTACATCCTTCCCCCCTTTTGGGAATTCTGTCCTCGCAATATTAAAATTGGTCTTAGAAACATCCTTGGAAGTCCCACATTGGAAGAAGAGTCGGTAAAAAATCACTTTTAAATAAAGAAAGATAAGTACATAGGTCACCCGAGTTAACCCATACTTGGATTCCGTGTAGGAAAACATAGACATGGAAGAGAAAACATAGGGTCATGTTCTGATGGAGAGTGATAGAAAACATTTTTAGGAGAATGTTAACCACAAGAAAATCACAAACTTTTGTTGGGTTAAATGGTATTCAATTCCCCAGTAGGAAAAGTTAATAGACAAAATTTTTGTTTTAAGTTACTTTTTATTGAGAAATTTATTCATATGGAAACATAATCACTTATCATGTTCACTTTCAACTTTGTTTAGATTCCTTACACAAACTCATATTTTCTCCAAAAGTCGAGTATTTAGGAAGACTTGTTCACATTAACAGTTCTATAATCAACTTTTAGAGAATCACCTAATCAAAAAAAGAGAACTATATACTTCCCATGTATTTAGACTTTATCCAAAACCAAAACCTAAAAGGTTAGTACAAGATCAGATAATCCAGAAAAGGATAACCCTTTATAAAAAGAAAATTCTATTCTTAATCTCCGAAATTTGTCCAAAAAAACCCAAAGTTCAAAGAGGACCATTCGATAAACAATTTGTCTATAAAATTATTCAAAGTAAACCAAACTAAGATTGAAATCCAAATATTTGAAGGATTTAGTCACATAGTCTTCCAAGTTAAATCGTTACATTTATCTCCAAACAACATCATTTTCTCTTAATGTCTCGTATTGAAATGTAATTAACCTAATCACATATCCTCTATGATAGGTTAATATATTTCCATATATAACCCAAAATCAACATACTATTAATTCATAAAATCATCTAACTAAAAAGAATCAGTCAAACTAACCAGGGACTTCACGTAGTCCATCAGTAGGCGATAAATACCAGTTGCACTTTAGTTGTGGGTTCGATTCCCGCAGCATTGTCCGACGTGATGAGTTGTCACACGATCTGCGTGTTGTCCTTTTTTCAAAACTATATAATTCTCAAATAATTTCCAAAAAGAGATAAAATCATCAGAAATAACTATAACATAATTTAACCTTAATTTAATCTCATTCCTTTCACTTCCATCATAACATATAGTAACCCATAATTACCTCAAAAGTAAGGATCATATAAACCCAAATGGTTCTTTGTAACTATGTCCACAAAAGAATAGATAACTATTCCTTGAATTAAATTTTCATATATTAAACATCAGGGTTACACATACTATAAAAAGTCTTCTAATGTAACCCCATCATCAAAAGATACTTAATACTCTTAAGAATTTCACCATAACTCTTGAAGCCCTTATATGTTGACTTCTTACTCAATCAACATTCGTCATGATCCATTAACCATTCCTTTCCAAATTATTCTGAAATACTTATTTCCTACAAACAAAATCATGAATCATATCCTAAGATTCCAAAATAGGAAAACAAAAGTAATGAAATAATCCATACCTTTGATTGGTCATTGTCAGTTTCTTCATCCTCAATCGGAATGGCATTAGGTATTGGTCAACGAATATTTGTACAATCTTGGTGATCCCATTCACGAAACTTCTACATAGGACAAGTTTTTTCATAATGACCATGCACACCACATTTAAAACATTCAATTCATCCCTCAGAAAGAACTTCTTTACCGATCCTTGAGTCAAATGGATGCTTCCTTTTTCCATGGCAGGTTATTGCTTTAGGAACTTCATTTCCACATCTATAGAATATTTCTTTCCCTTTGAAACATTTTCCTAGGTGTTTCTTTCCACATCTTTGACACATAGGTTTTTGAACACACTTACCTTTATGATTATTACCTATAGTTCCGTAGGGATTTGTTTCTTGCATATATGATTCCTTATAGAAATCACCAAGGTTAAGGTGGTCAATAATGACTCTAGATAGTTGGTTGAGGATAAACACAAGAGTTCTTCATTGCATCTCCCATATCATTCAGTTGTTTGCTAAAAAAACAGTCACAGTTTCCTTCACATCCACTGTTACATTGGTGCTTGCTACATTTGGCCATTTACTAAAACCCAAAAGGTCAGTGTGAGTATGTCAACAAAACCATCATTTACTAATGAGGAAGATAAACACTAAGATATACTCACTCATTACCTTTATCTAAAACTAGGACTCTTTATGAAATCCTAACCATTATGGTAATGTCACTTATGCTTAAAGAATACCCTAACCTCTAAATTATCTAAAATGACCTCTGTTACCAACTATAAGGCCCCAGCCTTAAACCTTACATAATCTTGAGTTATTACAAGATTACACATTGAGGATCTTTTTAGGTTTAGAGTTTTAGAGAATTAGATCATAAAACTTGCATTACATTCCACATTTAAACAAACTAGTTACAAAAAAGGTAATATTAATTTTTATCCCATCAACGGAAACATATTTAAAAATAAAGCATGGATTCTTTCTTGACACTTCCTTGAAACTATCATCATATCATGTACCTTTCCCTTGACCTATGAACAACAATTCAAAAAAGTTGGGATGAGCATAAAAAGCTCAGTAAGGGTTATAAAAAATATGGAAAGGAAACATGAGTTCATATATACATAATAATGAAATCATACTTTACCCATAAAACACATGCACTTTAACATACCTCATCAAATCATGAATAAATCATATAAATCATAAGACATAAAGGTATCTTGAGGCATTCATAACATTCTTACGTAGGGAGTAACCCTCTTGGTTACGTTTGGAATACCCATCACAGTATATTCCCTAAATCTCTTCAGAGAAATATTAACGTTTAACCCCTTCGCGTTACCCAATGCATTGGAGAGCTATATCGGGCTCACCCGCCCTTAGTTTATCACGGAACCACCCGTCTTCATAATAATGCCCATGAACCATAGCATAACCGTATCAGATAAAACATGCATAAAGGAAACATAACATTTCCACTTTTCAATCACAATATATCAATACAACACATTGATATAAAAACATTACGAAAACCATTTTCAATACCAAAATAAAAGAAAAGTAAAACATGGTATTAATTTTTCTTTAAAAAAAAGTATGTCTTGTAGAGGAATCCGAAACTCAAATAATGGTCACGGCGGCTGAGAAGTCGTTGTCGCCGCTTACGTACGACAAAAACATTACCTTTTGTCGTTTAGTAAAATGATTTGTATAAAAAAGATTCCTTTCAGATAAATGTAAAAGTCAAACGAGTTTATACGCCGTATAAAAGAAGGTTGTGTATAAAAAAATAAATGCCTCAATCAAATGTGATTGAGATGAAGTCCCATACAAAGACAATGTCCTTGGATTAAGGATAAATCAATTACATAATTATGTGTGACAAACTAATACACCAAATATAAGCGTATATTATGTGTAAAAAAATCCTAGGTTATTCCCACATATTCATAGAACGAAATATTCAAGGAGTACAAGCTTATCCCAATGAATCAGAATTGGGATAAGAAGTTCCCTTGCAAAAATTTGACATCCTAACGGCGTCACTACAAAATTCAGAAAATGAGTTGATGAGAGATGAAAAGGGTATCTCATAACTTGGACATAAAACTTACATCAATAAGGATATAGAATACCATATCCCAATATAATATTATGTTAATTAAAAGACATAACAACAGAAGTCTTTTAAAAAGAGGAGGGTGAAAGGTTCCCTTACAAACATGGGTATCTTTCAAAACATACACCCCGTGAAAGAAGGACAATACAACATTGATGTAAATAATCATAAATGAAAGTATATTACACAATGAGTAAAATAATGGTCAGTACATACGACACTCAAAGGAAATTGTGGAAAATGTATCATAAATCTCACAGGAATAAAAGTGAGAAGAAAAATCCCTTACGAAAACTCGGCAGCCTAACGACGCAACTTAAAACTTCCAAAAATGGATTGATGAGATCAAATAGGGTCTCTCATCATATTACAATAAAATGTACATCAAGAGGAATATAAAATAACATCCCCAATCATAACAAAGAGGAACTTAAAAGAAGTGACACAAAGGAGAGTACTTAAAAAGAAAGAGAGAGGTTAGATCTCTTACGAAAATTCGGCAGCCTAACGGCACCACTCAAAACATCCAAAATGGATTGATGAGAGAGAATAGGGTCTCTCATGATATGAACATAAAAATTAATGTAAGAGTAATATAAAATAACATCCCAATCACAAGAAATATGAGCTTAAAAGGAATTACATAAAAGAGTGTACTTAAAAAGAAAAAGAGGACTAGGATCCCTTACCTCGGGTCCGACATGAATAGATCGTTCTTTAAAGTCCTGAATAATAAACTTGAGTTAATATCTACTTGCATAAGAACCTTTTTCAAGTTCATTATTCCTTTTATATCACTTATTTCCATGTAATAAAAATTCTGTAATCATTTATGTTAATAATATTTGTTTTGTCAATATTTGGTTTTTAAGTCGAAAGTGGACTTCTTACAATTACATGTGTTTCGTGTGGTTAAAGGTTCATTATATCCAGAATGATATTCATTATTTGGATAACATATATATCATATACATCCAGAATATACATTTATTTATAATATTACATTATCATTTATAGTTAAGAAATGGAATGCACCGTTCATGGAGACGGTAAGCTGTACGTACGCATGAACGCTACTTTCATTTCTATATCATATTAATGGAATTAAAACTAAATGAGAGGTATGTATATTTTAATTCCAGAATTATATTCATCATTTATATGTATCATAAATCATATATAATAACATTAAATACATCCTTTATACATCCCACATATGGCATTAACGAATCAAATCACTTTGAAGGGGGCGGTAGTCCGCACTTCCAAAAATGAAATTATCATGTTTACCCATAATGGAATCCATAATGGTATTCCACAAAAGAAAAATACAGAAGCTTAAGTAAAACATAAACATATTATATATCATATATAAATATAGTGACATCTTAATGGCCACCTTTTAAGGTGTT
This sequence comes from Viscum album, assembly GCA_963277665.1. NCBI lineage: Eukaryota > Viridiplantae > Streptophyta > Magnoliopsida > Santalales > Viscaceae > Viscum > Viscum album. The sequence goes on along the minus strand of OY728165.1, from coordinate 1,708,109,760 downwards.
ATATGAGTGTTGAACAATCATCGTTTTGTGAGGCATAAATTTTCCATCCACAGAAACATTATGTTCATTAACCATTTTTATGTAGGTGTGTGTAAGTGTAGCTCAAATGATTCTTATAAAAACATCCTAGTATATTGAAGATACTGTATTTGTTACAAAATAAATGAATAAAAAAATTTAGGGGGTTGGAGAAGCAAAATAAAACAAAAGAACACAAGTGAAGACATTACCTTAAAATCGAGTAACTCTTTTTGATTTGAGCTCAAAGGCTTCCTTGGGAAGAATTATACCAAAAGATAGGCTTCTAGGAGTAATAGAGGGATGTGGAGAGGCAAAATGAGCAGGTTTTGGCTGATAAAAATGCTTTGGAAGTGTGGGTAAGGAGGTAGAGGTGGGGGCCTTTTATAAGAGGAGAGGAGGTGCACTCTTGGAAAGTAAAGAAATGTTACTTTATTTTAGAATGAGTTTCGAATTTTAATGGTCCCACATTGATGTGTTTCGAAGATAAGGTGATAAGGGTTAGAAATCCAAAAATACAATAGGTTTTGGATATGTGTAGATCTTAGATTTTACATTATTTTTCCATTTTATTTAAATCGTTAAATAATGAGGTCATCGCTGCATCATCATGATGTCATAAATAAATAATTTATTTAATGTCTAAAAATTATAAAAAAATACTATGATGTAGGTAATATTTTTATATTTCCAATTACTATTTATATTCCAATATTGGACTTGTATTACCCCATTTAAAAATTGTTTTAGTTAAACAACTCATGTTTGTGTCATTTTAATTTTAACATTAAATAAAAAGGCATTTATGTCATTTTCCAACCAAAGTGGCTCCATGGGGTCCCCAAGTTGACCCATGGATTGTCTTGGTCGGCCATGACTCATCCAATGAGGGTAGGACATGTGTCTAGGTCATTTTATTTTATTAAAACATTATTATTTCCTTAAATTACACTAATTACCTCTAATCGGGATTAAAAACTTAATAAGTTGCTATTCACCAAAAAATTATTTTAATCCCATTGAACTACATTTTACTTCTTAATTACAACCATGTATGTCAGATTTTTGAAATAAAAAACACAATGACGGAAAAATTTCATTTAAACGGAAAATCAGTTTTTATAAGTACCACTTAGTGGTTTCACTATTCATCAAAAATTGATGTTTTTCAGAAAATTACCAAAAAATCACCCTAGGCTATATTTGATATTCCGAATTCAAAAATTATTTCTATTTTACAAAATTGAAAACTTATAAGTTGCATTAATTAATTTAATAATCAATTCCTGCTGTCAACACAAATAACGTGTTTTTAAGAAACAATATCTGTTAAAAGATTGCCACTAGTTTAAGTCCAATTTCAAAGTGAAATTAATTCCAATGACCACCATTGGAATTAATGATTGAAATATATTCCAATTTCACTTTAAAACCAATTTAAAAGTTAATCTAATCATATAAATAAATTAGATTAAAAAGAGGTTTTGAATTAAAATACAACATTTTCCACTATTCCTTAAAAAATATACTTTATCGGAAAAATACCAAAAATTTACACAAAGTAAATTTTGATGTCCTGATTTGAAAGAAGAATTTTATTTTTTAAAATATAACACATAAAATTATCAAAAAGTGGATTTAAAATAGGTTCTCCATCAAAAGGTGGTTAATCGACCATTTAAAGAATATTTGAATGTTTACACATAAAATTGGATTCATTCGCATTTGTAATCCTCTAACATTTATTATAAAGAGTAAAAATATTTGACAAACATATATAATCATTTTGTAGTTAGTTCTATTCATTACGGCCATCACAACAGCTATGCGTTAACTATATTTAAAATAATGTTATTTTATTATTAGAGTGCAACATAAGATTCCCAAGAAACTTGTTGTTGCGTGTTGGGTACTCCATCGAGCATAGTGTCCCCTTTAATGTTATGTTAATATTTTATTCACAAATATGGATAAATGTGAAAATGTAACTCTTTATTTACCTGGGGTGTTACATAGTATGTCATATAATTGGCTCTAATACAAATTTTAGGATCAAAATATTTATGAAGATGCTCTGTTACAAGATGGGGGTTAGTATTATGTTTAAGAAAATCTATTTTTATCTTTAAGGAAATCATTGTTTGTCAACGTTAAACAAATTAGATTTACTAAAACCGCTTTTTTGAGATTATGGAAAACCACATTAGGTTTAATGAAATAAGAACACATGTATACATATATAAAATTCTTATATAATGCATAAATAATTATAATCAAATATTGAACTATAAGAAAATTTATAATAGATATTAGTTTCCTTTGATAAAAAATTACAGTAGAAATTTAATATACATATAAAAGTGTATAGTTATTTTAACAAAAATAGTTGGGTATCCAAACACCATGTATAACTGTACCGTGATATAAAATTTCATGAAATTATGTCTTACCCATACAAGATTAATCCCTCGGTCCATGAAATATTTGGTGCAGATTCAATCTTTATATCCCTACAATCTCTAAATTAAGTAGATAATCGGTAACTCTGTCTTCCATTAGCATGGAATCCCTTGATTATAATGGTATTCAACACCTCTATATTCCTTCATCTTGAACTCCATCAATCCTATACATCAAAAACAAGTGTCACACAATGAAAAACTCTGTGTATTGAAGATTTAACGTATATTGAAAAATCATTTCACAACATTATTACTTCAAGGATTTTGTAAAAAGATGTTTTGGAAGAGATATCAATGAATATAAATTCTCCCAAAAGTTATAATCTAATAAAAATTACTGAGTATTAATAGGAGAGATCTCCAACTATCATACTTTCATCGAATGATCATATTTTTTCTTGAAATTTTTGAGGTACCTATATAGTGGGAACTTACAGTGGTAAAAAAATAACAGGTTAAATGACACCATTTAAAATTAAAGAAAATTATAAAGGAAACATTATAATGATATATATTTTTGAAACTGGTTATTTGTATTTGAATAATAAACAATATAGATAACTAATCAACTATAATAAAATTATGGAATCATATTCGAAGGATATTGAAAAAAGAATTCTTTGTAATTCTAAGAATCAGATTCTAAATATATTGAGAATAATTTTTGAGAAACTGAGTAAATCATATTATGATTTTTAATAAATGATATTTAAGAAAAATAGTAAATCATTTTTTTATTTTTGAGAGAATTGTATTTAACAAACAAAGAAAATAAAATTCATATTTTTTAGGTATTCGGATTTAATAAACAGAGATAATTAGATTCCACCTTTTTTTTAATCATAAATGATAAACTATTCAAATTGGATTCAAAATTATGAGAAATCAAAAGTGAGGAACATAGAGAATTACATTCAAAAATATGAGTGAATTAGAATTACTATACACTATGAATTCGATTATGAATTGTAATCTAATTTTCAAAGATCTCAACATCTATTTGGTCTTATGGAAATGTTTTTTAGACTTATATAGAATAAAAAATAAAAAAGATATTTCCTACCTTTTCATTTACTAACTAAAATTACTTATAGAAGGAACTATTATTAAGGGAAATTTTTTTTTATCTAAAAACATAATGGAATGAGAAAAGTAACAAGAAAATATTTGACTCAATAATAATAAGTGTTATATTTCCATTAATCATGTGTTTTTATTGATTATCACCTTGTCATTAATTCAAATTTCTTATTCATAAAAATCATTCAAAATATTCTTTCAAATCATTAATGAAGAACATACACTGACAATCCTTATATTTCATAATTTATTAATTGAAATCCATAAATGCCTCAATCATAATACTTCAATATAAAACCATTAAAAATGATTCATTATATTACATCTTAATACTTCTTCCATTTCATATTCCTTTCATATTCTCCGTATCATCATCAAAAATAGCATTCCTAATAAAAATTAGTTATTATAATAAAAAAAATTCCCCTTAGGTCATATTTCATCATATTTCACATTCTACCCATATTTAATACATTAAAAAATTGATTATATATTAGAAATGATATTATTTTCATCCATTTAGTTAACATATCTATTAATTTTGATTCTTTAATTATTTTCTTGGTTCCATTATTTTCCACAATAAAGTTTTTTTCTCATTATTTTATGACATTACTATGAGTTATTCTTCACTCATTGTCAATAGATAAAAAACTTATTCTTCTTTTCTCCATTTTATCCACTACATAAAGTCTCAATGAACTAAATCATTCCGTTCAATATTGAGTCTGATTGTTGTATAAGAAAAAAGTTATTAATATTGTTTTTAGATAACTTATTAGGAATAATCACAACATCCTTTACCATATTCATCATCCCATTTTTCTACCCATATATTTTTTCTTTCATCCATATTATATGTTATCCCAGCTCCTTTAGGTTCCCACAATTGACTAAATCATAAAATAAGAATGTGACCATCACTAATCATAATGGGAAACCAAATTACGATTAAAATTACTTATATTATTTCAATATAATTTCACATTCTTTTTAATCTGTGATACCTCTGGTTTATCATAGGTTGTTGATATTCATTATATATGTAAATCCTTTATTAATAATTAAAATGATTTTCATAATTTCCAATGAATATCCCCCGATTGTGTCAAACCATATGGTAGCAAGTCCTATTTTCATACACCTTGTGATGATTGACACCATCTTAATGTTACCTTTTTGATGTTATTACACATTGGCAGCCCTATGTCAAATCCACACCAAGTTGTAGTATATATACAAATATGTAATTTCATGGAAACCATTTACTCTATCCTTTACAAAAATTCTAGGAAATTTTCTTATACATTGAATCTCCATTAAAATTATCCTTAGAGACATCCCTTGGTGTATCCTTATAGATATCCATAACAATTTTGTTAATGTTTTCTGATATCTATTTTAAAATTAATTAATAAACCATTCCTATGATACCAAGTACAAATTCCCATGATTATCATAATTTTATATTACATATTTTTAGATAAAAAACCATCACATTAGATAAACACATTTTTGAACAGTATAATATTTTCGGCCTTTGGAAACATAGAACATAATCTTATAAATTCAAAATAGATATTCGATGTATCTCATAAATATATTCAAAATTCTAACTCTTCATAAACTTAATATACATAAAATCATTCGTCAATAAAATATAGAAAGAAAACATAAAAAAGGTGATATTAATTTCTCAGTAAGGTTAAAAGAGGGAGATAAATAAGTATAAAATAATCATAAGTGTTTGAGAATGTGAAATATTTGAAATCTATACCCTGCATGTCAAAGATCATAATATTGAATATTGGAATTATGATTGTCAGTTCATAAGAAATGAATGATAATTAAATAAAATAAAATGATCTACGAGAGTGTAACATTTTCACAAGAAATTTATTTCTTGCATACAAATAAGTAAAATAAATAAATAAAATAATAGTCAGGGATAAAATTAAATATTGTTATAGTAGTTTGGGTTTACCCCCACCCCCCAACCATTGCAGTAGAAAAGGTTCACTCCCCTGATCATCATAATAAAAATTTTCTCTTACTGATATAGGTTAAATTATTTATATAGTTCTATCTATCTAATTAGATATAATTTTTTACCTAGTAAAAGGGATTTAGATATAGGTCCCACTCATCACATAAAGATAATAAAAAATGTGTGTGCCACTAGATCAAAAATCACTCTTCATATCATTACCGATGAATAGAAATGGGATTAAAAAAAATTACATCATATCATAACCTATTGAAAAGAGAATGATTTCACAATCATTTAATATTTTCATCATATCATAACCTATGAAATAAAGTGAGTTTTTTTACTTTTATCATGGGAAAACATGTGTAAGAAGAATGTGTTTTCTAAAAATCACTTCACTTTTAATATGAACCATTACGAGAAACAATTAGGATGGTAAAATGAATCTTAATTGTAGTAATTAATAAGTAACATCAAATAATGTCATCTAGGATGTAGAAATGTGTTGAATGAAAATAATATGAAATGTTTCTTGATGAAAATAACCTTTCATTGAAATGAAAAATTCAAAACATATCATTATAAAACATTTTGGGAATGATTTTCATTGAAAATAATATTTAATAATTATAAATATCTCATTAAAAATATTTTAAAAATTTTTATGAAAAATATATCGATTCCACTTAAAAATTACATTTTGAAACATATCTCATTTTAAAATATATATTATTTCATTAAAATAATTTTTTTATAAATATTATGGAAAATTTTTTCATTGAAAAGATATTCAAAAACATGTAATGGATGAATAAAATCATTGATTGGTCATGAAAATGAAATAATAATTTTCATGTCGTGCATATAAATAATATTCATTTCTCATTTACAATAAAAGAAAAATCAGAAACTTTAAGAAAATTAGATAAGTATTATTTTAAAAATAGTAAAATAAATATATCGTTAGGAAAAATTCTTTTAATAATCCTTTTGAAAAATGTTGAAAAAATTATTTTGTTTTTTTTAAAACATGTATTTGGAAGAAAAACTATTTTCGATTTATAAAACGATTTTCCTACAAAAATAATTTTTGAACTCTTGAGTACATATAGAGAGGATATGATGGGAAAAATTTATTATAATGAAATCAAAATATTAAAATAAATATAATGTGTTTCATGAGATATATATCATAATATATCATAATTTGAAGTGATATTTATAGATAATCCCGATAAATGATTAGATTGAAACACAAAACTCTACCCACATTGGTAGCATTAAATAAAAATCCGCATGAAATTAAAATACATAATTTTATATATAAACCCCGATAATTTTCATTATAATAATGATATGATGTTTTCTTGAAAATTATATACTCCACATATAAGAAATAGGTAGAGAAAATGGAGAGTGTCATAAATCTTAAATGAGAGACATAAATCCCATACCACTTTGATAATCCTTTGAATCATATGCCCTAATAAGTCATAAAATAATTCGAATAATTGAATATAAGAAAAAGGATTATCAAGATGATATATCATGTAAACGAGTTAGTATATGCACCACCAAAAATTATTAAGTCGACAATTTTTACATGTCTTCGAGAAATAAAGGAGGGAATAGAAATCCCTTACCTTAAGTCTCAATTTTCTTCATTTGTATTCAATAATCTTATATAATAAATATAAGTTCTTTATACATAAATTATAGAAATATAATTCTATTTTATAATAAAATATATTTATCAAATACCATTTATTACCCAGTTATTAAAAATTTATTATTAATATCATTCATGAGGTAATAACATCTTTTTTCATATATATTTTGAATCGTTATTTTTGGTACCCTAAAATTAATCACGGTTACATCATTCAAGATAACTAATAATGATAAAATAATAATTTTTGTAAAAAAATTATAATTTAAATACCTATCATGAGTGTGGGTTTTGATAAATGAACTATAGTATAACCATGGAGAGGGTAGGTCATTTTTACACATGATTAACATTTCCATTTTCAATAATCATTATGGAAAGATGGTAATTAATATTTCAAATTTAGTGAATTATAATTATTTCATAAATTTAAAAATTATTTATCAAAATATAATTATTCATATCATTAATTTGGTTTACTGATGAAAATAGAGAGGCACATTACTTCATGAATGTTGTAGTTCAACATACAAAAACGAAATTATCATCTTTATATGAGTTAAGAGGTAAAAAATAAAATGATATGTTATCATAAAAAATAATATATATGTCATTAATGATATAATTATTTCATGTATGTAATATATATTCATTAAATATACCTTATTTTCTTCAATGTAAAGCATTCATGAAAATAGACTCACAATGCTTTGTGAGTTGTTTGTTCGTTGTACACCCGAGCAACATTATCATATCACCTATGTAATGGAAATTAAAACTATATATATATATATATATGATATAATGAATACATAGGTTTAATAATGTTATAAAAAATATATATATATACACACACACACACAATCTATAACAATTACCATACCCAACTGAGAGAGGTTGTTATTAATAATTGGATGACGTTGGTTTGCGAGGCGGTAGTCCTCCATACAATGAATGATTATTTTATAGCCCATTTGATAGATGTGGAGAAAGTTATAGTTAAACCCCTAAATAATAAATATATTCTTATTTAATATTTTTAATTTATTATATTAAAATGTTTTAATAATAATTGAAGGATGTGGAAAAAAGAATATTATAAGAAACCTTGTTAATGAAAGTTGCATATTCTTTATGTATACTCCATATGATTTCATGAGAATCCTACATTGGATAGATTTGTGGCCAAAATTAGGATCATTTGAAGATATGAGAGATGTTTTTATAAGATATTAGATGTTATTTTGTGAACCAAAAAACTTTTTATGGATGAATACGAGAGGATATGGGGTGACTATTTATAAGTGAGGTGAGAGGAACACTGGTATTTGTTTTAAAAGAAAATGGTGTGCCCTTGATGTTATCAAAAAAATGGAACCAAAATGTATTACTTTATATCATAAGTCATTATAGTTTATATATATTGAAATTAATTATATTTTATACATGTTTTTAGAGTATTTTATCCCTTCGAATTTTATTTTACCCATCGGTAAACTCGTTTATACCATAACCATGATAATTACTTTTTTGTATTTTTTCTATTCATTTTGGTAAATAAATATGTTTAAATTATTAGATAATATAAAATATTATTATTATAAATATGTAATATATTATTTTAAAGTCATATCATATAAGGGGAAGAATTTTATTTAAATTCAATCCTGCAAAAACACCAAGAAACCGAGTTTTAAAAGTGAAAATGCCCAAAAGTTTACATTGTTTTTTATTCAATATAAATATGAAATTGTTTAAATTGAATGAAATTATATTAATATGAATAATTAAAATTAAAAGAATTTAAGATTATCAAATCTTTAAAGTATTATTTAACATTAAAAACAACTTAAATGAAATGAAAATTTTCAATTACAATTCAGTATTATTCGCTATTTATCAAAAAAATAATCTTTTCCGAAAACCCAGAAAAATTTAACCAATAGAAGTATGAAATTATTATTTCCAATATTAAAATTATATTTTCAACAAAAAATTTTAAATGTTTAAAAATTTAAATTTTAAACTAAACTTGAAGACATGATGAAAATTTTGGTTTTCGAGAACTGTACCTTTTTCAAGAACAATATGATTTTATATTGACACTATGTCTAATAATAACCATTTTAGGAATCACAATTAAATTTTATTGAAATATAATGGATTAATTTATTTTAAAATATTTCTCATTATGGATAATATTATATCATTAAAATGTATAGATATTATGCACTTCAAATTTATTTTTTGAAAAAACACAATTTTTAAACACAAAAATAAATTAATAATAAAAGATAGTGTAAAGTTGATAAAAAGGTAATAAAGTGGATTAAATATAACTAAATAATAGTAATTATTATTTAAAATATAAGGGAGAATCTAAATTACATAATTTTTTCAAAACACATTCTTATTTTATGACAATCTTAATTTTTTAATATTCACTGAAAAATCAAAAATTTTCAAAAAATCCAAATATTTCCTGAAACGTTCATTTCGATATGGTGATTTAAAAATGAAGATGATTTTTTAAAATACATTTTATAAAAGTCCACTTAATTAATTATTATATTTTCTAATAAAATTAAATAAAAATCATTTTTTAAGAAAATATAATTTCTATAAATATAATTACTTCACAAGAAATAATTTAATATTTTATTAGAATGTATATATAAATTTATATAGAGAATGATATTTATATTTATATTTAATCAAGTAGTTAATAATATTCAACCCCACCCAATTAACAACAATTTTATAAGCAAAATATTTAATATAATATTATTTCATAATTTGTTGAACTTCAAGTCTGCGTATCTTACACACATTCAAAGAAACAATTGTATTAATATAAATAAATTTAAAAATTAAGTTGTGTATAACTAAATATATACTAATTTTTTTTATAACACAAAAATTTAAATGATTGAATTAATTAAAAAAATTAAAAAAACCTCAAGGTGTTACGATGGAATTATATTAAACTTTTTTTATCTAATTCAATCATTGGAGATACGACATTATGTAAAACAAAAATGATTTAGTATTTATTTATTTTTAGATTAGGTTAATGTATTTGATATATTGTGATGCCTGAAACAACATATTTAAATGAAAAAATGGTGTTAAAAAAATATTTAAACAAGACTATTATAACCTATCAATTATGTTGGTGGGTATGAATAGTTCTAAATTTTTTTTAAACACATATGGTTTATACATGTATAAAAGAAATTATATTGATATATATTGATTAGAAATAATATAAATATTATTTTAAAGGAAAATAAATATTTTTTGAAAATCTATTTTTTTAGAGAAATGTTTCATAATTTCATTCACACTTATGATAAAATTTATTTAAGAATTTTTTTAAAATTTTATTTTATAAAATGAAATTATTATTTGAAATCATCATATCAAAATTATATTTTGGTGAATTTTTTTCTTTCATAATAACATGTTTATATATATATATGATAATTTTCTTTTTAGAAACCTCCTTTTTCGTCACTTCTATAAGTATAATTTTAGATTGGTTTCTCCCACTACTATAAATTGAATTTTGAAAAATGGATTTCATATTTTTTATAGTAATTATGGATATAATATAAAAATTTATTCATATTATTTTTAACACAATAAATAGTTAAATAATTAACAATTAATTACAACCATTATAGTAAAAACTTATTTACCCGATGTTAAACTAAGTAGATAAGTTTTAAAAATTACATAAGAATTAGTCCAAACCCATTATTTAAACAATATGGAGAAATACTTATCATAAAGGGTTGATGATTTTCTATTATTGAGGATTGAGACGTGATAAAAACCCAGGTGTAATTGATTTTGTTCAAAAATTCAATGTGTGTGTTCTCCCCCATTTATAAATAGACACACATATACTCTACAATTCTCACATCCAATGCCTTTTTGTTTTCATAGGACCTAGTCAAATCAATTACTTTTCCCCATATTAACCCCCTATAGGAAACCGTTTTATTAGATACCAATTTTTTTTAAAGATTTTTTTTTTTCAAAACAAAAGAATTTTCCTAATGGAAAGGTAACATTATTATACCGTCAATTTCGTTTTATTTTTTATTCCACCCCAGAAAAATGTTATTTACACATGATAATATAAAAAACATGTTCCTAATATAAAATTAAATTTTGTTATATTAATAAAATTTCTTATATCTTTCTCGTATTCTATATAATGAGATATGAAACTATTCATCTTGTGTTAGGTGGACTAACTCTATATGAAAAAATATAGTTTGTATTCTATCCCAAACAATAATGGATGGATATAAGTATGGATTTAACAGCTGGAAATTATATTTATTAAATTATTATACTTCACTAATCATAATATCATATATAAAATTTTACTATTTTTTCAATTTAAAATACCATATCGCCACATTTGTGTTTGTTGGTCTATAGCCTCGCAAAGAGATGCAATTAGTTTGTCAAATAAATTTTAAATAGGAGGTAATAAGGATAAGTTAAATTAATATATTTTATATGTATAAAATATTATTATTTATATAATATTAACACATAACCCACATACTTACCCTTTCAATCATTAATTTAATGATATCATCACCCATGTGTATGTATGACCAACCATCTCCATGGAGAAATGGAATTCATTTTCCACATCCACCCATTAAGAATGACCATGAAAATGGAAATAATTTGTAAATATGATATTTATAAAATTAATATATATTTTTACATTGTTTTATTATATAAGAAGTGCATGATCCATAACCTATATGAAAAAAACATTTAGAATAAATGAAACCAATTAACACCTAAAAAAGTAAAATGAAGATGTTTTTTTAAAAAATTGGGAGTAAAATCTCTTCATGGGATCATATATTGTATTATAAATATTAATTTTTATATTCTATAGATTAATAAAATGATTGAAACCAATATATTTATTCTTAAATATTAATTAAAAAAGGAAGTGTGAGGCAATGGATTTCATATCAATTTCAATTTCACTGAGTCAGATTTGAGAATATGAACCATTACACTTTTATGGGGTTCATATAAATCCAATTTTACATATTTATCGTGGATAAATATTAATTAATGATGAATAATTTTTCGTTGGATGTTTTTTCTTCAATGGGAAACATTTTAAATGTAACCAATGAAGTAAAAATTATGTACCTTCTCAATTCCTTTTGTGATTGTTAACATTATCTTGAAATAATGATCTTCATGTGATATTATTTAATTGGACATTAAATTTTTCATAAATTTCCATATTTATTATTTCATGAATGTTATTATTTTTAAAAATATATATCATTTGTATATATATTGTTAACCTGACTATTAGATTATTAAGTGGATAAATATTACTAAATATGTATATTTTACTCAATAATTATATTTGATAATAAGGCGTATTGATTCGTGAATTAAAATGATAATTTGATATATGAGTAATTATTTTGACAAGATATTATTGGTATAAACTAGTCATAGAAAGCCTAAAAATGAATCAAAAGGTCTCATGAGACAAATATTTTGGCCAAATAATACATTACTTCTACCAAGTATATTTAAACTACATTGATAATGGTCTTGATAGTAGAGGGTCATGATTCCTATGGTATCCACATCCTCTGATAATGAATTTCATTAACTTTTAAATCAATTATAATTATTATCATTGATATTTTTTCTGTGATATCATCTTTAAATAAATTTCACTAATAGTTTATTGACAAAATGGCATGTGTTTTCTGTTATTTACCATTCCATATCAATTATTCCTTATCCATTTCTGAAAGATAACTTATCATGTAAATGGAATATGTATTAAATAGTTTGTCATTCAATATTGATAATGATGTATTGACTCATGATAGCTTCAATTTCATGTAATGCTTACCGAGTACGTGATCTCTTCATTATTCTATTTTAGTTTACCATGTTTTCAAGGATAATTTGATGAATTAATTAAAGGAATCGAAAAATATTCCTTTAATATGACTTAATAACTGCTAAATAGATCAAAACATTATGATTATACCCATAGTATATATGAAACATAATAAAGTGGGCACCAACACCGAGGTTACATGATTCTGGGTCATTATAGTTGGTGTTATGTATTTTTTAGAAGAAAAATTGTGAAATAGATTAAAGAATGCATATATTATGGAAGATAATCCTTTGACAAAATTTGATGAAATTTATATATTAATATCCATATTTTTTAAAGGGTATAGATTATCTGGGATTTCCTAGGAATACATAAATGTACAGATAATAAAAGTGAACATGGTTTTCATATATATGTACCTTAAGATAATATCATAAAAATTGTGAATTGGTCTTGACCTGATCATAATTTGGTATACGAAAATAAGCCATATTGGACACCTGGTCTAACACTCCATCATGATATTCTTTGTATTGTAAAAATTTTATTTTTTAATTATTATGAAGAAATTGAAATTAAATATATCCTGAAAGAAACAAATTTTGTGTTTATGAAATTAATATATCATAAATTTTAATTTATGAAATTTGTTACACAATATATATAATTAAACATTATGATATAAAAATCCTTATTTTCTAAGTTAATATAGTATGTAAAAATGTTTTGAATCAGATTATAGTAGAAAAAATGGTATCAATATTGATGGAAAATATAGATACTTCCCTATTAATAAATATAATACAACTAGAACTGGAACTAAGAAAACGATGGTTTAATTTGGGAAGTATAATAAATTTATAAAAAAATTACCTTACCAAGATAGGGAGAATAGTTCTATAGTGACATTTTCCTTATTTGGAGTGCATCATGTAGTAGAATATCCCTTATTTTGGTGGAATAAATAATATAATAGTAGATAAGTAGTGGATTTATTATCCGGATAATATATTTATAAACATAAGATGAAATGAAATGGAAAAGGTTACAATTGTATAATATTGTATAAAAAGAAATTTTGATCAATGGTAGTCTCTATTCTAGAATACTAGGGAGTAATAAGAAATGGAATAACTGGAATGAAAATATTTTAAATTAAAATTCATTGAAAAATACTTCCCTCCTGATGAAAAAACAATAATGAAGAGAAAAATCCTTTTCATAATAAAAAATTATGCAAAATGTGGTGTTGATATTTAGGCTACATTTACAAGTTTATCTAGGTATTCTAAATATAAAACACACAATAAAGAGTTTAATACTGACTATTTCTTAACAATTCAAAAGAAAAGTCTATGAAGGGTTCTTGTCTCTAATAATTTGTCATCATATTAGTAAATAATTTTATGTCATATAAATAGAGATAAATAATTGACATAATCATACTATATTAAGTGAAATCAATAAAATATGAGGTCTAATGATCACCAAGAAACATGGAATTATTTAATAAAGAATAACAGAATGATGTAATTATCTATATCATGAGAACTTTAGAATGGATCATTATGGGAAGTTCATGTAGGGATTTAATTTTATTTACATTTGTAGAGATAATGCTTATGAGGATATATTATTTAAGGGAAATAATGAAAAAACAATTCTATTATGTGTTTAAAATATTGGGATACAGGTTCCTAAAAAAATTTATTCCCCAAACATTAATAAAATCATCCATATCAGTGGCCAAGGTTGGGTAGGAAATATTATGAGATCACTATAGCTAAGGATGAAGTAGCCAATGATGTGGTGTCATGTACATTAATCATATATTAAAAATTTATAAAAAAATTTATTTGATTATGGACCTTCATACTTTTATATCTTACTAGTTTCTAAATAAAATTAGATATTTCTCTATAAATTTAATAAGGGAGTCTTTAGTGAAAACTCCCATTAGAGGTATCACTTCAACAAGTACTTTTTAATAAATAAAACTTATGACACATATATGTAATTTATTTTTTCAGTATGTTAGTGTACATATGGTTGAATTTGAATAATCCTTGGTATTGAAATATGATGTAAAATTAATTGAAATTATTAAAAAATTATGATTCATGATGAATATGTAGAAAATCATATATTTAGAGTATATAATTTATTATAAGAGACTTGTCTTTATCCACACCCAGTTTATCTTCTAAATTGGATTCTCATTGATAATGATCAAACAAAATATACGAATGAAAAATTAAATCTTTATATTAATGATGTACCTATTGTGTAGGAATACATTGAAGTATTTTGTGAGAAATTATATAGGCATCCTACAAAGCATTTTGTTGAGTATTCCATTGATTTATTCCCAAAATCAGGACCAATATTGAAGGCTCCCTATATAATTTACATTATCGAATTAGTAGATCATATTAAAAAACTAGAGGAGTTATGTGATATGTTATTTATTAGCCATAGTTTTTCACTATTGAGAGTGCATTTACTCTTAGTCATGATGAAATATTGTCCAAATAATCTATTTATTAATTATAATAAAATCAAATAAATTATAATATGGTATAATTATAAATTGGCACACATTTATGACTTTTCAAATAACTTCAGCTACCAAAATATTTTCCAAATATTGATCTTCATTCAGGGTATCATCAATTTTGAGTAAATAAAAAAGTCATTTCAAAGATATATTATTAAATTCATTATGGACCTTATTAGTTTAGAGTAATTAAATTTGGGTTGAATATTGTAGCCTATATTTTTAATGTAATAATGAAATTTATATTCAAGGAATTCCATGATTATTTTTGGTGGTATTCATTGATAATTTTTATGTGTATTCTAAATTAAATGTGGACTATGATAATCAATTATGGATAATTAATGGGATTCATCAAATGAATGTTTTACATGGGAAAATTTTTATGTTTTACTTTTGTCTTCAATAATATTTTTTAATATCCATATTATATATAAGTATAGAATCTGAGTTGATTCTGAAATAAAAAAATGTAGTTGGGAAATGGGATAAACCAATCCACAAAACTAAGGCATATAGTATCATTGTTTTGGATGGTAACTATTTGTGTCTTTTTTAATTTATTTCCCAATTGTCCAACCTGTTAACCACGCATACATGTAATGTGGTTATGTTTTTTTGGAAAAAGAATGTAAAGACTATTTTGATCAACTAAAGAGTAGATTGGTCAGTCCTCTGATTTTAACTATATATTTTTTAAATTCTAGATTTGTGATATATAGTGATTTATCTAAGAAGATAATTATTTTTCTCTTAATGAGAGATTATATTGTTAGTGAAAATGTATCATGGAAATTGAAAACCAAATAACATAACTATAAAACCCATGATCTTGAGTTGGATGATTTTTTATTTTCTTTGAAGATATGGGTACATTATCCAAATATTAAATGATGTGAGATATATAAAAAGATAATAAAATTCAAAAATACATATTTTCATAGAACATCCTCAATATGATACAACAGATATGGATTAAAATTATCAGTTATTATTATTTATTGATACACAAAAAACAATGGAAATAAAATAATCTAACTGATGCATTTAGCAGGAATAAGCATGGAGTTTTGAAACAAATGGGGATTGAGAGGGTTCCTAGGATCCTATATCCTATTAAGATGGATATGGTAATTATTATAGATGGGTATACATCGCACGTTTTTAGTGGATTATGAAACAATATTTATTCCAAAAGATACAATGTTTTTAATTTGATGATGAGATCATTCAATTTAAATTTTACGATTTGAATGATGTGGGAATTAGAAGATATTATTTGTGAAGATAGTGTTACGAAATTTGGAAATAGATTATGTGTTCATCTATATCATATATATATATATAGAATTATTATATGTTTATTATAGCTATAACATTTCTATACACCATGGTAGCACAAATATGAATAGGGATTGGAGGGAATATTTTTTTTAGAGAATACACTGTGGTAAATTGATAATTTTTTATCCATATGTATGGCATTTCAATAGGTGATATCTATGAGAAAACATCATGGAGGTTTCTTGCAACATATTCTTATTTTTTCATGGGAATTGTATGATATTATTATGGATATTTTAATGAACAACCAAAGATTCCTAGGAAGAAACATCCAACATGGGTTATCATTGATCACCAACTAAATCATCACATTTAGTAGGTATAAATAAGATTTAACTCTATAGATTATCTCAACGATATATATCAATGAATTTTCATTATTTCATTATGAACCTATTTTGATTATTTATTATCTCGATCATCCTTATACATTGAAATTTTGGAAGTGTCTATAGAATACTTTTGATATGGAGCTTTATTTGGGCACTGCAATCCATCCTCACACTGATTCATAGTATGAAAGGATAATTAAATTAATAGAATAAATATTTAGGTAATTATCACATGACATTAATTGTATATTGGAACAATATCTGACTTTTCTAGAGTTTTCACATAAAAATACTTTCTATTGAAGTATTCGAATTGATCCATATAATCTATTATATGGTAAGAGATTTCATTCTTCATATTGTTGAGACTAAGTTAATAAATGGAATCTTGTAGGCCTATATATTGTTGAAGAGATGAAAATAAATGTTAAGTCTATTCAAGATCATATTAAACCAGCTCCACGTAGGAAAAAGAGTTATATAGATAATAAGAGGAAGCATTGGTAATTCCAAATGAGAGATCATGTTTTTTTGTTAGTATCTCCCACGAATGGTGTCATAAGGTTCTATAAGAAATGTAAAATAATACCTAGGTACATTAGACCTTTATATACATTTTATATGAGTTCATCCGTGGATAAAAAATTTAAATTACACTATGGGTATAAAAATTACATTATGTGTTCCAAATATCACCATTATATATGTACATATAAGATCCAATGTATATGATCACATATGAGGAAATAAAAAATAAATATGATATACCATATTGTGAAGAACGATCTAGACTCATGATACTAGAGATAATGAAATGATTAAGCACATGTCTCATCTAGTTATTGTTCATTGGAGGAATCAAAATATACAAGATGAAACATGGAAAATAGAGGATGTTTGGAAGAAGAAATACCCTCATCAATTAAGAAGGAAATAATAATGATATATTTATGAAAAAATTTCTGTAAAAGTGTATAATGTATTATAATTAGAATTTAATATTTAACCTTTAAAAAATTTAATCTCTTTAGTAGCTTGTGATAGACGCAACACCAGGTTTAAATAAACATACTCTATTAAAATATTATTGTAATATTACCATTATAACAATGAATTAATGTTGGATTCCAAGAATAGTTCTAACTAAAATTTCACATATAACATAGTTTATAAATTTATAAAATATAGTAAATGTATATCTATTGATTAGAAATAAAATAGAAATCAATAGATAGAAAAATAAATCTTTTTTGAATATCTTTTATAGTAAGAAAAAAAGTTTCTTCAGTCCTTTTACACATATGATAAAATAATTTTTTTACAATTTTATAACTACTTGACAAAATATATTTTTTAAAATAATCATATAAAAATATTTGTAGGGTTAATTTTTTCTATTTTCATAAAAGGTTTAATTTTTTTGATGAATAGTGAAAACATAGTTTTTAAACATGAAATCCAATTTTTCATTTATTTTATTAATGTAGATAAATTATATTATAAATTTTGTTTAAAGTAAAATTAATTTAAATATATTATATGGTAAAATTTATTTTAGTGGAACCAATTTCATTTTCAATTTATATAAAAAAACATTCAATAATTATGAGAATGTTCATATTCGAAGCATGCTATTTCATTGGGTCAATGGGTATAAATTGAAATTGTATTATGAAAATTATATTAATTGAATTTTAAACATTATATTATATATTTGGAATCAAAATAATATATATTATCTAATATGGTTGACTTAGTTGTTTACTATTATGAATAGTAAAATATGTAAAAATTAATGACCTCAGTTAAGGCAAAAAATGATTAATTGGGGGATAAATTAATGAATAAGTTCAAAGAATGACCTAAAAACATTAAAAATTACAAATATATGGAAATATTTATACCTTATAACCTCTAAGGGTATAGTAAAACCCAATTTGGTGGGCTGTGACATTATTAAATCATGGGTGTAATTGATCCATCTAAAAAATTGCCTGTGTGTCCTCTCAAAAACTTATAAAATCCAACCACTATCCTTCACTCGTCAATCATCCAAATCCATTTGTATCAAAAATTAACTTAAATTATTAATTTAAAAATCTCATACTAACATCATAGATACCTTGGTTTTATTATAATGTTATCCTAATATAGATTTCGGGAAAAAAAAGATGATGTTTCTCGAAAAATAGATACCTTTTTTAAAAAAGCATATTAATTTTATTTATTCTTATAACTCACTAAATTATTATTAATTTTGATATTATAATAACAAAAATATATTACAAATAATAATATGTTAATATTTTAATGTAATAACATATATCTATCTACACATCAATCTAATTTAAAACCAAACTATCAATCATGTTTACGGCGGACTACAACCTCATGAATCAATATAATTTTTATCTCGTCAACACCGTTGAATGATGGATATAATTTTGTATTTCAAAAAAATATATGATATTAATGATATTATTATACTTAAATAATAATAATAAGATAACTTATAAATTCTTACCTTACATTCAATTTAAAATCTTATAACATCACTCGTGTTACAGAGTACTGTTGCCACACAAAGTGATGTGATTCGACTTTTCACTTATTATTTATATAGAAGGTAATGAAACGAAATTTAATTAATATATGTTATATATATATATGACATGATATAATTTTAATATGATTAATATAAAACCTACTTCCTTTCCCATTCATTCGTTATGGGAATGATATCGTCTATCGTTCGTACGTAATACCTACCATCTCCATGAGGCAATGTGATTCATTTTTCATCTACATAATCAATGAATTCTTAAAAGTAAATATATAATGAGTTATTATGATATTTATATCATTACTATATTTATATGTATTATTTAAATATATAATATGTTCATGAATGAGACCTTTCCTGAGAAAACACATATGAGAAAACAAGGAAATTATCACCCAAAACAGTGAAACTAACCAAATACTATTAATGAACAAGTAAACAATGTTATAATTTGATCATATGTGATATTATAAATATGAATTTAGTTTTAGATTAAATAAATTTCATTCTAAACCCCGGTATACAGTAATTAAAAAAATTCAACAAAAATGAACTATGATATAACATATTTCGTCTCAATTTCATTTTCATTGAGACATATTTGTTAATATGAAAGTATTATATTTTATTTTGTGTTTGTACAAACAATTTAATTTATTAAAAAAGATTTCCTATTTATTCATGATGTGTAATTTCCATTCCCATGTTTATTTTCAATGTGGTTGAAATTTAATATTTACCAAATAAGTAAAAATTATATTACATTCTCACTTTCTTTTCTGATTGTTTAGTTTCACGTGAAATTAAATAATTGTTCTGTTTTTTTTTCATTAAAAATTAGAATTCAATTAAATATTAATATTATTTTTATCATGGATATTATTATTTCTCAAAAAAGAATAAAATTGTTTAATTCGGTTTTTACATTGAATGTTTAATGATTAATTGGAGAATTAATTTAAAATATGTATACGTTAACCAATATAGTTTTTTTGTTAATGAATATTGATTCATGAATTAAATATATTATTTAATATTTGAGGATTTTTTAGACCTATGGTTATGGGTGGGGACCACCTATATATATCACCTCGATGCATTAACTGGTCTCATGAGACAAATGAGTAGTCCAAATTAGATGGAATTCAACCGAGTAGTTTTAAAATGTCTAAGTAAGGTTATTAATAGTACAGGAGTCAGGATTCATTATATTATGAAGTGTAATAATTAAAAATTTCTTTCACTGAAATTATGTTTTTATTATTATCCATTGTATTATTTAAATAATATTTTCTCATGGTGAATTTTATTCTCAATTTGTTAACTAAATAGAAAGTTTTTTCAATTATTAAACATTACATATTGATTAATCCTTATATAATATGATATAAATGTAATTGATTAAATGAAAGGTATTTTTGTTTATTTATTTTTCCATATTTATTTTAATTTACAGATTCATGATAGCCTCCATTGTATCAAACCCTTTATGATTATCTGGACTCAACTATATTTTTTTCATTTCCACAGGATTTGAAGAATAATTATTGGAATACATTCTAGGATCCCAAAATATTCCCATTTTAATGATTCAACTAATATTCCACTATGTTATTTGGAAGGTAGGTATGTGACTAGTTCTAAAAAACATTGAAACTTGTCTGTCCTTTAAGATATGATCCCTTTCACTGATGCCGCTGTAATGAAGTATTCCCCAACTCCAAGGTTTCTGGATTTGTTGTCGTTATAGTTTCCATCATAGGATATTTAGTAGGATCCTTGGGAACTATATTAAGGAAAAAATATTTTAGAGAAGATAAATCATTGGTAGAATATTGGGACAAATACATATGAACAACATAATGTTTTTACAGGGCAGAGATTATGTGGGTTTTTTTGATAAATAATTCGGTGCATTAATACTAGATGTGGTTGTGGTTATATAATATAAATACCTATGGGAAATAACTCTGAAAAGGTAATAGTGTGCTTAACCCAATCGTTACATACTATGAAATAATTGTCATTACTATGCACCTATTTTATAACTCATAGGGGACATGATTTGGATGATTCACATTTTGATTACATACTAGAATGACTCATTTGAAAATGAATATATCATGAAATAAACTATGTTTATGACTTTTATATTAATAATTCGTGAATTTTAATAATTTTTATTTGTTACACGATATTTTTCATTATAAATTATGATTTAAAATTCAAATTTTTTTACGTAATATATTATATTCTATTTCATAGAAATGATGCCCGGAAGGATGAAGTGAATCAAAACTCATGGGAAAAACGAATACATATCTTCTAGGAAAGCCAATACAACAGTTAATGTAAATGAGAAAATCATAACTCTATTACAATAACATAATCAGCAATGAAATGTTAAATTTCTTAAATGGAGAATCATATTCGATAGTTATATTCACCTATGTTGTAGTTCATTGTACAACAAAAACCCCCATAATTTGGTGGGAAGACTAATACAAAAGTTTTTGAGATATGGATTAAGTCTATGGAGATGATATTTATGTATATGTGATTTAATGAAAAGAACAATGTTACAATTGTAGAATATTTCCTTGAGAATATTCTAATCAATGGTTGTAATTAATTTAGGACACAATTGATGATGAAGAAATGGAACTCATGAAATAGAAATATTTTAAGGAGATATGCTTTGAAAATGTTTCTATCATGATCGATGAACTGATGTAAATTGAATGTTCATCAGAATAAGTATACAGGTATAATTATGTGTTTTTAATATATTAATTCCAATATTAGTCCATCTATGTATGCTCCATATTAAATTTCACATCATAGCGATCATCACTATATATTTCTTTTAACGACATATGCCATGTTTATGTATGGAAATAGTCTCTCAAATATTTTTATCATATAATGATACAGTTTTATGTTCCAAACAAATTGACATGTAATTCTAAAAATCCTAAATAATAGTATTAAATCAATAAAAAAATAGGTTTTATGAGAACCATGAAAAAATTAATGTGTCAACGATGAAGAATAGATTGATGAAATTTCCATTTTCTTTAAGTTGTCAAAGGAATTATGCAAGTAAATTATTTATGGATTTGAGAGTCTATTATAAGTGTGGATACAAGGTTCATGTTACTAAAAAATGAAATCTGTTGAAGTAAAACACATCTATTTAATGTTTAAAATATAAGGTTATGTGTAACTATATAATATAATTTCTCCAATGGTCAATTTAATCTACAACAACAGAGACCAATGGGAGAAGAGAATGATTTTGTGATCATTACAACTGATTTGGAAGTACCCAATAATGTTAGGGAAGATACAATAATATTATATTCATATTTATTTAATTCATTATTTGATTATGTATCCTTATAAAATTTTATATTTTCCAATTTTTAGAAGAAATTCATATATTTCCTTAGAACATTAATAAGCGAGTGTTGAGTTAGAACTCCTTCTGGATGTCTCACTCATTGAAGAATGTGTCATGAAATCCCAATTATGACACACAGTGATGATTTATTTCATGACCGTAATATCATACAAATTTTTTAATTCGATATAATACCTTGTATGTACTCGATTTCAAAATATAGTGAAAACATTTATTGTAAAAAGGAAGAAATTACTAATCATGATAAAGATGTAGATTCATTATCGTTAGATTAGATATTTTATCATTTGATACATGTATATATCTACCCCGAGTTTCTTTGATGATTGAGATTCCTTGGGAAGAATATAAAAAAAATAATGGGATGGAGATGGTATTCTTAAAATTGAGAATGTACCTATTTTATTGGAATATATTGGTGTATTTACTGATGAATTTCCTGGATATTCTTAAGTGTTTGAAGTTGTGTTTCCAATTTATTTAATCTTTTATGCATAAATGATATAAATGTATCCATATATAAGGGACACTATTTAACGATAGGAAATTAAGAAACAAATATAGTAGTTTTTTGATATTATATTTATTCACCATAGTGTTTCACTATGGAATGTCCAAGTTAACTTCTTTAAATAGAAATTTTAATTTAAAAGACACTAAATTGATTATAGGGAAATAAATGCTATTAGAAAAAGGAAAAAGTATCTTCAATGTTTAATTGATGAGTTATATGATCAAAATCATGGATCCTAATATTATTCAAAGATTGAACATTTTTCTAGGAATAATCAATTACTATTAATAAAGGATGATATTACAAATATATATTTCTTAATTATTTATAGACATTAATAGTTTATAGCAATTCCATTTAGATTGACTAATTAACCATATATTTTTATGGATCTAATGAACATAGTATTCATGGAATATATTGATAATTTTGTGGTATTAATTTATCATATCATGGTGTATTTTAAAAGTTATGTAGACCATGAGAATAATTAGAGGAACCTTATTGAGATTATTAAATGAAAATATGTATCTGGGTAATATAGAAAGTTGAATTTATATCTTCATGAAGTTATTTTTTAGCCATATTATCTCTATGGATGGAATCTGTGTTGATCATATTAAGTAAAATTCATTCATTTAATAGCCTACAACAATGATCATTACTCAGGTACTTAGTTTCAATGGTTATGTGGATTAATATCAGTCATTTATTCTAAATATTTTGTGATTGGATAACCAATTATACTATATTACATGTATTGTGGTTATTTTTTTGGTTAAAATAATTTCATGAATGTTGTGATGAACTAAATTAATGTTTAGTCCATTAAACTATTTTGAATATTACAACAGGATATGATAGTTTGTTTATATAGTGATGAATTAAATAAGGGACATGGATGAGTCCTTATGAAAATTGAAAATGTTATTTCATATAAATCAAGATAATATAAGACACATGAAAAAAATATACAACCCATAATATTGAGTTGGTATTTGTAATCATTTCCACGGTGATATTGATAAATTATCTCTAATGTGAATGACATGAGATATAAATATGCAATAAAATATTAAACTATATATTTTCATATAAGGAGCTCAATATAAGTCAAATTTTATGGCTTGATCTACTTAAGCGTTATTATTTTTCAATACACTACTACATAAGGAATGAAAATAATGTTCGAGATGTATTTAGTAAGAAAGATCAAGGTGTTCAAACAAAAACAAGGATTGTGTGAGATCATTTTTTAATAGATCATGAAAATGTGGATATGTGAATTATTAATGATAGAGATACATCACAAATTTTTCATAATATTGTGAATGTATCTATAATAGAAAAAACAATAACAATCTTATTATGATAATTTTCAAAAGAAAATTAATGTTGTGAATGATGGGAAGAGAAAAGACTTCATTAGTTAAGTTTGTGTTTTGAAATTTGAAAAGATACTATTTCTTCCCTCTATAGATAATAAAAAATTTATTTTTAGATGATTTATTTAGATCAAAGTTTTCAATTCAAAATGATATCAAAACAATGTATAGGGATTTCATGGCATTTTTTATAGGGATGACATGATGAGGGAAATTATTGATAATGTGTCAATATTAACAATTTTTCAATATTTGAATCATGTGAGATAACATATAGAGGGAGTCATAGAAAATCATATAATTTATATATGGAAATTATGTGAAATTAAAATGGAATTTTAAATATGAATATTGGACAGTCATATGATGACTGATGCAATAAGGGTTATCGTTGACTACCTAACCAAATTTGAATATTTCCTCACTATAACAGAATATTTTCCTCATGATAAAAATTTATGGATCTATATTAATAAATTTTTAAGAAATCATGGTTATATAATTTATATGATGTATAATAATCCCACATATTTACATTGAAATTATAGAGAGTCTTCAGAGGGATCTTGATACTGAACATGATTTGAGCATTGCCTACCATTTTTAAACTGATGGACAGTCTGAAGGGACAATTAAAACCACAGAAGACATTTTTATGTTTTAATAAATTAAATTAAATGAATGATGGTATATATTTTATATTATTATGTTTATTATTATAACAATAGTTTCAATGTAATTATTAAAATGGGGTTTTATGATTTAATATATGGAATGAAACTTCGAAATATCTTCTAATATCTTCATAGAATGAGGGTATATTGTTTAGTAAGGTACAAAAATTGATCCCAAAATAAATAAGCCACATTAAAATATCTAAAATAATTATATCCATGCATTACAATGTGAAATTCCAAAAAAAATCTAATAGACATTATGTGTTCCATATAACATTAATACGAAAGTAATAACCTGTTCCAATACATGTACTCACATATGGTGAAAAATAATTTGAAATTTATATATCGTATTATGAAGAACCCATCCATATTATTTATACTAGAGTGTAGGTATTGAGGAATAACATTACTCATCTGGTAAAGGTACTATGTATAAGGACCCGACCCTAAACATTACATAATCTAGAATTAAATGAATAATTCACATCGAGGATCTTTTCCGGTTTAGAGTTTTATAGAATTAAGCCACAACTATTTAATTAATTATCAAAAATATGAAGTAGAAATTTCAACTCAGTTTATGATTTTTTTTACAAAATAAAAACTCATTAAAAAAAGTGTCATGTTTAGTTCCACATTTTAGATAGCATGACATTTCCTTGATCACATCCTTGACTCTATTCATCTTTAAGTTTCATGAAAAATATTTCCAAACACAGGATGGGAATAAAAAGCACATTAAGGTTTATAAAATAATGAAAGAAAACAATAGTCTAAAAATATGTACAAAACACACACTCTTTTATATACCTCATTAAAACATATGATTTCGGAATAACACATAGTAAACACAAATCTTAAAGGTAACATGTGGCATTCTTAACATACTTACGTTGTAGCATTCACAACTACGTAGGGAGTCACATTTGGAATACCCATCATAGTGTATTCCCTAAATCTCTTAGGAGAAATATTAACATTTACCCCTGTCACATTACCCAAGGCAATGAAGTGTCATCTCAGGCTCATCCTCCCTATGTTTATCAAGGAACCACCCATAAACGTAAACAATGCCCAAGAACCATAACATATTCATAACACATATAACAAATATAAAGGAAAGATAACATTTAAAATTTCATTAACAATATGTATTTTAAACATATTAACATAACAAATCCATTATCAAAAACCATTTTCAATATCAAAATACAAGAAAAGTGTATATGGTATTAATTTTCATTTTTAAAACATTATGGATTGTTAAGGAAGCCAATGTCAAATAATACTCACATCAGCGGAAAGTTATTGTCACCGCTTACATTAAAAAGAAACATTCATTTTTAATCATTTAGTAAAATACTTTGTAGAAAAAGATTCTATTAGAATGAAATGAAAAGTAACAGGTGTTTATACACTGTATAAGATAATTTCTTGTATTAAAACAGAATATGCCTCCCTTGATGGATATTCAGATGAAGTACCTTACAAAGATTATTTTTTAAATAAAATAGAATTATTATGTGTATTCACTATAATAAAAAATAAATAAATTATAAATACAAGATATGATATAAGAATTCATTTCACACATTATCAAATAATGACATAAATAATAAAGATAATATCAACCCAATGAATGTGAATTGGGTTAAGAAGATTCCTTACCTCGTGTCCGAATTGACCCATTTTCCTTTAATCACAAAAATAATAAACTAAAGATAAATTATACATTCTTAAGAACAATTTTCATGTTTATTAATCCATTTATATCACCAATTACTATGTTATATACATTTTTTAATCATTTATGTAAACAAAGGTCGTTTGCTCATTATTTGGTATCTAGGTCAAAAAATGAACACCTTATAATTACATCTTGTCCATGTGGTCAATAGTCCATTACCTCTGGAATGATATTAATTATTTATATATCATATATATCATATATATTCAGTATTTTATATTTATTTATAATAGTACATCTCATTTGGAGATAAGAAATGAAATTCACCAATCTTAGAGACGGTAAGCTGTACGTATGCATAAACACTAGTTTTATTTATATTTCTTATATTAATGGAATGAAAGCATAATGATACATAGTCATATTATAATTCCAGTATAATATCATATATAATATCATTAAATTCATCCATTATATATCCCACATATGGAATTAATGGGTCATATCACTTGAGGGGGCGGTAGTCCGCACTTTCTCAAATTAAATTATCACCTTTAACCATAATAGAAACCATTAAGTTATGGTATAAATAAAAAATAGAGAATTATTAATAAAACATAAACATAATATATTTCATATATGAATATTGTAGCATATTAATGTCTACCATGAGAGGTGTTGGGAGATAATCGTACAATCATTATTTAGTGAGGCGTTAGTTTTCCATCCACATAAATAGTATGTTATTCACCTATTAGATGAAGGTGTGTGTAAGTGTAGTTATAATCCTTCTCATCACCAAATTCTAGAATATTGATGATACTGGTGTTTTAATAATATAAAGTAATAAAAATAGTTTAGGGGTTGGAGAAGTAAAATACAAGAAAATAAGTTAAGAGAACATTTTACCTTTTATTTTGGAAAATCCCTTTGGTTTGAACGAAAAGGTATTCTTGAAGTTTGTTCTGCCTAAAGTAAGGCTTCTACGAGGAGAATAGAGATTTGGAGACATTATTTTGAATGGTGTTGGATGAGACAAAAGTCATGAGATGTGTCAGTAATGACTTAGAAGTCATGGATTCCCATAACGGGGAGGATGGACTCTTTAAGAAAGTTTGCAAATATTATTTTATTATAAACTTATCTTCTGTTTCTAAAGATCCAAAACCCAATAAAGTCTAACATAAGATGACTCATGTTTGAAATAAAATCATCCAATGTTAATTTTACAGGTTTTGGATATTGTTTTAAAATTTATAATCTTATTTATTTAAATCATTTATTAATGAGGTAAATACGGTATCATTATTGTCTCATAAATAATTTAATTTATTTAATGTCTAAAAATTATAAACAAATACCAAAATTTAATAAATCCTTTTTTTTTGTTTCAAATAAATATTTATAGTATAATATATGAATTATATAACCCCATGTAAAAAATTGTTTTACTAGAAGATTTTTGTGTATGTCATTTTGCCTTTACTTTAAGTTAATTGAAATAAAGTGTCATTATCACTGATAAGTGGCTCCATGGGGTCCCAAAATCGACCCATGGATGGCCATGGGTTTTCATGACATGTCTAATACGTTTTTTACAAATGTTAAGGTAATTGTTTGTTATTATGATATTATTTTTACGTTGAATTACCCTATTTACCCTTAACCACCGTAAATAAAAGTCAAAAGATACTATTCACCAAAAATTATTTGCGTCTTATTGAATAAAATTTTACATAATAATAACAACAATGTATGTCATATTTTTGAAAATCAGTTCACAGAACTGGTACCGTTTCATTTAAATGAAAATGTTAATTTTTTTTACTACTACTAAGTGGTTTCACTATTCATCAAATTTTGAATTTTTTTAGAAAAATACCCAAAATTAATCCTAAGTTATATTTTATATTCCGAATTAAAAAATTGTATCTATTTTACAAAATTCAAAACATAAAATTTTCATTAATTATTTTAAAATTTGTCAAAAGAAATAGCATGTTTTTAAGAAACAATGACTATCAAAAGATTGACATTTGTTTATGTCTAATTTCAAAGTGAAATTAACTAGAATGAAAAAAATTGGATTAAATGTTATATCTATAATCTAATTAAAAATTATAACCAATTAAAAATATTATATAACCATTTCAATAAATTAGATTGAAAGGCAGGTTTGAATTAGAATACGTTATTTTTCACTATTCATAAAAAAAATGCATTTTATCAGAAAAATAACAAAAATTTACCAAAATAAATTTTGATGTCCAAATTCTAAAGAGAAATTTTATTTTGTCATATAGAACATATAAATGTGACCAAAACTATATTTAATGAGAGTTCTCCATCAAATGGCGCTAAATCGACCTTTTAGTGGATATTAGAGTATTTCTGCTTGAAATAAAATTCTTTTCCTATTTTAAGACTCTAAAATTAATTGGATAAATGTTAAAACATTAAACAAACATGTATAATCATATTTTAGTTAGTTCTATTCATTCCCGTCAAAACAATGGCTAGGCGTTAACTAACATTTAAAATAATAATATTTTATATATTAGAGTACAACGTAAGATTTCAAAGAAACCTATTGTTGCATATCGGGTAATCCATCGAACATAGCTTCCCATTTATAGTAAAACTAATATTTAATTAAAAAATATATATACAAATGAAAAAGTATTATTCTTTATTTACATGGGATTTTTCATCCTTCCCCCCTTTTCAAATTTCTTCCTCAAAATTTATATTCCCATATCAAATAATTGGGGGTATTCATCCCTCATAGCATTTTCAGATTCCCAAGTTTCATCTTCAACCATATGGTTTTTCCACAATAAAGTTACCTAGTAAATTACCTTATTCAGCAACACTTTCTCTCTATGATCAAGCATCTGGACTGGTTGTTCCTCATAAAAGAGATTCTTTTCCAACTTAACTAAGTCTAGGATCAAAACATGTGATGGATCTGGCATATACTTTCTCAACATTGGAACATGAGAAACATTGTTTACCTAGGATAAACATGGAGGTAAAGTCACATTGTATAAAACTTATCCAACTTTATCTTGGATTTCATAAGGTCCAATGAACATCAGACTCAACATTCCCTTCTTACCAAAACGCATCACACTTCTCCGTGGAGAAACATTGAGAAAGACATGATCACATACCTGAAAAAACAGATCCTTCCTCCAGTTATCCGCATAACTATTCTACCTACTCAGAGCTGTTCGCATGTTCATCAAAATCAACTTAACTTTTTCTACCATCTCTTATACCAATTCTGGTCCCATCAACTTCCTTTCACATACTTCATCCCAAAAAGCTGCAGTTCGACAATGTAGAGACCCGAAGATTGACGTACATGGACATTACATTACTTTTGCGGAATACTTAGTAGATAACAAAAACACACAAACAAGGATCGTAATAGTTTAGTGTCTTTGGAAACTCGGAACGTAATCTTCTAATTGTGGTGAAAGATCTTCAATATCTCCCATAAAGATATTCCCTTTTTTTTTTACCTAAAACCTTTCATTACATCCTGGGGAATAGAAAACATAAAAGGGTGAGCTCAAAAGCTCAGTAAGGGTAAACAAAAGAGAAACCAATCACATCATATTCATAAGAACATAACTTTTGGAAATCTTAACCTGCAAAAGAGAGCATAATTTCATAACATGGGATAAATCATAGTAGTGAAATGAAATCCAAATAAACATAACTTAAAACATGAAACCTTGTGGCATACACACATAATCATAGAGAATCATTTCTTGTTAGTCAAGACTCATTGCCAAGACTATCTTAGCGGACAAAGTCCCTTTCTGAATCGAGTCACCCTCGTTTCAGTCCTGTTTCACTGAACCAGTATAACCTACCATTCTGGCCATGTCTATCTCATGATATATGAAATCTTTACCCAATGCATTGGATGGAGATATAGGTCCCACCCATCTTATAATGAATCCTTTCTTATGTGTGCCACATAATCATAAACCATACATCATAGCGTAACCCATGTAATAAAAATGGGATTCTTAAACAACATGACATCATAAAACAATCCATATAAGATAAAGGAATTCATAAAAATATTTCCATCACAACATAATCAAATCCATGTAATAATAGGGATAAAAACAGAACCCTTTTATTATCTTAGATGGAAAATAATTTTGATAAAATACTTGAACTCCATTTTTGAGGAAAATATCCTTTCTACTTCAAAAACATTTTTCCTTTCATAACATGTCATACAACTTTAAAATAAAAGAAGTTTATTAAAAATAAACTTGAAAACTTGTGAAGGAAGATTCTTGTAAATAATGATTTAAAAATCCATTCATGCCGTATAAGTTATAAAAAACATTCTTCGTACTTTTGTCGAAAAAGTCAAAAAGTACCTCGTACGAAAAATGACAAAAGATTCCTTTCATATCTTTTACTAAAAATTCACCGAAGGGTAAAATTGGATTTAAACAATTGTAGGTGGATGGAAATAATATTACATATTGAGGAAACATTGATGTGGATGATAAAATACACCCCAGTAAACACTAAAGTATAAATAATCTCGGATAAAAATGAGATTGTGATATTTTCCCTTACCTTAGGTCCGATTTGCTTTGTACATGTCCAAATCTCCTGTATAATGGTTTAAATAATGTTATTGACTTATTCCAGAATCATACATATTGATATGATATCATATATGGTCATATTCTTAGCTTCTTGTTAGTAATATTTCATTGTTACTTGTTACTCCGGTCTTTATTGCCTTTTGTTCTTATGCGTGTTTTGCCGAATAGATTCTTATTCTTATTTTAAGGTTATAGATACCTTATATCCAGAATGGTATTAGTGTAACATATATCATATTTATTTATTCAATTCATTTATATAATTACTATGTAATGATGATCATGTAGAACGAGTCGCATCACATCGTGGAGACGGTATTCCGTACGTACGCATGAGTGATGATATCGTTCCTATGATCATGGAATTCTATTGGAGTATATATATATTATTTCAGTATCAATATTACTTTATAATAATCATAAATAGTTACTCATTACACCATTATACCCATCCTTGTACGGTGGTTGTGGAAAATAGATTACACCACGGCGTGGAGACGGTATTCCGTACGTACGCATGCGCGGTGATTTCATTTTTCCGTAGGATGGATAGAAGGTGAATTATGGTTGTTTCAAATTTATAATAACATATCAGTATGTAATTAATACTGATGTTATTACTTTATCATGAAACAACTAAATAAGAAGAAGTTGAAGAAGAAAGAAATTGAAAAGATCGGTAATGGATATTACCTCTTCTTTGGAACACCTCTTTGAATCCTCCACTTAGGGAACTATCATTGGTCTTTGAAGAATACCAGGACCTCTAGGATTATTCTAGGGAATTTTAGAGGATAAAATGGAAGGGGTTGGCCGAGCTTGAGTGCTCAAATTGGTGTGAGGAGGGGGGGGGGAGGAGGTGCCCTTTTATAAGGGAGGAGAGGGGCACCTTAGGAATATCTCAAAATATTATTTTATATTAATGTCAAAATCGGTTTGTAATGGTTCCAAAGGGTCTTATTTCGAAGCTAAAGTGGGTATGGGTCGAAAGACTATCAACCAATAGGATTTAGACCAGTTTAGGGTATTATTTTAACCTTATCAATTATATTTAACTCTAAGTTAAATAATTTAACTTTTACTGTGTCTTTATGTTTTCTTTCACTATATGGTTAATACACTTACTATAAATGCCAAAATAACCCCACATTGTTTATTATTAATATATATATCCTTATCTAAGTCATTTGGCCGAACCTTAGATTTTTAGGAATAAAATAACAATTAATAATATAATATTTGATTTAAAAACTATTTTGTGTCAATTTTGACACTATTTAATATATGATTTTTGTGAAAGTCATAAAAGAATTATATGTTCGAACCAAGTTGATTAAATCAACACTAATATATCATAGTAACCTAGAAAATTAGTGTAATTCATAAAAAGTCTCAAATTGCAATTATTTTGGTGTTTATAACATCAATTATGTCAATATTTCATTAATAAGATAATTACTGCATCATCATTGTGTCATAAATAAATTAAATTATTTAATGTCTAAAAATTATAAATAAAATACAATTATGTAGGAAATCATTTTATCTTTCTAATGAATATTTATAGTCGAATTTATCTTATGTATAACCCCATATTAAAAATGATTTACTTATTAAACTTTGATTTTAACTACTTTAACCCTTCTTTAAATTAATTAATAATAAATGTCTTAATCTAACCCAAGTGGGCCTAAATGGTCATATTATATTCCTAAGTTTGTTTTTGGTCGAATTAAACTTATCCAATAGAATTAGGACATGTGTTAATGTAATAGTAATATCATATTTACCCTTAATTACCCTATTTACTTTTAACCGTGGTAAATAAAAGTAAAAAGTTACTATTCACCAAAAATTATTTTCATCTCATTGAACCACATTTTACTTACTGACATCAACCGTGTCTCTCGGATTTTTGAAATTCCATTCACAGAAGCGGTAAAATTAAGTTTTATGAAAAAATCAGTTTTTTTAACTACCACTTAGTAGTTTCACTATTCATCAAAAATTGATGTTTTTCATAACAATGCCAAAATTTCATCCTAAGCTATATTTCATATTCCGAATTCATAAATGAAGTCTATTTTACCAAATTCATAACATAGAAGATGCATTAATTATTTTTATAATTAAATCCCGCTGTTAAAACAAATAGCGTGTTTTTAAGTAACAATATCTATCAAAAGATTGACACTTGATTATGTCTGGTTTAAATGTGAAATTACATCCAATGACCAACATTGTATTAAATTGTAAAAATATATTCTAAATATACTTTAAAACAACTCAAATTAATAATTTATCACTATTAATTATTTTGATTAAAGAATTTGTTTTTAATTATAATTTAGTAATTTTCACTATTCATCAGAATATGAAATTTATCCGAAAAGTACAAAAATTTCACCTTAGGCTAAATTCGATACTCCGAATCCAAAAATGAAGTCCATTTTGAGAGCTAAAATTTCTAAAATTTAAAAAGTGGTTATTACTATTCATAATGGCTAGTTTTAATTATATTTTAATAGCATATCGTTGTTTCGTGAAACTCAGTATTGCGTACTACACACGCTATCGAGGAAGGTTGCGATTGCGTGTAATGCAAGGCAAGTCAAGGATGCGTGTTGTGCAAGCTCCTTTTGGTGTAGCGTACAACACAAGACATTAATAAAATTAATAATAATATTTTTCATAAAATCTCGGGTTGTTACATTCTACCCCCCTTAAAATGAATTTCGCCCTCGAAATTCGTCGGGGTTATAAATGGTTTACTATTCGAAAGTTTCTTTAATAGAAACCCACATTGTAAAAAGGAATATCAAAACCAATATTTAAAAACAAAAGTATGAAACGTAACGGTTACCCAAATAAACTAATCATTGGGTTTCCACATAGGTGAAAATATGGATATGGAAGAGAAATCTAACCATCATGTTCTGATGGAGAGTAGTAGAGAACATGGCTATGGAAAATCCAGTAATCACAAATCCATAGATTTGTGATGATATAAAGTACCATCTGATTCATCGGGTATAAGATCACTAGGATAACATTTTTGGTTTTCAAGATCATTTCCCTAAAGTTGAAAATTTGCATTAGAATAAATACTTACTTTATTTTGGTACAATCTCACTGTTGTTCGTGCCTTGAACAATTTCCACTTCATCTATTATATAAATGATGTTGAATTTGTTATTCCTGAAGTGTTAGCAGATCATGTGATAGAATGACGGGTCATTCCATCTGTCTCAAACAAAAGGGTAGCAAAAATTATATACATAAGTCGATCTATAGTGAGATTAATCATATATGGTTCCTAAAATGGACTTATACTTCATATATCATACTGCTTAATATAATAAAACTAGTTTCTACTAAACAGGGACTTCCTGTAGGCCAGTGGTAGGTGATAAAGGCCAGTCGCACTTCGGTTGTGGGTTCGATTCCCACACCCTTGTCCGACGCGATAGGTTGTCGCCCGTCCTGCAGGTTGTCCTTTTTCTAAAAATACATTACTATAACATCCCATCAATAATATCGAAAAAATTTTTTATCCATAAACAATACTAACTTATGTCCAACATAATCCATTCCAATCTTTAGGCTTATCCATAATATTGCAGTCCGCTCTTATAACATAGTGAAAACGATTACCAGAGATTTAACACCATCGTCGATCCCCATATATCATAAGATATGGTTTGTTGGTCACATTCCAAACATTCAAAGTCCTTAATCGTGTATTCTCTTGAATACCTTAGTGAAAACATGAATGCAGTTAAAATTTAACACTTTCCACATACCAAAATCCTCAAAATTCTATATACTCAAACAATGATATCACTTAGTCCTTAAATCAATCATGAGCTCATGAATACTGTTAAACATTTCATTTTCTCATTTTCCCTTCATTATGCGCATATCATCTTATTTCCAAAAATATCTCAATCACTTTGAATACCACATTAGACCAATACATAAATATTCCAATACTCTATGATACAATATTATTTTGGAATCCCATTACATAAACACTTAATCATTCCACCACATCATTGTCATATTCAACATCGCCAATAGTGATCGCATGTGACTTCCCTTTGTCCTTTTCCTTCAGTGGTTGCTCATGTTGATCATCACTAACCCTTGGATTATGGCATTTATTAGCATAATGCCCCAATTCCTTGCACTTGAAGCATTAAAGTGTTGGTGGTGCGTTCTCTGCAGTGTTTGCTTTATTCACATCATTAAAAACCCTTTTCCCATTACTTGGACACTCAGCTACTCGATGACCTTCTTTTCCACACATAAAACATTTTCTAGTCCCTTTAAGACAATCTCCACCATGCTTCTTTCCACACTTTGTGCATAAGAAAACATTCACCTTCTTTTCACCATTACTCTGAGATTTCTCCTTGAACTCCATTTTGGTTTCTTGTCAAATCCATGAGATGGATATGTAACACCAACTTCCATTTCTACCTTGATATCACAACGCACAATTTCTTCATAGCTATTGAAGTCTCTTATAGGTAATTCCCTTCGAAGACTTGTTTTTAAGCCACTGAAAAATCGATCAACTTTACTTTCAGGTTGGATGATAATGCCAGATGCATTCCTTGAAAGTCTTGTAAAATTCGATTCGTATATACCAACAGATTCATCATCCTTATGCTTCAGATCAAGAAACTCCTTTTCCATCTTTTTTCGAAGAATACGAGGGAAGTACTTACTGGAAAACAAGTTCTTGAACTCTTCCCATTCCATGGACTCAATTTCATCTCTTGGCCTCGTATTCTTGATAAGATTCCACCATTGATCAGCTTCATCTTCCAAACGATATACTGCTAAGATGACGTTATCATGCTCAGAACATTGAAGAACCAAAAATATCTTTTCAGTGGTACTTATCCATTGCTCAGCAACAAGTGGATCAGAAGACCCACTGAAAGAATGTGGACGTTGCCTCATGAAGGACTCAATAGAATATTGTCCCCTTCTCTGCTCATTTGGAAGTCCAGAATGATTCATAGCTTGTGTAAGTATAGCAATAAGATTTTGCACTCCATCTCCCATAACATTTGTTTGTTCAGGAGGACAATCATTTCATTGTCCATTGCATTGATCAACACGGTTCCTTCGGGTTCCAGCCATCGTCTAAAACCCAAAAAGAATAGTGTGAGAGGAAAAAATCATGCTAGGGAAAACCACATAATAAAGGGGAAGTACCTTCAATATCTAACATCTTTGGTTTAATTCTATGATCGTTAGCGTAATTCTAGTACTATAACCTATACATATACTTAACCTTAGGGACATCCCTAGACATACCTTAGAAATTTCTCTAGGGATCTCACTAACGTTTTCGCATCCTAGTTTCCAAAGGTTGACTAAACCTTTCCTCTGATACCAACTGTAGAGACCTGAAGCCTGACGTACATGGACATTACATTACTTTTGCGGAATACTTAGTACATAACAAAAACACAGACACAAGGATCGTAATAGTTTAGTTTCTTTGGAAACTCTGAACGTAATCTTCTAATTGTAGTGAAAGATCTTCAATATCTCCCATAAAGATCTTCCCTTTTTTTTACCTAAAACATTTCTTTATATCCTGGGGAAAATAAAACATAAAAGTGTGAGCTCAAATGCTCAGTAAGGGTAAACAAAAGAGAAATCAATCACATCATATTCATAAGAACATAACTTTTGGAAATCTTAACCTGCAAAAGAGAGCATAATTTCATAACATGGGATAAATGAAATCCCAATAAACATAACTTAAAACATAAAACCTTGTGTCATACACACATAATCATAGAGAATCATTTCTTGTTAGTCAAGACTCATTGCCAAGACTATCTTAGTGGACAAAGTCCCTTTCTGAATCGAGTCACCCTCGTTTCAGTCCTGTTTCACTGAACCGGTATAACCTACCATTCCAGCCATGTCTATCTCATGAGATATGAAATCTTTACCCAATGCATTGGAGGGAGATATAGGTCCCACCCATCTTATAATGAATCCTTTCTTATGTGTTCCACATAATCATAAACCATACATCATAGCGTAACCCATGTAATAAAAATGGGATTCATAAACAACATGACATCATAAAACAATCCATAAAAGATAAACGAATTCATAAAAATATTTCCATCACAACATAATCAAATCCATGTAATAATAGGGATAAATACAAAACCCTTTTATTATCTTAGATGGAAAATAATTTTGATAAAATACTTGAACTCTATTTTTGAGGAAACTATCCTTTCTACTTCAAAAACATTTTTCCTTTCATAACATGTCATACGACTTTAAAATAAAAAAAGTTGATTAAAAATAAACTTGAAATATTGTAAAGGAAGCTTCTTGGAAATAATTTTTTAAAAATCCATTCATGCCGTATAAGTTAAAAAAACATTCTTCGTACTTTTGTCAGAAAAGTCAAAAAGTACCTCGTACGAAAAACGACAAAAGATTCCTTTCATATCTTTTACTAAAAACTCACCGAAGTGTAAAATTGGATTTTAAAAATTGTAGGTGGATGGAAATAATATTACAAATTGAGGAAACATGGATGTGGATGATAAAATACACCCCAGTAAACACTAAAGTATAAATAATCTCGGATAAAAATGAGATTGTGATATTTTCCCTTACCTTAGGTCCGATTTGCTTTGTACGTGTCCGAAGCTCCTGTATAATGGTTTAAATAATGTTATTGACTTATTCCAGAATCATACATATTGATATGATATCATATATGGTCATATTTTTAGCTTCTTGTTAGTAATATTTCGTTGTAAATTGTTACTCGGGTCTTTATTGCCTTTTGTTCTTATGTGTGTTTTGCCGAATAGATTCTTATTCTTCTATTAAGGTTATAGATACCTTATATCCATAATGGTATTAGTGTAACATATATCATATTTATTCATTCAATTCATTTATATAATTACTATGTAATGATGATCATGTAGAACGAGTCGCATCACATCGTGGAGACGGTATTCCGTAGGTACGCACGAGTGATGATATCATTCCTATGATCATGGAATTGTATTGGAGTATATATATATTATTTCAGTATCAATATTACTTTATAATAATCATAAATAGTTACTCATTACACCATTATACCCATCCTTGTAAGGTGGTTGTGGAAAATAGATTACACCACGGCGTGAAGACGGTATTCCGTACGTACGCACACGTGATGATTTCATTTTACCGTAAGATGGATAGAAGGAGAATTAGGGTTGTTTCATATTTATAATAACATAACAGTATGTAAGTAATACTGATGTTATTACTTTATTATGAAACAACTAAAGAAGAAGAAGTTGAAGAAGAAAGAAATTGAAAAGATCGGTAATGGATATTTCCTCTTCTTTGGAACGCCTCTTTGAATCCTCCACTTAGGGAACTAAGATTGGTCTTTGAAGAAGACCAGGACCTCTAGGATTATTCTAGAGAAGTTTAGAGTATAAAATGGAAGGGTTTGACCGAGCTTGAGTGTTCGAATTGGTGTGAGGAGGAGGGGAAGGAGGTGCCCTTTTATAAGGGAGGAGAGGGGCACCTTAGGGATATCTCAAAATATTATTTTATATTAAAGTCAAAATCGGTTTATAATGGTTACACAGGGTCTTATTTCGAAGCTAAAGTGGGGATGGGTCGAAATCCTATCAACCGATAGGATTTAGACCAGTTTAGGGTATTATTTTAACCTTATCAATTAGATTTTACTCTAAGTTAAATAATTTAACTTTTACCGTGTCTTTTTGTTTTCTTTCACAATATGGTTAATACACTTACTATAACATGCCAAACGAACCCCAAATTGTTTATTATTAATATATATATCCGTATCTAAGTCATTTGGCCGAACCATATATTTTTAGGATAAAATATCAATTAATAATATAATATTTGATTTAAAAACTATTTTGTGTCAATTTCGACACTATTTGATATATGATTTTTGTGAAAGTCATAACAGAATTATATGTTCGAACCAAGTGGATTAAATAAACACTAATATATCATATTAACCTATAAAATTAGTTTAATTCATAAAAAGTCTCAAATTGCATTTATTTTGGTGTTTATAACATAAATTATGTCAATATTTCATTAATAAGATAATTAGTGCATCATCATTGTGTCATAAATAAATTAAATTATTTAATGTCTAAAAATTATAAATAAAATACAATTATGTAGGAAATCGTTTTAGCTTTCTAATGAATATTTATAGTCGAATTTATGTTATGTATAACCCCATATTAAAAATGATTTACTTATTAAACATTGATTTTAACTATTTTAACCCTTCTTTAAATAAATTAATAATAAATGTCCTAATCTAACCCAAGTGGGCCTAAATGGTCATATTTTATTCCTAAGTTTTTTTTGGTCGAATAAACTTATCCAATAGAATTAGGAAATGTGTTAGGGTAATAGTAATATTAAATTTACCCTTAATTACCCTATTTACTTTTAACCGTGGTAAATAAAAGTAAAAAGTTACTATTCACCAAAAATTATTTTCATCTCATTGAACCAAATTTTACTTACTGACATCAACCGTGTCTCTCGGATTTTTGAAATTCCATTCACAGAAGCGGTAAAATTAAGTTTTATGAAAAATTCAGTTTTTTTAACTTCCACTTAGTAGTTTCACTATTCATCAAAAATTGATGTTTTTCAGAACAATGCCAAAATTTCATCCTAAGCTATATTTAATATTCCGAATTCAAAAATGAAGTCTATTTTACCAAATTCATAACAGAGAAGTTTCATTAATTATTTTTATAATTAAATCCCGCTGTTAAAACAAATAGCGTGTTTTTAAGTAACAATATCTATCAAAAGATTGACACTTGTTTATGTCTCGTTTAAATGTGAAATTACATCCAATGACAAACATTGTATTAAATTGTAAAAATTTATTCTAAATATACTTTAAAACCATTCAAATTAATAATTTATCAATATTATTTATTTCGATTAAAAAAGTTGTTTTTAATTATAATTTAGTAATTCTCACTATTCATCAGAATATGAAAGTTATCCGAAAAGTACCAAAATTTCACCTTTGGCTAAATTCGATACTCTGAATCCAAAAATGAAGTCCATTTTGAGAGATAAAATTTATAAAATTGAAAAAAAGGTTATTACTATTCATAACGGCTAGTTTTAATAATATTTTAATAGCATATCGTTGTTTCGTGAAACTCAGTATTGCGTACTACACACGCTATCGAGGAAGGTTGTGATTGCGTGTAATGCTAGGAAAGTCAAGGATGCGTGTTGTTCAAGCTCCTTTTGGTGTATCATACAACACAAGAAATTAATAAAATTAAAAAGAATATTTTTCATAAAATCTCGGGCTGTTACATTCTACCCCCCTTAAAATGAATTTTGCCCTCGAAATTCGTCGGGGTTATAAATGGTTTACTATTCGAAAGTTTCTTTAATAGAAACCCACATCGTAAAAAGGAATATCAAAACCAATCTTTAAAAACAAAAGAATGAAATGTAACGGTTACCCAAATAAACTAATCACTGGGTTTCCACATAGGTGAAAATATGGATATGGAAGAGAAATCTAACCACCATGTTCTGATGGAGAGTGGTAGAGAACATGGCTATGGAAAATCCAGTAATCACAAATCCATATATTTGTGATGATATAAGGTACCATCGGATTCATCAGGTATAAGATCACTAGGATAACATTTTTGGTTTTCAAGATCATTTCCCTAAAGTTGAAAATTTGCATTAGAATAAATATTACTTTATTTTGGTACAATCTCACTGTTGTTCGTGCCTTGAACAATTTCTACTTCATCTCTTAAATAAATGAAGTTGAATTTGTTATTCGTGAAGTGTTAGCAGATCATGTGATAGAATGACTGGTCATTCCATCTGTCTCAAACAAAAGGTTAGCAAAAATTATATACATAAGTCGATCTATAGTGAGATTAATCATATATGGTTCCTAAAATGGACTTATACTTCATATATCATACTTCTTAATATAATAAAACTAGTTTCTACTAAACAGGGACTTCCTGTAGGCCAGTGGTATGTGATAAAGTCCAGTCGCACTTCGGTTGTGGGTTCGATTCCCACACCCTTGTCCGACGTGATAGGCTGTCGCCCGTCCTGCAGGTTGTCCTTTTTCTAAAACTACATTACTATAAAATCCCATCAATAATATCGAAAAAAACTTTTATCCTTAAACAATACTAACTTATGTCCAACATAATCCATTCCAATCTTTAGGCTTATCCATAATACTGCAGTCCACTCTCATTACATAGTGAAAATGATTACCAGAGATTTAACACCATCGTTGATCCCCATATATCATAAGATATGTTTTGTTGGTCACATTCCAAACATTCAAAGTCCTTAATCGTGTATTCTCTTGAATACCTTAGTGAAAACATGAATGCAGTTAAAAGTTAACACTTTCCACATACCAAAATCCTTAAAATTCTATATACTCATACAATGATATCACTTAGTCCTTATATCAATCATGGGCTCATGAATACTGTTAAACATTTCATTTTCTCATTTTCCCTTCATTATGCGCATATCATCTTATTTCCAAAAATATCTCAATCACTTTGAATACCACATTAGACCAATACATAAATATTCCAATACTCCATGATACAATATTATTTTGGAATCCCATTACATAAACACTTAATCATTCCACCACATCATTGTCATATTCAACATCGCCAATAGTGATCGCATGTGACTTCCCTTTGTCCTTTGCCTTCAGTGGTTACTCATGTTGATCATCACTAACCCTTGGATTATGGAATTTATTAGCATAATGCCCCATTTCCTTGCACTTGAAACATTGAAGTGTTGGTGGTGCGTTCTCTGCAGTGTTTGCTTTATTCACATCATTAGAAATCCTTTTCCCATTACTTCAACACTCAGCTGCTCAATAACAT
This sequence comes from Viscum album, assembly GCA_963277665.1. Taxonomy (NCBI): domain Eukaryota; kingdom Viridiplantae; phylum Streptophyta; class Magnoliopsida; order Santalales; family Viscaceae; genus Viscum; species Viscum album. The sequence continues at coordinate 1,708,066,495 of OY728165.1, read as the reverse complement.
TCTTTTCCACACATAAAACATTTTCTAGTCCCTTTAAGACAATCTCCACCATGCTTCTTTCCACACTTTGTGCATAAGAAAACATTCACCTTCTTTTCACCATTATTCTGAGATTTCTCCTTGAAATCCATCTTTCGTTTCTTATCAAAACCATGAGATGGATATGTAACACCAACTTCCATTTCTACCTTGATAGCACAACGCACAATTTCTTCATAGCTATTGAAGTCTCTTATAGCTAATGTACTTCTAAGACCTGGTTTTAAGCCACTGAAAAATCGATCAACATTACTTTCAGGTTGGATGATAATGCCAGATGCATTCCTTGCAAGTCTTGTAAAATTCTCTTCGTATATACCAACAGATTCATCATCCTTCTGCTTCAGCTCACGAAACTCCGTTTCCATCTTTGTTCGAAGAATACGAGGGAATTACTTACTGAAAAACAAGTTCTTGAACTCGTCCCATTCCATGGACTCAATTTCATCTCTTGGCCTCGTATTCTTGATAAGATTCCACCATTGATCAGCTTCATCTTCCAAACGATATACTGCTAAGATGACTTTATCATGCTCAGAACATTGAAGAACCAAAAATATCTTTTCAGTGGTACTGATCCATTGTTCAGCAACAAGTGGATCAGAAGACCCACTGATAGAAGGTGGACATTGCCTCATGAAGGACTCAATAGATTATTGTTCCCTTCTCTTCTCATTTGGATGTCCAGAATGATTCATAGCTTGTGTAAGTATAGCAATAAGATTTTTCACTCCATCTCCGATAACATTTGTTTGTTCAGGAGGACAATCATTGCATTGTCCATTGCATTGATCAACACGGTTACTTCGGGTTCCAGCCATCGTCTAAAACCCAAAAAGAATAGTGTGAGAGGCAAAAATCATGCTAGGGAAAACAACATAATAAAGGGGAAGTACCTTAAATATCTAACATCTTAGGTTTAATTCTATTATCATTAGCATAATTCTAGTACTATAACCTATACGTATACTTAACCTTAGGGACATCCCTATACATACCTTAGAAATATCTCTAGGGATCTCACTAACGTTTTCGCATCCTAGTTTCCAAAGGTTGACTAAACCATTCCTCTGATACCAACTGTAGAGACCCGAAGCTTGACGTACATGGACATTACATTACTTTTGTGGAATAATTAATACATAACAAAAACAAACACACAAGGATCGTAATAGTTTAGTGTCTTTGGAAACTCGGAACGTAATCTTCTAATCGTGGTGAAAGATATTCAATATCTCCCATAAAGATCTTCCCTTTTTTTACCTAAAACCTTTCTCTATATCCTGGGGAAAAGAAAACATATAATGGTGAGCTCAAATGCTCAGTAAGGGTAAACAAAAGATAAATCAATCACATCATATTCATAAGAACATAACTTTTGAAAATCTTAACCTGCAAAAGAGAGCATAATTTCATAACATGGGATAAATCATAGTAGTGAAATGAAATCCCATTAAACATAACTTAAAACATGAAACCTTGTGGCATACACACATAATCATAGATAATCATTTCTTGTTAGTCAAGACTCATTGCCAATACTATCTTAGTGGACAATGTCCCTTTCTGAATCGAGTCACCCTCGTTTCAGTCCTGTTTCACTGAACCGGTATAACCTACCATTCCAGCCATGTCTATCTCATGAGATATAAAATCTTTACCCAATGCATTGGAGGGAGATATAGGTCCCACCCATCTTATAATGAATCCTTTCTTATGTGTTCCACATAATCATTAACCATACATCATAGCGTAACCCATGTAATAAAAATGGGATTCTTAAACAACATGAAATCATAAAACAATCCATATAAGATAAAGGAATTCATAAAAATATTTCCACCACAACATAATCAAATCCATGTATTAATAGGGATAAAAACAGAACCCTTTTATTATCTTAGATGGAAAATAATTTTGATAAAATACTTGAACTCCATTTTTGAGGAAAATATCCTTTCTACTTCAAAAACATTTTTCCTCTCATAACATGTCATACGACTTTAAAATAAAAGAAGATGATTAAAAATAAACCTGAAAACTTGTAAAGGAATCTTCTTCGAAATAATGTTTTAAAAATCAATTTATTCCGTATAAGTTAAAAAAACATTCTTCGTACTTTTGTCGCAAAAGACAAAAAGTATCTCGTACGAAAAACGAGAAAAGATTCATTTCATATCTTTTACTAAAAACTCACCGAAGGGTAAAATTGGATTTAAACAATTGTAGGTGGATGGAATTAATATTACATATTGTGGAAACATGGATGTGGATGATAAAATACACCCTAGTAAACACTAAAGTATAAATAATCTCGGATAAAAATGAGATTGTGATATTTTCCCTTACCTTAGGTCTGATTTGCTTTGTACGTGTCCGAAACTCCTGTATAATGGTTTAAATAATTTTATTGACTTATTCCAGAATCATACATATTGATATGATATCATATATGGTCATATTCTTAGCTTCTTGTTAGTAATATTTCATTGTTACTTGTTACTCGGGTCTTTATTGCCTTTTGTTCTTATGCGTGTTTTGCCGAATAGATTCTTATTCTTCTTTTAAGGTTATAGATACCTTATATCCAGAATGGTATTAGTGTAACATATATCATATTTATTCAATCAATTCATTTATATAATTACTATGTAATGATGATCATGTAGAACGAGTCGCATCACATCGTGCAGACGGTATTCCGTACGTACGCAAGAGTGATGATATCGTTCCTATGATCGTGGAATTGTATTGAAGTATATATATATTATTTCAGTATCAATATTACTTTATAATAATCATAAATAGTTACTCATTACACCATTATACCCATCCTTGTATGGTGGTTTTGGAAAATAGATTACACCACGGCGTGGAGACGGTATTCCGTACGTACGCACGCGCGGTGATTTCATTTTTCCGTAGGATGGATAGAAGGTGAATTAGGTTTGTCCCATATTTATAATAACATATCAGTATGTAAGTAATACTGATGTTATTACTTTATCATGAAACAACTAAAGAAGAAGAAGTTGAAGAAGAAAGAAATTGAAAAGATCGGTAATGGATATTACCTCTTCTTTGGAACGCCTCTTTGAATCCTCCACTTAGGGAACTAATATTGGTCTTTGAAGAAGACCAGGACCTCTAGGATTATTCTAGGGAAGTGGAAAGGAGAAAATGGAAGGGTTTGGCCGAGATTTAGTGCTCAAATTGGTGTGAGGAGGAGGGGGTGGAGGTGCCCTTTTATAAGGGAGGAGAGGGGCACCTTAGGAATATCTCAAAATATTATTTTATATTAAAGTAAAAATCGGTTTATAATGGTTCCAAAGGGTCTTATTTCGAAGCTAAAGTGGGGATGGGTCGAAATCAAATCAACCAATAGGATTTAGACAAGTTTAGGGTATTATTTTAACCTTATCAATTAGATTTAACTCTAAGTTAAATAATTTAACTTTTACCGTGTCTTTTTGTTTTCTTTCACTATATGGTTAATACACTTATTATAACATGCCAAACGAACCCCAAATTGTTTATTATTAATATATATATCCTTATCTAAGTCCTTTGGCCGAACCTTAGATTTTTAGGAATAAAATAACAATTAATAAAATAATATTTGATTTAAAAACTATTTTGTGTCAATTTTGACACTATTTGATATATGATTTTTGGGAAAGTCATAACAGAATTATATGTTCGAACCATGGTGATTAAATGAACAATAATATATCATTTAAACCTAGAAAATTAGTGTAATTCATAAAAATTCTCAATTTGCATTTATTTTGGTGTTTATAACATCAATTATGTCAATATTTCATTAATAAGATAATTACTACATCATCATTGTGTCATAAATAAATTAAATTATTTAATGTCTAAAATTTATAAATAAAATACAATTATGTAGGAAGTCTTTTTAGATTTCTAATGAATATTTATAGTCGAATTTATCTTATGTATAACCCCATATTAAAAATGATTTACTTATTAAACATTGATTTTATCTATTTTAACCCTTCTTTAAATAAATTAATAATAAATGTCTTAATCTATCCCAAGTGGGCCTAAATGGTAATATTTTATTCCTATGTTTGTTTTTGGTAGAATTAAACTTATCCAATAGAATTAGGACATGTGTTAGTGTAATATTAATATCATATTTACCCTTAATTACCCTATTTACTTTTAACCGTGGTAAATAAAAGTAAAAAGTTACTATTCACCAAAAAATATTTTCATCTCATTGAACCACATTTTACTTACTGAAATCAACCGTGTCTCTCGGATTTTTGAAATTCCATTCACAGAAGCGGTAAAATTATGTTTTATGAAAAATTCAGTTTTTTTATCTACCACTTAGTAGTTTCACTATTCATAAAAATATTGATGTTTTTCAGAACAATGCCAAAATTTCATCCTAAGCTATATTTCATATTCCGAATTCAAAAATGAAGTCTATTTTACCAAATTCATAGCATAGAAGTTGCATTAATTATTTTTATAATTAAATCCCGTTGTTAAAACAAATAGCGTGTTTTTAAGAAACAATATCTATCAAAAGATTGACACTTGTTTATGTCTGGTTTAAATGTGAAATTACATCAAATGACCAACATTTTATTAAATTGTAAAAATATATTCTAAATATACTTTAAAACCACTCAAATTAATAATTTATCACTATTAATTATTTCGATTAAAAAAGTTGTTTTTAATTATAATTTAGTAATTTTCACTATTCATCAGAATATGAAAGTTATCCGAAAAGTACCAAAATTTCACCTTAGGCTATATTCGATACTCCGAATCCAAAAATGAATTCCATTTTGAGAGCTAGAATTTCTAAAATTTAAAAAGTGGTTATTACTATTCATAACGGGTAGTTTTAATAATATTTTAATAGCATATCGTTGTTTCGTGAAACTCAGTATTGCGTACTACAGACGCTATCGAGGAAGGTTGTGATTGCGTGTAATGCAAGGCAAGTCAAGGATGTGTGTTGTGCAAAGTCCTTTTGGTGTTGCGTACAACACAAGACATTAATAAAATTAAAAAGAATATTTTTCATAAAATCTCGGGCTGTTACAGACACCACTTCCAATATAATGCCTCAAATGAAGCCATATGTATAGTAGAATGAAAACATTTATTATATGAAAATTCAACCAATAAAATATGTTTTTCCCAATTTCCCTGGTAATCCCGTGAACAAGCTCGTATCATATCCTCCAAGGTCTGAAATATTCATTCTGACTTCCCATGTAATTGAGGATTAAAATTTGAGCTAAAATTTAATTCAGTACCCAAAGACTTCTGAAGGGCCTTTCAAAAGATAAATGTAAACCTGAGATCACGATCAGATACAATGTAGAGGGGAACTCCATGAAACCTAAATATCTCTTTATCATACAACCGAGAATGATGGTATAAAGTCAAAGTATATCGAATAGGAATGAAATGACTAGATTTAGTCAATCGATCAACAATAACCCAGATTGCATTATTACCTCGAGATATATTTGGTAATCCCATAACGAAGGCCATGGATATATTTTTCCATTTCCACGCAGGTACCGATAATGACTGAAGCATCCCTTTTGGTAAGTGCCACTCTACCTTAACCTTCTAACAATTTAAACACATCACAGTAAAATCAATAATATATGTTTTAATTCAATCCAACTAGTAATACTCCCGAAGATCATTGTACATCATAGTACCTCCAGGATGAACTGAAAATGGGGAACTGTGAGCTTCACATAACAACTCATTCTTCAACATTGAATCTCAATGAATGCATAATGTTTTCCCAAACCTCAAAACCCAATCATTATCAATGTTAAAATCATGTAACTTTCCATTATTATCAAACTCTACCTTTTTATGTAACTCACTGTCTACCTTTTGTGCAGGCTTAATTATGCTTAATAGATATGATTTCACTAACAACTGAAGCAAAATAGAGAAATTTCCCTCACTAACAACTTTATATCCAATTTTCATCAAATCAAAAACCAAAGGATATCATTCAAAATGTAGCATGATTAATGAAGAATTACAATTTTGACTCAATGTTTTTACCACTTTATTTTTCCTTCTCGGATGGTAAAGGATCGTGCAATCAAAATCATTGATTAATTCTAGACATATCATGTGTCTCATGTTCAATTCATTCTATATGAATATATACTCTAACCATTTTTGGTCAGTATATATTTCACATTTCACTCCATACAAATTATGCCTCACAAATTATAAAGAAAAAATAACAATAGCTAATTCCAAATCAAGTGTCGAGTAATTTAACTAATCAAATTTCAACTGATGTGACTCATAAGCAATTACCTAATCATTCCACATAAGTATAAGACCAATTCCTTTCAGCGAAGCATCAATATAGACAAAAAAACACACCATTTCTGAAAGGCACTACCAAAACAGAAGAATTCACCAATCGTCTTTTGAATTCATGAAAATAATCATCACATTCTTTTGTCCAAATGATCTTAACACCTTTTCGATTAAATATAGTAATTTTACTATATAACCTCGAAGAATTTTCAACAAAACTCTAGTAATAACCTACTAAACAAAGAAAACTATGAATCTCAGTTATATATTTTGGTCTTGGAAATTTTTCAACAAATTTTTTTTTAGCATGATCAACAATTATGCCATTGTTTTAAACAATGTGACAAAGGAAATTATTTTTTTGTAACCAAAAATCATAATTTCTTAATTTACCAAACAAATTATTTTCATTTATGGTTTGCAAGAAAACCCTAAAATAACATTCATGATCCTCTTTACTTTTAGAATAAACCCAAAATATCATCAAAAAACACAACCATCATTTATCACCTGCGGAAACTTAGGCATCACTACAACAAATTGTTCAGTTCCAATTCCAACCATCACAGGTTGCTGAGTTTGTATTTCATTTATCTTTCTATTCCTTCCCATCACAACTTCCATTTTTCCACTATGATAAACCTTTAGGAACATATAAATATCTTGGGTGCATAAACATGGAAATCGGTAAATCCTTTATCATTTCAATATTAACAGAAATTATTTTATGGATATTAATTTAACAATACCCTAACTCTTAATGTTAACTGAGCCATGATCTGATACTAACACACATAACCTTGAATCAAATGAATAATTCACATTGAAGATATTTTCAGGTTTATAGTTTAAGGGAATTAGTCCATAACTATTTCATTACTTCTCAAAAATACAAAGTAGACACATCTACTCAGTTTCCATTTTATTTCACAAAATAAAAACTCTTTGAAAAAAAATGTCATGTCTAATTCCACATTTTTGACAACATGACTTTTCCTTGATCACATCCTTGACCCTTTTCATAATTAAGTCCTGTGAAAACCATTTCAAAACATGGTATGAGAATTAAAAGCTCAGTAAGGGTTGTAAAATAAAGAAAGAAATCATTAGTCTATCAATACATAGAAAACATAAACTCTTTTACATACCTTATGAAAACAAAATATTTATGAATAACACACAGTAATCACAAATCATAAAGGTAACTTGTGGCATTCATAACATACTTATATTGTATCTTTCACATCAACGTATGGAGTCCCATTTGGAATACCCATCACACTATATTCCCCAAATATATTAGGAGAAACATTAATATTTACCTCGGTCATGTTACCCAATGCATTGGAGAGTTATCTCGAGCTCACCCTCCCAAGGTTTATCACGAAACCACCAGTATACGTAAACAATTCCCAAGAACCATAACATATTCATAAAAAATAAAACAAACATAGAAGAAAGAAAAGATATCCACATTTCAATCACAATATATCATTTAAATATATTTACATAACAAACCACTTATCAAAACCATTTTCAATATCAAAATACGTAAAAAGGATATACGGTATTTATTTTCATTTTTTAAACATTATGTCTTGTTGTGGAAGCCAATATCAAATAATACATGCGGCGACAGAAAGGTCATCGTCACCTCTTACGTTAAACATAATCATTATTTTATTTTCATTTAGTAAAACGTCTCATTGAAAAATATTCCATTTGAATGAAATGAAAATTAAAAGGTGTTTATAAACCGTATAAGAGAAAGTCGTGTATTAAAATAAAATATGCCTTAATGAAAGGAGACTGAGATGAAGTCCCTTACAAAGATCATTTTGTAAATAAAATAGATCGATTATGTGTATTCACAATAAGCACACATAAATAAATTATAAATACATGATATGATATAAAATATCATTTATCATATAATCAAAAAATCTCATAAATAAGAAAGATAAAATCAACCCAATGAATGGGAATTGGGTTAAGAAGTTCCCTTAACTCGTGTCTGACTTGACCCGTTTGTACATTAATCTATTAAATAATAATCTAAAGTTAATTTCTATTTTCTTAAGAAACTTTTACATGTTTATTGTTCCATTAACATCACTTATTACTATGTTATAAATATTATGTAATCAATTAAGTTAATAATGGTCGTTTTGTCGATATTTGGTACTTGAGTCAAAAATGAACACCTTATAATTACAAGTTGTCCAGGTGGTCAATAGTCAATTATCTCCAGAATGATATTCATTATTTAGATATCATATATTTAATATATATTCAGTATATATATGTATTTTAATAGTACATATAATTTGTAGATAATAAATGAAATGCACCGTTCATGGAGATGGTAAGCCGTACGTATGCATGAATGCTACTTTTATTTCTATTTAATATTTTAATGGACTAAAACCATAATGATATATAGTTTTTTTTATAATTCCAGTATAATATAATGTTTAATATAATTAGATCCATCCTATATATTCCCCACATATGGAATTAACGATTCATATCGCTTTGAGGGGGCGGTTGTCCGCACATCCTCAAAGTAAATTATCACATTTACCCATAATGGAAACCATAAATGTATTTGATAAATAAAAAATAAAGAAGCATAAAGAAAACATAAACATAATATATTTAATATATAATTATAGTTCCATCTTGATGTCCAGCACGAGATGCGGTAGGAGATAATCAAACAATCATTGTTTCGTGAGGCGTTAGTTTTCTATCAATGGAAACTGTATGTTCATCACTCATTAGAAGGAGAAGTAAAATAAAATAAAAATAATTTAAGAGAAATAGTGACCTTAAATTTGGGTAACTCCCTTTGGTTTGAAAAAAAGGAATTCTTGAAGTGTCTTATTCTTAAGGTAAGGCTTCTAGGAGGAGGGGAGGGATTTTGAGAGATTATTTGGGTAGGGGTTTTATGATACAAGAGGCTTGAGATGTGTGAGGAATGAGTTAGAATTGAGGGCTTTTTATATGGCGAGGAGGGACTCTGTAGGAAAGTTTGAATATATTATTTTATTATAAACCTATATTCGGTTTCTAAAGATCCCAAACTCATTAAATTCAAATATAAAAAGACTCATGTTCGAAATAAAATCATCCAATAAAAATTGGACTGGTTTTGGATATTTTTTTGATATTTATAGTCTTATTTATTTCAATCATTTATTAATGAGGTAAATACTACATCATTATTATGTCATAAATAATTTAATTTCTTTGATGTCTAAAAATTATAAAAATACGATAATAAAGGAAATATATTTATATTCCAAACTAATATATATAGTAGAATATATTACTCATATAACCCCATGTAAAAATAGATTTACAAAAAGATTGTTTTTTATGTCATTTTTTCCATTAATTTAAGTTAATTAAAATAAAGTGTCATTATCACTCATATGTGGATCCATGGAGTCCTAAAATAGACCCAAGGATTCCCATGGTCTTTCATGACTCATCAAAAAAGGTTATGAAAAGAGTTAAGGTAATTTTTTATTATTATGATATTCTATTTATCATGAATTACCCTATTTAACTTTAACCATGGTAAATAAAATTCAATATTTACTATTCACCAGAAATTATGTTCGTCTTATTGAAACACATTTTACATAATAATGAAAACCATGTATGTTGTATTTTCAAAAATCAATTCACAGAAGTTGTAAAAAGCAATTTAAATGAAAAAGTATGTTTTCAACTACTACTAAGTGGTTTCACTATTCATCAAAAATTGATGTTTTTTAGAAAAATATTAAAAATTAAGCCTAATATATATTTGATATTCCAAATTCATAAATTATGTCTATTTTACCAAATTCAAAACATTAAATTTCCATTAATTAATTTTAAAATTTTTCAAAACAAATAACATGTTTTTAAGAAACAATATCTATCAAAAGACATATACTAGTTTATTTCCAATTTCAAAGTGAAATTAATTCCAATGATGAGAACTGGATTAAACGGTAATTATATATTACAATTTCACTATTAAAAAAAATTAAAATTTTAGTCTATCCATATCATTAAATTATAGTAAAATGTCGTATTGAATTAAAATACAGTATTTTTCGATATTCATCAAAAATTGAATTTTATCAGAAAAATATAAAAGATTTACCCAAATTAAATTTTGATCACCCAATTATAAAGAATAATTTTATTTTTTCAAATAGAACATATTAAAGTTACCAAAACTAGATTTAATGAGGTTTCCCCCTCAAAAGAGTTAAACTGACATTTTAGTGGATATTAGAGTATTTATGCTTGAAATCGAACTGTTTTCTTATTTTAAGACAATAACATTTATTGAAAAAATGTAAAAACATTTAACAAACATGGATAATCATATTTTAGTTAGTTATATTGATTCCTGCGGAAAAAATGGATCGTCATTAAGAAGCATTTAAAATAATAATATTAAATTATTAGTGTGCAACGTTAGATTTCAAAGTAACATGTTGTTGCAAATCGGGTAATCCATAGAACATAGAGTATCTTTTAATTTAAAATTAATATTTAATTCAAAAATATTAATAAAAATAAAAAAGTATTATTATTTATTTACTTTGGATGTTATACTATGAAAAAAAATAGAGGAAGAGCCATAAGAACTAATGGGTTCTTATAATTAAGAACAACCTACTTCTTATTAGAGGTAATAAAAAACAAATTTTGAGGAAGAAATTTTTGGGAGGGGAGAATATAAAACCTAGATAGATTATGAATTATTTTTCGTTTAAATTAATTCATCATCTTTTATTTATTTATATACGTGTAATTATTGGTTTTAAAATAATAATAAATTAAAATATAATTTAAACATGACAACTCTATCCTAGCAGTTATGTTCATGCGTATGAATAGTAGTAATATAATTAGTAAAATTATATGGTTTAACCATGTTTAAAATAAATTAAATGTGTATAAATTTATTATAAATCAAATAACAATCATTTTATAAAACTTGTGATATTTTTTGAAAATCAGTTTTTCTTTTATAAAAAATCGACATTGTTTCTTCGTATGCACTTATGATAAAATTAATTTTTGAAAATTTTATAAAATTTAATTTTAAAAATTCAATTTTTATATCAACATATCAAAATTATCTTAAAGTGATGTTTTTTTATTTTCTAAAAATTTAATTTTTCTGATAAATAGTGAAAAACATGATTTTATTTGAAAACATCATTCTCATTTAGATTATTTACAATGATAGTTTATATTTTTAATTTCTGTTATTGGTAAACAATTGAATTATTTTTATATTAAATAAATTTTTTGCTGTAGAAAAAATTTCATATTTAATTTTGATATTATTATCTTGTATACATATTTTTATTTTCTTTCTGGAAACCTGCTTTTTCATCAAATCGATGGGTATAATTTCAAATTGGATTATACAATTTACTTGAATTAATTTTGGAGACATTTATAACATTTTTGGGAAAAAATATTCTATTATATAATGAGAAAAAATTAATATTGATTTTTATAAATATTAAATGTAGTTAAAATTAATTACCATGACTAAGGTAAAATCTGATTTCACAAGGATTAAACTGAGAATACAAGGGTTAATAATAACTTGTAATATTTTACAAATACCAATATGTTGATATATTTAGAAATTATAACCATTATTGATTAATAAGGACACATTTAGGGGTATTTTGACATAATAAAAATGTTGAAGTAATTGATTCTATTTCCAAATTCAAGGTCTGCCATCTCTCCCACTTTTTAGTGTCCACCCTATCTACTTCCCTTTCACAGTTAAAACCCCATTTTTTTCAGAAACTCACTACCCAAATCACATAAATACACCCATTAAATCATATTATATTCCTCAGTCTGATCATAATTCTATCTTAGTATGGCTTTTTGTGCAGGCCAAAATAATTTTCCCAAGGAAGATGTAATGTTTATAAATGAGTGTTTTAATTTTATTTCATTATCCAAATCGCTAAAATTATAGTTAACCATTATTATATACTAAATAATGTATTTATTATATGATTAGATTTTATTTTTTTAATTTAATATCTTATATCCATACCATATTCAATAAAATATGAAACAAAACAATCAATCATGCGTATGACAAACTACTGCCACACAAACTGAAATAATTTATTTTTAATCACTAACATTAAGGGATGATTATAATGAGTAATTTAAAAAACATATATGATATTAATTATTATATTATTCTTATTTAATTATAAAAAATAATATTCCTTTTTTTATTATATTCTATTGAAAATAAAATAATGTTGGTCATATGTCTGACGAACTACCTCCATGCAAATAAATGTGATACATTTTGCACATATTCATTACATTAAAAAAGTAAGCATATATTTAAAGAATAAATTACATATATATGAAATGATATAAATATTTTTTGATTAATATCTCACCAAATTCCTTATCCTATTACTTGTTAAATAAATGATATCGTCTCTCATTAGTACGTACGACAAACTATCTCCATGACGTAGTGTGATTCAGTTTTCATGTACAACCATAATGAATGATTATAAATATATATATGATGAGTCATTGTAATATTAATAAATTTAATAAAAATAATGATATTATGGAACTACATAATATATTCAAGAACCTGAACATTCATGACCAAACAAGAATGAGAAAACAAGAGATTTAACACCCAAAACAATGGAAATAATGAATTATTATTAAAAAATCAGTAGTAAAATGTTATAAGGGGATCATATATGATATAATAAATTTTTATATGGTTCTGGTATATATTAATAAAATTTTTAAAAATATTATACATGAGGATAAATCATGTTAAAAAAATGGAAGCATGAGGTAATCGATTTTATATCAACTTCAATTTAGTTGAAAAGTATTAGTTAATATGACCTAAATAATTTTATATGTTGTATATTTTAACCAAATTATGTATTTAAAATGAATAAATATTTATTAATTACGACCCATGTTCCCATTCATTCTAATTCATCAAGTATTTAGAATTTAAAATTCAACAAATAGGTAAAAACTATTGTACATTCTGACATTCTTTTTTTTACTATAAAAATTATCGTGAAATAATAATATTATATTTATTTGTTTCATTTGGTGAAATATATTTCATGAATATCCATATTAATTGAATAATGGATATCAATATTGAATAAAATGTATTCCAATTTTACATACAATGTTTACTCAGAACGTTATTTGTTTAATTTGTGAAATATTGAAAATACTATATCCATTACACCGTACAAATAGTTAAAAATTTATAACAATTATTAAATAAAATAATAATAATTTGTATATGACGTTATGAGTATGGCCTAGTTTTAGATAGACCCTCTATGCATTGACATGTCTCTTGAGAAAAAATATTTGGTAAAATAAAATGGATTTTTACCCTGTAATATAATTTAGTCTTGAGTAGTGTCTTGAAAGTAAAGGTATCATAATACATTTGGTCATGATTTCCAATAAAAAAAATTTATTCATTGATAATTAAAATATTTATATTATCTATGATATTTTCACTATGATATTCTCTCAAAATGAATTTCATTATATTTTTTTATTCAATGGAATTTATTTTCTAATATTTACCCTCCCATAATGTTTAGTACTTATTCAAAACTGATAATATAGTTACTGATTAATTTAAATGTATGTTTAGTTGTTTTTGTTTCCATATTTATAATGATTCATTGATTTATGATATCTTCGCATGTATGTAACACTTAATAAAATATTCAATTATTTAGAATGGGATTCCTTATATATTATTATAATGCATTAAATTAGACATCACCTCTCGGATTGATGGATTGAGTTAATTTCACATTAAAAAACTCAATGGAAACTATAAAAAAATTCAATATATTTTTTAAAAATCATAGATATAGAAAAAAAATGTGATTCGACTGAAGAAAGTTATGAAATAGATTTTTATTAAAAACATATTTTCATTCTCCTGAGTAAATTAGAAGTGAAAAAATAATAGAAAATATATATTTCCTATAATTATCAATATCATAATAAAAATTTTGAGCATCTTAAGATACGTATCCTCTGTTTTCATCGTTGGAAACTTAATTATAAACAATCTTGTTAAACCAAATGGTTATAACATTAATGCATTTTTTTATTTGGTAACAATTATATCATAATATATGTTAAAGGAATAAAATATGATTGATATTAAAATCCCTGTAATATTTATAAAAAAACATAAAATACATTGTTTGTTAGTATATACATCACACATATGAAACAAGTGGTAAATATAAAATGAGTCAAACAAAAATAAATATGAGATGGATATCCTATACCTGATATGGTAACTATTTAGCATATGACCGATGAAACTATAGCATTAAATGATACATAAAATATGATTATAATGTGTAAATGTTTATATAAAATATAAAATGTTCTATATAAAAACCTCATAAAATGAGATAGTTGCATAACATAATAAATGCCCCAAAGAAGACGATTTGAGATGAAATTCCTTTACCTTAGATCCATCTTTATTCATATTCATTGGAACATCTTTTATAATAAAAAAATATTTGTTATAAATATATTAATGAACCATAATTATATTTTAAATACCATATATGATTTATTTATATCTTTTTATCATCCTTTTATTAACAAATATTTTTAAAAATCACTGTTCTATGTGATATTTACTTAGTTTTTCATGTATATTTTGTATCACTAGTTATACTCCTTTTATATTAACAAGAGTTAATTTATCTCAATAGTTTAAATAATAATATGATTATATTTTATGTTCATTATATATATGTTTTCAATAATTTATCAAAGTATAGATAGAAAAATGAGCCTCACTGTTCGTGGAGACAATAGGTCGTAAACATGAATGAATGATATTCCAAATTTTAATGGGTGGAATGATAGAATGATAAGTATTAATTAACCATTAAAGGATCATTATTATAACATATAAATAATATATTTTCCATTTATTCATACTAATTACCATCCATGAAATATATATATGAAAAATGATTCATATCGCTTCGTGAAGGTGGTTGTCCACTCGTACACATAATCGATGTTAACATTTCCCAATAGATTGGATGTTAAGAAGGTAGATGTGATATTATAATTCTCAAAGATTAATTTATTATAAATATCATAAAAATTTATTAAATCCCTCATAATACGTATCTATAAAATATTGTTCTGAAAAATTAATCTCATTGTTATGTGGAGATAATAAGCTCTATATATCAACAAGTGATACAGTCACATCTCATTTTATAAGAAAATATTCATATAAATATTTTTTAAAAAAATATTAATAATAACATTAAAGAATATTGTGGTTAATTAATTTATTATTTTATGACAATACAATATATATAGATTAGTTATAGAGGTATGGAAAAGAGTGGGATTAGTTAATGTGATTACCATTTCTTTGAAATTAATCCATTAAATCTTCTCTAGTGGGCTCCAGGTTAGTATATTGGGAAGTTAGGGGGGATTTTCCCTATTATAATTATAGTGAGGGGATATTTTGGAATTTCCCAAAAGATTAATTTATTATAAATTAATTCAAAAGAAAAATGCCTCAACATGTTCACGTACTCAAAGGTAAAGTATGATAGGGTTTTAATCCCATCAGAAAATAGTATTTAGACAAGTTTTGGTGTCATTTGATGAATTATCATTTTTATTAACCTTTAGTTAACAAATTTTAATTTTAAAGGTGGTAAAAAATCTTTCAATATGAAAGGTTTAAATTGTAACATATAAGTTGAATATTGGGACATAAGTGGCCACATTATGATATATTAGACAATATAATATCAAACATGTCTTACTTAAGGATTATAATGTTTTGTATATAATTTAATGAAATCGTATTTCGAGAAAATATCATTATTATCAATTTCAAAATAATTCAGTTAATTTGATTTTAAATATATGAGAAAAGTGTATTTTTAAATATAATATTTTAAAACATCCTATACATGGTATGTATTTATATAAAATTCATGGGATGTAATAATTATTTAAATATATATTATTTTTAGTATTTTTATAACCCTTTTGTTTTATTATTATATTATTTAAATTATTGTTATGTGGGCATTGTTCAAGAGTTTAAAGTATTTATTTAAAAACATAAATTTATAAATAAACTAATATCATAGACATATTTTTATTATTCTCAAAATACCCATTTATATTCATTAAATATGTATTTAAACACACATATATATTTCATGATGTCTTATTTAATTACTAATTTTTACTTTTCCTATCTTGTCCATGCATTGCCCAAGAATCTAGAAAAGAAACTTTTTATATCACAAAAAAATTAATGTATTACCATAATAATAGTCTATAAAAGTAAACATTTAATAAATAATTTTTTATCATTGAATTATTCTATATCAAATATTATCTTTAGTGTCCCAAATTTTACGTCTCCATCATTGTGAATGCTCTACATCAGCACAAAAAATTAATTTCATATTTATCATAGAATAATTAAATTTATTTTTGAATTATATGTGTATAATATTTTAATTATTATTTTTTTATATTTTAATTATTGTATAAGTTTCATAACTTTTTATATTTTCCTTATGTCTTTCTGATATAATAAAAGGCTCTATATTTCCAAAAAAGTACATATTTTTTATTATTCACCAAAAAAAAGTTCAAATCATTGTTGTATAAATTTTAATTTTAGAACACAACAACAAATTAAATTTTATCTTATTCAATTAAAATATGTGATAAAAATTAATTTAAATATAAATTAAAAAAACTCAAAGAAAATATGATTTTAGAAAAAACAAATTATATGTGTATAAAAATGATATTACATCACATTCTACAATAAAATTGATTCTATTGAACATAATTGTATCATTTAGGAAACAATATACCTAATAACACATTAAAATAATTTTATAAAAAAATATAATTTTTAAATTGTTTTTCTAAAATATAATTTTCAATAATGTTATTTATTTTTTACTATTCACTATGAAATCTATATTTTTACAAAAAAATTGATGAAACTGACCCTAAGATAATTTTAAAATGAAGGTTTAGAAAATATTATTTTTTTATTTTATATTATTCCAAATATATTCAGAAATTAATTTGATAATTTTTCAAAAAAAATCAATAGAAATCATTTTTGAGGAATGCATGTTTGTGAATCATGAAATAACTGTACTAAAAATTGTGTGAATATTTAATAATAACATGTCAATAAATTTATATTAAGTCGAATATTTATATATATTTCCTCAAGAATATAATCACATTCATACCCACCAATTTTTTGGATAGTTTATAACAATAAGATTATATAATTTTATTTTCACAGTCTATCATAATTCATTTAATTTTTTTGTTACATGTAATTTATTCCATTGATGAAATGTAATTATTTAAAGTGATGTATTTTCTAAAATCGGAGGGATTTGAAATTTTGATATAAGCAATAGCTAAAGAGGTTCCCCCAACAGTTAAGGTGGAAAAGGAAACTTCCTTACACGATCCAGATATACTATAAATATAATTGACAATAAAACATGTTTTTTATTTTTAATGGAGAACGGGTTATAAGACTAGAGTGTCTCGTTAGTCTATCTTCAGTGTAATCTTATTGTCTGAATGTTTTGTGCAAGGAATAATGAGGAACATTATTATTCCAAATTTATTTGATTTGGGATAAAAAACAATTGTAATTGAAGTAGTATATAAAATTCGTAACTAATGTATACCAATTAATGTTGTGTTCATGGTTTGTCCACTGATTTGAAGTAGAAAACAAAACTGTAACCCCTAAGGGAGAAAACACATATAGGCTATTGTAATCATGAATTCCATGAAATATAGAGCATTAGTAATATAAAAAAAAGTATATGCTTAGTTATATTAAACATAATTATAAACCGTTTCTTATTATCTCATACTTATTATGAAAGGGGGGGTGTGGGTTGATGTGAAAATGTGTTAAAGGGGGATATTTATGCTTTACATTGAAACATGTTTTATTGTTTGTTAATGTGTGTGAAGCATAGTTTTTATTATTGGGAAATATATTTTTTATGAAAAACCTAATATGAGGTATGATAATATTTGATCTTTTTTCTTTGGATTGGAATTTAAAATAAATCACTATTTTTAGTAAAATACATATTATTTTCTACAATATGTTTTCCCATGTAGACTAAGAGTGGACTGACTAACGGTTCATTTCTACAAACCCCAAGTGGTTCAATACTTATCTTAATAGTGTTTCAACATGTGACATGAACCCACTATTATCATTGAATTTATTATTTATAAAGGGGAGAAATATGTGATCTTTTTTATCAGTAGAAGTATATGGTGGTATTTATAGTAAAATATAATGTTGTTGATCGTTTTCCCCCTTGGATAAATTGTATTTATTTTCATTAAGTAACATAAAATTAGTGTTATAAAGATTATAATATGTGTTTTTGAGCAGATTTTATGTTCTAAAAGAATTACATGTTACCTGGAATGGGTTTGTCTAATGTTTTTCAATAATAGTAGTGGAAAAGTTCAATACGAGTTTAAAATTTCCATTGATGATTGTGTGATGTTATCTTTAGAATAAAAAATAACATTTAATGAAGGATATGTTTTTTGACAAACCAAAATTATATCAATGAAATTTCATTTATTATAATTAGGTTATATAGTATAAATCACGTAAATATACCATAGATATTACAATACAATAATTTTAAATGCGGAATTAATGAAATAAGAGCTATTTTTAGAAATTAACGACCCAATACCTATGTTCTAGTAATGTGACCCTCGGAATAGTAATGTGACGATCAGGAATATTAATCCTTAAAATACAATATTAATGTCACGAAATAAAGTATAAATAAAATTTTGATATTTTATAAATTTAAATATGATATATTAGTAATATTTAATAGGTGATTTTTTTTTAAATTCTTAAATTAAGTTTTAGAATTTTTCTAAAAAGTATAAGATAAATTACAATTTTTAATTAATGTAATTATTTAGAAATTTTTTTTGTATAATATATCTTAATATATTATTTTTTGTATTATTATTATATGATAATTATATGATACCTTGATTAGTTTTTAATTCTGCCATAATATTTTTTATAATTTTAAAATCAGAACTTTGGGAAGAAATGATGATTGTGAATAAATATTAAATTTCTCATATTATTGAAATTTGTTTCATAAAATGCAGTCATTTTTTTAAAATATATAGAATAAAAAAATTTATTAATTTTTTGTATTCTTATACAATATTTGATTTTTTGTTGTATAGTGAAATATGATAATTTATGTTATTTAAAGTTATAAGTAAATAAATGAATTTTTTAGTCGGGCCAATTTAATGGATGATTAATGTTGGAATTATATTGAATTCACATTATCCAGTTAATCTATTTAGATATAATAATAAATTTTATCCATATTCATAATCCAAAATAATTAACAAATGAATAAAATAATCATACAACACCCCTAACCACCCCTATAAATACAACACCTCATCACCTATTCTCCTCACACTATAAAAACATTTGATATCTTTAAAATTATACAAAATCTACTTTCCATGCCTCTATTTATATGTCCAACAGACATTGGTCTCAAGAAAATACAAAACTCAATTCACTATAGAGGTTCTGAAAGAGAAGATGTTCAAGAGGCAAAATCCTCTATCACTTTGTTTTAATCTCTTTTCAATTTATTTACTTATGTTATCCTTCACACACCCCCTATCACAAAGTATCATGATAAATCTAGTATAATATATATACTATACTTTTATTTTTTTAATGGTATATCAACCGTTATCACTTTCTATCCCCCTTTTGTTATAAAAATGAAAAATTCAACAATATGGGGTCAATTCACCACCTTCATGGATGATGATTTTTTGTTTTCTAATAACCCTTTCAAGGATGGTAGTAAAATCATTTTAATTGTTATAAAAGATTTCATAATTTATATTGGAACTTACATAGTGTTTTAGAAATAGTTTATATACATAATATAAAATAAAAAAAAAACTATAGTTCATGATGATCGAAAAGACGTGAAAATAATATAAACAACTATAATTAAAATTATATTTATTGAATCATCCTCAAATATAGATAAAAAACGATATAAATGACCATTTAATATTCTTATTTTTATTTAATATCATATAACATTATTTTGGGAAAACTATTCAATTTTTTTCATGATCTTTCATACATGTATAGATATTGACCAATCATGAAAACAAAAAAAAACAAACATACCCGAATGGCCATATTAAATCTTATAACATTTCAAAAATACCATAAATGATATTTATAATATTATAATAAAGAATATATGTATTAATATTTCTGAATTTTTTAAATAATATATTTAATTTGAATATCTAGATCATTAAGTACCATTGTAAAACACTTTCAGACATAATGTATGAAAATCTATATGAACATCCATGTTTCCCTTTAGTTTACACATTCTCTCTCTTTAAAAAAATATAATTAATAAATATTATTATGTAATATTACTAGATTCTATTAATATGTTCCAAACATAATTACCTATCTCAACTCTTCTTTTATTAATGTGTAATTTTTTTATAGGATTTCCTTCTCATTTACTCCTGATGAGGAAACCCGATTGATTGGAACATTCTAATTTCATAAAAATTTTCATGTTCATTACATAATCTGTATAAAAACCATAATTTTTCAAAAAAATCTGAAATTTTATCATGAAAACTATCTTATTATTTTTCTATTTTTGTACTAATTATTATTCCTTTTTTGTTTCAATGATTCATTAGAATTTTCCCCTAACCAACACTAAAGTGTATCATTACAAATGTTTATTATACATTGTTTTTACAAGATTTCACATCAGTTTGAAATAAATTATCATGATCCTTGTCTATTTTATCTTATGTATTTTTATTTATGTTATAAATCCATTATTTCATGTAAACCATTATGACCCACCCTTTGGTTTTAGTTTATGACATGATTATGATACCCATTTCTTTACATGGGTAACCCTTGTATGTAATCCTTATATATTATTTTCAATGTGGCACACATATTCATATACATGTTATTATGGGTGACCATAGATATCACTCAAATTCATTGTGTAATGTTTAGTACCGTGAGATGTCATGTTGGGTCATAGAGTAAGCCTGATTCATTTAAGGGAGTTTTCCTTCTTCTACAATGGTTTTGGCTGTTAATATTGACTTATGCTCAACCATGTGAAATTGTATTAGTAGTTAGCCTTCAGTCGTGATTATTTCATGTTTTATGTTGTTTCCACATTTTTATTACTCCATGATTACATGATCCCATGTATATATGTTATACTTTCATATGTTTATTTATGTTCCATGATTCTTTATCTCATATTATTATTCCTTCTAACATATGTTCAAGGATTTATTCCTATGTTTATTCACAAAATGGGATTTTATATCATCCCATTGTTCTTGTATTCAAAATGTTATCCTATTTTGATATAAGTTCACAAAGGATGTCAGGAGCTGATTATGGAGATTAAATAAAAGATATTTTTATTTTGGTTTCATGCTATCTAAATATATACCCATTATTACGAGGATAATACAATTTACTATCTTTGAGTTGTAATTTATTGTTCATTATTCTTAAAACCATGAAATATTATATATAAAAAACCTAGGGTCTCTGTAGTTGGTATTATAGAAAGGTCAAGTTATTTTCTGGAGAGATTTAGAGTAGTGTATTTTAGTAATAACCTTAGGGATAATTTTATCACCATGGATATCCAGGATTAAATCACGGGGAATCAAATTTTAGGATATATTTCTTTAGTTACAAGTCTATCCACCAATCTTCCATGTTTCATTTTTTATTCTTACTATCTAACTATTCAAGAGTCGATAATTGTAATTTATTTTTGATAGTTATTGGATGGAAATAAGAGAACCCATTCCTATAATAAATATGATAAGAAATGTGAATATTTCCTTAATGAAATTCCAATTATTATGGTAATGGGAGATCAAAACATCAAGACAGTAAAGGCCAACTATATCATGTTATGCATAATTAGTTCAATAATGTGTAACACCACCCTTCTCATATGAAATATCATGTTATGTTTGAATACTTAATGTGAAAATTCCTTCCATCTTTAGTGGATTATAAAATCCCATCATCACAGAACAATGGATTTCCACCATTGGGAATATAATTTATATCCTCCAGTTCTTCGAAGAAGAGAATGTTTAGTTGGGGGTCTATCATTTTGATGGGGATGTAAATTATTGCTGGACACTGATCAAGAATACAATCACTTAGGATAAAATAGGTTACATGGAATTATAATCATTTGAAAAAAAATTCAATAAATATTTTCCCAGAACACTCCCTCTTAAGACGGAATGAGAGTTTCTCAAACTACCACAAAAGGAAGACGAGTCTATTAAAAAATATGAGGAAAACATCAAAATATATTCATGATACAACTATGGATTTTTTGTTGACATTGATTGAAATTTGGATAAATTATTTATTAAGATTATGTTGATTTTTTGAAATGATTTTATGATTTTCAAAATTGACTGTTACGAGGAGACTATTCGATGTTCCATTAAGTATTAGAAGGAGATTGAAGATTCTTAGTGAACTTATGATCCTAGAGGTAAAAATATAAAATGGAGTTTAATAAGTGGTATAAAGTGATAACTCCCATGATTTAAATAAAAAATAAAATCCCACGGGTCAAAATTGTGTGAAGATTCATCCTAATAAATTTATACTGGGAACTATGTGATGCTTCAACTGTGGATTAGTGGGGAAGCTGACTAATAACTTCCAAAGTTATATGAAGAATCCCACTTATTTGGAAGAAGGAAAGAAGGTTCTTACCAATACTCAACCTTTTGTGAAGTGTTTCAAATACAAGAAACATGGACCTTGTGAAATCTATTTCCCTATTCCAAGGGTTTATAATGGTTATCAACAACAACAAACTACAAGAAAAAATGAATAAAATAATCTATTACTACAACTGGGGTGGACAAAGATAATGATATGGTGATATGTATACTGGTTATACATTCAATAATAGTGAATGTACTGTTTAATTGTAGTTTTACAAATTCATTCATATATATGATTTTTAGTAGAACAATTCCATAACCTCATCAAAATATGAATGATGAGATATATTTTAGACCAAAAAGTGAGGCAATTATTTCATCCAATCTATGTAATTATTCCTCGATAAATGATTGTTGACCAAACCTATTAGAAAATAATGGCTTTCATCCTGTAGTGGATTTCAATGATATATTGGTCATGGATTGGTTTTATTTATATAAAGCCCACATCAAATATTAGGAAATAGAGATCACTCTTCACATCCCAAGCCATCCTACAATTCGGTAAAAATGTATTGTGGAGGAAGAATCTCATTCAGAATCCTAATCTCATTTATTGATATTATTTCCGTATGAGAAATCATATTTATATCTAATAATTGATAAATATAGAGAATCATTATTTATGACATGATCATTGTCAGGGAATAAACTGATGTGTTCCCTGATGAAATTTCCAGTCATCCTCTTAATTGAGTGTTTGAGATTTCAAGTGTTCATATTTTTGGATCTCTGCATATATCCAATACATCATATATATGGTCACCATTAAGGTGGATTAGTTGATGAAGTAGTCACAAGAAAATTTGGATAAGGGTTATATAAACCTTGGTGGTTTACCATTATGTGCACAAGTCATATTCATCGTGAATAATAATTTATTGATGTGACTCTTTATTGATTATCATGATATAAAAAATGATAATACTAAATAATTATCACCATCCATGGATATATGACATGTTCGATCAACTCTATGGGGAAAAGTATTTATTTATGTTGTTCCTTCAGAGAAGATATCAATAATTAAAAATGATTGGAGAAAATATTTGAAAAACTATATTTAGAATTTTTATGAACACTATTAGTTCAGAGTGATTCCCTTTGTACTTGCTAATTCTACATCAATTTTATTGGATTTACTATTTAGAGTCTTCATATATTACAAAAAATGTGGAATAGTTTATTAGTGATATTATGATATACTTTATGAGATTGGTGGAACATGAGATGGATTTGAAAACGGTGTTGATGACTTTGTGATGGGGGAAACTATATAGAAAAACATAAAATGTGAGATCTATATGGAGGAAGTATCATTATTGGGTTATATTATCACCATAAATGGAATATATATGGACCCTTTTAAGATAAAATAAATCGATGAGTGCCAAGGAAAACATCTGTTAAGGATATATATAACTTCATTTGTCTAGTTGGGTACTACAAGAGATTTATGATTCACTTCTTACAATTTGAAAACCCACTAACCAAACTAAATTGGAAGGTAGAAAAGTTTCTCTAGACCACTAAATGTTAAGAATTCTTAATAGAGTTGAAAATGAGTCTTATCACAATAATAATACTCACACTACTGCCAATTGAGGAACCCATTGTGTTATACATAGAAGATTCAATGAAGGGACTTGGATGTGTACTAATAAAAAATGATAAAGTGATAGCCTATGCCTCAATGATATTTAAGATCCATGAATAGAAATTTCTGACATATGATCTGGACCTAGTATCAATGAATTTTTATTTGAAAATCTAAGGGAACAACCTATATGTATAGAAGTTTGAAATATATACCGATCATAGGAGTTTAAAATATATATTTCTATACAATGAACTCAACATATGTCAAGGAAGATGGTGGATCTAATCAAGGACTATTGTTTCTTTATTCACTATCATACTAAGAAGGAAAATAAGGCAGATATTGCTCTTAGTTGAAAAGAACCTACTAATCTATTGATGGATCCGATTGAGAAAAAAACTATCTTCATGGATATCCAAACATTTATTTTTAAATCATAATAACAATTAATATATCCAAACTTTCCAAAATTACTTCCTAGCCATCTATCCAAGTTAATATTAATAAGGCACAAAGGGATGATCTGGACCATCCAAAGGAGGTGAAATCAACATTGAAAGAGTACTTACAAGAGTTCTATATTGATGATTATGTTGTGATTTGGTCAAGAACAAGGCTATATGTGACATCAAAAATTTGATAAACAAGTGTATGTTAGATAATTCACATAGCTCACCTTCTTCCATCTATCCTAGGATTCCCAACAAGCATCGTGATATTTTGTAACCCTTATAGTGGAATAACATTAAGAAGGAGATTGTGGAGTATATATCAAGGTGATTGATTTTTCACCATGTTAATGTTGACTGATAGATGTCCAAACAAATTATGCAGCCACTTCATATGAACACATGAGAATAATATATTGTCACTATTAAATTCTTCTTAGTCTCCAAAAAAAATCCTATTTAAACAATGTGATATAGGTTGGGGTGGATCAACTAAAAATGAACATCCACTTTATTATTATTACGGATGATCATTAATTTGAACATCTTTCCATTATAAATAATCATTAAGTGGTGAGGCTCCATGGGGTACCATATTATATCATCAATGATCATGATAGAAGGTTCACATAAAAATTCTAGATATTCCTTCACCATGATTTTTGTACGGAATTGAATTTTGGCATAACCTATCACCTACAAACTAATGGCCAATCTGAAGGGACTGTTAAGATCATTGATGAAATTATAATAGCCTAATCAATGAAATTAAATGGTGGAAGTGACAATAGTACCACATTGGATGAGTTCTCATATAAAAAAGCATCCACTCGAGTATCTAGATCCCTCCATATAAAGATATGTATGGAATTTTATATTGAAATCCAACTTGTTGGGAAAATGTTGGTGAACGAAATCTACGAGGACCAGATCTTGTGTAAGAGATGAAATATAAGTTTAAATCCATCCATCCCCACATAAAAATTGTCCTAATTAGGAAAAAGAGAAGTGATGATAACCATTGAAGTGGAATAGATTTTGATTCTGGTGATAAGGTCTTTCGATAAATATCACCAGGGAATAGAGTCATGAAATTTTCAATGAAAATAATGTTTAGAGCCATGTGAAAAGACCCTTTTAAGATCCTTGATCTCATATGTGAATTTTCCTATCATTTTTCACTTCCAAAAAATATGGATCATGTCATCGATGTGTTCTATGTATCTCTCCTAAGAATTCCATACCTGACCACTAACATGTATTGAATTAGGAGGTGGTACAATTGGAAAATGAGCTCTCAAATGAAGAGAATCTAGAAAGGATCATAGACCTAAGAGATAATGTTCTACATAATAAAACAACTCAACATATCTATATGTTGTGGAGGAACCATAAGTATGAAGAGGTGACATGTGTACTGGACAATGAAATGAAGAAGTACCCTCACATTTTCTCAG
The DNA here is from genome assembly GCA_963277665.1 of Viscum album. Classification (NCBI taxonomy): domain Eukaryota; kingdom Viridiplantae; phylum Streptophyta; class Magnoliopsida; order Santalales; family Viscaceae; genus Viscum; species Viscum album. The sequence goes on along the minus strand of OY728165.1, from coordinate 1,708,039,547 downwards.
TGAAAAACACAAAATTAAATTTTGCGGAAAAAATTTCATAAGTGTGGAAGAATGTAATTGGCCAAAATTATATCAACAAAACACCATTTTATAAATAATTTATATATTATATATCACAAATACATCACATACATTACAAAATACATACTTTATAAAAAAATATCAAATGAAATAAGAGGCATCTGAAGAAATTAAGAAACCTATACCAGTGGAATAGAAACACAACCCCAAAATAGTGATGTGACCATTATGAATAGTAATCTAGCCGTCAAATTAGTAACATCACCTATGAAATTATACATAATATTTTATTATATTATAAATTAAAATATTATATATTTTTATTGTTGAATATTAAAATAAATGTTTTAAAAATAATAAATTATGTTTTGGTATTTTTGTGAAAAGTGAAAAATTATTTACCATTTTATAATGAAAATTAATATAAATAAAAAATATTTTCATAAAATATTTTAATGAAATTTTTATTTTGTTTACATATAATTATAATATATCTTTTCTAGTACATATTTTATTTTTCATAGTGTCATTAAATATGTTATAATTTCAAAATTGGTATTTTTTTAGTAAACAATAAGTTTAATTAAAAAGTATAATTCCCATATTTAGAAAATTATTTTCAAAAAATTTACTAAATTTTTAAAATATAATCATCTATAAATTATTGTGGTGAGTTCTTGATCTATTTTCTAAATTTTTGAATTTTTAGTGAATATTGAAAAACTATAATTTAAGATATTTTATATAATATGTATACAAAAAAATTGTTGAGTCTTGCATTATATTGGTAGACATTATTTATTACTCACATGATCTAGTAACATTATTATGTCACATTATTCAATAGTATTAATATTATTGAGTCCATGTAATAAACAAATGAATAATATAATAAAAAACACACCTATTATCCCTTATAAATACCACCTCTGACCAACTCATCTCCTCTCAGCTTCAAAGCAATGAATCATGTCCAAATTATACCCAATACTCTTCCAAATACACTACCCCATGTATAGGATCCTTTTGTCTGAACAAATTACGAATCCAAATTTCATATGGATGTTCTCATGGAGAAGAAGATTAAGAGGCAAAATCCTCCATCCATATTTCCTTTAATATAATTTCAATTTACTTCCTTTACTTAACCTTCCCACAACCACCTTTTACCAAAGTAACATGATAAATTAGTTATTATATATATACTATATTTTTATAATTTTAATTTTTTTTATCAAAAATCAATTTTTTTCTTCCCCTTTTGTTCTGAAAATGAAAACATTATCCATAAGAATTGAAATCACCACCTTCAAAGACATTGATTTTTCGTTTTCTAATAACTCTTTCTAGAATGGTCATAAAACCATTTTAATGGTTAAAAGGGATTTGAAAATTTATATTATAAGTTATTTAGTGGTCTATAACTAGTATATATACCTAATAATAAATAATAAAACAACTATATTTTGTGATGATTGAAGAGACACCAAAATAATCCAAATGGTTATAATTAACATTTTATATAATGAATAATCCTAATATATGGAGAAATTATATATAATACCATTTAATATTATATAATTTATTGAATAATACAAACCTTCAATTCTAGATATATATTTCAATTTGACATTATATTTCATACATGTATACGAGTGAACCATTCTTGAAAATCAATGAAATGAACACTCCCAAATTAAGAAATTGAATATTATAACACATAAAAAAGACCATAAATAAACATAAAGAAATAATAATAAATCAAATACATGAATAAAAAGTAACTAATAAATTAATTTATTTATTTAATTTTATTATCTAGGATACTAAGTACAAGTATAGAACGCTTTAAGACACATTATCATGGATTCTTACTGAACCTCCATTTCTTCTATAGGGATGTATTTTTTCTCACATTACCCCTTTTTAATTATTAATTATTATTTTTAATCCTACTACATTTTAATTTTATGTTTGAAACGTATTTAACTAACTCAATTATTCTATCGATTAAGTGGAAATGCATGATTTATAAGATTTCCTTTTTCATTTCCACCCGATAAGAAAGACAAATTAATGGGAACTTCCCAATTTTTTTACCCATTTTTAGGTACCTACCATAATCTATTTTATGACACCATTACTTTTCCAAAATAAATATTTTTATAATTTAAAAGTAACATGGATGTTATCTGTTTATGTTAAAAAATTTATGACTTCTTCATTTTAAAGAACCATGAATATTTTCCCCCAAACCACAATAAAATTGATTATTTCTAATGTTTCATAAACATTCTTTTAACATGTTTTCACTTAATTTTGAAATAAATTATAAATATATATGTCTGTTTTATCTTATTAATGTTAATGAATGTTATAAATACAATCATTAATGGATACTATTATTATATTCCCTTTGGTTATTCTTTATGACATGATTATGATTCCCATTTATTTATAAGGGCGACCCTTATATTTATTACTTATGTATGATTATATATATGGACACATATTCATGATAATGTTATGATGGGAGAACCAAGATAGTGCTAAAATTTATTGGCTAATGTTCAGTCACTTGATACATTATGCTGGGATAGGGAGTAATACTGATTCCATAATTGGACTTTTTACACCATGTACAATGGTCTAGAGAGTTAGCCTTGGCTCATGCTCCAATTAGTTAAATTATTTTTGAATATATCTTGGAAGAATGGTTATTTAATGTTATATATTGTTTCCACATTTCTATTATGTCATGATTACATGATCCCAAATCTGTATATCATGTTTCCATATGTTTATTCAACTTTCATACCATTTTATGTCATCATTTTATTCTTCCAAACCCATGTGTTATGATTTATTCAAATGATTATTCCCTTGTATAGATTTTTATCCCATCCATTTGTGGATAGATTATACATGTTATCCTATGATAATATAAGGTCTCAAAAGATGTTGGGAGATTATTAAAGAGATTAAATAAAAAATGTTTTTATTTTGGATTAATACTACTAAACTATATACATAGTATTCTAATGACTCTAGAATTTATGATCCTTGGGTTTTATTTTTGGTTTATTCATGCTCCAAAATGTTTAATAATATGTGTAAATTGATAGGGTCTCTATATTTTTCCATTATAGTTTACTACAATTTGGAATAATTAGAGTATATCTAGCTATATGGGGAAATTTAATCTATGAGTTTGGAGTTTGAAGAGATGGAGGTAATTTTTTGGATAATTTATCCAATGTTTTAGGTGGTTCAAGAATTCAGAGTTCCTTGTTCATGGGTTTTGGAAGATTTTTGGACATGTTTCAATGCGATTAGGATTGGATGTAGTTTTTCTAAAATATACATGATGTTATTTGAGTGAAATGTTTATGTTCTTGATTGTTGTTAAGAAATGTCAAATGAAAATATTTTACGCGTCTTGTATGTAGGATAATTTATATACATGGGAGAATTTTTCCAAGAACATTTGATATTTTATTTTTAAGGATATCTGTTATAATGAATTTACAATAAAGTGATGTGACTTATTTTACAAAATAGTATAATTGTGAATTTCCTTGAATATATGAAATTAATTGAAGATAATTAATGTACTCTAGCTTCACATATGACATTTGGGTTTTCTAAACATTCAAAAAATTGAAAATTTATATGATATAGGTGATTTGGCTCTCCAATATGATATTTAATATATGAGGAGTTCATGTGACATTTTGGAGATATGAAAATGGGAATTTATATATTTTGAGGTTGTGCTTATGATTTTTTGGCCACATTGTGTAATTAATTTATGTGGAGGGGATTTAATAATCTCATATTATCATTCAAAATTTTTATGACTTTTGACTTAGATAATGTTTTTAAACGATACCGATTAATACATTATGTGTTTTGATGAGTACCTAATGGTTATTCTAACATTTGAAAAAATTTACCCATGTTTTTATATACATATAAATGTATAAAAACATTCATGATTTCATATATAATGAATAAAAGAGATAACAAAAATTATATGATACTATCAAGGATATTATTTTGTATCAAACATGATGATCACTCATGGTTCATGATACAAGGTTACATCAATGAAGAATTAGATGTGGGAGAATCCGGTGTTGGTGAGATGAGATCCACATCATTAGAGAGAGTTCCATGTGAAAAATATTCATTATTCTATTCACTTTTATTTTTTATGGAATATTAATGTAATATATTATATTAATATTTATATGTGTTCTATAATGGATTAAAGTCATGGAGATCATAAGGATTCGTAACTCAGGATTTGAGACATTTTTGCACCTATTAAAAAAATAAGAAACTAAATCAAAGTGTTAAACATGACTCAAATATCTGAATATATATGGTTTTATAGAAGTAGAAATATAATGATAATCATGTAGCTATAATGCATTGAATTTTGGTTTTATAAGAAAAATAAATATTGGAAATAATATTAATAATGTATTCTTTAATTACAATTAATAAGTTGTGTGTAATATATAATATATTGAATATTTTATGGGAGTTATATAAAAATATATTTAAGATATAAAAGTTGAGTATGAAGTTAGGAAGTCTCCAACAGGATAAAATAACTATATCCTTTTGTATTCAAATTTATGAAGAATACCCACATAAATAATAATATGGAGAAGACGCTCAATATGGATAGATGTTCTATAATATTTTGTTGATGATTTTGATGAAGTTGTACCAGATCCTACTTGATCCTGTGTGATCTTAGAATAAGATCATTATCGGTATATAAAAATACTTGAAAATAAGAAAATATTTCAAAAAATAGATCACATTTATTGTGGTGTTGAGTGGGGTGAATAAGCAGTCACTGAACAATATGTTCAAATTGGTGGTTATAAAAAGCTTTTATAGAGGTGGTTTTTTGAATAGAACATATAAGAAATATATTGAGGATTATATCCTGGGTTTCTATCCAATTGGTGTTTTAATCAATTTCTTCTATAATGATTAATCCATATTGGAGCATCTAAAAAAATTGATTATGAATATAATCATGAACATTACAAATAATTGTGTAGGTTTTATATGATTTAATTTCAATGAATTGATGTTATGGTGAGATATTTGATTTGGTGTTGATTGAGACCTTATGTAGTCATTGATGTTGAGCTAAAAGGGAGTAATTTTTTAAAAAAAATCATTGATTCACCATTTCCTATCTCAGTGATCCAATAAGATCTTGGGACATCATTATGTGTAACATCATGTCTATTTTATTACAACTACAATTATTATTATTCTGTTCATTATTTAATATTAAGGTATTTTTAAAAAATTTATTGCATATTTTTAATTATAATAACCATGATATTTAAAATCATGCTTGAGTAATAAAATTTTCACAGATGGTAATTAATTTATTATTCATATTATTCATGGGATTGATTCTCTATACAAATAAGCGATGTTTATTTAGAAATCACAGTATATATAGTCATGAATCCTATTTTAGTTTCATGTAATTTCAAATATATATATATATATATATTTCTGTAAAATATTTTTTTGTAATGGGTATTGAAATTTTTCAAGTATGATAACCAAAATTTATTATGGATGGTTACCAAAAATCCTTGAAATTTATATCTTAATCAATACATATAATATGAGAAAAATAATTATGTTATCTATAGGATTGATAATCCTGTTATCTTAATACATAATATTGTTTTATTGAACTGATTTTTATGATGAAATTTCAAAATATGGGATGATTTATAACCTAATAACACCTTATTAGTATCAAAAAATAATATATAATTTTAAGGTTACAATTTTCCTATATTTATATAATAATATTTAGTGAATATTAATTTTCAATTGTGATAAATATAATTTTTTATGTAAATGATTTTGAAAGGTTGGAATTTCCATCAAGATTTTATGCGGTTATAAACCTGATATTTAAATAGGTTCCTTGGATATCATTCTAATAGATGTTTAATTGTATAATTAATTTATCTCATAAATGTTTTCCCAATAATATAAAAATGATAATGAATTATAAGAAGGATATGTATGTTAGTCTATAAAGCTCCAATATGATACTAAAAATGGATAAGGTGAAAAATTTTACCAAATAGAAACTGAATAATGGATCATGTGTGAAAATATATATAGATATATATTTTTATTGGATAAAAAATACTATGTTTCATTTAAATTAAAGTGTTTACATTGTAAATAAAATCAATATTTGAAACATAGTTTCCCTAAACACCTAGAATAATATTTTAAAATCTAATAAGAGTATAATTTATGTATAGAAGTAACTGAAATAGATTATTTGATTTATGATTTATTGGTTTATTTTACTTTTTTTACATTAAAATCTTGTGAATATGGGAAGATAAAAACAATTGTATAATAGAGCTGTTAGTAATATAATAAGTACTATATGTAAGATAAAAATAAATATTTATACCTTTGGAAGAAGGATAATATATCTTACATTATCATAGTCAATTTTTCTCAATGAGAACCATTATTCGTTGTCGTATTATTTCATTATCTATTGTTCGAGTTGATAAAATGTATGTGATTTGGATTGTGAGAAATTACTTATCTCATGAAATAAATAAATTTGTTTTGAATAACATGGTTCATGGATAAATAATTAATTTTAGAAAAAATTTGAATTTAGTAAAAAAAGATTAAAGTATTATGATTTAGATAAGATCAAAAGAAGGAAACATTTTCTAGGATTTTCATCATGTCTTACTGTAACACAAATAAAAAGATTAAAATATTATTGAAATAGAAAAAAGTATAAAAATTATTGCGAAAATATATGGTATTGGGTTATTTTTAAGGCATTATAACTGTAATAAATATTTTAGTTTTATTAGAATTCGATTCCCAATGAATAACATATTGGAATCGTATATTTTCACTATGTCAAGTCAGAGTATAATTGAATTTAATTATATTCATGTCAAAGAAATGAAAATTTAATATACATTTCTATGATATGATTTCAATCATTATAATGTTAATTGGGAAATATAATATATTATTTATATTACATGATATATATTTTTGATATGGTGGTAAAATTAATAGTAGTATAGAATGTAAATTTAATAACGTTTTTAATATATTTAATATATTTGAATGATTTTATGAAATCATTTTTATTTAAAAAATATATAAAAAACGTTTTAGATTAAATTTTGATACAAAATAATTGTAGTAAAAAAATAATTAATGGTATAAGGAAAAAAACATTGTTGTTAGTGTAATTGTTGAAAATAATGACTAAAAATCATAATGATAATGTAAACAAAACACATTTATTAACATATAGATCATCCTCTAATTATTTTTTGAAGTATTGAAGTATTGATTTTTTTTGATCACCACATAATGAATGAAGAAACCCATACTCAAGTAACCAAATCACTTTCTTAATTATTATATTAATACAATATATAAGGGATCAAATTACAATGGATTTATCATGTCATAAATCTTCTAAAATAAAATCATAAATTATTATAATGCTATAGTGGATATATTAATATAATCGATAAAACACATTCTTACATCCTTAAATTCTATTCAAAAATTACTTATTAATATAGGACGTATATATTTCCAAATAAAATGAAGTAACATTCTTGATAAGATTCCTTGATCTAATTCCCTATATATAAATGGTATTGAGTTTGTTCAATGAACATATCCATGATAAAAAACTATATTTACATGGAGGAGAATTATAATATGAATTGAAAATAATATTATCCTCCATTAAGTTGAAATTTCAAAGATAATTGTTTTTGATGAAAAATAATAAAAACATGAAGAGGTAGATAAATATAGGATAACACTTTTCATGGAGAAAAAATCCTTTCATGATGTATATGTCTAATAAACATTTATTTCACACTTTTGAAAACAAAGTGAAAAAATACCTATTTATGAACATGGAAAAACAAATCCATAAAAAATATTAATTAAATAAAAATCATATTAAATTGATCTTATTATATCATATATGTAAATGAAAATTCTTCGATAAAACAATTTTTATGAATATGGACATGGATGAAATGGTTTTCAACTGAAAATAATATATATATGATCGGATCCCATTACATGTAACATGTTGATAATTGAACCATCAATTGAATAATTTAAAAATAATAATTTGAAACCAAATCATTATATTTTAGAGGAAAATAGTTAGGAATTTGATAGAGTATGAACATGTGATTTACCCCAAAGTAAATTTGAATATAAACAATTCTAATTATATAGTATTGTTAAAAATTTCCTTGTAGGTTTAATTATTACCTATTAATAATATTTTGGTTCATTAGTTTCTAAACTTGAATAATTATCCTCATTAAATTATATAATTAATATTATGGATTATATAAATACAGTAGTTTTTATATGTTGTTTTAAAGGAATCTATAATTTTATGTAACAAGAAAATGAAATACTCTATTCATGGATATGGTAGTCCGTACGTACACTTGAATGTTGTTTTGATTTTATAATGAAGATAATAATTGAATGAAAAATAATATTTCATTTTTTTGTAATTATATTTATTCATAAAAATAATTTATATTCTCAATTGTATATTTATATGACAAAAATTAATAAAAAATGAAACACATTATTTCATTGTGTTGTTAGTACATATATATGCATGAGTGAAGCTTTCATTTCCTATTATATGGAAATGGGGATGAATACAAGTATTTCAATAAACATAATAACATTTTAGTGAATGAATTATAATAATGTTACTTTATCATAATGGCTGAGATATAATTTAATGGGGTATAAAATTTAAAAAATTAAATAACTATGTTTATTGTTATACCTCTTATTTGGATATCCTCTATTGGATTAATCCTAACCATTCGTATGATGTTCTAAGGTGAAAACCATAGTAACTAAAAAGTGGATATGGAATATAAAAATATATTTTGGGTGATAATGGTTATGATTAAGGGATCATTATGTGTGAGTGTTAGAGGATATGTGGATCACTTTTTAATGTTATTTGAGTACAAAACTTGTAAATTCAAGATATTGCAATATATAAGATGTGTCTAACCAATTTAAAATGGTAAAAATGTATCACACACTATATTATAACGAGAATAAGGCCTATATAAATTGATCATAACAAATTTATATATGTTTATGATGAATTTTAAAAACTATCATTGCTTTATATCTTTATTAACCCCATTAAACCATAACCATGGTAATAAAATTTTCAATTCATAACCTAAATGAATGCGATATGAAAAAACAACTATAAAATACATGGATAATTAAAAATATTTTCAAATGTTTTTCAACCATTTATTTTAAAAATGTTTTTATAATATTTTTAATGATACATATAAATATATATAATTTTTATATGTTAAAAAATATAGTCTTTTGGGGACTATTAAAATTATTGTTTTCAATGGAATCGAGATAAAAATGAAATTTGAATAGAAATTATAAAATAAATTTTAATACATTATTATAGTTCCTGAAATTCTTGGAACAAAATAATTAATCAAAAAATGTTAGTTATTATGTTTTTAAAATCATTTATTTTATTTGTTACAGCATTCCAAAAGCACGTTTTCAATGTTATATATGAATTTTATTTAATTATACCATACATAAAAATAGAAAATGTACTTATTTTAGAAAAATAAGTTATTCCTAACAATATATCTATTCATTTCCATTTATAACTTCATTCCACCTCAATTAAAATAGATTATAAATACTCAATTATTGAGACTATCATTTTTTGATTGTTCCCTAATTAAATTAATATATATGTCATTATCAAAGGAAAGTAGAACCAAAATGAAATAACTTAAAATATTGGATGAATTTGGAAGATATAAACACAATAACTAATAATGGAATGTGTTAGAGTGATTTTTAACCATTAACTCGTAGTTTTACACTTGATACACCTATTTTACTCTTTATCTCGATGACTAAATTTTACTATATTTACTATTCATTATGACTATAATAAAAATTGATCCATTTACACAATTTAAAACTCCTTATTAAAAAAGTTAAATTAAATTTTCATCATTCAATTACTAGTTCTTTAAAATTTGTGTCTATTATTTACACAAAACACATCAAATATAATTTCTATAAAAATATAGTTTTAGTCATAAAATTTATTTTACACCAAATTAATGTTATATATTAATACCCAAAAGCATAATTGAATTATTATTAATCAAATGATAATTTTTTTAACATAAAAATAATTAAAATTGAATGTAAATTTATGTTAATATATAATAATTGAATATTTTTGTAAAAAATAATATTATTCAATATTCAACAACAAAAATATTCCATTAATCACATAAAAAATGTTATTCTTAAGAATTTTTTATATTTTAAAGATGAATAAAAATGTTAAAAAAATAATTTCTCAAAAACAGTATAAATTAAAACTAATAACCCATTAATATTTATGAATAACCATTTATAAAAAAATATACTATAAACATTAAATGATTTTTTATGATTAATTTATTAACAAAATCCGTTAAAAGAATGTTAATTTTAATAATATATTTTTTTGAAGGAAATATTAAATAATTTATAATTTATTTTGATATGATTAAGATTATATTACAAGTGTAAAATAAGTTTTTTTAGAAAATTATCTTATTAATTTATATGATTTTATTCTGATTAATAAAATTGAGTAAATATTTACAAAACATTAAAAATATATCAATAATAATAAAAACATATATATAAATATATTTGAAAATGTGATTACTTTTTTCATATCCTATTATACAAAGGAGAGTTTATAACAAAAATATTTAAATATCATTATTACATATTTCTTTTTGTCATAGTGTAGTGTGAGGTGTAAAATATATAATATAGTTTTATTTTTGAGGAATATGTATTTTTTAATTTTAGTTTAATACATTATCCCTTCTTTATAGAAGTTCCATCCTTATAGTTTTACTTATTATCTTATAAAATGAATATATCATAACATAATAATAAGGTATATAAATTCTAACATGAACATTAATTTATTGGTTATGACCCAAAAAATTATTATGCCTGTTCTTATTTAATACTTGTAGTTTAAAATGATTTTCATAAAATTCACCTTGGTAGGTGAGTGTAATATTCCATATAAGACTCGATAGATTCATCCTTAGTTTTCTTGAGGTTATGAAATTTCTTCTCCATAGGGATAGAAATTAGGATAAAATTTACCTACATGATTGTTATTACTTGCCTTCTATGAGATGAGGGAAAGGACGAAAAGGTTCCCTACCCTTCCTTTTTCATGGTGATGGAAAGACAATGACCTATGGGTCCCATCTTCTGTATTCCTCGGAGTGGTTACTGACACCAAGGGTATAAAATCTCACATAAATGAAAGGAATTACCCTTTTTATATAACAATATTTGAAGATAATACAGTATATCCCAAAAAATTCATGATCTAAAAGTAAAAGTAAAGACAAAAATCCATCCCCACATGGATGTTCAAAATAAACGGATAAAAAGTACAAGAGAAATCTGAAACGAAGTACCAAAAGAATTAAAATCAGAAATCACAACTGTCTAAACACTCAAGCTAGTATGGTCTGATATGGTCCTCAATGTTCTATTGGAAACCAGAAAGTAGTTTTATATATGTAGGGTGAGTATATTGGTATACCCAATAGGGAAACCAAAAACTCTCAAGAACAAGTGGGGGAGACATTCTAATTCCCCAAGATAAAATATAGGTAACAAAAACACATAGTAAGGAAAAATATACATCCAACCTCACCAATGAACACTCCCCAAAATACGCAAGTCCCGTAAAATAATAGTAATAAGACATGAATATTTGGTTACCCCACACCGCTTTCCCGCTAGTTATTTAGAACATACAACACTTCATACCTCCACCACAAACCCCACTATAGTCCCATTATCTCCCCAAACAATAACCATTTGGGGTATCCAAACAACATGTTTTTCCCATCCGTAAACACCTAGGTCTCCACAACTACATGTCCCACCTGCAGACACATGTTCCATCAAAACCACACTTCATTATTTCATACAACTGAGCCTCATACCAAATAAAATTTGGAAACAAACATTCCCCACACACCTGGGTCCACTCCCCACAATACACCCTACCCAAAGAGTATTGGGCCATAATGAACAAGAGGTTATCACATCCTACCTGAAGGGTCTTGGGCTAATTTTGAGATTGAATAGAAAGGAACTAATAAAATTCCACTCAGAAGAATCATGGTAAAAACACCATCCCCCATGAAATGGGGGTGTTCGTCCTGAAGTGCTCAACATAGGTGGGGATTCATATAAAAAACACATGAAATAAATATTATATATATATATAATAAATCACTCATCCAAACCTAAAGGTCCCGAATCCATCAAGAAGCCTGCAGATAACCATCGTTGATGCTACCCCAACATGAACAAGTACACAACAGCTACAATCAGAGCACAACCAATTTTAAAATACAGTTCCCTATTCTGCACGCTCTCATTATCATGTTCAATTTATTGCAATTAAATATTCCTTCACTACCGGGAAACTAACATGCATAACCACATTCCAAAACAAAAACTAAAGTGAAATATCAAAGTAGGCATTTAAGCATTCACTCTCGGTTCTCTTATAAATAAAAACATAAAAATGGGATCTCTGAGATCCCTCAATGTACTGGAACCAAAACCATACCAATATTACTAGGTCCATAACATTTATCTTCATCTCCACACAACCTTATATTCACAAACCAAAAACCTCTCAACTAGTGATTCCATTCCCTTCTTTTTCATCCAACAAACATTAAACAAAACAATCTTTTATATCAGTAGAATAAGTAAACAATGATTTTAGATTTCTCCAACCCCATTCCTGAGGTTCCTTCTTTCCATTTGGATAATCGTAGTGGTCACAAAAGTGTTCCCATCCCTAAGGAATCCATTTAATCAACCATGATTATGTGATCAATCAGTTTCCATATTATATTCATTCAATCACAAGATTATAGAAAAAATATAGATTCCTTAGTGTTCATGAATTATCAATCAATGACAATAATTATTAGTGGAAACAAGGCCATACAATTCACAGAATAAAAACCAAGGTAGAATAGAACAACATCATTAACTTTTCCACCGATTCATTCTTAAAAAGTCAATTTATTATCTTTTTTAAAGATGGTTTCATCTTTGTTTTGAGGGTACATCATCATACCCACCCCACATGATGCATTGTAATGAATGATGGAATAAGAACCGCAACCTGTATGATCATGGAATAAAGTTTTCTCATTGTGCAAAGAACTCAGGTCACGTGATATGAAACTCCAAGAAGAACCGAATAGAAGGGCTCTCATACATGCACGAATCATCTCCATAGGAAGAACATCATGACCACAAAGAGGGAACATAGGAGGCCAGGGATGTTGATTTCGATATGTAAAAAATTCCCTATACTTGAGTTATGAGATATGCAATATTGAAGTTATTGAAAAGAACATGGTGGGTTGACCACTTGACAAGGGGGTTTCAGATGTTTTAATTAATTAATATTTAATAATTTTCTCAAAGATACTGAGATAGAACATTTCATGGTTGAGAGTTGATAAGAAAAATTTAATCTGAGAAAAAAATGCATAATTGGGGTGTAATTGGAAACACGAAAAAGGGTGTGAAACTGATAAAAAGGCCAAACATTTTTTTAAGTCCAAGGTCAACCTAGTATTTAGGGATCTATGATAAAATTTACCAGCTACAAAATGTTATTAAACAACTTAAAAGAGGTAATTAAAATTAAAAAAGACGTTAAAGTAAAACTAGGGAAAGAAACTCAAAACCCCTTGATGGATCCTATCCATGAGACCGATCACTGGGACAATGATCGGTGACAAACCGATCGATGGCACTGATAGGTGACACAATAGAGACACCCTACCACCAACACCGACACCCTCCAGGCTTACCGATGGTGTCCCAGAAGCCCCCAACACTAGAATTTTTCAAAATAATGGACCAGGAATGTCCGAACAATTATAATGATTTATTCTTTTTATATAATCAAGATTTCATACTTTTTATGTGAATAATCCGGATCATTATAAATTATTCATTCTTGGAGAATAAAAAACTATAAGTCCCTCGCTGTGATTATTACTTAATCTTGAGTTGTGTCAAGAATTTGTCATTGGAAATATTTTTAGGTATAGAGTTTTAGAGAATTAGGATATAACTATTACATTAAATCTCAAAAATTACAAAGTGGAAACTTCTTATATATATATATATTATCACAAAACTAAAACTCCTTAATATAAAACAATAGTTCTTTTCTTGATATAAATCATCGTGAATTTTTCCTTTCTCTTAGCATTGTTTATACCCAGTGAAAAACATTACAAAAAACATGGGATGAGCATAAAAATTTCAATAAGGGTTATAAAATAAGAAAAAAACTTTAGTCCATCAATAAATACAAATAAATGAAATCAAAATTTTCACTCATAAAATATAACGTCTTTAAATTCATTATAAAATCATAGGATTCATGAATAAAACATAGATATCATAATTCATAAAGGTAACTTGTGGCATACATAACATAATTACATTGTATCATTCACAACTACATTGGGAGTTATGTTTGGAATAACAATAGAAGTATATTCCATAAATCCTTTTGGTGTTACATTAACATTTACCTCTGTCACATTTCCATATTCATTGGAGAGCTATCTCGGGATCACATGCCCTAGGTTTATCATGGAACCACCTGTATTTGGTTCATCACCTAACCACCCATCAAACGTGTTAGGCCAGAATGGAAATAATAATGACATAAGAGGGGGTGAATTGTGTCCTCTTCAAAAATACAAAATTCTATCGATTCACATCAATATTAGATAAAGATGACGACGTTTCGGTATGAGAGTATATGCAGCAGATATGAAAAAAATACAAAGTATAATAACTTATAGTTGTTCAGGGTATGAAGATGACCTATTAAACTACACCATTCACCATTTATGTGGGATTGGTGAATTTGAAAAGTCAGGTCCTTGAATCATTGGACTGATCCAAAATTGAATGCAGACAGTTGTTACCCTTAAAAAAAGGCTTACAAAAAAGATCTTTCTCGTTCCTTTATAGGGAACTGATAAAAGCACAACTTAGTCTGAGAAGATAACACTCCACCACGACTGAATACGAGTACCCAAACCTCAAGATAGGTAATATGTGGTTTGATGAGAAATATAAATAACTTCCAGTTTCAATAGCACACAACTGATAAAAGAAGGATCTTTATCATCATAAGAAAATAAATATTGAGATATATTTGAAGATATCAGATTGAACAAGAGATCATTGATTTTAATAACAACTAAAAAATATAGAATCATGTTTCCAGATTTGAACAAGTATATCTCCAAAATGTAGTCTTTATTTATGAGATGCTTTATCACTGTAGCACTATAGAAACAATTTTCACATGAAAAAATTCAACAAATAATATTTTCACATATATTCGAGAGGTATACACAGATCAATGATTTTTACAGATGATACTCAGAGAGATATATAATGATAAATACCTAACATGGATTCAGATTCATAAATTATTGGTGATAAATTGTGTGAATTGAAATTAAAAAATACAGATAAGAGTAGGTATAACTTCCATACTGAATATGAGAAAAAAGATTTTTTAGTAAATGAATCCTTAAATAATTTAAAACGATCTTTAATATAGTCATAATAAATCTTTAAACACCCATACATTTCACAAAGACTGTTTCAAAAAGCTCTGGTAAAGATGTAAATTCAAATTTCTTGCGTTGAAAAGTAAAACATAAGGTTCCTTCACAAAACGCAAAAATAAAAAAGGGCGGGTTCAAATTTATAATGTAGGGCTGATGATCTATACCTTTATCCAAATTAGCATAGATCTATGAATGTAACATTGATTATCTATACACTCAATTTACGCAAACGTTAGGTTTACAATGTATGGTTGATTACAAAAGTAAGGTTGATGATCAATACATTTGTAAAGGTCCATACTTATGTAGGGTTCATTAACCATATTTTTAATTTATGAAAAACATATGGTTCTTATCAAAACCTAATGTTCCTTAACCACATTTTCCTTCAAATGTATGGTTTATTAACCATATACGCCAATCCTTCAACATAAACGTATGGTTGGTTCCATACATTACTTTCTTCAATATCTTGAATGAATAGTATATCTAGTAAATGAAAAACAATGAATAATGTTTCTAGAATACACTTAAGGGAGTTATGAATACTTTAATGAATGTTTATTGTAAATAAACAGTTTGATATTATTTCAAGATAATAATTATAAAGAATATATATATTTTTGAAATACACTCAAAATAAAATGATTAGTAAAACAAACTATAGGGACCCAACTTTGTTACATTACATAGTCCAGAATTTAGTTAGGAAATCACTTCCTATAACACTGTGGATATTTTTATGTTTATATATTTAGATAATATGTACATAATACATTCATAAAATAACACATTATTATAGATTCGATACCATAAAAACAGTACTCATTCCTTCCAAAATTTAATACATTTCAAGTAAAACAATATTTCATTGATATTTCATGAGACATTTAACATGACTTACTTCACATTCTTACACATCCTTATAAACTATGAAAATTATTTATAAAATTGGTATGTGCATAAAAACCTCAGTAAGGGATAAAAAATAAAGAACACATTTGTCCAAGAATACTTATAACATATGAAATCACTTTCAAAAGAAATACTTATCAACCATATATAGTTTCATTGTAAAACATGAAATTTCCAAAAGATTCCAACAAAACTGAACGAAATAAATATAACCATAAAGTTATCTTGGGGAATTCCTTACTTAATATTTTAACCCTCACGACTACCTTATAAATTGTAACCCGCACATTTACCTTACAATTTGTATAACCATCGCAGTTAAACATGAAGTAACCATATATACAACCTCAAAATTACAAATTCCTAATGAATTGGAGAGAAATATAGTTCCCACCCTTATCATAAAAAATTCCCAATAACCATAACATAATCATAAAACATGAATAATTGCAAAAAAACATTTCTCTTGAATTTTGTGAAACAGAATTTTAAAAGAGGATTTTAAAAGAAAACCCCTTAAATAAATCTTATAATTAAATAAAGACGTAATAGAGTGGATGGAATATGTACATACACTATAATTTCAAATAATTCAAAATAATATAAACAAAATCCATCATACAAACAATTTTAAATTCAAATAAATAATGAAGAATATTTTTATACCATAGAATGCAAATCGGGTTACGAATTCCCTTACCTCGAGTTTTTATTACTTTAATCATGTCTAAACCTCCATAATAATGGTTAAATAAGATATATTAGAATTTTAATGAATCATTTTCATGTTTATAACATATATTAGGATCATCTCATAACCTCATTTCACCCTTTAATTGTTATTATTTTGTTCCTTGCATTGTTTATGGATCATCCTTTACATTATTTCCATGATTGATTCATGATAGATGTTCTTGTGGATTGGAAGTGACACTAAAAAATTGGAATGGAGTAGTATTTACGTATTTATATTACCATTTATCATTTTCAATTATTACATGAGGATGATTCATGTGTTTAAACATTAATGATTTTTTTTAGATCATTATAGTGGTTCTTTGATAATAATGACGTCATTTTGTATTATAAATTAAAACCATGTATGAAAAAGAATTCCAAAACTAGGGATGAGACAAAATAGATATATTATAACCTATTTCAACCATAATAATGGTTTCATGACCATACATTAAGGATTTAATGAAAAATTAAATCCTATCATACAAGATGTCGGTAATTTGACACGTCATAGAAAACGTATTTAATTCCTTGAATAAGTGGGAGAGGAGAAGAAGAATGATGATATATTTTCCATGAACATGGGTAAATCTAGAATGTTCAATATTTTATAGATTTCATTCCTCTTGGATAATAAGAGGTGAGGAAAGAAGAAGAAAACAATTGAACTAAAAATAAAAGAAAATTTGAGAAATCCCTTATAAAAATTTGGCAACCAAATGACATCACTTAAAATTCCATAAAATATTTTGACAAGAGAAAAGTGGTATCTCATCAATATTACATAATATGGGAATTATGTGGATATATGGAATAGAATATACTAACATAAGACAAAGGGAATTTACATAAAATTAATGAAAATATATAAAATAAAAGGGGATGTTTACCTCTTAATATCTTTTTTCTTGAGATCCTTCTTAAGGACTTTGGTTTTGGTCTTTTGGTGAGACAAAAAGCTCTAAGACGTGGGGAAAGGTCTTTAGATGTGTATTGTTCAAAAATTAGGTATTTATAAAGGCTTGAGAGGGGTTAGATGAAGAGATAAATGAGTGTGGCCTTTATAGTGGAGGAGAGGGGTTATTTTTCATTTTTTTAATAATTATTATAATATTTTTTCCCAAGACAATGAATAATCTAAATTCATGTTACCCCAAATATAAATAATGTCATTTGATTTCGAACCATGTTTTCTTAAATCAGCCTCGAATCACTTATGATGGATTAAATCAACTATTTATCATTTATCATATTTTATCGTATTTTACCATTCATCGAAAATTCATGAATTTTATAAACATCCCGAAAATTCACCCATTCTATTTTTTGACATGAAAATTTAAAAAATAAAATAAATTTTTCGAAAATAATTTTCTAAATATTATTAATTTAATTTTTAAATAAATGAATACTTAAATAAATAATTAACTATATTAAAACTATAACTATTTTAATATCACTTTAAAAAATAATCAAAATGTCATTATCTTAAATCCTTAAAAAATAAAATAATAAATAAATTTCTATTCATTAAGGCCATATGACTATTCATATTACTATTTATAATGGTATGTTATAATAACCAAAAAAATACAAGTTGGTTTCATCGGACCTTAAATAACTTACTGAAAAAAATGTAGATGACCATTTTTCTAAATTCAAAACATAGAGGAATAAAAATTATATTTAAAGGATAATTGTAAATATCTACATAAAACAAGCTTTCAAGAATTTCAATTTATTCTTATAATACCATGGGGTGTTACATTATCCCTAACTTTTGGAAATTACATCCTCTAAATTTTATTTACTTATTAAACGAACGAGGAAACATTTCCCTCAAATCATTTTCAGAGTCCCATGTTGCTTCTTCTACCATGTGATTCCTCCACAAAAACATTAACTGGTTGATTAACTTATTTTGAAATAAATATTCCCTTCCATCAATAATCAAAACAAGATTCTCTTTATATTAAAGGTTATCTTCCAGCTGAACGGCTTCTGGGCTCAAGTCATTTGATGAATCTAGAACATTCATCCTCAACATCGAATCATGAAAAAATATTATGTACCTGAGATAAAATCAGAGGCAAAGATACTCGATATACAATTGGTCCAATGTTCTCTATGATTTCCAAAGGACCAATGAACCGCAGACATAACTTCCCTTTCATACCAAAACGCATCACGCTTTTCAAAGGATATATTTTAAGTAAAATATAGTCACCAACCTCAAGAGATAAGTCTTTAATTCTATTATCTTCATTTCTTTTATACTTGTACTAAGCTACCTTCATGTGCTGCTGGATCATAATCACTTTATCAGCCACTTACTCTACCAATTATATCCCCATCAACTCTCTTTCAACTACCTCATCCCAAAAGGTTGGAGTCTGACACTACTTCCCATAAAATGCCTCAAATGGTGCCATATGTATACTGGAATGAAATTTTTTTTTGAGGAAACTCAACTAATGAATGATAATGATCCCAAATTTCCTGGTAGTCCATTGAATAATGTTGAAGCATATCCTCCAATGTCTGAATCATTCGTTATGATTTCCAATCTGATTGAGGATGAAAAGTTATAATGAAATTTAATTATGTTTATATTGACATTTGAAGTCCCTTCCAAATGTTATAATTGAACCGGATATCTTGGTCAAATACGTTAGAAAAAGTAACACCATGTAGCGTAATAATCTATTTATGGTACAGTAAAGAAAGTTGATCCAAAGATATTGTACCTTTAATAGAAATAAAATGTTCAGATTTTGTCAGTTAGTCAATAATAACCCAAATAGCATTATTACCTTGAGAAGACATTGGTATTCACCAAACCAATTCCATGGATACACTCTCCCATTTCCACTCTGGAACTGTAAAAGGCTGAAGCATCTCCTTCAGTAACAATTTCTCTACTTTAACCTATTGACCTGTTAGGCATTTCATAGTAAAATCAGCAATATCTCATTTATTACCATCCCACAAATAATACTCTTGGAGGACTCTGTACATCTTAATACTACTAGGATGAACTGAAAATGGATAACTATGAGATTCACACAACAAATCATTCTTCAAATGAGAATCAATAGGCACACACAACCTCTTTCCAATTCTTAAAACACAATCACTATCAAGGTTAAATTATGGAAACATATCAATTTTAGTTAATACTAACTTTTTATGTAGATAAGGTTCTTCCTTCTACACTTTCATAATTCTATCTGATAATGATATATGCATTGAAAAATAACACAAAATAGTGGTATTTCCTTCACAAACAACTTTTAATCCAAAATTCATCAAATCATTAATCAAGGGACCATGTTTCAAATGTATCATTGTTAATGATGCATTCTATTTTCGACTCAAGGAATCTTCCACATTTTTTTCTATTCCAGGATAGTAATTGATGGCGTAATCAAAATCCTTTATCATTTCAAGACACATTATCTGCCTCAAGTTTAATTACTTCTGAGTGAATATATATTTCATACTTTTATGGTGAGTATATATTTGAAATTTGACTCTGTATAAAAGATGCCTCTAATTTTTCAAAGAAAAAACCACATAATTCAATTCCAAATCGTGTGTGGGATAATTTAACTCACTAGATTTTAGTTGTCTTGAAGCATAAGCAATTAACTAATCATTCTGCATCAAAACACAACCATGTACCTTCAAAGAAGCATCACTGTAGATGAAAAACTCACCATTTTTGGAAGGAAAGGTTAAAACTAGAGCATTAAAAAATCTCTTCTTTAGTTCTTGAAAACAAAAATCACATTTTTATGTCCTAAAAAATTTAAAACCTTTCCGTGTTAACATAGTTATCGTGCTAGATAACTGAGAAATGTTCTTAACAAAACGTCAGTAATAACCTACTAATCCATAAGAACTAAGAATCTATATAACATTTTTGGGTCTTCTCCATTACTCAACCACTTTTTTTAAGGATCAACTATTATTCCAACATTATATACAAATTAACCAAGAAAATAAATCTGTTGCAACCCAAAGTCACACCTTCTAAATATTTCATAGAGTTTATTTTCTTATATAGTTTGTAAAAAAACCCTTATATGTTTTTCATTCTCCTATTTATTTTTTAAAAATATCATAATGTCATAAAAAAACACAAAAAAATACTTATCCATGAACTAATGAAATACTCTATTCATAAGATTCATGAATAAAACAGGTTAATTAGTTTATACAAACGGAATAACAACAAATTCATAACGCCTGTATCTAGTACAAAAGGCTTTTTTCAGGATGTCATCCACGTTTACATTCAGATGATGGTATCTGGATCTCAAGTCAATTTTGGGAAAGTACTGAGATCCCAGTAGATTCTCAAAAAAAATCATCAATATGAGTCAATAGATACTTGTTTTTAATAGTGATGTTATTCAATGCTCTGTAATAAATGAAAAGTCTAATGGAACCATCTTTCTTTTAACAAAAAAACAGAAGAACCCCATGGTGAAGTGATAGAATGAATGAATGTAGAGACCCGAAGCTTGACGTACATAGACATTACATTACTTTTGCGGAATACTTAGTATATAACAAAAACACACACACAAGGACCGTAATAGTTTAGTGTCTTTGGAAACTCGGAATATAATATTCTAATCGTGGTGAAAGATCTTCAACATCTCCCATAAATATATTCTTCTTTTTTTACTTAAATCCTTTATTTATATCCTGGGGAAAAGAAAACATAAAAGGGTGAGCTCAAATTCTCAGTAAGGGTAAACAAAAGAAAGATCAATGACATCATATTCATAAGAACATAGCTTTTGGAAATCTTAACCTGCAAAAGAGATTATAATTTCATAACATGGGATAAATCATAGTAGTGAAATGTAATCCCAATAATCATAACATAAAACATGAAAATTTGTGTCATACACACATAATCATAGAGAATCGTTTCTTATTAGTCAAGACTCATTTCCAAGACTATCTTAGTTGACAAAGTCCCTTTCTGAACCGAGTTTACTCCTCGTTTCAGTCCTGTTTCACTGAACCCGTATAACCTACCGTTCCATCCATGTCTATCTCATGAGATATAAAATCATTACCCAATGCATTGGAGGGAGATATAGGTCCCACCCATCTCATAATGATACCATTCTTATTTGTGCCACAAAATCATAAATCACACATTATTGCATAACCCATGTAATAAAAATGGGATTCTTAAACAACATGACATCATAAAACAATTCATATAAGATAAAGGAATTCATAAAAATAATTCCATCTCAACATAATCAAATCAATGTAATAATAGGGATAGAAACAAAACCCTATATTATCTTATATGGAAAATAATTTTGATAAAACACTTGAACTACATTATTGAGGAAAATATCCTTTCTACTTCAAAAAAATTTTCCTTTCTCAACATGTCTTACAATTTTACACTAAAAGAAGTTGATTAAAAATAAACTAGAAAACTTGTAAATTAAGATTCTTGGAAATAATGTTTTAAAAATCCATTCATGCCGTATAAGATAGAAAAAAACATTCTTCTCGTACTTTTGTCGAAAAAGTCAAAAAGTACCTCGTACGAAAAACGACAAAAGATTCCATTCATATCATTTACTAAAAACTAACTGAAGAATAAATTTGTATTTAAAAAATTGTTGGTGGATGGAAATAACATTAAATATTGAGGAAATATGTATGTGGATGATAAAATACACCCCAGTAAATTTCAAAGTATAAACAATCTCGGATAAAAATTTAGATTGCGAGATTTTCCGTTACCTTAGGTCTGATTTGCTTCGTAAGTGCCTGAAACTCCTATATAATGATTTAATTAATGTTATTGACTTATTCCAGAATCATACTTATTTTTATGATATCATATATGGTTATATTCTTAGCTTCTTATTGGTAATATTTCATTATTACTTGTTATTCGGGTGTTTATTACTTTTTGTTCTTATGCTTGTTTTGTCGAATAATTTTTTTAGGTTATAGATACCTCATTTCCAGAATGGTATTAGGGTAATATATATCATATTAATTCATTAAATTCATTTATATAATCATTATGCAATTAAGATCATGTAGAACGAGTCGCATCACATCGTGGAGACGGTATTCTGTACGTACGCACGAGTGATGATATCATTCCTATGATCGCGGAATTGTATTGGAGTGTATTTATACTATTTCAGAATCAATATCACTTTATTATAGTCATATATAGTAATTTTTTACACCATTATACCCATCCAAGTAAGGTGGTGGTGGAAAATAGATTACACCACGGCGGGGAGACGGTATTCCATACGTACGCACGCGCAGTGATTTCTTTTTCTGTAGGATGGATAGATAGTGAAATATGGTTGTTTCATTTTTATAATAACATATCATTATATTAGTGATACTGATGTTATTACTTCATAATGAAATAACTAAAGAAGAAGAAGTGGAAGAAGAAATAAAGAAGAAAGAATCGGTAACGAACATTACCTCTTCTTTGAAGCACCTCTTTGATACCTCCTCTTAGGGCACTAAAATTGGTCTTTGAAGAAGACCAGGACCTCTAGGATTTCTCTAGGGAAGTGGAGCGAAGAAATTGGCAGGGGTTGGCCGAGCTTGAAGGCTCAATGTTGTGTGAGGAAGAGAGGGAGGAAGTGCCCTTTTATAAGGTAGGAGAGGGGCACCTTTGGAATAACTAAAAATATTATTTTATTATAAAGTCACATTCGGTTTTTAATAGCTCCAAATTTAGTTATTTCTAAGATAAGGTGGGTATGGGTCGAAATACTATCATCCAATAGAATTTGGACAAGTTTAGTTTACTATTGTAACCTTATCATTTAGTTTTAACTTTAAGTTAGATAATTTTACTTTTACCGTGTATTTTTGTGTTCTTACACTATAAGGTTAATAAACTTACAATAACAATCCAAAAGAACCCCAAGTTGTTTATTATTAATATATATAATCTTATCTAAGTCATTTGACACAACCTTATATTTTTAGAAATATAATATCAATTAATAATATAATATTTGTTTTCAAAACTATTTTATGTCAATTTTGACACTATTTGGTAATTGATTTTTGTAGAAATCATAACAGAATTATTAATTCAACACAAGTTAATAAAATAAATAATAACATGTCATATTATCCTAGAAAATTATTGTAATTCATAAAAAGTCTCAAATTACATTTATTTGGGTTTTTATAACATCAATTATGTCAATCTGTCATTAATAAGATAATTACTCCATCATCGTTGTGTCATAAATAAATTACATTATTTAATGTCTAAAAATTACAAATAAAATACAATTATATAGTAAATCTTTTTATATTTATAATGAATATTTATAGTCGAATTTATATTTTGAATAACCCTATATTAAAAATGATTGACTTACAAAACTTTGATTTTAACTATTTTAACCCTTCTTTATATAAATTTATAATAAATGTCCTAATCTAATCCAAGTGGGATTAAATGGTCATATGTTATTCCAAAGGTTGTTTTTAGTCTAATTACACTTATCTAATAGAATTAGGACATGTGTAGGGTTAATAATAATATCATTTTTACCCTTAATTACCCTATTTACTTTTAACCGTGGTAAAAAAAGTAAAATGTTAATATTCACCAAAAATTATTTTCATCTCACTGAACTACATTTTAGTCCTTGATATTAACCGTGTTTCTCGGATTTTAGAAATTCCACTCACAGAAGTGGTAAAATTATGTTTAATGAAAAATTCAGTTTTTTAACTACCACTTAGTGGTTTCACTATTCATAAAAAAAATGAAGGTTTCCAGAAAAATACCAAAAATTAGACCTAAGCTATATTTGATACTATGAATTCAAAAATGATGTATATTTTTTAAAATTCAAAACATATCAGTTACATTAACTAATTTAAAAATTAATTCCCACTGTCAAAACAAATAGCGTGTTTTTAAGAGATAATAACTATCAAAAGATTGACACTAGTTTATATCTGGTTTAAATGTGAAATTACATACAATGACCAAAATTGTATTAAATTGTAAAAATATAATCTAAATATTCTTTAAAACCACTAAAATTAACAATTTATCACTATTAATTATTTTTATAAAAAAAGTTGTTTTTAAATAAAATTTAGTAATTTTCAATATTCATCAGAATATGAAATTTATCTGAAACGTACCAAAATATCACCCTAAGATAATTTTGATATTCCAAATCCAAAAATGAAGTCCATTTTGAAAAATAAAATTTACAAACTTTCAAAAGGTGGTTATTACTATTCATAACGGCTAGTTTTAATAATATTTTAAGAGCATATCGTTGTTTAGTGAAACTCGGTATTGCGTACTACACACGCTATCAAGGAAGGTTGTGATTTCGTGTAATGCAAGGAAAGTCAAGGATGCGTGTTGTGCATGCTCTTTTTGGTGTTGCGTACAATAGAAGACATTGATGAAAAGAATATTTTTCATAAAATCTCGGGGTGTTACGTTCTACCCCCCTTAAAATGAATTTCGCCCTCGAAATTTTTCGGGGTTATAAATGGTTTACTATTCGAAAGTTTCTTTGATAGAAACCCACATCGTAAAAAGGAATACAAAAAATTATCTTTAAAAACAAAAGTATGAAACATAATGGTTACCCAAATAATCTAATCACTGGGTTTCCACATAGGTAAAAATATGGATATGGAAGAGAAATCTAACCATAATGTTCTGATGGAGAGTGGTAGAGAACATGGATATGGAAAAGCCAGTAATCACAAAGCCATAAATTTTTTATGATCTAAGGTACCTTCTGATTCATCAGATATAAGAGCACTAGGACAACATTTCTGGTTTTCAAGATCGTTTCCCTAAAGTTGATGAAATTGGAATAAGAAGAAATACTTTCGTGATTTCGGTATAGTCTCATCGTTGGTCGTTCTTTGGAAAATTTCCACATCATCTCTTAAATAAATGAAGTTGAGTTTGTCATTCGTGATGTGTTAGAAGATCATGTTATAGAATGATGGGTCATTCCATCTGTCTCAATCAAAAGGTTAGAAAAAGTTATCAAAAAATATATAAGTCCATCTATAGTGAGATTAATGATATATGGTTCCTAAAATGCACTTCTACATCATATATCATACTGATTAATATAATAAAGCTAGTTTCTACTAAAAAAGGGCCTTCCTGTAGTCCAGTTGTAGGCTATAAAGGCCAGACGCACTTCAGTTGTGGGTTCGATCACCACAGCCTTGTCCGACGTGATGGGCTGTCGCCCGTCCTGCAGGTTGTCCTTTTAATAAAGCTATATTACTATAACACCCCATCAATAATATCAAAAAAAGTTCTATCCTTAAACAATACTAACTTATGACCAACTTAATCCATTCCAATCTTTAGGCTTATCTAAAATACTTCGGTCCAAGCTCATAGTATAAAGAAAATGATTACTTGAAATGTCACATAACAATCATGTGAATGCCATCATTTATCCCCCATATATCATAAGATATATATTGTTGGTCAAATTTCAAACATGTGAATACCTTAATCATGTATTCTATTGAAGAATGAATACCCATTGAACCTTAGTGAAAATATGAATACAGTTAAAAGTTAACACTTTCCACAAACCAAAATCCTCAAAATTCTTTATACTCAAACCATGATATAACCTTCTACTTATATCAGTCATGAGCTCATGAATACTATCAAACATTTAATTTTATCCTTATCCCTTCATTATGCGTATATCATCTACATTCCAAAAATATCTTAATAACCTTTCATGGATACTGGTACCGTTAATCATACACTTTCAAAACTCAAGGAAAGACAACAGTGTAACAATCCTTAGATGTCTCTTTATTCCATAGTACCATGAGATTACTTATACAACATTACACATGATAATCATGAAATCCTTCCACTACATTCTTAAAGCATTGACCGAGCGTCAACAATTCTTTCATCTCACATATCATTTGTAGTCTCTTCATCATAATCAACATAAATACTACCCATACGACCATACTGATTCTCTTCATGAGATTTTCCCTTAGGGAATTGGTTTGCATAATGCCAGTGCATTCCACATTTAAAACATTTAACCATTGTTGATGTCGTATCAATACCATTATCCTCATCCCTGGTGTTAACTGAACCTTTTCCTTTGCACTTACTGGCTTTGTGTCCTTCTTTTCCACACCCAAATCATCTTCCAGTTCCTTTGAAACATTCTCCTTGATGCCTCTTCCCACATGATTTACATAGGGTAAATTGAACTTTCTTTCCTCTATGATCATCATGAAACTCCATCTTTCTCTTATTAGCCGAGTCATGAAACTTACCAACTTTTACTTTATTGATCATTTTATGAGATTGCTGATTCTGCATAATAATGATGTTTGGACTTCCAAATCCCATTTAATTTGGTTGCTCATGAATAATATCATTCCATTGTCCATCATATCCTCCATTATTGTGAATCATCTTGTTTCCAGCCATTTTCTAAAACCCAAAAAGAATAGTGTGAGAGGCAAAAATCATAATAAAGGGGGAGTAACATCAATATCTAACATCTTTGGTTTAATATAATATCATTACCATAGTTCTAGGACTATATCCTATATGTATACTTATCCTTAGGGACATCCCTAGACATACCTTAGAAATATCTCTAGGAATCTCACTAATATTTCTGCATCCTAGTTTCTAAATGTTGACTAAACGTTTCCTCTGATACCAACTATAGAGACCCGAAGCTTGACGTACATAGATATTACATTACTTTTTACAAATACTTAGAACATAACAAAACCACACACACAAGGACCGAAATAGTTTAGTGTCTTTGGAAACTCGTAATATAATCTTCTAATCATGGAAAAAGATCTTCAACATATCCCATAAAGATCTTCTTCTTTTTTAACCTAAATCCTTTCATTATATCCTAGGGAAAAGAAAACATAAAAGGGTGAGCTCAAATGCTCAGTAAAGGTAAACAAAAGAAATATCAATCACATCATATTCATAAGAACATATCTTTTGGAAATCTTAACCTGAAAAAGAGATCATAATTTCATAACATGGGATAAATCCTAGTAGTGAAATGTAATCCCAATAATCATAACTTAAAACATGAAAGTTTGTGGAATACACACATAATCATTGAGAATCATTTATTATTAGTCAAGACTCATTACCAAGACTATCTTAGTGGACAAATTCCCTTTCTGAACCTAGTTTACTCCTTGTTTCAGTCCTGTTTCACTGAACCGGTATAACCTACCGTTCCAGCCATGTTTATCTCATGAGATATAAAATCTTTACCCAATGCATTGGGGGGAGATATAGGTCCCACCCATCTCATAATGATACCATTCTTTTGTGTTCCACAAAATCATAAATCCTACACCATTGCATAACCCATGTAATAAAAATGGGATTCTTAAACAACGTGACATCATAAGACAATTCATATAAGATAAAGGAATTCATAAAAATAATTCCATCAAAATATAATAAAATCAATGTAATAATAGGGATAGAAACATAACCCTATATTATCTTAGATTGAAAATAATTTTGTTAAAACACTTGAACTCCATTCATGAGGAAAATATCCATTCTACATCAAAAACATTTTCCTTTCTTAACATGTCTTACAATTTTAATCTAAAAGAAGTTGATTAAAAATAAACTTGAAAACTTGTAAAGGAAGATTCTTGGAAATAATGTTTTTAAAAATCCATTCATGCCGTATAAGTTAAAAAAACATTCTTCTCATTCTTTTTTCGGAAAATTCAAAAAGTACCTTGTACAAAAAATGACAAAAGATTCCTTTCATATATTTTACTAAAATCTCACCGAAGGGTAAATTTGGATTTAAACAATTTTAGGTTGATGGAAATAACATTACATATTGAGGAAACATGGATGTGGATGATAAAATACACCCCAGTAAATTTCAAAGTATAAACAATCTCGGATAAAAATTGAGATTGCGAGATTTTCCCTTACCTTAGGTCTGATTTGCTTCGTAAGTGTCCGAACCTCCTGTATAATTATTTAAATAATGTTATTGACTTATTCCAGAATCATAATTATTTTTATGATATCATATATAGTTATATTCTTAGCTTCTTATTGGTAATATTTCATTATTACTTGTTATTCGGGTGTTTATTACTTTTTGTTCTTATGCATGTTTTGTCGAACAAATTATTATTTTTCTTTTTAGGTTATAGATGCATCATTTGCAGAATGGTATTAGGGTAATATATATCATATTAAATCATTAAATTCATTTATATAATCATTATGAAATGTATATCATGTAGAATGAGTCGCATCACATCGTGGAGACGGTATTCCGTACGTACGCACGAGTAATGATATCATTCCTATGATCGTGGAATTGTATTGGAGTGTATGTATACTATTTCAGAATCAATATCACTTTATAATAGTCATATATAGTCATTATTTACACAATTATTCCCATCCAAATAAGGTGGTGGTGGAAAATAGATTACACCACGGCGTGGTGACGGTATTCCGTACGTACGCACGCGCGGTGATTTTTTTTCCGTAGGATGGATAGATGGTGAAATAGGGTTGTTTAATACTTATAATAACATATTTGTATATGAGTGATACTGATGTTATTACTTCATAATGAAACAACTAAATAAGAAGAAGTGGAAAAAGAAATAAAGATGAAAGAATCGGTAACAGACATTACCTCTTCTTTGAAGCACCTCTTTGATACCTCCACTTACGGAACTAAAATTGGTCTTTGAAGAAGACCAGGACCTCTAGGATGTCTCTAGGGAAGTGGAGAGAAGAAATTGGCAGGGGTTGGTCGATCTTTAAGGCTCAATGTGGTGTGAGGAAGAGTGGGAGGAAGTGCCCTTTTATAAGGGAGGAGAGGGGCACCTTTGGAATAACGAAAAATATTATTTTATTATAAAGTCACATTCGGTTTTTAATAGCTCCAAGTTGAGTTATTTCAAAGATAAGGTGGGAATGGGTAGAAATCCTATCATACAATATAATTTGGACAAGTTTAGTTTACTATTTTAACCTTATCATTTAGTTTTAACTTTAAGTTATATAATTTTACTTTTACCGTGTCTTTTTGTGTTCTTACACTATAAGGTTAATAAACTTACAATAACAAGCCAAACGAACCCCAAGTTGTTTATTATTAATATATATAACCATATATATGTCATTTGGCAGAACCTTAGATTTTTAGGAATATAATAAAAATTAATAATATAATATTTGTTTTAAAAACTATTTTATGTCAATTTTGACACTATTTGGTAATTGATTTTTGTAAAAATCATAACAGAATGATTAGATCGAAAAAAGATAATAAAATCAATAATAACATGTAATATTAACCTAAACAATTAGTGGAATTTATAAAAAGACTCAAATTACATTTATTAGGGTATTTATAACATCAATTATGTCAATATTTTATTAATAAGATAATTACTGCATCATCGTTGTGTCATAAATAAATTAAATTATTTAATATCTAAAAATTAAAAATAAAATACCATTATGTAGGAAATCGTTTTAGATTTCTAAATAATTTTTATATTCGAATTTATCTAATGTATAAACATATATTAAAAATGATTTACTTATTAAATTTTGATTTTAACTATTTTAACCTTTCTTTAAATAAACAATATGGCATGATGAATAATTGAAACACATGACATGATTTCGATAAATTGGTCATGAAATAAATCCATCCATAATGTCAAATACAGAATCACATGTATTGTAATAAGTGAAATATAATTAAATAAAATTAATAATGTCATAAATTCATCATCATACAGATGAGGCCTGACCAAAGACATCATTAATCTTATAGTCATGGATTTTTCTAAGAAACATTTATTTTACTTGTTGGTTTACAAAAATTACCCCTCACATGTTGCCACTTGTTTTGTCTCCTAAGGCACATCATTACATCAACAGAATATATATAACAGAACCCCACCAGTGACTTAGATATGTATAATTCAATCAAATGAATATTGAATTAAAAATATAATACATAATCAATATGAATTATCAGTCAGTAAATTCCATTGAAAAACAATGTGTATGAATCATTAATATTTCCAGAGTACATGAAATAAATTTCTTACTAAATTTCATTTATCTACCAGTTTATATTATAGTTGTATGTATTTTATAAAACATTCATAACCATAAAACTATGGAATATGGATATGGTTTAGAATTAAAATTTAAACTAAAATGATATTGTGTGATAAAAATGTGACCAATGGAATGTTAGTGTTCAAATAACCATATATTAGAAAAAATTTGATAGAGAGAATTAATTTACTAGAAATGATGTTTTCATACTATAACATAACCTTCCCAAAATGAAAATAAAAATGAATAAAAATATTAAAAACAACTACTTTATAACATTGTTTAAGAATTATGTTATAAATAACATTTACTATTCTATTAAATCTATTAATAATTAATCACAATTTTAGTTTCAATTAAAAATTTATAGAATATTATTTTCGATGAATAACCATAGAATCCTATGTAGGAATGCAAAAATATGACAATTATGTTGGATATTGAAAATTCAAATACAGCCATATATGTTACGAAACATTACTCAAATAATTTTTTAAATAAATTCAAAAAATCATTTTTTTGAACATGTTAAAATAATTCATTTTTAAAAATTTATAAATTAATTATTATCTACTTTAAAATAACATTATGAAATCATTTTATGTAAATGAAATTTCATATGTAAATGAATTTTTAAGAATATTCACATGAATGAAAGGAATATCAACTAACAGAAAATGATATGGTCAGTGACTCATCAGTGTATCATTATTATTTATTTTTGAACTAATAATATATGAAATGGAATTTAAGAATTTTAACACCAAACCTATCTATATTAGAAGAATCTAGATGGTTTTTAAGAGAGTAATATAATATGAGTTACCTCAAAAGTACATATATAAATAAACAACATCTAAATAAAATTATATTGTAACATTAATACCCTAAATAACTAATAAATTTTTAGAATAATCCTATTTAAAAATGATAAATTGAAATAAATTTTTAGATACCATGAATATAGATGGATTTAATATATAAAATTTTATAGGTGTAGTGTATAAACTATATATATTATTTTTAGTCCATAATATAAAACATTCCTCAGTGGATATGAATTTAGATGATCAAACCATGATACCATAAGTCGCCATTTCTTGATATGAGATCTTAAACTCAATAATAATAAATTTGGATATATTATAAATCAATAAAAATACATATTCATTATTATTATATTATTTATGAATAGCATATTAAATTTTATCATGTGGTTATTAGATACTCTTTGTTAACAACATCATCTTGGGTATTACCCATTCTATTTTTCATTATTTCATCATCTCAAAAATATTGTTCATTATATACATATAATATTTATTGATAATATATGTTTTATTACTCCCCATGGATGGATGTGAAAAAAATTAATTTTTTTATTAATGGAGATGGTAGTGCCTATATATGAATTAATGTTGTTTTAAATTTCTAATTAAAATAGAAAAATAATGGAAAATAATCTGTTATCCTTGTAAAAATATATTTACATCAATAATATAATATATATTTATCATTATATACTTATATTTTATGTGGTCATAAAAAATAATGAAATATCTTTCTGGAGATTATAGTTCATATTTACTCATGAACGATGCTTTCATTTACCATTAAATAAGAAACGATATGAATAAATGTTTTTAAATCAAAATTATTAATTTTTAGTACATGGATGGAGATAATTTTATTATATCATCATTTTTTAGGAATGAATTGAAGGTTTTATATGTATAAATAAAGTTAAATAACTCAAATATGATTAATACCTCTAATTTTGAAATCCTCATTTGGGTTACACATTTTGCTATCATTGGATGTTTTTAGGGTAAGATAAAATGATATATGAAGTAAAAAATTAATATTTAATTGTATTTGGGTTGATATTGGAAGAGAGAACTAGCTCATAATAGGTGAGGAATATTGGATCCATCATCCCCATTTATAATTGCTGTGGGTGACTTTTCTATTAACATAGGAAATATTAATAAATAATATTTTTCTAACTCATGTCAAATTGATAAAAAGTAACATACATTTGATGATAATGATTATATGGTAAAAATAAATCTGTACTACCAATTTTGTATCATTTTAAGTGGAATTTAAATCCTTATGTTTTTTTTCTCCCCTATATTTTCCCCATTTAACATTAACCATGGTAACAATATTTCAACACTCAAGAGGTTACTATCGTAATTTAAAAAATGTAACGTGAAACACGCATGGATCGATTTTTATATGATTGAGATTTTCTTATCCATTCGATTTATAAAATAATTTATGTTATTTTAAAATTATTTAAACATTATTTTTAAACATTAAAATAAATTTAAGTTCATTTTTGGGACTATTTACAAAGTTTTATATAAAGGAATAAATATAATAATGAAATTAGAAAAAAAAAATACATTAAAAAATGGATAATTATTTCCATAATTATTTGAACAACATAATTTATTTAAAACATATGTGTTTTATTTTTTTAAAATCGTATAATTTATTTTAATAATGATTTTCACATGAAAATCATTAATGTAACACAAGTATTATAGTTAATTATAAAATAAGAAAAAATTAAAATATTATCTATGATAATAAAATAATTTTTTAATAAAAAATAAATTTTTAATAACCATTAATAATATCTCTTCTATTAAATGAAAAAAATTTAGAGATGTTGAATAACTGTGAGTGAAATTATGTATTTACTCATTACTTATTGTAACATAAATTTCATTTTGAAAGGAAATAGACAATATAATTAAAAATATTAGAATATAGGATGAGTATTGACTAAGTATATCAAACAAATGATACAAAATAATGTGGTAAAATGATTTTTATTTGTTATCCTATACTTTTAACCCCATTTAACTTATTTTACCCTTAACCAAGATGACTACATTTTCTAGTGTTTTCTAATAATAATGGCCAATAATGCAATTGAACAATTTAAAAACAATTTAATACCTGATTCAAAAAATTGAATTCCATTTTAATTATTAAATTCATTTTAATGTTATATATTAATTTTATTATAACTAGGGAAAAACATCAAAAATAGTCTCTTTAGAATTACCCTTTCAACTCATAAAAATGATTTTACACAAATATCTTGTATAATATTGATTCCAATGAATATAATTAGATTATGATTACTACATGGATAATTATGTGATTTTGAAACCAATTTTGAATCAAACGGATATTTCAAATTAAATTATAATAAACTATTGTTTTTCATTAAATTTATATTTTTCACAATTTTCATAAAAAGTCATTCTTTTCATAAAAATTCAAAAATTACTCATTATAATGTTTTTTAAATGATTAATTGAAAACGGGTTTACAGTTTATAAATGAAATATATGAAAAATAAATGAAATTAAAGCAAATTTACGCTGTAAAAATCAACCATGAACTATTTTTTATATAGTAACATTAAGACATTAGTTGAATTCATTATATTTAAATAGCCTATATACAAAATTTTAATTATGTTAAATTTAACAATATATTTTATAAAAATGAAATATTTTTATTCTTTATTTTTATTCATGAAGATAAAAATTACATTGTACATATAAATTCATTTTTAATGATATTACATTTACCCATATATGATTTTATTATTATAATATAAATGATTAAATATTTCATGAACCTTAATTACATTTTTTTAATATTATATATATATATATTAATATTTGGTATGTTATATTCATATTCACCTATAAAAAAATTTAATATAGTTATATTTCATTAATATTATTTAATGGTCTGTTTGTTCTCTGTGTTTTGTGTTTTATATTTTATATATCATAGCATTCACTAAAAACAAAATATAAAGTGAAATACATAGGTTTTAAATTTATGTATTTTATGTTACTTTTTAGGGTCACCATTACATTTGTATGTATCATGTTTTACACATATCATCAAAAAAGGGAAGTCATCGTCTCATTTAAGGTCCTCTTGTTTTAAGATGTGGTAATGTTGACTGTAATGAATAATATTGTTTTCATATATTTTACATTGATATGATAGATGAATTGAAAAATAAAAATGTATCATATTATTACTTTTAATTAAGTAGTAAATTTATTATTCATTAATTTAGGATGCAAATTTATCATTGGAGTTGAATGTGAATTTAATTATTATTGGTAAAACATTGAGTTTCCATTAATTTCTGGTTTTTATGGTAAGACATGAATCGTGTGTTTTTTTTTATATTATCATATTAACAAATCTTATCGAGATATAGAGTCCACAAATGAGACAAAATTTTGATATGTTAACTTGATTTAATTTCATTAGTATACCAAATCAAATATTTTAAATAATTTCAGGTGTGTATTAGTTGAAGGGTGGTTTGGTATTTATCATAGAATTTATAGGTCGTTGTTTAAGGAAGATGATATTTCCCCTCTATTGTAACGGGTATGACATTTGGGCCCCCATCTGAGTAAGATTTCATAAGTTTGTATCAAACTATTTTCACATATAATATGATATTCTCATTGATTAAATGAATTCAATGATATTTATTCATTCATATTATTCATTATATAGTTGTATAATTGAGAATGTTTTAGCTTCTAAATGGGATTGACATGTAATATATAAAAGTTGAATGAATACACCACATTAAATTCATTTATTCATTATAGATGATGACTTGGTTAAAGGGATTATATGATTATACGTGACGTGTAGAGATCAATGTATTATATAATGATCATGTAAGTTTCCATTATATATTATATAGAATTTAAGAATTTCTAATGGACCTATTTTCACATGTTTATAAAGTAAGAATTCATAATCATTGTCAATATCCTAAATTATCACAAGGTTACCTAGAAATGCATTGTGAATGAGTATTTGTCTTTATTTTTTATTCTAAACTCAATAGTTTTCATATGATATATTATAAAAAATAAATTCTCATTTTATATAAATTAGTATTTTGGTGTAATTTCAAAATAATTTACATAGATAAAAGAAAATTTGAAATCTGTATAAATTTTCTGAATTTTATATACAAGTGGGAGATTATCGGATATATTTACATAATAAAATATATCAAAAATAATATTATGATTGCTATCATTATTTTTTATATAGATAATTATCCATAGTTATATATGATATCATATTTTATAATATAGGGGTATTTACAATATTTTCTTATCATTTACCACATAAGGTTTCATGTAAGGTCCAACAAATAATTCATGATATTATATTAATTTAGTTAAAAACAATAATTTTTTTTATAATTTTAAAAAAATCATGTTTAGATTAAGAAAATGAATAATGTTACAAGTAACTGTAAACTTTTTAGTGACAATGATCATTTTTAATATGTTCAAAATATTATTATCCATATTATTCGTCTTTCACGTGTTAGAAGTGGCCTATATAAAGGGTTAAATATTTAATAATAATTTATTAGGATGAATGAAATATTTGGTAAAAACTCTATTTTCTGTTTTACATACTCTATGATGGAGGTACTAAGATGATATGGATATAATTTATGTCATATATATTTAATATATGATTTGTATTGCTAGAGGATATCCATGGATTAATTTATACTCAGATTCTTCTAATATATTTTTATAAAGTTACATAAAAGATGATATCTAAAATATATAGTAAAATTAATTTTATTTTATTTTTCTTATTTATTATAAGCCATTCCTATTAATATTACTATATTTAGTTTGTTCTGTTTGATAATATTTATTCTTTATATAATTTATTAAAATGCATCATACATACCATATAAATTAATATCACACATATTTTACTATAATAAAAATATTTTCCATTTTTTCTTAGTAGTATTTGATGACTCTAGACAAATTTTATATCTTTTCCAATAATATCACTCTATCACCATGATATATTTCAACAATTTTGGATGTCATTGTATCATTAAATATAAAACCATAAAAAATATTGATACGACATTCATATTTAAATAGATATATCATAGAAAAAAATCATATATAATAGCCCTTTATAGAAAATCCAATGACCAGAATAGGGACACATTTTATTGTTACCATTGATAACCCTTTCCTAGGTCCTATGATATCATGGTCCTTAAAAAATTACATATTTTTCATAGAAAAATAAACTTCCAAAAATCCAAAAAGGGTATGTATTTAATTATATTAGAGGGGTTTTTGATATTTTAATAAGACTATTTAGAGTGGAAGAGCTATATCGCAAAAAATATGCTCTATTTTAGAGATATTTGAATAACTTATAAAAAAATAATTTTTCAAAAATTTAAAAATGATTTATCCAAACCATTACCTCTATATTATTTATATGGACTAGGAAAGGAAAAAATTTATTTCCTACAATCTTAGGTAATACACTATGTATATAAATCAACAATAAAATTCTAATGGCCTATATCATTGTAGCCCCATAAATATAGAATTTAGTAATTCCTAGATGTCTTTTTTTATTTCATTTTTTTATGTGGATTAAAAGATACCTTTTTATTAAATTAATGGTTAAATTACCATTCTAGGTAATTATAAATCAAAACAATCTCAAGCAAAATGATAATGAATGATTTATTTCTTGGAAAATACTCCTTCTAGAAAATAATATATTTTCAGTTTGTTAAGGTATATAGATATGTATTTTTTTGATTCGTTGTTAAATAATATTATTGATTGAATCATGTTATTTAAATTAATTGTATAGGTAATACCTGGTTACCATGACTATTTAAATATCTATTCATGTTATCAGTGAACATGAATTATATTTACATGTGTTATATTTATATTTCATGTATACATCCATTTAATTCTAAGTAACTCCCTAAATATTCCTAGTTAGTTTTTTAGGCCCCATAGGGTAATATTTGAGATTTACTTACTATTTTTTAGTAATTCATTTGAATCCTAAAATTTCTCAATGGTCAAATAAGTGAAGATATTCTATCATTCTATCATTTGTTAATTGTTTTTCTCCTTTCTCTTGTGGAAATCTATTTAGGTAGTTTTAGATCTGGATATATAATGATATTTAATTTTACAAATGGTTTTAATTAATAATATTATTATTATTATTCCCATAATCAATATTCTAATCTATTTATTTATAGAATTTTAACAGGATGTATTTATGTTGGTTGATGCAATCTATTATTATGATGCGTAAAATTGGGAACAAAATTTTGTAGTATTTTTAAAATTGCAATTACATATGAATTAATAATTTTTTTTATTTAATTTGATATGGGTTATGAATAATTAATTTTAAAATTGGTTTATTTTTTAAATATGTAATTTTCATTATGTGTCATGCTTCCAATCAAAATTCTCATGTTTAAAAAATGTTTTTGTTTTCATTTATATAATGTATTTTATGAAATGATTTCAATTTGGTGGGTTATTTAGAACATATTTTGGATTTTCAATTAAAAGTAGTTTTTTATAGAAATTTATTCCATCAGGGGTACCATTTTTTAGAATGTAATAAGAATGTGTGTTGTGATATTTGTTTAAAAATTTCTTCACCTCTGGGTGTTCAATTTGGAATGGGATTTCCAAGTAGAGGTAAAATTTTGATAAATATTCACATATTTTTCATGGTTACTCATTGATTTGATAGTATCAAGGAATACATATTTATATATTAGAAATAATAAGACTATTGAGGCTATAAGTTCAATAATATTCTTTCTGCTATGGTATATTGATATAGAAAAGTAAAATTGATTCTTTTATAGAAACGAGAAATATTTAACTATATAGTAGGTTGGGTGACTGATGAAGCATACACGTTGGGTTTTAGTATCTAGATGGTGTGTTTTATTTTCTGCTTTGGATCTTGAGATAAGTCTAAGTATTAAATATATTATTTGTTTGAGTGTAAAATTTATTGTTAAACTATTATCAAATTATAATCCATGAAGAATAATATCTACTGTCAATCATGATGAATAAGGATAAATATTGAATATTTTAATCTCTAAGGTCTTGATATATCATGTTGTAGTGAAGGTTAGATAATGTAATTATATTAGATAACGGTTTTAGACAAGTATTATATATATATATTACATTTTTTAACTACTGTAGATGTTTTTAAATTCCTAACATAATAGAAAAAAACCATGGAATATAATAATAGAATATATTATAGTTCGGTTGGTGAAACTAGAAAATTTATGATCAAGGAATAAAATTTAAAATATTTAAGAACATATTTTTAAATTATAAAATGGGTTATATGGTTAAAGGCTTATTATAAAAAATATATATATGGATATTAAAGTATTATATAAATTAATATTATTAGTGGATATTCATTTTGACATGGTATACATCAATAAGAGTTATAAAGGGTTTATCAATCAAGAAATTAATTAATAATGTTGTTGGGAAGTGTTAAAAAATAATTTATTAATAAAAAAACATGTTATATTTGGTGGTTATTGTTTTTAATTCTAGTCATTTTTCTTTATAGTAGGGGAATCAAAATGAGAGAGAATCGTTATGTAACATATATGATGCATTATTAAAAGAATCCATGGATTCATGTAATAGTTTGACATATAACTGAAAAAACATTTTGATAAGGTGTTTTCAAGGATCTTAGTTAAATAGTCATAATATACCACCCTATATAAGGAGATATTATATTGTTTTAAATGTATTTTTATAAATTTTTTTATAATATATGTATTCCATGATATAAGAGAATGTTCAATGTTATGGCATATTTTTTGAGAAATTTATTTTCAATAGTGTATAATTATGATAATATGATCTTGAAACCATATAATTGTTTTATGTCCATGGGAATTAGTATCATCTAACTAGAAGAACCATGTTCATGAATATAAAAATACTATTTTATTAATGTTCATGGAAGTAAATTCCTTAAATGAGAAGATAAATGTGTTTTATTATAGTAATTTTACAATAATTGATGGCCCAATATTCCTAGATCTAGAACCAAGAAATAGTGAATGATAAAATATCATCATATATATGTATATTTGAATTTAAAATTATATAAATTATATTTTAAAGAAAATAATTGTAATTAAAGAAAGATAACTTTGTGAATAATTTAGGAAAACCTGTAATATGGTGGTGGATAATACATCATCATTTGGGTAGTAAGAGTATAATTTAACTATTTATATATCTATTGACTATTAATTTTACACAAGTAACTTTTTTGGTATTTAATTTATTTAAATGGATGAACATTACCATTAAATGATAGACAATAAACATAGATCAATAAAAAATATCATGAATATATGTTATTATCATATTAATTTAATATATTATTTATGAAATTTATTTATAAATATATATGGTTTATATACTATAGATAATTGTTGATAATCAAAATAGTCGTTTTTTTATTATTGATATATATAAATTATAGAGAAAGGATGACTTATATGGTATAAGATCAGTCACGTGATCAATGAATTCAATAAAAAGAAAAAATATAGATATTATCATACAAATATATTACTATATAATTGATCTAATTTAGATTAATATTGAATTTAGTATAAGATTTTATAAATAATACATTGAATAAATGAGAAAAAAATAATCTCCAAATTTTGTATCTTATCTTTGGAATGTATTGATGGATGTTGTGATTGTAAGATTATATGGGAATAAATATTGTATCATATGTATAATTTTTCAATAGGCCTTATTGAAATTTTTATATATTTTTTTTGAATCAATTTTAGATTATTTTCATGAATTATTATGTTGTTAGAGATGAAGAGGGTTTTAGTATATATATATATGCGTGTTAAAAAATGAAATATATGTATCCCCAGAAATATTTTTCAGTGATTAGGATACAATTTTACTTTTAATGAATATATCCCTTTATCTAGCCCATTATATTTTCACTGTGGAATATGTTTATTTTCTTGGGCCTGTTGAAATTATCTAATTATTTATATAACATGATTAGTAATTATGAAAATAAATTTAAATAGTTATTATTTTTAAAAAGGGAATACGATTCAAAGAATGGTTTACTTGAAAGAAACGGTTTCAATAAATAAGAAAAATGATTCAATCCCCTATCTGTTTCTTATTTTATGGTTTTCGTCACAATTAGTACCATCAAATTCATAACAATTCTCGATCGTATGTACACTATTAAAAGATGTTATTGGGTGATTATGACCCAAGAAATGGTAACATAGTTGAAATATATCTGAAAATGGTATGTCTTGATAGTGAGTAATTAATATGTGTGTGGGTGTGTCCATGTGTATGTGTGTTAAAAAAGTTAGGAACAGATAGGTCTCAACACAAAATTTACATATCTAGTTCCTCAAGAGAGTCAATCATTTATAAATTATCATTAACATATCTGAAAATATTCAAAAATGGTGAATGAGTGAGTTTTAGATAAATATTATTTCATTAATTGAGATTTTATATAAAATATTATATTAATTGAGGAATATAAATTTTATGTATATATCATGAGGAGGAAATTGAGTGTACAATGTAAAAAAATAGTTCATTACATTTTTCATAGAGATATAGAGAGTATAAATCATGGTTGATGATACTAGAGAATCAAATTCGAAATATATTTTTTGAATACAATCCCTTTGATCCTGAAGTTCTTAAATAGACCACTATGTTTATATACTCATCTTTCCTTCCTTTAAAATTACTGAGGATCTTGAATAATATAATTTTATCTATGGGTGTTAAATCAAATTTACTAATAATTATTATCATAGATTTGAAACTTTTCATGGTGTAACCATTACATAAACTTTTATTCGACTAAATAATGTGGGAAATTGGAAGTTTTGGACATTGGAACATCATTATGTTTATGAAAATTAGATGTTTTATAAAAAGGTTAACCTCGTAAAATAAAAAAGTTTTTATGTGTATTAATTTCCAAATAGGATTTACATATTTTATGTTGTTTCATTCAAGTGGAAGATAAAATTAAATGAGTTACATATAACATTAAAACAATATCCAATTATGTGTGAGGGTAAAATAGAAAATATGATAATTTTTAAACACTTAAAATCACGTCCCTCTCAAGGTAATATCCTTCATATATAAAATATAATTCCCAAAACTCTAATGATGGAATATATGTTTATTTTATTAAATTAAAATTTTCAATTATTAACAATCTAGATATATTATATTAAAAATGAAATGTATATTCAAAAT
Organism: Viscum album; assembly: GCA_963277665.1. Lineage (NCBI taxonomy): Eukaryota > Viridiplantae > Streptophyta > Magnoliopsida > Santalales > Viscaceae > Viscum > Viscum album. The sequence continues at coordinate 1,707,996,546 of OY728165.1, read as the reverse complement.
TAAAATGAGAGTATATTATTAACTAAGCTATAAAAAATTGTGGATTTTATCCACAAGTACATATTATGGATGAGTATAGAGAAAGGATGAGTTTATGGTATGAAATTATTAGTGAAAAGATAAAATATAATTAAAAATTTATCACTTGAATTATTGAGAGTGAATAAGATCTTGTCTAATGATAAAAAATGAAAATGATTAAAGGGGGATATATGATACATTATTAATTTATATAAAATATAGAAAATATGGATAAATAAATTATGTTAATAACTTATCACATGTTTTGGGATAAACATTTAGGAATTATATAACAATACAATGAAATATGAAAACAATCAGGGAACATTAAAATAGAGAAAGCTCTAAGGATTCTATAATTTTCGTAATCACATTAATTAATTTCAAAATAGGTCTTAAATTATTTATTTTATTGGATGATGAGTGAAAAATATATTTTAATTTAACACATATAAAATTATTTTTAAAACTCGAATATGTTTCAAAAACATGTATTAGAAAAGAAGAAAAAATCTTGAATAATGTCCGAAAGACGGGGAAAGTATTTTTTTCATAAACTAAGGCCGAAAATTAAAAGTTTTCAAGGATGTATTACTTAGAGATGTGTATTTTATTAAGTGGAAAATATCTAATTCTATGGAGTGTCATGATTATAAAAGTATGACTTTTTCAATTAAATATAGTCTCACCCACTTTGACCACTCATTAGCAGATAGATTAATATATTGATGAAGAAGAATGTTTTGAGAGAAAAAATTTAATTAAGTTCAATCGTCCTTGATGTAATATTTTGACACACATTACCTGATTAAATTTAAGTATTTTTAGTAATATAGTGTTATATTTTAATATAATTTAGTTATTATTATTAATTAGAAAAATTATAATTTATATATATTATTTCAATGTTCATGATTCCATTAAAATAAATTGGCCACACATTTTTTCATAAAACACTATGAATGTGTAATGTTTATCCACATACATGGATGTGATATATACTAAACTATTTCCTATTATCATACCCCATATTACTTTCATCATGTAATAGACTATAATTATAGTTTTTAGATGGGTGAATCTTATTTTTTCATTTTAGAGGTATATCTCCAAATACATGGGGAATCCTTACCATGAATGGAATGGTAAGTAGACTTATGATTTAATAATATTATGGAACACTTGTTTTTCAATAAACAGTGTTCAGATGAAAGAGCTGGCATTCAATATGTTGATAGAAGTATGGGTCAAATTATAGAAGGTGTTAAACTAAATTTTTATATATTATTTAATTATGTATCTTATATTAATATTTAAAGTGAAATATTTTAGAATATGTGTGTGTTCTATAAATATTAAATTGGTAGGGAAGAAATCTCAAATAATTGGAAATATCATTTGTGATAAGGTGGGTTAATATGGATTACCATGTAGTAATGTATATTTGGATCTATATTGGGATAGTTGTGTAAGTGATACCATCTATGAGGTATATTTGGGGCACAAAGGTATCAAAAAATGTTTGTTTTCAAAAATTAGAGGGATTGGTATAGCCACGATAATGAAAGGTTGGTTCAGTGAATGAGGTCCTGATAGGTTTCAAATGGGAAACTGAAGATCATATCTTGTGCATGAATCATTGACAAATGAAACATGGTCCTCATTAACTATTTTAGAGGGGTACTTACCATGGATTGAACATGAACCTTCTGTATTGTATTTCCAGAATATCATGTTAAAATTTTAGGGGACCATTCATACTCATTTTGAATAACCTTTCGAGGTAACATCATGATTCAATATTGAATTTTTTTCTATAAATTAAATACAATATTAGTTTATTCTTGATATATTTTTACAGAATTTGATTTCACCAATTTACTAATATTTTTATACAAATATAAATAAAGGTAATATTAAAAACATATATTAAAATTTGATTTCATTTTTATAAATTTTATATATTTTCGGATTAAAACCATTTATGGATTGACCTAGGGAAATTTCAAGTGTTCCATTTTGTTCATTTGATCTAGAATAACATATTGGTATCCTTCACAAAATCCTATTTATCTTATGCTAATATATATTTTTTATCAAATTATATTTTATATTCTATGGTGTATTTTTGTATTATTGTATTGTTTTGTTATAGAGATTACTCTTGTGTAATTATATGTGTAACATAAAATTTATAGAATGGATACAATGCACCTTTACTATAATAAATTTTGTATTAGGTGACTACTTGAAAGGTTAATTCTCTTATTCTAAAATATTGGTGGTTATTTTTATAGCAAAATGGTGTATCATTCATAGGGGTTATTTCTTATTACTTTATTTTTGTATTATGTTTTCATAACCGCCAAAATAAAATAAAACGTTGGTATTCAACATTTAATTCAAGTATATCAATTTTGTAATCGGTATTTGATATCATGTTCAAATACTACGATAAATAAAGTATTCTCCCCCAAAGACTAACAAATATATCTATAACATTCATTTATAATAATTCAGACCACTTATTTTCTGATTCTCTATGTCGGGGTCATGTAAAAACATTTTTGATAACATAAAAATTTTGTGATTCACACACTAATATCATGCAATTATTTAATTGAAATTTTAATGGTATGATGACCTATATTTTTATGAGAAACACTTCCAAAATTTATATTTGGAATATAATTTCGTTGTGTGGTTTTGAATGGATATTACATGGTGAAGATGGTAATATTTTACATATATTAACCTATCTATAATGTGTTATAAGAATATGAATATATATGTGCATTGATTTTTTCAAGTCAATTATTTTATATACATGATCATGAATTTAGTTTTAATAAAACAGTTAATGTCAAAATAGGTTGTCTTACACAACCCACCTTAGAAACATGTTTGGCGGCATAATAATTTGTTGAGTAATTGACATGAATTAGATGATAATCATGGAGAATGAATAATTAATGGTTTTATTCCTCTTGGTTAAAGATAGAAATTTTTTTACTTTTTTAGGAACACATAGGGTGGATCCTAAATATATGTGACCAATGTGTGTTGTGTCTCTATGAGGTTAGATCATGTAAATGTTTTATTAGAATTTTTTTTCTAAATGAATTTTATAGTTAAGAACATTTAATAATTAGTTTTTTAAAATAGGGAAGAAATTCTAAATGTACTGTAATTTTATCTATTAGTTTAGAACAACATCATATTTTTTGGTGGATAAAATATACATATTGAGGAATTTTAATAATAAACTTACTAAATAATATATAATGATATTAATTTAATAATGGTTCCATTTTCAAATTTTATATAATTAAGGACTACACTGTATTATTAATTCTAATATGGGAGTTTTTTGTTTATAATGATATGATTCAACATATTTTGATAACATTAAGAATAATTTTCCAATGAAATACACAAATCTTATTTTGACAATTCAAGTATTTTTATAGTATTAATCAACATAAATAATATATATATATATATATATATATGAATGTGGTTGAACATGAGTGCTTCTTAATACATCCAACCAAATAAGTTCTAATTTTTTCCATGTTTTTAAAGGATGACTCTCATTGTGGATAACCCATTCTGTAAACATTCTAGTTACCCCTATTTTGGACACAAAACATTCACAATAACTACATTCTCTATAAGTTTTATAGTATTTTATATATTTACATTATATGGTAATCATAAACTATAGATATTTATGATTTAATAGAGGTTGTTACAAGTTATATTCACCTAATTAAGATCATTGTAAGTGGTTGGAAGATTTAGTTAGACTATTTATCAGTCCAGTGAACCACTAGTGGTAATTGATTTACTATGCAAAAATATGAGTTATAAATTAATATTATGATTTCAAACTAATTTGTTTTCAATAATTTTTACCAAATTACTCTATTGATGTACAAATCAAAGAGATTTTTCATATACATCTAGGTACCATGAACGAGGTAAAATATGATTCATGTTTTATTGAAATGTATAGGTTTTCAAAGGATTTTGTTTATAAAATACACCCCATGGTTATTTAGATAATCTTCATTAGGATATTTTCTTTGTAGTATTTTCTTTATGTTCATCATGAGATTATGGATATGAGGCCCTATCATTTTTTTACCATCATCTAGTCACACTAGCCATGAAAAACATCCATCTAGTATTAGAAGAATAGAGTTGTAGTTATACTGAACACAGTCCATGGGTTCATTGAGGGAGGCTCATGATGGATTTATAGGTATAAGGATAAAATTAATTTATAAATATTTTGAATCCATTGAAAAATTTTAAAGACCCACTCTTTAGGGTATATATATTATTTGACCATTTATATGTTTCATGAAATTTTTTTATTGAAATTTCATATTCAGTTATTTAAATTTACTACAAATGAAATATATATATAGATAAATGAACATGAGAAAACTACACATGTTTGATATATTCTCTTATATGTAATAGGAAAATGATATTATCAATGAGTTATACCATTAAGGTACAATATTACTAAGAAATAAATATTACAATATAACAAAATGAAATCGATATAGTAAAATTTTAAATTTAATAAAACTATTTGTAAATTAATATAAATTAAGATATAAATATTCCTCATCTAGTCTTCTAATATAATAATATTATTTATGAAAACCAGGTAATGAAGAAATAAAATATAAATATTAGATACATCATGATAAAAATAGAGTGAGGATGAGATAAATAATTTTAATGAAGTTGGTGGGGTGTTATAAGGGAATATAATATGAAATATGTTTAATTTAATATATTAAATTTTCATTATTTCATGGTCATTAGATATATTAATTTAAGTATAAAAATATAATATTTTTATATGCAAGGACATATAATATTAATAATGAAGCTTCCTGATTTGTATAAATATAATAATTTGTTTTAAATAAATTAAAATGAAACTAATCTATTAGTTAAAATATCTTGTAAATGAGTTAATGTAATAAAATATATTAATTTTAATCAATTATTTTTATTAAATAAAATTATAAAATTCATGTAATTTTTTAATAATGAATGATAAAATTAAATGAATAGATTATATTAAAAAAAAGTAATTAGATAAATCAATGATAAAATATATATCATTCCTTGATTTTATTTTTGATAAATGTTATATTTTTATCATTTTTAATTAAATTTATATCTATTGATAATTTTTAATGAATATTTTAAAATATATAATAAATGAAATGAAAATATTTGTATTTATTCTCACAAGATAAGGTACAATAATAAATTTAATTTTTTTCTTAAAAACATTTCCAAAATATTAATTTTGTTTCATTATGATGTTTAATTTCAAAGAATTAAATATATCCTTTGTAAATAATGATTACAATAAAATATGATTTTTATCTTCATAAAAATTTTCTTTTAAATGTTTTTTAATGATTAGAAAATGATATGTTTTAAAAACAAGAATAATGTACGTTAAAAAAAATTATTTTCTATAAAAACAATTATATATATATATATTTAATGTTACAATTATGATGTTAAATTTAAAATATATAGTTTTTAAATTATTTTTAAAGGAGTCTAATTTGACAATAAACATGTAAAATATAGGCCAGTTAAGTCTTTATATATATTTACTAATAAATGTTTTCCATGATCAACAATTTTAAAAAGTAAAAAAGATGTAAAATTTATAAAATGACATGACTTCAATTTTATATCATTAAATAGATATAAAATATTTACATAATATTATTTAGTGGTTTGTGAATGATTCCAAATATTCCCACATAGATTTGCATACATTACTCACTTAGATCACCTGTGATTAGATATTTTCCCATAACTAAATTCATTTTCAAAAAATGTACCCCATTTTCACCTATAAAAGTAACTCTCCTATACCCCTCTAGAAAAAATTACCCATATATGTTCCCTTGAATTTTGACTTATATTTCCTCCCTAAAGGTTCTATTTCATATTTGGAAAAATTTTGTTACAAAAAGAATCCATATGAACTTAATTTTAATTGACGACTATAAAAGAATGTGTGTTTCTCTTAATGTTGAGTGTTCCTGTCATACTATGTAGTAATTTGAGGAATGAGTTTCTCAAATAATTTTCATTCTATTAATATTTTTTCCACTATTGATCAATTATTATATTTAATGTTCTATATATAATGAATAATCTATTTTTTTGTTCATTTTTATGTATTATTCAAGGGATTTTAAAACCCACCTCATGTTCTCCACAATATTTAATTTTTATTCATAAATTATAAATTTTTTATGGGTTTATTTTCCAATATCACTATTATATATTGATTTTTTGGGTTTGACTTTCCATTGGTTGAAACATAATTTTATTTCACAGTAAAACAAATTTTAGTTTCATCCTCAATGGATAATTTTTAGGATTACATTAATTATTAATATTACCCTCCTATTTTTTAGTTAACTTAATATGACCCCATTAATTAAATAAATCCCTATAATTTCATTATATGGAATGTTTTTTTTCTTCTATGCCCATATTTTTCATTTAATTTTGTGGATTTATTTTCCATATCTTCTTTATTTTTTATTTTCACTTTCTATTGAACTTTTATTTATTTCATAAAAGTCTGAATGAAATATTTTGACTATTAGTTTAGGTATTCCACAATATTTCATTATCCAACCATTTTCCATTATTTTCATTAAAAACATCCTTTAAAAATTTATATGGTTAATTATTCCCATTATCAATAATTTTCAAATTTCATTGATTTATAAATTATTTATTTTGAAGGAGTTATTTATTTATATTTTATAAAAAATATCTGAAATTTAATCAATTATATTTTTTTGACTGGTTAAATATTCTTAATTTGTTATTTGTTTTACTAGGGACTTTTTTTATTGAAATGATAAACTTCTCTTCAAGGGATAGTTCTTTTATAATGGATGTTTTCATGAAAACAATATAATTCTGAAATGATATATATCGAATGATTAATCTTAAAATTTATTCATTTTCATGTGTAACACATATGTATGATTTATTATAATGTAGTACATGGTTATCATATAGCCATACAATGAATTGGGTATGGGATTTCCCTCAAGATATTTCTACGGGATGCACATATTGATGTATGATCAACATTGTTTTGGTATGAAGGTAGTTATTATTGATCTAATACGACATTGGACATGGGTTATAATACCTAACTGACAATAATATGATGTTATTTTTCATTAAAAATGATTTATTTTATGATTTCAATACTTATTTTTTTTACTATATTAGCCTTTTATGTTTTATGGGTCACAATTATTCTCCGATTTTTTCACATTACTATGTTTTATTCACAAGTTATGTCATAATCATTATGCAATTTTAGTGTTTATGATTTAAAATTCATTGGTAGGATTTAGATAAATTATATTTATATACATGGATTATTTTTTCTTACCCACATGTTCACCATAATGTCATTTGTGATAATCAATTTTTATCTCACATATTTTACCCATTATTAAGAATTTTATTTGTTCCTTTGACATATTTCAAAAAAATTATAGGAATGTATATGAATGTGTTTCTTTTGGGGTGAATCTTGTCTCGATTGTTTTTTGGGAGTTATTAATGAAATAATATACAATATCATGGTAATGCAATTAATCATTGAAGATACTAAACCAATGGGTACAAGGTGTCAGATTTTATATTGACATAACATGTAAAATGATGTATGGGTTTTGGGTCATCATAGTTGTTATCAGAGTATATGTTTAATGTTATTATTTTTGTCACCTAATTTGGGAGTTATGGCAAAAATTTTCTTTAATTTGTATGAGAGAGGGGTTAAAATGTTTTTATTTATTAGATTGAGAGAAATAGTAAAAAATGCATAGAGATACATTGGTTTAAAATAATGTGTAATTGACCAAACCATTAATATATTTGATTAAAAATAAATAGTTTTTAGCTTACTAGAATGTTCCATTTGTTGAAATGAATATTTCATAGGAAAATTCATGTTATGATTAATATTTCATCATTTTGTCCCAAAATTTTATAATTCCCCATACCAACCCCTATGGTGTTTGTGGATGTTAAGGGACAACCATAATGACTCATCACCAAATCCTTTTTTTCAATAATGACTTCCATCCTTTAATAGAGATATTAATAAATTATTGTCATGAAAATATCCCATAATGAATGAGACTTTATGTTTTTTGTGATTTCTGTACGAAAACATTTTCTTGAACATCTACGAATTGTTATGTGAATTAGATAAATAGATTACATTTTTTTCTCTAAAACTTATGGTATTGATGTTATTCATTTTGAATGTTATTAACAAGTGTAAGACGTAATTTATTCAAATGGTTTATATTTTATATAAATGAATGAAACAAATGAAAACCTCATCTTAATATTTACTTTAATTGAAATAGATATTTTCACAGACACTCCAATGATAATGAGTTTGATATTTCAATATAAATTATATCATTAATTATGACTATATTATAGATAAAATTAACTACTTTAATAGATGAAAGGTTATTAAAATAACAATATTTTTATTTATTTATAAATTAGGGGAAGAGTGTAACAACAAAGAAATTGGTGCATATATATTTTTGTATAAAAAAGGTGTGTTTCGAATTAATTAAAATTGCGTTTTATATTTATTTATTTAATTTTATTATATAATAATGATATATATATAATTTAAAATTAAAAAACAACATTTTTTGTTGATTATTTGACTTTCGACATCAAAATGAGATGAATAATTCCTTATTACATTATGGTTAAATTTTTCAAATGGGTAAATATTACTAGAGAGGTTAATCATATAAAAATAAACAAAATACAAAAGGAATAAAATAATATATATAAAAATAAAATAAGGCCTAAATATTTCATAGAACTATATTCCTTAGAAATTAAATTTTAGATAACAACATTGAAAAGAATAAAAAACATTTTAAATAAACTTTATATCGTTTAAAAAACTCAAGTTATGAATTGAAATATATTGATTATGTGTGTAATTTATATATATGGCTATAATATGAATAGTATATTTTTATAGAATACTATCATAGTGTGTGGAAAATGAAATTATTATTCCTAATTTAAATGTAGTTATATTGATAACCCAACATTGTATATTTAGATGAGAGAAAAAACCAGTTTTCAATTTTCATCCTAACTAGGTAATGTGGGTTTTTTTGAAATTTTTTTATTTCAATAAATATAAAGAAATGAATTGGGAGATTGTAAATAGTGATATGAAAATGGTGATCAGGCTCTAATTTATTTTCCAATATCGATTCCAACATAGTTTCTAACATGTCCATTGTTATTCTAATATACTTCTTATAGATAGTTTCAAAAATCTTTTCTTATCTCTCCCTTGGCTAAATATCGATAGTGAGAATTACATCAATTTAGTACTCAAGTAGGTATACCCCCATCTAGGATGTACAAGTGTCACAATATACCCTCTTAGATGACATAGGATATTCCCAATCTGGACATGTTATTCTAAATAAACCAAGTGCTCCCACACACACTTACAGACATGATGAAAATCATTATACACTTTACCACCTAGTATAATGATGTTTTATTTTATAAAGACCACAATTTCTTCGAGATAGATAGTAATCATAAAAAAATAAATAATAATAACTTAATCATCAAAAAAATACTATAATAACTGATAATAAAAACATCCATTAGAATACAGACACCAATTTTAGTGGAAGTTTAAATTTTTATTCCATAAAGCACAATAAATAAAAAATTAGAAATGGAAAACCCATCATCCTTAGTCACTCGTATTATTATCCCTTTATACGAAGGGTAACGAAGATGAATGGAAAATAAAAAAGACATTATAGAACATATAAAATAAATAATAATAATAAATAGAACTTTAATACGTGAATTATATAGTATAAACCTTCTCTCCTTCCGACCGCTTATGAATGGAAGTGGATGTAGTTTTTACAGTGAAGGGGTTTGTATGATTTTCTTCCAATTTCTATGTCTGAAATGTATAAAAATATTTTACAATGTAAATGGCCAATTATAAACAATTTTACGTTTGTAATGTTGTTTAAATTTATTTAGGGTATATTTTTTCAATATTGTATATCAATATGAGAAATTCATAAAATTGAATTTTTAAATTACTAGAAAATAATTTTTCCAGCTAATAGGACTCTTTATCTTCTTATATATTTATGTGTGAATCAAATTTCCTTAATTAATTAATTTTCTAGTTTGATTTAATTTTCATGTTTTCGTCTAAGTTATATTTTACTGATAACTATAGTAACCAGAATTTATGTTATTTTTTTGGAGAGATTCCATAATTATTGAGTTGTGTTATAAACCATCATACTAGAAAATTTTACATATAAATTAATAATGTTAAATTTATCAATATATTTTATAAAAATGATATATTTTATTATTTATTTTTATTTATGAAGATTAAAATTACATTGTACATATAAATTCATTTTTTAAAGATATTACATTTACCCATATATGATTTTATTAGTATAATATAAATGTCTAAATATTTCATGAACATTAATTACATTTTTTTAATATTATATACATATTTATAATAAAATTTGATATGTTCTATTCATATAAACATATACAAAAAAATTAAAATAGTTATATTTCATTAATATTATTTAATTGTTTGTTTATTCTCCGTGATTTGTGTTTTATATTTTATATATCATAGCATTCCCTAAATATAAATATAAAGTAAAATCCATTGGTATTAAATTTATGTACTTTATGATACTTATTAGGGTGGCCATTACATTTTTATGTATCATGTTTTACACATATCATCAAAAAAAGGAACTCATCGTCTCATTTAAGGTCCTCCAGTTTTAAGATGTGGTTATGTTGACTCTAATGAATAATATTGTTTTCATATATTTGACATTTATATGATAGATGAATTGAAAAATAAACATGTATCATATTATTACTTTTTATTAAGTAGTAAATTTATTATTCATTAATTTATGATGCATATTTATCATTGGAGTTGAATGTGAATTTACCTCTCATTGGTAAAACATTGAGTTTCCATTAATTTCTGGTTTTTATGGTAAGACAACGATTGTGTGTTTATATTAAGATTATGATATTATCAAATCTTCTCAAGATATAGAGTCCACAAATGACTCAAAATTTTGATATCATAACATGATTTAATTTCATTAGTATACCACATAAAATATTTTAAATAATTTCATGTGTGTATTAGTTGTAAAACTTTTATAATAATCCAGATTAATATTAGTGAAAAAGATACCATGAATGTGAACAATAGAATATTTATTATTTATTTCCAACATCTAGGATAATTTAATGAAGGGTGGTTTGGTATTAATAATATAATTCATAGGTCGTTGGTTAAGGAAGATTATATTTCCCCTCTATAGTAATGGGTATGACATTTGAGCCCCCAGCTGAGTAAGATTTCAGAATTTTGTATCAAAACATTTTCAAGTACAATAGGATATTCTCACTGATTAAATGAATTCAATGATATTTATTCATTCATATTATTCTTTATATAATTGTATAATTGATAATGTTTTAGCTCTTAAATGGGATTGACATGTACTATATATAAGTTGAATGAATACATCACATTGAATTCATTTATTCATTATAGATGATGACTTGGTTAAAGGGATTATATGATTATACTTGATGTGTAGAGATAAATGCATTATATAATCATCATGTATGTTCCCATTATGGATTATATAGAAGTTAAGAATTTATAATCAACCTATTTTCACGTGTTTATAAAGTAGGAATTCGTAATCATTTTCAATATCCCAAATTCTCACTGGGTTACCCAGAAATTCATTGTGAATGTGTATTTGTCTTTATTTTTTATTCTACACTCAATAGGTTTCATATTATATATGATACAAAATAAAGGTTCACTTTATATAAAATTTTATTTTGGTGTAATTTCAAAAACATTTACATAGATAAAAAAAATTTAAATCTGTATAAATTTTATGCATTTTATATAAAAGTGGGAGATTCTCAGATATAATTACAAAACAGAATATATCAAAATTAATGGTATGGTTTCTATCATTATTTTTAATATAGATAATTATGCACAGTCATATATTATATCATATCTTGTAATATAGGGGTTTTTTCAATATTTCCTTATCATTTTCCACATAAGGTGTCCTATAAGGTCCAATAAATAAATCATGATATTATATTAATTTTGTTAAAACCAATACATTGTTTTTTATAATTTAAAAAAATGCATGTTTAGATCAAGAAAATGAATAAAGTTATAAGTAATTGTAACTTTTTTAATGAGAATGATCATTTTTAATATGTTCAAATTTTTATAATCCATATTAGTCGTCTTTCATGTTTTAAAAGGAGACTATATAAAGGGTTAAATATTTAATAATAATTTATTAGGATGAAGGAAATATATGGTAAAAACTCTCTTTTCTATTTTACATACACTATGATGGATGTACTAAGATGATATGGATATAATTTATGTCGTATATATTTAATATGTTATTTTAATTGCTAGAGGATGTCCATGGAGTAATTTATACTCTGATTCTTCTAATATATGTCTATAAAGTTACATAAAATATGATATATCAAATATATAGTAAAATTAATTATATTATTTTGTTTATATTTATTATATGCCATTCCTGTTAAGATTACTACATTTAGTTTTTTCTGTTTGAAAATAATTATACTTTATATAATTTATTAAAATGCATCATATATACCATATAAATTAATATCACACATATATTACTTTAATAAAAATATTTTCCATTTTATCTTAGTAACATTTGATGACTCTAGACACATTTTATATCTTGTAAAATAATATCACTCTATAACCATGATATATTTCAACAATTTTGGATTACATTGTATCATTAAATATAAAACAATAAAAAATAGTGATACAACATTCAAATTTAAATAGAAATATCATAGAAAAAATATCATATATAAAATCCCATTATAAAAAATCCAATGACCAGAACTGGGACACATTATATTGTTGTCGTTGATAACCCTTTCACACATCCTATGATATCCTGTTCCTTATAAAATTACATATTTTTCATATAAAAATAATCTTCCACAAATAATAAAAAGGTATGTATTTGATTACATTGGAGGGGTATTTGATATTTTAATAAGAGTATATAGAGTGTAAGATCTATATCACAAAAATATGCTCTATTTTAGATATATTCAAAAAATGTATAAATAAATAATTTTTCATAAATTCAAAAATGGTTTATCCAAACCATTACCTCTATATTATTGATAAGGACTATGAAGGGAAAAAATTTATTTCCTACATTCTCAGGTAATACACTATGTATATAAAACAACAATAAAATTCAAATGGCCTCTATCATTGTAGCCCCATCAATAAAGTATTTAGTAATTCCTAGTTGTATTTGTTTATTTCATTTTTTATGGATTAAAAGATAATTTTTTATCAAATTAAAGGTTAAATTACCATGCTAGATAATTATAAATCAAAAAAATATCAAGAAATATGATAATGAATGATTTATTTCATGAAAAATACTCTTTATAGAAAAAAATATATTTTCAGTTTGTTAAGGTATATAGATATGTATTTTTTGATTCTTTGTTAAATAATATTATTGAATGAATCATGTTATTTTAATTATTTTTATAGCTAATACCAGATTACCATGACTATTAAAATATATATTCATGTTATCAGTGAACATGAATTATCTTTACATGTATTATATTTAAATTTCATGTATACATCCATTTAATTATAAGTATCTCCCTAAATATTCCTAGTTAGTATTTTAGGCCCCATAGGGTAATATTTGAGTTTTACATTCTATTTTTAGTAACTCATTTGAATCCTAAAATTTCTCAATGGTCGAATAAGAGAATATATTCTTTCATTCTATCATTTGTCAATAGTTTTTCTCTTTTCTCTTGTGGAAATCCATTTAAGTAGATTTATATATGGATATATAATCATATTTAATTTTACTAATGGTTTTAATTAATATTAATATTATTATAATTCTCATAATCAATATTTTTATCTATTTATTTATATAATTTTAACATGATGTATTTAGGTTGGTTGATGCAATCTATTACTGTGATGCGTTAAATTGGGAACATAATTTGGTTGGATTTTGAAAATAATAATTACATATGAATTAATAATTTTTTATATTTAATTTGATATGGGGATGAATAATTAATTTTAAAATTTGTTTTTTTTTAATATGTAATTTTTGTTATGTGTCATGATTTCAGTCAAGATTCTCAAGTTTAATAAATGTTATTGTTGTCATTTATGATGGAATTTATGAAATGATTTCAATTTGGTGGGTTTTTTAAAACATATTTTGGATTTTCATTGAAAATTAGTTCTTTATAGAAATTTATTCCACCATGGGTAACATTTTTTAGAAAGTAATTGGAATGTGTGTTGTCATTTTTGTTTAAAAATTTCTTGACCCTTAGGTGTTCAATTTGGAATGGGATTTCAATGTAAAGGTTAAATTCTGATAAATATTCACATATTTTTTCATGGTTACTCATTGATTTGATAATATAAACGAATACATGTTTATATTTTAAAAATAATAAGACTATTGAGGCTATAAGTTGAAAAATATTCTTTCTTCTATGGTATATTGATATAAAAAAGTAAAATTGTTTCTTTTATAGAAAAAGAAAATATTTAACTATATAGTAGGTTGGGTGACTGATGACTCATACACATTGGGTTTTAGTATCTAGATGGTGTGTTTTATTTCTGGCTTTGAATCTTGAGATAAGGCTAAGTATTAAATTTATGATTTGTTTGAGTGTTAAATTTATTGTTAAACTGTTGTCAAATTATAATCCATGAAAAATAATATCTAGTGTAAATCATCATTAATAAAGATAAATATTGAATATTTTAATCTCTAAGGTATTTATATATCATGTTGTAGTTAAGGTTAGATAATGGAATTATACTAGAGAATGGTTTTAGACATGTATTATATATATATATTACATTTTTTAACTAGTGTGGATGTTTTTAAATCTCTAACATAATAGAAAAAAACCATGGAATATAATAATAGAATATATTATAGTTCTGGTGGTGAAACTAGAACATTTATGATCAAGGTATAAAATTTAAAATATTTAAGAACATATTTTTAAATTATAAAATGGGTTATATGGTTAAAGGTTTATTATGAAAATTATATATATATTGATATTAAAGTATTATATAAATTAATATTATTATTGGATATTCATTTTGAATTGGTATACATCAATAAAAGTTATAAAGGGTGTATCAATCAATAAATTAATGAATAAAGGTATTTGGAAGTAATAAAAAATAATTTACTAATAAAAAAACCATGTTACAGTTGGTGGTTATTGTTTTTAATTGTATACATTTTTCTTTATAGCACGGGATTCAAAATGAGAGAGAAAATATATATAACATATCTGAGCCAATATTAAAAGAATCCATGTATTGATGTAATAGTTAAACATATAATTGAAAAAACATTTTGATAAGATGTTTTCAAGGATCTAAGTTAAATAGTTATAAAATAACACCTTATATAAAGAGATATTATATTGTTTTAAATGGATTTTTATGATTTTTTCATAATCAATGTATTCCATGATCTAATAGAATGTTCAATGTTTTGGTATATTTTTTGAGAACTTTATTTTCCGTAGTGTATAATTATGATACTATGATCTTAAAACCATATAATTATTTTATGTCCATGGGAATCAGTATTTTCTCAATAGAAGAACCATGTTCATGAATATAAGCAGTCAATTTTATTAATGTTCTTGGAAGTAAATAGCCTGTATGAGAAGAGAAATATGTTTTATAATAGTAATTTTACAAGAATTGATGGCCAAATATACCTAGATCTAGAACCAAGTTATAGAGACTGATAAAATGTCGTCATATATATGGCTATATGAATTTAAAATTATATAAATTAATTTTTTAGAGATAATAATTTTAATTAATGAAGGATTTATTTGTGAATATTTTTGGAAAACCTACAATATGGTGGTAGATAATACATCAACATTTGGGTGGTAAGAGTATAATTTAACTATTTATATATCCATTGACTATTAATTTGACACAGTTATATTTTTTGGTATTTAATTTATTTAAATGGATGAACATGACTATTCAATGATGGACAATAAACATATATCAATAAAAAATATCATGAATATATGTTATTATCATATCAATTTAATGTATTATTTATGAAATTTATTTATAAATATACATGGTTTATATACTATAGATAATGTTTGATAATCAAAATAAGGGTTTTTTTATTATTGATATATATAAATTATAGAGAAATGATGACTTATATGGTATAAGATCATTCACATGATCAAAGATTTCAATAAAAGGAAAAAATATGGATATTATCATACAAAAATATTCACATATAATTGATCTAATTTAGATTAACATTGAATTAATAAGTAGCTTTTATAAATACTACATTGAAGAAATGACTAAAAATTCATCTCCAAGTTTTGTTTCTTATCTTTGGAATGTATTGATAGATGTCGTGATAGTAAGATTATAGGGGAATAAATATTGTATCATATGTATAATTTTTTAAAATACCTTATTGAAATTTTTATATATGTTGAATCAATTTTAGAATATTTTCATGAATTATTATGTTTTTAGGGATGAAGAGGATTTTAATATAGATATATGTGTTAAAAAATTAAATATATGTATCCCCGTAATTCTTTTTCAGTGGTTAAGTTACACTTTTACTTTTAATGTATATATCCCTTTATCTATCCCATTACATTTTCACTATAGAATATGTTTATTTTACTGGATCTATTGAAATTATTTAATTATTTATATTACATGATTAGTCATGATGAAAATAAATGTGAATAGTTATTCCTTTTAAAAAGGGAATATGATTCAAAGAAGGGTTTACTTGAAAGAAAATGTTTCAATAAATAAGAAAAATGATTCAATCCACTAAATGTTTCTTATTTAATGGTATTGGTCACAATTAGTAGCATCAAATTCATATCAATTCTTGATCACATATATAATATTAAAATATTTGTTTTTGGTGATTATGACCCAAGAGATGGTAACATAGATGAAATATATTTCCAAATTATATGTCTTCATCTTGAGTAATTTATATGTGTGTGTGTGTGTGTGTGTGTGGTAAAAGAGTTAGGAACTGATAGATCTCGACACATAATTTACATATCTAGATTCTCAATAGAGTTAATCATTTATAAATTATCATTAACATATCTTAAAATATTCAAAAGGGTGAATAAGTGAGTTTTAGATAAATATTATTTCCTTAATTGAGAATTTATCTAAAATATTATATTAATTTAGGAATATAAATTTTATGTATATATCGTAAGGATGAAATTGATTCTACAATGTAAAGAAAATAGCTCATTACATCTGTCTTATAGTTATAGAGAGTATAAATCATGGTTGATGATACTAGATAATCAAATTCCAAATATTTTTTTTAATACAATCCTTTTGATCCTGAAGTTCTTAAATAGACCACTATTTTTATATACTCATGCTTCCTTACTTTAGAATTACTTAGGATCATGAATAATATAATTTTATCAATTGGTGATAAATCAAATTTAGTAATAATTATTATCATATAATTGAAATTTTCATGGTGTAATCATTACATAAACTTGTATTCGACTGAATAATGTGGGAAATTGGAAATTTTTGGCAATGGAAATTCATTATGTTTATGAAAATTAAGGGTTTTATAAATAAGTTAACCTCGTAAAATAAAAAAAATTTACTGTGTATTATTTTACAAATAGGATTTACATATTTTATGTGGTTACACTCAAGGGAAAAACACATTGAAATGAGTTACTTATAACATTAAAAAAATATCCAATTATATGTGAGGGTAAAATAGAAAATATTGTATTTGTTAAACACTTAAAATCACATCCTTCTCAAGATAATATCCTTATTATATAAAAAATAATTCCCAAAACTATAATGATGAAATTTAGGTTTATTTTATTAAATTAAAATTTTCAATTATTAACAATTTAGATATATTATATTAACAATGAAGTGTATATTCCAAATTAAAATGAGAGTAGATTAATAACTAAACTATAATAAAGTGTAGATGTTATCCATAAGTACATATTATGGATGAGTATATAGAAAGGTTGAGTTTATGGTATGAAATTTTTAGTGAAAAGATAACATATAATTGAAAATTTATCACATGAACTATTGAGAGTGAATAAGATCTTGTCTAATGATAAAAAATGAAAATGATTAAAGGGGGTGATATGATACATTAATAATTTTTATAAAATATAGAAAATATGGATAATTAAATTATGTTAAAAACTTATCACATGTTATGGGATAAAAATTTAGGAATTATACCATATTATAATGAAATATGAAAACAATCTGGGAACATTAAAATAGAAGAAGCTCTAAAAATTCTCTATTTTTTGTAATTGCATTAATTAATTTAAAAATTGGTCATAAATTATTCATTTTTTTGGATGATGAGTGAAAATTATATTTTAATCTAACACATATTAAATTATTTTTAGAACTCAGATATGTTTCAAAAACTTGTTTTAGAAATGAAGTAAAAACCCTCAATAATTTCCAAAAGAAGAAGAAAGTATTTTTTTTCATAAACTAAGGATGAAAAATAAAAAATTTCAAGGTTGTATTACTTGGGGATGTATATTTTATTAAATGGAAAAGATTTATGTCTATAGAGTGTCATGATTATAAAATTATGACTCTATTAATTAAATATAGTCTCACCCGCTTTGACCACTCATTAGTAGATAAATTAATATATTGATGATGAAGAATGTTTTGGGAGACAAAATTTAATTAAGTTCAATCGACCATGATGTAAAATTTTGACACACATTACCTGATTTAATTTATTTATTTTTAGTAATAGAGTGTTATATTTTAATATAATCTATTTATTATTATCAATTTTAAAAATTATAATTTATATATATATTCGTTCAATGTTAATGATTTGATTAAAATAAATTGGCCACACATTTTTTCATAAAACACTATGAATGTGTAATTTTTATCCACATACCCTGATGTGATATATACTAAACTATGTCCTATTATAATACCACCTATTACTTTCATCATATAATATACTATGATTATAGTTTTTGGATGGGTGAATATTAATTTTCCATTTTAGAGCTATATCTCCAAATACATGGGGAATCCTTACAATGAATGGAATGGTATGTAGACTTATGATTTAATAACATTATGGAACACTTGTTTTTCATTAAACAATGGTCAGATGAAAGAGCTGGACTTCAACATGTTGATAGAAGTATGAGTCAAATAATGGAAGGTGTTAAACTAACTTTTTATATATTATTTAATTATTTATTCTTATATTAATATTTCATGTGAAATATTTTAGAATATGTATGTGTTTTATAAATATTAATTTGGTAGGGAGTAAATACCACATAATGGGAAATGTCATTTATGATATGGTTGGTTAAGATGGATTACCATGTAGTAATGAAAAATTGGATCTATATTGGGCTAGTTGTATAAGTGATAACATCTATGAGGTTTATTTGGGGCATAAAGGTCTCAAAAAAATATTGTTTCAAAAAATTAGAGGGATAGGTATAGCCTTGATAAGGAAAGGTTGGTTCAGTGAATGAGGTCTTGACAGGTTTCAAATGGGAAACTAGATATCATATCATGTACATGAATCATTGTCAAATGAAACATGGTCCTCATTAACTATTTTAGAGGGGTACTTCCCATGGATTGACCTTTAACATTTTGTATTGGATTTCTAGAATATCATGTTAAAATTTTAAGGAACCATTGATACTCATTTTAAATAACCATTAGATGTACCATCATGCTTCAACATTTAAATTTTTTCAATAAATTAAAATAAATATTAGTTTATTCTCGATATATTTTTATAGAATTTCATATCACCAATTTACTAATATTTTTATACAAATATAAATAACGGTAATATTAAAAACATATATGAAAATTTGAATTCATTTTTATAAATTATATATATTTCTGGATTAAAAACATATATGGATTGACATAGGGAAATTTCAAGTGTTCCATTTGGTTCATTTGATCTAGCATAACATATTAGTATCCTTCAAAAAATCCTATTTATCGTATACTAATATATATTTTGTATCAAATTATATTTTAGATTCTAAGGTGTATTTTTTCATTATTGTATTGTTATATTATAGAGATTACTCAGGTGTAACTATTTGTGCAACATAAAATTTATAGAATGGATACAATTCACCTCAACTATAATAAATTTTGTATTAGGTGACTACATGAAATTTTCATTCTCTAATTCTAAAATATTAGTGGTTATTTTTGTAGGAATATGGTATATAATTCTTAGGGGTTATTTCATATTACTTTTTTTATTATGTTTTGATAACCACCATAAAAAATACAACTTTGGTATTCCACATTTCATTTAAGAATATCAATTTTTTAATGGGTATTGGATATCATGTTCTAATACTATGATAACTAAAGTATTCTCCCAAAAATACCAACACATATATCTATAACATTAATTTATATTAATTTAGACCACATATTTTGTGATTCTCTATGTTGGGGTCATGTAAAAACATTTTTGATAACATAAAAATATTATGATTCACACAGTAATATCATGAAATTATTTAATTGAAATGGTAAAGGTAGTATGACCTATATTTTTATGAGAAACACTACCAACATTTATATTTGGAATGTAATTCTATTGTGTGGTTTTGAATGGATATTACATGGTGAATATGGTAATATTTTACATATATTAAACATATCTATAATGTGTTGTAAGACTATGAATATATATGTGCATTTATTTTTTCAAGATGATTATTTTATATACATAATCATGAATTTACTTTTAATAAAACATTTAATGTCAAAATAGGTTGTTGAAAACAACCCACCTTAGAAACATGTTTGGTTGCATAATAATTTGTTGAGTAATTGACATGAATTAGATAAAATCATGGAGAATGAATAATTAAGGGTTTCATACCTCTTGGTTAACATCATATTAGATGGTCACCATTTGTACTTAATTTAATTAAGTGATAAATATTTGTTTAGACATTTTAAAAATACTTATTATTCTAAATATATATACTTTTTCTCTATTGAATTTGTGTTAGGTTTTCAGGAATTTATTTATTTTTTACTTTATTCATATATGTCATTTTATTTTCATTTATTGATGGTTGATGATTATTTATATATTTTATTTTATAGATTAAACCCACGCATAAATTTTTTATGTATTCTTTGTCAAAGATAGAAAAAATGTTACTTTTTTAGGAACACTTAGGGTGGAACCAAAACTTATGTGAACAATGTGTGTTGTGTCTCTATGAGGTTAGATCAGGTAATGTTTTTATTAGAAAATGTTTTTATAGTTGAATTTTATAGTTAGAAACATTTAATATTTAGTTTTTTAAAACATGGAAGAAATTATAAATGTACTGTAATTATATCTATTAGTTTTGAGAAACATCATATTTTTTTGTGGATAAAATATACATATTGAGGAATTTTAAAAATAAACTTACTAAATAATATAAAAATGATATTAATTTAATATTGGTACCATTTTAAAATTGTATATAATTAAGGTCTACTCTATATTATTAATTGTGATATGGGAGTTTTTTTCTGTAATGATATGATTGAACATATTTTGATAACATTAAGAATAAGTTTCCAATGAAATACACAAATATTATTTTTAAAATTCTAGTATTTTTATAGTATTAATCAACATAAATATTATATATATATATATATTAATGTGGATGATAATTGGTGTTTCTTAATACATCCAACCAAGTAAGTTATTATTTTTTCATGTTTTTGAAGGATGACTCCCATTGGGGATAACCCATTCTGTAAACATTCCAGTTACCCCTATTGTGGACACAAAACATTCACAATAACTACAATCTCATTATTTTTTGTATTATTTTAGATATTTACATTATAGGGTAATAATAAAATAGAGTAATTTATGATTTAATAGAGGATGTTACAAGGGATATTCACCTAATTAAGATTATTGTAAGTGGATGGTAGATTTAGTTAGACTCTTTATCAGTCCAGTGAACCTCTAGTGGTAATTGATTTACAATGCACAAATATGAGTTATAAATTAATATTATGATTTCAAACTACTTTTTTTTCTAATATTTTTACCAAATTACTCTATCGATGTACAAATCCCGGTGATTTTTCATATAAATCTGGGTACCATGAAGGGTTTAAAATATGTTTCATGGTTTATTGAAATGAATCAGTTTTGAAAAGATTTTTTAAAAAAAATATACCCCATGGTTATTTAGATCATCATTAGTAGGATATTTTCTTATAGGATTTTCTTTATGTTTATCATGAGAATATGGATATGAAGCCCTATCAGTTTTTTGTACAATCATCTAGTCACACTAGACATGAAAAACATTCATCTAGTATATGGAGAATAGAGTTATAGTTAGACTTAACACAGTCCATGGGTTAATTGAGGGAGGTTCAGGATGGATTTATAGGTATAAGGATAAAATTAATTTATAAATAATTTTAATCCATCTAAAAAATTTAAAGACCCACTCTTTAGGATATATATATTATTTGAACATTTATGTGTTTCATGAAAAAAATTTATTGAATTTTCATATTCAGTTGTTGAAATTTTCTACAAAATAAATAAATATAAATAAAAATAAATGAAAATGAGAAAATTTACACATGTTTTATAAATTCTATTATATGAAATAGGAAAATGATATTATCAATGAGTTATACCATTAATGTACAATATTACTAAGAAATAAATATTACACTATAAAAAAATGAAATCAGTATAGTAAAATTTTAAATGTAATAAAACTATTATTAAATAATTATAAATTAAGATATAAATATTCCTCATCTAGTCTTCTAATATAATCATATTATTTATGAAAACTAG
The DNA here is from genome assembly GCA_963277665.1 of Viscum album. NCBI lineage: Eukaryota > Viridiplantae > Streptophyta > Magnoliopsida > Santalales > Viscaceae > Viscum > Viscum album. Next base: position 1,707,973,261 of record OY728165.1, on the reverse strand, counting down.
GGAATGAAGAAATAAAATATAAATAATAGATACATCATGAGAAAAATAGAGTGAGGATGAGATAAATAATTTTAATGATGTTGGTAGGGTGTTATAAGGGAATAAAATATGAAATATGTATAATTTAATATATTACATTTTCATTATTTCATGGTCATTAGATAAATTAATTTTTTGTATAAAAATATAATATTTTTATAAGCAAGGTCATATAATATTAATAATGAAGCATCATGACTTGTATAAATATAATAATTTGTTTTAAATAAATTAAAATGAAACTAATCTATTAGTTAAAATAACTTTTAAATGAGTTAATTTAATCAAATATATTAATTTTAATGAATTATTTTTATTAAATAAAAATATAAAATTCATGTAATTTTTTAATAATTAATGATAAAATTAAATGAATAGTTTATTTTAAATAAAAAGGAATTAGATAATTCAATGATAAAATATATTTCATTCCTTGATTTTATTTTTGATAAATTTTAAATTTTTATCATTTTTAATTAAATTTATATATATTAATGATTTTTAATGTTTATTTTATAATATATAATAAATTAAATGAAAATACATGTATTGATTCTCACAAGATAAGGTATAATAATAAATATAATTTTTTTCTTAATATCAATTCCCCAAAATATTAATTTTGTTTCATTATGATGTTTAATTTAAAAAAATTAAATATATCCATTGTAAATAATGATTACAATAAAATATGATTTTTATCTTAATAAAAATTTTATTTTATAAATTGTTTAAGGATTAGAAAATGATATGTTTTAAAAACAAGAATATGAATGTTAAAATATATTAATTTCTATAAAAACAGTTATATATATATATTTATTTATTTAATATTTCAATTTTGATGTCAAATTTAATATATATAGTTTATAAATTATTTTTAAAGGAGTCTAATTTGTCATAAAACATGTACAATATAGGCTGGTGAAGTCATTATAAATATTTAGTAATAAATGGTTTCCATGATCAACAATTTTAAAAAGTAAAAAAGATGTAAAAATTTATAAAATGACAAGACTTCAATTTTATATCATTAAAAAGATATAAATTATTTACATAAGATTATTTAGTGGTTTGTGAATGATTACAAAAATTCCCAAATAGATTCACATACATAACTCACTTAGATCACATGTGATTTCATATTTCCCCATAACTAAATTCATATTTCAAAAAAAGGCCCGCCATTTTCACAAATAAAAGAAACTCTTCTATACCCCACTAAAAAACATTATCCATATATGTCCCTTGAATCGTGACTTATATTTCCTCCCAAAAGGTTCTATTTCATATTTGGACACCTTTCGTTACAAGAAGAATCCATATGAACTTAATTTTAATAGAAGACGATAAAAGAATGTGTGATTCTCTTAATGTTGAGTGTTCCCATCTTTCTATGTAGTAATTTGAGGAATGAGTTTCTCATATAATTTTCATTCCATTAATATTTTTTCCACTATTGATCAATTATTATATTTAATGTTCTATATATAATGAATAATCGATTTATTTTGTTCAATTTTATGTATTATTAAAGGGATTTTAAAACCCACCTCATGTTCTACACAATATTTAATTTTTATTCATAAATTATAAATTTTTTAAGGGTTTCTTTTCCAATATCACTTTTATATATTGATTGTTTGGGTTTGAATTTCCATTGGCTGAAACATCATGTTATTTTACACTAAAACAACATTTAGTTTCATCTCCAATGGATAATTTTTAGGATTACATTAATTATTAACATTACCCTCCTATTGTTTTTTAGTTAACATAATATGATACCATTAATTGAAGAAATCCCTATAATTTCATTATATGGATGGTTTGTTTTCTTCTATGACCCTATTTTTCATTTAATTTTGTGGATTTCCTTGCTATATCTTCTTAATTTTTTAATTTCACTTTCTATTGACCTTTTATTTCATTCATAAAAGTATGAATGAAATATTTTGACTCTATTAGTTTATGTATTCCACAATATTTCATTATCCAACCATTTTCCATGATTTCCATTAAAAGCATCCTTTAAAAATTTATATGGTTAATTATTCACATTATAAATAATTTTCAAATTTCATTGATTTATAAATTATTTATTTTGAAGGAGTTATTTATTTATATTTTATATAAAATTTCTGAAATTTAATCAAATATATTTTTTTACTAGTTAAATATTATTAATTTGTTAGTTGTTTTACTAGGGACATTTATTATTGAAATCATACACTTCCCTTCAATGGATAGTTCTTTTATGGGGTAGTTTTCATGAAACCAATATCATTCAGAAATGATATATGTGGAATGATTAATCTTAGAATTTATTCATTTTCATGTGTAACACATATGTATGATTTATTATAATGTAGTGCATGGCTGTCATATCGGACTACAATGAATTGGGTATGGAATTTCCCTCAAGATATATCTACGAGATGCACATAGTGATGTATGATCAACATTGTTTTGGTATGAAGGTAGTTATTATTGATCTAATACGACATTTGACATGGGTTATGATACCTAACTGACAATAATATGATGTGATTTTTCATTAAACTTGAATTATTTTATGATTAAAATACTTATTTTTTACGATATTCCTCTTTTATGTTTTATGGGTCACAATTATTCTCCCATCTTTTAACATTACTATGTTTTATTCACAATTTATGTCAGAATCATTATGCTATTTTAGTGTTTATGATTTATTATAAGACCCCGGCCTTAAACCCTACTTAATATTTAATTAAATGAATAATTCACATTGAGGATCATTTCAGGTTTAGAGTTTTAGAGAATTAGAACATAACTATTACATCTCAAAATATTAAAAAGTAGAAAATTCTACTAAGTTTCCATAATAATAAAAACACTTAAAAAGAAACATGTCTAGTTCCATGTTTTATATAGCATTAAATTCCCTTGATCCCATCCTTGACCTTATTCCACATTAAGTCCTGTGAAAAACATTTCAAAAAAACTTGGGGTGAGCATAAAAAGCTCAGTAAGGGATACACAAAGAATGAAAACCATTAGTTTTTCAAACATCAAGTAAACCATGTATACTCTATCAAAGTAATACCTTCACCTTCATGAAGTAATAAAAACTCTTCACTGAATAAAGTATCATTACTTACCTTTTTGTAGCCAAAGGATTACCATAAAACCCATAAAAAGAACACATAACATATATAAAGGTAACTTGGGACATAAACATACTTAAGTGGAATAACCATACGGTCGACTTCCACACATATCACTTAATGGAATAGCCATACGGCCAATTTCTATACATACTTAATGGAATAGCCATACGGCCGACTTCCATACCCAATGCATTGGAGGTTATAACGTAACCACACGTCCTGGTATTCACGGCACCACCCTTCATATGGTTTATAACATAACCACTCGTTAAAATGTCCAACTACCAATATAAAATAATAAAACATAAAACCAATATAAAGGAATGATAACATTTCCACATTTCAATCACAATATATCATAAATATATTGACATAATAGAATCCTTTATCAAAACCATTTTCAATACCAAAATACATAAAAGAGTATATGGTATATATTTTATTTTAAAAACATTATGGCTTGTTGAGGAAGCCAAAGACCATATAATACTCGCGGCGGCGGAAAAGGTCGTTGTCACCGCATACGTTAAAAAAACATTCATTTTTGTCGTTTAGTAAAACGCTTCGTAGAAAAAGATACCTTTTGTATAAAAGTAAAAGTCAAAGGGGTTTATACACCGTATAAAATAAAGTTGTGTATAAAACGAAATATGCCTCAATGAAAGGAGATTGAGATGATGTCCCTTACCTCAGGTCCGACTTGACTCGATCGTTCTTTAATGTCCTTTAAAAGTGTAACTCCTTTTGATTTGAGCCTAAAGGCTTCCTTTGAAAGGATTATACCCAAAGGAAATCCTCTAGGATGAGGAGAGGGATGTGGAGAGAGTAAATGGGCAGGGGATGTCTGATCCAAAGGCTTGAGGAGTGTGTGAAATGAGGTAGAGGTGGGGGCCTTTTATAAGAGGAGAGGATGGGCACTTTTGTAAAGTAAAGAAATATTACTTTATTTGAAAAATAGTTTCGGATTCAAAAGGTCCCACATTGATATAATTCAAGGATAAGGAGATAAGGGTTCGAAATACACTCATCCAATAGGTTTTGGACATGTGTAGGTTTTATATTTTACATTAACTTTCCATTTAATTTAAATCGTTAAATAATGAGGTCATCGTTGCATCATCATGATGTCATAAATAATTTACTTTATTTAATGTCTAAAAATTATAAAAAAAATACAATGATGTAGGAAATATTTTTATCTTTCCAATGACTATTTATAATCAAAAATCTAATCTTTATAACTCCATGTAAAAATTGTTTTCGTAAAACATATTATGTTTGTGTCATTTTTACTTTTACATTAAATAAAAAGTTATTTATGTCATTTCCCAACCAAAGTGGCTCCATGGGGTCCCCAAGTTGCCCCATGGCTTGTATTGGTCTTCCATGACACAACCAATGAGGGTAGGACATGTGTCAAGCTCATCTCAATTTATTAAAGCATTATTTTTACCTTAAACTACACTAATTACCATTAATCGCGATTAAAAACTTAATAAGTTACTATTCACCAAAAAATTATTATAATCTCATTGAACCACATTTTACTTCTTAATGACAACCATGTATGTCGGATTTTTGAAATTCAAAACACAATGATGGCAAAATTTCATTTAAATGGAAAAATCAGTTTTTATAAGTACCACTTAGTGGTTTCACTATTCATCAAAAATTGAAGTTTTCAGAAAATTACCAAAAATTCACCCTAAGCAATATTTGATATTACGAATTCAAAAAATGAAGTCTATTTTACAAAATTCAAAACATATAAGTTGCATTAATTAATTTAATAATTAATTCCGGCTGTCAGAGCAAATAGCGTGTTTTTATGAAACAATAAGTATCAAAAGATTGACACTAGTTTAAGTCCGATTTCAAAGTGAAATTAATTCAAACGACCACTATTGGATTTAATAATAAAAATATTTTCTAATTTCACTTTAAAACCAATTCAAAAGATAATCTAATCATATAAATAAATTAGATTAAAAATAGTTTTTGAATTAAAATACAACATTTTACACTATTCATTAAAAAAATGAACTTTATCGGAAAGATACCAAAAATTTACACAAAGTACATTTTGATGTCCCAATTTTAAAGAAGAGTTATTTTTGGTCCAATAGAATTTATAAGATTGATCAAAACTATATTTAATGACGGTTCTCCGTCAAAAGGTGATAAGTGAACACTTAGTGAAAATTAGGGTATAAATGCCTAAAATTGAACTCTTTCTGTATTTTAAGCCTTTATCTTTTATTGGGTAAATGTAAAAACATTTAAAAACATATATAATCATATTTTAGTTATTTCTATCCATTCCCACCAGTAGAACGACTACTTGTTAACTAACAATTATTTTATTACTTGTGTGCAACGTAAGTTTTCAAAGAAACTCATCGTTGTGTATCGAGTACGCTATCGAACGTAGAAACCCCTTTTAATTAAAATTAATTTTTAATTAATAAATGTTATTAAATATGATAATTCTTTATTCTTTAATTACCTGGGATGTTACATCCTTCCCCCCTTTTGGGAATTTCGTCCTCACAATTTTATTCACTTATCAAAATAAGTGGTGGAATTTATCCCTCATAGCATTTTCAGATTCCCAAGTTGCCTCTTCAATCACATGGTTTTTTCCACAAAACCTTTACCTAATGAATCACCTTATTCTGTAACACCTGCTCCCTATGGTCAAGAATCTGGACTAGTTGTTCTTCATAAGATAGGTTCTCCTCCAGCTGAACTACCTCTGGACTCAAAACATGAGATGGATCTGGCATATACTTCCTCAACATCGAAACATGAAAAACATTGTGCACCTGAGATAAACTCGGAGGTAAAGCCACTCGGTAAGCAACTGATCCAACTTTCTCCAGAATTTCATATGGTCCAATAAACCTTGGACTCAGCTTTCCTTTCTTACCAAATCTCATCACACTTTTCCAAGAAGAAACCTTGAGAAAAACATGATCACCTACCTCGAAAGATAGATCCTTCCTCCGGTTATCCGCATAACTCTTCTGCCTGCTCTGAGCTGTTCTCATGTGCTTCTGAATCAACTGAACTTTCTCTGCCATCTCTTCTACCAATTCTGGTCCCATCAGCTTCCTTTCACCCACTTCATCCCAAAATGCTGGAGTTCGACACCGCTTCCCATATAATGCCTCAAATGGTGCCATCTGTATACTAGAATGAAAACTTTTATTATAAGAAAACTCAACCAAAGAAAGATATTGGTCCCAACTTCCCTGATAATCCATCAAACAAGCTCGTAGCATATCCTCCAATGTCTGAATTGTTCGTTCTGACTGCCCATATGATTGAGGATGAAAAGCTGTACTAAAATTTAATTCAGTACCCAACGACATCAGAAGGCCTTTCCAAAAGTTAGAAGTGAACCTGGGATCATGATCAGATACAATGGAGAGAGGAACTCCATGTAACCAGACTATCTCTTTAAGATACAAACGGTAAAGTTGATCCAGGGAAAAAGTATCTCGTATAGATAGGAAATGAGTAGACTTGGTCGAGCGATCAACAATAACCCAGATTGCATTATTACCTCGAGATGCCTTCGGTAATCCCACAACAAAGTCCATGGATATATTATCCCATTTCCACACTGGCACTGGTAAAGGCTGAAGCATCCCTTTCAGTAACTGCCGCTCTTCTTTAACCTGCTGACAACTCAGACAGTACACAGTAAAATCAGCAATATCTCTTTTCATTCCATCCCACCAGTAATACTCCCACAGATCTGTGTACATCTTAGTACTGCCAGGATGAACTGAAAACGGGAACTATGAGCCTCACATAATGACTCATTCTTCATCTCTGAATCACAAGGAACACATAATCTATTCCCAAACCTCAAAACACAATCATTATCAATGTTGAATTCAGGCAACTTACCTTTCTGAACCAGCTCTACCTTTTTCTGCAACTCACTGTCTCGCTTCTGTGCTTGCTTGATTCTGTCTGATAGAGAAGATTTCACTGATACCTGAAACAAAACAGAAGGACTTCCTTCACCAACAACTTCTATGCCAATGTTCATCAAATCCTTAACCAAAGGATCACGTTCCAAACGCAACATTACTAATGAAGCATTACTTTTTCTACTCAACGCATCATCCACTTTATTTTCTTTTCCCGGATGGTAATGAATTGTACAATCATAATCCTTGATTAATTCTAACCATATCCTTTGTCTCATGGTCAATTCTATTTGAGTGAATATATATACTTTAAAATTTTGTGATCAGTATATATTTCACACTTTAATCCATACAAATGATGCCTCAAAATTTTTAAAGCAAAGACAATAGCAGCTAATTCCAAATCATGTGTACGGTAATTTACCTCATGAGTTTTCAACTGTCGTGAAGCATAAACAATTACCTGATCATTCTGTATAAGGACATAGCCAAGTCCCTTAAACGAAGCATCACTGTATATAACAAACTCACCATTCCTGGAAGGAAGTGCCAAAACTGGAGCATTCACCAATCTTCTTTTCAACTCCTGAAAACAATCATCACATTCTTTTGTCGAGATGAACTTAACACCCTTACGAGTTAGCTTAGTCATTGGACTAGATAACCATGAAAAAATTTCAACAAACCTTCGGTAGTAACCTACCAAACCAAGAAAACTACGGATATCGGTTACATTTGTGGGTCTTGGCCATTCTTCAACAACTTTTGTTTTAGTTGGATCAACCGTTATGCCATCTTTTGAAACAATGTGACCTAGGAAAGAAATTTGTTGTAACCAAAACTCATACTTGCTGAATTTTACATATAGTTTCTTTTCTTTTATGGTTTTCAATATAACCATTAAATGAATTTCATGCTCCTCTTTACATTTAGAAAACACCAAAATATCATCAATGAAAACCACCAAAAACATATCCATGAACTCATGGAAAATTCTATACATTAAGTCAATGAATACAGCAGGTGCATTGGTTATCGCAAAAGGAATTACTACAAATTCATAATGGCCATATCTAGTACGGAACAAAGTCTTCGGAACGTCTGCTTCTTTTACTTTCAACTGATGGTACCCCGACCTCAAGTCAATCTTTGAAAAATACTGAGCTCCCTGGATCTGATCAAACATATCATCGATATGAGGCAAAGGATACTTGTTCTTAACAGTAATATTATCCAAGGCTCTATAATCAATGCAAAGTCTCATTGATCCATCTTTCTTTTTAACAAACAAGACAGGAGCACCCCATGGTGATGTGCTAGGTCGAATGAAACCTTTATCTAATAACTCATGCAATTGTTTCTTTAACTCTAAAAGTTCAACTTGAGCCATTCGATAAGGGGGTTTTGAAATTGGCTTAGAATCAGGAACTAAGTCAACAGTAAATTCAACTTCCCGATCATGAATAATACCAGGAAACTCATCAGGAAAAACATCAAGATACTCATTTACCACTAGCACATCATTAATCTTAACAGTTCCTTTATTTTCAACAATCAGTGCAAGGTAACTTTCATTTCCATATTTTACTAGTTTCTCAACTTCCTGATATGTTATCAAAATCAAAGGTTCATTCTTGTACACAAACTGAAAATATTTCTGAAAAGAAACCATTTTAGCTCTGCAGTCAATCTTAGCATGATAAACAGAAAGCCAATCCATTCCAAAAATAACATCAAACTCTACTAGAGGCAAAACAATAAGGTTTGCTGGTAGATTCTTTCCACACACAAGGATAGAAAGTTTCTTATAATTACTTTTTGTCTCAACATTCCCTCCGGGTGTTTTTACCATAAGTTCAGGATTCATATCAGGATATGGAATTTCCAGTTTACTAGAAAACTTCTCAAAAATGAAAGAATGTGTAGACCCTGAATCAAACAACACATTGGAATAATCTGAACAAACAAACAGTGTACCTGATACCACTTCATTCGATGGCCCAACATCTGCTGAAGTTGTTGCAAAGGATTTCACCACCCCTTTCTGCTTGTAGTCTGGCTGCATTCCCCTATTTGTGTTCTTCGTTGGACACTCGTTTGCAAAATGACCCATTTCGTTACACTTAAAACATCTTACCGTTGGCTTTTCATTGCCTGCTTGATCATCTTCTTTATAGTTACGAGCAATATGACGAGACTTACCACACCGAAAGAACTTACCAGACTTGGATAAACATTCTCCAGGATGCATTTTACCACACTTCTCATAGGATGGATATTTGGATTTCTTACCTCCTTGCTTCTTTGATTAATTCTTCCCCTTTGCCTGCCAACTAGACCTCTTATTCTGTTGTTTGTCATAGAACACCTGATCATCGGCAAACTCCATTTCCACCTTCTCCGCACATCGAACAAGTTTTTTATAACTTTTGAACTCACGAGAAGCTAAATCCCTTCGATACATTGGCTTTAACCCTGAGTAAAAATGGTTTATTTTACTATCAAGATCTCGTATGATGTTTGGAGCATACCTTTCCAATCGAGTGAACTTCGCTTCATAAGCAGCCACTGAATCATCCGCCTGCCTCAATTCTAGGAACTGTTTTTCCATCCTAAGACGAACCTCCTTAGGAAAATATTTCTCAAGAAACATACCTTTGAATTCGTCTCAGTGAAGATCCTCAATCTCATCACTATCTCTGATATTTTTCACCATCGACCACCACTGATCAGCTTCACATTCAAAATGGTAAACAACAAGACTAACCTTTTGATGTTCTGAACACCCCATGACATCAAAAATCTTCTCCAGTGCTTTAATCCACCCTTCAGCTTGCACATGGTTAGATGATCCTCTGAATGATGAGGGATGTTGCCTCATGAAATTTTCCACCACTGACATGTTCCTCTGCGGTTGATCTGAATGATCTCACGCATGGATACCACCACCATTTATAGCCTAAGTCAACTGTGCCATCACTGCAACAAACTATTCAGTTCCGATTCTGACCAGCTCGGGTTGCTGATTTGGAAGGTTGTCTTCCTCTTGATGTCGTCCCAACAAAGATGATTTGTTTCCTCTGCGGAAAACCATTCTGAACACAAGAAATATCTTAGGCGAAGCAACATGGTAATCCGTAAATGCTATATCATTTCAATCAGATTATAAATTAACACTTTTCTAACTCCTAAAGTTGTCTAAACTGACCTCTGATACCAACTATAAGGCCTCGGCCTTAAACCCTACTTAATATTGAATTAAATGAATAATTCACATTGAGGATCTTTTCAGGTTTAGAGTTCTAGAGAATTAGAACATAACTATTACATCTCAAAATATTACAAAGTAGACACTTCTACTAATTTTCCATAATAATAAAAAACTCTTAAAAAGAAACATGTCTAGTTCCATGTTTTATACATCATGACATTCCCTTGATCACATCCTTGACCTTATTCCACATTAAGTCCTGTGAAAAACATTTCAAAAAAACTTGGGGTGAGCATAAAAAGCTCAGCAAGGGATAAACAAAGAATGAAAACCATTAGTTTTTCAATCATCAAGTAAACCATGTATACTCTATCAAAGTAATACCTTCACCTTCATGAAGTAGTAAAAACTCTTCACTGAATAAAGTATCATTACTTACCTTTTTGTAACCAAAGAATTACCATAAAACCCATAAAAAGAACACATAACATATATAAAGGTAACTTGGGACATAAAGATACTTACGTGGAATAACCATACGGTCGACTTCCACACATATCACTTAATGGAATAGCCATACGGCCAATTTCCATACATACTTAATGGAATAGCCATACGGCTGACTTCCATACCCAATGCATTGGAGGTTATAACGTAACCACCCATCTTGGTATTCACGGCACCACCCTTCATATGGTTTATAACGTAACCACCCGTTAAAATGTCCAAGTACCAATATAAAATCTTAAAACATAAAACCAATATAAAGGAATGATAACATTTCCACATTTCAATCACAATATATCATAAATATATTGACATAATAGAATCCTTTATCAAAACCATTTTCAATACCAAAATACATAAAAGAGTATATGGTATTTATTTTATTTTAAAAACATTATGGCTTGTTGAGGAAGCCAAAGACCAAATAATACTCGCGGCGGCGGAAAAGGTCGTTGTCACCGCGTACGTTAAAAAAACATTCCTTTTTTCGTTTAGTAAAACGCTTTGTAGAAAAAGATTCTTTTTGTATAAAAGTAAAAGTCAAAGGGGTTTATACACCGTATAAAAGAAAGTTGTGTATAAAACGAAATATGCCTCAATGAAACGAGATTGAGACGAAGTCCCTTACCTTGGGTCCGACTTGACTTGATCGTTCTTTAATGTCCTTTAAAAGTGTAACTCCTTTTGATTTGGGCCTAAAGGCTTCCTTTGAAAGGATTCTTCCCAAAGGGAATCCTCTAGGATGAGGAGAGGGATGTGGAGAGAGTAAATGGGCAGGGGATGGCCGATCCAAAGGCTTGAGGAGTGTGTGAAATGAGGTAGAGGTGGGGGCCTTTTATAAGAGGAGAGGATGGGCACTTTTGGAAAGTAAAGAAATATTACTTTATTTGAAAAAGAGATTCGGATTCAAAAGGTCCCACATTGATATAATTCGAGGATAAGGTGATAAGGGTTCGAAATCCACTCATCCTATAGGTTTTGGACATGTGTAGGTTTTAGATTTTACAATAACTTTCCATTTAATTTAAATCGTTAAATAATGAGGTCATCGTTGCATCATCATGATGTCATAAATAATTTAATTTATTTAAAGTATAAAAATTATAAAAAAATTCTATGATGTAAGAAATATTTTTAGATTTCCAATGACTATTTATAATCAAAAATCTGATCTTTATAACCCCATGTAAAAATTGGTTTTGTCAAACATATTATGTTTGTGTCATTTTTACTTTTACATTAAATAAAAAGTTATTTATGTCATTTCCCAACAAAAGTGGCTCCATGGGGTCCCCAAGTTGACCCATGGATTTTATTGGTCGTCCATGACACAAACAATGAAGGTAGGACAAGTTTTAAGCTCATCTCATTTTATAAAAGCATTATTTTTACCTTAAACTACACTAATTACCACAAATCGCGATTAAAAACTTAATAAGTTACTATTCACCACAAAATTATTATAATCTCATTGAACCACATTTTACTTCTTAATGACAACCATGTATGTCGGATTTTTGAAATTCAAAACACAATGATGGAAAAATTTCATTTAAATGGAAAAATCAGTTTTTATAAGCACCACTTAGTGGTTTCACTATTCATCAAAAAATTAATGTTTTTCAGAAAATTACCAAAAATTCACTCTAAGCTATATTTGATATTACGAATTCAAAAATGAAGTCTATTTTACAAAATTCAAAACATATAAGTTTCATTAATTAATTTAATAATTAATTCCCGCTGTCAGAGCAAATAGCGTGTTTTTATGAAACAATAAGTATCAAAAGATTGACACTAGTTTATGTCCGATTTCGAAGTGAAATTAATTCAAACGAACGCTATTGGATTTAATAGTAAAAATATTTTCTAATTTCACTTTAAAACCAATTCATAAGATAATCTAATCATATAAATAAATTAGATTAAATAGAGGTTTTGAATTAAAATACAACATTTTACACTATTCATTAAAAAAATGAACTTTATCGGAAAGATACCAAAAATTTACACAAAGTAAATTTTGATGTCCCGATTCTAAAGAAGAGTTATTTTTGGTCCAATAGAATTTATAAGATTGATCAAAACTATATTTAATGACGGTTCGTCGTCAAAATGTGATAAGTGAACCCTTACTGAAAATTAGGGTATAAATGCCTAAAATTGAACTCTTTCCGTATTTTAAGCCTTTATCTTTTATTGGGTAAATGTAAAAACATTAAAAAACATATATAATCATATTTTAGTTATTTCTATCCATTCGCTCCAGTACAACTGCTACTTGTTAACTAACAATTATTTTATTACTTGTGTGCAACGTAAGTTATCAAAGAAACTCAATGTTGCGTATCGAGTACGCTATCGAACGTAGAAACCCCTTTTAATTAAAATTAATAATTAATTCATAAATATTAATAAATTTGAAAATTCTTTATTCTTTAATTACCTAGGATGTTACATTTATAATTCATTGGTAGGATTTACATATATTATATTTATATACATTGATTATGTTATCTTACCCACATGTTCACCATAATATCATATATGATAATCAATTTTTATCTCACATATTTTACCCATTATTAAAAATTTTATCTTTTCCTTTGAAATATTTCCAAAATTTTACAGGAACGTATATGTATGTGTTTCTTTTGGGGTGAATCTGGTGTGGATTGTTTTGTGGGTGTTATTAATGAAATAATATACAATATCATGGTTAGGTAATTAATCATTGAAGATACTAATCCATTGGATACTAGGTGTCAGATTTTATATTGACATAACATGTAAAATGATGTATGGATTTTTGGGTCATCTTAGTCGGTATCATAGTATATGTTTTATGTTATTATTTTTATCACCTGATTTGGGAGTTATGGTCAAAATTTTCTTTAATTTCTATGAGAGAGGGGTTAAATTATTTATATTTATTAGATTGAGAGAAATAGTAAGACAAGGAATAGATATACATTGGTTTAAAATAAAGTGGAATTGACCAAACCATTAATATATTTAAATAAAAATAAATAGTTTTCAGCTTACTAGAATGTTCCATTTGTTGAAATGAAGGTATCATTTGAAAATTCTTTTTATGATTAATATTTCATCATTTTGTCCCCAAAATTTTATAATTACCCACACTAACCCTTTTGGTGTTTGTGGATGTTAAGGGAAAACTGTAATGACTCATCACCAAATCCCTCTTTCAATGATGACTTCCATCCTTTAATAGAGATTTTAAAAAATTATTGTCATGAAAATGGACCATCATGAATGAGACTTTATGTTTTCTGTGATTTCTATATGAAAACGTTTTCTTGAACATCTACAAATTGTTATGTGAATTGCATAAATAGTTTACATTTTTTCTATAAAACTTATGGCATTGAAGTTATTCATTTCGAATGTTATTAACAAGTGTAAGTCTTAATTAATTCAAATGCTGTATATTTTATAGAAATGAATGAAACAAATGAAAACCTCATCTTAGTCATACATTAATTGAAATAGAAATTTTCACAGACATTCCAATGATAATGAGTTTGATATATCAATATAAGTTATATCATTAATTATGACTCTATTATAGATAAAATTAACTACTGTAATCGATGATTGGTTATTAAAATAATAAGATTTTCATTTATTTTAGTATTAGGGGAAGAGTGTGACAACAACGAAATTGGTGGATATATATTTTTTTACTACAAAGGTGTGTTTGGAATTAATTAAAATTACTTTTTATATTTATTTATTTAATTTTATTATATATTAATGATATATATATATAAATATTAATATATAAAAACAACATTCTTTTGTTGATTATTTAACATTCATCATCAAAATGAGATGAATAATTCCTTATTACATTATGGTTCAATTTTTCAAAAGGGTAAATATTACTAGAGATGTTAATCATATAAAAATAAGAAAAATACAAAAAGAATAAAAGAATATATATAAAAAATAAAATAAGACCTAAATATTTCATAGCCCTATATTCCCAAGAAATTAAATTTTAGATAACAACATTGGAAAGAATACAAAACATTTTAAATATAATTTATATCTTTTAAAAAACTCAAGGAATGAATTGAAATATATTGATTATGTGTGTAATTACACTACGAGAAAAGTCGCTATTTGCGACAGGCTATTTACGACGGGAATAAATCATGTTGCAAATAACAAGTCCGGGAAGCTATTTGCGATGGGGAGAAGTGCTCATCGCAAATAATCAAATATTTATGACGGGATTTCATCTCCCGTCGTAAATAGTATGGCGCGGCTTGCACGCCAAACCGCGCAGGGTTATTTGCGACGTGTCCCGTCGCAAATACCTGGCGGTGGTGAATAACGTTTTGCGAAGAATGTCGTCCCATCGCAAAAAGACTGTCGGCATGCACTATTTGCAATGAGACCCGTCGCAAATATCCTTTTAACAGCCAACAATAATTAATGCACGCGAGGGTAATTGCGAAGGGACCCGTCGCAAATACCACCATTTTCGATGGGATTCCCATCATAAATAATCTTTTCGCAACTAATCTAACCTATATATACCCCCATCTGTTTTTTCCCAAATCATTCAGATCTTTCTCTCTCTTTCTCTTCATTTATCAGTTTCAAAGAAAATTTTCTTTTAGTTGAAATTTTTTATACAAGAGCAATCGTAGGGCGTCAATATCTTCAGAATATCAAAGTTTAATGTATTTATATTTTAATTTTTTTATATATTTTATATTTTTTATGTTAATTTTAATTGTTGTTTATGAGTTCTAATTTAATTAGATTTCAATTGATTTTTAATTATATTTACTTTTACTATGAAATTGATATTGTTAGTAATAATTATAAATAATTAGTTATAATTAATATTAATTAGATATAATTAGGAATAAATAGATATATTTAGCAATAAATATATATAATTAGCAGTAAATATTTATAATTAGGAATAATTAGTAATAATTAGATATAATTTGTAATAATTAGAGATAATTAGTAATAATTAGAAATAATTCGGAATAATTAGGAATAATTAGTAATAATTAAGAATAATTAGTAATAATTAGTAATAATTAAGAATAATTAGGAAGAATTAGCAGTAATTACTAATAATTAGAAATAATTAGGAATAATTAGTAATAATTAGGAATAATTAGTAATAGTTAGAAAAAATTAGGAATAATTAAGAATAATTAGTTATAATTAGTAATAATTAGTAATAATTAGATATAATTAGATATAATTAGTAATAATTAGATATAAATAGATATAATTAGTAATAATTAAGAATAAATAGGAATAATTAGTAATAATTGGGAATAATTAGTAATAATTAGGAATAATTAGGATTAATTAGTAATAATTAGAAATAATTAGTAATAATTAGTAATAATTAGTAATAATTAGTAATAATTAGTAATAATTAGTAATAATTAGTAATAATTAGTAATCATTAGGAATAATTAGTAATAATTAGGAATAATTAGTAATAATTAGGAATAATTAGAAATAATTAGAAATAATTAGTAATAATTTGGAATAATTAGGAATAATTTGGAATAATTAGTAATAAATAGGAATAATTAGTAATAATTAGATATAATTAAGAATAATTAGTAATAATTAGTAATAATTAGTAATAATTAGTAATAATTAGTAATAATTAGTAATAATTAGTAATAATTTGTAATAATTTGTAATAATTAGATATAATCAAGAATAATTATGAATAATTAGTAATAATTAGATATAATTTGATATAGTTAGATATAATTATAAATAATTAAGAGAAATTAGGAATAATTAGGAATAATTAGGAATAATTAGGAATAATTAGGAATAATTAGATGTAATTAGATATAATTAGATAGAATTAGATATAATTAGTAATAATTATATATAATTAGTAATAATTTGGAATATTTAGTAATAATTAAAATATTTAGTAATAAATAGGAATATTTATTAATAATTTGGAATAATTAGTAATAATTAGGAATAATTAGGAATAATTAGGAATAATTAACAATAATTAGGAATAATTAGGAATAATTAAGATTAATTAGGAATAATTAGGAATAATTAGTAGTAATTAGATATAATTATATATAATTAGATATAATTAGATATACTTAGATATAATTAGATATAATTAGGATTAATTAAGTATAATTAGGAAGAATTAGTAATAATTAGTAATAATTAGGAATAATTTGGAATAATTTGGAATAATTTGGAATAATTTGGAATAATTTGGAATAATTAGTAATAATTAGTAATAATTTGTAATAATTAGCAATAATTAGAAATAATTAGCAAAAATTAGCAAAAAGTATCAAAAATTAGCAAAAAAATCAATAATTAGCAATAATTAGTAAAAATTAGTAAAAATAATAATAATTAGTAATAATTAGTAATAATTAGGTAGAATTAGGAAGAATTAGAAATAGTTAGAAATAGTTAGCAATAGTTAGCAATAGTTAGCAACACTTAGAAATAGTTAGCAACACTTAGCAAGACTTAGCCATAGTTAGCAATAGTTTGCAATAGTTTGAAACACCTAGCAATAGTTAGAAACAGTTAGCAACAGTTAGCAACACTTAGAAATAGTTAGCAACAGTTTGCAACATTTAGCAACAATTAGCAACACTTAGCAATAGTTAGCAACACTGAGCAACAATTAGCATCATTTTGCAACAATCAGCAATAATTAGCAACATTTAGCAATAATTAGCAACAATTAGCAACAATTAGCAACAATTAGCAACAATTAGCAACAATTAGAAACAATTAGAAACAATTAGCAACAATTAGAAACAATTAGCAACAATTAGCAACAACTAGCAACAATTAACAACAATTAGAAATAATTAGCAACAATTAGCATCAATTAGCAACAATTAGCATCAATTAGCAACAATTAGAAACAATTAGTAAAAATTAGCAACAAATAGGAATAAAAAAAATTATATTATTAATATTTACAAAAAACAATATTAATATTATTAAAATAATAAAAAATTTATAAAATATTAAAATTATCAATATTCGAAATAGGTTCTATTCTTAACATGGTTAAATCTCAAAGGGTCACCAATTGTCAGGTCATGCGCAATAAAAAGTTTGTGTCATTCATGTCTAATGTAAACTCTATAATTTTCCTTGCATGGTTGATCACCTCGCAAGTAGTGTTGCAATCGGACAAATCAAGTCATGCATTACTTATCTATAAGAATTATCTCACATGAACCCTTACATAGACCATTCATCCTTGAAAATTTAAGGGAAAAATAATGATATCCCCTTAAATTTTTAAATAAGAATGATCCATATAAAGTGTCATGTGAGATGATTCTTATAGACGAGAATTTCTTTAATTTTGTTGTCATATTGAAACACTACTTGCGAGGTGATCAACCATGCAAGTACATTTATAGAGTTTACATTGGACATGACAGACACAAACTTTTTTTTACGCATGACTTGTCAATTGATGACCTTTTTAGATTTGAACATGTTAAGAATATAACAAAGTCTGTTGTGAATATTGATAATTTTAATATTTTATAAATTTATTATTATTTAAATAAGATTTATATGGTTTTTTCTTAAATTCTGATAATATAATTTTTTTATTACTAATAATTAATAAACGAAATATGCTTGGATAATGAAGGGAAAATTTTTAATCATCTCCACAAAAATGATTACCAAATTTTCTTTCATTATTCAAGCAGTTTTCCTTTTATAATGTATTTCTATGTATTTCTAAATTAGTAATAATTAGTAATAAATTGTTATAATTAGTAATAAAATGTAATAATTAGTAATAATTAGTAATAATTTGAAATAATTAGCAATAATTATGAATAATTAGAAATAATTGGGAATAATTGGGAATAGTTAGCAATAATAAGTGTGAGAAAGATGCAATTAAATGATCTGTCGGACAAAAGAGTAGCCGTCAATCCACATGAAATTGTGTCTTCCTTAATTAATGATAATTATTAAGTAGTTATAATTATTTATCTTCATTTTTAGATAGTGTTTTTATAATTTCAAACTATTCAAAAACAATGATGATTATATAATTTATGTAGAGAAATATGGAACAAGGAAGTCGAGATCAGTAATTATTAGATGATCGAGCTTGGATAGATCAGTGAAGAAATCCAAATGGTTTTGGTTAAAATCCTGTCTATATTTTAGGGTGTTGAAGATTTCTTAGCATTTGCATCATCAAAACCAGAATATGTTTCGGAAGGAAAAATTAAGTGTCCTTGTAAAAAACTGTGCTCTGATAATTTTTGATACATTTGATAAAGTTGGGGGAAATCTCTTTCGGTTTGGTTTTCAACCAGATTATGTTTTTTGGTATCAATATGGTGAAAGAAGTTCCAGAGAAGATTCTAATAACTTGATTTCGGATCCATCAAAGTTTCCAAATTTAGTACATGATGTTGTAGGTCCATCTTGGCAAAAAATAGAAACTCACGATGATATTTATTTAACTCCTGAGTTGGCACCAACCTAATTTTATGAGTTGTTGAGGTCTGCTGAGGATGCATTATATCCTGGCTTCAAGATAAGAAAATTAGAAGTGGTTGCAATATTTATGGCAATTAAATCAGATAATGAAATATCAAACAAATGTTTTGATCATGTATTTTTTTTGGTTAAAACATTGTAACCTGAAGGAAATGTGTTTCCTGAAAATTACTATGAGAGCCAGAGGCTGATTCGTAATTTGGGCCTTAGTTATCAGAAGGTTCATTCATGTCCAAATTATTTCATCTTATATTCTGGCGAAAATGAGTCATTGGATATTTGTCCCACATGTGGACAATCATGGTATAAAGAAGCTCAACCAGGGAAGTCTTGATCGATTACAGTAAAACAGTTGAGATATTTTGCACTTACACCCAGGTTATAGCGTTTATTTGTGTCTCAAAACACATTGTCAATGTTGTCATGGCACAAAACCAAGATTTCAACTGATAAAATCTTGAATCATCTATTTGATGGTGATACAAGGAAACATTTTGACCATCTTCATCCGTCTTTTTCTATAGAATCCCGAAACGTGCGATTGGGTCTTTCTACTGACGGTTTTTGTTCGTTTTGTTCTTATGGTAGTCAGTATTCATGTTGGAATGTCTTTATAACTCTGTACAATTTGCCTCCATGGATGTTGATGAGGGAGCCTTATATATTTTTTACTCTATTAATCCCAATACATCATAAAAAAATATTGATGTTTATTTGAAATCATTGATTGATGAGTTAAATGCATTTTGGAGTAATGGTGTTAACACATATGATGTTGCTATGAAAAAACATTTCAAATTAAAAGCTGCATTGATGTGGATGATTAGTGACTTTCCGGTATATGTCATGTTATCTGGTTGGATTAAACATGGTCCGAAATCATGTCCTCACTATATGAAAGAAAACAACGCCTTTTTGTAGGTCAATGGAATCAAACCTTGTTATTTTGATTGTCACCGTAGATTTCTTCCAACCGATCATCCTTTTCGGAGGAACAAATATCATTTCTGAAAATGTATAATTGAAAGGGATGAACCTCCAAATATGATCTCTGGTATAGAGTTAAAATCAGTTGTATTTTCAATACCCCCATCACATTTGGACCAAGTGTAAACCAAAAAAAAAATCAAGGCTTTGGGAAAGAACATAAATGGATAAAACAGAGCATTTTTTGGGATCTCTTATATTGGTCTGTTTTTTTGTTCCCCCACATGTTGGATGTGATGCATATTGAAAAGAACTGTTTTGATAATTTAATTCATACAGTTTTGGATACAACAGGTAAGACCAATGATACTATAAAGGAACGATTAAATCTTGCGCAAATTTGCAGGCGACCAGAACATGAATTACTTGAAAATGTCAGATCATAGAGGTTAATGAGGTCAAAGCTGCTTATACACTATCCAAAAAGATTCGATTATTATTTTGTCAATGGATTGCAGATTTGAGACTTCCAGATAGTTATGCTTCCAATTTGGGCAGATTCATTAAGAGTGGTTATATTACTAGATTAAAAAGTCAATATTGTCATGTTATAATGGAAAGGCTTATGCCAATTGTATTCATAGATTTTTTGAATTCTATGATATTAGATTCGATAATAGACATATAATATTTTTTTCGAGACATTTGTGCATTGAAAACTGACTACAATGCACTAAGAAAATTGGAAGAAGATGTTGTTGTAATTATATATAAACTGGAAAATATCTTTCCTTCGATTTTCATTGACTCAATGGAACATCTAATATTACATTTGCCGCATGAAGCTAAATATGGAGGTCTAGTATAGTTTCTATGGATGTAACCATTTGAGAGATTCATGCATAAATTGATGAAAAAAATACGCAACAAAGCATCAGTTGAAGGCTCAATTGCTGAATCTTATTTGCAAGAAGAAATTTCTTTTTTCTGCTCCCATTATTTTGAAACTCAATATCCCTCAAAACAGCATCACATGGGGTAAAATGAGGAAAATGTTATTGAAGAAATGGAAAATTAATTAACAGTTTTTGATCAACCAAATCATGGTTTTAGTGGAGATCACGAACGATGGATTTCAGATGATGAACATCACAGAGCTCATACATACGTTCTGCTCAACTGTGAAGAAATTACATAATTTTTCTTGTAAGTGCTTCTATCACTTATTCTATAATTTTTTTACATTATTAAAACTTATTTTATTTGTAGGTTATATGATAATCATATCAAGAAAAAACATCCACAAATTACAGCAGCTTCTCTTGAAGAATGCAGAAAAAAAAAAATTTCCCACTGGTTTCAAAAACTTGTAACATACATTATTGATGGTTTAATATCAATTCCGTGTATTATTTATTATATTGATAATTGTTTTCAAAATTTTCAGGTGTCTCAATATGCTGATAAAATTGACAAATGACTGTGTATATTGAGTAACCCACCATCCAAAATGGTTAAATCATATAATGTATATGTGTTGAATGGTTTTTGAAATCATACACTTGGATACGTGGAATCAAAAAACACAATGAACAGTGGAGTTTTCTTGAGAGGATCACATCACAGAGAAACTGAAGTTGACTTTTATGGAATTTTGGAGGAAATTATTGTGCTGTGTTATCTTGGACAGAATTACATAACAATGTTTATATGTTGGTGGTTGGATACTGAAAGAGGTTTTCATGTTCATATGACTCATCGAATCGTCGATATTAAATATAAAAGACATCTTGCAGTAAATGAACCATTTTTACTAGCTCAACAGGCATATAAAATTTCTTATGAAAAGTATTGTGCTACTTTAAGGGACATGAGTAATTGGTGGAGCATAATAAAAATGAAATCTCGGGAAAATTAGTTTACTCAAACTGAATGTGGTTCCGCTGAAGTAGAAGGAATTGATGTTTTTTAAGAGACTTCTTTAAATCCATCTGATTCACAAAGAGACGTGAATATCAAGGATGTCACCCCACAATTAAGGATCGATGATGATGAAGATATTAATGATGTCACAAATGTATTTGAAATGAAAAGAGATGATGAAACTGAAACTCATAAATATTGATGATGCTGAGGAGGAAGATGAAGACATTGACATTGAAAGTTATGGAGAGGAAGATTAAGATGCACATTGAAACAGTTAAATGATTGTTATAATCATAACTAATATATATCTATATATAATAGTTATTTTCAGCTATCTGCTAACAAAAATCATTTTGTGTTTCAGATGGACGATGATTTATTTCGTAAGTTGCAGGAGGCTGAGCTACCTTTAGATGATGAGGATGTGGGATCATCCAACCCTCAGCCTACTGGTGGTTCAGGAGGTATGCGGAGGGGGCACAGTCCTACATGACAGATGATTCCTAACCCTATCCTCGAGCGACGTCCACATCTTGGTTTCAATCCACGCACACGGAGGTATGGTATCCTATATATTTTAGTTATATTTCATTAATTTTTTTATATATATACTAATTGTTTTATTATTTGTTATTTTTTCATAATTTTCATCATGTAGCTATTGGACAGGGGAGCGCTATATTGCGCAATTATTTTTCTCAGTAATGGATCACATGGGAACAGATTCCCGTTGATGTGCGACGCAACATGTTTAATCATTGGCTGGTACGTAAATAAATAATATTTATTTTCAAATTTATTTTATTGACTAAAGGATATTATAAATTATTTTTAGGGTTTATGGCATCCTATCGATGATAGCATGCGCGACGCTATCCACATGGAATGGCAGGTTTCTATGTGTGTCCCTTTCCACCAGTTGTTGCCCAATTTGATAAGGAAAACCATTAATAAAGCAGGGGTGAACGAATTTGATGAGTTGTGTAGAGCCCACCGACCAAAGTACATTTCATCTAACTTTTGGGATGGATTATGTTTACACTAGTTGGGTGGTGGATTTCAGAGAAGATCTGCAGTGGGACGACACAACCGGGGGAGATAGGAGGTGACACATCGAGCTGGTAGCCATAAATTCAGTTCGCATAATGAGCATCTAGTAAGTATATTTTTAAAATATTTTATATAACTATAAATATAAATATTTTATTTTATATTTCTGTAGGTAGTCGAGCATCCTGAGATAACGGAGTACGACGTTTATCGGAGGATGTACAGTGATCCAGCCACTAAATATATTAGAGGTGATCACCAGTGTCAGATTGTGTTTAGTATTATTTTTTTAGTTTAACAATTAAATGCATATTATATTTTGACAATTTTAATTTTAAGACAGTGAAAGGGAGACGAGATGGCGAGAGCGGCGAAAGCAGCGAGAGCGACGGAACTTTTTCTTCAACCTAGATATGGCGTTTTCGTACACTCCTGGAGTTTTATTTGATTCTCACCATGAGTTCGTTCAATCCTGATTGTGAGTTTTCTTTCAAGGATGACCGACTCTTATCTAAGGGTTTTGGTTCTTCATCGAGTCCTGTAGATCTCTCGGGGGCGAGAAAGAAAGGTGTTTCTTTTGCTGAAGTTCTTTCCGGTTCGTCTGTTTTGAGAAATAGAGGTACGTCTCGTTCCTCGAACATTACCAGACTTGAGAATGGCGGTTTTTCTATAGTAGCGGATCCGGAGGCTTTGCAGCAACGCTTTGATCTTTGTATGTTTTCAATTCTTGGTCGTGTTATTTATTCCAAGGGTGATAAACCCTGGTTTTACGCGGATCTTAAAGATAGAATTTCTCATTGCTGGGGTTTTAGGAATTGGAAATTGATTCCTATTGGGAGGGGTTTTTTTCACCTCATCTTTCAATCAGGAGATGATTTTAATAAGGCGTGGGATTTTTTAAATCTTCATCTCAAACCTGGTATTTTGAGATTATCTGAATGGGATGTTAATTTTAACCCTTTCAACCTTAAGCAAACTAATGCCCAGATCTGGATCAGACTTCACGGGTTGAATTGGATGTATTGGCATCCTAAGATCCTTAATTACCTTGCCTCATGTGTTGGCACTCCTGTTAGATTGGATCAGAAAACTTTTGAAGGGGATCTTGGTTATTTTGCTAGAATTCTGGTTGATGTAAACCTGGAAAATAAAAGGCCGGATAATGTCACTCTGATTGCTAATGGTAATAAGATTGCTGTTAAAATAGAATATGAACGTGTTCCTTATTTTTGTGAGGTTTGCAAGATTGTTGGTCATTCTGTGGTGAACTGTAGGATGCTTTAAAAGAAAGTTTCTGCGGTTCCCAAAGAGAAGGATTGGAAGGAGGTTAATTGGAATAAAAATAATAAGAAGATTTTTGTGGAAAAGGAGGGTCCGTTAAAGGATATACCTGGTCCCTCTAGAGTTATAGTCACTTCTAATAAATCTTGGGCAGATATCTCTGAAGATGTTGAACAAGGTAGGATTCCTGATCTGCCTAGTCCTCCTACTAAGTTTGGTCAGGAAATGGATAAATTTGGTGGATCCAAGTGCATAGAGGATCACATTTTGGATCATAATTTATATTCTGAGATTCATGACCTGATCATGTTTTCGGAATTGGTGGATAACATTTGTGAGCTTGTGGTTTCTTTTCAGGATAGTGAGAATTCTGGGTTTTCCCAGGTTCTTATTGATCATGTTTTTGCACCCATCACCTTCCCAGTCCAGGTGGTTGGAGCTTCTGCTCCTCCCATTGCAGATTCTGCTTTAAAAGGAGTGGAAACTGCTTCTTTCAAGTCAGATTCTGCTCCTTCGGAAGAGGTGATTGGGGCCCCTTTTCCTTCTGTTGGTACTACTTCACTGGTTGAGGTTATTGAGGATCCTGTTGGTCCAGTTGGCATCCTTACTGATGCTGTTAAAAATGGAAAAGGTACCATCAGCAGTCTGGATATAAGTGATCTTATACAGGAGGACTCTAGTACTAAGAGAAAGGCTGAAAGGCCTCCTAAGTCTGGAAAACAGGTTAATGTGGGGGTTAAAAAAGGGGGAAATCATCCCGGTCTTAGGTTTATATAAAGCTTCTTTTCTGTAATTGTCAGGGTTTGGCCAATCATGATACTATGAGGTCTCTTAGGCTTTTCATTTTAAAGCATAGACCCCTTCTTATTGGTCTGTCTGAACCCAAAAGGGTTTTTTCTCCTAATATTTCCAATTTTGAAAACCTTGGTTTTAATTTTGTGGAATCCAATAGATCCTCATCGGATATTAAAAGGTTATGGGTTTTGGCTCATTGTTCTTTATCGCATATTTTCCTAATTTCTAATTCTGATCAGCATGTCACATGCTCTTTTTTTCTTCAAGGTTTGCAACATTTCTGCTCTTTTATTTATGCTCATAACTGTTATCAGGGTCGTAGGAATTTATGGATGGATATTGGGTCTCTCAATTCTTCGATCTCTGGTCCGTGGTCTATTCTTGGTGACTTTAATTCCATCATGAATTCTGATGAGAAGATCGGAGCCATGTCTAATGTTATCTCTTCTAGGGAGTTCAAAGCTTGTATTGATAATAGTGGGTTGATTGAAGTAAATCTTGTTGGGGCTAAGTATACATGGTACATGAAGGTTTTGGACCGATTTTTTGCTAGTAGAATTGATAGGGCCTTTGTCAATGAGGCTTGTCTTGATTTCTGGGGTTCTATTTCTTGTATGACTCTTTCCAGAATCAACTCTGATCATCATCCTATTTTGGTTGACCTTGTGAGTAAGGATCCCAAACCTCCTTTGCCTTTTAGATTTAATAAGGCCTGGGTTAATCATCCTGAATGTAGAACTATTGTTGAACAAACTTGGAATTCTTGGAATGGTAGGGATAATGATTTTTCTTGCGTCATTAAGCTCAAACTTCTTAAAAGAAATTTGAAATTCTGGAGTAAATATCGTTTCAGTTCCCTTGATTCTGAAATTTCCTCTCTTGAGGATTCTATTCAACAAATGCAGGCGCAAAATTCTTCAAATAATTTCTCTAATGATATTTTGGGTGAGACTCAGCTGGTTTCCAAGCTTAATAATTTGTTGAATCTTAAAGATGCTTTGCAAAGAGATAATTTTAAGGCTAATTGGTTGAGAGATGGGGATAGAAATTCTAAATTTTTTAATTATTTGCAGAGAATTAGGAAAGTCTCAAGGCCTCTCTCTTTGGTTAGAAATGGGAATAATGTGTTTGAAAACAGAAGGGACCTTTCTGAGCATGTTGTTTCTTATTTTAAGGATCTCTTTTCTGGTTATTTCCCTCTTGATGATCCTGTGGAGAGTATGATTCCGACTCTTGTTAATCAAGAGGATAATTCCAGTCTTACATCCATTCCTTTGGAATTTGAAATTAATGAAGCGGCCTTTAGTCTAAAGTCTGATAGCTCCCCAGGTCCAGATGGTTTTGGGAATTTTTTCTTTCAGACTTACTGGGATGTCATTCATGAGGATGTTTGTAGGTTGGTTACTCGTTTTTTTAAAGGTGGATCTCTTACTTAGGGTCTAAATGCTCAATTCCTTGCCCTTATTCCAAAGACTGAGAATGCTAATGAGATTCATTTGTTCAGACCTGTTTCTATGATCAATACTATTTTTAAAATTATTTGAAAAATCTTAGGTACTAGGCTGTCTTCTATTGCCAGTAAGATTTTTTCTCCTAATCAGTTTGGCTTTATTAAGGGTAGGTCTATTCAAGATTGTCTTATTACTGCATCTGAATGTGTTAATCTTCTTATGAAATCCACAAGGGATGGTAATATTGCTCTCACGTTGGACGTCAGGAAAGCTTTTGATACTATAAATTGGAATTTCATTTATAAGGTTCTTCGTTTTTTTTGGTTTTGATGATTTTTTCATTAATTGGGTTAAAATCATTTTTGAGTCTGCTCGTATCTCTGTCCTTGTTAATGGCTCCCCTGAGGGCTTCTTTGCTTGTTCTAGAGGTGTCAGACAAGGTGACCCTCTCTCGGCCATTATTTTTTCCATTGCAGAGGATTATCTTAGTAGATTACTTTCTATTATGGCTGGTAATGGGAATCTGTATTCTATTAGTGCTGGTAGAGGTTTTGTTGCTCCCACTCACTTGTTATATGCGGATTATATTATTCCTTTCACTAAAGGGAATAAGAGAAATATTAAAAATATTAAGCGTGCCCTTTTGCATTATGAAAAAGTCTTTGGGCAAGAGATTAGCTGGGACAAGTCCTTTGTTTATTTTGGAAGGAATTTTCCTATTTCTAGGAAGAATGGCATTATTAGGGATTTGGGTATTCATGAAGGTGTTTTTCCCTTTACGTATTTAGGTGTTCCTATGTTTTGGGGGAGGCCTAAAGCTTGTTATTTTTCTGATATTGTATGTAAAATCAGACGTCATCTTGCTACATGGAAGGGTAAGTCCCTTTCCTTGGCTGGTCGGGTTTGTTTGGTTAGAGCTGTTATCATATCTATGTTTGTTTATTGTTTCATGATTTATAAGTGGCCGATCTCTCTTATCAAGAGCATTAACGTTTCTATTAAAAATTTTATTTGGAGTGGCAATATTTCAGAGAGGAAATTAGTTAATGTTTCTTGGAATAATTGTTGTAAACCCTATGATGATGGGGGTCTTGGTATTAAAAATCTTGAGGTGTTTAATGATTCTTTACTGGCCTCGTTCATTTGCAGGCTTGTCAATGATAAATCTGAGTCTCTGGACTTTCTCCGTTATAAATTTAGGGATAGGCTCAGGAATGGAGTTTTTAATTATCTGGATTCTTCTGTTTGGCCTGCTTTTAAATACATCTTTTCTTCTATTGACTCTCATGCCACATGGCTTGTTTCAAGGAACTCGTCTTTATCCTTTTGGAAGGCCAATTGGACTGGATGTCCTTTAGCTGACTCCTTGTTAGATGATGATTTTAATGTTGATATGGATGCTACGATTAAGGATCAGCTTGATAATATGGGGGGTCTCCCTATTCATATTGTTACTATTATCAATAGTTACTGTTTCTCTAACAGAGAGGATTTTTGGGCTTGGGAACCTGCTTTTAATGGCATGTTGACTTCTAAAAATTTTTATTGTCATTCTTTATCTTGCAATATAGGGTGTAAATGGATGAGGGATCTTCATATGAACTTTATTAGGCCCTCTCGGTCTTCTTTTACCTGGAGATTGGCTCATGGGAAACTTCCTACTGATTGTTTCCTTCAGAAATGTGGCATCTCTCTCTACTCTTCGTGTGTGTTTTGTTATCAACATAGGGAAGATATTGATCATTTGTTTATTAGTTGTGTCAATGCCTCTTCAATGTGGAAGGCTGTTTTTGATATCTTTGAAATTCCCATGCCTAATATGTTTTCAATTCATCATTTCCTTCGAAGCTAGAATTCTATTTCGCTCTCTCCCCAATTGTTGGATCTTTTTAGAGTCGCTGCTTCTGAACTCCTTCATTTTATTTGGTTTGCTCGAAATAAGATGATTCATGATAAATTTTCCTTCTCGGTTAGTGGGGTTTTATCCGCTATTCTTGGTGCTATGCGTAATGTTGTTATTCCAAGGAAGCATTTTTGCTTTAACTCGGTTCATGATTTGTCCGTTCTGAACAGGATAGGTGTTAAGGGTAATTTCAAGCCACCGCGTGGTACTTTAGAAGTTCTATGGAAGGAACCTTTTTTTGGTTGGATAAAAGTAAATTCAGATGGTGCTTCTAGGGGAAATCTGGGGCATTCTGGTTATGGTGCTGTTTTCAGGAATCATAAAGGGGATGTCCTTGGTTGTTTTCATGGTTCTTGTGGCTTTGCCTCTTCACTTGAGGCCGAAATGCTTGGCATTATTGTTGCTGTCGATCAAGCTGTGCAGCGTGGTTGGGATAATTTATGGTGTGAGAGTGATTCTTCTGTTGTTGTTTCTGAAATTAGGATGGGTTTTTATCACTTGTCCTGGAAGCTTACTAATCGCTGGATTAATTGTTTGGAGACTCTTTTTTCTTTGAATCATATTATCACTCACGTTTATAGGGAAGCCAATTCTGTTGCTGATGGTCTGGCTAATAAAGGTGTTAATGGTGTTGATTTTGTTTGGTTTGATCAAATTCCTGATGATCTCCTTATTTTTATTAATAGGGACCGTGACAAATCCCCCATTTTTAGACTTTTGTAAGTTTCTTTTGGGGCCTGTTTGTTTTTTTTGGAGTGGCTTGTTTCTTTTTCTTCAGGTTGGAAGTAGAGCTTTGCTGTGTCGAGTTGCAGTGGTTTCCCAAATTCTGGGATTCAGTGTGCTGATCTGGAGCAGGCTGGAGTCTGCAGAGTAGCTGGCTTCATTTGGTTTCCCAAATTCTGGGAATCAGTGTGCTTTTTGGAGCGGGCTGGAGGCTTAGTTGCTGGCTTCTTTTGGTGGAAGGATGGCTTTTTTGTTGCTGTTTTTTGGCTAATAAAGGCCTGGGCTGATGGAGATTCTTCTGTCGTGGAGATATCTTTCTTGATCCGGCTTTGATCTTCTTTGGCGGCATTGGTGGCCTCATCCCATAGCCCTCCCTTTTTATTGGGTGTTTGTCGGCTTTGGTTTCTTTCTTTTTCACCTTAACCATTTTTATGGTTTTGGTGTTTTTTGTTTGTATTTTTCTTGTTCTGTTTTATTTTTTCTTTAATAAATTTCCATTAACAATTTTAATTTTAAATTGGAATTGAAGGAGTCATATGAGGCTGCGACCTCTCAGAAACAGGCTGAGGGTCAGGACAAGATTGCTGAGCAGACCTGTGCTCACCATTTGGATGAGGCGACATGGATACAGGAAACTCAGTATGGCTTTGAAAAGGGAAGATTAGTTATAATCGTCTCTCATTTGACTCCAGGTAATTATTATGGTACTGCTGCGATGTCGGCATCCAGCTCGAGAGGAGCGTGTGGAGAGGCATTATCTTCTACTTCACAGTATCAGGAGGAGTTGCGATCTCAAGCTGAGCATATAGAGACTTTTTAGAAGCATCAAGATGTGATGTGTTGGTGGCAGCACTAGTAGGAGAATCATTATGATGAGCAGAGCCATCGAAGGTCGCAGCAGCATTAGGAGCAGATGGAGTACATGTGATGTCTAACTCGTAGTTCAGGAATAAAGTTTCCCCCACCAGCTCCATCAGCTCCTCCACCTCCTCCAGACAACACCCCAGTGATTTTTTTATGTTACAAACATTTTAATTAAAATTGTAATATGAATCATTTACATTTTAATTCTTTTATATTGGTGCAAATATTACATAATTTAATTTTTAATATTTTATTATATTTTTATATGTTTTTTGTCAATATTGAGAATTGTAATAATTTTTATTTTTTTTATTGTTTTAATAATATTATTATAAATTTTCCATCAATCGTAATATTATTAAATTTTAGTTTCTTCAAAATTAATTTATTATTTGTGACGGGCCTTTTGCGACGGGACCCCGTAGAAAATAGCTTATCTAAATATTTTTAAAAACATATTTGCGACGTGTAAGTAATCCCGTCTTAGAAAGTTATATATATATATATACACACACATATTTTTTTGCACCGGGACAATATACCATCGCAAATAGGTTTTGCGACGGGCCTGTCGTGAAAACGTTTATGTATATATAATACAAATAATCGTAAGTTTATTTTCAAGGGGAAACATTCCCGTCGCAAATAAAAGTTTTTTCAATGGGCCCATCGAAAATAATTGTATATGCGACAATGTTTTCTACAACGAGCTATTTGCGAGGGAACACCATCGCTAAAGCCTATTTGCAGCGGGATCCCATCGCAAATAGTCCATCACAATTAACAAGAATTCCAGTAGTGTTATATATAAGACTATAATATGAATAATATATTTTTACGGAATGTAATTGTAGTGTGTGGAAAATGAATGTATTCTTCTTAAATTAAATGTAGTTATATTTATAACCCTACATTGTATATTTAGAGGAGAGAAAAAACCAATTTTCAATTTTCATCCTAACTAGGTAATGTGGGTTTTTTTGAAATTTTTTTATTTCAATAAATTTAGAGTAATGAATTAGGAGATTGTAAATAGTGATATGAAAATGGTGATCAGGCTCTAATTTATTTTCCAATTTCAATTCCAACATAGTTTTTAACATGTCCGTTATTATTCTAATATAATTCTTATAGATAGTTTCAAAAATCTTTTTTTATCTCTCCCTTCGCTAAATAGTGATAGTGAGAATTACCTC
Source organism: Viscum album (assembly GCA_963277665.1). Taxonomy (NCBI): domain Eukaryota; kingdom Viridiplantae; phylum Streptophyta; class Magnoliopsida; order Santalales; family Viscaceae; genus Viscum; species Viscum album. The sequence goes on along the minus strand of OY728165.1, from coordinate 1,707,941,730 downwards.
AATTGAGTACTCAAGTAGGCATACCCCCCCATATAGGATGTACAAGTGTCATAGTATACCCTCTTAGATGACATAGGATATTCCCAATCTGGACTTGTTATTCTAAATAAACCAAGTGCTCCCCCAAACACTTAAACACATGGTGAAAATCATCATACACTTTACCACCTAATAGAACGATGTTCTATTATATAAATTCCAAAACAAATTTGATATAGATAGTGATCATAAAAAAATGAATAATAATAACGTAATCATCAAACAATTACTATCATACTTGATAATAAAAACATCCATTAGAATACAGACACCAATTTTAGTAGAATAATAAATTTTTTATTCCATAAAGCACAATAAATAAAGAATTAGAAATGGAAAACCCCCATCCATAGTCACTCGTAATATTATCCCTTTATTCGAAGGGTAACCAAGATGAATGGAAAATAAAAAAGACATTATAGAACATGTAAAATAAGTAATAATAATAAATATAACTTCAATACGTGAATTATATAGTGTAAACCTTCTCTCAATCCAACCGCTTATGAATGGAAGTGGATGTAGTTTTTATAGTGAAGGGGTTTTTAGGATTTTCTTCTAATTTCTATGTCTGAAATGTATAATAATATTGTACAAAGTAAATGGCCAATTATAAAAAAATTTACATTTATAATTTTGTTTAAAATTATTTAGGGTATATTTTTTCAATATTGTATATCAATATGAGAAATTTAACAAATTGTATTTTTAAATTACTAGAAAATAATTTCTCTAGATAATAAGACTATTTATCTTCTTATATATTGATGTGTGAATTAAATTCCTTAATTAATTAATTTTTTAATTTGATTTAATTTCCATGTTTTCATTTAAGTAATATTTTACTGATAACTATAGTAACCAGATTTCTAGTCATGTTTTTGGAGAGATTCCATAATTATTGAGTTGTGGTATAAACCATCATCATAGAACATTTTCCACATTCTTTGATTTACATGGTTCCCATATAGTTAAATATAACACATGAAATAATTTATTTAAATTAATAAATCCAAATTTTGATCCTTAGAAAAGATAATTTTATAATATATATAGTTTTAGAAAAAGTAATTTCTGGAATGTCAAATTGATTAAAACACATGAAATTCCTGATTTTATAAATCTTTATATAAATGAAAATAATTCAACAAATAAATTGTTAAAATTTTACAGATAATGAAATATTAGTATTTATTAAATAAAGTAAATATATATAAATTAAATAATTTTTTTCAATAAATTATACCACACATAAACCTTGGAATACTAGACTACATATTATTGAAATTAAATCAATGAATGTTGAAAATATATTTCCTTGAGTTTTACCAATTTAATCAAATAAAATAATATTCCATGAATCCTATAAAATAATTATTTAATTTTCTTCATTTAGGGAATTCTATTCATTCATATTTCATTTATCCACCCGTGGACTCAAAACACTTAAGTAACTTGAATATTCCCCATCATAGAAGTGCATATTTTTAATAAGTTGTTTTGAATCCATTCACAAGTTAATGACAATATAAGTATGAAAAATTCTTAAATATAAACCATTATTAATTCAAGTGAATTTATTTTTCATGATGAAATGTTAGGGATCTTAAGTGGCATATCGGTTTTTGGATTTTGGTGAAAATAATTCTGATATAGAATAAGGTGGTTTGAATATTTTTTACATTAAAATGAATGAATCTAATGTAAAATCAATAATGGGATCTCCCTCACCACCCCCAACAAAAAATAACTACCAATAATATTGAATACATCACGGAATTTTTACACCATTATATATTTAAATAACATAAATTATTTCACCCGATTACATTCATTGATATTAATTTTATAATTTTAAAATCATTCCATATTTGACATTTGATGGTTGTTTGGGTAATTTTGTTATCTAAAATGGAGGTATTATAAGTCCCCGACCTTAAACATTAAAAAATCTTGAGTTATGTTGATAATTTAACTTTCATTCACATTGATTATTTTTTGGGTTTAGATGTTATGACAATCAAGCCATGTCCCATACTTAACAACTCAAATATTTCAAAGAACATACTTCAACTCACTATACATTATTTCATAAAACAAAAATGTTTAAGAAAACATGGTATTGTTTCAAGTTTAAACATCAAAATTTAATTTGAACCCATACTTGAATGTATTTTACATTAAATCATGTGAGAAGAAATTCAAAACATCAAATGAGCATAAAATTCTCCATAAGGTATAAACAATGAATCAAAACCTGTTATTTTTGGAAAACATGTAAACTAGGAATAAAAAGTCATAAATTAATACTTTTCACCATTAAAAATTAGTAAATACAAATGACTAAATAGAATCTCATTGATTATTAATTTTTTAATCAATATATCACCTTCAAGCCTTTGAAATCACACATAACATATAAAGGTAACATGGGGCATAATCATACATAAATTGAATAACCATACCGTCGACATCCACACATATCAATCTTACATATAGAATTTCTATATAGGTGTCTTATATAAACAAAGAATTAGAGGTTATAATGTAACAACCTATACTTGGTTTATTAACAAATTATCCACATTTAGATTATCACATATCCACTTTCCTTGGGCTTATCAAGTAACCACCCATCAAATATCCAAGTACCATTATCTAATCATAATATATAAAAGATTACAATTATCAACATTTCACTCATAAAATGTCACTAGAAATTGTAAGAAATAAATTATTGATAATAAAATATTCAATCCATTTTTAAAACAATTTTCAATACCAAAATATAAAAAAAGGGTATAAGGGATTTCTTTTTTCCATTTAAAAACATTAAAGCTTATAAAGGAGGCCAAATATCAAAAATCGGCTATGGTGGGAGAGAAGTTATTTTCATCGCATACATTAAAAAATTTCGTTTTTTTATTTAGTAAAATTATTTGTATAAACAATTATCCCATTTAAATCCCTTAAGTAAAATAAAATTTCTGACGGGTTTATTATACAGTGTATAATAGATGGTAGTGTATATTATCAAAATATGACGCAATGAAAGGAGATTTAGAGGATGTCCCATACCTTGAGATCGACTTGTCTCATTCATTATTTATATTCTTGAATAATACACTTAGGTTAATATATACTTGTTTTCGAAATGTTTTGATGTTTATTATTCAATTTATATAGCTTATTACCATGTTATAAAAATTAAATAATTATTTAAGTTCGCATCAGATGTTGTGTTGATGTTCAGTACATGAGTTAAAAATGAAATTTCTCTTATGTCAATAATCCACGTGGTCATATTTCCATCATCTCCATAAAAATATTCATTAGTTAATTATATTATATAACAGTATATATGTATTTATAAGATTACATTATATTGGATATTAGTAATTAATTGCACCCTTAATAGAGATGGTAGGTTGTACGTACACATGAACTCTAGTTTCATTTTATTGTTCTATTAAAAGAATGAAAAATAAACGACACACACACACATATATATTATAATTCTATTATAATATATATTTTATATATGTTACATTAGTTTATTATCACAATCATTTATTTGTTTTGTTTATGGCATGAACATGTCGTATCACATGAGGGGATGGTAGTCCACATTTCCCCAATTGAAATTATAGAATTTTAACAAAATGAATATCATAATGGTGTGTTCTAAATATAAATTATAGGAGCATAAAGATAGTATAAATATAATATATATCATATATAAATATAATTTCCATCATTATAGCCATAATGAGAGGTGGTAGGTAATAATTGGATAGTCATCGTTTTAGGAGGTAGTAGTTCTCCATACATAGAAACAATATATTCGTTACCCCTTAAATGGGGGTGTGTGTAAGTGTAAATAAAAAACTAAACATAAAATAATCCTAGTATGTTAATGATATTTTTTTGTAATGTAATCATATAACAATAAGTGTATAGTGAGTGGAGATTGGACAATAAACAAAAAAGAAAAAGAGAAGGTGTTACCTCTTAATCGGAAAAATAATATTGCATTATACGAGAAGGCTTCAACGAGAGACTCAATGCCCTATGAGAGGATTATAGGTTGAATGGATGGATTATATGAATTGTTTTGGGCAGAAAATGTTAGAACCAAATGGTTTTTGAAGTGTGAATGTTAGAGAAGAGAGGGTCCCTTTTTATAGGAAAGGGGAGGGCACCCTTGGAAACTCTTAAATTAATAAATTAATATAAATGAATTTTTTAATACAAATGTTTCCAACCTAATATATGTCAATGATAAGATATGTATATTTCTAAATAGATTCATAAAATAATATTAAAAAATGTATTGATTTCATTTTAGAAATTGTCTTTTCCGTTTACCCGTAATTATTATTTTTTAATTTCAATTATGGTATCATTATTTTAAATATTTATAGTCTATAAATTTTACTTGTATCGGGTAAATTTTCAATAATTGGAAATATTATTAACTTATAAACGATATAATAGTGACTTTTTCGTTTTAAAATATATTAATTTATTTCAAATAATTTAATATATAATTATTTCAATAAAATATTAATTTTATATATTTTAAATTTTTTTATTGTATTTAATTTAAATAAAATCCAAAGAGAAAGTTAAATTTGAATCAATCCATTTAATAGTCTTAAAAAATTCCATATTAACCTATAAAATTCATGTATAGAATAAATTATGTCATATAATATTTTGTTTAATATTCATAGTCTCATTTATTTTATTTTTTCATTAATAAGAAAAATCACTCCCCATCATTGTGTCATAATTAAATTTTATTATTTAATGTCTAAAAATTATAAATTAAATACCATGATGTAGCTAAAAACATTATCTGTCTAATAATAATTTATAGTCCAATATATCCCTTATAAAATCCCATATTAATTATTGAATTTATAAGTCTCATGTTTATGATAATTTTCCCATTACGTTAAATTAAAAGTTATAAATGTCATGATCACACACAATTGGCTTAGAAAGGCCAAATGATTGACCCAAGGGTTGCCTTGATTTTCCAAATCTTATGAAATAATATAATGACAAGTGTTAGGGTTGTTTCATAATATTATAATATTATTTTTACCTTCATTTACCAAATTTACCTTTTAACCATGGTATATAAAATACTAATGATAATATTTTGAAAAAATTATACTTATTTTATTAGATAAATTTTTTTAGACTGATTAAAATCATGCATATAAATTGTTCAAAATTCAATTCAAAGAAGGGATAAAATTATGTTTAAAACTAATATTGTTGATGGATCAGAAAATCGGATTTTAAAAATTTGCGACCATGAAATGATTGAAAATTGGTTATATACATTTTAAATGTATAATTACTTCCAACGACCAATATTGGATTAATTTATAAAAAAATAATATAATTACATGTTAAAAGTAATTATAATTATAATCTATATATATAGATAAATAAAAAATAGTTTTGAATTAAAATGTAGTGTGTTTCACCATTCATTAAAATATAAATTTTATCATAAAAATACCAAAAACTCGTCCGAATTTAATTTTGATGTCCCACATCCATATAATAAGTTCATTTTGTAAAAAAGAACATTTAAAAGTGCCAAAACCTTGATTTAATTTGGGTTCTCCATCATAAGTAAGTAAAACATCATTTTTAAAAAAATACTCATTTTATCCATAAAATTGAATTTGATCTTATATAATGTCTAAAATATACATTGGAAAAATTATAAATATTAATTTTCATATATATTTAATTAATATAATCCAAAAACAGTGATGTGATTATTTTATTATCATAATTATTAACATCGATATACATTTTCATAAAAGAACATAGTTTATATTCAATTGGATTTTAGTTTCATTTGAGGTTAACTTGGATACCGGTGAATTATTAAATAAACAAGTGTAATCCATATTTTTTTAACACTGTTCATTCCCACCATTCTAATGACAATGAGGTAACTAATATATTAAAATAACAATATTAATGCTACATTATTTTTCTGTATAAGTCAGTCTTGTGTGAAACATAATCTTTTAGAGAAACCCATTGTTGTTTGTCAAGTGCGATATCGAAGATAGTGTCACCAATAAAGTAAAATCACTATCTAATACATAAATATTAATAGTTATGAAAAATATAAAACTCATCAATTACCTGGGGTGTTACATCCTTCTACCCTAATGCAAATTTGGTCCTCATAATTTTAAATTTGGGATTTATAACTAAGGTTTCACATATCAAAATTACTTTATAGAAATCCCACATCGAAAAAGTATCAATAAAACTTCCACTTTTAATGAAATTATATGATGTATAAAGGTCACATTAGGTAACAAATACTAAAGTTCCTTATATGAGAAAATTGATATGGAATACAAAACTAACTATGATGTTTTGACCGAGATTTATGGAAAACATTGTCAGGAACAAGTTAACAATCACAAAACAATCAATTTCGGATGCATGAAATGGTCTTTAATTTCATAGTATGAAAAGTAATAAGAAACTATTATTTTTACAAGAACCTTCTGGGTAATGTTGAGGAATTATTTTACTACTTATAATAATAATAATAAAATAACATATTATTACATGATAAGTATAATTTCATCACTTAATCAATTTCCACCACAAACTCATCTTTTTATACAAATGATGAGTATTTAAGATGATTTTTTCAAGCCTGAAGCTCCATAATCAACTTTTAGAAATCACATAATCCATATACGGTTAACTCACAATCTCTCATGTCTTTTGACATTAACCAATACAACAACATTTAGTACAAGGTTAGATAATTCTACAAAATAAATAAGCAGTTAGAAAATAAAATCTACATTAATCTTTAACATTTGACATTAATTCCCAGTGTCTAATATATAACATTCAACCAATAACTATCCTCAAAATTCCTCCGAAATAAACAAAACTATGATTGAAATTTAAAATTTTAAATGATTTGATTATATAGTCTTACAATTTAAATTTTTTCATTTATCTCCAAATAATATAAACCTACATTTAATTATCTCACTATAAAGTAATTAACCTAGTCATGTATCACCTATTATATTTTAATCATTTTGATATATAACATAATCATTATAATTACACAATTAATGATCATTTCTTAATCCCAAATAAAATTTTAACCATTACTACTCAATTAATATCTCACAATATTCTATTTAACTTCATCATATAAACTTCCCAAATTATTTTATTCATTAGACATTTTTCTTTTGATTAAAGAAATATTTAAGGCTGATTAAATTACTATCATAAAATATGTGGATTATATTTCATTCAAATTATAATGAATCTAAATTAATGATATGGAATTAATTATTAATATAAATAAGATCGTCATATTTTTTAAAATGAATATTTCTATAAAAATGTTTCAAAATTTAAATATCATTATTCATATGAAAAATCAAATTTGACATATATTGATTATGAATTATATTATAATGTGTAAAAATGTGTGGTCATCATGTCTATATAAGGTAATATTTGATATCTTATAATTTTATTATAATTATTGATACCACTTTAAATAATTAAACAAATTAAAAAGAGGTAAATTGGGAAAAATTTCATAACACAATTTTTATTAATACATATGCTCTATTTATGGAGTACAATTATTAGGTGTGGTAGAATATCCTATAATTCTGAATAATATTTCATTACTTAAAAAAATTTCATTTGATTCCATCATTACCCTTGACATAAGAAATTTTTTCAAAGGAATGTCCTTTATTTTAAAATATGATATCCATCTATTATACCTTCTCCAAACCACTTATAACCTTTAGTTTTCCCTATAACACCGATAAAAATTTCTTTTCTAAAGGAATTCATCCATATTTGGTAACATTTGGTATTAATAAATTGTCTTGGGTCTATTATTTTGATTAAAAGTGATGTGGAAATAGAAAATTCCATAAACAATGTTATATTTGTCCAATCTAGAAGTAATGTGAGGTAATTTTTACTCATCTAAATATCCTTTCATTGAAATATCTTCCATTTTTATAACTTATATAATTTTATTTGGTGTATATAACAACTGATAGATGTATTTTAATTTACTATTTATGTTAATGTAAATGATGATATAATAGTTATACAAATTAATTAATGAATATGAAAATTATAATCCTTGTATTTGTTTTTTTTTTCAACATGAAACATGAAAATGTAGTTCAATTATACTTTTCAAATTATGGCATAAAAGTTTAACAGAATTAAAAAAATTAATAAAATAAAATAAAATTATCAGTATTACTAAATGAATAAAACTAAATGTAATAAAATGTATGATAAGATTAAAATATTCCTTATCCCATTCATCTATGAAATTTATAGACCTAATAATAACTATTGTAAGTTTACAACATATTAGAAATATGATGAATGTCTTGATAGAGAATTAGAGGATGCGAAGTTTGATTTTGATGGAGTGTCTGTAAAGATATATATAGAAATATAATATTACCATTATATAAATATATGTTTATATATGTTCATTTCATGTGTAATTGTTGTTATATAGTTGTTGGATATATGTTTATGGATTATAAAGGTATCCAAAAAAGTAATGGAATATTATGAGGGAAATATAGAAGGTTCTAAATTGATTTAAATATATAATTTTATAGTAAATTAAAATAAAAAATCACAATTCATCAATTATAAAACATCTAAAATATTGATTTACTAATTTGTTTTATATTTTAAGGAAATATTGTATTTTAATAAATATTTAATCTTCAATAAACACCTATAGTTCCATTATATTGATAATATCAAATGAATTTCAATTTTGAGTAAATAAAAATAAAATCATTGAATTTTAAGATATCTATCCCTTATAGAAATTTATATATATCATTTTTATATTTTTCCTATGAAATTGGAAAAGAAAAATAAAAACCCAATATTTGCATTTGATTTTATTTATTATTTTAATTGAAATATTAAATGTCTGTAAAAATTGATTGCGCGTGATTTTGAGGTATGCTATTCCTGGAATAAAATTTTGATCTTTTTTAGATACGATCAGTAAACATATAATCCGTGTTTCATAACATTTGAACAGGGGCTCCAAATTGAAATTTGAGGACATTGTTGAACTCACGAAGCCGATATTCTCTTAAGGATACCTTTACCTCGACTGCAATAGGTCGACAGTGTAAGTTAGTTTTGCGGATGTTCATTGGAGAGTTAAAAGAAAAATAATAAAAATAAATCAATAATTTTTATTTTTATTTGAACCCTCCCATTTGAATGCATGGTGGTGGGGACCACCTGAACTCCCCTTTAATTTGAAGAAACCCATGGAATTCTCCCAATTAATGATCCAATAATGAATTGATCTTGTAATTAAGTATGTTGGATCCTCATCTTTCTTGATGTAGGGGGGAAATGTTTGAAAAGAAGAACTTTTGGAGGAGAGGAGAACTTGGATAAGAATTTACTCCAACAAAAAACATCCCCAACGATGAAAAAACTGACGTTCGAGGAAACGGTGACATCACCATCATTATCTTCCTCCTCACGACACCTCCAACGGATGATCGAGGTATGGGTGTGTTTATGTTGTTCTTCGTGGTTTTATGTTGAAACATTCTTCTCAATGTCACATGATATTGTTCTAACATGGAGGGTGAGGACTAAAAAATGACATGATCCCTCCACATCATTAATTTTTATGTGTTCTTTACAGGTCACGAAAATGGTGGCGGCAAAACCATGCCTCCGAAGGAAACCGCGGCCAGTCGGCCGTGGCGGAGAAAGATGGCGTCTGGCACCCGGCCCGCTACGCGGAACCGGGGCGGCACACGTTCGTGCCATCAGTAATAAAGGATGTCATGGACCATTGTCCGTGGTAGTGGGAGGACAGTGGCCAGTAGGCCGACCGACATTATATAGGTAGGGTGGCGTGCATTTGCGCCGTTGGTTGATCAGGAGGTCGCGACCATTGACCTCAGCGGAGCAGGGTGGTGGTTGCCACACCGAAAGGCCACGTAGCAAAGCGGCACCATGCATCTTCACTGCTTGAGCTAGAGAACGTGGCTGATTGGCCATGGTTGAGGTTGGTGGGCGTCAGGCAACTGGATGGTAGTTGTGGCAGGGTGGTGCGCTTCCGCGCCTCTGGAAGGAGGGCTGACTATTTCGGCCTGCCACGTCACGCCAAGTGGGACCACTCTGGTGAGTCCAACATTCCAAATGAGAAACTCCATGTGGCACCAACTAGGTGGCCAAATCCAAATGGGATACAGGCTGTTTGGGTGACCTGGGGGAGCGCCTTCCCTCTCAGGTGGTAACTAGAGTGGATCCCACCATAAGGGGACAACCCAACAGCTGGCTGCACCGCGGGCTGCGCCTAGCGGCCTGGGCTAGGATGGCACCTTCACGGACTAGGCCAGACCATGGCCTAGTGTTTTGGGCCTTCTATGGCCTACGCCAACTGGGTATGGTCGGTCCAGGCCGGTTCGGGCCGGGACGAACTGGACCCGAGCCCATCCGGACACAGATACGCCTTTTTGGACATATATTGAAAACATGGCATCTGTCTAACGCACCTTCTATGGCACCAGAATCTTGGGATCGATACAGTCTTTTATGTATACTTTATACGAGTTTTGGATAATTTTGGGGTTTATCCCAATTGGATCGAACCTGAATCCAACTGGGCCCTCGGAACAGAAACGCTAATAACAGACTGATCGGGTGACTGATTGAGGCGTCGTCTGTCGCATTAGGTCCCTTATGACGTGAAAAAACTATGGGATACTTATTCGTGGTACTTCATGGAAGTTGAAGTATTTACTGATAGCCTAAGGATAGGAACCTCTAGGAATCAAGTGTTCTTAGTGTGGGAACCCTGTGTCGGGCTGTACATGAGGAGTATTCAGATCCTATGTGGGTCATCATCGGATCATGTTTAGTTTAGGGATCTATGATCCTGTGTGGGTCAACGAATACTGATCCTTTGTGAATCATCTACAGATCATGTGTGGGTCATCTTCAGATCTTATGTCGGACATCCTTAATCTTGTGTTGGTCAATGGAAATGCATCTCGACGAAGTAATATGATCTATAAAAAAATATTCATCCATAATTATATATTTAAGTGATAAATGATGTGATATGGGTCCTTAAATTCGTGGTGATAACTTTATGGTATTCTTCTGTGTGACTTTAAATTTTTGGTACTTACCTTCTTAGTGATACCTTTGTGGTATTCTATTGTGTGGTGTTACCTTCGTGGAACATATCTTCATGGTGTTACCTTTGGGGTATTCTTTCCTTCGTGGAACAGTTGAGATTTTGGATTAAGAGTTGGGCGTTGTGGTTCCTTAGGAATGAGATGGGTATACTTGATAACATAGGTATATGTATGAGCATATACCTAAGTAGGGTTGACTTTTGTCTTCATGCTTGTGATTATGGTATTGCTTTTTGGTTTATCATTTGTGGATTCTGGGAGACCTTATGGTGTCACGGGGTCCCTACTGAGTATCGTTATACTCACCCCTTCACGGGATTCACCCGCAACTAGCTATGTGTTGTGCAGATGACGAACAACGATGACCGTGGGTGAGGGTAACGAGACTAGAGTCTTATCAGAAGTGGAATTTAGACAAGACATTTCACAGAGGCGACTATTAAATAGTTGTACCTACCCTTCATGTAGGATCTTTAGTATGTGTTCATAGTGGATATTTTCATTTTTATGTGTACCTTCCTATTTGTCTTGTATTCTGACCCCTTTAATTAATGTACTCATTATTTTTACTATACATTTTACTTTTTCATCTTATCTTGTTATGTGCTTGATTTTGTGATTTTACATGTTATAAAGGAAATGACTTCTCGGTTTTAGGGGTATTACATTCCAGTGCAAGTTGCCAGCCCCTGGCCTATGGAAGGTGGGATTGGGGTTGTCATCGCATGGGCCTCGAGGGACGGGTCGTTCAAAATTGTTATCAGTGTATTCCTTTCTATCAGAGAAATAGGAATCTGATCTTTTATGTGTGGCAATATTGTTACGTGTGAGGAGCATGGTTATCAGTTTAGAGGAATATAGTGATGGTGTGGTGGACGACGTATCCATACACCAGGACCCTAACTTCTGAAAATCGACTCAGTGCATGAAAACACAAATTTTGTGTGTGTCTTTGAAAAGTTTTCTTTGTGATCTATTTGATTGAGCTCACCAGGTATAATTTATTGACTGTGGCACACATGTTTATTTCAGGATGCCTCTACATAGACATCTAGCCAGGGTTCCTGGTGGAGTACGCGATGACAGCCCACCGAGCAATGAGGCTTCAGTGTAGGGCCCCCTTACGATAGTTGTACCACTGGGTGGTCTATCAGAAGCACCCCTACCTTTTGGGAATCCAATTCCACCTTCCCCAATTGTAGAGAGTGCATGTTGCATGAGAATGTCGCATGAGTTTCAGCAATAGATTCCAACGAGGCTCTAGGGAGAGATGGATCCTCATAGGGATGTGGACTGGATGGAGGGCATGGTTAGAGTTTTTCGACTGGTAGGGACACCAACTTTTCTCATGGTGATCCTTGCTGCTAGTCTTCTTCAATCAGCAGTGGGTAGATAGTGGAGTTTGAGCTATAGGTTGATGAAAAAGTCACTCTCATCTGCATGGACTTCGAGATCCATTTCAGTGAAGAGTTCGTCCCATCAACATTATGCTCGGTGAGTATGTAATATCTTCTCTACTTATAGAATGGAAGCATGAATATGGACCAGTATTCAGTGTGGTTCACCAACATCCCGTGCTACTCTACTGACATGGTGTAGGACCCTTTCTTCAAGGCATGAACCTTCAATCAGGGGCTCAGATGGCCAAATAGAGCCTCTATGATTTCTATCATCATCCCCACGTAGACAGGGTTGTTAGAGAAAGAACTCATAGTGAAGAGTTTCATTGCTGAGAAGTCACCAACAGCGAGACCAACCAACAAACAACAAGTGGCAGAGTCATCAGCAGCTGGAAACATACAGATGACGCATAGGTCTAAGAGGACTAGACATATGGGTGGATGATCATATGATATAGGGTCGGTTGTGAGTGGATCTCGAGACAGACCATGATAGGTGAGGATCATGAATTGTTACTCATTTGGCGGACATGGTCACATGGCTCAACATCGCTCAATCCGTCGTACAGATGACCAGCCGACAGTCAAAGGACCGCATGGGTAGAGTTGTTGATTCGACTGAGAAGGTTAGCAGGAAGGTGGATGATGTGGAAGAGGCGTTGGATGAGTAGTGGGAGGTGATTCAAGGTTCTCTGCCACCACCTCCCTGTTGTCCACCCCGACCGTAGGAAGTAAGAGGATATGGATAAGATGGGCTCCATGCAACTGAGGCCTTTGACCACAGTGCTTCGGAGATGAGACGAGGTGTGATCTGTTTCTATCCACATTAGATGCAGTACTTATAGACACAGGTTCAAGTCACTCTGATATTTCCATGGCCCTCGTTCAGAGCTCAGATATTTCGGTGGAGCTGTCGGCTCGATCCTTAAATAAAGAGACTCCTACAAGAGCATCTTTTATAATTACACACTGGTTCCAGCAGTTTGAGCTTACTCTGGGAGTCGAGATCTTCAGCTAGTATATTTTAGTATCAGCATCGCGGACTTACAACATCATCTTGGGTATAGACTTGTTATCCATAGTCCATGCCCAGATCAACTGTAATAGGTGCAATGTGCAGTGTGTTCGCATGGATGGGGAAGGTTTTCCTTCATGGGAGAGAAGGGATCCTTTGTAGCACATGATGGAATTACTTGAAGAAGGGTGAAACCGATCACACATCAGTTGGATAGCCTTACCCTTGGATCGGTTGATATTGGGAGTAAGAGATATCACGTTGTGGGGGAACAGAACACTAATGTTTTCTCGGATGATGTTCTAGTTCTACCTTCTCACAGAGAGGTGGGTTTTATATTTACTTTTACCACGGGACATCACCTATATCTAAACCAGCATATCGTATGGCTCCTGCGGAGCTACGAGAGCTTTGAGTATAGCTAGGGGACTTGCAGAGAAAGTAGTTCATTAGGCCCAATGATTCTCCATGGTTAGCCCTTATTTTTTTCACAAAGAAGGTGGATTAGATTTTGAGACTATGTGTGGACTATTGGCGCCTCAACCATGTGACTGTGAAGAACATGTAAGTATCGAGTATTTATGATCTATTGGATCAGCTGAAAAGAGGATGATGGTTTAAAAGATAGGCCTCAGATCATAATATCACTGGCTTAGTGTATGAGATGAGTATGCGTAGGATTTGGCCTACAGATATCAAAATGGACATTATGAGTTCTAGGTTAGGAAATTCGGTGTGACCAACGCCCTAGGAGTGATTATGTGACTCATGAACAGGATCATCCAGCCATACCTCAGTCACCCTGGGGTAGTCTTCATCGACAAAATCCTGATATACTAAATCATGGAGGAGGAGCATGAATATCATCTACAGATAGTTCTATACACACTCTGAGAGAACTGGATTTGTGGTAAGCTCTCGAAGAGCCAATTTTGGAACCAAGATGTACACATTCTTGGAAACGTTATCTCATATTCAAGAGTTGCAGTGGATCCAGAAAAAATTGAAGTTGTTCTTACATGGGATCTACCCAGGAGTGTGACAGATGTGTAGAGTTTCTTTGTTTTTTTCAGTTACTATCGGAGGTCTGTGCCTAACATTTATAGAATTGCGATACCCTAATCAGCATTAATGTAGAAAGGTAAACCCTTCGTGTGGTGATAGTGATTACAAAAGAGTTCTCAGAAGATGAGGAAGATAATGAAGAGTTCCCTGATCTTGAGGGTACCTGAAGGGGGTGTTGGTTATGTCGTCTACTACGATGCATGAGGGATCGGGCTTGGATGTGGCCGGATGCAGGAGCGAGTAGTGATCGTGTATTGTTCTTGACAACTGAGACAACATGAGCAGAACTACACTGCCGAAGACTTGGAGTCAGCAGCAGTGGTCATCACCTTGAAGATGCAGATACATTAATTGATGGTAGAACATTATATATTCTATTATGTTCACAAGAGTCTCATGTATATATTCCCTCAGACAGACCAGAACCTAGAACAATTGTGTTGGTTTGAGTTCATCTAGGACTATGACTTAGAGATAGTCTATACCCCTAGGAAGGGGAACATAGTAGTAGATACACTCACTAGGAGATCTAGTATAGAGTTGTTGAGTTAGGCGACAAAGATTCTTGCTGCTTTGGGGATATACTACGTTGATCGAGATGGAACATCTTATCTTCAGTCTATGAAATTTACTCCCACACTCCTTCAGTGAGTTAGGGAGGACCAACTTGGGGAAACTGACTGGGTGGCATGACGTGATCAGATATCCACAAGACAGGCCCCTGATGGATTTTCTGAAGGTGGGGACAACTTCGTTTCCTTCAGAGGGAGTATTATGGTACCAGTGATGCTACATGAGGATGTGTTGAGGGATATCCGTACGTCCCCTCTAGCATTATATCAAATAGTGGAAAAGATGTACCAGGACCTTCGGCATCAGCACTGGTGGCCATGAATGAAGAAAGTAGTGGCCGAGTTTGTATCACAATGCCTCACTTGTCAGCAAGTGAAGGCAGAGCATCAGGTTCTAATAGGATTACATCAGCATCTAGAGGTACTCGAGTGGAAGTGGGAGGGAATTTCCAAGGATTTCATGACATGACCTCCATGCACGTCCAAGGGACATGATTCCATCTGGGTGATCTTTGACCGACTCACCATGTCGGCCCACTTCCTACCTATTACAGAGAAGGTATTAGTAGAGGGCTTGGGACGCCTCTACGTACAAGAGATTTTGCAGATTCATGGGGTTCCATCTACGATTGTCTCTGATTGTGATGAACGTTTTACTTCCCGGCTATGGAAGTGGTTGTTGGATGCATTCGGGACTCATCTTCGATTGAGAAATTCCTTTCACCCTCCGAAGGATGGTCAGATATAGTAGACCATTCAGACTCTTGAGGGCATGTGGCATGCTTACATCCATGATTTCATCCCTAGTTGGCAGGATCACATTCCCTTGGTGGAGTTCACGTACAACAACAGCTTTCAATCCAATATCGGTATGGCACCATTCAAGACACTGTATGGACGACCATGAAGATCACCTATGTGACAGACTGACCTAGGGAAGTCAGTACTAATGGGACCAGAGATGGTACGAGCTACCACAGAGAAGGTACATATTATCCAGGAGTGGATGAAGACCTCACATTGTAGACATAAGTCTTATGCGGACAGGAGAAAGAGACATATAGAGTTTGAGGATGGAGACCATGTCTTTCTAGGTGTCTCGCCTCAATGAGGTTTGTGGATATTTTTCCGGGGCGGAAAGTTAATTTTACGGTTCATCAGAACCTTTTAGGTCCTTAGTAGGGTAGGTATGGTGGCATACCACCTATCCCTTCCACCATAGTTGGATAAGGTGCATGACATCTTCCACATATCCTAGCTGAGGAGATACATGAAAGACCCATCACAGATCGTTAACTGGGGCGTGCAAGACATCGATAATGGGGTGCCATTTTTGGAGGTTCTAGTGGAGATTGGAGATCGACAGGAGAAGGTCCTTCATTGGTAGTCAATACATCTGGTGCAAATTCGTTGGTAGCCTGGGAACCTCCCAAAGATCACATGGGATTGGGAGGCTCATATCCATGCTCAGTACCCCCCCCCTTGTTTCCCTATTTTATGTTGTGGATTTTAGGGTTGAAAAACCTTCGGTGGGGAGAATGTAATGACCGAGATTTTTCCATGTAATGTTTTTATATGAATGGAAATATTTCGAGTCCATGAAAATTGATGGAGTGTGATTACAAGTCCTGGTGTGCCCAGAATGAATTTGTGAACTTTTTTTAGGTACGTTAAGTAAATGCATGTCACACCTCAACCGGTGCTTTTAATTTATTTAATTATTCTATTACTTTATCAATTTTTGTTGGGGTTCAGGTGAGTCCCGGAAAAAACATTTATTTGAGTCTTTGTTAAAAAGTGTGCTTTTGAAATGACATCGTTGGGCGCGCTAGTGCAGTGCGTTTTGGAAACCCCACACAGCTCCACCCGGGTATCTGCATGTCCCAGTTATCTTCCAAAAATTGAAATAAAAAGTTTTTATATTTTAAACGCAAAGTAATTGTTTTATAATTTATTGTTTTATTGTGTTAATTATTTTATTAATATTGAGAAAATTTGAATACTTTAATTATTTTATTATTATTATAAGTCTACATCTTATTACTATAATTATTATTTTTGTAAAAATTCTTAATTATTAATGCCATTCATAAGTTTAATAATTATTATTGTTACTAGTATTATCTTTATTCTTATTTTCATTATTATTTTAGTTTTCATTATTATTATTATTATTATTATTTTCTTTATTTAATTGATTTACTTACTATTTTTAGTGTTTCAGCGCCCCCTTCTTCCTCTTTCCAATTTGAGTGCCTACCCTTTTTCCTCTTGTTTGTGTGCAGTGCGATTTCCCTTTACAGTGGGCATATTATCCCTCCTTCAGTGCAAATAACCAGACATCCCCCTTCTAGATGATACCCCTGGTCTTCCCCTCTGCCTCTTCGCAGTGCGTCACCACCACCCCCCTGTGCACCTCCAACGCCTCGTGCTTCTCTGCCATCTCCATGTTCCCAAGCTCTCTCTCCCATCATTCCTTCCGTCGTGCACAACCTCAGCTCTATTTGCAGCACATGAGCAAGCCACCCATAGGTTGGCTCATCCTAGTTTCCCCGCAAAGTAACCCCCTCTGCACTCCGGCTGGAGTCCACTCTCTTGCTCCGGTTATGCCAGCCGATGAGACCGGGCCCCCTCGGCCTTGCTCACCTCGTCCATCCACCTCATCTCCCTTATTTCTATTTTCCCTTGCGGTGCTGAGCAGGCTAACCTCATCCCTTGGTTCTCTTCCAGCACTCCATTCCTGTTCACCCCATTCACTCGGACATGACCTCTGGCGCGACTCTTGTTTCCTCATCACAGCTCTTGTTTCCCCGTCGCATCAACCATCCCAGCCTGCACCCTGCACGCCTCCTGTCTGGGTACCCGCCCCGACACCTCCTCCTGCCCAGCTATCGACCCTCCTTGTAGCAAACCCCAGAACTCCTTCACCATACAGTGCACACCCCCAACCCTTGTATTTCTTTATCTGTGCCTCCCTCTCAAGTCCCTCTCAGTTGGCCTCCCCCTGAAGCGCAACCCCTTCAATATAATAATAATTATTCTTTTTTATAGTTTTAGTCATTTTTTGGATTTTTATTGATTAGAGAATAAAAAAAATATTAGTATACTTTTTGGGTTAATTTGGGTAGCCTTGGGTTAGTTTTAGCTTCTGGAGCACATGGTTGATGTGCGAAGGTGATCTCGTATCATTTCCAAGGTTGTGTCATCGTCGCACTCTAAACTAGAGGTAGGTCCCAATTGCACTACCGTTTTAAAAATTAAGTTACATTATTTCTAGATGTTTTCTCCCTATATATATATGCTGAATATCATTATGCAATTTGAAATAAATTCTTTTAATATGCAAATTTATATTTCAATTCTTGTGGTGTGAAAATGGGGTTGTTGTGTTATGTTTGCGCATGCAAATTTTTCCATTAAATATTTCATTAATTTTAATAAATGTGAAATAGTACTAGATAATTAATTTATTTATAATTACTGAGTGTAAAAAAGTGCTATTTATTTTATACACGACACTTGAAATATTTTCTTGATTAATAGATGCACAATAGAGAAAGAATGCATGTTTGGATTTTAAACATAATTCACGAAATATCAAATGTAGTTCTGGTTTAATGATAAATGATTTATTTTGAATCCTGAACAAGTACATTGGTTATTTAGAGATATTTCCCAGTTGGGTCTTATAGTTCATCTGGAAAAAAATAAAATGTTTTGGTTTGGTTTTATAAAAATATTGATAGCCTGTAAAGTAGTTTTTTGGGACACCTTAAATTTTTTCAAATTGGTTTTGGTCTTATAAATAAGTTGTGCCTTTTTTTAAAAGTTGTGATTCTGAATGGTGTTTAATGCCCATTTGTTACATTAAGGAAAATGATGTAATTGTTTTGATGAAAACCCTCCTAGTATTACTCTCTTCCCTTGGTAGTGACTGATTGTTTGGGAGCCAACGCTTAGAGGCTCCCAAGTGCTCGAATGGTTTAAAGACAAGAGGTCGTCCCATGGGGTGGCTCGGGGTGATGCATGTTGTTCATTATATATATATATATATGTGTGTGTGTGTGTGTGTGTGATTAGATGCTCAACTAGAATCAGTTGGCTCACCCCCTCTTTTAAACACTAGAGACATGTGAATATGGCATATTGAGTGAATATTCTAATAATGATTGAAACACTAGTAGGTTATGGTACTGAACAGTGGCCCATAGTAGGTGGATAAATTGGGTTTATTACTATGGGATTTTCCATTTTCCTACCTGGGAAAGGATGGTCATGCATTTTGGGCATTTTGAATTCATCATGTGTGACATGTCAATGATGATGAAATATCATGTATTGGTGTCTTATGGTTTATGCTTGATCTCATAGGTTCACCAATGTCTGTGACTATTAAGTTACTTATAGTGATGATTTGGTACTTGTATGTATTTCTACATTGAATTTGTTGTGTTCTAACATTTGTGCATTTTTGTACATTGTTTTCCTTGGAAAGTGATCAATTGGTTTTGACTTGATATTCTAGAAATGGTTTTCAAATGAAATTTTTTAATCCTCTTTGTAAAAATTTGAAAAGGTAAACATCACATTCCATTTCTAGAATTCCATTGACACTAATTAAATGAACCCAAATCTAGAAATGGTCAAGGAAAATGGTTCGTACTTTGTTTTAAAGAAAAATATTTAGAAAAACATACTTTTATAAATTGTAGTTCAAAATTGAAATGTTGTGTCTTTTATATTAAAGGTAGTGCATTGGGAATTGATATCTGGAAAGCCTACTCAGTTTTAATACTCACTCCTATAGATCTTTTCTGTTTTTTGTGTTTTTGCAAGATATAGCTCGAGTTCTATTTCCTTGGGTGACACTTTACCGTTGAGTCAGAGAGTGACCTGCGAGGTCGCACGGAGTTAGTTCGGACGTCATGTTTGGTTAGATTTATTTTTTATTTTGATCCCATTTAGACATTTTAATTGGTTTATTTATTCACTGCTGCTCTTTATTATTTCTGCTGATTTATTTATTTATGTTGGTCAAAATCGTTCCCACATTATCGGTTGATTCCCTAGTGCTTGTCGCCAGCCCGGGAGGATCGGGAAAGCCTCTTGGGCCATGTCACGGACCGGCTCGGGTGACTGGTTCAGGTACGTCCAGGGTTGGTTCGTGACAATGAATGAGTGGTGTTTTGTAACATTTGAACTGATGCATGAAATTGAAATATGAGTACACCGTTGAACTCCCAAAAAAGATATTCAGTCAAGGAGACCTTCACCTCGACCGCAGTTGGTCAAGGGTGGAAGTTAGTTTTCCTCATTTTCGTGGGAGTGTTAAAAGAAAAATAATAAAAATAAAAAAATAAATTTAATATTTATTTGAAACCTACCATTTCAATAATTGGTGGTGGGGACCACCCAAACACCCCTTTAATGTGAAGAAACCAATGGAATTATCCCAATTAATGAGACACCGATTAATTGATCTACTAATTAAATAAGTTGACTTTTCACCTTTCTTAAGGTTGGGGGGAGACGTAGGCAATGGAGAACTTTTGGTTGAGAGGAGAACTTTGTGGGAGAATCTCCTCAAAAGAAGAACATATCCAATGACGAATGAACTGATGTTTGAGGAAACTCCAAAATCACCATCATCATCATCATCCTCACAAAACCTCCAGCTGACGATTGGGGTAGGGGTGTATTTATGTTATTCATAATGTTTTTATGTTAAAACAGTATTTTCAAAGCATCATGCTATTAGTATAACACATAGGGTGCATACCTAACAAATGTGGCATGATACCTCAGAATCATTAATATTGATGTGTTCTTTGTGGGTCGCGATGACTACGGCGGTGCAACCGGGCAGCTGGAGGGGACCACAGATAGTCCGCCATAGTAGAGAAAGGTGGCAGCCGGCTCCCAGTCAGCTACATGGAATAGGGGCGGCGCACGCCCACGTGATCAGTAGCGAAGGAGGTCACAACCCGTCAGCTGTGGAGGTGGGAGGACATTAGCCGGAATGCCAGCAGGCCACGTAGAGAAAGTGAGGCACGCGTCCGCACAACCAGTTGATCAGGAGGTCGGGGCCTCAGGAATATGGCCACCAGAGCTGGATACCGTGACCGCTTCACTGGGACATAGGTCAGAGGTCGGCCGACATCCTTCCAACTGTGGTGGTGGAGCTGCGTGCATCCGCACTGTAAGAGAGAGGGCCGACCGTTTCGGCTGAACGCACCATGCCCAGCAGGACCCCTATGTGGGTTCCGAATGCTAGCCAGCGGTGCCACCAGTCACTACCTGGTTGGGAAAACCCAAACTGCCTATGGGTCATTCGGGTGACTAGGGGGGAGCGCCTCCACTCCTAGGTGGCGGCCAGGGCATACCCCACTATAAGGCGCCACCTTGGTCGTGGGCTGGGCCAGGTCACCCCCTTCAAATTTCGGTCCAGACTACGGCCTATAGGGCTAGTCCCACCTCGGCCTATGCCAACCGGTCTAGACCTGGGCCTGGTCGGGATGGGACGGACTGGACCCGGGCCCATCTGGACCCAGATACGCCCTTTTGGCCATATCGTGAGAATCAAGAGTTTGTTTGATGAATTGTATACGACATCGATATCCTTGGATCGCGATGGTCCATTCGGTATACTCCACATGAGTTTTGGATATTGTTAGGGTACATCGTGGTTGGATCGAACCCAAATCCAACCGGGCCCTTAGAACAGAAACTCTAGTTATTTAAAAACTGGGCATCTGATTGATGTATCGTCTATCATGTTGGGTCCCTTATGACATGACAGGCCTTTGGGATACTTATTTGTGGGTATTCATTTAATTTTAAGTATCAACCGATGTCTTGAGGATAGGAACCCCCATGAATCAAGTGTGCTTAATATGGGAACCATGTGGCTGGCTGTACTTGAGGAGTCTTCAGTTCCTGTGTGGGTCATCTTTGGATCTGATGTGGGTCAGTGCTCAGGGATCCTATGTGGGTTAGCGCATATCCATCCTATGTGGGTGATATCCATATCCTATGTGGTTCATCTTCAGATCCTCTATGGGTCATCCTCGATCCTCTGTGGGTCAATGGAAAAGCTTCTCGATGAAGTAAGATGATCTAGCAGTACAGCTAATCATCCATACTTTATTACTTAAGTTATATCTATTGTAAGAAGAGTTCATAACATCGTGGTGAAACTTTTTTTTATTCCTCTGTGTGGAATTAACTTCGTGGTGTTACATTCTTGGTATAATTTCTATCGCGGAACAATTGAGATTTTGGCTAAAGAGTTGGGCCTTGTGTTTCCTTATGAATGAGATGGGTATACTTGATTACTTTGGTATATGTATGGGCATATAACTAAGTAGAGTTGACAGTTTTCTGTTTTCTTGTGATTAAGGTATTTCATTGTGGTTTATCTTTTGTGGATTCTAGGAGACCATAGGGGGTCTCAGGGTCCTTACTAAGTATTGTTATTCTCACCCCTACACGGGCTTTGCCCGCACATTGATGTGTCCTGTGCAGATGATAGAAAACACTGACCGAGTTCGAGGGTACCAGGACTGGAGTATTCTCGGAGGTGGACATTAGACAAGATGATATACAGAGAAGACCGTTCGAGAGATGTACCTACCCTTCAGGTAGGATCCATGGAGGGTGTTTATATGATTTGTTTTTAGTTTTACATGCACTTTCTAGTGGGGCTTGTATTCGGGCCCCTTTACTTATCGTACACACTATTTTTAATATACAGTTTACTTTCAGCTTGTCTCATGTTGTGTGCATGGTTGTGTGAGTTTACAGGTTATAAAGGCAATTCCTTCCCGGTTTTAGAGATATGCCTTTCTAGTGTTAGTCGCCAGCCCCTGGTATCTGGAAGGTGGGCTAGGGGTAGTCACGGCAGAGGCCCTGGGGGACGGGTCATGAAAGGGACCCCCATCATAAAACATAAAACAAGGTTTAAAACATGGATAATAGTAATTTTTGGTAATTTCTTGATGACACCATGACACTAGGATGCTAGAAACACTGTAGTGTACAAACCACAATATACGAGATAAGGACTTTTTTTATGGAAAATAAAATGATATGATTTGTGAAATAGAACCTATATTAGAGCATTGTGTGGAAATTATATATGGAACAACATTTTATGGTTCTTGAAGGATGAAATGTGGACTAGGGGAACCATGACATAAGTAGATAATTCATGGTATAGGAGGGAGCTACAAGTGTGATTTTTAAGGAATTTTTTCATAAACTAGGAATAACTTTAAACTGTGTTGTAGACCATGAAATAATGACGGGGGAACCTTTATATCGTACATTGGGGATAATCAGCCATGGAGCTATGTATTTCAAGTTTTTATGACCACATTAGTTTTTTCTATCAACTATATAAAAAATGATACAATTACAATGTTAAATTTGCAATGATTTATTTTAGATGAAAGGAAATATATTGAATTCTATCTAATGAATTTTTTAAGAATATAGAATAATAATAATACATTTTAACTTTTAAACAGAAGTTTATTTAATTTTTTACAGATTATGAAATTTTAATTTGAAAAATTATATATAACTATTTACCAATGATTATATAATAATTTAATGTTATTTTTTATAATAAAATTTTATACAATTCAAATTATTATTCATAACTTATGTGTAATATAAATTAGAATAAAAATTGTTTAAAATATTAATCTCTATAATTTTCCCCTATATATATTTTATTTTTTAAATTTAATGCATAATATTAAAATATTTATAGTCTACATTAGGTTAAATGGTTTCAATATTTAGATTCACCATATATTAATTAGTTAATTTGGTCATATCATATATTTGTTGAAAAATAGTTACCATGGAATGTAGTAGAAAAGTGAAAAAGATGTAAAATGTGGTAAAGTGACATGAGTTGAAATTTTAATGTTTTTATAGATATAAAATATTTATAGTTGAGTCAATTATACATTGAAGCAAAACCAATAGTTTCGAAAATTATTATTTTTTTCATTCATATTTAACACTCATTTTATTTCATCTTTACCCTTAATATAACTCAATTTTAGGAAGACATTTTAGTCATTTTCACCTATAAATGGACCTATCCTCCACCCACACCTAACCAATTCCATCCAGGGATTCTATATATAATTGAAATTTAAAATAGCTATTCTTATCTAATAATAATTTTTTTATATTTAATATTGAATTATAAGGTCCATGTATTAACTACACATAATACATTATGAGGAGGATATATTCATTTAAAGAGTTAGATCTCCTCTAGAAAAGTATGAATTTCTGGAAAGGGTTTCTGATCTCAATCATATTTATTGAGATATGTTCAATATTCCACACTTATTTAATTTATGTGTTTTATATAATGACCAATGGTTCCTTTATACTAATTTAAATGTTATCCATTATATTTTTATATTAATTTCATTTTTCCTTCATTACTGTCTTCTAATTCATCTATTAATAATTTCAAAAGGGTTTTTTCTAATATCACTCTAAAATAGATATTTACTATATTTAAAATTTCACCTAGGAATTTTTTTTGTATTCACTATATAAAACCATATAACATTCTATCCATCTTGATTTTTTCCGGGTTTTATAGATCATATTCAGCATTTCCCTTCCCATAGGTTTATGATTCTCTTGAAATAAAATTATCAGTGGAACTAACATTATGTCGTCTTTTTTTTAATGGACAATTTTATACTATTTCCATGTATTTCATATTTTTGCGTAGATGTACATATCCATACGTTTATTGTTTAAAATATTAAAATCCATTGAATTATACATTATTTTACAAATGCGGGAAATAAATCTTCTAAGTCACTTCATTATAATTATCGGAACGATTTATTTCTCCAATAATTTTATTTAGTTATAATTATTATGAATCCATTCTTTTTTTGTTATGATCTTCGATGGAATATTTTGATTTATATTTCATTATTTTAATAACAATAATTTGTTTTTAAATTAATTTAATTTTTAAATATTTCATAAAAATATAGATTTAATTACATTTTAAAAAATACAGTACATTTTTTATGTAATTTGTTTTTATTAAATTAAAAATACTTTATGGGTACCTATATTTTGATGGGGATTGGATTTAATGTAATTATACACTTTTTTCACTGAATAACATATTTATACATGTTTTATAAATATTATTTCATTATCAAATTTATTTATTTTATATTTTATTAATAAATTTAATCATTTTCACATTCACAAATATTTATTGGTTATCAGTATATTATGGTTGAGACTAATATAACCCTAAAATTTATTCAGTATGGATTTTTATAGCATCATATTAATATGTTTCTTGATTAGTTATTATTGATCAATTATATTTTTGTATATAGGTTGTGATGCTTGATGATATATATTTTAGATAATGTATAGTGATGTTCATATCAACTATGTTATAATGGTTTTATGGTTATACATTAATTATTTTATTACTATTTTTCTAATTTTTTTTCATAATATCAATTTAATGTTTCAATTATTATGATATTTTGATATGGTATTATATTTCACATTAAAATTACCACTTTATTATAAACCATTTTTCTATATTCATGTTTTTGATTCATGTTTCATGGGATATGAATTACAGAAGATGTATTTAATCACATATATTATGTTTTCATACCCACGTGATTGAATTATAGTCACTAATGTTCATATATTTATATGTCACATGTATTACTCATTATAGAGTATTTATCACTAATTTTTTATGGATCCCTATTTTCTCAAGAACTTATTTATCAGAATATTTATAGGAGGGAATTATTTTGAGGATAATTTGTTTGGAGTTTTGGATGTAATATTGTGTAATAATATTGCAATTTAGATAGTATATAATGATGAAAATACTCTGGGTTACAGGTGTCTGATTTGATATCCAGTTTATGCGTAAAATTATTTTTTTGAATTTGGGTAATGTAAATTGTTATTAGAGTATGTCCATGGATTTTTTATTCATATTAAAATATCCAAATTTATGACTATTTGGTTATATAATTTATAAAATATGAGTTCCTATATTGTAGATAATTCAAGGGATACACAAGTGATCTATTTGATGAACAAACACATTTTTCCCAATATACAGACACTGAATCAATATTATGATGTTTTCATTGATTGATTGGATGATTGTGTTTGGTATTGATGTCATTGGTGGTGACTATTTGATCCATTCATACAAATTCCCCTACATTGTATCTTTTTAAAAATTAAATAGTATCCCAATGAATAAATATCTAGATCATAGGGGGACATGAAATATTTTTTCATAGTTGGATTTCACAATGACGCCATAAATGTATTATGAGGTAAGATTCCTTCAGTTGTGTTGGATTGAAACACCCTATTTGTATTCTTCATATTCATGTTCTCGATATTCTAGTAGATCAAATAGACATGGAGATTTAGTTGAAGAACTATAACGGTAGATATCATTAGTTAGTTAGTCTTTCCTGTTATTGTGAACTATATTTGCATGAAGAATTTTTTATTTTTTATTAGATCATTATAAATCATATCAATATAATATTATTCTTATCAAAGATTATAAATCGCATTAATGAGCTTATATTGATATTTATTGATGATTTTTTATTTTAATGTAAGATAATAAAAATTAATTCATATTCTCTAGGGATTAGGACTCTATAACTAGATGATGAAGGAATGGAAGAAATAAGATAAAGACAGTCATCTATAATCTTACTTATGTTTTTTATATTTTGGTTATACTCATTTTGAGAATAATTCATATATAGTTAATGATTACATGGATTTATTCCTTTATTATATTCTTGGGAGTCCTTTGTAAGGGGAGATGGATGTGATATTAAAAATTATTTTGGGCTTTACATGTTATGTATTTTCTAAGATTAAATAGTTGAAGAAGGTATTTTATGATCCAAATTATAATGGTTTTATTCAATACAAGTTTTTCATTCACAATATCATATATAGGGAACTAATTAGTTGAAAAAATCAAGATACATACATCAATAAGAAAAATATTAATCAGGTTACATGAAAAAAAATTCATTATGAAGCTTTAATTATCTCTTTAGACAATTGAATGGATTAATTTGGTTATCAAGAATGATAATATGAATAATATATCACCTACTTTGATATTAATATGGGTTTATATTTTATTCCACATTATGTTTTTGGTAATGGTTTAGGAGTTTTCATTGCGTCCCTTTAATGTTAAAAAATTTCTTATAACAGTCATGACCCAATGAATATTTTTTAACTCATTATTGTATTCTTTTTTAGAAATGTCCTCATTGTTTTCCTTATTTAATATTATAAATAAGTGAATGATATAGTGTGTATTTGATATATGTAATAGTAACATCATGGATAAACAATTTAGTGAAAAATCAATATGATTTATCTCTTGATATTGTAAGAATATTTCCTTGGTCATATAATCTCTATATGCAGTTGTGATTTATTAGGAACCATACAATAATATATTTTAGTTAAATTACTATCTATTATTGAAATGATATTATTAGAGATGTGTTACTGACTTTTATTGGATCATAGCTGATTTGAGAAAACATAAAATTAAGGGTAATCAAAAAATATAGTCATATATATTATAGAGATAATTTGAGTATTTGAATAGATGATTGGATAGTCCTCTAAAATTTAATTTTAAAATAGATGGTTTGGAATATTTTATTTATTATGACTCATAAATTATTTCATTGAGTAGATTCCAAATATATACTAATTAAATAATCTAATATAAATTAAAAAAATTACGTGTAATAAAATATATGATTTTATGATGATGAATAAATTCAAAAAAAATTCATAATTAGAATGAGATAAAAAGAAGAACACAAAGATTTATGTTGATTGAGATGTATATTTATAAATATATATTGATACAATATGTTCACTATGAAAAGGATAATGTTTTATATAGAATAAATAACACATATAAATTCCTACTAAAAGAGGTTATTTTAATCAAAGGAGGTTATTTAGTATCCCATGTAAATGCAACTCGTCCATTCCAAAATAGTTTCCAAACAATCTACATGAACTGAAAGAAAATTCTTTGGGATATATAGTCTCTATATCCACACCCTTCACAGTAATTCATTTTTTATTTTAATTTTTATATATTGATTTTAATCATGGTCCCTCAGGTCTTTCAATTTAATTTTATTTTTGTAAAATCAATAAAATTTACCTATCACATGGTTAGTGAACATATATTGTATTCCATTGGAAAAATATATAAAGGATATTTATTTTTTAGAATAGTTGTCCAAAATGATGGATAATGTTTCTCTTAAGCATTCATAAAATATAAACATCATATCCCCGATCTATCTTGAAAATGATGCATGATCGACAGACTATATGGGAAATATGGAAGAAACACTGATGTTTGCCTATAATTTTCAATTCCATGAATTTGAATTCATTATTATTAAAAAAATAATATTACTCACTATCCCATACAACTATTCATATGATACATTTCTCCGAGAGAACTAGTATTCATCCACCACCACCCTCCTTGGTTTAATTTACATCACTTTTTATTATTAGTGGTTGCACCTAATAAAGTTCTCAATCATCCTCTATTATATGTGTAATCTTGTTTTTCTTTTTTTCTCTTATTATGGTTTCGTGTGATCTATTCCATTAGTGGGTTTTTGGTAATAATCTATCTTGGAATTGATTTATATGATGTGTAGAATCTTAAATGCTCCTACATCTTTTATTATTTGAAGGTTTCATCGCATTTACGATTTAAATAGGTATGTTATTCCATGTATTTTCTTTTCATTAACCTATAATATTATGATTTAGGTTTCCCAAGATGATTCAATATCATATATTTGATATTTTCCTGATTTTTTATTAAGTATATCATGATGGACTATTTAGTACAATGTCAGACAAATATTCATATAATTTATTTATGAATAGATTTTAAAGGACATGTTTAAAAATTTATAGTTATTCTTATAACACATGACCCTATTTTTCACATATATAAATAGGGTTTACTAAAATTGATCTAACCATTAACATAATGCTCATAATTCATTGTAAAATTTATTTTGATGATTGGTGTTATTTTTTGATGATTTTATGTGAGTTTGTGTGGTGTATATAGTGGGATTGGTGATATATGATAGGTTAAGGAAGGATATGGGTATTATTTTTTCAATGGTGTATTATTGATCTGTGTTCAATATCCAAAACAAACATCCTCGTCCTATATTATTGGTATCATGGGAATATAACGAATTTTAATTATATATTGTGAAATAATTTCAATGATATTTATGTTAACACAGTTTTTATAATTTTATAGGATTTTGCTAAAAAATATATTACCGTGCTCTAATGGTGACCTTAGTTTGGTAAACCCATGCATATTATTCTATGAAAATAATGATTTATGTTGGTAGATAGTGACACTTATGTACTTCTAGGATAGTATCATAGGAAATTTAATAGGTTCCTATTATTATATACTAATTAAATTAACTAATTTACTATTATACAAGATTGTGTATACCCTACTGCTTTCCCATTTACATTATTTTAATTCGCTAAGAATCTTACATTCATTATTAGTGTTTTATATTTTTATTTCATAATAGTATAATTTTTATATTAGGATTCTATTAAACATGAATTTATATACCATTTATCATTGATTCCCATAGTTTTATAATTTTCTTATTCTCTTTGACACACTTGGGATCCTTTATTTGAGGTTCTTAAAATTATTTTAAAAAAAGTGGATTTTAAATTGAAGTATTAAATTGAATCTTTAAATTATACTTTCTATAATTCGTAAATCATATCATGGGGTTCAAAAGTATATTTATCAGATGTTATAAAATTTATCACTTGAAAATTATGGAAAAAATATTTTAAATTATTTTTTCCAAATTAAATTTTCTTAATTTGTTTTTAAAAATATATTCATTCAGACATTAGTAAAATCTTATAGGGATTTTATCTAACTCCCTAGTCACAACACATAGTATATGTAGATGGAGTTTCTCCCATACAAGTATAGGTTTTGGTTCATGAAATCAATATCTGGTAGATCCATATCTCATTGACTATTTTGGTAACTCTTAGAGTGAGTGTGATGGATGGTGATCTTGTGTAATGTAGAGATAATTAGATTTTATTCTTGGTTTTATATTTTATTTCTTTAATTTATTTTTTCAACCTAGTGAGTCATTACTATATTTTTTTTATATAAAATATTTTTTTTATATAATACTTTTTTAATATTTACCCTTATACATTCCAAATCATTCTTGTTTTTGTTTTTGAATATGTTTCTTTTATTTTGCATAGATTTCCATAATCATGATGCATCATACTTGGGTCTCAACATATAACAATTTCATGTTATGTATTGTTTATCTAGGAAAAATCAATTCCATATATCATGTTCTAATTCCATACCAATGGATTCAAGACTGTGGGGATTAGGAATTCACTTTGGTCCTTGAGTTATGCTAGCCTAGATGCCTATATAAAGGGTGACTTAGGATAGTTCATTATAAAATGATATAAAAAATTCATTTATATTTGATATGTTTTGAATATGGGAGACTTGATCATCAAATATGAGTCAGTAATTCATGAGTGGGTTCCATATCAACACATATAATGATGAAACTTTAGTTACAGTGTGATGTCAGGTTGCGATTCATGATTTTTTCTTTCTCTTCATATATTTATTGTGTATTTTTACAATAATTAATTGTATATTGGGTGATATTTGTCGTTATTTTTTCTAATTATGGATTTTAAATGATTTTAGGGAGGAAATACATGATGGATCTGAGGTGAAAAATTTTCCAATATGAATTGAAAACCCATGTGGAGCCCATTTGAATTGTACTTTAGGAATTTTCATTGATGCTTCCTAAATAGTGCATGATCTATCAATCCATGTGACTAAATCATATAAAACCACTAACAACATATTAAATTTTATATATACTAATTGTTTGAAATTATTTTTTAATACAATTTGGGATAAAATAGAGAGATTTATATGTTGTTTTCATTTTATTTGGATGGCCCATCTGATAATTTGTTATAAGGAATGTGATTTAAATCAATGAAATCATGGATTTTTTAATTTATAAATATATATTCTAAATATATTTCAAAAATAAGTTTTAAATTTTGAAAATTTTAAACGCGTTTTGAAATAAATGTTTTATTTAAAATGAATTTCTAACTAAAATTTTATGATTTTATAGCGGGTATGAAAGGGAGATTTGAAATTTTCAAATAATGTGGGTAGAGGATTTATTATAATTTCATTATGGGTGTTATTTTAATTAGTGTTTGTTTGAATGTCTTCTTTTAAATTTTGTGTTGTGTTTTTTTATTATTTCTAGATTATACAACTCAACAAAGTCATTGGGAATTTTAGAAATTATATATCATGGACTGTCCCTTAACTCTATTTCCCTCATAAATTAAAAAGAAAATTCTTACCATTTTCAAATCTAACTAAACTCCATGAATAATTGAAAATACAACATACCGACTATATTTAATCATCTCCCGTGGTGATAAGGCACATTCAGAGGTCATGTTATTCACGGAGAAAAATGAAGGAGTCTTGGATTCATTAAAAACTCCATAAGTATCATAATTTAAAACCATTCCCTATATATTTAAGGGATGAGTTAAATATAGTGTAGGATCTTAATTTAATCTAGCTAGAGGGAAATATTTGTATGGTATTATTTAATTCCAAATTCATTAAATGTAATTTTTGTAAGAACATGAAATTAGGGAGGGTGATGGATGGGATAAAAATACAACAAGGTGATCAGGTAATGATGGAGTATATCACCCATTTTATCATATTTTATTCCATTATCTCATGAGTTTGTGTTCAAGGAATCAATAATGGTTTCTATTTTTTTGTGTTTTCATCCATTCCTTGGTTATATAATGATTTTGAAAAATCTATATTTTTGTGAGGATGTGTTTGCTACAACAATGAAGGAAATGTTTATCTGTAACTTCCAATCCAACAAGGTATTTGACTCTATCCCTTTCAATATCTGGAATGCTTCAAAATATTATTATAAGAAGATGGAAGTTGAACTAAGGATTGGAAATCAGGATTATTTGAGAGAATTTTTTTATTTTTCTTCTATCCAACTATAGAATAAGTGATCACCTATATTCTGAAAGTGTGTTAATATTGGGAATTCTATGTCCAAGTTGTCAAGAGATCCAAATACATATAATATCAATCATTTTAGGCCATATTATGATGTTATATTGGTTTGGTTGTCAATAAATGAAGAGATCCCTTTGTTATATCAGATCAGTCTTAAGGAACCTAAATCTTAGGATTCTCCATATTAAATTAAACTATTATAGTTTCATGTCTGTTATTTATTTTCCATTGTAATGATTGACACTTAATTATATTTTAGATAGATGTATATATATATTAATGAATAATGGATAGGATTTAGTCCATGGAGGTTGGTTTTAGAATCCCCATTATTTAAAGGATGATTATTTCTTGGTGGTTCTCCTCCCATATTACCATAATTCTTTTTTTACTCAC
Source organism: Viscum album (assembly GCA_963277665.1). NCBI lineage: Eukaryota > Viridiplantae > Streptophyta > Magnoliopsida > Santalales > Viscaceae > Viscum > Viscum album. The sequence continues at coordinate 1,707,908,683 of OY728165.1, read as the reverse complement.
TATGATAAATGGATGCTTATTTTCATTCAGATACCCACTTAAGTATCTATCCTATCGACTTGATGGCTTATTTTTTAATTAGGATTTTGTTATCCGGATATGGTTTTAGTTGTGGTTTATTTTTTCGGGGTATTGTTTTTAATATAGAGTGGTGTTTTGAGGTGTTGACCTTCTATGGACTTGAAATTATTCTTCAATATTAGTATATGATTTGTAACTCTATGGGAGGGCTTGGGACTTGATTAACATTCTAGATGAATAACGTGTTATGGTGGAGATAATTGTAACACCCTGACCAATATTTTCACAATGATTTTATTTATTTATTTATTTATTCATATCTTTAAGACTTGTGTAATTTCATATTAATTTTTTTAGAAATATAAAAAACATATATCACACAATTAGCTCATGGTTACTATAAACCATAAAATTACCATTTTAATCCCCTAAAGTATTTATAAAATACGATCACATCAATGGTGAATTTTTTAAGAAGCCCCATAACAAATTTATAATATGTATCCCATTCGTGTCCTGTAAAGAATTAAAGATTAAAAATTGTGTGGGATATTATGTGATTGTATTATTCACATACTATAATTTTAAAACCCATGAAATTAAATTCATAGAACATTTATTTTAATTCTCATCAACCTCCTCTATATCTATTAATGTGAACCCCAGAATAGGGATAACCGTGTGACCTCTCCCCTACTTACTCTATTTTTTGAGGCATTATCCAACAATTGATTTTTAATTTAACTATGAAAGAAATTATTCCCTATTCATTCTATATTTACTCTTCAATTTAATTATTTCTATTATCATGGTTCTATGTTGGCCATACCATAGGTAGTGGGGTTTTGGATTTTTCTATTATGTTTTGGATTCATATTGTCATGAAACACCTCCTTATGCATTCTTTTAACCATATTTGAATGTTTTTCTCCTTCTTCTCTTGACCTACATAGGTGTTACCAATCCTTATATTTTCCATAACATGCGATGTTTTGGTTGATTTTTCAAAAATGTGTTTGAATAAAAATTATGGATATTATTAACTAATAATAGTTCGAATGAAACTTTCGGAATGGTTACAGTTTTTAAAATGTTATTTTTAACATACCATTGGTTCACCTAGATAATTCATGGTCTTGGAGGGGTTTTGGTTTTGGAAGTTCGGTTCCCCACAAATTTACATTTAATTTGATTTCAATATTACATAATTAATAGATTATTTTGGTTTATAGTGTTTTCACAATTATTTGGTTATATTTTTTCTAGTAATTTTTATGGACTATTATATATGGATTTTTTAAAGGGGGAACTTTAGTAAGATTTTGAGGAGAACATTCAAAACAAATTATATAATATATTATGATGGAGGTTATAAAATAATGTGTGGATTAAAAAATGGAGGTGGTTTTGATAAAGATTTTTCAATGTAAATCATGATGGTTTATTTAGTACTCTTAAAGGACAATTATGAAGGAAATTTATATAAGTATGGATTTCCATTAATTATTTTGATATTTTACTATTAATTTAATAAATTTAGGTCTAAATAGAACCTTATATAAAGGTATTATCCTTGAGATGAGATAATATATTAACGTTGGATCTACAGATATTTGTTAACATGACTATGTTGATTGATGTGATTCCTTGTTGATGTTATATTAATTTAAGTGGTGGAATATGAGAGGGATTCAAGAGTGTGGTTTGAAGGGTTTTATGTGTATGGATTTAACTATGGATTATTATTGATCTAATTCCAATACATCACACATCAATACTCACCCTCTACCTCTCTGAATAGTTTATTTATCATTGATTTAGTGAAATATTTTGATATGGTTTATGTGATTATTATGTTTATTCACTAATTATCATCATATAGTTTTCTGTTATGATACCTACATTGGATATGACACTGGTGAGTCCGATAAGAGTAATACCAGAGGATCATGTCTTGAAATATAATTGGATTGGATGATATATTATTCTAATAGGATACATCTTTGATCATATCAATGAATGAATAGGTGTATCCCAATATCATGTACCCTTTAATTTGATTTAATTATTTATATAAATGATTTGGTATAGTAATTAAATTTATCACATTCTAAATTGTATTTTGATTCATGCTTCACCCTCATTATAGGTTCTCTATCAAGGTATGTATTAGTAGTGTTACTTTTATATCATGATTATGATATAATTGTGTTTTATGAGACTTAATATTGAATCCTATTTATCATTTTTGTATTATTATCTTATATTTTATCATGTTCATTCATTTGAGGTTTCAGAAGTTGTTTTAAAAGATGAATTTCAAAATTAAGAGTTTAAAAATCATAATATGAGGGTTTTATTGTTTCTTAATACCTTCCATAAATTTTAAAATGAATACATGTTTCCAATCTAAAAATGATGATAAAATTATACTAAACTATCTTACATAAAATTAGTTTTTGTAGAATTAATATAAAAATTTAGGGATGAAAACATCAGAGAAATAATATTTGGATATTAGCTCAAAACCTTCTCAGAATAGTTGGTATCTATATACCGAGTGGAAATTTTACTTGTATAAGATCAGGTGCTCATAATAGATTTCTAGTGTATCTCTCTGACTTGGTTGATCATTGAATTAATATTATTTATGGAAACCCATTTTCATTTGAAGACTGTTGGTTTGTATTTTTCAATTCATTTGAGTATTTAAATCATCTATATACCAGCTATGTTTTTTATTACTTGTATTTTTTTTCTTTCACAACTTTTCTATATATAAACGATGATGAATGATTAATCTTTGGTATTCCTTGATTGTTTTATTTTTATTTTCAAATCCGTTTTTTTCATTTATCATTGATGTCCTACATGAACTATGTCATGTTTTTGATAGAACTCTAATATATGATAAATACATTTTTATTAAATAATATATTAAATTTGAGTATGTTCAGATTCCATGGAACTATTTTTATGACCATGGGAATATCGAATGCTCTACAGGACTTTCCACATGTTGAAATGGGTTCCCAAATCACGGGTAACCTATATTATGTTGTAACACCGTCCATGGGTATAACACCCATGGTACCCTTAATGTAGTGGTTGAATCTATAATTTAATTGAATTTGTTTCCTATTTCATCTATATAATCTTTTCCCAACATTATCTAAATAATTAGGATATATAATTTTAATATTCATTGACATTGAGCCTTACCTAGAAATTTAACATTCAGTGATCATAAATATGATCTCCCATATTTTTTCTCCCGATATTAATTCATCATTAGTTATATAGAGAAACAGTAATGATTCAGTAGATGCCAAAAAATGCTCAAGGCCTAAAGAGGGTATTTTTGGATAATGTGAAGGCATATTTTGACCCAAAGATCAATTCTCATGGAACCAAAAGGGCCGTGAAAAACACCAAGATGAGCATGAAAAAACTTCTCACTCGGGCCAAAAACTACGAGATCTAAGGGTGTTTTTCATGAAGGGGCAGAAACTTATGCACCGCCAATACAAGAGTGTAACATTAATCACCCCCGAGACCCTATGAAAAAACATGCACATGGAAGACCCTGGGTGACAAATATTTCGCGCCACCGACCCTGGAACGCAATATTCTACATGGACCGACCTCCACACGTAATCGACGACCCTGAGCACCTATATATAAAATGACACCCCTTCAACATAATATGGCGGAAGAATCTGAACCGTCTCCTCTAGTTGAAATATAGCTCTCCTGTGCAAAAAAGATGGCTTTCTGGTTCTGGATTTTTTGCGACAGGTCACCCAAGGTTCCACCTTTGTGCAAGACCACTCGGTATTAACCCGTTCAACAATCCCTTTAAATCACATCCCTAGTGCACAGTCCCATCCCCGGGAATGCTATCCATATTCCATGTGCACAATAGATTCCCCTTTCATGCAAAACTTTGACCGGTTCTTGCACGCAACTGCTCCAACTTGTGATCCCATCCTTGCATGCTATCCATTCAATTTGCGCACAAATACATGTCTCCACATTGTGCGTAATCCTCTACAATTACACACACACCTGGTCTCTTCTGTGAAACTATTCCAATTTCATTCCAATTGCGTGCAAACCTCCACAATTGCATGCAAACCCCTAGGACCACTCACCCCGTCCTTTTCCACGTAGCCTCTCTACTTGCACGCGAGCCTCCCTCATTTGTGTACTTTCGCCCACATGTTAGATTTCCCTCTTCTGGACATCATCTTCGAGCACCTCTTACATCCAAAACATCAAAATCGCATGCCCTTCTCTCCTACAGCCCAATAGGCTCATACAAAGTAAATTCAACATCCCATGGGTGGTGCTTCTCATTGTGTTGCTTCGCCTCATTCTTTTTTGCATAGGCACACTAATATCTATTTCTTCTACACATTACCACGATAACGTTGACCCCCATTGGATCACTCAAAGGAACCCCCTAACCATGGCGTTACTAATACATTACCATCACCAAGGTGTATAGGGTGTCAGTTATGTAGGATTTAAGGGTGGGGAGTGAACACACCTCATCCAAGCCGCAAGACGTTAAACATCAAACCGACATCGTCCTCAGAACATGTCGTTAAATTGTGGCCCCACCCTGTACATTCTACACACTGTACCCCAATTCGGATATTCTTTACATCCGCTCATCTTCATAGGAGTGAGATCTTCCTTTAATGGAATCGGATCCTATTTCTCGGAGCAGCAGTTGTCCCTGGGAAAGGGAAACCATCTTGGTGTAAGCCCCTAGCCTTTATGGCAGGACTTAATACCCCTAATCGTCTTTTTTATTCATTTGCAAGGGCCAGAAAATGGTAGGATGGGAATCGGAACCCTCCACTCTTCCTTGCCAAACCCCTCTCCCGTTGGGCTTCGTCATCATTGGGCCTCCATCCTAGAGTAAGTCTCAATCTCAATATCCCTATGATGTGGACAACACATAAGTCACTTTTTCATCTTTGGGCCGCTAACCATGTGTAAACCCCACTATACATTCGACGGACACACCTTTCGCGACGTGATCATCAGGTCTCTAATGACTCTTGTTTCTCACACCGAGCAAGACTCCCTTGGGCTTAGAGTAATTATCAACCACGACATCCTCTTTGGGACGCCTATAGTGTAATCCCCACAACCATCTTGAACTACGAGGGATTTGATCCTTTACAGGGAAGGGTATGTAGGAAGCCTCCCTGAGGTTCCAGCCCTACACCAACTTGGTCCCAACCCCTTCTCATAATTTCACAAAGTCAACCATCCAAAACTACATGGACTTTGATCCTTACCATGGTATGGTATGTAGGAAGCCTCCATGAAGTTCAAGCCCACCATCCATTGGTCCCGACCATGTTCATGTTAGTTCTCTCCCAAACCCGAACAACATGGACTTTTATCCCGGCCAAGGTAATGTACGTAAGAGGCCGCCTAGGGGTTCAATCCCATCACCTACTTGGTCTCAGCCACATCATGTCGGTTCACCAAGTCACACCATTACGAACTATGTGGGCATTGATACCCTACAACAAGGATACGTTGGAAGCTCCCAGAGGTTCAATCCCAACACCTACTTGGTCCTGGCCAGTTCACATCTGTTCACCAAGCCACCCATCCCAAACTATGTGGAATTTGATCCTTGCTAATGTAAGGTAAGTAGGAAGCCTCCCACGTGGTAAGACGTTGTGTTCCCAATCCAGTACTAAGTTGGTGTGACACCATCTAGGAGTAATCCATTTTCAATCCCAACCAGTGGTAAGCTGACGTGTTCCCAATTCAGCGGTAAGTTGTTGTAGTCCCCTTTTAAGGACCCACATCCTTGGTTAGCACCAAAGATATCCGATCAACTCGGGTTGTGAACCATGAATAATCCCCAGTATATCGTCTAGTTGTTTCCCTCCATGTACACCCCAATTCTATACCCCCATCACGAACTAGGTGGACTTTGATTCCCTACCACGAGGATAAGTAGGAAGTCACCTTGTGGCTCAAGCCCAATGTCACCATCTCCATCGAGTCGACCCCATCACATTCTCCATCCACATAACTTAATCACCCACCACCCATCCTGATTCATACCTGGGCATCCACATCCTAGAGAGATCAGGAAAATTCACCAATTCACTGCTCTTAGTAGTAACCGGGAAACTAACCATGTGCTAGACACAACATCGGTGTTCCCTCTGAGGATTTCACCTATATGATCCACTCCAGTAAATGTTTTGATCAGTATAATATGTATTTGAAGGAAATTAAACTGGTGGAATACCCCATGTTAAACCTGGGAGGCTAAGGAAACCTCAGAGACATTCATCCGCCAAAAAATTCCATCCATGCGACGTGGGATGCCTTGGGCTTCCGCGCCATCAAGGAGCCTAATAATAAGTGGATGAAAAGCTAACGGGCTAGTGCTCCAGCGTCGATACATGCCAGTGATGTTCAATGTGACTACTCCCCAACTGATGGTTTCTTTCCAGACCTGACCCCTTGGAATTTCATGACATAAGAAGCATAATTAACGGGCTTTCATGAAGATATGATACTGGGAACAGTTTCACGAACAACTTATTAAATCTATAAGGGCGACCCGAACTAGGAGATGTGTTCCAAAGAGGAATCCAAGTAAGGAAAAAACAACATCCCATTATCCCATTTAAACCAAGTAAAAATTGTCACTGAACAAGCACTACTACAATTAAGCCTTTTAGAGACCGCCAAAAGCGGCTGCTAAAGGTCTTTAGCGGCCACCTTGCGACCGCTTTTGGCGGTCGTTGTTGCTTCGTCGGTAAAGACCAACAGCGACCGCCATTGGCGGCCACTGTTGTTCCTTTTAAAAAATCCAGAATTCATGTGTGCAGGACAGTAGGTGGGTGTGACTATGGACACACGGGGATGGATGGTGGATGCGATGAGGGGTCGAAACCTTGGGTCGCCGGCCATGACAGATCTACAGCGGTCGAAGGGAGGGACTTGAGCGTTGTTGAGCGATTAGGCGGGCAGATGATGGAGATGGGTTTAGTGGCTGGTGAGGTAGGTGCGACGGGAGGTGACGGGGGGGTCGCGATGGGGGTGAGTGAGGGTTGTAGTCTGGTGGAAGGGGACTTATCACGGCGGCATGGGAATTGCAGCAGAGACAGGGGGCGGTATTGGCGGCAGCGAATTGGTGTACACGACGAAGATGATAGGAAGTGGGAAAAATACCGGCTGTTTTTTTTACGGAATTAGCGACCACCATTGGTGGTCTCTAATACACCCCTTTAGCGACTGCCAATGGAGGTCGCTAATGCCTACAGGCGCAGAAGCCTGGATTTCTAGTAGTGAAGCGACAGAAGCCGCCCGCCATTGGAAAGCGAGAACGTGGGGCAAAATATTGTGCCTTCGTCCTCAAGAAGAAGGACGCGTGCACCTCAGTAAAAGAATTGGAAACAAAAATGTTTAACCTGATGTGAATATTGGTCTCCTCAATATGGATATTAGTATATTTCAAGACATCAGTAGATTAGCATGTCACCAGATCCAGTTATCCGGCGCTAGGTCCCTCCAAGGAAATAGTGGGCCTGGCATGAAACTTTCCAGATGTTGGGGTAGTCAAAACGTTGGAAATACCGATCAGTGATGTTGTTAGTGTGGGTCCATCTTACCATCCAGTGAATATAGACTGGCGTTGGGGCCCTGGTCGTCTATTCCTTTTCTTTCAGCACTAATGGGATAATATGCATGCTTTTTAAGAACCAAAATGTCGTAGGAAATTGATCACCGCCCATCCACTGACGCAGGGTAAGGGGAAATGACAACTCGGTAGTCCAGCACGACCCTACCGCTTCTAAGAAAATCTTCACCTATCCAAAATCTAGGCTCACATGCCCCATATCCCCATCTGAATTCATTCAGCAGGGGGTGATCAACAACCTCATACACCAGTATGAGGAGGGGATTATCCCGACTCGGGAGATGGCTAGCTAGGATCTAGAGGAGTCTACACCTCGTTGCCATTTCCGCCCCCCATGTTCCGCGCATGGAGCCACTGATCCCCAATCCAACATAAAACCTTTTCAGGAGCCTATCCCCATAACGCCTCGATGAATCCCTCCCCTATGCTGACGAGGAAGGGGATGTTTGGGCCAGCCCGTTCGGGATCCAATTTCAGGGATTCCAAAGGAGGGTTCCCACTAGGTCGTGCCAGCGCTTCGCCCCGATCCTACGATTCGAGGAGTAGGTAAGCCATGCGCTTTCACCACCAGCCCCAGTTCGGCAATGCTAGTTTCAGGAACATGATGATGAAAATGCCCGCCAAAGAGCATCAACATCCGCAAATACTATAGCTTAGGCGACAACCAAAGTATATCAATATCCCCCTGTGTATGCTAAGAAAGGGAATTGATACGCTCGACCCAGATCGAGGCCCTTATTCCACCACATGACGGTTGGGTCGACACTGTTGGTCCTCGATGTAGGTAGTGGCCGATGTGGCTAACCCGCAGAAATGACACCAACTGCGGAGGTCCTCCCCGTACTATCGCTATGGAAAATGCGTGCCTTCCACGATTCTAAGCTCGGCATGGAGGTCATCCCCATGCACCATTAATCATAATGAGGGTAATCCCCACAGTAGTGACACTTGATACGGGAGCCTTTCTCATGCCCATTACATCGGGTATGGAGTCATTCGTCCTTCCATAGAATGCTGAGGTGGGGACAATGATCCTCCAGTCAATATCTAGCATGGCGGACCTCCCCATGTTTTTATAGTAGTTGGGGATGGTCCTCCTCACCCATGAAATCAGAGGATTGGGGGTCATCTTGACTTCACCAACACCCAGCGCAGAGGTCCTACCATTGTTCAGCTCGACCAGTATGTGGACCCCCCCCCCCCTCACATTGATGTCGCAAGGGTAAATAAGAACGGGGGTGCTACTCGTTCTTCAATCAGCTCTAGCGGAGGTACTACCTACTCCAGAACTACCCAATGAGGTCCTACTCATGTCCCCTTTTATATTTTTCCTAGTGATCCTCACACCTCGGCTTACTAAGGCAGAAATCTTCTACACCCCAGCACTAGTACGACGAAGTTCCTCCTCATGCTAGAAATATACCCTGTCACGAAGAGGCATCCTGAGGCATGGAGGCGGGTCATCACCACCAAAAAAATAATACATAGAGGATTCATAATGTGATAAATCTAGTATGCTTCTCAAACTCTGAGGTCGAATAGGTCCCATTGATGAAACCCTCGCCTAGATGCTTCGTGTTGAGGGTCGGGGCAGGAACAAGGAACATCAACCTCATTCTTCCTGAATGTGAGGTCCATAAGATTCTATCCTCACTCCATTGGTACATCCAAAAACATGAAAATCAGGCATTTTCCCTAGGTAATACCACCTAATCTCCACCTTCATGAGCAGAAGAACTCTCTACCTTGACTAGAGATCACAGAGAGTTGTTCTGAGGATCAATGGAAGAAGAGCCACAATGTAGCCCATCACCAACGGTTGTAGCTTTTGTGCCAGAAACCATGGTTTTCATCCCATCTTATAGAGATGTGGTGGATAATTCCATAAAATCTTTAGAGTATAGCCCTTGATACATTGGTTTTGTCAGTTCCCACATCGTACTCTCCACCAACCAGTCTACTATCCCATCGGTATGCTTCAGTACCACTACGAGTTCCACAACCGCCTTTGGTTGATGAGTGGAGAAATGAATAGCCAAAACCTGAATCCAATCTAAGAAACATATGGATATCCTCACATAATATGATTCCAAAGAGCGTTCAATACAATGTGAAAAAAATAAGCAATTTTAATACACAAGGTGAATCAGTGTTAAAATTCCAAGAAATGGAACTTTCAAATGAAAACAGTTTTCAATACGAGAATTTTAGAATGTTAACACATTAAAATAAAAATGTAGCTACTATAATGTACTTCCAAACACACCCTAGTATATGGGAAAATACCAAAAATCCAATGAGCCACAAAATTGGGAACACCCGTAGGCACTAGGTTGTCTCGGGCCCTATGTACCTCATACCTCGGTGTAAAGTAACCATAGAAAAATTTGTTCTTGTGAACAAGACACTAGTAGGGAAAATACCCATAACCTAGTGGTACCCAAATATCATCCACATAGTTTATTTAGAGTTTTCATTATCCAAATTCTAAGTGAAACAGGGATAAAACCCATCTGTTCCACTAGCCATACTAGTACAAATCTTCCCCACCTAGGTACTCGTGATTCCCATTTTGTGCTCAAACAATTTCTGAAAACAACACACATCCTTTTTCATATAAAATATCACTAAATTCAGAAAAAATAGTACAGTATCTAGACACATTTTTTACCATTTTAAACACACAATAAAATACTTTGACTTTCAATAAAACAACATCTAAAAATATCACATTGTTTTTCACCCAAAGCACTTTAAAATATCCACATTGCACACTATGTGAACACTTGTAAGTCATCAAAACAAAATTTAAGTTCAATACCATTTAATGAAACCAACAATAATGTTATATGTCAGACCAATGTGAATAAAGAAGTTATATCTTTTAAAAACCACCATTTTCACACAAACATGAAACATAACACCCATTTTCATCCCAAACACCATTTAAACAATCTTTCGCAGCAACAAAGAAAAATAATAAACATTAAAATAATAATTTTAAGTCCTAATAAATTTCAATTGAATCAAATAAGTAATTATAGGTCATCCCAAAATGAACCCGTAAAATATTTTTATGAAAAACCCCCAATTTCACCAAAATTTAGAACTTAAAATTCATTTGTATTATAAATGCAACTAAAACCAATTTTTACAAAAACATTAAAATTCAATAAAAATTAAAATACAATGAACACATAAATCTTATTCACAAAAATTTCTTGCATAATGGAATCACCTAGAAAAGTAACAAAAAACCTTGAATCTCCGGGCGAAAATCAAATCACACCCCTACATCACAAATAGAGACCTAGATCAAACATAAAACCACACGAATTGGCCAATAAATCCCAAATATAAACCCTAGGTTAGAAAAACTTGTTTCTAGACATTAGGAAACTCAATGATAAGTGAAGAAACCCTAAGAACAATGAATGAAACCCTCAGTAATTTGAAGTAGGAAAGAAAAGGACTCTTTTACTTGAAGTATCTTGAAGTAATCACTCCAGAACCCCAGTATCTGAAATTTAAAACAACAATAATTCAGGTATAGTTTGAAAAAGTTTTATTAGTTCATTTAGGAACTAGAATGGAGGAAAAATATTGAGAATTGAGAGAGTTATGAAAGAAAGACGTCACCTCTACAAATATTGATGATTTGAGAAAGCCTGTGATGTTCGGCACCAAATAGCGATTAACCAGAGATCCAAAGAGAGGGGAGAGAGTTTAGACGCTCTGATGGGTTCAATGGTCTTGGGTGAGACTTGGAATCACTAAAAAACCAAATTATTCAATAATTTATAACATAAACAAAATTCATTTTTAAAACAAAAATTGGGCTTTCGAGTAGGCCCAACCCCTGAGATAAAAAACTAAATAAACCTTTGTTATGGCTTTTAAAGGCTCCAAATTGACTTGATGGTGTTAATAGGTTTGGGGAGGCCAAATAGGAATTTTAATGTATGAAAAATGTTAAAAAATAAAAATGTTAAAAAGGACACAAAATTTATTTTTCAATCTGGAATTGGTCTCACGGTTTGGACCAATTCATGAAAACTCATCTAATCTTCCTTAAATCCTAGGGAAACCACCCAAAAAAGAATGTATGTAAATTAAATGAATAATAACTTTAAAATATGAAATTTATGTGACAATTGTCACCACCAAGAGGGACTTTCCACCCCTGAAATTCAACATGATGCTTTGTTGGAAAACAACAATTGGTACTCTTCCTCGACCCATGACTTTCGCTCATATGTCTCATGTGTATCATTCCCATGCTGCCATAGAACCTGAACTAATGGAATATAATTCCTTATAAGTATCTTCTCTTGGGATTCCACTATTTTCACTGGCCTCCCAACAACAGATAAGAAAGGCTCTATCTCCAGTTCTTCCCAACTCAACACATGAGATGGATTCGGGTTGTATTTATTCAACTGAGAGAGGTGGAAGACATCATGGATGGACATAAACTGAGAACGTAAGGCCAACCTATATTCTACCTTTCCAATATGCTCGGTGATCTAAAATGGCCCGACATACCGTGGCATCATCATACCTTGCATCCCCAATCGACAATGGCACAGACAAGGGACCACTTTTAAAAATACCCTGTCTCCCACAGAAAACTACAGGTCTCGATGCCTCCGGTCCGCATAAGATTTATGATCACATTGAGCTGTCAATAAGTGATTCCTAATCAACTTGACATTCTCAGAAGTCTCCTTCACAAGGCTCGGCTCCAATAGTGAAGTCTCTCCTACCTCATCCCAACATAGGGGGGACCAACATAGCCGACCATAGAGCGCCTCAAAAGTGGTCATTCGAATCAAGGATTGGTAACTATTATTATAAGAAAACTAAACCAATCCCAAATGGCTATCCCAAGAACCTCCAATGTCCAAGACACATGCACTTAGCATGTCCTCCAAAATCCGATTCACCCGCTCTGTCTGACCATCCGTCTGAGAGTGGTATGTCGTGCTCATTTTAATATGATACCCCAAGGCCTTCTAAAGGCCTTCCCAAAATCGAGAAGTGAAGCGGGGGTCTCTATCTGAGACAACAGCTAATGGTACACCACGGATTCTCACCACTTCCTGTAGATAAAAATGTCCCAACTCATCCACTTTAGTTGTATCTTTTATCGGAATAATGTGGGCTGATTTGGTCAGATGGTCAATCACCACCCAAATGGCATTCTTACCCCGAGGTGTATGAGGTAAGACAACAATGATGTCCATGGAGACCTCGTCCCACTTCCAGGTAGGAATGGGTAGTGGTTGGAGCAAACCAGAATGCCTTTGGTGCTCTTCCTTCACATACTGGCAAGTGGAGAATCTCGAAACAAAGTACTCTATGTCCCGTCTCATACCATGCCACCATAAATGTCGTAGGACATCATAATACATCTTAGTGGCACCCGGATGGATAACCCACTGATACAAGTGTCTATCCTGCATCACCACCTTCCGTGGAGATAATGGCACTGCTGAACGGCCCTTGAACCACACGATGCCCTTGGTAGACGACGACTAATCAGAGGTTGTCTCCCCACCATGATGAAACTACTTCGACCGCTGACAAAGCTCATCATTGGGCTGTTCCCACAGAATCAACTCCAATAGAGAAGGAGTCAACTGGATGCATGCCAAGAATGCCCCTCCATTGTGTTCCCTGGTCTCTACATGCATCTGTGAGAAGAGCCCCATCAATGCCCACTCATCACTGGAATTCCTTAAAGCCTGCACTGGAACCCTTCTGCTCAAGGCGTCAGCCACTACATTACCATTCCCTGGGGTATAAACAACGTCAAAGTCAAACCCCTTCAAGTACTCGATGCAGTGACACTGCCTCAAGTTGAGGTCCTTCTACGAGAAGATATAAGCCAGGATTTTGTGATCAGAGTATACCACAAACATCTCCCCAAAGAGGTAGTGACGACATGTCTTCAAATCATGCATCACCGCTGCCAATTCCAAGTCATGGGTCAGGTAGTTCTTTTCATGTGGTCGAAGTTGGAAAGAGTTATACGCGACCACGTGATCATCCTACATAAGCACACACCCATGATCCATACCTGAAGCATCAGAATAGACCACATATCCCTTTCCTTCATTTGGTAAAATCAGCATGGGGGCGGTAGTCAACTGACTCTTCAGCTCCTCGAACGACACCTGGCATTCTGGACCCCATAAAAACAACACCCATTTTCGGGTGACGGTAGTCATCAGTGAAGCAAGCCGAGAGAAATCGTGAATGAATCGCCTGTAATAACCAGCTAGGCCAAGGAAACTCTAGATCTCGAACACATTTATTGGCTACTCCCATGACATAACCACACTAATCTTCTTGGGGACCACTGAAACCCCCCTACTCAGAGATCACATGCCCCAGAAATATCACTTCCCTGATCTTAAAAGTTCACTTTGACAACTTTCCATGGAGGAGGTGATCTCGTAATGTACCCAAAACGATCCTCAAGTGATGTCCGTGTTCCTCCTCAGAGCTATAGTATACCTGAATGTCATCCATGAACAACATAAAAAAAGAATCGAGATACTGATAGAACACCTTGTTCATGAGTTCCATAAAGACCGCTGGAGCATTGGTCAATCCGAAGGGCATGACCAAATACTCAATGTGGTCGTACGTGCTTCGAAATGCTGTCTTTGGGATATGTGACACTTTCACCCGAAGTTGATGATACCTTGAACGCAGGTCTATCTTTGAGAACCACTTTTCCCCCTTCAAATGATCGAAGAAATCATCTATTCTAGGAAAATGGTATTTATATTTAATTTTTACCTTATTCAGCTTCTGGTAGTCAATGCACAACTGAAGGGATCGATCAGCCTTTTTTCGCGAACAACACAAGAGCAGTCCCAAGAGAGATGCTTGGGTGAATGAATCCGTTGGATTCTAAGTCGTCCAACTAAATCATTAATTCCCTCATCTCGTTGGGGGCCATGCAATAAGAAGGAAGAGATATTGGCTGTGTTCCCGGTGCCAGATCAAATGAAAACTCCACATTCCGCTCTGGGGGAAAACCTGAAAAATAATCTGGGAATACCTCCAGAAACTTGTTCACTACATGAGGTAGTGATCATTCAGGGGAAAGACCATCCTATAGCATGATTGAAGATAACTAGAAGATAACACATCCTAACTCTGGGAGTGGAGGCCCTGCGTGACCTGACCGAGGATCCTATTCTCCATGAAATACTGACGACTCCCACCCTGTGCCTTGAAACTCACACGCCGTCTGTAGCAATCGATGTGTGACTGGAAGTGTACTATAAAATACATCCTAAGTATGACATAAAAAGGGTTCATATCTAATACCAAGAGGTACCACTCCATCTCGACCCCTGACACGTAAAGAGCACATGATCGGTACCTGAGACCCCGCTCATTCTTTCCCACTGGTTCACCAACTCCATCGCGAAAGACATCAACTCAGTTAGAAAATTTAAAATGCCAAAAAAATGGGAATAAATGAATGAAACAGAGGCACCGGTATCAAAAAGAGAAGTAGTTATAGAAGATGAGATCAGAACGGTACCTCGAACTGTCGACGGTCTCGCCATTGATCTTGCTGGTGCCTTATCCACTGCATGAAGACGTCTAGAATCTGCCTGACGATGACCGCTAATCTGTGGTTGTGCTCTGAACTGGCTCTGCCAGAAGACGACCCAGCCCTACCCCCATGGCTTCCATATCGAAATCCCCTTGTCCTCGATGGTTCAAACTGTGATGGCACTCCTCTTGAAGCCACAAATCGAGCCCCACTCAGAAGTGGACATGACACACCATAGAAAAACTGCAAATACCCATACCTCAACACTGGTAACAAGGCTTCGGAGGATGTGGACATACTGGTCGTATGTTCCTGGGCTTCCCACACTGGTGGCACATGATCGATCTCGCATCAGAAGCTGGAGATGAAAACTGCCTAGAAGAGTGGCCTGAACTCCCACCTCCTTTCTCCACAAGATAATCCTCCTTCCTTTTCTTCTCTGAGGAGTTTCCACTACCCACTGCTGATACTGAACCATAGAAACCAGCCCTGCCATTATTATCAATCTCAACCATGCATGCCCAATCAACGACCTCAGTAATGGTCCTCAGCTTAAACTAGAACAACTGGGAGTATATCTATGGTCTCAAGCCTTTCTCAAACCTCTTGGACTTCGCCTGCTCATTAGAGAAAATTTCTGGAGCGTACCGAACCAACTCAGCGAAATAGTTGGCATACTCTATCATAGATAGATTCCCCTGAACAAGTTCCATGAACACTCTAGACAAAGCATAAGACAACACCTCAGGGAAGTACTGTTCATTGAGACATCTTTGAAATCTCCCCAGTGCATCTGCTCATTCTTCCCAGCCTGAAGCACTGAATCCCACCAATTATGGCTTGGACCCTCCAACAGAAAGGAGGCACACATCACTCGGAGCTCCTCATGTGTTTTCAAGAACTCCAACATACACTCAATCTTCTCGAGCCATTCTTCTGCTTCCTGGGGTTCTGAGCTACCTTAGAAGGTATGAGGCTTGTTTTTTAGAAACTCTTGTTCTTTATGTTTTCTAGGAGTTGTCTCTTCTGCCCTAACAGGAATAGGATCTAGAGCTGGTCCCTATTCTAAATCTTGGATTGCCCGTACCACATCCTCTAGAAGCCTCTAATCAATCGATGTGCGAGAATTCTCTCCAGCTTCCTCCTGTGGCCGCATGGGATCTTTCTGGAGAGGCATGTTGCTACAAAATGCAATAGTCACAAAAAAATATTCAATAACATAATTCTAATAATTTTAATCAAATAAATAAAATATAAATAAATTAAACACATTCCAGTAATAAATGAAACAACTACTTCACATGTGCCAGATGTCCACATATGGTCTGAAGCCCACACGTCTCACCTGGAAGTGAAGTCAATCCGTAAATTCCAACATCCCATGGTGACTCATGTACTTCCATGATAGGTGGGGGCCAGGCACCCAACTCAAAACCAAAACCCTGATCCTCGTCAATCCTAGCTATTGTCTATCCCAACTCATCCCAAAATAGAAATATAACCCAAAAACATTAACCTCATTTGATACCATTTTGTCACGAACCGAATCTGTTCTCCACCATTAACGACACCATACCCAGCCCATAGAAAGGTCCTATGGGTGTTCCCTATCCCCACGGGCTGGTACAAGTTTCCAAGTATCAAAAAATCTGATTTGGAAACGATTTACCTGAGTATTAAAGCATAAAACATAAAAAAAATCAATAATTAGAATCTTAAATTTTCATGCTAAACAATTATTAACAAAACCAGATCTGAATATATTTGATTAAAGACACTAAAAGTGGTCCAAATACAAATAAGGACAACAGAAAGACATCGCCATGGAATCCACATGACAAGGGGGTCATCACCCACAAGCCTTCTCCCCAACTCCGCCCCACCGATGGGGACTAGCACCCTGAACCACCATCACCCTTAGCCTTCCAGTTACCTGAGTGAGGCTTAAAAAGGTATACTTACACCCAATGGGTGTAAGTAGGGAGTGATCCTAAGCCCAATAAGATACAAACAAATGATTCCAAAGAGCAGGCAATACAATGTGAACAAAACAATCAATTTTAATACACAACGTGAAACAGTGTAAAAATTCCAAGAAATGCAACTTTCAAATGAAAACAGTTTTCAATCCGAGAATTTCAGAATGTTAACACATTAGAATAAAAATGATAGATATTGTAATGTACTTGAAAACACACCCTAGTATATGGGTAAATACCACAAATCCAATTAGCCAAAAAATTGGGAACACCCCTAAGCACTAGTTTGTCTCGGTCCCTAAGTACCTCATACCTCAGTGTAAAGTAACCATAGAAAAATCTGTTCTCATGCACGAGCCACTAGTAGGGAACATACCCATAACCTATTAGTGCCCAAAACCATCCACATAGTTTAGTTAGAGTTGTATTTATCCAAATTCTAAGTGAAAGAGGGACAAACCTCATCCGGTCTACTAGCCGTACTATTACAAATCCTCCCCACCTAGGAACCCAGGATTCCCCTTTTGTGCTCAAACAATTTCAGCAAACAACACACATACTTTTGCATATAAAATATCACTAAAGGTCACAAACAAATATTACATTATATACACATATTTTATACCATTTAAAAAACACAATATAATATTTTGACTTTCAATAAAACAACCTCTCAAAATATCACATTGTATTGCACCCAAAGCTCTATAAAATATCCAATTTTCACACTATGTGAACACTTGTAATTCATAAAAACAAAATTTCAATTCAATAACCTTTACTTAAACCAACAATTCAGTTATGGGGCAGCCCAATGTGAACCAAGAAGTTATATCTTTTCAAAACCACCATTTTCACACAAACATGGCACTTAAAGTCCATTTGCATCACAAACACCATTTAAACAAACTTTTGCAGAAACAACCAAAAAGAATAAACATTCAAAACATGATTTTCAGTATTAATACAGTTCAATAAAATCAACTGAGTACTTATAGGTCAGCCCAAAATAAACCAATAAAAGATTTGAATGAAAAAACCCCAATTTCACCAAAAATTGGAACTTATAATTCATTTGAATTATAAATGAAAATAAATCCAATTTTTACAGAAACATTAAAATGAAATAAAAGTAAAAATACCATTAACATATCAGGATAATTATCAAAAATTTCACGCACAATGGAATCACCTACCAAAGTAACAAAAACCCTTGAATAGCCGTTTGAAAATCAAATCGCACCCCCACCGCACAAAGAGAGACCTAGATCAAACCTAAAACCACATGAATTGGCCAAGAAAGTCTGAAGTTAAACCCTAGGTTCATAAACCTAGTTTTTTTGACATTAGGAAACTCAATAATAAGTGAAGAAACCTTATTAACAATGATTCAAACCCTAAGTAACTTGAAAGAGTAAAGAAACGGACTCATTTACTTGAGGTATCTTGAAGTAATAACTACAAAACAGTAGTACCTAAAATTTAAAATATCCAAAATTAAGGGATCGTTCGATCAAGATTTATTAGGTCATTTAGGATGTGGAATGGAGGAAAATATTGAGAATTGATAGATTTATGAATGAAAGAAGTTACCTCTTCAAATTTTGACGATTTGAGGAAGCCTATGAAGTTCGGCACCAAATTGTGATTAACTAGAGCTTTAATAAGGAGGGAGAGAGTTCAGACACATGTCTGGGTTCAATGGTCTTGGGTTAGACTTAGAATCACTGAAAATTTCCAAAAATTGAAAATGTTATAACGTAAAAAAATTTCATTTATAAAACAGGAATTGGGCTTTCAGGCAGGCCCTACCCCTTTGACAAAAACCCAAATAAACATTGTTTTTGGATTTCTAAAGGCACCAAATTGACATGGTGGTGTTAATAGGTTAAGAGAGGCCAATTATGAATTTTAATTTTTGAAAAATGTTGAAAAATGAAAAAGTTATAAAAGAAACAAAATTTATTTTTAAATCTGGAATTGGGCTCATGGTTTGGCCCAGTTCATGAAAACTCATCAATTCTTCCAAAAAACCTTGGGAAACCCGCAAAAAAAGCAAGGATGTAAATTAAATGAAACATACCTTTAAAATATGTCATGTCTGTGAAAAAATCCCTCTATGTGGACCGAAAACCCTGGAGATCGATATCAGGTTCTTCCAGCAGCCCACAAGTCATTCCTCCAGCTCCTCACGAGCCGCTGGGCCCGCTTATCCTGTTAAAGAACCTTCCAATGTGCTGGTGGTCCGGGATCCCTCTCAAGACCGGGATCCCCACCCTTAAGATCCGATATATTCCCTCATCTTCCTCCTCAAGGTGTTGGAAATTCGACCGATGGCACTTCCACCTGATGGAAAGCCATATCCGGCGTGGTTGGATGATATGCTAACACCCCCGAGTTTTGGAAATCATTCCTCCCCTTTGAATGGGATGGGTGACCCGCCGTAGCATCTTGCCCACATTATTTCAAGGTTTGCATCCATGTTGGGAACTCTAGAACAACAATAGGCTGCAAAACTCTGGTGTTTTGTACAAATGTTTGAGGGGCTATAATTCATTAGGTACAGGTAGCTCCACCTGAGATCAATACCCAAGTGGGAGGACCTCCGTAGGCAATTTCACTACCCGTTCAGTTCCACCACCCAGAAAACAAGAATCATATACCTCTTCAAGTTCATGCATAGGCCTAATGAGTGCGTAACAGACTTTATTGCCCAGTGCATGGGACTGAAATATTCTTTTGACATGCCACTGACTCAAGATAAACTACTGACGATGTGTGTAGGGAATGTCAAAATAGAACAGGTCCCCTCTCGGATCAACCAAAACTACATCGGGGGATTCCGAGACTTCAATGATAAGGCCTAGTGCCTAGAAGAAGCTAAGAATAAGGCCAACCAGGCACACCAATTTCACATGAAATCATCACATGATGGGTCTCTAGGGCCGAGACTGCCACAGTGGCTGAGATAGAGGCCCCAAGAAAACTAGAATTATTACTAGTGGAGCCACCACTGCATACTCGCATAGGGAGGCCACCAAAATCACAACCTCTAGCTCAGCATCCTCCACCTTAGAGTCAGTAGGCGCACCCATGAAATAGGCCGCCACCACCCAGGCAAGATAATTAGGCTCTGCCTCCTTAATAGGCTCATCTATCCCCTCATTATAACCAGGCACCAAGGGACCCCTTTCCGAACATAAGAAAGAAAAATTACTCATTCCACAAGGCCACGGTTCCTGATTACATCCATAGTGTCTTGGAGAAAGGGATTGTACGTTTTCCTAAGTGTAGGAGTCCAGAAGAGGTGAACATGACACATCACTATAAATACTTTCCATATCAACAGATCTTCCAGGACACCCTCAAATAGTGCTATGTGTTCAAAGATTGGCTCCAAGACCATGTCAATAACAACATAGCCAGGTCGGGCCTAGCCCCAACATAGGTGGAAAGTGTGTTCATGAGGCCAGATAGAAGTAGTGATAGTGAAAGTAAGTGGCATCAAGTTTCTAACAACACGTCCTAGAAGTATGATGACTAGATGTCTCATAAGAAGGTTTCCCACTCCCATTGTATTATTTGTGAATGCCAGAATTGGTGAGAGCCTTTAGAAGCCACAGCTATTCCTTCAAAATCATCATCTCAACCGCACTCCTACCAAATGATCAAGCATCGATGGTGCAAGGGAAAACAATGTCCCCCACCAATTCCATCGTCATCCCATACTCTCGGTGACATCATGCCCCCAGAGATGGTGATTCCTCCCAGAATGTACCCAGTAGTGGATGAATCATTAGGTGAGATTATAGGGTTCATCTCGGTTAATACCGTAGATCTAGTAAACCCCTATATAATTCATGATGATGAGGAGCATCGGCCGGATCCTCCCAACATCCCTAGTCGTTGTCATCATTGACGAAGATGTGACAATATGGGTCATCGATGTGCATTAGTTAGTATTTTAAGCTAGGAAGTGTATGCTATTGGAACTAGGCCGCATGCTAATCATAGATATCAACACGTGCAACCTTCTCATACGGTGTCATCAGGTCCGCCTGTTACACTATTTGCACTTCATTATTGGGGGGAGTCACCTCGACCACGTCGTGACTAGACACGATTTTCTATGGACCAATATCTGTCATCAGGCCCTCCTCAAGTAGTACCTCCACATGCTTCGACTATTGAGCAACGAGATATTCCCAGCACCAGTCAGCCTCCTGTCCAACTGGTAGGGCCCTCCGTACCTCCTGTCATGGAGAGACCTCCTGTAAGGATAAGCTTCCACCAGGCATGGAATTATGATGTTCTCAAACATATTTCTAGTATTCAAATAAGGATTTCTATCCTTGAGGTCCTTCGTCTATCACTGAATATGCATGAAGCTCTTGCCGAGGCTTTAAGAAGCCCCCTCCAGCTCGAAATGGAGGTAGCTACCACAAAATCCATTCATGTTGATGCAATCGAGAATGCTAAATGTTATGCCATTATCTCATTCTCTAGAGAGGATGAAGGCTCTACCATACATAGGCACATTTTCCCCCTGTACATCACCGACCAGTTCAATGGCATGGAGGTTCGATGTTGTCTAATCGACACTGGCTCTAGGAATAATCTAATCCCGACCAAGGCACTATGAAAACTAGGGTTATATGAGGATTATTTGAGCCCCGCTAACCAAATAATACAAGGTTATGACCGAAAAAATTAGAACTCATCCGGTATGATCTTCTTGAAGACCTAGTTCGGTGGCCTAGTTTCCAGCATCGAGTTTATGGTTTCTTCTCAGGAAAACACTTATAATGTGTTGATGGGATGACCATGAATCCCACTACATGTAGCATATCCCTCAGCGTATAACTTGTGCATCAAGTACTCCCTCAATGGTTGAGTAGGGATACTCCAAAGTGATTCATCTCCCTTGGCCTCTTGTGAAGCCTGCTACCTGGATGCTGACTATTACAGGACCAAAGACAAAAAAATTAAAACCAGTGAAGTTCAGCCCGTTGTTGTTTCGACAAGCCTATGGGTGATCCAAGATTATTTATATGTCTTTCCAATTCATCGATTGGAGGCCAAAACCCTGAACATGGGACAATTCTTTGTTGTTTTTTGAAAAAGGGGAAAACACAATCCCAAGTACAAGAGGCGTCGAGATATTACCTCGTATTCTTATATAAATCATGGCTCAGTGATCCTTGTGCCCCCTACTCCAAAAAGGTATCGGGATGTCTGCTCCATGTCAATGGAAATACGTCACACTTGGTTGTTTCGTTAGGCTGGAATCAACCGGATCAAGCCGGCGTGCTAATATTGCTTTGATGTTATCAAGCATGGCCCCTTGGGCCAAAGAACAGACGTGATCAGATCGAGAAACTTCATTGATATGGTTTTGGCAGTATGAGAATCTCTTGATATATTGTCCACTACCGGTCAAGCTGGTACAAGCCTCTCATCGAGAGCTGTCGACTCAGAGGAATCTCTTCCCGCTGAGGATCCCTCATCCATAAGTGATGAAGAGGATGTGGAGGATAATCCCCCACCATTAAATAGGTGGTCTGCAAAAAGATCGATGAATTGGTACAGGTGAACCTCGGTAGTGAGGCAGACCTGAGACCCACTTTGATCATTGTTGCCATACCCACTTATAAGAAACATCAGTACACATGCTTCTTTAAACAGAACATTTATGTGTTCTCTGGATTTACGATGAAATACTAGGACTATATCCTCATGTGGACATCCACTCCCTAGGTCTCCAAGAAAATCATCGCAGTTTCAAGTAGCCTCCATGAAAGATGCACCCTTCTCATAGTTCCATGGTCGAGGATGAAGTTGACAAGCTCATCATTGCCCATTTTTTTAAGGAAATCCAGTATCCCAAATGGCTATCCAACATCGTGCCAGTCAAGAAGAAGAACAGATAGATAAGAGTCTCCACCAACTTCAGAGATCTCAACCGTCATTGTCCTAAGCATGATTTTCCCCTTATCTATGATGCAACTCCCAATTGATGACATCGATGGGTTCTAGACCCTCTCCTTCATGGATGGGTATTCCATGAACAACCAAATCTGAATGTCGCCTGAGTATGAGGAGTCTACATCATTCGGGGCACCACAAGATACTTTTTGTTACCAAGTCATGCCCTCCGTTTTAATGAATGTTGGTACCACCTATCAGCATTCCATGCATCGTATATTTAAGCCAATCCACGGGACATTGGTGGAATGTTATGTGGGCGATCTGGTGGAAAAATATTGCCAGTGCTAGGACCATCTCAAAGACCTTATGAAAGTGTTCGACTTCGTCCGTTCTCGCCACCAGAAGATGAACCCATTAAAGTGTACTTTCAGGGTCACCTCTAGAATGTCACTTGGCTTCGTTGTTAGATACAATGTCATATATATTGACCCGTAGACGATCAAGGCCATTATCCAGATGTCTCTGCCGAGCAATATTTGGGAGCTTCGAGGTTTTCATGACCACTTAGCCAACATAGATTGATTCAATTCCAATCTGGCCGGTAAGGGTAAGCCCCTTTCTTGGCTCATAAGGAAAGCAACCATCTATGAGTGGGACAAAGAGTGCCAGACCGCGTTCAAGGAAATCAAGCAGTACCTACTCCAGCGTCCAGTCATGATGCCACCCATTTCCGTAAAGCTGCTAGTCCTTTATGTGACTACCTTGGAACGATCTCTCGATTCCCTTCTCCCTCAGAAGAATAACAAGGGAACAGAGAACAACCTCTACTACCTCATCTTCATGATCTTTGATACCTATGCCAGATACCCCCCTATCAAGAAAAGCTACCTTGCACTTGTATTTGTAGTACAGAAATTGTGACACTACCTTCTGCACCACAAGGTACAACTGATGTCACAAGTTGATCTACTGAAGTACATCTTGGTCCACCCAATGTTGATAGACCGACTAGCTCGGTGGGTTTTAATCCTCCAGAAATTTGACGTCTGGTTCATTCCTCATAAGGCTATCAAAGGATGAGATGTAATGTCCCGGCCTGGCTCCCCACTAAACAAGTAACTAGACCAGTTTCTATATGACCTCAAGCATGTCTCCCCATATGCCAGATGCTGCTGACTATAAGTGAGGGTCTAAGTATAGTCAGTGGGGAGACTATTCCCTCTTATCAGAGTTTCATAGAGTTATAACAAAGTAAATAAAAAAATGATAATAAATAGCAGAAGTAATCTAATAAAAGAATAAGCAGTTGATGGTAGATTTAATAAATCTTTTACAAACTAATTGACAACATCAATTATATAGTAGATGCATGCATGACATGCTAATGATTCAAAAATGGAAATATTGAACAAAACATAATTTTGAACATTCCACTACAAAAATAAATAAACAATGACTCCATGCTCCGTGGGCAGTCTCATCGACCGTTCCAAGATTCATCATGGTCCTTTTCGCCTATCATTAAGGTAAATGAAAACAACATAATACTGAAACCAAATATTATCTACACAGGTTCCCCAGTGCAATGGTGGACCGAGTAGGATGTGAGATATAAATCTCAGTAGGTCGGGGCCACCCATGTCTACCCCAAATACTGAAATTCATAAAATATTTAAAAAGTGAAATCTTACATAATTAAGGTATGATGCAAAATGTAACTATATACCCAAGTACCTGCTTCAGCTCTCAGTTGGTGTCTAAACCTGTATTATACATTTTTCATGCATAAACAGTAGTAATTACACAATCATTTTAATTTATCAATTATTAAAACCTCATTAAACAAAATAATTCTCATGATCCGGATTGAGCCCGACATTCGCTGTATAATTCACTCACCACAGATGTCTCTAAAGAAAATCTATGTAATAAAATCTAAGATCAAATCCAAGATTATTCTTTGGATAGTTTAATGTGTCATAAGATATTCAATTTAATCTTTCATATACTATATCTGACCTCGTCCACTAAAATTGTTATTCACTCCTTGGTCCATCCATTAAAAGTGATTCACACAATTCATTAATAATTTTGAACCCTTTCTCATATTCAATTCACAAATCATTACATCACAATAGTTTTAATTAAAAATTAATTCATTTCATGTACGACCAATTGAAACCATAGTCCAACGTCAATTTATGGGTGTATAACATCATTACTAGCACCCTCATTAGTATTTAGAGCGTCATTCCTTGTCTCATAACCCTCTGGTATTTGGAGCATCAGCCCCTGACCCATAAATGAATATTTTCTTGCAATCTTGATGTATAACTCCATGTCTACCACCCATTAAGTATCTGGATCATCAGTCCCTACCTCACAACCAATTTATCAAATATATATATATATATATCATTGGTTTAGAACGCTATGTCTAACACTCCACAACTATCCATATATTAATTAATTAATTAATTAATCCAATCTATTAGTTTAATAAAAAACTAATTAATAACATAAATCCCTCATAAAAATTCAACCATTAATTAACTATTCCACATCTCAATATTAAATAATTAATTTACAATTAATTATTCTTATAAATCCTAATAAATATTTAATTCAACAATTAATTTCCAAATTCATTAACATGTCTGAACACATCCACTCAAACAGTGTTTCGTCCAGGACATTTACAATTTACATGCATATCATAATCATAAAAAATTCTAAACAAAGCCCATATATTTAGAAACAATCTCATGAAACATCTCATATTATAAAAAAACTCCATCCAAGACATATTAATTCAATGAAATCTAACATATATCAAAAGGTACCCATGGTAAAAAATCGTAACAAACAATTAATTCACAATCTTAATTTAATGCATTAAAATTAATTAATTCAACAATTAATTTAAAAATTCTTATATCTTTATCCAATCATAAATTAATTAACCATTTTCCATTTATCAAGTAATAATTAATCCATTCATTAATTATTACCAGTTTCCAATTTATATTCCAATCATTTCAAATATTCAATATTATCAATAATTAATAATAGCCACAATTTTTCTTCCAAATCATGAAATGATAAATAATTATACAATTAATTACCGTATTACCCATTATACCCATTCAAATCATTTAACTATTTAATCATATCAATTTAATCAAATTAGGAAAACTTGCTTAAAATCAACTAATGTTCAAGTCCTCATTTATCTCACATGGGCGGAATCATTTAATAACATCAAAAGTTTCATGCATAGAAAAATCATATTAAATGAAACTCACATTCTAAATTTATCTAAAGATGATATAAATCATAAATAAGGTTATAGGGATATAATACCCTACATCGGGTGGCATCATATTAATACGCAGCAGTTTGACTTTAACGACTGCAATCAATTGCAATTATCATGTCGTCGCATGCACACAACTTTCATATATATATATATATATACATATATACATATGTATATATATGTATATATATTTGGACACATGCGTGTGTCCGTCAACATAAACAATGATTCACTGAAACAATAATGGAAAACCCAAAACCAGTGTAGCAAGGCCTACACACCTACATTTATATATTGGGGACTCAAATAAATTGTCAGACATTAATTTGATGGTGAAAAAAACAATATCATTGTATATAACTTACCTTAGAGATGGAAGATAGAAAAAATGAACACATCCACCTTGCCTTTGGCGGTAGATTCCAGAATAATAGCAAAAGAGAACCAATACATCAATCACACATCCTGTTATAGGAAGAACACATTAATGGGTATTATTCTCAAAACCCTAAACTCGACCAAAACAAAAAAGAATTCACAAATAGCATCAAATCGCAAAAATAATTTAAAAAAAACTAAATAAGATCTTACCTCGATGGATCGAAAAAAAACCCATGGAGAAGACAAGAGGAATCATCCACGGAAGAAGATCACATAAGAGGGGGGTGTCATGTGCTACATTTGTTCTACCTGGGGTTGAAGTGCATTGCTGTAGGGGGACATCCAAGGGCCGCACACCAGTTATGAATCAAGGATAGAAGGTGGACTCACCGCAAGGAGGAGGTCTTGCGCATGCCACTACAGGTCACGCGCTATAGGGGATTCCTCCCGAGTGGTGTCACACACTACTACTACAGGCCATCCGGGGATCACATGATTTTATCTCACACTCCGGGGAGGTCGTTCAGCCACTGGAGAAGCATGGAGAAGGCCTTCCATAGAAGAGGTACTATGTGGTTGGGGAGTTTGTGGGAGCGGGTGTGTTTCCCTGCTAAGTCGTGCCTCACCAAGGAAGAAGAAGAGGGGATTTCTATTTGGTACACAAGGCTGAATACCCTGAAAGTGGGGGTGAATCAGGGTATGACAAATTTAAAATTAAATCTTTTTCTGATCTTGTTTCGCTGTTAAAAAAACCTATTATCTCTCTTTCCCGTTGCACAATATAAACAGAAAGTAAAGCATGCACAGGACATGACAATTTTTACTTGGTTTACCCTCAATATGCTATGTCCAAGGAGAATACACCAGCAATGTGCTGATGTACCAAATCAAATATAATAACATTGATGTTTTCAAGGTTCGGGATAGATCACTTCTATTCCTAGTCTCACTGCCTTTACAATATTTTTGGTCAGCTCACTACTTAACCAAGGGTCACTCACTGTTTCTCTCTCCATGGATCACTGCCGGTGGAGAGGATCACCTTCGTCCTCTCTTTTTCTCACTACTATGGAAAGGATCCACTCACAGTTTATAGATCTTTAGGATTCTTAATTATCACTAATGAATACATCTTCTTTTGTATTTGGATGCTCTGTTGAAGTCCAACTTTCACCCGTAGATGAATCTCACTTTGCAGCAAAGGTATCGAGCAATCTTCCAGCATTCACACAGCCCTGAATCTCTTCTGTGAAACAACCTTACATGGTGCCCTTCTCTAAGCCAGGGCACAAGTCTTGGTGTGCAAGTCAAAACTGGCACGCAAGTCCAACTCAACCACATGCGCGACACAAGCTTCTTCTTCTCATAACATGTGTGACGCACACCCTTTTATGACCAAAACAATATTGGCATGCAACCAACAACTTTCGCACTTATTCAAAACATGGCACAAAAGTGTCACCAAACCACTTGCGTGACACTACCTTCTTCAACTCAGAACCTGTGCGACTCTCTTCCTTCCTCACCCAGACCACCTTGGGTGCACAACTATCACCTGGTGCGCAACCTCTACTTGCTTGACCAAACACCACATGCACGAACACCACACATGCGTGAAATGAGCTCTGATTTTCTAAGTGTCGAACTCTACCCCGAACAAGGAGGGGTACACCAGTATTTATAGGAATTAGGACACCCTGCACGATGGCGCGCAAGTCTCCCCTCAACAGGCAAGTTCCTCCGCGCATGTATCCTACTGCACAAATTACTTCTGTGACCAACTCTAAAACATGGGAGCCTCTTATAAATTTTCCATATTTTGAAGCTCTAATCTTGAAAAACGTAGGGCGCGAAAGTTTCCTCTTTTTAAAGTACACGACATGCATGTCCCTTTTCCAAAAACAACTTTTCTCAATTTGTCGATTTTCAGGCCCAAAAATTTGGTAAAAACTGGAAAATGGTTCCACCTTGTATCTGCTCATTTTGTACCACCTCCAAATCATCTATTCCTTTGTCGAAATTCTATAAACAAACATGGATCATTAACCACAACCCTTGAACTCGACATTTCACCATGAAATCCCCTTTTTAAACAAATTTTTATGTCATGGTTTTCTTTGTCAATAATCACAACAAAGATGTCCACTTTGTCAACAAACACAATCACCTCCAAAATGATTCAGTTATACCTTGAGGTATTTTCTCCCAACAATCCCCCCTTTGGGTTTTTTGACAACTCTTCCATAAAAAGATACATCATTAATTATTTAGCCACCATTCTCCTATTGTGATTCCGATAGCGATCAAGGATTTACTCAACACATACTCTAAGCCCACATGAGCAATGATCGGTGTGAGAAACAAGAGTAAATGAAAAGTTCATCAATGAATCACTTTATCTCTGACACCAACTGTTGACACCAAACAGAAACCAATTTTTGGAAATATTATTACCATATCCCAACACCACTCTTATTATTTCATCATGATCCTCATCTTTCGTGATATTTATTCTTTGATCGATCACTTATAGCATCATAAGATCTAATATTCTCCTCATGTCTTAGTTCTCTCCGCATTTCTCGTTGCTCCACCTATCAGTTTTTCCCCATAACAACCATGAATTATCAAATTTCCGAACTGTCTCCCCCTTGAACAATAACTATTTTCTCCCCCTTTTTCAACAAACCCAAAGGTTAATCCTTTGTATTCTGTAACAGAATAAAGAACACATATATGTACATTAGGGGAAAACACATCATACCACGGGGAGAGAGGTGGGGGGGGTGCGTTCCACATTCACACTCTTTTATGTACGAGGATTCGACTGAACTCCAAGAGCCATTCGATGCCTCTCAAAAGCTTCCTTGGGTATGTCCTTTGTTAGAATGTCTGCAACCTGTAGATCTGTAGGCACATACTCCAACTTCACAATTCCTTGCTCAACCTTCTCCTTGAAAAAATTATACTTTATCTAATTTATCTTTTTACATGAATGATAGACTGGATATTTTCTAAGATTCATAGAACTTGAGTTATCACACTAGATTCCGATCGAAAACTTCACTTCAACTCCAATATCTTCAAGCTGCTGCTTCATCCAAAGTAACTATCTGCATACTTGAGTGGACGCAATATACTCAGCTACAACAGTGATCAAGGAATGAAATCATTATTATTGCTTAGCCAAGAAACACACAATCCACCAAGATATAATGCACCACCTGACATTGATTTTCAATCATTTGCTGACCCGGCCCAATCTACATCAGTTTATCCAAATAACTCTGTTTGATATTTATAATTATATGTCAAACCGAAGTCCACCATGCGCTTGATATACCGAAATATTATTTTCACTAAAATCATGTGGCTTTCCTTGGGATTACTCTGATAACTCGTTGCTTGGTATGTGGTGAAAACAATGACAGGACTTGTTGTCGTACAGTACAGAAAACATCCAACAATTTTCCTATATTCTGTGATATTAACTGCCTTGCCATATTCATCTTTTGATAATTGCATCCGGGTAGCAACCAGATTCATTATCTCTATGTAATTCTCAGTTCCAAACCTTCTTAAAACATCCTTGGCATATTTTTATTGAGAACTGAATGTTTCATTCCTTCCTTGTGTCACCTGTAGACCAAGTAAAAATGTTATCTCTCTAATCATTGATATTTCAAACTCATTTTTCATGAATTCTGAATACTGTCTACACTGAGCTTCATTTGATCCGCCAAATATCATGTCATCAAAATAAACAAACACCACGATTCTTTGATTACTTTCATTGCGGAAATATAGATTTTAATCATCTCCCCCACACTGGAAACCAAGCTTTTTCAAGTACTGATCAAGCCATTATTATCATGCTCTTGGTGCCTGCTTCAGCCCATACATCACCTTCTTTAGTCAACAAACCTTTTTCTCATCCTAATGAATGAGAAAACCACGTAGATGTTCAATATACAGTTCCTCTTCCAGAACCCCATTCAAGAATGCAGATTTGACATCCATCTGAAACACTTTTAACTTCGGTTTCACTGCAATGGTAAGGAATAATCTGATTGTCTCCATCCATGGAATCGGTGAAAATGTTTCATCAACATCTATTCCCTATATCTGGGAGTATCCTTTGCACACTAGTCGTGCTTTGTTTCGAACCACCATGTCATCTTCATTCATCTTATTTCGAAATACCCATTTAGTCCTGATGAAATTATTATCTTATGGTCTTGAAACAATCTTCCATGTATGATTCTTCTCAATTTGGTCTAATTATTCACTGATAGCCTGAACCCAGTACTCATCTTCAGATGCATCGGAAAATAATTTCAACTCCACCTAAGATAAAAACGATTTTTTTCTATAATGATTTCCTTCTTCGAGTCTGAACTGGAGCTATTTGACCACCAATGATATTTTTCCTATCAATTGCATCTCATGTCATTGGATTGTTAGCCGATTCTGATTTTGTTTCCTCTTTCTGATCGTTAGTATCTTCTTCTAAGTCAGTCTCTGCCACTTATAATCCCCTTGTGTTACTTACCTCTACAATACTCTCATCCAGAAACTGTTCACTGGGTCGTTGATTATTCTATTCATTTTCAACTATAGTGACATCATTGCTCTCAAAAAAGTTTCCCAGCCTTTTGTTGAAGCATTTATATGATTTTATTTTCCCTGAGTAGCCAAGGAATATCCCATCATGTCCTCATGACTCAAACATCCTATGATTTTCTTTGTTGAGAATGGATCACTTACTTCCAAAGATTTGAATGTATTTCAATGAAGGATTCTTTCCGTACGAAATTTCATATGGAGTCTTCCCTTAAATTGGACACAACAGAGACCTGTTCGAGATATAAAACGATTTTAAAACTGCTTCCTTACAAAATTTCTCTGGTAGGTCCTTTTCTATAAGCATCATTCTGGCCATGTTGTTGATTATCTGATTTTTCCTTTGAACCACTCCATTCTGCAGGGGAGTTCTCACCGATGAAACTTGATGCCTTATCCCATTTTTCGTGAGATAGTCTTCAACTTGACTATTTCTGAATTATGTACTGTTCTCAGTATGAAACATAAGACTTTTCTGCCCAATCATCCTTTCTCATTCCCTCTTATACTGCTTTATACAACTAAACTCCTCTGTCTTATGGCTAACGATAAATAACCTGGCCATTCTGCTATAATCATCAATGAAAATGGCATAGTACGTTTCCCATTTATATCTCGTGGTGACATAGGTCCGTAAACATAAGTATGCACCAATTCGAGCACTCTGGTTGATTTATGTTCCTTTTGCATGTATGTCTTTCTGATGTTCTTCCCTTGTTGGAAAGCATCACATGTATGAGTACGTTCACGTGATAGTTTGGGAAAGTCTCTAGAAGAATCACACTTTACCAGATCTTCCATGGATGGTTGGAAACGATGACCAAGTCTCTTATGCCATAGCTAGTTTTCTTCTACCCGGGATAAAAGGCACATATCTTCTTCCCCATATACAAGGTATATATTTCCCTTTGTCCTTTTTCCCTGTAGAACAACTGCACCATATTTTTCTTCACAACACACATCTTCTTGATAAATCAGATAGTGTGCGCAGAGTCACATAGTTTACTAACACTGATAAAGTTACAACTAAGACCCTCTACTACCAAGACATCAGCATGTCTCATTTCGTTCCCCCAAAATTTAGCCTTTCTGGAACCAAAAATCTTCTACCCTTCATCATTCCCAAACATGATGACTCCTTTGACATATTTTATTCCTATAATGAGATCATTGTTTCTTGTCATACGGGACGTGAAACCACTATAGGGGATCCATACTCCTGAACAATCTGATGCTTTGTAGGTAATTTACACAACTACAACATTCTCATCCTTTTTCTTTTTGATCCATGTATTTGAATTCACACTTGGAGTGGGTTGGAGAATTTGATATTCCATAGAGTGTAATGGACCAGCTTCTTCCTGTAGAGATGCAAATCGAATTTGTGTTTTTAGCTCACTTGACGATTCCCTAACTTGCTGCTTAGGACTGCTTGAGTTTTTCTTTGGCACATTCCTTTGTATGATTGATCTGCAATATATAGTTATGTGCCCAAATCCTCCACACCAAAAACAATGTCCTTCAAAGGATGATCTATAATAAAGAGCTCTGTTTGGCTGCCAGTATTGTTCTTATTCCCTTCAGAATCTCTTGTCTATAGAACACACATTTTGTGAGTGTCCCATATTTCCATAGCAATATCACCTAATGTAAGGATCATTTCTCTGTGTCACTTCACTATGAGATTCCCCTTGATATCTCTTAATATTATGATTTTTCTTTGTGCCCAAATCATCCTTCAATCTCAGGATGGGTTCTTGTGGTATGACTTCAATTTTCACAGATTTGTATTTCCGATCAATCTCGGAATCATCCTTAACATCTGAGCTCAATTGCTACTTCTTTCCTGCTGAACTACTAACCTCTTATTTCATCTTTTCTATCTTTTGAATGACCTGATATTATGATACCACATTGGATGTCAAGAGTTTTTCATGATCCTTCATTTTTCATCATAGACTAACCGATTCTTCTTCAAGATATTCGATACACTTGACTTGATCTTTCACTTTTCTATTCAAGACATTGATCTCTCTTTTCTGTTCTTCAATCTTGAAATTATACTCACTAACTGATTCTGAGTTCTCTGGTGTTGATAACTTGAGTTTCTCAATTTCATTCATCAAATTCTTCTTCTTTGTCATCACCTTCGGTTTCTTTCTTCTCTTGAGAACTAACGATGACTGCCACCATATCATTTTCTCCATGATCATTTCAATTTTCAATCTCCTCAACCTCTTCAATCTCAGACTCATCTGTACTATCTAATACTTCTGAAAGAAGATTCTTCTTCTTGAAGAAATTTCTCTTGAACTACTTATTTCCTTTCACATAGGAAGAAGATATCTTCTTGGGAATTTAAACTTCATCTTCATCATTTTCTTCTTGAAACATTTTGGGGCACCTTGCGGCAAGATCACTATCTTTTCCACATCTAAAGAAAGCAGGTGGAAGTTTCCCTTTGAACTATCCCATTCCTCTTTGAATATTTGAGGGGAGGAATGACATTAACTCATCTGTTTCTTCATCCTCCTGAGAATATTAAATTGTGAACTTCTTAATGGAATTAAATTCCACCTATTTGGATTTCCCCTTTTCCAAAGCGTCTTTTTCATCATATATCATTTCATATGCAACAAGAGTGATGTGCAGGTTATCCAATGTCATCTCTTTCAGGTCTTTATCTTCCAAAACAGAAATGATCGGATTGAACTGAGGAGGATGTTTTCTAAGGATGCGCCTCAAAATTTTTATATATTAAATAACGTATCCAAGACCTCTCATGTCCTCCACTACAATATTTACCCTCTCAAAGAATGCATCAACAAATTCATTTGGGTTCATTCTCAGATTTTCATACTTGTTCCACAACACTTGCATCTTTTCCTCTATGACTTTTATTTACCCTTCATATATATTCAATAACTTTTCCCACATGGAATGTGACATATTGCAATATATCACCATTGTATATATATTATTGGATATGTCTCCCCCTAAGGCATTGATTTCTTTGGCCTCAGTATCCAACTCTCTACACTCAGCTTCTGATAATGCACTACTATTAATATGAACTCTTATGCCATGCATTTCTTCTTTGAATACATCCATTCCCAACGATCGGAAATAGTGTTGCATCTGATTCTTCCATAGATGAAAATTGTTCCCATCGAATATCGAAATCCCTTTATGATTGGTGACCTCCATTGAGAGAAGAGCTAATATAAACCATTCCCTGTAATACCAATTTTTAGGTACACAAGGTCCAATACCCTGAGAGTGGGGGTGAATCAGGGTATGACTAATTTAAAATTAAAGCCCGTTCTGATCTAGTTTCGATATTAAGAAAAACATTCCTCTCTCTCTTTCCTGTTGCAAAATATAAATTGAAAGTAATGCATTCACAAGACACATAAATTGTTACTTGGTTCACCCTCACTAGGATACGTCCAAGGAGAATACACCGACAATGTGCTGATGTACTAAATCCACTATAAGAAAACTGTTGTTTACAAGGTTCGGGATAGATCACATATATTCCTAGGCACACTGACTTTACAATGTATTGAGTCATCTTACTGTTTTCCCAAGGGTCACTCCCTGTTTCTCTCACTCTGGCTCATTGTTGGTGGAGAGGATCACCTTATTCATCTTCCTTTGCTCAATGCTCTAGAAATGATCCAATCATAGTTTATAGTCCTATAGGTCTCTTCATTATCACTAATGAATACATCCTCTATTGTATTTGGATGCTCTGTTGAAGTCCAACTTTGACCGGTAGATGAATCTCACCTTGCACCCAAGGTATCAGGAAATTTTCCAACTTTCACATAGCCCTCAATATCTGCTTTGAAACAACCATACATGGTTCCCTTCTCTAAGTCGGTGAGAAAGTCTCAGTACGCAAGTCAAAATAGGAGCACAAGTCAAACTCAACCACTTGTGTGACGCAAGATTCTCTAACTCCAAAATTGCACTACCCACACCCTTTTACACCCAAACCAATATTGGCGCACAACCAAGAGCTTTCAAGATTCATCAAAACATGGCATGCAGGTGTCACCAAACCACTTGTGTGACACATCCTTCTTCAACTCAGAACCTACGCAACTCTCTCTGTTCCTCTGCCAGGCCACATGGGCACACAACAATCACCTGGCATGCAACCTCCACTTGCGCAACCACACACCACTTTCCCGACTACCACACCTGTGCGATAGGAGCTCTAATTTTTCTAAGTGTTTAACTATACCCTGAATGAGGAGGGGTCAACCTGTATTTATAGGAATTTGGACACACTGTGCAAAAGCGTGCAAGTCTACCCTCAACGTGAAAGTTTCGGCGCGCAAGTCTCCTGCCGCACAAATCACTTGTGCGGCCAACTCTAAAACTTAGGCGCCCCTTATCCATTTTCCATATTTTGATTCTCTGATCTTGAAAAACATAGGGTGTACAAGTTTCCTCTCCTTCAAGTACATGGCGTGCAAGTCCCTTCTCTAAAAACAAATTTTCTCCATTTATCGATTTTCAGGCCCAAATATTTGGAAAAAATTGGAAAACGACGCCACCTTCTATCAACTCATTTTGTACCGCCTCCAGATCATCCATTCCATTATCAATGTTCTTGAATCAAACATGGATTGTTAACCACATCCCTTGAACTTGACATGCCACCATGAAATCCCCTTTTTCAATAAATTTGTATGTCATGTTTTCTTTGTCAATAATTATAACACAGATGTCCACTTTTTCAACAAACACAATCACCTCAAAAATTCTTTAATGATACCGTGAGGGATTTTTTCCAAACAATTTCCCCCTTTTCTTATTAAAAACATCTAACCTAAAAATTAATTAAAATCACTTAATTTATTTTGATTTAATATTCTTCATATTCTTTTATGATAATAAATCATAGTTATAAGAAATATTAAAAGTCATGACATTATTATCA
This sequence comes from Viscum album, assembly GCA_963277665.1. NCBI lineage: Eukaryota > Viridiplantae > Streptophyta > Magnoliopsida > Santalales > Viscaceae > Viscum > Viscum album. The sequence goes on along the minus strand of OY728165.1, from coordinate 1,707,872,203 downwards.
TTACATCCTTTCATTTAAATCATTCAAACTAAAACCCCCCAAATACATAATTTTTTTAATAATAATACTATTAAATGACCATAAATAAATTATTTTAAAAAATAGTAAAAATATCTATCATTTTAATGATAATAATAATAATCACATTATTATTATTTCCATTTAAACATTTATTTATTAAATCCAAAATCTCTAATTAATCCTTCTTAAAAAGAAACATTTCATTGATAAATTAAAACTTCTCATTACTCTTACATTAAATTAAAATATCTTTGACTACAATGTAGTAAAAGAAATTCGTATCCCACAACTAATTAAATTCATTTTTCTTTTAGTTTAATTAATTAATAAAATAATAATAAAATTCAAATACTCATTATTATTATTATTATTAAAACATTAATTTTTTTAATTCCAACCAATACTCCTCAATTTATTTATAATATTATGTATAATAATAATAACCATAATTATAAAAAATTATTACACTCATAAAACCATAATAATAATAATAATATCATTATTATTACTCAAACCATTGATATAACCCAACACCTCTATTTAATAACAATGCTCCATCATTAAATCTGAAACTACTTATTTAATTAAGAGTTTCTTTGAGATACCCAACAACCTCATTAAATTCACATACGTATTACACAACATTAATAATTAAATTAATATCTTTTAAAATTTCTATAATTAAATAAACATAATAATAATAATAGTAATAATAAATACATCATAATTATTATTTTTCTTGCTGTAATTTAATTAAAACAAAAAACAACCAATTTATTACAATATCATTTACATAATATTAATGATAAAAAATTCAACCCATAACCTCCATTTAATAATATATAGTCCATTAATAATTCTTAAACTCTTCATTTAATTAAAATAATTCTTTGATAAAGCCAAAAGCCACATTAATTTCTTCATCCGTCATTTAATTAATTCTTTATCATTCATTTAATTATACAACCACAATAATAATAATAATAAATTTATTATTATTATTATTAAAACATTATTTTAATTAAACACAATCACTCATATAATATTATTTAATTAAATTAAATAATTTCTTAAACAGGGTAAACTGCTCTGGTTGAACCACAACCGTGTGCTGCCCATGCAGATCCATTAAAGTGGACTTTTTCGGATATTGTGCTCCCAAGACTCATCGAGACAACTGCTAAAAAATATCGGGAAGTTATGCAATTCGAAAAATGATACCTTTTTGTGTTCCACCACTTGGTATAAAATTACAGCGATTGGTTTAAAAAATAACAAGTTGATAAGGTGAAAAAAAATTCAAAAAAAATCATATTTTAACCCGATTCAAAAAAATGGGACTTTACAATATACCCACCATAAAAACATCGCGTCCCCGAGAATCCATCGAGAACCACTACTAAAACAACCGACCTACCAAGGTCATTTAATCTTGTTAAAAGTGATGTGTTTTGTTCCCAATTCCAATCACACATTTAACCCTTCACTTGACTAATGGATAAGCCTTTAAAACTAGAGCGAATGTTAAACATACAACTTAAACATCAAAAAATTCCAATATCTAAGGCCATTAGAGGGACATCTTCAAGAAATACAGTTGAATCTCGATCAATAAACAGAACCGGTTCCCCATGCTTTCCTAGAAAGACATCACAGACCAAAAACCCACATTCGCCCTTCATTTGATGACGTGCATTTAAAACTATTCCAAAACCATCTTCTTGAATAAAGAATTCCTTACCCGACCTCTGGAGAAATTTCCATGTCAAGCCATAACAATGATATTTTAAAACAACAATTACCCAACACAAAAAGAAATGTATCCCAATGAATCTACTCATCCCATGTACAAAATAGATAAAAACCACTCATCAATCCCAACAACATTTAATCTATAGCACATCGTAAGACCAACACTATCTTAGGGTCTCCATGATGAAGTAAATATAGGGGACATGCTCATCGTAATAAGAAGAGTGTACTAATAGAAAAACCAAGGTTATTAAAATGATCGATCAAAATATTATTGAACAACTCTGTTATGAAATATGTACATCATATGATGACATGTTCATCGAAAATGATGCAACAATAACCACCTTAGGATTTTCCATGACATCGCAAGAAAATAACATCCACTGACCAGTGCATGTTTTTAGAACCCATTAATGCATGCATGTGACATTCATCGAACCAGGATAACCACATCAAACAATTATCATAAAATATATTACATAAACCTATCAGTGTGCCAAAATAGCGGAGTCCCAAGAACTCCTCCCAAGAAGTGCTACAAACTTACTTTAATATCCTAGAACATTCTATGGGTACTACCTACCATGGGTTAGCCCCTTAAAATCATAAATATTAACCCTCTCTATTTGTCACACAAAACCAAAAACACAAGATTCAAAAGATCCTTTTTTCAATTTATCCATTTTAATTAATATATTTCAACCTTTCATCATTTGTATGAATTTAAAAAAACACACAATTAATTTTTCACAAAAAGCCACTTGGTTTTCAAAACAATTCCCTACAGAAAAAAAATCATGATATCACAAAAATCCTCTTTAAAAATTAAACATTATGTGTTATTCAAATATAAATAGGCAATTTAGCATCTAAATTCATTTTACCGAAAAGGAGACCTCCAAAAGTCTCATTTATTTAATCCATGTTCTTAAAAAGAAACCCACAATAGTTTATTACAAACAAAACTGAGCAGTATTACATTCATAACCATTTTCAAATCATACTATTGTTACATGGTTTAGTCATGTGGGTGGCCATCTACCAATAGATAAGGCTCCCATATACCTTATCATTGGAAGGTGGCTCCCATTTATCACAATCAGCAATCATTTAACATATTAACATTAGTATCCCTTTAATATATCAAAACATAAATATAATGTTAGCATAAGAAGTAACACAACAACATGATATAACATAGAATCATGTAAAAACAACAAACCAAGATTATGAATAAGTTTGTATGGAATATCATCACTCAACCATTATATATATATCACTGAAACAAGCTATCTAGAGAGGCATGCTAAAGTAGATCAAAACATGACATTGCACCCAAGGAACGCAATCCAAATTAGCTGGCAACCTTCTAATGCAACAACATGGAATTTTATATGCCTGATCTGTGAATCTCTAAGTGACTATGATGATTCATGTACAAAACTTCCTTTCCATGTCAGGCCAAGAAAATTATTTTTTAAAAAAAACACAAAATTAATAAACTACGGAAAATACGCCAGTCAGTCAAGGTGAAATCATATCAACTGTAACCTCTAATAGTACAAACATCAATTCCCATCCCTGACAACTTGGTCATTTCCCGTACATGGGGTGATCAGTCCCATGCATAGCTATTAACCGAAGCACCGACAAATTTCAAGTCTCTTGTCTACCAATCGAAAAATAGTCAGACAACGGAAAATAAACCCTTTTATACAACTTTGTAATGTACCGACCTAGCTCAACACTAAACAAGTGGCCAGACCTGTCTCCACATTTTCTCAAGCATGTCGCCCCATACGCTAGAGGCTTCTGACTAGAAGTGAGGGTCTAAAGATAGTCAGTGGGGAGACTATAAAATCTTATCAGATTTGAACAATGATATATCAAAGTAAATAACAAACAATGAAAATAAATTACGGAATAAGTCTAATAAATGAATAAGAAGCGGAAGGTAGATTTTATAAATCTTGTACAAACAAATGGCCAACATCAATTATATAGAAGAGGCATGCATAAAATTATAATGATACAAAAACAGAAAACACTGAATAAAACAACATTCTTAACATTCCATTACAAAAATAAATAATCAATGACTCCAAGCCCCAAGGGAAGTCTCATCGATCATCTGAAGCTTCCTCTCAGTCCTTTTCTTCTATCATCCATGTAAATGCAAACAACACAATCCAATATTTAAATAGAATCTACTCAGGTACCCCAGTGCAATGGAGGACCAAGTTGTCTATGAGATATAAAACATAGTAGGATGGGACCACTGGTTTCTACCCCAAATCCTGACATTCAATAAATAATTTAAATAGTGAAAGAATGCATTATTTAGGTAAGAAGTACAATGTAACTATATACCCATGTACCTGTTTTAAGTCTCAGTTGGTGTCTAAAACTGTATTATAAATTTTTCATGCATACAAAATAGTCATTACACAATCATATTACTTTATAAATTATTCAAACCACATTAACCTACATAATTCTCATGATTCGAACTAAGCCTCGCATTTTCTGTCTAAGTCACTCACCACATATGTCTCTAAAGACCATCTATGTAATCAAAGTTGTGATCAAATCCAATCATGTTATTTAGATTGGATAATGATTCATATGATATTCAATTTAATCTTTCATATAATATATTTAAGATCATCCACTAAAATAGTGATTCTACCCTTGGTCCATCCAATAACTGTGATTCTCCCAATTCATTAATAATTCTGAACCCTTTCTAATATTCAATTCTCAAATCATTACATGACAACAGTTTTCATTAACCATTAATTCTTTTTATTTACTAAAAATTGGATCTGAATTACAATGTAAATTAATGGGTTTAGAAATTCATGTCTATAACCCTCATGAGTATTTGTGGTGTTAGTCCTTGTCTCAAAACCAATGGGTATTTAGAGCATTAGTCCCTAACCTATAAAAAATTATTTCCTTGCAAGCTGGGTGTAGAACGCTATATATTGCACCATGTGTTTATTTGGAGCATCAGTCCATGTGTCAAAAATTCGTTTGTTAGTAATTCATATATATTTATCATTGGTGTAGAACTCCATTTCTAACATCCCACAATCATCAATTAATTAATTCATAAATTTATTAATTAAATCTGTTAATTAATTCGACAACTAATTAACAACATAAATCACCCATCGAAATTCATCCATTAATTAACCATTAAATATCTCAATAGTAAATAATTAATAAACAATTAGTTATTATTAGCAAGAAAAATAAATAATTAACTCAACATTTAATTTCCAAATTCTCTAACAAGTCTGAACTCACCCACTCAAATAGTGATTCATCCAAGACATTAAAAATTTACATGCACATCATAATCACCAAAAAATGCTGAACGAATCCCATATATTTAGAAACCATCTCATGAAGCCTCTCATACTATAAAACTACTCCATCCAATACAACATAATGCATGGATATTTAACATGCATTAAAAGGTACCCATGGCCCACAGTTGTAACAAACGATTAATTCATAATCATAATTTAATGCATTCAAATAAATTAATTCAAAAATTAATTTATTAAATCTTATATATTTAACCAATCATCAATTAATTAAACATTTTCAATTTGTCAAGTAATAATTAATCCATCCATTAATTATTACAAGTTTCCAATTTATATTCCAAACATTTCAAATAATCAATATTCTCAATAATTAGTAATAGCCACAATTTTTATTCCAACTCATGACATGATAATTAATTCTACAATTAATTACCCTATTACCCATTCTACCAATTCAAATCATGTAACAGTTTAATAGTATCATTTTAACCAAATTAGCAAAATGTGCTTAAAATAAACTAATGTCCAAGTCATCATTTTTCTCACATGGGAAGCATCATTTAATAACATCAAAAGTGTCACGAATAGATATATCATAATAAATGAGCCTCACCTTTTAAATTTATTTAAAGATGATATAATTCTAAAATAAAGTGATTGGGATTTCACACCCCACCTTGGGGTGGCATCATTTTAACATGGATCAATTTGACTTTAATAGAGGAAATAAATTGCAATTACCGCTTGGTCGCACACAAAATTTATATATATATATATATATATACCTATATATATATATATATATCTGGAAACATGCGCATTCCTTGCAACATAAACAACAATTCACCAAAACAACAAAGGAAACCCCAATACCTGTACCTAAAGGCATACACACATACATTTATATATCGGGGACTCAAATAAATTATCAGACTCTAATTTGATGGTGAAAAAAACAATAGCGGTGTATGAAGCTTACCTCAAAGATCGATGTGAGTGAAATCAAACCCATCTGCCTCGCCTTTGGCGGAAGATTTCGGAATACTAACAAGAGATACCTAATACGTCAATCACACATCCTATTGTAGGAAGAACACAACAAAGGGTATTATTATCAAAACCCTAAGCTCGACATAAACAAAGAGAATTCCGAAATATCTTCAAATAAAAAAAGATTTTATGAAAAATAGTAAATAAGATCCTACGTCAATGGATCAATCAAAACCCATGGAGAAGACAAGAGGAATCATCCGTGGAAGAAGATCATAAAAAAGGTGGGTGTCGTGTGATATAGTGGTTCTACCTAGGGCTAAAGCACACAACTGCAGGGGGTGATCTGAGTGTCATGCACCGGCAATGAATCATGGCTGGATGGAGGACAGACCACAAGGAAGAGGTCTTACACATGATGCTTCATGTCACACACAACAGGGGATTCCGCCCGGGTGGCGTCGCGCGCTACTGTTGTAGGTCATCCCGAGGTCACATGCTTCCGGCTCGCACTGCAGGGAGGTCATTCGGCCAATGGAGAAGCACATAGGATTCATTCCATAGAGGAGGAGTTGTGTGGAAGAGGAGTTTGTGGGAGTGGGTGTGTTGCCCTGCTACATTCTGCCTCATCAAGTAAGAATAAGATGGGATTTCCCCCTTTTCTTTTTTTAAAAAAACTAAGATAAAAACTAATTAAAACATCCTAATTTATTTTGATTTAATTTTCATAAAATTCATTTATTATAAAAATTCATCGTTATAAAAAATATTTTATGTTAGTACATTATTATCATTACACCCTTTCATTTACTTCATTCAAACTAACACCCCGAAATCCATTATTATTATTTTTAATAATAATAAAAATAAATTACCATAAAAAATCGTATTAAAAAAATAGTCAAAAATATCTATCATTTTATTGATAATAATAATAATCATATTATTATTATGTCCATTTAAATATTTATTTATTAAATACAAATTCGCCAATTAATCCTTCTAAAAAGGTAACATTTCTTTGATAAATTAAAACTCTCCATTACTCCTCAATTAAATAAAAATATCTTTTACTTCAAATTAATAAAAATAATTCATATCCCAGAACTAATTGAATTCATTTTTCCTTGAATTCAATTAAATAATACAATAATAATAATAATAAAATCCTTATTATCATTATTATTAAAATATTCATTTTTTTAATTCCTACCAAAACTCCCCAATTTATTTATAATAATAATAACCATATTTATTAATAATTATTACACTAATATAACCAGAATAATAATAATAATAATAATAATATTACTCAATCCTTTGATATAACCCGACAACTCTATTTAATAACAATGCTCTTTCATTAAATCTGAAGCTGCTTATTTAATTAAGCATTTTCTTGAGATACCCAATAGCCTCATTAAATTTACAGATGTATTACACCCCATTAATAATGAAATAAAAATATTTTAACATTTATCTAATTAAATAAACACAATAGAAATTATAATAATTAATACATCATTATTATTATTATTCCAACTGTAATTTAATTGGAATTAAAAAACCCAATTTATTACAATATCATTTACATGATATTAATGATAAAAAATCCAACCCATAACCTCCATTTAATAATATATGGTCAATTAATAATTCGGAAACTCTTCATTTAATTAAAAAAATTCTTTGAAAACCCCAAAAAAACCATTAATTTATTTAATCATCATTTAATTAATTATTTAACATTCATTTAATTAAATTAAAACAATAATAATAATAATAACTTCATTATTGTTATTATATATTTTTTTAATTAAAAACAATATCTCATATAATTTTATTTAATTAAAATAAATAATTTATTAAACTGCGTAAATTGCTTGGGATAGAATGCAACCATGCGCAGCCCATGCAGATCCATTAAAGTGGACATTTTTTAATATGGTTCCCCTGAGACTCATCACGATGCCTGCTAAAAATTATCGGGTAATTACACAAGTCCAAAAACGACACCTTTACGTGTTCCACTAATCAGTAAAAAATTCTAGATCTTGGATTAAAAAAACTCGTTGATAAACTGAATTTTTTTTAAAAAAAATTCCTATTTTAACCCAATTCAAAAACATGGGACATTACAGATGAATTGGAAGATTTCCTTTCCATCCAAACAGCATCTACGAGCTAGTCCCTAGATTTCTATTTCCCTGATGAAGTGATTCTCTCAGTAGATAAATCCATCCCGTGTTGGAAAATGAACTTTGATGGCGCTTCCTACAGTCCCACTGGTAGAAGGATCAATGACCACAAACTCAACAAAGTAGGCCTGGGAATCATCTTCATTACCTAGCATAATCTGTTCTTCCATATTTATTCCTGTTTATAGAAGGCTTCACTAACAATGAGGTAGAGTATCATGCTCTCATTAGTGGCCTCGATCTGACCCTCAAGATTGACGTGCCCGATTTTCATATGAAAGGAGACATTGAACTAGTCATCAAGAAGATCAAAGGTGACTATGTTGTCCAAAATACAGAGATCGTACCATTTTTGGAGCCCACACTCCACCAAATGGCCCAATTCCCATCTTGGCCAGATGTTTCCCATGTCCCTCGGTCACCGGATGACAGAGCTCATGCTTTGGCCAGTCTAGCTACGTAACTTGCAGAGCCCAAACAAGATGACCTGATTATCCATGTGGCGCATTGGAGAGTCACTACCCCCATCACCACAGGTGATGAAGATTGTCTTTAAGTAAGACACCTTACTGCCAGCGCCTCCACGCCGGGACCCCTAGGTCCACCTGCCCTAGTGCCAAAATTGCCTCTCAATTGAAGGATACCCTTGGTGGGAGACATCCAACATAGTAATCTCCCAGCGGCTGAGCACTAGCAAATCTGACATCGTGCGTTACAGTTTACTCTCCAAAGTGGCCCTGAAATTGAAAAGATCCTCTACAAGTACAAGTTTTATGGTGTTCTCCTCTGTTGCAATAAAGTAGTAAATATTTCTCATGTCATGTAAGAGGTTCAGGCCAGTTCCATCAGTTCCCATTAGTCTGGGACAAAACAATCTCACAAGATGTGGAGACTGGGGTATTTTGGGCCCTATATGGTCCATGAATGCATCGAGTTCTTCAAAAGGTTCCATGTGTGTCAAGTTCATGCCAAATTTGGGCGTCAGTCACCGGAGCCTCTCCACACTTCCAAGAACTCTTGGCCGTTTGTGGTATGGGGTCACAATGCCATGAGACCATATCCACTAGTGACATTCCACAAGTTCAAGTTCATCCCAACCGCTACGGATTTCTTCTCCAAGTGGGAAGAAGTAGTTCCACTCAGGGAAGTCAAGGCATGTTCCATTGTTGAATTTGTGAGCTACAACATCTTCTACCGATTTGGAGTCCCTCGTACCGTACTCACCAATAACGGCACGATCTTATGAGTAGATGATCTGAAAAAATTGTACTCCAAGTACAACATCCGTTATAACCATACTTCCTGCTACCACACACAAGAAAATGGGATGATCGAGGCATTCAACAAGACCCTCTCAAACGTTGTGTAGAAAATGGTTAGTCAGAAAAAGAAAAGTTGGCCAGAAAATCTCCCCAACATTGTATGGGATTATCAGACAACAACTTGTAATTCCACATAGGTGACCCCATATTCCCTTAGTGTACGAAATAGAGGTTGTCCTACCCATCGATATTTAGTTTCCTTCATTATTCATATCAGTCTATAATCAGATTGTGCCTGATAAAGTGGATGAAATTCGCCTAGCCGAATTAGAATAACTTGATGAGAATATGATTCATGCCCTGCAGAATCTGGAAAGGTACCAGAACAAGATGGATATAGCTTTCAACAAGAATGTTAACCTCTACTTATTCTTACAAGGAAAATTGGTATTGGCCCTTCCGACCACCAATTATACCTGGTAGAAAACCACCCATGTTGGATCACAAATGGGAAGAACCTTTCATTATCCATAAGGTTTACCCCAATGGAGCATACTCTCTTCTTACCATGGATGGTAAGACTATAACTCTTCCCACTAATTCCATGTTCCTCATTCAATACATTACTTGAGCTAGTATGGTCCTGCATGACCCTAAACTGTCGGGTCTTCCATGACTCTAATATGTCTGGTCCCACATGACCTTAAATTATATATGGCCCCACATGACCATAAATTGTATATTCTCTTACAAGACGTTAAACTATATGTCGTTCTGAAATACGTTAAACCATGTGAACTACAAATGCCTTGATAGACACCATAATCGGACTCATAGGAACACTCAGACGCTTCATCTTGAGTCCAGCCCCAAACTATTTTCATTGACTATTCCCCCTAGGTGTAGTTATCTCAGAGGATCCATAAATGTTGTAGTGTAAGCTTATTTGGCCCCGCTCATGTTAGGATTATGATGACCGCACCATGTTCTCCCTCCTCGTTCTTCTATTCTGTCACGTCCTCACCGCTTGACATTACACTACATATCCATCAAGAACTACGTATGGCATGATTCCCATCCTCATGGGATGCGTTGGAATGCCCAAACACTACATTTTTTGGCCTAGTCCATGCTTTAGAATCTCCCATCGGGTTAGAACACATGGTGTGGGGTCGGATTCCCCCCTAATTCACAGCGAGTTTGTCATGACCACACCATGCATCCCACACAGTGGATATTTCCAACTCTTTCACCACCCTTCTTGTTGTTAAAATGCATTGGCACATCTATACTTTACTCACGCCATTAAATGGGATTCCATTATCATCCAGAGGACCCCCGACGGGCATGGATGCTTCGCCCATGGGCCCTCCTACGACTTTGGGCCAACGTCCTTGAGAGTTTCAAACAACAAATTGATACAAGTCCCGCATTGCGAATTCGATTAGTGAATGAAGCTCATTTTTTCCCATTTCAGGTAACATGATATGGGTGTTGTGTTTATAATCAATTAATAGTTATTTCTTTTCATTATAACCACTCCCATATGTCCCAAGAATTGATTGTAGTGGTTCATTCTGCCTCACAGTCTCATCATGCTTCAGTCTACCCCGGGCAGGAGGGTGATTCTAACAAGCAGTCCATTTTATGATTGGTAGATCTGAGTACTACTCCTAGTTTCCATCACTAATAATTTATCATGTGGGATTAGGAGCCATGATGATTCAATCCCCGCAAGATAGGACATATGTCTAGAGTTGTCTGGGACGCCCATCCTCAGGTCCCTTGACCCTTTCTTCCAATTAAATCATGTTATCATTTAAGATTGTGTGGTGTGCTATGGACTCACGTCCTTATTCACATTAGGCTATTTTACCACTCCCTATAAATACTCATGAGACATTACTCCTTCTCTTATCACCCATTCTGTGATCACATGACCCACCATTCTTCATGGGCCCCATTTTTTTGTTTTCCAACATCTCATATATCCAAAAGGACCCCTGAACAACACAGGTGCTCGGTCTAAGGCCCTCCTACCATTACAGACCAACAATACTCAAGGATTTTGAGAAACAAATTGATACATGTAACCTATTTTAAATATGGTCAATGGTTGACGCTCAATTGTTTTCCCCCGACCTCCGATCACGCAAGGGTGGATACTGTGTTGTGAATCTAGTCAACAACTATCCCTCTGTCATCACTTCTACTTTGTGGTCTTCCGTATGCACGATGATTCACCCATTCCACTTAGTTATCCCATGAGTATTAAATTAAACTAGGCGGTCATGGTCCATGCTCTATGACCTTAAACTAAGATCACTATTGTTCTCACTACAAGATGTTAAACTAAAATTTGTGCATGACATTCAGTCTGTCGACCAATCTCAGGTCCCTTGGCCTTCTGATGCCCTTGGACCAAGTTCTCACTAAGGATTGTATGGTGTGGTATGGGATTATGTACTCATTCACATCGGGTTACTCATCATTACGTACATAGCCCACATTGGTGTATCTTTCCCTTAATTTTGTCCATGCTGCATGATGGTAAATTGCACATCATCCTTATCTAGAACTATGTGTGGCTTGATTCACATAATTATTGTATACGTAGGACCACCCAAACATCTAGTCTTTGGGTCCACCCCCTCCTCTTAGAAATCTTCTTGTTATCTATACCATTTTCTTACATTCTTCATGTAGAGGGATATGTGGTGTTGTATGGGATTATGTCCTCATTCACATTAGGTTTGTAACAACCACGACATATACCTCTCTCTATTAAGCTCCCTTCTCTCCCTCTCAAGACACTCATCTTTTCAAGTCGACTGATTTTATGTTGTGCCCCTGACCCTCTTCGATGATTCACCATTGTAACCATGAGTACTCGAGATCAGAACTCGGAGTGTTGGATTCTACCTGGACATGCTCTCACCCACCATCCAGGATTTGTGTCTCCCTTCATTTTGGTTCCCAGCATATTTTACATTTGAAGGACCCTCAAATGGAATTGATGCTTGGCTCATGGGCCCTCCTTCCATTACAGGCCAACATCCCTGAGTGTTTCAAACAAAAAATTTATACAAGTCCCACGTTGCGAATACGGTCAGCGGTCGATGCTCATTTGGTGTTCCCATATCAGGCAACATGACTTGGATAATGTGTTTTGAACATGGTCAAAAATCATCCTCCATCGTCACAACACCCTCATTAAGCCCAAAATGTCTGTCGCATGATTCACATCATTCTCCACCCCATCATGTCTAAAGTGAAATATCAACACTCTTGGTACTGTCCCTCGGTTCACATTTTCACTTTAGAAGAACAATTCCTAGGAATGTCATTTTTTAGGGATCCACACTGATTTTCCCCTTTCATGCTTTCCATGTATTGCAATGATCTCTTCCCCCTTGTTTCCTACAACGAGTTCGACTAACGTAGGCTTAGGGATTGGATAGAGGTTTGTTTTTACATGGAAGTGTTCTGTTTCTCCTTGGTCCAAGATATAAGAACTTAAAATAATATCTCTTCATATTTCCTCTCTTTAGAAATATGTATGGATCGATTCCCATCCTCATGGGATTCTTAGGAGTGCCGAAACATCTCTTCCTTGGGCCCATCTTTAGTTCTACTAATTTATCTCTTCTATTTTTTCATTTTATTCCTCGACTCTTATAGGAATGTGTGGTGTGGAATGTATGGGATTATGTCCTCAATAACATCAGGTTTAAAGTAGCCGCACCACGTACGCCCCCTTCATGGAGCGAGTCCTACATACCTACTGTCCCGCATAATATTAAACTGTATAATGTCATGCATAATGTTACAAGGAACCTTCAAGAACTACGTATGGATTGATTCCCATCCTCATGGGATACATAAGAACACCCAAACATCTCATATTCATGTCCATCTCGACTGAGTACTTGTCTCACCATCTCATATCCTCTAACCCTTTCTGGCCCCTCGGCCCTGGGTTTCTCTCTTGGAATCGTGCACAGTGTGACGTGAACCTCTTCCTCATTCACATTTTGTATGCTTTATCACACCACATAAACTCCCTCATGAACATCATCTCTCCTATATATGTCCAACACATATGAAATTAAACTATGTTTCATGGTCCAATCACATTACCCTAAACTGTGACATTTTCGTCCTGGTCGCACGACGAAAAATGACACGGCGTCGTGGTTTTCTCAACCGAGGGGACATCATGTTTGGTATCGGTCACACGCCATACCATTTTTCAATGATTTTATATGGATTTATATTTATGGTGATTACGAGAATTTCTGTTCTAGGCCCATCGCTTCAAGAAAACAAACATTCACCCTAAAGGACAAATAAGACCTATCAAATGCCGCTTCCTTTGGGAGCGAGGGCCAGACCCACACGACCTTATTATCTCAAGAGCTGGTACCTTATCGTGCCACCCCAATTACTACATGTAGATTTATTTTCATCCTCACGGGATATGTAAGAACCCCTAGTAGTGTTGACCTCGAGTCCAGCCCCATGAATCATAAGTCATATTTCCTCTCTATTCCACCCCTTGGCCCAAAATCTCATGGGGAAACATGGAACTAAAGCTCTACCTTGAACAAGTTTGGGATTCCCCATGACAATGTTGGGACGTGACAAATTACTTTCTAGAGAGGCCCATTTTTGACATAGGAATGATCCCTGATCAGACCGGTACGTTCACCTAATGTGTTCCCTCCATGATGGCATAATTTAAGGAGTGTTAGACTCCAATCAAACAACCCACCCCTCCACAGTCCACAATTTTCATGCCCATTATTCAGACCCTCATCATTTTTCTTGTATAATGTAACCCCCTAACAGTATATATTCTTGGGCTATGGATCTTATATTTTCCTAGGCCAATGTTTTGGAATCTAATGGTTAGTATTTTGAGTCAGGCCTCGTGTTTCAAACATGGAAATGGTCCACCCTCATTTGTTATCATCATTTCAGGCTAACATAATAAGGATATTGTGTTTTGAACACGGTAAATATTTATCCGTTATTTTCCCTCCATTCTTATAGTGTTCCAAATTTTTGGCATCATTATTTACAATTTCCAATCCCTTATATTCAAGTTGATTTCAAACTCCCCTGGCGTTACCCTACTTCCGCGCTAGAGCACATTGGGAATACAACGCATCAATTTTTCGGAGGTCCTCATCCTCCAATTGGGCCTCTCACTTTTTTCCCCAGAAAACTGGGCTGGTTGTTCAAAAATATGGTGCCTTAAGCTTGGGTGGAACTCCTTAATTCAAATGAAGTAATAGTGCAAGCATCCCTTGTTTCTCACATCAAGCACGACCCACGTGAACTTATGAATGGATTTCTATTTATTTCAGGATTGTAGTTGGAATGAATTTAACCAAAAAAAAGTGAATAATCTATTCATACATGATGTTCATAACATGTGGTAGTCAAGAGAATTATTTTTATGAGTTCAACCAAGATAGGACTCTAATGGATCAGCAATTTGGATGCATTGCTCCAATATATCCAACTTTTGGTTCGTAGCCTCTAGAATAGTTGTCTGTCCCTCATAACCCTATCTTCATTAGCAGCCGTTGAGCACTTATCATTAGACCTAGCCTATGATCATGCATGTTCAGCTTGAAGTCCGGTCATTTGGTGACTCGCATCCACTATCACCTCTGGGGTGTCCGCCAGTTGGGCCCTCAGTTGCTCATTGAGCTCTGAACAATTTATGATAAATACCACCCTTTATTTCATTTTCTCCTCAAGGAGTCGGACCTCCTGCTGTGCCTTCAGAAATACCTGGGTATTCTGTGAATCTTTTTGGCATCGGGAAATGTAGGAGTGTTGGATGTCCTCACCTATCTTGTCAGCCATGTAGTCACAGATTGTTAGATGAAGGCGGTGGGCATCAATCCCTCTAGTGAAGAGGAAGCACAACTAGGTGTGGTGTCACATACATAGCTTATTTTAAATTTAAATATATTTTAATTTCCATTAATGCTTTGTTTTTGGGGTTTCCAACGGTTTTATAGAGAATAGGTGAGTTTTCGTGGATTGGGCCAAACCGTGAGCCCAATTCCAGATTTAAAAATAAATTTTTATTCTTTTATAACTTATTCATTTTTTAATATTTTTCACTCATTACAACTCCTAAATGTCTTACCCTGATATATTAACACTAAAATTAAAATATGGAGCCTTTGGAAATCTATAACCATGGTTAAGTTGGGTTTTTATTTAAGGGATTGGGCCTCCCGGAAGCCCATATCCAGTTTTAAAAATTAATTTTATTTATTTAATAACTTATTCAATTTTAAGTATTTTTCGGTGATTCTAACCCTAATATGTGGCCCGTACACCCAGCCGATCCCCCATCCACTTTACCCCCCTCTTTGGAGCTCTTAGGATCGCGATATAGGGATTAACATCTTAGGGTTTCTAAAATCGGGCAGATTTGATGAGGTATGTTCATTCAATCATAACTCTCTCAATTCATAATCTTTTCCCTCCATTACAATTCCTAAATGACCTAATAACTCTTGTGAGAATATCCCCTGAGTTTTGGCCTTTTTCAATTTCATATACTTGTGTTTTGTGGAGATTCATTCTAGATTTCTCAAGTAAGTTTGTCTATTTATATTCCCCTTTCAAATTGATTAGGGTTTCATTCTAACTTATTTAGGGTTTCCTCCCTTTTTATTGAAGTGAATAATGACCAGTGGGTTGGAGTTTGAACCTATGGTTTAACCTTGGGTTTTATTAGTCCAATTTTCTATTTTTAGGTTTGATCTACCCTTCTTGAGGTTCGGCGGTGGTGCGTTTGTGTTTTCGCACAAAGGATTCAATGGTTTCATTTGATTTGGTAGGTGATTCCAATGTTTATGCAATCATTGTGTATTAGCATGCTATATTTATCATATTTTCAGATTTATATAATTTTATTATTGCTGAAAAAATTGGTTCTAATGATGTTTCTATTGCAATTGAATTTAAAATGCCAATTTGGTGTGAAATTGTGGGTTTTCCAAAGAAGTGTTTTGTTTGTTTATTTGGGGATGCCCTATAAATACTTAGTTTTTTTATTGATATGAAATAAGGCATAAAATACTGTTTATAATGTTTATCCCCTTTGTTAATTGCTGCAAAAAATGGGTTTTAATTGTGTTTGTAAAGAAAGTGAAGTTTTGGTTCAACTTTTGTGTGAAAATGAAGGTTTTACAAAGATAACACTTCATGTTTAACATGGGGATTCCCAAAAATTGATTTTTTGTTTTAATTTATATTTATTGGGCTGCCTTAACTGTTTTGGTAACTTACAATTGTGAACATCGTGTACAAGTGGGTTTCTTAAGGGGTTTTGTGTGCAAAACTACACGAGATTTTGAGAAATTGATTTATTCAAATTCAATGAGTTTGTTGTGTGTTTTAAGTGGTATAAAATAAGATAGCTACTCTATATGGTGTATGTGACCAGTAGTGGTGTTTTTCATTAAAATGGATAAGTGTTAAATCCTGAAATTGTTTGAGCACAAAGGGGGAAGCCCGGGTACCTAGGTGGGGCGGATTTGTACTAGTACAAATAGTGGACCGGATGAGTTTTGTCCCTGTTTCACTTAGTATTTGGATAACAACAACTCTAAATAAACAATGTGGATGATGATTTGGGACCACTAGGTTATGGGTATGTTCCCTACTAGTGGCTCGTGCACGAGAAATGATTTTACTATGGTTACATTACACTGAGGTACGAGGTACATGGGGCCTCAGACTATCTAGTGCCTAGGGGTGTTCCCGGTTTTTTTGCTCAGTGGATTTGTGGTATTTGCCCTTGTATTTGGGTGTCTTGAGAATTATAATTCAGTACCTAATATTACTATTTAAATGTGTTAACATGCTGAAAGTTTTATCTTGAAAAATGTTTTGAATTTAAAGTTTCATTTCATGGAATTTGTCACCGCTTTTAATTGCATATTAAAACTGCTTGCTTTTTCACCTTGTATTTCATGCACCTTGGAATCATAGGGTGGTATCCTATTGGGCTTAGGCTCACACCCAACTTACACCCCTTGGGTGTAAGTAGACCTTTTTTTGACCCAGGTAAAGGAAAGGCTAAGGGTGATGGCGGTTCAGGGTGTTAGTCCTCATCCTTGGGGCGGAGTAGTGGAGACGACTTGGGAGTGATGACCCCTTTTCATGTGGAGTCCATGGGGCTGTTTTTTTTCTGTTCCATTGTGTCTTTGGACCTTTTGTATTGACACTAAACCTATGTATTCAGTTCTGGTTTTTGTTTAAACATCGTTTGGTATAAATTTTTCAGATTCAGTTTATTGATTGTTTTTAATTGTTTATGCCTTCATATTCGGGTAAATCGTTCCCAAACATAAATAAATGATACCCGGGAACATGTTCTAGCCCTTGGGGATAGGGAAAGACCTTCAGGTCATGTCACGGATTGGGTTTGGTGCCGGTTTTGGCGGCGACCAGATTCGGTTCGTGAAAAAATGGTATGAAAGGAGGTTCTTGTTAACTCTTTGGGTCATGTTATTTCAGGAAGAGTCAGGATATCATGGAGTTAGGATTGTAGGGACTTGGTATTATAATTATGGGTAGTGTGCCTGATCACCACACCTCATGATAGGATTCATGTTTCCTAGGGAAGTCAGGATTTATCTAATTCCATTGGTTTTCTTGTTTTAATGATGGTTATGGGAAATAAAAATAGAGTTGGGTTAATGGTCTCAGTACGCTCGTAGGGCCTGGCAAGCCATGTGGAGCTGGGGATATTCCCTAGAACACTCTCCGTGACAGTGAAGTGATTGGAATATGGCCGCCAACCATATGTCCAAGTCACCCACTGAAACTAGTTTCCTCCCGTATTGTCTTGTGTTCTTTAGTTTTGAAATCTTGGAACTTTGGTTTTAAACGGACTTGGTTTTATGAATTATAAAGTTTTTGTAAAATGAGTTTCAAATAATTATGGAATGTTTTGATTTATGAAATGGTGGAACTGAATTTTCAGAATTGTTTTGAAATGGAAAATAGTTTGCTTACACCTCTTTTGAAATCCGAAACCATATTGAAGTTGGTTTTCAAAAGTGTTTCCAATATAGTTTTATAAACGATTAAAGGGTGTTTTAATGGGATGTGATGTTTTGAAATTGATGTGAATAACTTGAAAGTGAGTTCTTTTTTTATGTTTGTGTCCTTATGAAAAGTTTCGTAACATGTGAATTGGGATTTTGATCTCATTGTTAGCAGTTTTGAGAAAAAGGTTGGGTTGGTTGAGCATTTTGTTTTTGAAAAGTGGAAGGAATTTTTGTATTAACCTTTGGTATTTCCATGTGTGACCACATGCATGGGGTTATATGGGATGATGTATGGTTGATGGCATGACTGGATGAGTGCTGGGATTGTTATGAGGAGGGTGCCCGGTGTGACACAAAAACATGTATGTGTGAGGCCCATGGGGTACCATTGGTGGATACACTGACTGCAAAACCGTTTGTTTTCAATGAAATAGTTTTAAAGAAAAACATGATGTATTGATGAATAGTTTGGTATAGTTTGTATTATGGTTTTTTGATAATTTTGATGTTGTGGGATGTTTTGAGTCCAAGAACCCCTGCTGTTTGAACTGTGTTTTGGGTTTGTGTTTGGTCGGTGAGCTGTGTTGTAGGGGTGATTAGTGGTCTCTTTTGAAAAATGTTTTGGGATGACTTTGTGGTGGTTCCCTTCATGTGTTTGGATCTGGATTGCGGTATATCACGACCAATAGACCATCTTGGTTGGGTCCTTTGGTTCAATCGTTGGATAAGGTACACCCCATTAATGGTTAGTGCACAACTAAAGTGCAACCCGGATTGTTTTGCCTTTTGAAGACCCTCCTGTTGATCAATATAAGGAATATTTTTTCTTGATATATTTAGATTGTGTCTAAACCCTTTCCTTTCTTTGATTTTTAGATCCTCTTGTAACGGGAGAGTTCTCATGGAAGGTTGACAGAGACCTTAGTTTCTTATGTTTCCTGATACGTCGAAGGTCGATGTGTTCTAGGGTTGTAAGTGTGGATGAGTGTCTCGATGGTGTCTAAGAGGACCTTTGGGTTCTTCAAAGTTTCTTTGATGCATTAATTCATGTTAAACCACCGGTGTGGTAAATATGGTCATGATAAGATATTGTGTCCACTTTCTAGAATTGTGTGTTGTTTGGGGATGTTGTATAAGGTCCCTCTCCATGAATTGTTTATATCAGTCGCAATGGTCATGTTCGGTGATGCCTTATGATGTCATGTGCTCGATTGACCATAGAGGTGAATGTCGTGAAATCCAATGAGAGTCCCTGTTATGTTTTGAGAATGTCTCCCTTGGAAAAACTTCAAAATCTTCCATTTTAGATGAAGGTGAGTGTTGGTGTTCTTTACTTCTATTGTTTCTCACCTAAAGAAACAAGGTGTGATGTGTGTGTATCTTCTTCGCCCTTGTTTCAGTAATATATCGGGATCGAGTAAAGTGAGTTTGGAATGCGTTATGTCTGGAAAACTTATCCGGGATTGCGTTTTAGTTGTTGGTTTCATTGAAAGAAGAATTATTTTTCATGGGGTTTCAAAAGCCTAACTGCGAGGCCGAAGATGCTTTAATCATTTGAGCTCCAGCCATAGGTCTCAGAGAGAAGCTGGCTCTTAGTCAGGGGAAATCACAGGGCCATTTAAACCCTTGTACAAAGTCATTTCCCCAGTATGAATGTTAGGAAGATTTTAAACCTATGGTGTAATAATCATTCTTCTTTTGTCCATGTTCGGTGGAAATAGGTGGAGGGCCGTGTGCCCAAGTCATCACCCAATGTTATTCCCTCCCCCTTTTGGTTTCCACTGAGTCTTTAGAGAAAGGTTTGAAGTTTGTCTACACTGTTTGTGAACACAGTTTTCACTTGGATAATAGTATCCATGCCCCAAAAAACCATGCAGAAAGAAGGATCCCAACTATTAGTTTATAGATTCCCAAACCGTGCAAACTAACCATGTGGTCGCCCCAACTCTTTAAATTTTGGGGTCTTTCTTTACCGGCCAGTGCTGGTTGGTTAAGATGGTTGGTTCTTATGGTGAGGAGACCCACTATGAGTCTTATATAAGTTCTTTTGTAAATTTCTGATGGAAGTATATCAATTGTACCGGTGAGTCAATTTAGGCCTCCCCCTGTTAGTCTCTTGATTATGTCTCCAAAAAATATTGGTTGTCTCTTATGGTGGGGAGCGTATTTGTGTCCCCTCGTACCAGTAACTTAGATTTTTCCATGGTCTTGGCTTGGTGTAGATAGTCTCATTCAGATCTATCTAGATACCAAAATCATTCTTGAGTAAACATTGGGACTAGAGAGCACCCAATGGTTTAGTTAAAGTAAGGTAAGTGTAACCTTGTTCAAAGTTGTTGTTCGTTTGGGTGAATTGCTTGAGTATTGTTCAGATTGTGTTTGAGGAGTTTTTATTTGGGATAAAGCCTGAATGTTCTTGATGGTTTTAGGAAAGTGTTGTATGTTTGATTTGTGAGATTATTCCTTCCTTCATTGATCACTGGAGGTGTTTTGGCCTTTGGGGAAGAAACCTGGCAAGGGAGTACTTCTTGGTTTCTCAGTTGGGTTAGGTTGTTGATTTGGTCTTGTTGTGACTTTCTCGGGCGGAAAGTTTTTATGGTGGGGAGAATTGTCACATACATATCTTATTTTAAATTTAAATATATTTTAATTTCCATTAATTCTTTGTTTTTGGGGTTTCCAATGGTTTTATAGAGAATAGGTGACTTTTCGTGGATTGGGCAAAACCGTGAGCCCAATTCCAGATTTAAAAATAAATTTTGATTCTTTTATAACATATTCATTTTTTAATATTATTCACTCATTCCAACTCCTAAATGTCCTCCCCGGATATATTAACACTAAAATTAAAATATGGAGCCTTTGGAAATCCATAACCATGGTTTAGTTGGGTTTTTATTTAAGGGATTGGGCCTGCCCGGAAGACCATATCCAGTTTTAAAATCTAATGTTATTTATTTAATAACATATTCAATTTTATGTATTTTTCGGTGATTCCAAGCCTAATATTCGGCCCTTACACCCAGCCGCTCCCCCAGCCTATTTACCCCCCTCTTTGGAGCTCATAGGATCTCGATTTAGGGATGAACATCTTAGGGTTTCTAAAATCGGGCAGATTTGATGAGGTATGTTCATTCAATCATAACTCTCTCAATTCATACTATTTTCCCTCCATTCCAATTCCCAAATGACCTAATAACTCTTTTGAGAACATACCCTGAGTTTTGGCCGTTTTCAATTTCAGATACTTGTGTTTTGTGGATATTCATTCTAGATTTCTCAAGTAAGTTTGTCTATTTCTTTTCCCCTTTCAAATTGATTAGGGTTTCATTCTATTTTTTAGGGTTTCCTCCCTTTTTATTGTAGTGAACAATGACCAGTGGGTAGGAGTTCGAACCTATGGTCTAACCTTGGGTTTTCTTGGTCCAATTTTCTATTTTTAGGTTTGATCTACCCTTCTTGAGATGCGGCGGTGGTGCGTTTTTGTTTTCGCACAAAGGATTCAATGGTTTCATTTCATTTGGTAGGTGATTCCAATGTTGATGCAATATTTGTGTATTAGCATGCTGTATTTAGCATATTTTCAGATTTATATAATTTTATTATTGCTACAAAAATTGGTTCTAATGATGTTTCTATTGCAATTGAATTTAAAATGCCTATTTGGTGTGAAATTGGCGGTTTTCCAAAGAAGTGTTTTGTTTGTTTATTTGGGGATTCCCTATAAATACTTATTTGTTTTTATATATCTGTAATAAGGCATAAAATTCTGTTTATAATGTTTATCCCCTTTGTTAATTGCTGCAAAAAATGGGTTTTAATTGTGTTTGTAAAGAAAGTGAAGATTTGGTTCCACTTTTGTGTGAAAATGATGGTTTTACAAAGATAACATTTCTTGTTTAACATGGGGATGCCAAAAAATTGATTTGTTGTTTTAATTGATATTTATTGGGCTGCCTTTACTGTTTTGGAAACTTACAATTGTGAACATCGTGTACAAGTGGGTTTCTTAAGGGGTTTTTTGTGAAAAACTACACGAGATTTTGAGAAATTGATTTATTCAAATTCAAAGAGTTTGTTGTGTGTTTTAAGTGGTATAAAATGAGATAGCTACTTTATTTGGTGTATGTGACAAGTAGTGGTGTTTTACATTAAAATGGATATGGGTTAAATCCTGAAATTGTTTGAGCACAAAGGGAGAAGCCCGTGTACCTAGGTGGGGCGGATTTATACTAGTACGGCTAGTGGACCGTATGGGTTTTGTCCCGATTTCACTTAGAATTTGGATAACGACAACTCTAACTAAACTATGTGGATGATGATTGGGGACCACTAGGTTATGGGTATGTTCCCTACTAGTGGCTCGTGCACGAGAAATGATTTTACTATGGTTACATGACACTGAGGTACGAGGTACATGGGGCCTCAGACTATCTAGTGCCTAGGGGTGTTCCCGGTTTTGTTGCTCAGTGGATTTGTGGTATTTGCCCTCGTATTTTGGTGTATTTGGAATTATAATTCAGTACCTAATATTCCTATTTAAATGTGTTAACATGCTGAAATTTTTATCTAGAAAATGTTTTCAATTTAAAGTTTCATTTCGTGGAATTTGTCACCGCTTTTAATTACATATTAAAACTACTTGCTTTTTCACCTTGTATTGCATGCAACTTGGAATCATAGGGTGGTATCCTATTGGGATTAGGCTCACACCCTACTTACACCCCTTGGGTGTAGGTAGACCTTTTTTTTGACCCAGGTAAAGGAAAGGCTAATGGTGATGGCGGTTCAGGGTGTTAGTCCTCATCCTTGGGGCGGAGTAGTGAAGACGACTTGGGGGCGATGACCCCTTGTCATGTAGAGTCCATGGGGCTATTTTGTTTCTGTTCCATTGTGTCTTTGGACCTTTTTTATTGACTCTAAACCTATGTATTCATTTTTGGTTTTTGTTTAAACATCGTTTAGTATAAATTTTTCAGATTCAGTTTATTGATTGTTTTTAATTGTTTATGCCTTCAAATTCGTGTAAATCGTTCCCAAACCTAAATTAATGATACCCGGGCACTTGTGCCAGCCCGTGGGGATAGGGAACGCCCTTCGGGTCATGTCACGGGCTGGGTTTGGTGCCGGTTTTGGCGGAGACCAAATTCGGTTCGTGACATGTGGAGTGATCCCACCCGCTTTATCCATTCTGGTTGTGGCTAAAAGAGTAAGCGTTTGATGCACTTCCACCCCTTATGACGCGTCATCCGAATTTCATTTGTTTCTTCTGAGTCAGAGTCATCCATCTCCTCGGGATCTATAGGTCAATAGTCAGGAGAAACATCCCAGAGAACAGCTGCATGGTCTTCTTCTCGTACTCCCTATAGATTAGGATCCTCGACATGTGGGAGGAGATCCTCTCTTGCCGCAGCCTTATCAGCTTCTCCCCACCAACTTCTAACCTCGATCCGAAATTCATATATCTATTATACAAAACAACTTTCTCACCAATTGCTTGGGATAGCGAGGGTCAAAGAGTGGGTCTCGACCGGGTCGATGCGGTCACCACCAAGGCATCCACGGATGACCTAGTTTTAGCATCCTGATGATCCTCCAAGGGGATGATTACATTAAAAACAATGAACACACATATCATCTGAACTCTCAGACGATAAATACATGTGTCTAAGGGATGAACATACAAGGGCACAAAGCATCAGCCTCCGGTGTTCCAATTGTTACAGGAGACGTCATTGTAGGGGATCCCCCAGTGATTTTTAGCTCAATGATTGAAATCATCTCCCCACCTTGTTCCATTGGTACCTCCTCCACCCTTCAGATGAAGCTTATTTGTCAGCGACCATTTTCACCTGAATAGGATAATGAAATCTGATTGAATATTACTTGAAAAAAAACGGGTGACGATGGATAAGGGCCGATACATAACTCATGTAGCTTAGTTATGTCTTTAGAAGATCCAATAATCTCACCACTCTCCCAATGACTCCCTTGTTTGGATGTCCCCTAAGACCCTCCACCTCTATGCTCCTCCTATCCTTCAACCCCTCCTTCTCTCTCCTCCTCTTCTGTCTCACTGCCCTCCTGGTCCTCCTCGCAGTCATCATCCTCAGATTACATCTATTCTAGATCAGGCTCTTGGACAAGCATTACCTACATCGGGAGGGGTGGTTCATCACGCCGACCCTGCTGGCGTGCATACATGTCCATGGACGTCAGGTATGTGTACCAATGTTGGATGTTCACCTTGTCCTAAATCCATGTTAGTCCGAACTCTGGAGGCTAGAGTCCATCTCATACTATCTTTTGACAGATGTATTCGATACCCATCGACTATCGTAGGGTCAACCAGGCCGACCATAGTGTGAGGTAGATTGCATCATTGGAAGGATGAAGCAGGTACCTGACCTGATTTCCAAGAAGCACCCTGATTACTCCACGAGGATTTTCACGAGCCCCTATCCCCCCAAACATCTACGACACAGCCACACAATGCGATGTTCTCACAACTATAGCCACTACGTACCCTGGACTGGTTGAACAAATTTTCCCAGACCTTTAATCCCCAATGGATCCTTGCCTACTCTCCCGCTACCCAGGTTCTACACTAGCAAATTTGAGCGATCATACTCGCATCCGTAGAATATATTCACGGTATTCCATAGCCCAATGTTCGGCAAATTTTAATGAATGACCAGCATCCACTCAGGTGGGGGGGGGGGGTGTAATGAATTTCCTTGAGCCGTAAGCTATAAACATCAACAAAATTTGTAGAATAACATAGAGATTCCTCTCCTCTAAGAATTAAGTATACACATTCAATGGAATCCACTGGAGGCATCTGAACTACCTGAAAAATCATGATGGCATGTAGGGATAACAAAGTATGTTCCTGTCAACCCAGTCCACAAGAATCCCACCTATGATGCTCTAGAAGTATTCCCTTTGATCTAGGGAGCCTTTCCCACTGTCTATCATTTGGCCGGCTGGGTTAGGGAACATAATAAAGGTAAAATTGGTGTGATTTCTGATCCTGATCCTTACCTCCTCTTCATTGAGTGTCAGTGGCATGACCCCAACAATATTAAACAAGGAGGGCCACAGACCATTACCCAGAGGACGAATGGGATTTATAATGGTATACCCACCACAGTGAGCCACGATCTAGTCATGAAGTATATAGAAAGGGCTATAGATCATCCTTGGTGAACCCTCTCTCAAAATGCAACCCAAAGTGGCGTAAATACAATCCAACACATGTACTCCCAAATTGAACCACTGATTGGAAGCCATGATGCCATCCATCACAAATGATGTTGGATATACTCCCATCCTCATATCCCTCACTGGAAGGATCCACCCACTCAGGAAGGTGGAAAAAATATGGCATACCAGACAGTTTGATACCGACTTTCATTCACACTAAAGCCCCAAGATGGATATTCCACCACCTCCAAGATCCTCCAGTATGAGCCACTTCTTATCTTATATGCCACAGTCAATAACCATCTTCCCCGCCCTAGCATCATGACATCCAGGTCTTTCTATAGAAATAGTCCGAACCACTTCTAGTATGAGATATTCTTCAAAAAGTCCTTGAACGCCATTATATTCTTGTCCAGCTCTAATAGATGACATATCAAGATGGGTGCCCGTGATCCGTCTCCCCAGATGTTTCCCGTCGGAAATAATTCATCATACTTGTGCCCATCCAAAGGGATTCCACCAATGAAATGAATGTACCAAATGCTAATAACAACCTCCCATGGTAGATATGGAAGTTTTCAGTATTGAGGAACCACTAGGTATACAACTACGGCCTGAGTTCATATTGGTGGTAGAAATGAAACTGTGACATCTACACTTCCTTGAATAACCCAATATGACACATATCGACCCCAAACTGATCACATGTTTTGCGTACCCAACACACCCAGACCAACTCACTTGTAATGTTGCCTCCAGACCTCAAGTCCCAATCCAAAAGATTGACTTTAGTCTCATTAGGGATGCTCTATCGGAATGTACCTGCGTAATGGGCCGGAGAATACTCCGCCACCAGGTTACTTTCCAAAATGGTTCAGGTCCTGGGGTTCCAGATGTAAACATCCATATGTCTGGTTTCTCTATAAGGATGACCATTGATAGTGATATTATACCGAGGGAGGTAATCTTCCAATGTCACCCATGACCGTGGGGTATCGACTTTGAACCCTGGCACAGACACCTCATCTAGAATACTGAAATCCCAAATCGGTTGGTTATCAGACAACACATACTCTTTTTTGGGATGGATTCAACATGTTTAAAAGATATGGTCTGTTAGATACAATATTTTGGGTTCCATTAACGTCAATGATATAAACCATCTCGTCCCTTCGAGAGGAAAACATAGATTCTCTCACAGCGTCAACCCGATTAGTAGCCATCTTATTCTGGCAATTTCCAACGAAGTTTGTGAAAAATACTTCTATGGCGCATGAAAAATCAGGATGAAATGTTAAAAACTGAGGCCAAAGCACGAAAAAACCCGATATTGCGCATAAAACAAAGGCCGATCATGGAGAATTACGCCCAACAGAAGTGGTTTTCGCGCAAGGAAACAGAGTTTTATCGTGCGCGAGAGATCTGAAATTATCATTCGAAAAAAATATATACGGACTAAGGGATTTGTGAGGGTTTTTATTGGTTCAGAGCCTGGTTTTAGTGCATGAAAAATATGGTTTACGTGCCACTTTGTGGTTTTACTTTCAGATGATGTTTTTTCTCACATTGACCCTAGTAGAATATGAAACTTTTCATTTCCCTTGGAATCTGACCTTTGCATACCCTCGCCTATCCAATTATGAGTGGGGACATTTGTAGATGCTCAAAAAATCTCAAGGCCTAAAGAGGGTATTTCCAGATAAAGAAATGGTATATTTCGACCCGATGATCAATTCCGAAGGGACAAGAAGGGCTGCACAAAAACTGCGAAATGTGCGCGAAAAAACTTTTCGCGTACATAGAAAACTGTGGGATCAGATGGAGTTTTTCATGCAAACACGGAAATTATGCGCCACTGATATAGGTGTATAAAATTATGTTCCCCCGACACCCCATATGAAAACATGCGCATGGATGACCCCAGGCAGTGAATCTTTCACACCGCTGACACTGGAACACAATCTTCCGCGCTGACCGACCTTAGCATGGACCTCACAACCTCAGATGCCTATAAATAGAAGGACATGCCTTCAACTTCAGATGGCTGAAGAATCCAAACCATCACCTCTACGTGAAATCCACCTCTCCCATGTGAAAACGACGGATTTCAGGTATGTGATTTTTTGTGACAGGTCTCCCAGGGGTCCACCTTCTTGAAAGACCACCCGGGCTTAACCCTCACCCATATCCCTTTAAGTCAAATCCCTTGTGTACAATCTCTTCCCCTTGCGTGGAATCCATATTAGTTGCATGCAATCCACTACCCTTGAGCGAAAAACCATGATCGGTTCTTGCGTGCAACTACTATGACTTGTGCGCCCATCCTTCTGTAAAATCCCTTCAGTTTTTTGGAAAAAACCTTTGCTCCTCTTTGCACACAAACCACACCAATTGTGCGCACACAGGGTATCTTCCACGCAACTGTTCTGATTGTGTGCCTATTACGTGCAAACCTCCATGATTGCATGAAAAACTCTGGGACCACTCACCCTGGCCATTTCCGCGCAGCTGCTCCATTTGCGCGCGAGCCTCCCTCCTTGTGCATATTTTTTCACAGATGTTTGTTTTCCTTCTTCTGAACATTATCATTGGGCACCTCTAATAGCCAAAACATCTACCTCACTCACCCTTCTCTTGTACAGCCCTCTAGGATCGTATGAATTAGCTTCAATATCCCTTTGGAGGTGATTCTAGTATCGTTTCTTCTCCTCATTCTTCTTCGCATAGGAACGCTAAAGGCTATTTTTTTCGTATACCCACACAAATGTGGAGCCGTATTAGATAACTCCATGACAACCACTAACCATAGCATTGCCTATCCCTTCCATTCCCCAAGGTCTATAGGGTGTCAGTTATGTATGTCCTAATGGTGTAGTGTGAACCCACCTCATCTGAGATGCATAATGTTAAACTTCCAAGTCCCATCGTCCTCATCACATGACATTAAACTGTGGCATAACCCCATGTATTCTATGTGGGATACCCCAAATCAGACATTATTTATGCCCGCTAGTCTCCTTGGGAGTGAGATCCTATTCAAATGGAATGAGATCCTCTTTTTTGGAGCAGTGCTAGTCCACGGGGAAGGGAAACCATCTTGGTGTAATCCCCTGTCATTACTTGCATGAGGTAGTACACCGAATCCTCCATTATACTTTAGTTCTAAAGGCCAGCGAAGGGCGGGATGGGAACCAAGACCCTCCTCTCTTCTGTTCCAAATCCCTCTCCCATTTGGCATTGTCACCATAGGGCCTCCATCCTCGAGTAAGTACCAATCTCCATCTCTGGGGGCTGTGGACCTTGAGTAAGCCCCTATTCCCTCTTTGGGCCACTAACCATGTGTATGAACCACTACAATTCCCATAGACACACCTTTCACGATGTGATGATCAGGTCTCTACAGCCTCTTGTTTATCACACCGAGAATGACTCACATGGGCTTATAGTAAGCATCAACCATGAAATCCTTTATGGGCATCCTAGAGTGTAATCCCTGCAACAATCCTAAACTATGTGGACTTTGATCCTTGCCAAGGTAGGGTACGTAGGAAGCCTCACTGAGGTTCATGCCCAAAACCAACTTGGTCTCGTCCACTTCACATTGGCTCACCATGTAAACCATCCCAATCTAATATGAATTTGATCCTTACCAAGGAAGGGTATGTTGGAAGACTTCATGAGGTTCAAGCCAACCATCCATTGGTCCTGGCCATGTCCACATCAGTTCCAAACCCATCCCGAACGATGTGTACATTTATCCTATCCACGGTATAGTACGTAGGATGCCTCCCAAGGGTTCAATTATATGACCTAATTGGTCCCAGTAACTTCATGTAGGTTCACCACGTCACACCATTCCAAACTACGTGGACACTAATTCCCTACCATGAGAATACATATGAAGCCTCCCAGAGGTTCAATCCCAACACCTACTTGGTTACGACCACTTAACGTCAGATCTCCATGACACCCATCCCGAACGACATGGAATTTAATCCTTGCCATGGTAAGGTATGTATGAAGCCTCCGACAGGGTTCAAGCCCATCATCCATTGATCCCGACCATCATCATGTTAGTTCACACCATCTGGTATGAACTACGTGGGATTGATCTCTTTCTCCAATGAAGGGTTTTTATGAAGCCTCCATGATGATCAACCCCATCTAGCGTTAAGCCGTTGTGACCCCATCCAGCGGTAAGCCATTGTGTCCCCATCCAGTAGTATGGCGTGGTCAATCACAACTAGCGGTAAGCCAGTGTGTTCCCAATTTAGTAGTAATCCATTGTAGTCCCCTTTGTTGGGATACACATCCTTGGTATGTCCTTGTGACGTCATATCAACTCGGGCTGCGAACCATGCATAATCCCTAGTATATCATCAAGTCATTTCCCTCTGCGCACACCATGATTATATACCCCCGTCCTGAACTACGTGGACTTTGATTCCCTACCATAGAGATACGAAGTAAGTCTCCTTGAGGATTAATCCCAATGTCACTATCACCCTTATGTCTACCCTGTCTCATTCTCAATTAACATCACTTAACCACCTACCACACATTCTAATTCTTACCTGGGCCGCCAAGTCCTGGTGAGATTAGGACAATTCACTTCTTCACTTCTCCTAGCAGTAATCGGGTAACTTACCATCAGCTAGCCCCAACATCGGTGTTCCCTCTTGGGATGGCACATATCCAATCCACTCCCATCAATTTCTATTTAGTCCGATCCATCTCTTTTGGACGTTAAACTTGTGGCATACCCCATGTTAACCATGGGATGCTGAGGAAAACCATAGATACATGACCATGGCATATAATTTCCCTTATGTGGCGTCAGATGCCTCAGGCTTTCTCAACATCAATAAGCCCTATAATAAGTGGAAGAAAAGTTGATGCGCTAGTGCTCCAGCATTCAAACACGTCGGTGATGTCTAATGTGACTACTCCACCAACCAAAGGATGCTTCCCTGACACGAACCCCTGGAATGTCCTGACAGAAGCATCATAATTAACCAGTGTCCATGAAGATATGGTAATGGGAAGAGTTTCACAAACAACTTATTAAATCACTAAGGGAGGCCCGGACTAGGTGAAAAGTTCTGAGGAGGAATCCCTGGAAGGAAGAACCGAAATCCCATCATCCCATTCCGATCAAGTTGAAAACATCCATGAACAAGAAATTGATGTCACCTGCGTTTGGAATGAGGGAATGTGGGGTGACAAACAGTGCCTTCTCCCTCGAGCAGACGGACATGCGCGCCCTGGTGAAAGCATCAAAAACAGATTCAACATCGTAATATCCATTTTTTTGCATAAAAAATTTTCATATTATTGATATCCAAAATCATTTAAAATTTATGTTTCATATATTTTTTAATGCCTATGATGATATGGTTCAATAGATAAATATTATTTAGGCATAAGACACCTATTTATTTGAATGATATATAACATTACATATAACATAGTGAAATAAATTTTCCTCACCCTTTTTATGTGTTCTCTAATATGTTATGATGAAACATTATCACATTTACTGTTTCTGTTACAATAACATTCAATGCCTTTGTGGTCAATTTTGGAACCATTATTTTCAAATCACATGACAACTTTTCCATAGTTCCTCAATAATAAATCATATACACAATAGTACTCTCCCATCTATTGACATCACTAGTATGGTCATCATCCACATACAAATAAACTAATTGTTTCCCCAATGAATAGATAAACTTCCTTTGTTTCATTCAATAAGATTTTATGCACTTCATGACTTCGGAAATTTTCTTCCCTATATTATCTATTCAATAAATCCCACTACATGATCAATATATAGTAGGGTCAGAACGTGTAATACATCATGATTTTGATATATGATGATTATATAACCTTTTCTATATAATAATATTCCTCTTATATAATCAGATATATCTTATGAAAAAACATAAAATAGTTTTCCAAGGAAATAGAAGTAGGATCTATTTCGATAATACAAGTCACAACCACTCTGATGTTGTACTATTGTGAAAATATTAAGGAATATACTACATAGTATCCAGTTAAATTAATCCCCATAAATCTATTTTATTCTCTTATTTCATTGAACTCAAAATACATATAAATTTTTTATTTTATTTCGTAAATACTATTCATTCAGTATCTTAAATCATGTATTACATCAACATATAAAATGAATATCCTTCATTTTTTACATAATTGATTAAATAAGAAACATTCCTTAATGACATGGCATTTATCTTTGAACCCTGAGATTGTGTGTTACATACCCCGTGGAATAGTCAGTGACAATAATAGAGATGTAAAACAATAAGAGATAAAAAAAATATTTACTAAAAGTAATAGAAAAATAATGAGAAGTATGTTTCAATAATCCAATAATTTATTTATCTATGGTCATTGAAACCGCCTGATATTTCATAGTTGATAATAAATTAGCGGTGGTTCTACATGGGTTTATTTTAATTTTTGTAAGCATTTATTTTATTAATATAGTGACATATTATTTCATTTTGTGGTGGAATTATTTTTTCTTTTTATGAAATTTAATTGGTGGGGAAAAATTACATCGAAAAATTGATATAGATGTACATATATTTACTATATAACAAGATTAGATGAACCACCAATAAATATGGTAGATGTGGTCTATTTTAGTAGTTTTTATTATAAAAAACTACTATAAATATTAATTTTTTTTTAAAAAATATATTTTAAAAAATGTACAACTAACTAACTAATAAACGAAACACATCCATAAGCATAAAATAAAATAATTCATATACACAAAAACATTATTAATATATCCATAGTCATATATACACTCCCATAAGTCAACCATATTATAAGAAATCTTATGAATAAATAATGTGTCCAATATGAACCATCAACCCCATAATATCACATCCATCGGATCACAAACACTACATCAAACCATCTACATTACTAGAGTCTTCATATGTCAAACTAGCCACACCATGTCATCAGCTAGAATTCGAATGAAATCAATGATAATATTTTAGTATAAAAAAGATATTATAATCAATAATGATTAGATTATAAGGTGTTTCAGGATAATAATGGTAATTCACCTACCTACTAATAACATTTCCCCCCATAATACAAACTAGAAAATTTATAAAACTGAATAAAGAATAGAATATGCATAATATATATTTGGGAATTTTAACATAAAATTTATTATTTTTAAAATAAAATATATTATATTTAAACATAACATAGTTAATATTTCATCCATTATCATTATAAAACATAATCATACCTATTTATGATAAAATTAAAAGCATGGGACTCAAAAGTGATTAAATTATAACAATGTATTCAATTCTTAAATAGATGTTTAGAATTATTGAATTTAATAAATAAAATGATTTTAATATTATATTATAGTACCTTTATTTACATATTTGAAATATAATTATAAAACTATTTTCCTATGTTATCATTTCAATTCGAGGTGTTATTCCATTGTTTTATCCATTATACCCCTGATTTAGTATTATAAAGAACAAAAAATATTTTTATGGTCATACTAGGAAACTAAAACACATTTTATTGTCCAAATAGACCAAAAATTAAAAAAAAATATATAGTCATTTTTATATACATTAACATCATTACAATTCATTATTCATGATTTTGACCGCATGATGTACATTATTAATTACTATGATATCTTTTAAAATTTCTTATTACGTCATTCTGAGTGCACCACATAGAGGATTGATTTTCCATCTACTTTTATACATTTCAAATAATTCACAGAAGGTTTTCCCATTAGTTCATTCCAATCCATGTCCATTATTTATGGGTTTCAGCAGTAAATTAACATTCTCGTTTTTTAAATCACTATAATTGAATTTAAGGGCATTCTAGAAAAAGAAAAATGTTTGTTAGAATGATGTATGTTACAACATAAAAATAATAAATTTATAGTCAAAAACATATAATTGTATGGAACTCCATGTTATTTTTCATGGATTAGACCACCCATCACACATTTTTAAATATTTCTATGTCTTTTTAGACCATTTTTAATTATTTCAAATAACATCACATTTATTATGAACATCCCATCTACTCGTACACATAAAAAATAATTCAATTATAGTTTTCCAACTATTTCACACTAGTCAGAGGATTTTTCTCTGGTTTTGGACATTGTACATTTATTTTATTTTATTTATCAATGTATTAATTATCATCACAGGAAAACCAAAAAATTAATTGAGGTGATTCAGTTTATTACATTTCAAAAAGAAAACTTTTGTTGTTTTCATATTATTTCACTACAATCTATGATAGTTTTTATGGTTTATGTCCTATAAGGAACATTTTTAAAGACCTTGATATCCTAGAAATTTTCTTATTGAGTAATTCCAAGAACAATTCACAAAAAATTGAGATTTATCCATCATGTACACATATAAAATAGTTCAATTATGGGTTTTTCATGAATTAATTTATATCAATTGTTTCATTCTATTTTTGGACCAATTCATGCATAATTTACTATTTTAAAACACTAAAAATACATTTACAATCATATTGGGATAATCACAACTCGCATTTATGTGAATTAAATTCTTTAATTTCAAGAAACAATCTATGTTTTTTATGAATTAATAGCACTTTAAGGTATTTTGGATGGTTTGGTGAAACATATTCCAATTTTTATTGGATTTGATATTTTTAAACATATTATTGAGTCATTCTAAATAAATAACATGTCAGATAAATGTTTTTCTACTCATTCATGTCCCAAATAACTCAAAAAAATATTCCCATCATATTAATCAATTTAGTTGTATATTTATGGTTTTTTCTAATATAAACATGTTTTATGATTTTAAATTTTTAAATTTTTTTAACATAAATAGAAAAAAAATCCAACTTGATTGATTTGGAATTAGTTCATATATTTATGAAATAATTATATGATAATTTTTTATATAATTTAATGAAACTGTAATTCTTTTTTTGTTATTTTGGCCCCATTATGCACTATTTTAATTAATTTCATAACTTTTAATAATTCATATTGATACATTATGATACGACCACATGTTAGGTTGTTGTGAATTCAATATGTACTCTACAAAATTTATTCAATGATAGTTTATCATTACTTCACACCAACCTGAGGTAGTTTTTAATGGGGTTTTTAATTAGACTCATGTTTATGGTTTTAAGCGAAAAATTTTGGCTGCATGTATCCTTAGAAAAATTCATCTTGTATTATTTTGGAATTCCTTCTAATATTTTACAATTGAATGTATTGTTTTTTTCTTATCATTTCATGAAATTAAATTGTTGTTTCCTTGGATTTTACCCCTTGAAACATGTTTCCAAATACATTCATATCTTTTTAAACCTCCTATTGAGTCATTTAGAGGAAAAAATGAATAATGGACCTTTTGTCTACTATACAAATAAAAATGATTCATATATGGTTATTGCATGATTTCACATGAATAAGAGGTCGTGTTGTTTTGTTTTGACTATTTAATTTATTTATTTTTGTTTTTTAATGTGAAAAAATGTATCTATGGGAATACCTATCAAAACATAACTCATATTGGTGAAAAAAATTTAGTTCATTTTATAAATCAATATTTATTCATTTTCTAATGATTTAATTGGTTTCATAAATAAATTTATTCATTTTGACCCCCGGATGCACATTTTTAAAGATATTGAAATTTTTAATATTACATATTGATTCATTCTAAGCACACCACCAATTATATGGTTGTTTCATCTTCTCGTACACATAAAAAACAATTCAATTGTATTTTTTCACATGTTTACAACAATAGTATAACGTTTTATATATTTTTGACCATTACACAATTATATAATGGGTTCAGTACACTAAAAATGTTTTTATGAGCATCATAGAGAAGGAAAAACTCTGATTGATATGGATCCAGTTCCCATGTTTTAGAATTCAATTTCCTGTCATCGTATTATCAATTTATATCACCGTGGGTTTTTTTAACCCCTAACAAACATTTTTCAAATAAATTTGTATTTTTTAAAACAACTTATTTTGTCAATTCAAGCAAACTTCATGTCAAATGGTAATTTTGTATACTCATACACATCATATATAATACATCAAAAGTAGTGCCCTTATATCAGAAATATATTTGGTCGTTTTCTATGTTTTTGATTGTCACGAGGGCATTTTAATGTTATAAAAAACTAGAAATGAAATTTCATGAATTCAAGAAAAACATAAATACGATTGAAAAACCTTGTTTGACACATTTCAAAATTAAATATATTAAAATTTTCATTTAAATTAATTACACCCCAACATCATATGTTTTGTTTTTACACACAGACACAAATTTTTTATGAAATTGGTATCTTTTATAACTACTTTTTGATTTTTTTGAGAACTCCAAACATTAAATGGATGTTTATTTTTTTCAAATACGTGAAAAATAATTTTATAACAATTTTCCCATGATTTTACAAAATTATATGGTCATTTTTTTATTGTTTTTATCATTACATGTGTGTGTTTGTATTTTAGTGAAATAAAAATGTGTTTACATGAATCCCAAAAAAAACACATTTCAGATTGATGTGTTGTTGGTTTAAATATTCTTAAAATCAATCTATGGAAATTGTGTTCTGATTCCACAACACTATCATGTCATTTTTTTACTCCATGATTTATGATTTCAATGAATTTTTTATCTTTTCAAACGTCATATTTATTAATTTTGGAAGAAGTCAAACCATATAGATGTTCTATCTACTAATATACTAAAAAAGTGATATTCATTTTTTGTAGTTTTTCATTCAACCATAAAATTTCCCTCTTCAAAACTCGATGAATTAAACTACACCAACCCCCACCCAATGATGTTATTATGTATTATAATGACACTCTATAATGAAAATATAGTGAATATTCCCAAAATCCATCAACCATAATCACAAATTATTCTCATTTCACTAAAAAAATAACAGAAGAATCATTCTGAAAATGTAATTATGGTTCTTAAGGGTTTACATCGTAGAAATATTGAGATTTATCCTTTTAAAACTATAATTTTATTAAATAATTTTTAAATTATCCATCCATCTTAATATTTTACAATTAATTTATATCACATTATAATTTAATAAAAATTCATTACTATAAATGTAATGAAAAATTAATTACCACAACAAATATGTCATAAACATGATTTAATGTGGCTTGCTAAATAGATCAATAGTAGATAATTTGATTTATTTAGGAGAAAAAAAAGAAATAATTTAAATGAAACATTGAATTATAATAGAGATATTTGGATATATTTTATCCATTCAACTAGGTATGTTGATTTCGTGATGTATTAATTTATTTTTTGTCATTATGATTTTATAATAAATAAATTTGATTGAATGGAAATTGAAGGTACTATCTCCGAAAATTATGTAGGTTCATCTAAAACTCTTCTATTTATTTTCCATTGAATATTAAAAAATATCTTTATTTTCCTAACCGATTGACCTAATTCAATAGTTTTTATAACAAATATCTAGGTTATGAAAAACCATTAGGTATTATAAAAAAATATAAAAAAAGAATGATCTTTTTTTAAAAAACTTTATGAACCTTAGATATAAGGAATGGTTTTCTAATAGTCCAATTATTTTTTATAATTTCAGCAAAAAAATGAATCATTATTTGAAATTATTATTTTTTGTTTCTATTTTACTAATATACAGCAAAAATTAAATTTCTCATGAGATTAATTTTTTTTAATATTGATAGATATCATTCACTGCTAAAGATACATGCCTTAAAATTCATTCTTATAAATCTACAGTGTGCTTGGAGATGTGACATTGAACTCTTTCTGTAATCTACATTTAAAGTATCTACATTTCATAATAATATTATTTATGGTCTATAGGATGTAAAAATTTTCATGGCCATATTATTGATAAAATATATAGAAATATATAACATAAAAAATATATGTTTATTAAAAATTATAGTTATATTTTTTAAATATGTTTGATTGATTTTTTTAATATTACATTTTCTTAGTTATAAAACACTATATTTTTAAATGATAATTTAATTTTCTTCCAATATCTATAATTAATGGAAAGACTCATTATCACTTAAGAAATATACCCATATGTTTTTCTATAGATTGAAGAATCATAAAATTAGGGACCCCAGCTCATCAAATGATATGTCAATTTTTATGACATTCAAGGATCATCAATCTACTTTATTTATAATTATATAAGATATATTGTAATATTTTATTTTTTAAAAAATGAAATAAATAAATCAAAAAATATATTTTTTTATACATTAGTATACATATATGTAATGGATGATCTCAAATGTCCCATAGATAGAGGTGTGACCAACCACTCCATTTTACTGGGTTTAAAAGATGGGGATCTAGCAAAAACATCTAAAGAAGAATCTAGATTTTATAATGTATTTCTTGTAACGTAATCAATCAAAATAATTTATGGTGATATTGGAGGTGGGTTTATTTAATATTATTATGGATTTAGATCTCAAAATTTTTAAATTTTATACATTCCACAATTTAGATATCTTATAATTTATTCAATTTTATAAAATAAGAAATATTATGATTTTTATAAAAAGAAAAAAAAATTATATATTCATGAATCAAATATAGATGAAATTTTTTAATAAAATTTCATTCCAAATATGTTCATTCAATTAATTTTATTGTCATTTCATTCAATGTTACTATCTTTTATTTCAAATAGTATATTTATTTTCACCATCACATGTATGTTCTTTCACTTCTAGATTTTCAACAACAAAACTACTGACAATTCTAAGTTTTATTAGGTTCACTTTCACAAAGTGAATTTTTTTTTCTTCACCTATATCATAGATTTCACCTTCTTTAAAGTGTAAAAAAACACTATTTAATCCATGTAAATTTTCATAAACCTAGTAAAAAATCTTTTCTTGTGAACTGAAGATAAAGAGATCAAGATCTTCATGATCACATGAATGGATCAAGCAAGAGGAGATGAGATATATAAATTATAATAAATCATTAATTATATTTCAATCAATTTTAACCAAATTTAATTTGATTTAGAAAATTGAATAGTGACGAGATAGATTAATTAAATTATTTAAATCAGATTTACATAGTATCCCACTATTGAATGTGCATGTATGCAAATATTTAATTTTTTTAATCATTCATTGTGATTAATAATTTGAAACATTATTCAACTATTTTATGCCATTTAAAATAAAAAAATTAAATACACATCAATAATATGAATTTTATTATATAATTAAATTAAAGGATAACCCTTTAAAAATATCCTTGTAAACTAATTTTATTAATTATAGTGAATTTGGAACTCAAACCCCTATTTGTGTCTATGTTTCAAATATAGATTATGAAATTAATGTATTTTAAATATGACTATTAATTAAAAAATATATATATCTTAGTTTAGTTACTCAAATTCAATCATTTTATGATTTAACCTCTTTCCAACATTTAATCCAATATTTTAAATACTAATGACTAGTTTTCATAATGTGAAATATTGAAGATGATTTCAACATGTACAACATGCTTGAATATAGTATAAACTCTATAAAAATATGAGATTCAATATTTTTCCCTCCAGGTACCATCCATTTGTAAAGTCAACAAAACTTGAAATGTTAACTAAAGATCCATCTAGAATATTTATATTCTATCACGTCAGAATAAATATATCTATATAATGTGGTTATATTTTAAAAATATATTAATGATACATTTCATTACCATTTTCCAACAAAATATGATTTATATTAAATGATTCAAAATCCTTAGAATCATTAAAGTGGTCTTTTTTATTTACCCTTATATTTAGCTAATTTAAAAAAAATACATTTTCATAGATGTTCTCTCAATATATATTATTTATTGATTATGAAATGAAAATTTAATCTTAAAATTAACAAGTCTAAAAATATTCCAATTTTCATCTACATTTTTTTTCCAAATACATTAGATAATATACCTCATAAAATTTCAACATTATTTAAAGAGATTACATTTTATAAATTCTAAATTGATTTTCATTGTTCATACTAATATTTCTGAACAAGATAATATCTTGGTTGAATTTCAAAATTAAATATATATATTGAAAGGTGTGTTCATATAATTGAATTTATGATATTCATTTTAAAATCCCCAAGGACATAAAAAGTACAAATTTCTATTAAAATGTAATCTTTGAGGTTCATAATAAATGTTAAGAACTAGAAAATTAAAAACGGTGATATTTTTTCAAATGGATAAGTTTTCTAGTCCATGAAATTAAAAAATGGTCCACATTAAAGTGAAATTAATTTGTAAAAGTTTTCTACTAAAAAATTTTATGTTTCTAGTCCATCATCCCATAATTCTCATAATTCATTGAATAGAGGTAGAAGGTATACCTATATTTTATTTCCATTCATTTTATTTAATGAAATAATCCTCAATCTGAAAAACAATCCATCATTATACCAATATTTATGGATAGATTATATAAAAATTAAAACATGTAACCAAATTCCAAATGGGCTAATGACATTAGATGTCTATCAGTAACATAAAATTAAATTATCTAATGAAAAATATTGATATAACGAATCAAACACCTTCAATAATGTTGAGACTTTTGGATGTCTCATCAGGACATTATTGTTACTATCATGTGGAATCCAATTCATTTCATATTTATTCTTAGAAGAAATTTATAAACATGACATACATGGTTTTAGTGGAATTTATAGAAATACCATAACAAGTTTATTATTATTCTTATTACTCCGAGTTATTCATTCATTTTTATATTTATTATCTGTAATTTATATCCATTTACTTGTTTGACATATTATGAATTTTAAAATTTAAAAATATTCAGTCAATTATAGAATAAAATCCTTAGGGGTTTTATGTATCCTTTTATAATTGTGTTCAATTATAATGATTTTTTTAATTCGATGGAATGCGGTTGTGATATTAGAATCACTAAATAAATAATTAAGAAACTCTAAAATAATTGAAATTTCATTTTCATAAGTCACACAGGGACACAATATTTTATGTAACTTATGTATAAAAAACAATGAATAATTATAAGAAATTCCTTAACATAGTTCCTATTTTATTCAAAAAAAATCTCAAAAAAATTAGTTCTTTTCAAACAAATTTTAATCAAGATAGACCTGGTCCAGAAAAAATGGCATATTATGCTGATCTATAAATAGTAGTGCCACTTTATCATATAACTACATATACATTATATAATATTTTTTTAACTAAACTATCATCTGGATGTTCACTTTATAATATTTAACAGATATTTATTGATATGAATTTTCATAACATTGGATTCAATATTCCAAACTCCATATGCATATCGTGTGGGATACTATTGGAATATAAAGATCTCAAATACATCTTTTTTATTAAATGATAAGTTTAATAAATATTATTCCCTTACAAATTTTAATCTACTTCTCCATGATTTGTTTTCAGTTTCATGATATAAAAATTCACCCAAACCATTAACATAGAATGGTTTATTTTGAGGTAAATTAATCTAAATTTTATCCATTCATATTGGATTACATATTTTAATTATATACATTAAAAATTAAATATCTAAATTTCTAATCAAACATTTTATAATAAATTCTTAACATTAATAAATTTCCCCACTAACCTTGTCAGGAAATTTATTTGAAAAAAACATATCCAACAAGAAAACGATCAAATTCAACATGAAAAACCTAAAAAATATAAAGTAATAAATATTAACCCTCTTAATAACAAGGTCAAACATCATGGTAGAAGGTCACCTTGGAGAGGATTTGGTAATAGAAAACATATATGTTTGGGATATGAGACAAAAAATGTTTAAATAAACGATAGATATCGGTTTTGAAAATCCGAAAATGGTAAGGGAGGAAGATGATGATAGAATTTTATCAGTTATCTCCCTCATAGGGTGAAGGTTTATCCATGGGGGTAACTGTTGTTGACACTGACGAGGGAAAGGGTATCATGGGAACACATATCGGGGGTTGGGTGGGGATGGTTTTATTCATATAAAAGGATTTATTGATTATTATAACATAACCATTGTGAAATCAACAAACACAAAAAATATAGTCATATTTATAAAAAACTACCAACATATTTTAAATGTTAAATAATATATGTTGTTTACCCAAGGTTTTGAAAATTTAAATTTTCTATATTTTTTAATGTGTATAATTTGTATGAACATAGTTAACAATATATGAATAATAGAGATATATACCTAAAACTATATTACCCCATAAGAAAATTTATGTAATTTATGATTTTGACTTAAAGGTATTGTTATTATATTTG
Organism: Viscum album; assembly: GCA_963277665.1. Taxonomy (NCBI): domain Eukaryota; kingdom Viridiplantae; phylum Streptophyta; class Magnoliopsida; order Santalales; family Viscaceae; genus Viscum; species Viscum album. The sequence continues at coordinate 1,707,829,881 of OY728165.1, read as the reverse complement.
AATTCAGGGGGCATTACCTAGTAAAGGGTTTATTTGTGGTCTTTTTGTGTGACACGATTCTCATTTATAAATTTTCTATTAATAATTTTACTATGATTTTTAGAAATATCATGTATATATTTTTTTACAAAAAATTGATATTTTATTTTCTCCATGAAATTATAATATAGTTCAATATTCATTTAATAAGAATATAATGATTCAACTAGAGAATGATATATCTAATGAGTAACAGATGATGGAGCTGTTAGAATCAAATAACATTGATATATTCAATGATAGGGAATAAAATACTTATCTTCTACGATGGTGAATTTAACATTTATTCATATATAAAATTCCATGTTATATACATTTAATATGGGGTGTGTAAGGTTGAAATATAATGATTTGATGATCCTGGAGAGTTTTCTAATGGTGGAGATGAAAAAACCCATATCAGGGGTTAGTTGTAGTACAAACATTGCTTCCATAAGTGGTGTTAGGACAGTATAGAAAAATTAGTTTGGTTGAATAGTCCATTACCAAAAAGGAAACCGTATATCACCTATTATATTATTACTAGTTAGGAAGGAAAAAATTCATCATTTAGTTCATTTTATGATGAATTAAATATCTATATGTAAATGATGATTCTACGTATCTATATGGTTTATTTTTTTATTAGGTATTCCATAGTGAATATGGGAGGAAATTTTTATGAAAATATTAATTATACAATCACACCCCAGAAAGGGATACGATAATAACTTAATTGTTATTAATTAGTTAAAAATATTCCGATACCTATTCAGTTTATGAATGCAGAATTAGGTTGATATGTTTTGTTGTCTATTTTCACTTATGATAATTTAACTAGATTTTATTCTTATGTAAATCATATATAATTTGGATTCCTATATAAAATATTTATTATTGAGGTGTTTAATTTAGTTTCATGGAAAAAATAGTGATTGAGTATCAATTTTCATCCTCTTGTTGATCAATATATTTTGAGTGAACTATTATGGTGGTCAGGGACATTCTTAGATCAAATATGTTGGAATTAAGAAGACATTGATAATTTTTTGTTATTTTTTTCATAAAATAATATTTTTTACTTCATGATTATTATATAATATTAAAGGATTTATATGGCTTATTTACATAGGAAAATTTCAGGCATATTTTATTACACCGCCACTATGGAGGGGCTAATTCAAGCTATTAAAATTTTTTATAATATCAACTAATTTAGGATTCTTATTCATGTATTAATCTTAATAACTAATATAATATTATATCTCAAACAATTATTATATCCTAATAAATAATATAATCTAAAAAAGTCATGAATATTTTTTAAATAGTTCATAAACTATATTGGTATTTTTTATGTAGATAATTTTATTGAATTTCACTATCATAATTACCAACCGTAACACTATTTTATTATATAAATATATGTAATAAGTTTTTATATAATCAAATTTATCCATAAAGATATGAATGTAAATTTATTTTGAATATTTTCATTATATCATGAAATTTTTTATGGTAATGAATATATGGCTTGGATGTCATATTTTATCACATGAGCTCTATTCAACCAATTTGATCAAATTATTGTTCATAAAATATATTAATGTCATAATACCATTTTTTAATGGATTAATTAATCTTGATGTCATTATTATTTTACTATACATCTCCTTCATTGTAGTCTCAAACTCAAATAGTGACATTATAACTCAATATTTTATAATTTTAAAATTTGGAATAAATGCATTTTGTTTTCACAAGGAGGCCATTATACCTTAATTTTATCTACATTTCACTATTATTTATAATAGAAAAACATATTTTACCAAAAACCAAACTCTTCATGTTTCCAAAAATCATTCTTTTTGGGTCAATAAATAATTCACATTCATGAATTAATGAAAAAAAACATTTCAATTTACAAATGTAATTTTATTTATTACATACTAATTTTAAGAAACATGGATTATGTAATTAATTAATAAATATATCACTTCTATTTCTCTAATATCAACTATTGAATATACCCCATGATATTAGTTTAAATTTTATTAAAACATATATATTATATATATTTATTCTTTTGACAAATAAAATCAAGGATATTCTAGAAACAAAAATATTGAATTACCACTTATAATTATATATGAAATTTTATTGAGAGAAGGTTGAAAACCCCATTAATTTTATAGAGGTCTATAAATTAAAGGAAAGGTAATTTTATTAAATTTATATTTTTGGTGATTTCATATAAAATTTATCCTGATATTGATAATTATTTGGCTATACGTAATTTTGAAAAAATTATTTGAATATATTATATTTATGATATGATATTATATTCCTATGTAATTTGTTTGAGAATGTTATAGATTATTCATTTTAAGATAAATAAAAATTTTAATGCCCCAAAATATCTCAATGGGAGACCCACATATATAATATGATGCTCTAGGTAGTATTTCATAAAATATTTTTTGTGTTATTTATTTTTTGAAATATTTCTACCTTAAAATTATGTAGTCTAGTAGATTATAATTAAAATATTAGAAGTTTGATACAGTTGTATCAAAAATAATAAAAAACTATTCTTGTATATTTTCTATGAATAATTTCTCCCTCCCAATACATATATCTAAATCAAAACATATTTCAATTATTTGTTGTTTATTATATCAAATCATTAAAAAGAGGGATTTTTACAAAATAGATATTTAATTACATTTTTGTAGGTTTTTTCCTTTCCATAAATCTATATTTATATATAAAAATATCATGTATTATTTCTAGTCATTTTTATAATAGTTATAGAAAACTACATACAATTCATGGGTAATGTGTTATATGAAGTAAATTTATAGTATCATCCATTGTTATAAATTCTCAAATTATCATAATTGTTAAAATGGGGTTGTAGTGTTTATTTATATTTTTTAATAGAGTATCAATTGAAAATATTTTCTATGTAATAAAAGTTTTTTTTCCAAAAAAAAAATCACCAGTAGACGAATGAAATAAGTGAGTTCTAGTATCATTGGCATATCAGATTCTTTCTTCATCAGTTTAATAAATAGGTGACATAAGAAAATATTTCCCCCAAGAATGTGGTATTGTACTAAATGAAAATATTTCATGGCATTTCTTCATTCTACTCTTAATATATATATATATATATTATAATCATAAAAACATCATTGAAATAATAATTTAATTCATTTTTTCTTATATAAATTCATATAAAGAAAAAATATTTCTTTAGTAATAAAAATATATTTTTTAGTGACACGCTATTATTTTATAATTATAATGTTAGAACCAAAAAATTTATATATTATATAATTATTATATTAGTAATCCATATATGGAAATAATCTTTATATCCATTTGATAAATTTATATTATTATTAATTTATGAAAAAAACAATTGTCATATTGACAACATTCATAAAAATATATTAAAAAAATTCAACATAAATAAATGTTATTTGGGAATATTAATTGGGAAAATATTAGCATTATTCCCAAAAACATTCCCATGTTTTTTAAACTAAATCATAGAAAAATATTTTCTTTCAAATCAAATTTTTTCATGTTGCATCTCCACAATTATTAATGCCATTGTATTATTAATTAAATATAATTACACATCAGTTACCTTCAATAATATTTCATATATAGATTAATCATTATAATATATTATTGTTAATTATGATAAAAATGTTGTTGTCATATTATTATTATTTATTTGGGTTTATATTGATGTTATATTAACCTAAATTATTTCTGATATATCTAATATTTGATTCCCACCATTTTCTGTTTCGTCTGAGCCAGTGAGTGATTCATATAAACATTCTCCTTTTATTATGATTTATCTTTAAAATCATCATTTTAATTTTTTAATGATGTTTTCAAAAAACATATACATTATTATTGATTCATCATCGGTATCTTAATGTTTACATTATGTTATTCCTTATTTAATAATAAATATACCATCAGAACTCACAAAAATACTTTTTTATTATCTTTATAATGAAGATACATGTAATATTTTTTATAAAATATACAATAATTAAGTAATCATATATCAAAAAAATTAAATTTTCCATACATTCACTAGTTATTTGTAAATAATTATTATAAAATGTTGTAAATTTTTTAAGTCTTGGGTTTTTACTAAAATTTATATCAATTTATATAACCCTAACACATTGATTAATCAATTTTATGTTTATATTAATATATATTGATTTTCTATCCAAAATTACTCTATTAATATACTTTTAATAATAAATGTATTTTCATTATTATTAAATATTGATTTTAGACACTATTTTATTCTATATCCATCACTAGTGTTACATCATATTTAATTCTTGGTTTATTTATATGAAGTAATAATCATTTATGGTAAATCCATTCCATTATTAAATTACAGAACATTGACCATTATTTTATTTTGAGTTTTTAAAAAATTATTAGATAGATCGTTAAATATCACATTACATTCATCATTGAAATAATAACCATAGTTTATGCCTTTACACTATTATAGTTAATTATTAGGGTATAATAATTTTTCCATTTAATTTATTTTTTAGTCAAAGTACCATAGAAATACATATATTCCAAGTCACAAAATTGATATATGCTAAATATATTGTGATGATGATCTTCTAGGAATAGTACATCAACAATTTTAAACTCGTCTCTATCGATGGTCATATTTTTTAATTCACACTATATTAATTGTATAATCATTGATGATAACATTCCATTAATATGATTCCTTAAATTTCATTCCAATATTATTGAATATATCATGTATAAGGATGATCTATTAACCATAATCCATGTTCTCTTTTTCAACAATGTATTTGAGGTCTCCTTGTTCAAATTTATATTATAATTTTTCTTCTTTCACTTGTACGAGATATTTTAATATTTTGTAATATATTATGGTATCACAAAATTGGTTTATACGTGTCTCTATATTAATTCTTCCTTCAATAAATTTATTGAGAAATAATACTTCCATGGAATCTCATTCAAGAATATATTTTTTGATTTCCTTATAGTACAAATGATTTTTTTAATTAATTCAATAACTAATTTTAATTATTTCAATAATATGCTCAGAAAATGAAGAAATATTTATTTGAAACTATTTCTCATTTTTTATGGAATAAAAAATTTATACACATAATTACATCACTTCATAAATATATTATATGAAATTTACAATAAGTTATTTTGTGACCAACTTATCTTTTTACCATAGTAATTCATCATAATAAAATATATTCCTCATCTATAATTATTCTAATAAAAATTGATTTATACTTATTGATATTCTCTCAAATAGTTTACTTGATTGTTAACTTCAAAATTCTATGTAACCTTATCTATTGATTTCTCTAAAATAATTTTCATTTATTGTGTCATGAATTATTTTAAATTATATCTATATCTACATATGCCACAAAAATACTGATATTGTAATCATAACACTCAGGAACTAAGGTTTTTGTTAATCTTGTATATCAGTATAATATTCAAACATCAAATAAATCTTAAAAATTATATATACTTATGCATTATTTTTTTAATTGAAGTAATATTCCTAAATACAATAAATTGGATTATATTTTTATATGATATATAAAATATTTTATCAATTAAAAGTATTATTCCATTGACTTGAATGTTATAAAATATTAAAATATAACACGGGTCTCATAATTTTATTGAACCTCTCATCCTACATGAAACATATCACTCTTGATGTTTCAAAAAATTATTATTTTTTATTTCTTTATCATTGTATTTATTTATCAATTTTTTTATAATATAGTTCTTCTTGTGTACCCTTAAGATACATCATTATTTCAAAAATAAACCATTGTGATTATATTTAAAATCAATTTCAACAAACACAACAATATAAATATGTTCTGAAAAATATTTATATTCATCTTATAATTATTCATATTGTGATTCTTTATTACTATTTTCCCTCCTCATGTAAATTATCTTTTGAAACATCACTTTTTATCTTTTATTAAACACATATTTGTTAAAATTTGTTTGTTAATGATTTCATTTATTTTTATATTTATATTAAATATCATAATACTTTTCTTCTTATTTTAATCCTAGATAACATAAAATAACATGACCAATTATTATATAATTAAAACATGCTAATGGTATCTTACCTTATAACAGAGCATTTCAATATTTCAATTTATTTATAATTAGTCATTTAAATTCATTATTTTACTCTTTATTATCACCTTTATTTAGAATCATATTCTCAATTTATTATAACTATATTTATTTGGTTTAATTAATTTTTATCCCTTCCATCGTTACTCTCAACTCATTTTTATTCAACATTAATTACATGCGACCAAGTGTAACATTACATACATATTTTTTCTTAAAATAATAAAATAATTACTATACCCAAAAGTAGAGTCCATATTATTTTATTCATCAAGATTATTATATCCTTGATTTTTTTTTCATGTCCTCTCGTGACTCAACCACATAAATTATTATCTTAATGAATTCATCTATTCATTTAGTTGAATTAGTCATAAAATATTTTTAAATTATATATAATTAATTGATCTTGTAATTTTAAATATTTGAAACACATATTTTTTCATGAACTACTTATCTCATATTTTTTTATTATTAAAAAATATTTATTATTTTATTATTAAGATTTATAGTAAGCTATAAATAAGGAATTCATAATTTTTTTAAAATTTAATAAATTATTGTTTCTGTATATCAAAAAATATTAAACTGACCACATATACAAATTCCATGTGATTTTTTATAAAAAAACATCAACACTTAAATTGTCATTAAACATATAGACCTGATCAACCTTCAATAAATAAATAAGATGATAAAATTATGTTTCTTGAATATAGGTTATAGTTTTTCCCTTTCAATTTCGGTCATGAAACATTTTTATTTTAATTTTAAATTATGTTATTTTAATGTTCTTACCCTTTGATTTAATATAACATATACATCTCAATAATTATGTTATTCATAGATTATCTTCTCTCCTTGTTACTATATTTATTAGTTAATAATTCTTGTAGGATATATAAACTATAAGGTTTAATGATTTCCCATAAACCAAAATCCTAATAGGCATTCCCAACTAGGTATAATAAGAATTTATATTGGTCTAATGTGAATCATTTATTTTATTTGAAAATTACTTCATATTTGTGGTTATTATCTTCAATAAATTATATTAATTTCCATAGTTTAAAGGCTCTAATTTGCTACTCTTTTGAGAGTTATATAGAGTTATTATATTGTATGAAACTATTTATTTCTCTTGTATACCCCACAGAAATATGATAATAAAATTTTTTTCTATATTTTTTTTAATATAATGGGAAGTGAACAATTAAAAAAATGTTTTTCTTAAAAAACTATATAATCATATTCCATGTGTTGGCCAATTAAGTCTCAATATATAACCATTTTTACACATAATCAACACACTCTATAATTTATGTGTTTCTTTAGGAATTGAGAGTGGTATATAAGAAATAAAATCCATTATCATTTAATATCTCAAAATCCATGGTGGGATATTTTAAAATTATCTTATCCTTATATATTTGAATAGTTTTTTGGTATTAATCATATAAATACAAATAGTTCCCATTATATATGTGAAATATTTTCTAGAGGTAATATAATTTTGGTAATCCTTTTCACAATAGGGTTTATGATATATTGACCACCTCTATTAGGAAAGTGAAAAACTAAAAAATGTTATTCAATTAATAATTAGGTAGACATCAATAGATTAAACCTTACCAACATAACTTGAATAACAGTGGATCATATAAAAAGTAATTATGTAATGTATATGAAATTTATTTAATTTAGAGGTAGGTTAATTGTGTCTAAATCAGACCACTTTCAGATTAAATTATAATATAAAAATACAAGAACATTTTTCTTCTTTATTTAAACAATTATCTAATATGATAATAATTCCTTGATCTTCAACTCAATTTGTCTAAAAAAATTCCCAATTTACATTCATTATTTATGGTATTTTACGTGATTCTTTGATCCTTTATTATATTTAGTTGCTTTACGTAAAACCATAGAAGTAATAAAATACACATGAAAAGGTGTGACTAAGAAAAATTCTTGTTGAATAAGTATATTAAAATTCATCATTTGAGGTATAACACCCTGTTAGAGATTAATAGAAAGGGTATAACATTTTATAAAGAAAAGACCATAATTTATAATTATTTTTCTATGGATGTTTACTTGAGTTTTAGCTATAAAAGAGTCATTATTTGAAAATTAGTTATCTTGAATAACAATTTTATTCATTTTCCATGTACACATCTGACAATATATTTATTTACAACACATATTCAATTAAAAGATTTCACTAAATTTATGGGTTTCGTGATTATGGAATATGGTATCCTATTTTTCACTCTCTAGGGTGATTCTTTTTAAATCATTATTATTTTATATTGTACCTACTTTGAGAAGAATAATTTGAGTTAAAATGATACTTAGTTAAAATAAATGAAAATATGTAATGTAATCCAACAAATCCAAGGAAAAATTATATATCCCATACTGATGTATGATGAGATAACTCAATATTCATTTTTATTTTTCACATATAAGCTTGAATTCTATCATACGAAGTTTAAAGGAAATTCACTATACCATCTTCAAAAATAATGGTGTATTTCTCAAAATTGAGTAATATAAATATATCTTGATATCTTTCCAAAACAATGCTGATACATTTAATGAAATTATCCAATGAATATAAATACATATAAAAGAATACCTTGAATACCCCAAGAAACTCTTCCACGATAATGTGAAGTACCTCTTTCATTATTTACTATGAAATTGTTGGTCTATTACCTATTCAAAAAGAAATTTAATTTCCAAAAAGTATTCTATATTGATATATCAATGTGATTTTTTATTTAGTCACTGGACTACATTGTAATTTGTTTCTTGTAATAATATCCATCAATAAATAAATAAGAAACATGTTATGCCAGCAATTCAAGAATTCAACCAATTCAAGAAAATGGAAGATTTCATTCCTTTTTGTATCATTTATCTTTTTATAATTGATAAAAACTCTCTACATAATTACTATTTTACTATAAATAAATTAGTTACAATTTTTTGTATTGCCACTCCATTTTTAAGAAACCATATTTTAGGGTGTCCCATTTAATTTTAGGTATATAATAGATGATTTCAGAATCCAAAATCTACAATGAATAATTCCAAATGAAATACATCATCAGAGTTGTAAACATCATTTAAAGTTAAATGTCATTCTTCCCCCACTCTTAGTTTCATACATTGTATATGAAAACCTAAAGTATTATACCATTGATGTTATTATTTATCCATGTAGTAACCTTATTCCTTCAATGAATTACTCTTACAGTCTTTTATTCATGGTCATGGGAATTGTTTTACAAACTAAAACTAATAATACTTATCTATCTACAATTAGTTTCATCCTCATTTCATCTTAGAGTTTATAATATTTTAGAAATGGTTGTCTTTTGGTTGAGGGGACCAAATTTCACAAAAAAATTATTTTTGTTCAAATATATTTCTATTATTCAATTAGAAATCATGTCTATTTCTTTTATTTTAATTGTTTTACAGTTCTAAATTTAAAATATATGTCATTTTTCCCTTTTTCATCTAATATTATCTTATTAAATCAATATTCTTTTCCTATTTTAATTATTTCATAAATTAACTAAATCCAATTTTCTCGAAATTTTACTAAAAATCCAAAAATATATTATACAATAGAGTCTATGACTAATTCATATGGAGCATTAAATTTAAAACAATCCCATACTATTATTTTTTTAAACTATTAATATTCAAAAATTTAAATTTAAATTAGTTTTTTAGAAAAATTCTTTGTCATTATTACTGATTGTGAAATAGTATTGATATAAAATTAATTTCAAATGATTTTTTAAAACAAATATTCTTTATTTTAGATTTTTATATAATTAAATAAATTATTTTCAATGTTCATATGTAATTGACATCCATTAAATAAATATCATTAAATATTGACCAAATATTTTCAATTCATAACAAATTTAATGATATACTCTAATTAATTTCTATTAAAAACCAATAGTAAAATAAAAATATCTTTCTATGATATTTTCATAACCAAAAATCATCTTTATAATATTTTATTTAATTTATTAATAACTATTCTCTCAAATAATGAATTATAAAATTTTATAAAATGATCATATTCAATTTGATACTAAATTATATTAACTCTTCTAGATAAAAAACAATAATTTTACGTATTCCCACTATATAATCATAATTTACCAGGAAAAAAGATCAATAATCACAAATTAATGATAGAAAATACATTATTAATGAACATATCAACTAAATGGATCTAAATAACCTGATAAAAAATGAATAGACTAATTAAAATACTTAAGAGGAATAAATAAATTCCATTGCCCAAAAATTTTAAATGATTCTCCCTTACCCCGGTTCTAGACATCCTGCATGTCTCTATAATGTTCGATGTTGGAAAATTTCTTTATGCAAAAAATTAAATTTTCAATTATTTATGAAATCATAGTGTTGTATTATCCACTACATGGTAATGAATGTGTCTCCAATGATCTTATTATCATTGATACACTATACATAACTTATCATCTAACATAAAAGTCTATTAAACTCCCATTATGATTTAATGAACATGGTTTTGTTATAATATATATATTTACTTCTATAAATAGATTCATGTTTGTATAATTTAATTTGTTATGGTCCTTTTTAAAATTTTAGTTCATTTACCAATTCCTTGAAATTATTTTTCGATTATAATAATTATTATATGGTAATTTGATATCGAATATTCCATTATAATTTTCATGTGATGAAAGTATCCTCTTACTCAAAAAAATTATTTTTAAAATTCATGATATAGTTTATTTTGTTTTTTAATGGTTTGTTTGATAGTTGTTAAAGACTATATAACATGAGTCTTATTGAATTCATTCTGCACCATCACTCTATAATCCCCTATTTACCCGGATCCCATATTCAATCACAAATGATAGATGATAGATAATATTAATTATTTACACTATAGTGTTATTTGTGAATCTAAAACTATTTGTCCTCAAAATAAAAAGTTTATAATAGTCTTTTCTGATAAGGGATTATGGTTTCTGAACTAATATTTTTTACATATTCATTCAATTATTTCTGAAAGTCAAAATTTCTAGGTAGAATAAATATATTATGATTAGGTAGTTTTATGTCTAAATATAAATTAAAACCATAGAATATTTATATATATATGAAAATTAATGTTATCAGTACTACATAATGATATTCATACAACTCACCCAAAACATTTCTTTTTAAAAGTAACCTTTATTTTTAATCAGCCATATGAAATTTGATTAAAATACAAAAAAATAAGGGAAACAACATAATATTGATCATGTGACAAAATTTCCTTTTATCCAACCATTTTATAAATGATTCAAATTAATTTTATTTTACATTATTAATACAGGTATATACCAATAAACATGGATCAAGATGACCGATAACTACAATTTTTGAAACAAACAAACATATATAAAGTATATAATTCTTTCCATAAATCACATATTCCTATTGTAACAAAAGTTTTAATCTCACTAATTTCATCTCTAATCACTGACCAAGGTGATCATATCATCGAAACTAATTTCTTGAAAATAATAAACCTATCATTCCACATATTTAAAAAGTTATAATATCTTCTATATTGACGACCATTGTAATTACCACACCATCAAATTATAGATAATTTTCATTATCGTGATACTAAATCTACAAAATATTTATAAGAATCTATTCCTAAATAGTACAAAATGTGAAATGGTTTATCGATGTTTCATCTACTATGAAATACACTATCAAGGAGGACATGTATATACAACAATAACTTCTAATTATGATTTTAAACTATAAATATTACTAAAATCATTCCTAATTCATAACTGAAATTATTCAATGATTTATGTCGATATCCTTAGTTACAACTGTATAACCTAAGGAATGTAATCTCAATAGGTTTGTTTGAGTGAAATCATTTTTATTAATAAATATTTCATCAATGATAATTTAATTACACAATGTTGAAATACAATAAGAAAATTTTTTATATTAAATTCACTCATCATTATACCATGGAATATGTAAAAAGTTAATATTATTACTTTTATGTCCAATATAAATACATTCTCAAATTAATCGATCATTAGAGGGTCATTACTCAATGCCTTAATGAAATAGAAAAATACATTGACATGATAGGTAGGCTCTATAACAAGGGAGAAGCTTCCCCATGAGTTATACAAATCATTTAATTTGTTTATCAAAAAAATAAATGAATAAACACTATTAAAAATATTTATATAGATTTGTTGAATCTACTCATATCTTAAGTGAAAAAGACTATTTTTAATAATCATAAAACCAAACAAGAACTATAATAATTATTAAATGAATTCCTAGGAAAAAATATGTCCTCACCCATAATAAAATCTTATAATATCACTTACCCTATGCTATATTATTTGGATATTAAAATCACACATAAACATTTGTAAAATAACCACTGAAACTCATAACAATGTCTTATCAAAAAATGTTTCAACAATAACAATTGCTATCAAAATCCTTAGTATGAAATTTTTTAATGTTTTTTATAAATGGTTCCATATATTATCTAAGAATTATTATCGAGATTAACCATATGGGGAAGTATGATATAGATAGACTGATCATCCTTTATCTCAAAACAACACATAATAGTTTTCCCATAGATTCTTATCACATTCAAATAGAAATATAAAATTTAGAAAGATTCACTATAAATAGAATAGATTTTTTTAAATATATGATTCTAATTTCATAGTTATCCATAAAATATTACCTCAAAAATTTAATGAAAACACACTCACATAGATCATTTATTGAGGAATACCAACCTAACTATACCTTAGAAAGAACAATCTATGTAGTTGATATTTTAGTAGGTTCATAGAGTCCTTGTATAGAAATGAAAAGTTCATTATACTATATTAATATGTTTCTTATCCTTAAAGGATGAACTCAATTAAATGTTCCCATTTTATTCTAGTTTCTCAATACAAAATCTCAGAGGTAACTATATCTTAACTCCCTCCCTAATAATAAGCTCCTAAAATAAATAATTTACATTCTCATACATACTTTTAATTATATATAATCAATTATGGGGATAATACGGCCTCCAATTTTATGTCTTGAATATACTATTGGTTTTGGATTCTAACAGAGAATGATGATACTGGAATTTAGCTAATTAACACTTGAAATATATAAAAATTTATTGCATTTATCTCCATGATAGTATAATAAATGAAACAATCATCCAATATTAAATTTAAATTAATTATATAAAAAATTGAATTTATATATTTCAATCATATAATGATATATAATAACTATAAAAATCAAGCTTATTAAATATTAAGAATAGTTCAAAACAAATTAAATTCCAAATGAATGAAAACCTGACATTAGACTCATCAGTCTACCAATGATGAATCATCTATTAAGAAACCTCAATGAACCATCTATTGATTTAAAACATCTAAAATGACAACCAAAATCTAATCATAAGAATTATATATTTACCACAAGACCACAAATATTTTTCTATGAAAGTTCCTGAGCATTGGTGAGTTTAACAAACTGATAGTGTATCCCAACTCCAATGAAACAATACTTACAAGATCCTATATATTTAATAATAAACAAATAAAAAATAATAATTAAAATTCACTGCTATATAACTCAATACCACCAAAGTGAAATCTATATTAATCATAATTTGATACAATATGTTATCCTCACTATTTTACAAAATGATAAAGATGATTGTATCTCTCTCAAGATGATTACTATTCATAGTTTATATTAATATATTATTAGAGTTTCTAGTTCCCCTTATCACTATAAGTATCTCCTATAAAATAAGTAATATTTTGGCGACACATAATAAGAAACATAGCCTATGAATCGACCAAAACCCTATCCTTGTGAAATAGTTAGTATTCATGAATTATAATATCCCTCACCCACATAACTAAGCATGAATAGAGTATTTAATTACCACAAACCATTTTTTATATATTAGTGGAGTACATAGCTTCACTAATATGAGTCTCATAACACATCAATCTTGTGAGTATCATACCCCACATCTATTACTATGGATTCTTTCCCTATATATGATAATATCTATCAATGTTGGACAAAAACCCATTCCTTATATGGGGGCCATACTTCTAAAGTGATAAATTTGATCTATGGATTAATAAAACCATATATGAATTTGGTTATCATGGCCTGTTGATGAGTGTAGAGGCTTCAGGAGAACTAGACCCCATGCTTAATGTATAGGAACAATGTACTATTATGAATTTGATTAATAATCGGATTAACTAATTCTATATACTTACCTAAATACCAAAACCTGAAAATTATGTTCCTATTTTCACTTATAGTTCCACATTAATAATAAATCACTTTTCAATGATCTACTATGTTTCCACCATTAAATAATAGAAGTAAATTTTGAACCAAACTATAAATTATTTTCAAAATTTGAATAAGTTATAAAAAACATATATCATTATCTCCCATAACTGGTTTCCTATGTTAACATGTATTCCAATAATCAAATCACTCTATAAAAGAGAATGTTCAAAAATATAATGACATAAAAATAAAATGGGTACATAGATCAACTCACTACCAAAAAAATATAATGAGTTCACACATAAAAGTTCATTCAGAAATATCAATAAAGATTTTAATAGAATAAAATGTCAATCAATTGTAGTCTCAAGTCATTGATTCTATCAATTAGCATAAGGGACCATTGGATATCTCACAAATAGTGTCAAATACACTCAATATCACATTATCCACCTATGTTAATGTGTGATTGATATATTTGAATCGTAATATAATGTGTATATTATCATTTAATATTCGCATGTAAAGCATTTATGTAAATACAAATGTATAGATTGGTTTTTTTATGATCATTATTCAATTTTTAAATCCAATAAAAAGGAATTGTTTAGTTAACCGATGATTATTTAATTACAATTTTTTATTTCCGTGAAATTATATATAGTTTATATAATGATGATACACTATAACAATTACATTTGTAACATAATACACACAAATTTCCATCCCATTTTGATCTATTCTTGTGACGTAGGCACTATAACATTCAATGGAGTGAATACATGCACTTTCATGTCAAAAATAATATATTATAAAAAACAGTATCATTGAAGCTCTAAATTACTCAGTGGAATGCACAATTTCGTTCTTCTTGATAAAAAATATAAAATTATACTCTCAATTATTTTTGACATGAATTGATATAATTTATATCTTCTAATTTCATAAATTAAAATAAATTAGATTTCAAAATTATCATATGTCATAAAAAATGACTATATTATGTTGTATATAACGACATGAACAATATAGACGAATTTTTTTTGAGAATGTATATTGAGACAATATATTATGTTTTACATTATATAAGGATATTATTAGAGTAAATGTAATCTTTTAGGCACAACACATGGTATACCTGTGTAGAGTGAACCATTGGGAATGACATCATACTGATATGACCTCTATTATGATTTTGTTTTTAAGGATTAACCATTTTCCTTTTTTTGACATAGTTGAAACCTATACATAAAGAAATGTTTAAATATATATATAATCCATATATTATTCATGTGATGGAAAAACCCCATCCAAGTGGAACTATTATATATTGAGTGACCATATCCTACAACCCTGGTCCCTGTCATGGGGACCAACATGGATTCCATGCACCAGTAATAGAGATGATGAGACTATTAGTATATTCTTTCCGAAAAATAAATCTTCGAAATACTATGGATGATGTCTATATGGTATCCCTAAAAGAATCACTAGTAAATTTACATCCACCTACGATACTATCTATGGTCATTTGATCCACCACACCACACCCATTACCTAATATATCATTGAGATTAATTTAGTCTCAAATATGTATAGATTCAGTCACTGCTTTTCCAATATGTCTCCCCCACTAATCATGACTCTCCACCATAACAAACTAGTAACACCATTTGATTCATGAACGCTAAATATATATTTTTCACATCAACATAACTTTCCAATCATTAAAAACAACCCAAAAAATATCATAGTTTGTTTTACTATAATACAGAATCTTATTCCTCACCCTAATTTGAGGTTTTGAAGTATTTGACTTCCACCAACTGAGAAGTGTATTTTAATAACCTTACCATCTTAACACCATATGAATTATGTCAAAAAAGTCAATATATCTTTTCAATCAAATTAAATCCATTTTATATTTTTTCATATTGATAAAATTCTTGATTTTTTATACAATAATTCTTATTGTTGTGATAATTTTAACACAGAATATACCATTGTATTTATAACCTGGAAAAAAATTATTTAATTTATTTTAAATTTTTTAATTTTTTTGTGTATATATAACATGGATTAGTGTTATTATTATAAATTTATAATACCTTAATGTTTTACTAATTGTATAGTGAATTTAATGAATTAAGTTTTTAATGAACACAATGTTATAAATAATTAATACAATTTTTAATGGAAAATTGTGTTATTATTATATATATTTATACTAAAAACAAATCATTAATGAGAAATAATGTGTTCTAAATGAAATAAAAACATCACTTTACCTATTAAGATTAATCATAAATGTCCACTTCATGAGTAATGACTACATAACCAATAACTAGAGATAGTGAAACAAAATCATGGGGTTGTTTCATTGATGGTGTAATAGAATCTTGAATGAAAATAGTTAGTTTGGTCCTAATTATGACATTATCCTTGAATTTACATTACAAATCCATGTATTCAAGGTGATATCCAATATAGAGACATATTAGAGAGTTCATTTACAAACTATATACAAAAAATATCCTTATCTTGTTTAAAGGGAAGTGGGAATAAAGTAAAGTAATTGGTAAAAAAGTGAAATAATGAATTTTCATTTCAACCTAGAAAGATAATAATGAAAATTATATATAGTAATCTATACTGATACAAAATTTATATAGAATCACTAAGGTTAAAATACACAGGATATCAATTTTGGGTTCATGGTGGATGGATAAAATTCACACCCATTATCAGATTCGTTCATATTATGTGAAAATGTTCTTTTCCAAAACCTAATGTTCTAAAATAGCTATGTATAAATTTTTAAAATATAACATACTATCCCTTTTAATTAAAATGTGAACATAAACATCAAAAGTGACTATGGTATATATTATTACAACCTTGGAATTTGATAATATCCTTATTTTCTTCATTATCTTTGTAATATCAACTATAATACCAAACTAATATGGGGTGGTCAATACCTAACAAAAAATATTATATATATATATACCTCCAATGGAGCTTCACTAGGAATCCTCAAATGGAGATCCTATACTAAATTGACAAGATGTATTTGACCCAATATCTAGATATTTGTTGGTATTTCAAGATGTTGTTTTATATGTAAATGATTTTGTCAATAATGCAACAAATAGTACATAAAAAGGTTGAGGGAGTGAAATAAAATTGACTCAATTATCAGTAATAACAATATATAATGTTATAAGGTGTAATAATACATTCTCTTTAGATAACATATCAATTGTTACATAAATAAATATATTCCTAAGTGTGCTTTCAAATATTTTTTATGATTCTAATTGCATCCCACGTGAATAATTCCACATATCATATTCTGTGTACATTAAAAATGTTAATAAAAATTACACAATCTTTAATCACATAAGAGAATAGATATATAATATCCCCAACTATATCCTTGAACTGTGGATACAAGACATGGAAATTAATTTAATGTACTAATATTGTTTTCATCAATGGATAATTTTCTTGTGGGTAATAATTGAATATCATGTCTTCTCCAATGGGTAAATAAAATCTATGAAACTATTGATGATTTAATAAATAATTAAAATATATATAAACAAAATATTATATTTTTAAAATTTTCTTAAAATGGGGATTTACTCAAAATATATATTTGGATTAGGGATTGATATCATTATCTCTGCAATGATAAAAATAAATGGTCTACAATACCCATTTACTAATATATTTTAGTTTCCCATAAAATATAAGTAAATCCACCTTAATCAATAATAAGACTTAAAATAAATAAAATTATGGTTTATGGGGTAATATAATTCAAATATGATATATTTTTTATTGGTTTTAGAGATTGATAATCCTGAATAAGTGGATTCACAATTAGATAGATAATCATAACACATGAGAGGGGTACGTGGAACTATTTGAAATAATCATGGTTGAGTTAACATTGAAAAACTAAATAGAATGTATTTTGGTTTAATAGAAGATAACATTTTATGTTTTTTATAAATATATTTATCAATATATGTATAAAAAATATAAAAATATATATTAAATAACACTATAGAATTATTATGGAGTGTCCCCAACCCAGGATTCAATGACTGGTTCTCCATGCCAGGTAGTTACATGACCTCAAGCACGCCTCCTCATATACCAGATGTTTCCAACTAGAATAAATGGTCAAATAGGTCACAAGGAGAGTCTATACTCTCATTACCAGTGTAATCCATGATATATAGTAATTTAACTAATGGGAAAAAAATAGAACAATCAATAACACACATTACTAAAAAATTCCAAAAACTAGGTTGAATCATAAACAGTAGAAAATATATCACTCCATGATACAGTTCAAGTGAAAAAAATCACAAAAGAAGAAAAATATCAGAATCCCCAAAGTGGTATGGACTCCATGTGTATAACCTACCCTGAACATGTCCCATGTCCAACTCAACACCCTAGAAAAGGGCCCTTCCCCTTGTCATGACCTACAAACCTGAAATCTTGTCAGGTACCCTATGGCTTCCCCAACTGGTTGTGAGTATAACTCAGTATTCCACCACCAATGGTGTCAAAAAAACATACAGCAAAAGAAGATACTGCATGAATGTGATTAATGATGAAAAGTAAGGATAAACAGTTCAATGGGTTATCTAGAGTATATTCCTCTTTAATTGCACTACCATTGAGACCGGTTCTCAACATTGACAATTCCTGATTTATTCAATAATTTTCATGTGTTCAATGAATTAGGCTTGTTTGAAATTCTCATGAATATGGGAAATAATTCAATCCATACCTCATTAAGCATCAAATCATAACAATCTCATAATCCTCCCCTCGAAACCTCTAACCAAGTGGAATGCAACAGTTAGGAGAATGAAACTACATCCCCTTCCCTAACCTGCTCATTTAGTGGTGGAGATAGAACCTCGATCTAACTCAACCAATTGGTATAGAACTTGAATTCAATACCCCAAAAAACCATGAAATGTGCACATTATTATTTATCATTCACCACATTTAACCATATTAGAAAAATATAACCAATATTATTTACCACCTAACAAAAATAAAATTAAATGGAAAATTAACATTATTAATCAATCCATTAAAAAATTAAATATTCATATTAAATAACCCCATTATCCCCATTTCCCACTTCTCATTCCTATCTCACTAAGAATGTTCAATTCTAAAGCTCTTCTACAAAAAGTTTCATATTAATCCATTTATCCCTTTTTCATTCCAACCAAACATCTTTTGAGGTCATTACCAAACCCATATGTTTTATGAAAACACCAATTGGACATCCTTTCAGAATATTAAAATATTCATCATGGGATATATGTTCTCTCATAGTGTCCAACACATACTTAAAAACTGTACGTTCAAGGGTTTTCGGCACACCCCATAGGTGGCCCTAAAAAAGGTCTCATCATCCTCGAAGAATTTTGTGAGGATCGCGAGGTTTATATTAGGCTGTTTAGACACTATATACATCACATAATGTCAAAGGCCCCAGGAAATCATCAAAAGAGGGCATGAATAAATAACCTACATACACAAATCTTCCTAAAATCCACGGGATATAACATCTAGAACATCTACCATGAATCCATTAGAGAACCCCCACTCAAAAAAATCATTATATCGCGATTTAACTAACCCTTGAAGATTTGACCAACCCCTCACAAAATAAGAAGGGTTTCACCTTCAGATGAAGATGGGGAAGATATAGAAACCCTAAACCAAAAAAGACAAGATAGATTTGGATTAGCCTTACCCAGATCTTCAATCCACAACCAATGACATTCCAAATGGACCATAAATGAGGGAGAGTGATCATTGGAAGCTGTTGGAGCTTTTTGGTTGTCACTAGCACAAGAGTTGGAAAACGGAGGAAAATATTGAGTGCCCCTTATTTCCCCGTAATGGCATTTTTTAAATTTTTTGATGATTATAGGATGCTTGGTTTACCCTCACGGTTTTCCAAACCATGCACAAACCGTGTAGAGGCTAATTCCCAAAAGCCCTTCCTCTCAAATAGTTTTCCAGACCCTATGAAAACTTTGTGTGTTGCCACTTCCAGCATGGTCTCCCCTTACATAGTTCTCCAAACCATGTGGACTGCCTAGAATGTCCATTTCCCCCTTTTTTCTGTCCCGAACCCCCTAAACACCATATAGAATTCACAAGTACATGGGAAAAAAATAAATAACCAAAAATGGATAACACTAAAACATATTCAAGAACATAATTTATAGAGGAATCTAGGATCTTACAACCTCCCCACATTATAATGGCTCTTCCTTGAGTTTTTCTTCTATATCATCATTGAGTTACCAGGGAAAAGTGATCTGGCCACTGGGCCCTCATATATGATTCTATCTACCATGTTTCTTCCTTAATATTTCCATGATGCCATAGAACATGAAAAATGGTAATGACCTTACATGACAAAACATTATCACTATGATCCATAATATGAACCGAGTTCTCCTCAAAGGAAACATCAACCTCAAGCTCGACATACATGGAATTTACCACATGATATGTTTCAGTTTGATACTGTTAGAGTTCTAAAATATGGAAAACACCATTCATCCCATTATATCAATATGTAAGAGACAGTCGGTAATCCACCAGCCCAATTTTCCATGATCTCAAATGGCCCCACATATCTATGCGCCAACATTCCAAACATTTGAATTTGACGGTTACGCAACCTTGGTGTCACTTGAAGAAACCCACCACCACCCACCATGAACTTCAAAGGTCTTTGACGTTGATCCAAAAAAGGCTTATTCATACTATGTGCCATATCAATATGCATTGGAATCAAATTGAACTTCTCTGATGTCTCCTGCACAAGACTCAGTCTAAATAGCTCAGACTCCCAAGCCTCTAACAAACTCAATGTTGATCTACACAGCCATCCTCAATGTTCCTCAAAAGGATACATCTAAACTGTATCCTGGAAAATATTTTTTTTAAGAAAACTCAACAAGTGAAAAGTGTTTCTCCCACGGACCACCGAAATCTAGAAGATATACTCTCAACATGTCTTCTAGTACCTAAATTATATTATCTGACTACCCATCAGTATGCAGGTGGTAATCCGTGATCAAAAACAAATGGGTACCAAGTTTCTTTTGTATTCCCTTACAAGTGGATGAAGTGAAATGTGGATCATTATATGAAACTATGTTTCTCGGTACATCATGCAATCATACTACCTCTCAAGAATAAAATTCCCCCAACTGGTCGACTGTATAGGTCTCCTAAATTCGAACAAAATGGGCCACTTTGGTCTACCGATCTACCCCCATGAAAAGTACATCATAATTCTGAGGAATCCTTAGAAGACCTACTACAAAGTCCATTGCGAAGTCATTACACTTACACTATGAAACATCCACGGACTACACCATTTTACATGGACGCTGGTGCTGAGCCTTCATCTGATAGAAGGTATAGTATCACACCACAAAACTGGATCATCTTGCATCATCCACAGCCACAAAAACTTCCTATGAAGATCAAGATACATCTTATTCAAGCCCGGATGCACTGCCAACTTTGATGCATGGAACTCGTTCATAAACTCCTATTGTACATCAACCAACACCACAACAAGATCCTGAACACAAGAAACTCCATTAGCACTGAATATATATCTAAACGTTGACTCCCCACCATTAAGAGTTGTCTTCATCTCCACAAACTCTGGATCCACCAACTTAATCTCTCTAACTCGGCTCAGAAGTATTGATTCAATTGCAATTAATTCAAGGATTATCTGCATGTGCCCATCATATACCTCGAAACGCATATTCTCAAACAAGTCCATCATTACCCACTATGTACTGGATTCCTAAACTACCTGATTCATAGTCTTCCAACTCAATGCATCATCGACACTATTCCCTTTCCCTAGTGTGAAACCCAATTCAAAATCAAAATACTGTAGGTACTCGACCCACCATCGTTATCAACGATTAAAATCACACAAAGATAAGATGTATTTGATATAATTATGGTATGTGAACTTCGTGAATGGTTGTCCCAATATGTAGTTCCTCCATCACACCAACGAATTAACCAAAAAATATAGCTCAAGTTCATGAGTAGGAAAATTCTTCTCATGTGACCCCAACTATCTCGACCCAATAGCCAAAACCTGATCATTCTGCATCAACATGATACCATGTCCAACACCAAACACATCACAAAAAATGTTTAATTACTACCTAGTACTGGTAGGATCAAAATCGGTGCGGTAGTCAACTGCCCATTCATCTCCTGAATGTTATTTTTAGAAGCCTCTGACCAATTAAACTCAGCCCCCTTCTTGGTTGGTCATGTGAGCGGTGGATAAAAATGAGAGAAATCTCTAATAAAGCTTTAGTAATAACCTACAAAAGATAGAAACATACAATATTAAATACATTCTTGGGATTCACCTAATAAACCACAACTATAACTTTTTATAGGTCCACCGACACACCTATATTAGAAATGATGTGTCCTAGAAAGTGCACCTCATAAATCCAAAATTGGAATTTTGAATGCTTAGTGGGAAGATTATTCACTCTTAGTGTACTCAAGACGATGTAAAGATGATTAACAAGATTTTCATGAGTTATAGAGTACACCAAGATTCCCTCAATCAAGACACCTTCAAACCAATCTATATATGGGGGGGATATTTGGTTCATCGAGGCCATGAACACCACTAGTTCATTGGTCAAAACAAATAAAATCACTAGAAATTCATACAAACTGTACCTTCTTCATAATGCTAGATGAGGTATGTCAAAAGGTATCAACCTCAACTGATGGTATCCCTATCGCAAATCAATCTTGGAAAATACTGAGGCACCTCTAATCTGATCAAATAGGCCATTGATTCTAGGAAGAGGGTATCAATTTTTAATTGTTATCTGGTTCAACATCCTATAATAGACACATAGCCTCAGTGATTCAGTAAACTTCATACAGAACATCATAGGAGACCCCCAAGGTGATGTACTAGGAAGTAAAAACCCCTTATGATCCAATTCGACCAACTGAAACTTTAGTTCCTAGAGCTCTTCTGGATCCATTTTACAAGGGATAATGCAAACTGGCTCCACTTCTAGAAAAAATTTAATCATGAACTCAACATATCTATTTGGTGGTAACCCTATAAAGTCTATAGAAAACACATCTAAAAACTGGTCTAGAATAGAAGGGAAGATTGGCTGCCATTTCTCCCCATAATCTAACATAAGGCATGTCACTTGTGTTGTGAATTCCCCTAAATACTAGTGTAGTGCACCTACCTGGGCCTCTCATGTATCCCACTCACTACTAAGGACATAATTTCTCCCCTTAAGAGTTTAGAATGTCACTAAACATCAGTTAAAGTCAATATGGGCTTGGTATAACCCCATCCAATCCATCCCCATGATTTAGTCAAAACATGACATCTCAATAGAAAATAGATCCCACCAAAAATGATACACCCATTCTCTAGAGCACAACCCTTACACTACATGATGTCCTAAACTAGTACCCCTAGGAGAGTATCAAGTGATACTACCCCACACGTAGTCTCCACGATTAATCCCAACACAACTACCAACTGAACAGAAATAACAGAATGCATAGAACATGTATCAAATAACGCTCTATCAATCATGGAATCTATAATAATTATACCATGAATAGTAGACAATCAATACTCACCGCCTTCAGGTGTATCTTGTACTACATGGAGATGACTATCCCTTTTACCTTGGGCTCTATCCTGAGTACCCTGCACCGCACTGCTTTGTTGGTAATGGTGATCTCTCCTCGGAGTTCCACATCCACCACCCCTACTAGTACTAACCATAGAGATCCAACTTCCTACATGATGTGGGCTAATCTACGCCCTTCCTACACTTTCTATTGGCCTCTAACCTCTATCATTCCCCAAAAATCGCATGATTCTGTAGAACCACTATACGTGGGCTAACCATCTGCACGCCTGCCACTCAATTGGTGGGCAGGGACACTGGATATGCTTGTGACCTAGCCAGGCACACGAATAGTAGATGAACTGGTCACCACCCTGAGAAGTTTCCCCCCTCTTCTTGCTACTATTTTCACTCCCCCTTGCTGAATGGTTTCAAAGTGGAACTTCCTACTATCAGAAGTTCTGCCAATTGCTCACCTAGAAGGTGCACCAAGTTTACATACTGAAGCTCCCTTTAGGATACCCTCTATGATAATGGATTGAAACAAAACATCCTCAAACATTTTCAAAAAATATATATTCCCATATGATCTGATCTTATGTCTCATACCATCCTAGATGTCTTTCGCTGCGACTGCCTCATCTCCCATTAAAGTCAGAACGAACCGTCTCATGTTCGTGAAATGTATTTCATATTCAATCATTGAAATTATCCATTGATTAAAACTCATAAAATATGTAACCTTCTCCTCACTCATTGTTTTTGGGGAGAAGTGATCAATATACTTCTCCTAAAAAGCATTCAACATCATTCCTTCATCATTATTATTTTCAACCATGATGTCTTTCTAATATTTTTCTTGACCTCTCAGAAAATAGGTTTCCAAATTGACTCACTTCTTGAGAGGATTATATTGGTGGTCAGGAATAGTTTGGATGGAATCTATCAAAAACTCTACTTCTTCTGGACCTCCCTCTCCGATAACAGTCGGAGGGTGATGTTTCTGAAACTCTCCAGTAAACTCAAACATACTTGCTGCAACCCACCCTAGGTCTTGTTTCATCATCAGTATAAAATGAGAAAAGTTCTCATATAACTTCTCTTCCATATTTTATTGGATCATCGTGTTCTTCTATTACACTACTAGTGTAACATTTTCAACAAAGTCCTCATGTCACCCAATCGGCACACGTCTTTGAGGTTGCATTTTTCTACAATTCCAAACATGATCTTTAGAACACAACTATAACACTCTTATGAAATGAAAATGTCACATATATAGAATCATCACATTTCTTGGCCAAACCATTCAACATAGAATACATAAGCAAACCCACTCACAACTGGATCACTACCCTTAGCCATCACTCCTAAGGACATGGCTAACACGAGTATCTAATTTACATGGTTACGAGCCTTATCTTTGATTCCCATTTCAGACAATTTTCCTATTCAATATACTCTTACCACATGTTATTCAAAATTTTCTTCTTCATTAAGAACCATTTTTATAATTACTACTAAACCTATATACCTTCAATTTTACGCATTCATACTATCCCATTAGGCACAATTTCATTGATTTTATGAAAATATATGCATCCTAACCTTTATATCTGGCACACCCATCCCGTGTGTGTGTCTATCATGATGCAAGTCACTTTCCTACATAGGTTCCTAGAATTATGCATCAATTCACAACCTCAAACATTTCTGTCAATGATAAAATATCACAAAACAATAAAATAACACATCATGTGCATCACCCAATGGTGAAATATCATCAAATATAACAAAATACATTAAGAACGACAATCCCCTCCAAGGGTGACTTGCGTTTTCCCCCAAACATGTGTTAGCTACTCCCAACCACGAGCACATTTCCATGTCCTGACACATTCTTGTCCTCCTTTATACCATCCCAAAATAGTAATAAAGAGAAATGAACCTCTGTTGATACCACTTTGTAATATCCCGACCAAGGATCCACTAACCGGTGCCCCTGTCGGGTAGTTACATGACCACAAGTGCACCTCCTCGTATACTAGAGGTTTCTGACTATAAGCAAGGGTCTAATAGGTCACATTGGGAGACTATAACCTCATTACTAGATAATTCCATGAAAAATAGTAATTTAAATTATGAAATCAAAAAGGAACAATCAATAACACACTTATCTATTCAATTCCAAAAATTGGGTCCATACATAAACAAGAGTAAATATATCATGCCATGCTACATTGTCAAGTGAACAAACCCCCAAAAGAAATAAAGTCAAAGAATCCCCAAAGTGGTCTGGACTCCAAGTATGGATCCTCACCCGAACATGTCCCATGTATAACTCAACTCACCTAAATATTGACCTTTATATTATTCTGATCTGAATGTAGGAAATCTTCTCAGGTACCCAATGGTAGCTCAAGCATGGTGTGAGTATAACTCTGTAGGCCACAACCAATGGTGGCTACGAAACATCCATCAAAAGAAGATAGTGCATTCATGTGAAAAAATGTTGGCAAGTAAGGATAGATGTTCATTGGGCCATTCTAGACTATGTTTCTCTTTAATTTTTCTACCATTGAGACCAGTTCACTATATTGACAATTCAATATTTAGTATATCATTTTCAGGTGTTTGATGGATTAGGAATGTAAAATATTCTCAATATTAAGGGAAATAAGTCAATCCACATCTTACTAGGCATCACATCATATGAATCTCATAATCCTCACCTCGAAGCCGCAGTCCGGATGGAATGAAAATGTTAGTGGAATAGAACTTCGTCCCATTCCCTTACCCGTGCATTTACTGGTCAAGATTTAACCATATTAAAACTCAACCCATGGGCTTAGAACCTCAACTAAATACCCCACACAACCAAGCGAGGTGGAAATTATTATTTATCATTCACCCCATTTAACCATATCACAACAACATAACCAAAATTATTTTCCAAATCCCAAAAATATCATTAAATGGGAAATTAAAATTATTCCAAAATACATTAAGACATTAAATATTAATATTACCTTACCCATTTAGCCTCATTTTTGATTTCTCATCCCTATGTCAGTAAGAACATTCATGTCTAAATCTAGTCACCTAGAACATTCCCATTAATCCATTTAACCCTTTTTCATGTCAACCAAGAAACTTCTTAGGTCATTACCAAAACTAAGTGTTTTACTAAAACCCCAATTTAAAATCCTTTATGAACATTTACATATTCATCATGGGATATATTTTATATTGCAATGGCATACAATTACTTAGCAAAATCTATTTTTGGGGATTATCGGCACAACCCATGGGCGGCCAAAAAATAGGTTGCATTGTCCTCCATGCATCCCATAGGGATCACGAGGGATTTATTTGGTTTTATAGACATACTATACAAAACATCATGTCAAATACACCAAAAACTCATCAAAATTGGGCAATAATAATAACAATACATGCAAAAATCTACTAAAAAATCAATGGATATAACTTTTATACCGTATACCTTGAATTTGTTGGCGAACACCCTCTTAAAAGGAGCCCTAGATCTCGATTCAAACAACCCTTAATGAATTTCCCTAAAACTCACCAAAAAAGAAGTATGTGGGATTCAGATGAAGTTGGAGAACATATAAAAACCCTAAACCAAAAAGGAAAGAAATTGGGGGAATAGCCTTACCCAGATCTTCAACCCACAACCAATGAAATTCCTAATAGACATACAATGAAGGATATTGATCCTTGGAACCTCATGGATATATTTCTAAGTCACTACAGTTGAATGGGGAAGAATGGAAGAAAATCATAAGTGCCCATTATTTCCCTATAATAGATTTTTTTTAAAAAATTTAAATGTTTCCAAGCCGCATGGTTTACCCACAAGGTTTTCCAAACCGTGCACAAACTATGCAGAGGCTACGACCCGCACACCCATCCTCTCACACAATTTTGTAGACTGTGCGTACACCATGAATATTTCAACCTCTCACATGGTCTCCACTCATATTGATTTCCAAACTGTGCTCAAACCATGATGACTACTCAGAAATCCCCCATTCCACCCGTTTCATCCCCCGAAACCCCATAACACCCTCGAGCCTTCACAAGGACTTGGGAAAACACTTAATTAACCACAAAGGGGATAAAACTTAAAAATAGACAAGAACATACCTTTCAATGGAATAAGAGATGTTAAATATTGTATGAAATTACTTATTATAAATGAAGGGAAATAATCATTTGAGTATTTAGATACTATTCTTAATGTATTTTGATTATTTTTATGAAGTGATAATGTGTCCAAATAAAACATATATCAAATTTAGGAGGCTTCCTTATTTTTTTTAGCAATTATGAATTTCAAATTGTATGTTTGAATAATGAATAAGTATTAAAGACCATGTATGATATAAGATTCAGTTATGACCTATTTTGGATAATCAATAATGGCTCGGCCACATTGTAATAGTCATCTTGCGAAAATGCTACTAAAACATGGAAAAGTAATGTATTTGTTTGTGTAACTCCCATACTTATTAAGAGTCATGATGAAATTTTTAAGGGTAAATCATGTATTTGTAAGAGTGATTTATTACATGAAAAGAGTCATATTACATTTACTTAAATGATAGTAATCATATTTTTTGGGCTTTATAAAATCCATTATGAGTAAATAAATTACTAAAATAGACCAATTTAGATATCCTATGAGGAATTTAAGACATCATAAAAGTTATTTTTTCTTATATATAATATACTGAGGTGGAAATTTTGATAGGAAACTCTATAATAGAAATTGGAATTCTATAATTATTATTTAAATATTATGAAATAAATATTTCTATGAAAATATTTAGAAAAGAATATAAATAATAAGAACACAGTATGATTCATTTTACATATATGATTTGATCCTTACAGTGATCTTTGTAAGTGTCATCCAATTTTATTAAATTTTTTAAATTGTTATAGACTACTATGTCTTTAAAAATACATTGTATGAATTTAATGAATATTTAAATGGGATGATCTTTTATTTTTCATTTATTTATAAATAAAATGATAGTGTTTTTTTAATTCAAAAAGTGTATTAAAATTTGGTGTGTTTTGATTATTTATTTCATAATATATACCAAAATTATTTAGATCAAAATTTAATCTATTATATTGAAATTAATGGTAGATCATATCTTAAACATTCAATAATTTATAAGTTCATATATTTTGGAATTATTTTAAATTGTAAAAAATGAAAATAATTATCCAAGAGTTTTTATTATTCATTAGAAATACGATGAAATGAGAAGGGTGTTTTCATGCAATATGACTACATGGAGTGGTTATATGATGAGTATAACAGTTATTGATCATGTGAGATTTACCACAACCAAATTTGTTAAAGGAAACTCATATAGAGTTGATTTGATTTTTTTTTTTGAAAATTCTCTAGAATTTATGATGAAATTTATTTCAAAACATTACTAATACGAGAATATTTTTAAAATTACTATTTAAGGGGATTTGTTTGGTTTAAACTATAGGTATTGGGAATATAAGAAATAGAGAACATTGAGGTACAAAATCTAGGAGTTTAAAAGAGAGGATAAAAGTTTAGACTAGGTATTCCATGATTCACATTATTATGAAACCAATAATATATATCCTATAAAAAAGTGGTAAGGTCCAACTAATCTAGAGTCAAAAATGATTATTTGATTTTGATGTTGTTAAAGAGGTGATCCTATTCTATTAATATTATCATGATGGTTTGTATACAAGGTCATTATAATCAATTTCTGAAGGAAATTGAGTACTTCATGAATCTCTCTCACCATATTATAAAGAATATATTACTATAATTGGGGGATTATAATGAAAATTGAGATAATATGTAAAGTCTTCTGATGCATTACGTGATTGATATTCTATGATTTATAAAAATATATTTATGTAAAATATATGACTCCAATTTAATAATCTATATTGTAAATGAGTGGGACCCTATTTAGTGACTATGTCACATAAACATTGCATGTCACCTATATTCTATTGATTAATAGTTTTATTTGGAAATAAATATTTTTATACTTTAATGGATTAAATTCTTCTAGAATATAGTAGATATTTTTTTAAGAATAAATGAAAAAAGATAAAGTAGTAATTATAATACTCCCAATTCCCAGAGGTTTAACTAATTTTTGAGAAACATTAACAGGTATTAAATATCATAGGTTTCCATTATAACCTCCATACGTGGATGGTGATGAATATTATAAATTAATTTATTATATTTTGGTTAACCAATTTGTTTGTAAACAAATTTTCATATCTATAAGAATCTAGCATTATGTTATCTTATTTCTTTTAAATAAAACAATAAAAAAATAGCCACTATAAAATTTCTTACCATTACGTTGAATGATCCAATGAATTTTTATAAAAGTGTAAAATTTTATGTTAATTGAAAACCCCAAGATTGAATTCATATATATATTTATTAAAAATGGATTACATGTATATTATTTAGAATTAAATATCTAATGTAATCAGGTACAGACTATATTTCGTTTATGTATAAAATGTGAGATTTAAAGGGAAAATAAAAAAATATAAAAAATATGTTTTCATGTTGTAATGATATATAATGAAGAAAAAATTGATGAATTCATTAGAATGTTAAATGATATTTTTATATATATTTATGGCTTTGTAGATGATTTAAATGACGACACCATTTTTAAAATTATATTTAATATTATTATAGATAGATTTGCTAAAAAATCCAAATATGAATATAATGATGATCCATATCATTATAAATTCCCCATTTTTATTTATTATATAATGGTATAGATTCATGAATTTAAAAATATTTATCATGGATTACATGGATATTAAATAAAATTATAAAACCAAATCAATGAAGAAAAGGATGAAGATTCAGCTGATTTATATGATGTATAAGATGATTAATACTATTATGTAATAAATTATATAATTTAAAATAAATTCAGAAAAACTAATATAATTTATAAAGGAAAGAATTCTCCAAGTTGTTACATGTGTGTTGGAATTTGTCACATTATAGTAACTAGTCTAAAAGAAAAAAATAATTTTAAAATATATTATAATAAAAATGAGATACATTACTATTGGTTTCTTGTTAAAATCTCAAAAATAGTAAAAAATGAGTGGAAAAAATTTGGATGTTGTTTGGGTGTAAAAAGGATGTTTTTTAAGTAATATACTATAATTAACTCATTATAATGAATCCAACCGGTTTCACAAACATCATTTCTAATGTCGAGAGGTATGAAGATTCCATAATTAGTTAAGAAGAATAATTTGAGATAACATATATGTAACAAATTTTGAAGTCCAAAATTAAGGCCTATAATTAGTAGAATAAAACATTTTAGTGGACTCTCAGGTTGATGAAGAAGGAAAAATAAAATAATAATAAATTTAAAATGATCTCATTAATAGTTAAACTAATCATGTTATTGAAATAAAAATACTCATGGTGAATATTATAGTGAAAGATAATATTATGAATGAACTAAATGAAAAACATTTCTTGAAATTTGAAATGTTAAAAATGACACAATTAATTTTTCTAGCTTTTAAAATAGTGAAATATAATAGATAAGACACCAATACTGATGTATAATTTGATTTTTAATAATCATAATATGTTGAGATTAATTTCAAAAGATGATAGGATAAATATAACCTATTAAAATTAAAATCAATAATATTATTTCAAATATGGGATTCTAATATTCCAATTCTATGAAATCATGTTATATAAATAATGATGAAAAATACACTTCCATATAAAACGAAGTGAATAATATCACGTGAATATATCCAAAAAAATAGGAACACTTTATTGAAAGAAAACAACAACTATAATGTAGTTGAAACAATTATTAATATGTAATATAATATTTTAATGGATCATGTAGTTTCATGGAGGGTTTTAGCAAAAATAGTTTTTTAATCTCGTTCAACATGCCATTTCCTGGAAAGATGCAATGATCAAGGGGTAAAAACTCTTGGATGACAATATATAATTAAAAAAGTATGTTTGGGTTAACAAAATATTTACCAAGTCTACCAAAACAGTATAGGTTTTAATTAAAGGATGATTTCTACTATTTATATGATCAGTATATGTATTTTAATAATTAGTTCATGAAACATATTCTGGAGAAAAATTCATATGACGAGCAAGAAAAATGGATTCAAATGATGAAGAAGGAATAAAATTCATTTTTTGTGGATGATTCTCTAAAATCATGAATGGGATAGAAGCCAAGGATTATTGATAGTAGGTGTTCCTCAGACATGATTATTAAAAAATATATATTAGATAATATTGAAATCAATGTAGGTAGATTAGTAATATTTAGAAATTATAATTTTTTTATAAATATTATAGGATTTTTGTCTATTAAAATGAATCACTGAAAAGAAAAATATAAAACCATAGTTTATATAAAAGGTTACAAGAACAATTTATTTAGGAAAATATATCAATGTAATGATGGAATATAAGTGATTTAAAAGAAATACCCCTTTAGCATAAATATATTAATGGATAGAAGTATTATAACACATGGAAGAAGACAAAGTTGAAATCTATTTAAAATTTTGGATCAAAAAAATTAAATATATTTAAGAGTGAAAGACAAAATTAATTTATGTATCCTGAGGCATGTATATATAATTCAATGAATCATGAGTTAAATCATAAAGTATGGTGATTTAAGAGACCTAAACCAAATAGAAATATATCATATGGGAAATATGTTTGAATGTGAAATTAGTTTAAGGAACTCATGAAAGAGTGATGATGTAGTCCATGATTCCACTAAAGATAATATATACATAATTATATTGTCCAATAAGAAAAAAATTAACAAAGGTGATATATATTTTATAATATTAATTAATGAATTAAAATTGATGGAGGATGTCAGGCTCAAAAGGTAAAAATTTAAATAAAGGAATAAATTTTAAAATTTAAAATATATGATATAAAAATCTATGGGTCTTCATAGAAAGTTAAGAGTTTGATAATGGAAGGGAATTCACTTATTTTTTCCTTTAAATATTACATTTAAATAAAAAAATAAAGAATGAATTAAATAAACCACACAATATGTTGTCTAATGGT
This sequence comes from Viscum album, assembly GCA_963277665.1. NCBI lineage: Eukaryota > Viridiplantae > Streptophyta > Magnoliopsida > Santalales > Viscaceae > Viscum > Viscum album. The sequence goes on along the minus strand of OY728165.1, from coordinate 1,707,796,293 downwards.
GAAGTAGAAAAAATAAAATTATTTTAGTAATGACTAAATGTAACTTTTTAGAATCTTTTTTTTTGAGGTTTGATGTATATATTATTGCATATATATAGAACAAGTTTAATCTATTAAATAAAAAAATGGAAAAAAATAAAAATAATAAAAGATAAAAATAATAATATTTAACTACTTTATAGTGTTTGGTAGTCCTTTTTAAAAGAAAATAAAAAATAAAAAATAAAAACCTTGTAATGTATTAATAAAAAGTGTACGAATGGATATTAATGTTTTAATTATAAAATGATAGAGGCTATATATTATACAATAATAGTTGAAACATACTTGATTTTTATTTTAATGTAAAGTTAACTAAATATCAATGAAAATTATTTGTATAAAATATATAAGAGTTTAAATTTTCTAAAACAAAGAGAATATAGATTTTTCGAGTGAGAATGATGAATAAGTTCGGAAAAGTCATATTTTTATCATTTTTAATTATTAGGTAAAAAATTATGATTACTAAGAGAATAAAATTGATAGATCAAATAATTATATATTTAATAATAATGATTGTTTAGAAAAAATAATCTGAAACCAACAACCTCTCGTGCATCAATTTATAAGTTTAATGCTTGAAAATCAAACTATACTTATTACACAGATCGATCCATGATCTACTGTATAATCAATTGAAAATGGGTAATATATCTAAGGTATTAGTTAATACAATGAATATATAGAGAAAATTTTCACTAACGATATTTTTATTGGATATTAGAAAATAAATTCTATATTTATTATGTGGGTATTATTAAAAAAATCAAATAAAAGGCGAGTATTCCTATGACATATCTGTAGTGGCTTTAAAATTGTTTTCACTGTTGAAAGTGATATATTTATGAGTGATATATTCAATTATGTATATATTAGTATTAATCAATAAATATTCATAAATTCCAACACTTTGGAACTATATGGTATTTATAATGGATTTGAAGTTCACATTCATAAATAACGACATAGAAGAATATATTCTCTTTGAAAATTGTAATGGATTTTTTTCAAAGAATTGATGGTTTTATGGTGTATTAATTAAATATGAAATTATTTAGTTGAAAAAATATAGATAGAAAACATTATTAGTTTATTAACAACTATGTTAAATTATATTTACTATTTGGAATATACACAATAATATTTATATAAAGGATACGTCTATAACTACAGATACAGTTATAGTTTTTATGATGATATAACAATTTTATTTCATAAAGATACATCATATGATTATTTTCTCATGTTTATTGTGATTGATTTTGAAATTTTAATAATGGGTAAAATGATTTTTTTTATTGTATTATAGATTTAAAAATTTAGAAATACATCTTTTAATCCCGATACAAATGGAAAGGAAAATTCTTTTAAAAAATTTAGCATGTATAATTTAGAGAGATATCCTCATTTATAATAGTTTTTAATATTCTAAGAAATGATAAATATAGAAAAAGTGTGAATCAAATATACATCAAGTTAATCATATGTGGAATTATTTATCTAGTAAAAAACAATATATATGTGTCTTATTCAATGAATCTACGTGAATGATATATGTTTGAACTAAAACCATCCCACATGTATAATTCTGAGAGAATTATGTGATATTTTAAAATTTTCAATGAATTTTGTTAATTATTATAGAAGAAATTTCAAATTTAAACTTCTATGAATCATAAGTTTGAATATGGAATGAAATTTTACTAATATAAAACCCACTTCAGGTGGATCCTTACATCTGGGATTTTTTTTGTAATTTTATGGTGTAGATGTTTGTTATATTAAGATAAAATATTGTAGAATATGTATTATATACACATACCTAAACATTGATGTCATTTATTAAAGAAAATCTTGTAGGGTTAATAAAAAAAGTTAAGAATCTACTGAACATGATACAATAATATTACTATGGATTTTCACCAAAAACATACTCAATAATAAATATCAAAACACATAGAAATATGGAATCATTTCTTAAATGAATTAGTGTAATGTAGAGACATAAAATGTTAATATGATTTCACAATGGATTAAATGTAATATTAATATACAAAATAAATTATATGAATTTTTTTAATGATATATGGTTGATAATTCATGTTTGGTTTTCACATATAACTCAACGATGTGGAGAAATTCTACAATAAGTATTTGGATTGTGATTTTATAAGGCAAATATACACCTTTTTTCCATAGGTGATGTATGTGAAACTATTTTTTTAACAGTATTTATTAATGATATATTATTGTTTTTTAATGGTGACGAGAAATTACACAATTAATTTAGAGTGAAAAAATGTAAACAACATGGAAGAAAAATTCTTTTCACTAAGATATATAATTGTCTAAAAAATATTACCTTATACATTTTTGTGATTCTGAGATAGTTAACCTTCTTGAAAGGATATCATTTGATTCTAATAATTTTACTTTTTGTGCTCTTAATGTGGGTTTTATTGATTTGACAATATTAAATGGAGTAATCTTCTATTGAAGATTGAATAACTATATGGAAACATTAATTAATATTTTTTTTTTCAACCAAGATTATGAATCATTATAAGATGATGATATTGTCATTAAAGTATTTTGATTTTTTTTGTGTAGAGTCAATTACCTTGTAAATTATTATATTTATTGGAAAAATTAATTTGATTATATTAAGAAATAATTAATTTGATGTTAAGGATGAGAAATATAAAAATATTAAGGATACTATACATTATAAGATTCATTTCATCCCTACAATGGATAATATGTAAATTCATGACCACTTAAGAAGAGTTATCCGGTGAAATTTAACCTGAGAAGTTGTAATGTAATGACCACATATAAGAAACTATTTCACATAATGAAACGTATAAAAACTATTATATGGGTTTATTATTACGTTGTATGACTGATTTGTGACTTCATAAGATTCATTTTAGAGATTATTGAAAGAAAATAAGAATCACTTTTTGAATCAAATGTGTCACAATTGAGTAATGGAATGATTATAAGTGACATATTGAGATCTATTAATTTTTTTTCTTAAATCATATGAGTCATATAATCATATAAAATATATATTGAGCTATAAAATGGCTAATGAAATGTAAAACAACCGTAAAATAGTTTTAAGGTCCATTTACTCTAATAAAATTGAATGTACTTTGGAAAATTTGATAATGAAATGAAAAAATGAGAGAACATCATAAAATTCCTTTTACTAATATGATATTATCTTTATATGGAGCTTCAAAAGAGTATTCCCCTTAAAAAATTTCATATTTTATATGTCCATAACTTATTTCTAAAAATGAAAAAATATTATGATGAAATTCAGTCTATAATGATGTTTTGTGGGTTTGATATTTTTAAATCACATATAGGTGTATTTTTTTGGAATTATGATGAGTATCGAAATATTTTTCACTATAATTGATTGTTTCATGATTTTTTTTCATACTTGTGATGATTCTATCAGAATATATTCAAAAGAAATGAATTAAAGATCCCTCCATGGTCCTTTAGGAATTTTAAAAATTATATATTTTTATTTATTTTAAATTGGGATCATGGAAGAGAAATTACAAATTTTTTATTAGTTATTTAAACTGGGAATACACGAGTGGCTTCTTACTTTTAGAATATGACTATAGAAAGAAATTAAATGAAAATGAGATTAGTCAATTGTTATGGGACCCTGATAAAGAGAAAAACTGATTGAAAAAATGTATAAAGGATATAATCATTTTATTTGGTTGCAAGAATTCCCTTTATGTGAAACTATAGGTTATTTTAATATTTATTGACTTTATGAATATTGAAAAGTTCTAGTTATAAGTTATAGTCTTTTCAAAACTATCATGTGTGATAATTGAGACTATGATATGTTGGGAAGAAATAAAAATTGAAGCATGTAGTTAAAAAGATGGAATAAGACTTATAGTGCCTGAGGATTAAGTAATTCTTAGCACTAAGAAGCATATCATCATAGTACATCAGGAAGTTAGTAGTTCCAACAAATTTTATTTAAATATTGATTATCATAGGTTAATGATATTTTATAGTTGAGATACATTAAATTCGATAATCATGATGGAAAGAAGATGAAGATCATTATCCTATGTTTTGAATTCTACTCAAATTATTCCATTATATTTCTCACCCAGTTGTGATTAACATGTGACTAATAATGAGTGGTTTAATAATAATAATTTAATACTCTATAGAGGTGTGTAATGCACTTTGGGATTAATAATATATTCTTATAACCACTTGATATTGTAGTGTAATATTTGTAAATCTGGATAATAGCTTTTCATAGTATGGTGTAAGAACCTATATTTGAAAAAACCCTATAAATATTATTTCATACCTATGTCTATTCATTTTCAAATAAAATACAGTAAGTCCTATAGTTCTAACATAGTAACTATAAATATAATATAAAATAAAAGATGATTTTGGATGATGAAATCACCAAAAGAAAACATCATTAATTAAATCCTACTTCTCAATGGTACAACCCTTTCACAAGGACCATTATAAAGACTTTTTTCTATATTATATATATATATGATAAAAATTAGACATTTTCATTTGAAGAGGGTTTCAAATTAGATATGACGCATTTTCTAAACACATAACCAAAACACACATAATTTTTTGTATTATCAATATTTTTTTTTAATTCCAAAAAATGAATATATTACTATGAAAATATTAGATGAAACTTTTTATTATTATAAATGAAATAACTTGGATAACATCAGCATCAATTCCAACATTAGAACTCAATCATATGACTATTTGGATTCCCAAAACTAAGAAATCTCTTGATATATTATTCATCCTAGCTTTTTTATATTAATTAATATTTATAACACACGATTATTATAATTATTCTAAAAAATTTCTTACAAGACTAAAATGTATGGAAATATCATTGAAGCCTATATGGGAATGAAAACATTTTAAAATGTGGTCTCCAATGACTCACCCTATCAATAATAAAAATATCAAGACTTATTTTTATATATTTAAAATTTAATATAAAATGTAAATATAATGAGAATGAATTTAATAATATATTAGAGTCAAAATGTTTCATTTTCCATTTTTTTAGATTTATTAATAATTAATTACTTAGAAACATGAAACATACAAATTCATTACCTAGTAATTTATTATTAATTTATTCTTGTTTATTTATAAACCAACACATATATAAATATATGAATACATAATTTCAATATTTAACATATGTAAAGTATTACTATATGCATAGAAACATTTAATTATATATACACATATAATATAATTATATTAAGATAAAAAATAACATTTTGTTTACTTAGAAGGATTACTTATTTAACAATTTTTAAATGAAAAACATACATAAATCACATTATAATATGAAGGTATTTGAAAATTTATTCCCTTTATATTGAGAAAATATCATAATTGAAGATAAATATCCCACCCCATTAGAAACAATAATGATTCTTATGTTATCATCTTACACAAGAAGTATGAATTTTCTATTATTACACTCTCTGTTTCCTGTTAAATGTCATCATCTTAAACAAAATCCTTATGTTAAACCATGAATAAAAATAATAAAATATTTTAGAATCTTATATTAATTTGTAATGTATAATTTAAAATGATACCATTGATTTAGTATATCATTTATTAATTATAATTATTCCACTTAATGAGTATCGTATTAATATATTTTTACTGAATATCTTATTTTAATTTCCATTAATTTATCAAGAACCAGTAACAAGATTAATTCCACATTCATATTGATAATGTTATAAATGATTTAAAATAATTATCTTCATATTATAAGATTATTTGGAAATAATTATTCAATACGGATTCTGATATATCCTTAGGGAATAATGAAATTAGTTGAATGGGTAGTTGTAAGATCACAGACCTTTTTTCAGATATGTTTTTCCTTTTTCTGGAGATTTAAGAAAAAATGAATTTTATGCAAACATTGGAAGTACACGCCATGTACTTTCTGAGTACATGCTGTGTACTCTTCTCCGGCTCGAGGCCGTGTGATGGTCTTGCCTGGGCCACACACACGGTGTGTAGGGGTGACGTGGACGCAGTTTTTAGCGGAGTATGGAAAAAACCCACTACACGCCATGTACTTTATAAATACACACTGTGTACTTTTATTTTTTTCACTAAATGGACCGGGGTCACGCCTCATCGCGATAATTGTCATCTTCTAGGTCTAGTTCGTCCGAGAGTGACCCATACGTCCGGATCATCGACGAGCTCCCACCTCTTCGTCCGTTCTCCAATTCTAGCACGGTCGATTGCATTGGAACCCTTTTTCATGAGTCTTGTTTCTTGATTTCTCCTGGTTTTCAAGTTATCGTAGGTTGAGCATTTTGTGAGTTTTCTCATATATACGTCGTTCTAGGGGGAATCTGTCATCGTCGTTCATGTATATCGATCACCTAGGATTGATGTAAGTGTTATGTGCCTTTCTGTAGAAATTTGATGAATATTTTGTGAAATTTCAACATTACCATTGAATAGGGTTTTGCGTGTTCCTATTTTTCCCTTATTGTTTTGCCTGAATTGATTGATTTCTAGAGTAGAGGTTTCGCCTGTGATTATGGTAGCTTTACTGTACCTTGGATGCTTGCTATTCTTGTTTTTCATGTATGGCGTTTTTCCAGCTTCCATGCTTAGTCAAAGGACAGTATAACTGCTACCATGTTATGATGCTAAGACTTAGTTTATAGCCAAGTATTTATTGATGTTTACATGGATGATGTACATGCGCGCTGAGCATGTTTTACCTTTCACTTGGGACTGTGAGAACCTAGAGTAGTAGACCAAAGGGAGAATTGACAATAGGGCTTCTCCAAAGTGTCTTTTAATTACGATGTGAGACCACGGGGGGAATTGATGTCGAGTGATTCCTCATAGAGTCTGTAGTTCCTCGACACCGACCATAGAGGGAATAGACGTTGTGTGATTCTCCAGAGAGCCTTTAGAATGATACGAGACTATAGGGGGAAATGACGGTGACTGCTTCCCCAGAGAGTCTATTAATTTCATAGCTAAACTAGAGGTGTGAGACTGTGTGTTCCTCCTAGAGGGTTTATAGTACTTATAGGTTGAACCATAGGGGTTAGGCTATGAGAGCTACCCAGAGGGTTACCTGTTTTCTTCTTGTTGCTGGTTGATTACTTGTGTACTTTATTTGTTAGAACTGTGGATTTTATCTACTTGTGCTTTCCTGTTTACTCCTTCTTTTTATATTACTGCAATGTATTAATTGACGGTTAGGCACATATCATTGGGTGATTTCCTACTGGGATTGTATCTCACACCCTGTTTGGGCCATGATTTTGGGACCAAATAGACTATGTGGTTGCAGGTATAGATATGTTCAAGCGCCCTTCTACTTCAGTTTCTTGACTGCGCTGGAGCTAGAGAGCATGGGACCGAGCCGTGTCTCGTGATGTTGAGGAGGTTATTTTGTTTTCCTTTGCACTTTGTTTTCAGTTGAGTTCCAGCACGTTGTTGTGATTGCTGTTTTCCATAGATACTTGTACCCGCTGCATCATTGTTATTATTACTATGTATATTCATTGATTCCGCTGTTTTGTTTCAATTGTTGTGTGTTATTTACTACTTCCATTATTTATTGTTGTTTTTCGTACCTTGTATACCTTACCGAATGAGGGGATAGTATCCACAATAACTTACCAAGGCCCTTGCTGCTAGTCGGCAGCCTCTGGCATTTGGGGAAATGCGCTTGAGGTCATGTGGTGAACCGGGTACGGGGCACCAGTGGAGGGGATCCGGATTCGAGTCGTTAAAAATTGGTATCAGGAGAGTTCTTTTCTCTTGCATTACTGTTTGGAGACTTTAGCCAGGGATAGAATGGATTCAGTAGTTGGAATTAAGCTGTGCTCAGGAGTAGCTAACCTGTGTACAGGGAAAAGCCATACTACATCGTTAATTGCAGTTTTGGTTTTGAGATTTTAGGGTTGATTTGATTTCACCTAGAGTGATTCACATGACTTGTGCTATTTTTGTTTTGATATTTCGGTTCTATTTTTGTCTAAACCCGATGAGATGAGGGTATTCCATCTCATGCATCATATAGGAACTTGTAGAAATCACATTACATGCATTCTTGCCATGCCATCTAGGGTGCATTAGTGATTTCATGCTGTTGTGATAGACTTCGTGTAGATTATGCATGCTATTGTGATAGATGCTTGAAAGAATCCCTTCTATTATGTTATATATTTGTTCGTTTTCCCTTGTATGTGACTGTAGAAGATGCCAAGATTTGATTGACGAGAATTATGGGCCCTCACGGATCGGAATTTCGCACAACTATGCCTTGTTTTTAGTGTTTCTGGGATTCTGTGCAGTTTCTGAGCTACTACCCAAAAAAATCCAGAATACATGGTCTGTACTTTTTGGATGCACTCCGTGTAGTTTTCAGGCCGTGTCACTGACCGTGTGAGAAGAACACGGTGTCGTGAATGTAACTTTAGAAACATGTCGTGTATGGTAGGTACAAGTCATGTAGTAATGAGCCGTGTACCCGACCGTATCACTAACAACATGGGTCAGGGAAGCTCGGGTAGAGCACGCCGTGTCCAGAGGGAACACGTTGTGTAGTCCTATCCAGGTACTCGGCCGTGTCATGAACAATACAGGCTGGCGTAAACTTCTTTCCCACACACGCGTGTTTGTTCGGAACACGCCGTGTAGTCTTGTTCAGGTACCCGGATGTGTCATGAACAACAGGAGATGGTGTCACCTTCACCTATACATGATGTGTTTGTTCAGAACAGGCAGTGTAAGGTTCATCCGTGTACACGACCGTGTGTTTAACAACACGGGCTGCTAAAGCCTTGTCCACTACACGTCGTGTCCTCAGGGAACACGCCGTTTAGTCTCAGTTTCAGAAAACTGTGTGGGTTAGCCATGTAAGAGACTCGGGAAGGGGAATAGTTTCAAGTACACACCGTGTTTTTGGGTCAACACGCCATGTAGTTGAGGTGTCACATGACTTGTAGGGTAGGAGCACATGCCCATGTCTGTGGTTCAAGAAGACACGCCCTGTAGTTTTTATACACCCCGTGTAGCCGAGTTTTGTAATATTTTGTGTTTTCGTTCCCCTATTTCCATTTCCTACTCTTGTGTTCTCTATCCTTGTTTTCGTGAACTTATGCATTCTTTTGATCTTTCAAAGCTATGCCTCTGAGACATCCTCCGGTCGTACTTCTGTCGTCAGGCAGTGATCAGACGCCAGATAGGGCAGATCAGGGACTTCCTGCCGATCCTCCAGTCCTCCAGCTTTGGCACCAAATGTTATACGAGTTGCAGAAATGGATGCGCAGTTCAGGGAAGGTTTCTTGAGAATGATGCAGGCCTTCCAGGGAGCACCAAATCTTGCCACGTCTATGGAAGACTTGACGCATGTCTTTCAACAGCAGCATCCTCCCATGTTCTCAGAAAAATGAGGACCTCATGCTGTAGAGTCCTGGCTAGAATCCATGCTGACTATCATCGAGCATCTAGAAACGCCTCCAAAGAGGTGGGTCAAGCTCACCACCTACATGCTACGAGGTCCCCCAAGAGGTGGTGGGATGTGATCTCATAGGCAGGTCAGTAGCAGGCTATGGATTGGGAAGGGTTCCAATGTGTGTTCTATGACTACACCTATCCGGAGACCCTGAGGGCCGAACGAGCCTGGGAGTTCATGAACGTAGAGTAGGGTACTATTTCTGTCATATAGTATTTCACTCGTTTCACCAAGATTCAGCGCTTCACACCCCTCCGGGATAGGAGTGGGGTGTTCTTAGCAAGGTAGTTTGAGGATGGTCTCAGGTGGGAGATCCGCTCGCAGGTGAACATCTTCCAGCTAACTTCCATTACTTCCATCGTCAACCGGGAACTGACTGCGGAGCACAATCTGAGATACTCTGGAGCTTCGAGCCAGAACGGTTCTACTTCCAGAGCTAGTTTGACTCCAGATGATTGTATGAAGTACCTAGAGAGCCTACACGTGGTGATCCGAGGAAGCGAGATGCATCATCAGGAAGCAAGGTGATATGCTACCAGTGTGGTTGGTCGGGGCACACAAGGCCGTAGTGCCAGAGGGACCCCGTGGAGTGCCGATCTTGTGGCAAGATGGGTCACCTTCAGTGTTAATGTCAGGTTTTCTCACCAGCAGCTGGTGACCGGGGTTCTTCCATGACTCCTTGTTCAGGAGCATCACCACCAGTTTCTCACCAATCAGGGAACTGGAGTTCTTATGACCGTTCGGGCTGAGGTGGAAGTCGAGGTCATGGCGTTCAGCCACCAACTCCTCTGCACCAACAGGGAGGTTCAACTCAGATTGGTTAGCCAGGGACGTAGGGCTGCGGTGCAGGCCATTCATTCGCCGTGGACGAGACATATCATGAGCAAGATCCCAACCCTTCTACTATTCGAGGTAAAATTTTAGTAGCCTCAGTTTTATGTTCATCCCTTTTCGATACTAGTGTTATGCATAGCTTTATCTCTATTGCTATTGTGGAGATCCTTGGACTCTGCATCTTTTCTTATGCCGACTCATTGACACTAGAAACACCTTTGGGGGGTGAGGAAATCTAGTGTACGCCAGTGTAGAGAGTTCCCTCTCGAGGTTGCAAGGTATCCCATCTTATGGGATCTCTATGTCTAGAGATGACATGCTATGATGTCATCCTCGGCATGGACTGGTTGTTTCCCATCCAGGAAGTCATCGAATGCTATCGCCGCAGAGTGAGTTTCATCTCACTAGAGGGTGAATCTTTTCTTCATAGAGGCGAATGGGATGTTTAGGCAAGTCGAGCAGGACTCGAGCATCATGGGATAGGAAGGGTGACAGCCCAGATTGCTAGTCTTTATCTGGATGACCAGGGGACTCCACAGTTGGACATTCCTCCAGTGGTGGATCGCTTCATGGACGTTTCTCTAGAGGAATTTTTATGTTTTCCTCTGGAGCGTGAGGTAGACTGTTCTATTGAGCTCGTTCCAGGAGCGGCACCAGTGCCCAATCCTCCTTAAAGGATGGACACACCTGAGTTGCAAGAGCTCAAGAAGCGGTTGGGGGAGTTGCAGACTAAGGGTTTCATCCGACCCAGTACTTCTCCTTGGGGTTCGCCTGTCCTATTTGCGAAGAAGGAAGACGATACCCTTTGGCTCTGTGTGGATTATCGGAAGATGAACCAGTTGACGGTCAAGAACCGATATCCCTTGCCGAGTATTGATGAAATTTTTGACCAGCTTTGAGGAGACTGGGTCTTCTCAAAGATCTAATTGAGGTCCGGTTATCATCAGTTGCATGTTAGACCATCAGATATACCTCTGACAGCCTTCACGAGCAGGTACGGTCTATCCGAGTATACAGTTATGTCGTTCAGTCTCACAAATGCACTAGCAGTTTTCATGGAACTGATGAACTGAGTGTTCCATCCTTATTTGGACTCTTTCGTCATGGTATTTGTGGACGATATCTTGGTGTAATCTCACACTCGACACGACCATGCCACACATCTTGAGATCTTTCTAAGTACACTGAGGGAGCATCAGCTTTATTCTAAACTCTTGAAGTGCCACTTATGGATGGATAAAGTTCACTTCTTGGGTCACGTAATCTCAAGGGAAAGAGTATTTGTGGACCCATATAAAGTGAGGGTTGTAGTTTCCTGGGAGCAGCCAAATAACATCTTTGAGGTACGAAGATTCCTAGGGATGGCTGGATAATACAAATGCTTCATTTAGGAATTTTCTCTTCTATTAGCACCTTTGACAGGTCTGACCAAGAAGGGGTCGAAGTTCATATGGTCAGATTCTTGTGAGTTAGCCTTTGAGGAGCTGAAAGGGAGTGTGACGTCAGCACCGATACTTTTATTTGCAGAGCCAGGAAAGAGATACACTATTTATTGTGATGCTTCAGGTATCGTGCTAGTAGCTGAGCTTATGCAGGGAGATGGAGTCATTGCGTATGAGTCTCAGTAGTTGAGGCCACATGAGAGGAACTACCCTACGCACGATCTGGAGTTGGCAGCTATTTCTCATGCCTTACGCTGTTGGAGACACTATCTACTGGGGGAGCACTTTGTGGTCTTCACTGACCACAAGAGTCTCAAGTATATTTTCACTCAGCGTGATCTGAATCTGAGGCAGCGCATGTGGATTGAGTATATACAGTCTTTTGACTTCAAGCTCGACTATACGCCAGGAATGGGCAATGCAATGGCAGATGCGTTGAGCAGGAGAACTCAGGTTCAGGCTGTTCAGGAGGCCAGAAATGAGTGGAAGCTGATGGATCTGTTCTCTGGGAGGCATCTGGAGGTGCACGACAGACATGGATAGACATACCTTTCTTCTATAGCTGTTACCTCTACACTTATTGATCGGGTATGGTTAAGCCAGCTATTAGACTCAGGGGGCCTAGTCCTGCAAGAGAGTGTATCAAGAGAGGACCCTCATTCTGGATGGACAGTGGGTGATGATGATATCTTGTGTTTCCAGGGACGCGTATGGGTGCCAGCAGACATACGCGAGGATCTGATGCAGGATTTTATTCCTCTGTTTGGGTAGTTCATTCTGGCGTCCCCAAGATGTATCGGGATCTTCATCGCCAATACTGGTGGCCAGGTAAGAAGAAAGATGTTTCTGGTTTTTTCAATAGATGGTCTACTTGTTAGCAGGTGAAGTCAGAGCATTAGCGACTAGCATACATTTTATAGAAGTTACCCATTCTGGAGTGGAAGAGGAATGACGTCGCGATGGAATTCGTGACTGGGTAGCCGAGGTCACCTCGAGGGAACGATGCTGTTTGGGTTGTCATCGACAGGCTTATGAAGGTTTCTCACATCCTTCCGATCAAGGAGACCTTCAGTGTTCATGATATGGGATGACTTTACATATGATAGATCGTTCGTCTACATACAGTCCCACACTCCATCATTTCAAACAGAGATGTGCATTTTACCTCTCGTTTCTTGCAAGGACTTCATAAGGCCTTGAGTTCATAGGTACTTTGGAGTACAGCATACCATACCCATACTAATGGAAGGTCCAAGCGCACGATCCAGGTGCTTGAGGATATGCTACGAGCTTGCATCCTAGACTTTGGAAGTTCTTGGGAGATGTATATCCCTCTTGTGGATTTCTCTTACATCAACAGTTTCCAAGAGACTATTTGGATGTTGCTATATGAGGTTTTGTATGGTAGGCCATGCTGATCACCCTTATGCTGGATGGAGGAAGGAGAGGCATATTTTCTGGGACCTCGTCTTGTTCAGGAGACCTCAGAACATATAGAGCTGATTCAGAAGAGTATGGCTACAACATAGTTTTGATAGAAGTCTTTTGCTGATCAGCGGAGACCACCTCTAGAGTTCGTGTTCGGTGATCAGGTTTTCCTCCGTGTCGCACCATGGTTGGGACACAAGAGAATCAGAGACATGGTATGCTTTCATGGAGGTACGTATGGCCGTTTGAGGTCTTGGATAGAGTCGGTCCGGTCGCCTATCAGTTGCAGCTACCTCAGAGGTATCAGACCATGCACGACGTCTTCCACGTCTCTCAACTTCGATGTTACTTTTCAGACCGGTCTCACGTCTGTTAGCCTGAGGATGTCGATCTTGAAGTGGATGCATCCTTCGAGGAGAATCCTATCCGGATTTTCGATCGCAGTACGAAGGGTATCCGCGGGCGGTCTGTTCCTCTGGAACGAGTGCTATGGAAACATAGGCGAGTACATGATGAGACCTGGGAGAGGGAGGCCGATGTACGATCTTAGTTTCCAGAGCTGTTCGGGGTTTCTTCTTCTCTGCCACGTTAGGGAAATTTGGGGACCACTTTTTTTAAGGGTGGAAGTTTGTAAGAAATCGGACCTTTGTTCTTGTATGTTTTTCCTTTTTCTAGAGTTTTTATGAATAATTTAATTATTTGGAAATTTTTTAAGTACATGCAATGTACTTTCTGAGTACACCCCATGTACACTTCTCCGACTCGAAGCCATGTGCTGGCCGTGCCCGGGCCACACACACGTTGTGTAGGGGTGATGTGGAGGCATTTTTTAGAGAAGTACGAAAAAACCCACTACACACCATGTAATTTTTTTTTCACTAAACGGACCGGGGTCGTGCCTCATCACAATAATTGTATTTTTCTAGGTCTAGTTAGTCCGAGAGTGACCTGTACTGCCAGATCTTTGATGAGCTCCCGTCTCTTTGTCCGTTATCCGATTTGAGTGCGGTAGATTGTGTTGGAATCGCAGTGGTGTGCTCTCACTTATTCTTGAGTTTTGTTTCATGATTCCTCCTGGTATTCAAGTTATCGAATGTTGAGTGTTTTTTGTGTTTTCTCAGATCTACGTCATTCTAAGGGGAACCTGTCGTCGTCATTCATGTATATCGATCTCCTAGGATCTAGGTAGGTCGTTTGTTCCTTTCCGTAGAATGTTGATGAATATTTTGTGCAATTTCCACTGATACCCTTGAACGGGGTATTACGTGTTCATGTTATGCCCTCGTTGTATTACATGCTTTTCATGATTGCTAGGGTAGATGTTTTTCCTATGATTATGGTAGCTTTACTGTACCTTGGATGTTTTCTATGCTTATTCCAACTGTTTGGCTTTTTGGAAGTTGTAATGCTCTTTCATAGGACTGTGGAACTGCTACCTTGTTATACTTATGAGACTTAGTTTATAGCCAAGTAGTTTATGAGGTTTACATGGATGATGTACATGCACGCTGAACATGTTTTACCTTCTACTCAGGACTATGATAACCTTGAGTAGTAGACCAAAGGAAGAATTGATGGAAGAGATTCTCCAGAGTGTCTTCTAATTACGATGCGAGACCACAGGGGGAATTGACGTTGAGTGCTTCCTCAGAGAGTCTGTAGTTACTCGAGATGGGCCACATGGGGCATAGACATTGAGTGCTTCCCCAAAGAGCCTTTAGCATGATACGAGACTATACGGTGAATTGACGGTGAGTGTTTCCCTAGGGAGTCTATTAATTTCATAGCTGAACCATAGGGGCGAGACTATGTGTGCCTCCTAGATAGTTGCTAGTACTTATAGTTTGAACCACATGGGTTAGGATGTGAGAGCTACCTAGAGGGTTACCTGGTTTCTTCTTGTTGCTGGCTATTTACTTGTGTACTTTATTTGTTAGAACTATGGATTGTAGCTGCTTGAGATTTCCTATTTACTACTTCTTGATATATTACTGCGATGTATTTGTTGACTATTAGGCACAGATATTTGGGTGATTGCCTTCTGGGATTGTATCACACACCCTATTTGGGCCATGCTTTTGGGCCCAAACAGACTATGTGGTTTCAGGTATAGATCAGGGAAAGATCCCTTCTACTTCAGGTTCTTGATTGCGCTGGAGCTGGAGATCATGGGACCGAGCCATGGATCGCGATGCTAAGGAGTTTATTTTGTTTACCTTTGCACTTTATTTTCAGTTGTGTTCCAGCTCGTTGTGGTGTTTGCTATTTTCCATAGATACTCGTACCTGCTGCATCATTGTTATCATCGCTATGTATATTCATTGCTTCTGCTGATTGGTTTCAGTTGTTGCGTGTGGTTTACTAATTACACTACTTATTGTTGTTTTTATTACGTTGTATACCTTAATGAATGAGGGAATAGTTTCCCAAATAACATACCAAGGCCCTCGCTACTAGTTGGCAGCCTCTGGTGTTTGGAGAAATGCACTTAAGGTTATGTGATGAACCGGGTACAGGGCACCAGTGGAGGGGCTCCAGATTCGGGTCGTTATAGTAGTGATATAATCTATATCAACATATAGAATCTTAGTTAAATGGTTTAATTTTTCTAATTCCAATATTGTATATTTCGTTGTCCATATAGATAATTTCTAACAGTTGGAATTTAAAATATATTAACACAGTTTCTATAATTTCATAGTACGAATTTAATTTTTTAGGGGTTCATAACACATGAAATGGAAAAATATCATTTGGATTTATACTTGTGGAGAAATGTGATGTCTCAATACTAGTTATATAATGTTTATTTGGTTTACATGATGTTAATATTAGTTTTGTAAAAGAAATTTTCACAGAATAATTGAAATAAGGATCTATTTGATGATATCCTCACCTTAAATTAGTCTTTGATATCTAATATCATATTAATCATATAGGAAATAATATCGACACCATTATCAATAAAACAATTATACACAGCTTCTAAAGAATAATAATAACACCATATTCATTATTAGTGATACTAGATTTAATATAATTTAAAAAAACCTATAGTTTCTTTCCTTGTTATATTGATAACTAGACCAGATTTTTCCTTAGACCATTTTAAAAAGTGTTAACATTTCTATAAATTTTAATTTTAAATTATGTTTAACTTCAGTTTTTCAATTAATATTTTAAATATATAAACTATAAATATTCGTAGGGGAAATGATTATTTATGCATTAAGATCTATTTTAATTGGTTTTAAATATATTTAATTTTAAATTATATTTACCTATAAAAATTCGATAAAACACCTCATTATTTTGGAATATAATTTTGTATAAATTTATATTCTATTTGATGACATCTATTACATGAAACACTGAATAGAAATTAATCATTATATATTAGATTAATATTTTTTTATGAAATTTAATAATAATAAATCTGATGTTAAATTAAAAAAGAAAAAATATTTAAATCCAAGAAAATTGGGCTACTAAATCCTATCTCTTTAAAAGAATATTTTCCAATTAATGTAGTTTTCTCTTTTTATATAGTATTTTCATTTTAAAGATATAATTTTAAAATATAAAATTTAATTACTAAAAAATAAATTATATTTTAAAATAATAATGTCAATATTATCTTAGGATGAATTCATGATATTTTTCTAAAATGAAATTTTTTAGGTGAATAGTGAAAATAAATCGATTTTCTCAATACCGTTTGTTTTATAATGATTTTATAATAAAATAATAAATAAAAATTTATTCAATCAATGTTTCCTTATAAATATGTATGTAATTGAAAAATAAACCATTCAAAAATAAATCTAATATGAATTATTGAAATATATTCAAAAATATAATCTTTTGTTTAATTTTTATTTACACTTATATATGACTAAGAAATGTTAGCAGTTAAGACATCATTTTTTAGGAAAATTTATTTTAATATATATTATATATTTTAATTTAAAATTTTTTTTCACATTTTTAGAAATTATTTTTTATTATATGGTGATTATATTTATGATTAGAACCTCAGAATTTAGTATTAGTAAATACCTTATATTCTGAATAAAATATAATCTTGTTGGTGAAAAAATATTTTCCATGTAAAAAGAAAATATCAATTATTACCCTAATTGAAAAATATTAAATGATATAATCAAAAATGTAAACAAATAATTTTTTGGATTATGATTGACCTTAACTCACCCCCACTCAATTATTTTCTATTTTTTAGCCTTTGACCTTTGAATAGTGTCATGACATCATTGAAAAAATAATGGGTATTTACAAAAAGTTCTATTTTGTTCACATAAATTAGGATTTTTCATAAACCACATTTATCCAAACATCTAAAAGACATAGATCTAGAAAAATTCATCCTTGGTCTATTATTATCACTCTATTGACATCCAAGAAACATTCTTATTGCTGAAAGAACATGTTAAGGAGACATAAGCTGTAATTCAATGGAGAACATCCGAAGGGATTAGAAATATTATCAACCTTTCTCTCTTACTTTTTTTCTTCTTCCAGCATCTATAATATTAAATATCCATGAAATTATAATATCATCAACAAGATTAATATCATGAAATGTTATTATTTGAATAAAATATAAATTTTCCACATTCTACCAATACTATTTAAAAATGAATGACATCATCATATCTGTGTACGGACTACAACCTCCATAAATTATGTGATCTAATTTTCATAAACTCCAATAATGGGTTGTGTAAAATATTTAAATATTGAAAAAATATAAAAGGTATAAAGTTTTTATGATTTTGAAATTATTATCATTATCTTCTTCCCTCCAATTCAATGAAAATGATAGCATCATACATGAGTATATAAATAATTCCATGTCAACTAAATGATATATTTTTATTTCAATTATCGCCTTACATTGATGGAATTACTTGTGTTATTAATGAATAAAAATTATATCCAATACAATTTTGATACTTAGGAAAAATATTATTTGGAATTATAAAGACGATATTAAAAATAAATGATAATGAAAAAATAACTTCCTTAAATAAAAATATAGAGGAAATATTATTATTTTCATTAACATTGGAAAAAATATAGAAATGTAAAATTTTATAATAATTATATAATAATAAAAATACACCTCTATAATTTTAGATGTTACGAGGGTATTTTACAACACATATTATTGGGATGACTATATCGAACATGGTTCTAATAATGTGAAAAACAACATAATATAACCGACATAATAAAATGAAATTTAATAATTAAATAACACATGATAGTAAATATAACTTATAGTGAAATAAAGATGAACCTATTTCATGAGAATGTATTTATTAAAATTAGTTTCTTTTTTATGATGTTATGAACACCCCCAAATCGAATTGGTACTCGAGGTAAGGGTTTCCACATATCAATGTTGACTCACTAAGATATCATTTTTATTTTCTAAAATATACCTTTTGTAATGTAAATATTTAAATTGGATGTATTTTTATCAAACATTTCACAAAATCTATGGGTTTGAAAGATCCCAAATTTTAGCGATGCCTCATGCTCATTTGGAGGTATTATTATTCTTGTGTTGATTAATTTTTGTTTGATTTTTACATTGGGGTTTGTTTCGTTGAAAATTTTGGAAAAATGGAAGAACAAGGGAAGTGTATGGTTGGTGTATAATTTTACCTAATATTTCACACTTTACCAATAAACCAGGAATCCTAGGATAGAGGGGTTTTGCATAGTTGGTAGATGTTTTGTCATACCGTTCCACCTAAAAGTGGAAACTATGAACCCACTAAGAAAAGGTGCATAGTTAAGGGAAATGTTATGGGAAAACAGTGTTCCTGAGAAGCAACTGGTCAACGAGAATTAAATTAGCATAAAAATTTGTTCAAAATTCCTTATCCCTCTTTTTGACCTCTATTTGAACCTAGCATGACTATAACCATTGTTTCGTGTTTTGGGATGCTCTTGGAATATATTAATCATTTTTAACCTCCTTTAATGGAAAATCAGTGGGGGGATTGATGATCTACACTCCAACAGATAAGAGGATCTAATTCTTTGTGCTTTCCTTCTTGTCTCTAGCCTTTCTCTCATCTTTTAGAGGGACAATACTACCTTTTTTGTATCATGACCTAGTATCTATGGATATAGATCTAGAACTAAGGGGCATTTATTTATTCAATCATGGATTTATATTTCTTATCCGGATCTCATGCTACAATGTTATTAAATTCAAATTTTGGATTTATATTGGGAGGTCATTTGTCAATGAATTAAGGTAGGTGTTCTATAATTTAAATCTCAATGTATTGCTCAATATTTTGTGTATATAATTAAATAATTTATATTTAATGATTATCAGTTGATTTTATCATAGAAATAATTAATGGTGTGAATTAATTTATTGAGATAAGATGCGAAAATTGGGATATTAGGATTATATATTTTATATTATTAATTACAGACTTAATCATTCTATATTGTGATTTTTTATTTGATATAAATAATTGTTGGGTTAATTATTTGATATTGAATTTGGAATAGAGTATAGTTGATTATTGAGTTAATTATTATAATCTTGAATTATCATTGGGGATAATTAATTGTTTATTTAATTAAAAAAATAATTAATTATGGATTGAATAAGTAATTATCAAATTAATTATGGGTTATTGAGTTTGTAAATATTTATTAAGTAATTGACATATTAATTAATGGGATTTATATGCTTAAATAATTAGTTAATTAATTAAGGGGAATGATATGATGTACTTATTTTTGAATTATTACGTAGAATTGGAATATTAACTAATTTTTGAATTAATTAATCTAATGAATTTAGTTTGGTGAATGGTAGCAATGTAATTTAAAATTAATATGGAGAATAATAAATGGAAGAAATGGAAATTATGTGTTAATTGAAAGAAAATACATATTAACATTGAAATTTATTTTATAACTGAGTTCAATAAATGGTAAAAATAGATTTTATGTGCCATTGGAGAAAAATATATTGTAATAATGGAATTTAAAGTTTAATTGAGAAAAATAAATGTTAATAATGAATTTATATGTCAATCAACAACAATAAATGATAACAGTGGAATTAATATGTTAACTGAGAACAATGAATTATAAAAAGGAAGTTCAAATTTTCATTGAGATAAATAATTCTAATAATGTAACTCTAATACATTATATCCCAAGTGGATAGTTTGGGTTCTGGCATGAGCTGAACTTTGTATTCATGTACGAGTGTCGTCAAGACCCAACTAGATTATGTGTTAAAGTAATAACTATATTTATAATGTGATAACTACTTTTAGGCATTGTGATTATGTATTTATACAAATTCATACAATATTTCAATGGATTTTGTTTAAGACATCATTGGTGGTAGCCCAGTGAGTTGTACTCACACCCTACTTAGGCTGCATGACCAGTACCTGAATAGACATCATGTTCGTAGGACAAGAAAATGGAAACGACCATGTGTAAGATGGATGGTTTGATATGAATCATGGATGAGGGAACCAAACATGGTTTTGGCACCACATAGTAATTTTCATTGTCTTTTCATTTTAGTTTCATTTTCCCACTTGGCGCATACTTTAGCATGGCATGTCTACTATTGGGTTTTGTAATTTTATTTTCGGTTTTTTGTTCTCCTGTGATACTGGATTGTATTGGCCATGTTATAAAATATTGTTATTATTTCTCTTCTTTATTATGGGTTCTTACTCTATAGGGGGTATAGTCTTCATATGATATGTACTAGACCATCAATTATGGTCAGTAGCCTATAGTATATTGGTAGGCCCACCTGGTGTCATATGACCAACTGACTTAGGGAACTGGTGAGTGGCACTGGGATCTGGATGTTAAAATGTACAATTATATCCCAATTATCTTTTGTTTTTATTTGGCATTACTCTATGGGATCGGTTAATAGATATAGATAAATATTTGGGCCTTTCTTATGATCTCATGTAATGGAAATTCAATCCCTTGTATGGGGGAACCCCCAAATAATCATGGTGGGATTAATATTATTGTTTTTGTCTTTAATTGTTGAATTTTATTTACCCTTGGGTGATGAAATTATTGTTTGATGTGGCTATTGTTCTTGAAAATTATTGAGAATTGACTCATGGACCAATATGGCATGAGAGTTGAGTATCATGGATCATACATGTCACTTAAGATTATTAATGACATCCATTATTTTAGACATACATGTGGAAGTGGGTTTTGGGTATGTTTTTGAACATTAATTATTTTCCCCTCTTATTAAAATTAATGAAAATGGTTCCTAAAATGAAATTGAAAAAAGGCAATAAAATGATGAAATATAGAAATAAAGGTTTGTTTAATGAGAGACCTAATATTAAAATGTTTTTACCCTAGTTATCAATACCTAGGTGTGCGATTAATAAGTGTATTAATATCACAAATGTTTTTACCAAATGGAGAGTTTTTAGGAAAATTATTGATGTGAGTTGTACTGACATTCCTATTACTTAAATGTGATAAACTATTTTTTTGTGTCCTGAGATGTGTGTTTGTCATTATAGAAATATTACCCCATTATGATTCTTATTTAGATGATGAGAGGGGGATATGTCTTGAGGTGACCTACTAGCAGGGAAACCTAAAGAACTAATAGTGTTTAGTGATAATTAATAAAACCATTCTGAGAAAAATATCTCACTTTATCGAATTTTTGTTAAGAGACTTGGATTGGGTTGTGACATGTATGTTTGAATTGATATGGGAGTTTCAGATGCTGGACCCTCCGAATTTTACTAAACATGGTGCACCTAAGGGATATGAGATCTGTATTGAGTCCAATGAGACTATACATGACTATTTAGAGACTCCTTATAATAGGAGGGTCATGTTGTCTTATTATATTTTATGTTGATCAAAAAAGCATGGGTTGGATGTATAGACTTGAAATATAATTTCATATGGCATTAAATTGATGTAATTAATAGAGAGGTTCTTGGAGAACATTTATCCAGGTACACTAAGACATGAAGGAGCAGTTTAGTTCATGATTTTGACTCAAGGGTGATTTATCTTGATGGAATATATTTATTGATTTCAAGATTTGATGTGCTTATCTCTGTAATTGTAAAGGGATGATATGGATACAATAAGTTGTTTTTAGAACATTATTAATTGTGATATTAAATCCATGGTTGACCTCATTCAGTTAATGAGGTTTTCAAAAGTGATGGATCATGGTCTCATATCAGAGGGGAACATGAAGAGGCATCTTGTTAAAGACAAATGGATTATGCCGAATGACAAGGAAGTATGAATTTAGTGAAAAAAAATTATTTCTATGAGGGTGATTGTAAGAAGAGTGGAGAGGGGTGAAGGTATAGTGACACTAGATCTTACTCAAATTTTATGACACCAATGTGGTAGGAAGGGCCACTATTATGGGCACTGAATCTAACATTGATTGGAGTGACTATCTTGAATCAAGATGAATTTTTTTTAGATTTTTGGTATGAAGATATGACTGATGGGTAACTATTGAGAATATAGGAAAAACCAAGGTGTAGGATGGGGATCTTATGCACCATTTCATTCAGGAAGCTAGAGTTCTACTAGACTAGGAGGTAGAGTCAGTGGAGGTGGTGTTTTTGGGAAAGAGTGTATTTATTAATAGAGTGGTAAAGAAAAAGGGACAAATATTGTATCACATGAAAGATGGGGAGTAGAGTTAAATTAACTTCATCCTACAAAATTTGATATCATGGTAGGACCAAAAATAGTAATAGGTATTATTATTTTAGTTTCTATGCAAGGAAGTTCTTTATTTGATACTGGTACCTCTCACAGTATTATTTCTGCACAAATTGTGAATTTTTTTATCCTGGTAGTGGAGATCATGAGAATAGTATTGATGATTGTAACACCTCTGAGAGTACAATTAATAGAATTTTTTTTGTATAAGGGTTGTTCTCTCAAGGTTGGGGAGTATTATTTTTTTCTAAGATATTGACGTCCATGAAATTTTAGGATTTTAATTAATTATTAGTATAGAATAATTGGTCACATACCAAGACCACATAGAAATGAGGAGAGATTATAGCCCAGGATGAAATTCTATTGTTGGATGATGGTGGAGTAAATCAAATTTTATTTCTACTAATATTGTATTGGTTTGAGGAAGTTCTTTCTAAATACTTGATTGGGATTCCACCTAAGAGAGATGTGGATTTCATAATTAGGGTCATGTTGGGTGATGCACCAGTTTCTATTCCACCATACAGAATGGAATACACTGAGATTTTAGAACTGATGACTAAACTATAGGATTTCAAGGATAAGGGATTTATTCGATCGAGTAAATCAGCTTCTGGTTCACTAATTTTATATCTAATATGGATAACTGGACTCTATGATTATGTGATGACTACTGAAATTTGAATCGAAAGACAGTGAAGAATTATTATCCTCTTCTGTTGATAGATCAAGTTTTGGAATACTTAAGGGGATATTATAACTTTAAAATGATTTAATTAAGATGTGGGTATGTTCAATTGATAGATCAAACATGTGATATATCATGGAATAAATTATGAAGCTAGTATAGCCTTTATATGTTCATTATAATGTCATTTTTGTTAATGAACACACCATAAATGTTCATGGACATGATGGATATAGACTTCCATCCGTACATGGACCAATTTTTGGTAGTGTTTCTAGATGACATCTTGGTGTACTCCAAGACTCCTAATGATCATGCCCAACATCTTTACATCATCATGAGTAGACTGAAAGAACATCAACTACATGCATGCTATATATTTATCAAGTATTGGATTTATTTTGTAAAGTTCTTGGTTCACATAATCTCGGAGGATGTTGTGTTAGTGGAACCAGAGAAGTTGTAGGATGTTTTTTCTCAGGAGCATCCCAAGAATTTGTTCAATATCTATATATTTCTAGGGTTAGCTGGATATTATTGGAAATTCATCTGGGGTCTTTCCGTTTTTGCAGCACCACATGAAGTCTTTACCGAGAAGGGGATAAATTTAAATTCTAAAAAATTGTGATGATATCATTCAAGAGTTGAAAAAGTGCTTCACATCGACAATGATCCAATTCCTAACAATGATTAGTGAGGAAATATAATGACTTGTGACACTTTTGTATTAGACTCATAATAGTGTTGATGTAGGAAGAGTGAGTGGTAGTGTACATGTATTGAGAGTTTATGACTTATGAATTGAATGAAACTAATAATGACCTTGAGTTAGCAGCAGTGGTTTATGATTTGATGTGTTTTCAGAATTATCTATTTGGAGAAAAGTTTACTTTTTTAAAAAATCAAATGTATATAAAGTATATATTTTCACATCAAGAATTTAATATCTGGTAGTGAAGATGGTTTGAGTATATGAATTCATTTAATTTTGATCATGCATAAATGATCATAAAGGGAAATAGTGTGGATGATTCTTTGAGTAAGAAAACATAGAATCAAGTATCTGAAGAGTCTATTGCTGAGTGGAATATAATGCCTTTAATAATTTTGATGCACGTTGTGGGTAAGGATATTCAATTAGATATGGGACTCATTTCATATTTAGTGTATTCTATACTTCCATGACAATTCATAAATGAATAGTATAAAGATCACGATTGTTTATCATTAATTTAAAGACTTGAAGGTGGGAAGAGACCTTCATATTAGACCACGCATGAAGATGAGATCATCTATTCTTGGAATAAGATTGTTATTCGAAGAAGATTGTGTGATGGGATGATGCATGAATTTCATGACTCAATTTGGGTGGTACATCCATGTGTGATCAAAATGTATCCTGACCTATGAAGATTGTTTTTGTGAGATGGCATGAAAATGGAGATACCAGGGTTTATGAACTAATGTGAAACCTTTTAGGAGGTGATGGAAGAGTGTTAATGACTTGAGTTATTACTATATCCATTTCCCATTTTATAATATATTATGTATGAAGTGACCATGGATTTTATGGTTAGTATCCTAAGAAAACATCATAAGAAAAAACTATTTTCGATACTATTCAATTACAATTAAAGATATAAAACTTCGTAATGGTATGAGT
Source organism: Viscum album (assembly GCA_963277665.1). Classification (NCBI taxonomy): domain Eukaryota; kingdom Viridiplantae; phylum Streptophyta; class Magnoliopsida; order Santalales; family Viscaceae; genus Viscum; species Viscum album. Next base: position 1,707,770,839 of record OY728165.1, on the reverse strand, counting down.
GAGTTATTTAGTGAAGATGTTGGGAGAACTGTATGTTCATGAGGTATTCCATCTACATGGGGTTCCATGGAATATTTTTTTAGACTGTGACTTATATTTTACTTCTCTCTTCTAGAATTCAATATATAAGGAGATTGGTTTATAGGTTTTGTTTAGTATAACATTCCACTGACAGATAGATGGAATGTTGGAGTATACTATACAGGTTAATGAGGATATGATACAATCATTTGTTAATGAAATTGGTAGGTAATTGTAGAAACACTTGGCTTTATTGGAGTTATCCAATAACATTAGTGAATAAGAAACTATTTAAATGGAGACATACATTGAATAATGTGTTAGGCCATGCAGATCACCTATGTTCCTAATGGAGGCAGATGAGTAAAATTTATTAGGAACATGACTCATGTAAGAGATACTGGAACATGTACAGATGATTTGGAAGCATATAAATATGAATCCATGTAGGAATAATTATTATACAGATATACAGAGATACCCCTTAGTGTTTATATTGGGTGATATTGTATTTTATCAACTTTCATCTATATTGGGTAAATGTAGAATATGAAGGTAGGTTAAGATGACCATAAGGATTGTTGGACCGTTTGAAGTTATGGAGATAATCAGTATGGTGGGGGTACCAATTGTCTACTCCTCCATGATATTGTTCTATATATGATGTTTTATAGCTGTCACCACATTAGAGGCATCACCCCATCCCTTCTCATGTGATTGACATGGATAATTTTGACCGTGAATAAATGAGTCATTTTAAGGATATTTTGATTCATGTGTTGTGTCATAGTCAGAATGTGATATATGGGAATGACCATGCAGATAGTTTATGTATTTTGGAAATATGGAAGTGTTTAGTAGGAAAAATGGGACAGAGAATAAGATATGAGGGCTGAGTGGCCCATGCATTTGTTAAGGAATCTTAGAGATGTTTGGGAGTGAAGCTCGTGGAAGAACTGTTATTAAGTTGGGAGATTATAAGATCACATCATTTTCTAAATAAATATCAGGATCATTTATTAGTACTCTTTCACCCTTGTTTTGAGTAATTTTTGTTTGGGTTATACTTTGTGGTGTTTTTGAGTGAAAATATGTGATGAATAGAAAAAAGTGTGCAGTTAACGGTGGGAAAATAGTTTTCCAAAACCATGTGCTCATTCTCTACAAACCGTGCAACCCTAGATAGAGGAGTTATGTATGGATAGAGCACAATTTGAAAACCACCTACCCTAAAAAGAGAAATTTTGAACCACCATAGAAGAGGAACACGACTAAGGTACATGGTTAGGGGAAAATATGGACCCTATGTAAAAAACTGTTCATTTGAATTAAATTATATAGAAAATTTGTAACGAAAATACTATATCCCCCATTTTAACCCATACTCGACCCTAGCTCAGCTATATTCTCTCATTAACTTTTTTAGAGGCTACCAAAAATATTTCAATCCTGGTCGACCTCATTTCTTGGTAAATTGTAGGGCATATTAATGATATGTGGTCCCCATAGAAAGATGAACTATTTTTATTTTCATTACATCTTCTCTCCCACCATTCTCTAATATTTTATACGGAATATACCTTATATTGTTTTGGATATTGGCCTTGTAATTGTGGTTCTAGATCTAGAATTAGGGTATCTTAATTTTATTAATCATTGATTCTAGTTAATGATCTGGATCATGTCATATGTCATTATTCCATTCAAATTGTGGATTTCCATTGGGAGATCAGTCATCAATGAATTGATGTAGGTGGTCTTTAATTAAAATACCAAATAATTGATAAAAATTATGTTTAAAAAATAATATTATTTTTATTTTTATTTAAATTTATTGATTTTTTGGAATAATTAATAAATGAGGTGAAATAAATAATTGATGGAAAATGTGAAATTGGAGATATCGGTATAATAGATATTAGACATTTAAATATTGAGTTAATTATGATTTATTGAGATTTATGATTTTAGATAATTAATTATTAGGTTAATTATAAGATATTGAATTTTGATTTGGGGATAATTTGTTATTCAATTAATTTTCAGAATCATTAATTGGGAACAAGGGTAATTAATTATTGAGTTAATTATCGAAATATTAATTTTATTATTAGATAAATAAAATTTCTATTTATTATCAGATATCAAGTTTGTTATAATATATTAATTAATTGACACCTTAATTTATGGGGTTCGTGAACTTAATTAATCAGGGAATTAATTAATAGCACTAATTTGATGAACTAATAATTGAATTATTAATAAGAATGGGTGGATTAATTAAATGGTTAATTAATAATTTGACTGACTTTTCATTTGGTGAATTGTAACAAGGACATTAAAGTGGGATACAGAGAAAAATATATGGTGACTATAGAATTTATGTGATAATTGAGAACTACTAATGGTATCAATGGAAATTATGTGCTTTTTATATCAATAAATGGTAACAATAGAATTTATGTGTTAATTATGATCAATAAATGGAAAATTTTCATTTAGGTGTTACATAAGAAAAATAAATGGTATCAATGGAATGTATGTATTAATTGATTACAATGAATCGTAACAATTGAATTTATGCATAAATTTTCAAAAATTAATGGTAAAAATGTGATTCATAAGTTAATGGAGATAAATAATATTAATAATGAAAATATAATAATAGATATTCCTAGGTGTAGTTTCGGCACTATCATGAGGCTAACTATGTTTTGAGGTATGGGTTTCCATAAGAACCCAATGGATTTTGTGGTAAAATAAAGAATAAATTGTCAATGTGATAATTGTTTCCATATGAATTATAATTATTTGTTTACACAAATTCATGAACTTTTGGACTAGATATTTTTTAGAAGGCATTGGTGGTTTATTACTGAGTTGTACTCACACCCTACTCAGGATTCCTAATTAGGACCTGAATAAACTTCATGTTTTTATGAAAAGAAAACGTATAAGGCTATATGTTTGATGGCTGATTTGTGTTGTAGCATGTATGGGGGAAACAAATGTGGTTTGGGACCCACTTAAGAGTTATCAACATATTTTATTTAATTTTTTTGACAATTGGTATGTACCCTAGAATAAAATTTATCATGTTGGGTGTTGTTATTTTATTTATATTTTTAGTCATCTTTTGATACTAGATTTTTCAAATTATGTGAATCAATTTGGTTCTTTTTTTTATTTTCACTTCTATATTGCTTTCTTAAAATGACAATATTATATCCCCATGGTCGATATGAAATAGTCAAAACTAGTCAGTAAAATCTAGCATACTAGTGGGAATGTTCGAGGTCATGTGACAGATCGGCTAAGGGTAATGGGGAGTGGAAACCTGGTCATGAGAATACATGGATTTAAAAATCCATCTAAATTGATACCTATATGGGTTTTTGATTTTAATTATAATGATGTAAAAATTGGTTTATTGCGTTAATTTTATATCTATTTGGGTATGGAGATATTATTATAAACTACACTTTTCTATTTGTCTATATACTTCTATATTTATATTTTATATGATGAAATCTATTTTTTATTGCTAGAATTATGTCATTAGTTGGAAAATTTTATTTTTATTGGTATTTTTCATAAACATTTTTATAATATAATGATTAATTTCCATCCTTTTAATGTATTATTTTTTCTTATCACTATTTTCCCATCCCCTAATGTAATACTTTCTCATTTATATGAACAAATATGTGTTATCTTCTATGAAACTCAAATGTCACCTTACCCATTATCAATATAAATATTTTTAACCTTTCTGATAACGTGGGTTTCAAAAAAGGCATTTTAAAACACAAAAGGCTTTCTTTCAAACCCCTATTACTTTTAGATTACACATTCTATTTATTTAAATCCATTTAAACTATATTATTTTAATTTTTCCATTGGTATTAAAAATAAATTTTCTTTAAATATAAACCTAGTTTTTTAAACTGTTATTTATTATGGATAATTTTTTATGATCCTTATTCAATTCCCTATTATAAAAAATCCTTATTTACCAGCAATTATAACTCTTGTTTCATTTCCAATACCACCCCATGTAATGTTTTCAACCATGAATTTCTTTTTAAAACCATAATTTCTTATGTAATACAGTTTAGTTCGATTTTTTCTAATTTAAAATAACAATCAAATTCTTTATTAGAAAGATACATTACTTATTTTATAATATATCACCTAACATGTTAATTTTTACCCTTAAATTTCTAAACTGTATTTTGAATTTTTCTCCCCTTTGTATCCATGTTCAATACCCTCTCTTTTTATTCAAATATTAATATCCAAATTGATTTTAAAACATTATATATTTTGGAATATTTGGAATATAACCTTTGGTTATGGCTTAAGATAAGAGTATAAAACCCACTTATTTCTCATGTATTTTAACATGATTATGCTTTATCTATGGTTATTTTACCTCACATTAATCACATATAAATTAACATGTTATAAATATTAAGGGTTAACTCAAATAACATTACAAAGAAATCGACAGTGTTTTCATCTCAAGAGATTCCATGTATGGTGCTTGAGAAACGATCCAAATAACACTATGTTTTTTAGAGTGGTGAGCCATTGAATATGATTATGATGTAAAGGTTTATAGTGATGGTAAAATTTTTTATTCCATGATCTAAGATATCACTGTTTTATTACATGTTTACTTTCATATGAATATTACCATTTTGATATCCTGTTGTTCCACCTATCATATATGTGTTTTCTCACTATCATGATTTCCAATGATTTTTCCCTTACTGTGAATTTGAGGTAACTCGAGTTTTATGTTTTCATGTCCTATGTAATGAATGTGAGAATAACTTATGATAGTTCTATATGTAGTGTAATGTGGCTCAATAATAGATAAATATTCAAAAGTGTTTTAATATAAGTTTATCATTTTTATTGTCCTCAAAGACACAAAACAAAACGTTTATGTAATTATAAAATTATTTTTTGATAAGTAATAATGGACATGTAGAAATGATGAAAACTAAAGTATGACTATCTATATTATTTACACAAGATAGTGAATTTTAATATTGTGATATTTCATAGATATACTAATTTATTTTGAGAGGTTTTAGATTATTTTTCAATCTATTAATATATTAATTTACATTAAATATTGACCCTATATTATGTATATTGAAATGGATTCATTTATTTTTCCCTTAATTATCTCACATTTAATATATATCACCATAATGGATTGTTAAAAAAAATTCATGGTGATAAAGGGAGGGGGGTTCAATCTTACAATTAGTTAAGTCAAAGACAAAATGTTTTGATCCATTAGAATGTTTTAAAATGATTAGACATATTCATTAGGAATAGTATGTAAGTATTGCTATTTAATAATGAATTTTTGTGACTACCACCAAGGGTTTCATGCAATGTTATTTCTGAACATTCCCTATATTATTATTATAAATTTGTTTTCCTTTCATTTAAATTATGACTTTATTTTCACGGTTTCCACCATTATCTTTAAATTTTGTTGTAAATATAAAATACTACTATATATAGCCAATGTTTAAATCTGTAATGCCCCGACCCTAGTTACCTAGAGTCGGTACATTATTACTTAACATTGGCATGATTACAGTGACCCATGTCCCGAAGGTCTGATTAGTTTAGTAGTTTCGGAAAATATATTAAATACACGAATTTCAACATTACAACTTGAAAAGAAAAAAATAGTAATTTATTCCATTTGAAACATCCAAGCCTCCTAGATTATGCCTACAAGTCACTCATAACTAACTTCTTCATATCTTGGAGATATAAAACAAAATAAATGTTTGAGATCAGATTCTCAGTAAAGGCAACAATATAGCAGGAACATTTTTAAATATGAATAAACATATATAGAAATGTATAAAACTAAAACAAAATCCATTTTAACATAAAATTAATCATAATATGGAAAATATAAATCAAAATAATTACATTTACTTACACACATGTATATCATACTAGTCGAATAATAACATTCAATATTAATAGAAACTTTATAATGATGGAATGCATAATTCCAGACTTTCACAACCACGTAGTCAAGGCCTAGTGAAAATACTACATATACGATTTTGTCATGGCCTTGTGCCAAGACACTAGTTTGTCTCATGAGACCTACCGATGCATCGACGAGCTATAGCGGGATCCACCCATCACTTACTACATCCAAGGCATTTCTCATATGAAAAGGATTAAACATAACATAAACATTCATATTAAAACTAGAATACAAAATGTCCAAACTCTTTTTATAAACCATGAATGGTATAAAAATATTACATCCATTGTCAAACATATCCCAAAACAATCAATAAAATATTGAAGATTTGTATCATAATAAATCTAATTCAAACAAGTTTAAAATCCATCAAAGGATGTTGACATTTATGGAAATGATTTGTAAAACTCTTTGAGAGAAATATCTATTTTTCATGAAAACATTTAAAAGACACAAAATTTAAAAAGGATGACATTTAGAGACATTTTTGAATCAAATATTCCCATACCACTTTAAAACCTTTAAGAAGAATTATCATTTTTAAAACATTAATGTCCATATAAATAAATCCTTAAAACCCATTTCGAAATCATGGATATTAATGTGAATGATTTAGAAGAATAAATATTTAAAACATTTAAAATGATGATTTTGTAAAAAGTCCCTTAAAAATAATCCTTTTGAAAACACTATTATGAAACATGGTAATGGATAATAAATATGTCCCAGTATATACTTACATAAAAACAACCACGGATAATAAAGATATTATGAAATCTACTGTTACCTTGCACTTTCCTTTAATCGAGGGTACGTTTAACCTCTTGTATGAAGACCATAGTATATTATTATATTATAAAAAAACCATATTAATATTTATTATATCATACATGATTCATTTATGACTTTATACTACCCATTTAATAATATATTCCATTTTAAATTAACATTTTGGGTAATAATCGCTTTCATTATCGTATGTGTTTTAACTTGTTAATTTGGATTGTATCACGTAGATCAAGATTTAAATAATTCCAGATTATATAAAATTATTTATATATAATTTATATTTAGTATATAAACATGTATAATAGACATAAATATGAAATGGAAAAAACTGTTTATGGAGACGGTAGTCTGTACGTATGCATAAACGTTGTTTCCATTTTCATAATGTTTTGACCGAAACTAAGTGAAGAAGATATATGTAAGCACATAAATATAAATAAATATATATATATATCCAGTAGAATTATTATGTCATATATTACATACTTATTAATTATATATATTTTATAAACTTCTTTGAATGGTGAATGTTGAAATGAATCTCGTCATGTCGTGGAGATGGTAATCTGTACGTATGCACGAGTGAAAATATAATTAAATTGATTGATAAATAGTATGTAATTGGATGTTATATCATATATACAGAGTCATTAACATTTTATATTTATTATTTACATCAGTTCTACTCATTATTATACATATCCAAATAATGAAGTTTTTGAATAAAAAACAACACCACGACGTGGAGACCGTAATCCGTACGTACGTAGGTTTGGTGACATTGTCATTTATAGGATTGATAGAATAATAAATATGGTCGTACCTTTTCTATAATAACATCACTGTATATAGAATATACTGGATTTATTATTTTAGAATGGAAACAACAAATAAATGGGAAGTGGAAGAAGAAAATAACATGAAAGATGTGATGAAATATTTACCTCTTTTTTGGGTTCATCCTTTTGATTTGAACAAAATGGCTTCTTATATTGGCTTTATTACCATGGGAAGGACTCTATAATAAAGGGAGTAATGTTGGTAGGATATTTGGTTAGGGTTTTTCTGCGCCAAATGGATTTGGATGTCTGAAATTATTATAAGGGGAAGTGCACTTTTATAAGAGAGGTGAGGGTCACTTTAGGAAAATTTTGAAATATTATTTTATAATAAAAATATTTTTGATTTCTAAGGGATCCTAAATTAATTATTTATAGTCTATGGTGGGTATTGGTCGAACACCTCTCAACCAATAGGCCTTAGAAAATTTTAGGTTACCATTTAAACCACATCTATTGGATTTCACTCTTAGTTAAAAAGTTTAACTTTTACTATGACTTTTTGTATTTTTAGACTATATGGTTAATAAAATTACTATAAAAATCAATGAAAAACTCAAGTGTTTCATTAATGAAATATATAATATTATTTTAGCCTTTTGGCCGAACCATAGGTTTTTAGTAATATTATATCAACCTATAATATAGTATTTATTTTAAAAACTATTTTAGCTCAATTTTGACATTATTTGGTATTTGTTTTTTTGCAAAAATCATAACGGAATGATTACATCAAAAAAAAATTATTAAATCAACCCTAAAATTTTATATTATCCTATAATATTACTTTATTTCATCAAAAATCTAAAATTACATTTATTTATGTATTTATAATATCAATTATTTTAATCATTCATTTATACGGTAATTACTGCATCATCATTGTGTCATAAATAAATTTAATTATTTAAAGTCTAAAAAATATAAATAAAATTCCATTATGTAGGAAATATTTTAATATTTATTAATGATATTTACAGTCTAATTTATATTGTGTGTTACCCTATATTAAAAATGGTTTAGTTATTAATCTTTGAATTTTACTCTTTAAACTTTTTTTTAAATAAAATAAAAATAAATGTCCTAATCAAATCCATGTAGACCAAATTGGTTCATATTCTATTTAAATGGTTTTTTGTCAAATAATAATAATCCAATAGAATTATTACATGTGTTAGGGTAATAATAATATCATTTTAACCCTTAATTACCCAATTTATTTTTGAACCCTTATAAATAAAAGTAAAAGTTATTATTCACCAAAAATTATTTTCATCTTACTGAACAACATTTTACGTACTGATATTAACCGTGTCTCTCAAATTTTTGAAATTCAACTCACAGAAGTGGTAAAATTGTTTTTTATATAAATTTGAAAATTCTCCTAGGAGGTGGGTAAAACACGATAAAAAGATCAATAAAATTTTTATACATCTAAAATTATTATAAAATAACTCCAATGAATTATATTCAAATTATATAGGTATTATGTATCTATTTTTACCTAAAATAAATTAAAATAAAATAAATAAATAAATAAATAAAAAATTTGACCTTAACAAATAACTCATTGTTTTCACTATTCATCAAAAATTGAATGTTTTCAGAAAAATACAAAAAATTCACCCTAAGATAATTATGATATTCTGAATTCAAAAAATAATTTTATTTTACAAAATTAAAAACATATAATTTTTATTTATTAACTTAAAATTAATTCTCGTTATGAAAACCAAAAAAATGTGTTTTTATGAAATATTAACTAACAACAGATTGAATCTTTTTTATGTTCTATTTCAATGTGAAATTATTTCCAATGAATAACATTAAATTAAATGGTAAAAATATAATCTATTTATACTTCCAAACCATTAAAATGTATAATTGACGACTATAAATTTTTTTGATTAAAAAAGTTGTTTTCAGTTAAAATATAGTATTTTTCACTATTCACCCAAATATGAAAGTTTTTAGAAAAACACAAAAAACTTATTGAAATTAAATTCTTATGTCCTGATTCTAAAAAAGAAGTTTATTTTTTAAATTAAATATATAAAAGATTCAAATATATGTTTTGAAAAAGGTTCTTCATTAAATGGTGGTAAAAATACATTTTTTGAAAAATACTTCTTTTATATGAAAAAAATTAATTTATTCTTAAATTATGTCTAAGAAACTCATAATATAGATACCAAAATTATAAGGATTATATAATGTTCAAAATTCAGTTAATACTCTTCATAACTACTTTCGAACGACTAGTTTGATATGCCGTGGTGCACTTGAACTCGGTGTTGCGTGTAGTGATAGTTGTTGAATTACTTTGAAGAAATAACGTACATTGAAATAATGGGGTGTTACATTCTTAACTCCTTAAATATATTGCGTATTCACAATTATAAATTGTTCTTTGAAAATAAATGGGTAAATAATAAAAAAATACCTTTGTGGAAAACCCGCATCATAAATTCGGTTAATAAAATTTATTCTTAATAAGAGGCAAATGGAAATGAAAAAGTCACCACCAAACTATGATCTCTATTAGGATAGAATTGATTTAAATTATAGAAACATAGTTGGTAGAAAACATAATAATTTTTAGGGAGTGATTGAGGTCATCATTCACAAACAATTTTAGAATTGAGGGCCTCAAAGCCATCAATCTATGATGATTTAAAATATCATCGGTTCAACAAAACATAAGGTATTAGAATGACACATTTTTAGGTGTAATACCCCTCACCAAATGTTTAATAATTAATTTCTTCATAGTATAAGAGAAGAATAAAATATATACTTGACAAGTAGAGTTCCATCCTTTAAATAATTTCCTCTACAAAATCATCTTTCACTCTAAAAGATAATAGTGCTTAAAAATATATTCTATTTATCATATTCGTATACGGTTCCAAAAAATGAATTTATAATTAATCTACCATACCTTTTAAGAAAAACTAAATTATTTAATCCAGGACATCATGTGGGCCTGTGGTAGGTGATACTCCCATGTCACCCTTCAGTTGCAGGTTCATGTATTGCGGCCTTGCCGAATGAGACGGGTTGCCGCCCGACCTCCAGGTTGTCCTTTTTATGGCAATCAAAAAATAATCTCAATCTAGACTTATCCAAAAAACATTTTCCAAAATCACAGTCCAATATTTATAAGGATGTTAAACACAATGATGATCCTTTTTTCCACGTAATAATATGTTAACACCTTCATCACATATTCTTTTAAAACACTGCAACATCCTGAATTACCATAAAACCTTATTGATTACATTAATGCTCTTTTATTACTTAGAGAATAATGGATATATTCGTTATATCCAAAAAAAATTGAATACTCTAACAATGATGAAATAAACAAACCATTAATCAGTTCTAAGATAGTTAATAATATCCATTATAATGTATCCAAATCAATCATGTATTATTCCAATATCACTACCTCAGTAGCAGAACCCCATTATGGTTTATCATTCTCTCAACCATTATTTTCAAAAAATTAAACCTGCTATTGAGTCACTTTTCTTGGTTCCACACAATCTCAGGTCCTTAATGAAATAGTACTACAGTACAATCATTATATACTCTATAATTATTATAACATCTACATCATTAATACAATACTAAAATGACACAATAATTTAATAACAACATAAGAAATATAATCATTCCTCTTCATATTTGGTAGTATCATAACATTATTATTATCCAATAATAGCATTTGGGGTATACTCTGATGATTTGAACATTGATTCGCGTAGTGTCCCAACTTCTTGCAGATGATGCATTATACATTTGAAACTTTTTTCTTCATACCATTTCAATCACGTACTTGGTTTCCTTTTTCTCCACACTTATAACAAACGCAAATTCCCTTCAATTATTTAACAAGGTGATTCTTTCCACAGTTATCACATATGATAAAATCCTTGTTTTCCCTCTTCCCTTTATACATCATTCTCTCTTCCATCGTTTTCTTCTCTTTCTTCCATTAAAATCCACATGAATAAGAGAATTTTTTACATATCTTATTAAGACATGATATTATTTTTTTCATTTGTTGAGAATACATGGGAGACTATTTCCCTTCTTAATGTTTTCTTAATAAAGTGAAAGATATGATCCTTCTTACTCTATGGATCATATGTATTTCTGGAGGTCACATTCCTACTATTGGGCGCCATTTCTATACAATGGCATACACTAGGTTAGTTTATGAATTGCAATGAATAAATCCATTCTTATAAAATACCTAACATAAATTGAATAGTTTATGGATATAATCAATAATCATAAAAATATTTTATTTGATTAGGTATATACTCATAAATTATTCGTACTTATTTTTAATGAAAAATAAGAATTATCCTATGCATATCCCTCAGGAGTGTCGTAACCAATAGTGCAGCAAGGCCCATTGTTGTGCACAAGTTCCCATTTGAGTTTAACTCAAAGCAGTGTTTTCGGGTTTTAACCCTATGTACAAATGTTCCAGCACCTGCTCTACCTGCTCGTATCCAGACAGAGATATATTTTCTTGGAAAAATAAAAAAGATGTCTTCATTAACAAAATTATATGAAGTTATTCTATACTAATCCTTAAAGTCTATATTAGGGTAATGTGATCTAATCAGATTTTATATAAATATAGTTTCCAAGGTTATTTCTAAACTTCCTTTTATACCAAATGTAATGCCTTTACCCTAGTTACCCAGAGTCGGTACATTATTACATAAAATAGGCATGATTATAGGGAATCAATTCCCGAAGGACCAATCAATTTAGCATTCTTGGAAAATAGAATACATACATGAAGTTCAACGTTACAACTTGAAAAGAAAAAACAATAGTAATTTATTCAATTTGAAATGTCCAAGCCTCCTAGATTATGCCGGAAAGTCACTCATAACTAAAATATTCATATCCTACGAAAATAAATCATAATAAATGGGTGAGCTCAGATACTCAGTAAGGGTAACAATAAAGCAAAAACTTTCATAAATACGCCTAAACAATTAAGCCACTGTATAAAACAAAAACAAAATCCTTTTCAACATAAATTTAATCATAATATGGAAAATAAAAGTCATAATAATTCCATTTACATACACACATGTATATTCTACTAGTAAAATAATCACATGAAATATCTATAGCCACTTTCATATTGATGGAATGCATAACGACATACTTTCATATCCTCATTATCAAGGCCTTATGCCAAGACTAAAAATAATATTTTTTCATGGCCTTATGCCAAGCCATTAGTTTGACTAATGAGACCTACCGATGCATCAAGGAGCTATAGAGGGATCCACCCATCACATACTATGTCCAATGCATTTCTCATATGAAATGGTTTAGAGAAAACGTAAACATTCGTCTTAAAACTAGCATACATAATGTCAATACTTTATCCATAACTCATGAATTGTATATAAATAACACATCCATAGTTATACATATCAAAAAACCATCAATACAATATGGAATATTTTTATCATAATAAATCAACTTCAAACAGGTTTAAAATCCATTAAAGGATGTTGACATATTTGAAAATGATTTGTAAAACTCTTTGAGAGAAATAACTCTATTTCATTAAAATATTTTAAAGTCATATAATTTTAAAAAGAAAGACATTTAAGGTCGTTTTTGAATCATATTGTTCCATAACACTTTGAAACATTTAAAAAGAATTTCCATTTTAAAAACAATCATTTCCATATAAATAAATTTTTAAAAACCATTTTGAAAACATGGACATTAATGAGAACGAATTTGAAGAATAAATATTTAAAACATTTAAAATGATGTTTTAGTAAAAATAACCATAAAAAGAATCACATTGAAGAATATTTTATAAAACATGGACATGGATAATAAATATGTACCATTAGATACTTACATTAAAACAACATCATATAATAAAGAGACTGTGAAATTAACTGTTACCTTGCACTTTACTTTAGTCGAGGGTACGTTTAACCTATTGTATGAAGAACATAGTTTGTAACTAAATTATACTATAACCATATTAATATATATAATATCCTAAATTATTAATTTTTTACTTTAGACTACCCATTTAATTATAATTTCCATATTAAATTATCATATCGGGTAATAATCGCTTTCTTTACCATATGTGTTTTGACATGTTACTCTTGATAGTATCGCATAGATCAAGATTTAAATACATACAGAATATAAAACATGATTTATATATCATATATATTTATAATATAAATATTTATAATAGACATATATATGAAATGGAAAACACCATTTATGGAGACAGTAGTCCGTACGTACGCATAAACGTTACTTCAGTTTTCATATCGTATTGAACAGAACTAAGTGAATAAGATATATGTAAGTACATATATTTATATATATATCTAGTAGAACTATTATGTAATATATTACATACTTATTAATGATATATATTTTATAATCATCGTTGAATGGTGAATGTTTAAATGAATCTCTTCACGTCATGGAGACGGTAATCCGTAAGTATACACACGCGAAAATATCATTATATTGATTGAGAAATTGTATATAATAGGATGGTATATCATATATACATAATCATTAGCTTTTTATATTATATATTTACATCATTTATACTCATTATTATTCCCATACAAATAATGAAGTAATTTAATAACAAACTACACCACGATGTGGAGACGGTAATTCGTACATATGCATGGATGATGACCTTGTCATTTATAGGATGGATAGAATAATGAATATCGTTGTACCATTACAATAATAACATCACAACATATATAATTTACTAGATTTGTTATTTTATAATAGAAACAACAAAGAAAGAGGAAGTGGAAGAATTAAAGAACTCGAGAGATATGATGAAATATTTACCTCTTTTTCGGGTTCTTCCTTTTCATTTCAACAAAAGGGCTCCATAGGATGGATTTCTGACCAAAGGAAGGCCTATAAGATTAAGGGGAAATTGTTGGGAGGATATTTGGTCAGGGTTTGGCTGAGCCAAATGTCTTTGGAGGTTTTAAATTAAGAGGAGGGGAAGTTCCCTTATATAAGAGATGTGAGGGTCACTTTAGGAAAAGTTTGAAATATTATTTTATAATAAAATCATTTGCGATTTCTAATGGCTCCCAAATGAATTATTTAAAGGATAAGGTGGGGATGGGTCGAAAACCTCTATACCAATATGTTTTAGACATGTTTAGGTTACTATTTTATCCATATATTGTATATTTAACTCTTAGTTAAATAGTTTAACTTTTACCATGTCTTCTTGTATTCTTACACTATATGGTTAATAAACATAAACTTTCTTTAGTAATTAAACATTGAATTTAATGATTTTAAATCTTCTATAAATAAAATAATAATAAATATCCTAATCTAGTCCACGTGGAAAAAAGAGGTTCGTATTTTATTCCTAATGTTTCTTTGGTCAAATTATACTTATCCAATAGAATTATGACATGTGGTAGGGTAATAATAATATAATTTTTACCATTAATTACCCAATTTACTTTTCACTATGGTAAATAAAAGTAATGAGTTACTATTCACCAAAAATAATTTTAATATTATTAAACCACATTCTACTTATTGATATTAAATATGTCTCTTGGATTTTTGAAATTCAACTCACAGAAGCGGTAAAATTATGTATTATGCAAATTTTCAAATGCTCCTAGGAGGTGGGTAAAAGACGGAAAAAAGTTCAATAAAATTTTAATATATATAAAGTTATTATAAAATGATTCCAATGATATATATATATATCTTATATAGGAATTATATATCTATTTTGACATAAAATAAATTTAAATAAAAAACATTATTTAAATAAAAAGTCAGTTTTAACCAATAACATAGTGTTTTTCATTATTCATCAAAAATTGAATGTTTTCAGAAAAATACAAAAATTTCTTCCAAAAAAATTATGATATTAAGACTTCAAAAATAAAGTCTATTTTTCCAAATTCAAAACTTAGAATTTGCATTTATTAATTTAAAATTAAAATCCCATTGTCAAAACAAAAAAAATGTGTTTTACGAAATAATAACTAACAAAAGATAGAGACTTGTTTATGTTCAATTTCAAAGTGAAATTATTTCCAATGAATATAATTTGATTAAATGGTAAAAATATAATATACTTATAATTCCAATCCAATAAAATTTATAATTAATCACTATATATTATTTTGATTAAAAAAGTTGTTTTCATTTAAAATATAGTATTTTTCACTATTCATCCAAATATGATAGTTTTTAGAAAAAGACAAAAATTATATTAAAACTAAATAAGATGATTATAAAGAAGATGTTTATTTTGTAAAATTTTATATATAAATGTTTCAAATATTGGATTTAAAAAAGGATCGCCATTAAAAGGCAACAAAATTGCATTTTTTGAAAAATAATTCTTTTATCTAAAAAATCAATTTATTATTAAATTATTTATAAGAAACTAATAATATGGATTATAAAATTATAAGGAATATTTAATGTTCAAAATTCAGTTAATACTATTCATAATAGCTTTTGAATGGCTAGTTAGGTAAGTCGTGGTGCGCTTGAACTCAGTGTTGTGTGTAGTGCAAGTTATTGAATTACATTGAAGAAATAACGTACTATGAAATCTTGGGGTGTTACAAAATCCATGATAAGTATAATTTTCAAATATTTTTCATACCGTTCTTATGCTTCTTACATATAGAATACACCATGTTAAGAAAAACATGGAATTCTTTTTCATAATAAAATGAATTTAAAATGATGTAAGTTTGATTTAATTCTTTTTAATATATTTTTGGATAATTATTTACTGAATTATTAGGTAGTATATTTATTTATGTATTTTTTTCATTCCTAGAGGAAAAATGATAATTATGTTAACATAAAAATATCTTAATAAAAACCATGTATTTTAATGGTAAATATAACAAAAAAAGTAATCAAATATTTTATTTGTAAACTAGTTTAGAGGGACCTCAAATTGAACAACATTTATTTTCATTTAAAATATACTTTTTTTTATTTCAAATAGGATTTATTGGATAACTGGTTGACTATTGTGAGTGAAAGTATATGAAAGTAATGACATAACATAACTAGACACAATCTTCCAGGGTTTGAATATTGTTGTTAGGTTATATTATTTTGGATATTTAACTCATTTATATTTTAAATTTATTTTATAGTTTTAATAGATATATTATATTCATAACACTTATATTTTTATTATGTTCAAAGTCTGAACGTGGGAGTGATGATGACAAAATCTTGTTGTTCCTTGAACATTCAGGATAAACACTCATTTATTAGTTTTTCCAAAACAAATATAACCAAATTAACCCAAACAAGATAACATAATAAATAAATAATATATTATTAATAATAATGATTAAAAACAAAGGAAATTATTTAAAAAAGAAAAACCTCATTATTAATATAATTACACCCACAAAGATTTTTCCCATTTACAATATCACTACAATTTTTTCCCATAAGTAGAAAAAAATGTCATTGGGCAGTCATGCATACTAAAGTTATGAATTCATAAACAATGACCCATTACCATTATTTATTATAAATATGAAGTTCATCTTTGAGAAATTTTCATTGTTCCATTGGGAATCTTTTTATCTAAGTTGTATTTATAAAAATATCAATATTTTTATATTTTTATATATTTAGTGTTATTTATATAAGGAAATAATTGTTGTTTTTGTAATAATTAACATGATAAAATTTAATTATTAATAATTATTTGGGTATACCTCTCAAATTTAAATAATTAAATTAATATAATTTGGCAGGATCATCATGGTAAATTTCTAAAATTAATTTACCATATTTGTTTATTAATAATCTATTTTATATTAAGATATATTTGGGATTGGTGGATTCTCAATTATAAAACTATTTTTGAAAACAAATCATTTATTATTAAATATTTAAATATTTTACACATGTATTAGTTGAGCTAAATATGATATTTAGCTGTAAAATATGGTCATCGATCAAATGGGAAAAATTATTTGTATGTTTTATTTATGAAAAATTCTTGAAATTTCAATTTTAATATATAAATAAATCTTTTTACAAATAAATGATAAATGTTTTTTAATAATAAATATATTGTGATCATTTTTATATTGACACATATTTTAGTATAACTCAAAAAAATAAAGTATTTAATTAATTTAATAAGATCGAAATACCACGGTAAATTTTTTAAACAAGTTCCCCATATTTATTATTTATGAATGAATTATTTTATTTAATTAATTCTATAGTTAGGGGGATCCTAAAATATAATAAACTTTATTTAAAAATAAACTTTTTTTATTAATAATATAAAAATATGACTCATGTATTTTAAAATAAAAATATTTATTATACCCCTATTGTACCACCCATAAAAAAACTCAATACTATTGTAGTGAATTTATGTATAAATAATTTTATATTAATGTAATCATATCCAAATTTTTATAAATATGCATGAAATTATGAAAAAAAATTCTACCCTTTATTTACATAAATATCCAATCTTTTCTAACATATAATCTATTAAATATTGAATTATAAAAATATTTGAAAAAAATCATAATACAACCCATGGTTAAAATATGTATAAATGATATTGGTATTTTAAAATGAGAAACAATTACTTATATAAGGAAAAATGGACAAAACCCAGATGAAATGGACTTTGAGTAATTACGAAACAACTATAAACCCATATTATCTTCATCAGTTTACTTTCCAATTGTATAATTTATTGGATTAAAAAATCATAAGGCCAGTCATGTTTTAACCCTATTCCATTAAACATCCCCCAAGGATTCATATTATAGATATCTTATTATGGGTTAAATGTTGATGAGTTTTATATTACTGATAGTGAATGTAAATTTTTTTCAAATGATAGTATCATAAGAAACCATTGGAATTAGGTTGTTTATGATGATATGTCATTATACATAATTTGAAGTATGTATGGATGGATATTATCATGATATTGACTTTTTACGACTAATATATCTCTAAACTATTTATCCTTTAATATTTTAATGGAATAATATCGCCGGTTCTGCGTATTTACGACCTACCATCTGTATAAAGAGATGTGATTCATTTTAAATGTATTATCATAAGAAATGATTATAAAAAGGTATGAAATTAGTCAATAATATATTTAAATAATTAATATAGTTTTGGGAGTTAGGTATCTATATCCCACACCGATGAACAAGAACATTCACAAGAAAACACATTTAAGAAAACAAGGCTATTATCAACACAAACAATAAAGGTATGGAAATTTTTTTTAAAAAACGTGAAGTAAAATGTGACAAGTGGATCATATATGATATTATAAATATTAAAATTGATCTGTTATAAAATTATATAATTCATAGAACAATTATACAGTAGATTAAAGCACGTTCAACTAAATCGATGCGTGAGGTATGCGACTTTTTCTAAATTTCCCTCTATTGAGGAATATATTACTATTTTGAACCTAATTTAATTCATATTTTGTACATACTGCACCATTTTTATATTATTTCATCAATAATTATCTCTTCATGGAATTTATACTTCAATTCTAGAATTTCATCTAAGGGTATTTTACTTTAACGTTACAATGTGGTAAGGGATTTTATCTCTATTTCCATTTCGTCGAGACATATTTGTTAATATACACATGTTCACTTTTATATGGTGTATATACATCACATATTATGTATATAACATGAATAAAAATTTAATCAGGATGATTAATTATTTATTTAACATTAATTATTTGAGTGTTTTCTATTTAAATTTTACTAAAGAGGTAAGAATTATTGTCCAATATCATTTTATTTTGGGATTGATTACATTCCATTGAAACATTCACTTTCAAGTGATCCCTTTACATTGGAAATTACATTTGTTTTAAATATCCATATTATTTTAAAATTTCAATTTTTATCGGTAAAATTCTATATCATTGCAATGGACATTGTTTTAAATTAAACTTTATTTGATTAACTTGGAATGTATTGATAAAAATAAATTATTCATACCATAGAGATATTTGAGGAAATTATATTGTTTATGAAATAAATATATTATTCAATATATAATGAATTATTTGGACATGAAAATATCATTGGGTCTTGTTTATAGATATCTTCTTGATTAATTGATATATTCATGAGATGATTTAGTTGGATAACCTTAGTTAAATGTGTTTCTATTGTATACCTACACATCAGGTTTAAACCATCCTGAGACAAGTATTTATAGTAGAGTTATCGGGACTCCTTATATAATAAAATAAAATAATTTAAAATTTACCTCATTGAAAATTCACTTGTTACTATTATTCCTATTTTCATAATGATATTATCTCAGGTCCAATTCTATTCTTTGTATATTGATTAATTTTAATGTGTTTTAAATTATTTACCTTTCTATAATGATTTTACTTATCCTATAATGATAGTCATGTTATTAAATAAATCATATTTTTAATGATTTATTTACATTTCTATATTTATTATGATATTGAAATTATATAAATTTCATGTTTTGAGTTATTTTCATTTCTATATTGATTATTATAATCAAAATATGGAAATTATCTGTGTGTATAGTAGTATTCACTTCTAAAAATGGATTTATTTCCACCCATTAATTTCCATAGTTTATTAATCCATTTAATCTGATATAAATTAAAATGTAAAAGAAAAATGTGTCCATTAAACTCCCCTTTACCTTCATGATCGAGCACTCCCCACCTTTTTTCTCTTATGTGATCGATAACCCCTTCTATTTTTTTTGATCAAGCTCCCCCAACCTTTGCATATCTGAACAAGATAGCACTCATGATAAATCACCCCATCCCATGAAAATATCTGTGGGATAATGTTCACAATGAATCCCCCTTCCTACATAGATATTATTGTGGCTAGTGATCCCCTCAACATGATATTACCCTCTGTCATTCATACGATTGAACTGACCTTCCCTTTCTCTTGATCTCATGAAGAACCCAATCAGGGTATTTGGTCCCATGAAATTCTCTCACCCAAGGAAACGCTAACAACTTCATTCTCTTGTGACATCATCTCATGCAAAGTAACCCTTCGATGAAGATCTATTACAATAACCATACATACTCATTTCTCGCATAGATGAACACTTTTAGACATTTTGACAAAACCTACGGCTCCCAACTATTTTGATTCACCCATTCCAATAGGTAATCAAAATTCATCATTACCTTTAAATAAAATGAAAAAAGAGTACTTCACCTATCATTAAAATACTTATATATTTATTCCATTACATTGGAAGCCTAAGGAATATACCAAGTAGATATCTCTTCATAACAACCTAATTTTTCTATTATTCATAGATACCATCTTCTCTAACTAGGAAAAATTAATGCTAATTTATACATCATTATATTAATTTATGAAACACATATTCTTCTTACTAATGGTACGATCATTTTTTCATCCCATTTATCACTGTTTCATTTAGAATTTCATTAAAAATTTATATTCTTATTCCCAATACATAATTTATATTTGGGTTTTTTCATATTTGGTATTCTCATTATTTGAAAACTATATATGTTTTATATGGGTTTTTCATATGTTTCATATGAATGATCCATACACAGAACAAGAGTATTAAAATTTGATTTCTAAAATTTAAAATATTTTTAAAAATACATGTTTCAAAATACATCCTATTTTACTATTCAATTGTTTCTGAAAAAAATAGATGCTGAGATATATTTTCATGTCAATATTTAGTTACTCATAATGATATAATTTTAACTATGAAATTATATGATAATTAATTTATATTTCAAGATCTTGTTATATCCAATATCAAACTACAAGTAGTACTCGTATTATAGATTCATATATATAATATTGAAATTCTTTCATAGTAAAACAATTTTTTTAAATAAAAAAATTTGAATTATCCAAAATTGTGCCAGATAATCAGTTTGTCTAAAATATATAAAATATTTTTTCCATGTTCAACTCATTTGTGTGATGATTGTATTACTTCAACAGATTGAAATCCAATAACACTATAAGGACCCGAGTCCGGAGCCCCTCCAATGGTGCCCCGTACCCGGTTTGCCACATGACCTCAAGCGTGTTTTCCCAAACAGCATAGGCTGCCGACTAGCAGCGAGGGCCATGGTGAGTCGGTGGGGAAACTATGTCCTCATTCGGTAAGGTATACAAGATAAGAAAAAAAATAAATATTAGAAGTAGTAAACAACATGCATAACAACAGAAACCAAACAACAGAAGAAATGTAGATATATAAATATAATGACAATGTTGCAGCAGGTAAAAGTATTTAAGGAAAACAGAAAAGACAACAACGTGATGAAATACAACTGTAACCAATTGCAAAATAAAACAAGGTAAGATCCTCAGCATTGCGAGCCACAGCTCGGTCACATGCTCCCCCGCTCCTGGTGCAATCAAGATCCTGAAGTAGAAGGGTGCTTTCGCTTATCTGTACCTGCAGTAACATAGTCTTCTTGGGCCCAAAAGCATGGCCCAAACAATGTGTCAGATACAATCCCAGTAGGAAATCACCCAAAGATTTGTCCCAAACACTCAATGAATACATGGCAGTAAATAAACAAGAAGCAGTAAACAGAAAACCACAAGCAGATAAAATCCATAGTTCTGGGAAACAAAGTACACAAGTAAATTGCTAGCAAAAAAAGAAGAAACAGGTAACCCTCTGGGTAGCTCTCATAGTCTAACACCTATGATTCAACCTACATGTACTAGCAACCCTCTGGGAGGCACACACAGTCTCACCCCTCTGGTTCAGCTACATAATTAAGTAGACTCTCTGGGGAAGCACTCACCGTCAATTCCCCATATAGTCTCGTATCGTGCTAAAGTCTCTCTGGGGAAGCACTCAACGTCAATTCCACCTATGGGCCCACATCATAATTAAAAGAAACTCAGGATAAGCCCTTCTGTCAATTCTCCCTTTAGTATCGCATCGTGATTAAAAGACACTTTGGAGAAGCCCTTCCATCAATTCTCTCATTAGTCTAATACTCTAGGTTCTCATAGTCCTGAGTATAACTAAGCATGCTCAGCATGCGTGTATCATCCAAGTAAACCTCAAGAACTACTTAGCTATCAACTAAGGATGAACAGTATAAAAAAAATAACAGTTCCACTATCCTACAACTAGGCATGGAAACTGGAAGAACGCCCAACAGGAAAAAAAGCATGGTAAAGTAACCTGAGCACAAAATAAATTAATATACTCACAAGAAATAACCTATACTAAAGAAAATAAGCAATGTAGGAAAAAAACAGGGGAAGAATAGGAAACACGCAATACCCTGTTCACGAGCATTGGTGTAATTTGCACATAATACTCCTCAACATTATACAAAAAGGCACAAACCACCTACCTTGATCCTAGGAGATCGATATACGTGAACCTCGATGACAGATTCCCCTTAGAACGACGTATATCTGAGAAAACAAATAAAACGTTCATCCCATGATGACTTGGAAATGAGGGGAAATCTAGAAACAAGGCTAAGTCAGAAGGAAGTACTTGCCGCTGTGATTCCAACGCAATCGACCGTGCTCGAATCGGAGAATGGACGGAGAGGCGGGAGCTCGTCGAAGATCTGGTCGTACGGTTGCTCTCGGATGGACTAAAATTTAAGAAGAAGATGGTTTTGGGGGTTAGGCATGGCCTCAGTCCATTTAATGAAAAAAAGAAAGTACACGGTGTGTACTTCTTGAGTACACGGTGTGTACTTCAGTTTTACGTACTCTGAAATTACCGGCCTCCACCTCAGCCTTACACACCGTGTGTGTGGCCCGGCACAGCAAGCACACGGCTTCAAGCAGGAATAGAGTAAATATCGTTTACTTATAACATACATGGAGTGTACTTCTGAAATTTCCAGAAAATTAATTTTTCCTTAAAACTCCAGAAAAAGGAAAAACATACCTGAACGATGATCTGAGTTCTTACAAACTTCTCCCCTTGAAAATATTCTTCCTCGAATTCTCTAACAAGGCGTAGAATAAGAAACCCCGAACAGCTCTGACCATTACGATCGTACATCGGCCTCCCTCTCCCAGGTCTCATCCTTTACTCGCCCGTGCTTCCATAGCACCCGTACCAGAGGAACAAACCGACTGCGGAGAACCTTCGTACTACGATCGACAA
Organism: Viscum album; assembly: GCA_963277665.1. NCBI lineage: Eukaryota > Viridiplantae > Streptophyta > Magnoliopsida > Santalales > Viscaceae > Viscum > Viscum album. Next base: position 1,707,746,878 of record OY728165.1, on the reverse strand, counting down.
TCCGGATAGGATGCTCCTCGAACGATGCATCCGCTTCAAGATCAATTTCCTTGGGCTTAAAGACGTGAGACGGCTCTGAAACGTAATGTCGTTGTTGAAAGACATTGAAGACGTCGTGCATGGACCGATACCTCTGAGGTAGCTGCAACCGATAGGCGACCGACCCAACTCTCCCAAAGACCTCAAACGTCCTAACGTACCACGGTGAAAGCTTTCCCTACCTCTGAATCCTCTTGTGTCCCAGACTCGGTGAAACACACAAGAAAACCTTATCTCCGACCTCGAACTCCAAAGGTCATCTCCGCTGATCAGCATAAGACTTCTGTCGAGACTGTGCTGTATACATCCTCTTCTGAATCAGCTCTATATACTCTGAAGTCTCTTGAACAAGACGAGGTCCCAGCAAAGCTGCCTCTCCTGCCTCCAGCCAGCATAAGGTTGATCGGCATGGCCTACCGTACAATGCCTCATATGGCATCATCTGAATGGTTGCCTGGAAACTGTTGTTGTAGGCGAACTCCACCAGAGGGATATGATTCTACCAAGAACCTCCAGAGTCTAGAATGCAAGATCAGATCATATCCTCAAGCACCTGGATCATGTGCTTGGACTGGCCATCAGTCTGGGGATGGTATGCTGTACTCAAAAGTACCTATGTACCCAAGGCCTTCTGAAGTCTCTTCCAGAACCTAGAGGTAAAGCGCACATCTCTTTCTGAAATAATAGAGCGTGGAACTCCATGCAGACAAATTATCTCTCTAAGGTAATGTTGTCCCAGATCATCGACACTGAAGGTCTCCTTAATCGGCAAGAAGTGAGCAACCTTCGTGATCCTGTCGACGACAACCCAAACAACATCATTCCCTCGAGGTGATCTTGACAACCCGGTCACGAAGTCCATCACAACATCGTTCCACTTCCACTCCAGAATGGGTAACTTCTGTAAGAGCCCCGCTGGTCGCTGATTCTCTGCTTTCACCTGCTGACAAGTAGAACATCTCATGACAAAACCATCAACATCTTTCTTCGTACCTGGCCACCAGTACTAGCGATGAAGATCCCGATAAATCTTGGTTACGCTAGGATGAACTGCCCAAACAGAGGAATGAAAATGCTACATCAACTCCTCGTGTATGTCTGATGGCACCCATACGCATCCCCAGAAATGCAAGATCTCATCCTCGCCCACTGTCCATCTAGGAAGAGGGTCACCTTTTGACACAATCTCCCGCAGGACTAAGCCTTCTAAGTCTGATAGCTACCTCATCCGTAACCGATCAAGTAGCATGGAGATAACAGCTACAGAAGATAGAAAAGTATGTCCTCGTATGTCGTGCACCTTCAGATGCATCTCAGAGAACAGAGATATCAGCTTCCACTCACTACTGGCCTCTTCAACTGCCTGAATCTGAGTTCTCCTTCTCAACGCATCTGCCACGACATTGCCCTTTCACGGTGTACAGGAAAGCTCGAAGTCAAAAGACTATAGATACTCAACCCACCTGTACTGCCTTATATTCAGATCAAGCTGAGTGAAGATATACTTGAGACTCCTGTGGTCAGTGATGACCACAAAGTGATCTCCCAGAAGATAGTGTCTTCAACAGTGCAAGGCATGAACAACAACTGCCAACTACAGATCATGCGTATGGTAGTTCCTCTCATATGTCCTCAACTACCGAGACCCCTACGCAACGACTCCATCTACTTGCATAAGCACAACTCCTAGACCGATACCCGAAGCATCACAATAAACAGTGTAGCTCTTGCCTGGATCTGGAAAGACTAGTATTGGTGCTGACGTCAACCTCCCTTTCATCTTTTGAAAGGATGACTCACAATAATTTGACCATAAAAAATTCACCCCCTTCTTGGTCAGACCTGTAAAAGGTGCTGCAAGACAAGAAAAGTCCCCAATGAAGCATTTGTAGTATCCGACCATCCCTAGGAAGCTCCATACCTCAAAAACATTCTTCGACTGCTCCCAGAAAACTAAATCTCTCACTATATCTGGGTCTACAGATACTCCTGCCTCTGAGATGACGTGACCCAAGAAGTGAATCTGATCCATCCATAAGTGGCTCTTTGAGAGTTTAGCATAAACCCGATGCTCTCTCAGTGTACTAAGAACGATCTCAAGATGTTTTTCATGGTCGTGTCGAGTGTGAGATTACACCAAGACATCATCCCCGAAGACCACGAACAAGTAATCCAAGTAAGGATGGAACACTCGGTTCATCAGTGCCATGAAAACTGCAGGTGCGTTCGTGAGTCCGAAAGGCATGACTATATATTCGTAAAGACCATACCTGCTCTTGAAGGCTATCGGAGGTAAATATGATGGTCTGACGCGCAACTGATGATAAAATGACCTCATGTCAATCTTTGAGAACACTCAGGCTCCTCGAAGCAGACCGAAAAGGTCATAAATCCTCAGCAAATGATATCGATTCTTGAATGTCAACTGCTTCATCTTCCGATAATCCACACAAAACCGAAGGGTACTCTATACCTTATTCGCAAATAGAATAGACGAACCCCAAGGAGAAGTACTGGGTCGGATGAAACCCTTAGCTTGTAGTTCCTCTAACTGCTTCTTGAGCTCCTGGAACTCAGGTGTGTCCATCCTATAGGGAGGAATGGACACTGGTGCCACTCCTGGCACGAGCTCAATAGAGAAGTCTACATCACGCTCTGGATGAAAACCTAAAAATTCCTCTGGAAAGACATCCCTGAAGCGATCCACCACTAGAATAAAGTTTAACTATGGAGTACCCTAATCATCCAGCTAAAGGCTAGCAATCTGGGTTGTCACCCCTCCTAGCCCAAGATGCTTGAGTCCCGCCTGACTCGTCCGAACGTCCCATTCACCTCTATGAAGGAAAGATTCACCTTCTGGTGAAATTAAACTGAATCTGCGGTGATAACAGTCAACGACTGCCTGGAAGGGAATCAACCAGTCCTTGCCGAGGATGACATCATAGCATGTCATCTCTAGGACATAGAGATCCCATAAGAAGTGATACCCTGCAACCTCGAGAGGGCACTCTGTAAACTGGCGTACACTAGATTTCCTCATTCCCAAAGGTGTGTCTAGTGTCAACGAGTCAGCAGAAGAAAATATGCAGAGTCCAAGGCTCTCCACAATGAAAAAAGAGATAAAACTATACATAGAACCAGTATCGAAAAGGGATAAAGATAAAATTGAGGATACTAAAATCTTACCTTGAACAGTAGAAGGGTCGGGATCCAACTCATGATATGTTTGCTCCACGGCGAAAGACTAGCCCGTGTCACGGCCCAGCGCCCCTGGCTGACCACTCTGAGCTGAACCTCCCGACTGGTGATGATGAACTGGTGGCTGACCGTCATGGCCTCGACCTCCACCTCGGCCTGAATGGTAGGACGAAATACAGTTTCCTGGCTGGTGAGAAATAGGTGGGGCTGCTCCTGAACGAGGAGTCATGGAAGAACCCCAGTCACCTAATGCTGGTGAGAAAACCTGGCAGAAACGCTGAAGGTGTCCCATCATTCCGCAAGATCGGCACTCCACGAGATCCCTCTAGCACTGCGGCCTCGTGTACCATGTCCGGCCACACTGGTATCATGTCACTTGGCTACCTGAAGTTGCGTCTCGCTTCCTCGAATCACCGCGCGTAGGCTCCCTAGGGAGCTTCATGCTGTCATCTGAAGGAAAGCTAGCTCTGGAAGTAGAACCGCCCTGGCATGCAGCTCCAGAGTCTCTAAGATTGTGCTCCGAAATCAGTGTCTGATTGACGATGGAAGTAATGGAAGTCAGCTGGAAGATGTTCACCTACGAGCAGATCTCCCGCTTCAGTCCATCCTCAAACATCCTTGCTATGAACACCCACTCCCATCCTGAAAGGTTGTAAAACGCTGCAGCTTAGTGAAGTAAGAGGAATAATCCATGAAAGATAGAGTACCCTGCTATACGCTCATGAACTCTTGGGCTCGATCGGCCCTCAGGGTCTCCGGGTAGAAGTAGTCATAGAACACGCGGAGGAACTCTTCCCAAGTCATAGAATGCTGCTGACCCGCCTATTAGACCACTTCCCACCACCTCTTGGCAGAGTATCGGAGAATGTAGGTGTAGAGTTTGACCCGCCTTTATGGAGGCATCTCCAGATGCTCGAATATAGTCAGCATGGCTTCCAGCCATGACTCTGTAGCCTTAGGTCCTCCCTCCCCCGAGAACGTGCGAGGATGCTGCTACTGGAAAACTCGTTTCAAGTCTACCATAGACGAGGTAGAAGGCGGTGCTCCTGGGAAGGCCAACATCATCCTCATGAAACCCTCCCTGAACTGCGCATCAACGCCCACAATTGGAAAAACAATCGGTGCCAAGGCTGGCTCAGCTGGGGGATCGACAGGATGTCCCTGATCATCCCTATATGGCGTCTGATCACTACCTGACGACGGACGTACGACCGGGGGACGTCTCGGAGGCATAACTCTGAAAGATCAAAATCACACCTTAGATCCGGAAAACAAGGACAGGGAACACAAGAGTACTAAATGGAAACAGGTGAAGAAAACACAACAGATTGAAAAACCCGACTACACGACGTGTATAAAACTACACGGCGTGTCTTCTTAACCCACTGACATGGGCGTGTAATCTCACCCTACAAGTCATGTACACTTCAAACTACATAGCGTGTTGAACCCTACACATGGTGTGTACGTGAAAACTATTGCCCTTCTTGAGTCTCCTTACACGGCTAACCCACACGATCTGTCTTAACCCGAGACTACACGACGAGTTCGAAACAAACACGGCGTTCACTAGACAAGGCTTCGGCGGTCCGTGTTGTTAAGTACACGGCTATCTACACGGCTGAACCTCACAATTCATGCTCCGAACAAGCACGACGTGCATAGGCGAAGGCGAGACCGTCCCGTTTTGTTCGTGACATTGTTGGGTACCTAGGAAAGACTACACGGCGTGTTCCGAACAAGCACGGCGTGCGAAAAGAAGGTCACGCCGGCCCGTGTTGTTCGTGACACAGACGAGTACCTGGACAAGTCTACACGGCGTGTTCTGAACAAACACAGCATGTAGAAAAGAAGGTCACACCGGCCCGTGTTGTTCGTGACACGACCAGGTACTTGGACAGGACTACACAGCGTGTTCCCTATGGACACGGCATGTTCTACCCAAGCTCCCCCGACCCATGTTGTTAGTGACACGGCCAGGTACACGGCTTCAAACACACACGACGTGTTCCCGAAGTTACTCCCACGACGCAGGTTTTTTCTCACACGGTCAGTGACACGGCCTAAAAACTACACTACATGCATCTAAAAAGTACACGCCGTGTATTCTGGGTTTTTTCTGGGCAGTAGCTCAGAAACTGCGTAGAATTCCAGAAACACTAAAAAAAGGAAAAGATGCCAATTTCTGATCCATGAGGTCCCATAACACATGAAGAACCAAAATTTGGCATTCATTTTAAGAAAGGAACAAAGAAAACAATTTTCTAACATAACAGCGGGGAATCTATCAAGAAACTATCACAACAGCATGCATAATCTACACAAATTATATCACAACAGCATGCAATCGCTAATGCACCCTAGATGGCATGGAAAGAATGCATGGAATGTGATTTCAACAAGTGCCTATATGATGCATGAGATAAAATACCCTCATCTAATCGGGTTGCGACTGAAATAGAACCGAAATATCAAAACAATAACCGCACAAGTCATACGAATCACTCTATGTGAAAACATACCAACCATAAAATCTCAAAACCAGAAAACTGCAATTAACGAGGTAGTATGGCTTTTCCATATACACAGATTAGGTACTCCCGGGCAGAGCTTAACACCAAGTACCGAATCCATCCTATCATAGGCTAAAGTCTCCAAACAGTAGAGCCAGAAAAAAGAACCCCTTTGATACCACTTTGTAACGACCCGAGTCTGGAGCCCCTCCTCTAGTGCCCCATACCCGGTTCACCACATGAACTCAAGTGCATTTCCCCAAACGCCAGAGGCTACCCACTAGCAGCGAGGGCCTTGGTGAGTCGGTGGGGAAACTATTCCCTCATTCGGTATGGTATACAAGATAAGAAAACAATAATAAATAGCAGAAGAAGTAAACAACATGCATAACAACAGAAACCAAACAACAGAAGCAATGTAGATATATAACTATAATGAAAATGATGCAGAAGGTTCAAGTATCAAAATAAAACAGAAAACACAACAACATGCTGAAATACAACTAAAACCAATTGCAAAAGAAAATAAGGTATGCTCCTCAGCATCACGAGCCATGGCTTGGTCCCATGCTCCCCAACTCCTGGTGCAATCAAGATCCTGAAGTAGGAGGGTGCATGCCCTTATCTATACCTGCAGTAACATAGTCTACATGGGCCCAAAAGAATGGCCCAAAAAAAGTGTGAGATACAATCCCAGTAGGCAATCACACAAAGATTTGTGCCTAATAGTCAATGAATAAATGGAAGTAAATAAACAAGAAGCAGTAAACAGAAAAGCACAAGCAGCTACAATCCACAGTTCTAGAAAACAAATTACACAAGTAAACAGCCAGCAAAAAAAAAAGAAACAGGTAAACCTCTTGGTTGATCTCATGGTCTAACCCCTATGGTTTAACCTATAATTACTAGCAAACCTATGGGAGGCACACATAGTCTCACCCCTCTAGTTCATCTACGTAATTAAGAAGACTCTCTGGGGAAGCACTCACCGTCAATTCCCCCTATAGTCTCATATCGTGCTAATGGATCTCTGGGTAACCACTCAACGTCAATTCCCCCTATGGTCCGCGTCATAATTAAAAGACACTATGGAGAATCCCTTCTGTCAATTCTCCCTTTGGTCTCGCATCGTGATTAAAAGACACTCTGGAGAAGCCCTTCCATCATTTCTCCCTTTGGTCAACTACTCTATATTCTCATAGTCCTGAGTATAACTAAACATGCTCAGCGTGCATGTATCGTCCAAGTAAACCTCATGAACTACTTGGCTATCAACTAAGGCTCAACAGTATATAAAAAAACAATAGTTCTACTATCCTACAACTAGGAATGAAAACTGGAAGAATGCCCAACAGGAAAAAAAACTTGGTAAGGAAACCTGAGCACAAAATAAATTACTCTACTCATAATAAATAACCTTTACTAATGAAAATAGGCAAAGTAGGCAAACAACATGATAAAAACATGAAACACACAATATCCCATTCACGGGTATTGGTGGAATTTGCACATAATACTAATCAATTTTCTACAGAAAGGCACAAACCACCAACCTCGATCCTATGAGATCGATATACGTGAACCTTAACAACAGATTCCCCTTAGAATGACATAGATCTGAGAAAACACAGAAAACGTTCATCCCACGATAACATGGAAACGAGGGGAAATCAAGAAACAAGGCTATGGAAGAAGGAAGAACTCACCACTGTGATTCCAACGCAATCGACCATGCTCGAATCAGAGAATAGACGATGAGGCATGATCTTGTCGAAGATCCGACCATACGGTTTCTCTCAGACAGATGAAAACTGAAGAAGAAGATGGTTTTGGGGGTTAGGCACGACCCCGGTCCGTTTAATGAAAAAAAAGTACACAGTGTGTACTTCTTGAGTACACGGCGTGTACTTCAATTTTCCGTACTCCGAAATAACTGGCCTCCACCTCAGCCTTACACACCGTGTGTGTGGCCCGACACGGCTAGCACACGGCTTCAAGCCGGAACAAAGTACACATCGTGTACTTATAAAGTACACGGCGTGTACTTCTGAAATTTCCAGAAAATTTATTTTTCTGTAAAACACCAGAAAAAGGAAAAACATACTTGAATGAAGATCCGAGTTCTTACAAAAACCTATATCATATGATAATTATTCTTTTATAATTGAACCTATTATTATTTCTTGGATTTGAGACAATAGTGAAGGTTAATTTGACCCTATGTGATATGGGATAAGGTGGAGACTATTTCTATTTTTTTCTATAATATAAGAATGTATTTATTAATCAAATTTTTTATTCCATGATTTTACTCTTATTCTAATGAGATTATATTGTTACCATGGTTTAAGGGAATAATTATTTTTTGGTTCTATTTTTTATGTAGGTAATATTGAATTAGGGATTTCAACCTTTTCCGGTATATGGATTCTCTAATGCCTATTCAGCTATATTTTCATCCAAAAAATTAATATTTAATAGTTATTAGAAAAAAATGTTTAATAAAATGGTTCAACACCCTGAATATGATTACACCATTGATGCATAGTGAATATTATCACTGTCGCAAAATACTATACAATTATTACGATGTTATAGCTACTAATATTGTTATGAACTAGAACCAGCTAGAAGTTACTAGAACCAAAAAGAGATGAATAGATTCATTATTTTTAAATAACAACAATATGAAATAGGTTAATTTATATCAATAAAAAATAATGTGTTTTTAGACTTTATAGATATAGATATTCCTTCTTGTCTAACAATAATTTTCAATACATTATAAAAATTATCAAAATTTCTTGACACAAAAATAAAACTATTTTTAAACCAATAATTTTATTTCATCATTCCCTACCTTAATATTAATATTCTATATGAATAAAATTTTTACATTTTTTATCACATCAGATTTCTTGAAGTCACTCGCTATACTGAATTTTTTATTATGAATGTATTGTGATAGGGAAAATTTAATAAAATCAATTGAAATATTTCCATCCCTACCAGATCATCCACATTTATCTTATAGGAATAAAAAAAAGATTTTTCTCAATATTCATTTCATGTAGTTGATGCCTAAAACTATTCATAACATACTGATATTAATTTAATACCCTTAAAAAATTATATTTCTCTTGACTAGGTAGATTCAAATTATAGCATAAATTTGATTGAATATGGACATTTACACCACAAAACAAATATTGTCCATGAACCCATATTCTTTGGTAATTTGTTTTATTATTGAATTATAACTCCACTCATTTTTTTGTTAGTATCAATATGATTCCACAAACCCATATATAGCTATATTTCTCTTTATATCTAACATTATTATAAAATTATTAACATGTTTTGAATCCTTCTATTTGTAAAAAGATTATGAATTATCATATGATTTTTTGGTTGAATCATATTTTTTTTGCACTGAAATGTTGGATGATTAGAATTCCATGATGATATATCACTTGTAATTATAATTTCATAATCACAAACATAAACAACAGAATTGTTATGTTAATTTTGATAAGAACATATACCAATTCCTCCAATAGCCTTTTTGATTCACAATTTTACTTTCACTTTTACTTTTTTCTGATAAAAATTTATCTACATCATGTAATTAGACACCTTATCCCCACTGTGCTGAACACACATTTTGAAAATAATACCTAATCCAATATATTAATTTTTTTTTCACTAATAGTCTGAACATAAATTTTTTGACTAACATACGATGTAATAGTCTCGTTAGATTAATGACATGTGGCTTGTTTAATCAAATTGGATTGTATATTTTTTACATAACTCTTTATGAAATGTATTATAAAATAATTGAAATTATTTTTATAGATATATCATATAGTGGAAACATTCATGTGAAAATATGAGTATGATTGATATCACTATAGAACTCTTTATAATGTGAGTTGAAATGATGTTTTCTTTCTGATAGCCTATTCAAATAATTATTAATTGTGGAGTAATGATTTTATTAAATTCTGAAAAGGCATGTAGTGTCACAGAATATGGCAGAGAATTGAGAAAAATTATGTTAAAATGTTTTCTCATAATGTCTATGTGTGTTTATATGAAAATCATATCCAAAAGAGATAGAATCATTTCATAATCAATTTAAATGATTTAAATAATGCATATGATTCATACATCATAGTTTTATATTATTATAAAATTCACATATGTATAAAGAATGATATAATAAAATCCATTTTGTAGTGGTTTGTGTTATCTAGTGATTCACGACACCACTCCGTTAAATATGTAAAGTGGATTTCATTTGAACAAATATCCTTTATTAATGAACATTTTATTTATTATTGCAAAGTACATATCTATATGAATATTTTTTTTTCATTTTTTTTATTGAGTCATGTATCATTTATCATGTATAGTTGAAACATTGATTAAATATATATATAAGAAGTCATAATATATCACTTCTTTTACAATTATTTCTTTACTAGTGTTTTCTTATGATGAGCTTATTTCTATCAACTACCATCGAAGGTTGTGGTTTCCACATCAGATTTTGGTAAATTTTGATTTATTTTTATTCTTCAAAATATATTTAATTGGTGTTATTTTAATTTTTCCCTATATATTTTTTGTTTGTTTTGGTTTGCGTTGAGGTGGATTCAAGACTCTATTATCGAATTTGACTGACTTACTTACGCATAGGTATAAATATATATAAATAAGTTCACCTTTTTTATAATACCAAATTGTATGTATGAATATATATATATATATACATTTATATTTATCTTTATTGGGGCTAGGTGTGTGTAATGACTCATTTCTTCCATGTATAATTATTTTATATTTTATAGATTACTTTTTAGTCCAAGCACTGGTATGAAATAGTATTATGAGTCCTAGTGATCCCAGAATAAAATTTTGAAATATATTAAATATATTAAAGATAAAATGAACATATAATTATTAATAAAGATAAATAACTTCTAAAACATGTATCTAGAATAGAACGTTTATTAAACCATTGAGTTCATAACTCATGTTTTTTCATAGGCACGATATAAATTTTTTCAGCATGGTTCATTTGTGTAAAAGTACTCAAGAATGTAGAAATAAATAAAATTATTAAATAAAAATTTTATTTTAATTTCGTTGATGTAGTGAATGGAAATCCAATAAGAAGATTTGTAGGGAGAAATCCTATGGTTGTTCGCATAACCCAGGAACCATTGGAGAGCTGTTGGATAGAGAATTGGAGGATCTCTCTTAAAAGAATAGTAACTAGGTATGGGATTGATGATAAACATGAAATAAAATAAAAGGATATTTCCAATGACCATGGGTTAGATATTTTCTCTATCATTTATCGACTTGAATCAAGGAAGGACATTTGTTTGATTGGATTCATTCCACATTCATTATTTCTATGATGAACCTTAATTTATCGACCAATGGGTTGATCCACAGATCGGTCATCTTGTGGGATGAGTTTATTTTCTAGGATTATTTGAGATAACTTCATTGGGATTTAGTTTTTATATCATAATTATTTTTTATAATAGAAATAAATTGAGGTAAACATGAAAATAAACTAACTTCTATTCCACTCTATTGTTCATGTGATTTTATACACCGGTCTGTCATTCATCATTATTATTCATAATTATGAATTTGGTTCAACCTAACCTTGAAAATTAATTTTTTTCACACTTGTTTAATGGTTAAATGATCTAATATCATTGATCTAGGATTAGTAAAACATAATAGTGGTGCGACGACAAATGTGGCGATGGATCAGATCATTTTTTATACATGATTTTATGTTAGTCATCATTCAAAAAATAATGATACTAAACAAATATTTATAAATAGATTTTATGATTGGGACATTTTTTTTTATATAGAGAATCTTATATGAGTTATTCCATGATTATTTGGGTGAGGCATGACATGAATCGATTCCTGGAGGCACATAAATGAATGTGGATTCCAGATCTGGAATTCTAAAATTTTATGGAGTACACATCATGTCACATGATGATGAACATTTTGTGGGACCCTTATATATGAGGAAAGAGTTCCAAAAGGTAGATAAGTATCAAATTGTGTGTGACCCTGTCACAAGGCATGTAGTCCACTTTGATGAATTCATCATGTACCTTAGAGGGTACACAGACATGGCATAGAGTATACAAGTTGGAAAATGCCATGAAATATCCAACACATACCCAATATGTATAGAAGTACTTGGGTAAATTTATATATTACAACATGTGTAAATGTTTATTGTGTACTAGAACATAGGTAAAGTACAAATGCAGCAGACACACCATGTATTATTATATGGACACGGGCATGATACATGGGTTGTTTACATGGGCATGACCTGGGTTCAAGGGACTCAAAATTTAAATCCACTACAAACCATGTAAATTATAAAACATGTCTTAAGATCACATTTCTCATGTATGTATTCATATTTTTTTATGGTTCATTCCCCATATTCATTAACTAAGGGTTATTATGGAATATTCTTTAACTCATAGGATAATGATCCCTTCAATAAGACATAGTGGATTGAGTAGTTATAGTCATTCCAAGAGGCCTTTAGTGAGATTTTATATTCTTCTTCATGACCTCTGTGGAGTACATGGAATACTCATGACCAACACTAAGTAGGCACCTATCCTCTAATTAGATGGTTAATGCAGATTGAGTTTTTTAAATACACCATGGCATTGCGTGTGATCATCATCCATGTAATGTATCGATTCATAAATCTGTTTGTACTTTCTTATGATGATACCCAATGATCATTACCACTTAAAGGGACAACATCAGTTCTATTCAACTTATGAGTATGTTCTCCCAGACCTGTGTTATGTGGAATATTTGAGATAAAATCCAAGTGAGGCATATTAAGTGCATGAATTACCACTAAAATGTATATATTGTTTAGTATATCATGATATTCATGCAATATATTATATTGAAATATACTTATATATATATGAATATATTTAATTTTTGAATGATTTGTGTTTTCAGGGTGTCTTAATAAGTATTGTTATAGTAAAAAATCAACGGTATTTTCCAGCACATGTTGTGTGTTGTGTAGATGATCGATGTTTTGAAAAGACTCCTAGATGGACCACGACTAGATGGTTCAGAGTGAGACCGGACAGACCAAGGTGTGTTCATGTGGTATATTGATATCATTCCTAGTTTTACTTCTAGATAAGATTTTTTTCAGACTCTCTGGTGTGAATGTATTTCGCCCTATTGACATTCTATTATGTCATGTTGTACTCTATTTGTAGGATTTAAATGTATACATGAATAGTTTTTTAATTATTGTTATATATCATAATTATATAAGATTGGATATGTGATTGTCTTTATAGGTGCATATGATAATTCCTCAAATGTTAGTGATATTTACTTTTTGTGCTAGCCGCTATCCCCTGGCGTCATGGATGTGAGCAGGGTGTTTTGCTGTATGGGACCCTTTTTGATGGATCATTAAAGAGTGGCATCGAAATAGTTTTCTCTACTGTAGAACTAGAGTATATGATATTTGTGTGTGGTGACATTTTTATGTGTTTTAAGTTTTGATTTCATGCTAGGGACTCGAGTGTTGTAGTTGTGAGCGACATGTCCACACACTCGGACTCTGATCACCTTCTTTTCAACTTGGTACATGAGAACATAGGATTCATAGAAAAAAAACGGTATATGCATCGTGTTGGAATGGGTGGTGTTTTGTACATACTTCGTTAGTAATCTTTATAGATATACTAATTTATAGTGGTATATCTTGTTTATATTAGGATGACTCCACAATATATGCCATATAGAACTTAGTATCAATTCCATAAGGATCATCCCCTCATTGATGAGGCATCTATACAAGGACCAGTTCTATATGTTATAACTCTAGTTGGTGAAATATTGTTACCATCACCTAATTAGGGTCTATTGGTACCTTTAGTAAAAGAGGATTAGGTGAAAGGATGAGCACACTTCACTTGTTTCAATAAAAGATACCCTCATGTTCTATGGAAATACCAACCCATGGGCAGTTGAGGACATACTTGAGGTGGTGACCCCTGTTTTCCATCGGGTTAGGAAACCAAAATATCAAATTGGGGTCCTAGAGGACATCATTTTCTATGGATCAAGAGGATAATGGTGGGGTTTAGTGACCCATTCATATGATGAGGGGACACTACCTTGCATAGGTTTTGAGATAGTTTTTAGAAAGGTGTACTCTCTAGCTATGATGAGGGATGTACTAGGTCATGAGGTTTTTCAACTCTAACAAGGAATCATGATAGTAACTACTTATTCGTTGATGTTTACCAACATATACTGATAAACCATGGATTAGGTTTTTGAACAATTCTTCAGAACTCAGACTTTTAAATGATGACTTCATAGAAAATTGCAATCCATTTCTATCCCTCTACGAAATGATCTCTATGCTGGGAATCTATAGGGAGATGTAATGGTTGAGAGTATATTGGATGAGGGGACACCACAAGTGGTTGATGGTAATGGTTCAGGGATCACATGATGGGTCTAGTCAACCTATGGAGAGGCAGTGATAATCATGTGACTATATAGGATATCTTTCTCAATATTTTTTGACCCATCATACAGCTGACATAGACACCATGGATGGGACACTATGGTGTATTCTATTGAATGATGAGGTAGGCCCAGAGTGCATAAGATGTAGAAAAGATGATGGGAGAGGAGGTGGTGGTGGTATATGCCTTAACATTTTACCACCACCACGTCTAGGTGGTTCAATATAGGCTTTGGGAGCTAGAAGGCAAGGTAAAGGAAATCTATAAGCTGTCAAATCTTATGACCCGGATGCTCTAAGGATAATTTGATATATTATTTGTGTCTTTTCAACCATAGTTGTAGTACTGATAGGAATAGGTTATAGTAATTCATTTGTTTCAATATATGTTTAAGTAGATGTAGATATTCCAATTGTGACCTAGGATCGATCCTTATGCTTATAGAAACCTACAATATATGACCCAAAAATCATACACTTGTTCTAATAGCATGACCTATGGCTTGGAGGTAAGAGATTTTATTTTGATATCTAAGTGGTAGCGATGATTCCTTATGACTTCATCCCAGGTATGAAATGGCTATCCATAGTTCATGCACACAATTACTGTGTCAGGATTAGGATGTAGTGCATTCTTAGTGATGGAAATAGGTTTTCCTTTGTTGGTTATATAGTAACCCATGTTGTGCACGATAGAATCAGGAATAATAGGTTGCATCTTATTACTCATCAGTTGCCTAGCCTTACCCGCAGTGTAGTGGATGTTAGGAGTAACATGTTTCATTCAGTGTTGTTTGAGTATTTGTAATTATTTCCTATAGATTTTATGGTCTTAACATCCATAGAACAGGTATAATTATACATTTATCCAAACCAATTAATGATATTAATATCTATTGCAGATATAAAATGGATATTGTAGATCTTCACGAGATGAGGGTGTAGTTAGAGGACATTAAGAGTAACAAATTTGATAAACACACTATTTCACCTTATAAATCCATATTTTTTTCACCATGAAGAAGGAAGGGTGCATGAGGATATGTTGGAACTACTAACATTTGAACAAAAATATTATGAAAAATAGGTATGCAATACTGAGGATCGATGACCTTTTTGATCATTTTTGAGGGTCACGATGTCTCTCAATGGTTGAAATCCAGTATGGTTATCACCAGTTATGAGTATGGGATGGGTATATACTTAAGATGGTTTTTAGATGCTTCTATGATCACAATGAGTGTATGGTGATTCTGTTTGGTATGAT
This sequence comes from Viscum album, assembly GCA_963277665.1. NCBI lineage: Eukaryota > Viridiplantae > Streptophyta > Magnoliopsida > Santalales > Viscaceae > Viscum > Viscum album. The sequence continues at coordinate 1,707,731,268 of OY728165.1, read as the reverse complement.
GACATCCCAATCAATTTTATTGGACTCATGAGTCCGAACCGTCATCCTTTATTAGATAGGTTCATGGTATTCTTCATTGACAATATCCTAGTGTACTCATGTTCTGAGGAGAAGAATGTGAGACACTTGAGGAAGGTTATTGATGTACTTCTATTGAACTTTATTTATGTAATTATATAGAAGTTCCAGCTCACTACTTAAGAGTTTTACATTATGTGACATGTTATCTCAGAAGATGGTTTAACATCACAAGTAAGTAAAGAGTTATGGATTTACATATCTATGTCTATTTATTAATTAGATAGTTTTTAAAGGCATAAAATGAGAATAAATCACATCTTAAGCATTGAATTCTCTAATATTTATAAAAGATTGTTTTACCGCCTTTTGATGGAGAACAATTTATAAACATATCTTTTGAAAATTTTATAATCTATATTTGTCAAAATAAACTTATTCTTTATAATCATGGCATTGACATTTACTTTGGATAAATTTTTGGAATTTTTCTGACAATGTTTATTTTTTAATGAATAGTGAAAAAAATTGCATTTTACTTCAAAACTGCTTTTCATCTAATTTAATTATATGGATATATTGTCCTATAATTTAGGTTTAAATTTTAATTATAATATATTTTCACCATTTAATCCAATTTTTGTCATTGTAATTAATTTCACTTTGCAATTGGGCATAAACAGGTGTCAAACTTTTGATAGATATTGTTTCTAAAAAACCGCTATTTGTTTTGACAATGGGAATTATTTTTAAATTAATTAATACAATTTCTATGTTTGGAAGTTTTTTAAAATGAATTCCATATTTGGAATCAGAAGGTCCAAATTATTTAATTAAGTTTCTTTTGTATCTAGACATTATGAATAGTAATGACAATAATTATCTTTAATTATCATGATTAATTAGTAATCGGGCAGTTAAGGGTAATATAATTATAACATAATAATATAAAATGACCCCAACATGTGTCCTAATGCTAATGGTTGTGTCATGGCCGACCATGGGATACCTTGCACCAAACATTGGAACCACATTGAATCACTTTTGGGTGATAGTGACACTTTATCATTTTATGTTTTTAAAAGGAAAGTATAACCAAATTATGTGTCACCCAAGTAAAACAATTTCTTGTTTTTTCAAAATAAATTATATCTTAGACTACAAAAATTTATTGAAAATATAAATATATTTCCTACCAGATGATAGTTTTTTTATAATTTCTATACATTAAATAAATAAATGTATTTATGACACCTTGATGATGCAGCGATTACCTCATTAATGAATGATTTAAATAAAATGAAAAGATAATATAAAATCTAAGAATTAAACTTGTCAAAAACCTATTGGATGGGTTTATTTAGAACTCTTATCACCTTATCTTCAAAATATATCTTTTGGGGACCATTAAAATTTGAAACTCATTTTAAAATAAAGTAACATTTCAAGAATTTCCATGAGTGCCCCTCCTCCCTCTTATAAAAGGCCCCCACCTCTAACACCATACCCACACCTGTCAATCCATTGGCTTGGAAAAACTCCGCTCATTTTATCTCTTCACATCCCTATATTCATCATAGATTCCTTACCTTAGGCAGAAATCTCTTAAAGAAACCCTTTTGGTTCATACCAAGGAGAGTAACCCGATTTAAAGGTAATGTCTTCTCTCATGTTCTTTTGTTTTATTTTGCTTCTCCAACCCCTTAAACTCTTTTTAATTAATTTATTTTCTAACAATACCAGTATCTATAATTTACTAGTATGTTTCTATCATTAGGATTTTATTTACACTTACACACACTTCTGTCTAATGGTAAAAGAACATATTGTTTCTGTGAGTGGCGAATTACTGCCTCACGAAACGATGATTGTTCAATATTACTTTAAATCCTATCATAGTGGCCATTAATATGTCACTATATTTATATATTATATATATTGTATTTCTGTTTTCATTATGATTATGTATTTTTCATTTATGTTATACCTTTATGGTTTCCATTATGGGTAAACGCGATATCTTCATTTTAGGAAGTGCGGACTACCACCCCCTCAAAGTGATTTGACTCATTAATTCTATATGTGGGACATATAAAGGATGTATTTAATGATTTTATATATTATATCATACGAGAATAATAATATACCTTCATATCATTATGATTTCATTCCATTAAACATGATATAGAAATGAAAGTAGCATTCATGTGTACGTACAGCTTACCGTCTCCATGAACGGTGCATTTCATTTCTTACCTCTAAATGTTATGTAATATTATAAATGCATGTATATACTGGATATATATGATATATATGATATCTACATCATGAATATACTTTTGGATATAAAGTATATTTTACCAGCTGAACGACTTGTAATTATAAGAATCTTATTTTTGGCTCAAGTACCAACGATCGACAAAACAACCGTTATTAACTTAAATAATTACATAACGTTCATAAAATGGTAATAAGTGATATAAAATGAAAAAGGAACTTTAAAAATGTTCTTAAGAAAGTATAAATTAACTCTAGTTTATTATTCAAAAGATTAAAGAATGATCGAGTCAATTCGGACACGAGGTAAGGAACTTCGTCTCAATCTCCTTTCTTTGAGGCATATTTTGTTTTATGCACAACTTTCTTTTATATGGTGTATAAACCCCATTGGATTTTATGTTTATTCAAAAGTAATATTTTTTATATGAAGTGTTTTACTAAAGTACAAAAGGGCATGTTTTTGTCATACATATGCGGCGACAACGACTTCTTCGACCCTGTGACCATTTTTTGAGTTTAGGTTTCCTCTACAAGCCATAACATTTTTTTAATGAAAAAAAATACCATGTTTTACTTTTCTATTATTTTGGTATTGAAAATGGTTTTGATATTATTTTTATTAAATCAATGTTTTGTATTGATATCTTCTGATTGAAATGTGGAAATGTTATGTTTCCTTTATGCATGTTTTATGTGATACAATTATGTTATTGTTCTTGGGCATTGTTTATGAAGACGGGTGGTTCCGTGATAAACTAAGGGTGGGTGATCCCGATATATCTATCCAATGCATTGGGTAACGTGATTTAGTTAAACACTAAGGTTTCTTCGAAGAGATTTAGGGAATATACTATGATGGAAATTCCAAACGTAACCATGTGGGTTACTCCCTACATAAGAATGATATGAATTTCTCAAGTTACGTTTATGTCTTATGATTTCTATGAGTTATTCATAAATCTTATGATTTCATGTGGTATGATAAAGTGCTTATGTTTTCTGAGTAATGTATGATTTCATTAATTCTTATGTATACATGGACTAATGATTTCATTCCGTACGTTTATATCCTTTACTAAGCTTTTTATGCTCATCCCAGGTTTTTGAAATGTTTTTCATAGGTCAAGGGAAAAGTATATGATGTGATGATAGTTTCGAGGAAGTGTCAAGAAAGAATCCATGTTTTATTTTAAATATTTATCGTTTGATTGAAAAAATGAATATTGTCTTTTATGTAACAACCTTGTTGAAATGTGGAATGTAATGAAATATTTATGATATAATTCCGTAAAACTCTAAACCTGAAATGATCCTCAATGTTTATTCTTGAAATAACTCAAGATTAAGTAATTTTCAAGGCTGGGGCACTATAGTTGGTATCAGATGTCGGTTTAGATAACTTTAGGAGTAATAATTCTATTAAATGATTATCGATTTTTTTGGTTAAATTGAAATGATATAGCATTTGTAGATTACCTTGTTGCTTCATCTAAGACATATTTGTTCAAAATGGTTTTTCGTAGAGGAAATAGGGAAGTAGTGCTAGGAAGGCATACAAAAGGAATTGTCCTTCCGAAACAGCATCCTGAGATGGTTGGAATTGGAACTGAATAGTTTGTTGCAGTAATGGAGCAGTTGACTCAAGTGATAAATGGTGGTGGTATCCATACACAAGATTAGCCAGATAAGCCACATAAGAACATTTCAGTGGTGGAACATTTCATGAGGAAACATCCCCCGTCATTTAGAGGATCATCTTACGCTTTTATAGCTAAAGGGTGGATTAAAGAAATGGAGAAGATTTTCGATTTCATGGGGTTTTCAGACAATCAAAAGTTTAGTCTATCGGTTTACTATTTGGAGGGTAAAGCAGATCAGCGGTGGTCGATGGTTAAAAATATCAGGGACGCTGATGAGATTTATGCTCTTAAGTGGGATGAATTCAAAGGTATATTTCTTGAAAAATATTTTCCTAAGGCTATTCGACTTAGGATGGAAAAAAATTCTTGTAATTGAGGCAAGAAGATGACTCTGTGGCTTCTTATGAAGAAAAGTTCACGCGATTGTCAAGGTATGCTTCAAATTTTATCCGAGACCTTGATAGTAAAATCAATCATTTTTACTCTGGATTAAAGCCAAAATATCGAATGGATTTAGATTATTGCGAGTTCAAAAGTTATGAAAAGCTTGTTCGGTTTGCTGAGAAGGTTGAAATGGAGTTTTCTGATGATCAAGTGTTCTATAAACCCAACAGAAGAATAGACCGAGGTGGTAGGAGAAAGGTAATAATCCTTCAAAAAGTTCTAATGGTAAGAAAACTAGGTTTTCATTTTTTGATAAGTGTGGTAAAAAGCATGCTGGGGAATGTATTTTGAATTTTGGAAAGTGCTACTGATGTGGTAAAATGGGACATAAGGCTCATGATTGCACTGAGAAAGATCAGGGTGATGGTAAGACCAAATTTGATTTACAGTTAGTGAAATGTTTCAAGTGCAATGAGATGGGTCATTATGCAAGCGAGTGTTCGACAAAGAGCTCAAATGATAGGAAGTTGTCAGAATATAAGAGGAAAGGTGTGGTTAAATCCTTTGAAGCTACTTCAGCAGATGTTGGGTCATCAAATGAAGTGGTATCAGGTACTTTGTTTGTTTTTTCAGATTATTCCAGTGTGTTGTTTGATTCGGGGTCTACACATTCATTCATCTCTGAAAACTTTTCTAGTAAATTGGTAATTCCATCTCAAGAACCTAAGATAAATTTTGAGGAAAAATGAATTTATAATATTATTCCTATCCTTATCCGTGGAAAGAACATACATGCAAACCATATTGTTTTACCTCTAGTATAGTTTGATGTTATCCTGGGTATGGATTGGCTCTCTGTTTACCATGCTAAGATTAATTGTAGAGGTAAAGAGTTTTCTTTTCAGAAATACTTTCAGTTTGTGTACAATAATGAACCCTTACTGTGGATAACATATCAAGAGGCTGAGAAACTTGTAAAATATATAAATGAATGTTACCTTGCACATATTTTTGAATGCAAAGGAACTGTTCAAATTAATGATGTTCAAGTGGTAAATTAGTATCCTGGTGTTTTTCCTTATGAGTTTTCTGGAATAATATCAGATCGGGATGTTGGATTTAATGTTGACTTAGTTCCTGATGCTAAGAAAATTTCAAAACCCCCTTATCGAATGGCTCAAATTGAACTTTTAGAGATGAAGGAGCAATTGCAAGATTTATTAGATAAATGTTTCATTCAACTTAGCACATCACCATGGGGTGCACTTGTCTTATTTGTTAAAAATAATAATGGTTCAATGAGACTTTGCATTGATTATAGAGCCTTGAATAACATCATTGTTAATAAAAAATATCCTTTTCCTCATATCGATGATTTGTTTGATCATCTCCAGGGAGCATAGTATTTTTCGAGGATTGAACTGAGATCGGGGTACCATCAGTTGAAGGTAATGGAATCAAATTTCTGAAGACCGCGTTTCGTACAAGATATGGCAATTATGAATTTGTAGTAATGCCTATTGGGTTAACCAATGCACCTGCTGTATTCGTGGACCTTATGAATAGAATTTCTCATGAGTTCGTGAATAATTTTGTGGTTGTTTTCATTGGTGATATTTTGGTGTTTTATAAATTTAAATAGGAGCATGAAAGTCATTTAAGGATTACTTTTCAAACCTTAAATGAAAATTAATTTTATGGAAAATTTAGCAAGTGTGGGTTTTGGTTGCAACAAATTTTTTTCCATGGTCACATTGTTTCTAAAAATGGACTAACTATTCATCCTGAAAAAACAAAGGTTGTTGAAGAATGCCCAAGTCCCAAAAATGTAACAGAGATTCCTAGTTTTCTTGGTTTGGCAGGCTATTACTGAAGGTTTGATTAAAGAATTTCATGGTTATCTAGTCTAATGACTAAGATAACTCGGGAAGGTGTTACGTTCATCTAGACAAAAGAATGTGATGATTGTTTTCATTAATTGAAAAGAACATTGGTGAATTCTACAGTTTTGGAACTACCTTCTAGGTATGGTGAGTATGTTATCTACAGTGATTCTTCATTGAAAGGACATGGTTGTGTCATAATGAAGAATGATCTGGTAATTTCTTATGCTTCATGTTAGTTGAAAACTCATGAGGTAAATTAAAATACACATGATTTGGAATTAGCTGCTATATTATTTCACTTTAAACATTTGGTGGCATCATTTGTATGTTGCAAAGAGTGAGATATATACTGATCAAACAAGTTTAAAGTATATATCCACTCAAAAATAATTGAACATTAGACATAAGAGATGGCTAGAATTAATCAAGGATTGTGATTGTACAATTCATTACCATACGGAAAAATAAAATAAAGTGTCTGATGCTTTGAGTCAAAAAAGTAATGCTCCATTAACCATGTTATGTTTGGAACCCGATCCTTTGGTTAAGGATTTGATGAACTTTGTCATAGATATTGATGGTGCAGTATGTTATTCTATTTTGTTTCAGGTATTAGTGAAATCTTATCTATCAGACAGAGTTAAGCAAGCTCAGAAGCAAGACAGTGAGTTACATAAAAAGGTAGAGCTGGTTCAAAAGTGTATTTTACCTGAATTCAACATTGATAATGATTTTGTTTTGAGATTTTGGAAAATATTATGTGTACCATGTGATTCACAGTTGAAGATAGATTTGTTATGTGAAGCTCATAGTTCTCCATTTTTAGTTCATCCTGGCTGTAATAAGATGTATAGAGATTTTCGGGAGTATTACTTGTGGGATGGAATGAAAAGAGATATTGCTGATTTTACTGTGAAGTGTTTGACTTGTCAATAGGTTAAAGCAGATCAACAGTTACCGAAAGGGATGCTTCAGCCTTTTCCTGTTCCAGAGTGGAAATGGGAGAATATATCCATGGACTTCGTTGTGGGGTTGCCGAAGACACCTCGAGGTAATAATGCAATCTGGGTTATTGTTGATCGGTTGACTAAATATGATCATTTACTTGCTACACGATATACTTTTTCTCTATATCAACTTTCTCGATTGTATCTTAAATAGATATTCAGGTTACATTTAGTTCCCCTCTCTATTGTATCTGATCATGATCCAAGGTTTACTTCTAACTTTTGGAAAGGCCTTCAGAATTTTTTGGGTACTGAATTAAATTTTAGTACAGCTTTTCATCCTAAATCAGATCGGAAATGATAAAAAATAATTCAGACTTTGGATTATATGCTACATGCTTTTTCGATGGATTATCAGGGAAGTTGGGACCAACATCTTCCTTTGGCTGAGTTTTATTATAATAATAGTTTTCATTCCAGTATATAGATGGAACCATTTGAGGCATTATATGGGAAGCAGTGTCAAAATCTAGATTTCTGGGATGAAGTAGGTGAAAGGAAGTTGATGGGACAAGAATTGGTAGAAGAGTTGGCAGAAAAAGTTCAGCTAATACAGAAACACATTAGAACATCTCAGAGCAGGTAGAAAAGCTATGCGGACAACATGAGGAAGGATCTCTCTTTTAAGGTAGGTGATTATATCTTCCTCAAAGTTTCACCATGGAAAAGTGTGATGCGATTTGGTAAGAAAGGAAAGTCAAGTCCAAGGTTCATTGGACAATATGAAATTCCGGAGAGAGTTGCATCAGTTTCGTACCTAGTGGATTTACCTCTGAGTTTATCTCAGGTACACAATGATTTTCATGTTTCAATGTTAAGGAAGTACATGGCAGATCCATCTCATGTTTGTGTCCAAAGGTAGATCATCATGATGAGAACCTATCTTATGCGGAACAACCGGTCCATATTCATTACCAAATGGAGCAAGTAATGCAGAATAAGGTGATTCATCTTGTAAAGGTTTTGTGGAAAACCCACATGATTGACGAGGCTATATGGGATTCTGAAAATGCAATGAGGGATAAATACCACCACTTATTCGATAAGTAAATAAATTGCGGGGATGCAATTTTCTAAAGGGGGGAAGGATGTAACATCCCAAGTAGGTAAAGAATTGTGTATTTTCATATCTATGTCTATTTATGAATTACATAGTGTTTTAAATGCTTCAAATGAGAATAAATCCAATCTTAAGCATTGAATTCTATAATATTTTTAAAAGATTGGTTTACCGCCCTTCGATGGAGAACCATTTTTAAATATATCTTTTGACAATTTTATAAGATCCATTTGTCAAAATTAACTTACTCTTTTGAATCAGGGAATTTAAATTTACTTTGGATAAATTTTTGTTATTTTTCTGACAATGTTCATATTTTAATGAATAGTGAAAAATACTGCATTTTACTTCAAAACTGCTTTTTCATCTAATTTAATTATATGGATAAATTGTCCTTTTAATTGGATTTATAGTTTAATTATAATATATTTTTACCATTTAATACAATTTTTTTCATTTCAAATAATTTCACTTTGGAATTGGGTATAAACAAGTGTCAAACGTCTGATAGATATTGATTCTAAAAAACCCGCTATTTGTTTTGACAACAAGAATTATTTTTAAATTAATTACTATAATTTATATGATTGGAATTTGATAAAATGGATTCCATATTTGGAATCATAAGGTACAAATTATTTAATTAATACTCTTTTGTTGTAGGATATTTTGAATAGTAATGACGGTAATTATCTTTAATTATCATGATTAATTAGTAATTGGGTAGTTAGGGGTAATAAAATAATAAAATAATAATATATAATGACCCCAAAATGTGTCCTAATTATAGTTTTTGTTTCATGGCGGAACATGCAATTCCTTGCGCCAAAATTTGGGACCCCATGGAATCACTTTTGGGTGATAGTGACACTTTATCATTTTATGTTTTTAAAAAAAATGTATAATCAAAGTATGTAACACCCAAGTAAAAAAAATTTAGTTTTGTCTAAATAAATGTTCTCATTAGATTATAAATATTCATTGGAAAGATAATAAGATTTCCTACATCATGATGTTTTTTTTATAATTTTTAGACATTAAAGAAATAAATTTATTTATGACACCATTATGATGCATCGATTACCTCATTAATGAACGATTTAAATAAAATGAAAAGATAATTTCCAATCCAAGACATAACATTATAAAAAACCTATTGTTTGGGTGGATTTCAAACTCTTATCACCATATCATCGAAATATATCTTTGTGGTACCTTTAAAATCCGAAAATCATTTTAAAATAAAGTAACATTTCAAGAATTTCCAATAGTGCCCCTCCTCCATCTTATAAAAGGCCCCCAACTCTAACACCTTACCCACACATCTCAATACATTGGATTGGAAAAACACTACTAATTCTATCTCTCCACATCCCTCTCTTTATTATAGAAGCCTTAACTTAGGAAGAAAGCTCTTCAATAAACCCTTTTGGTTCAAACCAATGGGAGTAACCCAATTTAAACGTAATGTATTCTCTTATGTTCTTTTGTTTTATTTTGCTTCTCCAACCACCTAAACTATTTTTATTACTTTATTTTGTAACAAAAACAGTATGTTTAATATACTAGTATGTTTTTATGAGAAGTATTTTATTTACAATTACACACACTTCAGTCCAATGGTTAAAGAACATACTATTTTTGTGAGTTGTGAATTACTGCCTCACGAAACGATGAATGTTCAATATTCATTTAACGCATTTCATGGTAGCCATTAAGATGTAATTATATTTATATATGATTTATATTATGTTTATGTTTTCCTTATTCTTCTTTATTTTTCATTTATGTCATACCTTTATGGTTTCCATTATGGGTAAACATGATATCTTAATTTTAGGAAGTGCGCACTACCGCCCCCTCAAAGTGATTTGATTCGTTAATGCCATATGTGGGACGTATAAAGGATAGAGTTAATGATTTTATATATTATATTATAATGGAATGATAATATACCTTTATATCATTATGATTTCATTCCATTAAATATGAAATAGAAATGAAAGTACCATTAATGCGTACGTATGGCTTATCGTCTCCATGAACGGTGCATTTAATTTCATACCTCTAAATGTTCTGTAATATTATAAATGCATTTATATACTGTATATATGTGATATATATGATATCTACATCATGAATATTATTCTGGATATAATTTATTTTTTACCACATGAACAAAATGTAATTATAAGAAGCTTATTTTTGGCTCAAGTACAAAAGATCGACAAAACGACCGTTATTAAATTAAATAATCACATAATGTTAATAACATGGTAATAAGAGATATAAATGGAATAATGAACTTGAAAAGGGTTCTTAAGAAAGTATAAATTAACTCTGGTTTATTATTTAGGAGATTAATGAACGATCGAGTCAAGTCAGACACGTGGTAAGGAACTTCATCTCAATCTCCTTTCATTGAGGCATATTTTGTTTTATTCACAACTTTATTTTATACGGTGTATAAACCCCTTTGACTTTTACTTTTATTTGAAAAAGAATATTTTTTATACAAAGAGTTTCAATAAACTACAAAAGGGAATTTTTTTGTCATACGTATGCGGTGACAACGACTTCTCCACCGCCGCGACCATTATTTGTGTTTAGGCTTCCTCTACAAGCCATAAAATTTTCTTAAATGAAAAATAAATTCCAGGTTTTACTCTTCTTTTATTTTGGTATCGAATTTTTTTGATAATGTTTCTATTATATCAATGTGTTGTATTGATATTTTGTGATTAAAATGTGGAAATTTTATGTTTCCTTTATGCATGTTTTATGTGATACGATTATGTTATGGTTCTTGGACATTGTTTATGAAGACGGGTGGTTCAATGATAAACTAAGGGCGGGTGAGCCCGATATAGATCTCCAATGCTTTGGGTAACGTGAAGGATTTAAACGCTAAGGTTTCACCGAAGAGATTTAGGGAATATACTGTGATGGGTATTCCCAACATAACCATGAGGGTTACTCCCTATATAAGAATGTTATGAATGCTTCAAGTTACCTTTATGTCTTATGATTTCTATGATTTATTCATAAATCATATGATTTCATGAGGTATGATAAAGTGCATATGTTTTATGAGTAATGTATGATTTCATTAATTCTTATGTATACTTGGACTAATGTTTTCATTCTGTACTTTTATATCCATCACTGAGCTTTTTATCCTCATCCCATGATTTTGAAATGTTTTTCACAGGTAAAGGGAAAATTACATGATGTGATGATAGTGTCGAGGATGTGTCAAGAAAAAATCCATGTTTTATTTTAAATATGTCTCCTTTGAAGGGAATCATGAATACTATATTTTATGTAACCACCTTGTTGAAATGTGGAATTTAATGCATGATTTATGATCTATATTTCTAAAACACTAAACGTGAAAAAAATCCTCAACGTGTATTCTTGATATAACTCAAGATTAATTAATGTTTAAGGTTGGTGCCTTATAGATGGAGTTATAGTTGATCCGACCAATGTCGAGGAAGTATTATCCTGGAGCAACCCAAGAGCGTGATGGTCGTGTAAAGCTTTCTTGCAATTTCATGTTGTTACATGAGATTCATTCAAATTTATCGAGGATATCATCTCTCATGATAGTTCAAAACTGAAAAGAGAATCTATTACTATTATTAGATATGTGAAATAAACCTTTTCAGTAGTTGAGGAAATTTTTTATGAGTACTGATATCTTGAGATTTCATGCAGATTTTTTCTAGTACATAGTGTTCTACGATGCTTCGAGAAATGAGATTTATTGTGTTCTGATGAAAAGTTAGGAAATAATTACATATGGTTCATTGGACTGAAAACACATGAATAGAACTATGTGACCCATTATCATGAGTTAGATGTGCATTCTTCAATCTAATTATGTATAGATACTTCCTAATGGGAGTGAATTTTATTGTCTATTCTAGAAAAAGTATCATGTATAGCTTATCAAAAAATATTCTTCACATTGGATAGATGTGATGAATATAATTCCTTCCAGATTATTAGTTCGAGTTTAATTATATGAAGGGTTAAGTTGTATTTGATGATCTTAGTAAAAATTCATGTTCAATGTTTCAGGGGGAGTGTTGGGGAAGTTGGACTCATTACTGTTATCCATTGTGGATGGAGGTAGATCTACATACCTATAGTTGATGGTTTTACCCTTAATATCTTGCAGCAATTAATTGATGTATAGTAATGGCATACCGACTACAATACCATATGTACTTAGATATCCACTGGAAATGCTAGCGATGGATTGTATAAATGTGGGTAAAAAGTCATTATTTTTAGAGGATTCAATATGGTACTAGTGAAGTTGTGAGGGTAGGTTATGAGATATTTTAATTATTCTCATTTGGAGGTACATCTAGGTTTGGGAATGATATATGAGGAACTCTAAAATTATTTTTGGTCCACAGGGATAGAGAAATTAGTTATAGATTTTGACTTCTTATGCCTTACTGGTCAGCAAATTATGGATGATAATCCAGTTCTAGTGGATTTATCTCAAACCTGGTGGTTCTAGAGTGGAATAAATATGGGATAAACATGAAATTAATGACATTCATAACTTGTACATCCATGGGGAATGATTCCATTTGGGTTATCGTAGACAAACTTACCATGTCATCCCACTTCTTGGATATAAAAGAGTAGAGTTTAGCATTGAGTTGTGAGGCCTCTACATTCAAGATATTGTCTCAATCCATGAAGTTTCATTGATAATAATTTCAGATCATGATTTTCACTTCACATGCCAGATGTTTAAAGGATTTAATGAGGCATTTTGGGCACTTTTACACATGTATATAGTGTTTCAACCCCAAACAAGAATATAGATAGATCAGACCATTCCAACATTAGAGGTCAGACTACATATATTCAAGTCGGATATTTTTTATATTTGGGAGGATCATCTACCACTCATGGTGTTTTCAGACAACAAAAGTTACCATTTCCAAATTGGTATGTCACCATTTTATATGTTTTATGTGTGAACAATTAGTTCAACACATTGCTGGAATTTCCAAAGAGATTTTCCACTCATATCCAAAATTTGGTCATAGAAACTACTACACAGCGAATGATGACCTCATAGAGATGTAATAAGTCGTATATGGATAATGATTGTGGACTTTGGAGTTTGATGAGGGAGACCATGAGATGCAATGGGTTCCATCTCAAAATGGATTGTAGATATATGACTGGGGAGGAAAGCTATCTATGAGATTCAATGGCGAATTCCAGATACTAAGTTTAGCTAGAGTGGGTGTATACTTCTTAGCTCTACCTCCTTTGATAGATTGGGAACATGATGTCTTCAATGTGTCATAGATGAGGAAGTACATGCATGCCCCATCACCTGTTATTGACTAGGATAAAATATGTCTTGGGTATGTAGAAAATAATGTTATGTTCTTAGTAGTAATTGATGATTTAATAGAAATTATCCTTTGTGAGAAATAAATTACTTTGTTTCATGTCTAGTGGTAGCATGAGAATATGTAACAGAGCATAGGGGTACGAGGGGAGGATTAGATTCAATATCAATACCCACATATCATTGTGTTCCGACTATTTTGGATTTTTGTGATGCAAATCCCTAAGGTGGGGAGAATGTAATGAATCTTATTTTCATTTATAATTTTGGGATATTGTATGAATTATTTTCAAGACTAGTCTATGAGACAACGTGTGATTCCACGGAAGAGTGTTACTGAAATCGATGTATGAAATATAATAAATATATAGAATAGATAAATTATGTTTTTCGTAAGAAAATGGAATAACATCTAAATAGGGGACTTCATAAAATATGAAATGGCATTTGTTAATTAACAATGTTAGTTTTATCCTTGGAGAGACATAACATTTTATGTTAGGGTTTGTCTGTGGATAATTAATCACACCCATGGAAATGAATAATATAATAAAATAATTTTTTTCTTTCATTGATGGAGTGACTGGACAATCATTAATCAGACTACTATGGTGAAGCCATAGGGTTAACCAAAAAACCATGAAACTTTTGGAGAGTCATTGGAGAGAGATTTAGAGGATCTCTCTAAGCCGAATGATAACCATATCATGGATCGATGATCGACATGGAATGGAATATAAGGATCTCACCAATGATCACAAGACCATTCAGTTATTCAGCAGTGATCAATAAAAACAAATTAAGGAAGTCTGTTGGAGTTGATTTATTTCTTTATCTTAATTTCCATACTGATCATGAAATTAATTGACTAATCAGTTCATTTACGGATCAATCATCATGAGGGATGGGATAATTTTCATGGATTATTTATGAGAATAAAATTGTTATATAAGTTTTATCACTACATTTTCCATTCCTAATAAGTGAATCATGTTTGAAACAAACATAAAAAATGTTCTATTGCTTTACAGTGTTTTTGTGTCTTTCTCCCCCCGATTCTTCGTTTATTAAGGTAATTCATCATTTGGACCATGGATCGATATATCACAAAGAATCAAATGTTTTGCACCCATTTCATGGAATAATAATCAAATACCATAGATCGTGCATTAGAACAACATGATAGTGGTATGATGATTGACATGGAAATGATTCTAATGGGTTTTGGTACATGATTTTACATTATTCCAAGATAAATGAATAACAGTGTTTGGTGGTTATTTAGGAATTAATTTGATGATTCAAACATGTTTTTTTCCATGGATAGGCTTGGATAATGATTTTTCTTGATTTTATGTGTCAGGAATTCCTATAATACAGTTGTAGGATTGGGAGGAAATATGAGGTCCAAATTTGGAATTCTTAAAATTCCCACACTACATGTTGTGAAAACATAATCCCAATGGTTTTTTGGGAGACCCTATACAGTTTCTAGGGTTACACGAGTTATATATGTATCACACAACATTTCACCCTGTCACACAACTTAAAGACCCATTGGATGAACTCATCGTGTACCACAGTATGTACACTGACATGAGTTTGATTAAATATTTGGAGAACATCGTGTACACCCGTACATAGACATGACCTAAATAAATGTACATGGGATAGACCATTTTCTAGTACATGGGTACAGTTACATGGCCTTAGCCATGTACAAGAACACTACAAAATTACATGGACAACTGAAACATCATGTATTCTTTCACAGACATGGGTTGTTTACATGGGTAGGACATGGGGTCATGTTACATGGTGTGGCCCTTAGGAAAACCATGAAATTTTTATAACATGGCTTGGTGACTATGTACTCTATATTATGGACATGTTTGTTTAATGGTTGGATTCCATATCCATTCCATAAAGGTTAGTATAAAATCACCTCCTACTCATATAACAGTAATCCCTTCAGCATGAATTCATAGATAATGTTGTTGGAATCCTTATGTGGGGATGATAGTGAGATCTTATATTCATCATTCTTACACATGCAGAGTTGTTGGTATCTTCTTTCCCAAAACAATGTGGGATTTTATCCTATTCGAGCAAGAATCCAATGCTGGATATTATAGTTGTGACTTACCTCTATATCACCAGTATTTATTTTTTATATCTAGTTCTTCTTGTTAGATGTTATTTAGACAAATACTTTTGTTGAGATGGATGTATTTTCTTTGTTTTATGTTTTTTGGTTTTGGGGTCTCCTACTATGTATTTTTATACTCACACATTCATAGGATTTTCACGTACGGGTCATGTCTTAAAAGGATGATCAACCATTTGAGAGAGTCCTAGATAAACCAGGACCGAGTGATGCTTAGTTTGACCAAATAGACCAAGGTTTGTTCCAATAGTATTTTTACAATACTCCCAATATAACATCCAGAATGCACTTGTTATCATAAACTTTTTGGTGGCCCTATATACATTTATTTAATTTCTATTATACTCTTGTTTTCTGATTTTTATTTATTAATGCATGATTGTTTAGTTGTTTTTACATTTCATCATTGTATAAGCTTGTATATGTGTTCAGGTGTACAATTAAAGAGGCTATGGACTCCCATTTTAGTAAGAATTTTTTTCAACTATAATTTCCAGCCCCATTCCTATTGGACATGATCATGGGTTTTTTTTTGTAAAGGGTCCATTTGGGATGGGTTTTCAAAGTATATATATATATATATACAATTTATATGTGTGTAAATGTAAAGGGTTATATTATAGAATAAACATATATATAATAATCCCTAGTTTATATATGGCCAGGAGAATATGTACGTAGGGTATAGTTTTCATTATATATATGTGGAGGGGTATATTCATGAAACTGAAAAAAAAGATTTTATTTTTCTTCTTGAAAACCAGTGAGACTTGTGCTTGAGTTAGGTTCTATATTCCAAACCATTTAATTTAAATTCTATAATAGTTTTATTATTTAAAAAAATTACATTAATATTTAAAAGTGTGTATGCTATGAAAATAAAATTTAGATATTGGAAATGGTATTCCCCTAAGTTATTTATGACATACATATGCCTTAAATGTAGACTAGTTTTCATAATGGCATCCAAACTAATTAATTGGTATTGAAACTAATTTAATTTATATCAACATAATATGAATATTGTTAAAATTAATCGGGAAAAAGATAGGGGTATTTTCATCCCAAAAAATTATGTTCCTTCTTATTAGTAGAAGTTCATCAATCGAAAACTAAAAAACATCACTATCTTCCCTAATATTCTATAAAAGATCAATAATTGTAATATTCAAATAAAAAACATTAAATTGAACCTGAAACTCTTTATTTCTATTTTAATTAATAGAAACATTCATATCTCTTAATGGGACTGGAAATCAATTCTACCACATAGTCTACCCTATAAATATGATCAGCTACGACTAAAGAAGTGAATATCAAACAATATACAATAGGTATATCCTCATAAGAATATAGTTTTACCCCATCAGATATTTCTTCATCAATATGTGAGGCTTGTCTCTCTTTCTAAGAAAATATAAGTAATGTAGATACTACAAAATATTTTATATGATTCTTCCCTTGATCCTGTAATGGGATTTAATCATCATCATCTTCCTCTTATATTTTATTTCTAATAACCACTATATTTTTCATGTAATAATATTATATGAATATAAAGATTATAATTTTACTGGAGAAAAAAATATTATGACATTATATTAGATGATTTCAATGTATATCGACCTTGTCAAACAGATGTATTAGCACCAAATGACATGGATGAAATTTGATTTTTACTAATCTATGTGGGAACATAAACATGTATCTAAACATATATTTTTTTAGATTAAAATTATCCGATTTTATTAGAAAAAAATAAAAATATAATTGTTTGAAAAAACTACTTTTTCTAAAACCCATTCCCTTTGAGGTATCTTTGGAAAAATTAACTTAACAAGGACCATCTATTGTAGTTTAATGTCCATTACAAGAATCAAAATTATTTTATATGATACAAAATGGATTGAATCTATCATCATTTGGAATAAAATACTCATTAATCTATTTTTTTTATAAACATGATCTCCCATCATGTGTTCTGTAGAACATTTTAGCCTACTCAATTGTATAAAATAAAAAAAATACTTGAGATATTACATTGTCCTCATTTTGGGAAAACAAGAACTTTTTATTCACATTAAAATATATAACATATAGAGAATATTTATTTTCACTCCATCAAATGAAATACACCATACTTGAAATCATGAATCTTCTATAATTGACATCACTATTAAAATGAACTAAATAAACTCAAATACCTTTTCCAGATTAATTCACCAATTCGTACATAAGTAATTAGTTATCATCGCATATCTTGAAGAACCTTAAGTAGTTATTTTTGATTTACTCATACATGGTAAAAGGTTCAATGTTCATATAATCATGAAAAAGGGTTAATTTATTAGAATTGAATGATAAATAAAATTAAATATGGTGTTCTCTCATCATCTATCATCTAATTTAATGAAATTGAATCTCTTTTTAAAATAAAAAACATCATTTTGAAATAATGAGGTTCATGATATAAGATATCTCAATTGAGAATGATTAAATGAATATTAATGTGTGACTAGTGAGGGAAATCTATTAGTGTCTATTTAGGAATGAGTTAGTAATTATAAGAATAGTGGGATGAGGGTTTCTTTTAATAATGGGATCACAAACATCAATAGTGGAATGAGCTTGATTTGGAAATATACCTTCTTGTTTTAAAGAATTTATTATTTATATAGAATTTATTATATTAAGAGAGGGTTATCAGTAGTTCTATTGAGAAGAAAATGTGTATGTTCTATGGCATGTATAATAACCAACGATAAGAATGAAATGAATCTGTTTTAATATGTTTATAATTTAAATAGATATTATAGAATAATGTGTGACATAATTCAATGAATTAAGTGGGATAGTTGATCCCTTAAGTTTACTATGGTTTTTATATTAGATCATTATATATAAGAGTCAACCTATGTTGATTATTGAGTGATATGCTATATTTTTTTATCAATGTATGTCTCTATAGGATTACATGTACTAGATATATGTTATTTAAGATACAGACATGCTTGATATTCTAGATACTAGTAGAGTACTGTTATTGTATTCTATATGTCTCATGTTATTTTTATTACTCTCTTAATCATGTTGTTATACATAATTATTTTGAAATGATGAAGAACTTATCATATTGATTCACATACATTGACCCCAACAGAAAACAACATTAAACCAATATATTTATTCTAGGTTACTTTCTCAGATCCATCAACAATTTATTTTTAAATAATAAAAAAATGGATAGAAAAATATTATGTTGGTCTCGTTGTTTGTTTATATCTTAGATAAACTACTTGTGTAACCAATAATCCCTTCTATTATATCAATTATATTGACTTGTTTTTTTATAATGAATAATTTATACTAAATGGATTCACAATACACATATTTTATTTATAAATCCATCCCAGTATAAGGATTAGGTAGACTAGTTATATTAAAAATTCCCAATGTGTGTCTATTTCATAGAAAGGTAAATTTTTTCAAAAGGACTTGTTACTATTATATAAATATGATAATTATTTTAACCATTATCCCGTTTTAGTATATGGTATTTTCTATAAAATGTTTATACATAAACACTTATTATCAAACATTGTAGGCTCCTGATCCAAGGTAGTCATACTTGTACATGATAATATGAAATTAATTCAATAATGGTTATATTAAAATGTTATATATTTTATAAAAAATAATACACTAAATTAGGTTTTATATTAGGAGAATAATTCTATATCATACTATGATTTAATATGGCATGTTTCATGTGTACCTTAATCGATTTGTGGACAATATTTTGTAACTGAAAGTGAATATTGTTAGATAATTACCGTGAAATAAAGGGATTTAAATTATAATATAAATACCAGGATTCAACAACATAAACCATGTGTTGTGAAAAAATAGATAATGGTGATTCATTCATGAAAATAGAAAATATTTTATAGGGAAGAGCTCACTCTGTATAAGAACCTTCTGGAAAGATTCTTGATTATTACGTTATAAAACGTATTGTAGTGATATAGTCCATGATACAATAAAAAATGTTTAGTCAACCATAATGGAACCAAACATCAATATGATTAATCCAGGATAAAAAAATTACACAATATATAATGTGCAAAATTCCTTGATAATTTTTCACTATGATGGATCATCCCATAATGAAACACGTTATAGAAATAATTTTAAAAAATATCATAATCTGGAAACCAAATATACTTATATCATAACTAATTATGTCACTTTAAAACATTTCAAATGCATTAAATTATATAACATATGTGTTAGTTTTTATTGTGATATCTATCTTGTATCCTTATCATGGTTCCACCATTAGGCCACCAAATCATTACAAAAATCCACCACTAAGATCTTGAATCCTCTAGGTAAACCCTCAGAAATCTATGTGAGTTGATTAATATCAATTTTTTTCTCTTTATAACCATCATATTCCCAATGTACCAACTAATACCAAAACCCCCCAATTTCCTCCCAATATATTAATTCTATTCTCAGTAAAATACAATTTTTGACAGCCCTTTCCAAAACCCTAATCTAATCCCTCAAACATTACATGCCCCATGGATGTTAAAAAAGATGTTCACCACCCTTCTAAATGAAAATAACCACCAAATCCTATAAACAATAAGATATTATTTAAACACATAAATTAGTAAAAGACTAAGCCTACCCAATTACAACCAATTCCATACTATCAAGATTCTTTTTTCCCTTTATCCTCTCAAATAATAATCCATATCAATCATTCAACCCCTTAATCATCCTTGAGCGATGTTTAAACTCATCAAACCTAAATTTTTTATTATGGTTCACAAATCCCATTCATTGATATGGCCTTGGGAATACACAAATTTTAATGTATAAAATTAACAAAACCATGGATATATGGGTTACACTGAAAAATGAAATGGGAAACAATGTCCTAGAAGAACTATAGTGTGCATCTGTAAAATGAACCTCACCCAAAAAAATGGTTTCACTGAGTTTTATGTGATATAATATCATTATATTGTGCAATTGAGTGGAGTTTTTTCTATTATAACATTAAGGATCTTGTGTATATGAGTTCATAAAACTATTTATTATATTTTTTATGGAATATGAATAACATAGCCATGATTTATACCAGGTAAATATGCCTTAATATCCATGATTAAACCATGGTGATACCTAGCTATTTCCATGGTTTCAACTACCGCAATAGATGGTCTACAACCATGGTATAATCCATGGCAGTAGGCTTCAATATCCAGATTTTATTTTGTTCCAACACTTGTCTATTTCCATGATTTAAACCGTGAAAATAGTTATATATTTTCACAGCGTTAACCATAGTAGTAATTTTCAATAACCACTATTAAATTATTGATATACTGATATATTTATAAAGTTGATGTAGTGGAAATAGATGGATCTATTATAAAGGAAAGAGGGCCCACTATTTGTTCAAATTGTGGTTATACTCTACGAACACGATTTGAGGGCCTATTTCTATTGTTTCAAATCATGGAAATATCATATTTTTGAATCTTCCTTTCCTTTATAGTATTATGCTAATTTATTTATGATTGAATAAAATATAATTAACACTTTATGAGAATTTTATCACATCCTTAATTTTTCCTTTCTCATGAAGCTATAAGGTGTTCTATTATTGATATCAAATGATATAGTAGTGGGAATAATTTATTTCTAAAAATAATAATGTTGATATTATTGTTTTCAATTGTGATATTGGAGTCATGTCTATATATAGTTTACATATAAAACTAAACTATTCAGCCATATGATAAGTATTTTATTTTATCCCATTTAAATGTGTTATGTTAGGAAACTAATTAGCGTTATTGCGTCTATAGTCATTATAGATTACTCATAAAACCACAACATGTTTTTTTCTTCTATGTACAACATCTACAAATTTCAGAAAATTAATTTTAAATCATTTTTACTTATTTAATTCCATATTAAATTCACTATACAAGGAATTATAAAATAAAAAAAATAAAAAAATAATATTTGTCTCAACACATATATAACAATGTTTTATAACTATTTATGATTACTAAACATTTCATGTCACAAACATTACGTTGTAATGGGGTTATTTTTTTAAAGGCACTATTTATGTTGTCATACAAAAAAATAATTGTTCCCAAAAAATTAATAATGAAATCTTACAATGGATTATAAATTTGAGAGAGAGGAAAGTGACAAGAACTATAAATAATGATTAAAAATTAATTTTTAAATGGAATCTATCATAATATAATGGCACACACACTCAAAAACACACACACATAGACCCCCCCCCCACACACACACAGATATATATATATATATATATTCCCCCACTAATTTTGTCTCTCTCATGATATTAGTTCCTTCAATGACCACCGACTCATCTTTTCCCAGTCATATATCCCCCTCCCTCAACATGGATATCAAGTGACTGCTGCCATATTTATTTTCAATATCTATACCCTTGTGTTTTACAACTCCATCATCCCTCCTTCATTATTAGTGGCTATATTTGTTAAATATTAATAATATTGATAATGCATAAAATAATTTCTAAATTATGTTCTAAAATTTTATATAATATTTTCTTATATTTTTTATTGTTTTAAAATTATTTATAATTATAACTATTTTTTTAAATTTTTAAAATATTATATTATGTTCTAAATTGTATTTATTTATGTAGATTATATTTTTTGAATATATGAATTAAATGAAATAAAAAAACAATAATATATATATATACATGATAACAAAATAAGAATACTTTATTTATCAAAATAATGGGTGAGAGATGATAATGCATCCTGAAAATAAATGTTGTAATATAATTAATAAATTTTAAAATAAAAATATTTTTTTATAAATTATAATCAATAATGAATACATATGGGAATATTAAAATACAATATGGAAAATTAAAAAAACATTATGGGAACATAACAAAATTATAAAATTATTAATAATTAAAATTTAAAAAATAATCTAATTTGAATATCATAAATATATGTGAGAATATTAATAGTAAAAAATTAATGTTATAAAATAATTACCCACTTGAGATCTATAAAACTAGTGTTATAAATGATATGATTAATAATAAAAATGATAAAATATTTATAAGAATAACTAATATTAGAAAATGTAATTATGAAAAAAAATTACATTTAAAAAAAATAAACAACCAAAATATTAAAGTACATGGTTGATTATTAAAAAAATATATTATATAGTATTTTAAGAGAAAAGAAAAAAAAATTTAAAAAAAATATTAATTTTATTTTCACATTTCATCTGTTATTCAAAAGAGTGGATACTATAATTATATTATTAAAAACTATCTAAAATAATAGTAATTAATTGAAAAATTACAATGAAGTAAATAATATATGATTATAAATATTATGAAGTAATTAAACTATAAATAAATTTTGAAATAAATTAATTAGAAAATATTCGTATATTTATCAATTATCATTATCAATAAAAAGTTAAATCAAAAAATATTTATAAATTATAAAAAAAATATGTTAAAAAAGGAAGATGCAATAAAATAATGGAATAAAGTAAATACTATTTATGTTTTTATTCATTGAAAAAAAATTATTCAAATTAAACTGTAATAAATTAAATTAATGAATTGAAGAATAAGATTAACATTCAAATTAATGTTTTATATATTAATGATATAGACAAAAATTGTTGAATGTAATTAATGAATATATAAAAAATGACATAAACACTAAAATTTTGAAAATCACATAAATTTTATTTAACAGTATTATTAAAAATTGAATAAACCAATGGAATAATGAGACAATAGATGTATCCAAATTAAAAAATACATTTTAAATAAAAAATATTTATGAAATAACAAAATACCCAAGTATCATTAAACTATATTGTGAGTTGTATGAAATGTTATTTGGATTATTTCCATCTTTTTAATTAAAGATTTAGTATTTTCCATTTAGTACAATCTTTACATATGACATATATAGTTTTCATTTGGAAATAAACATATATATCTTTAGGGAAATCATGTATCCTTTAATATTTAAATAATATAAATGATTAATGAGTATAATCACACTTTATATATCACAGTTCTATAATTTATAATAGTATTCCGAATACTTTTATTATTCACATATCAATTTATTTTCATTGGAAAATGCACTCAATAATTATTTAAAACTGCATCTAATAAAGGTTGTAATTTTTTGAAATATATATGGAAGTATTCTTGGAAAATAAATATTACTAACTCAAATTTCTATAAAGAAAAATAATCATATAGTGATGACATGAGGAAGGATTAACTTTATAGAAAAATAATACATAATTGAGTCTTTATGTGTCACATGATTGTCCATTAACAAAGTTATATGTAACCTTCAAAAAGGATTTCCAATCCCCTGATGTTGTAGTGATAACCTTCTACCTATAATACACTACAGATTCTATATTTTATTGATGAAAATGATTTTGAAACCTAAAACATCATTTTTAGAGCCTCTAAAAAACTACTTTGGACAAGAAAAACAAGTTGTAATTGTAACCCACATATCATAGAGTATATATCATTTAAAATGATTATATTCGATATCTTATA
The DNA here is from genome assembly GCA_963277665.1 of Viscum album. NCBI lineage: Eukaryota > Viridiplantae > Streptophyta > Magnoliopsida > Santalales > Viscaceae > Viscum > Viscum album. The sequence goes on along the minus strand of OY728165.1, from coordinate 1,707,706,772 downwards.
AATTAAAAATATAGTATTTAATAAAAATTAATTTTTGTTAGATGTTTTTGAAACACTATATATATTTAGTGCCCTAAAATAAGGTCTCAAAGAAGAACTTCAAAGAAAAGGTAATGTCCGTTACCGATTCATTCATCTCTATTTCTTCTTCCACTTATTCTTCTTTAGTTTTTTCATTATGAAGTAATAACATCAGTATCACTCATATACGGATATGTTATTATAAGTATGAAACAACACTATTTCACCATCTATCCATCCTACAGAAAAATAAATCACCCAGCGTGCGTACGTACAGAATACTGTCTCCACACCGTGGTGTAATCTATTTTCCACCACCACCTTACTTGGATGGGTATAATGGTGTAAATAATGACTATATATGACTATTATAAAGTAATACTGATTCTGAAATAGTATACATACACTCCAATACAATTACACGATCATAGGAACGATATCATCACTCGTGCGTACGTACGGAATACTGTCTCCGCAATGTTATGTGACTCGTTCTACGTGATCTTCATTTCATAATGATTATATAAATGAATTTAATGAATGAATATGATATATATTACACTAATAAAATTCTAGAAATGATGTATCTATAACCTAAATAGAAGAATAATAATTTATTCGACAAGACACGCATAAGAACAAAAAGTTATAAACACCCGAATAACAAATAGCAATGAACTATTACTACTAAGAAGCTAAGAATATGACCATATATGATATCATAAAAATAAATATGATTCTGGAATAAGTCAATAACATTATTTAAATCATTATACAGGAGGTTCAGACACGTACAAAGCATATCGGACCTAATGTAAGATAAATATCACAATCTCAATTTTTTCCAAGATTGTTTATACTTTGGCATTTACTGGGGTGTATTTTATCATCCACATCCATGTTTCCTCAATATGTAATATTATTTACATCCACCTAAACTTGTTTAAATCCAATTTTACCCTTCGGTGAGATTTTAGTAAAAGATATGAAAGGAATCTTTTGTCGTTTTTCATACGAGGTACTTTTTGACTTTTCCGACAAAAGTATGAGAAGAATGTTTTTTTATACAGCATGAATGGATTTTTAAAACATTATTTCCAAGAATATTCCTTTAAAAGTTTTCAAGTTTATTTTTAATCAACTTCTTTTAGTTTATGATTGTACGACATGTTAAGAATGTAAAAGTGTTTTTGAAGCAGAAAGGATATTTTTCTCAAGAATGGAGTTCAAGTGTTTTATCAAAAAAAATTCCATCTAAAATAATAAAGGATTATGTTTCATCTATATTATTAAATTGATTTGATTATTTTGTGATGGAATTATATTTTTATGAATTCCATTATCTTACATGAATTGTTTTATGATGTCACGATATTTAAGATTCCCATTTTTATTACATGGGTTATGAAATGATGTATGATTTATGATTTTGTGGCACACATAAGAATGGTATCATTATGAGATGGGTGGGACCTATATCTCCCTCCAATGCATTGGGTAAAGATTTTATATCTCATGAGATAGACATGGCTGGAACGGTAGGTTATACCGGTTCAGTGAAACATGACTGAAACGAGGGTGACTCGGTTCAGAAAGGGACTTTTCCCACTAAGATAGTCTTTCCAATGAGTCTTGACTAACAAGAAATGATTCTCTATGATTATGTTTGTATGCCACAAAGTTTCATGTTTTAAGTTATGGTTATTGTGATTACATTTCACTGCCAGGATTTATCCCATGTTATGAAATTATGATCTCTTTTGCAGGTTAAGATTTCCAAAAGTTATGTTCTTATGTATACGATGCGATTGATATTTCTTTTGTTTACCCTTACTGAGCATTTGAGCTCACCCTTTTGTATGTTTTATTTCCCCAGGTCAGGAAGAAGGTTATTAAGTAGAATATGCCAAAAAGGGACTCTAGATATGATGAAATAAATGGGAGGCAAAGTAGATGCTTTATGAACCAGTTGTTTACGTTTCCCAGTTTCTAAAGACACTATACCTATACGGTCCTTTCTTGGTTTTGTTATATATTTTAATAAGTGTGCTTCAATTCTGAAGTAATAACAATGTATGTAATGTATGGGTCATTATATCTACCATGTCTTGGTGGACAATGGTTCTAGGATATACCTAATGTCTTCAATGCTCCTCCACTAGATGAGCTTTCTCATAAAAATCATAAACCCTATATGGTTAATAAGTGAAGGTCGTAATAGTTTTTTATATAATAAACTATGTATGATTTAGTACAATACCCAGTTCATTAACCTCATGTCATATATTAAATTCATAGTTTTATACTATGATATTTACTTCAATGCATTCCTATGATGATAATTTCTATACTTTCATGTATTTGTAATTCCCTCTTACCCTTAATGCCTAAAATACCTTATCCTTGAGGAAGCATAATGATATTATTTAGCTGATTCTACTTTATATTTATGTCAGGATTAGTATACCAATGTTAGGAACTATAAAATGTTAGAAATGGTAGTTTAAACATGTAACCCATTACACATATAAAGGACTAATCTGTTAGGTGCTATTTAGGTTTCATATAGGGTCATTAGAAGAAGTTTTTTCTACTCCCCATTAACATGGTCAATGTACAGGTCGTGAAAATGTAGTTTTCAATACACATAGTCTACAAGGAGATTAGGGAGTTCCCACCAAGAGATTAATATAAATCACCTAAATAAAAATCCCCAATAATGATGAATTAAAGGATTAGTGTCATGAATGAGCTACATAAACAAAATAAAAAATGTTATCATATCTATATAACAAAAAAATCTAGAATGCACTATGAACCTATTATTGGTCATACTAATATTCATAATCTTTGAAAAGAAATAATAATAATGGGTTGATCTCGAGAAATCAAAATGTTAAAAACATATCAACATGTCAGTAGATATAACATAAGTATAGAAGACAACATGAATAGTGGGAAACTTATTATTAAAAAGAAATTCAAAAAATAATCATTTTCCATAATTTATTATAACCTAACATGTAATATTATAAGGGAAAATATATACCTTTTAAAAAATTTATAGAAAAATGAGATTATAAATATGATCTATGGGAAAAAAATCAAAGGCACAATTATATGGAATTTCAAAGAAAGGAAACATAAAAGTAAACTATTGTACTAAAATATTTGTATAATTAAAAAATTATCTATTTAAAAATTATTACCCATTTCCCATTGAATGTTAGAGAAAAAAATATCTAGATTAAAAATGTTCTATAGGAATCACTAACAAATTCACATAAACAAATTGGAGTTCGAATGACTACTTTTTTCCTATAACATAGGAGAGTATGTAACTCCTCATGATTCCAAAAGATGATTTATCGTCATTGTCAATTAAATATATTTTTTCTTTTGATATAAATCTATAACCATTATTGAATAGGATTACATGACACAACACCAATCATAATCCATACTTCTCTGTGCTAGTTTAAAATAATAATTAATCAAATGACAACGATCACATGGAAATTAAAATCTATTTCATTACATTTATGTTTTCTATTACCAAAATTAAACAAAATAATTTAAATGGTTGATACCCAAAACTAAATAAAATTAATGATTATTCCATAATTATATTTTTATTTAATATCATAGAAAATAAATTTATGAATAAAAATCCATTAGATATAGTGAAGAAAACATAAATAAATTTTAAATGAATTTTTAGAAATAATTTTGTACATTTCCATAACTAATGAAGTTAATTTCACACTAAAAGTAAATTTTATAAATGTAAATTTCGAGAAATTACATTTAATAATATTAAAAATCATTATATAAAAAAATGTCAATACTGAAGCTGTTCAAAATATAAAGGAATTATAATAGAGAAGTGAATGAATTTTTAAAACATTAGATTTTAAAAGACATCAATAATGACATAAAAAATATACAATTTTTTAAAAAAGGTGAAGGGAAATAATTTGAAGCCAAATATAATTTAAACATAAAATAAATAGAATATCATTTAAATGAAATAATATTTATCAGAAGATCTATATAGTGAAATATAAAACTATCAATTTTTAAACGATGGAAAAATATTATAAAATACATTATATTAAACTAAGAGATAAAAAATATGCAAAAAAATATATTTTATATTATTATAAGGAAAATATAAAAGTCACATGATACAAAACATATTTTAATTTTTTACTATAAAATATATCATTGGCAGGAAAAGAAAATATTTTCAATGGTGGGAAACTATCATTTAATAGGATGATAATTTCTACCCATATTGATATAAATTTTTTTGGGGATGAAATTCATCAAGGATAAATATTTAAATTAATGCATTGATTTAATCTATGGAGAAATAGAGTGTAACATTTAAATAAATTTTCTTAGGAAGAAACCATTTTCAGCATAATGGTGTTCAAGAATAATAATTATAACTCAATCAATGCAGTTGAGATAAAATAAATCACAATATTATTTTCTTTTAAATTAAAGGAAATTTAAATACATGACATGATATAGATCTTAAAAATAGTTAAATTTCATTATTTTTATAAAATATGTTTTTTTGGTAGTAATCAAATCAGATATAGGATTTGGTGGTGCACGATATTAATAATGTCTCATGAAATAAAATTACCGCACCCATTGCCTTCCACTAAAGCAATTGAATATCCTATATAACAAGAAAAAATATCTTAATAACCTATTTCATAACATTATTCATATATTTATAACATTTTATAAAAAATAATTATAATTTTTCTCATCATTTATTTTAGAGAGTTGTAATCTATTTTCGATATCATTTATTTGTATTCATGATTGTTTTGAACCAGTTGCATAATAGAGGATTTTTTATTCATTTATCCCTGAATGTACATTATTATTAGATCAATAAATTATATATAATTTATATATAATGATAGTGTATAAATTTAAAATTTCTTTCCATTATATTTTCATTTTGTGTTTATTTTTAATAATTTACTACGAATCATGTTTCAGATATCTTCAACAAAGTGATGGTGATAGATTAATTAACGAGTTTAATATTTTTTTATTAATTTAGGACAAAAATAAAATAATCATTCACTTATGTTTAACATATATAATATGTAATTCTGTTCTAATATTGATCCATGTAATTATACTATATTATTTTTTGTGTAGGTCATTAGGCCAACCCGAACAAGAATATACCATAATTAATGGATGATAATGGATGTAAATGATTTATCATTATTGAATACTATAATTATTACTTCGGATTAATTTATTATTTTAAAAATTTAATGGTCTTTATTCAAATTTTAAGAGAGATTAATAAATAATAATGAAGCTAAACAAAAAAATATGTTACTTCATTGATGTTGTAGTCCGCACAACAAACGTTAAACATTTTTATTTCATCGAGAAAGAGTGGGAAATATGGTGGATTATAATTTTTAACATAATAATAATTATTATATTATATATGAATTATTTATTATTCAGTTTCATCAATATAATATGTGAATATGGGATGCTGTAAAAAATGGAACTTGTCGCTTCATAGATGTGGTAGTCAGCCCATCCCATGATTAATAGTTATATATATTTTTCATAATGGAAAAATGGAATGCTTGATAATAACTATTAATATAAATACTAAATATAAAATTAAAAAAGATGGATTTTTTTTACAATAAATTAAATAATTATAATTGAAAATGAAATATAAAAAGGAAAACATGTTAGGACAAATGAGTACTCACTTTGAGTACTTGAGATTTCTCTTTGGAATACTTCCCCAAAATGAAGGGATAATGTTAAAATCATTTGACTAAATTATAAATGATGTTTAACAAGACTCATGGGTATAAATAATTATAGAGTTTAATGGGTTAACTAAATTATTTTAGTTATCTTGAAGGGTTTCTGAGAGACCACTGTTATAATTGATGAGAATATGATTTTGTTGATATTTCAATAATATATATAGGGTGCACATGCTTCACATTTCATGTTGCTGAAAAAATTGATAATAATTGTGTTATGGATTCCATAACATGATCATGCCTCATTGATTAACTTTCATATATATTTTTTAAAAATGATTATAGGTCATTGCTCAAAGAATTTTCATTTCTATAATTTTTTGGTTTATTATGGAAAATATGATTTTCAAAATTAAATTAATTTAAAATCCTAGAATACAAAATTGAACATAATAAAAAATACTTATCTAATAATTACCATTATATAATCCATTTTATATGATAAAATTTTTATTTATGAGAAAAAATAATTTTAACCTTAACACTTGTAACATTTAAAAATTAATTATTTAATAAATTATTATTTCTAATTATAAAATTCTTGTGTCTTGTAAAATATTTAATGAATTAAACATTAAAGAAAAAAAATTTAACAGAAAATATTAATTATATCTGTCTTCCAAATAAATAAAAATACCAATTTTAGAAAAATAAAATATTTAGTGAAGGGAAACTATAAAAAGGGGTCAATTAACTCAAAAATATTAAATATGTTTTAAAATATTAAATGTATAATTTCATAATAAAATTTTATAATATATTGTTATACTAATTAAAAATAATTTATAATGAAATATTCTATGTCAATATTTTAGTTTTATTGAGTTATTGACATTGTCTAGAATGCAATGTTTTTTTTATAAAAATTATATTGTTCACTGTTCACCAAAAAATTTATTTATTTTACTATTAATAAATAAAAATTAAAGAATTTTAATTTTTAAGGTTTAATTTCAAGTATTATTTTTTATTTAAATTAATATAATTTAATAATTTAATAATATAATTTTTTAATAAAAATATAAAATAAAAAAATTCATTCATTAGAATATATAATTGCTAGACATTAACTTTTCTGGATATTATTCTTTTCCAATGTCAAATTTTAAGAATGTTAATATATATATAAATGTATTTTAGTATCATATATTATCATAAATAGTTTTTGATTTAATTAATTAACATTTAAAAAAAATTATTTTAGAATGGACAGTACATATTTTCATATTATATCATATTATATTATTATCCTATAAACATATGAAATTTTAGAAGATTACAATATTTTTATTTACTTGTGGTTATATTAATAAAATTACTTCTTAATAATGTTAATATAATATGTCCCAATTTGTTTTGGTTTTGGTTTCTTTGTGATTAAAGAAATTGAATAGATTATTTATTAAAAATAATTTAATCTAAAAAATCAAGTCATTAATTCTACCACATTGTTTAAACTAAATCCTTACACTTTTAATTATATTATACTAGTGTAGAAATCTAGAGGAATCTAAAATATATAAATTAGTCATGATTTAATTTCTCGATAGATATTAACCATACATGCTTAAAAAATATAATTTTTCTCAAATAATATGCCCCTCTAAATCATTGAGATGTTCTTCAAACATTTGAACAAAGACTTTGAAATTATTTGGTATTGAGGCTCAAATTATATAATATAATTTCAAGGTTGTTCATAATAATTTTTGAATTTCCAAAAAACCATAGTTCAATAATAAATATGATATCGATATTAAAGATAATTTATCTCTTATAAGTGGAGAGAACTAATAAAGAAACATTTAGGTAATAGATATATAATAAAATTTTTAAAATACCCACTATCATAATCATAATCATTGAATAATATATTTATATAACTTGATTATTTATTCATCATTAAATTCACCAGTGTGGGGACCTAATTCTCTTGGAAAAAATTATAGATATACTATAGTCCATAGTATAAAAATAATAAAGGATCTTTAAAAAATGGAATGGATGATATTTTTTCTATAATTATCAGAATCCACATTGGTGGTAGTGATAGATTAAGATTCCCTTGTTCCCTTATCTTATGAGTTTGTTGTTTCCTATTCTCTAAATTATATTTTGGTTCATGGTAATAAATTTTGTAATGTCGAAACACCCATCAGATGAATCACTTGAGTTTGAGTGGAGTGGAAGATGGGATCATCTAACACACTATTTTACTTTTTGTATGTTTATCATTCCTTTAGAAGTTGTGGAACAATTTAAAACTCATACACACTTTAAACATAATAAAATTTCCTTACATATAATTATATGGCTTCCTCTTATAACACTAAGTGAATAAAGGTAAATGGATTTTCATTCCTATATGGGAATCATCTTCTAGGCCTATGTAAAAAACAATTTTATTCTATAGTCTCTAGAAAAAAACATGTCTCCAGCTTCAATTGTATTGACCCAAAAATTTCATGGAATTTTTTTCTTAATTATTTGGAATTTTACGAGTTCGTAGTATCTAACAGAACCTGATTCCAAGGCCAGGTGTGCTCGGAATCAATTTCTGAAGATTTGTTCGGGTACATTCAGTAAATATACAAGTGGGTTTTTCTATCTTTTGAAAGAGTGTTCAGAATCGAAATCTGAGGGCACCGATGAACTCACAACACTGGTAATTGCTTATGGAGACCTTTATTGTAGTTGTGTTTCATGCGGGGTGAAAATTAATTTTTTGTGTTTAATCATAAATAAAATAAAATTATGTGGTACACAATTTTATTTGAGAGTTGGATATTTCCTCCCATGGGGAAGTTATTTGTGGGTCCCACACCCAAATAACATCCCATGTGTAGATATTTGTGAGGTGGGGCCCACACGAGCCCCAACCTTTCTTCTCCCCATAACTCTCTTCAACTCCCTTAACCTCCTTGTTTAATTAAAGACAACTCCCCTCATTAATTAAGTGGAGCCTCTCCACATTCCACCCTCTCCATTAATGTTTCACCTTATCAAATTAATTAAGACTTTTGAATTAATTTGAAATGGCATGGAATGTTTATTAAAATAGGGGAAAGCCCCATTTTAGTATTTTCATTAGCAAATATTTTGTGGGGGGTCCACTGGATAATTAGAAGAAGGTGTTCCTCTCCGATACAGAACACCGTTCTTCAACAAAGAACAACTCTGATGAAGAATTCGAAGAATCTATTCCAATGACGCTTCTTCCTCTTCTTATACCTCAGAACCCCTTCTGACGCAAGACTTCTCAGATGACTCTTATATCTTCCTCTTCTTCTTCAACAGACCGACGCAGGAGCTCGGAAGAGCAAGCGTACGACGAACGACGACAACCTCATCTACCCCCGCGATGAACAGATGCCCGACCACAGCGACGTTCGTCTTCTACGGTTCGACGAAGTGCGATGTCTTTTAGAGGTAGGGGTTGTTTTTTTATAACGTCATATATGATCATTGTACCTTCGTACTTGGGCGTTCCTTTATGATGAATTATGGTTTGAGCCCCTAACGCGGAGGGAACGGGCTAACGAACAAGTTCGGACCCTCCGTTGGTTGTTCTTCTGTGGCCAGATTGATGGGAGAAAACGAAATGGGACCATAACAGAAATTTGGGGCTTTCCCAGTAAAGTTCATGTACCGAGATGAACAGAGGCACAGACGGTGGGCGAAATGGACCATTGTAGCGCGTCTGGTGGTCCGCCTCAGCCACGGTGGCGGGTGGAACCGGAATGGCTCAGTAGTTCTGGGATTCATGAGGCGCGGCTTAATGCCACACCCAACCGGGATGGACCCAGACCTGGGTCGGGTCGACCATGTTCGGGCCGACCCAGGGTGGGTTGGGCCGGGTTGGACCGGGCCCAGACCCCCCTTTTCAGAAAATTTTCGGTCATTTTCCTATAACGTCAGCTATGAACATCTGATCGATGAACCGTCAGTTGCGTAGGATTCCTCAGATGAAGATTGTCGTTTTGGTATATTACACTAAAGGTTTTGGCAAAGTTTGTGTATGGTTGGGTTGGTTCAAACCCAAAACCAACCGAGCCCTTGGAGCGGAAACACTTATAAATTTTTGACCGGATGTCTGATGGATGTGTCGTCAATTTTGTTGGATTACTTTTGATGAGTCAGTTCTTTTTGAATAATAATCTTGAGGTTTGGATGCATTTGAAGTATGGTTGGGTTGGACTACCTTAGCAGCCAACCAGGCCCCTGGAAAAGAAATGCTAATAACTCATAGACCAGGCATCCGATTGACGCAACTTCTGTTGCGTTGAGACCCCTATGACGAATAGGTCCTTTGAGAAACATCCATGTGAGATTACGTGAAACTTGGAAGTATCAACCAGTAGCTCGTGGAGCAGACCCTCCCAAAGACAGGCATACGGAGAACGAAGACATAGTAGCTATAGACCTGAAGAATGCATGACTAATTCGACTCAGAGTGATTCAATTAGCCCATTGGACAGAGCGCTCGATTTGGCAGTAGACCCACGTCAGACGGAGCACCTGGTTTGGAAGAATACCTTTGGTACTCGACAAGAGTAGTACCTCTCTAGGCAATTAGGGTGAGCGTTATTGTGTTGGGGATACAGACCCTTGGCGGGAAGCGCTACTTTGTTGGGGTGAAAGACCAACGATAATCGACAGGAGGAGTACCTCAGCAGTCTAAGGTTAGTGAGTAGTGCCTTCGAGTCACAACAAGGTCACTGTACTCGGCACAGGAGGAGTTCTCCAACAGTTGTGGTTTCAATAATGAAAACCCTGGTTTGAGCTGAGTCAATGACTTTCATGTATTCCTCCTCATTGAGATTGGTTACTTGATAACATAGGTATATTTATGGGAATATACCTATGTAAAGGTTATCTATTGAGATTTTTGTTGGTGGTTTATCCTTGTTAGATTTTTGTGAGACCTTGAGGGTCTCGGGGTCCCTACTGAGTATCGTTATACTCACCCCTGCACAGGATACACACGTACCTCATTGTGTTTGATGCAGACGACAAACAGCGCTGACCAAGGAATATTGTACGAGGACTGGACGGTACCAGGAGGAGGACCTCATGATGAGTCGGTACCCGAAGGAGATGGACATACATGGAGTTCTGAGGAGGACATCTATAACTACGTTTCAGGTATGAACCCATAGTATGATCTAGGAGATACTTCCATCTTCCAGTTGTTTGCCTTTTCAGTTGTACTTTCTTTCAGTTGTAGTTTTACCTTTCTATTGGGATTGTATTTCCAACCCCTTTGTATTTTCAATACATTTTTTATACTTCTTTACATAGTGTTTGCTTCCGCTTGTACTATGTTTGTGTGTGTTTACTTTTTATAAAGGAAATTCCTTCCAATTTTTTAGGAAGTTATGCCTTTGGTGCTAATCTCCAGCCCCCGACCTATGGAAGGCGGGATTGGGGTAGTCATGATACGCACCCCGATGGATGGGTCGTGTCAAATTCGTATCAGAGCACTCGGTTCTACCATAGAACATAGGACTCTGAATTTTTTTACTATGAAGCAATAGTGTTAAGGGTATCGAGTGTGGTTTTCAGTTCATGGAGTCCAGTGTTGGTGTGGCGACTGACGCATCCATACACCAGGAACTTGACTACTGATTTCCGACTCAGTGCACGAAACACAAATTGTATGTGTGTTTCCAAAAGTTATCTTTAAGTCAACTCAAACATGGTCATCTCACCAAGTATAATATTTTGACCACGTCACATCTATTCAGGATGCCTCCACGCAGACAGTCAGTTGGAGTTCCGAGATAATACCCGTTGACAGCCCACAGACCGACGAGGCTCTGGTGCCGAGCCATTTTCTATGATGGCACCTTCGTGTGGTGTACCAGCAGCACTACGACCCATTGGGAAGAAGATGCCACCATCCGTACTAGTGGATGGTGCACACTGGCAGAGCATGTTGCACGAGTTTCAGTAGGAGAGCCCCCTGAGGTTACGAGGCGAGGCAGATTCCCAGGTAGCAGTGGACTGGCTGCAGGCGATTTCTAGAGTTCTACACCTTGTTTAGACACTAGTAGAGAATATGGTGATGTTAGCTACAGGTTTTACCTAGTGACTGACCATGAGGTAGGTCCGCATAGTTATGAGGCTTCGGTACGTGGACCGATGCCTAAGATTGTACCTTTGGGTAGTGTGCCAGCTATATCACTACCTGTTGGTCAGAAATTCCAAACAGAAGTACCGGTAGATGACAGATGTAGTCTTAATGCCTTACATATGTTTTAGCATCAGATACCCATCAGGTTATGAGGTGAGGCTGACTCACAGACAGTTTAGGACTGTCTTGATGAGGTGGCTAAGATTTTTCTAGAGCTTATACAACTTCTGCAAGATGACATGTTGGTAGCTGAGTATTCATCGAGGAATACCAATCGTTCATTGTAATTGATGACTATTATACGATCAGTTATTTAGAGCTCAGGCATTAGAGCGATGTGTGTTTAAAGGATATCTGATTGAACACTTTACCTCTATGCATTAAACTTATGCTAGGGTGATAGAGAGACCCTTTTTGGTTGAATGTTCTTTGGCTAAATGGATACAGTTAGAGAATGTTAGCAGTGGGAGATCAAGGAACTGGCACTAGTATTAGAGACTTGGGAATGTAATAATTTTCAATAATGGAAAGTGTTAAGGACAGATGAATCTATAGAGTAGCATATGTGGAAGCAGAGCTAGGAGAGCAGCATGAGTTTGTGTACATTTAGACATGTTACACCCACCCGCCTTTGTAGTCCCCGCCAGGCTTAGGGAGTAGGAGGGAAGGGGATGAGAGTAGCTACATGCAGTCAAGGAGTGCGACACAAGGGCTCTAGGAATTATTTGAGGTATGGTCTCTGTCTACTACTAGCTTCCATAACAACAGACATTCAAATGAATCATTCCTTCATTCCACAAATCGTGTCCCAGACCTAGAGTTTCCGGTTAAAATAGTTGACTTGACCCTCACGTCTGGAGATACCTTTTGAATGAGACTCGATAATCATGCTTACGCTGACAGTGTGATCTGACCCTTGAGGCGAGAGTTTCGGTTGGAACATCTTGGTTGCAACATCGAGGCCTTAAGAAGTTAGTTTGGGTATGTACTGGGCAACCAGAATTAATACACAGATTTATTGTATTAGTAATAATTGTTGTTGTTTACCTAAAACGTTGGGATGGGTTTTCCTTGGTTTACGAAAAGGAAACCCCAGGAAGCACAAAAAGTAATCATGCATAAGTGGGTGCAGTCGATCACTCATGAGTTGGCCAGACATAGATTTGTGCCAGACTTCTCCAGAGTTGTTGCACCTCTTATAGAATTGATGAAGAAGGTGAAAACCTTAATGTGGTCAGAGAGATGCCAGCAGTGCTTTTCAGGAGCTCAGGAAGAGGTTGACCAGTGTGCCTCTCTTAAGTCTACTAGAGAAGGTGTCGATCATACCTGAGAAGATGAAGACTGCACAGAGAATACATAAGTCTTATGCTGATAAGAGACAGAGACCACATGAGTTCGTGGATGGAGACCAAGTTTTCCTATGGGTCTCATATTGACGAGGTCTATACAGATTGGGTTGGGGTGGCAAGTTATCTCCGTGTTTCATCAGACCTTTCCAGGTCATTGGCAGAGTAGGCGACGTGGATTACCACCTGGACCTTCCACCTCAGTTGCACCGAGTGCAGTACGTCTTCCACATATCTCAGCTGAGATGATATGTACACGACCCATCCCACATCATCAACCACGGGGAGATGGGCATAGATGATGGGGTGACTTTCACGGAGGTCTCGGTGGAGATCGAGGATCAACATGAGCATGTCCTACATGGATGGTCGATTCCTCTGGTGCGCATTCGCTGGTAGCACGAGAACCTCCAGGGGAGCACATGGGAGGAAGAGGCTTAGATGTGTTCCCAATACCTCTTTAGTTACCCTACTGTGTGTTTTAGATTTATGGGGTCATAAATCCCTGAGGTTGGAGTAATGTAAAGACCCGAAAATTTCAAGGAATTCATTTTTCATAATTCTTTGGAATTTTACGAGTCCGCAGTTTCTGACGACACCTAATTCTGAGGCCCGGTGTTCATGAAATCAATTTCAAAAGTTTTGTTCGGGTACGTTCAGTAAACGTATGAACTTGTTTTTCTATGTTTTGAAACGGTGCTCGGAATCGAAATCGAAGGGCATCGATGAACTCACAACGCTGGTAATTGCTTAAGGGGACATTTATTGTAGTTGTGTTTTATGCGGGTTGAAAATTTATTTTTGGGGTTTAATCTTAAATTAAATAAAACTTTTTCATACACAATTTTATTTGAGACATGGTTATTTCCTCCCATGGGGAAGTTATTGGTGTGGCCCACACCCAAATAACTTCCCATGTGTGGATATTTTTGAGGGGGTTCCCACACGAGCCCCAATTATTCAACTCCCCATAACTCTCTTCAACACCGTTAAACCCCTTGATTAATTCAAGACTAATACCCTCATTAATTGGGTGGAGCCTCTCCACATTCCACACTCTTCATTAATGTTCCACCTTATCAAATTAATTAATACTTTTGAATTAATTTTAAATGGCATGGAATGTTTATTAAAATAGGGGAAAGCCTCATTTTAATATATTCCTTAGCCAAAATTTTGTGGGGGGACCTCTAGAGAATTAGAAAAATGTGTTCCTCTCTGATGAAGAACAATGTTCTTCAATGAAGAACAAATATGACGAAAGACATGAAGAATCTCTTCCAACGACGCTTCTTCATCGGCATCTTCCTCGGAACCACATCCGACATGGGACTTCTCTGAAAACTCTTATATCTTCCTCTTCGTCATCAACAAACTGATGCACGAGCTCAGAATAGGAAGCATAGAGCGAACTACAACAACCTCATCTACCCCCACGATAAATAGATGCCTGACCACCGCGACGTTCGTCTTCCGCGGTTCGACGACGTGTGACGTCTTTTCGAGGATGGGGGTTGTTTTTCTATGATTTAATATATGTGTATTGTACCTCGTACTTGGGAATTCCTTTATGATGAATTATGGTTTGAGACCCTAACGGAGAGGGCACGAGCTAATGATCATGTCCGGACCCTTTGATAGTTGTTCGTTTGTACGCAGATTGATGGGAAACGATGAAATGGGACTACAACGGCGATTTGGATCTTTCGCAATAAAGTTCGAGTCCCGATATGAACAAAGGCACAAGAAGGTGGGGAAAACGGACTATCAGAGCATATCCAGTGGTCCGTAGAAGAAGGCAATGGCGCTTCCCTGGAACAGTCCATCGCGGCTGAGCCGCGATGGCGGGTGGAACCGGAACGGCGTAGCCGTTCCGGGAATCAAGAGGCACGGCTTAACACCGCGCCAACTAGCCGAGCCAGCGCCCCCCACCCACCCCCCCCCCCCCGACTGGGCCAGAAAGCCTCAGCTAGTCCGGGATACACCGGTAGTGCTGGACGCAGACCTGGGTTAGGTTGCCCGGTTCAGGCGGACCCAGGGTGGGTTGGCCCAGGTCGGACCGGGCCCAGACCCCCCTTTTCAGAACGTTTTAGGTCATTTTCCCATAACATGAGCTATAGACTTCCGATTGAAAAACCTTCAGTTGCGTAGGATTTATCGAATCGAGAAAGGCATTTTGGTATATTACACTCAAGGTTTTGGTGAAGTTTTTTTATGGTCTGGTTGGTTCGAACTCGAATCCAACCGGGCCCTCGGAGGAGAAATGCTTATAACTTATGGACCGGACGTCCGATTGACATGCCGTCAATTATGATGGATTCCTTTTGATTAAATAGTTATTTTGGAATAATAAACTTGAGGTTTAGATGAATTTGGAGTATGCTCAGGTTGGTTTGCTTAGAAACCAACTGGGCCCCTGAAACGGAAATGCTAATTACTCACAGACCAGGCTTCTGATTGGAGCATCGTCTGTTGCATTGAGACCCCTATGAAGATGCGGTCCTTTGAGATACTTCCACGTGATATTAAGTCATAGTTGGAAGTATCGACTAGTATCTCGTCGACCAGACCCTCTCAAAGATGAGCATACAGAGTACGGAGACCTAGTAGCTGCAGACCAGGCGACTGCTTGACCAAATCGACTCGGAGTGATTTGATTAGCCTAGTGGATGGAGCACCCAGTTTGGCGGCAAACCCCCGGCGGATGGAGAACTTGGTTTGGAAGCAGACCTTCAGTACTCGATAAGAGGAGTACCTCTATAGGCTATTAGGGGGAGCGCTACTGTGTTGGGGTGGCAGACCCATGGCGGAAACCGCTACTGTGTTGGGGTGACAGACCCACGATACTCGACATGAGGAATACCTCAAAAGTCTAAGGTTATTGAGTAGTGCCTCGAAGTCTCGACAGGGCCACTGTACTCTATAGATTAGGATTTCTCCAGTAGTTGTGGTTTTGATAATGAAAAATCATGGTTTGAGCTAAGTCAATGACCTTTGTATATTCCTCATGATTAAGATGGGTTAATTGATAACATAGGTATATGTATGGCCATATACTTAAGTAATGTTTATCTGTTGAGATATTTATTTGTTGTTCATAATTGTTGGATTTTTGTGAGCTCTTGAGGGTCTCGGGGTCCCTACTGAGTATCGTTATACTCACCCATGCACGGGCTATGCCCGCACCTCGTTGTGTTTGATGCAGACGACGAACAATGCAGATTGAACATGATTTTACACGGACTGGACGGTAACCGGAGGTGGACCTCATGACGAGTCGGTAACCGGAGGAGACGGACAGACGTAGAGTGCTGATGCGGACATATGTACCTACTCTTTAGGTAGGAACCCAGAGGACAATTCAAGATCTGCTTCCATCTTCCAGCTATTTCTCTTTTCAGTTGTTCTTTCTTTCAGTTGTAGTTGTACCTTTCTGTTGGGATTGTATTTCTGGCCCCTTTGTATTATCAGTAGACTTGTTATACTACTTTACATAGTTCTTTATTCGGCTTGTACTCTGGTTGTGTGTGTTTACATTTTATAAAGGTAATGCCTTCCAAGCTTTTATGGAGTTATGCCTTCGGTGGCAGTCGCCTGCCCCTGGCCGATGGAAGGAGGGCATGGGGTAGTCACAATATGGGCCCCATGGGATGGGTCATGGCATCCATTTCCACCTTATTCAACCATTACATTATTTTATCATATATTAAAAAATTAATTTAAATTAATTACATCGAAGACATGGGTTTAGGTAGTTTAAGAATCTTTCAATCACACCCTAAGGCAAAATTACAAATTTAGAGTCCCACATTTTGATTCTCATGATGTTTTCTTAATAGGTTCAATTGGAATCACCTTCCTTATGTTTCAACAAAAAAATTATCTATATATTTTTTTTGTGATGATTTCATTTAAAATATTTTGTGAAGAGTTTTTTTCATGACCTCTTCCCATTCTATAGGGTTTGGCACCACATTTCATATTATATTTTTAATGAAAGTCTCTTATTGGTCATCCTCACTATCCAGATGATAAATATTTAGAAAAAACGTATCAAATTCATATTAAAGGAGAATAAATAATATAATTTATATTTCATTGATCAATTTCATATAAAAAACTAATTATAGGAGCTAATGAAAGCCGGTTGATTTTTCTACATAATGGAATTGATAGAAATCTTCTACTTTAGTAATTCATTCGAGAGATGAAAATGTTTAGTGTTCTAATTTATATATTAGGAGATTATAGAGATAATTATAAGAAATATTATGTATATTTCCCTGAGAATTTATATAACACTATCATTAAAAAAAACAAGACACACAACACCGAGTCTTAGTAAACCATAATATATTATTTTTTAAATATACCCACTATAATCATGCCATTAAATTGGACGGGATGAATATGATTAAATAATTCATGATATATATATAATATTAATAATAAATAAAATATTTTTTTAAATATTCATTGAATAGTAATAATATTTTTAGAAATTTTATTTTATTGTTCCAAAAAAAAATTCTTAAAAAATTTATTTCTATTGGTTTTTTCAGAGAAAATAATATAATAAAATTTTGTAAATTATAGAAATTATATTTTCTAAAATTAAAATTTAATATCAATTCATAATTTTAAAAATAACTTTGAAAAAATTTGTTATTATTTTTTTTGAAAATTATTGGTTTCCAATGAATAGTAAAAATATTGTTTTTTGTAGAAAATAATTTTTTTATTTCAAGTATTTACAATGTTCCATTATGGTATAAAATGGTTTAAAAATAAAATTATTTCAATTATGTTATAATTATATAATTATGATTAATCTGATCAATATTATTTTATAATGTTGTATATAAAAATTTTATAATTACAATATTAATTATTCATAAAATCAGTTTTGTTACATTAAATGTATTTTTATGAAAAACATTTATTAGTAAATATAGGTTATTGATATTAATTATATTTACATGTTATAAAATCTATAAAATGTCATAATATTTGTCTAATATTTTTTATATGCATCATATATTAAGAAATCAAATTTTTTATGTAATACAATATTAAAAAATAATATTTCGTCATGTTTTTGCACAATTTTTTAAAATAAAATTAATTTATTCAAGTTAAGTTCATTAAATTTGAGGATTTTGATTCAATATATTGAATAATTAGGTTCCAATTTGTTAAATATTTTTCTTTTGTTGTTAGGCATTATGAATAGTAATCGTGGTAAAATTTATCACCTCAATAAAGGTCCAATGAGGTTAATCAAGAATACACATAATTCATAAGGTCCATAAAATATCATCCTAATTCTTCATAGAATAATTTTATTCAACCCTTATCACATAACGTCATATATATATATAATTATTTAATGGAAAATAATCAATGAATATTACTTATAGAATATTTAAATATGTGAAATATACATATGTCACTCTTTAATTTTAAATATATATTATATGTCTACATGGGGCTAGAAGCATGTTATGAATGTGTATAAATTTATATTTTGAGATTAATTAAATCAATTATTGAGTTAAATTTTTTGAATTTTTTTATAAATTTTATTAATAGCTGTAATTATTGTGCAACATCGATGCATCATTTCTTCAATTAACAGAAAAATAAAAAATATAATTTTTAAAATACTAATGGTAATATAATTTGACTTTGTAATCCGGTTTCATGATATTTTATGATACAAAAACATATTATTGGTGTATAAATTGATTATAATAGAAATAATGTATTATTTTAATAAAAATTATGTCAAATTACATGAATATTTTCAAAATTGTGATTATTGATATTTTATCAAAATAATATTTTATTAAATTATTTAAAAATCCAAAATATATTAAAAGGGAAAATGTAGTCAATATTTCTCAATAATGTTTTCATGTGACATTTTATGTGTTAATATTTACCTTATATGTAAAAGTATGACTATTTAAGTGTAAAAAATATGACACTGTCATTATGGTTCAAATAAGTAAACTAAGTGGTTAAACCGTTAGAGAATGTATTAAAAACCACAGAAAACTCTCCCAATTTTTTGCGATGATAAAATTTCAACAACATAAAATATGATAATATAATATTTATCATTTTGGACACATTTTCATGGGATAATTTCTTGATTATATTTTAACCTTTTATGAAATTCCATGAGTGCCCTACTCTTAATTATAAAAGGGAAACCATCCTTTCACTTAATCACACAATTTTGAGCCTTATATCTAATCCTAGACCTATGAAATTACCTTTAACATTATTTTCGACATTATATATATTAATTATTCCCTAAATAAAAACCCTTGTATCCATACGAGGAGATGTAATGAAGTTGTTTAAATGAAGCAACAATCACCGTGACCAACCACATCCATTTTAGTTCATGATTTACCACCTATAAATATGTTATAATCATAATTAAATTGTTACATCAAATCCTAAATACAATGATATGTTATTATAAAAATTAAATCACCATTATCTAACCACATTCCAATAAAATTGTTAGTGAAGAATCACTCATGTATACCTATAGCTTAACTCTCCATATAGTGATACACATAATTTTCCACCACCAAATTCCAAGGAGGTTTGTACAAATTTTTTATTATTTATATGTAATAAATAATAAATATTTATATTCTTTATCCATAATATCATATCCATATTCTTTCTTTCAAATCAATTGGGAAAAAATAATGTCAATCTTATATACATAGAGACTAAAACCTCCACAAACTGATTTCATTTTTTTCATTTTTAATTAATATAGATGAATGTAAGGATATATTTAATGAATATTTAAATTAAATATTATATAAGAAAGATTCTATGGAAATTAAATGATATTTTAAGAAAAAATTAACATTATTAAAAAATTTGAAGCTATGGGTCTTTTTTAATAGTTATTTTCAAATGTGAGAAGTGAAATATTTGGAAAACATTTATATTATTGAAACACAAATGGAAATAATAAGACCTTGTTAAGAATTAATGGTTATAAATAAAAATTTTAATTGGATGATAAAACATCACATTTTAAAGGATATAAAGCCTTTTTTAATATTTTCAAATATATAGTCTAAAAACTCATGATAAAAAGAGTATCAAATATAATAAACCATTTCCCTCAATCAAAGATCATTGGATAAAATCATGAAATTTACACACCTCACTCTAGGGGATGCTGAAATTTATGTCAATTAATTTTGATGGAGGTAGATAATGTGTCAGTACATCCCCCTATAGTAGATAGGGACCTCTATTATTTTTTAAGGAAGTGGCATCTTACTATTCCCATTTTCTAATCCCATGAACCTTCCTCATTTACCTTAATGTTCTTAGTTCTCTATGGTACCTGATTTGTACAATTATTAACCTAACCTCATCGGCCGTAGAATCTTTCAAAGCATCATCTCTCCTCAAAAATACATTGATCACTTGATTATAGAAGATAATCTCATAAGTGGATTCATTTAATTGGATCATGTATGGACCTGTTGTTTGAAAGATCATGATATAGTGGGGTTTCTAGATAGCAAGAACGTCATGATTCAGTTATATTCATAAAATTATTTGATCGATCATTGGTATTTATCTCCTGATGACTTCAACAAATCCAAATTATTTATTTTCAATTAGACATATGACTTTTAAATGATGTCTGGATCTTCCCCAATTCTGATTTGTGTGAGATTTCAGAACCAACCATTATATTGTCAGAATCCTTCAATCATTAGGATTATATGGAACCTTTTAGGTAGCTTCTTATGTTATGATTGAAGAACCGAATCCATTTTCATCCTTTTAATCCTCATGCATGTCTAGAAATTGATGAATCAAGAACACCTCCATATTTTTTTCATAAAAGTAACAGAATAGAATCATTATAGCATACAATTTATTTATGAATCTTGGGTTGATTTCTGGTTAGTTTGTATCTGAATGGGTTACTCATCTGTTGTCTGAAATCGTGCATCTAAATAGATGGATATGAAAGTCAGTAAGGAAACAACAGGTAGTGGAAAGGCTCTTACGACCAGTGTTGATGTAGGTTCATCTGGTCTAAATAATTTTGATGCGATGATAATGGAAAAGACAATAAAAAAAACGCAAAGAATTAAATACATTGGTAATTGATAACATTAGTCAGTTAATGAAGGACCTGAATGATCCTCAACTTTCAATAAAAGCTTATTTTGAGAAAAGGAGTATGTAGATGGGGGAGGAGGCTAATTATTCATTGCACACTCAAATGGTGGATGATTGATGTTTCAACACTCCCTTGGGTGCATCATATGCAAAGGTGGTGTGACCAGGGAGTGGTATAAGTGGTGGAGTCTTGGAAGTGGGTTGTAATAAATCCTTATAGGGTATGTCTATTGTAACAACCCGAGATTTTATGAAAAATATTCTTTTTAATTTTATTAATGTCTTGTGTTGTACGCTACACCAAAAGGAGCTTACACAATACGCATCCTTGACTTGACTTGCATTACACGCAATCACAACCTTCCTCGATAGCGTGTGTAGTACGCAATACTGAGTTTCACGAAACAACGATATGCTATTAAAATATTATTAAAACTAGCCGTTATAAATAGTAATAACCACTTTTTGAAATCCAGTAAATCTTATTTTTCAAAATGAACTTTATTTTTGGATTCGGAGTATCGAATTTAGCCTAAGGTGAAATTTTGGTACTTTTCGGATAACTTTCATATTCTGATGAATAGTGAAAATTACTAAATTATAATTAAAAACAACTTTTTTAATCGAAATAATTAATAGTGATAAATTATTAATTTGAGTGGTTTTAAAGTATATTTAGAATATATTTTTACAATTTAATACAATGTTGGTCATTGGTTGTAATTTCACATTTAAACCAGACATAATCAAGTGTCAATCTTTTGATAGATTTTGTTTCTTAAAAACACGCTATTTGTTTTAACAGCGGGATTTAATTATAAAATTAATTAATGCAACTTTTATGTTATGAACTTGGTAAAATAGACTTCATTTTTGAATTAGGAATATGAAATATAGCTTGGGATGAAATTTTGGCATCTTTCTGAAAAACTTCAATTTTTGATGAATAGTGAAACCACTAAGTGGTAGGTTAAAAACTAAATTTTGCATAAAACTTAATTTTACCGCTTCTGTGAATGTAATTTCAAAAATCCGACAGACACGGTTAATATCAAGGACTAAAATGTGGTTCAATGAGATGAAAATAATTTTTGGTGAATAGTAACTTTTTACTTTTTTTACCACGGTTAATAGTAAATAGGGTAACTAAGGGTAAATATGATATTACTATTACCCTAACACATGTCCTAATTCTATTGGATAAGTGTAATTCGACCAAAAACAACCTTATAAATATAATATGACCATTTAGGCCCACTTGTATTAGATTAGGACATTTATTACTAATTTATTTAAAGAAAGGTTAAAATAGTTAAAATCAAAGTTTAATAAGTAAATCATTTTTAATATGGGGTTATACATAAGATAAATTCGATTGTAAATATTCATTAGGAAGCTAAAAAGATTTCCTACATGATGGTATTTTATTTGTAATTTTTAGACATAAAATAATTTAATTTATTTATGACACAACGATGATGCAGTAATTATCTTATTAATGAAATATTGACATAATTGATGTTATAAACACTAAAATAAATGTAATTTGAGATTTTTTATGAATTACACTAATTTTATAGGTTACTATGATCTATTAATGTTGATGTAATCAACTTGGTTCGAACATTTAATTTTGTTATGACTTTCACAAAAATCATATATCAAATAGTGTCAAAATTGACACAAAATAGTTTTTAAATCAAATATTATATTATTAATTGTTATTGTATTCCTAAAAATCTAAGGTTCGGCCAAATGACTTGGATAAGGATATATATATTAATAATAAACAATTTGGGGTTCTTTTGGCATGTTATAGTAAGTTTATTAACCATATAGTGAAAGAAAACAAAAAGACATGGTAAAAGTTAAATTATT
This sequence comes from Viscum album, assembly GCA_963277665.1. NCBI lineage: Eukaryota > Viridiplantae > Streptophyta > Magnoliopsida > Santalales > Viscaceae > Viscum > Viscum album. The sequence continues at coordinate 1,707,683,370 of OY728165.1, read as the reverse complement.
TAACTTAGAGTTAAATCTAATTGATAAGGTAAAAATAATATCCTAAACTTGTCTAAATTCTATTGGATGATTGGATTTCGACCCATCCCCACTTTATCTTCGAAATAAGACCCTTTGGAACCATTATAAACCGATTTTGACTTTAATATAAAATAATATTTTGAGATATTCCTAAGGTGCCCCTCTCCTCCCCTATAAAAGGACACCTCCTCCCCCTCCTCCTCACACCAATTTGAGCACTCAAGCTCGGCCAACCCCGGCCAAAATCTCTTCTCCACTTCTCTAGCAACATCCTAGAGGTTCTGGTCTTACTCAAAGACCAATTTTAGTTCCCTAAGAGGAGGTCTCAAAGAGGCACTTCAAAAAAGAGGTAATTACCGTTACCAATTCTTTCATCTTTATTTCTTCTTCCACTTCTTCTTATTAGGTTGTTTCATTATGAAGTAATAACATCAGTATCACTCATATACTGATATGTTATTATAAGTATGAAACAACCCTATTTCACCATCTATCCATCCTACGGAAAAAGAAATCACCGCGCGTGCGTACGTACGGAATACCGTCTCCACGCCGTGGTGTAATCTATTTTCCACCACCACCTTACATGGATGGGTATAATGGTGTAAAGAATAACTATACATAGTTATTACAACATCATATTGATTCTGATATATTGTATAATCCACTCCAATTCAATTCAATATTTATAGAAATGATATCATCGCTCGTGCGTACGTACGGACTACCGTCTCCACGACGCGATGAGATTCATTCTCCATGTTAACCATTTAAGAATGATTATAATGTATATATAAGAAATAATAATGAAATATATGACATTATAAAGCTACTGGATTTATGTATATATATACATATGTATGTCATCTACTTACTTCCATTTCAAGACAATAAGGAAAGGAAAACAGCGTTCATGCGTACGTACGGACTACCGTCTCCATGAACGATGTTTTTCATTTTATTTATCTACCTATAATATATATATATATACTGAATATATATGATATATAAATCATATTTTATATTCTGGAAGTAAGTAAATCATGATATAAGTAATAATGAGGTCAAGAACAACAAGTCAAAACACCTACGATAAATGAAACGATTTTACCCAAAACGCTTCTTTAACATGGAATTTACAAAAGAACGGGTAATATAATGTCATAAGTGAACCATATATGATATCATAACAATGAATATGATTCTGTAATAAGTCAATGACATTATTTAAATCATTATACAGGAGGTTCAGACACATACGAAGCAAATTGGACCTAAGGTAAGGGGAATATCACAATCTCATTTTTATCCGAGATTGTTTATTCGTAAGTATTTACTGGGGTGTATCTTATCATCCACATCCATGTTTCCTCAATATGTAATATTATTTCCATCCACCTACAATTTTTTTAAATCCAATTTTACCCTTTGGTGAGTTTTTTAGTAAAAGATATGAAAGGAATCTTTTGTCGTTTTTCGTACGAGGTACATTTTGACTTTTTCGACAAAAGTAAAAAAGAATGTTTTTTTTACTTATACGGCACGAACGGATTTCTACTGTTTTATAAAGCCTTATTTTCATGAAGCTTCCTCTAAAAGATTTCATGACTATTTTCAATAAAATCTCTTTATTTTAAAATTGCATGATGTTTTGTGAAAATAAATTGATTTTGAAGAAGAAAGGATATTTTCCTCAAGAATTCAATTCAAGTGTTTTATCAAAATTATTTTCCATATAAGATAATAAAGGGTTCTGTTTCTATCCATATTTTTACATTGATTTGACTATGTTGTGATGGAATTATGTTTATGAATTCCTTTATCTTATATGAATGGTTTTATGATGTCATGTTGTTTAAGAATCCCATTTTTATTACATGGGTTATGCAATGATGTATGATTTATGATTCTGTGGCACACATAAGAAAGGATTCATTAAGAGATGGGTGGGACCTATATCTCCCTCCAATGCATTGGGTAAAGATTTTATATCTCATGAGATAGACATGGATGGAATGGTAGGTTATACCGGTTCAGTGAAACAGGACTGAAACGAGGATTACTCGATTCAGAAAGGGACTTTGTCCACTAAGATAGTCTTGGCAATGAGTCTTGACTAACAAGAAATGATTCTCTATGATTATGTGTGTATGCCACAATGAGTAATGTTTTAAGTTATGATTTCATTTCACTACTATGATTTATCCCATGTTATGAAATTATGCTCTCTTTTGCAGGTTAAGATTTCCAAAAATGTTATGTTCTTATGAAAATTATGTGATTGATATTTCCTTTGTTTACCCTTACTGAGCATTTGAGCTCACCCTTTTATGTTTTCTTTTCCCCAGGATATAAAGAAAGGTTTTAGGTAAAAAAAAGGAAGATCTTTATGGGAGATGTTGAAGATCTTTCACCACGATTAGAAGATTTTATTCCGAGTTTCCAAAGACACTAAACTATTACGATCCTTGTGTGTGTGTTTTTTGTTATGTACCAAGTATTCCGCAAAAGTAATGTAATGTCCATGTACGTCAAGCTTCGGGTTTCTACAGTTGGTATCAGAGGAAAGGTTTAGTCAACCTTTGGAAACTAGGATGCGAGAACTTTAGTGAGATCCCTAGAGATATTTTTAAGGTATGTCTAGGGATGTCTCTAAGGTTAAGTATACGTATAGGTTATAGTCCTAGAATTGCGCTAACTATCTTCGAATTTAACCCAAGATGTTAGATATTGAGGGTACTAACCCTTTATTATGTTGTTTTCCCTAGCATGATTTTTGCCTCTCACACAATTCTTTTGGGGTTTTAGACGATGGCTGGAACCCGAAGGAACCGTGTGAATGCGGAATGTGATGGGCAATGCAATGATTGTACCCCTGAGAAACCAAACGATATAGGAGCTGGAATGCAAAATCTTGTAGCCATGCTCACACAAATTTCTCAAGCTATGAATCATGCAGGACTTCCAAACGAGCAAAGGAAGGAGCAACATTCTGTTGAATCCTTCATGAGGCAGCGTCCACCTTCTTTCAGTGGGTCTACTGATCCATTAGTTGCTGAACAATGGATTAGTACTACTGAATAGATATTTTCAGTTCTTCAATGTTCTGAACATGATAAAGTCATCCTAGCAGTGTATCGTTTGGAAGGAGATGCTGATCAATGGTGGAATCTTATTAAGAATACAAGGCAAAGGGATGAAATTGAGTCTATGGAATGGGACGAGTTCAAGAACTTATTTTTCAATAAGTACTTCCCTTGTATTCTTCGAACAAAGATGGAGAAAGAGTTTCTTGAACTGAAGCAAAGGGACGATGAATCTGTTGGTACCTATGAAGCAAATTTTACAAGACTTGCAAGGTATGCTTCTGGAATTATCATCCAACCTGAAAGTAAAGTTGATCGATTTTTCAGTGGATTAAAACCAAGTCTTCGAAGGGCATTAGCTATAAGAGACTTCAGTAGCTATGAAGAAATTGTGCGTTGTGCTATCAAGGTAGAAATGGAAGTTGGTGTTACATATCCATCTCATGGTTTTGACAAGAAAAGAAAGATGGAGTTCAAGGAGAAATCTCATAATAATGATGAAAAGAAGATGAATGTTTCCTTATGCACAAAGTGTGGGAAGAAGCATGGTGGAGATTGTCTTAAAGGGACTAGAAAATGTTTTAAGTGTGGAAAAGAAGGTCATCGAGCAGCTGAGTGTCGAAGTAATGGAAAAAGGGTTTCTAATGATGTGAATAAAGCAAACACTGCAGAGAACGCACCGCCAACACTTCAATGCTTCAAGTGCAAGGAAATGGGGCATTATGCTAATAATTTCCCTAATCCAAGGGTTAGTGATGATCAACATGAGCAACCACTGAAGGCAAAGGACAAAGGGAAATCACATGCGATCACTATTGGCAATGTTGAATATGAAAACGATGTGGTGGAATGATTAAGTGTTTATGTAATGGGATTCCAAAATAATGTTGTATCATTGAGTATTGCAATATTTATTGATGTGGTATTCAAAGTGATTGAGATATTTTTTTGTAAATAAGATGATATGCGCATAATGAAGACGAGAAAATGAAATGTTTAATAGTATTCATGATCTCATGATTGATATAAGGACTAAGTGATATCATGGTTTGAGTATATAGAATTTTGAGGATTTCGGTATGTGAAAAGTGTTAACTTTTAACTGCATTCAAGTTTTCACTAAGGTTCAATGGGTATTCAAGAGAGTACAAGATTAAGGCCTTTAAATGTTTGGAATGTGACCAACAAGATATATCTTATGATATATGGGGATCAACGATGGTATTAAATCTCTGGTAATCGTTTTCACTATGTTATGAGAATGGACTGCAGTATTATGAGCCTAATGATTGGAATGAATTATGTTGGACATAAGTTAGTATTGTTTAAGGATAGAAGTTTTTTTTTCGATATTATTGATGGGATGTTATAGTAATATAGTTTTATAAAAAGGACAACCTGCAGGACGGGCGACAGCCCATCGCTTCGGACAAGGCTGTGAGAATCGAACCCACAACCGAAGTGCGACTGGCCTTTATCGCCTATCACTAGCCTACAGGAAGTCCCTATTTAGTAGAAACTAGTTTTATTATATTAAGCAGTATGATATATGAAGTATAAGCCCATTTTAGGAACCATATGTGATTAATCTCACTATAGATCGACTTATGTATATAATTTTTGCTAACCTTTTGTTTGAGACAGATGGAATGACCCGTCATTCTATCACATGATCTGCTAACACTTCACGAATAACAAATTCAACTTCATTTATTTAAGAGATGAAGTGGAAATTGTTAAAGGCACGAACAACAGTGAGATTGTACCAAAATAAAGTAAGTATTTATTCTAATTCAAATTCATTAACTTTAGAGAAATGATCTTGAAAACCAAAAATGTTGTCCTAGTTCTCTTATACCTGATGAATCAGATGGTACCTTATATCATCACAAATTTATGGATTTGTGATTGCTAGCTTTTCCATAGCCATGTTCTCTACCACTCTCCATCAGAACATGATGGTTAGATTTCTCTTCCATATCCATATTTTCACCTATGTAGAAACCCAGTGATTAGTTTATTTGGGTAACTGTTACATTTTATACTTTTGTTTTTAAAGATTGGTTTTGGTATTCCTTTTTACGATGTGGGTTTCTATCAAAGAAACTTTCGAATAGTAAACCATTTATAACCGCGACGAATTTCGAGGGCGAAATTCATTTTAAGGGGGGTAGAATGTAACAACCCAAGATTTTATGAAAAATATTCTTTTTAATTTTATTAATGTCTTGTGTTGTACGCTACACCAAAAGGAGCTTACACAATACGCATCCTTAACTTGACTTGCATTACACGCAATCACAACCTTCCTCGATAGCGTGTGTAGTACGCAATACTGAGTTTCACGAAACAACGATATGCTATTAAAATATTATTAAAACTAGCCGTTATAAATAGTAATAACCACTTTTTGAAATCCAGTAAATCTTATTTTTCAAAATGAACTTTATTTTTGGATTCGGAGTATCGAATTTAGCCTAAGGTGAAATTTTGGTACTTTTCGGATAACTTTCATATTCTGATGAATAGTGAAAATTACTAAATTATAATTAAAAACAACTTTTTTAATCGAAATAATTAATAGTGATAAATTATTAATTTGAGTGGTTTTAAAGTATATTTAGAATTTATTTTTACAATTTAATACAATGTTGGTCATTGGTTGTAATTTCACATTTAAACCAGACATAATCAAGTGTCAATATTTTGATAGATTTTGTTTCTTAAAAACACGCTATTTGTTTTAACAGCGGGATTTAATTATAAAATTAATTAATGCAACTTTTATGTTATGAACTTGGTAAAATAGACTTCATTTTTGAATTCGGAATATGAAATATAGCTTGGGATGAAATTTTGGCATCTTTCTGAAAAACTTCAATTTTTGATGAATAGTGAAACCACTAAGTGGTAGGTTAAAAACTAAATTTTGCATAAAACTTAATTTTACCGCTTCTGTGAATGGAATTTCAAAAATCCGACAGACACGGTTAATATCAAGGACTAAAATGTGGTTCAATGAGATGAAAATAATTTTTGGTGAATAGTAACTTTTTACTTTTTTTACCACGGTTAATAGTAAATAGGGTAACTAAGGGTAAATATGATATTACTATTACCCTAACACATGTCCTAATTCTATTGGATAAGTGTAATTCGACCAAAAACAACCTTATGAATATAATATGACCATTTAGGCCCACTTGTATTAGATTAGGACATTTATTACTAATTTATTTAAAGAAAGGTTAAAATAGTTAAAATCAAAGTTTAATAAGTAAATCATTTTTAATATGGGGTTATACATAAGATAAATTCGATTGTAAATATTCATTAGGAAGCTAAAAAGATTTCCTACATGTTGGTATTTTATTTGTAATTTTTAGACATAAAATAATTTAATTTATTTATGACACAACGATGATGCAGTAATTATCTTATTAATGAAATATTGACATAATTGATGTTATAAACACTAAAATAAATGTAATTTGAGATTTTTTATGAATTACACTAATTTTATAGGTTACTATGATCTATTAATGTTGATGTAATCAACTTGGTTCGAACATTTAATTTTGTTATGACTTTCACAAAAATCATATATCAAATAGTGTCAAAATTGACACAAAATAGTTTTTAAATCAAATATTATATTATTAATTGTTATTGTATTCCTAAAAATCTAAGGTTCGGCCAAATGACTTGGATAAGGATATATATATTAATAATAAACAATTTGGGGTTCTTTTGGCATGTTATAGTAAGTTTATTAACCATATAGTGAAAGAAAACAAAAAGACATGGTAAAAGTTAAATTATTTAACTTAGAGTTAAATCTAATTGATAAGGTTAAAATAATATCCTAAACTTGTCTAAATTCTATTGGATGATTGGATTTCGACCCATCCCCACTTTATCTTAGAAATAAGACCCTTTGGATCCATTATAAACCGATTTTGACTTTAATATAAAATAATATTTTGAGATATTCCTAAGGTGCCCCTCTCCTCCCCTATAAAAGGACACCTCCTCCCCCTCCTCCTCACACCAATTTGAGCACTCAAGCTCGGCCAACCCCTGCCAAAATCTCTTCTCCACTTACCTAGCAACATCCTAGAGGTTCTGGTCTTACTCAAAGACCAATTTTAGTTTCCTAAGAGGAGGTCTCAAAGAGGCACTTCAAAGAAGAGGTAATTACCGTTACCAATTCTTTCATCTTTATTTCTTCTTCCACTTCTTCTTATTAGGTTGTTTCATTATGAAGTAATAACATCAGTATCACTCATATACTGATATGTTATTATAAGTATGAAACAACCCTATTTCACCATCTATCCATCCTACGGAAAAAGAAATCACCGCGCGTGCGTACGTACGGAATACCGTCTCCACGCCGTGGTGTAATCTATTTTCCACCACCACCTTACATGGATGGGTATAATGGTGTAAATAATAACTATACATAGTTATTACAACATCATATTGATTCTGATATATTGTATAATCCACTCCAATTCAATTCAATATTTATAGAAATGATATCATCGCTCGTGCGTACGTACGGACTACCGTCTCCACGACGCGATGAGATTCATTCTCCATGTTAACCATTTAAGAATGATTATAATGTATATATAAGAAATAATAATGAAATATATGACATTATAAAGCTACTGGATTTATGTATATATATACATATGTATGTCATCTACTTACTTCCATTTCAAGACAATAAGGAAAGGAAAACAGCGTTCATGCGTACGTACGGACTACCGTCTCCATGAACGGTGTTTTTCATTTTATTTATCTACCTATAATATATATATATATATATACTGAATATATATGATATATAAATCATATTTTATATTCTGGAAGTAAGTAAATCATGATATAAGTAATAATGAGGTCAAGAACAACAAGTCAAAACACCTACGATAAATGAAACGATTTTACCCAAAACGCTTCTTTAACATGGAATTTACAAAAGAACGGGTAATATAATGTCATAAGTGAACCATATATGATATCATAACAATGAATATGATTCTGTAATAAGTCAATGACATTATGTAAATCATTATACAGGAGGTTCAGACACATACGAAGCAAATTGGACCTAAGGTAAGGGGAATATCACAATCTCATTTTTATCCGAGATTGTTTATTCGTAAGTATTTACTGGGGTGTATCTTATCATCCACATCCATGTTTCCTCAATATGTAATATTATTTCCATCCACCTACAATTTTTTTAAATCCAATTTTACCCTTTGGTGAGTTTTTTAGTAAAAGATATGAAAGGAATCTTTTGTTGTTTTTCGTACGAGGTACATTTTGACTTTTTCGACAAAAGTAAAAAAGAATGTTTTTTTTACTTATACGGCACGAACGGATTTCTACTGTTTTATAAAGCCTTATTTTCATGAAGCTTCCTCTAAAAGATTTCATGACTATTTTCAATAAAATCTCTTTCTTTTAAAATTGCATGATGTTTTGTGAAAATAAATTGATTTTGAAGAAGAAAGGATATTTTCCTCAAGAATTCAATTCAAGTGTTTTATCAAAATTATTTTCCATATAAGATAATAAAGGCTTCTGTTTCTATCCATATTTTTACATTGATTTGACTATGTTGTGATGGAATTATGTTTATGAATTCCTTTATCTTATATGAATGGTTTTATGATGTCATGTTGTTTAAGAATCCCATTTTTATTACATGGGTTATGCAATGATGTATGATTTATGATTCTGTGGCACACATAAGAAAGGATTCATTAAGAGATGGGTGGGACCTATATCTCCCTCCAATGCATTGGGTAAAGATTTTATATCTCATGAGATAGACATGGATGGAATGGTAGGTTATACCGGTTCAGTGAAACAGGACTGAAACGAGGATTACTCGATTCAGAAAGGGACTTTGTCCACTAAGATAGTCTTGGCAATGAGTCTTGACTAACAAGAAATGATTCTCTATGATTATGTGTGTATGCCACAATGAGTAATGTTTTAAGTTATGATTTCATTTCACTACTATTATTTATCCCATGTTATGAAATTATGCTCTCTTTTGCAGGTTAAGATTTCCAAAAATGTTATGTTCTTATGAAAATTATGTGATTGATATTTCCTTTGTTTACCCTTACTGAGCATTTGAGCTCACCCTTTTATGTTTTCTTTTCCCCAGGATATAAAGAAAGGTTTTAGGTAAAAAAAAAGGAAGATCTTTATGGGAGATGTTGAAGATCTTTCACCACGATTAGAAGATTTTATTCCGAGTTTCCAAAGACACTAAACTATTACGATCCTTGTGTGTGTGTTTTTTGTTATGTACCAAGTATTCCGCAAAAGTAATGTAATGTCCATGTACGTCAAGCTTCGGGTTTCTACATCTATAGGTTATAGTTCCGTTCGCAAAGATATTTGTGGAGAGTACTTGATCAGGATATGTCCTCGTATGGAGGTGGCGGCCATTGATATGGGTAATCTCTTTGAATGATTTCCAATTGATGAACATGATATGGAGTTCTAGGATGATTAGTTTAGCCATAAATGGATGGGCACAAGGTCATCAGGAGTGATTCTAGTGTATGTGAAATATAGGAAGAGATTTTGGGAGATAACCATTTGAACCCAGTGATGATCAATAGCAAGAAGGTAATGTGTAATGATATGATGGATTACTTGTTTTTTAATTACCGATAGGATACATGATCAGAAAAGATGTTGATAGGCATGAAGATAGACAATGATGCATCTTGTTAGCAGTGGAAGTCAAATGATGTGATTGAAAAATCATTTGAATTGATTATGATCTCAAAAGAATAAGTGGTTGAATAGGTTCTATCCCTCAATTATAGAAAATAGGAAGCAACCAGAATGATTTGGTGGTCATTTATGGTTACACTCTTTGAGAAGAAATATTCTTGGATTGACAAAAAGGGTCTGATTATAGTTTAGGGATCTAATAATTGGAATATTATCCATGAAGAGTACATCCATTCCTCTAGAATGTTGGCCTTTCAGTTTGAAGATATGAAAATTGATGAACTTGACACTTAGGAAACCAATATCTCTTGGAATTAGTTTATGGAGATTATATCTTATAGGATAAGTTTTCATTCAGTGGCTCTGTTATTTTTTTAAATCATGGTTTCACACTTTTTATTTAAATGCATTTGAAAATAACAACTTGCTTTTTTTTTCAGTCAAAAAACATTGAGGTTTAGTGTATTAGATAATTTTAAAAAAACATATATATAAAAATGCATGAATTCAATGTGAATTTATCCAAATTCACCATGATTTTATATTGTCACATGAATTCATCACCATCATCCATAAAAATTACCTTTAGGAAATAATTATTTCAAATTAATTATTCATTAAATGGGTGGAAGGAAATATGAGAAGGGTGAACTCGAATTGTTATTGAGGGGAAACACAAAAATTAACAATTGAATTTCATCAATGATACTAAAAAATCAGAGTTTATGACAGAAACATTAAATAATTCATATGAATAAACTCCAAGATCATTAATAATGGTACATGGATTAAGGATTTATCAATGGAATGATTCATAATGATCTATTATAATGTGAAATTTTATATTAATCGTGATCAATGGAATCATTGTAAACCCTTAGTAATGATAGAGAAACCGTGTCTGTATAATTGAACATTTCCACTATATAACTCTTGTAAACCCCTTAAAATTTTTATAAACATATTATAAACTCCCAATATAAATATCTATATAAAAAATCATTACCTGATTCATTACAGGGATACCTAGTCAAACCCATTGTTTAAGCTATAACTGGGTCACCTGGGGAAATCTGGGCCACCCCGTTGTATAAGCTATAATGGGATCACCTAGTACAATATGGGACACCCCGTTTTATGACCTGTAATGGAATCAAGAAATGATATATAATCATCCCCATCATATAAATTATAATGGGATCACCTAAAGATATTGGTCCCAGCCATCAAATAAAATTAAATTTACCCAGAACGTAATCAATGTTCATATACAGTTTATTTCATCATAAAATTCATAGAGATGATAATTATTTCTTTTATAACATGATTAACTGATGGGAAAGAAATTTATTTCATTCTTATATCATTGAAACATGATAAATCATTAAAAATAAATATTTCCATAACTATATTTTTGAAACATGATTAACATAGGGAAAATCAATAGGTTACATAATGATATCTTCCAAACATTTTAAACCGTGGAAAATAAATGGGTTCCATAAAGAACATTCCAATATAAACCAATATGATATGATATAATATTGGTATCCTTGGATAATATCCCAGGTAAGGAATTTTCAATAACAACATATGTAATATCATATTAATAATACTTTTTATCTGTCATTGAAAACATATTTTTAGGGAATTATCCATCCCTCTTTGAAAAACAGTTTTTCTAAAATAAAACATTTTCAATAGAAATTTCTCAAAAAATTACCATGATCACATACAATATTATTTTTAAAAATCATTTTAAAAATTTCTTGAGGAAAAAACCATTTTATCTTTGAAAACACATTTTAAAACATAAAACATTTGGAAATAAATTTTTGGATGAAATGTTTTAAAAAAATTTATTTTAGATGAATATAAAGATATTCCATAAATACTTTATTTTCTGAACTCATGAATACATATATAGATGAATATGATGGAAAAAAATTATTCTAATGACATAACGAAAGGATAAAAAATTTCATTAGCTTCTTTAGAAAATGGTAATAAGATTTCATCATTGGAAGAACAATTATTAAAACCCGGATAAATGATAATATTGTATGATAAAATCATACCACATTAGAAACCTTAATTTATAAAAAAAATGAATAAATAACATAAAATGAAAGATACAATATCATAAGGATAAATAATTGCATGATATTATATATTAAATTTGTTATTTATACCCTACGTGAAAGAATATGGGTCCATAGCATAACATACGTTTCAAAGAGGAAAAATTGTAAGAAAAAATACCCAAAAGATTGAATAACTTTTAAATGATTAGACCCCTGGAACAATTAAAAAAATATAAACAATAATTATCATGAAATTATTTATATTCATGTTATATCATGTAATATTTAATTATATAACCATTATACAATTATATATTGATTAATATGGCTTATGTATCATAGAAATAAAAGTGAGACTATAATTCTCCTTAACTGAAGTCTTATTATCATTCGTAATATCTAAAAAAATAATGTATAATAAATATATTTTTATTATTAGTAAATTAATAAAACATACTCAAAAATATCATACCATATATGAATTTATTATGAACTTTTTTTATTTTTTTTAATAATTCCATGATAAAGTTATGTTTCTTGTAATATCCACTTTTTTCTTATATGCTTTGACTTGATATTTTTATGTACAATTATTTTTATCATGATTTAATCATATAAATTATTTAAAAAATGATACAAATATAATATTTATTTACTCAATATTTCACTATAGTAACACATATAAATTTAGTAAAATGAAATGAAAGATGTTGTTCATGGAGATTATAGGTCATAAGTACATATGAATATTGAATCCATTTTGAAATCAGATTGAAAGAGAGAAAATCAGTTGAAATATTATCATTCAAAAAAAATTATATTTAGTATTTATCACATATGGTTAATAAACCCATTATTAGTTTGTTTCATGTAAAACCTGAATGACTAAAATTACATTGTATGGAATTACTCTGCCGTACAGACAACTGTGTTATTGTATTCGAACAAAATGGAAGAATAAAAATATGTGTGAAATAATAATTCAAGAATCATAATAACATTATAAAATTTATATATATCTTATATAAACTATAAATCCATAATTATTTAGTAACATGAATGGGGATAATAGAGAAATTAACGACATCAGTTCACGATGTGGTAGTCTTCCATACACACAGACTATAATTTCATAAACCATTTGATAGTCATGTGTGTGGTCATAATAAGTAACATTAAAATTTAAAAATCATAGTATATGTAAGATAATAATGTAATTATTTTATAATAGTATAATAATAATTTATGGATATTGAAATATAAGTATAATATAGACCATTATTGAATAACATTACGTTTTAATAAAGAATACTCATTAGGTTCACAATAAATCTTTAAAATGAATTCATTGTGACCAAAATAAGAATATCAAGATTCAAGGAGGGGTGTTTGGATGTGATTTTCTAATGACTAGTGTAAACTAATGTGGTCTGAAGGCTAGAAGATGATATGTGAGTGACTGATCTTTTACAGGTGAGGAGTTAAATTTTTTTATATACTCAAAAGTATTCAATATTAGTAGGCCATTATCACATAATATGGCTCAATAATTGATAATTAATGGATTTAAGGGATGATATTGTTGATAAATTCCTCCAACAAAAAATATAAAACATATTTTAATCTTATTTTTCCTAAATATCTATGTTTCCTTGTTTTTATAAATTTTCAATTCCCAATAAGGTAAGAAGTCTTTTTTACCTACGTAATATGTCGCATAAGTCTAAAATAAAATACAACTAACTAAATACATTGAATCCAATGATTCAAAATATGATATCAAGTTTATTAAATAAAAAAGCTTATGTGTCTTGAATTTTTTTGACACAATTACATGTAATGTGGCATTCATTGTTTTAACCTCTACATTACTAGAAATAATTATACTAATTAAGTCTCAATATATTAATTATAAATGAACCATTGATCCATGAATGGAAAATTTTAGATATTCTCAATAATTTAATTATCACAAGTTAGAATTTAGTTTTTGGAATAATTTTAAATCTTTTAATAAAATATTATTTATCATCAAACAACAATAACATAAATTTTGACATTATTAAATTAAATTGAATGTTAAAATATCATTACACTTATGGAATTAAAATATTTTTTTTCAAATCTATTTATCATGGTATATTTATATAAAGTAATAATTGAATACAATAAATCATTCAAATTAATTTATTTTTAATATTTTTAGTATTTTTTATTTTCATTTATTGTTAACTAAATAATTAAATTTTCGCGTTTTTTAATAATTTAATATAATAATTTCTTATAAAAAATATATATATATTGAAATGATAAAAAAGAATTTATCTTTAAAAAGGATAATTACCAATGAACCGACATGGTTTTCTCCCAATCCCAATGTTTTTAGATATAAAATGGAAAGAAGGTACTATTTTGTTATTTTCATTACATAACATATTATATGCCTCAAAGTAAAAGTAATTTTGAAATAAATTGTTATATTTCAGATAATTCTGTGGAAATTTTCTAAATAAACCCACAAAATATAGTAACCTAATATTTTAGGTCATTTTCACTATTATCTTATTAGTCCAACCCAACAACACAAAATTTTTTTTATTAACCTTTATAAATAAATTTCACTATTTCAAATATTAATTTATGTCAAAAACAATGTAGAACATATATAAAATTTTAAATTATAACTATTACAAACATGTAATTCTATATTTCAAAATAAATATATTGATATGTAAAATTTTAATTTCACAAGAATCATGATGATGTGATGAGAAATCAAGTTTCTAAAGTGGAAATGTTCAAAATTTTGTAATGTTTTTATAAATAAAATCAATTTAAAAATGATTCAATTGACATAAAAATGATTAATATATTTATTATTTATCTAATAATACTTTAAAACAATCTGAAAATAATATTTAATGTTAGTAATTATTTACAATAAAATGAATCTTTCAATTAAATTCCTTTTTTTTCAATATTCATCAAATAATGAAACTTTTCCATAAAATCCAAAAATTAATCCTAAAAAAATATGTTATTCAAACATCAAAAATGATGAATATTTTTCGACAAGTGATTTTAAAATTTGATAAAATATAATTATAAATTTTGTTTGAAAATTATTATTAAACTGTTTTTTAAAACCAATTTTGTGTGGCTTTGAATTTATCGATGAAATTCAATTTATTTTAAAATAAGATATATCATAATGTCTTAGTGTATAAAATTTCAGTATCATTTTTAAACTATTTTTACACTATAAAACTTAATTTTATTCTTTCAATGTTTTAGGGTGTTACATCCTTCCCATATTAACAAATTCCAACCTTACAATTTAAACATCATCTCAGTAATCAATGGTTAGATATTTGAAATTATATTTTATTTTTAATCCCCCACAAAAAAAGTAATAATAAAACATATTCAATATGTAAGTGAAAGGGAATTATAAATGTTAAATTTAATAACATTTAATTTTGATTCCATCTAAGAAAATATTGTTTGAAAGTAAAGATTTGGTCAAATTGGAAATGATCATTTAGACTCCTAGAGTATATTGATAACATTGAAGTGATTGATCAATGGAAAGTTAAGATAATAATAACCAAAATTCATTGATTATTAAAAAGCTTATTAGTACTCCAAGAATTATAGTGCATGGATAAATTTTTTTTTTTTAAATCCTTTTCTAAAGTTATTGATTTCTCCTAACAGCATGAATAAAAGAATATTGAAATATATTTAAATAATGAGTGGAATTTCATCCTTAAATGAATTTATACCACTATATTATATTTTTATACAAATGATTTTTATTCAGAATGAATTTTTAATAAATAAATCCATAAAATAATCATTCACATGACGACATAATCCCCAAGATCATAATAATATATTTCAACTATATTTACATAATATCAAAATAAAAAATTTCTTACACATATGAATATTTAAAAAATATTCCATTATACATTAATAAAAAAATTTCAATATGAATACCAATTGTTCAAATAAAATCATTCCTCTAATAATTATCCTTGAAATTCATCAAACATTGTATAACTATGTTTAGAACCAAATGATTATATGGATTTGATCATATATTTGTAAATTTTAAATGAACCATTATTCCTCAAATAAAATCAATAATTTTTACAAGATAACAAAAATTATAACCTATAAAAAAATTTATACTAACAAAGAAATCATGTTGGATTGTGGTAGGAGTTAGTAACTAGTCACCCTTCTATTATTGGTTCATTCATGAACTCCATGACAGACACAATGAGTTGAAACACAACAACCATGTTTTCCTTTTATTAATTAAATATTAAAAATAATTCTACCCTAAATAACAGTTCATGTTGATATGAGGAGTTATTAAAAGTGTAACCCAATAAAATGGCACCCAAAAAGTCGTTAATAACCTCAAAAGCTTTACTCCTTATAACCCTCAAATGGGGTGTCTAAGACATTAAAAATATGATCAACCATAGTATTCTAAACCTATAATGGTATCCATAACACTTAATGTATCTTCACATGAAATCATTGTAATCTCCAAAGTTATCTAACATGGCAATCGATAACAACTATAAAATCCTACAACCCATACTCTCAGATACTGTACTGAAATCATGAACATTACAATTCTAGATTAGTTACTGATAATTGTGACCAAATTTCATATCATAAAATCCTTAAGACATCAAAATAATAATCATTATTGAAAACATTCTCAAATACATTTTATGAATATATTATTATATAATTTGGAAAAAATCATATAGAAATAATAATCATTTCAATAAATGAGTATTTATCTCACTCATCCCACCTTTTTTTATTACACATTAATCCCTCGTCACCATCCTTGTGAAACCCATATTATATATAATTCATTCAACCTAATTCATATTAACATAGAAAGAAAGGAAAAAGTGAATCGTATTATTAAAGGGCCAGTAAGGGGAAACATAATCATTATCAATTTAATGTTTTTGGGAAAAAATACATAAAGGTAACATTGAATCATTTTTGAGGTGATTTTTTTTTGAAAATGATGGGTTCTAAAGTCATTTATGGAGTTTCAAAGTTATTATGGCCAACTTATGTTGACAAAGAACTATGAAAATAGAATGAAAAATCTGGAGGCAGTGCAAAAAGAACAGATATAAGGGAATTGGATGACAGTATCTCTGAGGCATGAAATTATAGAAGACATATTTTTTTCATGAACGAAACATAAAAATATTGTATCGTATAGAGGGTGTCCCATGTTTCTGTTTGGGCACACAAGTTGACTTTGGAAAAAGAGGATATGGTGGCTGGACTTACGCACATGAAGAACGTTGTGTGCTAGGTGATCAGGGTACTCAAAATGCCTATAAATAGATGGATACCCCTCCTCATTTTCCTGGAATCTCAAAACGTATATAACATTCATTCCCCTATTTTTCAAGTGGTCTTGGAACGAAAGTATAACGTTATTTATAAGATGAGTGGTCGTTGATTGTTGAATTCCAATGTTGGATTGGGTTTAAAAGGGTGTGAGTCACCATGTTTTTAGGTGGATAAGGGAGTTTCATGTATGTGGTTGGGTGGAAACTACATACTAGTCTTAATTAAGCATGAATATCTACCTTGGGTTGCGTGAAAACTGGATGATTTACCAGTACACCTGCGGTAAAGCTGTAATAATCAGTGAATGAAGGTGGAATACCAATGGATAATGTTTATATAGTAGAGCATCCATTAGTTTTTTATTATAAGGGGACCCACATGTCTATAAACAATGAGTTGATCTTCGGAATATGTATTGTGTACACATCAGTTGAGAGGGCAGTGAGATTTCAAATTGTGATTAGAAGTAAACCATGAGGGACCATGAGTCAACCATGATATTTTTAAATAGAAACATTCTTTTAGAGGATTTGAAGCATCAGAAAATTTCTATCATATTCCATATGGATGTATCCTAGTGAGGGTGAACCAAGTAAAATTGATGTGTCATGTGCATGATTTACTTTCCATTTATACATTGCAACGACAAAAATAGTGAAATTTGCTTTGTTTAACAACGGAACAAGATTAGACGGGGAAGCTCTTTAAATTTTCCATACCTGGATTAACCCCCTACTCATATGGTATTGGACCTCTAAGACTTACAAATGTCTTCAATAAGAATAATAAATTAAAGTGTAGACAGAATTATAGAAAACGTCATACCCATAGATATTGGAATCATCAATCATGAAATTTGAAAAAGGCTTTAAAAAAGTAAATACTTCTAAGGATAAATAATTATGACCCATTTAATATCAATAATGATAAATATTAATATTATGAAAGCTTAATTATAAAAATAAAACAAGTTGGTATGTTTGAGTAGTAACATCATACCTCTCTTACAAAACCCCATCAATCGAAATAACTATATAAGAAACACCCTATATAATTATATAGATAAAATATAAATACCCCATACATTGGGTAATTGTCTAGTCACACCCATAATTTATGATATAATGGGATCACCTAGTGCCATCTCTGCCCCCATCCTATAAGCAGTAATATGCTCACCTAATGCTATTTGCAATGTCACATCATATAAGCTGTAAAGGGACCACTCGACACTATTTGGGAGGCCATATTATATAAGCTAAAATTGGATCGACAATAACTATATATGATGACTAATCATATATTATTTCTAGGAACCAAATCAGTAATAAAATATATAGACCTTTAATTTAATTATAAAACCAATTGAAACAATAATTATTCCTTTATAACATGATTAACCCATGGAAAAAATGGTTTCCATGTTAATCTTATTGAATCCTCATTAAAATATTGAAAACAAATATATTCCATTTCAATCATTTTGAATCACAGTTAAATAATGGAAAATAATTGAGTTCAATAACAATCTCTTGGAAATATGATTTACCAATGGAAAAAAAACAGGCTCTAGAAACAAAATGCCAACAAAAGAGATTCTAAGAATGAATCAGAATGGTTTCCATATATCACATCCCTAGTGTTCTATAGTTAATATCAATATATGTAATATTATAAGGAAAATATTTTTGAACAATAATTTAATACATTTCTTGACCAAAATATCCTTCCCTATTTAAAAATAATTTTAAAACATAAAACAAAATGAAAATAAATTTCATTGAAAATATCCTTGAAAAAACATAAAGATATATTTTAGAATCATTTAATAAATTTATTTATGAAAATATCCTTTACACATTGAAATCACTATTGATATTATAAAAAAATTAAATCATTTTTAAATTTTTGTTGAATGGAAATGATTTATTTAATAAACAATTTTTTTAAAAAAAAATTATGAACACTTGAGTACATATAAATAGAAAATTGAATGGAAAACTTGTATTCTCATGGAATTATTAATGTATTATATCTTTCATGAGTTTTATGAGGGATATATAATAATATTTCATCATTTTAGGTATAACCATGAACAGTCCTGATAAATGACATGGTTATTACATATAATATCACCACATTTATAACCTTGATTCAGAAGCCCCATGAAAGAATAAAAACAATGAAAAGAATAGTAATCATTAATTATGGTATATTCATGATATATCTTGTCATAGGTCAGTATATAAACTAGAAAAAATGAATGAGTGGTTAAAATTTCATAAGTCCCTGAGAAATAAAAGTGAAACTATAAATCCTTTTACCTTATGTATTGAAATTTAGAATACTCAATTAAAAAACTCATGTATAATAAGTATAAGTTTATTTTAAAAATATTATAGAACCTTTTTTATATATTTCATTCTATATATTATACTCATATGACATCTTATAAACGATTTATTAACAATTCCATGTTAATGTTATGTTTTCGATAATAACCACTTTATTTTTTGAATATGTTTTGAATTGTTTTTTTGTCAAAACACAGTGATCATGCTTTACCCAAATGAAAATTTATTTTACATTATATAAATATAATATATATTTATTATCTTTTTATTTAGAGTAACCTGTTATAATTTACTGACAGGAAATTGAATATGTTGGTATAGAGGCGGTAGGCCATACGTATTTATTAACGTTGATTACATTATATTGACACATTGAAATAACGAAATATTGATGATATAGTATCGTTAAAGAATACCTATTATTTAATTTATATGTTACTTTATAAAACCCACAATTAATACATTCTATAAAATCATGAATGAATCACATCACTTCATTAGGCGATGGTCCGCTATACAGACAAAAAACATTATTGCATTCCTGAAAAATCAAAAACAAGATGTTATGTGTGAGATAATAATTTAAGAATATTTCTGTCATTATAAATATATTATAAATAATATATAAAATATATATACACCATTAATCCCATTCTAGAATGGTGGTATTGTAAAAAAACAACAACATCATTTAATGAGGCGGTAGTCCACCATACAAATGATGATGATTTTGAAAACCCTTTCATGGAAGTGTGTGAAGTTCAGGAAAATAAAAATAACATTAAAACATCTTAGATTATGTAAGATAATGAGGATACAATAATAAAATATTATAAAAATAATTTATGAATGTGGTGAAAAAAATAAAATAAAATTATTTTAGAAGAACCTTACTATTCTTTGAGTATCCTTGTTAAATTCTTACAAAATTATTCAATTTTTTTATTTATACCAAAATAATGATTCTACTATAAGGGGATAGAAGTTGAAAATGTATTTGGGTATCTCTTGGGTGATCCAATTTTTTTTTATGTTTTATATAAGATAGGGGTTGACTGCCCTTTTATAACATTAGAAGAGTAATTTTTTTTGTAAAAAAATATCTATTAAGAGGAACGTTTTTCTTCATGATTCTCAAATATTTATAATTAATAGGTTGGAGGGATAATATATATGATACACACCTAGAAAACAAAATAAATAAATTTTAAAAATTTTGTCCCTCTTCTTATAGTTTTATATATTTTTACCAATTTGATTTTTCACTAGGGTATTTAGTTTTTTTCGACCAGGATGTTTTTCCTTTAAAGATAAAACAAAATGAGATATTTATGATAATTTGTAACCATTGATTATAAATATTATATATTTTTTATAAAATAAACAGTATTTTTTTATTGGGTAATTACTTTTAAAACAAGAACATGAAACCTCTAGAAACACCATTTTAACCTCACCCTCCTTTACATTATTTTTACTATTTAAGGGTCAATATATTCATTATAAATGATCAATTGGACGATGAAAGGGAAATAAATTATATTTATAAGAAATTAAAAATAAATAATATAAATATAGGTATTTTAGTAATTTTAAATCATGTAATATAATATTATTTATCAAAATAAACATTAAAATTAATTTTGACATTCATTATGAAAATTTAATTTAAAAATATCAAGAAAATTATAGAACTTGAATATATAATTTTCACACCTATTTAATATTATATGTTAATATAAAAAATAAATTATCTTATAGTTCATTAAATTTACATTACATTTAATATTTTAATATAAATTATTTGGTTTGAGTGTTAACTGAATAGTTATTGTGTTTTCATTTCATATTAACTTAAAGAAATTATTTCATATAAAAAATATAAAATAAATTATAAAGACAAAAAATTCATCTTCATATAAAAAATATATTTATATAAAAATCTATATTAAGTTTTCACAATCATAAGGCTTTATAAATAATTAAATCATATATTGTACTTTTTTGTCATTTTCATTTCTTATCTTATTATATGAGACTTATTCATAAAAAAGTTCTACTGAATTTCCAAATTTCAGAAACATTTATGGATAATTTAGAAAATAACTAATAAAATAATTTTATTATAATAGTATATGTCACTTTCACTCTTATAATACTAGTTCAGTCCCATAGTAAACACATTATTTACCGCAACTATGGTAAATAATGTTTACTATTTTCCATATTAATGATGGTAAAAATTACATATATTTTATATTAAATTATATATATTTCTTCATTAAAATATAGAATTTATTTTTTCAAATTCAATTCACATAATTATAATATAATAATGTAAAATTATTCTCACAGACCTCATGTGAATGTGAGATTTTAAAGCGAAAAAGTAAAATTTTTACAAAGTTTATATAACTAAAATCAATATAAAAATTATTCCAATGGAAAAAATTTAATTAATGGATTTATAAATGAAATAATTATAATGAAAATATATTAAAAATATAATTTTTCATTTTAGAATATTTAAAAGAAAAGAAAATTTTTAATTAAAATTCAGTATTTTTCACTATTTTTCAGAAAATAAAAAAATTTATTAAAAATCTCTAAAAAATCAACCTAAGCTAATTTTGGGATTCTGATTTTTAAAAATATTCTTATTTTATCAATAAAATTTTTAAAAAATGAAAAAAAAAATATTTATAAACATGTTTTATATAGTACATGTAAACCATTTTTTGATTAAACCAAGTGTTGTGTGAATTTCAAGATATCAAAAATGATATTTATTATAAAATAATGTTATCATAATTATGTGGTGTTATATTATAATATTAGTGTTTTATGTTATTTTCACTATTGAAAATTATTTTATTATATTAAAATATTAGGGAGCTACAACATAAATTCCATTACAAATTAGATGAAGGAAAATATATTTTTATCATGATATAAGACATAATTATGTTTCCAATTATAAATGAGAAGATAAATGTTAATAGAAAATATATACAAATAAGGGAAACGTTAATTAAAGGGTATGAAAATTATTCTCAACAATGATTTAAATTTTAAGAGTGAAATTTCACCAATGTAAAAGATTTAATTTAAATCATCATTTCTAAATGAAGATAAGGATAATTTTCCCTGAAATAATATCCTATAGTTGAAGAAACCAATCAATGAATAATGACATTCGAGATGCATCATTTTAACTAAATAGAGAGAGTTTATATTTAAAAAACACTATAAATTTATTAACATTCAGTAAAATAAAATTTTAATAAATTAAAATATATGAATATTAAAAAAAATGAATTACCTGATGATGGTTAGACATTCATCAGGTAGTAGTCACACTATATCATATATATCAGGGTGAAAAAATTTAAATCCTTATCATGAAATTAAATTTCATACAAAGAATCCTTTTTAAACATAGAATATTTGTGTTAAATATACCATAAATTGAAAATTAAATAACAATAATAATGAAAGTACCATGATTAAATAATATTAAAATAAAATTAGATACACAATTCAAATGAAGAAATAATTCATGATAAAAAATATGCTTCAAGGGGTGAGAATCTGGTATAAGAAAACAATACCTTAATTCATGACATCAATTTGTGTTCATCAATAATATGTGGTAAAAAATTATCTAGCTTAATTCAATTTTTCAAAACATTATTCAAATCTTAAGGTTTTAAAAACATAATTTGTATTTAATCATTACTAATATATTAGTTATTTATTATCTATTTTTCACATAAACTTTTAGTAATCTTGATAATTATTTATTTTCATCATATTACTTGTGTTATTCATTATGATACTTCCAAATTTATAATTTACATTAAAATAAATGGTATTAGAAATTCTTAATTATAATATTTTATAATTTCATAAAATAATTATATTAAATTTGTTGTTACATTCCTTAGTGGTTTAATACTATATGATAATAAATAAGAGATTTTAAATGAACGAGAATTGGTAAATTAATTAATGAGATGTTTCTTTATTTTACCATTATAGAATAAAAATAAAATCAT
Source organism: Viscum album (assembly GCA_963277665.1). Classification (NCBI taxonomy): domain Eukaryota; kingdom Viridiplantae; phylum Streptophyta; class Magnoliopsida; order Santalales; family Viscaceae; genus Viscum; species Viscum album. The sequence continues at coordinate 1,707,659,584 of OY728165.1, read as the reverse complement.
TAATTAATTATTAGAATAATATATCTTCATTAATAGTGTTCTAATTTTAATCAATGTTATTTTAAAACATTGTTCTCTTAGTTGGTAAGACTGACCCGTAACATAGACATTCCATTATTAAATGATAATATGGATTATAATATTGGTTTTTTTAATAATAATATTATTATAGAATAATAATAATATTATCAAATAATTTTTTGTTTCTGAATAATATATGAAGGTTATTTAGAAGAAAATAATGAAAGTACATGAAAATTTTCATATGTTACACCATGGTGTAGGTAGTCTACACAAGACAGCTTAAACGTTTTAAATTTTCAAATAATGAGAGGGAAGAAAAGTGGAATACAATTTGAAATTCATAATATCTTAAATATACTATATTTAAACATTATTCATATATGTAACCAATTAAATTAGTGAATGGAGTTGGTTGTTAATGATGGAATTTGTCACATCATGGTGACGGTAGTACGCATAATGCATGAATGACACTTTTGTTTTTATTATTGCGAATGGTGAAATATGGTTATGATATATTAAATAAATAAAATATGTATAAATACAATATTTGTTTCAATATATAGCAAAAAAATTATATTTGGGATTTCATAAAGAAAAATAAATTATATTTTGAAAAATATAGTACTCACGTTAAGGACATGGGATTTCCCATGAAATAATCCTTAGATATTAATATTTAAGGGAACTATTTCTAAAAATTGGATCAATAAAAATGGATGCTATTTATGGGGATGGAATAGTAGACAGTTTTTATTAAAAAACTGAAAAATTTGAGTGCTCTTGAAGTGTCTTTGAAAGGACCCTTTTAAAATTTCTGTTAATGAAATTTTTATAAGTATTTTAATATTATATAATGATAGAAAATGTTTCGCATTTTTTATATACCAGATAATTTATAATAATGTATTTTGGTGTGATATACGGACTAAAATACTATATAAATTCATTTTCACATATACTTTAAAAATTTTACTCTTAGAATTTTAATTTTTACAATTTTTTTACAGTGGTAAATACTATTTAGTTATGAAATTAATTTTTGATACATAAAATAAATATGAAACATACAAAATAATATGGGCTTTATGAGTGTAAATATGGAAAAAAATTATTATATAAAATATCCTTTTGTAAAAAAAATAAATTTCAATATTAGCTCATGTAATGTGTAAAAATCACTTTTTTCAAAAATAGTATTTTTAATCATAGAATTTATTTTCAAGAAACAAATATCATTTTAATTGGATTAAATTATTAAAATTATTGTAGTATGAGGAAGATATTTTTATTTTCTTTAAAAGCATACAAAAATTATTTTTTTGATTAATAATATTTAATTAAAAACCAATTAAAAATATTGATTTAAAATTAGTAATTATATAGAAAATCATTGTATTTTTACAAAATAATTTAATTTTTATTTATTTAATTTTACTCTGTAAATACATATAAGATCATTAATAATTTTCAATTTTTTTGTTATACTTTGTTCTTAGTATTGTCATTAACGCAATTTCTTTCAGTAGTAAATTAACTTTACAATATTCAACAAAGAATCATTTACTTCTATAAAGACACCAATGTATCCATATGATAGTATATATATATATATATTAATAAAACTGAATATTTTTTTTAAATTAAAATTATAAATTATTTTGATTTTTCTTTTAAATTAAAATTAAATATATCAAGGAAAATAACATTTATTAGTATTTGAGTTTTACAAACATTATATGTTTTCATATTATTTTGAATTATTTTAATGTTTAAATAATTTAAATATTTTAGATTTATTATTATAAATTCATATATTATCATAACAATCATTAATAAGTGTTCAATTAAATTTATTAACACTTTAAACCATTATTTGAGAAGGATGTGTTAAATCACATTAATTCTTTTTCTATTAAATGAATTAATCATAATTGATTAAATTATTTTCATTTACTATATGTTTTATTAAACATAAAATTTCAAAATAATACCCATCTATAATATCACATCAAATTTTGGTTTGGTGTCAAATGTGGAGTAAGCTATTGAATATAGTCCTAATTTAAAGGATCTAATACATTATGTCCTTACAAGACGAGAACTATGACATGACTTTAAATCATAAAATAGAGGACTATGAATCATTAATAATTTCACATAATATGATGGAGTGAAAATCTCCACATATTACCATAGTAGAAAAACGATCACTAATTGGTTCCAATAATTGGAATAGTTCTTGAATAACTAACAAACTAACATAACTGATTGGGGAAGGTATTGCCTAATGATTCCAATTGTGGATGACAATGAAATAATAAATTCCCATAATTATCACAAGATATTATAATTCTTATCCAATGAATTTGATATTTAAATATAACATCATCCATTATAATCTCTATATTTGTGTGCCACATAAATTAATCATTAATGACATTATAAATAACACCAAGAATAAAATTGGAATTTACAAAATTTAAAAATGGTTTCACCTATATTTACTTCAGGAATGTAAATGATTGATAATAAAAACCCAATAAATCATAAATATTTGTTAATAAAACATTTGAGAGGGTAGTTTATGAAATATAATTTTCTATAAATTAAATTTTTTAGATATAATGAGGAAATTGATAGAAAATAATAAAATAGTTTTTTGAATTTTTTATTATATTTCCTGTAAACAATAATGTATGAATAACCTGAATTATCATTTTATAAAATTTCACTATATAGAAATTAAAAATAAATATTTTTTATAATAAATATGTAAATTAAATATAAATAATGAATCCATGAAAATTCATAAATTATTCAAATATGTAAAGTGAATATATTTTTGAAAGTGTCTAAATTTTAAAAGGATCATCAATAATGGAGTCTTAAAAAGTATATAGTTGTTTCAAAAAGGTTAATTGAAATATTTAGAAAACATTTACTTTTGAAAAAGTAAATCAATAATAGATCCTTGGAATAACATAAATGTAATAAAAATAAATGTGGATTGTAAGGAAACACACGTGACTATTAAAGCATGAAAAAATGTTATGAAATAAAATTATTGAAAACCCACATCCGAAAAAGAGTAATTGAATATCCTTTTGAAAATAGGATATAGACAATGGGGGAAACCTTCATTAAAGATGATGAAAACTGTTGGTAATAATGACATGATTTGTATTGGTAATAAATTCATTATAGATAATTATTTGAAACAAAAGCTTAATTTTCACTATAGATAATGATAAAATTTAATGAATTTTATTATGATGGGTGAAACCAATCTTGGATGAAATTATCATCAAGAATATGGAATATAACTCAACAAAGGTAGTTGAGTTAACAAAAACACTTACATCAATGGTAACTTTCATTAAAGAGGATGAAAACTGTTGGTAATAAAATATATAACATCATATAATTTATATATATATATGTTAATAAAAACAATGGAGGGAATAGAAAATATTGACAATGGGGGAAACCTTCATTAAAGAGGATGAAAACAGTTGGTAATAATGACATGATTTTTATTGGTAATAAAATCCTTATAGATAATTATTTGAAACAAAAGCTTAATTTTCACTATAGATAATGATAAAATTTAATGAATATTATTATGATGGGTGAAACCAATCTTGGTTGAAATTATCATCAAGAAGATGCAATATAACTCAACAAAGGTAGTTGAGTTAACAAAAAAACTTACATCAATGGTAACTTTTGAATCATGGGATATTTAAAGAAATAACACAATATAAATATTATAAAACCTATAATATATGAATATGTTAAAATATAATCATTAGTCACAATATATCAAGGATTTCTTGGTCCATAATGTTAATTTTTTGTCAGGGTATTAAACATGATACAAAAGAACCCCATTACCATAATTATTTACTTCTAATAAATAACATGAATATATTGTTTAAAAACATACATATCTTAATATGATATTTTAAAATCATATAAAAATATTTAAAAATTTATTAATATTTTTTATAAATATTCTAAAAATTTTTATTTGTTAATTTTTATCTCTCTTTAATATTGGGTGTGAGAAATCATGATAGTTTTGAACTAAATTAAAACTAGATGGGTTTTACATGTTATTATCACAATTTTTACCATTTTTATATCATAAAACATACTATAATTGTTGTTTAATGTTTTTATATAATGTTATAATTTTATTGCATGTGTGTTGTAGTCATGGTTATTTTAGATTAAATTTGAAATAAGCATGATTCAGTGATCATTAAAAAGAATATGCTGGTATCTTAATTAATGAATATATTACTAATGTTAACATAAAGAACAAAAATTATATATATATATATAACATATTATTATTTTGACCCACCAAAACATGAACGTACCAAACTAATAGATGAATATGATTATGAATGATGTTTTTTTGAATAACATAATTTGTATTAAAGAATTGTATTATTGAGATACATTTAATATGATGAATAATACAACAATACTTTTATATAAATATATATGAAACTATATTAAAATGATATATGTTACTTCATGATAGCAGTAGTATAAAAACACATGATTAAAGAATTTATTTCTAAAATAAATTAAGGTAAATATTCTTGGTACATATTATACACTTTATAATCATTATTTGGTTATCAATTTCATATATATTCCTTAGTTTCATGCTAAAAATTATTTTATATAGGTGGTATTGAAAAAAGAAATAGTTTCTTCATTGAGGCGGTTGTTTTAAAATGGAATGAATAAATATTTAGTTTTTTATTACTGTAATATGGGAATAGTGTTCAATATTTATTCCAATGGAATAATAAGAATGAGTATAAAAAGTATTCTATTATTATTTTAGAGTATGTTGGAAATTATAATTGAAAATTTTATATAGAAAGGAAAAAATGTTGGAAAAAATGAATTCATATATTAAGGACATGAGTTGCTATTTAGTGGACTCCTTAGAGATTGATGGAAATGGATATCCTTTTCTGAGAAGAATCAAAAGTAAGTGAAATAGAATTTCAGATAAATAAAAAAGATGATTTTAGGGGAAAAAATCAATCATTGCGTGTTCTTGTAGGGGTTTTGAGTGCCCCATCTATATGTGGTGAGAATGAAATTATTCTACTTTCATCAACATAATATAAATTAGCACATATTTCAGATATACATTATTACACAATATGTAACCACATATTCTAAATACTATATCAATTTTATTAGATAAAATTTCAATGAGGCATAATGATTATTTTTAATATTTGTTCATGTAATATTTAAAACTCCTTTTTTAGAAAATTTATATTTTACATTAAAATTTGTTTGTATAATAAAATTACCAATGTATTTTATTATCACAATTTAAATTAAATTACTATAAAAAATTAATATTTTAAGGATTTCATATGAATATTCAATCAAATATTACAAAAAAATAATATCTAATTAAAATAAAAGACAAAATTTGTTACTTTTAGTAGAAAATATAAGTAAAATTTTAAAACATATGTTTTTAATTCATATTAATATTTTTTAAAAAATATTTTTTCTCATATATTATGAATTGGTCATGATAAATTTTTCATAAATTTTTGTGCCAAACATAGTTCTTTATATTTTAAATAATCCTCTAATTTTAGTAAAAATTTAATTTTCCCAATTCATCAGAAAATAATTTATTTCTAAAGAATTAAAAATATCAATAATAACATAATATTGATAGTGTATATTTATAAATTAGATACCTTTTTTAAATTTTAATTTTAGATTATTAGAAACTTTGTTTTTAAATTAAAATAAAAAATATTAAGAAAAATGCTTTTATATGAAACTGTAATTATTTAACAGTATGAATTCTTGATAATATTCATTAAAAATTTATAATTTAATAATTGTTAGTTTGTTTATTCATATATAGTAGTATCATATTGTATCTTATAATGAGTTTCATTTAATCAATGATAACACTAAAATGTTATTTGAGAAAAAATAAGTATTTTATTAATACTAAACTATATTAGTTATGAATATTTTAAAATTAAGAAATTTTAATTTAAAAACAAGATTTTATTTAAATGATGTTTTAATAGGATTTTAATTTATCAATAATATTCATGTAATATGTAAAAAATCATTTTTATTCTGTATTTCTTCTGATGGAAGCTACTGAAAAAGTTATTTTTAACAAAAAATACATTCTTAAATCTCTAGGTGTGATACATAGTTCCATGTTTTAGGATTATGTGGAAATGGTTATTAATTATTAAATCTTTTAGGAGGATCATTACCCTATGTTATTGGAAAATATTTTCTATATTAAGAACATGAATGGATATATCTACTTATATATAGACTATTGCAGCCTTAAAAACTATTTTCTAATGTATATTATTTGAGTCTCCATCCCCGAGTTTTTTATTGAAACAATTTGTTTTGATTTGATCACCATCATGAAAAGAAAATATAGATATAATAATATTCAAATGTCCATGATTATGATGTGGTCAACACTTTTGGAGAAACTCCTTGACCATTCTATTTTTTATGTTCTTCCAATTGGTCTATTGAATATCGAGTCCACATATGAGTGTAACATGACCGTGTTTTTAAGCCCTTATAGAATATGGATGATATTTTACTGATAAATTCATAATAAAATTTATATAATTTTTTTCATTTTAAATAATTATTAGTGGTGATCCCTAAACACAAAAAATATTGAGGGTGAAACTAATCAAAGGTGATTTCATAGTACATTATATAATTTTTATTTAATTTTTCTATCAACATTATGGAATTGAGTTGTATCCTACCATGATATAAGAAATATGAGAAATTATTCCTATATTTTATGACTACAGTGAAGATAATTTCAAACACATGATTCATATATTTAAATTTTTAACACAAAATAATCATTTAATTGATAAATGTTTATCAAAATACACAACATGGAAATAATCTATGAATGAGAAAAATATTATCAATGTATATTAAAAAAAATTAATCAATGTATCTCTATACCTCTAGTCTTGACCCTTCTTATGGATGGATAATCCCGTAACCATTACATTCCAACAATATACTGATCTCACTTATAATTACTTTCCTAGAATAATGAGCCAAGAAATGAAAATACCATACACTATATTAGTAAAATTATGTTCGAGGATGATAGAAAGTGTAACATGGTTAAGAATGGACATTTTCCCAGTCCTTCAAACAAAAAAATTCAGGCCATTAGTTACATTTTAATGAGGTCCACCTTGTTTCATAACACTGTCCAATTGAATAAATATTTAATCTCACTATTTTAAATATGACATTCGAATAATGAGTTTAATTATTATAAATAGTCAATTTTGGTTCATCTATTATAGAAAAACGGAACAAATATTATCTTGGAATTTTTTTGTAAAAAAAGAACACTTTGCATTTACTTCTCAATAGAGATAATGCTAATGAAGAGTTCCCCTCCACTAATAATAACACTCTTGTATTTTTTTTATTTTTATGGTGTATCTTATGTCCTTAAAATTATTAATAATGATTTATCTAAACTAAAAAGACTTATCTTTGGAATTTTAATTATTACCAATAGAAAATAGATTCATTTATTATAAGTACTTCACTAAATGGGATATATCAATAATGATTTGGAATGTAAATCCCTGATGACATCATTCAAATTATCTCACAAAATCCCAGTTTCTGGCCATAATGTCCTGGTTGAGTTGAAATTAGTTATTATGAAAATGATTGGAGAATGTACCATCATAATAGAGGAACTAATTTTTCAAAATTATTGAACATAAGTTTTTGTTCCACCATTACCATCCATGACAGATATTTTTCACATTATGTGATAAAAAATTCACCAACTGGCTTGAAAAGGGTAATTTTTTAGCCACTCTCAATAGTATAGACAATGAGTAAATGATCATATATATTGAAATTAAAATATAATTTCTATATTTAGATGTGTGAAGATTATAACTGTAGAATCAATTTCTCCCAATACAACCTAGGTAGATTCCCCTTGTATGTAAATGGTGGAGTTCATTATTTGGATTTCCTTTATTGAATGATTATCAATAGTATAAATATATTTTGAAAAACAGGGAATGTTTTTTGAAAATATAATGTTGAGAAAAACATTTCAGCCTCTATAAATGAATTTATTATTTAGGATTAATTATCCAGTGTGGTTGTGATGAAATGATCAGATGATTAATTAATGGAGGTTACACCACTGAAGAAGTGAATGAATTATTTTAAAAATATAAAGGGATCACACAATGGTAACCAATCTATTATATAAATTATAAATTCTGGGGTACTAATGGTCTATCATGACACATGATTGTATACCATTCAATATGAAATGACATTTACATAAAGAAGATGATTATTTTGTTTAATAACCCTTATAGATTATATATTTCATAAAAAACTAATAACCATTTGATTTATTGGTAATAGATAATGTGGAATTATATCCACAGTAAAATTTCAAAAGTCTATGTCCATCCTAACACCCACTAATTTCCACTCCTAGTGGGTTAAAACATCACTCTTAATGAATGTTGTGGTGAATGGAATCATTATCATCATTATTATTAAATCATTGCGATATTTTGAGTCATGAACAAAATCTTCCCTTATAATGGAATTAATTTCAATTCATAGGATTTGAGAATTCTATATGAAAATCATGGGATCTATTCTAATCACTTAATTTAGTATGAAATAGTTTCTAGTGGGAAAATAATGATTTTTTATAATAACGTTTCATGAAATATATAGATGTTTGTGGGTAATAATTTGACAACCTATTTAGAAATTATTCTTGATGTGTTATTGGAATATTATTCCAGAAAAAAACATCATAACACATGTGATTATGAATTATCTATCATATATATGATATGCAGTTTTACTAATTGAACTATATAATTCATTATAAGGAATGAAAACTTAAAACAAGATAACTAAATAAGAGTGATCGTTAATCCAAACAGATGAAATTTAAAACCTCAATGAGAGTCTTTTCATGAGTTTCATAGCCTAGATATTCACCAATTTTAGGAATCTTCTATATTTAATAAGATTGTACACCATTGTTAATTAATTGAAAAGTCTTTATTTTTTGATGCTAAACTACATGACATTAAGTACACATTGCAATACTATAAATATCATAGCACTCATTCCTCATCACATGACCATAAAATTAATCATTATAACATACATTTCATAATATCTAAAACCTAATAACACTTGGTCTATTCATTATTAATAGAAACTTTACGTGACATGGTCCTTATTACAAGATCTAAAAATGCATGACTTAATTATCATTGTTACAAGACAATAAACTGCAAGACATAAAGGTTGTCCTAACATGAAAAATCTACTACATAGATAAGTATACACTTTGTGACCGTATTTTTTCTATATGAGTTTGCTGTAAATAAGGGTTACTAGTGAAAAAATTTAACATGAATATAACTTTACATCAAAAAACCCCTATCTAAACAATGAACTACAGACAACATGATTTTATATTCAATGAGATGTGTAGTAATTCCCAAATTATTTGTCATGATTACAATAATAAAATTTGGATTCCAATTTCCACATTATTGTGTTATATCTCTCCAATAATGTTGAGTCTACCTCAATTTTTCATTACAAACACCTGATCCAGTACATTATCCATACACGTGATCTTGATCTTTGAAGATACCTTCTAGCAGACAATTTAATATTTATTGATTTCTTTTATAATGGTTAATGTTTTGAATCCTGAAATCAATTATATATTATTGTATCAAAATCCAATCTTTTCAAACAACCATTCTAAAAATGTGAATGGTTTTCCCCATTTAATGTTAGTTTAATTTCAATTAATCATTATTAGGGAAATAGAACAATATATTATCCTATACAAGAGCCATATAACTATTGATAGACCTTTTCTTAAAGTCTCAACCATGTGACTATGACATGCAGGATGATTTATCCTTACAACAAGATAATAATATGAATAAAACATGGTATGTGTACTGAGACCCTAAGGTACCTATCATTTTTTCATTCTCATAATATCCTAAAATTTATATTGTGAACTCTATCCCACATAGATTTGAATTTATTAGAGTGTCACATTATCAGTGATATTAAATATATATTAATCCCCTTGAATGATATATTTCCCTTCACAATCCCCTCATATTTTCTATTTTGGATTTGAAAAACTTATCGAACAATTTGTTTGCTCTCATTAATGATATAATTGTTGAGCCAATTAATAAAATGACCATATCACATTTTAAGGACTTTTCCCTTTTTATGTAATGATCAAGTTCTCAATCCTCTAAAATTATTACATTTTCTTTTTTAATAATACTAAAAATGTATTTATATTATCAGTATGTGTTAGTAAAATAGAAATAGTATTATAAACACTAATCTACATTAAATTTAGTCATTATCAAATTATTTCAATCTATATAGTTTATATAATTTCCCCTATAAATATAAATATTTCATAATGGTTCCACTCGTATGACTCTAACTATATACTTATACCATGAATCATAAAATTTTTATATTTCTCCTTATTTAATTTATAGTTTTACATATGTGTTCTCATGTTTAAAATATTTTTTAGTTGTGACTATAAATTCATCCACTAATATCTTGGTTAACCTAACCAATTATAAAAATAAAATAAATATTTTTTTTGAAATATTCTTGACTTGATTCCTGTTACAATGGGATGCATAGTGACACATAAGTATCTCAATCAAAGTTTAACAATGATTTTTATCCTTAAAAATTGTAATATATTAGTCAATTCTATCCAAACATAATCTACAACTGTATTTTTTCTAGACTCTTAGATTATATGTTAAGCAATGTCATCCATCATAAAATAAACATCCTTAAACTATATGAGGAAGTGACACAAATCTTCTCATGTTTATAACCTATTTAGATAGCATTGATGAAAATTCATGGATTTTCTTTTTTTTGCAGAACTATATAGATCTATGAAAATTAAAATTTATAAATGAAAACAATTAAATATCATTGATTTTTAATAAACACTAGTAAAAGATGATCTTACATACGAGATTTACAGATCTATGGAAATGTTAGTGGATTATAACATTTATCAAATAATTTAATAATATTTTTTGGTGGAGGTGTGAAAGATTATATTATATGGTTCATGAACCAAAATTAAACTATCCTTTATTTCTATGAATCACACCAAATAATTAAAACTTAATTTTTTATCGACACTCTTAATATCTTACAGACTAGTCTGGGGATATTTTGTTGAGAAATGATCCCCACATATAGCCCATTTAGAAAACCCTAATATCATATATTCTTAATGAAAATAAGTTCATCTCATACCCATGATAATTGACGTGTTATTATGTTCATTGAACATGTGGCCTATATATGGCCATCATATATCTATATGAGTAATTACATTTTTAGTGAACTAAGACATTAAATTTTGTTTAAAAAATGAAACCTGAATTATACTGAATGATCAAATCCACAAAATAAAGCTCACATATAACCATTTAAGAGATATTTTTATGAAAATATTATTTTATATAACATTATTAGTTTCATATATTTTATTGTATCAATATTTATATACACATGTTCTTGTGTTCAAGGGGGGATTATATTACTTCAAGAAATTGATTATTTTGGTGCATTTCAAAATATATCAATGTTGCATACTATTAATCTAATGGATATGACTTAAGTTAGTAGAAATTTATTATGAAGAATGAATACTATATCCCTGAATAAAAAAATCAATCTAACCTGCACTAATTAAGAATCAATATGAATGTGTGTTTTTGTGTGTAGAATTTTAAATGAGTAAATATGATTCATTGTTTAAATTGTTAACAAAGAAAAAAAATTATATTGAGGAGGAAATAAATTTAATCGATCTAATATGATATCTATTTGATATTATATCTCTTTAAATTGTGAATTTGTTATGTATACGGTGGTATATTCTTTATACTGCTAGAAACCTTTTTGAAAATCGGTTTCGAAATACATCAACTTCATACAAATGATTTATTAGTCATTATTAATCCAATAATTTAAATCAAGATTCTCTTTATTATATCCCAAAAAAATAATGTGTTGAGATTTACATAAGGCTCCCCACATAATTATAAATTAGTAAAAGGTTATTTTATTATCCAAATGTTCCTTCACTGAATGGTTAATGTAATGTCCCAAACATTCATTAATAAAAATTCCTCTTGATCTAATTAAATGTATTCTTATGGATATATAAAACTGATGAACTTCCTTGGTTTTATGTTTTTTGATATTAAATTAAAATTATGAATTTTGACTATTGCTAATATACTTGTTTAATAGTGATAAAATGACTAGTATAAATATAGGTCTTCAACAAATCCAATTTAATCAGAAAAAGGATGAAATGTCATAATCTAGTAGAATATTTCCACACAAAGACCAATTTTAAGAGCTCAGAAAGTTGGTGTATTTATTGGGATTCTCATTTGACCAAGCCCATGTTTAGGTTCAACACGTTATGCTCATGTGGAACTCCCTACGGGAGTAGTGGAAGTTGATAGAGATTACCACCACAGTGATGTTATCTGAGCCACACCAAGAGTATTTCAGCATCGCACACCTTACCCTTCAGTTGTATGTGGGTTTGATAAAGGTTTATGTAACAACACCCTATAAATATGATTATGTATATTATTTTTGTATAAAAAAATATTATTTCATTTTAATATTGTTACTTAGTAAATAGTTTTTTAATGAAAAAATAGTATTTATATTTAATATTCAATTAATAAATATATTATGATGAATTAATGGATTCGTTTGAAATAAATAAAATGATAATGAAATATATTAATAAATTATTTTTTATTAAATAAAAATGATCATATAATTTTAATGAATACAATCATAATTTTTGTTTGGTTTGAAAGCTGTTTTTTTCAAAACCAATGATATTTCGATAAATGTCGGGTTTTTTAATAGTAAAAATTCACATATTTAGAAAATTATTTAGATAAAGTGAATATTATTTTTGGAATCAATATGTCAAAATTATCCAATTGTGAATTTTTCATAATTTTCCAAGATAGTCGAATTTTTAGTTTAAAATTAAATACCATTTAAATATATATTTTTTTTATTGAGATCATAATGACCCAGTAAAGAAGTAATAAAATACTATAAATGGGTTGTTCGGGAAATATATGTATTACACATAAAATAATTTGATTTTAAATTTTTTGATTTATTTTACACTGCTTTTGTTGACCCTCCAAGTCTTATATAACATTTTAACTTTTTAAATTGATTGCCTTGAGAGTGTGACACACCTCCACAAAAGAAAACCTAATATTTTAAAAATATTTTCCATTGGATTTATAAATTCATTTTTTCCAATCCCATTTGGAAAACACTATTGGATGAAACCATGGGTTGGTTTGTGGTTTTTATTAGTTTAATTTGTGGTGTCCAAAACCTAAATAATAATGAATTCCCTATGTTTTCCTATATAAACCCTCCCAAGATCCAACATCACTTCACTCAAAACCCTAGGATCATGTCCCTACTCTGAAATAATCTCTCTACTATCATCCAAAGTCTCCCCAATCTCCCAATAATCCTCTCCCAAACCTCTTCCCAGCCATTAGGATCACATTTCAATGAATGTTATTCATTCCTCATTCATTTTATCCAAGTATAATAATATTTTTTTCCCTTTTATTTTAAATCATAAATAATTTAGTGTGATTTGGAACCACCCTTAGACTTCCCTAATTATTTTAAAATTATTTGATACCCATTTCTCTATCATTAATATCTCCCATGTACAGTTGTTACCATGCTGAAATTCTTTAAGGGATTTCTCTCTCATCGTTTACATTCACGAAATTATTTATGTTATGAATCTAAATTGCATTACATATGATGGGACATGTATCTATATGACCCTTTTACTTTAAATTTCATGTAAATATTATAATAGTCCTCTTTATCTCTAATCAACTGTTTTTATGAACTATTATGTCACATCGTTATGCTGATGAAATTAAACCACGATTATCCAAGCCAAAGCCATTGTGTAGTGAATACCATGTCAATTTCTCTATCAAGGGTATTCACCTTTTTGAAAATTTACTTATTGATTATATAGATTCATGTATTAATTTCACATACCTTTAACATGGAATAAATGATTATGTTTAATGAATCCATGTTATATAATCCATGTGGCACACCTATGCATGAAATGAAATGATTAAGAAGGGTGTGCCCTGATAGCGCTCCAATGAATTGGGTAAAGATTATCATCATGATATTTCAATTGCAATGAGGGTATAAAACTGATAATTCATGTTTAATGAGGGTTTAATCATGTTCCATTTTCAATTAGCCTTAGCTCATGTTAATACCATGTTAAGTGTTGTTGCCTCATTTCCATGTTATGATAATCATGATATATCATGAATTTATGTTCATGATTATCTTATGATACATTGATATTCAAATTTCATCACATGTAATTTATTCTACATTTTATTCATAATTTACTCCCTTACTGTGCTTTATTGATCACTGTTTTCTTGTGGATGCCCTCATGTCATCCCATGCAATGTTAATTACGATTAAGTAAAATAAAATTTCAATAATGATTAGTATTTAATGTTTTAATATTTAATTTGATGTTGTTATGAAAAAAATACATTAGACCTCTTGATTTTCTATGTTGTATCATGTGGAGGTTTTATGTAATAAATCATATTTGTTTGTGTAATAAAGAGCATGGTTGTTATAGTTGGTATTTGAGGATATGTTTAGTTATTTGGGATTAGGATTAGAAAACCTTAGTAAAAGCCTTATGTATAAGACTATTTATAATAAAAACATCCCAAAAATTTGGTTAGTATTGTGTAAGTGATTTATCAAGAAAATGCATCCATGTCTGGATATGCGCAGGTAGAGGTGGGTATGACAGAGATGTATGTTGGGGTAAAATCCAAAAACACCAATTTGAGGTAGACTTAAACAAGAAATAGTGCGCAACTATGGGCCCTGCTACACTCTTGATTATGAAACTCCCGGGGATATTCTTTGGTAAATTAATAGGCTTAGTATGAGAAATTGTAAGGGGAATGAAAAAGACACCTAAGAATATATTTTGGGATGTAAATATATAATAACATAGATTGATGTGTTGGAATTCATAAGTTAAAAAAATAAGAGTAATTTAGAAGTTATCCCTTTTCTCTTGGGATTCATCCTTTTGTGTATTATCCCTAACGTTCCTTTTATTCCATACAATGGCTAGTAATAGGAGTACTCGGGCTAAAAACAGATTCGAGGATCAATGTGACGACTGTTCTAATGAGACACCCAATCCAATGGGTGTAGGAATCACGAACTTCTCCATGATACTCTCTTATTTAACTCGTGTTTTTAATAAAAACATGGGTCAATAGAAACGTTCACCCCCCATCCCCAAGAAAGAACATGTGGAAATCGAGAGCTTCCTAAGAAAAGGACATCAAACTTTTAATAGATCATATGATCCCTCAATTGCCGAACAATGGATCATCTCCATTGAAAATATTATCTCCATCCTTGAATGTTCGAAAAAGTGAAGGTTCATGTTGATGATTATTGTATAATGGGTGAAGCTAATAAATGATATACATTGAACAAAAATAATGAGTGTAATACAAGATCATGGAATTGGAATGGAAGGATTTATAGAAAATGTTTTTCAATAAATATTTTCCTCGCACCCTAATAAATAAGATGGAATGGGACTTCCTTTCGATCCTAAAAAAGATGATGAACCCATCGGAGAATATGAGAATACATCACAAGGCTTGCATGATATACCTACAACTCTGTTGTTACCCCAGAATGAAATGTTGACTTCTTATTTGGTGGTCAAAAACCTATCCTATAGAAATCCATTGTGATCCATGACTTCGACAGCTATGAGGAAGTCGTACGATGTGACCTCAAGATTGAAATGGAGATTTCCAAATATCAGGTGTATCATGGTGATAATAAGTGTAAGAACCAGTATCTTATTTTCAGGTATGTTTTCCTTTTTCTGGTGTTTTGGTTAAAAAGATGAGTTTCTAGTAATTTATTAAGTAATGACATGTACTTTGTTTCTGCGGGTAGCAGGGTGTTGGCCGTGTCACGACAAGGCACACGGTCGTCTGTGGTGACCTGGAGACCACCTAATGCGGGGGTCGTTAAAGTAAAGTACATGCCATGTAATTTTTTCCATTAAACATACTGGGGTTGCATCAAATGGAAAAAACACACTTATTCTTCACCTTCTTCGATCGAGAGCATCTGTACGAAGATGATATTTCCCCGAGCCCCCAATCAAGCATCCGTTATCCAAATCGACCACCATCGATTTCATTGGGATCGCCTCGGTAAGCTTTTCCTTCTCCATGAATTTCATTTCTGGATTCCTCCTCTTTCTCAAGATATCTTAGGATGAGTGTTTTGAGTGTCTTTACAGATATATGGTGTTTTTGGGAGATTCAAGTATTGAGGTTCACATATAAAGATCCTACAACACCAAGGTATATGGTTTGTGCCTTTTGAAAGATTGTATTTGTCTTATATGAGATAAATTTCGCAATACACTTGTACGTGGTATTGCGTGTTTATGGTTTCAACCCTGTTAATTTCTTGATATGATTGTATGCTTTAATAGAGGTAAATTGAATGTGAATATGGTTACTTTATATTCTTTGGGTGTGTTTTCCCATGAATGTTTTATTTATGACCTTTTAGTCCTACTTATCCTATTAGGCTGCCTTCTTTTTCCCATGCCTAGTATTGTTGGATGGAGTGATTGTTTATCTGGAATGTTGTTATGATATAGACTATTATCCAAGTAGTTCTTGTGGTTTACATTGGCTGATTCATATTGACATTCCTATTTTACTTACACTGGGCTGTGAGAACCTGGTGTAGTACACCATAGGGAGAATGGACGAAAGGGCTTCTCTAGCATGCCTGTTTTTACTGTTAAGATGGGAGACCGCTGGGGGAATTGATGCAAGTGCTTCCTCAGAGTTTTTGTAGTTCTTAGACATGGGCTACATTGATAATGTGACATAAGTGATTACAAGTAGTGCCTTTTAGTTACTGTTATGATACTATAGGAGGAATTGACGATGAATTCTTACTCAGAGAGTATATGTTTAAGGTGAACCAGAGGGGTAAGACTATGAGCACTTCCCATATGATTTATTGTGTTGTTTTGGTTGATCCAGGGGGGTTAGGAAAATATTACTACTTATAGTGTTACCTTCTTTGATTAGCTACTAAATTGATAGGTGGGATTGAATGGTATTGAACTGTCAAATTGTTTACTATTGACTACTTCTTTGTTTAATGCTGACTACTTCCTTGTTTACTGCTTTCTTTTACTTATTACCTACTATATATTCACGGAATATTAGGAATATAACTTTGGTTGGTTTCCTAGTAAGATTTTGTCACACACCCTCATTGGGTCATGCTTTTGGGTGCAAACATATTATATTTCTATAAGTATATATAAGGAAAATCACCCTTTTACTTTAGGTACATGATTCCTTGGTGATGGAGAGCGTGGGACTAATATGAGGCTTTTGATGATGAGAAGTTTATCTATTTAATTTTTTTAATTTTTTAGTACTTTTTTCCATCATTTTGATTTGTTTGGATGCTTTCAAATAAATATGTATCATGCATCATTCATATATATGTGTGCTCGACTTTATTATTTATAGTCGTCCGATGTTTACTTTTGTATGGTATTATTACTACTTCTGCTATTTCTATTTGTTTACTTCCACTGTGCTAATCTGAAAATGAGAGAATATTTTCCCTACTATTACACATAAGGCCCAGACTGCTAGTCGGCAGCCTATGGCGTTCGGGGAAATGCACTTGAGGCCATGTGACCAACTAGTTACGGGGTGCCTCTGGGCGGTTTTCAGAACCGTGACATTACAATGTGGTATCAGAGGGATTATTTTCTTCTTGACATAATATTTGGAGACCATAGTCAGGGATAGGATGGAATAGGTACATAGTAATAAGTTGTGCCTGAGAGTAGCTAATCCGTGTATAGGGAAAATCCAATTTTCCTTATTATTACTATTTTTCTAGTTTTTCAATTTTACAGTTGATTGGATTTTCACCATTGGGTGATTCACATGTATTGTATTGTTATTGGTGATGTTATTGAGGTTCTATTTATATTCAACCTGATGAGGTGATGGTATTCCATCTCATGCATCATATAGGCACTAGCTAAAAATCACATGTCACGCATTATTTCCATGCCATTTATGATGAATTAGCGATTGCATGTTGTTGTGATAGATGTTGTGCTTAATATGCACGCAGTTGTGATAAATGCCTCAATATAATACCTTCTACCTGATGGGGTATTGATTGTGTAAGGTCTTTTTTGAATGAATGCCAAACATTGGTTCTTGAGGTGTTATGGGCACTCATGGACATGAATTTGGTGGATCATTGCACTATTATCTTTATGTATAACATGTATAAGATTCCATGATTTGATTAGCGAGGAGTATGGACCCCCACATATTGGAATTTCGCACTTTAATGTTCATTTTAGTGTTTTTCTGGGTTCCAGAGTAGTTTATGAGAATTACTTACCGGAAGAACCCAGAATACACGACGTGTAATGTTGAACACATTCCATGTGTGCCTCTGTTCGGGAAGGAATTGTTTATCTTTAGTACATGCCATGTATTGTCGGTACGCACCGTGTAGTCTCTACCAGTGTCACTAGCTGTGTGGATAGAGACATGGGGTTGGAAAATCATTTGGGTAACATGTTGTGTACCAGCTGTACACATTGTGTTGTGTTAACCATGTGCCCACCCATGTAAAGAACGACATAAGTATATAAAAACTTATGTCATACACATCTTTTCCAGTTTGAAAACCCCATTTATTATAACCTAGGTATCTTACTATGTAGCTGACAACACATGTCAGTTGAGTCTGTTCAAGTACACGTCGTGTCCATCTGGAGGACGCCGTGTTGAGTGAGCCATGTATCTAGCAGTGTCACTAACAATAGGGGTCAGTGAAGCTCGTCCAGTACATGCCGTGTCTGGAATTAACACACTGTGTAGTCTTGTTCTAGGAGATTTGTGTGGTCTAGTTGTGTAAGGGGTCTCAAGATGTGAAGAGGATTCAAGAACACGTTGTGTGTTAGGAAAACATGTCATGTGTATGGGGTGTTAAACGACCAGTTTTGGCTGGAGTACACGCCCATGTGAAAGTCTTAAGGGAACACACCATGTAGTTAATAATACAATAAGGGTAAAAATGTTTTTAAAACTGGAATGCTTTCTTTATGTTGTTCCCTTCATACACTTCTAGTTTTCAGTCCTTGATAATCTTGATCTACAGTGTGTGATTAACCTTGCAGAGTCATGCCACCGAGATTTCCTCCCGTCATACGCCAGTTACAAGGCAGAGATCAGACTCTAGACATGGAAGATTAGGAACTTCTAGCAGATCCTCATGTTGTTCCAGACTTGTCACTAACCATTATTCTAGAAAAATGTGCTGACACACTGTTCTGAGACGGCTTTATGAGGATTATGCAGACCTTCTACGGTGTACCACATCCTACCCCATCTATGGAAGATATGACGCAGGTTTTCTAGTAACAGCTTCCTCCCACCTTCATAGTGGAAGGAGGACCTCCGACTATATAGTCATGGTTAGTTTCCATGCTTTCAATATTCGACCATCTGGAGATGCCTCTAGAGAGGATGGTGAATCTTGCTATGTACATGCTTTAGGAATCCACCTAGAGATGGTGGGATGTGATATCATAGACAGGAAGCTAGTAGGTCATGTCTGGGGATGATTTCTAGAATTCCTTCTATGAATACTTCTATCCAGATACTTTGAGGGCTGATGAAGCCAGATATTTCATGAGTCTGGGGCATGTTACTCTCTCTATTATAGATTATTCCCATCGCTTCACCGATCTATAGCATTTCACGACTATTCCAAGAGGTGATGAGTTATTCCTCACAAGGAATTTTGAGTATGTTCTAAGGCATGACATCTGATCACTAGTGAACATCTTCAGGTTTACTTCCATTACTTATATCGCCAACCATACGCTATTCACATAGCACAATCTGAGGGATTCTGGTGTTGTGTGCTACGGAAGCATGGAATTTGGAGTTGGTATCCATCATAATGACAGTAGGATGCACCGAAGGGAGTCTTTAGGTAGTGATCCAAGGAGGAGAGACACTTCTTCTAGTAGCCAGTTGGTGTGCTACAAGTGCGAGAAGAGCAGACATATGAGGCCACATTTCTTGAGAGACCTAGTGGCATGCTGATATTGCAACATGATGGGCCATCTTTAGTGCTTCAGTCATATCTGTAACACCCCAGGTAAATAAAGAGTATGAAATTTTCACATTTATCCATATTTTTTAATAAAATATTAATATAACTTTAAAGAAGAAACTATGCTTGATGGCGTACCCAACACGCAACAACAAGTTTCTTGTGAATCTTTCATTACACTCTAATAATAAAATAATATTATTTTAAATGGTAGTTAACGCCTAGCTATTTTGATGGAGGGAATGAATATAACTAACTACAAAATGATTATATATGTTTGTCAAATATTTTTACTATTTACAATAAATGTTAGAGGATTAAATTTTCGAATGAATCCAATTTTAAGCGTAAACTTTCTAATATTCATTAAATGGTCAATTAACCGCCTTTTGATGGAGAACCTCTTTTAAATCCACTTTTTGATAATTTTATTTGTTATATTTGAAAAAATAAAATTCTTCTTTAGAATCAGGACATCAAAATTTAATTTCTGTAAATTTTTGGTATTTTTCCGATAAAGTACATTTTTTAATGAATAGTGGAAAATGATGTATTTTAATTCAAAAACTCTTTTAAATCTAATTTATTTATATGATTAGATTATCATTTAAATTGGTTTTAAAGTGAAATTATAATATATTTTTACCATTAAATCCAATGGTGGTCATTGGAATTAATTTCACTTTGAAATTGGACTAAAACTAGTGTCAATCTTTTAATAGATATTGTTTCTTAAAAACACGCTATTTGTTTTGACAGCGGGAATTAATTATTAAATTAATTAATGCTACTTATATGTTTTTAATTTTGTTAAATAGACATCATTTTTGAATTCGGAATATCAAATATAGCCTAGGGTGATTTTTTGGTAATTTTCTGAAAATCTTCAATTTTTGATGAATAGTGAAACCACTAAGTGGTACTTATAAAAACTGATTTTCCATTTAAATGAAATTTTGCCATCTTTTTGTTTTGAATTTCAAAAATCCGACATACATGGTTGTAATTAATAAGAAAAATGTAGTTCAATGGGATTAAAATAATTTTTTGGTGAATAGTAACTTATTAAGTTTTTAATAGCGATTAGAGGTAATAAATGTTGTTTAAGGTAAGAATAATGTTTTGATAAAATAAAATGACCTAGACACATGTCCTACCCTCTTTGGATGAGTCATGTCTGACCAAGACAATCCATGGGTCAACTTGGGGACCCCATGAAGCCACTTTGGTTGGAAAATGACATAAATACCTTTTTATTTAATGTTAAAATTAAAATAACACAAACATGAGTTGTTTAACTAAAACAATTTTTACATGGGGTTATACAAGTACGATTTTTGACTATAAATAGTAATTATAAAGATAAAAATATTTCCTACATAATAGTATTTTTTTTATAATTTTTAGACATTAAATAAATTAAATTATTTATGACATCATGATGATGCAGCGATTACCTCATTATTTAACTATTTAAATAAAATGGAAAGATAATGTAAAATATAAGACCTAAACATGTCCAAAACCTATTGGATTTGTGTATTTAGAACCCTTATCACCTTATCCTTGAAACAAATCAATTTGGGACCATTAAAATACGAAAAGCATTCTAAAATAAAGTAAAATATCTTTATATTCCAAGAGTGCACCTCCTCTCCTCTTATAAAAGGCCCCCATCTATACCTCCTTACCCACACATCCAAAGCATTTGGATCGGACAAACCCTGCTCATTTTGCCTCTCCAAATCCCTCTCTTACTCCTAGAATCCTCACTTTGGGCAGAAGTCTTCCCAAGGAAGCCTTTGAGTTCAAATCAAAAAGAGTTACCCGATTTTAATGTAATGTCTTCACTTGTGTTCATTTGTTTTATTTTGCTTCTCCAACCCCCTAAACTCTTTTTATTCCTTTATTTTGTAACAACTCAAGTATATTCAATATACTATGATGTTTTTATAAGAATCATTCTATCTACACATACACACACCTACATAAAATGGTTAAAGAACATACTATTTCTGTGGATGGTGAATTTCTGCCTCACGAAACGATGATTGTTCAAAACTCATATAACACCTTAAAAGGTGGCCATTAAGATGTCACTATATTTATATATGATATATAATATGTTTATGTTTTACGTAAGCTTCTGTATTTTTCTTTTGTGTCATAACTTTATGGTTTCCATTGTGGGTAAACACGATAATTTCATTTTAGGAAGTGCGGACTACTACCCCCTCAAAGTGATTTGATTCGTTAATGCCATATGTGGGATGTATAAAGGATGTATCTAAAGTTATTATATATGATTTATGTTACATATAAATGATGAATATAATTATGGAATTAAAATATACATACCTCTCATTTAGTTTTAATTCCATTAATATGACATAGAAATGAAAGTAGCGTTCATGCGTACGTACGGTTTACCGTCTCCGTGAACAGTGCATTTCATTTCTTACCTCTAAATGATTATGTAATATTATAAATACATGTATATTCTGGATATATATGATATATATGTTATCCTAATCATGAATATCATTCTGTATATAATGAACTTTTGAACACACGAACAACATGTAATTATAAGAAGTCCACTTTCGACTTAAGAACCAAATATCGACAAAACAAACATTATTAGCTTAAATGATTACATAATGTTTATAACAGTGAAATAAGTGATATAAAAGGAATAATGAACTTTAAAAAGGTTCTTAATAAATTATAAATTAACTCAAGTTTAATTATTCAGGACGTTAAAGAACGATCGAGTCAAGTCGGACCCGAGGTAAGGGATCCTACTCCTCTCTTTCTTTTAAGTACACTCTTTTATGTCATTCCTTTTAAGCTCATATTTCTTGTGATTGGGATGTTATTTTATATTAATCTTACTTTAAGTTTTATGTTCATATGATGAGAGACCCTATTCTCTCTCATCAATCCATTTTTGACGTTTTGAGTGGCGCCGTTAGGCTGCCGAATTTTCGTAAGAGATCTAACCTCTCTCTTTCTTTTTAAGCAGTCTCCATTATGTCACTTCTTTTAAGATCCTCTTTGTTATGATTGGGGATGTTAATTTATATTCCTATTTCAGTAAATTTTATTGTAATATGATGAGAGACCCTATTTTATCTCATCAATCCATTTTTGGAAGTTTTAAGTGGCGTCGTTAGGCTGCCGAGTTATCATAAGGGATTTTTCATCTCACTTTTATTCCCGTGAGATTTATGCTACATTTGCCACAATTTCCTTTGAGTGGTGTATGTACTGACCATTATTTTACACATTGTGTAATATACATTCATTTATGAGTATTTACATCAATTTTTTATTGTCCTTCTTTCACGGGGTGTATGTTTCGAAAGATACCCATGTCGTTAAGGGAACCTTTCACCCTCCTCTTTTTAAAAGACTTGTTTTGTTATGTCTTTTAATTCACATACTATTATGTTAGGATATGTTCTTATATATCCTTATTGATGTATGTTATATGTCCAAGTGATGAGATACCCTTTTTATCTCTCATCAACTCATTTTCTGAATTTTGTAGTGACGCCGTTAGGCTGTCAAATTTTTGCAAGGGAACTTCTTAACCCAATTTTGATTCTTTGGGATAAGCTTGTACTCCTTGAATATTTCGTCCTATGAATATGTGTGAATAACCTATGATTGTTTTACACTTAATATCCACTTATATTTGGTGTATTAGTTTGTCACACATAATTATGTAATTGATTTATACTTAATACAAGGATACTGTCTTTGTACGGGACTTCGTCTCAATCTCCTTTGATTGAGGCATATTTTGTTTTATAAACAACCTTCTTTTATACGATGTATAAACTATTTTTACTTTTACATTAATCCAAAAGGAATATTTTTTATACAAATCATTTTACTAAATGACAAAAGGGAATGTTTTTGTCATACGTATGCGGCGACAATGACTTCTCCGCCGTCGTGACCATTATTTGAGTTTCGGCTTCCTCTACAAGCCATACCATTTTTTAAAGAAAAATAAATACCATGTTTTACTTTTCTTTTATTTTGGTATTGAAAATGGTTTTCATAATGTTTTTATATCAATTTTTTGTATTGATATCTTGTGATTTAAAAGAGGAAATGTTATGTTTCCTTTATGCATGTTTTATGTGATAAGATTCTATTATGGTTCTTGGGAATTATTATGAAGATGTGTGCTTCCATGATAAACTATGGGCGGGTGAGCCCGATATAGCTCTCCAATGCATTGGGTAACGCGAACGGGTTAAACGTTAAGGTTTCTCCGAAGAGATTTAGGGAATATACTGGGATGGGTATTCCAAACGTAACCAAGTGGGTTACTCCCTACGTAAGAATGTTATGAATGCCTCAAGTTACCTTTATGTCTTATGATTTCTATGATTTATTCATGATTTGATGAGGTATGTTAAAGTTCCTATGTTTTATGGGTAAAGTATGATTTCATTATTGTGTATATATGAACTCATGTTTTCTTTCCATATTTTTTATATCCCTTACTGAGATTTTTATGCTCATCCCAAGTTTTTTGAAATGTTTTTCACAGGTCAAGGGAAAGGTACATGATATGAAGATAGTGTCAAGGAAGTGTCAAGAAAGAATCCATGGTTTATTTTTAAATATGTTTCTATTGATGGGAAAAAAAATACTATCTTTTATGTAGCCACTTTATTTAAATGTGGAATGTAATGCATGTTTTATGATCTAATTCTCTAAAACTCTAAACCTGAAAAGATCCTCAATGTGTAATCTTGTAATAACTCAAGATTAAGTAAGGATTAAGGCTAGGGCCTTATAGTTTGTATCAGAGGTCGGTTTAGATATCATTAGAGGTTAGGGTATTCTTTAAGAATAAGTGACATTACCATAATGGTTAGGATTTCAGAAAGAGTCCTAGTTTTAGATAAAGTGAATGAGTAAGTATATCATAGGGTTTATCTTCCTCATTAGTACATGATGGTTTTGTTGACATACTCACACTGACCTTTTTGGTTTTAGTAAATGGCTAGATTTAGCAGGCACCAAAGTAACAGTGGATGTGAAGTAAAATGTGATAGTTTTTTGAGCAAGCAACTGAATGATATGGGAGATGCATTGATAACTCTTGTGTTTATCCTCAACCAACTATCTGGAGTCATGATTGACCACCTAAACAATGGTGATTTCTCTACGGCATCATATATGCGAGAAACAAATCCCTACAGTACTACAGGTAATAATCATAAAGGTAAGTTTGTTCAAAAACCTATGTGTCAATGATGTGGAATGAAACACCTAGGAAAATGTTTCAAAGGGGCAGAAATATGCTATAGATGTGGAAATGAAGGTCATAAAGCAAGAACCTTCCATGGAAAAAGGAAGCATCCAGTTGACTCAAGGAAATGAAAAGATGTTCTTTCTGAGGGATCAAATGAATGTTTTAAATGTGGTGTGCATGGTCATTGTGCAAACACATGTCCTATGAAGTTGTTTCGTGAATGAGATCACCAAAACTGTACAAATATATGTTTACCAATACCTAATGCCATTCAGATTGAGGATGAAGAAACTGACAATGACCAATCAAAGGTATGGATTATTTCATAACTTTTGTTTTCCTATTTTGGAATCTTAGGATATGATTCATGATTTTGTTTGTAGGAAATAAGTATTTCAGAATAAGTTGGAAAATAATGGTTAATGGATCATGAAGAATATTGAATTAGTAAGAAGTCAACATATAACGGCTTCAAGAGTTATGGTGAAATTCTTAAGAGTATTAAGTCTATTTTGATGATGGGGTTACATTAGAAGACTTTTTATAGTATATGTAACCCTAATGTTTAATATATCAAAATTTTATTCAAGGAATAGTTATCCGTTCTTTTGTGGACATAGTTATAAAGTACCATTTGGGTTTATATGATCCTTACTTTTGAGGTAATTATGGGTTAATATATGTTATGATGGAAGTGAAAGGCATGAGATTAAAATAAGGTTAAATTATGTTATGGTTATTTTTGATTATTTTATCTCTTTTTGGGAATGATTTGAAAATTATATAGGTTTGGAAAAAGGAAAACACGCAGACTGTGTGACAACCCGTCGCGTCAGACAAATCTGTGGGAATCCAACCCACAACCAAAGTGCAACTGGTATTTATCACCTACCAATGGACTACGTGAAGTCCCTGGTTAGTTTGAATGATTCTTTTTTAGTTAGATGATGTTATGAATTAAGAGTATGTTGAATTTGGGTTATATATGGAAATATATTATCCTATCATGGAGGATATGTGATTAGGTTAATTACTTTTCAATACGAGACATTAAGAGAAACTGATGTTGTCTGGAGATAAATGTTACGATTTAACTTGGAAGACTATGTGACTAAAACCTTCAAATATTTGGGTTTCAATCTTAGTTTGGTTTACTTTGAAGAATTTTATGGACAAATTGTTTATCGAATGGTCCTCTTTGAACTTTGGGTTTTGTTGGACAAATTTTGGAGATTAAGAATAGAATTTTCATTTTATAAAGGGTTATCCTTTTCTGGATTATATGATCTTGTACTAACCTTTTTGGTTTTGGTTTTGGATAACGTCTAAAGACATGGAAAGTATATATTTCTATTTTGTGGATTAGGTGATTCTATAGAAGTTGATTATAGTACTCTTAATGTGAACAAGTCTTCCTAAATACTCATCTTTTGGAGAAAATATGAGTTTGTGTAAGGAATCTAATAAAAGTTTAAAGTCAACATGATAAGTGATTATGTTTCCTTATGAATAAATTCCTCAATAAAAAGTAACTTAAATAAAAAATTGTGTCTATTAACTTTTCCTACCGGGGAATCAAATACCGTTTAACCCATCACAAGTTTGTGATTTTCTTGGGGTTAACTTTCTCCTAAACATGTTTTCTATCACTCTCCATCAGAACATGACCCTGTGTTTTCTCTTCCATGTCCATGTTTTCCTACACAGAATCCTAGTATGGGTTAACTCGGGTGACCTATGTACTTATCATTCTTTATTTTAAAGTGATTGTTTTACCGACTCTTCTTCCAATGTGGGACTTTCAAGGATGTTTCCACGCACAATTTTAAAATTGCGAGGACGCAATTCCCAAAAGGGGGGAAGGATGTAACACCCCAGGTAAATAAAGAGTATGAAATTTTCACATTTATCAATATGTATGAATAAAATATTAACATAACTTTAAGGGGGACACTATTCTAGATGATGTACCCAACACGCAACAACAATTTTCTTGGCAATCTTACGTTTCACTCTCATAATAAAATAATATTATTTTAAATGGTTGTTAACGTCTTGCTGTTGTGATGGCGGGAATGAATATAACTAACTACAAAATGATTATATATGTTTTTCAAATATTTTTACTCTTTACAATAAATGTTAGAGGATTAAAAATGCGAATGAATCCAATTTTAAGCGTAAACATTCTAATATTCTTTAAATGGTCGATTAACTACCTTTTTATGGAGAACCTCTTTTAAATCCACTTTTTGATAATTTTATGTGTTATATTTGACAAAATAAAATTCTTCTTTATAATAGGGACATCAAAATTTACTTTGTGTAAATTTTTGGTATTTTTCTGATAAAGTACATTTTTTAATGAATAGTGGAAAATGTTGTATTTTAATCAAAACCACTTTTTTAATCTAATTTATTAATACGATTAGATTATCTTTTAAATTTCTATTAAAGTGAAATTAGAATATATTTTTACCGTTAAATCCAATGGTGGTCATTGGAATTAATTTCACTTTGAAATTGGACTTAAACTAGTGTAAATCTTTTAATAGATATTGTTTCTTAAAAACACGCTATTTATTTTGACGACGGGAATTAATTATTAAATTAACTAATGCAACTTATATGTTTTTAATTTTGTAAAATAGACATCATTTTTGAATTCAGAATATCAAATATAGCCTAGGGTGGTTTTTTTGGTAATTTTCTGAAAAACTTCAATTTTTGATGAATAGTGAAACCACTAAGTGGTACTTATAAAATCTGATTTTCCGTTTAAATAAAATTTTGTCATATTTGTGTTTTGAATTTCAAAAATCCGACATAGATGATTTTAATTAAGAAGTAAAATGTAGTTCAATGGGATTAAAATAATTTTTTGGTGAATAGTAACTTATTATGTTTTTAATCGCGATTAGAGGTAATTAGTCTAGTTTAAGGTAAGAATAATGTTTTAATAAAATAAAATGACCTAGAAAAATGTCCTACCCTCATTGGATGAGTCATGGCCTACCAAGACAATCCATGGGTCAACTTGCGGACCCCATGGAGCCACTATGCTTGGAAAATGACATAAAAACCTTTTTACTTAATGTTAAAATTAAAATGACACAAACATGAGTTGTTTTACTAAAAAACATTATATGGGGTTATATAAGTCTTATATTTGACAATAAATAGTAATTGGAAAGCTAAAATGATTTACTACATCATAGTATTTTTTTAATAATTTTTAGACATTAAATAAATTAAATTATTTATGACATCATGATGATGCAGCGATGACCTCATTATTTAACGATTTAAATAAAATTGAAAGATAATGTATCATCTAAGACCTAAACATGTACAAAACCTATTGGATTTGTGGATTTCTAACCCTTATCAACTTATCCTCAAAACACATCAATGTCGGACCATTAAAATCTGAAACTCATTCTAAAATAATGTAACATTTCTTTACATTCCAAGAGTGACCCTCCTCTACCTCATTACCCACACTTCCAAAGCATTTGGCTCGGCCAACCCCTTCTCATTTTGCCTCTCCACATTCCTCTCTTACTCCTAGAAGCCTCACTTTGGGCAGAAGTCTTCCCAAGGAATCCTTTGATCTCAAATAAAAAAGAGTTACCCGATTTTAAGGTAATGTATTCACTTGTGTTCTTTTGTTTTATTTTGCTTCTCCAACCCCCTAAAATCTTTTTATTCAATTATTTTGTTACAACTCTAGTATGTTCAATATACTAGTATGTTTTTATACGAAACATTCGAGCTACACTTACACACACCTACATTAAATGGTTAAAGATCATACTGTTTCTGTGGATGGTGAATTTCTTCCTCACGAAACGATGATTGTTCAACACTCATATAACACCTTAAAAGGTGGCCATTA
The DNA here is from genome assembly GCA_963277665.1 of Viscum album. Taxonomy (NCBI): domain Eukaryota; kingdom Viridiplantae; phylum Streptophyta; class Magnoliopsida; order Santalales; family Viscaceae; genus Viscum; species Viscum album. The sequence goes on along the minus strand of OY728165.1, from coordinate 1,707,629,873 downwards.
AGATTTAACTATATTTATATATGATATATAATATATTTATGTTTTACTTAAGCTTCTGTATTTTTCTTTTGTGGCATACCTTTATGGTTTCCATTGTGGGTAAACACGATAATTTCATTTTAGGAAGTGAGGACTACCGCCCCCTCAAAGTGATTAGATTCGTTAATGCCATATGTGGGATGTATAAAAGATGTATTTAAAGTTATTATATATGATGTATGTTACATATAAATGATGAATATAATTCTGGAATTAAAATATACATACCTATCATTTAGTTTTAATTCCATTAATATGACATAGAAATGAAAGTAGCGTTCATGCGTACGTACGGCTTACCGTCTCCATGAACGGTGCATTTCATTTCCTACCTCTAAATGATTATGTAATATTATAAATACATGTATATTCTGGATATATATGATATATATGATATCCAAATCATGAATATCATTCTGGATATAATGAACCTTTGACCACACGAACATCATGTAATTGTAAGTAGTCCACTTTCGACATAAGAACCAAATATCTACAAAACAATCATTATTAACTTAAATGATTACATAATGTTTATAACATAGAAATAAGTTATATAAAAGGAATAATGAACTTTACAAAGGTTCTTAATCAAGTAGAAATTAACTCCAGTTTATTATTCAGGATGTTAAAGAACGATCGAGTCAAGTCGGACCCGAGGTAAGGGATCCTACTCCTCTTTTTCTTTTTAAGTACACTCTTTTATGTCATTCCATTTAAGCTCATATTTCTTGTGAATGGGATGTTATTTTATATTACTCTTACTGTAATTTTTATGTTCATATTATGAGAGACCTTATTCTCTCTCATCAATCCATTTTGGAAGTTTTGAGTGGCGCTGTTAGGCTGCCGAATTTTCGTAAGAGATCTAACCTCTCTCTTTCTTTTTAAGTACTCTACTTTATGTCACTTAATTTAAGCTCCTATTTGTTATTATTGGGGATGTTATTTTATATTAATATTTCTGTACATTTTATTGTAATATTATGAGAAACCATATTTGATCTCATCAATCCATTTTTGGATGTTTTAAGTGGCGTCGTTAGGCTGCCGAGTTTTCGTAAGGGATTTTTCATCTCACTTTTATTCCCGTGAGATTTATGCTATATTTGCCACAATTTCCTTTGAGTGGTGTATGAACTGACCATTATTTTACTCATTGTGTAATATAATTTCATTTATGAGTATTTACATCAATGTTTTATTGTCCTTCTTTCACGGGGTGTATGTTTCGAAAGATACCCATGTCGGTAAGGGAACCTTTCGCCCTCCTCTTTTTAAAAGACTTCTTTTGTTATGCCTTTTAGTTCACATACTATTATGTTGGGATATGTTCTTATATATCCTTATTGATGTATGTTTTATGTCCAAGTGATGAGAGACCATTTTTTATCTCTCATCAACTCATTTTCTGAATTTTGATGTGACGTCGTTAGGCTGTCAAATTTTTGCAAGGGAAATTCTTAACCCAATTTTGATTCTTTGGGATAAGCTTGTACTCCATGAATATGTAATTCTATGAATATGTGTGAATAACCTATGATTGTTTTACACTTAATATCAACTTATATTTGGTTTATTAGTTTGTCACACATAATTATTTAATTGATTTATCCTTAATCCAAGGATACCGTCAATGTATGGGACTTCGTCTCAATATCCTTTGATTGAGAGATATTTTGTTTTATACAAAACCTTCTTTTATACAGTGTATAAACTCATTTGACTTTTAAATTTAACCTTAAGGAATCTTTTTTATACAAATAATTTTACTAAACGAAAAAATGGAATGTTTTTGTCGTACGTATGCGGAAACAACGACTTCTCCGCCGCCGTGACAATTATTTGAGTTTCGGCTTCCTCTACAAGCCATACATTTTTTTAAAGAAAAATAGATACCTTGTTTTAATTTTCTTTTATTTTGGTATTGAAAATGTTTTTCATAATGTTTTTATATCAATGATTTGTATTGATATCTTGTGATTGAAAAGTGTAAATGTTTTGTTTCCTTTATGCATGTTTTATGTGATACGATTATGTTATGGTTCTTGGGCATTATTATGAGGATAGGTGGTTCTGTGATAAACTAATGGTGGGTGAGCCCAATATAGCTCTCCAATGCATTGGGTAACACGAAGGGGTTAAACGTTAAGGTTTCTTAGAAGAGATTTAGGGAATATACTGTGATGGGTATTCCAAATGTAACTAAGAGGGTTACTCCCTACGTAAGAATGTTATGAATGCCTCAAGTAACTTTTATGTCTTATGATTTCTATGATTTATTCATGATTTGATGAGGTATGTTAATGTGTCTATGTTTTATGGGTAACATATGATTTCATTATTATGTATATATGAATTCATGTTTCCTTTCCATATTTTTTATAACCCTTACTGAGCTTTTTTTGCTCATCCCATGTTTTTTGAAATGTTTTTCACAAGTCAAGGGAAAGGTACATGATATGATGATAGTGTCAAGGAAGTGTCAAGAATGAATCCATGCTTTATTTTTAAATATGTTTCTGATGGTGGGAAAAAATTAATACTATCTTTTATGTAACCACTTTGTTTAAATATGGAATGTAATGCAAGTTTTATGATCTAATTCACTAAAACTCTAAACCTGAAAATATCCTCAATGTGTAATCTTGTAATAACTCAAGATTACGTAAGGTTTAAGGCTGGGGCCTTATAGTTGGTATCAAAGGTCGGTTTAGATAACTTTAGAGGTTAGGGTATTCTTTAAGCATAAGTGACATTACCATAATGGTTAGGATTTCAGAAAGAGTCCTAGTTTTAGATAAAGTGAATGAGTAAGTATATCTTAGTTTTTATCTTCCTCATTAATACATGATTGTTTTGTTGACATACTCACATTGACCTTTTTGGTTTTAGTAAATGGCTGGATCTAGCAGGTACCAAAGTAACAGTGGATGTGAAGGAAACTGTGACAGGTTTTTGAGCTAGCAACTGAATGACAAGGGAGCTAAATTAAGAACTCTTGTGTTTATCCTCAACCAACTATATGGAGTCATGATTGACCACCTAAACCTTGGTGATTTCTCTAAGGAATCATATATGTGAGAAAAAATTCCCTACGGAACTACAGGTAATAATCATAAAGGTAAGGGTGTTCAAAAACCTATGTGTCAAAGATGTGGAAAGAAACACCTAGGAAAATGTTTCTAAGGGACAGAAATATGCTATAGATGTGGAAATTAAGGTCATAAACCAAGAACCTGCCATGGAAAAAGGAAGTATCCAGATGACTTGAGGAAAGGGAAAGTATTTCTTTCTGAGGTATCAATTGAATGTTTTAAATGTGGTGTGCATGGTCATTATGCAAACACATGTCCTATGAAGAAGTTTCATGAATAGGATCACCAAGATTGTACAAATATTCATTTACCAATACCTAATGACATTACGATTGAAGATGAAGAAATTGACAATGACCAATCAAAGGTATGGATTATTTCATAACATTCGTTTTCCTATTTTGGAATCTTAGGATATGATTCATGATTTTGTTTATAGGAAAGACGTATTTCAGAATAAGTCGGAAAGGAATGGTTAATGGATCATGAAGAATGTTGAATGAGTAAGAAGTCAACATATAAGGGCTTCAAGAGTTATGGAGAAATTATGAAGAGTATTAAGTCTCTTTTGATGATGGGGTTACATTAGAAGACTTTTTATAGTATGTGTAACCCTGATGATTAATATATGAAAATTTTATTCAAGGAATAGTTATCTGTTCTTTTGTGGACATAGTTATAAAGAACCATTTGGGTTTATATGATCCTTACTTTTGAGGTAATTATGGGTTACTATATGATATGATGGAAGTGAAAGGAATGAGATTAAATTAAGGTTAAATTAGGTTATGGTTATTTTTGATGATTTTATCTCTTTTTGGGAATGATTTTAGAATTAAATAGTTTTTTAAAAAGGAAAACACACAGACCGTGTGACAACCCTTCACGTCAGACAAAGCTGTGGGAATCGAACCCACAACCAAAGTGCAACTGGTATTTATTGCCTACCACGGGACTACGTGAAGTCCTTGGTTAGTTTGACTGATTCTTTTTAGTTAGATGATTATATTAATTAAGATTAAGTTTATTTTGGGTTATCTATGGAAATATATTAACCTATCATGGAAGATATGTGATTAGGTTAATTAATTTTCAATACGAGACATTAAAAGCAACTGATGTTGTCTGGAGATAAATGTTACGATTTAACTTGGAAGACTATGTGACTAAATCCTTCAAATATTTGGGTTTGAATCTTAGTTTGGTTTACTTTGAAGAATTTTATGGACAAATTGTTTATCGAATGTCCCTCTTTGAACATTGGGTTTTGTTGGACAAATTTTGGAGATTAAGAATAGAATTTTATTTTTATAAAGGGTTATCCTTTTCTGGATTATCTGATCTTGTAATAATATTTTGGGTTTTGGTTATGGATAATGTCTAAAGACATGGGAAGTATATAGTTCTCTTTTTTGGATTAGGTGATTCTCTAGAATTTGATTATAGTACTCTTAATGTGAACAAGTCTTCCAAAATACTCGTCTTTTGGAAAAAATATGAGTTTGTGTAAGGAATCTAATAAAAGTTGAAAGTCAAAATGATAAGTGATTATGCTTCCTTATGAATAAATTCCTCAATAAAAAGTAACTTAAAAAAATGTTGTCTATTAACTTTTCCTACTGGGGAATCGAATACCATTTAACCCATCACAAGTATGTGATTTTCTTGTGGTTAACTTTCTCCTAAACATGTTTTATATCCCTCTCCATCAGAACATGACCCTATGATTTCTCCTCCATGTCCATGTTTTCCTACATGGAATCCTAGTATGGGTTTACACGGGTGACCTATGTACTTATCTTTCTTTATATTAAAGTGATTGTTTTACAGACTCTTGTTCCGATGTGGGACTTTCAAGGATGTTTCTCAGCCCAATTTTAAAATTGCGAGGACGCAATTCCCAAAAGGGGGGAAGGATGTAACACCCCAAGTAAATAAAGAGTTTGAAATTTTCACATTTATCCATATTTGTGAATAAAATATTAACATAACTTTAAAAGGGACACTATGCTCGATGTCGTACCCAACACGCAACAACAAGTTTCTTGGGAATCTTACGTTGCACTCTAATAATAAAATAATATTATTTTAAATGGTAGTTAACGCCTAGCTGTTGTGATAGAGGGAATGAATAGAACTAACTAAAAAATGATTATATATGTTTTTCAAATATTTTTACTCTTTACAATAAATGTTAGAGTATTAAAAAGGTGAATGAATCCAATTTTAAGCGTAAACATTCTAATATTCTTTAAATAGTCGATTAACCGCCTTTTGATGGAGAACCTCTTTTAAATCCACTTTTTTATAATTTTATGTGTTATATTTGACAAAATACAATTATTCTTTAGAATCGGGACATCAAAATTTACTTTGTTTAGATTTTTGGTATTTTTCCGATAAAGTACATTTTTTTAATGAATAGTGGAAAATGTTGTATTTTAATTCAAAACCTCTTTTTAATATAATTTATTTATATGATTAAATTACCTTTTAAATAGGTTTTAAAGTGAAATTAGAATATATTTTTACCATTAAATCCAATGGTGGTAATTGGAATTAATTTCACTTTGAAATTGGACTTAAACTAGTGTCAATCTTTTAATAGATATTGTTTCTTAAAAACACGATATTTGTTTTGACAGCAGGAATTAATTATTAAATTAATTAATGCAACTTATATGTTTTTAATTTTGTAAAATACAAATCATTTTTGAATTCGGAATATCAAATTTATCCTAGGGTGATTTTTTGGTAATTTTCTGAAACACTTCAATTTTTGATGAATAGTGAAACCACTTAGTGGTACTTATACAAACGGATTTTCCGTTTAAATGAAATTTTTTCATCTTTGTGTTTTGAATTTCAAAAATCTGACATACATGGTTGTAATTAAGAAGTAAAATTTAGTTCAATGGGATTAAAATAATTTTTTGGTGAATAGTAACTTATTAAGTTTTTAATCGCGATTAGAGGTAATTTGTGTAGTTTAAGTTAGAATAATGTTTTAATAAAATAAAATGACCTAGACACATGTTATACCCTCATTGGATGAGTCATGGACGACCAAGAAAATCCATGGGTCCACTTGGGGACCCCATGGAGCCACTTGGTTGGAAAATGACATAAATACCTTTTTATTTAATGTAAAAATTAAAATGACACAAACATGAGTTTTTTAACAAAAACAATTTTTACATGGGGTTATACAAGTCATATATTTGACTATAAATAGTAATTGGAAAGCTAAAAATATTTCCTACATCATAGTATTTTTTTATAATTTTTATACGTTAAATAAATTATATTATTTATGACATCATGATGATGCAGCGATGACCTTGTTATTTAACGATTTAAATAAAATGGAAAGATAATGTACCATATAAGACCTAAACATGTCCAAAACCTATTTTAATTGTGGATTAAGAACCCTTATCACCTTATCCTCGAAAAATATCAATGAGGGACCATTAGAATCCGAAACTCATTCTAAAATAAAGTAACATTTCTTTACTTTCCAAGAGTGCCCCTCCTCTCCTCTTATAAAAGGCCCCCACCTCTACCTCCTTTCCCACACTTCAAAAGCATTTGGTTCGGACAACCCCTTATCATTTTGCCTCTCCACATCCCTATCTTACTCATATAATCCTCACTTTTGGCAGAAGTCTTTCCAAGGAAGCCTTTGAGCTCAAATCAAAAAGAGTTACCCGATTTTAAGGTAATGTCTTCACTTGTGTTCTTTTGTTTTATTTTTCTTCTCCAACCCACGAAACTCTTTTTATTCATTTATTTTGTAAAAACTCCAGTATCTTCAATATATTAGGATGTTTTTATAATAATTATTCGAGCTACACTTAAACAAACCTACATAAAATGGTTAAAGAACATACTGTTTCTTTGGATGGAGAATTTCTGCCTCACGAAACGATGATTGTTCAATAGTCATATAACATCTTAAAAGGTGGCCATTAAGATGTAACTATATTTATATATGATATATAATATGTTTATGTTTTACTTAAGCTAATGTATTTTTCTTTTGTGGCATACCTATATGGTATCCATTGCGGGTAAACACGATAATTTAATTTTAGGAAGTGCGGACTACCGCCCCCACAAAGTGATTTGATTCGTTAATGCCATATGTGGGATGTATAAAGGATGTATTTAAAGTTATTATATATTATTTATGTTATATATAAATGATAAATATAATTCTGGAATTAATATATACATACCTCTCATTTAGTTTAAATTCCATTAATATGACATAGAAATGAAAGTAGCGTTCATGCGTACGTACCGATTACCGTCTCCATGAACGGTGCATTTCATTTATTACCTCTAAATGATTATGTAATATTATAAATACATGTATATTATGGATATATATGATATAAATCATATCCAAATCATGAATATAATTATGGGTATAATGACACTTTGACCACACGAACAACATGTAATTGTAAGAAGTCCACTTTCGACTTAAGAACCAAATATCGACAAAACAAACATTATTAACTTAAATGATTACATAATGTTTATAACATGGAAATAAGTGATATAAAAGGAATAATGAAGTTGAAAAATGTTCTTAATAAAGTATAAATTAACTCAAGTTTATTATTCAGTTCTTTAATGAACGATCGAGTCATGTCGGACCCGAGGTAAGGGATCCTACTCCTCTCTTTCTTTTTAAGTACACTCTTTTATGTCATTCCTTTTAAGACCATATTTTTTATGATTGGGATGTTATTTTATATTAATATTACTGTAATTTTTATGTTCATATGATGAGAGACCCTATTCTCTTTCATCAATCCATTTTGAAAGTTTTGAGTGGCGCCGTTAGGCTGCCGAATTTTCGTAAGAGATCTAACCTCTCTCTTTCTTTTCAAGTACTCTCCTTTATGTCACTTCTCTAAGATACTCTTTGTTGTGATTGGGGAGGTTAATTTATATTACTCTTGTTGTAAATTATATTTTAATATGATGAGAGACCATATTTTATCTCATCAATCCATTTTTGGACGTTTTAAGTGGCGCCGTTAGGCTGCCGAGTTTTCGTAAGGGATTTTTCATCTCACTTTTATTCCCGTGAGATTTATGCTACATTTTCTACAATATCCTTTGAGTGGTGTATGTAATGACCATTATTTTACTCATTGTGTAATATACTTCATTTATGAGTATTTACATCAATTTTTACAGTCATTCTTTCACGGGGTGTATGTTTCGAAAGATACCCATGTCGGTAAGGGAACCTTTCACCCTCCTCTTTTTAAAAGACTTATTTTGTTATGTATTTTAATTCACATAATATTATTCTGGTATATGTTCTTCTATATCCTTATTGATGTATTTTTTATTTCCATGTGATGAGATACCCTTTTTATCTCTCATCAACTCATTTTCTGAATTTTGTAGTGACGCAGTTAGGCTGTCATATTTTTGCAAGGGAACATGTTAACCCAATTTTGATTCTTTGGGATAAGAGTGTACTCTTTGAATATGTCGTTCTATGAATATGTGTGAATAACATATGATTGTTTTACACTTAATATCCACTTATATTTGGTGTATTAGTTTGTCACACATAATTATGTAATTGATTTATCCTTAATCCAAGGATACCTTCTTTGTATGGGACTTCGTCTCAATCTCCTTTGATTGAGGCATATTTTGATTTATACACAACCTTCTTTTATACGGTGTATAAACTCTTTTGACTTTTACATTTATCCGAAAGGAATCTTTTCTATACAAAGCATTTTACTAAACGACAAAAGGGAATGTTTTTGTCGTACGTATGCGGCGACAATGACTTCTCCGCCGCCATGACCATTATTTGAGTTTCGGCTTCCTCTAAAAGCCATCACATTTTTTTAAAAGAAAAATAAATACCATGTTTTACTTTTATTTTATTTTGGTATTGAAAATGGTTTTCATAATGTTTTTATATCAATGTGTTGTATTGATATCTTGTGATTGAAAACTCGAAATGTTATGTTTCCTTGATACATGTTTTATGTGATACGATTATGTTATGGTTCTTGGGAATTATTATGAAGACGGGTGGTTCCATGATAAACTATTGGTGGGTGAGCCCGATATAGCTCTCCAATGCATTGGGTAACGTGAAGGGGTTAAACATTAAGGTTTCTCCGAAGAGATTTAGGGAATATACTGTGATGGGTATTCCAAACATAACCAAGAGGGTTAATCTCTACGTAAGAATGTTATGAATGCCTGAAGTTACCTTTATGTCTTATGATTTCTATGATTTATTCATGATTTGATGAGGTATGTTAATGTGCCTATGTTTTATGGGTAAAGTATGATTTCATTATTATGTATATATGAACTCATGTTTCCATTCCATATTTTTTATAACCCTTACTGAGCTTTTTATGCTCATCCCATGCTTTTTGAAATGTTTTTCACAGGTCAAGGGAAGGTACATGATATGATGATAGTGTCAAGGAAGTGTCAAAAAAGAATCCATGATTTATTTTTAAATATGTTTCCGTTGATGGGAAAAAATTAATACTATCTTTTATGTAACCACTTTTTTTAAATGTGGAATGTAATGAAAGTTTTATGATCTAATTCTCTGAAAATCTAAACCTGAAAAGATCATCAATGTGTAATCCTGTAATTACTCAAGATTAAGTAATGTTTAAGGTTGGGGACTTATAATATCAATTCACCAGTAGCTGGTGACATGGGTTCTTCTATGACTCCTCATTTGGGAATAGCACCACCAATTTCTTACCAGTCTGGAACTAGAGTTCTTCTGTCCGTTTAGGCCGATGTGGAGGTCATGGCCATAGTTTTCAGTCACCAGACATTCAGTGAAAACACGGTGCATCATCACAGAGTTGTAAGGATGGGTCACATGGTCGTGGTATAGGCCAAACTTTTTCAGTGGAGCGAGCCTGGAAGGAGAAGGATCACAGACCCTCTACAGTTTGAGGTATGGTCTTAGATACCTCTATTTTAACTTCTACTCTTTTCAATATAAGGGCTTCAAATAGATTTATATCTGTTACTATTGTGGATTGCCTTGGGATCTATATGTTTTCTTTTGTGGATATCTTGACCGTGGACACTCTGTTGAATACTAGAAATACTAGTGTATGTTAGTGCAATGAGTTCCCTCTAGAGGTTGGTGGGTGTCACTTATTATGGGACCTCTATTTCTTTGAGATGAAATGCTATGATGTCATTCTCGGAATGGACTATTTAGTACCCTTCCAGGTATTCATCAATTTCTATCTTCATAGGGTTTGTTTCACATCACTAGAAGGTACATCGTTCCTTCATAAGGGAGAATGGGATGTCTAGCCGAGTAGAGCGGGACTCGAGGATCATGGGTTGGGAGGAGTTACAACCCAGATCGCTAGTTGATATCTGGATGACCAGGGGGCTTCATAGTTGGACTTCCCTCTAGTGGTGAATCGTTCTAGGGATGTATTTCTATAATACTTTTCAGTATTTCCTCTAGAGTGAGAGGTGGAATTTTATATTGAGCTTGTTCCAGGAGCGGCACTGATTTCCATTTTTCCTTATAGGATGGCTACACCAGAGTTGCACCAGCTCAAGAATCAATTGGAGGAGTTGCAGGCTAAGGGTTTTATCTGACCCAATAACTCTCCTTGGGGTTCGGTTGTCTTGTTTTCGAAGAAGGTAGACGGTACCCTCAGACATTGTGTGGATTAGTGGATGTTGAACGAGTTGAGGATCAATAACTGATATCCCTTGTCGGGGATTGTGGATCTATTTGATCAGATTTTAGGAGCCTAGGAGTTCTCATAGATTGAATTTTGGTTCGGTTACCATCAGTTGCACGTTATAACTTCTTATATACATCACACATCCTTCCAGATTAGGTATAGTTTATATGAGTATGTGGTTATGTCGTTCGGTCTCACGAACATGCCTGCAGTTTTCATAACACTGATGTACCGAATATTACTTCCATACTTGGATTATTTTTGGGTGGTCATTGTGGAAAATATCTTGGTGTACTCTTACACTCAACACGAACATTCCACACATATTGAGATTGTTTTGAGTACACTGAGAGAGAATCATTTATATGCTAATCTCTCAAAATTCCACTTTTGGATGGATCATAACCACTTCTTCAGTGATGACATCTCATAGATAGGAGTATCAGTAGACCCAGATAAAGTGAGAGAAATAGTTTACTAAGTGCATCTAATGAAAATCTTGGATGTATGAGGTTTTCTAGGACTGGATGGTTACTACATATGATTCATACATGACTTTTCGTGCTAAAAAACAGCACTGACGGGTCTGACTAAGAAGGGTGCAATGTGATTACGGTTAGTTTTATGGGAGTTGGTCTTTTAGGAGATAAACGAGAGGTTTAATTCAGCACTGATACATGTATTTACAGAGACATGAAAGATCCATACAGTTTACTATGATGCATCATTTATCATCCTAGGAGTAGTGATTATGCAGGGAGTAACAGTCTTTGCATTCAAGTCTCAGCAGTTGAGATCACATGAGAGGAATTACCTGACAGATGATCTAAAGCTGGATACAGTTGTTCATGACATACGATGTTGGATACGTTATCTATTGGGGGAACGTGTTTTGGTTTTCACCAACCACAAAAGTCTCAAGTATATCTTCACTCAGTGTGATCTGAATTTGAGACAATGAAGGTAGGTTGAGTATCTTTAGTCATTTGATTTTGAGCTTGCCTATATGTCTGGGAAAGAAAATGATGTGGCTGATGTGTTGATTAGGAGGACTCAGATAAAGGTAATTCAGGAGGCCAACAGTGAGTGGTTGCGTATGGTTCTATTCTCTGAGATGCATTTGGAGGTGCACGAGAGACAGGGGAGATGTTTCTTTCTTCTATTGATGTTACCTCTAATCTACATTATCCAATGTGATTGAGGGAGATATTAGTTTCAAAAGGCCTAAATATATGGGATTGTGTGCCATGAGAGGACCCTATTCTATGATGGACCATAATCGATGATGAGATCTTGCGTTTTTTGGGGCGTGTATGGGTGTCTACAGATATATGCGAGGCGTTGATGCTGGACATTCATTCCTCAGTTTGGGAAGTTAATCCTAGTGCACCAAGATGTACCATGATCTACACCGCAAGTATTGGTGGCCATGTATAAATAGATATGTTGCAGGTTACGTCATTAGGTGTTCCAGCTATAAGCTGGTGAAGGTGGAGCATTAGCGACCAGCAGGGATTTTGTAGTAGGTACCCTTTCTTGAGTGGAAGTGGAATGATGTCGCGATGGATTTCATGACTGGGATACCGAGGTCGCCTCGAGGGAATGATGTAGTTTGGGTTTTCAATGATAGATTCATGATGGTTGCTCACTTCTTACCAATTAATTATACCTTTAGTGTTGATGAGCTATGAAGGTTGTACATCTAAGTGATTTTACATCTGCATGGGGTTACTCACCCCATTGTTTCAGACAGGGGTGCACGTTTTACTTCTCAAGTCTAGCGGTGGATATAGATGTCTTTGGGTACACATGTACTTTTGAGTACAACATTCCATCCCCAGAAATAAGGCTAGTCCAAGCATACGATTTAGGTTCTTGAGGAAATGCTTTGTGCATGCATCCTAGATTTTGGAGGTTCTTGGGAGAATCACATACCTCATGTGGAGTTGGCCTAAAACATTAGTTTTCAAGCTACTAGTCAGATGGAACTTTATGAGGCTTTGTACTGTAGGCCATGTCAATCAACCTTATATTGGATGGAGGCAGGAGAGGCTGCTATGCTGGGACCTCATCTTGTTCAGGAGACTACAGGGAAAATAGAGTTTATTCAAAAGAGGATGGATATTGCACAGTCTCAACAGAAGTCTTATGCTGATAAGAAAACATGCCCTTTGGAGTTCGAGGTCTGAGATCAGGTTTTCCTACATGTCACACCAAAGTTAGGACACTAGAGGATTAAGAGATAGGGTAAGCATTCACCCAGGAACGTCAGGCCATTTGAGTTTTTGGAGAGAGTTGGGATGTTTTCCTATCAGTTGTAGTTACCTTGGGGGTTTCGAGCTATGCATGAAGTCTTCCACATTTCACAGCATCAAAGTTACTTCTCAAACCCATCACATGTTTTTCAACATGATGAGGTTGAGTTAGTGGTGGGTGACTCTTTCGAGGAGCATCATATCTTGATAGTTAATCAAAGTACAATGGTTCTTTGTGGCTTGTATGTTCCTCTAGTACGAGTGATAAGGAAACATGGGTGAGTACAGAACGATAATTGGGAGAGGGAGGCCAATGTAGGATCACATTGGCCAATGTTGTTTGAGGATTATTCTTTGATGCTGCCTTGCTAGAAAAATTCAGGGAAAAATTTCATTAAGGGGGGATGTTTGTAAGAACCCAGATCTTATTTTCAGGTATGTTTTCCTTTTTCTTGTTTTTTTGAAAAAAATATGAGTTTCTGGAAATTTCTTAAGTACGCGTCATGTACTTTATAAGTACACATCATGTACCTTATAAGTACAAGCTGTGTACTATGTTACCATGGGTAGATGGGTGCAGGCTATGTCACGGCCATGCACATGACTGTGTGTGGTGACCTGGAGACCACCGAATGTCGAGGACAGTAATGGAAAGTACACATCGTGTACTTCTAGAGTACACACCGTGTACTTTCTGTTTTTTCATTAAACGTATCGGTGTTTCATATAATGGAAGGAACACAATTAATCTTTGACTTCTTCGATGAGATCATCCGTACATCGACGATCTTTCCCCGAGCCACCGATCAAGAGTCTATTCTCTGAATCGACTACCGTCAATTGTGTTGGGATTTCCTCTATAAGATCTTCCTTCTGCTATATCATTTTTTCCTGATTCATACTCTTTCTCATGTTATTTCGGTTGAGCGTTTTGAGCGGTTTTTGCAGATCTACATTTTTCTTGGTAGATTCAATGCTTAAAGTTCACGTATAACAATCTTGTGACACCAAGTTAGGTGTTTTTTACCTTTCCGTAGATAGTATTTGATTTACATCTGAAAAATTTCCCAATACCCTTGAACAAGGTATTGTGTGTTTACAGTTTTAGCAATGTTAATTTCTTGATATGCATGTATGTTTCAATAGAGGTAAATTGAATGTGAAGTGGGTTAATTACAGGGATTTGGAAGTGTTTTCCCATGCATGTTTTTTTATGAACGTTTGGTCATGCATAGGCTGTTAGGTTGCCTTGTTTTTCCCATTCCTAGTATTATAGGATGGAGTGTTCATTTATCTAACATGTCGTTATGTTGTAGACTGTTATCCAAGTATTACATGAGGTTTACTTTGGCCGATATTTATTCGCATGCTTGTTTGACTTACACATGATCGTGAGAACCAGGTGTAGTAGACCATAGGGAGAATAGACATAAGGGATTATTCAAAGTGTTTGTTTTTACAATTACAATGAGAGACCAGAGGGGGAATCAAAGTAATAGTTTCCTCAGAGTGTATGTAGTTCCTCGACATGGGCTACAGGGGGAATGTGACGTAAGTGCTTCCCCAGAGTGCCTTTTAGTTACTGATATGAGATGATAGGAGGAATTTATGGTGAGGGCTTCTTCAGAGATACTATGCTTATGCTGAACTAGAGGGGTTATACTATGAGTACTTCCCAGAGGGATGCCTGTTTTGATTTGGTTGAGCCAGAGGGGTTCAGCTAAGAGTACTACTCATAGAGTTACCTACTTTGATTACCTTCCTACATGATATATAGAATATGATGGAATTGAACTATGGAATTGTTTACTGTTGAGTACTTCCTTGTTTACTGATGAGTACTTCCTTGTTTACTTCTTCCTTTTACTTATTACCTGCCATATATTTACTGACAGTTAGGAAAATATGTTTGGGTGGTTACCTACTAGGATTTATTCTCACACCTTATTTGGGCCACGATTTTGAAAAAAAAAACAGATTATAATGTTGTAGGTATAGATAAGGGAATGCGCCCTTCTACATCAGGTACTTGACTTCTTGGAGCTGGAGATCATGGGACCAAGCTGAGGATTGCGATGTTGAGGGGTTTATTTGTTTTATTTTGTATATTGGTTTGGAACTGTATTCCAACATTTTTATTTGTTTGGATACTTTCCTAGGCATATGTATAATGCTCCATTCATTTATATGTGTGCATCAGTTTATTATTTCATGTCTTCCACTATTTAATTTTATATGGTATTATTACTGCTTCCGCTATTGTTATTTGTTTTACATCCATTGTGTTACTGTGTCAATGATGTCCTAGTTTCCCCACTATCACACCTAAGGCCATCGCTGCTAGTCGGCAGCCTCTGGCATTTGGGGAAATGCACTTGAGACCATGTGACCATCCTATTATGGGGCACATCTGGGCATCTTCTAGAATCAAGAAGATACAGCAAGCTTAATGTATACTTCAATTCTATTGGTCCTATGGATAAATTCAACAGTGCAAAGAAAATCCATCACCCCACTTGCCAATGGTGCAGAAAGAAGCACCCATGAAATTACCTAAATGAGATGAGGAAATGCATTAGGTGTGGAAGAGAAGGGCACCTGAACATTAAGTACTGAAAAGAAAAACCCGCAACTACTACTAAGTAGAGGAACACTCCATTTTACCCTCTGCGCATTTTTCATTGCATCAACTTCAAACAACCATGTAACCATGAAAATCATAACCATATGAAAAGGTTCGTTAAAGGAAAAAAACAACCTCCAAGGAAAAAATGGAGATATTTTTCCATCACTACCACTAAAATGAACTCCAAGAATGATGTGGTGATAGGTACGGTAGTTATTCACTCAAGAATAGTTAATGAACTTTATTATTCTGGTTCACCTTGTTATTTTGTATCCTGAAAGTTTAGTAGAACAATCGCAACACCACCACAAATCATAGAAGTAAATATTTTGGTGAGTACATCAAATGGGTCAATCATTTCATCCAATGAATACAACTCCTCCCCGATATAGTTTGTTGATTAAACGTCCCATAGAACCTCATCATACTCCCTATTGTGTAATTTGATGCAATTATTGGCATGGATTGGATTTCTTTATATGGAGAGCACATAAATATCTGTGAGAGGGAAATCACACTTTATATGGAAAATCGACCCCAAGTTCTATACAAGTGCAATGAATATGATGAATCTTCTTTAGCACCATCATATCAAGAAAGGATATTACTACCCTATGTGCATGCATATCTAGCTCATATGATATAGTATAAGGAAGAAACCGTCCTTTAAGACATTCCTATTGTGATAATATTACCTTATGTGTTTCCGGAGGAATTTCCTGGTCCCCCTCCTAGAAGAGATGTTTAATTATCAATTGATCTTATATGAGGGGAATTTACAATATCGAAGACTTCATATAGAGTGGCTATTATTGAGAATGAGGAGCTAAAGAAACTACTTCAAGTGACTCTGGATAAAGTGTTATATGCCCAAGTTCATATGGGGGGAACCCATCCTTTTTGTCAAGAAAAATTATGGGTCAATGGCCTTTGTATTGATTCTTGTGAGCCCAAAAATATCATGATAAAGAAAATGTATCATCTTCCCCGAATTGATGACTTGTTCAATCAGCAATGTGGAGCATAATATTTCTCCATAGTGGATTTTCGGTCCGGATATTACCAAGTAAATATGATGAAGGAGGATACCTCCAAGACTGCTTTTCGTACAATGTACGAGCAGTATTAATTCATAGTAGTGCCTTAAGACTCAATAATTCTCCAAAAATATTGATGGACATGATTAATAACGTCTTTATATATTAACTAAAAATATTTTTGGAAGTCTTTATAGATTATTTTTTAATATACTCCAAAACCAAGGAGGGGCATGAGGAGCATCTAAAAACTGTACAAGAGACCTTGGAATAAGGGAAGCTCTATGCAACGTACAAACCGTGTGAGTTCTGGTTAAAAGAAGTCTCATTCTTGGGTCATATTATCATAAGAAGTGGGATATCTGTGGAACCATTTAAGATAGGTGAAATTGAAGGTTGGATGAGGCCATCATCGGTAATGGATATATATAGCTTTCTAGGGTTAGTGGGATATTATCACCGATTTTTGAAAAATTTCTCATGATTTTCCAAACCCTTTTAACAACATAACTCATAAGGGAGTAAAGTTTTCATGGAATGATGAATGTGAAGATAACATACAAGAGTGGAAAAATAGGCTTATCACTGTGACCATTCTCACATTAACCAAGAGTGGATAACTTTTTGTGGTATTCAGTGACGCTTCCAAGAAAATAATGGGATGTGTGTTGATGAAAAATGAAAAATTCATTGCCTATGTTTCAATGAAATTTAATGTTTATGAGAAAAACTATCCAATACATTATATGGAGTTGGATTTAGTAATATTCTCTATGAAAATTTGGTGGCATTACCTCTTTGGGGAGAACTGTTAGATATATATAGACCACAAATGTCTCAAGTATGTATTCACATAGAAAGTGTTCACTATACACCAATGATTATTGTTAGAGCTGATCGGAGATGATGACTGCTAAATCTATTATAACCATGGTAAAGAGAATAATTTATAGGATGCTCTTTGTAGAAGGCACCCATTGATTCTATCATTTAGGAGAATTCAAAAGGATTCAATATTCCTAGATTTGATGAATATGGACATGGTAATTATAAATATTGTTAAATCCTTTCAAAAATATTCCTCAAACATCTCTTTTAGAAAGGTTAAATGATTCTCAAAAGGATGATGTGGAAATTCAAAAAGAATGTGGAACCTATTAGAAAAGGGAAATCCTATAAGTTTAATGTTAATGAAGAAAGAATTGTGAAATTTTGGAATATACTACATGTTCCATCAAGTACGGAGCTAAAGAAATAGCTTATTCATGATTCAAGTTGTTCAAATTTCTCCATTCACCTAGGAAGAAAAATGTTTTATCGAGATCTCCAAGAGATTTATTGGTGGGATAACATGAAGAATGATATCAATGAGTATATATCAAAGTTCTAGGTTTTCCAGCAAGTGAAGTCTGGGTGGTTGAAGTATTATTGGATGATTCAACCATTAACCATACCAGCATGGAAATATGATAACATCACTATAGACTTTGTCACCAGACATCCAAAAAATATAATGAAAACAATGTCACGTGGGTTGTTGTGGATCCTTTTACAAAGACTAAACACTTCCTTTAAATTAAAGAGTATTTGTCATTGGATCAATAGAAATTGATATATATGAGAGGAGTAGTATGTCTTCATAGAGTACAACTATCTATCGTATCTGATAAACACCCACGATTTATCTTCATGCTCTTGAAGAGTCTTCACCATGCTCGGAATACTGATATGAACATCAGTATTGATTATTAACCTCAAAATGACTTACAATTTGAGTGGACTATAAAAAAAATTTAGGACATGTTGATTGAAATCTCGATGGACATAAAAGTAGGATGTGATCAACATATTTTTCTAGTTGAGTTCACTTACAACATCAGTTTCCAATCAAGCATAAAAAATGGCTTATTATGAATCCTTTTATGGGGAGAGGTGAAAAACAACTGTATGTTGGGATGAAGTTGGGGAGCAGTAACACTTAGGTTCATAAATAGCTAAATAAATAGTGGAGAAGGTTAAGACCATTTAGCATCATAATAAATATTCTCAGAGTTGACAAAAATTCGATATTGATAATCATCAATGAGACATAGAGTTTTATGTCAGATACAAGGCATTCCTTCACATGTCACCATAGAAGAAAGTTATGAGATTTGGGTATAATTGAAATCGTATTCCAACGTACGTCATCCCTTTTGTGATTTATTGATCACATTGGATATGTGGCCTACCAACTAGCACTCCCACTGAACCTATCTCAAGTACATGATGTATTCCATGTATTACTATTGAGGAAGTAAATACCTAACCCATCACATGTACTCAATCCATAGGTGGTACCATTGGAGAATGACCTCTCATATGAAGAGAAGCTAGTGAAGATCATAGATTGTAAGGAAACATTTATAAAAAATAAGATAATTCCCCTAATCATGGTGTTGTTGTGAAACCACAAGCTTGAAGAAGCAATGTGGGAATCAGAGGAAGTAATGAAGCAGAGTTACCCGCATCTGGTTTAGTGTGGGAAAATGATTTTTTTGGAGACATCTATTAAAGGGGGAAGATTGTAACGACCCACACATTCTTTAATGAAAACTCTTCTTGATAAAATTAAATGTATTATTATAGATATATAAAACTTACAAACATACTTTGTTTTATGAATTTGTAATTTAAAATTTTGATAATAATTTGGACAATTGGTAATATAGTCATTAAAAAATAATCACATGATTAGTATTAATATAGGGATTTAACAAATCCAACTTAGTCAAACTAAGGAAGCGATAGCCTCGTCCAGTAGAACATCTCCATACGAATCGCATTTGTCGGATCTCAAAAAGGAAGTGGTGTCATTAGGCTTCTCTTTTCACCAATCCCAAGCTGAGCTTCAAAAAATTAAGCTCTAGAGGACCCTCCTATGAGGGAAGTGAATGTTGATAGAGATTACCACCCAAGTGATGTTATCTGAGCCACCCCAAGAGTCTGTCACCATCACACTCCATACCCATTGGTTGTATTTGAGTGTCATAAGGGATTATGTAACAAGACACTAGGACTATGATTATCTATATTCTTTTTTTATATATAATATACATTCATTATATTATTGGTACTTGGTAAATAGTTTTTAATGAAAAAATAGTATTTTTATTTAATAATCAATTAAGAATTATATTTTGATGAATACCATGCTCATTTATCTATCAAGGGTATTAAACATTATGAACATTTAATTATTGATTTTAGTGTTTCATGTATTAATTCCACCTTAATTTATCATTTAATATATAATGAAGTTTAATGAATCCATGTTATATGATCTGGGAGGCACAATTATGCATGAAATGACATTTTTAAGAAAGGTGCACCCTGATAGCGTTCCAATGAATTGGGTAAAGATTAGTATAATGGAACGTCAATTTAAATGAGGTTTTTCTATTTCTAATTCAAGTGTAATGAGGGTTTACTCATACTCCATGTGTAATGACCCTTGTATCATCCTAATACTATGTTATGTTTTGTTGCCACATTTCCATTCATGATAATTATGATATATCATGCCTTTATGTTCATGTTTCTCTTATTCTCTATTGATATGTCTATTTCCTAACATGTACTGTATTATACATTTTATTCCTTATTTACACCATTACTGGTCTTCATAGTTCACCCATTTCTAATACATGTCCTCAAGTCATCCTATGGAATTCTATGTATGAAGGATTGTGTGTAGTCATGTAAAAGATGTTTTCATTAAAGTTGTGTATTTCGTGTTTTATATTGGTATATAATGTTCATGTCAAAAAGACACTAGACCTCTTGATCTTCTATGTCATATATTGTGATGTTTTTATGTAATAAATCATGTTTATGTTTGTAATAAAGAGTAGGGCTGTTATATAGAAAATAATAATTTCAATTGTGCAACTATGATCCTTATATAGAATGCTTGTGTACATCTATA
Organism: Viscum album; assembly: GCA_963277665.1. Classification (NCBI taxonomy): domain Eukaryota; kingdom Viridiplantae; phylum Streptophyta; class Magnoliopsida; order Santalales; family Viscaceae; genus Viscum; species Viscum album. The sequence goes on along the minus strand of OY728165.1, from coordinate 1,707,609,109 downwards.
AAGCCACCTATTCCTATACACTATTTCTCAATGGTATATTTTATTCTCTATTTTAATATTGGAAATCATAATCCAATATTTAATTATATTTTATTGACCAAAACACCCTAATTCTATGATTTACCTTCTATATATAAATTCTTTTTTAGTATTAAAAAAACTCAATTTCATTGATTCATGCATTTTACAAATAATCTATTAAAATATAAAAACATCCGACCCTTATAATTTATCCTAAATGGGTATGAATTTTATATAGTGGAATAAAATTATTTTATAGAGGCACTCTTATTGGTTATATAAAATCAACTAGTTGAGATCCTCCTACTAAAGTGTTATCTCTATGATTTATGTAAATGATCGTTGTCATTCCTTGCGATTTAATTATTTTATTCTAATTGATGTCAATTCTAGTAGACTGTTTTTGAAAATAATAAATTAAAAAATTATTCAAAATATTAAATAGTTGTTTTACATTTGCAGTAAGTGAATGAAGTTACATAATCAATTAAAAATACACAGTTTATACTTCATATGTGATTTAATTTATCTTTCATCAGAAGGTAGTGATATATCATTTTTTTAATTTTTGGTTATGTGGTTGTGATAATCAACTACCCATCATAGGATATGGATTCCATATTTAATTTATAAAAAGATTTATGAAGGCCTAAAACAAATTTTTAGAGTGTCTTTAGAGATTATCTATCCCTAAAAAATACATACTACATTTAAAACCCATAGTTATGGGAATAACTACTTTTTAATGAATTCATTTGATATATTTTAGTTCAAAAATAGAGTTACCGATAAAAATATGTTTTAATTTTAATTTTTTGAAACATTTTACCAAAATAAATATATTCATAAAATGTCCACATATATAAATAACCTCATTCATAAGGTTTTGTGATTGTGGAACATCCGTAATCAGGTTTTAAAAAACAAACAACTCCATATATAGAGTTTCACAATTTTGTATCATCCTTTTCTAGGATGCATGTCCACATATCTTATTTATTAGTTATATTAATAGTTTTTTCATTAAAATACTATTATTCTATCATCATTTCTATGTAAAACCATTTTGGAGAAGGATTCATTAAAGTAATTGATCCAAGAAATAAAAAACCCCTAATAGAATTCATAATTCACCAAGCTTCAGGGATGAGAATTTTGAGAAGGTAAAATCAACATAATTGATCAAAAATATACAAAAATACAAAAATAATCCATTATAATCAGATCCCCTAATGGAATGTGTAAAACCTGGATCCCAAGTAGGCATATATAAACTATAAAATACAACAACACTTTCAATAATTATATAATTAATAGGTAAAATATATAAATCATGCTTTGATATTTATTATCATGCATAAACCACAAATATTATAATGATAGTCATATGATTCATGGATCTTTAATAAAAAGAATGTGAATTTCGAATCCTTAATAGGATATTAGAGTATGCTTCACCTCAAATACAAATACCAAAGGTCCCATCTAAAATTTGGAGAGGTATAATGTTTTTTATAATCTTGAGTTTCATAAGGTATCAATGAATTTTAGAAACCCTTAGAAATATCCCTCCATTATAATAGTATTTCACATGAGATTTCTCAAGGGGAGGGGGCCAGTCAATCAATTCAGACACTTTCCACCTCTGTTAATTATTGATGAAATGTGGATACTTTATAGTTGATGTTCATGACACCCCAACATGAATATTATTATTTTTTAATTTAATATATGATTTTTTATCAACATTTCTTGATTCTGGGATGATATATCGATATATCTATAGCCTTCATATGGATTCATGGTGAATAAGGTATTCAACTATATGGTTTATAGGAATCATTCACTGGAAAAGAGCCATAATGATGTGATGAGTTTTGAATTTTATGAGTCAGAGATATTCATTAACAAAATAAATGCCATATTAGAGATATGGTTGCTAAGTATTAATGAGTTTCCATATTTCTTAATTTTACTGTGTCTGGGTTTTTAAATTATCAATACAGTTTATCTTCTATTCATCATGTTCAATCATAACATAAGAAGGATTATCATCAGAAAACCTTAACTTATGAATCATTACATAGATAAAATTCACACATTTTACTTCTAAAACCTAATAAATCAACCAATTCATTAGTTTTACCTTATTTTTAAAATTAACTACATCATGGATTATAAATATTACCCACTAATATGGAATGATGATATCCTCTACCATGTATTTGTTAAATGTTATGATCTATGTGATGCATTAGGGATGCTGAGATGTGTTCAAGAAATTTATTAATATCTATTGAATATGGTTTGAGGTTTGTAGTATAATACATATGAGCATATGGGATATTTAAGTCTTATATAGGGTAATGGAAAGTGGAAAAGTCCAAAAATCCCATGATATGATTGTGTTGTCTCATAGTGGTGCACATTGGTTGGTCTAGTCATTTCAAAAAATGAGTGTGGATGGAGAGGGAATACTATGGATAGGGGTATCCTGTCATGAAATAGATATAGAATTTATGGAAAATGGAAATGATCTATATTTATGATTCCTATAAAAATGGTACACTCGAATATAAATTCTCAAATAAATTCTGAAACATCAATGAATATGGAGGAAATTCAATTATGAGTGTAGGTCACACCATGACTATACACTGGGGTCACTAGGTTGTCTAGTCCTTATCAATTTTTGTAGAGGTTTTATATGACATAAGGAGTGTTTTCTCAATTTCATGGAGGGTCCTCAATATGATGTTTTATCAGGATAATCCATTAATATGTTCATTTAATGACTGCTGTTATATTATAACCATTAGTCTACTTATTTATATTTTATAAAATTAACATTTTCAAAGTCTTAATAAAAAACCCTTGTAGTGACATTCAATGTTCATTAAAATATTATATTCCCTAATGGTGGTATCCCTTCTCATTAACATTTTAATTTTAGTTCTTCTATGGATCCCATTAAAATTTTAATGATGATTATGCATTGTATAATAATTTGGACTCATTCAACCCTCATCCTCCCCTATTTATTTTTTTTGCTTATTTTTTATGGTTGTGGAAACCATGGGTTGTTTTTTTTCAAATATATTTTTTTCTTTTCCATTTTTTCCTAATTATAAAGTAATGTATTTTCTTTCCCCTTTGTACGAGAATAACACCCCAGATTATGAATTCTTCATTTGAGGAGCATTTTCCAATTCATTTTATTTAAACAGAAATCCATATCTAAATTGTTTCTAAAAATTCCAGCCGGTTAATAGAAATGGGAAATTTAAAATAATTGAGGATGATTTGATTCAAGACATATTTTAATGTAGAATACAATTTTTTACAAAATATATTTTATAAACAAATGGTGTATTTTAATTCCAAAAAATAGATATGTGTTACTTTTATTATATATGTTTGGTTGAATTATTTTCCATTATTTTAATTTTAATGATGTATTTCTTAATATTTTTATTAATAATAATCAAAAAGACCAGTTTTCACAAGATTAAGACTATTTTTAAATTGAAAATATACACTTGGAATGATCTATTATTATATTTTATGATAAATAAAATGTTAATAAAATAATAAAAGTTGATAATATCCCCCTATGAGTGGATTATACCATTATATATTGTAGAAATTAATTCACTTCCCTTGGATTTAGATTCAACAGAAAATCAATTTTAGTCATTAATACACTCTTAAAATAATTTATTTTTATTTTATTATTATTTTGTAATTGAAATGATTTCTCTAGATATTTGATGTGATTTTTTTTACATGAGACAATCTATGGATCTCAGGATTTCATTACCTTGCTCCCATTAGTATTATTTAATTATTTTTGGAATTATATGGTTTTAGTATATAATGAATTATGATATTTTCATGTTGTCATCTCCCTTGTGTAATAATTATGAGTCAAAATGTGGTGTTAATGTGTGAATTAGTACCTTGATGTTTCCATATTATGTTTTTCTATAGTATGTGTTTTGATCAGTTTTTGATACCATAAATTTATCCTATTATAAAATTTTTAGAGCCTAATTTTGATAAAATAAAGAAATTATTTAATTTAGGAGGAATGATTTTTAGAAAAGATTTTTAGTGATTTTTCTAAATTTAAATTAAATCATTACATTCATATTATTATTTTTAAATTTGAATGAAGTGGGTATATATTTAAATATTATGCATAGAATGTGGAGATTTCCTTAAGATATTTTTAGTTATGATTCAATTAAATTAATGATGATTTTTGTTGATTTCCTTTATAAATTTATGTTATTTAATTATATTTTTCTTCATTCCTTATGTTATGATAGATGGTGTTCACACATCCAATTATATAATTATTAATTGGAAACTATTTTATATGATACAGTTTAATTTCAATAAATTATTTATTTTATTGTTAATAACATTAAAAGGGGAATTTCATTATTTTGAATTAGCATGAAGTGTTTTCAATGTATCCTTTTATATTTCCCAAAAATAATAAAAAAAATATTTGTTAAATCCAATATTCCTCAAAGGATACTTCATATTCTTTATAATAGTACATAGTAGGTAAGTTAAATTTTTTTGAAAATTATTTATTTCGATTTTTCGATTAAATAATATTTTCATGGTGGAGATTATATCATTAATTCATAAATGTGTATTGGATTATTTTTCTTTTGGATTTCAATAGGAAATGGAAGATTCATTATGTATTTCAAAAGTGTGTCGTGATAGGAATTTTTCATTCTACGTTTTTCAAATTTTTTTTAATTTAACTTATGGTTCAATACAGAGTTTTAATCGAATAATTCAACCATGGAGAAAAAATTTAATTTAATCATTATAATTATCATGGTTTGGGATTTTCCAAATTTCTAGGTGGTGTAAAACGTTTTTATAAAGCCATAATAAATTATAATTTTTGTTTATGGGTTTACATTATTAAAAAAATTATCATAAAAACCATTATTTATTAATATGAGTTGGATTTTATATTTCATTATTAAAATTCAATTCATAGTTGGTGGCCATTATAGTGAGATATTTTATCTATTATGGGATTAACTAAAATAGAGTGAGGTTTATGTCATGTTAAAAATTAAAAAATATGATTAATAGTTTCAGATAAACGACTTAATAAATTGTAAAACAAAATAGAATTGGTATACTAGTTAATTTTATCGACTGCTATGATTTATTAATGATTTCCAATGTTTCCATCATACATATACTATGACACGATTAGATCTATTTTATTTTTCCCCATATTCACTCTTAAAATAAACAAGGATATATATGTATTCCATTAGAAACATAATGTATATATTAGATGTATTTTTAATAGTTTATTTTTGGTTAACATAGAGAAAAATATCCATTTGAAGATAAATATTGAAAATTTTATTTTTTTAAAATTTGGTCTTTATTAATTAATGGGGGTATTATTTATTTATCAGTGTGTGATTTTTAAAGTCATTATTATATGAACAGAATGTTATTTATCCATCCATTTGACGTTGGAATGAAATAATGTGTATTTAAAAAAATGTTTGATAAAAACAGTAATGTATGTTAATTGATTTGTATATATTGATTCTATGTGTTTTAGAAAATTTCAACTAGTATGTTTTTTCCGTAAATAGGCTTAATGGGTTTCTGATAGGGGTGTAACTGAAATAATAACCTCTTTTAAATATTCTAAATTTTAAATTCAACCTCATAGGATAATTTATGTGTATATCATGTCATATTTATCTCTGTCTGTCTAATATTGATCATATCATATACAAAGTCACATAATACAATGATTCTTACATGCTTTAATTATGAAAGTGTATTGTTTGTTGTAATAGGCTGTTCTAACCAATATCATATTATCCACTAAAAACAAGTTGTTACATCATGGATATGACTTCCCCAACTATAGAACCCAATATGAGAGAATCCTAGTTTTGCGACTGGCTATTTGTCAAGGGCTCGTTACACTTTCACAAATTCATCTTGATGATGGAATATTTATGAAGAGATAAACCCTCATCCCAAATAGTTCATAATGAAATAATACTTGAAAGGTGAAGGATGGAACATCAGAAATAACATTGGCGCATATGTACAACAAACATTGTGAAATGAATATGCACTAGTTTAAAAAACGTTTAACACGTTGGCATTTTTCACGTCGGTTCTATATAACCAATGTGCAAAGATGTAAATATCGATTTATCATGTCATTTATTTTATAACCGACATGATAAATCGATGAGGATTCATTTTTTACTTTAGTTATAAAATAACCAACATTGAAAATACTGATAGTAGATTTTTCACATTGGTGATTTTATAACCGACGTGATTGAGAAAATCTAAGCACTTTATCACGTCGTTTATAAAAAGATCTGATGTGAGATAGCGCCATTTATCACATCGGTTATGAAATAACCAAAGAGATAAATTATTTTAAACATAGGTTATTTAATAAATGATGTTTTAAACATAAAAAAATCGTTTATCACTTCGGTTATTAAATAACCGACGTGATAATGATTTTAAATGATTTATCACTCCTTGTATTCTGTCATTCTATTTTCATCAATTGGGAGACATGCGACTCACCTCTCCCATTCGAGAAATCATGAAATGATTCTTAGAAGTCATTCTATTCAACCTTTTTCTTTCAACATCATTAATCATCGTTATTGTCACCAGATCTATCTGGTCGACTCACAACACTCATGTAAGCCTCAAATGGCCCAGTTTCATTTTTTAATTTTCACGATGACCTAAACAAATTTTTTGAGATTTTATTATTCTATATTTTTTCTTTATATCATGGTATGTTTCATAGTGTTCATTAATATGATGCTAAATTAATTTCTGGTAAAAGAAACCATGGTAGTGATATCATTAAATTTTACGATTTTGTGTGTTCTATCATGTGTCTGTTCGCGTACAGGGGATGTACAAGGGGGTGGGGGCTGTCCAAGTTGGTGGGGGTGTCCATGGGTGGGGGTTTTCCAGGGGTGGGGGTGTCCAATGGGTGGAAATGTGGGTGGGGGTGGTGTCTAGGGGGTGTGGGGGCTATCCAATTGGGTTGGGGGTCTCCAAGGGGTGGGGGTGTCCTGTGGGTGAGGGGGCTATCCAAGGGGGTAGGGTTGTCCAGGGGGTGGGGAGTGTCCAAGGTGTGAGTGGGTTGTCCAAGGGGGTAGGGGTGTCCAGGGTTGGGGGTGTCCAGGGGTTGGGGTGCTGTCTAGAGGGGTGGGGGTTGTCCAGGGGTGGGGGGCTATCTAGAGGGTTGGGTGGGGGGGTTGTCTAGAGTGCTTGGGGGGGCTGTCCAGGGGGAGTGGCTTTCTAGAGGGGTGGGGGGGGGGGGGGTTAACCAAGTGGTGGTGGTTTCTAGGGGTTTCCTAGGGGTGGGGGTGGTGTCCAGGGGTGAGGGTTCTTTCAAATGGGGTAGGGGTGTCTTGGGGTGGGGGTGGTGTCAAAGGGGTGAGGTGGCGGTCCAGGGGGTGGGGGTGTCCAAGGGGTTTCCAAGGGGGTAGTGGTGAGAGGTCGTGTCTAGGAGGGGTGGGGGTGTCCAGGGGGAGGGGTGGTGTTAGGGGTGTGAGTGGGTTGTCCAGGGGGGTATGGGGTGTCTAGGGGGTGGGGGGTGTCCAGGGGTGGGGGTGTCCAGGGGGTGGGGGATGTCTAGGTGGGTGGGGCTGTCTAGGGGTTTGGGGGCTTTCTAGAGGGGTGGGGAGGCTGTCCTTGGGGGGGGGGGGGGGGTGGTTGTCCAGTGGTTTGGGGAGGGGTTGGGGTTGTCTAGAGGGGTGGTTTGTCCACAAGGGTGTCTATGGGGGTATGTATGGTGGTGGTGTCAATGAGGGGTGGGTGTCTAGGGGGTGGGGTGGTTTCCATGGGCGTGAGTGGGCTGTCCAAGGGGGTGTGGGGTGTCCAGGGGGTGGGGGTGTCCAGGGGGTGGGGTGTGCAGGGGGAGGGGGCTGTCTTGGGGGTGGTTCTATCCAGGGGTGGGGGTGTAAAGATGGGTGGGGTGTCTAGGGGGTGGGGGCTATATAGAGGGTTGGGGGCTATCCAAGGGGCTGTCCAAGTGGTTTGGGGGCTATCCAACGGTTGGGGGGCTGTCCAGAGGGGTGGGGTGTCCAAGGGGGGCAGGGGTGGGGTGGTGTCTAGTAGGGATGTGGGTGTCCAGGGGGTGGGGTGGTGGCTTAAAGGTGATTTGGCTGTCCATGGGTTATGGGGTGAGCAGGGGGCGTCCAGAGTGGTTGGGGGCTGTTCAGGGGTTGGGGGTTGTCCAAGGGGGTGGTGGTGTCCAAGGGGGTGGCAGGCTGTCCAAGGGGGTGTGGAATCCATGGGTTTGGGGCATGTTTTCTAGGTTCGTGGGGTTGGGGGGTGTCATGGGGGTCAGTGGGTTGTCCAAGGGGTAGGTGTGTCCATGGGGGTGGGGGTGTCCATGGGTGGGGGCTGTCTAGGGGGTGGGGGATGTCCAGGGGTGGGGGATGTCCTGGGGGTGGGTGATTTCTAGAGGTTTCAAATTGTTGGGATCTTTATAATTTTCAGTATTAAATGTATTCATATTTTAATATTTATACTTCAGATTTATTTTTTATGGAAGGGTGAATTTGGTATCTATTTTCACCATGATATATTCTTTGTCTACATTAAGAAGAAAGGATCCAATATGAATTTAATATTGTTACATCGAACTATATTTTCATTTTAAAATCAATTTCATGCATTTTTTTTAAATACGCATTGATTCATTTTATATTTCAAAATTTTTTACATTAAAATTATGATATTGTACATATAAACTTATATTAGTATTATCATAAAAACATGTATAATTTTGACATTTTTTATAAGTAATAATTACTCAATGTTGGATTACGACACATCGAACGTGTATTGAATATGAGTAATGTGTTGATGACTTTTTGGAATTTTCTAAACACAATGTTCCAAGAAGTGACATTTTTTTCTTTCCATGCCCGAAATGTTAGAATTTGAAGAAGTTGAAAAGTATAGAGATCAAATATCATCTGATTTTTCATGGTTTTAAACCAAGTTACATCCATTTTATTTGGCATGGTGAAACTAGAAAGAAGGTCTAATCTACTGCTAATGATGATTCACAAGATGGTAACTCTGATGGAATTTAAGAAATGATTTGTGATATTTCAGTAGAACAAATTGATATAGAACCAACAGTTGTGCATCTATATGGTGATGCTGAAAAACCATTGTATCCTGGTTGTACGGATTTTACGATTTTGTCTGTAGGGTTAATATTGATTAACATAAAGATGAAACATGGATGGAGTGACATAATTTTTTATTGAGCTACTAGAATTGATGAAAGACATTATTCTAAAAGAGAATGATCTTCCAAATTCACATTATATGGTCACAAAAATATTATGCATGACGGGATTGGGATACAAGAAAATATATGCCTGTCTGAATGATTGTATGATATATAGTAAGGAATATTAATTTCTATCAGAGTTTCCTAAATGAGGGACATAACTTTATAAGTTGAATGAAAAATCACAGGATGATGTAGAGATTACAAAGATCCCTTCCATGGGATTTTTGTATCTTACTATAAATAATCATTGAAATGTTTATTTGTTAATTCACATGATGCAAAAAGGATAATATGGCATGCTAATGAGGAGATATGTGATGGAAAAATACATCATCCAGCAGATTTTTCAGAATGGAAGAAAATTGATGAGCAATCTATTATATTTGGAAATGAAATTTGAAATCTCAGACTAGGGTTTTGCATAGGTGGAATGAATCCATACCGAAACCTCAGTAGCATACATTGGTTATGGCATGTTTTATTGGTAATTTACAACCTCTCTATTTAAGATTGTAAGAATCACAAATATGTCATGTTGAGTATTATGATCTCTGGTCTGAAGCAACCCAAAAATGATATTGATATTTTCTTGTCACCATTGATTTATGATTTGAAACTTTTATGGGAGGATGGTATTAGGGTGTATGATTCTTATAAAATGGAATATTTTCAAATACATGCAGTGCTTATGTTCACTATAAATAACTTCCCAGCATATGAAAATTTGTCTGGATATAGTATTAAAGGGCATAAAGCATGTCCAATTTGAAAACAACAGACTTCATATTGTTATTTACATCATTGGAGGAAATCAGTTTACATGGGTCCTCAAAACATTTTTCCTATGGATCACACTTATAGAATACTAAAAAATGCATTCAATGTCTCACACAAATATGATATTTCACCATAACCTATATCCCCTGATATATATTTTGAGAGGGTGGAAAATCATGATGTGATATTGGGAAAGACACAAAAATTTGGTAATGATAGTAATATTTGGAAGAAAATGTCAATATTGATTGAGCTACCATATTAGGGAAATCAAGATGTTAAACATAATTTTGATGTCATGCATGTGGAAAAGAAAATCTCCAACAGTTTTATTGAAAAATTCTTAGATATTAATGGGAAAAAAGATGGATGGAATGCAAGATTAGACTTACTATCAATGGGAATAAGTTTGGAGCTAGCTTCCACTCCTAATTGAAGATGAATAGTTCTTCCCCCAGCCTGTCATACATTATCCAAGAGTGAGAAAATTATCTTTTGTCAGTTTCTTCAAATATATCAACATGCCTCAAGGTTATTCTTAAAATGTAAATTTTTTTGTCTCATTGAAGGATTTGAAGTTGATAGGTATGAAATATCATGATTGTCACTTCATGATACAACAACTTCTACCAGTTGAATTGCATGGAATATTGCCCATCCATGTCAGAAAGACTATAATGAAGTTGTTTTATTTTTTCAATTCTATTTGTATTAAGGTGATTGATGTGAATGATTTGAACATTTTGTAAAAAGATACATTTTCTATACTTTGTCAATTGGAAATGTATTTTCCTCCATATTTTTTTGATATAATAATGCATCTAATGATTCTTCTAGTTTGAGAAATATATCTTTGTGGACCTGTATATCGTTTTTGGATGTATCCTTTTGAAAGGTATATGAAAATACATAAGGGGTATGTTAATAATTCATATCTACCTGAAGCCTCCATTATTTAAAAGTATATTTCTGAGGAGGTTGTAGAGTTTTTTACGAGCTACTTGGTTGTGGAAGAGCACATAGGTTTGCCTCCATCTCTTAGCGAACGAGTTAATAATGTGGTAAAGGGGAATCAAGGCTTGAAAGTCATATATTTGTCTGCTGAACCAATGAAGAAGTTAAAATTACACATCTTGAATATCATAGCTGATGCTCAACTATATATCACATTGCATATTAATTATTTGAAACAATTCCATTCAAAGAAGAAACAAATGTGTATTTTGAATGAGCATAAAAAAACATTTCTATCATGGTTTAAAAAGACCTCACTTGGTAGATCATTTGTATCAGAGAAATTAAAATGGGTAGTGGGTGGACCATGTTTAAATGTGATAACATGGTCTAGTTATGACATTAATGGCTATAAATTTCATACAAAAGCTCAATACAACAGAAGTGCAGTTTAGAATAGTGGTGTGTTTGTGTTTCCAGAAGAAATGAATTTTTCATGTTCTAAAGACAAAAATAGAATTTCTCCATCAAGTGAATATTATGGAGTGATTGAAAAAATATGGGAGGTTGATTACTTTAAAATTAATGTTCATGTTTTTAACGTTAAATGGTTTATCGGTTACAACAGTGTCAGACAGAATGAATTTTGAATGACATTTGTTAATCTGAATTGATTGGAAGAAACAACTGATTATTTTATTATAAAAAAACATGTAAAAAAAATTATATGTAGTTGATCAATCGGATATCCAGTGGGATTTTGTTTTACAAGGGAAAAATGATATTTTCGTGAGGATCGACTTGATGAAGTTGCTGATTTATGTGATATCCATACTTCCATGGAAAGATTAGAAGAACATAACGATGATCATGTTGAAGACAAGGTTTGTTCCATAAGGAACGATCATGACGAATTAATTTGAAAAAACAACCAATTTGTACATTCCTAATATTACCGGTATCGTATGTTTATTTCTTGATTACATTTTTTATTTTCTTAAAATTTTTGATATTGAATGTTTTTTAATACAACTCCTATTAAAACAAGTAAGTAGATGTTTTTTTATTTTTATTTTTAGATTTTATTTTAACACAATTACTATTAAGTAAATTATATATCTATTATTTTTGTTGAATGAAAATTAAAATAATATTTTTACCATATTTACCATGATTACTATTCGGAAAAAATCCCTCAACGTATCATTGATGCATTTTTGAGGTGATTGTGTTTGATGACAAAGTGGACATCTGATTGGTGATTGTTGACAAAGCAAAACAATGACATACAAATTTTTTGACAAAGAGTATTTCATGATGGAATGTCGAGTTCAAGAGCTGAGGTCAACGATCCATATTTGATTCAAGAACGTCGACAAAAGGAATGGATGATCTGGAGGCGGTACAAAAGAACAGATACAAGGTGGCGCCGTTTTGCAGTGTTTGCCAAATTTTTGGGCCTGAAAATTGAAAAATGAAGAAAAGTAGTTTTTGGAAAAGGGACTTGCACGCCGTGGTCTTGGACGATAGGAATCTTTTGCGCTATATGTTTTTGAAGATCATATCATCAAAACTTGGAAAAGGGATAAGGATCACGCAAGTATTTGTGTTGGTCGCGCAAGTGACTTGCGCGCCTTGAAAGTGACTTGCACACCGAGGCCTTGGAAGCTTGATAACTTGCGCGCCTATGGTTTTTCAAGATCAGAAGATCAAAAAATTACAAAGGAAAGAGGTTCACACATGTTTGGAATTGGGTCGTGCAAGTGACTTGTAGGGGCAGACACCTGCACACTGATATGTGCGCGCCGAAGGGAGACTTGCGCACCGTCGCATAGGGTTGTCAAATTTCCTCTAAATACTGGACCACCTATCCTCATTCTTCACCGGAGATCAAAACATTGAGAAATCAGAGCTCCCATCATGCATGTGTGGTGGTCGCGCAAGTGGTGTGTGATCGCACAGGTGGAGTTGCGCACCAGTGTGAGGAGTTTTACGCTAGTGTGAGAAGATGCGCGCCGGCTGGTAGTTGTGCACCATTATTGGTTTGGGCTAAAAAGGAAGAGAGTCGCGCAATATTGGAGTTGAGAAATCTTATGTCATGCAAGTGTGTGTGGTGGACTTGCGCGCCCGTTGAGACTTGCGCGCCGATACTTGCACGCCGAGATTGACTTACACGCCAAGTAAGGTTTATTTCTAGCTGTGATTTTCAGGCTGCGTGGAAGCTGGAAATTTCCACGATACCTTAGGTTCAAAGAGAGATTTATCTATGGGTGAAAATTGGGATTCAACAGACCATCTACTTATAGAGGAAGATGCATTCCTTCATTCAAATAAAGTGACTTACAAGTCTATAAACTCTGAGTGGATCCTTTCCAGAGCAGTGAGCGAAGGAATAGGAAGAAGGTGATCCTCTCCACCGGCAGTGAGCCAGAGAGAGAGAAACAGGGAGGGACACTTGGGAAAGTAGTGAGCCAACCCTAAACATTATAAAGGCAGTGAGCCTGGGACGGAGTGACTGTGACTGATCCTTGAAAACCACACCTAGTGATGTTTAGTGGAATTTGGTACGAGCGACGAGTTGTCGGCGTATGCTCCTTAGACGTAGCCCTTAGTGGTGAACCATGTAAAATTTTTGTGTCTTGTGCTTTCTTTACATTCTGTTTTTTTTGTGCAATAGGAAAGTGAGAGAAGAGTGCTTTTATTAATTGAGAAACAAGATCAGAATGAGCGTTAATTTAAAATTAGTCATACCCTGATTCACCCCCCTCTCAGGGTATTCCGCCTTCTGGACCTAACATTTACCATGTTTACCATGTTTACCATGTTTACCATGTCTTCCATGATTACGATATTTACCATTGTTTAACTTTATTACCATATTAACCATGTTTACTGTTACATATTTTAGTACAATTTTATATTTTCTATTTACATTAGTATTGTAAGATTAGAATTAGTATATTTGTGAACTAATGTTTGTTTTTTTATTTGACGGATAATGAAAGATCAATAATTTGATCAACCACATGATTCTAAATATTAGCATAATGATCATACCTATAGGGAGGATCATTCAAATGCTCGTCTTGATTTTCCCCAATCTTCCACATGTGTTATCACATAGAATACTATTTCAAGAGCTGGAAAACGTGGGTGCACACATTTACCGAAATTATCACTTACTCGTACACACCACCAGAGGATACTCATTGAGTTTGATGAGAGTGATATTCCTAGAGGTACAAATGAAAATTATTTTAAGAGTTTTTTATAAACTCAGGGTAAGAGAAAAGTACGCATTTTTAATGATGATAGGGGAAGTGTGGAAAAAGAGATAATATATCAGTTGTGGGAGACGATTTTGGTAAGATCCTTGTCTATATTTGTTTATTCATTAAATGTTTCTAGTATATATAATATTCTTAACCTCTTATTTATCAGATGAAATATGGTATTTCTAACACTAGAGGAGTCAGTAATAAATTATTATCGATGGGTGTTAGGAGATGGAGGGATTCCAAATCAACACTATCATTTGATTTCATTTTTGGTCATAAGAGCCATGACAATCCATGTTATATATATCCTTTAATAGATGTGGACACATGGAAACAGTTTGTTGAAAGTAGAAGAGAAGATTCATTTTTTGTAAGTGAAATGTAAAATTTTCTAATATTTCTTATATAAATGATCTTATTAATGTTTTTTTAATGATTTATTATTCTTAATTTATAATAAACATGGAAATATCATCAGGAGATCCAATCTAAAAATGTATACCCTCATAGCTTATCTCGGGGAGGGTATACAATATTGGAAGAAAAATGATGGTGTAAAAATTAAAAAAAAATTGAGAGATGAGTCTTCAATCTCTAGAGAGGTGACCCCTCAATCCCCTCCATCTAGACATGAAAAATGGAAGATAGCTCAAATGGTAAAAAAGGGAAATATCATTCGGATGATTTGAGAATCGTAGTTTAGAGTATTATAAGATATTTATATTATTTATTTATGTTAACTATATTCTTCATTTAATTTCAATCAATACGGAAATGTTCAATTAATTAACACAGGATTACTTTGAGAAGTAGAGCTCACAGGGGGTATTTACAGCTGTAGGGAGGCAAGATATTTTATCTTCATCATTGGGAAGGCCCGAACATCCTGGCCACGTATGAGGATATCCGACAGGTGTATTTGTAATAAAAGTGTCACCACATTCCTTAACTTATTTCATTGAGAGTGTTTATAAAAAAATAGAATCCTTGAGGCTGATGTTCATAATATTAATGCGATGATGGATGAAAATCATAGAGAATCGGTACAATCTATGTTTTCAGACATGCAAAGACAATTTCAGACTACAGCTCCCACACATCCACTTGCCCTTTCAAAACCCATTATTTATCCACCACCTCTTCCAGTAGCACCCACTTTCCCACCCCAGCCTACAGAGACCATTTTTTCCAACTCTTCCACTGCAGCTTACTACATATTTCAATTTTTATTTTGATTATCTGAAACATCATATAGTAGCATATGGGCTAGTATATTGTATAGGAGATACAGTTCATCATCAACTGATTGAGGTAGAGTATCATAGGGTCATTGTACATGATATTATTAATATATCAGCTCGATGACCATTATCCACAGACGAGGTGATGACATTTGGACATAGTATCAACTATTTTTTAATTTGGCCATCCAGACTTATATAACTCATTTCCATTGAGGTATGTATGTTATATTTTCTATTTATTTATTAAAGTTGTTTTCTCGTTTTAAAACTAATATATTTACCTATTTATTATTTCAAGAATACTTCTAAGGTAAATAAATACTCTATAGACAACAACTAAGTCAAATGGTGATGACATCAGATAAAAATTCTAGTAGTCTTGACAGATCGTCAAGATATTCAAATTTGGTAGAATATCATTATGAGTTTCCAATGGAAGCTCATGTTTGTGGATGTGCAATAAATGTTGGGATTGTGAAAACTGATATGATGGTTCTTGTTACTGGAGATAATTTGGGCATCAACATGTTGATATTTTTTTCCATGTATGTGTTAACACGTTTCCACTATATTATATATATATATAAAATGTATACTTATTTTTGTTTTGTATTCGGTATCTTTATAAAATGTGTGAGAATAATGAGTGGAAATATGTATATGGATTCATGGACCCACATTTGATTTCACCTGAGGCACATGCATTGGATTAAGAACAAAGAATGCTTTATATTGCTGAACGATTTGAACATAATATAATCTCACAGTTTTGGTTGATGCCTTTTTTTGAGAGGTATGAACCACATCTATGGAAAAAAGTTCATTAACATTTAACATAAAAACCCAATAACATTAATTGTTCTTTTATCAATGATCATTGGATGTTAGGGTTTTTTCCAAAGGGAGAGAACAATTTATTGGAAATGCTCTGTCCATTGTGATTGTAGGGTCCTTAAAAATACACAATGGATAATGAGAATCCTTCTTAATACAAGGGAGGTTCCACCCAATTTACCCCCAAATGAATTGGGAAGGTTGGTAAATATTCAAAGGATTTTCCCAATCCGCACCGGTCCACAAACTGGTCCAATGACTGCAGAACGCAGCCTGTTCTATGAATAACCCCCTCCGTGTACCGTTGTCGTTCGCGGAATGGAGGCGGAGAGCCTCTGCGGGTGCGAAGCAGGATGGGTGCCAAGCCGGTACACCGTCACGAACCGCCCCAACTATGGACCACGTCGACCGGCCCAGACCGCATCCGCTGTCGTTCACGGAATGGAGGAAGAACCCTTCGCGGTTGCGAAGCACTCCTCGAGGTTGGTTTGGTTCACGGGGGAGATGTGTTCAATGCCCCCCACGAGTTGCGGATTGACCAAGTCATCTATAAGCTGGGTTTCTGATCATGGGCTTCCAAAAAAGGTACTGCATGACAACATATACATCTTTTACCCACTATATAAAAGGAGAACGAGGGGGGAAAGGAAAGAGGATTTTTTGGGGAGATCAATCAGATTCGGGTAGAAGGGTTTAGAAGGAAGGATCATAGGATTTTGAGAACTGCGAGTGTTCCAGTTCGCAAACCAGAACAGGTATGAAATAAGAAGCAAATTAATAAGGAACTGAAAACGCATAACAACTTGGTGAACAATGAACTTATAATAACAAAGGAAAGAATACCGCGATCCATTGCCCCTCCATGGATGTACTCCCCACAGACCAGGGAGTTTATGCCCCTTTTCCAATTCGGCGCACCGCATAACACCCTCCTACGTGGGCGAAACCCCGACAGATGAACACCTAACCGGCGTTGCCCTTGGCCGCTGCTGCTCGCATGGACCCCTCCGTGTAACAATCTAGTATGCGGGCCGAACCCAAACCTGCAAACCACCCTTGTTCACGGGATGAAGACCAATCCGCGAACCACCCCGGTTCGCGGAATTCCCATCAGTCCGCAGACCACCCTGGTTCACGGACGGCCTCTCCGGCTACGTAGCACCTCCCTACGTGAAGGGTTACACCACTAATATACCTGTGTGGCATGCCAGATCCTTTGGTGTTCCCATTCCCCAATCCAGCTAAAATCCCTACATTCCAGCCTGAGCCCCCACAATCCCCTCATTGGTCCATTCATCGGCCCCGAGCCGAGGCTTACACCAAATCCACCGGAACTGTGTGGTGTAACCTTCAGGTGCATCAGCACGCCGTTTTGAGTTCACATACCAAGGGTAAGTGAGGGAGAAGGGGTTTCTCCGACCCTTGAGCAGATTTCCGAAGCATTCCTGGTTTCCCATTCACACGGTAATGCGAAGTCCAAGCCCGGGAGTCCCTTTCTGCCCCTCCACTTGTTTGGGAAGGGGAACTTCTCCCCTCCTCGGGGCATGGAGGGAAACCCATAAGAAGGAATCCCCCATGCCCCTCTGTACATCCCCACGACCATGGCCATGGAAGGGCATAGTGGGGAAGGTTGTTGCTCCATCCCTCTTTGGGACCAAGTCCCTCTCCTGCTGCGCTTTGTCACAATAGGAATCCACCTTGGAGTAAGCCTCGACATTATGGTCTGCCTCTATGCATAAGACCCACTCCATTTTCCATGGACTCACCTTTTGCGACATGATCTTCTGGTCCCTAAGGCCTCTTGTTTCTCACACCGAGCATGACTCACGTGGTCTTAGAGTAAGCATCGACCATGGTATCTTCTCTTGGGCCTCCTCAGAGTGTAAGCCTCAATCCATTCCTATGGGTCTCCTCAGAGTGTAAGCCCCGAATCCATTCTTATGGGCCTCCTCAAAGTGTAAGCCCCAATCCATCACTATGGGCCTCCTCAGAGTGTAATCCCCAATCCATAACTATCAGCCTCCTCAGCGTGTAAGCCCCAATCCATCACTCTGGGCCTCCTCAGAGTGTAATCCCCAAGATAATGTGAACTACGAGGACATTGATTCCCTACCACATGGATACGTAGGAAGCCTCCATGAGGTTCAACCCCGATCACCATCGGACCCCCGAGTCCACATTCACTTTAGCTCCCGACACTTTTATTCGAACTACATGGACGTTGATCCGTGCCTCCCAGGCAGGGTACATATGAATCTTCCCTAAGGATCAAGCCCAATGACCAGTCGATCTGACTATCTTCACGTTGGTTCACCGCACCACTCTTAGTGCCTCCTTAATCAGTCCAGACTCATCGGGGTCATTAATGCAACAAGGGATGGTAAACCTCAGGCATAAGTGATTCTCAACCTCTATGTCTAGCTAACCATTTCCAACCATGAGTAATCTGTGGATACTATAATTGGGTATAAACCAAATATTCATGAACAAATAAACACTTCTTTAATCTATAAGAGAGTCATGGAAAAGGAAGTAATTCCCCCAAAAAGGGTGTGATGAGCCCGACACCCCATCCTCTCGACCAATGTGAGTTCTTAAGCGTCGTTGGCCAAACCACCCAGCGAATGTCTACCTTTGGAAAGCAGGTCCACGTACCGTCAGATATGAAACCATTGGGCATTTTGAAACCAATCCGAAACAAAAAATGGTGAACCGGACGTGAATCTTTATCCAAGCATGATTGATTCAACCTAATCCCACATTGTTACCCCTTTATAATCACAAGGAGGGACAAGAAAGGACATTAATTATGCATGGGATCATGAGATGCTGCTTTAACGAGTTTGATTTTGGTATTTGTTAAAATGTTTTACATGTACCACACATAACTCCTTTCAATCCAATGGCATCATGAAGGAAATCACAGGTGCATGCTTCCAACAACGCAATGACAGGACATCCTCACCAACGGAGGACCACATCACCTACCTAGAATCTTCAACGCTGGGTCTCGGATACAATGATCTGAGAGTACCACATGAATGGTACTCTCCCGACGGTGGAGGCGGCCATGCATGCCCTTCAATCTGCAAGGAACTGCTGGTCACCCAACCAGCAATGGCCACAAAGGTAGATCCAGACGGCCCCGGTTGCTATCTCCAACCGTTTCGGGATTCTATCCCCAGAGCGAGACAACACCTACCTCCCTTATCTGAGGGAGGCAGATGAGGTAGACATCGAGGACATCATCCCCGCTGAATGGGGGTTCCTCACCAAGGCCCCCGCCGGAAGACGTCATCGTGGTCACGCTGTGACTCAACATCCTCACACTCAAGAGGATGTAGCCCCGAGGAGCCAGGCCCACACTCCCCGAGCTCCGGCCCCTCGGACCGCCCGACGAGGTTGGAAAACCTACAACTAGGGACCAGTCAGCACTCTTGTCCTTGAGGAGGAGTTCCATTCCCCAGTCACGGAGACATATCACGAACACGCCCAAATACATGTTCGCACCTCCAAAGCCAGCCATCCAGACATGGTGGCCTGCCATCCAGACATAGCGGCCTCAAATGAGTAGGCGTACATCCATGCCGATCTCCGTCAAGACCGTTGCTCACACAGGACGACAGTTACCGGGAAGACACCTCTCCTTGCCCAGGGGCGTGAAGCCTAACAACCCGACATGGTGGAAAACCAGCGCTTGCAGGACCTACTCCTAGAGGATGCTCTTGACTCCTACCATCCCGATATGGTGGCGATCAAAAAATCCCACCATCTAGATGTGGTGGAAATTAATTTGCAGAAACGTATCCCAGACAACAAAGGCCACCGACTCGATACAGTGGGAAACCAACATATGCAGGGCCAGCTCCCTGTAGATGCAAGTAAAATACGCCATCCTGATGTGGTGGAAAACGTAGAGATATACCTGCATATCCCAGCCCAGGGGCAGATTCTTTCACATTCCCCGACACAGGATAATTGTCATTACCCACTGACCACCGGAGGACTGGAGTAGGATATTCCTACTCCGATAACAGAATGGGCCTTCATACCCATTCCAGCCAAAGATGTCTCTCTTCATATCCTGACAATGATGTAGGAGCAGTTATCTATCCCAGATTATATCTTGCAGACTTGCCAAAATGTTATTGCATCAGCGGCAACAACAAGGACTTGGGCCCATGAGCCCGTCTCCCCAATTGAGGTGACTCTTCAAAGAGACGAGATAGACATTTTCGGAGTAGATCTGCATCCCTGCTCCCACCCAAGAGGGTCGCCGGCCATATTCTGCGATGTAAGGGCAATCAGATTGAGAAGCTTCACTCGTTCCAACCGGGGGGAACTCGTCCATCATAGTGGATGCTCCATAGTAGGAATATATCCCTGCTAGAGGTCATGATGTTCGTCGGCATGTCCCGGCAACATCACGGGACCCAATTAGATAGGGACCCAAAGGTGAAGGTCGTTGTCAACTACAGATGGTCCCTGTTGCCCGCAAGAAAGCACCCCGAACGCGCGGAAGGCACCAAAAAATAAAGAGCTGGTTCATGACTTCGCTCTGCTGCAAGCTGGGGTTCCCGATACCGCTAAATGTATATCAAAGGCTCAGAACCCTGCCCACCCATTAACATATTATTTTAGTGGGAGTTGCAGTCATGAAGGTCCTCCCCGCAATGTCTCTACCAGCAGCTCTGAATGTCCTCCCTAGAGCACCCATAGGGGCCTCCCCATCGATCACTAGAGCTCATCTTTTGATGCAAGTCACGAAAACCATCCATGTGACCGGAAGATCGGGCAAAAAGAAGGTCCTCCACATGATGTGGTCCACCCTGAAGCCCCCCCGGGGTATACGATGAAAACACTCTCCATGTAGTGGGACCACAGATTACGATAGTATTTCACGCTATCATAATTGTAACTGCAGAGGCCCTCCCCTTGTCATGTCATGCCCTGTAGGTCCTCCACAAGGGTTGCGCTGCAATGACACTCCTCACAGCCGGGCATCAGATGACGGTGGTAGTCCTCGTTACCCGTATAATGGAGGTTCTCCCCGTAGTGACGTCAATAAACAAGAAGGCCCTCCCCTTATTGTGGTACATTCTGAATGCCCTCCCAGGGTGTACCAAACAAATATTCTCTCTGCAGTAGCTGTAATGATAGTTCTCGCCATTACAGTAGTTGTGATGGTAGTCCTCGCCACCACGGCTGCCATTGCGGATGTCCTCCCCGTAGTGGCCCCATGAAACAAGAAGGTCCTCCCCTTGTCGCCGTGTGTCTTGAAGGTCCTCCCCATGATACACATTGAACATCAAACCATGATGGTCATCCTCACCATGATGGCAGTTGTTGTGAAGGCCCTCCCCGTAACAACGCTACACAGCCAGAAGGTCCTCCCCTTGCTGCGACATTCCATGAAGGTCCTCCTCAGGGTATGCACTGCAAAAGTCCTCTATGTAGTGACGCGTCAAGCAGTAATAGTAGTCCTCACCATTATGGCCGCCATTGCGAAGGACCTCCCTGAAATGACATATCATATCGACCGGAAGGTCCTCCCACTACCGAATCAAGCACAGAAAACCCCTCAAATGACGAGGCACTCATAAGGACAGGATCAAGCATGTCAGATTCCCAGCTAGTCGCCAACAACACCCTTCTTCGATCAAAAGACGTTCCAGGGCCACATTCATCTTCTGAACCACCGTGGAATCGCCCATATAATAATTAAACACCTACCGATCACACTGCCTCCAACTGCACTAACAGCGAGCGTCTCAGTTGGGCTTACCAGGTAGAGGAATCACTAGCGGAGGAGTATGCCGACATTTTGCACTTGAGGAAATGACTGGACAGGGATGATATACCAGTTATGTTTTGTCCGACAACCACCTCTCAATTTGACATTTCCAGAGAGTTGTCGAATGAATGTGGGAACGACATCTGCCATAATTTGTGGACAACCCTCCGCCGGCTGAAATTAAGCTTCCTTTCCTACGATGGGTATGTAGACCACGTCAAGACAATAGGAGACCTCCTGCATAACATCGACCTGGAAGCTCTTCCTCCAGCGCAGCAACAGTGACCTGAGAGGCGTAATGGAAACATGGAGATGGCCTGCTAACATGCGCTACACCAGCTACACTGCCTCATTGATGACACTCTGAAGGGAGTCCATATCAGGGGATGCGGGGGAACATAGAGCTCTTCATTTCACTCCATTCCTCACCCAGAATATCCCATTCAGCATGGTGTCTTGCAAAGTCATCACATCAAGAAGGAAATCGAGTGGCCCCCCTTCTCACGAATGGCAACACACCCAACAGAGTCAGGCCTTGAGTAACTCCCATAAGCGTCAGGCCTGACAGGAAGAAGCCATTCAAGAACTTTTGAATCAAGCCACTGAGAGCATACAACAGGCCTCTCGCCTAAGAGAATCCAATCAGCGGTCATTTCCTGCCTCCCCAAAGGGATTTATTCACAGATGAACTCGACACCAAACCCAGTTCACCCCCAAATGGGGGCACACATGATTAGGAAGGTAGCGATAGAGGCTTCCACTGCCGCAATCCAAGGTCAACCCCAGCATGCAGGGCTGGGGGAATTTTTAACAACAAATTACCCTGTAAGGCCAATACAAATGGGAAGGGACTCAACATCGAAGGAGCGGAGACAATCCCATCCCTCAGGACTGGGGGCATTATTACCTCCTCAACAACAACCTCCACCATGAGAATCAGTATTCTCTCGTCTAGGGAGGATAGTCAGAAGAAGAGGTTCCTGCCCTATCCCGTCCTTTGAATCATCATCCCCTACGAAATGGAGGCGTACCATAAGGTAACATCAAAGAACTCTCCGCGTCACCCTTAATCATGGAGCCCAAAAGCAATCCCCGGATAGAAGAGGGAAGAATAGTGAAAGACGCGGGAGATCCTCTTCTTATTTGGAAGATGACATCTGCTCCTCCCTGCGATATGCATCCATCAACACCATAGAGATTAACCCCACAGGTAACACTGAAGATGGGGCAAATCCAGATGGATCAGGAGACGATGGTTCCAGTCAGGCTGTGACTCACAATGAACCACCAGGAGTGCACACTCAAAACCATAGGGCCGCCCTAAATATGGCCGCCCCTTCAGCTAGCCTTCCTCCGCTCACCCTGCGAGATTCCAATAATGATAAGAACAAAGGACCAGTTACCCTTAACCCGCCTCCTTCTCTCGATAAAAACGAGCCACTTACTCCTGAATAGAGATTCACTGGAAAGGAAGAGGAAATTAAATAACTAAGGTGGCTCAACACCGAGCACATCTAGAGGAACCGTCTTATTAGTAGTGCGTCCCAAGAGGAGCCACATCATGTGCTCCCAGTATATGAATCTCAAAGACCAAGGTTTGCCCCGGAAAACGAAGCATGGTAAGGGCTCCCTCCCAATGAGATGCTCGGCCTGTCCAACTACCTAAATGTGGATCTAAATGAATACCAAGACATCCCTCCACTCAGGTAGCAACCAGAGCGGCTACGTCTAAACCCTCTGAAGGTGTCACAAAAGGCACATGCACCCCTGGTGCCAATCGAGCTGGATCCTCAAGCAATGCCTCGGGCTATAGCTGCCCAGGATCGGTCCCAACAGGGTGTCAACCATGGAATCACCAACATCATCGAGGAACTAATAGCTCGATTGGAAGCAATGGAAGGTCAAAGCGCTCCGATATAGCCAGAGATGAATCCCTACTCGGATTGGGTGAGCAACACGCCACCTCCTACCAGTTTTTGGAGCCCTGTATTCCCTATATTCAATGGATTAGGCTATCCAGAACAACATTTGAGGCACTACGTGTCTTATTGAGTCCCTGTGATAGGAACTTGAGAACAACAAGAACCGGTGAAACTCAGATGCTCCGTACGGACCGTGAAAGGATCCGCCTTCGTCTGGTATACGAGTCTGCCTTCCCAATGAATAAAAATCTAGGAAGACAATTGGCAGTAGTTCATGCTCCACTTCAGCTCAACGTTGCCTAAAACAATGGTCAACGACCTCATGAACTGCAAGAAGAGGGAGAATGAGAGGGTCTCAGATTTCATCGCGAGATGGAAAAGTCTGACCTACTCTCTGAAAAGGCCAATGCTTCAAGATGAGTTGCTTGACATATGCATCGACAATCATCGTGATGAGCTGCAAACACCGCTCATACCGGTGGAGTGTACCACTGGCTTCCGCCATCTCTCGGCCATTTCCCAGTGAATTGCGGACTCCCTTCGGCGGACCAATATGAAGTCCCAAATAGCCTCACATGCTCAGGCAAAGAGAATAGTTAGAGCTGAAGCATCCTCTGTCATGCTCAATCCATCCCCTGTGCCTACTCCAGCACTCAGGCATCCACCAAATCATCATGTACCCCTATATATCAATGGACGCCTCCGCCCAGGCAAGACGATAAGAGAGGAACGAAGTGGAACCAGTTTGAGGTATGAAGACATAAAGTATACTCGTTCTGGGAGGACCAAGTCCGCGGTTACCTCATCGATGCCATGAATTGGAACTTAATCCGCCTCCCAGAGCCAAGGAAACCCAAAGAAGTCGGCCGCGATGACAGTCCGGATTAATGCCCCTACCATCGAATGTTGGGGAACAATATTCAGGAATTCTTTGATCTCAAAGACCTCCTGCAAAAGATGGTAGACTCTAGGTAGGTCGAGCCGGGACCACCCCCAGCACATGTGGAATATATTTCTACCACTGACTCTGACAAGGGGGGGGGGGGGTGGAAAGAAGTCACCAGCAAGAAGGGGTAGGAATTCGATAACTGGATGACTCAGAAGACTATCAATCGAGCTCAGGGCATACTCCGAGCTCACCTACAGCAGCCGGTGTTGCCACCAAAATCCGTTAACGCCGCACATCTGACAATATCGGCCTCACAACCCTCTACGAGCCGGTCATCCAGGCGTAATCAAAGAATGAGGAGACATGCGCAAGAGGAGCAGCCCACAATGAGTCTAAATTTAGCCCCGATGCTGCCAGATTTTATGCCCTCGAATTTGGAACCACGAGCACCGACCCACCAAATGACACCATCAAGGACAACCGACCGGGATGACTTGTCTGAGGATGAGGAGCCAATACTCGGTTCCGTCAACTTCATCCATCTTATGAAAATGTTCCCTGATGAAGGGTATGGTTTTGAACCTAAGTTTCCAGTATGAGGAGTTGGGATGAGGAATCGCAGAGGCAGGGGATACCGAGGAAGGCGTAGTCACGGACGAAACCAACCCTATAGTCTTACCCAGGACCAAATCATTAATATTGCAGAAACCCATGGGAGGTCCCTTCAACAGACTTAGTAAGAGAAAGGACATCCATCCACCTCCACAAGAGGCCACTCTGCCCCCGTCATTCTACAATACCCTTCAGAGGAGGAACAAAGGTCTAGCCACCTAGTGCGCAAAAACAGACCGGCCGATCCGAATCCCCAGAACATGGGGACATCATCGACATCTCACTCCGCAGCTAGTCCCTCCCCATCACGTATTCCAACTCCCATGCTGCCTGCTAAAACTCTCCCACCAATGGAGAAGCGTCGGACACTGTAATAGAAATTCGACATCCTTAAGCATCTGGCATTAGTACTAGCCAAACTATCGATCCTGGACACCTTGAGTTTGTCAGCAAACCTCAGGGAGGGACTTATAGAATCCTTTCTCACCCCCAAGATTTTCAAGCCAATGTAGCTACCTCTGAAATTTACCAGACGGGGACTGGCTTGGTTGAATGCATTGTAGTGATTTCCTTCACTGATCTAGATTTAGATGCCATCATACAGGGACACATCAAACCACTATATGATTCCGGCACACTAGATGATGTTGAGATCCGCAATGTCTTTATTGACAATGGCTCTAGAGTTATCCTCCTTCTCCTACAGACACTCCGTATGTTGGGATAATGTGAGGGTGATTTAATACCCTCATCCAGAACTCGGTTGGGTTAAGTCAAGAGTGAGTATAATCCAATGGGACAAATTATGATAAAGTCCCATTTTGGAGACCTTGTGGCCCATTCGGAATTTCTGGTCGTTCGAAAGAACACAACATTCAATGCCCTGCTGGGAAGGCTGTGGCTCCACAAGCACATGGTCATTCCTTCATCCTACCACCAGTGTATTAAATACTGCGTCAATGGTAAATGTTGTAAATTGCACACCAACAAGGCGTCTTTTGAGCTCTCCGAGTCACACTACATTGACGCTGGGTTTTACAAGAAAAAGAAGAAGAAGCCATCGGCCAATGGTGTCGACTAGATACCCGCACCAAATGGTCTAGAAATGGTTACTGGCGACACCCTTAGGTAGCTTGGCAGAGACTAAGTACTACCCCTCAACCATGTTGAGAGCAGGGATTCAAGTTCAGAAACACACTCAACTGTCCTCAGGACTTCAGCCATAACGGTCGAGCGTGAAAATGTAGTAACATCCGCTGACCCTCAGTTTGGGGGTGGATACTTGAGCGAGGACACCCACAATTCCTCGCCTTTAGACTCCCAGAAGTTCGAGTCAAAAACTATCACCCCGTCAGATCAAGAAGATGAGGGTGTGGGAGAAGAAGTTGAGGAAGATCTCAGAGATGCACCTCCCTCATTTGAGGAAGGTATCTCCACCACTGTGGACAAGCTCCAGAAAATAATCCTGGGTTACGAGGAAGACCCTAGGCCCACTCTCATAAGTGTAGCCATGACTACCGAGGAGCATGTGGTGTATACCGCTTTCTTAAGGAAACACCAGGATGTCTTTGCATGGAATTTCACAGAAATGCCGGGACTCAATCCAGAAGTGGCAACGCATCACATAGGTCTACCAGAAGACAATTACACGAAAATTCACAGACTCGATCTCGAAGGGTCGATGCATAACCTAGGTCTACCAGAAGACCACCGGGGCTATAAACATGCCTCCATAAGGATACACCCGTCACATGATTCCAAAATATACGTTGAAGTCCATAAGCTCCTTAAAGTAGGATTTATTCGGGAGGTCCCGTACCCCATATGGTTGGCCAACATCATCCCTATCAATAAAAATAATCGACAAATCTGTGTCTGCATTGATTTCAGAGATCTCAATCGGCATTTTCCGAAAGCATATTTCCGGGTCCCGGTCACCAAGTTATTAATCAATTCAATGGCAGGGTATGAGGCTCTATCCATCATGAACTGCTATTTTGGGTATAATAAAATCCGAAGGGCCCAAGAAGACGAAGAATCCACTACATTCAGGCCCCCCAAGGAGTATTCTATTACAGGTTCATGCCCTTTGGTCTCATGAATGTTTGTGCCACATATCAACGCGCCATGCATCGAATCTTTAAACCATTCCTGGGGAGATTTTTCAAATGTTATATAGATGACATGGTGGTGATTTCTAGACAACGCTCAGATCACCTGTCAGACCTTGAGACCATCTTCAAAAAACATCGAAAACATTTTCTGAAGATAAACCCCTTGAAGTGCGCCTTCGGGCATACCTCAGGGAAATTACTTGGCTTCGTCGTACGCCATTGTTGTAAAGACCCGAAGCCTGATGTACATGGACATTACATTACTTTAGAGGAATACTTAATACATAACAAAAATATACACACAAGGATCACAATAGTTTAGTGTCTTTGCAAACTTGGAATATAATATTCTAATCGCGGTGAAAGATCATCAACATCTCCCATAAGATCTTCTCCTTTTGGTTTTCATACCTAAAACCTTTATTTAAATCCTGGGGAAAATAAAACATATAAAGGGTGATCTCAAATGCTCAGTAAGGGTAAGCATGGATAAAATAAAACAAATCATATACATTTGAACTTCAAAACATGAACATAATATTTAAACATTAGAATATTGAGAAATGGCATAAATCATGGAAGTAAGTAAGGCATAGATCATAAATAAACATTAATCATGATAAAATAGCATTGTAATTAAACATGAAATTATGGAAAACCATTAAGCACATGATATGATTTCCATAGTATCCAAGGCATTGCTTCCAAGACCATCTTAGTGGACAAAGTCCCTTTCTGAATCGAGTTCAATCCTCGTTCCAGTCCTGTATTACTAAACTGGTTTAACTTGCCGTTCCAGCCATGTCTATCTCATGAGATATAAATCTTAACCCAATGCATTGGAGGGAGATATAGCTCCCACCCATCTCATAATGAAATCATTCTTACAGTGCCATAACATAAAAATAAATCATTCATCATAACCCAAGGAATAAAATTGGTTTCATAAACATCATTCCATCATCACATATAAAAGAAATGGATATCATTTCATAATAAGAAAAGTGAAAAACTGTGAATCATAGAGACATTATACTTGAAAAATACACATATTAAATAAGGTCATCTTAGATGGAAAAATGGTTTTGATAAAACACTAGAAATGAATACGTGAGGAAAATATCCTTTCTTTTTCAAAATCATTTTCTTTTCAAAAAATTCCATGAAATTTTAAAAGAAAAGTATTTTTTTTAAAATATTCATAAAACCTTGTAGAGTATTCTTCATGAAAATGAGGCGTTATGAAACCGTTAAAATCCGTTCACTCCGTATAAGTTAAAAATAACATTCTTCTCGTAATTTTGTCGGAAAACTCAAAAAGTACCTCGTATGTTAAACAAAAAAAAAGATTCCTTACATACCATGTAGTAAAAGTCAAAAATGGTTAAAAAGGACTTTAAACATACATAAAAATACTTTTATAAAACATGGTCATGGAGTATAGAAATAACCCCAGTAAATACTTAAGAATAAACAATCTCGGATAAAAATGAGATTTGCAAAATTATCCCTTACCTTAGGTCTGATATGCTTCATACGTATCCGAAAATCCTGTATAATTATTTAAATAATGTCATTGACTTATTACAGAATCATATTCATTGTTATGATATCATATATGTTTCACTTATGACTTTATATTATCCGTTCTTTTGTAAATTCCATGTTAAAGCAGCATTTTGGGTAAAATCATTTCATTTATCTTATGTGTTTCGACTTTTCGTTGTTGATATTATTACTTATATCCTGATTTACATAATTCTAGAATGTAAAAAATGATTTATATATAATATATATTCATCATATATATATATATTATAGATCGATAAAAGGAATGAAATACACCGTTCATGGAGACGGTAGGCCGTACGTATGCATGAAGGTTGTTTTCGTTTCCTTATTGAATTGAATGAAACTAAATAGATGAAATAAATATTTATATACATAAATAAAGAAGCATTATTATTTCATGTATTTCATTATTATTCATTATATAAACTTTATTATCATTCATGTGTGGTTAACATGGAGAATGAATCTCATCGCGTCATGGAGATGGTAGTCCGTACGTACGCACGAGCGATGATATCATTCCCATTATTATTGAATAGAATTGGAGTGGATGGTATAATATATCAGAATCATTATGATGTTATAATAACCATATATAGTTATTCTTTACAACATTATACCCATCCATGTAAGGTGTTGGTGGAAAAATAGATTTCACCACAGCGTGTAGACGATATTCCATACGTACGCACGCGTGGTGATATCATTTTCCGTAGGATGGATAGATAGTGAAATAGAGTTGTTTCATACTTATAATAACATATAAGTATATGAGTTATACTGATGTTATTACTTCATAATGAAACAACTAAAGAAGAAGAAGTGGATGAAGAAATAGAGTTGAAAGAATCGGTAACGGACATTACCTATACTTTGAAACGCCTCGTTGAGACATCCTCTTCGGGCACTAAATTTGGTCTTTGAAGAAGAAAAGAACCTATAGGATGTTTCTATGGAAGTGGAGAAAGGAATTTGGCAAGGTTTTTCAGAGCTTGATGGCTAAAAGTGGTGTTGGGAAGAGAGGGAGGAGGTGCCCCTTTATAAGGGAGGAGAGGGGCACCTTTGGAATAACTAAAAATATTATTTTATTATAAAGTCATATTCGGTTTTTAATAGTTCAAAATTGATTTATTTAGAAGATAAGGTGGGGAGGGGTATAAAGACTCTCATAAAATATAATTTAGACAAGTTTAGGTTCCTATTTTAACCTTATCATTTAGATTTAACTTAAGTTAAATAATTTTACTTTTACCGTGTCTTCTTGTTTTCATACACTATAAGGTTAATACTTTTACTATAACAAGACAAACGAACCCCAAGTAGTTGATTATTAATATATATATTTTTATCTATGTCATTTTGCTGAACCATAGATTTTTAGGAATAAAATAACAATTAATAATATAATATTTGTTTTAAAAACTATTTTATGTCAATTTTGACACAATTTGGTACTTGATTTTTGTGAAACTCATAGGAGAATGATTAGTTCTATAAAAGTTACTTAAATCAAAAATCACATCTCATATTAACCTAGAAAATTATTTTAATTCATAAAAAGTCTAAAATTACATTTATTTGGGTATTTATAACATCAATTATGTCAATATTTTATTAATAAGATAATTATTGCATCATCTTTGTGTCAGAAATAAATTAAATTATTTAATGTCTAAAAAATATAAATAAGATACCATCATGTAGGAAATATTTTTATCTTTTTAATGAATATTTATAGTCTAATTTATCTTATGTATAACCCTATATTAAAAATGATTTACTTATTAAACTTTGATTTTAACTATTTTAACCCTTCTTTAAATAAATTAATATTAAATGTCCTAATCTATTCCAAATTGGAACTAAGGGGTCATATTTTTTTAAAGGTTGTTTTTGGTAGAATTACACTTATCCAATAGAATTAGGAAATGTGTTAGTGTAATAATAATATCATTTTTACCCTTTACTTATCCTATTTACTTTTAACCGTGGTAAATAAAAGTAAAAAGTTACTATTCATCAAAAAAAAATTCATCTCATTGAACCACATTTTAGTCCTTGATATTAACGGTGTCTCTTGGATTTTTGAAATTCAATTTATAGAAGTGGTAAAATTTAATTTAAATTAAAAAAATTTGTTTTTTAACTACCACTATGTGGTTTCACTATTCATCGAAAATTGAAGTTTTTCAGAAAAATACCAAAAATTCAGCCTAAGAATTATTTGATATTCAAAATTAAAAATTGATGCATATTTTTCCAAATTCATAACATATAAATGGCATTAATTAATTTTAAATTTAATTCCTGTTATCAAAACAAATAGCGTGTTTTTAAGAAACAAAAACAATCAAAAGATTGATACTTATTTATATCCAATTTCAAAGTGAAATTAATTCCAATGAACAACATTGGATTAAATGGAAAAAATATATTGTAATTACACTTTAAACCCAATTAAAAATATAATATATCCATATAAATTATTATGATGAAAAAATTTGTTTTTAATTAAAATATAGCGTCTTTTTACTATTCATTAAAATATGAAAGTTATTAGAATAATATGAAAAATTTATCCAAAGTAAATTTTGATATCCTGATTCCAAAGAAGAATTTTATTTTGTCAAACTGAACTTATATACAAGTCAAAAACAAGATTTAAAGTGGGTGCGCCATCAAATGGCGGCAAAACTACATTATTTGAAAATAACTTATTTTACTCAATAAATTGATTTTGTTCTCATACCATGTTATAGAAAATGTGTAAGATTAATAATAATGTTATAAAATTCAAAATTTAGTTGATACTATTCATAACGGGTAGTTCATATAACATATCGTTGTTTAGCAAAACTCAGTATTGCATACAACACACGCTATCGTGGAAGGTCGTGATTGTGTGTAATGCAAGCCAAGTCAGGGATGTATGTTGTGTAAGCTCCTTTTGATGTAGCATACAACACAAGACATTAATGAAATTAAAAAGAATATTTTTCATAAAATCTTGGGGTTTTACATTCTACCGCCCTTAAAATGAATTTCGCCATCGAAATTCGTCAGGGATATAAATGTTTTACTACTCGAAAGTTTGTTTAATAGAAAGCCACAGCGTAAAAAAGAATACCAAAACATGGATTTAAAAACTAAAGTATGAAATGTAAAGTTTACCCAAATTAACTCATCACTGGGATTCGACGTAGGATAACATAGGTGAAAATATGGATATGGAAGAAAAATCTAACCATCATGTTTTAATGGAGAGTGGTAGAGAACATGGATATGAAAAAGCCATCAATCACAAAGCCATTGAATTGTGATGATATAAGGTACCATCTGATTCATCGGATATAAGGGCACTAGGACAACATTTTTTGTTTTCAAGATCATTTCCCTAAAGTTGATGACATTGGAATTAGAAGAAATACTTTCGTGATTTTGGTACAGTCTCACTGTTGGTCGTTCTTTGGACAATTTCCACTTCATCTCTTAAATAAATGAAGTTCAATTTCTCATTCGTGAAGTGTTAGCAGATCATGCGACAGAATGATGGGTCATTCCATCTTTTTCAAACAAAAGTTTATAAAAGTTATCAAAAATTAATAAGTCCATATATTGTGAGATTAATCATATATGGTTCCTAAAATGGACTTATACTTCATATATCATATTAGTTTCTACTAAACAGGGAATTATTGTAGGCCAGTGGTAGGCGATAAAGGCCAGTCACACTTCGGTTGTGGGTTCGATTCCCACAGCCTTGTTCGACGCGATGGGCTATCGGACGTCCTGCATGTTGTCTTTTTTCTAAAACTAAATTACTATAACATCCCATCAATAATTTTTAAAAAAATTCTATCCTTAAACAATACTAACTTATATCCAACATAATCCATTCAAATCTTTAGGCTTATCTAAAATACTTCGGTCCAAGATCATCGTATAATGAATGTGATTACTGGAAATGTCATCAACCAAGCATGTGAATACCATCATTTATCCCCCATATAGCATGTTTGTCACATTCCAATCATGTGAATACCTTAATCATGTATTATCTTGAAAAATGAATACCCATTAAACCTTAGTGAAAACAAGAATGCTCTCAAAAGATAACTCTTTCCACATACCAAAATCCAAAAATTCTAAATACTCAAACCATGGTATAACCTTCTCCTTATATCAGTCATGAGCTCATGAATACTATCAAACATTTAATTTTCTCTTTATCACTTAATTATGCGCATATCATCTACTTTCAAAAAATATATGAATAACCATTCATGGTTACTGGTACCATTAATCATACACTCTCAAAACATAAGGAAAGACCACAGTGTAACAATCCTTAGATGTCTCTTTATTCCATAGTATAATGAGATTACTTATAAAACATTACACTTGATAAACATTTAATCATTCCACTACCTTCTTAAACCATTGACCGAGCATCAACAATTCATTCATCTCACATATCATTTGTAGTCTCTTCATCATCATCAACATAAATACTACCCATACGACCGTACTGATTCTCTTCAGGAGACTTTTCGTTAGGGTATTGGTTGGCATAATTCCCGTACATTCCATATAATAAACATTTAACCATTATTGATGTCATAGTAATAACATTATCCTCATCCTTGGTGTTAACTGAACCTTTTCCTTTGTACTTACTGTCTTTTTGTCCTTCTTTTCCAGACCCAAAGCATTTCTAGTTCCTTTGAAACAATCTCCCTGATGCCTCTTCCCACATGATTTACATGAGAGAAATTGAACTTTCTTTCATCTATTATCATCATAAAACTCCACCTTTCTCTTATTATCTGATTCGGGAAACTTACAACAGTTGAGATTATTGATCATATTATGAGATTTCTGATTAGGCATAATAATGATGTTTGGACTTCAAAATCACGTTTCATTTGGTTTCTCATGACGAATATCATTCCATTTTCCGTCATATCCTCCATTATCATGAATCTTCCTGTTTCCATCCATTTTCTAAAACCCAAAAAGAATAGTGTGAAAGGCAAAAATCATGCTAGGGAAAACAACATAGTAAAGGGGGATCACCCTCAATATCTAACATCTTAGGTTAAATTCTAATATCATTACCATAGTTCTAGGACTATATCCTATACGTATACTTATCCTTAGGGACATCCCTAGAAAAACCTTAGAAATATCTCCAGGGATCTCACGAACTTTTTCGCATCCTTATTTCCAAAGATTTACTAAACCTTTCCTCTGATACCAACTATAAAGTTCCAAAGCATGATGTACATGGACATTACATTACATTAGCGGAATACTTAATACATAACAAAAACAGACACACAAGGATCGTAATAGTTTAGTGTCTTTGGAAACTCGGAATATATTTCTCTAATCGTGGTGAAACATCTTCAAAATATCCCATATGATCTTCCCCTTTTTGTTTTATTACCTAAAAGCATTCATTAAATTATGGGGAAAAGAAAACATATAAAGGGTGAGCTCAAATTCTTTGTAAGGGTAAGCATGGATAAAATAAAACAATTCATATACATTTGATCTTCAAAACATGAACATAATATTTAAACATCAGAATCTTGACCAATGCCATAAATCATAGAAGTACGTAAGGCCTAGATCATAAAGAAACATTAATCATGATAAAATAGAATGGGAATTAAACATGTAATTGTGCCAAACCATTAATGCACATGATATAATTTCCATGGTAGCAAAGGCATTGCTGTCAAGACCATCTTAGTGGGCAAAGTCCCTTTCTGAATCGAGTTCACTCCTCGTTCCAGTCCTGTATTACTGAACTGATTTAACTTTCCGTTCCAGCCATGTCTATATCATGACATATAAATCTTTACCCAATGCATTGTAGGGAGATATAGGTCCCACCCATCTCATAATGAAATCATTCTTACTTGTGCCACAACATTAAAATAAATCATTCATCCTAACCCAAAGAATAAAATCGGTTTCATAAACATCATTCCATCATTACATAATCTATATAAATGAAATAGATTTCATTTAATAATAAGAAAAGAGAAACCTTGTGAATCATAGAGACATTATACTTGAAACATACACATATGAAATAATGTCATCTTGGATGGAAAAATGGTTTTGATAAAACACATGAAATGAATTTTTGAGGAAAATATCCTTTATTTTTCAAAATCATTTTCTTTTCAAAAAATTCCATGAAATTTTAAAAGAATATTATTTTGTTGAAAATATTCTTAAAACCTTGTATAGTATGCTTCATGAAAATGAGGCGTTATGAAACCGTAAAAATCGATTCACACCGTATAAGTTAAAAATATTATTCTTCTCATACTATTGTCAGAAACGTCAAAAAGAACTCGTATGGGAAACAAAAAAAAAGATTCCTTACAGACCATGTAGTCAAAAGAAAAAAATGGGTAAAAAGGACTTTAAACATACATGAAAAACATTTATAAAACATGGACATGGATGATAAAAATAACCCCAGTAAATACTTACGAATAAGAAATCTCGGATAAAAATGGGATTTGCAAAATTATCCCTTACCTTAGGTCCGATATTCTTCGTACGTATCTGAACCTCCTGTATAATGATTTAAATAATGTCATTGACTAATTAAATAATCATTTTAATTGTTATGATATCATATATGTTTCACTTATGACTTTATATTACCTGTCCTTTTGTAAATTCCATGTAAAAGTAACATTTTTCATAAAATCATTTCATTTATCGTATGTGTTTCAACTTGTTGTTCTTGATATTATTACTTATATCCAGATTTATATAATTCCAGATTGTAAAAAATGATTTATATATAAAATATATTCATCATATACATATATATATATTATAGATCGATAAAAGGAATGAAATACACCGGTCATGGAGACGGTATGTCGTACGTACGCATGAACATTGTTTTCGTTTCCTTATTGAATTGAATAAAACTAATAGATGACATACATATATATATATATACATAAATCTAGTAGAATTATTATTTCATATATTTCATTATTATTAATTATATAAACTTTATGATCATTCATGTATGGTTAACATGGAGAATGAATCTCATCGCGCCGTGGAGACGGTAGTCCGTACGTACACACGAGCGATGATATCATTCACATAATTATTGAATAGAATTGGAGTGGATGGTATAATATATCAGAATCATTATGATGTTATAATAACCATATATAGTTATTCTTTACACCATTATACCCATCCATGTATGGTGTTGGTGGGAAAACAGATTTCACCACGGCGTGGAGATGGTATTCTGTACGTACGCACGCGTGGTGATTTTGTTTTCCGTAGGATGGATAGATGGTGAAATAGGGTTGTTTCATACTTATAATAACATATCCGTATATGAGTTATACTGATTTTATTACTTCATAATGAAAAAACTAAAAAAGTATAAGTGGAAGAAGAAATAGATTTGAAAGAATCGGTAAAAGACATTACCTCTTCTTTGAAGCGCCTCTTTGAGACCTCCCCTTAGGGAATGAAATTGGTCTTTGAAGAAGACCAGAACCTATAGGATGTTTATATGGAAGTGGAGATGATAATTTGGCAGGGTTTGGCCATGTTTGAAGGCTCAATGTGGTGTGATGAAGAGAGGGAGGAGGTGCCCTTTTA
The DNA here is from genome assembly GCA_963277665.1 of Viscum album. Taxonomy (NCBI): domain Eukaryota; kingdom Viridiplantae; phylum Streptophyta; class Magnoliopsida; order Santalales; family Viscaceae; genus Viscum; species Viscum album. The sequence goes on along the minus strand of OY728165.1, from coordinate 1,707,572,060 downwards.
TAAGGGAGGAGAGGGGAACCTTTAGAATAACTAAAAATATTATTTTATTATAATGTCATATTCAGTTTTTAATAGCTCAAAATTGATTTTGAAGCTAAGGTGGGGATGGTTAGAAATCCCCTCATCCAATATAATTTTGAAAAGTTTAGGTTCATATTTTAACCTTATCATTTAGATTTAACTTTAAGTTAAATAATTTTACTTTTACCGTGTCTTCATGTTGTCTTACACTATAAGGTTAATAATTATACTATAACAAGCCAAACGAACCCCAAGTGGTTCATTATTAATATATATATCCATATCTAAGTCATTTGACCGTACCTTAGTTTTTTAGGAATAAAATAACAATTAATAATATAAAATTTGTTTTAAGAACTATTTTATGTCAATTTTGACACTATTTGGTACTTGATTATTGTGAAACACATAACAGCATGATTAGTTCGAAAAATGTTACTTAAATCAATAATAACATGTCATATTAACCTATGAAATTAGTGTAATTCATAAAAAGTCTCAAATTACAATTATTTGGATATTTATAATATCAATTATGTCAATATTTTATTAATAAGATAATTACTGCATCATCTTTCTGTCATAAATAAATTAGATTATTTAATGTCTAAAAAATATAAATAAAATACCATTATGTATCAAATATTTTTATATTTCTAATTAATATTTATAGTCGAATTTATCTTATGTATAGCCCTATATTAAAAGTGATTTACTTATTAATCTTTGATTTTTACTATTTTAACCCTTCTTTAAATAAATTAATATTAAATGTCCTAATCTAATCCATGTGGGTCTATGTGGTCATATTTTATTCCTAAGGTTGTTATTGGTCGAATTAAATTTATCCAATAGAATTAGTACATGTATTAGGGTAATAATAATATCATTTTTACCCTTAATTATCCTATTTACTTTTAACTGTGGTAAATAAAAGTAAAAAGTTACTATTCACCAAAAATTATTTTCATCTCATTGAACCACATTTTAGTCCTTGATCTTAACCGTGTCTCTCCAATTTTTGAAATTCAATTCACAGAAGTGGTAAAATATAAATTAAATTAAAAAAAGCCGGTTTTTTAACTACCACTAAGTGGTTTCACTATTCATCGAAAATTGAAGTTTTTTAGAAAAATACAAAAAATTCAGCCTAAGCATTATTTGATTTTCCCAATTCAAAATTGATGTCTATTTTTTCAAATTTATAACATATATGTGGAATTAATTAATTTTAAATTTAATTCCTGTTATCAAAACAAATAGCGTGTTTTTAAGAAACAAAAACAATCAAAAGATTGATACTTGTTTATATCCAATTTCAAAGTGAAATTAATTACAATGGACTACATTGGATTAAATGGTAAAAATATATTCTAATTACACTTTAAACCCAATTAAAAATATAATCTAACCATATAAATTATTGCGATGAAAAATGTTGTTTTTAATTAAAATATATCGTGTTTTTACTATTAATTAAAATATGAAAGTCATCAGAATAATAAGAAAAATTTATCCAAAGTAAATTTTTATATCTTGATTCCAATGATGAATTTAATTTTGTCAAATTGAACTTATAGACATGTAAAAAACAATATTTAAAGTGGGTGCGCCATCAAAAGGCTGCAAAACTACATTATTTGAAAATTAATTATTTTACACGAAAAATTGATTTTGTTCTCATAACATGTACTAGAAAATGTGTAAGATGAATAATAATGTTGTAAAATTCAAAATGTTGTTGATACTATTCATAAAGAGTAGTTCGTATAAAATATCTTTGTTCAGCGAAACTCAGTATTGTGTACAACACACGCTATCGTGGAAGGTCGTGATTGCGTGTAATTCAATCCAAGTCTGGGATGCGTGTTGTAAAATATCCTTTTGGTCTAGATTACAACACAAGGCATTAATGAAATTAAAAAAAGAATATTTTTCATAAAATCTCGGTGTGTTACAATCGTGGCATCGAAGTCGACCCTGAAAAGAGAAAGGCTATCCTCGGCCTACCACCCCCCTGCAATCTCACTGAGTTGATAGATTTCCAAGGCCACATAGCCTATATCAGGCGGTTGATAGCCAACCTGGTAGGCAAATGTTTTCCCTTTACCAGGTTAATGAAAAAGGGAGTGACGTACCAGTGGACAAGTGACTGCCAAGAGGTGTTCGACAGCCTATAGAAGTATCTCTTAAGCTCGCCGGTGATCATGCCCCCATTGAAGGAACACCCCTAATACTATACGTGACAGCCCTGGATTGGTCGCTGGGAGCCTTCCTTGCCCAGAAAAATGACACTGGCAGTGAAACATGTCTCTAATACCTCATCTGAACCATGATTGATGCTGAAACTCGATACTCAAACATCGAGAAGAGTTGTATGTACTTGGACCTCACCGTTAAAAAGATGACACATTATCTGCATCATCATGAAGCCTGTTTGGTCTCACATAGTAACCCACTCAAGTACATCCTCATCCACCCGATGCTAACCGGATGCCTATCCCGATGGACAGTCATCCTGCAATAGTTTGACATCTGGTTTGTGACTCAGAAAGCCATCAAAGGCTAGGTGTTAATAAATTTTCTGGTAGAGCACCCTTCAATAGGGACCGCCACACCGGACCCCGAGCTACCTGACGAATACATCTTCTCGGTTCAAGAGGATTTCCCTGCATGGGAGATTTACTTCTGTGGTTCATCCCGATGCCCAATCGGGAAAAGGATGGAAATCCCAAATTTAACAAGTTATGCTTGAGGATAATACTTATGTCCCCAGAAAGGGAAGTCCTGCCATATTCCTTCCTCCTGTCAGAAGGATGTACGAACAATGAAACAGAATATCAAGCCCACATTTTAGGCTTAGAGATCACACTCCAAGCACAAGTACAGCACCATAAGGCCAAAGGTGACTCAGAACTGGTCATCAAGCAAGTCAATGGTCACTATGCTATCGAAAAGGAGGAGATGATTTCCCTGTTTGACCACATATGAGCGTTAATGGTGGAATTCTCCATAGGAACAACATTGACCTATATTCCCCGATCTCAGAATGCCCAGTCCAATGCATTAGCCAATGCGGCCATAGCCCTGGCCGAGCCATACCGTGATGAAACAGTTATCAGCACTGCTCATCGTCAAATGGTCCTGCCATTTTTCCAGGCCAAGACGGAAGAAATCAATGAAGTCAGTCCTTTCCCAAATCCATATGCTCCTTCTACCGGCTGTTTGACCCCCATTGTAAACTACCTTCAACAAGGAGAACTTCCATCAGACAGGGCTGAACGAGAGTGAATACGAGAAGGGAAATCAACTTTGTCCTATATGGCGGCGTGGGTCAACAAGAGGTCCTCTACAAATGAGGCCTCGACGGAATCATCCTCAGATGCATTGATGGAGAAGAAACTTCAGCTTTCATGACTGAAGTGCATTCCTGTGTATATGTGAGCACATTATCCGTGGTCCAAGAATTCCCATCAGGTGCGAAGTCTTGGGTTCTATTGGCCCACTCTGGCTTGAGATTGTGAGCAATTTACCGCAAAATGCCTCCCATGATAGATTCCTGCCAACATCATACACCAACCCCCATAGATACTTCATCAGGCTAAGTACTTCTAGCCATTTTCCATTTGGGGAATGGATGTCATGGGACCATATCCTCCCGCCACAAGCCAACAGTTGAAGTATATCCTCACGACAACCAACTTCTTTTCCAAATGGGATGAAGCTATACCCCTTAAGGAATTCATGGCAAGGAGCATTGTTAGCTTTGTGAAAACCAATATCATCACCAGACTTGGTGTCCCTCATACCATACAGACGGATAATGGCACCAACTTCTGCTCTGTTGAGTTGGAATAACTATACCAAGAATATTGAATCAAGGCTAACCACTCATCCCGCAACCATGCAGTGGCCAAAGGACATATAGAGGCCTTCAACAAGACCTTTTCCAGCATTCTCCAGACAATGTTGGTCAAAGACAAGAAGTCAGGTCCAGAAAAACGTCTCCATGCATTGTGATCTTATCAAACCACAATCCATACTACTACTAGGGCTACCCTATACTCATTAGTATACAGAACGAAAGCGGTCCTACCCATTGAGCTCCAATTACCCTCACTCCGTGTTTCCATTTTTGATCAGTTATCCAATGATGAGAACTCAGAAAAGTGACTAGGTAAATTGGAACAGCTAGACGAGAAGCGATTTCACACTTTGTATCATCTGGATGTATACCAGAACCGTATTGCACGAGACTTAAATAAAAAGGTCTTTCTTCAGTCTTTCCCGAAAGGAGAATTGGTGTTGGTCCTCCAGACCCCAATGATACCCAGAATGAAACCTCCAAATTTGTAGCCCATGTGGGATGGACCATACATTATACACAAGGTCTACTCCAACGGAGCAGATTCCTTGATCTCCATGGACGTGTAGCTCACCACTGCTCCTACAAATGCGAGATTCCTGAAGAAATATTTCGCATAGATATCCAAAAGTAGTAATCGTCGAAGCTGCATGATGTTAAACTTTCAAGCACCCAATGGTCCAAACTTTATGACCTTAAACTAAGAGCATTTCTTCCTCACCACATGACGTTAAACTACACAGACAAGAAGTTTTAAAAATACCATTTTCCATCGTGTATGGACCAGACCTGCACGGGGTATGCTCCAAATAGAACTACATGAGGCTTCATTCCTACCCTCGCAGGATACGTAGAGACGCCATGATCCCCAAACCTGGCACAACCGATACCAAATGTAATAAAATTAAAACAACAAACTTCCCTTCCCCCGTGTATGGACCAGCCCTGCATGGGGTGTATTCCTCGTCCTTACCGCACGATGTTAAAAAGAAATGACTTCAGAGAACTACGTATGTCTTGATTCCTGCCTTCGCATGATAAGTAGTGACACTAGGGTTCCCCATACTAGCCCAGCCATCCCTGAATAAATGTTAAAAATTCCCTCTCCCCCCGTGTATGGACCAGACCTGCACGGGGTGTATTGTCTGTTAAAAACTACATAAGGCTTGATTCCTGCCCTCACAGGATATGTAGTGACTCCAGAGTTCCACACCCTGGCCCAACCACCTCAAATGAATCCAAAAATACCCCTTCCCCCACACGGAGCAGACTTTCACGGGGTGTATTCATGAAAAAATGATGCGTGGCTTGATTCCTGCCCTCATAGGATACGTAGTGACGCCAGGGTTCCCCACCCTTGCCCAAACATCACCAAATGAAAGATAAAAATGCTCTTTCCCCCTTTTATAGACCATACATGCACGAGGTGTACTCTTCATCCTCACCGCATGACGTTAAATTGCACGGATAAGAGGTTAAAAATTCCCTATTCCCTCGTGTATGAACCAGATCTGCACAGGGTGTATACTTCGTCCTTACCGCACGACGTTAAAACTACACGGACTTCGTCTCGACCCACCCAATATATATGAAAAAACGATATGGAAATACTCCTTGCGCATTTGGATACATCCGCTCCATACATCAGACTCAATGGCACGGATAATTATGGATCTTCATAACTATTCATGGCCATCAGAAGTAGAAATTTATCGACCTATGGACGCCTTTGTATGACTATGAATACCATTCCATCAATGGATCTGCGTATTGATAGCCCATGGATCGTCTACTAAAGGCAAGATCTCCTTGGGCGGAACTCTTCCTAGCTTCGTACGCCTACCGGCCTCAGAGCCCCCATATCATATCACCTGATCCAGAAATTTATGGCACAGTGGTTTACATGTTTGTCCCCTTGTTCACATCCAAACGTTTCAAGGGTATCCCTTCCCGTTTTGCCTTTGTATCCGCCCGTGGTTCACATGACGACTTGCGTCAATGAACATCAAGCCACATCTATGTAACTTTGACTCAACGGACAATTGCAGTAAAGATTTCTCTTGTATTCTTGAAAACCATTATCCCTACATGCTAAACTCTGTACTGTGAGAAATATCTGGTTTTCATATTCATTCATGGCCATCGGAAGTGGGAAGTCATCGACCCGGGGACACCTTTCCATGACTATGAATAGCATGCTCTCAGGGGCTATGCATAATGATATCCCCTGGCTCATCTATCAAAGGCAATATTTCCTCAGGCGGTACTCTTCCTAGATCTATATGCTTACCAGCCTCAGAGCCCCCACACCGCATCTCCTGATCCGGGAAACCTGAGAGGTGTAGTTTACAACCTCCATCCTCCACCCTGTTTATATGATATCAGAGCATGGTAACTCAGTTATCCTTCGAGTGACTATAGCAATAGTCACCCAATGGTCTGATCTCTATGACCTCTAAACTAGGAGTACTTCATCCTTACTTCACGGCGTTAAACTTTGTAGAGTAAAGGTATACCCCCGTGCGCAAGATAAATCAGTGCATGGAACTCTCTAAGATTTAACATCAACCAGGGCCGAATAAGTCCGACATGTCCAGAAATTTTCTTACCAAATAATAGACTCCATCGACCGAACAATTTCAGATCCTCATAACCATTCACGGCCATCAGAAGTAGAAATTTATCAACCCATGGACACCATTTCATAACTATGAAAACCATTCCCTTGGCAGCTCTACATATTGATAGCCCCTGGCTCGTCTACCAAAGGAAAAATTTCCTTGGGCGGCACTCTTCCTGGATCCTTACGCTTACCGGCCTCAGAGCCCTCATATCATTTCTCCTGATCCAAGAAGCCACAGAACCCCGATTTACACCATCAACCCCTCTACACTTCTTTGGTATGCAGAGGTGTTCATGCCCAGTTACATTCTGATCAAGTGAAGCCTTTGAAACTATTTCCTTACCGCATGACATTAAACTGCACGAAATGTCTTGGCTGCTCGCCCTAAAGCTGCAAAGACCAAGCATTAAATATCCACAGAAATTCCTCTAACTACAATCATTTTCACTTTCATAAAAAAAATTTCCCTGTCCTTCCAAATGATGCTAAACTGCATAGAATCCTTTAAAATTCCCCCCCCCCCATCCTCACTTCATGACGTTAAAATGCACGGAATCCTTGAATAATGCTCCTCGTCTTTACCGCATGACGTTAAACTGCATGGTCAAACCTGTCATCGGTTTAGTAAGGAACGAAGGATTTTCTTTGTCCCTCGGTGCACAGGCTAGACCTGCATGAACCACCTTATCCCACCAGTGTGAGAAAGAATGACTTCACCCATTCTCGGAAAATTTATCCTTGAAGTTTCTCTCATATCCAGGAACTCTCTCCTCATAAACCATACTCTGTACTCAGAAAGATCCAAACTCTCATAAACCACCCCTGGTGGTCCCGAATCACAAACATACTTGAAGTTGCTCCGCTATCAAAAAAATTCAATCCTTGACTCAAGGAAACCTTTGCATGGCTATGCATACAATGCCCTTAGTGGCTCTACATATTGATCTCCCCTTTCTCATCTACCAAAGGCATGATTTCTTTATGCAATGATTCTCTCTGTATGCCTCTTGGACTTTGAGCCCCCATGCCCATCCTGGGATTTAAAAACCCTCTGAGATAATGTTTACCAGCCTCTTTCACAACCCTTCCTGAATATGGAAGAAAGTCTCTAACAAGATTACCGGGAACCAGGAGAAGTCGTTCCATTCCAGGTGATGTCCCAGCTGCATGACTTTAAACTGCACCAAGCTCCAACCCTCCTTTATGCTAGATAAACGCGTAGGACTAAGACCCTGAGTCCACACTCTTGATTAATATAGATTTTCTCAAACCCTTTTAGATGTCACACACCCTTTCCGAGACACCCCTGGTGGTTTTCATAATTCCCCAAGCCACCCATAGTGGTTTCCATAAGCCAGACTCACATGAAGTCCTTAAGCCATCAGAAATAGAGAGTCATTGACTTAAGGACCCCTTTGCATGACTATGCATACCATGCCCTCAGCGGCTATGCATATTAGTAGCCCATGGACTGTCTACCAAAGGCAATATTTCCTCAGGCGATTCTCTTCTTACTTATGTATGCCGATACGTCTCCCATCCCTTGAGACATTCCCTACGTGTCGTTCAAATCTAAATGGGTTCCATCCACATGCGTCTGAATGATATAGGGACATATTTCAGTCAAACAAACCTCATTGGGGTCCTCGACCCACCATATCTGGTCAATGTTGTTAGAACTAAAACATTAGTAACAACAGTCTTGATTGCGGGACTTTCAACCTCTCACAAAAATAGGTGAAAATCCTGTTAGGCCGAAAACCCAAAAAGGGCGACCTAAGAAAAAGTCGGGCCATACCCGATGGGTCCACACCAAATGGGCCCAGGAAATATTTGGGTATTAAAATAAAGACAAAAATATGGTGGGGTCTCTCTGTAAAACCCTAGAAATAGTCATATTATGCTCACTGGATCCTATGATCCAAGAAAAAGTTAGAGCTTGTTTATATTTTCTGGAATTATGATTAATTCTGATTTAGTGAGTTGTTATTTATGCAACAATTATTCCGAAAACAATGATTGTATTCCGTTTGAACAAAAAAAGGGGGAGGACGTCCACAATATGGGGCCTCTCCCTCATAGTAACATAAAAAGGGTATGGGTAAGCAAAACAAAGTGTACAAGAATGGCTCTGATCGTTACAAAGGATCCTGGCTCGCTCTCTCCATCAGATCAGCAACCGTGCGACAGAGGTTGTTGCAAGTCTGCTCCAGCACGACCCACTCCATGGCCTCAACCTCAGCCACCAAACGAGTGTTCCCTACTATTGTTTGGAGAACATTGATTCCATTCCTGGTGATTTCAAGATTATCAGTCAAGGATGGCAACTGATCCCTCAACATCACTGCCCGTACTTCACATTCTACTAAGGCGGAGGAAACAATGGCCAACTGATCTCGAGAGAATGCCTCTTAAACTATCAGGCGATGGATCATTATCATGGATTCTTCCCGGGCTCGGGTCCCTCAATGGGAGGTAGCGAGGTGAGAAAGTTTTTGTTTATTAGTGGAAACTTCCTCACGGGCCATGACAATCTGGAAAGAGAGAGAATGGAACTGCCGGTAGTCAAATCCACCTGACCCCAAACCCCGTAAGAGTTGTCGAAGAGCTTCAGTTTTAGTTGACATCTCAACCAAAGAAGTTTCGGCAACAATTTCGCTAATACGAGGCTAGGACCACCTGTGCACTTCTCGGTGGTCTTCCATGATGCGATGATCTTTTGTATCCTTGCTAAGTGGCATGAGGATGATGTCTGGCATTGCGGTCAGTGCAGACATGTGCACACTTGAAGATGGTTCCGAAGATGGAAGGTCTGAAGCTTCGAACCCCGGTTCAAGCATAGGGATCAAGTTGCTAAGTCCAGTATCAGCTGGAAAAACATCCGGAATTGTCTCGCTGAGACCCGAAACCAGAGGGTCATCCTCATCCATGTCCAAAAGGGTGGGGTCCATCTAAATTTTGTCTGAAGATGGGATGGGAGGGGAAAATCCCCTGAGTCTCTTTGACCGACGAGCCATAAGTCAGTCCTCCATCAGATCTGATGAGGATGGTGCGGTAGGCACATAAGCTGTAATGACTCCTGATTTGGGAACCTACTGGACAGCCTTCCCCATGATCCCACCGGGATAACGTTTCACCCACATTCTTGTGTACTCCGAAGATAGGCTGGCAGCTTCCCCTATGCCAGACTAGGGGATTATTGTGTCATATTACTACCATATCAGCATCAAACACCATTGACAGAGAGTGGTCAGGTGCAGTTCTCGAGCCTGAGGAGGGGGAAGGGAAACATGGAGTTGCATACACCCAAACTGGCGGGAAAAACGATGGGGGGAATTCAACTCGAATAGGTAATCCCCTTCAATCATTTTGGAGAGAAACCCATCCCGTAGTGAAATCACATATGAACTCTACCCTAGGATCCCCCTATAGTTTTCAACCACTACACTAGAAGGGGTGTGGTAGAGAGAGAAAGAAAACTGGGAGAAGTCACTCAGAAGCTCAATAACTTCATCAGAACCGAGGGACATCAAGCGAACCCCAGCTATATCAAGAAGGGCAGGACGAAAGGGAGGAAGTGGTATGAATGTGTTATGGGGATACTCATAACAGTGGCAATGATCTGCTAACCAGCCATATAAGAATTGAAATTTCCCACTCAAATGATAGGGAAACCCGCCCTCGTACATGTGGCTCAGTAATTCAAAAATATGAGCCAAAGTGGGCATGACCAAGTTCACCAGGCGGCCCTTTGCCAACTCAACTGCCATCATCAAGGTGCGAGCCCTGATGCCTGGCTTGATATCCCAAGAAGGGAATTGCCACCCGCTCAAAAAATAGAAAATAGACCTACCAATCTGAGTGTAGTCAGCACGTCGTGGCACACATCATAACCCCATGAAAGTTAGTCGCCCGCTTCCAGAACCACCCAGTAGGAACCTGGGATGGTTTGTGACTGTTGAGAAGGATGAGTCCTAGGGTGCTTGATCTTTGGAACAGGACCAGTGGTGTCCAGAAATAACCCTATCCAGGTGCTATAGAGAATAAAAGAGTGGACACACAAGGCCTGACCCAGTGATTGCTCCGCCATAACCAGCATATCCCACACCAACGAAGGCACTTTTTCGACATCGTCCCATGCGCCAGGAGGGGGAAGAAACTCGTCATAAATCTCAACGATGATCGGAAGCCCTTCTAATTGGTAGATGTCCCAAAATCTAATGCCAACATTACCATGGGTGAGGTGGAATGTATAATTTCATGAACACCAATGACTGAGCAGGTCAGGTTGGGTAAAATATGGTGGGTAGACAGCAAACTAGGAGGCCCACACTGAGGAGTACAAATTGACTACTTCTAGCAACTCGAAAGATTCTCAAAAATGATGATGGAACCAGAAGGTCCAGGCCCTGTCATTTGAGAATTTTCCACCAAACCGAAGATCCCACCTATGAGTCCACCCCGTGTTAGGGTCCACTCGAGCAAGATTGATAATAGAGGGGTAAATCTTGAAGACATCTTCTTGAGAAAACTCTTGAGCGTATTGATCACATTGTGTCCAAACACAGCCTCTCAAAATGAAAGTGTCTTTCTGATCAGAATCAGATATCATATTCCCCAATGAGGTACTGTTCGCCTAAATGCACTTTGGTGACACTTCCAAGCAAGGAGACTAGAGACTGGAGAAATTAGGGGGGATAGGGACTTCCTCTTGAAGGACGAAGTTGTAAAACGGAAGTCAATTTGATAATAGATAACCCAGGAGCTTGGGAGAGAGAAATCCCTTCAAGACACCCTCACTGAGAATGATGGACCGACTAGGGTCCTCTTTGATGCTCTCCGCTCTACGAATAATAGCGGATGTCTCTCTGAACCAATTTGGAGGGGTTGGCAGCAAGCCTAGGTGAAGGGAGAAGGGCAACCATATTTTCTACCAGAATTATAAAATCCGGGAAAATGGTTAGTTCAGAATAATAAAATCGGGACAAAAACACCCAATATATGGCTAAGGATTAAGTCGGGGAGCCTTCATAGCAAGGTCCCCAAGAAGGCCTCAAAAGGATGGTTCACGATGACTGCATCCCGTGAACCAACCCTACGTGGAAGCAGCCCGCGGTACCCTGGATCGCGGAGTGTTGGCCCGAAAACCATGAACTAGGTTGCTCTGTGGATTCTTAATCCCGAGTTTAAATAATTAATATTCCGAGGACATAAGATATTTTTAAATTTTGGATGATTTCAGTCTGCCAACCATCAAAACCACATAGCATGTTCATACGCAGCCCTTCATGACTTACTTTTTAAATAATTAAAAGTGTTAGTTCATGGCTGAAGATTGGTCCGCAGATAAAGGCGACCACAAATGAGGAATGATTTGTGGAAATGGAATCTGGTTTGCGGACGATGTGTTTCGTGAAGGAATGAGTACACGGTGAGAAAAAAGAGAGAGAGCTTTAGTTTCATGAAGAATCTGGTAAAAAATAAAGGAAGGGCCGCCTGTATTTATATGTGTGGTCCCCTACTGGGTCCACTCCTCTACCACAAACCATCCATGTTTCCAGGACAACTCTACATCAAAATGGCCTCCTGTTCATTCCGATCAGACCCCATTCCGATGAGAGGCATTTGTAGGGTCCTGAAAAATATGCAAAGGAGAATGGGAATATCCTTTAATCCACGGGAGGTTCCACCCAATTTCCCCCCAAAATAATTGGGAATGGTGGGGAAATACTCAAAGGATTGTCCCAAGTCGAACCGGTCCACAAACCGTTCCAATGACAACAGAATTTGGCCAGTTCTGCGAAGCACCCCATTCGTGGACTGTTGTCATTCGCGGAATGGAGGTAGAGATCCTCCGCGGGCGCGAAGCATGATGGGTGCCAAACGGGTCCACCGTCACGAAGCACCCCTGCCGCGGACTGTGTCGATCAGCCCGGACCGCATCCGCTGTCATTTGCGAAATGGATGCCGAACCCTGAGCAGCCGCGAAGCACTCGCTGAGGTTGGTTTGGTATGCGAGGTAGATGCATCAATGCCCCCGAGAGTTGCGGATTGACCAAGTCATCCGTAAACTAGGTTTCTGATAACGGGCTTCCGAAAAAGGTGACGCATGACCAAAAATACATCTCTTTCCCCACTCTATAAAAGGAGACCGAGGGGGAAGTGGGAATTTGATTTTTGAAGGAGAGCAATCAGATTTGGGTGGAAGGATTTCAAAGGAAGAAGCATAGGATTTCACAAATAGAGAAAGTTCCAGTTCGCGAACCAGAACTGGTATGAAACTAGATGAGAATTAATAAGGAACTGAAAATGAATACCAACATGGTGAACCACGAACATAAAATAACAATGAAAAGGAGAGTGCAAACCATGGCCCCTCCGCGGATGAACTCCCCACGGACCAGGGAGTTTATGCCCCTTATCCGATCTGTTGCACTGCGTACCACCCTTCTACGCGGGAAAATCCTTGACCGACGAACCCCTGACCAGCGTCGCTCTAGGACGCTGCTACTTGCATGGAACCCTCCACATACCAACATGGTATGCGGGCCAAACCCGAAGTCACGAAGCACCCCGGTTCATGGGATTCCCACCAAGACACGAACCACCCAGGCTCGCGGAATGCCCATCAGTCCACGGACCACCCTGGTTCGCGGACGACCTCTCCAAGTGTGTAGCACCACCCTACGTGAAGGGCGCCACCACTCATATACCTGTGTGGCCCACCAGATACTTCATAATTCTAATTCCTCGAGACAACTAAAATCTTTCCAATCTAGCCTGATCCTCTACAATCCCCTCAATGGCCCATTCATCAGCCCCGGGCCGAGGCCTCCACCAAAGCCACCTGACCCATGTGATTTAACCTTCAGGCGCATCAGCGCGCTGTTTTGAGTTCACATACCCACAGTAAGAGAGGGTGAAGGGGTTTCTCCAGCCCTTGACTGGATTTCTGAAGCTTTCCTGGGTTCATTTTCCCATGATAATGCGGACTCTGAGCCCGGGAGTCCCATTTATACCCCTCCACTTGTTAGGGGAGGGGAACTTCTCCCCTCCCTAGGGAGTGGCAGGATACCCATCAGAAGAAAGCCCCCATGAACCTCTATACTTCCCCACGGCCATAGCCAAGGAAGGGCGTTGTGGGAAAGGGTGTTGTGGGAAAGGGTGTTGCTCCGTCCCACTTTGGAGCCAAGTCCCTCTCCCGTTGTGCTTTGTCACCATGGGCATCCACCTCATAGTAAGCACCGACTTTATGGACCCCTCTATGAAAAATCCCCACTCCATTTTCCATGGACGCACCTTTCGCGACGTGATTGTCTGGTCCCTACTGCCTCTTGTTTCTCACACCGAGCATGACTCACGTGGGCTTAGAGTAAGCATCAACCATGGAATCCTCTCCTGGGCCTCCTCATAGTGTAAGCCCCAATCCATTTCTATGGTCCTTCTCAGAGTGTAAGCCCCAATCAATTATTATGGGCCTCCTCAGAGTGTAAGCCCCAATCCATCACTATGGGCCTCATGAGAGTGTATTCCCCAATCCATCACTATGGGCCTCCTCAGAGTGTAAGCCCCAACCCATCACTCTGGCCCTCCTCAGATTGTAATCCCCAAGCTAATGCGAACTACGAGGACTTTGGTTCCCTACCATAGGGATACATAGGAAGCCTCCATGAGCTTCAATCCTAATCACCATCGGACCCCTAGGTCCACATTCACGTTGGCTCTCGGACACTCCTATTCGAACTACATAGACTTTGATCCCTATCTCTCAAGCAGGGTACGTAGGAAGCCTCCCTGAGGTTCAAGCCCAACGATAGGCCGATCCAACTATCTTTATGTCGGTTCACCGCGCTACTCCTACTGCCGCCTTAATGAGTCCAAACTCTTTAGTTTCATTAATCCAATGAGGGATGGTAATCCTCGGGCATAAGTGATTCCGAACCCCTGCCTCCAGCTAACCATTTCCAACCAGGAGTAATCCTTGGATACTATGCTTGGGTATAAACCAATGATTCACGAACATATGAACACGTCTTAAATATATGAGAGAGTCTTGGAACAGGCAATAATTCAACCCAAAAGGGTGCGATGAGCCCGACTTCCAATCCTCTCAACCAATGTGAGTTCATAAGCTTCGCTGGCCAAACCACCCAGCGAACGCCTGCCTTTGGAAAGCAGGTCCACATATTTTCAGATACGGAACCTTTGGACGTTTCGAAACCGATCCAAAACAGTGATGTGCAAGGAAGTTTTAGGAATATGTAGGAAAAGTAAGTTTCAATTTATAAAACAGTAGTATATATTAATATGAATTTTAAATTTATCATATTCCTATTATTTTCTAACAACTAATGAATCTACCTTCGAAAAAACACTAAGAAAAATAGTGCCATGATCAAATATGAAAATGTAAAGGTAAATATCGAATTATAATTTTTATTTTTTGATGTATTACATCAAAATAATATTATGAATTTACACTCACTGAAGAAGAATTGTCATAAAAAACATTGTTTCATTGAATGTGGATATTATATGTTAAGATTTATGTGTGAAATAATTACAACTCAGACACTTGTGAACTTTGACATGGTAATATTTCCTATAAAACTGTTCCATAATATTTCATTTGATTTATTCATTATACATGTTAACTACTGTCCTTTTAATTTGTAGATATTTGATGACCCTCACCCCTATAGTTCTCATGTGGTCAAAACATAAAAGTGGAATGGTTAAATTATTTTACTGGTATGATTGGATTTTAGTTAGTTTGTAGTGTAAAATGTAATTTTGAATATTGTCGTTATAAATGTGTATTTGGTATTCATTTATGTTGGATTTATGTTTAATTTTATGTTGAAATTTTATGTTTTTTATGTTATATATGTTAATGTTTAATTTTTCTATACTACTTATTTTGGTCTAGTTATGATGGTTTTTCTAGAATGGATTCTGGTCTGGGGGGTTCCTGGGGTATGGGGAGTGTCCAGTGGGGTGGGGGGTTCCCAGGGGTGTAGGAGAGTTGTCTAGTGGGGTGGGGGGGGGGGATTTCTAGGGGTGTGGGAGGGTTGTGCAGGGGGTGGGGGACTATCTAGGTTGGTGGGGGGGGGGGAATCTATGGGTTTTTGGGGGAGGGGTGTCCAAGGGAGTTGGGGGGGGGGATGTCCATTGGGGTGGGGTGGAGGGTTTCCATTGGTGTGTGGGGGTGTCCAATGGGGTGGGGGGTTTCCAGGTGTGTGGGAGGGATGTATAATGTGTTGGGGGTTTCCATGGGTGTGGGAGGGCTATCTAGGGGTGTGTGAGGCATGTCCTGGAGGGTGGGGGGTCCATGGGTGTAGAAGGGTTGTACAGTGGGGGTGGGGGGTTCAGGGGCTTGTGAGGGATATCCAGGTGTGTGTGTGGGGGGGGGGGGTTATCCAGGGGGTGGGGGAAAATACAGGGGTGTGTGGGGGGGGTGTCCAGTAGACTATGAGTGGGGGGGGGGGGGTTAGGTGTGTGTGGGGGGGTGTCTAGTGGGGTGGGTGTGTCTTGGGTGTTCATGAGGGTGGGGGATGTCCACAGTGTGAGACAATTTCTAGGAGGGTTGGAGGGCTCTCCATTGGAGTAGGGGGATGTTTAGGGGGTGTCTAGGGGAGTGGGTGGGGGGTGTCTAGGGGAGTGGGGTTGTCTTCTGGGGTGAGGGAGGTTTCCAGGGGGTGTGGAAGGGCCTTCCAGCTGGGTGGGGGGGGGGGGGGGGGGTGTAGTCCAGGGGGTGGGACCATGTACAGGAGGGAGAGAGGGAAATCTAGGATGGTGGGAGGGCTTTCCAGGGGGTGGGGTCAATCCAGGAGGGTGGGGTGGGGGTGTCTAGGGGGTGTCCAGGCATGTGGGGGGTGTCCATGGGGGTGGGGTGTCAAGAAGGGTGGGAGGGATGTCCAAGGGGTGGGGGATATCATTGAGGCTGGGGGTGTCTAGGGGGTTTCTAGTGGTGGGGATGTCCAGTGGGGGGGGGGTAGGAGGGGGGGGGAGAATTGTCTAGTGGGGGGGGGGGGTCCAGGGGTGTGGAAGGGATGTCTAGTGGGTTGGGACTATCAAGGATGGTATGGGGTGTCCAATGGAGTGGGGGGGGGGGGTCCAGTGGGGTGGGGGTTTCTAGGGTTGTGGGAGGACTTTTCAATGGGAGTGGTTCAGGGGTGTGGGAGGGCTTTCCAGGTGTAAGGAAGGGCTCTCCCTGACTATGTGAGGCTTTCCAGGGGGTAGGGGCTATCCTGGAATGTGGGGGAGTCCAGGGGTGTGGTGGTTGTCCAGTGGGTTGGGGGGTAGTTCTGGTTTTGGATGGTTTTTGGTTTGTTTTAAGTTTGTTTCAGGTGTTATTTTGGCAGGGCATAGTAGTGGCTGAACGGGGGGGGGGTATCCAGGAGAGTGGGGGGATGTCCAGGGGTGTGGGGGTGTCCAGTGGGGTGGGGGGATTTGGTCTTGTTTTGTTATGTTTTTGGTCTATTTGTGGTCTGATTTAGGACTTATTTTGGGAGGGCATAGCAATGGCAGAACATTTTTAATTTAAAAAATAATGTCTGTTATTTTATAACTGATGTAAAAATGCATGGGGTATTGGTTTTAATGTCGATTTTTTTAAAATCTCCGTAATAAATGCATGAGAAATGGGTTTTACGTTGGTTATATCAATACCGACGTAATTAGTGGAATGGAATAGTTTTTTACATCGGTTATTTTATAACAGAAGTAGTAGATATGTTTTCATGTTAGTTATTATTTAGCCGGAGTGGAAAACCGCTTGGCAGACAGGTTTATTACATCAGTTATTTTTATAACCAACGTGATAAACACTTCAGATGTGTGATTTAAGATGAATGTTATAATATAACCAATGTGAAAAAGTATATACCACATCAGTTTTTAAAAAACCTATGTAATAAACCATGAATCCAAAGCATTTTCCACGTCAATTTTTGGGGTACCAACATGAAAAATGCTTCAGTTTTTGGTTTTTACATCCGTTTTAAAATAACCGACGTAAAAAGAAATGTTTATACCTTCTCTTGTAATAATGTTGGCCAAAAACCGACATAAAAAATAGAAAATAACCACTGTATAAAATGTTATCTGCACAAGTGATACAATGGTAATATACCCCTCATAACAAATAACTTCGATCATTATTGTTATTTGCAATGAGAATTACATCTGGTCGCAAACACATTTTTAATCACAAAGAGGGTTATTAATTGTGGGAACTAATTGCTACAGGTCTTTTCACAACTAATAATTTTTACCATAGGCTTCCTGTCATACATACTTATGTCACTAATAATCTAACCTATAATACCCCACAATCATTTTTTCATTCTCTTACACTTTGATATCTCTTTTCATCCTCTCATTTTATATTTCAAACCTTAAACATTAAAAACATTACATTTTATAGGGAATCAAATGTACATCATTGCTACTGATATGAAGTTTAGTTTTAATGTGCTTATTTAATATTTAATATTTTTAATTAATTTAGTTTTTTATGATAGTAATTATTATTATTAATCATTGGAAATTTGTTTCAAATAAACATAAATAATTTTTTGGGTTACTAAATTTAAGGAGAAGTAATTATTTTTAATTACGAGTATATTGATTTAATTGTTAATAATTATTTTTGTATTCAAATTAATTGTTTTTAACTAGAAATAATGAGATTATTTATTAGACTTTAGTTATTAATAATATGTAATAATTTTTAATAATTAGTAATAATTGGTGATAATATTTAATAATTAGTGGAATTTATTAATAAATAGTGTCAATTAGTAATAATTAGCCACAATTATAAATAATTACAAATAACTATGAATAATTAAGAATAATTAGTAAAAATTAGTTGTACTGAGTAATAAATTGAAAAAGTAGTAGTAGTTAGTAATAATTAATTACAATTATTGATAATTAGTTATATATAGTAATAAAAAGAAATAATTAGAGATAATTAGTAATAATTTGTAATAATTAGTTGAAATTGGTAGTAATAATAATTAATTAGCAATAATTACTAGTACATAGTGGTAAATAGTAATAATTTGTAATAATTAGTTGCAATTTGTAACAATTTTTAATAATTAGAAACAATTAGTGGTTTATAATAATAATTCATAAAAAATATTAAAAAATTGCAATAAATACTTATAATTAGATATATTTATTGGTACGTAGTAATACTAAGTAATAACTGTTGGTACATAGTAATAATTAATAATAATTAGTATTAATTGGATATAATTAGTTGCAGTAAGTAATAAATAGTATAAATAACAATAAATAGTGTTGATTAGAAATAATTTTTAATAATTAGAAATAATTAGAAAGAAATAGTGGTAATTAGTAATAATTCATTAAAATTATTAATAATTACTAATAATAACTCATGAATTGAAAACATTAGTACGAATTATTAAAAATTAATAAAAATTACT
The DNA here is from genome assembly GCA_963277665.1 of Viscum album. NCBI lineage: Eukaryota > Viridiplantae > Streptophyta > Magnoliopsida > Santalales > Viscaceae > Viscum > Viscum album. The sequence goes on along the minus strand of OY728165.1, from coordinate 1,707,553,087 downwards.
AAAAATTATTAGTAATTTGTAATAATTTTGAATTATTAGTAGTAATTAGTGATTATTAATAATAATTACTAATAATTTTTGGTACTATGTAATAATTAGTAATAATTTTAAATAATTTGTTGTACTGAGAAATAATTAAAAAAAATATGTAATACTTAGTGATAATTAGTAATAATTAATATTAATTACTAACTATAGTGGAACAAGAAATATTTATTGGTACTTAGTAATAATTAGTAATAATTATTTGTACTTAAAAAAAATTAGTGGCACTTAGTAATAAGTAGTGACAACTAGTAATTATTAGACATACATGGAAATAATTAGTGGTACATTGTATTAAATTGTAATCATTTGTTGTAATTAGAAATAATTTGTAATAATTAGTGGCACATAATGGTCATTATCATTAGAAATAATTAGTGGAAATTAGTAATAATTTGTAATGATTATTAAAAATTGTTAATAATTTATAGTACTAAGTAAAAACTAATAATAATAAGTAAATATTAGTGACAATGAGTAATAATTACTAATAAGTATTTTTAATTAGTAATAAATAGTAATAATTAGTGGTACTTAGTAATATTTAATAACAATTAGTAAAAATTTGTTAAAATTAGTAATGATAAGTAATAATTAGTGGTACATAGTAATAACTAGTAATAATTTCTAATAATAAGATTTAATAATTAAAAATTAGAAAAAATTAATAATAATTAGTAATAATTAAAGGTAACTAATAATTATTTTTTATAATTAGTTATATTTATTTATAATCTATGGTATTTAGTAACAATTAATAATAATTAGCCGTAATTAGGAATAATTATTTATAATTTGGAATAATTATTTGTAATTAGAAAAAATATATTAATAATTGGTATTAACAAATCGAAATTATAAACAATTAGTTATAATTAAGAATATATAGAAATAAGTAGATGTAATAATTAATAATTAGTGGTAATTAGTAATTATTACTATCAGTTACTATCAAATAGTAAGGATTGTTAATAAAGAGTACTATTTAATCACCATTAGAGAAAATTATGAATAATTAGTCCTAATTGGTAATAATTGTTGTACCTCTCGTTCCCCTCGTTGTTTGATTTTCATGATCACAATCACCTTGTTATGTGTTTAACCTTGTTTTTAAGTGTTGTGAATGATAGGCACAAGGTTGCCAAGAAAATGGCCCAAGAAAGAAGGCAAAGTGGACTGAAATTCAGTCCACCGGCCAACCGATGGAAGAGCATCGGCCAGCCGATGGAGGCCTGGACAGAAGGCATCCTTCTGTCCAGACCACCGGCCAACCGGTGCCACACCAGCAGCCAGCCGGTGGCACCCAGAAAGAAGGGGCAGCTACTGCCTCCTCACCGGCCGACCGGTGGCCGCAGCACCGGTCGGCCGGTGGCACCTGCACAGAGTGGCAAGCTACTGTCTTGCCACCGGCCAGCCGGTGGCTCTGGCACCGGTCACCCGGTGGCCCCTGGCCAGAAATCCTCATCCTTTTTCAAGATACCGGCCAGCCGGTGGGACTGTACCGGCCAGCCGGTGGAGCCAGTCAAACTAGCCGTTGCAGTTTGACCAGGCTGGCCCACTTGGCTCCCAACGGCTCTTTAAGCCTCTCCAACGGCTCCGAAGCCTCCCCAAGGGTTCCATGCCTATAAATAAAGGCCAAGGAAGCCCCGGACAAAAACCGTAACTTAAATCAAGCCCAAGGACACTTTGTTGATCATTCGGCAATCCTCCGGCGAGACACCTCAAGGAACCCCAAGTGATCCATCCAATTCCACATCCAAGGAGCACCTCAAGAAGCTTGGGAGAGCACGCTACATCAACTCCATCATCCAATTGGCGCCCAAGTCTTCCTCCAATACAGTTTTTCTTGTTTATTTATTTTGAGCTTTAAATTTGGGTTTGTGCCTACAAACCCCAAACTCTTTCTTCATCCCTCTTTCTTTTGGGTTTCACATCACCATTAAGGTGTGAAGAGGTTTCTTCAAGCCATTCCTTTTAAAAGGCTTGAGTTTTCGGTGAGCTAGCCTTCACCCGTTAAAAAGGCTAGTGGGTTCTTGCTAAACCATTAAAAGCAAGTGGGTTCTTGCTTAACCACCAAAAGCAAGCTGTAATAGGTCCTAGTTCTACCTCAAAGCCTAGTGGGTTTCTTGATAAAACCATTGAAAAGAAAGCGGTAGGAATCTCTCAACGGTTGAGTTGGGAGCGGAGACGTAGGCCGGGTTTTGGCCGAACTCCGTTATCAATTTTGTGTGTCTTGCCTCTTTTATTTCCGCTGCATTTTCAACTTTGATTTTAATTTGTTAATTATTTTTTTTAAAAGGCAATTCACCCCCCCTCTTGCCATCACTTCCCTTGCTTTCTTCCGCCCAGCAATTGGTATCAGAGGAAAATTTCAGTAATACCTTCACCTGTTTCAAATTAAAGATCCTATTTTTTTTGATGGCTTCTACCGCTTCTTTCTCTCAATCCCCCGAAGGTCATTCATTGGGTCGTGCTCTATTGTTTGATGGAACCGACTATTCTTTTTGGAAAACCCGCATGACCAATTTTTTAAAAAGCATTGGTTATCCAATTTATAAAATTGTTATGCAAGGATTTTCCCTCTCCTCTCCCGATGAGTCTAAATGGACCCCCAATGACATTGCTTTTTTTGAGCTTGATGGGAAAGCCATGAACGCTCTTCATTGTGGTCTTGACCGTAATGTTTTTAATTGCATTTCTACTTGCTCTACCTCTTATGATATTTGGAAATATTTAGAGCTAACCCATGAAGGCACTAGCAAGGCTCCAAAGCAAGAATCCGCTCAAGAGCAAGAACTCGACGAAAAATCCGTACCCGCTTGCCCACTTCACAAGAAAAGGGCCAAGAAGAAGAAAAAGAAGAAGGCTTCAAAGGCAACATGGAGTGATAGCTCCTCCTTCTCCTCCTTCTCCTCAAGCGACCAAGGTAAAAAATGCCTAATGGCAAAACATGAGGTATCTTCCTCCTCTTCCTCCTCATCATCCTCTAGTTCTTTTAATTCTTTTAATCATTTATCATATGAAGAACTCCTACATGCTAGAGACCAATTAGAAAATGGTTTTCATGAACTTTCTTCTAAATTTGTTTCTTTGAAAAAGAATTTCAAAAAACTTTCCTCCGAAAAGACCAACTTCTCAAAGGGAAGGAGGAACTCACCCTTAAAATCCAAAATTTCCCAAATGTTGATTCTATGGAATCAACCATCAAAGGCCTAAGGGAGACCCAAGCTAAGTTCACCCAAGGGGAACAAAATTTGAACAATTTGCTTGGTTCCCAACGAATTTCAAGAACCACCCAAGGGCTAGGATATACCAATATAGCTTCCTCCTCCCATGCACCCACTGTTTTTGTAAGGGGGAGCTCTTGTTTTAAATTTTGAAATTATTGTAAAAAACCCGGGCACCTCATTTATGAGTGTGATTGCAAAAATGCCCGGTACGGTCAACCCAAATCTTTTTACTTTTCGGACGAATTTTATAGGAGAAGACCCGCCATGAGACAAGTATGGATTGAAAAATCCCTTCTTGCGAGTCTCTCCGGGCCAAAATTTATTTCCTATCCCCGGTGATTTATTGTTCTTATTTAGGGGGAGTTAGGTTCTTTTAAGCCTTTTTGTGAATTAAAAAATTTCATTCAAAATTCTCATTTCAAATTTTTTATTCAAAACTTTCGATTCAATATTTCATTTTCAACTCATGGTTTCAATTGGTTTTTGATTCAAAACTTTCAATTCAAACTGTTATTCAAATTTTCATTTCAATTTCAAAAATCTCAATTGATTTTCAAATCTCAATCTTTTTTTTCAAATGTATTCCCTCAATCAAGTTTTATGCCCCATTCTATTTTGATAATCACAAAGGGGGAGAAAATTTCTTGATTGATTGGGGGAGAAACCTTTTTGATCATGCATTGCTTATTTTCATTTTATTCATTAAAAGCATGCCTTTAATTTTTGTTTTTACTTTGATTGTTTTGGTGATTGTGATCATCAAAATAGGGGGAGATTGTTGTACCTCTCGTTCCCCTCGTTGTTTGATTTTCATGATCACAATCACCTTGTTAGGTGTTTAACCTTGTTTTTAAGTGTTGTGAATGATAGGCACATGGTTGCCAAGAAAATGGCCCAAGAAAGAAGGCAAAGTGGACTGAAATTCAGTCCACCGGCCAACCGATGGAAGAGCACCGGCCAGCCGATGGAGGCCTGGACAGAAGGCATCCTTCTGTCCAGACCACCGGCCAACCGGTGCCACACCAGCGGCCAGCCGGTGGCACCCAGAAAGAAGGGGCAGCTACTGCCTCCTCACCGGCCAACCGGTGGCCGCAGCACCGGTCGGCCGGTGGCACCTGCACAGAGTGGCAAGCTACTGTCTTGCCACCGGCCAGCCGGTGGCTCTGGCACCGGTCAGCCGGTGGCCCCTGGCCAGAAATCCTCATCCCTTTTCAAGACACCGGCCAGCCGGTGGAGCCAATCAAACTAGCCGTTGCAGTTTGACCAGGCTGGCCCACTTGGCTCCCAACGGCTCTTTAAGCCTCTCCAACGGCTCCGAAGCCTCCCCAAGGGTTCCATGCCTATAAATAAAGGCCAAGGAAGCCCCGGACAAAAACAGGAACTTAAATCAAGCCCAAGGACACTTTGTTGATCATTCGGCAATCCTCCGGCGAGACACCTCAAGGAACCCCAAGTGCTCCATCCAATTCCACATCCAAGGAGCACCTCAAGAAGCTTGGGAGAGCACGCTACGTCAACTCCATCATCCAATTGGCGCCCAAGTCTTCCTCCAATACGATTTTTCTTGTTTATGTATTTTGAGCTTTAAATTTGGGTTTGTGCCTACAAACCCCAAACTCTTTCTTCATCCCTCTTTCTTTTGGGTTTCACATCACCATTAAGGTGTGAAGAGGTTTCTTCAAGCCTTTCCTTTTAAAAGGCTTGAGTTTTCGGTGAGCTAGCCTTCACCCGTTAAAAAGGCTAGTGGGTTCTTGCTAAACCATTAAAAGCAAGTGGGTTCTTGCTTAACCACCAAAAGCAAGCTGTAATAGGTCCTAGTGCTACCTCAAAGCCTAGTGGGTTTTTTTGCTAAAACCATTGAAAAGCAAGCGGTAGGAATCTCTCAACGGTTGAGTTGGGAGCGGAGACGTAGGCCGGGTTTTGGCCGAACTCCGTTATCAATTTTGTGTGTCTTGCCTCTTTTATTTCCGCTGCATTTTCAACTTTGATTTTAATTTGTTAATCATTTTTTTTAAAAGGCAATTCACCCCCCCCCCTCTTGCCATCACTTCCCTTGCTTTCTTCCGCTCAGCAATAATTAGATGTAATTAGTTATAATTAAAATCAATTAATACTAATTAGTGGTAATTAGTAATATGTAGTCATAATTTCCAATAATTAGTGGTACTTAGTAATAATTAGTGGTAATTATTAATAATTAGTTTTAAATAGTGATAATTTGTGATAATTTGTGATAATTGGTTATAATTAGTGAAACATAGTGGTACTTTCTAATAATTAGTAACAAATAGTAACAATTAGTAACAAGTTGTTAAAATTAATAATAATTTTTAATAATTACTAGTAAATAGTAATATTTGATAATAATTAGTAATAATGGGTGGTAATTAGAAATAAATATTAATTCTTAATGGTACTTAGTAATAATTAGTGGTACATAGTAATAATTAGTAATAATTAATGTTACCTAGTAATAATTAGAAATAATTAGTAATTTTTAGAGGGACGTTGTAATAATAAGTACAATATAGAAATAACTTATAATAATTAATAATGATCAGTAATAATTAGTAATAATTAGTAATAACTAGTGGTAATTAGCTATAATTAGTAGTGATAGGAGGTACTAATAGATAATTAGGGGGACATTGTAAAAATTATTGGAAATTTTAAAAATAAGTGCTATTAAGTAAAAATTAGCAGCACTTTCATGAAATTTCCAATAGTTACTAAAATATACCCGTAAATAGTAAAAATTCATAACATTTACATTTAAATTATACTTTATTATTTTTATAATCGTTTGGGAATGTATTTTTTCATTTATAAAATAAATAATAATTGTTTATTTTATATTGTTTAGAGAAATAAGGATTAAAAATGGAGAAAACGGTCTTTATTTCTTGATTATGATTAGATAAATCTTTAGTGAAATCCTAAAATTTTGGTATATATATTCTACATATTTAGGATGGAGAATCATTTTTTCATTTACATCATCAAAACTAGAATTTCTTTCAGTGGAGAAAATTATATTTCCCAATATGAAATGTTATTGGAGGAGGTCTGATATATTTGACATTGTTGGGATTATCTATTAAATTTAATTTTTTCCAAAAGATAATGTTTTTGGTATTAACATGATGAATATAGTTCTATATAAAATATTAGTAATTTGGTTCTTGAACCATCATTATTTAAATCATTAGTACATGGTGTTTTTGGTCTTCCATTTCAACAAACTAAAACTCAAGAACATATTAATTTAACTCCAAAGTTAAAACCAGCTCAGTTTTATTATTGTATGTTGTATTATTAGGTGGAAATATATCTATTTTGAATCATATGAAAATTTGAAGTGGTTTTAAAATTTATGGCTATTATGTCAGATATTTTAATGTCAAATAGCAATTTCGATCAGATATTATCTTTCGATAAATCACTATTACAAGAAAGAAATGTGTTGCCTATAAATTTATATGACGGAAAAATGATTTTTATAAATTTAGATCTTAGTTATAAGAATAATCATGAATTTTAATTTGAATTAATATAATATTAGGGTTAAAATGAGCCATTATATATTTTTCGTATATGGGGAAAACCTAGGTTTAAGGAGGCTCAAAATGGGAAGTCGGGATTGCTTAATTTTAAACAATTGAGTTATTTAGCAAATAAACCAAAATTTGAGTGTTTATCTATATCTCAGAACATAGTATCATTGATTTCTAGGGATATTATCAAATATAAAAAACAAGTAAATATTACATCTTCATTTTAATGGTGATTCAAAGTAACATTTTTACCTCTTACATATTTATTTTTCTTTAGAAACCCCTAACATGTGATTGGATATTTCCACTAATTGTATCTATAAATTTGGTTCTTATGTTGGATAATATACTTATTGGGATGTATTTATAACTTTATATAACATACCACCGTGGATATCGATGAATGATCCATATATCATTTTTACCTTATCAATTATAGAAAATAAAAAAATACAATTGATGCTTATTTGAATCCATTTATATTTTGTAAAATTTATTATGGAGTACGGGTGTTAGTGAATATGTTGTTGTTGCGAAACATAATTTCAAATGAATATTTAATTAATTTGGAAATTTATAAAATTCCCAGCATAAACATATTATCTAGATTGCGTAAAAATGGTATAAAATAATTTTTAATGTATATGTGATCGAAATGTGTTTATTATTGTTTATGGTAGAAAACCATTCTTTTCATTGTAGATTTCCACATATTGATCACCCTTACTGAATGAAAATTAATGTTTTCCAAAATGGTAAAATTAAAAGATATGGACCACAATAAAATTCAATTACATATTCAGTTAAAATCAATTGTCTCTTCATTACCTCCCATTACATTTGGATATAATACATTCCAAAAAATAGAAGTCTCAGTGAAACCGGACCATTATATTAAACATTGTTTTTGGGAAATTTCATATATGTAATTTTTTTGGGTATGTCACATGTTAGTTTTCATCAATGCTTATTGGAATTTATTGCTAATATATTTTAAATATTTTTGGACACACATAGTATGGCCAAATATAATTTAATTGAATTATTAGATCTTTCCCAATTCTACAAGCGATTATAACTTGAGTTGTTTGAAATTGGCATATCATAGTTTCTACGGATGAAAAAAGAGGCTTATACATTTCCCAAAGATAAATGATTATTATATTTTATGTGAATTGTTCATTTGAGACTACTAGATGGTTATGCTTCTAATTTGGAATGATATGTCAGAAACAATTATATTATAAGATTAAAAATACTTGATTATCATGTTATATTAGAAATAATTCCTTCCATTAGATTTATAAGTTTATTTAATTCCTTAATTTTGGATAATATTATAGAAATATCATATTTTTTGGGGACATATATTTGGTGAAAACAGACTATGATTCACATAGTAGCACTGAAGAATATGATGGCTTAATTTTTTGTAAAATGGAATGAAAATTTCCACTGGCATTCATTGATTCAATAGTACAGTATATATTACATTTTATGTATAATGTAAAATATCATGTGATAGTACAGTTCTTATGGATGTATCCATATGATATATGTTTGTAGAAACTAAAGAAACATGAACATAACCAAGGATCAATTGAAGGGTCAATTGAACATGGTTATTTATAGGATGGAATTTTTTTTTCTTTAATTATTTCCATCATGAATATACTTCAAAACAAAAACCAATCTTCGATAATGAGTGAAATACTGATAATTCACAAAAAATACATTTTTCAATTGTTAATCATCATGAACATATATTTGGTGGTGCCCGTGAACAACAGATTTCATTTGATGAAAATCACATGGTCCCTAAATATGTTCTTCTCAACAATGAAGAAATTACATGATTTTTTTTGTGAGTTATAAAAACATATATTATTTAACTTCACATAAAAAATATATTAATTTTAATTTATTTTAAAATTATATGAAGAACATATCAAGAATAATTATCCTAAAATAATATAATCTAGTCTTGAGGAACATTAAGAACACATTTTTTTCTACTGGTTTCAAATATTGGTAACGTAAATTGTTTTTGGTTTAACATATTAAATAAATGTATTATTTTTTATATTGTAAATTGTTCAATTTTTCAGGAATCAGAACATTACAAAAAAATTGACAAAAAATGCATGTATTAAGTAACCTACCATCCAAAATCATTAAATCTTATAAATATTATGTGGTTAATGGTTTCTAATTTCGTACACATGAATATGGTAAATAGAAAATCCAATGAATATAAGTGTTTTATTAAGAGGGTATCATCATAATAAAAAGTTATATTGTCTTTTATAGAATGTGGGATGAAATAATAGAGATACGTTATCTTGGAAAGAATTATGTTATGCTATTTAAATTTCATTGATTTAATACTTATGGTTTTCTTCATGGTTATATGTGAAATGGAATTACTGATATTAAATATAAAATGCTTCTTATATTAAATGAACCATTTTTATAGGACCATCAATAACTCGAGATATATTATTCAAATAATTATTGTGATTAAATAGATTTAATTTATTGGTGGGACATTAAAAAAATGAAAACCCATTAAAATTAGTTTTTGAAATGTGAATGTGGTCTTAGATATTTTCAATGAATTGAAATTTTTCTATAGAGAAAAATATATATTTATTTTCCTCAGAGGGAATGGAGATTGATGATGACACCCCATATTTATGGGACAGTCTTGATGTTGATGTTGTAATGTATCAAATGAATTTGAATTATAAAATGATGATGAGGGTGAAAAAACCTTTATAAATTGATGATACTGAGGATAATTATGAACACATTAATAATATATAATATGAATATGTTTATGATGATAAATAATTACTCAATTACATGTTATTTATAGTCAAAATAAATAAATACATAAATAAATATAATAAATTTTTTGAATTATTTTTTAGAAATAATTATATTCATCTTTCAGATGAATGACATGACTTATGTTGATATATTATTTAGCCTAGATGATGATGTAATACCCATTTATGAGGCTAATGTGTTACCATCAAATTCTTAGGATCCGATAGGTTCATCATGAACTTAGAGGGGTCAGGGTCTTTTGGGACTGATGATTCCAAACCCTATTTCGAAGTGACATCCACATCTTTACACCAATCCATGAATGGAGAGGTATGATTAGTTGGGTATTATAGTTTGATTATATTAATTTTGATTAATATGTTTATATACTAACTGTTTAATTATTTTATATATTATTTCATATTTTTCACATATAGCTAATGTACAGTGGATGCCTATTTTGTTGTTACTATTTTACAAAGGCATGGGGTGATGTGGGATTGGATTCCCATTAACATTTGGCAAAAGATGATTGGTCATTGGATGGAATGTAAATAGGTAATATTTATTTTGTAATTATTTGTTTTAAACCATTATTTTATTAAACTAAATCACAGTTTTAAGTATCCCATCGATGATATCTTGCAATGTTCTACTATAGTGGAATGAGAGTTGTGCATGTGTGAGTGTTGTCAATTTTTTCACATTTTGTAGAGGAAAACCATGAATAAGTTGACGTCCAAGAATTTTTATTATCCTTGTTGTTCTCATTAACCTGATTACATATGATATCTAGTTTGGGATGGATTATGATCTCACTGAAAGTGAGAAACTATTCATATGATAGTATCATTAGGCTTGTAGAACCATGGGATATAAGAAGTGACCCAACAAGCTGATATTCATAATTTCAGTACACATCAACTAAATATGGATTGTACATATATTAAATATTTATAAATTTAAATTATTTTAGTATACTCATATAGGTATTTGAAAATCTTGATATTAATGATTTGGATGATTATAAGAGGATATAAAATAATTTTGTAACTAGAGAGACTACCAGCCGTAGCCAATGATATATTGTGGTTAGTCTAATTTTGTTTGTGTATTAAAATTAATTGAAAAATTATATTACATCTATTTTAATTTAAAATGGAAAATTTGAGGGGTCTTATATGGTTGTGACTTCATAGAAGCATGATGATAATCTTTAAAGTATTGATACCATTCCACCAGTGTAGCATGATAAGATGATGAAGAATGGATTGAAGTGACATAGTATGATTTAAATAAGGATTGAGTAGTTGGTATCAGTTCTAGAATGACTCAGGACAGTTTTTATGGTATTTTTGAATGGTCTACATCTTGCTCTGGGGGATATCATGGAGTTTCCCCATTATCAGTCTCATAGTATGAGGATCATCATCAAGCTAAGAGTGGGGTTATAGTGTCCATTAATAGGGAGCATAAAGCAATTCATCAATCAATGCCACAAATAATGGAAGAGATGTGATGATGGAAGGAGAAGAAAAATGAGTACATTTGACAGCTAGTTTCGGGTTTAGGGATGTATTTCTCTGCCCCTCCTCATCCATAAAATCATCTCCCTCCATTTTACAATGATTGATACATTGTGTACATATTTATTAGGGCTAAATTTAAATAAAAATATATTTTGTAATATTCTTTTTATTTCACATGTTTAAAATTTTATTTATTACATCCTTCAATTTTTTTAAAATTTATAAAATTTATATTTTTTTTATTTTTTATCCAATTAATGATGGGTTATAGTATCATCGCAAATAGAGTAATGTGATGTTTGACAGGACCCATCGAAATAAATGTGTAACTAATCCATTTAAAAAATTATTTGTGGTGGGGAAATTTCTAGCCACAAATGACACTTTTTATGATGGACCATTATAAAAATTATCTTTTGTGACTCCATTTCTAGATATGGATAATTTGTGATTGGAACTCATCACAAAAAGATATATTTAATGGTTTCTCATCACATATAGCATATCAAAAATAATAAAATTTTTAGTAGTAAACCAGAATCAAATGTGTACCCTATTACATTGGAATAAGATACATGGGACCTAATCGTGGTGTAATAATAAGTATATTAGTACAAAAAAATCAATATATATATATATATATGATTCCAATTTTATAATAGAAATATAATATAACACAGAAAATATTTTCTAAATCCTTGAAGATCATTAAATGAATTTATATTCGTAACTATTGAAATGAATGAAAAATAAGGTTGAGCTCAAAATCTCCCAAAGGGTTATGTACAATGAAATATATGATATTAAATATCTCATAATTGATACAGTATGATAAATAACTAAAAAAATTCATCAATAACTTGATCATGAAATGTGTGAACAGAAAATATCAAATCCAATTATATCATGAATAATAGTTACTATATTATTAATGAAGGAAATGAGTAATGTTAGACGTGATTTCCTCAAAAATCATTATACATTTAATTTCATGGCCTTTCACTAAAATAATTTAAACAATGGGAAGACAAAAATATGAAAAAATATTTAGTATGTATATCCAACTAGTTTTCCTCATTAGACATGTTGATACATCAAGAGGATATGTATTTCTATGAACCACTTATTGTTTCATTTCAAATTAATTCCCCATATATTTAATGATCTGTTGAATTCATAAAAAAATATTCCTTATCAAAACAATATATATATTTATTAATGAATATGTAATATCATGCTTTTCCCTAGTCAATAAAATAAAATTTATAGTAAAACACATAATTAAATATGGTATATGGTATATAGAATAAAAATAAACATGATATAATGATTATTTATATTTTAGAGAAATTTAATATCCAATGAAACATGATCACAAGAATGTTAATGCATTATAATAATCTTAAAGAAAAAAAGTAATTTGCATATGGTATATGACCATTTAAGCATCAGAAAAGTACATTTTTCATTAAAATAAATCCATCTAAAGAATCAAAGAAAATTGTTGAAAAATAATTAAAATACGTTTAAAAAATATATATTTTCATGAAATCATTAGAATATCATATAATAATATATATAATAAAAACATTTATAATGGTGGGAAAATCGAATAATGAGGTATATATTAATATAAAATTCCTTTAAACTATTTTTAAACAATACAATGACCATTTTAATGAAAAATTTAGAAATATTAATTTCATACCTAATAAGAATTATTACATAACATAAAATATCAATAATGAATAATTTTAATAAAAAATAACTTATACAATAATTTTAAAAAAATGGAAAAAATATTTAAATAATCTCGATCAAAATGTAAATGATGTTTTTATATTCATTTGAACAATTATTTTTTTCATTGAAAATTTAAATAGAGGAAAACATGGAATAAACCATGTAAAATAATAAAATATTCAAGGGATAATAAAAATTTATGGATTATAGGAATAATAGATTATAAAATTCCTTTAATGAAAATATATGAAATCCTAATGAATGACATTGAAAAATAAATTGATATATGTTTGGGTATTTTTAGATTATAAAACCATGAATTAGGAATAATAAATTGAAACAATAATTACAATGAGTAAATATATATTATGGTTAAATACCTAAATGGAGTAGTATATTCCCAACATAAAATTAAATATTTCCACAATACCAAATATGACTTAATAGAGTGGAAATTAAGAACAACCCAGTTTCCCCACATTTCAGTTTTGTTAACCATTATTTAACCTCTTCTATAATGGTTTAAAATATTTTATAAATTTATACTAGATATATATTTATATTTATAATTTGATACATGGTCCTATAATAACATTGTATCAACCATTGGATAATTAAATATAATTATTATTATAGTTTTTCTTATTAATTGCTTTTGTTTTCCCATTAATGTTTTTGGGTGAATTTAAAGTCCATGTATGTTGATTATGGTTATATAATATATATAATTTTAAACAACATATCAATTATATATATATTTACAAAATATATATATATAGAAATTTATCCATTAAATTTAGATATTGAAAAATAAATTAAACCATTCATAGAGAATGTAGGTCATATGTAAGCATGAAGGCAATTTTAATTTTTCAAATGAAGGAAAGAAATAATTGTAAATAATTATTCGAATTTAAAAAATATTAATTATATTAGATATATTGGATATATTAATTAAATACATGGTCATTACCATCCACGCAATTTTGAAATGAAAAATTATTCACATTTATTCATGGATGTGGCAGTCCACATGTATGCACATTCTTGATTATAATTTTTCAATGGATTTGAAGGTATTAATTTAGGTTTGGTATGTTAATATTGAATAATAATTATGACATAAATATAATATTCACTCATTAAAAAAATTAGATTCATTTTTAAAAAGATAATATGGAAAATGAATTGCAATACATCACAAAGGTGGTTGGTTGTACATATGCACAAGCATTAATATCAATTATGTTTTGTTCTAAAAGGGGTTCAATAATGTGTTATATGTAATAATTATAAAATTTATGTATTTTTTGGATACTATAGATATTATTTTATGATGAATACATAAAATTTAAAGAAGGTGAAAAAATACAATTTATCTGGTTTAGTAAATACCTTTACTTTGAAAAAATCCTTTAGATATATTCTTAAAAAAATTAGGTTTTGTGCATTGGGAATAGAATCACATAAATAACATATTTAATTTTTTTGGACATAATTTTTCAAGGGATGGTTGATCTAAAAATATCAAAACGTGCAAAGAATTTCGGGGCAGATCCCCTAATTTAATATTGAGGCGGCTGGCACGCATTAAATTTTCATAGTTTTAAAACAATATTTAGTCACATTCCACTAGTTTCTATCCAAAATATCAAATACTAATTTTTTTTAAGGTTATCATAAAAATAAAACCATCAAATTTGTTTTAAAAAAGTTTCTAGGTTATTTTAATACTTATCTATTCAGATCGACCCCTAGTAAATTTGTTTTAACTTTAACCATGATACCATATTTTAATTTTGAATACTATTAATTATAATAAAAATAATGTTGATGTAATTACAAAGAAATAATTATTTATATTTCAAATTTATATTTGATTTTATCAAATTCTAATAAAAAAGAGGTTGAATTTAACTTAAATCTAAACCAGCACAACCTGATGTAAAACTGTACTTCTAAAAATGGATTTTTTAATTATAAGATTATCCTTCATTAACATTATAACTAGAAACAATAATTATTTCTATTTAGTTTTTAATTGTGAAATATAAATAGTGAAAAATTATTTAAATTAATCATTATCGGAGATAATAATAATTAATTATATAATTGAAAAAATAGTATGCAATTAAGAACAATTTTATGAAAACAAGTTTTTACCTTCAAATGAAATTATCAATATTTTTATAAAATTGATAGTAAATAAAATTATAATTATAAATAATTTAAAAAATTATTAGAAATTAAATTTTTATAGTCAAATAATCAATTTAGAATTATTCATAAAATCATTTTTCTATTGGAAAATTTACAAAATTAATTATATGGAAAATTTGACCATGTAAGTTCAAAATATATATTAATCCTTTAAAATTAGATTTTATTGGGACATGGATATTTAGTTAATAAAATATTTAATTACCACAATTCAATCTTGGGTGTCACTGACCACACTACTTCATAAAATTTATCATTCAAATTTTCATCGATATAAATTTTGAAATAAAATTCGGGTTTATATTCTTCATAAAATTATTATTTACCCCTATTTCTACATACATTTTTGGATTTATCCAAATTAACATTTACGATAGATTTATTCTATTTTGAATCACATCATATCTTGAATGAAGTTTTTATATAGGTTCGTCACATCCGGATAAACATGGTTCCAATTCTATTTCATAATAGGTGATCACTTTCATTGGATTAGGAATATAAATCATTAACAATGAGTTTTATAAAATATCATGTATTTAGTAAATATCAATGGAATTTCTAAATGGTAATCCCTGAGTCAAATTATATCAAGATTTTTCAAAGGTTTTTTGAATATATATATTAGTATTCCCTTATTAATAAACCATCTAACACCCTTTTATAGAGATACATTCAAATAAAAATTATCTCACACTTTGAAATAAAAATATTTCTTTATGATATATGAATAACACATCTACCTACTCTGAGGTGCTTAAATATGAGTCTAAAGAGTATTTACCTTCATCATTATATCCTTAAGAATTTCTAGGCCTATACACTTCCATTGGCCAGATTCAACCCTATAGTATGTAGTATGACATATCCTTACATATAATTCCTCATACATTACAATTTGAATTCTTTAATATATTCTATTATTATAGGGAAACCCCACCAAAGGTAAATTTTTATCTCACATACGAAGTGGGTAACGTGAGTGTGGCCTCAACAAGAATTATAACGTTTGAATACAACATTTTCTCTATACATTATATTGGGGTTATATGTGGTCCTTAAATAAATCTTATTATAATGAGCATTCTGATAACTTTTGGGAAAATATAAATTTAAATTAGAGTAAAAGATCATATATAATTCAATGTGTTTCTACTAGATTATTTTTTGCAACATTTATATAATGTTTTGCAAGGAACATTGATGGTAAATATTCCCTTATATTGAGTAAATATTTATATTTAATAAATCAATCAATAATAATCCCTATTTATTTTGTATTTCTAGGAGACTTTCGCTATCCAGTGATATAGTATATATTAATGTCATTGAATATACCTTTTGGAAAATTTATTTGATTCATGGATCCTCTAGGATGTTCTATCTCAGTAATCGTTTATTGAAAAAACAATAGTCCATAAAAAAACAATTTAAAACTTCATATTATATGAAAAAAATATCAATTCATATATATAATTATCTTTATGCCACTAGGATTCATATTTAAGTACTATCTATTTGCAACATAAATTAATGCTCATTTCATATTAGGTATAGATGGATCACCTCACCATTTTTTAAATTTAAATAAAAAATATTCACATGTGAAGTTTTTCAGTTTCCCACCACTCATGGAATTAATTTCATTTTCAAAATTTTTATTTTAAAAATGATAAGATTTTATAATTTCAAATAGAGGTGGTTTCTGGATAATTTAAAAAATGAGCAATATTTCTCCATCCATAATTATTATAATATCAATATTCACTAAATCTATGAACATAGAAATGATTTCAGTCATTGTTGAATGTAGGAAATCATGATCATTCATACTCAATGTATTAGAAATTTCATTTTCCTTTCATTGGTGTTAGCGTATTGAGAAATCATAATCCCTGAATAGCTCGATCCATCACCATATCCTTACAATCTAATCATTCAAAAAAATTACATTTTTGGATTTTTTGATGTATATATATTTCATATTTCTCCATAAAGATAATGTCTATATCTCTTCAATGAAAAATTATGTTTTGTAAACTCAATATAATGAGTTTAATTTCCTCATTAATCCATCCTTATAAGCACCAATGCATAGAATAATACTTTTTCATTCAATATAAGGACATTACAATGTACCTTCCTTGATGAATCAATATATATTATATATCCTCTATTTCATGATTGTAGTGTCAAAATATGTTCGTTAAAAAATATAGTCATTAATTATTCAAAAAATTTATTACATTTCATTCTCATAGTTAACACAATAAATTTACATGTTCAATTTGTTTATGGGATATCCAATTTAGAAACAATTGATCAAATCAATTATTTTAACATCCAAATCCAATGATACTATTCACCTCAATTATCTTCATTTGGGTAGTCCATTTTTAATTCTATTTTATTGAAATGATCTATTAGGAATCAATCCCTAGAACCAATATTCCCATGAAAAGAATCATTTTTAATATATAATACATACTTGATAAATTTTCTATAAAACAATTTTCCTCTAAGAGTCTAAATAATGAGCCCAATGATTCATGTGGTTATAATAACATCATGATTATACCAACTTATCACTAATCAATAAGAAAACATATTTATCCTGATATATCATGAATACTATATAAAATTCATCCACAAAAATGAAAGAATGAATTAGTCATTAAAAATGAATTGCTAGAAACTCATAAATTCTATACACCATGTGAGATGTTTTCATTAGCATATATCTTTTTTATATACATGAAACTGGTGATACATTGAAAAAATTAAATATTTGAGAAATATTGAGCTTTGTGGAGATGAGAGAACAAATCATTAGTGTTAGTAGAGGATAAATTTTATTTATAGTGACTAAATTGATTTTCCTTCAATAAATTCATAGTGGTTTAGATCTATCATTTTTATTAATGAAAAAATGAGGGCCACCCAATGGTTATACAATAAGTAACAACAATCCATTTTAAAAAAACACCTATTTTTCAATCATTAACTCCACTAATTCAATAACTTCCCTCATATAGGGTGTTTTTTATATAGGTCTTTCATCCAAGATTAAATCAATGGAAATATAAAAATTACATTATGGTAGATAACAAACTAATTATTTATGAAATTAATAAATTTATTCTAGTACAAGTGGTGAATCATCAATTTGAAGATTATATTTCCAACACATATATTTTGTTTTCTCTTATTATCCATTATTATCATTAATAAAATCAATTAGAGGTAAATCTATATGTGACCTATTATAAAAATATATACACTTAAAGTATTTATTGAAAAATCTGTCATTAATGTTCTAGGTAAATAACCATTTTTACTTAAAAACATAGGATATACAAGATTATAAAGATTGATAATGTAATAATGAATTTGGTAAATTTTATTATATGATTAATGTAACTTCAACCAAATATTTTTGAACGTCAACCTCTACATTAGTTATCACATAATAGTGTCCTCCCCCCATCAGCATCTTATGTCTTAGGTTCCCCTAAGGAAATGAACATTTGTGATAATAATTACCCATTAATATAGATGTATAAAATATGATATCAGTGGTTTATTTATTCACCTTGAACTCATAATCCATTTGACCCTTATATCCATACATGTATAAAACTGCCACACCATTCATCCTATTTCAATGATGTTTCTCTTCAAATTTTACACATGAGGGAAATTGATTTGTTCCATTATATTTCATAAATAAAACCCTTTTTTAGGTCCCCAGCCAAAAACATCTTATCATGGTTTCCCATGAAGATATTGGATCATGAAAATTCATTCTATGATTTGATTGAACATAACAATATTTTATTGTATGATGAACTTGTTTGAGAACCCAATTCTATTAATTGACATGGTATTTGGACATAAAATAATGGTTAATCATCCTAAATTGATTATATATTTAATATATATCATACAATGATACTCTTGTAAATTATTCCTCATACTCCAACATAGTTTCTTGTTTATTTATCTTTATGTAGAGGAACATTATTTTCATTTCAGTTTGTTGTTTTCATGAACCAAATAAGGTCAACCACAACATGGTCACCCAAGCCAGCCCATGACATCCCAGAGGTGTGTTCCTGATTGCCATTGGGTGGAGAGAAGTAGTAGGGGAATAAAATTGTGATAGTTGGAATTATATTTCGACATATATAAAAAACTGAATTTAAAAAACAAACATGAATCCCATTATAAAATAAAATAAAAACTATTAATAACAAAACATAAACTAAAAATAAAATAAATATGAACCTGAACCCCATATATATCACCATGGGACCCCATAGGTATCTCTATAATTCCAAAACAAAACATTACTCAATAGAGACTGTAACCATGTAGGATGAGAACATGAAGATAAATAAATGTATAGAATTACATGCCTTATAATTAAAAAATAGTTGGATATCAATGTAATACTATTTTGTATTAATTGGCAATAAATACAATAATAATTTACATCTAGTTTAAAAAATAATATATAAACGTTGTTCTCATTCATCTAGTAGTTTTTGACACAAATCATGATTCATTTCTCGCTTCATATTGAAATTTTTTTTCTTTAAATTATAGGATTATTTTTTCTTAAAATAAAGTGGATTTAATGGGAAAAATTAGTGACCATTTTAGAATTCATTTAATTAAATATTTTTTAAAAACCCATCAATTAATTTCACAAAGAGATAAACATCACCAACAACTCACATAATACCACACATAAAGAAATGTTACATTAATAGTCAATATATACCAAATCATCAAAGGTACTTACATAATAGAAAACAGAAAAATAATATCTGGGGAGCATGGGAATACCTGTGAGATCAGGAAAAAAATAATAACAAACTATAATATTATCCATCCTGTTAGTGAGTATGAATAAATAAAACAAACCAAATTCTTTGTCAAACCCTACCTATACTATAGGAGACACAACATTGAAAAATAAGTGAATATATATATTATGGGGCCACTATCCGTACTATAATCCAAAACTAGTGCATCAAGTGTTCTAGGGTTTTCCTCGTGCTATGCTAGGTTTACAAGTTATAAAACAAATGTGGGAGTGTGAGGAAATGATGAAAAATAGACCATAAATATATATGACCAAAACAGACCACCACAATAGTCACACATCCAAGAATAAACCAAAATCACCCAAAGGAATAATACACTTACCTTGGAAATATCAAATGAATCTTATTTCCCATTTGAAATATCTCCCACTCCCACTGATGATTAAAAAATAAATAGATACATCCAATATGGAGATTTCCGTTGAAGAAAATTTAATGGATCCAACTTGAAATCATGTAGTCATTGATTTCTAGAAAACATCAACAAGAACCTAATTCACCATTTTATTAAGCCAAAAAATTACATATAGAAACTCATTTATTAAAAATAAATCACCATTTAGAAATAAAAACACGTTTACAAAATCCAATCAAGCATTTTGACAAACACATGATGTTTGAATCTTAGTAAGAAAATTTAATATAACACAATACCAAAGGAAATTCACTTTATTCCTTGTCAATTAATTCTACTGATTATAAATATAAACTAATTATTATAAAAAATATTGTAGAAAATTATAAAAATAAATGATCATTTAAATTTTAATGTTAATTAATAAGGGAACTAGTCCCAACCTCAATGTGATTTAAAAAAGGAACCATAAAATAATCCAATGTGGTTCCAAAGGGAAAAGAACACCTATGTATAATCATAACAAGAAAAAAAAATTATAAATAATAAAACATGATCCCCATTGTAAAGCCCTGACACTAGTTAACAAGAGTCAGTACATTATTACATAAAATTTGAATGATCACAAGGGATCAAATATACAAATACTGATAAGTTTAGTAGCCTTGGATGTATTAGATATATATATAAGTTTTACATTACATTTTGAAATGAAAAACTACAACATTATTTCCCCTTAGAATACACTCTTATCCCTTAGCCTAAAATTGTAGGTCAACCATAAAATATTTCTTCACGTCCTGGGAAAAATAAAACATAGAAAAGGGTGAGCTCAGATGCTCAGTAAGAATAAAAATATAAGAGAAAATTTCATAAATAATCATAAACATTTAAGGTAATTTATATGACTAAAACAAAATACTTTTAAACATAAACATCAAAATAATATAGAAAATATAAATCAAATGATTCAATTTACATATTCAAATGAATATTCTACTAGTATAATAATCACATGCAATATCAATAGATAATTTCAAAATTATTGAATGCATAATGTCGGATATTATAACCATATAGTCAAGGCATCGTGCAATGCATACAAAAAAATATTTCTTCAAGGCCATGTGATGAGACAATAGTTTTTATCATGAGACCTAATGATGCATTGAGGAGCTATAGTGGGCTCCAATCGCAAGTTTCTATGTCCAATGCATCCCTCAAATGAAAAGGATGAAACATAAGATAAAAATTCGTATTAAAAATAGCATACAAAATGTTATTACATTAACCATAAACCATGAATGGTATTAAAATAAAACATTCATAGTCAAAAAAATCACAATAACATCAATACAATACGGATTATTTGTATCAAAATAACTCAACTTCAAACAAGTATAAAATCCATTAAAGGATGTTGACATAGATGAAATAGAAACTATTTGAGAGAAATATTTCATTCTATTTTGAAATAATTTAAAATTCAAGTAATTATAAACAAAAAAAATTATTATAAAAATATTCTTATAATCTTGTAAGGAATTATTTGAATATGGTATAACAACAAAGAGTAGATACAACAACTGTATAAGTTAAAAAACATTCTTACTATAATATCCCGAAAAAGTAATATAGTACTTTGTTTTGAAAGCGATGTAAAGATTCATTCCAAATCATTTTATAAAAAGTAAAACATGGGTATAAATGAAAATAACCCATTGTCAGGTAAATAGTAAAAATATTTTTAAATACATTTTCAAGAAACATGGATTTGGATGATAATTAATTCCTGGTAGATTTTTACATATCAACAACCACAGATAATAAATAGAATGTAAAATTAACCCCTACCTTGTACTTTTCCTTATTCTATGGTATGTTAACCTCCTGTATAATATATAAAACATTGTTTTAAAATTAGACAATAACTATATACATAAATATTATATCATATATGATCTAATTCATTATTAATAATATTTCAGTAGTATCATTTTTCAGGTGTTAACTGATTCATTTTCCTTTATATGTTTTGTTATGTAGGTAAAGATTGCTATTTATAGGTTGTATTTGATTCATATCCAGATTGATATTATGTTCATAAAAATAATTTTTAATGATAAAATGAAAATTATTCATTAATGGTAGCGATGGGGAATGAATCTGATCATGTTCGTGGAGACGATAATCTGTATGTATGCACGAGCGACAATATCATTCAATTGAAGGTAAAATCATATATAATTGAATGTTATATCATATATATAAAATAATTAACATGTTATATTTTTTATTTACTTCAATTAAAAATCATTATTATACACATCCAAATAATGAAGTGTTGAATAACAACTACCCCATGACTTAGAGACTGTAAGCCGTACGTAGACACGTATGGTGACATTGTCATTCATTAGATGGATAAAATAATGAATATGGCCGTAACATAATAATAATAAAATCATAGTCTTAATGAGGTATTTGAGTTATTATTTTTGATATCGGATTATCAAATAAAGATGAAGTAGAAGAAGAAAATAACTTGAATGAGGTGGTAAATAATTACCTCTTCTTTAGGTGCTTCCTTTTGATTGGATCAAAAGGGATCATTTTGTTGGATTCTGATCAATGGAAGGCATCTAGGATGAAGTGAGGGTTGTTGGGAGGATATTTGGGTAGGGTTTGGCCAACCCAAAAGGATTTGGAGGTGTGAGTTTGGGAGAATGGGAAGTGCCCTATTATAAGAGAGGTGAGGGTCACTTTAGGAAAAGATTGAAATATCTTTTTATAATAAAATCATTTTCAATTTCTAAATGATCCAAAAGGATTTATTTAGAAGATAAATTTGGGATGGGTCAATTTTTTTAACCAAATAGGTTTTAGATAGGTTTAGTTCCCAATATTAACCTTATCTTTTATAGTTAACTCTTAGTTAAATAGTTTGACATTTACAATGTCTCATTGTATTTTTATATTATACTATTAATACACGTACTGTAATTAGAAAATATAACCCCATGTCATTAATTTTT
Source organism: Viscum album (assembly GCA_963277665.1). Taxonomy (NCBI): domain Eukaryota; kingdom Viridiplantae; phylum Streptophyta; class Magnoliopsida; order Santalales; family Viscaceae; genus Viscum; species Viscum album. The sequence goes on along the minus strand of OY728165.1, from coordinate 1,707,529,652 downwards.
GATATATATGACCTTATATAATTAAATTGGATGAACCATATATTTTTAGGAATATTATATCATTTAATAAAAATATTATTTGTTTTATAAACTCATTTATGTCAATTTTGACACTCTTTAGTACATGATTTTTGTGAATGTCATAAAAATTTATCTCTTGGAATAAAATTTATTTAATAAATCATAAAATGTCATATTAATCAATAAAATTTGTGGATGGCCTCAAAACCATAAAATTATATTTATTATAATATTTATATTATCAATTATTTTAATATTTCATTAATAAGGGAATTACTACAACATCATTGTGTCATAAATAAATTTAATTATTTAATGTCTAAAAATTTTAAATAAAATACCATTGTGTAGTAAATTTTTTTATATTTATAATGAAATTTTATTTTAGAGTTTATATTTTGAATATTTCTACATTAAAAATATTTTAATTATGAAATTTATTTTTTAAAATTTTAACTATTCTTTAAAAAATAATAATTGTCCTAATCTAATCCAAGTAGTTCAAAAGGATCATATTTTATTCCTAAGGGGGATTTTGGGAAAAATAAACTTATCCATTAGAATTACGACTTCTGTTAGTGTAATTATAATATAATTTTTACCTTTAATTACCCTATTTACTTTTAACCATGGTAAATAAAAGACAGAAGTTACTACTCACCAAAAATTATTTTCATCTTAATAAACCAAAATTTATATACTAATATCAATTGTGTCTCTAGGGTATTTGAAATTCAATTCAAAGAAGAAGAAAAATAATGTTTTATGCATATTTTCAAATGCACCTAGAAGGTGGGTAAAAGATGGTAAAAACTTCAATAAAATTATATATATATAAACTTATTATAAAATGACTCCAACTAATTACATTGAGCATATATATGTATTATTTATCTATTTTGACTTAAAATAAATTTAAATAAAATAAAAAATTATATACATAAAAATTCTTTTTTAAACAATAACTTTTTGTTTTTCACTATTCATCAAAAATAGAAAGTTTTCAAAAAATTACCCCAAATTCACCCTAAGACAACATTGATATTGAGAATCCAAAAATGAAGTCCATTTTGAAAATAAATTTATAATTTTTGTAAAAAGTGGGTATTTCTATTCATAACGACTACTTTGATTGGTCGTGGTATGTTTGAATTAAACGTTGTATACAACCAAAGCTATTATATTATTCAAAGAGAAGCGTACCATGGAATTTTGGGGTGTTAATCCCAAAATAAAAAAATATAATGATAAATGTAATGAAGAAGATAATGACTGAAGGAGGAATATGAAGAATGAAAGTGAAAATTACCTTGATAAATCACCACAAATTATGATGAAATCTACTCAGAATCACCATTTGAGGTGTGGGGGGAAATACTTTGAGGGAAGAAGATTTATAGGATTTCACGATCAAAAGAAGGGGATGATAGTTCATTAAAACATAAAACCAAGTGGGGTAGAATTGTAAAAAATGAATTTTAATGAACCTCGATACTGCGCATGGTTAGGCTGCAAAATTCTGAAAAGTGTGTGCTAGTTGTACATCCCTCACTAGACTTAGATGCCAATAATATTTTTTGGAATCATACTATGTGAAACAAGGTTCCAACCATGGTTTTTGGTTCTATAGAAAATGGATGAACCATGTGAATACTTCAAGCATGATTTGGACTAACAGTGACCAAGAAATGTGTGATAATACCGGGACACCCAAGAATCACATTGTTATTTCTTGGATCCACATGGTAGGAATAAATCATTGTGATATCCATGATACCCTCACCATGAATGTTACAAATGATCTGAAAAAGAAATCATCATTAGGAGGAAGCATGGTTTCTCATTATCATTTCCACAAACTGTACAACAATGTATTAAGAGAATACACCTCAAATATTTTATCCATAACAACCATTACTATAGATGATAGAAAATATAAAAAATGATTAAAAAAATAAAAAATATAATGGAACTCTAAGGTGTGACAATTATCCCCACCATTATCCATTTTCCCCTAAAAAGCATCAATATTCCTCATTGATCAGGTTGAAAGAAAAAGGTCCACAATCTAATGAGATTCGGCACATCATAACATGGAACACCAGGAAAAACACATGAACAATCCATATATACCTACTAAAAAAATTGGAATTAAAAAACTTCTTTAAGAGTTTTGAAAATCCCTAACAAAAAGCCTAGAAACCTACCACAACCGAAAATATCAGGTGTAGTTTAAAAGAAAAACATATTCCAATGGTGGTTAAACACATATTGATACATATCATGAGTAAAGGGACTGACAACATGAAAATTTCCCAATGTGGATCAAGGTAAATGGAAAATATAGGAAACACAGTTTTATTCAATAATTGTAGGAGTCTATTATGCACTACCCACCATATTTGTACAAACCAAGTTCCAACTAGTATAACTAGTGAGAAAAGTCCTTAAAAAACAACCACATACAAAATAGAATGAAATATACATAAAAAAATAAAAACAATGAAATAGGTTTCCACTATGTGAGGATAAGATTCATAATTTTCAATAATAGGTTTCTATTAGAATATAATTTTCTGGAACATATAGAAAATAATTTATCATCTCAATCAAAAGACAACATGAAAATAAAAAATATTAAAATTAAAGGATAATTTGCATAAAGAAACAATACATACTACATTAAATAACTCCACATTCCTCTAGATGGTCCATATTCTTCATTGAATGAGTGGATTTGGATGTAAACATATTCCAAGAGACATCCAAAGATGGGATAAACAAACATAATAACAACATTGCTTTGGGGTACATGGACATCATGGCTTATTTTGACCTTGGTTGTCCCAATTATGACACAATTGTGTCATAAACCCAACAAAATATACTGAAATATAATAATAACCCTTAATACCACATCCTATATAAACATCTTTAGGATGATTTCTCATTTCATTTTTTGAATACACTTCACCACTTCTAGAAACTGAAAGAGGATTGTCTTCCTTGAGAAACCAAGCTAACATGACCTCAACCCAAACCACATGCATCAATATAGAAAATATGGATGATATACCCAATTATGACACCCTAGATCGATGATCACGATGAATCCCATTAATAAAATTTTAATCGTTCAGAGAATCATCCTCAACCATCTCTATAAGATTAGTGACAGGATTTACAAAATAAAGGAAGAATAGACACACTGACTAGTACGGTTACTAAAGGTAGAACATCTTTATTTCCTTTTCAAACATCATACCCTTAGATAAGTACTATCGGAAGAATAACGAGGTGATGAATTCCCAAGATAGTTATTTTAATTTAGTGGTCATTATGTCAATCATCCAATAATTACACATCAAAATGTAGAACATAAATATCATGAACATGATTTGAAGATTCTCATGAAGCATAATAAGAGAGAAAATAATTTTAATTGTTTTCATCCATTCCACATAATTTTATAGTTCTATATTCCCAATTAAATTAGGATGGTTTAATTCTGGAAAAACAATGAGAAACTCTGTAGGTTGATTTAATAGAGGCTCTGATAATAGTAAACCACCAATAGTTGACATCAGATGATAATAAAATCTTATTTGGGGGAATACTCTGTATTAAAATGAAACAAATAAATCAACATCAACAAACCATCAAGATATAATAATGATTAAACACCATGAAAAAATGAATCTAACCCTCAAATTCCAGAAAACATTTTTAGAACAATCATTTTACACCAATTGTGAAAACAAAATTCAACTAAAAACTCCTTGGTAGTCTATTCTAATAAAATCAATTAAATTTAATAATTTAATACATCCCTTTTATCACTAAAACCACTTTATCATATTAAATAAATCATAAAATATTCCTTTGAAAAAAACACAAGCTAGGATAATTTTTTGAAATCATTTATAATGATTAAGATAACATTAAATAATTTTTTGTTATGAAAATAATGTTTAATTAAAAATTCTTTTTTCCAAGAATATATTTAAATAATATTGAAAACAACATTTTACATTTCTAAAATCAATATAAACATCATATTTAATCCATTGTGTTATAATTCAATGTGTTGTATTAAAATGAATTTTAAAATTATATAGGTCACAGAATAAATTTCATGCAGACCAGTGACAATGGGTGATGTGTTCATATGGATTGATTCAATATTACACTCACATGAATAATATATACTATTATTCAAGACCACATTCTTATTCACCACATGGCACTCTAGACCATTCGAGTTCACTATAAACTAATGTACCAACCCCCATTATATTTCCCAAGAACGAAAAACCCCATAAAAATATAAGAAATTTAATTAAACCAATCTCCACCCACCAAAACCATGATGTAACATGAAAATAATTGACAAAAAAATCGAATGGAACAACTCATAACCAAATATCTCATTGCAACCCAGTATTCGACACATTATGTGTTAGCTAGATAATTCTCTATATCTACACCCCATGCCCCAAAAATCATACTCATTATAACTTTAGAAACTAAATAAATAATGGAAATATGAAAGTTAGGTCCTCTAAATAACATTGCTATGATACCATTTTCGGATGAACCAACATCGTTAAAACCCATCTCAGTCACCTGATCAATACCCTAACATTATATAATTTTGCTACTGATCTCTTTGGTGTGGGGACAATAACAATGGACATCAAAGGGTGATAGTGGGGATTATTTTTTTGAATATCAAATAAAAAATATATTTGAAGGACAAACAAGAAGGCTGATAAAAAATTCAATAAAAAACAATAACAACAAATAATATACAAAAAATAATACAAATTCAAGACTAATTAACAAATAGATCATCCTGTGATGATGTAGGTCCCTCATCAAACCCAAAACCCAACATATATAAAAATAGATCAAAATATTGTTGGGCCTATAACTGAATCTAAGATAAGAATCGATGTATATGCATGAATATTCAAACTCAGTAGGTATTCTGATGTAAATATTTTCCATTTGTATTCCCATAAAATAATTGGTTCATTTATAGAAAATTTGAAAATAATATATATGCAATGGTCTTTTTTATAAACGTTTTTTCAAATAAATATATTTTTTCATAGCCCTATGCATTTTAAAACCTGTTTTTCATAAAATGAGTGGTTTGGAAATTTTTAAATAAAAGGGTATGTATAAGGGTTATGTGAATGATATTTAGAGAGAAAAATTCATTAACATAATTGTTGAAAATACACAATTTAGCTTCAAAATGGAATGAAGTCACAAAAAATAGAGAACTTACAACCAATTTAGAAATGAGTATACAATAATAAAGATACAAAATCTACTAAGACGCATAAATTATCTACACTAGAAAAATAAGGGTCAAGGAACATTAGAATAACTATGATTTCAAGGGAAAATATAGAAAATATTGTATCTTAGAACATCAAATTTGTATGCTATATGTAATCGATTAGCCTAAGTGATTATTTATACAATTGTGTGATAAATCGAGTGGAAACATTCCCAAAGCATAGTGTATCCAAACCAAGGGACCATTTCTGAGAGCTTAAAACTAAATTATTGGAGAAAGGGTTCTCATATATTTATCAATCCAAAATATATTAACATGTTATAGCTAAAATTATGGAAATCTATGGAATTTAAATAATATAACTTACACACAAAAACACAAACACAAACACAGACACACACATATATATATAACAAGAACAACAACCCACTAGATCCAGACACCACATCATCACCCAAAATTCTATATGTAATATTCCACCTACCATCTAATCATCAACTAATAAGGTAATTCCCTTGTGAAGGAATTCCTATTCCATTTAAAAATTATTGAGGAAAGATAAATAATCCTATGGGTGTTTTCCAAAAAAACCTTATTATAAAGGATCTAAATTTGAGTCATATAGTCTTAGATTAACATAAAATTTCATCAACAAAAAAAAACATTTCTAAAACAAAAAATATTCAAAGGGAAACTAAAATGTGGAATCCAAATCAACATTTAGTAATCAAAACACTTTTACTAAGGATAATTGATCATTTTGAAAAACACATGATGTGTGATGCATAGTAATGAAAATTCATACAATTTAATAGAATGATAAGTTAACATTATGTATTATCAAATAATTATCCTATAAATCAAACATCATTAATTAGTAATAATTCATAGGGCCCCAACATTAAACATTACATAATCATTAATTATGATTATAATTCACATTGATGATCTTTTCAGGATTAGAGTTTTAGAGAATTAGTCCTTTACTATTACATTACATCTCAATAATTACAAAGTGGACACTTCTACACAGTATCAACTTTTTTAGTAAAATATAAATTCATAAAAGAAAACAATAATTGTTTTCATGATATAAATCTTTATGAGTTATTCATTTATCTTACCTTGTCTTATAACTTCTGAAAAAATTTAAAAAACATGGGATGAGAATGAAAGTCTTAGTAAGGGTTATATAATAATGAATAAAATAATAGTTCATCAATACATAAAAAACATAATCTCTTTAACATACCTAATTAAATCATAATAATTATGAATAACACAAAGAAATCATAAATCAAAAAGGTATCTTGTGGAATCCATATCAAACATACATTGTAGATTTCACAACTATGTAGGGAGTAACATTTTTAATTCCCATCACAGTATATTCACTAAATTCATTAGCCGAAACAATAAAGTTTATCTCTTTCACGTTACCCAATCCATTAGAGAGCTATCTTGGGCTCTCCCGCACAAGGATTATCATGGAACCACCCATATATGTAAATAGTTTCCAATAACCATAATATATTCATAACACATAAAAAAATATAAAAGAAATATAACATTTCCACATTGAAATCACAATATATCATTTCATGATATTGACATACTCAATGCTATATTGAACCAGTTTCAAAACCATTTAAAAAATTTTATAAAGAAATTTTTGAATCAAAGTGTCCCATACGAATTATGAATAATTTGATGTAAATTTTAATTTCAAAACATTCATGTCTATAAAAATAAATCCTTAAAATCATTTTTAAAAAAAAGAAATTAATGAGAAATATTTAGAAGAATAAATATTTAAAAACATTTAAAGCAATATTTTAATTAAAGAGTTCTTAACATAATGAGAGACGCTTGAATACAAATATTAAATGAAAAAAATTAATAATAACAATATAATATCATTAAAATAAAGGGGTTTATGATATAATATTCCAAATGATAGTATTAACACTACATAAAATAGAATTGTTTCATAACGATAATGAAGTCTCAATGGAATGTAAATTCAGATGAAATATCTTATAAAAGTTGTATCCTTAGATTAAGGATAAATAAATTACATAATAATGTGTGAATAATATAAATAAACTCAATATTATTTGATATTCAATGTAAATTAATCTAATGATACTCAAACATGTTCTTTTTAAAACAAAACTAATGACTTGGATATTTAACTCAATGAACAGAAGTTGACATAAGATTACACTTATCATGTTCATATCAATGACATGAGAATTTATCACTATAGTGATTTTGTGTATCAAAAGTATATCAAACCAAAGGGGTGTATAAATTACAAAATAAATAATTAGACAATTATTCCACACATAATCCTATCATGACATAATTTTGAATAAGAAGAATAACCCATGGAATTGAAATTAGGTTAAGAAGTTCCCTTACCGATTTGGTAACTTACGAAACACACAACACATGAAAGATGGATCCTAAAATGAAGATTTAAATTTTCATAAATTAATTTATTTTATGTAAAGAATACAATCATGGCCAGTTCATATACCACACAAAAGGAAATAGTGGCAAATATAGAACGAATCTCATAGGAATAAAAATTTAGATGAAAACCCCTTACCACATTGTAATGAATCGAGTCATAAGAAAAAAAGTTAATAAAAAAAACTTAATCACAAAATAGCATGAATATAAATAGAATCATTATAATATATATCAAATGGTAGTAAAAAATACACCACATTCAATAAATCAGTGGTGAACAATGGAAATCTCACGAAATTAAAATTTAGATAAGAAACTTCTTACCTCTTGTCCAACTTGTGCCATATGTTCCATGTTCTTCCTGAATAATAAAATTAAGTTAGATTCTACTTCCTTAAGAACATTTTACAAGTTTATTATTCCTTTTATATCACTTTTTACCTTTCTGTTACAATTAATTATTTCTTTTAGTTCTTATCGTAAATTTTGTCAATGCTCTTAACTATTGTAAAAAATGAACTTTTTATAATTAAAAATTGTCCATGTGGTCAAAAAAACATTATCTCTTGAATTATATTAATGATTTAGATATTATATATATCATATATATCAAGTATATAATTATTTTATAATATTCCATATCATTTAGAGTTATGAAATGAAACCCACCGTTCATGGAGATGGTAAGTCGTACGTACGAATGAACACTACTTTCATTTCTATTTTATATTTAAAGGAATGAAATAATAATAATATATAGGTATATAATAATTCAATTATAATATCTATGTTATGTAATTTATTTAACTCCATCCTTTATATGTTCCACGTATGGCATTAACGATTCATATCATTTTGAGGGGGCGGTAGTCCGCACTTCCTCAAATTAAATTATCATTTTTACCAATTATGGAATCCATAAAGGTATTATATGAATGAAAAATACAAGATTATAGAGAAATAAAATTATAATATATATCACATGAAAATAAATTTCCATCTTAATGGCCCCCATAAGATGTGATAGGATAAGATTGAACAATCATCATTTCATGAGGCAGTAGTTCACCGTCCACAGAAACAATATGTTCTTTACCCATTAGACAGAAGTGTGTGTAATTTTAGTTAGAATCACTACCATATAAACAATGTAGTATATTAAGGATATTGTTTTCCTTGTAAAAAAATTAATAAAAAGATATTATGGGGTTGGATAAGTGAAATAAAAGAAAAGAACTTAATAGAATACATTTCCTTTAAAACGGGTAACTCCCTTTCGTTTGAACCAAAATGATTTCTTGAAGTGCCTTACGCCTATGGTAAGTCTTCTAAGTGGAAGAGAGGGATCCTTAGAGATTATTGTGTAATGTTATAGAAGAGTAAAATGGCTTGAGAGGTGTGATTAATGGGATAGAGTTGAGGGCTTTTTATGAGGGGATGTGGGACTCTTTTTGAAAGATTGAGAATTTTATTTTATTATATAATTATGTTCACATTATAAAGGTCCAAAAATTATTAATGTTAGTTCTAAGATGACAATTGTTTGAAATAAAATCATCCAATAATAATTGGTTAGTTTTTTGTTATTTTTTCTAATATTTATAATCTTGTTTATTTAAATCATTCATTAATGAGGTAAACACTACATCATTATTTTGTCACAAATAATTTTATTTATTTGATTTCTAAAAATTATAAATAAAATACCATGATGTAAGAAATATTTTTACATTTTAAATGAATATTTATAGTAATAGATATAACCTCTATAACTCAAGGTAAAAATTTATTTATGAAAAGATATATGTTTATGTTATTTTTGTCATTACGTATAATTAATTAATATAAAAAGTTATTATCAATATAAAGTGGCCCCATGGGGTCCCAAAATCGACCCAAGGATTCCCATTGTCATAAAATGTTCGAATAAATACGATTAGGACACATGTTAGGGTAATTTTATATTATTATAATATTATTTTTATCTTGAATTTCCTTATTTACCGTTAATCGTTGTAAATAAAATTCAAAAGATAGTATTCAGAAAAAATTATTTTCATATTAATGAACCAAATCTATTTAATGATAATAACCATGTGTGTCAAATTATTGAAATTAAATTCACAAAAGCGGTAAAATTTCATTTAAATGAAGAATTCAGTTTTTAACAACTACTTTGTGGTTTCACTATTCATCAAAAATTAATGTTTTTTCAGAAAAATACAAAACAATAAGCCTAAAATATATTTGATATTAAGGATTAAAAAACAATGTCTATTTTACCAAATTCCAAACATTGAATTTTTATTAATTAATTTAAAATTAATTCATTTTTTCAAAACAATAAGCATTCTTTTATGAAATAATATCTATCAAAAGGTTAACACTTGTTTAGGTCGAATTTCCAAGTGACATTACATCCTATGACAAAAATTGGGTTAAATTGTAAAATTATAATCTTGTTACAATTGAAATATAATTAAAAATATAATTTAACCATATAAAATTTTTTATTAAAAGGATGTTTTGAATTAAAATACAGTATTTTTACTATTCATTAAAAGATAAATTTTATCAGAAAAATAACAAAAAATTACCAAAAGTAAATTTTGATGTTTTGATTATAAAGAAGAATATTATTATGTCAAATATAAGATATCAAGTTGACAAATGCTAGATTTAATGAGGGTTCTCCATCAAATACGGTAAATTGGAATTTTAAATAATATTAGAGTGTTTATGATTAAAATTAGATTCAGTCATTTTTTAAGCATCTAACTTTTATTGGATAAATGTAAAAACATTTAACAAAAATGTATATTTATATTTTAGAATGTTATGTTCATTAACACCATTACATTGACTAGGAGTTATGTTCCATTTAAAATAAAAATATTATATTATTATTTTTCATTATAACTCAACGTTTTGTCCAACATAATATTTTGAAGTAACCCGTTATTACGTATATGGTACACCATAGAACATAGAATCTCCTTTAAAGAAAATTTAATATTTAATTCAAAAATTTTAATAATTATGAGAATGTATTATTCATTGTTTACATGGGATGTTACATCCTTCCCCCTATTGGAAATTGTGTCCCATCAATTCTTATTCACTTATCAAATAAGTGGGTGTATTTATCCCTCATAGAATTTTTAGATTCCCTAATTTCCTATTCGACTATTTTGGTTTTTCAAAAACACATTACCTGATGAATTACATTATTTCACAAAAAATTATTTCTTCAGTAATGTCTCTGGACAAGTTGTTGTTTATAAGATTGATTCTCTTCTAACTGAACTAAATCTTGTATGAAAACATGAGAGTAATATGTCATATACATTCTCAACATTCAAGCATGGAAAACAATGTGTACCTAGGATAAACGTGGAGGTAAATCCACTTTTTTCACAATTAATCCTACATTCTGTAGGATGGCATAAGGTCCAATGAGACTCAGACTCAACTTTTCCTTATTACCAAAATGAATCACACTTTTCTATGGAGAAACTTTTAAAAAGACATGATCACCTACTTCAGAAGAAAGATCATTCCTCTAGTTATCTGTATATCTTTTCTACCTTCTCCGAGAATTTCTCACGTGTTTCTAAATCAACTAAATGTTTCCAGCCATCTATTCTACCAATTATGTTCCCATCAACATCCATTCAAATTCTTCATCCTAATAAAGATAGAGTTTGATATCACTTCCCATATAATGCCTAAAATAGAGCCATCTGTATACTAAAATGAAAACTATTATTATAAGAAAATTAAATGAATGAAAAATGTTGGTCCTAGATTACCTGGTAATCCATTGAGGAAGCACGTACCATATCTTCCATGGGCTAAATTATAATTTTTGACTACCCATCTAATTGAGGATAAAAGTACATACAAAATTTTAATACAGTCCCCAAAGACTTCTGAATACCTTTCTAAAAGTTAGATGTAAACTTGGGATCATGATTTTATACTATGGATAGGGCAACACCATGAAACCTGACTATCACATTAACATACAACCGAGAAAGTTGATCTAAATACAATGTATCTCGAATAAGAAAAAAAGAAGATGATTTAGTCAATCGATCAACAATAACCCAGATTTCATTACTACATCGAGATGCATTTGGTAATAATAAAACCAAGTACATGGATAAATTTTTCCATTTTCACTCTGGCACTAGTAAATACTGACGAATTCATTTTTTAACTCCCACTATACTTTAACTTTTTGAAAATTTAAACACATCACATTAATGTCAGCAATATCTCTTATCATTTCATCCCACCATCAATACTTTTGAATATCTCTGTACATCTTAGTACTGCTAGGATGAACTAAAAAAATAGAACTATGATATTCACATAATAACTCATTCTTTAACTATGAATCACAAGTAACACATAATGTCATCCCAAATATGAAAAGATAATCATTATCAATGATAAAATCAGGCAACATACACTTCTGAACCAACTCTACCTTTTTCTGCAACTCACTGTCTTCCTTATATTCTTTCTTAATTTTGTCTCATAGAGATAATTTCCTAACACCTGAAACAAAATAGTGTAATTTCCACACCATGAACTTATATTTCAAATTTCATCATGTTTTTAATCATTGGAACTTGTTTTAAATGTAACTAGGTTAATGTAGCATTACTTTTTTGACTCAAAGAATCATCCACATAATATTTCATTAATGGATGGAATGAATTGTGAAATAATAATCCTTGATTAATTCTATCCATCTCCTCATTCTCATGTTCAATTATTTCTGAGTGAATATATTCTTCAAACATTTATGGTCAGTATATATTTCACATTTAACTCTAAACAAGTGATGTCTCCAAAATTTTAAAGAAAAAAATAGCATCTAATTCCAAATCACGTGTAGTGTAATTTAACTCATGGGGTTCTAACTAACGTGAAGAAAAATCAGTTACCTAAACATTCTGCATTAGTACACAACCAATTACTTTAAACGAAGCATCATTGTTGATAACAAACTCACCATTTATATAAGGTATTTCCAAAACTGGGGCATTCACCAATCTTTTTTTCAATTCCGGAAAACAATCAACACATTATTTTTTCCAAATATACTTAACACCTTTTAGAGTTAACACAGTCATTGTACAATATTACCTTGAATATTTCTCAACAAACCTCCTGTAATAACCTAATAACCATGAAAATTATGGATCTCTGTTATATTTTTGGGTATTGGACATTCTTTAATAAATTTTGATTTAGCAGAATCAATAGTTATTTTATTTTTGTAAACAATGATACCATGGAATGAATTTTTTTGTAACAAAAACTCACACTTGTTGAATTTCTCACACAGTTTCTTTTCATTTAATATTTTCAAAACAACCGTTAAATGGCATTCATGATCCTATTTTATTTTGGAATATTCCAAAATGACATCAATAAACACAACCACCATTTATCACCTGAGTCAAATAAGCCATCACTGTATGAAACTATTCAATTCTAATTCCAACCATCTTAGGATTTTTATTTGGAAGGTAATTTCCCTTTGTATTCATTCCCATCACAACTACATTTTTCCCCCTATGAAAACCATTCTCAATATAGTAATATCATAGGTGAAGCAACATGGTAATCTTTAAATGATATATCATTTAAATATTACCATAAATTAATTTATATCCATTAATTTAACAACATTATAACTCCTAAAGTTGTTTAAACCGACCTTTGATACAACCTATAAGGCCCTATCCTTAAACATTACAAAATCATGAATTAAGGTAATAATTCACATTGAGGATATTTTTAGGTTTAGAGTTTTAGATAATTAGGCCATAAATATTACATTACATCTCAAAAATTATAATGTAGAAACTTCTAATCAGTATCAATTTTTTCATAAAATAAATTTTCTTAAAAGACAACCATAATTATTTTCTAGATATAAATCTTATTGAGTTCTACATTTCTAATACCATGACATATAACCCATGAAAAAATTTCAAAAACATGGAATGAGCATAAAAAGCTCAGTAATGGTTATAAAATAAATAAATAAACATTACTTCATCAATACATACAAAAAATAACTCCCTTAACATACCTTAATGAAACATATGACTTAAGAATAACACATAGAAATTATAAATCATAAAGGTAACCTATTGAATCTATATCAAATATAAATTTTAGCTTTCAAAACTACATAGGGAGTAACAATTGGAATACCTATACCAATATATTCCCTAAATCTATTAGGCGAAAAATTAACATTTACCTCCATCACATTACCCAATGCATTGGAGAGCTGTATCGGGCTCACCCACCTGAGGTTTTTCATGGAACCAGCCATATATGTAAACAGTAAAAATTAACCATAATATATTCATAACACATAAAACAAGCTTAAAGGAAAGTTAAAATTTCCACATTGTAGTCACTATATATCATTTCATGATATTGACATAATCAATGCTTTATCAAACCATTTTCAAAACAATTTTAACATTTAATAACGATATTTTTTAATAAAAGATTCCCATACAACATTAAAGCATTCAAAAGAAATTTTAATTTCAAAAAATCAATGTAAATATAAATAAATCCTTAAAACCACTTTTAAAACATGGATATTAATGGTAAATATTTATAAGTATAAATCATTAAAATATTTAACATGATATTTTAGTCAAATAGTTCCTAACAATATCAGAGATGCCTGAATAGAAATAATGGAGGAATAGAATTAATAAAAACATTATAATATCATGAAAATAAATTGATTCATGATATAATATTCCAAATTAACATGTTAACACTATATAAAATTGAATTACTACATAACAACATTGATGTCTCAATGGAATGAAAATTGAGATGAAATCCCTTATAAAAACTGTATCCTTATATTATGGATAAATAAATTACATAATAATGTGTGAACAATATAACTACACTCAATATTTTTTGGATATTAAGTGTAAATTATTCATAGAAAATTCACACACGTTCTTTTTACATCAAAACCAATGACTTGGACTTTTAACTCAATGATTGAAAATTGAGTAAAGATTACCCTTATCATGTTCAAATCAATGACATGATAATATATCAATAAGGAGATTATGTGGATCAATATTATATCCAAAAAATGGTAGTTTAAATTATAACATAAATAAATAAATACTGATTCTACACATAATCATATCATGACATAATTATGAATTAGAATAATAACCCAAGTAATTGAAAATGGGTTTAAAATTTCCCTTACTGATTTGGTAACATACAAAACAGACACCAGATTAAAAAAAGATAATTCAATGAAGATCTAAATACCCATAAATTGAATTATATTACAAAAATAAAACAATCATGGGTAGTACATACTCCACACAAATGTAAATAGTGGAAAATATTGCGTGAATTTCACTGGAATAAAACGTGAGATGAAAACCCATTACCACGTTGTAATCATTCGAGTCGTAAGAAAAAAAGTTAATAAACACCAAATAAATCACATAATAAAATGAATATAAATAGAATAATGATAATATATATCAAATGTCATAACACAATACAGAACATGCAATAAATAAGTGGTGAAAATTGAAATCTCATGAAATTAAAAGCGATATAAGAAACCCCTTACCTCAGGTCCAACATGACTCATATGTTCTCTGTTCATACCAAATAATAAAAATAAGTTAATTTCTAATTAAATAAGAAAACGTTAAATTTTTATTATTACTATTATATCACTTATTAACTTACTATAACAATTAGTTAATTATTCGAGTTTATATTAGACATTTTTTCAATGATCGAAACTTTAGTAAAAAACGAACTTGTTACAATTACAAATTGTCAATGTGGTCAAATGTCCATTATCTCCAGAATTATATTAATTATTTATATATCATATATATCATATATATCCCATGTATATGTTTTTACAATATTCCATATCATTTGGAGTTGAGAAGTGAAACACATCGTTCATGGGGACGGTATGTCGTACGTACGCATGAATGCTACTTTCATTTCTATTTTGTATTTAATGGAATGAAAACCTAATAATAAATTGGTTTAATATAATTCCAGTATAATATCTATGTTATGTAATTTAATTAACTCCATCCTTTATACGTTCCACCAATGTCATGAACGAGTCATTTCACTTTGAGGGGGCGGTAGTCCGCACTTCCTCAAATGAAATTATTGTATTTACCCATTATGGAAACCATAAATATAGGATATAAATTAAAAATAAAGAATTATATAGACAATATAAATATAATACATATCATATGTAAATATTTTTCCATCTTAATGTACACCATAAGAAGTTGTAGGAGAATACAATCATCGTTTCATCAGGTAGTAGTTTTTCGTCCACAGAAACAGAATGTACTTCAACTGTTAGACGGAGGTGTGTGAAAGTGTAGTTTGAATACAAATCATATAAAAACATAGTATATTGAAGTTAATAGTGATTTTAAAAATTATGGAATAAATAATGTTTAATGGTTTGGATAATTAAAATAAAAGAAAATAACTTAAGAGAACATGTTACCTTTAAATCAGGTAACTTCCTTTGGTTTGAACCAAAACATTTTCTTGAACTGCCTTCTGTCAAATGTAAGGACTCTAAGTGAAAGATAGGGATATTGAAAGATCATTTTGGAAGTGGTTGGATGATAAGGGGCATGAGATGTGTGAGTAATGGGTTAGTGGTGAGAGATTTTTATTTTGGGGGAGGGGCTCTTTAGGATAGTTTGAAAATATTATTTTATAATATAAGGATTTTCTATTTCTAAAGGCCAGGTCATATTAAAGTTGAATATAAGATGAATCTTGTTTGATATAAAATCATACAATAATATTTGGAAAGATTTTGGATATTTTTTTAATATTTATAATCTTATTTATTTAAATCAATCATTATTGAGGTAAACACTGCATCATTATTGTGTCAAAAATAATTTTTATTATTTGATATCTAAAAATTATAAAAAAATACCATGATATCAAAAATAGTTTTATATTTCAAATGAATATTTACTGTTGAATATATAACTTATATAACCCCATGTAAGAATTTATTTACAAAAAAGATATATTTTTTTTATCATTGTTATTACATTAAATTAATTATTATAAAGTGTAATAACCACTTTTATTTGGTATTATGGGGTCCCAAAATTGACCCCATGATGCCCATGGTCAGAAATGTATAATAACATAGTATTATGAAATATGTTAGGGTAATTTTGTATTATTGGAAAATTATTTTTACCTTGAATTACCTTATTTACCTTTAATCGTGGTAAATAAAAGTCAAAAGTTACTATTCACTAATAATTACTTAATCTTATTGAACCACATTTTATATACTGATAACAACCATGTATGACATTTTTTTAAAAGACAATTCACAGAAGTGGTAAAATTTCATTTAAACGAAAAATTTGGTTTTTAACTACTATTTAGTGATTTCACTATTCATCAAAATTGATGTTTTTTAGAAAATACAAAAAATCCATCCTAATATATATTTGATATTCTAAATTAAAAAATGATTTCTATTTTAACAAATTCAAAACATAGAAGTTGAATTAATTATTTTCACATTAATTTCTGTTGTTAAAACAAAAAACATGTTTTTAAGAAATAATAACTATCAAAAGATTGACACTTGTTTATGTCCAATTTCAAAGTGAAATTACTTTTAATGACCAAAATAGTATTAAATGGTATAAATATAATCTAATTACACTTTAAAATCAATTATAGAGATAATATATCCATATAAATAAATTATATTTAAAGGTAGTTTTGAATTGAAATACAAGATTTTCCACAATTCGTTAAAATAAGAATTTTTTTAGAAAAATACCAAAAATATACCCAAGGTAAATATTGATGTTTTGATTCTAAATAATAATTTTATTTTATCAAATATAACATATAAATATTTAAAAAAGCTATATTTATAGACGGTTATCCATCAAAGGCGGTAAATCAACCTTTTAAAGAATATTAGAGTATTTAATCATAAAATTAGACTAATTCACTTTTTTAAGTCTCTAAATTTTACTGGATAAATGTAAAAACATTTAACAAAAAAGTATATTCATATTCTAGTTAGTTATGTTCACTCCTGCCATTAGAATGCATAGGATTTAACTACCATTTAAAATAATAATACTATATTATTATTTTTTAGTATAACTCAATGTTGTGTGGAACATATGATTTCAAAGAAACTAGTTATTGTGTATCAAGTATGCCATAAAACACAAAATCCCATTTAAAGTGAAATTAAGATTTAATTAAAAAAATTTAATAAATATGAAAATTTATTATTCCTTATTTACCGGGGATGTTAAATAAATCATGGTTATAATTCTATGAAATCAATGATCCATTAAAGTTATAGTCCAATGCATAACGATACCTCCTTCAAACTCAAATCTCTTAAAAACGATTACCTGAAATAAAACCATGAGGGTTCCATGAGTCAATAAAACATAATAATAACTATAACAAGACAAAAATTATAATTTAGATACCATGAAGCATAAAACCTAGACTTACAAAAATATGGTATAAAGGGAAATAAGAATAAATTTAATAAAGATGGAATAAAAAAGGAAAGAGGATATGACCTTTATAAATAATACCAAAACTTGAATAAATCCACATAGAATAACTATTTGATGAGATAAGAGTAGTGAGGAAGAAGAGATGAGATTCATAAGGTCACACAGTCCATGTGAGATGGAGAATATGTGTTTTGGTCTAAAAATAGAGTGTGATATAAAGGTGAAGAACTAATTTTAATTAAAATAGTATTTGGGAATATTTTTACTCTTTAGTGAGGAATATTGGTAAACATCCATTCATACCTCACTATAATTACTATAAAATTGAATGGTGTGGCCACTCACTTTGGGAAATAGAGCGCCAACAATATGGTTTGGTTCTATAAAAAATTATATAACCATGATAATTCTTCTTGTATGGATTGGACCAACCATTCTCAAAACGTTCACCCTCATATTAGGACACCAAATACCCACACAGTTACTCTTTGTATCCATATATTTGGAATCTTGCTATGAACAACCCACATCCATAACCATATATGTTCAGTATGAATTAAAAAAAAGAACATAACCTTGAGTTTCCGCATGGTTACTACATAACCGTTTACAAAAAAAATGAAATAGAAGAAATTCCCAAATGCCAAAAATTAAATAAAAAATAATCAAGAATCATGAAGAAATCCTAAGTTAAGATGAAATTCCAAAATAGAAGAGATAAATTAACAATAGGGTAAGGGGTTTCTTCATGGGGGAAATATTTATTGATGTTTATAACATTAAAGTATATCCATTAATTATGTTCTAGTTTATATTACTTCTCAATATTGTAGATTTAAAAACTATATTTTCCATTATCTCATTTAATATAATACATATATATTTACATCTTCCATTTTAATTTCATTAAAACTCCATATATATCATTTTTTTAGACATAATTTATTGCTCGGTTTCCACTAGATTAGTAGTTCTACAAAAAGATCAAGGCTTCTATAAGAGTAAATTATCCAATTAGGTGTGTCATTCCGTTCAACATGTTGTTTTTCAATATTTGTATATTTATTAATCAGAAATTAGGTTAGATACAAAAATATGGCCACGATCCTCTCTTCTTTAACATATGTTTTGTTTTCTTTATAAATATGGAAATCACTACATTTACTATGGGTGTTAATTCCTTTTCAAAAATTAAGCCCCCAAACTATGCAATGGAATACACTGAGGTATCACATAATCATATTGATTATTGGGACTTAAAAAAATATAGTTAATTACAAATTTTTTCAAATACAATATGACATTATCATTATTTTATTGTTTTCAATGTTCATCTAAAAGCATGTTCATAGGGGTTCTTCAAATCATCATATGAGACCAACTCTTATAACACCAGAATCAATAACCTAAATACATTGTCTACTTTATTACATTGGAATAATATATATATAATCATATCCAGATGTAAAAACCTATTTAGTAGTCTAAATGAACTATATACATACTTGATTCCAAGTTTAAATTATAAATATAATATAAAAATAACAAAATAAATTTTTTTTCATCCCTGTAAATCATTGAAATATTTCTTATTCATGTCTATGGGAAGGAAAAAATGGTGACAACTAACTCATCATAAATGTTATGTATAATATAATCTATCATGAGTAATTAAGGTATAGGTAACTTTATTAGATAAATAAAAACAGACACATTGAATTGAATTAATAAATTGAGTATGAATTGAATAAAATGATGATATCTAATGAAATAATCTCATAGATAATAGAAATTGAATTATTAATGAAGGAAATGAGTAATGTTTTATGTCAACATATTATAAATAATTATATATTTACCTTCATGGATTTTCATTAACATAGTTTAATGAATGGGTTTGCATACACCAGAAAAACTATTTAATAATTCTACCCTACTTCTTTGTCCCATGAAACCTTTCAATGAATCGAGGTGTTATTCTGTTATGTTCCCCATCCATAACTTCATTCAAATATCATTACTCAAATACTGAAAGGAAAATTTTATTCATTAAAAATATATTATATCAGTAAATATCTGTATTGAGTAATGAATAAATAATATTATGATATTTACTGCCAATCAAATAACATTCATTGTAAATATTGTTTTTAGATTTGTTGTACTATTTTATAAAAAGTATTTCCATCATAAAACGAATATGTATAATCAATATAAATTAAATTTATATTTAAATATTATCATAAGAATATGAATGTTTCAAGAAAATGGTAAAGTGGAAAAAAAGTATTCATGATATGAGAGATAACCCTTAATACACAAGAAATGTTGATTTGGAAGTAAAATAAATAATAATAATTAATATAATAAAATCAAACTAAATCATTTCTGATATGTTTTTATGAATTATTTTCCATTGAAAAATAATTGAAAAAATATATATTATGCAATATAATGTAAAATGGTTCTGGCAGAGGGAATCTCTATTAACATCGTACACATTAAAGGACATTCATTTTTCCTTTTCGTATTGAATACTTAAAATAAACCATTTAGAAAAAATTATAATGATCACATAAAAAACTTATAAAACTTCATGTATATCATAATATATATTTATTATATTATTTTAGTGAATAATAATTACTTTGTTAAGAAAATTTTATATAATATAGACATGAACAAAAACTATTTTGGATTAAAAATAATATACATTCACCCTTTATTTTATAAACATAATTACATGATCCAATTTCTAAATAGATGAATTATTATTTTGATAAAATTAAATAACATTAAATATCATGAGGTTAATAAAAATATATAGTGTTTTTCAAGGATAAAATAAATTATTTCCTCACCAAAAATATAATCAGTCCCAAAAATTTTGTGTTCTGAAATAAATTCCTACATATTTGGTGTCATTTAAATTATAACGTATTGAATATGTATACCTAAATTTAAATGAAATCCATAAATCATAATATTTTCATTTTATTGAAATAAATTGGTAATTATATACCACACATATATTTAAATAGTTTTACAATACGATAACTGTATCAATGTAGTGGAAATTATGATTAAGTCCCATATATAGTGTTTCCATTTTCTATAAAATTCATCAACCTCTATAATAATGGTTATTAAAATATTATAATTTTATAATAGAACCATATTAATATTTATAATATCATATATGATCTTTTTGTGACATATTATCAACTATTTGTTAATAATCATTCATTATCACCATTACTTTTTCAAGTAATTTCATTATTTTTTCATTAATTTTTTCGATGAAAGTTCTAGTCCGTCTACATTGATTATGGTTGCATTATAACCAGAATATTAATAATGATATAAAAATCATATATATATATATATATATCTAAATATCTAAATAAGTAAATATATAAATAATATTTAGTGGTGGATAAATTAATTTCATCATTCCGGGAGATGGCATGCCATACTGATTCATGACTGATGTTATTACTTATAAAAACATGGATGAAAATAAAGATTAATAATAATTCCACTTAATATAATTTTTTTTATTTAATATGTATCATGTATATTAATTAAATATATACATATTAACATACCTATAAAGAGAAAATGAAAAATGGATCACATCGCTTTATAGAGGTTGTAGTCCAAATGTACGCTCATACGATATTATCGTATTGAAAATAATTTTTAAATAAAGAAGGTATATTTTATATTGCAATTATATAATAATAATTGGTTCAAAAATATTTTATTTATTAATTAGATTAATTTTTATAATCATTAATGGGAGTTGAATATTTAATGTAGATTGCATCACTTCATGGAGGTGGTAGGCTGTATGTCACCATGAGCGATACTTTTACTTCCAATTTGATGGAAAATTTTTTGAATAACGATGGTTACATAAAAATAATAAAAATTATTTATATTTAGGATATTTATTTTATTATTTTATTATTAATACAAAAAAATATAGGATTTAATAAACAAATTAAGAAAATATTGTGATCGGTTTATGTGAATACATCTAATTTGGAAGAACACCGTTAGATAACAACTTTCGAACTATATGGTAGTTTTTTTGGAATTCGAGAGCCTCTAGATAATTTATATGAATTTTTAAGTGATTTTTGAATGTATTTTCTAATATAATTCCCTAAAAATGTGTGATGGAGTGAGGGGAGGAGGTGACCATTTATAATTGTGTTGAGTGGAACAATTGTATTTTTTCAATTTTGTAAAATATTATTAATTCAATTTCATTTGAAAATCGATCCAAATGACTCTTATTGAAATTGATATGGTTATGATATAAATAAAAAGACCAATATTGATTGATACTGTGGTTATTTCATTATACCCTTATATTTTTTGAATACACCCGAAAAAACATCTCATATCTTTAATTCTGGTAACATATTTTTTATATATTTAATAGTCATTATGATATTATTTATAATAATATATAATATTAATAATTATAATTATAAATAATTAATCCATTATTTAAATTTAAATTCATATATTTATCATAATATAATTTAAATATAAACCCATAATGTATGGGAAAAATTAGTTTTCAAGAATTGCATTTTTACGGCATAAGATGGCATAACATTAACAATAGGAAAAGTAATGATTAGTATGTATATTTATTTTAATAATTTTCAATACATAATATAAAATTTTATTTAAATAAAATGTTATAATGTATTATTTTATTTAAATAATATATATAATGATATTATAAATTTAACAATAGTTTTCTAACAACTATCACTTTTTACCTCCAAATAAAAATGTCTTTTTTATTTTAAATTGATAATAAATAGATTCTTAATTATAAATATTATAAAACATTATTATAATTTCAAGGTTAATAATCATATAATAAATTTATAATAATCCAAATAAACTTATTTATATGTGAAATTTAAAAAAATTATTCTAGTCTAATTTTGACCAAGTATGATCAAAATTGATATTTGTCCTATAAAATTATATTTTTTTCAAAGATAATTTTCATAAAAAAATATATAGTGACAATAATTGAATATTATGTGATAGAATTGACTTTAATAGTCTTATAATGATAGTTACCCACTATGCATCTACTCTAGAGTCCCAATAGGGAATACAACATTACACTTATTTGGTCACCTTTACCAAAATGTTAATGGTGAATCCATTTAACTTGAGATTATGAGTAAGAATATCTTTATCATTTGATGATGTGGTGGGATATACATACTCTTGAACACTATTAATAAGGGAATATTCTATCAAATAAGTATTTTATATCCAATAATGTCATCTACAACTTCACTTGTGTTTTGGAAACTACTTTTTCTCAAACCCTAATAAGAGTCCTTAATTGATCTCTTTATAAGAATTAAGAATATCTAAAGCCTATGTATATGAACTCGTCAATAAATTTGATTTTATATAATTTGAAAAAAAAAATCACCCTTCAAATTATAGTTTAACTTCTGAATGTACTCGGGTTAACAAGATCTCCTCATTATTTGAATTTCAATATTTTTGTAGACAATAACAATTCAAAATAATATATATCTCCCACATTCATTATCTGTTTCTATGATATAAAAAATCCTAAAATTGATCAGGATTTTTCCCCATATTTAGTTATGTATCTACTCATTATTCAGAATTAATTGATGTCTCTTATTGAATGTATTTCAATGATATTCAATGATTATTTTAATTTTTTTTAAGACATTTTCTTTCCTTTATTAAGAGATATTAAAAATATCTGAATTATTTTACCAAATACTTTACCTATTTTCATTCCTTTCACATTTACATCCACAATAGTAGGGACCCATACACTCTTACTTGGCACATTAACATGTGATATGGAACTAATCAACTCTATATAATATTCATTGATATATTTTCGAACCTCAATATCCTAGATTATGATCCTTGAAATGATTATAAAATTTAATTCAAGAAGGCTAGTGCAACACCACTTTTAGATTTTATTTTCAAGTATATAAAATATATTCTAATTAAAATATTCATATTTCATTTGAATTCATACTAATTTTCATTTTATAATAATTTATTAGTAGTTTTTATAATATTTTAATTGTTTTATAAAAAAAAAATTTCATAATTTTTTAATTTTTTATCTTATTGAAAATAAATCTTTTGGGATTTTTATCATAGGAGTAGTCATCATATGAATCACTTGTATCATAACCACTCATTACCTTATATTATAATCATCTTACATGAATTATATCCTATTCATTTCATGTATTATATGGCATACCGCATTAAAAAAATAAGCTACATATGAAAATACATTTACCTATGAAATTAAACAAAACGAAAATATATTAAATGTTGGATTATGTTATGTTATTATTCTTCTTATGTGGTTCACATCATATATATTTCATTATATTATATGAGAGAGAATTTCTTACACAGGACCACTATATATTACTAAAATATTATAAGTTAAAATTTTATCATAAAAAATCCTAACATTCAAAAATATATATAGACTTTGTTCAATTGAATTCGAGTATAACTGTAATGGCCCGAACCTCTTTGGTCCATTATTTTGGGAAAATAAAGTGTTTGAGGTGTTCTGGGAGGTCTAAGTGACTCATCCCCAACACATTCCCAATTGTTTCCCTTCAGTGAACAATGCTCTATCGGTGAGGATCAGTGAACAATGCTATATCAGTGAGGTTCAGGGAACAGTGTTCTATCGGTGAGGTTCAGTCAACAGTGTTCCATCGGTGAGGTTCAGTGAACAATGTTCTATCAGTGAGGTTCAATGAAAAGTGTTCTATCGATGAGGTTCAGTGAACAGTGTTCTGTCGGTTGAGGTTCAGTGAACAATGTTCTATTGGTGAGGTTTAGTGAACAGTGTTCTATCGGTGAGATTCAATGAACAGTGTTTTATCGGTGAGGTTCAGTGAAGAGTGTTCTATCGGGGAAGTTCAATGAACAGTGTTCTATCGGTGAGGTTTAGTGAATAGTTATCTATAGGTGAGGTTTAGTGAACAGTGTTCTATCAGTGAGGTTCAGTGAATAGTGTTCTATCGGTGAGGTTCAGTGAACTGTGTTCTATCAGTGAGGTTCAGTGAACGATGTTCTATCGGTGAGGTTCAAAGAAAAGTGTTCTATAGGCGAGGTTTAGTGAATATTATTCTAATGGTGAGGTTTGTGAATAGTGTTTCCAGACCAGTGAGATTCTAACAGCAGCCTTTTTTTCCTTTGCAAAATTTTCAGTTTAAAGTACAGCGTTTCCAGCTTCCTACAGTTTTTCCCATTTGACGTTTCCTTTGACATAAAATGCATTTAAAGACTCATTTTTAGGACTCTAAGGCCGATTCAAAGGCCATAATTCCTATATTAATATTCATATGGCTTGGGATGTTTTTACTTTGTCAACCCACGTTGGTTAATGCGATCTGTTTTTAATGGAAAATTATATGTTTCTTAAACCGCCGCCACGTTAACTCTTCTAAAGAGAAGGGATATCTTACTCTCTATTTCATTCTCCTTGTTCTCAAGTGTGAGATGCTCGAACATCCCATTCCTTCTCATATTAGTTGCATAGTCAAAATTTCCTCCTCAGATAGGTTACGCTCTATTTTGATGAAACCAAGTAGTATCGATCAATCTTCGATATAAGGTTTGTGTTATCGTCGTTCTTTTGGGTGTTCATCTTCTCCTATATATCCTTTACATATTATGGAAAAGAATCTACATACTAATGATAGAGTGTTCTTGGGTTTTGGTTGGAGCGATCATACCGTGTCAACCTCTGGTGGGTGCTGTTGTCGAGAGTGGAGATAGTGACCCATTGTGTGGAAAAAGAACGTAAAGAACCATTTGATATAGGGGATTCATTGATTCTCTCTTATTTAATGTGAAACTATATCGTTATCATGTTTTATGCCACTGGATGAAAATGGAATTGACATCATAAATATTTGAACCAGATATATAAATTGACATCAATCATATGTTATATCCCCTTGTTTTGCTAGATTGTGTGATATATATTCCTTCTTTGATTAGTTGTTCATTCTTGATGGAAACCGGTAAAGAACATAAATTGGGATTAATTGATAATTTTTTGGCTAAAGATATAGAGGCATGTAAACGAATCGGGTTCTTTTTGTAATTTGATGTTAATAAAATTGGATTTGTTAGCATGTTTAATAAATTGTGATATCTTAATGATTAGGATTCATGAATTTGGTACCTACGAATAAAAAATCTGTTAATTCAAGATGGATTAAATAACAGATTTTTTGACAATAACTTAAAGGATTATGAGTTACACACTTGATTTGTAAAGGGTCAAGATCCCAATTTATGTGAGGTTTGTTTTTCGGCATCTTATGCTATGATGTGATCCTAGATGGTCCTTGTGATATGTGGGGTCATCGAGGCTTTTGGATGTGGTGGCAGATGACGCCTAGAGTGGCGAGATGCATCTGTTTATGCATGTGCGTGTCGGGGAGGACACTGAGGATGATGGAATGGGATAGATGTGATTTTTGGATGCTTGCTGATTCTTATTGGTTGTTTATCTACATTATTTTTTCCCACAACTCAATGAATCTGGTCTTACTTACCCTTCTTCAGAAAGAGGTGATGAAACCCGGGGTATTCCACGTGCTTTCCATGTTTAGATTCTCAAGGTAGGATGGGTATATGCTCTTTCTATAAGCGGAAAAGACATGATGGGTAGTACATCTACTCACTATGTTGATCCCCCTTGTGTTTAGTAGCATAGAATATTTTTCTAGAATACCTAGAAATATGGGAATGAAATTCTGTAATGAATAATTTAATAAATGGTGCTAACCCTTGGGGATGGAGTTTTTAGAACAAATGATGAGGTTGTAAATTTGAAGGAACAGTAGACTTTGGGTGTGATGATAATGAAATCAAATGTGGAATTGTTGATGGTTAATTAATGTTTACAGAATTAATTAACGTAAAGTCAAAATGATAAAAAGATTTTAAAGTAATCTAATAAATCTCTTTAAATGGTTTTGTGCTTATAGGAAACCTAGTCTTAGAATTAGAAGCCTGAATTCCGAGTGACGTTAGCTGCAATTGAGTCTAAAACTAGGTTATTCCCATAGTGTAGTTGTGAGATATAGTATATTCTGTACATTTTGTGTTTCTAAAAGCTACTCCAGCCTGTTAGTAAGGTAAACTGACACCCTGGGGGTTCTGAGCCCTAAGTGGGGGGGGGGGGGGGTGTTCCCCAACATTCTAGAGGGAGGATGAATGGATGACTACCCCCTTTTGCCCTACTCTATTCTCATGGTAGTTAATTGTGATGGTAAGCGAAGTGGTTAATTTTCCCCATATATGTGCAGAAGGCATTATTAGCTTGTGTTTATTCACCCACATATATTCTGAATATAGTATCCGATAGACTACTATAGGTGTAGTTTGTATAGGCTTTGATGGCTTGGGGATTCTTACTCGGCGTATGGGATATAATTTCTTTAGGTATAATACTCTATATATGATACACATTATGCGGGTTGTGGTGGGTCCTAGAAACTACCTAGTAAATTTTATTACATATACGTTGTGGTTTGGTTGCATGAGGTGCAAGCTGTGGTGCTTCGCCCAACTGTCTTCAAGAAAGCCTTTTTGGAGAGAGATGATCAAGGTGTGTGACGTTGTGTAAAAGCGGCAACCCAATGGGGAAGTAGTAGTGGGGTACCCATGATATTATTTATTATATTATATATTCTTGTATGCATTACTAGGTGAGTGTATCCATGGTGAGGTTGGGAACATAGTATTCCTATTTAGGTGACGAGTTAGTTTCACTTGTTGTTCACTGTGCTTTAGTAAGCTTTCGTTACTATTGCACAAGAGGCTTCAGGGAGGATCCTACTGAGTATACTGTTATACTCACCATATATATATACAAACTGTTTTTGAGGACACATGAAGAAATATGTACATCAAGATGGTTTATACTATCTTGGGGATATAGGAGTTGATCGGGCTTGTGGTTGCTTTTGTTTTTACTTAAATTTGGGTACTTGAAGTTTCCCCTTCTAGTTGTAGTAATTTTTCATGACATTACAGATGTTCACATGGGGTTTCTTTTGTATTTCAATTCTTATTTGGAGTTGGTTGGTTTCTATCTTATCTCTCTCTTCCTCATGTTCTCTTTTAGTGGGTACTACCTCCCATTGATGTTTTTACTATACCCTCTGTGCTAGTCGCCAACACGGGGCCTACTAGAGGTGGGACTCAAGGGAAATTATTTCCCTTCTCACATTTCCGTCCCAAGAGGTGTACAATTTTTTGGGAGGGGGTCTTAACATAGTGGTATCAATGTTCTGGTTGAGGGATAAGTTGGCGTTTGGAGTTAGGAATATGTGAGGTTGCATAGGTTGTTAGGGAAACCATGTCATTCATGTTTAGCAAGTGAGGTAAAAACTATACACTGACTGAGACATATGAATTTAGGTCTCCCTATGATCTGATATATAGACCTTTATGTTTAAAATGGCTACTAAACAAGTTGATACTAGTTGCAGGGTAGAGACCTAGGAAAGGATCATGCATCATTCTTATTTGTACCTGTTTTTGAATGGGTAGACCTTGGGATAGGATAACCTAAACTCAATGAATGAAATAAATAAATTAATTAATTTTGAGTTTTCCATATTCTAGGTTTAGGAACTATAACAGTTTTTTATTTTACGGGTATGGCTCCAAGTTGACGTCCTCATCAGGTTTGCACAGAAAATGCCTAGCAGGAAATTCCCACAGATTGCCACAAGGGAGATGTTTACGATGATGACACTTGGAGGAAGACACTACGAGAGTTTCAGTGTCAGAGTATGCAGATGTATGAAGGCTCCGTTTCAGATTCAGTCAAGGAAGACTGGTTGGAGGAGGTCGAGATAGGAATCAGTTCGATCTGTGCTTGGAAAGAGCACTGGGTGTCCTTGGTTGTGACGATGCTACGTGGAGAAGCGAGGCAGCGGTCGTTCATATTGCTTGGGGATTGTGAGGAGTCAGCGATCTCACGATAGGAATGCCGAGAGAGGTTTATAGTCATGTTTCTTTCTTTGACTGCGAAGGCATCTAGTCACCAGAAGATTCTTACCCTTCGATAGAGGAGCTCCAGTGTTCGAGAGTTTTGAATCCATTTCAGGAATATTTTTTCGATATTCATTGGACATGTAACCAGATGAGGAGTCCAGGGTGATGCATTTTTGAAGATTCTTTAGATCCACAGATCTAGTGACAGGTCACCACATTTATTCTGAAAACATATGTTGAGGTTCTGTCAAGGGAAGAGGTTGTTGAGAGGACTTTGGCCAGGACCGGGTCATCATGAGAGGGGAATCATCATGATACCTCATAATGCAGAGCTGTGGTCGGGGTTTCTTGATTTTCAGGGTATAAAATTTTCCGTTCAACTGGGGGTAGGTCCCATCCCTTCACATCTCATTTCTCTAGAGGTATCAACTCTCAGACCTATTCCAAAATATCATGCACTTGTTTTTCTTAAGGTGGTTTTGGTCATTAGAAGCGGGAGTTCCCAACCCTTGAGAGCAGTCATCGTGCACCAGGTGCTATGCTCCAGATTCCTCCGTTGAGGTAGTTCCAACTGAGGTAGAAGCAGCATCAGGTTCCACCATATTTAGATTAGTAGAGGGTAGATGGGACAGGTAGAGGATAACCCCATGACGCTCCCCGTCCTTAGAGAGTAGAGCATGTCCATGGTGGTGGTCATCATCAATGTCAGACAGGCCATGGAGGAGGTCATGGTCAGCTTCATTCTCTAGTGTTTCTAGCTCCAGGAAAGCCATATGTTGTTCAAGGTACCATTTTCATCTTTTCTACCTTCGTGTATACCTTGATTGATTCAATAGAGACACAATTCTTCATATCCCCTACCCTTGTCCATGATTTGGGACTTGAGGTAGAGAGGCATCCAGTACCCTTGGCATTGAATACACCAGTTGGAGGTCGAGATGACTTGTTTGAAGTATGTAGAGACTGTGAGCTAGTGTTGGGGCAACCCCACTCCTGGGGAGATTTAATATGTTTACATGTACAACCATATGATGTCATCCTTGACCTGGATTTATTGTATTCAGTGTAGGCTATAGTGGATTTCTTTAAGAATAAGGTCGTTTTCATTGGTGCAGATAGAGATCCAGTGGTTTTTATTGGAGAGAGAGATCCTCGAATGGGTCATAGGGGTGTTCCATCCATATCATCAATGATGGCTGAGATGATGTTGAGTTCTTTAGAGGTTCAGCAGTTGGTGTTTTCTATGGTCGTAGAGGAGTACCCTGATGTCTTTCCATAAAAGGTGGTAGCATTAACCCCTTGAGGAGAGATCATGTTTGAGATCGAACTACATCCAGGAGTGTTTATTATATCTATGTCTCCATATAGGATGGACCCTTATGAGTTACGATAGAAACGTATAGATCTTGATGGTCTGTTATAGTGTGGTTTTGTTTGTCCAAGTGTGTCACCGTGGGGTGCACAAGTTTTGTTTGTAAAGAAGGTTGACAACAATTTGTGGTTTTGTGATGATTATCATCGCTTAAAAAAAGTGACAATAATGAATCTATATCCTCTTCCAAATATTAATGATTTATTGGAACAACTAAATGGTGCAAGTTGGTTCTCAAAGATCAACCTGCGGCCAGGATATCATCAGATGCATGTGAAGGATGAGGAAATCCTGAAGACTGCTCTTCATTGACATGTTGGGCATTATGAGTTCGTTGTAATGTTATTTGGCATGACGAATGCTCTAGTTGTATTCATTGGATTGATGAATGCTATTTTCCGTGAGTTCCTGGACAAGTTTGGGGTAGTTTCATCGAAGAAATCCTTTTGTACTCCACATCTGAGGAGGATCATGAAGAGCATCTACAAGCCATTTTTGTAGTTCTTCGTCAACATCAACTGTTTGGGATGTTGTGGAAGTGTGATTTTTGGGCCCGAGAAATCCATTTCTTGGGGCATGTTGTGTACCAACAAGGAGTAGTTGGGGATCCATCGAAGGTAGGAGTAGTTGTATCTTGGACAGCCCCCATGATAGTGTCATAGGATCAATGTTTCCTTAGTATCGCAGGCTACTATAGGAGGTTTTAGACAATTTCTCATGAGTTGTGACTCCTCTGACAACTTTGACCAGGAATGATCGCGCATTCATATGGACTGATCAATGTTTGTTAGATTTTTAGTATCTAAATTAGAATTTAGTTAGTTCTCTAGGTCATTGTCTTCTAGTTGAGGGAGTTCAGTTTGAGGTTTTCTGTGACGCTTCCCATCTGGGGATAGGCTGGGTTCTCATGCAGCAGAGGCTAGTTTTTTCGTATGGTTCTGGGTAGTTGCGTCCCCATGAACGTAACTATTCCACCCATGATCTTGAGTTAGCATATGTGGTGTTTTCACTGAAGTTGTTGAGACATTACCTCATTGCTGAGCTCTTTGTGGTATTCACCAATCATATGAGTTTTTTTAATGATTTCTCCCAGCGTGACTTAAACATACAACAATGTCGGTGGTTGGTGTTCTTACAGGTATATGACTATGAAATATCGTATAAACCTAGAAAAGGGAATGTTGGAGCTGATACACTGAGTTGAAAGTCACATAGTGATGCTATGTGTGAATCGGGTGATTCATGGAGTGTAATGGAATAACTGTCAGCATTACATCTTGATATAGGAGAAGTTGGGGGTAGAGGTTGTATTTTTCAGATGACGATACAGTCATCCCTGATACAGAAGCTGGAAGAGTCCCAGTTGGGGGATCTAGAGGTTGGGTTTTGGAGAGACCGAGCTGTTTGTGGCGAGGATTTTAATGGTTAGACTAAGGATGAACAACATTGAGTGTTGTATCATGGATGGATTTTTGTTCCTTTGACGATGCGCGAGAAATTTCTCAAATATTCCCATAGTTCTTCTTTAGTAGTGCATCCTAGCATGAAAAAGATATACCGAGCCTTAAGGAGTCAGTTTTGTTGGATTGGGATGAATCGTGCGGTTTCTGAGTTTGTGTCTCGATGTTTGGTCTGTGAGATGGTGAATGTCGAACACTGTGTCCCTGGTGGTCTACTACAGCCATTAGAGATTCCTTAGTGGAAGTGGGAGGACATCTCAATGGACTTTTTTACCGGTTTACCGTGAGATCTGGGAGGTCATGATTCTATTTTTTTGGTAGTAGGTCATTTAACAAAATTTTCCCTCTTTATAGGAATCAAAGAGTCGAGCTCAGTGGAATTTTTGTCAAGGCAGTATCTAGAGGAGGTGGTGAGACTTCATGGAGTCCCTAGGACGATCATTTATGATCAAGATCCCTATTTTACCTCCAGGGTGTGTAGAGGTCTCCAACATGATTTTGGTTCTCAACTATGCCTTATCACTACTTTTCATCCTCAAAACAGATGGTCAGACAGAGGGAACCATCCAGACTCTTGAAGACATGTTACACTCTTGTGTTCTTGATTTTGGAGGTTCATGGATGAAGCACTTTTCCTTGGTGGAGTTCTATAACAATAATTTTTTTCACTCCACAATTAGTATGAGGCCACTTAAAGCCTTGTATGGATGAAATTTCCATTATCCGTTGTGCTGGACTGGGGTCGGAGAGTCAGTAATTATCAGAAAAGAACTAGTTAAGAATACAACAGGGATGGTTCAGGTGATTAATGAGAGGATGAAGATAGTACAAGATCATCAGAAATAATATGCAGATCAAAGGAAGAGGACCGTAGAGTTTGATGTTGAGGATCATGTGTTTCTGAAGGTGACTCCCTATCGTGGGAAGCGATGGTTTGGAAGTTGAATTAAGATTTCTCCCCAGTTTGATGGGCCTTTCAAAGTGTTAGCTCGTTTTGGAGTTGTGGCGTATTGATTAGCACTCCCCCATATATGAGTTTGATAAATGATGTTTTCCCTGTATCACAGCTATGTCGTTATCATCATGATGACTCTCACATCATCAATTTGGGAGAGATCGATGTTCAGGATGATGCGACTATTGAGGAGTGACCTGTGAAGATCCAAGACTGAAAGGAGAAGGTGTTGTGTGGGTGTTCTATCCCTTGGTATTGTG
This sequence comes from Viscum album, assembly GCA_963277665.1. Classification (NCBI taxonomy): domain Eukaryota; kingdom Viridiplantae; phylum Streptophyta; class Magnoliopsida; order Santalales; family Viscaceae; genus Viscum; species Viscum album. Next base: position 1,707,496,076 of record OY728165.1, on the reverse strand, counting down.
TATTGTGGCGATACGGTGTCATGTAGGAGAGTGCCTGGGAACATGAGCCACAAATATGTTCTTAGTGCCCAGAGTTTTTTGATGTTTAACTATTGTCATGTAATGACTCCCCCTTTGTGGTTAGACCATTCATGTTTTTATTAGAAATTTATCTTTTTTTGGATTTTGTAGCTTTCTCTCTTTTGGGAGGTATGTTGATGGGTGGTTGTTCGGACCTCATTTCTTTTTTATTAGGCGGGTTTTGAATTCTCAAGGACGAGAATGTTTTGAGAGGTATCTGATGTAATGGCACAGACCTCTCTAGTCCATTCCTTTTTTAAAATATTGTGTTTGAGGTGTTCTGGGAGGTCTTGGTGACTCATTCCCAACACTTGGCCATTTTTTACACTTTCGGTGAACATTACTCTATCGGTGAGGTTTAGTGAACATTGTTCTATCGGTGAGGTTCAGTGAACTGTGTTCTATCGGCGAGGCTCAGTGAAAGGTGTTCTATCCGTGAGGTTCAGTGAATAGTGTTCTATCAATGATGGTCTATGAACAGTGTTCTATCGGTGAGGTTAAGTGAGCAGTGCTCTATCGGTGAGGTTTAGTAAAAAGTGTTATATCATTGAGGATCAGTGAACAGTGTTCAGTCGGTGAGATTCAGTTTACATTGTTCAATCAGTGAGGTTTAGTGAACAGTGTTCTATTGGTGAGGTTTAGTGAACAGTGTTCTATCGGTGAGGTTCAGTGAAAAGTGTTCTATCGGTGAGGTACAGTGAATAGTGTTCTATCATTGAGGTTTAGTGAATAGTGTTCTATCGGTGAGGTTCAATGAGGAGTGTTGTATCAGTGTGGTTCAGTGAGAAATGTTCTATTGGTGAGGTTCAGTGAACATTGCTCTATCGTTGAGGATCAGTGAACAGTGTTGTATCGGTGAGGTTCCGGCAGTAGTGTTTTATTGGTGAGGTTTAGGGAACAATGTTCTATCGGTGAGATACAGCGGATAGTGTTCTATCGGTGAGTTTCATTGAACAATGTTCTATTAGTGAGGTTTAGTGAACAGTGTTCTATCGGTGAGGTTCAGTGAACAGTTTTTTGCAGACCAGTGAGGTTCTAACAGTAGCCTCTTTTTCATTTTCCAAATTGTGAGTTTGGTGTACAATGTTTTCTGCTTCCAACAGTTTTTCCCCTTTGATGTTTCCTTTTACATAAAATGCATTTAAAGCCTCATTTTAAGGACTCTAAGGCTGATTCAAAGGTCATAACTCATATATTAATTATTCTTATGTCTTTGTATGTTTTTACATGGTCAAACTATGCGAGTTAATGAGTTCCATTTTTAATGGGAAATTAAGCATATCTTAAACCGTCGCACCATTAAATCTTCAAAAGGGTAGGGATATCTTCCTCCCTATTTCTTTCTCCGTGTTCTCAGGTGTGAGATGCTCGAGCATCCCATTCCATCTCATAGTAGTTTCATAGTCAAACTATCCCTCTCGGATTGGTTTTTCTCTGTTTTGATGCAACCAGGTAGTATCGATCAATATTCGATAAAAGGTATGTGTTATCATCATTCATTTCAGGTTCATATTATCCTGTCTATCCTTTCCATAATATGGCATGAAATATACACACTTCTAATAGTGTTTTCTTGGGTTTTGGTTGGTGCGGTCATACCGTGGCATCCTCGGGTGGATGCAGTTGTCACGAGAGTAGGATCGTGACACATTATGTGGATAAAGAATGTCAAGAACAATTTCAGGTAGGGGATTCATTGGTTCTCCCTTTTTTTATGTGAAACTGTATCATTAGAATTATTTTTCCCATTGAATGACAATGGAATTGACATAATAAATATTTGAACCGGATAAATAAATTGATATTGATCATGTGTTATTTCCCCTTGTTTTTCAAGATAGTGTGATATCTATGCCTGCTTTGATTTTCTATTCATTTTTGATGGAAATCGGTAAAAAACATACATTGGGATTAATTGATAATTTTTTGGCTAAAGATAAAGTGGCATGTAAACAAATCTGGCTCTTGTTGTAATTTTATGTTAATCAAATTGGAATAGTAACCATGATTAATTAATTGTGATATCATACTGATTATGTTTCTTGAATTTGGAACCTACGAATAATAAATTTGTTAATTCAAGATAGATAAAGAACTGATCTTTTTTATAATTCTTTAAAGGGTTCTAAGTTTACCTCTTGATTCTTAAAGGGTCAAGATCCCAATTAATGTGATGACTGTTTTCCTAGTTCTTTTCTTGTGATGTGATCTTGGATGGCCATTGTGATATGTGGGTGCATGGAGGCTTTTGGTTGTGGTAGCAGATGATGCCTAGAGTGGCAAGGTGCATCTGTTTATGCGTGTGGGTTTCGGGATGGAGACCAGGGATGATGGAATGGGATGGATGTGATTGTTGGATGCTTGATGGTTCTTATTGATTTTTTATCTTCTTTATTTTTCCCCACATCTCAAAGAATCTGGTCTTACTTACCCCTCTTCCAAAAGAGGCGAAGGAACAGGGTGTATGCCACATGATTTGTGTGTTTATCTTCTCAAGGGAGGATGGGTATATTATCTTTCTATAAGTAGAAAAGACTCGATGGGTAATACATATACTCATCGTGTCGAGCACCATTGTGTTTAGTAGCATAGATTGTTTTTATAGAATGCATGGGAATGTGGGAAAGTAATTCTGTAATGAATAATTGAATAAATGGTGTTAACCCATGTGGATGGAGTTGCTGGAACATAATTATTATGTTGCAATTTTGACATAATAATGGAATTTATGTGTGATGCTAATGAAATATTATGTGGAATTGTTTATGGTTAATTAATTTTTAAAGAATCAGTTAACATAAAGTGGAATTGATAAAAAGGGAATGAAGTAATCTAATAATGCTCTTTATATTGTTGTGTGCTTGTTGGATACCTAGTCTTAGAAGTAGAAGCCCGACGTGTGAGAGACGTTAGCAGTAATTTAGTCAAAGACTAGGCCATGCTCATAGTGTGGTTGTGAGATATAGTATATTTTGTGCTTTTTGTGTTTCTATATGCTACTCCACCCTTTTAGTAAGGGAAACTGACACCCTGGGGATTCTGAGCCCTAGGGGGTGTTTTACCCCACAATCCGGTGGGGGGATGAATGGTTGATTATCCCCTTTCGTCCCGCTCTCTTCTCTTGGTAGATAATTGTGCTCATAGGCACAGTGGTTAGTTCTCCCCATATATGTTTGTAGAGGGCTATAATGGATTATGGTTATTCACACACATATATTATGGTTATAGTATCCTATAGACTATTATATGCGTAACGTGTATAGGATGTGATTGCTTGAGGATCCTTATTCGGCGTATGAGCTGTAATGGATTGAGGTATAATACCCTATGTATGATACACGATATGCGGGCTTTGGTGGCTCCTAGAAACTACCTGGATACATTAATTACATGAACGTGGTGGTTTTGTTGCACGAGGTGAAAGCTTTGGTGCTTCGCCCAGGTGTCTTCAGGCAAGTCTTTTTGGAGAGAGATGCTTCAGGTTTTTGATGATGGGGAAAAGCGGAAAACCAATGGGGAAGTAGTAGCAGGGTACCATTGATATTATTTATTATATTATATATTCTTGTATGTTTTACTTTGTGAGTGTAGAAATATTGAGGTTGGGAACTTAGTATACCTATTTAGGTGATGATTTAGTTTCACTTGTTATTCACGGTGTTGTAGCATTCTTTCTTAAATTTTGTATGAGAGGTTTAGGGGAGGATCCTACTAGGTATACTATTATACATAACTTATGTATATACAAACTGTTTTCAAGTAACTTGAAACATGTTGGAGATCATGCTGGCTTCTACTAGCTTGAGGTTGCAGGATCTGTTCGGGCTTGTGGTTGCTGCTATTTTTTACTTTCTTTTGGGTACTTGCAGTTTCCCCTTCCAATTGTAGTACTTTTGGATGTCATTACATATGTGAACTTTGGTTTTCATTTATATTTCAGTTATGGGTTGGGTTTGGTTGGTTTCTATCTTATCTCTCTCTTCCTCATGTGTTCTTTTAGAGGGTAATGCCTCCCATTGGTGTGTTTACTACATCCTCGATGCTAGTCGCCAACCTGGGGCCTACCGGAGGTGCGAATCGGCAGTTAAAATCTCCCTTCTAACCTTTTCGACCCATTAGGGGTACACTTTGTGGGGGGGGGGGGTCGTGAAAATAACAGCCCCAAACCCCACTCTAAGATCCAGTGCTAAGAGAATAATAATATCATTTCTATATTGATTCTAATATACGCACCATAAATATAGCCTTTCAAAACATTCAACATAAAATTGATATATTTTAATCACTTACATTCCCAAAGATCTCTTATGTTTATAGTTTTAGATAATAAGAAAAAATATACTATATAACAATACCAATTTCATTAAGTGATCTTATTTCCAACTTATACCCAACAATTTATAGTTCACAAAAGTCAACAATATATCCCATTAAATTATCAACACATGATTTTTTTTTGAAAAAAATAAATTAATTCCAACTAACCTAGGGAAATGGAAACATAATAAGGGTGAGAAAAAATTACATGTAAGGGTATATATAATAATTAATTATTTAATGTCGTCAATGAGAGTAAAATTATTATAAGGGTATTTTGACATTATCCTTGAGATTAATCATAACAAATTAGAATTCATACCCATAAATACTATGATCGTTAATCTTGAAACATTGAATTAAACCATAATACTGAAAACATTCATTACAATAATAATCATGAGTCATGTGATGTCTATCATGACCAAAATAAATAATTTAAAACACTTATATTTTTACCCATGAGATGTAGTAAATACTTTAATTGAAATATAAACTGATTATATAACCTTGATAAATAATAAGATATCTATAAAATCCAAAAACATGAATGGATAAATCAATTAGGTAGCTTATGTATCATTTTCACATCACTATTATATATGTCATAACTATCATTGTGATACATTTTGTAACCAAAACATTTACACTTAGGGTAACAATCATAGTTTCTATTGATATAAAAAACACTGTTATTCTTTTAATAATCATCAAAATCACTTTCAAGAAGTAAATATTATCCAATGAATTAGAGGGATATCATAAAACCAAACATAAATGGTTTATAATGGAACAAACTTCCTTAAAAAAAATGTTCATGAACTATAACAAGAATAATACCCTAAATAAAACTCATTTTGAAAAGCATTATATCCTTAATAACTTGATTCAACCATGGAAATTAACATAGATAAATGAAAATATTTTGAAATAATTATAATCAATCATAGAGATATATTTATCATTGTACATTTCAAAATATAATCAAAGGATAAAAATTTACATCAAGGACTATTTTTATTGATGAATCAAAAAACATTAAAAGAACATGAAAAATATTCTTTTTAAAAATTCACATTCTACATTGAATAGAACATTTAAAAACAGAAAACAAATAATAATGACAAAATAATTCTCAATGAAAATAACAATAGATAATTATTAAGGAAACATAAATTAAAATAATTTTCATGGTGGTGGGAAATTCTATTCATGTATGAAATGTTAATAATAAAGATTCGTTTGAAGAATTTTTTTAGAGAGTCTATTGTGATCCATTTGGAATAAATTGAGAAATTTACTTTCTATAACCTCTTAATACATAGAAAATGTCTATGTTAAAAATATTTATGAAATCATATATCTATGTAAAATATTTGCTAACATTTTAAAAAACATGCCTATTGAATATAAATATTTCGGATAAATACGATGATACCCAATATATATTACTAACAGACGAAAATTGTGATCTTTCATTAATCTATAAAGAAGTAAATATAAATTATAAATTTGAAACATTATTATAATCATGATCGAATAATGTATTTATGGTTAATTAAAATATGATTGGATGATTTCTCCCCCTAGGGACCCTTGAAAATATGAATTCCTTAAAAGAATGGAGAGTGTAACATAATGCTTTTCCACTTTTGTATCATTTCAATCGTAAACCTCATGAATGAATAACAACAAATGAACATTTAAAAAAATTAATATAATAATAATAATATAACAAGTCTATTGGGATGTATATACACCTAAAAAAATATAGGTGATTATCAAAAATATTTTTCCTAAGGAAATGTAATTTTAGATGAATACTCCTTACATAGAAAATATTATTGAGTTGATAATTAATGAGTGAATAGATTATGTGTACAAAATTTAATATAAAAAGATAAAATTGAAATATATATATATATATATTATAATTGAGGAAAAAATTCACACATATTAATTGAATATACATTTAAATGAATATGAGATATTATTGATTTAAAGAAAATTGAATTAATAATCCTTTTACCATTTGTAAACGTAGTTATCAAATCCCATTGGATGAAATAATTCAAATTTTCATAGAACATACCACTATGTATGAATGATTTCATAATATGAAATGAAAAATCGTATGTAAATAAACCATATGAATGAAATTAGTTGAATACATTAAAACATTCGTCAATGAATGGAAATTGAGCCAGAATAACATTAATCGAGCCTAGAAATTCCATATATGTCCTATTAATACTTTATATTAAATTATATCAATTAATTAATTTTTTAGAACTTATTATAGGATTATTAATTTATTATTATATGATTTTTTCTTTTTAAAATGACATATTTAATTACATTTTTAGTTATGTCCACGTCTGGTGTCTTGAAGACGTTTGGTTAATAATTTAAAAAAAACATTGTAATGTTGACCATGGTCAAAGACAAAATTGTTTCATAATATATAGAAAATTAATAATGAAATATATATTATTTTTATATATTAATTATACATTTAAAACAAATCATGAAATATGGTTTATAAAAATTAACAATGTTACAACCATGAAGATGGTAGCCCGAACATACGCATGTTTAAGGTATCAATTTATCATCACTCATTATAGAAATTAGGTAATAATTATTTTAATATTAATTACAAATAATATATATATATATATTATTTATATAAATATATTTTTATTTACTATCCATGTGATGTTGTAATGAAAAAAATCACATCGATTCAGGAAATTGCATGTTCAGAAGTATCGATGAACGATGTAATTATTTATAAGTTAATCGAATGGAAACTAAGTAAATGATATATTAAATTTTAATAATTAAATATATTAAATGAGGATTATATATATACATTATGTAAACTATTAAAAACATCCATGAGATGTAGTGATGGAAAATTAAATACATTGTTTGTTGAGGGGGTAGTCCACCATATGAAATAATTATTATTTAATATCTCATTTGATAAAAGGGGAGATGGGTATAGGATATAATATCAACATAAAAACAACTACACATATGTATTATATTATTTTTATTATTATATAGTTGATTAATATTATTTCAAGGTCGTGTAAGAAGAAATTAAATAAAAATACATTGTGATTTACTATACATCATATTCAAAAAATGTGTAATGGTTTACACAAAAAAACATCATAAATATGTTATCATATCAAAATAAACAAACATATATGAGATGAGGTATGAAAATTTTGTGTTTTGATATGTATTGTCTTTACATAATTATTTGTAAGTGTGAATTAATGTTTTAAATATGTGTAATTTTATAAGATATTGGAGGGCTACTCATGGAATTTTCTAACAATGTTAAATAAATATAATTTTATCTTCATAAATAATAGTATCCAAAATCATATTAATTTATTATATTATTAGTATGGGTACAAATTATCACAGCAAAAAAATATTTTGAAAATTTACGGTTGGTATTTACCTTTATATCTTTGTTGTTTCCTCATGTAAATCCTTTTGATGATGTTAACGAAATAATGTTTTTATAATTCTTAAAGCCAATATTGTTAATATAAATCAAAAAAGAGATCATACATGGACTATAAATTATATATTAAATAGTATTCCATTAAATTGGCGGATAATAATATTTTTTATAATATTAAACCATTGAATTAAAATTATTATTATTTTGATAATATTAATATCAATTTTGGAACATTGCAATTATTTTGAATTATAAAACTACATGAAAATATTGGAATTAGAATGAAACGAATCCATCAATCTATAATATGTAATTTGTATATTTATAAATGATTTAATATTAAAAATAACTCAAATTATATTAGATTTAGAGTTTAAAAAATCATCTTAATGATTTTGTAGTCCTTGCACAAGACTTGTGTCACTGTATCGTACGAATTTAACACAATTATTCTATCAAAAAATATTAAAAATAAATTAAGATGATGAAAAAAATAATTTTCATTAAAATTATCATTTTGATCTCAATATTTACTAGATTTATCAATATTTGAACAATTGAGTGATAATAATACAATGAGAATTCCATTTTTGAATTTCATTTACATAAAATAATATAAAGTATAAAAATCTTAGATCAAATAAGGAAATATATTATAGTTTTTTATGATTATTTACAATATACACCCATAAAATAAATCCATGGGAAGTGTCATTTTCCATATATAGACCTTATCATTTAATTTTTATCCTTTTTTAACTGATTTTCCCATTTCTACGGTAACAAAAAATAATAATTAACTTCTCATAATAATAAAAATGCCTGGAAAATAATTTCACTATTTAGAATTAATAATGCATAATATTTAATCCAATTTTCTAGATTCAAATTATAGAAGTTTCTAAAAGTAGTTTTTATATATATTTTTAAAACAACATGAATAATTTTTTTAGAAATAATATAGATAATCCAAGAAATGAATTCATAATAACATTAGTATAAATGATGATTCAAATTATGTTAACTATATTATATCTAATTAATTAATATTTATTTATATTTTTAATAACATTCAATGAACAATGATAATTTGTATTGAGAGGGAAATTATAGTTTTATAAAAATCTATTTTTTTCACTATTCAATGGAAAGCCAATATTTAAAAATAATACATAAATATCAAAAAAATAATTTTTGAAATTATTATTTTAAAAATTATATAATTTATATAAAAAAATTTCTATAATTTAATGAAATTAATTTTATTTATTTTCTTAAAAATTAATAAACACTATATTGGAAGAAAATAAGTTTTCCATTAATAAAATGGCATTAATAAATATTGATTTCGTATTCCCAATGAATCAATATATATATTTAAATTGATTAGAATATTAATATATATCAAATATATTTGTTAAACATATTAATATCCACAAATATAATGATTAATTTTTTAACAGTGATATTTAAATAATAATATTTCTTGGTTTTATTCAACTCAGTGTTATCTGTCCTATATGATATCGAACATCGTATGTCATTTAAAATATCTGGATATACAAAATTTATACATTTAATAAATTTAATCTTTTCAATTTGATGTTGTTCTTAAAATTTAATGGTATGAAAAATGATAAATCATTTTTGGGAACCCAAATTTTTAAATTGGTCAATATAACATCCTCTTAAAATGAGTTAAATTGAAATTTTAAGGACATATATAATGAAATGTGTCGGATTTTCCATGTGTTAGTTTTATATATAATATGGAATTATTACAAGACTAGGATTTTTGACGGTGTGCAATTCCAAGGCCCGGAGTGCCCATAAGAAATGATTGAAATAAATTTATCTTTTAAATTGTGCGAGCACGAAGTTTTATAGAGAAGATGAAATAACATTGAAAAGGGTTTTTGCATCATAAATCTAAGGGCATCGATGGGTTCAGAGAAGCAACATTACCTTTTGTGGGGCCTAACATCAATTGATACGGGTTAGCTATAGGAGTATGATTTTGGTTGTTTTAAAAGAAAATTACATAAATTAATATTGTTTTATATTTTAAATGTTTCCTTAAACGCAACGACACTTATTTTGTTTTAAATAATCAGGATCTCAATGATAGATTCATAACCCTGAAAAACTCCTCGGAATTCTCTAGATCATGGGAGAGGATCCACCCTTGGAGAGTTCTTGTCAAATGCCGATGAACGACGACATGTGGATCGTTTTTTAGCAGGATCGAATTATGAACAACAGTAGATTCCCCCAAATCGTCAATGGATGAGGTAAGTGTTTGTTACTTTGATTTAACTATTCCTTGTTGATGTATTAAATGATGAACACTAATCAACCCATAAACAATTTGATTCGTGAATCATGCCTTCTTGCGAGAGGGTGTTATTGTTTCAATTTTTTGTGGGTTTTTATTCAATGATTGTGTTTATTATAATTGTTCTATTATAATTTTATTATATGTTAAACCTACTAAACGGAGTCCATCGATGCCAGGAAAAAGGACAGTGGAGGTTCTTTCCTCTTCTTTATTGAATTTCTTCACTTTTCACTCTGAGTTCTTCACATCCTTCATTGGGCGAAAAGCAATAGACCGTTGAGACCCTATTTCGCAACGCAATGATCTGGAATTAGAGGTATAACAATGAAATGACTCAAACAAGGTGTTGTGATGATGGAGATATACGAATAAACATATTTTGGTAGAAACCATTCTTCATGCGGATGATCAAACTGAGTTTTTGGGGCTGATCAAATGCTCAAAACCTCCCAAAAAAATGATAATACGGTGGGGATACCATAAATCATGAGTTTTTGGAAAAAAAGTTTTCCGAATCGAAGACTAGAGCATCTCTGAGGCACGGTGAAGTAGGTTCATGTTTCTGCAAAATTCATTAGAATATAACGCGTTCTATGATGAAAACGTCTTGTAGGGTGATCATGATTATACATAGGTCTTTCACACAATTCCTGGTGAAGGACAAGGCGTGCTCCAAAGAGGACACCATATGGGGGCCCCACCAAGTGGTGGTTGGAGTTATCCGGTGATAGGAAGCACATACACGGTGTGTGACCACTGTAGCATAGCATGTGGGTCCTAACATGATACTCGGTGTGTATCATGGATGATATAAAAACAAGGGGTGTAGTGCACTCCATGTACTCTACCAGATGGCCAAACGAGGATGGATGAATGGGTTACTCTGTGTACCAGTTACATAGGCTGGAATACACGGGTTGAAGCTATGTACTGGCACATAGACAACATACATAGAGAAAACCCTGTACACCATGACACAACATGTGATCCTTCCTACACACCGTATATATGTGTTTTTACATGAAATGTTCTCCAGAAACAGGCTATTGTACATGGGTAGTACTTGGAGTCAGTGATCATGACATGTGACCACCCCTACATGTCGTTTACTCTGTTCTACATGGCATTATTCTCTTTTCCATCATTCCTTGGACATGTTTTTTTGGGTTTATTCCTCTTCCTCATTCCCTTGAAGTTTAAGTATTCTTTTCTTTCAATGGTGTATGATCCCTTTACTATGAAATTTCGAGATAAGGTCAGGTATCCCTTTGATAGGCCCAAAGCATGATCCTATATCCATTATTAACCAAATTTAGAGTTAGGTATCGACCGTAAAAATCTTATAGGATGCCGATCCTCTACATTGTATGTGTATTCGGATGAGTAGTGGTATCCACCAATTCCCTAGCACTGATCATAATTAGTGTATCATGACATTTTCTCAATTAGGAGTGTGTTCTCCCAGAATGAGTGTATATATCTATCTCAAGTCTTATCCCAACAAATAGAACTTCTTGAAAACATGTCATTAGAGCAATCATACTCATGGAGTGACTTCTCCTAGATGAGTTCTTTGTGTAAATCATCATGTTTTATCCCTACTGTGGGTATGCGGTCAGTGTAGACTACATGTCCATGTTTCAAGTATATCTGGATGTGTTTTTATTGTTATATTCTTAGTAGAAATATATTGTATAGAGAAGACTGTACCATTGCTTTCTGTTTTTATTTTTGGTTTTCAGGGGCCTCTACTGAGTATTGTTATACTCACCCCTTCATGGTATTTTATCACACATATCATGTCTTCCGCAGATTAGAAGCCTTTTGATAGAGTCCAGAGAGGACCGGGGCCATACCGATCTTTCTGAGTTCTATACAGGCTGAGGTGTTCATACCGCTACGAGCAGTAATCCCTTTACATTTTTGGGCTTACAGGTTGAAATGGTTTTTTTGAATACTCATGTTCTTTATTCTTGTATTCTTATCTAGTTTACATTCCACACATTACATTCTATTGTACACTGTCGGTTGGGTTTAGTTGTACGCATAGATTTTTTCCTTAGAGTTTTTTTTTACTTTTTAGCATTTGTGGGCATGGATCTGCATTCATGTGTACATGTACATATGAAATTCCACCCATATTAGTGATATGACTACTCTATGCTAGTAACCATCCCCTACCCTATTAAAGGATGGATTGGGGAGTCGTAGTGCATGCACTACTATGACTGGTCCTGATAGAGTGGTATCAAACACGGGCTAGTTCTACCATAGGACCAAGAGTATTTGAGATTCATTTAGGGAAACAATGTTACATGTTTTGGGTTTAGATTTTAGGAAAAGGACTCTATTGTTGGTGCAGGTCAACAACGTATCCATATAGAAAGACTCTGATAAAATGTGTTTTGACTCAGTATATGATAACACTAGTTGATGTGAAATAAAATAATGTTATATGAATCATATAGAAATGAGTGGTGTTTTACATGTCCTTTTTGTCCGCTATCATGATATTATTGTTGAACTTGGTACGTCTCGTTTCCATACAGGATTCCCCCATTACACATAGTTGCTACGATTTAGTATCTTGATCACAAGGATGACCCCACAGTGATGATTCTTTGATACAGGGACCTGTTCCCCAAGGGTTTCCTCCTAGTGGCGCACTTGATATAACACCACTAGTGGAGTAGACCATGGTATCTACATTACCAAAAGATGAGGGGAACATGATGAGTCTCAAAGATAGACACCCCTCAGGTTGTGATGTGATCCTAACCCTCAGGTTGCTGAAAAATGGCATGAGGCGGTGGCTAGAGTTTTCAAACTATTGAGGACACCAATAGACAAGGAGGTGGTCCTACGAGAAAGACTTATATAGGATTCTGTGGGATGGTGGTGGAGTTTGGAAACGCGGACTCGCGATGAGGAGACACATTCTTTGATTGAGTTGGAGATACTCTTTAAGTATGAGTTCTCTCCTACTATGCTGAGAGTAGTGCATATCCAGAAGCTTCATCATCTCTAGAAGAAAAATTTTATGATGGAAAACTTTTCATCAAGGTTCACCAACCATGCCAGGTACATGATGGATATGGTCATGGATATGTTATTCAGATCTGAAACCTTAGAGAGAGGTATAAGCTACAAAATCTTAGCTAGTGTCATTCCCCTATTCATTTCCACTCATGTTGGAGTGCTCTAGAAGGCCTTGGTTATCGAGAGATTCTTGGAAAAGAAAAAAAGCCAGTGGCAGTCAGCATCAGGTAGACGGGTGCGAAGACCTCATCCATAAGGGGTCCAACATCAGGAATAGGTTTTGGGAAATGGGAGACATCACAAGATGACCTAGGATATGGGATCGACTTACCATGTCTCTTAGGTTTGATCTAGTCAGCCTAGGGATATGCGATGCTACATGCATGAAGGTAGAGTAAATCTCACAAGAGACAGTCCAACCCATCATTATGTTGATATGGAAGTGGGAAGTGGACCACTAAGGAAGAGATGGAGAGTGGCCAGGATGACCCACTAGGAGGTGGACGTGGAAGAGGAGCAGGGGGAGCTAAAAGTGGTGGAAGATGCTTTGATCTACAACTACAACCACCCCAAGGAGGTCCTCACTAGGATTAGGGAGTCGGGGGACAAGGGTAGGGGCAGCTGCATGCAGTCAAATAGTACGACCAATGGACTCTATGACTGATTTGAGGTATGATTTGTGTCTTTTCTACCATAGGTGTCGTACTCATATACAAAGGTTCATGTCATTCCTTCCTCACCACTTGGCTTGTGAGAATCCTTGATATTTCGGTAGAGTCTCTTAATCAACCCTTATGCATAGAGACACATATTGGAGGATATTCAATGATCACACATCTTATCAGATAGTGAGATATTTCCCTCGGAGGCATTGTTTTTGGTTGGGACCTCTTTTTTACAGTGTCGAGGACTTACGACGCTATTCCTGGTATGGAATATTTATCTTCAGTCCATTGCCAGATTTACACCATTAGGCAAAGAGTGTTTTGTGTTTGCATCGATGGGATGTGCTTTTCCATTATTAGTGAAATAGATACCCAAGATGAACATGATGGGATCATGCATTAGAGTGTAAAACTGACCCGTCATGTGTTTTCTAGCATTACCCTCATAGTAGTATGTGTTGTGAGATTCCAGTTTCTAGTAGTACCGGAGTATGGATAATTCCCTCTGGAGGATGTTCTAAGAATACCTCCCCATCGATAGATTGACTTATAAATTGACATACATCCGGAGAAAACACTGATACACTCACCCCAGTAACGGATGGGCCCCATAGATATTCACGGTATGATGGATAAGAAAGAGGATTTGTAGAGTAAATGCTTCATAATACCCAGTGTTTCAACTTAAGAAGCCCTAGTTTTGTTTTACAAAAATGATGATGAGAGTTTGAGGTTGTACGTGGATTACCGATTCATGAACCATGTCATAGTGAAGATCATGTATCATTAGTCAAGGATCATTGACCTCTTCAATCAGCTGATAGGGGAAAATTGGTTCTTGAAGGTTGATCCCGGGTAAGGTTGTCACCATCTTCATCTACATGATGAGGATATACCGGATATAGATCGCTGATTCCACTACTGTCACTATATGTACTTTCAGATTCCTTTCATCATGAGGAAATCCCCTGCAGTGTTCATGTGACTTATGAACCAGATATTCAAGCCATACATTGACCGGTTCATAGAGGTCTTCATCGATGACAACCTTGAGTACTCGGTGTTAGAGGAGGATCGTGCGAGACCTCTGAGGGTGGTTCAATACATGCATCAAGAGCACCAGTTTTATGGGAAGCAATCAATGTTCTAATTCTTGGAATATGAGGTCCACATTCTTGAACATGTTATCTTAGTAGATAGAGTGGTGGTGGACCCAAGAATGTTGAGGCTATGTAAGCATTTTATCCACCCAGAAGTGTGTCAGAGGTGCGGAGCATCTATAATAAGTCATGATACTACTAGAGAATTATCTCTTATTTATCCCTAATATTGGCATCGATGAAAACCTTGACCCAGAAGGGGAATACTTTGTTATGGATAGAGAAGTGCATGCAGGCTTTCTAGAAGTTGAGGAAGAGTTTGACGAGTGTACCGATCATTAGATTACTAGAGGAGGGTGTCAGGTATGTAGTTTTTTGTGATGCATCAGGGACCGGACATGGTTGTTTCTTGGTGCATAGGCATGTAGTGATTGCTTATGGTTTACACTAGCTTAGTCCACATGTGAAGAACTATGCAGAAAATGATCTACAGTTGGCAGTAGTAGTATTACCATTGAAGATGTGGCGACACTACATGATGGGTAAACGATTTTTCATCTACTCTTACTATAATAACCTAAAGTACATCTTATCAAAGAAGAATCTGATTTTAAGGAAGATGGAATGGTTAGGGTTTATCCATGATAATGAAATTGAGATCATCTATACTCTTAGTTAGGGGAACATTTTGGAAGAATTTCTCAAGATGAGATCGAGTTCACAGCTACTGAGAGAGGCATTAGGGAAGTTGGAATCACTATGTTTTTCCTATGTGGATGGAGGGAATAAATATTGTCTCCAGTTGATTGTTTTCACCCCTAACTATAACAGAGAGTCAGGGAGGCATAACATTGGGATGTCAACTACAAGACATTACGAGCTTAGTTATCTAAAGAACTTTCACCTAATTGATATTCCCAAGATGGGGAGAAAGTAGTCCTTTTATGAATACATATGGTTGTGCCAGGGGAGTTACTGGAGGAGAAACTAAGGGAGTTTCATACATCCCACTTGGAGGTACATCCTTGAGTGGAAAAAATTTACCATGACCTATAGCATATGTTCTGGTGGTCTAGTATGGACAAGGTAGTGTCATAGTTTGTTTCTCAATGTGTAACACCCCAAGAATCCATGGTACGTTCCCTTTGAAAAATGAAATAGCATGCGTTGTACACAACTTTGTGATTCAAACAAATTGCAACCAATCCGACTAGAAGTTATGAATAGTAATACCCTTTTTTTTAAAAAAATTTATGAATTTCAACATTCAAAACAGACTTCATTTTTGGGTTTGGAATATTGAAATTAGGTTAGGGTAATTTTTTGTATTTTCTTGAAAACATTCAGTTTTTGATGAATAGTGGAAAATACTAAATTATAATTAAAAACAAACTATTTAATAAAAATAATTTATAGTGATAAATTATAGCGTTGAGTGGGTTTTATGTATAATTAGATTATATTTTTACAATTTAATCCAATGTTGGTTATTGGATATAATTTCACATTTAAACTAGACATAATGAAATGTCAATATTTTGATAGTTATTATTACTTAAAAACATGCTTTTCATTTTGACAACGAGAATTAATTTTAAATTAATTTATGAAACTTATGTATTTTGAATTTAGAAAAATGGATTCCATATTTAGACCCTGGAGGTCCAAATTGAGTAAATAGGTAACTTTATTTTTAAACATTTTAAAAAATTACTTCGGTAAGTATTTTATTTACCATGGTTAAAGGGTAAATCTGGTAAATAAGGGTAAAATAATAATATTATAATAATATTAAAATACCCTAACATGTGTCCTAACCATACTGGAAGATACATGTCAGGACATGGGCATCCTTGGGTCTATTTAGGGACCCCATAGAGCCACTTTTAATTGATAATGACACATTATATTAATTAAGTTAATGTAAATACAAAAATGACATAGCCATATATCTTTTAGTAAATTTTTTTTACATAGGGTTATATTTTCTATCTCTTCGACTATAAATACTCATTAGAAAGATAAAAATATTTTCTTACATCATGATATTTTATTTATAATTTTTGGACATTATATAATTTAATTTATTTATGACCCAATGATGATGCAGTAATTACCTTATTAATGAAATATTAAAATAATTGATATTATAAATACCCAAATAAATTTAATATGAGAATTTTTATCAATATAACTAATTTGATAGGTTAATATGACATGTTATAGTTTATTAAATGAATTTTTCTCGCAGTAATAATGATGTTATGAATTTAGCAAAATCAAACTACCAAATAGTGTCAAAATTGACATAAAAAAGTTTGTTAAAATATATTAAATTATTAATTGGAATTCTATTCGTAAAAATCTATGGTTTTTAAAAAGGGTTTAAATAATATTATATATGTAATTAATGAACCATTTGGGGTTATCTAGGAAGTTTATAGTAAGTTTATTGTCTATATAATATAAAAATATAAAGAGATGTGGTAAATGTCAAACTATTTAACTAAGAGTTAAGTCTAGAAGATAAAGTCAATATAGTGACCCAAACCTATCTACAACCTATTGGTTGAGTGTTTTTTGACCCATTAACCTCTTTATCATTTCAATAATTTATTTTGGAGCCATTATAAACCGAAAATGTTTTTTTATAAAATAATATTTCAATCTTTTCCTAAGGTTCCCTCACCCCTCTTATAAAAGGAAACTTCACCTTCTCTCCAATCAACACCTTAAAAACCATTTGGCTCGGCCAAACCTAGCCCAAATATCCTCCTAACTATCCTACCTTCATCCTAGAGGCCTTATTTTAGTCATAAAGCCAACCAATGGACCCCTTTTGATCAAATCAAAAGGAAGAACCCGAAGAAGAGGTAAATATTTCATCACCTCTTTCAAGTTCTTTTATTCTTACACTTATTATTTCTTTTTTGTTTCCATTATAAAATAATATATACTGTATCTTCTATATAATATGATTTTATTATAAATATGTTACAACCATATTCATTATTCTATCCATACTTTGAATGACATGTCACCATACGTGCGTACGTACGACCTACCGTCTCCACGTCGTGGTGTAGTTGTTATTCAACACATTTATATTTGGATGTCTATAATAATGATGTATAATTGATTAAAATATAAATATAATATGATATTGATTCTTTATATATGATATACTGTCCAATTATATATTATTTTATTATCAAAATAATGATATTGTTGCTCGTACGTACGTACGGATTACCGTCTCCATGAACACGATGAGATTCGTTCCCATTTATCCATTCAAGACTAATTTTCATTTGATGATTAAAAATAATTTTTAAATACTTAATATCATTCTAAATATGAATGATATACATCCTATCCATAACAATCATTACTTACGTAACAAAGCATATAAAGGAAAACGAAACAGTTAACACCCTAAACGACGATAATACTAAAATATTACTAACCACGAAATATTAGAAGATCATATATGATATCATATTAATGTATATAGTTCTTGAATAACTTAATAAAAAAATTTCACCATTATAAATGAGTTTAACCAACTCTTGACCAATGAAAAGTTAAAGGTAAGGGTTAATTATACAATCTCTTTTTTATCCGAGGCTGTTTTTACGTATGTATCTACTGGGACCTCTTTATTATCCATATACATGTTTCTTAAAAATGTCTTTCGAAACATTTTTACTATTTACATGACAATTTTTTAATGTCATTTATACCCTTATTTGAACTTGAATGTTTTGAAAGGAATCTTTCAGTCGTTTCCGAACAAGGTACGTTAAAACCTTTTTGAATAATTTAAGCTAAGCATGTCTTTTTTAACATATACGGCAGGTGCGGTTACTCTCCACCATTATAATATCATGTATAATTCCATTAATAGAATTTAAGAATCTTTTTAAAATAATTTTTTTCTTTTATAATTATGTAACTTTAAATGCTTTCAAGAAAAGAAAGAGATATGTTTCTTAAATAGTTTCTGATTTAATCTATGTAAAAATACTTTGATGGATTTTATACTTGTTTGAAGTTGATTCATTATGATTCAAATCTACCATATTGTATTGAAGGTTTTGTGATATGTTTGACTGTGGATGTGTTATTTTTATACCATTTATGGTTTATGGTTAAATTATTGACATTTTTTTTCTAGTTTTAATATGAACTTTTATTTTATATTTGATCCTTTTCATACGAGGAATGCATTGAAATTAGTAAGTGTGGGGTGGAGCCAACTATAGCGCCTCGATGCATCGGTAGGTCTCATGAGACAACATGACATGGAATTGGCCGAGGGATTTCCCAATTTGAAATATGTTTTTAAACGTCTTGGATGTGGCCTTGAAAAAATGTTTCGAAATGTTCGACATTATACATTCACTCATTATGAAAATAATATTGATGGTTTATGTGGTCATTCAACTAGTAGAATACCCAGGAATATGTTTTATTATGAAATTATTTATTAATATCATTTTCCTGCAATAAAAGTGTTCTTGTTTATTACTGGTAAAGGCATGTGTTTTCAATTATTCACTATGCTTAAAATTAATGTTATCTTCCACTGTATTGCTTACCCTTACTGACTGTCTGAGATCAGCCCTTATGATGGTTAATTTTCACATGATATGAAGAAGTTAAATATGATAGACTTTCAGGCTTAATCTATGAGGCTTGGATGTTTCTAATAGAATAAATTAGTGTTGTATTTATTTTCAATTTGTAATTATAAACATATGTATACATATTGTATCCAATAATACAAAACTGATCAGTCGTTCAGAACATGATTTCCTTGTGATCATGAAAATTATATGTAATAATGCACCAACAATAGTTAACTGGGTTCGGGGAGTTATAGTGTGTATCAATGGAAGTTTAGTACAAACTATGGAAACTAGATTTACATAAACTTTGATTAGAGGCGGCTCTGGCACATATGTACCTTGGAGTGAAACCTAAAAACACTATTTTGAGCTAGACTCGAATGGGAACTGGTGCACGACAACGATCCTTGGTGCACTATTGGTTTCGACACTCCCGAGGGATATGCTTTAGAAAATTATTATTTTATTTACAAACCATCATGAAGGTTTTATGAATATATAATTCCACAAAGAAAACTATTTTATGATTATGGATTATATCCCTAAAATGATCATTTTATGTTATGTTTTTTACAAGTTTAGAATTATGTATTTCAATTCATAAACTAATCTAGTTTATACCATCGTTTAGAAATGCTGCCTAGTGGAATGAATGGAAGCTGTATCAACAAACATAATCCACTGTGGTATTTACCTATTTCTCAAGATAATTATTCTGGAGATGGTGGAGAAACTAGTGATGATCATCTAATCACCATACTGATACAACTCACATAGGTTATGAATAATAACCTTACCCATATGGAGCACCCGGATCCACAATGTAGAGGATCAATGTTAGACCGCTTCATGAGGAAAAAACATCAAAATTCAATGGGAGTACAAATCCACTAGTGGCTGAGAAATTGATAAATTCATTAGAGAAAAATATTCCACACCATGGGGTGTAGTGAAAGTGAAAAAGTTTTCATGGAAATTTACCGCCTCAATAGAGATGATGATCAATGCTGGTGATTTATTAAAAAAATAAAAGGAAATAATAATGTATCAAATATGGAATAAAGAGAGTTTAAAGAGGTTTACTTAGAAAAATACTTTCCTCATGACCATATAGTAGATATAGAAAGGCAATTTCTGAGTCTGAGGCAAAAAGAGGGTGAGAATTTCACAAAGTATGAAGATAACTTTGAAAGATTTGTAAGGCATGATGCAAATTATATAAATAAAACATGAAATAATATTGACCATTTCATTGATGGGTTAAAACCATTTCTCTATTGACCATTAGTCTTACAATCCTCTTGTCATACAAATATATTGTCTCATGTGCTATGAAGAGAGAAAATGAATTCTCTATTTCTTATGACATTAAAGAAAAGAAAGAGAAGAAGTGATCTACTGAACACTCTAGGAAAGAAAATAAGGAAATAGGGAAGAATAGAACAATTGAATTTCCACCCTATGATAATTGTTGAAGGAAGCACCCACATTCCTGTCTAAAATGAAATGGATTATGATACAAATATGGACAGAAAGGCTATCTTTTCGGTGATTGTAAGGGAACGAAATATGCTACCAATTTTAGATTATACAATTAAAGGGAGATGGGAAATTATGAAAATGAATTTCCTTATCTTCAGAGAATCATACCTCAGAAAAGGCCAATGGATTAATGCCACGTTTATGCGATCACTACTACATCATTTGAAGTTGTGAAAGATGTGGTGGCAGGTAATTTCATGGTTTCTTCACATTTATCCAATGCTTTATTTGATTATGGATAATCAAATTGTTTCATATATTCCCAGTTTTCTACGAAAATTATATATTTCCAATTTTATTTATCATGGGAGTTGTCAGCCAAAACTCATAAGGGAAGTATCATTGCTACAAAGTTTTGTGAATCAGTTCACATTAGGGCATATAAATGTTCTTTATCTGTTGATATCATTGTCATACCCATGATTTAATTTGATATAATTTTCATTATAGATTGGTTTTTAGACCATGATGCAAAAATTTATGTTATGAATAAGGAGGTTAATATTTTTGATGACGATGATAATTATCACCTTATCTTTAGAGCATAATCATTACCACCCGATTCTTATATGATCCTCCCCCACAAGCTCAACTAAATTCAATTATTAGAGAGGAAGGGAATGAAATAACTGTGGGTGAGGAAAAGAATGTTCCAATAGAGGATGTACATTTTGTTCAATAGTATGTTGATGTAATTTCAGATGATTTACCTGGATATCCTCTAAAATGAGAAATCGTGTTTTCCATTAATTTAATTCCTAGTTCAAGGCCCATATTTAAGAACCCTTATTGAATGGAAACTTTGGAATTATAGAAACTAAAGAAACAACTAGAGGAATTGAGTAATAAGGGATTTATTTTCCCTAGTATTTCTCAATGGGTAGACCCTATCCTTTTTGTTAAGAATAAAGATAGATCTATGAGGTTGTGCATTGACTATAGGGAGATCAATGTTATAACAATAAAGAACAAGTATCCCCTACCTCGAATTGATGATTTATTTTACCAACATAATGGAGATAAACTTTTTTCAAAGATTGACCATCGATCTGGATACCAACAGTTGTGCGTGATGAAAGAAGACATTCCGAATACGGCATTTAGAACTAGTTATAGGCATTATGAGTTTACAGTATTGCCTTTTGGGATGACTAATGTATCCTATGTTTTAATGGATCAAATGAACATTGTTTTCATGGAATATCATGATGATTTTATAGTGGTATTTGTTGATGATATACTGGTATACTCCAAAAGCTATGATGATCATAAGAATCACGTGCACACCATTTTGAAAACCCTTATAAGAAATGAATTATAAAGGAAGTTTAGCAAGTGTGAATTTTGAAATGATGAGATTTATTTTCTTGGATATATTGTCTCTAAAGATATAATCTCTTTTGACCCTTCTAAGACAAATTCAATCCACGAATGTCCAGCACCAACAAATATAACTGAGTTACACAGTTTTATTGGTTTATCAGGTTAGTATCAGCATTTCATCCAAAATTTTGCCCGATTGGCTAACCCATTAACCATGCCAAAACGTAAAGGTGTTTAATTTTTTTGGTTAAAAGAGTGTGAAGATTTTTTTGAATAACAGAAGAGAAGATTATTCAATGCTCCAATATTGACTCTACCTTCGGGGAATGATGGGTTTGTTATTTATAGCGATAATTTAAAAAAAGGATGTGGTTGTGTCCTTTTGATAAATGATAGAGTTATTGCATATGCAACACGACAGCTAAACATTAATGAGTAAAAACATCCTACTCATGATATTGAGTTAGCAGTTGTAATCTTTTCTCTTAAAATATGGAGAAATTATCTATATGGTGAAAATTGTGAGATATCTACTGATCATAAGAGTTTTAAGTATATTTTCTCACAGAATGAACTCAACATGAGGGAAAAAAGATTCCTTGAACTACTCAAGGATTATGATTTCACGATACAATACCAAATAAGAATGGAAAATATGGTGGAAGATGATTTGAGTAGAATGGTTCAGGGAGTTTTGAACAAGATGAGAGTTGAAAGGGATTGAAATTTCATGGATCTAGTAAATATGGATATTAGAATAACCATTGAAGGTGAAACATCAATTATTTTCCAAATGGTTGACAAATAATATTTACTAGAAAGGATAAAAATTTACTAGGCTGATGATGAGGAAGTTCAAAAGAAGATTAAATCTGTGAAGGATGGGAGATTGATTAACTTCGTATATGAAGATGGGATTTTGAAATTTAGAATGGGACTTTGTGTTCATGATATACCTGATCTAAAAAGGGACTTGTTGGATGATGATCAAAGCTCCAATTTCTATATACACCCTGGGAGCACTAAGATGTATAGTGATTTGAAGGAACATATTTGGTGGGTCAACATGAAGAGGAAGATTTCTGATTTTGAGTCATGATGTATGGTTTGTCAACAAGTGAATGCTAGAAAGAAACCGCTTGGAGAGTCATGCTACATCATCCCATACATGGGTGGAAATGGGATAATATTACAATGGACATTGTCATGGAACTACCAAAGTATCCAATAAGGAATGATGCTGTATGGGTCATTGTTGATCATCTTACAACGTCATCACATTTTCTTTCTATAAGAGAAGATTTACCACTTGAACGTATAGGAAGACTATATATTAATGAAGTTGTAATACATCATGGAGTACCCTTATCGATTGTTTCTCATCGTGATCCCCATTTTAACTCAACATTCTGGAAACTTTTTCAGATATCCCTAGATACTAAACTTTATTTGAGAACTTCCTACCACCATCAAACTGATAGAAAATCAGAACAGACTATTCAAACCTTAGAAGACCTATTGAGATCATGCTCACATGACTTAAATGGCATGTGGGATCAATATTTACCTCTGGTAGAATTTTAATATAACAATAGCTTCCAATCAGGTATTAAGAGGGCACCATATGAATCATTATATAGAAAGAGATGTCGCACACCAACCTATTGGGATGATGTTGGTGAAAGAAAACTCATAGTCCCAGAACATGTTGTCAAAACAATGGAAAAAATGAAGGTAATCAAAACCCACATAATACATGCTCAATGTAGGTAGAAGAGCTATACTGATAACCGAAGGAAGGATTTGGAATTTAATGTAAGAGATCATGTTTTCATGAAGATATCTCCATGGAAGGGAATTATACAATTTTGTAAGAAAGGTAAATTGAGTCCCAGGTACATCGGTCCTTTTGAAATTCTATAACGAATTGGGGAAGTAGCTTACCTTCGGCAATGCCACCAAGTGTCTCCAAAGTTAAGGATGTGTTCCATGTATCATTGTTGAAAAAAATCCGTACCTGACCCAACACATGTACTCACCTATGAAGAATTAGAACTGGAACCCGATCTGTCTTATTACGAAGAGCTTGTCAATATTCTTGATACCGGAGAATAAGTGCTGAGAAACTGGACGACTCGTCTGGTAAAAGGACTATGGAGATACCATAAAATGGAAGAGGAAACGTGGGAACCCGATGAAATTATGATGAAGAACCACCAGAATCATTGTATGTGGTAATATTCTAGAAATTTTGAGGATGAAATTATTTGAAGTAGGGGAAAATGTAACACTCAAGCTTCCATGGTACGTTTCCCTTTAAATAATGCAATAGCTTGCGTTGTAGGCATCTTCGAGATTGTAACACATCACGACCAATAAAATTATCCATTATGAATAGTAATGCCCACTTTTTTTAAAATTTATCAACATTATCTTTCTCAATGGAAATCATTTTTGGGTTTGGCATTTCGAAATTAGATTATGGTGATTTTTTGGTATTTTTTTGAAAACATTCAGTTTTTTAGGAATAGTGAAAAATTCTAAATTATAATTAAGAACAACGTTTTTAATCAAAATAATTTATAGTGATAAATTATACTATTGAGTGTATTTTAAGTATAATTATATTATATTTTTACCATTTAATCCAATATTGGTCATTGGGCGTAATGTCACATTTAAACTGGACATATCCAAGTGTCAATCTTTTAAAAGTTATTTTTTCTTAAAACACGCTTTTTTTTTAGAACGAGAATTAATTTTAAATTAATTTATGCCACTTCTATGTTTTGAATTTAGAAAATTGAATTGCATATTTATAATAATTAGGTCTAAATTGTGAAAATTGGTAATGGTTTTTTAGAAATTTGGAATAATTAATTCAGTAGTTTTTTTGTTTACCATGGTTAAAGGGTAAATCCTTTAAATAAGGGTTAAAAAATAATATTATAATAATATGAAATCACCCTAACACATGTCCAAACTCCATTAGAGGATATGTTTCTGACCATGGGAATCCTTGGGTCGAATTTGGGACCCCATGGAGCCACATGTATGTGATAATGACACTTTATATTAATTATGTTAATGTAAATACAAAAATGAAAAAAGCATATATCTTTTAGTAAAACCAAATTACATAGGGTTATATATGTTATCTATTCATACATAAACATTCATTACAAAGATAAAAACATTTCCTATATAATGTTATTATATTTATAATTTTTATACATTATATAATTTAATTTATTTATGAGACAATGATTATGCGGTAATTAATGTATTAATAAATTATTAAAATAATTAATATTATAAATACCCAAATAAATGTAATTTGAGACTGTTTATGAATAACACTATTTTTATAGGTTAATATGAAATTTTATAGCTGATAAAATAATTTTTCTTTGAATTAATAAAGCTGTTATGAATTGATAAAAAACAAAATACAAAATAGTGTCAAAATTGTCATAAAAGAGTTTTTAAAACAAATATTATATTATTAATTTTTATTCAATTACTAAAAATATAGGGATCTTCCAAAGGGATTAAATAATATTATATATTTCATTAATGAACCAATCGGGGTTTTCTAGGATGTTTATAGTTTGTTTATTAACAATTTAATATAAAAATATAAAGAGTCATGGTAAATGTCAAGCTATTTAACTACGAGTTAAATCATTAAGATAAGGTAAATAAAGTGACCCAAGCGGTCTAAACCCTATTGGTTGAGTTGTTTTAGACCTATTCCTCACCTTAAATTTCAAATAATTCATTTTTTAGAAATTAAAAACTGAAAAATAATTTATTATAAAATAATATTTCAATCCTTTCCTAAGGTTCCCCTCACCCCTCTTATAAAAGGGCACTTCCCCTTCCATCAAATTAACAACTTAAAAGAAATTTGTCTAGGCCATAACCTTCCCAAATATCCTCCCAACTATCCTACCTTCATCATAGAGGCCTTAATTTAGTCAGAAATCCATCCTATGGAGCCCTTTTGATGAAATCAAAGGGAAGAACCCGAAGAGAAGGTAAATATTTCATTACATCTTTCAAGTTACTTTCTTCTTCCACTTCCAATTTCATGGTTGTTTCCAGTATAAAATAAAAAATTAATAATATTCTATATAATTTTATGTTATTATAAATATTTTACAACCATATTCATTATTCTATCAATCCTTTGAATGACATGTCACCATACGTGGGTACGTATGGCTTACCGTCTCCACGTCGTGGTGTAGTTATTCAATACATTATTATTTTTATGGGTATAATAATGAAGTATAATTTATGTAAAAAATAAACATAACATGATAATGATTCTATATATATGATATACCATCCAATTATATATTATTTTAATATCAAAAGAAAGATATTGTCCCTCGTGCGTACGTACGGATTACGATCTCCACGAACATGATGAGATTTATTACCCATCTTATACATTTAAGAATAATTTTCATTTGATGATTAAAAATAATGTTTAAATACTTAATATCATTCTAATTATTAATAACATACATCCTATCCATAATAAACATTACTTACCTATCAAAGCATATAAAGGAAAGCGAATCAGTTAACACCCGAAACGACGATAATACTAAGATATTATTAACAATGAAATATTGAAAGATCATATATGATATCATAATAATGTATATATATCATGAATAATTAAATTACAATTATTTTACAATTATACAAGAGGTTAATCTACACTTGACCAAGTAAAATTACAAGGTAAGGGTTAATTCTACAATCTCTTTATTATCCGAGTTTTTTTTTACGTAAGTATCTACTGGGACCTCTTTATCATCCACTTCCATGATTCTTAAAAATGTATTCGAAAACATTTATACTATTTACTAGAAAATGGTTTAATGTAATTTATACCCTTATTTTAACTTATATGTTTTGAATGGAATCTTTCAGTCAATTTCCAAACAAGGTACTTTATGACTTTTTTTGAAAAAATTAAGGTAAGAATGTATTTTTTAACTTATACAATGGGTGAAGTTATTATCTGCTGTTATATCATCATTAATGTTTCCCATACAATCTTAAAAGAATATTTTTAAAATAAATGTTTTATTTTACAATTATGTAACATTAAATGATTTCAAAAAATTAACGAGATATTTCTCTCAAATAGTTTTGATATCATTTATGTCAACATCCTTTGATTGATTTTATACTTGTTTAAAGTAAATTCATTATGATACAAATCATCCATATTGTATTCACGTTTTTGGGATATGATTGAAAGTGTATGTGTTACTTTTATACAATTCATGGTTTATGGTTATAGTATTGACATTTCATATGCTAGTTTTAATACGAATGTTTATGTTATATTTCATCCTTTTCATATGAGGAATGTATTGGACTTAGTCAGTGACTGGTGGAGCCCATTATTGATCCTCAATACATCGGTAGGTCTCACGAGACAACTAGAAATTAAATTGGTGAAGGCATTTCCCAATTTGATATTTGGTTTTGGCTGTGGCCTTAATCATTTTTAGACATCTTGGTCGAGGGCTTGACAAAATATTTCCGAATGTCTGGCATTATACATTCCCTCATTATGAAAATAATATTTATGTTTAATGTGGTCATTCTACTAGTACAATAACCATGATTATGTTTTATTTTGGCATTATTTACTAAGCTCATATTCCTTCCATAAAAGTGTTCATGTTTATTATGGGTAAAGGCATGTGTATTCAATTATTCACCATTCTTAATATTTATGTTATCTTCTACTGTATTGCTTACCCGTACTGAGAGTCTAAGCTCACACCTTCATATGATTCATTTTCCCAGGATATGATGAAGTAAATTATGAGTGTCTTGAAGGCTTAATCTAGGAGGCTTGTATGTTTCTAATCAAATAAATTAGTGTTGTATTTCTTTTCAAGATGTAAAGGTGAACTTGTTTATGAATCTGGTTTCCAATAATAATAAACAGATCAATCTTTCGGGACATGATTTCCTTGTGATCATTCCAATGTTATGTAATAATTCACAGACTCTGTGTAACTGGGTTTAGGGCGTTACACAATACCTTACATTCTAGTAGGTGAAGGCTGAGAGCCAGGTTTCAATAGGGTTATCTCACCCCTAAAAGAAACATAGTGGAAGTTATATGAAATATCAATGGACTTCATGATGGGATTTCCATGGATGTCCAATGGACACGACTCCATATAGGTGATTATTGACTGACTCAAAAAGTATTCCAACTTTCAATATATACAAGATAAGAGTCCCATAGAGATATTGGGATGCCTCTATGTTCATGAGGTAGTTCGAATTCATGGTGTTCCTTCGACGATAGTCTTAGATCGCAATGCCCATTTCACATCTCGATTGTGGAAAGGACTACAAAGGGAATTTGGGACATAACTATGCTTGATCACAAAATTCCATTCTAAGACCAATGGTCAGATGGAGAAAACCATTATGGATTAAGAGGATATGTATTGGGCATGTATCATGGACATTGGTCGCATTATGGAGGACCACCTACAACTGGTGGAGTTTTCATACAATAATAGATACATCTATACCTTTGGCATGGAAACATTTGAAGCCTTATACGGGTTACCCTTCTCGTCACCACATATCTAGACCGACCCCAGAGAGTCATCGCTCATGGGTCTAGAAATAGTGCGAGCTACCATCGAGAAGGTACAGATCGTCCACTAGAATATTAAGACTACACACATCCAGCGGAAGTGTTATGCTGACTGGCGACAGTGACCTCTGTAGATTGAAGAGGGAGACCGTGTCTTCCTTTGGGTCTCACCTCAATGAGGGTTTCATGGATTTGGATAGGCTGAAAAATTTTCATTGAGGTTCATACACTCTTTTCAGATACTGCACAGAGTTGTAATGGTGGATTACCACTTATCTCTGCCACCACAAATTCACTATGTACATGATGTCTTCCATGTGTCACAACAGAGGAGGTACATACATAACCCGTCACATGTCATCAACTGGGGCTAGATTAACATCGAGGGTGGACTGAACTTCATAGAGTAACCAATGGAGATCAAGGACCTATAGGAGAGGATCCTTCAGGGGTGACTTATTCCCTTGGTGTGTGTCTGGTAGAAGCATGATAATATTTAGGAAAGAATGAGGGATCGAGACTCTCAGATTTGTGGGCAGTACCCACATCTATTTGGGTAGCATTTTGTTTTGGATTTTTGAGGATGTAAATCCCTAATGTAGGGAGAATATAATTTCTATGAATATCCAGGTATTATTTTTCAATATTATATGGAATTATTATGATATAATTTTTTTTGACGGTGTTTGATTTCAAGGCCCAGAGTTTTGAAAATAAATGTTTGAAAGAAATTAAATGTTTAAAAATCACGAGTGAGAAATTTTACTAAAAAAATGTAATAACTTTTAAAATGGTGCACAAACTAGAAATTAAAAGGCACATTTGCATTCATTGTAGTGACTTTTCTGTAGGTTGGGCCTAACATCGAACAGTTTGGGTAGGCTTCTTGAGTTAGTTTTTGGAGTTTTTAAAGGAAATAAATGAAATTAAAATTAAATAATAATTTATTTTATTTTCAATGTTTCATTGAATATTGGATTCCATGGTTCAGGTCATAACCCCATTATACTCCCCAAAAATCTCTGATTCTTTAGAGAGGATCCACCCTTAGAGAATTTTTGACGATGGCTGAGGAAAAAAGACATGTGGATCGTTACACAGTGAGATCGAATCCCGACATAGAGATGGTCTCCCTCATTGCCGAAAACCGAGGGAGGGGTTTGTTACATTGATTTAATTCTTCTGCATTCATGGATTAAGCAATGTATTCACATCAACCCAAAAATATACTGATCTACGAATCATGCATTCTCGGTCGAGGATGTTTTTGTATCTGATTCCTTTTGGGTTTTTATTTGTGGATTGTGGTTATGATAATTTTTAGATTATCATTTGATTCTCCATAAAATCCACAAACCAGAGAGGATTGATGTCGTGGAAAATGATGGCGGAGGATCGTTCCACTTTGTTTATTGAATTGCTTCCGTTCTCACTCAACATTCTTCACATTCTTCGCTGGATTAAAAATGACTAAAACCCTGGGAAAATCGATAGAATGGCAAGACGACCTTGGATATTGAGTTTTGATGCAAATGGATTGGCAGAACGAAGACCAGAGCATCCCTGACATGGGACGAAGCAGGTTCACATTTCAGTCAAATTTCGAAGAACATGGTTTGTTCTCGGATGACCACCCTATTTAAGCTCGGCATGGTGGATGGTAGTTCCTAAGCACTTCATATGGTTAATGAAATGATATGCTCCTAGGAAGACACGACATGTTGGACCAAAAAAACAGTGGTTGGAGTTATTGGGTGATAGGAACCATAGACATTGTGTGTGACCACTATCACACAGTGTGTGTCTCCTTACACTGGACTCGGTGTGTATCTTAGATGATACATGGACATGTGGTGGAGTACACACCTTGTGATCTACCACAATTCCAGGCGAGGCCAGTTGCATGGGTCACTCTATGTACCAGTTACGTGGGGTGGCATACATGGGTTGGGGTAGTGTATGCGCACATTGCCAGCATACATGGAGAAGACCCAGGATACCTCGACACATTGTGTTGTCCTTCCTACATGTTGTGTATATGCATTATTTACACAAAATTTTCTATAGACTAGGGATGTTGTACACGATAAATTCCCCGAGTCATGGGACGTGTTGTGTGACAACCCCAACCCGCCGTGTACTCTCATCCACATGTCTTGAATATGTTGTCCACCATTCCTTGGATAGGTTTTGTTTGGGTTAGTTCACCTTTATCGTTCCCTTGAATGTAAGGTATTGTTTTTTTTTCTAAAAGTGTATGATCTCTTAAGTAGGAATTTCCGATATAGAGCCAATTATCCCTATGAGTGGCCTGAAGTGAGATCCTATATCGATTCTTGAACCTAGGTAGAGTTATTTATCGATGTGACTAATCCTACAAGATTCTGATCATCTATTTATTATGTGAATCTAGATTATTCATGATATCCAACAAGTTCCATGAAGTAATCCTCATCTACATATCGTTATATTTTAAAACTAAACAGTGTGTTCTCCATGAATGAGTGTATATATACCTCTCATGCATTTTCTATGAAAATAGTACGTATCGGAAAGACATCATCAGAGCTATCAGACTCATTGAGTGAGTTCTCCTAGACGAGTGATTTGTGGAAATCATCGTGTTTAATCTGTTGTGTGAGTATGTTGTCATTGTAGACTACATGTCTGGGTTTCGAGTATATCTGGATGCGTTTCTCTTACTATATACTCAGTAGACGTATAATGTGTAGAGGCTTCTATACCTTTACTTTGTGTATTTCGTTTTTATTTTCAAGGTCCTATACAGAGTACTGTTATACTCACCCAAGCACATTCTTTTCCCGCACCTATTGTGTATTATGCCGACAAGCATACTTTTGACGCAGTCCAAGGTGATCTTGGATCAGACCAAGATTTATGATTTCCGTAGAGGCCGAGGTTTTCGTACGTCTATGAGAAGCAGTCCCAATACTTCTTTGTGATTACATTTTGGACTTTGTAGTTTTATGACTCTTTTTTTTGGTAGGCTTGTATTTTGGCCCAGTTTAAATTCTACACATTACTTTCCAATGTAGTATGTTGGTTGGGTTTATTTGTATGCATGAGTTTTTTTCTTCAGTGGATTTTATATTTCAGAATATTTGGCCTTGGTGATTTGGGTGTATATAAAGGTACTTAGAAAATGCCACCCATGATAGTGATATTCCTAATCAGTTCTAGTCACTAGCCCCAAGCCAATTGGAAGAAGGGTTGGGGAGTCACAGTGTTGGCCACACTAGGACTGGTCTTGACATATAATGACAAATAAATTTGAGTCCAAATAAGAATATATTTTTGGGAACTACTGATATAGACATAGAAGAGAAATATAATTATGAAGAGATCATATATAGTGATAGATAACTTGGTTAAGAGAAAGCTAATGAACCTACATTAATAAATATTATATGCATGAAGAGATCATCAATCAATTTGAAACAATAGTAATTGGATAAATTTTTTCTAGATAAGTTTTCCAATATTAATGGATTTATATTATGGTCATGATGAATAAAATAAAGAAACATATTTACTCGACACTTATAGTTTCACTGTTTAATAAATTTCAACCCAACAAAATATTTTTCTACAAACGGTGGGTTTTGATGGTCAATGATTCAATGCATGAAGAACTAAAATAAACATAAAATTTATAAAAGTAAATCCACAAAAATTTAGAGACCAATTCTTCCCATATTAATACATTATACAAAAACAAAATATTTTTCACAAGGTATGCTAATTCCAAAAATTAATATTACATCATATGATGAGATAACAATTTAATATCTAAAAATCAATTTTAAATCTTATAGATTAAAATTAATCACTTCATAAATAAATATCTGTAATCAATTTTAAATTATTCATGACTAAACACAAAACCCAAAAATTAGAATTATTTTTCCACATATTATTAAAATATATATTTAGAATTTATCTCTAAATATCATTAGTCACAAATAGTTTCATAGAACCAAAAAAATATATTTTTTAATCTAGTATTCTCTAAAATATACTAATTATTTCAATAAATAACATAGAGGAGCACAAATTCCCGTTAAGATCATATATACATATTACCAAAAATAATTTTATAACCACATTATGGTATTTATTAAACTAAATATACCCTCTCATGTAGATAATAATTACATACAATGTTTTCAAAATCATACATTAATACAAATAGTAACATCCATGATCCAACAGTATAGATTTCGTGCTATGTGAATAAACATTACATTTCTAGAATTATACCATTAAACAAAACCAATTTTTAGATTTTATAAACATTCCACATCAAGAGAAAATATTGGATAACATACATAACGAAAGAAAATGTAGGATTAGATTTTTGTTGAATTATTAAAAACTCACCCATAATTATGACCATGCCTTTATGTGATAAATTTTCCAACTTACACAATGCTTTTCTTATTTGAAAAAAATTCATCAGCATATTGAATAAAATTTTCATGCACATAAAATCTTTATAGACAAATATATTTTAAAATTTTTCCACATAATAGGAGTAAAATGAAAAAAATAATAATGAGCTAAAATTCCTAGTAAAGTTAATAATAAGTACTAAAAATTGAATATCATCAATTTCATTAAGATGTGTTTTTTTGGAATGATGATATCGTCACAGTTCATAAGCATAACATATGAGGATTCATTACCATTAATACTTAGATAATAATATATGAAACATGAAATAAACATTTAATAAAGGCTAGAATTAATATAATAATAAATCAAGATCCATGTGATATTAATATTGATAATTGAATAATTAAAAACCCATAGTTTTTAATACATAAAATGTATAAAGTAAAATTATTTATACAAAAACATGTTAGAATACATTGATGAATAATATGATTTGTGTAAAATATAATACAAATAATAGTTATATAATGTCTATAACATGGGGAATTCATTTTTATATCACCATTACATAAGGAATAACAAACCAATTAATACATGGAGTAACAATTACAGTTCCATTTTGAGTAACTGTCACAATATCACTTGAAAAACAATCATTTTAATACATTGAATAAATATTATGGCTATATTACAATCCTAAAGAATAAACTATTTACTGGGAAAATATCATAGATCCACCAAAACTTATTTTATAACAAAACCAATCATCTTCATAAAAAATTTACATGAAAAAAATAAATAATTACATCATAATACTCATATAAACAAACATTATTCGATTCATAACATGATTAACCTATTGAAACGAAATGGGTTCCATGAAAATATCATAAAACAATCATAATCCATATAGATAAATTATTAGGATGGTATCATTACAAAATATTAGTGTGTATCAGTAGTGTCATCATGTCTTGTTGGCGATGATCATTGGAAATACCATTAAAATATCATGAAAATTGTTTTCTAGGAAAATACATTTCTTAATATAATAATTATCTTTAAAACTAATTATTCCCAATTTTTTTGAAAATTACTATACTTTTAAAATAACCGTGGAACTAAAAAATGCAATCATCAGTGAAAATAATGTTCATGATGGAGGGAAAATATTTTCATCTAGAAAATGATAAAAATAAACTCTTTTTCAAACATTTTTAATAGGATTCAAAAGTGACGTGATTGAAAAAAATATGAAATTTTTCTTTTGATAATTAATCAAAAGAAGGTAATTTAACTTGTAAAAACTATTTAGGAAAATAATTTTTTATATAAAAGAACACATATTATTTTTCTGGAAAGCATAGATAGGGAACATGATGATTCTTAATATAAAAGGGATACACTAATTGTGTCACATAGAAATGAAAATATTTATGATTAATTAAAAATAATCGAGGAAATGTAAATTAAAAATTTATAACACATATAATATAATATTACCTTGAAATATATTTGCTTCAATATATTAGTAATATACGATTTCCCTATATGTATCCTTGAACATAAGTAATCCTGAAAGTAGTGGACATTTTAGCAAAAATCCTTTGAAACTATGATAAAATTTCAATCATAATCCCCACAAAATAATAACATCAAATAAAAACATAAATATCATGAACATATAAATATTCATGTTATATGATTTCAAATTGTTAGTATATACACCTCATAAAAGATGATTTGTTCATATCATAAACATATGATCCATGGAAATTGACTTTTAGAAGAATAACCCATTATTTATTTGATAATAATTTCAATGAAGAAGAGTTATAATCTAATTAAAGCAAATTGAGTTAAGAATCCTTTTACCACTTTGTAACATTCATGTAAAATAACCTTGGATGAGGAAATTCAATTTGACAAATAAAATTAAATGAATTACAAATTAATTCATGATATAACCTCCAAAAGGTGATGTATATTAAAAATATAAACAAAATGTTGTTTGTATCATAAAAAATGCCTTAGTCAAAAAAATTGAGATTAAATCTCCCACCTAGAGTCCAAACATTATATGTATGTTTTTATAATCTAATATAATAAAAATTTATCAATTATTTACATAATTAAAATCATTGAAAAGGTTTTTTATTTTATTATTAAACCATTTTATAAATTATTCCAATGATATATTTAATTTTTAATTAGTTATGTCCACATAAAGTGATTTGTGGATGATTAGTTCATGATTTCAAAATGTCATTGCCATGTTGAAAATGTTAAATGGGTCATTGTTCCATAAACTATGGAAAAATAATATTAAGATAAATATTACCAAGAAAGTATTGTCAAAGATAAAATAGCTAACCATTTATTAATAAGAAAATATAAGTAAATTAAGAAAACGTATTGGGGTAGATAGCTTGACCACATCCAATATGAATCATTTTATAAATCATAGTAATCTGAATAATTTTCAAAACCATATTAATCAAATTACCATTTATATGGAGAAATTCCTAGATTGAATAAAATAAATGGAACAACATCAATATTCCTTGACATTGTTGATCTGGTGGTTATGGTCCTTGGTGTAGTAGATTAGTCCTTCCTCAACATTCAATTACATGGATAAGATCTCCATCCTTTACCTTTTGTGACACTATATTTAAAAGAAACATTATTATGATTCTGGGCCTCAGGAAGAGTGATTCCCTTCTCAATATTATGACTATTATCCCTCAAATCATGTATAGGCATCACCAAACATATCACCTGCATGAAGCCGCATCCCATAAATTATAGTTGTGTATCTGTATCCTCAACAACAAAACGTTGAGATTTACCATAATTGTTTTGACTTTCATAGGATTTAGAATTGTAATTTTTAACAGATCTGGTTTCTATTGGATGTGATAAATAATAATATTCCTTTCTCTCTTTGTCATTTCATTTCTGATTTCTCTTACTCCTTGGGCTAAGAATATAATTATCATATACTTTATCATTAGATTAAAAATAAGTATTACTAGGAGACTCTCCATCAGCCTTAGGTACTCCTAGGACATATATTGGGGAAACCTAATCTGTTTTTTGCTCTAAAACCAATTCATCATTCATAAAACATACAAAAAGGTATCCTAGTTCAATATTTTGACTCTCTCCATTGAATAAACCATCAAGAGACACACTCAATAGCATTGAGGGGTCATCCCCAAACTCATAAATTCAAACTCAATGTTTAACCATATGTAGTATTATCACCACATATTCAATTACTACACCCATGTACATTATAAAATCTATTACCACTATTTCTCATGGATTACAAATGCCAATATGACAATATATTTTTCCAAAAACATCAAAATATTTAGGATTAAACAGAGTATCCATTATCTTCTTGAGGGTTCCCAATGATGCACTATCAAGATAAGGACCAGACCTAGAGAACCTAGTGATTAGACCTCAATTCATCTACTAAGAACCATATCTAGACGACACATTGACCTGCACATCCTCACCCACTGATGGATTTAAATTCCATCCTCTGCACATGTACAAATGATGATTTATTTTGATGAAGTGATATCACTAATCAACCTAAGACACACACACAACCAAAAACTTATACCTAAACTTGCCACTTAAATAAATAAAAAAATATGTGTATGGGGGTATATAGATATCCACTTTAATGAAATTTATCAGTGCAACCGGTGGTAAATATGCCCTAGTTATACTATCAAAGAAAAGAGATCAACTAACCAAATTTTTAATGATACAGATAATAGATGGATTCTAAATTGGAAGTAGGAGTTCTGGAAATCATACGCATATTTCTATGGTCAACGAATCATCTTTCATATGATAATCATATGAGCATCTAAAGAGTAGATATAATGATCGATCATAGGATCAAAGAGAGGACGACTACTCCAATATTATATCTTCCTCACACTACCACAAAACTGGGTTTCTATAGCACCAACCTTTAACAATGAAAAAAATAGAATTGATAAAAGGGGTGCCTTTATCAGTGCTAAAAAAACATGGATAAATAGCAATTGTAATAGTACTAAAAAAGTGATTTTAAAAGTGACCCTTTATAAGTACAGATAATGGGGAGCATTATTAGCAGTTTTTCTTAGAGATGATAAAGTTTATACTTAAAAAAATTATCATTGATCAAAAATAATAATATATTGATATGTATATATATATATATATTGATAAATATATAATATATATTTTTAAAATATGTTTTATATAAGAATATATGGAAATATAAAATTATTGTGTAAGATATTTAGAAAAAGAGGCATATAAAATAATTTTAAAAATATTTTTAATTAGTAATTTGGTAATTTTATTGAGTATTAGTCATTTAATAACAGTTGGAATATAAATAAAATATAAAAAAAATTTGTTGAAAATGAAACTCAAACTTAAAAAGGCCATAACTTTTGATCTGGGTGTCTGTTTGAGCTCTACAATATATCAAATTGAAGAATGAAATGATCACTATGTGTTGGTGATCCAAGGGAATCTTTATTCACAAATGTTAAATCCAAAAAATGCCCATAAGGCATCCAATACTGTGTTTTTAGTTGGGATACCTCTATTTTTTGTCATTCAAATAGATATATATTCTGATCTGGATGTCCATTAGGACTGTACCACATATCATATCGAAGATCGTTTCATGGTCATCGATCTGACTATTTGTGTAGTTGAAATAAACTTTTGGATGAGATGTTATGGTTGTTTTAACATTATATGGCTTTTCATATACACACATATATGTATTTTTTCGTTAATGTATATATATGTGTGTTTGTGTTTTGTATATATGTATGTATGTATGCATGCATGCATTTATTTATTTATTTATCAACACACATAAGAAAACATATTTTATAAATGTATTTAAAACTAATATTATAAATATATATTAATATGCTAACAAATATACGGATAAAAAGTTATAACTAAATATATTATATGAATAAACATATATATGAATTAATATATGAATTAATATATATATATATTAATATAAATAACTATATTTATATTAATATACAAATAAATATTGATATATGAATAAATATATTAATATATAAATATAACTTTATATATATATATATTAATATAAGGATATATATATATTAATAAAAATATATATATATTAATATAACTATATATATATATATCAATATAACAATATATATATTAATATGACTAAATATTTATATTAATGTTAATATATTTATGTTAATATAAATATATATTAATATATGAGTAAATATAACTATATATATATTTAAATTAATACAGATATTAGTAAATGAGGAGAAATGAAATATGTTGGATTGGTGAAGGCTTAGGTGCACTGGAAATGGGACCCAAGTTCAAATCCATGGGAGGCAGGTCACACATGTAGGTTGGGAATTATGACTAGCACTGATAAAGGGGGGTGAGGCACTGTTAAAGGCTTTGGTGGGTCGCTGGGGCATGTGGGCTGGGATGGGGTGGTGGCACCGTTAAAGGGGACTTCGAGCGCTATTGAATCCCCAGCCCGAATTGAATATTATTTAAATTATTTATTTTTTTAACTTTTTTCAGTGATAAACCAAAGTGATGATAAAAGACTCATTTATCAGCACTATTGTTTAGAATTGATAAAATACTACTTTCATCCGCACTTTTTTAGCACCGATAAAAGGGTCATTTATCATCACTTTTCTGAGAGCTGATAAAATGGACCCCCCATTATCTTCACCTCAATTAACAATGCTTTTGTTGTGATATTATTTCCCTTTCCTAGCGCTGATAAATGCCAAATTTTCAATAGTGTGTAATGAAAATTGAATCATGATATGACTATAGTGAAGTGGTCCCACTGTAGCATGCTCTTATAAACCCTATGAGTCAAAGATAAATTGATAAAAGTGAACCAATGATGGATATTGTTTCATGAATCATGCTATAATGTTGGTTTCAACAAAGAAAAGGCATCAGTGACCTCTCAGGATAATATTGAGATTTGCATAATCCCATCAATGATCTCTAGATCATTTGAAGAGAGGGAAATTTGGGGAAAGGATGGAAAATAGTCTAGATTTACGAATGGGAGGAAGTAGGAGTGTCCATCACTAAAAATTGGTGGCGAAGAACCCTCCCATTCCAAGGGATGAGGGGATTGATTGGAATCCATCACTGCCCAGGGTGGAGGAGATAAGAGAAATATTAATTCATTACATTAGTTTTTCATTTTTAATCAAACCTGAATGATGGTTATGAAAAATTTACATTATTAAAATCGTGGAGATGATATTTTATACATTTTCCTGAGTAATGTTTGCATTTTTTATTTCTCATTATGGAAAGATGGAAAGTACTATTTTTTATATAAATAATTATAATTGTATTATAAGTAGATATGCATGGTGGGCCATGGAATGTCTGGGGAGGATACAAGTGAGGATGTATTTACTCATGCTTCTACTGACAGTGTGGATGTAGTTCACCATAGAGGGATTTATAGTCCATGGAGGAAAATATAGGAAGGGGTCATGGTATTCATTATTTTTCTTTATTTCCAAGAATAATAATGGTAAATTATGGATGGATTTTTCATAACTTCTTAAATCAATGGACATGAGATCAACCATGAAGTTGTTGTATAATGATATGATTTATGGTTTCTATTTAATTTAGTATGAACTACAGGTAGAAATACCAATGGTAAAGTGATGACTTTTGAGACAAAGGTAGACATTAACCTGAAGTGGGGTGCTCTAAGGAATATGATCATGAAAATAGTGAGTGTAGACCAGTAGTGGTTGATGATGTTATGAAGGATCTTAATATGAAAGTTAAGAAAGCCACAACTTATAATGTTAGTGCCACAAAGGACCAATGTGACCACCATTGGAAATCAGAATTCATGGGAGAATCAGGAACTATCCGGTAAATAATCATAGTTCCCATGTTTACGTAAAATATGATTTTAGTGAAGGGTGTTGAAGAGGAGTAATTTGACATTGAAGTGACCAGGGATATTATAATTCATTATAATAAAGTAATTATAGAGGAATTGTTTAAGATCAAAATCTCTATGGAGGATTCTCATTGAATGAATGAAATACTGCTTCATGTAAAGTTTAATGAAATACTGCTTTCCTAGATTGAATAACATAATCAAATGTTTATATGTGGCTTTAATAAAGGGAATATATTCATCAATGAACATGTATAGGCATGGGAAAATATGGAATCCAAATTTGAGGGGATTATTAGGGAAAATCATATCTTGATTTAACTACTTTTCAATGGAAATTATATAGAGTTAGTCATTCCAACAAATTTAATTTTATTTGCAATTATCAGGATTACCCCTTTACGGTCTGATGTTCCTTTGGTATCATATACTTGGTTTCCAACATTCCATTAATATTGATTTTATGAAATAAAAAATTTAATTTTGGATTGTCATAAATAACATAATATTTTTTTAAACGTATCTATTTTTTTCATTTATATGATGTGATAAATAAAAATGAATCACATAGTTTTATGGAGGTTCTAGTTTATGAATATGAATAAACAATATTATCATTTTTCAGTCAATTGAAATTTTAAAAATTAAATGATATATTATCATATAATAATTATAAATATTTCATGAATGTGATATATTAATATATATATATATATTAAATTCATCTATATAATCAGCTATGATAGATGATGATTGAAAATGAAATACACTTATTCGTGAGGTGGTATTTCACCTTACACACGAAAGATGGTTTCGTTCCACATTTGATGGAACATGATAGGGATATAGGATATGAATTTGTAAAAAATACATATTAATATATCAAATATTATTATTTTATAATTTCATAATGGTTTAATATTAAATTTAGGAGGTTGAATAATCAGAAAATATTATTTGTTAATAAAAACACCTCTTCTTCGGAAAAACATTAATTTATGACAACAAAAGACATCATAGACTACTTTCATGATCCAAAAAATTAGTATAGGATATGATGGTTGGTGTAATAAAGGTGGATTTGAAGGTATTGGTAAATCAAAAATGTTTTTAATGAAAAAATAAATTATAATATTATATTTCTAAAAGGAAGGTAAAGGTACTCATTGAATTTCCAAAAATAAAAAAATAATACAAACAAATGATCATGGCATAAAGAATTAAAAATTATATTATTTGACTATATGATTAATATAGACTTAAATAATCTCATAATATTAATTCATCATATGTTAGCATGAGGTGATTAACCTTATCTATTATTTTAACTGCACATTTACCCATTTTATGATTACAAGTAAATTATTTTCTATTTCTCTTTAGAAGTCGATATATTTAATATAATAGAAAAAAGGCCAATAAAATTGAAAATTATTGATATATTAAAAAATAACATTGTTAGTTTTACAAGTATATAATTTTTAGGAATTTAAATTTTTGAATAATATATTATTTATTATAAGATAAACATAATATCAATTTTTGAAGTACTCATTTTATTTGATATTTGAAACAACATGATAACTAGCTAATTAGAATAAAATAAATAGATATATCGATAATATGTAATTTTTATCTATATTAATAATTTAACACAAAATACTCATTGACATTTATTTATATTTACTGTCTTGAAAATCATTGTATTGATTTTTACTACTTGGACAAGCATTGTGTCATTGATTAATATGTGTTTAATAAAATTATTTCAAAACTAAATAATAATAATAATTTTACAGTGTAGAGACCCAAAGCTTGACGTAAATGGACATTAAATTACTTTTTCGGAATACTTAATACATAACCAAAACAGACACACAAGGACCGTAATAGTTTAGTGTCTTTGGAAACATGGAACGTAATCTTCTAATCGTGGTGAAATATCTTCAAAATCTCCCATAAAGATCTTCTACTTTTTGTTTCCTTACCTAAAACCATTCTTTTAATCCTAGGGGAAAAGAAAACATAAAAAAGGTGAGCTCAAATTCTTATTAAGGGTAAGCATGGATAAAATAAAACATACCATATACATTTGAACTTAAAAAAAAGAACATAATGTTTAAAAATCAAAATCTTGAGAAACGACATAAAACATGGAAGTACATAAGGCATAGATCATAATGGAACATGAATCATTCTAAAATAGCATGGTAATTAAACATGTAATTGTGGAAACCATTCAGCACCTGTCATGATTTTTATAGTAGCAAAGGCATTGCTGCAAAGACCATCTTAGTGGACAAAGTCCCTTTCTGAATCGAGTTCACTCCTCGTTTCAGTCCTGTAACAATGAACTAGATTAACTTACCGATCCAGCCATGTCTATCTCATGTGATATAAAATCATTACCCAATGAATTGGAGGTAGATATATGTCCCACCCATCTCATAATGAAGTCATTCTTACTTGTGCCACAAAATAAACATACATCATTCATAAAAACCCAATAAATAAAATGGGTTTCATAAACATCATACAATCATCACATAATCCATATAAA
The DNA here is from genome assembly GCA_963277665.1 of Viscum album. Taxonomy (NCBI): domain Eukaryota; kingdom Viridiplantae; phylum Streptophyta; class Magnoliopsida; order Santalales; family Viscaceae; genus Viscum; species Viscum album. The sequence continues at coordinate 1,707,452,931 of OY728165.1, read as the reverse complement.
AGAAATCGATATAATTTCATAATAAGAAAAGTTGAACCATGTAAATCCTAGAGACATTATACTTGAAACATACACATATTAAATAATGTCATCTTATATGGAAAATGGTTTTGATAAAACACTTGAAATGAATTCTTGAGGAAAATATCCTTTCTTCTTAAAAATCAATTTCTATTCACAAAACGTCATGAATTTTTAAAAGAAAAATATTTTTTAAAAAATAGTCATTAAATATTTTGGAGGAATCTTCATGAAAATAAGGCTTTATAAAATCGTAAAAATCCTTTCATGTCGTATATTTTAAAAAAACATTCTTCTTGTACTTTTGCCGGAAAAGTCAAAAAGTACCTCATAAAAGAAAGATTCCATACATACAATGTAGTAAAAGTCAAAAATGGGTAAAAAGGACATTAAAAATACATGAATAAACTTTTATAAAACATTTACATGGATTATAGCAATAACCATAGTAAATACTTACGAATAAGCAATTCTCGAATAAAAATGAGATTTGCAAAATTATCGCTTACCTTAGGTCTGATTTGTTTCATAAGTGTCTGAAACTCCTGTATAATGATTTAAATAATTTATTTGACTTATTACAGAGTCATACGCATTGTTATGATATCATATATGGTTCACTTATGGGTTTATATTACCCGTTCTTTTGTAAATTCCATGTTAAAGAGCGTTTTGGGAAAAATCGTTTCTTTTGTCATCCGTGCTTTGACTTGTAATTATTCATATGATTACATAGATCATGATTAATTAATTCCAGAATATAAAACATGATTTATATATAATATATATTCAGAATATACATATATATAATAAATCAGTAAATGGAAAGAAATACACCGTTCATGGAGACGGTAGGCCGTACGTACGCATGAACATTGTTTTAGTTTCTTTATTGAGTTGAATGGAATTAAGTAGATGACATAAATATATATACAAATAAATCCAGTATCATTAATATTTCATACATTTCATGATTACTTATTATATATACATTATAATAATTTATGAATGGTTAACGTGGAGAATGAATATCATCGCGTCGTGGAGACGGTAGTCCGTATGTACGCACGAGCGATGATATCATTCTCATGATCATGGAATTGTATTGGAGTGTATGTATACTATTAGAGAATCAATATAACTTTACAATAATCATATATAGGTATTATTTACACCATTATACCCATCCATGTAAGGTGGTTGTGGAAAATAGATTACACCACAGTGTAGAGACGGTATTTCGTACGTACGCACGCACGGTGATTTTGTTTTCCGTAGAATGGATAGATGGTGAAATAGGGTTGTTTAATACTTATAATTACATATCAGTATATAAGTGATACTTATGTCATTACTTCATAATGAAACAACCTATGAAGAATTATTGGAAGAAGAAATAAAGTTGAAAGAATCGGTAACGGACATTACCTCTTCTTTGAAGCGCCTCTTTGAGTCCTCCTCTTAGGGAACTAAAATTGGTCTTTGAAGAAGACCAGGACCTCTAGGATGTATCTAGGGAAGTGGAGAAGAGAATTTGGCAGGGGTGGCCGAGCATTAAGGCTCAATGTGGTGTGAGGAAGAGAGGGAGGAGGTGCCCTTTTATAAGGGAGGAGAGGGGCACCATTGGAAAACTAAAAATATTATTTTATTATAAAGACAAATTCGGTTTTAAATAGCTCCAAATTGATTTATTTAGAAGATAGGGTGGGTATGGGTCGAAATATTATCATCCAATAGAATTTAGACAAGTTTAGGTTCATATTTTAACCTTATCATTTAGTTTTAACATTAAGTTAAATAATTTTACTTTTACCGTGTCTTCTTGTGTTCTTACACTATAAGGTTAATAAACTTACTATAACTAGCCAAACAAACCCCAAGTTGTTTATTAATAATAAATATAACCCTATCTAAGTTATTTGGCCGAAAATTAGATTTTTAGGAATTAAATAACAATTAATAATATAATATTTGTTTTAAAAACTATTTTATGTCAATTTTGAAACTATTTAGTAATTGATTTTTTTGAAAATCATAACAGATTTATTAGTTTGAACCAAGTTAATTAAATCAATACTAACATGTCATATTAACCTGGAAGATTAGTGTAATTCATAAAAATTTTCAAATTACATTATTTTGGGTATTTATAACATCAATTATGTCAATATTTCATTAATAAGATAATTACTGCATCATCGTTGTGTCATAAATAAATTAGATTATTTAATGTATAAAAATTACAAATAAAATACCATTATGTATGAAATTTCTTTAGCTTTATAATAAATATTTATAGTCGAATTTATCTTATGTATTACCCCATATTAAAAATTATTTACTTATTAAACATTGATTTTAACTATTTTAACCCTTCTTTTAATAAATTAATAATATATGACCTAATCTAATCCAAGTGGGCCAAAATGGTCATATTTTATTCCTAAGGTTTTTCTGGTCAAATTACACTTATCCAATAGAATTAGGACATGTTTTATGGTAATAATAATATCTTATTTTACCCTTAATTACCCAATTTACTTTTAATCGTGGTAAAAAAAGTAATAAGTTACTATTCACCAATAATTATTTTCATCTCATTGAACCGCATTTTAGTCCTAGATATTAACCGTGTCTCTCGGATTTTCGAAATTCCACTCACCGAAAGGGTAAAATTATGTTTTATGAAAAATTCAGTTTTTTAAACTACCACTTAGTAGTTTCACTATTCATCAAACAAATGAAAGTTTCCAGAAAAATACCAAAAATTATTGCTAAACTATATTTGATATTATGAATTCAAAAATTATGTCTATTTTATAAAATTAAAAAAATATCAGTTGCATTATCTAATTTAAATATTAATTCCCGTTTTCAAAACAAATAGCGTGTTTTTAAGAGATAATAACTATCAAAAGATTGACACTTGTTTATAACTGGTGTAAATGTGAAATTACATCCAATGACCAACATTTTATTAAATTTGTAAAAAATATTCTAAATATACATTAAAACCACTCAAAATAATATTTTATCACTATTAATTGTTTCGATTAAAAAATTTGTATTTAATTAAAATTTAGCAATTTTCACTATTCATCCGAATATGAAAGTTATCCGAAAAGTACCAAAATTTCACCCTAAGCTAATTTCGATATTACCAATCCAAAAATGAAGTCCATTTTGAAGAATAAAATTTAAAATATATCAAAAATTGGTTATTACTATTCATAATGGCTAGTTTTAATAATATTTTAATAGCATATCACTATTTAGTGAAACTTGGTATTGCGTACTACACACGCTATCGAGGAAGGTCACGATTGCGTGTAATGAAAGGCAAGTCAAGGATGCGTGTTGTGCAAGATCCTATTGGTGTAGTGTACAACACAAGACATTAATGAAATTAAAAAGACGATTTTTCATAAAATCTTGGGGTGTTACATTCTACCCCCCTAAAAATGAATTTGCCCTCGAAATTCGTCAGGGTTACAAATTGTTTACTACTCGAAATTTCTTTAATAGAAACCCACATCGTAAAAAGGAATAACAAAACCAATCTTTAAAAACAAAAGTATGAAATGTAATGGTTACCCAAATAAACTAATCACTGGGTTTCCACATAGGTGAAAATATGGATATAGAAGAGAAATCTAACCACCATGTTCTGATGGAGAGTGGTAGAGAACATGGCTATGGAAAAGCCATAAATCACAAAGCCATAAATTTGTAACGATCTAAGGTACTATCTGATTCATCAGATATAAGATCACTAGGACAACATTTTCGGTTTTCAAGATCATTTCCCTAAAGTTGATGAAATTGGAATTAGAAGAAATACTTTCGTGATTTTGGTATAGTCTCACCGTTGGTAATTCATTGGAAAATTTCCACTTCATCTCTTAATGAAATGAAGTTGAATTTGTCATTCGTGATATGTTATAAGATCATGTGATATAATGATGGGTCATTCCATCTGTCTCAAATAAATGGTTAGAAAAGGTATCAAAAAATACAAAAGTCCATCTATAGTGAGATTAATCATATATGGTTTCTAAAATGGACTTATACATCATATATCATATATCGTAATATAATAAAACTAGTTTCTACTAAATTGTGACTTCTTATAGGCCAGTGGTAGGTGATAAAGGCCAGTCGCACTTCGGTTGTGGGTTCGATTCCCACAGCCTTGTCTGACTCGATGGGTTGTCGCCCGTCCTGCAGGTTGTCCTTTTTCTAAAATTACATTAATATAACATCCCATCAATAACATCAAAAAAAGTTCTACCCTTAAACAATACTAACTTATGTCCAACATAATCCATTCCAATATTAAGTTTTATCTAAAATACTTCGGTCCAAGCTCATTGTATAAAGAAAACGATTACTTTAAATGTCATCAACCAAGCATGTGAATACCATCATTTATCTCCCATATATCTTGTTGGTCACATTCCAATCATGTGAATACCTTAATCATATATTCCCTTCAAAAATGAATACCCATTAAACCTTAGTCAAAACATGAATGCAGTCAATAGTTAACTCTTTCCTCATACCAAAATCCCAAAGTTCTATATACTCAAACCATGATATAACCTTCTCCTTATATCAGTCATGAACTCATGAATACTATCAAACATTTAATTTTCTCCTTATACCTTCATTATGCGCATACCATCTACTTTCCAAAAATATCTGAATAACCATTCATGGTTACTGGTACCATTCATCATACACTTTCAAAACATAAGGAAAGACAATAGTGTTACAATCCTTAGATGTATCTTTATTCCATAGTACCATGAGATTACTTATACAACATTACACTTGATAAACATGTAATCATTCCACTACCTTCATAAATCATTGACCAAGCTTCAACAATTCTTTCATCTCACATATCATTTGTAGTCTCTTCATCATCATCATCATAAATACTACCCATACGACCGTACTGATTCTCTTCATGAGACTTTCCCTTAGGGAATTGGTTTGCATAATGCCCGTACATTCCACATTTAAAACATTTAACCATTGTTGATGTCGTAGCAATACCATTTTCCTCATCCATGGTGTTAACTGAACCTTTTCTTTTGAACTTACTGGCTTTGTGTCCTTCTTTTCCACACCCAAAGCATCTTCCAGTTCCCTTGAAACAATCTCCCCGATGCCTCTTCCAACATGATTTATATGTGGGAAATTGAACTTTCTTTCCTCTATGATCATAATGAAACTCCATCTTTCTCTTATTATCTGAGTCGGGAAACTTACCAAAGTTGAGATTATTGATCATATTATGAGATTGCTGATTAGGCATAATAACGATGTTTGGACATCCAAATACCGTTTCATTTGGTTTCTCAAGAATAATATCATTCCACTGTCCGTCATATCCTCCATTATCATGAATCATCCTGTTTCCAGCCATTTTCTAAAACCCAATAAGAATAGTGTGAGAGGTAAAAATCATGCTAGAGAAAACAACATAATAAATGGGTAGTACCTTCAATATCTAACATCTTAGGTTTAATTCTATGATCATTAGATTAATTCTAGGACTATAACCTATACGTATACATAACCTTAGGTACATCCCTACACATACCTTAGAAATATCTCTAGGGATCTCACTAAAGTTCTCGCATCCTAGTTTCCAAAGGTTGAATAAACCTTTCCTCTGATACCAACTGTAGAGACCCAAAGCTTGACGTACATGGAAATTACATTACTTTTTTAGAATACATAATACATAACAAAAATAGACACACACGGACCTTAATAGTCTAGTGTCTTTGGAAACTTAGAACGTAATCTTCTAATCGTGGTGAAAGATCTTAAAAATCTCCAATAAAATCATCCACTTTTTGTTTCATTTCCTAAAACCATTATTTTAATCCTGGGGCAAAAGAAAACATAAAAAAGGTGAGCTCAAATTCTCAATAAGGGTAATCATGGATAAAATAAAACATACCATATACATTTGAACATAAAAACATGAACATAATGTTTAAAAATAAAAATCATGAGCAATGACCTAAAACATGGAAGTACATAAGGCATAGATCATAATGGAACATAAATCATGATAAAATAGAATTGGAATAAAACATGTAATTGTGGCAACCATTCATCACATGTCATGATTTCCATAGCAGCCAAGGCATTGCTTCCAAGACCATCTTAGTGGACAAAGTCTCTTTCTGAATCGAGTTCACTCCTCATTTCAGTCCTGTAACACTGAACCAGATTAACATACCATTCCAGTCATGTCTATCTCATGAGATATAAAATCATTACCCAATGCATTGGAGGGATATATAGGTCCCACCCATATTATAATGAAATCATTCTTACTTGTGCCACAAAATAAACATACATCATTCATAAAAACCCAATAAATAAAATGGGTTTCAAAAACATCATACCATCATCACATAATCCATATAAAAGAAATGGATATCATTTCATAATAATAAAAGTGAAACAATTTAAATCATAGAGACATTATACTTGAAACATAAACATATGAAATAATGTCATCTTAGATGGAAAATGGTTTTGATAAAAAACTTGAAATGAATTCTTGAGGAAAATATTCTTTCTTTTTCAAAATCAATTTATTTTCACAAAACATCATGAAATTTTAAAAGAAAAAGATTTTGTTTAAAATAGTCAATAAATATTATGGAGGAAGCTCTATGAAAATAAGGCTTTATAAAACCATAAAAATCCTTTCATGCCGTATACGTTAAAAAAACATTTTTCTCATACTTTTGCCGGAAAAGTCAAAAAGTACCTCGTAAAAGAAAGATTCCATACATACCATGTAGTAAAAGATAAAAATGGGTAAAATTACATTAAACATACATGAATAAACTTTTATAAAACATTTACAAGGATTATAGTAATAACCCCAATAAATACTTACGAATAAGCAATTGTCGGATAAAAATGAGATTTGCAAAATTATCCCTTACCTTAGGTCCGATTTTCTTCGTAAATGTCTGAACCTCCTGTATAATGATTTAAATAATGTCATTGACTTATTACAGAATCATACTCATTTTTATGATATCATATATGGTTCAATTATGAATTTATATTACCAGTTCTTTTGTAAATTCCATGTTAAAGAGCGTTTTGGGAAAAATCGTTTCATTTGTCGTCCGTACTTTGACTTGTAATTATTCATATGATTACTTAGATCATGATTACTTAATTCCAGAATATAAAACATTATTTATATATAATATATATTGAGAATATACATATATATAATAAATCAATAAATGGAAAGAAATACACCGTTCATGGAGACGGTTGGCCGTACGTACACATTAACGTTGTTTTCGTTTCCTTATTGAGTAGAATGGAATTAAGTAGATTACATACATATATATACACATAAATAAAGTATCATTATTATGTCATATATTTCATGATTACTTATTTTATATACTTTATAATCATTCATGAATTCTTAACGTAGAAAATGAATCTTATCGCGTCGTGGAGACGGTAGTCCGTACGTACGCACGAGCGATGATATCGTTCTCATGATCGTGGAATTGTATTGGAGTGTATGTATACTTTTTCAGAATCAGTATCACATTACAATAATCATATATAGTTATTATTTACACCATTATACCCATCCAAGTATGGTGGTGGTGGAAAAAAAATTACACCACGGCATGGAGACGGTATTCCGTACGTACGAACGTGTGGTGATTTCGTTGTCCGTTGGATGGATAGATGGTGAAATAGGGTTGTTTCATACATATAATAACATATCATTATATGAGTGATACTGATGTTATTACTTCATAATGAAACAACCTAAGAAGAAGAAGTGGAAGAAGAAATTAATTTTAAAGAATCAGTAACGGACATTACCTCTTATTTGAAGCGCCTCATTGACTCCTCCTCTTAGGGCACTAAAATTGGTCTTTGAAGAAGACAAGGACCTCTACGATGTTTCTAGGGAAGTGGAGATGTGAATTTGGAAGGGTTTGTCCGAGATTTAAAGCACAATGTGGTGTGATGAAAAGAGGGAGGAGGTGCCCTTTTATTAAGGATGAGAGGGGAACCTTTGGAAAACTAAAAATATTATTTTATTATAAAGCCAAATTCGGTTTTAAATAGCTCAAAATTGATTAATTTAGAATATAAGGTGGGTATGGGTCTAAATACTCTCATCCAATATAATTTAGAAAATTTTAGGTTCCTATTTTAACCTTATCATTTAGTTTTAACATTAAGTTAAATAATTTTACTTTTACCGTGTCTTCTTATGTTCTTCCACTATAAGGTTAATAAAATTACTATAACAAGACAAATGAACCTCAAGTTGTTTATTATTAATATATATAATCGTATCTAAGTCATTTGAACGAAAATTAGATTTTTAGGAATAAAATAACAATTAATAATATATTATTTCTTTTAAAAACTATTTTATGTCAATTTTGACTCTATTTAGTAATTGATTTTTTGAAAATTATAAAAGAATTATTAGTTCGAAAAAAGTTAATTAAATCAATATTAAAATGTCATATTAACCTGTAAGATTAGTTTAATTCATAATAAGTTTCAAATTACATTTTTTTGGGTATTTATAACATCAATTATGTCAATATTTCATTAATAATATAATTTCTGCATCATCGTTGTGTCATAAATAAATTAAATTATTTAATGTCTAAAAATTAAAAATAAAATACAATTATTTAGGAAATTCCTTTATCTTTCTAATGAATATTCATAGTAGAATTTATCTTATGTATAACCCCATATTAAAAATTATTTACTTATTAAACTTTGATATTAACTATTTTAACCCTTCTTTAAATAAATTAATAATAAATGTCCTAATATAATACAAGTGGCCCTAAATGGTCTTATTTTATTTTTAAGGGTGTTTTTGGTCGAATTACACTTATCCAATAGAATTTGGACATGTGTTAGGGTAATAATAATATTTTTTTACCCTTAATTACCCTATTTACTTTTAACTGTGGTAAAAAAAGTAAAAGTTAATATTCACCAATAATTATTTTCATCTCATTGAAACATATTTTCGTCCTTGATATGAACCTTTTATCTCGTATTTTTGAAATTACACTCACAGAAGCGGTAAAATTATGTTTTATGAATAATTCAGTTTTTTAAACTACCACATAGTGGTTTCACTATTCATCAAAAAATGAAAGTTTCCAAAAAAAATACCAAAAATTAGGCCTAAGATATATCTGATATTATGAATTAAAAAATGATGTCTAATTTATAAAATTCAAAACATATCAGTTACATTAACTAATTTAAAAATTAATTCCTGTCGTCAAAACAAATAGCGTGTTTTTAAGAGATAATAACTATCAAAAGATTGACACTTGTTTATAACTGGTTTAAATGTGAAATTACATCCAATGACCAACATTTTATTAAATTGTAAAAATATATTCTAAATATACTTTAAAACCCCTCTAATTAATAATTTATCACTATTAATTATTTCTATTAAAAAAGTTTTTTTTAATTAAATCTTAGTAATTTTCACTATTAATCAGAATATGAATTTTATCTGAAAAGTACCAAAATTTCACCCTAATCTAATTTCGATATTCCAAATCAAAAAATGAAGTCCATTTTGAAAAATAAAATTTACAAAATTTCAAAAAGTGGTTATTACTATTCATAACGGCTAGTTTTAGTAATATTTTAATAGCATATCATTGTTTAGTGAAACTCAGTATTGCGTACTACACATGCTATCGAGGAAGGTCACGATTGCGTGTAATGCAAGGAAAGTCAAGGATGTGTGTTGTGCAAGCTACTTTTGGTGTAGCGTACAACAGAAGACATTAATGAAATTAAAAAGAATATTTTTCATAAAATCTCGGCATGTTACATACAAGATGAAATATATTAATTTATATTTATATGTCATATTTATAATAAAACATATAGTTTTTACCCATATTTAACATTTTTAATGTAATAAAACTTATATAATAACATTACTTACTTTTTATTACATAAAATAATGTAATGAATCAAAATCAATTTCAAATGAGAAAAAGATATAAACAAGAATCGTTTATGACTATATATGAGGTGTAATCATAAAATAAAAATATTTCAAATTTTAGAGCCATTATTTTTTCCTCATTATTTTATTTTTTATCATAATTACATGATTTATCTTTTACCGTGTTAATCAAAATTATTAAAGTAAATATTTATAATTTAAAAAAATAAAGGGGAAATATTTATCAAATTTGGACCCACTGATTCCAAATATTGAAACCATTATTGATATTTTAATTTCTAGAAGTGAACGAAATTTCATTCATTATAAATCACTAAAACACATTGGAAAATAATTTTCTGAAAAATATAATTTTAATCCAAAAAACACTTATTAAAAATGATTTATCATAGTAATTCCAATGAATATATTTATTTAATATATAATAAAAATTTTATTATATTTTATTGAGATAAAATTTAATGAATAAAGTGAATTTTTATGTAATGAAAATGTTTTATAAAAACCATGACTTTTCATTTTGCAATGAAAAATATGTAATTAAAAAAAGAGATAAAATTCCACGAAAATATAATTATGATATGATTATTCTAAAATATTTTATCCATTTATAATAAATAATTATCAAAATGTCAACAAATTATTTATAATTAATTTTCATCAAATTAAATAATTTTTTTTAAGAATAAATTTTTTCAATGAATAAAATGGATTTAGTAAAAATTCAATGATCATTTCCTAATCAATACATTGTAAATTTTTATTGATTATATGTTTAGTAAAAATTTAAAAATTGGATAATAATATTTTAACCATAATATTTAATATATTGGTTTTAATAATCATACTGAAATACTATTTCATTGTTTATATAAGATCATTGTTAAATATTCTGTATATTATCGAACATAGTCATTCTTTTAAAATAAAGGGATATTAAACTGATTCCATATAAAATAAATCAAAATAACTAAATATTACTTTGAAATATTTCATCCCCAATCAGTCATATTCAACACTATTCAAAAAATAAATTTCCTATATTGTATAGTCATTATGGATCATTATATATAAAAAATATTTGATTTTAATTTTAATATTACCAATCAAAAACACGTAGATTCCATCTCCCATTACCCTTCCACTAAAATCTATATATTATATTGTTATAGATAGTTTCCCATCATTATTAGTAGTGATTAAATTTAAATAATAGATCATCAATCATCGTAGTTAGAGAGGTGATCCTCAATCATATCCGCATATGTTCTAGGTAACGGTTTCTATGTAATTTTCGAAATATCAGGGTATATACATAGTCAATTCCAAATATTTCAACACATATTTACAATTTTTTATCATCATGGGATCCTCCCAGATTTACAACAAATGAAATTCACACATGATTTTCAAAATGGAATTCTTTACCCATCAATTTTATATATGATGTAAATAGTGAAAAACTAATATAACAATATTTTTAATTGAGCTCCATCCTTCTAGAACATATTTATAATAATTGAAAATGAATATTGTTAGTTGAATATTAAATATGAAATCACCGTCTTTTTCTTTTATCAAAAATAAAATCCTAATTCCATATGATAAGATTAGGATAAACTAACTTTATTTTTGATTAGAAATAATCATTTAGTTAGTCACATAAAAGAGGACATGGGATAAACAATTGATGAAAATTTTTTAACTTTAATAATGAATAAATTATATAAATAAACCAGTTCATTTTGTGATATTGTAACAACCAATGTTTTTATGGACCATTTTTTCCTTCAAATAAATTAAATTTTCAATTATGTCTTGCACCTCACTAAGTAAAAAATTAATTTCACATGGTAGAATCATGCCATATACTATAGATAACACTGACTTAGTGTGAATTACATAAAACAATGATGTTTCAAATATTTATAATAAATTTCTTATATTAATAAATCATATTAACAATCAAAGATATTATTTTTTGTAAAGAACTTATAAGATTAAAAATGTTAGATTCTAAAAAATAATATTTTAAAGTCATGTAAAAATTAAGAAAATTCGTTTTATACACATTTAGAATTTGATTTTGATTAAAAAAAATATTTTTTGATTTTATATTTTCATTTTTATATTGGTGTGATTTTCTAGTTTTTTTGTGAAAATTATTTTTTGAATGAATTGTTTAAATTAATTCTTTTAGTTAAAAATATAATTTACATTTAAATAATTATAATTGACAATTGAAATTGAAAATTTGTCATAAAATTACATTATATCAATATTAAAACTATTAAAACTATTATTTTCATTGTAATAAATTTCACTTTGAAATAGAATTTAAAATCATTACAAACATTTTAATATTTTTCTAATTAAAATTAAACATGTTATTTCATCCTGCTGGCGCAATTAGCTCTAATTTTAATCCACCCACTTCAGTGATTCGAATTTTTATAATACACCATAAACCATAGTAGAATGTATGATAAATTTTTTTAATATATTCAACATATATTTTGAAAAAATGTATTACTGATTGTTATTACAATTAATCATAGTGATTAAGGTGAATTGAAGCTTAATTATGGACTAATCTATAGAATTAAGGTTCCAAATGAGCTATACACTTATGAAAAACCCATTGGATTGAAATATTTTGAAAATATATTATATTTATATACTTCATATCGTCATTCTATCTACTTGTAAGATGAAAAATAACAATGAAATTATCTCTTCAAATATTAACAATAGTGCCACTCCTCTCTCATTATAAAATGCCACCACTACTCCTTCACCATACCTATAAAAAATCTTATATTATCACAAATTACGACTATTACACATCCCAAAACCCCTCCATTCCGCATTTAATCCTAACATTGGTATGAAACACTTCCTTGGCAATTATTTAGAGCAGACTAAAAGGATTTACCCAATTAAGAGGCAATGGATTATCTCAAGATCCTCTCCTTTCTTTTTCCTTCTACAACCTCATATATCTATTTATTTCATTCATGAATAAAAAACCAAGTATAATAAATATACTATTATTTTTAATGATATGGGATATATCTACAATTACCCACTCATTCATCTAATGGGTAATGAAGATATTTTTTATTTGTATAGCGAATTACCGCCTCACTAAAATGATAATTATTCAATTTTTACTTAAATTCCTTTCACGGAGTATATTTTGTTGGAGGATATATTTATATATGTCATGTATTTTATTTATTATGTCTTCAAGATTATTTATTCCTTTTATAACGCATATCTTTTAACTCTCCATTTTGTGTAAATATGATAATTTCATTTGAAGAAGTGTGGAATACCACCACCTCAAAGCGATGGGATTCGTTCACACACTACATGGAAATAATTCAGGACGAGATTTGTGAACATAAATTATATATATAACATTATAATACAAATATGGTTATATTATATACATAAATAAATATATGTAATTTTCATTTTATCTTTCAAGGTGATAGTAAAAAGAACAACAACATTTATGGGTACATATGGCTTACAATCTTCATGAATGGTGTATTCCATATAATACTTCTCTAATTTTTATTTTTTTATAATTAATATATACCCTATATGAGTAATATTTAAATAATTTTTTTCATTTTTTCAATTATTATATAAGTATAAGGACCAATGACATATCAAATTAAGACATAAGCAATGAACAGAGTGAATATTACCTGAATTGAATCATTATCATAAGATTGTTATCAAGAAGATAATATAAGGTCATAAGGAAAAAATATATGATATTAGATATCATAATATTATTATATAAAATTTTTATAATAAACATAATTTTATTATTCATGAAGATTTTGTGTGTATGATGAAATTTAAAACACATTGTAAGGGGAATTTGATTTCAATTTTTTTCAGTGAGATTAATGACATAATCACATCTCATTTATTTTTTGTGGTGTATATATTTCCCATGAGTAAATTATATGTCTCCTAAAATTAATTTTTTGAGTATTCATATATATATATATAAATATATTATCTATAATTAATGTGGTTTTATGTTACACATGTCACCATATTTCTGAAGTAGTTTTGTCCAAATTAGTATTCTTTGAGACCAATATTTTAATGTGAACCTATGTTATTATAAGAGGTGTATATTTTTAAATATTACGTGTTATTTCATGAATATAAATATTTTCAAGATATTTTAAGATTCAGGGAATTTAATTTTTTAATATATAGAGTATGACTCAAATTTACTATTTGGTTAGAGTATATTGAAAATATCCTATAATATATCAGGGTTGTTTATGGATATGATTTCATTGATGATTAATTATAATCTTTCACTGAAGAGAAATCTTGAATATTTTTCCACTCTGGTTATACATGTTATATTCATGTATTAGTACAAAATTTACAATATTTCATACTTAATATATTTTATGAAATGGTTTTTATGAAACATTTGTCCATACTTCTCCTTTTGGTTAGAAATCTGTTTTTTTTTTCAAAATTCATGTTATCAAAATATATTTCAATTTTTTTAATTTCATTGTATATGTTTTTGAGGAAAATGTTTTTCAAAAGGTTTTCAGTTTTAAAAAAGCCTTATTTAATAAAGAAATTATAATTTCTTCCATAAATGTTTCTAAATGATCTTTTAAAATTATTTCTTGTCTAAGATGAGATCTATTTTTTTAGTCATTCCTTTGTAGGAAATGATTCAATATATCCATTCATAATGTTTATATTAATTTCTTATATTTTGATGTAATTATTAATATGAAACCCATTTCAATTCCATGAGTTATATGTTTATAATTTTCATTTCACATTCAAAGGCTATAAGCTTTTGAAGCCCACTTATTTTCATGGGTTATTCATTGTTGAAATGAATATGACTCCCCTATCTTTTTTAATAGGTTATGATATTATTACAAGTTTATGATACCAATTTCATTTCATGTGTTAATATATGATTGTTTAAGATCTTTTGGAACTTGTATATATCATTTCATTGTGATATTGTTTGGGTATATTTATCCCTCCATTACATTAGGTAATGATTTATATCTTATGGTGGATTCTCAGAAAATGATGGAAATACCATTACATGTTAATTTTGATCTAAAAATACATTCCTAAATCTAAATACCTAATCGAATCTTGATATGTTTCTTCAATGAAGGGAATACATTATTAGACGAACACTTATAGGCATGTGAAAAGATGGAATCCCAATTTTATGTACTTATCAAGGAAAATAAAGATATGGAGTTAACTACATTCCAATGAAAATTATATATAGTTAGCGATTCCAATGAATATAATTTTATTTATATCTACCAGGATTACCCCCTTTGAGGTTTGATGTTCATTTGCTATCATGTACACAGTTTCATACTATTCCTTTAATGTTCTTTCATGAAATAAAAAATATATATTTTTATTATCATTAATGAAATAATATATATATATATCATATATGTGATGTTCTGAAGAAAAATGAATAACATCGTTTCATGGAGGTGTTATTTCACACATACTCATAAACAACATTATCAATTTTCAGTCAATGGAAAGGTAAAAAATTAAATGATATATTATCATATAACAATTATAAATATATCATGATGGGATATATATATATATATTAAATACATCAGTAAATCAACTATGACAGATGATGATTGAATATGAATTACAGAAATCCGCGAGGTGGTATTCCACCCTAAATACGAAAGATGGTTTTGTTCGCCATTTGATAGAAGGTAATCAGGATATAGGATATGAATTTTATATAAATTCATATTAATATATTAAATATTATTATTTTATAATTACATAATTGTTTAATAATATTTAAATGAGGTTGAATAATAAGAATGCATTTTTATTTACGAACTATACCTCTTTTTTGGACTACCTCTAATTGTTGAAAACAAAGGGGTTCATAGATTAGTTTTATGATCGATAAAATGACTATAGGATGTGAAAGTTGATGTAATAATGGTATTGTCGATGTTATTGGACAATCAAAAATGTTTTCAAATTTCGTTGAAATTATAAGATGATATGCCCATTTAAAAGGGATGTAAGGGGTACTCTTTGAATTTACCAAAATATTAAATCAATACATACTAATCATAATTGAAAAAAGCATTCAAAATTATAATATTTTAATATATAATAAATATGGTTTTAAATAATCTCAAAATTTTAATTCTTCATATGTTTACATGAGGTGATTACCCTTATGTATTTCTTTTAATCGCTCATTTAACTCTTTGATTATTACCACAAAATAATTTTCTCCTCTTTAGAAGTCAATATATTTATTATAAAAAGAAAAAATGCTTTTAAAATAGAAAAATATTGATATATTGAATAATATCAAATTTAATTGTATGAATATATTATTTATAGGTAATTAAATCATTTATGAAAACATTATTTATTATAAAATAATCATAATATTAATTTTTGACGTATTCATGTAATTTGAAATATAAAAAATGATAACTATGGAATTAGAATAAAATAAATATATATCCCTATAATATAGTATTTTTATCTATATAATTTATTTAGGAAATGATAATCATTGAAATTAAATTATATTTATTGTTTATAAAGTAATTTTATTGATTATTTATTACTTGCATAGGCACCGAGTCATTGTTTAATATGCATTTATGTAAATAATTTCAAATCTAAAAGTAAAAAAAGAAATTTTCATGATTAAATATAATAATCTATATTTATTTTTCATATAAATATTAAACCATATCATTTTTTATATCTATTTAAAAAAATTAATTTAATAAAACAAACATAATAACATTATTGACTTTTTATTATATAAAATAATATTATGTATCAAAATCAATTTCAAATTGGAAAATGAGATACAAATGAATTTTTTATAATTATTGATGAGGTTTAAATATAAAATAAAAATATTTAATGTTTTAGGGACATTATATAGTCTTTATTATTTTATTTTTAATCATAATTACCTTATTTATCCTTTAATGTGGTAATAAAATAATTTAAATTTACCATTCATAATTTTAGAAAATATGAGGGAAATATTAATAAATTTTGGTCTCAAATTATTCCAAATATTGAAACCATTTTTTAGGATTCAATTTCTATTATTGGAAGAAATTTCATTCAATATAAATTACTATTACACATTTTTTTTTAAAATACATTTTTAATCCAAAAAATACAGATATACGAAAATGATGTATTATGAAAATTAAAATGAATTTATTTATTAAATATATAAAAAAATATTTTATTTTAGTTAGATAAAATGAAATGAATAATTAGTCATTTTATGTAGTGTAAAATCTCTTATTAAAAATCAATATTTTTCATTATGCACTAAAAAACATTAATTTCAAAATATGGATAAAATTACATGAAATGATAATTTTGATATGTTTGTTGAAAAAATTATATCCATTTTTCATATATCAATCCTAAAATTTCAATAAATTATTTATAATTTTTTATTATAAAGTTAAATAAAAATGTTATTTTGAAGAATATCTGATTTTAAAAAATAAAATGGCTTTAGTAAAAATTAATTACGCATTTCATAATCAGTAATCATTAAATTATTATTGATTATATGCTTTATGAAAATTTAAAAAATTAGTTAACCATTATCGTATAATAAATTTTAATTTATAGGATTTAAAAATCATACTTAAATATTAATATTTTTATGTATTTTAAGATCATTGATGAATATTATGTATATTATCAGACATAGTAATTATTTTAAAATAAAAGGTCATTAACCTAAGTCTATCTAGAACAAATCAAAACAACTATTTTTTTGGAAATATTTCATCCCCACTCATACATAATCAATAGTATTTGAAAATAATTTTCCCATAATGAATAGTTATTCTAGATAATTTTATATACCCCAAAGGACATTTTAATTTCAACATTACCCATCAAAAATTTAGATTCCATATCCCTTTACCCATCTATTAAAATATCCATATGATATTGTTATAGATATTGTTCCATCATTTTTCACTAGTGATTAAATTTAAATAATATATCATAAATCATCTTAGGTAGGGGGATTCTCTTTGAACCTATACACATATGTTCTCAGTACGATTTCTATGTCATTTTCCATATATCGAGGTATAAACATAAACCATTCACAAATTTTCAGCATATATTGAATGTTTTTTTATAATCATGGGATCCTTCACGATTTACAACAAATGAAATTCACACATGATTCTAAAAAATGTATTCTTAATCCCTCTAATTTATATTTTAATCAAATATTAATTAACTCATATAAAAATATTTCTCTTTGAGATCCATCCTTATCTTATATATTTATAATAATTGAAAATAAATATAGTGGATAAAGTATTCATTATGATAGAACGTTCTATTCCTTTTATCCAAAAAAAATCCTACCACCACATGATATGATATGAGTAAAATCACCTTTTTTCTTAGAAAATAACATTCAACTAGTCACATATAAGCATACATGGGGTAAACAGTTGTAGAAAAAAGATTAATTTCAATATAGCATCAATTATATAAACAAACCAGTTTATTTGGTTATATTGTAAAAACCCAAGTTTTTAGGGACTATTTTTTCATTCGAATAAATTAAAATTTCAATTATGTCATGCTCAATAATATGTCAAACATTAATTTCTCAAGGTACTTATATTGAATCTGTTACACACAAAACTAACTTGGCGTGTGCTACACACAACACTGATGTTTCTACGAAAAGACATTATATTATTGTAATTATTCAAATGAGATAATTATAATTTATACATAATTTTATTTATATGAATAGTATTAAATAATTTTGAAATATTTTTTTATTTTATGATATTAATAAATAATATTAATAATAAAAGATATAATTTATCGTAAAGTCCTTATATGGTTAAAAATAATATTGTCTAAAAATAATTTTAATTTCATCATGTGTAAAATTAAAAAATTAATTTTAGACACATTTAGAATCTTAATTTGATAAAATAACACTATTTATTTATTTCATATTTTCAAATATATCTTGGGGTTAATTTCTACTATATTTTTTAGAAAATTCATTTGTGGATTAAAAGTTTAAATTTCTTCTTTTAGTTAAAAAATGCCGTTTTGTTTAAATAATTATTGATGATAACATAAATTACCAATTTATTATAAATAAACATTATATCAATAATAAATATTTTAATACAATGAATTTCATTATAATAAATTTCACTTTGAAAAATAATTTAAAATCATAAAAAACATTTGAACATTTTTCTAACGAAAATGTAACGTATTATTTCATCCCACTAATGCAATTAGCACTAGTCGTAATCTTCTATCTTTTGTTATATGAATTTTTTATAATCCAATATACACCATTTTAATAATTATGTTATTTCTTTATAATATGTTCAAGTTAATTTTTGACAAAAAGTGATTAGTGAAAGTGATTAAAATAAATCACAGTGATTAAGGCCAAATTAAGCTTAATTATGGACTAAAACATAAAATTATGGATCCAATAACCTATATACTTGACCAAAACCCATTATATTATAATATTTATAAAATATATTATGTTTTATTTCTACAATACATCATCATTTTATCTACATGTATCATGAAATTTTTTTGTGAAGTTATTTCTTCAAATATTTATAATAGTGCTACTCCCTCATTATTAAATGTCATGACCACTCCCACTTCTTCAAAACTCTCAAACCTCCTAGATTATTTCAATATATTAGGATTCCTCCACCCACACCCCTACCATACTACTTGATTTATCCATTTTGTTAGATGTTATGTTTGAGTATGATATACTATATAATACAAAATATAGGATCGAATAGAAAGATGAGATACAAATACAATATGGGGGGGGTGAATTGTATGCTTTAAAAAATTCCTTAGGTACTTTTACAGATAACCAAAATTCACAACACCTCTAAGTTCTAATAAAATTCTTGATTCTGGTCAATGTTATTCCATGAATGAAACTTAATAAAATTTTAAAACAAATAATATTATACCATAAAGCGTATAGAACTTAAATAAATCAGACTACAAGTATGAGGAAGAATAAGAAAGTTATACTTTCATCAACAATACAAATGAATAGTAGAAAACAAATTTGTGACACTACAAGTAACAAGTAGAAACTTTTTTAACCCAAAGAGGAGGGTACCCACCAACCCTGGATAAGAGGTCCCTTGA
This sequence comes from Viscum album, assembly GCA_963277665.1. Classification (NCBI taxonomy): domain Eukaryota; kingdom Viridiplantae; phylum Streptophyta; class Magnoliopsida; order Santalales; family Viscaceae; genus Viscum; species Viscum album. The sequence continues at coordinate 1,707,432,575 of OY728165.1, read as the reverse complement.
TTTATACTTTCCAGAAATTCTATCTTACCCAATCCCAGGTAAACCCTCAATCAGAAGATCACTATCTATCTTTTTATCCCCACAAGCCCTCTATTTGTAAGGAAATCAACACCTATGACATCACAACAATAAGTATCTATTTTCAAGGAAATATAACCTCTTCACTAAGAAAATTTTCACAAAGAAAAGTATGAACGACCAGTTCAAAACTTACTGCATAAAGCCTGAGAGTTTATAAGAGCCTCTCTCTCTAGAAATCACTTCTGAATGTTCTAAGTATAAAAATTCCAAAAGTTCTGAGCTCTTTTCAAATGAGCTCTTATTTATAGGCACGGTTCCAATGGTCTGCTCCCTCCTCCAATGGTCATATTTTTCTTTGAATTTCGGAGGGACCTGTACACGTGTCACTCAAAAAATGGTTAGGTAAAAACTAAAAGCAAAACATTGTTTTATAAAAAAATGAGTGTAATATTAACTGGAATCTGATATTCGGAATGTAAGGAAATGAGAGTTCAGTATCAAACCAGGACTGAATTCTGAGACTACAATACAAGGATATTCGGATTCCATTTTATAGGAATTCAGATCCTAAAATTCTGTAGAATTCCAACGTCTGAACTTCAATGAAATACGGAGTCTGGAATCAAAAGGATTCAGAACATGAACATACAATGGTTGGAGTCAGAGTTCATGAGAATTTAGAGTCAGAAGTCATTAAGAGTTTGTATTCTGTATTCAGAGAACTCGGAGTCAGAACTTGGAGAAGTTCGTAATCAGAATTCATAATCGGAATTCAGAGTCAGAACTTAGAAGAGTTCGTATCTAGAATTCGTAATCAGAATTTATAGTCGAACATTAAATATGTTCATAATCAGAATTCAGAGTTGAACTTCATGAATGTTCTTATCTATAATTCAGAGTTGAACATAATAAAATTTCGTACACAGGATTCGGAGTTGAACTTCATGAATGTTCTTATCCAAAATTCAGAGTTGAACTTGATGAGAGTTCATAAGTAGAATTAGGATTCTTAAACAGAATGAATCATATCTAAATATTATATGATTCTGAGGTTTTTGTGTCAATCCGAATTTTACACTTAGAAAGAAAATGATATCATCAATGAAAATGTCATAAGGAAAATTTCCTTGGGGAAGGGAATTTATCTTTATAGAAGTAAAACAAGGTAAAGGAAGATTTTCCTTGAGATAAGGTGTTTATGATTTTCAAAACAAGAAGGAATCGTGAAGTCACACGAAAAGTTCAATGACTCAACAATATCCCCCTTGAAAGAAGGAATGGAAAAGTCATAAGGAAAACCTTATTAACTCAACAATATCCCCATTTTTAGAAAGCAGAAACAACCTTACGAAAAAGAATATATGGTCTTAGCAAAAAATTTATAAAATTCAAAAATAAAACTTATCTCCCTTTACTTAAGAACAATGCTGAATATGAATAACTCTTTTTTAGGATTTGGAACACTAAGGATCGAATTTTAGATTTCCGGAATGATAATTTTCATTTGAATGTGGAAATATTTGTAATGAGAACTCCCCCTTATATAAACTCCCACTTACATAGGGATATTTCTTCTTTACTTAGAAATTTTTACTTATCCCTTTTATAATTATTCTTCCTTATCCCCCTTTGAGATTTTCAAAAAGTATGAGGGAATGGAAAAAAATATAGTACCTGAAATATTACTATAGACAACCAAACAAAACAAGCAACAATAATTTCTTTACGATTGTATGAATTAGTATAATGAAAAAACAATTAGAACAAAATATTGGATTTGGGTCTATTTTGTTTCTTTTTCCTTGGGCATTAGCATCTTCACAATGGTCTTCAAAATTTTCAGCTCTTTTTGATCCTCCTCTGCATGCTTTTATAATGCCTTGATCTTGTCTTCTTGAGCCTTCATGACCTCTTCCTGAGTATTTAGCAAATCATCTTGCTTCAATATATTTACATGGATCTCAATCGAAAGATTTTTTTTTCTGTTTTCTAGCTTTGGACAAAATAACTCATCTTCAAATTCAAATCATTCACCTCTTGAATTCGAGAATTTTTTTCAAGATTTATATTTCCTTGAAATATGTTTGTCAGATTCTTGATTTTGGTATCTTTGGTATCAAAAGACTCCTTGAAAATTCTTGAAATTGATCGAGCTCTTCCATATCTTCAAAGATTTTCTTAGACTATTTTAACATTTTCATGTAATAATTTTGTGGGCTTCGTAATTGATCATAAAATTCATGTATTCAGCCTTAATATTAACACACCTATCCATCACCATGGTTACAAAGTATTTTTTCTAATTCATGTTGTGCTGGTGCATCTGAAATCTTGAATGAATTACTGGAAAGATCGGAATGGTATCCACTAGATTCTTCAGAGACTGAAAAACAAAATCATGTCCCAAGGCAGATGAATCTGAATCAGATAGTATAGTTGGAGATGCTTCTTCAACTAACTCTACCAGCTTCCTCTTAGAGGTTCCTCCAGCTTCTTTCTTCTTCAAAAAACTTTTGGTTGGGGTATCAACAAATACATGTTTCCCATTTTCATTTTTCGTTACTGCTTCCTCATTTGGAGACTCATGATCACTATCAGATAATTGTACGATCTTATATTAATCAATGTTTTATTTCTCAGCTCGAGCCTCAACATCATTAGGAAGAATAATGTCATGATTATGACTCTCTTCCTCTGACAACTAATTCACTTCCTCTTCTTCACCCTTCTCATCATCTCTAGGAGTAAAAAGTTTTGGGGATCCAGCTTGAGATTTTTGGATTGACAAATTCTCAAAATAATATTCCTTTTCATGAATGCCTTATACTTGATTTAATAGATAAGCTATCTATTCAGTGATTTGAGCTTCCTGAACATCCTCCACAACTTCCTTCTCAACTTCCTTATCTTTGAATTTTTCCGGAGATATTAATTTCTTTCCCAGGGTCTCAGGAAATTGTTTTATAAGAAAGGATTTTGTTACAGGAATATTTTTTGACGCAACTTTTGTGGCCATTAAAAGAGATTGGACAATATTTGTCTCATACATCTTCTTGTTCAGCTTCTTTCCATTAGCTATATTTTCTGACTCTTTAGAAGTCGACTCTTTCAAGGCCTTAGCCTCAGCAGGATCCAAACGGAATAATGGCTCCCATACTTTTCTATTCTTCTTATCCTCCCTCCATTTTTCTTCCACCTCATCCGGATATTCATTCTAATTTTTGGGTTTGGGAGGTGCGGATTGGACTTATTTAGACTTATGGGTTTTGTCTTCTACTTCCACTTCCTTCAACTTCCTTTTCATTGAAGCCTTCTTAGATGGTTCAACTTCTTCTTTATTTTTCGGAATGAATTCTGCCTTATCCTCAGAGAGATCATAAAATTTTCATATATCCTTGGAGAAACCAACCTTCAGCCTCTAAAGGTTTTCATCACTAATCAGCATCACCTTGCAATTCCTCATCTTGGATCTGCATGGGATCTTGAAAGATTATAGGCACCGAACTATCAAATTTGAATGTAGGGTAGGATACCTAATAATCTGAGCTCTCAAAATACCATTCTTGATATTCTCAATCGTAATAAGGATGTGCTTCATGAGGTTGACCTTCCTTAGGTTTACCAAAAAATATAGGATGTACATGTCACTTTTCTTCAGGGTGTCCTTGTCACCATTTCTTTGTACGATGAGACCTTGAATCCATAAAGGTAGAATCCGATTGTTGGTATATAGATGGGAAATATTTGTTTTCTTTACATCAGTAAGACCACGACATTCTATATCCTTCACCTTGATGAAACTTATGTGAACCTCCGACAGCTTGTGAGAGAAAATTTTGGCTTCTCCTTCATATGAGATCCCCACCAAGCTCGCAGCCTTGGTGTAAGAGAGTTTATATGTCTTTCTATAAGTATTGAAGGTGAATTTTTATCTTCCTTCTTCCTTAAAAAAGATAACATATTCATATAGTTCTATGAGAAAATCTGGATAGACAACATCCTAAGCTCCTGTCTTTGAAATAGCTATACTTTCCCATCCATTGAGCTTTATGTTCTTGGATATAATAGATTCATAATTATTGAAGATTTTCTAATGAACTAACCACTCCCTGTAAATTTTCCACTCTGGAATCGGCTTAACAGTACACATATCTAGAGAGGGAACATCTGCAGACATTCGAACTTGAGTACTTCAGAAAAGTTTATAACGGGCTTTTTTATAGGGGCAGAGCTTTGATATGAATTTTTTTTGAAAAACGATGTGTGACAACCATTGAGGGTCCCCTTTATATAGGCGATGAAGTGACATTTGAACCTCTAATTTGAATCCAATGGCTATGAATTCTTTAGATCAGATATGACGGTTAAAATGATAGCCATAAGGAAAAATTTGGTTGAATCCAATCTTTTGAGGTTTTGAAAATGAAACATTCGGATTTAAAGAAACTAGAATTTGAGAATTTTTTTTAAAAAAGAAACTAGCAACATGTAAAAGGTAATTATGAAAAACTAAAGAAATAATCACACCTTTCAGATTGCTAAGAAGATTATTTGTACTGAGGAATATTATTTTTCAAGAACTTTGGATTCCAAAAATAAACATGAATATGAAAAAAACATTACTAAAAAAATATTCATGTCCGATGATTTCCATTACGAAAACTTTAGGTATGAAGATTTCCATTACAAAAACTTCCGGTCCGAATATTTCCATTACGAAAATTTCACCTTCGAAGATTTTCATTATGAAAACATCAGGTTTAAAATGTTTCATTACGAAAAAATTAGGTCAGATGATTTTCATTACGAAAACATCATATCCAATGATTTTCATTACGAAAACTTTAGGTCTGAATATTTTCATTACAAAAATCTCGAGTACAAAAAAATTCATTACGAACTTTTTTGAATAACCAACTACGAAAATATTTATTAAGATAAATTATGAAAAACTGTCTACGAAAATTTTTGTTACGATTTTTTTTGAAAAACATTCAATAAGAAAAAAATTTGAAAACTTCATTACAAAATATATTATAACATCATAACAAAAAATACTAAACAATCATTACGATTTTTTTTCAAAAGCTTTACAATAAATGTACTCCCACTATTAAAAGGAGTTTATTATTGTAATGATATTGGTTCAACAAGAAGATAATCAAAGAGGATTACCTTACAGTTATCATTCTTAAATTTTGATTAATTTATTTAAATCTATCGGAAGGGAATGATTATGTGAAAATGTTAGAACGTTGATCTTACATTCCAATAAACTGAAGAATGATATCTCCTTTAAGTGTGTGATCCCTAAGAAAGTGATGTCTAATATCTATGTGCTTTGCACAAGAGTGATGTGCAGAGTTTTTAAAAAGGGCAATATCACTTGTATTATCACTCAAATTTTTTGTTTTGGTAAAAATCAAGCCATAGTCTGTGAGTGTGTGTTACATCTACAAAACATGACCACGGCAACATCCAGCTACTACATATTCAGCTTCAGCAGGGGAATGTGCTATAGAGTATTGCTTCTTGCAAGACCAAGAAATGATTTAATCTCCTATGAAATGGAAAGTTGTGAATATACTTTTTCTATCCATTATACATCCACCAAAGTCAGCATCCAAAAAACGTTTTAGTATAAAATCATTTCCAGAAGTATAAAATATTCATAAATCCATGGTTCCCTTTAATTAGCGAAAAATTCTTTTCACTGCCTTTAAGTGATATTCCTTAAGATTGGATGGATATCTTGGACATAAGCATACTGAAAACATTAAGTCTGGATGACTAGCTATCTTGTAAAGTAAACTTAATATAATACCTCTAAAAGTCGTTTGATCTATGGGTTTCCCAAATTCATCAAGATCAAGTGTGTTTGAGGTACCTATTAAAGTTCTTATACTTTTAGTGTTATCATATCCATACTTTATAAGAATATATTTAATATACTTATGTTGGCATTTAAAGATTCTTTATGGTTTTTGTGAGATTCGAAAACCAAGAAAAAATGTTAACTCACCCATCATACTTATTTCAAACTCAGATTTCATTAAATCCACAAATGAATAGTTTAAGGATTTCTGAGTTGAAAGAAATATAATTTCATCAAAATAAATTTGAACAATCAATACATTACTCTTATCTTTGTTTATAAAAAGGGTTGTATCTGCATTTCCCTTAACATAGTTATTTTGAAGAAAAAATCTTATAAATCTATCATACCAAGCTCAAGGGGCTTGTTTAAGGCCATACAAAGCTTTTGTATGTCTAAATACATGATTATGATGTTTAGTATCTTCAAATCCAGGAGGTTGTTCAACGAAAACATCCACTTCAACATAACCATTAAGGAAAGCACATTTCACATCAATTTGAAATAGTTCGAAATTGACGCATGTTGCAAAGGAAAGTAAAATACTAATAGATTAAAGTGTAGCTAAGAGTGCATAGGTTTCTTCAAAGTCTATTCCTAATTGTTGATTATAAACATTAGCAACTAATATAGCTTTATTTATTACAATTATTACATTTTCATCACACATATTTCTAGAGACCCATTTTACTCCAATAATATAAGTTTCCTTAGGTCTTTCAACCAAGGTCCGGACTTTATTCCATTCAAATTCATTTAGTTCATCTTGCACGGCTTTTATTCAATCATCATCACATAAAACTTCATCAGTACATTTTTGTTCTAATTGGGAAAGGAATTCTATATGTTCTACTTCAATTCTTAAGAATCGTATAGTCCTTACAGGTTGATTAATAGCTCCAATTATGATATCACTAGGATGATTCTTTAGAAATGACCGATTTGAGTTTTGTAAAACATGTTCATCAACATACGGTATGAAATCTTCTGGGGTAAATGTCTCATAAGTATCTTCTTCTACATTTTCCTTATTAGGAGGATCTTCTATCATAGATTGATAATCAGTTTTTGAAAACACATCTGAGAATGTAGGTTGGAATTGTTTAAAAAAAGGATCAGTTTCATCAAATTTTACATGTACCGTCTCTTCAATAGTATAACTATTTTTGTAAACACTATATGCTTTAGAAGTTGTGGAGTAGCCTATGAAAATTCCTTCATCATATTTTGGTCTGAATATATGAAGATTATCTTTAGTATTCATAATGAATACCTTGGAACCAAAAACCATAAAGTGGTAGTGTCCAGCTTTTATACCATTCTATAGCTCATAAAGAGTTTTTTTTAAGAAAATGTCTAATCAAAACTCAATTTATAGTATAGCATGCAGTACTTACAGCTTCAGCCCAAAAATGTTTTGCGACAGAATACTCACTCAACATGGTTCTAGTTATCACTTGAAAAATTATATTTATTCATTCAACAACACCATTTTGTTGATGTGTTCTGGGTGCTAAGAATTTGTGAGTATTACCTTCTCTACTTCAAAAAGTTTCAAACTCAGAATTTTCAAATTCTCCACCATGATCACTATGAATAGTTTTCCATGGAAGATTTTTCTCATTTTTAACTTGGGCTCTAAAAATTTTGAAATATGAAAAATCATCAGACTTCTTTGCGAGAAAATAGACCCATGTAAATCTGGGGTAATCATCAACAAAAAAAATACATAGTACTTTCCCACAATGTTTCAAGTTTTTGTAGGACCAAAAAGATCCATATGCACTAACTTTAATCCATCAGTATTTGAGACTTCACCGACTGATTTAAAACATTATTTGTGTTGCTTTCCATATTTTCAATGGTCACAAACTATTCAAGAATCAATTCTATGATCTGGTCCATCCTTAACTAGTCCTTTTCTAGAAATCCTATGTTAGTTCATAAGATTACAGTGTCTAAACATTCTATCCCACAACCAAGAATGATATTCAATTGCACTAAGGCAAGGTAAGCCTTGGGTATTAAGGTCTTCAATGTTTTGTGTGTAAAAATTCTATTGCCTATTGGAGGAAAGACTTAATTATTCCTTGGGATTGTGTACTAAGAACTTGTCATTCCTAAAATTTACAATGTATCCATCATCACATAATTATCCTAGGAAAATGAGGTTGTGCTTAAGACCCTTAACAAATAAGACATTTGAAATCAGAATGTTTCAAAGATGAACAATGTTACCAATACCAATAATTTCTCCCGGACCATTATCTCCAAAAGTTAATTTTCCTCCTATTATCTTGATAATATTTTCCAAATATTTTTTGTTACTAGTCATATAACTGGAACGTACATTATCCTTGTACCATGTATTGCGGTTGGTACCTTCTTTATTTTCCTGCAAATAAGAAAAAGTCAGGTTTTCAGAATCCAAAATTGCTTGGATCCAGAATTGTTAGACAACAATATTTTGGTTATCCACATTTTTTTAGAATCATAGGATGTATGAAACCCACGATATTTAACTTTATTCAAGGAAATTATTTCTTCCAATGCCAAAAACTTTTACATTTAGTACAAAAAGGGGCTCTATAAGGAACAAAATAGTTTTTTAAACTGATTTTTGGTTAGTATAACCTTTTCTAGAAGTGTTTTTTGAGGATTAATTTGAGAATACATCTTGTCAAAATTTTCCTTCACAGTGGTAAGTTTATCAAAAATATTCTGAAGAGAAAATATTTCGGATTTTAGTCCGATGAAAAAATTCCTATCCACAGGAATAATTTCCTTAGAGTTGGATTTTTCCTCAAAAACTTTTATATTTAAAATAGAATTATTGAGATCTTTAACAATTTATTCCTTAACAGAATATTATTTCTCAAGGTATTTAGATTGTTTTTCTAAAATCTCATCTTTATCTCTAAGATCTAAAGAAAGAACTAAAATCTCTTTTGTAAGAATCTCTTCCCTAGTAATTTCCTTGACTAATTTTTTAGAAATTTTACAATTTCTTGATTCATGTAACTTGGAAAATATAGAAAATTATTCATAAGAAGGTATTCATTCATTTTATAAGGATGAAATTTCTTCATTAGAATTACAATTTTCGGAATAGTAATTCTTATCAATAGATAAATTTGTTAAAGCCTCGGCAGAGCGTACCTTGTCCATAAGACATTTATTAGGGAAAGAAGTAGTAGCAATGAATCCCATATTATTCTGTGTTGATGAATCATATTCTGAAGAATTACATTCTAATGAGTCTCCACAGCTTGCACTCCAAGTATCATTATCTTTTAGACTTTTCTTGTGATATGATCGATAGAATTTCTTATTGTCCCTATCTAAATTCCATTCCTTCTTCTCCATATTTTTCAACAAAGGAAAATCAGGTCTGATATGACATGTTCTTCAACTTTCATAACACATAACTTATCTATCTTTCTTATCTTTGTATTTTTTTTTCTTGTACTTATTCTGATGGTTCTTTTGAGCTACAATCTTTTTCATTCTCTGAGAAATATTAGCGAGTTCATTATGATAATTTTCTGTGTCACTATATTCTGACTGAAAAATGAAATTCTTTTTCTTTGATCTAGTTACTGTTTCTGGGGTCTTGGCTTTCATATGTTTTGAAGTGGTTGTAAAAGAAACTCATCCATTCCCATTATTCTTCGTAACATTTTCAGAATCTCTTTTCATTCTAGTTTCATGCTGGAGAAGAGTCCCAAACAACACATTGAAGAAAATCTGAGTGACTTTCATGTTCTCATAAATAGTTGTCCTCTTAGTATCCCATTTATTTGTCATGATATCTATGTATTTTTCTACAAGATCCTCACCATCTAAAATTTTTCTCCCATATATTGTAAGCTATTCACGATAGTCATAAAACTTTATTATACTTTGCTTATAGGTTCTTCATATGAAAAGTTAAATCCATGGTTTTCAGCTCTCAACATAGCTCTTCTGGTCTCTATGACTTTAGATGTACCAAAATGTGTAACTTCAAGATTCATCTAGATACTATTTGCAGCTTCACACGGTGATATTTGACTATATATGTTCCTAGTAATGAAACATAACAATGCATTTATGACTATGATGTGTGTTTGATATTCTGATTTCCCCTGGTTCGTAATGGTTTTTAATTCTTTATCCATAATCTCATAATCTCTAGTCAGAATTAAATAGTTATAAACTCCAGTATTGATAATGAAAGTCTTAATCCTATCTCTCCATTACTCATAATCATTTCCTTCAAAAATAGGAGGTCTGGTAGGATTTAGGTTATCAATAGAACCAACATTTAAACCATCCATCATTGGGAAAATATATGGCAGATAAACTTGTTAGTAGATTGAGTCTGTATAAAAGGAAAATATTCCTAAGAAAGAAAAATATAGAGAAATAATATCTCTAAGAAAAATTGAATCTGAACTATATGAGTCCGAATAAACAGATTCCAAAAAAAATATGAATCCGAAATACTCATTTTCGAGAATTCTCTTTAGAATTTAATCGTGAGAATATTTTAGAGATAACCAATGATCTGATACCAATTGTTAGATGTTATGTCTGAGTATGATACACTCTATAATACCAAATGTATGATCTAACATTATGATGAGATACAAATACAAGAGGGGGTGAATTGTATGCCTTGAAAAATTTCTTTGGAACTTTTACAGATTACCAAAATTCACAACACCTCTGAGTTCTAATAACTTGATTGATTCCAGAAAAGTGATTCCGAGAATGAAACTTAACAAAAGTTTACAAAAAATAAGATTCTACCTTAAAGCGTATAGAATCTAACTAAATCAGACTACAAGTATGAGGAAGTATAAGAAAGTTATACTTTCCTAAAAAATACAAATGCACATCAGAAAACAAAGTAGTAACACTACAAGTAACAAGTAGAAACTATTTTAACCCATATAGGAGGTTATCCAAAAACCCTGGATAAGAGGTCCCTTGATTTATTCTTTCATGAAAGTATGTCTTACCCAATCCCAGAGAAGACCTTAATCTGAAGATCGGTATCTATCTTGTTATCCCCGCAAGCCCTCGATTTGTAAGAAAATAGGCACCTCTGACTTATCAATCCAAAGACTCTGATTTCAAGGAAATTGAACCTTTGCACTAAGAAAATCTGCAGAAAGAAAAGTTTGATTGAGTAGTTCAAAACGTTTTGCACGAATCCTGAGAGTTTATAGGAGCCTCTCTCTCTAGAAATCACTTCTGAACGTTCTGAGCTTCAAAATTCCAAAATATGTGAGCTCTTTTCAAATGATATCCTATTTATAGGCACGGTTCCAACGGTCTGCTCCCTCCTCCAATGGTCATTTTTTCCTTGAATCTTGGAGGGACCTATAAATGTGTTACTCTAACAACTGTTATTTAAAAACTGAATGAACAACATAGTTTTATAACAAAATGAGTGTAAGAATAACTAGAATATGATATTTGGAATGTAAGGAAATGAGAGTTTGGAATCTTACCAAGATTGAATTCTGAGTCTGTAATAGAAGGATATATGGATTATTTTTTTTAGGAATTTGGAACCTGAATTCTATAGAATTATGGAGTCTGAATTTCAAGGAAATTCAGAGTCTGGATTCACAAGAATCCAGAACTTGAACTTACAATGTTCGGAGTCATAGTTTATGAGAATTCAGAGTCAGAATTCATTAAGAGTTCAGAGTCTGTATTCAGATAACTCATATTCAGAACTTGGAGAAGTTTGTAATCATAATTCGTAATCGGAATTTGGAGTCCGAACTGAGAAGAGTTCGTATCCAAAATTCGTAATCAGAATTCATAGTCGAACTTTACATAAGTTCGTAATCAGAATTCGGAGTCAAACATCAATAATGTTTGTATCCAAAATTCAGATATGAACTTAATGAGAGTTCATATCCAGGATTTAGAGTTGAACTTCTTGAATGTTCCTATACAAAATTCAGAGTTGAACATCATGAGTGTTCATAACCATAATTCGGAGTCTTAAAAAGAACGCCTCATATCTAAATATTATATGATTATGAGTTTTTTCTCTCAATCAGAATTTTACACTTAGAAAGAAGATAATATGAAACATGTAAATGGGGTAAGGTAAATTTTCTTGGGGAAGAGAATTAGTCCTTATAGAAGCAAAACAAGGTAAAGAAAGATTTTCCTTGAGATAAGGTGTTATTGATTTTCAAAACAAGAATGAATCATGAAGTCATAAGGAAAGCTCAATGACTCAACTATCACCCCCTTGAAAGAAGAAATGGAAAATTCATAAGAAAAACCTTATTGACTCAACACCTTTTGTAGAAACTCTTCCAAGGAACCAATTTGGAACAAACCAAAAGGGCTTACCCTATTAAGTGCTAACAACTTCTCTCAAGCTCCCCTCATTACTTTTCCTTCTCCACCCTCACATATCTATGTATTTAATTCTTGTATAACAAAACAATTATAAAATATATAATATTATTTAGTTATGATATGAGTTATAACAACACTTACACACTCATTCACATAATGAGTAATGAACATATTGTCTATTTCTATGAAAAACTACCGCCACACTAAAACTAAGATTATTCATTTTTCCTTTACCACCAGTCACTGTGGATATTTTGATGGAGAATATATTTTTATATTCCATATATTATATTTATTATATATTTATTATTCATTATTTAATTTATAGCACATGTATTTTTACTTTCAATTTGGTTTATATATGATAATATCATTTGAGGATGTGTGGAATATCGCCACCTCAAGGTGATGGGATTCATTCACACAATACATGGAAAGAATTAATTATGAGATTAGTGAATATATATGATATATAAAAAATTATAATTCTCTATTAATTATATCATATACCTAAATACATATATGTAATTTTCATTGCATCTTTCATTATGATATTAAATATAGAAACAATGTTTATGCTCATGTTATGCTTACCATCACCATGAACAATGTATCACATATAATACATCTATAATATGTAAATATTTATAATTAAAATATAATATATATAAAAGTTATTTATATCAAATTTTTATATTATTTAAATCAAGATATAATTATAATGAACAAATATATAATAATTTAAGACACATGCGAAGAACAATGTGAATATTACCCGAAGTGAATGATTAACATACGATTGTTAACAAGATGGTAATATAAGGTCACAATGAAAAAATATATGATATTAGATATAAATAAATTTTTATTTATAAAATTTATAATAAACCTAAATTTATTATATAATTATCATTTGTGAGTATGATGAAATTAAAATCACAAGGTAAGGGGAATTTCATTTCAATTTTTATTTCAGTGAGATTCATGACATTCTTACAACTCGATTCTTTTGAGTTGTGTATATAGTTTCCATGAGTTCATTATATTTATATTAAAAATATTTTTTTCAGTATTCATATATCTATATGATTATCTATACATCATCGGGGTTTATAGTATAAATGTCACCAAATATCTAAAGCATATTTGTGTCAATCTGCTTTCTATGAGACCAATGTTTTGATGCGCACCTATGTTCTTCTACGAGGTGTATATTATTGCATTTTACTTGTTATGTCATGAATCTGAATATTTTCATGATATTTTATGATTCATGGAATATAATTTTATTATATAGAGAGTATGATTCCAAGTTACTATATGGTAGGATTTTATTGAAAATATCCCATCATATATCAAGAATTTTATATTGAAGCGTTAATTAATGATTATATATTATCCATCTCTCAAGAGAAGTAGTGAATTTTATTACACTCTAGTTATTCATGATATATTAATGTTTTAGTACAAATTTTACACTCTTTTGTACATAATTTTTTTTATTAAATGGTTTTTATGAATAATTTTACAATACTTCACCTTCGGTCAAAAAAATGTTTTATTTATAAATCCATGTTTTAAAAAAATTATTATATTTTTTAAATATCAAATTAAATGTTTTCCTAGAAAATGGTTTCCAAATGGTTTTAGTTTTAAAAATCCTGTTTTAAATAAGAAATAATATTTTCCTCCACAAATGCATGTAAAAGATATTTTAAAATTATTTTTCATCTAATAAGAGATCTTTAGGGATTACTCATGCCTTTCTGGGAAATGATTCAATGTATCCATTCATTTTTATTATATGGATAGTTTTTTTATTGAATGATTCTATTCCACGGGTTATATTTTTATTAATATAATTTCTCATTCACAGGTTACATACTTATGAAACCCACTTCTTTTCATGGGATAGTATTTATTGAATTGATTATTACAACACTATATTTTTAAATAGGTTATGATATGATTACTTGTTTATGATACCAATTTCATCTCATGGGTTAAGATATGATTGTTTATGATCTTTTTTGTAAAGACCCGCAAATTTCAAGGAAATTTTTTTTTAATTTTCTTTGGAATTTTACAAGAGCGCAGCTTCAGACGGCACCTGATTCCGAGGCCCGGTGTGCCTGGAATCAATTTCCGAAGTTTGGCTCGGGTACGTTCAGTGAACGGACGAGCGGGTTTTTCTATCTTTTGAACCGGTGCCCGGAATCGAATTCTGAGGGCACCGATGAAATCGCAGCGCCGGTATTTGCTTAGAAACGCCTCTTCCGGAGTTGCGTTTGCTCAGACGTGGTTTTTAAATTTTGGGGCTTTAAGACAGAAATAAAATAAAATTTGTGCGAAAAAATTATTTTATTTCACTTAAGCTGGTTGGAAGCCACTTGAACTGAGTTAAAGAGGATAGGGTGCTATCCGGAAATATCCTACCCTCTTGGTAGGATATTTGTGAGGCAGGGCCCGCACGAGCCCCGCCGTTTCTTTCGCTAAGTAACGCACCCGCGAAAACCCGTCAAAGTAACTGAAAAGTCAACCGACGCGTTTTCTTTATTTCTTAACAGACCATTTAATTGGGCGGTTTATTTCGTGAATTAAATGGGCTGTTTCATTCATTGAATTAATTCAACGAATTTAATGGGTCGTTACTTACGCGTTTTGCGTTTGTTGGCAAAATAATAAAATAGACAAACCTGTCTATTTTGGAGGATCCTCCTGTTGTGGGAGATCCTCTAAACCTCCACCCTCCCCGCGAAGAACGTGAAGAACACGAAGAACGCGAAGAACGCCGGAACCGGAATTCGACGACGCACGATCCGCGACGTCAACAAACTTTTCCGCGACCTTCTCCTTCTTCTTCTACGGCGCCTCTTCTTCCGCGGCGGACCTACGATCAGCGGTTAAAGGTGAGAATCGAATCTTCTAATTCTCCCCTTTTTTATAATTCGATATCAACGGATTTAAATTAATTAAATCCATTTGATCTTGATCCGGAGATCGTCGGCGCGACATTTTTCCCGCAGTGCGACGAACGTCTCCTCCGCAGCGACGCGACGATCCCCTCCTTCCGCGATGAGCGATTCCGCGACGTCCTCACGTCCGACGACGACAAGGTAAGGGTTGTTGGAGTATTTTATTCCCCGTGTTTATTCTTTTAAAATAAAGAACCTGATCTCCGAACAATTTTAATTTAATTAAAATTTTTGTTGATTATTTTCTTTTCCTCCCGTTGTTTATGATTAACGCGGAGGGTGCGGATCTAACGAACAAGACCCAGCAACCCTCCGCCGATCTTTTGTTGTGCGGATTTGGCGGATGACGACGAACCGTGCGGCAAGGGAGATCCGTTGATCCCGCAGTGAAGATCGGCCCCCGGGAGGAGCAACGACGCAGACGGGAGGCAAAACGGGCCACCGGAGCAACTCCGGCGGCCGGAGGCGGCGGCGCCCGGCGCGCCGCCGTGGAGGAGATCCGCCGCGGCTGAAGCCGCGGCCGCGCGGAACCGGGGAGGGACGCGGCGGCCCGGCCGTGTCCGCGTGACAGGCGGCCCCCCGCGGGGCCGCGTTCCACCTAAGCCGCGGGTCAAACCCGCGGCGCCCCTTCGGCCGCTCGGCCGAAGCCGAGCCGGCCGGTCCGGTCGGCCGGGCCGCGCCCAGGCCGCGCCCAGGCTGGACCGGACCCGGCCTAGCCGGGTTGGGCCGGGTCGTGCCTACCCGGTTCGGGTCGACCCGGTTCGGCCGACCCAGGGGTGATTCGGGCCGGGTCGCCCCGGGCCCAGAACCCCCGTTTTCGGGCCTTCTTCGGTCTTTTACCCATATCTTGGGCCTGAGAGCTCCGTTTGACGAACCGTCAGCGTCTACGCGATCCTTGGATCGATACGGTCGTTTCGGTATATTATACTCAAGGTTTCGGAATACTTTGGGTTCGGCCGGGTTGGTTCGTACACGAAACCAACAGGGCCCTCGGAGCGGAAACGCTCATAACTTGAGCTACGGACGTCCGATCGACGTACCGTCAGCTGTGGTAGTTTCCTCTAAGTGAGACGGAACTTTTGGCATACTCCGCCCGAGGATCGGATACAGGCGGAGTACGGTCGGGTTGGTTTTGCCCTAAAAACCAACCGGGCCCCTGGGACGAAAATGCCAATAACTCTCAGACCGGGCGTCCGATTGACGCACCGTCTGTTGCGTTGAGATCCTGTTGTCGATACGGAACTTTTGGATACATCAACTTCGGACTACGTGTCAGTTGATGTATCAGCCTCTCAGCTCGTGGAGCGGACCCTCCTAAACGAGCTCGCTATGTGCGGGAACCCTAGCGCTGGCTGTGACTTCGACGACAGAGCAGAGATCCTCCGTGGACTGCGACGACGGCAGAGCAGAGATCCTCAGTGGACTGCGACGACGGCAGAGCAGAGATCCTTCGTGGACTGCGGCGACGACTGTGCAGAGATCCTCAGTGGACTGCGTCGACTACTGCACTCAGCGATCCTACGTGGATCAGTGCTACAGGTTCTGTGTGAGCCCGATCCTATGTGGGTCCTTACTACCGGTTCTGTGTGAGCCACTGCCTACAGGTTCTGTGTGAGCCCGATCCTGTGTGGGCCTTTTGCGGGGGTTAGTACCTATCGATCCTTCATGGGTCCGACGACTTAGATGGATCAGTGATCATCTTTGACGTCATCTGAAAAAGTATACCTGGTTGAGCTGAATCTTATGTTACTCTCCTTTGTGGTTTGTGTTGAACTATCCTTTGTAGATTTACTGTTTACTCTCCTTGTGGATTTGAGTCTTGCTTTCCTGCGTGGATTGAGTTGTTCTTGAGCTCGTGAGCAGAGCTAGAATTGGGGTCTTAGGTATATGTATGGGCATATACCTAAGTCGAGTCAGATGTTACTTCGTGATTGCATCTTTCTTTTGTGATATATCCTTTGTGGATTTCGGGAGACCTTCGGGGGTCTCGGGGTCCTTACTGAGTAGCTTATACTCACCCCTGCACGGGCTATGCCCGCACCTTGTTGTGTTGGATGCAGACGACAGGCAGCGCTGATCTCGGTTGGGGCGTGGAGCAGGACGGTACCTGGAGGTGGACCACTGGGCGGGACGTGCTCGGAGCGGACGTGGGACCCGAGGAGCCTGGAGGCTATCTGTACCCACCCTTCAGGTGGGATTGCCAGTGGACGACACGAGTACGCCGTCTTTTCTTCAGTTTCTGTTCTTTACTTTTTCAGTTGTACTTTCAGTTGGGCTTGTATTCCGGCCCCCTTTACTTTTCTGCACTTGTAGTTAGCTTCCGCTTGCTGACTCTGTGGTGGTTGTTACTTATAAAGGCAATGCCTTCCCTGTTTACCGGGATTTTACGCCTTGGTGCTAGTCGCCAGCCCCTGGCCTATGGAAGGCAGGCTTGGGGTAGTCACGGCACGGGCCCCGAGGTCGGGTCGTGACAAATTGGTATCAGAGGTGGTCGGTTCTACCGCAGACTCTGATCGTCTTTTCTTTCTATATGAAGCAATAGTGTTTAGTGTATTGAGTGTGGTTATCAGTTCAGGGAGCCCAGTGTTGGTGCGGCGGCCGACGTATCCGTACACCAGGACCCTGACTCCTGATTTCCGACTTAATGCATGAAAACATTGATTGCGTGTGTGTTTCAAGTTTTCTTCGTGATTACTTGTGTCAGCTCACCGGGTATACTGATCTGCTTCATGAAAGTCTCAAGTTTTCCTTGTGATTACTTCTGCCAGCTCACCAGGTATACTGTTCTGACTGTGGTGATCTTGTTCTCCTTTTCAGGATGGCCCCGCGACGACAGCCAGCTAGGGTTCCGAGTGTAGAGCGCGACGGCAGCCCACCGAGCGATGAGGCCTCGGTGCAGGGCCCTTTGCCAGCAGTGGCACCGGCGGTAGCTATACCCGCCGAGCCACCGATGCTACCAGTACCCGACGCTGACGATGCACGTCGCCTCAGGGCACTGCATGAGTTTCAGAGCCAGCGACCGCCCAGGTTTCGCGGCGAGGCGGACCCCCAGGCCGCCGAGGACTGGCTAGAGGCGGTGGTACGGATCTTTAGGCTAGTGAGGACACCAGCGGATCTCATGGTGATTCTCGCGGAGAGCCTCCTGCAGGCGGCGGCAGGACGATGGTGGAGCTTGATGCTCCAAGTTCACGATGAGGCATCCTTGCTCTGGACGGACTTCGAGAGCCTCTTCCGCTCTGAGTTCGTCCCGGCCACCCTTCGAGCGGTGCGCATCCAGGAGCTTCTCCAGCTGCGCCAGGGCAGCATGACGGTCGCTCAGTACGCGGCGAGGTTCACTGACCTATCTCGCTACTCGACCGACATGGTACGTGACCCCTTCTTCCGGGCCCGGACCTTCGAGCAGGACTTGCGACAGGAGATTCGGGCGTCGCTAATCTCCCTCAGCATTCCGACCCAGGTGGGAGTACTGGAGCGAGCCCTCCTGATCGAGAGCTTCCTGGCAGAGCCTTCTTCAGCGGCGAGACCTAGCGCAGGGCGGCAGGTAGCTGAGTCTTCGGCAGCAGGTAGCCGACGGATGACTCTCGGGTCCAGGCAGACCAGACCCCCACGCAGACGGCCTCAGGACACCGGCTCAGCAGTGCGGGGCACACAGCGGAGTGCCAGCCTTCCGAGAGGCAGGCTGTGCTACTCCTGCGGCGGGCAGGGTCACATGGCTCGTGACTGCCCGACTCGCCGATCAGAGGAGCAGCAGACGGTGGAGGGGCCACCCAGGCATAGGCAGAGGGTCGACCGTGGCGGTCCGCAGGGAGGAGGCAGACGAGGCAGAGGAGCTGGCCGAGCAGCGGGTGGTGGGCGACGCTTCCAGGCTCTACCCCCACCACCACCAGGAGGGCCACCTCGACCACAGGGAGCTGGCGGGCAGGGGCAGGCCCAGCTCCAGGCAGTGGAGGCCTACGACCCCAACATGCCCGAGATGATTCGAGGTACGATCTGTGTCTATTCCACCCTTGCTGCAGTACTTATAGACACAGGAGCGAGTCACTCTTTCATAGCCTCTGCCCTTGTTCGGAGCTCGGAGATTCCGACTGAGCCGTTGGCTCGATCCTTACGGCTAGAGACTACTACGGGAGCAGACTCGACGATTACGCACTGGTGCCGGCAGTGTGAGCTTACTCTAGGAGGCGAGAGCTTCTGCTGGGATCTCCTTGTAGCGGCGTCGAGGCCTTACGACGTCATCTTGGGCATGGATTGGCTATCCACGGTTCATGCCCAGATCGACTGTTTTTGGCGCAAGGTGCGATGCGTTCGCACCGACGGGAGCAGGTTTACCTTCACCGGCGAGAAGGGAACCTTTGCAGCACAGGATGGACTTCCGCGGAGGAGAGTGCAGCCCATCTCTCATCAGTTGGCTAGCCTCATCCTAGGAGCAGTGGACGTGCGGAGTCCAGCTTTTCCTGCAGTGGTGGACCAGTACGTGGACGTCTTTCCCGACGACGTTCCAGGGCTACCTCCTCATAGAGAGGTTGACTTTTACATCGACTTGTACCCCGGGATAGCCCCGATATCTACTCCAGCATATCGGATGGCCCCCGCCGAGCTTCGGGAGCTGCGGGTACAGTTGGAGGACTTGTAGAGCAAGGGGTTTATCCGACCCAGTGTTTCACCCTGGGCTTCCCCGATTTTGTTCGCCAAGAAGGCGGACGGGAGCTTGCGACTGTGTGTCGACTATCATCGCCTGAACCAGGTGACAGTGAGGAACAAGTATCCACTACCACAGATTGATGACCTCTTCGATCAGCTCAAGGGAGCGCGGTGGTTCTCGAAGATAGACCTCTGGTCAGGCTATCATCAGCTCAGAGTTCGAGACGAGGACGTGCAGAAGACGGCCTTCAGGTGTCGGTATGGCCATTATGAGTTCTTGGTTGTGTCGTTCGGCGTAACCAATGCTCCAGCAGTGTTCATGAGCCTCATGAACAGGATCTTCCAGCCATACCTCGACCAATTTTTCGTGGTCTTCATTGACGACATTTTGGTATACTCGACGACTGAGGAGGAGCATGCCTACCACCTGGGAGTTGTGCTAGACACGCTCCGAGAGCACCAGCTTTATGGCAAGCTCTCAAAGTGCCAGTTCTGGTTACGTGAGGTCCACTTCTTGGGGCACGTCATCTCTGAGGCGGGAGTTGCAGTGGATCCCGCAAAGATCGAGGCAGTGCTACCTTGGGAGCCACACAGGAGCGTGACGGAGGTGCGGAGCTTCTTGGGCCTAGCCGGATACTATCGGAGATTCGTGCCAGACTTCTCCAGAGTTGCGGCACCACTCTCAGCGTTGACGAAGAAGGGGAAACCCTTCGTGTGGTCAGACAGATGTCAGCAGAGCTTCGAGGAGCTGAAGCAGAGGTTGACCAGCGCACCTATCTTGAGGTTGCCTGAGGAGGGAGTTAGATACGTAGTTTACTGCGATGCGTCAGGGACTGGACTCGGGTGCGTCCTGATGCAGGAGCGGGCCCTGATCGCCTACGGATCACGTCAGTTGAGGCCGCATGAGCAGAACTACGCCACTCATGACCTGGAGTTAGCAGCATTGGTCTTCGCTCTGAAGACTTGGCGGCACTATCTGATGGGCGAGCGCTTCACAGTCTTTTCTGACCACCAGAGTCTCAGGTATATCTTCTCTCAGAAGGAACTGAACCTGAGACAGCGGAGATGGCTTGAGTTCCTCCAGGACTATGACTTTGAGATAGTCTATACTCCTGGGAAGAGGAACGTGGTAGCCGATGCCCTCACCAGGAGGACGGGCATTCAACTACTTGAGGAGGCGACGGAGCAGCTAGCCTCCTTACAGATATCATTCGTGGATAGAGACGGAGCAGCCTTTCTTCAGTCTCTCACAGTCTCTCCTCCACTTCTACAGTGGGTCAGAGAGGCTCAGCATGGGGACGCTGACTGTGAGACCCGGCATGCACTGATATCCTCAGGTCAGGCGCCTGATGGTTTCTCCCTTGGAGCAGAGCACGACATCCTTTTCAGAGGATGTACCTTCGTACCAGTCGCTTTACGAGAGGAGGTGCTGAGAGAGTTTCACACTTATCCCTTGGCAGTGCATCCCGGAGTGGCGAATATGTACCAGGATCTCAGACGACAGCACTGGTGGTCGGGCATGAAGAAAGTTGTGGCAGAGTTCGTTTCACGATGCCTCACCTGCCAGCAGGTGAAGGCAGAGCATCATGTACCAGCAGGCTTGGTACAGCCCTTGGAGGTCCCGGAGTGGAAGTGGGACGGCATATCTATGGACTTCGTGACTGGACTTCCACGCACTTCCAGAGGTCACGACTCCATTTGGGTGATTGTCGACCGACTCACCAAGTCGGCACACTTCTTACCCATCAGAGAGCAGGGCTCAGTGGAGAGCTTGGGACCTCTTTACGTCCAGGAGATCGTACGGCTTCACGGTGTGCCATCGTCTATCGTCTCCGATCGAGGTGCTCGTTTCACTTCCCGACTTTAGAAGGGGTTGCAGGAGGTGTTCGGGACGCGGCTCCATCTGAGCACAGCCTTCCACCCTCAGACGGATGGTCAAACGGAGAGGACCATACAGACACTCAAGGACATGCTCCGTGCATGTGTTCTCGACTTTGGTCGCAGCTGGGAGGACCACCTACCCTTGGTGGAGTTCGCGTACAACAACAGCTACCACTCCACCATCGGGATGGCACCATACGAGGCGTTGTACGGCAGACCCTGCAGATCACCATTGTGCTGGACAGACCCTGGGGAGTCAGCACTCGTGGGACCAGAGATGGTCCGAGCCATGACAGAGAAGGTACAGATCATCCAGGAGAGGATGAGGACAGCTCAGAGCCGGCAGAAGTCATATGCTAACAGGAGGCGGAGGCCACTAGAGTTCGAGGATGGCGACCACGTCTTTTTGCGTGTCTCACCTCGACGTGGTTTACGGTGATTTGGCCGAGGCGACAAGTTGTCCCCACGCTTCATCGGGCCTTTCCAGGTCCTCAGCAGGATAGGAGAGGTGGCTTATCGCCTGGGTCTACCACCTCAGTTGCACCGGGTGCACGACGTCTTTCACGTGTCTCAGCTGAGGAGATATGTGCACGACCCGACACACATCATCGACTTTGGGGAGCTGGACGTGGACGATGGGGCGACTTTTGCGGAGGTCCCAGTGGAGATCGAGGATCTACAAGAGCGGGTCCTACGTGGGAGGTCGATCCCTCTTGTGCGCGTCAGATGGCAGCACGGGAACCTCCAGGAGAGCACTTGGGAGCGGGAGGCTCAGATGCGTGCTCAGTACCCCCATTTGTTCCCCTAGTTTTTGATGTATCTTTACGGGGACGTAAATCCCTGAGGTGGGAGTAATGTAAAGACCCGCAAATTTCAAGGAAATTTATTTTTAATTTTCTTTGGAATTTTACAAGAGCGCAGCTTCAGACGGCACCGGATTCCGAGGCCCGGTGTGCCCGGAATCAATTTCCGAAGTTTGGCTCGGGTATGTTCAGTGAACGGACGAGCGGGTTTTTCTATCTTTTGAACCGGTGCCAGGAATCGAATTCTGAGGGAACCGATGAAATTGCAGCGCCGGTATTTTCTTATAAACGCCTCTTCCGGAGTTGCGTTTGCTCAGACGTGGTTTTTAAATTTTGGGGCTTTAAGACAGAAATAAAATAAAATTTGTGCGACAACTTTATTTTATTTCACTTAAGCTGCTTGGAAGCCACTTGAACTGAGTTAAAGTGGATAGGGTGCTATCCGGAAATATCCTACCCTCTTGGTAGGATATTTGTGAGGTGGGGCCCGCACGAGCCCCGCCATTTCTTTCGCTAAGTAACGCACCCGCGAAAACCCGTCAAAGTAACTGAAAAGTCAACCGACGCGTTTTCTTTATTTCTTAACAGACCATTTAATTGGGCGGTTTATTTCGTGAATTAAATGGGCTGTTTCATTCGTTGAATTAATTCAAAGAATTTAATGGGTCGTTACTTACGCGTTTTGTGTTTGTTGGCAAAATAATAAAATAGACAAACTTGTCTATTTTGGAGGATGCTCCTGTTGTGCGAGATCCTCTAAACCTCCACCCTCCCCGCGAAGAACGCGAAGAACGCGAAGAACGCGAAGAACACGAAGAACGCCGGAACCAGAATTCGACGACGCACGATCCGCGACGTCAACAAACTTTTCCGCGACCTTCTCCTTCTTCTTCTACGGCGCCTCTTCTTCCGCGGCGGACCTACGATCAGCGGTTAGAGGTGAGAATCGAATCTTCTAATTCTCCCCTTTTTTATAATTCGATATCAAAGGATTTAAATTAATTAAATCCGTTTGATCTTGATCCGAAGATCGTCGGCGCGACGTTTTTCCCGCAGTGCGACGAACGTCTCCTCCGCAGCGACGCGACGATCCCCTCCTTCCGCGATGAGCGATTCCGCGACGACCTCACGTCCGACGACGACAAGGTAAGGGTTGTTGGAGTATTTTATTCCCCGTGTTTATTCTTTTAAAATAAAGAACCTGATCTCCGAACAATTTTAATTTAATTAAAATTGTTGTTGATTATTTTCTTTTCCTCCCGTTGTCTATGATTAACGCGGAGGGTGCGGATCTAACGAACAAGACCCGGCAACCCTCCGCCGATCTTTTGTTGTGCGGATTTGGCGGACGACGAAGAACCGTGCGGCAAGGGCGATCCGTTGATCCCGCAGTGAAGATCGGCCCCCGAGAGGAGCAACGGCGCAGACGGGAGGCAAAACGGGCCCCCGGAGCAACTCCGGCGGCCCGCGGAAGGTGGCGGCGCCCGGCGCTCCGCCGTGGAGGAGATCCGCGGCGGCGGAAGCCGCGGCGGCGGCGGCCGGTTCCACGGCCTCACGGAACCGGGGATGGACGCGGCGGCCCGGCCGCGTCCGCGTGACAGGCGGCCCCCCGCGGGGCCGCGTTCCACCTAAGCCGCGGGTCAAACCCGCGGCGCCCCTTCGGCCGCTCTGCCGAAGCCGAGCCGGCCGGTCCGGTCAGCCGGGCCGCGCCCAGGCCGGACCGGACCCGGCCTAGCCGGGTCGGGCCGGGTCGTGCCAACCCGGTTCAGGTCGAACCGGTTCGGCCGACCCAGGGGTGATTCGGGCCGGGTCGCCCCGGGCCCAGAACCCCCGTTTTCGAGCCTTCTTCGGTCTTTTGCCCATATCTTGGGCCTGAGACCTCCGTTTGACGAACCGTCAGCGGCTACGCGATCCTTGGATCGATACGGTCGTTTCAGTATATTATACTCAAGGTTTCGTAAGACTTTGTGTTCAGCCGGGTTGGTTCGTACACGAAACCAACAGAGCCCTCGGAGCGG
The DNA here is from genome assembly GCA_963277665.1 of Viscum album. Lineage (NCBI taxonomy): Eukaryota > Viridiplantae > Streptophyta > Magnoliopsida > Santalales > Viscaceae > Viscum > Viscum album. Next base: position 1,707,407,986 of record OY728165.1, on the reverse strand, counting down.
AAACGCTCATAACTTGAGCTACGGATGTCCGATCGACGTACCGTCAGCTGTGGTAGTTTCCTCTAAGTGAGACGGAACTTTTGGCATACTCCGCCCGAGGATTGGATACAGGAGGAGTACGGTCGGGTTGGTTTTGCCCTAAAAACCAACCGGGCCCCTGGTACGAAAATGCCAATAACTCTCAGACCGGGCGTCCGATTGACGCGCCGTCTGTTGCGTTGAGATCCTGTTGTCGATACGGAACTTTTGGATACATCAACTTCGGACTACGTGTCAGTTGATGTATCAGCCTCTCGGCTCGTGGAGCGGACCCTCCTAAACGAGCTCGCTCTGTGCGGGAACCATAGAGCTGGCTGTGACTTCGACGACAGAGCAGAGATCCTCCGTGGACTGCGACGACGGCAGAGCAGAGATCCTCAGTGGACTGCGACGACGACAGAGCAGAGATCGTTCGTGGACTATGGCGACGACTGTGCAGAGATCCTCAGTGGACTGCGTCGACTACTGCACTCAGCGATCCTACGTGGATCAGTGCTACAGGTTCTGTGTGAGCCCGATCCTATGTGGGTCCTTACTACCGGTTCTGTGTAAGCCACTGCCTACAGGTTCTGTGTGAGCCCGATCCTGTGTGGGTCTTTTGCGGGGGTTAGTACCTATCGATCCTTCGTGCGTCCGACGAATTAGATGGATCAGTGATCATCGTTGACGTCATCTGAAAAAGTATACCTGGTTGAGCTGAATCTTATGTTACTCTCCTTTGTCGTTTGTGTTGAACTATCCTTTGTGGATTTACTGTTTACTCTCCTTGTGGATTTGAGTCTTGCTTTCCTGCGTGGATTGAGTTGTTCTTGAGCTCGTGAGCAGACCAAGAATTGGGGACTTAGGTATATGTATGGGCATATACCTAAGTCGAGTCAGATGTTACTTCGTGATTGCATCTTTCTTTTGTGCTATATCCTTTGTGGATTTCGGGAGACCTTCGGGGGTCTCGGTGTCCTTACTGAGTAGCTTATACTCACCCCTACACGGGCTATGCCCGCACCTTGTTGTGTTGGATGCAGACGACAGACAGCGCTGATCTCGGTTGGGGCGTGGAGCAGGACGGTACCTGGAGGTGGACCACTGGGCGGGACGTGCTCGGAGCGGACGTGGGACCCGAGGAGCCTGGAGGCTATCTGTACCCACCCATCAGGTGGGATTGTCAGTGGACGACACGAGGCCGCCGTCTTTTCTTCAGTTGCTGTTCTTTACTTTTTCAGTTGTACTTTCAGTTGGGCTTGTATTCCGGCCCCCTTTACTTTTCTGCACTTGTAGTTACCGTCCGCTTGCTGACTCTGTGGTGGTTGTTACTTATAAAGGCAATGCCTTCCCTGTTTACCGGGATTTTATGCCTTGGTGCTAGTCGCCAGCCCTTGGCCTATGGAAGGCGGGCTTGGGGTAGTCACGGCACGGGCCCCGAGGTCGGGTCGTGACATTTTTGTACATGTATATATCATTTCATTGTGATATTTGTGGGACCGATATATATCTTCAATGAATTGGGTAATGATTTATATCTCATGGGATAGGAATGGATGGAAATGGAAATGTGCTCTGTCAGTAATTTAAGGCCATAACGAGGATATATTACTGATGACATGACTATAGCAGAAAACATTTTATATGATTATGAGTCTTCCAAAATTTTATTTCCTAATCCAATGTTATGTTTTCATGGATTATGTTGTCTATTTATTTCTAGTTCATGTCCTTTGAAATGCCATGCATTATACCAGGACTCATGTATACGATCAATGATATGAAAGGTATGGGATTATATTATAATTATCATGTTATTATAACCTAATGATTATGATTATGATTACATATCTCTCTTTTTAAACATTAATGAGAATTTTCGCTCACCCGTTTTTATGTTTTCTTCCATAGGATATGATGATATGTATTCTGATTGATGTGTCTAAGAAGGGAGATAGTAAAGAAAACCCTAGTGGGAGATAATGTATCTCATTTATATAATTTTTTTATGTTTTCAATGACACTATACTATTAATATATTTTGGAATCTAGTTGTATAATGTTTAATATATTCTGAAAATGTAATGTAATGTTAATGTATGTCATGACTATGTCATTATAGTGGATATATAAGGAAATGTTTAGTTAAATTTGGAAACTATGATGATAAGACCTTTGTGAGAACCCTATGGATAGGTCTCGGGGTAAGTCAAAAGATATGTAATAGTATAGGAAAATATCCTTGAATTTTGGTAATGGATAGTGAGAATGGTTTCCTAGAAATAAAATAATGTCTTAATACTATAAGAGGATGTGGCTCTAGAATAGATGTACATAGGCGCAAAAAATCCTAAAAGTTGTTCTTTTCTTGACTTGTGATAATCTAGTACATAAAAACAAGCCGTATTACACACCTATTTTGACACTCCCGAGGGATATGTTTTTGGAATTCGCAACTCTTCATGAACCATCATGAATGATTTAAAGAGAAATTGTCTATGAATGAACTAGTATAATAATAAGGTGTATAGTTAAGGAATAAAATGAAGAATTGGATTTCAAAAATGATTGTAAGCTGTTATATTTCATTGGTAATGGGGAATAAGAAGAAAATAATTCAACTCCCATGATTTAGTGCTACATGTGTAAGGATAGATATCATTATTCTAACAACTACCGAAAACCAAGGGCTTGTAATGATGATAAAAGTTAGAATCATCATAATACGATGGAAAATGGGATATCTAATGAAATCACTATTTTAGACAACTATTGTGATAATGATGTAATGAATGGTATAATTTCCATTCACTTTAGAACTGTTAATAACATAATTGATTCTAGATCAAACCACACTTTTATATGTGTTGGGTCTGAATCTACGGATTCCACACAAGAGGGGGGGTGAATTGTGTCTTTTCAAAATTATTACAATCTCTTCAATTTAGACAAATTCTGTCCACTATGCTTTAGCACAATTAAATATGCAGCAGAAAAAGTAAAAGCATGAACACACTGATGTATAGTGGTTCGGGGAACAGAAGGCCCCTAGTCCACTCCACCAACGCTCAAATCCACGAGCTTGGCGATTTTCACTATCTGGTCCTCGTTTCCGCAGACCTGTCCACAACTGAGTACAGGCAGTTGACACCTTTACAAGTTTCAGGCAAACACAGCCTTCCTGGTTCAAACACGAACCCACACAGCTTAGAACGAGAAGCTGATCACTCAAAAAATAAAAAGGGTTTCGATAAAGAAAACACTTCTCCAGTTGTTCTTCATAATTGCAACAGAATGCAATTGACAGTAGATAGATCGTCGTCTTCAGAAAATAATGATCTGTAATCAAAACAGTTCTGAGTCGATCCAGTTGCAATAGATATTACAAGAAACTTCACAACTTCAGCAGCAGTAGATTCACAACAGATAGTCGATGTAGAACACGTGAATCTGCTATCAAGATCTTCCTTCGATAATAAAGGTTTTACACTTCTTCTCGATCACCAGAAAAGAACGCCTTCACACAGTCTCTGTTTCTTGCTCGTTAAAAGATCAATCTATATATTTCATACACTTTCCTGTGTATATATATATATGAAGTTTCCAAGATAGAACATATATTCAAATCTGAGAAAATCTTTCGCATAAATAGATCCATGAAAATCTCCTTTAGATTCGCGATATTAAATAACAGAGCCGTTGTAACTTCCCAGAAGAATCGGCACAAAAAGCTCCGTTTTAAATCAATCATTAATCCGTTGAAAATCATCTTTGATTCCGTCAAAGTCATACTTAAGAATCGGCTCGAAATCCGCTTAATAATCCGCCTGTTTGACCAATGCAAAAAGGAAATATCGTCTGTCAAAAATATCCTGACGCCAAACGTAGGTTTGATGACGTGGCTCCAAACGTAGGGTTCACAAAAGTAAGGTTTACAAACGTAAGGTTCACAAACATAAGGTTGAACATACATATTTTCTCTTCAGCATTCAAACGTAGGGTTGATCATCCATACTTTGTCTTGCTTCAACTCTCCAAAGAACGTACGATTGATTATAAAAGTAAGGTTGATGATCCATACTTTTGAGAAACAAACTCCACACTGAAAACTAACGTACGGTTTCTCTTCCATACTTGTCTAACAACAAAAACGTAAGGTTCCTTCCAAACGTAATGTTCTTCTTCCATACTTTTCAACAACGTAAGGTTCATTAACCATACGTTTCAAAATAATGTAAGGTTCCTTAACCATACGTTTCTTTTAACATAATAAGAAAACTTTTCATCCATACGTTACGTTCATCAACGTAGGGTATGAACAGTGATTCCAGTACGCACTAAAACTGATCCCACACTACAGTGATTCCAGAACGCGCTAAAATTGATCTCGCGCTAAAACTGATCTTGGAATAAAATGAAGTATGAAATCTCGTTATATGAAATAAATAAATAAAATAAAATCCTGAAAAATACTCAACGAAATAATTAGTAAATAATTAAGGGTATTTGTGAGCATCAAAACCATCATAAAGAGACAGAGTATTATTTAAAATAATCTCCCCCTTTAAAAAACATTATTTTGAATTGTTTAAAAACAATACATTGCTCAACAATCTCCCCCTTTTTGATGATCACAAAACCCATAAAAATAATAGAACTAATTTAATTGCAATCTTTATTGAAAAATTAGTTTTATAAAATTTTAGAATTTTGAAAGGATTAAAACAATATTTAACTATAATAAAATTTCTCCCCCATAAAAATAAATTTTCAGCTAAAAATAGATAAAAGATAAATATCATATATATCCAAATTCTCCCATATATCCAAATTTCTTCATAGGAAACAAATGAATTTAAATGTTGTGTTTATCCAAATTCTCCCCCTTTTTGTGATATCAAAAAGAATGAAAAATTATGGATTTGAACACATTCAATATTGCACAGAACTATAAATAAATGCTATAATTAACTGTGTATGAATAAGTGAATTTGTTATACTGGTTAACCCAATCATAAATCAATAAAGAACAAAACAAAAAAAAAGAAACGAATTTTCATTCACAAGCTGTTATATATAAACGATTGTGATATACAGAGGAATCAAGGTTCATAGATAAGACAGGGAAAAAGGTTTCTATTTCCTTTGAAACGCGGTCTTTATCTCTGTAAACTGTTCCCTGAGCCTCTTCATCATCCCATCTCCTAACTTGATGATAAGATCTCTGTTCTCTTGAGTCATATGAATATCTTCAATCAAATTAACTCTGAAAAACTCATGCATTCTTTCTTCTTTTTCAACAAAAGAGCCAGTTTTTCTGATAACTGATTCAAAAGAATCCTAATCGGTTTCTCTCCAGATGTCAACTAATCCACTAAAAATTTCTGATTATCTAGCAAAACTGACAAAGGGGCACTATTACACTGAAGATCGTGTAATCTGTCACTCGTATTGCTCAGTGCTCCAGTAATTTCTTGAAATCTCCTAATCAAATCAGGTGAAGAGCCTGATCCACTCACAGCACTGTTTGCAATAAACTCAAATTTATTCTCCATGTAAATCTTCAACTCAGACAAATCATCTTTCTTTACCATCTCTGATTTTAACTGATCAACAGCATGCATCATATCAGTCTTAAACAAATCTACTTCCTGTCTTGAAACAGTACATTCTTTCAGCTTCTGAAACTTCAGTTGCTCTAAGTCCAGAGAATTTCTGAGACTAACATTCTCAGATTCTAACTGAGAGATACGCTTGTACAACTCAACAACTTCTTCTTTTCTCGAATCAGGGGCATCCTGTGCTCGATTCTCATGTCCAGAATTAGGTTGATGAAGCAGGGAAAGTGGTAAAGAATCTGCATCCGACTGTTCTTTGTCCTTGTCCTGACAAGGTTGATCCACTGAACTATCTTTTGAAGCCTGTAACTCTTCCACTGAAAAATCTTCTTGAAGTACCTCTGTATTAGCTTCAGAAGTATGTTCATCACGAACAGTAGTCTCTCTGACTTCTACTGATTCTTGAGGTCCGGCCACTTCTTCACCAGGCACTGCCTCCATAAGTTGTTCTTGTTGAATTACTTTTTCAACAGCCACAGCAGCAGATTGAGGTTCTTCTTGAGTTTCTGTTTGAGCTGCTGGTTCCTCTATCGGTGCAGTCTGCTCCACAACAGCTTCTCTCACAAATGAATAAGAAATTACCGGTTCAGAGGATTTCAAGGCAGGAGAGATAACTTCTTCATCAATTGACCTCTTCTTCTAGATTGAAGTCCTTCTTGACTTCTCTCTTCCTCAACATCATCCATCTCAAAACGAATTCTCCTTGCCACTGTACTAACTCTTGATTCTGCTTGTCCCTCCTTGGACTTAGCCGGTTGAGCCTGAGCACTCTCCGAGTTTTCCTCAGCTCCAACAGGTAAGAGTTTTCCTTTAATTTTGCTCCAGAAGTATCCTACTTTCCTCAAAGTTCCAGCATTAAAAACATTACTGTGGTGACATTTCACCCCAGCATCTACCAATCTAATCATTCCTCTTTTAAACAAAAACAAAGAAATGAACCTTCCATAAGGGAAAAAGGTCATTCTTACTTCACTCTGACAGAAGTAACTCAGATATCTTATCATTAACCGAGGAAAATTAAACTTAATATCACACATCAGAAGATACATTATGTACATGTCCGGGTATAGGATTTTCTCCATCTCAGCCATTCTTGGTGCTAAACCAGTCTGAACAAATTTTACCAAAATTTTCTGATCGGGCTCCAAATCCTTAATAAACATCTTCTTTATCACTCTGGTTCCAAACAGAAAAGAAATAATGTCTTCAGACTTATGTACAGAATCTCCAATATTCCGTAAATCGAAATGAAAAACTCCTTCATGAGGGCAGTTAAGAATTTGACTTATCTCTACAGATGTTATTGAAAAGTCCTTATCCTCTATTTGAGCCAATAAACTATCCTCCGTATCTCCAAGGCTAAACTGAACAGTTCTAAAGAAATGTCTCATTTCTGCCTCATATAGAAACTCAGAATTTGCACTATTAAAAGCTTGCTCAAGGCTTTGAAACGACAATGCTTGCTTCAACAGTAAATTAGTTTCAAACAGCCACTCTAAATCTATGACTTTACCTTGCAGTATTTTCCGACCTACTACCTTAGGTTTCTTTGCAGCACTGCTCTCGGCTTCATCTGGACGCTTAGTCTTTGCCATTCCAACAATGATTTCTAAAGGTTCGTAAGTTTAGGGTTTGAAGATTCAGAAAAGGGTTTTGGAGCGGATGTGCGGTTTTAGGTTTTCGAAAGGGTTTCCGAAAAAGGTGAAGCAGTTTAGAAGGTGAAACGGTTCTGACAGCCTTGATTCCCATGTAATCACTAATCATTACTTTTATTTAAAACAAAATAAAATTACTTATAGCGGGAAACAGAAATTAAGCAGAATTCGAAAACAGAATAAGATAAAAAAAAAACTATTTAAAATTAAATAAACCTAACTCCCCCTTAATAAATTCAAACCTTTCCGTGGGAAGTGGTTTAGTAAAAATATCTGCTAATTGATTTTCTGTATTTACAAATTCTAAAAATATATTCTTTTTAAATACATGATCTCTTAAAAAGTGATGTCTTATATCAATGTGCTTAGTTCTAGAATGACTAATATGATTTTTTGAAATATTAATTGCACTAGTATTATCACATAAAATAGGTGTATTATTGAAATTTAATCCAAAGTCCATAAGAGTGTTTTTCATCCACAACACCTGTGCACAGAAACTACATGCAGACACATATTCTGCCTCGGCTGTTGACAGGGCAACTGAGTGTTGTTTCTTAATAGACCATGATACTAAAGACTTTTCTAAAAAGCGACATGTTCCTGAAGTACTCTTCCTATCTAATCTACAGCTTCCAAAGTCAGCATCTGAATATGAAATTAAATTAAAATCAGAGGTTTTTGGATAAAGCAGAGATTGATAAATAGTACGTTTTAAATATCTAAAAATTCTTTTAACAGTAGTTAAATGGGATTCTTTGGGATTTGATTGAAATCGAGCACAAAGACATACTGAATACATTATATCGGGTCTACTAGCAGTAAGATATAACAAACTACCAATCATACCTCTATATAACTTGTTGTCCACTGATTTTCCAGTTTCATCCAAATCAAGTTTTATATTAGTACACATAGGAGTTGTAAATGGCTTGCTGTTTTCAAGTCCAAATTTCTTAAGTAAATCAGTAATGTATTTGCATTGATTTAAAACATTTCCAAAATCTTTTTGAAATATTTAAAGACCCAAAAAGAAATTTAATTCTCCCATCATACTCATTTCAAATTCTTTTTGCATTAATTCTGAAAATTCATGACAAATAATTTTATTGGTTGATCCAAAAATTACATCATCAACATAAATTTGTACCAACAAAACATTATTTTTGACAGTTTTCTTAAAGAGTGTTGGATCTGCCAGTCCAACAGTAAAATCATTTTTCAAAAGAAAAGAACGTAGTCTTTCATACCAAGCTCTAGGTGCTTGTTTAAGGCCATAAAGTGATTTAGTAAGTTTGAAAACAGAATCTGGTTTTTGAGAATTTTCAAAACCAGGAGGTTGCTCAACATAAACTTCCTCCATTAAATAACAATTTAAAAAGGCAGATTTAACATCCATCTGAAATAATTTAAAATTCATGTAAGATGCATAGGCTAAAAGGATTCTAATGGCTTCTAACCTGGCTACAGGTGCAAAGGTCTCATCATAATCTATTCCTTCTTCTTGATTATATCCTTTAGATACTAATCTTGCTTTATTTCTAGTTATTATCCCTTGATCATCCTGTTTATTCCTAAAGACCCATTTAGTTCCTATTACTGGATAATCATGTGGTCTTTCAACTAATTCCCAAACCTTATTTCTCTTGAACTGGTTCAATTCATCCTGCATTGCTATTACCCAGCTCTCATCATCTAAGGCTTCTTCTATGGTCTTAGGTTCTTGTTGGGATAGGAAAGCAGAGAATTCAACTATGTTTCCAAGGTTTCTTCTAGTTTGAATACCAGTCTCTAAGTCACCTATCACAGATTCTAAAGGGTGATTCTTTAAGGTTCTAGACTGTCTAGGCATTGCATTCAAGGGTTCTTCAGTGTCATGTTCTTCTGAACTGGACTGAATTTCTTTTATATCATTTTCAAAATCATTCTTTAAATTCTCAAGTCTCATGTTTTCATTAGAATCAGGTTCATCTATTTGTTCTATCCTTTTCTCAAAAGGATCAGATTCATCAAATTTCACATGAACTGATTCTTCAACAATCCTTGACTTTTTATTATAGACTCTATAAGCTTTGGAGGTTGCAGAATATCCTAAGAAAATACCTTTATCAGATTTTGGATCAAATTTACCAAGATTATCTTTGGTATTCAAGATGTAAACCTTGCATACAAAAACTTTAAAGTAATTTACTTTAGGTTTTCTGTTATTCCATAGTTCATAGGGTGTCTTTTTCAAAATAGGTCTTATTAAAATTCTATTCATTATATAACAAGCTGTATTAACAGCTTCTGCCCAGAAATATATAGGTAGGCTATATTCATTTAACATAGTTCTAGCCATTTCTTGAATAGTTCTATTTCTTCTTTCTACAATCCCATTCTGTTGAGGTGTTCTTGGAGCAGAGAAGGTGTGTATAATACCCATGTTTGAGCAAAAGGAATTAAATTCCTGGTTCTCAAATTCTCCACCATGATCACTTCTCAATGAGATTATATTAAAACCTTTTTCATTTTGAATAGATTTACAAAAACCTTCAAATAAACTAATAGCTTCACTTTTAAATTTCAAAAAGAAAATCCAAGTAAATCTAGAATAATCATCAACTAATACATAAACATATAATTTACCAGCTAAACTTGCTACTCTTGAAGGTCCAAACAAATCCATATGGATAAGTTCTAGAGGTTTAGTTGTAGAAAATTTATTAACAGATTTGAATGATGATTTGTGTTGCTTGCCAAGCTGACATGCATCACAGAATCTGTCATTTTCAAATTTGATACTAGGCAAATCAGAAACTAGATGTTTCTTAGATAATTTATGTAAAGCATATATATTGCAATGACCAAGTCTTCTATGCCAGATCCAGGATTCACTTATATTAGCAGTTAAGCAGTTTACTTGTTGTTTACACAAGGAATACAAGTCCAAAGTATAAACATTATCAGTTCTGGGTGCTCTAAACTTAAACAGTTTATCTTTAGAAACAGTACAACTATTGTTAGTAAAATCAACAGTGTATCCATCATCACAGAGTTGAGAGATACTTATCAGATTGTGTTTTAACCCTTGTACATAAAGTACTTTGTTGACTGAGACTGTCTCTGGATCTCCAACTGTTCCAATACCAATAATCTTTCCTTTGGCATTGTCACCAAAGGTGACAAGTCCTCCTTCCTTTCGAGTAAGAGAAGAGAAATTAGCTGAAGTTCCACTCATGTGTCTTGAGCAGCCACTGTCCATATACCATATTTCTTTCTTTCTTTGATGACCTGTTACCTGCAAAGTCATTCAAACAAATTGCTTTGGTACCCATATTTTGTTGGGTCCAGGAGTGTTAGCAAGCAGTGATCTGGGTATCCAGATTTGCTTTGTTTTCTTAAAATTGATTGAATCATATAGATCATTGGAAATATAAGCTTTCTTAATTCCACATATTTGAGGTTGTCTTAGAAAACAGTTTTTAGCTATATGACCTTTTGTTCCACAGAAGTTACAAATAACCTATTTAGTGCTAGGAACAAAATAATTTTTGTATAACTTAGGTTTTTCTCCTTTACTTCCAATTCCAAACCTTTCCTTTTTAATTACAGTTTTTCCAAGTATCTCATTTAAGGTTTTTTCTCCTTTTGTAAAAACTAATGCAGCCTTTTTATAAGATTCTACTTCATCCTGTAGAGTTTTTATTTTTGATTCAAAATTAATTTTATTTGAGTCAGCAGAGTTTTATTTGTCAATTAATTCCTTATGTTGTTCTAGCAAAGTATTTCTCTCATCTGAAATAGCTTTATGCAAGTTCTTTATAGATTTATATTTTTTAAATAATGAGTCATACCTTTCTTCAAGCATATTGCAGTAAGCTGCAAGTTTTTTTTTTGAGAAGCTTGTTTCAGAGTTTGATTCATTATTTGAGTCAGAGGAGTAATATGAGTGTACCTCATCAGTTTTAGCCATGAAACACATATTTTCTTTTAAATTGTCTTCCTCCTTCTCTGAGCTTGATTCAGAAGAATTACTTGAGTCTTCAGAAACACTCCAAGTAGCTTTCATAGCTTTCTTGTCTTTCTGCTCATAATCATCTCTTTTGAAGAATTTCTTCTTCTTTGTATCTTTCAATTTTGGACAATCCGGTCTGATATGTCCCATCTTTTTGCATTCATAACATCTCACTTCCTTGCTATCCTTCTTGAAGGATTTCTTGAAGTCTTTCTTCTTACTGCAGAACTTTCTGAATTTTCTGGCTAGCTGAGCCAGTTCTTCATCCGAATTTGAAGAATCAGAGCTTTCTGATTTAGCACTTACTTCTCTGTTCTTCATCTTTCTATCCTTTTGTTGAGAAGTCACTTTCAAAGCAGTATTTTCCCTTTTTATGTAGACTTTATGCTCATTTACCTCATCTTTCATTTCAGCCTCGTACATCATCAATGTACCAATCAGCTCTCTCATAGTTAGATCTTTAACAGAAGTTGATTGTATGATTGCTGCAGAGATTCCATTCCATCGAGTAGGAAGTACTCTCAGTACCTTTAACGCTTGATCAGCCTGCTTGATTGGTTCTCCTAGAGCTGTTATATTATTGACAATTTCTGTCAATCTTCCATTCATCTGAGTGATGCTCTCTCCTTCAATCATTCTGAAAGTATCGAATTTTAATTTAGCAGTTGCATATCTCATCTGTCTTACATTATCTGTTCCTTCATATGCAACAGCTATTGTTTGCCACATTTCATATGCAGTCGGGCATTGAGATACTCTGTTAAATTCATCCGGTCCTAAAACACAGATGATTGCATTCATAGCTTTTGAATTCATGTCATACTCAGCCTCTATAGCAGCACTCCATGTATCGGGATTTTCAGGAATTTCATAGGGAGTCAGAATCTTTGAATAGACTCTGTAACCAAGATTTTTCAGATAAATAATCATACGTGATTTCCAGCAGCCATAATTATCTCCATTAAAGTAAGGTGCTCTGACCATTGACATTCCCTCTCTCGTATCAGCCATGATACACTATGTATAATCTTTAAATACTTCTAGCTTGATAAGACTTTAAAAAATAAGAAGCTCCTCCTTTGATACCAATTGTTGGATCTGAATCTACGTATTACACACAAGAGGGGGGGTGAATTGTGTCTTTTCAAAATTATTACAATCTCTTCAATTTAGACAAATTCTGTCCACTATGCTTTAGCACGATTAAATATGCAGCGGAAAAAGTAAAAGCATGAACACACGGATGTATAGTGGTTCGGGGAACAGAAGGCCCCTAGTCCACTCCACCAACGCTCAAATCCACGAGCTTGGCGATTTTCACTATCTGGTCCTCGTTTCCACAGACCTGTCCACAACTGAGTACAGGCAGTTGACACCTTTACAAGTTTCAGGCAAACACAGCCTTCCTGGTTCAAACACGAACCCACACAGCTTAGAACGAGAAGCTGATCACTCAAAAAATAAAAAGGGTTTCGATAAAGAAAACACTTCTCCAGTTGTTCTTCACAATTGCAACAGAATGCAATTGACAGTAGATAGATCGTCGTCTTCAGAAAATAAAGATCTTTAATCAAAACAGTTCTGAGTCGATCCAGTTGCAACAAATATTACAAGAAACTTCACAACTTCAGCAGCAGTAGATTCACAACAGATAGTCGATGAAGAACACGTGAATTTGCTATCAAGATCTTCCTTCGATAATAAAGGTTTTACACTTCTTCTCGATCACCAGAAAAGAACGCCTTCACACAGTCTCTGTTTCTTGCTCGTTAAAAGATCAATCTATATATTTCATACACTTTCCTGTGTATATATATATCCGAAGTTTCCAAGATAGAACATATATTCAAATCTGAGAAAATCTTTCGCATAAATAGATCCATGAAAATCTCCTTTAGATTCGCGATATTAAATAACAGAGCCGTTGTAACTTCCCTGATGAATCGGCACAAAAAGCTCCGTTTTAAATCAATCATTAATCCGTTGAAAATCGTCTTTGATTCCGTCAAAGACGTACTTAAGAATCGGCTCAAAATCCGCTTAATAATCCGCCTGTTTGACCAATGCAAAAAGGAAATATCGTCTGTCAAAAATATCCTGACGCCAAACGTAGGGTTGATGACGTGGCTCCAAACGTAGGGTTCACAAACGTAAGGTTTACAAACATAAGGTTCACAAACTTAAGGTTGAACATACATATTTTCTCTTCAGCATTCAAACGTAGGGTTGATCATCCATACTTTGTCTTGCTTCAACTCTCCAAAGAACGTACGGTTGATTATAAAAGTAAGGTTGATGATCCATACTTTTGAGAAACAAACTCCACACTGAAAACTAACGTACGGTTTCTCTTCCATACTTGTCTAACAACAAAAACGTAAGGTTCCTTCCAAACGTAATGTTCTTCTTCCATACTTTTCAACAACGTAAGGTTCATTAACCATACGTTTCAAAATAACGTAAGGTTCCTTAACCATACGTTTCTTTTAACATAAAAAGAAAACTTTTCATCCATACGTTACGTTCATCAACGTAGGGTATGAACAGTGATTCCAGTACGCGCTAAAACTGATCTCGCACTACAGTGATTCCAGAACGCACTAAAATTGATCTCGCGCTAAAACTGATCTTGGAATAAAATGAAGTATGAAATCTCGTTATATGAAATAAATAAATAAAATAAATTCCTGCAAAATACTCAACGAAATAATTAGTAAATAATTAAGGGTATTTGTGAGCATCAAAACCATCATAAAGAGACAGAGTATTATTTAAAATAATCTCCCCCTTTAAAAAACATTATTTTGAATTGTTTGAAAACAATACATTTCTCAACAATATGTACATAATTATATATAGTTGTTATGATTGCACTAAAACCATTATATGTGGAATTTACAATGAAATACCCTACTAGTATGACTTTTGAATATCATATATATGATTCCTCTTCGGTTGAAATTTGTTGCAATTTGCATCCTCATTATTGTTTCATTATTCCTTTGGTTGAAATTTATGTCATCATAGAAATGGATTGGATTTCTCTACATAAATATAAAATCAATTTTCATGTATATGAAGTATTTTTTGATATTTAGAACCCTCCTATGATAGTCCATCAATATGGTGATAACTATGATCTTCCTATGGATACTAAAACAATTGTATGTGTCTTAATTTCCTTTAAAAAGATATATTTGCCTCAAATGGTTTAGGAGAAAATTTGAATCAATGATATGCGTATTGTTCATGATTTTTTGGATTTATTTTTGGAAGTGTTTTCTATTCAACCACAAAAATGTGAAATTGAGTTCTCAATAAAACTCTAAACTAGTTCAAAAACAATTTAAAATAATCTTTACATAATGGACACAATTAAGTTTCAGGAATTGAAGAAGAAACTCTACGAAAAACATGATAAGGGATTCATTCAACCATGGGTGTATCCTTAGGGTGAAACTTTGTTTTGGTGAAAAAAAGGATGAATAAACGTGGCTCCTTGTTGTTGATCAGGAGTGAATATGATCAAAATCAAGAAAATGTATCGTATTGCCTATATTAATAACTTTTTTCATCAACTACGTGGACCTCAATAAGTTTATATTATTTAACATAATTTTGGATATAATCAAATGAGGGTTAAGAGGGGGGATATACCCAAGACAACATTAAATACAAGGTATGGAATCTATGAGTATATATCGAGGCTTTATTTTCTTACTAATTCTCCTACTATAATTTTGGATTTAATGAAGAGAATCAGTAGATATTACCTTGATTAATTTGGGGGTAGCCTTTATAGATGATATTCTAATCTGTTAAAACAATAAGGAAGAGCATGAATATCCCCTGAAAATTCTTCTAAAGACCATAAGGAGTGATAATATTAATGAAAAACTGAAGAAAACTGATTTTTTTAAAAAAAGAATCATTTTTGGATCACATATTCTCAAGATATGGTATACTTATAGACTCATAAAAACATAGGCTATTTGAACGTTGTCCTAGTCGAATCATAATGACTATGATTCATAGATTCATTGTTTTAGGTGGATATTATTGAAGGTTTGTCGATACGTTCTCATGTCTATTTAATCCTCTTACAATGTTACCCCTAATGGTTTTAGCGTTCATTTAGAGTGATGACTGAGAGGAAAATTTCAATGAACTCAAGAGAAGGTTAGTCAGTGGACATGTACATACATTACCCTATAGTAGGAAAGTATTTTTAATCTATAGTGGTGCATACATAAAGGTATTGGTATGTTTTATCATTCATATTAACATGGTTATTGATTATGGATCACGATATTTTATGAATCCTGAGAAAAATTATCCAACTCAAAATTTGGAGTTAGAAGTAGTTGTTTTCACAGTAAAAATATGGAGGAATTATTTTGTCAGTTAAAATAGTGATATATATATATATCAATCATAAAATTTTGAAATATATATTCTCAAATAAGTATTTGATCATCTTCCAACAATGGTGGTTAGTGTTTATAAAAGATTATGACTGTTCAATACATTACCACCCTTAGAATGTGATCGAGGTGGATGATGCTTTGAGTCGAAAGGGCCATGCCAACTTATCAATGATGAAGATCACAATAGATTCTATATATAAGGATTTAAAATGGATGGATCTAAAACTCATGAAGGATGGAGACCAATATTACATTTCTCAAATCAATGTTCAACCCTCTATCCATGTGATGTTTATAGAGGCATAGAAGGAAGATGAATAGATTCAAAAGAAATTCAAAACTATTCTGAACATTAACATTGATTAAGATGGAATGTTCTGTTTTATAAACCATGTATGTGTTCCTTCCATAAAATATTTGAAGATGGAACTATTATAGGAAGATCATATTTCACCATTATTTATTTATTCTATAAATACAAAGATTTATTTGGACATAATGTAATACTTATGATGGGATGGAATGAAGAGAGATATCACAATGTTTTTATCTCTACTCTTGGTATTTAATCAATGTAAGGATGGTAGAAAAAATCCAAATGCGATATTTTATCGAATACCAATACTAGAATGGGAATGATAGAACATCACTATGTAATTTTTCATTGGAATACCCAAACCCTATAGTGTGATTAATTCTTGAAGGGTGGTAGTCGATTTCCTAATTATGTTAGCACACTTCATCAAAATCAGATAATACTATTCTTTAGAATCCTTTTTCAGGAGATAAGTTAAGGAAGTGGTATGGTTTAACAGATTACCACATTTCATTGTATTTTATTAGGATCCAATGTTTACATCAAATGTCTAGATAAGTCTACTATAATATTTTGATACATAAGTGTGTTTTAGTACATCATATCATTCATAGATGGATGAAAAATATGAATGAACATTTCAAAACCTAGAGGATATGTTGATATCTTGTTCTAAGATTAAAAATGTGGTCCCGATAAATAACTTCATCTAGTAGAGATTTCATACAAGAATATATATTACTCAAGAATTTATATGGAACCTTATGAAGCCCAATATGTGAAGAAGTGTAGAGAACCAACCCGCTGGGATGATGTTGGAGAAAGAATGATGTTGGGACATCAGATTCCTAAAGAAATACCAAGGATGGTCAGAACCATTCAGTATCATATCAAGGAAGCTGAAAGTCAGAAGAAAAGTTAGGCTGATATTCAAAGACAAGAAAAAAATTTAATATTTGTGAAAAATTGTTTCTATTTATTTCACGATGGAGGAATGTAATGAGATTTTTAAAGAAAGGTAAACTGATCCCTAGGTATTTGAGTCTATTTGAGATTCTGGAACGTATTGGGATGGTAATATATTTCTTTGAACATCCTCTTAAACTCTCTAAAATATGTGATGTGTTACATGTATCTCTCCTAAGGATGTACATTCCAAACCCCTCACATGTACTGAACTCTGAGGCCATACCATTGGAGAAGGATATTTCTTAAGAGAAACAACCAGTTAAAATTTAAAACCATACAATTAATGTTCTAGAAAATCAAGACCGCTCTCTTGGAAATTGTTTTTTTGGGGAAATCCCCAGTTAAGGGAAGTGAAATGGGAACATGATAATAAAATGAATCATATGTATCCTTGTTTGTTTTTACTTGAATGATGAATTTTGAGTGTGAAATTCATTTTAAGGGGTGTCGAATGTAACACCCTGAGTTTTTATGGACTATTTTTTTATGTTGAATAAAATTAATTTTCAATTATTGATTACAATTTTTTATGTGAAACATTACTTTTACATGAAATTGACATGGAATTTGTTACAAGCAACACTTACATGGAAAATGTTACACACAACAATAATGTTTCCTTGAAACATTATTTGACTATTATAATTATTTAATTGATATAATTAAAACGTAGACATTAAACATAGTTATATAAAAAAATAACTAATTTTCAACGATTTATTACAATTTTTTATACTATTAATAACATATTTATAATGAAATAAATATTTTTTGGAGGCTTTTCGTGAGTATCCCTATTCTTCTCCAGATATTCTCGTGGCTGCAAAGCTCTCAACGCCCAAATATAAATTGACTTCCACATGGGTGGATAATTTCATCCTCCAAACCCTCCTCATCCCTATATATTGTTCTAATATGGTATCTCCCTATCAAGATGATGTTTCTCAGAACTTTGGTTGACATTGGGTGGTGGAAGCAGCTTTCTAGTGACTCCAAGTTATGGTGATTTTAGATCTGGTGGTGGATCGGCTTCCCTTAGGTGGTGATGTATGTGTCTGTATGATGAGGCCACTATTAGATGATATGATATGCGAGACATTGTGGACCTATTGTAGGAATAATGTGGCTGGGGGTTAGAGGTATCAGTTTGCTGTGTATTTCAGGTCTGCAGTGGTTAGGTTTGAAATGGGGATATAGGTGCTGGTGGTAAGTTGTTGTGGCCACTAGATAGTTTGGTCCTAGTCTGATGTTCTTATGGTCTAGTGATGCACATTGTATTTTTCGTTGTTTATGGCTTCTAAAACATGTCTATATTGAATTATTGAAGTTTTTCACTCATTTAGATGGGTTCTCATGTATTATTGGATCTACTTGCTCTTGAAGAGGTAATTTCTTTTCGGCCATTGGTTATCCTTATTGAATTTTTTGTGAGACATCATATATCAAGTGTTACAAGGTGGTAGACCTAAAAATAGTTATGGGTGTGATGAAATCCATCATCCTTCCATGTTTCATCTCTTTGATGGATAGATGGGTTTCACTCCATGACATTTGCTCAGTGTTTTCTATCCTATTTTGGGTTGTATCATGCTGAAATTTCTCTGAGTTCCTATCATGATTTTTCGGTTGGATGGAACAAAAGAGAGAATGGTGAACTGGGACCCTTCATCTGGCTCTCCTCCATATTCAATATTGGTTTGAGAGGTTCTCATCAATGTTATAAAACTAGCATGGGGAACTTCTTGGTGGAGTGGGTGACACATTATTTTGACTGATTTTGTTGTGGCGATGTTTCATGAGGGGGCAATGAGGTTTTATGTATCTTTTATTGGAAATTTACTTCTTTTAAATAGGTATGATATTTTTTATCTTTTTAAGAAAATTTTCCTTATTTAAATGGGTTCTGTTATTCTCATTCATAAAATGGTCTCTATCATTGTTATGTTCAATAAAGGGGGCTTAACTCTCAAACTTTTCTACCAAAAAATAAAATAAAATACATTTAGTGTCCTTCTATGCAAAAAAAAATTAATCATAGACACATTTAGAATTTTAATTTTAGATAATAATATTAATATATTTATAAAAAATAATTGAACTATCTTAATATTTTATTTTATTTTTTTAGATACATCATTTTTCCATGAATAATGAAAAATACTACTTTTTTATTAAAAAAATTATTTTCATTTAAATAATTATTAATGTTGAATGATATGATATTTTTTCTAAATAAACGTTAAAATAATATTATACATAGTAATATAATATATTTCAATATAATTAATTTCACTTATAAATTGAATATAAAATCATAACAATATTTTGATCATTTTTCTAATAAAAAACCTCTTATTTCATCTTGCTTATGAGATTATCGTTAATCTTAATTTTCAAATATTTGTTATTGAAATTTAGAAATTCTGAAAATTTAATTTATAATATGTATGATATTTTTAGTCTAATATGATCCAGTTAGAATTTATTAAAAAACAGTTCTAAAAGTGTTTAAAATTAATCACAATGATTATGGTCAAATTAAGATTAATTACGGAATAAACATTATTATTTAGGGACCAGTGACATATCCACTTACCCAAAACCCATTGTATGGACATATTTATACCCTATATAACCTTATATTAACTTTAGGTCATTATTTGGTCCACATGAAACATGAAAAACATGGTTCAAATTATCTCTTCAAATATTAACAATAGTACCACTCATCTCTCATTATAAAAGGCCACCACCGCTCCATATTCTTCACCCTTCCAAAACTTCTTGTAATATTCCAATAGTTTCCCAATCCACAACCAAAAATATATCCCTTCCTTTTTGAATAATATATTTTGGATGAAACAATTCCATGGAAGCTTATTGAAACAAAGGAAAATGAGTTACCTGATTAAGAGGTAACGCCTACTCTCTACCTATTTTCTTTTATTTTCCTTCCCTACCCCCTCCACTATCATTATTTCATTCATGAATAAGAAAACTAGTATCCTCAATATAATATTATTTTTTATGATAATGGTTCAACCTATACTTAGACACACATCCATCTTAATGGTATTGATCAAATTGTTTATGTATAAAGTGATCTACCACCTCACTAAAAAATGATTTCTCATTTTTCCAATACCGCATCTCATGTTGGAAATTATAATGGAAACCTGGTTTATATAGGTCATATATTATATTTATTTTGTATTTAAGATTCTATATTACAATTATAACACATATCATTTCTAATTTTATAACTGGTCGAAATACAATAATTTCATTTGTGAACGTGTGGACTACCGCCCCCTCAAAGTAATGTGATTCGTTCACACTCTACATGGATTACTATAAAGAAGTGTTTAGTGAAAAAATATGACATATATATCATTATAATTAAACTTTAATGGTATTATATACATATATTAATTTTTCATTCATTATTTCAATAAAAAAATAAAAAGGGAAACATCGTTCATTCGTATGTACGACATACAGTCTCCATGAATGGTGTACTCCATATCATACATCTATATTATGAAAAATGTTATAATAAAAATAAATTGTATATAATAGATATTTATATCATGTATTAAATTTTTTAATTCATGATAAATTAATAAGGACCAAATATATAACTGATTAACACAATGTGGCAAACAATAAAAATATTACGAGAAGTGAAAACCTGACATAGGTTCATTAACAAGAACGTAAAATAATTTCATAATACAAAAATATATGATTTTAGATATGAAAATATGATTATGTAAAATATTAATAATAAAATTATATTTATTAAAAATAATTTTTTTTCGATTATGAAGAGATTCAAGACAAAAGGTAAGGGTAATTTCTTATCACTTATAATTTTACTGAGATAAATGACTTGAACACCACTTTCTTCATTTATGTGATGTATGTACTTCCCATTGTTTTATTATATTTACGTTACACTTATTTTTTTGTTTATTCTAATATCAATTTTATTATCTATACTTCATGGGGTATTATGTTCTAAATTTCACCAAATTTCTAAATCCTTTTTGTCTCATTTTTTTCATTGAGACACGTGTTTTGAATCGAACATATTTTATTCCACAAGGTTTATATAATACCATAATACATGTTATATCATGAAAATACTTATTTTCATGATATTTTAAAATTCATGTAATTTCATTTTCTTACATTGATAATATGATTCCATGTTACCATGTAGTATGAGTTTTTTGAATCAATCCCATCATTTATCTGGATTATTTATGTTTATGCATTCTATGAAAGGGTAATATGATCCATCTCTGAAGAGAACTCATGACATTTGTTCTAATTTGTTTTTTCATTATATATTCATCTATCATTATATATTTTTCACTATAAGGTACATTTTATTTTTTAAGAAATTTATTTAAATAAAAAATTTATCGTACTTTTCTATTTGATTAAAAATCTTGTTTATTTAAGAAAAAAGTTTTCAAATATTATTTCATAATGATTCCAATATACTTTTTAATTTATTAATGGAAATTTTATTAATTTTTTTAAAAATAATTAATCAAAAAATAATGTATATTTTACTCAATAAATATTTCAAAAATAACATTCATAATTATTTGTGGTCTAAGATGAGATATGTTGGTGTTACTCATTCCACTATGGGGAATACTTCAATATATCCATTCAAATTGTTTCTATTAATAGTATGATGGAATGATGTTATTGAAACCCATTTCAATTACATGGTTTATCTGTTTATGAAACCCATTTCTCATTTATGGGTTATGTTCTTATAAAAACTGTTTCCTTTCAAGTGATTTTAATTTTTAGAGTTATTATGGTACCTAAATCTTTTGCAGAGGTTATGATATGATTTCATGCTTGTCATACCCATTTCATTTCATGGGTTAAGATATGATTCTGTATGATCAAGTGGAACATGTATATAGAAATTCATTATAATATGGGTGGGTACTATATCTACCTCAAATGTATTGTGTAATTATTTATATCTCATGGAATAAACAAGGTTGGAATCAGAAATAAATTTGACTAAGTAATATAATGATGGAATGTGGATCTCACTCAGTTTAGCTATACAGGGCATGAATGGGGTGTGAACTCGGTTTAGTAATGGAATTTTTCCACTAAGATAGAATTGAATGGGATGAATTGAAATCTATGGAAATCATATTATCTGCTTATGTGTGTGCAAGAATTCTGTGTTATACTTCTTTGTTATGCTTTGATGGATTATGTTATTTATTTAATTATATTTTTTGCCTTATGAACTGACATTATTTACTCAATGATTCATATATATGATCTTTTATATGTAGGGTATGATCTTCAAATTTCATGATCATGTTCACATACCCTTATGCGCATGATTATGAATACGCATCTCCATTGTTTTCCCTTACTCAGAATATGAGCTCTCCACAATTTAGTTTTTACATCACCAGGTTATAATTATATGTATTATGTTCTATGTTTCTAAGAATGGTGATAGTCAATAAGAACATATTGTTAGTTAATGTAACTCGTTTTTGCATGAGGGGTTATGTTTACATGCTTCAAAAGGAACTAGAATATTATGGTCTTTAGGAATATATTTTTATATTTATTCTAGCGTTCCAAAAATTTTATTTAATGTTAATGTATTTCACAAATGAGTCTTTATATATACCATTTTTTTCTAACATTTATTGGTTTTACAATATATGTGTTTCAAAAATTATCTAATGCACCGAGCTCAATAAATATATCTAAATAATATAGTAAACAGTGGGTAAAATATCAATTTCTCATAGGTTTACCATCATCCAATACCCAATTATTTTCTCATCATTTTATCCAGATTATAGATATAAATTAATAGATATTATTTTGAACGAATCATCTCCATAGTGTCACACATCTTGGTTTTAACTCATTACCTCACCGTTGATGATTTTCATCATTATTACATTATAATAGAAACACTTTTTTATTTTACAATGATAACAATAGTTTTGAACCTCCACTTTATTTGAAAACATCAATTTCTGATTTTATAATACATATAAAAAAATTAAAGGGAATATATAGGGGTGTATCATTATTAAATAGGATAATAGAAATGTTTAGAATAATTTCTCAACTAGTGTTTTACATTTTTTTCATCATTGTTATTGGGGGGATCCTCATCCAATTTCATAATTATTTTTCCAACTCTAATATTCCAATGGCATTGTTGAATTATTTATTATTTTAACATTATTTATGGATTCAGACTGACATATAAACATCATTAATTATATAAAATGAATATTATATTTCTTTATTTTTTATTAAAAACACAAATAATTCAACAAGTTATTTTTATCACATGTTGGATACATATATATATATCCAGTGATTTTTTAGTTTCCATTAACTAAAAAAATAACTTATTTTTAAAATGAATGTTTTTAAGCCCATAATTTTCTATTTTGATATTTTTGGAATATCTGTGTTAATACTTCTGGATTATTTTCTCCTTAAGGATTTGATATTTAAATTTATCACTTGTTCTTTTTCAAAAGAGTACATATAATCCTTGTAGAATATGTTTTGTGAAGAGTTCATTAGAACACATAAAAATATTTAGTGTTTCCACATTTATAGTACTATCCACACAGTTTATCTAAAAAATAAAAATTATTAATAGTGGAAGAATTAATTATTTTTAGTGAAACCTTCATTTTAATAGCACATTTTCATTTTATATTGGCTATGTATCACCTGATCATGACCCTATATGTTTTCTGAGTATAATTTTTTTAAATGTCCATTTCCATAAGATATAATTTCTAAAAACAAAAATCATAGCCCATATGAATGATTCTTTTACTTTTAGAGTTAGTTTTTCTAGATTATATACCTTATAGTCAATGAGAATTCATCTCAACTATTTAGGATTCTATTAGGCAACAAAATTTTATACACACTCATTTATCCATCATTTGAATAGTTCTAGGATTCTTATATATCGACATCATAAATAAATGTATAAATTTTTTAAATACTACATTATCAATAAAAAATATTTTGTGCAATTATCTTATTTTGATGTGGTTGTTAGATTTTTCAAATATATTGTTGTTTTTTGAAATTATATTTTTTCAAAATCATCTATAGATTGATTGGGGAGTTTTTTATAATCCATGAATTTGAATAGAATCATGTGTGGAAGATGTATTCGCTTTCATAGATCAGTAATTTCTTATTTTTGAAAAATCCTAGTTCTTGAATTTTACATCTATATCAAGGAACCATGTTGTTACATATTTCTTCTCATTGTCAATATATATAATGAAATTTTTGGGATGGTCTTATATATTGCTCGTATACATTGTATAATTCTATCCTTTATTTATATTTTTTGAAGTATTAATGTTTTAGGATGTGTTATGAGGGTTCTTATATCTTTAAAAAGATATTTACAATACTTTTTTATAACACATTGTCAAGGAATAGTTTTCATAAACTATGGTACTTCTCTAGAGAATGATGCGACTAGTGGAATAGGTAGTGAGGTATATCATGGTTATCATTCATGGATTTTCAAAATGATATTATTGATATGATAAACCATGACACATATTCCAATGGAAAATATAATGGTTGGTCCACGGTTGGGAAATCCATGTTAAAAAACAATGCATGTTCCTAAGACACGATGAATGCGTCACATGGTCTGCCCACAGTTTGGAAATTCATTTGACCAACCAGTGAATGTATATAAAAATGATAATAAAATCATCATTAATTTCTATAAATTTCATATTTAGACACATTTTCTTCCTAAATATACATATCTTAAAAAAGATACTAGTTAGCCTTCTTTCATCATATTGCTCCCCTTCCATGATTGATACTAGTGAATCGAACTTTGTTGATGATCAAGAACCATTGAATATGATTCATGAAATTATTTTCCTTAGGTTTATTATAGATATTTCATTTCACCTTACATATAATCTTTTATATGAAATTATATTTCCCAATCAATTATTTAGGATTCCATCAAAATATTATTTCATGGATCCTTACTATAATAGTGGGAGTTATAGAGTATCAATGAACCCTCATTTGATAAATATATATTGTATGATCATTGGAATATCAATGGAGGTATGATATTGTATACTATAAATTTTTTACTTTTAATATTCATGTAAAATTTTAAAAACCCATGATATGTTGATTTCGTAACAGTTCGTGGGATCCATGTGGTGTAGAACAATCGGGGGGTATCTCTTCTCGATGTGTTATAGTGTTTTTCCTTAGCAGGATAATATTAGAATGAAAAATAAAATTTAGGTCCTTTTTATACTCATTTCACCTTGATATTAAACCTTAAGTAGCATACCATGATTTTATTTGCTTGATAGTAATCACATGTGAGTGTTTGTGTTACTCATGAGACCCTTATATGATTATCCATTACACTCATATTCAAATTTATCTTTTTTAACCAAGTTAGATGTTTATCACATGTTTTTGTATATTGAATATAAATTCTAATAATGAGAATCTATGTTCTTACTTTATATTCACAACCCTATTTTGTGACATTACAAAGACTTTAGAGATATTTGTCCTATAATCAAGATATGTAGAAAATTGTGATATAGTTATCCCTTATGAACGGGGGTGTGTAAGTCATGAAATGATGAAAAAGATAGACCGGAACATTGAGTGTTAGTGTGATGTCCTTGATGCCAGACCAATAACAGTAGTATATAGGGTACTATGACCTTGTGCCCTATATTAAGGTATATATTCTTAGGACCAATAAATTCTTAAGGAAGTTTGAGGATGTGAAGAAGATGATTCCAATTGTGGTTACTAGTATAGAAGTATTATCATTTCTTTTCATATATAAAATCACATTACAATATTTATGTCTCAAATAATAGTGATATTAGATTAATGGTTGGATAGCGTTTTACAGAACTGAATCGATTAGATAATGGTTATCTTACTAAGGTTATACGAATGGGGTTTGGTGATAAATTATTGCACAACCATGCCTACAATACTATATGATATCAAATGTTCAATGAATTAAAATATAGTGACGAATTCTAAAATTTAATATCATTATATGGTGACTAATATTTTATCTTATATTTCTATCATAATTTTTTAGGATAAATCATTCATTTATACATATTTCATTCAATGATGATTTGAGGATTACAAAGGATATAGGTTTCAAAACATTGGAACCCACATAAGTGTAAAAGGGGACTTCTGTAAGAGTCATCTCCTTACTATAAATGGATATCTCACCAATTATGTTATCAGAAATAAGATATTGATCATAGGTTAGGTTGACTATAACATTAGTCCTAAGATTTATTGTTTTTTAAGTATTGGTGGTTCAATGGTTTGTTGGTTTTACATTTCAAATGTCTATGAATAAGAATAATGTTGTTAATATTTAAAGGGGTGTTTTAGTAAATTGTCATTAGATGATTTACATTGGATGTTTCCATTATTCAGAGTCTATTATAATACCCAAATTCTTTTTGAAAAATCACGTTCTAGTTGATATTATCTTATCACTATATGATCAAATAAATGAATTTGTGTCTTCAGATATAATGAAATCATATAAAATATTTTTTTGGATGCAGTTAGAATTTTGATTAAGTATAATGTTTTATCAAAGAGACGAGTGGGAATAATATAAAATAGTTCAAACCCATTTAATAATAATTCATAATGATAATAAAACATGAAAATTATATAACTATCATTAAAAATTATAACATCATAAACTAAAATCATGTTTCTTTTCTAGTGTTAGGAATCCTTAATAATGCTCCTTAATGCCAATTATTCAGAATTTTGAGGAAATTATATAGTTTTGAGTATTTATGAGTTTAATGTAAACATTATAAGTCCTAAGAAGAATATGTAAGAAATTATTTTTGGTCTGATATTTAAAATTTTAGATTTTTTAAGGTTAAAATAAATTAAAATTCTATTAATTTTAACATAAGGTAACTATATAAATTGTTGTTCATACAAACATTATGAGAAAATGGTTCAAATGTGAAGAGGTGAGGTAAATAACTTTATAAGATAAATATCAATTAGAAAATCATTTTGAATGGACATTAGATATTTGATTTCAGAATTGAGTTTCCAAAATAGTTTTTCAAAAAAGTAGTGTGTAGTGGCATCCAAAAAATAAGGTCATAAATCCCCTAGTTGAATAGTTAGACGTTTAATCACTAAACCAACTATATGAAACTCATACCACATGGGATTTTATTTAGATTAGTAATAGTTTAATTGAATAATGAAAGTAATATTTTGGTTTCAAGAAAAAAATAGAAAATAGATGTAAGAACCTGACATTGATTAAAAAAATGAAATATTCATAAGGACAACTAACATGATGAAGAAGAATAATACAACTATTGGGACAAAAATTGTTTGAAGAAGTACATAAAATAAGTCAATGTGTGAATAAATTAATGAATAAAACTATTAACGTACTAAAGACTATTGTTTATGGTTTCATTATTGTTATTAGAAAAATATATGTTATATAAATATATTTAAAATGTGAACATTCATTTTAATTTGATTGTAGAGAAATTGAAATGTGTTGATATTAATTTATTTATATAACAAAATTGAACCTATTTAATTATAGTATTTTTGGTATTGAATTATTTAAAAACCATTCTAAGGACTAGATAAACTTATTGAGTAAATAACCAATTTATATTTTATGTTCGCACTACTTTTCAAGTGTGAGTATTTTAAAAAAATCCAAAACACTTTAACAATATGATAATGTCTTTTAATAAGGAATTAAATCATAAAAATAAAATATCACTAATTTAACCCTTCCCTCTATTACTGACTACACAGAACTGGGTTAGTCCTTTTAATTAAAATTTATGTGAATGTTCCCTTCATTGAAAATGTACTGATGTTAGATGAAAATTATATTTCCAAGGATATTCAAAAGTATGTGAATTGTAAGTGTGTTCTAATTTTCTATAGGTTTAATGCTCACATATGAATGGAAATAATGTTATGTTATATTACATTCCATGGTTTTGTTCTTATGGATGCTAATGTTGCTTGTTTTTCCTAATTGTGTTTGGGGTGTTTCGAAAATATCTACTGATAAAAACAATTTAGTGAATAATGGATGCGATATAAATTTATTGCATTCCTTAATTAATAAAATTGTGTTAATTAGAGGTAAATGAGTTATAGTTGATAAATAAATGCTAGAAATTATTAAGATAAAACTTGAATGAAATATGAATGTGAAGAAATCATAGTAAAAAATACGGAGATTGAAGAATGGATATATTAATATTAATGTTTTTGAATATTTTGGTGACATATTTTCAAAAATTATTGAGATTGTTAGGACCAAATGATATTTCCTCAGATTTTTAATGATTCAACTATTTTTGGAAATATATTATGAATTAATCCATGATTTGTTTCCATGTTTCGTACTTTCATCATATAGCTCATAATGCTCTATTACTGGATGACTTAAAAAATACACACATCTCTTAAAAAATTGGAATGGAAAATGAGAAGATCAAAAAAGAAAAACAAATTTAGAATTTTACGTCAAATCATTCATGAAAATAAATACTAAGACTTTTATTAAGAATAGTTTAATGAATCTGAAATGAAATATAATTTTAGTAATTTTTTTGAGGATTTTGTGTCATTTTATTCTAAATGTGTGAAAATAAAAAAATTAATGTACAAAAAAATTTATACCCCTTAAAGGATTTTTCTATTGATTTATTTTTAATTCGATTCAAATTTTAAAAAATTAATTGATGAAGATGAAACTAATGAAGAAAATAAAAAATTAAGGATAAAAATAAATAAAAATTAAAAAAAATATAAAAGTCCCATTTCATGTGCATGGATAAGATATTCATTGAATACAAAAGATGATTCTTTTTATCTAAGTGTGAGGATGAAGATTCTAGTAATGAATAATATAACATTATTAGTGATGTTTCTGTTGAAAAAAAATAATGAAATATGAAAAATTCAATTGTGATGAAATTATTAGTTTAGAATATGATGAAGAATAAGTGAATAAAACAGTTTTTATGCACAATGAGTAAATGAAAAGATATATTTCAATGATTATAAGAAAAAAAAATGAGAAGAAGATGTTTATATATGTAAATAATTTAGAAAAAAAACAAATTCTTTATTTTGAAACAAAGTGGATTAAGGAGATTGAAGTTCAAAAGAGACACATATTGAAGAAAATAATATAAAAATTATGATTTAATAACATGTAATGGTTAAAGATAATGATTTATAGTTCTTATGAAAAAAATGATAAAAACGATAAAGAAACTAAAAATTTCCAAAACATAGTTATGATTGTTGGTGAATGTTCTGATAATCATTATCCTATATAAGATCAATAAAATTGTCCTAAAATGTTAATAACATAGACTAGGATTCACAAAAGAAACTGAATTTTAATAAGATGTTGTATTTATTAAAAAAATCATATAGAAAAATTGCAATTTAATAAATTTATAGTGTGTGATTCAATATAAGATACCACTTTTTATTCAATTGAGACTGAGAAGAAGTCTATGTTAAAGAATAAAGTAACAAATGGTAAAAAACATTATTGGACAACAATGTCTATATGTGAAACTGTAGAATTTTGATGTAAATAAGTATGTTTATCATGAAATTATATATGATATATATAGAAATATTCATTTTATTGTTATATATTATATGTTTTATTAGTTTTGAATGAAAAAAATATATTAAATTTTTGTAATCAGTGTTACATTGAATCCAAGACAAATTGGAGGCAATTATTGAGGGGGAGTGAACCCACACAAATGATATAACATGAGAATTTCATTCCAATGGTTGAATATAGATTCCATCCTTGGGAAACTATTAGTAAATTATTTGAATATCAACAAAAAATTTCCAATTTATGTTTTATCATTATAATATAAAAATAGATATTATATAAGAAAATAAAAGCCTTCTTGAGAAGGAATAAAATTATATAAAAAATCCCTAGTTTTTTAGAGTAATCTTGAAGACAAAATTTTGAATGACGCTAAATTGTGTATTGTTTGTTGTCATTAAATATGATAGGAAAATAGATTTTATTTAAAAATTCAAAACATTAAAAGAAGAAAGAATGAAATATGGAAATTATGAGTCCCTTAAAATAAAATGTGTTGGATTTAATATCATTGCTGAAGAAACATTAAAATCCAAACATGAATATTTTATTTGAGAAAAGAATCATAATTTTATACATATTTTACAACATTGTGATGATGTTAATAATGTATTTTTACAAAAAAGATGATTTTTTTGTTATGTGAATAGAATATGGGAATGTTTTTTGGATGATTCCAATAGATAAAGGGAAACATTAATCTTTTTAGTTCTTTAGATATTTCATATTATCTGAACCTGATAGAAGAAAATTAACTATCAAATAAAACAATATATGATAATAAAAAGATACTAGTGTTGTAATACTTTTTAGAATTGAATTATTAATGTTTATTAATAATAATACTGAGAAATATTCAACTTGTCCCTTCGAACTGAAATATTCTGATATTTGTGGACCAATGAAAA
The DNA here is from genome assembly GCA_963277665.1 of Viscum album. Taxonomy (NCBI): domain Eukaryota; kingdom Viridiplantae; phylum Streptophyta; class Magnoliopsida; order Santalales; family Viscaceae; genus Viscum; species Viscum album. The sequence goes on along the minus strand of OY728165.1, from coordinate 1,707,377,306 downwards.
AATAATAGAAAATTAGATATAAATACTCAAATTATTTTATTTTTGTTTACTTTAACTAAATTGTTTATATTATAATTCTAAAAAATAAATTATATTATCTCAAAAATTATTATGAGTATTAGGAGAGATGATAACTGAATTTGGATTTATGGTGATGATACAAATTGATAATGGTGGGGATTATATAGATTGGAATTTTTGAGATTTTATGTAATCACATGGGATTGATCATGAGTTTAGTGTAAAATACAAACCACAAAATATTTATATTTTTGAAATAATAAATAAAGGTTTTTTGAACATTCCATGAACAATTTTGATAAAACGCAATACATCAAAATTTTTTTTTTGTATGTAAACTATCTATGAATAAATTTACGATTAGAATTTATTTTTCTATTGGATGAACTTTGAAATAACTTCGTTTTGAGTGTATTTCATATAAACTACAGGATTCAAATACATAATGTTATTTTATTTTCATTGCATTACTAAATTCAGTGTGATGGAGTATTATGATATTTTATGATATAGGATTTAAGGGAATCCTTCATGGATACCCTCTAAATATTAGAAGAAACATGTGTCATAATTTAAAAATTGAAAATATTATTTGATCAATAGATATGATTTTTTTGACATGTCAAATAAGAATTCCTCAATGAAAATTGTTTATTTATAACATAGGGACGATGATGTGGTTTCTATTGAGAAATGTGAAATAATTTTAATTAAAGTAAATTTTTTTTAAATTCTCTAAATTAGGATTTATAATCGACTATGTCAAGTTATGGGGAACAATTAAATTCATCACATCCTACATTATAGAATTTAGTGGATGTTTATAACATCATTAGTAATCAATGAACATAGTTTTATACCAGAAAAACATAAAATTATGTTTCATATACACCCTTCAACTCGCATGTTAAATCATAATAAGTTAGTGAATAATTAAATAATAAATATAGGATTCATTCTATGAATTAATAAATCGATAAAATCAAAAATAATGTTGCATTAGGTCTTGAAAGAAAAATAAAAAATAAAAAATTTAATTGAAAGAATTATTCATTCTAAAGTATTTGAATGAAAAGGGATAAGTTATTAGTAACATGGAATGACTTGTTACGAAAGGATACTAACAAAATGAAAGCATTAAATTTTATGTAAAAATTTCTCTATTTTTTTTAATTAGATCATTCAGTATATTTATTTAGATTGTTTCACAACAAATATATAACATTCACAAGGTTGATGTCCTATCAACTTTTCTGGATGGATAGATTAATTAAAAAATTTATATTGATAAACCATGTGTCTATATGATTGATAAATAAAACATATATTTGGGAAACTTTAATAAGACGTTGTATGGGTTGAACCAAGATCCCAAATCTAGGTATTCAAAATAATATTCATTCTTAAAGAATATGTACATCAGTAATATAAGTGTTTTCAAAAAATAATCGTAAAATACTATCAAGATGTTTCCGCCTTTGTGATAATTTATATCGATGATATTATTTTTTAGGTAATAATGAAAAAGAATGATAAATGTTTTTTTATTTGATGAATAACAAATTTTAAAAGTAGATTTTCAGATAAATGTGGTATTTTCACTGATTACAAATGGATTAAAATAAGAAAACAAATTTTCTATCTCAAGAGAAGTATGAAAATTAATTTATTCTTATACATGGAATAGAATATTCAAATTATGTTTCACCACCTCTTTTATTGTTAAAAATTATGTTGAAATATGCTAATGGAAATGAGGTTGATTCTAAAATGGTATTTAAATTTGTTTCAAAATAAATTATAAGTAATGTCTTTAGGGTCAGATATTGTGTATGTTATTACTCTAAATTCCTTATTTCAAAGTCCACCAAAGTAATATAATATCATGGATATAATGTAAATTATTATATATGACAAAGGCACAACATATTTTAAAATGAAATATGAATTCTAAGTAATATTGATCTATTTAGTTTTAAATATTATGATTATGTAGGAATTGTCAATGACAGAAAATCCACCTCTATTGGTGTGATTTTTATGGGAACTAGACATATAATTTTGCATGCGATGATGCATAATTATTCATCTTAAAATACAACCATTATCTAGTAATTATCTTCCACTAAACCCATGACACAACTTATGTGGATGAACACATAGTTACAAATCATGTTTTTGTGAATTTAACACTTCTCTTAGGTTGTGAAAATCAATGACTAATAAATCACACTAATAATTCAATGGAACATACTCATTCCTTGTAAATAGATATCTAATATCACTTCAATAATGATCATGTGAAAAGTTATGAAATAAATATGTTGTTTATTCATACAATAGAGGAATCAGATGATATTTTAAAAAAATCCTTACATGAAGGAAAAAATTCATATGTTGGGGATGATAATGGGTGCTCAACCTCCCTATCTTAAGTCATATTGTATGTGACTACTTCTAATATCTTATCTTGTCTTTAGAACCATTTTAAATGTGGGAGAGAAATTATATAACATAAATAAATCAATTGTTTTGTGTCTAACCATTAAAAAAAGGTAATATATTTAGACGAAGTTATTAGAAGGGGAAATCTATGATTTTTTTATGTGTTAACTATTTAAAATTTCTGATGAAGTGGTTGTAAGAAAAAAATTCACACGAGTAGTAAGAATATTTTTAAACCATTTGGTATGGAGAGAGATATACTTTCCATTTAATGATTTTCATTTCATAAAACGATTTTTCTATTACAGTTTTATAATTATTGTTTAAATAGTCTATTTCATGACATCAATTGTTTCCTTTTTTAAGATCCTTAGTTAATAATGAATTCTAAACTGTGAGATTTTCATTAATATTTTTTTTGGGAAATATAGAGGATGTTAAAATGTTATTCATAATACTGGTAAGGAATGTAGAAATATCTGATATTTCTATATATATAAAATTACCATAAATTGTAATTATAACCAATGAATGTGAACATAAAAATATGGGTTGTTGATGTTTTATATGATGAATTATATCAGATGAATGAAATAAGGATGTGTTAATCAGACATTGTTTTTTAACAATTATTCTTTCAGGACTCTGATGTTATTTTTGATGGAATGTTCTATGAATTAAAATTTATTGATGATCTGAAAATTTAATGTTCATGATATCATGTGTACTCGAAGTTTTCATGTTTCTATAAAAAGTAAAATGAATCATGAAGCCATTTTTCTGTATAAATATTCATTTATGAAGATCTGAGGAATGTACCCTATAGATAATGTGAATGAAAGGATCAATGTATGGGTAAAAGTTGAATTGGATAAGGTTCATCCCACCCTTGATTAATGGTTGTATCATCCATGAGGCAATGAAATAGAATCTACCAGTCATATGATCTACTATTTAATTATGGTGCGTGAAGAATTTTGATGTTTTAGAATCTATGGTTGTTCAAATTATTATGTGATATAGATTTATAATGTGTGTGTATAAGAATAATGTTTTCGATTTATAAAGATATGTTTTTGTTAAATATCATCAGACGATGTGCATTAGATAATTCTAACATTCATTTTCAATTTGATAAACCATTAATAGTTTCTTAGAATGAATGTGGTTCAGATGAACCTGATTTTTTTACATGATGATAATATGTATGAATTCCAGTTATTAGAAGTAATTATTTGTGATATATGTATTTGGATTAAGTATTCATACAAGTGATTTAGTATAATGAAATATTGTATGAATTAGTGGTATTACGATGAATTAATTTGATGTTTTTAAGAATAATTCATAATTATATTAAAAATAATAATATAGATGGGATTGATCAACATTCATAAAATCAATTAGGAATATCATGGTTCACTTAAAGTGTCACGAAATTTTCATGATGTTTCTTAATAATAGGGATAAGTAGGTATGATGAAAGTCCCAAGTGTCTAGTTTTCATGGAGATTATATAATATGTTATATGTATTGAGAATAATCTATATATTTTTTTCCGAATATTAAAATTTTACATTTTTGTAAAGAATATAAATTAATTTTAGTTTCTACATTTTCTACTTCAATCAATACTATATAAAGATGTTATTGTAAAAATATAAAGAGAACACTATTCACATTTGAATATGTTAAGTGATGTGATGTAGATGAATAATGATGATATGAAAATCATGGTGGAGAGCCATTAAATTTCCAATTACCAAGTAGAGATTTCCATTTTTTTTGAAAATATGTTGTATAGAAATGAAAAGTCAATGACGATCACAATGTTAGTAGTAAAATATTTGGAAGAGGCATCGATCAAACCTCAGATAGAGTTTTATATCAGGTCGTATTATAAAGAATATATGTACATTTGAACATATAGTTTTTATATATTTTATAGTTTCAATTAATAATGATGTTAAATATTGAGGAACTAGATGACTTTTACCATAAAATAATATTGGATGGATATCCATCAAATTGAAGAAGATGATTTCAACTATTAAGAATGAAATAAAAGCTAAATTACTTATAAGAAGCGATATTTGTTAATATAATCATGAAAAAAATTACATAATGGATCACCTTGGGGATGGTTTCTTATATAGTTCTGAAAATATTTATTAAAAATTTATCTATCATTGGAGAATTCAATGTTATTTTATTATACTGTATTCCAAGTATAGGGATATTCTCTACCTACTATAACCATATTAAAATTATTTTTTATGGTTGATAATGTTTTATTAGATTATTTTAAAACCATGATATGGAAAATATACTCTTTTGGAGTACTAATCCATGTCAATTAATTTCATTATATGGTTGTTCTTGTCTTCTTATTTTTATGAATTGTGAAAACTCAGAAAAATTAGGTGAAGGTTTTTTCTTATGGATGAAAATATAAAAAGAAAAGATCACATATTCACCCCGCCCCGTCTTAGTGATAATAAATATCCTAATTATTATTTTTATAGAAAGGATAGAAAGGCCTTGAGGACATACATATCATTTTGATGTGTTAATAAGTTTATGAGGTTTTACCCATTGTTTCACCCTTAGATATTCAGAAACATTTTTTCCATTATAATTTAAAATTTTTCATTTCACAGAAAACATAATATTATTTATGTTATATGAAAGAACTAGGTTTTGTTTATGTTGCACGAATCACCAATTTAAACATCCACCGTATGCAAAAATTTATTTAGGATTGAGTACATGATAAACTATGTTTGTGTTCTGTTACATAGAATGTCTAGTTCCTTCGATAACTTCAATTACACAAAAGAGCTTGTTTTACCAAACTACAACGTACTATTAATAATTTCATTAAAATATTATTATAGTTGTAACCTTACATTTAGAATAGTAGTTTTTCATAATATTAATTAAATTATGAAAATATTGTTTTCACATGTATATAATAATAATTCTTTTATTAGAAATTTACAAGAAATGATAATAAAAGCCTTTTGAATATATTGGAAATATTTGGATAGAAAACAATATTTATTTAAACAAACAAATTTTCCAATTATAAATTAATTAAAACTATTTAAAAAATTATTTTTATGATATTTATATATATTATATTGATTAAACTATTTATCTTTCATATTATGTGTTTCTTATAAAATAGAACATAATAAATCATTATTTACAAATAAAAGATGTATGTTTGAAAAAGGTATTTTTAAATACTTTTAATGACACATTTATTTTAAATATAAATTTTTATCCTTTTATATTATTAATTTTAAATGATCGACTTATTTTTTATGATGGAATATCAAAATTTATTTCGAGTAATGTTTTATATTTTCCCGAGAAGCCAAATATGTTGATTAATAATGAAAAAATATCGAATTTCATATGAAAAAAAAGTTACTATATTTAATTTATATAGTTAAATTAAATTTTCAATTTTTATTAGTGTATATATATATATATAAAATATACATATTTGAATAAAATTTATGACACTGGAAACAATTTTAATGAAATTAATATAGAAAAAAATCAATATTTTGTACACTTTCACTTTAAAAACTCGTTGTTTCGTCACATCTACTCTATTAAATTTTAAATTAATCTCTACAACTTTTTCTCTAATAATTATGAAAATTTGATTCCATATTTGGAATTATCATAGTTTCTAATATCTAATATTGTATAATTAGGTATTGGAAAAAATATTAGTGAATATAATTAAAATTAACTACAGAGAATAAGGTAAAAATATGTTTAATTAACAACAAAAAATAAAATATATGATGTAAAAATGACACTACAGTTGTAGAAAAATTATTTTCTAGAAATATTTAGACCACTAATCCTATATTGATCAATAATGGTCCATTTTTTATCCTTTTGTAAAACTTAAACTTGGGGAGCACAACATTGTTTTCAGTAATACGAAGAGTTTAAATTTCCACACTTATAAAAGACCACTGCACATTCTAATATCTTAACATAATTCAAGACATTTGGAGAATACTAAACCAATACAAATAACCATAAAAATATTCTTCATTATTCGTAAAGGCCTCAAATTATTAATAATTACTACCAAGGACACCAATTAATGAAAACTAAAAGGAGTTATCTAAATAATAGCAACACCATTCAATAAGAGCATCTATTTTATATCTTTATATACCCCAAAAATTATTATTATTATATGATTATCTGATTATCTGATTATCCTAGATATAATTAAATGTTTTTATATTATGTTAATGACCTTCACACACCCCCACTTCCATCAAATGGGATACACAATTGTCATTTATGTGTATGGTGGACTACCACCTCGTGAAATGATGTCGTTTGTTATTACACTACAACCTTTCATGGATGGAAAAAATGATGTAATATATGTTTTTATATGATATATATGATAATATTAATGTATTTATTCTTCTTGAATTATTATATAACACATACACCCAAACATTCAATTTTTTTTGGAATATGATACCTTTGATTGTGGATATATGGAAATCTCATTTAGAATATGATGTGATTCATTCAGACATTACATTGAATATATTAAGTGCAGATTTATAAAAAACTATATTATATTTATTGTAACTCCCTGAACCTAGTTACCCAGAGTTGGTGCATTATTACATAACATTGGCATGATCTCAAAAGACCATATCTCGAAAGACCGATTAGTTTTGTAGGCTTGGATGTAATAGATACATTCATAAGTTTTACATTACATCATAAAATGAAAAACTACAATAATTTTGTCTCTATAGAACAAAATCATATACCATTGACTATCCCTTCATGTCATTCATAATATACCTATTCACATCCTGGAAAAAATGAAACATAGAAAGGGGTGAGCTCAAATTATCCGTAAGGGTAACAATATAGAGGAAAATTTTGTAAATTAAAATAAATATTAAAGGCAATGCATACGAATAAAACAAAATCCCTTTAAAATTGAACATTAGTATAATATGGCAAGAAAAAATCAAATAATTCCATTTACATATTCACTTGGATAGTTTACTAGCCGAATAATCAAATGGAATATCAATAGCCACTTTCATAACAATGGAATGCAAAATGCCAGACTTCATAACCACATGATCAAGGCCTTGTGCTAAGACTACAAAGAATATTTTGTCAAGGCCTTGTGGAAAGACACTATTTTTCTCATGGGACCTATCGATTCATCGAGGAGCTATAGTGGGCCGCACCCGTCACTTACTAAGTCCAATGCATTCCTCATATGAAAAGGTTTAAACATAACATAAACATTCGTATTAAAACTGGCATATTAAATGTCAATACATTATACATAAACCATGAATGGTATATGAATAACACATCACTAGTCGAAAATATCACCAAACCTTCAAAACAATATGGAATATTTGTATCATAACAAATAAACTTCAAATAAGATTGAAATAAATCAAAGGATGTCGACATAGATGAAATGAAAACAATTTGAATGAAATACAACATTCTATTTTGAAACCATTTAATAGAAAAAATTTATTTTTTAAATAATCTTATAACCTTGTAATGGAAGATTTGAAGGTGTTATAATGGAGGAAAATATCCGCACCTTCCGTATAAGTTAAAAAAGACAATATTACCTTAATTTTGTCGAAAAGGTCATAATGTACCTTATTTGGAAAACAACGAAAATGTTCCTTTCAAAACATTTAATAAAAAATCATCCAACTATATAAATGACTCTAACATATAGTCTAATAAATTGAAAAACTATTTTTAAATACCTTTTTTAAGAAACATGGATTTGGATGATAAAGAGGTCCCAGTAGATAATTGCGTATATACAACCTCAAATAATGATGAAATTGTAGAATTAACCCTTACCTTCTACTTTTCCTTGGTCGAGGTTACAATAAACACATTTATAATAGTTAAATAAATGTTATTAAATTACACATGAACAATATACATAAATATTATATCAAATATTGTATTCTAATATTGATTTGCTAATAATATTTTAGTATTGTCACCGTTTTGGGTGTTAAATGATTCATTTTCCTTTATATACTTGTTTATGAAAAACATGTTTGTTATGGATTGGATTTATTTGATTTTTATCTAGAATGATATTAAGTTCTTTAAATACTATTTTTAATTATAAAAAGAAAATAATTCTAGAATGATTATGCTGGGGAAATGAATCTCATCGCGTTCATGGATATGATAATCTGTACGAACGCACGAGCGAAAATATAATTCTTTTGAGATTAAAATCATAAGTAAATGGATTGTATACCAAATATAAAGAATCATTAACATTTTATATCTATTATTTACATAAATTATACATCATTATTATACCCATCCAAATAATAATGTATTGAATAATAACTACACCATGATATGGTGACGGTAAACCGTACGTACGCACGTATGGTGACATGTTATTCATAGGATGGATAACATAATGAATACGGTTGTACCATTTTTATAATAACATCATAGTATATAGAAAATACTTGAGTTATTATCTTATAATGGAAAAAGAAAAGAAAGAGGTAGTGGAAGACGAAAATAACTTGAAAGAGGTGGTGAGATATTTACCTCTTCTTCAGGTTCTTCCTTTTAATTTTATCAAAAGGGCTACATAGGATGTCTTTCTGATATAACTAAGGCATCTAGGATGAAGGGAGGATAGTAGGGAGGATATTTGGTCATGTTTTGGACGATCCAAATGTCTTTGGAGAAGAGAATTTGAGATAAGGGGAAGTGCACATTTATAAGTGAGGTGAGGGGAACCTTAGGGAACAATTGAAATATTATTTTATAATAAAATTATTTTCGGTTTTTCATGGCTCCAAAATGATTTATTTCTAGGATATGGTGGTTATGGGTCAAAATTCACTCAACCAATAGGTTTTAGATAGTCTAAGTTTAACATATTATACTTATCTTTTAGATTTAACTCTTAGTTAAATAGTTTGACATTTACCATGTCTCATTGTATTTTTATATTATATTGTTAATAAAATTACAAGAACAAGACTAGAGAATCTCAAGTTGTTCATTATTAATATATATAACCTTTTATAATTTATTTGGATAATCCTTATATTTTTAGTAATATTATATCAATTAATAATATAATAAATTTTTTAAAAACTTTTTTATGTCAATGTTGACAATATTTGGTATTTTATTTTTGATAAATTTATAACAACGTTATTACATGGAAAAAAAATCAATTTATCAACCCTGAAATATCATATTAACCAATAAAATTAGTGTAATTCATCAAAAGTCTCAAAATACATTTATTGGATCTTTATAAAATGAATTATTTTAATATTTTATTAATAAGGTAAGTACTGCATCATCATTGTGTCATTAATAAATTTAATTATTTAATGTCTAAAATTAATAAATAAAAAACCATTATGTAGGAAATAATTTTATATTTCTAATGAATATCTATAGTCGAATTTAGCTTATGTACAACACTATATTAAAAAATTTTAGTTATGAAAACATGAATTTAACACTTTTAACTCATCTTTAAATTAAATAATAATAACTGTCATAATCTAATCGACGTGGACCATAGAGGATAATTTTTTATTCATAAGGTTGTTTTTGGTCTAATTGCATTTATCCAATTGGATTAGGACTTGTTTTGTGTAATTATAATATCTATTTTACCCTTAATTACCCTATCTAATTATAACCATTGTAAATAAAAGTCAAAAGTAACTATTTATAAAAATTTATTTTCATCTTATTGAAACAAATTTTACATATTTAAGTAATCCATGCCTCTCTAATTTTTGGAATTTAACTCAAAGAAGCGGTAAAAAAAATTATGCAAATTTTCAAATGCTCCTAAGAGGTGTGTAAAAGACAGTAAAAAGTTCAATAGAATTTTATATATTTTAAATTTTTATAGAATGACTCCAATGAATTAAATTAAACATATATAGGTATTATGTTTCGATTTTTACCTAAAATAAATTAAAAAAATAACTAATTACTTATATAATAATTCGGTTTTAAACAATAACCCAGTGTTTTTCACTATTAATAAAAAATTGAATGTTTTTAGAAAAATACCAAAAATTCTCCCTAAGCTAATTTTGAAATTATGAATTAAAAAATGAAGTCTATTTTATAAAATTAAAAACATATAATTTTTATTTTTTAATTTGAAATTAATTCTCATTGTCGAAACCAAAAAAAGGGTTTTTAAAAAGTTAAATCTTTCTTAAGATTGACCTGTGTTTAGGTCAAATTTAAATGTGAAATTACTTATATTAAACATTTTTTTTAAATTATAGAAATATAATATAATTATACTTAAAAACCATTAATATTTATAATTGAACACTATAAATTGTTTTGATTAAAAAAAAAATTCCATTAAAATTTATGATTTTTTCACTATTCAATAAAAAATGAATTTTATCAGAAAAATACCAAAAAGTTACCTGATGTAAATTTTGATATCTTAAATCTAATGAAGAATTTTATTTTGTCAAATATAACATTTAAAAGTTAAAAAAACTACATTTAGAGAGGTTACTCCATTAAAAGGAGGAAAATCAACATTTTATTAAATATTAGAGTATTTATGCTTAAAATCAGATTCATTCTTATTTTAAGCCTCTAAATTTTTAATATATAAATGCAAAAAAATTTAAAAACATGTATAATAATATTTTAGTTAGTTTTGTTCATTCCCTCCATTACAATGGGAAGGCCTTAACTACCGTTTACAATAATATTATATTATTATTTTTCAGTATAATTAATCATTATATGAAACACAAGATTTTAAAGAAACTCATTATTGTGTATTGGGTATGGCATCAAACATATCATCCCCTTTAAAGTAAAATTAATATTTAATTCAAAAATAAATTTTTTTACTCTTTATTTATCTAGAATGTTACAAAAATCTTGGGGTGTTACATTCTCGTGTCCTTCAATAAATTGCATCCTCATAATTTGAAAATTTTCATTGAAAATAAAATGTTTAAAATGGAAAATACCTTTGTGGAAAACTCACATCGGAAATAGGTTTAATAAAATTTAGACTTAATAAGAGGTAATGTAAAATGAAAACATCACCTCAAAATTATGTTATCAAATAGGTGAACATTGGTGTCAATTATAGACACATAATTCAATGAAAAATGTAATTATTTATAGGGAGTGATTGAGGTCATCAATCACAAACATGTGTAAAACTGAGGTCCTCAAAGCCATCAATTTATGATGATTTAAAATATAATCTATTAAAAAATAAATAAGGTATTAGGATAACACATTTTTGGTTTTATGATCTCTTCCATAAAGTTTAAGAATTAATTTTATCATATAATAAAGAAAGAGAGAAAATATACATAACAAGTAGAGTTACATACATTAACTAATTTCTACCGCAGACTTATCTTTCACTCCAAAAGATAATATAACTCAAAAATTTTATATTTATCCCAATTTCATAAGGTTCTAAATATATACCATGAATAAATCTAATTTATAATAACCAGCGACCTCATGTAGGCTAGTGGTAGGTCATAAAGGCTTGTCGCACTTTGGTTGTGGGTTCGATTCCTGCAGCTTTGTTGGACATGACAGGTTATCACTAGACCTGTAGGATTCCTTTTTCAAAAACTATAGTATTTTATTATTAAAAAATAATCTTAAGAAATACTATCCAATGTTCAACTTAATTCATTCCAACCTTTATAGCTATAGAAAATACTTCTGTCCAAATTCTCTCTAAAATGTCTATAAATTCCAAAATCAATCGCAACGTCAGATTCCCCAAACAACGTAAAAATTATTTTATCGTCACATACTAAAAATATGATTACCTTAATAATATTAAAACCTTAATGAAAACAAAAAGTAATACAGTATAATTTTTATATATATATCACATTCTTCTTATACCTAGAAAATAATTCTTGAATCCAAAAAAACAAATACATTAATTAGTCCACTTCAACTATAGTAACATCATAAGAATGGTCTTCATCCAGTGACCTTTTCTGAGGTATGATTCCTTGGTGCTTAGTATATTCATTTTCCTAATGACCCATTTCTCTGCAATTATAGCATTCAACATTGATAGCCTCTATCATTCCCTTGCAATCACGAGCCTGGTAAACTTTTTCTCCACATTTGTAATAAACTCTCATTCATTTTTGGCAAGTACTGAAGTGTTATTGGATACCCCGGGTCAATACCAAAACACCTTGTTGAAGTTTTAAATCCTATGTACATCTTTGCCAGATGATCATATACCTACTCGTATCCAGACAGGGATGTATTGCAAGAAATATACACAAAATTCCTACATTTCCAAAATTATAAGAAGTTCTTCTATACCAATCCTTAAAGTCTATCATAGGGTAATGTGCTCTAATTAGAGTTTATCTAAATATAACTTTCAAGGATAGTACTAAAATTCCTTTGATACCAACTGTAACGCCCCGACCATAGTTACCCAGAGTTGGTGAATTATTACATAACATCGGCATGATCATAAAATATCAACTCTCGAAATACCGATTAGTTTAGTAGCCTTGGATGTACTAGATACATTCCGAAGTGTTACATTACATTAAAAATTTTAAAACTACAAAAACGTTATCTCCATAAACCAAACTCATATCCCATAGACTATCCTACATGTAAATCATAATATAATTCTTCGCATCCTAGATAAAATAAAACATAGAAAAGGGTGAGATCAGATGCTTAGTAAGGATAACAATATAGTGAAGAAATTCATAAATAAGCATAAACATTTAAGGAAATGTTTAAGACTAAAACAAAATCCTTTTAAACTTTACCATCAGAATAATATGGAAAAGATAAAATCAAATAATTTAATTTACATATTCATGTGGATGTTCTACTAGTCGAATAATCACATGAAATATCAATAACAACTTTAATAATGATGGAATTCATAATTCTAGACTTCATAACCACATAGTTAATGCCTTGTTCCAAGACTAAAAATAATATTTTATGAATTCTTTGTGCCAATACACTTTTTTGTCTAATGATACCTAATGATTCATCTATGATCTATAGTGGGCTCCACCCGTTATTTACTAAGGGAAATACATTCCTCATATGAAAATGTTTAAACATAACAGAAATGTTCATATTAAAACTAGCATAAAAAATTTCAATACATTATCAATAAACCATGAATGTTATTGAAATATAAAATACACAGTCAAACTTATCACAAAACCTTCAATACAATATTGAAGATTTGTATCAAAATAAATCAACATCAAACACATTTAAAATCCATCAACGGATTTTGACATTGATGAAATGAAAACAATATAAAGAAATACATTTTTATATTTTGAAACCATTTAAAAGAAAATATTTATTTTTTAAATATTCTTATATTCTTGTAAGGGAAGTTTCTAAGGTGTAATAACGACGAAAAATAACTGCACATGCCGTAAAAGTTAAAAAATACATTCTTACCTTAACTTTGTCGAAAATGTCATAAAGTACCTTGTTTTGAAAATGACAGAATGATTCCTTTAAAAAACATTTATACAATGTAAAATGACTATATAAATGACTTTATCCAATAGTGTAGTAAATATTAATTTTTTTTGAAATACCTTTTTTAAGAACCATTGATGTGGATAATAAAGAGGTCCCGGTAGATAATTACATATAAACATCCTTGGTTAATGATGAGATAGTTGAAATAACCCTTACCTTGTAATTTTCCATGGTCAAGGGTACGTTAAACTCATTTATAATTTTTAAATAATTGTTATTAAATTATAAATTAACTATATACATAAATATGATATCATATTTGATCTTATAATATTGCTTTGTACATAATATTTTTGTATTATGGTCGTTTCTGTTGTTAACGGGTTCATTTTCCTTTATATACATTTTTACATAAGCCATGTTTGTAATGGATAGGATGTATTTGATTCATATATAGAATGATAGTATGTTTTATATATATTATTTATAATCATGAAATGAAAATTACTCATGAATGATTACGATGGGGAAATGAATCTCATTGCGTTCGTGGAGATGGTAATTCGTACATACGCACGAGCGACAATATCATTCTTTTGATATTAAAATAAATATTAAAGGGATGTTATATCATATATAAACAATCTTTAGCATGTTATATATATTATTTAAATAAATTATATATCATTATTATACCCATCGAAACATTAATATGTTGAATAACAAATACACCACGACATGGAGACGGTAAGCCAAACGTACATATATATTGTGGAATGTAATTCATAGGATGGATAACCTAATGAATATGGTTGTACCATTTTTATAATAAAATCGCACTATATTGAAGATACTGGAGTAATTATTTATCAATGGAAACAACAATGAAAGTGGAAGTGGAAGAAGAAATTAACTTGAAAGGGGTGGTGAGATATTTACCTATTATTTGAGTTCTTCTTTTTGATTTGATCAAATGGGCTCCATTGGATGGATTTATAATCAATCTATGTCATATAGAATGAAGGTAGGATATATGGTAGGGTATTTGAGCAGCTTTTGGATGAGCCAAATGGCTTTCGAGAAGTAAATTTGAGAGAAGGGGAAGTGCCTGTTGATAAGAGAGGTGAGGGGCACCTTATTGTATGATTTAAATATTATTTTATAATAAATTAATTTTCAGTTTCTAATGGAACCAAAATGATTTATTTCGAGGCAAAAGTGGGTATGGGTCTAAAAAACACATCAAAGATGTTTTAGACAGGTTGAGTTCATCATATTAACCTTATCTTTTTAGATTTTACTCTTAGTTAAATAGTTTGACATTTACCACGTCTCTTTATATTTTTATATTATATGGTTAATAAACTTACTATAATAAAAAAAGATCCCCAAGTGAATAATTATTAATATATATAACCTTATCTAATTCATTTGGCCGAAACATAGATTTTTAGTAATATTATTCAAATTAATAATATAATTTTTTATTTAAAAATTCTTTTATGTCAATTTTGACACTATTTGGTATTTTGGTTTTTTAATTACAAAAATTATTATTACATCTTAAAAAAATAATTTAATCACCCCTAAAATTTTATATTAACCTATAAAATTAGGGTAATTCATCAAAAGTCCCATATTAAATTTATCGGGATATTTATAATATCATTTATTTAATTTTACAATAATATATGAATTACTTCATCATCATTGGGTCATAAATAAATTTAATTATTTATTGTCTAAAAATTATAAATAAAATATAATTATGTAGGACATATTATTATCTTGCTAATTAATATTTATATTCGTATTTATCTTATGTATAACCCTATATTAAAGATGTTTTAGTTATGAAAACTTAAATTTTACAATTTGAACTCTTCTTTAAATTAAATAATAATAAATTTTAGAATCAAATCCATGTGGAACAATGAAAATAGTATTCTATTCCTTTGGTTTTTTAGTCTAATTAAACATATCCAATAGAATTAGGACATGTGTTAGGGTAATTATAATATCATTTTTACCCTTAATTACCCTATTTACTTTTAACTATGGTAAGTAAAAGTCAAAAGTTACAATTCAACTAAAATTATTTTCATCTTATGGAACAACATTTTACATAATAATGTTAACCTTGTCTATCATATTTTAGAAATTAATCTCCCAGAAGTGGTAAAATTACGTTTTATGCAAATTTTCAAATGTTCCTAGGAGGTGGGTAAAAGAGGGTAAAAAGTTCAATAAAATTTTATATATCTAAAAATATTATAAAATGCCTCCAATGAATTATATTGAACACAAATAGGTATTTTGAATCTATTTTTAACTAAAATAAATTAAAATATAATAACTAATTACTGAAATAAAAAGTCAGTTTTAAACAATAACGCATTGCTTTCACTATTAATCAAAAATTGGATGTTTTCAGAAAAATATAGAAAATTATCGCTAAGCTAATTTTGAAATTATGAATTCAAAATTGAAATCTTTTTTTTCCAAATTCAAAATCTAGAAGTTTAATTTATTAATTTAAAATTATTTCCTATTGTCAAAACCAAAAAACGTGTTTTTAAAAAGTAAAAACTATCAAAATATTGACGTGTGTTTTTGTGAAATTTAAATGAGAAATTACTTATATTGACCAACATTTTATTAGATTATAAAAATATATTCTACTTATACGTTCAAACCCTTCAAATGTATAATTAAACACTATATATTATTTTAATTAAAAAAGTTGTTTTCAAATAAAATTTAGTACTTTTCACTATTCATTTAAAAAATGAATTTTATTAGAAAAAAAACCAAAACATTACCCAATGTAAATTTTGATGCCTTGATTCTAAAGAAGAATTTTATTTTGTCAAATAGAAGACATAAAAGTGAAAAAATATATTTAGATAGGGTTCTTTATTAAAAGGTGGTAAATCAACTTTTTAATTAATATTACAGTATTTATGATTAAAATTATATTCTTTATTATTTTAAGCCCCCAAATTTTTATTGGATACATGTAGAAACATTTAAAAAAAATGTATAATCATATTATAGGTAGTTCTGTTCATTCCCGCCATTATAATGGATAGACGTTAACTACCATTTCAAATAATATTATATAATTAATTTTCATTATTACTCAGAATTATGTGTTACATAAGATATCAAAGAAATCCGTTATAGTGTATAGATTACTCCATAGAACATTGCTTCCCCTTTAAATTAAAATTAATACTTAATTAACAAATCAAAATGTATTAATATTTATTTACCTTGGTTGTTATAGAAATCGTGGTGTGTTACATGACTGAAATAATAATTCTAATCTACTTAAAATATATAAATATTGTTTATTTATTAAATTTGAATACGACAGGAAAACAGAAAATACATTCATTGTACGTATGACATACCATATACATGAATAGATTCTTCCTCTTTATATATATAAATTTTGTACATTATTATAAATACTTATATAATGAATATATATGTTATTTATTTAATATTTTAAATTCATTATATAATTATATTAATATCTATTTATGAAGATTAAGAATAAAAAGTAAAAAATAAACAAAAAACATGTCACTACATAATTGTAACATTTACATGAAATTATTAATAAAAGTTTATCATACATTAGTAATTAAATAATATATGGTATGATATATTATGATATGGAACATTGGAAGATTTTTATTAATGTTTACTTGTTATACATGTGTTTTGAATGTCTACGATGAAATGCATGACTTATGAGTTGTGTTTTATAGTCCTAATTTTATTTTTCGAAGACATATTCGATTTTCAATAATAGTTTTTTTGAATGGTGTATGTACACACCAATCATTTTTTTTATTTTCAAAAGCCGGTTAAAGGGGAACCAGAACCCCAAGATACAACCACAAACTCAAACCGATCACAACCATACATGGATCAGACAACATACCAACACAGATTTACATATCAGCCAAGCCAAACTCATCTCCGTTTCCCCTTCCTAACTCATCATCTCCAGTAGCCGTGGATGTTTCCCATCATGGAGTCCTCCAGTAGTGAACACTATTGACATAGTTCCTGAGCTGATCTAAAACATGATAATCTGGTGTTGTCCTCTTGATCTCACTATTCTTCTCCCAGGTCATAGTCACCTCATTATTTTCTTGGAGGTGGAGCGAGTCTGCATCAGATGTGGGAGACATGAGTAATCCCTCCTTGGTCGACGTCTAGAAGTGGAAGAAACATGCCCTTCAACTGAAGTAGTTCTCTTTTCCCAACATTGAACCACTTCTCTGAAAGAGCGCTTCTCCCCTCCTTTACCAGCCTGATCCCCTGAGCCCGAAATAGGAGAACCTGCAAGAACCTCCCTTTCTGGGGTCACAACCTCCATGGCAGTATCATCCACCTGCAAAGGCAGGGGCACACCCTCTGCGATCGCCACATCCTCCTTCACCTCATGATTATCATTCATCAACAAAGGGAGGGACACACCCTCTTCAATCTCCTCATCCATAGACACTACGTGAACCTATTTCACCCCACCATCAACCTGCACAATCCTGGAGGCCCCCATACTATCACCCCCATATCCTTAAAAAAACACTTAAAACAGGATCAAAACTAACATTACCAAGGAAATCAAACCTATTTCTTAAAGAAACAAAGGGTCTGGCCTTTGGATCCAAGCCTCTATTATCCTCTGTACAGTTATGAGATGAAATGGCTTCCACAACCCCCACTAGGTGAACCAAAGCAGGCCCTTCCCCAGCCCTCACCCTATCATTTACGGTCTTACTGCCTTGACCATCCGCATCCAGCGTCTTGCCAGCATCGACCAGGATATTGGCCACCACTGCAGATTGAGCCTCCTTATACTTCCCCTTTGAACTCTTCTCCACAGGAACAGGAGACCTCCTGCGAGATGAGGTCTGGAACTCATGACGCCGAGACTTCACCTCCTGGGTAGATGAGGCACACCGACATCTCTTAGAAATGTGTCCAAAATTATTACAATTCAAAAAAAATCGGGAAAACTCTCATAGATAACCTGTTGTTTACTATTATAATCCTCTCCAACTATAATCCAGATAAAGTCAAATGGGGCCCTAGATCCATCCACTTCGACGCAAACATGAGGATTAATCGGATGAAAAACTTCTTCAGTACGATAATCCGAACACAGAAATAGACCCACGAGATTACCCAACATTCATATGATAGCGGGATTTTGAAAAGGTAAGGGAAGTTTATGGAAACTAACCCAAACCGCTGTTTAAGGGAGATCACGATTCATATGAAAGTCGTACGACCATCGAAGTTGGAAGAATCGACATCCATTGCAACTGTGAGGAGCTCTTGACCAAGCCTTGACAAGATCCTCTTCCGACGCAAAACGAATCATAATGTGGTACCTGTCCTGCACCCCGGCGGTCGCCCATTCCTATAGGTCCCAAGAAGAGAAGACGAACCTCTCGAAGGTGTTGACAGACGGTCTCCTTTGTCTAAATCGAGCAACTGGGGTAAGCTTCAACAGCGAAGCTAAATCCGTGAACTCGGAAGTCGAAATCTGAAGGTTAGGGATGCCATCCACTAGATCTGTGTCAGATCCCATATAATCATTTTAGTATGGATCTTTTTTTCTGGTTGTTTTTTATGAAAAATGAAGAATTTGAAAAATTTATAAGTACACACTGTGTACACTTGAGTACCTGTTGTGTACACTTTAGTACATATTTGGTACCCGGTTTCCTTGTGTATCGATGTACTGGCCGTGTAACAACTAAGTACAAGGCTGCGTAGGTTACTTTGCTAACCAAATAAAGCTGGAGCCGGTTGAGGCTAGTACAATACATGTTCATTAAATGAACATGCCATTTAATTTTATTTTTATTTGATGACTCAGAGAGGGGTCACGTCTCATTTCAATAACTCTATTGTTCTTCTTGTGTTTTAAATAGGAGAGTGACGACATGGCCATGAACTTCGAGCTCCAACTGTTCCTCAGTCTAAGCTCTGATTGAGATGCTGCTTGGTGCATTGCATTCCAACTAGTGAGTTCTATCTTCTACTTTAGCATCTCTTCCTAATTTATTTTCCCTCATGAGATATCAAGATTTGATCATTTTTACCCTTTTCGTAGATCTAAGTTGATCTAGGCTAATTCAATGGCCAAAATTCGAGAGTATTTATCATACAACATAGAGGTAAGTGGTTTGTGCCTTTATTTGAACATCTTTGAATAGTATTTCCCAAATGTTGTGAATACCCAAGTTTGGGGTATTGTCTGTTTTTTATTTTGACCCATGTTTAATTCATGCTGTGGTGCAGTTTATTGATTAAGGGTTGTTTCCTATGCAGTAGATAGTATACCCTTGTTTATGGGAAACCACATGGGTGTGTTCCTTTATTTGGCTATATTTGGACATTTGGATTACTCGTCCTATGAGGATACCATGTTTCCATGACTTGAGTTGTTTATGATTGAGGCTATTGGTAATTTGTGATTGTTGTGTCTATGCATTGGTTTAATTTGATCCATAAAAAAGTTTTAATTTCATGTAGATCCTTTAATGAAGATAATTTTATTTGATTGATGTTGATCCATATTATATACTAAATTGAATATAGAGCCCTTAATGAATGTTAAATGCATGCGGATCTTTTAATGGACCTTGAGAGAAATAGACAACAAAAACATTGGTGAGTTTCCATGTTATTTTACACATCACCATGAGAGCCCTGGTGTAGACATTGATTCAGGGGGGATTGACTGTGAGAGATACCCAGCGGTCATTTATGATTATTTATGCTATAATAACACAAGTGGTATTGAATGTGAGTGCTTCCAGGGGGTCATGTATAAATTATTTAATGTCATGTGGACCTAAAGGTATTTATCATTAGAGTGGCCGATTGTTTTGTTTGTAAATGTTTATTGATATGTTTAACCAATGGTGTTATACCATGAAAACTTTCTCAGAGGGATGTTTATAAGTTTTTGAATACCAGTGATGATTCTGCAAAACCAAAGAAAAAGTTTGGACTCGGTCTTACGTGATTTTTTTAGATGGTATTTTGAGACGTCTGTTGTTAAAATTATATAATGAGGTATAAAAGGCTTAGTCTAGATCATAAAATTCATTATTCAATTGTTTGAATAATATAATAAATGTGAATGAATGTAATTTGAAAGTGTAGGATAGTTTACTTTGGAGTACATCCATGTTTATTGCTACATTTTCCATATTTACTGCAATATATATTCAATAAAAGTTAGGAACATATCTATTGGTAGTTTCCTATGAGGATTAGTCTCACACCTTATTTGGGTCATGCTTTTGGGCTCAAACAGGATATATGGTTTGAGTTATAGATACTAGCAGGTTCCCTTTTATAGTAGGTACTTGATTTCTATTTGAGCTGGAGTGCATGGGACTAATATGAGGCTTCTGATGCTATTGGGGCTTATAGTTTTCTATATTTTTTCATTACTATATTTCCATCATTTTGAAATGTTTTCATACTTTCCTAGATACTTTTGACATGAAACATTTATTTATATATGATTTATTCTTTTATACTATCATTCTTTTGTTGTTTAACTCTATTTTATGATATTACTGCTTCCGCTAGTATTTTATATTTGTTTCCTCTATGTTACACTGCTTATGAGGAAATAGTTTCCCCACAATCACACAAAAGTCCCTCCCTACAAGTTAGAAGCGTTTAGAATTCGTGGAAATGGGCTTGAGGCCAGGTGACCAACTAGGTACGAGGTGCCTTTGGGCGACCCCCAGAACTGGGACGTTACTAAGACAAATCAATGGATTTTTTTCTACATTTTCAAACTATTTGGAGCCTTTATCCAGTGCTAATAAGGAATATGTAGTTTTTAATATGTTTTCCAATGAGTATCTAACCCATTTATAGGGAATATACAATTTACCTCAAATATTTATATTTTTCATGTTTTGAAATTATTACAGTTTATTTGATTTCACCATTGGGTGATTAACTTGATTTGTGCTTTTGTGATTCATATAACTATGGTTCTATTTTTGTTTCAACCTAATGAGATGAGGGTATTCCATCTCATGCATTATATAGGTATTTGATAGAGATCACATGTCATGCTTTATTCTAATGACATTAAGGGTGAATTGCTGATTGCGTGATGTTGGGATAGATTTTGTTCTAGATATGCATGTTGTTGAAATAGATGTCATGATAAAATAAATTATATATTGACTGTGTATTGGAATATGTATGTTTTCATTTGGATTTATGATAAACTAAGGTCTTTAAGGTGTAATTAGCCCTATTCTATTAGAATCTAGTGGATCATTTTTTAATATTAGTTAAATTATGTCTATATTTGATGTGAAAAAGGATTCAAAACATTATTTCGTTGGGAGTATGGTCTCCCATGCATCGTAATTTTTCATACCTTAGGAATCATTTTGAGTTTTTAAGGATTTCGGGGAAGTTTCAAAGGCCTGCTATCTAGAAATCCAGACAACACGATGTGTGATGTTTTGATAACATGTCATGTGTTCTTCTATTCTAGATGAAACTACTTTTCTTATGTACACACCGTGTATTGGTAGTACACTCCATGTTCTTCCTAACTGTGTCACTGAATATGTGATTAGAGAGAAACATTGATAAAATTTTGGTAGAACACGCCATTTACCTCTTATACAAGCCGTGCTTAAGAGACCATGTATCTAGTAGTGTGATTACCGACACAAGTGGATAAATTTCAGATGGAACATGTTGTGTCTAGATTTTAAACGTTGGGTGTGGATTGACCATGAGTTTGACTGTGTGACTAATGACATTGGTGGATGGAACATAAGTAGTACAAATATTGTGTAGGGTTAACACACCATGTAGTGTTACCCGAGAGATAACTTTGTAATTTATTCCTGTAATGAACATGGGAAGGAATAAAATTTCAATTACAGGACATGTCCTAGGAGGAAATGCTTTGTAAATGGTTGTTACATGATATAGTTTGGTAGAGGTACACTCTTATGTAAGGATTAAAGGTAACACACCGTGTGGAGATTATACATGCCATGTAGTGCTATTTTTAAAAATTTAAATGTTTTCATATCATGTTCCAATCTTGGAATTCTATGTCATTGTCCATGATTGTCTTGAATTGAGGTGTGCACTTGACCTTGTAGAGTCATGCCATCTAGACCTTCGTCGGTTGTCTGCAAGATATAGGGCAATGATAAGACATTTGATATGGTAGATTAGGAACAACTGGAAGACTCTACCGTCATGCCCTTCTTTTCACCAGTTGTTATAACCGATGTAGGGAATGATTCATAGATATGTGAAGTATATTTAAAGATTTTAAATACTTTTCAAACATCACAACATCCTTCCCCTTCTATTGAAGAGCTTATGTGGGTGTTCTAGTAGCTATATCCTCCCACATTTTCTGGGGATTGAGGAACAGAGGTTGTAATGTCTAGTTTGGAGGACATTATTTCTTTCTTTGAGCATATGGAGATGCCTTATGAGAAGAGGGTGAGTCTCACAATATACATTCTACATGATTCCATCAAGATATGGGGGGATGTAATCTTACAGGTAAGACTCCACTAGGATATGATATGAAAAAAGTTTTGGAAGACCTTATATGACTATTTCTACCTCGAGACTTTGAGGGAAAATCGATGCCAATAGTTCATTAATTTGGAGCAGGGTGATCTTTCATTGATGGAGTTCTATTCTTATTTTACAGAGCATTAGTGCATCACACCTATTCTGGTAGGTGATGATTAATTATTGGCTAAGAGATTTGAGGACGGTCTCAGGTATGAAATCTTATCGCAATTGAATTACTTTTGGCTGACATCGTTGAAAACTATAGTGATCTAGACCCTTAAAAATGAGTGCAATATGAGAGTGTTTTGAGATTTGAGGTAGGGTGGTTTAGTATATAGGGCCAGTACACCTTCAACAGATAGAAGGTATAACTTTAGGGAAACATCATGTTGTGATTCCAGTAGTAGGGATATATCTACATGTTGCTGGGGTGAGGTGATACCAGTGTGAGAAGAGTGGGAATATGAGACCACATTTCGGAAGACACCCAGTTGACTTCTGATCATGTGGAATGATGGGCCATCATCAGCATTTTTTCTTGTTTTTATCACCACCCTCTAGTGATAGGGGATCTGTTATAACTCCAAATTCAGGAACAAGACCACAAGTTTCTCTTATGTTAGGGAACTAGAGTTCATCAGGTCGTTCAGGCTGATGAGGTGGTTTTTTCCGTTGTGGCATGATGACAGGATTTTAGAGACAGCATGATGGATCATCTTAGGGTTGTTGGGCAGGGTCGTAGGGCTACGATGCAGGTCAAATGATTGTAGTATAGCAGAACCATCCGGAGAAGGATCTCAGACCCTCTACAGTTAGAGGTAACATTTAGGTTTACTCAATTTTCACTTCTTCACTTTTGATACAGGATCGTCCCATTTTTTTATATTTTTTCCATTTCAGAATTCCTTGGGCTCTGTATCTTTACACCTGAGGATGTTATGTTGCTAGACACTTCATTGGGGATTAGGATGGCTAGTGTACGTCACTGTAAGAAGTACCCTATTGAGGTTGTTGGTTGTCACTTCTTATGGGTCCTCTATGTATTAGAGATGAAATGATTCAAAGTTTTTCTATGAATGGACTAGTTGGTCTCCAACTAATCCTTTTTTGACTCCTATACTCATAGGGTGAGTTTCACGTCAATAGAGGGTTTTTTATACAAATGTGAAACTGGGATGTCCAAGAGAATAGATCTGGACCAGAGTATCATGGTCCACGTATAATTACATCCCTTAATGCTAGTTTATATCTGGATGACCTGGGGACATCATAGAATAACATTCCTCTAATGGTCAATCGTTGTAGGGATGTATTTCTAGACGGATTTTTAGATTTACCACTTGAGAGAAAGGTATATTTTTTTATTGAGATTTTTTCAGGAGAGGCACTGGTGACCCTTCCTCCTTATAATATGGATACACATGAGTTAAAGGAGCTTAAGAAGTAGTTAGAGGAGTTGTAGGAAAACGGTTTCATCTGACCCGATACTTCTCTATTGTGTTCAATTGTACTTTTTCAAATATGTTATATGGTATCCTCATAATTTGTGAGAATTATCAGATGCTAAACCAGTTGACCGTTAAGAACTGGTATCCCTTACTAAGTATTTATGATCACTTTGATCAGCTTCACGTAACCTAGGGATTCTCAAAGATTGACTTGATATCCATTTATCCTTAGTTGGACATTAGACAATCAGATATACCTCTTACAACATTTTGGAGTAGGTGAGGTCTATATGTGTATTTGGTTATGTTGTTCGGTCTCAAAAACATGCCCCAAATTTCCATGGAACTGATGAACTGGTTTTTCAATCCTTACTTGGATTAGTTTGTGATTGTTATCATAGAAAATATCATGGTGTAATCTCCCACTCAAAACAACCATTCCACTAATCTTGAGATCATATTGAGTACATTGAGAGAGCATTGGTTTTATGACAATTTCACAAAATGACCCATTTAGATAGACTCGATTTACTTCCTCGGTCATGTAATATATGGGATAAGTGTATGAATAGACCCAGAGAAAGTAAGATCATTAATTTCATGGGATCATCTGAAGAACATATTTGATTCATAGAGTTTTAAGGGCTTGTTGGACACAACATATGCTTTATTTAGTACTTATCATGCTTACATGTGAAACTAATGGGATTTAATAAGATGGGTGTTAATTACATGTGGATAGATTCTTGTGATTCATCCTTTGAAGTGTTGAAAGGAAGATTTACTTCATCATTAATACAGATTTTTATAGAGCCATGAAAGAGGTACACCATTTACTGTGATGCATCAGGTATCAAGCATGGATCATTGCTCAGGCCGGGGAATAAGTTGTTGTATATGGGTCTCGGTAGTTGAGGCCACATGATTGGAATTTCCTAACACATGATCTCATGTTAGCAACAGTTGTTCATGACTTGCACTGTTAGAGGCATTATCTTTTGGGTGATAATTTTTCTGTATACAATGAAAACAAAATCTTTGAGTATATAATTACTCTACGTGATCTGAATTTGAGACCACTAAGATTGGTTGAGTTCCTTCAGTACTTTGACTTTGAGCTTTCCCAAACTCCTGGAAAAGGCAACGTAGTGGCTGATGCAATGATAAAGAGGACTCAGATGCATGTAGTTCAGGAGGACAATAGTGAGTGATAGCTTATGGATATATTCATTGATATGATTTTGGAGGTTCACAAAAGGAATTAAAATATGTTTCATTCATATATAACTATTAACTCTACACTACTAGATCAAGTTAAAATGATTCATCTATCAGATTCTAATGGCCTAGACCAATGGGAGAGTGGGTTAGGAGAGGACCATGATCCTAGTTGAACCATAGGTGAGACTGAGGACATGAATTTTCAGGGGAACATATGGGTGTCATTGGATATATGTGGATAGTTGATGTGAGATTTTTATTCCTCATTGTGGGCCATCCATCCTGTTGTTACCAAGATGTATCGAGATCTACACAGTCGGTATTGGTGGCTAGGTGTGAAGAAGGATATTTATCATTTTGTTATGAGATGTTCCACCTATTAGATGATTAATGTGGAACATCAGCAACCATCATGGATTTTACAGTAGTTACCCATTCCCATGTGGATGCTGAATGATGTCTCTAAGGGTTTTTTGATAGTTTTACCAAGATCGTCTCGAGGGAATGATGTGGTTTGGGTTATTGTTGAATGACTCGTGAAGGTTTCACATTTCAATCCAATAAAAGAAAACATTCAGTTTTGATGATCATGTATGGTTTTATATCTAAGAGATTGTACATTTGAATGGGGTGACACATTCAATTGTTTCAGACCAGGATGTGTAGTTTACTTCTTGTGTCTGTAAGAGACTATCGAGGTATTTGAGTACATATGAACTTCTGAGTACAACATACCATCCCCAAAAAGATGGCCAGACAAAAAACAAGATACAAGTATCGGAGGACATACCACGAGTATGCATCTTAGTTTTGAGGGTCTCTTAGGAGAAACACATGCCCCTAGTGGTGTTTTACTATAGTAATAGTTTTCAGGGAATGATTAAGATGGTTCATTGTGAGGATTTTTAGGGTGGGCATGCCGATCGCCCCTATATAGGTTGGAGGCACATGATGCAGCTATACTATGACCTTGTCTTCTCTATGAGATTGTTTAGAAGGGGGGGATTTGATTCAATAGAATATGGCTACTACACAATCTCACCATAAATGTTATGCTGATCGATGGAGATAACAAATGTAGTTTGAGGTTGGAGATCAGGTTTTCTTAAAAGTCCCATCGATGTTGGGACATAGAAGGAATATGATATAGGGGAATATTTCACTGAGATACGCCGGGATGTTTGAGGTTTTAGAGAAATTCGGTCCAGTTGCCTATTGGTTGCAGTTACCTTAGGGGTACTAGGTTATATACAACGTCTTTAATGTTTCTTATCTAAATTTTTTTTCAGACAAATCTCACATATTTCAACTAGAGGAGGTTGAGTTGGAGGAGGACTCATTATTTGAGGAGCACCATATTCATAATTTTGATTGTTGCACACATGTTCTCCATGGCTAGTCTACTCCTCCATTATGGCTGCTATGGTAGCATGGGAGAGTACAGGACGAGTCATGGGAGAGGGAGTTCGACACACGACCACAGTGGCCAGAGTTGTTTTCATTTTCTTTTTCTCAACCCTTAGAAAGAAAATTCGTGTATGAAAAACGTTAATGAATGGGTGGGGGTAATTTGTAAGAATCCAAATCTTTATTTTAGGTATGGATCAAAATTTTGGGTTATTTTTTTGGAAATATGATTAATTGAAAAAATTTATAAGGATATGTCTTGTAACTGGTTTCCCCATGGAGTTATGTACTAGCCATGTAACAGTCGAGTACATGGCCACATAGGTGACCCAGATTACTACTTAAAGATGGAGCCAGCTGAGTCAAGTATATGGCATGTACATTATATGAACATGCCATATAATTTCATTTGTATTTTATGTGTCAGGCTTGGGTCATGTATCATCTCTATAACTCTATTATTCTTCACCTGTATCAAACATGAGAGTGATGAGATGACTGTGAGCTTTGAGCTCCTCCCATTCCTCTATCCGAGCTTCGATTGAGATGATGTTGGGTGTGTTGGATTCCCATCTGTGAGTTCTCTCTTCCCCTAGAGCCTCTCTTCCCCTAAATCCCCTCTTCCTAATTTTTCCTACCTCGTGAGATATATAGAGTTGATTATTTTCACACTTTTCTTAGATCTACATCGTTCTAGGGTGATTCAAGGGCCAACATTCAAGAGTGTTCATCGTACAACATCGAGGTAGGTTGTTTGTGCCTTTCTGTGATCATATTTTAATTAAATATTCCTAAAATGATGAATACCCATGTTTGGGTATTCTGTGTTTTGGATTTTGACACAATTTAATACATTCTATGGTGTGGATGATAGATTAATGGTTGTTTCCAAGGAATATGATTGTATACCATTGTTTACGGGACAACCATTGGCGTGATAACTTGTTTGAATATATTTTCTCATATAGCCTATGTTTCCTATGGGGCATACAATGTTTCCATGCCTTGAGTTGTTTAGGATGGAGGTTATTGGTTATATGTTATGACTATGTTTATTATTTGGTTAATGTTGACCCTTGTAAAAGGTTGAGTTGTATATAGAGATATTAATGCTGATAATGTACATTGAATGATGTTGAGCCATGTGATAGTTTGAATTGAATGTAGAGACTTTAGTTAATGTTGTACGCCACTGATTGTTCTATGGACCGTGATATGCTTGGACCACGAAAACTGCAGGGGTTTCATTGTTATCTTACCTATGATCATGAGATCCTTGGTGTATACTATTACCCAGAGGGTATTTGACTGTGAGTGATACCCAGATATTGTTTTTGATTATTTATGCTATGATGACCCTTGGGGTATTGACTGTGAGAGCTACGTGGAGGTCATGTATAAATTAATTAATGCTATATGGACCCAGTGGTATTTACTGTGAGAGCTTTCTAGCTGGTCATTTGTAAATTTTTAGTGTTATATTAATCCAAAGTGTGTGGACCATGAGAGCATTCCCAAAAAAATTTTTACAAACATTTTAATATTGGTGACGAGTTTGGGAAGCCAACGGAAAATCTTGGACTCAGTATTACATTATTTGTTTAGATGGTCTTCTGAGACTTCTATTGTTATGATTATACATAAAGGGATATAAAAATTATTCTTTATCAAAAAATGTTTCATTCATCATTTTGAATAATTTAATAAATGTAAATGAATGTATTTGGAAGCAGTTGGATTCTTTACTTATGAGTACTTCATAGTTTACTGCATCATTATTCATATTACTAGCCACATATATTCCCTAACAGTTAGGCACAGATCTATTGCTGGTAGACCATTGGGATTCCACTCACACCCTGTTTGAGTCATTATTTTGGACCCAAATAGATTATATGGTTTGAGACACAGATAAGGTAAAATGCACTTGTTCATTGGGTACATTATTATTGTTGGTGATTTAGAGTAAGGGACAAGGCTGAGGCTTGAAATGTTGTTGGAGATTGATGTTTTTGGTAATTTGATTTTAGTACTTTTTTTATAGAATTGTGACTAGTTTGGATGCCTTCCCAGATACATGTGACATGATCAATTTATTTTTATATGATTTATTTTTTCTAATAAAATTCATATGTTGTATAGTTCTATTGTAGGGTATTACTGTTTCCTCTACAGTTTTCCATTTCTTCGGTATATTACTCTTCTAATGAGAGAATAACTTACCCACAATCACATCCAATGCCCTATATGTTAGTTAGAAGCCTCAAGCATTCATGGAAATGTGCATGAGTACATGTGACCAAACAGGTATGGGGAACCTTTTGTGAAACCTAGGACCAAGATATTACAATATAGTTCTAATGTTACCAAAAATGTTATGGTATTTTTTTCCTCAATGTTTTTTATTTGAGACACATGTTATTTTATGAAACTATATTAATTTAATAGGTGTATATACTACCCTTTGAAATTTTTCTAATGAATTTTCATATATTCGTAAAATATAATTCTTAATTTACTGTTATTATCTGATTGGGATTATGATTAAACGTTAATACACTTGCAACAGTTTATGTCTACAATCAAATCATTTATTGTGATTATTTATTATTAGTCCCCCATTGATGAATTTATATAATCCATCTCTCATGATATCTTAGGAATTTTATCCTACTATCGTTATTGATGATATATTCATTTAATTGGACTATTTTTACATGATTTTCACTTAGGATAATTAAGATAATGTTTTTATAAAATAATTCTTTATTTTACTCTTTGAATGAAAATATATATTTCTTCAAAACCATATTTTCTAAAAATGCATTAAACGTTTTTAATATTTTATCATATTATGAAAGAAAATTTTTTATCATTATTTTACCCTTTCACAAATTGTTTTAAATAGACTATTCTTTTTGTCATCAAATCAAGGAACTTTTATAATCATTTTATGGTGTAATAGAATGATTTTAAGGAATGAATTTTTCCACATTCATGATGATCATTTCCTTTAAGAAATATTTTCATGTCTATAATGTTATATTTAGATAAATTATTTTTATTATGAATCCTGGAAAAAATAATTCTGAATAAGGTTTCCAAAAAAATCTTTCCAAAATGGTTTCTCATTTCATTATGGGTTTTAAAATACTTTTCAAAGAAAACTGTTTTCAATAATTATTTATAAATTTTAATATATATTTTCAAATAAAATGTTTCCAAAAAATTTTCAAAATTGTTTTTATATGTTTCCATGGTTATTTACAAAAAAACAAAATTTTTACGTTTTATGATATTTTTAGAATGTTAGACAGTATATTTCAATGAGTTAAATTTTTAATTTATTTTTAAAAGAAAACTTCATAAATTTTAATGTGGTTTTCAATGGAATTTATTTTGAAAATTTTACGTCCTCAAAAAGAATATTAAAAAAATGTTATTTTATATACAAAATTTTCCCCATGATCTTTCAAAATTCATCTGCATCTAAGATGACATCCATTATTATATTTTTTCCATTATTGGGGATATAAACTAAGGAGAGAATTATAAATTATTCTATCAATGGTTTATTTTTATGATTAGAAGTTTCTTATGACATTTATTTCTCATCCACAGGTTATACCTTGATAAAATTCTTATGAAACTCATTTACTTTAATGGACTATTATACGATTAAATGAATTTGAAACCAGTCACTTTTCCAAAGGTTATGATTAGATGAAATGTTTATAATACCCATATAATTTCATTGGATATGATATTACGATTGTTTGTGATATATTGGCACACTTATGTATGATTTCATTAGATTATGGGTGGGACTTTTATATCCCCCCAATGCATTGAGTAATAATGGATGAAACATGAGTATATAAGTCAGGAGTGAACCTAAATACTGGTTCACTATGTCAAGATTTAACCTTATTACATGTTCAAAATGTTATTAGTAAACAAGATTACATCTTCACAGTTACATTCATGGGTCTGGTTTCATTTCCATAAGTTTCTACATGAATTTGATTACAAGTTCATAATGTTATGCGATAACGTGATTTCATATTCAAAATGATTTACATGGAAAAAATTTCATATCTCTAAGATTAGGAGTAAAACTAATCACATATTCAAAATGTTATGCAAGAACCTGATTAAATGTTCACAATGTTATGTGTGTACATATTTTCATGTCCATTAGTTTATTTAATGGCATGGTTTTATTTCATTAACAAAAGCCCTATCTTCCTTATATTTACCCAAGTTCAAAATGTATTATGTTGATTTATTGAAAAAAAGTATATTCGTTATTATTATGTTATTATTTTAAGGCTATTATATGGATTCTCTTACGATTAATGTGTCATTAACTGCCAATATAAATGACATGACTCTTGTAAATGGTATTTGATATTTAGGGAATGATATTTAAATGTCCTTTTTATCTTCTCATACACTTATGTTCATCCAATAATTTTATATCATACATGTTTACCCATACTGAACATATAATCTCTCCCTATATAATCTTTACATTCCCCAGGTTATGAAGAAACATTTAATGATGGAGTATTAAATGGGAAGAACATTATTAGAGACTTGAGGGATATTTCACCATGTTTAAAGATATTGCATTCCATGTTTCCAAAGATGATAAACTATTATGGTACTCTTGCATGTATTTTCATAATGTGGTAAAAAATTATATACAAATATGTAATATCCATGTATGTTATGCCTGGTTCACAATAGATAATATCAATGGAAAGGATTATTGGAACTTAGATAACAAGGATGGGAAAATATTTGTGAGATCCCTTTGGATATATTGAAGGACATGTCTAGGGATTTGTCTAAGGATTTTTCAAAGGTGTAATAGATTTAAAAAAACCATTCATTATTTATGAATGATGTAATTAAATTTTGATGATAATATGTTTAACACCGCAAGATTTCATAGTACATTATTTCTTCGAAATTATTCAATAACTTGCAATACACGTGGCACTGAGTTCTAGTGCAGCATGAAATACCATTCTAGCCATTAAAAAGCACTTGTGAATAGTATTAACTAAATATAATCCTTATATTTATAGAATCTATACTTTGAGTTTCTTAGAAATAATGTATGAAAAAATTCATTTTTTCAGATAAAATAATTATATTTAAAAAAAATACAATTTTGACACCTTTTAATGGATAACCCACTTTAAATACAATATTTGAAATTCTTATATATTCAATTTGATAAAATAAACTTCTTCTTTAGAATCGGGACATAAGAATTTAGTTTCAATAAATATTTGGTGTTTTTCTGATAACTTTCATATTTAGCTGAATAATGAAAATACAATATTTTAACTGAAAACAGCTTTTCTAATCAAAAAACGTTATACTATTAAGTTATAAATTTTAATGATTTGGAAGTATAAATATATTATATTTTTACCATTTAATAAAATTCTGGTCATTGTATGTAATTTCACTTTGAAGATAGACATAAATAAGTGTCAATATTTGGTTAGTTATTATTTCTTAAAAATACACCTTTTGGTTTTGCCTACATGAATTGATTTTAAATTAATAAAAGCAGCTTCTATTTTTTGAATTTGGTAAAATGGGATTCATTTTTGAAGTCAGAATATCAAAATTAGCATAGGGTAAAATTTTTGTATTTCTCTTAAAATTTTCAATTTATGATGAATAGTTAAAAAACTATGATATTATTTAAAACAAAAATTTTATTTAAATAATTATTTTTTAATTAAATTAAATTTAGTAATAAATAGATATATAATACCAATATAAATTCAATGTAATTCATTGGATTCAGTTTGTATTAATTTTAGCTATATAAAAATTTTATCGAACTTTTTACCGTCTTTTACCCACGTCCTTGGAGCATTTGCAAATTTACATAAAACATAATTTTACTGATTCTGTTAGTTGAATTTCAAAAATCCAGAAAAAAAAGTTGATATCACTAATAAAATGTGGTACAATAAGATGAAAATATTTTTTTGTGAATAGTAACTCTTTTCATTTATTTATCACGGTTAAACTTAAATAGGGTTATTAAGGCTAAAAATGAGATTATTATTAACCTAACACATGATTTATTTCTTTTGGATATGTAAAATTCGACGAAAACCAACAGTAGGAATAAAATATGATCCTTTATGTCTACTTGGATTAGATTAGGAAATTTATTATTATTTAATTCAAAGAAGAGTTAAAAGTGTTAAATTTAATGTTTAATAACTAATACATTATTAATATTGGGTTATACATAAGATAAATTTGACTATAAATATTCATTATAAAGATTAAAAAATTTCCTAAAAAATGGTATTTTATTTATATTTTTTATACATTAAATAAATTAATTTATTTATGACAGAATGATGATAGAGTAATTACCGCATTAACAAAAGATTAAAATAATTGATGTTATAAATATCCAAATAAATTTAATTTGAAGTTTTTTATGAATTACACTAATTTTATAGTTTCATATGACATGTTAGGGTTGGATAGATGAGTTATTTTAGATGTAATAATGCAATTATTAATTTCGAAAAAACAAAATACCAAATAGTGTCAAAATTGACATAAAAGAGTTTTTAAAACAAATATTATATTCATAATTGATATTCTATTCCTAAAAATATAAGGATCAGTCAAACGACTTATATAATGATAATTGAATCATTAATGAACCACTTCGGGTTCTCTTGGAAGTTTATAGTATGTGTATTACCCATATAATATAAAAATACAAAGAGACTTGGTAAATATCAAACTATTTAACTAAGAGTTAAATCTAAATGATAATGTTAATATAGTCACCCAAACCTGTCAATAACCTATTGGATGAGTGGTTTTAGACCCATACCTAACTTATCCTTTAAATAATTCATTTTTTATCCATTATAAACTGATAAATATTTTATTATAAAACAATATTTCTAGCTTTTCCTAATATGCGTCTCACCCCTCTTATAAAACGGAACATCCCCTTATCTCAAATTCACACCTCCAAAGCCTTTTGGATCGGACAAAATATGTACAAATAACCTCCCAACTATCCTACATTCATTATAGAGTCATTCCTTTTGTCATAAAGCCAAACTAAAGAGCCCTTTTGATCAAATCAATAGGAAGAACCCGAAGAAGAGGTAAATATTTCATCACCTCTTTCAAGTTCCGTTCTTATTCCACATCCTCTTTCTTTGTTGTTTCAATTATAACATAATTAATCCACTATATAATATATATTGTGATGTAATTATAAATATTCTACAACCATATTCATTATTCTATCCATACTTAGAATGACTTGTCACATTATGTGTGTATGTACGACTTACCGTCTCCACGTTGGGGTGTAATTGTTATTCAAGACATAATTATTTGGATTGGTATAATAATGATGTGTAATTGATGTAAATAATAAATATAGCATGATAATTATTCTGTATATATGTTATAACATCCTTTTATATATTATTTTAATATAAGATTAATGAAATTGTAACTCATGCGTACGTACAAATTACCGTCTCCATGAACACGATGAGATTCATTCCCCATTGTATCCATTCAAGACCAATTTTCATTAGATGATTAAAAATAACGTTTAAATACTTAATATAATTATAAATATGAATAAGATAAATCCCATCCAAAACAAATATGACTCACATAATAAATAATAGAAAGGAAAATGAATTTGTTAACACCCAAAACAACGATAATACTAAGATATTATTAACAAAGCAATGTTAAAGGATAATATATGATATCATATTAATGTATATGATTCTATTATAATTTAATAACAATTTTTTGAACATTATACAGGAGTTTAACCAACCCTAGACCAAGGAAAAGTACACGGTAAAGGTTAATTTCACAATCTCTTTATTATCCTAGTTTTCTTTACGTAAGTATATACTGGGACATATTTATTATCCATGTCCATGTTTCATTAAAGTGTTTTCAAAGGCATTATTTTAAGGGGATTTTTTAAAAAAAATAACTTCAAAATTTTTAAATATTTATTCTTCTAAATAATTACTATTAATGGCCATGTTTTCAAAATGGGTTTTAAGGATTTATTTATATGGACATGAATGTTTTTAAAATGTTTATTCCTTTCAAAAGTTTCAAAGTGCTATGAGAAAATTTGATTCAATAATTTCTTTAAATGACTTCCTTTTTAAATTTTGTGACTTTTAAATGTTTTCATGAAGATGTGATATTTCTCTCAAAGAGTTTTACAAATCATGTTCATCTATGTCAATATCCATTGATTGATTTTAAATTTAATTGAATGTGATTTATTA
The DNA here is from genome assembly GCA_963277665.1 of Viscum album. NCBI lineage: Eukaryota > Viridiplantae > Streptophyta > Magnoliopsida > Santalales > Viscaceae > Viscum > Viscum album. Next base: position 1,707,341,203 of record OY728165.1, on the reverse strand, counting down.
TTATACAAATCATCCATATTTTATTGAAGGTTTTTGTGATATTTTTTGACTCTGGATGTGTTATATTTACACCATTCATGGTTTATGGATAAATTATTGACATTTCATATTATAGTTTTTATATGAATGTTTATTTTTTTTTTAAAATTTTCATATGAGTAATGAATTGGACTTAGTAAGTGACAGGTGGAGACCACTACAGCTCATCAATGAATCGGTAGGTCTCATGAGACAAACTAGTGTCTTGGAAAAAGGCCTTGATAAAATCTTATTTTTAGTCTTGGCACATGCCCTTGACTATTTGGTTATGAAATTCTGGAATTATGCATTCCATCATTATGAAAGTGGATATTGATATTACATGTGATTATTCAACCAGTATAATATCTATGTGAATAATTAAATTTCATTATTTGATTTTATCTTTCCCTTATTATGCTTAAGTTCAATTTTTAAAAAGGCTTTACTTTTAGTCTTATAAATTTCCATAAAAGTTTCCATTTATTTATGAATGTTTATTCTATATTTTTATCCTTACTGAGCATATGAGATCACCCCTTTATATGTTTTATTTTTCCCAGGATGTGAAGAAGTATTATATGATTGACCTCCAGGGATAGTCTTAGTGGATATGAGTGTGGTCCAAGGAAAAAAATTTTATGTAGTTTTATATTTTATGATGTAATGTGAACCTCATGAATGTATCTAGTACATCCAAGGCTACTAAACTCATCGGTCTTTCAAGACATCATCTTTTTTGATCATGCCAATGATACATAATAATGCATCAACTCTGGGCTTCTGGGGTCGGGGCGTTACAATATGGATTTCTTCTGTGATATGTATTTCTAACAGTATGATTTCTAATCTAAGTCAATTGTATGAACTATAATTAATAGGTTAAAATTGAATGTTTCAGATGTGTAAAGTATGGGATTTATGAAAATATATGTTATCAATGGAAAAAACAAGAATATAAAAAGGAATTTGTCCCATTAATTGATTATACTATTGAAGATAAATAGACTTTTAATGACATGTGAAATGTATGGGTTGTTATAGTATTATTTTTTACATTAAACATAAGAAGTTCAATTGAATTGTGGTTGAGTAACCATACGATATGATTATTATTTCATATTCTTGGAATGTGGTATTAATGAATATGATTATGAATCCATGTAATGTTTTTTTTATAATTTTGGATGGTCAATGATTATAAATATTGGAATTCATGAATTATATTAGTAGGATGTATATGTTTTCCACTAAGGATATATAAAAAATATATTTCCTAGTGTTTATGACCAAGACATTTGATTTAATTGACTCGTGATATTTTTTAAAGGTAAGATAAAACATAATGCCTGCCAGATGATTAGAAAATTGAATTTATCATAGATAAAGAGATGATTATGGATAAATTAAATTGGATAGTAATGATTATCATGTAACCAAGTATTTATTTTTTTGGAATAGTATTCTTTGTAATCATGGGTGAAGTTTACCAAATTTTTATTATTTAGGAAATATATCCAATAATCTATATTTTATATAAGTAATAATGAAGCATGCATGATTTCAATAAGAATATATTGTAATTCAGGGTATTACAATGTTCCAAGAGAATACACAATGATAATTTTCACATGTCTGTACTATGTCAATGAGGATATAAATTATGATATACGGTGGATCAATGTAAATATAATTTTTATGAATTTAGTTAAAATCCTTATAAAGTTTTGGGTGTTAGTTATTTGGATGATTTATGAACATAACAATTTATTGAATGGTTTATATTAAAATTTAGATATGGTTTTAGAGGATTATATATTATCTCCCCATATGATATTTTATTCATACTATATAAATTTTGATAACATTTTCGTTGTGATCAATATTTATCCAATGAAATATCATTCTATATATAGATATCATGATCTATTAATGGTTAAAGAATTGTAATTTCACCTTCGTTTAATGGAATAAGAGATAAAGTGTAAATTGATCAAGGAACAAAAATGGGAGAGGTTATCCTGAAATCAAATAAGTAAATCTTCTCAATAAAATTATCCAACATTAGTAAAATTGGTCTTGAAATAGTTTTTTCATCATTATCATTTTTGATGTTATTAATGATCTATTTCTATCCCCATTAGCTAATGTCTATGTGATCATTAACATTATCCCATCCATTTTTCCTATAAATCAATATCATAAATTGAAAGTTATATTTCTCTTCCATTCCATGGGTTCACATTCCATTACTGTTAACCTATGTAGAAACTGAGTCATGAGTTACTTTGGATAACTATAATGTTTCCATCTTTCATTATTTAATGGAAGTTTTATTATTAATTTTTTAGATGTCATATTATATGAACGTAAATTTCATGAACTAAACAATTTATAACATAGATAATATTTTTGGGAGAAATTCGTTTTAAGGGGGTAGAATATAACACCCCGAGATTTTGTGAAATTAATTTTTTGACTTAAATTAATATTTTTCATTTAACCCAACACAAAATATATGTATTGTTATATGGAATCACTATGTTTCATTTTCATTCAATGAAAAAATAAGTTAATATTTCAATACATGAAATATTTGGATTAGCTTTCGGTATAAGAAACACAATGTTTTTCTTCTGTTACACAAAAGGATGAGTTCCTTTGATAGCTTTTTTTACACATAATTCCTAGTTTTTCAAACTAAAACATACTATTAATAACATTTGTAAGTTATAATAATTGTTTATATGTAGTTGTTTAAATAAAAGGCTATGAATAACAATATTTCTACTATGATTTTTTTTCACTAGTATATAATAATAATAATTTTCTTACCAACTAACTAGAAAGGAAAAAAGAACCCTTTTTTAAAATATAGGAGATATTTTTCTTTAAATAATTATTTATAAAATCAAAATGGGTTTATATTAATAAATTAACTAAAAACATTTAAAATATTATTTCAATGAAATATATATATATATATATATATATTATTTATTAAACAATTTCACATTCATCTTATGTGTTTTCTAGATAATAGATAAGAATAAATCCAATTTTATGAATAATACAAATTTTTTAAAAATTTAATTTGACGGCCTTTTATTAGAGAAACTATGTTACATCCAAAAATTTGACACCATTATAATTTTTATTTGAAAAAATGAACATCATTTAAAAATTGGAATATCACAATTTTCTTCACTTAAATTATAGATATATTCATGAGAATAATCCTTTTACCATTAACCTTGATAACATTTAGATCTAATTTAAATATACTTTTTCATTATATTTATTAGCATTGATAAATTAAATATTAATTTTATTTTAATGTATATTTAGATAAATAATAGCTTTATTAATTCTATATAAGTAATTTATTCTATTTTAAATTGAAATTGGATATAAAAACTATTTAGCATTTTGAACATTTTGACATTTAACACCCATTGTTTCTTCCCCTATAATGGATTAATTTTTAAATTAATTTATACTAATTAATTTATTATATTTTTATAAAATGGATTCTATATTTGTAATAATAATAATTTATAATGTCTAATATGGTAAAAATTATTTATTGATAAATAAATTAGTGAAAATAATTAAAATTAATTATTGGGATGATACTGAAAAACAAGCATAATTAATGTCTAAAATTATAATATATAGTGTAACAATTACAAAAAAGTTGTGTAAAAATAATTTTCTAGATATATTTAATAAATTAAACATTTCTTTATCTAAAATTTTCTATTTTGGACTCTTGGGGGACATGTAAAAATTTGGGATCAGATAATTCATTCCAAAAATACCAAGTGTGTCATTTTCCCCAATTTTTAACGGCCACCACATATTCACATCTCTTCACACATCTCAAGACCATATCAATGAAAACAACCTATCAAAATATCCTCTTAAATTCAATAGAATAATCATATAATCCTCCCATTTTGATGAAATCCAACCTAGTAAGCCCTTTGGTGAAAACCATAAGGAGTTACCAGAAGAAGAGGTAACACCATTAGACAAGAAATCTTGTATTATTCATTTATCCATCCCCTAAATTATTATTATTATTAAAATATTCTGTAATAACATAAATATCTTAAATATAATGAGTTATTTTTAATTTAAGGGTGTTATATCTACTCATTAACACTTACATCAAATGTTATTCAAGCTAATCGTTATTGATTATAACAGACAACTGCCTCACGAAGCGAGGTTAACAGTTATTCAATTATAACTATTATATGTTTATAATAATGACATAATTTATAGTTTTATTAGAATTATATGATATTAATTATATATGTATTATTATTAAATTATTATATTATACATGCAATCATACATTCTATTTTGTAGGTAAATGATAACATTATTTGTGGGCGGGTGGAATACCGCCTCCTCAAAGTGTTAAGACTCGTTCAATTTAATTAATATATATATATATTTATTTCAATTCAATTATTTATTTCAATACTATAAAAAACAGAAACATCATTCATGAGTAGGTATAACCTACCATCTCCATGATTTTATTTATTTATTTATTTATCTATTTATTATATATTATTATAAATATATTTATACTGAATATATTTGATTTTTTTATCATTGTTTACATTCCATAAATATGAGAATCATGATCTCTCTAGGACGACCAAGAATAAAAATAAAATACATATAAAAAACCAAGCGGTTACTACATGAAATTTAATAGTAACCTGAAATTGTTAATAAATTTTTAATATAATGAGATAAAAAATAAAATATGACATGATAATTAATTATATATTTAATTGGTAATTTTTTAATAATATTATAATTATTATACATAATTTTTGAATATGTACAATGAAATTCAAGACTTAAGGGATGTGATTTCTAGTCTCACTTTTATATCTAGGAGAATTATACCATATTCATCACTAGTTTCTTTTGTGTTTTATAAATTATTACAATTAACTCCTTATATTCGTAATATAGTTAAAATTATGTGTGTTTATATATACCTTTTATTATATATATTTTAGGGGGTTTATTGTTCGAATATTATGAAATTATTAATGTAATTTTGTCTCAATTTTCTTTTATTGGGACACATGTTATGTTATGAACCAATATTCTTTAATAAGGTGTATATACATCTATTTTAATTTTTTATCATAAATTGACACATTTTCATTATATTTTAGTCTTAATATAATTTTATTCTCTCATTGTAATTAAGATTAAATTATATCAATGTGGTAATAGTTTATAGCTACAATTTCATCATTTTTCTGGATTGTTTTATTCTGCTTCCATTGATGAATTATTACGACTTATATCTCATGATATCACAGGAATTTTCATATACTATGGAAATTCATAAAATATTCATAAAATTTAATTATTTTCAACTATTGATTAGTTATTTTAATTAGTAGTTTTTTTATAAAAGCTTACATTATTTCTCTCTTAGGTTGGAAATAATTTTTTTCTTTCAAAACCATGTTTTGTATTAATGTTTTTCAAAAATATTATACTATTATCTAGGAATTTTTTAGGGAATTTTTAACATTATTTGACTTGTTACAATGTGTTTTATATGGAATATTTGTGTTTGTTTCTGATCAAGGAACTTTTTTAACAATTTTATAGTTTAAAAGAAATGTTGGGAAGGTAAAGATTTACCGGCAGTCATGAATGTCATTACATTAAATATTCATTTTTAGGGTTATAAGGTTAATTAAAAAATTTATTTTGATAATATTATTTAAATAATTTTTTTATATCTTTTCCAAAGAAATATTATTCATTTTTTTCACTATTTCATTATAGGAATTCATAATATTTTTAAAGAATAATGTTTTTAAAATATTTTCAAGATTTATATATATGATTTCAAGGATATTTTCAATAAAAACTTTTTATGTTTAAAATACAATTTTCAAAGAAGAAAATATATTTTCATCAATAATTATTTTGATGGATTTTAATGCTTCATTCTTTGGTTTTAAAATAGGTTGTCAAGGAAATTTATTTTTATAATGTTTTATTTAGTAAAATTAATATTTATGAATGAATATTTTCTTTAAGAAATTATCCATGTGATCCTTAAAAATCCTCTTTCATGTAAGATGACATATTTTGATATAGAGGATTCATTATTTGGGACATTTTTGAAGGACCCCAATCATGACATTTATTTGATAGGATTATGTCAATGATGAAAAATCTCTTACGAAACCCATTTCTCAAACATGGGATATACAATGATAAAATTTTTATGAAACCTGATTTCTATCATGGATTATTCTATGATTAAAGGATTATGATACATGATAATTTTCTACAGGTTATTATCAGATGAAGTTTTTATAATACCCAACTCATTACATGGGTTATCATATTATGAGTGTTTATGATCTTTTGGAACACAAATTAATGATTTTATTATGTGATAGGTGGGACATATATCTCATTCCAATACACTAGGTAAATATTAAAGACTAATTTGTATATATTTTATGCATGAACATGAATACATGTTCACAATGTTAAGGGAGATCCTTATTACATGTTCAAATTTTATCTTTGAACCTGATTAAAAGATGAGAATTTTATTCAAGGACCTAGTTTTATATCCATATGTTATACATGCTGCTAATTACATGTTCACAATGTTATTCGTGAACCTGATTACATGTTCCCAATGCTATGAGTGGACCTAGTTTCATGTCAACAAGTTTATTTTTGAACATGATTATGTGTTCTCAATGATATGTGATAACCTGTTGACATATTCTCAATGTTAACCATAGAACTGGTTTCAATTCTATATGTTTATGTGAGGAATTTATTTGATTTCATTACCATAATGAGTTAACCATATACTATTTACACAATTTCAAAACATTAAATGATGATTTGAATAACAAAAATTGTATTTCATATTACTATATTATGAGTTCATGGTTTATTATATAGATTCGTTAATGATTCTTATCTTATGAACTAACAATGTTTTTCCCATGAATAATGTATTTGATCATTGATATGTAGGGAATGATAAAAAAATATCATTCTCATGTTATCATAACCTTATTTTCAGGTTATATTTACATATCTAACATGATTACCCTTACTAAGTATTTAAGCTCTCCATTACATTTGTTTCATTCCCCATGTTATGAAGAAATGTATTATGTATGAGTACAAAAGTGGAAAATCCTTTTTCGGAGATATTGGAGATCATTAACAAATTTATCAGATATTGTGTTCCATGTTTCATAAGACACTAAACTTTTATGGTATACATGCATGTATTTTTTTAATATATAGAATACTTATCTAAAATGATGTAATATGCATGAATATTAAACCTGTGTTAGTATACCCTTGATGGTGGTGGGATCTGAAAACCTTGTGGCCTGATCTGAATCGATGTCTTGCATATTTTGAGAGACATGTTATCAATCATTGTGTCTATGTATTGGTCACATATATTATTCTTCATGATTATCCTTATGAAAAAAACTAAAGCAGGTATGGTGAGGGTCCATGGTGTCTTGGTTGGAACAAGAGTACTTGGATGGGGATATTGTTATAGGAAAGGGGCCCACAGATGATAAATGAAATGTGGAGTGTATTGATTTTAGCAGTATGGAGATGACATTTTGGAGGATATATGGTGTTTATTTATTTATCATCTTACTATATTTTGACTCTTAGTCATATTTACACATTGTGAGCCTTTATTATTTATTTGTAATAAACTGATGATATTTTTTAACATATTATATTTAAATTCTCTTCATACATGATACTATGGTTTGTTATTTTTTTAATGATTATTATTTATGGTTATGTTAAATAAGGGTATGAACTCCCCAACACACTGTTAGAAATTTACACTAGTTGAAAACCTCTTGAACATTGGATGGTGTGCATGAGGTCTTGGGGAATTTCAACTAGAGTTTTGATTAGGGAAATTGGGGATGTGGCATTACAAAATAGAATCAGATCCTTTGTTTCCAAGATCTTTTTTAGGGATATTCTCGGATATGGTAGAAAGATGATAGGTGGTGTTGAACTCAGGTTTGGGTTTTCCATCATCCTAGTTATATCATTGTGTGTTACTTCGACATTAATTGATTAAATTATTTATTTATGTATTTGATCTATGATTTAAAATTTCTTAATACTATTTATATATATAAGTTTTAACTAGTTAGTTAAACATGTTTTTTTTATATATTATTAATATGAGTGTGACTAATATATCGGTACAGAAAACAAGCCTTGGCCGTTATGTATAACATGAAGGGTTATACCATGTGTGTGGTAATATCCTAATATACATATTCATATAGGAATCCAATATTTATTCCTTATAACTACTATAAAAAAACTAATAATTAATTTTTTATAGGAAAATGAACTCTTGTTCTATAATTTAAAAAAAGCAACATTATAGATGCCTAAATTATCTAAATGGGGAGTATGTGAAAATTATGATGTAATATGTAATGGAGGATCAAACTGAGATTTATTCCACACATGCTCATATTATTCACAAGTTGTTCAAACTCTATCATATTTAATTATATATTAAACATTCTCATAGGGAAGTTATATAAAACCATGTGGTTTAATATTCCCATGAATTCTAGCTCAAGAAAAATTTATCTTATTAGTGTAATTTGGGACCAAATGATATTTAGGGCTTGATAGATATCATTGAGGTAATATTGAACTCTATTGAGACACCATGTATTGATGAGTAAAGCTACCAAAATTCTTCATCAAATACATGTTACAATACTTTAGAGTGACATTACATAAAATGGGATACAATATGGTATATCTTGGTATTCCATTATGAAAGTTTTCATTGTTGAATTACTTCCCAAAAAGTTAAACTCAGTCATTCCTAGGAATCTAGAGGGAACCAATTGGGATCCATAAAAAAGTCAACATATTCTTCTTTTTTTCACATGAATGAATTGTTTATATTACCACTAGGATGGAAGTGAGGAACTAAAGTACAAGATGTTTGAGATAAATCATCAAGATGATATTAGATATATGGTTAGGTGTTTATGCATAACACCATAACTGAAGTTTCAGTGGAAGTCCCAAACTATTGATAATGTCGAAGAGGCGGATTGATAGTTCGTTAAATTTGTAAAGGTAGGATGTTACAATATTTTCATTCACTGTTTTAATGTGTGTATATTATGGAATGATTGTGATTATATTGAATTTATACTAATGTTCATTGAGTTCAATATTCCTAATGGGTGAAAGATAGAAATGTACTATGTCTTAGATATCTCACTGAGGTCCTTAGAAGTAGGTTCATACTATTGTATATATAATGAACCAAACCATTGATACACCTCATAGAGAGGTATGTAATGTTAGGTTAAGTTGTGTGTGGGATTTTCCATGTTCTAATTGGCTATTGAGGGGAACTATTTATCATTCTATGTATGGTCTTAAACACTTATTCTCTTGCTACCTATCTTTTTGATATCGGGGCTAACCATTCTATTATTTCTACCAATGTGGTTTCTCATATCGACATATATATTATGATGTAAATTATGTTTCTTTCTATCATCTCTTTCATGGTGAAGAAATTAAATCATCATAAGATATTTTCATAGCATCCAATAGTTATTGGTTGATATAGACTTTAATGGGATTTCCTCATCCTTGAAAATTCATATATTGATGTGATCCTAGGAAGTGAATATATGACCATCTTTGATCTTTGAATAGAATTTTATTAGGTTTTGGTATCCTCTATTTAACATATTGGAGATATATTTCTAATGAATGGTGAGTGGAATATAAAATATAGGAGAGTGGCCCCATATTTGATATGGATTAGATCCATCATTGTTTGGGTTATGGGATTACCTATGATAGTGGAACATGATGTTGTATCCTCTTATTTTCTTAGTATTATAGATATCATATATGTTTTTTTCTAACTTACAACTCATGTTTTCCTCTTGGACTTGAACTAGAGTTCATTGTTGGAATCATGTTGGGAGGAAAACCTATTCAAATTCCTCCTTATCTTAAATAATCAACTAGGTTTAGGAAGCTTCTATTTCAACTAGTGGACGTAGAGATGAAATGTATCATCTAACCGATCAAATATTGATAGGGTTACCCCTATGGTTCCCCATGTGGGTGGATGGTAAAATATACCTCTATGTGGACAATTGTCTGCTAAAAAAGATAGTGGTGATGAATAAGAATATGCCACCCAGGATTCATGATCTATTTGATGAAATATGGGGAGGCTCATGATTCTTCAAGATTGATCAAGATTTAGGATACCATCATTTATGAGTTAGTGATGTGTATATACATATTATTGGATTGAGAAGTAGATTTGGCCTACATGAGTACATCATCTTTAATTTTAGTTATTATAATTTCCATCAATATTTAAGCATCTCATGAATAAGATCACTCTCAATATTAGGACTCTTTATTCCGAGTATTTTTTGTTGATATCATTATATAATCACAAAATTATGATTTAAAATACAGATAAATAAATACCATGGTGAGTACACTAAGATAAAGAACTCTTCATTCCTTGTTTTTCTAGTTTATATTCTATATTTTAGAGGTATATTATATTGTTCATGGGATCACTAAGTTATGATTTTTTGTATACCTGAAGAAGGTGGAAGTGGGGATATCATTTTATCATAAAAATAATAATATTGAGTTTAAAATATTCCAATAGTTTGATGGATACTAATAATAGTTTATTAATTTTTTCCACCACATTATAGAATAGATGATTGGATAACCAAAAAAATAGTTATGATTAAATGAACTAATCATTGTGAGGAGGTTTTTCATGAGTTGAAGAGGACTTTGAGGATAGATCGAGTACTGATTTGTCTAATGATTTGGATAAGATACATGGTGTACTATTATACCACATTTTTAGGGTTTGGATATATGATAATTCAAAGGGATTATTTATTTTCTTGTGGGTTACAATAGATGGAAATCCATGTGTGAAACTACCCAATTCAATAGTAGGATTTGTCAGTTTTTGTGAACTCCATTAAGCATTAGCGACATTATCTATTATAGAAGTGTAATTTTATTTAAAAATTCTACATATTACATTCAAATATCTTCTTGTAGTGGGATCATAATTTTTGGTAAGGACATTTAATAGAGTACCTAAAAAATTAATTTTTTAATAATTACTCCCTAAGAAAAGGTAATTTCATTTCATATTATCTTTGATAGAAATCCCTAAAAATATAGTAGTTTGTTGAGTTGAAATCGCCCGAGGTATGTAATTTCATGAGGTTATTTATAGAATTCCTTATAGATAAATCTAAATATATTGTAGTGATAACATATGAACCCTTGGTCACCATTTCCTCACTAGTAGACTCTCTATTTATTATCCATGCCTCATATCTTTGATTTATGTTTATCAATGAATGATTGGTAGGATGTGGTCCAGTCTTAGAGCGGTCAGTAGATGATGATTACATGATAACAACATTGTGTGGATTTTCATGTAAGAAACCAAAACATAGTATGTGATGATATAAAACCATTATTAGAAAAGGGATGTTTATATTGGGTTGAAAATGATGTACCATGACATATAATGATATTTCTTGTGGCCTAGTATAAAGTGGTACATCACAAGTATGGTTTCACGATGCCATACCTATAAAAGGGTAATGTATGGTAATTAACATATTGATAGTATCATTTAGGAACATCCTGTTTTGATGTGGAAATGAGATTATATAATGATGAACATCTTGGATGGGTTACTTAATACCCCATAGATTCATGATGTTTTTTAGTGATAATTCATCTGCTCATGAATGTTTTTTATTTCTTACAAATTCCTGAGTCTCAATCAGTGGATGAGTTAAAAAATATATATGTATGATATGTTATATGAAATAATGTAGTTCCCAAGAGTATTTTATTTTAAATAGGCACACATTTTACATCCTATACTTAAAAGGGATTATAGAAGTCTTAACATATACAATGGAATAATAATAAAATGTATCATCCATTGATTGATGGTTTTTTATATAGTAAGTTCCAGATATTTGAGGATATACTATGGGAATTTTTCCTTGGCTTTGGTGGGTATTGGGATGATCCACTATACATGGTGGAATTTTATTATCAAAAATCATTCTAGAGTCTATTTAAATATAACATTTGGAGTATCTATATAGTTGACCTTTTCATTGACATCCATATTTCAATAATGTATGAGAGGAAGTATTGGATGGGATATCCATTATAAAAGAGACCTTTAAGATAGTGAAGCTAATCATAATTTTATTAGACCAAAAATAGATTAGTATGTAACCATATATCAGTATGAGGACATGAACATTATGATTGCTAGTTGATCAAAAAATCTTTTGGGTGAAACCTCTATTAGGTAATCAAACTTTTCATAATAATTTCAACATATCTACAAAAATATTTTTGATGAAAATGATTTATGAACATATCAGGACTATGTATATCAATCAAAAAGTAACTCCTTAGTATACAAGTTTCCATGAAGTGTTTCAACTTCCCCAGATCCGAAAGAACATTCTCGGTCTAGTACATGTGATTGACTAAAAGAATGTTGAAAAATATCATGGAACATCTTATGGGGACCAACTATAGTGGATTGTAGGATGGATAATGGTGTTTTTGATGAAGAAGGACATGTTATGTTTCACATTCAAATGGTATCATGAACATATTCAAGAGGAATCATTGTAGAAGGAGTCATGTATTCAGGCTCTATATCCAATGTTTCTCTAACATGATGCCCAATGAGGATTCATCCAGGTGGTATGTCATTAGAGGGGAAGATAGTATTAGCATTATATTTTTAATGTATGTTATGATTTATAATAATTATTCATTCATTTGTTATTTATATATGTTTTTTTGGATGAGTGTCTTCTGTTATTAGTTGGTGTTGGTGTTAAATTGAATTCATATGAGGGAGAATAGTTTTCCCAAACAATGTTCATTTTTGAAAAAACTATGAAACCACAGAAAAGGAACTTGGACAGAAACACATTTTAGGAAAAATTTAATTAAACAGCGTGAACTAACCAAAGAAGCCATGAAATAAATTATATTAGCCACAATATTTGATGGATCATGATTTGAAAAAACCAATGACAAAACTATGTGGGTTCCCATGAAAGGCACAAATACTCACATTGATGGCTCAAGTTTTAGTAAACAATTTGACCAACCTATGTACACAAAGAATAGTGAAATGAAAATCCTATTAGGAATATATTAATTTATTATTTGACTCTTTTTTCTATACCCAATATATCACTCTCAAAACAATATAATATATATATTTCTCTCAGTAATTTAATCTCATTATATAAATGATTTTTTGGGAATCTAATCGGGTTGATGATTGGAAAAAATTGTATATAATCCATGAAACTCTATTCATCTAGTTTCATATATAATTATCCTTTATTACTCGATAAAAATCATAGATCTAGAATTTCATATCACGATAAATGTGTAATAATGTAATATATCATTGAATTTTATAGATAATTTCTAGAATAGTTGAAGATATATTGTGTTAATGACTCCTCATATTATCAATCACTATTATAGAATCTTTTTCAGGTCCAAAGTGGTGTGTTGGTGTAGAACTTTATCAATTGTCTAAAATATTCTTTAACATTATTCTTGAACCATGATATGTTTGAGTTTCAATCAATTTTATGTGTCCGTGGACTGCATGCCAATCTAGGGAATCTCTTCTGGAAATGTTTTTTAGTTTCCCATTATTATCCTATTAGCAGGTAGTCGCTTACAATATGGGGACATTGTGTACTGGTTTTTCAATTATATGTTTCACATGTTGAAATAAACTTTTTCCATTATTGATAGTGATCACATATGAGTGAATGTGTGTATAACCCGTGTGACCCAGATATAATTCTTAATTACATTTGTATGATTATGTATCTTGATAAACCATGGATTAAGTGTGTCAAATGAATTTGTATGATGCAAATGATTTTTCAGGATGTCATTATTTTTTCTACCATTACATAATCACCTTTATTGTGTGTTATTACCCTAAATTTGGTGGTACATCATATGGTACTCGAAATAGGTAGACCATTATTGTATGGTAAACCTTTATAGGGGGAGTGTGAACAACATATGAAAATTATGATTATTGACTTGAACAAAACTATGGGGAATGGTGACCTTGACGCATATACCGTGGAAGTAGTATAAGGGGTAAGACAATATTGTGGCTTGACCTAAGGTAGTGACAACAAATGATGGAAATGATGTTTGAACTACAACCATGATGGGTTTTTATGGTCTTGATTTCTGACTCATGATAGGTGGTATGAGAAAACCATGTGGCCCGATTAGACATTAATCGTTAGGATTACCTAGAGAAATGTTTCCCTCATTATGTCTAGTTCTCCATTACATTTTACATCCATATCGATTATCATTCATACCTATAGCTGGAGAAGACATGGTTGAGGCATGATGTGTCTTGGTTAGAACATGATCCTCTAACATTTGATTGTTAATACCTTTATTGACATTTATATTTATCTTGGAAAAAAATTATTATACATGTACACTCATCTTAAGGATTACATGGTGGTGTCCTACTAGTTTTATAACTCACACATTCAATGAGAATATTTATGACAATGTAGATGAAAGTATTATTGATCCTGGTAAGAGAATGGCAGTCATGGATGCTAACTATTATATTAAACAAGGAGCTGGTAGTGGTAAGGGAATGAACTCTAAAGGAACCGTGATGGTTGTTTATTATTATGCTCAAACCCTATTAAATATGAGTTGAATTTACAAAATAGAAGGATATTTTATTCAAATGTATTTCTTATGAGACGTTTTTTATGATATTATATTTAAATTTTTTTATCATATTAATACACTAGGTTTTTATATTTTATTTATGTTTCTGGTGTATAACTATGATTACCAAGGGTACAATATCCCAACTACACATTTAGTAACCCCATTTTCTAGTATTTAACCCTTAATTAATTCTTTTTTGGTCATAATGTGTAAAGGTTTTAGTGGGGATAGTGAGGAGAACTTCAGAAGAGTTTTGGGGTTAAAAAGAAGTCACACGGGCAGCACACGAATTTATTATCAGTGCTGCCAAACCACACATGGTTGTCCTCTTGAGGCTATAGCTGCATCATGGATGGAGCACAGGTTGGGAGATAATGCATGGGTAATCCTTTCTAGGAGTGGCTACTTCAAAGACGGTGCATGGTTCTCCTAACCATGCAGTCAGAGTGTGCGAGTAGTCAGAATGAGATACTTAAAAAAAGGATTTCACTCGGTTTTCTCTATAACTCCTTTGTTTTTACCAAAAAATTTATAACATGGGATTTGGCTTCTAAGAAGGCCAAAAAATGTTCTTTCATTGGTCTAAAGGTGAATCTATGGATTCCCTTGGTTAATCAGAGCCAGATTCTTGAGTTATGTGATTTTTCTTCTTCGTGCTTGATCGGCTTGTTAGATCTACAGAGATCTACTTCCCCTCATCTATTGGTTTTATATATTTTCCCCTGTTATGGGTTGATATTGGTTTGTGGAATCTATATATGATGATATTTGGTCTTGATTTTTTTGTATAAGAAAATTAAGTCATGTTCTTGGAAAATCGACTCGGTTTTCTTGTGCATTCTTTTTTCATTTGGGTTTTCGTCAAAACCATTGTGGTTGGAGGATTATTTTAAAACCCAACATTGTAGAACATATTGGAATGATTTTAAATTTAATTTATGGTGTTTAATTTATTTTTATTTGGTTTTTGAAAACTTTTTGGAATTCTTTTTGAGTGATGGTTTTGAAATGTGGAAAATTGAGTGTTTGAATAAAGTGCTTTGCTCATGGTTTTAAAATATATATTTTAAAAATGGTTTTTTTGGGATTCTTAGAAGATGAAATGTTTTGGATATTTTCAATAAACTAGAATGTTTTATTAAAAAGAAATGTTTCTTTTAAATTGTTTTTGTTTTGGTTATCAATAAAATTTTAGTTTTATTATTGTAAGGTGTTTTGGAAATTGAAGTATTTGGCATAAATGGTATTGGTTTCAGTTCATATGTAGTGTTCTCTTAATAAGGGATATGTAGCATTGGGTTTCAGGGTATGTGAACCTTTATTGTGGAAATTTGTAATTGGGAGACATGGTAATTGGATGAGAACCCACATATGAGAATGGAACTGTCAAACAAAGCATGCATGTGTGGGTGTGTTTTGAATTATTGAGTGGGTATGCCAAATGTTTTGTATAATTGGAATTAAATAATTGATTTGTAATTTTTCTAGAAAAACAACTTCATAGAAATTGGTTTCATTTATTTTTGTGTTCAGTTGGTGGAAAACGGTATTTTAACATGTTTTAGTTATTATAAAACGTTTTGTAAATTGTTTTATATAAAATATTTTTTATAATTCTGGTTAACTTATCTTTCCTAGTGGAAAGAGTTTAGAATTTATTAGGGAAACCCTACTGAGTTTTATACTCACCCATACTTTTTCACTTTGGTTCTTTTGCATATGATATATCCATGACATGGGAAAAGGAAATGTTACATTTTTAGCTCAAACTCATGATATTGGGGCTGTTCAGTGATTGTGTAGCTTGGGGCATGTTAAGCATGGAGTCTTGTGTATTCTTGAGAGTCTAGAGTTGTTTATATACTATTTAAATTGATAATGGTTTGTTCTTCCATTGTAGTACAAATTGAGTTGGTATTGAGATACATGAAGTTGTCTAGTTGTTTTTATTTTGTTCATACATCTTTTAGTGAATGGTTTGGTTATGGGTTGTTGGTTTATTGTTTTTTTATTAATGGGTAAATCATCTCACACTTGTACTTGAAACCATTTATAACTTATTGCTAGCCTTTGTAGTCTTGGGGATGTTGCATAAGGAAAAATAATTTATCGTTGTTTTCTCAATAGAATGATAATGAATGGGTCATTACAAATAGTATCATCCTGGTCATTCCATTGCTGTATAAATGTTATCTGCTTGTTTAGTACTTGACTAACATGTAGTCTTCAGTGTTCATGGTCTAGGAGTTGAAATTCAACATTATCTATCCTTTGGTCTAAAATTATAGACACGAGTTGGATTGTCAGATCATAAAATTAATAGAATAAAAGGACATATCTAACCCTTTTATGCTAAACATCAATTTACCAAGGAGTTGGGTACAAAAGTGTTTGGATATGCATACATGATTTAGAAATCTTATTATCATGGGATAGTGAATGAGAAAATAATTAAAATCGTTATAGAGGAATGAATTACCACTAGGATTTCATATTTCATCTGGTGTAATGATATATGATTTTTTAAAGGTGTAATTGTTTTAGAAATTCTGAATTTTTTTCAGATGAATGTTTTTGAAACGAGGATATTTGCTATATTATGAAAATATAATGGTTTCCAAAATCATTAATGAATTATTCCAAAATGGTTTGAATAGAGAAGTGTTATTTTGGAAAATGATGATTTTATTCTTTAGGAGACATAGATTGAAATTCTAATACATTAGTTTTTATAATGTGAGATTGATGATGTTTTTTGTTGGATTAGAATACGGAACCCGGTAGGTATCCTCAAAACCAACCTGAAGAAGTTGCCGATAATGTGGGTGCACCTGAACCATGGGTGAACCAAGAGTTGGTTTAGAGTATTGTTAATTCTTTTCAAGTTGTGTACACATGGAACCAGATGAATGGGCCATGACATGAGGGTCATATCGTCCAATTCATGATGTGGAGTCCACCTATCTTCTGGGGTGATTCTGAACCCGAGATGGTGGAGGTGCGGATGAGTAGGATGAATCTTATCTTTGAATTCACCGTCACACCGGTAGAGCTAATGGTCAAGCTATCAGAACATATGCTCGAGGATCTTACACCCCAGTGGTTGGATTTAAAGGTGCATGCAAAAGATTGATTGAAACTCTGTGAATCATAAGTGAAACCATGGAGGTCATCCATGTCCCTAGTTGAGGGAAGACATCACAATCATTGTAATTCCAAATAATGCAGAGGGAATTTTATTAGATATATAGTTTTTTATAGAACTTAGTCTCATAGATGGTGAATATTTTTCAAAAAAATTCCACCAAACTGTGTAGGTGTCCATTGTGATAGGCACATGGTTTCCTAAATAATGTTGCTGAACATTCTATAGTGTCCATTTCATTAAAAGTGTGAAATTTACTTTATGTTCCTTTGGGGTTTTAACCCCAAAATTCACCATTCCTCCCCATTTTTACTGTAAAACACATAGGGGTCCCCAACATTTTTCAGTGCACATCCCCTCCTCATCCATAGTGAATCCAATTGGATTTCATTATGTTTTTGGATGATTTCGTGGGTTCTTCTCCACACAACTTCCTACTCATCCATTTTATCAAATTTTCTTACCTATGTTTCATATACCCTAGTTCCACTACTCTGGGGGTTTTTTTCTTTGGTTTTATACTGGGGTTTTTTTTATTATTATGGCTCTTTTTTGGTTTTCTTGCCTCCATGGACCATCATAAAGTTATTTCGAGTTCCCATGGTTGAAACATGTGTTGTTTGATGTAGGTTTACTTTTTCATATACCCTGTAAAAAAAGGAATCATTGATTTATTTAGTTTTTCTACCTATCTTGATTGTTAAATAGTGATGTATTATCATTCTAATAATAAATCAACATGAAAATATGTTGACTTCCCCCATGTATTTGAATTAAATTAAATAGTTTATTAAAATGGCACATGAAATGTTTGATATAATTAATGGATGGAAATAATAAGTGATTTTTTAGTTCGTTAATGTTGAATTTTTCTTGGAAAATGAGTTTTTTTCTCAGATAGATTTCAAAATAGTTTTGGGTTTATCAATGTTCTGTTTATTCTTATAATGAAATGGGTTGTTGCTAAAAAATTTCTTGAGGCTCGTTTGGTACCTTGTAAGTTCGTATTCAAATAAAAACTCAACATATGGTTTGCATCTTATCATATTTGATGATAATGAGATCTTAAGGTCCTCATCTTGGGGAATTCTTCATGTGTTTATAGTTTGTGGGTAAGTATAATCTCATTGAGAAGACATCGGGGTGATACGTGGTTGTGTGTCTCATGATTTTTATTTTTATGTGGTTGGTTCGGTTGGCTCACCCCCACATTCTATATGACTTTGGAACCTACTATAGCCAGTGGATTTATTGATAATTTATTCTACACTAGTTTATATTATGCTCTAGCATGGGGCTGATTTTATATACCATGATTTACTTTGGGATTTTTCTCCTAGATTAGTATTTAATGGTACGCCCACCTGTTCGTGATGGTTTATGTCATTAAGTGTGATCTACCTATGGGATGAACAAAGGCTCATTATGTTCTTCATTATCCACTATTCTCCTAGGTTTCCCCATGTTATCTTGGATTTTATTTATCTACTGTAGATTATTTAGGTTCCCTAGTTGGTTTGGTTACTCATGTGTGTTTTCTTTTCTATTTTCCTTATTGTGTTATTATTGGTATTTCTCTATAGTATGGTGTACCTCATTAATATAGGGTAATGATTGGTTATGAAATGTTTTATGAATTTTTTTAACAATTTTTCATACACATTAAAACATTTTTAAATGAACAACATATTCCTTAATTCCCATCTCTTCATTAAAATGGTAACTGTATATTTCTTGGAAAAGAAATTTATTTTTAACTAAAAGGTTAACAGAACATGATTTTAATTAACGGTAAAATATGTAAAAACATAATTTTATATATTTTAACTCAAACATGAATTTTATAGTTCTTTTATTAAATAGAATATCATATGAAATAACTTATCTGGAATGCCCACTATGATTTAATACTCATTCTGATGCATTGTTCTTGTATTTAGTCTAAGTGTAGGTTCATGAATGGTATTAAATACCATGGGAGATGTCGAGTTTGGGATTATATAGTAACCCACTATGTCACATGGAGTGTCCATAGTTGTCAGGTTCAGTTAGGTTTAGTTTTTTCAGGTTGGTTGAATTTTTGGGTTTTGTGTTATTGTTGTTTTTGTTTAGATTATTTTGTTATTTTATTGGGTTTATATTTCATTATTACCCGATATTAATATTTTTATCTATTTATAAATCATTCCCATTTGGTTCTTGTTTATTCCCATGGTTCTGGTCTCTATCCTTGGTGGATCAGGAACACTTATCGGGTCTTCTCACGGGCAAACTCTGGTGACCAGTTTGTGGTCGATAGAGGTTGGTTTGTGACATGTTTTATAGTGTTTAATTTAAAAAAACACTGATAATGATTTATTTTTTCATTTTAAATATTTAATTTTAATACATATAATTAAATAAATAATTAAAAGTGTTTTTATCAAAACAATAGACAACTATTTTCTAAAAAACACCACATCCCATTTTGTTAACCTTTAGCAGCAACCTCAAGGACCTAACACAGTAAGCATGTTCATTCTCCATAACCGATGTACACCCCTTTGTTTACCCATGCCTCAGTAGTCTCTATGCTATAACCATGTTCCATTATGATTCCCTTTACCATCCACATCAACTATGATCCACTATCCCAAATCCACATTCAACTCCTTCATCAGTAACATTCACTCCACCATTGGCTTGCTCACAACTTCGAACACCACACAATTTCCACTCTCCATGTTGTTCTCTCTTCCATCATCCATTACCCTATTAATTTGATCCATATACTTATACATTATTCCAATATTATATACCACTATTCTGCCACCTTGGAAATCATTGAGGATTGTAATACTTTGTTTAAAATTACTTTAAAATACAATAATGACTCATTATAAGATATAGTTTTTTTATTTTGTTATATAAAAAACATCTCTCTAATATGGAACTCATTTTACAGATATGGTTTTCATTGGTATCCTTTTTTATTTATTTTTTGAATTTTGAATTTTAATATAAATTTCATCACGTTTCTTCCCACCAATGAATATATACCATCCTTGTAAAACATATTCCAAGAACAATAAAATTTAATAATTTTGAATTATAATAGGATTAGTGATCTATCTTAATGAGGTGGAAGATAACTCATATTATAAAAAATTTATTTAGAATTACACTTATTGTATTTTTTTATTGTGTTTTTAAGGCCCCCAAAAAGTCATTACAAATAAGAACATAATCATTTCTTATATCTGGAATCATTGTTTCAGGAATTTTTTTCCTCTTCGTTAGAAATTACATCTTCAATTATTTTTTGGGGTAGATGGATATGGAACAATTTTTCCCATAACTATATCAAAATGAATGATATTTCAATTTTAATAATCCAAATTTATAATAAATTTCACTAATAATGAATTTATATTGTACAAAAGTAAATATAATTTATATTGATAATAATTTGTCAACAACTATTGAATCAGCATTCTATGTGTATCATTATTCTATACATTTAGATATAAAATATAAAATAATAAAATCTTAATAGTATAAAAATTATTTTTGGAATGAAACCATAATTTAAATATATTATATATTAAAAAAATAACGATAATTATAAGAGTTTTTTGGAATTTAGATATTATATAATATTCCATGTTCTTTGGAATCAATGACGTGATTTTAGATAATAATGGGCATTTAAAAATATTTACCTATAAAATTACCTAGAATTATGAATAATGTTAGTAATTAATTATGGTTAGAAATGGACCCCACATCCATTATATTATTGATTCCAATGGTTGAAAAATATAAATACATAATTTTTAAAAGCATTAATAATGTTTTTTATAAATACTAACCATCTAACATAATATATATATATATATTTCCTAGAAATAATAAAAATATACCTTTAATAATCTTTATCACATTGGGTATTATGGTATAGTAATTATTTAAGGTGTCAATTTAATTAAAATACAACAAAAATATATATATTAGAATTTAATATTTTCAATACACATCTAAAATCAATCTTCAAATCTTTGTTTATAAATAATGTATCTAATAAAACATTTATTTATATCGGAAAACTTATAATAACCTCAATTATTAAATTATAAAAATAAATAAATGACCCAAATGATGGTATAATTTCATTTATATTATAAATACACCAACTAAATTTAATTCCTATTATGAAAAAAACATATTCATGTAATAAAATTACACAATATAATATGAATTATTTATTTTTATAACTTTTTTTTATAATTTCAGAATAATTATTAATGGTAAACATCATTTCCATTATTATTTTACAATTTTTTTACCATATTATTAGTTCAATAACATCCTTAAATTATGACATTACATAATGTTCACATATGTTAGGGATTTATAGAAAAAGAAATTTTTATTTTTATTTTAAATATTAAATTATTAATTTACAACTATTAATTAAAATAATTAATTAAAATATTCATATAGTGAATAATTATATTAAAATAATACTTTATGATTTGTCTTCATGACCATAAGATATTGATATTAGTGATTTTTGTGTTGCTGTTTTACTATTAGATAATGTAATATATTTGTTATTTTATTCAACATAGTGCCATTATCAGTTTTTATTAGAATAACATTATTTTTTTCAAGTGAGTGTTATTTCTTCTCTTGTAAACTATATTAATGAATCTATATTGATGTATTATGACCTTAAATAATATATTACCATATCATTTCATATGTGTACCATTAAAAATTTACGTTTACATTTTATATTTTTAATAAAAATTGCAACATTAAATTTGAATTATTTTTTTGTTTTAGATTTAAATTGAAATATAAATGTAGTAATACAATTATAAAAAAGTAGGATTACATTTTTGGTTAAATTGGATTATATTATTCATAAAAAATTATTTAAATATTTTTTATTTGAAATGTTAGGAAATATATTAAGTTTGCATAAAAATGTTATTATATTACATCAAAACAATTATCTATATGATAATGTTTTTATGCCTTTGTTATATTTTTCAATAATAAAATTATCCAAGGATATATGATTAAATCATTCTAGTGTTAAATATATATTCATATAATGGTTAAAGAGAGGTGATGTATTAGATCACATGATATTGGAATAATTTCCTCCTAAATATGTGTGGTGGTCATGGAAATGAGAATCAAACATTATCAAAATTTTGATTAGTCATGTATAATATGAAAATCAATATGTTAATGAGTTAATAATGTTTATTAATATTTAGAACATGATAAATGATTCCATCAACATTTTATAGATATAATATAATTGTATTCACATATTATATTTTCCACATTTTTATTTAGAAAACAATAATGATGAGATAAGATCTACAAGAAAAGAATATCAAGATGATATAATATAATAGGATGATTCATTATAATTTTTTATAAAGTAAATCTCTTCTGATAAAATAGTTATATTTTAATAATTTATAAACTGTGGTATTCATTATTTTTTTATGGATGGGTTGAGTTTTAAAAAATATCATTTATGGTGCACCAAATAAAGTGAATATATTGAATCACAAACAAGAAAAGACCATGATATTATAATATTGGAATTATGAATTTTCTAAAGTTGAGATTCCAACATTATTTAATGCGATTAATTAGGTTATTTACAATATTTGACTCTGTTATTTTAAGATAATTGAATGTTTTTCTAATTTTATGTTATATTATAGAGAAGAATCTAATAAAAATTGGACAAAAATATATTATAATTTAAGGTAGAAGTAAATATATAATTATTGTTGACTGAATCATTTTAATAACAAAATTTAATAGAAAAATAAATCTATGACATAGTTACATTTCACATTCAATTTAAAAAAATCATTTTTATGATTGTTTGTGCCTATTAAAATGAAAAAAAATTAATAATGGAATTCATTGGATAATTAGAATTAATAGTTCATGTGACATAATAGGGATTCAATGTCATATTATTCAATAAAAGCATGCATTATGCTTTTTTTCCGGTCAAATATATATGAAACAAATATTAGAAGCTAATGTATAAAACCCATTTGCGATATTAAATTGAAATAATAAAATATGATCAGTTGTGTTGGTCCATCATAAGTAACATATAAGAATATGTATAAAAAAAATATCATTCTTCATTTCAAATATTTTTCATGGGGAAATATTTTTATAAATAATATTTATTTCTATCCTTATCACATTATCCAATAATTATAAATGTTATGGAATGATGGTGAATATTTTTTTGAGGTATCTATTATGAAAATGATCAAAATGCATATAACAAAAATATGTATTATTAGTTGTGTTTGCGGACTATTAAATTTTTTATGGTATAACACACAATAGTTAGGGGTTTCTAGTTTGTAAAATTTATTTTGATCCTCAGTGAAAGTTATATGAAAAATTAGTGTCACATTTTTTATTTTTAATACCATACCACATATCATCTATTTATGTTTACTAATTAACAGTTCAATGGTAAAATATATATGATTATTATGTTAAGAAAAATATTCAGTTAATTATTTTAAACATTAAAATATGTTAAAACCCATAAGATATAGGAATAACACAACAATGATAGAAAATGTTATTTTTTTGAATTTGGGATTTTTTTAATTAAATTTGTTAAACCACTATATTTATATTATTAACATTTAGAAGAATTATTGTGTCCATTCCCTTTATTCAATTTTTATCATGAAGGGTAAATATAAGGATCATCTAAAATCATGGGATGACTTATAAACATTGAATATAAATCATTTGAAATTTTAAAAATATAATGAGTCAAATTTAATGATAACATACCCAAGTAAGATTCTTGAAAAATATCTTTTCCATTTATTAATTAAAAATTTTAATTTGTCACATGGATATTTAGGTTATAATTCATGATAGGCTGATTTGAGTTATAATCATTAACATAGAAAAAAGTATATAAATAACATGTTATTATTTATGAGTTCCAACCTTTGGTAATATAAGATTTTTATTCTATAAAATAAATACATTTATATTATATATTTACACATTCATTAGGAATATTTCTAAGAATACATAATTCCAAAACGAGATTCAAATTCTTTAGTAAATAATTATATGAAATCTTTTTCATTTAGACCTGAAAATTTACCCATATGTCATAACTGTGATGATTCATCTGGCTATTCATTTTTTCATGGATGATAATGTTCTTGTACACATTCCTTTTTTGTGGATTTATTCTATAAGAAGGCAATTTAATTATAATTTAATTATTCATAATGAATTATATTTTTCACTCGAATATATATGTATTTTACTTATTAATTCCTTACTTATCTTTATTAGGTAAAAAAAATTTAGTTCTATAAGAATAGTGAATCTCAACCACTAGGTTCCATTAAAGATAGTGATATTGATACCAAGTGATTAACCATTAGCTAAATTTACATAGAGTTGATAGAGACATGAATAAATTTGGTGGGTGGTGTATCAGATAATTGACATGATTCTCTAGATAATAATATATCATAATCCCTTAAATCAATAGTTTGATATGTTAGAAAATAATCATTTCATTAAGTGATATAGTTGGATTTTGGAAAGTAAAGAAATATTTTCTCTAATAACTACAAATATTTGGACATGTTTACCAATTAATTGAGGGAACAAAAAAAAGACATCATTGAATATGGGATCGAAATGCAGGATACACCATGAAACTATTTGACAAGAAATTTAAAAATTGGGTTATATTAACTGTATGAACTCAATGTAGAACATATTTTGAATGAAAATATGTTTTATGTTGTTAATACATGTTACAAAATAAGATAACATTTTCATTAGATACCAATGCGAATAAATGTTCTGAACTCCCATAAGATTAGATGTATTTCACTCATAGTCAAATTAATAATAATAATGTGCTAAATGATTAAAATAATAATAGCTCCATTTTAAATAATGTAAATTTCATTGATGGTTAGACACCCAAAATAGTTGTTATATTTTTATATTTTTATTAGAGTCACCATATAAATATTGTTGATATTATAATATTCAATTATAATTATCAAATTTAACTTATGTTATTCAAATATAAGTTTTTCAATTAGATAATGGATATAATAATTGAATAATTAAATTTAAATAATTCAATTTCACTTTATTGGTCAATACTAGTGTACTCAAAGAAAATGATCCATAAATTATGATTTCTATAGAAAAAATTATATATTATGTTGATGATATAGTAGTTAAGTGATGGATTGATGTTTTCTATATGAAATGTATTGAAACATAATATATAGATGTATAAGGTGATGTAATTTGGTATAAACACCCACATAAGAACATCACATTTAATTGTTTTTCCTTGATGATATGGAAAATGATAGACTTATAAGGGTGGGTAAAGAAGAAAAAAATAAAAAGTATTCTTCTTGACTATAGAAACTGATAATATAATTAAAAACATGGAGAAAATAATAATAATGTTGAATATGATGTATTTTATTATTTATTTATAGATATATAAATTTAATTACATGTAATATAAATTTATTTTTTATTAATGTAGTTTTTTATTAATATTTCATGTTGGAATGGTGTTCATTAAGAAGTCTTGAGATGGTAGATGTCAAAAAATTGTCTAATTTTTGATTAATTTTATTTATTTATTGGTAATATTAATAATTTCAATAGTTTTTGGCATTTCATGTTGTTATTTGAGGTTATGAGAAGTTACATGCTTGGAATATTGTAGTTTACACCGCAACCCATAGAGCCCACACTATAGCAGCTAACCTATGGCTTCCGTGGATATTTCTTTTTGAGTGTGTCCATGGAATTACATGTAGCCTTTATCATAGAAGATTTTTTTATATAAATTTGCATCAAAATATTAATTGAAATGATGTTTTTTCCTATTGGGGTCAAGTGCCCAAACCCACTTATATTTGGAAATCCCACCCCACAAAATATAAGACGACATTATTGGTAATTTTGTAGTGGTGGAAATCATGTTTAAAATATAAGGGATATTCTATTCATCATTATATAGTGAATTTTAATCTAAATAATTTTAATTACCCTTTCCCCCCTCAATTTAGAGCTGGTCCCACCCTCTTTCGCTCCATCTTATTCGAACAGTAGTCGGGAACAATGTTGGATTCTTTTCTCCATTATTCATGAAGACCATTGACTTTTAAAATTATTACAAGTTTATTTCCCCAGTTAAGAACATCTTTACCCACTTTATTCTTCTTACCTCTTACCACTTTTAAATTCACCATCAGGTTCTTCTTATCCCATGTACCCTAGGGGATTATATGGTCATATTTAGAGGTTGGGTGGGTTAATTTTTGTTAAATGTTTAGGTCATGCTAAGGTTTACTCCATTTTTTTAGCATTCACTACAAAATATACTGAAAATAATCATTTTTTCATTTTTTTGATGTAGTATGATTTTTTCTTTTCCATTATTTTTAATTTTATAAGATTGTAAGATTTCAAATAGTTTTAATTTATATTATATTCCAATATGTTATAGAAAAGTGATTTTATAATTTTTTTTCTATTGATATTACACCAATTATAAATATTGGATTTAAAAGGGGTTTTCATTGGTAAATAATTCTATTAATGACTAGTATTATCAAAAATGATTTAGTGAATATTTTTAAATAAAATTGGTGTTTCATAAGGTATTTGAACCCATTTTGGTCTTGAAATTGGGGGAAGGGTTGGTTTTCTTATAGGATATTTAAAATAAGTTTAGGTATTATTTTTTTGGATGACTTTATATGAAATTTTATTTTGTTTTAAAGGGTCTTGAATTTTTTTCAAATTGGTTTTGGAATGGATAATTTTAAATGGAATTTCAATAGAGGAATATTGAGTCTTGACATTAAGATTATATTTTAATAAGGAAACTCATGAATGTTTTAATTGAACTCCTTTTATGATGTGTGAGACCCTTGATCAGGTGAATTGATATTTTTGATGTTTTAAAAATTATTACTTCATGGGAGATATTAATAGTTACGGTGACATTAATTATATAATTAAGGATGTTTTTTTCATGATAGTTGGATATATAGTGGCATTTATTTTATGATTTTATATTTATCATGTGTTTTTTGTTTTCTCTCCTCCAATTGAATGATTTAATGGGAACCAAGGAATATTTTATAGGTATATTGTTATACTACAAAATATAGTAACACACAACAAGTATTCCCTTTGTGTATCAATGAGTCAGGTCTAGTAGGGAGTGCTCCAAATTTAGACAAGTAGAGGTTATTTGGTTTTCTTGTGTTGTTTGGATGCAATAGGTTTTTTTAGTTGGTCCCATATATTTTGTGATGTCTATGGCATTATGTACATAGAAAAATAGTGTTCATATAATGATATTAGATTAATTATCTATAGAAATCCAATTCATTATGTTCTATATCATGATTAAAATATAGGGAACCATGACTCATTCATATTGTTTGTTTAAATTCATTTCCATGTGATAAAATTCCCTAAATTTTTTTTAATGAAACTTTTACTATTTGTTTCAATTTCATAAAATTATATTTGTAAAAATCTTATTTCATTATTGATTCATAAAAGTGGATTTTAAATGGTTTATAATGTAGGACTAGGTTGAGAAAATGTTTTCCAATTCTTTGTTTTCAATAATAGAAAAAATGGTGGAACATATATAAACTGGTTATTGTGTGATTTTTATTTTTGTTGTGATCACAAAATAAAATATATTTAATACATTAATATGAATGGATAAAAGATAGATTATCATTTTAAGTGAATCCCACATACTCTATAGTGGTATCCTAGAAGACATGTTTTTTACAAGATTATACACCATTCAGTTTATATTGATTGTAAGGATTCTATTATGGTTCCCTAGATACGATCTTCCTTGTGTTTAGTATTCAGGTTATTAATTATGGTTGTATTGGGATATAGATTTTAACATAGGGTTACATAGATAATTTTGTTTCTATTTTTATTTTTTTTCCAATTTTTTGAATCTCCTATACTATTATTATTAACTTTTCCTTTAATTTTTATCTATATTTTATAGTGATTATTTTTATTATTAATGATTAGTTTATAATCTGTAATTCTCAAATTTTAATTGAATGCTATATATGGTTGTTCCTCTTAATCTAGAAGATTTTATTTATATGTGTGGATCTCTGATATATGGATGGGGTATTTAACATTTATTCATATAACCCATGTTCTTGATATGTATTTTGATTGTCAAATACTTCCTAATGATTTGGTTTGGAAACCCAATAAGCTATTACAAGCCTTTGGTGATTGTGAAAAAACCACTGGATATTCAATAACCCGAATAAGGATTTTTGTTTAGGGATGACCTAGTATAGTTCATAGACCAATGGAATCAGGTAAGCCACATGGTATTTGAGGTTCCTCATGGTAAGAAGGAGACTATAATCATTGTTGAGACTCAACTTTAGGATGCACTGAAGTTCATAACAATCTCATTATTAAATAAAATTGGTTTCCATGGGTTGTTGGGATGTTAGTCATTGTTTTGAATTATTATCTAATGTAGTTAATTTATTCAGATATAAATTGGTAGTATTTTTATTCCCAATGATAATATTGGAAATTTTATTGTTTTTAAATATAAATTCAATAGAGAATGTGTATATGGTCTTAGTTTGAATGGTTAGAATACATGGTATAGTAATTTATTTTTTTACCATGGAGATGGGTTCTAGAACTACCATATAGCTTGTTATAATGTTTGTTCATGGTGTACCACCTTGTGAAAACAAACCAGGAAAAGAATATTTCATCACTAGAATTTTTATTTTCTCTCTATTGAGTTCTAAAATATTCACAATGTTTCCTATAATTGGTGGAAATTTAAATAATTAGTTTTATCTAGATATTGATATTGCTTTTAATTAATATTTATTATTACATTCCTAGATCGTCGCTTCATTCTATGTTTTATTTTTTGTGAAATTCTTTTCAAATGTAATATTTGCCTTTATAAATTTATTATGAATTTTTTTTAACCATCACGAGATAATATAATTTGATATTTTTTTCTATCACATTTAAATTAAAAATAAAATTGTAATATTATTTTGAATTAAAAAGCGACTGATCCCCTAAGAATGATCCCAAAGCATTTATTATAAATAAATTTAATTTTTATCAAATATATTCATAAAATATTTCTCTTTAGGTCATGTCAATTTTCATAAAAGCTTTTTTGAATATTATTATTAATTTTCATAATTATAGTTGTTTTACAAGTGTTTTTTTGGATAAATATGATTTCATATTGTTTTCGTTTATGTAAAATTAAGGAATGAATTTTGAAAATAACTAATATCATTCAAGTTTTGTATAATAATGATCATATTACATAGATAATCGTTTAAAAAGTGTCGGATGTATATTTTTTGAGATGATTCTTAGTGTGGTTTTCCTCATTATTCAAGAGCTATACAAAAATTATTTAACTGTACCCAAACTCAAGGACATGTAGTGGATCTACTGTAACATCCCAAGTAAATAAAGAATATAATATATTTATATTTATTAAAATTTGTGAAATAAATATTAATTTTACTTTAAGGGGGATGCTATGTTTGATGGCTTGCCCGATACGAAAAAACTGGTTTCTTTGAAATCATACATTGCACACAATGTTGAGTTATACAGAAAAATAATAATATAATATTTGTATTTTAAATTATAGTAATTGAATTTTTTTATATTGGCGGGAATTAATATAACTAACTATAATATTCTTACACATGTTTTAAATGTTTTTGAATTTATCCAATATAGGTTATAGGCATAAAATGTGAATGAATCTAATTTTAATCATAAATACTCTAATATTTTTTAACCTGTCAATTTAACCCTTTTTGATGGAGAACACTATTTAAATATATTTTTGGCCAAATTTATATGTAATATTGGATAAAATAATATTCTTCTTTAGAATAGTGATATCAAAATTCACTTGTGTAAATTTTTGGTATTTTTTTGAATAAAAAATTATTTCTCGATAAATAATGAAAAATAATGTATTTTAATTCAAAACTACATTTTAATATATTTTATTTATATTCTTATATTATATTATTAATTGGGAATAATGTTTAATTAGATTATATTTTTACCATCTAATCCAATGTTGGTCATTAGAATTAATCTCACTTTGAAATTGGACATAAACAAGTGTAAATCTTTTGATAGTTATTATTTCATAAAAACACGCTTTTTGTTATGACAATGGGAATTAAATTTAAATTAAATAATGAAAATTCAATGTTTTTGAATTGGTAAAATTGGAATCAATTTTTAATTTGTAATATCAAATTTAGCTTAGGATGAATTTTTGGTATATTTTGGAAATCCT
Source organism: Viscum album (assembly GCA_963277665.1). NCBI lineage: Eukaryota > Viridiplantae > Streptophyta > Magnoliopsida > Santalales > Viscaceae > Viscum > Viscum album. Next base: position 1,707,309,650 of record OY728165.1, on the reverse strand, counting down.
TCAATTTTTGATGAATTGCTAAAACACAAAGTTGTTTTAGAAAAACTCATCATTTTCATTTTAATGAAATTTTACTGCTTATGGAAATTGAATTTCTAAAATCAGAAATGCATGGTAGTTATAAATAATTAAAATTAGGTTCAATAATATCTATATAATATTTAGTCAATAGTAACTTTTGACTTTTATTTACTGTAGTTAAAGGTCAATAGGGTAATTCAAGGTATTAAAAGTATTAAAAATATATATATTCACCTTAACACTTTGTCTAACCATATTGGATGAGTCATGTCTGACCATTAAAATCCATGGATGTGATTTTTTGGCCTTTTAAAACTATTTGGGTAAGATAATGACCCTAATAACTTTTTTATTTAAACTAAAAATAAAAATATAGAAAACATGTATTGTTTTGATAAAACAATTTTAATATGGGGTTATATAATTAATATATTTTACAATAAATATTTATTAAAAATATAAAAAGAATTTCTACCTAATGGGTTTTTATTTATAATTTTTAGAAATCGTATATATAAAATTCTTTATGACACAATAATGATGCAGTGTCTACCTCATTAATGAATGAATTTAATAAATAAGATTATAAAAATTAAAATAATATAAAAAAACAAACAAATTATTATTGGAAAATTTTATTTCGAACTAGATTAATCTTATATTTTAATTTAATAAGTTTTGGACCATTAGAAACCGAAACTAATTATATAATAAAATAATATTTTCAAAGCTTCTTAAAGATCCCCCCCTCCACCTTATAAAAATCCACCAACTATAGCCCATTAATCACACCTATCAAGCCACTTAGATCATCCCAACCTAACCCAAATAATCTCTCAAAATCCATATCTTCCACTTGTAAGTCTTTTCTTTGGCAGAAGGCACATCAGGAAATCCATTTGGTTCAATCCAACGGGAGTTACCCGATTTAAAGGTAACACATTTTCTTAAGTTATATTATTTTATTTTACTTTTCTAAACCCCTAAAATCTTCTTATTATATTATTTTAAAATAGACCCAATATCCTCAAAATAATATTTCGTTTATATTAGAAGGATTTGAACTACACTTGAATACACCTCTGTGTAATGGAAAATTAACACATTGTTTTCTGTGGATGGAGAACTACAACCTCACGAAATGTTGATTGTTCAATCTACTTGTACCACCTCTTATGGTGGCCAATAATATCGAAATTTAATTTCACGTGATATATATTATAGTTATATTTTCTCTATACTTATTGTATGTTTCAATTATATCAATCCATTATGGTTTCCATAATGGGTTAATTTGATAAATTAATTTGAGGAAGTGCTAACTACCGCCCACTAAAAATGATATGACTCGTTCATGCCATACATGGAAAATATAAATGATGGAATTAATGAAATTATATATGATATTATACTTGAATTATAATATACTTATATCTAATTATTTTTTGATTCCATTAAATATGAAATAGAAATGAATTTCGCGTTCATGCGTATGCACGGTTTACCATCTCCATGAACGGTGCATTTCATTTCATACAACCAAATGTTATGTACTACTATAAATAAATAAATATAAAGGATATATATGATAAATAAGATATCTAAATCATGAACATCATTCTCTATATAATGTAATTTTTACCACATGAACAACTTGTAATTAGAAGAAGTTTATTTTTGACTCAAGTCTAAAATATCGACAAAATGACCATTATTAATATAAATGAGTTAATAATGTTTATAACATGGTAATATGTGATATAAAATAGATAATAAACTTCAAAACTTTTATTATGAAATAATAATTTAACTTTAGTTTTTTTCCAGTTGATTAAATAACGAACAGGTCAAGTCGGACACGAGGTAAGAGGTTTTCATCTCAATTGTAATTCCCATGAGATTCATGCTATATTTGCCACTATTTCATTTTGTGTGTTGTATGTAATACCAATTATTATATTATTTTTGTAATATAAATTAATTTATGTGCATTTATATCTTCATTGTATGATCCTTCTTTCGTGTGGTGAATGTTTCGTATGTTACGGAATTGATAAGAGAACCTTTTACTCTTCTCTTCAAATAAAGACTTCTTTTATGTTATGTATTTTAAATTTAAATTTTATTATGTTGATATATGTTCTTATATATCCTTTTTTTAGTAAATTTTATGTCCATGTGATGATGTACCATTTTCTCTCTCATCAAATAATTTTATGAATTTAAATGTGACGCTTTTAGGCTATCGAATTTCTGTAATAGAACTTGTTAACCCAATTTCAATTTTTTGGGTTGAACATATACTTCAGGATTATGATTTTCTATTAATATGTGTGAATGACATATAGTTGTTTTACATATAATATCCACTTATATATGGTGTATTCTTATTTTTCACATATAATTTTCTCAGTGATTTGTCCTTAATCTATGGATATGATCATTGCAAGGGACTTCGTTTGAAATTACATTTCATTGACACTTATTTGTTGTTATAAAAAAATTCACATTTATATAATGTATATAATTCCCTTTTGATATATTATAACATGAATCCACTTATTCTCATGATATTATATGTTTTGATTATTTTTATTCCTCAATGAATTGTATTCAAGTGTCTCTCTTTTGGTTAGTAACCCTTTAACTAAAATATCATTTTAAATGTTTTAAAGATTTATTCTTACAAATAATAAATATCAATGTCCATGTTTTAAAAATGGTTTTAAGGATTTATTTATATGTGCATGAATGTTTTGAAATTGAAATTTCTTACAAAATCTTCAACATGGTCTAGAACACATTTATTCCAAAATAGCATTATTAAATGTTATAAATGGATTTCACAATGAATCATTTTCTAAGAAGTGTTTTACTAAACGAAAAAGGGAATGTTTTTTTATCATACATGGTGACAACAAGATTTCTTCCATCAAAATAATTATTTCATGTTTGGAATCCTTAATAATACGTAATATTTTTAAAAGAAAAATAAGTACTATATACTCTTTTTTACATATTTTAGTATTGAATATTGTTTTGAAATTATTTTAAACAACATTGATTAAGTCAATATCTAGAAATGATAAATTTTGATTGAAATGTAGAAATGTTATCTTTTCTTTATTCATGTTTTATGTGTTATGATTATGTTATAGTTCATGGGCACTGTTTACCTATATGGGTGGTTCCGTGATAAACCTATGGTGGATGAGCCCGAAATAGCTCTCAAATGCATTGGGTAACATGATGGATGTATACATTAATTTTTATCCTAATAGATTTAGGGAATATACTATGATGGATATTCCAACTGTAACTCCCTATGTAGTTGTGAATGCTACAATGTAAGTATGTTATGGATGCCAGAAGTCACATTTTTGATTTATGATTTCCATTTTTTATTTATAAATCTTATGATTTCGTTTGCCAGGTTAAAGATTAAAAGGCATAATTTCATTGATTTTTTGTATTGATGGAATAATGTTTTCTTTCCATATTTTATAGCACTTACTGAGATTTTTATGCTCATCTAATGTTTTTAAAATACTTTTCACAGGACGTAAATATGAATAGGGTTGTGGATGGAATCACATAAAAGTTATGCTGTCTAAAACCTGTAACTAGAAATGAATCCTTTTTTCAAGAGTTTCTATTTTATTAAAAAATGAATACTTAGTATAAGTGTATACATTGTAATATTTGAGTTGTAATGTAATTTTTATCGCCTAATTCTATAAAACTCTAAAAATGAAAAGATCCTCAATGTTTATTATTAACTTAATTTAAGGTTATCTATTATTTAAGGCTAGTGCCATATAGTTGGTATCATAGGTCGGTTTAGATAACATTAAATATTTGGGTGTTATTTAAGAATAAGTAACATATCCATAATTATTAGAATATTGGTAATATTAGTAGTTTTTAGATAAATGGAATGAGTTTAATATAACATGAACAAGTATTTTTAAGTGTTTAGCCTCCTCATAAGATATTATATGATTTTTTTTGCTGATATACTCACACTGACCTTTTTGGTTTTAGTTAATGTCTAGATCGAGTAGGAACCAAAGTAGCAATGGATATGAAGAAAACATTGATGGTTTTCTAAATAAGCAACTGAATGAAATGAGAGCTTCAATGAGAACTCTTTTGTTCATTCTCAACCAACTATCTCGAGTCATGATTGATCACCTAATCCTTGGATTTTTTTTATAAGGAATGATATATTCAAGAAAACAATCCCTGCAAATGTTATGGTAATAATCATGAAGGTATGTATATCTAAAAACCTATGTGTCAAGTATGTGGACATTACCACTTACGAAAATGATTTAAAAGGAAGGGAATATGCTATAGTTGTGGTAATGAAGGTCATAAAGAAAGAACCTACTACGAAAAAAGGAAGCATCTAGTTGACTCCAAGAATGGGAAAGAAGTTCTTTCTTAAAGATCAATTGAATGTTTTAAATGCGGTGTTCGTGGTCATTATAAAAATAGATGTCCTACAATGAAGGATTGGGAATGGGATTAACAGGATAATAAAAATATATTTTTACAATTTCCTAATTCCATTTCAATTGATGATGAGGAAATTGAAAATGACTAATGAAAGGTATGGATTATTTCATAGATGATGTTTTGACATTATGACATCTTTGGATATGATTCATGATTTTGTTTGTGGGAATGAATTATTAACGAATATGATAGAAATGAATGGATAATTGACCATGAATTGTTTTGAATGAGTATAAAGTCTAAATATAAGGGGTTCTAGAGTTATGGTGCATTTTAGGATGATGAAATGGTTAAAAGTATTAATGATCTATTGATGATGGGATTATGTTGGAAGAATTGTTCATGTATGTGTAACTATGAAGTTTGATATATGAAAATGTTATTGATTAAATAGTTATCTTTTCGTTTTTGGACATAATGTATAAGATTAATGGTTCATATATTCTTTTGTTTTCGATACAATTACAGGTTATTACTTTATGGGATAAAAATGCAAGGTATGAGGAAAATTCAAGGTAAAAATATCTTATTGTTATTTTTAAGGGATTTATCTCATTTGTGGGAATGTTATAAAATTATATAGTTTTTTAAGAAGTACAACATGTAGAATGTGTGACAACCCTTCACATAAGACAAAGTTGTATGAATCGAACTGACAACCAATGTATGTTTGGAATTTATCACCTACCACTGGACTACGTGAAGTCCCTAGTTATCATGACTTATAATTTTTAGTTAAATGATTTTATTGATCAATAATTAGATGATTTTGTATATTATGTTTTACTAAATAGATATCCTAAATATAAAAATATGACTTTGTGATTATGTGATAAATGTTAATTTGGAAGACATTAGTCTTATGGGAACACCATATACTTTAGGGAAATATAATACTATTGGATTTCATTTTTGGATTAATTTTTGAAATTTTATTTTGGAAGAATATATGTTTTTTGTGTGGATATATATCAATTTGGGTTATTTATAGAAATGATTAATCTATCATTGACAATATGTTATTAGGTTTATTACACTTCAGTATGAGACTTTAAGAGTAGTATATGTTTTTTGGAGATAAATGATAAGATTTACCATGGAAGACTATGTGATCAATTTATTCTATGTTTTGGGTTTCAATCATAGTTGTATTACAGAGAAGAATTTTTTTATGGAAAATTTTGTATTGAATGTTTTTTGATGATCATTGGGTACAACTTGTTGAATTTCGGAGATTAAGAGTAGTATTTGTTTTTATAAAGGATTATCCTTTTTGGGATTATATGATCACATACAAACCATTTTTTTTGTTTGATTACTAAAGATATGGGAAATATATTGTTTACATTTTGTAGAATATGTTATACTCTAGAAGTTGATTTTAGCACTTAATGTGTGACTAAGTCCTCTAGAATACATACTATTTGGAGAAAAGATGAGTTTGTGGTATAATTTTATTAAAGGACGACACTTTACATGAAAAGTAAGAATATTTCCTTATGATCATAGTCTACCTATTAATTAAATTCTTCAACTATATGAAAAGGATCTTAAATAAAACATGTTATAATCTTTCATTTGTCATCAGACTTTTACCCAACCATAAATTTATTGTATTGTGGTGGTTAACTATCCGTGATCAAATTCTGTATCACTCTCTATTAATATATGAGAGTTAGTTTCTCTTCCATATCCATGTTTTCCAACATGGAAGCTAGTATAGGTTATCTCGGGTGACCATTGTACTTATCTTTGTTTATTTTAATGTGATAGTTTTATTGAATCTTTTTCTGATGCAGGACTTTTAATTATGTTTCTAATACAAATTTTAAAATTGCAAGGATGCAATTTCAAAAAAAGGAGGAATGATGTAACATCCCAAGTAAATAAAGAATATAATATTTTAATATTTATTAACATTTGTGAATTAAATATTAATTTTACTATAAGGGGGATGATATGGTGGATGGTGTACTATATACACAATAACGTGTTTCTTTAAAATCTTATGTTGCACACAATGTTGAGTAATATTGAAAACAATAATATAATATTATTATTTTAAAGATAGTTAACGCAAAGCCATTTAATTTGATGGAATAAACTTAACTGACTAAATTATGATTACAAATGATTGTGAAATGATTTTACATTTATCCTATAAAAGTTAGACGCTTAAAATGAGAATGAATCTAATTTTAAGAATAAACACTATAATTTTCTATAAAAGGTCGATTTAATACCTATTGATGGAGATCCCTCATTAAAGATACTTTTGGACACTTATATATGATCTATTTGACAAAAAAAATTCTTCTTTAGAATCGAGACATTAAAATTTACTTTAGATTATTTTTTGTTATTTTTTCTGAAAAAATTCATTTTTTAATAAACACTAAACAATACTATATTTAAATTCAAAAAATCTTTTTAATATAATTTATTTATACTATTAGATTATCTTTTTAATTGATTTTAATGTGTAATTAGATTATATTTTTTCTATTTATTTCATTTTTTCTCATTATATGTAATTTCACATTGAGATTAGACATAAAAAAGTGTTAATATTTTGATAGTTATTATTTCTATAAAAGGCACTTTTTATTTTATCAATAGTAATTAATTTTAAATTAATTAATGAAAATATTATGTTTTGAATTTTTTAAATTAGACATCATTTGTGAATTATAAATATCAAATAATGTTAAGGCTGAATTTTTTGTATTTTTCAAAAAACGTTTAATTTTAGATGAATAGTGAAAACACTGAGTAGTATTTAAAAAACTGACTTTGTCATTTAAATGAAATTTTACAGCTTCTATAAATTGAATATAAAAAATCCAACATACATGGTTGTTATTAGTAAGTAATATTTGGTTCAATAAGATGAAAATAATTTTTGATGAATAGTAACTTTTGACATTTATTTAGCGTGGTTAAAGTTAAATATGGCATTTCAAGGTAAAAAAAAATAGTATAATAATATATAATTACCATAAAACTTATTCTAACCTTATTTTATGAGTCATTTCCAACCAATAAAATCTTTATGTGAGATTTATTGGCCTTTTAAATCAATTTGGGTAAGATAATGGCTTTAATAAATTTTTATTTAAAGTTAAAATAAATACATCATAAACAAGTGTTGTTTTTCTAAAACCATTTTAAAATGATGGTTTATAATTGAAATATTGGTATATAAATATTAATTAGAAATATATAATGATTTTCTAAATCATTTTATTTTATTTATAAATTATATACATCATATAAACAAGATTATTTATGACACAAAAATGATGTAGTGTTTACCTCATTAATGAATGATTTAAATAAATAAGATTATAAATATTAAAAAAATATCCAGAACATATCTAATTATTATTGGATGAATTTATTTCAAACATGATTAGTCTTATATTTGACTTTAATAATTTTTGGACCTTTAAAATCTGAAAATCAATATATAATATTTTTTTTTGCAAACTTTCCGAAATAGCCCCTCCTCCCCCTTTTAAAAATCCACCACCTCTACCCCTTTACTAACCCCTCACAAGCCCCTAGGATCATCCAAACTCTTCCCAAATAAGCTCTCAACATCTCAATATTATACCTATAATCCTTACCATAGGCAGAAGGAACTTCATGATGTCAATTTGGTTCATACCAATGAGAGTAACCCGATTTAAAGGTTATGTCTTCTCTTAAGTTGTTTTATTTTATTTTACTTCTCCAACCCCCTATCCTACTTTTATTACATTAATTAATAACAAAAAAGTATCCAAAATATACTAGGTTCATTATATGTTAATTATTCTAGCTACACATTCACACACCTCTGTCTAATGGGTAAGGAACATTCTATTTCTATGGACGATGAACTACTGCCTCACGAAACGATGATTTTTTTTCTCCTCCTACCACCTCTTATGATGTCCATTAAGATGAAAAAATATATATAAGTGTAATATTTTATATTTATATTGTCTATATACTTATTTATTTTCCATTTATATCATACTTTTATGGTTTCCATAATGGGTAAATATGATAATTTCATTTGAGGAAATGCGGACTACAGCCCCCTCCATGTGAAATAACTCGTTCATGCATTATGTGGAACATATAAAGGGTGGAATTAATGAAATTATATATGATATTATAGGGTAATGATAATATACTTATGTATCATTATGTTTTCATTCCGTTAAATATGAAATATAAATGAAATTAGTGTTCATGCTACGTACGACTTACCGTCTCCAGGAATGGTGCATTTCATTTATTATCTTCATATTTTATGTACTATAATAAATTCATATATATAATGTATATGTATGATATATATGATATCTAAATCATTAATATTATTTTTTATATAATGGACCTTTGACCACATGAACAACATGTTATTATAGGAAGTTCATTTTTGACTCAAGTACCAAATATCGACAAAACTACCATTACTAACTTAAATGATTGCATAATGTTTATAACATGGTAATAATTGATATAATAGAAATAAAACACATGAAAAGTTTTCTTAGGAAAGTATAAATTATCTTTATTTTATTATTCATTAGTTTAATGAACAAACCGATCAAGTTGAATATGGGGTAAGGGGTTTTCATCTCACTTTTTATTATCATGAGATTCATGCTATATTTTCCACAATTAACATTTATGTAGTGTATATAATACCAATGATTGTATTATTTTTTATATACATTAATTAATAGGTATTCATATCCTAATTTTATAATCCTTATTTCATGTGGTGTATGTTTCGTAAGTTAAAAAATCGGTAAGAGAACCATTCACTCTCCTCTTCTAATCATGAATTCTTTTATGTTATATCTTTTAAGTTTACATTTTTTAATGATGGGATATGGTATTATATATCATAATTTCTGTAAATTTTATGTCCATTTAATGATAGACCCATTTCTCTCTCATCAACTGATTTTCTGAATTTTAACGTGACGCTTTTAGGTTGTCGAATTTCGGTAAGAGTACATATTTACCCAATTTCAATTCATTGGGTTAAACATCTACTTCTTCATTATGTCATGTTATTATTATGTTTTAATAACTTCATATTGTTCTACAATTAATATTCACTTGTATTGGGTGTATATTTATTTGTCACATAATATTTTTTCACTGATTATTCATTAATCTAAGGATAGGATCTTTCCAAGTTACTTTGTTTCAATTCACATTCCATTAAGTCTTATTTGTTATTATACGCTAATTCAATATTATATGGAGTATATACTTACCATTGACCCATTATATCATGAATATCCATATTCTCATGATATTATAAGTTTTGATTAATGTTATTCCATAATTAATTGTATTCATGAATCTCTCTTTCTTTTATTAACTCTTAAACTAAAATCTCGTTTTAACTGTTTTAAATATTAATTATTTTAAATATTAAACATTAATATCCATGTTGTTAAAATGTTATTAAGGATTTATTTCTATGGAAATGAATTCTATGAAATTAAAATTTATTTCCAATGATTCAATGTGGTATGAGTCACATTGATTACAAAATATATTTAATAAATGTTTTAAATGGGTTTAAGAAAGAAAATTTTTCTACAAAGTGTTTTACTAATCGAAAAAATGGAATGTTTATTTTTATCATACATTGTGACAATGAGTTTTCTGCAACCATGAGAATTATTTCATGTTTGGCTTCAATAACTAGATGTAATTTTTTTAAAAGGAAAATAAATACAATATACACTTTTTATATTTTTTGGTATTGAAATGATTTTAAAAATGGTTTTTCGAAAGGATTGATTATGTCAATATCATAAAATAATATATTTTTATTAGAATGTGGAAATGTTATTTTTATATTATGATTCTTTTATGTTTTATGATTATGTTATAGTTATGGATTACTATTTACACAACGGGTGGTTCTGTGATAAACCTAGGCTGGTTGAGCCTGAGATAGTTCTCCAATGCATTAGGTAACATAATAGAGGTAAACATTAATGTTTCTTTTAAGAGAATTCGGGAATGTACCATGATGAGTATTCCAAATGTAACTCTCTATGTTTCTATGAAAGCAATAACATAAGTATGTTATGGATTCCCCATGTTACCTTTAATAGTTATGATTTCTATGTGTTATTCATAAATCATTTGATTTTGTGTTGTATGTTAAAGATTGAAAAGTACTATTTCATTAATTTGAATATATTGATGGACTAATGTTATATGTCCTTGTTTTATAACACTTAATGGGATTTTTATTCTCATCCCATCTTTTTGAAATGTTTGTTCACAAGACATGTAGATTAATAGGATCAAGGATGGAATCATAGAAAAGTAATGTTGTCTAAAACATGGAACTAGACATGACTCATTTTTTATAGTGTTTTTATTTTATAAATAAATGGACACTGTGTAGAAGTGTCTACATTATAATATTTGAGATGTAATGTACTAATTATGGCCTAATTATCAAAAACATTAAACCTAAAAACTTCTTCAATGTGAATTATTAACTTAATTCAAGAGTATGTGTTGTTTAATGTTGGGGCGTTATATCTACATTCCTTATAGTCCATAGACCACATCAATTGATAAAATAGATAGAATTGTCCCCATGGAAGGGGGTTAATCAGTGGTATCTTTTTAGGAATTATGTTTTGTTTCAAATTCAACCTCTTGATCATGTTAAAGATCATGATATAATCAATGATTTCTCATGAACTCGCCTTCATGTGTAGTAATAAATAGAGTATAAAATAATAATTATAATTTTCATCATAAAATATTAATCCTCGATGTGTTGGATAGACACCCAAAATAGTTTTCTTAGTCTAGAATTAGTGATTACAACCATTTATAATCAAGGATAATCAAAATATAATCTCACATTCATTCTTCAATTATATAACCCACTAGAAGATACAATTATCTCCCTAAATGTGTATCCATGATAAATGATCTTCTTCCTCTACATGGTTTATAATGAAAAATGTGGATATATGATCATATTCTAGGAGAAGATGAATTAGCTTGTTATTTTGTGCACCACATAAATATTTTCAGCAATGTCATGGAATATTTTTTCAAATCATAATACACCATAAGTTTCATGTTTATACAGGAATCACCTCAACATCCTCAAATAATCATGAATATCTCCTATGTTTGACTCACCTTTTCACTCCTTGATATTGGATATATCAGAGTCCTTAAAATATTTATCACACAATGTATGTCAGTTCTCAATTTTCACTATAATTTTTCTTTTTAATTATTACACTATATATTTATATTTTAAAATACTATCATGAATATTATTCTGAAAATTAAAAAACAATATTTCAATATATAAAATGCAGAAACACCATTATCATTGATAATACGATCATATAATTCAAATATTCTAATTTACTCCTTATTTATCTATTATTTAAACTCTTTTATATTCTAAACAGAAAATTAATTTTAATATATTGATGATTAGAGAATGATCCAAACATGTTATATTTAAATTGTTTTATCTTAGAAATTAAACTAAATATATTCGTAATGTCATTAATATTTGATTATTTAAAATCATCAGATCGTTCATTGGGATCAATAAATCACATATGTTATAGAAATTATCTGAATTTTTCACATCAGCTATTTCATAATCAGATTCACAATTCATGATAGCTACAAAAAATAAATGTACGTGGATCACATCATTTACCTATTCACATTAAGTACATCATTACATGGATATACAAGAATTCTACTTCTTAGTTTGATAAAATACGTGTAATTTTCAAATACATGAATATATCTAAAATTACTATGTTTAATATTTAGCAATGTGGAACTATACATCACATATAAAAAACAAGGGTAACTCTACACTTCCCCCATAAATATTTGGAGCTTCTTAACCTTCCCTCTCCAAATTTATTGAGCCAACACTGAAATTTAATTAAGTGATGTAACTTAATGAATTTGAATCATTTTGAATTCATTAATCTAACATTATATTAAGATATGTTATTTTTTTATTTTGGGGTTGGATTAATCTTGTGGTGGAGTATTGGAAGGATTGAGAAAATATCTTCCCAATGAAGAATGACATCTTCTATAAACGAAGAAAGCCCGTCTCCACTGAGGAACGACGACACTGTATTCTCCTTCTCCAATTGGGGAACGAAAGGTATGATGCCGCCTATGATGAATTTCACCAACGACTGTGTCATCTCCTCCCAACATCAATGGAACGATGCCACCTTCCCGTGACTCTGCCGAGAAAAAACTGATTACAAGGTAGGGGTTTTGAATTCATGAACCCGTTCTATGTCGTTGAATTACTGTTTGAAAACCAAATGATACTACCCTAACATGGGGAAATTCGGACCGCACCAAAATGGATGAGTCTTCCCCTTTTTGATGATTTCTCTGGTTGAAGAATGGAGCAGACAATGGTGGCCAGTGTCGGGCCGACCGTGAGGAAACCGACAGCGCAAGACTGGCGGGTCACCAGAAAGGAGTGGCAGTGTCGTACCGCGTGGAGGAAATCTAGGCCACGGACAATCCGGGAAGCAGCAGAGGGGTGCGACGCCGTCACGCTACTCTAGGGATACATGAGGCCACATCTATGGTGGGCCGTGGCGGATGGGCGTGGCGTCGTCGCGCCACGCCGGTGGTGTAAGACAGCGGTCGTAGGCCGCACACGGACAGGGGAGAGCGGTAGGCTGAGACGGCCACCGGTGCGCGCCAGGCGGGACCCTATGGGTATCGCTATTATAAGGGATAGTGCCTTGCTCCAACCATTTTGGGAGCCCGTGTGGTATAACACAACCCCCCCCCCCCCCCAAACATTTGGTGCGAGCTGGCCAGTCGGGCCGGCTGGTCGGGCACCGTACGACCAACCGAGCTGGGCGCCACTCGTCTAGCTGGGTCGGGCGCCACACGGCCACAAGCCGGGCCACCCTTAGGTCGATCCACGCCTTTGGGTCGATCTGTGCCTTCGGGCCGAGCCTCCACTTCCAGCCAGGGTGAACACTTGGGTCGGGCCAAATCCATGAACCAGGTCGGTCAGATTGGGTCGAACCGGACCCAGAACCGCTACATCTATTTTGACCTTTTAGCCCACATCGTGGGCTACGGGTGTCCGAATGAAAACCCGATTTCAGCCATGGAATACTTGGAGAGAGGCGATTCTTTTGGAATACTCTACTTGGAGTTCGGACGTAGTTGGAGTATGGTTGGGTTGGTTTGAGCCTAAAAAATCAACCGGGAACTTGGATCGGAAATGCCAATAACTCTCAGATCGGGCGTCTGATTGACGCACCATTTGTCGTGTTGGGTTCCTTATGACGAGACAGAACAACGGGATACATCAACTCAAGAATTCATGAATGTTGATGTATCGACACTTGGATTGAGGAGTGGACCCTCCCAGAATTGAGTGGGTTGTGTGCAAGAACGCTATGGCTGGCTACGATGGCAATGTACTGGAATCCTCCGCATATTCAACAGTGATGACTTATATACCGGATTCCATCGTGGATTCGATAGTGATGAATTCTGCACCAGAATCCTATATGGGTTTGACAGTGATGACTTCTGTACCAGAATCCTCCGTGGGTTTGACAGTTCTGACTTCTGTTCATGGATCTTGTGTGGGTCTGACAAAATAGCTGATCATGTATCATGTGTGGGTTTGATAGCTTAGTTGGTCCTGTATCCTTTGTGGGTCGGACAGCTTAGATGAATCAGAGAATAGCTAATCCTATATCCTGTGTGGGTCTGAGATCTTATATGGTCCTGTATCCTGTGTTGGTCTGACAACTTTAGTTGAATCAGTGACTACATTTGATCATCTCTATGACTTACAAAAGTTGTATACCTGTGTGAGATGTGTCTTGTATTTCAACCATTATCATCGTGGTGATTGACTTTACTCCCTTTTTGGACTATGTTGTTCTTGGGCTTAAAAGTTGGAGTCGGACTGTGATTGGTAACATAGGTATATATATGGTAATATACCAAGGTAAGGTTGGTTGATACTTCGTGATTCTATCTTACTTCTTTGGTTTATCCTTAGTGGATTCTGGGAGACCTTCGGGGGTCTCAGGGTCCCCTATTGAGTATTGCTATACTAACCTCTACACGGTCTTCGCCCGCACATTTTTGTGTTCTGTGCAGACGACGGTCAGCAGTGATCGAGTCTTAGGGTGATAGATGGGAGGTTGCTCAATGCTGGACTAGATGGGATGTACCTGAGGGATGAGTTTTTGAGCTCTACAACTACCCTTTAGGTTGGATTCCCCAGTGTGTGATCCAAGAGTTTTTATCATTTTGTCTCTTACTTGTACTTGTTGTTCATTTGGGTTTGTATACTGACCCACTTACATTCATCACATTTTTTCTTTTATATTTTAGTACTTATTGCTTCTACTTCTTGTGTTAAAACTGTGTGTGTTACAGGTTTAAAGGCAATGCCTTCCCTTTTATTAGGAATTCACCTTTCGTGATAGTCACCAGCCCCTGGCCTATGAAAGGTGGGATTGGGGTAGTCACAGCATGGGCCCCGAGGATGGGTCATGAAAATCACACTCATTTTTCCTTTCTATTATAAATCTATGACACATTAATGAAAAAAGGGTTGGCATCACAATCTGATGCATCCAAAACATGATCCAGATTCCCATTATCCAAGGAACCACTATATAACATTGAGAACTCTCAAAAAAGCCTGGAAATGATTTTCAGTGATATATCTTGATCAAACCATCCTTTTTAGGTTTTTTTGGTAAAACACCAACACTGGTTCCAATGATATGCTATTATATTTATGTCGTTAAGAAATAATGATTTACTAAACCCAAAAGAATTGCCCAAGTAACGACATAATAAAACAACTAGAATCCCTAGATATCATATAATGCATTCCCTATTCTGATGTTTATAAGTGAAATGTATTTATATTGTTTAGATTTCAACACATAAAAACCAGTAACTGTGGTATATGGTGGTATTTCTTCTAAATGTTGAGTCAATGTATCAGTTTGTCCCCATGAGTCTATATAAGGCTTTAATACCTGATAATATAAATTTCACTTAGGAAAATTCATAACTATATATAAAAAAATTTCCTTAATCATTGTCTAAAATAAAATAATCAATATATTACCATGTATCCTCCGAAGAAAGTGCATGGAATTTATTGATAAATCAAGATGTATGATATTCAATTATAAAACAATGTGGAATTATAAATGATCATATAAAAACTAATATAAATGTCTCAGGACCTTTATCACATGAGAGTGACCTAGTAACAATATATGTTCAATTACCCACTTTACGAGAATGAATTTTATCAGAAAAATGAAATAATTTCCCAATTACCACAATCCCAACTCTATCCATCTATATACATAGAAATTCCATGAATAAAATCCTACTCATACCAGATTGCTAATGAAAACAACATCCATCACTCGTTACAACATCGCAGAATAGCTTCAATGTATTTCATCATCTATTGAATCATAATATCAATCAACACACTAGAATTGATAAATGACTTCTCATAAAATTATATCTCACCATATACAACTCCTAAAGTATACTAATATTCAAGAATGGATTCCGTGAGGGATGATCACCTCAAAACCGAGAAACTACTAATATTAGAGTGATAGGCGTGTATTCATCTCCATAATCCATGATCTCATCAAACATGGCTATATTTTATTATATAAATATCATGAAACCATGAATATCAAAAACATGGATCACGGTCCACTAAAAGGATATCTATATTACAAAAACATGTTTTCATAAAAATTACCCATCATTAATTGAAAATAAATTAAATTTACTAGTGGTTCATGCCTCGAGGTCATATGTTCCACTTTTTAAATCATCAATCCTAAACCCAAACCCAGGGCCTCATCAATGTTCCATATCAGTTGGTTCCCACAGATAACTAGTAAGAACTATATCTGACACTTGAAATGGTGTACTTTTTCATACCACCTAGTATAGTACATGAATGATTCTCATATGAGTAATAAATCTTAAATTCCAAGATATTTGTACTATACAAGAAATTATTTATTATGATGAAAATTTTTCCCATGGATTTACTCATCAAAATATGGAACATCAAATGTTTCATGATTTATTGAATGAACACTTTCCTTAGGAAGTCATTCCGTAAAGTAATGGGCCTAATGACGACATACAGTCCAACAAGGTCGGGAAAATGAAAATTACTTCCAAATGAAGCTTGTTTTAATACTCAAGTACACAAGGAGTTTCTGATGAGACCATTGACAAGATCATAATTAGATTGAATAACCTGAGGACCTTCCATGCATCGATATTGAAACTAGAACACAACCACGATCACATGATCTAATGGAAAATATAATCCCTAGGTCCACCTGCCATTTATGATTGATTTGGTAGAAAATAAAATCACTGACCAAATAGGTTCCAAATATTAAACTCATTCCCCATAGGTCTTACACATAGACTTAATAATCATACATCTAAAAAGAGACACCAAGTTCATCCATCAAGTTCAATGTTGTAAAACATGAGAATGACTGCCTATATATTGGAATCATCTAAAAAATGTATAGCACACTTGGTAAAATAAAATAAAATATGTCAAAAAATGTTTAACACTAATATCATTAACCTAGAAGGGATAATATAATTAAACAAAGCCTTAACAAGATTTCATACCTATAATCATGCTACTTGGACATAATCCCCTTACAACATCCTCCTATATGAAATATCACTGGACGGTCTCAACCCCAGTGTATATGGATTAATATATGAGACATTCTGGAAATTTGATCTAGTAAATCCTGAGTTACAAATTACCAGACACCCACTCACCTCACTTGGTGGTATTTTCAGAATTATGTGCTCTACCCAACCCAAATGTTCATAAAATGGAACATATTCAACCTTGAAACAAATATCAAAGGTTTATTGGTATCAAACCCCGATGTACATTAACAGAACTAATTTCTCCCAAATATAACATAACAAATTATGTTCCAAAACATGATTCATACCTAAAGATTCATTTGGAAATTCTACAAAACACTTAGATCAAAGAATCATCAAATTTTTATTGATTCCTCTGGGAAATACCCAATTCTCCTTTTCGTATAGTGTCTTAAGGAAAATCCAAAGCTAACCCTTACATGATAGTTTATATAAATTAACACCACTTAAGGTTTTCTTTACCCTAACTAAAAATGTACCATTTATTTAAACATTAAGGACTCCAAAAAAATTTAATTTTATGAACTATTTTTATAGAAAAACATTTTATAATTATACTTACCACAAAAATTAGTTGATTCTATTAAACATCTGGATAATTACCTTCTAATTTAGCTTTAAACCATTGTTTTTAAACCAAATATTCTTACAACTATCATAGTTAAAGATATTAAAAGTTCAAATAATTAGAGTAAAACATCCATTTAGTTGTTACATACATTTTATTTAACATAAATGCCATGTCCTATCTTCAAGAATATTAGGGAAGGGACAAAAGAGTGTATTTCCCTTTCTTCCTATAGCTGATGGATAGAGCTCCCCCCCCCCCCCCCCGAGTCCTAACATCACCAGGCTCCAAAGTGGAACTCGAACCAAGGATATAGAATCTCACATAAATTGAAGGCATTAGCCTTTTTCTTTGTATCAATATTAGGAGATACAATAGTAACTACCGACAACACCAAGACTAAAGGTAAATTTAAATCCAAGAATCCATTCCAACATTCATGTTAAAAATAAAACTGATACATAGTAAGCAAAAATACCAAATAATGTACCAAGGAAAAGTAATAAATTTCAATGAAAATTATTTTGAATCCTGATCTAGTAATGTCCATAACGGTCTTCAAAGTCCTCATGAAATCCTAAAAACAGTTTTATAAACATTGGGTGATCACACAAGTATACTCAGAAAGGAATCTAAAGCTGCTTGTGCACAAGTGAGGGAATAGACTAATTCACCTATGAGAAAATTGTAGAACCTCCATCACCTACCAAGGAATACTACCCAGAAAAACCTCACAAAAGATCATTCCCCAATGTATGAAAATATATGTACATAAATAGTGTAATTACAAAGATATTTGGGCACTAGGCACACCGCATTCCCAATGGTTAACTGCTCACTCCTAACGATCTGACGTCTTGATGTTGCTACTCTTCCCACACATAGTCCTACTATAAAAACCTTCTCGTACACAACTAAGCCTCAAACCACACATAGCCATACCCACAGACACTTGGTCCACAACAAGAACTGCCACACTTGAAAACTCATGGGCCTCAAAAACCACACACCATGATGAAAGAAACCTAGGTCACATCTTGAAGGTACTTGGGGAAACACACCAAGCCTAAAAATAGTTGATCCCCTCCTAAAAAACATCTTCATGAAGGATGATGGACTTTCGTATTCCTCAATCCATTACATCCTTCTCAGATATTCCTGAGTGGTACGGTGCTCTAGAGGGTACGAGGATGAAATTTAGTAACCCTCCATCCATCGTCATATTGGGATGTTGGAAAAGATACCCTCCCCTATGAAATAGAGGTGTTTGGAACATAGTGCTCATCTAGGGAGGGGTGTATATTGAATACCCAAGGAACTAATATATATACATATATTTAGGTAATCAAACACTCATCCCCAACCAACGGGTTTCACATAGACAAACAACAATCCCACACCAACACTGCTTTTTCTTCTACTCTTACATGAATAACCAAATAACAACCAATTCCAAATCACAACCCATCCCCTTTTTTCAATTTCTATTTAATTATTTAAGGGGATTAACTAAGATTATTCCCACAATATTGGGACAAAAATCACCATAACCATTCCATGGAACCAAGAAAAGAAAACAAACGTCTCACTACACAATAACACAAAACAACAACACAAAACTAGACTTGTATTCCTACTAAAAATACACATAAACACACTGCAGTCCCACTACTTGACGTCTCTCCATGACCAGAAAAAAAAATATAATTAGTTCAGATGCCTAAAAATTCATCCATTCCACAGTCAAATATCGTTCATTGAGACAACAACACACCAAGTACAGTCCCACTGCCTATATTTTTATCCATTCCACAATCAATCAATATCCAAGACCGAGACACTAACATACAAAGTACAGTCCCACTTCCAAGAATTGTATCCATTCTGTAATCAAACATCTTCTTAGATTGAGACACCAACACACCCCCTATACCACCCCACATACAAAACCTATAGAACCCAGACTAGAACATAAACAAATAATGAAAACCATCAAACAATGGTTATTCAAATTTAACAAATATGGGATATTTCATTTTCACATTAGTATAGATGGGGTGATAACATAACATGTTTGATCCTTGGGATCCATTTAAATAACAGATTATATGTGATTAGTCAGATTTCATGTTATATCTAAATATCAAAACATCAAAGAAAAATACCACCAATGCACAATAAAATATCACCAAATTTCATGATTTTTAAAAGGAATAGAGCTGAAAAATACATAAAAGGAAACATATATGAAAAAATTAAACAGGTGATCAACATAAAAATATACATGACCGACTATTTTATCTTTATGAGTTATCATTAAATCAAATTAAAAATTTGATTAATTCTTGTTTTATGAAGAGAATCCAACCATTAATCACAAGTAACCATTAATATACCCACCCCTTATGATGCAAAAAGAAATTTATGAAAATTAAATGCCCTTCATAGATGATCAACGGTTGAAGTTCCTTCTTGTTCCAAGAACAAGTGTTGACGCGACTTGTACGAATAACTGAATGGATGAGAAGGATGGGATCCAGGATAGGTGCATGAGTAATCTATGGAGGATGTGTCTAGGAATAAAAAGTGAAAAAAAAGGATGAAGTAAGAGAGGATATTGACTTATGAAAAGTCCCGATCCTAAAATAGGGGAGGACATTTCGTTGTACTTAAATGTCAGATTGTGGCATGACCATGTGTCCTGGTGGTTTCAATCGATTGAATTAATTGATATTTAATAATTACCCATGGAAAAGGTTGTGATATAAAATAGTATGGCTGGGAGTTTATTGATTAAATTTAATGGGAGAAAACACTTAATACGGGTGAAACTGGTAAAATAAGGAAAATTGGGCAGGGGGTGTGACACTGTTTGAAGAGACACCGTAACAATGCCACTGTAAATAGTGTGACTATGAAGGTGCGAACGTGACAGTGAGACTACGATTGTGTGACTATAATGTTGCCAACGTAATAGTGTGAATGTAAATATTGTGAATATGATGGGGCCACTATAACTGGTACTATCGTAATGGTTCCACTATGACTCTGCCACCGTGACGGTGCCACCGTTTTGTTGAAACTGTTAGGATGAACCACATTTTATTGGAAAAAACATAGAGAAGGATACTTTTATCCATATGAACACTAGGGCTACACGAATTTCAAAATTTAATGTCTCAGGGAAATTCAGGTCATTACATCAGATACCTCTCAAACCATTCTCGTCCTTGAGAATCCAAAACCAAACCTGAAGAGGGAGATTCCAAACAACTATCTCTTAAAATAATTCTCTAGGGTAAATATTAATATGTTGAGAACTGGAGAGAAAACCCCCAACATCTTAGAACACCTATTTAACATATATCTCATAACCAATTGAGGATACACTAGGGATCCACTACCCTAATAAATCACACAATCCCTAATGGTCACACATTGGAGAAAAAAGTATTTGGGACCTCCATCATCCTTGTGAGAATATTATCCCCTTTGGGCAGCGCAAACTCATCCAAAGGGGTTTAATCGCATCCATATTAATGCATCTTGATTAGGGATCAGTTTTTTTCCACCCCATAGTTAGGACATTTCAATAAAAATAGAGAATAAAGAACCAAATTATCATACAGTAAGGGAGGTCAAATATTACGTCATAAGAAAAGAGAAAAGCAAACACATGATAAAAACTCATAATAGATCAGGGTATTGGGCACACATCTGTGACTCCCATTCCTAGGGACTCTCCTTGAGGAAACCATGACCCTATAAGTAACAAACAAAGGGAATGACATATCCGTGAAGAACGTTTTCTTTACGATCCTCAATTCTCACTAGTCACTCAAAGAACGTCGCATCATCCTCGATATCCAACTCTCCCATATCTATGATGTGGTAGACATCATGTAGATACCAACAGAGTAGAGTGATGTGAATAATGGTGTGGGTACATTCCAACATTTTTGGCAATGCCATCTAATATTCCACCTTGCCAACTTGTCCCAACTCTTTGAAGGGTCCAATGAACCTAGGAGAAAGATTACTTTCCCTTCGAAACCTCCACATTCCACATTGAGGGGAGACCGTTAAGAAAACATAGTCCCGAACCTCGAACTCCAGGTGTATCCTCCTATGATTTTCATAGGACTCCTACTAGTCCTGATCTAACATAAAACTATAATTTATATGATAAAACTTCACTATCGTGCTCTACACCAACGCTGGGCTGAGAAAACCTTCATCCACAACCTATGTCCAACACAAGGGCCAATGATACGGTTTTCCATACAAGGCATCAAACAATTTCATTTCAATGGTGGAGTGGTAACTATTTTTGTAGGAAAACTACAATAGTAGAACATGTTATACCCAATATCCTATGAAGTCCAATACACATTCATGAAAAATGTACTCCAACATCTGGATGGTCCTCTATGACAACCTATCTGTATGGTGGTGTAAAGTGGTTCTGAGGCATCACCTGGTGAGAAACGAATGTTTTAATCCCTTCCAGAGTCATGAAGTAATGTGAGAATCCCGATCCAAAATGATGGATCTTGGGACACCGTGCAACCTTACCACATCACCCATGTTCAACTGTGCTAAGGAATCTACTATTCCCAACTCTTTAACCATTATCAATGAGATTATTTCTTCAATAAGTCTACCACAACCAAGATGGATTCACATCCTCCCTCATCACTAGGTAGTCAAGTGAAACAATACATCATGGAGTTATCCCCCTACTACTTGGGAACGTCTAACAGATACAACAGGCCATCGGTAACATAGTATTTAGCCTTCACTAGCTGACAAACTAGGCACCTTGACAAAAACTCTTCCACTTACTGCTTCACTCCAGGCCAGCAAGATTGGCCTTTGAAGAACCTCTACATCTTAGAGACCCGAGATGTACCACCATGGGTGAGTTATGGAACTCGCCAAGAACTCCCTCGGACATCGCCACCATGAAAAACAGCTTCCCTTGAAACATCATATGATTATAACTATCCTCCAACCATCCGTCAAAAGCATCACCTTGGCTAACATGACTATGCATCACATCATCCTTTGAGTCTCCCCAATGAGACTCCTTCACCTACGGTATGACAGAGGATTTAACTATCATCTGAAACAGACAGCCTCTACCATCGCCCACTCTTAATCCTAGATTTAAAGAAGCCAAAACCCCCATTAATATCCAAACATATATGGAGTACCAATCTACATCCTTATGTGGCTTCCTACTCAATGAAATTTTCTACCACATTCCCCAGTCTAAAGGTTTAAGAGATTTCAATGTCACAATTCTGAGAAACTCCATCCACCTCAGCTGCCGTAAGTTTTGGTCTCACTGGGAGAAGACATACTTCTAGATCATGTAATCTGTGGAGTCCATGAAACATTCACCATTGAGGTAATGCCATAAAAAATTCAGCATTAACACCAATGCTATAAGATCTAGGTCATGGGTGAAACTGTTACATTCAAGAGGATGTAAATGCATAGAACCATAAGAGATCACTCCCTACTACCACATCATAAAAAACCCTCAGCCTAGACTGTAAGCATCATAGAATACATTAAACATCATCCATTCCTCTGGAAACCTCATCACTAGGGCATTGACCAGATTTCATTTTAGATAACTGAATGATACTTGGCCCTGATCACTCCTTATGAAAGCTTAGACAATCCAAGTCAATGATATCAAAGGCACTTATAATTGAGATAATTCAGGTACGAACATCCAACAGTAACTAACTAGATGAAGGAAACTAAAATCCTCAACCAGATTCTATAGTTCTTCCCATGAAATAACTACTTATACCTTTGACACTTCCATTGTTATTCTCTGTTGGGACACCACATGTCCAAGGAAGTGAACCTATCATGTCTATAACTTGCACATGGACATCATCCTATAGAGTCGGTGGTGTCGTAGGTCCCCTTAAACTGCACTTTGATTCTTTGTGTGATTCCCATCAGATCATGAGTAGATCAAGATTTCATCGATGAACAAGACAACAAATCAGTCCAGATACTTTTAGATAAATAGAGTTTATGCGTTGCATGAACATAGCTAGTTTGTTCATAATTCGGAATGAAATGACCAAGAAATAAATTTGTTGATACCTACAACTGAATGAAATCATTGATATGTCACCCTCCTTCACCCGTAACAGGTGATATCCAGAAAATAGGTTGAGCGATGAAAACCAATATGCTCCCATTAACAGGTCAAAAAGGTCATCAATCCTTAGGAGGGGGTAACACTTCTTGAATGTTACCTGATTCAGTCTTTGACTGTCTATGCACATCCTAAGACCACCATCTACCAAATTTGAATCCAACATTGGAGAACCCTATGGTGAAACACTTGGTCATATAAAACCCCTCTTCATCAAGTCAACATCCTGAATCCGCAACTCCCACAACATAGAGGGAACCATCCTATAGGGATCCATATAAATTGGACTACCACGGAGTTGTATAGTTATCCCAAAATCAAAATCACGTAATGGGGGTAGAGTCACATCCTCCTTTGAAAAGACATCCAGGAACACATTGACAATCCATGGAACATCCACCATCTCTATATCTACTTATTCCACTAACAAAAAAACTAAAAATGGAAATAAGTGGATCCATATGTCGGCTACCCTCATAGAAGCTCCCCTCGACAACAAAAGCTACATGGTGAACACTCATATATGAGAACACCACCCTTATACTAAAGCAGTCAATAGTAGAGTTCAAGGAAAACAACTAGTCGTTTTGTAATATAGCATCATATGGATGCATTTTTACCAGAATAAGATCCACACTTGACTGATGTATGCAAAACATCCATCTACATCCTCGAAAAACATCAAACAGGCTGGTCCAACCTCCAACTGGCCTACTCATCCCTAGGTGAATGGAAATTCTCTCTATGTATAGAACTATGGAATGGGATAGACTGGGTGCGATAATGGATTTTGAAGCTCCGGAATCAAACAAGACACATGCAAGATTTCTAAACAGACAGATCGTACCTCAAACAATTTATAGCCACACAAGAACTACTTCCTCTGCGGCCTGAAACTGCCCATGCCCTACTCTTATTCCCACCCTCTGTCGGTCGCCTCCCCGACGATGCCCAGGTCGAGGTACTTGATGAGCACCATAAGGCCTCCTCCCTGTTGGTCGAAAGATTGAAGGTCCTCACACTAGAGGCATGCATCTGATGGCCCTTCTATTTGACAAACATGGCTACCTAACTTCTCACAACACACCTCCCAGGGTGTGCATCCAATCCACTACTTCATCCTTTTTCTGAAACTCAATGAACATCATTAATGTGATTAGAGTAACAGAACACTGAAGAGAAGGTCAAATTTCATCATCCACACTTCTTTTCAACGACTCCTCATCATTAATGAGGTACAAAAAAAACAATTGATATCCTTGAACATGATCCCTATCTCCCTTACTCACATACTCCCTTGATGATAGAGAGAAGATCCTTTATATTTTTGGCCTTCATTGCATAATAAATTTATTATTCCCAAAACACCATTTCAATGTTAGTCCATGAAACATCAAATGTCTTCTTTTCTCTGAGGAAAAGATTCCACCACTGATGCGATGCTCCATTCATTTGTATCATGGTTAGGGGAACCCAATACTCTATTGGAGCCTGGATCAAATTGAATGTTATCAACAACTATTCAATCTAGACTTCTGTATCTATTTATAAGATGATGCCCTGCTACATTCCCAAGGTTTTCTGCTGGAAATCACAAATCATCTTCTACCACTGGTCATCCTACACCTCTCAAGCATCCCTCCTCTTATCATGTGGATAAACATACAATGAATCAATTGCTCGTAAACTTGAAATATAATGCCCAGATTCCATATCTGAAAATGAAAACAAGAAACTCCTATGTCTGAGTAGTGTGGACAATAAATTATATATTTTTAATTTTTTTTACTATTTAAAATTCACAAAACACCAAAGAAACACAAGAAATAAGTCATTATGATTCATGTAACCTTCCTAGGTTCACTACCCTGTAATAAGTGTATCATCACCTAGTCGTTCAGTAGGTTTAGTGTCCTTGCATCGGATCCCAAGTGGCCTTAAATCCTTTATCCTAGTCCTTTTTCCCTGGGCTATTTCACACAATAATATTTCCTAACATTTGTTTTGCTACCATCCCATAAATACTCACTATTAATAACCCCAAACTCACATCTTATCTATCTGTAATCTCTTATGACATCATTATTTCACACACCTTCTTCTCCAAAATGGGCAAAGAGATGAAAAATTGCTCTTCCCATCCTTCCTCAAGGTGAAGAAGAGATAATGTCCCTCGAGTCCTGCCTTCAGTTGGCCCATGAGTTGCGAGTAGCAATAAGGGTATAGAATATCATATAAGTGGAAGGAATTAATATTTTTGAACATGTTCGGGAGATAACATGGTAAACCCCAACAACACCAAGAATAAAGGTAAAAGTAAACCCATTAATCCATTCCCACATGCATGTTCCAAAATAAAATTGATACAAAGTAAAAAAACATCCAAAGAATGTTCCAAGGAAATGAAACTAAACTGAAACACCTACTATCCTAATTCTCAAGAAATCAATGTCCAACATGGTTCCCAATGTCCTCCTAGAATCATGAAAACTGTTTTACATATGTAGGGTGAGAATACATGTAAACTCATTAGGAAAACTAAAGCTTCTCATGGATAAGTGAGGGAACATAATAATTATCATGTGAGAAAATAGTAGAACCACCATAACCTACCATGGAATAATTACTAGACCAACCTCACCAGTCAAACTCACCCAAGTAATCCAAGACATGAATATAAATAATTTATGCACATCGATATTTGGGTGTGTCGCACACCGGTTTCTCACTGGTTAACATGTCATTAATAATGATCTGACATCTTGATGCTATTGATCATCCCACACGCATTTCCACTACTATATCCTGCTCGCACACACCTGGACCTCAAACCACACATAGCCACACCCACGGACACTTGGGCCACAACAACCACATCCCCACCAAAAAACACATTTGCCTCCACATCCACACACCACGTACAAAGACACCTAGACCTCATCTAGATGGTACATGGGAAAACACACCTCTTCAGCAAACACATGAGCCCCTCTTCCAAAACAAACCTTTCCTAGAAGGATCTTTAACTTTGGTAAGTCTCAATCCATTACAGCCTACCTAAATACAACTGAGTGGAAATATCATGAAGAGGTTGCAGTCAATAAATAATGTAACCAAACATCCATCCTCCTAATGGGATGTTGGGAAAGATTCCCTCCCCATTAAATACAGCTTTTTAGCACATAGGGATTGATAAGGGAGGTGTGCGTATAGAAGACACAAGGAACTAAAATATATATATTTATAATAAAACACTTATCCCCAACCTACGAGTTTCACGCAGATGAACTTGAATCCCACACCGACACATCTTTTGATGCAACTCCTACATGAAAAAACTCATAACTACCAAATCCTAATCCCAATCCATCCCCCTTTTGGTTCAATTTTCATTTATTTATTGAAGATACTTCACGTTGAAAATTTAAACACTAATCAGTA
The DNA here is from genome assembly GCA_963277665.1 of Viscum album. Classification (NCBI taxonomy): domain Eukaryota; kingdom Viridiplantae; phylum Streptophyta; class Magnoliopsida; order Santalales; family Viscaceae; genus Viscum; species Viscum album. The sequence goes on along the minus strand of OY728165.1, from coordinate 1,707,282,102 downwards.
ATGAACAATCATAACCATTCCAAGAAACCAACAATACCAAACTGCAATCCGACTACATAATAGCACAAAACAAAAATACAAAACTAAACATACTGTCCCAATTCAAATCCATATAACCACACCATAGTCCCACTAGTCGACATCACTTCGCGACCAAAACACAATATAAAGGATGTTCGCCTACCGACATGTTCATCCAGTATAGAGTCAATTAATCTTCTAGACTGAGACACTATCAAACCAAGGACAGTCCCCCTTCCTACAATTTTATCCATTCCACCATCAATGTTTCTCTCAGACTGAGACACTACCATTCCAAAAATATTCCCATTGTCTACAAGTTCATCCATTCCATAATAAATCTATATATTTGACTAAGACACCAGCACACACAATGTACCACCCAATATACGGAAACCATAGAAACCGTACCTAAATTTATTCCACATAACAATACCCATTAAACCAAGGTTATTGAAATTTACCCATCACATGTTCTTTAATTTACACTTTTATATTACCTGGTGGTTATAGAATAGGTTTGATCCCGAGACATCCATTTACTTAACCAAGTGTACGTGATTAAATCGATTTCATGTTATATCATTATATCAAAACAACAAAACGAAATACCACCAGTGCACAAGCAGAGAACACTAACCATCATGATATCTAGAATGCATACAACCCCAACAAACCCTTTAATGAATCAAATATTCCAAAATAAAATAGAAGATCATCATTAAACTAAACCCTTCCTACTATTTTATCTTCACGAGTTATCATTAAATAATATTAAATCATTGTTTAATTATTGTTTTAAGAAGAGTATCAATCTATTCATAACAAAGACCCACTAATAGACCCACCGTATATGATAAAAAATAATGAAAAGCAAAAGAATACCCATATATGATGACCAATGATCAAAATTACTTCTTACACCTAGACCATGGGATGAAATGACATGTAAGAAGAAATAACATGATTATTAAGAAGGGCTCCAACATGGGATTATGCCTCAGTATAATAAGAATTATATAGGAACAACTAGAAAAAACTAAATGAATAAGGAAGACATTATATCATCTTAAGAAGTGCTTAGAACCAAAAATCAGGGAGACCATTTTGAAGTATATAAAAGATGGATCGGGGATCGACCATGCAGATTAGTAGTTTCACATGTTGGAATTAATTGATATTTAATAATTCTCTTTGGAAAAGTAGAGACAGAGTATTGGACTTATATGAGTTCATAGATTAACATTAGATTTAGAAAACACATATCAGGGGAGAAACATGGAAAACTCAGAAAACTAGGCAAGGGGGTGGGACACCATTTGGTGAGACACTATAACAGTTCTACCCTAAATAGTGAGACCATTATGGTGTGAACATGATAGTGTGACTTTAATGGTTCCCTCATTATGGTGAAACCATAAATGGTGCAACTATGACTGTGCCACCAAAACCAGTGCCACATTTTCGGTGGAACCTTTTTTGGAAATGAGTTCCTTTTGGAAAACTCTTGGAGGAAGCCACTTTGATCTCTATGGTTTATATGACCAATGTATTTTAAAAAATTAAAGGCCCTATAAAATCTGGGTCATTACATAATACCTCACATATGTATAGTTTTATAGAAAAAAAATTCAATATCATTTGTGGGGGATCTTTTAGGTTTGGTTTCACCATATAATCATATCTTATACCATATAAGTGACTATATAACCTTCAGTTAACCTTCTAGATATATCATAATCATTACCATACTGATTAAATTAAAAATTATATAAGGATAACGGACACGGATGCATGTCTGATACACCAAACGTAGGATAAATTATAATAGAATCAATTTCAAATTTATAGAGAAAAATATCATTAAATCTCTATCACATTCCAATTTAGGTGTATCCCATTATAAGTAAATTAATTATTATGTTAACACACCATCATCATTATTATATCATATGAATATATTTATAATACTCACTTTTAGGGACGAGTGAAGAAGATATGGATTAAGTTAAATGGTTCGTCATTCTAATGTTATAGTGGTTCTATACTTTATATAATACAATTTAAAAACCATTAAAAAAACATCATCAAGAAATATAATTAATATATTAAAAATAACCATTTATATTCAATTTCATTCATGAATAATAATTTCACTACTATTAAATTTATACAATGGTCTAGTTATAAGAATTACCATTACCATGTTATGAAGGTACTTTCCAATATATGTTTCAATTGGAATACGTTATCCTACAATATAATTGTTACCTCAAATCCCAAAATTTAAAATGTATATATAGAGTTTTTTGATTCCTGGGGTCCCCATTCAAAATTAGTAAAGTCCAATTAACATTATAAATTTCAAATGGTACCATATACATCTAAACTAATAATATTTCATATCATCTAACCAATATTCCATGTCTCAAAAATCTCATAAGTAGTTAAATATAGTGAAAAAATCAATCTATATCGAAAAAATCACTTAGAATGATGCAAGCACATTAATACCCAATCGAACATCATGATTATAATAAGGAATTATATCATATTACAATTAAAAAAATTATCAGAGAAAACTAATTCATTAGTAGGAATCACTTTCATATAAGTAAGAAAATAATCCAAGAATTAAATAAAGATATGAATAATAAATCATTACCTAAATAGGTTATAAAAATAATTTCTTAACATAATAAAACAATAATGGTATATTTTAATAATGTAAAATACATTTGAATCCATTGTACAAAAAATAATATGTGGATAGTCCTCATGTTTGGCCATACTAAGTCGTGCGCTAAATTTCAAATATTAAAAAATAAATGGAAGTGTACTTTAATCACATAGAGTGAAATAATAATCAAATGTAATATTCAATTGTATGAACAAAAATCCCATTATTAGAAACATGAGATTTTCCTCATGCATGGGTTGGTTATACCCAATGTTGAGTTATTTTCCATGTATTTTTAAAATTCTTGTCTCCTTTATACCAACCTAATTTAGTAAGATAAAAGAAAAAGTATGTTTTGATGCAAAATTTAAATTATTGGGTTTAGTTCATTGATTTATAACTACACATGAGTGCCACATGGATCCGGTAAGGCCCCTATATTCTAGAGGCTATCGACAAGAAGTGGGGATTCGAATGTAGAACTATGGATAGAATATACCATCTAGGTAATTAATAAATAACATAAAATCATAAATAAATATAATTTAATTGATTTTAATCCTCCAAATAAATAAATAAATTCCCTTGAGACACAATCTATATAATATAAAAATGATGGCGTCATAATTCTCTATAAAGGCGATTAATAGTAAAATAAAATACATGCTACGACAGTAATAAAAAAATGACCAGAATCTAAGCTCCACTTGAGTCATGAACACTATATCAATCCTAGTACCCCATAATCCATCGTATATAGAAAAAAACATCCATATCTGGGTGAATCCTATAATTTGTACTAGTATAAATGAGATCTATCCATGTATAGATTAGTGACCCACATAGAGTGTGAGTAAAACAAAGAAGGAATCAACCAATGGTGTCTAGTTCTATCTAGTGTGTGAATATAACATGATGTAGCATGCATGTATGAAAGTATGGTAGATTAATGAATTAATAAATGCACTCCATGTTTGGATAAAGATTATAATGGATGTTTTATCCACTATATTTACTTAATCCTACACTAGATATATTTGGACATGTGATCAATATGGTACAAAAATAGGCCCCATTAAAATAATAATATGTTTCTATATGTAACTCTAGTATAGTAGGGCCCAAGGAGGAACCATTGAATCAATATATAATTATTATCATATTTATTTCCAAAAATTTGATCACACGTTGATATAAATATTATTTTAAAGTAATTAATAAATACGAATTATTATATTTCACTAAACCGATGTGACCATCCAAGGAATACCATATAAAAATTCATGTGTCACTCAAGGGGTAATTTAATTCATCAAACTACTAATATAATCCATGTCATTCCATGCAAGGAACCGATGTATCTCTTTAGACATAATATCATATAATTTAACATCTCATCGCATCAGATGAATTTCATTTAAATAAACCATTTATCACTCAAGGTGTATTATAATTTCATTTAAACATTGATAATGTCCAAGGAATTTCTTTTTTTTGAAAAAAGGTATCTCTCATCGTGTATTGTAATTTTATATAACCTTTGAGCCAGACCAAGGAATTACCTATAAGTAAACAAATGTGTTTGTATTGTAATAATATCATTCATGTGTAATATAATCCCATCCAAATAAATTTCTATCTCAATCTAAGTGTTACTCATGGATTAAATAATAATAAGAAATAATATATTTGATGAGTATGAATAATCCATGAGAAGAATATTCTTGACAATTTAAAATTAACCATGAGTCAATTCATCTATAAATTTGAAATTTCCCTCTATCAACCAAATAAATTGAATGTGATAAGAAGGTAATGTGATTATACATTTTATTAATAAAATAATCATAATTCAATTCACTAATCAATACCCTTTCATGATGTAGGAATGACCATAAAATAGTTTACAATTTAACTATTCTTCCAATTGGTTCTAACATCCTTTTCATTTAAAAATGGTAAAGTCCAAGTGAAGGTATCCAATAATTATACACTTAATTTACTTCATTATAAGACAATATATCATGGATATAGTTCAAAACCACTTTAGAGGTGGTTTAGTCTCAAAATACTATAAAATATTCAATGTCATTTTATTAAATAGCTCCAATGGGGTTGTACGAGTCCTGTTAGTTGAACTATTACAACAATAATTGTATAGGGATGTATTTCTCAAATTTATAATGAAAATATATAATGGATTTATCAATTTACTAGAATTGCCCAAAATGTATGGCAGAAGACACATTGAAAAATTTTATCAATTATGATGTATTACAAGATATGATATATGGGAAACTAACACATTTATAAGAAAAATCACCCATCAATTATCCAGAAATAATATATAATGAATGAACAAAATTTGAAGAGTTGATTCACCATGAAAACAGGTTATAAGAGCTTACATGAAAACACCGTCTAATATGAAGAGATAATCTAATATAATAATGAAGAGGAATCATAGAAATAATCCAATGCTTCCAACATGATGAAATATTATTTAATCAGAACATGAATAATGGAGAAACCACATTTGTAAGTGGATAAGAAAGAGGGTATAGACATGATTTATCATGGGTGAAAAGAGTGTTCAATTTGTTAAAAACCATTAATTTCTAGGGGAAAATATACTAGTTTACCCCATTTTAAGACTCGCATAGATAGGCCTCATGGATTAGATGACTTCCCTCATACCATGAAATACAAATTATCGAGGATCCTCACCCCATATGGGAAATACACATGTTTAGAATAACTATGCTCAATCATTGATCCAGAAACTCTCTAAATTTCCAACACCTTGTAGATATAAATGCATGGAAACAAAAAAATTGTGGATGCTATGTGATTCTTCACAAAAAGTTATTGGTAAATCCTCATAGAAACATCTAGACTCATGTGGATGTTATAGAAACCCATATTCCTTCGTCTATTGGTCATTTGGATTCCTGGTATAGGTCCCATGGTTTAAATAACTATATCCCTTAACAAAACTAGTCTCATAGTTTTGTTGTGTTGTTAGTAATAACCACACACCAACCATGAACCATAATAGGCCTCTTAAAAAACACCTATTTCAGGTCCTATAACTCTTGATTTATTGAAAATATTTATGAAACCATTTAGAACACATTTTACATCTTCAAATAATACAGTATTTGTTCCAACTATAAAAAATTGCTTCTAATGCTCATTTTAATGTATGGATCATCCATTAAAAGGAATTTTCCAAATTAATTAATATATTTAAACCCACTCCAATTTCAATGAATATATAGGTAAATAGGAACCATTTATTTTTTTTGGATATAATGAATAGAAAAATTATTGGGTTTCTAAATTGTTTAGGGTTAAAATAGGTTTGTAAGGGGGTTATCCTAAGTTATAAGGGTGATCCTGCCAATGAATATTAGGAAAATTTTATTTTTTTAAGATATTTAATTATTTTCATTTAGGATATATTACTTCATAGATTTTTTCCACTTTCCCATGAATTTTAAAATGTATTATTTATATATTTTATGTAATTTAATGTTTTTCCCTCCCCTCATATAAAAAATTGAAATTCATTTTCTATATTATTCACCGAAATTGATATATAAACCTATACAAATACCAAGTAAATAAAATTCCTTTTTTCCCTCCCTTAATCCTTTACCTCATTTTCATATTGTATGTCCATAATTAATAGGACTAAGGTTTTTTTCCCAATGAGTTCTCTCAATGAAGAGGACGTCATCTAACAAGACACTTTCAAATTTCATTTCCTCTTTTGTGTTCACTAAATTCATTGTATCTATAAAAACATAATGAAACCATATTTTCAAACAAAATTATCTATTATTATGATTACGAAAATACTATTTTCAACTTATGTTTCATTTAATGGGAAAAGATTATATTGTATGCACGTTAGTGTGGGAAACTACCTCCACATAACAATATGAATCATTTTTTATAACCATAATCACATTGTTTATTATTATTATGTATTTAATTTTAATATGTTATATTTATGATTTAGTAATTAATGATCTTATATTCCTTATTACGGTCACATACATTGAAAAATTATAATGTATCTCATTAATTCATGTTGAATACCTTCTCCACTAGACGATGTGATTTATTTTTCATCTGCACGTTATATTATTTTGTAATGAACCGAAGCTTGATGTAGATGGAAATTACTTTAATTTAGTGGAATAATTAATACAAAACAAAAACATACACATAAGGATCGTAATATTTTAGTGTCTTTGGAAACATAGAATATAATATTATAATCGTGGAGAATGATCTTTAACATCTCCCATAAGATCTTCCCCTTTTTGTTTTCTTACCTAAAACCTTTATTTAAATCCTGGGTAAAAGAAAACATATAAAGGGTGAGCTCAAATTCTCAATAAGGGTATACATGGATAAAATAAAACAAATCATATACATTTGAACTTCAAAACATGAACATAATATTTAAACATCAGAATCATGAGCAATGACATAAATCATAGAAGTACGTAAGGCATAGATCTTAAAGAATCATTAATAATGATAAAATAGCATGGGAATTAAACATGAAATTGAGAAAAACCATTAAGCACATGATATGATTTCCATAGTATCCAAGGCATTGCTGCCAAGACCATCTTAGTGGATAAAGTCTCTTTCTGAATCCAGTTCACTCCTCATTCCAGTCCTGTATTACTGAACCGGTTTAACTTTCCGTTCCAGCCATGTCTATCTCTTGAGATATAAATATTTACCCAATACATTTAAGGGAGATATAGGTCCCACCCATCTCATAATGAAATCATTCTTTCATGTGACACAAAATCATAAATCATACATCATAGCATAACCCATGTAATAAAATGGGATTCTTAAACATCATGCCATCATAACATAATCCATAAAAATTTGATATCATTTTATCATAAGAAAATTTAAACCATTTAAATCATAGAAACATTTTACTTGAAACATACACATATGAAATAATGTCATCTTATATGGAAAATCGTTTTGACAAAACACTTGAAATGAATTCTTGAGGAATATATCCTTTCTTCTTTAAAATCATTTTCTTTTCACAAAATTCCATGAAATTTTAAAAGAAAAAGGTTTTGTTGAAAATAATCATGAAATCTTGTAAAGGAAGCTTCTTGAAAATGAGGCGTTATGAAACCGTAAAAATCTGTTCACGACATATAAGTTAAAAATAACATTCTTCTCGTACTTTTGTCGGAAAAGTCAAAAAGTACCTTATATGGTATCCAAAGGAAAGATTCCATTCATACAATTTGGTTAAAATTCAATAAAGGGTAAAAATGAATTTAAACATTCATGTAAGAATAGTAAAAAAAATTTGAAAACATTTTTAGAAAACATGATCATGGATGATAAACGTAACCCCAGTAAATAATTACGTATAAGAAATCTCGGTTAAAAATGAGATTGAAAATTTATCCCTTACCTTAGGTCCAATATGCTTCGTACGTATCCAAACCTCCTGTATAATTATTTAAATAATGTCATTGACTTATTACATAGTCATATTCATTGTTATGATATCATATATGTTTCACTTATGACTTTTTATTACACATTCTTTTGTAAATTCCATATTAAAGCAGAATTTTGGGTAAAATGATTTCATTTATCGTATGTGTTTCGACTTTTCGTTCATGATATTATTACTTATATCATGATTTAAATAATTCCAGAATATAAAACATGATTTTTATATAATATATATTCATTATATATATAAATAAATTATAATTCGATAAAAGGAATGAAATACATAGTTCATAAAGACGGTAGGCCGTACGTATGCATGAACGCTGTTTTCGTTTCCTTATTGAATTTAATGAAACTAAATAGATGACATAAATATATATATAAATAAATCCAGTAGCATTATTATTTCATATATTTCATTATTATTCATTATTTAAACGTTATGATCATTCATGTATGGTTAACATGGAGAATGAATCTCATCACATCGTGGAGACGGTAGTCCGTACGTACGCACGAGCGATGATATCGTTCCAATAATTATTGATTTGAATTGGAGTGGATAGTATAATATATCAGAATTAGTATGATGTTATAACAACCATATATAGTTATTCTTTACAACATTATACACATCCATGTAAGGTGTTGGTGGAAAAACATATTTCACCACGGCGTGGAGACGTTATTCTGTACGTACGCGCGCGTTGTGATTTTGTTTTCCGTAGTGTGGATAGATGGTGAAATAGATTTTTTTCAAACTTATAATAACATATCAGTATATTATTTATACTTATTTTATTACTTCAAAATGAAACAACTAAATAAGAAGAAGTGGAAGAAGAAATAGTGTTGAAAGAATCGGTAAGAGATATTACCTTTTGTTTGAAGTGCCTCTTTGAGACCTCCTCCTAGGGCACTAACATTGTTCATTGAAGAAGAACAGAACATCTAGGATGTTTCTATGTAAGTGGAGAAGAGAATTTGGAAGGGTTTGGCCGAGCATGAAGGCTCAAAGTGGTGTGAGGAAGAGAGGTAGGAGGTTCTCTTTTATAAGGGAGGAGAGGGGCACCTTTGGAATAACAAAAAATATTATATTATTATAAAGTGATATTCGGTTATTAATATATAAAAATTGATTTACATATAAGATAAGGTGGGGATGGGTATAAATCCTCTCATCCAATATAATTTAGACAAGTTTAGGTTCCTATTTTAACCTTATCATATAGATTTAACTTTAAGTTAAGTAATTTTACTTTTACCGTGTCTTCTTGTTTTCTTACACTATAATGTTAATAAACATACAATAACAAGCCAAACGAACCCCAGGTGGTTCCGTATTAATATATATATCATTATATAAGTGATTTGGCCAAACCTAAGATTTTTTTAATTAAAATAACAATTAATAATATAATATTTTTTTTAAAAAGTATTTTATGTCAATTTTGACACTATTTGGAACTTTATTTTTTTGAAACTCGTAACAGAATGATTAGTTAAAAAAAAGATACTTAAATCAATAATAACATGTAATATTAAACTAGAAAATTAGTTTAATTCATAAAAAGTCTCAAATTACATTTATTTGGGTATTTATAACATCAATTATGTCAATATTTTATTAATAAGATAATTACTCCATCATCTTTGTGTCATAAATAAATTAAATTATTTAATGTCTAAAAAATATAAATAAAATAACATTATGTAGTTAATATTTTTATCTTTCTAAGTAATATTTATAGTCCTATTTATCTTATGTATAACCCTATATTAAAAATTATTTACTTAATAAACTTTGATTTTAACTATTTTAACCCTTCTTTAAATAAATTAATATTAAATGTCCTAATCTAATCCAAGTGGACCTAAATGGTCATATTTTATTCCTAATGTTTTTTTTGGTATAATTACACTTATCCAATAGTATTATGACATATTTTAGGGTAATAATAATATCATTTTTACCCTTAATTATCCTATTTACTTTTAACCGTGGTAAATAAAAGTAAAAAGATACTATTCACCAAAAATTATTTTCATCCCATTGAACCACCTTTTAGTCTTTGATAGTAACCGTGTCTCTCGGATTTTTGAAATTCAATTCACAGAAGTGGTAAAATTTAATTTAAATTAAAAAAAGTCTGTTTTGTAACTACCACTAAGTGGTTTCACTATTCATCGAAAATTGATGTTTTTCAGAAAAATACCAAAAATTCAGCCTAAGAATTATTTGATATTCCAAATTCCAAATTGATGTCTATTTTTCCAAATTCAGAACATATAATTGGCATTAATTAATTTTAAATTTAATTCTCGTTATCAAAACAAATAGCGTGTTTTTAAGAAAAAAAACAATCAAAAGATTGATACTTGTTTATATCCAATTTCAAAGTGAAATTAAATCCAATGAAAAAAATTGTATTAAATGGTAAAAATGTATTTTAATTAAACTTTAAACATAATTAAAAAGATAATCTAACCATATAAATTATTGTGATGAAAAATGTTGTTTTTAATTAAAATATAGTGTGTTTTTACTATTCATTAAAATATGAATGTTATCAGAATAATATGAAAAATTTATCCAAAGTAAAATTTTATATCCTTATTTCGAAGACGAATTTTATTTTGTCAAATTGAACTTATAGAAAAGTCAAAAACAAGATTTAAAGTGGGTGCACCATCAAAAGGCTACAAAACTACATTATTTGAAAATTACTTATTTCACTCGAAAAATTGATTTTGTTCTCATACCATGTTCTAGAAAATGTGTAATATGAATAATAATGTTATAAAATTAAAAAATTAGTTGATAATATTCATAATGGGTAGTTCATATAACATATCGTTGTTTAGCAAAACACAGTATTGCGTATAACACACGCTATCGTGGAAGGTCGTGATTGCATGTCATGCATGCCAAGTCAGGGATGCATGTTGTGCAAGATCCTTTTGGTGTAGCGTACAAGACAAGACATTAATGAAATTAAGAAGAATAATTTTCATATAATCTCGGGGTGTTACATATTTTCTATATATTTTTTACGTAATAAAAAATGATTATAATTATAAAATGATAAATAATTTTTATAGGAAATAACCGTGATCAAATTTTATAGTCTATAAGACCCAAACAAAAAAAATACATGAAAAATAATAGAGATAACATACTAAATGATGATGATACTAAAATATTTCTAATGAATGCGTGAAAAGACATTATATTGAAAAAATATGTGGTATTATAAGTATGAGTTTGATTATGGTGTATAATTATAAAATATTGAAATATATTATAATAGAGGATAAAATCACATATGATGAATGTCAGAGATTTGGTAAGGGTTTCTTCACTAAATTTAATTTCTTTGAGATATATTCCTTTCTCAAGTATTTTTTATGTTTGTTTTTATATTATATCCCTTTGATACATTATATCAATACCTATTTATATTATTGGTATTTTATGTACTTCATTTCAAGGGGGGATATGATAAAAAAGGTACTAAATAGTAAGGTTTTTATTTTACAATATAACATTTCACGAGGATCATTGATTCTTATATTTATTCAAATGAAATTATATAATTTTTATCCCTTAAATCACAAAAAATTTCCTCCCTTATTTATTTTTCTATATATTATATGTTTTATTTCATTATCGTATCTCTATGAAATCATAAGAATAAAATAATGTTATTAAGGAAAACAAACATTATTTATCTCCTCTATTAAGAATTTTTCCCTATCCAAATTTTGATTGAAATATTTTTGAAAATGTTTTTACTATTATCCACCTAATAATTAAATTAATTTTCCATATATTTTACCATCAATTAGATGTTTTGAAATGAAATTTCATTTGATTTGCCTTGTGAGGGATTTTTTACAAAAGATGTGAATAGAATCATTGAATAAATGTATCCAAAATTTATTATTTCACCATCACGACTTCACATTTATTTGACTCCATTTAAAATATGTAATTTTTTAATTGTAATATGATATTTTTTTGGTCTAATAATTAATTTAATTGTAATTAACATCATTAAAAATATAATGGGTATTTTACTAAAAAAATGATCTAGTAATATTTTAAATATAGTTTCAATTTTAACATCACCCTATATTATTTATTACAATTTCTAGGTATATAATCTCATATTATCAAATTTATTATTTATATAGTTATTTAGTGAATAATATGATTAAATATTGATGAAATCCATATTATTTTTCATGGGATAAGTTGTATGTAATTGATAATTGCGTTTAAAGTTTTATAGAAAACATATTAATTGAATATTATTTTATGAAAGGTGGGTATGTTAAATAAATCCAAATTATTTTCTAATGTTTAATTATTTTGTGGTTAATTGTTGTATAATAGGTAATCCATATACTAATGATGTGAAATGGAAGTTTATCCAAATCCTTAAAGAGGCTATAAGTAAGGTTATAAAAATACTTAATGATTGTAATTGGATGTTTTACTAATCCCAAAAATGGAATAGTTGGATTATGAATCATAAAATGTGTTTAATTTCATGGTATCTATAATTGATAAATTATTTCTTTTATTTTTATTTTTCTACAATTTTTATGATAATATTTAACACAATATTATTTTTTATATAGGATATGATGGGATACACATGCTTAAAAAAATGAAAAAACAAAGAAAAAAAGTTTATATAGGTGTCTAAACTAGTGAATTTTGATGGAATCACCTGTAACTATAATATTACCTTTATTGGAAAGGAATTGATAGAATAAACAATAACCACTCCACCTTGGTTTTCTAGGGATAAAATAAAATTATCTACTTTATTCCCCTCATAGAAGGTGGGAATCACATCATGTTCTTATTATTATAAGATCATATTCCATCCCTTGATTTTTTATTCTTATATTATTCATGTCATATGAAAGTCCATGTACTCTATACAGATATATATATATATATATATATTGATTTTAAATTTAAATCATAATATTCTTTTCCAATTATACTCATGAAATCCATATATATTATCATTAATATGTATCTTCTGTGTTTAACGACACAAATAATCTATGCTCACCCGTTATTAAGTTTATTTTACCTATTTTATGAACACTGATATTATATAGAGTGTGACAATGATGTGCACTATATTCAAAGAAATTTTTAAGGTGATGTTGATGATATTTCATCATATATGATGTTTATGTATCTAGTCGTTGAAGACAATATACCTCTATTTATTCGGAATGTTTATTTTTATGATATTGTTTTACATTTCCCATAAAATGATTAAATTTGTATTTATGAAATGTTTTGGTCTCATCATAACATTGATTTCCCTATCAGTTACTTTAGGAGAAGAACTCAATCAAATAGGTAACAATGATTATCCTTAATTTGTTTTAATACATTCCTATTACTACACATCAAATTAATATATAATTTATTCATTATTATATATATTATATTTAATTATATAACATTTTAATTTTGTTATGATATTGTAACGCACATTCTTTATATTCCCTTCAACCCTATAAAAAGTATTTCTTATGTGTATGTGTTGATGGCCACATCCACTAAGTTACGAGTTTAATATTTCACCAAAATAAATCGTTGATGGTAATTATAATAATAGATTTAATGAATATTTATAATTATTATAATATAAATTGTATTTTTTAAATATAAAATATTATGTATCGTTGAAGCCACCCATTCATTTGAAAATGATTGCACTGCTCCTGCATATTTGTGAACTATCACAATCATGAAGTGATGTGCATTTTTTTTCATTGACGATTCACATGTTTCATTATAAAAATAAATTTATGTGTTATATATTAAATTTGATGTAATATTATGATTATATAAAAATAAATTATTATTTTCCTTTATTTTACTCTAATTTTTGGAAAATTAAAACATCAGTCATGTGTACAAACCGATTGCAAAAATCAATAAAGTTAATTTATTAATTTATTTAATCACCTATATATATGTATGTATATCAAATTTCATATAATTATTTATTATGATACTTAAGATATGATTACTATTTTATAGTTGAATGTACTAGAAGCATTGAATTGAAATACGTGTGGGAAAACGAATTGTTAACACCAAAATGTTGATCTTAATGTTGAATTGGTTATAAAATGATAATTTAATATTAAATGAGAATTTTATATTTTAAAATGACTGATATATTATTGTAGTATAGATTTATATTACACATATATATTTATTATACATGTGTTTAAGAGCATATATGATGTAATTCAGGATAGGTTTGATGTTTTTATGATCCAATTTAATTTTAATAAGTATTTTTCAGGTTTAAATTTCCATTACTGAAATATTATTTTATATCAATATCTTATAATTACCATATCTTTTCTTATCCTTTTATTATTTATATAATTTTCATTTCATTCATTTTATATTCTTATCTTTGTTACTTTAAATGATCGACGACATGTTTTTCAGAAATCCAAATTTATTTATTTTATTCTGGTCAAGAATAATTCTATTCTAAATCAATCTTCTGAAACATGTATTATGAATGATCAAAAATATATAAATATTTCATTGAAATCACCATTTATATATAATTTATTTAATCCAAAAAGGTAAAAATAGAATATTATTAATTTTTTTATAAATAAACCATCTTTGAATTTTTTTAAAGTGTGATAAGTATGTCCTCTATTAATGTATATGGTAGTAAAAGATCATCCCATAACAACTTATTTCATTTAACATGATTCTTCTATTACATGATTCATTATTGTGTAAAATAATATCATAAATTTATTTTTTGGTCAATTTTTTGATTTTATGTGTTTTTGAAAGAAATGGAATATTTTAAATGATTTTAACTATGCATTCTATATTATATAAGAAGGGAGATTTATATTCCTTGTCAACATACTTTACTTATTTATACTCTTCATTTCTGATATGATCATACGATACCATCCACATTCAATCTCCAATTTTTATTATAATGATTGTGTCTTGAGGTTGATTTCCTAAAAGCTGTCTTTTTAACATGGCTTACTATGGTTTTGGTGAATCAATTAATGTTTTTATGTTCTTGTGGAACACATATATACATTTTCCATTAAATTATAGGGGTGGGGAGGGGTTATAAATACATTTCCCTCTAATGAATTATGTAGATAATGGTATGACCTATGATAATACAAATGGAAATGGGGAGTCACCACAATTTATGAATTAAAAAAGGATATGTAGTGAACCTAATCCATTATAGAACATTTTCCCGTTGTGTGATGATGCTTTTGGCTGTGAGACAAAACATATTAATTGAAAATCAATGAGTATTATTGTGAAAAAATGGCTTGTAACATTTCATTATTCATTTATTATTATATAATAGATCATTATTGGTTTTTAATGATTCCTCAGTCTTATAAGCCTTATATTGTATTATGAATAAGCCCCATGATAATACTATCGTGATAAGACAAATAGGCTACGAGATATCGACAATAATCCACTTTTCATAAAATAATTTTTTTTATGAAATTTATTTTTTATCTGATAATAATAACTTTTAAATTTTGACCTTTTCTTTATATTTTCCTCATAAATGTGAAAAATTGGAGTTCATCAAACCATGTCGTACAGCTGAAGTCCAACAAACTGAGTTTATATGATAGAGGATAGATCAAATATCTATATAATTTTACTTTTGTTCCATCATTAAGAGGAATTCAGACTTGTAAAATAAGATCATACTTTATAGATCATTAATTTTTTAAATATCGTTTTCATATTAAGGAATTCATGATTATAAATAATGGTTTTTTCTTAATGAAGATGGTGAGACATGAGAGAGCATAACTTTCTTGAAAAATGTTTCCTGATTGAGTACGAGATAGGAGAAGTATTTGAAGTTTGAGATTCTGATGGATAGTGTATTATATACAAAGGACATTAGATAAAGATTCATAAAAAAGGTATTTAGAAGGTCAATTATTATACATCCACAAAATGAAAAAAATTTATGAATCAAATCGATAGATAAAATATAGGAGAATCTTTTTTAGCTTAATTTATGGAGAAATTACCAAGGGTCCACCAAACATAATTGTTCAATGTTTTTTAGAAGAATAATCTACTTTATAGAAAAAAACTTATGATTTCATGGGAATTTATCTGGAATAAGTGTTAAAAAGGATTAATCACACATAGAAAATAGAGAGATATATACTAAGATATCTGAGTAAATTAAATATATAAGGGTTTCTAGAATGGGCAATATGAAGAGTAGTATGCATAGTGTAAAACAATAAAAATGATTTAGAAAATGTTTATAGAGTATTTTTTATGTTTTATATTGAAACTAAATGTGATGATGGTATGATGTATATTAAATACTTCAATAATATTGAAAAAAATATTCAAACCTACTTTTTTGAAATATTTGAATAAGATCATTTTTTTGATAATAAAGTAATGATCCATGAGAAAATATTGAGTCATATATTTTAAGAATTTTAAAGTAAGTTAAATAGATTATTTTGTGAGAGGGAATGATAATGATTTATTGGGAATAATATATGTAAGTTTGAGGTTACTCCCAATTTTTTTTATAATGGTTGACTATATGAATGTGGGATGGAAGACATAGAATATGTGACTCGATTAGTTTATTCTAGGTGAATTTTAGAAGAAGTGATGAATGTAGTGTTCATGAGATCTTATGTCAAAGAATCATTCACAATTGAATTGGATGAAGTTATATTATAAAGGATTTAAAATCTATTGGAATAATATTAATTGTGGGAAGAAGTAATCAGAAAAACATGGGGTGATCTAATGAATTTGGTATCTCACTAAGGGGACAATATATATTATATTAGATGGATTGTTCTAGATAGAATTTTTTTGACCGAGATTATTTTAATTTTTTTTCACTATTCTATTAATGAAATTTAAGTGGACAGAGAATTTCTTTGAAATAAATAGTATTTTATGTCAAAGAATAAATGTGATAAAATTTTAAATCTTGTTAAAGAAGGCAATTTTGTTAATGTAAAATTTTCTATATCATATTATTTATGTGAGAATCACATGAACGATATAAGGATAATAGTGATGTGAAGGTAGTGGATTTTTCCATATGTTACTTAAACACTAATTTATTATTTTCTAGTAAATATTTTATATTGGATTACTTATAAATTATGAGAAGGACATGGTACTCTTATTGAGTAGTTAACTTGGTAATTACATGTTTTTTTATAGAAATTAGTTTTTTTTATTTTGCAGTAGTGAAAAATCCCTCTAAATAGGGGTGAATGGTTTTCTTAAATAAAAATTTAAATAATATTGATTAAAACCAAATTAACCCCCATATCAATTATTACATAGTTCATAACATGGTCCTTTAATTAGTATTATAATTAGGATTAATTTGACTTCCCATTGTTGTGTAAAGATAAAATAAAATAAATGTATAAATAGATGTTCTCATGTCACCAAAGTGTAATGAGATTCTAGTATTTGATGGAAAGAAGTATCATAAATAAAAATATAAAAATTTTCCCTATTTTTTCCATATTTAATCAAGGTCATGATGTATCTATAAATAGTTTCAATTATTTGGTGGAGGGTGTTCATCTAACAGCTAGGAATAATTTTTTTTATAGATTTATGAGAGAGTAAAAAATTATTTATCGTCACCCTCTCTGAATATGAATTTATAATGATTATCATAATTTAAATGTTTAAAATAATATAGGAATTATTAACGAATATTTATAAATTAAATTAAATTGTGAATGAATCCATGTTTCAAAACGTGATATTGATGTATAAAGATAAAAATTTGGAGAAAATGATCCTACTCGTGATTTCATTACTAGTGTTAATAAAATTGTCAAAACTATGCAATGTCTCAATGAGATATAGTAAAATTTAACCATTAATGAAATTATTCTATGAATTATTCAGTATAAATTTGATGCTGATGAGGTATAATAAAACTCTCTCTCCCTCTCTCTCTTTGGATGGTCTATAAAGTAATCTCATCACTTGTGAAACGAGTATTGAAAAATTTTATAATAATAATGAAAATATTATTTGGGAAATACCATTTATATATGAAATCGATGTAACGAGTAAGAAATATAATGAGGATGAATTCAATGACTCTTACAATGAATGCAACACCCCTAGGTTTTATAAATAAAATAAAATTCCTACAAAATTGCGTCTCTTTGAAACAACACTTTGTTTTAATAATATAATTATAACCTATAGGCTAAACGTATTTTCCCACTTTTATGTTTTGAATTTCAAATGATGGATATATATAGTTGTGATAAGAATGTTATTTAGTTTTCGATGGGATTTTGTTAATTTTTATGAATAGTAACTTATAATTATTAATATTATCATAACTTTAAATGATACCCTTATGATTAGTAAATAATTCAGATGAATGGTAACCACACCCATGATTTTATAAATAAATTATAGGCAATATTATAATTGAAAATATGATCTTATTATAAGTTTTTTTACTTTTAGATGTTATAAATATATAATTACAATTTTATGAAGAATTTATCAATTTTAATAAAAATATATCTCTCAAAAATGTAATCGTAAAATTTTATTTTATTTTTTATAGTTATAATAGAATTTTATGAGACCTTGATTATTTTTTTACAGTGTCATAGAATTAGTTTTAATTTTAAAAATAATTTTTGAATACATAATAATTGAACATAAAAATTTAATTTTAGTCGTATTTAGAAAATTATTTTAATAAAATGGAGTTGTAATTTTGAATCTACATGGCAAAATAATTTAGGGTGAATTTTCAAGATTTTTTTTGAAATACATATACTTTTAGTGAATAATGAAGTACGCTAATTTACAATATATATACATTATATGTTCAATACACTATTCCTAACATCTTGGATGATGTAAGAACCCATGATTCGAACTAACATTATCTATATATATTTTTTCATAACAATAATCAGGAAAATTTATAGATTTACAGAAAATACTTTACTAATGATTAAAATAATGGAAAACCCCTCCTCTCCTTCACTATAAATTCAACCTTCAAGCCCTCTTCCTCTCACACATCTCAAACACTGAGAATATCCAAATTAATCTAAATAACCATCAAAATGTCCTTTTATACACATCTAACAGCTAATGGTAGCACTATAATGCCAAATCCAAAGGCCATATAGACGATCACAAGGAGAAGCGATCAAGAGGTAAAATCCATATTTCATTTTTCTTGTATATTCTATTCAATTTATTTTATTTTCTTACCCACTCTTATACTACCTTTATCTAATAGGCACATAAGATCTAATATATTATTTGTTCTGGATTATTTTCTTGTTTGTAGAAAATTCCTAATCAAACTTCTTATCCTCTACCTCTTATTTTATAAATAAAAACTTCATACAGGATGTGTTGATTTACCGACATCATGGATGATATGATTTCCATTTCCATTATATCCTTCAGAAATAGTTATAAATTTTTTTTATTGTTATAAACATATAGTAAATTTTATGATAAAACCACTTTGATGTTCTAAAAATAACATATATTCATGCTATTAAACTATTAAATGAAACTAGATAGTAATTATCGAAGAACTGCCAATATGATCTAAAGAAATATCATTTATTGTTATCTAAATATTAATCATCATATATGAGAGAAAAATGATTTATGTGATCATTTAGAAATATGGAAACATGTAAATACCATTTCATTCTATATTTTGAGTTTCTCTTACATTCGACAAGAAAATCTATTGTGAACCAGCCATAGGAATAATGTAAAGAATGGACATGAAACACTGGAAATAAATTAATATTATTAATTAATTGTTGAAATGATGTTATAAAATGATAATATAAGGTTCTATAAAATAAATATGTTTTATGTAAAATATTAATAACACTCTTTTAGTGATTATATAAGAAGTTTACACAAATTTTATGTAAGTATAATCTTCTGTATGGGAATTCATAACTCAATTTACATTCTTTGTGTTAACCTCGTACTTCTTTCATTATGTGGTATCAAGATTATTTATTTGATGACTACTTTTTATATCATGTTCTATTACATTTAATCAGTGTTTATACACATATTTAATCCATTCTTTTTATTCCGACTCCAGTTATATTATATTATTAAGGCAGTTTCCTTTTAAAACTCTTTTTAAATGTTTTTGTTTATAAAATTCATGAATATTTTATTGTTCCATTAGAAATTTGTCATGACTTTTTATTAAATATAAATATTAATTTTACATTACATGTTTTCATAGTCATTTTTTCATGGATATTATTTCATAATTATATGAATGATTTTTATAAGTGTTTTGTTTTCGGAAATAAGGTTATTTTGGAAATCTGAATGGGTTTCTCTCACGTGTTTAAATAGTTTTCAAGTTTTAAATTCATGATATGTTCCTTTTACATAGTTTATGTTGGGTTTGAACCATTATAGATTATGATATAATAGTTTGAGTCAATTATAGCTCATGATATGTTGGGTTGATCCCATTATATCTCAACATATGAGGGGTGTGCCCCACAATAGCTCTCCAATGCATTGGGTACTCTGGAGATAGATTTTGACTGAATGGATATTATATGGGTAATGGTTATTTTAAGAGTGATATGGTAATTATGACCAAAATCATCTATATGATGATACTATACATGCTAATTATTTTTTATGAAATGGGTTATATTATTTTTTGTGATATCACCTGACTAACGATCTCTTTCTTTATATCATTTACTGAGTTTTTTCTGATAATCCAATGTTATTAAAAGTTTTCAAAAGTTTAGAAGGATTCTTAATTGACATAACGAATCCATGTAAATGGCTATAAATAATTTTCAATGAAATTATCTGTTATTTTAAATTTTTTATATTTTGGAATAAATGAATACTCTTTTAGTAGTATATACTCTATATAGATGCGGAATGTTTTTTATTTATTATCTCCTAATTCTATAAAACTCTAAACATCGTAATATTTTAAATTTAAATGAATGTATCTTCTTGAATAAAATTCAAGATTATTTAATTTTTTGTTGTTGGGTCCTTATAATTGGAATCAAAGGATGGTTTTGATAACTTTAGCGGATATGATGATGTTAATTGAATATCATTTTTGATTTTTGACAATATGTATGATTTAAAATGAAATAGAATTTAATGATTACCATGATCCTTAATCTATGATATTTCTATTCATAATGGTTTTTAATTGAAGAAATTGGGAAGCTAATGTTGAAATTAACCGATAGAATTATATCCACCAGTATCAGTAGTTCAGAATGGTGGGAATTATAATAGTGTAGTTTGTAAGAGTAATTTACTACATGGCTCAGGATATAAATAGTGTGGTATAATTTCTATAGGTGAACTTGATCTTATATGAAGAAACATGTCTTTTTTAAAGAATTTTATTATGAAAAATCCTCCAACATTTAGTGGAACCACAGATCAATTGATAGACGAAGGATAAATCAATGATCCAGAAAAGATATTTTATGTCATGGGATGTTTGGGACGTCAAAAGGTAATACAACCCATATATAATTTTATGATCTGGTAGATCAGTGGTGGTATTTGGTTAATAATAATATAGAAAGGGATGATTTTGAAAATATAAAATGTGATACTTTTAATAATCTATTTCTGGTAAAATATTTTCCTAAATATTTCAAATTAGGATGGTAAAACAACTCATTAAACTAAGTTAGGAATTTGAGGATTTCATGGAATCCTAACATGACACTTTCAATAGACTAGATAGGTATGTACCATATTTTACATGGAATTTTGATATAAATTATATATATTTTACTCTAGTTTGAAAACATTTTTACGAAGAGCATTAGATTAAGGAGATTATAAAATCTATGAAAAACATCTTCAGTGTGGTAAATAAGTTCATTTAAAGATTGGTGACACCTAATTTATTTGGGATTACATGATAAAGAAGTGGTCAGGTTGGCATGGATTGGGAATAAATTCATCAATGAAGTCTGTAGGTAAGAAAATTAATTTCTCTTCATGTGAAATGTGTTATAAATGCATCCTAGAGAATGTCTTGTATGTTTTGGGAAATTCTACCAATATGGAAATTTTGGTCACAGGTCTTACAAGTGCATGGAAAATGATATTAAATTTAATGAAAAGATTATGGTGAGATGATTTAACTATAATGAATTGTTTCATTTTTATTTGATGGGTTTGAAGATAGTAACTCAGGCCTGAAATCAACATTATAGGAAGTATAATCATGTGGAGAAGTCCGTTTCAACCACTTCACTAGATGTTAAGAATTCAAATGATATGTTTTTATGTATATTTAATATTTTTAAAGATTTTTCAAATGTGTTTTTTTATTCAGAATCTACACATTTCTTTTATTTCTGAGAATGTTTCGACTAAATTGAAAATTACAACTCATGAAGTGAATTTAGAACTCATGGTAAAAACACAAGGTGGAAATATTGTGGAAAAATGAAATTATATATATCTACATATACTTTCATTGATGAAGGTGTTTACATGAAAACAATGTTGTATAGCATATGGTAGTGATTTATGTTATTCTAGGTATGAACTGGATATCTTTTTATCATTCAATGATATATTGTAATGTTAAAGTAGTATTTTCAGAGAGTGTTTTAGTTTTTTTACAATAAATAACCCATACCATTGATAGTGTATCAAGAATCCATGAAACTATTAAAAAATTAAAATTAAAGTTATCTTTCACACATTTTCAAAAAAATGGAACCGTTTAGATTAATTATATTCCAGTGATGAATTTGTAGCTTGATATACTTCGTAAATATTTTCCTAGTGATATTTATGATTGTTTTCTTATAATAAAAAGATTATTGGATAATTATTTTATTCTAACCCTACCTTCTAGAAGTGGTTAATGTTTCATCTATAGTAATTCTTCTTTGAAGTGACTTTATTGTGTTCTGATACAGAACGATCAGGTAATTTCTTATGCCTCACTTTAAAAGAATCCTCATGAGTTAAATTTCACTACAATATTTTTTGAAATTGATGTTTCTATTTTTTCATTAATGATTTGGAGGAATAATTTGTATAGATAAATATTTGAAATATTTAATGATAATACAATGTTGAAGTATATATTTCCTTAGAATGAATTAAACATGAGACCGCGATGTTTGTTATAAGTAATCAAGTATTATTATTTCACAATTTATAACCAACCATGAAACAAATATAGTAGATGATTATTTTATTCTTAAAAGTAATCTTATATTAACTATGATATGATTATAATGTGACCCTTTGTTTAATGATTAAAATATTATTCGCATTGATATTCTTGTTGTGGGAAATACCACAATTTCATTTCAGTTGTCAATTTTTTCATTACTATCAAAACAAATTTAAAAAACACAGATGGAAGAACATGAGTTATAGAAAATTGTAAAAATTCTTAAAATGTCATGTTTCCAGAGTTTAACATTGATAAATATTTTGTTTTGAGATATTTAATGAGAATATGTTTTCCTTGTGATTCCCATTTGAAGAAAAAATTGTTATATAAATCCCACAGTTTCGCATTTTCAGTTCATCCTGGTTGCATAATGATGTACAAAGACCTACGATATTATTATTGGAGGGATGGAATGAAAAGAGATAACACTGATTTTAGAATGAAATGATTGACTTTTCCACCAGTTAATACAGTGTGGTAGTTACAGAAGTGGAAGCTGTTGGAACCACAACTATTGTATGCATGAATTGGAGAATGGTTTGTGTTTATTGACAATCCTCAATAGAAGTTCAGAATGTGTTCCAGTAAAGTGATCATACAGTTTAAGTGAAAAATCTTGGATGTGTGCGAAATATTGTGGGTAAAAGGAGGTTCCTAAAAAGAGGAAGTGATAAGTGAAAAAGGTTGGATGTGTGCGAAATATTTGAGTTTTCTACGAAAAACAACTTGGTTTGAAAAATAGTGGAGAGAGGTTTTTCACACAAATAGTGTTTCAGAATCAGAACGTCGTAAAATGGTTAAGGCATGGGCTGCGTGAAAAATCTGAAGATGTGCGCGAAAAATTATGTGCCAAATGAGGGTTTTTTTAAGAAACATGGGTTTCTGTGCGCAGGGTTAAGAAACACCTATAAATAAGAGGTGACCACCCACATAATGCATGACTAATGACCAAGAGAAGATCTATGTGCTGATGTGCGTAAAAGGATTGCGTAAAGGGGCTTGTGTAAATAATTCCGAGCTGCGAAAAAAATCCCAACTTCCGCGAAAAATTCCGAGTTGTGTGAAAAATTCTGGGTTGCACAAAAAATTCTGGGTTGTGCAAAAAATGTAGAGCGTCTTGTAGAAATTGAGGCGGCACGTAGAATATTAAATTATGCGAAAAGGATGTTGTTGTGTGCAATATTGTTTCAAAAAAAAAATTGTGCGCAATAGAAAGGTCTTGTGCGAAAAGGGATGGTGTTCCGTGAAATTGTCAGTGAAACCTGTTTGCACATTCTGGTTATTATGTTTTGTGGATCAGTGCGTTCAAGTGCATCATTTCTGAACAACGATGCAAGAAGATTCTGGGGCTAAACAGATGAAAATTATTCAATACAAATCTATTGAAGAGACCTTCATGTCTATAAACTGATCGGGACGTCACCAAAAGTAGTGAGCTAGGGGGAGTCAATGAGAGTGACCCTAGGGATATAGTGGGCTATCTCTGAATAGTTGTAAAGGTAGTGAGCATGGGATAGAGTGACTATTCCCAAACCTTTGTAATCCACAACTAGTAAAAAATAGTTGAATTTGGTACGACCGAAAACCTATCAGCGTATGATCCTTAGATGTATCCCTTAGTGGTGAACGAAGTAAAAATATTATGTAATCTCTTTGTATGTGAATGTTTTATTGCTACTCATATACATAATACATGGTAAACTAGTTCCTACCAATGTTTGACCAAGATCTATGGGTTTAAAATAAATAAGATGACACCCTGATTCCCCCATCCCCTATCAGGGTGCCCCGGGGTCCTACATGTGGTCTGAAAGGGAGGTTATATGTTTTTGATCTGTACTTTGTCGTCATGGAGAATGTTATCAATGCAAGGTGAACCCCTCTCTTCAATGGAAGTAATATCCAGATTTGGATGAACAGAATGATATCTCATTTAAGATCTCTAGGAATGGATGTCTTGTTTGCTACTGTGCAAGGAATACAAGTTACTGGTCCAACAGGTCTTTCTATGACTGATACAGACAAGAATGTTCTTGATGTAGATGCTAAAGCTCATAATTCTATCACTGCAGCTCATTCGGATTAGATCAATATAAAGGTGATGAGTTGCACCTCAGTAAAGTCTAGGTCTGATAAACTTGTAAATATATATGAAGGAGACAAAAAAGTGATGGAGGAAAAACATCAAGTCCTACACAACATGTTTGATGTTCTAAAGATGAATCCTGATGAGAATGTAGATTCATTCTTCAATTGAATCACTGAAGTAGTGGGAGAAATTCCAGGGCTTGGAGAGAAAATAAAAGACATTGATATCTTAAATAAAATCTTGTGAAGACTTATTCCTATTTACAATTCAATGGTGTCAGTTCTTGAAGAAAGAGACCTCTCTAAAATATCTATGGATGATATGATAAGTAGTCTAGTGGCATATGAGATGAGAGTCAAACATGAAGTTGTGACTCATGTAAGAAAGAAATTAACATTCAAATCCATGGAAAACTGGAAATTTAAGAAGATAGTGGTGGTGAAGATGATGAGGAAAAAATAAATTATTTCCCTCATTTCAGAGAATCTGAAGAACGGAAAAGGTTAATTTAAAACGCAAGTTACCTCTAGCATTCTTTCTCTATGGAAGAGTTGGGCACGTTTCCTCTCAGTGCCAAATAAAGTTAGATGATGAAGAAAGTGAAGCATAAGACATTGAGAAGCCTCAGAAATGGATTTTCATAAAAGGAAACTTAAAATCTAGAAAGAAGGTACAAATTATGATTTTTTTTGTGAAGAGGAAGAGGATTACATTGTGTTCGGTGAAGAAGAAGAACCTGAATTTAAAAATGGAAATCATGTTTCCATGATGGATACCATTGAAATGTCTCGATCAATAAAGATAGAGACAATGATATGACTCATAATGGTGATCCCATGTTGATAATTAAGGATTCCATTTCAAAGCATGAGAACAAAAACATGAGATGTATAATTTTTTAATAAGTGGTGGAAGATTCATCAGAATATGATTATGCGATTGAAGCTGAAATTGAACGACTAGAAAATCTAGTGGGAGTTAAATATTAAATTCTTGAATCCACATATGACATTGTGGTTTTGAATATTAGAATTGAAGAATAGTCAATGGTCATAAATTAACTTACATACAGGCTGGAAGAGAATTCCAATACCATTAATGGTCCTGAGGAATATGTTGTTACTCTTAGGAGTAAACTTCAATGTCAATCAACCAAAAATGAGGGTAAGATGAAAATATATTTTGGAAGATTCTCAGATGCAGAGTTTCTGGTAAGAGCCAAGTGTGGTTCAGATGGGGTTGGAAAAATCTTGATTGATCAAAGAACTGCTTGCATAGAAAAGATTTGAATTTTCTACGAAGCTAGGACGTCAACTAATAGAAGAAAAGATAGCAAAAAGAAAGACAAGATGAAAGTTAGACATGTTGAAACGTTACCTGAAGTTCTGTAAAAGATACCCACAATCCAAACTAAAAGAAGAACTGAAGATAATCCTCAAAATTTCATAAAAGATAGGAATTCCAACCATTCTCCCAAGGAAGGAGGCATGTGGAGAAATTTAAGTTATAAGACATTTCCCCTCATGAAGTGTCAGTTCTGTGGCTATCTGGGTCATACCATGTAATATTGCGAAGAGGAAAGAAGCTACTTAAATATGGAAGATCTAGGTTGTAAACAAAGAAGACCAATTTCATATCCTCCATCATATAGAAGAAATAGATTCTATGGTTACTATTTTCATTGTTCTAACATTATCCTTAAAGCTATGTATTGTAGGAAGAGGTACAACAGGAGAAATTCATATAACTCTAAAAAATGGGTCAGCTTTCACGCTTCTAATGGTGTTGTTATAACAAATAGGTTTTCTCTTCTTGAATATGATTATGGGTATGAAGATTATGATTATGTTGAAGAAAGTATTAGAAGGCCATCAGTATCCTATACTCAATCCAATATCTCCTAGAATGAAAAGAAGAAGATCAAGAAATCCATTCTTGCTGAAGTAGCCCTCTAAGTTACAAAGAGCAGCAGCATCTGGATTCATGATAGTGGATTCTCTTCACATATGTCATGAAATGATGACCTTTTTAAGAACATTAAAAATAAGGTTTATGGAATAGTGAGGTTTGGTAATGATAGTTCTTTGACGATTAAAGGCAGTGGGAATACTAATGTCGCCAATGGATAGCTAAAGAAGACTGATGTTCTTTATGTGGACGGTCTACATCACAATCTCCTCAGTGTGAGTCAACTTTGGGACTCAGGGCTCATAGTAACATTCAATCTAAAAGGCTGCACTATAAATGTAAAAACATGTAATTCTATAATGAAAGGTTTTAGACCAGATGGAAACTTATATCATGTTGATAGTAATGTGAACTCCTGTTATTTTTCTATTGAGGAAGAAAACCAAATGTGGCATCAAAGGTTGGGGAACATTAACCAACAAGACATGGAAAAGATATCTAAGCTGAAGATAGTCATGTATATACCCATTTTAAAATGTTAACGGGAAAATACTTGTGATGCTTGCATACGGGGGAAGCTAGTTTATAATTCATATCGACCAAAGAAGAAAAGGGAATCACACCTTCTTTCTCTCATACATAAAGACATATGTGTCCTGATAAATGTAGCCGGAACACATGGAGAGAGGTAATTCGTCCTTTTAATTGATTATTATAGTATAATGGCTTGTGTAAAGGTAATTCACAAGAAGCGAAAAGTACTTGACTGCATAAAAAATTATCACCAAATTGTCGAGAATGATACTAGACACACAATAAAAGTCATATGATCTGACAATGGAGGGGAATACACATCCATTTAATATAAAAACTATCTAGAAACAAATGGGATAAAAACATGAGGTAGAATCAATGATAACTACCAAACAAAATGGAATTGTTGAATGCATGAATCAACAAGTGAACGACATTACATGAACTATGCTGATTGTGGGTTTCTTTCCACTACATTACATGAAAGAGGCTGTTCAAGCTTTAGTGTATATTCAAAATCTAAGAGGACTTTATATGGATGAGACCAAGACACCATATGAATTTTGGCATGGAATGATTCTCTCATTGAAATATTTTCGTGTTTTTGGAAGTAAATGATTCATTAGGAACAAAAAAGGAAAAAAAGGTAAGTATCGTGACAATGTAGATGACGGAATTTTCCTCGGATTATCAATGAAAATAAAATCCTACATGTGTTTCAACAAGTGAGTAGGACAGATTGTGGAAAGCAATCATGTAAAAATCATTGAAGAGAAACCCAAAATTACTTCAAGTATTTCATATAATGTTGTGATAGAGAGTGACGAATAAAGTGAACATGGAGAAAATAAAAATACAGAAATAGAGGAAGGTGTACAAAACATTAATCTGTCACATCATGATGTTAACTGAGAAGAGGAATCTAAAGTGTAAACCATGATGGGAGAGAATTCAACTAATCCTCACAAGAGAAATCGAAGAGCTGAGATTGATCCATCTAACAGAATTGGGGATAAGAGTGCAACCAAAAAAACAAGGAGGATTAGAAATAAAACACAATATGAATTTCGGTCAGTTGTGGAGCCGTCCTCATTTAAAGAAGCAGCAAATGAAAAATCTTGGTTGAAATCCATGAATGAAGAGTTAGATCAGATTGATATGAACCATAAATGGGATCTTGTTTAGAGTCCTCTAGGTCACAATGTGATAGGTACAAAATGGATCTTCAAGAAAAAGTTTTATAGGAATGGAAGTGTTATTAGACAGTTGGATGAGTTGATTCTTATGTTTGTGGTTTGCATATGGATGGTGCTCTATTGAATTTATTTTCCGTTTTCCAACAAACCCAAAGGGGAGATTTTTGGAACCATGTATATTCTATTCATGAATTAGAGTATGGTTTGTGTTTTTTGTCAATCCTCAGCGGATGTTCAGATTGTGGGCCAGTAAAGTGATCATATAGTTCAAGCATACAATAGTATTGAAGGTGATGCTAATTCCTAGTGTTTGCAAAATTTTTGGACCTGAAAATTGGAAAATGAAGACATATGTTGTTGGAAAGAGGAGGTACGCTCAAAAACTATGTGGTGCATGAAATAATGGAGGTGTGCGTGAAAAACAACAGTATGTTCATAAAAAACGTGGCTTTCACGTAAAAAAGCTTCGTGCGTGAAAAACAGCGGCATGGATGATAAACAGTGTCATGCGCGAAAAATAGCATGGGGTGCAAAATAGTGGAGCGATGTTGTTTACGCAACTAGTGTTTTGGAATCAGACCGTCGGGAAATGGAAAATGCAAGGGCAGCGTGAAAAATCTAGAGATGTGTGTGGAAAATGATACCTACGTGAAATATTACACGCCAAATGAGAGGTTTTCTGTGCCACAGAAGGTTTTGCGCGCCGGGGTCTGAGACACCTATAAATAAAAGGTGACCCCCCCTCTTTACATATGGTTGAAGTATTAGAGAAGATACGTGGTCTGATGCGTGTAAAAGGTTTCCATAAAGGGGTTGCACAAAAAAGTTCGAGTTGCGTGAAAAGGTTTCTGATGAGCGAAAACACAGGAATTGCACCAAAAATTTGATGTTGTGAGAAAAACTCTGAGCTGTGCGAAGAAGGTGTAGTGCATAATGCTCCACGTAGAGGAGGTTGTTGCGTGAAATATTTTCCTTTCCAAAATCACGTATTTCGTTCCAAAGATAGATATTTCACGGAATGTGTGGGGGTTACATGAAATATTTTGTATAACCTGTTTGCATGTTCTGGTAATCTGGTTTAGTGGTTTAGTGCATTCAAGTGCATCATTTACGGACATCAATGCAAGTATAGTCTAGTGATAAAGAGAAGAAAATACTTCAATATGAATCTATTGAAGGGACCTTCATGTTTATGAACTGACTAGGACATCACCAAAAGTCGTGTGCTAGGTGGAGTCCACAGGAGTGACCAGAGGGATGCAAAGGGGTATCCCTGAACAGTTGTAAAGGCAGTGATCCTGGGATAGATTTACTATTCCCAAACCTTTGTAATCCCCAAGTAGTGAAGAACAGAGGAATTTGGTATGATCAAAAACCTATCGGGGTATGCTCATTGGACGTAACCCTTAGTAGTGAACCAAGTAAAAAAGTGATGTGTCATCTCTTTGCATATGAATGTTTGATTACTTCTTATATCCATCATACAGGTTAAACTAGTTCCTACCAACGTGGGAACACGATCCATCGGTTTAAAAGAAAATATGGACACCCTGATTCACCCCTCCTCTATCAGGGTGTCTCGGGGTCCTATAGAAGATTCATATTTTTCCACTTCCCGAGTGGAAATTGGAAAAATATACCCATTATCTTTACTGAGGGATTACCAATGTCTTCTCAAGGTAACAATGCAGTCATGCTTATTATTTATTGACTAAATATATATGATCAATTTCTTCCTATCCAAGATATTATGTCTTTTGATCAGCTTTCTAGAATGTATGTCAAAGAGATTTTCTAATTTCAGAGAGTTACTCTCTCAATTGTATCAGATCATCATCACAGGTTCACTTATAACATTTGGAATTTCCTTTATAAGTCATTGTCAATAGAATTAGTTTTCAATATAGCTTTTCTATCCTGGACATGATGGGTTTTCTGACCGAATGATTCATATATTCAAGGATATGCTATGATATTTTTCAATGGACTACCAAGGATGTTGGGATCAACATCTTTATTTGGTTGAGTTTTCTTACAATAAAATTTTTCATTCAAGTATTTATATATAACCTTTGGAATACATATATTAGAAGCGGTGTTGAACAATTTATTTTTTGAGAAGATGTCATGGAAAGAATGTTAATGGGATTATAATTATTAAATTAAGAGTCTGATAAAGTGAAGATGTTACAATAACACATGATAAACACTTAGTGATTCCATAAAAATAATAATTATAAAAAGGGGGAGAATTGTATTTTTGAGTTAGGTGGTAATTATTCCTTAGAATATATCATTGGAAAAGTGTTATGCAATTTGGTAAAAATGTAAAGTTACGTACATATTTCATTGGAACTTATAAAATTATGTATAATGATGCACAAGATTCCTACTGACTAGCATTACCTCGGAGTTTACCTTAGTTAAACTATTTATTTATGATTCGATGTTGACAAATTATGTGCTAAATTCATCTCATGTTTTGATCCCCTAAGTAGTCCACATGGATGAGATCCTTTATTATGATGAGAAACCAACTCATAATCTTAATCATATTGGGGAATTATTTCCAAATAAGGTAATCCACCATGTAAATGTTTTGTGAAAAAACCACACAGTTGAAGAAGTAATAAGGGAATCTAAAAATTCTATGAGGGGAAGATACCCTTAATTGATTAATATGTAAATAAAAACTACAAGGACACAATTTCTAGAAGGAGGGAAGAATGTAAATCCCGAGGTTTTATTAATAAATTTTGAAGTGCATTGTGTTGCATTTGTTGTCAATGAGGCATGAAGTTGTCTTGGAATGAATGGATGTCAAGGAGTCAAGATGTGAATGTCAAAGGATGTGATGGTGATGGTGATGAAGGAGAATGGCCATGGTACTAAGATGCATGTCACTTAGGAGATTCACTAAGTGATATTAGAAATTGTGGTTGAAACATTCTCCATGTACATATGACGATTGTTGAGCTGTTCTTAAAGTTCCAAGAACTTGTATCCTGATGATACAATGTCACAACATTGATTGAAGACCATGTATTGTATTGACAATGCATGAGGAGAAGCAAGAGATCCATCCACAACTTCTAAGTGGATGACGTGGATTAAAGAAGTCCATGTACTAACTCTTAGTGCATGAGAATCAGAAGAAGATCCAATTGATCTCTGATTTGATCAATGAAGCACATTGAAGATGTTATGTGATTCAGGAGTTCGGTTGATGAAGATCCTTGAGAATTCTCTCCTAAGTAGAAAATGAGATGATGAAGAAGAATCATAAATTGAGGAGTTGTTTCTAATCAAGTAGATTAATGTTTGAATTCTCAAGAAGAATAAGGATGATGAATTCTAATGAAGAAGAAGAAAAATGTAGAAGAAGAAATGAAGAGGAAGATGGCTTGAATGGCACTTGGTTTGGAAATTTGTATATGGAGTGAATGGCACTTGGTTTGGCAATTTTTATATGGAGTACTTTGTTTTTATACAAAGGATTCATTCTTTCCTTTGTCAAAAATATAGCCACCAAGGAGGCCAGCCGAGGGTCATCACCCAAGGAACATGTGGGACTCAAGGTCACCACGCCCATGGGGAACCCTCAGGCCAAGGCAGCATCCCTTGAGGCAGGGGCGCACCCGTAGGACACCCGCAAGGGCGCCTGGGGCACGCCCGGAGGAGCGCGACAGGGGGACGGTGTGTAAGCCCCCGAGGGCACGCGGTGGTGAAGCCCGCGCACCCGGTGTGTGCATAGTGGGCGCTAGGAGCGCGCCCGCAGGAGGCATGAGTGGGCGCAGAGCGCGCCCGCAGGGAGAACTCGGTGCGGGGAGGCACCGAGAGGGGAGGAGATTCAACTGGCCGTTCATGGGAGCGCCAGGGTAATAAACCGCGGAAAAATCGGAGGCCGTTTCGATGTGGGACGCGGATTTTTTCCGCGTGAGTGATCCTGGCCGCACGATCGATCGTGCGCCAGATCTCGGCCGCACAACTGATCCGCGGCGAGGCGATCTGATCCAGGTCGTCCGATGTATCTCCATTGCCTGATCCGACGGTCGTGGCTCGTCTTCCACCTCGAGTTCGAGCCGAAGCCACCCGCGAAGCCGCCGCTGAACCAGGAGCCTCCCGAACGACTATTTTGAGCTCCTGGCCACCTTTGAAGGATCTGAAGGCTCCATTGAGCTCGTCTCTCCACACCGAACCTAACCATGCAATAAAATAAGCATGCATGAAATGTTTGGGAGATTTCGAACAAGGCCGAGGCAAAACGAAGTTGCCGAGGCCATGAGGATTATTGCTGTGCATGGTTTGTGCCTTAACGAAGGTCGTGCATGCGTTCCAAGTCGCATGCACGTAGAGGAGAAAAATATAGAAGGAGAACCTGTGGTGAACCGAGGAGAAAATTAAGAAGATTTCAAAGAATCTTGAAGATCCGAAATCTTCGGGAGATCAAAGATTTATCCACGCGGATTGAACGAGATGCCTCTACCTATATAAGGAGAGCCCGAGGCATTGAGAGGTTTGCTGAAAAACTTGGAAGATCCGCGAGAGCTCCTGTGCCTCGTGAAGTAGAAGCCCCGCGCAAATTATTTGCGCGACTGTTGTCCCGGTGCCACCCGAGGACCGAAGGAGTTCCCTGTGCGCATCACTTGCGCGACAGGAAGAGCTCTCCCTGCCCGCATACTTGCGCGGCAGGAGAAGCTTTCGCACCCAAGGTTCTCTTGCACTCTTGAGGCTTGCACAACCCGAGCCGCATCCTTTTGCGCGCCCAAGGTTGGTTGAGGCTTGCGCGGCCCTTGCGGCTTGGCACCTTGCGCGGTGAGGCAGTGGAGAAGATCCTTGCCGCCTGACCCTTACATGCCACCTGAATTTCACCTTGAGGACTTGCGCGCCTCCTTTTAGGCAGGAGAAGATCCGAGGTCGAGACTTGTGCATAAGGAGGAAGACCACACTTTGAGTGGGTTTAAGAATTGTAGAAGGCCCTACGGGCTGTAGGTGTGCAAAGCAAGGAGACCCGAGGCATAATGCCTTTTTGTGTGCAAAATAAAGTGGAAGGCCAAGTGTGTGCCAAGTGCTAAGAAGACCACACTCATTAAGTGTGTGTGCAAAGTGAGCTAGAAGTTGGCCGAAGCCTAGGTGTGTGCACAAGAAGGGAAGAAGGCCATTGGCATTTGTGTGTGCAAAAGAACTAAAAGGCCGAACCTAGTGTGTGCACTAAAAGTGTAAACACCTAGAAGTAAAATAAGGAGTGACCCACACTAAAGTAGAACACACTCTAAGTGTGTAAAAAAATTTGATAAAGTGTGTGAAGGAGGATGGAGGTGTGTGCTATAGTTGACTACACCCTTTGAGGGTTTATTGCACCAAGAGAAGGAAGAAGGGGAGTGCATGCATACATGCATGCACATGCACACGTGAACAAAGACAAACCAGGTTGTGTGCATTTGAGTTGTCCAAGACCAGGAGGTTCTTGAAGAATTGAGAAGGCCATGCTATCAGTGCATGAAGGTGAATAGCTGCCATGCACTCAGTGCATGAAGTTGAACTAAGTGAGACTGGACCAGACTGAAGTTAAAGATATCAATTGTCTGAGTATTCAGTAGTTGGAGAGAAGCTAGGTCATCCTCAGAAGAAGGAGATAAAGCCTGAGCAAGACGAGAAGACCTGATCAACTCAAGTGATCAGAGGTACATAGCAAGGCTAGCAGTCTTTATTCCAGACTGCTGAAGATACTTGAAGAAGCTTAAAGTGAAGAAGAGCTACTCGTGTGACTCGAGGAGCCAGGAGAAGACCCTGTGGGACTCAGGGAGAAGAAGTCTTCAGTGGGATTCTGGAGCAGGCCAGTGGGACTCTGGTAACACTGTGTGAAGCAGTATAAAGACCCTCCTGTGGGACTCAGGAGAGATACAGTGGGACTTTGTATCGACCATTGTAATACTAACCGATTATAATGGGAGAATCCATGCTGGGAGAGCATGGTAAGGATGTAGGCCTTTGGTGCCGAACCTTGTAAATCCTTGTGTCCAGTGCCTTTACATTTACTGCATCATTTGTGGAAAGGATAGAGATACAAGAAGAGTGGATCGAGGCTTTAACCAGCCATAGAGGTTTAATTGATAAAGAATCAATTAATAAAAAGTTTTAAGGGATCACTGATTCACCCCCTCCCCCTCTCAGTGATTCACACTGATCTGGGCACTTCAATTGGTATCAAAGGGAGGTTACCTCTAAAAGATCCAAGGGAGTCTTTATGAAGTGCAGATTTGAGGAAATGAGTGACCAGCCTCAAATGGAGATATCTTCCAAGACTCAGAAAAATAGAAAGAAGAAACAGGCCAAGAAGATGAAGAAAGCCTGTCCTAGCTGTGATGAAGTTGAAACAATGAATGATCTTCAGAGTGCACTCAAATATCTTCAGAAGACAGTTCCCATGGAAGTGGAAAAGTGTATAGCTACAGGCATCCATGATCTTCATGAAGAAAAATCACAGTTAGAAGAAGAAGCCAATGCTATGGAAGATCAGCTGGCTAAAAGGGTTGGCATAACCAACACTCTCAGAAAGCTGGTAAATGCCAAAGATGAAACAGTATCTCTTTGCAATGAAATATATGAAGACACTTCTGAAGAATTGCAAAGAAGCCTTTCTGAGAAATAATTCTTTATGATAATATTCAAAGATGTTGTCCATGCACTGGAAAAGAGGCACAAAGTGTCAATGGTTGTCAGAGATGCTCAACTAGAAGACAAAGTCAAAAGGGTGAAGGAGCTTGACAACTCATTGCTTGAAATGAAGCAGGTGCATGAAGACCAGATAAAACAGCTGGAAGAGAAATGGGAAGGAAGGCTAAGAACAATTGAGGATGAGAAGAACTCCCTCAACATGAAGTGTTTAGAACTGGAGGTGATATTGAAAAATCTGCAATCACCCAGAGCTGAATCCTCCCAGTCAGCTAAAAGAAGAAATTTTTCCACTCAAGTGAGCATTGAGAAGGATGATTATAAGAGAAAGACATCCTCTAATGATAGTGAAACATCTTCTAAAAATAAGGTACCATCCATACCATCTTGTACTCATGCTTCAAAAAGTGTTTCTACTAAAAGTGCAGGATGGAAGAATGAATCCAAACCAGTATGGATGAAGACAGTGAAGAAAGAATGCTCTCCTGAAACAACACAGCAAGTCAAGAAAAGTACCCTACAATCAGAAGGACTGAAGAGGTCAAGATTTGTGGGTCAGTGTTGGTGTTGTAACAAGTATGGGCATTGTGCAAAGGATTGTTGGTACAATCCACTGAATGCCAAAGCACAAAGGAAGCCCATGCCAAGGGGGAGCAAGCCAGAAGAAAAGAAGCAGCATCCACAGGTCCAGAGACATCTGTTTACTGCAAATAGATTTGGATTACTTGACAACATCTGGGATGATTGCAAAAGTGGTCAAAAAGATACATGTCAATCTCCAACTGTATCCAGAGCTCAAAAGAAGAAAAGATCACAGAACCTGGCTCAAAAAGATTCGTTGGGAAGCAAGAAGAAAGTAGAAAATTCTCCCAAGAAGTGCTTGAGAAATAAAGAGAAGTCCTTGGAGTCTGAGTCCAAGAAGGGTGATGCATCCAGTAGGACCACCAAGAAAACATGCTTCTACTGTGGAAAGAAAGGACACATCATGGACCTTTGTAAAGAAGCCATGAAACTAAATAGAAGCAGACTGAACTCCAAAATACAATCAATCCAGAAGAAGAAGGTATTGATTGAAAATAAGTTGCCTAAGAGAGGTAGCTTAGCAGCAACCAAAGATCCATGTGGAACTTCCAAAACTAAGGCCACTCTTCCAAATGATTTACTTGTCATATGGCCACATCAGTTGCAACTTGCCAAAGAACTACAAAGAGTTGAAGATGAAGCTCTGGCAATTGCTAAAGCAAACGGGAAGAAGAAGGTTTCACATGAAGATGTTTTGAGAACCACACCAGCACAATCATCAATGAAGATCAAATGTGAAAGTGTGAATATTGGTGAAAATGGGGCATCTCGGTTGAGAGAATCTTCTCAACCTTGTTTTTCACATTGATGAACCAAGGAGGTTCCATCTTATTCCCTAATCACTTGTATTTACATGTGCTAACATTACAGGGAATTGAAGATGATGATCATTCTCAACTGGAGGATGGTTTGGAAAGAATAGAGTGCACCCCTTGAGGGGGAGAAAATCTGAAGAATATGATGTTCTGAGATTAATATCATCTTAAGAAAATGAATGAATGGGGGAGCTTTATCTTTTCACTGAACTTTCTAATGAGTTTTGTGAAGTATGTGCAGGATTCAGCAATTCATTGTTACATCTGAAAAATTTCAAACCCCAAAGCATGATCTCACATGTGTAGAGAATTTTGGACAGCTTTGAATTCCTTGGTCATATCACTCTTGTTTTCTACACCGGGTTAGCCCAAGTAGACTTAGAGTTGATTTACTCAAGGTTCTTTGCTAAAGAGAACATGTGGCATCATCCCTCTCTTAGTGATTTTTAATGAAGATGCTATTCGAAGGGAGGAAGAGTTTTTTTTTAAAGTGAACCACACCACACCTTTGCATTTGATTACCAATAAGGGGGAGAAATATTGGCACACATATTGACCCATTCATATCTGCTGAAGGAGTGTATTGACAACAAATACAAAGGGGGCGATTGAAGTGCATTGTGTTGCATTTGTTGTCAATGAGGCATGAAGTTGTCTTGGAATGAATGGATGTCAAGGAGTCAAGATGTGAATGTCAAAGGATGTGATGGTGATGGTGATGAAGGAGAATGGCCATGGTACTAAGATGCATGTCACTTAGGAGATTCACTAAGTGGTATTGGAAATTGTGGTTGAAACATTCTCCATGTACATCTGACGATTGTTGAGCTGTTCTTAAAGTTCCAAGAACTTGTATCCTGATGATACAATGTCACAACATTGATTGAAGACCATGTATTGTATTGACAATGCATGAGGAGAAGCAAGAGATCCATCCACAACTTCTAAGTGGATGATGTGGATTAAAGAAGTCCATGTACTAACTCTTAGTGCATGAGAATCAGAAGAAGATCCAATTGATCTCTGATTTGATCAATGAAGCACATTGAAGATGTTATGTGATTCAGGAGTTCGGTTGATGAAGATCCTTGAGAATTCTCTCCTAAGTAGAAAATGAGATGATGAAGAAGAATCATAAATTGAGGAGTTGTTTCTAATCAAGTAGATTAATGTTTGAATTCTCAAGAAGAAGAAGGATGATGAATTCTAATGAAGAAGAAGAAAAATGTAGAAGAAGAAATGAAGAGGAAGATGGCTTGAATGGCACTTGGTTTGGCAATTTGTATATGGAGTGAATGGCACTTGGTTTGGAAATTTGTATATGGAGTACTTTGTTTTTATACAAAGGATTCATTCTTCCCTTTGTCAAAAATATAGCCACCAAGGAGGCCAGCCGAGGGTCATCACCCAAGGCACATGTGGGACTCAAGGTCACCACGCCCATGGGGAACCCTCAGGCCAAGGCAGCATCCCTTGAGGCAGGGGTGCACCCGTAGGACACCCGCAAGGGCGCCTGGGGCACGCCCGGAGGAGCGCGGCAGGGGGGCCGTGTGTAAGCCCCCGAGGGCACGCGGTGGTGAAGCCCGCGCACCCGGTGTGTGCATAGTGGGCGCTAGGAGCGCGCCCGCAGGAGGCATGAGTGGGCGCAGAGCGCGCCCGCAGGGAGAACTCGGTGCGGGGCGGCACCGAGAGGGGAGGAGATTCAACTGGTCGTTCATGGGAGTGCCAGGGTAATAAACCGCGGAAAAATCGGAGGCCGTTTCGATGTGGGACGCGGATTTTTTCCGCGGGAGTGATCCTGGCCGCACGATCGATCGCGCGCCAGATCTCGGCCGCACAACTGATCCGCGGCGAGGCGATCTGATCCAGGCCGTCTGATGTATCTCCATCGCCTGATCCGACGGCCGTGGCTCGTCTTCCACCTCGAGCTCGAGCCGAAGCCACCCGCGAAGCCGCCGCTGAACCAGGAGCCTCCCGAACGACTATTTTGAGCTCCCGGCCACCTTTGAAGGATCTGAAGGCTCCATTGAGCTCGTCTCTCCACACCGAACCTAACCATGCAATAAAATAAGCATTCATGCAATGTTTGGGAGATTTCGAACAAGGCCGAGGAAAAACGAAGTTGCCGAGGCCATGAGGATTATTGCTGTGCATGGTTTGTGCCTTAACGAAGGCCGTGCATGCGTTCCAAGTCGCATGCACGTAGAGGAGAAAAATATAGAAGGAGAACCCGCGGTGAACCGAGGAGAAAATTAAGAAGATTTCAAAGAATCATGAAGATCCGAAATTTTCGGGAGATCAAAGATTTATCCACGCGGATTGAACGAGATGCCTCTGCCTATATAAGGAGAGCCCGAGGCATTGAAAGGTTTGCTGAAAAACTTGGAAGATCCGCGAGAGCTCCTGTGCCTCGTGAAGTAGAAGCCCCGCGCAAATTATTTGCGCGGCTGTTGTCCCGGTGCCACCCGAGGACCGAAGGAGTTCCCTGTGTGCATCACTTGCGCGACAGGAAGAGCTCTCCATGCCCGCATACTTGCGCGGCAGGAGAAGCTTGCGCACCCAAGGTGCTCTTGCACTCTTGAGGCTTGCACAACCCGAGCCGCATCCTT
Source organism: Viscum album (assembly GCA_963277665.1). Taxonomy (NCBI): domain Eukaryota; kingdom Viridiplantae; phylum Streptophyta; class Magnoliopsida; order Santalales; family Viscaceae; genus Viscum; species Viscum album. Next base: position 1,707,242,135 of record OY728165.1, on the reverse strand, counting down.
TTGCGCGCCCAAGGTTGGTTGAGGCTTGCGCGGCCCTTGCGGCTTGGCACCATGCGCGGTGAGGCAGTGGAGAAGATCCTTGCCGCCTGACCCTTGCATGCCACCTGAATTGCACCTTGAGGACTTGCGCGCCTCCTTTTAGGCAGGAGAAGATCCGAGGTCGAGACTTGTGCATAAGGAGGAAGACCACACTTTGAGTGTGTTTAAGAATTGGAGAAGGCCCTACGGGAAGTAGGTGTGCAAATCAAGGAGACCAGAGGCATAGTGCCTTTTTGTGTGCAAAATAAAGTGGAAGGACAAGTGTGTGCCAAGTGCTAAGAAGACCACACTCATTAAGTGTGTGTGCAAAGTGAGCAAGAAGTTGGCCGAAGCCTAGGTGTGTGCACAAGAAGGGAAGAAGGCCATAGGCATTTGTGTGTGCAAAAGAACTAAAAGGCCGAACATAGTGTGTGCACTAAAAGTGTAAACACCTAGAAGTAAAATAAGGAGTGACCCACACTAAAGTAGAACACACTCTAAGTGTGTAAACAAATTTGATAAAGTGTGTGAAGGAGGATGGAGGTGTGTGCTATAGTTGACTACACCCTTTGAGGGTTTATTGCACCAAGAGAAGGAAGAAGGGGAGTGCATGCATACATGCATGCACATGCACACGTGAACAAAGACAAACCTAGTTGTGTGCATTTGAGTTGTCCAAGACCAGGAGGTTCTTGAAGAATTGAGAAGGCCATGCTATCAGTGCATGAAGATGAAGAGCTGCCATGCACTCAGTGCATGAAGTTGAACTAAGTGAGACTGGACCAGACTGAAGTTAAAGATATCAATTGTCTGAGTATTCAGTAGTTGGAGAGAAGCCATGTCATCCTCAGAAGAAGGAGATAAAGCCTGAGCAAGACGAGAAGACCTGATCAACTCAAGTGATCAGAGGTACAGAGCAAGGCCAGCAGTCTTTATCCCAGACTGCTGAAGATACTTGAAGAAGCTTAAAGTGAAGAAGAGCTACTCGTGTGACTCGAGGAGCCAGGAGAAGACCCTGTGGGACTCAGGGAGAAGAAGTCTTGAGTGGGATTCTGGAGCAGGCCAGTGGGACTCTGGTAACACTGTGTGAAGCAATATAAAGACCCTCCTGTGGGACTCAGGAGAGATACAGTGGGACTCTGTATCGACCATTGTAATACTAACCGATTATAATGGGAGAATCCATGCTGGGAGAGCATGGCAAGGATGTAGGCCTTTGGTGCCGAACCGTGTAAATCCTTGTGTCCAGTGCCTTTACATTTACTGTATCATTCGTGGAAAGGTGAGAGATACAAGAAGAGTGGATCGAGGCTTTAACCAGCCGTAGAGGTTTAATTGATAAAGAATCAATTAGTAAAAAGTTTTAAGGGATCACTGATTCACCCCCTCCCCCTCTCAGTGATTCACACTGATCTGGGCACTTCAAATTTAAATGCATGCAACAACAATTCTCAATGAAACAAAAACATTTTTGTAATAAAATAGTTATAAACAAGCTTTTAAACATAATTATTCACTTCTATGTCATGAACATCCAAAAATAGATATACACCATTGCATTATGAATGTCATTTAGAGTCTAAGAGGATCTTGTTAATTTTTGGTGATTAGTTACATGATGATACGAATTGTCACATAACCTTGTAAATTGTTATGTTACCCTATTGAATACTAATTCATCCAAATGAATAGTATACTAACCCATTATTGTATAAATACAATCTGGGGATTCTTTTAAGTTAAAAAAATTATCAGAGTATATGTTTTTTTATGTTTAATAGTCTTAAAAATTAAATTAATATTTTATGATTAATTAAATAATTTTAATGAATTTTTATTTTCAAAAAAATTAATCATAAATATACATTTGACTGTTTTATAATTATACTATAATTTTATGTGGCTTTGATTATTTTTACAAAGATTAAAAATAAGGTATAGTTTTAAAATTGTTTTTTTATATATTTTTATTAAATTTCTAAATTAAATTTACTAAATTTGGAAAAATATTTTTATAAAATATATTTTTTTATTCTAAATGTAAATAAAATCATAGAGCGATTTTTAGGAATTCTCTGAATTACGATATTATTTTGTGAATAATGAAATAATGTAATTTAACATACATATACATTATAAAAAAAATAAACTATTCCCAATATCATGGATGATTTAAAAACCCTTATTTAGAACTCAAATATTCTATTTAATATTTTTATTAAAAATAATCAATACTACTCATAGTCTTGATAAAAAGTAGTTCAACTAATGAATAAATTAATGGAAAACACCACCTCTCATCCATAATAAATACCACCATCACCCTCTATTCCTCTCACACCTATCAGGCTTTGAGATTTTTCTTAATTTTGACCAATCCCCTTATCAAGTTTCTTCCCCACATCCAAGACAAATGGGTCCTACCAATAGGCCAAAAACAAATTCCATTATGAGGATCTCATGGAGAAGATATCAATAGGTAAAAATACTATTTCATTTTAATTTTTTTTTCATTTCATACACTCACATAAAGTCCACTTATCGAAGTCGGATGGAAGATCTAATTCTTTATTTATTATGGGTTTTTATCTTGTTTAGGGACATATTCATCATCACATTTTTTATCCCCTCCCTATTATTATAAAAATAAAAATACCATTAGTGATTTTTTGATATAATAACATAGTAGATGATGTGTATTTAATTTCAATTGGTTACATAAAAATATGTTATAGAACCATTTTAATATTGAAAAAATTTATAATGATTATGACATAAGGAAATTTATTTTAATGAATTAACATATATGAATGATATTATATTATCTAATTAAATTATTTGATAATTATTGATGAACTGCCAAAATTATCTAAACGAATATCATTAATTTGTTATCTAATGATTCATCGTCATATACGATAAAAATAATATTTATGATATCATTTAATATTATATAAACAAGTATATACACAATTATTCCACTTATTTATTTTCTCATCCATTAGATAAAAAAATCCATGATGAACCGACCATGGAAATCATGAAAAGAACACACACAAAACAATGGAATAAACATAAAATTATCAAATAATGGGTGGAATGATGATATAAAATGATAATATATAGTGTCATAAATATGAATATGTTTCTGTAAAAAAATTATATCTATATTTTACGCATTATAGTATAGTATTAATCACATTTTAGGTAATATGAGCCTGAGGTATGGAAATTTATAACCGAATTTCCATTAATTGAGGTAACCTCTTACTTCTTTCATTATGTGATATTATGATTATTTTAGTGATTAAATTTTTTTATATTATGATATATTTTTTTATTTAAATTTTATATACATATTTATACAATTAAATTAGTTCTCACTCCTATTGTCGTACATTTTCCAGGGGAATTCCTTTTAAATCCCTTTTTGAATGTCATTTATTATGAAATTCAAAATTATTATTTTTTATGGAATAAGCTATTTATCAGTGTTTCATTATTAATTATTACTTTTATGTTTCAATTATATGTTCTCATAGTTATTTTTGATGAATATTATTTCATTTTATTGTGAACGATTTTTATAAATGATTTTTTACGTAGATTGGGTATTTAGAAAATCTGAATATGTTTTTCTCATTTGATTAAATGAGTATTTATTGTTTTATTTAGGATATATGCCTTGTAAATATTTTAATTTGATTTGATCCCATTATATCTAAATATATTAATGGTTGTTCCCCATTATAGCTCAAGATATGTTTTTCACCCCTTTATAGATCAAGTTGTGATAGGTGAACCCCATTATAGCTCTCTAATTCATTCAGTAATCCTGTAGTGGAAGTGGACCAAATAGTTTTCCATGTCTAAGGGTTATTGTATGAGAGATATAGTAATCATGTCCCAAGAAATATACATGATATTTCTATGCACGTTAATTAGTTTTTGTGAAATGGTTTTTTTTGGTTTTTTGTTGTCACTAGACTAAGAAAATATATCATTATTTCCCATCATGATATTTTGTGCTCATTGCATGTTTGAAAATGTGATTCATAGAATATATGAATGTGTAAGAGAAATAAGGAACTCAAGTTAAATATTTTTTATAATTTTCAAATAAATTTTCTTTTATTTTAAAATCTATTTGTTTTTAACAAAATGAATATTATTTTATTAGTACCCACACAATTTCAATATGTAATGGTTTGTATATATTATATCTTAATTCACAAAAAATCTAAAACAGAAAATATCACCAATGTAAACGAACATATATAAATTATTTAAACTCCAAATAAGATTTTTTTGGGTGAGTACTTATAATGAAGATTACCTATTTAAAAATGATGAATAATTCATGTGATTATTTTTTATTAAATTTAAAAGTGAAACATGGAGGTATATTAGAATTTATCCATTGATGTGATAAATTGTAGATCCCTTTTAAATTTCTCTACAAAAATTCCATGGGGAGTTGAATATAATGATAATGATGATGATAAAATTATATATGATCTCTAATGTAAAAAAAGTAAATATAGAGTTATTTAGAAAAGAAATTGGTTGAAGATATTTAAATTTAAAAAGAGTAAAATTTGTTCAAAATGAGAGTAATGTGAGGTTAGTGAAGTGGATATTGGGAAATCGAGTGACAAAGAGGCTAAACAATTTCTTATGGAATTGGCGAATACATAGAGCATTAATATTTAGAGAAGAAGAAGTTTTTTATATGATTGTTATAAGACACAACTAGGGTTTATAGATAAAATTGTTATGATAGAGTTTCTCACAATGATTATTAAAAATTTAAAATAAAACATAATGATGATGAAAATTGATCTATCAACAAACGAAAAAGAATTAGTTCATCAATAATAATATTTTTTTCTAATATATATTAATGATATGAGTTGGTAACTCCTTTTTGAAAAAAATCATGAAAACAATATTTATGAACTAATAATTGTGAAGTACAAAGTACATGAATGTGTTCAAAAAAATACATTGAATCTAATAATGGAGTCACAAACATCCGAAAAAACGTTACAAATGTTGGTAAATGTTCTATGAAGTGTAAAACACTAAAGGATATATAAAGATCAATTATAGAGGCTAACAAAAGTGTTGATAAATCAAAAATATATAAGTAGTTTAAAATACCATGTATATATCTTAAACTAGAAAATACATATATTTAAAATATATATTAAATCATAATTCAGTAAATCAATACCACATTTCAATACAATATTACGGAATAATATAAGATAATGTTCAAGATATATGATGGTCATTATGATGACAGAAATTTTGTATTCATTTATGAACACCTAAATTTTTTAGTGGAAAATATTATTTTATGAATAGAGTTAGTACACTGAGGGATTTTGGATAAAAATATAAGTGTTCAGGTTCAATATTCATCCGTATATTTAATTGTTGACTAACTAGATGAAGAGTTAGAATGGAATTAAACCCACTAAATGAAAAGAACAATAAAAATACAATTTAAAATTTTAAAATTCATTTTAACCTATAGAAATTGTTTTTGAAATATGTGATCAGATTATGAACAATTAAAATTGAATTCTTTTTATACTTCAAACTCAGAAAATTAGTATTAAAAAAACCTAATATTCATATTTTATTATTGAAATTTTAATATAATATATTCTTATTTTGGAAACTCTTCTCAAGGAAACAAAATAATAATCGCATAAGATATTGGATGGTGAGTATTATTAATATTTGATTAGATATTTGAAATTTTTGAGTGATATTAATGAATCAAAATATGGAACACTATATTTTGGAAATTTTTGGTCACTTATAGTCAAATTAATTTGATCTCTAATGATTGGAATAAAAAAAATTAAATCCATATGTGCTTATATTTTATAATAAATTAAAAATAACATGTTGTGTGTTTCCAAAATTTGTGATGAATGGAACAATTTTTTTCTATAAGATATGTATTTTAAAAAATATATATAATATTGTAATGTTATTAAAAGTGGACAAAAACAAATAAATATCTATTTTTCGTTGGAGATATACATTGTTCGCATTATTTGAGCATGATGTTAGAAAAAGAATTATGGTATAAGAGGAATGTTCATATCTTCCAAAAGGTATATGAGTATGATGAAATGGAGATAAATTATCTAGGATGTTGTTTATATAAAAATAATATGTGATTGGTGGAGTTCAATTTTCTATAAAGTAATCCTTAAAAATTTATTTTATAAGAGAGTTGAGATACATAAAACATATACCATGGATTAAATTCACTATCACATATGTGGGCCACTTACAATTGAATAAAAAATTAAGATTAATATTTTATGTTATTTATTTATGACATCTCAAATATTTCAAGTATAATGTATCTAAACCAAAAATAATAAGAGATAACAATATAGAAGAGTTTTAGTAGAAGTTTTGTAGAAGGATATAGATATTCTTTGTAGATGATTGAATATGATAATAGTGAACAAAACACAAATTTGAAGTAAAATTACGTATAAAGAATCATAGAAGTCATCAAAAACTCATTCTTCGATATACAATTCAAATAAATGGTGTTTTTAAAAGAATAAATATAATCTTGTATGCGATAGCTCAATATTTTGTGATTCAACATGAAAAGTTTGTATTATTTTTTAGAAAATCTATTTATGTATATGTCTAAAATCAAAAATACTATTTCAACTTTATATACACTTATTTATATCTATATTATATATATTAAAAATATTACCCATGTTTGAAATACTTAAGGTTTTTTAGAATGTAGTTATCAAAATGTGTCACATTGGGTTACATATTTTACAGGATGTGAAGTTGAATATATTATGTCCAATCCCTTGAAAATAGTTTTAACTGATGTAATAATATATAGTTTACACAAGATGAATATTTAGACTCAACAATTCTATATGGTGAGGGAAGACTTGGTTCATCTCATCTAAGGCTATGAAAGAATATAGAGTTCCAAAATATCATATATATATATATATATATAACTAGAGTAAATATGAAAAATATCAAGGATTATTTGTCTTACCTCTTTGTATTTACTTGTTTTTACAATAGATACTGAAGATGTTTTGGAAAATCCAGACTGGGTTTACTTCATGAATGAAAATTTTAATTGGTTGAGATGAATAAGGCATGATATTATTCTCAAAAAAATATAAGATAAGAATATAGTTTGTTAAAAAGGGTTTTCTGATACATGTGTCTATGAACACTGAGATGTTATGAATCTAGGGAATATTAGTCTATATGGACTTCTCACATGTTAATGGTATTGATTTTCATGATAAATATTAACCGTTATCGTGACATGAAAAAATAAAAAACATGTTTCTATTTCATAAAAATGAAAATATTACATATTAATGATTTATTTTAAGACATATTTTCTTAATGGATCACTATATTAATAAGTTTTTATTAAGGAACCATGTGTTTTATTTCAATGTCTATATTAAATGTTGTTTTCAAGCTATATAAGGGTTTGTATTGGATGAAAATTATATAATAACCCGGATCTATAAGTTCTATTCTGTCATAAAGATATTTATTTTTATAAAAATATTAGTCTAAATATTCCTCAATATAAAAGAAATTCAAGGAGATTCCTACCTTATAAATATTTATGTTCTTCGTAACCATTTTAGGGAATTATTAACAAATCTTCACAATTTTTAATGAATTAATGAATGTGTAATTTGAGATATATAAGTTAGGTGAAATAAAGTAATTTTTTGATTAAAAATATCATAAAATAATTGTTATATTTCATTACATCAAGAAAAATATATCAAGGTACACATGAATGGATTTTTCATGGAAAATCGAATGCATTTTCCACACCAAGATTTGTGGAAAAATGATAGAAAAAGATGGTGGTTGAAAGGTTGTAAAAACAAAATAATTGAGAATTTTGAATGGAATAAAATTATATCTAAAATATTAATCTGTATATGATTTTTATATCAGTATTATAATATACTAATATTATTTAAAACAACTATTATTTATAGCATATATGACAAAAAATATCGACCCCAAATCAACCTTGATATATTATTATTTAAATATTACTGTTATAAAAAATATATTAAACATAAATGTATTAATATGAAAACAATTTATGAAATATATATTAAGGTCCCATATAATATAAATTTATTAATAACCTTTTAGGTAATAACCTCTCAACCATTAGTAAATTCCTTTATTTCATTAAAAAATATATTTTTAGAACTTTTTTTAATTGTTCTTTATATGAAAATAATATATTTATATTTTAGAACATATATAAATTTTATTTCATAAAAATGATATCTTTTTTTAAATTAGCATATAAAAGTATTCTACTATGAAAATTTTAAATTTTTTTAAGAATTGTGATTTTTCATTTAAAATTGATGAAATATGTTTTAATGGAGAACTATATATTATGTTAATGTATTTAAAAAATAAATGTCTTTTCTATTTTTTTTATTTAATTAGTTCTTTTTGAATAAATGATATCTAATTATAGTTCTTTGAATTAATTAAATACATCAATTTGTTATCGAAAAATTTAAGTACACAAATAGCATTTTTCAAAAAAATATGTTTTCATTTATTTCATTTTAATATTAAATTAAATTTTTCTACATATAAAATCTTAATTATCAACTAATTAATCCACATCTGGAATCAAAAAGTCCATATTATTTTTAATATTACCCTTTTATTCTCGTTTATTATGAATAGTTACCACAATAAATAATTTTCACCCATATAAACATAAACTAAGTTTTTAAAGTTTAAAGTATTATGATAAGTACTAAAATAGACATTAAAATTTCAATTCATTATACTTGATGAATCTATTTCTTCCATGTCAATTCATGTTTAGAAAATAAGTAATTATAGACACTGTCATTTAATTTTTTCTTTTATAATATTTATGTCAAAGATAATACTAAAAATGTCACTTTCTCGATTTTAATATCTTTAACATTTTGCGAATAAGATAAGGATGTTTAATTTATGATTATAAATAATAATTTGAAATATTAATGAATTATTTAACTTCATATTATTTTAAATTTATTTGCGATGAATGATATCTCAAAAAATATTTTATATCACCAACATAACATTTATTCAATTAATATAAATAATAAAATAAATTATTCGAAAAATAGTATTATGATTTATATCATGAAAAATTTATTGTGTCCATCAAATTTATCAGATAAAAATACCATATTATAGTGGTCGTAATTTATTATATCATAATTCTATTTTTTGAGATGTTTCCAAATTTAAATTTTAGGAATATTTATATAAATTACACTATTTATATATTTAAATAAATAATATTTTATTAAATGATATAAAATTCCAAAAAAATATTATCTTCATCACATTAATTTTAATTGTTAAAAATATCATCTTGGTTGAATTTACTGTTCATTTAATCCTATTCTAGTATTTATATTTACCCCAAAATAGTACAAACTTTGTTATTGTGGTAATGGTAAAATGGATTAACATTGTTTAAGAAAAAGATATAAGTGTAAAAGAAACACAATCAAAATATTACCACTTTTTATTGGAAGATTTTCTATCAACCTACATATAACCTACATTACAATTATATTTTTAGTATACTTTTTCAAATGGATAATAATTTATATTTGTGTAATTTTTTAACTAAATACAATAGTTCATATTCGCTCAAATATAAAAGGGTACTTTGAATCCTATTTTCTTCACAGTAAAAAAGAATTTTTTTTTCACCAATACCTACCCAAATCACTTTAAAACATCACAACACATGTTATTTATGTCCTTTTATGGAATAATATAAATATTATATGGTATAAGGTGTAATATAAAATAACATGTCTAAATAATATGTATAATAATTAATTGAATGTTTATGTTTTATTCTTCTATATAACTCGTATAATTATCTTTTTCAAAGGTTGAAATAATACCACATGTATCTAAAAAATACAAAGATGTTATTATTTTAATTTCAACTTCTAAATCCATATTCTCTTCAATTAAACAGTTAACTAAATTGTCTCTTTGTTTTGTGTGGATGACTATCACCACACGAATTGATGTAATTTTTTTTCTATCATTATCTTTCAAAACATGATATAATGATATATTTAACTAATATATATTTTATTTTTGATATATTTATATTCTGTTTAAAATTAATTATTGTTTACCTTTCTTTTTTTCCATCCATATAAATGGGAAATGTTTTTCATGTGTATGTACAACATATCATCGCCATGAATTGTTTATTTCATATTATATCTCCTCTATTAATATATTAAAAAAATTATTTATAATGAATATATATTTTATTAATATTATGTTTAACATTATTGTAATGATGGAAGCTCAATCCATGGATAATGGTGGATAATTCCATACCAAATCATGCGTCAAAAACTAAGCAATTATAGACTATAATGGTGATTTTTATAACAAAATTTTAATAAATACAAAGTATAGTGTTATAAAAAACACAATATAGTATGATATATTTGAATATGTTTCATTAAATAATGTATTATCAATTTAAATTTATTATATAGGAATTATTAACATGTGATATGGAAGACAACACATATGGAAACATATCTTTCTAAACCAACCTTTTTCTTCAGGTTATGAAAATTCTATCTGTAAATAACTTTCTACCTCCAAAATATAGTGTGGGTTTATTATATTTTTTTTACATATGTCCCAAACAATTATACCAAGAACATTTTTCCCTAACATTAATGGGTTAATATATATCATTTGTTCATTTACCAAATTCCATCATTATAAACATACTCGGTTAAGGGGGAATTTTGTATCCATTAATCTTGTTATTCAATTCTCATTTAATGTTATAAATAATAAAAAAACAAATATGATTTAAATATGATTTTTCTCTAGTATGAGAATCCATAAAGTTAAATTTCTTCTACCCATGGGAATATTTTTAAATGTTTCTTTTATTATGATATAATTCATGACTATGTAACCTATTTTATTCAATGGGTAATTGTAGTGATTTTCTTCATTTGGGTGATTAATTTTTTGACCCAAATAATTATGAAAATGAACTTATTGTTGTTCCCATATTTATCTCAAATTAAATGGGAAATTTATTTCTTCTCATTAATCATTTTTATGGGATTTAAGAGTAAACATAATCAACTATGGGACTATATCCACCAAGTGATGTAGTTTTTTGCAGTTAGCTGTCATTTATTATTATGTCTTGTTTTGTGTTACTATAAGATTTATTAAATATAAAGGATATTATAATACCAATTTATTTGTGATATAATCCCGTATAATTACTAACTATCATTATATTTTATGATAACATCCAATACCTAATACTCAGAAATTATGCATTATGATCACATTTATTCGCTTATTGTGTTTTTGACTTCACTACAGTTTTTATGTTTTCCCTAGGAAACCCCACTAAATTTTCTGAGGTTAGAGGGATTTAGGATCTAATTTAAGAGATTAAAATGAATAATTTTTTTATTACCTAGTATTATAATGACACTAGGCTTTCTGAGCCTTAATTTGTATTTAATATATACAAATGTAAAAAATCATGTTATAATATGGGTAAAAATTCTTGGGTTTTTATAGTGTTGATTAGCGGAACATTCCAGTAATTTTTCAAGATAAGGAATATAATCCATTTTTGAAAACCATTTTGATTATTATTTTTATAGAATAATATTCTTGAATTTCGATGTAGTATATAGTGGGTGATATAAAAGGAGTTATATCCATGTTTAGATAGAACAAGTGAATGCTCCTCTATAATTGTTGTACCAATGGGTAATAAGTATAAAAAATTTTAATTATGAATTGAATTGATAAATACATATAATGAAACAATGTTTCATTTATTTAAAAATGTATTGAAACTCCCAAGGGATATTATTGGAAAGTTAGAACCCCTTTATGAACCATAATAAATGACATGAACATATTGTTTTACTGGAAACAATAATGCATAAATTAACATGTTAAAACATGATTGAAACATATAGAGTCAGATATTTTGAAATAGTTATCATTTTTAATTAATTTCATATATGATCATAGTTTATTTTTTAAATTTTTTATTAATTAATGTATTCCCATGCTATTTTTTCATTATTCTATTTTATGGAGCGGAATAATATAAATTTTTCCAACAACAAACAAGATTGGAAATCTAAGGATTTCCAAAATGAGATATCTAAAAATAAGGTGGAAGCTTGAAATAGCATGATATTTTGATCAATTTAGAAATATATTTATTAGATGTTAAATAGACCATAAGACAGGTTAGGATCCCCCACTGGATGTGGTTTATGTGTCCCTTACTTGTTTAACAATTAATTTGTTCAATATAGAAATGTTGAGACAATTTGGAAATTCATGTTGTATATTTTTATGCTTAGATCTTCATTTGAGATCTTTGACCTGTATTACATATGTCAACCTATGTGTGGAATATTATTTAACTAAATATATCTCTTATTTTATTTTTATATGTATTGAATTAGAGAATAAATTCATGTAATATATGATTTATGAAGGCAAATAACCTTATTGATTAAGCTATAAACCGATAGGTCATTCTTATAATGAATGTGTTCGTGTTTCCTATTAGATGTATCTAGATGAAACATAGTTTGAGAAAGTTTAGAGGGGTTGGATTTTTGGTGATGTTTGGTATAGTCACATATTAGTTTCATCCCAATTGAATACCCATCCACTTGTTGATATAAAGTATAGGTTTTTGTTTGAGTCACGTTGATTTTATATCCCATAAATTTGTTACTACTATCCCCAAAGGGAGTGGGGTGGTGATTAATGATATATTGGTCCCTCCCCTAATGCTTTTGGTGCCTATTTTGTTGATCTTACATCTCACCATAGTGACTCCAATAGAAAATTTATGAATTATTTCTATTAGGAGGAAGGGGATTCGAATATTTTAGATGTTTTTTGGGTCCTCCAAAATATTTAAATGACAAGAATGGTTAGTAAAAGGATATAATGGTCAAGCTAAGATTGTTCATTTGTGTAGGGTGTTGATAGATTGGGGTCATTAACGGTAAACAGATATCCCAAATATGGTGTTGTGTCCCCTCAATATGTGTTCCAATTAGGAAATAGAGACTTTATGTCCTGATGTGAATTTTGGAGATGCTGGAATCTCTTGGATGTAATTGGCCGAATAATTTCTTCCATAATGAGAGGATATCGTGGGATCCAATGAGGCTAATGGTTTGAAATAATTAATATCAATAAATTTTAAGAAACAAGGCATGATTGATGATGTAGGTTAGGTGATTGGAACAAATTTTTTCTCCAAAAGTTATTATTGAAAATGGAAATTATATAAATAAAGGAGATATTTCTACATAATAATGGGATAAGGATCAACGTTTCAAATGGAATTTCCATTCATTTAGGAATAATAGGGAGAATCAATCTATGTATTCTGGGATCTTTTCATCAAATATTATGAATTAGACAATTAATCAGATGATATACCCCTACATTAAAAATAATATGTCGAGTATATCACTTGTAATTCATGTGATCCCATACTAAGTAGTGGATAAAATATATTCTGGTGACTTGATCTCAACAGTAGCCTTAGACTCTACCATTGTTTCTATCTTCCACTTGACATGGATTAATTTTTAGATTTTTTTGGTGAGATTAATAGATGTGTTTCTGGATTTATTAATGTCTTATGGAGGTTAGAATGGATTTTTTGGAGTCAGGATACATGGTTCATTGACGTTGGAATTAGACTAGTTGTTTTGTCCTAGTTTTTAATATTTTTTGGAAATGGTTGTAGACATTTAAATAATTACCTTTTAGTATTCATAAATACTATTAATGGAAGGTCATAGAATGGTTTTATTAGCGTTAATTTCACATTACAACTTCTAGGTGCATCATCTACTACACTCACGTGCGGCTGAGTTGTATGGACATGATCTGGAATGCCAAAAAAATTAATATATGATCCATTTGTTCTGCATTGTGGGTATTTTGATTCTAAAATCAATATATTTAAGTTATTATAATTTATCATGGGAACTAATTCATATGTTTTTGTTTGTAAATATCAATTGGTGTGTTTTCTAATTAGTTTTTTATTTAGTTCCGACATATCAAAATAAAAAATATTTTCCAAAAAATAAAAATATATTTGGCCTAATATATTCTATAAACTCCAAAGCTTATAAAAATAGATTGTTGTGAAATCCATTTATCTCACGGAGGAGATGCTGATCTAGGTTGAAAACTATTTAAGAACATGATTTACAATGAGGATATTGATTCCATGGAAGGGATAGAAAAAAACAAAATATTTTTTCAAAAATATATTCCTTGTTATTTCCATATAAAAATATAGAGGGAGTTATTTTAAATAAAAAAAATAATAATATTAGTAAATATAGATATATGAGTAAAACATTACATGGATTTCATGATATACCTATCGATTTGTCATTTTCACTGAATGTTGGGTTAACTACTTCTGTTGTGGGATAAATCCTAGTATTCAAAAATATATGGTTATTTGATACATTAACAGCTATGAAGGGATTGTGCATTGTTCTCTTGGGTATGATAAAAGGATTGGTGACTCATATTTTTATCATGGGAATGAATATAAATAGCATATAATAGATTTTTGTATTGGTGTGATGATAAAAAAGGCTTATTATTGAAACATAACCCAAAATACCGCATGTTAAATGTGTTAAAAGAGGCATCCCAAAAACTATCTAAAGGGATCCAAGATATTCTTCAAGCATGCGAAATAGGGGAATCAATATAATCAATGTAGACAAGAGGGAAATAATATATATTGTTTAATGTAATAAAATGAGGTTTATATCAACTTCCAACCTACTATATAGTGTTTCAAAATCAAGTAATAATGAAATTATTTAATCTAATGAACTAAGCCTAGTGTTGTTAGATAAAATCAATAGAAAAAACAAATATAGGAAAGAGATCATGTAAAAGAACTTGTAATCACTACTACTATGGTGGATAATGACAATGATGTGGTGATATATATGCTTCTTAATCATTCAATAATATAGAACACACATTTTCATTTTGATATTATTGATTCTTCCATATCATGCATGTTTAGTATAACTATTCAATCCCCACCTCATACCATGGGGTTTGTGTCTCTATGAGAATAGAAAATGAATCCATTATCTTACCTAAATTATATAACTCATCTATATTAAATGTTTGAAAATTGAATCTCAATTTAAATATCATTTGAATCCCTTGGTTGATATTGATGATATATTGCGAATTGATGGGTTATCCTTGTATAAATTCAATATTAACTATCAGGAGAGGGATATTAGTCTTCATATTTCATGTGACCATCCGATCAGAGAAACATAATGGATGAGGATATTTCTCTCATGGATTATTCTTCTCAATAATTAATATTATTGAATTATACTAATGAATATATAAGTAAAATGATTTAGATGATAGAGAGAACCATACCTACTAAGATAACCATTATAAAAGATTTTATTGGAGTTTTACCTATTGATTTGTTTGGTCTTCCTCATGATTGATATGTTGAGTTATAAATCAATAATTTACTTGGATATCATCCCATTTCCAAGAATCCTTAAAGAATATCAATTGTTGAGTAAGAATAACTGAAAATGAAGATAAAATCGAACATGGGATTGTGTATTATAAACATGAGATCATAGGTTGATGTTTCATTATATTTTACCAAGAATAGAGATAAATCAATGTAACTCTATTTTGATTATTGGAAACTCAAAAAAAATGAAATTTATCCCCTTCAATAAATATATGACTTTTTCAATCACCTATGCAGGTCCCAATATTTCTCTATTGTAGTCATTGTTTTAGGATATCACTTATTTTAGGGAATGAAGGAATATATTCACAATAATATGTCTTAAACAAGTCAAGGACACTATGATTTCATAGAAATTCAATTTATAATCACCAATTATCAATAAATATTTATGAACATAATGAAATGAGTCTTTATATGTTACATAAAAACATTAATTGATGTATTTGTTGATGTTATTCAAACATGCTCCCAAATCAAGTAGGTGAATGAGAATCATTTGAATACAATTATTATGACATTACAAAATGAAAACTAATAATTAATGTATATTAAAATATTGTTCTTGAAAAAGTTGGTATCTTCATAGGGCATGTTATCCCTATAAAATGGAAATCAATGGACCATTCATTGGAAAATTCCTATTATAATTCTACAGGACCCTCATCTTCAATGGAAATATACTATTTATTTGACCAAGAAGGGTATTGCTTATGATTTTTCCGAAACAACATTGTAATTTTAAACCACTTGACTATGAAATCTATTAAGGGAGTAATGTTTTTATCGAGTGATGATTGATATGATAGATTTTTGGATTTGAAAAAATGAGGATTATCACTGCATATTTCCTTAATATGTAACCTAGTGGGGAAATTTTCATGATATATTGACATTCATCAATGAAGGGAATGTGATGTGTGCTAATATAAATGGTTAATGTGATAGTATATGCCTCCACATAGTTGAATTTTCATGAACAGAATAATCCAATGCATGATCTGATGTTTGTTTGAGCAATCTTTATTTTGAATATATGGTGTAATTATATCAATGGGTATATGTGGGAGATATATAAGAATCATATGAGTCATAAATATATATTAAATAGATTAATATTCTCTATCCAAGAAGTCCAGATCTAATCATGGACTTTGACTTCTCCATCCACTACCATCCAAAGAATGAAAATAATGTGACATTTGCACTATGTAGAAAGGAAATCAGATCCATATAAGTAATGATAATTAAAAGGTTTCCAATAATCATATTCATAAAATAGATGGATAAGTGAATTCTAAAGGAAGGAATATCATCATTCATTTCCCAAATTTTTTTTAACCATCCCTTTTATAGATGACAATGAAATATCATTAAGATTGTGTGAAAATTCATGATTAGATGGATGATATTAGAAAATGGAAATACATAGATTTTATAATTGATGTTGAAAGATTTGTAAGATTTTATTTCATTATTATATATAATATAAAATTTGGAAACTAAAAAGGTGTTCTGGAATAATTCACCAAATTCAGCCTTTAGTGCTTTCTATGGACCGCAGAATTCACTTATAGAAGAGGTGTTGGCATTTCTCAGGTCCCTCTCACTTTTCCACTCCAAATATAGTACATTTTCCACTATTGAGGCAGATTCAGGATTGTGTGGAGCTCTCTCATCGGTACCTCTTCCTCACCTTGTCAAATTACTTACTTGATCCGAATGTGCAAGGCCCTCCTCTTCGGCAACATGGAGATGCTCCATACGTGGCATGAGAATAATTGTGTGGCTAACTTCATGACCCAATTTTATACTAAGGAATTCCCCCTCATTTAGTTTTTTTCCCTTGTGCCACTTCTCACTTGTGGGGAGGCCCATGTTATCAGTGATGCTCTCGGTCTTCATTTCAACAGGACTCCCTGATTTTTACTTCTTTGGGTTCCCTGTATGAAATAAAATAAAATGCTTATTTGTGGATGGGATAATATAAAAGGTAATATCACATAATATACATCAATGAATCTTTTATTTCATTACATGGAGGATGATAGGAAAATTATAAGGGGATAATGTATCCAATACTCATTCCAACATGGAAATAAGAAAACTACAACATGGACATTGTCACTCAACATCCAAATACATTGATAGGAAATAATTTTCTATAGGTTGTGTCGGATAACCGAATGATGAATACTCACTAAATTAATATTCTAGAGGGTATATAACTCAATTAAATTCCATGAGTATTTATATATATATCATAGAATTTGTGAGGGAGTATGGAACACCATTATAGAATGAATATGATTGAGATAGATGATTTTCATCCATGTTTAGTAAATGTCTCTAATATGATCTAAACAAATAGTTGAACATCATTTCAGCTTATCACCCCCAAAATTAAATCCAATATTGGTGAACTATCTAGAAACTTGTAGAAATATTGTGGACATTCACGATTGTGATGTCCCATCTCAGTTTCCACTAAATGTTTTCCCGATTGAGGTGGTCACATGCCCTCTAGAATGCCTATATATACACTATAGGATTCCAAATTTTATTTATAGAATATAATGCTACATTTGGGAGACTATACCTTCCTAATAAAATATTTTTCACAACAAAATAATGATTTTAGTTAATAAAAGAAGCATAACACAGACAAGAATGGATAAAAACATCCAAAAACTATAGTTAAAATCACGAAAAGGATGTATCATATAAAACATGTTTATGACATGTCTCTATAAAAAATCCATATAAATATAGAGAAACTGCAATCTAGTATAATAGTTTAATCAAAACAAAAAAGGCTATAATTGAACTATATCTAGATTACATCTCAAGCCATAGCTTGGTCAAGTTATCCACTAATCCTATGGACAATATATCATGAATCATAAAGTTGAAATTTTATCATGTACAACCCTACATCCATGAAGTCTTTCCAGCTAAGCAAGAACTACCTGAATAGGGTTTGAGATAACACTCAGTAGTCTAACACTAATGGTGTCTATAACAAGTCCTATTAGTGCGTAAATGTTGAAAGAGTGTACAATATATAATTGTTTTAATTGGAATACATGTATATGTGATTTTGTTTGTTCTATAAAGGAATCATGTTATCCAGAATCCATATCATGAGTTATGTCAATAAAGCATGGTATGAATAAATAATAGTGGATTATCCCATTTAATTATGTATGAGGACTACATGAGCTTAGATCTAAGAAGTGATAATTCCAAAGACATCAAGTTACGCTATGTATATCATGATAACAATATCTAATGACTATAAATGTACAAAGAATAATTGGATGTCACGGAACCCATGGAAAATATTTCCAAAGAGTAAAAAGGTACTAGGAATCCAAATAGTTCATCAGATTATAGGAGTAGTAATGTCTAAGGAAGCATACCAAATCATTTGAAACAATTAAACTACATCCATGAATTATAAATTTCCCAATAATACTATTGGGTCATATCAAATGATTATAAAATTCCAATACATCATAACAAGTCATTTAGTTAGGATATAGTGAGTGGTAATTTCCAAGGAATCCAAGTAATCAAGATCCATGGTGTAGAAATTTCCAAAGTCATCTAAATTGGTCGATAGTGCCATACTGTGAAGAGAATATCAAAATCATAAAAAATATATGAGTTCATCCATCCTATTCAATATTTTTGATATAATATGATAAAAAAATTAAATCACATTTACAAGGATGTGTGATACCTATAACAACCATTGATTATATTTAATAAGTATCCCACTATAATTAGTGGGATCCCACACCTTTCTGGTGGTCAAAATATGGCTAGATTGAAGGGATCACCCCATGGGTGTCCTATTGTTTTGGTTAAAAAACTGATCTTTTTAAAAGATAAACTAATGGAAACCTAAAGAGGTTCTGTTAAAAAAATACCATTTTATCAATTTAAAACATATGCCTAACCTTGTCAAACATGTGGAATAATTGAAATAATCTTTAAACCACCAAACAATGAGAGAAAGGGTATAGAGAAACAAACTCAAGCTTTTAAAACCATCCATATCTATAATTAAGTATTCATTTGTCCTATACCATGACAATAATTAAAGATGGGCGAATGACCTGAAAATAGGAAAGATTTGCATGCATCAAAATATCAGTGTATATAAGAGGAAAAACATGTAATGTTGAATGAATAACTTATGGGTGGATATCTAAAGAGATATAAGACAGGTTAATCAGAGGATAGATTAGGGATATTAACCAGATCGTATATCAATGTCGGACAATCTAATCCAATGGGAGATGATGTAGATAAACACTAAAAATAAAGGAAATAAGTAGGATCATAAAAATTAAATTAATTAAGGGAAAATGGTCATTTTACCAATAAATACATGGTATCATGTTTAGGCCTATGATTTTTCTAAACCTCATTCCAACCATGATACCATATCCCCCATATTATGGAACACGCATATTTCATGAGAGTTGTATTGTAAACCATGAAAAAACCATGTGATTTTGTAATGATAAATATTTAATGAGGCTTCCATGGGATTTCAGTCCTAGATGAATGGTTTAATAAAATAATGAAGCCCTAGATATAGCTATAGACCACCCCACAAGGATTGTAGAATCTATAAAAACTGGATGGTACTATTTCTACTTACCACATGAACCTACTAATCTTCCCAAAAACTGAGCATCCAGGCTCCACAATATCTATTCACATCTTGAAAACACTCATGAATTATTTAGTAATCCATATTGGGAATAACCCGTTTATTCACACTATTATTACTGAAAAATAAATCATTTCATTACTAAATGAATATTTAATTTGTTATGAACATCCCACATTAATGAATTTTCCTTGATGTTTAAATCCATGGGTTGTAATGAATCATATTTGAATTACACTATCTTCAAAACATGTATCTTGGACTCCCTATCCATTTTATAGTATTTCATATAGTCGTACTTCCATAGAAACCATAATAATGAAATTTACTGGCCTAAAATAAACTAAATCCTCTAATCAACCATATTCATATGATACTTCTCAATGGATGCAATGGAATATAACTCAACCTCCTTGAATGAATAACATGAAATGGATAAAAATAATATTGAATAAGATGAATTATGTGAAAGATGTCATGCATGGCTTAGTACCTCTATGGTAATATCAAACAATGGGATACCATAATCACTGTATATAGAATATCGAAAGGAAAAACATAATATAGTGACAACAACCCCTTATTACACATCGATTTTTTCCCATACGTATTCATACAAACATGGAAACATGATTTATGACCTCAATCTATAGGGTTCATTGACTTCTGGTGGCATGTGACATCAATATTGACATGGTTGTCATCAAGTGTTTCCTAGTAAACTTCACCTACTATATAGTCTACTGAAAAAGATGAGGTCCAATTTTTGTTGCCTCTCCTACCTGTAACAAACAAATTAGTGATTGGTATATCCTTCCATATAAGGACTCAAGCAGATCCATCTAGATGGTAACCTAATGTTTTTAAATGAACTAGATTAGGAGTATATGTCTCTCCCATGAACCCCTGAGATATTTTATTCCATCATGAATCATGTCCTCTAAAACATGAATTACACGCTCTAAATAAACAATATTCTAAGAGTTATAGGACATTATCCAAAGCACTTATGTACCAAAGGCCTTCTAAAACCCCTTTAATAATAATGAAATGAAATAAGAGTCCCAAGGAGAAAAAATTGAATGTGAATCTCTATGATGGAATATGATCTCCCTAACATATAGCTTCCCTATACTTTCTACTAAGAAATCATCATTAATAAGAAAAAAAGTAAGATACCTTATTCAAATTATCATCATAAACCCACACATTATCATTTCCTTTAGATGATCTATAAAATAAAAACGCAAAATCCATTCTGACATCTTCCCACTTCAACTCAGTAATAGAAAATAGTTGTAAGATTTTTTCTATTAATAATGTTTTTAATTATACAAATAATTAATGGAACAGTTAGTAATAAATCTAGCAATCTCATATTTCATAAAATTCCACCGATACTAGAAATTTATATATTGATACATGTTGGTGATATAGGGAGTTACTGCTATAGATGATGCTTGATATTCCAACATCAACTCCTCTATTTTGTCTGCTAGAACCATGAAATGACCATGCATACATAGAACTTAATCCTTACAAATATTCTAACCAGGAGGTCATTCATCACATTTGAAACTCTCTAAATGAACAAATCCCTCAATATCTTATATCTATAAAATCCTTGTATTATCCAAATTAGTGGATGTAACTACTATATACGATAAAAAAAATTGCCCAAGAATTTTATGTACTTCCATGTAAATAAATTAAAGTATATCTTTAAGCAACTACTCACAACGTGCCTCAAGAACCACATGTATCTGATTACTTCTACTTAATGAATTATCTACTACATTAACCCTGCTAGGAATATATGAAACATTTATGTAACATGAATTTTAGTATTAAACCCACCTTCACTCCATAAGATTCAGACCACATTGAGTTAATATATAAATGAGTATTTTTTTTCCATCTACTTCACAAAATTTTCTCAATGTATGTTAGTCCTACAAAAATAAAAAGCAGAAATGATAATGTCTATCTTGAGATTTTGAATCAGATAATTTCCATATGGTGGTAATAACAGAGAATACCCATTTTCCATGAGTCACTCATATTTCCTCAGAACTAATCCTTGAAAGGTAATTAATGCATCAAAATATATAGTATAGCATCTTCCTGGATCTCGAAAAACCAGGATCGGTTCTGATGTTTCTCTCCCATTCTACTCCTGATACTCTATCTCATTGGATTATTACCATTTAAACATCACACCCTTCATTGTCAACCTATTAATAGTTTTTATGAGGAATATGAAATCCTGTATATATTTCCTGTAATATCCAGATAGTCAGAAGAAACATTATATATCAATGATGTTCTATGGATGTTCCGAATAAAATATTTTTGTCTCCTTATCCGGGCTAATTATTACTCTATACTCTAAGATAATATGACCCACTAAGTGTATCTCCTTGATCAAAAAGAGTATCATTATGGGAATATCATATAAATTATTCTATCTAATTGTATCTAATATGATCTAATGATGTTTATAATGGTAATTTCAAGTGTGACAATTAACCAACTTTTCATCCATGAATACCATGAATATAAAATCATGATACGGATAGAAAACTCAATTAATCATTTTCATAAAAACCACTTTAAATTTTTGAAGCCAAACAACATATCTAGATAATAATAAAGATCATACCTGCTACAAAATTCAGTATAATGTATGTATATTGTCCTGTCAGGAAACAGAAGATAACCCAATCACAGATCGATCATTGAAAACACTATAGACCCATAGAGTTGTTGGATTAAATAATATATGTTGGGAAAAAAATTGTGTTTATTAAACATCAATTGGTTCAATTTTAGGTAATCCACAAATAAACATATATTTTTATTCACTTTTCTTCACAAAAATTATCGGTAATCCATTTAGATAGGTATTGGGTCATAAAAAAATTCTGTTTCAAAACCATATAAATACCTCATAAACTCCTAAAATTTCGTAGTAACCATTATTTAAAAAGAAGTTGATACATGGGAATCTCATTGTTGTAGCACAATTGAAAAAACTACATCTATATCATGAGGTTGAAATTAAAATTAATCCATGAAATATGTTAATGAAAAAATCAACCATAAGATGGAAATCATCCAACTACACACCCCAATCATCTAGATATAATCTAGAAATTTTGGTTTTCATCAAGCCTAGATAACAATACAAAAGTCTTGATCATATCTTCTAAACATTCCATTCAACATTGTCATTAAAAATTCCACAATACAGTGATGTGGAAGTCACTCTAGGATGATAATAATTAACAATAGAATGATTGTTAAAAGAATATTCCATCCTGATGATGTTGTCAAACCCTATTACATTGATTAAAATGGACCCCCAAATGGGGTGACACCCGCATACCTCAAGAGTGCACTCCCAAAACATTCATACAATCTCTGATCTGATCCCAACCAGAGTATCTTGTTTCATAACACCAATATAAAACTGGACATTTAATTTGATGAACAGTACAATGCCAAAATAGGATTTATTAATAAAAAACTATTTCAAAATTAGTAAACAATAACATACTGTCTATTGGAATAATACATATTAGATTATAAGTCATAGTAATCTTTTCCTCAGGTATTAGTATCACTATATACAATTTTTCTGAATTGAAACCCTGATATATTTTCTAACAACCATGTGAAGGTCTACTTTGATGGTGATGTGTGTTTGGTGACAAGATAAAACATCCATGGTCACAACATCGGTATGATCATCCTATCACCCTCCATTAACCTATAGATAAAGAATCAAATGACCCCACTATAGAATGAATAGTCATCACAAACCATGTCTTAGTTGCTGCTGGAGGAAATTTTCTGAAAAACTATTTTCCATGGCCCAGTGATCCACATTATTGTCTGTCAACTAGGTATTTATCACACTTGCTCTTCATATGCCACTACATCACAAAATGATGACATAGAACCCAACTACCTATACTCATGGTTTAGTTGGTATTCCCCTAATGAGAGACCATAAAATGTCACATCCTTCCAACTAAAAGTGATCCACTATGTTGAGAAGCTGATCTTCCCAGCTATACAGCCAACATTTTCTGTAGGTTATTCATTGTAATTCATGCATGATTTACTTTTACTGATACAATAACAACACAGACTCCATTAACATGGGATTATATTTCATACCAGATACCATATTCAAATATCTTATCTTTCGATAACTCCTCGCATAAGAAAATATGTGAAATCACAAGAGAACTTTAAAAGTTCATGAATAGTTCATAACTTATATCATTCCAATAACTAGGTGCATAAACACTCTAGATATATTGGACATTATCATCCTAGAAAAAATAGAGTAATATATGGATATCATGAAATCCATCCATGATATTAAATGATGATGACCGGTATGATTAATCACGACCCACCATCTCATAGAGTAATCCAGAAGCATATATTTCATGATCTTCACTATCCTATTAAGAGGAGTATTGAGATTCTTGAAAAACAATATCATGGTATCTTTATATGACTCTATAGATTGTGGTCTCCCATACCTCCGAAATGTGGGATAATGATTCTATCGAAACTAACACTTCATCTATTACATAGTTGAGGTAGGACACATATACACCTAAACAATATGTAAATGACATAGGATAACCTATCAGAATTGGTAATCAATACCCATATCTAGAATACCTGAAGGTTCTACTGGTATCCCAAGTCCCACCAATAATATATAATGGTCATTTCCACCTTCTTGGATCGTCACTAGAGGCCATATTGTGGAATATATCTACAAATTAAATAAATGAACCAAAATAATGTACTGATAATAAAATGATCCAAGATACATGAATAAGACTCGTTAAAACCTTACTATAATAAAATATCACCCCTTTTCTACTCCAAAAGCTAATTCTCTGTAATTAAGGATCAATATATTACATATAAGGGCTTTACTAAATCCCGCTACTACAGTCTAGTACAATTTAATATTTCTATATCATGTTATGTGTTTTGATAAGTATAAATATCTTATTTCATGTTATAGAGGAATTCCCACTTTATATTTATTTGGAAACTTTATTTAATGAAACCCTTTTCATTTCAGAATTCATTATTTTTTCTATTCAACCTCATTTAAAAAAATTATATCAAACGGTTGAATTTTATTGATCACCCTTTTAAAATTTATAAGGGACCAATATACTTATAAATGAATTTGTGGTGACTATTTATTACCAACAATATCATGTTCCATACCATGAAACCAATTATCCATTACTCAAAATTATATTTTTTACAACAAGAGGTGGTTGCATTAGCCAATTTAGAGAAACACTATCAGGTTAATGCGGGATATTCAAGAACAAACTATGTGTCTCAATTCAATGAAATAAGTGTTCATAGAAAAATGACTTCATCATATAACTCAATCTTAATAATTTCATAAATTCATAAAATTCATCATATATGGAATGAAATATGTATGGAATTTGAATTACCTATGTTCCTAAAATGATGAATGATCAATTATTCCATTCTGTATCAGGCCTAGGACAACATATATAGTTCAATGATAATAATGAAATCACACATCATGTGCGTCACCCAACAGTAGAATCAAATACATTGTAACAAGTGCAAATAAAAACATCAAATACCTTAAACATAAAATTTGGATTTTATCTGTAAATGGGTTACTTACAGCAATTCATAGCTAATTACCAAATTCAAATATATTCTATTCTCCATTCTAATTACATAAAAAATAAGTAATAGTAATGATAAACTATGATACCACATTGTAATGTCTTGACCCATGAGTTACTAAATAGTTTCCCAAGACAATGGGTCAGATGGATGCAATCACACCTCCCCATACACCAAAGGAAACTGACTAGATTGTTGGTCTATGATGCTATTATTAGGAGACAACTTGATTTTAATAAAAATGTAGCACAATTGAATAAAGATAATTTTCAATAGTTAAAGCATAACACTAACCAAAATGGATGAAAAAATCTATAAAAGAACAATATTTATCAATCCATGGATGTGTTATATAAAAAATGTATATGAAATTTATCTATAACAGATGATAATAATTACATCAATGAAATAATCCATTACAATAAATGTATCAAATGTCAAAAAGATACCAAAAAGGAACTATCTATATATATCATAATGATTCATAGCTTGGTCTTGTGCTCCCCTACTCCCATGATCTATTAAGAAATCATCATAAAGAAAGTTATTTCGCAAGAACCTAATATAATTCATGATTTTTATCTGGGAAACAAATTAATTACTACATAGGACATGACATAACACTAAATAGACTTCCACCAATCATGTCTACAACATTACCTATATATGTATATTGGATGAAGCAGTTTTCAGTATACAATAGTCATAAAATTGATACATGTATAAGGGACATTGTATAGCCTATAAAGGCATTGTGTGATTTGGAATCCATTTAAAAAGGGATATCTGTAATAAAAATTAACTAAAAAACAACTAAATATGTTGTGGAAACATGTATCATGACAACATGAGATATAATATAAGGATATTTAATGTATAAGTCATCTTGGAAAGCTAATAACATCAAGTAAACATGATATTTGGATTCGGATTATCCATGGCATCATAATGTATCATGTAACCCAAGTCAAATTGATTGAAGGAGTGGATATTTCCAAATAATACGTACCGATCATCATATCCACAGAGTCAAAATGAATTCCTAATTGATCATTAGATATACGGATTGGTAATGTTGAAGGATTCCAAAATGTCAGTTGAAACAAGTAAACAATATCCATGGAGTATAAATATCCAAGGAATAACTTTGGGTCTGATCAGAGAACTAATAATGTCCATGGAATCCTAATAATTCATTTTGTTTTGATCCTTAGAGTGGTAATGTTAAAGGAATCTATGTAATAAGGGTCCTCACCATTGAATTATCAAAATACATCTAAATTGGTAGATAATTTCATATCGTGAACACAACCTCATAATCATAATCAATCTATATGTTCTTCCAAATCAGAACACATTTTACATATAATCCATTAAAATCATTTAATTAAATTTCATACGATAAATGATCCCACACGTAATCTTTTTTTTTAATTTAACAAATCTTCTACTACAATTGGTATTCTTGCACACCCCTCGGGGTGGTAAAAACATGGGAATATACAAGGTCAAACCCCATGGGTGTCCTACGTTGAGGTTGAAAACCTCTCACCATTTATATATAATATAAGTGAAACATACCGAGGTTTAATAAACATAATTATATTATTTTATCAATTTAGGAGGAATACCATGAAAATTTCAAGTGTAACGAATAGTGGAAGATGGATATAGACCATCCATCATTTATGGAAATGGTATATATCACATACAACAATTTTAGAGAACTCTCTAAAAAGAGTATTAGAAATTTTTTGGCCTACATCAGGATAAAATGAATGAACTAATGAATTCCATAAAAATAAAGAATAATATATCTCACCAAAATAACATCATTGATAGAAAGAAAATTAGGAGAATATTATATGGAATGAATAAATCACCTGTAGCTATCCACCGAGACTAATTGTGGACTGGTTGGAGTCCCTATGGGGATGAATATCTAAATCGTAGCTCAAGGATAGAGAATGATATCCAATGGAAGAAAAAATTGAGATCCACAAGAAATCATGGAAATAAGGAAGAGGGAAAAATTAACATAATTAACTGAAAAACTATAATTTTACCTCAATAGATGAGGTCATATGGTGTGGATGCACAATTGGAAAAACTTTGTGCCAACCATTAAACCATTTGTGCCTCTAAATAAAAACCCCACTGTTCATTTAAATGGATTGAAAAACCACCTAAAAACAATTTATTTTATACATAAATACTGTGAAGGTGGGTAATAGAGGCACAGAAACATGGCTGTATTGTTTCATGATAACATGTGCTAAAAGGAATTTCCATGGAACACCAACCATGTTTTGGAGAACCATATAGATATGGGTGTAAGGTTTCAACAAACCATATGACCTAGATGTTTCATTTAAAAACTGATATTTCTTGCTCTTTGAAATCCAAGACACCCCAAAATCATCTGAGACATATTTAGAAATACATATTATTTAAAAATTAGCTATTAAAACAAAAAATAATATAAAAAAAATTGTTCCCATACTCAATATAAATCCTTTATGTTAAATCAATTGACATCAATGGATGGTCAGGTTAATATATTCCACTGGTCTAATTCTCATTCAATAATTGTTTCCACTAAATAATAAAAATGGTTATATGTGAATCCAATTATGAGAATATATTTATTAAAACCATGTGTTGTGATGAATTTGGGGAACTCCCATTGTTGGGACCTAGAATAGTTGAGGTGTTGGTAATAAAGGTCAAGTACATTCACTAATACATTCTGACTCAATGGAAGAGCTACATTGATAATCATCAATGATATATGAAATTTTTGGTCATATGTAATGTGATTCTCAAAATTTCTCCTTGTAAGAGTGTAACGATATATTGAAATAATGGTAATATATTTAAAATTTTTGTCGGCCATATTTAGATTATATATCTCAATAAATCTGTGACCCATTGTCTAGAACTCACTTATTCAGACTAAAAAGTACAAATCATCTTCTAAATAAACCTATTAATGAATTAAAAAATAAATCCCACAAATTATGTAAATTTAGAGGTGTTATAGTTTGATAATGATATTTCTTATAAAGAGAATCTGGTGATTATCTTGGACCATAGAGATAATGTTATTTGAAACAAGACAACTCAACTAATGAAAGTACATTAGGGAAACCCTAAATACAAGGGGGTACATGGAAGAACCCATGAAAATTAAGTTCTCATTCCTATTTTCAACTGAATATAAAATAAGTAATATTATGGTGAAATTTAAAAAGGGTAAAAAATTTAACACTATGAGGTTTTAACAGAATAGTATATCTGATAGAGTATATAACAAGAAACACTAAGCCTATTAAAACCATTAACTAATATTATTCAAATATGTTATTTATAATGTAGCCGTTAAATTAGAAGCTATGAATATGATTAAATTAATTTTTTAAATATATATAAAGGTTATAACTATTATAAATATTTGTAAAAATACATGTTAAGTAATCAATCAATTTTTAATAAGGTCATTCTATTGCTAAAATTTACATTTCCGTAAAAAATGAGTTGAATTAATTTTTTGTGAGAAAATATTATGATTATTTTTAAAAACTATTATAATTTATTTTTATATAAATTATATCATTTTTATAAATTATCATTTAATAATAGTTTGTATTGACATTTTAAAATGTTTCTAAAAATATTCAATTTTAAATTAATCAGCAAAAATTATGGGGTTCTATAAAAATATGTATTTTATTTTAAAGTATATAAAAACTGTGAATATATATTTTATTAAATATGAAATTACATTATATCTTTATGAATAAATATAAAACAATTATTCTATTTAGGGTGAAAATTATAAATCAATTAGGTATAAAACAATTTTATACTTAAAAAGTGCTTTTTATGAAAACAAATTTCATTGAGTTTTTCATTTTAAAATTAATTTTTTTCATCTACTCAAATAAATTAAAAATTTGATAAGGAATTACATATTTTAAATTAGTATGATTATATTTGGTAATTATATCCCTTTTATTTAATTCATTATGAATAAAAACCATAGTAAATAACTACAGCCATGGTAAGGGTAAATCGAGTAAATAAGGTTTTAAATATTTCGACAATGAGAAATAAATGATCAAAGAATTTTTTTTTCATTTAAATGGATGATCATATAGAGGAAATTATCAATAATATTTATAAAATAAGATAAAATAGTTCCATATATATTTCATTTTGATCTTTATAATATCTAAGTAAATTAAAGATTTTTTTTTTCAGTTTTTACTTTTATTTTCTATAATATTTTTAGATAGGGACAATGAAATTTTATGTCTTATTATAAATACCTATCTAAATGATAAATTTTTTAATCATTTTAATTTATTGTTTATTATTATGGATGAAATAATATCCCTAAATTCATACAAAATATTTAAACAATATTTATTCAAATAATTGAAAAATTAAATAAAAGAATCTGAAAATATTAATAGAATTATAATTTTAAATAATTATAATTTCCATTGATTTTATTAGATAATAATATAATATAATTGAGGTTATATGTTTTAATATTATCATTATATTATTTTTATCTCATATTCTAAATAAATTAATAGTTTGAGAAATGATAATAATGTTATTTTATAATAAATAAAATTTTATTAATTGATTTTAATTTAAATAAATTCTTATATATGTCCAAGGGATTTCAATGTATTTATTTATTTATAAATTATTTACTTATTAATAATAATTTATTTTGTATCTATATTGACCCCTATATTGAAAAATAATATTTTCCAAGTTATATCCACA
This sequence comes from Viscum album, assembly GCA_963277665.1. NCBI lineage: Eukaryota > Viridiplantae > Streptophyta > Magnoliopsida > Santalales > Viscaceae > Viscum > Viscum album. The sequence continues at coordinate 1,707,211,185 of OY728165.1, read as the reverse complement.
AGGGTTAACAATGTTTTAAAAAGATACATGGTTAAAAAAATAATTTAAATTTTATAAAAAAATTTGGATTATATTATATTTATAAATCTGATTTATATTTTGTATACCTTATGGATTTTAATAATTCACTTATCATATCTTCTTTTTATACCATCCACTATATTTATATTAAATTTTTAAAATGATAATGTTTTATGTATTGTTTTTGTAAACCATTTTAATTCAAATAAGAATATAATGCTATGATAAAATGAGGAATTTTTTTGAACACATGTTAGACATCTGTTTTGTTATCATTATGTAACTGTTAGTCGTAATATAATACATTATTATAATATATTCAATAGATATTTCTTTTTGATGTGGTAATATGAATGTGGTGGGGGTGTGAGCACATTTAAATAATAACAATAGGATATAGAGTGACCCATATCAATTATGGGGCATTGTCTACTATGATGAAGGTCATGGAAGTGAGACACAACAAATGAAATTAACCTCTATGTTCATGATTGTTCTACACACTCTTATAGAATTTCCATATTCATATTCTGTTATATCATTGATCTTCAATGGTTATTTATCATTCCACTATCTTATAAGTCATGTATTTATTTAGGAAAAATTCTTAATTAATATATCTTATGTTGTGGAACATGACATATTTGATATGTTTTTTATGTTATGATTTTGTTTTCATAGCATTACGATTTCAATATTATCACTAATGGTTATGAATTGATTCCTCAACGGTTTACCAATATTTAGAACAAGAGATCTCCATTTATTATGTTTCATTTTCTCATTTTTATAAAGCTATTATTAATTAAGGTATGTATAATTAAGGATCTATGTAAAAGAAATGTTTTTTTTCAAATGAAGATTATATCTCATGAAAAAATTGTTTCTATATGTAATCATTAAGGACAGTAAAAAATTACACTTTTGGGGAATATATTATTGTGAGATGTATTTAATATTTATATTAAATGATGAAATATTAGTGTTACTAATGCATGAATTTCCATAGGTTGACACATCCATGATTTTTTTCCAATGAATTCAATTTTTTAATTTTTTCCTTTTATTTTTCAACTGTTTTTACTTGGAGTTTGAGGAGAAATGGAGTTTTGATCAATAAAATTTGTTACTCTATTTGTGTGTGGATAAAATAGAATGTGTGATAGCCCAAGGAAACCATTCACTAAGGGACATTGGCTTGGTCCAGGTTGCACGACCATGAACCATTAATCAAAAAACCATGTGGCCTCATTCCACTTTAATGGAGAGGGACACACAATTTCCGCACGGTTTGTAAAAACATGTAGTATAACCACAAAACCTATCAAGATCATTAAAAAAATATAATTTACCCTTTTTCGCCTCTATATTTATAATAAATCACCCATAATATGATCTATGATGAATTTAATGCCCTAATAGATCTTTCTAATACCTCTTGGACCATTTTAACTCTGGTATTTTGGTTTTTTGGGCCTTTTTTTCAATTCATAATGTTAATTGGTTTTACCTAAATTTAATCAATCTATAAGGGCTCCACTTCCTCCATATTTGGTTTTTTCATTTCGAGTGTGTCGGTTGCTTTAACAAGGGGTTTATCTTGAGTTTTATAAGGGAAATATTGATGTTTATTGATCGATAGAGCCTTTATATGGTCTCTCGGTGGTTGAGTTGTGGTTTCTCATTATGTTCCTAAGGATTCTAATTTTGAGGTTGGTTGTTACATTATTTTAAATTAATATAATTTTTTAGAATGATTTTATGTTTGATTAAATATTTTATATGGATTATTTTTGTGGGGAAATATTTTTGTCTTAAATTTTTTGACATTAATATATGATGAATTTTTATTTTATTAAAGAAAATTTCTTATATTTTAGATGTTACATATTTCAATGCATCTTGAAAGTATTTTATGATTTGTGAGAATGGCCCAAAATGTTTTTTCAAATGGATTTGAAGGTGGGAATGTGTTTAAACTGCGGTTTTCCAAAATAAGTGGGTTTTCATACATGTTATTTTTTTTTCTATGGAACAATAAATGTGGTTTTTGAATTTTTATAATTTATGTGAAACATGATTAAAAACTGGATTTTTAGTGTCAATGTATTTGAATGAGGATTTTCCAATGGATGTGGTTAGAATTCTTGTGTTCTCTTCATGTTGTCTTTCTAAATGGGTTTTGGGATTTTTTGAAGTGTTGTGTAATATATTTAAAAAAAATAGTGCACGTATAGATTTCAATGTTGGTTTTTAGATTAAAATTGGGGATTCATGATTATCTTTGATCGTTAGATAAATGTGAATTGTGAAAATGGTGATTTCATTATTTTTTTCATGATGCCTAGAAAGTGTATGTGAATGTGATGATTTATGTTCCTTGAGGAATTAATTTGAGCACAATTGGAATCCCAATTACCTATTTGGGCCAATATAAACTAGTACACTTGTTTATTCGGTGAGGCCAAGGCCCGGTATCATCAATAAGGATTGACACTAAAAAAGTATATAATTATCTAATATGATCAAATACAACTATTTCTATGATGGGATACCTTATTGTTTCACATTCTATAGGATATTTTTGGTATTTTCATATTATAGGAGACCAGTAGACCATGTGATTAATTCCCCTCTAGTGGGTTGTCTATGAGAACAATTTTTGTTATGGTTGGAGCATTTTTATCACTGAGGTACGATGTTTCTAAACTCATAATTGTTCTAGTTACATGTATCTATTTCAAATGGGATAACTTGTAGCATTATGCTGTTGTTGTGATACTTTTTTATGTGGTTCTCACTCATTGTATACAGTGGACCTTGTGTAAATTTGGTTTCAATTAAAGATTAAATTGACAAATGTTATTATTAAATATGTTATCTAAAAAAAATATTTCATTGAGATGTTCCAAGAAAATTATTTTAATTTTTATTATTAATATCTGCATCTTGATTTTATATTCTCATGTAATATCCTAGAATACTTCTTTTGGGTGATATCATATTGGACTTTTTTTCACACCCTACATACTACATATTGTTAATATATTTTTTTAAAGTCTTTTCCCGGTAAAGGATAGATATTTCATGGTGGTGGTAGTATTTCTAGTTTCTAGAGTAATATATATTATGAAAAATGTTGGTGGTGGTTTTATGGTGACTAACCTGTTGTTATATTGATATTTTTTAGTTTTGGGTATGTTGTTTCATTCTGATTTTTGTATTTTTGGATTTTTAATGATGTAAAATGTAAATATTGAATAGTTCTTCCTCGTTTTGGTGTGAAATTTTGTCATGGTTTGATTCTTATTTATTGATAATTATTTATGGTATTCATCATGGGTTAGTTCAGTTCCAAATGTACATTTTTGATACCCAAGAACTTGTTTCCAACTCGCAGGGATTGAGAATTTCATTTGGGCCATGCTAAGGGTCGAGTCAAGTGTCGAGTTAGACTGAACATCAGCATAGATCATGATAAAATTTTATCATATTATATTTAATTCTTTTGGGACATTTCATTTGGGAAAAGTGTCGTGATAAACCAAAGATGGGATGGTTTTGGTCAAAGGTTTTGGTTACAAGCGGGTGTCTGGGAAACAAACCTTATTATAAGATAAAAGGCATCATGGGATTTTAGTAATTTGTTTGAATTATCAAGTAGGCGAGACATACAGGCATCAAACTATGCATCGTCATCTAGTGAGGGTGGATTCTTTTGAGTATATTATAGTGTTTCTTATTGATTTTTTAAGAATATCTATGGATATCATTGAAATTGCTATAAAATTTTAATGTGTTTTTATTAAAGGTGGTATTGAGGGTTTTTCCTTGTGTTGTTTGAGTGTTTTTGTAAGATTCATCACCAGAGGCTTCCTGTGAAATTGTGTGAAGATCCTAGAGATTTATCTCCTCCTAAATTAACTAGAGACTAGTGGAAGTAGAAGTATTGGATAAGAAAACATTTGGATATGGAGGGTTCCTAGTCTTTCTCTGGTTAGGGATACCGAACCAGGTCCTGTAAAGGAAAAATCTTAGCAGTACTTAAAGAAAATGCATCATTTTTTATAAGGAATCATGGAAAACTAAGAAGAATATGAGTTTTTTGAAAAGTATGAGAGATTATTACTACTTTTGGAAACTCATGACGAAGTCAAGAGAAAATATGGTTCATTTATGTTGCGAGGTTTTGGTCAGAAGTGATGAGACTCAGTCGTGCACTCTAAAAAGCATGGAAAATTATTTGGAAGGAATTCATGGATGTATTAATGAGAAATATTTTCCATAATTTTTTGATATTACCATTAATCCAGAGTTTTTGATCTCCTCTAGGGAGACCATATAAAGATGGAGTATTCTAACAACTTTGAGAATTTGGTTTTTTAGGACGCATGGTCATTTTCATTGAGAATCTGAAGGCCCGAACGTTAGATATAGGGTTTCATCTAGATATGTGATATCAATTATTCTTTTTCATCTAGAAATCAAAATTTGACATTCTTGATTATGATATGATCCTAGAAATTGATAATAGAGTCATGCATGGATTTTTTGGAGTTGTTTCATTTGTTGGTAGTGGTAGTTCATCTAAGATGAATTGGAAGTGGGATATGTAGGAAAATATATGAGGTATTATTTTAAAATATCCCTCTATACTACCTTCCTCTGTGTCTTCAGGTTTGGTTCAGTTGTGTTCCATTAGTGTGGGAAGGAAGTCAACATGTGATCATAATTTTCATCTCCTCTTATACCTTTCCACTGATGAAAATTTATTGGGAACTTTCAATTATTTTTGAAGACTACATGCCCATTGAGGAGTGGTGCAGGATCTATAGAATTCAATTGGAATAAATTAATGTAAGAACCATCCATGAATGTGGATTTCAGTTTGGAGGTAATGATGAATGTGATGTATAGTCATCTAGGAAAATTCATCTTAGGTCAGAGCCGCAGGCTAGTGGTCATTGTCAAGATTATGCAGAAATATGGGACTGGTATATTGTGAATCAAGAACACATGGAATGAGATGTTGGGCATGCAATATTTTGGGATTCCATTCACATCACTGATCATTTTACTGTTTCATTGTTTGAAACTTCTTCCTCTATTAAATTCATCCATCCATGTCTTGTATATGTATTGAAATTGTCACTCGATCATATGCCTTATCTGATGGAGCTAGTGATGCCAGATGGTAAGAAGTGCGAACATAGATTATGGTGTCTATCTTTTCCACATATCCTATTAGGGATCAATTTGGATTGTATTTTTCTGTTTTTTTAGATGGACCTATTCAATGTGATCCTAGTAATGTATTTGATGGTTTGTTTTTAGGAGTATATCTATTGTTATCGGCAATGTGTGACTTTTTGCACCTAGGGGGACAACACAATTTTTCACGTTGAATTGAATCCTTGATCAGGACACATAGAATGTCGACTTCTAGAGTTATGAAACATTTTTTTACAAGATTTCATCACTCATGTTCGAGGGTAGTGATAATGATCTTGAAGATTGAATACATTTTCTGGTGGATCAGTTCCTAGAGGTACTTCTATATGATTTCATGGGTCTACTTCTAAAGAGGGATGTGGTGTGCAAAAAGTATTTGGCATCAGGAACACATTTGATATCTCTCCTCTCATACCATAATCCCTAACAGAGTTTATGTAATTGACATTATAATAGGAAAATATGTAATTCAAAGCATTCATTGACCAAAGAATCTCACTATAGGCCACCAGTTCTATTCTATAAGATGTTTGAAAGATATATGTAGTTTTTTAACAATTAACGAAATATGAATAATGTTAATATAAATAATATGTACCATTTCCATGTATCTATGAAATTTTGTATCAAATGAAAGTTGAAATGCGGTTATGTATGGTCCAATTCTGTTTCGGGAATCACTAGGACAGATTTATAGATTCCCATGTTCCTAAGATGACTTTCTAAAGTAGGTACAACATCCTTGAGTATTTTATCATTCCATTTTGGTTGAAAATTTATTTAGAGGTCATTATGTAACACATTTATTGGGTGTTTAATGAGTATCTCATTTAATTTTCCAGGGTATTCTTGGAAGACATCCTGGTCTACTGAGGGAACAAGGAGGATAATGGATTTTATCTAAAGATTGTGTTGCAAATCCTTCGAGACCATCATATCTATGAAATATTGTACACGTGAACCTTTTGGACCATGTTATCTAGGGTGTGTGATCTTGGAATAATGAGTTTTAAGAAACCCCAAGAAGATCATTTCAGTGTCCTCATGGAAGAATCCAATGGATATTATTAATACCAGTGGATTTTTGGCCACTAAAGGGTATTACAGGAAGTTTGTCTAATATTTTTCTAATATTTCTTCCTCCATGAGTATTCTAACCCTAAAAGTTGAAATGTATGATTGGATCCCATAATCTCAACAGTACTTTGGGGAGATTATGCAGTGGTTGACCAAGGCCCTATTTTGATGCTTCCTGAAACTGGAAAGGGATTTGTTGTATACTGGAATGCCTCATGTATGGGTCTTGGGATTATGATAATGTTGGATGACCATGTTGTGCAATATACTTCTCAATAACTCTGACCACATGAAAATAATATCCCAACCATTGACCCAGTGTTATCAGAGGTGATGAATTACTTTTAATACCAAGCGTCATTATATTTTTAGGGATTATTATTTTGTTCATTATAATCATAAAATATTAGATTATATTTTCTCTGACAATGAGATTAATTTGGTTGTAATATCATTGGGTTTATTACCGTCATGGGTTTTATTTTGACGTCATCTATATCCTAGGAAATATAAAGACAATGGAATATTTCGGTGGTTGGAAATTTCTACGGAATTTGTTGAATGTGTCTGGTGATTAGTGGACTTTTATGGGTCATTTCACCTAGTTTCATGTGGAATACAAGAAAAATAGAAGAGTTTTCTTCTTGGATAGTGTTCGGTATATACCTTCCCTTCATGAGTTGATTCTTCAATATAAGATTAATTTTGTGTTTCTTTAGTTTTCTATACTATTTGAAAATTGTGGGAAGATGGATTTTGATTGTTTGATGTCCCTTTAAATAGTTTTGTGTTTCAAGAGTCACTTTGAGGTTCTATTGTTGCGGTAGAAGGTGGTGATTGAGGATTTACAATAGTATTCGTGAGACATTTTTCATGGTACTGAAACGTTGTTTAATGACATGCATCATTAGTTTTGGGGGTCAGGTTTGATGTGGGAAACAATTGAATTTTTATCATGGTGTTATAATTTATAATAGGTAAAGGAAGAGAAAAAAGGCCCTCCAATTTTCCTCAGCTGCTACCCATTCATACCTAGATGTGGGACAAGATCACCATATATTTCATTGTCAGCAAAACTCGTACACTAGGAAGGGGGTGTTATTTTTGTAGTGATTGACTATTTTACCAAATAATCCAATTTCATTTGGATTAGGGAATAACCCATGGTGGATGTGTTGGGTTGCATATATATTGAAGAGATATGAAGCTTCATGATATGCCTTTGGAAATTGTTTCAAACAAGGACACATATTTCACCTCATGATTTTGGAAATTCCTTCAAAAGTAAATGGGGTCACCCGTCATGTTGAGTACGAAATAAAACCATTAAATGGAATGTCATATGGAACAGGGGATCATATCCTATAATACATGCTCTAGGAATGTGTAATGGATTAAAGAAGTTCATGGGAAATCCATTTGGGGTTGGTTGAGTTTCCATATAATAAATGTAACAAATAAATAATCCCAATGGCTCTCATTGAGTCACTCTATAGTGGGTCATGTTTGTATCATTTATGGAGTATTGGTGTGAGTTAGAAATCATTGTTAGAACCAAACTATGTGTAGTAAATGTAAAATTAAGAAAAGTTATTCAAGAGGAATTTATTGAAGTCACATCCTATTTATAAAAATTATTCAAATTATATTCATGGAGCTTTGGAATTCCCTACAGGTTAACAAGTGTTATTGAAGGTACTGACTCATTTGGGTCATTATCATTTTGGTAAGAATGAGATGCTAAAGCAGAGGTATGTATGACACTTTTAAATAACTAAGCGAAATGGTTAGGTGGAATACCAATTGGATTTTCCCACTTAGTTGAAATAAATTAATGGTGAGTTTGACATCTCTCATTAGAAAAATTAAAATCCCAATACATCTCATTTTTTGAATTGGGATGAGTAGAAGTTAGAGACTGATTTTTTGGTGTTTGATAGCCTAGTATAGATTGTGGAATCCCAGGGGGAATTCCATCATAAAAAGTCCATAACATTGGTCCATATCAATTTTCATCACGGTAGGGATGAGAATAATACATGGGAGATGATTTATTAGGTTGAGAAGGAGCACCCATTTTTGTCCCCTGGTCAGACCTTTAAAAACATTCAAAGAGGAAAATATTTTCATGGTGGGGAGAATTATCACATCTGTGATATTTTATTGGAATTTATTTTTTTATCATAAATATTTAATTTTACCCTTGTTTTCATTCGATTTTAGGCATAGATGTGGAGCGTTAGGGATTGACATCAGGTGGTGCATAGTTGACAGTCGGTTAAGAGAATCTGTATGCCAACCTAGGGAAATTGTGTTTCTAGGGACTATCACTTTATCGAGGATGTATGAATTATAAAAGGCCATGTATAATTCCCTATGAAACTATGTGGCATCATTCCTCTTAGATAAATAGGTAATCACAGTTTCTATATGGTTTGGAATCTCATTCAGGCATACCCTAAAACCTATCTAGTTCATTAAAAATTTGAAATTTACCCATTTACCTCTTTAGATTGAATCCTAAATCACCCATAATATGATCTATATTATATTTTCATCCTATGTATCCCCCTCTAAATTCTCTTGTACCACTTGATGTCAAATCATTTGGTTGGTGTTTCTTAGATTCTTCATGAAATAATTAAATAGGAATTTTTTTTCTTTATTTCATACTTCTAATGGGATTCCTCTTCCCACCTTTGGTTTATTCTTTTCCAGTAGGTTGGTTGACCTAATAAATGTTAGATAATGAGTTTTTTTGGGGAATATTAATGGTTTTTGTATGATTATGCCTTTATTGGGTATCATGGTTGGGAAGTAGTGGTTTTTCACTATATTATCTAAGTTTCAATGTGTGGGGTGGGAGGGTCCATGATTTGACATTTTTATATGGTTTTTGTATTAGTTCATGTGTGTTTAAATGTGTTATATGGATTATGTTTGTTGTGAAATATGTTTAGGAAATGGTTTGAAAAACATATGTGATGAATATTGGTTTTATACATTAAATTGGTTGTGGTTCATGTTTTCCATATTTTTTTTATTCTTAAAAGTGTTATTTTATTTTTCATTAACGTGTGAATTTTTTTTCAAAATGATTTGATGGTTTATATGTGTTTAAGGTGGGTATTAGAAAAATAAATTGGTGTTGTTGGATTTTGGATTATTTTTTACCATAAATGTGTTTGGTGAAATTTGTATGTGATGTGAAATATGTTTTCTAATGTATTTGGAATGTATATGGATTTAAAAGCGGATTTTCCCATGGAAGTGGTTTGAATTCTAGGGTGCAATCCATGCTGGTTTTTTAAATTGTTTTCAGGAAATTTATATGTAGTCCGAAATGTAATTATAAATTCGTTGTCCTTTGAATGGTTATGTAAGAGGTTTTGTTTTTTTAGGAAATGAAGGATTCCATGTGATCTTTTATCATTGGATCAATGTGAATCAGGAAAATGGTGATTCAATTTTGTCTTAATGATTATTATAAAGACCATGTGAAATTGATAATTTTTGTGTATTGAGAAACTAAATATAAGCACAAAGATAATCTTCTTTATCAGGGTGGGTTATCTAAAACTAGTACATGAGTTAATTTAGTAAGGCTAATAAGTAGTTTATTTAAGAAGGATCGACACTGCAATACTAAATAATCATGTGATATGATCATAGACAATTAGACCATGTGATGTGACACCCACTAGTATGTTGTTGATGGAAACACTACTGGTATTGTCTAATTATTGGAAACTAGTAGACTAGTGGATATGTTCCCCTCTTTTTGATCATGCATTATAATGTTGATTCTAATGATTGGAGTATTTTGATCATCGAGGTATTATTTTTCTATGGTTACACATTTTATAGATAGCTAGTGCTATTTCCCAAGGTGTTATATTATGACACGATACATGTTTTTTGATTCCTATGTGATAGGGTGATAACCATATGTATTGGTGGACCATGTATTCCATGTCATTTCCAAAAAGGTTTCTCTTGGGAAATGTTTTAATTAAAATTATTTTCATAAAAAAGTCCATAATATGTTCCTTGAATTATTTTTATAAGTTTCTTATTAAGATGTGCATGTTGATTTAGTACTTTAATGTTATAGTTTCTAGTCCTTCTTTGGGTGATATCTAATTTTGATTTCGATCACACCCTACATAAACAATTTTGTGTATGTAGATTTTGATATGTATGATCCATGTAAAGTGAATATATTCCATGGTGGGGATGGTGGAACTGGTTTCTAGTGTTCTACCTCTTATGGGATCTGGTGTTGGGGGTTTGAGGGTTGTAATCCTGTTGTTTCCTGATGATTTTTTAGATATGGTTTAGATTTTCACTTCCCATTTTGGTAGTTTGGATTTATGGTTACATTTGTAAAATTTGAAAGATGAATTGCTGTACCTAATTAGGGTTTTTATTTTTATAATAAAGTTATGAATATTAGTGGGAATTATATATGGTTGATTATCATGGGAGGAATAATTCCGTATTATTCATTCATGATTCTGAGGCTCTAACTTCCATCCAATGGTAATTGAGAAATCAATTCAGGCCATACCATCGGCTGGTTCAGGTGTCAACATGGATGAAACTCACGATTAGTATGAGAGAGAGTTTCATTTCGAGTAGGAAAGAGTTAATTTTTTAGATTAATTTTTGAGGGAATGGATGATTGAATCTAATTAGAACTATGTTAAATGATTGAATGGTAGTATAAGAAATGATTTCAAATTTTTATTAGTAGTAGTCACAATTTCGTATATATTTATAATATTGTTTATAGTTACATGATTTATCACTCTGAGTAATGATTCTTCGTTCTAAAACTATTGTTTTTGGTTTTTTCAATGGATATAAACTAGAGGAATTATGTTAGCCAAAAAAAATTTGGATTATGAAATGACAATCATTAGGGGAAAACTAATAGAATAGGTTTCGATATGAAAATACATATTTTCATTCTCATAAAACATTAGCATTCTATTAATCATGTTAGGACTCTAACTAATCAAATGAAGTATATAAACATCATTTAGTTATTCATGAGGTAATATCATCCTTCTTTTAGTGGTTCAGGCGATACACTAATTGCCTAGAAGTGGATCATTATAACAGATTTGATACATTTATTTTTCCAATTCATAATGAATTAAATAGTTATCTTGTTTTATTATTTGTATTTATAGAATGAACTGTTCCAACCTTTGTTTTTATGAATGATTTTTTTAATAAAAAATTAATTTCATTGTGAATCAATCATTTTACATAAATCCAAGTAAATCATTCATTACATGATACCCTATGATAGCATTCACAACATATTACATCATGTTTAATAAAAATTGGGATATATTTTAAATATTATTATTCTATCGTGACCATTATAACCTAGTCATTATTCATATATATATATATGAATATTAATTAATAAATTTAAAATATTAATTATAATTTTTTTCGTTAATGAATCCTAATATAGTATAATACAACTTTTCTTGTAAAGTATCTATTTGTTTCAAAACATTTAATATTATCAAATCATGGTTTTTATGCATTTTGTTAACAATATTTAAATTATTATTACTAAATAGTTATAAAATTAATTTTATAAAATTTATATTATTTTTTAAAGATGATTATTAAAATTAGCTTAGGGTGATTTGTGTTTGAATTTTTTTTGAAATGATTCTCTTTTTTCTATAGTGGAAAATACTGAATTTTAATTGAAAACGGGATTTTAATTAACTTTTTCTATGATGCGATATTATCTTATAATATGGTTATAGTGAAAAATAAGTTCTATTCTGAAATTCCCAGACCCCAGAATCCACAAACTAGTGCATTATTTTAATACATTGGCATGATTACAAGGAATCATGTCCCGAATTAACGATTAGTTTGGTAGTCTTATAAATAAGATACATACTTAAGTTCAACATTACATCTTGAAAATAAAAACAACCATAATTTATTCCAATAGAAACATCCAAGATTCCATGATTATTCCTAAAAGTCACTCATATCTAACTTCATGATATCCTTGGAAAATGAATCATGAGAATGGGGTGAGATCAAATGCTCAATAAGAGTAAGAAATATAGTAGAATACAACATAAACATTTGGCATGGTGAATGATTGAATGCACATGACTTAATGAATAATAAAATTGAGCACTTTGTGGTAGGAATATGAGATGACTAAATAATTCCACAATAAAACTTAGTCTTGGGTTTTCTACTAGTCGAATAACCACATGAAATATCAGTAGTGAATCTCATAATGATGGAATACATAATGTCGTACATTCTGAAACATTTTTTCAAGGCCTCGTTCAAGATGTCTACAAATGATTAAGGCATCAGCGAAAAGCATATATCAAAAATTGGGAAAGGCCTCGGAAAATTGCACAACTAATTGTCTCAAGAGACCTATAAATGAATTGAGGATCAATAGCGAGCTCCACCCATCACTTACTATGTACAATGCATTCCTCATATATAAAGTTTGAAATATAATCTGATCATTCGTATTAAAACTAGCATATTAAATGTGAATTTTCTAACCACAAACCATGAATGGTATAAAAATAATACATCCACAGTCAATCATAACTCATTAAAAAAAATATAGAAGATTTTATTATATTAGATCAACCTCAATAGATAATAATGAAGGATATTTACATAAATGAAAATAATTATCAAAACTATTTGAGAAAAAAATATCCCCCGTTTTCTTGAAAACATTTAAAAGTCCCCATATTTATCAAGATCATTTTAAAATTGTTTTTTTAATCAAGTGTCCCATACACATTGAAAATTTTAAAAGTAATTTGAATTTTAAAACTTCAATTTCCATATAAATAAATCCTTAAAACCATTTTTAAAACCAGGACATTAATGAGAAATATTTAGAATAATAAATCTTTAAAACATTTAAAATGATATTTTACATAGAGTTCCTAAACAAATGAAAGACAATTGGTAAAAAATAATTGATTTAATAATTTTTTTAATATCATGATAATAATGGGATTCAGTATAGACTATGTCAAAATAAATTATATACACCATATATTAGTAAATTGGCATATCACAAAAAAGAAGTCTTGATGGAATGTAAATTGGGATGAAATATTTTATAATGACTGTATCCTTTGGTTAATGATAAATCAATGAAATAATTATTTGTGAAAAATATAAATACAATAGATATTATTTGATATGCACTGTAAATAAATTAGTAGACATTCACATATATTTATTATAAACAACACCAATGAATTGGATGTTTAACTAAATAATTAGATATTGAGTTAAAATTACTCTTATCAAGTTCATATTGATGACTTGAGAATTTATCAATGTTTTGATTATGGGTATAAAAATTATATCCATATAAATGGGAGTGTAAATTAGTACAGAAATAAAATATAGTAATTCCATATATAATCATCAAGTAAAATAATCAATGAAGTATGCATAAAGCGCAATGCGCGGAAATTGAAATTTGAAATTCCCTAAACGATTTGGTAACTTATGAAACATACACCCAATAAATGAATTATCATAAAATTAATATGTAAATACCCATAAATTAATGTATATTACCAAATGAATACAATAATGGGAAGTACATACTCCACAGAAAAGGAAATAGTGTCAAATATAGCATGAATCTTAAGGTTATAAAAGTGAGATGAAAACCCCTTACTTCGTTGTAATCAATCGAGTAGTAAGAAAAAAAGATAATAACCACCAAATGAATCACAGAATACCATGAATATAAATTGATTCAGGATAATATATATCAAATTCTAGAACACAATATAGCACATGAAATAAATAAGTGGTGAATAATGGAAATCTTACAGAATTAAAAGTTATATAAGAAACCCCATACCTCATGTCCAACATGTATTGAATGTTCCTTGTTCTTCCTGAATAATAAACATAAGATAATTTTTAATTATTAATAAAACTATTAAATTTTATTATTACTTTTATATCACTTATTACCTTTCTTTAATAAATAGTTAATTATTTGAGTTCATACTGGATATTTTATCGATGTTCGGATCTTGAGTCAAAAATGAACTAGTTATAATTACAAATTTTCTATGTGGTCAGAAGTACATTATCTAAAAAATGATATACATGATTTAGATATCATATATATATTATATATCTAGTATATATATGTATTAATAACAGTACACAATATTTGGAGATAAGAAATGAAATGCACCGTTCATGGAGACAGTAAGTCGTACGTACACATGAATGCTACATTTATTTCTATTTTTTATTTTAAGAGAATTAAAACAAAAAGATAAATAGATATATAATAATTCCACTATAATATCATATATATTATCATTAAATCCATACTTTATACATCCCATACAAGTCATTAACGAGTGACATCACTTTGAGGGGGTAGTAGTCCACATTTCCTCAAATGAAATTATTATGTTTTACCCATAATGGAAACCATAAAGGTATGATATAAATGAAAAATACAGAATCACAAAGAAAACATAAACATAATATATATCATATATAAATATTGTTCCATATTAATGGCCACCATGAGAGGTGTTAGGATAAAATCTAACAATCATCGTTTCATTAGGCATTAGTTTTCCAACCATAGAAACAATACGTTCTTCACCCATTACATAGAGGTGTGTGTAAGTGTGGTTTGAATACGTCTCATAATAACCTCATAGTATATTGATTATACTAGTGTTGTTATTAATTAAATGAATAAAAAGTGATTATTTGGGTTGGATAAGTAAAATAAAACAAAATAAAACAAAAGAATTTAAGAGATGATGTTACCTTTAATTTTGGTAACTTCCTTTGGTTTGAACCAAAAGGACTTTTTGTATTTAATTATGCCTAAGGTAAGGCTTATAAGTGTAAGAGAAGGATTTTGAGAGATTATTTGGACTGGGTTTTAATGAGCCATGGGGATTGAGAGGCGTGTGGAATGGGATAGAATTTGTGTCCTTTTATAAGGAGAGGAGAGTCTCTTTGGGAATGTGTGAAAATAATATGTTATTATATAGTGATATTATATTACTAAAGGTCCAAAACTATTTAATATTGAAGATAAGATTACTATTGTTCTAAATAAAATAATCCATTATGAATTGTACAGTTTTTAGATATTTTTTTTAATATTAACAATCTTATTTATTTAATTCATTTATTATGGAGGTAAATACAACATCATTATTGTGTCATACATAATTTAATTCATTTGATGTCTAAAAATTATAAAAAAATACCATAATGTAGTAAATTGTTTTATAATTCCAATTGATATTTATAGTATAATATATGACTTATATAACCCCATGTAAACATTGATTTACTAAAAGATATTTTTTTGTCATTTTAGCCTTTACTAAATGTTAATTAAAATAAAGTGTCATTATCATTTATAAGTTTCTCCATGGGGTCCCAAAATCAACCAAAGGATGACCATTGTAGGACATGACTCATAAAATAAGGTTAGGACAAGTGTTATGGTAATATTATTCTGTTATAATATTATATTTTTTATTGAATTACCCTATTTATCTTTAATCGTGATAAATAAAAGTCAAAAGTTACTATTCATGAAAAATTATTTTCATCTTATTGAACCTAATTTTACATACTAATAAAAACCAAGTATATCATTTTTTTGAAAATAAATTCCCAGAAGTGGGAAATTTACATTTAAATGAAAAATTCAGATTTTTAACTACTACTTAGTGGTTTCACTATTCATCAAAAATTGATGTATTTTTTGAAAAATACCAAAACATCAGCCTAAGCTATATTTGATATTCCGAATTCAAAAATGATGTCTATTTTACCATATTCAAAACATTGAAGTATTATTATTCAATTTTAAATTAATTTTTGTTGTCAAAACAAATAGTGTTTTTAAGAAACAATAACTATCAAAATATTGACACTTGTTTATGTAAAATTTCAAAGTGAAACTAATTCCAATCACCAAAATTGGATTAAAGGGAAAAAATATAATCTAATTACACTTCAAACCCAATTTAAAATATAATATTACCTTATAAATAAATTAGATTAAAATGTAGTTTTGAATTAAAATATATTATATCTAAATATTCATAAAAAATGAATATTTTTAGAAAAATACCAAAATTTCATCAAATGTTAATTTTTATGTACTTTTTCTAAAGAATAATTTTATTTTGTGAAATTGAATATGATAAATGGTGCAATATTGGATTTAAAAGGGTTCCCCATTCAAATGTGTTAAAATTGATTTTTTTAAAATACATTTTTAATCGAACAATTTGAATTTGTTCTTATAATATCTCTAAGAAACACATAATACACAACTCAAAATTACATGGAGTATATAAAATTCAAAATCCAGTTTATACTATCCATAACCTCTTTTGAACAGCTAGTTTCGAATGCCGTGGTGGGCTTGAACTCGGTGTTGTTTGTAGCGCAAGCTATTGAATTTAAAGAAAATAACTTACTATGAAATCTTGGGGAGTTAAATTCTCCTCTCCTTCAATAAATAGAGTCCTCGCAGTTTGAAATTTTTATTCAAAAATAAAAGGTTAAAAATAGAAATATACCTTTGTGGTAAACCCACATCGGAAATTGGGATAATAAAATTTTTTCTTAATAAGAGATAAAGGGAGATGAAAAAGTTACCAGAAAATTATGATATTGATTTGGAGAACATTAGTTCCAATTACAAACACATAATTAGAGGAAAATCATAAATATTTATAGTGAGTGATTGTGGTCATCAATCACAAACATGTGTAAAATTGAGGGAAACAAAGCAATCAATCTATGAAAATTTAAAATATCATCAGTTCAATAAAACATAAAGCATTAGGATAACACATTTTTGGTTTTATGATCACTTACCTAAAGATTAATAATTATTTTACTCATGGAATAAGAAAAAAACATATATTTTACAAGAAGAGTTTCATCCTTAATCAAATTAATACAACAAACTCATCTTTCACTCCAAATGTTTAGTATTAAAGATACTTGGTCGCACCTAAAATGCTAGAATCAACTAATAAGGATTCACATAATACACAATAGATGAACTATATATTTCTATTTTCTTCATATATTAACTAAAACCAAAATGGTTATTTAATGATAAGATGATCCCAAAAGGATAAGACTTCAGAGAAGGAAATACTAATATTAATTTATAAAATTAAACCAACAATACAAAAAGGTTAATAAATAGAATTCAATAAACAATTTTCCATAAAATCATTCAATATAATATAAACTAATATTCAAACCCAAAACATAGAATAATTTTCTTACATAGTCTTCCACGTTAAAGTGTATCCCCAAAAAATATCGACTAATCTTAAATTCACAAACCTAAAACTAATTAAACTTAT
Organism: Viscum album; assembly: GCA_963277665.1. NCBI lineage: Eukaryota > Viridiplantae > Streptophyta > Magnoliopsida > Santalales > Viscaceae > Viscum > Viscum album. Next base: position 1,707,193,411 of record OY728165.1, on the reverse strand, counting down.
TACATATTCTCTAGGATATGTTAATCATTTCCATAAATAACTCAAATCACTATAAATCCACAAAAAACATAAGTAAAAAAACACTATTACTCTTAAAATGAAATCTCATAGTATTCTGTTTTCCTTAAGAATTTAGTATTCTCAATAGAGAAAACGTCATCCAAACTAAAATTTATCACATAATCAGCAAATCATTTTACTATACTAAGGATATACATTTAATAAGAAATAAGATCCCAAATCAACTTATTATTGATCAATAAAATCATTTAACAAAAAATAATTAGTCACACTTACAAGGGACTTCACTTTGTCTAGTGGAGGGTGATAAATCGAAATCACACTATGGTTGTGGGTTCGATTTCCATAGCATTGTCTGACATGAAGGGTTGTCTCACGGTCTACGTGATGTCCTTTTTAAAAATCTATATAATTTTATAATATCCCCAAAATGAGATAGATTTCTCAAATTAACTATAAAATATTTTCACCATAAATGTTATATTATACCTCAAATTTTCATCCTAAAATATAATAACTTGTAATTGCCTCAAACTAAATAATAATATTAAACCAAATGGTTATTTATAACTATATCCTCAAGGGAAATGATAATTCTTCCTCAATTATTATTTTCACCAGACTATCTATAGGGTTATAAATAAAATAGAAAAGCCTTCCAAAGTAATCCCAAAAACAAAGAGAACTAATACTTTTTAACTATTTCTGTATTTATATATTTCTATATAGCTTCTTACTTGACAAAGAAGATACCCTATTGAATAGGGCATTCACTCGGGTATTCCCCAGGTCCCCTATATTTACGAAAAATGACTGTAGAGGTTTTCATGGGGAAATTTTTATTTTCTTCCATAGTACTCTCCATTTTTCCTCGACAATTCGTTACTTTATGTCCTTCTTTTACACACATAAATCATTTCTTTGTTCCATTAAGATACCTTCTTAGGTGTCTCCTTCCACATTTCCTGCATGATGGAAAATTATCTTTCTTTTTTCCATGGTCTTCACTGCTGGAGCTCTTATCATTCACCACTTTTCTCTTATTTGTTGAGTCCTGGTATTGATTAATATATATGTTGTTGATCATATTTTTTGAAAACTGATTTGGCATGAACATGATATCTTTAACTCCTATCAACCTTCCATTTCTTTGCTCATTTCCACCACTATACCCACCTTGTACATCATCTTCAATGTTACTCTGACTTCCATGGAATCTAGCCATTGACTAACATAGGAAGGCATAGTGTCAGTCATAAAATCATTTATTTAATATCATTAAACTATATTTTTATTCTAAAACACCTTAGGATTAACCAAGGTTATTTATTCTCATTTTCTATTAAAATCCTTTAAATCGATTTGTAATGAAAATGTGAATTATGATAATCATATCTCACTGGAGTGTCGCAACCAAGAGTGGAACACGGCCCATTGTCGTGTACTAGGGTACCGATGGTCATGCCCAAAACTCCTTGTCAGAGTTTTTAATCCAAGGCACATCTGTACCAGAGCCGCCTATACCTATTCATATCTAGACAAGGATATATTTCTCGGAAAATAGACAAAATATCTACTTTACCAAAATTCTAGGAATATCTTCTATAATAATCCTCAAAGTCTATCTTAAGGTAATGTACTCTAATTAGAGTTTATCTAAATCTAGTTTTTGAGGTTTGTACTAAAATTCCTATGATACAAAATGTAATTCCCCAACCCCAAAATCCATGAGCCAATACATTGTTTTAGTACATTGGCATGATTACAAGGAATCATGTCCCAAAGGACCGATTAGTTTAGTAGTCTTGGAAACAATATACATACATAATATCAACATTACAACTTGAAAAGAAAAACAAACTAATTTATTCCATTGGAAACATCCAAGATTCCAAGATTATTCTAGTAAGTCACTAATAACTAACATCTTAATATATTGGGAAAATGAAACATGAGAAAGGGCTGATCTTAGATGATCAGTATGAGTAATAAATACAGAAGAAGATAACATAAACATTAGGCATGATGGATGATTGAAAACACATGCCTTAACGAATAATAAACTTGCACACATTATGGTAGGAATATGACCTGAGTAAATAATTCCATAATAAAAAATAGTCTACGGTGTTATACTAGTCGAATAACCACATGAAATATCAATATCTAATCTCATAATTATAGATTTCATAATTTCGGACATTCTGAAACATTTTTTCAAGTCCTGGGCTAAGACATCTAAAAATGGTTAAGGCCTCAGACAAAACCATATATCAAAAATTAAGAAAGGCCTAGGCCAATTCCATTTCTAATTGTATCATGAGAGCTATCAATGCATTGAGAATCTATAGTGGGCTCCACCCATCACATACTAAGTCCAATGAATTCCTCGTATGAAAAGGATGAAACATAATCTGAATATTCTTATTAAAACTAGCATACGAAAAGTCAAATTTTTAACAATAAACCATGAATGATATAAAAATAGCACATCCACCGTTAAAGATAACACATTCAGTACAATATGGAAGATTATATGATAATATATCAACCTCAATAGTGAATAATTAATGATATTGACATAGATTAAAATATTCAAGAAAACTGTTTGAGAGAAATATCCCCCTTTTTCTTCAATACATTTAAAATTGTCACTATTTATAAAGAAGCTCTTAAAAAATATATTTTTGAATCAATGTGTCCCATACTAATATGAAACATTTGAAAGTATTTTAAATTTTAAAACATTAATTTCCATAAAAATAAATCCTTAAAACCATTTTTAAAACATGGACATTAATGAAAAATATTTAGAATAACAAATCTTTAAAATATTTAAAATGAAATTTAATTAGAGTTCCTAACCAAAAGAGAGGCACTTGAATACAAATAATTGAGTTAATAAAAACATAAAAATATCATGATAATAAATTTATTCAGGTTATACTATGTCAAATCACATAATATACACCATATAAAAGTGAATTGGCATATAACAACAAAGAAGTCTCTATCGAATGTAAATTGAGATGAAATCTCTTATAAAGATCGTATCCTTAGGTTAAAGATAAATCAATGAAATAATTATGTGTAGAAAATATAAATACACTAAACATGATTGGATATTGAGTGTAAATAAATCATAGGACATTAACACATATTCTTGTAAAAACAACACTAATGAATTGGATGTTTAACTCAATAAATGGAGATTAAGTTAAAATTTCACATATGATGTTCATATAGATGACTTGAGAATTTATCAATGAGGTAATTATGTGTATAAAAAGTATATAAAAAAAGGGGAGTGGAAATTACTATGAAAAATAACAAATATTTATTCCACACATAATCATGGATTGAAATAATCAATGAAGTATGCGTAAAACCCATTGAGTGGAAATTGAGATTTAAATTTCCCATACCAATTTGGTAACATATGAAACACACACCCCATGAAAGAAGGATCATAAAATGAAGATTTAAATACCCATAAATTAAATTATATTACAAAAATAAAACAATCATGGGTTGTACATACACCACACAAAAGGAAATAGTGGCCTATATAGCATGAATCTCACGGGAATATAAGTGAGATGAAAAACCCTTACTTTGTTGTAATCAATCGAGTCGTATGAACAATAGTTAATTAAAAACAAATGAATACAATAATAACATTAATATAAATATAATAATGATAATATATATCAATTTTATGTACATAATACACCACATGCAATAAATAAGTGGCGAATAATGAAAATCTCAAAAAATTGAAAGTGAGATAATAAACACCTTACCTCAAGTCTGAGGTGTCTTGAATATTCCTTGTTGTTTTTGAAAAATAAATATAAGTAATTTTATACTTTATTAAAATTATTTTTATCGTTTATTATTCCTTTTATATCACTTATTATCTTTCTATAATATTTATTTAATTATTTATGTTCATACTGGATATTTTATCGACGTTCGGAACATGAGTCAAAAATGAATTTGTTATAATTACAATTTTTCCAAGTGGTCAAAAGTAAATTATCCCATGAATGATATACATGATTTAGATATCATAGATATATTATATATCCAGTATATATATATATATTTATTTATAACAGTACATAACATTTTGAGATAAGAAATGAAATGAACCGTTCATGGAGACGGTAAGTCATACGTATGCATGAACGATACTTCTATTTTTATTTTGTATTTTAATGTAATTAAAATATAATGATACATTGTTATATTATAATTCAAGTATTATATAATATATAATATCATTAACTCACTACTTTATATGTCCCATACAAGTCATTGACGAGTCATCTCACTTGGAGGTGGTAGTAGTCCGCACATCCTCAAATGAAATTATCGTGATTTACCCATAATGGAAACCATAAAGGTATGATATAAATTAAAAATACAGAAGAAAAAAGAAAAAATAAACATAATATACATCATATAATAATACAGTTCCATTATAATAGCCACCATAAGAGGTGGTAGATGATAATCGAACAATCATCGTTTCGTGAGGCGTTAGTTTTCCTAACACAAGAACAGTATGTTCTTCACACATTAAATGGAGTTGTGTGTAAGTGTAGTTAAATTAATTCTCATAAAAACATCCTAGTATATTGAGGATACTGGTTTTGTTATTAAATAAAGGAATAATAATATTTTATGGGGTTGGAGAAGTAAAATAAAACAAAATAAAACAAAAACATTTAAGAGAAAATGTTACATTTGATTGGAGCAACTTCATTTGGTTTGAACCAACAAGATTTCTTGAAGTGACATCGGCCTAAGGTAAGGATTCTAGGTTTACGATAGGTATTTTTAGAGCTTATATGGTTAGGGTTTGGACAAGACATGGTGCTTGAGAGGTGTGTGGAATGGGTTAGAATTATTGTCTTTTTATAAGGGGGAGGAGTGGCTCTTTTGGAATGTGTGAAAATATTATTTTATTATATTGTAATATTTGGTTTTTAAAGGAACAAAAATAATTAACGTTGAAGATAAGATTTCTAATTGTCAAAATAAAATCATCCAACAATAATTGGATAGTTTTTTGTTATTGTTTTAATATTAATTAACTTATTTATTAAAGCATTTATTAATGAGATAAATACCACATCATTATTGTGTCCTAAATAATATAATTTATTTGATGTCTAAAAAATAAACAAAAAATCCCATAAAGTAGAAATATATTTATATTTCCAATGAATAATTATTGTCAAAAAGACGACTTATATACCACAAAGTAAAAATTGATTTACTATAAGATATGTGTTTTTGTCATTTTGCCTTTACCTTATGTTAATTAAAATAATGTGTCATTATCATTCATAAGTGTCTCCATGGGGTCCCAAAATCGACCCAAGGAATCCCATGGTCGGCCATAACACATCCAATATGGTTATTATAAGTGTTGAGGTAATTTTGTATTATTATCAAATTATTTTTACATAGAATTACCCTATTTACCTTTAACCGCGGTAAATAAAAGTCAAAAGTTACAATTTAGAAACACAGATATTAATTTTATTGAACTAAATATTACTTAATAATTACAACAATGTATCTTTTATTTTTGAAATTTAATTCACAGAAGTGGTAATGTTTCATTTAAATGAAAAAGTAGGATTTTTAACTACTACTTAGTGGTTTCACTGTTCATCAAAAATTGGAGTTTTTCCGAAAAATACCTAAATTTCAGCCTAAGCTTTTTTGATATTCCAAATTCAAAAATGATGTCTATTTTTCCAAATTCAAAACATAGATGTTTTATTAATAAATTATAAATTAATTTCTCTTGTGAAAACAAATAACATGTTATTAAGATACAATAACTATCAAAATAATGACACAAGTTAAGGCATAATTTCAAAGTGAAATTAATTTTAATAACCCAAATTTTATTAAAGAGTAAAATTATAATCCTATTACTCTTCAAACGCAATTTAAAATATAATCTATCCTTATAAATAAATTAGATTAAATGGAAGTTTTTAATTAAAATACAACATTTCTCACAATTAATAAAAAATGAATATTATTTGAAAAATACAAAAATTTCATCCAAAGTAAATTTTGATAGATTGATTCTACAAAAGATATATATTTTGTCAAATTGAATATGTAATAGGGTCAACTATTTGATTTAAAAATGGTTCCCATTTAAAATGTGGTCAAATTAAGTTTTTTTTAAAACGCATTTTTTATCTATAAATTGAATTCGTTTTTATAATATGTCTAGGAAACACATAATAAATAAGTTAAAATTATATGTAGTATATAAAATGAAAAATTTAGTTAATACTATTCAGAACCGATTGTGAATGGGTAGTATGGTAAGTTGTGGTGCACTCGAACTCGATGTTGCGTGTTGCACAAGCTACTGAATTTAATGAAAATAAATTACTCATAAATCTTGAGGTATTACATATTACACATCCATAAATAGAATTTAGATAATATTAGCCACTATTATATTAAAATTGGGTATAAAATTGTTTTAATCACAAAAAAACAATCTTTAAAACATGGTTTGTCATCACAAATGTGAGATTTATTTTAAAATAAATTATGCCACTTCTTTTAAAGGGAAATTAGAAAAATGGAATTAATAATGTTATTTAGTATAATTTATTATATAAATTAATGTAAATTTTAAAAATTACGAGAATTAATATTATAAATATATATAATTAATTAACTCAATTAAGGATAGAAAAATGTTTTTGAGGTTGTGATAATATAAATGTACCATAATTAATTAGTTTTTTATTTAATATATTTTTCTTCTTATTTATAAAATTTAGGTATAAAATATCTACTAAATATCATTTTAATTTTATCATAATGGATAAATTAATAAGGAAAAAAAATAAATGTAATTTATTTTAAAGAGGAAAAAACTAATCGAGTTAAATTGAGTAAACTTTGAGAATAAAGAATAACATGATATAAAAGGTATTTAATTTTTGTGGTGGCTGTGTGTATAAAACATACCATCCCTAAATGACACAATTTATCAATTTTTGTGGTAAATGTGTTAATAATGACCTCCCAATATTGGATACTTTTGAGTAATTGCAAAATTGAAAATCATGTATTAGATATGTTCACTCTCTACCTTCACTTATTCACACATCTCCAGACATATAGATTGACTAATCACTGAAAAAACACATACAAATTTTCATCCAATCAAATTATAATCAATATTTTATATAAATTCAACCACAAAATAATTTTTGTTAAAACATAAGGTGGATAATCGAATGAGAGGCAACATTCTTCAATGTGCATTTTTAATTCTTCCTACACCTCACTAAATTATTACTATTAATTGATTGTATTTTAAAATATTTATATTAAATATATTGAGGGGTTTTTATTTTAATTTAATGACTTTAAAAAATCTATACATCCATCAAATGGGTTATTGGATCATTATTCCAATGTACGATAGACTACTGTCTCCTAAATCGATGTGATTAATTTTCTAAATACAACATCAATTTTTTTGAAATAATGATAAATTTATTGTTTTCATATTACATTTGTGATATTATCATTATTCTGTAATTATTATAACACACATACCTCCATACTATCATATTATTGGTAATACGATAGCATCACATATGTGTATGGAGGGCTACACCCCCCCTGAAGTGATGTGGTTCATTCAAGTTTTACACAGAGTGTATTAATAAAGGGTTAAATAAAAATATGATATATTAATGAAATAAAAATTATTATTTAATCGTAATATATTTTATTTTATTTAATTTTATACAATTTTATATGAAAATTGACATAACATTCATACATATGCATGACCTACTGTATCCATAAAAGTTGCATTTCAATTTCAATCTAAATATTTTATGCATTACTATAGGTATATATATATTCTATATTTATGAAATTTATGTAATGGTTTAAATTCATAAGGTAATGAAATCATGATACATCTACGAGGGAAAAAAAATAAAAAGTGAAAATATACTAGAAAAATCAAAGCATTTAGTGTTGAAAGCATGAATTTGTAATGAAATTATTAATAAATGGGTAATAAAAACATAATAAGAAAGAAATATATAGTATAATATATATAAAATTAGTTATTTAATAGATATAAAATATACATATATTTTTATACTGGGTTTTTGAATTAGTACGAAATAATACAAGACATAGGGAATCAGATTATTGTATTAATTCTCGTTTTTATAGATTTACATTGTGTTATACATGTATATTATTTCTACATGTATATATATGTGATTTCTAAAGTGATATATTGAATTTACTTTTCGTCGTGATATTTTATGTTACATTTGATGTTATAATTTTATGGTTCTTATGATTCCAAGTAATCAAAGTTGTAATGATTTTATGTTGCAATCTCATCATTCCTCGATATTTTTTTTATTATGTTTTGGATGATAAAATATTATGTTTCAAATCTAAATAAATTAATGAATTTTTATTTATAGTGGTTATTAATGATATTTTTAAGTAATAAAAGTAGTATTCCACTCATTTTATCTTATTATAATTGAGAATATTTTTTATAAAAAACCAACATTATTTACCTCTATGGCCAAAAAATTGTTTTATTTAAAACCATAATTTTTAAAAACGTTTTCATTTGTTTTAAATTAATAAAATCATTTATTAAAAAAATTAACACATTTCGTATTTTTTTTAAAAAAAATTAAAATTAATTCTCATTGCATTTTTCAAAAAAAGGCCATTTTAATTTTTCCATATATTTGAAAAAGACATTGTATTAACATGTATTTCATATATTGAGTTTCATCCTACATGATGTCACAATGTTTCAAATATTGCATTATGTGATTAAAATTTTGATTATAGAGAAAAATATATTCAAAATGATTTCAATTTGGAAAAGTGGTGTTTCATGTAGAAATGATATTTACCCTATGAAATATATTTAATTCTCATTAAAAATAATTTCCCATATACGTTTTGTTTGTTGATGTGACATATGCCTTATGAAGGTTATGATCCAACTATATAATTATTATTATTTCTTATAGTGTATTATGTTTATGATGTAATGATATTTAGGAATCCAATTTATCTTATACGGTTTACACTATAGTGAAATGATTATGAAAATTACTTATTTTTATGTCTTATAAAAAGATTAAATGTTAAAAAAACAACCTCATTTCCATAGGTTATGATATAAATAAATTATTATGATAAAAAATTTATTTAATGTGTTATCATATTAAGAATTCTTATGATCTTATGAAACACATAAATATGGATTTACATATAATATGGTTGGAACCTATATCTCCCTTCAATGAATTGGGTAATGATTTATATCTCATGAGACAAATAAGACTTGACTAAGGATTGAAATTTGTTTAGTAAGGTACTTTTTCCACAATAATGGTATTGGGAATAAACCATGACTAATATGATAGTTTGGAGAGTGATCCCATTCCAATATTATAGTGATGTCATTGTTCCTTGACTAATATGGAAATAATTTTTATGCTTATGTTTATTACATAAATCCATGTATTATAGTAATGTTTTTATCTCATATATCATGTTCATCCATTCCATTAAGATTATTGTTTTATAAAATTAAAATCATAACTTCATGACACAATATTATGATCGTTGATATGTGGGGTACTATTTTCTATTAATTATCTAAGGTTTATAACCCCTTCTTCTATTTTATTGTTATGTATCTCCCTTGTTTACCCATATATGGAATATGATATCAACCTTAATTTTTTTTCATTCATATGGTTATGAATAAATTTATTATATATGTCATGTCTAATAAGGGTACCCGTTATTTAGAATGAAGGATATTATTTTTCTAACTTAATGAATTTTATTTATGTATCCCATTTTATAGATGCACTGGGGGGTATTCCATACGTTATTAAACAAAATAACCGTATTTAAAAAATATAAAGTAAAAATATATTTGTTTTAATAGGAAACAAATATTAAATATATAAAAGATAATATACTATGTATATAAACTGTGTGTCCATCATTATTTACACTATTACAGGAGGTAAATTAATAATCAAAAATCATATTTTATTCATGTGTTACGTCATCAATCACTTAAGCATTATGTTCATTACCAAATTTAATGGAGGTGTGTGTATGTTTCATACAAGCCCTTAGAAAAAATCATATTAAATCCTTTATACAAGTGTTTTTATATAATAAGAGAATATATAAAGTGAAGAAGGTAGAGAAATAAAATAAAATAAAGGACATTGAAAGAATCAATTACCTCTGAATTGACTGAAAATTAATTTTTTATTATCAAAAACACTTTTTAGGAGAAACTGATAAACAAAAATGTTCAGCATATAACCAAAAAATCCAAGAATGAAAAATTACCCAAAAATCAAGATCTAACGCACCCCAACACCTACCTCATGTTGAATAACCCTAATAAATTCATAGTCATTCACCATGTTTTCCCATGTAAGGATGAATGGGCACGAAACCGATGGAAAAGCCATTCCCTCTCAGAACCACAATCAAAATTTCAGGAAACGTTGAGGGATTTATTCTCTGATCCCTATCAAAAGTAGATCAAAAAAGAGAATAAATAAAAACATCACTTCAAAAAGTAGAAAGACAAACCCAAAATAAGAATCAAACATAACCATACGTCCACCCAAGTAAAAAATTCCATCAGTTTAACCAATGTCTTGGAAAATAAATTTTATATTACCTAAATCCATTTCCCTAAATAATTTCCATGATATAGATGGAACCTGAATGTTAGGTGTGTCTTTCATTCAGATTTAAAATTCATAGGAATTTTGATCCCATGAATGTATGTACTCCCCAATACTAATCTGCCCCGTGTTGAATCCCCTAACAAGAATAAGGTCTTTTTTGTAAATCCAAAAAATTTCCTCTTAATTAAGGGTGTACCTTAGAGGAATTTCCATCATTTTTCCAGAATCATCCTCAGAAGAGTTGAGTTGAAAATCCTTCTCAACCACATATCCCTCTTAGCGTCACAGTAATTCCAAGGGTTGATCACCCTAGGCCCTTGATCTCTATTGAATCACCTCCTCATAGTTAACCTTTTTGAGGTATGACTTCTTAGATGAGTGAGTCTCCAAAGGAGATGGTAAGGAGGTGTAATCCCTTATTCCATTACTAAATTCATTACTTCTATTTTCATTTGGTCTTGATGCTTCATCTACAGAATGGCTGAGTGAAACTTCATTGAACTTGTTCACGCATCCTCGCTCTGTCTCAAGTGGGATAATATGTTCAGATTTCAATCCAACCTCTATAATCCCATCAAATCTATTTGACTATATAATTTAAGATAAGTTCATTGAACCTGATCCCCTTACATCCCCAGAACTATCTTGATGTCCCACCTTTATAACATGGCCTTGTATGTCCTTCTATAATGGCTAACTGCCCGATTCATACACTTCAGTAGTTGAAACTTCCTCAACATCCACTAGCTACACTGAGACAACATTACTACCAAACTCATATGATACCACTCACATCACATACTGTTTATAAGAACCTATTTACATTATAATTTCATTGTTATTATTTGAAGAGGGAGCACTGGAAAGGTCCATTTTGATTCCGGTTTAGTCCATAATTAATTATAATCTGTCATTAATCGTTGTGATTAATTATAATCACTTTCACTAATATCCATGGGTCAAAAAATAATTTTATCTTATTAAACCACTAATTTCTAACCTATTACAAAAAGTAATTTTGATTTTAAAAATTAAAATAACCTAAGTGGGAAAGCTAGTATTATTGATAATCTCATAGAGATAGAGAAATAGTAGGTTTTTAATGTAGGAAAATGTGCAAATGTTTGTTAAGATTTTATATTATATTTCAAAGTGAAATTGATTCTAATGAAATAAATTTAATTAACATATGTTATATTCATATTATTTTACCTTAGAAAAAAATGTAAACTATAACTTAACAATAATAATTATTTAAATGAAAGGGATTTTTTTACAAAAAGCAGTAATTTTCACTATTCATCCAAAAATAAGGTTTCTCCAAAAAATACCAAACATTCAACCTAAGATGATTTCAAAATTATGAAATAATAATGAATTCTATTTAAAAAAAAATTATAAGTGTTTCTACAATTAATTTTTTATATTGAAAAACATTGAATATTGTTCATTTCAAAAAAACTATATATTTAAAAATATAATAAATTTATCATAGTCTAAATTTTCTTTATAATTATGTTATATTTATATAAAAACTACATAAAAAATATTTTAAATCTATATATTACTATTGATATTACAATTTTTTAAAAAAAATTTATGATTATATCATTTAAAATAATTTTAACTATAAAATGATGTTTCGTTGAAACTCTGTGTTCCGGGTAACGTACACGAAATCGGTATTGCATGTAGCGCATGTCAAGTTGGTGTTCCGTATAGAGCATTCCAAGTAGGTTCTGTGTGAATGAATTATTTTATATCGATCATTTACATAATACAAGATATGTATGGTGATTCATTATCTTACCAATATTAAGACGAATAAATTAATCTGACTTTTCTTTTAAAAAATCTTAAGGTGTTACGTTATACACCCTAAAAATGAATTTCCCCTTAAAATGTTATCTCAGTTTTTAAATTCAAAATATTTTAAAGTTTCATTAATATAATATGACATCATGAATGAAATAAAATTCCTTTAAAAGGGGGAATTTTGAACCATAATGGTTAACCACAGAAACATATACTACGTTTCCGTGTAGGATAACATAGTTTGGGAGTGATGATTAGGCATCGAGAAAAAAGGAACATATTTAAAAAGATTAATTGAGGTCATTAATCACAAAAACATGAATGATCAATGTAAATTTGAGGCCCTCAAATTAAAAAATCTATAATGATTTATAAGGCCATTGGTTCAAAAAAAATTAGTTATTATAGAAAGAAATAATTTTTTTATATTATATCATTTAGTAATTATTTTATTGACCATTAATCTAAGGAATTATTAAATGATATATTCTAATACAAAATTAATTGATTTTTTTCGTTAAAAAAACTATAATTCATCTTCAAATTCAATATATGGATGCATAGAAATTAACACTGATGTTCAAATCACTGAAATAAACATTTACTAGATACTAATGCACATAAACGAAAGAAAAATATAATTATTTTTCACAACCAATCTTAAAAATAATTACGGTTTAAATATTAATACCTAAATATAAAAACTACCACTATTGTTTCAATATAAATAATTATCCATTAAAATAATCATAGATTTACTGGGACATCATGTCGGCCAGTGGTAGGCATGGAACCCTTATTGTCCATTGGTAATGGGGTCAAGACCTATAGCCATACTGGAATTGATTGTTTTCCACCATACATACATGATCTACTTATTAAATCTATACTAATATAATTTTCAAAATAAAAAACATGGACTTATTTTATGCAAGTTTATTCACTAAATATCCTTTTAAATAAATTTTTCAATTATGTCTCGGTATATAAAGATATCCTCCAATGTTTAACATAAATTTTCCATGAATGGTTAAATAGAAAACCCTGCTGAATTTTGAAAATTAAAAAATGTATAATGAAGGTTAGAAAATTATTGTAACATTGATCCCCCATATATCACATTTTATCTATTAGTTTTCACATTCCATAATGTTAATACTCTCACTGTAAAAATCTTGTTAAAGATGGTAATAAATTCAATTACAATAAATCTGTTGGAGAACATGCATTCATCCTTATTCCATATACTATTTTATATACTCTATAAATCCAATATGTTTTAAACATCATCCCTAATAGTATAAACTACTTGTAAACAAGTCATTAATTTGTTCCGAGGAAATAAGTGACATCAAATTTACATATAGCTATCATATCATTATTGAAGAAATATTATCAGAAAAATGGTACATATTAAGCATCATGTATCCCTTAAAAATTTGTTTTATATGGATATCAATATGAAATTAAATAAATTTTTAATTCTATTGAATCCATTCAACATATTCTTGTTAATATTTATAAGAAAACATATAGAGAACAATAAATTTATATTTCACCATTCATAATTACGGAATCTGAATACATTAAATATTAAATTATTCCACTTCTTCTTTATGGAATTAGAAAGGTTACCTCATCAAATTTAATAATACCAATTTCCATTCACATTTCATTTGTAGTTTTATCACTATTAGAAATGTAACCATTACTCAGACCACCTTGCTAATTATCATAATTGGATTTCCTCGTTGGAAATTGAGTTTACTAATGACCATATGTTTCACACATAAAACACTTAACCATCAATGATGTATTATAGAAGAAAACATCCTCATAAATTTCATTAACTAAACCCTTCAACTTTTCTTTACAGTTACTTTCATTGTGTCCTATTTTTCTATAGATAAAACATTTTCATGTTCCTCTAGTAAATTCTATTAGTTGATTCATTCGACATTATTGATATATATAATACTGAATCTTATTTACTCCATGGTCTCCATTACCCAAACTCTCAAGGAACTCTTTCCTTCACTTCCATGGAGAGTCGGAGAGTTATTTTGGGTACACAGGTTTAATAATGTTCCCTGAAAAATAATTTGGAATGATCATAACAGATTTAAATATAATTATCATCAATATATCCTTCACATAAATAAATTTTCCATCACAATAAATGTTAATATAGTTCTATATGGTTTCCAGCATTGATGATAACCAGACACATAATGTGATAATTACTTATCAAAGTGGAAAACAACATAATAATGGAAATATATTCTTATAGGAATTATAAATATTGACACCTTCCATAATCAATGACACCCAAGATACATCCTATATTATTCATTAAAAACATATCTCAAATTCATTCATGATGGATTATGATGAGTTTGTTATTTACAAAATTATATCTCATTAAGGTGTCAAACCTTGTGTGCAGCAAGGCCCGTTATCATGTACCATATTACCGCAAGGGAGGCCCAAAACATCTTATTGGTGTTTTTATCCCTATGTACATCTCTTCCAGATCCATATTCACTTATAGAATATAGAGATGGATATATTTCTATGAAACCACTCACTACATCCTTTACCAAAATTATTGGGTATTTTTTTAAACATTTATTTATCCTTATGCATATCCTTAGAGACATCCTAGACATCTCCTCATCAATAAACCAAGGGATTTAACTAATGTTTTCCTATTCTAGTTTCCATTGGATAACTAAAAATTTTATTTTGCACAGAATATACTGACCAAAACTTAACATACATGGATATTACATTATTTTAGATGATTTTTAAACACATTATAAAAATAAAGTCTTAAAAGTGAAAATAGATTAGTGTATCTGGAAACATGATGCACATTCTTGTACCACAATAAAAGACCTAAAATATAGTCATTAAAGATTGAACCATTTAATAATCATAAAAAACCTTTCTTCATATCCTAGAAAAAGTAAAATTAATAAAGGGGTGATCTTTGATGGGCATTAACGGTAAATAAAAGAAAAATTTAGCATAAGCATATGCTAAGGGGTATGAGAACATGATCTAAATATTGGATGAGCATACCCTACATATCACAAGATCATAAACATGAATCATGGAATAATTCATGGAAGTACATTAGAGGTAAATCATAAGGAAATATAGACGATAATAAATTAACTAATAATATATGAATAAGGTATGGAACTATAGAAAAAACAAAAAAAATATATATTATGTTCTACATAGTAGTCAAGCCATCACTGTTATGGCCATTTTCCTTAAAAATTGTATTACTGAATCATGTTTGAATCCCATTCTAGCCATATATTACTAATCCAAGTTAAATATATTATATAGATACCTATTAATAAACTAATATATATCCCTATTTCAATCTTGTATTACTAAACAAGGTTAAATCTACATTCCAGACTTGTATTACTAAACCACGTTATGTCCCCATTCATATATGTATTACTAAACCATGTTAAATACATGTTCCATCCCTGTAAAATAACATGGAAACATATTTTTCAAGAATTTCATGAGGAAAATATGCTTCCTTATTTAAAAAAGGCCATGTAATCCAAAAATAGCTTTTTCAAAACAATTATATTGACAACAGCCATTAAATCATATAAATAAGGATTTGAAATCATTTTTTTAAAACCATTTCCATTAAAAAATTTAAAAATAGATTTATAATGATTGAAAGACAATTTATTTGAAAATAATTTTAAAATATATAAATAAATATTGAAAATAATTTGAAACTAATTTTTCATGAAAAATTAAAATAGTATATTAAAAAAATTTAAAAATAATTTTCCTTGAAAACATATTATAAATTCATGGATTTTTTGAAAAAATGTAACTTATTAATTATTTTTACAAACATATTATTATAAATTAAAATTTTATACATGCAAATAAATCTTTATATGAGTTACTTTTTGTAAATCTGTACATTTTGCATAAGGTAATAAAAGCATTTCATCATGGAAAATGGTTGCCAAAAATACAATGTCCAGAAAGATAAAAATTATTTCATTGAAATAATTGGTAAAGAAAAAAAAGTAAAAATACATATATGTATTTTATGAGAATTGTTTAATATATTTTTAAAGCCTTACTATAGAATATGGTTTTGAAAGAACAAATATTTATGATAGAAGAGAGAGTAATTTTAGGATATTTTAACAAACAATTCTTATCAATCATATGTACCAAAGAGTATGAAAATATTACCAATACATGAAAATATAATTTATAATTATATGAAACTTAAATTTATGAATGTTATTGATATATGGAATAAATGATCTCATCAATTGAAGAATAATAATAAATAACCCAAAAAATCAAGGAAATGGTTTCAATAAACTCATATCGCATAGTAAATTTGAACCATACTCCACATGTAAAAAACTAAAATTACATTAATCCGAAGACATCATGAACCAAATATGATCAATATATAACATGTCAATGGGAATTATATACACATATTATAAGATCATATGTATATATGAAAAATTGTGTTTTAATGAATGTAAATTGAGACAAAATGACTTTAATAATTTGGTGACTAATGAAATGTAAAATACCTTGAATAATACATAATAAAATCGATGTGAAAATTAACCTAAAAATAATTTAAATAAATATATATAAAATTAATTTGAATAATATAAATTGAAATAATTATGTTATTGGTGAATAAGGCATGTATCTCACAGAAATAAAAATTGATATGAAATTCCCTTACTTTATGTCTTGAGTCTCTTCGTAATCATTCAGGATTACTATATAATAAATTTAAATTTTTCTAAATTTTTTTAATAATAATATTGTTATATTTTGATATAATATATTTTCTAATTATTATCATATATTGCCCACTTTTTTACAAATCTAATATATGATTTTATTTTGGGTAATATTCACATTCTTCTACACATGTGTATTAATTTGAAACTTATTTGTTCCATATACTAATATAATGATTTCATTAATTTATAAAAATTATATTATAATTCTGTGTATACAATATATGGGTATTATAATAATAAATATATATTATGGAAGTAGAAAATGGAATACACTATTCAAGGAGATGATAATCTATACGTACAAATGAACTCTCTTTCCGTTTTTATTATTATATTGTAAGAATGAATTATATACATATATATATATTTAAATAATATAATTATAGTATATTTATAATTCATTTTTTATCATATAATTTCACAAAATCTATTCTCCACACAGTCCATGTACAGTATTAAGAAAACACATTGATTTGAAGGGGTGGTAGTCAACACTTCCTCAAAAGAAATTATTGTATTTACATATAATTGAAATTTTAAAAAAATATTTTATATAAAATAAATAAATATGATTATATATATAATATATATATATATATATAATATATAAATATATATATATATATATATTACACA
Organism: Viscum album; assembly: GCA_963277665.1. Classification (NCBI taxonomy): domain Eukaryota; kingdom Viridiplantae; phylum Streptophyta; class Magnoliopsida; order Santalales; family Viscaceae; genus Viscum; species Viscum album. The sequence continues at coordinate 1,707,175,314 of OY728165.1, read as the reverse complement.
TATAAATAGAGTTTCCATCATAATTTCCACCATGAAATTTGGTAAAGGAAGATTGAACAATCATCATTTAGTGAGGTGGTAGTTCATCATACACATAATCAGTATGTTCATTACCAATTATATAGTGGTGTCTATAAGTGTAGGTGGAACCTATAGAACAAAAAATTTATATTATATTGAGAATAATTAATTTTTTATTAATTATTTAAAAAATGACACTGGAGTGGATAAAGAATGAAGATAAAATAATAGAGCTTGAAATTATATGTATCCTCTAAATCGGGTTACTACATTTGGTTTTTTCCAAAAGGATTACATGGAAGAGTATCATCCCCAAAGAAGGCTTAGTTGAGGAATATATGGATGTTGGTAACTTTATTGTGTACATACTTTCCGAATCTACGTAGTTTGAGATGTGTGGTAAGGATGGAGATTTGGTCGCCTTTTATAGGGAATGAGGAGTTTCTCTTTTGTAAATATTCCAAGACACAATTCTACACACGTTTTTCTGGTTACCAGTGGATTCAAAAATGTTGGAAAGTTGAGATAAGTTTTTATAGGTTCTAAATAATTCCTTAAAATCGGTGTTGGAATAGGAAATTGGAAATTTGGGCCCTTAATTTTAACATTTAGTCCCCAATTAATTTAAATTTGGCCATAATTGATGTGATTAGTTTTAATATCTTTAACAAATCTATTTTGGGAAAAATAACATTTATATTATTAGACCAAAAATATCATACTAAATCCAAACTTGTATATCAAATTTTTTATAATCAAATCATTGAAGATGAAAATTAATATTAACCCTAATCCCACAAACATAGCGAAAGAGTGGGGTTTTAATGTTAAAAAATGTTCACAAGTTAGATAGGATTTTATTTTCATTTTCAAATTGAATATTATAATGATGAAGGAAATTTTATTATTATATGTAATAATGATTTAATTTTATATTATTAAAATTTTAAAATATAATTCAACCTCAGTAATTATTTAAAATAAAATGTAGTTTTTTACTAAAATGCAACACTTTTTTATATTCATCCAAAAATGATGATTCTTAGAAAAATACAATGCAATTTCTCTAAGATAATATAGAAATTGAGAATTAAAATATGATATTTGTTTTATTAGATTCAATTTCTGAAATGATTCAAATAAAATTTTATTCTTTTTTAACATAATGACATTAAAAGTAGTTTATTTGAGAAAATAGTATTGTTATACATACAAGGACATTAAATATTTATATATTTTCAATTACCAATATGTTTTATTTAAGGAAAATCGATAATTTTTTAAAAATATTTATTTCAAATCATATTACTATGTTTAAAGGATAGGTTATAGTTATATCATTGAAAATAATTTTAAAAATAAATTTATGTTTCATAGAAACTCTGGGATTCTTGCAATGTATTCCCATTTGGTATTGCATTCGTGAAAACCATGTCATTGTTACATATTGTAGAATCCAATTGAGTGACATGTTAATGGACTATTTTACTTAGTTAATTTACATAATATAAGATATCTTTGATGTTACATTAACAGAAAAATATTAAAATGATTTAACTAATATGAAAATAAATTCACAAAATCTAAGGTTTTTATAGTGGAATGTGATTGTGGCTACGATTTTATTTTTTATACATTGTTAAATTCCTTTTTTGATTCAAGAGTTACACAATCCTTTATTTCACCTATCTAGGGTCATTCCTTGGGATAGTAGTTGGAGAGACGTCCTATTTCGTTGGTGTTGATGAAACCAGTTTGAGGGAGAAATAGTTTTTTTAAGTTATGTATAGCCAATGAGCCAGTTTTGTGGTAGAACCCATCTTGGTGAGTATTCCATTGATTATGAATATACTGATATGAAATCATCATTGGAATATGCATGTTTTATTTGGGGTGTAACATCCCAAGTAAGTAATTAATAATAGATATTATTATATATGTCTATTTATGAAATATATAGTGTTTTAGAAGCTTAAAACGAGAATAAATCCAATCTTAAGAATGAAATACACTAATATTTTTAAAATATTGTTTTACTGCCTTTTGATGACAAAAAATTTTTAAATCAAACTTTTGACAAATTTATAAGATATATTTTTCAAAATGAACTTATTCTATATGATTGGGACATTGAAATTTACTATGGATAAATTTTTGGTATTTTTCTGACAATGTTAATTTTTTAATGAATAGTGAAAAATACTGCATTTTACATCAAATATGCCTTTTCATCTAATTTAATTATATGGTTAGTTTATTTTTTTAATTGGTTTTAAATTTTAATTAGAATATATTTTTACCATTTAATCTAATAGTGGTCATTAGAATTAATTTCACTTTGGCATTGGGAATAAACTAATGCTAAACATTTCATAGATATTGTTTCAAAAAAAGCCGCTATTTGTTTTGACAACGAAAAATAATTTTTAAATTAATTATTGAAATTTCTGTGTTTGGAATTTGTTAAAATGGATTAAATATTTGGAATTATAAGGATCAAATTATGTAATTAAGACTCTTTCTTTTGGACTTTGTGAATAGTAACGATGGTAATTATTGTTAATTATCTTGATTAATTAGTAATCTGGTAGTTAAGGATAATAAAATAATATCCTAATAACAACAAATGACACCAACATGTGTCCTAATAGTACGTTTTTTGTCATGGACGACCATGGGATGCCTTCTAACAAACATGGGGACCCCATTGAATCACTTTTAGTGATAATGACTTTTTATCATTTTATTTTTAAAGAAAGTTAAAAATAACAAAGAATGTATCACCTGAGTAAAACATTTTTAATTTTGTCTAAATAAATGATCTATTGGACTATAAATAATCATTTTAAAGATAAAAATATTTCTTACATCATAGTAATTTTTTTATAATTTTTAGACATTAAATAAATTAAATTATTCATGACATCATGATGATGCAGCGATTACCCCATTAATGAACGATTTAAATAAAAAGAAAAGATAATGTAAAATATAAGACATAAACTTGTCAAAGATATATTGGATGAGTATATTTATAACCATTATCACCTTATCCTCTATATACATCAATTTGGGACCTTTAAAATCCGAAATGCATGTGAAAATAAAGTAACATTATATACCTTTCCAAGAGCGCCCCTCCTCTCCTCTTATAAAAGCCCCCCACCTATGCATCCTTACCCACACCACTCATGCCATTGGCTCGGACAAGATCTGCTCATTCTGTCTATCCAAATCCCTCTCCTCATCCTAGAAGACTTTCCTTAACAGGAATCACATCAAGAAACCATTTTGTTTCAAATCAAAGGGAGTTACCCGATTTAAAGGTAATGTCTTCACTTGTGTTATTTTGTTTTATTTTTCTTCTCCAACCCCTAAACTCATTTTATTCATTTATTTTGTAATGAAATCAGTATATTAAATATACTATGATTTTTTTTAAGAATTATTCGAGATACACTTACACACACATTCATCTAATGGTTAAAGAACATACTATTTCCATGGATGGTGATTTTCTGCCTCACGAAACGATGATTGTTCAATATTATTCTGACACCTTCAAAGGTGTCCATTAAGATATCACTATATTTATATATGATATATAATATTTTTATGTTTTACATAATCTTTTGAATTTTTTATTTATGGCATACCTTTATGGTTTCCATTATGGGTAAACGCGATATCTTCATTTTAGGAAGTGCCGACTACCGCCACCTCAAAGTGATTTGATTCGTTAATACCATCTGTGGTACATATAAAGGATAGATTTAATGATATTATATATGATTCCATACTGTAATTATAATTCTATTATGTATCATTATGTTTTAATTCCCTTAAATATGAAATAGAAATGGAAGTAGCGTTCATGCATACATACAGCTTACCATTTCCATGAACGGTGCATTTCATTTCTTACCTCTAAATGTTATGTAATATTATAAATGCATGTATATACTGAATATATATGATATATATAATATCTAAATCATGAATATAATTATGGATATAATGGATATTATACCCCATGAACAAATTGTAATTATAAAGAGTTTATTTTTGACTCAAGTACCAATGATCGCCAAAACGACCATTATTAACTTAAATAATTACATAGTGTTCATAACATGGTAATAAGTGATATAAAATTAATAATTAACTTGAAAAAGGTTCTTAAGAAAGTAGAAATTAACTCAAGTTTATTATTCAGGATATTAAAGAACTATCAAGTCAAGTCAGATAAGAGGTATGGGATTTCCTCTCAATCTCCATTCATTGATGCATATTTTTTATACGCAAATTAATTTTATACGGTGTATAAACCCCTTTGACTTTTACGTTTATTCAAAAGGAATATTTTTTATATGAAAAATTTTACTAAAAGACAAAAGGGAATGTTTTTGTCATATGAATAAGGCGACAACGACTTCTCCACCGTCATCACCATTATTTGAGTTTCGGCTTCCTCTACAATACATAACGTTTTTTTAAATGAAAAATAAATACCATGTTTTAATTTTCATTTATTTTGGTATTGAAAATGGTTTTCATTATATTTTTATATCGATGTTTTGTATTGATTGAAATGTGGAAATGTTATGTTTCTTTTATTCATGTTTTATATGATTAGATAGTGTTATTGTTCTTGGGAATTGTTTATGAAGATGGGTGGTTCCGTGATAAACTAAGGGCGGGTGAGCCCGATATAGCTCTCCAATGAATTGGGTAACGTGAAAGAGTTAAACATTAAGGTTTCCCTGAAAATATTTATGGAATATATTGTGATGGGTATTCTAAACATAACCAAGAGGGTTACTCCCTACGTAAGAATGTTATGAATTCCTCAAGATACCTTTATGTCTTATTATTTCTATGATTTATGCAGGATTTTATAAGGTATGTTAACGTGCTTATGTTTTATGAGTAAAGTATGATTTCATTGATTCTTATGTATACATGTACTCATTTTCCTTTCCATATTTTTATATCCCTTACGGAGCGTTTTATGCTCATCCCATGTTTTTGAAATTTTTTTCACAGGTCAAGGGAAAGGTACATGATATGATGATAGTTTTAAAGAAGTGTCAAGAATGAATCGATTTTTTATTTTAAATATGTTTACATTGATGGGAAAAATGAATACTATCTTTTATTGTAACCACTTTGTTTAAATGTGGGATGTAATTCATTTTTTATGATCTAATTATCTAAAACTCTAAACCTGAAAATAACCTCAATGTTTATTCTTGAAATATATCATGATTTAGTAATGATTAAGGCTAGGGAATTATAGTTCCTATCAATGGTCGGTTTAGATAACTTTAGGATTTAGAATTCTATTAAATGATTATCCAAAAATATTTTTTATGGTCAAATTGAAAATGATATAGCATTTGAAGATTAACTTGTAGCTTCATCTAAGACATGTTTGTTCAGAATGGTTTTACACAGAGGAAAAAGGGAAGCAATGCTAGGAAGGCATGCAGAAGGAAATGAACTTTTGAATCAACATCCGGAGATGGTCAGAATTGGAACTGAACAGTAAGTTGCAGTAATGGTGCAATTAAATCAAGCGATAAATGGTGGTGGTATCCATGCACGAGATCATCCAGATCAACCGCAGAGGAACATGTTAGTGGTGGAACATTTCATGAGGCAACATCCCCCATCATTCATAGGATCTTCTGACCATGTGCTAGCTGAAGGGTGGATTAAAGCACCAGAGAAGATTTTCGATGTCATGGGGTGTTCAGACAAACAAAAGGTTAGTATTTCTATTTATCGTTTGGAGGGTGAAGCAGATCAGTGGTGGTCGATGGTTAAAAATATCAGGGATGCTGATAAGATTGATGCTCTCAACTGTGATGAATTCAAAGGTATGTTTATTGAGAAGTATTTTCCGAAGGCTATTCAACATAGGATGGAAAAATATTTCCTAGAATTGAGGGAAGAGGAAGACTCAGTGGCTGCCTATGAAGAAAGGATCACTCGATTGGCAAGGTATGCTGCAAATTTTATCCGATACCTTGATATTAATATCAATCGTTTTTACTTAGGATTAAAGCCATAATATCGAAGGGTATTCTCTTCTCGTGAGTTCAAAATTTATGAAAACCTTATTCAATGTGCTGAGAAGGTGTAAATGGAGTCTGCCGATGATCAAGTGTTCTATAACAACAAGTAGAAGAAGAGACCGAGGTAGAATGAGAAAGCATATAATTCTTAAAAAAGGCCTGACGATAAGAAAACTATTTTTCTAGTTTGTGATAAATGTGGTAATAAGCATGTTGGGGAATGTCTTCTGAATTCTATAAAGTGATATCGATGCGATAAGATGGGACATAAGGCTCGTGATTAAACTGAAAAAGATCAGGGTGATGGTAAGAACAAATTTGATTTACTGTTATTGAAATGTTTTAAGTGCAATGGGATGGGACACTATGCAAACGAGTGTCCGACAAAGAGCACGAGTGATGGGAAGCAGTTAGACTACAAGGAGAAAGGGGTGGTGAAATCCTTTGAAACTACTTCTGCAGATATAGGGCCATCAAATGAAGTTGTATCAGGTACTTTGTTTTTTCAGATTATGCTAATGTGTTGTTTGATTCGGGGTCTACATATTCTTTCATCTCTAAAAACTTTTCTAGAAAAATTGGAATACCATATCAAGAAATGACTCCTGAACTTGTGGTATAAACACATGGGGGAAATGTTGAGGAAAAAAGAATTTATAATAATCTTCTTATCCTTATCCGTGGAAAGAACCTACTTGAAAACCTTATTGTTTTACCTCTAGTAGAGTTTGATGTTATCCTGGTTATAGATTGGATCACTATTTACCATGCTAAGATTGATAGTAGATCTAAATAAGTTTCTTTTCAGAAAGACTTTCAGTTTGTGTACAAGAATGAACCCTTACTGTAGATAACATATCAAGAGGCCGAGAAACTTGTAAAAGATGGAAATGAATGTTTCTTTGCACATATCGTTGAAAACAAAGGGAACTGTTCAGATTAATGATGTGCCTGTGGTAAATGAGTATCCTGATATTTTTCCTGATGATTTCCTGGAATAATACTAGATCGGGAAGTTGAATTTCCCGTTGACTTAGTTCCTGATGCTAAGCAAATTTAAAAAACCCCTTATCGAATGGCTCAAATTGAACTTTTAGAGTTGAAGGATCAATTGCAAGATTTATTAGAGAAATGTTTCATTCGACCTAGCACATCACCATGGGGTGCTCCTGTTTTATTTTTTAAAAAGAAAGATGGTTAAATGATAGTTTTCATTGATTATAGTTCCTTGAATAACATCACTATTAAGAACAAATATCCTTTGCCTCATATCGATGATTTGTTTGATCAGCTCCTGGAGCTCAGTTTTATTCAAAGATTGACATGAGATCGGGGTACCATTAGTTAAAGGTAAAGGATGTAGATATTCCGAAGACGGTGTTTCGTACACGATATAGCCATTATGAATTTCTAGTAATGCCTTTTGGGCTAACCAATGCACCTGCTGTATTCATGGACATTATGAATATAATTTTCCATGGGTTCTTGGATTATTTTGTGGTGGTTTTCATTGATGATATTTTGGTGTTTTCTAAAAGTAAATAAGATCATGAAAGTCCTTTAATTGTCATTTTGAAAACTGTAAAAGAAAATAAATTAAATGGGTAATTTGGAAAGTGTGATTTTTGGTTGCAAAAAATCTTTTTCCTTTGTCACATTGTTTATAAAGATGGGATAACTGTTGATCCTGAAAAAAAAGGTTGTGGAAGAATGACCAAGACCGACAAATGTAACCGAGATTTGCTGTTTTCTTTGTTTAGAAGGCTATTACCGAAGGTTTGTTAGAAATTTTTCATGGTTATCTAGTCCAATGACTAATAAAACTCGGAAGGGTGTTATTTTTATCTGGAAAAAAGAATGTGATGATTGTTTTCAGGAACTGAAATGATGATTGGGGAATGCTCCAATTTTGGCGCTACTTTCCAGGAATGGTGAGTTTGTTATCTATAGTGATGCTTCATTGAAAGGACATGGTTGCGTCCTAATGCAGAATGATTAGGTAATTTCTTATGCTTCACGACAGTTGAAAACTCATGAGGTAAATTACACTACACATGATTTTTAATTAGCTACTGTCATTTTCACTTTAAAAATTTGGAGGCTTCATTTGTATGGAGTAAAGTGTGAAATATATATCGATCACAAACGTTAAAAGTATATATTCACTCAGAAGGAATTGAACATGAGACATAGGAGATGGCTAGAATTAATCAAGGATTATGATTGTACAATTCATTACCATCAGGGAAATGAAAATAAAGTGGCTGATGCTTTGAGTCAAGAAAATAATGCTTCATTAACAATGTTGCGTTTGGAACGTGATGCTTTGGTTAAGGAATTGATGAACATTGGAATAGAAGTTTTTGGTGCATGATGTTCTTCTGTTTTTCTTCAAGTATCAGTGAAATCATCTCTATCAGATATAATTAAGCAAGCGCAGAATCAAAACAGTGAGTTGCAGAAAAGAGTAGAGCTGGATCAGAAGGGTAAGTTGCCTGCATTTATCATTGATAATGATTTTGTTTTGAGATTTGGGAAGATATTGTGTGTTACATGTGATTCACAGTTGAAGAGAGAGTTATTATGTGAATCTCATAGTTCTCTGTTTTCAGTTCATCCAGGCAGTACTAAGATGTATAGAGATCTTCGGGAGTGTTACTGGTGGGACAGAATGAAAAGGGATATTACTGATTTTACTATGAAGTGTTGTACTAGTCAACAGGTTAAATAAGAGTGACAATTACCGAAAGGGATGCTTCATCCTTTACCAGTGCCAGAGTGGAAATGTGAGAATATAACCACAGACTTCGTTGTGTGATTTCCGAAGACGCCTCGAGGAAATAATGCAATTTGGGTTATTATTGATCGCTTGACTAAATCTACACATTTCTATGCTATACGAGATACTTTTTCCCTAGATCAATTTTCCCATTTGTATCTTAGAGAGATATTCAGGTTACATGGAGTTCCCCTCTCCATTGTATCCGATCGTGATCTAAGGTTTACTTCTAACATTTGAAAAAACCTTCAGAAGTCGTTGGGTACTGAATTAAATTTTAGTACAACTTTTCATCCTCAATCAAATAGGCAGTCAAAACAAAAAACTAAGACTTTGGAGGATACTCTACATGCTTATTCGATGGATTATCAGGGAAGTTGGTACCAACAACTTTCTTTGGTTGAGTTTTCTTATAATAACAGTTTTCATTCTAGTATACAGATGACACCATTTGAGGAATTATATGAGAAGCGGTGTCGAACTACATCTTTCTAGGATGAAGTGGGTGAAAGGAAGTGAATGGGACCAGAATTGGTAGAGGAGTTGACAGGAAAATTTCAGCTGATACAGAGACTCATGAGAAAAACTAAGAGCAGGTAGAAGAGTTATGCGGACAACAGGAGGAAGGATCTCTCTTTTGAGGTAGGTGATCATGTTTTTTTCAATGTTTCACCATGGAAAAGTGTGATGTGATTTATTAAGAAATGAAAGCTGAGTCCAAGGTTCATTGGGCCATATGAACCATCAAGGAAACTAAAACTACTAAACCTTGGATTAAATCAGAACCAACTCAACCATCAAGGATGATATGGATAGAACAAGCCTCTAACCCATCTGAGGTCTTGCTCGCTAGCAATCACCATTGGATCTCCATCCGCATCGATGAACACAACCTGACTCATCAAGAAATCCATGATAGGCTACGCTGAATACAACCTATCTGTACTGATTATGACATCATATGATTGTACCCATAACCAGTGGAAATATCCCCAAGAGTGTTGTTTCCCATGAACTAGCTCACAGTCCATACATACTTCATAAAAGACAGCTCAAACTACAACTGGCGTAGTAAACACTAAGGGCACTAGAATCCTATCTACCTCAAGTCCCAAATAATGGAAGAGGGTTGGTGATATGTATGATTGTGTCGCTCCTCAATATAACAAGGAATACACTAAGGTAGAAAACAAGAAAATGGTACCTCGTACGATGCCTAGTTTTCCTGGAGCTGGTAACGCTAAATCATGAAGCTGACCAAGTCCTCCTCTACGGCTTCTATGACCCTAATTACGACCACCACCAAGATGGTGCAATTCTATCTGAGGATGGATATTGTCATGGGGTTTTCCTTTACCTACCCCATCTACTATTAGCTAATCTAAACCTGGTACAACCTGTTGTTGCTGCCTCGGTTAGAACTGCCTCAATGGAGGAACCTGGAGTGGAACAACTGGTGCATGATGACTACTGAAAAAGTTTCGGAACTCTCCCTGCCGATAGCCTAGACCACCACAAGAAAAGTAGAAACATTATCCCTTTTTATAGGACTGAGAGCCACTTCCCCCAGAGAAATGAGACACTAGGGGCTAGTCCCATCCCTCGGCCGAATAGAAACTCTTTTTCAATGAAAACTGAAAACCTCGGACCACAACTCTTCTTCATAATGAATCATGACGTCTCCCCTCTCTTGAATATATGCTTCTGTCCAATGCACTCTCGACAACCTCAACCCCCACCAGAAACTCAAGATTTGACTATAGAATAAATGGGGTGACCCGGAGATAGATCTATGGATTCAAATCCCCCTCGTAATGTGTCGTCCTACTTATACATCTTGAAATAGGACCATAGCATATCATAAAAGGTACTTAAAATAGATTCGAAAAACCCGTACAGTAGAGCTCCTCTTATCGAAGGGTAAGATTCTCCTAGAGACTGGACACCTTCATGGTCGAAGAAGGATACATGTCTCTAAACATGTGTTGGAACTACTTCTATGAGATCTTCAACTCCTCGTGATCCTCAAGGAATATGAACCACCACGACCTCACTACTCCACACAGTATCATCACAACCACGGACAACCAGTTCTCCTTCCGATCAAGGATATAATTGAATCCTATCTCAACATCCTCCAACTAGTCTTATGTTACTGCATTTGAAATGGATCCCTCATAAATCTGCAGAAATCGGTGCTAAAACTCTTGGAGTGTCCTCCTCTAAGTGTCATCTTTATAGACCTCTAACATGCGGTGATCTATTGGCACAACATAGTAAACATCTTCTGCATGAACCTATCGACAAAGTCAACCTGGCAATATACCTAAAAAATAAAAAATAGTTAGAGCTCCTAAACCTGGAATATTAAAGACTCAACATTAATTAAATACTTTTTTTCTTTTATGAATTTTAGATTAACTTAGTAAAAAGTCTACCCATTCAAACATAGGAACAAGAATAGTGATGACTGGTCCTTTCTGAGGCCTCTACCCTACAACTAGTATCACCTCTTTTAGTATCCGTTGTAAACTTAAAGGTTCATGAATCCGACCACCGGGGGAATTAGATTCCTTTTTCTCATCTGGTATCCAGTGTTTAAATCACTTTCTAAACTTGAATAACATTTTTTTCCTACCAACCCATGCAACATAACCTAATCTTGGTAGAAAACTCCATCTTATCCCTCAACTAGAGACTTTAATACCACACTGTCATGACTCCTCCCCACTAGGTGCACCCCTCCTGGGCTGGAAAAGTGAGAAGAGGTACAATTACCCAATTTCCCCCCTTCAGTAGGACTCAGATTGGTGACTACCACTAAGGGTATTGTAAACACACAGTTGAGAGGAATTACCCTCTAAAGGAACACATGCGAAAGAGAAAGATAAGATAGACACCAACCTACTCAAACAAATACAACAATATTAATGAAATACCAATTATACATATGTAATGTCATGAAAAACTACTAAAACCAGAAAGGAAAAATGGAAGATCCAAAGGAAACTAAAAACAGTAGTAACCACAAGCCCAAACAGCTCCTACAACCCCAAGATAGTAGAAATCAGCCTGATCTCCAACAATCTCAAAGTGACCTGAAAACAATTTATATAGACATAGGGTCAGTATAACAGTATACTCATTAGGATCCTCCCGGGAGCCTCTCATGAAAATGTAATGAAATCATGATAAAGCACAATTAACATCATGTGAAACTAAATCGTCTCCTAAACAAGTATATTAAGTTCCCATCCTCACTATCACCACACTCACCAAGTATCTTATACAAGATTATATAATATAATAAATAATATGAAGGATACCCCACTAATACTTCCCAACCTGTTTTTTTCTTTTCCCCAACTTCACACATCCTAACTTATCTCTCTCCAAAAGGCATTCCCACAGAAACCTAGGAGAGTAACCAAAAAATGCACCTCATGAAAAAAAACAACCATGTCTACATAAGGAAAGTAACTAGGTATTTTCTAGGATCCACCACAGCTTTCAAAACATGTATCATACCTCGAGGATTTTACCTCAAGACATTGCAACCCACAAACCGAGAAAGGATTTTCAAGCCATCACAGCCTATACAGGTTACCCCTATAGTAGTACATAGAAAACAATATCTAGAATGTATGTGTGTGAATAAACACAACCCATTACAGCCCCCTTCACACATATATGGGGAAAAATATCGAATATTCCTTCCAGCACAAGTAACTACTAGGGGAAGAGAGTGGGGTCAATGCAGATAGTCAGTCATCTATCCTCCCACCTGAATGTTGGGGAAAACACCCTCTAGGGCTCAGAATACCTTGGGTGTTAGTTTCCCTACCTGATGGGGTGGAGTAGCATATAGAAACATAAAAATAAAGAAATATATTATATCTCACAACCAAAAAATGGGAATAACCCAAAATTAGATTCAACTGCATCTAACATCTCTTGGAATCCCTACTGCCACTTCTAAGACTTGGTATCATGTAAGAGAAAAACCATTTATATCACATTATTTACAATCCTTCATTCTCTTTTTTATCAGTTGGACATTACATTGATTAATTCATTAGACATCAACTAACCATTAACAATTTCCACATAATATTTCATTAACATCACCCAAAGTACACTTATTCTTCAATTTAAACCTATTTATTGTGTGCCAGCCAGCTCCAAACCAATGGGATAACATTATTAATTCAATAATTTATTAACATCATTATTACTTTCCCATATTACCAAGTATCCTAGAAAATCATTCTAAGATACAAAACATAAGATGGATCAACACGGTGAGTAGATGAACTACCCGACGATTCTTTACCGCCTATAGTATGTGCATAGACCCATCCACCCTCAAGAAGCTAAACCCAGAAATCACATGGCATACCCAGCGCATCTTCACCACTTTTTGAAGGAGGGTAATAAAAGATGCTACCTTGAGAAGTGGGGAACATAAATAATATAAACAAATAACAATAAACAGTAAGCATCCAAACATTAACATCTAGCCTATTCCATCATCTTTGGTTTCCTCCCTGAAACCCATATTAATAAACTGATGCATCTCACCACTCTAAGTTCTAACTGTGGCAACAACAACTATTCCACCGAACCCTCCACATATCAAAAAAGCCTTCCAGGCACACATCACAACACAAGTAGCAATAAAACATACATCATATCAATTGGGATATTGGCCCTTTAACAAGAAAGAGGGTAACTCAAAACCCCAGTAACTGATTATCTTTTATCAAACAACCAGTTCATTAATCCATCTTGATTTAACATATTTATTATTTGAAGGTTCCAACATCAGGAAACCTAAATAGTAAGCTATAACAATTTGATTAAACATTCTTACAGCATCAATTTGATTAAAATAAAATTACAACAACTAGATTCATTTACATGCCTCTTTATCTTTTGCAAAAGAATTATCAATTAATTCCATCTTTACATTCATTACCAATTTTCATAAAAAACAAAAATCAAACAAAGAAATAATAGTTATCACATTATCTAGAAAAACAAGTGGCAATAACACAAGATGGATATCCATTTATTTATACATTTAAAATATATAATTTTTCAAATAAGTTATGATATAGTGGGTTAAAACTTTTTAACTCTACATTTACATGTAAAATAAAAGAGAAGAAATGAATCCCCTATATAAAAGGGTTTCTGGTGTACATTGAACAGACTGAAAAAACGTATCACAATCACCTCTCTTGGAGTATTACATCCACCCGAGTTTGCATAGACACCACCACACTCCCAACACCCCTGAAAATTCCATTAGGAAAATGGTGATAATATTCCATAAAAGGGAAAGGATAAACAGAAGGATATAAGCCCAAATTAATGATGATAGATCCGAACTTATATCAAGGATTGACCGATACTACTTGGTTGCATCAAATATAGAGGGGATCCAATCCAAGGTTGAATGCATGATCACACTACTCTTATGGGAATGAATGAAGGGTTCAATAGTCTCACACTAGTGAACTAGGAGGATGAACAGGGGAGGAAGATATCTTGTCTCTTTATAACATTTAATGGAGTTCTGGATTATGATATAGTGGATTTTCCATTAAAAGAAAATCTCATTAAACCACATGGTTGGACAATGTAAAATCATCCAGACATAGGAAAATTAATATTGGAATTGTGGACTTTTAATTGGCCACCGAGTCTTTAAAATGATTCTTTAAATTCATTTTACGTCAAAGGGTTGAAACTATATGAAGCTAGAAACACTGTTCATGAACACAAAATTTATAAAAGGAAAATAAGGGCTACTTTTGGAACCTCAACTTTCTGGAAACACTATTCATGAACTCAAAATTTGGAAAATAAAATAGAGGCTACTGTTGGGACCTCACCATTTTGTATATAATACTCCTGAACTCAAAATTTAGAAAAAGAAATAGAGGCTGCTATTAGAACCTCGCTGTTTTGGTAACACTGTTCATGAACTCAAAATTTGGAAAAGGAAATAGAGGCACTTATTAGAACCACACCATTCTGGAAACACTGTTCATGAACTAAATATTTGGAAAACAAAATTTAGGTTGTTGTTGAAACCTCACTGTTTTGGAAACACTACTCATGAATTTAACATTTTGAAAAGGAAATAGAGGATGCTGGTGGAACCTCACCATTTTGGAAACACTGTTTATGAACTAAAAATTTGGAAATGGAAATAGAGGATGTTTTTGGAAAATCACTGTTTTAGAAACATTATTCATGAACTCATAATATGCCAATGGAAATAGAGGATGTTATTGGAACCTCACCATTTTGGAAACACAATTCATGAACTAAAAATTTGGAAATGGAAATAGAGGCTGATATTAGAACCACTTGGTTCTAGAAATTCTGTTCATGATATTAATATTTGGAAATGGAAATAGAGGATGTTGTTGGAACATCACTGTTCTGGAAACACTATTCATGAACTCAAAATTTTCCAAAGGAAATAGAGGCTGCTATTACAACATCACCATTCTGTAAACACAATTCAAGAACTCAAAATTTAGAAAAGGAAATTGAGGGTGATGTTAGAACCTCTTGGTTCCGGAAAATTCGGAAAATGAAATAGATGCTTCTGTTGGAACCTCAACATTCTCGAAACACTGTTCGCAGAACTAGATATTTGGAAAAGGAATAGGGGCTGCAGTTAGAACCTCACAATTCTAGAAATATTATACACAGAACAATTTATTTGGAAATGTGTTGGGGATGAGTCGCCCTAACCTCCCAGAACACCACAACCACTATATTTAAGTAGTGGAATGGACCAGAGAGGTCTGAGACATTACAAAATTTCATGAACATTAAAATTAATTTAAAAAAAATTATTGTTTTTAAGGAATAAATATAGTTTTTTATATCAACATGTCAATATAATCTTAGTTATAATTTTTATAATTTTTTAAAAAAGAATGATTTTTGGTGAATATTGAAAAATAATAATTATTAAAAAAATACCATTTATATTTTTTAAACTATGTATTTAAAAACAAAAAAATGTTTAAAAACAAATTGTAACACAATATAAATAGTATTAAAAATTATTTAAATATTTCCAATGGAATCAACAATATATATTTTTTAAGTTCATTTTTTTCTTTTATAAACACAATTTTTGGAAAACAAATTTCCATTAATTTTTTGGCATTTTTATAAAAATTTATTTATGTCAGATTTAGAAATTGAATCCAAAAAACAGATTATATATTTGTATTCATGATTTTAAATGTTGGTATATATTTCCACTTTATTTTTAGGTATTTTTAATTGTATTCATGGTTAAATGTAACACCATAGTTATGGTTGAAATGGGATAATCCTGGGTTAACATAGAGAATAATGCCTTGAAATCATCCATAAAAAATCCTATATTTCAGTTTATGAGTATAATTTGATCTCCTCAATCATATATTTAAAAAAAATTATTTTTGGTTCCAAATTTATTTCACAATTTACTTTATATTATTTTATGTAAATGAAAAATTTAAAAAAATCAGTGACATTACTTGTGGAAATATTATTGATGTAAAATTAAGTGATTTTAAAAAAATCAAAATAAATATTTTTTGGATGATATATGGTGTAAATTTAGTTTGATGGAAAATAATAATGTATCGTTTCAAGTTAAATATTGTATATTTTAATTTTATTCATATCTTGATGTTTTTAATGTCAATATATGTGTACAGAACTTAATTTATTTTAATTTTATAATATGATAAATAATATATTATTAATTGATTTAAATAATATAAAAAACATGAAATGGAAATATGGGGATGGTAAGTTGTATATATATTCATTCCTCCATCATTAGTTATACAATGGTTACCTTCGGAGCATATTTATTACCTTTTATTATTTAATTTTTCATTATAATATTTAATGATAAAATTCATTAATGAAGTAGTTAAAATAGAGGATCATTATTTAAATGAATCATATAACAATAGACATTTTATTTTTTGAAGGTATTTTATCATTGAAATTTCACCCACTTGGTTCAATTTCGTCCTAAAAATCATGTTTTATTTATTAATATTTTATGAAATTCAATGTGTGTTCATTCATTCAATATAAATGGATGACATGTGTCCTCTATTATGAAAACTATAGGATCAACATAGATCAACCAATACCATAAAAAAATTCCCAGAAACATTATCCAAATCTTATATGTCACAATTCGACAATAATACCATTCATTCATGTCTTAAGGATTAATCCAATAGAGTTTTCTCAACAATGTTGTAGAACTCTTAACAAAGTACATTAATATTTGATTTTTTATTTCTCTCAATATTATCCTTTGTAATAAATAATTATAATATGAATACATTATCATAAATATGCATTGTTTTTAGTGTCATGATATCACAGACATTTTCCCACTCTTTTGCATCAAATAGGAAATCAACATGTCGTTCGTACATATATATAGACTACAACAACAACGTAATGATATGATTCATTTTATATCACATTATACCATGATTTTTTATAATAATTAATTTATTAAATATAAATTATTTTAAAGATATAAATATAATTATGTGATGAAAAAGTGTGTATTTTTTTATTTTTAAAAGAAAATGATGACAACATTTATACATACGTGTGGACTACCATCTCCAAGATGGATGTAATTTGTTTTTTCGACCACTATAATTTATGAATTATTCAAAATATATTAATAATTACTATATATTATATTTATTTAATAATTTTTATATCATATATGATGTAATAGTGAATAATGTTAAATTTCCAGAACTAGAAAACCGAATCATTTATGAGAAAAACAATTAATACTTGGAACTATCAATTTTAATAAGGAATTATTAAAAAAATAGGATTGAAATGTTAGAATTATATAATATATGTTATTAGAAGTCTTTGAATTGTTTTGGTATCGAATAATATTTAATATAGATTTATAATTTAAGAGGTCACATATCTTATGAATTAATTCATACTTCTAGATAGTGTTCATCATCTCAATATTGCTTCAGTGAGACATGATTAAGGTTATAAACCTTTTTACGTTTATGAGGTGTTTAGAATTATATATTGATGTATTATATCATATATACATGTTATTTAATGTTATTTATTATTAAAATACATGTTATTTTGTCATAGGGTTGTGACATGATTGTTACTAAGATAGTAAGGGTTTATCATCTCATATTGTCTTTTTCGCATCCTATGTAATGTTATAAACTTATATTTTTTATGTTTTGTATATACTTCCATATTGATATGATTTATCATAAATAAAAATAAAATAATGTTTTATATTTTTTATTTAATGTAATGTATTTCACGGTCGAACGGATTGAATTGTTTCTAATATGGTATGGGTTTTATTTTGAAATAAAAATTTTATCGAGGTGGTTTTTGATTAAATATATTATAATGAAACTAAATTATCTATATATCTATTATATAATGATTTTTATTATCTTATTTTAATTTTTAGAAGACATGTTTAATTTTATTTTTTCTCTATTTATGTTGTTAGTTTATAGAGTGTTTTTTACGATACAATGATTGTTTTTCGTTCTTCAGCGGGGAATTTTTTTATTCAATGCCTATATATTCTTTAAAATATTGTATAAAATGTTTTTATTCCTTTATCAAGATTCAATATAATAATTTATAATTGGTTTTGAATTTCTATAAAATAATTACTAGGAATATTCTTTCCTTTGAAAAAATTAGAAAAAATACTGTTTTTAGAGACAATAATGAAGGATTCTTTATTCTAACATACACAAAATGAAAAAAAATTCCAACCATTTTAGATTAACTTTTTTTCTCATGATTTACAATATTCCATTGATAAACTTAAATAAAATAATTTCCCCATTACTATGTAAATTTAGTGATTTGAAATAAGTTATTTGAAAATAAAATGTTCATTTTCCTCATGAAACATATAAGTGATCATTGAAAGGAATTTTCCATGAATTATTACATCCTAAGATGTTTCTTATTCTTAATTAGGATATTATTATATAAAGATTTTTTTTATGGTTTATGGTTTTTATGATCAAATATTTCTTAACCCTTCTATTTCCCATGGTTAATGTTTTGATGATATGTAAAATGGTTCTAAAATATTACCGAATAAATACGAATATATTATAACTATGAAATTGATGGGTATTTTATTTACCTTTAATTAATTATGAAAATATTAATGTCTAATGTTCTCAAATTGTATATGGTATGTTATCCAATGACTAAAAGAGTGTATACGAGACGTTATCCCCATACTGATGTAGGCACACTATTTTTTATCATAATAATAATATGTCACAAGGGTCTTAGTGGGTATCCTTGAAATACGATTTTTATTATCATGATTATGAAATAAATTATACCATTATTTTATGACATAATATTATGCTAATGGTTTTCTCCCATGGATCATGTTCTTTGATTAATTCTGAATTAATTCTTATGAATTATAATGATGTATCTGATGTATCATGATTATGATATTTGAATTTTTGTAATTGGGTTTCAAATTTTTACGTCATGTTTTGAAACACTTATACTAATGTTATGTTTAGATGATAATTTATATATGAATAAATTACTTGTAGTAACTGTCTAATATGACCCGTTATTATGTTTCCTTTTCCTCTAGATATGATGAATAGTTTTATGTATGATATGTCTAATAAGGATTGTAGTTATGAAGAAATGAGTGAGAGATGATGCATATCTTTTATATAATAGTTATTTATGTAGTCTTTATTACAAATACATAGAAACAATACAGTTATTTCATGGATCTTAATGTTATGTACAAATATTTTTATAATAAAATGTTATATTTATGTTTGAAAATATTTTTTTCTTATCAATGATATGATTATTTTATGATATATTTTAACTAATGGTAAATTTATAGGTTTAATAGTTATGAATAATCACAAAATGGTGATAAAAATTAACATGAATGATGTATTTAACTTAATAGATAGTAAGATAGTCTTCCCATTTGATATATATGGGGTATCCATCAACTATGTTTTTTGAATCTATGATTACATTCAAATATAATGTGTATGTGAGATTGAATATATCCATTTTCACTATTCTTGTTTGAATCATAATCAATTATATCTGAGGAATGGTTTGTTTAATTTTTTCATAAAGGAACTACAATAATAATATATTTATGTATTATAAAAAAAATTAGTTTTTTAATAATATAATGAATTATATTTGTTATATTTTATGATAAAATTATTTTATCCTATGATTAATAATAGTTTAAATATATATATTTTTAAAAAATGAAATGAATTTCCCTTTAGAAGTGATTTTTTAATCATTACTGGTTCAAATTACAATAGGTATATTATTAATTTCTAAAAAATTAATTACTTTATCCATGTAATATTTTATTTTTATTTATATAAAATTTTGTTATATATAATATAAATTAAATTTGGTTAGTCAAGAAAGACACACAATTTCACACAAATTTGGTACAATGAGATCCACATGTAAATTTATTTCAGGATACCTTTTTAATTTGTTATAAGATTTATCTATACTAATTTCTAGAAATCGGTTTCTATATATATTATTTTTTAAATTTTTTATAGGGTTATGAGGAATATCGATCTATAATAATTCATGAGATATCACTGATATCCATAAAAATGTGAAAATATTAAATGAATTTAACTACTAGAAAACAAAATGTGTTATGAAATTTTATATATTTTTTGTGTAATTAAATTACTCTAACATTTCATAAGGATATCTTATTTGTAATTTCAAATTAATGAGCTACGAAATTCCAATGAATCCCTCTCAGTATTGATATCATCTATCCATTATATGGAATGAGTATCAAGATAATAATATTATAGCCCTGTGAGGGGGTTTAGTGCCATACATCTCAATCAAAGGTCCTTACCCGGTGACATAAATGTTATTTTTTATTGATAGATATATGGTGTTAAATCTATTTCTTATCCTGTATTACATAGGTAAAATAAAATGTGTATGAATAATATTAAAGATGACAAATTACCTATTATTACATAAATTTATTGAATTTTTTATTTAGTTATTTCATTATCTAATCTAAATGAGATGATTATATTCTACATTCCAAATAAAATAGTGACACTAATAAGGGATTCATGAAAATTAAATTTCTTAAACACAAATTTCTGTTTGACATTTAAAAAAAATATTTTTTATGTACTTTACATTCATTTACATGAAAAGTATAAACTCAATAAACCAAAAAAATTACTTTTTTTTCATAATTTTGTTTTGGTTATCATAGTTCATGAACCAAATAGTTTCCAAAAAAAATTTGATCCCTATTAGTTAACATTTATTTTAATTTATTCATATTAATATATTATTAATAAATGAGTTAAAATAATATTTCTATTCAAAAAAAATCATCTTATAATTTTTAATCATTTTTGGTGAAACTATATTTCCATTTAAAATAATTCTTTATCACAGAAATTTATACTATAATTTTTTTAAATCATTTTTATTTATGGAATATTCGAAAACAAATAAAGGTTGAAATGTCAAAATATACTCCATGAATTGATAATCAATATACATAAAACCCAAAAATTATATCCAATATATTACATAATCTCTTTTTGTTTTGATATAAGACAAAGAATTAATTTTCAATTGAAATGAATTCAAATATATGAATAGATTTAACAGGTAAGAGAAAAATAGAAATATCATATCATATATTCCCATAGATAAGGCACAACATCATACTATCTTGTAGTAGAATTGTTTTTAATAGAAGAGATAACTTCATGAAACTCTAAAAATTTATACCACATGGTATTCATCATATGTTATTTTTAATATAATTATTATACATTTAATTTATTCCACATCAGTTTTAAATCTACCTACATATCTCGAATTACCATTCTGGGGAATATATTCCTCATTCCATAATTAGGAAAGGTCGTTAAACTACTATCCGTATTTGAATGATAATGTCATCATGTTGTTTTTGAAAAAAAACTTACTTAAATTTTATTTTATCATTTTATCTGTACTATATTTAAATTTAAATATATTATTTCAAATCAGGTGACCAAAACATATACATTATTTTACATTTTTTAATAATTAGTTTATTAGGTAAAAGTTAACTAATATAAATTACACAAATTTATATACTTGTAAAACATTTGATATAATTTTATTGATATCAAGTATACCATAAATGGATACCCAAATATATATTGTATATATCTTTGAATTTAATTTTTCAATTACCAATTATATTAAACTTCTATAGTGGAAGAGACATTCAATTAGGTATAGTGTTTTGGTACAATAAAAATGAACATTGGAGTATTTTTATATACTTTTGAGGGATATATTTGTTTCAGAAACAATGGAAAAATTATATATTATTTTTAAAAATCATGTCATATGATGAACACATATAGTTAGGTAAAAATATTCATAATCATATGCCAACACCACCAAATAAAACTAAAACACTAAATAATTCATATTTATTGAACAATCAACCTTTGAAAAATAATTTCCATCAAAATTTAATGGTTTCAAAAACACATTTCTCATTTCAAATTATAAAAAGAATGACAAAATTGATGTAATGAAAACATTAATAATTTAATATATATTTTTATCAAATAGAAAATAAATCTTATTTATAGGTGATTTACATATTCAACAATCTTAATAAAATTATTTTTAATCGATGTTACCATTTAAATGATTACTCAAAGTAATATTGATCAGTATCACTCATTAAAAGGAATGAAAAATTTTATATAAATATAATAACCCTAAAAAAGAAGATGACATCAACAATTAAAAAATTCATAATTCATTTCACTTCAAATAATAGTATTTAACCATAAATAATCTAAAAAACTCATGTAAAATTAACAATATCATGATTAAGAGGACTACCAAAATAAACACATAATTCATAAATGTTGCATAAAACTACAGTGTATAGATTAATAATATTTATTAAGCAACAAAAATTTTCAACTATATTTTGTAAAATCCCCTCGAGTAACTAAAAAATCTCCAAATGTTTATTTAGGATTATTTCATAAAATTATGGTATAAGATTTATGATATTCATTAGATCTAATCAAAACATTGTTCATTCAATCAAAAAAACAATTCTATTTATGTTATAGAATATTTTTTTATTTTAAATTATGTTGTAGAAATTAAATTGTATATTACTCTATTATTATAAAATAGGGCACTATTAAGGAATATAGTTATACTGATACTTAATCTTACTATCTAGACATGTAAATGATTTATGGAATCACTTAAAAATAAATAAAACAATTTATTTGATTAAACTAAATCAAAAGTAATTTCTAAAAAATTCTAACAACATTGAATTCTAATCTAACTAAATAATTTAATTTTCAATTATGTCATTCTAATATTTGGTTCAACTTCCTAATATATAATTATAATTACAATTACATTAAAAAAATATACGAAACTAAAATAAAAATATTAATAAAAAATAATTCTATATTAAAATATATATTCAATTTCAATTTAAACCAAATGGACCCTAAGGAAAAAAATAATCAGATTCCACTATATGACATTCCTAGTGAATATAATACATTAAGATAAAACCATAAAATTATCTAAAACTTTTATATCAACAAAATAATTAACCAATAAATAATCATCATTGGATAATATAAAGATATAGGTTAATTTATTCATCAATTTAAATGAATAATTCATTATAGAAAATGAATCAATAAAAATGACATTAGTTAAACATAATGAAGAACTATAAATGAAAACAGGTAGTAAGAAATATTTCTTATATAGGTATATATTATTCATTGAATTGAAGTTGTTTCTTTATATAATTTTCCACGACTTGAATGTTAGGTTTGTTACTATAGAAGTATATACTAATTAAACTGATGTAATACCTTAAATAGATAATAATTTTTTATTATTTTTGGTAATTATTTATTATTGAAACATTTTTATTTTCCATGATTATAAACCATATGTTTTTCTTGGAAATTTATATATTTAAATATCTGTCTTTAATAAAACATTTAAATGCAATGTAATAAGTAAGATGATAGAAAATAAATTTATTTATGGGAAATAATTTCCTTGTATAAATTTTTAGGGATTTAATGATATATAAATGCATTGGATTTTTGGAATATATTTAGTACATATGTTTAAATAAATACACAATTCTTTTCACTAGAAGAATGAAGCTCGTAAGGAGATGTTTAGAATTATGAACTATCTTGGGAGTGTGTTGGAAGGGGGGTTATTTTTGAAAACAATTACTGAAATGAAATATTATTCATTAAACAAATGGTTCAACTTTTATTAATTATATTATAATTTAGTTACTTAATATAATGAATTTTATATGTTGACATATAAAAAACACTTTTACTATTATGTTTTAATGGTTGGATAATTTATTACAAGAATTTTTTTTATTCGAGAGTTTAATATGGATGGATGTGAATTTTTTATATGATAATAGTAATTTACTTTTACAGATGGTATGTATTTCATTAATGTTTTAATACATATAAAATAATGATAAGCTGTTAAAAGTTACACTAAATATTGAATATGGGCATCATATTAATTTAATTTATGTTAATTATTTTTTTTATATAGCCTCTCATAATTTCAATGTAGATTTGACTGATACATCAAAATACAGAACATTTTGGAAATTTTATTGGTGGATTATAAATTTCTACGAATCATATAGATGTTTTTCTTAACCGTTAACTATCAAAAAATTGTATAACAATCATTAAAAAAAAGTTGAAAAAAACAATGTATGAAAAACCATCTGTATGTTTTTTATATGAACCATGATATATTTTGTGGATTGTTTTGACAATCATGAAACTAAACAAAAAACCACTATTGTGGTTATATTTTCCATTAGTGATTACATGATAATGTTTTATCACTTTTTTATGACTTCATTTTCATATATATGGGAATGTGTAGCATGTGATGTTATAATATTGTTTAGATATATTAGAGTCCTAGTGTTGAATATATTGTAGTATTAACATATTCAACAACATCATATTTTCCCATTTTTATTTGGCAATATACTTATGCATTCTACATTAGAACGTATGTTATTATATAATTATAAATATTATATAACAAATTTCATTCTATTATGATATACAGGAATATCATATTTTATGTATGATTTGTAGATGTTAATAAATACATTGTGGATATAAATATAAGTAATAAAGATAAATTATATATATATATTTAAATCCTACAATTTCATTTCATAGATACCATAGTGATTTTCACTATCTCGTAGATTATTGAAGGAAGGCATTGCTTGTTTACTTACTGATGATGTTGTTTCACTCAGGTGGAGTGCTTTGAAATGTTATGATTTGGCATATTCGTGTCACATAATGTTTTTGGAATGAGTTTTTAATTAGTCACATGTGACAATTTGGTGTAAATATAATATAAATATCATTACATATTTTTTATAGTTATGTTAGAACATGAATTATATAGTGGCTAGGACATTTTCTCTGAATGATTGCATATATTTAGAAAACCATATCATGTGCTATGTGGATTGAACAAGATTGAGTGAAACAATATTGTGGTACTTTTAAAATTAATTGTATTTAGAATACACATATATATAAGGTTGAAATTTGGTTAAATAAAAAACTTTGTCAGTCATTTACACTACTAATATACTTCTTAAGGACTAAAATATTTAATGGAGTAAAGGATATAAAAAATTTTATTTCTCTACAAAATTTTAAATATAAAAATTAATAATTTTCTTATATCAAAATATTTATTAGGGTAATAAAATAATAAATAGTGTATCTCCCTGGGTATATCTGGTAAGAAGAATATTTTTGAGTGTGATTATAGTTAACCATTATCTAATGTCCACTACGAGTGAAATTTTAATTTTCTATTAAATAGAGTGTCATATTTTTAATTATGTTTGTGATGTGTTTCTTATTTTATTGATAGATATAGTTTATAGCATTACAACATTTATATTTTACATTTCCTAAGAGATAAATTAAATATGTTTTATTTTACGGAAATTCTACCTAAAATTTTATATTTTTATTGTATTAAGAAATTATAAGGAATTTTTGGATATCATAAGGAATAATATGTAAAAAAATTTAAGGAAAATTCATAGTGAAGTATTAATTAAAATATTTTATTCTATGGTTATTTGATTTATCCCCATATGAATTACATTTTACTAAATTATTTTCACTAAATAATTTTAATATCTATAATTTTCTCATCCTTATAATTTATAAAATATTATGTAATAATGTTGTGTGAGTATCATTTCAATGAACCTGATTATGAAAAAATCAAATTAATTATATATGTGATTTAAAAAATATCATATAGTGAAGTGAGGGATTAAAAATTCCCTCTACATTTAAAATACCTTATTGATTTACTTTTGATAGACATTTCGGGAATCATGTTCTTCTTATTCAACATTTTATATGGAATTAAAATATTGAGAATTTGATGAATTGATTATGATATTTTGAAGAGTTAATTAAGGATATAAAAATATGCCATCAATTTTGATTCCTCATTTTTTTAAACACTATGTGGCCTTATGGATATAGATTCCACTTTTTAAAAAGAACATAATGGTAGAAGAATAATTGAATATATGATTCATAGAATTTTATTTATTATAGAGAATTATTTAAGATATGAAACATTTAGCATAATATTAATGATATAAGATTATATATAATGGAAATAATAATAATGATATTCCATTAATTAATACATAACCCCTTGATACAAAAATAATGGTAGTTTGTATAGATGATTTTTGTGATAGTTGTGAAAAATTTTAAGTTAGTTTTAAAATATCTCTTAAGAAAATATAATTATTGATTAACTATAGTTAAATAAATATATGTTTTAATTATTTTGGAGTCATGAATCATGTTTCACTTAAATGGAATATGTCACATTTGAAGACTATAGTTTATATTTGAGATAAATTTTATTGAATTACATATTCACTCTTTGTATTATCACAATTATTGAATGAATTTTGGTAAAATATTAGAATCACCATACACTAGGAGAGAACATTAATATATTTTTAAAATGTGGAGTCAATAAGAAATTATTTATCTTTATCATTCCCCCATGAATGAAAACACTATAGCGGTAGAATTGAAGAATAGTATTGATTCACTAAAGAGATATGTGTTGCTCAATGTAATGGTCAGATAAATGATTTGGGGATCCATATCCCATGGAATAATATAATATAATATATGTGTATATGTAATAAGGTACATTAGATAAATTAATTAAATATCCAAATGAGGGATGTTTCATCATCATTGATTAATTAGTGTAATCAATTATGGTATATCTAGTAAATATTACAAGGAAATGTACCATAATGAAATAAAAAATATTAATAATGATATGTAGGGGTCACTGATCTAATTTTATCAGATGATGAAAATGGCGTGTCTTGATGAATTTGAGAAACACCTATCTTAATAATCCATATATTTTTATAGAGTGAAATGAGTATATATAGATTCCCAAGATAAAAATGCATTCCAATGCACATATCACAATGGCCCACAAGATTTAAGAAAAATGGGATGTGTGCTGGTCTTCAAGGAGGAAAATCTTTTAAAAAATATAATAATATCAAAATCATAGATCTACTATTCCATGACCAACCCCATTAAAACCCCCTAAATTGTCGACATTGAAGATGAGGGTGACCCTTGATGCCTAAATCCCAATTTCCCTAGGATAGAGACTAGAAACATGGGTAAAGGAACAAATATATGTGAGATATCACAATAAAAACACAGAAACATAAAAATTAACCATTAATTAACACCATCTAATAAATGAAAAATAACAATGATCATATAGGTCATGAAATTTTATATATATAATAGTCTTCAATATGTTGAAATACCAAGTGGATGCTCCCACATTATGGAAACATCATCACCTCCAAGAACATAACTAGTAATGTCGGGACCATTCTCCAAACGCCCATAGAAAAATAATATATATATATATATATATCATGGTGTAAAAAATATGGATTCTAAGAAGGATTATTTCCATCATCCCTTCCACAAATAATGAAAAATCTTACTAATTCGCAAGTTAATAAATATTGAAATTTATATTGGCCTAAAGGTAAAGTTTCACCCTTCCTCATAGTGTCTCATTCAATAAATAACAAATCAAATTTAGTGAAATAGTTCCAAAAAATATAAATAATGGTTACCAGGTATCCACATCCCATGTATTTTCCACTATCACGGCCCAAAATCAAATTTATTATGTTCATCCCTCGATTTTCCACCACTTTCATATTCGTGATAGAACTAAAAGAGTATGATGTGGGTGTTATTTCTATGCTACCAATCCCAACCTTTCATAGGGCCCCTAATCTCATTTTAGAAACATTCATATACATCATCACATATCCACCAACTTCAAAAAAGGGAAACATAAAAAATAAAGGGAATTTATGTTGTCTATTCCTACAATGATACATATGCCCCACCATGTACTACCGCTTCTAAGTTCATTCATTAATTTATTTCTTAAATATCAACCGTAATTGAATGTTATCACAATCCCACCATGTTCTATAACATTCATTCATGATTTTGTACAAGAAGATACACATTAAAAACCTCAAAAGATCTATATGCCTATTGCCAATGGGAAATTAGATATATTTCAGAATAACATGAAATTGGGATAAACTGAAAATATTTTTAGTCACTATAATATTACATTAAATTTCTCTCTAACTTCAAAAAATTTCATAGGAAAACATGGGGACGTATATTAACATTTTTAAGCTATGAAGCCCAGTATAGTAATAATCGAATCGTTTCATTAAGAATGTTATAAATATTTGGAAAGAGGATCTTCATAGATATTTTTTAATGGTAAGATTTATATATATGAGAAACGAATAATGACATAAGATGATAAGATTAAGGAAGCAAAAGAATATGGAAACAACATAAAACATAACATTGTTAGATAAATGTCGAGGGAATAAATTGAGTCTTCATAATATTGTGTGCTTAGGGGGACTTCTCATTCACTATTATGTACATCCTAGTAGGAAAATATTACTAAATGAACTAGAAGTATATATAATTCCATTTACGATGTTTAAGTGTACAATGTTCATATATGATTGTTTTTTGAACCTTAAAATATAATATATATTTTAGGGAATTCATTATAGGTTTGTAAAATTTAAAACAAATAACATTAAAATAAAATTAATTTGACAGATAATTTTATTTTTTCCATGTGATTAATATTTTATTATTTATTACATAACTTTAGGGATAAAATGTGATCATAATATACATCATGTATTTATATTGTGCCAAATTGTATTCCTCAAAATTCAACAGACATGGAAAATTTTAAAAAAAAATCAGCATTCTATAATTTCAATGTGATGATTTAAGAAATAATATATCTTTTACCCAAATGTTTTTATAAATATATGAATTTCAATTTTAAATTAAAAGAATTATTTAAATGAAATTAATTTGTTATAAATTGATAGCCACTATATGACCCAAATTATAATTAGATTGAACTATATTATATTATAATATCCTTACAATTTAGATTAATATAATTTAATATGAATATTTCCAGAAAATAAATTTGATTTAAAAAATTCATGAAATTCACTAAACATTCATTTTATTCGAAACTAAATATTTATCATAAACATAATTTTCGTTTATTTTTGTCAAACTATAATTTCTATCAAAATAAAAATTTTATCATGTATTAAAAATAAATAAAAATAGATAAATATAATAATAGTTTCATTAAAACTAAAATTTGTAAACTTATATCATAATTGGCTTGACACATAAACCCTAAAATTGAAAATTGTACACCCTAAGTGCATTTTGTATGATTATGGAACATTCATGGTGGGATTTGGTGGACTTGGATTTGGAATAAATCAGTATGAGGTTGAACTTCTACCATAATTAGTTTCACTCATGTTTCAGTTTTTTTATCTTTACATGTTCTTCATTAATGGGAAGGTCCAGTGATTCCGTATCCCTCAAAATCTATGATAAATGGAATTTATTGTGTATGATTATACTTACCATGGTCACATGTGCTTCCTTATATGTCAGTTAGATTTTATCACAACAATTAATATACTATTCATAATTGTATCTATAGAAAGTCTATATTATTAATGGTTTGGATACATAATAGTAGTTTCATCCTGAAAAAAATTACAATATTCTATTATTTTCCATTATATAAAATGAAATATAGTCCATGTTATACCAATATGGTATTTATTCACCAAGAATTGAATTTCATTTATAATTTTTTTAATCATTACATTCATCCAACCTTCATAAAATTTCACTATATATATTTAATTTTGAATTCAAAAATAGATTAGGGTACTTATATTTCAACTTGTCATAAGGTTCATATGTATCATCTTCAAACAGGTTGTTCGGTTATTGTTCCTTGAACACATGAGTTTTCTATTTTTTAATAACATTGAATATTATATCTATGATCTTCAAATAGTACTTAACTTTTGAAACATGAATCTCTAAAGGTATAAATTCTTGATTGAGTACATGTGAGGATCTTGGAATGTACATCATTTATAGGGATATATATAACAGAACATGTACATATGAGAGGGTGGGTTGTAGTTCATGTTAAATGGCCATAGGTATCATATGATCATGGATATCAATTGGTCATATGTATATAAGACTAATGTTTCATAATTTTTTAAACTCCATGTCTTTTCTCCATAATGATATTTGAAGGAACACCTTATTTATGGCCTCAAAATTTATGTCAAATTAAGGATATTCAACATTTACATTCTTTCGAATCTATGTTGATATCAAATTTTGTTTAATATTTCTAACCTTTTCTATGAACTCTTTGATAGGACCTAGTCTTATAAGATTATAAACAAGATGATTATCCCAAAAAATTGGATTTCAAAACATATTCCAATTTAAATCCTCGTAAAAAGATATTTAAATTTCGTAATGGAAACTATTGTTATATGAAAAATCCACTAGCACATGTTTTTTATCCATACAAACATATAATCCATTTGAAAATGATTATACAAATTTTAAAGAGTATGAATGGTTCTCTTAGACTGACCATAAATATGAGGGTGATAAGAAGTCTTGAATCTTGTATCTATATCCAACTCTTGTGGAAGGATTCTCTAGAACCTCAATGTAACCCTTGATTCTCAATCAGTTATAGTGGATAGTGGTACTCCATGATTTCTTATAAAAATATCTTATGCATATCATGTAAAAATTTTCAAGAGATAAATATTCCTTAACAACGATTATTATTTTTACATTATAATCCCATCAACTACCAACCAAATGGAAATGATACATTTAAATTTCATGGATATTCCATTGATTAAATCCATCATTAAATTTTTCCCATTCAAATATTTGTATGGGAAATGGATTCATAATAACCATAGGATTCTATCATTCAAAATTTACTTGTTATCACACCAAGAATGATGATACACATATACAATATCCTTATTTATGTTATCATTCTAGATGTTTTCCATAAAATATATTTACATGATGGTTCTTATTTGATTAAAATTTAAGGATGAACTATATGAATCAGCTAGAGGTACCCTCTTCAGTTTTGGTATTGACTGGGAAAATAGCTTTGTTCTTAACCACATAAACACATGTTTTGGATTATGAAACATTGATATATTTAGTACCATTTATTATATATTCATATGACCTTCTTTGTTCACTATGATACACTAATGGATTGATGGATGAGAATATATTATGTGAAATGTAGGAATATATTCTTATTATGATTCTTATTTCTATTTTTTTAGGTCAAAAAATTGGATAAATTTATATCATCATCAAATATAGGGTTGTTGGATCATTTATACATATATCATAAAAAATTTTAAAAACATTCCTAGGATGATAATTGATTGAAAAGCCTTATTTAATGTCCATATTTGACCACCTATGATGGTGTATATTGATGTTCAGTTGTGTAAATACATACCATCTATTTTTCTAATCACAATATATGTCATGGTTTGTTATTTGAAAAATTATCATCGAATAATCAATAGGGAGATTACTATAACCAATTCCAAGTAATTTTTTTCTATATCTCTTCCTGTATATTTAATAGGATAAATCATACACATTTACATTTTTATATTTCGGGTCGAAAAAAACCATGATCTATGGGGAGGAATCATTGTAGGTCAAAAGACCACCCCAACTAGTTTATAATATCAGAAAAGGATTGTTTACTAGCCTCTTTCTTAATACATATAATATCCTATCATAGTCATAAATAAAGATAAATGGACTCCCTTGTTATCATTGTTGGTGTTATTAAATAAAATTAAATGATTCTATAAAATTGACGATATTTCCCAGTTAATCTATATAATATATGGATATCTTTAAAATATGTTAGTGTATACCACCCATAAATTGAATCCATTATTTAATGGTCAATAAGTATAACTTTATAGGTTATAAAAAGGATTCAGAGTGTTACATTGTCTATCCAAAACAAACATTTACTATACCTCATATAAAAATTTTCCTTTTTCAATAATTTATTTAAGATAATAAAATGAACTTCATGTTCCTCCTTCATTATAGTGAATAAAATAACACCGTAAGAAATACTAACATAAATTTGTTGAGTTAATCCTTAATTACTATATTCATCACATTCATAATGATATCTAGAGTATTTGTGAGTCTGAATTGCATCACTATGAACTCATAATTATTGTAGTTTATATAAAATTCAATATTGATGATATCCATCTTCTTAAAAGATAATTGATAATATCATTTCTAAAGATCTACCATAATGAATTAATAATAACTATATAAAAGATCAAATAAGTTATTAATATGTGTTACAGGATAATGTTCCATTAAGATGATTTTTTTGAGATCACAATAATTAATATAGATTCATTTTTACTCATTCGTTATGATAATGAAACGAACTACCACTCCACACATTGAACACAAGGGAATATAAAATATTTAAAAAGATTCACCTATAGCTTATTTATCATATATTAATGTTCAATAATGATTATTCATTATAGATCTGTGGAATTTTTCAAATAAAAAATATATGATCGATTGAGAACTCAAGAACTCATACTGGATGAACCCCATAATGTTCTTCAAGCAAAAAATCCTTATATTATCTTATAACTGGAATGATACCATTAATGATATTTTCCATAAACTCAATCACTTGATCAAGATACACTTCTTGATATTGAAATAACATCCTTGATTATGACAGTGTTTTCAAATGACATTAATCACCCTTCACACACTTGTATATAATTGGATAGAAATTCATGGAATGGAGGGGTATTTAAATCTCTCAATATATTTATGTTCAATTTATAAAAGGAAGGCCAATACATATCTACAATATAATTGAATTCCATGAAAGGGGGTATCATAAGAATATTTGGGATTATTTGGACCATGTTGGTTGGAAGTATTTTTTGGTTGATGAAATATGTTTTTGGTAATTGTTTTGAATCTTTTCATTATAGTTAATATTTTTATAAGTTATAATGATAAAATTAAAGTTTTATCATAATTATATGATCATAATCATGTTTTATTTGATAACTCATTAGTTTCGGTTTTCTAATATAGAAATTTATTTGGAGTTTAGTAGTTCTTTTAGATCATATTGAGTTTAGAATGATGTGTGTTAATGGTATAAATAAATTAATTGGATTTTTGATTTGTTGATAAAAAATATGAAAATTGTTTTTATTTTAATGTGTCTAATATCAAAATTTGTATGTGAAATATGATATCCATGATCTATGAAATAAAAACGTTAAGATATATGTTTTATTTTAAGTCATGTGATTCTATGATGATCATATTGTTCTAAATGTCATGAAACCTTAAAGATAAAAGGTGCAGTTTGTGGAAGAATAATGGTAATAATTTTGGAATTTCTTATGACAATATTGACTAATCCATAAAACCATACATTCCATTGGACTATTTAATCCACCAAATTAATGAATTAATAAGGATCTAACGACATTGGTAGAGATCGTGAATGAAAGTACTAACTGTTAACACCAGTCTATCGGATGTGGTATGTTATTGATTCGTCAAAGGAGTTGTGAAAATGTTCCATTATAAAAATTGTTGGTATCAAAAAGGAATGATATTTAGATTAAAATTATTGGTAAAAAGTGAATAATGTAGGAGTTCTTGGGACATATGAGTGAGAAGTGTTTTGAGAATGATCATTACGACAAGGTGAGAGAATAATCAATAAAATTAAATATAAAATTGTATTCATCAATTTTAATTAGTTTTAGTTTTATTCAATTGGGGCAACTAGAAAAATATATCATGATCATTTTCCACTATGTCACAATTAATCAAACAAAAAGTGATTTTTATACATCATATGTATTCAAATAATGACCCATCAGATGCTTGATAATAATGATTAGTCATTGCATGTCGTAATTCATCGAGCATATTATAATGGGTCTGAAGAATTGTTGATCAATTTAAATGGAGTTATTTTAAGATAATTGTAGAACTATTTTCAAAGGGGTTTTGAAATATTTATGTGTTTCAATAATGTTTATAAAAATCCACATATGTATTAAGAAGAAAAAAATGTCTACAAAAGAATGTTTATAATGTTTTCTATTGGAAAGAAGAATCAGAAAATGAAATCAATATTTGCAACATGTTTTCAATTTTTTTATGACTCTAGGAGAGATCAAATGATCCATCGTAATGAGTAACAACATAATTATTTCATTTTTATCTGAATGAAGAAATGTTTTTAAATTTGAAGAACGATGGAGTTATGAGATGATGTGAGAAGTTCGGGGAAGAATCCAGATTAGTTGAGTAGTATTAAAATAGTCAATGATTATGTATAAATGAATGTATAATTTAATTTTATTGAAATTTTGTTGAGTGGGAAACTGAAATGTGATTCCATCACATTTCACTTTTGTATCTCTTATAAATATATGAATTTAAATTATACATTATGACCTTGGATAATTGTTCGTGTGTGGGAGAGAGATATGGAGATCACGATGAATGTTTAATGGTTGATGATGTTTTTATACAGAGCATTCCTAAGGAATTTTTTCAAACAAAATATGAATAATTAAAATTTACCAAATTGGACTAGGAAATGGGAATGTCATTTCTAGGGAAATAAGAAGTGGTTTATAATTGTTTCCAAATAAAATTACCTTTTCTCTTTTCTTGACAAAATAATAAAATAGTAGGATCAAACAGATAAATTTGATTGAGTTTTTGTCGGAAGTCCAAAAATGATTTTTCGACATTATTATGTGTATGAAAGGGAAGAATTATGTGTTTAAGGTTTTACAAATATGGATATTTTTGAAGCTTCATAGTAAAATGTTTGAATATAATTTTATAATGTCTTTAGACATGTGAAATACATATATTACATCATTAATTATAGAATAATAACATGTATTGTTTTATTAATCATAGTGTTATTCTACAGCATGATTATTTCCTAATTTTTTTATCCACACAGAATTATTATTCATTCTTGTATTATGGAGTATGGTATTTTCCCTTAATATTATAATAACTAAGTGGTCTTATGAAGTAGTTTCCATTGTTAATAATTGTGTTTTTTTGAGTGTGTGAATGTTTTGTTTTCATCAAAGTGATAATTGATTAATTAGAGGTCATGTTTGCTACAAATTAAAGTTAAAATATATGAAAAAATTATATACAATTAACCCCTCCCCTCTCAGTGATTCATTGATCCTAGTTGGGACTTTCCAACTAATTTAAAATTCAATCTTCCCTTAATTTAATTTTTTATGATTTTTGAGAGAATTTGATGATTAAAATATGAATTTCGCGAATAAAATGGGGATTATAGACTATTAGGGGGAAAATTACCATATCTATAAAGATACAATGATTAAATATCTTATTTCACTTGGGTATGAACTTTTTCAAGAAGCTAAATATATATATGCTAATCTCAAAGAAAATCTACATCTATCATATGTGGATAAGGAAAATATTGAGAATGATAGAGGAGATTAAAATAATTTACTCTCAGAACTTTTTAAATTGAGGTTTTTAGTGTGAAGGGAGTATATACTGCTGAAGGTATATAAGAAACAATGAAAAACATATATAATGTTAATACAATGGTGAATTAGTCCATGTTACAAATCTTGATGTTGAAGTACGATGATTTACAAAGGGGTCAATAAAAAACTGTTGGTGACTTCTTTTTAAGGATGAATGACATTATAGGAACCATATAATTTCATAGTGATAGGTTAGAAGATCCAAATATTTTTTAAAATCTCATAATAATTAATACTACCATGTTTGATGATAATGATTAACCTCTGGAAGATATATATCATGAAACTCTATCTATTGATTACATTTATACTACACTAATTTCATATGAAATGATGGAGGAAAATGTAATGAATGGAAATTAAAATTTATGTTGATAGATGTATTTAAAAGAATGCATGAAATAAATATAATTGAACGTTCTTAGAGATAAAGAAGTTGGTGATTTTGAATTTGATAATGATGATAATAAAAGACATAATTAATTTTTTTGTTGTTTTCTAAATATGCCAAAAGTGCTTTATGTAAGTATACAAGGAAGCTACCCCTAAAATTATTTGACTATAGATCTTTTTGGCACATTGATGCAAATTTTCCTCAATGAAAGAATGAAGAAGATAATGAAAAAAATGAGATAATACCAAGTAGAGCATGGAATAAGATTTTTTATAAATCTACTCATATTAAAAGAAAAATTATAGAAAGTTATCACAACCAAAAACTAAATGATTTATGTATATGAATGATGACATGAAAGATAGTGAATTGGAGGAAAAAAACTTAAGTGATGTTGTTGTAGGTTATTAAATCATTTAAAACGTTAATGCTGAAGTGTTTTGAATTAGTATATCCAATTTAGATGAAACTGGTTTAGAATTTCATTGGAAAAGATAATTCAAATAATGCATCATATAGATTATAAAACATCATTGAAAAATCATGAATTTGATGAGATAATGTCCTATAGTAAATAATTATGAATTATATCCCAATAAAAAAGCTATTACGATGGAATATATTTATTATATGAATAATACACATTAAAAATAAAATAAATAGAATAATAATATAGATATAAATTTTATTATAAATGAGTATGAGTTGGAACATGTTGAAAAAAATGTATTAAAATGTTGTGTAGGGAGTTACATGTTTCAATAACTCCATCTATAAAGATGGTGAATATTATAGGAAGTGTGAACATGAGAAGGAAAAAATTTGCCTTTATGGTGAGATTTTTTTATGTTTCTCATATGATAATGAATGAAGATAAAATCATTTATTTTTCAAAATGAAAAATGTAAGAAATTCAAAAGTTTATAAAATTTATGAGTCTGAAACAAATGATTCAATAAAATTTGGTTTCTATATTGTTTGAATTAAATATGAATAGATGAAGAATATTCATGGTGATAACGGAATGTATTGGTAATAACAATGTTCAAATTGATATATAAGGGGGTTTTTTCAAAATATGGTCAAAACATAGGAATGTATGAAAATTATAAAGGTAAATAGTCCTTTTATGGTTACTATTGGTAAATTTTTGGTATTTGGAATACCTAAATCATGTTTCATTTTAAACAATATCATTAAAATTATAGAATGAGTTATAATATGAAATGCTAAAAGAGGGAGACAATCATCAAAATGAAAGAATTATAGAGAAAATGCTTATAATGTTGAGGGTAGATTCAATCCATTAGAAATAATTAGTGAAATATGTGAACAACCAAGACATCATGAGAAATGATTTATTGTTTTTTACAACAAAATGACATGTTTAAAAAAATAATAAATTATAGATTTTGAAGAAAGAAAATGTGAATAAAGAATATATTGTCAATGATACCACATTAAATGATATAAAAGGAGAATGATCATGGGCTTTGGATAGTAGGTTTTGTTTATATATGATAGTATATTCGAAATATTTTATGAACATAAATGATTTCAAAGCATGAAAATTGTCTTTTTTCAATTGTGAATCCCTCTAAATCAATGGTGTAAAATCCAGTTTTATTATAGAATACAAGATTAATATAATAAATCTGTGGATTTAGGGGATAAACAAAAAACTATTTAAAGAATCACATTATTGTAATAATTGAAATATATTGTTTTTCTCAAGAGATTTCTTTTGTGAAAATAGAGGAAGACGATATCATTGTTACAAAAGTATAATGAAAAAAAGGAAAACATGTTCTTTTTTGAAGTTCATAATTCATTTTACTTTAGTATAATGGAGGAAAATAAATTGTGTAATATTTTTTTTGGAATATGTTTTAATGTATTGTGATAAAGATATCAATTTGAGATAGTTTCTGTGATATTCCATAGATTTCAATAAGGTTAGATTGGTTTTAATGAAATTTCCTAAATTGGATGATAAAAAACTCTTGGAATAGGAATATAGATATTCATTAAACTAACCTTATATAACATTATATTTATGATATTTATGGTGTAATGATAATTCAGCCAACATTAAGAGATAATTCATTGTTTTCATTATTTGGAAATTTTTACACACATTACTTGTTTTATGTAATTGAGAAAGAAATTAAAATATCTAAATATATTTAATAGTTACAAGAGAAGAGATGACTGTTGATGTTTGTAACATGTCTATAAGTTGAGAACTACAAAGGGCGGTGAGTAATAGAATAAAGAGTCCCATATTTTTTTGAAGAACAGAAAATTTTGTATGATTTTATACATTATAATCAACTCTAAAAATTTGATTTCATAGAGTAAGAAGAGAAGTTCATTTCTGATGGGGCAAAAAATATTGATTTAGAAAATAAATTCCCACTACATCATGAGGTAGGCTATAAGCACAATAGTTTATATTTAGAATTCATGTTTATATGATTCATGTTATTATATGACTCTATATGAAATATTTTATCTTGAAACACCTATTTTGAAACACTTTTTCATCATTGGGATTCCCTACAACATAATGAACAATGTTGCAATCCTTGAAAAAATTTATTAGATAGGTGAAGATGGAATCATTCTTAAATATGCACCAGATGGAAGAATACATTGATGTTTCAAAAAGGAGTAATGAAGAATATTTCATTTTGTTGTTGAAATTTTTATTGAAAAGGTTATGAAAGATCTTTAAAAATATCATAATCATGTTTAAGATGAATAATATGAAATAATTTTTGAAGATAATTGATATGGATTCCAATAAATATGATACTGGGAAGATTAAAGAATCAGTTTCATCTATTTCTAGTTTTGAGATAGAATTTTTTTCATCTCATAAAATGATGATGAAATATGTGGATTTTCAAAACATAATTGTTGATGAATATCATAGGGTTCAAAAAAACATAAACCGTTTTTTTTCAAATACTTCTATGTATTCAAATGTATTGATGAAAGAAGTGATTGAAGCATTTTAGAATCAAGAATTGATACCATATATGAATTAACTGTTGGATCAAATTGGGGAGTTTGATGCATGGTAATATGTACCCAGATCAAATTAAATCATCTCTTCATAAAAAATTGGCTATTTCAGAATAAGTTGAATGAAGACTGTAAAGTGATATGAAAAAAATGAACTATTGGTTGGAAAAGGTTACACAAAAATTGTATGTATTGATTTTGTTAAGGATTTTTTCTAGTTTAAGGATAAGAAACAATTAAAATAATTTTTAATATTATTAAACAATGATCATATTAAATTTATAAGATGGATGCGAAGGAAGAATTTATGAATGTAAAACATAATGAAAATGTATATATTGAAAAACCATGTGTTTTTTGAAAGGGTGAATATTATGTGTTCCAATTGGTGAAATACATGTATGGGATAATAAATATTCGTGGACATATCATTCTAATTTGGATATCATCATAAGAATGTTGCAAAATATGAGATGATGTGTTCTTAGTAATCTATACTGCAAGGAATATCTTGAGATTAAACTCATTTTATTGTATTTTTTATGAAATTATCCATGACATGAATTATGTGAGAATGTGTGAACTTTTTTGTCGAAATGAATATGTTTTTGAGTCGTACATGATTGGTGAAGTGAAATACACACCTGGTATACAAATCAAATAAAATAGGAAATAAGATATTAATTATCTAGAAAAAATGATCATAAAATTATTATAATGTTTGTATTGAAAAATTATTATACTATTTCCACAAAAATTATAGTCGGAACCAATTTTACTAAATATAGAGAGGGTAAGGAAGATGATTCTAAAAGTGTTTTTGATTATGATTGGATGATTGTTGTATTTGGATGACTTATGAACAGATATTTTTTTTATTTTACATAATGTTAATTATTACAATGATGAATAAGAGAATCACACCTATTGGAGTGTTAAATTATTTTTTTTCAAATATCAAATGTGAAACATACGTTAGTATTAGGTATGATAGCTTAGAAATAAGTGATTTGTTTTTATATAATGATGTTGATTCGGAAGGTGTTTTAGATGATAAGAGATCCATATATTGTTTATTTTTCATCATAAGGTATTGTTATGTATTTTGGCATACGATGAAAAATTTTAGTAAATCTAAGCATGGATGAAACTATGTATATTTCTGCAACTCAAGATGAAAAACAAAATAAGTGGATGGAGACTCAATTGTAAGAATTATAGGATGAAGTAGTGTATTATAATATCTTTGGTTATGATAATTATTTTTCTATAATCCTTTCATGAAATCTCATAAACCATTATAATTGAGGAAAAATTGATTACAATTAGAAATTCAATAAAGATTTTTTAGAGAATAATGACCTCATTGTGGAGTATGTTCTTACAACACACAAGACCCTAAAATTTTATGAAAATCATTAAAAATTGAAACAAATTTAAAACTGAGTATAAACATCATAATATTAATCATATATTTACACGTATAATGTATGTGAATCTATCCCCTGTATTATTTAGTGTATGGGTTGTGTTTTCAGGGGGATAAAAAGGATGTTTATTTAATATTCCCATTGTTATGTCCTAAAACTTTTATGTAATCATGTATTTATGGAATTTTTTGGGTAAGATTCGAACTCAACATGTAATCATGTGAACTCTTATAATATTTTTTGGATGGTTGTAGGAAACATGTTTTTAAAAGATAATATAATGCCATTTTGAAGAGGTAATTTTTGAATACAACGTATCTTGAGTCAATACTTATTGATATAATGGTATTGTTGACAATTATTCTTATTTACTATATTATGCTTTCACACATATGATTAAATTTTTTATTTAGTGATACATATCTTAAGGATAAAATATTTATTCATTTATGATCCTTGGTAGACAATTATATCCAAAATGAATACTGTTGGGACCATGTTGTCTGGAAGTTGTTTTTTGGATGATTAAAGATGACTGTGCTGATTGGTTTGTATTTTTTCATTATAAAAACATAATAAACTTTGTAAATGTTGATTATTGTAGGAATTATTTATCATACATAGAATAATATATTCATGTTTTATGTGAATTTATCTCTCTGGTTTTCTTTATTACAAATGTTTTATGAGTGAAGTGGTTTTTAGAATCACATTGACTCTAGAATGAAGTGTGTGATCTATATGAACAAGTGTATCAAAGTATAGATATCTAGATAGATAATGCAGTGATTATTTTCTATTTTTGATGTATTTAATATCATGGGTATTATGTGAAACTTGTGATCAATGATATGGTAAAGAATGGGGATAAGATGTTTTTTGGTAAATTATGCCAGACGATGTTATGCAGACCCTAATGTTCTTATCATCATGAAGTAATCAGATAAAAATAAAAAAATTTTGATGTAGAAAAGTTATCATGGTTTATGTTATTTATTATAATCTGGACCGATGTATAATAATAGTTAATCAATCATAATATCTAATCCATCCAATGACCAAATTTATATAAGTCAAGTGATAGATGCAATGAATTTGGGATAATTAATCCGCTACTGAAATAGGTCCATGTGACATGGTATTCCACAGATTCATAAAAGGAGTTTTGACAAAAATACATTAAAAATAGAGTTGGTTTTAAATGACCTCAGATGAAAAGTTCTATAAATGTAAGAATTGTTAAAAATGCTAGGCATGTATGGACTGATGAGTGAGAAGATTTTACAGATGAATCTATCGGTTGAGGTCAGAGAGTGAATGATCAGATTTTGTTCAAAAAATGTAGTCATCCATTTCGATTAGTTGTGTAGTAATTCAATTGGGTAAATAGAAATGAAATTCATAACTTGTATCTAGTATGATAGAATCCATCAAATATTATGTGATCTTGATACATTAGAGTGATAAGAGTCTGATCCATCAATCGTATGCTGAGACCGATAAGTCGTTAGATGTTATACATCATCAGATACATTATCATCATTGTAAGAAAATAATGATATTTAAGAAAGGTGATTTTTAAGGGACTTAATAATGTGTTTTCAAGGGTTTGATGGAATATTTCCTAGTTACAACATTGTTTAGTAAAAGTAAAAAAATTCAAATGAAGTTGAAACAATATATTTTGGATGATGGTTTCAATGTTTTTTGTTAGTTTGAAGCTTCAAAATAAGAAATATTTAGTTATTATTTTTTAC
The DNA here is from genome assembly GCA_963277665.1 of Viscum album. Taxonomy (NCBI): domain Eukaryota; kingdom Viridiplantae; phylum Streptophyta; class Magnoliopsida; order Santalales; family Viscaceae; genus Viscum; species Viscum album. The sequence goes on along the minus strand of OY728165.1, from coordinate 1,707,132,405 downwards.
ATTTGGTCATGAGTATTTTAGTGATCATATATCACATAATATTGATAAAAAACATTGATAAAATGTGTATGATACTAAGGATATTATAGTATGTTTGATACATGAAAATGATTTGAGAATATTCATGAAGTGTTATGAAGAATCCAGAGGAGATGAGAGTCATTTAAATAGTTAAAGATGATATCAAAATTAAGGTGTTTTTTAAAATTATGTTGAACAGGAAAATGAAATTGGATTCCTACCCATTCCACATTTTTAACTGTAATAAATAAAAATAATTACATTGTACTTTCTGACAATTGAGAATTGTTTATGGATGGGATAGAGAGTGATAGTGTTAAAAGTTTTTTGGCTAATGATTTTTTCGTAGAGATACTTACTAAAGATGTTTCTTTTCAAATGATGAAGTTGAAAATTTTATCATATCAGATTAATCCATATGACTAATTTTTCTAGGGAATTAATGAGTGGTTTAGAATTATTTCTAGAGTATATTGTCATATATAATTTTCCTATTGAACATTCGGACAGAGTAATTGGACTAATCCCTCTAACTGAGATTTTTGTAGGAATCCCAAAATAGTTGTTTCTACCATCTCCTAGGATAGAAAGTGAATAATAATGTTTTTACGATTGTAAAAAAGTGGATGTCATATAAGCATCACATTAATATTTTTTAAAATAATTTATTAATGTTTTTAAACAGGTTAAAAAACATATTTTACATCATTTTTTCAAGAAGAACCAGATTCATTGTTATATTGATCAGTTTCTATCAATGTTTATAGTAATTTAATTCATGATGTATATAAAAAAAGTATAGTTTTCTATTATGTTTTGTGGTATTTATTGTATCCAAACAATTACAATGACTAAATGTTTTTATTGATCAGTGAACCATGAAAATACTTAATATTCTATGGATATATGAATGTCTTGATTACAAAATATTTTAATTCTTCAACATGTTGTAATGTTTTTTACAAAAAAATTGAAAAATAAATTAAAATTTATCACTGAATCACAACCAACAACTCTTAGTGATACATTAATCATAGTTTTATCTTTTCAAGGAAATTACACACAAAAATATTAAAATGGAAATGGTATACAGATGGGATGGAATAGTTGACCAGTTTGATGTCTTCATCAATAGATCGAGTTCCATGTTTTAGGTGATGTTTTAAAAGTTCTAATAATCTTATGTAATACAAATGAATTCATGGAATCACATTCATATTCAACATTTAATGTTCATGAATGTATATTTCTCTTATCATTAACTATTTTACTATGATTCTAATCATAAAATTTCAACAAAATTGACACAAAGATGTGAATTATTAGCCTATTAAACACATAAAAGGGAAAATATTAATATTTACATGATAAATAATAATTAAAATTTATTCACCTCATAATTTCTAGGTTTAAGTTAATGTTATCTTTTTTCTATTACCAAAAATATATTTTTATATGTATTTTTAATCAATCAATTACGATTTAGAACAATTTGTAAAATTTTATTAGGAATTTCACCCGTTACGGTCTAACTATGTGTGCAGTAAGGCATCATTGTCTTTAACTAGGTTCTGGTCGAGTAAATATTCAATGATACCTTTTGAGGCTATTGCCCATATGTATATATGTGCCAAAGAAATATTAAATTATTATATTAAAAAACAATTCACATGGAAACCTCTCACTCAATAATTTTAAAAAACATAGACATATTTTACTATGTATTGTCTTTTCCCCATAGTTTTCACTATGGTTTTCTAATCCTAATCTCGAATGCTAACTTTCCTTAACTTGGGTACAAAAGAAAATAATCATTTTAGTTTATTCACCTCAATTACTGATTTTTCTGAAAAATATACACATAAAAACATAGTCCCATGTGATTTATTGTCCATGAGTGTTTTGGAAATTAGATACATATAAATATAATATTAATCATATATAGAGTGATATTATTTTAAAAATCCATCACATGCCCTTAAAAATAATTGATATGATAATATTTCATGAGATAACCTAGGGATATATTAAATAATGTGGTGATCTATAAAGCCCAATAAGGAAATTAATAAAATCATATCATGGTGAAAGTAGTACATGTGAGTCATGGAGAATGTCATTGTTATATAAAAGTATGAGTATCATTAATGTGAACATTGATCCATGAATTAACATTATAGTATTAAGGCACTATAAGATTATGAAAACAATATAAAACATATAATCATAAGAATATGTCTAGGATAACCATTAATAAATCATATCATAATGTTCAAAGGATAATCATTCATTCAATATAAATTATATATTATGAGATTATGAATATATACCCAGGGCATTGTAGGGATATATAATTATATTCCCATCTTTTCCATAAACTTTATGTTCATAAATTTATGTGAAACATTGATCATTAAACATATGAATTCTATTCATCATATTTATTCCCTTTAATATATAGTGTTGGTTATATAAATGCAATATTCCTATATACAAAAGATGATTAAAACTTGTTTAATACCCTTGAGTATAATTGGGGATAGGTATTGACCCAAAATAAATTTCTCATTGAAAAACATGTAAAATTATAGAAGAAAAATATGTTTATATAAATGATCACAGAAGGATTAATTAGAGAGAAAGGATTCCATCAATTACATATAAATCCCAATTATAGTAAAAGGATTTATAAAAACAGATTTCATTTTTATTGATAGGATATTTAAAGGCATAATACAAATGATTTACCAGAATAAATATGAAATATAAGAGAATCCCTTACATTAAGAGTTTGCTTATAAATTTTGGGAGGAGATTATTATGATCTCGAGAGATTAATCGAATGGATTTTAATGTTTATAAAGAGATTAAATTCAAGGTAAATATGTTTTATGTCTATATGAATTGTATGATGGGTGGGTATTTATAAAAAAGAGAGGGGATTTATTAATTATTTTCATAACATAGTTTTTGGCCATTAAGTAATAGAATAATCAAAACTATATAAATTCACTTAGTGTTTCTCATGGTTTATACCATAGATTAGTGTATTATAATATTTTATTATTATTAAAATATATGTACTTAAAATAATACCATTCATGATGTTGAAGTGAATACTTTCCATAAAGAATTGTTTTTAAAACCTTAAAATATGATAATTCTTTTTAGGTATTCATTACTACATATGAGAAATCTATCATGTAAAATATGAAACAAAATATTTTAAAGGATAAATATATATATTTCTTTTGATATATTTTTTAGAATTTATTATATATTTTTTTAGAAACTTTTATTCCATTATATAGACCATATATTTATATCATATTTTATTTATTCCAAAGAAAATTATATCCTAAAGTATTTTGAAAAAAATAACTATTTTTTAATTTTGATATATTGATTTTAAAAATACTATTTATTTTACCAAAATAATTTTCCAAATTTATCAATTTAAAATTACAAAATTCGTCATTTACCACAAAATCTTGTTTTTACACCAATAAACTGTTTTTTATGCTTATAAAAATTAAATTTAATTGATAAATTATATAACAATTTTTTAGATAAATTTAATTTAATAATGGTATTTTAGGAAAATAAAATTTTTAACTTGAATTTTTAATGGATTATATTTTATTTTAAATCTAAATAATTAATTGAAAATAAATTTCATTTTCATTATATCCCAATCTATATTTTATAATACTCATGAAATAAACATCATAACATAATAATAAAAAAGGGATAAATAAAATAATTATTTTATTAAAATAAAATTATAAAAATTGATACATGAATAGTCTAGATATATAACACTTTAATAAAATAGTGTATTATGTAAGGGTAATGGGTGTAATGGTTGTACATTCTTGTGGTGGTTCTGTGAACCTTGATTGGAGGGTGATCTATATAAATTTGAAATTATCTAGAAAATGGTTTTCTCGTGTATCACTTGTGAAATCTTCGCATGGCCTTGGTTATGGGTAAATCATAATCATTTCATCTCACTCAGTAGTTATGATAATTGGGATTCATGTGTTACAATCATTCTTATTGAGGTTATTTCTTCTCCCATATTTGTAAATTAAATATGATCATAATCCTTAAAATACAACAATAATAATATTCTATATAGAACAACCAAATAATAAATTGTTGTGATATGTAACACTATCTTACTAAATATGTATAAGTAATGGAAAATTTATTTTTTAATTAAAAAATAATAAATGAATTATAGTTCATGTTTCTTCTATAAGGTATGAATTCCATCAAAAATGAATTTAATTAATGATTTTCTAGTCTATTATATCACCCGTTCTACGATATCAAAAATTAAACTATCCCCAACTTCCATAAAAAACATCAATAATTACCATTATAGATTCCCATTTGAACACATCATTTAATTATTCTATATTTATCAATTACCATCCAATTCATGTTCATTCTATCATTTTTATCCTATATTTTATTATAAAACATTATATAGACATTAACTATACTCATCTGAAACTATTACACATCATTTCCAAATCACAATGATGTTTATTTAGGTAACATATTTTAATTTCCAACCCATTCCAAATTACATGTATTACCATTTAAGATGTATTCAATTAATAATAGATAACTATCATCCCTTCCCAATCCACACACAACATCCATGTTATTAGAACACCACAGAAATCATTCTATTGGCCAAAACAATATACCATATGTCAAATTAAAAAAATATAGACTATTTATCATATAACCCAAACCATTAGACTATATATATGACATTACAAACAAGAAAAAAATCCAAAAACTAACAATATTAACACACTCATGTGATAATTTTAATTATATTTATAATTAACTCTAATAGATCAATTATTAAGATACCGTCACATTTTTTTATCTTCTTGAACGTGGAAAAATATACATCAAATAAAATTTCAACTTAGATTGTTTATTACCAAAATTCTCAGGATATTAATTTTTGAATCTTAGAGTAACTAAACATTGAAAGGGAACACAATAATCAACACACACAGAAATTGAAAACCACATTTTTAAACAAAAATATTCATTTAGAAAAATTTTGTAAAACAATTTCAACATATTATTCCATTATTCACATCAATTTTAATTGATTCTAGTTTATTATCATTATTAATTAAATATTTAATAATTATCCATATAAGAAAAATCAATCTAATAAAATTATATTCATAAAAAAAATATTTTTTCTAGAATCACCTACATTAATTTATGGTATCAACGAGTCACTACATAGAATCAAAATAATGGATGATTGACTATTCAAACATTTGAATGTAACCACCCTATAATAATATCATAAATTATATTTATCTACAAATTCATAAATATCAAACTAAAACTAATAATATCATTTACATAGAACATACATAATTGTAAAATAAAAATATATAATGTAACTTGAGTAAAAAATATAACATTATACAATTAGACCAAGGGGATTCATTCATCGATTGAAGAGGACTAATATAAAGGAGATGAAAAAGAGTGAACGATGAATTTAAGAGGAAATAATGAAAATGAAATGTGGTATGGATCATGATTTATTCATGAATCTTTACTAAACACCTATATAGAGTGGTGATCTCCCACTATGTTATTTTACCCCTTTTTCAAAGAATATCTCAAATTATTTTTATTCCAAATGCATTCCCATCCATCATTCATTTCATTAAAAAAACATTTATTCATTAAATTTAAAAAATCCCCACACAATGAAATGGAGAATTCAACTATAGCCTCTCGATGTATATCTTGTCCACCCTTAATGTCCAAGAGGATAATTATATTCCATTTCACCCCACCATGCCTAAGGTTACTACATAGTTATACACATCTTACAATACCCCCACCACCTCTCTTCTTTTCAACCTTTTATTTCTCTCTTTACACTACTCCATTCATTATGGGTATTTTAGGGTGACCATTTCCCAAAATAAAACCACCCATAAACCACACTCATCCCCACAAAACACATGTTTCTGTTGTCCACTAACCTTTTAGTCAACAACCCCTAGTACCTCTAATTGAACAACAACATAAACTATATTATGGAGATCCGTTTCGTTTTACCAAATTGAAGTCTTCCACTAATGTACCCACCCCCATTTGTGTTTCAAATCCCTTGTTGTATAAAAACTAACACTACGGCGGTCCCATATCCACAGCTCCACCATGATATCTCACTACACCCACTCCTCCTAAGATTGATTCCCCACAATCACATCATCACCAGCCCCCATGATTTATTGACCCTCCAAATTTCATAAAACACAATTCTAACCATTATAAAACATGAAAACTCCCTTTAAAAGCCTAAAAAATTTTAGACATGAAATGTAATGTATAAAACTGGCCATAAGAATTATATTGGATACATCATAAATGATTAGTATTATTATGAATCAATATATATGTAAAAATAAAACATCTAAAACTATAACCTTAAATGGTCCATAAGATATAACTACCACATCGAAATGAATCCATTTCCATGATACAACTACATTCAAGTGGAATAATTACCTTAAAAATTCATCAATTAATTCATTATATCACTAAATACAAATCTCAACACTAAAGATACTATTAATTAATCTATGACTCACACACTCACATAATTTCTTCCAAAACATTGTGCCTTTACAATACCTTAATAAATGGCATAACATTCCCATGTGTCACATTCTACAAAAATTCTTAAATCTAAAAAGATTTCTCCTGGAAAATTAAATAATATTTCACTTTAAAACCATCCCTATAAAAATTTTGGGAATAATTATTGTGATATCAAAAAACCTAGATCATGTATAAGAAATCATGATTCTCGTTGAGGTATGAGGGTTGTGTTAAATTATATGACACACTAAAATTGCACTCAAGCACTTTAAAGGGTTCATTTATAAGGGAAGAGAGGTTTCCACAATAACTAAACATATAAATCCCATAATTATACTAATCCCACATGATGACATGGTTTCTAACTACAATGTTTGGTTGTCTCCTCCAATGATCAACATATGACTTCTACTAGTCCTATATCAGTTTCATCCACTAGAAAACCTTCTTGTTATTCCCATTCATATTTTACACCACATTCAGACCTTAAACTACTAACTCCTACATGTTATTATAAAACAACAGATATCAATAATTCCCATTATACCACACCTCATATAATACCATACTTATAGAAGAGAGATAGTTGTTTTTATAAATAAACACTACCAAGGATTGTTGTTTAACCCATGATCAATTTAAAGCGAAGAAAAAAAATATCATGTATCAATTTGGACATAATTAATCATCATCACATATATATAATGATAAAAACAAATTATAGGGTATATATGTTATCCAAAACCATGTTGAAATCATCTACTGACTTGGGGGTAAAATGAGGATCCTAGTTAGGAATGATGGACCTTGGTATGTCATGATGATCAAATAATTCATCTATATTTCATCACACCAATGAACTTGTAAGTGTGGAATGTCATGTAGTTAAGAATAGATCCTACATTAACATCAAAAATATGGTCACCCAACTATAATCACATCCTCCTACGGATTATGGTAGTACAATAATGAAATACATTCAGATTTCCTCCCATTACTACTTAGAGACATCCAGTAGGAGAAACACTCATCGATAAACAAGATTCTCTCTCTTCACCATTTTGATGGCTATGAATTATGATGCTTATTTGAATAAAAACCATTTCACAAATGGCCACTAAAAATTAATCCTCATTCATAAAAACACAATTTATACCATAGGATTACCTCCAATTTTTCACTATGGGGCTTTCGATGATCCTCCCCATATACCATTTATAGAGAAGAAGAATCCCCTAAATCATTATATGATGTGATTAATCTTAGAAGAACCCATATATAGTATATTAATGATTAAAATAGTTCCACATCACCTCTAACTTTGAGTCCCCCAATTGAGACTCCTCTATTTACTACATCAAGGAGGATTGAATCATCAAAATAAATTGGAAACCACTATTATAAACCATATACGTGTCTAGATACATAACTAATGAATCCACCATCACCATAAATAATTATTTACAGACTAAAATATCACCTCCTCATGACTTCTTACGAAGTATTTTACCCACATTTCTTTCATCCATTAGTGTATAGTAGATATCAATTTTACATTACTGGAGAAACTCCACATACTTACAATATTGAAAATTTATATCCCAATAAGATTAAATATACATAAATATTTATTATCTATAATGAATATAAACCACTCACATATGGAATGATTTTTAGATAGTTCTGAGGAATACCCTACTTAAATCAACTCTATGTCATTGGTTTTATAGTTATTATCCTGGGGATGAACTGTCTAAGATGATTAGATATCAGTACCTATTGTTTCATCAAAATAAAAAATCAAATGATATGGGAATAGTTAGAGGATACCTCAAACATAACTCCCTCCCTATGAAAGTAATTAATTATAGAATTAAGCATCATGTCATTTCTATATTTAATTTCTTAACTAACAAAGATCATTCCAGATGATATCCTCATACATTCTGGTATTTTTTTCAATAAATTTGTTTGATGAGAGAATTAATGCATGATTCATCAAATACTGATGAAAATACCCTTGATTTATGAACCAAATAATTATCCTTAGGTGTTTCCCATGAAAAATTTCAATCCATTTTTAATTGACCAACTTATATATCCCACTGAAAGTTTACATTCCCAATGACTAACTCAAATCATATAATAAATATGATAATTGAAAACATTTTATAGAGATAGTGGCATTAATGAACATGTATTATGTATATATCATGCTCATAATTAATCTCTAATTAATTATACGATAATATAATTTTATTAGAGAATACCACTGAAAATTAATCCAGGAACTGATGGAGAACATTCAATATTTCCCCAATAAAAAAAATTTCTTGATGAAAATAGTAAACGACATGTTCTTCAACTCAATGTGACATTGCTGAAACCAAAAAATATGTTAATAGAATTTACCGCTACTAACTCATATAATGGTATCATAACTATATCTAAATTTTAAAAAACATTATTTATCAATTAAAATTATTGGACAAATCATTTATCATTGTTATGATAAAACAATTCATCAATATTTCACAAGTCAATCCCATGTAGTAAACATAGATTCTTGAAAAAAGATAAAAATTCCTGAAGAGAAATATGGAATCACCAAAGGATGAAAAATAATAATTTCACTATTTGACAAGAGACTATCAAAATATTGGAAACACCTTATTGCATCTTTATTCCTATCTCAACATCACCTTGACAGGGTATCTTCATGATAGTATCTTGAGACGTATTTTATAAATCATAAAATACTATAAGGGTATCTCCTACCATATCTATTGTTGATCCTATAAATAACAACTCCTTATAATATAAATTATTCTCTCTATACTTATTTTATAGTAGATAGTATTTAACAAAAATAAACAATATAAAATAGTATTCACATTGGAATACATAAATTAACACTGAAAGAATTCAAAACCATCAAATATCAAATAAATCCAATTTATTCCAATTATAGAATCATATCTGTATTTATATAATAAAAAGAAAATAAACAGCCATATAATGTTACACCGTCATCAGTATATATCCCTATAACATATAAAAAATTATAGTCAGACTTCCAATTATTGTTGTCAAAATTGAATGCATTGAAAACCTCACCTAATTTCGTACCAATTCAAGGACACTTGTCAGTGAATAAAAGGAGTGGGAATCTATATAATCGAACCATGAATATATAATATTGAAGATATTTTTGTAATATCATAATGAAACCGTAGGTGTCTCTAGCACCAAACCCTCCATGATATACAATTGACAAAACAAAATAAACTTCCTCTATGTGGTGGACCACCTCAATGATAGAGATCTAATTTGGGTCCCTATGGATATTGTACAAGATGTGTTTTTTCCTCCCTACTCTATCAAAACTAACCAAACCGTATATAGGTGTCCCTAGATGATGATAAATTATAGGAATATACCCTTATATTTTAGGCTAATATGAATCTTAATTTCACATACCATAAAAAACTCCATCAACTCTTAGGATATGACATAGATATTGACAATTAATCCCTTTAGTAAAAAAGGATAAGTTATTTCATATAGTTTATTTGGATCTACTATCTCTAGAAAATCATGTATCATCTTACGAAATATTACACCCTATCAGTTTAAACATATACTTAAAAAATAAAAGATCCATTATCTGGTTCTCTTCTTCCCAAAAAGAACTATTTTCCAAAGTCTTGACTATGTTCTCTATGAATACATTTAATCAATAACATAATCCTTATATAATCCTATAACAACATAGGGAAAATAAATAGGATGACATCATATCTGATTGATGCATATAATGCCTTCACAAGGCAACATTCTGTTGACTCTTCATTGGGAATAAAATATAGTGAAAAAGAAATTAGGTCCTTGAATTTCACCGTAATCTCTCTTATAGTTAGGATATCCATTTAAAATATGGCCTAGGAATAAAAATTATCATCCTTACTAATATAATTTAAAATATTAGAGTGACACTTTAACTAAAAATCAATCCTAAAAGCATCTAACTCATTCTACATCTAGAGATATGAGATCCACTACTAATAAGTTTTGTATAACATCTAACTAAATACAAGAGGATCCCAATACAATTACACAGATAAATAATTCAGATATCAATCTCAATCTCATCTACTTATGGATCGTTCTCTAGATATATAAAAATATCATCATACAAAACCAATAAGTGATGTTGAAACCTACACCACTTCCTCACCCATAAATCATACTTCATGAAAGGTTGGACCCTACCATACTCAACTGTCCTATCCTAATTTGTGTCACCAACTCTATCTACACCTCTAAACAACCTAGGAACTATCTATACAAAAATAACATATTCAAAATTTCATGAAATTAATAATGTTAAATTAATTAAAATCATCAAATACTATAAAAATCAATTATATAAATTACAAGAGAAAACAAGTATGATGTAGATATATATCCTTGGAATCTACACTTCATAAAAATAAGATTTCATTAGGTATAAAAAAATTTTAAAATCTATTTTTTTAATCATAAGTGACCATAAAACACAATATACTATCTAATATACATTTTTTCACACAATGGGTTAATATCTAATAAGTTACCTATAAACCCCTGAAATCCTCTTCAATTCATAACTCTTGACACCATCATATCTTTAAACTAAAGGATCTTATACCACTCATTTGTGGACTACTCCCACTGGAATCCTTTCATATGATGGCAGTGATAATGAATGTGACCCTTGAAACTAGACCCAACTAGACCTCTAGTTGGATACATGGACGAAATGTATTGAAAAAATAATTAATTACGTTTTTAAATTGAGAGTATGGAAATAAAATCATCAATCAACAATGTAATACCCTACACCTTATAGTAACAGGTAAACACTATATTTAGAACTATCACATAGTGTGAACTACAAATATATATTAACGAAGACATTATATAGGAAATTTATATTAAAATCTTATCAAAACATTTATTCTATGTGAAATTATAATTATATAAGAAAAAAAAATAGTTTAAAATACAATTATTTAATCATATATTAATTTTAAGAATATATATTTCATTTAAAAATATCATGTGCTCTTATAAATAATTATCAATCATTTTTTTATCTTAATTATTTTCATTAAAATTAATTACTATTCCTTGAAAATTTTTTCCTCGGAAAATTAAAAATATATTATAATATATAACATAAAAAATCCTTAAAATAGAAATTTTTTATTTAAATTTGGGTTTTAAGGCAATTATAGAACTAAAATATTTGTTTCATCCTATTTGGTAAATTTTGTGGCCATTAATCCCTGAATAGTTACTCTATATTATTTAGAATATAAGGGATACTCACAAAACTACTATTCCAATAACATATAAATGGGTAACACTCTCACCACTTCAAGACCATACTATCCCTAAACTTTTTCCATAAAAATGATGTCTTTTTCACCTCCTAAAACCTAATACAATGTTATAAATATTCTTGTCAACAATTTTTTGTGATAACCTCTTAATTTCAAAGGAGAATTCCAAGTAAAATTCAAGTCCTTGATATTAGTATTATAATCTATATATATTTTACTCTTAGTTATCTTACATGAAATTATTTTTTAAACCAATAATAAAATGATATTTGTATCATTTATGTATTAACATTATTCTATATTAATTTTATTACCATTTTTTATTCATATAACCTATCCACTAAGGAAAACAAAATTGTAATACATGTGTTTTTCAAAAAAACCTTTTATGATAAAATATATTTTATTTTCCATTAATATATTATATTGAAGGAAAGGTGATGATATTAATGGATAAATATGATTCTTATGATATAAATATTTTATTTTTCTGATAAATTTGATTACCTATAAATGATATGTTCCATAAATGGTAATATTTAATTCATTGATTAAAAATAATCACAATTAGAGGACAATATTTTACTGAAATTGTGTAATGTTTTCATAAAAATTATATCCTCTAATATATACTAAAAAATTACGATATAACAATATAAAAATAATAATAAAATTATACATGTCGTAAAATTATATTATAAAAAATCCTCATAATCATTCATTAAAAATGGGTAGGATTATGTTTTGATTAGTTTAACCACCTAATTGAATAATACTATGAATTTTAATAAAAAATAAAATAGGGAAGATGAATACTATAAATATGATATATATGTATAAATAACTATATTTCTTTGGTTATAGAGATTTTATAATAGAAAATAATTAATTAATTAAGAAAAAACTATTTGATCATCAGCCATCACTAAAACATGCTTTTTATCATTGAATTGTTCGAATATATATATATATATAAATTCCCATTTAAACAATTTGAAATAATACAAATAATTATAAATCATAGATATTAAAAAATTAATGATCTAGTAATGATAAATTGTAAAAAACAATGAAAATTGAAAAATCAATTTTAAAACAGGTATAAATTATCAAATTATAAACACTTGACGTGGAAAATTGGAAAAATTATATTGAGAATGAATTTTTTAGAAGAGTAAGAATAAAAATATATATATAACCGGTACATTATTTTGTTATTATAATAGATATTACTTTGACACATGATTTTATTTTGTTTTTTTTCTTCAGATTTCATGAAATGGGTTAAGGGGTTTTTGTCAATCATTTTTCAGTTTGAGACATGTTATGTATTATACAACTAATTTTCATTCACTGGTGTATATATTTATATACATATATTATACGAATATTTATATGATTAAATAAATTTATTCATGAAATATGAATATAAAATTGAATTAGACAACTACATGATGTTATGATCAAATTGATATATGATACATATGTGGGGTTTTACTAACTCAATTTTCATTCTTTTAGACTAATGTTATAATCACCACATTATTTATTTTTGTGGTGAAAACATTTCCATGTATGAAATTTTTACATATCAAATACAATATATAATTTTACTTATATGTATATATTTTTACCTATTTCTCGTCGTCATTATATTTAATATTTACCAAAAATGTTGTAAAACTCGATATTTTCCATCATTGAAAAACAAAATAATTTTTTGTTAAGGTAAATTTATTATTATGTTATGAAAAAAATACATATCATTTTGGATACAATAAATTCTTTTTGTTTGTTAAATAGATGTACATTGGGTAAATGACCCCTAAAATTAGTTTTTGACCATTGAATCAATCATCATCATTATGCATGATGAGTGTTACTAATACTAGAAAAATGGAGATGTAGTCATGAGGTCCATGCTTTGGAATATTCAAAAAGTCGTAATGAACCATGATAATGGTTTTTTCTTAGGATTACCATAGTTTCCTTAATGTGAAAGATAAATAACATAAATAATGCCATCCATGTAAAAATCATCACATTTTATGTGCCATCCAAACAATATTTCATTGATAAGTGTAAATCATGTTACAATGATGATAATACATGAAAAACAGATTATTAAGTTATGTTCTCAAAGTCATGAAAATTATTCTATTGAGTAGGGATGTATTTATTTCTCGTATATCCCATTATATAGATGACCATATTTTACTCAGAATGTGGATCCTCAAAGAGTGTTATTAATTGTCTTGATGACTATTTTGTGGATTGAATTAGACATAGTAATGATATGGGTGGGGGTTGGAATTATAAAATCCCTTGATTTGTTGACAAGTCCCATGAGGCCAAATATGTATTTTGTGTATAAGACATCCCATTATAAGTAATTTCATTTGAAAATGTCCCAGATGTGATGTTTTGATGTCTGGAATTATTAATTTTATTAGTATGATATCAATGATTTTCTTATCCCTGATTTTATTATTATTCAGGGATATAGAATTCACTCATTTTTAGTTTTCTATGGATTCATATTTTTAAAGTATTCATCCAATATTAATTATTTTATGTTTTGTTATGATATATTTACAATTATACGACTACTTATTGTGAATTTTAGTTCAACATTAATTTTTTTATCCTCCCTAGCATACCTAGAGGAGCCTATTTCTCATTATCATGGATATGATTGAAAGGAAAATCTAGAGAACTTAAGAGTTTCATGTTTTATCTTCAATTTTGAAATGTATTGTATATATATATATGTTGTCTTCCAATACTACTAAACTGTTGGAACTTTGATAATTATTGTATCATGTAAAAATAAAGAAATATAACTATTAGAATTGTGTTTATGGAATCTTATATATTAAATATAAAATTAAGAAGAGTTTAGTAGAAACAGTGGGGATAATATTATGAAAAATAAGTGAGATAGCACAGGTAATATAAAAAAACTAAAATATTTCAAGGTAATAATTTATAAAACACAATCCAAAAGGTATTTTCAGATTCTATTACATGATCTAATTATGTTTATTAGTTTATCTAATGTAGTATAATAATAAGAGCAATAATATATGAATCGACCCACATATTCAATGAATGAATATCCCTCTTGAACAAATCAATGAAATTGGAGATTAAGAAAATATGTTCACAAATATATTTGGGATGATGATGTAGGTGATAAAAAATAATATTTCCTATATATAGTGAACTACTATTAAAAACAATTATGTAAATATGTTGGTCCTCTTTATCAGATAATAACCTCAGATATTTAACGAAACTTATAATCCAATAGTAGTTAAATAATAGATCTCGTTCATAAAGAATATATTTTACTATTTTGGTTGTCGTGAAATAAAAAAAGTCGTCATTGTGGCCTATAGTTATAATGGAGTGACTTCATCACCCATATTCATTCTATACCCACCCTGAGAATCAATCCATAAAGAAATTATTTGAAAGAAAAGAGACTATAAAATATTTTTGGATTATAGTGAAATCCTATTAATAGAATATTCACTCATGTGAAAGAATTCATTAATGAAATTCATGAATATTTTATTAGTCATACACCAATATTTGAAGTGATTGATCCATTATAATCCCTCATTGTGATCTAAATATATATAAAAATCTTTATAAAATGAAACGTTTGGATTTAGTGGAATTGAATATTAAACTGTAAAATGTTTGTGAAAAGTTATTTGTATTATTTTTCATCACATAGTGGGGTCCAAAAATTTTATTCCAGAAAATTATTGATTGTTTAATGACCATATTCATCGATTATAATGAGATCGATACCATTATTTTAAATAATATGCATCCATTTACACACATTGATGACTTTTCTGACCACCATCATGGAGGCCAATACATTCAAAAGATATATTTTAACATCATTTTTCATCCTTTAAGGGTGAAGAAGCATAATATAATAATGATAACATCTTGAATAAGGTATGAAAAATATGAGTTTATAGTAATGAATTTTACATTTACAAATGCACCATATATATTTATGGATAAATTTGATAGAGTATTCATTGGGTATCTTGATAACATTTTAGTGGTATTCATTTATTATATGATGATATGCATAAAGAAGATATGATTTCCATGAGAGTCATATAAAAATAGTTTTGGATGCACTCACAAAAAATAATAATATGGGAGGTATATTAAATGTTAATTCTGGGTCATGTATGTATATTTTTTTAAAAATGTTTTTTTCAAAGATGGGATATCCATTCCCTGGTCAAGGGAATTGGTAGTCAATGAATTGCCTATATCGATGTAATAATTAATATCTAATTTTCATTAGGCTTATTAGGATACTTTTTTGGTAATGATATTTCATAGTTATAAAACTTTTTAACAATGTTAATATGTAAAGAGGATAAATTTACAAGCTCAAAATAATTTTTGGAATGATAAGAATATATAATTTTAGGAATGATTGATACAATAGTATTAACTCAAACATCAGATAATGATGTATTTTTAATATATATTTATCTATTAAATAAAGGAAATTTTTTCTTTATATTGAATGAAATATGGATTTCTTATTCATCAGGGAAATTGAAAATCCATGAACAAAATTATCCAACTCATGAAATAGATCTAGAAATTATAATCTACTCATTAATAACATAGGAAAAATACCTCCATGGAGAATGGTGTGATATATATATATGGACCATAATTGTTTGATGTTTATCTATTCTCATAAGGATCGCATTTTGTGGAAAATAATGGGTCTATAACCACACATTGACTAAAATTTATCAATATTCCACCTATGTATACTTCTTTTAATTTTTAATTGTTAATTTCATGTAAATATATTACCTAATAAAATATGGGAGACCTCCTCAATCATGTTATCAGAAAAAATATATAATTTGGAATAAAATTTCTATATACACTATCACATTGGTAAGAAAACAAGGTCAGACATACCTTGACTACGAGAGACAATAGAGTTATAAAAATTATGATGATTTGTAAGGATAATATATATATTTACATAATAATGATGGATATGGTGATTTATTGAAAAGGTGAATCATCATTCATTTTAAAATAATTTACTAAAATACTAGTACTCTATAAAATTTGGATGCCCCATTCAGAGGACTGAATCATTCAATGTAATATTAAAGTAGTAAATAATGGGACCATGATATAGTTAATATATATATATATATATAGTATTCGTGATTAGAAATATGTTATGTGATCCAACCGTACCAAATTTTAAAAGTGAACAATTTTATGAGACATATAACTAGATTTCTTATATACAAAATGGTAGTACAAATTGGTATATGGATCTAATAGATCATTATATATTGGATGACATAAAGTAGGAAATCAAGGTCTATGTGTGAATATTATTTGTCTACTAGTAGGTATGGGTTGAAAAAAAATCCAATGGGAGTCATTAAACCACTTCTTATACCTATATAGAAGTGAGAAAATGTTACAGTGGACTTTGTCAATTGACACCCATATAACACAAAGAAGAATTGGTCTATATGGTTTATTAATAAATTTCATAATTACTCTACTGATTTCAAAATCATTGACAAGATATGTCCCTTAAATTTCAGACCTAGATCTAAATATCTAATATTATATGGTTTCATAGAGTTCCATTATCAATTATATCTAAAAACTAACCTCGGTTCAATAAGAAACTTTAAGGGGTGTTATTGATATCAGGACACTAATATTCATTAATGAAAAACCTATCAGTCTAAAACTTATAAGAACGGTAAAAGGACTATTATGATATCAAAAGACATACCAAAAATATTTTTTACTGACATCCATGGTATATATGATCACTATCGACATGTACGAGAATTTTCATAAATTCATATCTTCAATTAAAACAAAATAATGGAACAATATATTGAATTTTATTGGTATATGAATAATAATCTAAACTAATTGGATGATGTTTTATAAATATCGTTATTTTTTCTAGTGTTTGTAGTGAATAAAACTATTAAAATATAAAATACTCACGAACACATGATCTCATCTTATAGTAAGTAATGGAGATATTAAAATAATTAATGGAATATCTAGGAATTGAAATATTAGGATCATTTATTTTTAGAGGATTCACCATCTATGGGATTTAATGCTTTTGATATTAATAGATCCTTAAACCCTATATAAATTATTCTATTTGAAATACTAGAAATAACGTTGGTTAAAACTTACTAATTTTTTATGAATCCCAAAATATATATTTTTCATGATTTTTTACATGTCCATTTATTGATAAAATACATGCCACACCCAATATATGATCTCACATCGAATGGAATTGAGTTATCGAATGATGTGTCTTATAATGAGTATCATGCCCATATTATTGACCTTAGGGAAGAATAATCATGGTATCAAACCACTCTACTATTGAAATTTCTTTGTAAAAATCATATGGATTACGAGAATACATGTGATCCTCAAGAATAAACAATTAAGGAACATGCAATATTTTTTAACAGCTTCTATATCAAACAATTTCAATGAAGAAATGTTTATCTGGGAGAATGTAATACATGAAACCCTATTATACTATCTAGACACCATATCTTGAACTATCACCCAATGTGCACTCAATTGATTCATTATTAAATACATTCTCTAAAATACATATCATATAATTCGATATTGACTAATGTAAAATAATTTTTAAATTCGTCTAATTTATATTGTATTTTTTGGAATCTTTTTAACAGTTTTAAAAAAGGTAGGATTTCAGTCTGAAAAATATATTTAATAACATGTAAATATTATTAATTTATCATTATATAGGATTATCCTTGAAGTTATAAAATCTTATATCCAAAATTATTTGATTTTAAGGAACAAAAGATTAATTTAGTAACACTTATGTATCTTATAAATCTAATGGATAAATATTTTACATCTTATTAAAATGTTATATTTTTTTAAATAATGTTATATATTATTTTTAATCATGTATTTTCAAGGGAAAATTATTTAATGATTCAATTGAAATCCGAAAACCCCATATTTTTTTATAATAAATCAATTTTTGTTATCATAATTACTAACTAATATGAATATATGTATATATATAATGTTTAATTTTTTTTGTTAAAACTATATTTTTGTGATTGAGGTTGTTTATTTTAATTTTTTTCACATATTTAAATGATATATTTGGTAAAACTTTTTTAAAATCTTAAATTAGAAGTATATAATTAGGTAAATGTTTTTTTCTAAATACATTTAATTGTAATTAGTTTAAATGGTTCAATATTAATTACAAAGGTAATAATAAATAATAGAAAATATAAAATTTAATATATAAAGAAATAAAATATTCATTTATTTTTAAAAAAATTAGTGGTTGAGGTGATTCTTTACCTAACTATCTATCCCATTGCATTTGGTACAATTTTTGGTAATTAATCATTGAATATTGACCAACAATTATAGAAAATGTAATGGTTACTCCCAAAACAACCCTTCCCTGAACATATTAAAGGGTGATATTCTAACAACATCAAGACTAACAACTCCTTTAAAATAATACTCGTGACTATTTAATTTATTATTCTTAGTACCATACCATATGATACAATAATATTTTTACAATTACTAACCATAATTCATTCATTTCAATGTATCCTTTAATAGACATTCAAAGTCCTTAATGTGAGTATTATCAACTATGTATTTTTCCCACTAATTAATGTTAATTCAAATTTATTATATAAACAATAAAAAAATATGTTATTATAATTGTTTTAAATAAATGTTATTATAATTTTTAATATATTTTTTTCCTCATATAACTCGTCCATTAAGAAAAAAACTAATGTTAATAAATTGTGCGGACTACCACCTTTGAGATGCAACATGTTTCATTTTCATTATTTATAATAAAAGGATATATAAATTAATGAGATTAATGAAGAAAACTTATTCTTATAATATAATTAAAATTATACAATAAAAAAATTATAATCATTTTAATTATATTGTTATAAAATGATAATCATTAATTTCATCATCTAAAATCACCAGACTTCGAGGATTACCTTTAATTCAAATTGTGTAATGTCTTCTAAATAGTAACACCTTATTCAATATTCTAAAATTATGATATATCAAACTAATAATCTAAAAATAGTATAATTATTCTTGTTTTATAATGAAGTTAAAAAAACCATATAGTGTTTCAATAAATCATCGTTAGTTATTTATTGGGTTGTTTTAAACACATAATTGAACAATATTATGAATTTTTGCCTTGAATGACTATGAGAGCATAATTATGGTTATAATATGACATAAAAGTGATAATAGGAATTTTAATTTGGTATATATATGTCATTTCAATATTTAATTAATTTTATAATAAAACACACATTGATCATCAAGAATCACCAAAACAAGAATATTATCGATTTTATAATCGTTGATAAAGAATAAAACACTCATAAAAGTAGTTTCTAACACAATAAAAAATTGTAAATAATACATAATATTAGAACTCATATTTTATTATTTATTAAATTTCATAAACTAATGAACACGAACACTACTATTATGAAACTATAATAAACAATCAAAACAATAAACAATAGATGTGAAAATCAGATAAATTCATTTACAGAATTTCAATTTTTGAAATGTATGAATGATAATTAATTTGAGTAAGGATTTGAAATTTATAATTATGATAACTATGTATTTTTTTATGAGTTCAATGTGATTTTGTGGATGTCATGATAATAGTTATGTGCTTTATATATCTGGTTCATCACTTTCGATGAATTTTTTTAATATTCACATAATTACTTTTCTATTGTAAATATATGCTACCTATTTGAGATTTTTTAAAATTATATTATATTAGTCATGGAATTTAATAAAACATTTTATTTCCACTATTTGAGGTGGTCATAATTCTATTATTACCAATACCATTTTTTGGGTTTTCCATCAATATTTTCATTTTTTGGACTCATGTTTTTATCATGAAATATTTTATTTTTCATGGGGCTTACAAATCCAGAGAGACTTTTTCTCCTAATACTCATAGTGATTTTGTGATTTAAAATTCAATATTTCTAACCAATTATAATTTTATATTTCTTGAGTTATTAACAAAATTATTGTAAAACTCATTATTTTAATTGGTGTAAGTCATATCATATGTTTTGGTAAAGTAAAATCATTTATATTTTCATCACAAATAAATCCTTTTTTGGATACTATAATGTTTATGAAACTATGGAACAAATGAATGTATGGGTAATCATTATAAAATGTGTTGCTTAAATATTGGCTCAATCATTAACATAAATTATGTTGATTTGTCTTATGACAATATAAATTTAGAGACACTCCCAATTTATATGTTTCTAATATTCAAGAGATCTTAAAAATCATGATCAATAATTTTTCATTCAATTTCTTAGGCCGCATAAAAATGAAATCTATTGAACCCAATTACTATCTTCCACGGATAGCCTATAACAATATGAGTATCCTCACAACTATATTTCATTTATAAATGTACTTCATGTTACCTTGATGAAAACCCAAGGATTATATGATTATTATAATATATGCTACTATAAATCCTCATTATGATATTAAATGTGAACTTTTTTATGTATATATTTCTCGTTATAGTTATTGTGATTTTTTACTGTTAAATAGGTACCTAAGAGTGTTTTTTTAATGATAATGATGACTCTTCTATATAATTAATTAAACATAATATGGTTATGGGTGGGCCTTAAATTATATTTCCCCTCAACATATCGACTGGTCTAATGAGACAAGATAGGGTTTTCGTTGTATTCCACTTATCATAATATTATTATTTCCTTTAACAAGGCCTTGATAGAATGTTATGATGTATGAAATTATACATTCCATCAGTATGAGATCAATGATTTTTTATTTGATACATTATTTAGTATAATTGTTATATAATTCCCTCAGTTTCATTATATTTTTACATCTGGTTTTATATGTACTATTTCATCTACTATTATGACTTGTTTATATTATCATATACTCAGTTTAGGATAATGTTTACTTAGAATCTGAGATCAACATTATTTTATTTTATTTCCCATGGAATACTAGAGGTGTAAAATATTTATTTTT
Source organism: Viscum album (assembly GCA_963277665.1). Lineage (NCBI taxonomy): Eukaryota > Viridiplantae > Streptophyta > Magnoliopsida > Santalales > Viscaceae > Viscum > Viscum album. The sequence goes on along the minus strand of OY728165.1, from coordinate 1,707,110,128 downwards.
TATGGATTTCATGGAAATGAATATCATGTATTATTAATATTATAAATTTATATATTAATTTTTAATAAATATCATATTTATGTATTTTTTATACCTATATTACTAAATTGATGTATCAATCAAGAACATTTGTATCCCATAATAATAATGTAATATAATTACCATCTTTGTTTTTCTGGAGTCTGAGATGTCATAAACAACTTCATATAACTAAAACAATACTATCTACAAAATATTGGAAGTTATTAACTACATATAAAATTGTATAAAATAAAAAAATAACTAGTAAATACACTGAATATAATGACACCTCAACTGCACCAAGCACTAAAATAGTAATGTTGATTGTGGTCTCGAAATCACTCATGGAAACGAGAAACAATTATATATATGTATATCACGATGATAATAACATATATATGCAATATTATCATGCCCGAGTGATATCATGAAAATATGAAAGAAGATTTATAATGTTCTAGTGAGTAAAAAATTTAAAAAATAAGCACCTAATTGGACTACTATCACTGAAAATCATAGTTCCCTCATCACAAAAATAAATCATTAAAATTATAATAATAATAAAATGGAATAAAAGAATAATGTACCCTATAACCAAATTCCAAAATTTTCCTCTCCCATACCCCAACATCAAATATCTTAGGATGGTCCGTTTCATGTACAAAAATCTCATATTTATCCTTGAATGAACTAATTCTATTATGAGTAAATCTGGACCCCAACCTATCCTAACATAAAAAATGGTCCAATATCATGGAATTAAATTATTCATATCCATTATCACATATCAATCAAGAATATAAATCAAAATCAATGATGGGTATCGTGAACATGAATAGTATTATCCTTCTTCCATTAAACATCCATAAATGATGACCACTATGTTTTGTAACTTCTATATTCATCCACCATGTTAATATATACAAATAATAACCAAGTGAATTTACACATTCTAATGCCAAATATTAATTATTAATGTTGACGGGAGTATGGGGACGATGGGGTAGTCAACTGTCCACCCTCTCCATGTTGGGGATTGGTAAAAACACTCAAACACAAAAACATAGGTCATAGGTATACACACATGACTCAGGTGGTGGGTATATATTAATAATAACGCAATACATTTATAGTAGACATAAACAATCACATCATATGTGATCACACTAAAAAACCATATGAAAATGAAAACTACCACTACATGATTTCTTCCATGAATCACCTCTACCACGCGCACAAAAATTCAACAAGCCCCAACAACCATATTCTGTAATAAAAAAACCAAAATAGAATTCCATTTCAACATCTCATTTACCATTTCAATATTTACAAATTTTCACCCACTTATGGCCTTTTATGTGAATCCATATTTAATAAAAAAATATAAACCAATTTTCCATACTACTCCCCAATCATTCCCAACCATTTTGAAGTTCCATTTCTATTTAATTACTATATATATATATATATATCATTTCTGTGTAATTAAATGTTACTAGGTTAACCATTTAAATTTGTATTCTATAACTACACAATAACAACCAAGCTACCCAATAACACTCATGTAAATACCATATCAAACCACCACACCTCTAATGAGAAAATAAAAAAAAATGTCCACATATCACACAAATACATCCATCAAAACACATACATCACATAAACACCAATATAACAACACATATATTCCTTAACAACAAAAACATATTACTTGTAACATCCCTGAACCTAATATCCACTGAAATAGTTCTAAATGGGTTGAGTGTAATGACCTTAGGGGAACCTCCCCAAACACCAAAATCTACCAAATAACAGTGAGGTTGTAAATAGGTATAGTGGAGAGGCTATAACCTCTTTAAGTAAAATAATTTACTGGGGCAATTATAATATAAAATAAAAGACTTTGTTATGTCAAACTAGAACATCATAGAAAATTCACAATAAACTGTAGATAAACCAACATAAGAAATATAGAAACAAGCCCAGAAGAATATAAAAAAAATAGCACGCTAAATCAACTTGTAACAACTAATAGAATAAACCAGTCATGCATCCATCAGAAGTCAAGATATAAAGAGTGTAAAAATATATAACCAATAATATCTAAAGTAAAAAAGGTAAGCATACTGATATAGGAAGGAATGTAAAACAAGGTAAACTCTATATAGGAATGACCTCTAGGACCATAACAGGATACATGCGCAACAACACTACAATCAGGCTCCTGAGGCTGATACCAAACATGTATCTAAAAGAATAAAGCCGACATGCCTCTCAATGGGAATGTGTAAGGTGTGATATGGGTCTTAGTAGGATACCACCCAATGGTGTGTAACTAGTAGAGGTTTTTAACTAGGCATTCATATATATGTAAAGTAAGAAGTGAAATTCCATAAATAAACAAATCATCCATGGGTTCTTAGGAGCCACCATGGAGTATCACTTGCTTCGGCCAATGATGGAATATCTGGAGTAAATATAGTATTTTTCTCATGGTCCATCTAACCCTCTCATCACAAATCCCAAGTGAAACCTCTAATTCAACCACAATCACTTAACCCGTCACTCTTTGCCTCCTGACACCTTGTGTCTTAGTGTGCTGTTGTCACGATGGGACACCCAAAAAATTGTAACTCAAAGGAACATCGATTACTATTCTCAAATAATTAACAAAAGGGACGTAGATGTCTACCCACAAATAATGTAACTAGAGGAATAGATATATCTACCTACAAACAATGTGGCTCGGCCCACACCCTCAATCATGGCAATCCTTAGCCCCCAAACTGATAGCCTCATCGCTATCCCTCAAAGGCTCATCGCCTAACACATGGTTTCTTATGGAAAGCACCCCCAAATAAATAGTACCTGAACAAAATCAATCGAGGGACTCTCCCCACATGAGTGGTCAAAACCATCTCATCACAGATTCTCTATGTGTAAAAAATACTCAAATCATGGTTGGGGGGTAATCACCAAAATAGTATTGAATCCATAACATCACTTGAACCTTGTGCCCCTATGACCATGTCTCTCGGTATCTGATGGCCTTACCATCCAAGTAACCTGGGGCATGCCCAACCTATCAGTCCCACTAACTCAATCCCAATGTCCATGACGCCATATACTATGGTCAAAACCACCCTATGAAATTTGGGAGAAGCCCAAACTATGATCAACACTTCTCAAGAAATATTATGGTCATTCAAAAAACAACCCTATGGGTTCTAGAATATGTAATTCCTAAATATCACATATAATCAAATAATCTCTTTATACGAACTAAAACATAATAAATAGGTGAATTTCACTAGCCATATGTTAACTCAAACAAGCACTGAGGTCTAGAAATACTCTAATACACTTAATAATGCATTAAAAATCTAAATTCAACAGTTTAATAATCAAAATTCATTTCAAAACCATTTTGGCATACCCAACCAAAATGCCCCATTTGAGCAATGACACCTTTCCCGGCCTCACTCAAGAGAAATAGGTGCAAGGCATGCCCAATGGCATCTCGCATGTCCCTTAATCAATGTATCGTATCAAAATAGTTATTAAATAGTCTTTCTCAAAATACCCAAATACGTGCCAATGGCCACACCACCCAAATTATTTGCAAAAACTAAATAATTATGTATGCACCACCTATATCATACACGTCCGATGATTCTACTCTGATAAGAGACTATAATTAGGTCTAAATGAAGGTGGACATGAACAAAATAAAAAATTATCAGACCCACATAAAATGGAATAGAACATAAATCAAGACATGTGGATTAAGGAGGCTCAAGGCCACACTGATGGGTTTCTAACACATCTTACAACGATCAAATATGGGTTTGAACAAAGAATCAAAAAGGAATTGAAGCTTCGGTTTCGTAGTGATCAAAACCTGGTGACTTCCAATGCCATAAGTCTAAAAATAAGGATACTTCCCATAATAGAAAAAAATACACGAAATGTACATAAGACTACATGATGTGTGGATTCTTTTACAGTTCATTTGGTAGACAGCTTCTTTAAAAATTAATTTCAAATCCATTCCAATATGACAACATGAAATGTTCTATGCATTACACAACGTGTAATTGGTTTTTCATCTCTACCTCACCAACATCCCCACATGTCGTTTATATCCCCCATACAAGGAATGACTACATAGTGTGTACAACGAGTACATGATGTGAACATGGTTTAACATTTCTACTAATCCAAAAACCCCACTCCATGTATGGAATCCACACATCGCGAAGGGTTCATGGTGAGTACTTAGGTGTACATGATGTGTAACCCTAAAATATCCAGAAGTTCCCATTTTTCCAATTTTTCTAAAAAACAGGTCAAAAATTGAAATAAAAAGAAACCTTTTACCTCAATGGAAGAACAAGGTTATTAAAACACCCCCTCCCTTAAATAAATTCATCCTTGAATTTACCTTCGAAGGGTGGTGAGAAAGACATATTTGGACAACAACAGTCCAAAACTCAATTCAAGAAATGGTCCAATAACTTGTTTCTGATATCATGGTCCTCTCATCACACATCCTCACCCCAGTATCACATTAGGTTTTCTTGTGTTAATTCCAATAGAAAAACATATCTACACCACATTGGTGTCGGCCTCAATGACGTCCTGCATCCCATGGATTCCCAAAAAAAACCTAGTGCCTTGCACGTCATGTAACTCGCATCCTTGATGCCACAATGCCCATGACACCTCATGAAACCTTTACATCATGGATTCCCTGATGCCCATGTTACCTCATGAATACATATATAAATATCACACACCCAATATGTTGCTAATCCCACTTAACATCATCTGGTAAGTCCACATATATCATGTTCACCTCATGCACTCAAAATGTAAATTCCCCAACTGTCCTAACCAAAACGAGGAAAACCAAAAAATCACGGCCACACCCACGGTGTCCCATTAACTGTCATCATCTCACCATCCTGCTTTGCCCCTTGTAGCTCCCGGATGTGCACCATTCCTAAAACATCACTGCCTGAAGACTATCCTCCCTACTGTACTACACCAGTCACTGGCCACTGAACCCTCAATATGGTCCTCCGGTCTATTCCACATCCTCCACATGAAGCTGAGACTTAGCTACCCTCACCTAGTACCGATCCTAATTCCAACCCAGATGAAACAATCTTTCTTATTCCCTACCTTCCAACCATATGATAATTCTTCCTACAAAACCTCTCCAGATATCCGACCTGTCCACATGATAGGGACTCCATTGGAGGCCTATCGCACATAGTCCATACATTACTCTTCTTCCCAAAACTAATGAAAACCATTTATGAACTGCCCTGAGGTAGTCTATCTGATTTCCTGGACGGAATTCCCGGCTAAAACTCTTCCTAATCTCATTTCCTTCTATCAGAACCATCACCCAAAGCCACTGACCTGCTCAAACAAGAAAAATCTGTCAAGTTTCCGTCAACTATGAGAACTTAATTCACTAACTATGAGAAAGCATCCATCTTAATGATGTTTACCTAAAACTATATGGTGTTCTTTAATCCATCATTGAAGAAAATATCCTTCCAGGTGTTATCACTTACCATAACAGGTGTTAAGCGAGATAGCTCTATGAACGTAGTCACATTTTATATGATGGATATTTTACTCTGTTAAAGGTTCATAAACTCCAGACCTATCTCATCCCTAAGTATCTATAGGATAATTTACTTTAATAATATTACCACAATGTCCATCCAATATAGTCCCTTGTGTCTGTGAGCCTGTACCTGCACCTCCCACCAGTGCTTTGTCGGTCCCCCCAGCATGTGTGTCACCAGTATAACCCTCTGCGCTGGAGGAATCTCAAACATCACAAAGATCATCTGCATGTTATATATCCTGTTCTCAAACACATGTATGCCACCCTTAGCCTATAAAATATGCGAGTTATTCCGCTAGAACTCTCGTGTTATATATTCCATAGAGGGATCTATACCCTATTCACCTCTATCAATCCACTATAAAAAACGTACCAGTATAGATCGATGCTTTTCGTCGAGCCACGACCTGAAAGCTATCAAACCCAGCAGCAACACTACTTACACTGGATCTAAAACCCAATCCATTCCTAGAGCATGTACCTATGACTCATGCTCTGTCTAACCCTTAGGTTTCAAAACGTGAGTGTGATCATGCGGCACTATACCATAAACATCCTGACATTCCATTAAGACATATTGGAGGAACCTACTGAAAACCATAAATGGTCAGACATCACATATATATAACAATATATTTCTTTAAGGCAGATAGGGAAAGTCATAAATAGGATGTTCATAATAACTACCCTTACTCTCCCCACCACAAATATTCCCATGGACATCCCCTCATGATGGACTCCTTAACCACCCTCAATAGAGAAATGTATAAAAAGCACTTTGGGTCATGCCAGTCCTGACAACCATCGTTTCCAGAAACCAACGACCGAGTCGCCCAATCCTGATAGTCACACTGCCTCAAGTTGACATATAAGACACCAAATCCTAGTGATCAACATCACCTCATATATCGTATCTTTTTTCCAATATATGATCCAGGCCCAAACCACATGCCACATGCAATTTTACATAATTAATAACATAGAATATTACATTTAAATAAACAATCAATTCTATCAATAATTTCACCTTTCACATTTCAAATGAATCTATTACATGGAAATTGATAATATTCAGATGATATTATCACATCACCAAACATGTGTGAAGTTATGAAACTAAAATTCCCTAAAAATGTGCCTATTTAAATGGAAAGATAACATGCCTTACCAAATAGGGCCAAGTTCCAATTCTCCCTTACCGCACCGGGTTAAGGATAACATATCACAACCAAAAATATCACACAACAGGTGAGCCACTGAGGAGGAAATCATGTAAAATATAATATGATCAAATAAAATATAGAAATTTCCACCGAAGGAAACATGGACCATCCCTCATACATGGGGCTGTAGAACCCTAACACAAAGTTAGAAACCATGTTACAATAACATTCTATATCCAAACTACCTTATCCCAAATAGAAATCCAATAGAAATAATAAAAGTAATTCTCAATATCATTAGTAGTCAGTAAAAAGATTCTACTAAATACCTATCAGAAATAATAATCATATAATACCACTTTGTAATTATATGGACCCGAACAGTGCTAAAGGGGTTGAGTGTTACGACCTTAGGCTCAACTCCCCAAACACAAAAGGATTCTTACAAGTAGAGATTGTGTAAATATGTATAGTGTGGAGTATATACCCTCTCGGAGGAAAATAAAGTATTGGTATGAGTATAAAATAAAATAAGAGGCACAGCAGACACGAACCATACTCACATAACAGAAGAAAAATCAATAGCAGATAAACCAACAAAAGAAAAAAAGAATAAATTCCAGTGGAATGTAAATAAAAGAGCATTCTGAAACCACTTGTACAACTACTTGAATATAAAAGTCATGAATCCATTGAATGTAAAAATATAACGAGGGACCAACTTGCAATCCAATAGTAGCTACAAAAAATAAGGTAATAATTATAATATAGGAATGATTGTAAAACATGGTAAACTCTATCTAGGTTGACGTCAAAGTCCATACCAGTCTCCATGCCCAACAACACTACGATCCAAATCTTGTGGCTAATCTCTTACCTATACAAAAAACAATAAAGTCTACATGCATCTCAAATTTCCCATGTATGTTGTGAGATGAATCTCAGTAGCATACCACAAAATGGTGACTACCTTGTATAGGTGTTTTAGAAGGAATGCATCTTTATGTAATGTAAGAATTGCAAGGAAATAAATAAACACAACATCTACTAGTACTAAGAATCCACCATGGAGTATCACCAACATCAGCCAATGTCAGAATATATGAAGTAAATATAGTACTTGGCACATGACTCAAGGAACCCTATCATCAAAAATCCTAGGTGAAAACTCTTGTTCCACCTCAATCACTTAACCTGGCACCCTATGCCTCCTGACACCTAGTGTCTCAAAGTGCCATCATTATGAAGGCACGCCCCAAAAAATGTAACTTGGTGGAAAAATGATTCATGTCCTCCAATATGTAAACATTGGGACAATGATGAATTCCCTCAAATAAAGTAACAAGAGGCACAACTATATCTTCCGTCAAATAAAGTGCCATGGTCCATGACCTCGTTCATAATTAGCATTAGTCTACAACCAGATAGCCTCATCGATATCTCTTAAAGTCTCCTCATCATCCCCATGAATTAATGCATCAAGAACCCCCAAAACAATAGTACCTAAACTACAACTATTGGGGCCTCAACCCACATGAGTGGTCAAAGCCACCTAATCACATTTTCTCTCTATGTACACACTAATCAAATCATGGGTGAGCAGTAATAACCATAATAGTACCAATGCCACAACATCCCTCACACCTCATGCCCCTGCAACCATGTTGCTCAGTATCTGATGGCCTTTCCATCCATGCAACCCGACCCATCCCCAACCTGACAGTTTCACAACCTCAATCCCGAAGTCTATGACACTCGATCTCGTGGTCAAAACCACCTAATAAAATCTGACACAATCCAACCTATGTTAAACACCTCTCAAGACATATTTAGGCTATTCCCACCACAACCCAAAGGGTTACAACATATTTAATATTGTAATTACATATATAATCAATGAATCACATTAAAAATAGGAAAAGAAACTGAATAGTGGAATTGCACTAGTCATTTGTTTTCCCGTAAATGTATAGAGCTATTGAAAGCCTCTGATAAATTTAATTATGATTTATAAATCTAAAAATAGTACTTTAATCATCAAAATTAATTTTAAAACCATTTTGGAATACTCTTCCAAAATTCCTCATTTGAGAAACAACCCCTCGCCCATCCTCTCTCTAGAAAAATAGTTGCAAGACATGCCCAAAGGCATCCCCGGGGCCCTTTATTCAATTTAACATATGAAAACATGTATGAAATTTTCTTTCTTAAAATACCAAAATACTCTCAAATGGTTACACCATAAAAAATCCATAAAAATATGAAACAAAATATGAAAAACCTACCTTATACACTTATGATATCTTCCTTAGGTAACAAACTACGATTCTGTCTAAATCAATGTAGATCTAAAAAATAATAAAAATTGACACAGCCCATATAACATGGTATTGAATAGAAATCTAGACAAACAGATCATGTGGAATCATGGAAATAGTGAGGTGGTTATAATGCATCTGATGGAAATAGAATCAGTTTCGAACCAAGGATTATAAGGGATTGAATATCTGGTGGCCAAGATCACGAAACTCATCGAGTCCCTATGCCCTCTACCTAAAAACAAGGCTACTACCAGTTTTTGCGAAAAACAAAAATACATAGAGTGTAATTAGGACTACACACCATGTGTCTTCTTTTTCTATTCATTTGATGGAGACATTCTGTTGAACAACCTTCCTATCATTTTTGACATAACTACATTGCGTGTACTAGGTAGTACACTGTGTGTACTTGGTCTTTCATTTCTTCCACTCAAAATTCCCAAAAGTCCAGGTATACCCCTTATAACGGCTAGACTACATAGTGTGTACAAGGATTACATTGCGTGTACATGGTTTAGCATTTATACCCATCCAAAACGACCAGACACCATGTATTCCATCCAAACATGGCTAATGGTACACAATGTGTACTTAGGAGTACATGGCATGTAAACCTGAAATTTCCAAAATATCCCATTTCTTCCAAATTTCTCTAAAACCGCTCAAATATTGAATGAAAAATAAACACTTACCTTATAGGAAGATGAAATTTCTTACTTTACTAGGTAAAAATAACATGAACATACATGAATAAAATCCCCCAATCTAGCCACAACCACTTTCTCAAGCATAGTTCTCAACATTCGGTCACATTAATTTGACTTTAATAACACTTGAATCAATACAACCAATAAAAATTCAATAATACCCATATGTTATTTTATATAACTCCATCAAATTTTATGTATATTATTATAATTAGTCATAGATTGAACACACAATGAATTGTATCGATTAAAATTCAAATATGATTTATAAAAAAAATAAAAAGAAGCAATATCAAGGAAAACATTTACCACATGTGATTCTCCCTTTCCCATTAATTTAATTTTGAATCGATTTATCATTATTATTAGTTTTTATAATATTTATCATCCAATTCTGAAATAATAATAATAATATAAAATTTTAAAAATAATAATGGTGGGTTTTAAAATCCCCTCCAACAATTTGATGCTTCAAGCTTTCAAAACTCATAAATAGAAGAATCTGGGAGAAACCTCCAACAAATTCTCAATAAAAAAACTCAATATATAACCACAAAATCACACCAAAAAACTATGGTCAAACAAAATTCATAAAAGAGACAATATATTGCATGATACCTCAAAATTGAGAAATGACTAATATAAGAGTGATGAACGTGGAAAGTGGTACCTTGTTCGAATAGATTTTCATCCCAATGAACCAGGAGAGTTTATACATGGAGGAAAGAAACTGGGTAGAAAGTTGAGGATTGAGAGTCATCATTGTAGTGACCCCGAGCATAGTATCCTAGAGATAGTGTTTAATTTATGACATATGAGAAAAATAATAGAAATTACATCCCGATAAAAAAAATATCTTAGAAGTAACAGTAGCAAATATATATTATTGAAATTTTTATTAAAAATAAAAAACGTATTTTATTTGGAAAATTTCATTATTAATAATATATTATCCATTCATATCAATTACAAAACACTTACTGGTATCCTATGGAAAAATATCATCACATAGTAGTGGGATCATATTCTTAGTAAGGGTAAGAGTACATTGTATCCTATGCATAATAAAGTAATAAAGAATATAAAAATTTAAATGACAAAAACATATGACATTTAATCAATAACATGGGAATAATAGGTTTGGAAGAAATTATTATCCAAAAATTCCATATAAATAATTGCATATCTTAAAAACGAGGGATATTATAACTAATCGAATAATAAAAAATAATACTAGTAACTAAATTCATAATGATGGATTACATAATATAGAACATCTAAAATATATCATCAAGTCCATATTCTAGGGCATATAAATAAATGGGTAAGGCCTCATCTATAATAAGGTATTGAATGTATCATGGGACCTACTGATGCTTCATGGGGATATAAAAGGACACATCCATCACTTACATAGTCTAATGAAATCTTCATATTAATGGGGTTAAACATAATCAACACAAATGTTATTATTCGAAATCTAACAAAAATAATGTTATCAATTACTGTAATTAATAAAAATAATCAATACCCATCCAATGTAAAATTAATTGTTTCAAACTGATACATCCACATTAGAACTAATCAATAAACATTTAAATATATAATATGGGAGGTATCATTAAAAAATATCCCTAGTGGATCATAAGTATGATAAAGTGTTTTTATGTAACTCCCCAATAATTTAAAATATTTTCACATTTAAATTTAATATATTCTTTATCTTGTAATGCACACAACAATAAGTTAGCATAATTTACACACATAAATAAAATTATTTGATAACTTGCATTAAACTCAAGACTGATTTTAAAAAAAATATATTTATATTATTGAAATATTATTATTTAGAAGAGTAATAAATAAACTACATGTTCTCTTTGTGGTTATTCATGGTATTTAATAACATTTGAAATATATATGGTTAAATTCATTGGAAATAAATTCAGAGACCAACTAAATATGTATGTTCTTTTTATAAGGAATTATTTTTATCCGGAGAATGTCATTTTATACTAATATATTAAATTATTAAAAAAATTATTCATATTAATGAAATATATATATGTTATAAATTCTGTAAATTTATTTTATATTTATCCAATATATTGTTTATGGACAAGTTAATAAAAACCCAATTTTATGCATAATAACCATTATTATTATAAAATCACTTTTACCACCTTCTAATAGTGAATATATTTTTATACAATTTTTCAATCTTTTATATATTTTATTTTACAAAAAAAAATTGATCAATGGAATTATGATATCATAACACAATTTGGATAAATTTTCACTATTTTTATCATTTGTTTCATATTTTGAGGAATAGTGAAAAATACTAAATTTTAATTAAAATCATTTTTTTCATCGAAATAATTACTTTTATGTAATGTTATTTATTGTATTTAACTGATAACTAGATTATTTTATTATTATTTAATCTAATATTGGTAATTTTCATCCATTTTAAATTGCATTTATATATAAAAACATTTCTATCTTTTACATGTTTAAATTTTAATAACTCATTTTCACTCTTTCAATGGTATTAATTTTAAATTCATTAAACCAGATTTTGTGATTTTAAATTTTTAGAAATGGATTCCATATTTGTAATAAGTGGTTAGAAATTTTGTAAATAGGATTATAATATTTTTAAGAATATTGATAGTATATTTTCTAATATTTTATTTATTATTGTTTAGGGTAAACTGGGTAATTAAAGGTAAAAATAATATTATAATATTAAAAAAATACCCAAACACTTTTCATCATTTCATTGGATAATTTTTTATCAATAAATTTTCAAATTTGGATGAAATTATAAAATTTTATGCCACTTGGGTAAAAATATGACATTTATTATATTGTATTTAATGATAAGTTATTAATGCCAGACTCATAATCTTAATAAATAAATAATTTATAATATAAGATTATATATATGATTAAATTGACTAAAATATTCATTAGAAATTTTATATTTCTATATACATAATGACATTTTTTTTAATTTTTTCTTATTAATTAATTAAATTTAATTGTGAGACAATGATATTATAATATTAGATTTATTAAAGGAGGAATCAAATATATGATATTAATAATACGAAAATAAATTTAAATTTTAATATTTTATAACATAAATAAATTTCATGGATTACTTTGACATGTTAAGGATGAGTTAATATAGTTTTTTAAGGGATAATTATTTATTGAGTTTTTAAATTGTCACGTAATAAATACTGTCACAATTGACATGAATAGGTATTGAAAATAAGTAATACTTTATTAAATGATATTAAATTTCTAAAAAACCAATATTCATAAAAAAAATTAGGATAAGTCATTTAATGTCATAAATTACTCATTTATGGTTCGTTTGTCATGTTAAGGTAATTATATTAACTATCAAAGTTTAAATTACTTGATAACACTGTAGGATTTAAAATATTTAAAACAAAAATATAGGCATAAATAATAACAACTGGTCTAAAAATTATTGAATCACATATATTATACCGTTATCATATTATATTAAAAATTGTATCATTTAATGGTTTCTATTTTATTAAAATGATATATATATATATATATATAATTAAATCTAACGAATCTGTCAAAATGACACAATGTAAATTTTTATAAGTATAATAATTTTAATATAGGGATAAAATGAGATAAAATTTATAATTAATAGTATATGAAAACATAAAATAATTATCAACATCATATTAATTTCTTAATAATGTTTTGATGTAAATAAATTACCATAAATTTTGACAAATTGGTGTTGGAGTAATAATTGTATTGATATAAATATAAAATATATGATATTAAAAATACTAAATGAAACATAATTTGAATTTATTAAGGTGAACCATGAATTTTCTTGGTGACCATTACATGTGAGTAATTTATTTAATGGTTTTTTGATGTTGTCTCCATTTTGAATTTTATTTAATTTTAGGTATTTAATAATGCCAAAAACCACACTACTGATGTTTAATAAATATAAAAAATTATTAAGTTGTGTTAAAATAAAAACAATTGACAATATAAGGGCTAAAATGTCATAATGTGTCCATTCATTGACTATTGACACCATATAGGACAAAATTTATAAGATTTTAACATTTAAAATTGTATAACCACAATTAATAATTAAATAGATTAAATAATGTTGAATCAAAATGATAATGTTTAAAATAAAATTAAAATATCACTAAATATTATTGGTGATAATATTTTGAACTATACTTACATTATCATTATCCTTAAAAACATTGGACCCTTTTGGTATTAAAAACTAATTATTATTAATTTAACATTTTAGGATATTCTAATAGTACCCATCCCCTCTCTTCTATCATAGAATTGTAAATAAACAGGTAATATAGAGTGATATATGATGCATATATAATATCATAAAAATGGTTATGGTTCTGGTATGAATATAATAACATTAATTAACTATTATAACAAAGGTTAACACACCCTCAAGTAAATTAATGCACGGGGTAAGGGTTAATTTCTCAATCTCATTATTATCCAAGATTGTTTATATGTATGTTTCTACTTTGGAATATTTTTCATTACATTCCTTTTTTTAGATTTTATTCAAAATGTAATATTTTTAGTATTTTATATGAGGTAATATTTAACTAAGACATCCTTTTAAAGGTTTCTATGATGTATTCTTCAAAATCTTCATCATTCATGTCCGTGTTTTCTGAATGGGTTTTTTGGATTTATTTATAAGGACATGAATATAATAAATTTTTAATTTTATAATTTATCATAAAAATTTCATTTTTATAGGACACTTTGATTAAATTTTATATACTTTAAATATCATCTTTTATAAGTGCTGGTCTTTTGAATAAATAATTTTGATGTAAAAGGTGTATTTTTCATAATAATTTTTAATGGTTATAATATATTTATCCATGTCAAAATCATTTGGTAAATGTTATGATTGAATTGGGTTGAATTATTATGATATCAAATACAATAATTACTTATACATTTTATTATTTGATTTTACTGTAGATGTGATATTTTGATACAATCCATGTTTTATAGTTAATGTGTTGACATTTCCTATGATTGTTTAATACAAATTTGTTGTGTTGGTTATAATTCACCCATTTCTTATGAGAAATGAATTGGAATTAGCGAGTTATGGTGGGGATCATTATATCCTCTCGATTCATCGGTAGGCCACATGATACAAATTAGATATTGTTTTGGCCGATAACTTTACCATTTATTTTCTAATATCTTAGTTGTGGCCTCGATGATATGTTTCAGATGTACAGAATTATATATTCCATCATTATGATATATGTTATTGATATAAAATTTTATTATTAGAATAATAGAATATACAAGTTATTTTTTATGTAATTAATTTATTCAATATTTCTATATTAATCTAAAGATTTTTATTAAATTACTTATCTATTGATTATAATTTTTTTTCATGAATGTTTATTTATATTTATCCTAGCTACCACTATATTATTTAATATCACTAACCATTTGAGTTCGAACCACTATTATCATTCATTTTACCATGTATACGATAATTTATATTGTTACTGATATGAAGGGATAAGTTAGGATAAACATGTTGTGTAAAGGATTCTCACTGTTGTAATTTAGGTTTTCAATGATACTGAAAGTGATCATATATGTAATGTATTTTCCAAGATTGCTAAATTGATCGGTCCTTTGGGATTTGAATCATGAATCTTTGCCTATGTAGTAATGTAAGGAACCATCTCTTGCCTACTAGGTTCTAGGTCATTATAGTTGGTAACATATAATGCTTAACAACAACATTGGATACTGTATTTAGAATGTATGGATTATTGAACATCACCCAAAGGTAGACATTGAGAATAAGTGTATTATAACATGCTAAAGAAATACGATTTGTGATTATCAGACTACATACATATAAATTTCTCAATTTATGTTTTACTAGTTTTTGTATTATTGATTATTAAATGATCTAACCAAGCATATGTAGATATTTAGAAATAGAGCCGACTAAAATGAAAATGAAACTCAG
Source organism: Viscum album (assembly GCA_963277665.1). NCBI lineage: Eukaryota > Viridiplantae > Streptophyta > Magnoliopsida > Santalales > Viscaceae > Viscum > Viscum album. Next base: position 1,707,094,184 of record OY728165.1, on the reverse strand, counting down.
TGATGCACATGATTTAAATAGTAAAAATGATCATTTCATTTATGTTATTATGAAAATATTTTGAAGCGATATAGTGTGCTGAAATTTTTCATTATATGATGATGTAATATAATGTGATAACAGGATAGGTAAAGAGTAATCTCTATTTTCTATATTTTGAGGGAAGGATCATAATAAAAGGACAGTTCGGAAAAATATTGATAAATGGAAGATGAGAAAAAGTTATTTTCCTATGTTTGATAATTATGGAAGGAAACACCTCAGTACATGGATGAACACTACATGAAAATTGAAATTTCATGGCGGTTTTTTAGGGATATAGCGGTGGTTTAAACCACCACCATATTCTTCTGTGGTGGTTTCCGAAAACCTCTTCTAAATAGCATGTTGGGAAACTATCTGAAGGAGTTTAATCATTTTTTCGGTGGTTTATGGGAACTATCATTGTTGGATCATTTTCATAGTGGTTATATTGAATTTTTTTGGAAGTTTCTCCGGGCATGGGGACTAATTTTTAAGAGACGGTTAAAACCACCCATTAAAAAGTAATGACCTTCTGTGACAAACTATCGCGAAAAAGAATATAATAAATGTGAAAAAAGCGCAGAAGATGGTCTACTTTAGTGGCGGTTAAAACCGCAACTAAATTGAAGATCTTAGAAGAAGTTAAAACCGACAATAATATAAATATATATATATATTTGGTGGTGGTTAAAACTTCCACTGAAGAGATGATTTAGAAAAAACATGTTTTTGGAGCCCCAGTACCTGTGCCCTGAAGAAAACCATTCCCAAAATAACAAAACACCAACAGAATACATACTACTGTCAATATGAACATGGATTCTCAACTAAGCACAACCAAATGCATTCTTTAGTGAGTAAAGGAACGCAGATAAACATATCACATGGCATAATCCTAGTATTCAATAAAATGTAGTAGTGAATTTATGTATTTGAAAAAATACCATTTCAAACTTATATCTACTAGTTGATCCATGATTGGATGTTCACATGTTCTGTGCAACTTATATAGTCATCCATTGGCTACTCTAGGTGAAATGAGACAATATGATATTTTTAAATGTTGGTACTCCCACATATCATCTGGAATTGTTCAAGGATTTAATATCCCTTTATATATGATTATTTGATAGAACCAACTGAATCCCTTATAATTTTGGACCACTTATAGTTAGAATTTCTAATGTGGGAAATTTCCTAGATTAACATGTCACCATATAAGTGACTCCATGAATATTATATATCAGTTTCTTAGGTTTTAATGAATTGAATGAGTTAAATGTAACTGTTAATGTGAAATGTATAATTAAAGATGGGTTTCCTTTCATAAAATAAATCAATTAGTTTTAAATGGAATGACCCCAAGTAATTGTAATGTCAAACTCCTGATTTATTCTTTATGAAATTATTTATACGAATTGTAATATTTTAAATGGGAATTGAACATGGTTAAAGTCACCAATAAGAGGTTATTCCTTATATATTATTACACACATGATTATTCCATTATTATGTATATGGAGTAGATAGATGAGATGGAATTGAGGTAATTCCCGTAGATAGTTATATTTTATATATGCCTTTATAGAGGTTGTGGTATGATGGTATGAGATTGTTGAGTAAGGAGATATCACAATTCCTTACATGAGGTGTTGAGCATGGTGTATCACAAAAATGTTACTATATAAGTATTGGGATTTACTCAACTCATTCCATGACAAGAATTTTTACCTGATATTTCACTCAAAAACTAATGTGTTGTTTCATGGTGTATCTCTCTCTATTGGGATATAGGGAATGTACCCAATTACATGAACACACAGGCTCGTTAGACTGGTTAAGGATTTCTGAGTTATTCCATGGTTCATTCATTAGTATTATAATAGTATATGGCTTTATACATATTCACATACATTGGAAATATAGGTGGATAAAATATATATAAACTATATATGTTACTTCTATATATATAGTAACTATTTAGATATCTATTCCATCTATGTGTCAATAAATTTAAACCCTCATACGGTCTTTTAAAAACTTGATTGGGTGGTTATTTATTTATTACTTAGTTAATCAAAAGATATGGGGTGGAGTATATTGGTGGTAGAACCTTTATCATGGGAATAATGATGTGGTAATATTTTCATGGGATTAATTTATGTTGGTTTTCCATGTGGAATTATTATAAATTAATCCTAATATTGGAATTAGGTAGAATCATCTTCCTCTTGAGTTATTCCATGTGGAATTGTTATACTTGACACTAAAGATATAAAGAAGTTAAGTTAATCTCTCCCATGGATAAGGGTTACAAATTTTTTAGGAATGATGGATCAGGTTCAGGTATCATATTTGTTTCACTCATGTGATTTCTTTGGAAAAGGAGTCTTTAGTGTGGTTTTCATAGATGGAATGGAATCGGGCTCTAAATATATTGTAACTCCCATTATACATCCTAGTTATTTTGATGTGCAGAATATAATAGAATTGATCATTAACATTACTTTAAAGGGGAGAGTGTCTCGTGAAGGGGTTCGATATATTCTATCAAATAACATGGATCCTTATAATAAATTATTTGTGATAGGGTAGTTGATGTTATGAATGGTTAATAATTGATCATGTAGTCTATTTAACATTATTCTAGTGAAGGAGTTCTAGAGAATCTACTAGGAGTTTCCCATCGACATCTCATACCTACTAAGATAATGGACACATTCATTCACACTCCCTACCTGTTATTAGAGGCCACTTCGGAAATTTTGGGAAAACCCCATTTCAGACACATTAGAAAAATTTCCCTCTATTCATGTATCATTATATATAAATTCTAACTATTTTATAAAATTTTGGATACTAGGATTACACCACACAAAAGGGTGATCTATATATAAAATGTTAGCATGACAGACATTCTCATCCCTTGGGATTGATACAACAACATAACAAAAAAGCACTTCTTAGAAATATAAATTTAATGTAAAAAGCATTGGGATAGAAAATATAGGATAAGTTATTATAATTAAAAATGATTTTATGAAAAATTATTAATAAAAAATGAATCATCACAATATAGAGTCGATATATCTAGTTCATACCACACTCGAGAAATAAATACATAGAAAAAAACATCAGAAATCAATAAAATACATAAAAGGAAACATGAGAAATCAAGAAAATGTTAGGTCATGAAAATGTTTAGAGGAAACTATGTGCCACACCTGATACATACAAAAACCAATTGTTAAAATATTTGTCCACATATCAACAATACTACTAATCACTATCTATTGATGAGCAGATATCATCACCCTCTCCACCTCCATATCCACTTCCTTCTACCACCAGTAAGAACATTATATTGAAAATCAAACAGTGTCACATATTTATATTTAAACAAAAAACAAATAAACTATTTCAAACTAAATATTTTTTAATTTTTGTGATTGACATTCTCTCTAATAGTCGATGAAATACCAATAGGGGATATCTTCTCATCTGCTGATATATATCAATCAATGCTTTCTGCAAAGTGGATATTAGAGCCCCATGTTCTTGAACTGTGTTTCATACAGAAACAATCTCTCTCTGATAATCTCCATGTATGGAATTACTACAAATACGAGTAGATGCACCTGCAATCCCCGATGGCATTCCAAATACCTTAGATGTTACGAGTCCCAAACCCGGCCCGCACATTGTACCAGGATGATCCTTCCAAATGACTTTAGAAAACGGGTCATCCTTGGAGACTAGGTAGGACTGCCCATGATTGGAATCCCATATTAAATTAATTTTTACCTATAAATAAAATATCAATATATATTGACATAATTAAAACTGATAACATGTTATTATAATTAAAAAATGAGTTCATACCACAAATTCATTGGAAGGATAATTAACAAACCTTCCATGATATATTTTGTGAACATCCAACCACACTTCAGTTTGGGATGCTTCGTGACCTAAACTCTATGAATGCAATAAACAATGATAAATAAATAGTTTAATATATTAAATAGATAATATTTCCTTATAAATATTTAAACTAATGAAAAGATTACCAGAGTCGATCGACATCTAGAAAAGCTTTTTGACCCCGTAGTGTGAGGGATGACTTGCATAGCCCTGCTTGATGCATTCTTTATTGAGAGATCATGAAATAAATAAAATGTAATTTCATAGTATTGTATTCAATGTCATCTCTAATTTATATACATTTATAAATGTAAAATGAGGTTAATTTAATAATATATATTTAAATATCATATTCTTCTCGTCTTGATGTCTTTCAACAAAAACTTTCCACTATTCTTTGTGTACCCCATTGTGTAGCTTCTCATACATTTGTTGGACAGTCAATGAAGTATCATTTAAATAGCTCCACAATCTTCATTTGAAGTCTTTACATTTCTCACCATGATTTTTCAATGTCCAATTTCATGCTATAACATCAGAAACTTTATAGTGGAAAAACATCTATATATAGAAATTCATTTTGAACATATTAATAACATGGAATTAAATTACACCATAATGTATTAAAATTAATTTTATTTGGGAATCAGAAACATCATTTTTCCAACATGGAGGAATGTGTATCCCATTATCATAAGAAAGAGGATGGGAAATGGGCTCCGCTACAAGTTGTCCTAGAAATTGGCCAAGTAATCCCACTGCGTCATCTGTAGGGACCCCATATGAATCAAATGGGACAACTATATTCTCTTCGTTCATATTCCATGCATCTTAAATTTTTATATTTTTCTGCACAATTTTTTTCATCATTAATGATCAAACATTTCGTATTAAAAATATTAATAAATTTATTTATATTAAAATTTGATCCTATAACTGTGACACTCCATTATGCCTATGATGAACTAGAAGTGGCACGATGGCGCCCTACTGCTGAGGATGATGAATGGGGTATCGACGACTCATCTTCTAAAGGGACTCTCATAGAGGGTGTGAGGGATGGTGCATGGGGAGATGGTGTAGGGGCAGGCACCTGGTGGATCAGATGACGTACGAAGGGAGACCGATTGATCGTCATCTCTCATGGTAGTTTATGAAATAGTGGATCACTTCCTCCTAGTAATTCATATCATTTAATCAAATAGAATTTATTTCAGAACATATATTTCCAACTAAAATTATAGAAAAAATTTTAAAATTGATAATATATGCCCAGTACTAAAAAACAATATATAAATATCAATGGTAATGAATGACTGGAGAAATGAAATAAGTGGTTGCTAAATGGATAAATAACTGTACATAAAATAATTTTACCCATCAATCATATAGGTTTCATACTCCATTAATTCATCCACATCATTCTTCCTTTCTTGAAAAATATTTTCAATATAGTTATGGAAAAATAATTCTGCTTCTTGTTGTTGATGAGATTCAATTTCAGAGGTAAAATGTTCCACTTCATCACCCATATCATAAAAATAATTTTGTATTATGTGAGAAACTATACTCTACCCTTAATCCAAAAAAATAATTGACATTATATGACATTTTCTCTTATGTTGATAGGATCTATGGTTCATGTAGTTCACAATCACCAACATCCATGAAGCGAGATAAGTTCACCGAAGTAAATTAAAAGAAATCTTTTTTAACACCTCTGATAATATCGACCCAATTACATTCGAATAAAACAACTACAAAATAACTATATTAGTTTAATACAATAATCTCCATCAGTTTTCCATAGTATCCCACATCATCAAATGATAATATACCACTATTTTGTGTTTTTAAACCCCTTTCTCGATCGCCTTTACGAAATCTAAATCCATTCACGTAGTAGGCATCTAACTTTCTAACCTGTTTTATAGGACCTCTAGCAAGAAACATAAAATCTTATGACAACTCTACTCGAGTATCAGTATTGATGATCTAAAAAAATGAAATATACATTATTATATTTACAAAATTTATGACTCAAACTAATATTGGTATTAATTGCAATATATATGAACTTACACATCGTGAAAACCATTCTACAAGATCTTTATTAATAGCTTTCGTTATATCTTTCTCATTTCGTGTTCGGACTCTCATTCATATCTTTGTTTGTATCTTTAACTCTTTATTAAATGCATATGAAATTTCACTATTCAGTAGCACATATCTATATGCATGTAAGAATTTCAATTCCGTCAGTGTCACATTTGAGGTCCTCCCAACTGATCAGCCAATATTATGAAATATTTTTTATTTCTGATGTATTTGAGATTGTGTCGATGTGCCATCAATACTTTCAACTCGATTTTATCTTGTCTCAATATAATTCATCTATCTATTAAAAAAGTTAAGACACTCCTCATCCAAAGACCCTTCACTAATTGGTCCTCTTGGTTATGCTTTATTTCTCTCATATGATTTCAAATGCCAAAGATATCTGTGAAAAAAATAAACATAATTATGAAATTAACTAATTTACAACAAATTTACATAACTGAAAAATATATAAATAATGTATATCTCAATTAGATAAATCCATCTATAATGAACATGGCCTCCTAATTTAGTTTCCTTAGACAAATGCATAGTTAAATGCATCATGATGGTAAAAAATGACAGGGGAAAGATTATCTCCACTGCATAAAGAGTCAATACAATCCAATACAGGAGGTTGTCAAGATGAAATGGATGTAGAGATTTCTCACATAGTTTTCTGAAAAATTTGCAGAGTGGGAGTACAACCGTAGTAATGTTTTCAGGTAATAATGTATGCAATGCCAATGGTAGTAATTGTTGTAAAAAATATGTGAATCATGAATTTTCATCCCATGTATCTTACGATTATTCAATTCAACACACCTCATGATGTTACCTTAATACCCATCTAATAATTTCACATTCATTAAAAATCAAAAGAATATATATTTATTCCTATTTTTCATCAAAAAAATAGTGGAAACATTCTTTTCATTCTCATCTGGCCAGAGATAACGTTTTATGTTCATCACCTATAAGTCTTTGTGAGCATTGATAGGATCCTTCACCTTTCCATGATCATTAAGAAATGTAAAAATTAAATTTTCATAGAAATTCTTCACAATATGAATCACATCAAGATTATTCTGCAATAATGTAAATTCCAAATACGAAAGTTTGAGGAATATACTTTTTTTCTTCCATTGTTGCATTCTGATTTCAATTCAAAATGCACTTCGAACCTGTTTCCAAATATCATTCATATGATAAACCTTCCCAAATTCTGTTTCAACATTTTAAAATTGTGTCAATATTTCAAAACAAGTTAACCACTTTGGAGGTGGTCTATGATCAATGAAACCAATAACTTTTGATCTATTCAGCCAAAATCTACGAGATGCATCGAGAAATATTCTATGGCACAAGTAGCACCAATTTTTAATATGAGGTATCTGTTTGGGATCAAAATTAATGTCACAAATAGGACAAGGAAAACCCATGTAAATGTTCTAACCCGATTAATTCTCAAGCCCATAGAAGTCACTAATGGTCCACATTAAAGCAGCATGCATTTTGAACGTTGTTTTTGAAGAAGCATCAAATGTCTCAACACAATTTCTCCATCACTCCTATAATTCTACAATTAAAGGCTACAAGTAAATATCAATATCATTTTAATGCATTTTATTTCCAATAATAATTGTCTAAATGATAAAAGATGTTTGATTCATACACATCCATGTAGGTAGGTTGTAAGGGATCAAAACAACTGGCATATTTCTATAACTGGTACGCAATTTCCCAAATGGGTTGAATCCATCGGTAGCCAAACCCAATAAAACATTCCTAGGATCAGCTGAGAAATTTGGATGTAATGAATAAAATGTATTACATGATTGTGAATCTCATGGATGTCTCATTAACCAATCTTTATTATTATCTAGTTAATTTCACTTCATGTGTTTGGCAGTTTTCGATGAAATCAATAATTTTGCAATCTAATATTTAAAGGAATGTAACACAAAGCTTTTGCAGGTGTGTTCCCTTTTTTCTTCTTCATGAATGTATGTTGATTCAGACATCCAACATCACTCATTGTATTCCATATAAAAGAAGAACATTTTTTACAATTCTATTTACCTAAATCCTCTCACAAAAATAAAGCATCCAATCATTAGGACATGCATGTATATTTTTATAATTCAGACCAAGCCCGTTAACAAATTTTTTCAAATAAAAAACAGACCTAGGGATTTTTTCTTCAAAAATACATCACAGAAAATTTCCAATATCATAGACATTTCTTCATTTGTAATTACACATAGGCAATTGATATGGTACAAATTCCGTAGAAAAGAAAGCATTGAATATTTCAAACATCCACTCTACAACTCTTGGTATCCATCATCAACTAAATAATGGAATATATTTTCCTTAGCGAAGTTTTCTATTACATTTTTCTCCCCAGAATCAAGAGGAGGATCCAATGATATGTTATAATCTTGATGTAGTTGTGTAATCATCTCAAAAACATCCCATTCCATGTTTCTATTTGTATTACCCTCATATGATTGTTTTGTTATGTTTTGATGTTGATTGTGGTCTCTTATTGTGCCGAATGAATCCATTATGAGGTTTTTCATTTCATTTTCCATTGTCGATGAAGTTGGGATCTCATTTTGTTGATTAACATCAGTGCTCAGCCTTTCAGTAATGTTCGATTCTCCATGCCAAATCAAACACAAATATAGATCATTGAATTGCTTCAGTTTTAAATGTTCATAAAATTCATCTCTCCTCAACCATCTTCTAAATATACAATTAAAAAATGGACATCATATTCTCCCTTCAAAAAATCTATTGGAAATTTAAAAATCTAAAAACTCCTTCAAACCCTTTTCATATTGAGGTGTGTTCCACTGTAATGTGATCAAACTATTATTTATATATATCAAAATGTGCATAAACAATATTAAAAAAAATTAAAACACATAGTTACTACTAAATAGGGAAATAGATTCATGTATACGAGTTGAAATTTTTTTTCCATTAAAGGGATATATAAATAAATAAAATATTAAACATGCACTTAATCAATGCACAAAATTTATAAAACATGGTATAAATATGTTTTTCATGGAACAATTCCTATTCAAAACTCATTCATATATCCTTAAAAAATCACCCATTTCATAAATAATCCCTTACATGGTTTAAAAACATATCAAAGGAATTTCTAATAAGGGTTAGAAAATTTTAAAAAAAAATCACCTCACTTGAAACCTTTAACAAAACAAACTGAAAGTAAGTAAGAATACAAGGATAAATATGAAGAAAAATTCCATATAGAAATTAGTAAAGTATACCAATAAACATGTTTATCAACACTAATCAATATCAGTACTAAATCATTTGAGGATCAATGCTCCAATGAAATTCCATCTATGTAAAAAAAAGAAATACACAAGATAATGAATAATTAACGGCATAACACATGATAAATATCCTGAGGTAACACATAAGGAACTAATGGGACCAGTATAATACATGAAAAGTGGAACTATTTCCATCAGGTTAATGGTCACACATCCATCAAACAAATAACTCTAAACCCAATCTCATCTGTGACACCCCACTAGCTCTGTATTTTTTACAACTAGTGGTAACTAGAATGTGTGTAATCACAATGTTCTTAGAAACATCCCACGACTTCCCACATAGTATCCTACGGTTCCCTATAAAATGAATAAGGGGGGTGATACACATTTAAATTTAATTTTATATAATGAAAATAATAATATCCAAAGGCTAGCATTATAATGAAATCCTTCCCACATCCCACATTTATCTTATAATGAGCCCCCACCCATATGAAAATCATGAATCACATCAAAAAACCATAACTTGTATAAAAATGACACATAAATAAATGAAATGGGGCTCAAAAAGGGAACAATGAACCAATAATCTCAAATATCACATCACAAAGTGCCTTCCAAAACATTTTATTATCACATATAATATATACATTTTTAAATCCCTTTTTAAAATGTTTTGGAATCCAAACACCAATATAATGGAAATTATAATAGTATTCAAAACACAACCAACATAACAAAAATGAATTACAATTCCATTTTATAAACCAACATTTCACTTTGAGACATGGAAACAATTTAACCCCCAAAGGGTAACCCACTATGAAAAACCAGTTTCCATTAAAATTGATAGAACTTATGTTTTCTTATATAAAACCATTTATTTACTTTTATCAAACATGTCTAATGTATAGAATAAAAATTTACATAAAAATTTAATTTAAACATGATATTTAACCCTTTGCGACACATTAAAACAATGTTCTGTTATATATAACCATGGTAAACCAAATCTAGATAACCCAAACCGTGATTATTTGGAATAGAAATTAATTTGTAAATCTAAGCACACATTAATATCTTAAATAAAATTCAATGAAATGGAATCACTAACCTAAATAAAATTCATCGAATTCAGGGTGGTGAGAGAGATTTAAGGTCTCATGGGGGTTGGGGGAAGAAGGTAGAGTCACAGGGGTTGGGGGGAGAAGGGGGTTTGAGGTCGAGTGTTGGGGGGAAGTTGCATGGATGGCCATCCAGCAGAGGGGAGGCGAGTCGGGGTTCAGGGATCACTTATAGGGGTCTAAATAAAAATCCAATGACCCTATAATAAAGGGGCTTAAGTAAAAATCCAAATGGGATAAAAATTTATGCAAGAACCAATCACATAGTTTGATGGGATGGATGTTATTAATGAATTATTTTTTAAAAACATATCTAAGAGCATGAGCTTTGTTACTTCCCTATTTGTTAGTTTGTGTATTAAAAACTATTTCCATTGATCCCATTTTCATTTTCACCATAAATCCAAGGAAATCCATATGATACCCAATAAAAATTAAATTAGGATCTATACACAATAAGTGGTAATCAATATGAATTCTCAAATTCAAAATTCAACTGCTGACATCCCATTGTGGAAGAAGTTCCATCATAATGGGTGGTGATCCAGAACTCACTAATCAACTACTTATAGAGTCCCAAAAATAAAACTAACTCAATCAAACCCTAATTAACCCATATAAAAATATATTTCATTTAGAACGTGGGTCCCTTTTGGAAAACCAGTGTTCTTATACCATTTTTAATGAACCTAACCTATATGAGTTGATATGTTACCCAAACTAATTTTCCATAGGGGTTAAAGGTCATTGTAGATACCTATAGGATATAAACAAAATCAGGGGCATCAAGACCATGAACATGAGAATGTTATAACCATTATATGTTAATAATAAACAAAATATGAATATATTAAATATTTATATTACAATTCCATGAATTGTAATTCCTTGAAAATGAAAAAATATTAAATGAAACATATGAATAATAAAATAGACAATTAATAAACATAAATTCTTCCAAATAAATAAAATTGACTTAAATATAATAGAGGAAGAACATGCACCTAAAAATTGGGCAATACAACATACCAAGGGAAAAAATAAATGAAACCTGAATAGCTCATGAATCACCACTAATGAATAAAATCCACTAAATAGACACCACTCATCCATAAATGGTCCAAACTAAGAATCATTGACTAAAAAAACAACTATGAACCAAAAAGAGAAACCTAATATCTACATACAACTGGATATGTATGTATGGTGTGAACTAATCATCCCATCTGGGATCTCCCTATGGAATCTTGGAAATTACTTTTAGAAAACATTTAATATATTCAATTTTGAACAAAAATGTTATTATAGATCTTTGAACTCCATGTAAAAATTGTACCATTCCATAATTCATTTCATGATTAAAAAACACCCATCTTTTCTAATTTAAAACATGGGTTGCAAAACTCACTTTAATTATACATTATGAAACATGAGAAAGTGTTCGTTTAAAATCATGGTTAAAAATCCATGCCTACTAATCATCCCACTTTTGAAAACACATTAAGAAAAAATAAATTGATACAAAAACCAATTGGATTATAATTTAATACCTCTATTTCCAGACCATTATATAATATATTATGAAAATATTCCAAGGGTGAACTCAATGGAAAATAAAATCAATATCTTGCAACATGGTATCTGGAACAGAACATAAAATAATATCAGACACTCATTGGTTTCTAAAAATTTTCAACAAGGGGATAACAATAATGCAAAAAAATAGATACCCTAAAATTTACTAAAAATTATCTTAGCATCTTGAGGAACTCACTAGGTATCAATTGCCATACATTTGAGCTGAGATAGGGCTTTAGGGGGTCGGTGACGATGGGTTTCAAGGAAAGGAGATGGGAAGCGGAGTGCACTTACGGGTGGCAAGGTCACCAGCATCATGGGTGGCGAGGTGATCTAGGGTTCAGGGCTCGCCGTGGGAGAAGGTAGCATCATGAGTGTTGGGGCTGGCCGAGATCGAGGGGAGAAGGCAGCGTCGCGGGGGTCAGAGCTCACCAGGGTCATGGGGAGAAGGCGACATCACGGGGTCATGGGGAGATGGCGACGTCGTCAGATTGGGGGGATAAGGGGGTCAAGGAGGGGGGGTCGGAGTTGGGTGGGGCGGGGGAGTGTCGAGGCTATAAAAAATGGGGGGTTTGGCAGTTGTTTTTAATAAACTACCGCTAAATCCTTTTAAAAAAGTTTTAGTGGTATTTTTTAAACCCACATCTAAAAGACCGCCACTAAAGGTTATTTATGTTATAGTGGAAGGTTATCGGTGTTTCTTATACATGTGTAGAAAAATTACACCATGTTATTGATTCCCAGGGATAGAAAGAATGTGTTAATGTGCAATGGTCCCACTATAAGGATAGGGGAAATTATGAAAATTAATGTTTCATGTGTCAATATTATATACCCCAAAAGAGGATAATGGTTCATAGTAAGGATTATGTTACTACCAGAGTGGAAGATTAATGATTAATGTGCTAATTTGTTTATTTAATTATTATTATATTCAAGTATTTTATCAATGATGTATTTATTATATGAATTATTTAATATATATGGAATGAACTAGAAACCTATTTCATTAAGGATTTGAGATTGTATATTTAATGGAAACAATAAAAGTGACTCATTAAAAATTTTATCTTGCTGGAAAAGAAATGTTTGAGGGAATGGAAACCTTTAATATGGTCTTGATAATGAGATATCATTTTCAGAATAAAGAGATAAAAAATTTTGATAAATTAAATTGGATTTTGCTGACAATCATGTAAATGATTGATGGTTTGTTAAATGAATTGTTTATTCCACCATTAATATAGTTTACAACTTTTATGGATTAAAGGGGTTTTTCTAATAACATATGTACTATTTATGGAATGAGAAATAAAGCATGTTTTTAATTATAATGTTATAAGAATAAATCATTATTGTATTCCCAAGATTGGAAGGAGAAAAATAAGAGTTGCTTCATGATGAAGAAATATTAATAATATGATTATTTTTGGTAAATTTACCCATTAATGAGATTTTTTAGGATGAATAATTAGAGAATTTTTTATTATATAGTATATTACTACATTCTATGATGCATACTGTGCTTTAAAAAGACATATAAATAGTTCAAGGCACAACCAAAGGGGAAGATTTTGTTTATAGAAACATATGATGTAAATATATTCCCTTACATTTTATAGAGTGAATAAATTCCTCAACTCTAGTAAAATAATCTTAAAAATTAATAATTTTTTTTCAATTTTATTTAATATCATAATAATTTAAAGTCATTGATGATAAAAAAATTTTATTGATCATTCAGTTGTTTTTAATTGATGACGTCAATCACTTCCAATCAATATTAACATTTTTTCTTCCATGTAAATATATCTACATGACACTAGATTCACGTATTTGAAACCCTATTTTTTGGTGATATTCACATTTCCATTAATACATATTAATATTAGGTGTTATTAACTATATTTAGGATAGTTTTATTCAATAATAATATTTTTAAATTTTAAGCACTTGATTATTGAGTTCAATATTAAATTGCATGGACGCAATTTTATTAAGTTGGAGAGAATGTAATATCACAATAATTTATCATATTTTTTGTTATAAATTTAACATATTCTATATAAATTAATTATCCCAACATTGAGTTAGAACATGTTACACATTTGAATAACTAACTTCGATATCTTTCATTATACTCAAGACCTAGTTTTACCGAACAAGAGTATATTATTAAAAGATTATTCTTTAATATAATCATATATAACAAATAATATATGATGGAGGTTATGAATAAAATTAACAAAGTTATGAAAATATGTGGTCAAATTCTCTAGGAAATGAATAGTGGTATCAAATGAATATATATAAAGCATTTTTATAACAAACTATTTTTATGCTCACAAATTCATTTCATCCTATAAAATTAAACTAAATACTTTTAGTAATTGATATTTAGGAATTTGATTTGTGTTATATATTCTATAAGTTTTCTTGATATTCATACAATATATTTTTTATTCCTAATAAAAGAACAAGCCAAATGTTATTCATAAAAACCAATATTATTATAAAATCAATTTTATCACTTCTTAATGGGGAAGCTTTTTAAAGTAATACTTTTGACACCATTATATATTCTATTTTAAATAAAAAACAACTTAATTTAAATTTGGATAAAAAAATTTACTTTGATAAAATTTTTGGATATTTTTCTAATATGTTTCATATTTTTACCAATTGAGAGAGTTTATAAATTTTAATTAAAATAATTATTTTTCATTGAATTAAATATTATTTTTAAGTATTTTTTTGTTTGGATTTAAATTATAATAGATTATTTTTTATCCATTAAAATAATATTTGTCCTTGGAATTATTTTTACATTGAATTTAGATATAAAAACATTTCAATCATTAGGATGATTAAATATTAACAACTTGTTCTTTCACCATGCCAACCGTATTAATTTTAAAATCATTAAAAAATTTTGTCATTTAAATATATAAAATTGGATTTCTAATATGTAATAAATTGGTCCAAATTATTTGAATATGTTTCTTTTATTTTTGTGCATATGAATAGTAAATTTAGTAATATTTTATTTACCACGGTCTTTGGTAAATATTGTTTTAAAAAAAACATTAAAATTTTAAAATTTTAAAATTACATAGAAAATTTACATAATTTTATTAATATGTTTTTTAGACAATAATAAATTTTTTTTTAAAATTTTATTCATTTTAATCAACTTTTGTAAGAATATGATTTTTATTATATTATTTTTAAAGATAATATCAAAATATCGTACTGGTATTTTTAACAAGAAAATCAATTTTAATGTAATGTTATATAGATGATGAGTTCAACTATAAATAGTAATTGTAAATACAAATATCTTATCTAAATCATGAATATTTATTAATAATTTTTATAAAATAATTAATTAATTTTAATTATGACACACTGATGATGTTGTAATTGATTTTTTAATGGATAAATCAAATAAATGATATTACTAATAAAAAAATAAATACAATTTGAAATATTTTCTATCATCCACAAATAATTAGGATGACTTTTACATGTTTTAGGACGAGTTAACATATTTTATTAGAATGAATCATGTTGATATGATTTTTAAAAAATTCAATTAATAAATAGTGTCAAAATTGACTAAAATTAGATTTTAAAATTAATAATATTTTATTTACTTATATAAAATGTCTTGAAATCTAATATTCAGAAATATAGTTTTGATATATATTATCATTTAATAAATGAGTCATTAATTGGTTGTTTGGCATGTGATGAAAAATATATTAACCCTCAAATTGTAAATTACATGATAAAACAATAGGAGTTATGACAGTTAAAACAAGATGATAAGTATAAAAAAAACCCTATAAAAAGTTATTGGATGATCAATATTAGACCATTATCATATTATTTTTATAATTTAATCCTTTAATGGACAGTTTTCCATGAAAATAATATAAATATTATTAAAATTAATGAATATGACAAAATGGCACACTCTCACCTATTATAAGTGTCATTGTTTTAATATTTTGGATAATCATGTGCTAAATTCATTAATAAATAGTGTATATAAATATCAAATTATAACATACATTATAGTAATTTATTTATAAATTTTTTAAATTTTATTGTTACAATAAATTATAAAACAATATTGATGCAGTATTTATTTTATGAATAGAAATATCAGATATATGATATTAAAAAAATTTAAATCAATATTATTTGAACTATTAATTATGCTACATTAATTTTAAAGGTGAACATGAAAATTTTGGAGTGTATTAAATAGTTTTTATGAATTTATATTTTCATTGTATTTCATTTAATCTCATTTAATGAATAGTTTAAAAATTTAGACTACTGATATTTTATAAAAAAAATTATTAAATTATTTATAAATCATAAAATTCATTGAAAATTAAAAAATGATAATTATATTGTATACAATGACAATATATGTCCATTTAGGGAAAATTAAAAAATTATATGTTATGATTAATTACCTTTTAATATCTAAAATTTTATTTCCATAATTATATTTCAATACATTAAATAAGTGTAAATGAAAATGATAAGGTATAAAATAAAATCCCAATATGTCAGAAAAATTAGTTGATGATGTTATTTTGTCATATCCTAAGTATATATTTTAGATAAAAAAATATGGATCTTTTTTTGGTTAAATATTACTTTATGTTAATTTAATATTTTTGGAGAATCACATAGTTTCCATCACCACTCTTATAAAATGGTACATGTCCTTCTCTTTAATCATAGCTCTAAAACCTTTTTGTCTCTTCAAAAATCTCACAATTTATCTTTTGAAATTCCATAAAATCATATTAGAATCCATACATTGGAAATAAATCTAACGTATGCAGGTTTTATTAATAATTAAAAGTAGATACATGATGAAGAGGTAATTATTTTATGAACTATTTCAATGTTTTTATAATCTTCTACATTGTCTAGCTATGTTGTTTCCATAATAAAGTTATAAATATACTATCATATACATTCTTAGGTGTCACTATGATTATCGGATAACTATATTCTTCATTTTACCCATGCTGTGAGAAACAATATCACCATGCTTGTGTATATACGACTTACTATCTCCAAGACATTGTGTAAAAAAATTCATCACTAATTTATTTTAGTGGTTGTAATGATGACTCTAATGGAAATGAATAATTAATATAAAATTAAAATTAATCTGTATAATTAATATATCATCTTATTCATTACCACATTGTGATTATGGAAATGATATCATCACCCGTATGTACATACGACTTACCATCTCCACGATGCGATGATATTCATTCTTCATGTTAAACATTAACGAATGGTTAAAATATATATATATATATAATGAATAAGAATAAAATATATAGAATAATAATGATACTATATATATATTTCACTTACTTGGTTCCATTCAATATGATAGATAAATTGAATAATTGTTCATGTGTATGTATGACATACCATCTCCATAAACAGTGTATTCCATTTTATATATGGATGTATTGTATAAATTCATATACTGAATATACATGATATATAAATCATTTTATGGAAGTATGTAAATCATGATCTATGTAATAGGTTTACAAATAAATATTCAAAACATGTATGGTAAACAAAGTGGTTATTACTATAAATGTATCTTTAACATGGAATTGTCAATAAAAAGAGTAACATAAAGTTATAAATGAATCATACTTGATATAATAAATGTAAAAACCAAAAAAAATTAAAAAAATTAACCATTGATCTCATTAAATGAAATATTTATTAAAATGTATATATAATTGTAGAAACAATGGAATGTGTTTGATGCACTTCATGTCAATATGACCTAAACTAAGATAAAAAAATTAGTGGTGTGACTCTGCCTTTATTAAGGGGGTCGTTGATTGTAGAAACGGAAGGTGCCTAAAAGTTTGGACTGTAGCCAGACACTGATCCAAATTAGGGATGATGGGGGAACATCGCCCCAATATGGAGCAATAAATTTAGCTAAGTCTCTAAAACGACACCCATGGTACCTGCATTAAATTACCTGTGCACCGCCATGTTTGAGATGAATGAAGTAATGAATTTTGCTAAGTCCTCAAATTGGTGCTCTAGTATTTCCAAATCATCATTGGTGCATAGGGTACTTGCATGAAAAATCATTATTCTCCCATGGTTATATTTTTTCATTAAAATTGTCCCTTGAGGCATTTGTTTGTACAAATGAATTTCCTTGAAGCCAAATTGCTGCTCTAGTTTCCCTAGTGCTTTTCCAAAGTCTTCCAAAACCTTCATTGTTGTTCTTTAACACCTAGAGTTTAGTAATTGAAGGAGGATCAAAAAAATAATTCCATTTAGTGTTTTAAATCCATAACAGTAGCACACCTAAAGCGTCCAACCCCCATGAATTGGAAACACTTGCACACCACCCATTCAACTCACAGAAACATGAGCTCCCTACATCTAGGAATACCAATGAATGCACTTGATTTCTTGAGTTAGGTCTCTCCCACGTATTACCATCAAGGTTTTCCATCACAGAAATGAACATCAGGTCACCCATTCTTACATTTCAGCACATACTTGTGCGCCAATACTTACTTGGGCACCATTCATTGATTTACCTACTATCTTCGGTCTACAAGATATCATTCCTTCTTCAAATCCATTAGTGGGAAGGCTTCTTCTTCATTATCTCCATTTATTTAAAGGTATTATTCTAAAGCATCTACCGAAACCTCTTGACTAATCAAACATTTGTGAAATGAACATTAACATGTCTCCAATTTGGGTTTGTATATCCGAAGTCAGTGGTTTTCCCAAATTTGTTTCAAAATGGGGTTATGAATCATGGAGTGTCTATGGGTTTGTATATATATAGTCACAAGGGCCCTTCTCCCAGGAACAGTGTTGGGGAGTTTCCGGTTTATAGGATTATTTATTGGATTCTGTCCTACTCTTTTTGTCTCTAAAACAACAAACATCAAGTCTTTGGTAGAAACGGTTTAGTTCAAATATTATTTTTCATTCAAGAAAATGAGAAATATCACCCCCCTACCATGACCAATTTTATGTCATCCATCCTTTTGTATGCCCCTATAATTTCAATTATGAGGTTGCATTCTTTCTCTTCTATGATTCCATCACTTTCACTCCTTCCTTGCATTGTACCCTATTCCAATGTAATGTATATTGAGGGAAGGTGTGTCGCCTCACCATCTTCCGAATTCACCTTTCCCTTGTCCCCCTTCGTCGTCGTAGGCTCACCCTCTTCCACTAGTAGAGGTGGTAATGTTTTGGTGTTTTTGTTTAATCTTTTACATCCTCTTGTTTCTAACACAAAGAATTAATCTTGTGGGATTAGATATTTGTGATGATTACATTATTTTCAAAAATACTCATGATGACTGAACTGAAAAAATATGATTCCAACCATAATTGGGATAAGTAGGAAGGTTTCTTAGGTCCAGATCTCACATGGAATTCTATTAAGGAATCCAACCCAAATTCCCTTAATTCAGGCATAATTATTAGGAGTAAACCCTGAATTATGCTCCCAAATGACCAAGAAATACTTTTAACGAAGTAATACCGAAAGAATTTCTCTTAAATGACTACTCCCTCCCGTGAGACTCATAGAACTATGTGGTCTTCAATTACCATCCAAATTGGATACATAGGAAGCCTCTTGGGGTTCAAAGCCAACACTTCAAATAAACCCTATTAATCTTGGTCCATATTCCAAACATGCTCTAATTCAACTTCAAAATCCATATTCTTTCAATCTTCTTTTGGATTCTTAGGCATAATTCCCACACCAAACTTTGACTAAACAAATTCCTCTTAGATGTCCTTACCATATGAAATTAAACAATACTATTAGGTACTTATCACATGACCTTAAAATTTATGATGTGTCTTATTAAGTGTGAACGAACTATGATGGTTTGTATTCCTTTCATAGGGATATGTATGCATCCCGTTTTACGGGTACGATCCCAATGTCAAAACCTAACATTGTTTCTGTGATGGACAAAAAAATTTAGAGTTCCCCACTGAGTTGTATAAAAACTAGTATCAGCAAAATTTTGATTAATAGAATCTCTAAATAGTATATGATTTGATACCATTAATAGATAACCTCTAATACATATGATGTCACCATTAATGAAGAACCTTGAATACATACAAGTGATTCTAAATTTCACACATGCTAATAATAGATCTCAAAATCCAAGGGAAACCTATGGTATAATTGGTGAATTAATAATGATTCATGAAAATATCTAAAACATATAAAATAGAGTCCCAAAGTAGACAATAATCCTCCTAGAAGGGTGTGAATGAGTTTAACCTACCATCCTCTCATCCAATGAATGTTCATAAGTATCATGAGTTTAAATTTATGAACTCATTCATTTGAAATGTAGGTCCCTTTTCGATAATGAAATATAGTATTTTTCTGGTTCGACGAATAAATACAATGTAAATTTCTTGAAAGCAGTGATTCTTAATGAGAACAAACATTCCAAGGAACTATGGAAAAAAATGGTGAACCCGATGTGAATCCTTAACGAAGTTAATAGTGTTACCCACCTTCCAGACCCCAATCAATTGATAAATAAAGAAATATGATGGAATAAATCACACATGTATCCATATAAATGATGTTTCTTTAATGGATTAAATTTTTGTTTTCTAGTTTTCCAGAACTCTCTTCACTCCAAAATGGATTCCTTTTACTTTTAATCCTTAAATGCCTTGACCACTACTCATGTTGGATCATCATCTGATGGAAGGACCTCATCTCAAACTCAACATCTTCAACATTGGGTCTTCAATGTACTGGTATTGGAATACTACCCACACGGTACTATCCCAACCTTGGAGGCTACCTGATAGTATCTCCAGGTTAACAACAATCCTCAGTCGTCTGGTCAGTGATGATAAATGATCAAGAAGTAGACGGTGCCAACCACCATCTTCAACCATTTTTGGTCCTTATCGTTGGAGTTAAAAGGCTAGTCACTCACATACTATAGGGAGGTGTATCAAAAGGTCACTCATGGCTTCAAATCTAAGATTTAGGGATCCTTACTGATGACACCTACCTACAATCACCATCAGTAAAATCGTGCTGTAGTGAACCCCCAACATGATGGGGGTGTTGCCTCTGGTTGATCGGCCTAGGTCCCTTAGACCTATGCATGAAAAATGAACTATCGGGGAAAATGTCTTTCTAACAGAGAGCAGGCTATTTTCTTTTCCCCATCGGGAGAAGTCCATCAAAATAACATGACCGTAGACAATTAGAGGGCACATACACCAGTTTGTCATAATTCTGCTAGTCAAAAGATTCAACTAGAAGAAACACACCAATCCCACCAGTTAAATCTAGTTAAGTCTGTGAAAATCTACGTACACCTATTCACAAAATATCAACCAGTCAGCTGGTTCTTTTGACTACATTCAAGGAACGTGCTAATCAAATGTGGTGGCAACTAGTGAATAGGAACATACACCTACTTACAGTCACAAATTTTTTCATAAAACTCATCTGTTAGTATGAATATAATTCTATCAATTGTTCTTGGAATTAAAATGTTTGTAGGAACGAACACCAACTAGAGTTAACCAAGCCTACAAATAGTCTCATTTGGCAGAACCCAAATAAGTCAGTTGAAAATCTCCAATGACAGACCTGGGGCAGAATCAACTCTCTTCCCCCATATCTGAGTACTGTTTGTTCCCACTAATAGTATAGGGTGGATAAGAGTAGAAACATAATCCTACTCTATATGTAGAATGAACTTATATTACAATTATTTCCATTGAATTAACTAAAAACATATTAGCAATGGAGAAAGGGATGATTTAAATTTCTTCCCATATTCTGGAACCACCCAAGAATATCATAACAACATCTTAAGAAATACCAGCGGAACAGAAACGTAATTCTAACCCCACGCCTAGTATGGAACATTGACATGCCATTACAGAGTAGATATATACCTCTATTCCAGTCATGGAGGTTTATGTGGAACACTCCACCATATCTTATATACAACTGGATTGGGAACATACACCCTTTCCAATTGGATGTAACCAGCCTATTCTGATGACAACTCCAAGGTAGACACATACTCCTTCCGATGATATCCACCTCTTTGAACAAGTGGTCCTAATTAAGTGTAATAGAGAATATAAGAAGATATCTCACCAAACACAGTTAGAAAGTCATCTTCTAATCTCCAATATGGCTCCTCTTAATACTGTAGTTCTTGAAGCCCTTAGAAATTTATCTATTATAGCTAAAGATCATACCCTCTCATTAATAAATTGTGAATGTAGTAGCAGTAATTATGATTTTCTAATTAGACACTTCTTCATGATTTCTTGATTTATGAATATTCGTACTATTTGGAGATCTTACATTCGGATGAGAGACACGAAAACCCTCAGTGTGTCTAGAAGACCAAGGAAAAAATAGGATTCATCCCATGTTGTAATACACTGTGGTGATCCTACCCGTGATGGTATTTTCATTGATTGTTCATTCTATAGCAGTGTTTAATATTGTCAATATAATTCCCTAATCAACAATGTAGTAATGAGAAATCCATTTTTATCGAGGCACTTGGAAATACAATTGCAGTCACATTTCATTCCATATCATTTGAGGGTGAAATAATTTCTCAACCTGAAAAAATTTTAAGGTAATATTCATTCTATGAACCTCACATGGGTCATTTCAATTGTAATGTCGAGGAGGAAAAACCAACCAATTCGATTGATTTTAGTACAACAATAAAAAAGTTTCATCTTATTTAGAACCAAGTGGATACGCCTCTAGTAAAATATTTTAAATATATGTTGAACATGAGAAAAGAATTGGATATTGGTGAAGTACCCGACATGTTCTAGAATTTAGAAAATTATAAATACAAAATTCTGGAATTGACGGCATAATATTGAATGCATGATGTTCGCCTCAACATATGGGAGACACGTTTTCATTTGAAATAAAAATTATAACCATATTATGAATATTAAATTCATGTAATGTTAATATAAGGGTTTCAATGCCAAATCAACTTGGCATCACTATTAGTTTCCGGACATCCAAAGCATGAATGGAAATGAGAAACCCTTCAGTGTGCATTCCTCAATTCACTAAAGAGGATTACATTAAACTAAAATCCAAAACTAGAAAATCCTTCAAAAAGTGGTATCATTCCATGGTTAGCTAAAATTAATATATTTTGTGTGCAATCGATTATATTCTCAGGAACATGCCTCAAATAGATTTTATCATAGACATTTCCAAATAAAGAAAGATATTGAGATAAAATTGCCTCAGAAATCTACGAATCATAATCTCGAATCCTTATTAGATTATGTCAACCATTCTATGGTGAAAATGTTTGAAATAGAATAGTGGTATTATGAAATAGGTTATTTGAGTGGTTGTCGGATAATGAACACAATCAATTTTTAGTCCAAAATTGGAAAAATGAAAACAATATCTACAGGAACCATATCTATAATAGTCCAAAAGCCACCCCGGCCTACAGGTATGGGGTTTTTTTTAAATAATCATAGGAATTAAATAAAAAACATTATACGGTTTGAAGAAGAACAGGAAAATCTCCATCATGTAGGGCTCTGGGATTTTCACATATACATTGCCCTCCTCAACAAAATTCATCTTTCTCTTGATTAGGGAAGAAACCTCAAATATAAATCACAACTGAACTATCTATGGGTTCCCTTCAGGTTTATATCCATCAACATTTTCCCTGGAATTCATCATATAGGATAAAAGTGTCTCACGAAAGATAGAGAATGAGATGATCATACAAAGATACTGATATAATACTATCAAATGCAGTATGCATCATTTAATTTCATTCATTCCATTGCAGATGATCCTTATGAAAATGACTCTAGTTGAGGGGAATCATAAAAATAAGTTATAATCCATAATACTATACACAAGAATGAAAATGAAGGATGTGATCATACCTAAAATCAAAGTCTTACCAAGAATATTGGAATGCCCTGAAAGAACAAACTCCAATCCCTTTGTAAATATTTTATCAAGGTGAAAGGTAAAATTCATATCACATATATCATTCCCACTAGATGAGGTCAATCTCATCCATTTGAAAAAATATTTTTCACCAAGAAGAAGAGATTAATGATTTGAAAAAGAGTCAAAACAGAGTTACTTTGAAGCATCATTTTTTCTCAACATGGTCCCCAGGTAGATCCTCAACTTTGACATCCTGTTTGAAGCTTTCAACAAAGTGGTTTTGTTGTAACTAAATATGAGGATAATGTATTACCATCATTGGATACATAGATAGGGAAGGATCAAATACATCATTATAGTATTATCCCCATGTGTTATCCAATACAGATACTAGCACCATCACCAGTGGTTTTGTTGGTCGTTGCACCAGTTCAAGCTCCAGCTACTATACCTGTACTTGTAACACCAATATGTTTTTATGAAATATTTTCTTTATATAAATTTTTACCTTTAGTATAATTATTTTCATGAAATAGTAGGTTTAAAAGAACCACTATATTTCCTTGATATAAAATTACCATTTCATCCTAGTCATTTGTTTAGCAGGAATTATTATAACTAATGAAAATCCGTTATGAATTTTTTTGATTGTATTTATTTATGAAAAATATTTATAAATTAGTTATTTGTATTTTTTTGAGTTATTTAAATTTCTTAATGAGATTAATGAAATATATGTGGTCCATACATAATATGATATGCTTCTATATTCATCCAATTGATATTTTATTCATAAGCTACGAATAAAAACCTATTCATGTATACAAACCTATTTTTGTTAAATTTTTCAATGTTAGAACATTAAATGGAGAACCCATTTTAAATTAAGAATTTGGAACATTTAAAATTTATATATGACAGCATAAACATGTTATTTTGATGTGGTATTTAAAAATTTACTTTGGAAAAATTTCTGATATTTTCTGATAACTTTCTTGTTTTCATGAATAGTAAAAATACGCTATAATTTTATAAAAAACAACATTTTTCTTTGAGATAATTTATATGGATAAATTATAATATTTATTTTTTTGAAATTATAAATTGAATATAATTTTCTTATTTAATATAATTTAAGCCATTATCATTAAATTTATATTTAATTCATCGGTAAAAACTTTTCAATCTTTTTCAATTGTTTAACTTTTAAAACAAAAATTCTCATTTCAACAATGGTATTTATTTTTAATCAATTATTGGAAATTTTATATTTAGAATTTAGAAAAATGGATTCCATATTTGGAATTAGAAGGTTAAATATGTGTAAATATGTACTTTTTGTTTTTGACATTATGAATAGAATCTTTAGTAATTATTTTATTTTCCATGGTGAAATGGTAAATATGAAAAATAAAGGGAAAAAAATAATATAATAATAATATAAACTTCCCTAACACATGACCTAATACTATTGGATGAGATATGTCTGACCATGAACATCCTTGGGTCTATTTTGTGACCCCAGGATTCACATGGTTGTGTAAATGACATTTAATAATAATTATTTTAATGTATGGATAATTATAACCAAAACATATATCTTTTCCTAAATATATTTTCATATGGTGTTATTTTTCCAATATTTATGTTTATAAATACTCACTAGAAAAAAACAATTTCTAACATCATGGTATTTTATATAAAATTTTTATACAATATGAAAAGAAATTTATTTATGACACAATTGTGATGTAGTGATTACCTCGTTAATGAAAGAATCAAATCAATGATTTTATAAATATTAAAATAAAATTAATATGAATATTTGGATTTCATACATGGACTTTTTGGATGAAATTAATAGGTTTGAGATGAGTTAATTTCTTTGGTTCAAAGTAATAAGGTTGTTATGAAATTTTTAAAAGTCATTTTTAAATAGTATTCTAAATTGACATAATTCACAACTTGTAAAATAAAATAGTTTATTAAATGATATTAAATTCTTGAAAATTTATTATTCATCCCAATGGTTAATATAAGTACAAATATTTGATAAATAACTTTTTTTGGGACATTTTACATGATATGATAATTACATTAATGCACAATGTGTAAAAAACATTACATCACAATAATATTAAAACGGGTAAAATCAGGCTAAAATCCAAAAGATAAGGATAAATGAATATTTAAAACATTTAAAACAATTAAGGGAATATGGTTATTAGAACCAAAATCATATTATATTATTAATAAATAATTTTGGGACCATTTTAACTCACAATATAACTTATAATAAATTAATATTTTGAAACATTCCTAAAGATCCCCTCTCCTCTCTTATAATAGGGAAACTCATTCCTCTCCTCTTCGGTCCATTTTGAGCGTTTATGCTCAACCTAAAACTTCCCATTTCACTTATGAACATTTATAATTACATTTTTTAGGTACTGGTCTTCTCAAAAGACCATTTCTAGTTCCCTAATAAGAAATTTAATGGAGGCATGTCAAGTAAGAGGTAATCTCTTCTACAGATTCCTTCAAATTTTATTCATCTTCTAAAAACTATTCTTTAGTTGTTTCATTATAATGTAATAAAATGTGTATCACTCACATACAGATAAGTTATTATAAATATTAATCAACTATATTTTACCTTTTATCTTTCATATGAA
The DNA here is from genome assembly GCA_963277665.1 of Viscum album. Taxonomy (NCBI): domain Eukaryota; kingdom Viridiplantae; phylum Streptophyta; class Magnoliopsida; order Santalales; family Viscaceae; genus Viscum; species Viscum album. Next base: position 1,707,067,399 of record OY728165.1, on the reverse strand, counting down.
AAACGAAATCACCACGGGTTCATACGTATAGATTACCGTCTCCACGTCGTGGTGTAATGTGTTTTTCACCACCGCCTTACCTGGATGGGTATAATGGTGGAAATAATAGCTATATATGATTATTATTATAGGATAATAATTCTGAGATATTATAAACCATCCAATTTAATATCATTCAACAACTATGGGAATGATATCGTCGCTCGTGCGTACATACGACATTCCATCTCCACGATGCAATGAGATTCATTCCCCATGTTAGCCAATCAAGAATGAATATAACATATATATATAATAAATAAAAATGAAATATATTACATAATAATTATACTAGATTTATATATAGATATATATATCATTTACTTACATCCATTTAATTTAATAAGGAAACGAAAACACCGTTCATGCTTAGGTAAAACCTATTGTCTCCATGAACAGTGTATTCTATTCAACTTATTGATCTGTTATATATACATATATACATGATATATATGATATATAAATCAATTTTTAAATTCATTATGTAATTAAACTATGATCTATTTAATATTACCAATAATAATTTGTCCAAATAAGTATGATAAATAAAACGATTATTACCCAAAACGATGCTTTAACATTGAATTGACAAATAAATGGCACATATAAAGTCATAAGTGAATCATATATAATATAATAAATATTATTATTGTTCTATTACTAGATAATAGTATTTTTAACCCACTATTCAGTAGTTTCAGACACGTATGAAAGAAATTAATCCTATGATAAGGGATGACATTACTAATGTCGTTTTTATCCGAAATTGTTTATTCGTAAGTATTTACTGGGATTATATTAATCATCCATGTACATGATTTCTAAAAATTATTTCATAAAATGTGTAATATTATTCCATGTATTATTATATCCATTTTACACTTTTGGACTTTTACTATGTGTTGTGGAAGGAATATTTCTTTTGTTTACCATACGTGGTACAATTTGACTTTTCTGGAAAAATTAAGAGATGAATGTGTATTAAGATATATAGAATGAATGGTTTTTTACATATTCATGGCGCTTTATTTCAATGAATATTACTTTATATGATTTCAAGTTTATTTTCAATTAAATAATTTTCATAAAAAATTGCACGAGATTTTGAGAAAAGAAAACATTTCTGAAGAATATATGATATTTTCTTTATGAATAAAGTTCATGTGATTTATCAAAATTATTTTCCATCTAATATGACATAGGGTTACGTTTATATCAATATTATTATTTTTATTTTATTGTGTTTATGGTGTAATTATTTTAAGGAAATGTATTTATTTTATAGGGATTATGTTATAATTGAATGATGTATAAGAAAACAATTTTATTTCATTGGATATGCTATGATGAATGGTTTATGTTTTTTTGGCACATGTAAGTATGATTTAATTATGAGATGGGTCAGACCTATATATCCCACCAATTAATTGGGTAAATATTTATATCTCATGATATATCCAAGGATGGAACAGAAAGTTAATGCGGTTTAGTGATACAGGGCTGGAATGAGGAGAGAACTCGGTTTAGTAAATGACATTGTCCACTATAATGGTCTTGGAAAAGGGCCTTGAATTATATGAAAAGACTTTATATTATTATGTTTGTATTCCACAATCTTTCATGTCTCATGTTATGAATATTGGGATTATATTTCACTTCTACGATTTATCCCAAGATAGGATAATATCATCTATTATATAGAGGATAATATTTTCAAATTTTATATATGATTGATATCTTCTATTTTACCCTTACTAAGCATTTGATCTCACGCTTTCATATGTTTCATTTTTTAGGTCAGGAAAAAGGGTATTAAGTATGATATTCCAAAAATGAGTCATGTCATGATGAAATAACTCAGTGAAATATAGATGTTTTATGAACAAGTTGTTTATGTTACCAGTTTCTAAAGACACAATATCTATACGGTCTTGTTATGGTTTTATTATTTGTTGTAATAAATATAATTCAATTCGGATTTAATATCAATGTATGTAATATATGGGTCTCTGTAGTAGGTATTCAAATAAATTTATAGTTAACCTTTGTAAACTAGGATGAAAAATAATGAGTAATAACAATAAGAATATGTCTAAGTATAGGATAAAATCCTTGTGTTTTGGAAACAGCCATAAGTAACCTTTGATCAAAACTAAAGTCTGATAAATTGAAATTTTATTCTTGATTACCTGGTTTTTATTTTATGAACAGTGTTGGTCACACTATAATTCTTAGTTTTATTCAACATATGGAACCATAAAGAACTGTGTTTATGATGAATGTGAAGAGCAATGCAATGATTGTCCCCCTGAGAAACCAAATGTTATAGGACCTAGAATAAAAAATATTGAAGCCATGCTCACACAACTTTCTCATGCTATGAATCATGAAGTATGTCAAAATGAGAAAATTAAGGAGAAAAATTCTATTGAATCCTTCATGAGGAATTGTCCGCCTTCATTTGGTGGGTCTTCTGATCCATTAGTGGCTGCATAATGGATCAGTACAGCTAAAAGGATATTTTCAGTTCTAAAAAGTTCTGAACAAGTTAAATTCATCATTACAGTATATCGTTTGGAAGGTGAATCTGATCAATGGGGAAATCTTTTCACGAACACGAGGCATAGAAATTAAATTGAATGGGATGTGCTCAAGAAATTATTTTTCAACAGATTCATTATTCATATTTTTAGAATAATAATGAATAAGGAGTTCCTTGATCTTACAAATTGGGATGATGAAACCGTTGGTACCTAAGAAAAAAAATTACACTAGTTCAAGGTACGATTCTGGATTTTTTATCCAACCTTAGAGTAATATGGATCGATTCTTTAGTGTCTTAAAACCTATTCTCCAAAGGGAATTTTCTATAATGGACTTCAATAGCTACTAAAAAATTGTTTGATGTGCCCTGATGGTTGATATAGATATTAGAGTAACCCATCAGTCATATGGGTAATATAGGAAATGGAAAATGGAATTCATGGGAAAATCTAGAGATTGCACTGAAAACAGGAGGAGTTTTTCCATATTCTCAATGTGTGGAATGAAACATGGTGTGAATTATCTTAATGGAACTAGTTAATATTTTACGTGTGGAAAATAAGGTCATCGGGCATTTGAAAGTAAAATTGATGGGAACGATATGTCTAATGGTGTGAAACAATGAAAAGGCTACAGAGAATTTACCTCCTACACTTAAATGTTACATGTTAAATTAAATAGTGAATTATGAAAATAAAGGTCCTAATACAAGGGTTATTGATGATGATCGATGTTAGAAAAATCTTAAGGCGAAAAAAGTGAATGAACCATACAATTACTATCGGTGGCATGGAGTAAAATAATGAGGTGGTGAAAGGTAGACTGACCATCCTCCCTAATGAAGAAAATTATTATTTTTATTTTGTATCCACTACTCATTTATCTCTAAAGAATATTCTTAGGGTATCATCGTATTATCTCAATAATTAGATATTGAGTTAGCTTTCACAACTCCTAATGGCACAACAGTCGCATTAGAAGTTTAAAATTCTTCTCCAATTGTTGTTTGTGGGAAAGAGCTTCATGAAAATATTGTGCTCCATACTACAGTGGAATTTTATGGATTCTTATTATGTATTGGATCTTTTTATATGGTTTTCAAATCAATTTCCAAATAAGGTATGTCACATTTCATATTCCAGATGAATATATGATCATATATCAGTGAATGGATGAATATAACCTTCTAGTTAAAATTTCAGCGATCTTATTGGTCTGGATTCCAATAAATTAAGGTTATTTATCACAAATTGTTTGGGAGAAACTCATGATTAAGAATATGCCCATTGTAAAAGAGTTTTATTAATTCATTCTAGAGGAATTTCTAGGTCTTACACCAAATCATGAGTTTGAGATTTCAATAGAACTCATACCGAGATATTTTCCCATTTCAACGTCACCTTATAGAATGGCCCTAATTGAATTGTTGGAATTAAAGAGGCAACTCCAAGATAATCTTGAAAAGGGGTTTCTATTCCCTAGTGTGTTAGCATGGGGATCGTGAGTTCTATTTTTTAAGATGAAATATGGATCAAGGAGACTCTGCATTGATTGATGATAATTTAAGAAGATTGCTATCAAGAACATATATCATCTTCCTCGCATTAATGACTTATTTGACCAACTAGAAAGAGCTCAATACTATTCCAGGATTGATCTTCATTCAGGGTATCATCAATTAAAGGTCAAAATGGAGGATATACCAAAGACGATATTCCATATAATTTATGGAAAAAATAAATTTATATTGATGCCTTTTGGTCTAAATAGTCCCCCTTATATATTCATGGATCTAGTGAATATAGTCTTTAGAGGTTATCTTGATCATTTTGTGGTAGTTTTTATAGTTGGTATCATGGTATATTCAAATATAAAGGAATAACATCAATATCACCAGAGATTTGTACTGAAGACCTTGTGAAATCAAAATATTTATGAAACATTTAACAAGTGTGAATTTTGGCTTCAAAAAGTTTTATTTTGGGTCACATAATCTCAAGATATGGGATATCTTTGCATCTACCAGAAAAATGTTTTTGAAAGATGGTCAAGACCAACAACTGTATCTGTGATCCGAAGTTTTCTTGGTTTGGATGGATATTATCGATGATTTGTGAAATACCTTTCACGGTTATCTAATCCACTCACCAAGTTGACTCAAAATGTATTTACGATCTTTTGGATGGAGGAATGTGAAGAGAATTTCAAAGATCTAAATAGGAGGTTAGCCAGTGGACTTGTGCTTACACTTCCTTGTAATGGAGAAAAGTTTTTGATCAACAGTGATGCATCCAAGAAGGTGATGGGGTGTGTTCTCATGAAATATTATATGGTGATAGCTTATGCCCCACGACAGTTGAAAATATATGAGAAAAATTACCCAACTCATGACTTGGAGTTAGATGATGTAATCATTGAATTAATGAAATGGAGGAATTATCTTTATGGTTAAAGGTGTTATACTTATATATACCATAAAATTTTAATGTATATTTTCCCACAAAAGCAGATGAATATGCGGCCAAGAATATGTTTGGAGCTAATTAAATATTAAAAATTATCAATACATTACCACCTTGGGAAAGAAAACAGTGGAAGATACATTAATTTGACAAGACCATGCTAGCGTATCTATGTCGAGGATTACAAAAGATCCAATATTTAGGGTTTTTTAGTGGTTGGCTAATGAAATTTTAATAGAATGGGAAAAATATTATATTTCCCAAATTAATGTTAAAAAATATATACACATGAAGATTAATGAGGCAAATAAGGAAGATGTAGAGTTAAAATATAAGATGATAAAAGTTACTAAATTAAACTTTGATTGTGATGAAATATTAAGGTTTAGGAATCAGGTTTGTGTTCCTCCCTTACATGAATTAAAGATAGAGATACTGGATGAGGCTCATATTTCTTCATTCATTATTCACCTTAGAAGCACAATGATGTAAAGGGACCTAAAAGAGTATATATTTTGGGATGGAGTTAAAAGGTATTTTGTCGAATATGTCCTCAGACGAAAGGATTTTTGAATAGTTATGGTTGAGAGTTAGAAGTCTTAGAGGTTGATGCAACCATTACCCATGCCAGAAAGGAAATTAGAAAACATCACTATGGACATTATTTTCACACATCCAAAAACACCCAAAAGAAAAAAAAATTATCTAGGTTATAGTTGATCTTAACATAATGTCAGCAAAATTCATTGCTATTAGAGAGGATTCTCTCTCTATCATCTTTCCCGGATATATGTAAAGAGGTAAGATTTCATAGAGTACCAATTTCCATTATATATGGTCGAGATATGAGGTTTACATTGAAGTTATAGAAAATTATTCAGCATGCTCTTGATATAGAGTTGTGTTTCAGTAATTCTTATCATCCTCATACAGACGGTCATTTTGTGAGGACAATTCCAAAACTAGAAGACATGTTGAGAGTTTTCTATATAGATTTTAAATGTTGTTGGTATTAACACCTACCATTGTTGTAATTTTCATATAGTAATATCTTCCAATCTAGTATCCAGATGGCTCCTTATGACGCCATGTATGAAATGAAGTGAAGAACCCTAACATTCAATGATGAGGTTTGGGAAATAAAACTATTTAGACCTAGTCTTGATGATGAAATGGTAAAAACGGTAGGATTTATTCAACAACTAATAAGTGGAGATCAGAGTCGACAAAAAGTTTATCTGAATACCGAAGAAAAGTCCTAGAGTTTTTAGTGGGTGATAAGGTGTTCTTATGAATATCTCCGTGGAAGATAGTAATGAGATTTGAAAATAAGGGCATGTTAAGACCTAGGTATATCGTTCCTTTAAAAATTATGGATCGTTTTTGGAAGGTACCTTACCAATTGGAACATCCAATAAATCTATCTCATGTTCATGATGTGTTCCATGTATGCCTCCTATTAATGTGCATACCAGATCCTCCACATGTACTATGCTCACAAGTTATACCACTGGATAAATATCTTCCTTTATGAAGAACAACCAATATAGATTTTGGATCATAGTGAAAATGCTCTTCAAAACAAGACCACTCACTTGTTAATGTTTTATGGAGGAAACAACAACTAGATAAAGCTACATGGGAACTTGAGGATATGATGAGGTATAAGTTGTAACTCCCCGACCCCAGCTACCTAGAGTCGGTGCATTACTTCGTAACATTGGCATGATCACAAAAGATCAATTCTCGAAAGACCGATTAGTTTAGTAGCCTTGGAAACACTTGATACATTCATAAGTCATACATTACATCATAAAGTGAAAAACTAATAACAAAGTCTTCATAGTCCACACTCATATCCTCTTCTGACTATCCCTGCAGGTCATTCATAAAATACTTCTTCACATCCTGGAAAATATTAAAACATTGAAAGGGGTGAGCTCAGATGCTCAGTAAGGATAACAATATTGCGGAAGCTTTCATAAGTAAACATAAACATTTTAGGCAATGTATAACTAAAACAAAAGCCTTTTAAACATGAAAATCAACATAATACGGCAAAAGTAAAATGAGATAATGTCATTCACTTCTTCACATGGATATTCTACTGGTCGAATAATCACATGCAATATCAATAACCACTTTCATAATGATGGAATGCATAATGCCAGACTATCATAACCACGTAGTCAAGGCCTCGTGCCAAGACTACAAATAAGATTTTGTCAAGGCCTTGTGCCAAGACACTAGTTTGTCTCATGAGACCTTCCGATGCATCGAGGAGCTATAGCGGACTCCACCCGTCACTTATTAAGTCCAATGCATTCCTCTTATGAATAGGTTTAAACATATCATAAATCATAACATAATCGTATCACATAAAACATGCATAATGGAAACATAACTGTTCCACATTTCAATCACAAGATATAAATACAACACATTGATATAATAAAAATGCTTTAAAAACCATTTTCAATACCAAAATAAAAGAAAGTTAAAACTTTGTATTTATTTTTCATTTAAAAAATGATGGCTTGTAGAGGAAGCCGAAACTCAAATAATGGTCACGGCGGCGGAGAAGTCTTTGTCGCCGCATAAGTACGGAAAAAAAACATTCCCTTTTGTCGTTTAGTAAAATGCTTCGTATAAATAAGATTCCTTTTGAATAAATGTAAAAGTCAAAGGGGTTTATACACCGTATAAAATAAAGTTGTGTATAAAACCAAATATGCCTCAATGAAAGGAGATTGAGACGAAGTCCATAAAAAGATTATTTTTAAAATAAAATAGATATATTATGTGTATTCACTATAGGTACACATAAAGAAAGTAAAAATACCGAATAAGACATAATAATATCATGACATAATTTGAAAGTCGGAGATTAACCCAAAGAATGGAAGTTGGGTTAAGAAGTTCCCTTACCTCATGTCTGAATTGACTCAACCGTTCTTTAACCTCGTGATTAATAAACTAGAGTTAATATATACCTTATTAAGAACCATTTTCAATTTCATTATCCTTTTTATATCACTTATTACTATGTTATGAACATTATGTAATTATTTAAGTTAATAACGGCCGTTTTGTCGATATTTGGTACTTGAGTCAACAATAAATTTCTTATAATTACAAGTTGTTCATGTGGTAGAATATCCATTATATCCAGAATTATATTCATGATTTAGATGTCATATATATCATATATATCCAGTATATACATTTATAATATTACGTAACATTTATAGGTAAGAAATGAAATGCACCGTTCATGGAGACGGTAAGCCGTGCGTACGCATGAACGCTACTTTCATTTCAATTTAATATTTAATGGAACGAAATAATAATGATATAAATGTATAATATAATTCCAGTAAAATATAGTGTATAATACCATTTACTCCATCCTTTATAAATCCCACATATGACATTAATGATTCAAATCACTTTGAGGGGGCGGTAGTCCGCACTTCCTAAAATGAAATTATCGCACTTTACCCATAATGGAAATAATAAAGTATGACATAAATGAGAAATTCAGAAGCATAAGTAAAACATAAACATATTTTATATCATATATAAATATAGTTACATCTTAATGGACACCTTTGAAGATGTTATATGAGTGTTGAACAATCATCGTTTCGTGAGGCAGAAATTCGCCATCCACAGAAACCGTATGTTCTTTAACCATTAGATGTAGGTGTGTGTAAGTGTAGCTCTAATACTTATTATAACAACATCCTAGTATATTGAGAATACTGGTGTTGTTACAAAAGAAATGAATAAAAATAGTTTAGGAGGTTGGATAAGAAAAATAAAACATAACAACATTAGAAAAGGCATTACCTCAAAATCGGGTAACTCTTTTTGATTTGAGACAAAGGCTTCCTTGGGAAGCGTTATGCCAAAAGTGAGGATTATATGAGTAAGAGGTGGAAGTTGGGAGAGTATTTGGGCAGAGGTTGGCCGAGCCAAATGGCTTGAAAGTGTAAATGAGGTGGGAGAGGTGGGGGCCTTTTATATGTGGAGAGGAGGGGCACTTTTGGAAAGATTGAAATGTTACATTATTTCACAATGCTTTTCGGATTCTAAAGGTCCCACACTTATATAATTCTAGGCTAAGGTTATAAGGTTTCTAAATCTTCTCATCCAATAGGCTTTGGACAAGTGTATGCCTTGGATTTTGCATTATCTTCTCATTTTATTTAAATCGTTAAATAATTAGGTCATCGCTGCATCATAATGATGTCATAAATAATTTAATTTATTTAATGTCTAAAAATTATAAAAAAAATACAATGATGTATTAAATCTTTTTAGCTTTCTAATGAATATTTATAGTCAGAATTTGGACTTGTGTAACCCCACTTAAAAACTGTTTTAGTAAAATAACTAATGTTTGTGTCAATTTAATTTTAACATTAAATAAATATATATTAATGTCATTTTCCAACTAAAGTGGCTCCATGGGGTCCCCAAGTTGACCCATGGGTTGTCTTGGTCGGCCATGACTCATCCAATAGGAGTAGGACAAGTGTCATGCTCATCTCATATTATTAAAACATTATTTGTACCTTAAACTACACTAATTACCTCTAATCGCGATTAAGAACTTAAAAGTTACTATTCACCAAAAAATTATTTTAATCTCATTGAACCACATTTTACTTCTTAATGAAAACCATGTATGTCGTATTTTTGAAAATCAAATCACAGAAGTGGTAATATTTCATTTAAACGAAAAATCAGTTATTTAACTACCACTTAGTGGTTCCACTATTCATCAAAAATTGAAGTTTTTCAGAACAAGGCCAAAATTTCACCCTAAGATATAATTGATATTCTGAGTTCAAAAATGATGTCTATTTTACAAAATTCCAAACATATAAGTTGCATTAATTAATTTTATAATTAATTCCTGCTGTTACGACAAATAGCGTGTTTTTAAGAAACTATTTATATCAAAAGATTGGCAATTGTTTATGTCCAATTTCAATGTTAAATTAATTCTAATGACCACCATTGGATAAAATGGTAAAAATATATTCTAATTATACCTTAAAACCACTAAATAGTATAATTTATCACAATAAATTATTTTGATTAAAAAAGTTGTTTTAAAGTATTTTTCACTATTCATAAAAAATTAGAAGTTCTCAGAAAAATACCAAAAATTCAATATAGGCTAATTTCGATATTCTGAATCCAAAAATGAAGTCCATTTTGAAATATAAAATTTCTATAATTTTAAAACGTGGTTATTACTATTCATAACGGCTACTTTGATTAGTCGTAGTGTTTTAGAACTCGAAGTTGCGTACAATGCAAGCTATTACATTATTGAATGAGAAGCGTATCGTGGAAGCTCGGGGTGTTACATTCTCCCCTCCTTCAATAAATTGCATCCTCGCAATTTGAAATTTTTCTTTGAAAATAAAAGTTTGAAAAGAGACAATACCTTTGAGGAAAACCCACATCGGAAATAAGGTTAATAAATATATAACATTAAAAGAATGCAGGATAAGTACAAAGGTCACCCGATATAGACCATTCTAGGATTATATGAAAATATGGATATGGAGGAGAAACAAACCATCAAGGTCTGATGGAGAGTTATAGAAAACAGGATTAGGAGAAAGTTTAACCACAAGAAAATCACAAACTTGTGATTGGTTAAACGGTCATTGAATCCCAAGTTGGAAAAGTTAACCGACAACATTTTTGTTTTAAGTTACCTTTTATAATGTTGAGGAATTTATTTAGGAGATTTACTAAGAACGTAAGGGAATCTACATACTTGTTATGTATACTTTCATTCGTTAATAAATTTTTACCACAAACCCAAATTTTACTCCAAATGGTAACGGAACTCAAAAATATTCTATTTATCCTAATTGTATAAGGTTGAAAAAGTTAACACATACCATTTAGATTAGTAAAACTATTTTGTAATAACCAGGGACTTCCTGTAGGCTAGTGGTAGGAAATAAAGGCTTGTCGCACTATGGTTGTGGGTTCGATTCCTACAGCTTTGTCCGACGCGACGGGTTATTCCCCACCCTGCAGGTTGTCCTTTTCCTAAAACTATAGTATTATAATATTCCAAAAATAATCTTCAGAAATTCTTTAATTTTAAACAATACTATCCATGGTTCAACTTAATCCATTCCAACCTTAATAGTTATCCAAAATACCTCCGTCCAGACTTTCTCTAAAAGGTCTCTAAATTCCAAAATCAATTGTAACATCAGATTCCCCAAACAAAGATAAGTTTCTCTTATTGTCACATACTAAAAATATGATTACCTTAATCATATTAAAACCTTACTGAAATCAACAAGTATTGTAGTACAATCCAAATATATATATCACATTATTCTTATAACCAGAATATAATCCTTGAGTCCAAAAGCCCCTATACATTAATTATTCCGCTTCAACTATAGTCACAACATAATATTGGCCTTGATCCCTTGGCCTTTTCTGAGGTAAGTTTCCTTGACGCTTAGGACATTCATTTGCATAATGCCCTGTTTCCCTACAATTGTAGCATTCAACTTTGACAGCCTCTTTCTTTCCCTTGCAATCACGAGCCGGGTGACACTTTTCTCCACATTTATAACAAACGCCCATTCCTTTTAGGCAAGTACCAGGGTGATTCTTCCCACAATTATCACATAATGGAAAATCCTTCTTTCCCTTTTTCCCTTTTTCTGTCTCTTGTTCCACCGTTCTCTTCTTCTCTTGCTTTACTTTGTTGTCATAAGACATAGAGAATTCCTTTTCTATCATGATAGCACATGAGACAATATCTTCGTATGATGAGAAGGATTGTGATACTAAAACTCGACGAAGAAATGGTTTAACCCATCAAAGAAACGATCAATCTTACTCCTTGGGTTACGTATATAATCGGCAGCATGCCTCGCTAACCTTGTAAAGTTAGCCTAATACTTTGCGACATTCTCATCCTCCTTCTGCCTCAAACTCAGAAATTGTCTTTCCATATCTGCTCGATGGTCACGAGGAAAATATTTTTCTAAGAAAAGCTCTTTGAACTCCCTCCATTCCATATTCGATACGTCATCATCTTCCTTTGTGTTTTGAATCAGCGACCACCACTGATCGGCATCTCTCTAGTGAGGTGGTAAACTGCCATGACAACCTTCTCCCTTTCACTACTCCCCAAGGCATGGAATATTTTCTCTAAGGAATCTATCTATTGCTCATCTACTGTAGTATTTGTACTCCCATTGAAGGTTGGTGGTTGTTGCCTCATGAAACGGTCTAGCATTGATCCTCCACGTTGCGGATCAGGGTGCTCCATACGAGTAAGGTTATTATTCATAACCTGCGTGATTTGTCCCAGTACGGTGAGAAGCTGATCAGCACCAGTTGTATCTCCAGATCCACAATAATTATCTTGAGCAGGAGGGAAATCCCTACACGGAGTTCGTGCATTGATACAGTTTCCATTCCTTCCACTAGGCGCCATTTCTAAACAATGGCATAAACTAGATTAGTTTATGAATCAAAATACATAATTCCATACTTGTTAAACACTTTACATAAATTGAACTATTTATGGATATAATCCATAATCATAAAAAGAAATGTTTTCTTTGAGGAAGTATGTACTCATAACCCTTCATAGTGGTTTGTAAATAAAATGAGAATTATCCTAATCATATCCCCTTGGAGTGTCGTAACCAAGAGTGCAGCAAGGCCCGTTGTCGTGCACCAGTTCCCGTTCGAGTCTAGCTCAAAGAGGTGTTTTCGGGTTTTACCCCTAGGTACATCTGTTCCAGAGCCGCCTCTACCTGCTCGTATCCAGACATGGATGTATTGCTCGGAAAACTCATAACATCTCTATAATACCAAAATTCTAGGAAGTTCTTCTATACTAATACTCAAAGTCTATCTTTGGGCTATGTGCTCTAATCAGAGTTTATCTAAATCTAGCTTCCAAGGTTAGTACTAAACTGCCTCTGATACCAACTGTAACTCCTCGACCCTAGCTACCTAGAGTCGGTGCATTACTTCGTAACATTGGCATGATCACAAAAGATCAAGTCTCGAAAGACCGATTAGTTTAGTAGCCTTGGAAACACTAGATACATTCATAAGTCTTACATTACATCATAAAGTGAAAAACTAATAACAAAGTCTTCATAGTCCACACTCATATCCTCTTCTGACTATCCCTGCAGGTCATTCATAAAATACTTCTTCACATCCTGGAAAATATTAAAACATTGAAAGGGGTGAGCTCAGATGCTCAGTAAGGATTACAATATTGCGGAAGCTTTCATAAGTAAACATAAACATTTTAGGCAATGTATAACTAAAACAAAAGCCTTTTAAACATGAACATCAACATAATATGGCAAAAGTAAAATGAGATAATTCCATTCACTTCTTCACATGGATATTCTACTGGTCGAATAATCACATGCAATATCAATAACCACTTTCATAATAATGGAATGCATAATGCCAGACTATCATAACCACGTAGTCAAGGCCTCGTGCCAAGACTACAAATAAGATTTTGTCAAGGCCTTGTGCCAAGACACTAGTTTGTCTCATGAGACCTGCCGATGCATCGAGGAGCTATAGCGGGCTCCACCCGTCACTTATTAAGTCCAATGCATTCCTCATATGAATAGGATTAAACATATCATAAACCATAACATAATCGTATCACATAAAACATGCATAATGGAAACATAACAGTTCCACATTTCAAGCACAAGATATAAATACAACACATTGATATAATAAAAACGCTTTCAAAACCATTTTCAATACCAAAATAAAAGAAAGTTAAAACTTTGTATTTATTTTTCATTAAAAAAATGATGGCTTGTAGAGGAAGACGAAACTCAAATAATGGTCACGGTGGCGGAGAATTCGTTGTCGCCGCATAAGTACGAAAAAAAAACATTCCCTTTTGTCATTTAGTAAAACGCTTCGTATAAAAAAGATTCCTTTTGAATAAACGTAAAAGTCAAAGGGGTTTATACACCGTATAAAATAAAGTTGTGTATAAAACCAAATATGCCTCAATGTAAGGAGATTGAGACGAAGTCCTTAAAAATATTATTTTTAAAATAAAATAGATCTATTATGTGTATTCACTATAGGTACACATAAAGAAAGTAAAAATACCGAATAAGACATAATAATATCATGACATAATGTGAAAGTCGGAGATTAACCCAAAGAATGGAAGTTGGGTTAAGAAGTTCCCTTGCCTCATGTCTGACTTGACTCAACCATTCTTTAACCTCCTTATTGATAAACTAGAGTTAATATATACCTTATTAAAAACCATTTTCAATTTCATTATCCTTTTTATATCACTTATTACTATGTTATGAACATTATGTAATTATTTAAGTTAATAACGGCCGTTTTGTCGATATTTGGTACTTGAGTCAACAATAAACTTCTTATAATTACAAGTTGTTCATGTGGTAGAATATCCATTATATCCAGAATTATATTCATGATTTATACATCATATATATCATATATATCCAGTATATACATTTATAATATTACGTAACATTTAGAGGTAAGAAATGAAATGCACCGTTCATGGAGACGGTAAGCCGTACGTACGCATGAACGCTACTTTCATTTCAATTTATTATTTAATGGAACGAAATCATAATGATATAAATGTATAATATAATTCCAGTAAAATATAGTGTATAATACCATTTAATCTATCCTTTATACATCCCACATATGGCATTAACGATTCAAATCACTTTGAGGGGGCGGTAGTCCGCACTTCCTAAAATGAAATTATCGCACTTTACCCATAAAGGAAATCATAAATTATGCCATAAATGAGAAATTCAGAAGAATAAGTAAAACATAAACATATTTTATATCATATATAAATATAGTGACATCTTAATGGACACCTTTGAAGGTGTTATATGAGTGTTGAACAATCATCGTTTCGTGAGGCAGAAATTCTCCATCCACAGAAACCGTATGTTCTTTAACCATTAGATGTAGGTGTGTGTAAGTGTAGCTCGAATACTTATTATAAAAACATCTTAGTATATTGAGGATACTGGTGTTGTTACAAAATAAATGAATAAAAAGAGTTTAGGGGGTTGGAGAAGAAAAATAAAACATAACAACATTAGAAAAGACATTACCTCAAAATCGGGTAACTCTTTTTGATTTGAGCCAAAGGCTTCCTTGGGAAGAGTTCTGCCCAAAGTGAGGCTTATATGAGTAAGAGGGGAAGTTGGGAGAGTATTTGGGCAGAGGTTGGCCGAGCCAAATGGCTTGAATGTGTAAATGAGGTGGGAGAGGTGGGGGCCTTTTATAAGTGGAGAGGAGAGGCACTTTTGGAAAGATTGAAATGTTACATTATTTCACAATGATTTTCGGATTCTAAAGGTCCCACACTTATATAATTAGAGGCTAAGGTGATAAGGTTTCGAAATCATCTCATCCAATAGGCTTTGGACAAGTTTAAGCCTTGGATTTTTCATTATCATCTCATTTTATTTAAATCGTTAAATAATGAGGTCATCGCTGCATCATAATGATGTCATAAATAATTTAATTTATTTAATGTCTAAAAATTATAAAAAAAATACAATGCTGTATGAAATCTTTTTAGCTTTCTAATGAATATTTATAGTCAAAATTTGGACTTGTGTAACCCCACTTAAAAACTGTGTTAGTAAAATAACTCATGTTTGTGTCAATTTAATTTTAACATTAAATAAATATATATTAATGACATTTTCCAACTAAAGTGGCTCCATGGGGTCCCCAAGTTGACCCATGGGTTGTCTTGGTCTGCCATGACTCATCCAATAGGAGTAGGACAAGTTTCATGCTAATCTCATATTAATAAAACATTATTTGTACCTTAAACTACACTAATTACCTCTAATCGCGATTAAGAACTTAAAAGTTACTATTCACTAAAAAATTATTTTAATGTCATTGAACCACATTTTACTTCTTAATGACAACCATGTATGTCGGATTTTTGAAAATCAAATCACAGAAGCGGTAATATTTCATTTAAACGAAAAATCAGTTATTTAACTACCACTTAGTGGTTCCACTATTCATCAAAAATTGAAGTTTTTCAGAACAAGGACAAAATTTCACCCTAAGCTATAATTTATATTCTGAATTAAAAAATGATGTCTATTTTACAAAATTCCAAACATATAAGTTGCATTAATTAATTTTATTATTAATTCCCGCTGTTACGAAAAATAGCGTGTTTTTAAGAAATAATTTATATCAAAAGATTGGCAATTGTTTATGTCCAATTTCAATGTTAAATTAATTATAATGACCACCATTGGATAAAATGGTAAAAATATATTCTAATTATACCTTAAAACCACTAAATAGTATAATTTATCATAATAAATTATTTTGATTAAAAAAGTTGTTTTAAAGTATTTTTCACTATTCATAAAAAATTAGAAGTTCTCAGAAAAATACCAAAAATTCAACAAAGGCTAATTTCGATATTCCGAATCCAAAAATGAAGTCCATTTTGAAATATAAAATTTCTATAATTTTAAAAAGTGGTTATTACTATTCATAACGGCTACTTTGATTAGTCGCGGTGTTTTAGAACTCGAAGTTGCGTACAATGCAAGCTATTGCATTATTGAATGAGAAGCGTATCGTGGAAGCTCGGGGTGTTACATATGTATCCACATGTTTTTATTTCAAAGTAACAGATTTTGAAGGAGAAATTCAGTTTAATGGTGGTAGAATGTAACACCCGAATGATTTTATGAAATATTTTATTTAAATAATATTTCTACATAAGTATCTTTCTTTGAACACAATTGTGAGTTTAAAAGAACCAAGATATGACCATAATATAAAATTATCATTATATCTTAGGAATTCGGTTAGCGGGTGTAATTATTACTAACTTACAAAAATGAATTAGAATTTATTTGGCTATTGATTATTTTTGAAAATTATAAATCAATTACATATTTTCATTTTTTTGAGTTAATTATATTTGGTAATTATATTAATGAAATATATGTTCTATATACTTAATAAAATATGTTTTTATCTTCATTGAAGTGATATTTTATTCAGATAGTATAAATAAAACCCTATTTATTTATACGAATAATTTTTTTTAAAAAAATGTCAATTTTATAACATTGAATTTTGAGCTCATTTTAAATTAAGATTTTAGAACATTAATAATTTATATATGAAAAAATAATAATATTATTTTGAAGTAGTATATAAAAACTTACTTTTTAAATTTTTTTGATGTTTTTCTCATAACTTTCATGTTTTGACGATTAGTAAAAATATGATAAATTTTTTCTAAAAAACATCTTTTTTCTTGGGGTAATTTTTATGGTTATATTTTAATATTGAATGATTTAAAATTATGATTTGAATATAATTTTACCATTTAATATAATTTAAGTCATTTTCATTAATTTTACAGTGAATTTATAGATAAAATCATTTCAATCTTTTGGAGTGTTTTAACATTTAAAACAGGTATTCTCATTTCAACAAAAACATTAATTTTAAATAAATTACTATAATTTGTGTGTTTTTAATTTTTAAAAATGAATTCTTGATTTGGAATCAAAATGATCAAATTTTTTAAATATATACTTTTTATTTTTGGACATTATGAATAGTATGTTCAGTAATTATTTTATTTATCACGGTTAAAGGGTCAATTTGGTAAATAAGGGTAACCAAATAATAGTATAATAATATTTAACTTCCCTAAAAAAATTCCTAATCCGACTGGATGAAATATTTTCGACGATGTGCATCCTTGTGTCCATTTTGGGACCCCATGGATTCACATGGATGTCAAAATGACAATTTATAAGAACTAATTTAAAAGATAATTATAACCTAAACTTATATATTTTAATTAATATATTTTAATATGGTGTTATATAAATGATTTATATTTTTATAAATAGTCATTGTAATGATAAAAATATTTCCTACACCATGGTTTTTTTTACACAGTAGAAAAATATATTTTTTATGACACAATTATGATATAGTGATTACATTATTAATGAAGTATTCAAATCAATGATTTTATAAATAATAAGATATGTTTAATTTCGATATTTTTCTGTAATCCACGAATTTTTTGAATGATATTGACATATTAGGGATGATTTAATTCCTTTCATTCGATGTAATAAGTATTTTAATTTTTTTAAAATTCATGTTAAAATAGTGTCTAAAATTAACATAATTAGTAAATTTAAACATAAAAGAGTTTATAAAATGATATTAAATTACAAAAAATATTTATTCATGAAAATGGTTAATATAAGTCCAAATATGTAATAAATATCTTTTTGTGGGTCATATGACATTATATGGTAATTACATTAACCCATAATGTGTAAATAACATGAGATTACAGTATAATTAAAAAGGGTTAAATAAGGGTAAATCCAAATAGATAAGGCTAAAACAATATAAAAAACTTGTCAAACAATTATTGAATTTATGTAATTATAAAAAAATTATCATATATTAGAACTAAATATGTCGTGGACCATTTCAAAAATAAATTTAATTTATAATAAATTAATATTTTGGATCATTTAAACTGCCCCTCTCGTCTCTTATAAAAGGGAACGTCCTCCCTCTCTCATTCAATCCATTTTGAGCCTTAATTCATGGCCAATCATTGCCCTTTTCTTTTCTCAACTTCCTAATTTACATTATAGATGTACCGGTCTTCTAAATATACCAACTCTAGTGCCCTAAGTAGATAATTAAAAGAGGCATATCAAGGAAGATGTAATCTCTTCAACTAATTCTTTGAAATTTTATTCCTCTTATACTACCTCTTAATTAGTGGTTTCATTATAAATTAATAACATCAGTATCACTCATATACATATATGTCATTACAAATTTGAAAGAATCATATTTAATCTTTTATCCATCCTATGAAAAACTAAATCATTGTGCTTGCGTACATGTGGATTACCATATCCACGCTGTGGTGTAATATGTTTTTCACCACCACCTTACATGGATAGGAATAATAGTTGAAATAATAACTATATATTATTATTATAACATGATACTAATTATGATATATTATACACTATCCACTTTAATTTCGTTCAACATCTATGGGAAGGATGTCATTGCTCGTGCGTACGTATGACTTACTGTCTCCACGACGCGATGGGATTCATTCTCCATATTAGCCATTCCAGAATGATTATAAAGTATATATAATAAATTATAATGACATATATGAAATAATAATTCTACTAGATTCTTTATATATATGTGTGTGTCATTTACTTTCATCCATTCAAATTAATAAGGAAATGAAAACATTGTTCATGCGTACATACGTCCTACCATCTCTATAAATGGTGTATTCCATTAAATTTGTCAATCTATTAAATAAATTCATATACATAATATATATTTTATATAAATCATTTTTTACATTATGGATGTAACTAAATCTTGAAATATGTAATAATATCAAGAATAAAAAGTCCAAACTTGTATGATAAATAAAACGATTATTACCCAAAACGATGCTCTAACATGGAATTGAAAAATAAACGGGTAATATAATGTCCTAAGTGAATCATACATGTTATCATAAATATTAATATGGCTTAGTTACATGTAAATAATACTTTTAAACCCACTTTATAAGATTTTTATACACGTATAGATGAAATTGGTCCTATGGTAAGTGATAACATTGTCAATATCGTTTTATCCGAGATTTTTTATTCATAAGTATTTACAGAGGTTATATTTATAGTCCATTTCAATGTTTTCTAAAACATCATTCATAAAATTTATCATATTCTTCCAATTATGTTTAAATTTATTTTACGCCTTTTGACTTTTACTACATGGTATGGAAGGAATATTTTTTTTGTTTACCGTTTGACGTACTTCATGACTTTTCTGGAAAAAGTATGAGGAACAAGGTTCTTAACTCAAACGGAATGAACGAGTTTTTATATATTCATGAAGACTTATTTATATGAAACATAATTTATAATATTTCATTTTGATTCTAATTTAAATTAAATTATTTTAAAATTTCATGACATTTTGAGAAAAGAAATCATTTTTGAAGATTAAAGGTTATTTTCCTGAGGAATTATGTTCATGTGTTTTATCAAAATTATTTTGCATATAAGATGATATAGGGTTATGTGTATATCCATATTATTAATTATAATTTATTTTTTTTATGATGAAATTATTCGTATGAAATCCATTTAATTTATATGGATTATTTTGGGATGGAATTATGTTTAATAAATCCATTTGATTTCATGGGTTATGATATGATGAATGGTTTATGTTTTTGTGAAAAATGTAAGAATGATTTCATTATGAGATGGGTGGGACCAGTATCTCCTTCCAATGAATTGGTTAAGTAGCTCTATATCCTGAGATAGAAATGTATGTAATATAATGTTAATCAATTTTATTGATGGAAGTCTTGAACGAGGAGAGAATTCAGTTTATTAATTGAATTTTCCCACAGCAATGGTCTTGAAAATGAGCCATGACTAATATGAAATGAATTTCTAAGCTTATGTGTGTATGCCAAAAAATTTCTTGTCTTATGTTATGATTATGGGTATTACATTTCATTTCTATGATTTATCCTATAACATGATATTATGACCTCTTATATGCAATATAAGATTTTCAAATGTTATATATGATTGATATCTCCTTTGATTACCTTTACTGAGAATTTGATCTCACCCTTTCATATTTTTCCTTTCCCCATGTCAGGATGAAGTTTATTAATTATGATATGAAAAAAATGAGTATAGTGAAAATAAAATAAATGGTACACAATATAGATTTTTTATAAACCAATTGTTTATGATTCCTAGTTTCTAAAGAAACTACACCTATAGGGTCATCTTAAGGATTTGTTGTAAGTTGTAATAAATATACTTTAATTCCGAGGTAATATCAATTTATGTGATGTATGGGCCGTTATAGTACTGGTCCCAAATCATCTAGATATTCCCCAAATTTTTATGAAAATAATTGACGGATTAACAACTATATTAAAAGCTATAGAAGAACCCAATATGCCAATATAGTTTAAAAAAAGAGCTTACCTTTAATTGGTGGATCTGATCCCTCCCCCACCAATCATTATAAATAATACATTCCCAATCTTTAATTGCGTGGGATATCTGGAACATCACTAAATTCATTTTAATTCATGATGTGATCCCATTATGGGGACCACCCGAAAACAAAAAGCAATAATGATCATATGCATAGTGCAATCATTACATGGACGAGGTTTTTCTAGTATACAATTTTTAAATCTCGATAAATTACTATATAGGAAGATCTCCATCATAAATTCTTTCTTTAATTCAGTTAAATGGTCCTGAAGACACAATTTTTTTATCTTACAAATTGTAATCAAAGCGAAAATTAAAGAGTTTCAGATATCATTTCTTGATTGAAAGGATATTATATTGCTTAAATATTTCACTCCCTCTAGAAGAGTAGGTTCAAATTTTTGTGAAAAATATGAATGATGATTTATGCACACCACTGATCATTATGAAATACACAATAGTGTTTTGATAACTTTCTTCAATTTCCCAACTGGTGGATGATTCAATTGTCGAAACAGAAGTTAAATCATGTGTAATTCAATCAGCTCTAGGAAGTAGAATACGATAAAAGAGGCTACCACAGTCACACTCAAACTACCACCTATACCGGCTTCCACTTCAAAACCATCATCATATCGAATGGCTCTGCCTCCCGAGTGTCAGCAGCAATGAATGGCTCATCAAGATTATCAAAAATATCATAGTCATAAATAGATTAAGGAATTAATGAAAAAAGTTTATTTGTTTTGAAATAAATAGGTCACTCATTATTTTATCTATGATTTCAGAAACTATTTGGTTCAGTTACCAATTATGACGTAACCAAACAAAAATGGAAATGAAGATCTTCTGAATTATTGTCCGTCTCTCCAGATGTTGGGAAATTTCGTTCAAGAGTTTTTTTAATGACATCCTTCAAAAATGGTATACTATGGAATTGGGAATCTAAAATGTTCATATCCAAAGTAGCATGTGTTGATTCTACTGATCTCGAGTAAGAAGGAGAATAGAATAATGTCAAAAGAAAAAATTTTCTGAAATATGATGATTGGATTAACAGGAAAAGGATCAACCAAACTCATGCCATTCTAAAAACATAATTGAAACAACCAATTGTGTCTTCTACCACTCCTGCCATAGAAAAAAAAAACCTTCATCCAAAGATCGGTCCTCAAAAGGTCAATACTCATGGATTTTACATGATCAAAAGAACAAACAGAAGTTATAAAAGGTTAAGATAATGTATGAAAAATATGTCCTTAACTTTGGAAAATATTATTCCATCTATTTCAAAAGCATGGGAACCGCCCCGCCAAACAGAATCACTAGAACTGACCTATCAATCAAAATATTAATCAGATGAAGAACTAATCTTTGGTTCTGTTAACATTATCCACATAACAGATCCCTATGCAAATTATGATTCTGGTTATAATGAGACTAAATTCCCTATATCTAACTAGGGAACATGGGGAAGAATCCATGGATGAGGATACAAGGGAATACGTGGGTATGTTAAATGACACTATTTTTACTATACCCTTGTTCAAACCGTATATGCGGTAGAAACTCATGGGAGATCCCTTCAGCGAGCTCAAAAATAATAAATATGTTCTAAAATTCATTACTAGATTAGTCTTAATATGATTATTTTGGAGGTCTTATTAGAGGTAACACCATTATTTTACCAGCAATTAGATAGACCTAGTGAGTCTAAACTACCCAAGTAAGATGTATTTCTTTTATCTACCCTGACATAGGGTACATCTACATCAAGAGCATCACCATCCAAGGCACCTGATAAACCATATCTCCACAATGGGTAATGCTGATCTATTGACTGAAAGTACGATGTTTTGAAATAGCTATCCCATGTACTAAAGAAGTTATCAATTTTGGAGGCCTTGAATCCATCAAGATTTATTCAAGAGTACTTGTTGAGGAGTTTTCAAGTCATCATGGTTTTCAAACAAATGTTGCTGCTACTGAGGATTACATATAGAGAATGATCCTACATAATTTCATGCAGTTATATCTTTTACTGATGAAGATGAATATGATATTTTACTTGGAAATATCAAGACAATGTATCTCTATGGTAGGTTAAATTATATATACATCCCACAAGACTTCATTGATAATGGACTAGAAGTAATCCTCAATCCTATTCATAAACATCATTGAATGGGCCTCCCTAAATCTATCTTATTTTCGTCCACTTTAATGTCGTAGGGTTATAGAAATAATGGGCAAGACCATCTAGGTGAGATTACACTCAGAACTGAGTTTGGAGTTCTTGTGTATAATTTAGATTTTATGGTTGTTCATCAAGACACACCCTATACGATTCTTCTCAGGAGGCCTTGGCTAAATTAACATGCGACCATTCATTCTTCAAATAACAAATTTTTCAAGTAATGATTCAATGGTAAAATTCAAACATTGTATAATGATAAGTCTCCATTCAAAATGTGTTAAAATAAGTATATTGAGGCAGAGTTTTATTTCACAAAGGGAACAAGGTCCGTGAAAAAAGTGGTAATGAAAATAAATTATAACAATTTCCTGGAAAAGATCACATCTAATCTATTCATAATTTTGAGTATAGATTATGTGTTTCCTAAAAATGAAATTTAAATTAAATACCCAAATCCGAAGACATTCCAGGGACTTATATAATGTAAATTATGGAAATTGTGCCTGATAGCTGGGGAGAAATTGTTGATTTATGAAGAAGTTGTGAAAACTATAATAGATATGTCTTCATTTCATACACTAAACACTATGAAGAATATAGTTCACCAACAATAGATTTTGATTTTTGCAACAAACAAATATTATGTTGCCTCCTCAAAATGAATAATCTGGGTATAATCAAATCATCATGGCCTGAGAGGCTGAATATGTTTCATCCTTTAGAGCCCATCATGGATTTTTTTTTCTATTAGGTAATGCCCTTTGTCTTAATTAATGTACGTACAACGTATCAAGGTACCATGCACCATATATTCAAATAATTCATTGGAAAATTTTTCAAGTGTGATGTGGATAATTTGGTGGTTAAATCCAAACAACATTATGATCAGTTGGTTAATATGGAGACCATATTCAATAAACTTTAACAACATGATTTGAATATGAATCCATTGAAATGTGATTTTGGGGTAAGTAAAGGAAAAATACTCATCTTCATTATGCGCCATCTGGACATTGAAGTTGATCCTGTGAAGGGAAAGGAAATCCTGGGAATGTAACCTCCTAATCATTTGAATGAATTAAGATAATTTCAAGGAAACATAGCCTATATTCGGCGCTTTATTTCCAATTTTGTAGGTAAATGTTTAGCCTTCACTAATTTAATGAAAAAAAGAGTCGCATATCATTTGACTAAAGACTGTCAAGATTCGTTTGATACCATTAATAAATATCACTTGATTCCACCAAAAATAATGACAATTAGTGATAGAATTCCACTTATTATCTATGTTTAAATTTTAGAGAGATAAATGGGAATCATACTTTCCCAGAAGAACGAAGCTGGGAGTGAAAATATCCATTACTATCTTATTCTAACAATGATTGAAACAATGACTCGATATCCAAGTATTGAGAAATTCTTTCTAGAATTAATCATTACAGCTCAAATATTGAGGCACTACCTGCAACATCACGAGGTCCACTAGGTATCTTGCAATAATCCACTCAAATATAGCATTTTTCATACTATTATTAAAAGGAATTTGGCATGATGTGTAGTTATTTGGAAATAGTTTGATATCCACTTTGTGCCTCAGAGGGCACTAAAAGGACAAGCCTTGGAATACTTCCTTGTTAAACACCATTTGTAGAAGATGTTTCATTAAATACTGAACTTCCTGATGAAGAGGTATTCTCTATTAAATATAATCCTTAAACATGGTGAATTTACATTAATGGAGATTCTAGAAGTCTAATAGCAAAGATAATGGAAAAACCTAAACTCAAAAAAGTTCGGCTAGGAATTGTACTTATCTTCCCAGAAAAGGCAGTGTTTCTATATTCCATCATATTTTTAGAAGGCGGTACCAACAATGAGGTAGAATATCAAACACACATCATAGAAATATAATTGGTTCTCTATGTACAAGTGAACCACTTCAATGTGAAAGGTGATTCATAATTGGTAATACAACAAATTAATGGGGATTATGCTACCAAATAGAAGAGATAATCGCTTTTTGTGATTACGGTAGAGGGTTAATCGCTGAATTTCATTCAGATCCGACATTCTCTTATGTACAATGATTGTAAAATTCCCAAGATCACACACTATTTAATGCAGATACATCCCTATATGATCCAAATTGGGATAATACAATCATCAGTATTGCCTATCATTGTGTGGTTTCATATTTTTTTCAAACTAGAATAGAAAAAATTAATGAAATTATCCCTATATTGGAGCCATATGGTCATACTACAAGATGGATGAAACCTATCATATAATAGCTTCAAAATTAAGTACTTCCAATTGATAGAGATAAATAATAACATATCTGATGAAGAGTGGCCAATTTCACTCTTTATGATGGTACAAATCACCAAAAGATCCTCTAAAAATGAATCTTTTATGGAATCCTCTTAAAGTATATTGACAGAGATAAAACTACACATGTTGTGAAAGAAGAACATACAGGATCTTATGGTACTCACCAGTCTGGGCATAGGCTTTCTCATCTAATCTGAAGGCTTAGTTACATTTGGCCTTCAATGATGTAGGACTGGACAAATTTCACTGTGAAAATTCATCTTTTCCATGTTCATTACAACATAATTCATCAAAACTAGGAGGTTCTACATAGAGATAAATACGCTTATCCATTTTCCACATCTTGAATGGATGTAGTATGAGAATATCCTTCAGCTACGGCTAACCAATTCAAGTATATTCTAACTGCTACTGATTTATTCTGAAAATGGGCTAAGGAAATAACTCTCAAAGTAGTAAGAGCCAAACACATTGTTAGTTTTGTAAATTCTAATTTCATCCCCAGATTTGGTGTCCCTCATACTATATTGATGAAAATATGCCCCAATTTCTATTATTTTGAGCTAAAGAAGTTATATCAATTGCACAATATTAAATCAAACCATTCATCTTGCAATCATGTAGAAGTCAATGGAAATGAAGAGGCTTTAAATAAGACTCTATCAAATATAATATATAATATAGTGGATAAATATAAGAAATCATTGTTTGATAGAATTTTTCATTATTTATTGTATTATCGCACAATTACCTGTACTTCCACAGGAAACCACATTCTCATTAGTGTACAGAATATAAGCAATTTTTCCAATGAAATTTCACTGCATTCACTCTAAATTGCAAACTGTGATCAGTTATCTATTGATGAAAAATCTCAAAGGTGATTTTGATATGCTGAAATGATTAGATGAAAAATTATTGCATACCTTGCATAATTTGAAGGACTATCATAATAGAATAGCATGAAATTTTAACATTAAATTCACCCATACTCATTTCCTCAAGGAGAATTGGTATTGGTGGTCAGGACTCCAATGATACCATGAATGAAGCCTCCAAATTTTGAGCCCAATGGGAAATACCTTATTCCATACACAAGGTCTACTCAAATAGACCTTATTACCAAATATCAATGGATGGGAAGCATATTACAACTCTATCTACTGTGAAATTCATGATGAAATAATTTGTGCGATATGATATCATATGTCCTCAATGCATGAATCTAAACGACATAGCACAAAGCCCTAGTTACAAGACATTAAATGCATAAGAGAAATATGTGTCCATCGTTCACGTTGTTAAAATGAATATCATATTTTTCCTTTTCGCATGAAATTAAAAAACATAAAAATATTTTTCCTTGATGTATGACATTAAACTGCGTTGTTAATGTCTTATGTATATGATGTTAAGAGATATCATATGCATGAATCACTTACATAATGGAAAATCCTAATAAGGTACATCATTTCCATTTCCCCTAGGTCTGAATTATATTTCCATGTGGACCTCAGTTCAAAAACTACATATGGGATGATTCTCATATATATGAGATACATAGAGACACATAGATCTCCAATCATGGGCCCAAACGCAATCCCAAAAAAAATGTTTCCCTTTTATCTTCCTGTATATAAATCCAGTCTATAACGAGTTCTCTTTTAAGATACATGGTTTGATCTTTATAACATTTTGTGTCACAAGATTAATAATTCTTCTAGAATGTGTCAAAATCCCATATCACCCACATCAAGTTCAATTTGTGTTGGAAATGAATGTTAAAGAACTAAATTTGTCTTTATTATCATCCATATGAGATACGTAGAGATGACTATTTCTCCAATCATGGACCCAACCACTATAAAACAGCCCCCTTTATTCCCTATGTATGATCTAAACATTCATTGGGAATGTTTAAACAACTGTGTATGGATTGATTCTCATCCCATTGATATATTTAGTTAAATATAGGTCTTAATTATTATTCCCACCAATGAGATATATATTTTTTATTATCCAATTTCCACATATAATTAACAATATATGTGGGTGTCTTTATTTTGGGTTCAACCCTTAGAGATCCCACCATGGAAATTTTTTTCCCCCTTTTTACAATATGAATCTGATCTATGTAATCGACTTCAATATCATGGCCAATATTGATTCAAATATTTATCCTATGCATTGAGCATTACCACCTTCAATATTCCACACTATAAATCTGGAATATTTTTAGATATTTAAAATAATTTTATGATTTTTGGTGGAATATTTTCTAAAATATGAGAAGTCTTTTTCTTGACTATGTAGTACATGAACTTAGGTCGTCTTGAAAAAAGTTACCTATATAACCGGCATGTCGGTCAAAAGATGCCACTATTTGACAATGCATCATATTCCCTAGTTATCCCTACATAATATAACCCCTATAATGGGTTCATAAAAATAATAGTAACATTTTTCTTGGTTCAATTTTATCTTGTCCCCATCAAATTTTTATGACAATATACAAGAATTGTTATCTTAAAATAGTCATCCATGTATATTTATCCCATTAACTTTATCTCGATATGAAAGGATTTAGAACCCTAGATTACAAATTTACCTCTTCATGTGTTAAAAGAAATATGAAATGACCATAAATAATTTTTCAACATATTATCCATTGTTTCCATTTTGGTCCCAATCATATGCCCTAAAACTACGGACACCATACTTCCTATGTTTGGGTCAGACATTCGTAGAAATCATATTCCTCTTATTATTTGAAAATCATGATTGGAAATACTCTTTCTGTATTCAGGTACATATCTCTATAAACCAAACTCGGTGCTGTGGAAAATCAAAATCTTTATAAGCATTCATCGTCTTTTAGCTATAGAATATCATGTTTTTTAGAACTCTTTGGCCTGACAATGTTATACGTGCAACTATGTATCCTTGGATAATTTGCCTACATAATAGGAACATTAGTACAAAGATGCATCTATTTGGATATGTATCGTAGGCCATAGTTAGACATCCAAAATATAACCCGCAAAACAGTTTCATCATATAATGGTAACTTCATTCTTAAAAAAAACTTCAGTTAATTCGTTTTAGCCCTTTTCCTATATCATTTCTCAGATCCAGAAATTCCCAAATCACATTTTACAGTTCTTCTGTTCAATACATAAACATGGTAGTTTGTTTTCAAACAAATAAAAAACAAATTGGAGAGTTAATAAAAATTGGTTAGATCAAAATGCATTAAATTGAAGCCACTTAATGTCCTCACTGCATGACTTAAAACTACACAGTACAATGTTATCACTTCACTACATAAAACTACATAGTACAATTTTCTCACTACATGACCTAAAACTGCATATCCTGATATTATAAATCCACTTTTATAATAAATTTTAACCATTCCTCATACCCCAATTTTTTTAAAGTGGCTTTCCTAATCATGACATATTTCTTCATAGATAACCCTTTATTTTTAAAATCCATTTCCTTGGAGAACCCACTTATTGTGGTCTTGGATCACCCAAATATTATTTTCCCTTGTATATAAATTGTGAAATGTTAAATTCATAAGAGCCCTTTGGCTTGTCTTTTAATTACATGCCTCAAAGGCCTTATATAAACTATTTCTACATAATATTCATTTCATTCAAAAGATGCCACTATTTGGCTATATATCATAAGCCATAGTGGGTCCTGCATAATACATCCTCCATAATTTGTTCATCAAATAATGGTAAAATCGTTCTAGGAAATGACGTATTTCATATTTATATAAGTTTTAGATTTGGTAACCATAAAAATTTAATGACTAAAGATTCCCCTTGGAAATATTTAAGGAATATTACAGGAATTATTAGACCCTAATCCTTTTTTGTGATCTAAATTTAAAACTTATGGTCAATGTTCTTTGAACATATACATTATCCCTTTATATTATAACATGAATTACTATAAACTACCAATAACCAATAGACATAGTACTCACGATATTGAAAACCCACAGAGAGAACTATGGAAAAAAGTCGAGACTCAACCCAGATGGAATAATTTTTTTTATTCTTTAGGGAATATAGAGAAATAAAAATCCAAAAGATAAATTTTTTTGGGTTTTTTATATAACCCTTGTAAAAATAAAACAATACTCAGTAGGCCACATGGCTTAGGAAAATAAATTAAAGCATCCATCCAAACATGACGTAAATCCAAATCAACACAAATATTGTTGGAATATGTCAATGTGACATAAATTTATCATAGATCAATATTATTTTTTATCCAAAATAAAAAAAACATTAAGGGGGTTTTTTAGACATCATGAAATGTGTTCAATGCACTTCTCCACAGAATGACCTTAAATATGATTAAAATGATCATGGTAAGACTATGGATTTATCATCGGGGTTATTGAAATATGTGAATGAAGGGCCCCGAAAGGCCGAGATCGGATTCGGGAATGTATCTAATTTAGGGATGAGGGGCACACCCCTCGCGGTATAAGTGAAATAAATTTGTCTAATTATTTATAGTGGCACTAAAGGTACATGTGCGCAAATACCTACGTGCCACCATTTTGGATCTGAATGAAGTAATGATTTTCGGTAACTCATCAATGTGGAATGCTAGTATATCCAAACACAGTATAAATGAATGACACTTTTGTTCCCAACCATTTTCTCTTAGGGTCATATTTAGGCCCAAAAATTGACCCATGGGCCCTTCATTTCTAAGGACAATCTTCCCTGAAGCCTAATTGCTACGCTGCTCACCCTAGTGATTCGCCCAAGTCTTCTAAAACATTCAAGATAGTTCCATAACAACTAGATCACATGAATTAAAGGATGTGTAATAGACATGAGTCCCTTTTCTGTTTGAAGTCCACAACAATTGCATTCCAAAAGCACACAACTTCCAGAACTGGAAACACTATCACACCACCCATTCCTCTTATAGGAACTTGAGTGACCCACTTATTGGAATACCAGTGAATGACCATAAAGGTCAGAGTCGTATGTCTCCCTTGTATTAACATCTATGTTTTTCTTTAGTTAAGTGAAAATTAGGTTGCACAAGCCTACTTGCACGCCCATAATCATGCGCTGATACTTAGTTGGGTTCCCTTATTTGATTCACCTACTCTATTCAATCAACAAGACATCAAGCCTTCTTAAAATCCATTCATGGAAATAATTATTCTTCATTGGATCCATTTTCTATAGGGTATTATGTTAAAACCTCCACATAAAACAAATATCTTTTCAGACAGTTAGGAAAGATACATAATCAAGTATCCTATATGAGTATGTATATATATAGTCAGAGGTTTCCCACATTTGTTTCATAATGGGTTTAGGATTCATAGAGTGTCTATGGGATTGTATATCTGTAGTCATAGGGACATTTCTCCCAGAAATAGATTTGAAGTGTTCATAGATTTTAGGATTAGGTCTTGGGTTCTATCCTCCCATATTCGTCACTAAAAACTGGAACCTCGTTTCTTTGGTAAGGAAGGTACGACTCACACTTTTGTTTCCATTAGTGCAAATGAGATGTCTCCCTCCCCTAGAAATACCAATTTTAGGGCAACCATCCTAGTGTAAGCCACTAACCTGTCATGTATGATGTTGCAAGATTACGTCTCTCTACTTTTTTCACCGTCAACCCTTCTTTACAGTGGACCCATTGTCTAAGCTAAAGTGAATATAGGGATCAATCTTCTCCAATACCTCTTCCCCGGTCACCTTTCCCTCATCCACCATCACCATCATTAGCATGAACTATTCCAATAGAAGAGGAGGAAACATGTGATTTCATTTTTCGATTCTTTCACATACTCTTGTTTCTCACACTGAGCATGACTCACGTGGGCAGAGAGATTTGTGATGATTACAACATGTTCCCAAAAAAACATGGTGAATGAACTAGGAGAACTATAATTCTCACCATAATTGGGATATTCTGGAAGCCTTCTCAGGGCCCAAGCTCACTTGGTATTCTATATTGGAATCTGACCCAAATTGTGTTAATCGAGGTATCATCCTCATGAGCAAACTCTAAATTAATCACCCAAATCATCATGGAATCCTTTTTAAGAAGTAAAACCAAAATCATTTCTCTCAAAGTTATACACTCTCTTATGAGACTCATCGAACAATGTGGGATTTCATTCCCATCCAATCTGGATATGTAGGATGCCTCCTTCATGTTCAAACACAACACTTTAAATCAACCCTATAATTCATGGGCCTTATTCCCAAGATGATTAATTCAAATTGGAAACCCATATTATTTCCATGTTTCATGGGATCATTACATGTAAGTCCCACACCAAACCTTGATTAATCACAATTTATTTTATTTCCATACCATATGACATAAAATTTTATTGTTATGTCCTTATCACATGACCTTAAAAGGTATAATGTGTCGAATTAAGCAAGGCCAAACTACAAGGGTTTTGATTCCTTTCACAATATTATGTTGGTATCCCATTTTTTGAGTAAAATCCCAACATAAAAACCCCTCATCTACTAGGATGATAATAAATTTCAGAGTTCCCCACTGAGTGGATTAAAACTAGTATCATCCAAATAAATATTAAAATAATCTCTAAAAAGTATATGATAGGATACCATTAATGGGGAACCTCTAATACATTCAAAAGTCTCCATTAATAAAGAAAATAGAATACATATGGATGGTTTTAAATTGTACACATGATAATAATTGATTCAAAATTTCATGGTAATCATATATTATACATGGTTAATTTAAAAGGATTCATGAAAATATCTCGAATATTTATATAGAGTCCCATAATATGCAATAGTTCCCCAAAAGGGTGAGATGAGTCCAACCATTTATCCTCTCCAACAATGTATGTTCTAATGTATCATAAGATAGAAATTAATGACAAGCTTACTTTGAAAAGTAGGTCCATACTGGATAAAGGCGTGTTGGATGTTACTAGTTCCATGAATCAATCCAATCGAAACCACGCAGAAGTAGTGATTTTTAATCAGAACAAACATTACAATGTACTATGAAACAACAAACCATATTCACTTCCTCGGTTTTATGTTTTTAGATTTTAAATGACCGTTATGAATTGTTACCTTTTCTAATATAGCCATTGAATAATGATAACATGATTAGTATAAATATAGAACTTTAATAAATCCAATATTCTCATACAGATGAAGAGATGCCCTCATCAAGTAAAATTTCTCCACATGAAGCCCATTTTTCAGAGCTCAAAAATGGGGATGCATCCCTAGACCTCACTTTTGACCAATACCTAGAAGAGAATCAACACAGTATGCTTGAATAGAACTATCTATAGGATAAGTGGATGTAAAAAGATATTGACACCGGAGTGATGTTATATGATCCTCCCCAATAGTATTTAATTATCATACACCTTAACCCTAAGTATTATGTAGGTTTTATAAGGGGTTATGTAACAAAAACCTAGAACTGTGATTATGTTATTATTTTTAAATAAAGAATATACCTTCGTTTGATTATTTTTACTTTGTAAGTGGGTTTTAAAGAACAAATAGTATTTTTAGTTAATATTATATTAAGAAATATATAATGATGAATAAGTGAATTTTTTAATAAAAGATTTTATTAATAAAATATTATTACTAAATTATTTTTTATTAAATATAAATGATCTTATAATTTTATATGAATACAATGGTAATTTTTAATAAGGATTGAAAATTGTTTTTCCTAAAACATGTTAATTTTTTATAAATAACTATTTTTATTTTAAAAGATAAAAAATTAAATTATTTAAAAATTATTTAGATAAAATGAATATCATTTTTTTTTGATTTTGGATGCTGAAATTATCTTACCCTGAATTTTTCATTATATTCTGAGATACTTGAATTTTTTGGTAAAAATTAAATACTGTTAAAATATATAATTTATTTTATGACATATTAATGACCCAATACTGATTTAAAAAAATTATATAAAAGGGTTATTAGTCTAGTATATGTTTTACATTTAAAATATTTTGATTTTTTAATTTATTTATTAATTTTATGGTTTTTGGTAGACCCTTCAAGAATTATAAAATATTTTAACTTTTTAAAATGATTTCCTTGAGAGTGTGACTCATATCTACATAATTAAACCTATTATTTTAATATATTTATCCATTGAACTTATAAAATAATGTTTTCCAATGCACTTTGGTAGAAACCACAGTCAAAAACTATGGTATTGTTTTTGGTTTTCAATAGTTTAATTTGTAATGTCCAAAACCTAAATGAAAAATAATTTGCTCTCATTTCCTTTATAATTCCACTCAATCTCCCATTCCAATTAACTCAAAAAATCTTAATCTCAACCAAAATATGAAATTATCTCTCTATAATCCTACCACGGCACCCCAAGCCCCTCATAAGCCTCTCCCAAGCCTTTAGGATCATACTTCCAAGAAGGGTATCCTCACATTCCTTCCTTATAAATTCCCATGTTTCCATATGTTGTTATCGTAGATTATTTTTAATTAAAAATGTTGGGGAATGATTTCAAACCTCTCCTATACATTTATCCTTATTTTAAAAGGATGATAATCCCCTTTCTCTCTCATTAATGCCTCCCATGTACACTTATTACCATGAAGAAATTCTGTAAGGTATTTCTCTCTCCCTAGTTACATTCAAACAATTCATTTATATTAGGCATCTAAATTCAATTATATATGTGGGGATATTATGTTACATGATCCCCTTACTATCACATTTAATGTATAAGTGATGAGAGACCCCTTATTTCTTTCATCAAACAATTTTAAAAATTCTATTTGATGTCATTATACTGCTAAAGATTCACCAAAACTTCAATACCAAAATCATAAAGTAAGTGAATACTATACACATTTCCCTATTAAGTGTATTCACTATTATGAACAAGTAAATATATATTATGGACTAACATTTATGTATTCCACATGTCTTATTCATGGAATAAATTATTATTTCTAATGAATTCATGTTGAATAATCTATGTGGCACACTTATGCATGAAATGGAATGATTAAGAATGCTCCACAATGATTGTGCTACAGTTCATTGGGTAAAGAATAGTAACATTATTAACCATGTGAAATGATTTTTTACTCAGGTTAATTTTAGTATAATGAGGTTTTAATCATTATAATTCAATTAAAATTAGGATTTACTCATGATCTAGGTGCAATGAGCCCTGGATCAAGCTAATATCAAGTAAAATGTTGTTTCCACATCTCTTGGTTATGATAATCATGCAATATCATGACTCTAGGTCCATTTTTCAATTATACTCCATTGATATTATAATTGCCAAAAATTTATTGCATTCTTCATGTTATTCTCTTCTTACACCCTTACTGGTCATTATAGCTCACCCTTTTTATATGTGTGTCCTCATGTTATCAAATGCAATGCTATGTACAAAGTAATTTTGTGGTCATGTATAATAAGATTTCAATAAAGATGTTTTATTTTATGTCCTATGTTGCAATATAATGTTTCTAATTTCCCAACACACAATACATCTGAATCCTCAGAGTTTTCATAAGTAAATTGTTGTCTAATAAATCATGTTTAAACATGTAACAAAGAGCAAGGTTTTTGTAGTTGGTATCAAATGATAGGATTGGTTATTTTTTGGATTAGGATTCACAATACCTTGTGAAAGACCTAAGTATAAGTGAAGGAATAAGAAAAACATCCTTCAATTTTAGTGAGTAAAGAGTAAGTGGATTATCAATAAAATACATCCCTTTCTAGATATTAATAAGTAGATGAGGCTCCGGCATAGATGTATCTAGGGGTAAAATCTGAAAACAACGCTTTGAGATAGACTTGAATGGGAACTGGTGCACGAAAATGTGCATTTATACACTCTTTGTTCGGCATATAAAAGGGATATTCTTTGATAAATACATATTCTTAGTACTACCCATTATTAAGGAAACCAAAAAACCCAATAAGAATATATGTTATTAAATATATCATAGATAACCTAGATCGAAGCATAGGGATCCATAATTTATGATATAGTTTACAAGGTTATCATTTTATATCAAATGTTTTCCTTTTAATTTGTTATTTTCTATGTATTCAAACCCACTAATTGTATTTTCATTTTCATAGATAAAAAATTGAAGGAGGAAGATCACAAAAAAAACTCTTCTCTCTCATTTAGAAGAACTAATTAGAGAGATTATCTTGAAGTCATACTTAGATGACATTGACACTTTTTCAAATATAAATGTTACAAGAAAACAAAATTATATGGCATTAAATACCTATATAATTGAGCGATTGTTTTATATATCATGCACTGTCTATTAGATAATATTGTACTCTCAACTTTCTTACCATGATAAGTGTGGGAAGTACCATTAGGTTCTTCTCAAATTATTCTCATTATTTCAAAATTATGAAGTACTAAATGATTTTCTTGATGATTCAAAAGAGGGAGACCTTCACGTAGCCAATATACATCATGATATAGATTTATGTCTTTGGGGAAACACTAAAACTAATATACGAAATCCACATTTTGATGTATTTGAAGTTCAATAATTAATAATTTTTTTATAATGAACATGTTCAAGAAGATATTTAAAAATTATATATACAAAATACATTTTAAGGACTTATTAGTGCTTCCATCGATATAATCCAAGACACTTGAAATGATTCTGGGTAATGGAAGTAGATGATTTTGGAAACATCTTGAGGTATCTTTTTGATGTATGGACTATTTATAATTAAAATATAATTCTAATAAGAATTACTGAAGACCTCATTTATTAGAATAAGGAGAAGCAGAATCACCTGTTTTCTCCTTAGTATATAAAATGAACATTCGAGAGTGAAATTTTTTTATGGTAGAAGATTGTAACGACCCAAAAATTTATTAATGAAAATTAATATTGATATAATTAAATGTATTATAATGAAAAATGGATATATAAAACAAATGAACCTACTTGGGTTTATGTTTTTGGGATTTTAAATTTCCATTATGAATTGTTACCATTTCTAATGTAGTCCTTGAACTGTGATCACATTGTTAGTATAAATACAGGGCTTTAACAAATATAATTTAATCATAAAAAGGAAGTTATGGAGTCACCCAGTAGAATTGATCCTATGAAGACTATTATTCAGATCTCAGAAATGAGGTATCATCACTGGTCTTCGATCATGACCAATCCCAAGATGAAATTCAACACGTTAAGCTTGAACGGAACTGCCTATGGGAGAAGTGTAAGTTAATAGAGATTACCACTCGAAAAATATTACCTGAGATTCCCCAAGAGTCTATCACCATCGCGCACATTACCCATATGTATTATAAAGGTGTTAAAAGTGATATGTAAAAAGACCCAGGCACTATGATAATGTGCATTATATTTTTACAACGAATATACTTTCATTTTATTATTATTTTTCTTTGTAAATGAGTTTTAAAGTGCAAAGAGTATTTTTACTTAATATTAAATTAAAAAATATATCTTAATGAATTTTTTAATTTTTCAATTAACAATATTATAATATTATATTATTACTTAATTATGTTTTATTATATATAAATTTTCATATTATATTTTATGAATACAAATGTAATTTTTATTAATGTTTGAGTGTTTTCTTCAAAACCAATGAATTTCTGATAAATGTGGGGTTTTATTTTAAAATTAAAAGTTAAAATATTTGGAAAATTACTCAAATAAATTGAATATATATTTTTTATTTATTTTTTCAAAATTCGCTAATGGTGAACTTTTTATAAATTTCAGAGATATTCCAATGCTTTTTTACAAATTAAATTCCATTTAAATATATAATGTGTATTATGACTTCATAATGAGTCAATTGGGAGGATGTAAAGTAATATAAAATGTTTTATTTTCCAATATATTTTTTAACTTTAACATAATTTTATTTTAAATTAGTTTGATTAATTTTATAGTTCCTTAGTGGACCGTCCAAGACTTATAAAATATTTTTAACTATTAAAATTATTTCATTAATAAAGTGACTCAACTCCACATAAGAAATCCTAATAATTGATTATGTTAAGAAATTTTCTTTATAATATAATCTTTTCCACTCCACATTGGAAAAAGAATGGGAAAAACTATGAGATGTATTGTCATTTTCATTAGTTTAATGTGCATTGTCTTAAGCCTAAATAATAGATAATTCCTTCTCCTTTACTATATAAACCCACACAATATCGCATTCCTCTTCAATATAACCATTTAAAACATGACCAACCCCTGACATACACTCCCTATATTCCTCTCAGGGCTCCTAAATCTCCCAATAAGCCTCTATCATGTGTCTCCCAAGCCTTTGAGATCGCACATCTTGTAACGGACCCTCACATTCCTTCCTTCCTTATTTGTGTCCAAGTTTCCTTATGTCGTTATGTAGTTTTATTTTCAATTAAAAATTTTGGGGTATGATTTATCACCACCCTTATAATTTCATACTTATGTTTTAGTGATTAGATACCCCTTAATATCTCATTAATTCTTCCCATGTACACCCATTACCATGCCGAAATTCCACTCGGGATTTTTCTCTCCTCATTAATGCTCAAGAAATTCTTTCATATTATGAATTAAATTTCAATTACATATGTTGGGATATTATGTTCCATGTCAACATTATTGTCCATTTCATGTATAAATGATGATATACACCTTTTTCTCTCATTAACCATTTTTACAATTTATATTTGATGTCGTTATACTACCAAACATATACAAAACATTCCTTGCCAAAATAATCATATAAGTCAATACCATACCCATTTCCCTATCAAGGGTATTCACCTCTATGAAAATGTACTAGTGGATTATGTACTTAAATTTATGTATTCCACATATCATATTTGTAGAAAAAAAGTTATGTTTGATGAATCCATGTTGAATGATCTTTGTGGAACACTTATGCATGAAATGAAATGATTTAGAATGGTGTGCCCGAATAGCACCCCAATGCATTAGGTTAATAATAGTGTGATGATACGCCATCTAAAATGAGTGATTACTAATGATAATTCAATTACAATGAGTTTTTACTCATTCTAATTCAAGTAATATAAAGGTTCACTCATTCTCCAAGAGCAATGAGCCTTAGCTCGGACAAATATCATGCTAAA
This sequence comes from Viscum album, assembly GCA_963277665.1. Lineage (NCBI taxonomy): Eukaryota > Viridiplantae > Streptophyta > Magnoliopsida > Santalales > Viscaceae > Viscum > Viscum album. The sequence goes on along the minus strand of OY728165.1, from coordinate 1,707,028,436 downwards.
TGTTATTACCACATCTCTAAGTTATGATAATAATTCCATGTCATGCCTCAATGCCAATGTTTTTCTAATGATACATTGATATTACTATTCAAAAAAATGTATTGAATTCTTCATGTTTTGGTATGTATACTACCTTACTAGGCTTTATAGCTCACCAATTTCTTATGTACGTCCTCAGGTTATCCCTTGAAATGATATGTATGAATGAATGTCGTGATAACTTAAAATAGGTTTTTAATAAATATGTGGTATTTTATGTCATAATATATCATGTAATGTTCCAAATTTTCAATGACACTAGTCCTCTCTATGCTCATAGTTGTCTAAAGTGCATGTTAAAGTAATAAATTTGTTTTAAATGTGTAATAATGAGAATAGTTTTTAAAATAAATATAGATATGGTTTCTTATAAATTTAATATCATTATTTTACCATTATACATTGCTTTAATGGACCCTAAACTAATAGAATGTACAATACAAGGGTTAATTTCACAATCTCATTAATCTATAAGATTTATTATGCGTAAGTATATCAATGGGAATATTTATCATCCATGACCATGGTTCTTTAAAGAAGTTTCCGAAATTTAAATTTTTTATGTTTTATATATTTTAATATTTAACTAAAACATCATTTTAAATAATCCTAAAATTTATTCTTCTAAATATTTCCCATTCATGTCTATGTTTTCAAAATGCGGTTTATGGATTTATTTATATGGAAGTGAATATATTAAAATTTTAATTTGTGAATTTCTATAAAATATTTTATAGATTTATTGTAAAAATTGATTCAATAATATTTTATTAAATAATTTATTTTATAAATAGTCAACATTTGAGTAAATAATTTTATTGTAAAAGGGTTGTTATTAATGAAATCTTTCATCATTTTAATATATTCCTCTATTCCCACGTCATTTTTTAATATTATGATGGAATGGGGATGATATATTACGATATAATTTACCATAATTTATTATATAGTTTATGATTTAGTTTTACTCTAGATATAATGTTTTCATACCATTCTTAGTTTATGGTTAATGTATTTCAATTTCGTATGATAATTTTAATACTAGTGTTTATATTGGTAATGTTTCATCCATTTCAGAAGAGGAATGAATTTTTCTTATAAAGTGATTGGCGGGGCCTGATATAGCCCATCAATATATCGACAGGTCTCATTAGAAAAATTAGATATGGTTTTGGCAGAGGCCGTAACCATTTATTTATACATGTCTTGGTCGAGTATGTGATGATATATTTCAGTTTTCCGGTATTATTCATTCCCCAAATATGAGATTAGTTATTGATAATACAAGAGTTTATTCTTCTATTGAAATATCGATGTGAATATTTATATGGTATGACTTGATTTAATATTTCTATATTATTCTCAATATTATTCCTAAAATTATTATGTATTAGTTATATATTTTTCCAAAAAATTTGATGTTTTTTATGATAGCTTCGTCTATATTATTTACCCATAATGGCCATCTAAGCTCACCCCATTATTATGTTTAATTTTCCTCAAAATGAGATTATGTATATAATGATAGATGTGTAAAGATAATATTGGGGAATCATAGTGTTTAATGTATTATCTATGTTGTAGTTTAGATTTTGAAATTTAATTTAATGGATCATATATGTCATCTATTTTATAAGAATTCTAAACAAATCGTTCCTTTGGGATTATACATTTCAATCTCTAAAAATTTAATTTACTAAGGAACTCACTCCATTATACAAGGTGTAGGGTCATTACATTATTTCATTTATAAATATAAATACTATAAAAATTATCAATAAATACATATTTGATGAAAATATAAATTAAATTTTTTAGAATGCCTTTTAAAAAATCAAAACCTATATTTTGATAACTAATTTATTTTTTAAAAACACTAAATATTTAAAAATATGTTTCAAAACACTGAGTGGTATTTATGGTGTTATATTACATTCATGTGGTACATGTTAATAAAATATTCTATTAACAATTTCATTGAAAGCCAAATAGGAATTGGTTTGAGAATTTAACGAAAATTCTTATCAAGAATTTTTTTTAAAAAAATGGATTTTAATTTATTTAATAAACCATTATTATAAAGATAAAAACATTATTTAAAACATTTCAATAAAAACTTGTTTTAGAATTAAAAATATTTCCTATAGAAGAGAGAAATGAATTCATATTTTCATAAAAAACAATTTCACAATAATTTTATGTACAAAATAGCTTTTAAATGGTATTATTACATTAATAATATGAGGAATAATTATATTATAAGATAAATATATTATTTATATATATTAATATCAAATAATTCACCCAAGTAAGACTTATAGTTAAGAAATCCCCAATAATGAAGAGTTTTTGAAAAACACCATTACAGCTTTGGTAACATCTCAATAATAAGCCTCATAATGAAAATAACATACAATGGGAGTTTAAAACCAAATATTATAAATATATTAATTATATAACATATAAAATGGGTATTATATACACTACATATATAAATAATTTGTGAATAATATATAAGTCTCAAAGATGTAAAATTTAGATGATATTCCCTTACATCCTGTCATATTTCCTTCAAATTTGTACTCAAATTTTGTATAAATGATATAAGAAATTTTTTTAATTATGAAGATAAAATAATCATATTTACAATAAAATATATTTCTATATTTTCAGACATTATCTCATTATTTTAATAATAGTTCAATATTTTTATTGTTTTGGGTGTCAATTTCCCTATTTATTCATGTGCGTTTTTTCATTAATGTTCTAGTTCTTATAAATATGATATATATAAATCATTTAAAAATGATTATATTTCTATAATTAAAATATTAACTCATTAGATTTTTTAAGAACCAATTATTAATGTTGGACAAGGAAAATGAATCTCAAATATTTGTGGAAATGGTTGATCTTATGTATGAATGAGTGACAATACCATTCCCTTAATGATAGAAAGCGTAATAAAGTGAGTGATATAGTAATTTAATGAATCAATATTATTTCATTTATTTTTCATATATTCCATAATTTTATCCTCATTCCATTCAATGTGAAGCTTAGCTGAATAATGAAACCCAACACTTCGTTAAGCGGTAATCGACCATTCACGTGATCAACATTATCTTATATGATAAATAATGAAATGTTCGAGGGTATGCGTGATATAAAATTATAGAATAATAATAATATAATAAATATAAAATAATTTTTCTCTATAAATCATGATATCTATTCCTTAATTTTTGTGATTGAAAACTAACTACATCAATTTGTGAGGGGGTAGTCTTCCATATAAATGATCGATGATTTTGTTTCCCATTTAATGGAATCAAAGAAGGATAAATATTATTCATCCAAAATAATAATATCTAAGTATATCAGATATAATTTTTCTATTATATGATAGTTTTAATAAATAATTAATTACTGAAATTAACTAATAAATTTAAAGAACATTGTTATGAAAACCACCTTCTCTAAGAGACAACTCATTTGGATCTCTTTTTGACGACCCTAGGTTTGGTATTTTAGGATGAAAAGTTGAACAATAATATGTTTTATATTGTTGGGTATATATTTTATTAGTTCTTGGTAGAACGAATGTTTTTTTAGGGGTGTGAATAATTTAGGGGAGGGAGTTCTCATTTATAAATTGGGAAATGGAACCCTCATGGAAATTTATTAGATTTTAAAAAAAAAATGAATATGATAAAGATGTTATCATGTGAAATATTTCAATTTTTTGTTTGAATTTGGGATAGTATAAGCTGTAATAATGGAAATAATATAATATTTGGACATGTTTTTAGGTGATTGTAACATGTATCATCTCAATATAACCCCACAAGAAGCCCATTGTTAACTTAACTTAAATAATCAATTTTTCCAATTATTACTAATCCTTTAGATCAAAAGAAATGATGGAATTATTATGTAATATCATTTTTTAACCAAATATGAAACAATTTTCCCAAATTCAATCCCAAAATGTGGAATAATTTAATACAACATTAAACTGACAAATACGTTTATGAAGCGGGATTTCAAATAGAATATTTTCAAAAGTTGACATGTTTTTTTCTAACTAAAGTTAAAAAATGATTAAATTATTATAAATATGAGTACTATAAAAATAATTTTACTTATTTTTAATTAGAAAATAATATAATATAACATAATATTATTATTATATTAATCTAAAGTGATTTTTTAAAATAAAATCTTATATTTTTCAATAATCATCTGAAAATGAACCTTTTTTGAAAAATAAAAAAAAGTCACCTTAATCTAATTTTGATATACTAGTATAGAAAATTTATTATAATTTTAAAAAATAATTTTCATTGTTTTTTTTAAAATCAATTATAGATTATGTTCTCAAATTATGACTAAACAAACTTTTAGTAAAATATAGTATTTATGATGAAATTTATTGTCCCTCTCAATGGTTTTAATTTTATAACTAAAAAATATATCGATCTTATTTATTTTATATATCAATGAAGAATATTAATTTCTTATTTTATTTATTAATTTTAGGTCATCCAATTTAATGGTTATGTTATAATTGTCATGTTTAAATAACATCCTTTTAATAGATTATCATGTTTCATTTTATCTCAGTGTATTGTGCATCAAAAGCTATCAAAGATATTGAATTTATTTAAAAATAAATATATCATGATGTTTCAGGATTTTGTATTCTTTTCTATTCTTTGTGTTCTGTGTCATATTTTCTATCAAACATGATCTTCCAGTTTTAAAATCATGTTGTTAAATAGTGTATTCCCTTTAAATAAATTTTATCCATTAAATTTAATTTTGTTATCGGTAATCAATGGATTACATTTTGAAAATACATATTGTGAAATCACACATCAGGAAAATGTTTTATAATACATCTACTGATAGGTGATATTTTGAAGAACGAATGATATATTGAATAGCTAAATAAATAGGTTTCCATGTTGAAAAACCTCACTCGAATGTGAAGATATGAACATCTAGAAAAATCATAATTCCAAAATAATGATGGTGGGTGATTGGCTAAATGTATCACAAGAATTTGAATGATCAATTGTAATTAAACAACAACAAAAACCATAATGGTCTGATTAGATAAGGTATAATATAATTCATAATATATAAAGGTAATATGATAAAAAAATTAGAGATATTATTCCTAATGTTGTTAGATTATTCAATGATCTATAATTAAAATATAATTAAATAAATAAACTTGATATCTTATTAATTTATACGAAACGTTTGGACCTTTTATTTCATTGATCAATTTTCACGTAATTTTATAATACATGAAATAAATTTCCATGATGATTTTTTTCACTGAATAACTAATATTATATTTCAGAAGATAATAAAACATAAAAATTGTAATACACTATTCCTCACATCATTACAAAAACAGAAATGTTTATCACATGTTATTATATATCACTCAACACTTAAAACAATCAACTTCTATATATTTAATCATACTAATCATGCAGAATATGTCTATTGAAATTCAATATCCAAAACTTTTAATGGAATATTATAAAATAAACATTATATTCCCTAGTAAATATATTTTATCTTAATTTCACATTCAAAAATATATATATATTTATCACCATAAAATCATATTGTAAAAATGTATTCCTCCAAATATAAAAATTCAGTGCGTCGAATATATTACATAAATGAATACATGTAGTAAATTCCATCAAATATTTTATAATCTATAAAGTCTTAAGAAAATTTCATTATCACCCACATAATATAACATTCATTTCCATATTATATAAACATATGGAACATATGAAGTACTATAACACCATAATAATATATCTTCCAAGAGGGAAAACTTTTATCTAAATCACATTTCTTGTTCATTTGTACAATGAAAAAATATTCTCTCAAATCGTTTAAGATATTATACATCCATACAATCCTGATACATTTCATAATTATTATAACCAGAATATCATTCATTAAAATTATCATGTAACCTAATTTTTTAATCCAAACACAAGAACATTAATCATTCAAAATAATTTATTGTTATATCATTAACATAACCTGGACACCAAATATCCATTTTAGGTATATTCCATGAAACATGGAGAATTGATTTTCTTAGTGCCCCATCTCATTATAAGAGAATAATTATAAATTGGAAGATTCTTTCATTCCCTTTAAATCATAACCATGGGGGTATATTTCTCTACACATGATGAAATCTCATTTTCAATTAATCTTGATCGATGATGTTTTGTTCCATAAGAATCACATGTTTGAAAATCCATCTTTATCTTCTTCCATTTATGTATTTTTCTCTACCTTTGTATTCTTATCTAAATATCTTTTTATTCTATAATAAATAGTGAGTTATTTATCATTACTGAAATAACATAATTCTGTTTCATCCCATGATTATAAATTTGGTGTATTAGTTTCCATCAAAATATTTTTTTAATCTCATCATAAAAATTTTAATTTTATCTCTGATTATGTGTATTGAAAAAATTTCTATTAAATTTTCTATGATTTATTTGTAAATGATGTAATACGCTATATTAGATTATAAATTTATGAAATATTATTTATTATCCCATAAATAGTAAAACACTAAACATAAAATTAAAATATTATGTGTACGAAATCTCATAATCATAAAAATTGATACATTGGGGATATTATTATTTTAAAAACCATTACAATGGGTTGTAATGGGAATGTGAATTATCCTAAACATATCCCCTATGAGTGTCAAAATATGTGCATAGTATTTCCATTTTAAATACACAAAGTAAAGATCGGGTCATGTTGAATGTTCCCTTTTCATAGTTTTTACCTCTATGCGCATCTATTCATGATCCACATCCAATTGTAGTATCCAATACGGGATGTATATTTACGAAAACCCACATAATATCTTCCTTTCAAACCCATATTATGTTCTTATATACTTATCCTCAATTTATATCATAGGTTCATGTTCCCAAATTTATGTTTGATGAAATCTAATTATCATGATTTCGACTAAACTTCCTATGATACACATTATTATGTCCTTGACACCAGTATCTTAGAGTTGATGTGTACATTTTTACATGGGAATAATATATAATGAATATTATATAGATGGAATGAATAGTTTATTAGTCTTGGTAAAATAGATACATACTTGAAATTATTTTCATAATTGATAACATAAAAAAAATATAAAATATTTGATAAATACATTAATCATCTTTATTTATCCCAAAATACCAATCAGAAAACAATTACTGGTTTCCTAGGAAAAATAAAATATGATAAATAGGTTTTCTCATATGCTCTATAAGGTTAATATTGCAATTGATTTTATTAATAAATAGTGCATAATTAATATTTAAGGATATATAATTGAATGAAATAAAATTAAATAAATAACCTGAGAATAATATGGAAGGAATAAATGATTATTAAATAATTCCATATAAATAATCACATGAGTTTGAAAACAGAAACATGTATATTCTAAATAATAAAATAATCACATGAATATTAGAAACCAAATTCATAATGTTGTAATTCTGAATTCTAGTTATCTAAAACATACCATTGAGGACTTGTAACATGAAATATAAATAAGTGGGTAAGTCCTCATCCAAAACCCAATTGACCTTATATCGTGAGACCTGATGATTCATAGTGTGGATTTAAAGGGCCTCTTCTATCACTAATTATGTCCAATGAATTCCGAATAAGAATTGGATGTAACATAATCACTATAAACATTCATATTTGTAAACTATCATATGAAATCATAACATTTACTCCAATTAATAAATATAATAACAAAACATCTAGAGTAATATGAATTTTTTCAACCATCTATACACCCAATCAAACTAACGATAAATAATTCGATGAAATAAAATTGATGGACTCACTAAAAAGAATAACAATTTAAACATAAGTAAAATTTTTTTTTGATGTTATTGATGAATATAAATACATTAAAACAACCTTACTAATTTTTTTAAAAAAAAATAACATTTCATTTTAAAAATAACGTTTCAAAAAAAACATTCAAAAAATAGTTTGAAAAAAAATTATTTATAAATATACATTAAATCTTGAAAACTAATTTTTAATACAGTTTGTGGTCATGACATTAGAAGATTATATTCATTTTATAAACATTAAAAAATTTATCCCTTTGAAACTTTTAGTAAAACCCAAATTGGAATTCTTTCTAAAATGACATTAATATTTATTTAAAAACTTTTTTTAATAATTATAAATCTACAAAAATTACATTAATAAATCATTTTGAAAAGTATAAAACGATTTTTCCAAATTGTTTTAGAAAAAAAGGATTTTGATGAAATATGTTTTCAGATCAATGAAATAAATAAAGATGGATTTTCATAAAAATATTTTTAAAATCCTTCTAATTATGCAATATTTCTAAATTGGTACTATTAATTGAAAAAATTCACAAATAACTAGAGGATAATAGAATATTTTTTTAATATATAAATATAATATAATTCATTAATTGTGACATACTCAAAAAAATCCAAAATATTGTTGAGATTGTGTAATATGACCTTACCACATTAGTAAATTCTAAATTATAATCCCCATAAGATATATAACATCAAATGAAATTTCAAATACCAATAATATAAGGATATTAATAATATTATATATCCTATGAGGTAGACTGTACACCATAAAAAACTTTGTGGTGAATATGTTGTATGTCTTACGGATGTAACAGTGAGATGACAAATCCTTACATAAGGTCCAATATATTCATTAAAAATATGTACCTTCAGTATAAATTTTGTAATAGTTTTTTAACATATGAAATAGCAAAAATACAATTTATAATATCATATATGATACTTCATTATCTTTCTACCTTATTTTTTTAAATAATAATTCATTATTTTCATTGTTTCTACTGTTAACTGCATAGATTTCTCATTAGACTTTTTTCACGAATGTTATGGATCATATGCATAGGATAGAAAAATATATAATATTAATAATTATAATAATGTTATTAATATCATATTTATTGTATAGGTACTTTTTAAGAACCATTTCTGAGTTTTGGACAAGAAATATGAATATCATCGCTTCGTGGAGATGGTAGGTCATACAAACACATGAGTGGAAATATAGTTTCCCTTAATAAGGGAATAAGAAAATAATAATGTAACAAACCAGTAATTATTCATGATATTATTTATTTTTATAGGTTTCAAATTTATTTTTATGGATACAATATGGATTTCATTTACAGTTACAGATGTCTCGGGGGTGTATGGGGCTTATTCGGAGCCCAGAACCGATCATTTGGGAAAATAAATACTGGCTGCATAGTTTGGAGAAACCATGTAGGGTAGGATACATGGTTATTCAAAATAGTGTGGGATGTGACATAGAATATTTGGGGGGATCTCAGTTTATATAAAACTGTGTGATCCCAGGTGTATGCCTACACATGATTGAAGACCTCGTGGGAAGTCGACATTCACATAGATGGTTAACGGTTCTTCCAACCATGTTGCTAATTCGTGAAACTATATTTGTAGGGTAAAATTATCAAACTAGGATTATTTTATTATAACCATTATACCATCCTCTATTTTGGTTTTCTCTCTAGTGGGAAATGGGGTTTTCTCCCTTTTGATCTTCTTCCTCCTTCACCCAATTTTCTTCAATAACTTCTTCATTGAACGTCCATTTCAAATTCCACAATACTCCTACATTTATCCTTGTAAGGTATTCATTCACCTTGATCCATTATTTATTTTTATTTCTCTCAATAATGTTTTCAGGGTGTTTACCCATATTCCCTATTTTAAGGGCAATGATATATCCTTCAAATTTCTTCTGATCAAGGAAAAACTAAATGATGATATTGGAGTAGTAGAGTTTTTTGAGTATTAATTTGGTGGTTTACTAATTTTCATTTCATTTTTAGTTGTTATATAATATTTTATATCATGCCTCATGTTGGATTATTATTTGATACTATTAAATAGTATATAACATGAATTCGTATCCATCCTTGGAGCCAAATGATCTTATTATACCCATTGTGATCAGTTGTCTTTGATAGATCCCTCCCTTTGAATGTTCCCTCATTCCTTTCGTATTGGATTCAATATAAATTTCTCCAAAACATCTATTGGTGGGTTTGGATTCACAATAAATGATATATTCAAATTTACATGGAATAAATATGGTGGTGTTGTAAGGAAAATTCCCTTACTAAGTATAAGGAATTTAATTTACTAGAGTTTAGTGATAAACCCATGTCATCTAAACAAATTGAAAAATGTTGATTCGGCTTATAGGGAAAAAAATTAATTGAATTATATATAATCCAAAGGCACATATTAAATTCATTGGATATTATTACCAATGATATGTGGGAAGGATGAATCTTCCTAAATATGGAAAATTTCCATGATGACCCTTATTCATGATAAATATAATTTGAATTGGCATATTATATTCTATATATCAAATGTGTATGAAGACCATTAATAAAAAAACAAAATATTCTTGATGAACCTAGCTATATAATAATGGGAATCAATACCCTTAAACATGTTATATAAATATGGCAATGTCATTCATTATATAAATATGATACTATATTGGAATTTAATCCCTCGTGATATAATAGGGGTATAGAATCCCTTATGATACTATGTGGAGATGGTGTTCATTGTGATCTATGAGAAAATGGGGTCCCATGTGATACAATATGGGCATGGAATACCTTATGATACTACAATGATAATTATCATCGAATCCCATATACTACTGAGATACTGCACATTGTAACCCTTTTAAGTGTGATATCTGGAAATGCATCCCTAGATTTATGCCACAATTTTTCTTTAATGGGGGGAAGCAGGTATTATCATCCTAGATTGCATCAGAAAACCAAATCTGGCCAATTTAATGTTATTATTTCAACTTTAATTATTATTTATGAATACAGATATGTTATATACATAAACTGTATATCTATTGATATTGTTTGTGGTGGCCTATTGAGATTTACCTCACACCCTATTTGGGCCTCTTGTGGTACTAGGGTAGACTACTTGATTGAAGTTATAGATAATGAGAATCATCCCCTTCAAGAGTAATTATTTTTTTCCATAGATAGGATGGGAGATTGGAAGTACTGGGTTGTGGATTATGACGATTTTTAATCCTTTTGGGGTTTATACATTTTGTTGATAATATATTGCATATATATATTACTTCCTTATGTCTACGTGTTCTTCTATATAGACACAAGATATACATTAACATCATTATTTATATGAATATTTCCAATACATTTGGTAAATATTATTATTGGATGGTATATGTGATTCCCATAAGGAGGGTTACATGTCTCGTAATTATAGAGTTTATTTATACTATTTAATTATTGTTATACTTCTCCTTATATACATATGGTATTATATTTTTTTGTTCTATACTATTGTTATGTGGGTATAGTCTCCCCATAGATACACCCATACCATCATTTTAGGTTGGAATCCTTTGGTGTTCGAGGATATGCGCTTGAGGTCGACCTAGATTAGTCCATCGTTTAGGGGAAACCATGTACGATATGTCAGAAAGTGTTATTGTAGGCTTACTTTTATTGCCTTGTGATTTTGAGACAATAGAAAACAAAATATGAATTTTATTATATATTTTAATTTAATTTTCAAGGGAGTACATGATCCATGTATAGAGAAGAGTTATATTTCCTCGAATTAAAATTTATATTTTCTTCATTTTATTAATTATAGTTAAAATGATTCCACAATTTTCTATTGCAATTTTTCAGTGATATAATGATTAATAAATTGATCTGGGTTTTTTATCATTATCCAAAATAGTTTTGGTCAAGTTTTCATTGATCATGCAACATATTAGGTACATTTCAGTAAATTCACATGGATTACATATGTAAAGCAATGTAGTGGCATTTTTTTAATTTAATTTCCATTTATTTCCATATGTTATTTTACTATTATAAATAGAACTTTTATTGGATATATATTCATGTAGGGTACTGAGAAAAAAATGTTAGTACATAACATACCTACTATGGAAAAAAGAGCATTTCTTTCTTTAGTCTATGGTAGAAACACTAAGTTATAAACTATTGTATATTGATTCATGGACCATTTTTGGCATTGTTTGAACTTGTTATGGTATGGATTAACTAGAATCTCTATTGTTGTTCATATGGTTAATTGCACTTTATGGGTGGGATGTGGTTAATCATTTGTTTCATCCATTTAAATTGAATTGTAAATAAAATTTAAAATGAAATTGAATTTAAATCACAATGTTTGACCCATTCCTAACCATATTAGTTAGAAGTAAGTGCATAATTATTATTCTAGATAAAATTTTCTACAACCCAAAACTGAATATTTGAATAGAAAGAGGGTTATGGATATTTAATATATTATATTTTTTTCTTTTTATATAATATATCATTTGTTATTCGATTACCAGAATAAATATGAGGTGTGTATTTTCGAATTGTTGAGAAATTTCACCACACCATCCTCCAGTCGTATGCTAAGATGTTTGTGATGACCATGCTATAGAGGTGGTGGGAAATGATATATTACTTATAATAATGGTAGTGTGTCATATTGAACCATTTTATATTATTCATGTTGGTCATTATTTATAGTTTTCTACTGATTTCTAATAGCTTATGCATATAATTCAGAGAGCTACGCGCACTTCCCCTTCTATGGGAGAGTTGACTAGTGTGTTCTTGCAGCTGTATCCACCCACATTATTTGTGAATGGAGGAACATAGGATATGGAGAAATGGAATGAGTTGGATATTACTATATATGATTATATGGCTAAAAATTATCAAAGGATAGAGAAACATTCTTTTTATATTTTTTGGGGATCCTCCATACACTAGTTGGATATTCTAAATATTGTTGGTTAGTATCGGGAAGTGAAATTGCCACGACCCCTCCTTGGGGCCCATGTCATGACTACCCCAATCCCGCACTCCATAAGCCAGGGGATGGGGACTATCACCAAAGGCATAAATCCCGATAAAAAGAGAAAGCATTGCCTTTATGAAACGTAAACACACACACAACCATAGTAAAAGCAGAAGAAAACACCAAGTAAAATTGAAAACAAAAGTAGTGTTTAATGCAAGGGTCCAAAAATTGAAGCCAAACTGTAAAAAAAAGGTAAATGTCAAAATAGCGGGAAGGTGACAAGCAGCTCCCAGATCATCCACCACGGATACTACCTGAAGGGTAGGTATAGATAGCCTCCACAGCGCCCTAGTTCACCATCCTCCTCCAGGTGCGGACTCATCGTGAGGTCCACCTCCGAGTACCGACTCGTCATGAGGTCCACCTCTAGGTGTCCTCCAGTCCTCGTACTCTCGACCTCCGCCAGCGCTGTCTGTCCTCTGCATCCCACACAATGATGTGCGGGAAAATCCCGTGCAGGGGTGAGTATAACAATACTCAGTAGTGACCCTGATACCCTCAAGGTCTCAATAAATCCAACAAGGATAAACCACAAAGAAAGATTTCAATAGATAACCCTTACTTAGGTATATTCCCATACATATACCTAAGTTATCAAGTAACCCATCTCAATATTTAGGAAAATACAAATGTCATTGAGTTAGCCCAAACCAAGATTTTTATTCACGATGATGAAAACATGGCTACTGGAGAACTCCTCCTCTGTCGAGCGCAGTAGTCCGGTAACAACTCTGAGGTGCTACTCACTAACCTTAGACTGCTGAGGTACTCCTCCAATGTCGAGTACCGCGGGTCTGCCACCCCAACATAGTGGTGCTCCCTCTACTAGCCTACAGAGTTACTCCTATTGTTGAGTACCACGGGTCAGGCACCCCAACACAGTAGTTCTCCCTGCCATGGGTCTGCCACCCCAACACAGTAGTGCTCCCCACTAGGCTAGTCAAGTCACTCCAATACGAATCGGGCAAGCAGTCATCTGGTCTCAGCCATCTGTAAGGTCACCGTACTCCGTATGATCGTCTCTGAGAGGATCCGCTCCACGAGCTACTGGTCGACACTCCAAGTGTCACAAATTTCCATGAAGAAGTATCTCAACAAACCTCCTCGTCATAGGGGTCTCAACGCAACAGACGACGCATCAATCGAACGCCCGGTCTGTGAGTTATTAGCATTTCCTTTCCAGGGGCCCGGTCAGATTTGTGGTACAATACAACATGTCCATAATCCAACTACGTCTAAACCTCAGGTGAAGTATTCCAAATAAACCTTCTTGTCAAGAGATATCCAGCGTAGTCAACGACATGTCAATCAGACGTATGGTCCTCATGTTATAAGCATTTCCGCACCTAGGGCTTGGTTGGTTTCGAGTCCAAACCATATTTTCCATAGCCAAACATCGCCGAATCCTTGAGTATAATATATCGAAACGTCCATCTCAATCCAAGAAATCCTACTCAACTTACGATGTGTCGATCGGAGGTCTGTATCTCACATTATGGTCGTTTAACCGAAAAAGATATGAATAATAGGGGGTATGGGCCCTGTCCAACCCATCCCAACACCCCCTGGGTCGGCCCGGTAGGGCGCGGCCCAGCACGCGACCGGCACGGCCCAGCCCGCGGCTGGCCGCATCATGGCCGGCCTGGCAGTGCGTTTACGTGGAGAAGGGGGCGTTGATTGGAACCGGCACCGCGCTGGCACTGCCCCAGGTTGTCTCAGATCCCATGAAGATTTGGGGTCCATCGCATTGCCGCCGGGGATATTACCGCAGTGGGTTTCCTCTGGTGGCGCGCTAGGGCCCCACTTCCTCCGGTGTATGGTGTCACCTTGTGGTTCCGCGGGCCACCGGAGTTGCTCTGGTGGTCCAATTTAGCTTTCGTTAGAGCCATCTGTCTTCTCGGGTCCCGACCATTACTGCGATGGCTCATAAACATCGTTGCACTTCCGTTCACCCGTCCCAATGCTATCTGTGCATCATGAATAAGTTGGTGGTGGGTCCGGACTTGTTCGTTAGTCCTTACCCATCGCGTTAGTAGTTCTAATAAACACCCAACAAAATAATCTTCCAACATCTAGTGTATAAATCGCGTAAATGAGAAATAAACAAAATTCCCCTACCCTGATTATGGTTCGTTTGTCGAAGACGCGGAAAGCGTTGTCGCTCTGTCAACGCTGAGAAAAACTATTGTCATTGGCGAGTTCCCTGCGGTTTTATTTTCTCCCATGATGCAGAGGAAGTAGAAGATTGAAGAAACCTAGAATGTTCATTTCTGAGTCATTCTTCATTGAATGGAGTCACCTCACATTTCATGGAGAGAAGAAAATAAAGCGTGTCGTCGATCCTCAGATCGGTTCCTTCAACCGTTGTCGCGTTCTCCATTCTTTGTTGATGGATGACGTTGTCGGAAATTTGCCAGAGATTTCCCCATGATCACCAATCCATTCGCCAATGGATCGATTAAATAAAAAGAAACAATTTCCACGTTTAGGGCATTAATATGGTTCATTAATGAACCTTAATTAATGAACCATTAATTAAGAATGTGTTGCGGTCTCTCAAAAAAGTAATAGATCAATAAATTCCTTAATTAATGATTGTAGTTACATTGAGGTTCTGCCAACCGTTTCTCAACG
Organism: Viscum album; assembly: GCA_963277665.1. NCBI lineage: Eukaryota > Viridiplantae > Streptophyta > Magnoliopsida > Santalales > Viscaceae > Viscum > Viscum album. The sequence continues at coordinate 1,707,012,687 of OY728165.1, read as the reverse complement.
GTCAAAAGAAGAATAAAATAACTCATTTAGTAATTTTATTATTTTCTGAAATGTCCAAAATTTTACTATTTTGTCAGACTCTTTCCAACCGAATATAAGTTTTTCCTAAGCGAATCTCAGCGCTGCGAGTTCATCGGTGCCCACTGATTTCAATTCTGAGCACCGGTTCCAAAGATAGAAAAACTCACTCATTCGTTTATTGAACATGCCCAAGCTTACCTTTGGAAATTTATTTCGGGCACACCAGGCCTTGGAATCGAGTGTCTTCAGAAGCCACAGGCTCATTAATTTCTATATAAATTAAGAAAAAAAAATTTCTTTGGAATTTCCAGGTCATTACAAAAATGGAAGGATTTACAATTGATATTCATTATTTTTTTCGATGGGACATGAGGGATGATTATACTGTGATGTTTTTGATCCTATAGTAGGGTTCCATGACATTTATTGATTATTCAGCTTTTTTTGAGTATCAGTGTAGTTCTCTTATCTATACGACTGCTGAGATAGTGAATAAAATACACATTTAGGATGTTTGAGAAATATAAATCATTCTCATGTAAATGTTTTCTAGAAGAATACGATATTTAATATAGTGAAATAGACCATTATCACTGATCAGGATATTAGGGAAGAGTTTTGTGTGATCCAGGACATTTCTGAACCCAGGTAGAGTTATTGTTATAACAGTTATCATAGACAGTGTTTTGTATCAGCATGCGTGATTAGTGGATTCCATTTGAAACAAAAAAAAAACTATTACTTGGTATGCACTTTTTATGGGATGTTCTGGAATTAATGGACACAGTTTCTTAGAGACCCCATCTGGTGTCAAGGATGTGGGATGTTGGGGGATCTATATAATTTTTGTAGGAACTTCCCATCTTTTTCAAGTGGGGGAGGGTCCTTAACATCCCCATATTTAGGAGCTTGTTCGATATCATCTCGCTAGGTAGGTAGATAGAGTAATATTTTCCATACAATTAGTGGAGGATTTTGTGGACTTGGTAGCTAGAATATGTATTTTTAGCACCAACATAGCATAATGGATTCGGGAAGATTAGTTGTCGTACATGGTTGAGGATCAAGAAATATTTATTATGGGCATCCTATACTGGAGGATCATGACACATGGTACTCAATTTTATGAGGTAATATTCTTGTTTTATATAGTATTGTTTCCTATATTTTTCATTATAGGTGAATCACATTATTAGTTATATGTTCTTGATGTGGGGAGTCTCATAAATTGTATTGAGTACTCATGTGGACTCAGCATTCTTGATACACCAATGTGGATATGATCAAAGAGAATACTCCATAACAAGGACTACCCTATTAAGTCTGGAATCCATCACTTGATGTGGGACATCTTTATCATGGAGAAACATAGTTTTACATTAATTCATATAGAATGGAGACTTTAGGGATGAAAGTTCTCAAGAGGAATCTAAAGGACTTAAAGACCAATTTTTTTATTCCCCCATACTTCTTCTTGGATTTCACTTTTTATTTAGACCAAGAAGTAAGATAGATCATTCAGGAAATACATGAATTACCAAAAAATAAGTCATCTTACACTGAATAGTAGTTATTACATAACTTACATAGATTATATTTTTGATCAACATAGAGGATTCATTGTGTTCTAGAAGATCGACCTGAGATCAGGATACCATTTGGTTCATGTTAGACCAACAGATTTTCCATTTAGGTATTTTCATATTTAGTATAGTTTACTTGAGTATATTTTAAAGTCATTTGGTCTTATGGACATTCCTTCAATCTTCATTCTTTCTATGAATATGTGTTTTTATAAATTTATATAGACTCAATTGTCGTGGTGTTTTTAGGCGACATCATATTGAATGGTCATTGTAAGTGTGACCCTGAAAATCATCATGATATAATTTTGAAAACAATATGAGATCATCAACTATACAATAAGAATAATAAATTTCATTTTGGGGGTCAAAAGGTACACTTCTTGGGTTAGATAATCTTTTAGGTACGTGTTTCAGTTGACCTAGATAAGGTGATATCTATGGCTACTTGAAAACAACCAAAAACATCTATTAAATCTAAATTTTCATGGTGCTATATTGTTAAGACATGAATTATATATAGAAATAATCATCCATAGGATCTCCACTTATGGGATTTTATATGACGTGTTTCATGTTTTTGTGGTCTAAATATTTTGAGGATGCCTTTCAGGAGAAGAAAATAAGATTTCATATTTCATTAATCAACATCATTCCCATTATGGGATGACGATATTTAGTATTGTCAGATGTATTTGGAATCATTCTAGGAGTAGTTCTGATGTAAGGGGATAAATTCATTGCATATTGGTCATAGTAGTTGAGTCCTCATGAAAGTAATTACCAGACTCTTGATGTCGAGTTAGTAGATGTTTTACATGAATTGCATTGTTGGAGGCATTACCAACATATAGAGAATTTTTTTTTTGTTTATAGTATTAAAGATCCTTAGATATATATTTACCCAATCAGACATCAATCGCATGTAGAAATTATTGGATGTATATGTACAATCCTTTGAAATTAAGATAGGTTATATGATTGGGAATGGAAATATTGTCTCAAATGCTCTATGCAGGAGGAAAAATACATAGACATTTTATAAGGCCAGTGGTGAATTATAGATTATCGATATTTTATCTATGATACACATAGAAGATCATCACCTTCCTAGATATTATTTTCATTCATCATTATGACATACCTCTTCACCTCTGAAGATGGTAGGGAAGAGAAATTTTTCAAATAATGAGCGCTTGATCATATGCGAGAGTATTTTTTGTGAGGACTTGCCTCTTAATTGTTCTATCAATGATGGAGACATCATATGTGTACCTGTGTGTATTTGTGTTCCCATAGATATTAGATAAAATCTAATATGAGAGTCACATACATTACAGTGGGATGTATAATATAGTATTTCCCAGATGTATTGTGACATGGACCGACAATATTTGTGAAAAGGGTTGAATTGTATGATATCAGGTTTTATCACTAATGTGATCCCAGATTTAGTAGGTGGCGGTGGTGAACTGTTGACATGAAGGCTTTATTCAACCATTACTATATATGGAATAAAAATCAGTTGATGTGGCTTTGGATTTTTTCATCAGATTACTGTGGTCTCCTTGAGTTAGCTATGTAGTTTGGACAGTCATTGATCGATAGACAAAACCGTCGCACTTCGTTCATATATAGGAGACATTGTAGATTGATTATATAGAATTAAATTTCATTAGTAAGATTATATTGGTACATGGGGTCCCTAATACATTAATTTTTTATAGAGATGATCATTTTTTCATCTGGGTTAAAGAAACGATTATAGAAGGCTATTAATAAATAATTGATTGGTAGTACATCCATTCACCCGAAGCCTGGTGGGCAATTAGAATTAAAAATACATGATCTGTAGGAAATGATCCAAGCCGCAGTCCTCAATTTCGATGGTTTTTGGGAGAATCATTTCCCACTAATCAATTTCTTCTTCAATAATAGTTTTCAAGGGAAAATTATGAAAGATCTCTATGAGGCCATATAAGGAAGGTTGACCCATTCACCACTTTATTATTTAGAGGAATGGTATGAATCTCTATGGGGTCCTCATATCATTCGGGAATATTTAGAGAATGTTCATGTTATCAGAAAGTGTATCTATACTGCTCATTCAAGATAGAAATGATATATTTATCATCATAGATGACCTCTAATGTTCATGTTCGGGGATCAATTATTCTTACATTGTATTTCCCAGAAATTGGAATCGACTGATATCGAGGAAGGGGAAGCTGTCACAGCGCTTCATTGGGAAATTTTTCTTTTATGGAGGGATTCGTGACTATATCGTATTGGTTTACTATTACCTCATAAGTACTATTCTATACACAATTTCTTCCATGATTCAATGAATCCTCGTTATCATGCCAACCATTCAAATAATTTGTATCCTGATGATGTTCAGTAAGATGTGGTTTCTTCTTCGGATGAGTGTCGTATATTCATCATTGACATAAGAATAAAGGGTCTCTAAAATCGGTCTGTCTCATTAGTATGGGTTTTATGGTAGCATATAAAGTACATTACATGATGTGGGAGTTTGAGGATGAAGTATGTGAATAGTGGACAATGTTTTTATGAGACAATGTTTTGATTCCCATAGTTGGTGAACCAAGGAAAAGTACATTCTAGGGGTAGACTGTAAGAACCCATTATTTATTAATGGTACAGATGCTTAAAATTTTGTTCTAATTCATTTTTATTGACCTAATATTGATTTATTTTATGGTAATAGATGATTCGTGGTTTTCTATGTTTTATCCGAGACATGAACCAAATATTTGTGGAAAATAGAATGGAAGCATAGTTAGGAGAATCCTTCTAGGTCAGAAAATAAAGTTATTCCTAACCATGTGAGGTGTGAATGAGGAGATATATGGGATTCACTTGTTTATATAACCATGAAAGCATAGTAGAACACTATCTTGTGATTTCAGACCTCCGGACAGAGGCCATTCACACGGTTGGTACATGGTTTCCCTAATCGTGAAACCAAACTGTGTTCCTCTATTTTTTGATAAAATTAACAAACTATCATTAATTTCATATATACATCACACATTCCTCTCTTTTGGTTATTTTTATAGTGGTAAGTTTATTTACCTCCATTTTTTCTTCTTCCTTCGTCATTCTAAAATATTAAATAACATCTATATTAGAACTATAATTCAACTTCCATTTTTTTATTAGATTCCTCAATGTAAGATATTCATTCATCTTGAGTTGTTCTCTATTTATCTATCTTTTGAATGAGTTATTAGGGAGTTTGATCATATACCCTATTTTTAGGGAATTGATCAATTCTTTATATTTTATTCCATCCAGGACAAACTAAAGGTTGATACTGGTTAAGGAGAGTTTTATGAGTATGATGTTGAGGTCCACTAATTATCACTTTATTTTTAGATTTTATATTATATATTCATTTGTGTTTCATGCTGGTTTTCAATGTGTTTCATGTATATTTTATTTTCCATAAAGTATTTTCCTCTCATGGAACCAACTAAACTTATTTGATCCCTTGAGATCAAATACCTTAGATGTATCTATCACTTTGATAATTCCCTCATACATTCGGAATATTCTTTAAAATAAAAAAAATACAAAACACCTACTGGTGTGCTCAGATAAACATTTAAATGATGATATCATATTGATATTGAATAATTCTTTAACCGTGTCATTGACAACACCCAAACAAATTATAATTAATTATATAGAATAGAGATGAGTGTTAAGTCCTTTTAACCTAATTAAATTGAAGAAAATTTCCCTGCCATATTGATGGTCAATGTAAATGAATAATGAAATAATAATTTTCTCATGTTAAATAAAGTGGATATTGTTACTAAGGATCTATTGGAATGATGACCCTTAGTAAATAGTTTATATCAGTATGAAATCTATTTTTCATGATAAATATATATGGGTATGAAATTGATTCTAATTTCTATAAAATGGAAATATAGACCCTTTATAATTATACTAAATGGGTATAATGAAACTAGCTCGATCTAAATTGGCATGACAACCCATTGACATGTTATATTAATAAAGTCATTGTGATCCTTATTTAAAATTGATACAATAGGGACATGGTGACCTATATGTTAATATAATGAAATTTCATACCTTGTGATAATAAATAGACATGGGATCCCTTGTGACACTATACATGCATGGCATCCATTGTGATACTATATTGGAATATTTTCCTTTGTGATACTACTATGATAATTGAAATGACATCTCTTACACCTCTGTGATTATGGGCATGTTGTCCCTTATAAATGTGATGAATAGAATTACATCTATTAGTACATGTTAAGATTTATTCAATCATTGGATGAAGCAGGTAGTGTTGTCCAAGTTTCCCTTTAAGAACTATAGCTGAAACATTTACATTTATTATTATATCCTTCATTATTATATCATTACAATTCCATTATATATACAAAGATTTTATATTTATAGACTTCATTGGTGTTGGCCTACATAAATTTATTAGAAACCCAATCTAGGTCACCTATGATACCCAATTAGAGTAAATTATTCTACCTATAGATAAGAGGAATCACCCACTTATAGATGTTTAATTTTCTACATGACCTAGGAAGGGAGATTGGTTTCAGATAATTGGTCTAGAGGTCAAAATTCTTGGAAGGACTTTTAGTATATTTGAACCCTTTTTTTTATTTTGTGCAGTATGTATCGGCTACTAACTTTTATCCTAGATTTCCTACTTTATAGACACTTCGAAGAAAATATTATCCTTCTATATCTAATTTTGAACACGTCTTTTTGTAATCATTGTATATTGTATGTTATATATTCTTATGCTACATTAGGTTACTAGTATCGTCATTATAGTGTATATTTCAACTATCTAATTTTTGTTATACTAATTTTACTATTCATATAATATTATATAATCCCTAATGTTCCACTATGTAAATGAGGTAATAATTTTCCCATAGAAACACCCCATTCTGTAACTGCTAGATGAAAACATGTTGCATTCGGGGAGATGTGGTAGAGTCCATGTGGCCCACCAAAATCAGGGCATGGTTCTGTGGGAACTAGGTCTAGAAAATCACAAAAAGGTGATATATTAATTTCATATAATCAGTATCAAATCATATATATCAAATAAGTTCCTTAATTTTATCCATATTATATTCCATATAATGTGTAGGTGGAAAACGAATTACATCACATCGTGAGGTGGCAGTCCCCCAAACACACGAGCGACACTTTTATATTTGAAATATAATGGAATGTAAAAATCGGTGTATGTGATATTAAAATTTAAAATGTATAATAATATCATAAATATCAAATAAATGTTTAGAATGCATCTTTATATACATTATTTAATGGTGGTGATGGAAAATGAAATATATGTGTTTGTGATGTGGTAGACCATGATACATTGAATAAATGATTTCATTTCCCATTTGGTGGCACTGAAGTTGGATTAATATTATTCTATTTACATACTAATATCCCAATATATTTAATATACTACTTATATTATATTGTTTCCCTTATGAGATAATAATTTTTTGTGGAAATAGAGGACATAAAAAAAAGTTTTTTCTTATGAAAATTTCCTTTTTTAAGAGAAACCTATGTTGCATTCCTTATTAAAGACAATATTTATTCTTAATTGGGAGGAACAATATACCTATAATTTGTCTTTTTATTTTGCCAAATGATTTTTTCAGGATTTTTTTCTATTAAAAGAGATTTATATTTGTGAATAAGTGACGGTGTGGGGTTTCAATTTATACATGTGGTGAGGGAACCCTCTTATAAAGGGCTCAAAAATTAAAAAACAAATCCTATATTATAATGTGAGTCAGATGAAAAACAATATTCAATTAAGATTAGATTTGATTTTGAGTTATTATAATGTGGAAATAGTGGAACACAATATGGGTTCCAACTTTGTTTTTATGTTATTTTAACCCTTATCATCATGGATTAATACCTTGGTAAATCCATTATTACCTTAACAACCGTAATTAATTTTTATAATTATAAAAACTAAATTTGATAAAAAATTATGTTGACCTGATTTGTTAAAATAAACTATTCAGATTCCAAATGTGGTATCAATTTTTTAAAAATCAATTCATTGATATCGCAGAATTCAATTTAAAATTATAACCACAAACATGATGGAAAAGAGGGGTTTCAATAAGAAAATATTCAAATATTTAGAATGTTATTATATAATAATTAAATATGAAAATTATTACATTGACCTAAATTTGTTTAATAAAAATATTATTAAGGTTATTTTCCAATATAAACAATTTAAAAAATAATTTATCATAATAAAATTTTTAAATAATAATTTAGTTTTAAAAAAAATTAGTATTTTTCATTATTCATCAAATACTGATACATTGCAAAAAAACCCCAAAAATCCCTTTGTTAATTTAGAAATGTTGATTTAAAAATTTATTTTTAAATCTTTATATAAAATGTATGCTTGTGGAAATCATTAATTATAAATATGTAAACATAGTGGAACAAAAATTCCTTTTTGTAAAATTAAAATTTATAGATAAAACATCATTATCTTTGAAATGTTTCTAATTTTATATATAATAAACAAATATAAATTTAATTATTTTAAAAAAATTTAATTAATATAATATTAAAAATTTAGTATCATCTATTAATTCTGAATAATTTTACGTATATTATAAAATATTGATGTTTAAATATTTACTTTTTTTAGAATATAATGTTTTGTTTAAACCTGTTGTTGCATGCAACACATGATGAAAACAAGATTGATTTTGTTTTCATTATATATATTCTAAATAATTCAGACATTTTATTCACTTATAATCTTGGTGTTGTGTTTCATGCATGCTGTCCAACATGATCTTCATAATATAAAATCTTTTGTTGTTACAGTATTTTTTTAAAGGAAAATAATTGAAATTAACCATAGAAGGTCAGACCCTCTATGTATAAGGTAAGCCCAATTAGGAATTTCTAAATATTAGGGTTCTCCTAATACAACATAGTTTCTTTCTCCATGATGATAAATAAATTTTATATGATTATAAATACTTTACCCATTTAATTTATCATGACTATTAAAAACTACTTTTAAGGAATAAATATCACCATGGCTTGCAACAGAACATAGAGGACTTCTTTTAAGACCCTAAAAACCACCATGGGTACCCTATATAGAATTGAGAATCATACTAGATTGTTTCATCACTCCATTCCCAATAAAAAATTATATTGAGGTATATTTTATTGTTTGCCTCCCTTTTGTGTTTTTATTAGCCTTAACATAACACCCACACAAAATAAACTCTATGAATTTTAGTTTTCTTTTTTCTCATTGGGAAACATAAATGTTTCGAATATTGTAAAAATTAATTCCACTATTACTTGGTGACCTCCACCCTGCTAAATAAAAAACACATGTGACCTCTAGTAGTAAAACTCCCTCCACTATTGTGTACTGATAATCCAAATTTTACACATGAAAACTATTATGATGATACACCCACATATGATAGATTTTCATACCCCATTCTGTTCCACCAAATTAGTAGTTGATATATCAACAAAAAACTTTTCTTATTGTCACAAAACCTATATAACCCATGTGAACGTCACCACATTCAACAACATGACTTCCACCATTGTGTGATTACATTATACATATCCAAAAAATCAATCATTCCCTATTCTGTTTCTTGAAACATCCACATGATATCACCAACATTTAAAAATATTAAATTAAAACATAAAATGAGTTGTATAATTTACATAATCTAACTCTAATTGGTCGATATATTGAAATTTAAATATAAAAATATATTTCCAATTGATATTAATGTATTTAATTTTTTATAGTTATAGTGACAATAATATTGTAATAATTGTTTTAGGAATATATTTTACTTTTTGAGATTCTATGGAAATTTTATTTCTTCAATAACTGATTATATATTAATTAAAATATTAGAGGTTATTCATAATTGTGTTTTGCAAATATTAAGTAAGTTGAATAAAAATATGAAATGTTTAATATTTAATGTTTTGAGAAATTTATATTTATATTAAATAATTTCATTGAATATAGTCGAATAATTTATAATTTAATATTCATTACAATCTTATGATGATTATATCTGATGAAATAAAACATGTTATATTACGTAATTCATATTTTTATTCGTATAAATTATTATTATTAAATTTATATATATATATATATATATATATATTTGTTAGATTTTTTTATCATTTAGTGACATTAAGGAATAGTTTTTATCAATATGTTAATATGAGATAGATAATTAGTATAAAATTTATTAAAGATATGTTAATTTTGATATAATTATACATAAAAAATAAAAAATAATTTTCATTAAATATAAATAAATTTTATAATGAATTATTTATTTTAATTTTCATTGAAATATTTTCTTATAGTTGTAATTCAAATTTTTCTTAGTTATTAATATGATAAATTCAAGGATGATATTTCAAATAATGGTACATATAAGAATTATTAATTCATATAATTAAACAGTAGATTTACTTTGCTAAAATAAATCTTAATATGATAAGGATTTAAGATTAAATTGTTATTACTGAATATAAAATGATGATAACAATATATTGTGGTAAGATTTATGAACATGAATTTAAAAAAACTTCTCCTTCGTATCATCATCATTTAATGATTTATGAAGTTTTTATTTTTATGTATTGATAAAGGGTTATATGATATTAATTATTTTACATGATTAAATTCATGACATGAGAGAATATATTTTTAGTCATGGATCATACAAGACTTGATACTACACACATCTCTAGGGTTTTAAGGATATAATACACATCACTCCATGAATTATCTCACCAATAAAAATCCCTTTGAACATTTATGTCATAAAGGCTCATAATTGGAGGTACAAAGGCCCCATTATCTTGGCCTATATTCCTCATACCTACTTCCTACAACGTGGTTTCACATACAAAGTGAATGTACTAATAATTTTTCTTTATAAGAAGGGTTTGAGTATCCTGTAATAGATTTGAATATTCTATATATATTGCAAGGAATTGTTTATAGAAGATCGGACTATCTAGAAATTTATTATGATATTATTGAGTGGATTCTTTGTGATTAAATTATATTGTTCGTGTATTCATTGGAGGATATAATAAAAATTCCCATAATGAAATATTCTTATAATTTCATTTGTATGATCTTATCACATCCTGTTTATGATTAAACTATACATACATTTGATATAAATTTAAGGATACGTGGGGTGAAACATTGTGGATAAATACATTGGTTGTGATACCATAGTAATTTATGTATCAGTATCCTAACTTGAATACCTCATATGTATTGGATGATGAAGTTTTAGTGGCTTGTCATTACTCACCCATTGAGTAAGGTTTTGGTTGAAGATAATGTTGTCAAACAATTTTCTCACTCTTTAACTCTTTTACATGAATACAAGATACATAACTTCTTAGAGAATACATAATGTTACCTAGTCCCTCGATTCAATTATCATTAATATGGTTTTGGGCCCCCATACATTTTATTGAGTTATGTACCCACTTTTTTGACATGGCTTAGGTACTCTATATATGGTATGGGGATAGGGTAAAATATTGATCATTAAACTAAAAAATATTTATTCAGTCCCAAAAGTTCTAATGGGATTATTTAAAGCACATTAGATGGGATATGGGTCATCCATTCATGGGATTAGTATTCCATTAATTGATGTATAACTCCTTAGTGAAGTGTGGCTCCGCACTCTAGAGGTCTGATACACCATATAATAATTTATAACCATGCAACATGGTGCTGGAACATCATTATTATAAGAATATTATTGTAACTAATCTAAGGTTATTTGAACTAACTAGATATTCTTGAATTTTTCTATAAGCATTAATATAGTCATGTATATGTGGTTTTAAGTAAATATGTATTCTAGGATGGGTGATTTGGTAATATGGGAAATGGTTCCTATCACATATATAATTATTTTCATGAGTATAAAATACTATCATGTTTTACATTGTGGTCAGGTTATTGCCTATGATGATTCTATTGTGTTTAAATTATCATCCATGCATGCACACTTATACGTTTCTTGTCTTGTGTTCATGAACGTCATCTATTATAAATTGAATTGTTTTAAATAAAGAATATTTGGTTCTCTAGAGTATACGAATTGAAACAGTGATATTGTTTTATAATGTTCCCCCATAGTCATTATGATATATTTCATATCAAATAAATTTAATTTCATTAATAGCTTGTGTTTCACGCTACTTTGAGTTTTAACAAACAACAATATACTCTTAATATTTTTTTGTATAATAGATCATTATTACAATGTAATTAAACCTGGATATATAATTATGAATAAATATTTTTTAAAATAAAGAATAATTTTTGAAATTATTAAAATATATTGATAATTATGTATGTAATTTTTTTAAATTAATTATATACATTAAAAATAAATCTAAAAAATACTTATTTTTGTGAACTAATAATATAAATTTTTTTAAATATATTATATAATTAGTTAATCAAAGTGATATTTTTTCTTGAATCAAACAAATAAGTTATGGTAGGGTTAACATATATTATTATTTTAAAAGAGTAAATTTTCTAGGACTAGTGAAATATTCTTGTCTTTATTGAGATATTATTATTCATTTCAAGAATTTATAAAGTTTCATTATCATTTAAAATGATTTTAATATTTAAAATAGAACAACTAAATATTTAATATTCCAAATTATGTCATTATAATAAATTTGACAATTAAAATTAATATTAAAACATTTTAATGTTTAGAAATTTTTCATTATAAAACCCTCTTTTGTGGTGTTTGTAGATTTAATTGTAAAATGTAAATTGAAAATTATGTTCATGTAATTTTTAAAAAGGGATTAAATGAATATAAAAATATTAATGAAAATTATATAATATAGTTTATTATTTGGGTTACATATTGATGAATTAAACACTAAAAATTAATTAAAATAGTTACGATAATAATCTGTGTTTAAAGAGATTACACTAAAAATATAATGGTAAAAACTGACCCAAGAAATGTCTAGTTAATATTTTTTGGTTCTATTTTAAACATATATATTCAATAAATCAATAATTACAAATTATCGATCCTTATGTTATGTGAAATATGTGGGAATCACTTTTATTTTTTAAAATTCAATGCATGTCTTGTCGCCAAGATATAAAAGGCCACCACATCTTCCCCAGTTCAAACATCCAAATATATTTGGTTTGGAAAAGCCCTACAAAAATCCAATCCATAATTACCTTACACATCCCAATTTACATATTTTTACTTGGAAAACCATCAATGAGAGAATTAGTTAAAAATATAAAGTGTTTTTCAATAGAACATGTAAAACTCTAAACATGCACATTTGTTTTTTTTTCCATCGTCCACCTACATCAAATTGTTTAATTAATAATAATAAAATAAAACAATTATATAATAAATAATATGAGTTTATTATTTTAATTTCATAAGAAATATTCATATCCACTACAATCAACTATAAAAGAAAACTGTCGATCAACTGTATAGAGGGCTACTTTCTCATGAACTAATGTAATTTATCATTCATCGCCACTGTTTAACACTATATATAGTGATAAATTAAACATTTTTATATTATATTTATGAAATTTATATACATTTGTTATTCTTATATCTAATATACCAAATTACAAACCACTTCATTTTTGGGAATATGATAGCATCTCCCATATGCATGGTAGAGTACGGCCTCGCAAAACAATGTGATTCGTTTTAAACTTATGATTTATATGAAAGGTAGTATGTATAATGATACAGAATATATTTTTTATTTGTTACGTAAAAATAAATATGTAAATTTAATATAAAATCAATATTTTTACCTTCCAATCAATTAGAATACAATAATGTCACTCGTAAAACCATGTCGTCTTCGACCATCGAGTATCAATGTGAATCATATTTCATTTAATTTTTACATGTTTGAAATTAATGGTGTATTTTATTTATATATGTTATATATAAGTAGAAACAAAATAATTATTAGATAAAGGATAATTTATAACACTGCATGCATCCACGGTACGCTTCTCTTTGAATAATAAAATATCATGGGTTCTACGCAACTACGAGTTCCAACACACCACAACCAATAAAACTAGCAGTTGTGAATAGTAATACCCACTTTTTGAAATTTTTTAAAATAAATTTTTCTAAATAGACTTCATTTTAGAATTCTGAATATTGAAATAGGCTTATGGTGAATTTTTTTTATTTTTCTAAAAACTTTTAAGTTTAGATGAATAGTGAAAAACACTACGTTATTGTTAAAAACTCGACTTTTTTAGTTAAATAATTATTTGTTTTATTTAAATTTAATTTAGCTCAAAATAGATACATAATACCTGTATCTGTTCAATATAATTCATTGGAGTCATTTTATAATAATTTTAGATATATAAAATTTTATTGATCTTTTTATCGTCTTTTACCCACCTCCTAGGAGCATTTAAAAATTTATAGGAAACATAATTTTACCACTTCTGTTAGTTGAATTTCAAACATACAAGAGACATGGTTGATATCAGTTAGTAAAATGTAGTTGAATAAGATGAATTTTTTTGGGTGAATAGTAACTTTTGACTTTTATTTAACGAGGTAAAAAGTAAATAGGGTAATTAAAGGTAAAAAGAATATAATAATTACCCTAACACGTGTCCTAATTCTATTTGAAAAGTTTTATTTTACCAAAAACAACCTTAGGAATGAAATATGATCCCATAGGTCCATTTGGATTAGATTAGGACATTTATTATTATTAAATTTAAGGAAGAGTTAAAAGTGTTGAATTCAAGTTTTCATAACTAAAAAAAATTTATATAGGGATATACATAAGATAAATTCAGCTATAAATATTCATTAGAATGAAAAATAGATTTAAAATATAATGGTATATTATTTATAATGTTTATACATTAAATAATTAAATTTATTTATGACACAATGACGATACAATAATTACCTTATTAATGAAAGATCAAAATAATTGATATTACAAATATCCAAATAAATTTTAATTTGAGACTTTTAATTAATTAAATTAATTTTCAATGTTAATATGATATGATATTATATATTAAATGAATTTATTTATGTAATAATTCTGTTATGAATTTAACAAAAACAAAATAACAAATAGTGTCAAAATTGAAATAAAATAGTTTTTAAAACAAATATTATGTTATTAATTTATATTGTAATCCTAAAAATCTAAGGTTCATCGAAAGGTCTTAAAATATATTATATAAGTCATTAATGTAGTACATTAGTCTTTCTTGGAAGTTTATAGTTTTCTTATTAACCATGTAATATAAAAATACAAAGAGACATGGTAAATGTCTAACTATTTATCTAAGAGTTAAATATATAAGATAAGGTTAAAATGGCAAACTAAACATCTCGAAAACCTATTGAGTGAGAAAATTTCGACTAATACCCACCTTAGTTTCTAAATAAATAAATTTTAACACATTATAAACCGAAAATTATTTTATATTAAATTTATATTTTTATCTTTTTCTAAAGTGACTCTAACCCCTCTAATAAAGGGGAACTACCCCTTACCACCGATTCACTCCTCCCAAGCTATTTTTCTCAGACAAACCCTTCCCAAATATCCTCCCTACTATCCTCCATTAATCATAGAGTCCTTATATTGATCAGAAAGCCAACCTAAGGACCCCCTTTGATAAAATCAAAAGGAAGAACTCTCAGAAGAGGTAAATATCTCACCACCTCTTCCAAGTTCTTTTCATCTTCCACTTATTCATTCATTGTTATTTTAATTCTAAAATAATAACTCCATTATAATCTATATAATGTTATGTTCTTATAAAAATGGTACAACCATATTCATTACTCTATCCATCCTATGAATGACATGTCACCATACGTGCGTACGTAAGGCTTGTCATCTCCACATCGTGGTGTAATTGTTATTCAATACATTATTATATGGTTGGGTATAACAATGTTGTATAATTGATATAAATAATAAATATAACATATTAATTATTCTGTATATATGATATACCATCCACTTACATATTATTTTAATATCAAAATAATGATATTTTCACTCATGCGTACGTACGGATTACCATCTCCACGACTGTGATGAGATTCATTTTCCCATCGTAATATTTCAAGAATAATATTCATTTGATGATTAAAAGTAATACTTAAAAAACATAATATAATTATGGATATGAATCAAATATATCCTATCCATGAAAAACTTACGTAACCAAGTATATAAAGAAAAACGTATCACTTAACACCTGAAACGACGATAATACTAAAATTTTATTTACAATGACATTTTAGAAGACCATATATGATATCATATTTTAGTATGTGGTTCTTTTACAATTTAATAACAATGATTTAACTACTATATAGGATTTTAACATACCCTCTACCAAGGAAAATTACAGGGTAAGGGTTAATTTCACAATATCTATATTATCCGTGGTTGTTTTTACACAAGTATCTAATGGGACCTCATTATTATCCACATTCGTGTTTCCTTAAAAATGTATTACAAAACATTTTTACTATTTAACATACTATAGGTTAAAGTAATTTATAACCTTATTTTACCTTCTATTTTTTAAAAGGAATCTTTCCATTTTCTTTCAATCAAGGAACATTATGACCTTTTCGACCAAATTAAGGTAAGAATTGTTTTTAACTTATACGGTGGGTGCGTCTATTTTCTGCCATTATAACATAATTGAAGCTTCCCTTATAATATTATGAGTATATTTTTAAAATAAATGTTTCTGTTTATATTTGTGTCACACTTAAATTAATTCAAAATAGAAAGAGATATTTCTTCAAATAGTTTTGATTTAATCTAAGTCAACATACATTGATAAATTTTACACTTGTTTGTGGTCCCTATATTATTATATAAATCTTCCATATTTTAATTATGGTTTTGTGATATATTTGATTATATATGTGTTATTTTTTTATAACATTCATGGTTTATGGTTCTTGTATTGAAATTTTGTATGCTATTTTAATATTAATTTTTATGTTTTTTTTAACCTCTTCATATGAGGAATGATTTGGACGTAGTATTTTCTGGGTTGTAAACCAGTAAAAGTAAGACCTCCAGGTTAGGGTCCAGTTATAAAAGACCTTCGGGGTAGGAGTCCGGTTACAATGACTCTCCATGTTGGAGTCTGGTTATAGAGGCTCTTCGATATGGAGTCACATTACAAATGCTCCCCGAGTTGGTGTTTGGTTACAGTTAGCCCCTAGGTCATAGAACGAGGACTAGAAACAATCCATCATATGATCTTTTTTTATTACGACTATGTAAATTATTTAAACAGATGAATATTTGACTAGTAGAATATTCCTGGTTAAAGAGACAATTAAATGTGGAATTGGCCAAGTCCTTTTCCAATTTGATATATAGTTTTGGCAGAGGCCTTAATCATTTGTTGATGTCTTCGCTGTGACTTCGAAAAACTGTTTCAGAATGTATGACATTATACATTATCTAATTATGAAAATAATATTTATTGTTCATGTGTTTATTCAACCAGTAGAATACCCAAGATTATGTCTTTTTATGACATTATTTACTCAACTCATATTCCTTCCATAAAAGTGTTAATGTTTATTATTTGTAATGGAATGTGTTTTTAATTATTCAACATGCCTAATATTTATGTTATCTTCTGATGTATTGATTTCCCATTAAGAGTGTTTTACCTCACCCCTTTCTTAAGTTTCATCATCCCCGGATATTAAGAAGTTTGTTATGAGTGACTTGCATTCATAATCTAGGAGGGTTGTATGTTTCTAATGGAATCATTTAGTGTTGTGATTCTTTTCAAGTTGTAAATCTGAACTTACGTATGAATCTTGTTTCCAATAATACTAAACTGATCAGTTTTCTGAGACATGATTTCCTTTTGAACATTCTAATGTTGTGTAATAATTCACCGACTCTGGTAACTGGGGTCGAAGCGTTATAGTTGGTATTAGATGATATTTAGAGACAATATTGGAAATATATTTAGATAAACTCTTATTTGAGAACATTGTCTTGAGAAATAAATTGAGGATTAGTATAGAAAAACTTCATAGTATTTTGGATAAGTATAGACTTTGTGTATTTTATGATCCATACATCCCTGTCTTGATACGAGTAGGTAGAGGCAGCTCGGGCACAGATGTACCAAAGAGTGAAAACTCAGACAAGGTGTTTCGGGCTTGACCTGGGGTCTCCTGGTACAGGACAACGGGCCTTTCTAAACTCATGGTTATGAAACTCATGGGGGTTATTCGTTGGATAATACACATTTTCTTTACAAACCATAATGACGTTTTTATGAGTGTATGCCAACTTAATGAAAATAATTTTATGATTATGGATTATATCCATAAGCTTTTGAAATTATGTTAAGTGTTTTAAAAGTTTGGAATAACATATTGCGATTCATAAAATAATCTAGGGTATGCTGTTGTTTAGAAATATAGCCTAGTGGAAGGAATGGAAACCTTTTAACTGCACATACTGCATGTAGGGAATTATCTTCTACTGAAAATTATTATTGTGGAGATGGTGATACAACTAGTGTTGATCATCTTATCACCATACTAGGACAGCTTACTCAGGTTATGAATAATAACATTACCCATATGAAGCACCCTGATCCACAATGTGGA
The DNA here is from genome assembly GCA_963277665.1 of Viscum album. Classification (NCBI taxonomy): domain Eukaryota; kingdom Viridiplantae; phylum Streptophyta; class Magnoliopsida; order Santalales; family Viscaceae; genus Viscum; species Viscum album. Next base: position 1,706,994,233 of record OY728165.1, on the reverse strand, counting down.
GGATCAATGTTAGACAACTTCATGAGGCAACAACCACCAACGTTCAATAGAAATAAAAATCCATTTTTATCTGAGAAATGGATATATTCCATAGAAAAAATATTTCTTTCTCGGGGGAGTAGAGAAAGGGAAAAAGTTGTCATGGCAGTTTATCACCTCATTGGAGATGAAGATCAATGGTGTTCATTGATTCAAAACACAAAGGAAGATGAAAAATTATCCAATATAGAATGAAGGATGTTTAAAGAGCTATTCTTAGAAAAAGACTTTTCTCGTGACCATCAAGAAGACATGGAAATACAATTCCAAAGTTTGAGGTAGAAGGAGGATGAGAATTTTGAAAAATATGAGGCTAAATTTACAAGGATAGCAAGGCATGAATCATTTTATATACGTAACCCAATAAGTAAGATAGATCGATTTTTGATGGGTTAAAACTGTTTCGATTTCTAGAATTAGTCTCCCAATCCTTCTCATCGTATGAATATATAGTCTCATGTGCTATCAAGACAGAAAAGGAATTCTCTAAGTCTTATGATGTTAAACTAAAGCAAGAGAGGAAGAGAATAGTGGAGCAAGAGACAGATAATGGAAATAACGGGAATAATGGAAATTTTTGATATCCATAATGTGGTAAATGTGGTGAGAAACACCCCTGTAAGTTCTTGATGGTAATGGGATTCTGTTACAAGTGTGGTGAAAAAGGCCCCCAAACTCATGATTACAATGGAATGAAGAGTCTATAAATGATGAATGTTCAATTGTAGATTAATGGGGAATTATTTAAATGAATGTTCTAAGCTCTAAGGCAACATTCCTCAGAAAAGTCCAAGGGGAAAGCCCAAGTTTATGCTTTTACTATAGTTGAATTGGAGTAATTAATGTATTTGTGTTTTTGGAATCAAGAATTATATTCTAGTTATAAGAAAAGGTGATATATATAAGGATTGTACAACAGTACTTTTTGTTTTCATTAATGTTTTAATATGATAAAGGTAATAATATTTCTAGTATGTGACAATAAGAGAAACATTACATTTTTTAGGGAATATGATTTTACAATTGATTTTGGAATTTAGAGGCCTTTTAGAGATAGAGTGTGGACATAAATTTTTTGGATAGCTATAATGGTTGGAATTGATTAAGTTGAACTTTACATAGTATGCATTATGGTTAAAACATTTCTTATGATTATTTTTGGAATATTATAATACTATAGTTTTAGAAAAAGGACAACCTGTAGGTCGGTTGATAACCTCTCGCGTCACACAAAGTTGCAGGAATCAAACCCATAACCACAATGCGACAATGCTATATCACATAACACTAGCCTATAAGAAGTACCTAGTTAAAAAATAGTTTTCTACATTTAAATGGTATATGTTTATATTTATATCCCTATACGATTAGGATAAATAGAAGATTTTTGTTTTCTATTATGTTTTGGAGTAAAAGATGAGTTTGTGGTAGAAATTTATTAATGGATGAAACTCTAATTGTAGTGTATGTATATCTCCTTATTCTATCAGTAAATATCATAAATAAAATCCTCAACATTTTGAAAAGGAAATTAAAATAAAAATAGTGTCTGTTTACTTTTCTTACTGAGTAATCAATGATCGTTCAACTTATCAAGAGTTTATGGATTTCAGATCATTAACTTTCTCCTAATAGTATTCTCGATCACTCTCCATCAAAACATTATTATTAGTTTTCTCTTCCATATCCATGTTATCCTACATGTAACCCAAGTATGTGTTATTTCAAGTAACCTTCATACTAATCTTTATTTATTTTAAAATAGAGGCCTCATGATTCCTTTTTTCGATGGGCGATTTCAACTATGATATTTTGAAATGTCAAAACCCAAGTTTTCAATACCGAGCATAAATTTTTAGGATGAAATTTATTAAAGGAGGTAAGAATGTCACACCCCAATCATCTATAATATTCTTCTCTTTGAATAATAAAATAGCTTGTGTTGTACGCAACTTCGAATTTTAACACACCACAACCAATAAAACTAGATATTAGGAAATATAATACCCCCTTCTTGAAATTTTATAATTTTATTTTTGAAAAATAAATATCATTTTTGAATTCTGAATATTTTAATTAGCTTGGGGTGAATTTTGGGTATATTTTTGAAAACGTTCAATTTTTTATTAATAGTGGAAAACACTACGTTATTGTTAAAAACCAGAATTTTTTTAATTATTATTTATTTTATTTAAATTTATTTTACGTCAAAATAGATACATAATAACTATATGTGTTCAATATAATTCATTGGAGTCATATTATAAAAAGTTTCGATATATAAAATTTTATTGAACTTTTTACCGTTTTTTACCCACCTCCTTGGGGCATTTGAAAATTTGCATAAAAATTAATTTTTCCACTTCGGTGAGTTGAATTTTAAAATTTGTAGAGACATAGTTGAAATCAGTAAGTAAAATTTGGTTCAATAAGATGAAAATAATTATTGGTGAAAAGTAAATTTTGACTATTATTTATCGCGGTTAAAAGTAAATACGTTAATTATATGTTAAAATGATATTATAATTACCCAAAAACATGTCCCAATTCTATAAGATAAGTGTTATTCGACCAAAAAAACCTTAGGAATAAAATATGATCCCTTAGGTCCACTTGGAATAGAATAGTACATTTATTATTATTTAATTTAAATAAGAGTTAAAAGTGTTAAATTCAATTATTCCTAACTAAAACATTTTTAATATAGGTTTATACATAATATAAATTCGACTATAAGTATTTATTTAAAAGATAAAAATATTTCCTATATAATTTTATTTTATTAATAATTTTTATACATTAAATAATTAAATTTAGTTATGAGATGATGATGATGCAATAATAACCTTATTAATAAAAGATTAAAATAATTGATATTACAAATATCCAAAGAAATCTAATTTGAGACTTTTAATGAATTAAAAACAATTTCTAGATAAATATGACATGTTAGGGTTGATTAAATGATTTTTTTGGAAGTAATAATGATATTATTAATTTATCAAAAACAAAATACCAAAGAGAGTCAAAATTTATATAAAAGTGTTTTTAAAACAAATATTATATTATTAATTGATATTTTATTCATAAAAATCTACAGTTCGGCCAAAAGGGCATAAATAATATTATATAAGTCATTAATAAACCTAATCTTGTGCACTTGGATGTTTATTGTAAATTTATTAACCATAAAATATAAAAATACAAAGAGATATGTGAAATGTCACAAAAATTAACTAAGAGTTAAATCTAAAAGATAAGGTTAAAATGGTAAACTAAAATTGTCTAAAACCAATTGGATGAAAGGATTGTGAACCATTCCTTCCATAGCTTTGAAAAAAATAAAATTAGACTCATTATAATTTGAAATATATTTTATAATAAATTAATATTTTAATCTTTCCCTAAAGTGACCTTCGCCCCTCTTATAAAAGGGCACTTCCCCTTCCCTCTAATGCACTCCTCCCATACCATTTTTCACGAACAAAACCTACCCAAATATCATCCCAACTATCGTATATTTATCCTTGAGTCCTTATTTTGATCATAAATCCAACCTATGGAATCCTTTTTATCAAATCAAAAGGAAGAACTTGATGTGGAGGCAAATATCTGACCACCTCTTTTAAGTTCTTTTCTCCTTCCACTTATTCATTCTTTGTTGTTTTCATTCTAAAATATTAACTCTAATATCTTCTATATAATGTGATGTTATTATAAAAATGATACAACCACATTTATTACTCTATCCATCCTATGAATGACATGTCATCATACGTGCATACGTACGGCTTATCGTCTCCGTGTCGTGGTGTAATTGTTATTCAATACATTATTATATGGATGGGTATAATTATGATGTATAATTGATATAAATAATAAATATAACATGTTAATGATTCTTTATATATGATATAACACCCACTTACATACTATTTTAATATCAAAATAATGATATTTTCTCTCATGCGTACGTACGAATTACTGTCTCCATGAACGCGATGTATTTCTTACCCTTACTGACCGTTTCAGCCCACCGCTTTCTTATTTTTCATCTTCATAGGATATGAATAAGTTAGTTATGATTTACTTTCAGGCATAATCTTGGAGGGTTGGATGATTTTAATGGAATAAATTAGTGTTGTATTTCATTTCAAGTTGTGAAGTTGAACTTGTGTATGAATCTTGTTTCAAATAATAATAAACTGATCGGTCTATCAGGACGTGATTTCCTTATGATCGTGTTAATGTTATGTAATCATGCACCGACACTGGGTAACTGGGGTTGGGGCATTACATAAATAACATTTATATTCCTTTAATTCCATATTTCATGAAAATAGAAAAAATTTTCATAAATATATTCAACCTACCATCTCCATGAACGGTGCAATGAATTTCTTATTTTTAATTATTAGGTGATAAAATAAATAAAAAATAAATGAATATTTATGATTTTAATGTCATTTTTTACATTCTGGAATTCATAATCAATGATCAACTAAAAATAATTATATTACTAAATAATAATATGCATTAAAACCAAATAATTAATTTACCAAAACATTATTTTAACAAGGATGTGTTAAAAAGGTATCATAAATAGTCATAAGTAAATAATATATCATATTATATATATATATATATTTATGTATTTATAAAATATTAAAATAAAAAATAATTTATTATATAGTATGATCGATTGATTACTAAAGATGTTGAACCTGATGAAAGGGTTTCTCGTTTCACATTTACTTTCAGAAGATATATTCCATATTCAACATTTTTTTGTGTGATGTACATAACTCTTATTTGATATTATATATAATGATTCTATTTATCTTAATTTTAGTCATTTTTCATTTTGAGATACTTATTTCAGGGGTCATAAGATTTAAAATTTACCAAATTGGTTATTTTTTTTTTCACAATCTCATTTTTATTTTGGATTATTTATGTATAAGCTTCCCTTTGGGAAATAATTTTGATTTTTTTTTCAAAATCCACATATATTTTCTTTTAATATGGCTATTATTTATGTTTTCAATAAATTAAACCATTTTCTAAATATTGGTACTTTAAAATATTTTGAAAATATTTTTAATAAAATTATACTTTATTTCTCTCTTTAGATGTAAATCGTTTTTCCTAAAAATATAATTCTAATAATGATTACTAAAACAATAATTCATTATTATTTATTAATTTTATTGTTAAAAAAATTTATTTTAACAAAAATAATTAAAATAAAACTTCTTTATCATATTCCAAACAAAGCACTTTTTAGCATTCTTACAAAAAATTAAAGGAATGTTTCTTTATAACATACTCAAATTATACAAAATTACCCACTACCATAAAGAATAATTTTTTTAGAATCCTTAACATGTTTACCATGATCTTTTAAATTAAAATTTAAATCCCAATATTCTATAAATATTTAATTATAATTGAAATTTTCTAATGATAAAATAGTTTTTTCCTCTAGGATGATTTTATTGATATGTTTTGGAATTTTAGTTCCTTAATTTCAAAAACCCATGTTAAACATATTATCCAATAGTATCACTTGTTATGATACCATCCTTATAATTCTTTGAATAATTTGTTTTCAGTTTGACAAGGGATGTAGTAGTTTGATACCATTCACTATCTTACTTTGAGTTTTTTATGATTATGATTATCTATTGGGGAAGGTATTGAATATTTTATTCGACTTTTTCAATAATAATTCTAATATTAGATAGGTTTTACCACATTACAATGAGTAATTAATTTGACTTAATTAATGTTTTTTGGGGCCCACTATATCCCTTTAGATGCATCGATAGGTATCTTGGGAAAAAGTTTCTTGGGTTTTCAGTTTATGCAATACACATTTGTGTATGATTTTTTAGAATGAGTCCTTGATGGTACATCTAACATTAAAAATGGTCTTAAAGATACATTTATGATGTTCAATAGTGTTAATCCCATCATTATGAAATCAGTTATTAATGTCCATGTAATTATTTTATTTGTAAAAAATTTCATGGAAATAATTCAAGATCATGTGATTATGTTTGTCGAATTATTATAAATTTTTTTACTTCCACTAGATTATTTTTCACAAAAAAGACATTGATTAAATTGATTTTATATTTAATTTACCATATAATTTTAGTTATTCCATATTTATTGATTTTTTCATCCACTGAATTCAAAACTTTAATATGTATTATGGTCACCCATTATTAATATTTTATTTTCATAGGAATACCAGGAGGTTTTTATGACTAATATGACTAGTATTATAAACAGAATAATGGAATTCTCAGTGAAAACATAATCATGTATTTAATTTATTTCATATATAAATGAGATTCCAGTATATATCACGTATAACATGACTAAGAAATTATTATATCCTTTTGGGCGTGTTATCTTTTATTTAGAAGAAATGGGATAATGATTCTGCCAAATCTTGGAAACAATGGTGGGGTCATTAAAGAAACTATCACTATATGTTTTCATTAGTCCGTTTAAACTAGATTTTGGATAACTTATATTAGATAACAATAACTTTTGAATAAATATTTGAAATATTATAAGTATATGATAACATAATATTATTTTGGAAGATTATAGATCATGTTGTATATGTAGAAATATATCCTTTCTCGGATACATGATGTGGAATTTAATCTAAAAAACATATATGTAGGAGTAATAAATATAAAAAATTCATGTCATACCTAACATGACTGTTACTTGGTACACAAATATGGGCCTTATTATGCACTTTTTTTACAGTCCTTATAGATATTCATGGGTTAATATACATTTTAATTTCAAACAATATTTATGGATTTTTAAATATTTTTATGATACAAATACATTCCCAATAAAACCATATTTTTTATTAGTATATATTCTATTCCTTGATTTTTCAATTTTATGATGATATCATTAGTTTTGGGATTATACCATATGTTTCATTAGAATATGATCTAATATATTATATTTCATGGAATATAATTACTGACTAACAGAAGGATTGAAAACCATAAAAACTCTATAATCCATATAGGGATTTACCACCTATAAATGCTAATAATGGTTTAGATTTTGTTATAGGTGGACGTAAAAATATATAACCATATTGGGAAGTTGAACCATTTTTTGATCAATAACCATTTCTATGTGGAGAGGATTACAAATCCACATGTCGTGTAATAATATTATAACTCCTAATGCATTAGAAAATTTAATCATTATATTGGACTAAAAATAATATTTTTTTCTTTCATATCGATTTTTTTCATTATAGAATGTATTTCATTCTATTGGATCTAATAAAATGAAAAAAAAAATTCATTTTATTTTCTGATCTCTCATGATATTTGGATAAATGGATGTTTTTAACAAAAAAACAATGGGTGATTTGGAATTATATAACATGGAATTTAAGGATTTTAAGAACCTATTATAGGAAAAATATTTCCCTCTAGAGCAATTATAATACATAGAGAGACAAATCATGAGTCAATAATAAAATATGACGTAAATGTTTCTATAAGAAAAGATAACATTACAATATCTTCAAGTCCTTTTATATATGTATACATAATCCAATTGGAGAGATTGATCATTTATTTTATGGGTTAAATCATGTTCTTAAAATGGAACTAGTTTACCAAACACTCTCATCATACTAAGACATAGTATCATGTGCAATCATTGAATATAATTAATAATACCTGACTTATGGATTCGAATAGAAGTAATGTAAGAAGATTATCGTAACGGGAAAATGGAAAATTTTAATATTAGAAAAAAGTATTTTTATAAATTAGATTATTATGGAAATAATCCCTTTGGATTATACATAAAGGGGATGTGATTTTTCATATTTTTTTGGAGAGGAATTACATCATATCAGGGAATTAATGGGTAATAAATAAACCAACAATTTCTGTAAAAAAGGATGGATAGAATTTTTTCTGGATGTAGATGGACTTCATCTTGAGTATAATGCCATTTTTTATCAAAGAAGACATGAAATGTCAAGGAAGTGTCAAGGAATAATTGAAAAAAAATCATTTTATAAGTATCAAAAATAAAACTCAACATTGTATTCTATAAATTGGACACATAATTCTTAAGAAAAAATAATGGATATAGAATATGTTTTCTAGAAGAAACAAATCATCAAATCGTGTTTGGGAATAATAAATAATGATCTAATCACAATGAGAAAAAAAGTTTATATAAATATGATGAAATCATAAGATTAATTGATATTCATTTTTTTCTAAAATCATATGTTGAGAACTTGTGAGGATTTCCTTATGGTGGAAATAGGGATAATCCGTGCTTCAATTCATATTCATGACTGGTTGAGAATATAGAATATAATGAATAAAAGAGAAGTTATAACACATTTTTATTATATTTCAGATGATGTTATGCTGATATTTATGGTAATCAATGTCTTTAAGGAAGTAATTCTTACAAAAAGATATTTGTGAAATAATGAAGATTCTATAGTTAATGATTTATGTTCATAGTACATTGATGTGAGAACCCCGAAAATTTTTTGTTAATAGATGGTATGTTTTTTTAGAAATATTAATATATGAAGATTCTCGTTTTCAGTTAGACAATTAATCCAAATTATATTAATTTTTAGAGAATAATGTTGGTTTTTTATTGTCTATTAGTATAATAATAAAAAATGGAAAGAAGCGAGAGGCAGTGTTCCACTGATCATCAGGGTAATACTAACATTGACCATCATATGAATTGGTGATTTTTTAAAACTAACCATAGGAATAATATTTTTTTTGGAGATTATAGTTACATATGAAAAATGAAATCAAATACTGGTTAACAACATACTCAACAATTTTTCTCCTAGATAAATATTTTATAATATTTTAAATTAGGAAAATAATTGAATAAGAACTCTAATTTTTAATTTTGAATTGGTTATATATTTATCATATTGAATTTGAAAAGATCTATCTGAGTGAACCAGATACTAATAGATAAATTCCATCCTAAAAATAGTAAATTTATTAGACATCGGTTAATTGGTATATTAAAAATATGGATTGGAAACATTGTTCAATAATGTCAAGGGGATTACTGATGTTTGAAGATGTTTTTTAGTGCAGGTTTTTTATAAGATCATATGAAGCAACATAGTGAGTAGATTTGTTTTACCAGATTGTGCAAAAAATCATAAGGATTGAAATTTTACATTTAGAATAATGAATATTTTTAAGTTGTGTGTTTTGAGTATCATAATGACAATTTGTATATTTATTCATACACACAATTTGTTTAGATCATCATAGATTATAAATCATAATTGAAATCAGAATTAGACAAAAGAATGTTATAGAATTCTGAAGTGACCTAATGTCATGATAATATTCAAAATGTTTTGAGATGAGTTAATAATAGATGAATAAGTAAACAATGTATCTAATGTTATAGGGAAATTGAATATTTGGTAAATATAATTAAGTTGGAATGTTTTCATGAATCCATCTTAATCAACTTTTGGGTTGCCTATAAATAGTAGATGTACTTTTTTACATTCTGACAAGGATGTACTGTTAAAGAGTGTAGGTGGTGCACTAGAATTTCTCTTGGGAAAGTGTTTCTAGATTGAGAGATTGTTGTAGAATATTTTTTATATAATGTAAAAAAAATAAAAGATAAATCATTTTAAAATTTTAAATTAACATATAGAAATAAGATAGTTATTTTTGGACAGTGGAAGAAGAAATTTAGTACTGTTTCTGCAATATTATGGCCAAGAAATATTATATTTGTGAAATGGTACTGGGAAAATAAGACTATGTCTTCTTAAAAAGAATAGAAGTTCTTTCCCTCTCCTAGGTAAGAATGTAATGAATTGGGTTTTAATAAATATACATTTGTAAATTTTTCAAATGATTTTGAAAAACATTATTACATAATCTTGTGCTATTTGAATTAAATAAATTAGTTTATTGAACATATTTCTACACAACTGTATGGGAATACAATACATGAATTATTCGATACAAATGTGATGTTTTATAATGGATTTTTTTGTATTGTAATATTTTTATACCATACCAAAGAAATATAAAATCATAGTGTGTAAGGAATATTTTCAATTCTTGTATTCGACAAGATGTGTACCTTATGTTTTTTATGCAGACAAAATATTCATTAATATACGGGTAATGTATTTAGAAATTATTGAAATATAAATTAAGAAATATAATTGATTGACCGCTCAGCATATAATTATAAATTAGATCATAGTTAGGTAATCTCAATTTGTATCAGTGAAAAGGGATCTCTTCAATTATTATTTATTGAATATTTTAAGATAAGTTGTGATATAGAGTCTGAATTGTGTAAACCGTGAAGGTATTCTTGCCCCAGATGGTAATAATTATAATATCTAAATGGAATAAATGTTTATTTATCTTATGTCTCATCGATATAATGTTCATGAAGCAGAAATATAAGGATTTTATTTTATTGATGATATAGTTATTCTTATATCTATTCATAATAAAAATGTTCACAATGATGGGTGATAAAAAATGAATTACTCTCTTCTATTTCTAGAAGTTTGTTTTAATTATTAAATGGTGTTTCCACTTCCAATTCTATTTTGAATAATTTTAAAAACATTTTTGAAGTAAATAGAGAAGTAAAAAAATGTATCGTATCTAGAGATTAAATTACAAATTCCTCATGATGGTTGAATAGTAATGAGCTGGTGAATTCCATAAAAAGTTAAACGAAATTGTTATTAATCTAATATTTCATGGTGATAATCTTGATGTGTAAGTAGTTATTGAAAATATCAGGGTATTTATTTCTAAAATTTTTTAAGAAAAAGTTTCTTAATTAGATGATAGATATTCTAAAACATTATATCTAGTTGATTTTCATTGTAATATCATATCTTATGATATTATAAGGTATAATTTTATTAATGGTAAAAAAAGTTGATTGTGAAATGCCTTTTTAAAAAACAAATATGGAAAAGTATAAGAAGGTTTTTTAGTAAGAATATATTACTGTCTTTGATTCTGAAAATTAGGTATGTAAAAACCACCATGAATTGTAATCCTTATTATGAAACAGTGTTATAATTGGTTCCTGAAATTATAATGTACAACATCTTTTGAAATTTTTTCAATTATAAGTCATTAGGCACATTTCCTATAAATGGTCCAAAAGAAAAAAATAATAGGATAGTGATGAAAATTAAATAATTATAAGAAGATAATGGAATAAATTTTGTGATAAGGCTAAAAAATATTCCAAAGGTAAATATAAGAAGTTCTTATAATATAAAAGAATCATATAATTTTCTAGATTTATGGAAGGATAAGATAGTGAAGTTGAATATGAAGTGTCTATTTTAATTTTTGGTGAGAATAATTTCAATGAAATAGTTATCAATCAAGATTTTGGATGAATCATTTATGATAAAGAATAAATTCAATAATAATCTCATATGAAAAATGAATTTAATGAATTTATGAAAAAAATTGTAATGATTGAGAATAAATAAGGAATTTTAAAATTGAAAATTCCTTAATAGAAATTTATTAATTTTTTTATATTGAGAATTTAAATATGCTAGAAGAAACTATTTGAATTAATAAATAATGTTAGAAAAAAAATATTCTTAACAAGAATGAGTACGTAATACTGATGGAAGAATATGAAGACTTGAATCATTTTCAATTAAGAATTTATAAAGATGTTCTAATGGATTAATGTTTTAATGAACTCCATATATGAAGTTGGTGAAGGATCTGGAATGAATAAAATTAAGAAAGACACACAAATGTTACATTCAATGGTTAAAAATAGTTCAGAAGTTGTTTCTAAGATGAATAATTTTGGTAATGTAATTGATGTGGAAAAAATCAACAATGTAGAGAAGTAATAAGTTTTAAAAAAATTTGATTCCGAAATGGATTCTGAAACATCAGGTTTTATTACTGTTGAAATAAATATTGATCTAAATTAAATGGTTTAGATTTATAATAGTAAATTTGGTGGAAAAAAATTATAATAAGAATGACAAGAAAGTTATTGAGAACAATGCTCACAATTCTAGAACATATAGAAGTTATAAATTCAAATATTATTTCTATAGTTATTGCAGCAATTTTGGTTGATTCAGACATATGGAAAATATGTTTCTAAATAATCACAAACATTACTATTAATCAAAACTATATAGAAGTCATTACTTGAGGGGAAGTTAATCATCTTAGTTGATGAATACTGGGAATGTTGTTCGGAGGAATTCATAAAATGATGTTCATAATGAACCTAAGTAGGTTGACATAAAATATGAAAATAGTTCTGACCCCTTTAAGTTATTTTTAAAAATTCTAAACATTATGTAAACATTGAAAATAGGATTTTTAATTTTCTTACCTCCAAAAAAAGTTTGTTATAAATTCTCGATATCTAGATCTAAAACAATCAAATCGAATGAAAAATATCTTATTGTTGAAACCACTCTCAATGTTACAAATGGAGAACAAATTTGGATTCCTGATTGATGGTGTTATTATCAACTGATAGGATACTTAAAATACTTAAACAAATGTGAATTAAGACAAATATGTAACACAGACATTTATAAATGATGAATCACTCATCATAAAATTTGTTAGAACATCAATTATTTGGAATGAAAATTTGAAATCTAAGAAGTCCTTCTATGTTGATGGGACGAAACAACGTATTATATGTGTTTCAAAAAATTATTATGAGGGTAAGAAATTAATTATAAGAATATTTGGATTTTTTTGAAGAGTGGGGAATATTTATTTTTATATTCACGTGAGAATTTTACTAAAAGATTTATTTTTTCAAATTTGGTGATGTAAAAACAATGATACTAAGGAATGGATGAAAAAAAGTAGTTGTTTAATAAAATTTTAGGGAACAATTTTCAATGAATTATGACCAATATATCAAAAAGTGATAGTTACTTTGATATTATTTAAATTTTATTGTGAAAATATTAGTCTGGAACTATTTTTCAAAAAGTAATAATTACAATCTATGTGCATAAAATATCTGCCATTTTTAAAAACACCCCCAAGAACATATCCACTGTTATATCTGTGAGACAATGAAAAAATAATAATTTAATTGGGATATGTATATCATTATATTAATTTATGATATTAATCACATTACATATCTTATTTATATGAAACACAATTTAGATTCTCAGAAAATGATTAAATGTTTCATGAGGAATTATAAAAAGGAATGTGTTTATTAAATAAAGAATTTGAGAATAGATGGTGGAGGGGAATATAAAATTAATGAATTTTAAATTTATCATTAGGAGCATGGAATGATTCTTGATTTTAGTACACGATATACTCCCCATAAAAATTCTTTTACGATAAGGAAAAATATATGTTTGGTGGAAGTGGGGAGAAATTTTTTTCATGAAGATGGTCTCCCTCATTAGTTTTGGTGGAAAGCCATGAGAACTTTTATTTGTATTCATAATTCATGTTTTCTAAGACCATCTTCCAAAAAACTCTATATGAAATGTTTCATGAGAAAACTACAAGTTTGAAATACTTAAGAGTTTTTGAAATACGTTCTACCTAACAAATAATAGAGGGAACATGGGAATGTTTGAGTAGAGTGGTTCATATTTATTTTTTCTAATCTATTGTATAGAAGAAATATAATATATATGATTCCAAAATAAAATGAAAATAAATATTGATTATTTTGATTTTAGTGTAAGTGGATATTTTGAGGAAGCTCCTAAGTAGACACTTGTTGATAAAGAATATAAGAAATATAATAACATTTTTATAACAATTCTGATAATGATACAAACAATTGTAATCCTACTCCAAAATAAGATTCAAACTAAGATATTTATAGAGATGAATACGAATCTCAAAAATAATATCCTAGGATGAGGAATAAATTTGAATCTCAAAATAAAATTGATGATCTACAAAAAAATGGTAAAACATGAATAACGTCAGAAGATATTACATATAATTAGTTTATTAAAATTTTGAAAAAAATATGTGAATGAAGCATTTAAACAGCTGGAATGTCTTCAATCCATGAATTTAGAGTTGGATCAAATACAGAATAATGGTACTTGAAAACTCATACCCATGATAGATATTAAAAATATTATTGGAAAAAAGTGGGTTTTTAGAAAAAGATGAATCAATATGGTGAAGTGATAAGAAATAGAAAATTATTATTGAGAAAAATATATTCACAGATTTAGGCATTTATTTTGATGTGACTTTTTATTTGGTATAAATAATAAAAAATTTAAGAAGCATTCATACTATTGATTCACAAAAATGAAAAAAATATTTCCAATTTATTTGAAATAAGAATTTCTAAAAGGTGATCTTGAATAAAAAATTAATATTGTACAAACAAGATCATTTGCTATTGGGAATGTTGAAGGTTATATGTGTATGTTAAAAAAACCTTTTATGGGATAAAACATTAACTGAGGGAATGTTATAAAAATTTTATACATTTTTAACAAATATTTTGTTTTTGAATGGAAGAGTTTAAGAATACATTATGTTGAATAATGTCATAAGTATTACCTCGTTATAATTGATTATATTAATGAAATTATCATTGTTAGGAATGATGAATGATCTTGAGAATGATATTCTAATGAGTTAAAAAGGTTTTTTGAGATGTCCATGATGGGGGAAAATGAAAAAATTTATTGTAAAAATAATCACTCAAAATAATATACATATATTTTGCTTTATCAATAAAGGTATACAATGGGACATCTTAATAATTTCATCAAGGAAAATTAAAATACATTTTCCCCAAACATTTCAGTGGTAATCATGTTTTTTTAAGACTTTGATAGTCAAGAGGATGACTCTAAGGATATTCTAATGCTAATAGGAAGTTTATTGTGTTTTAATTTCTCAAGACGTACCAATTCTTAAGATATTACATTATGTTCATCTTTTTAGATTTCTCCAAAATATGTGAATATATTAGCAGGAAAAATGATTCTCAGATATATCATAGGAAAAAAATGTTTAGAATCAGGTATGAAAGCTAAAAACTTATTGATGAGTAATCTATTTCCTGAGGTTACGTAGTATAGTTACTTAATTTTCTTTTTCGAAAAAAAAATCAAAATGGGGGGATTTTTGGGACCATGTTTGCTTGAATTTTGTTTGGAAGATGTAGTAGTTAGTTTTGAGTATGAAGACATTTGTTATCGAAGAAGAAAAAAATTTCGATGATGATTCAATTAGAAAAGAAGTTAATTAATATTGATTGTAGCAACAATATGAATCATCATTGTATTCCGAAAATCGGACTCATAATGCTGAAGAACGTCTAGTGGATTGAGAATAAGGTTATTTGATGAATTGGATCATTGTATCCATGTTGGTTTTAATAAGGAATGTTATAACCATAATGGGAATTAGATTATCAATTACTATAATTAAATATAATGATTATTTCTTCTTTCGATGGTTCTCAAAATCATAATATATTTGATGAACTTCTGCTCAATAGTTATGATGTAATGGGGGAGTAGCGATGCTTCAAATCTTATTCACGAATGGTTGAGAATAGAAAATTTGATTATGGAATGGGATGTTACAATATTTTATATTATAATTTTGATGATTTTATATTTATAATCAATGTAGTAATGACATGAATGAATGAATTCATAGATTCTATTGTTTGTGAAAGAAGTAAATCAGTTAAGTCAATAATTTCTGGTCTCAATCTGTTGGTGTGAGAACACCAAAAATAGAATTATTTAAATACTGGTTAGATTTTTTTGAATAATGACAATTCAAAATGATGGTTTTAAATCATAAAAATAACCCAATATATATATATATATTTATATCTATATCTATATAGAATTATTTCAGTGGTTGGTTATTGACTTTTGGTTTGAAAATTAGAAAATGAATGAAGATGCTGCTAACACCAAACATCAGACACAATTTTCCACCAATCATTGAAGTAATATTGATATTGATTAACACATGAATTGACTACTACAAAAGGAAATGGGAGGCATCATGGTTTATTTGGGAGATTCTAGTTACCATTGAAAAAATAAATTTCATAATAATCAATAATATAGTATTCCATTTTCATTTAGATCAACAGTTGATTGTATTTTCAATTGTGTCAAGAATGATAGAATAACTCTGATGTGTTGTTTTCAATTTGGTCAAGATTTATCGTATTGTAGGTGAAATTTATCCATCTAATTGAAGTAGGTATTGACACATTAGTTATGTCCTCACACTGATAAATTCATTGTACTCAGGGTAATTTGTATGCATAAAAGTATGAAATGTGAAATTCATGAATAACAATCCTGGGTAGTATTGGTATTTGGAGAATTTTTTGACTAAGGTATTTTTTATTAGTTGATATGAATCCTCATAGTGAGTATATTTATATTAATATATTGTTTGGTGTATCAGAATGATTACTTCATTACATATAGTATGGTGTATTATATTTTTTAGGTTGTTCTAAACATTATAATGAGAAACATTCTATTTTCTCTTATACATAGTTCGTTTGGAGAATCGTATTTGAATTGAAAATCATACTGAAGAATGATAAGGATGATTGAAGAGATCTGATGTAATTAGATAATTTGATAATGTTTGATTGGAGTTAATAAGAACTTAAGAACGAATTATGTGTTTGATCTTCAATGGAAATTGATCATTCAAGAGTTATTTTTTGATGGGGAATGTTTTCCATAATCCCTACTAAACCACTTTGGTTCACCTAAAAATTGTAGAGATACATTTTTTTAACATGAATGTACTATAGAAAGGGAGATGGTGAGGTGTCAGAATTTATACAGAGAAAGAGATTCTATATTAAGCTATTCATTGGTATCTTCTCTGGATAGAGATAAAATGGAGAAGAGACAATATCATATTTAGTTTCTGTAATTGGACATATCAATCAAATCAGGATTTCCATAATGAGGCGGAAGAAGTTATAGAATCATAAAGTACTATTTGGGCAAATCAATATTATTATATTGACCAATCAAATTGGAAATCGTACATGGATAATTGGACAGAGTATCCATAAAATGTATAGGATATCATACATTCTACTTGGTAAGAATGTAATGAATTGATTTTAAATGATTATAATTTTGTGAAAATTGATTAGGTATCACAAAAATTGTATTACATAATTTCATAGTTGTCAATGAAAATGTTCCATTTTATCGATCATAATGCCGCACAAATGTAATTTCATATCATACATATTGTATTCCATGGTAATTCATTTTTTCTAGGGTATTGAAAGGTGTTGTGTTGGTTCAAAACCATACCAATGATGTAACTACTATTATTGATTACGAAACAAATTTAATTGTTTGTCTTATGTGTTTTTGTGATATTGGTTTTCAATAGTGTATTAACAAGATTTATAGGTTGTTTCAAAAAATTTGTTATGTAAAAAAGAACATATATTATTGATTCACAGCTCCCCATCTCAGGGATACTTAGATCATAGATGGGTAGTAAATAAATATTTATTGTTTCAACTATAAGTAAATAGGGTTATACACATATTATTTACCTAAGAATCATTGGAATATAGCACAAAATATTCATTGAGATCAAGATAATGTTTAGGTTGTCACTATAGATGAAGAGAAATAATTATATAGATTTGTTTTGTATTCAAGTGGAATTTTATTAAAAATATTTATCAATGATATAGTCATTATATGAATCATTAAACATATAATGGTAGTTATTCATCTTTATATCTTTTTGGATTTGAGAACATATTATGAATGGTAACAAGTAAAGTGATTCATTTTAATGTTGATATTTTTTAAAAAACATTGTTTTTTTGGATGATAATCCAAGTTGTGTACTCCTTTATTATAAAATAATGACATAGGTTTTTATGGGAAATTGTTGATTACCATAAAATTGGCGAGGGGTTTAAAAGATATTATTTTAATTTCAATAGTTTAATACATTTTTCAATTGATGGAATATATTTCAAAATATGATATTTTATTTTACTAAGACAAATAGTTTTTATTATAGTTTTATAATGATAATGGTATTATCAAATTAAATTGGTGACATTAAAGTGACAATATATTGTTTGGGTATGTATACATTATATTTATTTGCCAAATTTAGTGAGGTTTCGTCTAATGTTTTTGGACATTGAATTTGTTTAGAAATTTGTTTAGTCTTTTTGTACTTAAAAACGGATTAATTTTACCCATGAGGTTATTTATGTGGTTTTATAAATTAAGGTATTATTTGAAGACTCTTGTTAACAATTTTGGTCTTAGAATATATCTAGAGATAAGAAGAATGAATTTTCAGAATTTAACGGATCATATGACTTGTTAAAAGATTATTACAAGGCCTTAAGATTAAAAAAAATCATATCAGATATTCATTTATTAGATCATGTAATGAATTTTAAATATATCAATGAAAAAAAATGATTATATTCTACTTCCATGATATCTTTTGTGTATATTTATTTCTATCATTTATCATAATAATAAAATAATACATATACTCTAAGAAAAAGTACCTTCATACTTATTTTTTATCCTTTTTCCTCTATATCTAATTATTCATATACATTTCTCACTAATCAATGATTTATATATGTATGAATGTTAAATTTTTTATATCAATAAATTTCTTGTGATGATTGATATCTATCACTCCCCCTATTTATTTATGTTCTTATTCCATGATAATAAAATCAATTAAAACAAATGTTTTCCTATATTAAAACCTACTCATGTGATATTCCATATTAACTAAATATATCAAATTCCATATTTGGAGAATATGTTTTATTTAACATTTTTGTAATATGCGTTTACAAAAAAGTATTTTAAAATTTTAAATACTTTATTATGTAGATCAATAATAAATTATGAGGACAAAATATATTTACTGAGTGGTAGAATGCAATACCCCAAGATAATAAATGACGAAAATTGGATTTGATAGCAGAGATTTCATGAAAAACCAATCAGAAATGATAATATAATACAAAAAGACCTTAAAATGTGTTTATTTTAAAATAAAATATTGTTTTGATAGCTTGTGTTACACACAACCCTGAGTATTAAAGAAAAACTACATGTATTAATATTATTATTTAGATAATACTATTATATACTAAACATAAATCATAGATATATGATTAGGATTAGATAATATTTAAAATTTATATAAAAATTTTTTAGTTAGTTAAAATACACTAATAAGTAGTTAGTTAATTTTTGGTAAATCCTTTTTGTTCTTCGAAAAGAAAATTTCTCAAAAATGATTATTATTACTTTTTGTGAACATACATTTTAATAAAATAAATAAAATTTTAAAAACAATATATTTAATAACGGAACTTATTTATGGAATAAACATTTCAAAATATTCTTGCGGTGATGTTTTTGGGTTTATATGGAAATAATACTTTTTCTATGAATTGTTTTAAATACATGTTTTTATTGAAAATAAATTTTCATTTAAGGAATTTATTTTCAATAATATATCCTGAAATTGGTTTTAGAATTAATTATAGACCAAATATATGTATAAATAAATATAATCTTTGAAATTAGTTTATTGGAATGAATCTTGTATTAATTTTTAAAATAAAAACTTTTTAATATTTAAAATGTTATTTTTTTGAATGTACGATTTTTCATCGCTTATACATGTTTAATTTAATATTAAATTTACCCATTTATTTGAATATTATTTAAAAATAAAGACTCATTTTTAATAGTCATTATTAATATTATCTAATAAATTCATCATAATTTTTAACCATAATTAATAGTAAAAATAGTAAAATGTGATTACTATAGTTATGGTAAAAAATTGTTTACCGGTCGTTAAAATAAAAATATTAATGACTAAAAAACACAATAATGTTTAATTATTATTTTCTGTCCATATTTAAACATTATTTATTATATTGTTCAACAATTTCCCATTTTTGATAATTGCATCATATTAAAAATATTGTTATCACTTTTTATTTTATAAGATTTATTGTGTGTCATGTCCACAATATATAAAAGGCCACAACCTCCCATACACTGTTAACAAATACAAAGACCTATAGAATTTAAAATCACAGTACAAGTATAATACTTAATTATATCCCCACATCTTGGAGTATATATATTTATTATGAAACCCTGAGATTGTTGATTTATGTATAAACAAAAATGGGTTCTCCAAAGAGGAGGTAAAACTATTAATGTTAATAACAATTTTATTACACATTCCACCTCTATTTAATATTTATATAATTTTAAAATATATTAAAAACATTATTATTTATATACCAAGACTTTATCATATTAAATTAAAAACCGATATCCCTCTATACTTTTATAAAATGGAAAAATATACTATCAATCATGTGTGTGGTGGAAAACAACTTTGCAAATAGATGCCATTCGTTTTCCATAACCAGCTTTCAGGTTAATATATAATGATTTTTTTAAAATATTTATTGGTTATTTATAAAACTAATATACTACATTGATAAATATATCACATAAATCTTTTATATTCCATTATATTTCTATTATCTAATAAATTCACTCGTGTGTATGGTCAACTACCGCATCACGAATTGATGTGATTTGTTTTTCCCTTATGTTTTACAGAGAAGGTATTGTGGATAAAGTTAACGAACATAGTTGATATTGTTTACCAATATTTAATTCTGAATATATAATATCCATATAACTTCCAAACTTCCAAACCAATGGAACAAAATAACATCACGTGTGCATACCTATGGATACTGACTCCATATTGTGATGTGAAATGGTACTCATTTTATTTATACATGTCTATTAATAATGATCTATATTATTAATATAAATGTAATATATGACATAAAATTTATTATTTAGTAGGGAATTAATACATATTTTCCTTTCCTTACATCTATAAAGAAATTAGAAACAACAGTCATGTGTATGCGCAGCATACCGTGTCCATGAATAGTGCATGAATTATCTTTAACATTAATGGATTAATATAAATTCATATAAAAAATATATATATGATATTTATGCAATTTCATACATTATATATATTATGTAACAACAATCATGTTAAATTTATAGAAAATTAAAAATCATAACATATAATGAAGCGATGTTTTTATTAACCAAAACGTAATTTTAAAAATAAATTGTTAATAAATTTTTCATAAAAGTTATTAAGTAAATAATACATGGATTGATATATATATATATGTATGGTTTTGTAAAATATTTATATTATACATATATATATAATAAAATAGATTTTAATGTATGCAATGGATGTCAAACATTTGGTAAGGATTTCTTATCTAACTTTTACTTCCATGAGACATATTCCATAATAATCAATTATTTCTTTTTTGTGATTTATAAAAATTTCCATTGATGTGTAATTTCAATAATACCATTATATTCATGATATTAGGAGTTTAATTGCATGATAATTTTTTCAGGGGTCTTAAGATTCATAAGGTACCCAAGTGGTAAGGTTTAATTTTAATGTCATCATTATTAGAGAATGTTTATATATAAGTCTCACATAGGGAACTTTTTTTTATTTATTTATTAAATTTTATTTAATTTAATATTCTAATTTTCTATTTATTTTTTCAATTAATATTAAATTTTCCTATCTTTGGTACTTATAATTCTTGAGAAGACGATTTTAATAAAATGTGACTTCATTTCTATCTTAAATCGATAATAATTTTTCTATAAATCAATGATTCGTATAAAATATTTAAAAAATATTTAATAACTATGATTGTTAAATGTAATTTTTAAAAGTTATTTTATTTTTATAAAAATAATTTAAATCTAAAATTCTTATAATTTTTTAAATATGGTTATTTTCACTTATCATACATGAATGTGAAAGAAATATTTTTTTATGAAATACATAGTGTGTATATAATAAACCAGCATCATTACCACTCATTTAAATGAAGAAACAATTACATTTTTATAAGGTTCATTTTGCAAAAAATTATATTCCTAAAATTATATTTTTTTTTACTTATTCAAATTAATATTTAAATATAAAATTGATATTTCATAAGGATTTTTTTGATATCTAATTTTTAAATTTATATTAATCAACATTAAAAAAATTATTTAACCTTTTAATAAATAGAATATGATTCAATGATTATATACTCTTTATTTATATGAATGGTTTCTAACAATTTTAACAAGGTATGTAATATTTTCATGCCATTATCTATATTACTCTCCAATACAATGTCCAGAAGGCCTTCAATATTTATTAATTTTGATAATCCACTATTAAAGGGGTTAGGTAGAACCCTTACAATTTTCTTAGGCGTAATTATTACAATTCTCGTAGGCCTTAGAAGATTTCTTTTTTTATAGGCTTCAAATATTACATACAACCCAGACTAATGACTTGGAACTCCTTGCCCCTATCTTATTCATTGTGAAATCATCTTTCCACCATTGCAGGGCTATTCAGGTAGGCTTTCCCATTCATGCACAGCCTTGTCCCAATGGCAAGTTCCATACCCTCTCATTCTTGCAATCCATGTAGCTTCTGTTGTGGTGAAATCACCTTTCTCATCCTCTTGTAGATCTTATTCCTTGTCGGATTTTTGGTTTGCATCTTCACATAAGGTGGCCCGAAGGACTTGAGGGGGCCAGAAGGCCTTACTGACCGAAAGGCATGGGTGTCTCGAAGGCCTTAAAGGACATGGGGACCAAATCAGTGGCTTGAAGGCACAAACAGAGGAAAATTCCGAGCTGCTATAGTGTAAAACAGTGCCTACTACATCACCGTCTACAGTACTGCATAGTTCCCGCTACAATAATTGCTACAGTACTACAACAAAACTTCTACATTTATACTACAGTACCACAGAAATTTTCCCCATACCTGGAATTGATCCTGTGTCACCTGGATGTACTTAAGAGTCCTCACCAACCCAACTGAGGCACATGTGCATTATCTATATTACTCTGAATGCTTTGGATTATTATTTTTTTGATTGGGGAATGTATTAATATTTTACTTTCCAATCTTTTCAATAACAATGTTTAGTATTATTATCATTCATACCATTTATATGAAGAATACATTTGATTTATTATGTGATGAATGGGACTTTCTATATCCCCTCGATACATATGTATGTCTCATGAGACGATATTGTTTGTATTTTTTCATGAGGGATTACCAATTTTTTATGATGTCTTATAATGAGGCCCAGATGGTATATATTTTCTGGAACAATGTCTTAACTACATGATTTTTAGGTTTTACATTATGCATTCCATCATTATTATAAAAATGTATTGATTCCATGTGTTTATTCAATTACATATAATTTCAGTGGAAGCGAATCATGATCATGTGATTATGTATGTGGAATTATTTGTTCATAATTCATTCCTACCATATTATTCATCATATTCATATTATTTATTAAATAGTATTCATTATAGTTATTTTCATTGTAATATCATTATACCTTATTTATTTATTAAATATTTTACTATTTGCAACATATACAAAGAATTATATCTCATCACATTCTTATAATTAATCTACCCAAGGACATGAGGTTGTTTTTATAATTGATATAATGGATTCAATAAGGGTAATAGTGGAATTTTTAAATAAAATAGTACTTTTTATTTTATATTTTTAAATTTAAATTACATACCTGTATATATATAGTTTACCACCAGTACTATACTATTTTATCCTTTTCGATGTTATCACCTCTATATAAAAAAATATAAAAATGAAACCATTGAATATGGGCTATGAGATTCGAGGCCTTTACTACTATTACATCGATAGATGTTATCTAGTGTTGAATTTTTACTAGGTATGTAGTGGTACATAACATTGAATCGTTGTGTAGGATATCACATTGCATTTCCCCATTCTCAATTTTCATTGTACCACGTGTGTTGGAATGACAAGTTATATTAATGAATGATTTGTTAAAATTTATATGAATATTTTTATTATATTATGATATACTAGTGAATTTTATATGTAATATTATTTATACATGTAATTGAATTCAATTTGGATAGAGAATCATGTAATTTGGTTTCATTCCACAATAAATCTTACTACCTCCCATTTCATTATGGGGTTACCTCAATACTTATTCTTAACCTCTACCATATTAAATTTGGAAGTAGATATTTCACGTATTAGTTAAGATGTTACACTCTTATAGAGAGCCTATGGATCCAAAACATGACATTAAGACACTAGGTACAATATATAAAAGGGAAAACTAGTAAAATGAAATTGATGTAATAGATTATATTTATATTCATATTTATCAAGGTCTATAAGTATGTAGAATAACCAATATGCTCATACGTTTCACCAGCACCTAAAGACTATATTTTTATCATCTAATATATCCACAAAATAGATTTCATGAATTAGTGAGTAAAAATATATTTTATGAACATCCTACCTACTTGATCACATCAAATGTAACAACATGTGCATGCAATGAGAAATGTGTGAAAAATTAAAGAGTAAAAATATGTGAAAAATATCATTGACTAATTTAACATGTGAAAATATAATATAATTTAAAATATGCATATAAAAATCATTAAAATATATAATATTACATATTCATTCAGAAAAAAATTATGATATAAATAACCACCAATGTTAAAGGATGTTATTTTGAAACAATTTCCACAACGTTTATCATATATATTATTTTATCGATATGTATTAATGTTTTTTATATTTAATTGGGGGTTTGAAATAATTTAAACCATTATTAACATAGTTTAGGAATAAGCCATTCAGTTATGAGGGATGAAACCTTCCATATATCCACCATGGTTGGTTTATAACATGGTATCCATATCTCCACGTTCTTTGACAACATATTTAAATAATTAGGTATACATATAGCACAACTCATTTTATAAAATTGAAAAGATACAAAAAACCTAATATAGTGTTTTAAGTTTCACAAAAGAGTTTGTATTTTTTTGTTACTGAGATTCATGAAATCATATTACAATGAAAAAATAACATATATCATATCAAAAATTTATGCGAATAAAAAATACTATTGAATTATCCATAGTGTTTAGATAATTCACAACTCTAACAATATCCACAAAGATTCAATGACTTTTATATAAACATTCAAAAATTTATTTCATTCATAAAATTGATTAGAAGTATTCCCCTATATCATATATCCAAATTGTTTTTTTGTACTACTATCTTAATTGAAAAATATCATATAAAACTATTTTTAATAAAATTTAATTACAAATAATAAATTCAAATATTTGTTTTTATATACCTATACATATCAATCCCACAATCCATATAACATATGGGTTAATCATTACCAATGTTAATTAATTAGATAATATTATATACATCATCCATTAAATAATTCATGAATATAATATATATATCTCAATATAATTAGAGTATGTCTCTAATAATTACTGAACTCATTTATTAGTCAATATAGCCTTCTATATTATCTAATTATCCCAATAGATATAAATCCTAGAATATGAATAATTCCGATTATTGGAAATTAATTAACATTAAAATTAATTTCAAAATTTTAATATTATATCAATAATAATTTAGGATATGTTGTCATCTAAAAAATATTATCTATATTAATTAATTTTCACATTGTATCCAATAAATTAATTTTTTCACCAATAATATTGTGGATGATAAAATAAGAAATAATGTCATAGTTTTTATAATACATAAAATAAAATAATTATTAACTATATTTTTTTTAAATACTCTTTATCTATTATGATTCACCATATATTTCTCAAATTATTTGATTCATTAATCAGATGTGATTTTTTTCGATTACATTGAAAATATTAAAAAAAATTAATAGAAATAATATACCATCAATGTATAGGTGCATCAATTTTCCTATAAATTAGCCTCAGTTTTTTATTAACTCTAATTAAAGAATATATCATTCCAATTATAATATTTATCGTTAAATTAAAAAATAATCCTAAATTTAATTAATTTTTTAATACATTCCAAACATTCTCCTTACTATAAAAAATCATTCATATTGAGATTGAATTGTGTATATATCCCATATTTTTAATATTTATATATCATTTATATAAAAATATTATTTAATTTATATACAAAACCCATATTTATATTGTCGATAATAATTTATTATGATGACTAAAATAATATATTAATATTTGATGATTTAAGAGACATAATGAATATACTTATTTTACCACGATATTCTTAAATTATACATAGATTATAATAATTGTTTTTTTAAATAAAATTAATAATATAAATCATTTAATTAATATAAAAAGGAATGTGTTTATTCAATGAAGAATTTGAGAATAGATGGTGGAGGGGAATATAAAATTAATGAATTTGAAATTTATCATTAGGAGTATGGAATGATTCTTCATTTTAGTACACCATATACTCCCCATAAAAATTCTTTTACGAAAAGGAAAAATATAAGTTTGGTGGAAGTGGGGAGAAATTTTTTTCATGAAGATGGTCTCCCTCATTAGTTTTGGAGGAAATCCATGTGAACTTTTATTTTTATTCATAATTCATGTTTTCTAAGACCATGTTCAGAAAAACTCTATAAGAAATGTTTCATGAGAAAACTACAAGTTTGAATTACTTAAGAGATTTTGAAATACGTTCTTCCTAACAAATAATAGAGGGAATATGGGAATGTTTTAGTAGAGTGGTTCATATTTATTTTTGCTAATCTATTGTATAGAAGAAATATAATATATATGTTTCCAAAATAAAACGAAAATAAATATTGATTATTTTGATTTTAGTGTAACTAGAAATTTTGAGTAAGCTCCTAAGTAGACACTTGTTGATAAGGAATATACGAAATATAATAAAAAATTCTATAACAATTCTGATAATGATACAAACAATTGTAATCCTACTCCAAAATAAGATTCAAACTAAGATATTTATAGAGATGAAGACGAATCTCAAAAAAAATATCCTAGGATGAGGAATAAATTTGAATCTCAAAATAAAATTGATGATCTACATAAAAATGGTAAAACATGAATAACGTCAGAAGATATTACATATAATTAGTTTAATTCGAATTTTGAAAAAAATATGTGAATGAAGCATTTAAACAGCTGGAATGTCTTCAATCCATGAATTTAGAGTTGGATAAACTACATAATAATGGTACTTGGGAACTCATACCCATGATAGATATTAAAAATGTAATTGGAAAAAAGTGGGTTTTTAGAAAAAGATGAATCAATATGGTGAAGTGATAAGAAATAGAAAATTGTTATTGAGAAAAATATATTCACGTATTGAAGGCTTTTATTTTGATGTGACTTTTTATTAGGTATAAATAATAAAACATTTAAGATGCTTTCATACAATTGATTCAAAAAAATGATAAAAAAATATTTCCAATTTATTAGAAATAAGAATTTCTAAAAGGCGATCTTGAATAAGAAATTTATATTGTACAAACATGATCCTTTGCTATTGGGAATGTTGAATGTTATATGTGTATGTCAAAAAAACATTGTATGGGATAAAACATTAACTGAGGGAATTTTATAAAAATTTTATACATTTTTAACAAATATTTTTTTTTGAATGGAAGAGTTTAAGAATACATTATGTTGAATAATGTCATAAGTATTACCTCTTTATAATTGATTATATTAATGAAATTACCATTGTTAGGAATGATGAATGATCTTGTGAATGATATTATAAAGAGTTGAAAATGTTTTTTGAGATGTCCATGATGGGGGAAAATGATAACATTTATTGTAAAAAAATCTCTCAAAATAATATACATATATTTTTCTTTATCAATAAAGGTATACAATGGGACATCTTAATAATTTCATCATAGAAAATTAAAATACATTTTCCCCAAAAATTTCAGTGGTAATCATGTTTTTTTAAGACTTTTATAGTCAAGAGGATGACTCTAAGGATATTCTAATACTAATAGGAAGTTTATTGTGTTTTAATTTCTCAAGATGCAACAATTCATAAGATATTACATTATGTGCATCTTTTTAGATTTCTCCAAAATATGTGAATATATTTGAAAGAAAAATGATTCTCAGATATATCATAGGAATAAAATGTTTAGAATCAGGTATGAAAGCTAAAAACTTATTGATGAGTAATCAATTTCCCGAGGTTACATAGTATAGTTACATAATTTTCTTTTTTGAAAAAAAATCATAAGGGTGGGATTTTTGGGACCATGTTTGCTCGAATTTTGTTTGGAAGATGTAATAGTTAGTTTTGAGTATGTAGTCATTTTTTATCAAAGAAGAAAAAAATTTCAATGATGATTCAAATTAGAAAAGAAGATAATTCATATTGAGTGTAGCAACAATAAGAATCATCATTGTATTCAGAAAATCAGACTCATAATGTTGATGAACGACTATTGGATTGAGAATAAGGTTATTTGATGAACTGAAACATTATATCCATGTTGGTTTTAATAAGGAATGTTATAACCATAATGGGAATTAGATTATCAATTACTATAATTAAATGTAATGATGATTTCTTCTTTCGATGGTTCTCAAAATCATAATATATTTGATGAACTTCTGCTCAACAGTTATGATGTAATGGGGGAGTAGCGATGCTTCAAATCTTATTCACGAATGGTTGAGAATAGAAAATTTGATTATGGAATGGGAAGTTACAATATTTTATATTATAATTTTGATGATTTTATTTTGATAATCAATTTAGTAATGACATGAATGAATGAATTCATAGATTCTATTTTTTGTGAAAGAAGTAAATCAGTTATGTCAATAATTTCCGGTCTCAATCTGTTGGTGTGAGAACACCAGAAATAGAATTATTTAAATACTGCTTAGATTTTTTTGAGTCATGACAATTCAAAATGATGGTTAAGTCAGAAAAATAACCCAATATATATATATATATTTATATCTATATCTATATAGAATAATTTTAGTGGTTGTTGATTGTCTTTTGGTTTGAAAATTAGAAAATGAATGAAGATGATGCTAACACCAAACATCAGACACAATTTTCCACCAATCATTGAAGTAATATTGATATTGATTAACACATGAATTGACTACTACAAAAGGAAATGGTAGGAATCATGGTTTTTTTGAGAGATTGTAGTTACCATTGAAAAAATAAATACATAATAATCAATAATATAGTATTCCATTTTCATTTAGATCAACAGTTGATTGTATTTTCAATTGTGTCAAGAATGATTGAATAACTCTGATGTGTTGTTTTCAATTTGGTCAAGATTTATCGTATTGTAGGTGAAATTGATACATCTAATTGAAGTAGGTATTGACACATTAGTTATGTCCTCACACTGATAAATTCATTGAACTCAGGGTAATTTGTATGCAGAAAAGTATGAAATGCGAAATTCATGAATAACAATCCTGCGTAGTATTGGTATTTGGAGAATTTTTTGACTAAGGTATTTTTTATTAGTTGATATGAATCCTCATAGTGAGTATATTTATATTAAAATATTGTTTTGTGTATCAGAATGATTATTTTTTTACATATTTTATGGTGTATTATATTTATTAGGTTGTTCTAAACATTATAATGAGAAACATTCTATTTTCTCTTATACATAGTTCGTTTGGAGAATCGTAATTGAAGTCTAAATCATACTGAAGAATGATAAGGATGATTAAAGAGAGCTGATGTAATTAGATGATTCGATAATGTTTGATTGGAGTTAATAAGATCTTAAGAACCCAATGATGTGTTTGATCTTTAATGGAAATTGATCATTCGAGAGTTATTTTTTGATGGGGAATGTTTTCCATAATCCCTACTAAACCACTTTGGTTCACCTAAAAATAGTAGAGATACATTTTTTTAACATGAATGTACTATAGAAAGGGAGATGGTGAGGTGTCAGAATTTATACAGAGAAAGAGGTTCTATATTAGGTTTTTCATGGGGATCTTCTCTGGATAGAGATGAAATGGAGATGAGACAATGTCATATTTAGTTTCTGTAATTGGACATATCAATCAAATCAGGATTTCCATAATGTGTTAGAAGAAGTTATAGAATCATAAAGTAATATTTGGGCAAATCAGTACTATCATATTGACCAATGAAATGGGAAATCGTACATGGATAATTGGACTGATTATCCATAAAATGTATAGAATATAATACATTCTACTTGGTAAGAATGTAATGAATTGATTTTAAATGATTATGATTTTGTGAAAATTGATTAGGTATCACAAAAATTGTATTACATAATTTCATAGTAGTCAATGAAAATGTACCATTCTATAGATTATAATGCTGCACAAATGTAATTTCATATCATACATATTGTATTCCATGGTAATTCATTTTTTCTAGGGTATTGAAAGGTGTTGTGTTGTTTCAAAACCATACCGATGATGTAACTACTATTATTGATTACGAAAGAAATTAAATTGTTGGTCTTATGTGTGTTTGTGATATTGGTTTTAAATAGTGTATGAAATAGTTAACAAGATGTATAGGTTGTTTAAAAAAATTTGTTATATAAAAAAGAACATATATTATTGATTCACATCTCCCCCTCTCTGGGATACTTGGATCATAGATGGGTAGTAAAAAAATATTTATTGTTTCAACTCTAATGAAATAGGGTTATACACATATGATTTACCTAAGAATCATTGGAATATAGCACAAAATAGTCATTGAGATCAAGATAATGTTTAGGTTTTTACTATAATTGAAGAGAAATAATTATATAGATTTGTTGTGTATTCAAGTAGAATTTTTTAAAAAATATTTATCAATGATATAGTCATTATATGAATCAGTAAACATATAATGATAGTTATGCATTTTTATATCTTTTTTGATTTTAGATCATATGATTAATGGTAACAAGTAAAGTGATTCATTTTAATGTCGATATTTTTTTAAAAAACATTGTTTTTTGGGATGATAATCCAAGTTCTGTACTCCTTTATTATAAAATAATGACATAGGTTTTTATGGGATATTATTGATTTCCATAAGATTGGTGAGGGGTTTAAAAGATATTATATTCATTTCAATAGTTTAATATATTTTTCAATTGATGGAATATATGTGAAAATATGATATTTTATTTTACTAAGACAAATAGTTTTTATTATAGTTTTATAATGATAATGGTATTATCAAATTAAATTGGTGACATTAAAGTGACAATATATTGTTTGGGTATGTATAAATTATATTTATTTGCAAAATTTAGTGACATTTCGTCTAATGTTTGTGGACATTGAATTTGTTTAGAAATTTGTTTAGTCTTTTTGTACTTAAAAAAGGATTAATTTTACCCATGAGGTTATTTATTTGGTTTTATAAATTAAGGTATTATTTGAAGACTCTTGTTAACCATTTTGGTCTTAGAATATATCTAGAGATAAGAAGAATGAATTTTCAGAATTTAACGGATCATATGTCTTGTTAAAAGATTATTACAAGGCCTTAAGATTAAAAAAAATCATATCGGATATTCATTTATTAGATCTTGTAATGAATTATAAATATATCAATGAAAAAATGATTATATTCTACTTCCATGATATCTTTTGTGTATATTTACTTCTATCATTTATCATAATAATAAAATAATACATATACTCTAAGAAAAAGTACCTTGATACTTATTTTTATCGTTTTTCCTCTATATCTAATTATTCATATACATTTCTCACTAATCAATGATTTATATATGTATGAAAGTTAAATTTTTTAGATAAATAAATTTTTTGTGATGATTGATATCTATCACTCCCCCTCTTTATTTATGTTCTTATTCCATGATAATAAAATCAATTAAGACAAACGTTTTCCTATATTAAAACCTACTCATGTGATATTCCATATTAACTAAATATATCAAATTTCATATTTGGAGAATATGTTTTATTTAACATTTTTGTAATATGCGTTTACAAAAAAGTATTTTAAAATTATAAATACATTATTATGTAGATCAATAATAAATTATGAGGACAAAATATATTTTCTGAGTGGTAGAATGCAATACCCCAAGATAATAAATGACGAAAATTTGATTTGATAGCATAGAATTCATGATTAACCAATCAGAAATGATAATATAATACACAAAGACCTTAAAATGTTTTTATTTTAAAATAATATATTCTTTTGATAGATTGTGTTACACAAAACCCTGAGTATTAAAGAAAAACTACATGTATTAATATTATTATTTAGATAATACTATTATATACTAAAAATAAATCATAGATATATGATTAGGAATAGATAATATTTTAAATTTATATATAAATTTTTTAGTTAGTTAAAATACACTAATAAGTAATTAGTTAATTTTTGGTAAAGCCTTTTTGTTCGTCGAAAAGAAAATTTCTCAAAAATGATTATTATTACTTTTTGTGAACATACAATTTAATAAAATAATTAAAATTTTAAAAACAATATATTAAATAACAGAACTTATTTATGGAATAAACATTTCAAAATATTCATGCGGTGATGTTTTTGGGATTATATGGAAATAATACTTTTTCTATGAATTATTTTAAATACAGGTTTTTATTGAAAATAAATTTTCATTTAAGGAATTTATTTTCAATAATATATCATGAAATTGGTCTTAAAATTAATTATAGACCAAATATATGTATAAATAAATATACTCTTTGAAATTAGTTTATTGGAATGAATCTTGAATTAATTTTTAAAATATAAACTTTTTAATATTTAAAATGTTATTTTTTTGAAAGTACGATTTTTCATCGCTTATACATGTTTAATTTAATATTAAATTTACCCATTTATTTGAATATTATTTATAAATAAAGACTCATTTTTAATAGTCATTATTAATATTATCTAATAAGTTCATCATAATTTTTAACCATAATTAATAGTAAAAATAGTAAAATGTGATTACTATAGTTTTGGTAAAAAATTGTTTACCGGTAGATAAAACAAAAATATTAATGATTAAAAAACACAATAATGTTTAATTATTATTTTCTGTCTATATTTAAACATTATTTATTATATAGTTCAACAGTTTCCCATTTTTTATCATTGCATCATATTAAAAATGTTGTTATCAGTTTTTATTTTATAAGATTTAATGTGTGTCATATCCACAATATATAAAAGGCCACAACCTCCCATACACTGTTAAAAAATACAAAGACCTATAGAATTTAAAATCTCAGTACAACTCTAATACTTAATTCTATCCCCACATCTTGTAGTATATATATTTACTATGAAACACTGAGATTATTGATTTATGTACAAACAAAAATGGTTTCTCCAAAGAGGAGGTAAAACTATTAATGTTAATAACAATTTTATTACACATTCCACCTCTATTAAAAATTTATATAATTTTAAAATATATTAAAAACATTATTAATTATATACCAAGACTTTATCATATTAAATTAAAAACCGATATCCCTCTCCACTTTTATAAAATGGAAAACTATATTATCAATCATGTGTGTGGTGGAAAACAACTTCGCAAATAGATGCCATTTGTTTTCCATAACCAGCTTTCAGGTTAAGATATAATTATTTTTTTAAAATATTTATTGGATATTTATAAAACTAATATACTACATGGATAAATATATCACATAAATCATTTATATTCCATTATATTTCTATTATCTAATAAATTCACTCGTGTGAATGGTCAACTACCGCATCACGAATTGATGTGATTTGTTTTTCCCTTATGTTTTACAGAGAAGGTATTGTGGATAAAGTCAACGAACATAGTTGATATTGTTTACCAATAATTAATTCTGAATATATAATATCCATATAACATCCAACCTTCCATACCAATGGAACAAAATAACATCACGTGTGCATACCTATGGATACTGACTCTATATTGTGATGGGAAATGGTACTCATTTTATTTATACATGTCTGTTAATAATAATATATAATATTAATATTAATGTAATATATGACATAAAATTTATTATTTAGTAGGGAATTAATACATATTTTCCTTTCCTTACATCTATAAAGAAATTAGAAACAGCAGTCATGTGTATGCGCAGCATACCGTGTCCATGAATAGTGCATGAATTATCTTTAACATTAATGGATTAATATAAATTCATATAAAAAATATATATATGATATTTATGCAATTTCATACATTATATATATTATGTAACAACAATCATGTTAAATTTATAGAAAATTCAAAATCATAACATATAATGAAGAGATGTTTTTATTACCCAAAACGTAATTTTAAAAATAAATTTTTAATAAATTGTTCATAAAAGTTATTAAGTAAATCATACATGGATTGATATATATATATGTATGGTTTTGTAAAATATTTATATTATACCTATATATATAATAAAATAGATTTTAATGTATGCAATGGATGTCAAACATTTGGTAAGGATTTCTTATCTAACTTTTACTTCCATGAGACATATTCCATAATAATCAATTATTTCATTTTTGTGATTTATAAAAATTTCCATTGATATGTAATTTCAATAAAACCATTATATTCATGATATTAGGAGTTTCATTGCATGATAATTTTTTCAGGGGTCTTATGATTCATAAGGTACCCAAGTGGTAAGGTTTAATTTTAATGTCATCATTATTAGAGAATATTTATATATAAGTATCACATAGGGAATTTTTTTTATTTATTTATTAAATTTAATTTAATTTAATATTCTAATTTTCTATTTATTTTTTCAATTAATATTAAATTTTCCTATCTTTGGTACTTATAATTATTGAGAAGATGATTTTAATAAAATATGACTTCATTTTTATCTTAAATCGATAATAATTTTTCTATAAATCAATGATTCATATAAAATATTTAAAAATTATTTAATAACTATGATTGTTAAATGTTATTTTTAAAAGTTATTTTATTTTTAAAAAATAATTAAAATGTAAAATTCTTATAATTTTTTAAATATGGTTATTTTCACTTATCATACATGAATGTGAAAGAAATATTTTTTATGAAATACATAGTGTGTATATAATAAACCAGCATCATTACCACTCATTTAAATGAAGAAACAATTACATTTTTATAAGGTTCATTTTGCATAAAATTATATTCCTAATATTATATTTTTTCTACTTATTCAAATTAATTTTTAAATTTAAAATTGAAATTTCTTAATGATTTTTTTGAGATATATTTATTAAATTTATATTAATCAACATTAAAAAAAATTAATTCACCTTTTAATAAATAGAATATGTTTCAATGATTATATACTATTTATTTATATGAATGGTTTCTAACAATTTTAACAAGGTATGTAATATTTTCATGCCATTATCTATATTACTCTCCAATACAATGGCCAGAAGGCCTTAAATATTTATTGATTTTGATAATCCACCATTAAAGTGGTTAGGTAGAACCCTTACAATTTTCTTAGGCATAAGTATTACAATTCCCGTATGCCTTAGAAGATTTCATTTTTTATAGGATTCAAATATTACATACAACCCAGACTAACGACTTGGAACTCCTTGCCCCTACCTTCTTCATTGTGAAATCATCTCTCTACCATTGCATGGTTATTCAGCTAGGCTATACCATTCATGCACATGCTTGTCCCAATGGCAAGTTCCATACCCTCTCATTCTTGCAATCCATGTAACTTCTGTTGTGGTGAAATCACCTTTCTCATCCTCTTGTAGATCTTATTCCTTGTCGGATGTTTGGTTTGCATCTTCACATAAGGTGGCCCGAAGGACTTGAGGGGGCCAGAAGGCCTCACTGACCCAAAGGCATGGGTGTCTCGAAGGCCTTAAAGGACATTGGGACCAAATCGGTCACCTGAAGGCACAAACAGATGAAAATTCCGAGCTGCTATAGTGTAAAACAGTGCCTGCTACATCACCGTCTACAGTACTGCACAGTTCCCCATACAATAATTGCTACAGTACTACAACAATTCTTCTACATTACTACTACAGTACCCCAGAAATTTTCCCTCTACCTGGAATTGATCCTGTGTCGCCTGGATGTACTTAAGAGTCCTCACCAACCCAACTGAGGCACATGTGCATTATCTATATTACTCTGAAAGCTTTGGATTATTATTTTTTTGAATGGGGAATGTATTAATATTTCACATTCCAATCTTTTAAATAACAATGTTTAGTATTATTATCATTCATACCATTTATATGAAGAATACATTTGATTTATTATGTGATGGGTGGGACTTTCTATATCCCCTCGATACATATATATGTCTCATGAGACAATATAGTTTGTATTTTTTCATGAGGGATTACCCATTTTTTATGATGTCTTGGAATGAGGCCCAGATGGTATATATTTTCTCGAACAATGTCTTAACTACATGATTTATAGGTTTTACATTATGCATTCCATCATTATTATAAAAATGTATTGATGCCATGTGTTTATTCAATTACATATAATTTCAGTGGAAGCAAATCATGATCATGTGATTATGTATGTGGAATTATTTGTTCAAAATTCATTCCTACCATATTATTCATCATATTCATATTATTTGTTAAATAGTATTCATTATAGTTATTTTCATTTTAATATCATTATACCTTATTTTTTTATTAAATATTTTACTATTTGCAACATATACAAAGAATTATATCTCATCACATTTTTATAATTAATTTACCCAAGGACATGAGGTTGTTTTTATAATTGATATAATGGTTTCAATAAGGGTAATAATGGAATTTTTAAATAAAATAGTACTTTTTATTTTATATTTTAAAATTTAAATTAGATACCTGTATATATATAGTTTACCACCAGTACTATAATATTTTATCCTTTGCGATGTTATCACCTCTATATAAAAAAATATAATAATGAAACCATTGAATATGGGCTATGAGATTCGAGGCCTTTACTACTATTAAATCGATAGATGTTATCTAGTGTTGAATTTTTACTAGGTATGTAGTGGTACATAACATTGAATCGTTGTGTAGGATATCACAATATATTTCCCCATTCTCAATTTTCATTGTACTACATGTGTTGGAATGACAAGTTATATTGATGAATGATTTGTTAAAATTTATATGAATAGTTTTATTATATTATGATATACTAGTGAATTTTATATGTAATATTATTTATACATGTAATTGAATTCAATTTGGATGGAGAATCATGTTATTTGGTTTCATTCCACAATAAATATTACTACCTCCCATTTCATTATGGGGTTACCTCAACACTTATTCTTAACCTCTACCATATTAAATTTGGATGTAGATATTTCACATATTATTTAAGATGTTACACTCTTATAGAGAGCCTATGGATCCAAAACATGACATTAAGACCCTAGGTACACTATCTAAAAGGGAAAACTAGTAAAATCAAATTGATGTAGTAGATTATATGTATATTCACATTTATCAAGGTCTATAAGTATGTAGAACAACCAATATGTTCATAAGTTTCACTAGCACCTAAAGTCTATATTCTTATCATCTAATATATCCACAAAATAGATTTCGTGAATTAGTGAGTAAAAATATATTTTATGAACATCCTACTTACTTGATCACATCAAATGTAACAACATGTGCATGCAATGAGAAATGTGTGAAAATTAAAGAGTAAAAATATGTGAAAAATATCATTGAATAATTTAACATGTAAATATATAATATAATTTAAAATATGCATATAAAAATCATTAAAATATATAATATTACATATTCATTCAAAAAAAATTAGGATATAAATAACCACCAATGTTAAAGGATGTTATTTTGAAACAATTTCCACAACGTTTATCATATATATATTTTTATCGATATGTATTAATGTTTGTTGTATTTAATTGGGGGTTTGAAATAATTTAAACCATTATTAACATAGTTTAGGAATAAGCCATTCAGTTATGAGGGATGAAACCTTCCATATATCCACCATGGTTGGTTTATAACATGGTATCCCTATCTACATGTTCTTGGACAAATATTTAAATAATTAGGTATACATATAGCACAACTCATTTTATAAAATTGAAAAGATACAAAAAACCTAATATAGTGTTTTTTGTTTCACAAAAGAGTTAGTATTTTTTTGTTACCGAGATTCATGAAATCATATTACAATGAAAAAAATAACATATATCATATCAAAAATTTACGCGAATAAAAAATACTATTGAATTATCCATAGTGTTTTGATAATTCACAACTCTAACAATATCCACTAAGATTCAATGACTTTTATATAAACATTCAAAAATTCATTTCAATCAAAAAATTGATTAGAATTAGTCCTCTATATCATATATCCAAATTGTTTTTTTGTACCAGTATCTTAATTGAAAAATATCATATAAAACTATTTTTAATAAAATTTAATTACAAATAATAAATTCAAATTTTTTTATATACCTATACATATCAATCCCACAATCCATATAACATATGGGTTAATAATTACCAATGTTAATTAATTAGATAATATTATATACATCATCCATTAAATAATTCATGAATATAATATATATATCTCAATATAATTATAGTATGTCTCTAATAATTACTGAACTCATTTATTAGTCAATATAGCCTTCTATATTATCTAATTATCCCAATAGATATAAAACCAAGAATATCAATAATTCCGATTATTGGAAATTAATTAACATTAAAATTAATTTCAAAATTTTAATATTGTATCAATAATAATTTAGGATATATTGTCCTCTAAAAAATATTATCTATATTAATTAATTTGCACATTGTATCCAATAAATTAATTATTTCACCAATAATATTGTGGATGATAAAATAAGAAATAATGTCATAGTTTTTATAATACATAAAATAAAATAATTATTAACTATATTTTTATTGAAATAATCTTTATCTATTATGATTCACCATATATTTCTCAAATTATTTGATTCATTAATCAGATGTGATTTTTTTCTATTACATTGAAAATATTAGAAAAAAAAATTAACAGAAATAATATACCATCAATGTATAGGTGAATCAATTTTCCTATAAATTAGCCTCAGTTTTTTGTTAACTCTAATTAAATAATATATCATTCCAATTATAATATTTATCATTAAATTAAAAAATACTCCTAAATTTCATTAATTTTTTAATACATTCCAAACATTCTCCTTACTATACAAAATCATTCATATTGAGATTGAATTGTGTATATATCCCATATTTGTAATACTTATATATCATTTATATAAAAATATTATTTAATTTATATACAAAACCCATATTTATATTGTCGATAATAATTTAGTATGATGACTAAAATAATATAATAATATTTAAAGATTTAAGAGACATACTGAATATACTTGTTTTACCCCGATATTCTTAAATTATACATCGATTATATTAATTGTTTTTTTTAAATAAAATTAATTATATAAATCATTTAATTAATACTAAACAACATTAAAAAATGATGACAGTTCATCATATTTTTTCTAACACAACGGTATTTCCTTTACCAAAATTTGATGGATTTATCTCAAAAAAACCAACATATTCTATAAAAAAATATATATATTGAATTATAATCTACAAATCCTCAATAATTGTTATATATTTTATTTAAATTGATATAAAATCATATTGTATTTTTATTCTCTAGAAAAAATACATAGGGCAAGGTTCATAAATATCCAGA
Source organism: Viscum album (assembly GCA_963277665.1). NCBI lineage: Eukaryota > Viridiplantae > Streptophyta > Magnoliopsida > Santalales > Viscaceae > Viscum > Viscum album. The sequence continues at coordinate 1,706,954,258 of OY728165.1, read as the reverse complement.
ACCATGACTACAGTAATCTTTTACTATTTTTCATTTCTTATAGACACTATTATTTAACTATATCTCTAACTACAATATTGGTTTCTCTATATTCCAATTTAATAAATTTATATTATATCATTATCAATAGAAATTTTAAATAAATTATTTCTCTCTTTTTAGATTAAATCATTGGATATTATATAATACACCAACCTTGTTTAATGATATCAACTCTATTTCATTTTATTTATTTTCTGAAAAAGAAAATAAAGAAGTGGAAATAATAATTTTGAGCTTAGTGATATATATATATATGGTTTTATATGAAACATCCTCATATATATAATTTTTAATGACATTATGATCAAATAAATATCCTTTATAAATATTCCATTTTAAAGGATATATAGCTAAGAAATAAATTTATCCACTACAATCCACAGTTACATAGTCATATTGTACGAAATATTTTCAGAAATACTTTCAACTAAATATAAGGATACTAATTAATTAGGGAAATTTAATAAATATAAGAAAACATGGATGATGATTTTCCTTTATAATTCTTCCATAGTAACTATTGAATATTTCTATAAATGAGATTTCAGATTAATTAATTGAATTTATTTTAATTTTTTTAGATCATGTTTTAAACATTGGAATCTATTAATTTCCACATTCAGATAATGAACGAAAAGAAAACATCAATGTTTTTTTCATGAAAAAAAAATAATAATAGATAATAATATTTTTTAGTTAGTAAATTATAAAAAAAATTAATTTATTCATTTATTAAATAAAAACTAGATGGTTTGCCTCTATGGTTTAACATAGTTTTTAAAAAATATATCTTGGGAGTTCCTTTTTCATCACATAGACTTCTAGATATGTAGTGGGTATATACTCTGACATCATAACACCATACAAAAAATTTTCCATGAAATTTTTATTAATATAAATTTCATTTTTCCCATAAGTCAATTCTATGTTTTTTTGTAGGATTGATTTTATTTTTTTATAATAAATAATTAATATATGTGATCATATATTTTAATAAATATACCTAATTAATGAATTATACTAATCCACTTGGTCTGTTCTTGGAATATCGATGTGTACTCCACTTTGACTATGCTATGTGGTTTAACAATATATTAAATAGATATAAATTACCTCATAATGTGTATTTCTATTGATCTCAAACATAAAAAACTATATATATATATATATATAAATTAAATTATATAATTTAGTTTTTTGAAATATAATACCAAAAATAATCTAATATATTTTCAATATAATAAAATATACTTTTATAATGAATAATTGATGTTACTTTACATTTCATTGGTACCTTGTTTCTTGTAATATGTCAACCAAAATATTTGATCAAGTTTTCATAAAATATAGTTGACATTAATTAATTTTTTATAAATGTATTTCACCATAAAAAACTTTTAATAGAAAAATGTGACTTCAATAGTCAATGACAACATAATATTTTCATTTCACTCAATGTGTGGTATCAACTATGCATCATTATGTGAATCTATATAATAGGAATCCACTAACCTAGAATATGACCATTACAATTGAATAATAATCTCTCAGTATTTCACTCAAACTTTATGATCACCTAATAAATTTTCTAAACATTTATCTATTACATTTTTACATAAAGCCATCTACTTTAATTATATACAAAACTTCTTCTAATGTTCAATCATAAATTTTTGGTTTGAAATTATTTCAAGGATGTTAATTGTAATTTAATTAATATTTACCATGAGTAATTTTATCTTGATTTAGGAAATAGTGAATAACATTTTGTCATAATATGAACCTTCAAGTTCTGAATACCCCATTAGTATATCCCTTCATGTCTTAGCATTACAAAAAAAATTCATATTTTATTTTTTATAAAATTCTACATGATTATATTTTTTTACTCATTTATATTATAAGATGTTTTCATGTATGACTATTTTCTATGCTTTAAATATATTTATTTCAATAATTTACCAAATCCATGTATATCAGTAAATAATAAATTATTTAAGTCTCTATGAATCTATAGTGATTTATTAATCGAGTGTTTATCATTTCCATCATTTTTATCTTATATAAAATATCACTAATAATTTTTTTCATCCATTATATCTCATTTTATTGTATTTTATAGAGTTATTAGTTATTAAAACATAATATTCTCCCATTTCCACTTTGGAATGTTCAACAGAGTCAACATCGTTTCAATTTAAATATTACCAACATAAGAATTCCCTCCATCACACATAATATATTATTTATTATTTGATTTATTACCATGTTTATGTTCAATAAAAGTGATGTGTTAACTTTTAAACGTAATTATAATACATTTATTAGATAATAAATAAGAATTTATTTTGCTATAACTTCCAAAAAAATACCATAATTGATTCATTTTTATTAATTTTTACCCATACCATTTTTTTCAAGATCCATCACATGCTCCAGAATGTAGAAAAATTTTAGGATAACTGTAATAACATATGATATGTGTATATTTTAATTAATTATGCATAAAAAATAAATTTTTATTAAGTAACCAACTACAAATACTACATCACAATATATTATTAATTGAAATACCATTATAATCAAAATCATTCATCTTATTTTATTAATGGTTTAATTGTATTTGCGATGAAATCCATTTTTTGTGTTTCCACTCCATTGGTTATTTTTTTAGTGTGCTTCTCATGAAAAATAAATTACACTGTCATTTTAAAATTTTATTCTGGTTTAGATGTAAAGATTAATTTTTTTCAGACATATTTTAGAAACATTTTTAAATAAATTTATAGTATCCAAATCCTCAATTTTTTGACACGTTAGAATCACTGAGGCCATTATTATATAATAACAAATATATAAAAATAAGTTCATTTTACTATATAGAAATTGGGGTAAACATGTATAAGAACATTTATGTTGACTAAATATAATAAATCAAATAATTTAATTTGGATATATTTTATGAGTTCCAAATGATTTTATTTCATGATTTTCTAGTAATAAATATTCTTTCTCAAAATTTATCTGTATTATATAATCAATTGTATCATAAAAAATAAAATCATCCATTGAGGTTTGTTTTACAAGGAAAACTCAATTATTGATTAATTTATTTTAATTTTAATTAAATATAATGAGAGGGAATTTATCTCCATTTATTTTACATAATTTTTACATTCTTAATTATAACATAATTTTTGATACATTATATTACCCTATGATTGTGAAATTATTAAATTTAAAATTCATATAATTTCTAGTGTGAAACGACAGATTCATTCTAAGGATTTTATACCTAATAAAACATATAAATACCAAATAATAATATTTCGATAAATCACTTTGATATTTGTGTCAATATCTTATGTTCCATTGTGTTTCTTGAAAAATTGGATTAAATATTTGTAGTAGGTTTTTCACAAAAATGTGTCTTAGATGGTGGTGTTGTTTACTAGTGATTTCCAATATTTTATTCCAAAAAATCATTTTTATGGAAATAATGTATTTTCACATAGCATGTACTATTGTTTTTAAATACCAAATATCATATCATCCATTTCATAGATAATTTTTTTAAAATTCACGGATTTATAAAAGGATATTTAAAATTTAATCTATAGAGAATGAAGATAAATCAATGAATTTAAATACAAATAAGGATTCAGACCATATAAAATCTATGTTATGTGAACTATATGAGAAGATATTATCTTTTAAATGTAATTTTGTTTTTTCTGATATACAAAAAACTAATGTCATTTATAGTTTAAGGGGGTTGATTTTTTGATGTCCTTAAAAAGAAAATTTTCAATATTCCATCCATGTAAAAAAATAAATATTTGGTAGAGGATCTTAATAAAGGGATTAAGGGTAATCCTGATTAGTTATATTTTTGGATTTCATTGGACATATAAATTTCCCATAATAACTTTATTTGTGAGAGTGATGTTCATGGGAAAATATTAACACTAAATAAGTAAATATAAGTCTAAAAGTGATTAAGGATGTAAAAGAGTTCACCAAAGTTGACGATTCATGAATCAATGGAGTATATAATCAAGAGTTTTGTCATGTGGCACTCAATAATAGAGGGAATTTGTAATATGATACTCCTCAACCACTTGATTGGGAATATATTTAGATACTACTGACCTTTGGGGATGTACCAATGACATTAAATATTAAAAACATGTTTAAGGGTATACATGACCATTTTGGGTGATTATACATATGTTGGGAACAACATGATTGAAAAGAACGATATAAAGAGAATGTTATATAATGTATGAAATGAATTACAATCCAACAAAAATACGTAAGAGAATATCTGGGTACAAGATGGAATAATAAGTTACAACATAAAAAAATAATGGACTGGAGAACTCAATGACACAAATGTGGCATAAATCTAAGAATCACCCCAATTCATTTCCATGATATTACTCTATGTCCCAAACCATATGCATCATGATTAATATATTGAGATGAAAAAAACATATACTTTATCTGTATATTAGAAGATAACATCATAAAATGAAATGATGATCAAAATAATTGGGTGATTAAAAAATTTTATTTCATCACCAAAAACAAACTGACACATGACAATATGAAGAGGAACATGTTAGATCACATTTAGATAAAAAATAGTGGGAATATAATAATAGTTCACAAAAAGAATACATTTTATAGAAAATATCTCTACTATGAAAATTTCATATTCCATTCTTTCCACAGAGTATAAACATATAGGTTCTACTTATAAATACCGATCAATTCCAAATAGTTGTACCACTACTCTGGAGTAGTTAATTATCCCATCAGCAAGTCTTCGAATGATAGAATCCCATGTTCTATTATGACACCATCCATATTTATAGACCCAAAAGGTGATTCCCAGGAAATTTCATGAGCACTTCTGAACAACACAATCCACAGTCTCAATAAAAAATATTTCATTAAATAACATTTTAATTAATGAATTTATCAAAAACTATATATGGTGTATTTCAAAAAAAAATATTTATGTACTTTAACCAATGTTTCTTCGACAATGAAAGATAAAAAAATATTGAAACATCATCCTTAATATTGTAGGACATGTTCAATGGGAGATAATCCAACTACATCACAATGGTCGATGAAAATGATGAATTACAAATTATACCTCTAGATATTTTATTGAAACTCATTCCCATTTAAACATCCTAACAATTTCTCATCAATCACAATAAAGATCATAATTATATATAAAAATATATATTGGATTAGATATAATAATATAAGTGAGAGGTGATGATAATATCTAAAGTTAATGAAAAAGAATGAAGAATTACTATATATTTTAAAGATCCAACAACTTTTTACAACTCTAATAATTCCTCTGAATCATGTCAAATCACTACCAGATATTAGGTTAGGAGGGTATTTAGAGATCCTAGAATGATAAGAAAAAAATTAGAGTTATAGGTTCTTATTCGGAGTTGAAATAAAAATTTTGAACTATATAATTTAAATATAATGGTTATTAAATATAGATTTTCAAAATAGGATCCAACCATATGAATGCTATTATTGGTAAAACAAAAATTTCATAGTAATGCTTCATGGTTTATATATCTGTGTGGAAACCCTATATAAAAAATCATACATTATATCAGAAGAAAAATTGTTGTGCTTCACAGTTTGAAAAAACCTCTTCCGATAGAACTCATTATTCTATCCAAAAACTCACATCTCACACAATTTCACAAGGTCACCAACATGGTATTTCTAAACTGGTCACCTACCTAGTGAGATCTAAAACCTCATCCATGTTTTTAAATAGATATTTCATTTTTTTAACATTTATCTAACCACATGACAGAAAAAACCTTCATAAACACTATAAAATAATTTGAAAACACTATAAACACATTTCAATTATTATATAAATTAAAAATAACTAATAAAATTAAAAATTACTTAATAATAGGGGTGTTAAATTTTCCCCACCATTAGTCTTCTAATCATTATAATGTTTGATGTTTTTTTCTTTGTAATACTACATATCACAATTCCTATATTTCATTATCACATTAACACTTATCTTCTTAAATAAGACCATGATTCCATAAAAATCATACCCAAATTATTTATTTCTTACGAAATATTTTTTAATATATATCATTTATCAGTATCATAATTTGAATTAACAGATAATATATCACAATATATAAATTTTCTAATTGAATAAAATGGTTATGATCAGGAAATTAATTATTCTATTGAGATATAGTGATTTCATTATAAATAATGATTAATTGTGGTGAGAAGAAAACTAATTTTTAATAGCACAAATTCATTCTAGTAACAGAAATGGTAAAATTTACTAATGGTATATTTTACCTTAACTAGAAAACTGAAGATTCACTATCCCCATATAGACTCCTAAGTAAGAATGTTCCCCGAAAATAAATGAAAATGGTCATGGATAATTATCTGAATACAATTTATGACATCCTTAAGAAAACACTATCTTCTTAAGGATCATTTAAATATAAATCAAGTATCATATATAATGATTGTTTTGATAAGTATAATATCCTATTTTCCACCAAAAATAGTGGATAATGACACAGATTTCCATAGAAATATTTTAATAGAGACATAAGTATTTGATTATTGATAACTATTATTTTTTGAGAAATCTAGTAATGGTAAATGGTCCTCCGATGAGACTTAAAATTCGATGACATAGACACTAATCATTCCCTCTAGTGTATGGACCATCCATTAAAATTATCTCTTCGCTTAAGGATGGTAAAATATGCTCAGGGTTAACTAGATGCCATGATCATGGTGGAAGTATTTCTAAAATTTAGATATAAAACAACTATCTCAATAAACAAAATTTCAAAAAATAAATGTGATTCACCATTATGACTTCATTAATATAGGATTTTGACATGTATTCCACTATAATTGATTCAATAATATAGAATATTTAAATTAACATTTTTATTTAAACCATAGTCAACCATATAGAAACATGTTTCCAAACCACTCTTGGTAGACTAATGAAAAAACATTCATATATATTTTCTCTGATTTTCACATGGGAATATTCTAGTATTACAACATTCTAGATTGTTGTTGATACACTACCTTGACTAGAAGATAGTTGATGAATATTGTGAACTATTCTACCAATTATATCTTTATATAATCCCAAAAATGTCGAGATATCATATCATTATACAAATTAAACATTCTGATATTAAAACCCCATGTCGATTTTTTGTATAATTAAATAAGTATTTTCAAATTTGTTATGTAACGACCAAAAATTTCATTAATGAAAACACATCTTCATCTAATTAATTGTCTCATTAGGTAAAATTGGACCCTCTTTAGTTTTTTGTTTTTGGATTTTAAAATAACATTATGAATTTTGACCATTGCTAATATATCCATTAATGAGTGGTCACAAGATTAGTATAAATATAAGGCTTTAACAAATCCAATTTACTCTCAAAAAGGAAGCGATGGCCTCATCCTATAGACATGACCCATTTGAAGCCCATTTATTTGAGCTCGGAAATGAGGTGGCATCACTGGGATTCTCACATGACCATGCCCAAACTGAGGTATATTATGTTAACCTCGAGCAGAACCACCTATGATATAAGTTAGAGTAGATAGAGATTACGACCCGAGAAATGTTATCCGAGCCCCCCCAAGAGTTGTTCATCATCGCACTCATTACCCTTCAGTCTTATGCAGCGGTTATACGAGGTTATGTTACATGACATTAGCACTATTAATATGTGCATTATTTTTGTATAAAATAATTAATATACATTCATTTTTTTATTTTTACTTTGTAAATAGTTTTTAAAGTTCAAATAGTATTTTTAGTTAATATTCAACAATGAAATATATTTTTAGGAATTAATGAATTTTTTAATTAAAATATATTTTAAAAAAATATTATTTTTATTATAAATTAATTTTTATTAAATATAAATTATCATATAATATTATGAATGCAACTGTAATTTTTTTATGGTTTGAAAGTTGTTTTTGTCCAAACCCATCAATTTTGGATTAATATCGGTGATCAATTTATAGGTAAAAATTCACATATTTAGAAAATTATTTAGATTAAATGATTATTATTTTTTAAATCCGGATTTCCTAATTATCCAATGGTGAATTTTTTATAATTTTCTGAGACAGTCATGTTTTGGGTAAAAATTAAATACCATTTAAATATATAATGTGTTTTATGACATAATAATCACCATATAGTGATGTAAAAAAATACTATAAATTATTTTTTTGAACAATATATGTTTAACCACTAAAATAATGTGATTTTATATTTGTTTGACTTATTTTGGAAAGCTTTAGTAGACCATCCAAGCGTTCTAAAACATTTTCACTATTTAAATGAATTTCTTTAAGAGTGTGAATAAAATCAATATAAGAAACATTATTGGTTTAATAATTTCGACCATGGGCCTTATAAAATATTTTTTTACCCTCCCCTTTGGACATAACTATGGGAAAAAATCATGGGATGGATTTTGGTTTTGATTAGATTAATGTGTGGTGACCCAAACCTAAATAATAAATAATTCACTCTCATTTCCTATATAAACCCACCCAAGATCCCACACAATCTTCACACAAATCCCATGGATTTCGTCCAACCTATTCCCTCCACTCTCTATAATCCTCCCAAGAAGCATCTCTCAGGCCTCTCCCTAGCCTTTGGGTTCACACTTCCAAGTAAGGGATTTCTTCCTTTCTTATTTTTTTCCAATTTTCGTTATGTTGTTATTCCGTTTTTTTTTTCAATTACAAATGTTGGGGTATGATTTTAAAAATCCCACATACATCCCTATTGATGTTAGAATGATGGGAGACCCCTTTACCTCTCATCAATGACTCCCAAGTACACCAGTTACCATGCCAAAATTCCTTGAGGGGTTTCTCTCTCCTAATTTACATCCATGTTATCCTTTTGTATTATGTATCTAAATTCGAATAATTTTTTTCGTAAATGTGTATATATAGGACCCATTACTTTACATTTCTTATAAATAATATGAGACACACATTTCCCTCTCATCAACAATTTTTTATGAATTCTTATGTCACGTTGTTATGCTGTCGAAATTGCCCCATGACTTTCCAAGACAATGTCATTGTATAGTGAATACAATGCCCATTGCTCTATAAATGGTACTCACCATTATTAAAATTTAGTTATTGATTATAAATCATCATATATGCAGTGTACATCCCATTATCTTGGAATAAATGATGATGAATTAATCCATGTTGTATTATCCATGTGGCACACTTATGCATGAAATGAAACGTTTATGAAGGGTTCACCCTGATAGCCCTCCAATGCATTGGGTAATGCATAGTATCATGGTATGTCATGTGTAATGGGTGTTGACTCAGGCTAATTCAAGTGTAATGTGGTTTTACTCGTTCTTCATCTTCAATGAGGGTTTACTCATTCTCCATGTGAACTGAGCCTTGACTCGGGCTACTTCCATGTTAAGAGTTGTTGTCACATCTCTATGTAATGATTATAATGTTTTATCATGTATTTATGTTCATTTTTTTCTTATTCTCCATTGATATTGCTATTTTCCAACACCAATTGTATTCCACATGTTATTCCATGTTTATTCCCTTACTGGGATTTATAGCTCACCCTTTTCTTATGCATGTCCTCAGGTTATCCTATGTAAGGTTAAGTTAGAGGGAATGTAGTTGTCATGTAACGTATGTTTTCAAAAAAGATGTTGTATTTAATGTTTAAAGTTGTAATGTAATGGTTATAAGCCCTAAAGACACTGGACCACTCGATCTTATTTGTGGAATCATGTGATGTTTATGTAATAAATCATGTTTAAGTGTGTAATAAAGAGCATGGTTGTCATAGTTGGAATCAGAGGATAGGTTTAGTTATTTTTGGGATTAGTATTAGAAGAACACAGTAAATCCTTAGAGATAAGAATAAGTAAAATAAAAAATTCCCTAAGGTTTGGTTATTATCGAGTATGTGTTTTATGAAGCAAATACATCCTTGTCTGGATATGATCCGGTAGAGGCGGCTCTGGCACATATGTACCTAGTGGTGAAAATCCCAACAAGGAGTTTTAGGCTTGACCTGGGTTATCCTAATACATGACAACATGCCATGAAACAATCTTTGTTACGAAACTCCATGGGGATATGCTTTAGTATATTATCATGCTTAGTATGAACCGTTATTAAGGTAATTTAAAAAATGCCCTTAAGATTATATGTTAGAAAGTGTATCATGAATAGGATAGATTGAAGCCTATGGATTCATAAGTTAAGGAAATAAAAGTTATTTATATGTCATTAGTTTTTCTTTTGATTGCCCTTTATGTGTTACCTCAATACTCTACATTTATTAAAAGGCCCCATCCTTAAAACATACTTAATCTTGAGTTATTACAAGATTACACATTGAGGATCTTTTCAGGTTTAGAGTTTTAGAGAATTAGGAAATAACTATTACATCTCAAAAGATTACAAAGTAGAAACATCTACTTAGTTTCCATAAAATAAAAACTCATAAAAAGAAACATGTCTAGTTCCATGTTTTAGGTATCAAGACTTTCCCTTGATCCCATCCTTGACACTATTCCACGTTAAGTCCTATGAAAAACATTTCAAAAACATGGGATGAGCATAAAAAAACTCAGTAAGGGATACACAAAGAATGAAAACTGTTAGTTTTTCAAAGAAACAAGTAAACCATGTATACTTTATCAAAGTCATACTTTTCACCTTTTCGAAGTAGTAAAAACTCTTCACTGAATAAAAGTTCATTACATAACCTTCTGTAACCAAATGATTACCATAAAAACCATATAAAGATCACATGACATATAAAGGTAACTTGGGACATAAACATACATAAGTGGAATAACCATAAGGTCGACTTCCACACATATCACTTAATGGAATATCCATTCAGCCAACTTCCATACATACTTAATGGAATAGCCATACGGCCAACTTCCATACCCAATGCATTGGAGGATATAACGTAAACACCCATCCTAGTATTCACGGCACCACCCGTCATATGGTTTATCACGTAACCACCCGTAAAATGTTCAAGTACCATTATAATATTATAACACATAAAACCAACATAAAGGAACGATAGCATTTCCACATTTCAATCAAAATATATCATTTAAATATATTGACATAATAGAATACTTTATCAAAACCATTTTCAATACCAAAATAAAAAAAATTATATGGTATTTATTTTATTTTAAAAACATTTTGGATTGTTGAGGAATTCAAAGATCAAATAATACTCATGGTGGCGGAAAAGGTCATTGTCACCGAGTACGTAAAAAGTAACATTCTTTTTTGTCGTTTAGTAAAACACATCGTAGAAAAAAGATTCCTTTTGACTAAATGTAAAAGTAAAAGGGGTTTATACACCGTATAAAAGAAGGTTGTGTATAAAACAAAATATGCCTCAATGAATGGATATTGAGACAAAGACCCTTACAAAGACGGTATCATTGGTTTAAGGATAAATCAATTACATAATTATGTGTGACAAAATAATACACAAAATATAAGTGGATATTAAGTGTAAAAAAATCATAGGTAATTCACATATATTCATAAAACAACATATTCAAGGAGTACAAGTTTATCCAAAAGGATCAAATTTGGGATAAGAAGTTCTCTTTCAAAAATTTGACAGCCTAACAGTGTCACTTCAAAATTCAGAAAACGTGTTTATGAGAGATAAAAAAAGGGATATCTCATCACTTGGACATAAAATTTACATCATTATGGATATATGAGAACATATCCCAACATAAAAATATGTGAATTAAAATACCCAACAAAAGAAGTCTTTTAAAAAGAGGAGGGTGAAAGGTTCCCTTACCGACTTGGGTATCTTTCGAAACATACACCCCATGAATGAAGGACAATACATCATTGATGTAAATACTCATAGATGAAAGTATATTACACAAAGAGTAGAATAATGGGAAGTACATACACTACTCAAAGGAAATTGTGGCAAATGTATCATAAATCTCACGGGAATAAAAGTGAGATGAAAAATCCCTTATGAAAACTCGGCAGCCTAACAACACCACTTAAAACTTAAAAAATGGATTGATGAGAGAAAGTAGGGACTCTAATCATATTAACATAATTTTTACAGAAAGAGGAATATAAAATAACATCCCCCAACATAACAAATAGGATCTTAAAAGAAGTGACAAAAAGAAGAGTACTTAAAAAGAAAGAGAGAGGTTAGATCTCTTACAAAAATTCGGCAGCCTAACGACACCACCCAAAACTTCCAAAATGGATTGATGAGAGAGAATAGGGTCTCTCATTATATGGACAATAAAAATTACAGTAATAGTAATATAAAAGAACATCCCAATAACAATCAAGACGAGCTTTAAAAGGAATGACATAAAGAGCGTACTTAAAAAGAAAGAGAGGAGTAGGATCCCTTATCTCGGGTCCGACTTGGCTCGATCGTTCTTTAATATCCTGAATAATAAACTTGAGTTAATTTATACTTGATTAAGAACCTTTTTCAAGCTTATTATTCCTTTTATATCACTTATTTCCATGTTATAAACATTATGTAATCATTAAGTTAATAATGTTTGTTTTGTCGATATTTGGTTATTAAGTCTGAAGTGGACTTCTTACAATTACATGTTGTTCATGTGGTTAAAGGTTCTTTATATCCAGAACTACATTACTGATTTGGATATCATATATATCCAGAATATACATTTATTTATAATATCACAGAATCATTTAGAGGAATGAAAGGAAATTCACCGTTCATGGAGACGGTAAGCCGTACGTACGCATGAACGCTACTTTCATTTCTATGTCATATTAATGGAATTAAAACTATATGAGAGGTGTGTATATTTTAATTCCAGAATTATATTAATCATTTATATGTAACATAAATCATATATATCCATTATATATATGTAATCATAATAATACATTACATTTGGGGATAAAAATGAAATGCACCGTTAATGGAGACAGTAAGCCATACGTACGCATGAATGCTACTTTCATTTCTATATCATACTTTAATGGAAAGAAAATAATAATGATATAAAGGTATATTATAATTCCCGTATAACATCATATATAATAACTTTAAATCCATCCTTTATACGTCCCACATATGGCATTAACGAATCACATCACTTTGAGGGGGCGGTAGTCTGCACTTCCTTAAATGAGGATATCGCGTTTACCCATAATGGAAACCATAAAGGTATGACATAAATGAAAAATATAGAAGCTTAAGTAAAACATAAACATATTATATATCATATATAATTATAGTGTCATCTTAATGGCCACCTTTGATGGTGTTAAAAGAATTTAGAACAATCATCGTTTCAGGAGGTAGAAATTCGCCATCCACGGAAACAGTATGTTCTTTAACCATTAGATGTAGGTGTGTGTAAGTGTAGCTCTAATACTTATTATAAAAACATCCTAGTGTATTGAAGATACTGGATTTGTTACAAAATAAATTAATAAAAAGATTTTAGGGTGTTGGAGAAGCAAAATAAAACAAAAGGACTCAAGTGAAAACATTACCTTAAAATCGGGTAACTCCCTTTGGTTTGAGCTCAAAGGCCTCCTTGGGAAGACTTCTGCCAAAATTGAGGCTTCAAGGAGTAAGAGAGGGATGTGGAGAGACAAACTGGGCAGTTTTTGGCCGAGCCAAAGGCTTTGGATGTGTGGGTAAGGAGGTAGAGGTGGGGGCCTTTTATAAGAGGAGAGGAGGGCACTCTTGGAAAGGTATAAAATGACACATTATTTTAAAATGAGTTTCGGATTTTAATGGTCCCACATTGATTTTTTTCAAGTATAAGGTGATAAGGGTTCGCAATCCACCCATACAATAGGTTTTGGACATGTTTAGGTCTTAGATTTTACATTACCTTTCCATTTTATTTAAATCCTTTATTAATGAGGTAATCGCTGCATCATCATGATGTCATATATAATTTAATTTATTTAAAGTATAAAAATTATAAAAAAAATATCATGACGTAGAAAACTTTATATATTTCTAATGAATATTTATAGTCAAAAATATGACTAGTATAACCCCATGTAAAAATTATTTTAGTAAAACAACTCATGTTTGTGTCACTTTTATTTTAACATTAAATAAAAAGTTATTTTTGTCATTTCCCAACCAATGTGGCTCCATGGGGTCCCCAAGTTGACCCATGGCTTTTCTTGGTCGGCCATGATATGTACAATTAGGTTAGGACATGTTTCAAGTTGATTTCATATTATTAAAACATTATTTTTAACTTAAACTACACTAATTACCTCTAATCGCGATTAAAAACTTAATAAGTTACTATTCACCAAAAAATTATTTTAATCCCATTGAACCACATTTTACTTCTTAATGATAACCATGTATGTTGGATTTTTGAAATTCAAAACAGAGAAGTGGTAAAGTTTAATTTAAACGAAAAATCAGTTTTTATAAGTAACACTTAGTGGTTTAACTATTCATCAAAAATTGATGTTTTTTAGAAAAATACCAAAAAATCATGCTAAGCTTTATTTGATATTCAGAATTCAAAAATGAAGTCTATTTTACAAAATTCAAATTATATAAGTCACATTAATTAATTTAATAATTAATTCCCGTTGTCATGACAAATAGCGTGTTTTTAAGAAATAATAAGTATCAAAAGATTGACACTAGATTAAGTCCGATTTCAAAGTGAAATTAATTCCAACGACCACTATTGGATTTAATGGTAAAAATATATTCCAATTTCACTTTAAAACCAATTCAAAAGATAATCTAATCATATAAATAAATTAGATTACACAGAGGTTTTGAATTAAAATACAACATTTTACACTATTCATTAAGAAATGAACTTTATCAGAAAAATACAAAAAATTAACCCAAGGTAAATTTCAATGTCCCAATCATAAATAATATGTTTATTTTGAAAAATAGAGCTTATAAAATTGTCAAAAAGTGGATTGAGAAGGGGTTCGCGATCAAAAGGCGGTTAATCGACCTTTTAAAGAATATTAGAATGTTTAAGCTTAAAAACTGGATTCATTTGCATTTTCAATACTCTAACATTTATTGTAAAGAGTAAAAATATTTGACAAACATATAAAATCATTTTTTAGTTAGTTCTGTTCATTCCTGCCATTATAATGGCTAGGTGTTAACTACCATTTAAAATAATATTATTTTATTATTAGAGGGCAATTTAAGATTCCCAAGAAACTCGTTGTTGCGTATTGGGTACGCCATCAAGCATAGCATCCCCATTAAAGTAATATTAATATTTTATTCACAAATATGGATAAATATAAAGATGTCATATTCTTTATTTACCTGGGGTGTTACATCCTTCCCCCCTTTTTGGGAATTGTGTTCTCGCAATTTTAAAATTGGGCTTGGAAACATCATTGAAAGTCCCACATCGGAACAAGAGTCGGTAAAACAATCACGTTAAAATAAAGAAAGATAAGTACAAAGGTCACCCGATTTAACCCATACAAGGATTCCAAGTATGAAAATATGGACATGGAAGAAAAAAAACAAAGGGTCATGTTCTGATGGAGAGAGATAGAAAACATGTTTAGGAGAAAGTTAACCACAAGAAAATCACAAACTTGTGATGGGTTAAACGGTATTCGATTCCCCAGTAGGAAAAGTTAATAGACAAATTTTTTTTAAGTTACTTTTTATTGAGGAATTTATTCATAAGGAAACATAATCACTTATCATGTTGACTTTCATCTGTTATTAGATTCCTTACACAAACTAAAATTTTCTACAAAAGACGAGTATTTAGGAAGACTTGTTCACATTAAGAGTACTATAATCAACTTCTATAGAATCACCTAATCCAAAAAAGAGAACTATATACTTCCCATGTCTTTAGTCTTTAACCAAAACCAAAACTAAAAAGTTTAGTACAAGATCAGATAATTCAGAAAAAGATAACCCTTAAAAATAAAATCTATTCTTAATCTCCAAAATTTGTCCAACAAAACCCAATGTTCAATGAGGAACATTCGATAATTTTGTCCATAAAATTCTTCAAAGTAAACAAAACTAAGATTGAAACCCACATATTTTAAGGATTTAGTCACATAGTCTTCCAAGTTAAATCGTAACATTTATCTCCAAACAACATCAGTTGCTCTTAATGTCTCGTATTGAAAATTAATTAATCTAATCACATATCCTCTATGATAGGTTAATAATTATCCATAGATAACCCAAAATCAAATTACTCTTAATTCATAAAATCATCTATCTAAAAATAATCAGTCAAACTAACCAGGGACTTCACGTAGTCTAGTGGTAGGCGATAAATACCAGTTGCACTTTGGTTGTGGGTTCGATTCCCGCTGCGTTGTCTGACACGACGGGTTGTCACATGGTCTACGTGTGGTCCTTTTTCCAATACTATATAATTTTCAAATCATTCCCCAAAAAGAGATAAAATCCTGAAAAATAACCACAACAAAATTTAACGTCAATTTTATCTCAAGCCTTTCACTTCCATCATAACATATAATAACCCATAATTACCTCAAAAGTAAGGATCATATAAACCCAAATGGTTCTTTATAACTATTTCCACAAAATAACAGATAACTATTCCTTGAATAAAATTTTCATATATTAAACATCAGGGTTACACATACTATAAAAAGTCTTCTAATGTAACCCCATCATAAAAAGAGACTTAATACTCTTAAAAATTTCACCATAACTCTTGAAGCCCTTATATGTTGACATATTACTCATTCATCATTCTTCATGATCCATTAACCATTCCTTTCCAACTTATTCTAATATACTTCATTCCATTGATTGGTCATTTTCAGTTTCTTCATCCTCAATCAGAATGGCATTAGGTATTGGTAAATGAACATTTGTACGATCTTGGTGATCCCATTCACGAAACTTCTTCATATGACATGTGTTTTCTTAATGACCATACACACCACATTTAAAACATTCAATTGATCCCTCAGAAAGAACTTCTTTCCCTTTCCTCGATTCAACTGGATACTTCCTTTTTCCATGGAAGGTTATTGCTTTATGACCTTCATTTCCACATCTATAACAAATTTCTATCCCTTTGAAACATTTTCCTAGGTGTTTCTTTCCACATTTTTTTCACACAGGTTTTTGAACACAGTTACCCTTATGATTATTACCTGTAGTTCCGTAGGGATTTGTTTCTCGCATATATGATGCATTAAAAAAATCACCAAGTTTTTGGTGGTCAATCATGGATCCAGATAGTTGGTTGAGGATAATCACAAGAGTTCTCATTGCAGCTCCCATATCATTCAGTTGCTTGCTCAAAAAACTGTCACAGTTTCCTTCACATCCACTGTTACTTTGGTGCCTGCTAGATCCAGCAATTTACTAAAACCAAAAAGGTCAGTGTGATTATATCAACAAAACCATCATGTACTAATGAGGAAGATAAACACTAAGATATACTTACTCATTCACTTTATCTAAAAGTAGGACTTTTTCTGAAATCCTAACCATTATGGTAATGTCACTTATGCTTAAATAATACCCTAACCTCTAAAGTTATCTAAACTGGCCTTTGATACCAACTATAAGTCCCCAGCCTTAAACCATACTTAATCTTGGGTTATTACAAGATTACACATTGAGCATATTTTTAGGTTTAGAGTTTTAGAGAATTAGGAAATAACTATTACATCTCAAAATATTACAAAGTAGAAACTTCTACTAAGTTTCCATAAAATAAAAACTCATAAAAAGAAACATGTCTAGTTCCATGTTTTAGGTAGCATGACTTTCCCTTGATCCCATCCTTGACACTATTCCACATTAAGTCCTGTGAAAAGCATTTCAAATACTTGGGATGAGCATAAAAAGCTCCTTAAGGGTTACACAAATAATGAAAACTGTTAGTTTTTCAAAACAACAAGTAAACCATGTATACTTTAGAAAAGTAATACTTTTCACCTTTTCGAAGTAGTAAAAACTCTTCACTGAATAAAAGTTAATTACTTGCCCTTCTGTAACCAAAAGATTACCATAAAACCCATAGAAATATCACATAACATATAAAGGTAACTTGGGAAATAAACATACTTAGGTGGAATAACCATAAGATCGACTTCCACACATATCACTTAATGGAATATCCATTCAGCCAACTTCCATACATACTTAATAGAATAGCCATTCGGCCGACTTCCATACCCAATGCATTGGTGGTTATAATGTAACCACCCATCCTGGTATTCACAGCACCACCTGTCATATGGTTTATCATGTAACCACCCGTAAAATGTCCAAGTACCATTATAAAATAATAACACATAAAACCAACATAAATGAATGATAACATTTCCACATTTCAATCACAATATATCATTTAAATATATTGACATAATAGAATCCTTTATCAAAAAATTTTCAATACCAAAAAAAAAGTATATGGTATTTATTTTATTTTAAAAACATTACGGCTTGTTGAGGAAGCCAAAGATCAAATAATACTCATGGCAGCGGAAAAGGCCATTGTCACCGCGTACGTAAAAAGAAACATTCCTTTTTGTCATTTAGTAAAATGCTTCGTAGAAAAAAGATTACTTTTGAATAAAAATATAATTCAAAGGGGTTTATACGCCATATAAAAGAATGTTGTGTATAAAACAAAATATATCTCAATGAATGGAGATTGAGACGAAGACACTTACAAAGACGGTATCCTTGGTTTAAGGATAAATCAATTGCATAATTATGTGTGACAAAAGAATACACCAAATATAAGTGTATATTAAGTGTAAAAAAATCATAGGTAATTCACACATATTCATAGAATAACATATTCAAGGAGTAAAAGTTTATCCCAAAGGATCAAATTTGGGTTAAGAAGTTCCCTTGCAAAAATTTGACAGCCTAACGTCGTCACTTCAAAATTCAGAAAACGAGTTTATGAGAGATAAAAAAGGGGTATCTCATCACTAGGATATAAATTTTACATCGATAAGTATATATGAGAACATATCCCAATATAAAAAACCGTGAATTAAAATCCCCAACAAAATAAGTGTTTTTAAAAGAGGATGGTGAAAGGTTCCCTTACCGACTTGGGTATCTTTCAAAACATACACCACATGAAATAAGGACAATACATCATTGATGTAAATACTCATAAACGAAATTATATTATAAAAAGAGTATAATAATTGGAATTACATACACCACTCAAAGGAAATTGTGGCAAATGTAGCATAAATCTCACGGGAATAAAAGTGAGATGAAAAATCCCTTACGAAAACTCGGCAGCCTAACAGCGCCACTTAAAACTTCCAAAATGGATTGATGAGAAAAAGTAGGGTCTCTCATCATATTAACATAAAGTTTACATAAAGAGTAATATAAAAGAACACCCTCCATCATAAAAAATAGGATCTTAAAATAAGTGACAAAAAGGAGAGTACTTAAAAAGAAAGAGAGAGGTTAGATCTCTTACGAAAATTCGGAAGCCTAACGGTGCCACCCAAAACATCCAAAATGGATTGATGAGAGAGAATAAGGTCTTTCATCATATAAACAATAAAAATTACAGTAAGAGTAATATAAAAGAACCTCCCAATAACAAGCAAGATGAGCATTAAAAGGAATGACATAAAGAGCGTACTTAAAAAGAAAGAGAGGAGTAGGATCCCTTACCTCGAGTCTGACTTGACTCGATCATTCTTGAATCTACTGAATAATAAACTTGAGTTAATTTATACTTGATTAAGAACCTTTTTCAAGCTTATTATTCCTTTTATATAACTTATTTCCATGTTATAAACATTATGTAATCATTAAGTTAATAGTGTTTGTTTTGTCGATATTTGGTTCTTAAGTCGGAAGTGGACTTCTTACAATTACATGTTGTTCATGTGGTCAATGGTTCATTATATCCATAATGACATTCCTGATTTGGATATCATATATATCCAGAATATACATGTATTTATAATATCACATAATCATTTAGAGGAAAGAATTGAAATGCACCGTTCATGGAGACGGTAAGCCGTACATACGCATGAACGCTACTTTCATTTCTATGTCATATTAATGGAATTAAAACTATA
This sequence comes from Viscum album, assembly GCA_963277665.1. Classification (NCBI taxonomy): domain Eukaryota; kingdom Viridiplantae; phylum Streptophyta; class Magnoliopsida; order Santalales; family Viscaceae; genus Viscum; species Viscum album. Next base: position 1,706,933,972 of record OY728165.1, on the reverse strand, counting down.
TGTGAGGTATTTATATTTATTAATAATTTAGATGTAACATACATCATATATATCCATTATATATATGTACTCATAATAATACATTACATTTGGGTATAAGAAATTAAATGCACCGTTCATGGAGACGGTAAGCCGTATGTACGCATGAACGCTACTTTCATTTATATATCATACTTTAATGGAAAGAAAATAATAATGATATAAATGTATATTATAATTCCAGTATAAAATAATATATAATAACTTTAAATCCATCCTTTATACGTCCCACATATGGCATTAACGAATCACATCACTTTGGGGGGGTGATAGTCCGCACTTCCTTAAATGAAGATATCGCGTTTACCCATAATGGAAACCATAAAGGTATACCATAAATGAAAAATAAAGAAGCTTAAGTAAAGCATAAACATATTATATATCATATATAATTATAGTTTCATCTTAATTGCCACCTTTGAAGGTGTTAAAATAATGTTGAACAATCATCGTTTCGGGAGCCAGAAATTCGCCATCCACTGAAACATTATGTTCTTTAACCATTATATGTAGGTTTGTTTGAGTGTAGATCTAATCCTTATTATAACAACATCCTAGTATATTGAATATTCTGTAGTTGTTACAAAAGAAATGAATAAAAATATTTTAGGGGGTTGGAGAAGAAAAATAAAACAAAAGGACTCAAGTGAAGACATTACCTTAGAATCGGGTAACTCCCTTTGGTTTGAGCTCAAAGGCTTCATTGGGAAGAATTCTGTCCAAAGTGAGGCTTCATGGAGTAAGAGAGGGATGTGGAGAGTCAAAATGGGCAGGGGTTGGTCGAGCCAGAGGCTTTGATGTGTGGGTAAGGAGGTAGAGGTGGGGGCCTTTTATAAGAGGAGAGGAGGGGCAGTCTTGGAAAGGTATAAAATGTCACTTTATTTTAAAAGGAGTTTCGGATTTTAATGGCCCCAAATTCATGTGTTTCTAGGATAAGGTGATAAGGGTTCGAAATCAACCAATCCAATAGGTTTTTTACAGGGTTAGGTCTTAGATTTTACAATATCTTTCCATTTTATTTAAATCCTTTATTAATGAGGTAATCGTTGCATCATCATGATGTCATAAATAATTTAATTTATTTAAAGTATAAAAATTATAAAAAAAATATCATGATGTAGGAAATCGTTTTAGATTTCTAATAAATATTTATAGTCAAAAATCTGTCTAGTATAACCCCATGTAAAAATTATTTTAGTAAAACAACTAATGTTTGTGTCACTTTTATTTTAACATTAAATAAAAAGTTATTTATGTCATTTCCCAACCAAAGTGGCTCCATGGGGTCCCCAAGTTGACCCATGGCTTGTCTTGGTCGGCCATGACACATCCAATTATGTTAGGACATGTTTCAAGTTCATTTCATATTATTAAAACATTATTTTTACCTTAAACTACACTAATTACCTCTAATCACGATTAAAAACTTAATAAGTTACTATTCACTGTAAAAATTATTTTAATCCCATTGAACCATATTTTACATCCTAATGACAACCATATATGTCGGATTTTTGAAATTAAAAACACAGAAGTGGTAAAATTTAATTTAAACGAAAAATCAGTTTTTATAAGTACCACGTAGTGGTTTCACTATTCATCAAAAATTGATGTTTTTCAGAAAAATACCAAAAATTCACCCTAAGCTATATTTGATATTCCGAATTCAAAAATGAAGTCTATTTTACAGAATTCAAAACATATAAGTCACATTAATTAATTTAATAATTAATTCCCGTTGTCATGACAAATAGCGTGTTTTTTTGAAACAATAAGTATCAAAAGATTGACACTAGTTTAAGTCCGATTTAAAAGTGAAATTAATTCCAACGACCCCTATTGGATTTAATGGTAAAAATATATTCTAATTTCACTTTAAAAAAAATTCAAAATATAATCTAATCATATAAATAAATTAGATTAAAAAGCGGTTTTGAATTAAAATACAACATTTTACATTATTCATTAAAAAGTGAAATTTATCGGAAAAATACCCAAAATTAACCCAAGGTAAATTTCAGTGTCCCAATCATAAATAATATGTCTATTTTGAAAAATAGAGCTTATAAAATTTTCAAAAAGTGGATTTAAAGGGGGTTCGCCATCAAAAGGCAGTTAATCGACCTTTTAAAGAATATTAGAATGTTTACGCTTAAAAACTGGATTCATTTGCATTTTTAATACTCTAACATTTATTGTGCAGTTTAAAAATATTTGACAAACATATATAATCATTTTTTAGTTAGTTCTGTTCATTTCTTCCATTACAACGTCTAGGTGTTAGCTACCATTTAAAATAATATTATTTTATTATTAGAGGGCAACGTAAGATTCCCAAGAAACCTGTTGTTGCGTATTGGGTACGCCATCGAGCATAGAATCCCCTTTAAAGTAATATTAATATTTTATTCACAAATATGAATAAATATAAAGATGTCATATTCTTTATTTACTTGGGGTGTTACATTTATTCTATCCAATAGCCGATAATATAAGGCCTCATGTGAACAACGTATGTAGAGGATCAATGTGATGACTATGCTAATGAGATGCCCCATTTCGATGAGAGAGGGAATCAAGAACATTGTCACACATCCCACTCTTTTAACTCATGAATTCCTTAAAAAAATGGGCCAAGATAAATTTCCAATCTCCCCTATGAAAGAACAAGTCACTATCGAGAGCATCAACAGACAACGGCCTCCTAATTTTAATTGTTCATCTTATCCCTCAATCGTCAAACAATAGATCAACTCCATTGAAAATATATTCCCCATGTTTTATTGTTCTCAACAATATATGGTTATACTGGATGATTATCATATTGAGGGTGAAGCTTATCAGTGGAGGACGTTGATAAAAAATTTCGAAGCCTGAGGAGGAGATCGAGGCTTTGGAATGGAAGGATTTCCGGAAAAAAAAATTCGATAAATATTTTATGCACACCCTTTGACATATGATGTAAATGGAATTCCTTTACCTCAAGAAAAAATACAATTAATTTTTCAGATTGTAAGGGGAAAATTCACAAGGATTGCACGATATACCACCTTTTTAGTCATTACCCCTGAATGCATGGTTGACCGCTTCTTTGGTGGGTTGAAACCAAGCTTGCAGAAAGCGCTGGCGATTCGTTACTTCGATAGCTACGAAAAAAAATTTCCGATGTGCCCTCATGCTTGAAGTGGTTTTCAGAGAATCATAGGGGTATCATGGAGATAATAAGAGTAAGGTGGACTACAATGTCGGTGGTTAGATAGATAAATCTAATGGTGGTATGAATATCAAGCACCCCACTTGCCAAATGTGTGGAAAGAATCACCCTGAAAATTGTTATAGGGGGAAAAGGAAATGCTCTAGGTGTGGAAGAGAAGGGATAATAGCTAATAACTATCGACATGAAAAACCAACGGTTCTGACAGAGGAGAAGAAATTTTTTTTCAACTTTCAACTCATTGTTCATTACCTCAACTACAATGAACCAGGGCATCATGCTAATCAGTGCCAAAATCCAAGGGTTTTTGGAGGCAAAAAACATCCTCCAAGGCAGCCAGTGTGAGAATTTTCCATCCCTACTGCTAAATTGAACCCCAAAAATTAAGTGGTGACAAGTACACTATTTATTAATTAACGAATAGAGAACATACTTTTTGATTCTGGTTATACGCATTCTTTTATATCTCGAAATTTTATTATAACAATCGAGAAACCATAACAAATCATGGATGTAAAGATGTCGGTGAGAATGGAAAATGGGGAAATCATTGCATCCCATGAATATAACTCCCCCCTTGTCATAATTTGTGGACTGAACTTTATGGAGATCCTTGCCATATCATTCTGGTGGAATTTGATGAAACTCTCAGTATGGATCGACTTTCCTTATATAGAGCCATCAAAAATTGTTGTGAGAGGTAAATCAATATCCATATGGAGAATAGTCCCCCTAATTTATACATGTGCAAGGAAGAAGATGAATGTTCTTTAGCTCCATCATCTCAAGAATGGATATTAATTCCCTATGAGCATGCATATCTAGCTCAGATGAATGAGTCCAAGGAAGAGACCATCATTGAAGACATGCATATTGTTAGGTAATTCAATGAACTGTCTTGTGATAAATTTCTCGGTATTACTCCTAAAAGAGAAGTTAAATTCTCAATTGAAATTATACTTGAGGCGTTTCCAATATCTATGACTATGTATAGAATGGATGTTGTGGAACATGAAGAGCAGAAGAAGCAAACTACAGAAGAGTATAGATAAAGGATTTATACACCCATGTACTTCACCATGGGGTGCACCATTTCTCTTTACCAAGAATAATGATAGATCAATGCGACTTTGCATCAATTATCATGAGATTAAAAAAATCAAAATAAAGAACAAGTATCATCTCCCACAAATTGATGACTTGTTCGATCTACTGTGTGAAGCACAATAATTCTCTAAGGTGGATTTGAAGTCGAGATATTATTAAGTACTGGTTAAGAAAGAAGATATCCCCAAGACTACATTATGTACAAGATACGGTCATTTTGATTTCATATTAATTCCTTTAAGACTCACTATCTCCAACATGAATCATGGACGTGATGAATAGAATATTTAGGCGTTACCATGAAAAATTTCTTGTAGTATTTATATATTATATTCTAATATACTCCAAAACCAATGTGGATCATGAAGAACATCTAAGAACTATACTAGAGACCTTGCGGGAGGAGAAGATCTATGAAAAGTACAGTAACTGTGATTTCTATTTGAATGAGGTCTCCTTATTGGGCCATATCATCACACGAAATTGGATATGTATGGATCCCTCTTAGACAACTGAAATAGAGGGGTGGCTGATCCCAACATCGATAACGGATATTTGTAGACTTTTGGGGTTAGCTCGATATTATCAACGATTTATGAGAACTTTCTCATGATTTTCCAAACCTCTTACCAAGCTAACTTGAAAGGGAGTAATGTTTTCTTGGAGCGATGAATGCAAATAAAGCTTCATGGAGTTAAAAAGCATGCTTATCACTAAGTCCGTCCTCACTTTACTCACTAGTGTAGACCTTTTTTGGAATTTAGTGATGCTTCAAATAAGGGAATCGGTAGTGTGTTGATGAAAAATAACAAAGTCATTGCATATTATTTAAGAAAATGTAATGTTCATGAGCATAATTATACAACACATGATCTGGAGTTGGCTACGGTGATCTTCGCTTAAACAAAATTGGCAGAATTATCTCTTTGGGAAGAAGTGTAAAATATATACGGACCAAAAAATCATCAAGTATATATTCACATAGAAAGAGTTGAACATGCACCAATGAAGATGGTCAGAGCTGGTCAAATACTATGACTGCTCAATCCATTACCACACTGGGAAAGAGAAGAAGGTGGAAGATTCTCTAAGTAGAAAGGACCCATCAATTTTATCACTGATAAAAATTTAGAGGGATCCAATCATCTTAAATTTGATGAAGAAGGACATAGAAATCCTAAATAAATGAACATCACAAATACTCTAACAAATGATTCATCAAACATCGCTTTTGGAATGGATAAAGAGTGCTAAAAAGGATAATGTGTGGATTCAAAAAAAAAGTAGAAGTTGTTAGAAAAGGGAAATCCTTGGAGTTTAATGTTAATGAACAAGGAATTGTGAGATTTGGGAAAATTAAATGACTTCCATCATGTTCAGAGCAGAAGATTGAAACTTTGGATGATTCACATAGTTCAAATTTTTCTATTCACCCATAAAACAAAAAGGTGCATTGAGATCTATGAGAGAATTATTCAGGGGATAATATGAAGAATGAGATCCCGGAATTTACATCAATGTTCCTGGTGTGTCAGTAAGTTGATGTTGAAAGACAAGAGAATAAGGGGATTATGAAACCATTACCCAAACCAGCCTGGAAATGAGAGAGCATCACCATGGACTTTTTCACTGGACATTTGAAGGCATCCAAAGGAAACAATGCAATCTGGGTTGTTGTGGATCGTCTTACAATGTCTTCACACATTATTTCAATTTGAGAGAATTTCCCATTCGATCAACTGGAATGGATATATATATATGGGAGTTGGTAAGGATGAATGGAGTACCACTATCTATTTTATCCAATAAAGATTCAAGATTCACCTCTATGTTTTGGAAGAGTCCTCAACATGCTCTAGATACTGAGATGAACTTTTGTAACACCCCAAGATTTTATAGTGTGTTATTTCTTCAAAATAATTCAATAACTTTCACTACACGCAACACCAAGTTCAATCGCACCATGACTTACCAATCAAGCTGTTCAAAAGAGGTTATGAATAGTGTTAACTAAATTTTAAACTTTATATAATCCTTATAATTTTAGAATCCATATTATGAGTTTCTTAGACATAATGTAAGAACAAATTCACTTTCAGTATTGCACTTTTACCAAATTTTAATAGTGAACCCTTTTTAGATACTATATTTTAAACTTTTTGACTAAATGGGGACATCAAAATTTTAAAATGAAACATCCCAAGCTTCCACGGTACGCTAGCGTGTGTTGTACGCAACACCGAGTTCTAACACACCGTAACCAATCAAACTAGCCGTTATGAATAGTAATACCTACTTTTTTAAATTATATATATTTTATATTTTAATATGGACTTCATTATTGGATTCGGAATATCAAATTTAGCCTAAGGTGAAATTTTGGTACTTTTCGGATAACTTTCATATTTTGATGAATAGTGAAAATTACTAAATTTTAATTGAAAACAACTTTTTTAATCAAAATAATTAATAGTGATAAATTGTGAATTTTAGTGGTTTTAAAGTATATTTAGAATATATTTTTACCATTTAATATAATGTTGGTCATTGGACATAATTTTACAATTAAACCGAACATAAACAAGTGTCAATCTTTTGATAGTTATTATCTCTTAAAAACACGCTTTTTGTTTTGACAGCGGGAATTAATTTTAAATTAATTTCGGCCACTTCTGTGTTTTGAATTTAGGAAAATGGATTCCATATTTGGAATCAGAATGTTCAAATTGTGTAAATAGGTAACTTTTATATTTAGACATTTTGAATAATTAATGCAGTAAATATTTTATTTACCATGGTTAAGGGTAAATCCGGTAAATAAGGGTTAAAAAATAATATTATAATAATACTAAATTACCCTAAAACGTATCTTAACCCTATTGGTTGATACATGGTCGACCATAGGCATCTTTGGGTCTATTTTGGGACCCAATGGATCCACTTGTAAGTGATAATGACACTTTATTTTAATTAAGTCAAAATGAATAGAAAAATTACACAAGCATATATCTTTTAAAAAAACAATTGTTACATAGGGTTATATATGTTGGACTTTAGATTATAAATATTCATTAGAAAGATAAAATGATTTCCTACATAATGATATTTTAATTATAATTTTTAGATATTAAATAATTTATTTTATTTATGACACAATGATGATGCAGTAATTACTATAATAGTGAAAAATTAAAATAATTGATATTATAAATACCCAAATAAATATAATATGAAACTTTTAATGAATTAAACTAATTTTATAGGATAATATGATATATTAGGATTGATTTAATTGACTTTTTTCGAAGTAATCAATCTGTTATAAGTTTCACAAAAATCAACTATTGAATAGTGTCAAAATTGACATAAAAGAGTTTTTAAAACAAATATTATATTATTAATTGATATTAAATTCCTAAAAATCTAAGGTTCGGCCAAGAGACTTATATCATGATAGGTGTATCATTAATGGACCACATTTTGGTCGCTTGTATGTATATGGTATGTTTATTAAACATATAATATAAATATACAAAGAGACATTGTAAAAGTGAAACTAATTAACTTAGAGTTAATACTTAAAGATAAGGTTAATATAAGTACCCAAACCAGTCTAAATACTTTTGGTTGAGTGGTTTCGACCTATCCCCACCTTAACCTTTGAATAGTCAACTTTGGAGCCATTTTAAACCGAATATGAATTTATTATAAACTAATATCTCTAGCTTTTCCAAATGTGCCCCTCACCCCTCTTATAAAAGGGCACTCCTCCTTCTCATTTCTTCACACCATAAAAGCCCCTTGGTTCGGCCAAACCCTGCCCAAATACTCTCCCAACTTCCCTCACTACAACCTAGGGGCCTTAGTGTGATCCAAAAGCCAACCTAAAGAGCCCTTTTGATCAAATCAAAAGGAAGAACCTGAAGAAGAGGTAATGATTTCACCACCCCTCTCCAAGTTCATTTCTTCTTCCACTTCTTCTTCCTTTGTTCTTACCATTCTAAAATAATAACTCCAGTATATCACATATACTATGATGTTATTATAAATATGGTACAACCATATTCAGTATTCTATCCACCCTTTGAATAACATGTTACCATACGTGCGTACGTACGGCTTACCGTCTCCACGTCGTGGTGTAATTGTTATTCAATATAATATTATTTGGATGGGTATAATAATGATGTGTAACTCATGTAAATAATAAATATAACATGTTAATTATTCTGTATATATGATATACCATCCATTTATATATTATTTTAATATCAAAAGAATGATATTGTCGCTCGTGCGTACGTACGGACTACCGTCTCCACGAATGCGATGAGATTCATTCTCCATCGTATCCATTCAAGTATAATTATCATTTAATGATTTAAAAATGATGTTTAAAGACTTGATATAATTATGGATATGAATAATATACAACCTATCCTTTACAAACATGTCTTACATAACAAAACATACAAAAGAAAACAAGTAAGTTAACACCCGAAACAACGATAATACTAAGATATTATTATCAAATCAATATTAAAAGATCATATATGATATCATATTAATGTATATGATTCTTGATTAATTTAATAACAATTATTTCACCATTATACAGGAGGTTAACCTACCCCAACCAAGGAAAATTACAAGGTAAGGGATTTTCTTATCTCACATTCAATTCCGTGAGATTTCTATTATTCGCCACTAAATTATTGAAAGTGGTGTATTGTGTACTGGCATTTGATATATATATTATCATGATTATCTTTATATTCATGTTATTCTGTAAATAATTTGGTGGTTATTAACTTTTGGCCATACGACTCAGTTGATTAACAGGGTAAGGGGTTTTCATCTCACTCCTTATTCCCGTGAGATTCATGCCATTTTGCCACCATCACCTTTTGTGTGATGTGTGTACTGCCCATAATTATATTCTTTGTGTAATACACCTTAATTTATGTGTATTTACATATTCATTGTATGATACCTCTTTCATTGGTTGTATGTTTCATATGTTACCAAATTGGTAAGGATTTATTTCGCAATCTATTCATTATCTGAGATTTTTTATACATAATTATCTACTGGGACCTTGTTATCATCCACGTCCATGTTTCTTCAAAATGTATTTCAAAACATTTATAATATTTAAAAGAATATGGGTTAAAGTCATTTATACCCTTGTTTTACTTTTTATAAGAGGTTTATAAGGGAATCTTTCCGTCGTTTTCCAAACAAGGTGCTTTTTAACCTTTTCGACAGAATTAAGGTAAGAATGTTTTTTTAACTTATACGGCGGGTGCAGTTATTTTCCGCCATTATAAAATCTTCTAAGTTTCCCTTACAATATTATAAGAATATTTTCAAAGAAAATGTTTTATTTTATAAATATATGACTCTTAAATGATTTCAAAATAAAAAGAGATATTTCTCTAAAAGAGTTTTGATTTCATCTATGTCAACATCCTTTATTGGATTTTACGCTTATTTGATGTTGATTTATTTTGATATAAAACTTCCATATTGTAATGAAGTTTTGTGATATGATTGACTGTATATGTGTCATTTATATAGCATTCATGGTTTATGAGTAAAGTATTGACATTTCGTATTCTAGTTCCAATAAGAATGTTTATGTTATATTTCAACCTTTACTTCATATGAATGTGTTGGAAAAGTATGTTCCAGGTTGGGGACTGGTTAAAGTAAGCCCTCCAGGTTGGGGACTGGTAAAAGTAAGCCCTCCGGTTTGGTCTCCGGTTATTAGAGGCACTCCGGGTTGGTGTCCGGTTATTAGAGGCACTTCGGGTTGGTGTCCGGTTATTAGAGGCACTCCGTGTTGGGTTCCGGTTACAGTTAGCCCCAAGGCCTGGGGACGAGGCCTTGAAAAGAAATTAAAGTTTAGCATTATGCATTCCATCATTATGAAAGTGGTTATTGATATTGGATGTGATTATTCGATTAGTAGAATATCCATGTGAATAAGTAAATGGCATTATTTCATTTTATTTATGCCATACCTTGTTGAAGTTAAAGTTTAAAAGGATTTTGTTTTAGTTATACATTCCCTTAAATGTTTATTCTTATTTATGAAAGTTTCCGCTATATTGTTATCCTTACTGGGCATTTGAGCTCACCCCTTTTCTATGTTTTATTTATCCCAGGAAGTGAAGAAGTAAATTATGAATGACCTGCAGGGATATTATGTGGGGATATGAGTGTGGATTATGGAGACAATATGTTGTTGTAGTAGTTTTTCATTTGATGATGTAATGTAAGACATATGAATATATCTATTGTTTCCAAGGCTACTAAACCAATCGATCTTTCGAGATTTGTTCTTTCTTGTGATCTTGCCATTGTTATGTAATAATGCACCGACTCTGGGTAACTAGGTTCGGGGCGTTACAGTTGGTATCAGAGGAAGTTTAGTACAAACCTTGGAAGCTAGATTTAGATAAACTCTGATTAGAGCACGTAGACCTAAGATGAACTTTGAGGATTAGTATAGAAGAACTTCCTAGAATTTTTGTATTGTAGAGATTTTGTGAGTTTTCCGAGAAATACATCCTTGTCTGGATACGAGCAGGTAGAGGCGGCTCTGGCACAGATGTACCTAGTGGTAAAACCCGAAAACACCGCTTTAAGCTAGACTCGAACGGGAACTGGTGCACGACAACGGGCCTTGCTGCACTCTTGGTTACGACACTCCCGGGGGATATGCTTAGGATAACTCTCATTTTCTTTACAAATCATTATGAAGGGTTTATGAGTATATACATCCTCAAATGAGAAATTTTTATGATTATGGATTATATCCATAAATAGTTAAATTTATGTTAAGTGTTTTATAAGTATGGGATTATGTATTTTGATTCATAAACTTATCTAGTGTATGCCATTGTTTAGAAATGGCGCCCAGTAGAAGGAATGAGAACTCCAAAAATGCACATGATCCAAAGAGAAGGAAGGATCATATCTTTCATGGTCTTAAGCTAGAATTTATAAGAGAAATAGTCTCCCATGTATTATCATCATATGAAGAAATAATATCATGTGTTGATAAGATAAGTAAAGAGTTTATTGAGTCCTATGGCTTTAAAGGGAAGCAAGAGAAGAAAAGGATGGAAGAGAGAAAGATAGATAAAGGGAAGAGGGAAAAGAAGAATTTTCCCATATGTGGTAACTGTGGAATGAAACACCCTGGAACTTGCCTGAAAGGAATGGGAGTTTGTTATAAGTGTGGAGGAAAAGTGCACAAAGTATGTGACTGCAAGGGTAAGAAAATGGTTTCAAATGTACAATTCTTCATTTGCAAGGAGTTTGGACACTACGCGAACCTATGCCCCAGTCATCAGACTATGCCGCAAATGATGCTATTGGATTATAATCAAGTTATGATACTACCACAGATGAAGAGGAATGATTAGAGTTCTTATGTTGATTATGTCAATTGAGTGTTGTATCAACAATGTACTTGTTATAATAATTATGGAGTATATAAGGATTGTACTGCAGTACTATTTCATTAAGGACTTGAGATTGTGTGGAACAAAGAAATGTGACTCAATAGTAGGATAAATTTTTAGAAAATATATGGTTGAGAGAAAGATAAACCATAATATGGTTCTGATACCGAGGTAGTGATTTTAGAATAATACATGATTGATTTGGATAAATTATATTGGATATTCTTGACTACCTTGAAGCTGATTAATGATTTGTATATTCCATCATTATTGGGGTTTAAAACATTTTTGGATTGATGAAGTTTATCTAGCATTCTATATGGAATAAGGGAGCATGAATGTAACCAATAAGTATTATGGTAATTTAGGATGTTTCAGTGTTTTAAAAGAATACACGATGAAGGTATTCATATGCTATTACGGGGTAAAAAGGATCTATATTATGTTTACCTTCCTTATAAATGTTGGATTGTGAGTTTGGACAGAAGTATTTTGGATAGTTCTAATTTGGATTATTTTGGATTACCATAAAAGGACAACCCGGAGGTCGGGCGGCAACCCGTCGCGTCCGGCAAGGCTGCGAGACTTGAACCCGCAACCAAAGGGCGACAAAGGTGTATCACCTACCACTGGCCCACGATATGTCCTGGATTAAATAATGTAGTTTTTATTAAAGGATCTTTTAGATGAATTATAAATTCGTTTATTTTGGAACCCTATACGAATAGTGTAAATAGAATTCTTTTTTACATTCTATTATCATTTAGAGTGAAAGATGAGTTTGTGGTAGAAATTTATTAATGGATAAAACTCTAATTATAAAGTAAGTATATCTCCATATGATCTTAGCGAATCTCATAAAAAATTCCTCAATATTAAGAAAAGAAAATTAGAACAAATTTTTTTTCCGAGATGGTACCTTAAATCATCACTAATTTATGGCTTTGGGATTGTTGGCCTTTTCATAGCCATGTTCTCTACCACTCTCCATCAAATAATCGATGGTTAGATTTTTCTTCTATATCCATATTTTCCTACATGGAACCCTAGTATGTGTTATTTTCGGTAATCTTCATACTTTCGACTCTTTATTTTAAATAGAGGCCTCATTAATTCATTTTTCGATGTGGGATTTCAACTATGATATTTTGAAACGTCAAAAATGTGTTATCCTAATACCCTATGTTTTGTTGAACCGATGGTATTTCAAATCATCATAGATTGATGAATTTAAGGACCTCAATTTTATACTTGTTTGTGATTGATGACCTCAATCACTACCTATAAATATTTACGTTTTCCTCCAATTATATGTCTCCAATTTCCACCAATATTCTCCTAATAGAGATCATAATTTGGTGGTGATCCTTTCATTTCTCTTTTCCTCATATTAAGATTAAATTTTAGTAACCCAATTTTCGATGTGGGTTTTCCCACAAAGATATTTTCTATTTTCAACCTTTATTTTTCGAAGAACAATTTCAAATTGCGAGGACGCAATTTATTGAAGGAGGGGAGAATGTAACACCCCAAGATTTTATAGTGTGTAATTTCTTCAAAATAATTCAATAACATTCACTACACGCAACACCAAGTTCAATCGCACCATGAATTACCAAACAAGCTATTCAAAAGAGGTTATGAATAGTGTTAACTAAATTTTAAACTTTATATAATCCTTATAATTTTAGAATCCATATTATGAGTTTCTTAGACATAATGTAAGAACAAATTCATTTTCAGTATTGCACTTTTACCAAATTTTAATAGTGAACCCTTTTTAGAAACTATATTTTAAACTTTTTGACTAAATGGGGACATCAAAAATTTAAAATGAAACATCCCAAGCTTCCATGGTACGCTAGCGTGTGTTGTACGCAACACCGAGTTCTAACACACCGTAACCAATCAAACTAGCCGTTATGAATAGTAATACCTACTTTTTGAAATTATATATATTTTATATTTTAATATGGACTTCATTTTTGGATTCGGAATATTGAATTTAGCCTAAGGTGAAATTTTGGTACTTTTCGGATAACTTTCATATTTTGATGAATAGTGAAAATTACTAAATTTTAATTAAAAACAACTTTTTTAATCAAAATAATTAATAGTGATAAATTGTGAATTTGGGTGGTTTTAAAGTATATTTAGAATATATTTTTACCATTTAATATAATGTTGGTCATTGGACATAATTTTACAATTAAACCGAACATAAACAAGTGTCAATCTTTTGATAGTTATTATCTCTTAAAAACACGCTTTTTGTTTTGACAGCGGGAATTAATTTTAAATTAATTTCTTCCACTTCTGTGTTTTGAATTTAGTAAAATGGATTCCATATTAGGAATCAGGATGTTCAAATTGTGTAAATAGGTTACTTTTATTTTTAGACATTTTGAATAATTACTGCGGTAAATATTTTATTTACCATGGTTAAGGGTAAATCTGGTAAATAAGGGTTAAAAAATAATATTATAATAATACTAAATTACCCTAAAACGTGTCTTAACCCTATTGGGTGATACATGGTCGACCATGGGCATCTTGGGGTCTATTTTGGGACCCCATGTATCCACTTGTAAGTGATAATGACACTTTATTTTAATTAAGTCAAAATGAATACAAAAATGACACAAGCATATATCTTTTAGAAAAACAATTGTTACATAGGGTTATATATTTTGGATTTTAGATTATAAATATTCATTAGAAAGATAAAAAGATTTCCTACATAATGATATTTTAATTATAATTTTTAGACATTAAATAAGTTATTTTATTTATGACACAATGATGATGCAGCAATTACTATAATAGTGAAAAATTAAAATAATTGATATTATAAATACCCAAATAAATATAATATGAAACTTTTAATGAATTAAACTAATTTTCTAGGATAATATGATATATTAGGATTGATTTAATTGACTTTTTTCGAAGAAATCAATCTTTTATGAGTTTCAAAAAAATCAACTATTGAATAGTGTCAAAATTGACATAAAAGAGTTTTTAAAACAAATATTATATTATTAATTGATATTAAATTCCTAAAAATATAAGGTTCGGCCAAGAGACTTATAGAATGATATTTGTATCATTAATGGACCACTTTTGGGTCGCTTGTATGTATATGGTATGTTTATTAAACATATAATATAAAAATACAAAGAGACATTGTAAAAGTGAAACTAATTAACTTAGAGTTAATACTTAAAGATAAGGTTAATATAAGTACCCAAACCAGTCTAAATTCTATTGGTTGAGTGGTTTTCGACCTATCCCCACCTTAACATTTGAATAGTCAACTTTGGATCCATTGTAAACCGAATATGAATTTATTATAAACTAATATCTCTAGCTTTTCCAAAGGTGCCCCTCACCCCTCTTATAAAAGGGCACTCCTCCTTCTCATTTCTTCACACCTTCAAAGCCCTTTGGTTCGGCCAAACCCTGCCCAAATACTCTCCCAACTTCCCTCACTACAACCTAGGGGCATTAGTTTGATCAGAAATCCAACCTAAAGAGCCCTTTTGATCAAAACAAAAGGAAGAACCCGAAGAAGAGGTAATGATTTCACCACCCTTCTCCAAGTTCATTTCTTCTTCCACTTCTTCTTCCTTTGTTCTTACCATTCTAAAATAATAACTCCATTATATCACATATACTATGATGTTATTATAAATATGGTACAACCATATTCAGTATTCTATCCACCCTTTGAATAACATGTCACCATACGTGCGTACGTACGGCTTACCGTCTCCACATCGTGGTGTAATTGTTATTCAATATAATATTATTTGGATGGGTATAATAATGATGTGTAACTAATGTAAATAAAAAATATAACATGTTAATGATTCTGTATATATGATATACCATCCATTTATATATTATTTTAATATCAAAAGAATGATATTGTCGCTCGTGCGTACGTACGGACTACCGTCTCCACGAATGCGATGAGATTCATTCTCCATCATATCCATTCAAGTATAATTATCATTTGATGATTTAGAAATTATGTTTAAAGACTTGATATCATTCTGGATATGAATAATATACAACCTATCCTTTACAAACATGTCTTACATAACAAAACATACAAAAGAAAACAAGTAAGTTAACACCCGAAACAACGATAATACTAAGATATTATTATCAAATCAATATTAAAAGATCATATATGATATCATATTAATGTATATGATTCTTGTATAATTTAATAACAATTATTTCACCATTATACTGGAGGTTATCCTACCCCAACCAAGGAAAAGTACAAGGTAAGGGATTTTCTTATCTCACATTCAATTCCGTTAGATTACCATTATTTGCCACTAAATTATTGAAAGTGGTGTATTGTGTACTGGAATTTGATATATATATTATCATGATTATCTTTATATTCATGTTATTCTGTAAATAATTTGGTGGTTATTAACTTTTGGCAATACGACTCAGTTGATTAACGGGGTAAGGGGTTTTCATCTCACTCCTTATTCCAGTGAGATTCATGCCATTTTGCCACCATCACCTTTTGTGTGGTGTGTGTACTGCCCATAATTATATTCTTTGTGTAATACACCTTAATTTATGTTTATTTACATATTCATTGTATGTTACCTCTTTCATTGGTTGTATGCTTCATAAGTTACCAAATTGGTAAGGATTTATTTCGCAATCTCTTCATTATCCGAGATTGTTTATACATAATTATCTACTGGGACCTTGTTATCATCAATGTCCATGTTTCTTCAAAATGTATTTCAAAACATTTATAATATTTAAAAGAATATGGGTTAAAGTCATTTATACCCTTTTTTGACTTTTTATAAGAGGTTTATAAGGGAATCTTTCCGTCGTTTACCAAACAAGGTGCTTTTTAACCTTTTCGACAGAGTTAAGGTAAGAATGTTTTTTTTAACTTATACGGCGGGTGCGGTTATTTTCCGCCGTTATAAAATCATCTAAGTTTCCCGTACAATCTTATAAGAATATTTTCTAAGAAAATGTTTTATTTTATAAATATATGACTCTTAAATGATTTCAAAATAAAAAGAGATATTTCTCTAAAAGAGTTTTGATTTCATCTATGTCAACATCCTTTGTTGGATTTTACGCTTATTTGAAGTTGATTTATTATGATATAAAACTTCAATATTGTAATGAAGTTTTGTGATATGTTTGACTGTAGATGTGTCATTTATATAGCATTCATGGTTTATGAGTAAAGTATTGACATTTTGTATGCTAGTTCCAATAACAATGTTTATGTTATATTTCATCCTTTACTTCATATGAATGTGTTGGACAAGTATGTTCCAGGTTGGGGACTGGTTAAAGTAAGCCCTCCAGGTTGGGGACTGGTAAAAGTAAGCCCTCCGGTTTGGTCTCCGGTTATTAGAGGCACTCCGGGTTGGTGTCCGGTTATTAGAGGCACTCCGGGTTGGTGCCCGGTTATTAGAGGCACTCCGGGTTGGGTTCCAGTTACAGTTAGCCCCAAGGTCTTGGGACGAGGCCTTGAAAAAAAATTAAAGTTTAGCATTATGCATTCCATCATTATGAAAGTGGTTATTGATATTGCATGTGATTATTCGATTAGTAGAATATCCATGTGAATAAGTAAATGGCATTATTTCATTTTATTTATGCCATACCATGTTGAAGTTAAAGTTTAAAAGGATTTTGTTTTAGTTATACATTTCCTGAAATGTTTATTCTTATTTATGAATGTTTCCGATATAAGTTATCCTTACTGGGCATTTGAGCTCACCCCTTTTCTATGTTTTATTTCTCCTAGGAAGTGAAGAAGTAAATTATGAATGACCTGCAGGGATATTATGTGGGGATATGAGTGTGGATTATGGAGACAATATGTTGTTGTAGTAATTTTTCATTTTATGATGTAATGTAAGGCATATGAATATATCTAGTGTTTCCAAGGCTACTAAACCAATCTATCTTTCGAGATTTGATCTTTCTTGTGATCATTCCAATGTTATGTAATAATGCACCGACTCTGGGTAACTAGGGTCGGGGCGTTACAACTTTAGTACATATTATCATTCTCAAACTAAGGAACAATATGAGTGGACTATCCAAACACATCCGGACATGTTAAAAACATGCTCAATGGAAATTAGAGGAAGTGATAAAAATATTCCTCTAGTTTAATTATCCTATAATAATAGTTTCCACTCGAGTATCCAAATATCACCATATGAATCTCTTTATGGGAAAATGGTCAAAACACTTGCATGTTGGGATGAAGTCGGTGAGAGTAAGGTTCTAGGACACGAAATGGTCGATGAAATGGTGGAGAAGGTGAAACCCATTTAATATCATATCAAGGCAGCCCATAGTCTGTAAGAGAGTTATGCAGATAATCATCGATGAGACCATGAGTTTAAATTTGGAGAGATGGTGTTTCTACGCATATCCCTGTGGAAGAAGTTCTTTGGGTTTGGAAAGAAATGGAAGTTAAATCCTAGATACATCGACCCCTTTGAGATTCTTGATCATATTAGGGTTGTGGCCTATCGAATAGAACTTCCACCTACCATGGAAAAGTACAGGATGCCTTTCATGTATCCCTCATAAGGAAGTACATACCATACCCTTCACATGTACTCTCATTAGATGTGGTACAGTTAGAGGATGATCTTTCTTATGAGGAAAAACCTGTGGAGATCTAGATTGTAGTGAAAAGGGTCTATGAAATATGACAATGCTCATCATCATGGTGTTGTGTAGAAACTACATGTTTGAATAAGTGACGTGGAATCAGGGGAAATGATGATTCAATGTTTCCCAAATCTATTTTAGTGTGGAAAGAGGAAATTTCTAGGGAGAAATTTTTTAAGGTGGGATATTTTAACGTCCCAAAATTTCATTAATGAAAACTCTTCTTAATCTTATAAAATCCTTCATTATGTAAAATGTGATCTTATTTGGTTTTGTATTTTTGGATTTTAAAATATCGTTATGAATTACGACCATAGCTAATATATCCATTAAACAGTGATCACATGATTATTATAAATATAGGGCTTTAACAAATCCAATTCACTCTGAAAAACGAAGTAATAGACTCATCCAATAAACTTGCCCCATATGAATCCCATTTTTCATTGCTCAGAGAGGAGGTGGCATCATTGAGATTCAATCTTGATCAAGCCCAATTCGAGCTTGAATATGTTAATCTTGAGCGGAACTGCCTACGAGAGAAGTGGATGTTGATAAAGATTACCACCCGAGTAATGTTATCTAATCCACAAAAATATTTGGTCACCATCGCACACCTTACCCTTCAGTCATATATGGTTGTTATAAGGGTTTATGTTACAATATATTAGCAATATTAATATGTGCATTATTTTTTATATAATAATGAATATACATTCATTTTATTATTGTTACTTTGTAAAGAGTTTTTGATGTACAAATAATAATTTTAGTTAATATTCAACAAAGAAATATATTTTTATGAATTAATGAGGTTTTTAATTAAATATTTTTTTATCAAAATAGTATTATTATTATTCTATTAATTTTTATTAAATATAAACTATCATATAGTTTTATGAATGCAATTGTAATTTATATTAACGATTGATAGTTGTTTTTTTCAAAACCCATGGATTTTTTATTAATGTCAGTTTTAAATTTTAAAATTAAAAATTCATATATTTAGAAAAAAAATTAGATAAAATGAAGATTATTTTTTGAATTTGGGCATTGAAATTATCCAACGGTTAATTTTTCATAATTTTACAACACAGTTTAATTTTTGGGTAAAAATTAAATACTATTTATATATATGATGTGTTTTATGACATCATAATGACCCAATATTGATGTAATAAAATACTATAAATCATATATTCAGCAAATATATGTTTTTCCATTAAAAGAATTTTATTTTTTATTTGTTTTATTTTTTTTTACAAAGATATAGTGGACCCTCCAAAAGTTATAAAACATTTTAACTTTTTAAATAAATTTCCTTGAGAGTGTGACTCACCTCCACATAAGAAACACAATTATTTTAACAAGTTTTTCCATTGGCCTTATAAAATATTTTTTTACACTCCCCTTTGGCATAAACCATGGGAAAAACCCATTGTATGGTTTGTGGTTTTGATCAGAATAATGTGTGGTGACCGAAACCTAAATAATAATTAATTCCCTCTCCTTTCCTATATAAACCCACACAAGCTCCAACTTCATATTCACTCAAATCCTTTGGATTTAGAATAACCTATGACATGCTCTCTATATAATCCTCCCAAGTCTACCTAAGCTCCCAATAATCCTCTATCAATCCTTTCCCAAGCCTTTGTGTTTACACTTCTACGCAAGGGATTTCTTCCTTTCTCATTTTTGTCCAATTTTCGTTAAGTTGTTATACCATTTTGTTTTCAATTAAAAATTTTGGGGTATAATTTCACAACTCCTTCATACATCCCTATTTATGTTTGGATGATGGGAGACACCTTTCTCTCTCATTGATTCTACCCATGTACACCCATTACCATGCCGAAATTCCATGAGGGATTTCTCTCTCATAATTTACGTCCAAGTTATCCATTAATAATTTGAATCTAAATTCCAATACTTTTATTGGAACATTTATCAATATGACACCCTTAATGTACATTAAATTTAAATATTTTGAGACACCCATTTCCCTATCATCAACCATTTTTAAGTAATTCTTATGTCACATCATTAAGCTTCTGAAATTGCACAATGATTTTCCAAGCAAATGATTTTGTGTACTTAATACCATGTCCATTTCTCAATCAAGGGTATTTACCTTTATAAAAATTTACATATTTATTATAAAGATTCATGTATATATTCCACATCCCTTTACCTTTGAATAAATTATGATAAATGATTTCATGTTTTATGATCCATGTGGCACCCTTATGCATGAAATGAACCGTTTAAGAAGGGTGCTCCCAAATAGTGATCCAATGCATTGGGTAACATTTTGTATCATGATATGTCATGTGAAATGGGTGTCGACTCATGATAATTCAAGTGAAATGAGGTTTTACTCATTCTTCATGTTCAATGAGGGTTTACTCATGCTCTATGTGAAATGATATTTGACTCTTTCTAATTCAATGTTATGTGTGGTTTCCACATATCCATGTTTTGATTATCATGCTTTATCATGTCATTAGGTTCATTTTTATCTTTTGATCCATTGATATTCCTATTTTCCAACATGTATTGTATTCCTCGTGTTATTACATTTTTATTCCCTTACTCGGCTTTATGGATCACCCTTTTCTTATTCATCTCCTCGGGATATCCTATGCAAGTTTAAGTATGAGGGGATGTAGTGGTCATGTATTGGAAGTTTTCAATAATGATATTGTATTTTATGTTTTAATTTGTTATGTAATGGTCCTAATCCCCAAAGACACTAGACCTATTGATGTTCTATGTTGTATCAAGTGAATTTTATGTAATTAATTGTGTTTAAGTGTGGAATAAATAGCAGGGTTGTCTTACATTATAAGGACCATAGTATGTTTTCTTTTAAGAAACTCCAATCTCCCATCTATTTAGCATACTTGAATAGTATTCCCACTGTTGAGATTCGACCTCATTGTTAGATATTCATAATCAAATATCTAAGAATCAATAACTTTTTCTATCAATTCTTGAATACTTTAAATAATAATGAAAAATAAAACCTCACTTTTCCTAGAACAAACTCAATACATATCACTTATGACCATAATATTCTTACACTTATTTGAAGTTTCATTAGTGAATAGACATTATGTATCCATACTCCATTCATAAACCATGGTGTTTTAATTACACTATGTATACATGAAGTAAATTCCCAATTTATAAAGGTATTCAACTCATGTTAATATCTACATATTCAAATTTATCAACAAGAATATATTTTTCAAAATATTATGATCCTTGAACAACATAAACAAATCACTAAAAACACAATTAAATTGTGTTTTAACACATTTCTTAAAACATATAATACAAAATCACATGTTTTATAATTATTCTAATTGAAAAATACCTATAGTGAACAATTATAAACAACATGATTTAAATGTCTGAGAACACTACCCATTTCAGATTCAAATGTATAGAAAAAGACCACATGTGCTTTTCCCCCCTCTGGGAATATATGTAAGGCTGCATACATAAGCAAAATATTAATCTCTTAAAAAGATATATGTAACTTGTCAATATGTTGGAATGGAACACTATTCCTCATAAATGGTGGTATTAGGGAGTAAATTAATTAAATTTTACAAACAACACATTAATAACATAATTCTAATATAAGGAATCTACAAATCCAAAAGATGTTTTAGTTCCTTCCACTAGATAACAACTTTTGAAATTTTTTGATGAAGTAAAACTCATATTTTACAAATGAAATGTGGAAGGAAATATTCAAATACAATAAAAAATCACATATTTAATTCTTATTACAAAGGGGATGTTTAAAAAAGATACACAAAGTTATACTATAGTGTTGTTCAAGATCTTACTTAATCATAGAACACACCCAACTAAAATCATTGAATTAAACAATAAATTCATCAATATAGATCTAAATGAACTCTTTCATTAATTCCACGATCTCTACTGGTGAATTCATAATAAACTAAAATAACAAAATAGTCACATGGACCATAGATACTCTGTAAAGCTGTCTTGGAGTTATACCCCTTAAGAAAAACATCTTAGTGATACCCTAATCATTAGTTAGAATTATAGATCTATTTTGATCCCCATAAATATTCAAATAATTCATAAATTCAAGGGATATGTTATAGATTCTCTATGATATAATTTTTTTTATTATGATACTACACACAAATCTGAAGAGATACATAATATTATTTACAAGAAGAACCAGTGATTCTCATGGAGGTGTATAGGTCATAAAAATAATATGTAATCCAAGATCTCTAGCTTAACATTCAGTTCATTAATTTCATTAGTTTCATCATATAAGATGTAAATTAAATTGGTTTGGTCCCTTGTAATATATTTATCATAAATTTAACTTCTCTATTGGGAGGAAATATAGGGAAATTATCGAGGAATATATCAAAACAAATTCAATGATAGTTTTAAAATTTCTATGTATTTTTAGATCTATAGATTACAATATAACAATTACAAGATAGTAAGATATATTATCTTCAACCAATACAAAATGTCCTTAAATTCATGTTTTAACATCCAAATAGAAATAAATGATATTCTCTATAGTATCCTTAGATGAGAAACTTTCTTGTTGGGAATAATTGTTGATGTGGGTTTAAAAGAGTTTCAACGAATCAAATAAAAAAATAAAAAAATATATTTCCATCTCAAATTAATATTATAACAAAAAATATAATCCATGTAAATGGTTAAAACACTATGTTCACTTAAAGTTATTAAATTATTTATGGAAATAATATTTTTTATGTTTCAATACACGAGATTTCATTAGAACATGAAAACCCACTTGATCAATAACATGAGATGTAACAAAAGAGCTTAATGAAATGGTATACAATAATGGTTTCCTGAGGGTATAATATTACTTAATAGTACCACATACCCTTGAAAGACAATATTAATCCCCCGTGATAATTTCTTGAAAGACATATAAATGCATACTAGATGCGCTTAAAATATCATTATTGCTCATTTGTGGCTATGATTATGGATATGGTGTCATAATGATAAAAATGCCACCTTATCTTTCTTGGTTTTAAGAGAAATTTTCATTTAATATTGATCAACATGATTAAAATAATAAAAATGGGATATTGTTTCCCTATTTTATTTATAATCATCAAATTGATCATTGAATAACATTTAAAATGTCCAATCATTACAAAATTGTTCAATTTCCACATAGGTTTCATGAATTCTTGACCTGATATGATCATTATATCAACACTAATAACATATTATATGATTAATATATTTATACATAATGGATAATAAACAAGTATATTGGTTTCCTAGTGCATTTCTTGTTTGGTAAAAAATCCATATGTTCCCCTTATTACCCATATGTGTGTTATCAAGTTTACCCATAAAGGTAAAATTATTTCCCATAACATAGGGGTGATTTATCATTTTTAATCAACTTCATGTAGTTTTAAATATATAAAAAACCTAAAATGAATGTGTGGTCATAACCTAGTATCAAAGATCCTTTCATTAAATTTATCACTAGTGGTAACATCAAGATAAAAATGCATCAACCTCGTGAATTGTGCAACAGAATTCATAAAAAAATATTTTTCTTTTATTGAGTAAAGAATATTTTCATCCTTACGATGTTTCTATTGAAGGGTATACTAATTTTAAATTACTCATCAACACTTCTCCAATTCACATCCTTGAAAATTTGGGTACAAAAAATAATATTCATGCATTTCGTATATACAACATTCAACATATAACATGACAGAATCACATTATAATTCTATTGGGTCCCAATAAATAAAATAATTCCTTAACCATGCCTCTATTTATTGGTATTTGGAATCTCCTCAAAAATATTGGTGGAATATTTATTTTAAATTTTTTGGATGAAGATTTTGACATGGATATATATTTTGATATCAATTATCCATGATATGAAACTACAATAATATCCTATGGATGATTTATTGATTTAATTGTGTGTTCGGATTAATGAAATTTTAAACATCATCCTTATATTAGTTCCAACATTGTCAAAATAATTCCTTTCTCTAAATAGAATTAAAAATATATAATCAACAAAAAATGTTTTCTAATATTAAGGATTAATATTTCAATATAATGAAATGAAAATTTCAACATCATAAATTTCAAAAAAATCCCTAAAAACATTAGTAAAAATTCAAACCTAGTGAATTGTCACACTAATAATTAATATCATACTAAATCTATTTCATGAATCCATGATTATGAGATGGAAACACACCTGAAAGTTCCTTATGTCAATTTTGTATGTTCAACAACCTAGCAACATTAATTTTAGTATAAAATGGGAAGAAAAATAATTTTTACGAAGTATATATAATGTACTGACATTATAATAACAATTATTATCATCACCAGATGATAAACATACTAATAATTATTCCATTTGTAACATCCCAATCATAACCTATTTTATCGGGTATATGCATTGGATCCACTGACCATAAGTGATGTCTCTAGGTCCCCATAGTCTGAAAATACCTGTAAATACAATGTAATATAATTAGAGCTAATTTTAATTACGATAATAGTATCCTAGTAATTTTTTTTTTATGAAAAAATTGGAATATAATTCATGTAAATAAATACAACACAATTAAATCCATAAATTAAATATAAGAGTTTCCTATGAAAAAATGTAAAATAATATGACCAGAGATGAAATAACGGTTCAATGACACTAACTTAGAATCAAAAAAATAATCACAAAATATATTCTCTAATATCTAACTTCGTGTACCAGACCCAGTGTATCATGATACATCATGAGAAAATTAAGATACCATGCTTTTACATGTATCATTGTATATGATGTTTAACTAGATCATTTTGTTTAGTAAATCATTCTACCTGGCATACCCATAAATGTTTGACATTACACAGACATTCATACCCAATAACCATCACAATACTAATTATAAGTGTCTTATGGAATCACCAAGTTGTCTCCTAATAAAATCTCATGTTCCACCATGACACCAGCCCCATATCCAAATCAATAAAGCATCCCAATACAATTAAATGAACTTATGTTAACCACATCTTCCATGTTACCTACACAAAAATATTTCCATGAATACAATTTTCATTCAAGAAATTATATATAATATCCTGTGACACATTTAAGAAATATATTTTACCAATAATTTTTTTTCTGATAAATAAAATGAAAAATGATAAAAACACCATGACATTGGCTTCTAGAATTATTAGATTAAGATAAAATCCTCTTAAATTAATATAGTTGAAGTAAAAATCAATTAAATAATAATAATTTGGATACATACATATATATTATTCCCTTAAAATAACATAATTAAGTAATATAAAATCACATTATCGTTCATAGATTTATCCATCACAGTTTAGATATAGTTATTTAACAAATAGAATATGAGAAGATTGAATAAAAAATAATTTTAATAGGGTGATACCATAGATTTTGGAGATCGAAGACACATATATGAATCAAATCCTTCATGTCGATAAATTATAATCTCTAATATTGCATTTATAAGGAATGGAGTTTTAGATCATTGGATAATATGAGCAATATTATTGTATCTGGTGACTTATTCTGATTTAATATCTAATTATTAGAGAATTAAATGAAATTTTTATGGTTAGGAAGAATGATATTTCAAACCATAAACCAACCTCGAACATTCTAATAACTATAAACATTATATAAACATGGTTATGACATATATATTAGAGAAATATATGAAAACTATGAAAATGTTTCTTAAAACTACTTAGCGAACATCCAGGTTATGTTTTAGGGTTTTGAAAAGCATGAAACAACTGTATGCATTATTCATTCCAAAATTATTAATTTAAAATGGTTTCACATGGGATCAATATGTTTTTTACAATCCATGGACCTACCCATTTACTCCCAAAACAAATTTCATGGTTTCCTAGTGATAGTGAAAATTGTTAGCTACCCATTTGAAAAATGTGATCCCCTAAACGCCCATCCAAAACATTTCAAAAGAGTTTGGAAACTCAAAAAAAACTCATATTAAGAAATATATGACATAAAAATACACAATAAAATTTAAATTTTCTAGAATCTATGGGAGTTACATTATCTATGTCTATAAAGTAATGTCACTCAGTACATTGATTGAGAGAATTTTATAATTCATACCAATAATAATGTAATTAATATTCAATGATTCCTAGATTTAAATCAGTTTACTATCTCAAAATGGTATTATAAATGACGGTGTGTTAATAATATTTCTTGATATTATTTAATTAATGGTGATGAAAAAAAATTAGATAAATAATGTGCTTTATGGAATAAATAAATAACTAACGACAATTGTTTTAAAATTTTGTCAATATTAAAAAAATTCTAATATGGTCAAGTTGATTAAAATATATATTGTCAATAGTGAGGTTTGTAAAAGGAAAATGATGTTTTTTTATGTTACAAAAATAAATTTTTAACCATTAAATATAAAAATATGTGTAATATATGTTGAATTCTGGAAAGGTGATTTCTAAATGTCACTGATTAGTGAGACAATGTGTTTTATTTTTTTTATAGGTTATATTAGGAAGGTATAGACAGTTTATTTCTTTAATCTAAATATCCAAGTGAGGTTTTGAGATGATTTTGAAAGGAGGATTCCAAAGTTATGTAAAATATGGTTTTAACATGGATGTAATTAATAAGTGATGAAGGGGACAAATGGGTAAATTTCGTAGAATATAGGAAAATCATGTAATATTATTATATTTAATTATGACCAAATAAGATATTAATCATTCCACATTCTTAGATTCCCGAGGTCAACATAATTATAAATAAATCCACTTTATTGGAATGAAAATAATAATATGTTTTTCTGAAAGTAATGCGGGATTATAGTACATTGTAAAATAAATAATCTCAACAAGATTTGTTAGGATATATAGACACATATTGGGATTGTTTAGTGGATGAAATAATGTCACAATTAGGTAATGAATAACATCATATATGTTTTTTTAATTTCTTGGTTGAGAAACAAACAAGATTACAATTCATGGATTAGTAAATAATTGTAATATATTATATCTACTCAAACATACAAAAACATAATATGGATGAAATAGTACCTTAAACAAATGTGTATTGTGGTAATGTAATTTATTTATCTTAATTATGGTAATTTAATTTCTATAGCTCATATAAAAATAATATTCATCACCAATGGAAAACAGAAAATTTAAAAAAATACTACATTATGATAATAAAATAACATAATGGGATGGTGAAATTTCAATATATTCCAACAAAACTTTACGTTGAAGACCCATTGATGATGGACATCCAAAAAACATATTGGAGGTATTATATGAATCTTGTAGTCTATTAAACTTCTAATAATTGAATATTTTTCATATATAACCCTCAATCCTTGACATATGGTGTGTTTCCCTATGTGATAACATGTAATCTCTATAAAATCGATTAATTTAATGGAGTGAACATTAACCTCATTTATATAAGAGGAAAGTTTCCATCCATGAATGGGGTATAAGTTAATAGAATCTATTACGGGGAGAAAAGAAACACATGTTTTTTAAGATCAGTAGGGTTATAAAATAGTTCATTTAATGAAGATAAATCAATGAAATAGTTTTTAAGAAAAATATTTATAATTTTTGAATGAAATTTTTTCTCCACTGATTCTATATGCACTATAAAATAGTAAAAATCTCCAAAATAAATCAACAGGTTGTATTATTTTAATTGGTATTGAAATAGGCTCAATATGTAGTATAATGAATGAAGTAGTTTATTCATGAATTATTCATATTACTATTGTCTATGATGAAAATATAGTCTCGAATAGTATTATATTTTTTTGACTATGTATTTGATCACTATCTGGAGTCACAAGGCATTAATGCAATGTGGTGTATAAGATTAATTTGATTTTAGAAAAAAAAAATTCTATGATTTTTTAAATTATTTTAAACAATCAGGAAGGGAGGTAAAATACTGAAAAAATACATCTCATTCATAATAATATTATTTTGGGATGATAATATTTATTTTAAAAGGATTTTTAATATGTTTCCCTAGGACTGCTTCCAAAAAATGTTCTTAGAATTTTGTAATGATTATTATTGATTTCAAATAATTGGTAATCATGTTCTAGAATTGATTAAACAGTAATGGGAGGTATTCAATATATAACTTATAGTTTTATATGACAAATGTGTATCCCTTAAATAAATTCATGTATGAATGTAAGAAAATTATTTCAATTTTTATGGGATATACACTATGTGAACATCATTGGATGTACATGACTCTATAAAGAAAAATATGAAAAGAACTTCTAACCAAAAAGTAGCATCTCTATGTTATACGAAAAGGAATTTTCTCTTTTTTTTTATGAATGGGAGTGTTCCAAAGGTTACCATTAAGTAAACATATTTTTGGTAAAATTTATTTAGTTTTGGTTCATCCAAAAATTGGATGTTACGCAATTCTAACCACATAACAAGAACATTATATGGTGGATTATTTACACTAAGGTATTATGAGTAGTATTTGTTGTAGGTTTTCTGAGATGATTTTCCTATTTTATGGACTCGCAATCACTTAATTTGTGAGAAACAAAATTCAATTTTGGGTGTCAAAACTTGTGAATTTTATCGAATTCTGATAGTGGGTAGTGATGAATTTGGTTTCTTTAATGGAAATTTATTGCCGAATTAGTTCTTTTTCATAAGGAGTTGATTGTGAGGTGTCCTCATTCCTCAAGGCAATGGTAGTTTTTGAATTACTCTGGATATGTAGTGTACATTTAGTTTATATATGGTTAATATTACATATTTATGGAAGAATAATAGTTCATGAATAATATGATTGAATAATGAAATCATTAAATGGTGAGGTGGATTTTAAATTAAATGTGAAAAGGAAGTGTCATAGAATACTCACCTATGTTGAAACCAATTATTTGGGGAATCAAATCAATTGATGTATCTTTTAATGTATTAGTACATTATCATAAATTCAGAGAGTAGTGTATTCTCATGCCTGATTGGTATTGAACAAGGGTGGAATTGAGTATACAGTAAAAATCTTAGTAATATCTCTCTATAGTGGATTTTTTATTGAAACATTGAATTTGTATAATCCTCACACTAGCTCAATTAAGGGTTATCAAATTATAATTTTTTTTGCCATGTATGTTTTATTTCGATTCATAAATTATTACATAGTTGAGATGAAAGTGGTTTTCGTTGAATGGAAATAAAAGATTCATCATTAATATTATTTTAATATATCATTCTATGAATCACCCACTATATTTGGTTATTTCACCACATGGGGACAACAAAGACAGCTATATCTCATTTCCACCAACCCCTTAAAATTGGAAAAAAAATATTTTAAACAAATAATCCTAATCCAAATTAATCCTTCCATCATCATCAAAACAAATTTCTAAAAATAAATATTTTTCTCATATGGGAAAATAAAACATTATAATGAATCAATTCACTATCTAAATCATATTCAATTATATCAACTACAATGACGTTTTTCTTTTTAAATTTTCTCATAATCACCCCAGAAATATTATCTATTACAAGGATGTAGCCTTATATTTTTACCATCATGAAAGTGTGGGTAATCTATTGGGTATATTATTGGTCATAGGTTATGAAAAATATATTGTCTTATAGTAATTATTATCATTAATAAATACAAAAATGGTGAAAATAATTATTTTAAAATTATATACTATAAGACAATTATTTTTTGTCATTAACTATTTTCATGTGTTATCTTCATTACAAAAATTAAAAGAATAAATTAAATTAAATAACATTTATTAAATAACACATTATATAATGTAAATTTATTTCACTTTCTTTTTTTTAATTTATAATTTTCTTGTATTAGGAAAATTATACTTTATCATTTGTCTCATAACATACTTATTTACTCAACACATAATCATATAATAATATTGTTTCAACCAAAATATTACTTAATAGTTATAATTAATAATTGGTTATTAATGAATACAATTAACTTCATTGAATAATATATTTCATTATCATTAATGTTATATCTAGAAAGAAACTAAACTATTATAACTTTTAAAATAATGTTCCCACTTGTTCTATTTTTAAATACATCAAACAAATATCATATTTCATTTCTGCAATCATCTTCAATGTCCTCAATTTTTTTGTCTATCCTTTAAAAAATAGCTCAATACTTCAATTATAATTATTTATGCCTAATTTTTTAGATTGAAATCATCTATTTATTTTAATAATTTAATGTTTTAAAAAAATTATTTAATTCTTTCTTCAATACCATTATTTACTATTTGTTTTTTATTTTATAAAACACACTCAATCTCTAAAAAATATTGAAAATTAATATATGATTCATTTGGATTATAATCTCATCCAAGGATACCTTTATCATAAATATAATGTTAATAAATCATTCTTACATATTATTATCATATTTATCTTATTCATCAATTTTTTCTTACAAAAAAATGGAATACAGAATGAATCTAATATGATATAGGAGTTCAATTTTAGGTTCAATGGAGTGCATGAATTATTTTGTATTTAAATGTAATCCTAACAAAGAAAAAATTTCTCAAATTATAACTCTTCATTTATGACTTTTTTAGAGTATTTATTTCTTAATTGTCCTATTGGTACTTACATGGGTATATTATAATGACATACCCAATCATCAATCATTAAAATAACGAAGGATTTTGCTTTTATATAATTGTCCCCCTTCCTCCATTGATATTATAGTATTTTACTATAATAATTTCATATAACTTCTCTTCCTCTCAATTTTTCTTCATAATAAGATTCTTCATGTAATTAAATTTAATAGAACTAGTAAAATATTATATAATTGGATCATATTTTAATTAAATATCATAATATAGAATTATCATTTTTTGGTAAAATGGAAATTGATTTTATGAATCCCTTTATTAATCGACGAAAAAATTAATCACAATAGATAAATAATTTCCTTATGATATTATTTTCAAGTATCGAATATTCAATGAATGTTAATGGGTGAGGTATGCTATTGAGAACATCAAATTATCCTTTAATGAAGGTATCAGTAGATTCCATGGGAACCATATTATCTCCCTAAAATTTTATGTATTAAAATTAATGATACCCAACCATTATTATTATGTATAATGATTTTATTTTCTTCAAATAATAAAAATTCCAATGTTAAAATGAAACCCAGAATGAAAATTTTTGTGATATAAGTTCGTTGGTGGGGTTTTATGTAAAGGATTAATCAATTAAATGATAATTTAATTAATTAATTATGACCCTAAACCTAATACCTCTCCCCTACCATCATTTAGTGAACATAGCCGAAATAGGAGCTCTCCTATCCTAATATTATCTCTTTCGAGAAAATGAAACAATGTTGAATCCATGTGACATATGGTCTCTATTTTTATTGTATATCATCATCATAATGAGAAATAGAGTTATATAAGATTTTTTAATTATCCAAACCTCCGAAATTTCACAATTTAGATAGATGGATTATAGTTTTGGTCCTAATCCATTTCTTTATGTATTATATTGAGGCTCCAGATACCAAATAAAATTTTGAGAGATCCTTTCATTGTAGATCTATAGGTATATGTGTAAACTAGGTTGAATTATAGGTTTTTAGATGTCAGTCACAACTAGAATTATTAACTACACAATATTTAGTTTAG
Organism: Viscum album; assembly: GCA_963277665.1. Lineage (NCBI taxonomy): Eukaryota > Viridiplantae > Streptophyta > Magnoliopsida > Santalales > Viscaceae > Viscum > Viscum album. Next base: position 1,706,901,603 of record OY728165.1, on the reverse strand, counting down.
TAACATATGTCGTTTTTCTCTTCATGTATATGGAATATTAGTTTTGGGACTTATATTCCCTTTTGGGGGGTTAAATGCCATGTATTGACCCTATATGTGTAATTATAAGCTGTATCTTGGGTTAGGCATTGAAAATACAAGGTTTTTTACTAACACATAGCCATGGTTTGTATACACAAGGTCCAATACAATGACATTGGAAAAATAGATGGATTGGTGGATGTTTACCCAGTACACATCGTGTAGAATGTGATACACGAACTATAAAGGACTCATATAGCTGGCCCGTGTGGAGGTAGAATGACCAGGGGATGGGAGAAGAGGAAAATGACATATGCGTTCTTTATACGTAGTGTACCACTAAATGGGCTAGAAAAACATGTAATCATTAAACATGGATAGGTTCTCTGGTGGGCTCACATGCCATGTGTACCATTGTGCATGTCGTGTACTCCTAAGAGATTCATTATATAAATAATTAATTCTATATATATTACTCTAGGACTTGGATTTTTTATTTTAAATAGCATATCCCATGTGTTTTTCTACATTCAACACAGTGGGGCCTCTATTACGGCCAATGATATATAAAGTGTCATTTATATATAAATATGTGTGTGGATCCTTATTGATACAATGTTGAAGATTGATGTGGTTTGTGAATAGAGATGATGGTACTCCCCTGTATCATTAGGGCACAATTTTTTCATACCATTATTCATAGGTTTGTATGGGACTTCCCACGTTGTTGTAATGGGTTAATTACCTATAGTTATTTTTCTCATCGTTTTTACTCCACTGATGGACTATAGCTCGGGTTCCCCATGATGTTCATAATGTTAGTCACTGCTCTCCAACCGTGCCAAGGCATAATCCCTCTATACACATTGTAAGGTAGAGTAGGTACTCCCCTATTTGAGTATGATAAGTGTCCTCCATCCATTTAGTTGTAAATATATTATTGGACCAGGGTGTGGGTCCTCAATACATGTTTTTCTAGAAGATTTGGTACTAAAAAATTGTTAAAGAGTTATTCCTCTTGCCTGGGTAGGTACTACCCTGTCATTTAGGGGTTTGGGTAACCCATAGTCAATGATATGGAATATTCTGAAGTCCCATTTTGTTGAATGGTGTGGCTACTCAAGCTACAGGGTGGTACTCCCATATCGAGTTAGGGTACAGATCTGCGATATAAGGAGATGTACTCCCCTGTCGTAATAGGGTGTGTGTCCTCCCTTCTCATAGGATAACTCCCATGTCATTATAATATATAGGTCATCACATAAGGAGATTTACTCCAACATATCTAAGAAGTAGTATGGGGAATGTACTCCATTGGGGCTAGATATCCCTTAACTATTGGATACAGCTATGGGGAGTGATCCCATACACTTAATATGAATGATTCCTCATTATTTGTTAGTACTCCATCCATTGAATGATGTGAATACCACTCCATACAGGAGACATAGAGTTTTCACATGTCATCTAAGAGTTGTACTCTGTTGACTTTAGGAAAATGGGGATGTTTGGGTCCCTCCCTTATCTCTCGTTAGTGATGATGACCACAATGCATAGTCTGGATAAGTTCTCCCTCAACTATGTGTATTGTTGATGGGAGGGACCTTCCAAATGGATTTATTTAGTTTCCGTAATGCGTGAGGTAACGATGATGGGACCTTTGGTGATGGTAACCGTTGAAAGACCTGGTATGTAGTTCTTAATGAAGCACATTGTCTTAGTATAACTGTTTAGAATGATATGGTTATTCCCGACAGAGTGAATCTCTTGAACAGGTTCTATAAGGGTTTGTTGTGATCATTAAGTGTATTATCCATTTATGGTACCTTATAAACTTGACTATAATCCTGCATTTTGGGCTATGGGGTCAAAACCTCATTATACTTGCAGTCTTATATGAGTTTTTCAGGGTGTTGTCAGGTATTATCAGTTTTTTGTCACATGTCATGATTAACAAACCATATAGACTAAGTAGACTATCTATATACAACTGATGATAGTTTGAGATGGAGTTTCATTCTAGATTGGGGTTTCCTATAGCTAGGTAAAGAGGACTACTCCCATTCACTTTATCCATTTTTTAAAAATTTTATGGAACCTACTGAATATTACTATACTCATCTCTACATGGGGGTTCCCACAAAATTTTTGTGTCTTGAGTAGGAAACATGCCTTTTATTAGGGTTGGTGGATGACCCATGACAGACTGATCTTAGTGAGATTGATCAACCATGGTGTTTTCCTATGTTAGGCTGGGGAGCATTCCGGAATTTTCATTTGAATTTTATCCCCTGCTTTAAAATGGTTTTATTCATTTATAATATTTCATGGATGAAATATTTTTCCCATCATTTTTTAGTACTTCTACTATACTCTAGTTTGGGATAGATGTATTCATGAATTTTAGTTTCAGTTTTTTTATCTTTTCACCATTTCATTGAACGGTTTGGGGGGGTTCATGAGTACGAGAACATTGGGAAAATTCCTCATATATGGGTGTTATTCCTTATAGAAACTATTTTTCAACCCCTGACCTATTTGTGGTGGTCTTGGGGAGTCATGGCCTAGACCACATCAGGTTTGTTCATAATAGAGTTGTATTATTGGAAGTGAGTTCAATTATAGGACTGTAGTGTTATGAGCTTGGTTTTGGTTTTATAGAGACAATGTTATGATTTTTCGAGTCTGGCTCTCAAGTTAAGGGTTCTAATGTCGGTGTGGCTACTGACATATCTATTCACCAAGACTCTGATAACTTTATTTTCAACTCAGTAAATTAAAACATTGGTCACCAGGAAGTAATGTTATATGCATCATATAGGACATGGTTATGATTTTTCATATCCTTTTTGAGTTAGCTCCCATGATATATTCTTTACCCATGGTTTGTCTTGATTATATTTTAGGATTCCTCCATGATGAAATCAATATAGGATTCTATTGTTTTATTTTGACATCAATTTTTTTCAAGATGAGGCTTCCATATAGAGAATTAATTATAAGGTGTTACCTCATGTTGGTTTATTAGTGGTGACACCACATGTTGAGGTATAGTTGTTTCTGGATGATAAGGACGAATATGTCTGTAGGATGTGTGTGCTACATGAGTTCTAGATGTAGTGACCTATGATGCGACGGTGTAATCTGGACCCCAATAGATCACATAACTAATTCAAGGTGTTAATTCATGTTCTATTCTTAGTGAGGACATCTCCTGAATTGATAGTGGTCCTAGTGGTGGGACTTATTCATGGTTCAGCTGGGAGATTATGGATTTTATTTATGCAGTCACATAAAAAAGAATTTCTAACATGGGGAGTATTCGAGCAAGGCTTTAGGGAGAGTTCTACCCGCCAAATTAAGGTTAGTGTGTATCAAATATCTTCTACAACTTCGTGAGGGTAGAATTATGGGCGGAGAGTATTTAGTGAGGATTACAAACCTAACATGTTACTGTCGGGATATGGTTCAAGATCCTTTTTTCAAAGCATGTTCCTTCATTAAAGAACTATGTCGAGAGATCATGAATCCTATTATAACAATGTGAATTCCAAAAAATATAGTAGTACTAGAGCAAGATCTATTAGTTGAGTGTATCTTGGATGAGGAATAGGTGGATGTGACCCATATAGGTTGTATCAAGGTTGAGGCTTCTACAAAGGTTGGTTGACAGAAGATGACATGATCACCACATGGGATACATATCCATCACTAGAAACAAGGATGTAGGCCTCTATCACCTGAGAAGCAATGATGATCAGGTCAGCAAAAGTAGTGGAAGTGTCACACATGTTACAACCATGGACTTCTCAGTAAATATTTTCCATCCCATAATGCTGATTAGAGGGATCAGGGTTATGATCCACATTGCTAGAGACAATACATAGAGAAATAAGTTCCTCAATGTGGAGGATGAGGTAGAAGAGATGGTAGAGGATCAGGAGGTGGCATGCAATTCGCAGTGATTCCCCCACCACCGAATGTGGTCCATTCTTGCCTCCGGGAGCTAGAGGATGTGGGAGAGGACAGTTACATTCCATAGAGGGATCAGACCCAAAGGCTATGAGGATGAATACTGGTATGACCTATTTCCTTTTTACCTTCTATAGAAGTAATGGATAGAAACATTAATGAGGAACACTTTTTATTACCTATCCTTTCTTAATGTTTTTACAAGGCAACTTTAGGCATCAGTAGATCGTCATTATGGTAGTTGATGACCGAGGACCTGGTAAGACCTGATGCATGTTTGGGTATCCCTTTCTTTGTTTTTAAGTTCCATCATGAGTTTGGAATCAACTTTGGATAAGAAATTCTTGATAATGATGTGGTTCAGTTTTTATATCTTTGAAGTATCATGGAAGAGGGACCCTTTCCCCAAAGAGACACATTTTTTTGATGAGTCCAAAACTGTGCGAGAGCATTATTCCCCCACCCCCAAAGAGTAATGTATTGAGGTGTGGTGTATGACCTATATAGAGTTACATGTTCATCGTGCCAACGTGCGATGGAGTGTCCGAGCATGCCCATACCGTATTAGAGTATATTTTCTAATTAAACATTCTATATGGATGCCATATTAGAGGGTTATCCTAGCATAGAAACATTATGTATTGTTAGTGTTAGACCTTACAATGTTTCTTTAATGTGGATGGGATACTCACCATCCATACTCATCAAGGATTCCACTAGTGTGTGTGGAAATGTTTTTCCACTGTGAGTTGTGTTGTAGTAAAATATTTCTAGACCATGGTCCTTGAAAGACATTGTGTTTACACCTGGGAAACCATGTTTTTTTATTCCAACACTCATGTTCTAGGCATTTATCTTGAGCACAACATTCTTGAGGAGGTTATGAAATAGTCTATCCAAGGTTTCGTGTGAACTGTTGGGTTTCATCATAGTCTTCATCAACATAGCGATGTGGTGTTCCACTAGAAACTGTGGGAACATATGGAATATTGTATATGGTTATTTTCCACCTATCACATCTAAATGTAGATTATCTAATTTTTTCATGATTTTGGCATGGTTGAAGATGTACATACGAGTGGTTATTCAATGTTTTTTACCATGACTGCATGTTTTGAGGCATTAGGAAGACCCTTGGTGGGCTAACTGGTGTGTGAGTTTTTGTGGAGAGCTATGTTTCTTCCCTTGTTCTTGTATTTAATATTTTGGGGATGAAAATACCTAAGTTGGGGACAATTTAAGGACTTGTTTTTTAACACATAAATCATTATAATATTCTTGACAATATATTTTATGCCGAGAACCAAATTGGTGTGAGAGGTCGAGGCCTATGGAGCCTCAATGTCATAGATTTAAAAATGTTAATAATGTTTTGTATCATACATTATGTTTCTCCTATAAATATGAATGTAGAGACCCATATCTTGACGTACAAGGAAATTACATTACTTTTTCGGAATACATATTACTTAACAAAAACACACACACAAGGACCATAATAGTTTAGCGTCTTTTGAAACTCAGAACGTAATCTTCTAATCATGGTGAAAGATCGTCAACATCTCCCATAATGATCTTCCTTTTTTTCTTACCTAAAACCTTAATTTATATCCAGGGGAAAAGAAAACATAAAATGGTGAGCTCAAATTCTCAGTAAGGGTAAACAAAATAAAAATCAATCACATCATTTTCATAATAACATAACATTTTGGAAATCTTAACCTGCAAAAGAGATCATAATATCATAACATGGGATAAATCATAGTAGTGAAATGGAATCCCAATAATCATAACATAAAACAAGAAACTTTGTGGCATACACAAATAATCATAGAGAATCATTTCTTATTAGTCAAGACTCATTTCTAGGACTATCTTAGTGGACAAAGTCCATTTCTGAACCGAGTTCACTCCTCGTTTTAGTCCTGTTTCACAGAACCGGTATAACCTACCGTTCCAGCCATGTCTATCTCATTAGATATAAAATCTTTACCCAATTCATTGGAGGTAGATATAGGTCCCACCCATCTCATAATTATACCATTCTTATGTGTACCACAAAATCATAAATCATACATTATTGCATAACCCATGTAATAAAAATGGGATTCTTAAACAACATGGAATCATAAAACAATTCATTTAAGATAAAGGAATTCATAAAAATAATTCCATCACAACATAATAAAATCAATGTAATAATTGGGATGGAAACAGAACCCTATATTTTCTTAGGTGGAAAATAATTTTGATAAAACACTTGAACTCCATTCTTGAGGAAAATATCCTTTCTACTTCAAAAACATTTTCCATTATTAACATGTCATACAATTTTAAACTAAAAGAAGTTGATTAAAAATAAACTTGAAAACTTGTAAAGGAATATTCATGGAAATAATGTTTTAAAAATCCATTCATGCCGTATAAGTTAAAAAACATTCTTCTCATACTTTTGTCGGAAAAGTCAAAAAGTACCTCGTACGAAAAACGATAAAAGATTCCTTTAATATCTTTTACTATAAACTAAACAAAGGATAAAATGGATTTAAACAATTTTTGGTGGATGGAAGTAATATTAAATATTGAGGAAACATTGATGTGGATGATAAAATACACCCCAGTAAATACAAAAGTATAAACAATCTCGGATAAAAATGAGATTGTGATATTTCCCTTACCTTAGGTTCGATTTGCTTCGTAAGTGTACGAACCTCATGTATAATGTTTTAAATAATGTTATTGACTTATTCCAGAATCATAATCATTTTTATGATATCATATATGGTGCACTTATGACTTTATATTACCCGTTCTTTTGTAAATTCCATGTTAAAGAGCGTTTTGGGTAAAGTTGTTTCAATTGTCGTCTGTGTTTTGACTTGTAATTATTAATATGATTACTTAGATCATGATTACATAACTCCAGAATATAAAACATGATTTATATATAATATATATTAATAATATACATATATATAATAAATCAGTAAATGGAAAGAAATACACCATTCATGGAGACGGTAGGTCGTACGTACGCATGAACGCTGTTTTTGTTTCCTTATTGAGTTGAATGGAATTAAGTAGATGACATACATATATATACACATAAATCCAGTATCATTATTATGTCATATATTTCATGATTACTTATTATATATTCTTTATAATCATTCATGAATGGTTAAAGTGGAGAATGAATCTCATCGCGTCGTTGAGACGGTAGTCCGTACGTACGCAAGAGCGATGATATCGTTTTCATGATCGTGGGACTGTATTGGAGTGTATGTATACTATTTCAGAATCAGTATCACTTTAAAATAATAATATATAGTTATTATTTACACCATTATACCCATCCAATCAGGGTGGTGGTGGAAAATAGATTTCACCACGGCGCGGAGACAGTATTCCGTACGTACACACGCGTGGTGATTTCATTTTCTGTAGGATGGATAGAAGGTGAAATATGGTTTTTTCATACTTATAATAACATATCATTATATTAGTGATACTTATGTTATTACTTCATAATGAAACAACTAAAAAATAAGAAGTAGAAGAAGAAATATAGTTGAAAGAATTGGTAATCGGGCATTACCTCTTCTTTGAAGCGCCTCTTTGAGATCTCCTTTTAGGGCACTAACATTGGTATTTAAAGAATACCAGGACCTCTAGGATTTCACTAGGGAAGTGGAGAGGTGAAATGTTAAGGGGTTGGCCAAGCATGAAGGCTCAAAGTGGTGTGAGGAAGAGGAGGAGGAGGTTCCCTTTTATAAGGGAGGAGAGGGGCACCTTTGGAGTAACTAAAAAAATTATTTTATTATAAAGTAATCTTCGGTTTTTAATAGCTTCAAATTGATTTATTTCGAAGCTAAGGTGGGGATGGGTCGCAATAATATCATCTAATAGAATTTAGACAAGTTTAGGTATGATTTTTAACCTTATCATTTAGATTTAATTTAATGTTAAATAATTTTACTTTTACCGTGTCTTCTTGTGTTCTTATAGTATGAGGTTAATAAAATTACTATAACAAGACAAAAGAACCCCATGTTGTTTATTATTAATATATATAACCTTACCTAAGTCATTCGGCCGAACATTATATTTTTAGGAATAAAATAAAAATTAATAATATAATATTTGTTTTAAAAACTATTTTATTTCAATTTTGACACTATTTAGTAATTGATTTTTGTGAAACTATAAACAGAATGAGTAGTTCAAAAAAAGTTAATTAAATAAATAAAAACATGTCATATTAACCATGAAAATTATTTGAATTCATAAAAAGTTTCAAATTACATTTATTTGGGTATTTATAACATCAATTATGTCAATATTTCATTAATAAGATAATTACTGCATTATCATTGTGTCATTAATAAATTAAATTATTTAATTTCTAAAAATTACAAATAAAATACCATTATTTAGGAAATACTTTTATATTTCTAATGAGTATTTATAGTTGAATTTATCTTATTCATAACCCTATATTAAAAATGATTTACTTATTAAACATTGATTTTAACTATTTTAACCCATCTTTAAATAAATTAATAATAAATGTCCTAATCTAATCCAAGTGGGCCTAAATAGTCATATTTTATTCCTAAGACTGTGTTTGGTCGAATTAAACTTATCCAATAGAATTAGGACATGTGTTAGGGTAATAATAATAACACTTTTACCCTTAATTACCCTATTTACTTTTAACCGTGTTAAAAAAAAGAAAAAAGTTACTATTCACCAAAAAATTATTTTCATCTCATTGAACAACATTTTAGTCCTTTATATTATCCATGTATCTCAGATTTTTGAAATTCCACTCACAGAAACGGTAAAATTATGTTTTATGAAAAATTAATTTTTTTTAACTACCACTTAGTGGTTTAACTATTCATCAAAAAATGAAAGTTTCCAGAAAAATACCAAAAATTAGGCCTAATCTATATTTGATATTATGAACTCAAAAATGATGTCTATTTTACCAAATTAAAAACATATCAGTTTCATTAATTATTTTAAAAATTAATACCCGTCATCAAAATGAATAGCGTGTTCTTAAGAGATAATAATTATCAAAAGATTGACACGTGTTAATGTCTGGTTTAAATGTAGAATTACATCGAATGACCGAAATTGTATTATATTGTAAAAATATATTTTAAATATACTTTAAAACCACTCAAATTAATAATTTATCACTATTAATTATTTTGATTAAAAATGTTGTTTTTAATTAAAATTTAGTAATTTTCACCACTCATCAGAAAATGAACGTTATCTGAAAAGAACCAAAATTTTACCCTAAGCTAATTTCAATATTCTGAATTCAAAAATGAAGTCCATTTTGAAAAATAAAATTTAACAAATTTCAAAAAGTGGTTATTACTATTCATAATGGCCAGTTTTAATAATATTTTAATAGCTTATCGTTGTTTAGTGAAACTCGGTATTGCGTACGACGCAAGCTATCGAGGAAGGTCATGATTACGTTTATTGCAAGGCAAGTCAAGGATGTGTTTTGTGCAAGCTCCTATTAGTGTAGTGGACAACACAAGACATTAATGAAATTAAAAAAAAAAATCATAAAAACTCGGTGTGTTACATTCTACCCCCCTTAAAATGAATTTCGCCCTCAAAATTCGTCGGGGTTATAAATTGTTTACTATTCGAAAGTTTCGTTGATAGAAACCCACATCGTAAAAAGGAATACCAAAACCAATCTTTAAAAACAAATTTATGAAACATAATGGTTACCCAAATAAACTAATCACTGGGTTTCCACATAGGTGAAAATATAGATATGGAAGAGAAATCTAACCATCATGTTCTGATGGAGAGTGGTAGAGAACATGGCTATGGAAAATCCAGTAATCACAAAGCCATAAATTTGTGACGATCTAAGGTACCATATGATTCATCAGATATAAGAGCACTAGGACAACATTTTTGGTTTTCAAGATCGTTTCCCTAAAGTTGATGAAATTGGTATTATAAGAAATACTTTCGTGATTTCGGTATAGTCTCACCGTTGGTCGTTCTTTGGACAATTTCCACTTCATCTCTTAAATAAATGAAGTTGAATTTGTCATTCGTGATGTGTTAGAAGATCATGTGATAGAATGATTGGTCATTCCATCTGTCTCAAAAAAATGGTTAGAAAAAGTTATCAAAAAATACATAAGTCCTTCTATAGTGAGATTAATGATATATGGTTCCTGAAATGGACTTATACTTCATCTATCATACTAATTAATATAATAAAACTAGTTTCTACTAAACAAGGACTTTCTGTAGGCCAGTGGTAGGCGATAAAGGCTAGTCGCACATCAGTTGTGGGTTCGATTCCCACAGCCTTGTCTGACGCGATGGGTTGTCGCATGTCCTACAGGTTGTCCTTTTTCTAAAACTACATTACTATAACATCCAATAAATAATATCAAAAAAAAGTTCTATCCTTAAACAATACTAATTTATGTCCAACATAATCCATTCCAATCTTTTGGTTTATCTAAAATTCTTCGGTCCAAGCTCATAGTATAAAGAAAACAATTACTTGAAATATAATCAACCAAGCATGTGAATACCATCATTTATCCCCCATATATCTTGTTTGTCACATTCCAATCATGTGAATACCATAATCATGTATTCTCTTGAGAAATGAATACCCATTAATCCTTAGTGAAAACCTGAATACTGTCATAAGATAACTCTTTCCACATACCAAAATCCAAAAATTCTATATACTCAAATCATGATATAACTTTCTCCTTATATCAGTCATGAGCTCATGAATACTATCAAACATTTAATTTTCTCCGTATCCCTTCATTATGTGCATATCATCTACATTCCAAAAATATCTGAATAACATTTCATGGATACTGGTACCATTAATCATACACATTCAAAACTCAAGGTAAGACAACAGTGTAACAATCCTATATGTCTCTTTATTCCATAGTACAATGAGATTACTTATACAACATTACACATGATAAACATGTAATCATTCCACTACATTCTTAAACTATTGACCGAGCTTCAAAAATTCTTTCATCTCACATATCATTTGGAGTCTCTTCATCCTCATCAACATAAATACTACCCATACGACCATACTGATTCTCTTAATGACACTTTCCCTTAGGTCATTGGTTTGCATAATTCCCATAAATTCCACATTTAAAACATTTAACCAATGTTGATGTCGTAACAATATCATTATCCTCATCCCTGGTGTTAACTGAACCTTTTCCTTTGCAGTTATTGGCTTTTTGTCCTTATTTTCCACACCCAATTCATCTTCCATGTCCTTTGAAACATTCTCCTTGACGCCTCTTACCACATGATTTACATAGGGGAAATTGAACTTTCTTTCCTCTATGATCATCATGAAAATCCATCTTTCTCTTATTACCCGAGTCAAGAAAATTAACAAATTTTACTTTATTGATCATATTATGATATTGCTGATTCACCATAATAATGATGTTTGGACTTCCAAATCCCATTTCATTTGGTTTCTCATTAAGAATATCATTCCATTGTCCATCATATCCTACATTATCGTGAATCATCTTGTTTCCAGCCATTTTCTAAAACCCAATAAAAATAGTGTGAGAGGCGAAATCATAATAGAGGAGGAGTAACTTAAATATATAACATCATTGGTTTAATCTAATATAGTTTCCATTGTTCTAGGACTATATCCTATACGTATACTTATCCTTAGATACATCCCTAGAAATACCTTAGAAATATCTCTAGTGATCTCAATAATGTTTTCGCATCCTAGTTTCCAAAGGTTAACTAAACTTTTCCACTGATACCAACTGTAGAGACCCGTAGCTTTATGTACAAGGACATTACATTACTTTTGCGAAATACTTATTACATAAAAAAACATACACACAAGGACCGTAATAGTTTAGTGTCTTTGGAAACTTGGAACGTAATCTTATAATCATGGTGAAAGATCTTCAACATCTCCCATAAATATATTCCTTTTTTTCTTACCTAAAACCATTATTTATATCCTGGGGAAAAGAAAACATAAAAGGGTGAGCTGAAATTCTCAGTAAGGGTAAACAAAATAAAAATCAATCACATCATTTTCATAAGAAAATAAAATTTTGAAAATATTAACCTGTAAAAGAGATCATAATATCATAACATGGGATAAATCACAGTAGTGAAATGGAATCCCAATAATCATAACATAAAACATGATACTTTTTGGCATACACACATAATCATATAGAATCATTTATTATTAGTCAATACTCATTGCCAAAACTATCTTAGTGGACAAAGTCTATTTCTGAACCGAGTTCACTCCTCATTTTAGTCATGTTTCTCTGAACCGGTATAACCTACCGTTCCAGCCATGTCTATCTCATGAGATATAAAATCTTTACCCAATGCATTTGGAGGGAGATATAGGTCCCACCCATCTCATAATGATACCATTCTTATGTGTGCCACAAAATCATAAATCATACATCATTGCATAACCCATGTAATAAAAATGGGATTCTTAAACAACATGACATCATAAAACAATTCATATAAGATAATGGAATTCATAAAAATAATTCCATCACAACATAATCAAATCAATGTAATAATAGGGATAGAAACAGAACCCTATATTATCTTAGATGGAAAATAATTTTGATAAAACACTTGAACTCCATTCTTGAGGAAAATATCCTTTCTACTTGAAAAACATTTTCCTTTTTTAACATGTCATAAAATTTTAAACTAAAAGAAGTTGATTAAAAATAAACATGAAAACTTTTAAAGGAATATTCTTGGATATAATGTTTTAAAAATCCATTCATGCCGTATAATTTAAAAACATTATTCTCATACTTTTGTCGGAAATGTCAAAAAGTACCTCGTACGAAAAATGATAAAAGATTCCTTTCATATCTTTTACTATAAACTAACCAAAAGGTAAAAATGGATTTAAACAATTGTTGGTGTATGGAAATAATATTAGATATTGAGGAAACATGGATGTGGATGATAAAATACACCCCAGTAAATACAAAATTATAAACAATCTCGGATAAAAATTAGATTGTGATATTTCCCTTACCTTAGGTCCGATTTGCTTCGTAAGTGTCTAAACCTCATGTATAATGATTTAAATAATTTTATTGACTTATTCCAGAATCATACTCATTGTTATGATATCATATATGGTTCACTTATGAATTTATATTACCCGTTCTTTTGTAAGTTCCATGTTAAAGAGCGTTTTGGGTAAAATTGTTTCATTTTTCGTCCGTGTTTTGACTTTTAATTATTCATATGGTTACATAGATCATGATTACTTAATTCCAGAGTATAAAACATGATTTATATATAATATATATTAAGAATATACATATATATAATTAATCAGTAAATGGAAGGAAATACACCGTTCATGGAGATGGTAGGTCGCACGTACGCATGAATGTTGTTTTCGTTTCCTTATTGAGTTGAATGGAATTAAGTAGACGACATAAATATATATACACATAAATCCAGTATCATTATTATTTCATATATTTCATGATTACTTATTATATATTATTTATAATCATTCATGAATGGTTAATGTGGAGAATGAATCTCATCGCGTCGTGGAGACGGTAGTCCGTACGTACGCACGAGCGATGATATCGTTCTCATGATCGTGGGACTGTATTGGAGTGTATGTATACTATTTAATAATCAATATCACTTTGAAATAATCATATATAGTTATTATTTACACCATTATACCCATACAAGTATGGTGGTGGTGGAAAATAGATTTCACCACGGCATGGAGACGGTATTCCGTACGTACGCACGTGCGGTGATTTCATTTTCCGTAGGATGGATAGATGGTGAAATAGGGTTGTTTCATATTTATAATAACATATCAGTAAATGAGTGATACTGATGTTATTACTTCATAATGAAACAACTAAAGAATAAGATGTGGAAGAAGAAATAAAGTTGAAATAATTGGTAATCGGACATTACCTCTTCTTTGAAGTGCCTCTTTGAGATCTCCTTTTAGGGCACTAAAATTGGACTTTAAAGAAGCCCAAGACCTCTAGGATGTCTCTATGGAAGTTTAGAGGAAAAATTGGCCGGGTTTGGCCAATCATGAAGGTTCAATGAGGTGTGAGGAAGAGGAGGAGGAGGTGCCCCTTTTATAAGGGAGGAGAGGGGCACCTTTGGAATAACAAAATATATTATTTTATTATAAAGTCAAGTTCGGTTTTAAATAGCTCCAAATTGATTTATTTCTAAGCTAAGGCTGGTATGGGTCTAAATACTCTCATAAAATAGAATTTAGTCAAGTTTAGGTATCAATTTTAACCTTATCATTTAGATTTAACTTTAAGATAAATAATTTTACTTTTACCGTGTCTTCTTGTGTTCATATACTATAAGGTTAATAAACATACTATAACAAGCCAAAAGAACCCAAATTTGTTTATTATTAATATATATAACCTTATCTAAGTCATTTGGCCGAACCATAGATTTTTATGAATAAAATAACAATTAATAATATAATATTTGTTTTAAAAACTATTTTATGTCAATTTTAACACAATTCAGTAATTGATTTTTGTGAAAATTTTAACAGAATTATTAGTTCTAAAAAGGTTAACTAAATAAATACTAACATGTCATATTAACCTAGAAAATTAGCGGAATTCATAAAAAGTTTTAAATTTAATTTTTTTGGGTATATATAACATCAATTATGTCAATATTTCATTAATAAGATAATTACGGCATCATATTTGTGTCATAAATAAATTAAATTATTTAATGTTTAAAAATTACAAATAAAATACCATTATGTAGGAAATCGTTTTATATTTCTAATGAGTATTTATAGTAGAATTTATCTTATGTATAACCCTATATTAAAAATAATTTACATATTAAACTTTGATTTTAACTATTTTAACCCTTCGTTAAATAAATTAATAATAAATGTCCTAATCTAACCCAAGTGGGCCTAAATAGTAATATTTTATTCCTAAGGTTATTTTCGGTCGAATTACACTTATTCAATAGAATTAGGACATGTGTTAGGGTAATAATAATAACACTTTTACCCTTAATTACCCTATTTACTTTTAACCGTGGTAAAAAAAAGTAAAAAGTTACTATTCACCAAAAATTATTTTCATCTCATCAAACCACATTTTAGTGCTTGATATTAACCTTGTCTCTCTAATTTTCGAAATTATACTCACAGAAATGGTAAAATTATGTTTTATGAAAAATTCAGTTTTTTTAACTACCACTTAGTGGTTTCACTATTCATCAAAAAATGAATGTTTCCAGAAAAATACCAAAAATTAGGCCTAAGCTATATTTTATATTATGAACTCAAAAATGATGTCTATTTTACCAAATTCAAAACATATCAGATGCATTAATTAATTTAAAAATTAATTCCCATTGTCAAAATTAATAGTGTGTTCTTAAGAGATAATAACTATCAAAAGATTGACACTTGTTTATGTCTGGTTTAAATGTAGAATTACATCCAATGACCAACATTGTATTAAATTGTAAAAATATATTATAAATATACTTTAAAACAACTCAAATTAATAATTTATCACTATTAATTATTTCGATTAAAAGGGTTGTTTTTAATTAAAATTTAATAATTTTCACTATTCATTAGAAAATGAAAATTATCCGAAAAGTACCAAAATTTCAACCTAAGCTAATTTCGATATTCTGAATCCAAAAATGAAGTCCGTTTTGAAAAATAAAATTTTAAAAATTTAAAAAATTGGTTATAACTATTCATAACGGCTAGTTTTAATAATATTTTAATAGCATATCGTTGTTTAGTGAAACTCGGTATTGCGTACGACGCAAGCTATCGAGGAAGGTAGTGATTGTGTTTAATGCAAGGAAAGTCAAGGATGCGTGTTGTGCAAGATCCTTTTGGTGTAGAGTACAACACAAGACATTAATGAAATTAAAAAGAATATTTTTCATAAAATCTCGGGGTGTTACAATGAATATGACCCATACAGAGTCTAGGATCATATTTCAGAGGAAATATTTGAGTTTACAATATATTTTTTATCATAGTTGTGACATAATGTTGCATGTGCCATGATTTCCATATGGAGGGGAGTTGGTAGGGTGTTAAGTTGTTGATAATTAGTTAAATAATTATTTTACAATTTAATTAAAACAATAACCATATTAAATCTCACACTCAACTCGTTGGGTGTGCATGAAACAAAAAGGATTTTCTCTCTACTATGCACTATTTGGAGATGAAAAACTGAAGCTGAATCCATGAGAGAAGGTTCTCTTGATCTCTGTTTTTGACATAGGTCATCATCTAAAAGAGAAGAGGAGCGATCCAAGAATCATTCTTCATCCAATACTTCTACAGTTTCCATCGATGTAGGAATATTTGAGTTCTGGTCTTGATCCAATTGATTAGACATTATTTTAAGGTCCTCGAGCCCAAATTCAATTTCTAGAGATCACTTCAAGGTAGATCGGCATGTTCAAAAGTAAAATGAGGTGAATCATAAGTTTTTGGAGGTGATATATGGTTGGAATTAAAATCTACAAGGTATTTAGTTTAGTGACACATTCCTTATAGATCAATATTTTTAGTGAATATGTGTTTTGGTACCTACATACCATGTAATGGGGTTACATACTGTGTAATGAACCTCTATATGTTATTATACGAAACAACATGGGTTATCCATGTGAATCTAAAAGGATGTGTACAAACAAAAAACCAATATACATGGACATGGGTTCCAATAGACGGACACATGTATACGACATAGATAGTTGGTCCTATATACTAAACACAACATGGGGTAGGTGATACACAAAATTTAAGGGACACTGATATTCAGTTTGTGTAGGTAAATAGATGGATAGAGGTTGGGTGAAGATGGACACATAGTGTGCCTCATTTAATCACACTGTACACCTAAAATGGTTAAAAGACCATGTAAGCAGGATACATGGCTAGTTTATTGGGATGGATCACACATCATGTCTACCACTATGCATGTGGTGCACACCTAGGATATTATCCTAAGATATCTCCCCCTCAATGTCTCTTTCTCTAGGACTATTATACACTATTGAGAATTGTGTATCCTTAGTGGTTTTCCATGTGGAATGAGATGATGGAATACGTTACAACCTATGAGATATGAGATTACATAAAACATGAACTATTATTTTATAGCTATGTTGAGGGAATGTTGGAGATTAGTATGTTTCGTCAAGAGAGAGGCCATGAAGAGTACTCTGATGTATCTATAGGGATTAGTTTTTCTATAACTATCTACATATATAGAGATGAGAAACCTCATGATGTGAGTTCTGGTTCATTATCAATGGGTATTTCCTCCAGGTTTGGTCCTCCCTTGATAGACTAGGGTGAGGATTCCTTATTATGTTTGTTTTGTTGGACAGTTCTCCCCAACTGTTACAGGGTGCGGTCCTTCCATACTCTTTGGTTGTTAGAGTAGGTAGTCCCTTATTTTAATAGGGTGTACGACATCTGTCATTGGAAATGGTACTCCCCTATCAGAACATGGTGTGGGTCCTCCATACGTGTTGTTCCAACATAGTCGATCCTCCCTTTCCATTATAGGGATCAAGTCCTCTATCCTAGGCTCAGTGCTCTACTATCAATATATGGTTTTGGTTACCCATTTTTAATGAGCTAGAGGAGTCAATACTCCCCTGAAATAAAAGGGTGTGGGTACTCTATCTATTGAGTTTTACTCTCCTACCGTGTTTGGGTACCACTCCTCTATATACAGGTTTGTAATCCTTTATAATATTATGGTGCATGTCCTCCCTTCATTGAGTGGTACTTTCTTGTCATTCCTGGGTTCGATTCATCACATACAAAGTGGTACTCCCCCATCTATGAGTAGTATATGGGATCTGGCCATCAATTGATGTTGGATCTCCCTTGGTTATTGGATACAGTTATGAGGAGTGGGCCACTGAACATTATATGAATCATACCTATTATGGAGTTAGGGCACCGTCTATGGACTGAAGTGTGGTTGTAACGCCCTGACCCTAGTTACACAGTGTCAGTGCATTATTACGTAACATTTCCATGATCAAAAAAGTTGAAGTCTCAAAAGTCTGATTAGTTTAGTAGCCTTGGAAATACTAGATACATTCATAAGGATTACATTATATCACGACATAAAAACAACAACATCATCTTGTCTCCATAGACCACACTCATATCGCCTCAGATCATCCCTGCAGGTCAGTCATTAAATACTTCTTCATATCCTGGGAAAAATAAAACATAAAAAGGGGTGAGCTCAGATGCTCAGTAATGATAACAATACAGAGGAAACATTTATAAATAAGCATAAACATTTAAGGCAATGTATAACTAAAACAAAATCATTTTAAACTTTAATTTTATGATAAAATGGCAAAGATAAAGTGAAATAATTCCATTAATGTATTCACATGGATATTCAAATATTTGAATAATCACATTCAATGTAAATAATAACTTTCATAATAATGGAATTCATAATGTCGAACCTTAATTTATATGTCATCATCTCGTCCCAAGTCCTGGGGGCTAACTGTAACCGGAACCCAACCCGGAGAGCCTCTGTAACCGGACACCAAACCGGAGAGCCTCTGTAACTGGACTCCAACCCAGAGATCCTCTATAACTAGACTCCATCCTGGAAAGCCTCTGTAACCAGACTCCATCACGGAGGGTGTTCTCTAACTAGAACCCAACTCAGAGGGCTTACTTTTATGAGTCCCCAACCTGGAATATACTAGTTCAATACATTCGACTTAAGAAAAGGTTGAAATATAACATAATCATTATTATTAAAACTAGCATACAAAATGTCAATACCTTATCCATAAACCATGAATGGTATACAAATAACACATCTACAGTCAAGCATATCAAAAAACATTCAATACAATATGTATGTTTTGTATCATAATAAATCAACTTCAAATAAACTTAAAATGCATCAAAGGATGTTGACATAGATAAAATCAAAACCATTTTTGAGAAATATATCTTTCTATTTTGAAATCATTTAAGAGTCACATAATTATAATGAAAACATTCATTTTGAAAATATTATTATAATCTTGTAAGGGAAGCTTAGACGATGTTATAACGGCGGAATATACCTGCACTCGCCATATAAGTTAAAAAAACATTCTTACCTTAATTTTTATGAAATGGTTATAAAGTACCATATGTAGAAAATGATGAAAAGATTCATTTCAAAATGTATAAGGTATAATAAGGGTATAAATTAATTTAAACCACATTCTGTTAAATATTAAAAATGTTTTGAAATACATTTTTAGGAAAACATGAATGTGGATGATAAAGAGGCCCCAGTAGATGATTACATATAAACAACATTTAATAATTAAGAGGTTATAGAATTTACCCGTACCTTGTAATATTCCTTGGTCGGGTGTAGGTTAACCTCATGTATAATAGTTAAATCATATTTATTAAAATATACATGAATAATATACATTAATATGATATCATATATGATCTTCTAATATTTCTTTGTTAATAATATTTTAGTATTATCGTCATTTCGGGTGTTAACTTACTCGTTTTTATTTTATGTGTTTTGTTACATAAGTCGTGTTTGTTTGGGTAGGTTGTATATTATTCATATCCAGAATGATATCATGTCCTAATACATTATTTTTAAACATCAAATTAAAATTTCTCTTGAATGGATATAAGGGGGAATTAATCTCATCGCGTTCGTGGAGATTGTAGTCCGTCCGTACGCACGAGGGACAATATAATTCTTTTGATATTAAAATCGTATATAATTTGATGGTATGTCATATATAAAAAATCATTATAATTTCTTATGTGTTATTTATATCATTTATACTCATTATTATACCCATGAAAATGACGAAATGATTGAATAACAAAATACACCACGATGTGGAGACGATAAGCCGTACGTACGCACGTGTGGTGAATTTTTCATTCATAAGATGGATAAAATAAGTAATATGGTTGTTCCATTTTTATAGTAATATTACACTATATAGAATATACTACAGTTATTATTTTGGAATATAAAAAACAAATAAATAGGATGTGAAAGAAGAACATAACATGAAATAGGTGGTGAGATATTTACCTCTTCTTCGTGTTCTTACTTTTGATTTGATCAAAAGCGCTCTTTAAGATGGATTTTTGACTATAGAAAGGCCTCTAAGATGAATGTATGAAAGTTGGGAGGACATTTTCCCAGAGTTTGGCTGAGATAAATGGCTTCGATGGTGTGAATTAGAGAGAAGGGGGGGTGGCCTTTTATAAGAGGGGTAATGGTTACTTTAGGAAAAGCTAGAAATATTATTTTATAATAAATTCATATTCGGTTTCTAATGGATAAAAATTAGATTATTTAAAGTATAAGGTGGTTATGGGTCAAAATCCACTAATTTAATAGGTTTTAGATATGTTTGGGTTACTATATTAACTTTATCTTTTATATTTAACTCTTAGTTAATTAGTTTGACATTTACCATGTCTCTTTGTATTTTTATATTATATGGTTAATAAACCTACTATATACATCCAAAAGAACCAAGAGTGGTTCATTAATGATACACCTACCATCATATACGTCTTTTGGCCAAACCATAGATTTTTAGGAATATAATATCAATTTATAATATAATATTTGTTATATAAATTCTTTTATTTCAATTTTGACACTATTTGGTATTTTGTTTTTGCTAAAATTCATAACAGAATTATTAATTCGAATAAAATTCATCTAACCTACCCTAATAATCTATATTTACCTATAGAGTTAATGTAATTCATAAAATGTATCAAATTACATTTATTTGGATATTTATAATATCAATTATTTTAATATTTCATTAATTAGGTAATTACTGCATCATCATTTTGTCATAAATTAATTAATTTATATAATGTCTAAAAAATATAAATAAAATACTATTATTTAGGAAATATTTTTATATTTCTAATGAATATATATAGTTGATTTATCTTATTTTTAACCCTATATTAAAAATATTTTAGTTATTAGACTTTGATTTTAACTCTTTTATCTGTTCTTTGAATTAAATAATAATAAATGTCCTAATCTAATCCAAGTGGACAACAACGTTCATATTTTATTCCTAACGTTGTTTTTGGTCGAATTATACTTTTCCAATAGAATTAGGACATGTTTTAGGGAAATAATAATATCATTTTTACCCTTATTTACCTTATATACTTTTAACTGTGTTAAATAAAAGTAAAAAGTTACTATTCACCAAAAATTATTTTCATCTTATTGAACCAAATTTTACTTATTGATATCAGCTGTGTCTCTCGGTCTTTTGAAATTCAACTCACAGAAGTGGTAAAATTATGTTTTTAGTAAATTATCAAATTCACCTAGAAGGTGGGTAAAAGACGGTGAAAAGTTCAATAAAATTTTTATATATCTAAAATTATTATAAACTGACTTCAATGAATTGCATTGAACTTATATATGCATTATGAATCTATTTTGACCTAAAATAAATTAAATAAAACAAATAATTATTTAAATTAAAAGTCAGTTTTAAATTATAACTCAGTGTTTTTAACTATTCATCAAAAATTGAAAGTTTTCAGAAAAAATACCAAAAATTCACCCTAAGCTAATTTCAATATTCCGAATCCAAAAATTATGTCCATTTTGAATGAAAAATTATTAAAATTTCAAAAAGTGGGTATTACTATTCATATAGACTAGTTTGATTTTTTGTGGTGTGTTAGAACTCGAATTTGCGTACAACACACGCTACTGTATTATTCTAAGAGAAGTGTATCGTGGAAGCTTATGGTGTTACAGTGGCACACTCTATACAAGAGTGGAAGAGGTTTCATGGGTAATATTTGATATGTACTCCATTTATAGTGGAGAAATGGTGGGGTGTGGGTCATCTATTTTTCTATTTATAGAGGATGAAAATAGTGCATAGACTAGATATATGATCCAGAAATTGTGTTCAGTGGTGTGGGGTGAGCCTATTAATTGGGGTTTATTTAGTTTTCTCTCAGCACAAGGTAATGATGACATGAACTTTGGTTCTGGTTACTAGATAATGACATAGTAAGGTGTTATTGATGGACTACATTTTCTAAGACATACAATTAGTAATTATTTGGTTGTTCCCGATGGAGGGTATCTCTTGGACATGTGCCACCTGAAATGGATGTGATCATGAATTGTGTAATATGGGTTTTGTATTACCTATAGATCCTAGAGAATAATCCGGTTTTTTTGTTATAAGGTCAGAGCCTCATGAGATATGGATTTTGAGTTGAGTTTGTCTATGTTTTTTCTTGGAGTCATTTCATTATTGACGCATATCGGGGTTGACACACCATGTAAATAGATATAAATTTTCATATACATATAAGGAATGTTTGAGATATAGTTTCTCTCTTGATTGGGGTTCCCTCTGGCAAGGTTGAGAAGATTATTGTCTTTCAATTTCTCTATTTATCTTTTTCGGTTTTTGGGGACCGAACTGAATATATTCTTACTCTACCCTACACGGTCTTTTCCCACACATGTATTTTTTCTTTTGTTGAACACATGCTTTTCGACAAAGTCCATGTAGCACTCGAAGTACATGAAGCTTATTAAGATATACATAACAAGGTGTTTACCATAGATGGGAAAATGAGATTTCTAGATATTTTATTTGACAATGATTTCATCTTTTCAAGAAAGTATGATTGTTTTATAGTTTTATTTGGTGGGTATTGTTTTTTCATATATTCTTTAAGTACTTAAACTATAATTTGGTTTGATATAGATGTGTGCATGCAATTTAGTGCCCAATTTTTATATCACTTCATTGTTGCATCATAGTGTTTAGGAGTTCGTGCATATGGGTTCTATAAGAAATTGTGTCCCATCTATCTATCATTTATTCTAGGTGCTAGTATCCAAACCCTGGAATATTGGAGGAGGGATTGGGGAGTCATGAGACATACCACATCGGGTCGGGTCATGCAAGAATATTCATTTGGGTGATGTTTTAATAAATGAATAGCACGTGAAGAAAAACATATAATTTTAATTAAAATTAATAACTATTGATCGAATATTGATCATATATACACATTATAATGATTAGTAAGTGATACAAATTTATTTCTTACATTTACATGAAATTAAAAAACTACATAAATCATATAGTGGAAAGATAAAACATCTATCTCTATCTATGATATTATACATTCTCAATTATTAAAGGATATAGTAAGAGGGTTATTATTTAAACTCTAATATAATGGATTTAGAATATATCAAGTGATGATTATTGAAATTTCTACTACACTATATCATTAAATTAGGGTTAATATTATGAGGTTAATCATGAAAGAAATCTTAAATGTGAAATATAAGTTATATTTTTCAACCATTCTAATCATTATAAACAATTAATAATTAAAAATATATTTTAATTTTTTTATCAATCATTTGTCATCAATAATATAGCCTTTATATATTACCACATAACACTAAAGTAAATGAATTTATTTTATTAATTCCTCCTTGAAAACCATTACATTTTTATGGACTCTTATAAACCATAATTTCCACTCATGATACAAATGAATATAAAATGATATATAACATGATATTGATCATGAAGAAGTATTTAGATTTAGGAATTTCTACGACATATATATATATATATATATCAATATGTTTTTATTGTTTATAAAATATCATTTTATTTCACTCCTTATTTAAACCCATGTAATGGATCATCTAAATATAACATGGTATATCTCATTTATTTTTATCTTTTTGAATAAATGTTTTCCAAGATATATAGATATATCAAAAAGACATTATCTAATTAGTATAAAACGTTAAATTACACTCAACAAGGTTCAATGGGAATGTTTTGTAGGCATAATCAATCGAGATATGAAATGTAATTCCAATCTACAGGTGAAAACATGTATCATTATTTTTAGATATAACCCACCACATATCCAATATCATACCACACTGACCATGGGTATCTTATCCCCAAGGATGTAATAATAAAGTAAATTATTTATGATTGTTTATATATCAATTTTTTTGTTCCCCCCATTTAATGGGTATAACTATAAAATATACACCTTATTTATACAAGTCATATTATTTATAATATTATAAGTGATTCATTGAATGAATTCAGTCAGAGAAACAAATCATAGTTTTTTATTGATAATAATAATTGGATCCCCTATTTGATCTATAATAAAATTCATCTTAACATATCCATACAACCAATGAATTCAAAAAAAATCATCGATTAGGAAAAATTGGATATTTTATCAAACTATTTCTCTATCATTCAGCACTATTGTTATATAGGGTAAAATTAATGAATTATATTATGGATATTTTTCTTTTAATAAATAATGATATAGTATAATATCTCAAATCATTAACATAAATATATATTAAAACTAAATATATAAAACAAATTACCCCTAAGAAGTAGACCTATTATATATTATTATAGATAAAAATTATGTAACTATAATTTTCGTTTCATTTATTAGATTTATTAAAAAATATTCCTCATTAAAAAGATACACCCACTACATCGCAAAAAATCCACACACAAAAAACACCAGATAAACCTACCCACTAAACAAA
The DNA here is from genome assembly GCA_963277665.1 of Viscum album. NCBI lineage: Eukaryota > Viridiplantae > Streptophyta > Magnoliopsida > Santalales > Viscaceae > Viscum > Viscum album. Next base: position 1,706,876,830 of record OY728165.1, on the reverse strand, counting down.
TTGATTTGATGGTTTCTTTTATGATTGGTGTTGGAATTTGATGATATTATGGTTCATAATCAATATAAAGAAATTAACCATATTTATAACATTTAAACTATTTATATAAAGACCACTTTTCAGAATATCAAATTATATTATTAATTTTTGTTTTATTCCCTAAAAAATTATCAAAAATAACATTTATAAAATTATTTTTTCTTTAAATAATATTATCATAAATAGAAAAACAATATATGATAATTAAATATTTTAACCATCATCAATGTAACAATTAAAATGATATTTTTATCCAATAAATAAATAATATATCATGTTCTCTTATTATTTTCTTTAGACACAACAGTAAAAAAATATATTGGCCATTAATAGAGTATGATTTTTTATATTGATAAAAATATAATTTTTTTAAATTCTATAAACATATAAGACATGATATTTTACAAAACCCATACATGAATTAATTTTTTTATTTCTATTATTACTTTTAATAAGAATAATTCACTAAAAATAAAATATGAAGATAATGGTCAAATATATTACTAGAAAAACTATTTCACTCACACTCAAACAATTTTTTGATTAATATTATTTTAACTATTATTAATATTTAAAATATGTTTTTGATTTTATTTATCCTTATTATTTTTAAAATTATATATTTTTTATTACAGTTCACTATGTTTAATATTATCTTTCACTATATATAAGAAAATAAAATTATATCTCAATGTATATAAAAATTCAAGTAATTTCTTAATTTTTGATATCATATAAAAATAATAACCCTTTAATTTATGGGACTAAATATTAAATAATGATTTTTTATTTTTATGTGGAATTTAAATGTTACATATTCACATATAAATCATCAAATCCTTATAAGGAAAAACATTCAAATATTATAACATATTACATATAAAAAAATTAACTTATTTTAATTGAATAATCATTCATATAAATATCACTAAACCAAAAAAATAAATAAAATGATCTATATAACCAAAATATGAAACAATTTCTTAAATATAGATGATATGTTTACTCTTAGAACATGGTATCACTATATAATCATATCAATGTATTTTAATAATATTTATAAATTTAAATTTATACATTGTTTTGAGTTCCAACACCATTCCAATTTCTCAAAACATTTAAACAACACTATTATACTATATCAATATGTTATAGGATCAAAAAATCATGATCTCTCCCATTCCTTTCCCAAAATAATATTTAGTCACATTTCTCAAATAAATAGTAAAATAAAATAATGTATGATTCAAAATCATATGACCCTAGTAATATATTTTATGAAATATTTTTAATTTGACATTTATATGAATAAATATAGTTGATTTTTGAATTTAGAATAAATGGTATCAATTTTATTAATTCTTATATTATAGAGAAAATTATCCAATTCTCGAATATAAATTATTCAATATCTTACATTTAATTTTTAATGAATTTACTATATCATTTTCTCTAAATCATAACCAATCAAATTTTTTGTTAAATAATAAATTGATATAAAATTTATATTTGAGAAGTAAAAAAATTAAATACTACAAGATTTAACTTTGATAAATATAGATCATGTATCTTTATTTGAATGAGGTAATCATTTTCAACATTTCACACATTGAGATATATATTTACCTAAATATAATCTTTTATATATTGAATAAATTTTACACCCACACATATGAGAGTTTTAAAATAAATATATCATATCTATGAGTAAAAACATTTCTATCACATAGAGTGACTCTAAGACTCATATAACATATATAATATCATATTATTCATTTATTAATGGATAACCGTTATCAAATTATTATACCAATCATTGAAATTTCCTATGTTAATATAAATGATTAATCACTGTGTAAAATAATGATTCTGTCCAAATACATATAAAATAAAAAGAATATTAAGATTACTATTAGGGTTTCAGGTATTAAATAACGAAATTCATTAAATGAGCTCTTACTAATATGATGAACCCCTTTAATATTATATATTAGTGGTAAAATATTCATATATCACTAATTTTCTAGTTCAATATGACAAATTACTCTTGTTATAATGCCCCGAGCCCGCTCTTCCAGACTCAGTGCGTAAAAATGTTGTGTAGTTTTTTTTATAAAATAAACTGAAAAATTACACAACAATTTAAACAAATGAGGATCTTTTCCTGTCTATATTCTGGAGGATTAGACAAAACCTTACATTTTTTAGAGTTATAAAAATAATAAAACAATTGTCCACTATGCTTCCAAGTGTGCTAACTCAAAAAACAATGAAATCTATGATAGTCTCCTAAGATAGATATAAAAAAAATCATTTTAAAATAAAAGGGTTAACATTCAATTGCCCAATAAGGTGGTTTAAAATCGTTGAAATAAATTTTACTAAAACATCCATTGATATTTTTTAAGAAATGGCTTTGAAATTTTTTGGATAATACAATCAAAATTTATTTGTAAAATACCATTTTATAAAATCATTTAAATTATTTATGTTTCGACAGTACATCAATTTCTTGAAAATACATATTCTCAAAAATTTCTTAAAAATAGACTAGTGGTATTTCTAAAAGCCTTATATGCAAGAATTCAAAAATAAAAACATCTTGGTAAGTTGAAACATTATAGTATCTCTAGGTCTTACCCACTTATTGAGGGATTGGGTTCACTCCCCAATTCCCGACCATATGTATAACGTTTGAGTACTGAGATTTATAACTTTTTTAATGATTTCATTACATTGATATAAATATTCACTAGAGTTATAGTTATATATATAAATAATCATACATGTAATAAACATGTTAAATTTTATATAAATATATATATATATATAATTATATAAACCCTAATATTCATTAGAAATTGCATATTCTACTTGGAAAAATAAAAACTCATGATAAATGATGTTGCATAATCACACAATAGATAAATCAACACCCATGCACTTAACATTTAATCTTTATTGACATAAAAATAAATTTTTGTAATGTCTAATTAATTTATAATGCATGTGTGTGGATATACATACACGTATAAATAACATAACATTTATGTCTTCTGAAAAAAAAATCATTGATTTATCACCATAAAAATAATTTTAGTATCACACATGTATATGATAAAATTTTGATATTTTTAGTCTTATAAATTCATACGTTAGATATGATTTGGTTAAATCATAATTTTATTTAAGATATTTATATACTTGAAGATTATACAAGTTCATATGTATAAATATATAACATAAAAAATTCATAAATCCATGTTGAAATAAAACATCGATAAATAAAAATATCCTTGGTAAAATTAACATGGAACCAAATTAGAACATAAAAACTGATATATATATATATATATCAATCATATATAATAATTCGATCCTTAAAAAATAACTTTGAATTATATAAATTGATAAACAAACTATCTAAAAGTTTTAAAATTGTAGCTTACTAAAAAATTATCAAAATTTACAGAACTACGAACATGTTTGATTTTGATTTCAAGAAAAAAACAATGAAATTCTTACAAAAATATTTTTCTTTTTGCAAAATCATAAAATAGAAATAAATAAAAACATCCATTATTCCAAACCAGATTTAAACATTATATTGATAAAAATAAACTTTATATATTTAATTAAAGAAATTATTTACCGATAACATAATAATTTAAAATAAATAAACTATTTTTTTCTTACTAACTATGTTAAAATAGATATGTCATAAAATCAAATAAAACTATCCCTTACACAATAATAATTTTAGGAAGGAAAAATGAGTTTCCAAATTAACATAAAAAATTCCTTACTCAAAATTAAATAATTTCTGAAGGCTTAGATAAAAAATGGAGACAAACCCTTATAAAAACTTCTTTAAATATAAAGAAATCAGATATGAAATAAATAATTTATTGAAAAAATATAATTTGGGTACAAAAATAATTTGAAATATTGGATATAATAAATCCCTTACCAATTTTGGATGAAGTCTCAAATTACTTTAATCATTCTATCTTCTACTCGTATCTCATACTCTCAGGACTGAAAAAAACTTCACATCACAAAGAGAAATATATCCCACACTTCATCCCTGACTCTGTTATTTATGAATTTGGAAAGACTAATCTATTGGTATATTTTATTTCCACTTGAAAATGAGCTTGCACAACAAGATGATCAAAGTCATGCCGAAACAGTGAGATATAAATATTTTAAAAAACTAGGTTACCCTAATATAGATAAAACAAGTGCATCCATAGAATTGTTTATATTATATTGATAGAGAATCTCCCATTCGATTAGCAAATATATAACATTGAAAAAATACTACTTCCAAACAGAGACGTAATTGTAAAATCAGTATTATTAGATATGTGATATGGGTTGCAACTGGTATGAAACAATAAACCTAATCCATAAAATAAATAATGAATTCATGAAAAAAAATTCGAACAACATTACACCGTTACAAGGTTCTGATGAAGATCCAAAACCATTAGAATACTCACACAGAACATCAGATGTTTATGGATAAGGAAATCGGAAATTCATTAAAAATTTAATCACTCTGAGATATAGGATAATGATTTGTAAAATAGAGAATATAAAACATTTGTCTAAATCAATAGCGAATCAGAATATATATTTGAATAAATTTGAGGCAAAATACAAATAAGAGATAACATTGCGGGATAAAATTTATACTATGTTTTGTCAAAATTTAGTAACATCAACAGAAACCATTGACAAAAGATTTGTAAAAACTCTGGAAAATTAATTCATATATTATAATGATCTTGAATCATGAAGAATACTGCAGATAATCATTTGAAGAAGAAAATTAACAAGCCACTAGATCGAAAATTACTCGTGAAGAAAAACGAAATTTATGAATTTAATATACTAAAAAACGAATATACAACCTTCATGTATATATTTTCAATATGAAGTAGATCCCTGAATCACAAAGTCGTGATATCCCAAATCTCACTCAGATCATCACCGACAATAGGTTCTCAGCCTTGATGAAACTGTCCTCTCCAATTACGGTTTAACACAATGTCAGTCCCTCATCTGGTACTCTCGATCTGCAAATCATGAAGGAAAAGACGGTTTCAAGCCCCCACAAATTCCTCAATTCGCAACCTTTCATCCTCATGTTATTCCCCCTAATTTGAAACCCTATCTGAGTCAGGTTCTCCCTATAGTGTGGCTTGACCCTCGACACCCAGTCTCCCTTCATCCCGATTCATTCATTATATTATTATTATTCATTTAATATTTAATATTTTTATCAGTATATATATATATATATAATCTATTTTATTTCAAAATTATTCTATATATATATAAATAATACATTTCATATGTCAAATTGACAACAACGATAAATTATATTAATAATTAAATTGTAAATTCTGTAATTTTCATCTTATAATTTTATTAGTAAGAACTAATTATTTATTTATTTTATTTATTTATAAATATTATAAAAACAATATTAATAATTCATAAAATTATAAATAGTTTTATTATTAACATCACCCTTACATACTTTTAATATTGTAATTATTTTTTGAATATCTCGTTTTTTTGATTAAAAAAATAATTTGAATGTATATATACATTTAATGTATTAGTTTATTAAGATAAAAAAATAATTTATTTCATTTAATGAAATATACTATTTTATGTTTTGAATAAAAACATATTATGATTAGAATCAACATTTATAATGGCTTTTTATTAAATCTTTTCTTAATTAGTTTTATTTCATCAGCAAATTATAAATGAATACTTAATTACTATGTAAAAGTTTCTTTGGTTTTTATATTGTCTCCTATTTAAATTAATTGTGCCCTCAAAAATATTTTTTTAGACATATGAAAATTCTGAATTTCCAACATCCAAATTAAGAAACTCTAGGACATCTAACTCTAAACATTACCACTTAAACGATGACATCTAATTCCAACGTTTTCTAGACCATTCCTATGATATCAATTATAATGCCCCAAGACGACTCTTCTGGACACAGTGCTTAAAAATTTTGTTTAATGGTTTTTTTATAAAATAAACTGAACAATTGCACAACACTATAAACAAACGAGGATCTTTTACCAGTCTAGGTTCTGGAGGATTAGACAAAACCTTTCATTTATCAGAGTTGAAAGAATAATAAAAAAAATTCCACTATGCATCCGTGTGTGATAACTCCAAAAATGATGACATCTAATACACTTTCTTATGATAACTGTAAAAAAATCATTTTAAAATAAAAGGGTGTTCATTCAATTGCACAGTAAGGTGGTTTAAAATCTGTGAAATACTTTTTACTAAAACATCTTTGAAAATAACCTTCGAGAAATGGTTTTGAAATTATTTTGATAATGCAATCAACATTTATTTGGAAAATTCCATTTGATAAAATCCTTGAAATTATTTACATATCAAAATTACTACAATGTTTTGAAAATACATACACTCAAAAATTGCATAAAAATACTCCAGTTGTATTTTTGAAAACCTTATATGCAAGATTTCTAAAATAAAAACATTTTGGTAATGTGAAACATTATAGGCTATCGTGGACCTACCCAATTATTAAGGGATTGGGTTCACTCCCCAATTCCATACCATATTTATAACGTTCGAGTATTAACATTTATAATAAAATGTTTTTAATCTTACTATACATAGATACACATTTTCACTCGAGTTTTAGTTATATATATATATAATCATTAATTAAATAAACATGTTCACTTATATTTATATATATATAACTATATAAACACCATTATTCATTATAAATTACATATTATTCTTGGAAAAATGAAAACTCATGATACATGACGTTGTATTATCACACAATAGATAAATCGAAAGCCACACACTTAAAATTTCATCCTTATTGACATAAAAATCATTTTTTGTAATGTTTAATTAATTTCTCATGCCTGGGTGTATATATATAAACATATATATAAAATAAAATTTATGTGTCAGGAAAACAAAATCGTTGATTTAAGGCCATACTAATAGTTTTGATATGACACATGTATATGATAAAATTATCATATTCTTAGTCTTAAAAATTCATATGTCAGAAAATTTTTGGTTAAATCATAATTTTAATTAAGATAGTTATATACTTGAAAATTATACAAGTTCATATACATAAATATATAACATAAGTAAAAAATCCATGTTAAAATGAAATGTCTTATAATACAAATATCCTTGATAGAATTAATATGAAACCAAATAAGAACATAAACATTGATATATATATATATCAATCACATATAATAATATGATCCTTAAAGAAAAAGTTTGAATTATAAAAATCAATAAACAAACTGTCTAAAATATTTAAAATAGAAACTGTCTAGAAATTTATCAAATTTTTCAGAACATCAAACATGTTTGATTTTTATTTCAACAAACAAACAATCAAATGCATGAAAGATTAATTTTCCTTATAATAAATCTGAAAAATAGAAATAAATAAAAACTTCCATTATACAAAACCAAATTTAAACATAATTTTTATAACAATAAACATTATATATTTAATAGAAGAAATTTCTTACACATAACCATGAAATTAAAATGAAGAAACTATTTATCTCCTACTAACAATTTTAAAATAGATTTTTTTCAAAATAAAATAAAATTATCCCTTACAAAATTATAATTTTAGGAAGGAGAAATAAGTTCACTAAACAACATTAACAGATCCATTACTCAAAATTATATAATTTTTGAAAACATTAGATTAAAAATGGAGAAAAATATCATTGCAATCATATTTTAAAGTAATGAAATCAGATATGAAATAAATAATCTGTTACAAAAATATAATTTGGGTAGAAAAATAATTTTACAAAGAAGATATAATAAATCCCTTATTAATTTGATAAGAAGGCTCTAACAAATTTACTGCTTCAATCTTCTACTTATTGCTCATAATATCATGACAAAAAAACAAAACACATCACAAAAAAATATATATCCCATAAACCCTCACAAACTCTTCTATTTATTCATTTAGAAGGCTGAATCTATTAATATATTTTATTTCCACATACAAATGAGCTTACACATCATGCTGATCAAAGTCAAGCCAAAACAGTGAGATATATATATTTTATAAAATTAGATTACACAAATAAATAAAAAACATTTGTATCCACCAAATTGTTTATATTAAATTCATAGAGAATCTCTAATTCAATTCGTAGATATTTAACATTGACAAACTACTACTTCCAAATAGAGACATAATTGGAAAATCGGTAATACTATATATGTGATACGTGTTCCAACTAGAACGACACACCAAACATCATCAATAAAATAAATATTGAATTCTTGAAAATCAATTTGACTAGAATTAAACCGTTACAAGGTTTTGAAGAAGATCCATAACCATTAAAATACTGACATGGAACATCAGATGTCGATGGATAAGGAAATCGAAAATTCCTTAAAAATTGAATCACTCGAAAAGATATGATAACAATTCATAAATCAAATAATATAAAACGTATTTCTATATCAAATGTGAATCAGAAGATAGATTTGAATCAATTTGAGTATAAATACATATAAGAGATAAGGTTTTGGGATAACAATCATACTATGATTTGTCAAAATTTAGTAATGTCAATAGAAACCATTGAAAAATGATATGAAAAAACACTGAAAAATTAATTCATACACTATAAAGTTCTATAATCATTAAGAATCTAGTAGATAACAATTTGAAGAAGAAATTGAACAAACCACTGGATCGAAAATGATCGGAGAAGAAAAATTAAATCTATGTATTTATATACATAAAAAATGAATCTGCAACATACATGCATATCATTTAAATATGAAGCAGATCCCTGAATCACATGACGTCATCTCCCAAATCTCGCTCAGATCCTCACTGACAACTCGTTCTCAGCCTTGATGAAACCGTCCTCTCCAATTTTGGTTCAGCACGAAGTCGATCTGTCACCTGGTACTCTTGGTTTGCGTCTCATGAATTCAAAGACTAAGTCATTCCCTCAAAAGTTCCCCGATTCTCAAAATTACCTCCTCATGCTATGCCCCCCCGATTTGAAACCCTACTAGACTCAGTTTCTCCTTATAGTTTGTCTCGACCTCGACACACGTTCTCCCTTTATCACGATTCTTTCATTATTTTTTATTATTCGTTTTATTTTAATTTTTTTATCTGTATATATATAATCTATTTTTTTCAATATTTTCTATATAAATATATAAATAATACATTTATTATGTCAAATTAACAATAATTAAACATTTTATTAACAATTAAATTTTATTTTTTATAATTTTTGTATTAAATTTTTATGATTATGAACTCATTATTTATTTATTTATTTATTTATAAATATTGTAAAAATAATCTTTATAATTAACAACACTTTAAATAGTTTTATTATTAACATCGCCTTTACATATTTTTACTATTATCATTATTTTTTGAATATCCCATTTTTTTGGTTTAAAAATAATAATTTGAATATATATATAGATAAATTTAACGTATTTGTTTATTAAGATATAAAAATATTTAATTTCCTGAAATGTATGGTAATATTTTATGTTTTTAATAAAAACATATTTTGATAAGAATCAACAATTATAATGGTTTTTTATTAAATATTTTTTTAATTTATAAAAAAAATTTAAATGAATAATTATTTAATATATAATAATTTCATTGTGTGTTACATGTGTCATAAATATTTAGGTAGGATATATTATAATATATATCAAATATTATCTTGGGATAGTTATATGGTAAAAATATTAATGATTTTTATGAAATTAATTATTCCAACTTAATAACCCTTCTAATTGATTTATAATAGTCACCTAACTTAGTATAGACTAAATTAAAAATAATAAATTTTAGCATATGTTGGTTAAAATTTTATATTTATCAAGAGAAGAATAATTTATTCTTATATTCTGGTTATATTATTATCCATGGAAAATGAAATTTTCCGGAAGTACATCAATAGGAATGTCAATGATAATAATATTTTTTAATTTTTGATGGAATATAGATCCCTGGTGTTTTAAATTGTTTTTGAAGATCTCACCATAAAATATCTATATACATCCTATGATTATTGTATCTCATAATTTCTTTTAAAATATAATTTTTTATAATGCATTAATTTAGTATCTTATCCTTTCAACACCTGTAACATGTTTCAATTATCTTAATTAATCAGTCGTATAGAAAAATTCATTTTTGTATTGTATTAAAACTAAATATATGTTATTATTATTTAGAATGAATTACTATATGCATATCATAAAAATATTATATGATAAAATTCTCAAATAATGAATTTTAATATTTAATAATTAATCTAACCCAAGACAAATTATGGAATGAATTGTAGGAAAATCTCCATTTTATTGAAAAGTATCATTTTTCAGTTCCATGAGAAGTTTGAACAAACTCCCAAATATTTATTAATTGCTACAAATTTTTTATATAAGGTTCTATAAGGACCTCAATACGAATTATACATTATTTTATAAAAAATTATTATTTTGAATTATAAACTATTTATTAAATTTGGTAGATGTAAATTGAATATATTGTTAAACTGTCTGAAAATTAAATATTATATTTCCAAACACATTTAAGAATAGTGAGAAACAACACATCCCTTAAAAAACCAGATCACGACATTAAACATTCAAAACATAGATATATGAAGAACAACCACAAACCAACCAGCTCACCACAAGACTACATATCATAATACCTGTAATCATCATCACATCCCACACAAGAATCCCCTTCTTCTGTAGCCGATTCCTACTCGGAGTCCAATTTATTCCACCATAAGAAGTTATTACTTTGATCAATGTTCCCCGTTTGGGCTAGTAACTATTGCACTGGGCAAGGTTTCTTGATCAATCTCTCTTTTTTGAAGCCAAGAATCACACATTTTCCGAATTAAGGGAATATTTGGTACACATCGGTCGCAGAAGGTAAGAGCAGTCTTTCCTTGTTCATCTTCTTAGTGTAGCAGATATAGTTCTTTCACACTGAGTCATCCTTCTAGTCCCATTCTATACAATTTCACTATATGAAAGGTAGGTTTTACCACTCATATTTTCCATATTTCCCCCAGAAACATTACTCCCTTTGGTCCTCAGGGCATTATCCTTGCAACCCGAAGCATTACCCCTCCTTGTAACCGGTGTGTTATTATCAAACGAGGCAAGACACCCAACTTCTAAAGCATACTCTTCATCATTCATAGGGACTTACTTGTGACCCAACCATAATGTATTGTTCCCTCCCATACAGGACCCCACAACATCACCACTGATCACATAACCAGAATACAAACCTTCTACAACAATGCATTGAGAAAGGCCTTCAAACCTGTTGGTTAGCATGATGAAGGGTCTAACCAAGGGGTCTAAACCACTATAACCCCTAGCACTATTCTGACTGGCCATGACCAAGGTAGCACCCTTTCTCCCCACCCTATTTTCCTTCACCATATTCTCCATATCCATGCGCTGCTCCAAACTATCTTGTTTAGAGGAACCCTCCAAATCCTGACGTAACATTTTGAAATCCTCTCCTACCATCAGGTTAACCAGATTTTCCATAACACTTGGAGTTTCATATATATGAATGTTCATCATCATCACTTTATGGGAATCCTTCCAGAGGTCCTTAACCACAAGACTCGACTGAAGAATTCCCCCAGCTTTGGACCCTGAAGCCTCCTTGACCAGACCAGGCATCACAACAACCTCCAGATCCTCACCCGGTGCAGCATACCCTTTCCATACCACAACGTGCTTCCCCCTGTGGCTTACCTTCAATGATGGAGTAGTGTCTCTCATACAAAAAACTCCAAAGGGAGGCTTAAACGCTTTCAAGATAGACAATACTCATTCAAATTCTCATAATCCACCTCATGCTTCCACCTGTAATATTCTCCCATAGTAATCCATAAATAAAAGAAGGGCAAACGAGAAAAATCCACTTCAATACAGACCTGAGGATTCAGCAGGTGGAACACGACCTTAGTGCGGCTTTCAAAACAAAAAAATATTCTTACAAGGTTTCCTATCATTCGAATCACCGAAGGGTTTTGAAAAGTTAAAGGGAGATTTGGAAAACATACCCAAACAACCGTAGCATGAGAATTACGATTCATGTGAAAATCAAAGGACCACCGAATGAGGATGAAATGAAATCTGTTGAATCTATGAGGTTTCCTAGACCATGCCTTGTTGAGATCCGTCTTCGATTCAAAACAAATCATGATATGGCAGCTATCGAGCAATCCAATAACTGCTCTTTTTTGAAGGCCCCAAAAACCGAAGACGAACCGGTCAAAGGAATCAACTAATGGTCTTCTATGCATATAGGGAGCAACCAGAGTGCAATTCAAGAGTTGAATATTTGGAATCCCACCAATAATACCCAAAACCATCGGGCGAAGAGAAATTTCCTAGATTGGAGAAAGAAAGTCAGGATTGGTAAAAGGCCGGAAGAATCCTCCTCTCTCTTTTAATCATGAGAACTATGAACATTAAATAATTTAAGAATACTACATATAGTGATTTTATATAATCATGAATATAAACAATCTATCAATTATATTAAAATTACATTTACATTTTGACACTTCATGTTCTTTTTATAAATATCAAATCCTCGTGTTACTATTTTCATGATAGATATAATTATTTTTTTATTATAAATACAATTTATTGAGAAATACTATGTCTTCATATTTCATTCAATGTAAAGATCGAATATTTCATAATAAGAAATAAATAAATTAAATTATCACATAATAAAAAAAAATTATATTAAAAAAATTAAACATGGTCCCTTCCTTCTTATGTAATTTTTTATAAATTAATGTATTATTAGATTCATCATAGAGACTAATTATTTGACCAAATATTACAAATTATTTTATTTTTAGTGATATTTTTAAAAAATATATTTTCAAAAGGCTTCCAGATATGATATATTATTTCCCCTACTAAGTGATAATAGTTCATTAAATACAATGTCATGGAAAACAATTTAAGTCATATGGAATTAAGGGATATTAAAAGTGATTTTTAGTCATATATGATATCACATATAGTGAAATGGTATATCACCCTACATTTACATATCATTATATAATTACTCTGAAAAATATGTTATAGTGAATTGTTAATGTGATAATATAAAATAATTTATAATATACTACATTAATATTTTAAATGATAAAAAATTTCTTAACCTTTTTGAGTGAATTTTATTAAATTATAGAATTCTATATAGTTTATTGAAAAAAATCATAATATTTTATTCGAATAACAGAACTCCATAGTTTAGACTCAATTAATCACTATTTAAATTTTATGATAGAAGAACTAACAGTCACTAGAAGCAATATAGGCCTTTCAAACTTATTCCAAGATTTATATATATTGTGTATCACCTATGGAGTCATTAATATTTTATAGTTTTTATAGAGCATCAATCAAGAATGGTGAAGGAATAAATTATTTTCAATAAAATAAATGTTGTTTTAATAATTTAATTATATTTACTATGCCTTTATGTGGAATAATATTTAAATTTCATATTTTTTTTCCGATACATTTATAATTGAATAGGATAAAAAAACGTCTTAGAGACTAATTTTCTTTTGTTTGGGAGAAATTAAAATTTAAAAAAAAAATTGAAATCAAATTATTTTATGGATGAGAATTAAGGGATATCAATGGTCTTGAAATGTTATAGCCTATATAGAGTTTTTGATCTTGAAAACATAGACAAAGTTATTCGAAATCGTGTTCTATGATATTCATGGATGATGTATTAAAAAAATAATGTTTAATTATACATCACTATGAAAATAATGAATTGTGTATTATAATGAAAATATAATGTTTTTGTAAATTATTTTGACTAGTACCGTGGTATTTCTCTAATTTATTAAAACATTACCAACATTTTTTGATAATTACAATGCATTATGAAGATAGGTTACTTAATTGGGACAGTCAGAAGAATATCATCTTATAGGATACAAATCATATATATGGACATTGAAATCGGATATTATGTGTGTTTAGACAAATCAATGTCTTTCCTATACCAAAATTACAGATATGATATATCTCTATTTACAATATAGTGTTATAAATGTTTTCAAGGATGTATACTTCTTACAATTAATTTAAATGGATAAATATTTGTTAAGAAATGATTTTACAATCTAGAAATTATTTATCTTATATTATTATCAGTCTACATATAAACAATATATAATATTGAGTATATTTTACATATGATTGAGGACATATATTCCATGTCATTATGACATTTTAGTTGATAATATTTATGAGATAAATGATAAATTTTCATATATATAATTTATTTAACATCAATATATATATGAAATAAAAACAACTAATAATTTTATGATATGTTCTTATATTTTTTTCGTAAAAAATTAAATTATCAAAAATTATCAAATCCAATATAAGAATTTAAAATTTAAATATTTAAAATAAACTATTTAATAATATATTTTTATAAAGGATTTAGATGTCAATGTTTCTATACTAAATTTAAAATATTTTATATAATTTTCTACATGATAGAAAATTAATTTAATTTGTTTAAAATTATTTATAATGTTATATTTAATTTAAAAAAAATTAAATTTAGTTATTTATTAGTTATAAGTTTAAAATAATGAAATTCTATGATTATTAATATATATTTTTTATTAAAAATATTTTTTAATTTACAATCACTCTTTTATAATGGTCTACAGATAACGGAAGTATGTTTTATACATATCTTTATAATGAGAGTTCTTTGTCCATAGTGAAATATGAGTTTTCTCTAATGATCATAATAACATTTGGTTATATATAATTTAAATTTATTTCATGAAATTCTTTTATGTACCATTTTTTTGTGATGTATATATAAAATTTTCAAATAAAATCCACAATATTTATTATTTTTGTTTAACAAAAATCCTTTATAATATCAGGGGAAATAAAATAATGTAATTATAATATAAAATATTCATATAAATTTGGAAAACATGGGATAAAATATGCAAAAGGATAACATAGAGTTATAAGGTAAAATTATATAAAACCGATCAAAAAAATTCCATATTCGTTCAATTGTGATATCTCATCAATAATTCGATATTTTTATGGGTTACCCTTATTACTATGTGCAGATGCTTAATAACATTTAAGTTGAAGAAATAATATTTCATCCTAATAATTAGATTCTTATATTAGATGTGGAATTTTGGATACACATATAGCAATGATACTAAAATATATGTAGAATGAAAAATATAGTAATAATTTTTGATAGAATATATCATGAATCTTATATATCAAAATAACTTACCAATATCTATTTATGTAATAATTTACATGATTATTTATTAAATATATAGGTAATTAGTTATTAACTAAATATAACTCAATCATAGTGAAATGGTGATCCTGTGAAACTAATAACTTCAATGTCGTATTAGGAAGAATATTTTAGTGGTGGTATCTCTAATGAACACATTATTAAATATAAGCGACACATTATGCTCAATTAAATAATAATCTTATAGATGATTGGGATGTTGAAAAATAAAAAATTATATCATTATTTGGTAAAAAAAATTAGCTAAAAATGATAAATGATATAAGTTTTCAAAGTTAGAATCAAATATAAATAATTTTTTTCCTCTTAAAAATGAAAGATAATGTATTAGAGAATGTACATATTTAAAAGATACATTAGGATGAATATATGAATATGGGGAAAATTTATTATTGAATAAATTAAAAGTATAATATATGTGTATCTATTCTTATTATTCATTTTATAGAATTAAATTTGTTGTAAAAGAAAAAAATATAGATACTTATTTCATAATAGAGAACCTAAAAAGAATATATCTTTAACAGGAAAGGAAAATGTGGTATATGATAAGGATGTGTTATATAATTATAGGATTTTTTAGGGAAATGGTCTCTATAATTACTTATTTAAAGGATTAATATTTATTATTTAGCCTTTAATATTACATATGGCTATGAACATGATGATTCGATAGTTTCAAAAGATATTTTGTTAAATAATTGTAAATTATAATATCATAAATTTTAATAATATTTTAACTGATATTCTAAATATATTATGGAATGATAAAAATGAAAATGTAGGTTATTTTTTGCATGTTATAGCTTTTTTTCATGAGGAATGGTGCCATTAAAGTTCTGTATGAATAATCAGTTTTTTTCTAACATATTTTTATAAATGTTAAATAAAGGGTTCATGGGTGTTCAAGAATATATCAGAGCATAGATGTCCTATTTTTTGAGAAATATCCTAAGTCACATTGTTGGATCATGATTGTGAGTATAATTATGTCTCAACCATGTACCCCATCAAGAGGAAAGTGTATGGTTAGATTATTTATTAATTTGAGGCCACATGTTCTAGTGTTATGATGTACTAAAATTATAGAGTGGCCTATCATGGAATTCATATGGGTTTTCAAACCATACACCTATCACACAAAGGTTCTTCCACATAGGATTTAACCCCATATGGTTTCCACATTTTTTTGGAAAAACCATATTTCTAATTCATGCGTCTTTTTAATTTGGTAATCTTTTCCATTTATCACACTCTTATTAAATTTTAAAATGACTATTCCTCCGTTATTTCCCCCATTCACAACATCCCACTACCACTCATTGAATGATTTTCTTCTCCACATGGTTTTGGAGATAAATTACTCTTTTGAGATAGAAATCTCTTTTCATTGGCCATGTTGGGTATATACATGTAATATCTCAAGTATTCATGCATATTTTCACATTTTATCTTGTTTTTGGGAATTATAAATCATCAAAATCTAATATGAACTATTTTAGGTTCTTCATATATTTCATCCATTTCCCAATTTGATATTGGAATTAGGATTTGATGTTAGATTAGTAGTTAATTCCATGTTATGGTATGTGGCATCATTATTTTCCATTAATGTTTCAGGTTCTCTTTGTTGTTCAATTGTGCCACACACTGGTATTTCCATGCCTCTATTCTTAGTATGTATTTTATTATGTTTATTGTTTATATTGATATGACCAATTTATTCCATTATCTTTAAAGGAGGTTCAGAACCAGGATTAGAGCCACCTGCATGTGATGGTTTATAATAATTATAACAAGAAAACATGATTAATTTTTAATGAAATTATCCTATAGTTGTGTGATTCTGAATAAATAATTAAGAGGTTAAAATTTACTAAATTAAGTTGTTTGTTATATTTAATGGCACGAATTGAACCTTTAATGGCCTTATCTGACTATGATTTGAAATCGAACCAACTTATGAAGTGATTTAGAATTATCCCATAGAAACTAAATTTCTTAACATAAGTAAATCAAATGGTGAAATGGTAAGGTTATATTTGAAGTCTATGACCATTAGCCCGAATGGACCAAAGGCCTTCTTTTTTATTTTCATTATGGATAATCCCTATTTTAAGGGTTTAAGGGGAACCGGTACATGAGCCGTAGGCCCAAGGCATAGGGCCCAACAAACTCGCGATACATGACCTGAAGGCCCAGAGGCATACCATGCCCAATACATGACCCGTAGGCCTAGCCCACTTGAACTGCCCCTACCCAGATTTCTGCATCATTGGTCACCTAGCTCCCCATATTGCATTGATGATTGGATAGCATTTCCCCATACAAATCTGCACGGTGCCTGGTCCCGATGGCGGCTGCCATACCCTCT
The DNA here is from genome assembly GCA_963277665.1 of Viscum album. Lineage (NCBI taxonomy): Eukaryota > Viridiplantae > Streptophyta > Magnoliopsida > Santalales > Viscaceae > Viscum > Viscum album. The sequence goes on along the minus strand of OY728165.1, from coordinate 1,706,858,921 downwards.
CATTATTCTAATCATGTTAGCTCTGCATCTGGTGGCTGCTACTCTTGTTGCTCTGATCCTCTTCTAGGGCCTATTTTTTGTGAACTGGGGCTTCTCACGTCAAATATTGAGGATAAAATCATAGTTAAGTCACTATATATCATTCTTAGAGTGATATCTGTTTCCCTATGAGAAATTATAAAGAAATTATTAACGGTTTATTGGTTTATAATACACCCAGAGTGATACTAATGTTTCTCATGTCAAACACCATGGATGGTGTATTGTTTCTAATTAATTAGAATGATTAATAAATTTTTGTGACCCATATATCAATTCAATGAGGGTAAATGGATTCGGTCTTTACTAAAATTATTTAAGGACTTGTAATTCTCATTTTATCAAGTGCAATTAAATTTCACATGTTCACCCCTTGAACTAAATATGTTTAACATGATACGTCAGGGAAGTTTTATGGGTCTTGAGATCCTTCAATACAATAAAAGCATAATTATAAATCATTTAGATATATTCTATCATAGGCTATACTAGGTTGTATCAAAATGGTGTCATATTCAAAACCTTGTATGACATAATATTCTTGTATTTTATTCCTAATATATATTATTACACAATACCTCTTTATTAATACATAGATTGGATGTCATTATAATGAACTGGATGTGGCCAATTATATATATCGTGTACTGGTTTTATCCCACTAATTAGTATATGGACAGACAATATAGTTGAATGTTGTTATAAATGGAAGTATCTAGTTTTGGAAGCATGATTCTTATTATAATATCACATATTGGAGAATAGGATTGTGCTTATTCCCATGTAGCTAATAGGGATAACTTTTGATTATTTTTTAATTTATGTAATTCCTATTTTATATTCATTTTTCTCAGATATCCATGTGTCTTGAAATTCCATATAACTTTTCATGTTCATCGGTTTTGAATATTAAATTGGATATAGGTTATACAAGTTTATTTATAATTTCATGATGATTTTATCTTAAGCTATATTTTATTTATTATGCTTTCTTTTTTCATTTTTATTATTTTAAAATTATTCTACACTTTTTTCATGAGGGTATTATCTCCCCACCAGTCTCTTATATTCCCTTGATTGTAAACATCAACCTCTCACATAGAGTAAGCCGTTCATGAGGCCACAATGCCACTAGTTCGTCTATTGTTATTGAGTGTGCTGTTAAATGATCTCAAAAAGTTATATCAGTGTAGAATTTTCCTGTTTTATTACTATTTGTGTTGCTCAACTAGTGAATAGGAATGTAATTGAATTTGGTGATGACCCTGAGCAAGGTAGCAGCTAACATATGAACATGGAATAGACAAATTACATTAGAAAGTAAATGTGATTATGGATTATTCCTAAAACCATTGTAATGATTTACCCATCATGTGAATGAACTGATTAGTTTGATTCATTATTATTGACATGGAATTTCTATTACCCTATCCTAGAATGTTTATGATATATTTGACTCATTCATCATTATAGGAATGAAGATATTCAAAGGTCAATAATATTTCATTCCATGCGTATTTCATTGCCTGAATTTACTAATGTATGTCATGGTTCTATGTGTACCATGATTTTGTGGCTACATTCATGTTTTTTGGTATTATTGACTAGTGATATCATGTCCTAATGTTTTTATTTAAATAGAATGGTCATTACTTTTTTTAGAACCATTATAAATGCAATTTTCACATATATGATGATGTTGTGACCTTAATTAAACAATTAAGACATGTTTGACTCCTACATTATTGGTCTCATTCACCGATACAATTATGGTTGTGATTAAATTGGTGCCAATAAAATCTTTTAATGTCTTTCGGGAATTATAAATTCAGAACGGTCACCCAAATAATCAAACTATCCTATATAAATTTATTTAATTCTATTATAGAACATAAAACTTTTTGTAGTTACATGAATTGAATATTGATACTTATAAAGTGTAGTACTTGTTATGATGGGAACTATGACTCAACTATCAAAAATTGAATATAAATAATTATTATGAAAAAATTATTTATAAAAACTTAATGAAAGTATTTCAATTAAATGGATATTAAAATTGCAACATATAGGGTGTTTTCCTCTATTACATAAAATTTAGGCACTTTATACTAAAAACCCATGATCCAAAAATAGTGAACATAGACATAAAACAACTTTAGTAGTGAGATGTAGATAGTTTAATACCGATAATTTTTTGTCATTGGCATGTCCCAATAAATGATTTCAAAGATGGAATAGGTTTGTGACTTTTATTTAAGAAGTCATGTACCTATCTTATTCATATATATGCAATTTACATTATTTCCAAATAATTTTTGTGGCCCGAACATGAAATTTTTTGATCAAACTGAATAGGTGTTCCTCTAGTCATGTGTTCAGAGGGTGGAAATATCTATTTTCAAGATATTGTTTTCCTAAATGAAAAAATATTACATCATAATGTTCCACTTTGTAGAACCACCTTTTATTCCGGCTCTGGGTTTCGATGCCCAAGTTCGAGAGGATTTTATATAGAACATCAAGCCTATGAATGGAGCCTCCTGACCTTAACCTACTGTGGAAGAGTTGACATTGTAATTTTTGTAGCAGCATCCACTCATGTTTTCAAGGGATGTATGTCCACATGTGGTGAAGTTATGGATAAAGTCTATGAAATTTATATACATGAATTTGGGTCACCTCTTAATATGAATGTGAAGATCATTATATATATGTATTGATATTAGACCATGAAATAGAGGGGAATGATTATATAGAAGTATCATCATTATGTAATGGTTTTTATGTGTTTTATGAATTCATTCAATGATTATTTCTATTATGGGACATTGAGGGATTACCCCTCCATAGAGCTAATATAGAAATACTATGCTGATTTATTAGTTATGGACTACTCTGTAGACTCCATGGAGGTCAAGATCTTCACAACAATCATTCTGGGTTCCATGTTATATTTGGATATGTTATTATATGATGGTATCCAATATGAAATATGAACATAGGTGATGTTATTCAGATTTAATTCTATATTTGAGATAATTAATCATGAACCCATTATTTTGGACAAGTCAGGAGAGTATAGTGGGGTAAGCTATAACACCCAATTATTTTGTGAAATTTTTTAATTAAATTTAATTTTGATGATATTTTTATATACATGAAAATTTGAGTGTATCTTGCATTATATTTAACAACGAGTTTCACACAACACGTAGATTATCATATATTCCACAAAATAATGAGTTGAAATGAAACATTTCATTTTATAAAAATATGTTATGATAGTTATCACCTTCCCCATGGAATAGATGATATGAATACTATTAAAAATATTATGAAAATATTCGTTATAGTTTTATATAAAATTAATTCATTTTTGAAGGATTAATTAAAAATGTAAATATAAACTATTTGAAAATAAAATTCATTTTCTAAAAAAACATATTATTATTAAAAAAACACACTTACCTCAATAAATTAATCAAAACATAATTTTGACTTATTTAAATGGTTTTTATATATAACAAATTCAATTATATTATTTACATTAAATTTATGTGTTTTAATGAAAAGATAAAAGAATGAATATAATTTTACTCGTAAAAACTATAGTTTTCTAAAAATTAGTTTTCATACTTTTTTATCACTAATTATAAAATTACTATATAAAATTATTATTATATTTTTAATTAGCATATAAATATTTTAATATGATGAATTTTAGATAATTTTCCAAAAAATATTAATTTTTTCACGAATAGTGAAACAAATCGAATTTAAATTGAAAACTGGGTTTTCTTTAAAATAAAATACATATTGAATTATATTTAAATTATTATTAAATTATAATTACATAAATTTTATATCAATTAATAAAATTTACTTATTTTTCGTAATATTCAATTGAATTTTGATTGCATAACATCGTAATCCATTAAACATTTCCTCTTAAAAACCATGTATTCATGTCGTATATGAAATATTCATTTTGAATTAAAAAATTCCTACTATTTTAAATAGAATAATAAAATATAGATTCCTTAATTTTAATTTGCATAATTTATAAATTCTATCAAGGTCACCTTAATTTTTGACCAAAAAATTAGTGAAAAGAATAAAATTAATTAATGCTATCAAGTTAAAAATGGATATACTATGAGTTAAACAAAGAATATAAAGGATAAACCAAACATAAAAACATACCAAACAACCATTTGGTATACATATATCTATAATATCTCTTATAGGTTAAATTATAGTTCATTTTAAGGCATTTTTCATGATAAAAATGTTAGTATACTTCAATCTTTTGAAAAATAATATAAGTGTGTCACACACAACACTTATAAAACTCCATCCCTATCCTCTATTATAAAAATATTAATAACCACTCGTATTTTCAAATAACTAACCAAATAACATCAAAAAATTCATACTATCATACTATAGTCCTTATATTAGACATAAATACATCCTAGGAGGTCTTTTTGGGAAAAATGAAGGGGGATACCTGAAGAAGTTGAAATGTTTCCAATGAGAATTTTTCATTTATTTCTTATTACTCCACCATAAATTTTTATTTTTGTGATACTCATATAAAAACCTGAGTATCTTCTATATATTTAGATATTTTTATATATGATCATGACCGAGAACAATATCCACATCAATAAATTGGGTTATTTAATCGTTGTTCTTGCGTATGGAAGAAAAAAACCTTGTGAACTGATGTCATTATTTTTTCCATTACCAACTCTCATTGCTGAGAATGATGAAATAAAAAGGGTATATATTAATTATATTTATTATAATATTAATCCTATTTCATTAATATGTTTTATATACTTTTTTCTTTCTATTATGTAGGGGATACGATAACTTCACCCATGTATATGATGGATTACACTCTCGTGAAGAGATGTTATTTCATTTCATTAATGCATTTCATGGAATAAAATAAGGATAAATATATGTGATATAAAGGAAATATTTAGGATATTCCTGAAATATTTATAAATATTAAAAAATAAAATATCTTTTTCTTTCACACTATTTAGATTACGAAATTAAGGTAACATTGTTCGTTTATGTGTGGACTACAACCTTAACAAAGCGGTGTGACTCACTCTTTTGATCACCACACCACATGCATACTATTTATAAATATGTTAAATGAAAAAATATATTATTTATTATATTATATTAATTATTTTAATATAAAATATTACTTAAATTCTTTCCATAATGTTCATTGAAAATTAAAATGTTACTCATTTGTGACAACATCATACCATCTCAAAGATCATAATCTACCTCAGATCATAAAACAACCATCCATGATTGGTCTTAAGAGAATAATTAATCTAGAAATATGATAATTATATAATTTTAATTATTTTTTATATAATGGAACAATTATTAATATGACAAAAAATAAAATGTCAAAACATATATAAAAATAACGTTTTTATTACCAGAAACGTGACATCAACATGAAATTATTAATAAAAAAGTTATAAATGGGAGTAATAAAATAATATATTATATGATATATATATATATAGTTATTTTACATAAATATATGCATACTAAATATATATCTATTATACATGTGGCCTAAACATGTTTTAAGGAAGTAGATACATGTGGTTATGGATTTTTGTCTCAATATTAACTTGTATGACACAAATTTCATATTCACCACCTCTTTAGTTTATGTGGTGTGTATAATACACTTGGATATTTTATTATTATTACTAAACAGAGATATATAAATATTTTCATTTCCATTTTTGGATATCGCATTCATGGGGTTTAGGGTATAAATGTTACCAAAGGGGTAAGAATTTTTTCTCATTTTTCATTCTTTGAGACAAATGTTTTATTACACACATATTTACATTTATGAGATTTATATATAGCCTCTATTACAGGTAATATAATAAATTTATTTATCCTCATGATATTATATTTTTCATTTAATTTTTTTATTTCATGGGTCTTATTATTCAATATTAACAAATTTTTAATGATTTTAGGTTACAATCTCATTTTTATTAGAATAATCATTAATTATGTTTTGATTATAAAATCATATGCAACATCCACCGAGAAAATTATAAATTATCTTCGACTATGGTTATTAATAACTTTTCAATTTAATTCTAAATTTTCCCACTATTTTGTAATTTAAAAAATATAGAATATTTTAAAATAAAATAAAAAATTATTTCTCTCTTCAATGGAAAATCCATTTTCATTCAAAAACATGTTTTGTAAAAAAATTAAATATTTTACTATTATACTATTATTTTTAAAAATATTTTTACACATGTTTTAATTATCAAAAATTTCATTGAATTGAGTCTTCATGTAATTATCAAAATAATGCATGATTGGATTTTATAGAGAACGTCAATGGAATCATAAATTTTAATGTGTATGACATGGAAAATATTTACATCAATTATTTTTAATTAATAATAAATTAATTATTTTTAGGAATATATTAATATAAAAAAGATTCAAAAAAATTATTTCATAAAAAGTTATTTTTTGTGGATATTTTATTTTCCTAACAAAATTTTTAAAGATATTTTTCATATTAATTTATTATCTATGATGATATCCTTTTATGTGATATAGGAGTATTCATGGATATGAACAAAGGATACCATTCTTAATCATTTTATGAATGGTTTTTCAAGAGATATTTTTTTGTGAAACCCACATCTCTTCTATGGGTCATACCATGATGAAATAATTTGTAAACTCACATATTTTGCAAAGGGTTATACTAAAATAAAATAATGAAATTATTTTGTAAACTATTTCTATCCCATAAGTAATTATATGATGAAATATTTATGAAACAAATTTAATTTCATGGGTTTTGATATTATGTATTTTTATGATTTTATGTCACACATAAATATGGTTTCATTATGATACTAGAGAGAATTATGACTCTTTTCAATGAATTGGGTAAATATATATAACTCATTAGAAAATAAGTTATGCAAGAAAATTGGTACATGTTTGCAATGTTATCTATGAACCTGATTAAATTCTAAAAATGTTATTAATGAAAATGATTTCATATTAATTTCTATATTTAAAGACCTATATTTCTAGTCTATAATGTTATTCCTCAACCTGGATGCATGTCATTTTGTTTTTTAGGGTACTTGATTTCAGGTCTTTAACTAAATGATTGAACTTTTTTCTCTTTAAACATGTTAGAAATTCTATATGATGATGAGTATTATAAACATATTTTTCAAATTACAATATAATTCTGTCAAGTATCCTGTTATATAATAATAATATGATTCATTTCTAATGAACATCCAATATTCATTCCATGACTTTATATTATTACATTGATATGCATGGTTTGGTGTTTAAATGTTATATTCATAGTTTCATTTCATTTTTCTCATTATATGATTATGTATCTACCCTTTTTACCCATATTTAGAATCTCTTATCACCATTTTAATGTTTACATTCCCAATTTTTTTAAGATTGGATTATGTAGGATATTTTTTGAGTTTAACTAAAACGGAATATCTTTTTGGGAAACATTAGATATCATTCATGGGTTTAGAAGATTATTTCTGATGTTTCCCATGGGACTAAAATATTATCATCCTTAGGTTCATGTTTTCAATATATGATTAATATTCAGTTAAAAAATTTAATATTCATGTATGAAATTCTTGGGTCTCAATAATTTATATCAGTTTATTGTTTTTTTAACCCATTGGAAACTATAATGAGAAAACTTTTATGATATAACATGAGATCTTATTATTTATATTCATAATGATGTATCATAGAATAACTATATAGATGAGTTAAATTCTAGGAGTATTTTTTGAAATTGTGTTAAAGAATATAGAGGGTGGGTTTTAAGAAATTATTTCTCATTTTGAAAAATTGAAGTTGATGTGGATCCGTAATAGAGGTAACAAGTGTTAATAAATCTGAAAATTATGCATTGAGATGGAATGTATCAATTCTCAGTGCATTAAAATAGGCCTTGTAGCACACCTATATTCCTAATATATTGAGATATGATTTGGAAATTAAAATAAATAATTTTGAAACATCTTGAAATACTTAAATAAATGATGATTGTTACTACTGAAGGATTAAACTCTGGTATCCTAGTTAAAAAATAATGTGTCGGGATTTAGACATAATAAAAATAATTTTTCAAGATTATGTAGATTTACAGTATAATTATTGTTTATCACACAATGCTTTTCGGTTTTAGTCAATGACTAGATAAATAAATATATAGGTTCCTATTGAATATATGAGACAATTTTGTGATGAGTAGCCACATGGGATATTTACTTGAGTGAAGATTATATTAATTATTCCAAACCTGTTATCATTTTATTTTATTAAAAATGTGCGCTCAAGCCAACTATTAGACTACCAAAATAAGAGGATTATTTTTTTTAATAATATTTTGGTTTGTGGATACTATAGAAATTAGAATAATTTGTCTCTAATAAGTTGATAATGTGTGAAGAAGTAGGCAAGTTGGTATCTTAGTGGAATGTAAAGGTGTTTTCTATTTTGAAAATAAGGACCCTAATTATTTCATTGTAGAGGAAAATTAAATGTTTGGTTAATAAATGGAATATAATAATGGTCTTCTAAATATATCATCAATGGTTAAATTTTTTTAATAAGTAATTTATAGGAATTATGAAAATAAACATTCTAAGGATAAATTTTATGAATACAATAGTAATGGTTGATTGAGTAATTGTTAAATTATTAATGATTAAGAGAATAAAAATGACATATTAAAGGAAAAAGTATTTATGGAATATGATAGTGAATCATTGTTAATGGTTTAAAAATGGAGTGGGTTGATTTAAGTGTTTATGTATTCAAAATTCAAGACATATGAAATATATAAAGATTTTATAGTATATGTTTTTTATTATGGATATGTTAAATTATGTTATGTGGTGATGATGGACTAGAAAAGTGATTTAATGGAATGGTGATATATGGATTAATTTAATATAACTCTTAATATGTTTCATTTCATGAGATAATGATATTGGGAAAAAGAGATGTTCGATGTTATTTATTAAATTGGAAACTGATGAAAAAAATGGAATTAATTAAGGATACGATAAAATTGTGGAATATTCAATGCATGATGAAAATTAATGTATTTTTTTGGAAATATGAAATATATATAATTATTTTTTGTTTTATGTATGGAATGTGGAATAATGTATCATTTCGCTAAGGTTTTACGAAAATTCATGTGATTAACAAGTTTAAATAAAATACATGATGTAAGTATTCTCATGTTTTGAATGTGAAAATTAGTGGAAAATTAATGATATATAGGGGATTAATATTATTAAAATATTGAGAAATTTAGTCACCCATTTTTTAATAATAAAATTTTAAGGGTTGTAAGGTTAACCATTTATAGAAAGGATTATGTTGATATTTGGAAAAATAATTTTTATTTAATGTATCACATAGACATATAATGATTAATGCAAATTGTATAACCCGTCTTATTAATTTTTTGTGATTATAATTAAATATGGATAGAAATATTGGTCAATTTATTTAGCGATCCTATGATATAATACTTTTTGGGAATAAAAATAATCCACATAATTTTATGTATTAATAGATGAAGTGGAAATTGATCATTGAACAAACAAAGGGTTTGATTTTTAATATGATATTTTAATGTATAAAATAAGTATATTTCCTTATAATTTTTAGAAATTAAAATAATTTCTCTACCCTAGAGTAAGAATATTATAAAACAATTTCCTAATACATTCATTGTGGTTGAAATTATTGTATTTTAAATAATAAAATATTTAGGTTTTTATTCCCATACCAATCCATTGATCATTCACAATATATTTATTAATAATATTTATCACCTTATATAATTATTTATGCTTATTTACGGTTTAAATTGTCAAATCCCACTTATGTTCAATGATTTTGAAACCTAGTATATGTTATTCTATATTACATTAACTCATTCTATTCATTTTTTTAATTAGGGTGTTTTAATAACCCTATTAAAGAGGTTGGTTTTGATCAATTTATTTTCAAAGGCTAACATTTTATGACTGAGGTGAATATTGTGGGATAAAGTCATTTTAAGGGGGTAAAATATAACACCCAAATATATGTTGTAATATTTTATTCCAATTAAATTTAATCTTTTAAATATTTTTTATTACAAATGGAACTGTTTTTTTCATTCATTACACACACCGCTCAGTTTCATGAAACATTGTGTTTATATTGTGTAATCATTATCAATACCCCGTTGGTATTTTGAAAAAAATATGTTTTGAAATGTTTAGAAATTACCCTTGAATAATGTCATTATTGTTTCATATGGTATCTATTCTTTATTGATATAACTGGATATGAAATTATTCTCAGGATGGACTAACTCTTTATTTTTCATGACTATGTATATTTTTTATTCTATAGGGTGTAGTTTACAACACCATTTGGTGATATTTATATTCATAACGGTGAATGGGATGTATTGGTAAGACATTATCAACCTATGCATTGTGGGCTATGTAGAGTGATCACCAAGATTACTTCCATTTATATAAATGTTCAGGGAATGTGCCAAGATGATTTCTCACCTATAGTATATGGTCTCAATGATGTATTCTCTAGAAACAATTATGGACTACCATTTATGATAAATGTATTTTTATTTAGTTTATATTATTATAATATTTGAATTGGAATCCATTCCTCCTTATAGTATGGCTACTACTATGTTATATTAGATCAATAGGTATGTAGAGAACATAGATTCTAAGGGTTTCATATAACCCTGTACACCATCATGGGGTTCACATTTTCTTTATAAATGAAGGAATATAGTACCCTTGGGGTTTTCAAGGATTACCTTGTATTGAACAAGCTTATTATTAATAAATGTTTTCCAATAAAACATATAGATGACTCTTCGACTATATTTGAAGAGAAAGGGTTTTCTATAAGATCAATTTGAGGTCAAGATATCATTTGTTATATTTTCTTCAATTGGTTATACCATGTAAAGAATTATATATTAGATATATAATTTAAAACTATTTGGTATTGTCATTTGGTCTTAGGAACTTACTAATGTGATAATGGATATGATAAATAGACTATTATCCATACAAAGATTCATATGTGGTTGTTTTTGTGGATTGCATGTAGGTGTACTCAGAGACCCAAAAACAACATTCCAAAGCAACATGATATCATTTTAAACACACTAATTGAGAACCAACAATATGATATGTTCAACAGATTCCACATTTAGATCAATATGGTCCATATCTTGGGTCAAACTTTCTTAGTGACTAGAGTATTTGAGGACCCAGGGAATGTGAAATCCATTTTTTCTATGGATAGCCACAAAATAATAATTGAAATATATATATTCATAGGGATGTATGGTCATTAAATGAATTTTACATAGGATTTACCATTACATATAGAAATACTCAATGGGTTTACCAAGAAAATGCAAATGTTTAAATAGTATGAAGCCTATGATAATACCTCGTATGAGCCAAAGGAGGGATTGAATTCAATGTTGATCAAAAATTTTCTTAAACCTATTTGTGTATACGAATTTTATTATTATTAATTAGGAATTATGATGGGATCCAATCTAATTCATGGAAATAGATTCAGGGAATATGGGTCTCATTAGTTGTTGCCCAATTAGCATAGTTACATGGCATCAGGCTAGATGTTCTGTTCCATTCCATGTGTTTTTGGAGACCTTATTTACTAGGAGAGTGTTTCATATTACACATGGACCATAATTTCCTAATGTATGTATTTAAACAACACAACATGAATCTCATTTAATAATGATGTTTTGAATACATATTGTCATTTTACATAAAGCATACATATACTCCTGGTAAAGGTAATGCAGTTTCGTATGATCTAAGCCAAAAGACATAGACATAGGTAGTTTGGGAAGAAAATAAGGTGTGAATAATTATGAACCTCTTTTCTAAGATGTTTTTAAAGTTCATGCCTATCATGAATATTCTTTTATCCTTCATTATCTATGACCTTTTCACTTTTAAATAGCGTATAGATGGGGAAGCATGATAATTATGAGGTTTTAATACTCTAGTAGAGCATTTGGGGAGGGTGTGGAAAAAAAATTAGTTAGACCATTTATAAGGATTATTTATTGTGAATTCAGTGATGTGTTTGGGTTCTGATGACATCTTAGAATAATTGATTTGAGTGTCTCATTACTCTTATTTAGAGGTAAATTGTATCAGTAAAAGGCTATATTGTTACTTACGACACCAGTATTGGTGGCCATGAAAGCTAATTGATTTATCTAGTTTCATTACATGATTTCACATAAATCATAATTTGAGTAGGAACAAAATCAACCACTAGGTCTTTTACAATCATTTCATATTCCTCGGTGGAAAATGGATGACATCAGTATAGATTTTTTGATGTCATAAACTTGGTTTACTTGATGATATAACACATTGTGGGTAATAATAGATAGGTAAAAAGGGTTTCTCATTTCATACATATTAGAAATATTTTATATGTTGAGAATCATGTAAGGATATATTTCAAATATATAATATTACATTATGGATATCCACTTACAATCGTATCGGAGAGAGATGCTCATTTTATGAATCATTTATAGTAGGGGTTGTAGAGGATTCTAGGTTGAATGGTTTAGTCAATTATGTCTTATCGCCTAAAGATTGATTTTATGTATGATTATATGACTCATGTGTAAGAGAACATTCTCTTGGAAAGCATTCAATATTTCTATGGTTCTGGGTATAATCACGAATATATCACTTATCTTTATTATAGTAATAAAATTCAAATGAGTATATAGATATCCCTTATTTAGGCCATACATTGTAAGATAATACATTCAACTCTTTCATAGTTATAGTTATGATATGAATCACTTCTGGGACTTCATCCCATTCAAGATTCATTTATGAGTTTATACCTTTTCTTGATGAATATGGATAAAGCATATTCTTGGAAGAAGTATTATGTTGACGGTTTCTACTGATCACAACAGTAGAATGTGATGGATAAATTTTTATTGTTTATGTAACATAATTTTTTCTGTTTAGGGATTCATAAAAATTTGAAGTTATAACCTTTATATGGTATTCCCTTTGAGATTTTGGAGAGATTCGGGTTGCTAACCATTCGGTTTTAGTTACATCACTGTAAATGATCAATGAACGAAGCTTTCCATGTATCCCAATATCAATATTTTTATTGGATATATTCTAATTTTCTTAATTATATTTAGTTTTATTTAGATTTTGATTCATCAATTTAGGAGATTTCTATGTTTATCAATGATCGGGGTAGAAAGGATCTCCATGGAAGGTTAGTTCTTATAGTACGAGTGATGTGGAAGCTTGACCATGTGCAGGATGTGACTAGGGAGGGAGGGGATAATGTACATGTATAGTGTCTATAGATATTCATAGAATAAGATTTACCATCCTTGGAAGGGACACCATGTGATTTATTATTTTATAAAGGTAATTTTGTAGGATTCTATTTTTCTTTATATGTTATGAACCATTTAAATTTCAGAATAATTTTTTTTCTCATAATGTAAGTGATTAATGGATTAAGGATGCATATGGTACTGTTCATTGATATTTTTGATTCTAGATATCTTTTGTTTGGGGAAACATCTTGATCTCCATGGTCGGTGCGTGGTTATGAGTAGTGGTTATGCTCAACCATGTGGTCGAGTAAGGTGATGTTCATGTTCAATTTAACAATTTTTAAGAAGAAAAACAAGTATTCAAGGAGTTTTATTAAAAAAATGGAGGGACCCACCATGGATGTTCATAGATTGTCAAAATATGTTCCTAGACCACAAGGGTACTGCCCTATAATATGTGACCTTGTATAGATGGTTCCCAATTTTGGAAAACCATTGTGTTGAACCATGTTCCCCCTTAGTTTAGAAACAATTGTCCATTTCCCCACCCTTACATTGATATTATAACTAAAATATCCTCTCTTATTTAACCCATGCATTGTATCACTCTCTCATTCCTTAGAATCTGTCTTTGTCTCTACAAATGTTTGGAGAGATCGTCCACATTTGAAGAAAGAGTCATCTTTTTGTCACAATGGATATGTACCTATAAGCTATTTATTCACTCTACTTACATTATAAGTTTATCAATATATTTTTAATGATAAATAAATGTTTGATAACATGACCTATTTACAATGTATTTTTTATTTTTCAGATGTTTTTCTTATTCTATAACCAATCAATAAATGATATCGCATAGGGAATCTTGTACCAAGCAGGGGAATGTGGTCTCGTGTTTTTTCCTTAATGTCTAGTGTCCTATATATTACTCTATTGTGAATTTCACTATTATTTTTGTATTTATCATCCTTAAATATGTTTTACATAATTAAAATGAATTATTCTAAATAAATATAAACCATTTGAACCATAATTTTCAATGGAGGTTTGAACCATTAATTAGAGCAACCCCATTTATGTGGAAAATTTAAATTACATTATGTAACCATGCGTAATTTTGAATTAATACTCCCTTGAGATGTGTTTATTACATAATGTAATTTAGAGGAATATATTGAATAAATTTTTTATATTATTAAACTATATTGAATTAATTGTTCCATTAAAGGACTCATAGGCCTGTGCTATGAAATTGATATACCTTCTGAGGTGAGTAGGATTTATTCCTTATAAATGAAATGGGATAATTAAATTTATTAAAATGATAAAATGGTGTTTTATGACTAAGTGTCCTTTAACATTCATTAATCCTTTTTGTGGGAGAAATATAGATTCTAAATTGGAATTCAATGGTCAAATATATCTATCTTACAAAATTTAAATGACATATGAATACATTTATATATTTTCATGATAGATACATGGGATCTTATATGAACACCACAAATGGATAAATTTGGAAATTTGATTATTCAATGCCAATATAGACACTTGGATTCCTATTATGGTATGCTGAGGGAAAGGTTAGAGTGGGGTCATCATAATTTGCCATGAGGGGCACTTGTGTTTCTCATACAGAATGCCAATAATGAACATATATGGAAATGACTTTATACCACTCCAGGAGTGTTACATGGGGTCCTATGATGATTTAAAAGATTGGTCTTGTTGGGTTATATGTTCAAAGTACACCTGATGTGATTCATAAGATAATCATTAAGAATGACTTATGAAGAATAATTATTCAAAATAATTACAATGATTAACTAATCTATGTGATTGGACATCCATGTAGAATAAAATAAATGGATTCAGTATTTTAATATATTGTTGGTGGTATTGTAATAATTATTTTTTCAAGTTTAATGACTCGGGATGTTTTCATCCCATATACTAAATATGATAAATATAGGTCTCCATGGTTTTCAGTCAAGTCCCATTCCCCTTTAATAAAATTAAATCATAATATAAAATTATTTAAAGACAATCCATATTAGGATGTTGCAGGTGGTATGAAATGGGTGTCATAATCAGAACCTGGATTGACATGTAATTCATATATTTTATTCCTATAATTATTTTATTAACTAAAAACATCTTTGTTCTATGTACACAGACTAGATAAAATTAGACTCCATTGGTGGTGGCCTAATTACAATATCTCACACCATGTTTTCGTTGTCAATTGGTTCACAAGCAGACGTTATAGTTATAGGTAGGAAAAATGGAAGGGTGAGAAATTGGAATCCTAATTTTAACATTAGTACAGAGTTTATGAGTATTGAATTGACCATATACTCTGAATTATTGTGGAGATATCTTTTTATATTTTTCTTATTTTTTTTATTGAATGTTGAATATACAATTTCCTATGATAACAATCAAGCTCCCCATTTTTTATCATTAAATGATCATTATTTTTTATTATGAAATTTGATATTGGTTTTTTCAATTTTAATATGATGTCTCGATACATTAATATTACCCTAATGAATATCTATTATGTTTCTGGTATTCATTATTATTGAGTTACTACTGTGTGTCACTCGGATCATGAGGTTATACTATCCCCACCATAAACAAACAAATAATCACTACTATTCTACAACCTCTAGTGTAAGAGGAAAGATACATGAGTCCATGTGTACATTGGTTTGGATATTATTATCTAGTGATATCGTTTACGATGTCACATATATGTTCCTTTATTTTTATGGTGAAACATAATATTCAATGAAAATCCTATTGAAGTAAAAGAATAGAAAATGATTGGATATAATATATGTGTTTCATTAAATAAGAAATGATATATTGCATAGAATAAAATAATTTAAAATTATTAAAATTTATTTTATTGGATATTTTACATTCCAATAATCTAGAAATACAATAGGTAACACTGAGGAAAATAAATTTAGATATTTAGGTTATTTAAATTAATAAATATATTTTCATTTTATTGGTATAATTTTTGTATTGTACGTTACACTATTTTGAATCTGTGATGTGACTAAAAATGGAAAACTAAATTATGAAGGGACTTAAAGAACTATATATAATAAATAATGTGTTATCCCAGATGAGTTAGAAGTATATAACATACCCTGCCTACCAAAAGTTTGGTCTATACGTTGAATTTTTGTTTTTGTGAACCATAATGGTATGTTATATTATTTATTTATAAATTTTTATTCTCAATTAAATAAATATAATTTTTAATGTAAAAATATATATTTTACAAAAATAATATATTATTTTTCATTCCCATATTTCCGGGTTTGATAATTTATTCAAAAAAATAAAAATTAAATTATGAAAATTCCAAGAGTATTATGATATATATACAATAAAGAAATGATATATTATCCTACAGTTTTATTAAATATAATTTTTATTGACATATAATAAATATTATATAATTATTGTAGATAAAATTTTTATATAAATTGATATTATATTTTTTCGTGGGTTTATAATTTAAACATTCTAATAAAAATAATTGTTAGTTTTTCATTCATGTGAAAAATATTTATATATTGTAATAATAAATTATTTAAATAAATATCCAAAGTTACTAGAGGGAATATAATTAAACATAATGAATTTCATGATTAATCAAATAAAAAAAATTAAATATTTATTTCTAATATGGGAATTTTATCATTTTATAAATGAATTGGAAATATAAAATCTAATCATATATAATTGATAATTTATTTTGGATATATTAGTAAATGGAAGATCCTGAAAATATTTATATTATTCATATTTAACAATAAATTTAATCTCAATTATGGGATTCTATATAAATTATCTTTGTAATAAAAATAGATCAATTCTATTTAGTAATGGTTTCAGGTAAAAACATTTATATACAATCAAAACATTGGATGTTATGAAATAATATTATTTTCATAATTAGTTAAATTTGTAAATAGAATTATTAAGAGTCCAAATATTGGTATTAACAAAACATATTAATTAAAATAATCCACTTATTTTATGAATTTATTGGAATTAATTATGTAATAGATTTTTAGATACCAAAATGATGATAAAGTAAAAGTTACTTTATTATACAAGTAATAAATGTTGATGTATCATGTGTTAATTGTATCATCCAAATCATTAACAAATTTGGTCATTCAGTATCCTAACATATTATTATGTAGTAGGATTGACTCTAATTTATTTGGTTTTTTTAAAACATTTTCCATTAATATGATGAGTCAAATATAATACGAAAATTTATTATTCTATTAGATTTAATTAAATTTATTAATTATAATCCATTCATATATGATACGTTTTCCACAAGGGAGTTGAATAATGGTATCCCCTCACAGAAGAAACATTACATTGTCCATATCTATTTAATGTGCACTAGGGGTAAATGATGATGATTATTATTATATATTACATTTTAATAAAATTAACACATGATTGTGATTAATTATACATAGAATTTTTTAGACATGTTGATATGGTAATTAGTGATGGTTTAGTATGTTTCTCATCCTTCCACAGGTTTTTCATAACTAAAGATATATTTATCCTCTCTATAATTGTTATGGTGCTATTGGGTCTAGAAAATTATTCATGGATGATCTGAAGAATTTTTTTTAATTTGATACGTATATATAAAATTAAATCAATAAATTCCCTAATGATTAAATGGCCAATGGTCTAGAGCCTCAAATAAACCTTATCTTCCAAATAGCACTTCACAAAATGCTCTTCATAGCACTCCCTATAGTTCCCCTACATACAATTTTTTTTAGGAGAGGCATTATTTTTCCCGTTAATGAAAATTTCATTTTATGGGAGAGGTGACACTTTTAACGCCCTCTATAAATGAAATTCCATTTAGATGGTGAGGAATTCACTTCAGGTAGCTCGTAAATAAAAAACCATCATGAGCGATAGTTTTTCTATTTATTCTATGATGATCCAGAAAATGGTCACCTCTATTCCCATATAAATAAAACACATATGGAGAGAGATAGATATATGAAGAAAAATAATACAGAGAGTAAAATTGGGATGGAGATAAAGATGGAGAGTATACGAACATTGGTATACATTCATAGAAATTGATTTCAATAGGTAATAAATTTCCTTGATTCATAGTGATAAAAGGAGATCTCTTCTGTCTACCTACAATTGGTGGACCCTGTCATATGAATATGTACACATTGAAAAGTATGATGTGTATGAACATCCGAAAATCATATCCCCGTGTGGATCACTATTTGTTGAACTGCATGCAGTTGGATCCTTAACAGACCTCTATCCTACATAGAAAATATTATGTGGAATAGAGTCTTCCATTTTTAGTACCCTAATCCTATATAGTATTCAGCCTTTAATTAGACCCTCTACTAAACTAAAAAATAAATATCTCCATCAACCTATCCCACAAAGTGCAAGACCCAATATGGACCCCATCACGAACCATGATTGAAAATCTTCAATGGATAAATCCTTATTTTCATTATGAAATACAATTAACCATTTCAATCATATGATTATGAATTATATGAGTAAAATTTTATCCAAAATTGTCCAAACTGATCGGTAGAGACCTATGGGTGTTTGAAATTATTCATCCCCCGAATAATGAGGACCCCAACCATGGTGGAAACTCCAGGTACCTCCATATATAAGATATAGTTGGTAACCACTTCACTACAACTTTGATGAGGTTTTTTTCAGTTTCATCCTCTCATATTCACCTATATAGTAATTTTTCATCACTCTGTTAGTATGTCCTTGTTTTTTCTTGAACAATTAATTACATTCCATGCCTCTTATCATAAAGGCTTTTGAATATAAGAGGATATGGGCACATGAAGGACCCCTCTCTCTATCCCATCCCCCATGTATCATCATCTAGTTGAGGAAATATATTTTTTGGCTAATAAAATCTTCAACTTCGTCATGTTTCTCACACTATGCATGAATCCCATTGTCATAGAGGTTGGTAACAATCATAAAACTAACACAATCAAATTCATATCTTAGTAGAAAGGCCTTTATTGATCTTCCTCATACATTTACATTAACATCCTATTTGGTATAATCACTATGGGGCTCCATGATAGGTGTATTCCCCAACATTTATAACAATATGGTCTTTGATTTTCATCGAAAAGGCATCTATAGGATGCTTCCATGAGGAAACAATCAAACAACCCCCAATCATCCTAATTTCTTCTAAAAACTAACCCTAGTAAGGTCACATCCAACATAGTTTTACATATTCCATATATTGCCTTATAATAAATTTACACTTTGAGATACATTCTTAGTAAGATAAATCACCCACCTAGGAAGCCACATCCTTTCCTAGACATTCATTTTGTTTTATCATAATTCCCACACGAGCCTTAACTAGGAACAAATATCATGCATATCCATTCTATGATATGTAAAAATAAATTGTTTGGACCAAATAGAATTACCATAAAAGGTATGTTGTTTCCCGTTAAAAGGAAAATAACTACTTGGGTTTTAATTCCTTTCATAAAGTTATATATGAATATCATCTCAAGGGGCCGATCGAGATAAAAAATTTAACTACTATCACATTTGATGACATTAAATTCTAGTACTCCCCATTGTGTGGCCTAAAAACTACGCCATAACACTAAATGAAATATAAATCTACAATCCTTTTAGAAAATGTTAACTTCAATTGAGAAAATCAGATACATGAAAATGTATTCTTCATCAAAGAAACTCATATGAATAAAAAAGATTATAAAGTCAAAACATGATATTAATTGGATGTTTATATAAGGGAGACGTGTCACATAAATGGGATTTCATAAGGAGCTAGGAATACATCAAAAAACTATATGATTGTCTTGGACTAGGAAAATAATTCTCCACAAATGTGCGTGATGAGCCTGAACTCCCATTCCAATGACCAATTAATTTTCTAAGGAGTCATTTGAAATTCCACATGATATAATACTTTTGAAAACTAGGTCTTCATTTGAACAAAATGGGAATAGGAATTATCAACTATCAGAAAAAATGGTTAACCAAATTTGAATCATTAAATAATATGACTATGTCACCCACATGATCGTCCATGTTGACATATAAAAATAATGATGAAAAAAAATGTATCTAAATCAACTAATTTTGAACATCTTCATTTATTGAAAAGCTACATCAATGGGGTTTTCTTGATTGTGTTTTTCATAAGTATCCTTAATTTTTTTATATGAACTCCATTCAATACAATCCGATGGAATCCTTTAAACAAATCTATTATTACGGACCAACTATTACAAAATATGGTTCCTCATCAAATTAGATGACACTATAACTCGTCTAGTGCATTTAGTTCTAGATGTAAAATTCACTCATGTAGTGGTGACACTAAAATGGTATTTTCCAGACATGAGAGGCTATATGATAAACCCTGAAAC
The DNA here is from genome assembly GCA_963277665.1 of Viscum album. Taxonomy (NCBI): domain Eukaryota; kingdom Viridiplantae; phylum Streptophyta; class Magnoliopsida; order Santalales; family Viscaceae; genus Viscum; species Viscum album. The sequence goes on along the minus strand of OY728165.1, from coordinate 1,706,837,852 downwards.
TCATGTGGCCTCACCAACAATCCACTCAAAAATTGTAGTTGGCCCTAAAGTAGATGACACCATAATCTATGTCAAATTTTTTTGGAAGCCCATAACCAAAATGAAAAAAAATAGGTTCCTCCAATATCATATTCTTGAAAATCAAGAGGTCACTGAAGATGTTATATATATACCAAAAAGGCCCCTCTAATGTTCCCCTACTAGTAACAGCTTCAACTAACACAACATATGAACAAACACTAAGAATGAAAAGGGTTTCGCCATCGAGAGTCTGAAAACAATAAATATTACCTGAAAACAAAGGAAAGACCACTAAGGGAATAAGACATATATAAACGGTTAGGGCCATACCTCCATTCCATCTATTTAAATTGAAAACTAGTGACCATTCACACACTCCATCCCACATTTATCATTCCTTCCTTCATTTTTTGGTCGTACCCTAACACACTAGGTTGAAAATTACTGAAGGAAATAAAGGGTAGACACATTCCTAAACCCATATAGCTTATTATTATTAATATATCATATAAATTGATAGAGAATTTGAATAGTAATACTTCCCTTCTCCCATTTCAAAATTTTCATATATACATATTCCTGGAACATATGTCACCCCTTACATAGTAGAGATGATATATGGACATGTATATATATCTTCCCACATTCTAAAAGATATCCAAGATATAATTGTCACATTAGTTGTGACCAGGAGTCAGGAAACAAACCCCAACTCCTTATTTAATGTGAATTAACATAATAACACAGGATTTACCACAGTGAATACATATATTCTTTCTCTAGTCTAAGAGGGTCTTGGCTAATATACCGTGATAAATGGACAACTAGATTTGGCCAAAATCATCATTTTTACAAGAGGACACTAGTTTATCCGGGTGGAAACACTATAGTAGGTATATGTCCCTATCAAAATTATAGATACCTATCAGTGAGTCCATACAACAACGAAGGATCTACTCAAACAATCCCATGTATAGGAAATACCCCCCCCCCCACAAGCATTAGGTAAACCAATTACTCAAAAGTAATTACGAAAAAATAAGCACCATCAATGATGATTAGAATATGAGGAGATGACACACTACCCTAACCTAAGGAATGATTGATTTTCCAAATCCCTCATATATCTATCCATGATAGACTGAAATTATACTCACATGATACTATATTTTTGTCATATTAATGTAAATTGTAAATTTACTCCATTAAAACTGAATAAAATAGGTTCCATAGCTCCTCCATAGAAATATCACCCTGACATCCTAGAACAAGTCCATAAACTAGTCGATATTTAGAATTTATATCCGGATGAGTTCCAAATCACACTCCATGTGTTAATAATATCATGTAGCAATATGTTCCTCCCATTTCTATCATCTAACCATATGGTCTTTCCCATGGTATACACTATTGAAATTCTGCCAAAAATATGACATTTATTTGTGATGATAGTCATCTCCATGATGATATTATTTGTGATGTTTATCCCCATGAAAACATTTCGTTTTCCCGTGATGGTTTTCCCTTGATGAATCATATTTTACAAATCCCACCATTGGTGAGGAACATACAAAAATGAGTCAAATAATTCCATTTTCCGTGTTATTAAAATTTTTCTATCATTACCAACCGGAACACAACCCAAGGTGATGGTCATTCTCTAAAACACCATTTGAAAACATTCCATCTAACCTGATAGGGGAAATACCTTCCAACCTTACAATATTAAATAACATAGTAGGGATCATCTACTCAAGTCAGAAATGTTTGAGGAACCTCATTCAATTAAGTAGATATATTTATAATGAAGAGATATTTTCCTATTAAAAATATGCTAATAATGTTCCAGCCATAAACCACTCACCAATATAGAGAGAAATTATTTCTTTATGAGAAAATAAAATACATTTAAATGTATTATAAGGGAAACAACATCAAAATGGCATGGCTTCCCTATTAACTACATGGAACCAAAAATTGGGAATACATCACAAAGCCCTTAATCGTCCATGTATAAATTCATTAAAATATCTATTTCATATAATCTTCAATGCCAAATATAGTGTTCATATATGAGGATGGGATGAACACAAGGAGTTTAACATTTCTTCTCTATCATTATCACATTCCAAATGTGTCATAATGAAATTTTGAACCCTCAAGTAGTTTCATGAAATATGCTTATCTCAGTGTAGGGGGTACAATCATCAAGAAAAAACCCATAACATATCTCAAATATGTCAGAACATATGAGAGTGATTCATTAAAATACTCTTGCATCAATATTTTTATAATATTGTGCTAGAATCAATCTTAAGGTAATCCAACGATCATGTTACCCATATTTCAATGGATGTTGATGGTGTAGATGAATATCATACAATACTCTCATCACATGAATGAAAAATTATCTATAAAATCATAAGGGCATTCGTGGATGGTGTAGTTGTGTTTGTACTAGAGAAACCACATCCCACGGTGTCAGGGGGATTTTTAACACAATCTAGAAGGATAAAAAATTGTAAAGACCAAGAATTTCCATGTAATTTTTTTAAATATATGGGAATTTTACAAGTCTGTTAAAATTTATAGGGTGTGATTTTGAGTCCCTGTGTGCCCGAAATAAATTTCTGATCTTTTTTTCAGGTACATTCAGTAAACATACAAGCGGGGTTTTCTAACATTTGAACCAGTTCTTTGAATTGAAACATGAGGGAACCATTGAACTCATAGATCCGTTATTTTCTTAAAGAGTCATTCACATCGAAAAAAGTTGGTTGAGGGTGAAAGATAATTTTTTTGGATTATTCATGGAAATAATAAAATAAAATAAAATCATATTTTATTTTATTTGTTGTAACCACTTCATGTGGAAGTCTATAGTCGGGACAAACAAAACTTAACCTCCCATGAGAGGTTATGGTGTTGGGGACCTCCCGAGCCTAACCTCCCATGAGATGTTATGGTGGTGGGGACCACCCAAGACCTAAACCTCTTGAACTACACTCTTAATGAGGGAGAAACTTCTCAAATCCCTCATTAATGTAGAGGATCCTCTTGATTTTCCTCCACATTAAATTATGACAACGCACCACATTAAATTATGCGAACATAGTTAATTAATTTATCTATTTTGAAATTATTCTAACAATTAATATTGGGGAAACACTTTTTATTTTGGTGGGTTTTTCTTTTGAGAGCATTCATTGGGAAAGGAGAGAGAGCTCTTGGTGGGACAAATCTCTCCAATGAAGAACACCATCGAAGAACTTATTCCAAGAAGAACGCTGACTTCGACATCTTCCTTGGGAAACCCTTCATGGAAGAACATATTTGTCTATGATGAACCGACGCACAAGCCTAGAATCGGTGGTGTGTGGAAGACGAGACGAACATCGACACCTTCACCTTCTTCCCTCCTCATCGAAGTCAACAAAATATCAAGTAGGGGTTTATTTTCCTGTGAATATTTTACCCTATTTCTTTCCTTTGTTTCTTTTACTATTTGGGAATGAAATGTTGGGGTGGTTTTAAAGCTTGATGTTCTTCTTTCATGTTCTTATTGAGCAATATACTACCACCTTAACGCGGAGGGTATGAGAAAACCCAACATGGAATGATCGTTCCTCAAATCATGTGGTGTTCTTTGCGAAGGTGGAATATGGAAACCTTCCATTGTTGGGGTATGAGAATGGATGTCAGCGCCACCACCGACCGGGAGGAAGGTGACGAAACAACGGTGCTGCCCTGCGGCCACCGCCGCCACCCCGTGCCGACTTCGGCCTCCACCGCCGTCTGTAGATCTGTACCGCCCTGTTGCCGAGGTACGATCCCACGGCCGAGGCACCGCCCCTCTGCCACCCCTCTTCCATGTGGTCTCACGCCGCCGCCGGCCGAGCCACCCTATGCAATTGCAATACCCCTCGGCTGAGCTTCCCTCACGGCACCCTCGCGCCCTGCGGGGCCATACTGTGGGCCTGTCCGGACATAACATGTCAGGTCGGGTTGACCCGAACTTGGTCGGCCCAGACCGGGTTAGGCCGAGTCGGTCTGACCTGGTCAGACCGTATCCGGGCCCAGTACAACCCAACGACACCCTTTTGTCCTTATCATTGGCATCGAAGGTTTGTTAGATGAACCATCAGTGGCATTGGATATCATGAAGTTAGAAGGTCCCTTTGAGTAATCCCCACTATGTTTTGGATTAAGATATGTAATAGTCAGGTTGGATCGAACACAAATCCAACCGGGCACCTGGGACTAAAACACTAATAACTCACAGACCGGACGTCCGATTGACACGCCTTCTGTTACATTGAGACCTCTATGACATAGTCAACCTTTATGAAACTTCTTCATGGGACTTTGTGGTAGTTTGAGTATTGATCCAACAGCTGACATTACCTTTTCTTCAGTTGTATTGTATCAGAGTTGTACTTGTACTTTCCAATTGGTTGTATATTCTTCCCCCTTATACTTAGTAAACTCACTATATTTACAGTTCATTTTACTTGTGTTTCTATCTTGTGGTGTGCATAGATACCTGTGCATAAAGGTTTTAAAGGTAATGCCTTCACAGTTTTAGGGAATATGCCTTTGGTGTTAGTCACCAACCCTGCAATATGGAAAGAGGGCTTGGGGTAGTCATAGCACATGCCCCGGGGGACGGGTCATGACAAATTACAATCAGAGGAGTCAGTTCAACAACAAAAATTAGCACTCTGGACTTTCTTTTCAAAGGTACTAGTGTTAAGTGTAGTGAGTGTGGTTATCAGTTTAAGGAAAACAGTGATGGTGTGGCGGCTGACGTATCCATACACCAGGACCTTGGCTTCTGATTTCCGGACTTAGTGCATGAAAACACTGATTGTGTGTGTGTTTCTAATAGTTTTCATTGTTATCTCTTACGTTAACACACTAGTGATAACTTATTCGTTCTGGTGCACCTATTTATTCTCTATATGATTCCACACAGAGTGCCATCTTGGGTTCTGTACGCACTGAGAGCCCACCTAGTGATGAGGCCTCAGTATAGGGCCCTTTTCAAGTAGAGGCACAAACGGAGGCACCACCGGTACTACTCCTCGTTGGGCCACTAATTCCGCCATCCCCAGAAGCAGACGGTGCATGCCTCTTGAGTGTGTTTCATGAGTTCTGGTGCCAGATGCCACCTTGGTTTCGAGGAGATATGGACCCATAAGTGGCTGAGGATTGGCTGGAGAATGTGGGGAGAGTCTTCCGACTCGTATGGACGCCAGACGATCTCCTGGTGATCCTTGCCACCAGATTTCTACAGGAAGAAATTGTTAGATGTTGGAGCATGATGCTCCAAGTTCATGATGAGGTGACACTTCTCTAGGCAGGATTTGAGAGCCAGTTTCGGGCAGAGTTTGTCCCAGCGACTCTTCGCATAGTGTGCATACAGGAGTTTCTTCATCAGCAGTAGGGAATCATGACTGGGTCTTAGTACTCAACGAGGTTCACTGATATCTCTCTCTACTCCATAGATATGGTGATGGACCCTTTCTTAAGGGGATGGACCTTTGATCATGGGATAAATAAAGAGATCAGGGCTTCGATGACCTCACTCAGCATCCCGACCCAGGAGAGGGTATTAGAGAGAGCCCTCTTGCTGGAGACTTTCCTTAGTGAGCAGTCACCAGCAGCGAGACACACAACCAGTCATCACATAACTGAGTCTCTTGTAGCTGGTAGTAGTCAAAAATCATAGAGGTCCAAGAAGACTAGACTTAGAAGTGGACAACATCATGACTTTGGATCGGTTGTGCGGGGGACCTGAGGCGGGGCCAGTTTTACCCGGAGAGGGTAGTGTTTCACATGCAGAGTGGAGGGTCACATGGCTTATACATTATGACCAATCATACAATCGATCAGAATACTATCGATGGACCACCTAGGTTGAGACATATGATCGATCGGGGAGGTCCACAGGGAGCTTGTAGACATGGATGGGGGGCTGGCCGTGTAGCTGGTGGTGGGTGATGACTTGAGATGTTATCACCACCCAACCAGGTAGTCCACCCCAACCGCAGGGAGCAGGTGGACAGGGGCGAGCTCAGCTCTAGGTAGCTGAGGCCTACAATCATGGTGCTCCAGAGACGATTTGAGGAACCATTTTTGTCTACTTCACCTTAGTTACAATACTTGTAGACATAGGTTCGAGACATTATTTTATTACCACTGGCCCTGTTCAGAGCTCAGAGATTCTCATAGAGATGTTGGCTCGATCATTATAGATAGAGACTCCTACGGGAGAGGATTCAATGATTACACACTGGTGTCGGTAGTGTGAGCTTACTCTAGGAGTCGAGGGATTCAGATGAGATCTCCTAGCAGTAGCGTCAAGGAATTATGACGACATCTTGGGTATGGACTGGTTATCTATATCCATGATCAGATTAACTATATTTGGCACAAGGTAATGTGCGTCTGCATGGATGGGATCCATTTTACCTTCACCAGAAAGAAGGGATTCTATGCAGCGTGGGATGGACTTACCCAGAGGAGGGTGCAGTCGATTACACATCAGTTGGCTAGCATTACCCTTAGATCTATTAATGTGGACTGTCCAAGCTACCCTATAGTGGTGGACCAGTACACGAATGTTTTCTCTGATGATGTCTCAGGACTACTAACTCATAGAGTGGTTGACTTTTACATTGACTTGTACCCCGGGATGGCACCATTATCTACACTAGAATATCGTATGGCTCCTGTAGAGCTTTGTGAGATGTGGGTATTGTTAGAGGACTTGTTGGGGGAGGGATTAATTCGGCCTAGTGATCTTCTTTGGGAAGCCTCAGTTCTGTTTTCCAAGAAGCCGGATGGGAGATTGAGGCTTTAGGTTTACTATCGACACCTGAACTAGGAGACCGTGAAGACCATGTACCCACTCGCGAGGATTGAAGACCTCTTTGAGCAGCTGATGGGAGCACAGTGGTTCTCAATGATAGACATCAGATCAGGATATCACCAGCTCAAAGTGTGAGATGAGGATGTTCATGAGATGGACTTCAGATGTCGGTACAACAATTACGAGTTTTTAGTTATGCCATTCGGTGTAACCAACTCTCTAACTGTGTTCATGTGACTAATGAATAGGATCTTTCAGCCTTTCCTTGATCTCTTTTTAGTGGTCTTCATCGATGACATTCTGATCTACTCGACTACTAAGAAGGAGCATACGTATCATTTGAAGGTAGTACTGGACACACATTAAGAGCACCAGCTTTATGGTAAGCTCTCGAAGTTCCAGTTCTAGAATCGAGAGGTTCAATTTCCCGATATTTCATATCGGAGGCTAGATTTGCAGTATATCCATCATAGATTGGGGTGGAACTTTCATGGGAGCCACCCAGTTTTTTGACGGAGGTACGGAGTTTCTGGAGATTTTCCATATATTATCGGAGGTTTGTGCCAGATTTCTCAAAAATTGTAGCACCACTATCATCCTTGAAAAAGAAAGGGAAACCATTCATTTGGTCGGAGAGATGCCAGTTGGGTTTTCAGGAGACGAGGCAGAGGATGAATAGTGCCCCCATTTTGAGGCAACTAGAGGAGGTCATTGGGTACGTAGTCTGCTGCGATGCATCAGGGACCAAACATGGATGTGTTCTGAGGCAGGAGCAGGCAGTGATCGCATATGGTTATCACCAGTTGAGACAACATGAGCAGAACTACGCTACCCATGACCTGGAGTTAGCAGCAGTGGTCTTCACCATTAGGATGTGGAGACACAATCTGATGGGGGAGATTTTTACAGTGTACATTGATTACAAGAGACTCATATATATATTCTTTTAAAAGGACCTGAACCGGAGACTGTGACACTATCTTGAGTTCCTCTAGGACTATGACTTTGAGATAGTTTATACTCTTGGGAAGGGGAACTTTGTACCTGATGCACTTAGTAGGATGTCTGGTATACAACTGCTAGGTGAGGCGATGGAGAAACTGGACGCATTACAGATATCCTTTGTGGATAGATATGGAGAATTGTTTCTATACTCTCTTACAATCACTACCCCACTTCATTAGAAAGTCAGGGAGGAGCAATGTGTGGACACTGACTACGAGGCATGACGAGCTCATATATCTACATGACTTGCACCTGATTGATTTTCTAAAGGTGGGGAGATCATCATTCTCTGAAGAGGACCTACCATGGTACCAGGGTCACTTTCGGAAGAAGTGTTGAGGGATTTCCGCACATCCCCTCTAGCGTTACATCCAAGAGTTGTGAAGATGTACCAGGATCACCGAAGACGGCACTGTTGGCAGGGAATGAAGAAAGTTGTAGCGGATTTTGTCTCTCGGTGCCTCACTTGTCAGCATGTGAAGGCAGAGCATTAGATACCAGTAGGCTTGCTTTAGCCTTTAGAGGTCCCAGAGTGAATATGGGATGTGATATACATGGATTTGATGATAGGCCTTCCATGTACATCCCATGGTCATGACTCTATCTGGGTGATCATCGACCGACTCACCATGTTGGCCCACATCCTACCGTTCAAAGAGCAGGGTTTAGTAGAGATAATGGGAAACCTCTACGTGCATGAGATTTTTCAGTTACAAGGAGTACCCTCGATGAATTTCTCCAATCGTGATGCACATTTTACTTACCACTTATGGAAGGGGTTGTAGGAGGCTTTCAGGATGCAGCTTCATTTGAGCATTGCCTACCATCCTCAGACGGATGGTCAGACTGAGTGGACCATTTAGAACCTCGAGGACATGCTTCGAGATTGTGTCCTCAACTTTGGTCATAGCTGGGAGGATCACTTACCTTTGGTTGAGTTTCCCACGACAACAGGAATCACTCCACAAATGGGATTTCACCTTTTGAGTTGTTATATAGGCAACCTTGCAGATCACCTTTGTGCTGGACTGACCCTGGGGAGTCATCGCTCGTGAGACCAGAGATGATTTAGGCTACCATAGTGAAGGTGTAGATCATTCCGGAGCGGATGAAGACTGCACAGAGCATTCAGAACTTGTATTCCAAAAAAAGAAAGAGACCAATGGAGTTTGAGGATGGCGACCACATTTTTCTACGGGTCTCACCTCGATGAGGTTTGCAGAGATTTGGCTAAGGCGGCAAGTTGTCTTTGAGGTTCATCAGAAATTTTTAGGTCCTCACCAGATTTGGCAAGGTGGCATACTTATTATGTCTTCCACCTTATTTGCACTGGGTTCACGACATCATCCATGTTTCCCCGATGAGGGGATTCGTGCATGACCCTTTCACATCATCGACCATAGAGAGTTATATGTCAACGATGGGGTGACTTTTACGAAGGTTCCAGTAGGGATTGAGGATCGATAGGAGCGGGACCTTCATGGATAGTCAATACCTCTAGTGTGTGTTCGCTTACAGCACGGGAACCTCCAGGAGAGAACATGGGAGTCGGAGGCTCAGATGCATGCTCAGTACCCCCACATGTTCCTTTAGTTTGAATTGTGGTTTACGGCGATGTAAAGCCCTGTGGTGGGGAGAATGTAAATACCCTACATTTCTGTGTAATTGTTTTTTAATATATGGTAATTTTACGAGACCACAAAAATTTATGGCACGTGATTCCAAGGATCAGTGTTCCTGGAAATAATTTCATAACTGTTTTTGGGTACGTTAAGTAAATGTGCGGGTGAGTTTTTCTATCTTTTGAACCAGTGCTAAGAATGGAAATCTGATAGCACCGTTGAACTCACATTGCTGATATTTTCTTAAGGAGACTTTCACCTCAATGGCAGTTGGTTGGTGGTGAATCATCATTTTTTGTGGGGTTTTCGTGGAAATAATAAAATAAAATAAACTCAAATTTTTTTTATTTGTTCTTACCACTCCATTTGGAATTTGTTTCTGGGGACCACCAAACCTTAACCTCCCATGAGAGGTTATGGTGGTGGGGACCACCTGAGCCTAGCCTCCCATGAGAGGTTACAGTGGTAGGGACCACCTGAGGCCTAAAACTCTTGATCTCCCCTCTTAATGATGGAGAAACATATCAAATCCCTTATTATTATGGAGGATCCTCTTGAGCGTCCTCCACATTAAATTATCCCAATATACCACATTAAATTTTTCCTTATTGGTTAATTAATTTATCTAATTTAAAACTATTCCAGCAATAAAAATTGGGGAATTTTTTTTATTTTGGTGGGTTTTTTCTTTTGAGAGCATTATTTGGGAAAGGGGAGAGAGCTCTTGGTGGTAGAAAGCTCTCCAAAGAAAGAACGCTAATGAAGAACTTCTTACATCAAGAATGCAGGTATAGACTTCTTCCTCCAGACACCCTTCAAAGAAGAACGTCGGTGTTTACGACTAACTGACATAGGAGCCCTAAATTGGAGGTGTGTGGTGGACGAGACGAACATCGACAACATCACCTTCTTCCCTACTCATCGACGTCAACAAACGATCAAGTAGGGGTTTATTTATGTGTGAATATTTTTCCCTATTTATTTCCTTGGTTTATTCTGTGATTTGGGAATAAAATGTGGTGGGAGGTAGTCATGCTTTACGTTATTCTTTATTGTTCTTGTTGGGCCATATGCTTCCACCCTAACGCGGAGGGTACGATCCAAACCAACATGGCCCGACCCTTTCAAAAATCTTGTGTTGTTCTTTGTGAAGGAGGAGGATGGAAACCATCCATGGTTGGGTCATAAGAACATATGTTGTCACCCCCATTGGACGCGATGAAGGCACTGGCACAATGGCACCGCCCTGTGGACACCGCTTCTGCCCTGCGGCCCCAGTTGCCGCCCCGCGACCGCCGCCGCCCTCTGCGGCTTCACTCCGCCCTGCGGCCGAGGTGTTGTCCCGCAGCCGAGGCTCCGCCCCACGACCAGACTGTTACCCCATGGCCGGAACCCCTCTCGGTAGCTGGACCACAGCCCTTCAGGCGGACCCCCTCCCTACGGTCAGACCGCTGCCCCATGGCAGGACCCCTACCCCACGGCCAGACCCTCACCACATGGCCATAACGCCTCCCCACGATCGGACCGCCACCCTGCGACCGGACCTCCACCCCACGGCCGAACAGCCACCCCACAGCTCGACTGCCACCTCATGGCCGAACCACCACGTCCTCTCGTGGCCCCCTCAGTCGAGTCGCCCCACACTCTCACTTTACCCCAGGGCAATACTCCATCACAGGACCCTCACAGCCTGTAGGGCTGAACCCAATGGGCCAAGGCGACCTAAACCAGGTCGGCCCATGCCAGGTTGGGCCGAGTCGGTCCGACCGGGTTAGACCGGACCCAGGCCCACTACATCCCTATTACATCTTTTTGACCATAACATTGTCACCAGACATCCATTAGACAAATCGTAATCAATACTGTAAATATTAGAGTGAGACAGTCCCTTTTAGTATACCCCATTGTGTTGTGGATTAAGATGGGAAACGCTCAGGTTGGATCGAGCACGAATCCAACCAGGACCCCAGGAATAAAAGGTTAATAACTCACAGACTGAGCATATGATTGACCTATCGTCTGTTACATTGAGACCCCTCTGATGTGTCAGACCTTTGAGACACTTCTTCGTGGGGCATTGTAGAAGTTGGAGTATCGACCCTGTAGCTGGAGTATCGACCCAGTAGCTGAATTTCTCTTTTCATTAGTAGTATTGTATCACATTTGTACTAGTACTTTCATGTTGGTCTTGTATTATATCTCCTTTTACATACTACAATCACTTTGTTTAATGTTATGTTTACTTATATTCCTATCTTTTTGTGTTATTCGTTACTTTTTCTTACAGGATTTAAAGGAAAATTCTTCCCGGTTTTAGGGAAATACACTTTCGGTGCTAGTCGCCAGCCCCTGGCCTATGGATGGCAGGATTGGGGTAATCACGAAACAGGTCCTGAGGGATGTGTTGTGACAAAGATAAATCTTGATAGTTTGTAAAAGTGGAAAAGTAGAATCATCATCCAATTTGGATAACAACATTTTCCACTAACATTAGTGTTGACCTCACCTGTTTTGATAATCCCAATTATGAGTTCATATATTATGCTACTCTCAATTACTGATGATCTACATTTTAATTCTTTCAAATCAGGGATCAAGTTAATAATAATGTTTAAATAATCTCTGATTTATTTTAATCTCGATTATCCCTATTCAGCTTTGAAACAATTCTAAGTCAATTAGATGTGGTTTGAATAAGAGCCAGAGCTACCGATAGCCAGAACTACCGATAGCCAGAGCTACCGATAGCCAGAGCTACCGCTCGCCAGAGCTACTGATAGCCAGAGCTACCGATAGCCAGAGCTACCGATAGCCAGAGCTACCGATAGCCAGAGCTACCGATAGCCAGTGCTACCGATAGCCAGAGCTACCGATAGCCAGAGCTACCGATAGCCAGAGCTACCGATGCACACAGAGCTACTGATTCACACAGAGCTACCGATGCACACAGAGCTACTGATGCACACAGAGCTACCGATGCACACAAAGCTACCGATAAGAGCTACCGATAAGAGCCACCGATAAGAGTTTGAAGAGCTACCGATGTAATATCCCTACACCGAGTCAACCGTACACGTCTACAAACAAACGGCTACCTATAATGAACTATGGAGTCAAATCCTATAACCTCGACACTATTTGTTTATTATAATAATAGTTACATTTGTTACTTTTGATGCATTTAATGTTATTAAATGATTTATGTTGGCATTTCAGGAAACCGTACCAAGTACGATCAAAAAGTATAATCATTCCTTCTTGTCAGAAAAACAAAAAGGGTATAAAGAAGACATCGTGTATGTATCAAGAGGGTGTGAAAGAAAACTCGAAGAGATCAAGCACACAGAACACACTTGCGATCAAGCTCTAAACATGCCAAGATCAACTAAAGATCATGCACTCACGAGACTACTACTACCGGCCTCCAGAACATAGAGCATACATCGAGCAATCTATGCTAAAGAAGAACCACACAAAACTCATCATTCTTTGAGCTGATAAGCAAGCTGAACCTCGAAGTCATGGATGCAGATGGTACTCTGTTTTCTAGACAAAAACCGGAAGAATACTCAGAAGGAATTCTAATCAACAAAAGGAGTCAAGAGCTGCACGAAGATCACTAGAGCCATTTCTAATCTCTAAATCTTTATCTCTGTGATTTACTTTTTACATTACAAGAAGTGTGTGTTATTTGTTGTATTTTACACACAGACTGTCTCCTGAACCATAACTGGAGGATTTGTAAATCCTCACTCACTATCTTTTCATTCTTTTTCCCACTGTGGATAGTGGTAGAGGTTGTGTGTGACCTGGAAAGCTGGTTGCTATTGTTTTGTTTCCCACGGATAACTGTGGTAGAGGTCATGGACCTGGACAGTTGTAAACTGTTGAACCCAGATTCAGGGTGTGGATCATCCTTATATAAGCTTTTGAGAGTAATAAGTCTCGGCTTGAGACTAAACCTCTTGGTTAACTCCTTTATGTCTTTAGTTAATGTTTATATCAATACAATACATATCTATTTCATAATCCGCTGCTATTACTTTGAAATATAATTTGTCTTCAAAGCTACTTTGATAGTTAAACTCACAACGGTTTATATTTATTATAAATAAGTAAGTTAGTTTCAAAAGTTAATTTAATCATCAGATTAAGTTAACTGAGAACTAATCAATCTTTGAGAAACTAATTGAACCTTTATAATCTGTATAAATTCACTACAGTTTAATCTGTTTTTGAAATTGGGGGATTTTAATAGAAATTGTTTTTAGCAGAAATTTTAATTGGAACTCAATTCACCCCCTCATGAGTGTCCACTCTGACCAACATTTGGTATCAGAGGGTTTATTAATACCTTCTAAATTACTCTGTTTTCAACTGTGATTTTAGTTGTATTTTAATGTTCTTAAAATTTCTGTTATTTCTAAATTTTTATCTCTTTAAATTTTGTTTATAATGGATAATTGACTTGAGGGTGCTGCTACTAACCGGCCACCTTTCTTTAATGGAAATAACTATTCTCAGTGGTAACTTAAAATGAAAATTCATCTAGAAAGCATGAGTTTTGATATTTGGACTGCTATTGAATCTGAATATAAAGTTCCCACTACTGATAGATCTACTTGGTATGAACCTACAAAGACTGTTTACAATAATAATTGTAAATCTATGAATGCTCTGTACTGTGCTCTAGGAGATGAAGAATTTAATATAATTTCTGCATGTAAAACTGCTTTTGAAATTTGGGATACCATGGCTGTTTCTCATGAAGGAACAACTAATGGTAAAGAAATGAGATTAAAAACTTATACTATTAAATATGATAATTTCAAAATGAAGCCTGGTGAACCTATTTCTAACATGTATCTCAGGTTCAATGAGATAGTGAACACAATGAGCTCACTCGGAAAGATTGTTCCTGCAAAAGAACAAATTATGAGAATACTGAGATGTTTTCCAGATAGATGGAGAGGTACATCCGTTTCAATTAGAGAATCCTGTGACATTGGAACACTGCCTGTCAAAGAGTTAATTGGTAAGCTGATGATGTATGAATAAGAGCATAAAGTAAATAAAGAAGATGATGAGGAACCCAAAAGAAAATCTGTAGCGTTTAAAACTACTTCCTTTAAGAGTAATGAAAAGGATAAACTACAAATGGAGACTGAGAGTTCAATGAGTAAAAATTCAGAATCTGACAGTGATGCTGAGATGGCTCAAATAGCCAGGAGATTCAAAAAGTTTTATAGGAAAAAGAAACTCTTTAGGAAACCAAATTACAAAGGAAAGTATGATCAACAAGGAAAATGGAAAAAGGATTGAAAGAAGGCTGATAGGACTGATGAAGTTGTCTGCTATGAATGCAAGCGAAAAGGACATATCAAAGCAGACAGTCCAAAGATAAAATTCAAAAAGAAATATGATTACAAAGACAATAAGTACAAGAAATCCATGAAGGCTACCTGGAGTGCTTCAGAAGACAGCACTAGTGAAGCAGAATCTTCGGACACTGAAAGGAATCGAGCCAACATGTGTTTCATGACAAATACTTCTGAGGTAATATCTGACACTCCTGTTTTAAATTCATATTATTCTGGAGATGATTCTGATTCAGAAAACATGTGAAAATCTGAACTATTTGAGTACTGTGATATGTTGGAAGAATCCTGTAATTAACTTAAAGACAAATACAAAGGTTTAAAGAAACATTATGCATTAAGTGTTAAGCATAAATCTGATCTTGATATAGAAAAGGAAAAGAATGCTCAACTACTAAAGGAAAATACAGAACTGAAACTGTCAAATGAGCAACTTAGAAAGGATATAGAAAAATTCAAAAATGTAAAGGATGCTTTAACTGAAATGCTAGGAAAGAAAGTTGCACCTAGATATGCTACTGGTTTGGGATACCAACCTGGACAGAGACAGTTCACTAGATCCCGATTTATTCCTAAGTCTGAAAAAAATTCTGCTAGTTCCAGTTTTGGAAATTCATATGCTTCAACAGGTTGTTCACATGGTTATAGACCAAATAATGATTATCTTTCAAAATCTGTTGTTTCTGTTAATTGTATGGGACCCATAAAACAAATTTGGTTACCTAAGGCCCTGATTGCTAACCTATCTGGACCCAAGAAAATCTGGGTACCAAAGTCATTTCCTGTTTAAATATGTTTTATAGGAGACCTGTTTGAAGAGATGTCACAAGAAGATATAGTACTTAGATAGTGGGTGCTCAAGACACATGACTGGAGATTATTCTTGCTTCAAGAGCTTAATAAAGGTTGATGGATGTCATGTCACCTTTGGTGACAACTCTAAAGGAAAAATCATCGGCCTAGGCCAGATTGGTAACACTGACTCAGTATTAATTTGTAAATATTTATTCGTTGATGGACTTAAATATAACTTGTTTAGTATATCTCAATTATGTGACGATGGTTTCAATGTCAAGTTTGAAAATGACTCGTGTGATGTTTTTAACTCCAAAAACTCTTTAGTATTTTCTGCTCTAAGGAATGAAAATGTTTATGCTGTTGATTTAAATTCTTTAGCCAAACAAAATATTTCTTGTTTGAATGCTTTTCATAAAGAATCTTGGCTATGGCACAGAAGATTAGGACACTGCAACATTCTCTCACTTAGAAAACTGGCTAGGAAAATCATAGTTAGAGACTTACCTAAGTTAGAATTCCGAAATGACAAAGTGTGTAATCCCTGTCAAAAGGGAAAACAACACAAAGTTTCTTTTAAATCAAAGAAATAAGTCTCAACTTCTCAACCACTTGAGTTGGTTCACATGGATTTGTTTGGACCATCAAGAGTTTCTAGTTTAAATGGGAAGCATTATGTCTTTGTTCTTGTAGATGAATTTTCTAGATATACTTGGGTGTACTTTCTAGCTCACAAAAGTGAAGCTTGTACTTACTTTATTAAATATTCCAAGTCTGTAGAGAACCTTAGTGGACTTAAGATTAGAACCCTAAGAAGTGATCATGGTCGTGAGTTTGAAAATCATGAGTTTGAATCTTACTGCTCACACAATGGCTATAGTCACAATTTTTCTGCCCCTAGGACACCCCAACAAAATGGTGTAGTAGAAAGGAGAAACCGAACCCTTCAAAAAATAGCTAGAACCATGCTCAATGAATATGAACTGCCTATTTACTTTTGGGATGAATCTGTTAATACATCTTGTTATGTTATCAATAGAGTCTTGATCAGACCTGTTCTTAAGAAAACCCCTTATGAGTTGTGGAACAATAGAAAGCCTAAGGTTAATTACTTCAGAGTTTTTGGTTGCAAAGTCTTTATACTTAATACTAAAGATAATCTGGATATGTTTTCTCCCAAAAGCGATGAAGGAATTTTTCTGGGTTACTCTATTTCAAGTAAAGCTTATAGAGTTTTCAATAAGAGAACCAAATGTGTGGAAGAATCTGTTCATATCAAATTCTATGAAACTGATCCACATGAGCCTAAAACCTCTCTTGAGAATCTTGAAGAAGATTTGTCTATTTTGGACCTTAATGATAAATCTAAAGAACCTGTTATAAAAACATCCAGTTCTGGACTTTCTCTAGAATCTTCTTCTATTGAACCCGAACCTATAGATGAACCTGAAGATTCTAGTCCAACCTTTACCAAATCGACTAAGATCGTAAAGAATCATCCTTTAGATGTTGTTGTTGGTAATCTTGATAGAGGAACACAAACTAGAACTTCTCTAAGGAACCAGGTTGAACATCAAGATTTTCTATCACAACTAGAACCCAAAAATATCAATGATGCTATCAACGATGAATTCTGGGTAATAGCCATGCAAGAAGAGTTAAATCAATTTGAAAGAAACAAAGTCTGGGAATTAGTTGACAGACCCAAGGACACCTTGACAATAGGCACAAAATGGGGTTTTAGAAATAAAGTTGATGAATCAGGAAACATAGTTAGAAACAAAGGTAGACTAGTTGCACAGGGATATAGTCAAGAAGAGGGTATAGACTATGGAGAAACTTTTGCATGTATAGCTCGACTAGAAGCTATTAGGATCTTACTTTCATATGCATCACATCTGAATTTCAAGTTATATCAAATGGATGTCAAAAGTGCATTTTTAAATGGTTTTATAATTGATGATGTTTTTGTGGAACAACCACCTGGATTTACAAACCCTCATCTTCCAAATCAGGTTTTTAAACTTTCTAAAGCTTTATATGGTTTAAAACAAGCTCCAAGAGCTTGGTATGATAGACTCATCAATTTTCTTATTTCAAAAGGTTTTACTAAAGGGATCGCTAATCCAACTCTTTTTATTAAAAGAATTTCTAAAGATGTTTTAGTTGTACAAATCTATGTTGATGATATTATATTTGGATCTTCTAAACACTCTTTATGTACTGATTTTTCAAAAAGTATGCAAAATGAATTTGAAATGAGCTTAATGGGAGAGCTTAAGTATTTTCTAGGTTTTCAAATTTTTCAAACTAGAGATGGAATTATTTTAAATCAAAGTAAATATAAAAAAGATCTTTTAAAACATTTTGGATTGGATAGAATTAAAGAAAATGATACACCTATGAGTACTACCTGTAAGTTGGATACAGATGAAGCTGGGAAACCAGTGGATCAAACCAATTATAGAGGTATGATTGGGAGGTTACTTTATCTTACAGCTAGTCGACCAGACATTATGTTCAGTGTATGTATGTGCGCTAGATTTCAAGCTAATCTTAAGGAATCACACTTACTGGCTGTTAAAAGGATTTTTAAATATCTTAAGCATAATGTCCATTTAGGTTTGTTTTATCCAAAAGGACAATCATTTGACCTAATTAGCTATTCAGATGCTGACTTTGATGGATGTAAGTTAGAAAGGAAGAGCACATCTGGAACATGTCATTTACTTGGTAAATCCCTAGTGTCATGGAGTAGTAAGAAACAGAACTCAGTTGCATTGTCTACTGCTGAAGTAGAGTATATAGCTGCTGGTAGTTGTTGTGCACAAATTATGTGGATGAAACACACTTTATTGGACTATGGATTTGAGTTTAAACATGTTTCAATCAACTGTGACAACACTAGTAGAATAAACATATCTAAGAACCCTGTATCTCACTCTAGAACCAAACACATAGATGTAAGACATCATTTTCTGAGAGATCATTATCAAAAAGGTGATATAACTCTTGAATTTATTATCACTGAACATCAATTGGCCGATATTTTCCCTAAACCTTTAAGTTCTGATAGGTTAAGTTACATTAGGCACGAGCTGGGGATGATCAATTCTCACCGATGTTGAAATTCTCACCGATGATCAATTCTCACCGATGTGAAATTCTCACTGATGTGAAATTCTCACCAATGTGAAATTCTCACCGATGTGAAATTCTCACCGATGTGAACTTCTCACCGATGTTATATTTTAAAACTTCTGTCTGCCGCCAAGAATATAAATCGTTTTATTTTTATGTTATTTAACTTTATTCGTTTATTTATGATTCCTACATGATAAAACTAATCCTAAACCGCTTCTCACTCCACCGGACCCAAAACCCTTCTCCTTTGAATCCTAGCTCCCTAATCGACTGAGAACCCTAAATCCGCGATTGCAAAAACCAAGATTCCTGCCAGCAGAGATGACAGTGTGGAGCCTAAAACAAAGAAGCAGAAGTGCAGCAAGAAGCTTGTGGAAGGAATGTCATAACTAGGTTGGGAAAGCGACCAGTAAACCCTCATTTGCAGAATAGAGATATTGTGATTGAAAAGGATCTATGCGTAGATTGATTGCTACCAAGCAGGTCGTTGGTGCTTGCAATTCTGGAAGATCAGAGATGGGTAGATTGTTTTTCAAATAACAATGGTCCCTACTACCCGAAGTTAGTAAAACAGTTCTACGAATTTGTAATCTTCGAGAAGTATGAAAATGAGAATCGGGTATGTTTTTTTTAAATGGAAAAGAAATGTCGTTTTCTTCAGTAGAGTGGGCAGAATGTTTAAAAGTCCCACATGAAGGTGTATCCGGGTATGTCTCAAGAGCAATTCCACCTACCAGTAACATCTTTGACTATGAGAACGCTTTAAAAGAGCTAAGGGGTAATGGAAGTCAGAGGCAAGTGGTTGATACTTAATTGGATGGAGAGAACAGACTGCTTTTCAAATTTGTTCAACATGTTTTGATACTGAGGAGAGGAGATTTTTCTAATCTAAGATATCATGATATTTATCTTCTACATTTGTTAAGACATGGTGTGAATGTTAATCTGTGCAGACTGCTGTTGAATCAAATGGAAGACATGATTAGACCAAAATCAAAGACTAATGCTTTATTCTTTGCCAAAATGATCTCTGTGATGATAAAAGTGAAAGGGATAGCTGAGTATTAGGATGAGACAGTTGTAGTTAAGAATAACTTATGTATCACTACTACAGTTTGTAAGTACATGAAAATCAATTGGAACCCGTGGAAAGGAGAATGGGTCAGTGATGACCAGAAGTTGTATGATAAGTTTAATCCTATGGATTATCCTTCAAGCCTAAAGGATAAAAGAGATCTAGGTTTAGGATATGATGAAGAGGAACCCGAGTACAGTGATGAGTCAGAAGAAGAAGAAGAAGAGGAATAAACTCGTATGGATATTGGAGGAGATCCAGACTTTCCCCCAAGTCTTGTTACTGAGTTTGTATACTCAAGAAAAGGAAAAGTAGAGGAAGTGTTATCTATTCATGAGGAAGACCAGCCAGTTCCTCAGCAGGAAGGAGAAAAAGAGAATGTATCTGAATCATCTGATTCTGCTAGGTTGAGTCTGAGTCCATTGATTTAAAACACAGTTGTGCCTACTGATGAAGTGGAAAAAGAAAGAGAAGAAGTTGTACCTGTTTCAGAAAATCTCCTTACTGCTGCTGAGATGGAAGTTGTTGTCGAAGATTCTGATGAAGAAAGACCAGCAGAGAATGCAGTTGTAGTACATAGGAATGCACCCATTGAGGGGGAGAATCATTCCAATCTTGTAAATGTTACAGTGGCTGTTGAGATTGAAGACTGGGTAGAAGAACCAGGATTTATAGTATGTGGTTTGGATTATCCTGATTCGGATAATGATGTATCCTTGAATAGACCAAAGATCACCTATGACATCAATTATGAGTTATTACCTGATGATATGGTCCGATTACATGATTTAGATGTGCTGAAAGAAAATCTCAAATTCAGTTTTGTAGAAGAAGTAAAGACAATGGAATCTTTTTTAGTTTCCTCGATTCAATCAGTCATGAATGATTCAGTAGTCAGCTTAGCTTCTTCACGAGTATCTACTACAGTTGCTCCTACTGATTTTGTTACAAAGTCTGATCTTGAATCCCTGAAGCATGAGCTGGAAGAATCCTTCACTCCCTCAGTTACTGAGATGAAGAACTATTTTCGTGAAGAAATGAAGTTGTTAGAACAATCTCTTGAGATTTCTCTTGGTTTCAATCTGTCAACATTTATGGGTGAGCTAATGGAAGCAGTCAAAGAATGCCAGACCCAGTCTTCTAGAATAGAAGCAGATCTTGAAGCCTTAAAGAAGTCTGTTACTACTTTAGATTCTTACATGAGCTCAAATCCTCAAGCTGATAAGGATTTAGCCTATGTGAAAAGTGTTGTAAGCCAAATGGTTTCAGTATTTGATGATTTCAAATCTTCTATAAAGGATCATGTTAAAAATCAGGACTCTCAACTGCAAACTATGATTAGTGGCTTGACCAAAAGTTTCAAAGAAACTGTATCCTTCTCGGTTGGTCCTCTAGCATCAAAACCTGTATTTCATTTGAATCAATTACGAGCTATGATGAAGGAGGAGCTTGGTTCTATTTCAACCAGTGGCTCTGTGGACTCATCAGATCTAAGTCGGGTAGTGCTCTCTACAAGAGATTTAGTAAGGGAAATAATGAAAATCGTCGACGACACTATGAAAGAGGCCTCTGCCTCTCAGGAGGAAATCAAGAAAAAGGTGGATTATTATTTCCAAAGGATTTTTACCAAGCAACAACTCACCCATAATATCAAGCTGATGTTGGAAAACATGAAATTACCCCCTGTAAAACAAGCATTCCGAGAACAAGTGAGCAAGATAAGAGAGCTGACTCCTGCCTTAGAAATGTTTATGGAGAACAAATATGATTTTATATCTGCTATGGAAAGAGGAGGAGGAATCATTATGGATTTCCGAAATATGTTGCTGCCCTTTTTGCATGTTGATGCCAGACCAGTTATTGTCCCTCCTTCCTTGCCTGCCTCTGCCTCTACTGAGTCTCCAGTCCAGATGACTCCTGCTCAGGCCATCCGATGCCTCACACCTATGATCACTCAACACACATCCCAATACAGGCTAGGCACTATATCAGTGGCTTAGCCTCCTGTGATCATTTCTGGTATTCCAAAGCCCTCACTCACATCCTCACCACCTGCCTCCTCTTATGATCCAAAAGAAAAATCTCATGTTGAAGATCCAGATTGCTGAAGTGGCCAGGCTGTTTGATAGGAATTTTTTTTTCTTTCTTTTCTATTCTATTTATGTAAGTTTTGTCTGGTCTAATACAAATGATTTTCTTTAAACTATCTCTGTTTCTAAGTTCTCTCTGTCTGCTTTCCCAATTGTTGATTATCACAAAGGGGGAGAAAATTATAAAGGGGGAGAAAATATAGAGAGGGGGGGCAATATCAAAGGGGAGAAATTTTGAGCCTGTGCTACTATTCTTACATTTCCTTCCTTGGTACCAACTCTTTAAAAGCTTATCTCTGATACTATTGTATTTAATACTTCCTATGATAATTTTTTATCTATTTCATTCTATTACTATTTCCTCTATTTCCTCTGATTGCTTTCTTTGTGAAATTAGAATATAAACGTTATATTCTCTTATACTATATTCTCACTATTTTTGGTCATATCATAAGTTGTGATTATAAAAAAGGGGGAGATTGTTGACCTCACCTGTTTTGATAATCCCAATTATGTGTTCATATATTATGCTACTCTCAATTAGTGATGATCTACATTTTAATTCTTTCAAATCAGTGATCAAGTTAATAATAATGTTTAAATAATCTCTGATTTATGTTAATCTCGATTATCCCTGTTTATCTTTGAAACAATTCTAAGTCAATTAGATGTGGTTTGCATAAGAGACAGAGCTACCGATAGCCAGAGCTACTGATAGCCAGTGCTACCGATAGCCAGAGCTATCGATAGCCAGAGCTACCGATATCCAGAACTACCGATATCCAGAGCTACAGATAGCCAGAGCTACCGATAGCCAGATATATCGATAGCCAGAGCTACCGATAGCCAGAGCTACCGATAGCCAGAGTTACCGATAGCCAGAGCTACCGATAGCCATAGCTACCGATGCACACAGAGCTACCGATGCACACAGAGCTATCGATACACACAGAGCTACCGATGCACACAGAGCTACTGATGCACACAGAGCTACCGATAAGAGCTACCGATAAGAGCCATCGATAAGAGTTTGAAGAGCTACCGATGGAAGATCCCTACACCGAGTCAACCGTACACGTCTACAAACAAACGGCTACCTATAATGAACTATGGAGTCAAATCCTATATCCTCGACACTATTTTTTTATTATACTAACGGTTACATTTGTTACTTTTGATGCATTTAATGTTATTAAAGGATTTATGTTTCCATTTCAGGAAACCGTACCAAGTACGATCAAAAAGTATAATCATTCCTTCTTGTCAGAAAAACAAAAAGGGTATAAAGAGGACATCGTGTATGTATCAAGAGGGCGTGAAAGAAAACTCGAAGAGATCAAGCACACAGAACACACTTGTGATCAAGCTCTAAACGTGCCAAGATCAACTGGGTGGGAGAAGTTCCAAAAAATGAGTTTTCATGGCTCAACTCATCTGATGATTTTGTTTCTTCATGAAATTCAGGGAAACAAAATTATCAAGGAAGTTCCCTTCAGGGAAACCATCACGATATGTCTACGAAGGTATCCATAAATGAGACGATATTCTCCCATTATTGTTGCATTTAAAAATAACCTATCATATAGTGAATATAATCCATGGAGTCACATATCATATACTGGATGCACTCAAAGTAACATGTTCTCAAATTATTAATAGTGTAATAAAGATATTGTGATGTAGTACACATTATTTAATTTCCTTAGTATCACATATGAAAATATCGTAGAACATCATGTAAATGAAGATGAGATAGAGGATAATATGCCAATTCAATAGATTATCCACCAAATATTTAATGAAGGTTTGCATAAATAAAACATGTGTGTTGACAAAAATTTGGTAAATCCATTGATTTCTCCATTACATCTCTATTAATAGTAATTAGCCTATGAAAATGGTAAGGAAAAAGTTCAATCCTAGATAATGCATGACGGTGACGAGTCACTCACAATTGACTAATGACAATATCACCATCAATAAATGATAAATTATCCAAGAGAATTCAATGTAGAACTGCTCGTAGGAAACATCACTTCTAGATATGTAATCCAATAAGACCCTCAACTCATGCTCCCAATTATCATAACTCAACCATGAGGGTGTATACCAGAAATTGAAATGGAACCCAAAAGTCCTCATAATACGGGGTTTTGAAAAAATTTATATTTGGATCCCATATCTACAGGATATTCAGATTCATTTCCCTTGGGTACAAAGCCAGATCAAGTTCAACATAAACACATACACCAGGACCAGTAGGATATCGAAAACATGTACAAGATGAGATTATACAGTTATCCTAGTTTCATATTCCCCTTGCTTTGGATCCTTCCCAATTTTTCATTCATCCCCATATATTCAATAGTATTGAGTCATTGGAGGCTCTATTAGATTTTGTGGAAGGAAGATGTGCACTATTAACACAATAGAGTAAGTCTTACCTTGGATGGGTGGATGCAACTCTTCCTCATCCTATCATTTGGAATCCTATAGTCCCAAAGTTCAGTGGTTTAGGGGATCCAAAACAACACCTTACCAATAACTTCTCTATGATTTTCACCGCGATTGGAAATCTGCAAATTGAATGAAGCAGATAGTATTATATGTTTTTCATAGACATTAGAAGAACCTTCCATCACATTGTATACTATTATACCATCTGGATAAATAAAATGTTACTAAGATACTAGAAATAAATTCTACAATAAATTCAACTCTATGTTAAATAATATGAGAATCCTCAATCCTTTTAAATGTAAAGGGTGAGAAAATGAAAGGTTATTATATTTCATTGCCAGGCGGATGAATTCTAATTATTCCCTAAACCTGTGTGTCCGTTATGTGTATTTCTTTAATCTTTATTTTGAAATTATTAATGAATTAATTTCAAAAACCCTTATCCTATAAAATAATCCTTGAAACTTTTGGGATGTTTTTGTTGAAGGAAACAGGTTGCAAGAAATAATTTTTTCGACATAATGAAAAAAAATCCATCCTATGTAGGCATCGCAATGGAATAGGTATAGTAGAGTGGAATGTAAAATTTTTATTCCAAAAAAGGCTCTACACTTCATCATGTACCAACTGATTTTATAAAGCCACGCCTTTTCATGATGCACCCTCACTATGGAGGAAATAATAGAACAACAAAAACTACATCAAGATGGAAGTAATGATATTGAACACACTCAATGTTGAGATTGGATGATCAAATTCTACTTTTTATGAGATAACAAGGTTCTAGGTTACCTCTTAGTAACCTTGGAAATCAACATTATAACATTACCAGAACCAAAAAAACCGGAACATGTAAGACTTTATGAGACCCCAAAATACTTCATATTAATTGAATATTTTGAAAAAACATACAAGACTATTTTATTTCCAAATATTTCATACAAAAAATGGTTGATGCATCAAATTTAATGTGAGTGAATCCACTGGCACAATTGGCTTGTGTTTCTTCATCAACTCAAGAGAAATAAGGTCAATAGAATAAATATACGCTAAAAATTTCCTCAATGTTTTGTGATAGGATAACTATAAATATATATAATCAGACTCATTCTATCCTTTGAGCATAGATGAAACAACAAAATGCTCCCCATGGTTCTTAGTCGATAGCACAACCAAATCCATTATCAAAATATCACTCCAATGGAATTTCATCGAACAAGTAGTATTTTAAAATGAGATGAGAACGAGAATTGTAAAATGAACCTACACCCAAGAGAATGATATGCTTAAATCCATTTTAATTCAAACCATGAGTCCTAAGAGAATAGGTTTCTCTCCACTAAACTGCATAATGGGTTCTTATCCATTAAACAGAATCCCTATTACATTTGTCAATGATCTTTAAAGACATTAATCTCATTAATTTAATTGATCCATTATCCTAAGACGTGTGTTATTTTAAACATAAAATTCCCACACATAATTTCGGAGACATAAATGGAGGCCACAGGAGCAGAGGAAACATAGATAGGTTAAACTATAACCAATCCTAAAATTTCATCTCTATTAATACAATATCTATATATATTAATGAATCCCACTGGAAAGCCTAAGGAAAATCCTCGTAGATGTAGGAATATTCTTCCACACATATAAAAAAATTATTTGGAACCAAACCTTTTGGATGAATAAATGATGAATATGAAACAACCGTAAATTCCTTGGTGAGTTGTTAGGCCTAGGCTTCTTGATTAAACATTAGTGAAATTTTTCATCTAAATGTTATCAACCATCTAATTTATCTTTACTAGACACATCATCTCCAAAAATACCTTCTAGATAAAAACTCCCCAAAGGGAAACATAGGCAATTGTCCAAAAATCATAACACTCATAAGTAATTGGCCACTCTATCAAAAAATAAATCAATTAGCAATTGTATTAATCTATTAAATGATATACAAAAATCAATTGTCGATGCTCTATTGTTCCTTCAATAGTTTGATGATACTGTTTCTACCATTGAGGTATTTCATGAAGATATTAATCATAAAAAATGCCATGTGTTTATATATTTCTCCAAATATGTATGAGATATTGTTATACATGGACAAATACTTCCTCTATAATTATCTAGGTTAATAGAAAATATTGAAATCCATGAGGCTATCTTTGACAATGGATTAGGGATCAACCTCATTTCTTTCAGAAAATTATACAATCTATGGTACACTAAAGCTGATTTTTCTCCTTCCCATCTAACACTCCAATGGCATCATGTAAGAGAATAATATACTGATGCCTCATTAAGCTCATATCTGAGTCTATGGATCTAGTGTCCTATTAAATGTTCTTGGTCCTCCAGAAAGATAACAATTTCAATTTCTACTTTGGAAGGAATTGGTTTCATAATCATTCAAGGATCCATTAAAAATATTATCAATTCGTTAAATATTGTAGCAATGGGAATTTTGGGTTGTTAAATGGTGAAAAATCTATATTTGAGTGTTTTTAATCTAAATATATTGTTAGACGATTCTACATAAGAGGAGGGACGAAACCCAAAATTCATGTTGTCACTTGGGATATATCCTCACATGGACTAGAAATAACCCTAGTTATCTAATAAAAATACCTTATTGATGAATATATGATACCCATCATTCAGTTTGATTAAATCTCCTCAATTGAGATAAGTTCATGCTAGTTTACATGATATACAACTCATCAGTTGAACATAAGGAAATTGGATGATTCCTTGATTCCTAAATTACAAATTAATGATGATATTGAAATTCACCAACCATATCATTAGTGATTTAGAAATACATTCTCTAATTTTATAAACCTATTGATGTCACAAAACCCTCATTAAAATCTACATCTCAATACACTACCTGTTACGTTAACATTAATGACTGTCATTCCTCTCCCATCCATCCTAATAGAGATACGTAGATAGAAAAATAGGAAAAAATGATAGGAAATGGATGAAGGGGAAAACTTTCGTAAATATTCCTTCATAGTATCTGAGGAAGAAGAACAACCACTGTCAATGAACCTCGAAAAATAAATATGGGTATCTAGGATGATTTGTGACTAGTATTGACAAATACAACAATTCCCACCGATTAACATTAATTTTACCCATCCTTTCGGAAAAAACACTGGTATGAATTTTAATGGGTTTAAAAAGAGATTAAAAACCTTCAGCATAATGTTTCTTCCCATCCCTTTGGATTTGAATATGACCACTATGGTTACAAATCATATTCTACAAGTACACATCCACCCCATGCTTCTACGGTGGACGATGATGATGATAAGCTCATAAAATCTAACATAATTATAGAAGTAAAATTCCGGAAATGACCCACTATAATTGTCCATGCCAAGGAATTGTATTGGAATGTTATGGCCTGTATTGATTTTATACACCAAATTTTGTATGGTAAAAAACAAGGATTCCCTGATAGGATTACATATCTTTTAATAGATACAGTTGATGCTTATAATGTTCTCTCATTCATGAATTATTCTTCCATAAATAATAAAAACTGAATTGACCAAGAATATGGAAATTTTTCACCTATTAGGCCCCTATGGTGTATTCATTTACTGATTTATTCCCTTCATCATAAAAAGTTTTGTTTTAACATATCAACATTACATGCAAAACTTATTCAAGAATTCTTGGTAAATTTTTTCAAATTTTATGTTGAAAATCTGGTGGTTAAATCGGGGAAATTTTTAACCACCATGAAAATATTGTGATCATCATAAAAAAATATGACAACACAGTTTGATGTTGAATCGCTTGAAATATTCTTTTAGAATTACCATAGGAAAATTCATTATCTTCTTCATATTCCATCATGTAATTGAAGCTAACCCTTACAAGAATAAGCAAAATTTAGGTATGTCACCTCCACTAAACCTCAATGAGTTGAAAGGACTATACAAACTCATGAAATGAATTTAACTCCTATTATAAAACCTCATTGGAAATATTTTTCCATTCATTATGTCAAATAAGAAATGGATCGTGTTTCGGTGGGATGATGACATCCAAGAATCATTCGATATCCTCTATAAATTTCTTGTGACCCCACCCATGTTGATGTGGCCATTTGAAGTATAGCCACTCATCTTATTTGTGACTTCTCTGAAACGATCATTGGGTTTATTGCTCCATCATATAAATGCTGTTATTACTGATAATAACAATAATTATCTCAATTAGACCATGGTCGGTACAATTCCAAGATATTCAAAAATCGAAATGAAATTTTTGGATTTTATTTTCATATTTCAAAAAATGGTATTATTTGTAGCACCATGGGGTCTATTTAATCTCTCTAAATGAACTCATCAAATATATCGCCAATCATATCATGTTGGCAATATGATTGGATCTATGTGTGGTCATTTTCAAAAAATTCAACATCTTGTTAATACAACTGAAAAAGATAAAATAGAATTCCTTAGCTAATGTCATGGAAGAAAATTAATTTATTGGATAAGTTTATATAACTACCGAACATCTAGTCATGGATGTAATCTCTAATTAGGAATCTACCTGAATATGGTAAATTCACATTGATGGGGCATCCAGAAGCCAAATTGGATTGATAATGAAGGAAACTAATCTAAATAAATTGAGATTGGTAATCAATATGATTTTATAGCAAGGAATGTTTTTGCTTGATTAGTTTTTCTATCATAAGGATACACTAATAATGAGACTAAATACCAATCTATCATTATCGGCTTAGAATTATCTATAAATATTCCAGTGACATCCTTAATAATTAATGTTGATTAATAGTTGGTGATTTACGACATAAATGGATAGTAATCGATCATGAATGAAGATCCAATACCCTTGAATAATTATGTTAGAGGGTTGGTGGAATAATTCCCCCATGTTACAATAATATCTCACTTCTTGTATTCAGAAAATTATTATGAATATTTGTTACAATATAATACTACTGCCTTGGATGATATAGTTCATGATACGATAGTCATCAGAACAACCGATCCTCGAAAAATATCATTATTTGTTCAATGTTTCATGAAAGAGAACAATGAGATCAATTATTATCATAAACCAAATAATACTCTAAACTAGTGAATGAAAGTAATCTAGTAATACATCCATGATTCGACCCTACCACTGGAAATAGCTAGGAAAGAGCATATATGATGATTAGTGATTAATTTCACAATATGTACTATATCAGGTCATACAAAAGTTCATTATATGATAATCATTGATTCAATTATCCCTAGATTCATTTATGGAGAGGAGATGAATTCCACCCTGGTGGAAGTAAAAAACATTGGCTGTCATTACATCAGTTAGGTACCGAAATTTCTATGAAAATAATGGTTGTTGGGAATTTTTGGCCTTTAATGACACATGAAGGAACATAATTTGTCATGAATCATATTTACTACCAAATAAATTCTTGATTCGTCCATCAAAAATTGGAAATTTTATATAAAGATAGATACTCCATATAGATTTCTTGTATGGGGAATGGATATTTTGGGGTCACACACTTCAGATAAAGCTCTGAGGCTCTTGTAAATCATAACTACTACCGACTTCATATCTAAAATTGATGATTTGATGCCTCTTCTGGATGTAAGTACTAAATATTTCCTCATTTCCATGATGTCAAACTTCATCTCCAATTGTGGTTTCCATCACACAATACGAACAAAAAATTACCCCAACTTATTATCATATATATTAATGAAGTTGTACTATGAGTACAATATAAAATAAAAACATTATACTCGTTAACATTGATCATAAAATGAATATATAGAAGAATTAAAAAAACACTTTTGATAATTCTCAATAAAATGTTGAATATAGAAAACTGTTCTTGGATTACAAGATTATGCATTCCATATGTAAAACCAAACCACAACCACCAATTCTTCTCATGAAACCCTATATTCATTGGTTTATAGGAGAGAAAATATTATACTCAATGAGGTCTAATTTCCCTCATTAATAATATCTATATGTGAAAATTTTCCAAAGATGAACACTCACAAATGTGGTTTAATGAGTTAGGGAAAAAAATAAGAAAAGAGTGTATAACATTATTAATTTTGAAATATACCATAATAAGATAGTGTGATCCATCTATATGAATATTTTCCTATGTTCGTTCCATTAAAGAGAATATGTTTTGGATATTGAGAATATAAATATAGTAGATAATAATGCAAATAATATTGAGCCAAAGTGGGATGAATATTACATTAAACATGAGTCTATCGCAATGGAGATTACTTTTTAATAATAATGGTTGGGTAATGCCTTATCCAGTCTTCCAAATAACTATTTATCAAGAAATAATTCATTCTAAAAAGCCATGTGATTCTTCTTAACAAAATTATATTCAGCATCATTGTTTATGACATCTATTCTTCTTGATGATAAAATACATATAACCATTGGTATTTAATGAATGACCTTAAAAAATATGGAATTTCATTCTAGTAAATTAATGATAAACACCATGATATCTTTCCTTTGATGAAAGACCATGAAGGGAAAAAAATTAGTCTAAGTGTTAAGTCTCTAAACTACATAGCCTAATGTACTTTTTTATGATGTAAAATTGCATAGTTCACATCAAGGTTTCATAACTTAATACAATAAAACATTTTGGTCCACACCTGGGAGGCCCTCAATAATGGTGTCAGTTCCCCACCATTTCATCGAAAAATAATTCATGAGAATAATAAGTGGATTGATTCATATCCGCCTGGGATATGTAGTGATTCGTAGATCTTCCAACCTTTTCAAATCCATCATTCAAAAATACCCCTTCCCTTACATCAAAACCTTATTTAAATGGGGATCATTCACAATTAATACATGTGGATATATTGTAGTTTAATTGTATATGCAGTGATGTATGTAACCTCATTCCCAGGCCTAACCAAATACTCTTCACTGTATGCGAAATTGTTTTCATTATAATTCATTCCTCTAGGATCATCTTCATTTCTTGTTTTTTATGAATAGAAAGAGAAAATATCTCTCCCTAACCAATGGTACTTTATTCATGATACAAAATGGAAGGAAATATTTTCCTTATCACAATAGGTTTTATTGAACAACAATTGGTCTTAGATTAAATACTATAATAGTAAAAACCTATGGTCCTATTCGTATGAATTAAAACTATAATACACTACATTCTGAGATATTATAATATAAACTAAAATGCCTAATTTCATAGTTACAATACATTAACCTATATTAAATCATCCTTACTACATGACATAAAACTGTAAGGTTGATGTTATTATTGAACAATTTACAATAGTATAACCTTTGAGTGAGTGATTATGTATATCATTATCATTGGTTTTATTCTCAAACCAGGACTTTATTCCAAAACTCCAAATGTCTTGACTCTCTAATCCCTGGGAGTCATAGTGACACCTAATAATTATGTTATAGGACCATCTGTGGAAAAAAAATTATCTCTTCTGTATGACTCCAATCCATGTAGAAGATCTTTATTCGTGTTTCTTCATTTTGGGGACAATCAATGGAAAAATATCCCCCTCCCATAAATATAATGTAGATTGTTTTAGGGGAACATCACACTCTGTATCCAATGATGGTTAAAATTCCTCCTATGTGCCCTGATATAGTTTGTCTATATATCGCACACCTTTTTCTGGAAATAATAAAATCATTACTAGCTTTTTTCATCAATCACTAATGGAATTTCAGATTCCTGAGGACACCTTTTTTGACTATGCATAATATACCCATGTTTGGAATTCCATATGCCAGCCACAAAAGGATTGTCAACCATAAGAACTTTCATTCATTGAAGAAACATATTTCACCTCTGTGAGCCCTGTAAACATCATGCTAGGACCTGCATTTAGATAATGGTCAATGGTCACTCAATCAATAATTTTTCCATATCAATTCTACAAATCAAAAAAATTCCAATGATCTTGATTAGAAAAACACAATGGTGTATGAATCATGTTGAAGCACATAGTTATTATTAATCCTCATATAACCCATTATTTCCTTGAAATGAGGAAAAAATCATTCTTACCATTTGATGATAAAATGTGTGGTTTCAGAGAAATACATACAACCTTATTCTCATTAAAATGAGAATATATAGATTCTAGACCCCTAAATATTTGCTTATCCACCACAAGATAAAACTCCCCCATCCTAATTTTTAATCTCCTCAGTGTATTGATAGAATCTTACACCACTCTCGGTTTGTCACAATGGAAATAGATCACTTGTGATTAGTAGTTTTGTTAATGGATTCTCACATAGTAAAGGAATATTAATTCACAGTTTAATTAACATTTTCCATTATGAATGAATTTCAGATACACACCAAACATCCATGCCATATGATGTTAAAATGTATGAAATTCTGGTACTTTCTTTTGTGGATCACAATGTTGGATGTTGTTATCCCACTATCCATCATTCCAATAACTAAACATGTCAATTGTTTCTCTTTGAAATGTTAAATAATGATATCCAAAAACTATGTCTTTGGTTCATTTTAAATATAGAAATTCATAAATTCTCCTATATATGAACCAAAACGTTTAATGAGTGTCTGGTATGGGTTCATTCATAGCGCATTATCCTGTGTAAAAGAAACATTCTCCCTCTCCAATAAAAAATTCTTTCAATGTGGTTAATCATTAATAGATATAATTTTTATGTATTATCACACTAATAAGATATGTTGTGATTCACAAACCCTATAGCATTCTCTAGATGCAATTAAAAAATTCAACCACCCTATATATGTGCCATACTTGAATAATAAACATTTATTCACATTCCTATGTAATTTCAACATGATATGATTCTTATATACCCTATAACTACCCTTATAAAAATCACAATTTGTTTCTAGGAAAATCCAAATCACTGAAAACAATACAAAGACATTATTGATGGGCTGTTATATTAATGAGGACACCTCTATGTTGAAAATGCATAATACACCCCAGTAAGTCTTTGCATAGGTTTCCATTTAATTTTATTTCAAATGAGGGAACATTCATTCTCCTGAGAGATATATTTTATCATTTTACTCCCCAAAAACATTATTCTTGAAATCAATTTTTATCATGATCCCTGGGGATTTCTTGTATACTTTCCCCATATCATATTTTGGATCTGAAATTCCCTCAATTACATATTAAAAATTTTTTTATTCATGTTTAATTATGATGTAATGTTATTGGATAGATCATCATGTAATAAAAATACCAAATCTTTTGGCCAAATACATGATACCTCAAACTATAATAACCATGAGTTCTTTAAACAAAACTGTAAATTTTATAAATGTTGACCATGTAACAATGTTGTTAAAATTTATTTATCTTATACAATCCAAACATCAAAAAAATATGATGTATGGCCCTATCCACATGATCCAAAACTATAGAAAATCCATGTCCATATAGAATGAAATTAAACTACATGACACTCAGTCAAAACCATATGACCCATTACTAAAATGAGAGCTAGATCTATGAGACTATACTCAGTATTGGCTTTAGAGACTAATATGAATAAAATCCAATACATGAATGAAATATGAATATTCACTTTCCCTAAATTTGTATTCAATGTATATAGGGTTCCAATCCTTTCTAAATGGTTCATTGGTCATCACTATTCGGCCTAAACAAGAGTTTTACAAGAAATCAAACATGTCCCACCATGAAATTTAATTTATGTGATAACCCATCCACATGTACCAATCTCTGAATTTATATGGGTAATTAATTAGATTCTCAAACCACTTATTGTATCTCATGATGAGAATAAACCATGTTATCTTAGAGGATGTTGAAAGACACATTGATTAGAACAATTGGGTTCCATTTCCTATACAAAGACATGTAATTTAGATCAAGCTACATGACCATAAAATAATACAAAAAATCTCATCATATGTGACTAAAAATACCTTATGTGGCCCATTTACTATGTCCCCATTCTTCTATACATGATATCTCAACAAGTATAGAAGTATTTTTCACACAAGCCATTTGTGTTTTGTAATATTAATTCCATGTTTCGAATGCAAGTGATTTATCTTCACATATGATTAAGAAACATGTCCCCCAGTTTATAGATACATTTTGTGAA
Source organism: Viscum album (assembly GCA_963277665.1). NCBI lineage: Eukaryota > Viridiplantae > Streptophyta > Magnoliopsida > Santalales > Viscaceae > Viscum > Viscum album. Next base: position 1,706,803,185 of record OY728165.1, on the reverse strand, counting down.
TAATATGCTCTTCTCTTTTCTCATCAGTAAAATTTATGTATGGAGATTTCATATACAGGTATTCCAATACATTTTTGGGATTATTACTCTCAAAAATATTTCTCAATGCTATTAAACCAAAATAATATATTTCATATATTGGTCCCACAATACCCTAAAAATCCAATGATAAGTTTATTAATACTAATTAGGTTAAAATATTTTAGAGGGAATCCTGTGTAATAATTGAATCTCAAATCTCTAGGTTATATGATCTATGATAAATTTAGATCATTATCTTCTTCCTATTATTGTATGTTCAACAATATAACATATAGAAATTTAAAAAAAAATGAAACCCCGATATTACTATTATAATTCAAAGGGATTGTTGGAATTAAGAGACAAATTATTGAGAAAATATATCTTTTTTCATTTCATATGTAAAGTAATTAGAGGAAAACCTATTGATCGGAGTGTCACCATAATAGTAAAAAATTTCTATAATAAAATTTACTCAAAATATTCATAGAGACGAATCATTACATTTTTAGTGTTCACCACCCCTCAACATACCTCCAACAATTTTGTAGTCCCTATCTATATATTAGATGGTTGTGCATCCAACATCTAAATATCATATAGCCAGACCTTATATGCCACTTCCAATATTTAATTATTTTTATTATATTCTAATTCAATATGAGACTACAGTTGATGTGACTGGTTTACCTCTTTATGGTGTTTTTCTACCGAGGTCCTATATATAGAAAATCATATTTCTTGTTGGGATGCTACTACTACCTTTATCTTAGCCTCATTAAGCTAAATGATTCTTGCCATATAAAAAAATCATATCAGATCAATGAACACCCCTAATTTTGTTTTCTGAGTTTCATTGAAATCAGGACAAGCTATGATACACTTCATCCACTATGTAGAATACATTTTTTTTAAAGAGGATATCTTATAAGTAAAAACACTATTTAAATAATGATTCCATGTGGGAATTTACAGAGAAGATTAAAAATCACATGATTTTTACAATGACAATTGGGCCCTGTATGAATCATTTTATTGGAATAGTCCCTTCTCCAGTTCCACGTCTACCATGAAAATAATTCCACCAAAATGACTTGTTCCATAGAAGTGACTTTTATTCTTGCTGTTGAAACACCAATACAATGAGAGGAATTTTTTTGGGTCAATAAAATTTCATATAGATTATCAAAATACTATTATTGGTTTGGAAGATATAGATTAAAATCATTCTAACCATTCCCTAAATATTCAAAGGGTTAAAGGGACAAATCTATAATGGAACCCCATCATATACATAGTTCTCTACATAGTGCTCCTAATAGTGCGCCAATAAATAAATTTTCATTTGTGGGATGAGTTTTCATTTTTTGGTACCAACTAAAAATGTAGTTATTGATCAACTAATCCCCATTAAGGCCCCACATATGAAAATTCATTTTCACGGAGTAATGTGATTTTTAATCCATTTGTGAACATAAATTTCATTTACAATGTGAGGTCTTGTGTTTTGAAACCCTAAAAATAAAAATATGTTTAATGGTAGAATCTCTCTCTTCAGGACAACTACAAACCAATGTCACTCTTGGGTGGTAGTTTTATTTATTTATTTTAGGAGACTTGGGAGATAGTTACATCCATAAACATATAAAAACCCATAGAGAGAGTTGGAGGGGGAAATAGAGATAAATAATAGTGGAAGGAAGATATAAAGGGAGTGATAGATATAAAATAGAAGAATATTGGGAGATATTTAGAGTGAGATAATTCAATAGGTTTTTAATTACAAAAATTTAAAATTTTAAATGATAAATCATCACACAAACTGTAATAGTTTGTGTTTGGCAATAGAATATGTCCGCATATGAAAAATAATGTATGGACATCCATAACAATAGATAACACCTTTGTGGTCCACCATCCAATGAACCTCATGTGAATGAATCTATCATAGGCATCCATCCCACATTGAAAACAATATCCAATATTGATTTTTTCAGTTTTAATACCATTATCCAATGTATTATTAGCCATTATTTTTACCCCTCTATGGACTACCAATCTAATTACCTCAAAAAACCTCTCCAAAAAAGCATGAGGCACTATATAGACACCTTGAAAAATGTGGAATGAATATAATCTATCAAGGCCTCTATATTTTCATGATCATGGAGAAATATAAATTATGATTCCATGAATATAATTACTAATTCCCTCGTAAGACGTTTTCACAAAATTTTTTACCTGATGGGTAGGGTCCTTATGCTGTTTTCAATTATGAATATCCATGGTAATGAGGACTGAAACATTCTAAGGACTTCCAAATAGCTTTTTATTACTGATAGAGAGGGGAGTCACATGCATTCTACTATGTTTAGGGAATGTTCCTTATCCTGCTATCATCTTCCCTAAAATAAGGAGTGTAGAATCCCTCCATGAGTAAAGACCTTGTGTTTATTGAAGGATTTCATAACCCTAAATATATTTATCCCTCATGGATATAGAAACAAATAAAAAGACATTCAAAAAACGCCCTTTCTTCTCATGTTTCCCTGACTTCATCCACATACAGATGAAAGAGATTTTGTTGTTCATTATATCGTAAAATTCCTCAAATTTCTCATACCAAGCATGATTAAAAATGTCATAGATGATAGTAAAGATTATAATATCTACATGATAACACAAAAAAATGATAGAGAATCATGTTATGGATATTCCTCTCACCTTGAAATGGGACTCCAATTCAGTTTAATCTCCAAGGGCCTCCTTCAAAGGTGTAATCCCCACCATTTAGAATATTGTGTGATTTTATTCCAATTAAAAATGGATATGTAGGAATCCTCCCATAGATACAAACCCAACAAACCAAACTCACCATATTTTTTTTGTTCTATATCATCATCCAAGGAATATCCAATTTAGAGCTTCGTATTTTTATAATCCCTTATCATCACCATCCTAATTAGTATAAAATTCATATAAGATATTATCAAAATCTAGGAGGATATATAAATTCTAGGTCATTCAGGAAACATTTCCATAAATCCAAAAACATCCTTTACAACAAACATTTCACCTATAAATCCTTGTGACATTATGTTTAACTACAAACTTTGGTCTTCATAAAATGACCTAAAAGGCTTTTCCTTCTTAGAATGTGGCACTGAACTATGTGGGTTCTAATTCCTTTTACAATGATTCAAAAAAATCTCATATTATAAGCCCATTCCCAACAACATAACAATTTATGTATCCTAGATGACGAATTATTCAAGATCACCCCATTGCACAGCTTAAAACAAGAATCATAACAGTAAATGAAACCATAATATATAATATGTTTACAAAAGGGTTATATTAATGAATAACCATAGATAAATAATGATTTATCATTTGATGTAGTGACTCGTATACATACAGATAATTATAATGAAAAAACATTGTAATAAAATTTTGTCAATATAATAGATACATCTTAAGAACATGGAAAACTATAAAGGCTTCATGAATTCATCATCAAACAATAGGATAGTTATACAGTAGGAAATAATTACCTCTATAAGGGTTCAATTATCCTAACCTACCATCCACTCAACCAACCCATCTTCTATGTTTGTCATTGGATAAATAAAAGTTACTCTCTATCTTTGGAAAGAATGTATTTATCTATTTGTAGTGAGTGTGTTTGAGGGAAACTATATGAATAAGACACAGAATACATTTATTAACTGGAAGAAAGGAATAATATAATATTTACCTTATTATGTTATATGTTATTTTCCCATCTATTTAATTAATTACATGTGTTGTATTCGTTAATTTTAGTAATTAAATAACTGTAGAATTAATAATGTATCAGTTTTTTATGTGATTTCCATGTTACGTGTCTCATATATATATATGATGACTTCGATAAAATGATTGTATAATTTTTCATGATATATAAATAAAAATATAACATAATCTAATAATGTCATATACAATCACAATTTGTTTATAAGTTATGTTTTTCTAGAATCTATTCTTATCATATGAGTATAAATTAGGAATTAATAACTTTTATATATACCACACATTTTGATATGGTCACACATTAGGCTATTAAAATGACCATTTGTTTTGAAATAATGTTTATTTAAATTATAATTATTTTATATGAGTAATTTTTTAAAATAAAATGGAATTTCAGCTAAATGGTCTTTGATTATAATTTCAAAAATAATTATAAATCATGTAATTGAATGTAAAATTTTAGAAAACTCTAAAAGGTACTTTTTCAGATGGTATATTCAATGATATCTGTGAACAAAGTCTTATATCATGGATTGTGATATTGTCTTTATCACCTAATAAAATATATATAGTGAGGGCTAAAAAAATCCTATCTAATTTTTCATATGTTGACACCAATATGGTATAATTAATACATTTTAAAAATATTTTAGAGTAAATAAAAAATATTGTATTAATTTTTTGATTTATAAAAAATGTGTGTATGATTTTATGAAATTGATTGTTGATGTTACAACTATTTTACATGTATTATTTTCAGATACATAACATATTTAAATATTCATTCCATGATTTTCCAATTGGATCATATTAAGTTAGATGATGTAAAACTACATAAAATGTAAAACCCATAGGACTAATTAATCTATGTTACAACACTATGAAAATTTGATTCTCTTTTACTCATTTTTATCTCATATGGTTGAGGTAATAATATTTTATTCATATAAGTATGGTGCTATATATTTATTAATTTATTCTTACACCGAAAAGATTACCATCAGAAGAAATATTTTTTTTGGTTTTCTCCAATCGATTCCCACGATGGAATGGTGAATAATAAAATCAACTACAACAAAAAATAAATTTTAGCCAAAAAATAAAATTTAGTCCAAAACAATCCTTTTGATGAGATTTTAATAAATATTGGCTATATTATAAAAAATTTATACTAAAAATAATATAGTAATATAAATGTTCTAATTAAAATTTAGTGACATGAAAAATATCATAGTATAATATAGAAATTTACATTTGTTTTGTTTTATAGTAATTTCATGCCCTGAGTCATGATTTATGTGAACCAAAAAATTCTATAAATTGATCCTTGAATGATTTTAAAAATCCAATGATGTCACTTGTTCACAACATTAACTATATTTAAATCAATATATATATAATCATCAAAATTACATATACATATCAATGATTTTAATATCTCATTTTATTTTGAATGATATTCAATCGAATGGGAGAAAAATACCTTCATCATATTATAGACAATGAATCAATATATCAGCACCTATAATTTCATAGTCTTAATAAAATACTATAATTTTCATAAAAAATATGTGTATCATCAAAATATAAATAGTTTTCTCTCTTACACCATAAAATTGTATTGGAGTCTTCTAACAATTCCATATGTAGTTGAAACCAATACCATACACACTAAGACCTTTTATGGAGTGGTTATGAACATTTAAGAATACAAGTATGATTGTGTATACCTTTAATGAATGTAAATTCTTGTTACATCATCCATGTATTTTATAATTATCAATAAAAATAGAAACTGAGTTCTTACCTAAATATGTACATTTCCATACAAATAGTGGATGACATTCAAAAATCTACCCAATTTTAGAAAAATAACACTACTAAGTCATTATTCCAAAGTGTTTTATTTAATTATTAGGAGAAAATCTATATTCATGAAATAATTTTTACATAAATGGTTTAGAATAATGGTTGAATAAATATATTAGCTAATTGAATATCTTTAGGATAATATGGTACAAATTACTGCATCTCATTGTTAGTCAATAAATTATAATAATGATAAAAAAACATTTATGTTAGAAAGAATATTTATTTGATGAATTATTATGAAATAATATAGTTTAATTAATTATCCTTCAAATTCAAATTGTGATAAGTCATATTTACTAACAATGGTTAAATAATTTTGTATTCCATGAATGCTCTTAAATTAAAGGTATATATCTATGATTTCATATTCTCATAAATATCCTTTTAATATTATGTAACACACTATATACACATTATAAAATTTTGATATTACCATAATGTAATACTAAAGTTTTACATCCAAGGGTTGAGTGGTATTTAATGTTGTTCTATATCATGGTCTTAGTGAATGGTAGAATATTTTTACACTCAAATATATTCCTCTATCACAGTCTACAGTTTCATTGATATCTATTTATAAATATTTATATTTTTATATATAGAGAATTTTAATTTAATTTTTTTAATTAATTAGTAATATTGGATAATAATTATCACTAGTAACAATAGTTATTGAATTATAAAATTATTATACAGTGATTCTAGGAAGTTAGATATAATATATTTTTATCATTTGGTTAATGTAGATTTTAATTTATAATATATTTTGAATTCAATAATTATATTCTTATAAATTATTTGTGTAAATGATTTTATATTACTGATGAACAATTATGTTGAAATTAAAATGGTTCTTATAATGTTTAGTTTTGACATCCAGCATAATTTTACACTAAATATGTTTTTTTCTTTAAAGTTATAAATTTTAAAATTAATGAAGTATTATTATGAAACAGTTTAAAGTAGACGTGTTTTAAATTATATTAATGTTTTTTGATATTTTTTAGTTTTTAATAAAGTTGGTGCTTTATATTTTATTACTGTTTCAATATAATTTTACTAATATATTTTTTTAAAAAGTATACATACCTTTTTCAGAGTTTTCTATTATTTTATAAATTTTGTGGAAAATTTTCTCTACTTCTCTGATTGATTAGATGAATATAATGACATGTTTTACACTATTTATTTATACAAATTTAATTGATGTTTGGTATTTTGAAGGGCATAAAATTTTTCTATCAGGTAAATTGGGTGATTAATGAATCATATATATTTAGATTATAAAAATTGATAGTGATTTCCAATATGTGTTTTGTAGCTCGATATAAGTCTATGTGTAATTGATAGGGATGATGTCCATATTATATTAGATTTAAATATTTTCTTATCTAATAATTTATGATGAAGTATGAAAATTCCAACCATGATGTATGAAGAAAAATTATGAAGAAAAATTATGAATATAGTATTTGATATGGTCTAAATTACTTAAATCTTAGTGTGTAGAATAGATGAATGATAAGGTAGGACTGTTGTATCCATGACTTATATTATTGTTTCATATTTTCATATTTGGTATATATTTATCAACTATTTAAAAAATAGTAATCAACCATTTCATTGTATAATGGAATAGATTAAAGGTGGTTTGGTAAAAATATAACATTGATTCTCAAATTAATTTCAAATGAAAAAGTATCTTTCTATATATTTTATGAAGAATACATTTCTGAAGATTATATATGGTTATACGGTAACATTTATGCTACTAAAATTATGTAAATAGATTTTAATATAATGTGAAAATGAATAAAATTAGCAGATTGATATTTTTAATATGGACTTTGTCCTCTTAAATCCACATTTTCAATGTTTAATTTAATAATCAATAAAATTTGATCGATGTATGGAACTATTAATATATTAATTAATGGAATTATTTGAAATCAAACCATTTTTGATGTCCATTCTTTTTAATGATATATTTTTTAAAATTAATTAACTAAAAAAGGATATAGATGAATTATTTAATATATGTGATATATTGGGGTGTGAATCAACGTTTTAGTAAATGTTTAATCATATTACTAAGAAAACATTTTGAAATGGTTAATTCACGGAACACATTTTCAAAATTACATTGTTCAAATATATTGGAGAAAATGATATAATAGATGCAATTCATTTTGATGAATATAATTATCATAATCCAAAAAACACCATGATCATGTAGTAGGTTCCATTATATGGAACTGGATGATCGCATCAAAATCCATATGAATATACTATATGTTATATGAGGTAAAGGAAAACCATAGAATTTCATATATGTGTATTCATGGGAATTGATAAGTTTTCACCAGATTCTATAGATCCATGAAGGTATCCATATTATTTTATTTAATAAATTATTTTATAAAGGTTATATATTAGATGGAGAATTTATTTTCATAAGAATTTAATTGATGTAGTAATGTGTGGTACAAGATTCAAGAATGATTCCAGGATGATTATGAAATTTCCATGATTAATATATGTAAGTGAATTTATAAATAGAAAATTGATAATATATTTATGATAAAATCGCATTTTTAATATCCAATGAGAATAATTGATACATTGTATGACAGATGATTCCATTCTTGATAGGGTGAGTTGGATTTTTGTGGATCAATATTTTAATAATTTTTTAGGTATTGCATTCCCCATTTTAGTGGATGTTAGCATCTAATATAAGAATTTATGATTCTATATGGACAATCTAACAAGGGAGATAACATATAAACTGGTGCTTTATATTGAATGAAATGATATATCTATAATGAATATTTTATGTTGAAGATCGATGCAATTATCTAAAGGATTATTTCAGAGTATTTGAAATTGTTTTTGTGTCTTTTTCATGATATAAGATTATTCCATGACAAAGATTCAATTTCAAACCACATATTTACACTTAGGATTCATATAATAGCAAGGAGACAATTTTGAATCATTGAAAGATCATAATAATGCTTTAGGACCTTCAATGACTATATATATTCATGAATTAAGGGTATTGTACATATTTCCAGGTGTTTCGTATGTCTTTGTAGCAAAACTATGAAAAAATCACTCTCACATAGATTCACATTGGGATTCATGAATGTGTAGAGTTTTTTTATTGCAATTTTGTTAAAAAAGAGAAATAACCATGAATAATTATTATTGAATGATTTGGATAATGTTTGTTAAATAAATTATTCATTTGTGTTGGAGATCCATGAAATGATGATTCATGAAGTGGAGTTATGTGAAGGAAAAATTTATTGATGTATAAAGGGTGGTTGATTTACATATAGTTACTAGATCTTAGAAAAATAAATATAGAAATGGAAAATTCATGAGAAATAATATTTTTATATATAAATTATCTGATTTCATTAAATGTGATGATATGTTAAAGTAATAAATGAACAACTATGTTCAATTAGAGTCGTGTGTGAACAGAACTATTCTATACACATAATTTTAATTTAAACCATTACATTGTGTGAAGGACGGTCTATTGTGAATGAACTATCTAGAACATGTTCAAGTGTTTTGGATTAAAAGAACATAATTACCTGAGTTAATCATTCATGGAATATAGAGTTAGGAAATATATCTAAATTAGTAGTAAAATATGAGAGTTAGATCTGATTAGAGTCATTTCCAATGGAACATGATATTCATTAATGAACTATAAAATATACTCAAGGATTGAGATGATATTATTATGGATTATTAAAATTTCATGTGAAAGAGATGTTTGTAAACACCAACAATCTCTTACTATACTTTTAAAATAATTTGATAGTGAATTCAAGTATTGTGGTGTTTGAAAAAAGTGTTATCCTCTTTCTATCAGTGATAAATTTAGAGAATAAATGAGTGACCATTGAAATGTTGGGGTTATGTTAGGGTTTGAGTGATTGAAAAAAATCATTTTAAGGGGATTTGTTCCAATAAATGGAGTAACCTATCATAAACCCTCCTCCAAATATGTTTTTATGGATTCTGGAAGTTCAACCAATTTTCATATTATTGTCTTTATATTAGATCAATGACGTTGAACCATGTGAAATTTATATTTATTATTTGTATTATATACACTCCACAAGAAATATATTACTCTTTATATGTACGGTGAAAATAAATCAAATTAGAATACAAAAAATATATGAAAAATGTGAATCATGTCATCATTTAAATATTTAAAAAGTGTAAACCTGCAAATATTTTGGTCAATATCAATCATGGTAGTAGAAATTTTGGCTATATGTAGTGTTATGGAATTGACTTCAATAGTTGGTACTTAACTACTCCACTCTAACCTTAGTAGGGTATTTTATCTAATGACCTATGTGTTTCTACTACTTATAATCAAATAATTGATTTATCATAATGTTTTTTATCTTAATTGATTCTATTTTTTCATGGATATTAATAACATTAAATCTTAAAAATATCATAGCGGTATGGAAAATATAATAGAATGTGATTAATAAGAAAATCTCTAAGAGAATTTCAATAAATGGAAAGGCTTGAGGTGGTAATGAGATTCTGATAAAAAATTACAATATTATAGGAATGGAAGGTTTGAAAAGTTATGATTTTTCATATATTAACTCATTTATTAATGATATATTATTACACTATCATCCTGATTTACCATTTTATATTCGATATTCTTTTGATGATGAGATTTAAATAGGTGTAAAGGTGTATGTTGTAACAATATTAGAGGAGTAGGATCATGGGATTAAATAAGAAAACATAGAGTTGAGGATGGATATTATTTCTGAATAGAATCTTGTTAGTTGAAAAAATATTGATGTTAAAAATTAATAATTTATAAAACAATTACTGATTAGTATAAATAATAATCTATGAATATAGAATGATTCTTATTCATGTAATTAGAATATATTTCTTTAATGAATAATAATAGTACAAAAATCTAAGTGGAAGGGCCTATATGCAAATGAATGTCTCAATGTAATGTCTAATATGGATTATCATGACATACAAATGGAAAATTTTATCAAGCATTATCATATGATGAAGCATGTAGAGTCTTCATATAATAAAGGAATTATTAAATTGTTTTATAAATCTATATTTCAGTGATGCATATTTTTAGAACATGGAAATTATATTGAAGATCAAAGGGCCATACATAAGTAGATAATGTTAGTAACTTTCCCATTAAAAATTTACTTGATAAGAGGATAAAATCTAGAAAGGAAGATATATCGACATTAAAGGATATAATATCCCAATATATGGATAACTGTTTGAAGGTTAAAAATCATAAATATAGAATTAGAAACTAAAATATGAATATAATGATCACACCCAAGGAAATGTTAAAAAGTGGAATCATTAAATTCTTATGGAATCATAGATAATGGGAATGATTATATATATATATATAAGGGAATTCAATGTTGGTTTGTTATATAGTAAATCTATCTTTGACATATAACACATACGTTGAGTGTTTTCCCTCATTCCCAAGGGATCAACATGAAAAAATAAAATGATTCACGACAACATCTGAACTAAAGAATACATATATGAGGGATTTTTATGGGTGATATTTTATTAGAGTTTACCATGGTAATATATCAATAATTATTTTCAATATTGGAGTAAACTGTGTCATTACTAATTCCTTAGTTCAAATGATAATGTAAAATATATTTTTACCTGAAATAAAACCTATTGACCAAAAAAATAGATTTACCACATGGGAATAAATAAAACAATCTCATCAAAGAGTGATCCAGACACCACTTAGGGTTCACCCACATCTACCATCAGTGAATTAATGAAAACAAATTTTGAGTAAAAATAATTAATTTTCTATAGCTATGTGAAAAATGGATTAGAATGTCATGAAATATCCCCATAGAAATAAAAAGGTCATATTGACTCTAATGGTTTTAAAATATTACACAATAAAAAGGTTCCATAGTGGAAAAATAATGAATATTGAAAATAATGAGGTTAATAGAATTATGTATATTCGTAAGAAATTATAATATAGTTTATTTAATGAATAAATATATCGGATGGACCCTATAACTGGCCATGAAAAAAAAGTTGCGTTATAAGAAATGTTTGGTTATAATGAATTGAGAACCTATACATGTAATCAATGGAATTAGTTCCCTTTCAATATATATAATTAATGGTATGGATATTTAAGATCAAAATGATCAACATATTTTTATATGGAGCTCTAAATCTATTTTGGAACAAATATTTTCTTATAATTTATATAATAAGATTATAAATATATAAAGGGATTTACAAGTTACCTATGTGAGGAAAAAATATGTGTTAGTGAAATAGTACTTTGTATCAAACCCTATTGGATGGTTCTAAATCAAGAATACATGATTATCGATTGGAACTAGTACAAGAACAAGGAAGGGGAAACATTGATGGTGAACTTAAAACACAATGGGTTCCTACGATTTTTTTAGTTTAATCTAACAAGTGATATAAAATGATTGTTCTATGAATTTACCAAACTGATCTAGAATTTTGACTCCCATTCTGAATATCCATTCTATATTAAATGATATATATGAGTCATTTAGAGGGAGTTTTGACATATATATATAAATTGTCTTATATTAATTAACCAAGGAAAGACACTCATTAAATGAAAGATAAAATTTACTATAACAAGTATTATTTTGTTTTATAATTGGAATAAATAATTGTTTATTAGAGATCTATAAGGGAGAATGGTGAAATGAATCATACAATTGGTGAATTAGTGTTTATTCGCTAATAGTTTTGTAAAGTGTGGTTGATCACACATGGATTTTCCCTTGGATGAAGTTAATGATCATTGGATTCTTATGATGTAAATAAGTTATAATGTTCAATTTGATTAATTTCTATTATTAATTTAAAAAATCTCAACCACTATTTTCTAACATGTAATGTTTAGTGGTTCTGTTGATAGATATAAACTCAGTGCCCAATGTTGTAGACAAAATGCATGATGTGAATAGGTTATATGGTCCAAAAAAGAATAATTATTATTGGACATAATAATACATTAGTGATCTATGCTTATATTTTTATATTAAAGGGATAATATTGAAAAATGTAGAGTATATCTACTATAATGGAAATTGTATTTATCACTAATAATGGAGAATTAGTTCACTGAAACAACTCATAATCTTACTAGATTTTAAGAACTAATGTATTGGGGATGTTTTACATCTCCTGATAGGGGGGATATGATATCACAAATTAAAATATTTTCCCTTAATGTAATGGTTTAATTAATGATATAAATTTGTTACATATGGTACATGATATGATTTGGATCCAAGGTAAAATGGATAGTGGATAGGATCGTCAAATGAAATTATTTAGAATATGATTCATTTTAATACTTTTGTGGAATGTTTTTTCATGAATTATAACTAGTATTGGATTCTTGATAATTTTTTTTATAAAATACATAGTGGTATATTGTAATTATATGATGATAATTTGTGCTACCATGTATTGGATTGGTTTTTAGCCATGTCATTGTTAGTTAGAGTGTTTTTATTGATTACATAAATTATTATTTAATGAATTTTATTTACTATTGGATATATTATTATAATCTAATGGGTATATTATTGTTACTGTATAGGCAGAAAAGAATGGAATATTTCTAGCAGACCGGTTTATCATAATAGGGTCCCTGATATGTCTATCATGATGATACTATGTTGAAGAGTTGTGATGTTGTTAAAAGGAGTTATTATGTGTATCCAATAGTATCTGGTTCAATATTTCATTATAGAAAAATTGTAAACAAGAAATATCAACTTATTTATAACATACAAATATGTTTCCACGATATATGATATTGATGATAGAGTTGAAAAATCAATGCTCTATAAAAACCAATGGTAGTTTAAGGCATTGTAGACTCATGAAGGGATTGTTAAATAGGTGTTGAATGATGTAAAAAACATTTTGTGTGAAAATAGATATAGTGATGCATTCTCCGTAAAAGGAATTCCATGATATGTAAAATTATATAGTTCCTTTTGTACGATTATATAGGGAAAGAGTATGTTTGGTGAAAATTTTGTTATTTCATGAATATGATGATGTTACAGAAACATAGGCCTCACTTAATGGGTATTTGTGTCCATGGTGGTTGAGATAAATTATTTTTCTGAATGAAAATTTACCTCTTGTAAAATGTTTTGATATTTTTAATATGACTCAACATGTCTTAAATAATATACATAGCTAGAAAAATTGATTATGTACAAGTCCTCAGAGATTTATTTCACCAAAGTGGATGTTTTGTGAAAGGGTTACATAAACCAAATACATCCATGAGTGAATTTTGGGATCCACTATGTTATATGAATGTAATATTTCAGAGAACTATTCTTTTGTATGAATTATGGTATTGGGGAAAAACTGTCTTGATAATTTTTTTTAGGGATATTAAAAGAAACACATAACTGAAGTAATATTGTGTGAACATTGGAATTAGCCAATCACCCAAATTTAATAGTACATAATACGATTTTCACATATTAATTAAAATGAAAAATGATGTTGTTATTCTATGATGACTATCAGATGATCCATATGGAAATTAAAGAAATTATTATAGATGATATCAATAGTCCTAAGGTAAAGATAATTTAATATAATAAAATTAATTCCATCTATAATCAGATCAATAAATATATAACTAAATCAATTTTGGAATTTTTTCCAATATTTTATCTTCTCCTATGTATTGAGTGATGTAGAGAAGAAGGAAGTCTCACCAGGTGTAATAGTGTAACCTTAAGTGATGAGTGACTAAACCCAAAATATTTTGTGAAGAGTTTCACGATGCATTGGAATAACCTGTAATAAACTCATAATGGGACATACTTTTGTATATTTTGGTACTTTAAAATATTTTTTTTGTTATTCTCCTTATATATCCTTGGGAAAGTGTACCAATAATATTCTTTTTCTTTATGTATATGAATTACCTTTTGAAATACATCAATTAGTTTGTGTGTTGGGTAAACATTGATCATAAAAGGCTATTATGTGTTTTTATCAAATCACTTAATGTTATGAGATTTATTTTAAATATATTTTTTTTCAAGAATATATATATCTATATTTAATATAAAAATGTAAGTAATTACTTATTCAAAAGGAAAAAAATATTTATATCCAAAATCAGTTTTTCAGTTATAATGTTGTTTTATTAAAAATAAGTATTTTACTAGTATATAATATTTATTTAATATAACAAATAAAAATTTTAAGAATAATACATCAAAATTACAATGGAGTAGAATTATGTTATTTTATTTAAAATATTGATTGTGAAATGAATGTTTAAAAATATTTATTTTGATAGAAACATTTATTTCTCATTATTCTATTCACAGATACCAATTATATAATAAATATTTTTTCAAATTTATAAATATATTTTTATTACAAATAATATATATTAGTATTTGAAAAGATTTTTATACTTGTATTTTTTTAAACCCATTCATATAATTAAAAATGATTTTTCATCTAAATTCTATTTTCATTAATTCTTTATGATTAAATAAAAATTTATTTTCACCATTTTCTGAATATAATTATGAAAAATGGATTCAAAATTTTATCCAATAGCTTAGAAGACTATAAAAATATTTCTTCTATTTTTTATTATTATTACCAATACCCTTTGTAATTATTTCTCAACTTATTAAGGGTAAATAGGGTAATTAATGATAAAACTACTATGATATAGACATCAAAATGACCCTAAAACATGTCTGTGTTTCTTTAAAGTTTTCTATTTCATAAATAATCATAAAAAAAATTAAATTATGAATATTTTTCAATTTATCCTTAATTTTGACCATTATAATATTAAAATAAAATATAAAGTAAAAAATTTCACTCTCTATCCCTTTTATTATCTATAATAATTTTTAATAAGGATAAAATTAATTTATATTTGGATATTAATAGTTATTAATAATTAATATCAAATTTTTCATGGAAATTTATTCCTATTATCTTATGATTCAATAGTTATCTTATATGTGTAAGCAACACTCACTATGTACTTGTTTATGTAGAAAACAAATGTAAATTATTTTTAAAACTATGAAAGTAATATTATTTTGGTAATTTAATTTATCATATGACATTAATATATAATAATAACATATTATAGATCTGTAAATTTTTGATATTTGAATTCAATGTTTTTAATGTTTTTTTAATTCAAATAAAAAGTATTGTTCAAAAATTAACAATATTATTATTTTATAATTAAAATATTTTATTAAATGAGTTATAATTCTTAAAAATATGAAAATTGGAAAATTAAATGGGATAGATTTTAAAAAATTAACAATGGTTCATTAATGGATCATTTTAGTTTTTATAGATTTTTTTTGAACACCAAGGATTAGAAAAAAATTTTATTTTCAAAATAATCCAAATGGTTAATGGTGGTGGGTTATAGAGAGAGATAAGTGTACAAAATATAACGAAAACAAGTAAAAATATTATTTAATGACAATATTTTAACCCATACTCGTCATTTATTCAACTTGAAATTGATTTTATCAATATATTATGGAATTTTTTTTATTAATTTAACATTTTGTGTAATTACAAGGCCACCTCCACCAACATATATTTATTACGGCCTCATTTCCACTTTTATGGACACATAAAAATTATTTGTATAAGGCCCCAGCCATAATCCTTACCTAAAATTGAATTAAACGAATAATTCACCTTGAGGATCTTTTCAGGTTTAGAGTTTTAGAGAATTAGGACATAACTATTACATCTCAAAATATTACAAAGTACTCTCTTCTACTAAATTTCCATAAAATAAAAACTATTAAAAAGAAACATGTCAAGTTTCAAGTTTTATGTTGCATGACTTTCCCTTGATCCCATCCTTGACCTTATTCCATGCCAAGTCATGTGAAAAACATTTCAAAAACTTGGGATGAGCATAAAAACTCAGTAAGGGATACACAAAGAATAAAAACTGTTAGTTTATAAAAACAAAAAGTAAACCATGTATACTTTATCAAAGTAATAATATTCACCTTTATGAAGTAGTAAAAACTCTTCACTGAATAAAATATCATTACTTACCTTTTTTTGACCAAAGGATTACCATTAAACCCATATAAAGAACACATAACATATATAAAGGTAACTTGGGACATAAACATACTTAAGTGGAATAACCATATAGTCGACTCCCACACATATCACTTAATGGAATAGCCATACGGCCAATTTCCATACATACTTAATGGAATAGCCATACGGCCGACTTCCATACCCAATGCATTGGAGTTTATAACGTAACCACCCGTCCTGGTATTCACGGCACCCACCGTCATAATGTCCAAGTACCATTATAAAATCATAACACATAAAACCAACATAAAGGAATGATAAAATTTCCACATTTCAATCACAATATATCATTTAAATATATTGACATAATAAAATCCTTTATCAAAAAAAATTTCAATACAGAAATACAAAAAAAAGTAAATGGTATTTATTTTATTTTAAAAACATTTTGTCTTGTTGAGGAAGCCAAAGTCAAATAATACATGCGGCGGCGGAAAAGGTCGTTGTCGCCACGTACGTTAAAAGAAACATTCCTTTTTTTCGTTTTGTAAAATGCTTCGTAGAAAAAGATTCCTTTTGAATAAAAGTAAAAGTCAAAGTGGTTTATACACCGTATAAAAGAATGTTGTGTATAAAACGAAATATGCCTCAATGAATGGAGATTGAGACGAAGTCCCTTACAAAGATGGTATCCTTGGTGTAAGGATAAATCAATTACATAATTATGTGCGACAAACGAATACACCCAATATAAGTAGATATTAAGTGTAAAACAATCAGAGGTTATTCACACATATTCATAGAACAACATATTCAAGGAGTACAAGTTTATCCCAAAGAATCAAATTTGGGCTAAGAAGTTCCCTTGCAAAAATTTGACAGCCTAACGGCGTCACTTTAAAAATTCAGAAAATGAGATGATGAGAGATAAAAAGGGGATCTCATCACTTGGACATAAAATTTACATTAATCAGGATATATAAGAACATATCCCAACATAATAGTATGTTAATTAAAAGACATAACAAACGAAGTCTTTTAAAAATAGGAGGGTGAAAGGTTCCCTTACCGACTTGGGTCACTTTCGAAAAGTACACCCCATTGAATAAGTGTCATACAATGAATATGTAAATACCCCTAAATGGAATTATATTACAAAAGGAGTGTAATAGTGGGAAGTACATAAACCACTCAATGGAAATTGTGGCAATTGTAGCATAAATCTCACAGGAATAAAAGTGGGATGAAAAATCTCTTACGAAAACTCGGCAGCCTAACGGCGCCACATAAAACATCCAAAATGGATTGATGAGAGGAAATATGGTCTCTAATCACATAAACATAATGTTTACAGAAAGAGGAAAATAAAATAACATTCCAATAACATGAAAGATGAGCTTTAGAAGGAATGACATAAAAGAGTGTACTTAAAAAAAAGAGAGGAGTAAGATCCCTTACCTTAGGTCCGACTTGACTCGATCCTTCTTTAACGTCCTGAATTATAAACTTGAGTTTATTTCTACTTCATTAACAACCTTTTTAAAGTTCATTATTCCTTCTATATCACTTATTGTCATGTTAAAAACATTATGTAACCATTTATGTTAATAATGTTTGTTTTGTCGATATTTGGTTCTTATGTCGAAAATGGACTTCTTACAATTACATGTTGTTCGTGTGGTCAAAGGTTCTTTATATCCAGAATGAAATTCCTGATTTGGATATAATATATATCATATATATCCAGAATATACATGTATTTATAATATTACATAATCATTTAGAGGTAATAAATGAAATGCACCGTTCATGGAGACGGTAAGCCGTACGTATGCATGAACGCTACTTTCATTTCTATCTCATACTTTAATGGAAATAAATAATAATGATATAGAGGTATATTATAATTCCAGTATAACATCATATATAATAACTTTAAATCCATCTTTTATACGTCCCACATATTGCATTAACGAATCACATCACTTTGAGGGGGCGGTAGTCCGCACTTCCTTAAATGAAGATATCGCGTATACCCATAATGGAAGCCATAAAGGTAATACAAAAATGAAAAATACAGAATCTTAAGTAAAACATAAACATATTATATATCATATATAAATATAGTGACATCTTAATGGCCACCTTTGAAGGTGTTATATGAGTGTTGAACAATCATCGTTTCGTGAGGCAGAAATTCGCCATCCACGGAAACCGTATGTTCTTTAACCATTAGATGTAGGTGTGTGTAAGTTTAGCTAGAATACTTCTTATAAAAACATCCTAGTATATTGACGATACTGGAGTTACAAAAAAATGAATAAAAAGAGTTTAGGGGGTTGGAGAAGCAAAATAAAACAAATGAACAAGAGAGAATGAATTACCTTTAAAAGTGTAACTCCTTTTGATTTGAGCCTAAAGGATTCCTTTGAAAGGATTATGCACAAAGGGAATCCTATAGGATGAGGAGATGGATGTGGAGAGAGTAAATGGGAAGGGTATGTCCGAGTCAAAGGCTTGAGTAGTGTGTGAAATGAGGTAGAGGTGGGGGCCTTTTATAAGAGGAGAGGTGGGGCACTTTTGGAAATCATGAAACTATTATTTTATTTTCAAAAGTGTTTCGAATTTATAAGGTCCCACATTGAAATATTTCGAATATAGGATGATAAGGCTTCTAATTATTCCCATACAATAGGTTTTGGACATGTGTAGGTTTTAGATATTACATTATCTTTCCATTTTATTTAAATCGTTAAATAATGACGTCATCGCTGCATCATCATGATGTCATAAATAATTTAATTCATTTAAAGTATAAATATTATAAAAAAATAACTATGATGTAGATAATCTTATTATCTTTCTAATTAATATTTATAATCAAAAATATGATTAGTATAACCCCTTCTAAAAATTGTTTTAGTAAAACAATTTATGTTAGTGTCATTTTCACCTTTATTTAATAAAAGGCCTTAAAGTCATTATCTCACCCAAGTGGCTCCATGGGGTCCCCTAAATCGACCCATGGGTTGTCTCTGTAGGCCATGAAACAACCAATAGGGTTAGGACATTTTTCAAGCTCATCTCAGTTTATTAAAGCATTATTTTTACCATAAACTACACTAATTACCACTACTCGCGATTAAAAACTTAATAAGTTACTATTCACCAAAAAATTATTTTTATCCAATTGAACCACATTTTACTTCTTAATGAAAACCATGTATGTAGAATTTTTGAAAATCAAAACACAATGATAGCAAAATTTCATTTAAACGGAAAATCAGTTTTTATAAGTACAACTTAGTGGTTTCACTATTCATCAAAAATTGAAGTTTTTCAGAAAATTACAAAAAATTTACCCTAAGAAATATTTGATATTACGAATTCAAAAATGAAGTCTATTTTACAAAATTCAAAACATATAAGTCACATTAATTAATTTATTAATTAATTCCCGATGTCAGATCAAATAGCGTGTTTTTATGAAACAATAAGTATCAAAAGATTGACACTAGTTTAAGTCCGATTTCAAAGTGAAATTAATTTCAACGACCACTATTGGATTTAATTGTAAAAATATTTTCTAATTTAACTTTAAAAACAATTAAAATTATAATCTAATCATAAAAATAAATTATATTAAAAAGAGGTTTTGAATTAAAATACAACATTTTACACTATTCATTAAAAAAATGAACTTTATCGGAAAAATACCAAAAATTTACACAAAGTAAAATTTGATGTCCCGATTCTAAAGAAGAGTTTAATTTGGTCCAAAAGAATTTATAAGAGTGATCAAAACTATATTTAATGATAGTTCTCCATCAGAAGGCGATAAGTGAACCTTTAGTGAAAATTATGGTATAAAAGCCTAAAATTGAATTCTTTCCATATTTTAAGCCATTGGATAAATGTAAAAACATTTAAAAAACATATATAATCATATTTTAGTTATTTCTATCCATTCCCGCCAATACAACGACTACATGCTAACTGCCATTTAAAATAATATTATTTTATTATTAGAGTGCAACGTAAGATTCCCAAGAAACTCGTTGTTGCGTATTGGGTACGCCATCGAGCATTGCATCCCCTTTATAGTAATATTAATATTTGATTCAAAAGTATGGATAAATATAAAGATGTAATATTCGTTATTTACCTGGGGTGTTACGTCCTTCCCCCTTTTGGAAATTGCGTCCTCGCAATTTTAAAATTGGTCTTGGAAACATCCTTGAAAGTCCCACATCGGAAGAAGAGTCGGTAAAACAATCACTTTAAAATAAAGAAATATAAGTACAAAGGTCACCCGAGTTAACCCATACTAGGATTCCAAGTATGAAAACATGGACATGGAGGAGAAAACATAGGGTCATCTTCTGATGGAGAGTGATAGAAAACTTGTTTAGGAGAAAGTTAACCATGAGAAAATCACAAACTTGTGATGGGTTAAACGGTATTCGATTCCCCAGTAGGAAAAGTTAATAGACAACATTTTTGTTTTAAGTTACTTTTTATTGAGGAATTTATTCATAAGGAAACATAATCTCTTATCATGTTGACTTTCAACTTTTATTAGATTCCTTACAGAAACACATATATTTTTTCCAAAAGATGAGTATTTAGGGATACTTGTTCACAATAAGAGTACTATAATCAACTTCTATAGAATTACCTAACCCAAAAAAAGAACTATATACTTCCCATGTATTTATACTTTAACCAAAACCAAAACCCAAAATATTAGTACAAGATCAGATAACCCAGAAAAGGATAACCCATTAGAAAGAAAATCTATTCTTAATCTCCAAAATTTGTCCAACAAAACCCAAAGTTCAACAAGGACTATCCGATAAACAAGTTGTCCATAAAATTCTTCAATGTAAAAAAATCTAATATTGAAACCCAAACATTTGAAGGATTTTGTCACATAGTCTTCCAAGTTAAATCATAACATTTATCTCCAAACAACATCAGTTGCCCCTAAAGTCTCGTATTGTAAAGTAATTAACCTAATCACATATCCTCCATGATAGGTCAATCATTTTCATAAATAACCCAAAATCAACTTACTCTTAATTCATAAAATCTTATAACTAAAAAGAATCAGTCAAACTAACCAGGGACTTCACGTAGTCTAGTGGTAGGTGATAAATACCAATCGCACTTTGGTTGTGGGTTCGATTCCCATGGATTTGTCCGACGCGACGGGTTGTCACATGGTCTGCGTGTTGTCCTTTTTCCAAAACTATATAATTCTTAAATCATTCCCCAAAAATGGATAAAATCATCAAAAATAACCATAACATAATTTAACCTCAATTTTATCTCATTCCTTTCACTTCAATCATAACATATAGTAACCCATAATTACCACAAATGTAAGGATCATATAAACCCAAATGGTTCTTTATAACTATGTCCACAAAAGAAAAGATAAATATTCCTTGAATAAAATTTTCAAATATTAAACATCAGTGTTACACATACTATAAAACGTTTTCTAATGTACCCCATCATCAAAAGACACTTAATACTCTTATGAATTTCACCATAACTCTTGAAGCCCTTATATGTTGACATCTTACTCATTCAACATTCTTCATGATCCATTAACCATTCCTTTCCAACTTATTCCGAAATACCTCTTCCCTACAAACAAAATCATGAATCATATCCTAATATCCCAAAATAGAAAAAAAGTCAAGAAATAATCCATACCTTTGATTGGTCAATGTCGGTTTCTTCATCCTCAATCGGAATGGCATTAGGTATGAGTATTTGTATGATCTTGGTGATCCCATTCACAAAACCTCTTCATGGGACATGTGTTTTCATAATGACCATGAACACCACATTTAAAACATTCAATTGATTCATCAGAAAGAACTTTTTCCCCTTTCCTCGAGTCAACTGGATGCTTCCTTTCTACACGACAGGTTCTTGCTTTATGAACTTCATTTCCACATCTATAGCATATTTCTGTCCGTTTGAAACATTTTCTTAGGTGTTTCTTTCCACATCTTTGACACGTGGGTTTTTTAACACACTTACCTTTATGATTATTACCTGTAGTTCCATAGGGATTTGTTTCTCTCATATATGATTCCTTATAGAAATCACCAAGGTTTAGGTGGTCAATCATAACTCCAGATAGATGGTTGAGGATAAACACAAGAGTTCTCATTACAGCTCCCATATCATTCAGTTTCTCACTCAGAAAACTGTCACAGTTTCCTTCACATCCACCGTTACATTGGTGCCTGCTAGATCCATCCATTTACTAAAACCAAAAAGGGTCAGTGCGAGTATAACAACAAAACCACCATGTATTAATGAGGAAGAGAAACACTTAGATATTCTTACTCATTCACTTTATCTAAAACTAGGACTCTGTCTGAAATCCTAACCATTATGCTAATGTCACTTATGCTTAAAGAATACCCTAACCTCTAAAGTTATCTAAACCGACCTTTGATACCAACTATAAGGCCCCAACCTTAAACCTTACTTAAAATTGAATTAAATGAATAATTCACATTGAGGATCTTTTCAGGTTTAGAGTTTTAGAGAATTAGGACATAACTATTACATCTCAAAAGATTACAAAGTAGTCTCTTCTACTAAATTTCCATAAAATAAAAACTCTTAAAAAGAAACATGTATAGTTTCATGTTTTAGGTTGCATGACTTTCCCTTGATCCCATCCTTGACCCTATTCCATGCCATGTCCTGTGAAAAACATTTCAAAAACTTGGGATGAGCATAAAAACTCAGTAAGGGATACACAAAGAATAAAAACTGTTAGTTTATGAAAACAAAAAGTAAACCATGTATACTTTATCAAAGTAATTCTTTTCACCATTATGAAGTAGTAAAAACTCTTCACTGAATAAAATATCATTACTTACCTTTTTGTAACCAAAGGATTGCCATAAAACCCATATAAAGAACACATAACATATATAAAGGTAACTTGGGACATAAACATACTTTAGTGGAATAACCATACAGTCGACTCCCACACATATCACTTAATGGAATAGCCATACGGCCAATTTCCATACATACTTAATGGAATAGACATACGGCTGACTTCCATACCCAATGCATTGGAGGTTATAACGTAACCACCCGTCCTGGTATTCATGGCACCAACCGTCATAATGTCCAAGTACCATTATAAAATCATAACACATAAAACCAACATAAATGAATGATAACATTTCCAAATTTCAATCACAATATATCATTTAAATAGATTGACATAATATAATCCTTTATCAAAAACATTTTCAATACCGAAATACAAAAAAAAGTATATGGTATTTATTTTATTTTAAAAACATTTTGGCTTGTTGAGGAAGCCAAAGTCAAATAATACTTGCGGCGGCGGAAAAGGCCGTTGTCACCACGTACGTTAAAAGAAACATTCCTTTTTTTCGTTTTGTAAAACGCTTCGTAGAAAAAGATTCCTTTTGAATAAAAGTAAAAGTCAAAGGGTTTTATACATCGTATAAAAGAAATTTGTGTATAAAACTAAATATGCCTCAATGAAAAGAGATTGAGACGAAGTCCCTTACAAAGATGTTATCCTTGGTTTGAGGATAAATCAATTACATAATTATGTGTGACAAACGAATACACCAAATATAAGTGGATATTAATTGTAAAAAAATCAGAGTTAATTCACACATATTCATAGAACAACATATTCAAGGAGTACAAGTATATCCCAAAGAATCAAATTTGGGCTAAGAAGTTCCCTTGCAAAAATTTGACAGCCTAACGGCGTCACTTCAAAAATTCAGAAAATGAGTTGATGAGAGATAAAAAGGGGATGTCATCACTTGGACATAAAATTTACATTAATCAGGATATATAAGAACATATCCCAACATAATAGTATGTTAATTAAAAGACATAACAAACGAAGTCTTTTAAAAAGAGGAGGGTGAAAGGTTCCCTTACCAACTTGGGTAACTTTCGAAAAGTACACCCCATTGAAGAAGTGTCATACAATGAATATGTAAATACCCATAAATGGAATTATATTAAAAAAGGAGTGTAATAGTGGGAAGTACATAAACCACTCAAAGGAAATTGTGGCAAATGTAGCATAAATCTCACGGGAATGAAAGTGGGATGAAAAATCTCTTACGAAAACTCGGCAGCCTAACAGCGCCACTTAAAACTTCCAAAATGGATTGATGAGAGTAAATAGGGTCTCTCATCAAATCAACATAAAGTTTACAGAAAGAGGAATATAAAATAACATCCCAATAACAAGAAAGATGAGCTTTAGAAGGAATGACAAAAAAGAGTGTACTAAAAAAAAGAGAGGAGTAAGATCCCTTACCTCGGGTCCGACTTGACTCGATCGTTCTTTAACGTACTGAATAATAAACTTGAGTTAATTTCTACTTGATTAATAAAATTTTTAAAGTTCATTATTCCTTCTATATCACTTATTGTCATGTTATAAACATTATTTAACCATTTAAGTTAATAATGTTTGTTTTGTCGATATTTGGTTCTTAAGTCGAAAATGGACTTCTTACAATTACATGTTGTTCGTGTGGTCAAAGGTTCTTTATATCCAGAATGAAATTCCTGATTTGGATAGCATATATATCATATATATCCAGCATATACATGTATTTATAATATTACATAATCATTTAGAGGTAAGAAATGAAATGCTCCGTTCATGGAGACGGTAAGCCGTACATACGCATGAACGCTACTTTCATTTCTATCTCATAATTTAATGGAAGTAAATAATAATTATATAGAGGTATATTATAATTCCAGTATAACATCATATATAATAACTTTAAATCCATCCTTTATACGTCCCACATATGGCATTAACGAATCACATCACTTTGAGGGGGCGGTAGTCGGCACTTCCTTAAATGAAGATATCGCGTATACCCATAATGGAAGCCATAATGGTAAGACAAAAATGAAAAATACAGAAGCTTAAGTAAAACATAAAAATATTATATATCATATATAAATATAGTGAGATCTTAATGGCCACCTTTGAAGGTGTTATATGAGTGTTGAACAATCATCGTTTCGTGAGGCAGAAATTCACAATCCACGGAAACCGTATGTTCTTTAACCATTAAATGTAGGTGTGTGTAAGTGTAGCTCGAATCCTTCTTATAAAAACATCCTAGTATATTGAAGATACTGGAGTTGTTACAAAAAAAATTAATAAAAAGAGTTTAGGGGGTTGGAGAAGCAAAATAAAACAAATGAACAGGAGAGAATGAATTACCTTTAAAAGTGTAACTCCTTTTGATTTGAGCCTAAAGGATTCTTTTGAAAGGATTATTCCCAAAGGGAATCCTCTAGGATGAGGAGAGGGATGTGGAGAGAGTAAATGGTCAGGGGATTTCCGATCCAAAGGCTTTATTAGTGTGTGAAATGAGGTAGAGGTGGGGGCCTTTTATAAGAGGAGAGGAGGGGCACTTTTGGAAATCATGAAACTATTATTTTATTTTCAAAAGTGTTTCGCATTTCTAAGGTCCCACATTGATATATTTCGAAGATAAGATGATAAGGCTTCTATTTATTTCCATCCAATAGGTTTTGGACATGTTTAGGTTTTAGATATTACATTATCTTTCCATTTTATTTAAATCGTTAAATAATGAAGTCATCGCTGTATCATCATGATGTCATAAAAAATTTAATTTATTTATAGTCTAAAAATTATAAAAAAATACTATGATGTAGAAAATCTTTTTATAATTATAATTAATATTTATAATCAAAAATATGATTAGTATAACCCCTTTTAATATTTTTTTTAGTAAAATAATTTATGTTAGTGTCATTTTCACCTTTATTTAAAAAAAGGCATTAAAGTCATTATCTCACCCAAGTGGCTCCATGGGGTCCCCTGAATCGACACATGGGTTGTCTTGGTCGGCCATGAAACAACCAATAGGGTTAGGACATGTGTCAAGCTCATCTCATTTTATTAAAGCATTATTATTACCTTAAACTACACTAATTACCACTAATCGCGATTAATAACTTAATAAGTTACTATTCACCAAAAAATTATTTTTATCCCATTGAACCACATTTTACTTCTTAATGACAACCATGTATGTCGGATTTTTGAAAATCAAAACACAATGATGGCAAAATTTCATTTAAATAGAAAATCAGTTTTTATAAGTACAACTTAGTGGTTTCAGTATTCATCAAAAATTGAAGTTTTTCAGAAAATTACCAAAAATTCACCCTAAGCTATATTTGATATTACGAATTAAAAAATGAAGTCTATTTTACAAAATTCAAAACATATATGTCACATAATTTAATTTAATAATTAATTCCCACTGTCAGAGCAAATAGCGTGTTTTTATGAAACAATAAGTATCAAAAGATTGACACTAGTTTAAGTCCGATTTCAAAGTGAAATTAATTCCAACAACCACTATTGGATTTAATGGTAAAAATATTTTCTAATTTCACTTTAAAAACAATTAAAATGATAATCTAATCATATAAATAAATTAGTTTAAAAAGAGGTTTTGAATTAAAATACAACATTTTACACTATTCATTAAAAAAATGAACTTTATCGGAAAAATACCAAAAATTTACACGAAGTAAAATTTGATGTCCCAATTCTAAAGAAGAGTTCTATTTTGGTCCCAAAGAATTTATAAGAGTGATCAAAACTATATTTACTGACAGTTCTCCATCAGAAGGCGATAAGTGAACCTTTAGTGAAAATTAGGGTATAAAAGCCTAAAATTGAATTCTTTCCATATTTTAAGCCTTTGGATAAATGTAAAAACATTTAAAAACATATATAATCATATTTTAGTTATTTCTATCCATTCCCGCCAATACAATGGCTACATGTTAACTTCCATTTAAAATAATATTATTTTATTATTAGAGGACAACATAAGATTCCCAAGAAACTCGTTGTTGCGTATTGGGTACGCCATCGAGCATTGATTCCCCTTTAAAGTAATATTAATATTTGATTCAAAAGTATGGATAAACATAAAGATTTCATATTCTTTATTTACCTGGGGTGTTACAATTTGGGATCACAAAATATATAAATAAATATTTCTCATTCATCAATTACCATATTTTAGAGAAATATTTATCATCAATCAAGCCTAACAGCACTATAGGTGTAACCCCAAGGGGGGTTTGAATAACAGGTAAAGATCCAAACTAAGAGTTTTGGTTTTATTTGTAGTTATTCCTCCATAAAATCATCAAAAACCATGTTAGAATAATAAAATTAATATATTATATATAATAATATGTTAAAAATATAAATGGATTTGTCTATATCTATATAGAAACATAGTACAAGCATATGAGTGGACTACCACCCCTATAATGGGATGTGTTTTTCCCCAACCACAACCTACCATAATTGGTAATACTGGAATGTTTAATATATATATATGTATATGACATTCATGAATCATTTTTAACTCTTAAAATATAATTTATCATCAAGATTCCTTCAATTCCATCAATTGAAATTTATAATTTTGTTCAAAACTACGTGTGGATTAACCACCACTATAAAGCATTATGATTTATTTTTCATCACTAAATTTTCCTGATGATATATATAACTCTATTTAATAAAATAATATTTTAATTAAATTATAATGATCAATATATATTATATAAATAATATATATCTTTTTT
This sequence comes from Viscum album, assembly GCA_963277665.1. NCBI lineage: Eukaryota > Viridiplantae > Streptophyta > Magnoliopsida > Santalales > Viscaceae > Viscum > Viscum album. Next base: position 1,706,774,586 of record OY728165.1, on the reverse strand, counting down.
CCATCATGAACACTCTAAAATGAAAATTTTACTTATTCATATGTATGACGACCCCTCAATTTTATTGTAACATTAGTCATTTTATGTAAAAATTTCATTGTTTAAATTAAATGTACAATTGATTTATAAAAAAAATTATTCATAATTATTATTCTATAGAACCTATGATATAATCTATTTAAACACATTCAACATACAAAATTCATTTTGGAATTTTGATCCAAATATTAACCAAAAATTATACTAGAATTTAATTGATTATGTAAATAAATATAACATTTTAAAAAAGAAAAATATGAGAATAATAAAACTAGAAATATTTCAAAATAATGAAAATAAATAAAATGTGTTTTTTATTCTAAAAAATAATGGATGTGTTTGAACAGTCATACATTAGATATGGGACACTTCACATTCAACAACTCATTTTATTTTATTTAAACGAATTAATTTGAAAATATTTATCTCCCAAGTTAATATTCATTAAATTCTCTTATTGATGTGTTTATGTTGAAATTAATGAATTATAAAGAACACATTTTACATTATTATAATAGTTTGGAAATTGAATATATTAATCGAAATTTTAGAATTTCATTACATAAAGTGAAAAAAATGTTTAAATTTAATATATATGATGTCATAGGATTTTACTACTGTAAAAAAATTATTTTATATTTATATTCCTTTATATGCATCTAATTTTAAATCAATGAAAAACCTTCTTACCTGTGTTCTAGTTATTTTTGTTTTTAATATTTGTTTTTAGAATAAAATGGAATTTTAATATATGAATGTATTTTTCACACGGTATTTGAAGATTTTTTCAATTGTTAATGTTTGAATGTGCATGATTAAAATATTTTATTCATGATAAAGCCATTTTATATTATTGAAGATTATGGGAGATCCCTATATTGATCTCAAATTCCTCTTTTAATGATTATGTACTCCACGTATTTATATTTGATGTTGACCATAATGGCAGTTTACATTTGTACAGGTTCTTGTAAGTTTACTATAAAGATAATACCCCAAAGACCCTTCGTGAAACATTTATTCATTATACTATATTATGGATATTTTTTTTTAATATTAAGATAATTACATTTTTTAAATGGAATAATTATTCCATTTTTGAGTAAAATGTATGTTTTTAGGAAATTAGTTATGACAGTTTCTCAAGTTTTTTAAGAAACACTCAAGATTATGATATTGATAATATGTCTACAAATATATTTTTTATAAAATAAAAAGGGTAGTAAATATAAATTTGTTTGTATATGAATTCTTATGGGATCACAATGGCTCTTGTGATTAAGGAACTCTCATTTTATGATCACTTCGTACTAAAATAGACTAATTGGTGTCTTTATTCTTCAAATTAACTCAATGTGATACTTTATCAACCCACATTTTATATATTTTTATATTATTAAAGGTTTAATGAGAATAAAAAATACATCACGTTTAAAATCATAAATATTTTTTATTAAAATAAAAAAAAACATTTTAAATAATTTTTATTGTAGACATAAATGCATACTATGATGTACAATCCAACAGTATGTTTAAGGGTATTTTATATAGAATTTTTAGTCTAATTATAAAAATATATAAAAATGATTCATATATAAGTAAATGAATTCACAACTAAAAATTCAATATATGTCGTGTTTTATGTTTGGGTCCTTATAAATTGTATTAAAGGAATGTTTAGATAATTTTTTAGGCAAGGATAATGAATGTGAATACACTTAGGGGATTCCAATTCATGGTTATAATTGAATATAAATACTACCATGTTGCTTCATTATAACTATGTATTTCTAGAATTGATTTATATAGAGTAAACACATAGTAGAATTAGAAATACACAGAGAGGGAAATGTCCTTTAACATCATGAACATATAGAGGTTGTAATTGGAAGACTATAAATTTTAATATAATGACTAATTTGTAATATTATATAATTTCTATTGAAATCCATAGACGAGATCAATAGTGTCCACTGTAGTAGAACATATCTATAGTGGAACATATCATGAAAAAACACCACACTACATTTAGTAGTTCTAATAACCCTATATTATTTAAGTGATGGATAATTGCCCAATAACTGATATTCATGGTCTTGCATTGTTAAGAGAAACAGAAGAAAACTCTTTCAATATATCATTGTGATGATTATCTTGAGAAAATATTGACAACGGTTTTTAATTATATTGATAAATAATATATTGATACTATCTAATACTACCTTAAAATGTTAAATTAGTGACATTATAAAACATCCCTATTTCATTTACTATGGATTATAAAAAATATAGGGAAATGAGTTCTCAATAATTTAGTGAAATTTATCGACATCACTAATTTATTGATGTTTATAAATATCTATAATTAGTGAAACCCCATTTCATGCATTTATTATAAATGTACGTAAATCACACCACGTTTCACAATGTCTTTTATATAATGTTGGTACCTATTTTTTTGAAATTAATGTTTTTCTCCATGTTTTTTACAATAAAATATTTTTCTACTTCACCCCACAAGCCTCACCACCTCTTCCAGCACATAGTCCAACCTCCACCTATAAGACAAGGACAATCCACCCCTACATGCCCTATATATAGATACCATGCACGATTGGGGAACCCAAGCAGGAAATCGGAATCCACAACAAATCAAACACAACACCTCCAACCTCAAACTCAAATCCCAGACCGACTCACATATTATAGATCTATGTATATTATTGTATTATATATATATATATATTTCCGTACCAAAAAATTTAATATAATTTATATTATATATATATATATCAATATATATAGTTATATATTTCTATTTGTATATATATTATATGTATTTATTTTATGTTTATGTATATATATTTGTGATTATATTATATTATACTAATATATGTTTATATGTCACTCTTTTGTATCATATATATGTTTTTATTTTATATATATTCATATATTTTATATTATATGTTCATATTATATGTTTATATTTTACGTTTATATTATATATATATATATAATATGTTTATATTCATATATATATGTTTATAAATACATATATATGTTTATAATTATAAATAAATATATTTATATATATAAGTCGACACATTTAAAAAAATTGTAATAATGTCTCTAAAATATCCATGTTTTCATTAAAACATGAGTAAATTTAAAATATATATCTACTTATATATAAATATATGTTTTCATATATATTTTTATATTTATATATAAGTGTTTTTTTGTTTATATATTTCTAAAAACATATCAATTTGTATTTCTTTTTATATGTATGTTTCTTTCTATAATGTCCCGATCTAGGAGGAACTAAACAATTCCCAATGCATTTGGGTCACATGGACTTTAACATGCCTCCCTGAATAGCAGAAGCATCCAAATAGAGGTGACACGAATTAATAGTATGTTGGGGAGACAATACTCTCATGATCAGAGTAACATAGCAATAATACAAGTAAATAAAACGGTGGAAGCTTAATATCAACTAATAAAACTAAATATAAATCATGGTATTAGTAGTAATAAACCCTGATAAAGGTTGTATCATTTACAAATTATGACTATGTAATTTTTTAGTACACAATGGTATGAAATATGTGGAAACATGCATATATTACAATATAGGTATGAAAAGTAAGAAAATAATACAAACTATCAACAGATAACATCAAGATCCATAGAAATGTCTTGTGGACCCTACTCCTATGAACAATCAATCAAGAATCATAAAGAAGGATATTTACCCATTATATTCATATATCTGTGTAGTCTATTCTGATACCAAAAGGTAGCCCAAATGGGACTATACCAAAGAAAATGAATAGTTCATTGGGGACCTCCAAATCATGGGTCTACAACCAATTGAAGAAAAAGAAAAAGAGTAATGGTTATATGATTTCATGTGAAATAATGTTGTTTTACCCACCATTAAAGAGGATATATGGTTTTGTTACATATTTATCCGAAAACACGTGATGACCATGACCTTCTTGGTGTCCCAACAATAACCTCCACAAGGTCCGAACACATGGTTAGACAAACCGTGTACAACAATGATATTTACCTATGTAATAAAGTCTCCTTCATTTTCATAGTATTGTGGCTTAGGTCACATGATTATGGGATTATTTTTGGAACTCTTCTTCTTATTGACCACCCATTAAGGATTGCAAAAACCATGTAAAATGTGATGCAAATTTTATAATAACAATGCGGCATAGTTGATTCTTTGATTCTGTAGGCTTTTAGGATCAAAACAAGCTATTTACACCCTTTTTTCCCTTCATAACCTCAATAGGGATTAATATTATGTCAAAAAATAACTAAACCCAAATTAAAAAGATCAATACCTCATAGAATAATCAAGGAACTTACAATATCTCCATATAAAGAAACCTCATCCCTGAGTATCCCGTAATGGTGGTAAAACATCTGAAAAGTGTTCCAGTCATTGCACGCATACATCTTTCTATCTCTACCATGTCATTTCCTACACACCTTCAATCTACCATAATTCCCTATTAGATGAAAATGACATTCCTGAAAGTGATTTCCTGATCATATAAATGATATTTCTAGGATTCTTCTTTAAGGTTGCTGGATCCCACAAACAACCCTCATCAAGGTGAATATTATGAGATCTGACATGGTGATAATGAACTGGATGAGATATGTGTAATACATCATACATAGATCATGAAAAATGTGGTAAATGCAACCAATATGCTTCTAAATAAATCATTAGTGAATCTTTAAATTCCTCATGTAATTAGTTGAAACCATACTGAATATTTGAATCCATCTACTCCCCAACCTCATTGAGATATGTAAAAATACCCAATACCTAACCCTGAATAATAGAGGTCATTGACGATGATCATCATAAAATTTTGGTATAGACTGAGTTATATTAATCTATTTTCTGCCCAACTAGACCTATCCTAGTGCCTCCTAAACATAAAGTGGTCTAAGAAGTGGTTCTTCCCCTGCCTCTGACTAGTACATGGGAGATTGGTAATTCCTAACAATAGAATCCTCATAGGGTTCTATATGATTAGTCTCATGGTAGATATTATTGTATTATCATTGAACATAGGGAATATTACTCTCCATAAAACCACTAAGATATGGGAAACATGTGTGACTCTTTTCCTCTAGTACATGGATTGTGTATATTGATTGTTCCTTATTCTAAGGTTAGTAGGACATGATCACAATCACTTGTGTTCCACGACCCTCCGTTCGACATTCAAAAAATGATATTGGAATATGAAATCCAATTCTCATAAAACATTATAGGTTAGACAATTAAGGATCATAATCTCAAGAATTTAAATTCGCATATGTTTATATACAAAGAAGGTCTCCTTTTTATGCTAGAAATGGGCGACCTTCATGATGATTTCCACAACGTACCATACAAAATTAGTAGCTCAGGTTATCCTGGTTATCCCAATAATGAAATAAATGGAAACTACAACCCATTTTCAATCAATAATTCATAACTACTATAAATTCTCTATTGTTTGTTGGTTTTCGTTCTTCACCTACAGAAAAGTAAAACACATATTAAAAAACCAGCTAAATCTAATTTCATAAATGGCCACAAATACTGGTTGCATAAATATGGATACAACATGGTGACATTAGGATGAACATCCCATGTGTTCGCATTATAATATAATATCATATCCTCATGTATTTCTAATAGAAACAAAACCCAACTATTAAAATGAATAGTGTAATCCTACCCAATTATCTATCCATGTGGCGGTTCTTCACCTAACACATTGTCCCTTAGGATGAATCCCTCGTGATATGATGACATATTCATCCTTACCAACTTCACAAGTGTGCAAATCACTACTATGGATGATATAAAGTTATACATGTGGAAATCATATACATCCAAGGGTTCTTATAATGCAATTATAACAATTTTCATTCCATATTGGTTTCTTTAATGGATTTGGTCTATGTATTCTAACATAGTAAATCAGCTAATACATTTCCATTACCAATTATATAGGACAGCTAAAAATAAATTACCTAAATATACTCTCTAAAAATTCCAAGATTAAAAAACGTGGATATTACATAATTTTTTATGAATATTAACCACATTACAAAAGTAAATTGTAGAGGACTATAATAGTTTACTGTATTTGAAAATTGGAAAAAATTATTCGAATTAGGCGAAACATATTCATCATCACCAATAATGATATTCCATTTAGTACTCATACATAACACTGTTCATTATAACCTGGGGAAAGGAATCAAATTAATGGGTGATCTCATATTCTTAGTAGTTATAAATGTAATGGAGATAAATATGCATAATATGGGCATAATTGTATGAGAGCATGAGAAAATCATTTTACTGATATACCACGTATATCAATGATCATAATGTCAAGTCATGGTATTTTTATTGGTATTAAATAAAAATTAATCATAAGGTAATAATGGAGAACAATTCATGAAACAATTGCATAGGTAGAATACATATAATATTGGAATACATGTCATCATTAACAATTTCAGCAAGTGTATATTGAAACAGGTTTACTCATTATGTTACAGTCATGAAATCAAGCCTTGACATATTGTTATGGGCATGCAACCGGGTCATTTCTTAACATTGAGAACACCTAATAGTGATAAGTAATAAAATTTAGAACATGTAATATAATCCATATATAAACATATGGAAAAGAAACAAGGTCCACAAATGACATTGTGAACACATAATAAGGTTCACTCATAATATTGTGAACATGTAATGATGTCCACACATCAATAAATGGACATGAAACCAATTCCATGTATAAATGTTTGAACGCGTAATTAGGTTAACACATAAAATTTTGAAAATTTTATAAGTTTCACTCATAACATTGGGAACATGTAATCTAGAACACGTATTGTCGGTTATACCTTCTAGGAGGGACACACCAACATCACCAGTGTCATCCATTTCTAAATAGTAGACTAGGTTACACAATATTTCCATAGTGGATCATGAGTTTTGACTTGTTCCCACTATTATATTATTATATATAGATCATTTCCCAGTGAATTGGAGGGATATATAGGTCACACCCATCACATAACAAAATCATATCCACGTGGGCCAAAAGATAATAAATCATTCAACAAATCATTATCCATAAAAAATATTTTATCATGACATCACAACCTAATAATGAAATGAAATGGGTATCAAAGACATGTCTTCATATGATACCCTATAAAAACGAGATAGGATTCATAATCATCTATTCAATGACAACCCGTTGAAAATTTGTTTTTGTCATAAGTGTTTTATAATGGTATAACATATGGATGAGAAATGGGTCTCATAAATAAAATTCCATAAAAAATCATCGATATAAAAAATATGAATGGTATTTATGGATCATATCCTTATCAAGGAATAATTAACAACAACATGTGTCATATTTGATAGAAAATAACATTAAATGTTAATTTTAAAACATTTTCTAGTGGAAAAATATCATGACGCTTTGAAAACATCATTTTAAAAAAAGTCCAATTTTTAATCCGTTTTCTTTGACAATGAATCTTTAAACAAATAAAGGAATATTTTAAATAACTGAAAACCATCTTCTATTATAGAACTATAAATACATATAATGAAATAATTAAAACATGTAGAATAAATTTTTCATTGAAAACATTAAAAAGTATAAATAATTCGTGATTTTTTTTAAAATACTTAATATTTGAAATTCAATGTATAAAAAAATTACCACATTACGAGGAAAAAATATACAAACAAAAATCTAAACTCTAAAAGGATTTGTAAAGTAAATTATGGTCTTGATAATCTGTAAATCTATACATGCTGAGCTTTACTTTAGCACCATAAAATGATTTGAAAGGTTCTTTAACTAGAAAAAAAAAGATGATTCCTTTTAAAACAATAATTTGAAAGATAAAAAATTGATATATATATATATATATTAAAATAATATATTAATATGATGACATTTTTTAAGATAATTTTAGAAATCGTGGGATTGAATGAATATAGATTTCTAACTGAAGAGAAATAAATTCACATTTTCATTAAAAAAACTTCTCAATTACCATAAGTACCTAAGAATGGAAAAATTGGACAAATAAATTATGCTATCATGAAAAACCATAAGGGGATAAAACAATTAATTATTCATTAATGGATGAATAATAAAAAACAATTATAAGAAATGATGAATATAATGTAATAAAATATTACCAGTTTGGTACCTTTGAAACAAAATACCCATGTAAAAAAACCATTACATTAACCCTAAAATATAATGAAAATAATATGAGTTATGTCATGACATGTAAAATGGTATTATATACAGCTGGTTGAAGGATATTTGTGCATCACAAAACATGTGTCTCAAATAAAGAAAAATTGATAAAATATTACTTTACCAATTTGATAAATATGAAACCATAAACCCCATGAAAGATTGATCATAAAATGAAAAAGTAAATACCCATATATTTATTGATTAGTATTTTGTAATATATTCATGGGAAATATATACACCACATAAAATAAACTAGTGTTGAGTATGTCATAAGTATCATAGAAATAAAAGGGAGACTAGAAACTCATTTACTTTATGTGTAGCTTTTGAATCTTGATCCTTATTAAATAATAAAATTATGAAAAACATTTAATATCATTAAATAAAGTATATTAATCATATAAAATGTTATATGGTTTTATATACACCACATAAATGAAACGAGTGGTGAATATGGCATGTATCTCACAGATATAAAAAATTGAGATGAGAAAAGACTAAACTAAAGTCTTTATTTTCTTATTATATGATAAACCCCCATTTTTAATTTATTTTATATTAATATACATATAAAAAATAAATTTATATATCTAAAACCATTTATTACATTATTATGATGTCATATTTCAATTTTTTAACAATCCCTTTTTAATGTTTGGTTTCTAGTAATATCTGCTTTATTTATCAAATATGTTTGGACTAGCTATTATTGATCATATTACACAGACTGTGATTTAGTTATTTCTATAATTAAAAACATTACTTATATATATTATTCATTATATATGTATTTATAATAATTTATAAAATAATAATTTATGAAACAAATTATGTCATTTGTGGGGAGTTTAGGTCGAATGTTAAAATAAACGATGTTTTAATTTTCATCAAATACGGAATAAAAGAATATAAATGAGACATATATATATTATCATCATAGTTTAATTCTTATTTTAAAAATAAAACATACTTTTACTAAAACTGTCATTAATACATTTCATGTAATGTTTGAAGAAATCACATTCCTTTAATGAGGAGGTAGTCCACATGTCCACAAGCGAAGTTATCGTATTCCCAAAAAATGGAAGGAAATAAATTATGTGTAGTATAAAAATTTCAAAACAATAAATATATCATAAATATAACTTGTAACATATAAAAATATTAATTATGTATCTATTCCCAAACAGGATAGTTGGTAATGGATTAACCAGCGACATCATTTCATGTGGTCGTAGTTCACTATAAACATAATAAATGAATATATTTTCCAATTTATGGATATGTGTGTCACGGTAGGTTATACCCCTAACATATAAATAGATGTGTTTATTTAGTATACATAGGTTAATATATTATCAGGTAATTATAAGAATTTAATGGGTGGAAAAAGACATTAAATAAGTGTGTTCATCAATGAATGTTACCTATTCATTGGGTAACTCCTTTTGGTTCGAGGAAAAGGGATTACATGGATTTATTTCTTCTAAAATTTGGGATTATAGGGTTATAATATGGCTTTTATGATCTTATTTGTGTGTTTTTTTATGAGACAATGTTATTTATAGTTGTGAATAGTCGGGGGGTCGTTCTTTTTCATTATGGAGGATTGGTATTGTTGTAAATAAAAAAATGTAAACCCTATGGTGAGGTATCCCATACATAATATGTTTCCAATAATGGATAAAATTCTAGAAAATGGAGTATATTGGTGAAATATGGCCAGAAAATATCGTTTTTAAATTTATATATGTTATTAGTCCTATTTGGATAATTTTTAACAACTAAGTAAACTCTTGTTTACATAATAATTTTAATTAATTTTATTGAATTTCACTAATAATAATGGTCAAAAATTTCTTTAACTAATTAGAAATTAGAAATTATTATAATTTAAAATAAGAAATCCATTTTACAAATTTTAATCACATAAGAGGCAAAAAATAATGAAAAATTAATTCTTTAGATGTCTCACTAATGTGTGTTTTTATGGGGAAAATGTTTAAATGATTTAAATTTATATAAATATAATTTATATATGATTATTATTTAAGAAGTCTACCAAATGAACTCATTAATTTTCGTAACACAAGAAAAACATTGTGTTTTATTTACCCCAATATAATTTATGTTTTTCAAGTAGTGAAATCTTCACATGTGGTGGCATGTAATAAAAGACTAACATAATTCGTTAAAATAAAAAAAATATTTAATGTTGCATGAAATAAAAAATATTTAAAAAATAAATTACATTGGAAAAAATATATCACAAAATCTCAAGGTGTTAAATTCAACCCCTAAAAAATTGAATTTCACCCTCTAAATTTCTTTAGGTCATCAATTGATCAATACATTGATTTTCCATTCATATAAACCCACATCCTAAAAATGATTACTAAAAATTCATTTAAAAAAAGAATATTTGGACCACAATAGTTACCTAATGTAACACATAACTAGGTTTTCACCTAGGAGAACATAGTCAGGGAGTGAATATTTGGACTAGATCAAAAGATTGCATATTTATAAATTTTATCTGAGGTCATTGATCACAATAAATTGAATGATTAATGGTATTTTAATGGACTTAACGCCGTAATATTTTTGACAAATAATACCATCAAATCATTTGAAACGATGGTATTAGGATAACTCTACTTCAATATCCATTTTATAAGAGTTGAGTTATGATTTATCTATAATGACCCACTAATTCTCATTGTATTGAGAGTAAAATTATTCATTACTAGGCCTTAAAAGACAACCCTGAGATGTCAATGTCTTTAAAAAAATGATGAAGGATTTTAAGGCATGTGGGGGATTATTTACCCCTTAATATTTAAAAACCAAAAAACAGAAAACCACCCACAAAAATCTCACTATATGATTCATGAAATAAAGTATGATATCTCAAATAATTCCATTTAAAATAACCAACCATGGTATGAAGCAATGGAAGACAAAACAACACTCAAATAAATAGTTGAAAGACAACAAATATACTCCATGTTGACAACAAGACTCCATGATCCACAAGATTCATGCTCCAACATCACCAAGAAGTCCAAATTATCACAACATGGTGCTAAAGTAGTGTGATTCATTACCTTTTCCCATTTCCTAGAAGGTAGCATCTTAAAAAATCACCAAAGTTCAAAACCATGGGTGATTATTAAACTCAGTAGGTTTTTATTAATGGAATACCTAGTCACTCCATTTGGATAGAACATTTATCACATTATATAAACGATTTTATATGAAAAAAATTACCAAAATAGTTTATAACCAAATATAAATATGTTCTAAAATCCATTATATCCCAATGTTAAAATTTTAAATGAAACTAATTTTCCGAAATATAGTTTCCAGAAATAAATAATCAAGGTATATAATGAAATTCTAATTATTGTTTTTTCATTTTCATTATATAGTTCACAACACACCCACACTTTCATGCATCATTTGAGAGTTCCATACTCATGAGTGGTCTCTTTTCCAATTAATTGTTATCCTACTAACAATATCCCATGATCTAGAATCACATACCTTTTACCCTAATGGTACTCATTTATTAATCAAGGCCTATTAAGCATGATCTCACACTAACACCAACTATTCCAAATATGTCCATTACAAAAATAAATACATTCTATAAAACTGAACTTTTATTGGAAACCACATCACATCCAATTTCAAAGAAACATTTCATTTCAATTAAACTATCACCTTTTTTGAAAATATCTAATCAATTCATGTTCTAACATAATTAAAAAATCCCAATTTTGAGATCTGTGTTTTAAAACCATGAACCAAATCACTCATTAAAAATCCAAAATTTTCCATATTTCACAATCTGTCACTCAAGAAGGTTTCCCACAAGTATTCAACAACCAAATAAAAACCAATTCTGTAGAATAAATTAAATTTTAAATAATTACAATCAATTCTAGTAATAGGTGTCAATATTGAATCCACCTACCTTGATGGTTTTTGACGAAACCCAACAAAGGGCGAAGAACAGTCACAATAAACGGGTTGATTCTTCAATGAAATAGACTTATATTAGTTATCCTATCAACAACAAATCCAAATATCATATTATTTCAAAAGAAATATATTTCTACTGATAATGGGCATATTTCATAGAACCAAGATGGGATGAGAAGTGTATCTAATAGAACACTTACTCGAGAGAGACCTACTATATATGCAATGTAGATCTAAAATGGATCGGATCAATATTGAAAAAGGAGTTCCTATAAAAATAACCCATAGTGAGTATAGGTTTTAGATAAAGGAGGTATAAAAAGAATACACCTAGCAGAACAACCAAACGTGTGACTTTAAGCTGGGTTCAGGTTGGCTCACAACGTGTACCCCATGGTCACAATGTAAAGTCCACACTGGATAAGTATATTGAAAAAATAATCGCCTCCTATTTCAAAACATTATTAAAACACTACACAATGTGTAACTCAGGTTCACGACATATACCAGATCATGGGATGACCCCGAAATCATGACATTACAACATCCCCAAGTACACAGCCTGTACCTATCCTGAAACCTAGAGTTAACCCTTGAAAACTGATTTTAAGGATTTTTAAACAAAAGAGTCCTTAGAGAAAGGGGAATCATACCTGATCCATGTAACATGATTCATCAAAGCAGAAACTGGGGTACTACATTATCCCAACAATTTGTCTTTCCATCACTAGTAAGTAGAAAACCCTCACTAGTCTAAAAGAGTTCATGCCATTGCACATTCATTTCCTTCTCACGTCCCCAAGTCTCTTATTGAATATGACCACGATTCCATAAAACATGCACCAGACTGATGATTTTTTACACAATAAATTATCTTTCCTATCCACAATTTACACCGATATATTTGTCAATGAATCATATGGCACTAGGTCAACAGTATCTGATCCGATCCCATTTTCTGGATCATGTTCATACAATTTCAATTGGGGTGCATGAGACACATTATGTACCGAACTGATGTGTGGTGGTAATATGAGGTGATATTTCACCACTCTTACCCAATACATTTTCTCAAAATGTCCTATTTATTGAAGAGTTAACTTGCCCTGCATCCAAAAATGAAAATTTACATGACTTGGAGATATCATAAAGAACAGATGATAACCCACGGTGAACGACAACTGTCTTTTAAAGTGATATGCATATGATTCCTAATGAATCTAATCCATCTATATCCACTTTATAATCAAATAGATATTATCTATTGTTTCATGTACAAGGATTAAACCAACTACTAATATCTCACCCATTTCGACCCAATAAATTGGAGAACGACAAGGATGCATATATAATTATTAGAACGGAGCCATATATATAATGGCCTAATAGTTGTGATTGTATGATATCTCCACCATGGGAATATGGTCATCACATGAGCCAAAAAAATCCATTACACATGCCTGAAACATGTTTTTGAACGTTTGAATCGTCATCTCAAACTGGTTATCTATCTGATGATGATATTTCGTGCTCATAATCAATTTAGTTTCAATTGTTTTTATAAGGATTTATAAAAATGAGATGTGAACATTTGATCTATATCATACATGATTGAAATTGGTACTCCAAACCTCTACACCAATTCATTGATATAAATTTTGGTAGATCCTCCACCGTAGGAGTTTCATGAATAGGGATGAAATGGGTCAACATCATAAGCTGATCCACAATCAACGAAATGAAATCGTGTTTCCAAAACATTATTAAAAGTCATATAAAACAATACATCACTATCTGCTCCCATATACAAACTAGTATAGGTAATGACTTTAATATACATATAGGTCTCTTATGCTCTGCATGAACTTGCTGACACAGTAAGATTTTGCGAGATGAACTCTTCCACCTTCCTTTCCATGTTGCTCCACCAAAACTATGCATTCAAAACCATATACATCTTCTTTGTGCAAGAATGTACACACCATATTGAATGCTGGTAATATTGAAGTAGTTGTTTCTGACAATACATAGGTACAACCATCTAATATTTGGAACATGAAAATGAACATCCATCAAGATTCCAACACTCAATTGTTTCCCCACCATAGAGTTTTGAACATATAAATAGGATTCAGACATCACATGTTTGTGCCTCTTTGACCACATTTTTCAAATCTGGAAAAAAAGCATAGCTGAAAATAAAATGGAAATGTCACATCAGTCTTCATAGCCTAAATGTGTGTTGGTTAGGACCAACATCAACCTCTATTCATCTTATGCTTTATTCTCTGACTGAGCACCAAAATTCATTCTCTATGCATCTATCACTGGATAACCCTTTTCATGGTGCATACATCAAGTCAAATTCAAACATCTAAAGACACTAAATCCATATCATTTTCCTCAAATTCAAATCTCATTGTGAGACAATTTGATTCAAGATTTTATTATCTGTAGACATAGTGAATTTCTCACCAAAGAGATAATTTCGCCATGTTTTCAATGCTTACATGACTACAGCTAACTCCAAATCACATGGTGTGTAATTATTCTCATGCACCCTTAACTACCTTGAACCATAGTAAAACACATGGTCTCCTTTCATGAGAATAAAAACCATCCCTTATCCGGGTGCTATGCAGTACACCACATACCTCTATATTGATTCTGAAAAAAAAATAAAGATAGGAGCCAATGTAATATGAACATAAAACTTCTGGAAATACATTAGGAATTCCTTTTTCCATTGGAAGGGATTATTCTTCTTTGTTGGAGATTTAATTATAGAATCTAGTCATGCGATGTCACGCACAATGTGTCGTTAGTGTCCATGTTTCCCAAGAAAACTTCGTATCTCTTTGAAATTCTTCAATGGTTTCCATGACATTATAGATTCTATCTTTTATAGATTAATAGAAATGATTCTCTCAAAAATTCCATGGATGATAAAATGTACATCCTATATTAACAAATCACTCCTTGATGATTCGGTAGAAAAATAGTGATCTCGCATAATTTGTAACACTATTTCTAGGTCTTCCACATGGTCATCCCTTTCCTTTGAACACACAATGATTTAATACAAAAACACCACAATAAATGAATATAGATATCTATGAAATATCAGATTCATCAAATCCATGAAGACCACTGCTGCATTCATCATACCAAAAGACATGACTATATATCCGTAGTGTCTATATCTGCTTCTGAAAGCTGTATTTGTAATATCTTCTATTTGAACTCGCAAATGGTGATATCCAGATTTCAAGTAAATTTTAGAGAATCATTGAGTCACAATTAATTGATCAAATAGATCAAAAATACCTTTAATTGGGTACCTATTATTTATCGTAACATGGGTCAGCTTACGATAATCAAAACGCACCCAAAGAGTTCTCTCAATTTTCTTCACAAAAATGGATGATGATGCCTACAAAGATCAAATTTTCTGAATAAAACCCTTTCATTCTAAATCCTCAAACTACACTTTCAATTCTCATAACTTTGTTGGTTCTATCCTATAATATGGAAGGGAAATAGGACTTGTCCATGGAAAAAGATCTATCATAAACTTCACTTCCCTTAGAGGTGATAACCCTGAGATGTTTTTTGGAAAGTTATAAATTAATTGATCCACAACTATAGGAATAATATTTTCCTCAATATCATCCATTTATTCCAAAGTCAAATTTTCCATGTAATAAGAGATTGTTCCCACCGTTGCTGCCAAAAAGCTCATAGAACCTATCTTCACAACTCATTCTCCTCCCAAGAGATTGCCACTACCATTGTTTGTAATAAAAGTAACTATCCATTCATATTTTTTGTTGTGGGCCTTTTACATTGTAAACCAATCCATACCTATGATTACATCATAGAAATCCATGTCCAGTAATGGTAGTTCCTATATCATCTTAGCTCCATCAACAGTTATAGAATAAGCTCTACACAAAAACACTTGACATTCTCTTTCCTTGAGAGGATATTGAATTTTTAAAACAAAAGGATTCATTCCCAACATTAAACATAGAATATAAATATCACATGAAGAAATTAAATAATGCGCTTCACCCATATGAAAGAGCACATGAACAAGGGTAGAATTCAAAATAATAGTTCCTCTCACCGTAGATGGTCTAGCCTAATCATCGAAAATCATCTACTCTGATCTATAAAGTTTATTCATAACTTCACCTTTATCCTTAGTTTCTTACTGATATTTCCCTTCTTGAAGAGTAACTGTATTTATAGAATCACGATTGCTATCTATGATTTTCTGACAAGGATGATTCTATTGTCCTCAACCTGTCTAGGCATATGATACTTGCGATGCATGAGAAGTTTCTAGAGCATGTGAACCTGGATCACTGTGACAATAGCGCTGAAGATTCCCCATATCCTTGCAGTTATGGCATTATATAGATTGTGTTGTACAGTCTCTCTTTATGTGGTTAAGAAAACCACATTTAAAACTACATACCATACTATTAGGTCATGGAGGATGGTTCAATGATCCAGCTATCTATGTTGGACTACCACTTCCACCTAGCAAATAGCTGTCCAATTTCTATTTACTCCAAGAATTTAAGATCCAAATATTTCCTATTGGAATCATCATACATCCTCCTCTAGATCATGAGATATCACATTCATCCACAATAAATCTATTCACCATTGCTTTATAATCAGTAATACATAGCACTATAACCTTCTATCAAACCTCTTTCTTTAGACCTTATTGGAATATTCATTCCTTCAATGATGCACTTTCCACAACATCTGGTACATAGAGCACTAAATTCATGAATTTGGATGCATACTCTATGATTAATAGATTCTCTTGTTTTGGGATGAACAATCCTTCATTTTTTGGATCATGAACCTGTGATGATAGAAGTTTTTATAGACCAATTCCTCAAAATATTCCTATTTAAGGTCTTTATACAATTTTTTATGATCCACTAAATCCAACCAATGGCATGCAATATCCTAAATCATATATGTCTCTAGTATGACATTGATCTCTGATGGTGTTCCGATGAAATTGAATATACGGTTCATCATACTCAACCACACCTCAGTTTTTTCGAGTTCATTATCAAACCAGAAGTTAGGTGGATTGTACTTCATGAGCTGGATGGTATAATCCATAGGCCTTGGATCATTCCTTTGGTTCCCTGTGTCCACAGCTTGAAAATCCTAGACAATACTCAGAACCAGCGTGTGGTTCTCCTATGTTTCATGTGCTACCAAAATCTTCACAGCTTCTACAGGTTGGTTTCGACGACACCTACTAGGTTCAATTTTCTAAACCAACAACAAACTCCATCAATCTCACACTCTAGAAATATATGTATTAGCATTCCAAATTATATCACATCAACTATCACCACATTACATAAAAAAACCTTTCTCCATGTTCATCCATTTTTGAAAACATTCCACTTTCATTCTAAAAATTTGACCATTTTCAAAATACAATAAGTATTTCCATTTATAAAATAATTCATTTGCAAAAGAATTTCATACTTTTTAAAAAATCAACACTTTTAACAACATGAATCATTACTCAAGATTATGTATTGTTTCTAGTGGGAAGTCATTCTTCTACTATGCATGTCATGCTTGTCTCATTGTCTAAACCAATTATAATGAGGATTAAAAATCCTAGAAGTGTCTCAAAATACTTATGTAACTAAATATCTAGTAACTTGATGACCAAAATAAATGGGTTTTCTATATCCTTTTATGCTATAAATTTAACATTCCAACAATCCTACTCCTTTATGAGACTCCCTCCAAATAAAAATTCAGTAAGGAAATCTAAATCCAATACCAATAAAACTGATAACTGGTTATTAGTCAAGGACTGATAAAGATGATTCCATTTGTAATGACATATTAATTCATATTAGCTTGATATTACAATGAATCATTCTTTGGAATTAAGCGACATCCCCATGATTCCAAATCCTGACAATAAATTCTGAACTGTTTCATGGAATGTGGAGTACAATGTACACTTTAATGTCTAGAAACAAAAACCCAACAAACCATCCACAAATACATCACTGTATGAAGCTTGAAATAAACTAATATATTTCATATCATTATCTTAAAAACATGAAAAACCAACATCAATGTAAATATCCAAAATACAATGAATAATGTCAATGAATACAATATAACTCCATTCAAGATAAGCTCCATGCTTCAACATCACCAAGTAGTACAATGTATCACGTCATCGCTCTAAAGAGGATTGATAATTTACCTTTTCCCATGTCCCAGAAGGTTTCATCTACAAAAGCACAAAAGTTCCAAAGAAGGGGTGAGTATAAAACATAGTAGGTTTTTCTCAATGACTTCCCAACACACTCCACAAGGATATAATGGTTATAATATTATATAAAATAGTTTATATAAATCAATGTACTAAAACAGATTATAAAAATATAAACAATTTTGAAAACCAAATATAACCCAGTGAAAACAAAATTAAATGAATATTATTTTCAGAAATCTATTTTCCATTAATAACTAATCAAGGATTATAAACAATTTATAATTATTACTTTTCCATATCCATTCCATAGTTCACAACATGCCTACACATGTATTCTTCAATCAACAGTTCCATACTCATGAGAGGTCTCTTGTCCAATTAACTTATGTCCCATTGAGAACCAACCATGATCCAGGGTAACTTACCTTATACCCCCAATGGTACTCATCCCTTATTCAGGGCCTGTTACCCATGAACTCACACCAACACCATGTCTTCCAAACATTTTCATTACCAAAATAAACCACTTCAAAAATACAGAACATTTATTGAAAACCAAAGAATAAAAAATTTCAATGAAACATTTCATTTCAATAAAATATTCACTTTTATTTTAATCATATAATAAATTTCATGTGAATCATTCCAAAAAAAATTAATCACCATTTTAAAATCCATGTTTTAAACCCATGAACCAATGCACTCATTCAAAATTTCCAATTTTTTTGATTTCACAAACCTGCACTCAACAAGGAATAGAAGAGTTTCTCAACAAACAATCATAACCAATTCATCACAATACATTAAATTTTAATTCATGCCAATATGTTATACTAAGATGATTCAAGAGTGAAACCACCAACCATGAAGGTTTCGACTAAACCCAACAAAGGATGAATATCACTAACAAAAACCGGATTGATTATTCAATGAAATGACTTTGTACCCCTTATCTTTTCGACAAAAAAATACAAATCTCAACTTATTTTGAAAAAACAAACCTAGATCTACCCTAAATAGACATTTATATTACAAATAAGAGGGTATGAGAAGTAGATATTACATAACACTCACTTGGAGAGACCTACCACAGAAGTAACAAAGATCCAAACCTATTTGATCGATTTGAAAGAAAGAGTGCATCAGAAAATAACCTAGGGAGAGTCTAGGGTTGAGAGAATGTATGTCTAAAAATAATAGAACGAGGGAAACTATAGAACGCATTACATTAAGAAAGGTGTGGGACAACTCATAATGTGTACCCCTGGTCATGATGTGAAGGCCACACTGGATAATTACGCCGAAAAAACAATTCTCCTAGGGTTAAAAAAATATTTATACACTACATGATTTGTAACTCAGGTTCATGTTGTGTACTCGCTCACGATGTGACCCCCTATTTACAAATTGACTATGTCCCCATGTACATGGTGTGTACTTGTCTATAAACCTGTAGTAAATCCCATAAAAATACTTTTATGGATTTTTAAACAAAAGTGGACTTAGAGAAAGAGGAATCATACCCAATATAGGTAACATGATGATAGAAACTAGACACCAAGGGTACTTAATTTCTATCTACAAACAATATGAAATATAATTATATAATTTTAATTTTTTTCATATGCACCATCTCACCATTTGGATGTGTATAGACCAATCGACACATCATAACTTACTCCAAAAAATTGAGTGTGAATTTTTTATTCCTTAAGAACTAATAGATCATTAGATCCATAAGTAGAATGATAATTTATTTTATATATATATACTTATCATCATATGATAATGGATAACATAAGTTATCCAGTGTGGATAAAACATTATATTTTGAAATAGTAAATTAATCTCAATAAAATTCATGTGAACATTATGTTAAACCTTTCCATAAATTGATATCCATATAACCATTTCTAAAGATGAAAATCCAAAACCTTATAAATAATTTCACTAAATTTCTAAAAACCAGAAAAACATTTACCCCCAATGTTTCATTATCTATCTATTGGATTTCACATTAAAAACAACTAAATACCTTCATAATATATTCTACTAAAACCTAGTTATTAAATGAATTAAAATAAATCCCATTAGAAAATTTTCATTCTTCCTTATTCTAATTATTATTGGATATATTTATTAAATCCATGAATTTTGTAAACACAATATATGATAACATAATACAATTTTTCAACATATAATTAATACTTCCAAGGTAATCTGTAATGTATAATTTACTTATTCATATCAAACATAGATTTACTTGAATATCATTACCTCAACATTAGAAACACATTAAGGGTTATACTTCCCTAAATCATGTGTTTCCCATGAATATAACATTTCATGTATATCTCTTTTACATTACATCAACACTATATAATACATTTTTGCAAATCCATAAGAGAAAACATCTACCTCACGATTCATATAACACAATTCCTGAATTCTTATATATATAGAATATTATAATCATACATTATTATTAAACCATTATCAAGAATTTATCATCTTATTCCTTAATTCACCATTCCTAGAATATTAAATTTGAATCATTTATTATTTTTAATCATCATAAATTTTAAAATATTTCTTATATTTAATTTAAGCATTAATTCTAGAATATCCCATACCTTTAACATGTCATCCAAAATCTCTTTATCTTCATCAGTATAACCAATAATTGTTATACACGCATAATTCACATCATGATATTCATATATAGAAAATTGATATTCATAATTCCCATAAATTTAAAATCTATAAAATTCAATGATTTCCCAATTCTGTCAGGTTCCTAATATAGAATAAAACTAGAATGCATAGCCTAATTAATACTAATCATGGTGGGAAACTACATAATCATGGAACCTAATTATTAATTATATGACACCTTGGGCTTATACTAGTTTATTATTAATAATATTATATATAAATAATGCATGATGATTTATATAGATCTTGTTAATTTCCAAATCATATCCCCACACAGTGTTAAATAAAGTGAGAAACAAGGCTCGTTTCCTGCACTAGTTATCAATGGAGTCTAGATCAATATGGTGTTTTTAGAGTTATTACCCATATATACATCTCTGCCAAGGCAATATCCAATTGAAGATATAGTTAGGGAAGTATTTCTATGAAACCACTCTATCTGTTTCTATTACCAAAATTTCAAAGAATTCCCTATAATTTAACGCATTAGTATACATATTTGTACACACATCCCCAAAAATATCCTTATAAGCATCACTCAAGATATCTATAATGTTTTCTAATTGTATTTTTGAAAGGATGAATGAAAATTTTCTCTAATACCGTCTATAATGACCCATGCTTAACATACTTGGATACTAAAAAATTTTATATTAATATTCAAAATAGTAAGAAAAGTACATTCCTACCAAACACAATAGTTTTATTTCTTTAGAAACAAGCAACATATTAATATAATTCGGTGTGAGATATTATACATATTTCCTAATGACCTTACCCTTTAGTAGTCTTACATAAAACTAGTCATCCTTATTATTGGAATGGAAACATTGAAATCATAAGATTAAATTATCATTAATATAAAAAATAAAGGAGATATATAAGCATAACATCTGGATAATGGTATGAGAAAATGAGCATAATATTTTTATATCACACCCTTCATCTCAAATATAATAATATCAGGTCATGGAATAAATTCTCATACATAATAATACTGGAATCATAATTAAATAAAAGATCATAATCCATGATAACATTATATAGGAGTATGAAATGTACTTGTGTAATGTAAATATGCTTATAATTATGTGAAAAACTATAAATTGAGACAGTTTCACTCATTATGTTAAGGAAATGAGATCATGCCATTATATAAACTTATAGAAATGAAGTCAGGTCCTCAAATAAGATTATTAACATGTAATAAGGTTCACTCAATACACTCTGAAGATGTAATTAGATACAAGCATAAAAATATGAAAACAAAACCATGTCTATGCATAACATTGTGAACACATAATAAAGTTCAATCATAACATTGGGAACATGATATTAGGACAATACATAGCCATATGGACATGGAACTATGTTCATGAATATTATTATGAACACATAATCCGGTTTACTCATAATAGTTTTGTAGACACCACGAAATATGTTTCATACACTTCTCTCCAAAATGTCCTCAACCGGGCTCGAAATTTTTTTAGTGAAACTCTGTATTTTTCAGGGGGTTCAGTGATAGTAGTGAAGGCACCATCCAGAATGGTTGGGACCGCAACCTGGCAGTGATCCCAAGCAGGGGTGCGGGGTCGCAACCCCTATGTTACAGAGAATATATTTTCGTTAAGTCCCCCAAGAGGCTCCCAAGGTACCTATGTGAATACACATATGAGCCACCATGCTGGAGTTGAATGAAACTTTTTTATATGTACTCAAAGCGGCAAGCTAGTTTGGCCAAATAACCAGTTATAAACAAGTATAATTGGGTGCAACATATCTGAAACATAGCCACTTGTTCGCCACAATTCTGCTGCACAAGTCACTTGCGTGCCAAAACTCCTTTCGCCCATGTTCCTATTTTTACCCATACATAGATCATTGGGGCCTCCATTTATAGGGATGAATTTATTTGAAACACAATTGTTGCTCTGGTCTCCCTAGTTCTTCTCACAAGTCTTCTTGAACATTCAAGGTAGTTCTTCAACACCTTGATAAGAGGATTTAAATGAGTATCATTAGACATAAGTCCCTTTATTGTTTGAAAATCATAACAATTGTGTTCCTAATTCACCCAACCTCTATAAGTCAGAAACTCTTGCGCACCACATATTCATTTATAGGAACTAGAGAACCTCACTTCTGGGATTACTTATGAATACTCATTAAGACTGGAGCCACGTCTCTCTCATGTATTACCATATTGGTTCTCTATCTCTTATGTCAATAACAGGTCACCCAAGTCTACTTGTGTGCCCATAGTTGTGTGCCCTTATCTACATGAGAGCCCCTTTTTGATTCACTTACTCGCTTTAGTTTACAGGCCATCAAGCCTTCATTAAATACATTCATTGAAAGGGTTATTCTTCTTTGGATCCCCTATATGAAATGAATTCTGTTGATAGATCCATCAAAACCTTCCAATAAATCAATCCTTTTGGAAATATACATCAGTGTGTCCCCTATTTGGGATTGTATTTCCACAGTCACAGGATTCCCACTTTTGTTTTATAAGGGGGTTAAGATGAATGGAATATATGTGGGTTTGTATATCAATAGTCACATGGACCTTTACCCCCGGAAGAGTGTTGGAAATTTATTGTTTTGTAGGTGGGTTTGGGACCTAACCTATCCCTTCTCAAAGAGACGGCCCAGAACCCCAGGTCTCTTGTAAGGAAGGTGTGGTTCACACATTTCCATTTAAGCAAAGGAGAAGTCTACGACCCCTAACATGATAATTTTTAGGGTATCCATCCTGGTGTAATCTTCTAACCTTCATCCCTTAACCCTTACATTGGACCCTTGTCCAATGTAAAAAGAACATACGGAAGGCTCGTTGCCTCACCCTCTTCCACAGTCCCCTCTCCCTCATCCACTCTCACTGCCATAGGTGTGCCCCCTTCCACCAGTGGTGGAGGATAAGTGTGGGTGCCTTTTATTAATATTTTAAATTCTATTATTTATCACATCTATCATGACCTACACAGGCTTATATATTTGTCATGATTACATCATTTTCACAATCGAATGAACTACATGAACTCGGATTCCCCCCATAATTGAAATATGTAGGAATCCTTCTTGTTGGAAGACCTAACCGAATATCCTCTTCATGAATCCAAAATTAATTTCCCAAATATAGGCATCCTCTTTAGAAATAATCCACAAATTAAATCATAAAATCACCAAGACATAATTTTCAATAACAAATACCAAGATTATTCCTCTCAAAGTACTATACTCTCCAATGAGACTTATCAAACTGTGTGGGATTTGATTTCCAACTATAAGGGAAATGAGGGAAGCCTCCCTCAGGTTCAAATCCAACAACTTAAATAAACCATGTGCAACTTGGTATATATTCCCAAAAGGTTATGATATTACTTGGAAACCCATATCCATTCAATGTTCCATGAGCTGCTTCAGCATAAGTCCCACACAATGTTTTGACTAAGAAAATTTCTCTTAGATGTCCATACCAAATGACATTAAATTTTACTGCTTGGTCCTTATCACATGACATTAAAAGGTATTATGTGTCCTGTTAAGTGTCACCAAACTACAAGGGTTTTGATTCTTTTCACAAGTATATGTAGGTAGCCCATGTTATGGGCATGATCCTAAGATAAAACAAAAACAGTGTCTCAATGGATGATAATAAATTCTAGAGTGCCCCGTTGAGAGGCTTAAAAACTAGTATCATAATAATGATGATTAAAAGTATCTCTAATAAGTATGTGAGATGATACCATTGATAGTGAACCTTGAATACATATAGATATCTCTATTAATGAAGAACCATGAATACATACGGATGATATTAAACTTTTCATGTGCTAAATAAGTGTTTAAAAATTCCAAGGGATACTTATAAAATACATGGTGAATTAATAAGGATTCACAAAAATATATTAAATTATAAAGATAGTGATGGATTAGACAACAATCCCCCCAAAAGGGTGTGATGAGTCTGACCTCCCATCCTCTCGACCAATGAAAGTTTTTATGTATCATGATGTTCAAACATAACGAACATCTACCATTGGAAAGCAGGTCCCCTTTGGATAATGAACTATTGGATTTTCCTGGTTCTATAAATAAATCTAATGGAAGCTACCTAGAAGTGGTGATTCATAAAAATATAATACATGTTTCAAGGAACTACAAAATAGAAATGGTGAACTCGATGTGAATCTTTAACAAAGTTCATAATGTCACACACCTGTTAGGACACTATCAGTTGATAATGGAAGGCCAAAAAAAGGAATCAATCATTCATGTATCCATCTAAAAAAGGATTATTTAATGTATTTTGTTGTTGTTTCACATTTTTCTCATAATTTGCTTCACTAAAAAATGGATTTCTTCAAGAAAATATCTGTAAACTTCTCAACATTTCTAATGCTAGATCCCCATCTATAGAATGGATGTAATCACCAACCCAACATCTCCAATACTAGGTCTCTAATGTGCTGGAAAAGGAATATCAAAGACACAGTACAATCCTAAATTTAGAGGCTTCTCAATAGGCCCTCCATGTCAATATCAACCTTCGATCATCCGTCCGATGATGACCAATGATCAAGAAGCAGATGGTGCCACCCACTGTATTCAAATGTTTCATGTCCTTATCCCTGAAATTCAATAACAAGTCCCTCCCATACAAAATTTTTTGCGGGTCAAGAGTCCACTCATGGCCTCAATTATAGAATTCTTGAGTATTTACAAAGGACTACCACCAGAAATCACCGCTAGAAAAATCACGCGGTACTGAACCCCCAACATGAGGATGGTGTTCCATCTAGATGTTCGACCTAGGTCTCTCAGACCTGAGCACGCAAGAAGAACCATCAGGGACAATATATGACATATAGGGAGGAGGTTATTACCTTTACCCCCTCTGGAGAGCCCATAAACCTAACATGATGGAAAAAACGTGATTGCACATACTCCCGTCCATCCTAATTTAGCTTCTCAGTAGACTTTTCTGGCAGCAACCCATCAATACCACAAGATAAATCCAGCGGAGTACCGTGAAAAAGAACATACAACTGCTTAAAAGTTACCAACCAGTCAACATACTCGTTGGACTTCATTTCATGATTCCCATCAATCTAATGTGGTGGCAACTGGTAAACAAGTTCATACACCTGTTTACCATCACCAATTCTGTCAGCAGTGTTGTCTGCCATCATTGAAGGTAGTCCATCAACCACACATGACAAGAAACATCCAGAAAACACCTAAACCTACCAATGTTAATCATGTATTCCAACAATCTCATTTCGTTGCACCCAGATAAGTCAGTCGGAAAGCTCTGATGACAAATCTAGGGCAGACACAACTCTTTTCCCCCATGCATGAGTACTGTCAAAAACCATTGTTAAGAAAAGGAGGACAGTATCAGGCACATACACCTACTCTATAAACGGAATGGATGTATATTATCTTTCTGGTCATTAATGTCACCAAACATATATTATCAATGGTTAAATGGAAAACAAAAATTTGTTCCCATATTCTAGAAGCATTCCATGATATTATAAAAACCACTTCAGTAGAACTAGGCAAACAAATAAATAAATATGTCCCCACACATTGGATGACACATCAGCATTCCATCCTAGAGCAGATACACAACTCTGTTCTAGTCTAGGATGGTCATAGGGTGTACACCCCCATATCATATGGACAACAAGATCGGGAACATACACCCATCCAAATTAGAGGTAATCAGTCTATTCTGGTAACCAATATGAGGCAGGCACAGACACCTTCCCATAATAACCACTATTCCCAGCATGTGTCCCCAACTATGTATAAGAGAACATCCAAGAATTTTCTTCCCAATAATTGTTTGAAAATCATGAGTCATGCAGTGATCTGTCTCTTCTTAATGCTTGAGTTCTTGAAGCCCTCAGACATTTAACTATTGCAACTCCATATCATACCCTCTCATTACAAAATTTGTGAGTGGTAGCTATAATTATGATTTTTTCCATCATAAAATTCATAAATAAGTCTTGCTTCATGAAAATCAGGTCAATCTAGAGTTCCTATCACTGGATGAGAGCCACGACAACCCTCTGTGAGGCTAGAAGACTATATAGCTAGGGGAATCATCCCATTCTATAATAAATCATAGTGATCCTCCCCATGATAAAATTCTGTGTTAATTTCCTCTACTAGGTAGTATTTCTCATTGTCAAGACGAGTATATAATTCACAATATAGCAACGAGAAATCCCTCATATCTCTAGGGACTTGAAAAAACAAGGCCAGTCATGTTGGATGCCATGTCATTTTCGGGTGGAACAAATTCTCAACCAGAAGACATCATAAGGGAATAGTCATTCTCTGAACCACCCTTAGGTCATTTATCTCCTAATACAGAGCATCCACTATAGTCAAATCATATGGATAGACCTCTAGTGAATGACGATGAAGATGTGTTAATCATGAGAAAAAAATTGTCTAAAGGAGAAATACCAATCATGTTCTAGGCTTTGGTAAATTGTCAGTATAATATTTCAGAATAGATGATAGATGATTGTATTGTGATATATTCCTCAACATATAGAATAATCTTCTTCATTTGAAAACCAATGTATTACCATATGAAGAATATGGAAATCATGTAAAGGCAATATAATGGTTGCAACGCCAAAATGACTTGGCGTCTCTCATAGTTTCCCATCATCCAAAGGATGAAAACAGTAGATAATCTTTTAGCATGCATGCCTCAATGCTCTAAATATTCTACTCCAATTAATTTCTGATTCTTGATATAGTGTTCATATCAGAGGATGGGGATCACATGGAGAATTTCCTTTCACCACACTCCAAAATCAGAAAATTCCTCCAAAAGTGGTCTCATGTAATGTTATTTCCCTAAGTTAGCCACAATCAATATATATTTTTATGTAATTGAATGTACGATTAAGAACAGGCCTCAACTATCTCTCATCATATTCTGACACAAAGAAAAGAAGTTGTTGAATTACTTTTACCCCATGAATATGATAATTTTGAGAGAGCTTCCCACTTAGAGGATGTCAGTCATCAGAGAATGAAAATGTCTAAAATAGCAAAGTGATATTCTGAAATCGGTGATTTGAGTGGTTGTCAGATAAATCACACAGCTAATTTATGAACCAAAATTCGCAAAATTCAAAGAGTGGTTTCATGAATTTCATCCATAGATGTTTTAGAATCACCCCATCTTGCAAGGATCGAGGGTCATTTAATTCAACCATCAAAGTCCTTAGACAATGTTCAATGATTTCAAGAAATATAATAGGAACAACCCCATTCTATAGGGCTTGGGGCTTTTTTACATCTGCAATCCACTAATCAATGGAAGTTAGTTTTCTCCCCATTAGGGAAGAATCCATATTGAGAGAGTACAACTTAACTATTCGGCGATTCCCTTCAGGTTACTATCTGCCAAACATTTCCCAGGAATTCATCATATATTAGAACATAGTCTCATGGAAGATACAAAGGGAGACAATATTACATAAAAACTGACAGAATGTCATTTCTAAATTATGTGTCATTGAATTTCATTAACACCACTGTAGAAGATCCTCCAGAAAATTATTCTAGTTTAGGGGAATCTGAAGATGAAGTTGTTTTCCATAATTTGGTACACAGTAAGGAATATTAAGAAGGTGTGCATACCCAAAATCACAGGCTTACCCAGAATCTCGGTATGCCTTCAAATATCCAAATCCCACCCCTTTAAAAGGCTTATAAAAAGGGGAAAGGAAAAAAGTCAGATTTCATGTCACTTTTCCACTAGAGAAGGTCAATATTTTTCTCTTGAAAAAATATTTTCACGAAAAGAAGTGGAAATGAAGGAGTTGAAATGACTCAATACATAGTTACTTCAAAGCAGTATTTCTACTAGATGTACGCCCCATACAGGTCCTCAACTGTAAAATCATTTAAGAGATCCTTAGTAAAGAGGATTTGTAGTAACTACAGATGCAGATAATTAATTCCCTCTACTGGGTACACAATCAAGTTAGGATTAAACACATCCGAATAGGCATGTTCCTGTGGGTTATCCAAGGAATTATCACCACCACAATCAGTAGTTTTGTCAGTTGTTTCACCAGCTCAAGCTTCATGTTCTATACCTATACATGTCACATATCATCTAGATATTCCCCAAATTCTTATGAACAAAATTGAGGAATTAAGGAATCTATTGGAAGCTATGGAGGAAAAATGTGCACCCGTTCAGCCGGAAAACAGATCTTACCATGAATGGGGGGATACAATTCCACCCCCACCAAATTTATTGTATACAACATTTCCAATCATTAATGGTTCAGGAGGCCTGAAACCACACTTAACACATTTTATTTCTCATTGTGATCCCATGATGGGATGTCCTCATCAAAAAGAAGCAGTAATGCTTATGTTTTGTGTGTAGTCATTACAAGGACCATCTTGTGTATGGTATACATGTTTACAATCTCGATCAATTATTGGATGGGAACATCTCATCCAGATATTCCTTCTTCAATTTTTCTAAACACAAGTGATGAAACCATTTTTTATATTAAAAATTGTAAACAAAGGGTTAATGAAAGAGTTTAAAATTTCATTGAGTGATGGAAAGGACTAACATATTCCTTAAGTCTAGCACTCCCTGAAGAATATTTTATGCCATTTTGTGTGGAAAATCTAGATGATGAGTTACATAAAATATTGATCCATGTGAAATACACAATATGGTTTTAGGACCTTACTTCAATCGCTCAATATATAGAAGACTCTATTATATAAAATTAGGCTAAATCTTGAGTAATTCCATTAGCTTCGGGGAGGAGTATAATAAAGGATGATTTTTCTATAGTAACAGTCAAGCAGGACCCTGTAGCACCTTCAACTTCAAGAACATAATCATGTCGAATGGCTTCACCCTTTGAGCATTAGAATCAACGACTACCTCGTCAAGATGATCAATGAGATAAAATGTGGAAACAGTTTGAGAAATTTAAGAAAAAAGTTTATTCTATACAGAATTTCCATGTTCTTGGTTTTTTCATCTCATCTCTACAAAACAATTTGGTTTAGTTTCCAAGGACAAGTAATCCAAATAAAAAATGATATGAAGATCTTCATAATTATTTTATATTTCACCAAATGTTAGGTCATCCCACTTAGGATTTTTTTCTGTTATTAAGGGCCTCTTTCAAAAGATAGTGGATTCTGGATGAGTAAAACTGAAATGTTTGTCTGCTCAAGTAGCATGTGTTACTACTACTAATACAAAAGAAGATAGAGAATGGGAAGAATTCAAAAATAAAAATGTGTAGAAATATGATGATTGGATGATCAGTAAAACGATCCACCAGTCTCATTCCATTTTACTAACACATTTGAAACAACCAATTGTGTCTTTATCCACTTTTTCCACTAAAAACCACTTTTATCAAAAGGCCATTACTCATAGAATCAAAGTTATCATAAAGAAAAATTGAAGTCAGAAGAAGATGAGCTCACGTTAAACCCAAATTTGTCCTTGACCCTATAATATTTCATGCCATCTATTTCAAAAGCATGGGAACCGCCCCATCAAACTTTAAAATCATAATTAATGTATTAGGAAGAATCGCTATGAGATAAAGAATTGATCTTTGGTTTTATCTACTTTATCCATTTAACATATCCTTATACCAATTGTGATTTTGATTATAATGAGCTGGAATTTCTTGTACCTAATTGAGGAACCAGAGGAAGAGGCCATCGTTGAGGATATAGGGGATGATATGGGAATTCTAGGAACCACCATTTTAAATATACCCTTACTCGAACGATATATGCGGTAGAAACTCATGGAAGATCCCTTCTACGGGCTCAATAAGAAAAATGATTCACTTTCATGCAAGACATGTTTTATTCTGTCACAATTATATTGGAGGACTGATTAGAAGTAAAAATTTTTTCTTCTCAATAATTGAATCGACCTAGTTAGTCTAATATAAAAAATATAGGAGTATTTATAGCTTCTTCTCCAACACAGTGTATGCCTTCATCAGAAGCATCATAATCCAAAACACCTGCAAAACTGTATCTTCATGAAGTAAAATGCATACCTTTGGATTAAAATTCTGATGTATTGAAATAATTGTCCAATGAACTGGCCATGTTATCAATTCTGGATTCTTTGAATCTATCAAAACATTTTTGAGAAGAAATCATTGAGGATTTCTCATGTCCTCAACAGTTTGAAACCAAATTTTCTGCTGCTAAGGTTTATTGTATAAATAATGATCATTAATAATGTCATGCAGTCATATCTTTTATAGATGAATATGAAGATGATGTTGTACATGGAAATATTTGACACTTTTATTTATCCAGAAAGGTCAATGACATATACATCCAATGAACCTTCATTGATAATTACTCTAGAGTCAACCTCATTCTTGTTCATACACTTTGTCGATTGGGACTGATTGAATCTGACTTATCTCCTTCCACTTTATTGTTGCAAGGGTATGATGAGAATGATCGAGAACCTATGGGTGAGATTAAACTCAGATCTCAGTTTAGAGATCATGTGTCTAATTTAGATTTAACAGTTGTTCTTATGGGCACAACCTTAAATATTCTTCTTTGAAGTCCTTGGATGCATCCACATGAAGCCATAACATTGTCATAACAACAATGTTTTAAGTACTATTTCAATGTTCAAATCGAGGCATAGAATGGTGTCAAGGTTCTGTTCAGAACATGTGAATATAAATACATTGAGGTAGTGTTTTATCACACAAAAGGAATGAATACCCTGATAAAAGAAATAACCAGAGTTGAGGTTTCTAATGGACTGGAAAAGATCCTATCAAATCCATTTATGAATTTTATTAAAAATTATATGCTGCCCATCAATAAAATTGGAAGTGTAAAAATAAATAAAAGAACTCATCCAATAACATCCATAATTTCAATTGTGGCAACAGAGCCTAACTTCATGGGTGAGATTAGTGATTTTCCAAGTAGTGATGGAAGCCTAAATGGATCTATTTTTATTTCCTATACTAAACTACAACAAGCCTCTACTTCATCAATCAGAGTATAAGAAATTGTAGTAGTGCTAGAGGGAGACAAATATGTTGATTCTAATTCCATACTCTCCTCTTTATTACCCCAGAAAGACCATTCATCATCAGTAGGGTATGATATGGTGGCATTTTCTTGAGGATGTTCAATTACTTACTCCTCCCCTAACATTGGAAGTTATTCTTTATCATCTACTAAGAAAGTAGAAATAGAATAAGAAACACATAATGAATAAGAAGTAGAAGATCTTGGGGATGCTCTTCCAGAAATTTAGAAAGGTGTCTCTACCATTATATATGAGTTCCTAGAAATAAATCTGGGTCTAGAAATAGATCCACACCCCACTCAAATTAGTGCAGACATGAACTCTAAATAGAAAGTGGTTCATATGTTTTTTGTAAAGAAAAATAGAGATATATTTTCTTATAATTACAAATAAATTCATGTAAATAATCCTGACGAAGCCACCCATCATTTGTATTTTCCATAAGAACATTATGGATTCAAGAAAGTAGCAAGAAGAATACCCCCAACTCATGCCTGTAAAATTGAAGTCGAAGTTGATAAGATTATAAAGGATAACTTTTTTAGGGAAGTTAAATATCCCAAATCACTATCCAACATTGTCCCAGTGAAAAAGAAGAATGGGAAAATTTAGAGTTTTGATTGATTTCATATATCTTAACCGGTATTGTCCTAAATATTATTTTCCAGTTATGATTACAGAGGGTTTAATTCATGTAATGGATGGCTGTGAATATATTTCCATCATTTGTGGATACTCTAGGTATAATAAAATCTATATGGCCCTATAGGATGATGAATCGATAGCCTTAATATCCCCTAAAGGTTTGTTTCATTCTCAGGTAGTGCCCATTGGTTTAATGTATGCAGGCGCAAGATACAAATGTTCCATGCACCATATCGTCGAACCCGTCCATGGGAAATTTTGAGTATTATGCGGATGATTTGGTGATCGAATCTACAAAACGTTCCAATCACATGGCTTATTTGGAGACCATATTCCATATACATTGGAAATACTGTTTGAAGATGAACCCCTTAAAATGTGCTTTTGGGGTGACCTTTGGAATGTTTCTTGGCATCATTGTACACCATCATGGTATCAAATATTATCCTGGGAAAACAAAATCAATCCTTGGTATGTCTCCTCGATGAAATTTGAATGAATTAAGAGGACCCAAAGGAAACCTGTCCTATATTTGGCGCTTTATTCAGAATTCAAGAGGAAATTGTTTACCCTTCACTAGATTAATAAAGAAGAAAGTCACTTAGAAATGGACTTATGTCTATCAAGAAGTCTTTGATACCATTAATAAATATATCTTGATTCAACCAATATTATAGTCACATGTTGAAGGAATCCCACTTATTCCTTACGTGATACATTTAGAGAGATCAATGGGTGTCTTCCTTTCTCAAAAGAATGATACAGGGAGTGAAAAAAGCCTTTACTATCTCAGTCAAACTATGCTTGATGTAGAAACTCAATATTAATGTATTGAAAATTTCTCCCTATCGTTAATATTTGCAGTTCATAAATTGAGGCACTACCAGAAACATCATGAGGTCCAATTGTATATCCTCAGTTCTCTTACGCTTACAAGGTGTCTAGAAATGTGGGAAGTTATTTTGTAGTAGTTTCATATCTATTTTGTTCCTCAAAAGGCAATAAAAGGACAAGAATTGGCAGACTTACTTTCTATGAATCCATAGGTGGAAGATACAACATTAAATACTAAACTTACTAATGAAAAGGTATTCTCAATTAATGAAAATTCCCAATCATGGGAAATGTACATTGATGGTGCCTCTAGAATTCCAACATTAAAGCTAATGTAAAACCCTAAACTCCACAAAGTTGTGTTACGGATTGTTATTATCTACCTAGAAAAGGTATTATTTCTTTCATCTTTCCTATTATCGGAAGGCGAAACCAACAATGAGGTGAAGTATCAAACTCTCATTGCAGGTTTAGAATTGGAACTTCAGGTGAATTTGTATGACTTAAAGGTAAAAGGTGATTCATAATTATTAATCAATCAAATTAATGGATAATATTCTACCAGAAAAGAAGAGTTAATCCATTTGTGTGAATACTTCATAGGATTAATGGATGAATTTCATTTATTAATTAAATTGTCTTATGTCTTGTAATCAAAAAATGCCCAAGAAGATGCACTGGATAATGCAACTATAGCCTTGGCAGATCCAAATTGGGATGAGACAGTCATTACTATAGCCCATCATCATGTGGTATCACCTATTGTTCAGACCAAAATTGATCAAATTAATGAAATTAGCCCTATTTCTGATCCATATATCCATACCAAGAGATGGAGAACATATATCATGGAATATCATCAAAATGGATTACTTCCACTAAATAGGGCAGAAAAATAATAAAACTGAAGACGAGAGACCAATTTTACTCATCATGATATTCTATACTAACAAAAGATCCTTTACATGTGAGGATTTAATGGGATCCTATTCAGATGTATTGATGGAGAAAATACTACAGCTGTTAAGAAAGAACTACATTCAGGAGCATGTGGGGACCACTAGTCTGGGCACAAATTATCTGATCAGATCAGAAGGCTTGGATACTTTTGGACTTCAATGACACATGATTGCATAGATTTCACAAAAAATGTAATCCCTCCCATGTGCATGCCAACTTCATTCATCATCCCATGGAGTTCCTACATATAGCTAAATGATCCTATCCATTTTCCACATGGGGAATGGATGCAGTACGACCTTATCCTCCAGCTACAGATATTTAGTTAAACTATATACTTACTGCTACCGACTTCTTTTCTAAATAGACCATTGAACTACCTATCAATGAAGTCGGATCCAAAATCACTGTTAGTTTCTTCAAAACTAACAACCTCGCCAAATTTTGTGTCCCTCATACTATATTGACAGAAAATGGCACCAATTTTTCTTCGATTGAAGTAAGGAAGTTATATATGAAGTATAATATCAAATCCAACCATTCATCTCACTACCAGGTAGCCAATGGATAAATAGAGGCCTTTAACCAGACCTATCAAATATACTCCTGATGATAGTGGATAAAGATAAGAAATCATGGCCTTAAAATTTTTTTAATGATTTGTGGTATTTTCGAACAACTACTCTTACTATCACACAAGAAACTCCTTATTCATTGTTATATGAAACTGAAGTAGTTTTACCAATTGAAATGAAATTTCCTTCACTCAGAGTGGAATTCTTTGATCAATTTTCTATAGATGTAAGGTCTCAAAATGGTTCAATGAGGTGGAACAATTAGATGGGAAAATATTTCATACATTGCATCATTTAGAAGTATATCATAATAGAATACTAAAATCATTTAAAATAATGTTTGCCTCTGTTCATTTCATTATGGAGAATTGGTATTGGTTCATAGGACTCAAATGATACCAGGGAAGAAACCACCAAAGCATAATCCAAAGTTGGAGGGACCTTATTCCATATATAATGTATATTCAAATGGTGGTTATGCCTTAATTTCAATGGATGGAGAGCTTATTACAACTCTAACAAATGCAAGATTTTTAAAAAGGAACTCTGTGTAGTTGTACATATCCTCCTCTCTACAAGACTTAAAACCGCACAGTACAATGTCCTCACTGCAAGACTAAAAGATGGATAACTCCCATATCCTCATTACAAGAATGAAAACTAAAAAGTACATAATCCTAGTTGTAAGACATTAAACTACATAACAACCATAAGATTCCATGCTTCATGATGTTAAAATGAGTATCATCTTCATCCTTGCTACATTACATTAAACTGCATGACACCATTTTTCCTCATTGCATGAAATTAAATTATATGACTAATGTTTTTTCAATTTGACGTTAGATGCTTCGATAAGAAAACATCATTAACATCATCCCTACTCTTAAGTTTCATAGGAGTCCCACTATTTCTTATGTCTGAGTTAGATCTACCTAGAGACCTTGTTTTAAGAACTACATATGTCTTGATTCTCATTTTCAATGAGATATGTAGAGACACTAAAATCTCTATTTCTGGGCCTAGCCGCAATCAAAATATCTTTTTATATTCTTTTCTCATCATGTATATGAATCAGATCTATACATGTTGATTCCTTAAGATATGTTATTTGGTCCTTATACCATTTTATGTATTAATATTAATTGTTCTCTCAGAACATGTCAAAAGCCGCAATTATTCATGTAAAACATGATTGACGTGAGGAATAATTGTTTAATGAACTATGTATGGCTATATTCTCATCTATTTGAGAAATGTAGAGATGTCTATATCTCCAATAATGGGCCTAGACGTGATAAAAAATCCTTTATTCCTTGTATAAGAATCAAACCTGCATAAAGAATGTTGTAAGAACTATGTATGACTTGATTATTGCCTTTAGCAAGACATATAGTGACACTTGGGTCTTATTTCTAGTCCAGTTACAATATGTCTTTCTTTTCACATATGTCTATCTTTGCCCATACTTCATGACATTAAACTGAATGGAAATATAACACCCCATTATTCACTTATGTCACTTTTTCATTATATAAGAATCATTTACTACTCCATGTTTTTCACACTAAGCATAGCACAAGTGGACATAAGAATTGGGTAAATTGATTCTCTATGTAAACAATGTGTCTCAATTTATTATGGGGTTAAATTATTTCAACACAACATGACTTAAAAACACACATCATAATATTAATTAAAATGATATATATAATGTATCCATTTTACATATGAGTCAGATCTATGTAAAGGATTTGAAAATCATGGACAATATTGATTCAAATATTTCTTATGTGCATTGAGAAAACCCCCTTCCATATTTCAAACTCTTAATCTTGATTATTTC
Organism: Viscum album; assembly: GCA_963277665.1. Taxonomy (NCBI): domain Eukaryota; kingdom Viridiplantae; phylum Streptophyta; class Magnoliopsida; order Santalales; family Viscaceae; genus Viscum; species Viscum album. Next base: position 1,706,737,223 of record OY728165.1, on the reverse strand, counting down.
TAGATCATCTGAATATTTCTTACGATTTCTAGTGATATAGTTTCTAATATTTAAGAATTCTTTTCCCTAACTATGCATCACATTCCCTTAGGTGGCCTTGCATAAGTTGACAACATAATAGGGTTGTCTATCAGAAGCTGTCGTTATTTGGCTATGCAACATATGCCTCAGTTGGCCAAGCATAATAAATCCCCCATAACAGATTTTTCAAATAATATTAATTTTGTTCTAGGTTATAGTGTATTTTTCCCCTTCATACATTGATGGCAATATATAGGAATCTATATTGAAATAGTCATTTAGGTATATTTTTCCCAATCTATTTCACTAGATTATAAAGTATTCATGATTATGGTTTACACATTTTTCTATCCATGTGTTCAATGCAATATGAAATAACCTTGGAACTACTTGGTCACATATCGCATACTGTTTCCATTTCTTGTCCTATTTGTATTACCTAAAACAACAGACACCATACCTCCCATGTTTGGGTTAGACCTTCATAGAAGATATATTCCTCTAATACGTTGGAAATCTTGGTGAAAATACCCTTTACATATTAAGGTAAATTTCTCAATAAACCAAACTCTGTACTTCAGAAAATATGAGTCGCTATAATAATTCTTCAACTATTAGCAGTAGAATGTAAGATTTTTTAGATCTCATTTTCATGACAATGAAGCATGTGCCCTTAGGTGACCGTTAATAAGTTTCCTACATAACAGGTCTATCATTAAAATGATGAAACTATTTGGCTATGCGCATATTCCCCAGTTGGACCTGCATAAAAAAACCCCTATAATGGGGTTGTCTAATAATGGTAACATCGTTCTTCAAAAAAATATTTCCTCTAATGCCTTTAACTGTTTTTCTATATCAGTCTTTAGATTTAGAAATTCCCAAATTATACTTTACCTTTTTATATTCCATAACTAAATATGATAATATTTTTTCAATAAAATTATCAATAAATTAGGAGAATCTAATTCCTTTTGTCAAAGATATAGACAATAAATTAAATCCACACAATGTCCTCACTACATGACTTAAAACTGCATAGTACTAATGTCCTCACCGGTTAACATAAAACTGTATAGTATAATGTCCTCACCACATGACATAAGACTATATAGTATTATGTCCTCACTACATTAATTAAATATGAACAATAAAATGTCTTCACAACATGAATTAAAACTGCACAGTACAATGTCCTCACTGCCTGACATAAAACTGGACAATATGATATCATAAATTCCCCTTTCTGATAAATATTAAAAATTCTTCATAAACCAAATTTGTATAGAATTTTTTTTCCTATTCATGATATATGTCGGTATAAAATATCACATTCATTGATAAATTTTCTTTTCCTTGGAAAACCCACCCATTGTGGTCTTGAGTCACCCAAATTTTATTTTCCCCTATCTATTAGTAGAAAAATGTTAAATTCCTAAATTTCCCTTTTTCTGGACTATACAGTACATGCCCTTTTATGGCCTTGCATAATTTTCCTACATAACAGTGTTGTCATCCAAAATATGCCAATATTTGTCTATGAAGAATATTCCCTAGTTGCCCATGCATAATACAACACCCATAATGAGTTCGTCAAATTAATGTAAACTATGTTCTTGGAGGAGACTTCTCTTGTTTTGATACAAGTTTTAGATTTGGTGATCATATAAAACATGATTCATGGATCCCCTTGGAAATTTTTAAACAATATTAGAGTAACTTTGAGCCAAGAAGACTTCTTTGGGATCAAATTTCAAAAAAATGTATGGTCAAAGCTATTCGACCCAAAATACAAGCCAATTATAGTCCAACATTCATGACTGTAAATTGATAAAAGATGTGTCTCTCATATGATTGAGAAACTGTAACGAGCACTCTGAACAAAAGACCAGTCCCGACTCTCTAAAAGTACATTTTTGTATGATTTACGTAATATTGAACAATAAAAAGTCAAATGATACATTTTTGGGGGGTTTTCTTTATTAACCTATTAAATCAAACAATGATTTCTATTTCTCATGGCTTACGAAATAATTAGGCCATCCTTCCAAATTTGATGTAGTACCAAATCTAACAAAATGATGTTGGAATGCGTCAAATTTAATTTTTTTTACCATAGAAAAAGTTGATTTTTCATGAAGAATGAATCAAAATCTATGGTGGGGGGGGGGCTTTTATAGACACCATGAAATGTGTTCCATGCGCTTCTATAAAAAATGTCCTCAACTGGGATCCAAATGTTTGAGGTGAAACTCTGAATTTGTCATGGGGTCAGTGACGGTAATTAAGGAAACGGCCCGAAGGGCCAAGACAGCGTCCCGATACTGATCCTAGTAGGGGTGTGGGGGCACAACCCCTACGTTATGAAGCATTTATTTTTGTTATGTCCCCAAAGAGGTGCACAAGGAACCTGTGCGAAAGAAGCTACGCATGACCATGCTGTAGTTGAATGAAGATATTATTTTTCCTAAGTCCTTAAAGTGGCACCCTAGTTGGACCAAAGAACTGGTGGCACACAAGTATACCTGGGCACCACTTGTCCGACACACAACCACATGAGCACCCTAATTTTTCTGCAAAAGTCACTTGCGCGTCCAAACTTCTTTCACCCAAGCTCCAATTTTTCCTATAAATAGACCCTTCAAGGCCTATATTTGTAGGGACAAATTTACATGAAACCCAATTACTACACTATTCTCCATATTTCTTTTCCCCAGACTTCATGAACATTCAATTTAGTTCTTTAACACCGTGAGTGGATGATTTAAACGAGGATCATTGGACTTAAGTCCTTTTAGTGTTTGAAAACCATAACACTTGCGCGCCTAAAGCTAAAAACCTCTATAAATCCGAAACACTTGTGAGCCACCTATTCCTTTCATAGGAACTTGAGTTCCTCACTTCATGGATTACATATGAATAATCCAAAATTCATGATCCATGTATCTCCAATGTATTACCATATAGGTTGTTCATCGCATAAGTGAATATCAAGTCTCCCAAGTCTACTTGTCTTCCCATACATGCGTAACCATATCTACCCATGCACCCCTTTTTGATTCACATACTCTCTTCAATTTAAAATCCATCAATCCTTCATCAAATCCATTCATATCAAGGATTATTCTTCCTTGGATCCCTTGTTTGAAATGAATTCTATTGAGACCTCCACCAAACCATCCTAACATATCAAACCATTGGGAAAGCTACATCAGAGTGTGCCCTATTTGGGTTTGTATTTCCAAAGTCATAGGTTTCGTAAAATTATTCTATAAGGGATTTTGGATACATGGAATGTTTGTGGGTTTGTATATCCACAGCCAAATAAACATTTCTCACATGAATAATGTTGGGATGTTTCTGATTTGGATGAGGATTTAGGTCATAGCCTCTCACTTCTAAAAGATACGACCAGAAACCTTAGGTCTCTGGTAGGGAATTAATGGTTCACATTTTTTCATTTAATCAATGGAGAAGTCTCCCTCCCCTACCAGGATCAATTTTAGGGCATCCATCCTAGTGTAATCCCTATACCATCATCCCTTCCTCCTTACATTGGAACCTTTTCCAATGTAAATAGAATTTGGGGAAGGCTTTTCACCTCACCCTATTCCATGTTCACCTCACCCTCATCTACTATCGCAAATATAGGTCTGCCACCTTCCACCAGTAGAGGAGGAAAAGTGTGGGTGCCTTTGTTTATTTTTTTACAATCACTTATTTCTCAAATCAATCACGACTAATGTGTGATTAGATATTTTTCATGATTATAGCTTTTGCAAAATCTAATGAACTATGAGAATCCTAACTGGGACAATAATTGGGATAAGTGGGAAGCCTTATCATTGCTAGAGATCACCAGATATCCTATTTCAGAATCCAACCTTAATTTCCCTAATTTGGGCATCCTCCTTAGAAATAAGCCCCAAATTAACCCCTCAAATAACCAAGGAATCCTTATCACGTAGAAATCCCACACTTATTTTTCTCAAAGGACTATAATGTCTTATAAGACTTATCGAACTATGTGGGATTTGATTTCCATCTATATGGGATATGCAGAAAGCGTCCTTGAGGTTAAAACCCAATAAGTTAAATCAACATTGTTCTACTTAGGCCATATTCACAACAGAGTCTGATCCTACTTAGAAACCAATATCCTTCCCATGTTCCTTGGGCTACGTCCACCTAATTCCAACAATATACTTTGGCTAATAACCTTTTGCTTAGATTTCTATACCACATGACATTAAACTATATGGCTAGGTCCTTATAACATGAACTCAAAAGGTATGATGGGTCCCATTAAGTTGAACTGAACTATGAGGGTTCTTATTTCATTCACAAGGATATGAAGGTAGCCCATTTTATGGGTATGATCCCAAGATCAAACCAAACCATCATCTCCATGGATGATAATAAATTCTATAGTGCCCCATTGACTGTCTTAAATGCTAGTATCATCATAACGATGATTAAAATAATCTCTTTGTAGCATATGAGAGGATTAAATTTATAAAAAAAAATAAATACGAATATCTCTATTAGTGAATAACATTGAATATAGATGGATGATTTTAAATTTTTCACATACGGAATAAGTTATTGAAAATTCCAAGGGATACTTATGACGTAATTGGAGAATTTATAAGGATTAACAAAAATAACTTAACTTATAAAGAGAGTCCCGGAGTAGATAATCATTCCACCCAAATGGGTGTGATGAGTCTGACCTCCCATCCTATCAACCAAATCACGTTCTCATGTATTGTGTTGTTCCAAATTAATGAACACCTTCCTTTGGAAAGAAGGTCTCCTTTGGATAAATAAATGTTTGATGTTTTCGGTTCCTTAAATAAATCCAATGGAAACTTCCTGGAAAGAGTGATTATTACAACTAAAATACACATTTCCAAAAACTATGACACAAGTGTGAACACGTAATAAATTTCAAACATAAAATTTTGTTCATGTAATGAGGTTTATGTAATTATGGCTATAATTCATAGGCATGACACACCACAATCTCTAGTGGAATCCTTTTCTTCAAAGTGGATTGAAATAAACCTTATTCCTTTAGTTTATCAAGACCTTTGAATTGTTCCCATCATTATATCATGCAATTTAATTCTTCACGCAATGCATTGGATGGAGATATTAGTCCAACCTATCACATAATGAAATCATAAATATGTGTTCTATAAGATAATAAAACATTCATCATGTTAGGACACATAAAAAATAGGCTTCATCAAAGACATATTATAACTCCTGAAATTAAATGGATTTCTTAAATGTGGCATCATATAATAACCTTTTTAGAAGAGACAGTTTTCATAATATTTTCCTCAAATAATAACCCATTTAGATAATTGGGTTTTATATGTGTTTTTTTCACGGTATAACCCATTCATGGGAAACATGTGTCATATTTATCATCCGACAAAAAATCACTCAGAGAATGTATATGAATGGAATTTATCAATAATATCCCTATTAAGGAATTTGTAACACCAAAATCTGTCAAATTATTATATTTATAATTTTCTATTATTTATTAAAAACATTTTCTGAAAGAAAAACATTCATCTTGCCATGGAAAATGCTTCTTATAACATTAAAAATGTTTAAAAAATTTTAATTTGAAAACTCCTTTGGATAAATTTAAAGGGAGATTTGAATTCTTCAAAAAACTTTTTTTTAATACACATTGAAAACTTATAAACGAATGTTGAAAAAAAATTGATAACCATTTTCATTGAATTCACATTGATAATATATAGTAAAACATTAAAGACATTATGAAAAACCTATATTCTAGGAACCACTATAAAAATAATTAAAATAATGAATATAAAAATTCTTCTAAAACATCAATGTAAACTTGTAATGGAGGCTTAATTGTAATTATGGCCATGAGTGTGTGTAAATATATATATATATATATATATTGAACAATACATTTTCACCATAAAGGTTTTAGATAAATTACTTGATCAGAAAATGAAATGAATATTTATTTTAAACTATTTTTTTGAAACATAATACATCTCTCAAAATTTAATCTAAAAATTGTAAGTTAATAGTATATAATGTTTTGAAAACAATTCTAGAAGACATGGTTTTTAATGAAAGCATATTTCTAACCAAATAGACATGAATCTAAATTTGCATAAAAACATTGTAATAATTATATAATATAAAAATGAGTTAAAAACGGAATAAAATTCAATAAAATTACAAGAACAACCATTAGAATATATATTAATGATGAATATATAGATATGGCTCATAATAATTCACTAATGCAACATAATCACAATCAATCTTGATAAAAATATTACATTGTATAAATAAAATCATAGCAATTTTAGAAGTTTCAATCAAAATACCCATGTAAAAGAAAAAATTACATGAAGATTAAAATAACATTTAAATTTTATGATTAATTATATAACATGTTAAATTATTGTGTATACACCTTAAAAAAAATATAACTACACAACAAAATTTGTGTCCCAAAGAAGAAAAATTGAGACAAAATTACTTTACTTAATTGGTAAATTTTAAACCATAAAATCTATGAAATATGAATAACCTAATATACATGTGAATTTCATATATCTATGGATAGTGAAAATATAATACATTCATGGGTATTATATACACCACTCAAAATAAACTAGTAGTGAATATCGCATAAGTCTCGTAGAAATAAAAGTAAGACTAGAAATCCCCTTGCTACATGAGTGATGTTTGAATTGTGATCCCAATGAAAGAATAAAATCAATAAACACATTTAAGATCATGAAAGAAAATATATTAATGACATAAAATTCCACATTGTATTATATAGACCGCATTAAATTAAAGATTTTTAATATGACTTATATTTCACGGATATAAAAAGTGAGATTACAAAACACTTACAGAAAATCAGGACATTATTCTTACACAATCCAATGGCCTATATAATAATTGTATGTTTAAAGTTAAATATACAATAAAATCATATTAATAAAAATCATATCATATATGGTTTGATTATGATTATACATTACCAATTTTTAACTATTTCACATTATTATTATGTATTAGGTAAATTCTGATTTGAAATCCGTATATGTTTTTACTTGTTATTAACAATCCTCTTAATTAGATCCTTGTTTACTTATTTGTAGAATATAAAACATTTATTAAATATAATATATTTTTAGTATATAATTATGTATCACAATCTATAGATCATATAAATATGAAATGAAAAAAATCATTTAAGGAGATGGTAGGACATAGGTATAAATGGTGTTTCCATTTTCTTGTTGTATTAAAAAAGTATATGAAATATATATATATATATATATATATTCATTATAGTAGAATTATTATGTAATAAATATAATATATTTTTACTAAATTTATCCTTACTACACTAAATTTAAATTGTGTTCGAATCACTTCGCTTTGAGGATGCAGTATTCTAGACATAAAAAATGAAGTTCTTGTATTCTCAAAAAAATGAAAAACATGATGGTATGTATTATATAATAATTATTAAATAATTAATACTATTCTAATATTTTATATATTATATAAAAATAATAAGTCCAGAATTATTAAAAACCATTAGAGGTTGAAATGGAATAACGAACAACATCTATTTGTGATGTTGTAGTCTTCCGTACACACAAACCATTATTGAGTATCTAATTTGATGGATGTTTATTTTTAGTCTTGGTGATAACCTAAACATTAAAAAATGCTTAAAATATTTCAGATAAAGAAGTTATCATATAGAAATGGAATGATAGGAAATTAATGTGTGGAGAATTAAATAAAACTATAGTGATCATTGAATAATGTTACCTCTTCTTCCTGTAACATCCTTTGGATTGGACCAAAGGACTCACAAAGATTGCTTTATGACCAAATTGAGACTTCTAGGATGAGATTATAAATACTAAGAGTTAATTTTTTAGGGTTTGGATGATGAAAATGGCATTACTGGTGTGATGAATTGGGGGGTGACTTCTCTATTATAGTGGAAGAGTGTGGAATTCTTGTAAAAGTAAAAAAAGGTAAACATTATTGTGAGTTGTCTTCTAAATAATGTGATTATAATCATGGAAAAAATTATAAAAAATGGTTTTTGTGTTTGAAATATTTCCATAAAATGGATTTTGGACATCTTTATAGGTTATTTTTTTCTTTAAGATAAAATTTAAAAACTACGTACAATTGTTTTTATATTAATAATTTTTTTTAATTTTAATTACAATTAGTTAGAATAGTTTTGAAATTTAAATTATAAATAATTCCGATTCAATTTTAGTAATCCATTCTCCCAAATTCTAATCAAATAATTTGAAAATATTAAATGAGATATAATCCATTCGACGTGTCGTGAGAGCAGGTTTTTTTAAGTGATAATTTTTAAAAGTATGAAATATTATTATATAAAATTTCAACTCTAAAATTGATTTCAATGAAAATATTGTTTTTACTAACTATTAATAGAATTAATTTTTCTTTAAAAATATTATAAAAGTAATTTTACTATATAAATAAACTATATGAAACTCAATTTTTAAATACCATGTTTTTTTTTCAGTATTTATCAAGAAATGTAACATCTCAAAAAGAGTCCAAAAATTCAAAAATAGTAAATTTTCATATTTAAACATGAAAATGAAGTTTATTTCTTGAATTTTTTTAAATGTGTCTAAAATATATTTATAATAGGTTTTCCATTAAATGGATGTAAAATTACCTTTTAAAGAAGAAATTTTTTTTTCATAAATTGGGTTTATTCTTATCTTATGACTTTCAATTTGATTTCATGATTATCCCAAAAATTTGATCAAATATATAATATATATATAATATTAATTAAATTCATCAAAAGTGGGTTGTTAAATTTATTGATAGTAAATAAGTTTTTACATTGAAAAATAGTTTCACTTGAAAGATAATTTTTTATTTTCATATTGTTCTTAATATCATTCCTTTCTATTTGATAACCAAATAATTAATTCTATATTCCTCAGAATACATTATATTCACAATTTATTTAATCTTATTAATATATTCAATTCCAACATATAGCTGATAACTATAAAAATATTCCAATAATAACATTAATTGTTATTTTATAGTTCTCTAAACCCTGATCTCGCTTGGGATGTAATTTATCGAATAAACATGGTATTATGTGAAACAAAATCTGAACACATTGATAGATGTGCATAAATCTAATATAAGTGTTTTTTGTAGTGAAATCATCACATGTAGGTACATGTAATACCATTAAAACCATTTTATATTATATAATATATGATATATGTAGAGTTTCATGAAATTAAAAAAATTTAAAGGATTAAATTAATTTGTAAAAAAAACATTCCATAAAATATTGGGGTGTTACATACTCACAAAACATCTATTCATATGGAATGTATCATAGTTCATAGATTTGTATTTGAGTCTTGTGGTCAAGTAAACACCAAAAAATTATCCCTCAGTAGTTGATGCCTCCAACAATACATGGATTTAACAACTACAACTAACTCAAGATTTTTTCTCTGTTAATTATTATCATGAGGTATCCACTTGCAAAACACATTTTTATGACTCAATCCCCCTACATTAGAACACCTAAAAAACTGATTCCTGATGCATCATATTAAACTTTATAGCTTTCTACACGATATATAAGAATCATTATCATTGTTTATGTCAACAATGCCATTAGGTCATGGAATTCCCTTTCACATTCTTTAGAACATATCATGTTTACCCCCTCTTTGGTCAATCCTATATAAAGGAGTAGCTATATTTTAAAATTATTATATGAAATTTATACTATTATAGGCCATCCCTAAGAAACTCCACATGTCAAATCCATTATTTGGTTACTCATAATAAACCACAGAACACACCTTCTTTAGGTCCCAAAAAAATGGTGTCTCTAAGATGATGTGTCCTAGGAAGTGAGTATTTTCTATATGAAATTCACATTTTTTGAGATTTTCATATAACCAATTTTACTCAGTGTATACAGTGCAATGTTAGGGTATATTGCATGATCATTTTGATTCAGATAATATAACATGATTTCATCCACAAAAAATACAATGTAAGAATCCAAATATGGGTGGAAACCCCGATTTATCATGGCCATGAATAAATTTGGCATGTTTCTGAGATTGAAGGGAATAAATATATACTAATAAAGGCCTCAACTATATTGAAACGTTTTAAAAGGTATATCTTTTGTTATAACGAACACATGTGTAAACCTAATCTCAAATTAATATTTGAAAAAACCAACACCTATTGAAGATGATCAAGGATGTAATATATATGGGGTAAAGGTGGATATTTCATAAACAAGAAAAGGTTCAATTTTTTGAAGATTGCGTATAGAATAACATTTTCATCTACCCTTTTTCATAAAAAATTCTGGTGAACCTCATAAAGATGTAATAGTTCATATAAACACATTCACATCAATGTCCTCTAGCTATCTCTTGATCTCTTGTTACTCAGTGTTACACATCTTATAAAGAGAAATATATATTGGTTCATATCATGAAACCAGCTCAATAGAGAATACCACATATCTCTTTGTAGGTAATCCATAATATTATTCTAGGATACATCCACGAAAAAATATACTATAGAAGAGAATTAGGCATTTCATATTACATAATAATCCAGATATATGGTTGAAATCTAGGAAATCATGACACCTAGAACACACTACTCGGGTCCAGATCAACCACCCTATAAACCCCACTCACCATTGTGGATATATGTATCACACTCTCATCATGTGATGAATTACCTCTAGTAATAGAAATTTACATGGGAATGATAAGGAACTATACAGTCCATTTCATTTATGATATCAAACCCTTCCTTCATGAGGATATCTAGATTCAATAAAATATGATACACACCTATCCTGTGGAGGAACTCCCTATATTGGATTACATTGACTAATCAAATTCCTAACATTGTATCAAGTTTCATAAAGCCATTATGTAACACTGTGATATAGGATCTACACAACCACCGCATATTTAAATTAATGGGAAGAACATATATCAAAAAGAGAATATACCAGAGTAGAATGTACTAAGGTCTAACATCTCAGTATAGATGGCTTGGTACTCTACAGCTATGATATAGGTCACACTGGATATATTTTTCCAAAACCATGGCCCTTAAAAACAACTTGACAACCATGAGAAGTCCCACTCTTCTATCATGATACAACAGGACTCTAGATCCCATGACCACAACAACCACTTCGACACAATCTATCAATAGTATTTCATCCCCCATCCTAACATATATTTAAGAATATTTTCCCCAAAATAAGAGTCAAGTTAGAACCCCCATCACTAACCATTAGATGGAAGGTCCCAAAAAAATGTTTAGAAATACAATAATGCCTCATTATTTTCACTCTAATGGGACTCTATCAGACTTTCAATTCATGTCCCCATACATCTCACAGTGATGACATAAGACATAAGTACCAATGTACACACATTTTCTAGTATTACCCTCACAAGAGGTCTCAAAATGTCACTTCCTATCAGTAGAAATATAACCATTGGGTTTATAGATTTCACTTCACTTTAATTGACCCCTATATTACCTCATGTTATGTTCAACAATAAACACATGGTTTACTATCACAGTTATTTTATTCAAAAAATCACATTCATATGAAATCAAATGAAATTTCTGATACCTTTCTCGATTTATCATTCCAATAAATCTTCACAAAAAAGATCGTTAAGTTCATAAAACTAAATCTCTACAAAGAGTGACAAATAGTCAATATTTTTCATAGAATCATAATATATATGCATAAAATCACTAGTATGTCCATCCCATAAAGACATAGGAATGAAGTAGTAATAACATATAGATTATAAACAGCTCTAAATAATATCCTTGATCTATTCATCTACGTTTGTAACATCCCAAAATCTCTTATCATATCCCCAATGAATATAAATCATGATACTAACTATCCACTCTTGAGGTATCTCCATGTTCCCTAAGATCAACTACATAGTCATAGGACACAACTACATAGCTTTTATGCTACCTTCTATCGAGAATGTGGGTAAATGATGTTGTTGGATCAAACACATTAGTTGTTCCATAATCGTGAGAGGTCTTGTTGCTATAGACAATTTGTATAAATAACAAGATACCCTATCAGAACATTGAGTAATAACTAATATTTTCATCAATTGTTAGTTCAACATGTTTTAGTTCTATAGTTTATACTATCGAGTTTGGTCTCTCTATCTCCGGATCATGGTCATTGCCACCCTTCTGGTACATGAATATATGCCACCGTGGAGGCAAATATATGCCTATTCCAAGAACACAAATATGACAATATTCGATAATAAAATTTTCATCAATATAGTAATATTATAGGTACATGATTTCCTATTTTCAAAACACTTTATCTTTCTTCTCCTAAAACTAGGACTATGTAATAGAAACAAACATAATGAAATCCAGAGACAGTACCTACTACCCAAAAAATGGATATTTCTTGGGTAATATCTCCATTTCATAGAATAGGTCCCTATATATGGAATTCATTGGCAACATATAAAGGAAAATACTATATGTTTCAATTAGAAACTCCATATATTAGAGACATTGAAATTTGACTAATGATTTTAGTCTATTTAAATTTATATTAATTTGTATCAGAATTATATTTAAATTGTGGATTTATTTATATTATCTTTCACAATAAATAAATACCCATACACATTATAATTTTTATTGTGGAGCCCTTGTAATCACAAACGATAACAAGTTTCACCCCAACTGTCCAATGGTCCTTAATTCAATATTCCATAATTTAACATTAAAGGTTATACATTAACTGATGTAGGAAAACACTATCGGGTTAATGCATTTAGTTTAGGTACCAATGAAATTTCTCAATTACCTATAATAAATATTATCCAACAAATTTATATCATTCTAGGGACATATAATAAATGGAATGCAGTCAATAAATTCATCCAATATGGCATGGAATACTCAGGGAATGTTAATTCCCTATGTGCATGTAATGATCCATTATAAATTCTTCCATACCATATCATCCATGTATAACATTTAATAATAATTAATAATAACATTTTGTGATATATCATTTCCATCGCCCAATAGTGGAATCAAATGAACAACAATAAGAATAGTGAAAAAAAATTATCATCCCTAGAAATTTGGGTTTTTTTGATACATTGGATTTCGAATCCAAGTCTTATATTATTTAAAAATTCCAACATATTCCTAATCAAAAATACAATATTATGAAATATTAAGGATATAATAGAAAATCCTATGATTCAACATTGTAATGTCTTCACCCATGTTCCACTAAATAGTTCCTCGAGTTGAGGGGTCACAAGGCCTCAAACGTGCCACCACTAACCACATAGTCCATCGACTATCTGTGATGGTCAATAATAGTATAGTGGGGAGACTATACCATCATGGTCAGATTAATGTAGTGGTGTCATATTTAAATAAAATGACTGCTGAATAATATAAACTAATATTAATAAACAAACATCCAAGAAAGATTAGTAACAAATAAACAAAAAGGTAGTACCATATACAAATGATGAGTATGTCAACTAACTATAAAAATGGTAGGAAATACATGAAAACATGAATCCAGTAAAATACATGTACCATTAGTATAAAAATAAAACAAACTATCTCCTAATAATAACATGAGAAACAGATTAATCTTTTTATCCTTTTATCCTATTTACAATCATCATGTATCGTAAATAGGGTGATTTCCTTTGTCCCTACCTATATCCATTATGTATATCTAGAAAAAAATGGTGTCTCGAATAGGGTGTGAGATAAAAATAAATATTACACCACCAACCTTTAATATATCAAGTCTAGTATCTGCTGACATTCATAAGAAGTGTGAATATATAATAGGAATGAAAATGATAAAATAATAAATACTAAAATACGTAATATTAAAAATTATCGATCAATAATAAAAAAAAGACTATCGGTAAATCATGGTAGAACAATATCCACTCACTATCCAGAGAAACCCTGTGTCAAGCCTATCTGTGGAAGATCCACAGTGCATAGTTACCAATGAATCCTTATTGATCTAATGAAATGTCTAATGGAATACAAGTTCAAGGCTTTGGTGGAGCCCAATGAGGTTTCCCGGGTGATCCATGAAAATAAATCCAAGGAGTATAAATTTCTAATGTATTTTTGTAATCTGTATCTTGGGATTCAAAATTTTTAGGGCATAAAAATAATTTATCATCTTCCAATCATTCACAGACCCTGAGTTCAAAAATTCCTTGAATCCATTTCTTTTTAATCCATTTAAATGACTTATTCCATTCATATACAAATTCCTATTAGTTCAAGTCTCTCAGAAACATTATAAAATCAATAAATTATCATTATATAATACATTATCAACTCAACTCATATGATTCATAATCTTATAAAATGCATAATATACACCCCTTGGGTGTCTTCGGTATATGTGAATGACCTACAATAGTATAATCATATTGAGTGGGAACCATTTCCCGGATCCAATAAATTAATCAATCAATTAAATTAAATTACATGAAATGAACAGAAGGACTTATATGAAGAAAAATCACAACATCGTATAAAATAATAGGGTTTGTGGTAAATTATATATAATAACTATCATAATATTGTGGTAATTTACTCTTCTAGTATCATCCCCTAGTTCTACCTAATTATGTAGAAATTGAATAACAAAAAAAGATAAAAAATTGGGTATATTATCTGGCACCAAAATAGAAAATTTGATATAAAGGAAAATGAGGAATAATATTTAAGCCGTGTATAAATTTCTGAGTTGAATAAAATGAGGTAAACAAATCATAAATTAGAGGTCCGATGAAGAAACCAAAAGAAATTCTTGTAGGATATTTAATGTGGAGTCCCAAATTTAGGGGTAGATTTATGTTGAAAACAAATATCATTGAATATGGTTTATAAGGTTTTAAAAGGAAAATAGGTCCATATAACCATATTAAAAGTGGTTGAAAGAGATTTCTGTATGGTTTTCCAAACTATTCGCTAAATACAAACCTAATTCAATCCTAAGACACTTCTCCTATGGCCATAGTGTATCTTTAAAAAACCCTTCATTGTCCACATGTTTTCCAATTGATAAAACATTTTCATCATTTATATAGTGATTTGGCCTCTATCATGTATTATGGGAGTACCATGAGACCCAATTCTAATCACTAATAAGCCCTCTTGGTTAAGAGAAGAAATATAAACTTTCTTGAATTGTCTCCACTAATCATGAGTCCCTACTGATTTTTCCATTGGCTAGTGTTCTGGGCTCCAAATAATACCAATTTACACTTATTTCTCTCATAGCTTCAACAGGAATTCATATTATGTCAAAGCCCAAAAAATAAACTAAAATTTAAATGTTATATACCTCAAAAAAAATGTAGACCATACATTGTTTATATATATATATATATTTATATTTATATTTATTTGGATATTTGTAATTGAGATATAAAAATAGATATACTTTTAGCGAAATTTTTGAAAAAAAAATTCATTACATTTCAATTTTTATATATTTTATTATAGGGAATTTAAAATTATTTTCAATAAAAAAAATGTTCTAATGGTATTTTGACATAGAATGTTAAAATAGTTCATATAATTAGGATTGTTTTAGGACATTTAGAGGCTACATATAAGGCCAACTATGCTTTATATTCAATGTATGAAATCAATTTTATCTATGATATTGTTAAAAACTTTAATCGTTTTTACTCAAGATTGAATCCAGGAAATTAGAGTGTATTGGATTCCACTAAATTAGAATGATATGCTAATATATATAAATGGTCTATAGAAGTATAAATGGGTTTTATTGATGATCATATATCCCATGAAATCATTGGGATGAAAAGGTATATATGGTAGGAAATGGGGAACAATCCATGAGATAAATAAAGTGGAAAGAAAGTGAAGTTTCCTTCATATGACATGTATATAAAAATGAATCCTAGAAATGACTTATATATTTTGGTCAATTGTTTCCTATTTGGAATGATTTTACATGTTACCTATGAAAATAATGTAAACAATCAAGAAATTAATTAAAAGATGATGATATGATGATTTTATTGAATTGAGTTTAAGAATTATGATAATTTGTGTATGACGATATGGACTCATGGTCGAAATCGTAGTGATTAAAAGAGATTATGGTTGGTACAAATCATTTAGTAATACTACTAAAACTGATTTTTCATCATCATATGAATTGATGACCTGTATGGTACATGTTTATTCAAATTACAGTAACTATCTATTTTATGATTAATCTTCTAATTCCTTTATTAAAAATAAATTTCCTTGTAAACTTCAAATATCACTTCATGAAAATAAGATAAAACATTTGGTGAAAACTAGAAGATGAAATATTAATGTAACCATGATTTATAGAAATCATCAAGTTGTTAGTAATATGATCGTATTTCCTATAAATTTTATTGAAATTATTATAGTAGAGTGTGATATTATTTATTAAATAGATTTCATCATATGTTATCATGATATGATTTTTTATATATAAAAGGTTATCGTCATTGATTTAATAAAAATGATAAACTTCCAGGAATATGAGGAATTGATTAGTGATGATAGTGAATGTTTACAAGTTCATGATTTTGGAATGATTTTTTTTCATATTAGGGAATAATTAAAAAAAATCATCTTCGATATAATTTTATCACAAATTCAATTTTTTTTTAAATCATGTACTATTATATCTTTACTATTGTCCAACTAATGTTTTTATGAAATTTTGTTTATTTATGTAATTATTGTGAATGTAAATGTTATGTAAAAATTATTATTATTAACATGTGAATCATATTTTTTATCATAGAAAGTGTAAGATAATTCGTGTCTATGAGAGCTATATTTCATGCTTATTATGAATTTCTATGAAACCCTTGACTCATTGTGAGTATTTCTGTGTTATAAATATAGTGTTATAAGATGTGGAAAATTACATGATCGGGTTGAACTGAAGACATGTTATGGAAACATTTCACTATGGTGTGAGTTGTGAATATATTTAATGATATATTAGGTATTATAAAATTGGGTCATGGTTGATTCATTGAGTATAAATGGACCATCCAATATCAAATTATCAATATCAATCACACTATATTTAATTTAGGAATTTTTATTGTTTTCATCTTATTATGAAATTTAGTTAGATCATATAAAATAATTTCAAGAAATTCATAGATTAAAAAAATTAAAATGTTTATTTCATAGTCCGTTGCCTGTAATATTACTGATTATATAAAAATGAGTCAAAAATGACCTCATTTTTCAATTTAATTTGAGGAAAACTAGGCGTAAAAGGTACTCGTCATCCGTAGTTGAGGTTTAGTCCTTCAACAGGCGAGTTCTTATGAAATTTATGGCTCAACTTATATAGTTATGATAATAATGAAGTATAAATAGCTATATTTTTTCACAATAGATAAATATATATCATCAGATCACATATATGATTTCTAAATGTGAGAAAATTACTCAATACTTCAAGGAACATCAAGGTAATGTGGATGACTAGGCAAAAACCAAATTTAAAACTCTTTAAGTAGTGTTGTAGCCATTTCATAGACTGCAAGGATTGGAATCATTGATTGTAGCCACTAGAATACCCTAGTGTCTATGTATTTTAAATTATTTAATGTGTGTTATAAGAGTTTTTTACAATATTGGGATTTATTTAATGATTTAATTAATCAGTAACTTCTAATAAATATTGAACATAAAATTACTAATGTTCCAGTGTTTAATTGTCTATTACAACGTAACTTAGTAGATCATATACAGTAATATTAAAACAGTAAAAATGAAATGTATATACATTACTTACATTTCCTACGTAGTATATGTTCTTGTGTAAATAATAATGAAATGAACATAAATTCAAATTCAAGAATCCCTACTACATATTAATCCACCTCATTAAGATAGGGTGAGAATAATGACTAAGAGAGTGTCATGTGTGATGAATTTCATGTCTACATCATAATATTATCAACAATTTAAAAAGTGTTTTTGATATAGCATCAAAACATAGATTATTTCAAATGTTATATAATCTTTGAGAAGTATATTTGGGGAAATAGGAGAGGGATATGAATGAGGTGACGATTAAACTAAATAATTTTAAATTGAAAATTGGATTATGACAATTCAAGACATTAAATTCTTATATATTTCTCATGAACATACTCCTAATTTGGTTTAGATCTTTAATTGAATATTTTGGAAAAAAATCATGTTTATATTTTCTGAAATTTTTATATTGGTGAAAAGTTCTTAATGATAGGATAAACCATAATTAAAAAGGTAAACATTTGTGTATATATGGTTAAAATGTAGATGGAACATGTATTGTCAATGGAACCTTCACAAAATCGCCCAAATAAGAGTGTTTGAAAATCATACAAGATGTTATATACTTTTCATGTCATAAGATATTTCGTTGGGATATTAAATTAAATGAATGGGTGTAAAAGAAAATAGATTCTTCACCTTTATTTTTACTCATCCTTGTATGTATGTTATCAATTTCACTTATTAGGTATTAAATTAAATATGGATATTCCATATGTGCATTTATATATAGTAACCATGTATGTCTATTAACATTACAAAATGTAAGGTGAATTTTTGAAGAGGATGTGATATGGTGATTCTTAAGTTAGTAGTGAGAAGTAAAGAACCTCTGATTTAAATGTTCATTAAATCATAGATATCTTTTGATAAGTATTTAAAAAACATTTATATTTAGAATCATTTGGACATAAGGAAACATTATTCTATATAAGATTTAATTTTCTTTATGATGTCTAAAAATCAACTAATTGTTCATAAATATATTAATCGTTTACAATAAAAACTTATATAAAATCATTTACTCAATAATTCCCAATTGTGGTAAGATAATTTGGTCTAGTAAAACTATAAGACATTATGAAGTATATACACAATATGATATTTATAATATTTATATATTAATACATTATGTATTAAAGAAACATTGAGTTTTATTGTTTTGTATATAGAAACATTTAGAATTTAATAAATTATATAAATCTATCTTAATTAGTTTATCGTTATAAGTTGATTAATTACAATGTTAAGATTGGGGTAAAAAATTTATATTATTAATATTACATTAACTATTATAATGAATTTAAAAGATGTGTATGATATATGAATTGATATAAGATACGAGTTTCTCGATACCAATGTTCCAAAGAGTGTCTTGGTAAATATTTCATTTATTATATAAATGTGTGGTGGTTTTATTCTTAAATAAACTTGCATTTATTCATGTAAATATGATGATGTTATTAAGGAGGATGGATGATGAATATTACGTGAGAAAATATCATTAAAATATATAATATTGTAATTAAAAAATTCACATTTCTATATAAATATAATAGTCAATATGTAAGAAAAATGAACATCACTATTGCATATAATAAAAATTTAAGAAACATCCATTATTATAAAGGACATGTTTGACAAATAGAATTGGTATCCCATTAATGTAGACAAACTATAATTAAAACTGGATATCATATCAGTTATTATATAAAATATTTCCATATTTTCATAAATATCATATGTTTAGATGCAGCGTATTTTAGAAAGATATTAAAATTTTTATTCAAGAAAAATAGAAATTGAATCTCTATTAGTATCATAAATTTTATTAATGATAATATAAAATTATCTTTGATAGATAAATAATAGTCAATTTTAAAAAAAATCATATAAAAATCTGAAAATAAATTTGTGAAATAGTGGTATTAAGATTATCCTGGATTTAGTTGATAATAGATATAAAAAAGATATTCTAAATAAAGTTTTTTCAACATAAAATATGTGTAAGTAGATTATTCCTTTGGAACCTAATGTGTAGGATGTATTAAAAAAATTTAGGTGGTTTATATTCACAATGGATGACGATGCGTTATCCATTAATAATAATGAATCCTTGAAGTAATTAATAAATCATAATTCACTAATATTGAAAAGGAAAATTTTAATTAAATATAGGATTCCATGTCTTATAGTACATGTGTTTGGTATTTTTAATTTTATAATCTTGATACTATTGGGGTATCTAGAGAAAAATTACATTGACGGTAAAAGAGAGGCACTAAAAATGCATGATAGACTATACCATATAATAATTAATTTGATATTTTATACCTATCATATATACATTCTATGGTCATTAAATTGGAATTTTATTTAAGTACATTATTCCAGAGCATCTATAGAACAAATACATAATGTTGTGGAGACATTATATAGTTCAAATTAGGGATACTGGTCATAAAAATTCAATTTTGGATTGATGTAAGTGACATGAAAAGAGAATATTAATTTGGAAATATTTTTTCACATGTATAAAATGGATTCAGTTGGTGCCACTTTTTTCATGGAAAACTATGTTTGATAACATTTTGAAAAATCAATTGTTTTTATTATTATCTATGAAAATAATGAAAGTTACTCTTTGAGGATCGAAAAATTGTTTGAGACTATGTTTTCATTGAATGGTATCTACAAAGGTAGATATAATGGGTTTTATAAGTGAATTAGGTGTTCATATTAAAACATTATCTTGAAAATTACCAATTCGAACGATTTGAGAGAGATTTGATGCCAAATCGATGTGGTATAAATCCCTAGAATAAAGAATTTATATGAATTTTGAGAAGATTTAGGTGCTGAGTAAAGTTCTATAAGCTTCATCAATGGAGAAATCATATATTCCACTATATGTACTAGATATAATATTATCAGTGAATAAATTTTTTCACTCAAACATCTTATATATCCTAGATAATAACACAAGAATCTATTCGAACTATCCAATTGTAATTGATAGAGTATAAGTGATACATTCCTGGTAAATTGAGAGTATGATATACTAGTTACAAGTAGACACAAACAAATCTTAATTTGGGTAAAGATGTTCTAATATCGTAGTTAGGATAAGGTAATAGTGAATAAAATCTAATTCAAGCCATTGATAGCCATATCATTAAATTCATAGTATATTGAAGCTGTTGATAACTTAGAATATGTAGTGTAATATGTAAAATTATTTTCACTATTTCTTGTAATCATGACTATTATTAAATTATTTATCATTGTGATAATCGTACATCTGATAGTTGCCATGATTTTCTCATTTTTCTACTGGATAACAAGAATATACTCAGGTATATCATAAAATTATGTGCATTACTCCAGGAGGTGAAGTCATAGATAGAAGAATAGACATTCATTGGAGACATGGGTGGCCCAATTACTGAATATATAACTCATGTGATTCATGATCTTATCATCTGAGAGTTATGAATTATAGTTTTAATTTTTTGCTCTAGTTTGTTTGGGAGTGATGTAACGGTGGTTCCCATAGGCCATCTAGAATATATTTTTTTATTTCTATATCATGTATATAGTGAGTTACCCTGATGTAAAATTTCCAAAATAGTGTTTATATTTATGTGTCTAACTTTTACATGGTAATGTTAATAGAATATTATTTTTATTAAAATGTTATAGTTGTTCAAGGAATATAAGGAGAACCTAGAGATATCATAAATGTAATCTTAGACATATGTTCATTAGTTTGTATGACTAATGAAGACTAGTCACAAATGATGTCTGACATTATGTGTTGGTTTCCCTTATGAATTGAGGCATATAGTCATGACTTTTAGATTTGGTGGTCTCGAGTAGATGGGATCATGGCGACTAATTATCTAGTAGGGACAATACATGATTCATGATTTATTATTATAAACTATCTATGAAAATGTGTTATCTTCCATTGACCTAATATTTTTATCTTTGTATACTATTTGATTATATATGTAACACCCTGAGCTTCCACGATACGCTTCTCATTCAATAATGCAATAGCTTTCATTGTACGCAACTTCGAGTTATAAAAAACCGCGACTAATCAAAGTAGCCGTTATGAATAGTAATAACCACTTTTTAAAATTATTGAAATTTTATATTTCAAAATGGACTTCCTTTTTGTATTTGTAATATCAAAATTATCCAAGTTGAATTTTTTGTAATTTTCTGAGAACTTCCAATTTTTTATGAATAAGGAAAAATACTTAAAAACAACTTTTTTAATAAAAATAATTTATAGTGATAAATTATACTATTGAGTGGTTTTAGAGTATGATTAGATTATATTTTTACCATTTTATCCAATGGTGGTCATTAGAATTAATTTAACATTGAAATTGGACATAAACAATTGCCAATCTTTTGATATAAATTGTTTCTTAAAAACACGCTATTTGTTGTAACAGCTGGAATTAATTATAAAATTAATAAATGCAGCTTATATTTTTGGAATTTTCTAAAATAGACATAATTTTTTAATTCGGAATATCAATTATAGCTTAGGGTGAAATTTTGGCCTTGTTCTGAAAAACTTCAATTTTTTATGAATAGTGAAACCACTAAGTGGTAGTTAAATAACTGATTTTTCGTTTAAATGAAATATTACCACTTCTGTGATTTGATTTTCAAAAATCCAACATACATGGTTGTCATTAATAAGTAAAATGTGGTTCAATGAGATTAAAATAATTTTTTGGTGAATAGTAACTGTTAAGTTCTTAATCGCGATTAGAGGTAATTAGTGTAGTTTAAGGTAAAAATAATGTTTTAATAATATGGGATGAGCTTGACACATGTCCTACTCCTATTGGATGAGTCATGTCCAACCAAGAAAACCCATGGGTCAACTGGGGGACCCCATGGATCCACTTTAGTTGGAAAATGACATTAATATATATTTATTTAATGTTAAAATTAAATTGACACAAACACGAGTTGTTTTACTAAAACAGTTTTTAAGTGGGGTTACACAAGTCCAAATTTTGACTATAAATATTAATTAGAAAGATAAAAAGATTTCCTACATCATAGTATTTTTTTTATAATTTTTAGGCATTATATAAATTAAATTATTTATGACATCATTATGATGTATCGATGACCTCATTATTTAACGATTTAAATAAAATGAGAAGATAATGAAAACTCCAAGGATTACACTTGTCCAAAGCCTATTGAATGAAAATATTTCGAACACTTATCACCTTATCCACGAATCAATTAAGTGTGGGACCTTTAGAATCCGAAAATCTTTGTATAATAATGTAACATTTCAATCTTCCCAAAAGAGCCCCTCCTCTCCACTTATAAAAGGCCCCCACCTCTCCCACCTCATTTACACTTTCAAGCCATTGTGCCCGGCCAACCTCTGCCCAAATACTCTCCCAACTTCCCCCTATTACTCCTAGAAGCCTCACTTTGGGCAGAACTCTTCCCAAGGAAGCCTTTGGCTCAAATCAGAAAGAGTTACCCGATTTTGAGGTAATGTCTTCTCTAATGTTGTTTTGTTTTATTTTCCTTCTCCAACCCCCTAAACTCTATTTATTCATTTCTTTTGTAACAACAACAGTATCCTAAATATACTAGGATGTTTTTATAAGAAGGATTCGAGATACACTTACACACACCTACATCTAATGGTTAAAGAACATACGGTTTCTGTGGATGGCGAATTTCTGCCTCACGAAACGATGATTGTTCAACACTCATATAATCCCTTCAAAGGTGGCCAATAAGATGTCACTATATTTATATATGATATAAAATATGTTTATGTTTTAATTAGGCTTCTGTCTTTCTCATTTATGGCATACTTTATGATTTCCATTATGGGTAAAATGCGATAATTTTATTTTAGGAAGTGCGGACTACCGCCCCCTCGAAGTGATTTGAATCGTTAATGCCATATGTGGGATGTATAAAGGATGGATTAAATTTTATTATACACTATATTATACTGTAATTATATTATAAATTTATATCATTATGATTTCATTCCATTAAATAGGAAATAGAAATGAAAGTAGCGTTCATGCGTACGTACGGCTTACCGTCTCCATGAACGGCGCATTTCATTTCTTACCTCTAAATGTTACGTGACATTATTAATGAATGTATATACAGTATATAAATGATATATATGATATCTACATCATGAATATAATTCTGGATATAATGGATATTTCACCACATGAACAACTTGTAATTATAAGAAGTTTATTTTTGACTCAAGTACCAAAGATCGACAAAACGACCGTTATTAACTTAAATAATTAAATAATGTTCATAACATGGTAATAAGGGATATAAAAGGAATAATGAACATGAAAAAGGTTCTTAAGTAAATATAAATTAACTCTAGTTTATTATCCAGGAGGTTAAAGAACGGTCGAGTCAGGACAAGACGCAAGGTAAGGGAATTTCTTAACCCAACTTCAATTCTTTGGGTTAATCTCCTACTTTCAAATTATATCATGATATTATTATGTCTTATTTTGTATTATTTATGTGTACCTATTGTGAATACACATAATATATCTATTTTATTTTAAAAATGATCTTTTTAAGGACTCCGTCTCAATCCCCTTTCATTGAGGCATCTTTGGTTTTATACACAACTTTCTTTTATACGGTGTATAAACCCCTTTGACTTTTACGTTTATTCAAAATGAATCTTTTTTATACGAAGCATTTTACTAAAAGAAAAAAGGGAATGTTTTTATTTCTGTACTTATGCGGCGACAACGACTTCTCCGCCGCCATGACCATTATTTGAGTTTCGGCTTCCTCTACAAGCCATCATTTTTTTAATGAAAAATAAATACAATGTTTTAACTTTCTTTTATTTTGGTATTGAAAATGGTTTTGAAAGAATTTTTATTATATCAATGTGTTGTTTTGATATCTTGTGATAGAAATGTGGAAATGTTCTGTTTCCTTTATGCATGTTTTATGTGATACGATTATGTTATGGTTTATGATATGTTTAAACCTATTCATACGAGTAATGCATTGGACTTAATAAGTGACGGGTGGAGCCCGTTATAGCTCCTCGGTGCATCGGCAGGTCTCATGAGACAAAATAGTGTCTTGGCACGAGGCCTTGACAAAATCTTATTTGTGGTCTTGGCACGAGGCCTTGGCTACGTGGTTATGATAGTCTGGAATTATGCATTCCATCATTATGAAAGTGGTTATTGTTATTTCATGTGATTATTCGACAAGTAGAATTTCCATGTGAAGAAGTGAATGGAATTATCTCATTTTACTTTTGCCATATTATGTTGATGTTCATGTATAAAAGGCTTTTGTTTTAGTTATACATTGCCTTAAATTTTTATGTTTATTTATGAAAGCTTCCGCAATATTGTTATCTTTACTGAGCATCTGAGCTCACCCCTTTCAATGTTTTAATATTTTCCAGGATGTGAAGAAGTATTTTATGAATGACCTGCAGGGATAGTCAGAAGAGAATATGAGTGTGGACTATGAAGACTTTGTTATTAGTTTTTCACTTTTTGATGTAATGAAAGGGTTATGAATGTATCTAGTGTTTCCAAGGCTACTAAACTAATCGGTCTTTCGAGACTTGATCTTTTGTGATCATGCCAATGTTACGAAGTAATGTACCGGCTCTGGGTAGCTGGGGTCGGGGCGTTACAGTTAGTATCAGAGGTAGTTTAGTACAAACCTTGGAAGCTAGATTTAGACAAACTCTGATTAGAGCACTTAGACCTAAGATGAACTTTGAGGATTAGTATAGAAGAACTTCCAAGAATTTCAGTATTATATAGATTTTGTGAGTTTTCCGAGCAATACATCCCTGTCTGGATACGAGCAGGTAGAGGCGTCTCTGGCACAGATGTACCTAGGGGTAAAACCCGAAAAATCCACTTTGATCTAGACTCGAACGGGAACTGGTGCACGACAACGGGCCTTTCTGCACTCTTGGATACGACACTCCCGGGGGATATGCTTAGGATAATTTTCATTTTCTTAACAAACCACTATGAAGGGTTATGATTATATACTTCCTCAAAGAAAATTTTTTTTATGATTATGGATTATATCCATAAATAGATCAATTTTTTATAAGTGTTTTCAAGTTTGTTATTATGTATTTCGATTCGAAAACTAACCTAGTTTATGGATTTGTATAGAAATGGCGCCCAGTAGAAGGAATGTGAACTCCATCAATACGTATGATCCAAAGAGTAAGAAGGATCATATCTTTCATGGTATTAAGACAACATTTAGAAGGGAGATATTTTCCCATGTGTTATCAACATATGATGAAATAGTATCATGTGTTAATAAGATAAGTAGAGAATTATATGAGTCTTATGGATTTGAAGGGATAAAAGTGAAGAAAAGGATGGAAGAGAGAATGATGGATAAAGGGACGAGGGAAAAGAATAATTTTCCAATATGTGATAACTGTGGGAAGAAAAACCTTGGAATTTGTCTGAAGGGAATGAGAGTTTGTTATAAGTGTGGAGAAAAATGACACCAAGTGCGTGACTGCAAGGGTAAGAAAAAGGTTTCAAATGTACAATGCTTCATCTACAAGGAGTGGGGACACTACGCAAACCAATGTTCAAATAATCAGAGTATGCCCCAAGTGATGTTATTGGATAATAATCAAGTTATGATACTACCATAGATGAGGAGGAATGATTAGAGTTATTATGTTGTTATTAACGAATTTTGTAATTTGAGTGTTGTATCAATGATGTACCGGTTATAATAATTATGGAGTATATAAGGATTGTACTGCAGTACTATTTCATCTAGGACTTGAGATTGTGTGGAACCAAGAAAAGTGACTCCAAAGTAGGTTAAATTTTTGGAAAATATATGGTTGAGAGAAAGATAAACCATAATATAGTTCTGATACCGAGATAATGATTTTGGAATAAGACATGATTGATTCGGATAAATTATGTTGGATATTCTTAACATCCTTGAAACTGATTAATGATTTGTATACATTTGTGGATAGAAGGAGTATATCTAGTTTTCTATAAGGAATAAGGGATCATGAATGTAATCAATAAGGATTTATAGTAATTCAGTATGTTGAAGTGTTTTAAAAGAATACATGATGAAGGTGTTTACATGTTGTTACGCAGAAAAAAAGGGAGCTTCATTATGTTTACCTTCCTCATAAAATCTGGACTATGAGTTGGACGGAAGTATTTTGGATAACTATAAAGGTTGGAGTGGATTAAGATGATCTTTGGATAGTATTGTTTAAGGTAAAAAAATTTATGCAGAATATTTTTGAATATTATAATACTATAGTTTTAGGAAAAGGACAACCTGCAGGGTGGGGCATAACCCATCACGTCGGACAAAGCTGTGGGAATCGAACCCACAACCATAGTGTGATGGGGATTAATCGCCTACCACTGGACTACGTGAAGTCCCTGGTTATTACAAAATAGTTTTTCTAATCTAAATAGTATGTGTTAATATTTGGAACCTTATACAATTAGGATAAATAGAATATTTTTGAGTTCTATTACCTTTTAGAGAGAAAGATGGGTTTGTGGTAAAAATTTATTAACGAATGAAAGTATACATAACATGTATGTATATTCCCTTACGTTCTTAGTAAATCTCTTAAATAAATTCCTCAACATTATAAAAGGTAACTTAAAACAAAAATGTTGTCGGTTAACTTTTCCAACTGGGGATTCAATGACCGTTTAACCAATCACAAGATTGTGATTTTCTTATAGTTAAACTTTCTCCTAATCATGTTTTCTATAACTCTCCATCAGACCTTGATGTTTTTTTTCTCCTCCATATCCATATTTTCATGGAATCCTAGAATGGGCTATCTCGGGTGACCTTTGTACTTACCTTGCTTTCTTGTAATGTTATATATTTATTAACCTTATTTCCGATGTGGGTTTTCCTCAAAGGTATTTTCTCTTTTCAACCTTTTATTTTCAAAGAAAAATTTCAAATTTTGAGGACGCAATTTATTGAAGGAGGGGAGAATGAAACACCCCGAGCTTCCACGATACGCTTCTCATTCAATAATGCAATAGCTTTCATTGTACGCAATTTCGAGTTCTAAAACACCGCGACTAATCAAAGTATCTGTTATGAATAGTAATAACCACTTTTTAAAATTATACAAATTTTATATTTCAAAATGGACTTCATTTTTGTATTTGTAATATCGAAATTATCCAAAGTTGAATTTTTTGTAATTTTCTGAGAACTTCCAATTTTTTATGAATAATGAAAAATACTTAAAAACAACTTTTTTAATCAAAATAATTTATAGTGATAAATTATACTACTGAGTGGTTTTAGAGTATAATTAGAATATATTTTTACCATTTTATCCAATGGTGGTCATTAGAATTAATTTAACATTGAAATTGGACATAAACAATTGCCAATCTTTTGATATAAATTGTTTCATAAAAACACGCTATTTGTTGTAACAGCGGGAATTAATTATAAAATTAATTAATGCAACTTATATGTTTGTAATTTTGTAAAATAGTCATCATTTTTGAATTCGGAATATCAATTATAGCTTAGGGTGAAATTTTGTCCTTGTTCTGAAAAACATCAATTTTTGATG
Organism: Viscum album; assembly: GCA_963277665.1. Lineage (NCBI taxonomy): Eukaryota > Viridiplantae > Streptophyta > Magnoliopsida > Santalales > Viscaceae > Viscum > Viscum album. The sequence goes on along the minus strand of OY728165.1, from coordinate 1,706,708,479 downwards.
AATAGTGAAACCACTAAGTGGTAGTTAAATAACTGATTTTTCGTTTAAATGAAATATTACCAATTCTGTGATTTGATTTTCAAAAATCTGACATACATGGTTGTCATTAAGAAGTAAAATGTGGTTCAATGAGATTAAAATAATTTTTTGGTGAATTGTAACATTTAAGTTCTTAATCGCGATTAGAGGTAATTAGTGTAGTTTAAGGTAAAAATAATGTTTTAATAATATGGGATGAGCTTGAAACATGTACTACTCATATTGGATGAGTCATGGCCGACCAAGACAACCCATGGGTCAACTTGGGGACCCCATGGAGCCACTTTAGTAGGAAAATGACATTAATATTTATTTATTTAATGTTAAAATTAAATTGACACAAACATAAGTTGTTTTACTAAAACAGTTTTTAAGTTGGGTTACACAAGTCCAAAATTTGACTATAAATATTCATTAGAAAGCTAAAAATATTTCCTACATCATAGTATTTTTTTATAATTTTTAGACATTAAATAAATTAAATTATTTATGACATCATTATGATGCAACGATGACCTCATTATTTAACGATTTAAATAAAATGAGAAGATAATGCAAAATACAAGGCTTACACTTGTCCAAAGACTATTGGATGAGGGTATTTAGAACCCTTATCACCTTAGACACGAATTATGTAAGTTTGGGACCTTTAGAATCCGAAAATAATTGTATAATAATGTAACATTTCAATCTTTCGAAAAGAGCCCCTCCTCTCCACTTATAAAAGCCCCCCACCTCTCCCACCTCATTTACAATTTCAAGACATTTGGCTCTGACAACCTCTACCCAAATACTCTCCCAAATTCCCCCTATTACTCCTAGAAGCCTCACTTTTTTTCAGAACTCTTTACAAGGAAGCCATTGGCTCAAATCAAAAAGAGTTACCCGATTTTGAGGTAATGTCTTCTCTAATGTTGTTTTGTTTTATTTTTCTTCTCCAACCCCCTAAACTCTTTTTATTCATTTATTTTATAACAAAAACAGTATCCCCAATATACTAGGATGTTTTTATAAGAAGGATTCGAGCTACACTTACACACACCTACATCTAATGGTAAAAGAACATACGGTTTCTGTGGATGGCGAATTTCTGCCTCACGAAACGATGATTGTTCAACACTCATATAACACCATAAAAGGTGGCCATTAAGATGTCACTATATTTATATATGATATAAAATATGTTTATGTTTTACTTAAGCTTCTGTATTTCTCATTTATGGCATACTTTATGATTTCCATTATGGGTAAAATGCGATAATTTCATTTTAGGAAGTGCGGACTACCGCCCCCTCAAAGTGATTTGAATCATTAATTCCATATGTGGGATGTATAAAGGATGGATTAAATGGTATTATACACTATATTATACTGTAATTATATTATAAATTTATATCATTATGATTTAATTCCATTAAATATGAAATAGAAATGAAAGTAGCGTTTATGCGTACGTACGACTTACCGTCTCCATGAACGGTGCATTTCATTTCTTACCTCTAAATGTTACGTGAGATTATGAATGATTGTATATACTGTATATATATGATATATATGATATATACATCATGAATATAATTCTGGATATAATGGATATTTCACCACATTAACAACTTGTAATTATAAGAAGTTTATTTTTGACTCAAGTACCAAAGATCGACAAAACGACCGTTAATAACATAAATAATTAAATAATGTTCATAACATGGTAATAAGAGATATAAAAGGAATAATGAACATAAAAAAGGTTTTTAAGTAAATATAAATTAACTCTAGTTTATTATTCAGGAGGTTAAAGAACGGTCGAGTCAGGACAAGACGCAAGGTAAGGGAATTTTTTTACCCAACTTCCATTCTTTGGGTTAATCTCCTACTTTCAAATTATATCATGATATTATTATGTCTTATTTTGTATTCTTTATGTGTACCTATAGTGAATACACATAATATATATATTTTATTTTAAAAATGATCTTTTTAAGGGCTCAGTCTCAATCCCCTTTCATTGAGGCATCTTTGGTTTTATACACAACTTTCTTTTATACGGTGTATAAACCCCTTTGACTTTTACTTTTATTCAAAAGGAATCTTTTTTATACGAAGCGTTTTACTAAACGACAAAAAGGGAATGTTTTTCTTTCTGTACTTATACGGCGACAACGACTTCTCTGCCACCGTGACCATTATTTGAGTTTCGGCTTCCTCTACAAGCCATCATTTTTTTAATGAAAAATAAATACAAAGTTTTATCTTTCTTTTATTTTGGTATTGAAAATGGTTTTGAAGGCATTCTAATTATATCAATGTGTTGTATTGATATCTTGTGATTGAAATGTGGAAATGTTATGTTTCCTTTATGCATGTTTTGTGTGATACGATTATGTTATGGTTTATGATATATTTAAACCTATTCATATGAGGAATTCATTGGACTTAATAAGTGACGGGTGGAGCCCGCTATAGCTCCTCGATGCATCAGCAGGTCTCATGAGACAAAATAGTGTCTTGACACGAGGCCTTGACAAAATCTTATTTGTGGTCTTGGCACGAGGCCTTGGCTACGTTGTTAAGATAGTCTGGCATTGTGCATTCCATCATTATGAAAGTGGTTATTGTTATTTCACGTGATTATTCTACCAGTAGAATATCCATGTGAAGAAGTGAATGGAATTATCTCATTTTACTTTTGCCATATTATGTTGATGTTCAAGTTTAAAAGGATTTTGTTTTAGTTATACATTGCCTTAAATTTTTAGGTTTATTTATGAAAGATTCCGCAATATTGTTATCCTTACTGAGCATCTGAGCTCACCCCTTTCAATGTTTTAATATTTTCCAGGATGTGAAGAAGTATTTTATGAATGACCTGCAGGGATAGTCAGAAGAGGATATGAGTGTGGACTATAAAGACTTTGTTATTATTTTTTCACTTTTTTATGTAATGAAAGACTTATGAATGTATCTAGTGTTTCCAAGGCTACTAAACTAATCGGTCTTTCGAGACTTGATCTTTTGTGATCATGCCAATGTTACGAAGTAATACACCAGCTCTGGGTAGCTGGGGTCGGGGCGTTACAATATACAATGATGTAAGATGAAAAGTTTTTCCTTGATATCATAATGAGGTGTATTTTTGGGAATATAGTTGGTGTTATGAAATTGATTTCATAATAAATTCATATTTTTTCACTTCTAAATGAATGCGACATATTGTTCTTTTTACATTATGATGGAATTAAAATTAAAAGATTAACAACTATGGTTGATTATGGTAAATTTATCATGTTAGGTCAAAAAATAAAAAACATGAATTTATGATGACGACATGTGTGCATCATACTTTATAAGATATCACCATACTAAGATACTATATGACATAGTGTGTGTTCATAAGAAATAATCTTATTACTATGAATTTTCATTATCTCCTTATGGTCATTTATATGTTTTTATACTCTCCTTATTGTTTTTTAATAGTATTCACTACTGTAGAGGAAATTTCATAGAGGGTCACAAACAAATCATATTAAAAAATATCTCCCTACTATAATGAATATAAGTATTTGACATGATGGGCACCCATTTTTCTCTGGGGTGTCTACGAGTATAGGATCACTATGAATAAAATAAATTCATATTATCTGAGTTCAAAATAAATGACATTTAATTTATTTATTAAATTTATTGACAAAATTTAAGTTAATAATTATGCAGATATTTAACAAACAAATATTATAATTAATATTTAATAATATTTAATACTTCTTTGAATAATGAAATAAATTAATAGCTATAATTTAACAATTAATATATTTTTTAAATTATAATAATTTTATAAAAATATAAATATAAATTTTCAAATATTTAATTTTTCATAACATATAATTTATCATTATTAGTGGTAATAAATATCTATGGCTTGGGGGTATATTTACAGTAGTTTCTGAACATATAATTTATGTTTTTGGAGTCTCTCACTACATGTACTATTCATCCCAATATTTATCAAGCCTCACCCAATTCCCTCAGACATACTAGAGAGTCATGTATTCATTCTAGAAAATATATTTCAGATCTCCTTCACTAATTCTGGTAAAAAATATTTGGGATTGTTAGGGAATAAAATTCATTACCAAATCTCCGCTCTAATACTTGAATTTTAGGACCTTCATTTTAACAATGGAATCATGTGTGTATAATCTAGAGTGATCGTGATTTTTTTCCATCAGGAAATTGTTATATGTATGATAATTCAAGTTCAATGAATCATTTTTTAATTTATATCATCTTATTAATTCATTCATAATAGGCCAGTTAATTTTAACTGAGATTCTTTATATTGCTTATGACTATATGCCATTGATCATAACCTTAAAATTTAAAAATAATAATTTTACATGATTATACTGCATTCCTTTTACAATATCAATGAAATTTAATGATAAATATTTTACATATATTTTTAGTTATATCATATAGATTTAGACTAAAAAATTAGGTAAATATTTAGTCCAAATGTGAAAGATTTTTTTCTAATCAAGTATGGTTATCATAAAGTATATGGTGTTATATAAAATAAGGATTTATGAATTATATAATTTGAATATTTAGGATTGATCATCATATTTGAGATAAAAATAACAAAATTATCTTAGGGTGAAACTTTTATAATTTTTTAAAAGGTTATATTACTCAATGAATACTGAAGATATTGATTTTTTTGGAAAATTATATTTTCTTGTCAAGTATTTAAAAACTAAATTTATATTTTATTCTAGATTTAAAACATAATAAGTTAATTTTGATTATAAATAATTCATTTATCATCTTTGAAATTAATTTTATATTTGAATTTTATATATAAATAATTTTACAATTAAAATAAAATTTCATAAAAAATGTTTTCTATTGATTTTATGGGATTAATTTTAATTAAATTCTTAAATTTTAGTAATTTTAATATTTAAAAAATAGTTTCATATTTGGAATATAGGAATAAAATTTTTTAAATATGAATAAGGTTTTTGGACATTATTAATATTAACCACATTTAAAATTTATCTCCTCCGTAAGGGTAAATCATGAAAATAAGATTACAAATAATATGAAAAGATCTAAATGTTTGTTCTAAAAGATGACTTCAATCCTTATATGCTTCTAATGCATCCATTATCATAAAAACACTGAAATTTTGAAATTTTTTCCATTAATCGTATTTTTGTTCTCTACCAAGGGAATATCGATGTGTGGCATTTTAAAACACTCCAAATAGGGGAACCCCTAAATGAAAAATAGATCACTTATGAGAGAGCCTCGGTTAAGAAGGAACTATTACTGCCGAGATAGATGAGTTTCCTAAAGTGTGAAAAGTTGATAAATTATTATTCACTATAGTGATCCATCAGTAGGGGTGGGATTCAACTCATTTTACCCACGAAGTCAAGGAATAGGTGACCTTATAAGATAAGTGGATTCTATGGTAAGGAGAAATTCCCCCATGAACAGGTGACCCGTCAGTCACAATCCTTCATTTAATATCTACAATATTTTTTAAATATTCCAAAAAGACTTATAATATATATAAATATATAGATGATGAATGTTTTTATCATGTTAATTTATTTCTAATTTTTAGTGATGATATAATTACATTAAACTATCAAACAATACTAACTCATTTCTTGTGCAAGCAGTAAAAAAACAAAACTAATTTTTTTTAATATCTAAAATTAATAGTATCCTTGTATGTTACGGTATCCAAAAAAATTAATATATAATAATAAAATATTTTAGATGTTATAATAGATGATATTCTTGTTCCATTATTTCCATGTTGTTTTCATGAATCAGTTTAAATTAATACTTAGCAAAATGACATTAAAGATATTTTACACCAAACTATATTTTATTCAAGGATATAAAATTACAATGAATAAGATAATTGGAGAATTGAATGTTTTATGGTATAAAATATCACAAAAATTAATTTAATGGGTTATTTTTCATTTTTTATTAACATTCATGACCCATAAAGTGTAAAAACAATATTATCTTTATAATTAAAAAAAGGTATAAAGGGTTGTTAAAATTCATATTAGTTTAAAAAAACATAATCTAAAAATGGTAAATATTATTGTATGGGAATATTTAAACCTATACTCATCCTATATTGTAATTATATCATTTGGATCAATTTATCTATGAAAATTTATCAATTTAATTTGATTTATTATTCAATTCCATGAGTGACCCACCAATATCTTATAAAAGATCACTCATCTTAGCATTTCATTACACATAAAATACTTTTTTTGGAAATTAAGTTAAAAAAATATCTATTTACCTAAAAAAATTCAATGGAATTATTTTAATCATAAAAACCATAAGAAGGAATTAATTTAAAACTTAATATAATTTTTCATAAAAAATTTATTATTTCAAACCCTTTAATTTTTTTTTTATGATTGTATATTTAAAAAATCGTCATAAAAAGATGATAAAATTATAAAATATTTATATTTATTATAAGTAGATGTTATTATGGTAGTGGAATAATCTATATTTATATCCTCTTCCATAAAATGGGGAACCAAATCATCATTCACACATACGTGTGAACTACGACCTCCATGGAGAAATTTGTTTCGTTTTCCATCTCCACCACCCACATTTGGATTAAATGATGTATATATATATTATTATTTATGATATATTAATCATTATTTTAAAATAATATATCAAATAATTTTATTTATTTCCATCAAATGAAAATAAGGATGTCGTTCGTGAATACATGTGGATTATAACCTCAACAAAGTGATGTTATTTTTTTTTATCACGAAATCACATGGATAACATATTTGATACAATTTTAAGAAATAATATAGTTTTTTTATATAATGACTATTCGAAAATGATGAAATTGTATTTTATTTTTTCTATCCTGATCATTGGAAAATAGGAATATTTCCCATCAATACATCTATCCTACCATCTCTATGATAATAATGTAATTAATTTTACATAACATTATTTAATTATAGTTTTTAATACTATAATTGATGAATTAAAATGATAATTATTAGATATTTACTACTCCGTATATTATAAAATAATTATCTCATTGACCATTCACAACTTTTAAAATTAAGTTTTCACTTTAGAGCTAAATATCATTAAAACATCCACTGTCAAATTAATTGATTATCAAAATAAATATAATATGTTATGAAATAATAATAAAAAACTATTATTTTTTAATAAATAAAATAATTGAGATAAATTTATTATTTGGTAAAATAAAGAAATACATATCACATCCAACTATATTTAAGGGAACATTACCTTAAAAAGAACCTTCTTTATTTATTATAAATATTTTTCTTCAATGTAAATATTCATAAAATTATTTTACAGATGGGTTTTATGTAAAGTAATGAATTATAAAGGAAACTGTTGACATTAATATGATGTTTTTAGAATGGAATCCTTCGGTAGAACTTTTTGACTCTCTTTAAAAAGGAAAATGAGACCTTCAATTTTAATGCATACAGGGTCGATGGATTTTTTAGTTTCAAAAAAAATTATAAGATATATGGAATAAATAATAATAAAATATGTTTTATTCATATAAAATATATGATTTCCTTCTTAGATGTATTTGTGTTTTCAATATGTGTTTTTAAAAGTAATGGTTATTTCAATATAAGAAACTATTCTCCATACAGATTTTAATGAGTTTTTTTGGGTGTTTATTGAAATAAAGGTGCATGATTAAAATGTTTTATTAATGATATGTTCTACATAAATTATTGATTATAATGAGTGATATTGATATAGATATCCAATGAATTGGTCAATTAGTATGTTCTCTGTGGAATTACGTTGGATTTGGACTATATTGATTATTCTAATTTATTAGGATTCTACAAGAGATATATCATGATAATATTCCAAAGAACCTTAATTACGTTCTATATTTGATAAATAATTTTAATTTAAATAGTTTGATTTAAAATGAAATCCTAGTTATATTTTGATTAAATTGGATTATTATTCTCTTTTATGAAAAAATATATGTTTTTATTATATCATATTTCATGTGTTATCATATTTTTAAAGATACTATAATGAATATAATAATCCCCTTATTATTTCAAATAATCTGTTATTTAAAAATCCTTTGATAAAAAATAAAATATATTTTGTATATAAATACTTATTTAAGTTCAATGTTTATTATCATAAAAACATTTTTTTATCATATTAAGGGATTTAAATGGAATAATTGGTAAGTTTATTCATTTATATCCTTTATTAATCTATTTGTTCTCATATGAAATTTTTAATTGTTTTTCAGAGTTTTCGTGGAGGTATATTAATATATAAGATGTCATGTTATAATATTAACGAATTTTGATAAAATTAAATAATTTTTCTTTTAAAATAATTTTATTGTGGAAAAAAATGATACTAATAGGATGTGTCAAACATGATGTATAACTATTTATTTATATTTTATATCTATTTAACTAAAACTATACATTTAAAAAGATCTTAAAATTAAACCCAAGAAAATCATTACTAAAATCTCAATAAATTTAATTTTTATGTGTAACATACTTATAAAATAAATTCACTATGTCATGTGTATAATAATGTAAATTAGAAAAAATATTTTCAAAATTATATTGATGTAACGTTCTATTAGAAAAAATTTAATTTGTAGTTTATGTGGATAAATATTAATTATTTTTGTACTTTGATTCATCCTTAAGGATTATCTAACTAAATTTCTATATAAAATAGACATGTATTGACTAAACGAGGATGTTAAATTAAATATTTTACAAAAAAACCACACTATAGCGGTTAAAAAAAGTAACCATTTTTTAATATGAGTTTCAATTTTAGATTTAATTCTCATTTCATTGTATATATTAAAGAGGAATATTTCAAGAGTCTTATGACATTGAAATAGAATTATATAACTATTTATTAATTATAATTGATATTATATTTATAATAATTTATCATGAACATATCCAAAAAAAAATATATTCAATGATAGGTTTTGACTTAATAGATTAAGTGTATAAAAGGATTATTTGTAAAAGATAAGGATAAATAATCCTAATATCTGTGTTGTTAGCGAGTATATTAATAAATTAGACATTAATAAAGGCTAATTAGTATCAGATCCTAAATAGATCCAATGAATAATATAATGTTTGAATAACTGAGAACATGCCATAGAAAATTCCATTATTATACAAGTAATCAAATTTAGATTCGTGTTTAAGGATGGTGGGGTTGAAATTAAGATAATATTAATTATATTAAAACTTTCCATTTAAATATATTTTCTCTAAATGAGGAATGAGGTTAAGGATTCTATGAATGAAGTCATCCACGCCTGAAATCTTATATCCTATGATAAATTTTTCATCGTACAGTAAGAAAATTTTTATAGAGGCATGATAAACCATATTTGTAATCATTATATTTAATTAAGGAGTGGTAAGATTTTATGTGACCAGGTTGAATCTATTAGAAAAGTGTATAATAGTCTAATGTTTTTCGAAATATTTCATATACTTAGAAGGGTACAATTCTTCGACTCTCAAGATGGTTTTAACAATTTTAATATTAGTTCTATTAAATACTATTAGATATAGATTCTCCTCATTTTAATAAATATTCTTTATCTACAATAAAAATCAATGAAAATATGTGATAATTATGTTTTATGTATTGCATACCCTATACATTTCTATCCATAGTGAAAAATTGATCTCCAAATTTGAATGATGAATCTATAACAGATTTGTAAACATATAATAAAATTATATAATGGACATTATTTTAGATATTCATGTTATGAATTATAATGGGAATAATTTATTTTTTATATCAAATAAAATAAGTGGTAAATGATATATCATATAACTCTTAAAAGGATAGTCTGATAAAAATAGTTTAAATGGCGTCTTCGCAATATCAAACATCTATAAAAATTATGAATATATTTAAAATCATATATAGATAAAATTAGTAATATATTTTACTTACATGTATGGTCTCACCAATCCTTAAAAATAAATCATGAAATATATATTTTTTTATGAAAAAAAATAAAATAAAAATGAGCACATGACTTTAAAAGTAAAAAATTTATGCCCATGATGAGGAAAAACAAGGGTGAGGAAAATGTATCATTGTTCATTAATGATGTTGTTTATAATAAATATAAAACAAAAAAATCATACAAAGACTAATTTTTATGAAATTATAAATTCACCCTCATATTTATGAATGAATAAGGATGATGTTATTTAATGAAAATTTAGCATTGAAATGTGATTATGGAATATTAGAGTTTGTAAAAATATGATATAGAGAAAAATTCATTATTTAAAATTTCTATTTAATTTGTTTTCATGTGAATAATATACTTGGAAAGGACGTTGTAAAAATAAAAAAATAAAATTATTAAATAAAATTTCTAAGGGATGTTAAATGGATGAAATGTTTTCCATGAATGTTAGTAAAGTAATATTAAAATATTAATTAGTTATTTTATTTAAAATAAATATTACTATTAAAAAAATATTTAAATATAATACATTTTTTAAAAATTAATAATTTTAATGAATAATGATTTTCTAGAAATGATTAAATAAATTATAGGATATTGAGGATTATAACACAACCAAATGAGAGAGGAATGATGATCATTGAAATAAAATATGATAGAAATTTGGTCAAATAAAGTACATAATCTGTAGTTCATGAAGTTGATTGTTTTAATGATATTTGGATACAATCTATAGAAAATATGAAATAAATATAATTAAAAAAATGTTGTGGAAATAAAATATGTGAACAAAAAAAATATATGGTATTTGGTAATGTAGTAACGACCTTATTTGATAGGAAATTCATTACATAGATACATTTTAGATTCAAATATTGATATTCCAAAATGTGTAAAATATTTATCCTTAGGTTAAATTGACTCAATCGTAAGATTTAAAGGAAATATTTTTATGTAATGTTGATAAATAAGTTATAATACTCTGATAACATGGGATACACCATAAATATGTGTTATAATGTTCTAATTTTTAGAAATGGAGATAATATTAAATATTATGTTCATTAAAAAAATCCAAATGATTGATAACAAAGGTAGTTATTATAAATTCTATATTCATGTTCCTAATGAAGGCTATTATGAAAATGTCTATATTGATGAAATATTAGAGGTAGCTGGGTTGCATGTCTAAAATTATAAAAAAAACATACACATCAAAGATATATTTTTTGTTCAAGTATTTCTATTTATTTTCATTGAAATTAATATTGAATGAAAAAGGATTTTGTATCATGTACAAGTATTTTTCAATATACAAAATCCATATTTGTGAATGATGAAGTACTGTTGGAGGACTAATAAGGAATACCATTTTCTCATTATTTGTAAACATGATGTTGAATTAAAAAAAATTATTTTTCTTGGATTAGAGGGGATATATTCCTGTATAAAAAATACAATATTTTTTTTTAAATTAACATGATTGAATGGGACTATTTCAAAATAGTTAAACATGAAGGAAAAAATTATAATATGAATAGTTTTTCCCATATGGGTAATGTGTATGTTTATAAATAAAAGATGATACTCAAAAATAAATGATCGTAAAAAGATTTCCACAAGTACATCAGTGAAAAATAAGTTAATACGAGAGGTTTCTCAATATACGATCAAATTTATTCTTACAACCATCATGAATAAGGATTGTAAAAAACCATAATTATAAAAAAATAATTTTTTACAATTTTTATTATGAAATGTGTTATATCTATCAAAATTTATGTGAAACCAAATGATAAATTAATAAAAAGATTCATCAAAAATTCCATCCACATAAAACTCATTATTGATAAATAGAAAAACAAACTGATTCCATATGTGTTTATTGAATTTTAATAATAATCATTATTTATGGGTTTATTTTTATAAATTAACAATCTATTTTATTATTAAAGGCTAATTCATAATGATAATATTGGAAAATATGAACCAAATCAAAATATTAAGAGACAATTAATTATATAATGAGGATAAAGGTACATAACCAACATGAATTATGTACTTTTGTTGATTTTTGAGATATTATTATTGTAATGGTATTATATTCTTATAGAGAAACATGTGAAAATAAGAAATTAATAATTCAAGCTATTGATAGAGGAAAATATCTTGTTTTCTAATAGTATGAGTAATAATGGTGGACTATTAAATATGATCAAAGTGAGAGATACTAAAATAACATGAAATATACAGATAATTGTTTTATGAATATGAAGAAAGTATATTATACTACAAATTGTAAAAAATTATTATACATTACATCTATATGAACAAAAATATGTATATTAAAATTTAATTAACTAGATAATCCTTTAATAGAACATATTATCCTTTATATCAGCTAATATATATTTGTAAATTAGAAGAAAATTCTTTTGTGTTTATGAGTTCATAGTATCATTATAGTCAAATATTAGAATATTTAATTGAGTACCTGGTGAAAAATTATTTAAAAGAAAAATTACAGTAATTATTAAGAAAATATACCTTATAAGAGAAATTAAAATAATTATAAAAATATGAATTTAATTGGCAATTTTTTAATTTATTATAAAATAGGGATGTGTGTTTCACTTGGTGGTAATGATTAATATTTTTTAGATTTCTTCTAATGCTTTCACTAGTGTGAAGTACCACTTGCGTTTTTGGCATTCTAGTTTCATAATATGTTTCTCCATATTACATATTTCCACAAGATGGAGACATTCATCACTTTCAATGGTGATTTTTATATCAAGATCAAAATATGATGATGGGATGTCGATTAATCCTTCCATTTATTCCTCCATAGAATTCATCACCTAGTTTGGGTCTCCCTCATAGAGGTAAGATGTGTTCTTGTAACGCATGTCTGGTGGCATCACATTGTTTATGATGGTTATTTACATTAATTGAATCTGGACATTCTAATGAGTTTTTATAGGGAATCATCCTTTACTCAAGAGTGTAATCAAATTGGGCATCACTAACATTTAGGTTTTCCATGAACATTGGTCACCTATATTTTTCCTCATATGGGGGAATCTCAGGTGTATAATATAAGAAATTCTAGGTCAATCACTATGTGTCTAACACCAAAGGTGCATATCCTTCAAGTATTTTACCCCAAGAATCCCATGTTTAGCCTGAGAGAGATGATTTCATTGGCAAATATGGTCCTTAGATTTCAACATAGGCATCCCGTGTTTAGCGTGAGGTATTTATTTGGAGTCAAAAAAATTAATTTCTTATGGATATGAGTGAAGAGGGACACATCCCAAAAAGGTAGAGTATGAATGAATTACCGATTAATGGGATAGAATGCCCTATGGTGGTAGATATGGAAGATGAATCCCTTAAAGGGAAGATGTGACACCGTGAAGGTAGATCATGGAGGTAAAACTCTATTTTGGATCACCGGTCTTTACCATTGGTCCGGATTTATCCTCAGGGTGGAATCCTACATAACTAGTTTAGAATAAATGGATGAATAACCATGTAGTTTAATGACATTTCTATGGTCTTATGCCAAGACCGGTCCATCCAGTTTAATGACATACGGTTAGGTCACCCATGTCTTGAAAAACACACTAAAAGGTATGGTGAGGGGATCAGGCATGGATGCTTCTCCTTGTAATAGGATTTGTATTGAATGGGTATATGATGAGGATTACACATGGCTGATTATTGAGTTATTATAGTGGAGTAATTATGTATATGGGTATTACACATGATAGTGTCTTAAATGGACCCGAATGTGATATGGTCTCTATGTAGCGGCATGATCTTAACAGAATGTGTCATCCGGGGGAATATAAAGATAGATGAGGATAGAGTGTTGGGTTGATATTAGATTATTATTTGGTGTATGTTTGTTGGATGTTGGGTTGTTCTTGTGTGGATTAGGGTGGATGTTGGGATATTTTAGAGTAGATTTTGGGTTTATATTAGGATGTTATTTGGTGTAAGTATTGTTTTTACCTCGGGGAGGCCTCTTGGGCATCCTAGTCTGTTTGCAATCAAAGTACATGTAATTTGGCATTATTGGAGCTGAAACATATGGAGTTGGACTATGGAGTAGAAGAAATTGTTATGGTTTATATGTATGAATGACCCATAGGGTAAACATGTTTGTGGTTGGGGCTTACCATAAGAACTAGGCCCATGGTGAGGGGACATGATTGGGGATTATGCATAAGAGAGGTCCATTATGTGAATATGATTGGAGATTTTACCTAAGGAGTATTACTATGAGGTTTTTCATCATGCATATTTGATGATCTCTTCTAACCTATATTCCCACATGAGTCATTCTCGGTGTTAGTAGCAAGTGGTAACATTATATCTAAGGATCAAATGGCTCTCTTTTTATGATGATAGAAAAATGATGAATCACAAAGGGAGAGGGAGAGGGCCTTTAGTATGGTCATATCCAATAAGAACGGCTAGGGCATTAATCTATGAGGGACTCCCTTGGAGGAGACAATTCAACGTGATCCATTTATGGATCATCCTATGCATGTTGATGACGATGTTTTGGGATTGTGCATAGAAGTCTTCATGGTCTAGGGGTAGCATCCCATGGAGTGGGAAAGGTTTCATCCCTTGATGACCGTACCTCAAGCATCCCAATTTTTTTTACGATGTAATAAAACATTTTAACATCATGTGATGAGTACTTTACTACTCTATAGTTTAATTTCATATAGCGTGGACATGGGGGACCCACTCCACCTCTCTTCGGATTACATAACAATAGATCATGCACATCTGGATGGTGAATAAAATTATAAATTCCAGGATATGACACTGTGGCTGAGTGGTCAATCATTATGTCCCTGTTTTCATGCCCATGGTAATAATAAAGATGAATTAGAATTCCTATACTAAGAATAAAAAACAAGTGAATCTCAAACATTAGAGGGATAAGATACATCTCGTGAGGGAAAATCAATAATTTGGTATGGTGACACATAAATTTATAAAAAAACAATATCAACTATTGACTAACCTATGTTCATAGGAAATTATATAAAGGGAATAATGATATGGGTATATATAGAATATAGTGACCATGGATAGATTATTCCCCACACATGATTTTGGTTGTGGGATTTTTTAGTTATTAAATATTTAAATAAATAATCGTTTCCAAACACTAATGATATATCTTACCAATATTATAGAATGTATATTCTAATTATATGACTCATATTCATAAAATTCCACAATAATAAAACTAGAAAATGAGGGTGTAGGATGAACTAGATCATATAGTTTCACTATGATCTAGAGTAATTTAATGTGTGGATATGATAGTTTATTGGTCCACACCATTGGAGTTACACATGTATTAATGTTATCAGTTATCTTTATATAACAGGTAAATAGTCAACATTAATAAGATAATCTGTATGTGTTTTTGAATTAAATTCCATGTTGATTTTGGGGTGAGCATGACCTAGAGGATGTAACCGATTTGATAGAGATTGGGACTACTTTCATTCCATTAATTATGGAACATGTGATGTAGATAAGGGTTCTATTATAATGTTTTCACATTTGGAATATAAATCCTTACTAAATAATGTGTCAACAATAATTAAAATGAGTTATATATCATGTGCATAAGTATGATAAACTCATTAAGTTAGAGTTAAATAATTGTAATCAATGGATGGTGTAGATCAACGAGTTGATCCACCATTATTGGGGTAGAGTGATGGATTTTGGGATTAAATACATTTCATAATTTTCAATGGATGTGATTAACTAAATTTTTATCATATTTATTTGGACTTTCTATATAAGTATATTTCAATTGGGATTTTTCTCAGTGATCATCATGTAACAAAGGAGAGGGAATCCTATTATGTCGGGGTAGCATCCTATTTTGACAATAGTAGGAATATTTATTCAAAAATGTATAAAATAAAGGTTTTAATATGGGATGAAAAAAATGCAATGTTCTTCCCTTGGACCCCCTTAACCCATTCCATGTGAAGGAAAGTCACATGGTCTCATGTTTTCCTCCCCAAACCAGATGATGGAGACTAGTAGTAGGTATGTCAATGTGGTAGGATGGGGTGTCCATACCCACATATTGGAGTAGACTAATGTATATAACCATAAACATAAAATTTTCAAAGAAAATATATGTAGGCACATTAAGAACCCATGCCTCAGTAACCCACCATGGAGGAATAAGATTAAAAAGATACAATAAATAAACTATATATGTGTAAATAAATTATTAATTTAATACTAATATAAATACCACTATGCCTTGTAAAACATGTTATGATATCATGGAATGATAATATATAATATGGGATATTTTGTAAGAATATACAACATTTTATAAAAATGTAAAAAAATGAACAAAATAATGATACACTAGAATCTGAAGAATATTATAAATCCTATGATACCACACACTAACTATATTTAAGTCATATCAAATAACTTTACCTAGTATCTTTCCTGTAACTATATGTGCAGATATGTAATCTAATCTGGTACAAAAGTTGGAAGGAATTTTGTGTGATATAAAATCTTATTAGGCCACTATAAAGGGTGTCATGATGTAATCCATGTAATAAACATAGCTAACATAGGGTTCTTGTATATTAAATAATCAAAAATTCAAAATAAATTAATATCAGCCTGATAAGTTCCTATGAGAATCCTACTAGATTTACCTACTTCACCTCAAGCCATAATGAATATATGATAATAACTATATATCATGTAATAATATATATATTATATATATATATATATATACAACATCCATCTATATGGGAAGATTTTTTAAGGACATAAGTAACATATATCTGGATACTATGTACTGGATAGAGTGAGGTGTAACAGAGTCATCCATAACAAATATAATTCATCCTATAATCTCAAAAAATGGTATAATCTTTACATCTCTTAATGAATGTGATAAAAAATTATTGACATACAAGATGGTGGGTGACTCATCAAGTCAACCCTGGAATAAAGGACGTAGTGCATCTTTCCCACCATCTAAATTATGTCAATGGTGTGACCCATAATTCCCAAAATAGAATGTTAGAGATAGTAAAACGGTATTCTCAACAAGTCCTTTAACCATCATTAAATAACACATATTTATGTCATAATAATAATTATAGTAATATCTAAGAATAATTACATAGCATTCACTATGTTCATTAAACAAAAATATTTGCATGGGAATCTCAATTCATATAATAAAATTTATTTTATAAAATATGATGTGTGGACATGTCAACCAATTCCATTTAATCTATTTATGCATATAAACAAACATGGGAAAACCATTAAATTCACTACAATTCATTTAATTTAATCAGATCTTGGTAATTCAATTTCAAAGTTCAATGAAGAACATAATTTTTTTAAACAATTATGAAAATAAGGATGATATAAATTCCATTTCTAATTCTTGAAAAACACTTAGGAGGATATTTGGTTTAATAAAAATTTAAATTAGAGAGGTAAATTCCAATTTCAACTCTAGAAGAACAGTCAGAAGGTGTTACATTCATTTCATTAATTAATTATAAGGATACAATTAATGTTACAATACATAATGTGTTTCCATAATTTTCCTAGTAATCCATGATATCATCAACAATGATCTAAAAGAGTTTATAAAATGATAATATAAATTTTTAAATTTTTAAATCTTTTTAAATTAATTCATGTAAATGGTGACTGTTTAATATAATAATGTGGCTATCAAAACAACAATTTCATTAATGAAAAAAACCATATCTCCTACATTATGGATATTGATGACTCATCCCTTGAAATCAGCCTTATATTTGATGTAGATTGTATAAAATTAAAGAAATAGATCAACTACCTAAAATACATGATAAGTTCTTCAACCTAAATAGTTAATCATATCTGTATATTAACATCGAATATATGTAAGAGAAATTGAGATTATATCTCTTGTTATCCAACACATCCAATATATCATGATTAAGACATCGAAGAAGTGGGTCATCGATGAACCATGATTTAGTAGTAGGTAATCCAACATGAGTAGAATAAGAACTCACCCACTAGAAATGGGAGGAGGAATAGGGAAAATAATGTATTTTTAATAAAGGTTAACATTTATATATCGCATTAAAAATAGGGGGAACATGGTTTTGCTACTTGGTTGGAAAAATTTTACTCCAGCTATGAGAAGTTCCCATGTCCATGGGTTCTTTAGTTGTGCAAGGGAATTACTTTATGGTTACATGATTTTTGAAAAACCATGCTTCCCCAGATCACCTATTTCACACCCCGCATAGTTAGGAGTGACTATGTGGGATGTGATGATTGGTTTATTCTTGTTGGGTGGCCTAGTATATTTTCCAAATTCCTGGAGTTCTCGGCTCTTAAAAATACCTTGGAACCCTTGTGACTGTTGTGACTCCATTATGTAACATCATAAGGTCTGTTTAATATAATATAATAAAAAATAAATTATTCATACCTTCATGAAAATATGGGTCTTTATAACTCTACATTTTATAGTAACTCATCCCTGATTTTTCCTTGTGATTGTAAAGTGGTATTATCTGTGAATATATATAGAAACTGAAATTTTATATTAGTCTCCCACTTCTAGGACACATTTCATACTCAGTTGTTCTTCCACATCAATAATTCCAAAAGTAAATTAACTACATAATAGTGAATTCATTCTCTGATCAACAATACGCACTGATTACTCCTCAAAATAAGTATCTAACTCTATATTGGACCCATCATGTTGGATTACATAAAATGGGTCTTTATAATATCAAAAAATCTAAGATAAATGAATTATATCATTCATAGATAGTTAACTATAAAGAAGTTCTATATGGTAATACACTGGAATAATTGGTTTCATAACCTTGAAGCATCCAATGAATCTAGATGAGATCATACCCTTCATTTAAAATCTTCTACGGAAAAACCTAGGTGAGATATTCATGAAAACCTAATATCTGAAATCAATCTCAAGAGGTCATCAATATCTATGGGAACACAATAATTACCTTTAATAAGTTATCATCATGCTCTTTTTAAAAAACACGACAAACCCTATAGACTCTCGAATAAGATGTAGTCCAAGAAAAGATGCCTTCTCATACTCTATTAAGCACAAAGGGGAACAAAAATTCCTACCATATAAATCTTCTTATTTATCCATATTTATAGTATCCTAGATGAGTTTATCATAAGAATAATGAATGAAAGGTTCGTTTTTCTCCCAAGAACTCCCAATTCCATGGACAAATGAATAGAGAATGTCCTCTAAAAACTGAATTGAGGGAACTATAATCCCTTAGGTTTAAGGGTAAGAGGCCATGCTCGAAAGCACCCATTTACCAAAGTCTTTCTACCTCCCCTACATGAATTGTGATGTAATGTGATCACCTCTATCAAAAATGATAGAATGAGGATCTCAATGAAACATACAACCTCTGTGACATATATTCTCTTTTGTTCATATCAAATAGGGTATCTCACATTAGTATGAAGTGTGAGAACATCATCAAACTATCAATGAAAACCAACACCACATAATTTACATGAGGAAATCAAGGTAAATCATTTATAAAATCCATAGAAACATCCTCTTATTTCAATTAAGTAATGGACAACATCTATAAAAACCCTTTCGGTCACTGATGTTAAGCCTTCACCTCTTCATAAGTTTAACATCATATGAAAAAACCAGTTATCTCACATTTCATAGTATCACACCTACACCAGAGACATAAATATCTATACATTTTGGTGACACCGTGACATACTCTCTTTTTTGTGGCATGAATTTCCAGTCTCTTCCCCTATCTAATTTCTGATAGGACCCATATACTCTTGTTGAATCATAAATTGTCATCCAATACACAATCCCACCAGAATATGAATCATCATCTCCGATAACTTCATTTAAGAGAAAACATTCAGGATCTGAAAGTTTCCACATCCTCCCCCATTATATAGTGATAGAGTTGACCAATATGTTATTTTTGATAGTCAATACATGATCCTATAGGACCAAAACATGCATATCTAAAAATTAATTAACGAGCTTCCACTCTCTACATGCCACTTGATCCACTAGTGTCTGAGTCATCCATCTAAAATAATCATCTATAACATTGACATTACTTTGAATTTACAATGTCATGAAATCAATGGATTTCATGTACTTTATCCATATGAACTGCTAGATATTTTTATCTCCCTTTGTGATGAGGTTGATGAGTTTTTTTCAGTGAATATAACAAATTTCTCTCCTAGTATATAGTTCCTAGAACAACATAAGGAATGAAATACAATAGTAAAATCGAGTTCATACATCAGGTATTTATTCTCTTCAAGACATTGCTGATGAGACCCATACGTGATGACATCCTCATCCTATATTCTGACATATCCCAACTTGATAACTTATGAGTCATAGTAAATATCAATGCTACAACCTAGATTCGTAAGAATTGGTTTTGAAACTGATTTTAATAGTCCTTTCTTATGCATACATTATTATTCACAATATTCATAACATATGAATTTTAAACACCTTTTCATCATGCCGATAAGTATTGATTCAAGGCATGATAAATATTTTATGAAG
This sequence comes from Viscum album, assembly GCA_963277665.1. Taxonomy (NCBI): domain Eukaryota; kingdom Viridiplantae; phylum Streptophyta; class Magnoliopsida; order Santalales; family Viscaceae; genus Viscum; species Viscum album. Next base: position 1,706,687,663 of record OY728165.1, on the reverse strand, counting down.
CATCGGTAATATTTAAAAAGAACTGAGAAACATTTTATGTGAAATAGGTTCTCAGGTTCTTCCTAGGAAAAAACATTTTTCACATTCATTGGGATAACTAAAACATCATATTCTATGATTATCATACCTAGGATATGGAATTTTTAGATTGAAATATAAAATTTCCATAGATTATAATAAATATCATGCTTTTTCATTGTATTCAGAATTATCACAATATTTTTTATATGGTCAATTCTATAGCAAGAATAGAGTAATATATATTTTTCAAAGACAATAACAAATGAATAAAAAATAGGTGGAAACCCCAATTAATTAGAGACCTGGAATCTATAGTTGGGATTGTGAGACTAAACTACAAGACCATTTACTCGTGAAGACCATACCTACTTCTATGATTTATGCGAGGTATGTCTGATGACCTAACATGCACCTGATGGTCACCCGACCTCAAATAAATCATTAATAAAATCATGACTCCCCACAGATGATCAAAGAGGTATTATATTCATTTAATAAAATATAATATAATTTCGGAAAACTGGTTTAATCAATTATAATCCACATATAGTCTGAGGGTACCATCTGACTCCATAGAAAAGGGAACAATGAACCCCAAGCAGAAGTGATGGGTCTATAAAAGGACATTAGCCACCGGATGCTACAATTCTTAATTGAGATCAAGAATCTCCATACGTTCTACAGTCTAAAGATAATGTGTCCTTTATGTTTCTCCTAAAACTATATCAATGTCAATCTATAACTATAATACTAGAGGATTCCCATATAATTCGTCATGTAATAAGTCCAAGAAATGGTCCACAATAAGGGGGGACAATAGTCAGTCATAACCCTTACTAATCCATGAATTGAATGGTGATATGATCCCTCACAATAAAATTCCTCTACTACTCCGGTCTAGGTCACATAACCGACACATCTCATTATCCCTTATAAATATTCCTATAAACCTCTCGTGATATAAACATCAACCACTTATAATCGAATTAAATGTGGGAACATTAAGGAACTAAAAATTTAATCTAGAGGATGGTATAAAATTATTTCATGTAAAGTATTAAACGAACCAATATGTAGATATATATTACTACCTCTATAGGTAAATATTTAAAATGGAGTACAATCTATGCTCAGATACCTAAAGGGTTATCTAGCATCATCGCCACACATAAGTACTCATTCTGGAGGCCATGACTATCCACAGTCATCTCGTATATAATGTTATGTGATACCTATATGTAAATAAAGAATACAATAATGTTAATGCTACTGGAATATTACATCTACCAGTATAATATTTGGTATTATTCTCTTTCGGAATTGGTTGTAGTAAATGTAACAGACATGTACCACAGCACAGTGTCATATCCTAAAAACCATTAGCAAGTACATTTTATTGGCGTTGACAACTTTGAGTCTCATTACCACTGTCTAGAAAACCCCTTGGCCTGAATTACCTAAGGTATTACAGCTTTGTACCCAATGAGATACTTCATAAACATCTTCTATCTACGTAGTAGGAGTATTTCCCCTCTAGTTTGGCACTGATGAATAATTCTTTCAAAATTATTATATATAACCCATCTTTTCTAATCCAATATATTCCACTATATCTAAAAATTATTATGGCTTAGTTTGTCACATCATCCTTCAAGAGAGATATTAAAAACATTAACCATGATGAGAGTCACAACTGTTACCCTAGGGATAACCCTCAAATATATGCTTTTATCAACTAGAACAAGTCTTGATAGATCTTGGTGTCTAATAGACCTTAATTGTGCAATCAACATTTCTCAAATTCGACTCTATAATATTAGATTAGTTGAATTTCTCATATATGGTTGTATGTAATATAATACATTTACCTATGACCAGGTGTCATATACTGGCCCATCATTTAATTTAATAGAAGTGAAATGATCATCACTGACTAGAGTTAGAGAAAATTATGCATCTCGTTAAAATGGTAGATTATTCCATAACAAAAATTCCTCCTTGTATAAGGTTGATAAATTATCTTCCTCTATAATCCCTCGGAGTCTAGGGAATGAAATAATCATATAATATATTTTAGAAATACACATAAACCATATCTCTATACTGATAGTTCAAGGAAATAACATCCCACCTTCACTTGGCAGAATTGTGCATCAAATACATAACATGTCTGACTCTATGCTCTAAGGGAATCTCTATATTATCGAATATATAAATAATTACATTGATCAAAGACTATTTAGCATATGGACTACCAACCCATTAGAATGGTGGAAAATTCTACTACCATAAATCCCTAGTCAACCAATCCATACTCAGGGTAGGTTGAGAAACACCATCCAAAGATGACAACATACAAATAAATCCTTATTGGATTTGGCCGTCAAATCCCACATTATGAATAGGAAGAGGTGACACATATGGAACTATACGGGGGCACTGGAATCTCAATTTTCTATACCCTTGGCACATGGAATTCCACTACTTCAAGGTGTACGACTGGAGGACGTGTTGGTGCCATCATGATACAATTAAAAACACACACATTAGAATAAAATTTAACGGTTGAAAGAATTATAGATATGTAAATTCTATAAGTAGAAAACCTTCCTATGAACATGTCACAAATATCTACTTTCCCCAAAACCAATTTAGATGAGGTAATGAAACCCCACAAAAGGTTATAAGAATCTAAGAGGCACTCCACTACCCACTACTAATGTTGGCGTTTAATCAGGGCCTCTATATCACATGTATAAGATATCCATATCATTATAATTATAATAAACATGTTATAATTTTTGTCCCATTTATGAGTTTTAATATCCTTAAGTGGTCATATTATATGGTAACCATTTCTTAAAAATAAGTTTTCATACTCCTCATTAACTGAATTATGACATTTATATAATCTATATAACAACATGGTGTATCACATGAGACCAATTGTCCTTGGATCTATATAAAATTATTTTTTTCTTTATGCTTTTATTATATCCTAATAAAAAAATTATATTTTGGATATATAAGACAATCTATGTACTAATTATGTTTCTCGAAACTAGAAATATATTTTAACAGGTTTTGATGTAATAATCAAGAAAACTGTAATATGAAATTGGAAAATGCATGTGAAAATAAATATTCCATGGAAAAAAAGAATGAAATATAATTCATATTTCTTTTATAATTATGTCTGTAATTAAATGAAAAAAATTCATTGTAAAATTATTAGAAATGTCATTTAAACAAGACTATGAAAAAAATCACATGATGCGTGCATCACAAACTAGTTTATTCATTTAAACGTAAATAGGAACAATCAATAACTGCAATTACCCATCACCAGTAATTTTGGATTCCACTAAAATAGTGTTATCTATGCCTAGGAAAAAGATAATTACCAATTTACATTAAATCTTAGTCTCATTTCTAATACAAAATAAGTAAGATGAAGAAAAAAATATTAGATACCACATTTTAACATCCTAACCCGGGATCCACATAACTCATTCCTTGAGCCATTGCGTCACAAGTCCTCAGTCGCGCCTCCCAAAACTATATACGATACATAAATAAATTTAGGGTTTAAAAGTGGTATGGATGGATATTTTACCCATTAATCATAGTGAAATAATGGATACAACATTAAATAGACACCAACATAAGCATGTATTTGTATACATAATAATGAAAACTGGACTAGTCACCCACAATAACTAAAGTATATAAAATCGGTATAATAAATAAACTAGGTATGTTTGAATAACTTTTCATATGAATTATAATATCAAAGAGGACATAAAATATCATATACATGATGATTTTATAGAATGCTAGTATAAAAAAGGGGAAGACGGGGAAATAATATAAAAATTGATATAAAAATACAATGAGAAACAAAACTCAACTACACTAGCATATCGAGAATATACTCAGTGCTCTTATTTCATGATAAAATTGAAGTGAAATCATATGAAATATTTATATCAAGGAACATTCCCTTATACATACGTATATAAAATTAATATACTCGGGTAACAAAGGCTTCTTAAGTTGGGTGTGAGATAATATCTCAGTTGGCTACCATCAATGTTTCTTAATTGTATACCATGAAGTGTAAATATATAAACAATAGTGTGAAGGTATATAGAATAATCAATTATTATTAATAAATAAATATTATATTATTGGTTCTCTTTAGGGACACCTTGTGTCACTACATTCATTGGATTTGGATAGAATTAAATTATGTTTCATAATTATATATATAGTAATTATATATATATATAGTTATAATATTTTTCCACTTATATTCATTGAGTATTTTGGGATGTATGCCGTCGTATTCTTGGATAAAAGGTTGCATATGGACTAGGTTATAACTTAGTAATCCATAACCTGTGTAAATAATCATATAAAATACAATAGAGGGAAAAATTCCTATATCTCATAATTATTGTGAGATGTAATTCTTGGCACTCGATACGATGGATTAGTTTTCATGTTAAACCAAAACAAGGGATGTGGTGTGTCATGCTAACTTTCCAAATAACCTCAATGGTGTTAGAAATCATACTCGTCACAGAATTTAATGATGAGTGACAAATAATACTTAACAAGTCTCTTAACCATCTATCAATAGAATATATTAAATGTTTTATCATAATTTTTATAATATAAATGAGGAATTATATATCATGATTTATATTCATAATTTCCAAATATAACCAAATGAATCTCAATTAATATAATCCAATTCATTATTATAAATGATGAGGTTGGTAATTTCCAACAATTCCATTTAATCCATTTAAGCATGGTAACCACTAGGGGTAATCCATTAAATTCATTATAATCCATTTAATTTAATCTCATTATATTAATTCAATATCATGGTTCAATAAAACACTTAAATAGTTCCATTTTGGAATTACTATTTTATTACAAGGCAAGTTCCATTTATTAGCTAATTTATGTAGTTAGGAGGTTCCATGTTCAAATAAAAATTTATATTTGAGTGGGAAATTCCAGTTACAACAAAAGAAAAACACATAAGAGGTGTTCAATGAATTTAATAAATTAATTTCATAGAGTGGTCTCAATATAGAATACCCACGGGAATCCAAAATTGTGTTTGATATATTCTAACATCTAAATAACTATCCTTAGGAGTACAAAACTAGTTGAATGACAATTAAGAAATGAATAAACCATTTTAAATAAATGCATGAAAAATGTCATCATGTAATAAAACGGTGCAACGTAGAAAGTCATTATCCTTTTATGTAAAACAACTAGACACCATACCATAAGGCCAAAAAAACACCTCACATAATATAGTATAAATATTCAAATAATATGGGAAGAAATAAATGAAATTAAACAGTGGAATGAATATATGGAAAAAGAATAGGCACTTAAATAGTGAAAAATATACAATGATAAGCGTGGAATGGCTGGAAGATGAATCGAGAGCATTCCTCTACATATCCAATACTAATGATGGATATTGAGTCTGAAATTAGATCATATATTTAAAAAATTCCATGGATTAAGGATGTGGTGAAACCATACTTTTTTAAAATGAACTCATCTATAGGAAATGGTAAGAGGAAATGAGAATTCAAGGTTTAATGCTTAATGATGGTAATGATTTACATTTCAACATCAAACTTGGGGGCACATAGTTTTACCACATGGTTGAATAAAAAATGCACCAACCATGATAATTGACTCGTTACAAGAGTTCTACAATTTCATATATCAATGGTCATATGTTCAAAAAGTTGATGAAAATTTGTGGGGCCCACAACTCCCCGTTGTCACACCCCACACTCTTAGAAGAGAACAGGTAGGATGGGTTAAACGGTTTCTATAAACTATGTGGCCCAATATATTTTCCAGATACCTATGGTTATGGGGTCCAGACATTTCTCAGACACCCTTGTGACCTTTTCTACTCCATCAGGTAGCATTATATGGTCTGTTAAAAGTTATTTACTAAAAAAATTCCGAAATACCATCTCAGAAATATGAGTAATTAAAAAAACACCCTAAAAATTAATGGATGAATGTTTATGAGGTGTATATATATATATATATTAAATGATATAATTATGGCATACATGGACATGTGTCATGAGATTTCAGTTATTGGATATCATATTTGAGATCCAAAATTGAGTTAGTTGATTAACCAGCACATTAGCAGTCGAATAAAATGAACAGACCATAAGGAGGTTGTTTTAGTAGCGCTTTATTACAAGGATTTAGTAATGGTGTTGGTTGTCATATATTTAATAGATAATTTTTCCATTATTACCATCACCATCAATATTTGTCACTTGATACAAACCTTAAGGCATCCATAGTTATAAATATAGATCATAGGGGAAGGGAAAACATTCTCCCATTAAAGAATTTAATAATTCCATATAAAATCCCTTATTTGGTATGATTTTAATTTATCATTGAAAATATAATTTCCTTATCTACCAGATATCTAGATACAATATATTTTTTTCTCATTTATGAGTTTGAGAATTATATAGATCATTTAGGAAAATAGATTTGGTTAGAGACCCCTATCAGTGGTTATAATATGATTTTTTTAAAATTATATATTCAAGTGAACTAGATATCTATGTGTATAAGTTCATATGGTATTTTAATATTGAAAAAATTAATCAATAATAAATTAATCATATTATAAAAAAATATGAATATGTTTGTGTATGGGCAGGTTATTAATTGGGATTAGTGTTGTACCATCATACTAATAATTCGTACTGCATATTTACCACTATGTGGAATGCCCGAGCCCAATATTTAAACATAATGTAAAAAAGGTAAAACCTATCATATATAAGATATCATGTGTTTTTTAATTTTTTGATGCTCATGTGTTTTATCATTAATGTTGTGTAATGAAATGGTATTATTATGCTAAAATATTACATTTCTTGTTTTCCTCTACAATTGTAAAAAAATATTCATTAATCATCATCTATGTGATACTCTTATCACATCGAAATATTATAAAACATTACAATGTGAATATCCCAAGTTTTACCAATAAATTTTATGAAAGGTAAGTAATTTATGTCAATTAAAATCACAATAATTATGTTGTACTTTAATAATATGCGTCTATATTAAAATATTAGTGATCACATTATATGTCATAAAATGAGAGTTGGTTTTTGAAATCAATCCTCAGATCAAGCTTTCACCTTATGCTAATTTTGGATGTAGATATACTAATAAAATATTATATTATTATTATTTTATTTATTTGATTATAGTAATTCAATTTCCATTGAAAAATTATAATTTGGTATTCCTAGCCCTCATGAATACTTTAATTTATCTATTTATTGACTACATTTCCAGGGTATTCTTTGATGACATGAATTGTGATAACCCATTTAGATAGTATACTTAAAACAATTATACTATTTTTATATTAATAATCTGTATTTATTTTAATAGATATTATTTTTTTCATATAAATAATTTTATTATGTTATTTAACTATAATATGTTTTTCCATTTTGAAAATTATGTAATTTTTATACAAAATAATTTTTCCCCATTTCTTATATAGTTGTGTTTAAAAGGTCATTTAAAAAATTATCTGGTTTTTAGTATAATAAAATAAATAGAATGTTTTTATTTATATTGAAAAACATATCTTGGTGATTTGTTTCAAAAAAAGTTAAATTTTAAGGGAATAATGAAAGATATAGTTTTTGGAAAAACATTATTTTTCTTCGGCGTAATAAAAAAAATGAGATAAAAAAATAATAACATTTTTTATGAAAATATATATATTAAGGGAGTAAAATATTTCATTTAAATATATTATTAATTAGTTTTAAACATATGTTTGACATTTTGGAGGAAATTTTATATTTTATTCGAATCAAATATATTAATTTTTCCTTTGTATTTTAATTATAAATTCACATAGTTCCAAATTACATTATATTAAATTTAAGGTAATATTATAATTTATTTTTAACAATAATATAGTAAACATCCGGATAATGATTTAAATGCATGGTTTTAATAAAGATCTAGTTTTATGCATAAATTATAATTTTTATAAAAATGGGTTTTGTTGTGTTAGGAAGAAATCTATTAAAATTAATTTCTACATCCCATATATAATATATATAGTAAAATGGGGTTTTTATTTCTAATCATAATGTAAATGTAAACTCATAACAGGATCCATTAGGTCTTAGTTTGATATTGTGTGTCCTTTGTAGTGCCTCTCGATATTCCATATGGATATAACTAGTAGTGAGGGTATTGAGTGTAACCACGTGGAGAATATAACATCCTTATAATATTAGGGGACTAATAAATAAAGAAATAAATATATACATAAAATAAATAAATAGAGTATATGAATAAAAATAAAGATGAAATACATGGTATAAAAACCAGAGGAAAAAATGATTTATATTATGTGGTTATCTACTAAATTAAAAATACAAACAAATATCCCACCAGAACTCCATCCAATAACATCAAAATCATCTAGCTCCACCCAATAAACCATCCATCATGGGTTATTTTCCTTTTTTCTCATATCTTTTAATGAAGTCTACATGGGAACCGAATTTCTAGATTCGAGTGCAAGTAAAATACACATTAGGACACAAAAACCATCCCACAACATTAGTGAATGAAATATAAAATAGTATTCAAAAAACATTAACATGGTAGATATATAAAAAATATATATCACAGAGGTATCACAAACATGCCAGGTCCAAAGGTATTGTCTAAACCTGCATTGAAACCATGTTGAGAGAAACATGTTTTCCTTGGAATAATGACTAATGGAACATTGATAACCATCATAACAGATACCCACTGTGGAAAATCCTAACGGCATGTATGAAACATTAAAACTAGTTGGGATAACCCATGTACATATCAACTAATGTCAACTACATCCATCTCTTCTGATATCCATTTAGCATGATAAAAATACCACATATTGTCCAATGTCAAACACATCCATCTCGGATGATATCCAAGAAGTATGTGACACATCAAGCTTACTACAATTGACCAAATATATATTTTGTCAATGTTGATGTATTATTAAACATGGAGGACATTCCCACTCATATATCAAATCTCACATGTCACCGATGTTGGCCAAATATGTTTTATATCTCACAAGGTGACCAATAGGTGAAACATTGATGCCCATCTTCAGTTGAATGAAATAGGATATATATGATACATAATGAAAATGATAGATCAATATCATGTCATGTGATATTTTATAGTCATCGAAATATACCATATTTAAGAAAAAGAGTCATAGTTCATGGTTATGCACACATACAAAACACTTTAAATCATGTATCAATCATCAGTCTTATGGGATATGCTCACATTTCTGATGGTAATGTTAATTCAATGTTATAAGATAAATTAATAAAATTAAAGGGATTCATACACATAGGATTCATAATATACTACACACTGACACAAAAAATAATTATAATAACATATATAAATCATCTATGAATGTTAAAAAATTCCTACCATATGTAAAATGATGACTGTCGATGAGGGTTGATTCCATATTTTAACTACACAACCGAATACTTCCATCCTATGGGAAAAAATATGTTTAAAATTATGTACAACGAGGCAATCCAAACATCACTAATCGTTCATCAATATGATCAATATTTAATAATATATCAATGATTTATGCTTTGGAAGAAGAATAATATAATAATAAAATATATGTGAGAGAATGATTGGAGTAAAAAGTTGTGGGGTAGGGTATTGTGAGAATTCCACCTCAAATTCATATTAAAATATCTATTTAACTTAATTGATAATAATTATTATTATTTTAATTCATTATATATTTTCTCTCCTAACCTAGGATTAAACTCTATATATTAGTTGTAGTTCCCCCGTGGAACCACATCAATTATAATTTATTTTCTTCTTCAAAAATATTTTTATCCTTTCTTTAATATATCTTTAAAATCATCAATATATTTATATGCATCATACATTCATGTTCACATATACATATATACACCCATGTATATTTATTTATTTATTTTTTTAAACCCATATATATATATATATCATATATAGACACTAATATTATTTTCCAAAAAAACATAATGAATAATATATTATTAGCATTATCATTAAAAAAATCATTCATTTTAAGTATAAATGTGATAAAAAATCTTCCATTAAAAACTATTAATGTTAAATAAATTTTATATACTACAAATAAATTAATTTATTTCTTACAATTTAAAATATCATCATTTACAATTACTGACTAATTTTTTTTATTATAACACCATTATTAATCACAAAAAAAATATTTTAATTTATTTCATTATCGTAAATAATAACAATAGTAATTAAATACCTATTATAATTTCTAACTTTTAAATAATTTTTTTTATAGAAACTAAATTAAACACTTGTCTGATACATCCAAATGGAAGATGCACACAAATTTTATGTTGAAAAATGGGTGAAACAATCATTTTGGATTTAATGGAAGCCTCATATTATCCATCTGAGTCACCGTTCATGAGATATTTCACTAATTAGTAAAAAAAATATTATATAAAAACTAAATAAAATATCACTATGTGATATATTTACAGAAACCTTATGAAGACAAATTTTACACAATTCCAAAGGTAAATCACATGTCGTAGACCTAACGGTAGATTTAGATATATCATACAAGGATCTGTTTTAGATTTATATCATTATTTAAAAACTATTATCTCTGTAATATATTATACACAATATTTTTATTTTATCAACACCAAGACTTACTGACTGGAAAATCATGTTCTATGTCATCCCTTATCATTTAAAATATCTCATAGAATATTCCAAACTATTAAAAGAGAGTTTACCATTTCGGGAAGACATAATAGAATAAAAAAATAAAAGTTCATTTTTTAGAAATCAAATACTTTAAATAATTTTAAAAAGTTTGTTTTATTATAATTTAAAATTGAAGATGTAAAAGTAAAAAATATTTAATATGTTTTACTTTTTTATTGACATAAAAAATGTCAAATGGGAAATTTTAGTAATCCTGGATAGGATAAACATGGTAAAAGTATTAATATAATAGTTGATTCTTTAAAATATACAATATTATTACCATTAAGTGGTTTGATAGATCATTTATTCACCATTAATTATCCCTTGTAAATTATTATCTATTTTGGAACTACATTAAATTATTATAATATACATTTATTATTAAGAAACTAGTTTTTACCAAAATATCACCCCAATGATCTATACAAGAATCCCTTGACCATCCTATTTATCCACACGATTGGAAAACCTTAACACGACAAAGAAATAAAAAAATACATCACCAAAAACTTATTCACAAATTTAGTATGTCTTGGTCTCACTAAAATAATAATCTATGAAGGTATAAGGAGATTCTTAAAGAATGGTATCAAGAATTAATTTTATTAACTTAGTTATTTCATGATTTATTTCTTTCAACAATCCAAAATGGATATAACTATCCTAATATTGATACATATATTTAAAATAATCATTCTAAATTTTTATTTTATTTGTCGTAAAACCATTATCCACCTCTCACCCTAAATTATAAAATATTATATTAGACATGTAATGTCTGGTATAACAACCTCACATTTTCATACATAGACATTGTATTATTTTAGATGAATATTAATTAGTTTATATAAATGCAAACTGAGAACCAAAATATTTTCATACCTTAGGATCCATGGAAAAAAATATATTACATGTGTGCTATATCATCTTCCAATATATTCTTCAAAACTAGAACCATTCTTAGATATCTTAACCACAATAAATATAATTATAACCTTGGGACTGAAATTTTATTAATGGATGAACTCAAATGATCAATAATGGTAAATGAGAGTTATATGTAAGCATAACATGAGTATAAATGTATGAATATATGAGAATCAAAATTAAAATGAATACCCTTCATATAATAGACCAAAATATTGAATCCTGGAATAAATATTAGAAGTTCCAAATACTTGAATCATACATAAATAACAGATCATGATACCTGAGACCAAAACATTGGAGTAAGTCATTGAATTTTGGCTCAAACCTAATTACAAAAAATCATTTAAATATTCATGAAGGATCAATTCCATGGACATCATATAGAACTGAATCTATTATAGTACTGATATAACTCCCCGTTTAATCCCTGTCTTATTGTACTGGGTTTACTTACAATTCCCACCATGTATTATTATACATGGTTCACTATTCATTCTAGAAATATATTATTGTAGTGGGTTTAGTCCCCATTCTATTATTTTATTACACTACTAGGTTCACTATATATTCCTTCAATTTATATATCATGAGATATATAAATTATTAAATGACACATTTGAGGGAGATATATTTCCTACCCATCACATAATGAAAAAAATATTTATGTGTTCTATAAGATCTTAAAAAGTCATCATATAATAAATTGTAAAATTAAATGGATATCATAAAAACTACATCATATCGTAACCCATGCACTTAAATTGGTTTCTTAATCATTTCATCAAATCATAATATTTGGTAAACATACATGCTTCATAATAATCTAATAATAGGATAACCCATGAAATGAAATGGGTTTCATAATCATTTCTCATGGTATAACATATGAATGTGGAATATGTTTCAATAGAATCTTTTCCATAAAAACATAATTCATTCATAGAAATATTCAGAATAGAATTCTTGGATTGTATCCTTAGTGAGGAATATGTAACATTAGTAGCTGAAAACATATAAAGAAAATGATTTCGATCGATAATTTAAATTATTTCATTATGAAAATTTCCATTCCTTTTTGAATATTTTTTTTTTAAATTAAAACATTATGAAATCCATTTTATATGAAAATAAACATAAAAAATTACAAAGGAAGTGTTTTTTGTAAAATAAGTTTTTTGCAAAAACAATAATTAAATATTTTCAAGTTTAAATATTTTATGAAAATGTGTCATCAAAGCGGCATCACCACTACCACCTTTAGGTATCATACAAAAGGAGGTGGTGGCGTTTCCACATTTTGGGTGCATTTGAATGGTGGTATAGAAAATGTCACCTTTCTACTAATACCAAATGATAATAAATTATACTTTTTTTATTTTTAAAATTTTTATTTTTATTTTGTTTTATTTTGTTTATATATATATATTAATATTTCTGAAGAATTTGTCTACTTATAAATATCCAGTAGTACTGCCAATACAAAATTTTGGAGTATAATAGAAGTATTAACCCCAGGATCCCTTTTATATGAGTGTTTTCCCTGTAAATCATTCTTAATTTCGATTTGGGATTCTGGTTCTCATTTTCCTACATAGAATATTCTATATTTCCAATGTGGTATTAATAACTATTTGATGTATGTGTATTTGAATGACAATAACATATAAACTATAAGACCAATATAAATAAAACATGGAAGATGCATTAAACAAATGAGAAATAGTTGAAAATAAAATAAAATATGTAAAATATGTTGATGATAAATAATTTATGATCTTTCAAAGAAACCTACATGAAAAATATAAATGCATCAAATATGTTACATTGAATTCCTATTAGATATAAACTATAAGACCAATATAAATGAAACATAAGGTATTGTTTGAACATATAAGAAATAGTATAAAAATTTTAAAAAAATTTGACAAAAAATAATTTATAATCATTCAAAGCCAGCTACTTGAAAAAAAAAATTGTTTCGAGTATGAGACCGTAAGAGATTATATAATATAAACTATAATAAAAATATAAATGAAACATAAAAGATGGATTAAACATATATGAAATAGTGGAAAATAAAAAGAATTTCAAAAAAATATTTGTGAAAAATAATTCATAATCTTTCAAATCCACCTACTTGAAACAAAAAAATGATTCATGTACGTGACATTGAAAGCCTATAAAATATAAAATATAATAACAATATAAATGAAACATGAAATAGAGATTTAAATTATAATAAATAGTTTAAAGAAATAATTTCATAAAAAATGTTGATGAATTATAATTTATAATCTCTCAAAGCCACATACTTGAAACATAAAAATATTTCATGTGATTTTGAACGCCTCTAAAATAGAAACTATAAGACCAAGATAAGAAAATCTTAAAAACAAGCTTAAATATATAAGAAATAATTTAAAATTAATCAATTAATTATTAATATAATTATTATTAATATAATTAGTAATTATATGATAATTAATTAGTTAATAAGTAATATAATTATTAATTATTAATTATATAATTAATTGTTTAACTAGTAATATCATTATAAATTATATAATAATTAATTTCTAATATAATTATTAATTGTACAATAATTGATTAGTAATATGATTACTAATTATATAAGTATTAATTATATTACGAATTACCTAGTTAATAATTATACAATTAATATTTAACAATTAATTAGTTAATTAATAATATAATTAGTAAATATAATTAATCATTAATATTTATATAAGAATTAATTAAATAAATAATAACATAATTAATAATTAATAATTAATTAGTTAATTTGTAATATAATTATTAATTAAATAATAATTTATCATTTAATTAGTACAATAATTATTAATTATAATTAATAATTATATCATAATTAATTACTTAATTAGTATTTATTAATAATTAATAGTTATAATTAATAATTATAATGAACACTTTTAATAATAATTAACAAATTAAAAATTATATAATTAATAATTATAGAACTAATTAACTATTTAATTACTATATAATTTATTATTATAATACTAATTACCTAACTAATTATGATATAATTAATAATTATATCACTAATTAACTAATTAATTAATATATAAATATAAATTATAATACTAAGTAACCAATTAATTATTATTAAATAATTATATTACTAATTAAATAATTAATTATTACATGATTAATAAATATATTACCGACTAACTAATGAATTTTTATATAATTACTATTTATAATATTGTTTAACTAATTAAGTATACAGTTAATATATAATAAATAATTATATTACTAATTTTATAATTAATAATTTTATATAAAAATTATATTAATAATTAATTAATTATTTATTTTATAATTATTAATTATATTACTAATTAACTATTTGATAATTAATAATTATATTACTATATAACTAATTAACTCTTATATAATACACTATTATATTACATATTAACTAATTAATTATTTTATAATTCCTCATTGTATTACAAACTATCTTATTAATTTTTATACATTTAATAATTATATAATTAATAATTATATTAATATTTATTTATAATATAATTAATAATGATATAACTAATTAATCAATTAATTATGTAATTAATAATTGATATTTTCTATTAATGTTAATGATTAACTAATTAATTTTTATATAGTTTATAATTATATATTTAATAATTATATCACTATTTAACTGATTAATATTCAACAATTTCTTATATGTTTAATCTATGTTTCCAATTTCAATTATATTGTTCTTATTATTTATATTTAAGAATCTTTTAAAGCCACATATTTAAATACTTTTTAAATTTCAAGTAAGTGTCTTTGAAAGCTTGTAATTTATTTTTCATCAACATTTTTGTTGAAATTGTTTTTAGTTTTTGACTATTTATTATATATTTAATCTGATTTTAAATGTTTTTATAACGTTCTTATAGTTTATATTTTATAGTTTGGAAATGTCACATTCTAAGACCATTTTTATGTTTCAAGTAGGTTTCATTTATGGCTTAACAATTTTTACTCATTTTAATTGTTTACAAAATTAAAAATTTTCAACTATATATTATATGTTAAATATACTTTTTTCAGTTTCATTTATATTGATCTTATATTTTATTTTTTATAGGATTTCAAAATCATAAATATAAATCATTTTTATGTTTCAATTAGGTGTCTTCAAAATCTTGTAAATTATTTTTCATCAATATTTTTTATAATAATTTTTTTATTTTCATCTATTACCTATATGTTTAATCCATATCTCAAGTAACATTTATATTGGTCTTCTAGTTTATATTTTATGGGATTTTAATTTAACATACGTGGAACATTTTTAGGTTACATATAGGTGGATTTGAAATATTATAAAATATTTTTCATCAATATTTTTATGATTTTTTAACATTAAATTAATTATTATATATTTAATCCATGTTTCAAGTTTCATTTATATTGGTCCAATAGTTTATATTTTATAGTCATTAAAATCTATGTACTTGAAACACTTTTAAATCCCCCATTGGAAATTGAGAATGTTCTGTGTAAGAAATGGAGAACCTGAATCCCTCATTGAAAACAGAGAATGATTTATAGGGAAAACACTATTACAAAAAGAATCCATGGGTGAGGGCTTCTGTTAGAATCCACATTACTATAACGGTAGTACTACTGGATATTAAACAACAGATAAATTCTTCTGATATTTTTTGTTATATATATATATAATAAATAAAATTTAATAATACAAAAAAATAGTTAGCTTTTTTTACCTGAAAGGTGTCATTGCGAGTGATGAGTTTCGACTTAACCTGATTGGTTGTAGCACAACATCCGCCTTTAAGATAGATTTTAAAACGAAAATTAAACCTAAAAATATATAATAATTAATTTAAAAAGTGTTATTTATGAAAAAACTCTTCAATGGAAGATTCAATGAAATTATTTTTCATGACATCAAAAAACATTATTTATAAAGGACATGTTAAAATGAAGGTTCCTTCCTATTTTCGATAAAAGACATAATAAATCATTGTTTGGATAAATGAAATAATTATTATATTTAATTTTTTTATATAAAATCAAAATATGAGTTAAAATGACTTTTATTAATATTAAGAGGCAAATAAAAAAATTTAGAAAACATTTCAAGAAAACATTTTTTTGGATAAAAATAGATTCATATCTGAAGAATGAATTAATTCCTTATTTTCATAATAACATTTTATCATTTATATTAATCAATAATGAGTTGTAAATTTGTACTATTATATGAAATTTTAATTAATATGTAGAAAGTAATAAATGTTATGAATTTCTTGAGTTATGGATGAAAACATTTTATGATCAGAATCATAATTATAAATAAAGTGGATAAGTGTTGTGATTCAGATATAAAATAACTACAACATTTGAATCCCCAAATATTAGGACCCATAAATGAATAAAAAATAGGATCATATAAATGAGGATAAATATGTTTTTTTATTACATGAAAAGGTTCAATATATACACCACACAAAACAAATGAGTGTTGAATATGACATATTTCACCTAAAAATAAAACTGAGACTACATATCCACATAAGCCATGAAATGATTCAAACTCATACACTATTATTGTATAAAAAATATATGTTTATTATACATTTATCACAAAACAGTATTCATATAAACCATTCCATATATTATTTTATTATGAAATTTGTTTACATGTTTATTAACAATTCCATGTTGGAGTTATGTTTCAAGTGATAACAGCACTGTTTTAGGTTTATGATTTGATTTCTTATATTTTTTATTGCCTATATTCTGTCATGATTTAGTCATCATTATAATGAATACCATGATATTAATATATATATATATATATATATTGATTATATATATTTTTAAATTAGGTGATAAAATTTAGTGAATGGAAATGAAATACACCTTTCATGGAGACGGTAGGATATTCGTACGCATGAACACTATATACTTCCATTTCATTTGTCGATTTTAATAAAATAAAAATTAAAGATATATTAACATTTTTGAATTATTTTAATCTCATATATATATATTTTTTTATTAAACCCATGCTTAATGTATTCCATGTATAGCTTGAATGAATTACAACACTTTATGAGGTGGTAGTCCTTAGTACTCACGAACAAAATTATCATATTCCCATAAATAGAATGCATGATGGTATGTGTGATATTAAAATTAAGGAATAATAATAAATTCATTAATATTATCTGTTCTTTTATAAACAATAAATCCATACTTATTATGAACCTTGAAAGGAGGCAATGGAACAATGAATTCAATCATTTGGCGAGAATGTTTTCCTTAGTACACATGAATGATGATTAAATAAACCATTTTATGAATGTGTTTGAATATTCATGGAATAAAATTACTATAAAAAATTCATTTCAAATTAAATATACATATTTTATTAAATAATAATTTAATATAATGAAATTATGGTGTTTGTTCGGGAAATAAAAAAATCACATTGATGAACAATATAT
Organism: Viscum album; assembly: GCA_963277665.1. Lineage (NCBI taxonomy): Eukaryota > Viridiplantae > Streptophyta > Magnoliopsida > Santalales > Viscaceae > Viscum > Viscum album. The sequence continues at coordinate 1,706,669,259 of OY728165.1, read as the reverse complement.
AATTTTTAGATATCATCCATAATATTAGAATAAAATAATTCATTGGATAGATATATGTATAAAATAATGAATCTATGATGAATGGAAAATTTTTTAAAATTGATTTAGGTAGGGTGTGGCTAAAATAATTTGGTTTGAAGGTGTGAATAAGATATAAGTGGGGCAACCTAATATAATTTAGGTGAGTAGAAAAATTATATTTTTTAAGGAGAGAGTTTCACCCACACTTTTCATATTGAAAAGGTTAAAAAATGTGACATTATTAAACCATAGAGGTGGAATGTTTTAATTATGGTGCCCCAATATTTTTTAGAAATGTGTGTAGGTTAATTTTAATTATGTCATTTTTTAACCAATAGTAAACCAATGATTACCCTAACTGTGATAATTATTTTTTACTTCAATCAGTATTCACAATTGGAAAAATAATAATGATGAACATATTATAAATTACACATTATTCCTAATCTAAATATAGATACCATTTTTTAAAATCATATTCATATAAGTTTAAAATATTAATTTAAAATCAATTACGGTAATGTAATAAAAATAAATGTTTTTAAAGTGAAAAATTCCAATGTTTGAAATGTTTTTATATCCAAATTATATATATATATATATATATTCTTTATGTTATAAATATATATAAATTTGAAATAAATTAACTTTATATCCAATTAAACATATAATTTTACATTATAAATCAACTGAAAAAAGTAGTTTTCAAATAAAATAAATGATTATTTAATATATGTAAAAAATGAAACCTAAAAAAACATAAATTCACGATTACCTACTTTTTACCTTATGCCTTCAAAAATTTTGTTTATTTTGTCATATGCATTTTCAAAAATTTCTATCAATTTATTTAATTAATTATCTAAAAAAGAACTAGATTTATTAGTTTGAGAAAATATGAATTTTAAATATATAAACACCTTAAAGAACATTATGTATTTTATTACCAATTTTTTCCCATTATTATAAAAAACATTATAATTAATATGTAAAAATTAGCTATTAATATTCTTATCACTACTTATTATACCATGATTATAACAATCACATTTAAATAAATATTTTTTTTGTTAAATCATACTTTTTGGTGTAACACATGATAGGACACTATTTCATGTAGCATAAGCATAACAATTTATTGATTATAATGAAACAAATGATTAAAATATAATTTATTTAGAAAAATTAAGAGAATGATTTTGTGTTAAATATGCACTTCTGCCTCCTCGTTTAACATATTTAATTTTTCATCACCACCATACTGGGATAGTTCTAAAAATAAATTTAAATTATAAATATGAATTTTATTACATGTATAAGGTTTTCTAAATATAATTTTTACATTATACTAATAATATTAAAAATAGATAATTATTGTATTATTTAACTACAAAATATTACATACTATGACTCTTTTCTTGTTTAGATTCTATTTTTGAAAATCTATTAAATTAAAAAAATTGTAATAATTTATAATATTCCTTTATAGTTTCTTATATAATGGAACTATTTTTTGTCCCCTTTGAACATAATGAACAGATTCGAAGAAAATTTAGAGGAATATAGCAAATGAACTCTAAATGAGTAATACAATGTTATTAAATAAATAATAATTGATATAAATAAAATAAAAGGAAAAATTATATATGAATTAATATGAACCTTATTATTCATAATGTACATAATTAACAAAAATTACTATGCAGGGTATATAACATAATAAATTATTCATGAATTATGGTAATTGAATTCCCTTTACACTATATTTTTTTTTTGATTTTTTTTCATTTAACACACTCTCCACCATGTACATATTAATTATATACAGTAATGAATATTTTATTTATAATTATATTATTTTATTATATTATTATTTTAAATAACTAAAATTATGTCGATTTTTTTACATAAATATTTTCAATATTTTCAAAAAAAATATTTTCCTCGAAATCCATATAATACGAGGAATATATTTTTTTTCATTATATATTTTTCCTCAATAATTTCATATCTTCATTATTAATATTTATTTTTATTTTTTACTAGAATAAAATAAATTTATTTAAATTAAAAATGATGTTTATATTTTTGAATTTAGAAAAATTTTCAATGAAAATGATATTTCTTTATTTTTATGTCATTACTATGTGTACGTATTCTTATTGGTTCCTTTTTTATGAAGATACTTAATCTCCTATGTGTTTAATTAATTTTGTTGTTCCAATACATTATATACCAGGATGGGTGGTCTAATATATCACTAACATTTCATTAAGGAGTGATTTTTTCACATTAGAAATTATGTTGTACTTATCTGATGAAGTTATCCCATTTTATGGGGGATTGTAAGGGTGATTGAAAGTGTGATATAAAAATCATGTTCCAAGTAAACTCCATGATTTTTCCATTAATTATTTATCATCTTAATTGTTTTAATATATTTTTTCAAAGTAGATTATTTTTTGAGAAAGTATATTTTTATTAGAGATCAATGTTTATTATATTCAAATGAAAACATTTTCAAGGGTTTTACTATTTTTTAATGAACTAATGTTTTTTTATTTTTCATAATTCTTACTATTATTTATATGATCATTCAATATTTTAAAATGATTATAAATGATTAAATATTGTTGGGTATCTATAGCATGGAGAATATATAATTTATGGAGAATCCACATTATTGATGAATGTGTGACAAAAATTAAATGATTTTGTTGATTTAAAAACCTATTTCTTTAATAAAGAATATTTATATATGTTTTATATTTTTTCATGTAAAATTAATCATCATTATATAATCATATAAATATAAATTATTATGGGAATTTAGTATGGTGATATCAATGCAATAATTCCTATAACTATTATTTAATTAGGTTAGGGTTGTAATATCCATATAAAAACTCAGATAGAGGTGAAACATTTCCAGAATCTGAAATCCATTTTTGAGTAAAATCGCGAGAAAAAAATTTAAAAAAATCTAAAAGTTTTATATTTTTTTAATGGATGTATATTTGTTATTTAATTTCATCAGTGAACATGGAGTCATTTTTTATACTGTGATGGTTATAGTTGTGACTACATGGGAGTTGGCTAAGAATATTTTTTATGGTATTCAATTTCCTTAGTTAAAAATGTTATCATGAAAGATTCATTGTCAAACCCAATCAAATCTATGAAATCAAGAATGACCTTACCATGAATTAGAATACATCTATACCATATCGTATAATGTTGGGATCATGTTTGGTCTGATGTGGTACAATTATAGTCCTCCAATATTGGACGAGCCCAAGGAATGAAATTATTATATTGTATTCATTAAGGAATTATGTATTAGATTGATCAATGACCTAATATAAGAAAATTTAGTGAGTTTTTATGGATTAGAAAAGATATTGGTAGTAAAACATACTGTGTAAAGATGTGGAGAGAATCTATAATTATATGTCAATGATAAAATTGAAATTATGTTTTTGGTTAGGAATAATCATGATATCTATATTCAAGTTGAATGATTTTCAATTTGTAATAGATTCAGAATTACAGTGTGAGTATAAACATGATTAAAAGTATCTAAAAATGATCACATAAATTCATGTTTTGTTATATTATATTCCTTTTTGATAAATATAGTTATATCTATAATAGTGGTTAGACAAGTTTTTGTACCATGAAAAATCTTGGATAGAGACCTTTGATCATCAAAACCCCAGCTAGTGGGATTATTCCCATGTATCCTTGAGTGATCTCACTATTTATAAAGAATCTATAAATCCCTATATCCATTTTTTGTTATGATAAAAACTCTTATTCAAAGAGTATCCCACTAATCATTTATATAGTACCAATATTCCGTTAAACGAATACTTATTTATCAACTCTCTTCCATCCATGTGCCAAAAATTGTTCTTTTGTATTATACATATCAATATTTATTCATCATCAAAATAAAATAATGGAAGAATATTTTGTTACCTTATAACTAATGTTGTTCATTTTTTACCATAACAATATACTAAGAAAACTATATTATTAATTATTTATAGATAACGTCATTATTTTTCTCTTTGATGTCATGGAGGAATTACATTGTCAAGGATTGATTTATTATCTTCTACGAAAACAATATTCTTATATGTATTCCCACTAAATGGAATTCAAATATGATTAGAAGTATTTTTTTCATGTTTTTATAGGAATATGTTTTGGATACATTAATTTGAACATGTAAAGGAAATGTGGTGGACTATTCAGTAAGTGGTTATAAAATCATTAGCTATTGAATGATGCATATAATGAGTGGATGATTATACAGTAGTAAGTATAAATGAACATTGATATGTTTAATGAGATCAACATATTAAATTGAAGCTCAACAATGGTGACTCCCACATACATTTTTATATGAATGGAGTCCCATCATATGTACATTTAATAAAAGGTGTTTATATATATATAAACCATATATTCTCAAGATATAGTTTTTAAAAACATATAATGTGAAATATATAATCATTGACATATCCTGATACATACTATTAATATACAATAGATGTTAAGGTTGTTTCAAAACGCACTTCTATTGGTGCATCGTACTAACAAGCTCATGTAACTGAAAAATAAAATATTGCATCTTGGGTAGGGAAAAATCTTTATTTAGTTCAATTCATAATTCAGTGTAAGCATATAATAGTCATAATTAGGAATTTATATGATTGAGTGAGCGATAGTGAATTTTATAAGAATATGTGAAACTATATCAATACACATTTTTATTACACGTACATACCACATAAGAGTCTATGATGATATATAATATATCATTAATCTATTTACAATTTTCATTCACATCATCCCAATACATATATTGAGTTTAATTGAATATTGTGATGCTAATATGTAGCTAAGATCATTTGACAACAATGAGGTCCCTAGAATGTAAAATCTGATTAACAGACCCCTCTCATATATTAATTGTTCATGATTTTTATTGATTAATTTGTGATAAATTAATAACTATTGGTGGACATAATCTCATTGAATAAATATATTTTGGGTGTTATATTAATTTTTTTCAGGATTTGTTATAAAAAATTGTATTTGAGTTTATAGTATATTGATCTAATTATTTTTCATTAGGGATATTCTCAAACAATAATAGTTAACACTATATTATATCTATAGAACAATTAGAGTTTTTATAAGGGATATGTATCATCCTTAATATCATTTATATTATAATTTAATATTTATAAATGAAAAATCATTGTAAAATATTTATTTCAATTTTCATCCTCTTTTATGATCATTTTAATATGTTAATAGTAATAACTAATATGTAAATTATTATAGGGAAAATGTTTTTTATCAATTTTAAAATGTTAATAAAATTTGGGACTTTTTTTCATGGACCATCAATCATAATTTTTTTAACATATCAATTATGACATGATTTATATATCCAAACAATCATCCTTAAAGATAATTTATCTAAAATAATATATGTTAATTTTAAATTCAATTACATATATCCAATTATACATTATTGTAACTAGATTTTAAATATTTCCATGATGAAATGAAATTTTTTGTTTTACTAGAATATATTTTAATATTTTAATCTTTATCCCACATGATATTAAAAAAAATAAGTTAATAAAATTAGCACTCATCAACTTGTTTATGGGAGACTTCTATTTTGACATGGGTTTCATCCAAATTATATTTTGTTTGTTTTATAATTATAGAATTGAATAAAATTTTAATTTTCATATGGCATCCTAATAACTCGTTATTTTTTGAATTTAATTCTTTTGAGTGACGAAATAATTTTTTGAAATGGAGTTCAAGAAAGCATCTATCATATTATTTAAACATTAATTTCAATCTATGTAAAATAATTTTAGCCAACACAAAAATTTATCTTATATTTTAAAATATTTCCCCATTTTGTATATGAAATTCACTTTTACTCATTCTTGTAAAATTAATTTCCATAGACATATCTAGTCCAACTCAACTCAGGATAATTTGTTAGAAATAATTTTTATTAATGAATTCATAAATATATATCTTTTAACTCCCCAATATCTAAATTTAATGATAATTCCTCTTGATCAGAGTACACATTAATCCCAATCCTTATTTTAAGTAATATCTATAAATTTCTTCTATTTTTATGTTTTATAATAATCATAGATTATGTTATTCAACCTGAATCGTTGAAGAACAACATATAATGTTATTGAAAAACGTGGTGACATGGGATAAAAACTGTGATTATGTTGGCTGAGGTTCCTGATCTCCGGTCTGATAATGAAATTTTTTAAATTCATGTTTAGATAATGTCATAATTAATATATCTATAATTTGGAAACATCTTCCATTAAAATTATTTTTAAAAAATTATTGATAACCGTCACTATTAAGTAATTATTTTTGTTCTCAGAATTCTTCTAATAATATTTTTTTCCTTATTAATTATAAGATAAATTTTCATTTTGATGTCAATTATATCTTTATTAGATTCTTTATATATTTTCATGATCCTCATATTGTTTCTTCCTCAAAATAGTGTTGAGAATTTCCTTATTAGTTTAAATTAACTTCACATTAAAAATATTGTGTTTGGAAGCCTCATTTTTCAATCTTACCCTTCTTATATTTTTATGCAACGTAAATCATACATCGACAAGTATATTTTATATCACTAATTATATAAAACCTACCCAATTTTCTGAATTTAATAATGTTTTTCTCTTTAATATTGAAAACTTCAAAATAAAAATAAGTGCTATTTTCAAATACCATATAATTAATTTAAATAAAATTTTTATTTCTTCCTTTATATTACTATGAATAAATCAAAAAAAATATAATTATATATATAATATCAATTATTGAAATAATAAATTGTTTAAAATAACTAATCATTATTTTATAAAGCCTTCAATTTACTAAAATTACATATCCATTAATTCCTATATTTTTTTAAATCATCATATGTGGTAAATGAGATTGTAATATTTCATTATATTTGTTATAGATTTTTTTGAATTTATTATTTTGGTGAAATATGTGTGTTTTTTTCAATTTAATTCACTTATGATATGCGGAAATAAGAAATATCCCATATCAATAAAATCTAAAATTTCATATTTTTCATGTTTTCAAAATTCTAGGATGAGACAAATTTTCTCCCACATAATATGATATTGTCAAAATAAACACATGTCATGAATATATAATTATTCATACTCGTTATATATAAATAATTTTCAATTCCACCTATTTGAATCAATTATTTCAAAGATAATCAATCTAATACTTCATGGAAAGTACACAACAAATATTTCAAGTAATAATGAGATTTATATCTATAGACACACATTTATGTCACCATTATATTTTCAGAATCAATAAAATTATTATATATTGATTTATTATTTATATATTCCAATAATGAAATCTTTATCAACATAAATTTGATAAAAATAATCGTTATTCAGTTATCGTATCCAAATATTACAAGTCCATTTATCATCATACCATTACGGAAAAACATTCCTCCCCATTATTACCAAAAATTGTGGAATTCCCTTTGAAAATGAATAACGTTCCTTCATAAAAAATTTCAATGACCCATAGATTTATACATTAATTCACCTATGGTAAAATCATATATTCTTAATGAAAAGACTTGGAAATTTCAAGGAAACTTTTTTCTTAATTTTCTTTGAAATTTTACAAGAACGCAGTTTCTGACGGCACCAGATTCTGAGGCCCGGTGTGCCCGAAATTAATTTCTGAAGTTTGGCTCGGGTACGTTCAGTGACCGAACGAGCGGGAATTTCTAACTTTTGAACCGGTGCACGGAATCGAATTCCGAGGGCACCGATGAACTCGCAGCGTCGATATTCTCTTAAGGAGATCTTTTCCGAGGTTGCGTTTTATGTGGGTTGAGAGTTAGTTTTTGTGAATTTAAAATGAAGCTAAATAAAATGTGGAAACACATTTTATTTTTATCCAAGATGGTTATAACCTCCCAAAGGGAGTTAGGGGTGCGAACCAAATCCACTTAACCTACCTTGAGAGGATTAAGTGTGGTGGGGCCCACACGAACCCTAACACTTCATCTTCCCTTTAAACTCCCTATAACTCCTCTTTAATTAATCTAGACAACTTGGGAAATTTATTGAGTTGAGTTGTTTTAATTACAAACTTTTGAAATTCAAGTTGTTTAATTGTGTAAATAAAATAATCTTTAAGATTATTCTATTTTGGTTGGTATCCTTTTCCACCTTGAGAGGATTTGGGAAGTTCTCTCCATCTTCTTCAACCTTGACGAAGAACACGAAGAACACTTAAGCTCTGACAAAGAACACCGCTTCTCTTCTTCGTACCCGGTGTGTTTCCGAAGATCGACGACGCCGCATCTTCGATCTTCATCCCGTGTCAATGAAAGGAGACGTCGTTTCCTCCTCAGACTTTCTCCGTCAGCTTACGAAGCTTCTCCAGCGACGTACCTCTTCGAACGCACCTCGATGTCAACGGAAACGACGTTCGGTTTCCGCGACGCCCGAACTCCGCGACGCATGTCTTCCGCGGTTTGTTGATGTGCTCTGCACTTGAAACCGAGGTAGGGGTTTATTTTATTCCTTTGTTCATGATTTATACCCGTGATTATTTATTTGTGAAATTTGTCCAATTGTTGGAAAATAACGTGAGGGGGGCCGGACCGCACGAACACAGCTGACCCTCCTCCTTTTTCATGTTGATTCTGTTGTGGATTGAATCTGGTGTGGCGCGGTGCCGTCGCACCGCGCAGTATCATACGGCAAGAAACGTGCGGCGCCGTCACGCCGCGTCGTAAAATAATGCAAGGATGCGATGCCGTCGCGCCGCGTCGAAGATAGTCGGAGAAACCGTGGCCGGAGCGGAGCCGCGGCGGAAGGGCGCGACGCCGTCGCGTCGTGCCAGAAAACGAAGGCCACGGCCGGTTCCGGGCCGCGGCGGAACGAGAGGACCGACGGCCAGCCGAGCCGCCGGTGTTGGAAGCCGGAAGGGGACTGGCCGGCAGGCTCGGGCCGGCCGGAAGGGAGGCAAACCGGGGGGAATTAATTCCCATAGCCAGCATTTAAACGACCCGTATAATGAGGGGGGCCGGTTTCACAAAGGGGGGCAGGCAGCCCCCTTTTTCCAATCAGCCCGGCCTTCGGCCGAGCTGGCAGCGCGCCCAGCGCGCTGCATTGCGCCAAACCGGCGCGCCCGGCCAGTCCGCCAGGCCAGGCCGGGTCGACCCTGTTCGGGGTGGGTCGACCCGGTTCGGGCCAACCAGGGTGTCTCGGGCCGGGACGGCCCGGGCCCGAAACCCCCGTTTTCGAGCGGTTTGGATTCAAATGCCCATAACTCAATATATAGACTTCCTAACTACGCACCGTCAGCGGAGATTCGATCCTTGGACCGAGATGGTCGTTTCGGTATATCGCACTCAAGGTTTTGGAATACATCGAGTTCATCCGGGTTGGTTCGTACACGAAATAAACTGGACCCCCAGAGCGGAAATGCTCATATTTTGAGCTACAGACGTCCGATTGATGTGCCGTCAAATTTGTTGAGTTCCTCTTAGTGAGACGGATCTTTTGGAATACTCCGCCGGAGGTTTGGACGCAGGTGGAGTAAGTTTGGGTTGGTTTTCCTTAAAAACCAATCGGGCCCCTGTAACGAAAACGCCAATAACTCTCAGACCGGGCGTCCGATTGACGCGCCATCTGTTGCGTTGCATTACTATGGACGATACAGAACTATTGGCATCCTTAGCCCATGTTTTGGATGCAGATGATTAGTGGCCGGGTTGGATCACACCGAAATCCAACCGAGCCTCTGGAACGGAAAAGATGATACCTTTCTGACAGAACGTCTGTTTGACGAATCGTCAGCGGCGTTGGTGATCTCGTTGAGAAATGGTCCATATGAATATAACCTATGAGAGTTCGGGGTACATTTGAGATACGGTCGGGTTTGGTTCACTCACGAAACTAACCGGGCCCCTGGGACGAAAAGGCTAATAACTCACAGACCGGGCGTCTGATTGACGCGCCGTTTGTTGCGTTGAGACCCCTATGACGAGGCGGTCCTTTGAGATACTTATTCGTGGGACTTTGAGATACTTTGAGTATTGACCTGTAGCTTGTGGAGCGGACCCTCCCAATGACGAGCGTGCGGAGTACGGAGACCGTGTAGCTGGCTGAGACCTGACGACTGCTTGACCGACTCAACTTGGAGTGAGTCCACTAGCCCAGTGGACGGAGCACTACTTTCTGAGGTGCAGACCCATGGCGGACGGAGCACTACCTGTGTGACAGTGCAGACCCGCGGTACTCGTCCGGAGAGTACCTCAGTAGGCTACTAGGGGGTGTGCACTACTGTGTTTGGGTGACATACCTCGGCAGGAAGCACTACTGTGTCTGGGTGGCTGACCCGCGGTACTCGACAGGAGGAGTATTTCAGCAGTCATAGGTTAGTGAGAAGTATCTCAGAGTCGTGACAGGACCACTGTACACTCCAGAGACGGAGCTCTTCATTAGTTACGGTTTCGTTAATGAAAATCCTGGTTTGAGCTGAGACTTTTGACCTTTGTGTTTCCTCATGATTGAGATGGGTCACTTGATAACTTAGGTATATGTATGGGCATATACCTGGGTAGTGGTTATCCGTTGATTTCACAATCCTTGTGTTTCCTAATGATTGAGATGGGGTAATTGATAACTTAGGTATATGTATGGGCATATACCTAAGAGGAGGTTATCTGTTGAGATCTTCTTTGTGGTTATCCTTGTTGGTTTAGTGAGACCTTGAGGGTCTCGGGGTCCCTACTAAGTATCGTTATACTCACCCCTGCACGGGCTATGCCCGCACCTCGTTGTGTTGGTTGCAGACGATGGGCAGTGCTGACGGAGGCCGAGTGTTCGAGGACTGGACGGTACCCGGAGGTGGACTACACGACGAGTCAGTACCTGGAGGTGGACTACACGACGTGATGACTCACAGAGGAGGTTGAGGGATGAGAGCGTGGAGGAGGCTATCTGTACCTACCCTTCAGGTAGGATCCGAGGAGGAAACCCCAGGAGCTGCTTCCTACTTCCAGCTGTTGTCTTTTTGTTGTTGTACCTTGTTCAGTTTTTAGTCGTACTTTCTTTTGGGTTTGTATTCTGGCCCATTTACTTTTCAGCATTTCTTTTGTACTTCGTGTTTTGCTTCTGCTTGTACTTTGTGGTGTTTGTTTTCTTTTATAAAGGCAATGCCTTTCCAGCTATCAGGATTTTACGCCTTTGGTGCCAGTCGCCAGCCCCTGGCCTATGGAAGGTGGGCTTGGGGTAGTCACGGCACGGGCCCCGAGGGCGGTTCGTGACAAATTGGTATCAGAGGAGTCGGTTCTACCGCAAAACTTATAACTCTGATATTTTCTTTCTGTGAATCAATAGTGTTAAGAGTACCGAGTGTGGTTTTCAGTTCAAGGAGTCCAGTGTTGGTGCGGGCGGCCGACGTATCCATACATCAGGACCCTGACAACTGATTTCCGTCTTTGTGCACGAAAACACTGATTGCGTGTGTGTTTCCAGAAGTTTTATTTGAATATCAGCTCAAACCAGGTCAGCTCACTAGGTATAAATGTTTGACCGTGTCACGATGTTTCTTTCAGGATGCCTTTTCACGGACGACCAGCTAAAGCCCAAAGGGATGTGCGTACTGATAGCTTGTCGAGCGACGAGGCTTCGGTACAGGGCCCTCTTGCAGTTGAGGCACCAGCGGAGGCACCAGCGGTACTGCTACCCGTTGGGCCACCGATGCCACCAGCCCCAGCAGTAGGCGATGCACGACGCTTGAGCGCGCTGCACGAGTTCAAGCGCCAGAGGCCACCCATGTTCCGGGGAGAGACGGACCCGCAGGCGGCTCAGGTTTGGCTGGAGGCTGTGGTGAGAGTTTTCAGGCTTGTGGGGACGCCGAAAGACTTCATGGTGATGTTTGCTACCAGCCTCCTTCAGGCAGCAGCAGGAAGGTGGTGGAGCCACTTGTTTCAGTTTTGCGACGGGATGAACTTCGCTTGGGAAGACTTCGAGACCTTCTTCAGGGTGGAGTTTGTGCCAGTAGCTCTACACCCCGAGTGTGTACAGGAGCTTCTTCCTTTTCTGTGTGTTTTTCGATCAGTAGCTGAGTCATCTGTGGGCAGTAGACAGAAGATGTAGTGGTCCAGGAGGACCAAACCAGCAGTTGGGCGATCTCAGGTTTTAGGACCGGTGGTGCGGGGCACCCGGGGTGGGAACAGAGCTAGGCGTGCTAGAAGCAAGTTGTGTTACTCATGCGGCCGAAAGGGTCACCTGACACGTGACTGCCCGAATCATTGTACGGTTGATCAGTGGGTGTTAGAGGAGCCACCGAGACAGAAGCAGCAGTTGGTGCTTGTCCAATAGTCGAGCTGTGGACAAGGCAGTAGAGCTCCAAGATCAGGTGGGCAGGAGAGGAACTAGTGGATACGTCCTTTGTAATTATAGTTCCATGTTTCTTTTGTATTCGTGTCTTTGTACAATGAGCTGCAATAATAAAAAGACATTGATCTTTGTTTTCTTTCCTGTCCTTTTTGTTTGGTTGATGCTGAGTGGTCCCGGTTATAACTGTTGACTTGACCCTCACTTTCGTGATTTCTACTGGAGGGGACCCAGTGACCTCACACTGATGCCGACAGTGTGACTCGAACCTTGGAGGTGAGAGTGACAGTTGGATCTCTTAGTAGATACGTGAAGGCCTTACGACGTCATCCATGGCATGAATGCATCATTCATGTCAGGATTGACTGTATTAGGCAACAAATGTGGTTCATCCAGGGGATGAGACTGGGTTTCTCTTATTGGAAAAGAAGAAATCATAGCAGCTCTTGTGAGAGTAAAGGAGGTCCAGGACATCCAAGAGAGGATGAAGACTGCACAGTGCAGTAAGAAACAAGAAACCAGTACCAGTCTTAGATACTCGGGCGTGTTAAAGAAGAGGAAGCTTAAAGGAGAGATGAGTCTATGAAGCAGCATATTTGGAGGCAGAGCTAGAAGATCAGCATGTGGTGGTGTACATCCTAACATTGTACAACCACCCGCCTTATTTATTCCTGATAGGATCAGGAAGCTGGAGGGCGGAAGAAGAGTGCAGCTGCATGCGGTCAAGGAGTGTGACCCAATGGATCTAGAAATGATTCAAGGGACAGTCTGTGTCCACTACTAGCTACTGTAGTAATGGACGTCGATGAGAATCATTCATTGCTTTCACAAATATTGTTCCAGACCTAGAGTTTCCGGTAAGCTGTGGACATGACCCTCTCGTCTGGAGATACCTTGGGAGGAGACTCGATAATCACACTTACGCCGACGGTGTGGTCAGACCCTCGAGGCGAGAGTTCCGGTTGGAATCTCTTGGTGACAGCATCGAGGCCTTACGACGTTATTTTGAGTATGGAATGGGAAATAATTGTTCATACTCGAATTGACGGTTTTAGGAAAACATCGGGATGGGTTTTCCTTGGTCGGCGAAAAGGAAACCCTAGGCAGCACGGAATAAACTCATTCACAGGAGGGTGCGAACGGCCACTCTTGATTCATTCAACCATACCCCGTGGAAGCAGCCTTTCGTGTTCCAGTTCTAACAGAAAATGGAGACCTCTGGAGTTCGAGGATGACGATCATGTCCTTATACGGGTCTCACCTCGATGAGGTTTACAGAGATGTGGACAAGGCGGCAAGTTATCTCTGAGGTTCAGCGGACCTTCTTAGGTCCTCAGCTGGGTAGGTGGGGTGGTTTACCGCTTGACCCATTCACCGCAGTTGCACTAGGTGCACGACGACTTCCACGTATCTCAACTGAGGAGATACGTGCTCGACCCTTCGCATATCATCGACCATGAGGAGATGGACAATGGCGATGGGGTGTCTTTCACGGAGGTTCCAGTGGGGATCGAGGATTGAAAGGAGCAGATCCTACGAGGATGATCCATTCCTTGGGTGCACTTTCTTTGGCAGTACGGAACCTCCAGGTATGAACATGGGAGCGGAAGGCTCAGATGCGTGCTCTATACCGCTTTTGTAACCCTAGTTTGTGTTGAAGCTTTATGGGGACGTAAAGCCCTGAGGTGGGAGTAATTTAAAGACCTGGAAATTTCATGGAAAATATTTTCTTAATTTTATTTGGAATTTTACAAGAATGCAGTTTCTGACGGCGCCTGATTCCGAGGCCCGGTGTGCCCGGAAATAATTTCCGAAGTTTGGCTCGGGTACGTTTAGTGAACGAACGAGCGGGAATTTATAACATTTGAACCGGTGCCCGGAATCGAATTCCGAGGGCACCGATGAACTCTCAGCGCCGATATTCTCTTAAGGAGACCTTTTCCGAGGTTACGTTTTATGCGGGTTGAGAGTTAGTTTTTGGGAATTTAAAATGAAGTAAAATAAAATGTGGAAACACATTTTATTTTTATCCAAGTTGGTTATAACCTCCCAAAGGGAGTTAGGGGTGGGACCCACATCCACTTAACCTCCCTTGAGAGGATTAAGTGTGGTGGGGCCCACACGAACCCTAACAATTCATCTTCCCTTTAAACTCCCTATAACTCCTCTTTAATTAATCTTGACAATTTGGGTTATTTATTGAGTTGAGTTGTTTTAATTTAAAACTTTTGAAATTCATGTTGATTAATTGTGTAAATAAAATAAGCTTTAAGCTTATTGTATTTTGGTTGGTATCCTTTTCCACCTTGAGAGGATTTGGGAAGTTCTCTCCATCTTATTCAACCTTGACGAAGAACATGAAGAACACTTAAGCTCCGACGAAGAACGCCGCTTCTCTTCTTCGTAGCCGGTGTGTTTCTGAAGATCGACGATGCCGCATCTTCGATCTTCTTCCCGTGTCAACGAAAGGAGACGCCGTTTCCTCCTCAGACTTTCTCCGTCAGCTTACGAAGATTCTCCAGCGACGTACCTCTTCGGACGCACCTCAAAGTTAACGGAAACGGCGTTCGGTTTCCACGACGCCCGACCTCCGCGACGCTTGTCTTCTGCGGTTTGTTGACGTGCTCCGCACTTGAAACCGAGGTAGGGGTTTATTTTATTCCTCTGTTCAAGATTTATAACCGTGATTATTTCTTCTTGAAATTTGTCCAATTGTTGGCAAATAACGCGAGGGGGCCGGACCACACGAACACAGCCGACCGTCCTCCTTTTTCATGTTGATTCTGCTGTGGATTGAAACGGGTTTGGCGCGGTGTCGTCGCACCGCGAAGGATCATATGGCAAGAAACGCGCGGCGCCGTCGCGCTGCGACGTAAAATAATGCAAGGATGCGACGCCGTCGCACCGCGTCGAAGATATTCAAAGACACCGCGGCCGGAGTGGGGCCGTGGCGGAAGGGTGCGACGTCGTCGCGCGGTGCCGGACAACGAAGGCAGCGGCCGGTTCTGGGCCGCGGCGGAACGACAGGACCGGCGGCCAGCCGGGCCGCCGGTGTCGGAAGCCAGAAGGGGACCGGCCTTTGCTGGTCCCGTTGAGGAAGAACTAGCCGGCCAGGTCGGGCCGGCCGGAAGGGAGGAAAACTGGGGGGAATTAATTCCCCAGGCCAGCATTTAAACGGCCCCCATAATGAGGGGGGCCGGTTTCACAAAGGGGGGTAGGCAGCCCCCCGTTTTCCAATCATCTCGGCCTTCGGCCGAGCTGGAAGCGCGCCCAGCGCGCTGCCTTGCGCCGAACCGGCGCGCCCGGCCGGTCCGCCAGGCCAGGCCGGGTCGACCCTGTCCCGGGCGGGTCGACCCGGTTCGGGCCAACCGGGGGGTCTCGGGCCGGGACGGCCCGGGCCCGAAACCCCCGTTACCAAGCGGTTTGGATTGAAATTCCCATAACTCCGGCTACAGACATCCAAACGACTTGTCGTCAGTGGCGATGCGATCCTTGGATCGAGACGGTCGTTTCGGTATATCACACTCAAGGTTTTGGAATACTTTGAGCTCGGCTGGGTTGGTTCGTACACGAAACCAACTGGGCCCCCGGAGTGGAAACGCTCGAATTTTGAGCTACGGACATCCTATTGACGTGCCGTCAGCTTTGTTGAGTTCCTCTTAGTGAGACGGATCTTTTGGAATACTCCGCCCAAGGTTTGGATGCAGGTGGAGTACGGTTGGGTTGGTTTTGCCTTAAAAACCAACCGGGCCCCTCGAACGAAAAAAGCCAATAAATCTCAGACCGGGCGTCCGATTGACACACCGTCTATTGCGTTGCGTTCCTGTTGACGATACAGAACATTTGGCATCCTTCGCCCGAGTTTTGGATGCAGATGATTAGTGGCCAGGTTGGATCGCACCGAAATCCAACCGGGCCCCTGGAACGGAAAAGATGATACCTTTCTGACAGAACGTATGTTTGACGAATCATCAGCAGCGTTGGTGATCTCGTTGAGAAATGGTCGCTATGAATATACACTATGAGAGTTCGGGGTACAATTGAGATACGGTCGGGTTTGGTTCGCTCATGAAACCAACCAGGCCCCTGGGACGAAAAGGCGAATAACTCACAGACCGGGCGCCCGATTGACGCGCCGTCTGTTGCGTTGAGATCCCTATGACGAGGCGGTCCTTTGAGATACTTATTTGTGGGACTTTGAGATACATGGAGTATCGACCTGTAGCTCGTGGAGCGGACCTTCCTAGCGACGAGCGTGCGGAGTATGGAGACCGTGTAGCTGGCTGAGACCTGATGACAGCTTGACCGGCTCGACTTGGAGTGAGTCGACTAGCCTAGTGGACGGAGCACTACTTTCTGAGGTGAAGACCCATGGCGGATGGAGCACTACCTTTGTGACAGTGCAGACCCGCGGTACTCGTCCGGAGAGTACCTCAGCAGGCTACTAGGGGGTGTACACTACTGTGTTTGGGTGACATACCTCGGCGGGAAGCACTACTGTGTCTGGGTGGCTGACCCGCAGTACTCGAGAGGAGAAGTAATTCAGCAGTCTTAGGTTAGTGAGAAGTACCTCGGAGTCGTGACGGGACCACTGTACACTCCAGAGACGGAGCTCTTCAGTAGTTACAGTTTCGTTAATGAAAATTCTGGTTTGAGCTGAAACTTTTGACCTTTGTGTTTCCTAATGATTGAGATGGGTCACTTGATAACTTAGGTATATGTATGGGCATATACCTGGGTAGTGGTTATCCGTTGATTTCACAATCCATGTGTTTCCTTATGATTGAGATGGTTTACTTGATAACTTAGGTATATGTATGGGCATATACCTAAGTAGAGGTTATCTGTTGAGATCTTCTTTGTGGTTATCCTTGTTGGTTTAGTGACACCTTGAGGGTCTCGGGGTCCCTATTGAGTATCGTTATACTCACCCCTGCACGGGATATTCCCGCACCTCGTTGTGTTGGTTGCAGATGACGGGCAGTGCTGACGGAGGCCGAGTGTTCGAGGACTGGACGATACCCGGAGGTGGACTACATGACGAGTCAGTACCTGGAGGTGGACTACACGATGTGACGACTCATAGAGGAGGTTAACGGACGAGAGTGTGGAGGAGGCTGTCTGTACCTACCCTTCAGGTAGGATCCGGGGAGGACGACCCAGGAGCTGCTTCCTACTTACAGCTGTTGTCTTTTTTCTGTTGTACCTTGTTCAGTTGTAGTCGTACATTCTTTTGGGTTTGTATTCTGGCCCATTTACTTTTCATCATTTCTTTTGTACTTAGTGATTTGCTTCCTCTTGTACTCTGTGGTGCTTGTTTTCTTTTATAAAGGCAATGCCTTCCCAGTTATCGGGATTTTACGCCTTTGGTGCTAGTCGCCAGCCCCTGGCCTATGGAAGGCGGGCTTGGGGTAGTCACGGCATGGGCCCCGAGGGTGGGTCGTGACACTTAATCTTGATTCTTCATAATTCCTATAGTCTTATTACTACAAATTAAAAAAATATAAACGAAAATTAAAGGAAAATGTGGGTAATTGATCATGGAATAAATCAAGGATCATTAAGCACAATAGGAAATCAAAAAATAAATATTAATTAGGCTATATTTGTTTGAATCTCTTACCGGTATAGCCACATTGATATGACTTAACCTACATATATGAATCTCTCTTTATTAAATCTTCATAATTAATGGTCATCTTTCCCATGTATGAATGTACTACTCTACATTTATCTTCCCTTCATTGAATAATCATGAAACAATTCGATCCCAATGGTTAATCTAGGATCTTTGGTCTTTTCTAACATCAATTCAAACATATAGTTCTACTACTCTATTCAAATCCTCCTTTGGATCACTGATCTGGAAAGCATTATCCTGAATTTTCTCGTTAAAATAATGAATTTGATCATGGTATTAAACACTACCCCTTCATAATTTGAAACCACAACCCCCATCCCCATATCCTCAACTTCTCTATAGTTATACTTTAGATTTTCACTTTTCTGGTTTGGGAATTTTTTTGTTCCTAGTCATGAACTATTTTTTCCCATTCCATATCCTTTTCTCTTTTATAGAACATGTTTTAATTATCTTAGGATTATGGGATTAATATTTACGCTCTTTGGAATTCTTCCCATCATGCAGAATACAACCCCTACTTATCATCATCCTCATGTAATGAATTATTCATTCCCAATTAATATTAATGTTGATGAACCAGGAATGCAGCCTCCTAGTCTCTAAAGTAGTTGTTGATTGAAATAGATAGGGAAGAACTCCAAGGGGACACCATGCCTAGTCCCTTCATCCTAACCTCATATTCAAATGGTCTATGCTATCAAAAGAAGATCCCTTTGTAGGCGAATGAAAATCCACATTAAATATATATCAATTTACAATATTCACTAACGTTTTATGCCTCTCTAGTTTAGACTACATCTGCACTACCATATTGTGAACATCAAAATCATTTTTGAAACTACTAGAAATATATAGAACCTTCATATTCATGCACTCTGATCCAACTTATTTATATCTATAAGAAACATACCTTATAATGTTACCACTCCTATTAGAGACTACCAACGCATGGTTCCAACATTTGGAATCCACTAGATTCATCATTAAAATGGAAATATTATTAACATATTCCATCATTTTCTCCACTAACATAGAGGAGGAATTGAGAATAACAATATAATTCTATTAAAGTACACAGCCCCTAACCAACACTATTTGAGATAAGGAAAATATACTACAAACCCCCCCCCCCTCTATCTACACTGAATGTTTGTCCCCAACCAAACTGAAAAAAGAAAGGTTCTCAAATTCCATCAAGGCAGGATGTTAAAACCTAGCTTCCAACAAAGGAGGGGAAATAAAAACATCTTGATCTAGTAGAACTATAAAACCACTCACATTTGGGACCAATCTGTGTGATGATTGAAAATACATATACATATGACCAAAATGATGACAAGAAAAAATCTAAATAGTACACAAAAATCATAGTTTGAGTGTACTTTATTTCATTACTAACCTCGATCCAAATTGCTTCAACCAAAGGCTTAATGATTTCCACTTCTGTGCATATTTGGAGAGAAATCAAATCGAATAAGGATCTCAAATGATCGTCAAAGTTCGGAGTCTCTCACGATATTACATAGAATGTGATGAATAGTAGGGGTTTGAAAGGGAAGTTGGAGGCCCAAGTAACATACCCAAATAGACACAAATGGGAAATAATGATTCTAGTGAAACTCTTATCTCCATTATAATAATTATAAATAAAAACCATTGTCGAATAAAATCCTTTAGGAGCATGCAGAATAATGATATTCATTATAGGAAAAGTGTAGTGGAATAAAAGATGGACCTAGAAGACTGATCGTGAGTCGTTCATGTAGGTGTTATATGCTATTGCAAAATATTTCGAAAATGTTGACTAAATGAAGTAAGCAACCAAAAAAGTGACCAAGTATAACTAGTGGAGTGATGAATCCTATGTGAACTACTATAGATAAATTAGATGTGGGTGAGCCCCATGGGGGATATCTGGGACATTCAGCTAAACGTAGATATGGGTAAAATCAATGATGGAGGTTGTGTTTGAGAATGGGGAAAAACCTGTTTCAATGAGATGGAGGGGTCTGGTAGATATTCCATCACTACCACCCAAAGGGGGTGACACCTTGTCTAGTATTACATGGGGGTAGTTGGAGCCAAAAAAGATTCATGACTAAAGTCTTATTCTACAAATTTAATCAAATTATTATTTAATTACATCTATTCATGATTTATATATAGTTTTTTATATAAATGTTCTTTGACCAAAAAGAGATAAATTTTTTTTGTCACAATATTTTCTATTCTCTCAGTTGGGGTGGGTGTTAATTTATCACCATAGATTTTTGTAAAAACCACTTTTATTCTCTATATTTTTGTCTAAGATTGAGTTTGTGAATCATTGATATATACATTATCTTCGTCTTTTGATTCCATATTATAATCCTCATCATGACGGTTTTAGCATGGATCCAAATAAATCATATTCATGATTATTAAAATATATATTTATATCCTCATTAATTGCATCATTTATTCTAAATTTCTTAATCTATTAGACATAAAAACAATAAAAAATTATATTTTATATATTTATGAGTAATTTAAATTTCATTTCCCTTATAGGGTAAACAAGATATTTGATTATATTGATTATCAATCCACTATTTCTTAGATTTCCTTCGTTATTTTGAAAAAATTCCATTGGTACGAATGAGACAAAATTGTTTACGATCAAATGTCTACCATCCACATATCAGGTTGTAGTACCGTGTTTCCAAGTCTTAGTGATGTTTTATATTTATATACACCACCATTTATACAACTAATTTTTAATATTTTCATCAAATAATTCTTCAAAAAATAATGTAATTTTTAGTTTATTCTACTTTTTGAATCAATAATATAATTTTTATAGAGATCTCACAACTGAAACAATATATTGCATTCCATGTTTTGAAAATAATTTTATATATTAATCAAGGTGAACCCATTTGTTATTTGATCATAGAATATTATTCATCAATCAAAATTTATTTTCTAAAATTTACTTAATAAATATAAATACATAAACAAATATGAATTTATAACATTGATATATGACATTTGAATATAATAATTACGTAATATGATTCAATAACAAACAATAATAGAGTTTTTTAAATCAGGGGACCAAAATAATTTTTATATATGAACTGAAATATATATAATATGCTCAAAATATTATACCAATGACAATCCCTCAATATTTATCTCTATTTTAATATTATTGACCATATATTAATTCTTTTAGGATTCATTCATATTTATTCTAAAATTATTAATATATTGAACCATTAAATCATTTTTATTTATTATGTAAATTTGTAATCTTATAATAAATATCTTTTTTAATACATATATTCTTTCTACAATAAATTTGGTATTTTTCATCATCACCTTAAATACTTACTGAACCAAAATTTCATTTTCCTTCAACCTCATTATATTATATGATGATTTTTATAATTTCAAATATTTCTTGGTCTCACTTATTCTTTAAATTTGTATTTATTTCTTAATTACCATAAATTTATTTAAAAAACAATTTTCACGACTTTTTTATTCTTATTTCATTTTTTTTGGGAAAACTAAAAAATTTTAATCCGTTAAAAAATGAATCATAGATGGTTTATTAAAATAATAAAATAAAATAAAATAAAATAAATTTAATGTATTTCCCCTTACATATTTAAGTAATTTTTTTGTTCTACATACTCTAATTTATATAACTTCTGAACTAAATTATTTTCTATTAAAAATTAATTATTATATGACAAAAAAAGAACACTATTAATTCATTAAGGGAAATGTTTTTAATATTTATTTTTAAATTACTAAATATAGCTTCTATATTTTTCGAAAACACTAAATGATTTTTTTGACAAATAATATCTTAAATATTTTCCTTTAGATAATAAAAATTTAATAATCACTAATTGATTCCTTGATTATTTAGTAATATATTCATCTTCACATTTCCCTATAACATATTTACTTTTTTCATGAACACTCATCCTATTTTATGAATTATTACAAGTTTTTTAGGTAACTACAAAAGAAACATGGATTTTAAGCATCAAATACTCATCCAACACACATTATACTTATTCTCTCTCATTATTTTGTGAGTTATACATCATTAATATATTCAATTCAGATAAATCATTATTTAAAAAATTTAATGATTTTCAATTAGGTTAATTTTTTTATTAAACATTTCATAGTAAATTATTCCAATATTTTTTTGGCTCTAATGATTTATATAATGATATTTTTCAAAAACTAAGGTATCCCAGTAATATGTTGAAACATTCTATTTTAATTGACTAATTATTTAATTTTTATTCTTCATTTTTTTATTATCTTGGTCTTCATGTTATCTTGTAAGATTCATATTCATATCAACTATATATTATTATTGAACATAAAAATTAACTAACAAAACTATACACAAGAAAACAATATACATGTTTTCTATAAACTACTTTTATCAATACTTATTGGATGATCCAATTTAACTATACTATTATCACTAATAATTTCTCCTTTTAATCTTCCCTTTTTATACTCTCTCAAAACATAATTCATTAAATTTTATTATAGAAGTTTTATTTTCTTTTTTCATGACTAAAATAACAATGTATTATTCTAATTATTTTAATCTTGAACACCATAGAATGATGGGACTATATTTTTAATATTTAAAACACAACAATGGAAGTGTTCCTTGAATCGTAGTTTTTTATAAATTTTTATTTTATTGTAAATAGTGGAAAAAATTTATTACACACTTTTTTTACTGTCCTATTTATGCACATTCATCTTATTAGATTCCATAACCATTATATCCTTTATTGAATGAATTTTCTTTTATTTTATATTTAATCCTATGATATAAGTTTCCAAAATACATTAATTTTCAACTAAATTAAATTTTGATAAATCATTTCATCAATTAATGAATGCATTTATACATTTAAAGGCTAATTTAATCAAAATAGTGTCTTCAATATTTCTACCTCATTGTCTTTTAATTGATTTCATCATTATTAAGTATCCCCTTTAATTAATTTATTAAATTATATATTTATTATTTAATTAAAACAAAATATCATAATATTAATTTTCTTAATAAGACCATTATCATAGCCTCATTATGTGCTGATATGTAATCATAAATCATGGATAACATATCTCATATTTTTTCAAGAGTTATAATATATATTATATATAATCATTTATTATTTTAATGATATAAATATAATTCATTGATTTATTTTTTATCACAATTTAGGTAATTATGGATTTATTTTTAAATGAATTATGTTTTGGATATCTTATATAAACTCAACAGGTTTTTTATATAAAAAATTTTAAGAGAGGTGAATGATTATGGAACCTTATTATATTATTCCATATTTCATAACTTTTTCCTTTTATGATTGGTGCGATCATTCTATCTATTGTGTATATAGCATGATATTCTTTAAAATATTAATTTAATCCTGTAGGTTAATATTTTATTTGAATTATATTATGGAAGTAATGGAATTTTGTATGATGATTACACAATAATAAAACAAAATAGTTTACGTAATTTAAATTAATATTATTATTATTTTATGTTCAATTTACAATTTTTATTGGAGTACAATTTTTATGTTATTTTATGAACTTATTATGATCAGATAAACAAAAAAATCCCAAGGAATTCAGAATTTCATAAGTCTAATTTTCCAATAGACTGTATACAATGATTATCCAAATTATTATATTATTGTATAAAAATTTTTAAATTTGTTTATTACATGTTATATAATAGGGCTCTTATAATTTCATTTTTCACTTAACCTTTAATTTATTTATCCTTGTAATTCAAGATATGGTTTTAAAACTTATTTTCATGTATGGTTTACCTTTACTGCAAGATATCATCATAAACAATAATATAATCTTTAAAAAGGTTGATCATACATTTATTGTTTGTTATCAAAATAATCTCACAAACGATCCCTAATATATAAAAATTAATCTATATGTTTCTATGTTTTTATGTGAAAAAATATGAATATTTATCGTTATATATATAATTCTATATGTGAAATAAAATTAAATTGTAAATTAAACTATATATCTAAAATAAAAATATTTAATGGATTTCTAATAATGATATTTTTCACCTATTAATTAATAATATAGATAATCATTCAAGGTTATTTTGAATATTAATTCCACCACCTATAATTATATTTTAAAATATTCTCTCATTTAAGATGAAATATAATTATCCTTGTTTTCAACCATAAAACATATTTTTATGAAATTATATATGGTGAATCTTTATTGAACTACATGAAATCAAAGACTTAACAATGTAAATACATTTTAAGAAATTTTACATTACTAGAATAAAAATGTATTCTTACTATATATCTATCTACGTAGTCATGATTATATCACATGTTTTTCCTAAAACTGAATAAATCAAGTTATCAATATTCATTTTTTTATGTTGAATGTCCATTTGGAATGGGATATATTCCAATTTTTGGTGTAATTATTTTCTATTTTATTTATATAAAATTTTGTTACAAAATAAAATGTTGGGATGGTTTCTCGCTATTTAGTAATTATTTATTTTATCATTTGGTTTATCTTTTCTAGAAGAAATATTATGATAGTCAATAATTTCCCTTTAAACTATAGTTTCAAACTATGTAAATATTTAGAATCAGTAGAAAAATTTATTTATTAGTCAAATGAAGAACCATATAATATAAACATTATTAGGTTGTTTTAATAATGTTTGAAATGACCAATTTAGAGTTGGGAAAACTATCCATAAATAATGTTTTAGTGACTCAGTTATCTATAATGATGGTTATCATATCCAAAAAATCCTTTTTATAATAAATATATAAGAAGAAAGAATCCCATTGGGGATACTATGGGTCTCTAAAGGTATCATATCATATTATAATGAAAATATATCTTTACATAAGAATTATTTATAATGTGTTATTGGAGACATTAGTTTACTTTGGAATAGAATGTGAGGATGTATATCATGACATTTAAACCTTATTTAGAGTAGGAAAACAATGTATTCCATTTTTTATAACCTTTGTGGTATGTTAACGAGATATTAAAAATAATGGGTTTGGTGTATCAATTAATTTAGGATGTTATATAGTTCATCAAGAAACATTATCTTATCAAAGGTCATCAAGAGAGACATCATTATATATAAATAAATCTAGAATTTTATTTTATAAGGTTGAATAGATTCTTTTAAAATAAATAATATGAGCATTAGACATTGATACAAGAAATGTAATTAGTTATTTTTATATAATATTAATATTTTTGATAAAAAATCTTACAAAAAGTTCTGTTCAAGCACCTGGTTTTTTAGAATAATATTCATTATTTAAGTATTTGAAACTATATTGATATTTTATTTTTATTTGGTAGTCATTGAGAAATTATAATATTAAAATATTTAATATAGAAGAAAGATATTTTCAATGATAAGAAACATTCAATAATTTTGATTTAAAATAGGTCATCCATACGTAAAATTGAAATATCAAAAAAATTGGGACTTGAATTGAAAACATTACATAATAGCATTACTCTAGTATTTGTGTTTCAGAAAAATAAGATATTAATTATGTGCGGTTTTGAGCCCCAAATAGGCTGCATTTCTATTTTAATCTATTGAATACTTTACCTTAAATCATTCAAATATACACATTTTTAATATTTTGAGGAATACATTAAACATGTGTGACCCTCAATTATAATGATATATGGGTCTTAAGGAATATTTTTTCAACATGTTTTAAATGTTTTTTATGAATAATAAACTAATTTCAATAGAAAATCAATGAATGGAACTATAATATATTATCAATTATGTGAAAATTAATTTAAATATATTACCATTCAGTGGGGTTAGTGAATATGTTTTGCACTATTATCCTTCAGAAATATTGAATGTGATGTCCATGTATTTAAAGACAAGTTGATGAAATATTTCTTAAAACTTGTAGATCTTTTATGAATCCCACCACCATGACATTTTGGTGGTGTAAAATTCTTAAATACTAATAAGGGGTCATTATTTTAGTATCCCTATATAGGGATCTCTTCGTATCAATTAGAAAAACCTTTAATGAAAGGAAATATATTCATAATATTAATAGATGTATAAAATTATTTAGGTATTTTATAGGAATAGGGGCCTGATTTAAGTACTGGATCGATGCCCAAAATTGTAGCTAGGGATTAATATAGAGATGTAGAAGATCACCATTATTTATTTTCATTATAAAATATTAAAAAAATATTTCATATAGTGATTATGTGTATATATATATATATTATTTGTATGTTTTAATTTTTATAAAAAAATTAGATGTGGGAGAAAATATCCAATAAATTATTGATTGAGGATTACGATATTGGGGGATGATGATAATGAATTTTTAGTATTAAATGGATTTTTGTACATGTGATTAATTTTTAAGAAGATAAAATCCAACCATGTAGGGTTGGATAAGAAGGGAACATATAAAAATATCATTCTAGAATTTTTGATGTAGTTATCTATATTATACATTCAAATAGTGGAACATGACAGCTAGGTTTGGTGGTATTGGATGAGTGGACCTAAAATAAGAAATTTGATAAGGATATATTTTTTAAAAATGTTGTGTCCTTGAGGTGATACCCATGTGTGGATATCATTCTCTCTCATATTAGAATGTTAATCAACCATGAGTCGATTATCATGGGTGTAACCACCCATGTTTTGGACTATGGAGGAATTATAAGGGAATTAAAATTTGACCATTTTGTTGATGGGTTGTTCAATAAACCAAGCTTCAAAATATAAATATGAGAGTTAGAACAAAAAAATATTTTTTATGTGTTTAATTGAATAATAGGTTCCCATGTTATTCCATCAATTTCTAGGAGCATCGTGCTTCAAATACTATAAAATGAGATAAGACGGAACAGGAACACCCTCTTTGTAAAATAACACAGTTCACATAAGGAAACCATGTGGGTGATCTATAGGAACTTGGGGACTTTAATAATTTTCAATATCCTTCGAATAAGAGTTTTAGGGATGATTAGATGATACATGAAAATTTATAGATCCATTTCGCATGAGCTATTCGTGGTTATCAAAACAATTCACCTTTCCCTTTTGATGGGTTTATTTGGATGTAGGGGGAACATGATTTTGCAAACCATGAGTCCTGACAATGAGACCCTTTAATGAAGTGAAAATAATTTTTTTACACTGAAAATTTTTAAACCCTTAACCCATCTTTCTCTTATTGTTTCCTTAATTCTATCCAAATGATCTCTCCTCTCCTAAGGAAAACTGTAATTTTTTATTTCACCTCAGTCTAGGATTTGTTATCTTCTCCATTAGGTATTTTAGTTCTATAAAGATAAGCACTATAATCCTCTTAATTTCATTATTTTTATCTTCCCATATGATTTTATCTTTTGGTGAAATTTTATTTTCCCTATTTTCATACCATTGATCCATTTCATTAATTTCACTCGAATTGGACCAAATAAAACCTCACTCATTGATGAGTTAAGAATATTTGGTAAAAGTAAGGTGGTATATAGTTAATCCCCTTAAATAAACTTCTTTTTTAAAATGAAACATTGTCCCTCATGCTAGATTCACCATGTGTTACCATTTATTTATGAAATAAATTCTTAAATACATAGTGCCTTATATATTATTGTAAATATACATAGAATTAAACCATTGGAGGGTGTTCAACTTAGCCTAAACCAGCCTCATTGGGTGTTTTTTATACACACTCTTACTCCTAATGCTTGTTCAAAAAATTCAATCACCAATATTAGTACTTGATTCAATTACATATAATTATAATGTGTTGTTTAATAAATGATCAACCATCATGGTGTGTTATCTTTACCTTTACTCAATGTATGAAATTGGGAGAGTCCACCCGTTTTGGGATTTCTATTTATATATGATTATTAAGATTATTTCTTTTTCAAAATAACCTTTTTTTTGTTTTTGTACCTTAAGAAGGAATAAACTAAAATAAATTACACAGATTAATTGTATATTTAACATGTTTTCTATTAAAACCTCATTATGAGGTGAACCATACTCTAAACAATATGTGTTAAATGTTCAATGTCTTTAATAGACTTATGGAAGTTGTGTTTCATGTGGCCTTCAAGGTATTTCTTGGATGTAATTTCATGATTAGGTACATGAACATCCCTTTATATAATTAGTAATTTGATAAATTTTCATTCTATGGTCATGGACTGTCTTCTTATTTTTAAACAGATTACACAAATTCATTGGGTGAAAAAATGTCCTATTTTAAAATATTAAAGGAACTTTTTGAAATTGATCCATTGCACCCTGAGTGATGTCGGATACATATTTATGTGATGGCGTGCTAAGGGATCATAGGGAATTTGGAAAACCAAAAACTATTTAATGAATAAGGGACATAGATTTGGGTTATTATCCCTAGTGTGTTACACCCCCTTGGTTGAGATTGCACGAATTCCATCCACATCACATGGGTTTTTGGGTGTGAAATTCCACACTGAATTAATTAAAAGGATGTGTATAAACCACATCATTATTATTCATGATACTCAATATGGAGTCATCTATTTATTATAATGTTGGGAATGTCCCTTCTTCTTGATTTACATGTGACCCATGAGCATGAAGACCATCACAAAATATTATGAGATTATTATTATTATTATTATTATGAGTAGTGTGGTGCATAGATGCATGAGTTATTCCTCATATCATAAGAACTAATATATATCCATATATATGGATATAAATGTAATTATATTTATAGTGCACATATATACATATTAATTACAATATATATATATACATACAGACATTTTGTAATAGGATGAAGCTGGTATGGTTGGATAGTTTTCCTTGAAGTACAAGATCCCTTGTTATTATGTTTAGGTATTTATTTTCTCTTTAGTTATTATAACTTTACTCTATTGAATTTATATCCTATGATAAGATAGTTCTTTAGAAACCATTGGTTGTGGCCTACTATGTGTATCGATCACCCAGATCAGGAGATCATTTCGCCAGGGTATATGGGAAGATCTAATGTTCACAGGTTATTTGATTATTACTTGTTCTGTTGTTTTTTCATGAGAGAATCAGATCATAGGACTTAGTTGGGGCTCCGGAATCACATGAAGTTATCTCTTGTGACTTTTTCTCATTTTCATTATTCATTTAATGTACTGTAATATATCTCATACTATATGTTTACATCTTATGTCTGTATTTTATCTATACATGAATGCCTGGGTATATGTATTTTTCATTTACTATTCTTATTAGTTTAGTATAATCATCATCTTCTCTGTATTCATTATATCTACATCCTCTATTATATAATGGTTTATAATTGATATAATATTATGTTTTTCAGATTATGAGGGTATAATCACCCCATAATAACATCTTTAGACTCTTTCTTCTAGTTGTTATCCTATTGCATATGGGCATCTACACTTCATTCCATGTGGGGATTAGTCTGGCTACAGGATTTATATTCAGTTGTGCCTGAATTTAACAATGGGATATAGGTACCCATTTTTATTTGTCACATAGAACACCCTTAGTTTACCATATATACCTCTATTTCTATATATTATGTTTTATATCATCAATTTGTTATGTTTTTATTTGAGGGCCCCGAGTTTTCCATCGTAATTATTTTTCGACATAAATTTATATAGTATTAATATTAACTCCATTTCTGAAAATATATAGTTAATTTGGATAATTATAATGCTTTACATATTAAATTTTCCTCCATTTCATCTAAGAAGTTTTTTGGAGTATTAATGTATTTAGTTTTAAATGTAGAAAATGATAGTATCATTTTGTGGTCAAAATATATATCCAAACTTGAATTTATATAAAATAATATTTTTTACGGTGGAATGATCAAGTGTAATCTAGTGATCATTTATAATGATTATTATTCACTAGATCTCCCCAATGATTCTGATGATTTATTAAATAATTATGATTTTTCATTAAGATTAATGATTTTGGATAATGAGTTTGAATACAGGAATTTTTATCTCACATTGTAATATATGTGTATTATTCAAGCTGAGAGGGAACATTAAATAGATTAGGATGATTACTCATAATTTATTCACATCTAAAACATTTAAGGATCCAATAATACTAAATAAATGCCTTGATCATCTAGTTTTTTTTATTAATTCTCATGGTATATTAGAAAATATATTATTTTCACTCATATATAATTGTTATCATGTGTTTCTTAATGGGCGATTCATGTGATTTTATGTAAATATTATTTTTGTTTTCACTACAGTTTAACATCCACATATAGTTTTTATTCTCTAGAAGATAACACTAAAATTTTATATTCTATTGAAATCCATGGACACGTGATTTTTCAAGGTAATTGGTCTTCCATCTAATAGAATTATACATGTCACAACAAGATCCTATAATACCATCACCATAGTGTCCTGGAATTCATTTATATGATATTATGCATTATACAGGTAATTATCCATATAGGGGTTGTGAAATTCCATAATTTAGTCCATAATTTTCAATTCAATAGACCTTGTATATATATTCATTTAATTTAAAGAGTTACTATTTGGTATTGGTATGTATTTTAGTGTGAGTATCATTGTTCTGATTAAAATTTAGAGACTTATATATGTTGTGGTATTTATTATAGTTATTCCATAGTATTTAATGTCTTCCATTAAACTATAGGATTTATTTACAATGAGATTTATATTATATAAATTGTAAATTAATTATATTTTATTATTATTTATAAATTCTCTCAAGATTAGTTTTCTCTACATTTCGGATGTTTCACCTAAATATTTTACACACCCAGAGGGTGGACGTCATTTTTTTAACAAATGCATTGGTTTTTAGGTGACTTCCTCTTTCAATGTTGTCATGGACGATTAGGTTCTTTTATGATATTAATATGGGTTTACATTAGTCGTACATTTATGGTTTGATTTACAAAAATTATATACTTTCATTCAGTGATTGATATAAATTTTTGTATTATAGTCATAGTTTTTTTAAGATATTTATTTAATTTGTTTTTACTTATGTGTATTATGGTATAAATTAATGGATGTCCTATTTTTACATTATATATTAAATTTTTATATTTTTTTAGGTAACGGTTTAGAAATGTGTTATTATAGGTTTCTTGGATGAATTCCTCCAATATCGTGTTTTTTTCATATATAATATTATATAATTTTTTAATCCCTATGATAATTTTTTGTTGGTTTTGGGACTCACTGATAGTTTTGACCAACCCAATAAGGTTATAAATGTGTCAACATCTTGTAAATGGCTAATAATTTTCACTAAAATAAGAAAATATTATAAATATGGATTTTATCCTTAGTAGTATCATTTATTATGAATGATATTCATGGTTATTTCAATAAGAATTTAGTAGGAGACATTCCCATATTTAGTAGAAAAAATATACCCTACTGATTTTTAAAACATAATGGAAGATTCTGTAAAAGAAGGTTTTTTCATATGGTTTTTACCAGGATAAAAAGAACAATTTTGTTTGTAATTAGTGTATATAAGATATATTAAAATATCATGGTAAGAAATATGAATCAATGTAAGTTTAATGTAATTATAAAATAGATAAATGAATATTTATTGGACGTTTTACAGTGATATAAGACAATTAATTTGTTAAATCAGAATAAAAGTGATATAAATATTTTTTTACTATGTATCCATTATTTCATTATTAGTATATTGTATCGATGGATGATTAATTTTATGAATGTTGGGTTAATGTTTAAATTGAAATAATAATTATATTTGGTACATTATGGGACGAAGTGGTTTTTGATACCTTTATTTTGATTAAGTGATTTTTTTTAATAAAGTTGGTTAGGATTGTTTTGATTGAAGAACAATATTGCCTTTGGTTATTTTTATATAAAACACCAAAACATTATTATGGAACAAAAATTTTCTTGAATGCGTAGAGAATGGTTGGAATTACTTTTTAGGATAGATGTATTTGAATTGATATGCTCAGATTTTTTTTCTAAATGTTTATCTACATTATAAAAGGTTCATTAGATAATGATTATAGTTAAAATAAATTTCAGGATTAATTTATATTATTAATGTTTCTAACATCATGAGTTATACAATATATCATGATCCAATCATAAGTAAGGTTGGTTTCCAATTCATTTTTATTTATAATTTTCATAAAATAAGGTTATGTTGAGTTTTTCCAAAAAAAATTACTTCCAGTCGTTGTTTTTTCTATGGATAGGATAGTATTTGACATTTTTTATATTTTTTATTATATATCAGTTATTGAAGTGAAAAAAGAAGATACTAAGAAATTTCCTAGAAAAATCCAAATAAAATGAATTACTAATTATAAATATACTAAATGGATAAATTCTAGTTAAATAAAGTCCAAATAGATGAATAAAATCAGAATGCCTCTCTTAATAACATTGGTTGAAGATAATTGGATTAACTAATCTCCAGATTAATTTTTATGAGTTTTTATATAGGTTTTTTTCATGGATAAAATCGAACACATGTCTCTTTATAAATTATATCAGGTGGAGGATGATGTGAACATGAAATGTATGAAGCAATTTTATTCAATTAATTAGATATAGGTCCTTTCTAGGGATTTTGTCATAAATATTCCATGACATTATATTTGATGATTTTATAAGGCCTTTTAGTATAGATGAAATTATTAAATGTTTTACTACGTGAATAATTAAAATAATATATTATTATTTTAGTGTTATTTTTCAATCATTTATAAAAATATAAAAATTTTGATTAAAATATGTTATTTTATATGAAAAATGTCATGGGAGGATGAGCTATGATTCTCATATAAGAAGGAAGACGATTATGAAATGAAAATTATATTATAAATTAAACTGATATTCTACAATATCATTTATGTGTTTGGAATAATTCAAAAAAATTATCAGGTGTTACAAATTTTAATTTTGAGTTTTGTGGGAAAATAAATTAGAGTTTCAGACTTTTCTATTTCAAGATCAACAATCTAAAGGTCATTTATAAAAACATTCTATTTTATTATTCCTGCATATAATGATTGTTCAATATAGAAATAGTTTCAAATAGAGAATGAAATGATAATCTGATGGCCAATGAATAATTAGGTAATGCTTACAACCACATAATGTCTTTGTTGAATAAGATTTTTCTATCATATAGTGGAGTTTTGATCATAGAAACTGGAAATAATACATTGCGAAATGCATTATATTAGGTAGAATAATATATATTCTTAATTTTTGTTACTAAACAAACATTCTGTAATATTGTGGTATCCATTTCTGGAAGGCGTTGGATAGAGTTTTCATGATAGAAGACGAGAAAGAGAAATTGTATGAATAAGTTAAAAAGAAAGATTTTGTCACATATGTCAATAAATAATGACCATTTTTACTACATAGAATGAAATACAAGATGATGTACATATATTATAGTGACATAAAAATAATCATTTTTAGTGAAGGACTGAAATAGATGTTATTAAATGTTTGATAAATTATTTACCAATGTGAGTCACACATGATCAGTTTTTTGATAATAGTGAAATGAGTGTGTAAATATATTCTATTCATAAAACTCCCACATTAAATTATTTTTTATTATATTTTGTTGTATTAAATTGTTTCCAAACCATTCCAAGGACTACCTACTATAAATAAGCATGGATTCATGTAAATACTTGTGTTCTTATAATTGTTCTTGCATGTTTTTTTCGTTTAACATATGACAATTTATCATGAACTAATGACTATTTTTTATGAAATAAAACAGAAGAGGAAAATATTATTAATTAATCACCTCCCTCTCTAGGAACATATTGGTATATTGAATTGATATCGATGGTAAAAGTTTCATTTTGTTACTCTTTGATGATGACTAATTAATGGAAAATATTTGATGGATATTCAGAATCTTGGGAATTGTTTGTGGATTCTTATTTTTAATGAAAATAACTTTCATATCTAGAATTATGTAATGTTTCTTTACCTTTATTCCTTTTGTTATGAGTTTCTAGATGCTATTAAAGATTGTTTTCCTCCTCATAAACATGTTGTTCCTCTCTCAATAGATATAATTAAGAATATACATAATTATAGGAAACCCCAAAATTCTATATTTTCCTCATAGTTTTTATGTTTTTCTCATCGTGTTATTAGATTTGTAATGGATAAATGCAGAATTGAAATGTTTAAGAACATATATTTATGAAATATAAATAAAACAAATCACAAATATATATATTTATGTACTAAGATCTTATTATGGGTGATTATAAAATAGTTAGGGACTTATTTTTAAAGGTGAATCACATTATAAAAAAAATAGGTCTATTATATAAAAGATGGACGATTCACCAATTATAGGAAATATCTTTTGAATCCATCATGGTGAATTTTTTAATAAGGTATCACATTAGGAAGATATTGATCTGAAAACACCTTCTCTGGACGATCTACATAGAAATATCCTCACATTAGAAATGTGAAAATAAAGGGATAAGATGATAAAATGGAAGGTTAATTTGTAATTTTATTAAATGTGATTATGAATGGTATGTATATAAAATTTTAAGATGAATAAAGTAGTTACTCTATCACCGATTAAAGGATTAGTAATACCTTTATTAATTTTATAACTTTTTCATAAAAGATTAAATGTGGCATGATAATGAAAAATGTAAATTTAGCACTTATTGTTTTCTAATGAGATATTGGAGACATTAATAAATATTTTACTCTATAAAATGAAAATTAATACTTTGATTTAAATGTAAAAAAATTTGGAGGATTATTTTTTTGGAATATATCCAAATCCATTTTCTATTCTATGGAAACTGATAAAATATTCACTAAATAATAAAGTGTATTTTTTTATTATGTGAGGAATACAATGTTAATGGATAAGAATTTTATAACCTTAGTGTTGATGGTACATAAAAATGCATTTTTCAATGCAATTTGATCAAAATTTTACCTATATTACAAGATGTTTCACTCAATAATAATAGACACATATATATTTTATGAATAAGTGAGAGATGACCGAGTAAATAAATATTATAATAAATGGGTGAGAGAATATAAATTTTATTAAATAAAATCTTTTAGAAAAAATTTCAATATAATTTCTTGATGAAAATTATTGTTTTCTAAATGAGATTGATAACATCAAGAAGTTGGTTTCTGAAAAGAAAATTTTATCTATCAATCTAGATACAAATATAACGGAGAATGAGGAATATTTAGTCCATCATGAAGGACATATGTTGAAATATGAGTAGGGGACAAAATATTTCGAAACACAATAAAATATTTCTTTGAAATTTTTGATAAGTTAAAACCTCATGAAGATGAACATAAAATAATCCCAACGGTTGATAGGGAAGATCATATTATTCTGATGTAAGTAATTTTTTTAATTCTATTATGTAGAAGAAATGAGTATATATAAAACCTAATTATTGTAAAATATTATATAAAAAATAACAAAATCTAATACAACTGATTATTTGAGGATAATAATAATTAAAAGATAAAGAAGAAAATATTTTAAGATAAAAAAGCATTGTGACACAAAAATGTTCCATAATAGAAAGTAATAATGTTGATGGAAAGTAGGATCATGACCCTAAACACTATGGAAGTTATAAATAAAAATACACTTTATATTTGTAAAAATGTTATTGTATGATATTTTTTTCTATATAATAAAATAATTTGTTCAATCATATAAATTTTATCCGATATAATTTAAATTTGATGCAGAGTTTGAGAGGGATCCAACCATCCTAAATAAAACAACATGATAATGTTTTTATAAATATATGAAATGATTTAAACCCTTGGAATCAATTTTTGTTATTTATTAACATACTAGAAATATTCCATAATGATATTATTTGATGATGGTAGGACAATTATATTTATAAATAATCTCAAAAGCCACATATGAGGAGAAAAAGTCAAGGAAACAATCTATATTTGATGAAACTACTCTTAATGATACAAAATACAGAATTTCCTTAGATTTTAGATACTAGGTATTCATTATATATGATCCGAGATTTAATGTTTCTGAAATATAATAGTGATATAAAACTAGTATCAATGAATTTTGGTAATGATGATTCATTAAAAACAAAGGCACTGGGTAATTTATCATTGGGGTAGAAAAGATAAAATTGAATGTATAATTGTTTGCGGACGGGGAGAAAGTAAATTGATAAGTGTTTCAAACCATTATGATGAAGGTGAAATTTATTTTATAATTTTTTATTTTTTCTGTAAAGAGTGTAAATACTGGAATGTTTTTATGAGAGGCCAATGAACAAAGGTAAACATGTTTGATGTTGTTGATTTACAATGTTCATGTTACGCGAGAAAGATAGAAGAAAATAAAATATGTCATAATTGGATGAGGAATATGTGTAATAAAAATATATGAATGCTCATGAAGATTAAATGTACTCATCGTATTCTTAACAAGATATAAGTAAGTGACTATTATTGTTCCATTTACCAGAAATCTACAATTAAAATCATAGAATATATAAAAGTTGATATATGTTCAACTAAACCATAAAAGTTGATACATTCTAATATTTTTGTTCAATTATGTAAATAATAAATACATTAACATAATTAAATAATTATATTTAACTTCGGATTTAATAACATTAAATATCATACGTTATTGAAACCTCAATATGATGATATCAAAACATTTAATAGTTTTAGGAGATTTATTGAGAATTAATGTCTGTATTTTTCGAAGAAGATTGAAAAACATAATGGTGGATAACGATTCAATAGAAATTTAAAAGAATATATTGAAAATCATGATCTTTATCATGACTAAAGTACACAATAAAACCCAAAGTAGAATAGTCTCTCTGGTATAAAAACAGATGTTTAATGGAGATGGAATGAAAACTATTGATCGAACATGATACTTATGATTATTTTTTTATGAAAAGAATCAGATTAGCAGATTACATTAATAAATTATTTTTATAGGAAAACGTATGATATTAATCCATAAAAAATCATTATATATAAATATGATGTTTTAACAACATAAGGGTGTTCATGTGTCCATTAATTATAAAAAATTAAATATTATAGTGAAGGATGAACAAAGGGGTCATGATAGAATATTTCAATGATGAAATTTTAATATTAGAGGATTTAGGTGACATAGTAATTAAAATAGAATGATATTTGAATAATAATATGTGATTTTTATTTATGATTTTTATAATATTTTCTCATAAAAGTTTATAGATGTGATTGAAATTGATAATGATGTTGCTTTAGTTCGATAACATGAAAAGATTGTTCTTGATAATAACTATAGAGATAGATGACTCTCATATATTAATACTACATCTTTTGAAATAAATATTCCATAAATTAAATAAAGAAGAACCATCGGACTGTAAATGTTTGGGTTAATTTGAATCCACGAAACACAAGCAACTGGTCCTCAGGTAAAATAAAAAAACACCCACTTGGATCTTCATAAATAATACCACTATTAGATATATCATATGCATAAATATAAATTATAACATGTGGAAATAAAAAATAATAATTGGCGAGATTAGATGAATAGTAAGGGTAAACATATAGATTTTTTATCACTATATGAATAGGAGGGGTTAATAACAGATCATAACATTTGGAAATCAGAACACATATATCAGTGATCATAATCATAGTACAAGGAATAATTATTGGATGTTTATAAGATAAGAATAATATTTTAGTAAAAGAAAATGATCAATGAGGAACTAAAATTTGCATAAGAAAAATATTTTTGAAATACACATAAGCACCAAAAATATTATGTCAAGGATTCCCACCTAGATATTCATAAAATTTTAGTCTTCGTATGACCATTTTTGAACCTTCATTGGACTTGGGATGACATCCCAAAACCCACTATCTTGATTAGGATAACCTCACACTTACCCTATGATCTCATATAACATTAATCAATGCCCACTATATTATAGGGAGATATATTTCCCACCCATATCAAATTAAAAAACATATTTATGTCTGATATAAGATCGTAAAACAATCAACATTTCATAACCCATGAAAATAAATGGGTTTTATAAACATTTCACCATATTATAACATTTGTTAAAGGTATATGATTTATAATAATTTCATAAATTCATCATAACATAACCAAAAAATGTCCCCATGTAATAAAATATGGAAAATATATTGGTTTCATGATCATTTTATAAAAGCCTAATCCATTGAAAAGAACTGGGTTTCATATGATTAATATCATGGAAAATCATGTTGTAGAGAAATAAATTTAATAAAGATAGTTCCTCAATAAAAATAAACCATTCAGATAATTTCTTTTAATGGTATCTATATATCATATCCCTTTTAATGAATAGGTAAAATCAATGGATGTTAATTAAATAGAAAATGATTTCGAACGGTCATTTAAAAAATTTAACGACGTAAAATATCATTTATATATTGGAAAGAAAAAAAACATAAAATAAAATTAAAATACATTTCATAGAAAATATTTAGGAATTATTTTAAAGGAATATTCAAATTAAATTATATAAAATACGACCAAAATCTTCATTCATATAGTACACCTTAAAACAATGATACCTCTCATGTTTTTTGTAAAATCAAAATGGGTTTTTCTCAAAAATATATAATGATTACATCTAAAATATTTTTTTTAATGTCAAACATTGGTAAAAATTTAATAAATATTTTGAAAAGATGAATCTTT
The DNA here is from genome assembly GCA_963277665.1 of Viscum album. Classification (NCBI taxonomy): domain Eukaryota; kingdom Viridiplantae; phylum Streptophyta; class Magnoliopsida; order Santalales; family Viscaceae; genus Viscum; species Viscum album. The sequence continues at coordinate 1,706,630,156 of OY728165.1, read as the reverse complement.
TTTTGATTTATTAATGAAAATATGGTTTTATTTGAAAAGGGGTTTTCAAACAAAATGTAAATTTTTTATAAAAGAATTATTTCTGAACTCTTAAAGACATAATAAGAGGGAAATGAATGGAAATCTTTTATTGTCATCATATAACAAGAGGAAGATAAAAATATTGAGTTTCTTGATATATGGATCATATTACTCAATCACTAAATATATAATTACAATCAATCCTGATAATGATGAGACTGAAACATAAAATATTTATCACTTGGTAACATTGAAACAAAATCCTCATGAATGAATGTATTTAAAATGAACTTAATATATCATGATGACAAATAAATTCTAGATATTAATTTTAAATGGGATTTATATACAACTCATAAATGAATATATGTTCAGAACATGACATAAGTCTCAATGGAGGAAAATTGAGACAAAAATACATTTTCCCTTTAGTAATCATTTTAATAATAATCCAAAATAAATAATAACATAAATTTAATATTGATATGTCTTGAAAATATTTTTAATCATTATATAGAATGTTAAGGTTAAATATATACCACATAAAAAAGTAACGAGTGGGGAATTTTCACGTGTCTCTAAAAAAACGTACACCAGAGATCACTTAGATTTAATCTAGAGTTCATTTAGACATTTTAAATCCTTTATTATTGTAAATATAAATTTATTATAAATATATTTAATATATATATATATATATATTCTATTTATTATAGGAGTTTATTATTCCCATTTGTTACTTGTTCTTATCAATTTGTTGATAATGTTATGTTTTTCATAACAACCACTTTATTATTCGTAGATGTTTTGATTTGTTATTTTTTTGTATTATTTATTTGATATTTGATCCATCAAATTCATTATGATAAATATGATAAAAATATTATATATATAGTATATATTTATTTATATTATTATATAAAATGTAGAGATAGAAAATGAAATACATCATTTATGTATATGGTAAGACATATATACTAATGAATGTTTTTTCCATTATCTAAAATTATTGAAACAGAGAATTTTAAATATTATATTAACATTATAATTAGTTATTATTCCATATATATCACATTTTGTTTATTAAACCCATACTTATTAACTTCCATGTAAATAATGAATGAATCACATTGCTTTATGAGCTGGTAAACTGTCGTATACCCAAGAGATGATATCACAATCCCATAATATATAAAACATGATGGTATGTGTGATATAAAAAATATAAATGAATAATAATATCATAAATATCATTTAAAAAAATAAATCGTTATGACCAATCATGAGATTTCATAATGGAAAAACGAATGTCAATAGTTCGTGGAGCGATAGTCCACCATAGAGAAAAAAATTTATTTCATAACCCATTAGATCGATGTGAAGATTGATTTAGGTCATTCTGGTAACTTAAAAACGCCTCATAATATATATTCTAATGATGTTATAAAATCATTATGATATAAACATAAATAAATTATGAGTCATAAATTAATAAAAAACGATCATAAATGAGAGTTACATCTTCTTTAGGTATGATTCTTAGTTATGTACAAAAAAGAAATTTTTGTTTGAAAATATTTAAAAATAAGGATTGAATAATGAGTTGAGAGAATTTTGGTATGTCATTTATGAAGGTATTGGAAAAATTAAAAGGTTTTTATGTTGTGAAAAGTACAGGATAATTTGTAGCCTTTTATAAGTGAGGTGAGTAGAAAAGTTGAAATTTTTGAAATAAATATTTCCACAAATATCTATTCCATGTTACATTGAACCAACAATGTACCATTATCAATAATATTGGATATAATTATTATATATGTCAATACAATTTTTTTGTTTCATTATTTAGTATTTTTAACCTTTATCTTGTTAGTTTAACACCAAAAAACCAATTTAAACCTTAATTGTGGTATTTAATCATTGCTGTTTGCACTATTCATTTTGGATAAATTTTAATTTTAACTAATTATATTATATAAATAAGTTATATTAAGAAATTGAATCCATTTTTTCAAATTTTAATTCACATAATTGGAATTATTTAATTAAAAAATAATCTTATATCTGCAATGATAAATCGGGTATTGATAATGAAAATGTTCAATATTTTGCAATGTTTTAATAGAAATTTCTAATATTAAAATTATTCCAATAAACAAAATTTTATTAAAATATACTTAATTTCACTAAATATACATTAAATAAAATTTAAAATATAATTTAAATTTATTAATAATTTAAACAAAAAGGTAGTTGTCTATTAAAATTTGGTATTATTCACTATTCAACAAAAATTTAATCTTTTTAGAGAAAATACAAAAAATAAACCTATGTAAATTTTGACAAGTTGAATTAAAACAATTTATATTTAATTATATTATTTTATAGCAGTTTATAAAACTATAATTTAAAATAATTTTACTAAATTCAACAAAATTACTTTTTGGAAAAATACTATTTCTTGTGTAAAATTTGATTTTTACTTATCTATTATCTATAGAAATGAAAAGAACATTACAAATTAAATTGAATATATAATATTTAAACATAATTAATATAATTCATCAAAATTTATTTTTTATGTTAATGTTGGTTGCATAAAATATTTTTTTTGATAAATATTTTGCATAACTTTTAGAAGGTCTTTATTGTAATTTATAATTAAAAGTTTACTAATAAATTCCTTATATATACATGTGTAACCAAATTATCAACATTCATTCAATTATTTTCAAACCCCCATTTCAATATCTACATGATATATATCATAATAAATAATAATAATTTAATAATATGTCATGTTTTGTTGAAACATGATGCATTAGATAATGAAAGTTGAATAAAATGTTACATGTAACACAATAGAAACTTGATTATTTCTCTATAAAATATCTAAGCATGATCTTGTTTGTAATTGAAAAATTAAATAACATTAAATTTGATTGAGTTTATTTCACAAAATATCATTTTTTTACATTATACCCCATTTCAAATGAATTATCTCTATAAATTCATCATAGTTGTACCATGAAGAAATGATACATCTACCTCATTATGTCTTGTAGTTCCCATATAGCTTGTTAAAGCTAGTGGATTTTCCAAAAAATGAACATGCAAGGGGTAGTTTTTCTCTTAACTTTTTCCTTTAGATCTATAATCATTACATGTTTTTCATTATAAGAAATATCATATGACAATTTTATGATCTTGGAGTTCATTACACGGGATGGATAGGGTATATACATCCACAAGAGTCATACATATAAACCCCATGAACATCATATAGGATAATTGGAAGTGTCTAATGAATAGTTATTTTCCATCTATAATTGAGTATTTTAGTGTGTTCGATATCCTTTGGGCATTTTTTCTATTCTTTCTTACATAGTGCAATTCATATAATGTACATCCAATAATCAGAAAATTAGAGATAATATTGATAATTACCAAGAAATATTTATTCAAACTGTGTACAATTATTACATATTGTCGAATGTCTTAATCCTTTTTACCATCTCATCAACATTCTCATGTTTGAGTATCTTTCCTTTTATAACATTATTCTAGTACATATAAATGTCTTCATAAGGATCCGCCAAAATCAACTTCTCAAATATATTCTTTTATGGATACAAAAACTGCATTTCAAATACATTGATCTTCATCATAGAATATCTTATAGGGTTGTAATATTTCTCAATGAAAAAACAACTCTATGAGTATGATATTCTATGTTGATACTCACCTCTATATTAGGATAATTTTGAAAACATCACCAAAACATTCAGGTAAACATTAGATCCCGATCATATAAAATTTAAGGTAGTACTCGATGATTTCATACCACATTCTTAATGTAAATCATCTAAAACTTATTCTAAGATAAATATGCCTTGATTTAAATAAATTTTGATGACTTCATGTGATTATTGACAACAATAAATGTAGAATTATGTTATTTATAATTTTTTAAGAGTCTAATAATAACACCCATGCTGATGTCTTCCCATATCCTTTCTGGTGAGTATAATCGACATATCATCCATTTAAGAAATTTCCTAAAATCCATGACTTGATGACTTACTAGGACTCAACATACATACCCAGTAATATATCTCTATTAATATTTCATATAATATGATATTAAAATACATACCATTTTCTCAATTTGGTTTTGGGTTTGATCCCCACAGCCTTGTTGGATGCAATTAGTTGTCACCTGATTTTATGGTTTTTTATATTGAGAAACCATAATTTTAAAATGTTTCAAAATTATAATTACCCCCAATTAAATTTACATAAAAGAAAAGATAAACCACAATTTATACTAATACCATTTATCATATGTATGTAAAATGTGTTCCTCATCAATACCACATGGATATATTTCAATAAATATATCCTAAAATATATTTAATCTTAAAAACATCTATTATGTAAGACCTAATTAGGGGTGTCTAAGACATTGAACATATGATCATCATCAATATTATAAACCCATTATGAAATCCAAAATACATAAGTTAATAATACACGGAGACACGTATTCCATCAAAAATAATAGCCAACTTAGATTTTTTATGATTTTTACGTCCTAAATACTATTGGTAAAACAGTCATTCAATATAATCCATGAATAAAAATATTTAAGTACATCAGTACTTCCAATATAATAAGTGACATTTAATCGGTTCTTCCTTGGTCAGGATGTTCATTCTTGTATAAATTCATGTAGTTGGATAATTCTCATCCTCCTCGCACGTAATACATTGATCTCATAAAGGATTTGACACTATGTGACCACTTTTTCAACATAGATAACAACATCCTCTACATTTGTTAAATTATTCTAGGTTAATATTGAAAACATCTTGACATGTATGAAGATGAATCTTATTTCTTATAGGTTCATTACAACAATATATTTCATAAAATTTTATCTTCATAATATTTGATTCTTTATTAATCTCTCTGAATATAACATTGTTAGTCATATATCTCAGTATCAAATTATGAATGGCCAAAATATTTATCTCTCTAATAATAATTCAATTTTGTTTTACCCAGCTATTAAATTTTCCATTTGATTTAGTGTTCATGTAATTATTTCTATATAAAAACATTGACTAAAACATAAATAACAGTTTTATAAACATTAATATTATTAGGGAACCACATAATCCTGAAAATTAAATTATAGGGTGTCTAAATATTGACACTTTTCTTTCAATATCAGACCCATTATAGATTAATTAATAATATTCATATTCATCATCTATGTAAATCATTTATCATGGTTCGTAATGAGATTTTGAAATTACAAACCATATCCAATTGGAGTGTCAACCCAGGTGTGCAACAAAAAAAATTTCATGCACCATGTGATGATCAAGTCAAGCTTAATGAACAATTTTAAAAGTTATTAAACCTAGTTACATATCTTCTAGATCCACATCAACTTTTAGTATCAAAAGTTAGATGTAATTTCATGAAATACACTTGCTCTTGAATTTATCTAAATTATAGGAAATATTCATATAGTTTTACTCATGCTTATTCTTCCCCTTAGAAATATTTATGGCATATCCTTAGAAATATCCCAAGGGATATTTCTAGTGTTTTCTAATACTAGTTTCACAAGTGTAACCTAACATATCCCCTGATAACAACTCAAGAAAAACAATCTTTAAATAAGTTAATATTACATCATTTGAGATTAATATTAATTTCATTACAAAAAGAACCCCCAATTACCACCATAGTATACTATCTTTGGAAATATGGTAACACAAAAAAATGGTCCATGGGTAAAATAAAAAATCTCCAAAAATATTCTTCATAAAAATCACTCTTTCTAGATATTCCATAAATAATAAATTTCCTAATAACATGGGGAATGAGAAGATAATTAAGGGTGATAAAATTTTATCAATAAGGATAAACAATAGAGATATGTAATAATAAAATAAGGTTATAAAAACAAGGTAATAATGTTGGGGAAGAATACATTACACTTCTGTGATTATAATCTCATGACATGCAATAAATATTGGCAGTTCGTAAGACCTGAATCATAACTGAATGAATAAACACGATCTATGAGGGTATAAAATTTCTATAAATCATATATTTTTTCATACACATAAGAATATAACATTTTATTTCAATTAAACCCAACAATACATTCATAACATTGTACACTTAGGAAGACCACATGTGTACCTGCTTTTGGATTCAGATGACCTCTCATGTATCCTCTTTCAGGGTTTTCATAACCACCCATGTACCCTATGACGTCATGTAACATTATTCCTTACCAAATTAATTCATGGGTTATATAGGTCCCACTCATGTTATAAGGCCCCGTCCTTAAAAATTTATTAATCTTGAGTTATTACAAGATTACACATTGAGGATCTTTTTAGGTTTAGAGTTTTTGAGAATTAGATCATAAATCATGCATTTCATTCCACATTTCAACTAGGTGGTTACATAAAATACAGTATTCGTTTTTCTCATAAAAGGATACAATTTAAAATAAAACATGGATTATCTCTTGACACATCCTCGACACTATCATCACATCATGTACTTTTCCCTCGACATGTGAAAAACATTTCAAAAACATGGTATGAACATAAAAAGCTCAGTAAGGGATATAAAAGTACGAAATGAAAACAGTAGTCCATGTATACATAAGATTTGATGAAATAATACTTTACTCATAAAACATAATTACTTTATCATACCTCATGAAATCATAAGATTTATGAATAACTCATATAAAACATAAGGCATAAAGGTAACTTGAGGCATTCATAACATTCTTACATAGGGATTAACCCTCATGGTTATGTTTGGAATACCCATCACAGTATATTCCCTAAATAATTTCGGAGAAACCTTATCATTTAACTCCTTCATGTTACCCAATGCATTGGGGAGCTATATTGGGCTCACCCGCCTTTAGTATATCATGGAATCACCTGTCTTCACAAATAATGCCCAAGAACAATAACATAATCGTATCAAATAAAACATGCATAAAGGAAACATAAAATTTCCATATTTCAATCACAAGATATAAATAACACATTGATATAATAAAAAAATTATCAAAACCATTTTCAATACCAAAATAAAAGAAATTTAAAACATGGTCTCTAATTTTCATTTATAAAAAAGTTATGGCCTGTAGAGGAAGCCGAAACTCAAATAATGGTCACGGCGGCGGAGAAGTCATTGTCACCATATACGTATGACAAGACACTCCATTTTGTCATTCAGAAAGTTGCTTCGTATAAAAAATATTCCTTTTGAATAAACGTAAATGTCAAAGGGTTTTATACACCGTATAAAATAAGGTTGTGTATAAAACAAAATATGCCTCAATAAAAGCATATTGAGATGAAGTACCTTACCTCATGTCCAACTTGACTCAATCGTTCTGTAATATCCTAAATAATAAACTAGAATTAATTTCTACTTGCTTAAGAACCTTTTTCATGTTCATTATTCATTTTATATCACTTATTACCATGTTATGAACATTATGTAATTATTTAAGTTAATAATGGTCATTTTGTAGACCCTTGGCACTCGAGTCAAAAATTAACTTCTTGTAATTCCAAGTTGTTCATGTGGTAAAATATCCATTATATCAAGAATTATATTCATTATGTAGTTATCATATATATCATATATATCCAATATATGCATGCATTTATAATATTACATAACATTTAGAGGTAAGAAATGAAATGCACCGTTCATGGAGACGGTAAGTCGTACGTACGCATGAACGCTACTTTCATTTATATTTCGTATTTAATGGAATGAAATCATAATGATATAAATTTATATTATAATTCCAGTATAATATCATATATAATATCCTTAACTCAATCCTTTATAAGTCCTACCTATGGCATTAATGAATCAAATCACTTTGAGGGGGACGTTGTCCGCACTTCCTAAACTAAAATTATCATGTTTATCCATAATGAAAACCATAATGGTATGCCATAAATGAAACATAAATAAGAATAAGGAAACAATAAACATAATATATATAATATATAAATAGAGTTACATCTTAATGGCCACCATGAATGGTGTTAAAAGAATATTGAACAATCATCGTTTCATGTGGCAGAAATTCACCAACCACAGAAACAGTATGTTCTTTAACCATTAGACGGAGGTGTGTGTAAGTGTAGCTCTAATAAATCTCATAACAAAAACCTAGTATGTTTAAAATACTTTTTTTCTTACAAAATAAAGGAAGAAAAATATTTTAGGGTGTTGGAGAAGAAAAATAAAACAAAAGAACACAAGTGAAGAAATTAACTTTAAATCGGGTAACTCCTCTTGGATTGAACCAAAACAATTTCTTGAAAAGATTTCTGCCTAAGGTAAGGCTACTATGATGAAGAGAGGGATGTGTAGAGATACAATTAGTAGATCGTGGCTGAGACAATGGCTTTAGAGGTGTTTGTATGGAGCTAGAGGTGGGGGACCTTTTATAAGAGGGAGGAGGGGCACTCTTGAAATGTCAAGAAATGTTACTTTATTATAAAATTAGTTTCAGATTTTAAAGGGCCCAAAATTATATTTTTCGAGTATAAGGTGATAAGGGTTCTAAATCCGCCCATCCAATATATCTTTTAGAAATTTAAATCTTAGATTTTACATTATATTTCCATTTTATTTAAATCGTTCATTAATGATGTAATCGCTGCATCATCGTGGTGTCATAAAAAAATTAATTTATTTAATGTCTAAAAATTATAACAAAAAACCATGATGTAGGAAATATTATTAGATTTCCAATTATTATTTATATTCTAAGAGATCATTTATGTAGAAAAACCAACGTTTTTGTACTTGGTTGATACATACTCTGTTTATACATTCCTTTTAAAAAACATAAAATGATAAAGTGTCACTATCACCAAAAAGTGATTTCATGGGGTCCCAAAGTTTGGCACAAGGTATCCCATGGTCGGCCATGACACAACCAGTAGAATTCAGACACATTTTGGTGCCATTTTATATTATTATGTTATTATTTTATAACCCTTAACTACCTGATTAATAATTAATCACGATAATTAAAGATAATTACCGTCATTTCTATTCATAATGTCCAAAAAAATTGTCTTAATTACATAATTTGGACCTTCTGATTCAAAATATTGATTCCATTTTACCAAATTCAAAAAACATAAATTGTATTAATTAATTTAAAAACAATTCCCGTTGTAAAAACAAATAGCAAATTTTTAGAAACAATATATATCAAAAGATTGCCAATTTTTTATGTCCATTTTCAATGTGAAATTAATTCCAATGACCACCATTGTATTAAATGGTAAAAATATATTCTATTTAAACTTTAAAACCAATTAAAAATTTAATCTATCCATATAATTAAATTATATGAGAAAACAGTTTTGAAGTAAAATGCAGTATTTTCCATTATTCATTAAAAAATAAACATTGTCAGAAAAATATCAAAACATTATCCACAGTTAATTTAAATGTACCAATCCTATAGAATAAGTTTATTTTGACAAACAAATCTTAAAAAATTGTCAAACTATAGATTTAAAAAAAAAATTCCATCAAAAGGCGTTAAAACAATCTTTTAAAAATATTAGAGAATTTAATGCTTAAGATTGAATTTATTCTCATTTTAAGCATCTAAAACCATCTAATTTATAAATAGACATAGATATGAAAATCCATAATTCTTTACTTACTAGGTATGTTACATCCTTCCTCTTTTAGAAAATTCTATCCTCGTAATTTATTTACATATCGAATAAGTGTGGGTATTTATCCCACATTTCAGTTTTAGATTCCTGTAATGCCTATTCAATCATGTGGTTTTTCAACAAAACCTTTACTTGATGAATCAACTTATTTTGCAATACATGCTCTATGTGGTCAAGAATCTGGACCGGTTTTCCCTTATATGATTGGTTCTTTTCTTGCTGAACTACCTCTGGTCTCAAAACATTAGATGGATCTGGAATGTACTTCTTTAACATTGAAACCTGAAAACATTGTTTACCTGAGATAGACTTGGAGGTAAAGCCCCTATGTAAGCGACTAATCCAACTCTCTCCAGAATTTCATATGGTCCAATGAACCTTGGACTCAGAATTCCTTTATTTCCAAATCGCATCACACTTTTACATGGTGCAACTTTTAGAAAAACATGATCACCAACCTCGAAAGATAGATCCTTCCTCCAGTTATCCGCAAAACTTTTCTGTCTGCTGTGAGCTGTTCTCATGTGCTTCTAAATCAGCTGAACTTTTTCTGCCAACTCTTCTACCAATTATGGTCCCATCATCTTCCTTTCACCTACATCATCCCAAAAAGCTGGAGTTCAACACTACTTCCAATGTAATGCCTCAAATGGTTCCATCTGTATACTAGAATGAAAACTGTTATTATAAGAAATCTCAACCAAAGAATGTTGTTGGTCCCAAATTCCCTGATAATCAATCGAAAAAAAACATAGCATATCATCCAAAGTCTAAATTGTTCATTCTGACTTCCCATCTGATTGAGGATTTAAATATGTACTAAAATTTAATTCCGCACCCAACGACTTCTGACGGGCTTTCAAAAAGTTAGAAGTAAACCTGGGATCACGATCAGATACAAAGGAGAGGGGATCTCCATTTAACCTGACTGTCTATTTAAGATACATATGAGAAATTTGATATAGGGAAAAAGTATCTCTTATAGAAAAGAAATGAGCAGATTTAGTAAAGCGATCAACAATAACCCATATTTCATTATTACCTTGACGTGTCTTTGGAAATCCCCAAAAGATGTCCAAAGATACATTCTCCCATTTCCACTCTAGTACTGGTAATGGATGAAGCATCCCCTTCGGTAACTTCCGCTCTGCTTTAACCTGTTGAAAAGTCAAACACTTCACAGTACAATCAACAATATCTCTTTTCATTTCATCCCAATAGTAATACTCTTGAATATCTCTATACATCTTAGTACTGCCTGGATGAACTGAAAACGGAGAACTATGAGCTTCACATAACAACTCTCTCTTCAACTGTGAATCACACGGAAGACAAAATATCTTCCAAAATCTCAAAACACATTCATTATCAATGTTGAATTCAGGAAACTTACCCTTCTGAACTAGCTCTACCTTTTTCTGCAACCTACTGTCTTGCTTCTGAGCTTGCTTAATTCTATCTGATAGAGAATATTTCACTGATACCTGAAACAAAACAGAAAAACATCCTACACCAACAACTTCTATTCCAAAGTTAATCAAATACTTAACCAAAGGATCACATTCCAAATGTAACATGTTTAATGAAGCATTACTTTTTCGACTCAAAGTATCATCCACTTAATTTTCTTTTCCAGGATGGTAATGAATTGTAAAATCATAATACTTTATTTATTATATCCATCTCCTCTGTCTCATGTTCAATTCATTTTGAGTGAATATATACTTTAAAATTTTGTGATCAGTATATATTTCATACTTTACACTATACAAATGATTCCTCAAAAAAATTTTATAGCAAAAATAACAGCAGCTAATTCCAAGTCATGTGTAGGGTAATTTACCACATGAGTTTTCAACTGACGTAAGGCATAAGAAATTACCAAATCATTATGCATTAGGACTCAACCAAGTCGTTTCAATGAATCATCAATATAGATAAAAAAGTCACCATTCCTAGAAGGTAGTGCCAAAACTGTATCATTCACCAATCTTATTTTCAACTCTTGAAAACAATCATCACATTATTTTGTCCAGATAAACTTTACACCCTTCGCGTTAGCTTAGTCATTGGACTAGGTAACTATGATAAATTTATAACAAACCTTAGGTAATAGCATGGAAAACCATTAAAACTACGAATCTCAATTAAATTCTTGTGTCTTGGCCATTCTTCAACAACCTTTGTTTTTGCAGGATCAACAGTTATCCCATCTTTAGAAACAATATAACCAAGGAAAGAAATTTGTTGAAACAAAAACTCACACTTTCTGAATTTCCCATACAGATTCTTTTCTTTTAGGTTTGAAAGATAACCATTAAATGACTTTCATGCTCCTCTTTACTTTTAGAAAACACAAAAATATCATCAATGAATACAACCCCAAACTTATCCAAGAATTCATGGAATATTCTATTCATAAGGTCCATGAATACAATAGGTTCATTGGTAAACCCAAAAGGCATTACTAAAAATTAATAACGTCCATATCTCATATGAAACGCAGTCTTTGAAATATCTGCTTCCTTTACCTTCAACTGATGGCACCCCGATCTCATGTCAATCTTTGAAAAATACTGAGCTACCTGAAGCTGATCAAACAAATCATAAATATGAGGCACTGGTTATTTGTTCTTAATAGTGATGTTATTCAAGCCTCTATAATCAAATCAAAGTCTCATTGAACAATATTTTTTTAACAAATAATACAGTAGAACCCCATTGTGATGTTCTAGGACGAATTAATCCTTTCTCTAATAAATCTTGAAATTGTTCCTTCAACTCTAAAAGTTCAATTTGATCCATTCGATAAGGGGGTTTTGAAATTATCTTAGCATCATGAACTAATTCAATAGTAAATTCAACTTATCGATCTGGTATTATTCTAGGAAACTCATAAGGAAAAACAGCAGGATACTCATTTACCACTGGCACATCATTAACTATGATGTAAATATAAAAATTTAATTTTTCAACTTATTTTTTAGATTAATATATAACTATAAATAAATTTTAACTTGTAATATTTTAATTCCATTATTTTATTTATTTTTAAAAAATTAAAATTAAATAAATAATTTCAAAATTTACAATATTGTTATTTTATAACAATTGATATTTTATTAAATAATTTAAAAATAATAACAAAACCAGATATTTTTTAAATATATATCCAAATTATAAAAAATTAAAATATCTTCCATTAATGATCAAACTGATATTTTATAATCAACATATTTAGGCATAATTTGAGAAATAATTTTTGGCACTACATGGGTTAAAGGAGTGTTTTGGCATGTTACATGTGCTTCTGAAAAGTTAATTTCCCACACACATGAGATATTTGTGTTAAAATTTATTTTTCATAAATAAAATTTTTTGGATAATTTTTTCAAAAATTCTAAATTGAATTTATTCTTTATAGTTTAATTACTGATTTTAGAAGAGATGTAACATTTATGAAAAAAATAAGTGACCCAAATCCGGAAATATTGGAGTTCATGAGCATATCATTTTCAAAATAAATATTCTTAGGTGGTAGAGGAGTTTTGGGAACAAATATTACTTAAAACACATTAATATTCAATATCTAGTGAACATTATGTAAGGAATACCTAAAAATAGTAAATAATTTTGCGAATTTATAAGAATGTTACTTCACCTCAATTATAAGAAGGAACTCATTCTCACCACTTCTTCACACTCGTAAATAATTTTTTCTTCATAAAACCCTTCCCAAATAAACTATTAAAATAATTTTTTAACCCTATAATCTTTTATGGACATAATGAAATCCCTTGAAATAATTTGTTACAAACCTAAAAGAGTTACTCCTATATAACGCAACATTCATCAATAATAATTTTTTTTATTAAAATATAATTATTTTATATAATAGATTTCTCCTTTCTATTAGTATAGATGATATGAAAATATCTAAATTTTCTATGAAAATATTTTTTAAACATGAATATATATTTAATTCAAAAGTTATTGATTTATTATAAATAAAGAATCCAAATGATTTTAAGGAAAATATTTTTAAAAAAAATTCATTTATTCATCGAAAGGTATATTATATTAATAAATTAAGAAAATTACTATTACATAATTATATTTATATAATATTTATATAATATATTAAATATTAATTTCAACATCTATTCAATATATTTTCAACAAAACTATATAAAATTATGTATACATTTAAATATATAAACATATATTATTCTAAAGTGATTTTTTCTTCCATTTGAAGGATCACTTGTATTAACGAAGTATTTTAAAACCTGTATACATTTTATTTATAAAAATATTCTTTAACTTTTAAATAATAATGTCATCATTATATGTGGTTGAATTTATTTTTTTTTTCTAAGAAGTTTCATTTCTTAATTAATAGTGAAAACTACTACATTTTAATTGAAAAACAACCATTCATCTAAATAATTTATACGTTTAAATTATATTATATATTGAGTTTAATGTTAAAATAGTTCAATTATTAATATATTAATCTAATTTACTTAATCTTAATAAATTTCATATTAAAATTGGATATAAAAACATTGGAAACATTTGAACTTTTTCACTTTCAAAACCAATTTTCACATTTCATCTATAAGATTAAGATTCAATTAAATTAATCTAATTATTTGAATTGAATTTGAAAAATGAATTCCATATTTTCAAAATTATTTATAATTTCATGTAGGTTTAACTACATTTTCTCCAATAATAATATTAATTGAAATTAAATTTACTTACCATGATTAAGTAAAAAAGAGTTTACTTAGTGGTCTAACATTGATATTAAAGATAAAATGATCCAAAATCTTATACAAAGCCTGTCTAATGAACTATTTTCATATATTTCGGGCTTTAGATATAAAATTATTAATTTTTTGGACACTATTACTTGAATGTTACTTTTATAATAAGTTATTAAAAAATGACAAGAACATACCACTTTCATCATTTTAGTGTCTATAACGATTTGGGAATAGGAAAACATAGGATTAATTATAAATTATATTCTTCATGATAAATGAATAGTTTTTTTATAATAATTTATCATTAATTTTTGGAGCTTATATAATAAATTTAACTTCTATTGAAATGAAAAATGCATGGATTATTTAGTTGATAACAAAATAAAATAAATGATAATGAATTATTAAAAAGTGTGGTAAATAAAATGAATTCATGTGTTACATTATTTTTTATATGAATATAGCATGTTTCAAATCTATTAAATTGGTATATTTTATTTAAATTATTATATTTTTTTAATATAAATTAAATAAATAATGTCCAATTTGACATTAATGTTAGTTTATAATAAATTATATTTTATGAAATGATTTAAAATAAAAAAAATTATTCTAGTCTATAAATTTTTTTTTATAATTTTTAAAATTTTCAAATATAGTTCATTAATGTACCTATTGTTCTTTTATAAAGAACATATTGACCCTGAAATTTTGAAAAAAAATAGCACAATTAATGTTAAAGGAGTGTTTTTACACATTACATGAGATTCTATTAAATTTAACATCTGATACAAAATGGATTTTATAATAAATTGGGATTAATATTTTGAATCAATGGTATTAAATGTTATTAAAATTATTACATTATATTAGTCTTAGTGAGTGAAATACCTATTTTATAAAAATAGTTATTGTAATGAAAATCTAAATTGAAAAATAATGAAAATTAGTATTTAGAGAACAAAATGTTTGAAATTTCATTTTCTGTTGGAGGTGGTTGTAGAACACATAATAAATACAATAAATTATTATTTATCTTTTGAGACACATTATGTTAGGGATACCTTCCAATAGTAAATAAATTTGATTATTTACAAGAATTCCACTACTCCTCAACTATAAAAAAGAAACTCACTCTCCCAACAACATTACAACTCAAAATTATTTTTGATCGTCCAAAAGCTCCCCAAATCCACCAAAAATTCCTAAACTCATCTTTTATTGTTTTTTGGGCAAAAAAATATAAAATATAGATTTTGGTACCAACCGAAAAGAGTTTCCAGAATAAAAAATAATGTATATCAATGAGTAGTTTTTTTATTTCCTAATACACTCATTCAATTAAACTAATTCAAATATTATATAAATATATATGATTCCAAAATACACTATGAAGTTTTTTTAAGGGTATGACCATCAACCACACATATGTTGATAATATCAGATATGTATTCATCATTCGTCTGTATAGAAGAATATCGCCTTGTAAAATGATGTCGGTTTTTCCATTACAACGTATCATGGTTGGGAATTTTTATGGACACGCTATTTAAATATTATATTTATGATATTTATAAGATAATAATACCTATGGTTTCATTATATGATATCAATCCTTTTAAAATTTGAGACTGTCGGGGACAATATAATCTCATTTGTGTGTACGATAGACTGTTGCCCCACAAAACGATGTGATGCATTATTCACTAATGTATTACAATGAAGGTAATAAGGGTAAATGTAATGAATATATATTATATGAATGAAATATTTGATAAATTAATGTTATAATTTATAATATTTATATATAATATGTAATTGTATTCTTTCATATTCACCCATAGAAAAAGTGATAACGACATTCTTAGATAAGTGGTCTACTCCTCTACGAAGAGATGTTAATTTTTTTTTTTGTCTTCCCATAACAAGATTAATATAATTAAGTATATATAATTATATATAATATTTATAATTAAAATTATAAAAATATTAATGTTACATACATTCTTTCTATAATTTTTATACATAAAATGGAATCTAACTCATGTGTATAAACCACCTACCGTCATTGTGGTTGTAACATTGGTTAATTTTTAAAAACAATATTCCATAACATGTATTAAAATAATATTTCTTATATAAATATATTTATTACTTAATTATTAAAATTCTGTATATGTTTTAATTATGAGAAAATTTCTCATAGTCAACCTACAAATATCATTTTAAACGTGAGCCTCATATGGTCGAAAAATCAGAACTAAACATAATTGATTATGAAATTATATAAATCATTATGTTAAGTGAAATAAAATTAATAATAAACCTAAAAATGGTACTTATGAATTTAAATAATTATCATGCATTAATTATTTTATAAAATAATGAAATGTCACGAATAATCACAGTCAGGGTAAGAATTTTTTCCCATCTCCCTTTCATTTCTACAAGAAACATGCCATATTCAAAACTTTTTTATGTGGTGTGTATACTTTCAATGAATATATTTTATGATAACTAAACAAAATCTTATTTTAATTTTCATATTTATTTGATGATAACTATTTTTTAGTAGTATGGTTTCAATGATACAAAAGAGATAATGGATTTTTCCACTATTTTCAGTCTTTGAGACTTATGTCGTGTTATGAACTTATCTTCATTTACGAGGTGTATATACATCCCATTTGACATTTAATATAATTAATTTCTATATAATCATATTATTTTATGATTATTTTATTATAATTATTTCATGGGGATTTTGACTCAGTGCTACAACAGTAGAATGGGTCTTTTGATACAATCCCATAATTTATTTGGGTTATTTATGGATAGGTCTCTGATGTTGAAATCATATAATTATTAGTACCTTATATTATCCTCTATTTATGAATGATAATTTTTTATAATAGTTATAGTTTTACATTAATTTTCAAATATAATAATTGTGAAAATGTTGTTTTGAAAATCCAAATTCTTTTATCTCTTCAGTCAAAACATTTATTCACTAAAAACTATGTTTATAAGTATTTTTTAAATGATATTTTAATATATTTTCTGGGGAATTTATATTGAATATTTTATATTTCATAAATAGTGTTTCAAATGGTTTTCAAAACATCATTAATATGTTTTCAAATTGTTTTTCAATGAAATTTATTTACAAATGTTTTATTTTTAAAAATTTTGTTTCCAAAAATGAAAAGGATATTTTACCACATAATAATTTTAATAATAATTTAATGGTATTCTCATTCATCAAATTCAAAAAACCATGCTACTAATTTTCATCCTTTTTATATTATATACGTATTATTATTGTTTCAAATATTTTTTTATATTAATAGTTTATTTTCCCTTGGATAACCATGTTTTGAAAATAATATTATAGAACACGTTTTTTTAAACTAATTAATCATTCATTAAAGTGATTGACATAGATACAATTTATTTTCTATTGGTTAATAATATTTATAATAAGATAATAGTCATTCTTATTATTTTATGATTAAATGAATGATTTTATGTGTTATGATTTTAATTATACTTGAACATTTTATTGGTGTTTATGTTATAAAACAATGATCGGTGGTTATATGATTAAAAAATGATTTATTATTTCATTATATCCATCCAAAGCACCGGGTATAGAATATTACTATGTGGTTATTCCATTTGAAGGAGTTATTTTAACTGTTAAGTCACAATAATGTTTTAAGTTACATTTGAGATTTCGTTATGATTTTTATGAGTATATAATACTTCTAATGATCATGTTTTATATCACATGGCTCGTGATACTTTATATTTATTTCTAGTTATTTCAATTTTTTCATATATGATGATACATTTATTTATTGGTATAAATTATTTTATTATTACCTCATGTAATTTGATTATCTCATCATACCCATATGCACACATTTTCTCATTGATGACATCTAATTGACAATGCCTATGTATACCCTTAATGAGAATTTTATCTCACTGTTATTATGTTTAATTATCCCAAGGGTATAAAAAATGAATTTCTATGATTTATGTCTATAAAAGAATTCTCATGGATTTTTATGATGACGATATGTGAAATAAGAAAATCATGGTTAAATTTGAGAAATGTTCAATTTATGACTTGGGTATTATTTATACTCTATTAGAAATAATTATCTAAAACACTAAACCTAAAAGGTCCTGTAGAATGTTTATGATCAACATTTACCTTATGATGTAATGTTCACTCTTTCAGCCTAGGATCACAGAGTGCGGGTCACAAAAAGTTATATGACACTGGATAGTCTCAAGAGCATAAAAACATTAGAATGTTATGTTATCAACAAAAGTGAACTAATTTTATAAGGTTCAATGTGGAATCATATCCACTTTAATTTATATATAATCACACTTTGAAACCTCTCATCACATTATAATGATGTGAACATATTTCACCCCAATATTATGCCTTAGTTGATCTTAATTGTTTCTCATTTATAACAGTTTTTCATTAAGATTTATTGTTATTTGATATATTTTCTCCAATTAATATAATAACGGGTACATCATAGAGAAACCAATCATTGAATGTTCTTCTCACTAAATAGCTCCTCTACACATAGACCCCATAGACATTTCCAAATGACTACGGGATACACCTTCCATTATGTATGAGCTTGGTAGAACCTACTACATGATATTATCATCAATGTCCTGATCACAAGAAAACTCCCAATAAACAATGTGTAATGCCTCATCTAATAACTGACAATGAGAACATTGTCTACTACAAACATTCCTATTTGGACTCCCATTGTTATATAAATTCATGGGAATCGTTATCTAACAATATAGAATTTTTTAGTAATGATCCTTTGACATAATTATTTATGTACATAAAAATGGTTTTATGGGTTCTTTATAGAGGAAATAAAACCTATAATGTTTACAAATAATGAAATTAATCCTCACCACTTAAGTTATTTAATTCCATCATCATATGCCAAATTTTTTTAACCTTATAACCACATTCTTTCTGCATTGATCATTGTAACCCACCCATGTGAATAACCATTATTGAATGAATCATATGTCAAATCACACTCATTTAGTGTTATATTGAGTTATCATTCAAAAATTTCAAGTATCCATGAAACTAGAGGGCTTTCCACCTATTAACAATTAAAACAACTTCCCCTTTCTATTTTGTGTATATCTACCAAAAATACATTTCATAAAAATTGAATACTCATATATTTTCAAATTACATTACAAAGAAAACATCTTTAAGGCAGTTTCATAGAAATTTTTCCAATATTCAATACTAAGAAACATAATATACCCCACAAGAAATTGAAATATCACCTTGATGTATTTTTTCATCGTAATATCTACCTTTGGGTATGTTGATAATTATTCTCAACAAATAGAAATTTCTTAACAATAATTTGTTTTAATTATTTTTCATCAAATACCATTCCTAATTTATCCCTCTAGATGGAGATCAAATTCATAATCAATAGACAATCTAAAATAACATGAGAACCGATTAGTGTGATAAACAATAATATCAGGAAAATTATATTTGTTAAAAACAAAATTATGGATTCCACATGATGAATCCTCCTCAATACTGAATGATGACTCAATGTAAATTAATCATGAATGATGATACAAAATGTTTTGGTAATTGATACGAATTATTACACATTGTTTAACATATTGTTTCTCTTGAAAATTTATCTTCATTAACAACACATTGTAACTTATTTCATCATAAAACTATTGGTTACTCTCATTTATATATATATATATATATTAAATTATCTACATCGATATCATTTGATTTGAAACCCCTTACATCTTTTATCTGCATAATTGAACATAGTCACGAACTAGACCTAATCAATACCATAATCTCTAAAACTATATGATTTATAAATTAAATTTCACTTTCAATTATTTATCTCATTGTTTCAATGAATACTCTGTTTCACCTATTAAAATCCAAAATGGGAATCAAAAATGTATTCACGCATAGGGAAGACATCAACATAAATTTGGGATGGGTTGTTTCCAAATATAAATATCATTAGAGTGGAGGGTCAACTAGACTGCAAGATCTAGTTGATAACCTACAAATGATTCTATGGGTTAGGTAGTTCTCATAATGTATGTAACTAATAGTTATTTAGAAACATACATTAGCATGTAAAACTCATTCTATACTTTCTCCTTGAAAAAATGATACACAAATACAATATTATTTTCTCTTGAATGATGGATAAAAAAGAATCAATTATTTAAAGAACACGAATCATAATAATGGAATATAATTATATAGTTCACCCTAACTACCATGTATTTACAATGATTTTTCATCTATATTAACTACATATGGGATTGAATTACCGCAATATATTCATCTCATTTACTATTGAGATATTTTGGTATCCTAAAAAAATATGTAATATACTCTTCACCAATATAGAATTTACCACCTAATTTTTAATTCATTTGAACCCATGATTCGATGTAATATGTATTGGTAAGGATCATGTTCTCATATTTAGACATTTAATTATCTAGAAAGTTGAAATACACTTTTCCTTTTATATATCATAATATTATTTCTGTAGAAATCATGTGTATTTCATTAGAACTACAATAATATTGTACCACCATGAGTTTAGGAATAAAATGTCATTTGATGATATAGTCATGTATAATAGTATCAAAATTATCTTTATATATTTTCATAAGTTGAACCAAATTATATCCTCATCCATTGAAAATTATATTTGATTAGAAATTATTGATTTTATCTCCATGGAATAATTTTATTAAAATCATTTGAAAATGACTTTATAATATTTATATTGAGGAATTAATATTCCATGGCTTCTTTGTGTTATATATAGAAAAATGAGAAATAAACTGTTTAGTAATATATATTCAAAACATGAATTTATTAATTTTTAAAAAGTGTTTTATTGTTCATTGTTCGTACCACAATCGATTGTTTAATCCACAAATTTGTGCACAATCATCTTTTGAGTACTCAAATTTTTGAAATATATATTTTATTCATATCCTCCAAAATTAAATTCACGGCTCATCAAGTAATGATCATTTCTGTAATATAACAATTAAGAAGAATTCTTCAAAAATAATAATAAATCCTTCGTTGTTGGATTTTTTTTTATTTTCATTAGGAATGGGAAATTAATTTTCTTACTCAATGTGTACTTATTCTCCTGGAACCCCATTTTAAAATATTGACTTTACATCCATCTAAAAAGAAATAATTTATATTTCACTATTATATAAAAAATTATTTGAAATTTATCTAGCATTATCATTGGTAAAAATGTATCATCAACTTCGGTTCCCATTATTTTTGTATACCAGTTACATAAGAGTCAATCATTGTTTCAAGTCACCATGAAATATATATTCATCATTTAATTGAAAAAATATTTTTCATGATTCAATTATTATCGTTTATTTTTTTAAACGCATCATAAGTTTTATTCATTCATTTTTTCATTCTCTATATTCATTAATTGAATCCAATTTTAATATGAAATTACTCATTCAGATTATTATGGTTCTAACTGAAATGGTAATGAAGTTTTATATAAATAATTAATTTATCTTCATTATCACTAACACTATTTGACCATTGGTGATACTCAACCAGTAAATTTCTGGTTCAATTTTGTACTACAATATTGATACATACATAACTTCATCCTAAAAATTATCATTGTCTTTTTTAGAGATTGAATTATTAACATGATATTCATATAAACTAGATACCAAAAAATAACTATCATTATAAAATCTATCACTATACTATTGAATATTTAACTCTATTTATACTATAGTAACATAATTCCATTCAACAAAATAACCATTATTATTATTAGAGACTTTATATTCATTGTTTCTTATATATGATAAAAGGAATATCCCTTAATATACATTTATTTCAAAAATTATTTTATAAATTATTTATAATGTTACAATTAATTTCAAAGACTCATAAATACGACAACAACATTTTCACTTGACAAGACTACTATGAATGTGTATTTTAATATTTCAAAAACAATAACGCTCCATAAAATATTCATACCAATGTTATGATTTCATTATTAAAAAATATATCTTGTATTTGGTTTTCAATGAGTATCATTCAATCCATGTTGTTTACAATTCAAATCCTCATCCCAATGACACTATATTTCTCAGGAGACCACAATACAAAATCATTGTTTCATATCTAGTTTCATTTGAGATATTCCACCAGGATGTTTGTAATCTAAATTCCATTATCACTATGTAATTTTGGAATTTTATATCCCGATATCATATCAACATCCCTAAAATAATATGTAATTCATCAAAACACCATGTGCTTTTGGAAGATATCTAATGTAATTTCTATCATTATACCATACTCAATGAATATAATATTATAACTATTCAAATCAAAATATTATAGTGAAATAAGTACGAGAACATCAATATAAACCAATTCAAGAACTATTATTGACCTTTAATATTTCAAAAAGTATTTATTTTGAGCGCTTTTACCATTTTATAATGTAACACGTATTCATGTATAATCACATGAAAGCTTAGGGAGATCTTGATTTTAATCACATTACATCATATTTTATAGTAATAGTTAAATATAATGGGAAATATTGATATTCAAGAACTCATTTTTGTATTCCCTAGATAGAAAAAACAATATCTTCTTCTACACAAAAAAACTATATATTCCACATCCTACACTTCCCATACATAATGGTTGCACGATATTTTCAATTTATGATACAACTCATCTTATAAAATGTTTTTGCATCCACATAATCAAAAAAATAATTGAAACATATAATAATTTGATTAAGACAATTCAAAATCGAGGTAACTATAGTTTTCATATAATTTATTCAAAATATATATTTATTAGAGCTAATATTATCTACTCATTCATAATTTCCAAACATAGAAAGTCCTTCGTTATCATTCTTCATTCATGTGATTTGTTCCTTATATCTCATCACTTGAGAAGCATATCTATTTTCAAGGATCCCAAATGTAATGTAATTTATTCATTTAAGGTAAATATCAATAACGGAATTGTTCTGATATGTTTTAGATTTGATCAATGTCTTAGGCATCACATCTAGATTTGTTTATCATGTTCGATCCCATTCTGAGTTTGATGGATAGACGTCATCATGAAGAGCTGAAAATCAATTTTTTGTGGATTTTTTCATGATTCCCTAAGATACTATGTTTGAAAATATTGAATTTAATATGGCTCCTCACCAATATTTTATATTAAGAAATATTCATCCAAATGTCCAAATATTCCACAATAAATAGAGTGATCCTACAATTCAATCCTATAATATTCAACTATGATAAGCTTCCATTGTTTCTCTATTTCACGCCTATCAATATTGTATGTATAAAAATTATTTTATGAATGTTGGTTATTTTTTCCAAATTAACACCTAACATGAGGTTCAATCATTTTTGACAGTTTTTCTGCAGTAGTTGTCTATTGGTTCTCCGATTCTAAAAAATATATTAATTTACCATCAACATCCGAGTGGCTATATGTGATCTATCATCAACCAATATTTCATAAAATTTATGATAAATACATATACTATCAATTAATTTTTTATGTTTTCTTATTTTAATAGTCGTATTAATACCATACTAGACCGTTATCATCCACTTTCACTTTCTAGTTTATGTTACATTTTTCCCAATGCCACTCTAGTTGTCAATGATCATTCTAGATTTTCAAATTTTCATCATAGGTCAATAAATTACTCCACATTTTCAATGAAAAAATTTACCCAATAATTAGCTATAATTTTGTATCCATTTAATAACCAATAATGTTATTTAATATTCATATTAACATTAATGACATATTCTGAACATTATTGAATTCATATTTTATGCACTTCGATTTCATCCATAATAATGAACTTCCTTTCAACATTATGATGAGTATATATTTTATAATCATTAAACAATATAATGGATTTAATAATTTAGGATCTCAAAGAATATATATATTCATTTAATTTATCTATCTAGACCTTGATATAAAATCTTACTTGTACATATAGTTCTCCAATATCACTCCCATACTTTCTTTTGTAACTGCTTTGATGTCATTTTATTTTAATTCTTTCTGAACACTATTATTGTCTAACACTTTATTTATAATTATCATTATCTTATGATAGAATCCTACTTGAAACCTTTTTTCCTATGGAAACAACCTCCCTACATAAAAAATATTCGTGTGGAAGCATCACCTTAAACTATTAGTTCCACTTTGTATTTTCTAGGAATGAAATGACCTGAATTTGTCCACCTCTTCTTATTCCTATTCTTCATCAAATATTAGATAGTTCATGATCTAAATCCCAAAAACCTATATTTTACCCCTTCCTTGTCATTATTATCATTTTTTAATATATTTTATTTAATAACGATATTGTTTAAACTATCCAAAATTAGTTACTTCAGATCGTTATATTCACTCAAATATAATTTTTCATTTAAACAAAGATGAAATATTCTTTATATCCACATGGTTATTTAAAAATCAATTATATTTTCCCATTAAAATATAATTTGCTTCAAAATTGTGAGGCCACATTCATTTTTTGTAGTTAGGAATAGTATCCAATTTAAAAAAGCATTACTAAAGTAATGGATAAAATATCTTAACATGGGGGATAAACTAAAACAAAAACTGTTAAAATTTTATAAAACATGAATAAATCCTAAAGGATATCTATAATAATATCATGACGATTTTTTCATCTAAAATAGTTTTATTTTATGAAAACTTTCTTTAGTAATAATTTAATATATTTTAATATTTTAAAAAATTCCAAGTGTGCCCTCCCTTTACCTTATAGAAGGACCCCACATATAGTCTCATCATCAAACATCAAGAGACTTATATCTTAGTGAATCCATTTTAAAATTCCTTCATAACATTGCTCCCATTTTGTTCATGTCTTGGTTTGATCAAAATAAAATCCTTTTAATGATTAAGGTTTATGAAAAATAATGGTGACCAAGGAAGATGTATTGACCTTAACTAAGTGGTTTCATATTATTTCATCTTATAATAGATTTAATTATATTCAAATAGTGATGATAAAATAACTTCAATTTCCTACATATACCGAGGTGTTAATTTTTTATTGGGAAACACTTATTAATATAATTTTCTATATAATTTAAAATGAGAGTATAACTCAGGTGTATGTGTGGAGTACCTCTTCTACATAGCGATATGATTTATTTTCCACCATTATCGTCCGTCGAATATTTTTAAAACTGATTTAATATTTATCAATAATATTAATTACCAACTTTTTATTTCCTAATTATAATATCATATCCATTTACTTACATTTATGTCCTTTGCAAAATTATATCATTGGTCATGTATATGTGTGGACAACCTCCTCTATAAATTGATGTTATTTTGTTTTAATTTATGAATCACATGGATGGTAACACGATTATATTTAAAGCATATATGTTATATTTAATATATAATAAATATAATGTATAAGGAAATAATTATTTAACATTTTATTGTTTCATGCATCAAAAAGTGGTACCATCGCACGTGTGTACGTACAAATTACCAATTCCATTTAGTGATTAAATTCATTTTCATCCCTAAATTATATAAATAGTTCTAAAATATAATATAATGACTACATATGATATAAATTACATGATTATATTATCTAAATTCCTGAACCATGATCAATTTATAGGGACCAAAACTTCAAAATTGAAGAATGAGTTTAAAACAAATTTGATATCACTATTAATAGTGATTGTAATAATGAATTA
This sequence comes from Viscum album, assembly GCA_963277665.1. Lineage (NCBI taxonomy): Eukaryota > Viridiplantae > Streptophyta > Magnoliopsida > Santalales > Viscaceae > Viscum > Viscum album. The sequence goes on along the minus strand of OY728165.1, from coordinate 1,706,603,662 downwards.
CTATTAAATAGGAAAAAAAATTAAAAAAATCATATATCAAATTATATATACTAATATAGTAAGAATATTTATTTTTAAAAAAAATATTTACATTAAATATATGAGGTTTCAATACATAGAAATAAGTATGTTTCATGAGGAAAGGGTTCTCATTACAACCACATTTCATTTCAGCATCATCTAAGAAAAATTTCCATTAAGGATAATTATATAGATCATACACATTAAACTGTATATATTTTTTTAAACATTATTTACTAATATAAGTTATATGTTAATGTACCATTTTTCAATCTCCGGTACATAAAATGATTGAGAAAGTTACTTTAATAAAATATTAGTTTATTTCTTCTTTAGTTGGAATACATTTTCATGAATGAAAATATTTTCATGAATGAAAATATTTTCATGAATATTTTTATAGTTATTTAATTTTGATTATATTCATTTGGATCCATATTTTAATTTCAAAATGAAGTAATAAAAATAATATTTTTATCATTTTCCGAATAAAGTACTTTGAAACAATGGTTTAAAGAAAATCTTTAGTTTAAAGTATACTGCATGAACAAATTTTACCATTATTAGGAATACTCATTTATTTTATGATTCCATTAAAATATTTCATGGTTCTATAGAAATAAAACATTTGAATTAATATTTTTTAAATTAATGATTTTAATATATGATCTTTCAAAACTAGAACTGTATTATCATAATGAAATATTTTGACGATCACTCGATGATATTTTATATTTTTTATTATATATTTGATGTTACTTATTCTTAGGTGGGGACATGATCTGATAATATCAATCAATAATTTTCCTTATATATTTTATAATGATGATTTATGGGTGATTTTTAAAGCTTGTTACTTCTTTAAAAGTTATCCATGTCATGATGAAATCTTTCTGAAGTCCATCTCATTTCAATAAGTTGTATAATAATTAGTCCATGAATTTATTTATGATAATTTTTCAAATTTATGTTTTAAGATTATGTGATCGGTAGGTCTATAATATATCTATAATTCCTTGGTTAAAAATATATAACTAATAAGGTAACTATGTTATACATGAACATTATTTCATGTTTACATAATTTTGTGTTAACCTTATTTTATTTTAGTATGTTTTTTACTTTTCCTGGTTTATGTTAATATGTTTATGCAAGGATCTGATTTCATGTCCCAAATTTAATAGATGAACCTTTAAATTTTTTTTACATATTTACAATTTCATAAGATTAAATTTTTAGAACATATTAATCTTTATTATATAATGATTCTCTACTATTATGACTTTTGTCTTTTGTTATGAAAATAACATTTTCCATGAATCGTGATTTAATGACTGTAATTGAATGTGTGTATCCTTATTTTGGTATGTTATTGTTTTTGTAACCTTGAACTTACATATAATCAATGATTGATAACACCTATGTTTACCCTTACTGATCATTTTTTATCACCCTTTTTATAGTTTCCATTATACCCATATTATAAATAATAGTTTTATGGTGGGTATATCTAAGGAATTTATAATGATAGAAGATATTTCTAGTATATATTTATGATATTTTATGAAGTTATATATTTATAAATATTGTCTACAAATACAATAACCCATGATGATTCTAGGAAATGAATAATTTTTTATTTATTCAATATTCATATAAATTTATATAACATCTATGAATTAAATTATCAAGTCACCTATGTCAGTATCAAATCATTTTTTCGTTATTTTTAGAAATTATGATTAATTAATGTTGTTTTGAAACATAGGTATATTATTAAGTACATAATAAAATCATAAACATTTAATAATGTAGTAATTTTTTATATTCATTGAAAATATATCCATGTTTGGATTTGGGATTCTGGATACAACTATAGAAAAAAAAACTTGGGATAAAAAATGATGAATAGGGTGAATTTTATATTAATTTTATTATTGTCAGTGCATCATGAGTGGCCCTAACACCACAGACCTATCCAGAGACTCTTGGGGGTTATATTTAGGTTATTTTTCATTTTATTTATGTAAATTTATAATGGACTTAAATAGATAATGACCGTGGATAACCTTGGTTAATCTAGAGTACTCATAGATTAGAATGAATGTTCCATGACTTAGACAACATCATGATTTTTTTCACACTATAATGTTTCATTATAATTGTCCGCTTTTTTATAATGGGAATAAATATAAAATTATTTTGTTGAGGTGCTGATAAAAATCCACAAATATTGATGTATCATATTTGATCAGACTCTTATGAAAACAATTTATTAGGAAAATTATCTATGTATGTACATTTACATCATAACCAAATATATGTTAAGTTATTAATATAAACATATATCTAAAAAATAATCAAAACATGTTTATAACTCATATAGGATTGAAATTTTATGGAAAATAATTCTTTCAAATTTTTTATTCTCTATATAGTTTACATCAATGTTATTTTTAACATGGATTTCCACTCTTTAAATAGATCTTATTTCAATTGATGAATAAGGGATGTAATATTTGAAATTTCAAATCATCATATGACCATATTTTTGAGATATGATGAATGTAAAATTATACTAGAACATACTTTCATTATATAGGGGTTACATCCTATTCAAGAGAGATATGTATCAAAAATGGGTTTCAAAAACTCAATATCTATTATATATCTATAGTTCAGGAATATGATGATGTATTCTATAAAAACCTATCTAGTAGTACTTTCATTAGTGATGTTATGTTTTCAATAAAACTCATTAATGATGTTACACCTTTTTAAAATAGTTTATATTGAATGGTCTTGATTTAGTGGAAGGCGATGATGATGAAACTCTCAGAGAATCATGATAAGAGGTTTATATTACCTTCCACATCACCATGTACATCAGCTATTATTTTTCATAAAATAAATAATAGGTTAGTGAAAAATTTAATTTATTATAGGTAACAATAAAATATCTCAGTCATGAATATTTATCCTCTAACATATATTGATAACTTTACTAATAAAATATATAGGTCTCAATAATTTTGCATGATTTCCCTTTGTTTGGGTTTTCATCATTTCAAGGATAAGATTGTAGATATATCGAATAATATCCTCTATATATTGTATATTCATAATTAATTTTTAGTGCGTCTATTTGGACATAAAGAATCCATAGATATCATCGTGAATATAAGGAAAATAGATCATAGAAAATACTATTATTAGTTTGTGTTTCTCTATATTGATTGTATTTTTATATACTACAATGGAATGGAATAATATTAAGATTATTTTAAGTAGGTGTTGATAAACCGTGGGAGAGATATCATTTTTCAAAAATTCAACTACTGTGAATAATGGTTATATAAATATTCATTCATGGGCCATATAGTACCAGGGAAATATATATTATTAGATACATCAATGATCCACATTATTTGAAAATGGACCATTCCAACCATAGTAACTGATATCTATAGTATTTTTACGATTATCCATAGAGTGAGAAATATTACTTATTACATTACTAGTCAATCTGTTTTGTAAATCCCAAACACTCATTTAAAACGTTTTTTACTAACATAGTATGTCCCATATATTTTAGTATGTATTTTATAGAGTACTACATTCTATTATACATAGAATTTTTTTAATTTATTGATAATTTATAGTTCATATTACTCAAAATGATGCATCAGACTAATGGTGTGTTTATGTATCAGAATGAAATTTGTTCAAAACAATGGTTAGACCTATGTATTGAATACCTAAATGTAAAAAAGAAATGACCATTAGACACACATTGGTACCAATATATTAGACTAACCAAAAGTCTATTCATCGTATTCAAAGTCAATTAATATTTTCATTAAACCGATAGATGTTTATAATCATATGTACTTAAGAATTTTTTCAATCTTAATGAATATATTTAGAATTTTAATAGTGTTAAAAAATTATGTTAGACATTCTGTTATACAAAAGTATTTTGAACTGTCATAGATCCATCTACTCAAGGGAATTTCTACCAAATCAGAAATATGAACATTGGACCTTCTATTATAAATAGGTGGTCATTTGATGAGTTTGGAGATGATTAATTTCTCAACATATAACATAAAACCTTTTATCTATATGGAAAGAAAATCATTTTCATTGTAATAATTAAGGATTTGTAGTTATAAGGAAAAATTTCTAGTTTTTGTTCATTTAGATATTCATCAATTTTTTATATGTCTGTTCATTGTTATGATAGAGTGCTTCTTGGGATAGGAAGATGGTGAATACAATCTATTAGATTGAGTTATTTCAGGGATCTAAAGACCAAAATCTATCATTATATTGAGGGATTATGGGGATAGGATGAAATTGATAATTCTAGTTATGATATTGAAGATTTTCCTACTAAAGAAAGAAAAAAATATTTTATTTATAAAAATATGGATTCCATTAGTCACTATTATTAATTACCTTAATGTTATAGTTAAATGAGTGATTACATTAAATATAGAATGTATTTTATTCTTACTATTCCTAGATATTGTGTTACATATTGTTATGGGTGTCTATTTTGATGTGCATGTAATATAAATTTATTCAGTATAATTATACATATATATAATTTTTTTATTGGTTTATTTGTGATTAAAATACAGAAAATAGCCTCATTTAATCAGATCAACTATGATTTCAACTATCATACTCTGATAATCAGAAAAATATTGAGTCTAACTATTTTACATTAAGAGGTATTGTGTTTTATTTATTTTACTATTTTAAAAAAAATAATTAACCTTCTATTGTAATTGTATCTATAATAGTAAATCATTGAATCTTACATTGTAGAGATACATATGAGGATTTTTGAGGAATTTATCATCTATATAATCAAATAACCAGTTTGACTTAGAACAAATCTAATTTACATCGGAAAAATAAATGTGAGGAGTATGGTAAGGATTATGAAATACTTTTTTGTCAGTGCATCTATATTTAAACAATCCTATAGTGGATAAGGTTTTCATATATATAGTTATTCAATGAATAAGGTATCCGGATGCGTCCTCGTGATGGTGATAGATTATGCCTCTAAGAAATTTAATAATTATAATGAAGACTAACCCAATAAGAATTTTGATCCCAGAAATGTCACGACCCGCCTTCACCAAAAGGAGGGAAGAGTCAGCAGATTGTCAGGCCCTTCCTTCATTAAGTTGAAGGAGAGATAATTTCCCCTGAAACCCGCCTTCAATAGGTCCCGTAGTGGCGACTAGCACCAACGGTATAGAAATTTCTCACAAATGGAAGGCATTACCCTTTTTATTTTATATGATCGATAGATAAGGAAAAGGAAACCCAAAAAAAACAAAGGCAGAAAGAAAAGTAAAGCCAAAGTAAACCATTCCCACATGCATGTTTCAGAAGTAAAAGCCACAATGTGAAAAAGGTGACTACAATGTAAGTACCAAAAAGGAAAAGAAAACAACAACTGCAACTGCTCCAAAAGTCTGAGCTAGTAAGGTCCTGCGTGATCCCCGAAGTCCTCCTGGAAACCTGAAAGCAGTTTTATATACGTAGGGTGAGCATACAAGTACACTCAGTAGGGAAAACCAAGACTCTCGTGCACAAGTGGGGGAACGTACTAAAGTCTCGTTAGAAAAAGAGTAAACCAAACACCTAACAAGGCAAACAATCCATCCCAGGCCTCACCAAGGCTCACTCCCCAAATAATGCAAGTCATGTAATATATATAATAAGAGGACATCGATGTTTGGGTACCCCGCGCCACTTTCCCACTGGTTATTGAGACATCCTACGCATCGGACCAATCCCGCCATTCTCACCGCAGTCCCACTGCCACACCCGCCCGCACACACCTGGGCCACAACCACACGCAGTCCCACTACTGAATCCCGCCCGCACACACCTGGGCCACAACTGTCACATGTAACCATGCCTACAAACACCTTGGCCAGAACAACCACCACCACGCCCGAAGACACCCGAGATAAAGGATCCACTTCCATGCCTGAAGACACATAGGCCTCATCCCGAAGACCCTTGGGAAACCACCTGCCGCACACACCTGGAAAACCACCACACTGCCCCGCCCGAAGGTTCTTGGGATAATAATGGACCTCAGGCCATCACAACCTACCCGAAGATACTTGGGCTATCCGGGAAAGAGAACAGAAAAGGGGCTAATAACCATCCACTAAGAATAGTGTTGGGAAAAACACCCTCCCCCATGAAATGGGGGTGTTCATCACTAAGTGCTCAACTTGGGTGGGGCGCGAATAAGAAACAAAAAGCTATAGATATATGTATATGTAACAAGCAGTTACCCAAAGCTAGGTTTTTCTTCAGACAACCTACAGATCACAACAACACTCAAGTCCAAGTCACGACTCCCGCTAAAAACCAATTTGTCCCATTTCTTATTTCATGTTCAGTTATAATGTTTATGTTTAAGCACTACTGGGCACCTAGTAGGCATAGGCATAAGTCCAGGAAAGTAAACAGTCAAACATCAACCAAAACGTCCACACCTGGTTCTCAACAATAGATGATTCCACCCCAATTTGTGATATAAACAAGTAACCACCCATTCTTGAAACTCACAACCATCGAATCCATACCAACAAGAGATCCCATCCCCCAAATTCACATGACCACCGAGAGTAAAAAAGAACAGGGGATCCCATCCCCTACCACATTTCCAGCAATTGGCCTGAAAGGAAAACAACCAACTACCACCACCAACACAAGTCCGTGATTTTCATATTTAAACGACTTAACACACTCTATGATTTCAAATTCCGTGTGTTCTAACCGGGAGTTATCATAAATGGGTTGATCCTAGTGCTTTCAATTATTCAGCCGGATATACGTGATTAACCGATTCACTTTTCACAGCAGGAGTTTACAACCACAAACAACCCATTTAAAACATCAGCAGGGCTCATTAGTGCACAAACAATGACCACCAACGGCCTCGATTTTTAGGAGGCATAAGACAGCAAAACTCAACAAGATGGTCATAGAAGAAACAACATCAAAATATAAAACACAATCAACAATCACATCCCCCCTCTTCTTTCATTATAGAATTCATTCATTATCTTTAATTTGGTCTGGTTTACCCAATTCTCTAGAATCAAAACCACGCCCACCCCAAATGATACACAAAAGAGAGAGGCAAAGGAGAAATTCCCTACTTGTTGATAGATGATCGACGTTTTAGGCCGGGGGCACGGAAATTTATGGATAACAATGCGCCAGATGCACCAGAAGTTGTTTCTGAAAAGCTACAATCGAGGAAAGGAGAAACCACGGCTAACCCTTAGTTTATAAGAGCCGGGGACAGTTGAGGTGAAAACGCAAAACCACGTAAGGCGCGAGGGTCGTGGGTTTACCATGCAGCTCCACTCGTCACAAAAGGGGGTCGGGTGGTTTAAGCCGACTCATGAATTGATTAAGTATTTAATTAAAACTCTTATGGGCGTTACGAGTCTTAAAAACACGCTTAAACGAGTCAGAATAGGGTTTAAAACCCTATTTACGCAAAGGAGTGCTACTAGAAACAACTTGACAAGGTCGTGTGACGCCGATCGGTCTCGTCGATCGGTCTCGCTGATCGGTCTCCCCGATAGGTCTCACCGAGAAGCCACTCCTTTAGAACCTAGATTTTGGCAAAGGGAAGGACCAAGAGAGTCTGGGTCATCACATCAGATACCCCTCAAACTATTCTCGTCCCTGAGAATTTAAACAGCCCAGATAGAAAGCGTGGGTCTGAACAACCACCCCAAAAGATACCTCTCAAGAGTGAACCTCATCACTATCTAAGAACATCTTCCTGTCACGAACCAAGCAACATACCATGCCAAACTGCTCGGGCACGTGGGTTGGGGAGTATCTTCCCCCATGTCAAGATATTATCCGCTTTGGGTGGCACTGAATCGCCTGCACGGGTTTAATCGCATCCACCTTAATGCGTCTTGGTAGGGGTCAGGTTCTCTCCTTCCCTATAGCTGGGGGTTTTCACACACAAGAAGAGGACGAAAACTAGTACATTTCATAGCCAAAAGATAAAACGTTCTATCATAACAAGTACAACATGGAACAGAACTTAAAACAACTCTGGGTACTGGGTACGCATCTGTGTTTCCCTCTCCCACGTACTCTCCTCAATCCCACCATGTCTCCACAACACGCGAACCAAGGGAATGGTTCGCCCGCGAAGCACCTTTTCTTTGCGATCCTCGATCACCACTGTTCTATCCACAAGGGTAATGTCGTCCTCGATGTCCAGCTCACCCCAATCAAGGATGTGTGAATCGTCATGCAGATACCGACGGAGATGGGACACATGAAAGACATCTTGTATCCTCAGTAGCGGCAGTGGCAACGCTAGCTGGTAAGACACTTCGCCGACCCGCCGCAACACTTGGAAGGGTCTGATGAATCTGGGAGAAAGCTTACTACCTTTGTCGAATCTCCGCTTCCCATGCCGAGGGGAGACCGTTAAGAACAGGTGGTCCCCAACCTCAAACTCCAAGGTCCTCCTCCTGGTATCAGCATACGACTTCTGTCGGTCCTGGGCTGCCTTCATCCATTCCCGTATGAGATGAACCTTCTCTGTCGTGTTCTGCACCACCTCCGGACCAAGGATTCCTGCCTCTCCTACTTCGGTCCAACACACAGGCGAACGACATGGCTCCCATACAAAGCTTCAAATGTGGCCATTCCAAAGGTAGAGTGGTAGATATTATTCTAGGAAAACTCTACCAGAGGCAAGTATTGATCCCATGACCCTCCTGAGTCCAGAACACATGCTCACAGCATATCCTTCAAGGTCTGGATGGTCCGCTCTGTTTGTTCATCTTTCTGGGGATGGAAAGCAGTGCTATGGCGTAAATGGGTGCCAAACGCATGATGTAACCCTCTCCAGACTCGTGAGGTAAACCATGCATCCCCATCCGAGAATATAGACCTCAGAACTCCATGCAACCGCACCACCTCATCCACGTACTTTCGTGCCAAAGCATCCACAACACTCGACTCCCTGATCGCCATAAAGTTAGCCGATTTCGTCAACCTGTCCACTACCACCCAGATGGCGTCGTACCCTCCTGCACAAAGCATAGGCCACCACATTTACCTTGCCCTCGGTATAAGAGATCTCGAAGTCATAATCCTGGAGAAACTCCACCCATCTCCGCTGTCGCAAGTTTAAGTCCCTCTGGGAGAAGATATACCTCATGATTTTGTGATCCATGAAGACCACAAAGCGTTCCCATATGAGGTAGTGTCGCGATAACTTTAGCGCAAAAACGACCGCTGCAAGCTCTAGGTCGTGGGTGGCGTAATTATGCTCATGGGAACACAGCTGCCTAGACCCATAAGAGATCACCCCATGTCGCTGCATCAACACGCATCCCAGGCCCTATCCTGAAGCATCGCAGAATACCTCATAAGCCACACCTTCTTCTGGTAATCTCAGCACTGGGGCACTGACCAACTTTTCCTTCAGATAGCTGAAGGTTGACTGGCACTGCTCACTACATACGAAATCCTGGCCCTTCTTGGTCAGAGCCTTCAAAGGGGCTACTACTCGGAAGAAGTTGGGTGCGAATCCCCGGTAGTAACCTGCCATCCCGAGGAAACATCGGACTTCTGCCACATTCTTGGATGATGCCCAAGAAACAACTGCCTCACCCTTTGATGGGTCGACCGCTACCCCCTGCTCAAACACTACGTGCCCGAGGAAGTGAACTTCTCATGTCCAGAACTTGCATTTTGACAACTTCCCATATAGCTGGTGCTATCAGAGGACCTCCAAAACTGTCCTCAGGTGCTCTGCATGGTCCTCCTATGATCTAGAGTAGACCAGTATTTCGTCGATGAACACAACCACAAACCAATCCAGGTACTCCCGAAATATGGAATTCATAAGCCCCATGAACACGATCGGGGCGTTCGTAACACCGAAGGGCATGACTACGAACTCGAAGTGTCAATACCTCCACCTGAATGTTGTCTTCGGGATGTCGCTCTCTTTCACCCTCAGCTGGTGGTACCCAGACCGCAGGTCGATCTTCGAGAACTATCCTACCCCTTTCAGATGCTCAAAAAGATCATCTATCCTTGGGAGAGGGTAGCGATTCTTGATCGTCACCTCATTCAACCTCCTGTAGTCTATGCACAGCATAAGACCTCCATATGCCTTCTTTGAAAACAAGACCGGAGCACCCCACGGTGACACACTCGGACGAACATAACCCCTCTTCATCAGATCATCAATCTGTATCCGCAACTCCCGTAGCTCCGAAGGTGCCATCCGGTAAGGAGCCATCGAGATTGGACGAGCGCCGAGCTGCAGGTCTATCCCGAACTCGATATCATGTCGAGGGGGTAGAGTTGTCACCTCCTCAGGAAAGATGTCCATAAACTCATGAACAATCTCTGGCACTTCCACCATTTCAGCATCTACTGATTCTACCGTTAGCTCGGTCAACAAGGAGAGGAGAGGTTCATCTCTCCTGTTTCCCTTCAGACTGCTCCGCTCGCTGGTGAAGGTAACATGCTGGCTGTCCATGTCTGAGAACACCACCCTTCTTCGAAAATAGTCGATGACGGTGCACACAGAAAATAGCCAGTCAAGGCCTAGGATGACATTGTATGGCCGAATCTATAGCAGAAGAAGATCCTTAACCGACTGATGTGGCCCTATCATCAGTCCACATCCCTGAAAAATGAACAACAAGTCGGTCTGACCTTCAACTGGTGTGCTCAACACCGGGGGCACTGGAAGTCTCTCGGCATCTAGACCCAAGGCACGGGCTAGACTGGGTGCAACGAAGGAGTGCAAAGCTCCGGTATCGAACAAAGCATAAGCAAGAGTGCTAAACGGACTGATCATACCTCGAACAACCTCTGGCCCTGCTGGAACTGCTACCTCTGCAACGTGCAACTTTCCACGCCCAGCTCCCCTTCCCCTCGGCTGTCAGCCACCTCCCCGACCATGCCCGAGTCGAGGTCCATGTGGAGCGCCCTGAGGTTGGCCTCCTCCTACGTCTGCCCTCGGAGGAGCGGGAGCTCGCTGTCCCTGCTGCTGCTGCTGGAAAGGTCTGGCTGTAAGCTGCTGCTGGGGTGGGTGCTGGGGCTGACTGCCACTACTGTACTGCACCTGTTCGGGGCACTGACTCCGGAGATGCCCAGGGCTCCCACATATGAAGCACCGCGGTCCTAGGCCCATAGGAAAAGGGTGAGGGATGGGAGATCGAAACTGAAACTGTTGCGGCCTGCTCCCTGCGGGTCGGAACCTAGAGGGTCCTGATGTTGGAGGCCTGGTGCTGACGGCTTTCCCCTTTGATCGTCCCAGCTGGATCCCCTCTCGTGACACTCCCCCTAAAGCATGCATCCACTCCACCACTTCGGCCTTCTTATGGACCTCCAAGTACGTCGGTAGGGTAAAGGGGGTAACAGAATTCTGGAGGGAGGGTCAGAGTGCCTCCTCCAAACCTCTTGCCCGAGACTCCTTGTTGGGAAAGAGGTCCGGAAAAAAACGTAGGAGGTCCTTGAACTTGATCCCTAGCTCCCTCACAGACATACTCCCCTGCTAGAGGGAGATTAGTTCCTACCTCTTTTCTGCCTTCATCGTCGAGGAGAGGAATTCCGCCCGGAACTCCTTCTCGAAATCCACCCAATCCACCTCAGACTCTCTCCTCTCCCCCAGGTAAAGCATCCACCACTGACGTGCCACTCCCCGCATCTGTCTAACGGCCATGGGAACCCAGCACTCGGTTGGGGCCCGAATCAGGCCGAAGGATATAAAAAGCTCCTCTAGCCATCCTTCCGTCTTCATATCGGAGGTGCTGCCCTCATACTTCTCGAGGGCCTGTTGTTGGAAGGCTCGAAGAGTCTTCTGCCACTGGTCGTCCTCTTCCTCTCAATCAGCTCTCTGCTGATCGGCCAAAGTAGTCTCTGGGGCCTCTATCACCTGTACCACACGTGGTCGCCTTCCAGGTGCCATAACTGCAAGGTAAACAAGGAATGCCTAAGCCCAAGTAGTGCATAATATCGTTCTTAAAACATCTTAACATTTAATTTATTCTTAATTCCCAATACATCCCAGAAACATAAGAACACAAGTCATTATGATGCATGTACCTTTCCTAGGGTCTCTACCCTCCAATCAGTGTGGCCTCACATGGTCGTTCGGTAGGTCCAGATTCCTTGCATCGGATCACGGGGGGCCCTAAAATCCCATGTCCTAGCCGGTCTTCCCTAGCCTAATTCACGCGCCAAGGTCACCCAACACTGTTGCCTTACCATCCCATGCAATCCCCACTCTGCCTAACTTCAGACTCCATCCTATCTCTCAACCATCAGCCTCTGATACCATTCTGTCACGACCCGCCTTCACCAAAAGGAGGGAAGAGTCAGCATATTTCCAGGACATTCCTTCTTTAAGTTAAAGGAGAGATAATGACCCCCAAAACCCGCCTTCAATAGGTCCCAGAGTGGCGACTAGCACCATGGGTATAGAAATTTCTCACAAATAGAAGGCATTACCCTTTTTATTTTATAGGATTGAGAAATAAGGAGAAGGAAACTCAACAACACCAAGGCAGAAATAAAAGTAAATCCAAAGTAAACCATTCCCACATGCATGTTTCAAAAGTAAAATCCACAAAGTACAAAAGGTGACTACAAGGTAAGTACCAAAAAGGAAAAGAAAACAAAAACTGCAACTGCTCCAAAAGTCCGAGCTAGTAAGGTCCTGCGTGATCCCCGAAGTCCTCCTGGAAACCTAAAAGCAGTTTTACATATATAGGGTGAGCATACAAGTGCACTCAATAGGGAAAACCAAGACTCTCATGCACAAGTGGGGGAACATACTAATGTCCCATGAGAAAAAGAGTAAACCAAACATTTTAACAAGGCAAACTATCCATCCCAGGCCTCACCAAGGATCACTCCCCCAATAACACAAGTCAAGTAATATATATAATAAGAGAACATCGATGTTTAGGTACCCCATGCCACTTTCACACTGGTTATTGAGACATCCTACGCATCGGACCAATCTCGCCATTCACACCGCAGTCCCACTACCACACCCGCCCGCACACACCTGGGCCACAACCACACGCAATCCCACTGCTGAATCTCGCCCGCACACACCTGGGCCACAACTGTCACATGTAACCATGCCTGCAAACCCCTAGGCCAGAACAACCACCACCACGCACGAAGATACCTGGGTTAAAGGATCCACTGCCACGCCCGAAGACACCTGGGCCTCATCCCGAAGACGCTTGGGAAACCACCTGCCGCACACACCTGGACAACCACCACACTACCCTGCCCAAAGGTTCTTGGGCTAATAATGGACCTTAGGCCATCACAGCCTGCCCGAAGATACTTGGGCTATCCGGTAAAGGGAGCAGAAAAGGAGCTAATAACCAACCACTAAGAATAGTGTTGGCAAAAAGACCCTCCCCCATGAAATGGGGGTGTTCGGCAATAAGTTCTCGACATGGGTGGGGCGCGAATAAGAAACACAAATCTACAGATATATATATATATATATATATATATATATATATATATATATATATATGTAACAGGAACTCACCCAAAGCTAGGTTTTTCTTCAGACAGCCTACAGATCACAACAACACTCAAGTCCGAGTCATGATTCACACCAACAACCCATTTGTCCCCTTTGTTATTTCACGTTCAGTAATAATGTTTATGTTTAAGCACTACTGGGAAAATAGTAGGCATAGGAATAAGTCTAGGAAAGTAAACAGTCAAACATCAACCAAAACGTCCACACCTGGTTCTCAACAACAGAGGATTCCACCCCAATTTGTGAAATAAACAAGTAACCACTCGGTCTTGAAACTCACAACCACCGAATCCATACCAACAGGAGATCCCATCCCCCAAATTCACACGAACACCGAGAGTATAAAAGAACAGGGGATCCCATCCCCTCCCAAATTTCCAGCAATCGGCCCAAAAGGAAAACAACCAACTAACACCACCAACAGAAGTCATGGATTTTCAGATTTAAACGACTTAACACACTCCATGATTTCAAATTCTGTGTGTTTTAACAGGGAGTTATCATAGAAGGGTTGATCCTGGTGCTTTCAATTATTCAGCTGGAGATACGTGATTAACCGATTCACTTTTCACAGCAGGAGTTTACAACCACAAACAAGCCATTTAAAACATCAGCAGGGTTCATTAGTGCACAAACAACGACCACCAACAGCCTCGATTTTCAGGAGGCATAAGCCAGCACAACTCAACAAGATGTCCATAGAAGAAAAAATATCAAAATATAAAACACCATCAATGATCAAACCCCCCCCCCTTTCTTTCTTTATAGAATTCGTTCATTATCTTTAATTAGGTCTGGTTTACCCAATTCTACAGAATCAAAACCACGCCCACCCCGTATGATACACAAAAGAGAGAGGAAAATGAGATTTTCCCTACTTGTTGATAGATGATCGATGTTTCAGGCTGGGTGCGGGTAAATTTATGGATAAAGATGCGCCCGATGCACCAAAAGATGTTTGTGAAAATCTACGATCGAGGAAAGGTGAAAACACGGCTAACCCTTAGTTTATAAGAGCCGGGGACAGTTGAGGTGAAAACGCAAAAACGTGTAAGGCGCGGGGGTCGTGGGTTGACCACGCGACTCCACTCATCACAAAAGGGGGTCGGGTGGTTTAAGACGACTCATGAATTGATTATGTATTTAGTTAAAACTCTTATGGGCGTCATGGGTCTTAAAAACACGCTTACACGAGTCATAATAGGGTTTAAAACCCTATTTACGCAAAGCAGCGCTACTGGAAACAACTTGACAAGGCCGGGTGATGCCGATCGGTCTCACCGATCGGTCGCGCCGATCGGTCTCACCGAGACACCACTCCTTTAGATCCCGGATTTTAGAAAAGGGAAGGACCAAGAGAGTCTGGGTCATCACAAGAAACATAATGTTTTAATTGAAGATATAGAGATAATATATATATAGTAAAAGGTGTGATATATAATAATCCTAAAATATTTTAGTATATATTTAAAATAGATAGTTGAATATGTCCCAGAAAATATTGTAGGAGTTGATAAATGATTATTAATTCTTTATACATTACAACCCTTGGATGCTAAAGAAGTTAGTTAGTGGTCAGAGTCAAAAATACCATTATTGTTCATCAATGATAAGGATTTATAGAGATAAATTATTTATGTATTTCACAATGAAGAATATTTAGATGAAGGGTAAATGATATTCCACTTTTCTTTCTCAAATAAATTTTCAATCATCCATCCCTCATAGGATTAAGAAGGAATAGATAGAAGATGTGGTACTATAAGAGAATAGGAAAACATTCATCAAAACCACAACACTAATGATAGTATGATATGTTTTAAGAATGAATTATGTGCCTAATGAATAATGGGATTGGATATAAATCTATGGGAGAAAAAAATACTTCATCATTAGCTATTCATCTCAGAAGTACAAAGATGAATTGAAATTTAAAAGAGTATTTATAGGGGGATAATTTGAATTGTTTTATTATGGAGTATATATCATGATTAATTTTGTGTTATAAATTTTTGTATATGAGAAATAATTCTTGGGGGAAACAATGACCATTATGTATGCTTCCATGAAAATGGGGAAATAACTTCCATATATTTAATCATCATGCTACCAAAAATATCTAAAATGGATGACAATACTTGTTTGTATATGACACAATTATAAAGTCATCACATTATATTGTAATAATATATTATTTCTCAGTAGATACGATTAGATGATACTAATTAATTATGAAATATTTTTTCTTTGATAACCATATTTTATTTTATATAATTGGGTTCCATGAATTACCTTGATATTTTGGAGAATTATTATCATATATTGGAAGACATAGTAGAAATTCAGAATAAAATATCATCGTCAAACATGTGGATAGACTAATAGGACCATTAATATAATATAATATGTATTGAGGGGACCATTTATGTATTTCAAATGTGGAAGGGATCAACACATTCATGTTATCAAATTTTTATAAAATAGTAAGTATCAGTATGACATTTAGATGGCTCCTTATGAATCTATCTATGGATGGATGTTCAAATATCCATTATGTTGGGATGATTTTGGAGAGTGAAATGTATTTTTACTTGATCAAGGTAAAGAAATATAATATAATTTTTTATCAATTTATCAGAAAATCAATTTCTATCAATGTTGTTAGAAGTGTTATGCTTAAAATTATATATGATATCTATAAATCTATGTTGGTGAAATTATATTTCAAAAAATTTCAGCATGGATGAAGGTTATGATATTTTTGTTGATCATATGGATGGTCTTGGGATTTATTGAAAACATTATAATTTTTTATTAGCTTGGTATTATTTAATATTTC
Source organism: Viscum album (assembly GCA_963277665.1). Taxonomy (NCBI): domain Eukaryota; kingdom Viridiplantae; phylum Streptophyta; class Magnoliopsida; order Santalales; family Viscaceae; genus Viscum; species Viscum album. Next base: position 1,706,587,172 of record OY728165.1, on the reverse strand, counting down.
TTGGAACATCCACCAAACATATTTTATGTTCATGATGTATTCCATGTATCTCTTTTGATGAAGTACATATACCATCATTCATATATACCATGCTAAAAATTTGTACATCTATAATGTGATATTTCCTACGACGAAAAAATGGTTTTAGATAAGTATTATATAGATAATGTGTTATGGATAAATACCACTCAATGGTTAATTTAGTTTGGGGGAATAATAAATTTGAGGATGCTACATGGAAACTATAGGTTTTGAGGAATAATATATATAATTTTTTGATTGAATAAAAGTCATGTAAGTTTTTGTGATTTTATTTGGGGGGGGGGGTTAATGTATCACATCAATATTATATAGATATATATATATATATTAACATTTTAAATAAACAATAAGTATTTGATAACATGCTTTAAAAGTAACCTTGGGCTTAAATGAACTTTAATAACATATGTTGCAATAATAAATCCTTTAGAATGATGGGCATCACTAGTAGAGAAAACTTAATGGAATATATATATATATGATAGTGTGTAATATATAATTACTCATTCTTCAGTAAAGTTAATTTATGCTTCAGTAATATGCTTTTTTTCAAATATTTATTTTATTTTATATTCCAAAAATAAAATATAATTATTTTTAAATAATTTAGTAAATGAATATGTGTAACTAAATATTATCTTTGATATCAGTATATCAATATATTCATAGATTTAATTTTTTGGAGTTTCAGTAAAAATTTCTTTTTAAGTGGATTTTGGAAATCGCGTATTTTTATATAAATGTATTTTTTCATCAAATCTAGTAATATAAAAATATAATTATTCATTAAATTTGATAAAATGTAACAAAATAATAAATTTATTTAAAAAATAATAATAAATAACATGTTTATGGTAATTATACTTAATTTTTGTAAAAGGTCATTTTTGTGTTTTAAAACACATTTTCCTAAAAAATTCAATTTTCAATCAAATGTTTTGTCATTTTTTTATTTAAATTTTTAATATAAATAAATTTTATGTAATAAAAATAATTACATATTTTCATTAATTATTAAAATATTTTTTAATGAGAAAACAATAATTTTTTGTAACTATAAATAGTAAGATTGTTAAAATTTTAATACTACAACAATGGATAAAATTTAGTAATTGGGGATTACACTAAAAATGAAATAGTTACATTTACAAACAAACAAGTAGAAATATTATGGGTTATTTATTTTTCTATTCTATATATTTTTTCAACATTAAATACTTAATTCTAGATCCACATGGCTTGACCAGGACAATAAAAAATTTTAATCTTTTGAATCATTCTAAGTGTTTTATTTACCTCATATGTAAAGGAAAACGACATATCCCCCATTACTAACACATAGTGATAAACTTATCATGTCATATACCTACAAAAAAACACTAAAAAAATATATTCCCATGATATAAATGTCATTTTTGATTAAAATATAATCATCACATGGCCTAAGATGTAATCTAAAGGAGGGTTTCCACATATTATTTATAGGTCATAACAAAGTGTTTTTATTTTATTTTTTTATCATACAACCTATAATTATATTAGGACCATGACTATACAATGATGTTTTTATATATTATATACTATGATATTATCATTTCAATTGTGAACCCATTATTTATCTTTATTTCCATCAAATAGGAAATGAATGTATTGCTCTTATATATGTGTTGAGTACTCTCACCACATATGTATGTGAATTATTTCTATCACCATAATTAATAGAGAGTTATTATTTTAGAAATAATACTTATATCTTATATTTATGACACAATATTTATTATTTAATTATAATACCTTTTCTACTTCTTCCATTCCCATCTGTCGTTAATTGTCCAAGTTGATCGTGTGTGCATGTGGACTAACACCTCCGCAAAGTGATTTCAATTTTTTTATATATAAATTTACGTTGATTGTAATATTAATATATTTAATGAATATATATATATATATATATATGATATTTTTATATATTAATTATATAAATTTGAATTATTATTTACCTTCCTTTTCTTACATCCATCGATAAGTGAAAACATCACCCATGTGTACCTATGAATTACTGTCTACATAAACTGATGTGATTAATCAAAAATTTCCCAAATAACATGATTAAATATAAAATTTCATTTAATTAACATATATTTTAATTATTCAATTATTAAAATTCTATATGGTTTGTATTCATGATCAATTTACTTGGACCAATATCTTCTTACTGAAACATTACTGAAAATAACTCATTATCACCTATAACGGTGATTTAAATAAAAATAATTAATTAATTGGTGTGAAAGTGATATAATTAAATAATATTTTTAAATATATATATTATTTTGTTTTTTCAATAGATTTATAATAAATATATATTTTAATTATATGGTGTTTGAACACAGAAGAAGTACGTTGAGACTTTAGGTACGTGTTTATGTTACAATCACATTTCACACCAAGATCTTCTATATACAATTTACATAGAGGAATATTATATTTTATTCCCCATTAAACACAATATATTTTATTCTATTATGTTTATTCATTGAAAATTGATGTAATAGAACCATTTTTATTTCGTTATTTCATAGTAGAATTATGAAAATGTTTTTATGAAAAAATCAACATAATTTAATATTAAGTCGAGGGTATTCGTCATTAATGTCAATATTTTATTTTAAATCTTTTCCAAAATTTATTAAATATTCATAAATAATTGACAAAATTCATTTTAGCTCATATTTTAATTTCAATAAAAAAATTTAAAAAACTTCTTGTTTTTTGAATGTTGTATATTACACTAAAGGTGTGATTGGAATCATTGTTTTAATGTATAGTGAACAAATGGATTTTCATTCCATAGTATATAATCTTTGATTACAAAATTACTTTACAATAGTTCATCTCAAATATAATTACTTCCAATATATTTTTTATATTTTATGATTTCAATGAACTTATTTAGAAAAGAATTGGTATTTACTCATGAACTATTGTAAAAATAATTTAATGATATTTTTAATATATAATAACATTGTTGATGATACATATTCTCCACTAGGAATATGTTAAAGTGATTCTATACGATTAGTATCTCTGGATGGTTTATGATTATTATTTTTTAAGAATGAATATATGAATCCATTTAATTTTCTATCACTTAATTATGTTATGATTAATTAATTATGAAACATATAACATTCCATAGGTTATGCTACGATGAAACAATGATTATTTTTATTATATTGCGGTACATTTATGGCTAATGATTAAATTGTAAGTGGGTCCACTATATCACTCCAATAATTTTTTTAAATATTTATAACTCAAAATATAACTTTATTATGCAAGAACATAATTTCATTTTCATAACACTATTTGTAGGCTTAGTATAATGTATCTATGTTTATATATTGACATGGTTTAACTATTTGAATGTTTTATGAGGACATGATTTTAGATCATTAAAATAATTACTAAACATGTTTCTATATTTACATGTTCACAATGTTATAAACTTATTTTTTTCTCATTCTTAGTTTTATGGTTTTCTCCCACGGATCAAGATTGATTATTTATTACTTCTCACTCTTATGATTTTTTCCTTTTGGTATGAAAAATTATTATTCCATAACTACTGATTATTGATATTTCATTGATTTGGTGTTCACTTATTACGTTATGTTCATGTTATAATATCCATATTCCTACTTATCATCATGATTTATATGTTATATTTTTATCCTTACTAACCATCTTAGCTCACTATGAAAATGTGTACATTAATAAACCTCTAATAACATAATTTATGATAAGGGACTGACTTTTATTACATTCAATTGACCTTTTAAATTTATTATTTTATGAAATTTTGTACACCATTATAATACACAGGGAATCCAATCACACATTTCCATTTTTCAGAAAACTAGGATTCTTAAGTTTATACTCTTGTCTAATTCATGAAACACGTGCATCATTTAGGGAATAATTACTTCATTCAACGTAAGTCATCATAATGGTTTCTATAAATAATTACGGAATGTGAAATTTTTTAAAATTTTTTATATTAGAAAAACCAATCATGGTAATGGATATAAATTAATGGAATCCATTTTAGTGAAAATCATGAAAGCACACCAAATATTTAACTTCTTCAAAAAAAATTTATGTGTTTATAAAAAAAGTCTTCCCCACATCAGAAAAGAATTTATTTCTCCTACGTATACATAAATGCACAATGAGAGAATATAGAAACCCATGTATTATGTTTAGTTTTTTATATTCATAACTCATGCTCACTTATAAACTAAATAATGGGATTCCAGTTATATCCATAAGAGATTCCTCTACAGTTAACTACATCTTCTTGTCGTTAAAGGCAAATAACATTACCCAATGATTTATAGAGCATTATTGGGCTAACCAATTATATATGTTATATTCGGATCAACCATCTTATAGGTTAAATTGGGAACACCCATAACTATCTATAAATCTGAAGTACCATATCATTAAAATACTCCATTAAAATTGTATGTTTTAATTATAAATTACCTATAATACATTTTTTGAACCCATAGAAAACATTCCATGTTTTACTAAAAATACGGTGAAATATTTCATAATTTCGAAAACAAATCCTCATAAAAATCTCCGATAATATTGTGGACTAATTTTATTTGAAAATAAATATAGAATATTGTAATTCTATTGTAATTGAAATTATTATTTTTGACTTCCTCTAAAGGAAAATGACATAGATTCTCTAAAATAATTTTAGTAATGTTTAGAATGGAAATGGAAACAAAATGTAATAAAACACATTTTAAGATAAAAAAAATTTATTCTGGTTATACCCTTAGCAACCAACTTTTCATCCTTGGTTAGTGATACACCCTACCGTTAAGACTCTTCAGACACTAGTTATTAACCAAGTTTTAATCTATTTCTTCTCCTTATTTTTGATCCTTTGACTGAAAGATATTTTTCTCTAAGATTCTCATATACCAATTCATGTTGTTCCACTTCCATAATCATTGAAGATAATTTATCCAATTTTTTTACAAATGTAAAGAATTTGGAGCTGATGATCATGTTTTCTATCCTTGGTCATGTTATTTAGAACTATTGTAAATAATTATGTCCTCCTTATTCAATAAAAATGCTCTGTAAATAAATCTTCCTTTTTCTTGATGTCCTGGACTCAAGTAAATTATTTCATTAGTTTATGAAATCTTCATCAATAATATATTATGAAATAATTATATTTCAGAATTTCAGAATTCTTTATTATTGAATTTTCAATTCAAATCACGCTAGCATGAAATAATGCATAGTTCATGAACATTGACCATAAACATTACTAATTTTACATATTATATGTTAATTTTAATTATAATATATTATATAAATAAATCTTGAAAATCCTTTATCTTTCTCCTTAGATATTCCGTCAAAGATATCAATGTATTTCAATGTTAGTATATTGGGGTCATAGTAAGCATATATTTCATGAAATGTTTTTGTTTTGTTTCATCGTGTTGCTAGGAAATGTTCCCAAAAACCATATTTCCTCAATTATAGTACATTTTTTAAATCTATATAATTATCATAAGTTTTTCTCATTCCATCACATTATGATATCACAAGTTTTATTAATGAACATTCTCAAATTGGATTTTTGGGAATAGCTAACGCCATACTCATAATTAATTCTTCATTTGAAAAGGGAGTTATTTTAGAGTCTCATCCTTCTCTTCCTAAGGCCTATATGGTCAACGTGTTTATTATTCTATAGAAAGTATTCATTTTGTTTATTCGTGTTAATAATTTATTAAATCACCTTTTCCTGCAAATGAATATACCATCTAAATGCTTACTGCCTTCACATGAGGAGTTCACGTCAATAGTAAATTTTCTATGATGCAAGATCTCTCTCTATCTCCCAATCTGAAATTCAAACAACTAACATAAATTTCCCTCTCCCAATATGAATTAAGGATTATAAAACATCTCTTATAATAATTTTTATAATCTCAAAGCTTCATTTTGACACATGTTTATATTAATATTTATTTCATTCTAAAATACCAAAACTACCACCCTATTCATGTGATCTCTAGATCATGTGACATCATAGTACGTACCATAGTAAAATTTATCATTATGAGATTCTTTGGGAGAATAATATATTTGAAATTAATAAATACTCCACTTGATGTTTGAACTAAAAATGGAATGTTATTATGATTAATGTTGTGTATTGTTCGTGTAAAGGAATGACATGATGGTTGAGTGTTCATTTGTGGTGATTGGTGATTTCTTACTACCATAATTCAATGTAAATATATGATCTGATGATACATTAATCATCTCATATTGAATTAATTTTATCTTTTAATTTGATCTACTATATAATTAATATCTTGTTTCATTAAAAAATTAAAGTCATGTAAGATGAAGTATCATGTATATCATATAAATATAAAAAATTTATTCATCCCATCGATTTGAACATTTATCATCACTAATATGTGACTGTAACTTTTCATGATCTTTGTGATGTACTTGTGGTCAACCAACGAACCCTCACGTGACTAAGGTCCATACCATTATCCAAAATGTATTAGAAAGTTTGGATCATTTACATCTAGTATTGACTATTACTTCAAAATATTTTAATGGCACGTAAACTATCTGATGTATTATTATTTCCACCAATGAATATTTATGAGGGCTGACCTCTTCTTAATATGTATAATTTTTCCATCATATCTTTGAGGCAAGGAACTAGGTTCGACACCCCTAAAACCCACACACAGACATGTTGGGTGGTATGACCCACTCACCCTCGTATACGCCACTGGTGCAAATTATGTAGGAACTATATTCCCACTAACACCAACCTACTAATGTAAATTCTCACCCTCACCCATGACTCCATAATTGGATGGTATGGTTGGTCCCCACACTTGGTTGATCATTTCTATCGATTGATAATGATTGGGTTTTCATGGTTACCCTATAAATGGTTGAACAAATTTGTTATGTAATTCCAAACATATATACATTGTATAAGAAAATAGAAAAATTCAGAACTCAACGAAATTAATTCCTATCCCAATTTAACATTCATAATGGTAATAATTATTTTTTACATGGACATAAATAATACTCATCAGGAAAGAATAAAAAACAGCATGGTCATCACTTCATCTAACTTTTGTTGAAAACAATCTATCGTTCGTAGAAAAAGGAAATTAAATTTAAGACAAGTTCAACAATTATCACAATTATAAGGAAAATCAATCAATCATGAAATCTAATTCCTTATACTAAATATATAATAATTCTCAATAAATCATCATTTATTATCAACACACTCAACACATATTAAGACATCCTTGACCATTCATTAAATAAATAAATCAATCATATCCCCCTTTTTTATTTTTTTCATAAACATCAAATCCTATTTGAAAATTAAATATGTGTGACTAAACATTATACCCCACATTGAAAATTAAATTAAATGTGTATATGTAGTCTACTCATCACATCTTTCATCATAACAACATATTCTCCTCAATGTCAATATTATTTAATAATAAAAATTGACAAAGTGATGATATCACATAGTTCTCATTGAAATGAGCCTTTGGTTAATCAAGTCATTATTTTTGTTGTCTATCCCTATTTAGAAAAATAGGATTTTTATGACCAATATTTTGTATGTTTTCCAGAAACTGCCATGCATGTGAAATAATGATAAGAAATTCACGAACGATTTTATAGTGTTAGAAAATAATAATATTTATCAATGATATGTAAAACCTTGCACACACTTCAAAAAATACATTACAATATTCAGGTGAAAAATATATAGATCACCCAACATAGTTTAAAATAAAATCGATCTTTATAATTATTTTTAATTAATTAATATTAATGATTTAATAGTGAATTTATAACTCATCTTCTAATTTCTCAATCCACTTTATGACTACCATATTCACTGTATAGTGCAGATTTAACAACAACATCTTATCAATACTATACCTAAAGAGATAAATCCACGTACAATGAATAAAATTATGTTAATTAAGGAAAGAATATATATATATATATATAATGGAATAAAGAGGGGACTAATTTTTCATCAATAGTAACATTTAGGATTAGAAAAACCTATAAATCATGGCCAATCATTTCTACCAATATTAGTATGTGAAGATTTATTGGGACCCAAAATTATATTTTCAGTATCATGTTAATTAATATGTTATTTATTCACATAAAACTATCTTTTTTGTTAAATACCTTTCACCAGAATATTTATTTAATAAAATGAAGTATCCGGTGAATTTAATTTACATTTTAATAGATCAAATTTTCAAGTATGGCATGTAAAACATTTTCTAGATGTATATCTGGAATTCATGAACAATTCAAACAAGAAAATGTAATTATTTACATTTCTATTAGTGGATAAATTATAAATTTTTTATTCATCTATTAATCCCACTTACTTTCCTATGGATTTAGTAATATATTAATCATACTATAATTGTATAGTTGGTTTCAATTCATTTTTTCAAACAACTAAGCACTATTTATTGTCATTCTCTATCTTCTCCCAATCTTAACCCAGCTAACCATTTTGATTATATTAAATCATTTTCATATTCACATCATATGGAATATCTCTTAGTAGTATTTATTGTACATTTTCTACTCAATGAACCTTCTTCATACATCATCTACAAACACCATCTATGCATTCATATATGTAGTGATTTAGAATCTTTGAGTGGTTTCTGGTCACATTATTGTTTCCTTGATAAATGTTATCTATATATATAATTTTTCACCACCTATATAAATGATAATTTTATGAAAATTTCATGTTATTATATAAATATTAGTCTTTACATGTATACCATTCCGGAAACCAACAAAAACAACATTACCTAGTTCTCCCTCCTTAATATGTATCTTGAATAGTTTTTTTATTATTGTTATTTTTGTTGTATTCTTCAAACTAAGCCTTATATTACTAGTGGGTTCTGATTTTATTGACTCATTTCTCTACCCCCTTGTTGTAGGAAAATATTTCTCATTCTTCTTCAATGTGACCAACTTGTTACAAACCTTTTTCTTTTTCTCAAATATCAAGATTGTATTGCTCATTATTTTCATACATACATCTTATGTTATTGTGTTCCCCTTATAAAATCATGTCTTTTACTTAAGGTAAATATTTATATTTTACATCATTAATTCATTTCATTATCCTCTATAAGGATACCTAGTTGAGTCTTGGAAGTTAAGAGGGTGTTAAGACCTTGTTTGGAGCCCGAACCCTAAAAAAATTGTTGAATTGACTAGGAACCTAGTTTGGAGAAAATGGCTATCCCACCATTCATGGTTTCCCATACTATGAGGGAGCGTGAGAGTGGGGTAAAGGGGGACACAATGTTTTCTACAACTGTACAGTCCATGGAAGACCCTCGTGTGAGTGGTTCTATAAAATATGATTGTGGCTCTTGCATGGCATGCATATGGTCAGCCAAGCCATGTTCCTAGCCAATTCAGGGTCTCCCATGGACATTTATATGGTTCATGGTTGGAGCCCAATTTGGATAACCATGCTGTTAAAATGTATTCCCCTTTTAATATGGTTGAATTTTACCTGTTTCCAATAAATTGTACTTAACCCAAACAATTATTACCCTCCATCATTCTTCTCCAACAAAATAATCACTAAATATCCTCCTTTCCACCTCCATAGGGATTTAGATCCCTCTTTAATCATGTATCCAAATCATTATCCATCGGTTGAGTTAGAATTCTTTAGGTATGATCTAGAATTACCTTCCACTATTTTATATTTTTCTTCTCATGTCATTCACTATATTGGAGTGAACTCATTTCAACAATTTTTAAGTCATTTTATGATATCTATTCTATCTTATAATCTAGCACAATTCAATGGACGAAAAAAGATGAGTGGTCATCTTTTAACCTATGTTATGTGGTCTAGTTCATTCCATTATGATTAATTACTTCAATATGGTTCTAGGTGTTTTTTTGTTCTAGACTCTTGCAGAGGAACCTTGAAATTATTATATTTGTTAATTTGAATGTGTTTCAATTCCTGGTTTGACCCTAGTAAAAATACAATCAACCTTTTGGTCGATAAAATTGAATATATCCAACCCAATGGGTGAGTCTTTCCTTTAATGGACTAATTCCAAATCACCATAATTTTTTCACACACATAAAGGAAAGGGAAACTTTTAATAAATTAATTTAAGAAATGAATAGAATTAAGAAGACTCATAGACCCTGAGATATGTCATTTCATCTTGATTCCTTATTCCTCACAACTTGTGCCTTATGATTTATTATTATTTCTTAGTTATTTTTTATTTTTTATTTTTTCCAGGTCTTTCTTCTTTAAATAAAGTGAAAGCGATATCTTTTTTAATATTACATTAGATCAATTTCATGATATGGATTAGAGATCTTGGTTATAGTGAATTCCCTCTTCACAGGATGAGAGTGAAAATGGGTCCCAAAATAAGGATGATGAGGATGGACTCAATATTTTTTGGTAAAATTACTACACGATTCATTGAGAGAAACAAAATTTTTTCATTGTATGAACTCTTTGGGTGGTTCATTATTACCATTTGTGACATTGGAACCCTAGGGGGAGATAACATTGATGGAACCATTGGCATGATGGTTATACCATGCCTCAGGTGATATTGGTCCCCCTGTGTGTGATACCTAGGGTAGACTCTGTGGTTATGCTTAAAACATGTCAAGGGAAATAAATGGGGAGATATTATACTTCACCCTGAAAATCCCTACATATTGGATATTACAAGACCCCCTATAGTGAATCTCAATATTCCCTAATAAATCTACTTAGAAAGTCTCACAGATCCATACTGAATTTTATGGATTTTGTATCTTGACTTGCATATGATACCTTCATAATATTAAATTATGAGGTTTATTGATTTATACATTAGGGGTGTGATCATCAAGACTAACCACAAGATTTTTTTTTCATGTTTGAATATTTATTCATGATAACCCATGAACTCATCTTATTAAATGTAAATGATCGTATGGTTTAGAAATCCTACATAAGACGAAATAGGTACAATCTGTCGGGATTTCTTCGAGGAACTAAGACCGAAGTGTATTCAGTGATTTTATTATTTCCATAAATTGAATATCCATGGAACACTATTCTATTTATATTTCATGAACATGATTGGTAAAAACACCATTAGTGGTGTTCAACAAATTATATCTCACTACCTTCTTGGGCCAAATTTTTACCCATGATGACATCATGATAATATGTATTAATAAATGGAATAATCATTTTTTGATGCTTGATTGTCTATTTTATGATAGTTTATGGGAGAATAAGACGAAACCTATTTATGAGATACTAGTAGTAACTAATTTTTGGATTTTTTTTGTATTTTATCATGAGTTATATGCATCTATCCCATGCTACTCGTGTACTCATTGGGTATATTTTCATTACAGCATGATAAGTAAAACATTGTATCTATTTATTATTTAATGTCCACCTAATGTTTATTCATCCTTAGTTATTTTTTATTGTTTTTATTATATTTCATATACCTATTAATTCTTATACTGTGGTTGGTTACTAGTGCATTAGTTTTATTCTCTTCACCTACTATATCATATTTTATTATATAAATACATTTTTTCACCACTCTGATATATGAGAGCATAGTTTCCCATGGACACACCAAAGGCTCTCTCTTCCAAATGAAAACCTCTGGAATATGGGGTGGGGTGCTTGAGGTCTTGGGGCCTACAATATTAGAGAACCACTAAGTGGCTTTCAAGGAGAGATGATAAAAATTGGTATCATAGTCCTATTTTCATTTCACATATTTGTTTGGGTATTATACAGGATAATTGGTGTACTTGGTATTAACAATGAGACTATATTTAGGATTATTTAACCCATGTATAGGAGAAACCCACATTTACTAAGAAGGTTAAATGTTGTTTTTATTTACATTTTACAGTTTCCCAAATTTCACCATCTGGTGGAAGACTGTCTTTGGGTTATTAATATTATTTATTCCACTATAATGTAAATTTGTTTCCATTGGTATTTGTATATTAGGGAACAATAAATCATGAATCAATGTAAGCATTATAATTCCTAAATTCAATGCATTATTCAATTCCATATTAACATTAATTGTGAATTACTTGTCTTTCATGTTCTTTTTGTGGTTTTTTAAATATTATATAATGTAGTGTTCTATTGTTTTAATAAAAATAACACTATTGCTTAAATTAGAGTTCCTACAACAATAAAAATCGTGTATTCTAACATTGAAGGATGATGACACCATAGTTTACCAATTATTCCATATTATATGATTTCATTGTTGGATACATACTAAAAAATATTTATTATGTACTATTATAATGTAAAAAATGACAGTTTATTATCTCAAATCACTATGAAATACCTATTAAATCATGATATTGGACGTACATTATAGGTCACGGTTATATGGAGTACCTAAAAAACATATAATGTGTTTGGGACATTAAAAATTTGAATTGATGACACTATTAACAGGACCTATATATCTATATAATTATACATAATGAATAAACAAATTAAATTAATATCAATAATAAATAGGTCACCATTAGATAAAGATTCAAAATGAAATATTAATTTTGGTTTCCTCTTTACGGTGCCTTTGAAACTCCACATACTAGAACCTCTATGCTGTTATGCAAGGCCATTTACCTAACCCAACATCACTAGTGGGTAGTAGGTTCTGTATCCTTTGATCCTTCTGTGATTTTTCATATCAACTACAGAATGATTTTCGAGAAGGAAGAGAGGTATGAAATATTTATAATTAGTCCATTCATATCCTTTTTTTTATCACTTTCCCTATCTGTTATAAATATTTTCTGAACCCTACTCATGAAAATTGTTGATTTATTTCACCTATTTGAAATCATATAGTGTTCCAAGAGAGTATAGAAGAGAATGATTTGATGGTAGTGGTACCAGACCCACCCATAGTACCCCTCATAAGTAAATGTGGAATAATTTATTTTTCAGATCATTTCATATTTATGAATTAAATAGTGTTTTTACATTAACTATGATGTTATCTTTTATATCATTATCGAATGCAATAACTAGTTTCTCTAAAATATTATGTTTCACACAAGACAAACTTATACAAAAAAAATATACAATATTATTATTATTATTTTAATATAATAGTTATCTCCTAGCTATTGGAATGAACGGAATGAAAATTTTAAATTGAATTATGATAATAATGTTTACATTTTTTATACAATGATTCATTTGTAACCACATTATCCTGATATGAAACTAAAAAATAATTGAATATAAATAATGTATTTTTAGGAATTTTTTTTAAATGTTATCAATTCTGTTTAAAAAATAATAAAATCATAATTTTTAGATTATATTAGCTAAATGTAAATTCAATGTGACGTTTGAAATTCATCCTATGTATGTTCTAGACATGATATAATAAAAATCTCAATTTTATGGATAAAATATTATTTTTCTAAAAATGCAGCGTTACCACCAATTAAGAGAGAAAAACTTTTTAATTGGATAAAATTTATTTTTCTAAAAATTCAACCTATGTATGTTCTAGACATGATATAATAAAAAATTCTATTTTAATGATAAATGATTATTTATCTAAAAATGCATATTTTCCACCAATTAATAGAGAAACCATTTTTAACATAGGTTGAAATTTTGGTATTTTTCCGATAAAATTCATATTTTAATAAACAGTGAAAAATACTACATTATAATTCATAACTTCCATTCTAAACTAACATGTTTATATAGTGAGGTTATCCTTATAATTGGTTTTAAATTTAAATTAGATTATTATTTTATCATTTTAGCCAATGTTTTTCATTGGAATTAATTGTACATTTAAATTTCATATAAAAAGTTTTAATTTTTTTGGTTTTTACATTTTAAACATGTTTTCTCGATCAGTAAACATGATTAGTATTATAACTAATTTTGCAGATTTTTTGAGTTAAATTTTTAAAAACATATATACATGGTTATAATTAGTATGAAAAATGTGATCTTATAAGTTTAAAATAATTTTAGTGAATATTAACATTATTATTTTATTTACCATGTTTATAAGGTAAATCAGGTTAATAATTGTAAAAATAATATTATAATAATATAAAAAATACCCTAAAACTTGTCATAATATTATTTTATGAGATATATCCTACCAAGAATACCCTTTGGAAAACTATTTGTCATTTGGAAGCCATTTGGTTGTGGTTATGACATTTATAACAATTAATTTCATGTAAATTTAAAATTATCATAAACATTACTCTTATTACTAAATAAATTTTAATATGGGGTTATATAAGTGATAACTTGTACTATAAAAAGTACATAGAAAGATAAAAATATTTTCTATATCATGTTATTTTATTTATTATATTTATACATTTAATAATAAAATACAATTATGACACAATGATAATGCAGTGATTGCTTTATTAATGAATGAATCAAATAAATGATATTATAAATATTAAAATAAATATTATATGGAATAATTTATTCCATAATATAATTCTATAGGTTAATATGAGATGTTTTAAGACTATTAAATGATTTTTTGTCCTTATATTTCTATTTTTATTTTGTTTAAATTTAATAATTTTAAAAGTCTCAAAATTGACATAATAGATATTTTATAAAAATAATAATTTATTAAATTATTTAAAAATACAAAAAATCATTGAAAATACCAAAGTAAATATGATAAGGTCTAAAATTTTATTATGTGACCACCTATGGGAAATTTATCCCCTTTGTGTAAAATTTATCTTCTTAATTTTATAATATTTTTACCAAAATTAAAAATAAAATATAATAATTAAGGGTATATAGGATAAAATATGTTTAAAAAAAATACACATATAAATATTATTGTATGGGATTATTTCCAACTAGAATAATATTATCATATACATATCTCATTTTAGAAGCATTTAGATTTAAAAAATAATTTATATTAATTTAATAATTTAAGAGTTTCTGAGGGTTCTCCTCCCGTACCCTATAAACACTTCAATAAATAATTGGTTTAGCAAAAAACTGACCAAATAAAATCCTTCAATCTCTCACCTCATCCTCTAATCCTTTTATAGGGAAGAAATACTCCCATGGAAACAGTTTTTATAAAACCTAATAATGATTTTTGATTAATAGGTAACTCCTTGCCTCATGATTTTTAGTTTTTTTCCATTATCCACTCCATATATTCTTATTATTATATGGTTACATAACAAAAATCATGTTCTTAGTATTATAAGATTTTTTTTCTATGATTTTTATCTACACTTAGACACATCTTCATTTAATGTGTAACAAACATAGTTTTTCTATGTTCGACGAATTACAACCTCAGGAAGCAATTATTGTTATATTTTTCCCTAACACCTATAATGGTGGCCATTATAATGTAATCTATATTTATAAATTATATATATTATATATTTATTGTGTTTATTATTTTTAAATGTTTATTTATATTACACATCCAATCGATACATATTGTGTAAAGACAATAATTTTATTTGATGAAGTGTGGATTACATCCCCATCAAGTGGTATGACTCATTTATGCCATACATGAACTTAAAAATGATTGTATTAATATACCAAGGTAATATATTTAACATATATGTTATAGATGAATTATAATATACATATTTATCATTTAGTTTCCATTCTTTTAATATAAAAATGAAATGAATGTAGTGTTCATGTGTATATATGACCTACCGTCTCCATTAATGGTGCACATCATTATTAATCTCTAATATTTGTAATTTTATAAATAAATATATTCTGAGAATATAAGAAAATTATTTTATGAGTATTATTATGTTGATTATATACTTATGATCACATGGATAATATACATAATAACAAGTTCAATATCCACTCAAGTACCGAACATTGACAAAACATCCGATATAAACTTAAATAATTATGTAATATTTATAACAGGTTAATAAGTGATATAACATGAATAATAATTTTAAGAAATGTTTTGATGAAAATATAAATTAACCTATGTTTAATATACTGTATGAAAAATAATTAATGAGACATGTCAGACTCTAAGCAAGGGACTTCATCTCAATCTCCTTTCATTAAGGAATATTTTGATAATATACACTAACTACTTTTAATCACTGTATAATAAACCACATTGACTTTTAATTTCATTCAACGGTTTTCAAACGAAATCTTTTTTATTGAAGCAATTTTCTACATGAAAAAAGTGAATTTTTTAATGTATGTGATGAAAATGAATTCTCCCCCTCCGTAACTATTATTTTATATTGGATACCTTTATAAGCCTTAATTTTTTTGTATGGAAAAAACCAAAACCCCTTTATCACTTTTTTGGTATTTTGGAATTGAAATTGGATTGACTATTTAAATATCTTGAAATTATTTCATGTTATTGAAGATGAAATTTTATGAGTGAAATATTGATAATTATGATGTTTTATATGTTAGGATTATATAATGGTACTTAGACAACTGACGGGTGGTTACGTGGTAATCTAAAGGGAGATAAAATGCTTCCCTTTCAACCTCAACATGGTTAAAGGTACTAAAATATTTGATAAGTCTTCCAGAAACCTCTCATAGTATCCTAGAAATCCATGAAAACTCTTCACCTCAAAAACTCTCTTTATTGGATACCAAGAAAGTGCTTCATTGAACTATTATAGGTCAATGGATATACCATGATCGGAAATGACATTCCCCATGAGGTGAACATCCTGAATCCCAAAATATCAGTTAGAAGGTGTCCTATAATGATGGTTATTTAACAAAATCTCCAACCATTTACATGTTCCATTTATACACATCCTCTGATGCAGATTATATTAGAACCTCATCATCAAATACAATAAAAACATGTCCAGGTATGAATGGAAGGTCTAATTCATTAAAAACATATTCATAGTTGTGACATTCAACACTCCAAAAAGAATTCCTAGGAACTCATAGTGTCTGTAGACACATCATAATTCCACCTTTAGAATATTATCATTGTAAACTTATTGTACCACGTTTGATGGACAAGGAAGTTATAAGAGTTCATTTTTTAAAGTGTGTTTTAATTTGTAGTCAAAATGTATAAATCAATTCACATTGTAAAAGATAATAAAATATTTTGTATTCTATGCATAATTTTATTTTAAAAATATCATATGTTTTTGGAGTAAATGTGATACAGGCCTAATGAAGAAATGGGGAAGAAAAGTTTTTTCCAATTGGATAGATGTTTTATTTGAAGTAAGTATTGTTCTGAAAGATATGTAAGTTAAAATACATTCCTCAAAAAATATAATAATTCTAAATGTAATTTATAAATTACTATATATCATGACATAGAATGTTCATGATTAATGAAGCTAATTTGTTGAATAAGATATGTGATAGTGATGTAGAATGGTTGTTCTTTCCCATGAAAATTTCATAGGAGGTGTTATTTCTCAGTGTTTGAAAATACATTAGGCCTCAAAATGAGGGTTTTATTTATTTTGGATGTGGAATACTTCCATGAATAGGAGTCCACGTAGCATGGTTTGTGGAGTATGAAGTAAAGATTTCAGACCATATTGGTTGTATGTGGAGTGCTGATGGAAAATAAATAAAGTAGTTCTATATAGTAGTGATATGTAAAATATGAACCATAATATGTGTACATTATAAAGAAAGTAATTCAAGAGAGGATACTAGTTCATGTGAGGATTATTATACACATTATAATTGAAGAATGCAATAAAGGAGGCCATTTTTGGAATGGATTTGGAGCTCTGTTTTTCGATTGAATCATCCACCGTGAAAGAATAAATGTGGTATGCAGACCACCTTGCAAAATTAATTTGTTGGATTCGAATGGTACGTGGAGAAGGTTGTACAACATTGATGTTTTGGGTAAAATTAATTATAAAATTATTTGGATTTGTTTTTCTATATAAATAATCCTACTTGAATCATTAAAAAATATCGATTTTCATAAGATAACTTTGCTCTGAGGAAGAATTTGCCTATGTTCGGATGAGTTTGGGTGGAATATTCTCCAAAGGATGAAGCGGTCCATATAAGTGGAGAAAATCCATATAATAATAAATAGGTTTTGGAAGAGAATATGGTCTATATAAGACAAAATTCATCAAAGAATAGTATATTGTCTGTAGAAGAATAAAAGGTTCACTGAATAGGAGACAGTCTGTGGAAGAGGAGATCATGCGTAAAGAAGGTAGTAGTCCATAGAAGGTCAAGAATCAAGTGAATTAAAGGTCTTCCATAGATTATGGATAGTTTTCGAAGCATTATATGTATTTAGGGAATATTCTATGCATATAGTAACTACCATTCACAGATAAAGAGGAGGTCGCCAAAAGGGATGGTTGTCTGGAATTCACTTGGCCCTATGGGGAAACATAGTTGGAAGAGGGTAAAAGAAGTTAACAATGGATGAATAATTGTTTGAAAATGTCTGAAAGAAATTACTACTAGCATTTAGTTGGGAAAGAGAATAAATATTTTGAAAGAACAATTGTTTTGGAAGTGGTCCAAAAAGAACCAAAAAATTATATTGCATAATTTTTTTTTCTATAATTAGCAGACACTCTATTGGATTATTTTCATAGTTCTACATGAGATAAATTGAATATTATACTCATTATATTACACCCAAGGGAATTGTTTTATAGTGTCTTTTTCCTGATAGGATTGTTTCTAAACCATACTAATAATGTAACTACTCTTGTTGATTAGTTAACCTTTTAAATTCTTGTGTTCCTATTAGCGTATTTTTAGATTGGGATCAGTTTGGGAAATAAGTATTTAAAATGATTAGAAGGTTGTTTCATAAGTAAAGAAACGTAAAAATTTATATCATTGATTCACCCCCTCCTACTCTCATTGATACTTTTATCCTAACTTGGAAAATTCAGAAACAATCATTTTGTAGAATTTAGACAACACATCAATATTTTAGATTCATCTCACACATCACTAATAGTCAAGTAGGTCATAAATCATCATAAAACGATACCTATAAATTATTGGAACACGTTTCAGGAGAATATAATCAGTGCATAGATGAACGATTCTTGATTCCCTTTTCATGAACAATACTAGAGATTTCTAAGGGGACACACATGACCAGATTAAACCCTTCTCTCAAATGTCCAATAACTATATCTGAAAATCTAAAAGATTTATAGTGGTCATAAAATATTCCCCATAATGTATAACTGCATTCATGGGATGCATGTCAATACAATACTCCATGTCCCACCACGTAGGGATTCCTACAACTTATTTGGGGAAGATGTGCATGAACAACTCCATACATAAAGGAATCCAGCACTATGAAGAGCATATTCCACACTTGGATATACTCGTTATCTAATGGTTGATGGGACATAGTGACTTTCTTGCATCACTCACATAACCTTCCATGAGAAATATCTCTCCCAAAAGGTTAATGTCATCCCATTAGTGTGAAGGCATCTGACACATCTGATGTGATTTTCAATTTGGGATCTGATCATAGACAACCAATCTATACACAAGAATATGTGATAGTATTCCATATTGATGTACAAAAGGTTCCATGTGAAATTCCATTCACCAAGAAATACCTTTCACTACTATCAGATAAGAGATACAAAATAACCATTCCATGTAGGAACCTCAAAACCATGTTGTTGTGATAACACATTAACTGGGAGATCCACCCCTCACACCAGGAGAACTGATATCAGGGAATTATTGGAACATGTATATAATAACACATAATAATGAGTATAAAACACCTCCATTGTACATCTAGACATCTCATGTGTCATGGGGACTAACGCCTACTGATCGAATAGTTTTCTCTATCCCTAATAACCATATCCCTGATCCTAACATGGGTCCCTTATTGGTGGTGGTGGTTGATGGATCTCATAGTGTATTACACCTCCCATAGCTACTCTTTCTTTATCAAATCGACCTCCCTATATACTGCCTTTTTCTCCACTAGGTATTTCTGATCATGGAACTACCTCTACCATGGTGGTCTGGAAGCTATCTGCATGTTCTTCTTAGCCAGTTCGGTCTAGAAGTCATGTGCCAGGTCACCCCACACATAAAAAGTGCTACACCACCCCACTCTAGGCTAGTTGGTCATTTATGTTTTCTTTAACTACATGGATGAGTCTAATAATAGAGATTTCTCATTCATTGTGATCCCAACCTATGGAACATATTAGATTTTGTAGATGACTCAACCCTATAATGCCTACTACCAACTCTAGCTTCATGGAATCCCTATAATAAGAATATCTCTACCACCACCTCCCTCTCCAACACCCTTTCCTGGGATGGGATTCAATAGGACACCATGGCAGAACAAATATCTCTATATATCCCTTCTAAAAAATTTATTCTCAAAATATTCCTGACTATATCATGTCAAGGGAGTTCTGTGTAAGGTCTCTAAACATTTTTTTGTACTCAAGAACTATAATCACTCCTAATAGAAACAATAGAATCTCCTGAATCCAAAATGAGAGGAAAATGGAGTAGTAATACTCTTCATAGAATAGTTGCTAGAATTTGGTTAAAAAGAGTATTGAATCATTGAGCATCATGTTAACGAGACTCCACCACTGCCCAGATACTCTGTGGAAAAGTCTAGATTCTATCACAACCATCTGATCTTTCAGAATCCGGAAGATGCTGATGGTGCGAACAACCAACTCCAGAAAATCCAAAATTTTCTAAGGATCTGGCTAGTCATTGAACTTTAGGGGCCTATGGTTCAATAAATCATGGATTGTACTATGCCTTCATGAATCCTCAACCTTACTTGCTGGGATGTTCTTCTTCTCAATATGTATAGGTGATACTACCTACCTACCTATATGAATAATTTCATGGCATAGGCTCTATACTTAGTGTTCATCACTCAAAAAATCCCCATCATGATACAAAACTAATATCCTTTTTGAATATTAGTGTGATGGAATCCTGAATATTTAATCAAGATATACCATAATTAGGTTCCCATATATATATATATATATATATATATATATATATATATGGGTTGATAAATAGAGGATAGTAAAAGACTCAATCACGTGTGATTCATGTACCACTGATCCTTTTAACCAATTTCTCAATGATCTGAGTCAATAAGAAGATAGTTATAGTCCATGAGAATTGATATGTCCACCTTCATGGCCATGACTAGGTTCCCTATAATTAAATCCACACATGAGAACATTTGATATTTTTCCCAAAATCAAAAACAAATACTCATAAGGGGACTACAACAAACCCCATCCCAAGGATTGAAAAACATATTATACCAGTATTTCTTGACCTGAACCTAACTGATGCTTAAGCCACAAATACTTGAAAAATGGGTCCATAGGCCATGGGATGGCGACCATTACAAAATTCGTAACTGGCATGGGGGTTCATTTTTCTAAGTACCTATATGAACACAAAAATCCATATGGATGTATAGTTATAAAATAATAATTGTAAAAGATGAAAAATTCTTATAAAAAACAATAATGTAAAATCTATGCAAAATAAAAATTTATATTAGTGAAAACTAAAAAATAAAGGGAAAAAATTCATTCCCAACAAGAAATATGTGTCAAACTAAAAAAATAAAAAGTAAAATATTGAGGTATTTGAGATCCTAGTCTTTAATATACGACCACCGTAAATGATATAATGTACTAGGAATCCCTAAGAACCTATATATTCACATACTATTGGGAACAATCTCCTATAATAAGATCTATTCTCTTCTGTGACTGGGGGTTCTACTCTGCAAGTATCCATAGAGGACCCAAGCCTGAACTTATAGAGGGTTCAACTCTATTGTCATGATTTTTAACGCCCTTTATGATATAGGGGTTTCATGTGGATGATATATGACCCATAAAAACACTAATGAGGGGTTCCACATGATATTTTGGTTACCCATGACTAGATATAACCAGGGTTCCACTCAATAGGTAGAGGACCCATGCCCAAGATGATGGGATTTATAGACAATAGGTAGAGGACCAACACCTTGGTGTGACAGAGGGTTAAAATATGGTCATCAATGACCCATCCGTTATACAATAGGGGGTTCTCTCATTATGTAGATTACATGAGCCCAGTCTAATGGGGATTTACAGTAAATGGGAAGCCTCTAGTGATCATGCCTAATCACTTTCATCATTGGGAATCTTGTAAATAATTACCATGACAAAAAAATTTACATCATAGCCAAAAATAAACCAAAAGGATTCCATCATCTTCTTTGTAGAAAAACACTCTGGATAGGCTAGTCTTTAGGGAAAATGTGAGATCAAATAAAGGAGATACTGAAGATTGAATATTTCATAAAAGGAGCCAAGGGGTCAATAGTGTGTCAGGGGAACCACATGGAATGTTTTCCCTCTCCATCACAAGGTCTTGTCCATGTATGTAAACAACTCACCAACCATGTAGGGATACACAACGTTTATTAGATGTACATGGCTAGACCATGCCACTTCAGGTTGCGCTCATGTACTTGTTCATCTCTATGTATCACATTTTGTGTCTATTTATTTTATTATATTGCATGCCTCTTGACATTGTGGTCCACTGATGTGTCTGACCATTCCTCAGAAATGTGGAAATTTCAATTTATTGTGGTATAGAAACATGTTATTGGACTTGTAATTCCACATGTCTCTCTACCTTTGTGCTACTCCACATGGCTCAACCAACATTGGAATTAGGTAAATGGTGGGTATGGATTCAGTATGTTGTTCTATCCTTATAAATTCTGAAAACCCAATATATACAGGATGTGTGTTTAACAGAATAAAGATTGTGTAGTCACATTTTTCTCTGATTTGATGATACACATTACATGCTACGAAACTGTTCATCTATAGTCTATTTTAGCCATGTATCTACCTATAATTAGTGGATCTATATCTATCTAAAATATTAGCTCCATTTAGTGTCTAGAAAACTAATTTATCAAGTTGGGTACACACCATATCTCACCACACATGCTCAGGTCCTTTGGTCATTGATGATTTGATTTCTGATCATCAAAAATATCACCCACAACACACAATCTAACAAAAAAATCATTGTTTTTTTGATATATTCATCACAAATAAAATTTTCATGATACTATGTGTACTATTGAAAATAACAATACCATAAAAATTACAACCAATACCGCAAACTATAATCAGTTAATAAGGGATATGAAATTGTTAGAGGAAGGTACAATAATAGATGTTTAACCATATTTGGGAAATTTTTCTTATTAAACAATCATGAATATTTTATCAAGCCAAGAAAATGATAATAACCAATTAAATCCTGACATTTGTGTGCATGCAATGGCCCCAATTGTCATAGATCAAAGGAGGGGATTGATCTTCTCAATAAATTTATTTAAAAAGTGTATAATCCCGAAAATTTTGTGTCATACCTAGATATTTGATCTTTCTTCATCTAATAAGGTTATTTTTTAAATGATCAAAAGTTTTATTGTGTTTTTTTGACTCTGATCTACTCTAATTTGGAAATTCTTCATCGTCTATGGTTATTTTTCTAATAGATGGATAGATGGAGAATCCCTTTACTGTCCATGGTGTATGAGACTAACCCTAAAATAATCTCAATAGAGGCATTTTTAATGAAATGTATAATTATTTAATTCTATTAATTTAAAAATTTAAATAATTCACTTAACTAAATGCCAATTGGTAGGATATTTAGTGCCTCATGTCAACCTATTTTAGGTCCCTTATATGGTAAAAACACATGGCCGACTCAACCATTGTCTAAAAAAATTATCTAAAATTCCATTTAATAATTATCTATTTTTCTTTAATTAAATGCATGTGTGCGATATAATTTATATTCCATATTTTGATAAAATTAGTTTTTGGGTACTGGGCCCTGATGCCTCTTGTAGTCTCATATACATGGTCTGAAAAAATATTGTAGAAGTATTCAAAAGACTTAGGAGGAAAAATTATTATGTATAGTTAGCGATAAATATTCTTATCTATGAAATAATTATATATAACCTGATTCAGGACCCATCAATCATGATGTTATCTTATATAAGATTAAATCAAGAAGAATAAAATGAGTGTTTCTTCTTCTATATTGGAATAATGTTAAATGTTTTCAACCATAATGTAGTTACCGTCCTTGAAGGAAATAATTTTCATTTAGAGAAAATAATAATTTGTTACTATTTCAGATCCTTGGCCAGGGAATATTATCCTAAAACATCTAAACAACCAATACAGATATTAAATGTGGGGATTTGATGGAAAGAGATTATTTATATTGTGATTCAGATTTCAAATTGCATAAATTCATTAGGAAGATAACTTTCCAATCACATTATCAATATGGTAATTTCAATAAAAACTACTAATGTTATGTGGGAAACCCTCTCATGATCAATCATTGGGTTTCAATAGATAATGAGGCCATGTTATAGATTATATAGAACAAGTATTAATATTTTAAAATGTATTCAAATGAATTAATTAATTAATTTTTCAATTGAAAAAAAAAATTCTTAATGATTATATACTGTATCTTAATGAAGATCTCAATGAATATTTTTTAAAGAGTATAATTTGATGATTCCCTCGATGATTAAATGAATTATTTTTTCTTCCAGAAGAAAATAAACTAAATTAAATTTCCCTTAATATCATTCAATGAATATTGGGGACTTATGGGATGAGAAATAATGAAACTTTTCCAATAATAAATGATATATATAAGGAAGATGGTCTTAATTTCATGAAGTATCTCTGAATCATGGAAATTTAAGAATTTGATCAAGTTGATGAGGTAATGTTATTATTGTCTTATTAAACATAAAATGGGAATATTTATATTAATGGTTAATATTCTCCCAGACTATTTCTAGTGTGGAATGGATGTACATCATGAGGCTAAATGCCACAAAAACATTCCAGAATATTATGAGGAATTCAAAAAACACATGATGGTGAAAAATTAAGGATTATAGGATTTAAAATGTATGTCCATGAAAATAAGAATTATTCTATCTACACAAGAAGTTATATCTAAACAATGTGATATTTAGGAATATGAAAAATGTAAAGATGAACATTTACAAATGGCTATTTCAAATAATTACAGTATTAGTGATAGTGATGATGAGACTGAATAAGTTATTGGAACGGGTGATTTGAAGGATGAACATAATGAAGCCATTGGAGAGCATGAATGTTGTAGATAAAAGACTAATTAGTAAAATTAAGTGGTGAATGGTCTTTATGATCATCCTAAAGAAATATTAACATAAGATTCCAAATGTACAACCTAAAATTGAAAAAATCACATCTTGATGCTTAGTAAATCAATGGAATGTTGTTAAATCTATGATAAAAATTAATAAACAAATGTAGATAATATATATTTATCATAAGAAAATTAACAACATAGTAAATTTAATTGAGGATATGGAAGGAAAATTTTGGAATTTGTGACAGATATTTGAAGATCAGAAATAACCATTTTGGCCATTAATATTGAAAAACTCACTAGGATCATCATCTTTTCAAGACAATGGGATTTTTTATTTGGATAGAATTCACACACCTAAATTATTAGTTATTAAAAAATAAATGTATGGTATTTTTTGTTTCAAAACCACAATTGCTAAATCATTGGACGAAGTTAAATCCTTACCACACTATAATGCAAAAAAATTATATGGTTAAGGATCACTCATTCACATCAAGTGTTAGATGTAATTATATGAAATTTTAGGACACATGTATCATGTGTGATCTATTTATCATAGGTTAATCTATGTGAACCATTATCCAAAAAATTAATTATGAATTTATGATTATTCTATTCCATTTGAAACATATTGTTTTCATTGGGAAGGCTCTGGGAATAACTCAATCTATTAAAATTTTTTATTTAAAAAAATGTCATCTAAATCCCATCATATGTGACATCATGGAATGGGGTTCTATTAAAAGGTTCCACACTCCTGGATTTCACATGGTCTTAAGATAACCTCCCTATACCGTAGAGCCCACATACTACTAGAAAGTGCCTAGGTTGTGTCTATTGTGAGAGAATTCCATCATTTCAAGAGTGGATCACAACGAATAACAAACACTTGATAAATATTAGAAACACGATATGAAATAAATATTACTAACCACAAAAATAAGGATTAACATCTAAATAGTAAACATAATTAGAATATATAAATTTTTAATATACATAATGATGATAATTTATGCAATGTATCTAAAAATAGTTTAATAGGTATACGTGGAAGCATGTAATACCTACTATACACAAGATGAATAAATGGGATAAAAACAATCCAATTATCCCAATAACATTACCGGTCACCGGCTACCAAGTTCTATCATATGAAACCAATCAAGATCAGGTGTACAAATAAGTAAAATTCCCATTATAAACGTATATATATATAATCATATTCAGTACCAAAAATTTCACATATAGGGATTGAAATTATGTTGATTAGGCCACCACCAAGGAAATATTTACCATTCAGTCATTTAAATATAAACTGAAATAGTGTGAATGTTTATAATAAATTAAATATATTACAAAATTATAAACACCCCAACACATTCTTCATCCTTAGACAGTGCCTTAACATAAAATCATTTAATTATTTATGTTCTATTTTATTATGAGTGATGTAAGTGGATCCATGGTACGTCTGAGGAATTACTTAATAATTTTAAATATAATAACATAGGATCTGAAGTAATAACCATGGAGTAATTGATGATGCTAATAACGACGGGGATACATAGTAATAACCAAGTAATTATTTACCTCAGGGATCTAGCCAACATAGTAATAACATGTATCCTGGATAAAGTGGTCAGTTTTTACTCCAAGGGGCATCACCCAAGGCATTCCAAAATAAAATTTTCTCACTGCACCCAAGGATATCATCCAAGGAAAACAAAAGATAATTATGACGATGCCTAATGGGTTGTATCTATGGTGCAATGTGTCACAAGAAATCATGTTCGATCCAAGGAGTGTATCGAAAAAATCTGAATATCTTAAAGATAGTAAAGTGATCCTACAACACCATTCTATGAATCCATTAGTAGGTAAGGACCACATAACATGGTGGGTATCTCCCTTAGAAACCATCTCATTGAATCAGAATTCTGTCTTCTTAGTGCCTTAGTTATTCACTCTAGATTCCATGATTGGATCAATTCTCACCACTCATATATAGTTGAAAATGACCGTATGCAATAGGAACATTATTCATTATTTAATATTTAATTTCATTCATATGATACCCATTATTTTTAAAATTCAATTTGTTCATTTTGGTGCCTTTCATACCATGTGATGAGGCTAAATAAGGCATGGAACCATCATGTGGTTCATTCATTTACATTTAATAAACAAGATAATGTGGTGTAAATACATGAAACCATAATTAATTAAAATATATTTAATTAGGATAAGTGATATATACAAATATAATTTCCATTCAAAATTTTAATAGTTCGATAATTAATTAGAACATAAACTTTATGGGGTCGAGTGATACCACTACATGCGCTAATCATTTAAGAACTAATTATTCCTTAATTATATAAGAACAATTACCTTATCATGGTCATGTACCAATTAAAAACTAAATAAATAAATAATAAAACCCACACCTTTGATAACTAGAATTTTGGTTAAAACCAGTAATGATGAGATTATCATATTTAGAAAGTGTTCTAGAATATGAACATAATGATTATAATAAAGGAGTTTGAATTTCATAAGAAGAACTAGGTGAAACCGGCATGCACATAATGATAAATGTTTATAAAATGTTGAGATATGATGGATTATTCATTACCATCCTTTTTTGATACTATAAAACTCTCCTTTTATAGTATCAACCCATATTTTGGCCAGGATATTAATAAAAGGGATTAAAAAATAAATGCCCTAAAAATAGGGCATAGGAACCTAAATCAAAATAGTTTGTTGAGGGACTAAAAAAAACCTATGTTTATTGAATGAATAAATTCCCAATGGATATCCAATGTGATGAATGATGATCAAATATATGGTTAGGAAATTAATTGAGATAAAAAACAATAAATAGGGAAGTTTGAAAGATCCAATGAGATGAAACCTGCTCTATAGATCCATTGGAGGATAAATCCGTGGGGGTAAGTTTAAAATAAATATATGGTAAAAATAGTAAATTATCCAATGACATAAATTTTCCCATAGTTATGTCACAAAATTGGCCAAACCCTACACCAAATGTTCACCTACAACTGCTTAAGGAGGGACCATGCATGGTCCAAGAATAAGGATAGGCTAACAATGTTTATACCTTACAACACGCTTCTGAAAAATATTGAAGAGGTACTGACACAATTATATAGTCCTGGACCTAGAGTTTCGGAGGACTATGATTTATACCATTCCCCTTTTTCAGTGCTCCAAATATTTTAGAAACTATGCAGGCTGGATCACATGGTTTCTACTAACTGTGATTCCCATTTCTTTTCCCCATCACTGCAAATTCACCTAACACACCTGAATCATCCATGAACTCAAAATGGCACTCACATTATATCAAAAACAATTATTATTACTAATTTTAATGGATCAGTATCAATAAGAAAATATGGGTTCTTAATTTCTAAAATTTATAAATGAATCATTCCCTGACTACACGTTCTTATGGTGAAGAAAAATTTTCTGAGAAGAACTAGAGAGACTGAGAACATACATCATCCCCATTATTCCAAGTATAATACAATGCCTATCCATTCCAAAATAACACCCTTAGTAAATGGATAAAATGGACTCAGAGACCATTCATTCTTCAATCTATGATTTTTATATGATACTGCTCAAAAGAAACATCAACATTCATCTTGATCTCCACATGATCAAAAGTATGAGTTTTTTTGAGATTATAATTGAACTTATATGAAAAATGGAATATTTAATCCATGGAATTATACCCGTGTGGTAATATAAATAGATAGTGTATTGTCATGACTCTCTCCAATATTTCAATAGGTCAAATAAATGTGGCAATAACGTCCCTTGACTTTTTATTTATCTATTCCCAATCCTAGTAAATGGCTATAGGAAAACATGGTTCTTAACCTCAAACTTCAGAGGCAATTGGCAGTGATCAACATAATACTTCTTTTTAGACTTGGTTGTACAAATATGCTTTCTGATTAGATTATCTACCTCTATTGTATCCTACATGAGATGAGAACATTATAGATAAACCACACTTGGCTCTAACTAGCCCATGGTTGAAAACATTACATACCATAAAATGAACCATAAGGAGCCATCATATTTTTCACCAAATAGATATTATTTTAGGAGAAATACATTAATTGAATATTTTCTACTAAATATGTTCTGAATATAAGTTAGCATAACTTGAGCATGTCGTCTAAAAATTGTATCATGTATTTAGACTGGCCATCGGTTTGAGGGTGAAAGGTTCTGCTAATGGGCACTTATGTACCCATATCTCTCTATAACCCCTACCATAACCTCATTGTGAAATTACCATCCCTATATGAAATGATAGTATATGGGACCCATTATATCCATATAATATCATGCACATATATTCTTTCCATCACATCAACTAAGAAATTCTCTTAGATTTGAAGGATGTGAGATACCTTCACCAGTAAGTCCATATAAACACAAATTACATCACTAGCTCAAGGAAACTTTGGTATGATGACTAAAAATTCCATTAAAACATCCTTTGATTTCCATTATATGACTATAAGCATATTTAAAAACCATATATGTCATTGGTGATCTTTCTTCACTTGTTGATAGATGGAATGACTCGTCAAAAAGCATACTATCTGGTATTTTTTCCAAAAACACTTATAATGGCATCAAAAATATCAACACATATTGGTGAGTACAAGTTGACCACACTTTTAGAAGCTTGTAAATTTTTAATGGGTTATTCTATCATATATTAAGGAATGATACATACCCACATATATTTAGGATATCATCTCCATCAACATACCAATATAATAGTGGGTCCTCATTAGATAACCAAGCCTTCTGGGTCAAATAATTGTCTACTCTATACACTCTCAAATAGTGAAGTGGTAACTATAATTTATGAAAGATAAAACTAGTCATGACTATCATGAAAGTCTATATGTATCTTATAAAATATTTCTATCAATTTATTTTCATCACTAGAGTTTTATATGGCATGCGCCAGATTTTTTTGACTTCGAGCATCCGCAATTTCATTGTTGTTTCTAGGAATATACAAAAGCTCATAAGTGAAGGATATAAGGTAATAAACCCAAATTAGTTTTTTTAATTAATTTAATGCTATGTAAATATATATTTTATGATCTTATGGTTTCTATAATCCAAAACGTTATCACCCATCAGATAGTGTATCCAGACACATAAGGAATGGGTTGTTGCTTCCAGCACAAGGTCATGTGTCGGGTAATTACTATCATGGGGTATCAAGAGTTTATATTTTTAAATGAATAATTTGTTCCTCGGTATCAAAACTACACCATTTATTATTCAATATTCATCACAAAACACTATATTTTTTATGTCATGCTCAAAGAGAATCATAATTGCTGATGAAATAGGCCTTCCTTAAACTCCTGATATGCATTCTCAAATGATAATCACAAATGGAAACTGAAAACTTTTAGTTTAAGACACATAATAGTTGAATAATTGTGTCATAATTCCAATGTAAAACATCTGTAATATCCCACCATCCTCGTGAATCCTTGTATATCAAACACGAAAATGGGATACTACTAGGAAACCATTGTACTCAACTTCTCTAGGTCAACTAATACTCCATATTTCAAGATAATATGACTCAAAATGAGAATAGTTTCAATTAAAGTGGAACATAAAAAGATCATTGTATAACTGATTCCCTTTTAGAGTATTCAAAATGACATCAATGTGTTGAGAATATTCTCTACGAGTATAATAATACACCAAAATTTCATCCACCAAGACCACAACTACGGAATCCATATAGAGGTGGAATAGAATATTAATCTATTCCATGAAAAGGACTGAACATTAGATTGAATGAATGATACAATTAGATACTCATATACTCCATTAAAAATGTGAAAATCTATAAAATGTCTATATGAAGGATATAATTTAACTTGATGATAGCATGATACCATGTTTTCCTTGAATAATTCCATATTTCCTAAAAGATAGACAAAGATCTCATCTACGCGGAAAGTTGATACCATTTCCTAACCATAATTTGTTCCAACCATTTGTAATCCAAATTTATTATAAGGTTACCATATTCCTTCTTTGTGAAAATAATAGGTGAATCCCAAGAAGATGTTTTGGGTTCAGAAAACCTTTAGATACCAGATACTCGAACTATTTCTTATGATCATGGATCTCAGTATGTATCATCATGTACTATAGAATAAAAATTATGTATGCTCCTTGAATAATATGAATCATGAACTATAACTCACTCTCTGGAGGAAATCCAATAAAATTATTAATAAATATGTCCCAAAACAGAACTACTATTAGAGGAAACTCAACTAGATATGAATCTAGATCCTCTATGAAGATACAATAAATATGGTCGGTCACTCCACCTTGGACATGATTCTCCAATCCATCTCAACTGGCCTAGATATCCGATATCCTTTTTAGAAATAACTACTGCACTCTAGTTAGGTAAAATATACCATGCGGTGATAGAAGTACACATAGGTGTGATAGGGAACCAACCAGTCGATCCCAAGAATGACATTGAATCTCGTCATCATGAGGAATGGGATGTCACATAATCAATGAAAACATCCTACCTCAAGGGTAAATCCCTGTATTTTGGTATTCCTTCGGGCCTCACTCCTAATGGTGAATTCAAGATCATCACACCGAAATAAGTGTGGACACTCATTCTAAGACATTACACATGATATAAGAAAAATATAGTGATATAATATCTTCTTTCAAATAAATAATATATAATAGTAGAAGATTCTATAATAATAAACCATACATTACATGGTTATTCAATATGATCCTTAAGTAATAGTTATAAATAATGATGTTGGCCTAATCCATGGCCTTATGTTATAACCGGACTACCCGACGTAGGTACTATATACTATTTTTGA
Source organism: Viscum album (assembly GCA_963277665.1). Classification (NCBI taxonomy): domain Eukaryota; kingdom Viridiplantae; phylum Streptophyta; class Magnoliopsida; order Santalales; family Viscaceae; genus Viscum; species Viscum album. The sequence continues at coordinate 1,706,554,688 of OY728165.1, read as the reverse complement.
TGATTAAATGTTTAGATATCCCAACCATGACATCATCATACTCTTATCCTACCAATGAACCACTAACTCCCCACCTAAATAGGTTTAAAAATTCTTACCCCTAAAGGTGGATCCAGTGTAGAACCTCTTTCACTTGAACCAGAAGGAAGGGTCTGAAATAATATCTCATGATACCACATATGATTGCTTGATTGGCATTATAGAGGGTTTGTATCACACTAGGGATTCATACACCCCTTACTCCCACAATAATGGCATACAATAGACCTTCCAGTGCAGTTAATCAGACTACCTCTACTCTAATGAGAATTCTCAAGGCTATGCTTCAATCTACTTGGATAACTACTTGACTACCAATATATAGATACTTTCTGCCTAGAACAATATCCTTCCCTCTAGTTGTGAGTAGTGATTAGATCCTAGTTCATGATACCCTAACAAGTTTGTAGGTTAAAGACCTTCACCTAAGTATAGATGGTATAATTTAGCTTATCTTTAATAGTTCATGCGCAAGATTGATCATAACATATTCAAAGTGGTGAAAAGAACTATAACACAGTAAAAAAATCTTAATTATCCATGAATGACCTAGCACTATTACCTATTTGCATGGAATATTTGGTTTAGTTGGATCTCAGCATCTATGGAAATAAGTACGTGTAGATGGTAGACTAGAAGTAAGCACGGGCCATGACTTGATAGTGATCAGCCATGGTAATGACATCCCACCAATGATTGGCTGAATCAAGGAGTATCTAGATTGAAAGCATGGACCTCCTATTTTGAGGCATCTCTAGATGCTCAACTATAAATTGGTTTCCCTCTATCCAATACTCTACAACCTAGGGATTGTCCTCCCAGGAAAATATGGATGTATTTTTCGACTAGGACTCATGTTTCAGATCATCCATTGGTGGTGAAAGTCGTGGAGAACCCTATATTGAATGCATCATATGTATGAAACCCACATGAAGTTGAGAATTATTTCTTAGTTTATGTATATTAGATGGTGCATCAGGTTCCACTAGATGATATATTATTAGTATCTATGTGACCATCACCTCTGGAGTATGGTGGTATCAACCTTCCTCCCACATGACTTATAGACATATTATGAAAAATATCAACCAATTCCCATAACATACATCGTATCAACATTGAAGAGAATATATGATAACTAATAGAATAATCTTATATGAATAGTTGATCACTACAAAAGGTACTACCCAAATAACCTCCTACAAGGGAATGGTATTATAATTTATTCATATGTAATTAATTGTGGTACTAAAAAGTGAAAGGGTCATTCAGTCTTTGCCTCATAATTTTTTGTTAAATAATTAATTTTTATAAGACAATATTTACATTCGTAGTTTTCATTTTCTTATATAATTATTAAAATGTTATTAAAAAGATCACCATTACTCTTGAGTAAGGGCACACACACATTATCCCTAAAATTGAAACTCATTCAATTTCTATTTAACAACATCGAAATTCAGTCACATAAGATAAAAGGTTTTTTATGATGAATCAACTAAGTGAATTTACAATTCCATCCCATGAGGTACAATACACCTCACAAAAAAATATAAAAAAGTCAATCACAACGAAAGAGTAGCACATGTAACCAGATATACAATTCTTTCAAGGGTAGAAACATACTATTTAATATTCCACAATCAACCTATAAAGGAATACACTATTTATATTAATGTAGATTGTTTAAATAACTGATTCTCTTCCCTATAAAATATTTTTTTTCACAGGAATAAATAGAAAAAACATCTCTCGCTAAATAATCACAAGAAACACAAGATATGTAAAGAGTGAAATGCACATATTTGACACGACATATTCATGGAATAAGAATACTATGTTCTAGTAATGATGCAAGTAATAATGATCTCTTTCCCTCATCCCATTAAGACAATGATAAATATCAATAAGTAATATCAAATACCACCACTCATGTGAGTGTTCTAATGGTTAATGTAAATAAAATTTAATAAGATATAATAGAAAAATAAATTCCCATGCATATGCTACATCATATATACCCAAAAAATGGGTTAGATACTCCTAGAAAAGTTATATATACCAGTAACATTATGTTCCTAATCACTTTTATATTCTCTAACAAAATAATTTAAAAGGAAATAAAAAATATCTAATACTAGTTTGTACCATCACGTACTCGGGAGACCCTCGACGGTTCCTCGAGCCTGGTTTTCCAAATGGCCTCAATAATGGATCAACATACGCTAAAAGATGCTGAGATGTAGTGAGGGCATACTTTGTGTCTATTTGGAGAGTATTCCATCACTACCATATTATAATGTAATGGATAATAATTAATGGATAACTAGTGGAAGAATGAGAATAAATAAACATAATAGGCATCAGAAATAAAGATGAACAACCCATCACTAAGAAAATCAAAAGTGGATCTCAATCATATAAACAAGGATTATAATTTTTTTCATGTTGATACAAAAATTTTAAAATGGTATACATGGTACAATGTAATAAATTTTTAAATAAAAATAAAAAAGAAGACATAAACAATCCAATCATACAAAAACTGGCATAATCACATGCTACTAAGCTCCATCCAATGATATCAATAAATATAAGGAGTCCAAAGTAGACATACCCTTGTCAAGAACTATATATATACATTCATACCATGCTTGATCAATAGTCCTGATATTATGTTAGATAAATCATAGAATTCCACCACTAATGGTGTCTATATAAAAAATTATATGAAATATAATCTAAAACAAAGTGTATGTATATTTGAAAGTATATATAGTATAAAAAATTAATTACCCCAATATTAGCTTCAGCCTTAGCTTCCCTCAGAACATGAAGTCATTTAATTATTTTATTCTCTATTTTATAATGGGTGACATAAGAGGATACAAGGTATCACTATTGAATCCTATAATAATAATAATAATAATAATAATAGATGATCCAAGGTAATAACCAACATACCAGTGATAATGTCAATATTGAAGTGAATTAAATGTAGTAACCATGTCATCATTTACCTCATGGATCATGAATACATATTAATATCATGTATCCTAGCTAAAATAAGTCATAATGAAATATAACGGGAATCTCCCAAGGAATTACACTATAAATGACTTTAGCTGCATTCATGGATCTCATCAGATATACTATAGGATAGTCATGACTGTGCCTAATGGGGTGACTCCAAGTAACCACATTATTGAAGACATCATGCTGGATCCAATCTATGTATTCAAGGAATCCTGATACCTATAAGATAGTGAAGGGATCCCATGGTTTCATGCTAGGTATCCACTAGTATAGAATAACCAAGTTTCAAGGTCTATATCTCCCATGGATACATTCTCCTTAAATATAAATGGTGACCTATGACTGAACAAGGAAGTCCCTCAAGAATCCCAGACTAGATCAGGTCTGATCACTCATATAAAAACGAATATTTCCTTTATAAATAGTTACATTATATTTAATTCATTATTTAATTTATTCAATGTAATAGTCTTGCATTTTAATAAGTCAAACGGTTCATTATGTTTCCTTTCATAATATGTGAAATGTCTAAATAGATCATGAATCCATTTCATTTTATTTTAATTACATATTCATTTCTGAGGATCAATCTATTACCTTTCATAAAAAAGACTATTTGGGCTAAGGAAATGCAACCATATGTAATTAAACTATATATACTTATGCAAAGTGATATCTATAAATATATTTTCCATTAAACATTTTGATGATTTTCTATAATTTAATCACATAACATTATTTTCTTTAACAATTAATTGTACATTTTCAAAATAATTAATATTTAATTATCCACTAATGATATAATAAAAATTATGTTACCAAGGTCATGTCATAGAAAATAAACTAATGAAAAAAATAATAGAAAAATCTTTATTGGGAGGTTAGTGTTATCATTGTAACATCCAATGATATGATGATCATATAGATAAGGATATCTAAATTACAATCAATGAGTTATAATCATGGATTATAAATTAAATAATTAGTGTCTAGTGAAACCGACATGCATGTGATGTAAACAATTTTAAATGGGGGAGACGTGTGGAAATAATCAAAGATCACAAACCGAAACCCTATATAACTCTCCTAATATAATATCATCCCTTAGTTTGGAATTTTTCAAAAAAAATGGATGAATGGATCGACGCCCTGAAAATAGAGCGTATGAGACTATATCAAAATAATGACATCAGGGGAAACACAAATGAATAACTGAGCTAGATGAATGAATAAAATAAATATACATATCTGACATAATTAATGGGGATAAAATCTTTGATTTCACAATGAAATGATATTAAAAACTATGAAAATTTATGTGAGAGATATCCAACGTGAAGAAAAGATCTCTTTCTGTCTGTTATTAGTGAAAACAAATTAGGTGTATGTTAAAAGAGATATTGAGGGAAAATGATTAATTCAAAAAATAATTACAGGGACGCATGTTTTGGCCACATGATTGGGAAAAATTTGTTCCAACCATTCATGTCCAACAACATAAAGAGGGACCCATATAGTTCATTTGAAAAGTTTGACTAAACTTGAAAAATATGTATTGAATTCCTATAATAAATTTTTTACATTTATCGGCACCAGTGTGCGGCCCGAGTCACATAGTTCTGGTAGACTGTGCACCCTACCTTATCCCTCTCTCTATCCCTAATAATACTAGGGAAGCCATCTATATTGGATCACATGGTTTTAACTCACCATGTGGCCTAGTAATTTTCTATATTTGGTGGGGTTTCAGGCTCTAAACAATCCAAAGGCGCCCCTAAATTTTCCCTAAAATCAATGCATACTCACATTAATCCCAAAATTAATAATTATACTGAATATAAAAGGATCCATACCGGATAGGAAAATAAATTTCTTACAGTCGATTGAAATAAATCATCACTAATAAATTAAATATAAAGGTATATAGACAAATAAAATAATTACTTCGAAAAGTTATTAGACAAAAGAGATAATATTTATTGATACACACATTTCAAGAATATTGGTGATGAAATGTAAATTAGATAAAGCTTTTATTTTGGAAAATACATTTATTGAAATGAACATTTCATGTTTCTGGATTGTATACAGTATATTTACATCACATATGGCCAAAAATGAAGAATTCATTGTGAACGTCATTAAAAAATTGAATCATATGTTTATAGAGCGATGAGTGCCTCCATATTATTGGTTCCATAAAAGAAAAAATATGATGAAATTTAATCAATTGAACTAAAATTATCTCTGTTTATAGGATGATACAAAATATTAATAATTTCCTTCAATTCTATGAAAATGGACATGTGTTGGACATTTTTATGTATTATTTCACCATAATATCAGAGGATGGTTCAATGATTCATTATGGAAAAACAATCATAGAAAATCCGTATCCTATAACAGAATAAAATTTTATTATGTTTTATAAATTAGAAGAAAATAGATTATAGAATAAAAAACTAGGACATATGTGCCTAACCTCTCCAGAAAATTCGGTATGAAGTAATAGTGCTTGTGATTTTTCTTATCTCATGTACGATCAAACATACTGTTGTGATTTATGAAAAAAGTTAAGATTAATCGGAAGTCATTTACATCAAAGAGGAAGAAGGAATTAATTATTGATGAACTTGAATAGATTAAAGTTTGTAGTACAATTTTACCGAATGATATAGATTCTTGTTGGTCTTATTTGTTGTTTTTTGATGAGTATAGAAAAATATAATGGATTATTCACATCACAAATAATACTTAGGAACATAGTTGTATCATGATATATTACAGGATAAATGAAATGTTTTATAGTGTAAATTTATTAATGTTTTAGACCAAAAAGGGGACCAAATACCGAAAACATAATGTTAAAGATTAATTAGAAAGAAAGATAATTCAACATTAGGTATTGGATTTCAGAACACATCAACATAATAGGATTGTGGAAATAAGAAATAATATATTCAACAATATGGATCAAATGATGTTGGTTGAATAATTTCATATGAAAATTTATTATCAATAATATTTCCATGATGTTGTTTACATCTAAAATAGCGAATTAGTATTTTCAAACAATGAGATAAATCTATACAAAATGGTGTATTGATTGAAACATGCACTAAAATATTTTATATATTTTGGAAGCAAATTCATTATTCATAATAAGAAGAAAATTAAAAAATTCACGACCAAGAAAATTAAGGCATATTTTGTTTAAATATATCAATGATAAATGGTTAATTATGTTTTAAAAAAGGTCTTGATAATATTATACATAGTAATGATGTTATGGTGGTTGGTGATGGGGAAATGAAATCACCACATTGGAATAATTTTCATGATTACACCATATTACATAATATCAATCTGATGAATATTTCTAGACATCAAGGGGAATTATAAATGATAAATATAAATTATATTATGATTCAGAAATTAATGTAAAACTAGAAATTTCAGTATGTTCACAGTGAAAACAATGCAGTGATGAGATCAAAGAAAGTAATTTCTTTAGATATTGGACAACTCAAATGTACACCAAAACAATAATGATCAACCAACAACTATCTAATATATTTTTTAAAATATAAATTCTTATAAATAGGCCTCAAATTAAGGATTCTAGTTAAATTAAATAAATGTAATGATTTATCAAATTTAGAATTATGATTCATTGGAAGTGGTTCCAAGTACTTTTAAAAAATTTCATTAGAATCAAATTGGTGCTTGGAAATAATGTAAATGAAGATTCCACATTAACTACGAATAAAGCATGGATTGTTTGAAAATTTTATTCCTTGATTAAAGGAATTAATTTATATGTTACATACACTCATACATCATAGATTTTATCTATTTAGTTATTTCAAGGCATGTTAATATAAAAGGTGTTTTAAAATTTTTCAATTGGACCTTAAATTCCCCATGGTTACCCCTGGGGAGACTAGTACGAAATTATTAAAGAATGATTTATTTTAAAAAGATTATATAAAATTATATCATAAAGTAATTTGGATTTAAAATTTTTAATTGAAACTTGAACTGATATATTTTTCACTACATGTCAGGATTATCATTTTCATTATGATCACATAGTGATTTAGATGAAAGTTATGAAAATTATTATTTGATACATTTTTTATAAAACTAACTATATGATATTTTATTGAAATTATGAACATAATATATTCATGGGATTAACTAATAATGATTTTATGGTTTGGTAGATGACCAAAATTATTCATCGAATGGTGAATTTTATCTTATAATTTCAAATATTTAATGGATAAAAAATAAGAAGAATTATAAATAATTCGATACCTATAGATGGAAAGTATATATTCTATACCCAAGCATTCAACCAATTGTTATTGATGAATCAAAAATTCTATGATGATTATGTTCATGTGATTTATCACTTTCCCACTATGTGTGAAAACTAATGATCAATAAATATTATAAAAAAATTATATCCTGCATTCATGGTAAAATAACAATGATATCTTGTATCATACTCTAATGGATAGTGTATATAAATGATTTATGGTCTTAGAGTATGTATAAATATAAGATCAAATTTTGGATATAGTGAATAAGGTAATTCCCAAAGGGGTGTTAGAGATGTATCAGTTAGCTTTGTGAATCAAACCATTTCTTACCTTCTAATTGACTACTATAAGGATAACACACTCCACATAGATGCCTTCATAGATGATGTATATTTTCATTAAATTCTTATTAGTATTATAGAAATCTTATTTTGACTTTTTAGAAAGGTGATCTCTTAGGGTTCATTCCAAAATTGGGTGGGGGATATCTAACATTGTTAGAATGTGAGAAAATATTGACAAAATTGTGAGAGTATTTCAACGGAAAATCAAGGTGAGTTTTCAGTATATAGAAATCATTCAACGGTGATATGGAAAAAATTCAATAAATAAATTTTTATCACAATGATCATTACAGAAATTGGATTATAATTTATGATTACTATCACATTCATATATGTTTTGGAAGAGGGGATGGTTTGAGTGTTTGGAGGATTTTCAAAAAATACGAGGGGGTTAATGTTGGTTAAAATACCTATAGAATTTTTAATGTTGTAATTTTTGGAAAAATAATGAATGAAATAGTTAATTGGTGAAGTTTTTATTTTATTGGTGAACCCATAATTCATTGTCTATGATGCAACCCTGGATATAGTAATATAAAAAACAAGGACAACAAAATTAAATCCATCCTTGTTGGCTCAGCCCCACACATGAGCAGGCCATGATTTACCTTGCAGGGGTACCATTTTGGCCATTCATCCACTATCAATAGAAATGTGGAAAAGGTGAGTGCATATGGGTTGGTGCGTGGATGGTGTAGTTGTTCGAACCACATGGGTGGAATCATAGAAATCCTAGTCCACAAAACATGGCACCACTATGGAGGAGGATAAAAATAGACACCATTTCTTGATTTTTTCTCGATAACTGTTCGATTTAAATTATCATCCTTTTACAAAACCACTATTTTTGTCAGAGTAGATTACTAAAGAGTTGTGTGAATTGAGTATATATAAATACTTCTGTAAATAATATTTCCTAAAAAGGATCCCCAATAAAAATAAATACAGCCTAGTCAATCAATGTAATACGGTTATTGAAGTTTGACTGTTCAAATAACCTCTCTGATGATTTATTAATTCTCTTTAATATTAGTATGTGTTATTGATATTACTTTTGAAGCTATTCTAATAGAGAATAAGAATTATAACTTCTATCAAAGATTAATTATCAATGTAAATATTGGGATTTCTAAATTATATATTAAAACATAGAATGACTAAATTAAACAACACAGTGGATGAAATAGGTTGTTCAGACTTAAGGTGAGACCTAATCCACTCCACTTGGTGATCACATACCACCAAGAATTTTATATTAATACAAATGATCCATAACCTAGATCAGGGTAAACAAAAGTGAAAAGGACTGTCCAGTTCACAAGAACTCTTCTACAGTTCTTTGTGGGAAAATACTATCGGGTCACACAAGGACATCTTCCACCCTTTTCTGTGGGAATAAACAAGTGTAAAAAGATAATAGAGGAATGATATCTGGTATCCTTATGTTTAGTGTAGGAGATAGTGTGTGGTTTTAATACAAAACACACACGCTAATAGAAAGATAACAAGAATAAACAATAGGGAAAAGATTATGAGATTGGGTTAGAAGTGCCATGAGTGTTATTCTATGCAATTATGGACTTCTAGGATAAAGCATATTCATATATAGAGTCATATTTTGAGAAAAAGAGTTTCAGGTGTCTGGTTCTCTAGATTCCGATTAGATCTAGCTCATGTTATTCGTGGAGTTGGTATTACACAGATGTTTTGGCTCTAATATGGGGTATTCTAGACTTTTGATTCGACAATTATTTGTTTGTTCTTTAGATGTTTTTTTTAATGTATCGGTCCACTTTTTAAGAATTCTCTTGCTTCATCTACACACTATTACTCATTGTCGTCATCATGTTTCAAGGACACTCTTTTTTTTATTCATTAAGTGCATGTGTTGGATCCAACAATATGATGTATCCTACACATCGTACCTTGTAATGTCATGTGACATGTCTAAAAATAAATATTAATAATTTTAGTGCATTTAAGAGACTCAAATATGACCGTTAGAAATTAAATTGAAAATGAAAAAACGGATTAATGAACGGTGTCACAGTTTGTCTAGAAATGGTGTCACTTGGAAACGGGTTTTCCATAAAATGGTGTCTTTTTCATTTCCTTTGAGCATTGAGACAATAATGATGGCATTATTATATTGTGATCCTGAACTAGTGACATAGATGCGGTGTTAGGATCACCGTGTCTTGTCCTTTGTTGAACTTCGAACGATGTCAAAGAAAGGAACCAGTGACACTGACTTCATGAGATCTAAAACTTGTTATGGTGTATGGTCATAGTTTCTAGGTCATATTTCCTAGGTCATGTTGTCTCGGTAACGATGTCTGGGTCCTTTTGAAGAAAACCAGAATTGATGAAGGACTCACGATATCTCAGACATAGAAAACTATCTGTATACATACTTAATCAGTAATATTCACCATGAAAATTAGACTTAATAATTCATAAAATAAATCATTATAGACCAAAGATAAATATATTTTACAATAATAAGTCATCATTTATAGGTATCAAGATCTTAATAAATTTTATTTGATGAATAAATAACCATGAATATCTACATATGATATGAGAGAGATTAAACAAGAGTAACAATTTTTGATCATTAAAACATGATTAAAACATGAGGAGTCCAAAAATATATTCCTTTTAGATGATCACAAATATATGTTATTTGTTTGATATCTCTCCATTAGTTTACATGTCTCTCCCCCTTTTGGGATTATCAAAAAGTGTAAAAAAATAAATAAGGTAATAGACAATAAGAATTCATAGTGCATTAGATGGAGAAATATGTTTCATTACAAGAAGATAAATAAAAAAATCACCATCAAAATACATTGTTCACTTTTCCTCAACACTAGTTGTGTTCTATTTTCCCTTGGTAGCATCATTAAGATGAGCCACAAGAGCAGATGTAGAAGTGGAAGAGAGAATTTCACCAACTATCAGTGAAGGAAGAGGGATTCCTTCAAACAAATAATGTTCCTAGGTAGGTTTGGTGGAAGAATAATGAAATTTTGGTCAAGGATAACAGGTTTGATATACTCAGAGCCTAAGAGGCCTAAATATTATTATAGGAAAAGGAAGATAATGAGGAAGGAGGAAAAATATTCCTCAAGGGTGAAACTATAGGAGGAACAATAGTAGTGCTCAACACATTAAGATAAGGCCTAAATAAATTTATAAAGTATGCAATAATCTCCCTACCATACTGCATTGCTTTCTCAAAAATATCATTATTCTCCATGAAATTTTCCAATAAAAAAGTGAAATATTTCTGATTTTGAAATTGAGTTTTGAAAGCTTGAGTAATAGGAGGAATTTCCAAATTCTCTACAAGGAACATGACATGGTTTTTCATATCATGCTTAGAGAAGATCATATTAAAGCAGAAATCCACTTTCTTAGTAATTTATTCCTGAGAATAATTTCAAATATTTTAATGAATCCTTACCAAATCCAGAACTTTTTCACTATTTTTTACAACCACAGATAGAATCTCCTCATCAATGCCACTTAGAAATGATTCAAGTTCTTCCTTCATAATGGTTCTAAGAAGATCACTGTCAAAGGGGGGTTGAGATGACTCTCTAGAGGAACTACAGGTTGTGACAGCTGAAGTGAGGAACATGAGCTAATTAAGAACTTCTTGTAGACATCCCTTATACTCATCAGTCAATTTTTTGAGATCAACAACAAGCTCACACATTTCTTAAACAATCTGTTAGTTCCTCTCATATACCTTGTCATCTAAGGAAGTTAGGTATGTTTGAATCAGAGAGGAAACTTCTTGTGGAATCTAACAACTAACATCCTCCACAGGATGAGAAAATAGATTTGGTCTTCATTTCAGCACTTTCTTCATATCTTCAACCATATCTCTGAGATATTTCACTTTATTACTCATCTGTTTGTTCTTAATTCTATCCTCTTGAATTTCATGAAACGAATTTTTTCTAAATCTTCCATATGATATTTTCTAATATCAGGGAAACATCTCTTTCACTCATGTTTGTTATAAGATCAGGTTGAGTGTTCATGAGATTTTCAACTCTAGAAAATAAATAATCTCTAAAGGTTTTCAGATCACTCTTACTCACAAAAGAAAGAGGTTCTTGTGAAGGTTCAGGAATAAGTGTTGGGACATGATATGGTTCCATTATAGAGATTACTTCAAGAGAAGAGAGCAGTTTCAATTGAAATACAGTAGATAGGTTTATACCATTAATCAAGTCTTCATAGGTATCATTCACATCAAATAATCTTGGGAACATATACCATGTATCCAGAGTTCTTTGATCAATTGGATTAGAAATTTCAACACTTTATAAACAAGGGAGCTACTCCCCCTCAATAAGTAAATCTCTCATAGGACTAAGAAATTCAGTTCTTTGATTTTTTTTCCAAAATTTCATCCCTAATAGCTTAATCCATGTATTTTTAAGCCAAATGAATGGCTTGATCCATTCATTCCTCAGTAGATAGTATAATTTCAGGATCAAGTTATTCCTTTAAGTGTTACTCCAAAAGGACTCATTCTCAAGAGAAATATCATCTTATAGATTCTCTTCCACGAATATAATTTTCCCTTACATTAACAACAAATTATTCTATAGAACAAGTTTCCTCTTCCAAATCCACAATTTTTTCAAGAACATGTACTTCCTTCTCAACTATTTATTGAGGAATAGGTCCACTTTTTTCATTTTATAGGAATGTTTCCTCAATAGGTGCAACAACCAAAACTTCTTCTTCTTCAACATAATTTTAAAAAAATTCATCTCGTTCCAAAGCAGGATTAGAAATATCCTTAGGGATTGAATAATTATCAGCCAGATTAATATTTTCAAACAAACTTTCACTATCCAGCTCCCAAACATTTTTCCATGGATTATAACTAATTTTCATTCTTTTGATTGTAACCATTGAGATACAGAAATCATAATCCATAAAGATGTGTTCATTCAGTCCAACCATCCTTTCATCATAAAGCATGGCAGATATTAACCTTAAATATAAAAAATAGGTTTACATTGAGGTTGCCTTTATCAACTCACACATATGAAGTATAAAATAATTGAGTAGGATAATCCGGTTTCTATTCATCATAAGATGTATCAAAAATATATCCTGATACATGAGTGCATAAAAATATCCTTTTCATGGACTAATTGTATTTTTATTAATCTTAAACAATAATTTGGTTTCATCATCTATCTCATCATTAATATCTCTTATCTTTGTTTTGTTCCAGTCACGCCTCTCAATGATTCTTATAAAACAGATATTTAACTGGAAAGAGGATGACCTCTATGATAGTCCACAAAAATTTGTTCATGAGGCATCCCTAAAAAATTATCCCATAACCTCTATGAAAAAGTCACATATTTGGCCATTAATCCAGTTCCTCATAATAAAACCATCGTCTTTGTAAAATGAGAACATAACAAACAGATACAACTGAGCAATGAACTATGGATAAATTAGCCATGTCTCCTTTATGAACATAGCGATCCATACCTGTTCTTTTAATACATTCTATACTAAAGACTAAATTTACAGAAACCATTTTGGGAAGATTTTCATTACTCGTACCACTATTCTATCTACAATATTCGGATTCAAAAAACCTTTGAGCACTATATTCAGTGCACTTTTCAATTTATTCTCATATTTTTTCTTTTCCGGCGTCGATAAAGAAGGACGCTTGATTCTGGGCATTCAACGAGGGGTTTAATAGGGAGATGAAGGATTGAAAAGGGTCATACAGTTTCATAGAAAATGGTTACATGTTTTAGAACGAAGGATCGAGTGAAGAAAAGAGTAAAAGATATTTCGTTTTTAACATTTAGGTATTTCAAGCATCGCAAATTCAAAAGCATGGGAAAAAAGAATAAAATAATCAATCACAGTGATACGGATTATAATATATAAATAAAAAAATAATTTTTATTATGGTGAGACTGAAACGAACTTTCACGGTGAGACAATAATTGGTTTTCATAGTGAGAATGTAACAGGTTGTCATGGTGAGACCGTAACAGGTTTTCATAGTGAGATTGTAAACAGGTTTTCATGGTGAGACCCTAACAATTTTTCACTATGAGACTATAAAAGGTGATAGAAACATTAAGATAGTAACTTACCGAACCGTGAGAGTGAGATAGTATTTCTATTATACTACCTCATGAAACTCTAAACTATAAAACAGTAATCTGTGAGACAGTATGATTTAAAATCGGTATGTTTTCTACTTGAGATTTATCATTTCTAATTCATGTATGATATAACGTATCCATTCATAATTTAATGTTTTGGTGAATATATCATCAAGATGATATTCATTTCCAATGATTTCTAAAGTAGTATCACCTTTTTGATAATGGTATCTCAAAAAGTGATGGCTTACATCAATATGTTTTGTCCTATAGTGTGAAATAGGATTTCATGAGATGTTAATAGCACATGTATTGTCACAATTTATAGATACATGCCTAAATTGATATACATAATCTTGTTATGTCTGTTTAATTTATAAAATATGTTCATAACAACTACCAGCGACTATGTATCCAGCATCGATAGTAGATAATGAAATTGAGTTCTGCTTCTTACTACCCCATGATACTAGATACTTGGCTAAAAAGTGAAATGTTCTAGAGGTTCTTTTTATAACTATATTACAACCACCAAAATCAGCATTAGAATAGCTAAATGGCTCAAATGATTTTCCTCTGGGATAGAACATTCCTAAATTGGGATTATGTTTGAGGTATTTGAAAATCCATTTAACATCATTAAAAAGATATTCCTTAGGATTTTCATTAAAGTGATCACACATACATAGAATAAACAAAATTGTAGGTTGGCTAGTGGTTAGGTAGAGTGAGCTTCCAATAATTCTTTTGTAAGTGGTTTGATCAACAGATTTTCAATCTTCATCAAGATCCAGCTTATAATTAGTAATAATTAAACTGTAACTACTTTTACTTCTTTACAATATAAAACGTTTTATTAGATATATATTATATTTTCTTTGATTTAAAATAATACCATCATTATTTTAAATTATTTAAAATATAGGGATGAGTTTTAGTTCACCCATTAAACTCATTTCAAATTTGTTTTCCAGAATTTTATAATATTCAATGTATAAAAAATTATTTGATGATCTGAAGATAATAGCATCTACATTAATTTTAAATACTGAAACTTCATTGAAAATTAGTTTTATAAAAAGTTTAGGATCAACTATACCTTTTTGTAAAACCTTTGGAAATAAGAAAAGTACTTAATCTATCATACCATGCTCTTGGAGTTTAATTTAAACCATACAGATCTTTTGATAATTTAAAAACATGATATTGAAAGTGAGGATTTATAAAACAAGGGGTGGTTCAACATATACATACTCATCTATATACCCATTTAAGAATTCACTCTTAACATCCATTTGATATAGTTTGAAATTAATATAGTTAGCATAAGCCAGAAGTATTCTGATGGCTTTATGTCTAGCTACTAAAGAAAAGTTCTCTTCATAGTCAATTCCTTCTTATTAACTATAGCTCTATGCAACCAATCAATCCATGTATCTAACTATGTTACCAGTTTCATATACTTTATTTCTAAACACCCACATAGTGGCTATGGTAAATATGTCATTGTGTCTATAAACAAGTTTCCAAAATTTGTTCCTTTCAATCAAGTTAAATTCTTCTTTCATAGTAATCACCCAAAATTAATCATTGATAGCATCATTAATGTTTTTAGGTTCAATTTGTTATAAGAAAAAATGATGTTCAACCTGACTTATAATAGAATATCATATTTGAGTTCTTTTATCTAAATCTCCTACAATAGCATCTAAAGGCTGGTTCTTAAGAGTTCTAACAACTCTAGATAAAAGTGGCTACTAATTTTATGTTCTCCAATAAGTTCGAGTTCATTATGACATGAATCTAGATAATTTACAGAACTCCATGTTTTTACAAATTCCTTTATAGGGTGGTTAAAGGATTGTGCATTGATTTAAATATTTCGAATATCATCCTCTAGGTTCTCTAGAGAGGTCTTAGCCTCATGGGGATCTTCCTCATCAAACATGACATGGATAGATTATTCCACCCATTTAGTTATTTAGTTAAACACTCTTTGTGATTTACTAGATATTTAATATCCTAGAAATATTCATTCATCACTCTTTGATGCAAACATGTCAATATTTTCCTTAGTATTAAGGATATAAACTTTGCAACCAAAAACATTGATGTACCTTACTTTGGGTTTTCTATTGTTCCATAACTCATATAGTGTTATTTTAAGAATAGGTCTAATCAACACTCTATTAATAATATAGAATGTGGTATTTACTGTGTCAGGACAAAAATAAATAGTTACATCATATTCACTAAGAATGGTTTTAGAAATATCTTTCAAGGTTCTATTTCTTCTTTTAACAACTCCATTTTATTGAGGTGTTATAGGGGAAAATAAATTATTACTATATCCATTTTGTGAAAAAAATGATTCAAACTCTTGGTTTTCAAACTCACGTCCATGATTAATTCTAACATATTTAATTCTATGTTCACTAATATTTTCTATAATTTTGGAATATTTGGTGAAATGAGAGTAGGATTCACTTTTTTGAGCTAAAATTAATGTCCATGTATATCTAGAAAATCCATCTACAAGAAAATAAACATAGTGCTTCCCATTTAAACTAGAAACTCTAGATGGTCCAAAAAATCCATGTAAAACAATTCGACAAGTTTATAAGTTGAAATTTTTTTATTTGGTTTAAAGGAAATGTTTGTGTTGGTTTCCGTATTGATAATGATTACACACTATATCATTGGGAAACACATGTTTGGGTAGGTCTTTGACTAATATTTTTATACATATCTTTACAAGCATGTGAATAATACAGTGACCAAGTATTCTATGCCAAAGCCAAGTCACATTGTAAAAAACACATAAACAAGAAGAATTTTTAGAAACTAAATAATCTATGTTAATAGAGTATAAATTTTCATTCCACAATATAGAAAACACTAATTCGTTTTTAGAATAAAAGACATTACAACCATAATTTTCACATTTAACATGAAATTGATCATCACATAGTTTTGAAATACTAAGAAGATTATATTTCAATCCATAAAAATAAGGACATTAGAAATTAAAACTATGTTAGAGTAACCAATTAGGAAAAGGTCAATGATTTTTCCTTTTTCATTGTCATCAAAAGTGACATGTCCACCATAATTTTTTTATGTTCTTGAAGCATGAATAGTCTTGAGTCATGTGTCTTGAACAAACACTATCCAAGTACCATAAGCTTTTACATGAGATCATTAAATAATTTTCCTACAAAATAGTCAAATAAAAACATACTTTGGTACTAATATTTTTTTGGGTCCAGTAATATTACTGACTAGTTCTTTAGAAACCCACACCGACATCATAGGTTTACTATAATAATTATGTATTGTGATTGAAAAATGAACTATTTTTTTCTAGAAATTCTTGAAATAATAGATAGTGTATCATAATTTTAACTAGTTGGTTATTTTCCAAAACAAGGAGTAAATATGTATGATTTATATTTAGAAACAAAATTGTTTTTTTCAAAATTTCTTATACCAGGTTAATAGCCAATACGAGTAGTATATTTAAGGAAAATAAATTTACCTATAATTTTTACCAAAGTATTATTACCATTAGTAAACATTTTATGGTCCTTTTTCAATTTCTCAATAGATAGCTTTAGTTCATTGATTTATTTTAGT
Source organism: Viscum album (assembly GCA_963277665.1). Taxonomy (NCBI): domain Eukaryota; kingdom Viridiplantae; phylum Streptophyta; class Magnoliopsida; order Santalales; family Viscaceae; genus Viscum; species Viscum album. The sequence goes on along the minus strand of OY728165.1, from coordinate 1,706,537,132 downwards.
AATTTAACATTTTTCTCTCCTTATACAATAAGTTCATATTTAATAGTTGAGGTATGATCATGTTGTTTTTTTAAAGACATGTATTTATCTTTTTGTTCATTACATGTTCCTTAATGAATATTTCAATACTAAAAAATTTCTTCTTTAGGCATATTCTCATAATCCCATTAATCTCCAGAATAATAGTAATTTTGTACATGATATGTCAGGGTTACCTCAAATGTGTTTTTAATGAAACACATATTGGCTTTGTTAGTCTGTTCATCATTTGAAGACTCTAAGTCACTTAATGTATCCTCAAAAGCACTCCATGATTCTTTCCATTCCTTTTTATACTTTCTATCTTTGTCCTCGTTTTTTTTAATATTTGATCTTGGGATAGTTAGCCTTTACATGTCCCTTTTTCTTACATTCATAGAATACCATATCATCAGACATGTAACTTATTTTCCCATCATTCTTCTATCTTCTATTTTGATTATATCTTCCTTTGAAGTTTGGGTTTTTAAAAAATAATTATTCTTGTAAAAATACATAAAACATATGTCTAACTGAGACATCTCCTCATCACTGTCAGGTGATGATAGTTCACTGCTGGAACATTCTACAGAGACTTCTAATATCCCTTTTCCTTGGTATTTAGAGGTGGTAGTCTTAAATGCAATTAATTATATTTTGGGTTCATCCTTATATAAACCAAAGATTGAAGTACATGAAAATTACATTACTTTTGTGGAATACTTAATACATAACAAATACATACACCCAAGGACCATAATAGTTTAGTGTCTTTGGAAAATCGGAACATAATCTTCTAATCATGGTGAATCATCTTCAACATCTCTAAAAAAGATATTTCCCTTTTAGTTTTCTTACCTAAATCCTTTATTTATATCCTAAGAAAATGAAAACATATAAAGGGTGAGCTCTAACTCTCAATAAGGGTATGAATGAATAAAATAAAACAAACCAGATACATTTGAACATAAAAACATGAACATAATGTTTAAACATCAAAATATTGAGTTGTGAAATAATTTTTGGTAGTACGTAAGGCATAGATCATAAAAGAACATCAATAATGATAAAATTGCATTTGAATACAACATAAAATTGTGGAAAACCATTAAAAACATGATATGATTTCCCTATTAGCCAAGGCATTACGTCCAAGACCATCATAGTGGACAATTCCCATTACTGAACTAGGGTTACATTCCGTTCCATACCAGAATTCCTGAAACATATTTACTTGTCATTCCAGCCATGTTTACCTCATGAGATATAAACCATTACCCAATGCTTTGGTGGGAGGTATAGGTCCCACCCATCCCATATTGAAACCATTCTTTCAAGACCCACAACATAAACATAAATCATTCGTTATGACCCAATGAATAAAATGGGTTTCATAAACATCATCCCATCATATCGTAATCCATATAAAAATATGGACATAATTTCATCATAAAAAAAATAAAAATGTGTAAATAATAGAGTCATTATGCTTGAAACAAAACCATATTAAATAATTTCATTATAGATGAAAAAAAGTTTAGATAAAACAATTGAAATGAATTCTTGAGGAAAATATCCTTTCTTCTTTCAAATCATTTTTGTTTCTCAAAATGACATGAAATTTAAAAAAAATTGTTGAAAATAATCATGAAATATTGTATAGTAATGTTTATTTAAATATGGTGCTTTGAAATCATAATAATCCATTCATTCTTTATAAGTTAACAAAACATTCTTCTTGTACTTTTTCCGGAAAAGTCAAAAAGTACCTCGTATGGTAAACAAAATAAAGATTCCTTCCATACCATGTAGTAAAAGTATAAAAGGGTAAAATTTACATTAAACATACATGGAAGAATATTAAAAATTTGATGAAAACATTTTGAGAAAACATGGACATGGATGATGAACATAAACCCAATAAATAATTACGAATAACCAATCTCGGATAAGAACGATATTGGACTAATTATCCCTTACCATTTATGATATGTGGAATCATACGTTCTATAAAATAAAGAAAATTACATGAATATGTAAATATAATATCCTTCATAATAAATATCATAAAATATTCATGGGAAGCATAAACACCATACAAAAAAATATATGGGGATTAAGTCATATGTCTCACAGAAATAAAAGTGAGACAAAATAATCCCTTACCTTAGGTCCAATTTCTTCTATTCATATCTAAACCTCCTGAATAATGAATTAAATAATTTCATTAACATATTCAATAATCATATTAATTTTTATGATATCATATATGATTCAATTATGACTTTATATTACCCGTTCATTTGTCAATTTCATGTTGAAGCAACTTTTTGGGTAATAATCATTTCATTTATCGTACATGTATAGACTTGTTGTTCTTAATAATATTTCTTATATCAAGATTTAATTATATCTATAATGTAAAAAAATATTTTTATATCATATATATATTCATTATATATATATATAATAGATATGTAAATGAAATTAAATACATCGTTCATGGAGAAGGTAAGACGTACGTACGCATGAACATTATTTTCCTTTACTTATTGACTTGAATGGAAGTAAGTAGATGACACATATATATATATATACATAAATAAAGTAGAATTATTATGTCATATATCTCAGTATTATTCATTATATATACTTTATAATCATTCTTGAATGGTTAACATGGAGAATGAATCTCATCGTGTCGTGGAGACGGTATTCCGTAGGTACAGACGAGCAATGAAATCACCCCCATTATTATTGAATGGAATTAGAGTTGAATATATAATATCTAATAATTACTAAAATGTTATAATAATCATATATAGTTATTATTTCCACAATTATACCCATCCAAGTATGGGGGTGGTGGAAAAAAATATTACACCACAGCGTGGAGACGGTATTCCGTACATACGCGTGCGCAATGATTTTGTTTTTTATAGGATGGATAGAAAGTGAAATAGGGTTTCTTAATATTTATAATAACACATAAGTACATGATTGATACTGATTTTATAACTTTATAATGATATAACTAATGAATATGAATTAGAGGAAGAAATAAATTTGAATGAATCAGTAGAAGATATTACTTCTTCCTCGAATTGCCTTCTTTAAACTTCCTCTTAGAGCACTAGAGTTGGTATTTAGAGAAGACCAGAACCTCTATAATGTTACTATAGTGATTTATAAGATTAATTGGTAGGGTTTACTTGTGCTTGAAGGCTCAAAATCCAGTGCAGATGAGAGGGAAGGGGGTGCCCTTATAGAGAAGATGAGAGGGGCACTTTTGGAATCCTCAAAAATATTAATTTATAATAAACTTAAACCCCACATAAAAACATTAAAAGTGTTTAACATATAATAGTAGATAATATAGGGTGTTAATAGCATCAAACAAGAAAATTTATACATGTTTTGATTTTATTTTAAACCTTATCATTTTGATTTATCCTTATTTAATATATTTGATTTTTTGTGGTAATAATGTTATAAATTTTAAATGGTAATAAATAAGAACTTATGTGTTATTAATTGTACATAATTTGATACTTCATGACATGGTATACCATAAAAATGATAATTGTAAATTTTTAAATATTTTTGTGATTTTTAACCAATTTAATAATATGTTATTTTCATAAAATTTCAATACTGACAATTTTGACACAATTCATTTATATGAATTTAAATAAAATCCAAAAAGAATATATTTTCGAAAAAAACTGCTTAATAGATTCCTAACAATTTCTATTCAGCTATATAATTCGTGGAGCATATTTATTAGTTCATATAATATTAATTTTATTACTTTTAAAATCATTAATAGGATATTTTTCTTAATAAAATAATTACTACAACATTTTTGTATAATTATTTAATAGCTTATTTGTTGCATAAAAATTAAAAATAAAATACTATGATGAATATTAATCAAATATATTTCATATTATTAATTTTATTAGAATTTATCTTTTAAAAAACGCAAATTTTTAAAATGTTATGTTTATTAAATTATGAAGTCGACAACATTGAAATTATTTAAAATAAAATAATATAAATGTCATAATCTATTTCATAAGGCTCCAAATGGTCCACAAGTAGACAATTTGATGCTTATGGTGTATTTGTACTCGAAAAATAATTTTTGGTCGAGTGTTTGGGTCTTTTTTTGCGTATTATTATTTTAATAAATACTATATTATTGATTTTACACTAGATAATTAATTTCTAAATCATTAATGTATAATCTTTTGTGGTAATTTTATATTTCTTAAAAACTACTGAGAAATTACCATGATAAAGGAAAAAATGTTAGATTTAAAATGAGTATATATAATCTAATTTATATTTAGTGTAACCTTATATTAAAAATAATTTAATTATTAAAATTTGAGTGAGATATATTTAATTTTTCATTAAGTAAAATAAAATAAATGTCTTAATCACATAAAAGTGGGTTATAATAGATACCATTTCGACCGAAATATATTTTAGGATGAAATATAATCATCTAATTATATTAATAAAGGTGTTATAAGAATTTTAAAATATTATTTTCACCCTTAATCACCTAATTTACCTTTAACCATGGTTAATAAACTTTACCGTAGTTACTATTCATAATGACCAAAAATAATGGTGGCCTATTACCATAATCGGGACCTAATAATTCCAAATATGTATTAAATTTTTCTAAATTCATAACATATAAGTTGCAGTAATTAATTTAAAATTAATCTAATTGTCAAAAAAATGGGTTTTTGTTTGAAATATTGCAAAAGATTGAAATGTTTTTACCTATTAATTCAATGTAAAATTAATGATAATAAAATACATTATATTAAATGTTACAAATATATTCTATTTATACATTAAAACTATTAAATATTATAATTTAATCATATAAATTATCTTGATGAAAAAAGTTTTTTTGATTAAAATTTAGCATATTTTTTCTACTCATCAAAATATGAAGGTTATTAGAATAATGTCCAAAATTTATCCAACATAAATTTTTATATCCTGATTCAAAATAAGAATATTAATATTTCAAATTAAACTTATTAAAATTTAAAAAATTATATTTAAAATGGGTGCGCCATCAAAAGGTTAGAAAATCGCATTTTTTTGAAAAATACTTTATTATCCAGAAAAATAATTTTATTCTCATACCATGTTCTAGAATATGTGTATGATTAATGATAATGTTATTAAATTCAAAATGTTCTTAATACTATTCATGATGTCTAGTTTATAATAACATTATAAAAATATATAATTGTTTATTGAAACTCGGTATTGTGTAAAACACACGCTATTGTGGAAGGTCACTCTTACATGAAACACAAGCCAAGAATAGTGTTTTGTATACTACAAGCTAATACAGTTTTGTTTATAGCACTATCTAATCCTGGTGTAGCATACAACACAGGACATCAATAAAATTAAAAATAATATTTCTCATAAAATTTTGGGGTTTTACATTCTACCCCCTTAAAATGAATTTCTCCCCCGAAATTCATTGGGGTTGTAAATGGATTACTACTTGATATTTTCTTTCATAGAAACCAAAATTGTTAAAAGGAATACTAAAACTTAAATTTAAAAAATAATGTATGAAACATATTGGTTACCAAAATTAACTCATCATTGGGTTTCCACATAAGAGAACATAGGTGAAAATATGGATATGGAAGAGAGATCTAACCATCCTGTTCTGATGGAGAGTGGTAGAGAACATGACTATGAAAAATCCAACAATCACAAAGCCATAAATTTGTGATGATCTAAAGTACCATCTGATTCATCAGATATAAGGGTACTAGTACAACGATTTTGGTTTTCAATATAATTTCCCTAAAGTTGAAAATTTTGAATTAGAAGAAATACATACTTGATTTTGGTACAATCCCACCGTTGGTCATTCCATGAACAATTTCCACTTCATTTCTTAATGAAGTGTAGTTGAATTTCACATTCATGAAGTGTTAGAAGATCATGTGATAGAATTTTTGGTCATTCCATCTATCTGAAAAAAAAGGTTAGAAAAACTTATAAAATATACATAAGCCCATATAGGGTGATATTAATCGTATATAGTTCCTAAAATGGACTTATACTGCATCTATCAAACTGTTTAAAAAAATAAACCTAATTTCTACTAACCAAGGACATCCTGTAGGCAAGTGGTAGATGATAAAGGCATGTCGCACTTTGGTTATGGGTTCGATTCCTAAATCCTTGTCCGACAAGAAAGGTTGTCGCACCGTCCTGTGGGTTGTCCTTTTTCTAAAACTACACCAATATAACATTCCAAAAATAATATTGGGAAAAAAAGTTCTATCCTTAATCAATACTAAATGATGTCTAACTTAATCCATTCTAATATTTAGGCTTATCCAAATTTCTTTTTTCCAATCTCATAATATAAAGAAAACGATTACTAGAGAGGTCATCTACAAAGCAACTGAATACCATAATTTATCCCCCATATATCATAATATAATCTCGTTGGTCATATTCCAAACAAGTGAATACCTTAATCATGTATTATTTGAATGTGAATTACCATAGAACCTTATTGAAAACACAAATGCTGTCAAAAGTTAGCTTTTTCCACATACCAAAATCTCATAATTTTTATATACTCAAACCATGATTTCACATTGTCCTTATATTAGTCATAACCTCATTAATACTATCATTCATATTATTTTCTTTTTATCCCTTCATTATGCACATATAATCTGCATTCCAAAAATATTTCAATCACTTTCCATTGTTACTAGTACCATTCAACATATTCTTTCAAATACTTTAGGAAAAACATTTGGTTTATTAGTCCTTATATGTTTTTTATTCCATAGTCCCATTAAATTACATACACAACATTACTCTAGGTAAATATACAATCATTCCACAGCCTTCTTAAACCATTGATTGAGCTACATCATTTTATTCCACAACACTTATTTCATCTCATATATCATTTGTATCATCTTCATCATCAACAACATAAATACTATCCATACAACCATGCTGATTCTATTCATGAGATTTTACATTATGGAATTTTTTTGCATATTTCCTGTACATTCCACATTTAAAACATTTAATTTTTGTCGATGTCTTAGAAATAACCTCATCCTTTCCCATAGTCTTAACTGAACCCTTTCCTTTGTAATTATTGGCTTTGTGTCCTTATTTTCTACACCCAAAGCATCTTCTAGTTCTTTTAAAACATTCTCCTTGATGTCTCCTCCCTCATTATTTACATGGGGAAAGTTGTACTTTATTTCCACTATGATCATCATGAAACTCCATATTTCTGTTATTAGCTAACTGAGGAAACTTACCAATGTTGGTATTGTTGATCATATTATGAGATTTTTGATTAGGAATAATAAGGATGTTTCGCTTCCAAATCTTGTTTCATTTTATTGATAATGAAAAATATCATTCCATTGTCCATCATATTCTCTATTAACATGAATTTTCATGTTTCCATCAATTTTCAAAAACCCAAAAAGAATAATATAAGAGGCAAAATCACACTAAGAAGACAACATAATCCGGTGGACTACTTTCGATCTCTAACATGTTTGGTTTATTCATATGTTATTTATGATCATTATAACAATTCTATGACTTTAACATATACATATACTTATCTTTAGGGATATCCCTAGACATACCTCAGAAATATCTCTAGGGATCTCACTAATGTTTTCGCATCCTAGTTTCCAAATATTAACTAAACCTTTCCATTAATTCCTACTGTAGAGACCTAAGGTTGACGTACATGAACATTACATTAATTTTGCAGAATACTTAATACATAAAAATAATAGACGCACAAAGACCGTAATAGTTTAGTGTCTTTGGAAAATCAGAACATAATCTTCTAATCATGGTGAAAGATCTTCAACATCTCCCATAATGATATTCCACTTTTTTTCTCTCACCTAATACCTTTCTATATATCCTTGGGAAAAGAAAACATATAAATGGTTAGCTCGAATGTTCATTAAAGATAATCATGTGGAAAATAAAACAAACCATATACATTGTTACGTTAAAACATGAACATAATAATTAAACATCAAAATCTTGATTTGTGTAATAAATCATGGAATTATGTAAGGCATAGATCATAAAAGAAAAATAAATCATGATAAAATTGCATGGGAATAAAAAAAGTAATTGAGGAAAACAATTAATCACATGATATGATTTCCATAGAATCCAAGGCATTTCTTCCAAGACCATAATAGTGGAAAATTACCATTACTAAATTGGGTTTACTTGTCATTCCAGCCCTATATTACTGTTCCAGGTTTACATGTTGTTCCAGCAATGTTTATCTCATGAGATAGAAATATTTACCCAATGCCTTGGAGGGAGATATATTTGTCACCCATATCATATTTAAATCATTCTTTCATGTACCACAAAATTAACATAAATCATTCCTCATAACCCAATGAATAAAATGGGTTTCATAAAAATAATCCCATCATAACATAATCTATATAAAACAATGGATATAATTTCATCTTAAAAAAATTCAAAACATGTAATTAATTGAGAAATTATGATTTAAACAAAACCATATTAAATAATTTCATCATAAATGGAAAATATTTTTGATAAAACACTTGAAATGAATTCTTGAGGAAAATATCCTTCCTTCTTTCAAATCATTTCATTTTCTCAAAATGACGTGCAATTTAAAAGAACTATATTTTGTTTAAGATAATCATGAAATCTTGTAGAGTAATATTTATTTAAATAAGGTGTTATGAAATCATAAATATCTGTTCATTCCTTATATGTTAAAAAACATTTTTCTCGTACTTTTACCAGAAAAGTCAAAAAGTACCTCGTAAGTAAAAAAAGATTCCTTCAATACCTTGAGGTAAATTAAAAAAAGGGTAAAAATGACTTTAAAATACATGGAAGAATAGTAAACATTTTATGGAAACATTTTGAGAAAACAAGGACATGGATTATAAACATAACCCCAGTAAATACTTACAAATAACAAACTCAGTTAAGAACGAGATTTCAATATTTATCCCTTAGAATTTATGATTTCTGGAATCATACGTGCCATAAAATGAAGAAAATTACATGAAAATGTAAATATTATATCCTTAATAATAAATATCAAAAAATATTCATGGGAAGCATAAACACCATGCAATGGAAATAGATGGTGATTAAGGCATATGTACCACAAAAATAACAGTGAGACGAAATAACCCTTACCATAGGTCCAATTTCATCTTTTCATGTCCGAACCTACTGTATAATGATTTAAATAATGTCATTGACTTATTCAAGAATAATATTCATTTTTATGATATCAAATATTATTCACTAATGACTTTATATTACCTGTTCATTTGTCGATTCCATGTTGAAGCAACATTTTGGGTAATAATCGTTTCATTTATCGTATGTGTTTGGACTTGTTGTTCTTGATATTATTACATTTATCAGGATGTAATTTCTTCCATAATGTAAAACAAGATTATTATATCATATATATATTCAGTGAATATATATATATATATATATAATATAGAGGTAAATTAACTGAAATACATCGTTCATGGAGACGGTAGGCCGTACGTACGCATGGACACTGTTTTTCATTACTTATTGACTTGAATGGAAGTAATTAGGTGACACATATATATATAGATAAATCCATTAGAATTATTATGTCATATATATCATTATTATTCATTATATATACTTTATAATCATTCATGAATGGTTAAAATAGAGAATGAATCTCATCGCGTCATGGAGACGGTACTTCGTACGTACGCACGAGCGATGATATCATTCCCATAATTATTGAATCGAATTTGAGTGGAATATATAATATCTAATAACTAGTATAATGTTATAATAATCATATATAGTTATTATATCCACAATTATACCCATCCATGTATTGTAGTGGTGGAAAAACAGATTACCCCACAGCATGGTGACGATATTCTGTACGTACACACGCCTTGTGATTTTGTTTTTCATAGGATGTATAGAAGGTTAAATAGGGTTGTTTCATATTTATAATAACATATCAGTATATGAGTGATACCTATGTTATTACTTTATAATTAACCAACTAATGAAGAAGAATTAGAAGAAGAAATAAATTTGAATGAATCGGTAGAAGATATTACCGCTTCTTCAAAGTGCCTTCTTTAATCATCCTATTAGGTCACTAGAGTTGGTCTTTTGAGAAGACCAGAACCTATATAATTTAACTATATAGGTTTATAAGAGGAATTTTTAGGGGCTTTCCAAGCATGAAGGCTCAAAATTGAGTGAGGGTGAGAGGGATGTAGGTGCCCTTATATAAGAGATGAGTGGGCACTTTTGGAATCCTCAAAAATATTAATTTATAATAAACTCAAACACCACATAAAAACTTCCAAAGTTTTTCAAATCCATATATGAGACAATATAGGGTAGTAATATCATCAACCAATTAAATTTATACATTTTTTGATTTTATTTTAAGCCTTATCGTTTTGATTTATCCTTATTTAATCTATTTAATTTGGTTTGTTGTAATAATGTTATAAATTTTAAATGGTTATAAATACTTACTTATGTGTTTTTAATTGTACTTAATTTGATAAATTATGACATGGGAGACTATATAAATATTAATTTTTAATTTTTAAATATGTTTGTGATTTTTAAAAAACTTAATAATATTTTATTTTCATAAAACATCAATAGTGTCAATTTTGACACAATTTTTTTTTGAATTTAAATAAAATCCACATAGAATATATTTTCGGTAAAAAACTACTTAATAGACTCTTTAAAAGTAATATTCATCTAGAAAATTCGTGGATCAGATTAATTAATTCATATAATATTTATTTTAATTCTTTTAAAATCATTTATTTGATATTTCTCGTAATAAAATAATTACTACAACATTCTTGTATAATTGTTTAATAAATTTATCTTTGGAATAAAAATTAAAAGTAACCAACCATTTTAAATCTAAATCCATTAAATTTTATAATAATACTTTTAGATCAAATTATCTTATAAAACACCCAACATTTTAAAATGTTATGTTTATTAAATTATGACGGTTACAACTTTGACATCGTTTAAAATAAAATAATATAAATGTCATAATCTGTTTTATAAGGCTCCAAATTGTCCACAGGTAGACACATGGATTATTGTGGTGTATATGTACTCGACCAATAAGTTTTGGTCATGTTTTTGGGACTTTTATGGGTTTTATTATTTTAATAAAAACTATATTATTGATTTTTCACTAGATAAATAATTTCTGCATCATTAATGTATAAGCTATTATGGTAATTATATATTTCATAAAAATTACAAATAAATTACCTTGATAAATAAAAAAATATTATATTTGAAATTCATATTTATAATAGAATTTATATTCACTATAACCTTATATTAAAAATAATTTAATTATTAAAATTTGAGTTAGAAATATTTAGCATTTCTTCAAGTAAAATAAAATATATGTATTAATAATATAAAAGTGGGTTCCAATAGATACCATTTTGACACAATTATATTTTAGGACAAAATATAATCATCCAATTATATTAATACACGTGTTAGGATAATTTTATATTTTTATTTTTACCCTTAATTACCAAATTTACCTTTAACTATGGTAATTAAATTTACTATAGTTACTATTAATAATGCCCAAAAATAAAATTAGCCTATTAACATAATTTAGACCTACTGATTCCAAATATGGAATCCATTTTTCCAAATTCCAAACACAGAATTTGCAGTAATTATTTTAAAATTATTCTCATTGTCGAAAAAATAGGTTTTTGTTAAAAAAATCGCAAAAGATTGAAATGTTTTTACCTATGAATTAAATTTAAAATTATTTATAATTACATAAATTATATTAAATGGTAAATATATATTTTATGTATAATTTATAGCTATCCATTATTATAATTTATCCATATAAATTATCTTCATGAAAAAGTTGTTTTTAATTAGAATTTAGCATATTGTAGTATTCATCAAAATATGACGGTAACCAGAATAATGTCAACAATTTATCCAACATATATTTTTATATCGTGATTCAAAAGAAGAAGATTACTTTATCAAATAGAACTTATAATCTTGTCTAAATTTAGATTTAAAATGGTTGCTGCATCAAAAGGTGAAAAAACATCATTTCTTGAAAAATACTTCTTTTATCTGAAAAATTGATTTTGTTCTCATACCATGTTCTAGAATATGATTATGATGAATGATAATGTTATAAAATTAAAAATGTGGTTAATACTACTCATGACGGGTAGTTCGTAATAATATTATAACAATATATCATTGTTTAGTGAAACTCGGTATTGCGTACAACACACGCTATTGAGGAAGGTCGCTCTTGCATGCAACAGAAGACAAGAATAGTATTGCATATACTACAAGATAATACAGTGTTGCGTATAGATCAAGCTAATATTGGTGTAGCATACAACACAAGTCAACAATAAAATTAAAAATAATCTTTCTCATAAAATTTTGGGGTGTTACAATCCTCCTCTTCTTTATTGACATTCAGCTCCTATTTATACATAATTAGTTTGTTAATGAGTTATTTGATAGGTAACATGATAATGTCACATGAATCTCTAATAGATTCATATGTTCCTCTCCATCCATCAAGTAGTTATCTGATAATCATCCTGATTTGTTTTTTTGTAGTAACTTCTCTTCAAATAAAAATCATTGTGTTGAAAAATTTATTGAACCTAAGATACCTGTTAGAAATAGACTTATTGCACTTCATTATAAAGTTATCATATTTAATATTAAAATTATTAAGTCTCTTTTGTTTCACACTATAAGTTTCTTCATGTGAAATAGATAGAGTATCCCAAATTTCATGGGCAATTTTACATGCAGAAATTATGTTAAATTCCTCATATCCTAAAAAGAAATATAACACATTCATGTCTTTGCAATTGTTATTGAAATGCCCAGATCAGTGTGAATCACTGAGAGGGGGAGGGGGTGAATCATTGATCCATTAAAACTTTTTACTAATTGATTCTTTATCAATTAAACCTCTATGGCTTGTTAAGGCCTCGATCCACTCTTCGTGTATCTCTCAACGTTTCCTGAATGATGCAGTAATGAAAAGGCATCGGACACAAGGATTTACAAGGTTCGGCACCAAAGGCCTACGTCCTTTCCATGTTGGTTATACGCCCCAACATGGTTTCTTCCATTATAATCTGTTAGTATTCCAATGGTCGATACAGAGTCCCACTGTATCTCTCCTGAGTCCCACAGGAGGGTCTTTATACTGCATCCCACAGTGTTACCAGAGTCCCACTGGCCTGCTCTAGAATCCCACTGAAGACTTCCTCCACCCTGAGTCTCACAGGGGGCTTCTCCTGGCTCCTCAAGTCATACGAGTAGCTCTTCTTCACTTTAAGTTCTTCAAGTATCCTCAGCAGCCTGGGATAAAGGTTGATGGCCTTGCTCTCTACTTCTGCTCACTTGTGATGAACAGGACTCCTCGTCTTGCTCAGGTTTTATCTCCTTATTCTAAGGATGACCTGACCTCTCTCTTCAAGAATCTTCAACAGCATTTGAAAAGGTCTGTTGGTCTTGATCATCACTTTCGATCACTTCAGTTGATCAGGCTCTTCTCAGTCTACAGAAAACTCAGACAAATGATTTCTTTATCTTTAGTCTGGCTTCAGTCTGACTTCAACAAAACTTCATGCACTGGGTGGATGACATCTCTTCATCCTCATGCATTGACAGCATGGCTTCTCAATAATCTTCAAGAACATCCGGTCTTGGTCAACTCAGATGCACACAACCAGATTTGATCTTGTTCACGTGTGCACGTGCATGCATGCAAGCAGGCACTCCCCTTCATCTTCTCTTAGTGAAATAAACCCACAAAGGGTGTATTCTCCTTTTGGCACACACACACCTTCTCAAATTCTTTCACACTCTTTGTTCTTTTTGTTTACACACTTAATGTGTTCTTATTTAGTGTGAGTATCCTTCATCTTCTTCTTCTTAGTGTGTACCCTTCACTTTGCACACACACTAAGGTTCGGCCTTCAATTGTTTAGCACACACAACTTGTTCTTCGTTTTGCACACACTTGGGCTTGGCCAACTTCACTTACTAAGCACACACACTTCCTTGTTCTTTTAATCTTCTTAAAAGTGTGCACTTCACTTATGCACACACTTGGTTCTCTATTTTGTACACACAAGGGCTACAACCTCCTCTTTAATTTGCACACAAAAGTTGTGGTGGCCTTCTTGTTTTTCACACACCCAAGGCTACGGCCTTCACTTGTTTTCACTTAGTACACACACTGCCAAGTGTGTTCTTCCATTTGCATGCACACCAACACTAAGGTCTCGGCCTTCTTCTCCACTTGGCACACACACAAGATATGGCCTCAAGTTCTCCTTGCACACACTATACCGTAGGGTCTTCACTTTTCACACACACACACCCGTAGGGTGTCTTTGTCTTGTTGCACTCACATAACCCGTAGGATGTAGATATCCTTCACCGGATCTCAAAGGAGGCGTGCAAGTGGGTGCGGCCTTCTCTACTTCAACACTGCCTGCCGCACAAGGCACCAAGCCGCTCAAGTCCTCAGGTGTAACCGGCCGCGCAAGTCTCATGGATGAATTCTTCCATGAAGGGTTCAAAGACCACAGGTGCGCAGGTCCAACCGCCACTGTGGGTGCGCAAGTGCAAGGCACAATCGACTGCGGGTTCTTCCTGTCGCGCAAGGGATGCGTGCAGGTGACTCCTTCTCCCAAACTCTTTCACACAAGGGTTGCGTTAAAGGTTCCTCACGAAGCCAAAGTGGCTTCGAGCTACTTCGTCCTGCAAGTGGGTTGCGCGGAGCTCTTACTTCGCGAGGCATAGTGTCACTCACGATACTTCTCTCATGTTTTTTCAGCAAAAGCTTCAAGCGCCTCGGGTGCTCCTTTTATAGGCAGAGGAATTCCTCGGCCCGTCCGCGTGATACATCTTTGAATCCCCGAGAATTTCGGGAATTCATGATTTTCCAAATCTTGATATCTTCCTCTATTTCACACGCGATTACTTTTCTTTTTCATTTTTCTCTACGTGCATGTGCGTGGAACGTGTGCATGCCTCTGTTTAGGCCCATGCATGTAAAACATAAACTCCATGGCCTCGACACCTTATGTTTTTCTTCAGCCGATACTTGAAATACCCAATTTGTTGCTTGCAAGCTCATTTTTAAGAATGGTTGTGTTTTTTAGATCCATAAGAACTCATTGGTGTCTTCGGCTTCTTCAGAGGTGGCCAGAATCTCAAAATCCGTCGTTGGAGGTGCCTCTGGTTATGCGGGAATGCGTGGGGATCTTCGGCTGAGCTTGAGGAAGGAGACAAGCTTGCAAGCCGTCGGATCGGGAGTTTAATGAACTTCAACAGCCGAGATTAGATCGCGGCACCGCAGATGCGATCAGCGGTCGAGATCATATGCGCGATGGCTCGGACGGCCAGGATTAGATCCTGACCGAATTTTTTGATCCCACATCGAAACGCGCTGTTGTTTTCTCGTGGTTTATCAAATAACTCATGCCGCTCAACGCTCAGTTGTACTTCCCCCTCCACGGTGCCTCCCCGCATCAGGTTCTCTTAGCGGGCGTGCTCTTGTGCCCACCTCTGCTCCCTGCGGGCGCGCCACTGGCGCCCACTATGCACACACGGGCGCGCTCCTCGCGCTCACGCTGCGCGGGCTTCATCACCAGGTGGCCTCAGGGGCTTATACATGTCCCCAACCTCTCTCGGGCTGGCCCCATGGGATCCCCTTGGGCATGGTGACCTAGTCCCACATGTGCCTTGGGTTGAACCCTTAAGGCTGTCCCTTGGTGGCTTCCTTTTTGCAAAGTATGGAAATAAGACTTGTTAAAAACCAAGTTCCCCATAAGTTCAAGCCATATAAAATGCCAAATCCACTTCAAGCCTTCTTCCTCATTTTTTTCTCATCATCTTCTTCATTTGAATTCCTCACTCCTTCTCAACAAATAAGCTTCACTTTGGAGGGCAATGTAGAAGGTTCTTCCTTCAACCGAAGCTCATGAATCAAATAATTCTTCAACATTCTTTAATGATCCAATCAGAGATCAAGTTGGATCATCTTCAATTCATCATGCACTAAGAGATAGTCCATGGTTATCATTAATCCACATCATCCACTCAGTGATTGTGGATGGATCATCTTCATCTCCTCGGGCATTGTTATGACAATGCATGGTCTTCAAACATTGTTGTGGCATTGTATCCACTTGATACATGTTCTTTGAACTTAAAGACCAGTTCAACAATCGTCAGATATAATGATGCTCCATCATCATTCATTCTTCAAGTGTTGTCACTTAGTATAATCTTGATACAAGTATTGAAACAGTAAGATCATTTCTATAATCGTCTGATATGAGAGAATGTTTCAAACCATCATCTCCTATGCCACTTAATGAATCTCCTAAGTGACATGAATCATAGTACCATGGCCATTCTCCATTCATCACCAACACCATCACATCCTTTGTCATTCACATATTGAAACTCCTTGACATCCATCCATTCCTTGACAACAACATACCTCATTGACAACAAATGCAACATAGTGCACTTCAATCTACCCCTTTGTATTTGTTGTCAATACACTTCTTCAGCACATATGAATGGGTCAATATGTGTGCCAATCTTTTCTCCCCCTTATTGGCAATCAAATGCATAGGTGTGGTGTGGTTCTCATCCAAAAATCACTTCCTCCCTTTGAAAAGTATTTAAATGAAAAACACTGAGAGAGGGATGATGTCACATGTTCTCTTTAGCAAAGAACCTTTAGTAAATCAACTCTAAGTCTACTTGGGATAACCCGGTGAAGAAAACAAGAGTGATGTAACCAATATTGTCAATGCGGTCCAACATTCACTGTACATGTGAGATCATGCTCCAAGGGGTTGAAATTTTTCCGATATAACAATAAATTGCTAAATCCTGCACATACTTCACAAGACTCATTGGAAAGTTCAGTGCAAAGATAAAGCTCCCCCTTTCAACCATTTTCCCTCAATCAATACTCCCCCTTAATTGTCATGATGAATACAATTAAGAAACAAGGAATGAAAATATGATTGGAATACCTTCAGCTTTTCTCAAGATGGTGTTAAATCTTAGAATACCATCTTCTCCAGATTGGCTCCCCCTTAAGGGGTGCACTCCATTCTTTCCAAACCATCCTCCAGATGAGAATGATCATCATCTTCAATTCCCTGCAGTGTTAAAACATGTAAATACAAGTGATTAGATAATAATATGGAACCTACTTGGTTCATCAATGTGAACAACAAGGTTGAGAAGATTCTCTCAACCGAGATGCCCCATTTTCACCATTCTTCACACATGCACATCTGATCTTCAATAATGATTGTGCTGGTGTGGATCTCAACACATCTTCATGTGAAATCTTTTGTTTCCTTTTTGCCTTAGCAATTGCTAGTGCTTCATCTTCAGCTCTTTGCAGTTCTCTGGCATGTTGCAACTGATTCGGCCATATGACTAACAAATCGTTTGGAAGTGAGGACTCAGTTTTGGAAATTCCACATGGTTCTTTTGATGCTGTTAAGATACCTTTCTTAGGAAACTTATTTTCAATCAATCCCTTCTGCTTCTTCTGGATTGATTATCTTTTTGAGTCCAGTCTGCTTCTATTCAGTTCCATGGCTTGTTCACAAAGATCCATGGTGTGGCCTTTCTTTCCACAGTAAAAGCATGTCTTCTTAGTGGTCCTTCTGGATGCATCACCCTTCTTGGATTTAGACTCCAAGGTCATCTCTTCCTTTTTCATAATCTTATTGGGAGCATCTTCCACTTTCTTATTCTTGCTTCCCAAGGATTCTTTCTGAGCCATGTTCTGTGATCTTTTCTTCTTTTGAGCTCTAGATACAGTTCGAGATTGACATGTATCCTTTTGACCACTTTTTCACACATCCCAGATGTTATCAAGCAATCCAAATCTGTTTGTAGTAAACAGATGTCTCTGGACCTGTGGATGCTGCTTCTTTTCCTCTGGCTTTCTCCCCTTTGGCATGGGCTTCTTTTGTGCTTTTACATTCAGTGGATTGTACCAACAGTCTTTTGCACAGTTCCCATACTTGTTACAACACCAACACTGACCCGCAAATCTTGACCTCTTCAGTCCATCTGATTGCTCGACAGTTTTCTTGAATTGCTGTATTGTTTCAGGAGAGCTTTCTTTCTTCATTTTCTTCACCCATACTTGTTTGGAATTATTCTTCCATAATTCACTTTTTGTGGAAACACAATTAGAAGAATTAGTAGAAGATGGGATGGATGGTACCTTCCTTTTAGAAGATGTTGCCCTTTTATTACAGGATGTCCTTCTTTTGGAATCATCCTTCTCAATACACACTTGTGTAGCAACATTTCTACTTTCAGCTGACTGGGAGGATTCAACTTTGGGGGATTACAGATTTTTCAATATCACCTCTAGTTCTAAGCATTTCATGTAAAGGGAGTTCTTCTCATCCTCAGCAGTTCTTAGCCTTCCTTCCCAATTTTCTTTCAGCTGTTCTAACTGGTCTTCATGCACCTTCTTCAATTCTAGCAATGAATTGTCAAGCTCCTTCTCCAATTTGACTTTGTCTTCGAGTTGAGCATCTCTAACATTCATTGACACTTTATGCCTCTTTTCCAGTGCATGGAAAACATCTTTGACCAGTATCATAAAGAATTATTTCTCAGAAAGGCTTCATTGCAATTCTTCAGCAGTGTCTTCATATCTTTCATTGTAAAGAGAAACAGTTTCATCTTTAGCCTTCACCAGCTTTCTGAGAGTGTTGGTTATGCCAACCCTTTTTGCCAATTGGACTTCCAGAGAATTGGCTTCATCTTCTATCTGTAATTTTTCATCTTGAAGATCAAGGATGCCTATATCTATACACATTGCCACTTCCTTGGGGACTTACTTCTGAAGATATTTGATTGCATTTAGAAGATCATTGTTTCTTCCATCTTCATCACAGCTAGAGTAGGCTTCATCAGAATAATGATAAAAGGAATTGTCATCTGATGTGACTTTCACATTTCATTCCATAAAATGAGTTTCTTTGATTGCAACAACATTCTTCCTCATCTTCTTTGCCTGTTTCTTCATTCTGTTTTTCAGAGTCTTGGCATATATCTCCATTTGAGGCTGTTCTGTCATTTCCTCAAATCTGCACTCCATATAGACTCTCTTGGATCATTTAGAGGCAACCTTCACTCTGATACCAATTGAAGTGCCCAGATCAGTGTGAATCACTGAGAGGGGGAGGGGGTGAATCAGTGATCCTTTAAAACTTTTTACTAATTGATTCTTTATCAATTAAACCTCTATGGCTTGTTAAGGCCTCGATCCACTCTTCTTGTATCTCTCAACCTTTCCCGAATGATGCAGTAATGAAAAGGAACCGGACACAAGGATTTACAATGTTCGGCACCAAAGGCCTACGTCCTTGACATGTTGGTTATATTCCCCAACATGGTTTCTTCCATTATAATCTGTTAGTATTACAATGGTCGATACAGAGTCCCACTATATCTCTCCTGAGCCCCACAGGAGGGTCTTTATACTGCGTCCCACAGTGTTACCAGAGTCCCACTGGCCTGCTCCAGAATCCCACTGAAGACTTCCTCCACCCTGAGTCTCACATGGGGCTTCTCCTGGCTCCTCGAGTCACACGAGTAACTCTTCTTCACTTTAAGTTCTTCCAGTATCCTCAACAGCCTGGGATAAAGGCTTCTGGCCTTGCTCTCTACTTCTTATCACTTGTGATGAACATGACTCCTCGTCTTGCTCAGGTTTTATCTCCTTCTTCTAAGGATGGCCTGGCCTCTCTCTTCAAGAATCTTAAACAGCCTCTGAAAAGGTATGTTGGTCTTACTCAGCACTTCTGATCACTTCAGTTGGTCAGGATCTTCTCAATCTACTGAAAACTCAGAAAAAAGATTTCTTTATCTTCAGTCTGGCTTCAGTCTGACTTCAACGCAACTTCATGCAATGAGTGCATGACATCTCTTCATCCTCATGCATTGACAGCATGGCTTCTCAATAATATTCAAGAACATCCGGTCTTGGTCAACTCAGATGCACACAACCAGATTTGATCTTGTTCACGTGTGCACATGCATGCATGCAAGCATGCACTCCCCTTCTTCTTCTCATTGTGCAATAAACCCACAAATGGTGTATTCTCCTTTTGGCACACACACACCTCAAATTCTTTCACACTCTTTGTTCTTTTTGTTTACACACTTAATGTGTGTTCTTATTTAGTGTGAGTATCCTTCTTCATCTTCTTCTTATTGTGTACACTTCACTTTTCACACACACTAAGGTTCGGCCTTCACTTGTTTAGAACACACAACTTGTTCTTCGTTTTGCACACACTTGGGCTTGGCCAACATCACTTACTAAGCACACACACTTCCTTGTTCTTTTAATATTCTTCAAAGTGTGCACTTCACTTATGCACACTCCTGGTTCTCCATTTTGTAAACAGAAGGGCTACGGCCTCCTCTTTAATTTGCACACAAAAGTTGTGGTGGCCTTCTTGTTTTGCACACACCCAAGGCTACGACCTTCACTTGTTTTCACTTAGTACACACACTGCCAAGTGTGTTCTTCCATTTTCATGCACACCAAAACTAAGGTCTCGGCCTTCTTCTCCACTTGGCACACACACAAGATATGGCCTCAAGTTCTCCTTGAACACACTATATCGTAGGGTCTTCACTTTGCACACACACACACACACCCGTAGGGTATATTTGTCTTGTTGCACTCTATTAACCCGTAGAATGTAGATATCCTTCGCCCATACTCAAAGGAGGCGTGCAAGGGGGTGTGGCCTTCTCTACTTCAACACAGCCTGCCGCCCAAGGCGCCAAGCCGCGCAAGGCGCCAAGCCGCGCAAGTCCTCAGGTGTAACTGGCCGCGCAAGTCTCTTGGGTGACTTCTGCCATGCGGGGTTCAAAGACCACAGGCGCGCAAGTCCAACCGCCACTGTGGGCGCGCAAGTGCAAGGCATAATCGACCACGGGTTCTTCCTATCGCGCAAGGGATGTGTGCAGGGGACTCCTTCTCCCAACCTCTTTCACGCAAGGGATGCGCGAAAGTTTCCTCACGAAGACAAAGTGTCTTCGAGCTGCTTCGTCATGCAAGTGGGTTGCGCGGAGCTCTTACTTCACGAGGCACAGTGGCACTCACGGTATTTCTCTCATGTTTTTCAGCAAAAGCTTCAAGCGCCTAGGGTGCTCCTTTTATAGGCAGAGGAATTCCTCAGCCCATCCGCGTGATACAACTTTGAATCCCCGAGAATTTCGGGCATTCAAGATTTTCCAAATCTTGATATCTTCCTCTGTTTCACATGCAGGTACTTTTTTTTCGTTCTCCTCTACGTGCATGTGCATGGAACGTGTGCATGCCTCTGTTTAGGCCCATGCATGTAAAACATAAACTCCATGGCCTCGGTACCTTATGTTTTGCTTCGGCCAATACATGAAATACCCAATTTGTTGCATGCAAGCTCGTTTTTATGAATGGTTGTGTTCGTTAGATCCATACGAACTCATTGGTGTCTTCGGCTTCTTCAGAGGTGGCCGGAATCTCAAAATCCGTCGTCAGAGGTGCCTCTGGTTATGCGAGAATGCGCGGGGAGCTTCTGTTGAGATCGAGGAAGGAGACAAGCTTGCAATCTGTCGGATCGGGAGTTTAATGAACTTCGACAGCCGAGATTAGATCACGGCGCCACGGATGCGATCAGCGGTCGAGATCATATGCGCGATGGCTCAGACGGCCAGGATTAGATCCTGACCGAATTTTTTGATCCCACATCGAAACGCGCTGCTGTTTTCTCGTGGTTTATCAAATAACTCCTACCGCTCAACACTCAGTTGTACTTCCCCCTCCACGGTGCCGCCCCGCACCGTGTTCTCTTAGCGGGAATGCTCTTGCGCCCACCTCTGCTCCCTGCGGGCGCGCCACTGGCGCCCACTATAGACACACGGGCGCGCTCCTCGCGCTCACGCTGCGCGGGCTTCATCACCGTGTGGCCTCAGGGGCTTATACATGGCCCCAGCCTCTCTCGGGCTGGCCCCATGGGATCCCCTTGGGCGTGGTGACCTAGTCCCACATGTGCCATGGGTTGAACCCTTAAGGCTGGCCCTTGGTGGCTTCCTTTTTGCAAATTATGGAAATAATACTTGTTAAAACTAAAGTTCCCCATATGTTCAAGCCATATCAAATGCCAAATCCACATCAAGCCTTCTTCCTCATTTTTTCACATCTTCTTCTTCATTTGAATTCCTCACTCCTTCTCAACAAATAAGCTTCACTTAGGAGGGAAATGTAGAAGGTTATTCCTTCAACCGAAGCTCCTGAATCAAATAATTATTCAACATTCTTTAATGATCCAATCAGAGATCAAGTTGGATCATCTTAAATTCATCATGCACTAAGAGATAGTGCATGGTTATCATTAATCCACATCATCCACTCATTGATTTTGGATGTATCATCTTCATCTCCTCCTTCATTGTTATGACAATTCATGGTCTTCAAACATTGTTGTGACATTGTATCCACTTGATACAAGTTCTTTGAACTTAAATACCAGTTCAACAATCGTCAGATATAATGATGCTCCATCATCATTCATTCTTCAAGTGTAGTCACTTAGTATCATCTTGATACAAGTATTGAAACATTAATATCAGTTCTACAATCGTCTGATATGAGAGAATGTTTCAAACCATCATCTCCTATGCCACTTTGTGAATCTCCTAAGTGACATGCATCTTAGTACCATGGCCATTCTCCATTCATCACCAACACCATCACATCCTTTGTCATTCACATATTGAAACTCCTTGACATCCATCCATTCCTTGACAACAACATACCTCATTGACAAGAAATGCAACATAGTGCACTTCAGTTATTGTAAGAATTTTTGGTTGGGTCATACCAGGTATCTCTATCAGTAGAAGTAATATTATACTCATCTAAAATTGATGACCAAATTTGATAACCCAGTATTTCTAAATGCATTTTCAACTTAATATTTCATTATCCATGATTGGTTCCATTAAAGAATAGTGGCATGTTTGTTGTAGAATCTCCAAGTCTATTATCAATGTTAAATAAATAATTTTAATGATCTAGAAATTTAGAATTAACAGAAATTTTCTATATCTTTAAAGTATATCTAAAATCATAGTTGAATAATTTCAAAAAAACAGAGTCTTAAAAACACCCTCTAATACCATGTTTTTTTTAGAGTAGGGTACTCAGGGGGTGAATTGAGTATCTATAAAATCTTCTATAAAAAATATTTCATAAAATGGTTCCTCAATAAAAATGAATACAACCCAGTCAACAAAGGGAATACGTTAATAAAATTTTGAATTTTCTAATAACCTCTCATAAATTGATTAATTATAAAAAATATTAATATGAGTTACTGATATTACTTTTGAAGCTATTCTAATTAGAAAAAACAATTAAAACTTCTATACAATATTGACTATCAAATTAAATCTTGTGATTTTTGAATAATACAGTAAAATAGTGAAAGACTAAATTAAACAATACAACATGAAAAAAAGTGGTTTAGTCTCAAGTCGAGACCTAATACACACTACTAGGTGATCACCTGCCACCAAGCAGTTTATATTAATAAACTTGATCCACACCCTGGATCATGGTAAAAAATAGTGCATTGGAATTTCTAGGTCTCACAACCTCTTCTACAGATCATTATGGGTAAAAATTATCGGCTCACACAAGGACCTCTTCCATGTTTATCCATGGGAGTAAATAGTTGTAAAAAAGATATGAGAGGAAGGATATATTGTATCCTTTAGTTTAGTGAAAGGGAAAGTGTGTGTTTTTAAAACAACAACACACACACTACATGAAAGCTAAAAACAATACACAACATAGAAAAAATGATAGGATATGGTTAGAAGTTTTTTGCGTTGTATTCTATGATGCTCTATACTTCTATGATGAAGCAAATGCAAGTATCGAGTCCTCCTACAAGAAACAGAGTATCACAAGTCTGGTGTTCTGGTTTCTAGTTAGATATAACTTGTGTTCATCATGGAGTTTGTATTGAGAATGTGTTTTGGCCCTAATCTATGGAATTATAGCCTGTTTTATTTGATAATTCTTTATGTGTTCTTCAGATGTATCATGTTGCATGTATCAGTCCACTTTTCAAGAATGTACACGCTTCTACTACACATTGTTACTCATCGTCGTCATATTTTTTCAGGGACACGCTTTTCTTTTTATTCATGCAGTGCATGTGTTAGAGCCCACAAGATGCATGTATCCTGCACCTAGTACCTCGTACTATCATGTGACATGTCTATAAAGAAATATTAATTAAATTATTGAATTTAAAAGACTCAATTATGAATGTTATAAATTAAATTGAAAAAGAAAAAAGTGATTATATATGGTGTCAGAGTATGTCTAGAAATGGTGTAACTATTAAATGGTGTCACCAGAAAATTGTGTCATCTTATTTTACTTAGAGCATGGAGATAGTCATGATGGCATAATTTTATTGAGATCAAGAACTAGTAGCCCAGATGCGGTGTTAGGATCATGGTGTCTTGTCCTTTTCCAAACTTTTGAATGGTGTCTTAGCAAGGAACCCGTGTCACAAACATCATGGGATCTAAAACTAATTACAGTGTTTTCTCATGGTGTCTGGGACATAGTGCATGGGTCATGGTGTCTAGGTCATGGTGTTTCGGTCATGGTGTATGGGTCATGATGTCTGGGTCCCAGTGTCTAGTTCATAGTGTCTGGATCCTTTTCTAGAAAACCAAAACTGGTGGAAGACTCATGGTTTCCTTGAAATATCCACATATTTTTATATAGACTTAAGTAGTAATATTCAACGAATTAATTATAATTAATCATTCATAAAACAAAACTTTATAGACCAATGATAAATATAGTTTACAATAACTAGTCATGTTTTATATGAATCTAGATCTTGTGAAATTTTATTTGAATTATAAAAAACCAAGAATATCTACACATGATATGATATATATTAACCAGTAGTAAAAACTTTTATCATTTAAACATTATTGAAACACGAGGAGTCCAATAAATAGTCATTTATACTGTGGGAGAAGTAAAATAACACACTAAGCTGCAAACATGTTCAACATTGCAGAATACATGGTTGAACTGATTATATCACCTATGAATAGTTTTATGTGTCGACACCACTTCTCGTAGGATATGCTAAAACCCCTAGTGGACATGATAGAATCCATGCCACAATTAGGAATTGTGATATGGAGGATCTAAAAACTAGTTCATGAAATGGTTTTGGATCGTATATTCCTACCGTATGCATCACTATAAGAGTTGATTCCCTTCCATAATGATTTCAGTGTGAGAAGTGATGTTTTCAGAATCCACCCCCACATTGTGTGGAGTTTATGGGTTGTCAATTATCTAGGATAATTGAATTTTCTCAACAATGATTCTCTACACAGAAATGACTTTTTTCAATGCTTGAAAAGGTAAAAGATTATTTTTAATTTTTCATATAAATAGTGGTCACTCTGATGAAAGTATTGAATGTAAGGTTTTGCACCTTAACACCCCATACCAATATAAAACCATGTTATTTTAAATCTCTTTACTATATTTTTCATAGGGTGATATTTTTTTTGATCCCCTAGTGCTTAACTTGAAATTAATCGTGAATTATAACCCCATTTTTTTGAGAGACCAGTGGCTTGATCATGGGAACATGAGGATCTATTATAGCCATTGAAATTATTGGATAATAATTACAATGATGTTTCAAAACACAGAAGAATAATATAGATCAAAACATGAATAAAAGGGGAGTACTCTTTCGGAAGGGAGGAATATGATTTTATTCAAAATATCTTTTGGAGGTATGAAGGATGAAGAAGGAATTCTTAAGGAATTATTCTTTCTGGAAATTGACATTTTTATGAAGATAAAATACCATTCTGGGTACAGGTTCATATCATCTCCATGTGATGAAGGAAGTTCCAACAAATAGAGTAGTGAGTTACGTTTTGATGGAGAGTAGTGCCTTATTTATTTGTTCATGGTAGTGAACTTTTATGGCTAATTATTCTGCTTCAAATGATACATTTTGATGTTAAATTATACTAATTTTTTTGTACATGATTATTGATGTGCATACCCCTTATATGTTTCCCAATTTGAGTGATCCCTGTAAAATACTAAGTTTCATTTACTACTTTATTCGTTAAATGAGGATAGTGGAAGAGATATTTGGAAGAGTTCCTTAAGGTGATAGAACAAGATCTTAATCAATGTAATAAGTACCTTTAAATAGATTCACAAACCCGTCCCAATATCAGGGTGTTACCATCTATAGGATTCTAACAAACCCTTGTGGTAATTTCCATAATGGGTTTGATAAAATTGTTGTCATTTCAATACATGGTCATTTTTATCTCAATACCTTTTCTAATATAGATATATATAATAGGATTGGAATATATAATAATGGTTTTTTATGTAATAATAATTATAATAAATGTTTCTAATTAACAAGAGAAAAGATTGAAATAATTTTTTCGAGTGAATGCACTTGACGATAATAGATGTTTTTGTTTGACTTTTTCCCATCGGTACTAAACAAAGTCATTTACAACAATGATAGAAAATTATGATCCACTAATAGGTATATTAATAAATTAAATTTGAATGTCATACTAATTGAATTTTTTGTGAATTCATTACTCAATGCAACTATTCCATTAGTCTAGGATTATTTGGATTCACCATTAATTTAACACAGGTTTCCTTATGGTTGATTTTATTATAGATCTTATACTAGTAAAAAAATAACAATAATTAATCTTAAAATGATAACATTTATTATCATATAATTCTTCTATATTATGATCTCAATAAAAATATCATCCCATAATGTTTTCGAATTCATTTCATGACATCTTATCCCTAAATGTTTTCTAAACCCTTTCACGTATACAAAATATATTTACCTATACCTTAATAAAACAATTGGTATATACATTAATGCAACGGTTTAACTTTTGATTCATTCCTATGATCTTATAGGTGTAGAGCTTAAGATAATTATGAAATGAAATACATTTGTTTTGAAGACTATCATATAATGTCCGTTTTTTAGAAAAACAAGATTCTAAATTTTACACTCATGTTTCATTAACAACACACGTTCTTTATTCAAGCGTATTTTAATGTATCTAGAGATAGATATCATTATAGTTCCTACTCATATTTTGAAGATTGATAATATTTTAAAATCATGGGATGATAAAAACAATGATTAAAAAGGGATATAAATAAAATAAATATAGAAGTTCAGTGAAAAACAAAAAAATTGCTGAAATATTTACATTCTTCACATTATTCATTCAATAATCAAATAAATCATACCAACACGAAGAAAAAAAATTTCTCTATGAAAACATGCACACAAAAAATGAAAATAAAACACATTGTATGCAATTTAAAAGAATAATTTCTATAGACTATGTTCAATCATGTCATAAATAACAAAACACTATATTAATCATTATGGAAAACCTCTCCATTTCAATCCATCCTTCATGACTTTGAAAAAAAATAACATTCATGATAGAAAAAAATCTATTTTCTGACTATTTTCTTTGGGTATAGAGGTGCTTCAAATCATCCCTTATTTTTTTCATACTGGTTTTGAAAAACCCTGGCCAAAAGTGGTGTCTTGAAATAATTAACAACATTTTTCATATAGTATAATGAAATGATTTTCTGGTGTTCTGGAAAACCATATCTAATATTTTAAAACATGTTTTTTATTTTTTTAGATTTTTTAATGATTTTTATTTCATATATATTTTTGAATTATTAATATATTTATAATTAATCAAAAATTACAAATTATAATTTATTATTGATTATTATTTATGAATATTTATGGTTATTTATGAATATTTTCTGATTGTTATTTATTTATTATTTAATTTTTTTTTAGTATTTAGTTATTTCATATTATTTATATGATTTATTTTTTATTCAGTTGTTTATTAAGATATTTATTTATTATAACATACACCTATATTACATGCATGCCATGCATAAATTCAGCCTATATATATGTTTGGTGATATTTGAACCTATTACCTTTTGGATATTCTACAAAGGCACTATCACTTTAGGAAGCTCTTTATTTAGTGTGTTTAAAAAATTTTACATACCTATATATATATATAAATACATAAAAATACATTTTAAAAAATTAATATATTGTATATATATACTAATAAATATGTAATAATTAAAAATTTTATTCCAAATAAATAAATATGAAATATATAACTATTAATTGATATATAATAATTAAAAAATTATTAATAAATAATAAAAAATATAAAATAATGAATTGAGATCAATGAATAAATTAAATAATAAATAATCAGGCTAAAAAATAAAAAATAAAAATTAAATAATATAAAATAAGAAAATATAATAAAAATTAATGGTTAATAATTTAATAATACATAAATAAATATTAAAAATATATATATATATATTAGAAATAAATAATTGATCACAATATAATAAATGTTTAATAAATTAATAATTAATTGACAATTAATAATAAATTAATATATAATAAAGAGTAATTAAAATAATATATTAGATATAGAAATAATATATAAAATAATGAAAATTAATATTAATTTAAAATTAGTAAATAATAATTTACAAATAGTAAATAAATATATATATTTATATATTTATTTATCTAAATACATATATATATATATATATATTAGAAATATTAAATTATATAATTATATTTAAATAAATTTATATTAATACAATCACAAAGAGAAATAGACAATTACCAAAATAATAAATAAAAATATATATAGCAACATTGTATATTTAAAAATAAATTAGTTTTCATAAATATACATAAATTGATATAAGTATATAAAAATATAGTCTAATATGGATAAATAAATATAAATATCTATGAATTTATGTAAATATATGTAATAATTACATAAATATTGATAAATATCAATAAATTACAAATATTTATACACAAATGTA
The DNA here is from genome assembly GCA_963277665.1 of Viscum album. NCBI lineage: Eukaryota > Viridiplantae > Streptophyta > Magnoliopsida > Santalales > Viscaceae > Viscum > Viscum album. The sequence continues at coordinate 1,706,507,827 of OY728165.1, read as the reverse complement.
TAGAAATACATTCAAATATATATATATATATATATAATAAATTATGAAAAGGGGGAAACCACATCAAATGCAACACCACTAAATTAATATGAATGTAAATTCATGGAATAAAATCATAGAAGACCCAAAATGAATATGAAGAATCATAGAAATGCTGTTGAAATCACTTTGATTGTTCACAAATAGATGAATGTTAATAATGAAATTTTATTTGGTGTTATTTTTGGCATCTTATTGACCTCAACAAACAATTAACTAGGTACCTCGAGGTCAGCACAACATATAGATCTTCTCATAATACTATTTAATATATGTTATAGCACAAACAGTCACCCGGATCAAAAGCTATTGTTTTTTGAAGTTGTATTTTTATTTTCATCATCTCATGAAATAATAATTCTATATATTATTATCAAAATATTATTAAATTAATTATATTTTATTTATTGATTTTTAATTTGGTTAGTTTAGAGCTAAAATAGACACCCATATAAAAATTTATGTTCATTAGTTATTGAAATGATTATTTTGGAAAGAATTTAATTTATTTTAGAATCCAGTTACCTTAAAACTGCTTTTATTTAAAAGCATATTATGAAAATCATAAGAAAAAGAAATTCATTTTTGTTAAATCTCAAAACACAAATAGAGGTTACTTATAAATATCCATTAAAAAAATGAATTGTTGAAATATTTGCAACATTTTTGAAAACCACCACCAAATAATTTAAAAAAATTAAATATTTTCAAATAGTGATGGACCAATTATCTAGAGATCAATATCTTGCTCACATGTCCTATTAATTTTATTTAGATCCCATGTAATATAAGTTAAATCGTTCCCACCTATCTTCATCAATAATATTGACGTACCAAATAATGGATAAATATATTTCAATATAAAAAAATTTATAATAAATTTCATAAAAATAACATTTAACCCATAATTAATGAACTTTCAATTTTTTTAAAAAAAATGTTCAATTGTACCTTTCTTTTGAAAACTCTCTAAAATGAAAAATTCCATAAATATAATTGAAAATTTTGAATTTGGAAATAATTATGGAATCTATTAAATAAATCTTTAGAGTAGTGAAAAATCATGATGGTGGGAAATTCATTTCCATAATTAAGAGTTATTACGATGTTTTAATTTACACCATTGGTAAAAGTCCCACATTCAAAAATTGATAAAAATATTACATTTTTAATCATTATAACGAAATTAAAAAATATTTTAAAATAAAATTGTATTGAATTTTATGAGTAAATAAAAACATTAATGAAACATTTTAATTTATATGGTTGTAGATTAAAAATTGAAAAAATTCCATAAAACTTTTAATATAGTTTGAATAAAAAATCACTAACCTTAAAAACCTTGTACTATCATAAAATATACAAGTTAGAGAAAAAATATTAGTCAATTAAATTATTATGATCCATTTTTATGTTTACATAAATATCATCATCACTTTTATGTGATTTTTTACCATACTTTATTTAATTACATATTCAGTTTTGTTTGCGTGAGGAATTTTGATGAAATTCTGTTAATAATCATAGAATTGATTTGATAACATGAAAACTGTAAAATAGGGCATTATTCTATCAATATCATGAATCGTAATCATGAGGGTATTGTATTTATATAAATTGAATAAAATTTTAGTTACATCCATGAATGATGGAAAAAAATTTGACTACATCGATTTGTGGAGGTGGTAGTCCAGATATACACACGAATGACAATTTCATTTTTAAATAAATGATAATGTAAATAATATATTGTGTTTTATCCTTCCATAATTATTTTTATGTCCTTAATATATTATATATTAATTAAATTCATTATAATATACATCCTTGTAATGTGGTGTTGACAATCAAAACAAATTGCATCATGGAGATGGTAATACACCCACATGTACGAGTGGTTTTTTAATTCACATATGAGTGAAAAAGAGATGAAAAAGGGTTTTACCATAATCTAAATAAAATTTCAGTTTAGGAATTATGTTTCATCTATTATATGAGAGTGGTTAAATAATATTTTAACATGTTTGAAGAATAAATAAACATGAAATATATCAGTTAGGACATATAGATACTCATTATGTATCTCCAGTTAGTTTACACATTAATAATGATATGATTGTTCGTTTGGATAGGCCATGGAATCTAGGATATTGGTAGGGATGTTCGGGAGATATATGAAAGGGATTATATAAAGAATAGTGATCAAATTGTTTGTATAAAATAGGTGGTGTTGTGAAATTTTATAAGTTATTGTAGGGGAACCCTTGGAATTAAATAATGCATTAAGTTAATTTAAATTCTTTTTAATGTTCATTTTTGAAACGTTCCAAACCCCAATGCCTCCTGAAATGGTGCCCTCATCTTGGTGGGACACAATAACTCAAGTGAATATCCAAATATATCATATAATGACAACAAGTATTGAGGACCTAGGTGAGACAGTGGGGAGACTATGCCCTCATTATCAGAGTATTACAATGGAAGTCAACACCTACAATTGCAGAAGCGAAAAAATAAGTAGTCAACTAAAGATACGGAAAGATATGAATCCATACATATAACCAAAATATCTTATATAATTAATTACAGAGATGATACAAGTATTTATAAAGTATCAATATCACTAGATTGAAATACAGTACAGTAAATGTATCCCAAAAATAACAAAAGACCAAAAATATTTCTATAGCATCGCAAGCATTAGAGTGGTCCTATGCTCCCCCTAATTCAAAGAAAATATCAAGAACCTATAATAAGTTTCTTTCACCTATCGTCACCATCAACCATATGAATTTTTTGGGTCCGAAAGAAGACCCTGTCATGGTGTGAGATAAACATCCCACAATGCAACCACCAAGGTCTATACAGTTCTAACAACAATATAAATACTCTAGTAAATGTAAAAAAAATTAAAGTAACTTTGTATTCCCATTGAATATGTCCACTATAGTAATTAAAACATAACATATCTCATAGAAACCTAAAAAATAGTCTACTCCTAACAAGGAAACTATAAAAAAGTAAACAACTCACAAAGCCAGTCCATACATCCATTGGTATCCAATATCCCACAGTTATGATGTATAAATAATTCAACTATCATGGCCATGTCGTACATCCATTTGTATAATGTAACCGACATTCACGCTATATAAATATGTCATTTATCCCCAAACCACGTTGTATATAGAAGTGTAGACTATAAGGGCCAGATTCATGGTGTCATGTACTAGGAATCTATGTAAGGAGTCTAGACCACTATGAGATTAATACAAGGAGTTAGAAGACCAAGGAATCTACATAGATCCCCATGGATATCCAAGTGTAAAGTCATTATAGTCACAGGTTGGAGTCATATGATCATGTGTACTGACATCCCCTACACGAGTCCATGAAATATGGATCGATAGGGCTGTAAGACCCAAGGAATCCCGTGGAATCAAGGCCCAAGGGGGAATACTAAACCCATGGTGTCCACTCCCGCATTATAGTCCCATGGAGAGTAGTCCATGGAATAAATCAAACCATTCATTCAATACATTCAATTATTTAGTTTAATCAATTCAAAACCATGTCTGTTTTTCCAATCACATAACAATCACAAGCCATTATTATCGCCTCCCACAAAATTCATTTAACAATTATAGTCATATAGACCTACCCTGATATATTAACTATTTTACATTCCATTGATAATTTTATATAGTTATACCCACCCATATTAACACATTTTATTCAATCCAACATTTAAAAACCGGAATGGCATCACAATATATCAATAATCAAGGTGGTAGAACATCTCTTAAGAAAGCTATTCAATCAATCATGGAATTATAGAGCTTCCTCTAATAAGGAAAACACAAGAACACAACCCTTGGGTGGTTTATGAATTCATAAAGTGGTTAAATCCAAAAATCACACCCAATGGCTGATCTTGAAATGAGTAATCGGTGTCAATGCAGCTTAATAGAACCAACGTCAATTCTCACTAGCTCTGACTAATCTTATGGCTAGCAGCCCAATAAAAAACGGGGTCAAGCCGGAATGATCAATGGAAGGAATATAGGTCGAACACCTAAAAGTACCCAAAATTCTGAAATAATATATTGACCCCCTACCTTGGCTCAATAGTGGATAGTGTGTCCAGTTTCATATCTGGAATCATCCGGTTTTGGAATAAATCATAAGAATGGATGATGAATGGGATGTTTGGGAATATGTGACTAAATCCAAATATTTTATTCATTGTTCTAAAGAATCAAGAATGGATAAAAATTAATTGATTACTTACAGATTTTGTTCCAATGATACATATCATGCTCGAATTAGAGTTCATACAACTTTTAGATCTAAAAAATATTTTTAGATTGATTAAGGTTCTTAAAAATGAGAGAAATAGAATATGAAAAATAATTATTGGTGACTTTATCTATCTATAGAATCCTCGGTTGGAAAGTCCATGACGTGTAGGTTGAGTAAACAATGTGCACTACCCTTTATTTTCTCTGAAAAAATTGCATACACATCATGAACTACAACTACATGTCATGAAATCATGGTACATAACGTGTACATTCAGTACAAGATGTTTAGTTGGCCTATAACCAAACTTCATCCCCGTTTTCCACTTAATTCTCAAAAAAACCAACTGACCCATGTTTTGATAGAGGTTATAAGCCAAAAAAGTAATTTAAATAGCATTTAACCTGAATGGAATGATCGGTACCTCATGAAAAATCTGATAAACAGATGTTTTTCTGTAGCAACCTTACTAGAGGAATTGACCATGTTTGGAGGAAATTTCAATGTCTGTCAATGATATGAAGATCATGATCTTCAAAGGAAGCATCAACCTAAAGCTCAACCTACTCATATAGAAAAACGTCAATCAGGTCTTAGTGATAGAAGCTTTGCTGTGATATGTGGAATATATCATGCAGGGATCAGTACCTCTGAGGTAATTAAAACCGATAGAAAACTAAATTGACTCTCTATAGAAACTCGAATAACCTGGCATATCTCAGTGAAATATTACTCTAACTTTTTGTCTGCTAGTGTTGAAACCATGGTGAAACATGAAATAAACCCCAATCCCAACCCTCAAACTCTAGAGGTCATATACGGCGATCAGCATATTATTTATGATAAGACTGTGTCGTATACATCCACATCGAAATCAAATGGACCTGTTTAGAAGTGTCCAAGATGAAATATGGTCCCAGTAAATATTCATCACCTAAATTCAACTAAAATAGGGGAGAAGGGAATATCCAACCATATAATTCATTTTATTGTGTCTTCTTAATCATTTCTTTATAACTGTTATTGTTGGTACACTCAATCGGAGGAATTTTCCGCTCCCAAGAGCCCCCATAATTTGGGACGCATGTGCGCATCATGTCTACAAGAACCTGTATCATATGATCTATTTATACATCACTATAAGGGTGGTATCACATCTCAAATTTAAAACATATAAATATTATCAATACTGAAGGTCTCCTTGCTCAGAAAGAATAGAGGGACCTTTGTAAGGCTGTCAAAAATATCACATACAACATCCTTACCTTGACGTGACCTCAATAAACAAGTCACAAAATCAACCATCACATCATCATATTTCCACTATGGAATATGTAAGAGCTTTAAATTTTGATATAGTTTCTAATATAACTCCTTCATATGCTCACAGGTGGAACATCTCATTACAAAACAAACTACATCATGCTTCAAACCCTACCACCAGTACTGAAGTCTCAATTTACGGTACATCATTGTGACCCCGGGATGAACCAACCTTGATAAACCCTAAAATTTCCACATAAAGTCATTGATTATATGACATGGAACCCGTAAAAATCCATGGATATGTAGGATATCTTTATCGTGTACCGTCCAACGAGGAGGAGGTTCCCCACATGCCACAACTTCCAATAGAACTTGGAATTCCAAATATGATATATGTCTCAAACATACTTTGTCCAGTAGGGTAGAGGTCACAGCTAAGGATTACAGATAAGTATACCCCTTCTTATCATGAACATCTAGATGCATCTCCGAAAACAATTCCATATGATTCCACTCGTTTCTAGCCTGTTGTATCGCTTGTATTTGACTCCTCCTACTTAGTGAATTTTCCACTACATTTCCTTTAATAGGTGTATATGCAAGATTCATTTCAATGGAATGTAGGTAATCCACTCACATTTGATACCACTAATTCAGATCATGCAATATAATTATATACTTGGGGATTGTGTTGTCTACACACACAAAAAAATGTTCTCACATTAAATATTGTCTCCAAAAGCGCAATGGGTGAACAACAAGAGGTAACTCGAGATATTTTTTAGGGTAATTATTCATGTGAGGCCACAACTGTTGAGACCCTTATTCCATGACATGATCTCCCTACATCATCACTTCCCCCAAACCATCACCTAAATAATCATAGTACATTATTTATATCTTTCCCTAATCTGGAAGAATCAAGACTACTGTTAATTTCAACCTCCCTTTCATCTCATAAAGGTTTTCTAGGAAGAATCTGCGCACAAAAACATCACACCATTATTATTCAATCCAATTGATGGAACTTATAATCTTGGTATGTACTATATAAAATGAATTTAGTAACCATCCAGCCCAAATAAACTTCGTATATCATAAAAGTTTCTGTGAAGATCCCATGAAGGTACAATGCTCACCTTCTCAGGGTCCGCTGATACTCTTGTCTCTAAGATGATGTGACCCATGATGTGAATCTAATCCATAAAAAATTGTCACTTTTATAGCTTAGATTATAGTTGATTCTCTCTTAGTATATTAAAATTGATCTAAAGATGGTTGGCATGGTTGTGTCGATTTTTAGAATACACAAAGATGTTTTCCAAAAAAATCATCACAAAAGAATCCATGAAAGGATGGAGCACTCAGTTCATTAGTACAATGAAAATCACTGGAAAATTTGTGATATTTAAAAACATAACTAAGTTATTATATAGGCCATACATGATGTGAATTGTTTTATGAAGTAGGTCTGTAGGTTAAACATGCACATGGTGATATACGGACCTCATGTAGATCTTTTAGAACACTCGATCTACTCGAAGCTAATCAAATAGATCACATATTTTTGGCAAGGGATATTGTTTTTTAACTATTATATCATTCAGTTTTTGATAATGCAATCATATCCTTAGATTTTCATCCAGCTTTTTCACAAAACGTACTGAAGAAACCCACTTAGAAGTAATGGGTATGGTGAACCCACTTGCTTCCTAGTCCTCTAAATGCCTCTTGAGCATCAGGAACTCCATCATTGATATCCTATAAGGAGGAATGGATACTAGTGTAGCTCCTAACACTATATCATTGGAGAAATCCACCTCTCTCTTTTGAGGTAAACTAGAAAATTTATTTGAAAAAACGTAACCAAAATGGTCAAAAAGTTGATGGTAAGTCCTCCTGACTTACTCCATGATCATCCCTAAACATACTAGAAATATTTTTTATCATCCCAACCATCCCATGATGCTCTGGTCCATCTATTCATTCCTTGACATCCCATTCACCATTGTTAATAAACACAGAAACCTCTGGTGATAAGAATGTCACCCTATGATGATAGAAGTCAACGTATGTCCAATAATCTACTAGCTAGTCTATTCCATCAATGAAATCAAACCCTGACATGTCGAGAACATACAGACCCCAAAAAAAGTGACACCCTATGTACATAATGGGACAATACATACACGAGGGTACATCACCTATTCTAACTTCTCATTGTGTTGCTAGCATCATAATTCCCCCACAATGAAAAACAACAAGCCCAACATTTTTGACCACTCATGGAGAGATGAAACGGTGAGAGGAACCTGTATAAAAAAAAGAAGATGCAATAGTATGAGCTACGAAAATTTTACCTCTCACCATAGATGCTTTGGGATGCTCATATTGTTGGGCATAATGCAATGCATATGTCTGGAATGGACCACTACCATATTAAACTACTCGAATACCATGGGCTAATCGACCAGGTTGTCTCTGAGAACCTGGTGTCTGTCTTCCAAGGACACGACAACCTTTAAGTATCCTAAAATTTTATATTATTTGTGAGTCCTTCCTTGAAGTGTCTTTCCCTCAAAAAATCATATTCAATATACATCAATATAACTTTATTGATCTCTATAATGTTTTTGGAGTATTCTGTATTCGATATTTCAGACTTCTTAGATGGATGAATGCATTAGCCCACTCTACTAGCAGTTTCGTGGGGTAAAAGTAGTCAATTAAATGGGTTTTAAATTCACCCCAACCCATATTCTACAGCCCCTTAGCCTAGTTCAAGACATATCAGTTGTTATTTTCCTATACATGTGGCATATAATTCATGATCTTGACCCTCAACTATGAAGGCATCTATATATTATGAAAAATTACTAACATGGTCTATATAGAATCCAACCTTTTTATCACATAAACTTTCATTAAATTATACAAAAATGAGGATCCTTAAGGTTTAGTGTCTTGGGAACCAAGAATATAATACATGAGGACATAAAACAATATTCTTAAACACTTGAAAGGTTTCTTCATTTGTCCATCCTATGTTCATTATAGCATCTCAGAACATGGGAGCATACATCAAAGGAAAGGGTGAGCAGAAGGCCCAGTAAGGGAAACAAGAGAAAAATTTTACATGTGAACTTCAGATACATCAATAAAGTCATGATAAATAAATTTAAGGGATGAGGAAGAGATAATAATGAATATCATAATTAAAATAATGTGTTTCATAACTTGAAGATGTGGCAACAACATTTAACATAGACACTCATTTTCGTATCACCAAGTTCTATACCCAAGGTGTCATTAAAAAACAATACCAAGGTTATTCACCAAGAAATCGTTAAAATGGTCATCTCTCGAGATTAAGTCATTACCCAATGCATTGGAGCGCTATCAGGGTGCACCCATAATTTGTATTTATTGTCATGTGAGTCACATATATCATCATCAATCATTTCATAAATAACCCATATAACATAAAATAAATTGGTTTCATTTCATAATCATAATGTTTTTTAAAAACTACTTTAAAGGCATTATCCTTCTGTCACGTTAAACCCACGAAAAAAGCAGGTTTCGTGTATGTAAATTTGAAAATTAAAATAATTTTTTTTGATATATATGTGAATACCCATGTCGAATAAAGATCATTGAGTATTCACTTAATAAAATAAAAAAATTTGAGAAATAGAGAAAGACATTTTGAGACGAAAATTCTGCAGCATAACGGCTATGTTACAGGGTTTTAGAAAACATTGAAAAGAGAGGGGACATGGGTCACCCACTCATAAATGATCCATAAAACATTAGGGGGAAGAATATAAAGGATTTAAGAACATGGTAATGAAAATATAAAGATATACTATATGAAATGAAGAACATGAAAGGAAGACAAAGATCATATTTCTCTTTTGTAAATTCGGCAGCCTAATGTCGTTACTTAAAACTTCAAAAAAATGAATTGATTAGATAAAATAGGGTATATAATAATATGAACATAAAAAGGACAGTATGATAGATATAGAAGATTATACCCCATCATATGAAAAGGAAATTGAAATAAATGACATGAAAATAGAACTTGAAAAATGAGAAGGGTGGATGAATCCCTTACAAAAAATCGGCAGCCTAACAGCGCCACTTAAACATTCATAAAACTAAATGATGAGAGTAAAAGGGGACATCTCATCATATTATCATGAAAAGATCAGTAATAGGAATATAAAATAACATCCCCAAACATAAAACATGGTTTTTAAAGGAAATGACATACAAAAGAGTACTTGAAAAGAAAGAGAGAAGTATGATCCCTTACCTTGAAGAGTAACTTCGAAATCATGATGTTTGGGACCTTTGAAGGCATGTGAGAAACCTTGGGAGGACTCCTTGGGAGTTAAAGAGACCAGAAATATGATGAGGAGGATTTTGCAATGGAAAGGAGGAGAGAATGTCTTGGTATTTGTAGGAGAAGTGAGGGGACGAGGCATTTATGGCCAAGGGACACCTCATTGGTGGTATTGGAAAAACCATGAGATTACCCATGGTATAAGCCCATGGTATTGGCCACTTTTGACACATCATACCTTATCTTACTATTCATAAGTCTACCATAATGATTAAATAATTATTACATCCTTAATGATATCATTAAACACCCGAAACTCTAAATTGAAAATTCACTATTCATCTAAAATTCAACTTTTTCAGAAAAATCCCAAAAAATTACCTTAACATAATATCGATGCTCTAAATTCAAAAATGATGTCCATTTTATAAATATATTTTTCTAAATATTTTAATTTTTTTTTAAATAAATTACACTATTCACCAAAAATTCATTTTTTTTAAAAAAATCCCAAACAATTAACATAACATAATATCGATGCTCTAAATTCAAAAATGAACTCCATTTTATAAAAATATTTTTCTAAAATATTTTAATATATTTTTTAATTAAAAACACTATTCACCTAAAAAACTAATACTTGAATAATAAGATCGGATATAGTTATTTCCTTGTTTTATTGAATCACATTACTTAATCAAGGTGCCTATATTATATTAATACATTCTTTAAGTGAGATTACTAATACATTTGGTCACATTGCTAATTCAAAGCGTAAAATCAGTATTCCTAAATTACTATTCACAAAAAATTAATTTGATCTTATTAGACTCTAAATTTCATACTGAACAGATTTGTAGAAGACTATTTTTTAAAAATCATTACACATCATTAATTTTTTAAGGTTTACATAAATATTTTAAACTATCCTTTTTCCAAAATTCATCAATAATATTCATCCTAAATTTATCCGGACATTTTAAAATTCACAAACTTCAATATAAGAAGAAATCCTAATTTTTATTTATCAAAGGATTACATAAGGAAGCTAAGGAATCGTTACATATCCCCTTATAACACCAACATAGGATCTCAGTGGAAGGTTTGCTATGGTTAGACAATCTTGGGGAGGCTCAGCTAACATTTCCTGAGTGGTGATTTCTATCATCTTGAACTTCTCGCGAAGGCGATTCTATTGCAGTTTCACGCGATGAAGTTCAACTTGGGTTTGGTCCAGAACAAAGACCAGTGGTGCTACCTCCTTCCCAAGTTCTGTTATATGGGCTTATTGGCCCATGACTACTAGATGAGGCCATCAAATCTTCTTTCTATATTAATTAACCATTATCACTTGTATTTAGAGACAATAATCCGAACATTTAGTTTCCAATTGTCATACTGACCAACGGTCATATAACAGTCGAAACCCAATAGTCAAATTTTAATTATACTCATTTTATTAAATGAAATAGGTTTTTTGAGTATAAAATAAAATAACACAAAAAATTAGGAAACAAAATTTATCCAAATTTTCGGGTCGTTACAGTTTCTATCCACATCTTTGTAGCCTGTGGACAGTCAACCCATGAAAAAATTGGAGGATGCTGATATTCAAATAACTATGTAAGTTTATTTATAGTCAAGGCTTGATCTCATGCTCCCCAGAATCTCTACATATAATGAAGTAATCCCACATTGAACAATACCTCAATAGCTATGTATGAACCAACATCTGGTGCCACATCTGGCACTAAAGGAGGATCAACTAGTAGCTCATGGCCCACCATCTATAATGTATTCTCACTTCCATTATTTCAATTTACCATTGGAGGTCTCTGTGGTGGAGTGACTCTACAATTCCGAACACGTGCCTTAGAAAAGAACGATATCAATGTTGTGGCTCAAAAGCACGGACATCTAAAAACCCTCCAAAAAGCTAATTCAACCCACAACCTAATCCTAAAGCAAGGAAGTTATAAATAATGGTTAATGAATCAATAGAAAATCTACCTCAGCTCCACCAAAAATCTTGGTCTAGGTCAATATTCTTTTAATTGTTTCAAATTTCCATTTCAATTTCACATTCAATTATCAAGTAAAATCCATCTAGGGATTGTTCGTTCTAAGTCCATGATGGCCCATAAGACCTCATGAACCCAAATCATGGATCCCATTAAAACCATACATATATCAAGTTCATTTATCATTTACATTACATTGGGGAACCATTTAATAGGTCATAATCACACATATTCCTAATGGATTGAAAGATGATGTCACTCCTTCATCTACTGCACCCAACTAACACAACAATAGGAATAACTATCACAACAACAATCACAACTACATGAATCGTATAATGAATCCTATATGTCATGTATTAATGCATGGAATTTGGTTCAAAAAATATTCTATTTGATTCATTAAATGGTAAAACATCAAATCATTGGGTTGAATCTGAAATTGAACCCAATATATAATCAAACAATAATAGTTGAAATCAAGTGCATCACATAATATTGAAATCCAATAAACGATAATAGTAAAAATCCATAAAATCATAAATCAATTCGAGATAATTTGTATTTTACTTGTACATGCGGTAGCTAATCTCGTGCACAGTTTATTAAAAATTTCCATTTCCTTTATATCCCTATCTATTGTCTCTAAATAGTAAGTCAACAAGAACATATTTCCTCTATTACCACTTTTTAATGTCCTAGACCTGGATTTCACCCAAAATGATGCTCTAAACCCGGTGGGTCACAAGTCCACATGTGCATCTCCCCAAATACCATAGGCTATCAACTAGCATCAAGGTCCAATGAGAGTTAGTGGGGAGACTATGCCCTCATTTACAGTGTATCAAAATAGAATTCAACACATACAATAGCAGAAGAAAATAAATAAGAAGTAATATGAAGGTGATGCAAGATAAGAAACCATACATATATTCATAAGTGTCTCATATACACAATGTTGATGACGATAAAGGTAACTATAAAGTATCAAGAATAGTATGAGTATCCCAAAAAGAAAAAAAGACCAAAAAAGTTTCTATCACATTAGAAAATATATCATGGTCTTAATCTCCCATGATCTAATGAAAATATAAACAACCTATACCGGTGCTCTTTACCCTATCATCACTTGAAACCATATAATCTATTTGGGTCCCCATGGAAGCCCAAACATGGTGTGAGGAAAAAACCCAATAAGTAACCACCCAGGTCCGTACCATTCTAATAATAATGTTAAAACTGTTAGTGAGTGTAAATAACTAGTAAAGTATGTTTCTATGCTATTTTCATAAGTCTACTATATTATGTAAAGAAAAATATCCCTCAACGCTACTTGTACAACAGTCTGCCTCTCAAAACGTAGCTAAAACAATGTAAATATGTAACATATCCATGTCATACATCCATCTATATATTTTATCCCACATTCATGCTTTATAAAGATCTAAAGTGTCATGATCACACCGTACATCCATCTATATCATGTAACCGATAGCAACATTTTATAATTCATCCAGGTATCCCACATCCATTCTGTAATGTGATGTTTAGACCACAAGGGTCTGGACAAAGGTGTAATGTACCATGGCACCCAATAAAGAAGTGTAGACCATGAAGGGGTTGATCCATGGTGTCATTAGACAAGGAATATATATCAAGTCCCATGGGTGTCCAGTGGAAAATCAATCTAGGCACTGGTTGGAGACCTATGATCATGTGAACAGGCATGTCCTACGTGATTCTAAGTATGTCGAGACCATGGTGTAGAAACGTCTAAGGCATCCCACATAATCATGAACAAAGGGGCATAGTCAACCCAAGGCATCCACTACTATGTTCCTGATCAATGGATAGAACTTCATGGAATCTATTAAACCATTCATTAAAATAATTCAATTATTTAGTTTAAAAAATTCAAAACTATGTGAGTATACCCACTCACATAACCTATATAATCCATGAGTATACCGACTCATGAATTTCATTTTCCAATTACAATTATATAGGCATTCCCTTCCATATTATCAAATTTACATTCCATTAATAAATTTATATATGGATACCCACCCATATTTAAACATTTCATTTAATCCATATTATTGAAACAGGCATGGAATCACAATATATCAAAAAGAAATGATAAATTACATCTCTAAAGCAATCTATTCAAGATATAAAGGGATTAACGAACTTCTTCTAACTAGGAAAGTTCATGGACACACCCCATGGGTGGTGTAAACACCCATGAATAGGTTCAATCCAAAACTCACACCACATGGGTGACCTTGAAATAAGTAACAGGTTCGAACACACCTAAATCGAACCTACGAGCATCCTCACTAGGTCTGACTAATCCTAGAGTAAGCATATTTCTCAAAAACAGGGCTGCATCCGAAAGTACGATAGTTGGAATATCATCCAAATACCCGAAAAGCACCAGAAAAGATGAATGAAAGTATTGAACACCTACCTTAGCTTAGTAGTAGACATATCATCCTTTATCAAGTTTTGATTCATCCCAGAATGGATGAAATATGAATATCATAGGAAGAACAAAAAATTAGGGATATAATCCAAAATAAAATGGCACAGTCATTGTTCTGAATAATCCAGAACCTCTCAAAAAGAATCGAGCATATACCGATGCAGTTCCAACAAGACAAACCATGCCCATATTAGAGTCCATTTTTCATCTAGATATAAAGTCATATTTTAAAAGGTTTCAGGTTCTCAAAAAAGGAGAGAAATACGTTTTCTATAAAAAAATATTAGAGGCTACTAGATATTTTTTAAACCTCGGTGCGAATGTACATGACATGTAGGCCCAGCACACGACATGTATTTTATTGTTTTTTTCTTGAAGAAGAATATAATACACATCAGGAACATCCACTACACATTGTTAACTTGGAGTACATGATGTGTACTTCTATTACATGATGTGTAGCTGGCCTACAACCTACCTTCATCCTCCTTTTCAACTTCTTTCCCAAAAACATCACAACCTGACCATGACCCTGCTGATGGTTTATGCCAAAAAGTAAAGTAAATCACATTTAACCCGAAAGGAATTTTCCTTACGTAAAATAAAAACCAAGGATTTTACAATATTATATAAAATTTATATATTATTACGTTTTAATAAGAATGATATGATCTCCTCCGATCTAATAAAAATCTGAATAATTTATGTGTTCTTTACCATTATCTTTTAGGATAAACACCGCATGACAACCCTTTTTAATATTGACATTATAAAAATGTATTTTACTATAAAATATTCATGACTATAATAATAAATTGACAATTAAACCATATATATAAAATTGAAGGTATTCTGAACAATATCAATTTACACGGTTAATGATATGATTTTAGGAATTTTAAATCATTAAATTAAATATTATTTATCATAATATAGAATTAATTACATAGTTAAGACTATAAACATAGATTTACATTAATAGAATCAATATTTTATTTAAATTGAAATTTAAAATTTAAAAATGCACTACAATTTAATATTAATCATCAAAATTCATTGAATTATATAATTTATCATCAATCTATATGTTTTTTTTATAAATATTTTATCATTATTCTCTTACGTGGATAAACACTACGTCAACATTGAATAATAAAATAGGATAATTATAACATCACTAAAAATTATAAAAAATCCATGATTAAAAGAATTAATTAATTTTCAAAATAAACTATTTAAACATAAATTACCCTCTTTTTATGGCTATGAAAAAATTTATACATATTAATACAGAGAGATTAAATCATTATTTTTATTATTTATAGACAATCATATTATGGTCATTATCAAAGTCAACTAGTATTAAATTTGATAATTTTTTTTAAAAAGGAAATGTTTTATGTAGAAACACTTATCCAGTGAAAAATACTAATTTTCGGTCTATTTTAGGGTCTTATCATATACAATTACATCAGTCAAAATATTTTTCACAATGTTAAAATTTTTAATTATCAAAACAAAAGGAATTTATTTAATATATTTGAAACTTATAATTCTCAAGTAAAATTTTTTTTTTATCAAATTGAAAAACTATATGTGATATAATTTCCTTTTTAATTAATCCCTCAAAATTAAATGAAAAAAGGATATCTAAAAAATTAATTTCAGGTGTTGATTTTTTTATATCAAAATTTAGCATCATTTTTTTCAATAACATTAGAGAGAATATGTTTAATAAAATGGAATTAATTAAACTTTAAAAAAATTCAAAAAATCATGAATTTTAAAACACTTGAAAATATTAGAATGTTTTCTATAAAATAAGTATTTGACCTAACAAAAAGAATAATCATTCATTTTTTTAAAATCTAAAAATTTCACCCTTATATTATTTTGATATATTTGTTTGAAAAAATAAATTATATTTATCAAATAAATTTTTTTCACGTGGGCAATATTAATTATAAAAATATTCCATAATTATAAATAATAAAAAAATTGATGTTAAAACATTTTTGAAGCATGAAGTTTTTTTATATAAAATTTAATAATTTCTTATCATCAAAAAACCAATAAATTTATATATATTTTAAAATTTTGGAAATTCGTATTCATACCACTATTTAATAAATTGTGATAAAAGATTATATTTATAAAATAATATCTTTATAGTATATCCCAATTTTTTTAATGCTCGGTGTTGTGTTTTAAGAAAGTTTTCATGAAAATTAATATTTTAAACTATATTTTGGAGGTTTTAAACTCACCCATTTATATGTTCACATTTTCTTTATAATATGGATAAACGTATTATGTATCATATAAATAATGAATTTACTGTGATGGAAGAACATTTTATGATATATTCCTAACCCTTTATGAAATAAGATGATTATTTATATTCCTCTAAAGACGCTAATCCATTATGGTTTTTGGGTAATTTATTATTTTTTATGTATTTCATATTAATCTAAAATGATTTAATACTTGAGTATAAAATTCTAGTTTCACCTTAATGATGGTGAACCTCTTTGAAATAACCATTTAACCTTGTGTAAATCTAATTATAGACATCATTATTTTACGTAAAACATCAACATTCACTAATCAATTGACAATTGTATGCTATTAATCTAAACCATTAATGTTTTATAGGTAAAAACAATACATATATAATGATTATTTTTTCACATTAAACCATCACAGAGTTGATCAACATAATATTCTATATTATTTTTCATGTTTTATTATCTAAATAGAATTAGAATATTTATCCACATAATCAAATATAAAAGATTTAATTAAACATCCTATGCACTTTGGAAATAATAAATACAAACCAAAAATATATATTCATATATATGGTAGTATATAAAGACTAAATATTAATCTATGAATTGTATGAAATACTCAACATGGAATGTGTATACATTATTAAATGTATTCCTATATAGAATTAGAAAATATAACTCAAATATCGGTTAATCACAATATTTACATAGACTCAAAATAAATTCCACATTAGATATATATTCCGCATTCTAAATTTAGCAAATGAAAGTGATTCATTATTACGTAAAAAAATTATCAACTTTTATAGTAGATAATTAATAACCAATAAAATATTCTTCCATCTATGAAATTTTGGAAAACTCAGTACAATGTCCATTAATAAGTCATCTAATTTCCATAATTAATTGTAATGTCTTTAAAACATTATACTAATCCTTTAACACTTTTCTTATTCTAATTTTCCAATAATTCAACATAAAACAATCCATTCAGTATGGTATTTCCTTCAAATAGTTATATGTGTAAGGTGATTCTCTTCAAGCCTGTGCAAATGGAATCTTCAATGGATACAAAATATGCCAATAAAAACTCATTTCATTGGATATAAAGTAGATGAAATAAATTATAATCTGTATCTAACATAATTTTATAACAACTACACCTTATAAAACCACATATTTTATCCACAAATTTAAGACCTTCATTACCAACGATGTCAATATTCTCAACAAGGGGCACGAAGGGAACCATATTTCAAACATTCTTACTACAATGGATTCACAATAATTCCCCTCATCTCATTTTCTAAAAATGACTGCCTTCTACTAAGATACGTTGAAAATACTTTTGTGCATTCAATTGTTCATCACTTTTATATTATCTATAATCGGTAACACGGTTCCCCTTTCTTAATAATATAAAATATTCATCTCTTGTGTGTCAATATATACAATAACTCAAAATATCACGAAATAGTATGGTCAAACAAAGTCTATCCAAGATTAATAACCCACCATGATGAAACGGAATAATGCACTACTTCCCCAAGTAAGTGCATTTCAATTGATAACCATTCATTCATATATAAGATAAAATTATTTTTGTGGGTCCAGCTAGGTATTTAATTCCCACTATAAAGTCTCTACCAAATAAAATATCACCCGTATTTTTTGATTGTTTATATCATTACTATATCACCAATGATTATATAATACGTGATGATTCTAAATCCAGTTAACACTTATGTTATTCTACATCCGTGTCCAATTTTAATATGTTACACATAATTTGTCAATATTATATCAATCTAGGCTTCTCATAACTGTAAAATAAATATTTTTTATGAATATTCAGTATATTACATAAATAAACTCCTAAGGACTATAATAGTTTAGAGTATATGAAGGCTAGGTAAAAAATATTACATCTTAGTGGATGATCATCATCCTCTCCCATAATTTTAATCACCTTTAGTACAATCTAAAAAATACCCTACATAAAACCATTCTTCATAACATAGGTAAAGGAAACATATGAAAGAGTGAGCACAAATTCTTTGTAAGAATAATCAAGGGAGATACATTATAATTACACGAAAACAAGTGTGTGAGAACATGAGATTAACATTTTAAAACCAAATATTTCATATAGAATATTTTAATATTGGTTCATAGGATAATGATTGTAATTTTATATTATATGAATCATAATGGAATCAATTCTTACGTTCATTAAGTGTATAAAATATGATGAGACATGGAATTGTGGAGGAAAAATAAGTATATTAAATAAATTCCATAGTACTTCGGGATCAAGGCTCAGAAAATCATAGTGGAATGGGATCACTACACAAATTATCTTAGTTTTAAATTTTCACTCAGAAGACCATCATAGAGTACAATGTCCCTTAAAAAAATAGGTTCCCTCATTATTCTAGTCCAATCATTCTCATGAGATATAAATATTTTCTAAATTTCTTTGAGGGATATATAGGTCTTATTAATCCTATAGTGAAATTGATACATATGAGTGCCCCTATATCATAAAAGATTCATTATATCATTACAGATGATGTGAAATGGTTTTTATAGACGTTCTATCATATCATAACCTATGTAGGAAAATAATGTTTGATAATCATTTCATTATTTATAAATAGAATAATCTAATAAAATATAAGGATGATTCATAAGAACTATTATCGTGATATAACCCATATAAGATAAATTTCATTCATAATATTTTATCATGCAAGACTATTCTGAGAAATATTAAGAATGTTTTCATTGGTTCATATCCCCAGTAATGCATATGTAACATCGGAAGATATAATAATAGATGTATAAGGGTTTGGAATAATCAATATAATAATATATTAATGAAAATAACATTTCATTGAAAATAATTTTTTAAAACATCAAACATTTTGAAATTCTATTTCATAGAAATTTACATTGAAAACATAAAAAGGAATATTTGAAAATCATTTTAAATTTTTTTTTTGAGAAAGATATCCATTCTACTTCGAAAACACCATAATTAAAATTTAAATCATTTGGAAAATAATTTTATTAATAAATAACCATTATATCCTATAAAATAGTATTAAATGAAAATAATTTTAATGATTTTGGGAAATTACTTTCAAACCTCACATGTATAAAATTTTCCATTCACATTTCTGGTAAAAGAAAAACATGGATTATTGGGAAAACGAAAGAAATATACTTTAAAAAAATTAAAATAGAATAATTCTTAAAACAATCATTAATAAATCTTTTCTGTCATTTTAATTTTTTTAAAGAATTTAATAAAAAATATATTTAGTTGAATGATGTGTTTTTAAAAAATAAATTATTTTGGTTAAAGTCATTTTGTTTGAAATCTAAATTATAGAATGGTAGGTAAATGAATAGATAAATTTTATTCTCATTAAATTATTTAAGGAGATTAAAATTAAATAATTTTGTGAGATATATATTATAATATTTCCTCATTTTAAAAATAATGATAAACAACCCTGACAAACAATGAGAGTGTTACATAATAATCCTACTACTATGATAAAAATGGAATGTAATCCCCATGAAAAAATAAAATCAAATGAAATTTAAAATTTAATGAGGATAAATAAATTCATGATATACATGTAAATTGGGAGATATACACAAATCATAAAAATATATATGTATATAACAATACATAAGTCTCTATTAAGGAAAATTGAGATAAAAAACACTTACCATTGTGGTGTCATTTGAACCGTAAACCCCATGAAAGAGAGATCATATAATGGATATATAAATCCAAAAAAAAATATTTATAATCATCATGAAAATAATTTAGAAGTATATACTCCACATAAAATAAATATGTTGAGAATATCACTTGTGTATCATAAAAATAAAAATTTATATGTAAATCTTATAATGCTTTAGTAATCTTCTAAATCGAAATAACCAACAACGAAAATCATGAAATGAAACACTAAATATAATAAATATAATTATATTCATGATATATAATGTTAATTTTGAATTATATTCAAAAAAATAAAAAATTAGTAGTGAATCTTCATTTTATCCATAAAATAAATGTGATACTAGTAATCCATTAGGGATTTAGTAATCTTTGGAATTATAAGCCAAAATAAAGACAAAAATAAAATTAAAGGTTAAATATAATTACTATAATGATATTAATGATATAAAATGTAAAATAGTATATATATAAACCAAAAAAATAAACCTATTGTAAATTTTTATTAGACTTGTATCTAGAACATGAACCACTACCTTAAATACCTTACACAATATGGTTTAATGTTATGGTTATAACCCATATATTCTACTTGGAAACAGACTCGAAGGGTTTATCACCAACAAGATTCACCTCATGAGACTATTGCTACATCGAGAGAATCTCATAAACCCATCCACAACCCATATGTATTAAAATAAATGGTTTCCATCCCACATTATACTAGTATAAAGCAGTCCTTATATATCAAACAATTTACATTAAAAGATATCTCTAAATCAAAGTGTTCCATACGACATTGAAGTATTGGAAATATAATCCCCATAACTGTATTAATTTTAATATTAGACATTTTATATCATAAATATAAATTGATTCATGATGTGATATATAAAATAGGGTAGTAGATACACCAAAAAAACAAGTTAGTGGTGAATATGATATTTTATCACACAGATGTAAAAAGTGAGATGAAAAACCCCTTACATATTTTAATAATTTATTAGAAAATTTAGAATTTGTTAAAGAATATATATACTTGTAAGATAACATTTCAAACATTTAATTTAAACATAAATACATTTTGAAATCATTATGGTGGAAAATTTCTTTTCATCTACATAAGTCAAAAATATTCCTCCTATATTTCTAATAAAAGACATAAAGTACTTTAATTTGAAAAATGATGGGATGATTCCTTTAGAAGAATTTTTAAAAAATAAATAAATGGAAATATTGAATTTAAACAATCATTATATAATTTTTTTAAACATTTTATAAAACACTAAAATGGAATAGAGATACTCTCTAGTGAACACTTCAACCAAAACATTCTCGAATAGAGATGATATTGTCAAATTAAGAAATTTTACACTATAATCAATAGAATTGACTGATAATGAATGAAATAAAACTACATGGATTTGAAAATATAATAATATTCACAATAATACTCACAAAATAAATTCATTGTCAATATAATCTGAACACAGAAGAAATTATTAGTGTAGAGGTCATGTGTGCCATTTATTTAAAAGTTAGACAATGATCCATTTCCATGCATTTCCTTCTGGGTGAAAGTCTATTAAAATAATATAAAATATTTTTAAGAATATTCATAACTTATAATAGAACTATATTACTAATTATGAAATCATATATGATCCTATTATAATATATTATTACCCATTTGATAGTAATATTTCATTATTTATAATCTTTCAAGTGTTAATTGCATAGTTTCTTGAGTAAACATTGACATTATATTTTTCATTAATATTGCATATATCATGATTTAATCATCTAAATAATGTAAATATTGATTTAAATATCATATATATTCACTATATATGTATTTATTATATTCTCTAACATTTAGAGATAATAAATGAAATACACCGTTCATGGATATTGTAGGTCGTATATACGCAAGAACAATATGTTCATGTCTTTTTCATATTGTAATGAAGAAAATTAAATGATATATATTTTTATTATAATTGAAGTATAAAATTTATACCTTTTAGGTCACATATTATTATTCAAACCATCATTTATAAATTCATTCTATTGGGTGAACATTAAAGAGGTGGTAGTTCACAATTCCACAAACGATGTTATCATATTTACACAAAATGTAATTATAATGTTTTTTTTATTATAAAAAAATAAGACTAAAAAATTAATTAATATCATTTTTATAACATATATATAATATTTCCATCATAATTATAGTCCATGAGAGGTGGTAAATGAAAAATTAACTACTTCCTTTGGTGAGAAGGTAGTTTATTGTACATAAGAACGGTATATTTGTTACCCATTAAATTGAAGTGCATCTAAGTGTTGGTAAAACCCTTAAAAACAACATGTCAGAATATTTACGACACTATAGTTATTATATAATCATGTATTAATAATAATTGAAGGATTGTGAAAGAAAATAAAACTAATGTGGTCATTGAATAACATTACCTCCCATTTGGGTAACTTTTTGTGGTTTCTAAGAAAATACTTCCATAGAATGATTTATTACCAAATGGAGGTTTCTATGATCAGGTTGAGAAAGTTGGGAGATTATTTGGAAAATGTTTCGGTGGAGATAGAAGTAGAAACTATGACAACTGGGACCTAGTGATAGCACAGACACCCCGCCTTAACATAGTCATCGGGCGCTGGCCCACTAGGTACCACCAGTTTCCCTGAAGACATGTGGTCCCCACCATGGAGCCCACCCATGTGCCCAAACAGATTATATGACTAATGAGAATCCCCAGAGGCCAACACATGTCATTATATTTACGACACTGACGTTATCGTATATTCATGTATTAATAATAAATGAAGGATTGTGAAAACAAATAAAACTAATGTGATAATTGAATAATGTTACCTCCCATTTAGGTAACTCCTTATTGTTTATAAAAAAATACTTCCATAGAATTATTTATTACCAAATTGAGGATTCTATGATCAGGCCCGGGATGTTGGGAGCTTATTTGGAAATGATTTGGTAGTGCTAAAAGGATCAATTGTGACAATTGGGCCTCGGTGATAGCGCAGACACCCTAGCTTAACAAGGTCATCGGGCCCTGGCCCGCCAGGTACCACCAGTTGCCACGTAGACATGTGGTACCCACCCTAGACCCCACCCACGTTCCCGAACAAATTATCTGACTAATGATAATCCCCACAGTCCAACACATGTTCTTTCTAGTGTGCTTTGTCCTCACTCGCACACACCCTGGGAAAATCCCAAAAGGTCACCAATCCTGATCACTACTACAAGTCAAGAACGAATAAATGTGGAGTTCTAATCATGTAGGATCCCGAAAAGGAAGGTGCACCTTTTTGACATGAGTCATATCATTTAGTCATTTAACCCTTTATCATTTTGGGGTGTCACAGTCTCCCCCACCCCTCTTTAGTGCACAATGTCCCCAGTGTGGGACCAACATCTTAACCCATTCAGTGCACCGCACTTAAGGATGGGTACAACCTCTAATTCGAAATGTGATAACTGGGCCTCGGTGATAGCACAGACACCCCGCCTTAACATGGTCATCAGGTTCATGCCTGCCCGGTATGACCAATTTCCCCGTAGACACATGGTCCACACCCTGGAGCCCGCCCACATGCCCGAACTGATTATATGACTATTTGAAATCCCCACAGGTCAACACATGTCCTTTATAGTGTGGTTTGTCCTCACATTCACACACCCTGGGAAACATCCCAGAAGGTCACCCATCTTGGTCACTACTCTAATCCAAGCACGATTAACTGTGGAGTTCTAATGAGGGAGGCAGCCGAAAAGGAAGGTATTCCTTGTTGACAAGAGTCATATCATTTAGTCATTTGACCCTTTATCATTTTGGGGTTTTAAGAACTTCCAATCCCGAGCTGTGTTGGCTTGTTGACAACGATGTGATAGTCGGTCATCGAGGACGTCTCACGGCGATTGATGATTTGAGGAAGAAGTCGAAGAAGGTCGGCGTTCTACGTTGGAAAAAAATCGTTGTGGTGGTTGTAAAAAGAATTGATGTTCTTATTTCCCTATTTGATGAGGAAATTGTTACCTCCCTAGACGCAGAGGAGGCGACCAAACCAACATGGCCCGACCCCTTCTTCATTATTGTTTGTGACGATCTTCGGCATGGTGATGAGGTGATGGAATGACGAAGGTGACGACGAAAAAGTTCTTGCTACCCATGGAATCTGCAAACTGTGCCACCCCCGCGATGCTCCAATGCCCCGGGCCGAACCATGTCCCTCCGGCAGAGCCACCCCAGCCGCACTGTCGACGGCCCACACCGGCCTGTGCCACTCTGAACCGTGCTGGCTCGGCCTCCCGGATCCAGGCTATAGCCGGCCTCCCGTGCACCCTGGCCGAACCGCGCCGCCCACTTCTTTCGGCTCCCGACCGCCGGTGGCCTCCCGTGCGCCCCAGCCGAATTGCGGTAGCATACGCCTCCCAGATCCTGGCTGATTTTAGAATCCCATGGTCCATGGATGAATCGTGTCGGACCCGCTACCCAGCCCCCATTAGTCTCTGTCCTGTAGTGAACCCCTACTGAACCACGTCGGCCCATGCCACCCGGCTCCCAGCCGCTGCTGGTCTCCCATGTGCGCCGATCGAATCACGTCGGCCTGTGCCTTTCGGCTCCTAGCTGCTCACTGGCTACCCAGTCTTCCGGGCCTCGCCACCCGAACTGCGCACCTTGTGGCACTCTAGGCCGAATCGGCCCCAACCTTCCGGGACGAGCTGTGCCCTTCACGGCACTGGCTGAATCGGCCTTGGCCATCCGGGCCGAGCCACCCAAGCCGCCAAGCCACACCCCTCGTGCACCTAGATGAGCTGGCCTTATACGCCCCTCGCAGTGATTTCAGGCCGAACCGGCCTTCTGCTCCCCTCACGACACCTTTCGGCCGAACCGCCCCCGCATTGACTCGCGGCCGGTCCGCTCCCTCGCGACTGGTCTACGCTCTCGCGGCCCTCTATGACCCCTGATGGCCTACTGGGGTGGGCCAAGTGGGTCATGACAAACCTAACTATCTGTCCCACCTAACGGGTGGGGCTAGACCCAATGGGTCAGGCAGGGTCTGGTCCGGTCGGTCTGACTATTCCGGACTGGACCCGGTACCACTACCGACCCTTTACATTCGTTTGGCCATATCTTTGGCGCTGGATGTCCGTTTGATGAACAGTTAGCGGAGATAGAATTTTTGGAGCATCACAGTCCCCTTGTGTATACCCCAAACGATTTTTGTTTACAATTGAGATACGGTTAGGTTGGATCGAGCACCAATCAAACGGGGCCCCGAGACTAAATGGCTAATTAATCACAGACCGAGCATCTGATTGATGCGACATCTATTGGTTTGAAACCCCTATTACGTGGCGGAGCTTTGGGATGCTTCTTCGTGGGACTTCATGGAAGTTGATGTATCGTCACATGTCTTGAGGATTAGACCCTCTCGGAATCATGTGTGCTTTTTTTGGGAACCATGTGGCTAGCTACTCTCTGACTACTGTTCCAGGATCCTCCGTGGTTTCGATAGCTCCGAATACTATTCTAGGATCCTGCGTGGGTTCGACAGCTCTGATTTCTATTCTAGGATCCTACGTGGGTTCGATAGCTCTGATTACTATACCAGGATCCTATGTGGGTTCGACAGATTTGATGCTTTTTTGGCTACATCTAATCATCTCTATCTCTCTACAAATGTTGTATACCTGTGTGAGCTCACTCTTGACTCTGTCTTGTTATCAACGAGTAATAATTCTACCTTCTTGGAATGGGTTATGCTTGGGCTCAAGAGTTGGAGCCGGTTTGAATTTGATTACTTAGGTATTTATATGGGCATATACCAATGTAGGGTTAGATGAAACTTTGTGATTGTATTCTTACTTTTTGGTTTATCCTTGTTGTATTTTTGTGGTACCTTGAGGGTCTCGGGGTCCCTACTGAATATCGTTATACTGACCCCTGCAAGGGCTATTCCTGCACCTCGTTGTGTTGGATGTAGACAACGGACAATGCTGACCGAGCCTGAGAGTACCAGGGCTGGACGGAATCCAGAGGTGGACCTTACGGTGTGTCTGTACAAGGAGGATATTGACACTCTTGGAGTGATGAGGAGGCGATCTGTACCTACTCTTCAACTAGGAACCTCGGAGGACGACCCAGCAGAAGCTTTCCTTTTCTTAAGTTGTACTTTTAGTTTCTTGTACCTTACCTCTAGGCATGTATTTCCGGCCCCTTTTACATTCAACACACTTTTGTTATACAGTTTTACATAGTGTTTTGATTCCATCTTGTGCATTGTTGTGTATGTTTACAGGTTATAAAGGCAATGCCTTCCTAGTTTTAGGGATTTACTACTTTGGTGCGAGTCTCCATCCCCTAGCCTATGAAAAGTGGGCTTAGGGTAGTCACGACATGGGCCCTAGGGGACATGTTATGACATCAACGTGGTTTGAGGAACTGAGGAAGGATGGGGCCTTTTATTTTTGAGGTGCTTGGCACTTTTTAAAATCGTCAAAATATTAAATTATAATACATAGATTCTAAAGACATACATATCCAAACAAGATATAAATAAAAGGGATAAGGCATGTTTAGCCATATCTTATCCTATTTATGCTTAGTTTAATTATTTGTTTTTATTAAATAATTTTGTAATGTATCAATTCAATAAAATATCAATATTGTTTAAATTGATACTATTCAACTAAATTCACTAACAATTAATCCAAATAAGTGTGTATTTGAATCAAATGATTTAAATAATATATGATAAATATTATCAATCAATAAAATTATTAGTCACATTAATTCATTTAAAATATATTAAAATTAATAGTATTAAAATCATTTATTTACCTCTTATATTAATTAAAGGAATATTTTTTTTCATATTGAAAAGATTATTCATTAATTATATAAATTATAAAAATAAAAAATAAATTTATATCAGAAATTTAATTTCATTAATATCAAAATAAGTATTTAATGAAGTTTATATTTTTATTTTACCCCTATGTGGATATATAAATTATATTAAATAAAATGAGAGTGATATTTTATAACTATATAAAATATAAATAATATATAAGTTGTTTCATTGAGTCGTGTCTATTAAACAATCCCATATCGATCCTAAACTGATCGGGGTATAATCGGATTCTTACAATATATTTTTTTTTTTAATCCTTATCATTTTGTTTTAACCTTTATTTTACCCGCTTATCAATTTCCATGATATTGAATAATTTACATTTTGAGAGTCAATATAATTACTATGACATGATAAATGACAACTAAATGAGTAATTTATGGGATTTTAGGATTTATCAAAATAATTTTTTGGAATATTATATTTTTCAAAATTTTATAGAATTTAATATACTAATTTTTATTTTAAAATACCATTCATGTCAATTTTAACACTATTCATTTCATGAATGTCCAAAAATATCATAACTAGTGATATATTAAAACACAAACTTCTAAAATATCACTAACATGTAAAAGTAATCTATACAATTTTTGGATGACATTAATCATCTCAAATTTTGATTATTTTATTATTTGTAATATCATTTATTTTTTTATTTCCTTTAATTAAACAAATATAGGATGGTAATTGTACAAGCATGTAATTAATGTTTTTCTTCATGAAATATTAAAAATATATTTTCATTATGAATATAAAAATATTATCTTTACTATGAATATTTATAGTAGAAGATATATTATAAATAACCATATATAATAAATTAAATACTTATTTGAAGAAAACTGTGGCATATTGGACATCCCTTGGAATAAAATACTATAAAAGCATTAAGGTGATCCCATTAGGTCCATGAAGCCATAAAATAGTTCCAAGGAATATTTTTTCCAAAAAAAACCCATCCAATGAAATTAGAACAAGTGTTACTATAATATTATAATGATACATTTATCTTTTATTACCCATTTTACCAATTACCATGGTAATTAAAATATTAAAAAATTTACTATTCATATGTCCAAAATTTATAAGAAAAATATATAAATAATTTCTACACAATGATTATAAATATGGAATACATTATTCAAAATTAAAAACACATAAGTTGAAAAAATTAATTTAAAATTAATCCTACTAACATGGTGAGAAAATGAGTTATTAATGATTAAACATAAAAGATATTACAAAATTTTTATATCTAAATTATGTGTAAAAATGATGCTAATGACACAATTGAATTAAATGGTAAAAATAATCTTTTTATACTTTAAAATGAATAAAAAATATAATTTAATAAATAAATGAATCTTATCTAAAAAAAATTAAAAAAAGAAAATTTTTATATAAATCATTGAAATCAGAAGTTTATTTTTTCAAATATATATATATATATAAGTGTCAGCACTAGATTTAAAAAATTCACCATTAAAAGACTATAAAACTACCTTTAGAAAAATATAGCATTTTAATGAGTAAAATTGTATTCATAATAATATTGTTACTATAAAATCATTTGGATGAATGTAAAAAAATATTCATAAAAATATTATATATAAATTTCATATTTTTTTAATACTATTAATTACCTTTAATTTAACGGATTAGTTATAATTTCATTTTTAAAAATAATATTAATCATCTTTTGTTTATGCCTGGTGTCACAAGCAATATAAGATATTACAGAAATTAAATTTATTTAATAATATAGATACTATAAATATTGGGGTGTAACATTCCCCACTGCTTCAATAATTTTCATCTATAAAATTTGTAATTGGGATTAAAAAACGTCGGGTTTTACTTTTTAAAATAACTTTTTTGAAATATCATATCATAAAAACGCTTAATGTGACCTATACATGAAAATAAAGATATGGATTTCTAAAGGTCACCATAGATAACACATATAAGGGTTCCATGTAAGGAAAAAAATGACTTTTCATATAAATCTATCCATCGTGTTATGATGGAGAGACTGAAAGTTAACACAGTCAGGAGAAAGATAACAATTACAAAGATATAAATCTCTGTCGTTCTAAAGAATCATTTGATTCTTCTAAAAAGAAGGTGTTGGGATAAAATTTATGGTTTAAGGATATTTTCCCTAGAGTTGAATAACTAATTTATTTCTATGACTGATAACAGAAGGAAACATAATTATGTGATGATTAATGTTTCATCTACTAATCAATTTCCACCACAAACTCATCTTCGCCTCCAAATGATGAGTATTTAAGATTATTTTGTCAAGCCTAAAGATTTCCAATCAAATTATATTGATCAAAAAATCTATTAAAGTATAAATATATATTCCTCTTTTATTTATACATTAACCAAAATCAAAATAGTTATAATATAATAAGTTAATTCCCCAAAACGAGTCGCCAAAATACAATAGTAAAACATAAAATTTCTCCATAGACAACTCAGCAAAAAAACCCTTACATAAAAATTCACTATAATAAGACTGAAACCTAAAATTTGTAGGGATATAATCAAATAGTCTTTATAATTAAAGCAATTAATAATAATTTATTATACCGAAAGTTATAATTTTATAAATAACATAATCACTATGAAATTATAACCATTTTGTTAAATAATCTGAATCATTATAAGTCACCAATAAAAGAATATTTTACTCCAAAATCAAAATCAACAATTATTCCGCAAAAAATTATTTTTACCTTAATATTATTGGATTCCAAAAATATCAATCGTCTTCCAAAATATCATTAATCACTTAATCACCATATAATTTTCCAACACCAAGGTTATCTATTTGATAAATAAAAATTAAAATAACCATTATCCATTAAATATTTTAACTAAAAACACATGCTAAAAAAGACTTCACAAAGGCTAGTGTAGGAATTGAACACTTGTTTCACTTTTTGTACAGGATCAAATCTCACGGCCTTTCATGACACAATAGGTTGACACTCAGAATATATATTATCCTTTTTGAAAGACAATGTTATTTTTATCCAAATATATGACAATAATATTTAAAAAATAACCAAACTATATTCATAACTAAATAAATTTTATAACCATAGTGGTTATCTAATATGTTTCATTTTTTAATCACTATAATATAATAACCAATAATTACTATAAATTCTAAGATCGTATAAACCCTATTGGTTGTCCTTACATGAAAAAATGTGTCCATAAAAAGAAAATGCATTGTTCCATAAATAAAATTTTCATACATACTGATAAATTGTTTTATGTTCCCTTTTATATTTTCCCTAAAACTAGTTCCCATAGGTACTACTAATCATATTATGATACCAATTGTAATGCTTTGCCCCTAGAAGCATGGATCTGGTGCATTATTTTGTTACATTAGCATGAATATAAGAAATAAAATATTTAAGGACCCATATGTTTTGTAGTTTTGAATAATTAGATATAATAATGGTCTCATTGTTAGATTATTAAATCACAAAACATAACAATGGAAAACTATTTTGATCCATTAACTCATTCGAAGAAAATATATCTTCATAAGCATGGGTAAATTGAACCAAAAAGGGTTGAGCTAATATAATAATAAATTGCATGTACAACATATGAAATAATGAATAAGTACGAATAAATCTATTTGGAAATTTCAATATCTGAGAGAACATAAAATTTAAATGAACTAGATAATGTAGACTCAACATCGTATGTTTTGAAATTGAAACACATGACATTTAATAAATAAGCTGGGATAAAAATGCTTCCAAATATTTAAAGATTCCATAATTTTGTGATAATAATAATAAAGGAATTAAAATAAATAAAATTACTTTTTATTAGAGTTATTTTATAGAGAAAAAGAACCACTACCATCCAAAACTCTCATAATATGGATTAATTCTATGTGTAGAAACATTTCTATGCTGTGTGGAATCAAACTCAAAGGGTTTATCACCAACTAAATTCGCCTACTTAGACTATCTATGCATTGAAGAGATTTAATTAATAAATCCCAAAACTATGTGGATTACCTTATATTGTCTCAAACTTGTGTCATACTAGTCCAAATCATTCCTTATATATCAAAAACATTATATGAAAATATTCCTTTAAATGAAAGTGTCTCGTACCATTTTGAAATATTTGAATCATTAAAACCTTAAAAATCTGTAATTATCAATTAAAAAATTGAATAGAATGAATAAAAATAGATTCATGATATGATATATAAAATGGAGTAGTTGATACACCACACAAAATAGGCTAGTGGTTAATATGACAATTATCTCATAGATGAAATAAGTGAGATTAAAACCATATACCAAATTTTAATCATTTATTTAAATGGTTTCTCATTTATAAAAGATTATATTTACCTTGAAAATAACATTGTAAAATTGTACGGGAATCATCAAACAATGTGTAAAACAAAATGGTGGAAAATTACATTCATGCCATATAAGTTTAATAAATGCTCCTTCAACATTAGTAAGAATATTCATAAAGTACCTTATTTTTGAAAATAACAGGATGATTCATTTTAAAGAATTATTGAAAAAGTAAAAAATGTGTAAAATGATATTCAAAAATTATTGGAGGATAGTAAAATTATTTTTTAAAACATCTTAATAAAAAAGTATCAGGGAAGTGATGTATTTGCAAAATTATTATATAAACCAATAGATACTGAATAACAATGAGACAATGAAATAAATACATATCAAATTACAATCAGTAGAATCATATTCCCATGAAATAAATAAATGTATATAAATATGAAAATACACTAATATTAAATATAATACTCATAAATGACTTTCATGGGTGATATATAAACATCACAATAGAAATATGTCGTGTATAAGGAATGTGTCCCATAGAAATAAAAGTTAGACAAAGATCCCTTTCCTTGCATTTCCTTTTGTATAAACATCAGTTAACATCCTATAAAATTGTTTTAATCATGCTAATAACTTATTAGAGAACCATTTTAATAATTATAATTTCTTACATGATCCTCTTGTAATATCTTATTACCCATTTGTTATTAATGATTCATTATTTTTACCATTTTTGGTGTTATTTGTCTAGTTTTTCGAGTATTTTTTACATATTATTTCTCATTCCTATTATTTTTATAATTTTTTAATCATATACATAAATTAAAACTTTATTTATCAATAAAATTTATTATTTATAAATGTATTCATAATAATCCATAATATTTGGAGATAAGAAATGAAATTCATTATTAATGGAGATGGTAGGTCATATGTACGCGTAAACGATATATTAATATCTTTATTGTATAGAAAGGGATAAAATTAAATGATATATTTGTATATTAAGTATCAATTATCATATTTAAATCTTATATATCACATATTATTGTTAAAACCATCCATTATACATTCCATGTATAGTGTGAACATTGAGAAGGTGGTAGTCCACACTTCCACAAACGAAGTTATCATATTTAAAAATAAAAAGTAGAGTATAATGTTTTCTTATAAAATAAATAGTTAAGAATTAATAAATGATAAATATCATATATATAATATATAAATAGTGTTTTCATACTAATTCCAACCCATTAGATGTGGTAAATAAATACGGAAAAACTTCATTTTTTGAGGAGGTGGTTTGTCGAACACAAGATGGGTTAGTTTGTTACCCATTAGATGGATGTGTGTATAAAATTTGGATGACCCCTTCAAATAAATCATATAAGTATATTTAGGATACTAGTGTTATTATATAAGAACTTATTAATTTTAAATGAAGCTGTGGGAAAAGAAATAAATATAAAGTGATCATTGAAGAATATTACCTTCTATTTGGGTAATTCCTTTACGTTTATATGAAAATCCTTCCATATAATGATTTTTGACCAACTTTAGGCTTCTTAGATGAGTTGAAAAATGTTTGGAGATTTTTTGGGATGGTTTTGATGGATCTATAAGGGCCAATGTGGTGTGGAGAAGTGAGGTAGGAGGTGGAATTTTATAAATAAGGTTAGTGGAACTTTTGGAAATCATCAATATATTAAAATATAATTTTGTGATTCTAGAGAGAAAAAATTACGAATGAGATATAAATAAATGGGGGATAAATTTTCAACCATATATTACCCCTTTATAATTATTTATATTTTTTATTATTAGCTAATTTTATAATATATTAAATCATTAAAATATCATTATTGTCAAATTTAATACTATTAAATTAATTTGACTAATATAAATCAAGACTAAGTGGGAAATATTATATAATGACTTTAGTTATTTTTAATATATATTATAGATCTATAAATTTGGTATATGCTTTAATTCATACAAAATATATTAAAAATAGTATTATTATAATCACTTATTTTATTTTTCTATTAAATAAATAAATGTTGTTTTCACAAATGAAAATATTTTAATATCATTATATAAATAAGAATAATTGAAATAAATTTATATTAGGAGTTTAATTTCATTAAGATCAAAATAAGTATTTAATGTTGTTAATATATTGATTTCACCTCGATGTGGACATATAAATTTTATTAAATATTACGTGATCTATATTTTTTAACTATATGAAATTTAAAAAATATATAAGTTATTTTCATTGAAGAGTTTCCATTAAAACATTCATTTTGTTCATAATGTGATAAGGATTTAATTTAATTTTTCCAATAAATTTTTAAAAGTTTTTCTTATTTTTATAATCCATATATTTTTAACCCTTATTTGACCCCTTTACAACTTTCCTTGATATCGTGAAATTTATATTTTGAGTGTTAATATAATTACAAATACATACCAAACGACACATAAATGAGTTACTTATGATATTTTAGGATTTATAAAAACAATTGGATTAATATTTGATTGTTATGAATTTTATAGCATTTTAAAAAGTATATTTTATATTTTAAAATATGATTAGTGTCAATTTTAACACTATTTATATCATGAATTTCTAAAATTTTCATAATATCATATTATATTCATTCCAAAAATTCTATAATGTCACTGACATGTAAATTTAATCTAAAAAATTTATGGATGACATTAATCATCTCAAATTGTATTTTTGTTTGTATTTTTAATATCATTTATTTTGTAATTATTTTAATAAAACAATTACGTCATCATCATTGTGAAAAACAGTAAATAAATTATTTCTCCTCTAGATATTAAAAAAACTATCATGATGAATATAAAAAAACTATGTTTTGTATGCATATTTATATTTGAAGATATATTTTAAATAACCATATATAAAAAAAGGAATACTTTTTGGAAAAAATAGTGTGATATATTGGACTTGCCTTAGAATAACAAATTATAAAATCCTTATTGTCATCCAAGTTTCTTTAAGTAGACATAAAATCATCCCAATGATGATTTTTTCCATAACAAACTCATCCAATGAAATTATGACCAATGATAGTGTAATTTTAAAATATTATTTTTTTCTTTAATTACCCAATTTATCCTTACCCGTGGTAATTAAAGTTTTATAAAAAATACTATTCAAATGCACAAACATTAAATAAACCTATATACATAATTCTTACCCACTAATTATATTTATAGAATCAATTTATCAAACTTCAAAACAAATATGTTTATGTAGTTAAATTAAAATTAATCTCGTTGACATGGTGAGGAATTAGGATATTTAAGATTAAACATGAAAAAGAAGAAAACATTTTTATATCTAAATTTAAATTAAAAAATGATACTAATGACCTCAATTGTATTAAATGATAAAAAAAGTTATCTATTTATACATTAAAATAAATAAAAAATATATTTTAGCGTTATAAATTTTTTTGATTAAAAATATAGTTTTCAACTAAAATGCAATATTTCATCAATACACATCAAAACATGAATCTTATCTATAAAATAAGAAACAAAATAAATGTAATTTATGTATCACTATTTTAAATAAGATGATAATTTTTTCATATAGTGTATATAAATGTGTCAAAATTGGATTTGAAATATTTTCCCAATTACAAGGTGATAAAACTACCTTTTGAATAATATAGCCTTTTAATGAATAAAATTATATTCATTATAATATTATCCCAGTAAAATAATTTGGATGAATGTGTGTTTTTTTATATATAATATATAATTTTCATAATTTAGTTAATATTATTAATTCCCACCAATTGAATGGATTAGTTATATTTTAGTTTAAATATTAATATTAATCCTGGTACATTTAAGATGGGTGTTCCATTAAACATAAGAAATAACAGAAAAAAAAATTTCTTAAGAAGATGGATACTATAAAACTAGGGGTATAAAATTCTCCCCTCCTTTAATAATTTTTTTGATAAAAATTTGTAATCATTATCAATAAACTAGGTTTCTGACATTTCAAAATATCTTTGATGAAATAACATATCAGAAAATGGTTTAATGAGACCTACACTTTAAAATAAATAAAGGTAAGTATGAAGGTCACCATCGCTAACACATACCAGGGTTTCATGTAGGAATACAATAACATGGAATATAAATATAACCATGTTCTTCTGATGGATAGACTGATTGCGAACATGGTCTAGATAATGTCAAAAATCACAATGCTATAAATTTTTGATGATCTAATGGACCATTTTATTTATTTGAAAATAATTAACTAGGATGAATTTTTTGGTTTTAAAATATTTTCCACAGAGATAAAAATTCATTTATCTCAAAGACTAATAACATAAGGAAACATACTCACATGACATGTAATATTTTGTCCATTAATCAATTTCAACCACAAACTCATATTTTTCTCCAAATTAGGATAATTTAAAATGAATTTCTCATGATTTAAGTTATTGAATAAATATATATGGAATAGAAAATCCAAAAAAATATAACTATACATTCCCCTTATATTTATAGGTTATTCAAAACCAAAATTATTAGGATATGATGAGTTAATTCCACAAAACAATTTCCAAAATTTAGAATTAAAACATAATCGATCCTCATAAATCTTTCATGAAATAACTATCCTTTCTAAAAAATATTCCTGACTAAGATTATAACCAAAATTCATAAGGAATTAATCAAATATTTTTCAGAATTACAACAATCAATCTTAATTCCTTATACCAAAAGTTATTATTTCCTAAATAACATAATACTATTAAATTCTAACCATTTTGGTAAATGATATTAATTTTCATAAGTCCCCAATATATGAATATTGAAATCCAAAAAAAATCAACCATTATTCCTCATAATATTAGTTTTTCATTAATTTTATATGATTCCCAAAATAGTGAATTCCTTCTAAATTAATATTAATCACTGAATAACCATATAATTTTCCATTCCAAATGTTATATATTTGATAAATTAAAAAAATAACCACTATTTTTTAGATGTTAAACTAAAATAGAGCTTATTTTCTAGACTTCAAAAAAGTCTAGTGGTAGGCATTGAACCCCTATTACCGTTTAGAAGTGGATTCAAATCCCATGGAATTTCTTAACAATAAAGTTTTTTACCCGGAATTATGGTTATCATTTATCTAAGATAATATTATTTTTTTCAAAAATTTCATATGCATCATAAAAAATTACCAAAATAAATTTAATGTTACATAAATTTAATAACCACTTAGGTTATCTCATATGTTTGATTTTTTATTCCAAATAATATAGTAACATATCATTACTATAAATTCATAGATCATATAACACCTAACTAATATCCTTACATATAAAAATATTTCCATAAAATGAAAATCCCTTATTTAGTTAATAAATTATTCACACATACTAAAAGATGGGTTTAATTTCCCAAATATATTTTTCCTCAATCTGGTTCCCATGGAAACTACTAAACCTCATTTGATACCAACTATAATGCTTTGATCCCAGAATCCAGGATCTGGTGCTTTATTTTATGACATTAGCATCATTAAAAGGAATTAAATCCCAAAAGGATAATATGTTTAGTAGTCTTGATAAAAAAAATACAGAAATGTTTCCCTTATTAAATTGGTAAAACATATAAAATAACAACAGAAAATAATTTTCATCCTTGAACTCATTCAAAAAAATTTAACCTTCACAACGAAAGAGAAATCGAAAAAAAGGGTTCAGTTGAAATTATTAGCAAGCGTGAGTACAATAGAAGAAATAATGAATCCATGATAATAATTCTCTATGGAAATTTCTATAACAAAAAATTAAAATTAAAATAAACTAGATATTTTATACTCATTATTGCATGTTTTGAAATTGAAACGCATTCCATTTAATCAATAATCTATGAATAAAATGCATCCAGATATTTGACAATGAAATAATATGAAGGATAATAATAATAAATGAATTCTCTAAAAAAGTACATAATTATTGGATGAAATGTATATTGAACTTGATCCACTACCAACAAGGCCTTTTACAAAATGGTTTATGTCTGGGGGTATAAACATGTCTATTCTTCTTGGAATCAAAATCAAAGGGTTTATCGCGAATTGAATTCATATAATGAGAAAACTGATTCATCTTGTTGATTTAATTAATCTATCCCCAACCCATATGGATTAACTTAAATTGTCCCCAACCAGTGTCAGTCTAGTTCAAAGCATTCTTTATAAATCAAATAAATTATTTGAAAATATTTTTTAAATCAAATAGTCTCATACCACTATGAAAAGTTTGAAATATATGACCCTAAAAGTAAGTCATTACCAAAATAATAAATTTTAATAACATGACGATAAATAGATTAATTATATGATATATAAAATGGTTTATTTGATACCCTATACAGTGGAATTAAGTGGTTAATATGAAATTCACCTCGTAGATATAAACTGTGAGATTAAACCACCGTACGAAATTATAATAATTTATTCAAAAGGTTGTGCATTTATTAAATAATATATTTTATTTTAAAATAACATTAGAAAATTGGAATGGAAGCCTAATAGAATTTGGACGTCATAATGGTGGAAAATTCCATTCATTTTATATAACTTACAATTTTCCTTTAACTTTTATAAGAAAAGTCATAAAGTACATTATTTTAGAAAATAATAGGATAATTCCTCTTAATTAATTTTCTAAATAATTAAAAATTGGTCGAAAGGAATTTAAATAATAAATAGAGGTTATTAAAAAAATTTAAATCATTTTTATAAAACAGTAAGATGGAATAGATTTATTCCCCATTGAAGTCTTAAACAAAAAATCCCAAAAAAAGGTGAGACAATAAAATAAATAAATAGTAATTTTCAATCAATAAAATCGTATTTCCATGAATGAAGGGAAATTATATGGATATGTAAATACAATAATATTAATAATTAAAATTATTAATTACATTCATCAGTGTTATATAAACAAGACAAATTAAATAAGTAGTTTATAGGGCATGTGTCCTACAGAAATAAAAGTGAGACTAAGATCCCTTACCAAACACTTTATTTTTTATATACATATGTTAACCACTTATATAAAGGTTTTAAAAATTATAATAACTTATTATAGAACAATATTTAGTTTTATGATATCATATATGATACTTATATAATATCTTATTACCCATTTGATAATAATATTTTAATTTTTTTACTATTTTGTGTGTTGATTACCAGGTTTCTCAAGAATCTTTTGACATGTTGTTTTTAATTCATTTTACTTGTAAAATGATTTAATAATATCTATAATGTAAAAAAGATGTAATTATAATATATATTTAATATATATCTGTGTGTGTGTGTGTCTGTGTGTTTATAATAATACAAAATATTTAGATATATGAAATGAAATGCTCCATTAATTGAGAGGATAGGTCATACGTGCACGTGAACACTACATTCATTTATTTTTCATTTTTAATGGATGAAAATTAAATTTTATATATGTATATTATAATTACATTATTGTATTTATGTCCTATATGTAAAATATTATTATAAAAACCATTCTTTATATCTTTCATGCATATAATGAATGAATCTCATCGCTTTGAGGTGGCTGTAGTTCACCCTTCCACCAAGGTTGTTATAGTATTTACCCAAAAACCAAAGTATAAAGTTATATGTTATAAATGAAATATAGAATAATAAATACATAATAAATATCATATAATTAATATATAAATCGAGTGTCGATCATAATTTCCAACCATGAGATATGGTAATGAAAAAATGAACAACATCGTTTAATGGGGGAGTAGTACGTTGTACACAAGAATGGTATGTTTGTTACCAATTAGATGGAAGTGTTTGTAAGTGTAGGTTTAACACTTACTTACAACATCTTAGTATAATGAGGATACTATTTTAAGTATATAAGCATGTAATAAAATGAATTGAAGGATTGTGAAAAGAAATTAAACTAAAGTGATCGTAGAAGAACGCTACTCATATTTTGGTAACTCATTTTGATTCATACCAAGGTATTCCATATATTGATTTCATAAAAAATGGAGGTTTCTAAGATTATGGGACGGAATTTGGTAGATTATTTTTTCAAGGGCTTCTTGACCTAGAAGGATCACTTTGGAAGGAGGGAGTGAGGGAGGAGGTTCACTATTATAATTGAGGTGAGGGGCACTTTTACAAATCCTCAAACAACTAAAATATAATAATGCTATTATAGATGTAAATTCATATAACCAAGAAACAAATGAATCAATGAAGACATCTTTTTACCATATATTTTTACCTATGTGATTATTTTAAACATATTTTAATTTTAATTATATAATAACATATCAATTCAATAAAGTATCATTATTGTGAAATTTGATACTATAAAATAAATTTCAGTATAAATAAATCACGAGAATGTGGTAATTATAATATAATACATTCAGATATCTAAAATTGATCTTATAGATCTATTCAATTTTTTGACACTTTAATTTATCAAAAATATATATCAA
This sequence comes from Viscum album, assembly GCA_963277665.1. NCBI lineage: Eukaryota > Viridiplantae > Streptophyta > Magnoliopsida > Santalales > Viscaceae > Viscum > Viscum album. The sequence goes on along the minus strand of OY728165.1, from coordinate 1,706,467,402 downwards.
AATATATATTATTAAAATAAATAATAATGTTATTTCTATTAATAAAATTAATATTGTTTTTGAAAATGAAAAAGATTTTAATGTTATTACATAATTTATGAGAATAAATAATAAATTTCTATTATGATTATAAGTTCATTAAGATGAAAATATGTTTTAGGTGCATTCATTTCTCTGTTTTACCCCTAGGTGGACACGTAAATGATATTAAATATAAAGAGAGTGACATTTTGTAAATATCTTTGATTTAAATAATATATATGTTTTTCCATGGATACATGTCCATTAAACACTCCCGATTCGATCCTATAGTGATAATGGTCTAATTATATTCATCCAACAAATTGTGGATAATTTTTTTAATTATTCTCATTATTTAACCAGTATTTAAACCTTTCAACGCTAACAATGATATCATGTAATTTTGATTTTAAGGGATAATGTAATTATTATAACATTATAGAAGACTAATAAATAATAAATTTATGATATTTTACTGCTTATTAAAAATATTTTTCTAAATATTATATTTTTATAAATTTTATATCATTTAATAAAATATTTTATATCTTAAAATTTCAGTATTGCTAATTTTAACACAATTCAATTCATTACATTTTAAATGTATTATTTAACCATAATATATTCGATTTAAAAGTTGCAAAATGTAACTAATATTTCAAAGTCAACTGAAAATTTTTGGAATGACATTAACCATCAAAAATTATAATTATTTTAGAATTTTTTATATCATTTATTTGATTTTTCCATTAATTAAATAATTACTAAATAATTATTGTACAAGAAATTAATTAAGTTATATACTCTATAAAAATAAAAATTAAATTATAAGGGTGAATATAAACATTTCATATTTCCCATAAATTTTAATAGATGATGATATCTTTGTAAATAACCATATAAAAAATGTATTATTCATTAGATACAATAGTGTGGCATATTTGATTTCCCTTGAAATAAAATATTATACAATCTTTAAAGTCATCCAAGAAGCTCTAAAAAGCCCTAGAATTTCCCCAAGGATGATATTTATTGAAAAAACCCATCCAATGAAATTATAGATAGTGTTATAGTAATTTTATAATATTATTTTTACCCTTAATTATGTGATTTACCCTTAAACATGGTATATAATATATTACAAAATTTAATATTCATCTTCCCAAAAACAAAAGTAACCTATTTACATAATTTTTAACCACTTATTCCTAATATGAATTTATCTTTTCAACATTCAAAATACCTATGTTGCAATAATTGATTTAAAATCAATCCTGTTGACGTGGTGAGAAAACTCAATATTAAATATTAAACATGAAAAAGATTGAATCATTTATATATATAAATTTAACATAAAAATGATGAAAATGAACTAAATTAGATTAAAGTATAAATAAGTATTCTTATTATACATTAAAACTAATCACAAATATAATAAATTGTAATAAATTATGTTTATGAAAAATGTTGCATTCAAATAAAATTCAATATTTTATCACTATTCATAAAAACATAATACTTATCTGAAAAATAAACAAATGTAATTTAGTATAATGATCTATAAAATAATAAGTTCATTGTGTCAAATAATTTATATAAAAATGTTATCAATGGGATCAAAAATATTTTTCCCATTAAAAGGCGGTAAATCTACATTTAGAAAAATCTAGCCTTTTAATGCATAAAATCAGATTCATTATAATTTTATGACCACAAAATAAATTTGGATGAATTTAAAAACATATTATTAAATATATAATATGTATATTTATTAATTTGGTTAATAATTTTAATTATATATAATTTAAGAGATAAGTTATAATTTATTTTTAAATAACAATATTAAACATGGTTCGTTTAAGCGCATTGTTGCATGCAATGTAAGCTATAATAGAAATTGAATTTATTTAAGAGGATAAATATTGTAAAATATTGGGGTGTTACATACATGATCAAGAATTTCAATGGGAATTATATATCTACGGCACAACTTTCCTTTCCATCATAATAATAATTTCATCCTTTGGTTATGCTTTGATCTGTTCTCCCTTCATCTATTAGCCTAAGAAATTAAGATTATTTTTAATGCTTGATGAACTAATATAGCACAAATTCAATAACAAAATTATAATTCATTCCTTCTATATTTAGTTTTAAAAAATTAACATTATTTATTCAATATGAATAAATGTTCTTATGGTGATGTAATAAATTGACCTATAAAATATCATTAATAGTTCATGTTAATCCATTCCACAAATGGTTAAATATATAACCCTTCAAAAATTAAATATTTATAAATATGGTCACCAAATATTTCAACAGAGACACTAATCTAATCCCCCATATACCATAATGTATCTCATGATTTTTCAATATAAAAAATTTTTATATATTAATCATGTATTCTCTTAAAACATGAAAATAACCATGATTACCATAAAAACTAATTGTAATATTATATTCCTACAAATTCCTTAAATATAAAAATGTTATTGGATATAGTAAATAAATAAAACATTTCAATATATTTCTATAATGAGAGCATAATAATACTTTACAACAAATAATTAATTAGTTTTAGTTTGATCATCACTACCAAATTTACTTATTCGAATCTAACATCCCTTCATCATAAAATAATTATCTGATCATCTGAAGAATATTAAGGTTTATCATACCATAATATAAACATCACCACACAATTATATCAATTTTCTATTTGTTCACTTCCATTTAACATAGTTATTTCAAATCCTTATTGAATAACATATACTGATCAATCCTTATATATTTCATTATTCTTGAAACATAATCCTTCAATCCCAATACATTACTACACAAATAATTCCACTTTATTATCAATCATTTTAACTATGAATGACCATATTAATTCTTAATACCTCTTTCCTTTCATATGTTAGTCATAGTCTCATCATCGTTAACTGAAATATCATTACTCATAAAACCTTAGTGATTATATTCCTTAGCTTTCCCATTAGGACAATGATTTTAAAAATTCCCTTATATTACTATATTAATAAATTCAACAATATATTATAATATAGGGTGATGATTATTATCATCCATTGATTTAACCAACTAATTCATTTTTTATTTGTTATTTCTTTATTTGTGTCCTTTTTGACAATCGAAACATCTTCTTGTCACTCTAAGACATTCCCATAAGAGATTATCCCCAAATTTCCCACATATATAATTCTAAATATTCATTTTTTCATGTTATACACTATCCAAAATCATAGTGTACTCTATCCATCTCTTAGTTCATGAGTTTTATATTTGGTTTATTTGGCACATTGTTAATCATGTCAAATGATAACTTACTAGGCATATTAAAGAATTTTTTTACTACTGGAACTATCCCATTTTGTTGATCATCAGTAAAATTTCTATGAAATTCAATTTTAAACTTGTTACTTATGTTTCCAACCATTTATCAAAATACAAAAATTTATAAAAACATACTAGAGTTTAATACCACATAATCATGAAAATTCACTTGTAGAATGTATAAATAATGAAACATTTATAAAATTTATGAATACATAGGAATAACCTACTCCATCTATTGTATTTATCTATTTAAATCCTTCATGATTGTTTGTAATGATTATGTGAATTTCAACAGCTTGTCCCTTAGGATTTTCAAACCAAGTGTTAAATATAAAATGTTTACATGCACAATATGATGATCGAGTCCTTCTCAATGGTCCCATTTCATAGTTAATACACATAGGTACATCTATTCTAGAGACACATATATTTCTAGTATCCACAAATTGATGTAATTTCATGTACACTACATTCTAAATCCTTTACCAAAATTCAAGGACATTCTCACATAATTATACATATACATATACATATATTATAATACATTACTATAAATAACATTAAAAATATCCCATGTTATGTCACTAAATTTTCTCATTGTTGTTTACAGTAGATCACTAAAAATTCCCTCTAATAATAACTATAACAACCCAAGATTCTAAAAAATTAATATTACATATTTAAGTTGAATTTTCAATACATTAAAAAAAACAATCCTGGGATAATAATAGTTATTTGTCTTTAGATACTAGGTACAATATATTCTAATATTATGAATGATAATCAACGTCTCTTATAAATATCTTCTCCCTTACATATCATTACATACATACCCTACTTAAAATCATTCTTCAGAACATTGGGAAAGGAAGAAAATGAATATGAGACCTCATATTCCCAACTAGTTTAAATAAGGTAAAAGTTTACAGATAACAAGATAATATTATAATGTTAACGTGACAGTAAAAATTGAAAAAACCCAACCTTCATATCTAGGATCATAATCATGAGCCATGGAATAATGACTAGGATCACATAATTCATGAATCATAAGGGAATCAATGAAAATGTTACATGAGAGAGAAATATTGGCATAGCACATGAAATTGTGGAATACACATTTACATATATAATATTTTCCATATTGTTTTTTCGATCATTTCAAAGTCAATCATAGTGGAATTTTTTTACTCCCTAATTTAGTATAGTAGCCATGGTTTACTTCTATGACCATCATATTGGAAAAAACCCCTTACTAAACCATGTCCACTCTATATTCTTTTATTGTCTATCTCATTAGATATAAATAATTACCCAATGTATTTGAAGGAAATATTGGTCCCAAACATTAAATCATGAAAATAATAAATATTTGTTCCACTAAATCATAAAACATTCAAATTATCAAAGGAAATAAAATGAAATATTTTTCATAAAAATATTATCATCTCATATCCTATGAAAAATAAAAATGTATCATAATCATTTCATCATTAAATTATACAATAATACATGGAAATAGAAGTCAGTTAATAAAACTTTAATGATGTTATCAATTATAGAAGAGAAACAGATATCATAAACATATTTTTTATGATAAATCATTCATAGATTGACAATGAATTGTATTTTTAGCTCATATCACTAGATAATAATATGTTATATCAAAGGGTATAATTTAGATAGAGGAGGAATTTTAAATATCAATTATAAAAATTCTTAATTAAAATAAAAATTCATTGAAATTAATTTTTTATAACATAATACATTTTTAATAACTATTTACATGAAAATAATATTAAAAACTGATAATGTAATCTTAAAATGTAATTTAAAATTTTCAGTAGGAAAATACCCCTTCTTAATTGAAAAAAATCACTTTAAAAATAAATATTATTTTAAAATACTAGTGTTTGAAAATAAATATTAAATCATAAAAAGGATCCATAAATGAGAAAAAATAGTCATGATGTTGGTAAATTCCATTCATTAAATACATATTAAAACAATTATTCCTTTCACATTTTTTGTATAATCCAAAATGGTAAACAAATGAAAATAAATGTGACAATTCATTTAATATATTTTTATGATGGACATACATTGGTAAAAATGACATTAATATACCATTTTTATCTTATTAAAAAATTATTGAATACGCTGCTAAAACATTTATTTATACTAAGAATGATATTTTGAATGGAAATACAATTTTATATAAAAAAAGTTTATTTTGATCTCATGATTACATTAAGAGAGTAATTTTTATAGAAATATTGTATTATCATGAAAAAATTTAGGTTAAAAAATTCATGATATTTTTGAGACGTAGATCAAAATATTTCATCACTAGAAGCATAATAATAAAATATCATGATAAATGATGAGATTAAAACATAAACTATTACCACAATGTTAATTTCGAAATGTAATCCCCGTGCATAAATAAAATTAATTTAAATATAAAATATCATGATGATAAAAAAAATTCATGATATTTATTATCAAGGTGTTATATAAACACCTCATAAAATTTTATTAGTGCGAAACATAACATATTACTTGAAGAAGGAAAAATGAGACAAAAACCCATTACCCATTTGGTAAATTTTTAACCGTAATCCCCATGAATTATATATGAAAGAAAGTATATTTTTATTCCAAAATAATTAAGTATAATAATCATAAAATATATTGCAAGTTTTTACACACACAAAATAATATAAATAGGTGGTTAATCTAGAATGTTTCTCACACAAGAAAAATAGTGAGACTTAAAACCCTTACTATTTCTGTAATCATTTGAAACGTAAGCCCCAATAAAGAATATCCTAAAATGAAGCCGTAAATTCAATAAAATATGTATATTAATGATATAAAATGAAACATTTAATGTATATACACAACCCATAATAAATGAGTGGTGAATTTTCTTATGTCTCTCAAAAGCAATAGAGAGTCCAAAAATAGATTATTCCATTAGAAATAATTTTAATCATTATCCCTAATAAAGAGTAACATAAAATAAGACATTAAATATCATTAAAATAAGAAGATGCATGATATAATATTTAAATAAAGAATTATATTACCACACAATAGAAACAATTTATTTTTTCACATATCTCTGATAAATATTAGAGATAATATAAATCCCTTACATTAATTATTGGATTCCTTCAGAAATGTTAAAAACTCAATTATAAAAATTATCTTTTTATTATAGACCTATTAAAAAACTATAATAATATATATCATAAACAATATGATTTATTTATGTCCATGTATTTCCCATTTAAAAACAAAACCATGTTAAAATAAATATTCATTTAATAAAAAAATTTCTTTTTGTATATGTTTTGATCTGTAATTACTAGTCCTCTTACTCTCTTCTTGGTTATATATTATCCTGAATAATAACTAAGAAATAATTATCATATTTATAAATAAATTTTTATTTTAATACCATACATCATTGATTGTTTGGATAAATTAAGTACTTTACAATAATGGATATGGTAGGTCGTACGTACGCATGAGTAACATTTTCATTTATCAATGATCAATATGGAAAAGTGTTATGTATCATTATAAAATTACATAATTGTAAAAATATAATAAATAAAATATTTTCTATTATACTAATTCATATTATCCATGTGTTGTGGTAATAAAAATAAACAGTCGCATCGCATCGTGAAGGTGGTAGTTCACACACACACGAACGATGTTATCATATTTTATTCAGTGAAACAGTAAGAAATATAATGATATATTATCATTTTATAATGATAAATATGTCATGAATATAATAATTATTTAATTTATACAAGATATTTTCATAAATTGTATTCTATTTATCTTGAATGTAAAATGTTATTGGAAAAAAATCCCATCACATCGTGAGATGGTATTTCATGATACACAAGAATGATTTAATTACATCACATATAGAATGGAAAGTAAATTTTAATATATTATATAATCAAAAAATAGGTATTAATATTTTATAAATATAATATATTTTCTTTCATCCATCATCACACCTATTTATGAGTGGTGTTAATAGAAAAAATGAATAACAATGTTCGTGACGCATTAGTCCTCCATACACTTGAATGATGATTTCGTAACCCATTTGATGTAAGTTGATATGATTGTAGGTCATTTATTTAACCTATAAAAATTTATGTATATTTTTTATAATTATTTTATTACATTGAAATTTACTAATAATAATTGAAGGATTCATATGAATAAATAACATAAAAAAGTTTGTTGAATAGTGTTACCTCTAATTCTGTTGTCCTCCATAGATCAGCAAAAAAATCCTTCATAGGATGGATTTTTTCCAAAATATAGATTATAGTATGAGTGGATAGGATAAGGGCATTTTTTTTGGTAAGGTATTCTATAATAAAAAATGGTTCTCTGGTGTGAAAAATAGAATATCAGGAGTATGAATTTTGGATATAGGTGATTGGAACATTGGAAATTTTTTAAAAGAAAAATGTGTCCCCTTATTTTAATCATGAAAAAATATTAAAAAAATATTATTAATGATAATAATAAATTATAAGGTCGAGATATGGACATTAAATATATTTTAGAGGTGTTTTTAGTTCGTTTTTACCCTTACCATTTTCATTTAACACCTAAAATTATTATCTACATTAATCATAGTAAATAATTATAACTATATTCACAATTAATTCTAGTAAAATATTATGTTCATAATAATAAATAATAAATATTATTATGATTCAAAAAATATAAATAGTTTTTCAAAATTCTATCGAAAGATTCTAGAAAATTTTATTAAAAATTAATTCTTTGTATGCAATGGGAAAGAAGGTCTTCTAAGGGAAATGTTCAAATTTCAACAATCTTTTTATACCCAATTTCAACATAATTATTATTCCAATGACATGTATTGGATTAATAGATATATATTTCAAATAATTTAACTTTAAAACTAATTTCAGATATTATTTATATTTATAAGTAATTTAAATGAAAAAGTGGTTTTGAATTAAATGTAAGTATTTTAATCTATTCATAAAATATTATTATTTTCATAAAATAATGAAAAAAATAACCACATATAATTTGATATTCTGATTTCTAAAATGAATATTATTTTTTCAATTTAATATTACATATTTTTCAAAAATTAGTTTCAATACAATATAACAGAAAATGTGACAGAGCTTTGTTTTTGAAAAATACAATTTTAAGGAAAAAATTGGATTTATTATTATATATTGTATAGAAAACACATAATATGAATGTTAATTAGTTGATTGAATGTATATTGTAGAAATTTCATTAAAATAATATTCCAAAAGTGGTTTTTTTTAATTTATTGTAGTAAAATGTGATTGTCTGTATATATATATATTTTTAAAAAATTTGGTTTCTTTAATTATCAAATTGTTTTTATTTTAAATTTTAATTAATTTGTCACTAATGAATTATTTTTATAAAAAAATTAAATTGTATATTTTCTTATATCATTTTATAATATTTATACCCACTATTCAAATTTCTTAGTGACAAATTTAATATTAAATAATAATCATTGATAATTTGTCATATATCATTTAAATGCAGTGTTTAATGTAATGCAAGATAAACCCAATGTTTCTTATAACTCAATCTAAACTCAATTATTTTTTTAAATAAAGATAAACATGATCTTATGTCTAATGAAATATATAGAAATGATTATATTTATTTGAAATAAATTTTCACAAAATATTTTTATTTTATAAATCCACATTCTATTCTTTCCATACCTACAACTATGAATTATTTAACACTATATGAATAAACATAATTTCCATTCTATAATTTATAAAACATTTAAAAATAAATATATTTAAGGTAATCTACCCACATCCTCTTCTTATATAAAATTAAATGATTTTGTGAATTTACATTCCTTATCTATATTTCTTAATGGGGTAAAAATTTTATATGGTATGTTTTGTCATTATATAGGATAAAAAAAATATTTTTCTAGTGATTAAATCTTTCAGGTGGGGATTAATATCAATGATTTCCCATCAGATCTTTATCATAATAATTTTAATCATTATTCACAAAATTTTATTTAAATATAAATCATATGTATGTTTTTTGAATTTTATAATTGGAAATAATTTAATATAATGTTATACATTTTAATAACATCAAAATATTCTTTACATTTTTATTATTAATTTTCTAAATCGTGAGTCTTATTTTATTCATCATTTCTGTAATAATTTTTTTCAAACATATTAAAAATATTATTTGATTTTTTTTCCTTTTTTATTATTTTTAATTATCTCCAAGCATCATATTTCAATTTTTTCAAATTAATTATAAATTTATATCATTATAATAATTATTAAATTTAATTATTTTCTAGAATTATACAAAAAAATTGAATTAAGTATTTATAATTTCAAAAGTAGTCAGTTTTTTTATTATATCAATAATATTTAATTAGTTGTAAAGTGTAATTTTAATAAAAATTAAAAAACATGTTTTAATAAATTTATATATTTCCATGTGGGAAATCAATATCCTATAAATTTTGGGGGATGAAACGATGTTTCCAATAGTCAGTGGGGTGTGAAATTTTGGTGTAGAATATGTCACATATAATTCTATGAAATATTTTTATAAAAATTTATTTCCCTTCCCCAATTTAATTCTCTTATTCCATGTATTCACATATCCCTGAGAAAATATATACTTCAACATTTTTACATAAATATAAAAACTAACAAATTTAATAAAAATGTAATGAAAAAGACACATAAGAGATTTAACAACAATAAAAACTCAATATAATGTGTTTTCTAGTTGATTACATGTTTAAAAAACTACTAAGAATCTAGTATAATAATAAGGGCGTTTTATATAAACAAAAAATCTAAATCCTTCACCTAATTAATCCAAATATCAAATTTATTTATTACGTGTCTTAGTAATGATATGTATAATTGTTGAAGTAAACCTATTCTTCATCTCATTGAATAATTTATCACATATATCTTTCAATATAAACATCACACTCTTTGTAGTCATAGTTTTCATTGATATTACTAATCAAGAGAAGTCAGGAAGAGAACATTGGTAATATCCTTAATGTCATAGAAAAATATTGATTATGAAAATATTATTTTTTATACTCGAGGAAATAACTATCGAATCCTTATCATGATCCATAGAAATACAATAATTCTATACAGAATAAAAAATATATATTACATCCATGATTAAAATGTGACACATTGAGTGTTTGGACTATAATTAATTCTCACTTCATGTTTCTATAAAAAATATCAATTGTTACTTATATTCCTCATTTTGTTTGGAGTACACTAATATATCATCAAAGATGACCACCAAAAATAACTATTGATATGGATGATAGATATTATCCACGAGTGACATAAATTTCATTTATTAATTCTTAAATCTAAATTACATCAATGAAAATTCATAGTGACCATAAATATTAATCAATTATATATTTAGAATTTATATAGCCAACATCTTCTGCAAATGATAACAAGGATAAATATCATCATGGAGAAAATTTTTACTCAAAAAAATGATGAAACACATTTTTAATTCTTGAATATGGAAAAATATAGGTAATCATAACCTAATTTACTTTTTATTAATTATGAAAAATCCTTAAACACTTATATTCCATCCTTGAAAATCAAAATCTAAGCTTCCTAGGGTGAATTAAAATTTATTTTTAATCACATAACCCACATGTATTATTTCTATAAAATGAATTTCATAATCATAAAAGGTCTTATATGATAATAATTAATAAATATAAATCATGTACCAGGTAAAAATTTAATAGTTAATTTAATTTTATTCTCTGATGTTTGACCCAAAACAAATCTTCAGAAAATAACTCATGAAAGTGGTCAAAATATTGATGTTAAATAATAAGGATTATTCTAATTTACTAATCTAACTATTCATACACATCATCTATAAATTTATTGATCTAATTATTTTACAAATAATTACACTACAAAATACATAAAAATATAAATCACCAATAAATTTAAAAATTTAACCAAATAGGGATGAAAATAGAACTCAGTTCCGTGAGAAATTCTTGTAACTTGTTATCAAATGAGAAAAATCCATACCTATATTTACATCTAAATTATTGTTATAAAATATTATAAAATACCATAAATGGTCATACCAACTAATAATTATACCACAATTCATAGATTTGATTATATACATGGGCTTTTATCCTAGAGAAGCTCCAATAATAAAACGCTCATGGTGAATTTTTGACATAAAAATATATTTTATGCACTAGATAAAAAATAATAATGTAACAATATATACTTTAAAAAAAATACTCTTGATATGGAAGAATTAACTAGAATAATAAGAGACATTTAAAAGGATCCTTTTTTAATATTATTCATTCTCTGATATGCATTGAGATATCCTAGATGAACCTCATAACAATAAACACAATATATTTTCCCGGACTAAACATAATTTCCCATTTTAGTTATTTATTATGATCCACATCCACATTCATATCTACATCATCTATATGAGATATATCGTGGAATTAACCAACATATTATGTTCGTCCTTCATATTCTAGATCTATCCTTCTACATACTCAAGGAGCATGCCTCATCCCCCCCCCATTTGAAAAAAAGTGTCTAGGGTATCCTTAGAAACTTTTGGGGATGGTTTCACTCTCAAGAACCTAAGGATAAACAAAATAACTAAAAAGTTATTAACATAAAAATTAATCACATTCCCAAAAGTAATATTAAATATATAATAAATTATTATAGATATAAAAAACTACAAAAAATTATAAAAGAAAAAAATTGGAAACCCAATATTCTAAAATTATCTCAAACAAATATTTTGTAAAAACACAAAGTCGGGTCAAAATATCCTCATGGAAATGGAGTCACCACAATGATCCAAATTAACATCAATTTCCATGGATGATGGAACTAGATACAACATTATGGAATATACCTAATAATACTATTACAAGACATGAATACTTCACACCCACCAATGTGAGTATGAAATGAGTGAGACAAAGCCAAAAGGATACCACTATTATTCCATTTAACTTATTATATATAAGAACCCTATTATAAAATTTACAAAATATTTTCTCGAAAAATAGGTTTTAATTATCACAGTAAATGATTTAGGGAAAAACTGGTTTAAAAAGTTCATTTCATCAAAGATAATTTCCATTGGAAATCAATTTATAAAAAATGGAACTATCTCGAAACAAATCTAATTCCATGGAAACCCAAAAAAAATACATAAGAAATAGACATTTGAAATTAAAACCACAATTGTTTTAACTAATTTAAAATGAATAATAATATGAATTTCCTTTTGAATACCATATTATTACTTTCATTTAAAATATTATAAACACACCAAACTCGAGGCAATGAAAGGAAACAAGGGCAGATTATCCAAATCCATCATGATAAATAAGTGCATATAAAAACCCTAGAACCAAAATAATAAACCAAAAGTGGATCAACATAGAAATAATTACATAAAATATATAAACCCTAAAAATTCTAATGATTTTACATATAATTCATACTCCTATGTACATAGCATAAGGTGAAAATCATGAGTACTAACCATAAAACAGAAGACACAAAAACATGCACAGAACTATGGGAAGTTTAATAGTCACACATCTTTCAACTGAATCACTTTAAATAGTGTCCTCAGTGAAAAAACCCAATGAAAAGAATATTTATAACTATGGGTTTCTAACTAGTGAAAAAACACAACCTGATAAAAAAATTTCACACTATGTCCCATATGGAAACATCAGACACATTATTGAATAAAAGAGAGGGTGTCCATGCATAATAACATCATTACATGATAATAAAAAGTCCATGGGTATAACACCATAGTAATTTACATCCTGACTCCCATAATACCCTCAATGTTGGACAAAAAATAGAATCAGAACCTAAGTCAAATAAATAAACATTCATCACATGGATGAGAAAAATATCAATAAAATAAAAGGGATCAACATGGGAATAATAAAAAATTAATAAATCAGAAGGTTCTAAAGTGGAATTCAATTTTATATATATACCACCTATATTTTTTAATTACATTCTCAAAAAATCATGTAATGAAAAAAATTCCAAAACACAACATAAACATCATTATGTAAAACCATACAATTCAAGGGAAACTCCATTTCACATTTAAATAGAAAAACACCCCTTAATATTGAAATCCATATTTAAAAATGAAATTCACTTTGGTAAAACTAATGTATCATTAAACATTAAAATTAACATTTCCTTATATAAAATATATTTTTAATTTTCATAAACATGGGTAGTTTATAAAATAAAATTTCACAACAAAACCCAATTTAAATCATGAATTGAATCAATTTACTATATGAAAATCAATCAATTAAAATGAATTAAATATGAAAATACAAATATATTCAACACTATGATTATCTTGGTGACCCATGATTTTTGAAAACCCTATAAAAACTATAATTCTTGAATAAAATAAAACAAAATGAAAACACCTACCTCAAGTAGAGGAACAACATTGCCTTCGATGAAAACCCTTGAAATGGACTCCAAATACAGACCACAACCATTATAGACTAAAAACAATTACATCAAATACTCTAAATGAAAATTATGTATTAATGACCATTATGTTAAGATGAGTTGGATAACAATAGAATAAACAATATAAATATAGAAAATGGATACATACCTCTTCATATGGATGTAAAAGAACCAAAACACCACAAAATCCATTATTAGGAGCATGGGTGGAGTTTGAAAACCTAGTAGAGGTATTTAGTTCAAGGAAGTAGAATTGGGGTGTGTTCACAGAGAATCCAAAAATAAAAATAAACTCTAAAATTCCCCAAAATTAGACGGTTTTATTGTTTCCCTGGATGGTTTTCCAAACCATACGGTATTGGTGTGTTTTTCCCTATTTAAAGGTGGACAATTATGAACTTGGGTCACACTATCACATAATTGTGCATCTAATCTACGATTTCAATAAATCCCCATTTATCATGGAATATATTTTCCCCTAATAATCATGAATGGTTTACAAAATATGAACCTTAATCATTCACCCTGAGAAAAGGCCCCAAAACTCCAATTTTTGACCTAGAACAACCATAAAAACATAAGATCCAATGTTACCAAAACATTACTACAAATATTGTGATATCTTTTCGTGATACAAATATTAATCTTTCTGAAGCCTTCATATCCATTCATGTGGTAAATATTTTTATCCAGAATCTATTTGACCACCTCCTTAAATCCTTTTCTAGTAAAAATGTTTATAATATCTCATTCATACTCATGAATAAAACTCTATTTATTCTCTAAGGAATATATATCTAGTACAAAATTCCTGAATATACTAATATAACATTTATGATGTTATTATTCTTTATGTGGGGTAGGATAAACTACATATGTAGACTACATTGATATCTTTTTCCAATATTACTCATTGAAAACATTTCTTTTTGAAACCATAATATCCAATTTAAAAATATTTTTATTTATAACGGAAATCAGGTCATTGATTACATCCCATGTACTACACTACAATAAAAACACGACTAGTGCTATATTTTTATAATGTTATAAAAAATCATTAATATATATCTACTATGTGGTTCTAAGAAAATTCAAAATAATTGTGTTTTATAGCTTTGTATATGACCATATATGGTGTACACATCTAAAACTTAAAACATTTCACTATAATTTTGATCACAGTTATCATTTCAATTATCATATTTATATATTTATGATTTTTATCCATATTAACTAGGTTTAGATAGTAAATATCACAAAATTGGGGTTAAAATCAATCATATGATATCCTTTTGGCCTTCTGTTACTATGCAATAAAATATCCCAAAATATCAATTTTTACTTCTAGGGAAAATGCCACTAACATTAAGTTATTATATTCCAGAGATTCTATCAACTAAAAATTTATTGAGATAATCTCAAGTCATTGTTGTATTCACATTATTCCCAAAACCACATTTAATTTAGAGGATGAAAAATAAAAAAAATATTTTGTGATATCGGCAGTCATGTGTTTAGCCATAAGAATACCTCTTCAGGTAACCTCCCAAACCCTAAGTAGACATGTTTTGATAATCACATCATTTAGTGATACAATAAATTCAACTATGTTTTATCCATCCATTTAACTAACCTTGAACTCTTCAACACATCTATTTGGATTCATTATATTTAAAAAATGATATATAGTTGAGAATAATTAAAGAATCCATATAAAAAATCATACATAATGATGGGAAAAAATAAATTATTATATTGTAACCAGTTTTAGTTAAATAAGTGACCATTACATTTTGAATTATAATAAACCATAATAAATTATCCTGATTTTTAAATAACTAAAAATAAAAATTATATTATTATTATAATATTCATTGTAACGCATAACCTATGTATTGGTGATGAATAACGGACATATGAAACCTTGTAACCTTATGTCACAAAAAAACATACATAAACCCCTAAATTGAGTTTTGTGTTCATTCAATGAAAAAACAGTGTTTCTATGACCCCCCAAGGCATGTGACTAGCAACAAGAAACAAATATAAATTCATGGTAATGATTTCACCCTTAAAAATATAATGTATCATGTTCTTCCCCTCAAAATATTTTCTATGTTACCCCACATATATGAGATCAATGTGTAATATTATAAAAGGAAAAAATATTAATAGGCAACCTCAAGTATGATAAAAATACATATATATTATAAGATCAAAACAACATACCATGATAATATAAGTAAAATAAAATTTATACCGTATGTGGAATCAACAGATACAACTACAGAAAAAAAATAAAGACAAAAATAATAATTCAAAATAATCTTTATGTATCCCCAAGGACACTATCTATCAATAATTCCAACTAACTCCATTAGCAATAAAAAATAAATCCAAATATGCTAAACATTTTGGTCTTAAAAATTCTAAGTGTAATAAGTTTGTTGCGAGAAAAAATATCTCAGTTAGTAAATACCCAAGAGTAAATATGTTTCCTCCCCAATGAAAAAAATAAACACCATTATGAAAATAAAATAAAAAAACACAATAATTATGTTATAATAAAAAATTATTTATTTTAAATCATATAGAAAATAATACCATAAAAATCCATTAAAAATAATTTCTTTTTATAAATACAACATTTTAACTATACTCAAAATGACAGTACATTATATTTTTAAAAGAAACATCTTATGGTTAAATAAATAACAAAATACATCCATCTGTAAATATATTGTTTTTCACTTCATAAAAAATTAATAATGAAAATTATTCAATTCAAAAATAAATATAGGTAAACCATATGAAATAATGTATATATAATCTTGGTAAATTCCTAACATTCTATCAAGAGACCCTATTCATAATAATAATAGAACCATATGATGTAATATTGATGCATTAATATGTCTATAACCATCTTGGTACCTAAAACAATAATCACTATTTTTACACCCTTATGGACTCAAATATAATATTTAATCTATTCAGTCTCATTAGAACTAGGTACAATTATCTCTCATCCCTCACTAAGAATCATTGTATCCCATAAACATAATAAAAGGAATATGGTGTACCCTTTTCATAAAACCTATCTTTCGTAGATCGACATTATTAAAAATCATTCACTCAACCCACATCCCTACATAAATCCATGTAAAAACACACTGTAATCCCCAAAAAAAGGATCTCAAAAAAAATAATGTACATCCTTTGATAAAGGTTATCACATTGTATGAAAACAATCATGAAACACCAACCGATCCTCAATGTCTAATAATAAATTTTATTTATAAAACAACCCATTTTTCAGAACCACATGAAAACCAAAACTATATGTATACCCCTTTTATAAATTTTTAAAATATTCCTTTGTATATTTCTTTAGAAAAAATTCTTCAAAAAAACATTTTAAAAAAATTTTAAAGACTGAGATACGATTCGAAATATAATGTTTTAGATAATTCATTATAAGATATATATATATATACATACATATTTATATGTGAAAAAATTCAATTATAGATAAATACAAATCTACCATATATGTGTAATAATTCATAAAAAAATTCCAAAGTAGAAACTCGTGAAATAAATATGAGTCCCCCATCAAAATACAACACCCTCTAAGTAAATTCACCTTTTCATTTAATTAAAAAACCCAAAATTTCATAGTTTAAATTGGATGAAAAACATATAAAAATATTATTGACAAAATATAATTTTAAACAACACCATTATTTAAGAATATTCCCTGAGTAATTATATAAATAATTTCCATTAGATTTGTTTTTAGGATGAATAGTTATCCATTTTATAATCATGGATACTAACTTTTTTATTAAGAACCATTATTTCATAAATTTTAAAATTAATTCATAAATCCAAAATTTTAATACCTGGGAATTTATAAATCTCAAAAATAATCATAGAGAGAAATAGAAATTAAATTTATTGAAACACCTAACTTAACCATGATTTGATCTGATTTAAGCCTCAAATATTAGTGGAATAAGGCGAAATAACCCAACCTGACACACTAACATAAAAAAACACATTAGGTGGAGATATCTTTTTGGGGATTAACCAACATTGAACCAATCCATGTAAATAAATTAAAAAACTGATACAATGGAGAAGGAATTATTGTAAATGGATTATGACAACCGAAACGCTAAAAAATTGAGTGGAGAGGTGTCAAAATATGAAATGGAGGAACATGGATGTGACATTGAATATAATTCTTGTGTGTCATCAAATGTGGAGTGGGTTGGTTATAATAAGGTATTTTAATAATCGGTTGTTTAGGAGAATAATGATTTCAAATTTCTTGACAAACTACATGGTTTGGATAGATGACATTCCATACTATGTGGGAACCATTTGAACGTTGATGGATATTCCCTAAACACTTAAACAATTTAGTCACATTGTTACATCTAATATTGAACCAATCGAATTAACCCTCATATACCAAAATGGTGAAATGGTTATCTCAAAATCCTCCCATGGATGAATTGGTCAGATTTTAATAATACCAAAAGAAATATTCAATATTGAAGATTCATATTCATGGATAATATGTGGTTTTTATTAACAATGATCTAATTTTATTGTTGTTGTTAACCATTAAAAAATTTTCAATGGTATTTCAAAAAAACTAAATGGAATTATTAGTGAAATGTATTTTAATAATATATTGATGAAAAAATATGTTGGTGTGTAAAAACATTCCACACCAAAAAAAATTCCACAAAAACTTACAACTTCGAAATACAAAACACATGTGAAACAAAATCTCGAAAAAAACTATAAAAATAACAAAATTTTATTCTAACCCAAAGAATAAATCATCACACTAAAATTTATACCTAGAAATATTGAGGGATGTGTTGAAATAACTGTCCCAAAATGGTTATCCCTAATAGTTTAGGATTCTTCTTCGTTGAGGATCACTAAAACAAGGCACGAAAATTGATTAATTCTAGATAGGAAATGATATCCAAACCTATAGAAAATAATTATCTTCATAAATGAAATAAAATATATAAAAATCCATAATTCAATAGGAAACCAATCTCCAAAAAATTATTTAGATACGAAATTACCCAAAAGAAACCCATAGATAAAAAATACACAACGAAGTTGAAAATAGAAAATAGGAAATGGAAAATAAATTAAAGGCTACCTCAAATGATCAAACCAAAACACTATCAATATTTTAACAATGGAAATGAACTATTATTTATTTATTTTGTATCTCAAAACATATTATTTCGTTTTATTTACTAATTTAAATCAATAATGAAAGATATTTTTAAGAAAGGGGGATTAGAATGGATGGCCTATCAACACTACAAATGCAATAGAGAACGACTCACTTCAGATGTAGAAATTAATGGAGAGTGAGACTTCAAATAAAATTATTCCTCGGGTTTATACTAATTGATCAATTGGTAACATTAATTAATACCAAGTTAAATTGGGTTACTTTCCATCAATTTTCATCCTTTATAATCTAACATGATGAGGAAGGCCTCATCCACCATCTCCAAATATGTAACCAATCTAGTTATAAGAACACGATCACTGAGATCATGGATAAGGCCAATAATGAAAAGTTTTTCCATTAAAAAATCACATGATAAAATCTCATAAGATAATGGAATAATCTCACTAATGTATTCAATATACTCCTTTAATGTTTTCGAACATGGAAGGACTCTCACAAACTCTATTAATATTCTGAAATTCAAATCATAAGGAATAACACATTAAATATTTTTATTATAATGAATAAACACTTCATTTCATCATTCAATGGGGATATCCTGAAAAATTCATGGAAATCATGTGTAGATCGTAAAAAAAACTATCGGCATCCCTTACTCAAATATCTATGAGTTTTCCTATGGATATGAATATTCCCTCCTCCTATATCGATTCAACAACCACTTGAAGGACATAATGACCTATAAATTAATTAATCAACCAAAAATATTATTTATTGATTACCATAATCGGATTTTGGGAAAATATGTCCACATGCCGAAAGACATCAAGACACTGGGAGAAAGTCCTGTTAAAATAATTCTTCATTTTTTTGGGCTGCATAATATTTAAGAGAAAAAAATGAAAAGTCACTTAAATGACAATTATAAAAATAAACCAACCCCATCTGAATATAAATTTTAAATATAAAAAAGAATCCCGTAAAATAAATCACATTCATAATCAATGTAATTAAAACACAAAATAATTCAAAATGCCTCACTTCAAAACCATGATAAAATTACCCAAAAAATTGATAATATCAAGATGCTTTGTGAAAACTGCATTAAAATTTCTATGATTCTATAAAAACCCATTCAATAACATTAAAATATAATTTTCCATTAAAATTAATTTTATAAATAGTATACATAAATATAAATAATATATTTTAAAAATTAATTTCTAAACATAAAATTCAATTATATATTTTCAAATCCCAAATCATTATTATTAATTAAACTAACCACATTATTACCAAAACTGTAATAAATACAGTCAATAACATCATATAAACCCAAAACAATAGAGCTGGGAAAAGATATTTTCTGTGACATGGCTAAATAAATTATAAAATCATGTGTTAATCATTCAACCACCATTAGAATTAATAATGAACCATGAAATCATGCTCCACATTTTTTGGAGGTCTTGTGATCTGACCATGTGATTCTAGTTTAGCTACAATTAATTCCCCTAAATCAGATAAATCATTTGAATGATATAAAATATCAACAATACAAACTAAAATAACGTAGGATCTAAATTAAAAATCACCAAACACGTATTCTCAAGTTAACATGGGTTTTAGTTCAAAAATGATTTTCTAGACTCTTCATATATCAATAATTTTAATTCTAAAAATCATACCTCTAAAGTATTATTCACAACCCAAATACATAGGTTTATGTAATAACAATTATTAATGAAACATCTCTGAGACATCTCAGAATTGGGAATCCTTTTTGGACATTTGGATATTCCCACACTAAGGGTGGGTGTGGGGGTGAATAATTATGAAGTGAGCTTAATCTATTTTTTACATTTATCCTTTAATAATACCTTCACATAGTCTATTAATGGATCACTTGAATTCATTATCACATATAGTTGGAATACATATATAAAAAACATTGACACATATGATAAAATAAGGGTTTTTAAGGAGGATGAATTTTTTTGGATTAATACTATTGTAATGGACCGTACCTCTCCAGTCTATTAATTTGTAAAAATTTGGTGTTAGAGGTGTTATGAAAGGTCAAGGTGACTTGGGGGTGAATTTTGGTGTAGTTTTAAGGAAGACTGAATGGCAGTAGCTTTCGCATGGGCTGCGCACGGTTTGTCTAAACCGTGCGGCCAAACCATGCAAGGTTGGTGTTAGAGGCAGTGGCTAATGCACAGTTAGCACACCGTTTGGATAACCATGTAGAATAACAATGTGAGAAGTTTTTGGCGAGGTAGTAGATGACGCACAGTTAGCGCACGGTTATTCAAACCGTGTGGACTAAACATGCGAGCAGTTAATCTTAGATCCTAAAATTGTGGATCTTACTCGTTTTGCCTCTAAATGGTTATTTTAAGCTCTTAAGTGGCCATAACATGGGATTACCCTTCATTGAAGGTAGGAGAAACACTCCCAAGCATTTTGGACGCAATCTTAAGGCTTCTCTTGGCGAATCGAAGCCAGTTTCTTGAGGTATGTGATAGTTCTTGTTTGGTTTCTTAGATCTACTTAGATCTGCTTCTCTTCTTCCCTCGGTTTCTTATATCTACACCTGTTATGGGTAGATCTAAGTGTGTGGATGCCAAATATGTTGATCTTTCGTCTTGATCGTGCTATGAGGAGAGATCTAAGGAGGGTTTTTGGTAAATCAACCCATCTTTCTTGTGCGTTCTTCATTGTTAGGGTTTTCGTCAAAAACCGTGAGGTAGGGGATTTGTTGCTTCTCTTTATTTTACGTGCAATTGTATTGTCAGCATGTTTAATCACATGGATGAAAAACGGAATTGACATAATAAATATTTTAACAGGATAAAGAAATTGATATCGATTGTATGTTATTGTCTCTTGTTTTTCTAGATAGTGTGATATCTATGCTTGGTTTGATTTGTTGTTTGTTATTTATGGAAATTGTTAAAGAACATAAATTTGGATTAATTGATAATTTTTTGGCTCTGGATAATGAGTCACAAAAACGAATATGGTTCTTGTTGTAATTTGATGTTAATAAAATTGGCATAGTAAGCATGTTTAATCATTTTTGATAGCTTACTGGTTAGGTTTCTGATTTTGGAACCAACAGATTATAAATCTGTTAATTCAAGATAGTTCAAAGAACTGTTTGTTTCATAATTTCTTAAAGGGTTCTGGGTTACCTTATTGATTGTTAAAGGGAAAAGATACCAATTAAATGTGGTGTTTGTTTTCCTATTTTTTGTGCTATGATGTGATACTGGATGGTTGTTGTGATATGTGGGGGCATAGAGGCCTTTTTGTTGTGGTAGAAGATGACGCCTAGGGTGGAAAGATGCATCAGTTTATGCATGTGGGTGTCAGGGAGGACATCAGGGTCGATGGAATGGGATGGATGTGATTGTTGGTTGCTTGCTCGTTCTTTGGATTTTTATTTTCTTTACTTTTCCCCATTTTCAAGGCAGTTGGTCTTGCTTACCCCTCTTCCAAAATGGGTGAAGATGCGCGGGGTGTGCCACGTGCTTTCCATGTCTAGCTTCTCATGGGAGGATGGGTCTACGCTCTTACTATAGGGGGCAAAGAATCGATGGGTAGTACATCTATTCACTGTGATGATCCCCCTTGTGTTCAGTAGCAAAGAATTATTTTCTAGAATTCCCTGGAATATGGGAATGTAGTTATGTAATGAATAATTGAATAAATGGTGTTAACCCATGGGGTTAGTGTTTGCTGGAACATAATGATGAGGTTGAAAACTGTTGAAGGAAATAGATAAATTTGGGTGTGTTTATAATGAAATTTAATGTGTATTTTTCATGGTTAATTAATGTTTGATGACTTAATTAACGTACAGTGGAATCTTCTAAAAGATAATGAAGTAATCTAATAAAGCTCTTTAAATGGTTGTGTGCTTATAGGATACCTAGTCTAAGAAGTGGTAGCCTAGAGTCTGAGAGATGTTAGTTGTAGTTGTTTCTAAGACAAGGTTATGCCTATATTGTGGTTGTGAGATATAGTATATTTTGAACTTTTTGTTTTTTATACGCTACTCCACCCTGTCAGTAAGGGCATCTAACACCCCAGGGATTCTAAGCTCTGGGGGGTGTTTTCCCAAAAATTATGGTAAGAGGATGAATGGTTGACTACCCCATTTAGCCCCGCTCTCTTCTCTTGGTAGATACTTGTGCCATTAGGCACAACAGTTAGATTTCCCTCTTATATGTGTGTAAGGGGCTATAATGTCTTGTGGCTATTCACACACATATATTCAGGATATAGTATCGTATGGACTACTATAGGTGTAATGTGTATTGTTTTTTATGGCTTGAGGATCCTTACTCAGTGTATGGGCTATAATGGCTTGAGGTATAATACCTGACGTATGATACACATTATGCGAGATGTGGTGGATCCCGAAAACTACCTGGTTACTTTTGGTTGTGAGGAAGGTGTGGTGCTTCTCCCATGTGTCTGCGGGAAAGCCTTTGTGGTTCACGAGGTGCAGATTGTGGTGCTTCGCCCAGGTGTCTGCGGGAAATCCTATTTGGAGAGAGATTCTTAGGACGTGCGACGTTGGGTAAAATCATCAAACCGGGGGGGGAATTAGTAGTCGGGTACCCTTGATACACTTTATTATAAGATATATTCTTGTATGCATTACTTGGTGAGAGTATCCATGGTGAGGTTGGGAACTTAGTATACCTGTTAGGTGACGAGTTAGTTCCACTTTTTGTGCAATGTGCTTTATCATGCTTTCTTTATTTTTGCATGAGAGTCTTTGGGGAGGACCCTACTGAGTATACTGTTATACTCTCCCAATGTATATATAAACTGTTTTTCATGGTACTTTGACCAGGATGGAGATCAAGCTAGTTTCTAATAGCCTGGGGATCCAGGACTTATTCGGGCTTGTGGTTGCAGCTGTTTTACTTTCTTTTGGGTACTTTCAGTTTTTCCATTTCATGGTTGTAGTACTTTTACTTGAAAATAAATTTGTGCACTTGGGTATGTTATATATTTCATGTTCTGAGTTGGAGTTGATTATTTTATATCTTATCTTCGTCTTCCGCATGTGTTCTCTTAGATGGTAATGCCTCCCATTTGTGTCTTATTATAACCTCGGTGCTAGTCACCAACCCGGGGCCTACAGGAGGCGGGACTCGGTTGTCATTTTCTCCCGTCTCACATTTCCAGCCTGGGAGGGGTACACTTTGTGGGGAGGGGGTCGTGACAAAGTGGTATCAGAGGTCTGGCTGAGGGATATGATGAAGTTTGGAGTTAGGCACTTGTGAGGTTGTATGGGTTGGTAGGGCAACGATGTTATTCATGTTTAGTAAGTGAGGTAATAACTTGATACCGGCTATGACATATGCATTTAGGGCCCCCATATGTTATGATTTACGAACCTTTGTGTTTACAATGCCTACTAAACAAGGTGATACTGGTTGCAGGGTATAGACCTAGGAAAGAATCATACATCATTCCTCTATGTTCCTGTGTTTGAATGGGTAGACCTTGGGATAGGTTAACCTTAAATGAATGAAAGAAAACAATAAATTAATTAATGTTGATTCTTTCATATTTCAGGTTTAGGAGCTCTAACAGTTTTTTATTTCACAGGTATGGCTCCAGGTCGACGTCATTGTTAGGTTTGTACAGAAAATGTCCAGCAGGCTGTTCCAGCAGATCATCGTAGGGTAGAGTTTGACGATGACGACACTTGGAGGAAGACACTCTGAGAGTTTCAACCATAGAGTCTGTAAAGTATGAGGGATCCGTTTTAGATACAGTCACGGAAGACTGGTTGTAGGAGGTTGAGATAGGCTTTAGTTCGATCCATGTTCGGAAGGAGCACTGGGAGACCTTAGCTATGACAATGTTGTGTGGACCAGCAAGGAAGTGGTGGTTCCTATTCCTCAGGTATCGTGAGGAGTCAGTGATCTCATGGGAAGAGTCTGAGACCAGTTTAGAGTCGAGTTCCTTTCCTCAAATGCGAAGGCATCCAGTCGCTAGGAGCTTCTTACCCTTAGATAGGGGATCTCTACTGTTCGAGAGTTGGGAAACCATTTCAGGAACCTTTTAAGATATGCTTTGGACATGTTACCAGATGAGGAGGATAGGGCGAGGCATTTCAAGGAGGCTTTGTGTCCATGGATCCAATTCCAGGTCACCCCATTTATGTTGAACAGATAACTTGAGGTGCTGTCGAGGCCAGAGGTTGTCGAGAGGACTTTGGCCAGGATAGGATCATCATGAGAGGGGGATCATCATGATCCCTCACAAAGCAAGGCTGTGCTCCGTGGTTCTTGGTTTTTAGGGAATAACAGTTTCTGTTCAGCCGGGTGTAGGTCCCATCCCTTCACACCTCTCTTCTCCAGAGGCAGAAACTCTCAGGCCTATGAGAAGGTATCAGGTGCTTGTTTTTCTTGTGGTGGTCATGGCCATCAGCATCGTGAGTGCCCTACCTTTCAGAGTGGTCATCGTGCACTAGGTGGTACGCTCCAGGTTCCTTCATTGACGCAGTTCCGGCCGAGGCAGCATCAGCCAGTTTCACCAGCTTTAGATCAGCAGAGGATAGATAGCGCAGGTAGAGGATTTTCCCATGAACCTCCCCATTCTCAGAGAGAAGAGCGCGGCCTTGGTGGTGGTCATTATCAGGGTCAGAGAGGCCATGGAGGAGGTCGTGGTCAGCTTCATGCTCTAGCTTTGCGAGTACCAGACGAGTCAGATGTCGTTCGATGTACCATTTTCTTGTTTTCTACCTTGGTGTATACCTTTTTGATTCAATATCCACATACTACTTCATATCACCTACCCTTTTCCATGCTTTTGGACTTGAGGTAGAGAGGCTTCACGTGCCCATGGCGTTGACTACGCCAGCTGGAGGTCGAGATAACTTGTTTGAAGTATATAGAGACTGTGAGCTAGTGTTGGGGAAACACCTCTCTTGGGGAGATTTCTTATGTTTACGAATAAAACCATATGATGGGTCATAGGCATGTATCATCGTTATCGTCCATAATGCCCGATATAATGCTCAGTTCTTTAGAGGTTCAGCAGTTGGCGTTTCCTCGGGCCATAGAGGAGTACCTTGATGTCTTTCTAGAATTGGTTGTAGCCTTACCCCCTCGACAAGAGATCGAATTCGGGATCGAGCTACAACCAGGAGTGTCTCCTATATATATGTATTCATATAGGATATCCCCTTGTGAGTTTCGAGAGATACGTATACATCATGATGTTCTGTTGCAGTGAGGTTTTGTTTGGCCAAGTGTGTCACCATGGGGTGCACCAGTTTTGTTTGTGAAGAAGGCCGACGACAGTTTTCTGTTATGTGTCGATTATTGTCACTAAAACAAAGTGACCATAAAGAATATCTATCCAAATTTGATGATTGATGACTTATTCGATCAACTAAAGGGTGCAACTTTGTTCTCAAAGATCTACCTTTGGTCAGGATATCATCAAATGCGTGTGAAGGATGAGGATATTACGAAGACTGCTTTCTGTTGTCATCATGGGCATTATGAGTTCATTGTAATTCCATTTGGCATGATGAATTCTACAGATGTATTCCTGGGATTGATGAATGTTATGTTCTGTGAGTTCTTGGAAAAGTTTTTGGTACTTTTCATCGACGAAATCCTTGTGTACTCCACATCTGAAGAGGAGCATGCAGAGCATCTACGAGTCATTTTGGGAGTCATTCTCCAACATCAGTTATTCGAGAAGTTGTCGAAGTTTGAGTTTTGGGCTTGAGAAGTCCGTTTCATGGGGAATGTTGTGTCCCATAAAGGAGTAGTTGTGGATCCATTGAAGATAGAAGCCGTTGTGTCTTGGGCAGCCCCCAAGATCGTTTCAGAGGTGAAAACTTTCCTTGGTCTTGCAGGCTACTATAGGAGGTTCGTAGACAATTTCTCATGAGTTGAAACTCCTCTGACAGCTTTGACCAGTAAGGATCATGCATTCATATGGACTGATCAATGCCATGCAGCTTTTGAGTATCTAAAGGAGAAGTTAGTAAGTGCTCCAGTCCTTTGTCTTCCAGCTGAAGGAGTTTAGTTTTATGTTTTCTACGATGCTACACATCTGGGATTAGGTTGTGTTCTCATACAACAATGGTCAGTTTTTTCTTATGTGTCTCGGTAGTTACGTCCCCATGAACGAAACTATGCCACCCACGATCTTGAGATGGAAGCTGTGGTGTTTGCTCTGATGTTGTTGAGACATTATCTCATTGGTGAGCGCTTCATGGTTTTCACCGATCATAAGATTTTGAGGTATGTATTCTCCAAGCGCGACTTAAACATGTGACAGTGTCAGTGTATGAAGTTCTTATAGGAATAAAACTTCGAAATATCATATACACCTAGAAAGCAGAATGTTGTAGCTGATGCACTAAGCCGAATATCACGTAGTGATGCTGTCTGTAAATATGGTTACTCCTAGAGAGTAATGGAAGAACTGTCAGTATTACATCTTGATATGGGAGAATTTGGGGGTGGAGGATATCTTTTTCAGATGATAGTACAGTCATCCCTGATGCAGAATATGGAAGAGTCCCAGTTGGGAGATCTAGACGTGGATGTCTGGAGAGACTGCGTTGTTTGTGGTGAGGCCCCTGATGGTTGGAATGAAGATGAACAACACCGGTTGTTGTATCATTGAAGGCCTTTTGTCCATTTGTCAATGTGAGAGTTGATTCTCAGAGAGTTCCATAGTTCACCCTTAGCAGTACATCCTAGCATGAAAAAGATGTACTGATCCTTGAGGAGTCAGTTTTGGTGGCCTGGGGTGAAGCGTGCAGTTGCAGAGTTTTTGTCTCCATATTTAGTCTTCCAGAAGGTGATTTCTAAACACCGTGTTCCTAGTGGCCTTCTCAAGCCATTAGATATTAGTCACTGGAAGTGGGAGGACCTCTCAATGGACATCATTACTGGTTTACCTCAAGATCTGGGAGGACATGATTATATTTGGGTAGTAGTGGATTGTTTAACAAAATCGACCCACTTTATAGAAATCTAGGAGTCAATATAAGTAAATGTTTTGTCGAGGTAGTATCTAGAGGAGGTGGTGAGACTTCATGGAGTCCCTAGGATGATCATTTTTGATCGAGATTCTCATTTTACCTCTACGGTGTGGAGAGGTCTCCAACATGCTTTTGGTTCTCAACTATGCCTTAGCACTTCTTTTCATCCTCAAATGGATGGCCAGATAGAGCGAACCATCCAGACACTTGATGACATGTTACACTCTTGTGTTCTGGATTTTTGAGCCTCATCGATAAGGAACTTAACCTTAGTGGAGTTCTCTTACAATAATACATTTCACTCCACCATAGACACGGCATCGTTTGAAGCCTTGTATGGATGGCCTTGTCGTTCTCTGTTGTGCTAGACTGGGGTCGGAGAGTCAGCAATTTTCTGATCGTAACTACTGAAGAATACAACTGAGATGGTTCAGGTGATTCGTGAGAGGATGACGATAGCGCATGATCATAAGAAATCATATGTTGATCATATAAAAAGGCCCTTAGAGTTTAATGTTCGGGATCATGTGTTTCTGAAGGTGACTCCCCATCATGGGCAGTAATGGTTTGGATATTGAGGTAAGCTTTCTCCCCAGTTTGTTGGGCCTTTCGAGGTGTTATCTCATGTTGGAGTTGTGGAGTATCGTGTAGCACTTCCCCCTCAAATGAGTCGGATACATGATGTTTTCCATGTATCACATCTCTGTCGTTATCTTCATGATGACTCTCACATCATCGATTGGGGAGAGATCGATGTTGATGATGATGCAACCTTTGACGAGCGACATGTGGTGATCCAAGACTACATGGATAAGGTGTTTCATGGGAATTCTATCGCATTAGTTTATGTCTTGTGATGACACAGTGTCTTGGAGGAGAGTACCTGGGAACGTGAGTCTCAGATGTGTGTCCAGTACCTAGAGTTATTCAGTGTTTGACTCTCTTCATGTATCATTTAAACTTTTGTGGTTATGAAACTTTCATGTGTATGTGATGGTTCCCTTTGTTTCCTTTGTGTCTTTATCTCTTTTGAGAGGTATCTCGAGGGGTGGTTTTTCAGACCACGTTTCCTTTTCACTTAAGGTGGGTTTTGGAATATCGGGGATGAGAATGTTTTTAGAGCTATCTGATGTAATGTCCCGGACCTCTCCAGCACATTACTTTGTGAAAATTTGGTGTTAGAGGTGTTCTGGAAGTTCAAGGTGACATGTGGGTGCATTTGGGTGGAATTTTAAGGAAGAATAAAGGGAATTAGCTTTGGCACGGGCTGCGCACAGTTTGTCTAAACCGTGTGGCCAAACCGTGCAAGGTTAGTATTTGAGGCAATGGAAAATGCATGGTTAGCGCATGGTTTGGCTAACCATACAGACTAACCATGTGAGGAGTGTTTTGCGAGGCAGTAGCTAACGCACGGTTTGCACACGGTTTGTCAAACCGTGCGGACTAACCATGTGAGCACGTAATCATAGATCCTAAAATTGTGTACTTAACTAGTTTTACCTTTAAATGGTTCATTTAAGCTCCTAAGCAACCATAAAATGGGATTACCTTTCCTTGAAGGTAGGAGAACATCTCCCAAGAATTTTGGAGGTGATCTGAAGTCTTCTCTTGGTGAATCGAAGATGGTTTCTTGAGGTATGTGATCTTTCATGTTTGGTTTCTTATATCTACTTAGATATTCTTCTCTTATTCCCTTAGTTTCTTAGATATATGCCTGTTATGGGTAGATCTAAGTGTTTGGATGTCAAATATGTTGAGATTTGGTCTTGATATTTCTATGAGGAGTGATCTAAGGCGGGTTTTTGGTGAATCAATCCGGATTTCTTGTGCTTTCTTCGTTGTTGGGGTTTTCCTCAAAAACCTTGAGGTAGGTGATCTGCTTCTTCTCTTTATTTTGCATGCAACTGTATTGTTAGAATGTCTAATAGCCCTGGATAATAAATGGAATTGACATAATAAATATTTTAACTAGATAAATGAATTGATATCGATTGTATGTTATTTCCACATGTTTTTCTAGATAGTTTGATATCTATGCTTGCTTTGATTTGCTATTCGTTATTGATGGAAATTGGTAAAAAACATAAATTGGGATTAATTGATAATTGATTGGCTAAGGATAAAGAGGCATGAAAATGAATCTGATTCTTGTTGCAATTTGATGTTAATAAAATTGGCGTAGTAAACATGTTTAATCATTTGTGATAGCGTACTGGTTAGGTTCCCGATTTTGGAACCAACAGATTTTAAATATGTTAATTCAAAATGGTTTAATGAACTGATTGTTTTATAATTCCTTAAAGGGTTCTGAGTTACCTTCTTGATTGTTAAAGGGCCAAGATCCTAATTAAATTATGTTTTTTTATTCCTACTGTTTATATTGTGATGTTATCCTGGATTGTTGTTGTGATATGTGGGGGAATAGAGGCAATTTGGTTGTGTTAACAGATGACACCTAGGGTGGTGAGATGGATCATTTTATGCATGTGGGTGTCAGGGAGGACACCAAGGATGATGGAAGGGGATGTATGCGATTTTGGTTTCTTGCTGGTTCTTTGGTTGTTTATTTTCATTAATTTTCCCCACTGATCAAGGCAGCTGGTCTTGATCACCCTTCTCCCAAAAGGGGAAAAGACACCGGGGGTATGCCACATGCTTTCTGTGTCTAGATTCTCAAGGGAGGATGGGTCTACGCTCATGCTATAGGAGGAAAATAATCAACGGGTAGTGCATCTACTCACCGTTTTGAGGAACATTTTGTTTAGTATCATAGAATGCTTTCCTAGAATTCCTAGGAATATGGGAAAGTAATTTTGTAATGAATAATTGAATAAATGGTGTTATCCCATGGGGTTAGAGTTTTCTGGAACTTAATGATGAGGTTGAAAACTATTGAAGGAAATAGTTGACTTTGGGTCTGTTTTTGTAAAATTAAATGTGGATTGTTCATGGTTAATTAATGTTTAATGAATTAATTAATGTTCAATGGAATCGATAAAAAGGGAATGAATTATTATAATAAATCTCTCTAAATGGGTGTGTCCTTATAGTATACCTAGTCTTAGAAGTGCCAGCCCTGAGTCTGAGAGAAGTTAGCTGCAGTTGGGTCTAAGACTAGGTTATTCCCATAGTGTTGTTGTGAGATATAGTATATTTTGTACTTTTTGTGTTTCTATACGCTACTCCACCCTGTGAGTAAGGGAAACTGACACCCAGGGGATTCTGAGACCTGAGGGTGTTTTCACCAACATTTTGGTGGGAGGATGAATGGTTAACTACCCCCTTTGGCCCCGCTCTCTTCTCTTGGTAGATAGTTGTGCCATTAGGCTCAGTGGTTAGTTTTACCTATTATATGTGTGTAGAGGGATGTAATTGCTTGTTATTATTCACACACATATATTCTAGGTATATTCTTCTTTTAATATCTATAGGTGTAATGTGTATTGGTTGTGATGTCTTGAGGATCCTTACTCCGTGTATGGGCTGTAATTGCTTGAGGAATAATTCACAACATATGATACATGTTATGAGAGATGTGGTGGCTCCTAGAAACTACCTGGTTACTTTTGGTTGTGAGGATGGTGTGGTGCTTCGCACAGGTGTCTGCGGGTAAGCCTTTCTAGTGCACAAGGTGCAGATTGTGGGGCTTCACCCAGGTGTTTGTGGGCAAGCCATTTTAAAGAGATATGCTTAGGACGTGCAACGTTGGGGAAAAAGTGGCAACCCAGTGGGGAATTAGTAGTGGTGTACCCTTGATATTCATTATTATATGATATATTCTTGTATGTGTTACTTAGTAAGAGTATCCATGGCGATGTTTGGAACTTAGTATACCTATTAGGCGACGAGATAGTTTCACTTGTTATTCAATGTGCATTAGCATGCTTTATTTATTTTGGAATGAGAGGATTTAGGGAGGATCCTACTAAGTATACTGTTATACTCACCCTACGTATATATATACTATTTTTTAGGTTACTTGGGGAAGGTTGGAGATCTAGCTCGTTTCTACTAGCTCAGGGTTTCTGGAGTTATTCGGGCTGGTGGTAGCAGCTTTTGTACATTCATTTGGGTACTTTCAGTTTTCCCCTTTTATGGTTTTATTACTTTTTCTTGACATTCCATTTGTGGACTTGGGTTTCATTTATATTTATAGTTCTGAGTCGGAGTTGATTGGTGTCTATCATGTCTCTCTCTTCCGCATGTTTTCTCTTAGAGGGTAATACCTCCCATTTGTGTGTTATTATACCCTCGGTGTTAGTCGCCAATTGGGGGACTAATGGAGGTGGGACTCGAGGGTCATTATCTCCCTTCTCACATTGCCAGTCCTGGAGGGGTAAACTTTGCGGGGAGGGGGTCGTGGAAACTATAATGTCGTATCATGTCTATTATCTAATGGTCATGACATTCTTCTTGTTTTATAATGAACCCAATGTGAAGGTATTAAGGTGACCCAAGTATTTCATGCATAAATATTAAATATTATTAAAATGAATATTCAATACATATCATTATGATCCACTCTAGAACAATAATGTTTCATGGTCTTGGTGACATAGATTACATAAAAACATGTATAAAATAAACCTCAATCATCTCACACTAATATCTTCACAAAAAGAACACTTACTATACATGTAATAACTAAAAACATTCTTCATATCAAATGGAAAATAAATTTTAATAATAGGTATTATCATTTTGAAATTATGGGTAAACATGTGTTATATTAATAAGTTATCATTTTTAATCATAACATGTGTATAAGAGTATGTGAACATGAGATTACCATTTGAAAATAATTAAAAACAATTCATAAATCATAATAAATAGTCGTGGAATAAACATTTTAAGTTAAGAATTTGTGAATCATTAAATAATCAATAAAAATTTTCTTTGAGATCTAAATGCTGTCATAAGATCTTGTCATAAAAGTTTTTCATTATGTGAGGGAAAACAATATGAATACATATTTTATCTCTAGTCAACCAACCAAGAAATTCATAACAAGTTAGGATTCATATAACCAACCATGTAACTACTTTGAGGGTGGGATAACCAATCTTATATCCCATTTTATGGGTTGGGATGGACTTCCTTGTAACCTCGTTTTTTCTTGGTATAACCAAAAATTTACCATCTTTTGGGTGTAGGATAACCTCTCGTGAACCTTTTTTGGTCAATGGATGGACTATATTATACCATTTGATATTATAATATTTTAATCTTTACCCAATGCATTGGAAGGTATTAATAGACAAACCTATCTCATAATCACTCTCAATTGATATGAATGATACAATATCATGAAAACATTTATAATTTATCCATAACATAATGGATGCAAAATAAAAGTATTTTCTCTAATATTACATCATCATAGTCATAAACCACATAGAAATAAAATAAATATGGTTACAATGAATCATATACCTAGTAATGTATAAGAAATATCAATGGAGGTTGATATAGTAGAAAATACCTTTAATATATTATATATTTATTTATTATTTAAAATTCCCTTCTCATTTCGAAATCACGTATTTAAAATCCATACATTTACCAAATATTCTTTAAATCATTTTCATTAAAAACATTGAAAATATTTTTTTCATTTGATATAATTAAAAATAAAAACAGTTATTATATTGATAAAATTATCTTCTATTAATATAACCATGTTGTGATGTAAGTTAATCATTAATGAAATTAAAATTCACTATAGTGGGAAAATAAACCCATTCTATATATAATAAAGGGATTTTTATCACAAATTAGAAAAAAAGTCAAAATGTTCCTAATTTAAAAATAATGAATGATTAATTATTTTAAATAATAATTTTACATTTATTACATAGAAAAAAATGAATTGAAAAAATAATTTCTCCATATAAAATTACATTCATTAAAACGCTTTATAAAATGTGGACATGGAATAAAAATATCTCAATCCACACAGAGAAAAAAGGTTTGTATTGAAAAAAAACATTCATTCAGTTATTTTTTATTCCTGAAGAAATAAATAAATGAAAGCATAATTACATCAGAAAGAACTAGATGAAAATAAATGATATTGGATTTTATAAGAGTGAATTTACAATTCCCACAATGTATATTTGAACATAAGTATTCTGAATTGTTAGTGTGTTCGAAGAATTAACTATTGATACTTTGGTAACATTTTAAACATAATACCCATGAAATTTTAAATTAAAATAAAAAATTAAATATGGGGGAAAAATTATTTTCATGATACTAAAAAAATTGGTAGTATTTAAAACTCAAAAAATTAGATAGGTTACTAACATATAATATCTATTAAAGAATATTATTTTAGATAAAAATTCTTTACCACTATGGTATCATAAAAATAAAAAACCATTGTTTATCATAATAAAAAATTTACATGAAATAGCATTTTTTTAATAAGGATTCATTATATAACATGTCAAATGGGTATTATTTATAGAACCAAAACATAAAGAGGTTTAAAACATGAATCATGTCTCAATAAAATAATATTGAAGTGAAAACCCCTTACCTCAAATCTAACATGATTTATAAAGAATCTATCATCAAAAATAATAAATCAAAATTTATTATAAATCCATTTTAGATATATATATATATATATATAATTATACCGACATACATAATCCAATTATAATATTTCAACAACCATAAATTAAAAAAATATTAAAATTATTGTTTTTGGGTGTTTATTGTTTTTATTTTCATGCAATATTTAATTTGGTTGTTCTTGTCCTTGAATCCTGAAAGGGGTTCTATAATCACTAGAATTATAATCATAAATACAATATACAATCATTATATCAACATCCATGAACATCCATAAAAGGTAGATAGGGTAAAATAAATAACACATTCCATGATGATTGTATTCTATAAGTACACATGAGTGATGTTTCCATTTTTCGGTAGATTTAATTGATGAAAGATAAATAATAAATCCCCTCTATAGAACTATAATAATGTCATAAATATAATATATAATTTTTAGAATTCATCCATATAAACATCCAATAGAGGTGGTGATATAATATGAATTGTATAACATAGTGGAGGTTATAGTCCATATGTAAACATAGGGGATACTTTTATTTACCATTTGAAGGAAACATTTGGTGGATAAGGTTATTAAATTATCATAATATAATATTAGATTATGTAATATATAGATTTTATTACAATGGAATTCTAGGATGGAATTTATGGAAGTAGAGGATGATGTAAAATGAAAACACTCGATTATAACTATTATATCCTCATTGATGAACCTCCTTTGTTTATCTACTTAAGAACCCAATGGATGATATTTTAAGAAGATATTATCCAATTTATTGTTTCTAATTATATTTAAAACATTTTTTTCTAGTTCTGATAAATCTATGTGGCTCAAGGTGTGTAAGGAAGAGAGAACGGTTTGTATCTTTATATAATGGAGAAGTGGGGCACAAAAATTATATATTTTTAAATATTAGAAGGGGTGGTAAAAATAAACTGATAAAATGGATTTTATGAAATTTTATTCATGTTTTTTTCCTTGCCTTATTGATTTATCCTTTTCATATCCATTTTACCCATACCGTGGTGACAACAATTTATAGGTTACTATTCAAAACCAATGGAAAAGTAGACATCATTAACTAGTTTAGACATTCTAATTACAAGTATGGATTATAGTTTGATAATATAAAACACTATACATATAAGTTATTTCTATTAAATTAAACCAATAAAATGTGATGGAAAATGGTTTCTCCAAATAATTTAGTTTTATTAAAAATTTGTTTTTATAGAGAAATTGAGCAGAATATCGATTACAATGACATTACTTTGAGTATTTATAATCATATTATACTAATGCAATTCTATGATATATAATAAATGGGACATTTTAACTACATTAAATGGAATGATTTTTCTCCATAAAATCAGGATTTTTCTCTCTTTAAAAAAATATGTATTTTAGAAAAATCACAATATATCATAATAATCTAATTTTGAAATAGTAGTTTCAAAAATGATATCATTTTTATATATTAAAATTACTAAAATTAGAATAAATATGTTATTTGTTTCTCAAAAAGTTCAATGAAACCCATTTTTCAAAAAAGTTATTTTTAATTCATAAAATTACTTTACGTAAAATTGATCATTTATTTCAAATTAATTAATAAATAAATATTTATTATTAATGAAAATTTTACGTAAATTTATTAATTTAGTTACTCAAATTCATAATAATCAAGATAAATTTATGTTTATGTCAAAAATATTTAAATATTATTATTTTTATTATATGTTACAGGTCACTTATATATTAGTGTTTTGTGTTGTAAAAGATATCGAGCATAAAATTCATTTAAAATAAATTTTCATGGGGTTACCCCCCCTCCAATTTCTTATTTCCCCACAATTTTTTTAACGGTAATCACATGTTCAATATTATAATATTCAACTTTTGAATACTCATATCATAAAAAGTTAAAATTAAATTATTAATGAATAGGGGAAGTGAGGTACATGATAGTTTCCTCAAATAAGTAAATATTGGGTACCCATATATGATGAAAATTTAAAGGATGATAATTTATGGATTGGGAGGTGAAACATTATTTCAATGGACAATTAGATAGTGATAAATTACATATAAATTATAATATTAATGATTATAATATCATAAATTATTTTTAGGTGAAAATGATCATCAAATATTTTGAATAACTATAAAAAGATAAAAAAATCAATTTCAATATTATTTTCTTATAATTAAAGTAAAAAAATAGAATTTAATATTAGAAAATAATCTTAAATGATTTATTCATATCGATTAACATAATTGTATCCCTTGCTATCACTGAAGAATGAAAAATTTGATTTCTTTGTACCCAAAGATCAAAAATAATTATATATATATATATATCATAATATATGTAAAAGAATGGAAATATATTCCTATTATATTTTTTCATTCACTAAAACCAAAAATGGTCATCACAAGTTAGCATAACTAAAATGAATAAACTATCTTTTGAATGATTATTCTCAAATATTTCAACAAAAAAACCAAAAATGTCTACATAGTTATTTCAACTATTTTTTAATTTCCAAAACACCTCAATTCATTATTAACATGTTTTAAAACCCCAGAATCATTGAAGAATGGTCACAAAATTTCAAATATAAATTAATCTTTTATTCCAAAATCATAATGTCACATACACAAAACATGAATACCATGATAGTATATTCACTTAGTACCACATAATAACCTAAATAAATATATTGTTTAAATGGAAATATATATTTCTCCAAAAAATTACATTATCCTTATTCCAAAAAAAAAATTCATGAATAATAACATACATTACATAAATCCAAAAATGTAATATACTCCATACAAGATAACATAAATCTATTTGTTATCAACTTAGATATCAATTCCATACTTACTAGTTATACCCAATTTACATTTTCAATATTAGTAATATATTTATCCTAACTAAAAATCATTATCTAAACACTAGGAACATATTATGTGTTGTCACTCCCTCAATCATGTGATTTTCGTAAAATATGAACCACCAATTAAATCAGTGTTCATGGTTTTCAGTATCGTTAATTATATGACATTAAATCAATAAAAACATATTTAAAACAATCCATAGATGTTATAATTCAAATAACTATAATATCATTGAAAAAAACATCTATAATAGAATTATTTGATACCAATTTATACACACACGAATCATTTAAAATCAATTATTAGAACTGTATAAAACCTTCCATGATATTTGAGATAGGCCATATATTTGGAAATTAACTATGTAAAATCCTATAATCCCAATACATTATATATTTAATTAAAAATTATACCTTATGATGTAATTTATATCCCTCCACCAAACTCTTTGTTATTCCTTGATAGTTATTTTTTAAGCCCATATACTCACATATAAAACATCTTTTCTATCCACTGAGACAGTAACTTGAATCCCTCATTCCACATTTCAAACAAAAATGAAAATAAATAATCATTACTATATGGGATTTATCACATAAAATCTCAAAAAAAATAATTTTTAAATTATTTGGTGTGTTATTAAACATGGACGTGTTGATGTCGTTAATTATATATTGAGATAGATCATTAGTCATAATAACCAGCCTTTAAATTCTAGATCCCATTTGATTTGGTTTCTCAAGAGGATAATCAATTAATTATCTTTCACATTAAGTGTTAACATAGTTCCATTAAATTAAAATAATAAACTACAACTAAAAAACATGACAATAATAATTATATTTAGGTAAAATATAATCTGAAACTCATTCTTATGATATATAAATGTCATGAAAACATCATTTCAACCTATGAAACATTTTTTTACCTTGGAAATCAATATTATTCATATTTTTAAATCCATAAATAATGTATAATATAGATATTTATAATTAACCTAATAATATCCCATATGATTGTATATTTAGGAGTTCATTCTTAGGACCTCTCATCATAGACCAGTGGTAATCGAGTTAATACCCAATTTACCCATTTTAATTTTATTACTACTAGGTGCAACTATGTTATAATTAAA
Source organism: Viscum album (assembly GCA_963277665.1). Taxonomy (NCBI): domain Eukaryota; kingdom Viridiplantae; phylum Streptophyta; class Magnoliopsida; order Santalales; family Viscaceae; genus Viscum; species Viscum album. The sequence goes on along the minus strand of OY728165.1, from coordinate 1,706,428,447 downwards.
TCAACTTCCTCAAATAAATAAAGAGACACGTTTTCTATGAAAACCATAATAATTCCATTATAATAATACTGGATTTTCTACTCTTTTGATCCTTATCCTAACGATTCTCAGTAATGATTCCCCATCAAGGTTTTTAAAAAACTAGACCTTTCTCTGATAGAAACTGATGTAACCCAATGATTTTACACAGAAATATTACATAATTTTATATTAAAGTTATTTAAATATTATTAAAATATATTATAGAACCATAATAGTTTAATTTTTTAAAATAATTGTATTAAAAAATGACCGGTACATAAACTATTTTCATTAACACCCACTATGTTCTTTAAAAAAATCATTGTTATTATCCATATTGAATTTATAACCTTTATCTGTATTTTAGGGAAAGGTAATCATAATAATTTGTGATCCCATGTCATAAATAAGTATAAAAAATTCAGATATCAAAAAAATGACCCTTTTTATTCGTAAATTGAGAATAAGGGTTTCAGAACATGATATTTATATTTGAATATCATACCAACATTTCATAGGTCATAATTAATTTTTATGGATTAATGATTGGAATTTTATAAAAAATGAATCATAATGAAATCAAAGAACATCTTCTATGAGATCACATCACAATCATAAGATCACAACACCAAAGACTTCCATAATCTGTGGTATAATCATAATCGTAGAAATAATATGTCATGGATTCCCACAATTTCATTCCTTACAAGTTAGGAATGGGATAACCACCCATCTACCTTCTTTAAGAAAGGAATAAAAAAATTATATCCACTTTTAAGATTTGGATAACCACCCATGACCTAATTATTGGGCTTTCGATTACCACTATTGTACCCTATTTTGATATTGTGATAACTTCACGCATACCCTATTTTTTTAATTGGGATAACAACTCAATATCACTTTAATATCATAAAACATAAATATTAACCCTACCCATTGGTGGGATATAACACACCCTCTATCACTTAATCATATTCAATTCATGAGTATTTCTCAAGATCATGAAAATATTTCACATTTCACCATTTCTTAATACCTATAAAAGAAAATACATTTCCTCAATACATTATAATCATTACCATAAACAATCTAGGGAAAGAATAATTATGTTAATAGTAGATTTGATCTATTTCTTAGAGTAATAAAAATCATAGTAAAATATTTATTGATAATAATATAGTTATTATAATATTGGATAATTTAATGAACAAAATATTATTTTAATATTGAAACCACAAGTCCAAAATCTATGTATGTGATAAATATTTTAGAAAAAAATTCATTAAAAACAAGGAGAATATCAATTTCCTTATATATATTTAAATCTAAAACCTCCAAGAATATTTAGAAATTTTTTTTTAAAATATCCATTGAAATATTTAATAGACGCATCAATGTAATTATATTTCCTGATACAAGGGGAATCATATCATTTTGTGAGTGTTAAAAAAATTATTTTCACAAATTGGTAAAAAAACAAAAAAATGCATCATTAAAAAATAAATAAATAATTTTTTATTTCTTTTTTATAATGTAAAATGTAGTAAACAATTACATGAAATAATTATTTTATCATAGAAAAAATAATTCTTTAAAAAATATAGAAAAAATGGTCATGGAAGGAATTTATTCCCATGAATAAAGAGAAATATAGTTGGTTTTATTTAAAAACACAATTACACTTTCTTCTAAGTAAGAATGTGTTAAACATTTATGGAAAACATGAAAAACAATTATAATTAACTTCTGAAAAATAATAGAAATGTGATTTTAGAACCCTAAAATCATAAAATTCCCTCAATAGAAAATTATACATAAGTGATCCCAATTAAAATTGCTATCAAATTATTAAAAATTAGTGCATTGGTAACAATAGAATTGTATTCCCCAAAAATAATAACAAAACATTAATCAGTAAATATCATAGAAAAAATAATTTTCATTATATAATATTTCAAATACAAAGTATTTATATCCCATTGAAAGATATAGGTTGGTAAGATAAAATATCTTTTGAAGATAATGATTCGATAGGATAAATCCTTACAACTATAGTAACATAATAATCCAAATCCCTTGGAATAAATAATAAAAAATGAAACATTAAATATCATGAATTAATATGTATAAATGATATAACATGTAAAAGTATAGTACATAAACAACCTATATGTAAATATCTACATCACATCAAACATGACTCAATGAAATAATATATAGATGAAGAACTATTACCTCACTTATGACTTTCATCTTAAGATCTGACTAACTATATATGAAATTAAAATTTCTTATAATTCTACTCAAAAAACTTTAATACATCATATAGAATCTAATAATTAAATTTCACCACACATTTATTAATAATCCATTATTAAAATCATCATTTTCAGTGTTAATTATTTTTTGATATAATTTCTATTTTGTAGATTTAGTACGTACATATTGATCATGGTTAAGTCATCTTATGAATTCAAATACTGATATAAATATAATATATATTAATTATATACATATTTAAAACATTCATTAAATTTATATCATTTATTAAATGTATAGATTGATAAATGAATCACACCATTCATTAGGACCTCATTTTGTACATAAAAATAAGTGATGTTTCCAACTATTCATGGATAGAATAAAATAAAACAAAATAATAATTCACTATTTCCAAAATAATAATAGATTAAATATCATATGTATATACTAAATCCATAATTTTATGCATCCATGTGAGGTGGTGATGAAAAATGAATTATATCTCTTCGTGGAGATAGAAGTTCACACATACCCAGGACTGATAATTTCATTTATTATGTGATGTAAATTAAAGACTAATAAGTTTATTAAATATGCATAATAAAATATTAGTATATGGAATATAAAAAAAATATTATATTTTAAAGGCTTTGATAGAATTGAAATATGTTTAAGAAGATGATAAAAGATAATATATAGTTTAGACAATTACATCCTCCTTGATGACCCACCTTGGGATATATCCTCAATAACAATATACATTTCCCTTTAAGAAAAATATCACCTATATAATGTATTTTTTAAATTTAGGAGCAGGTTTTGGTTGGTATTGGTACTGAAATGTGTCTCATGAAGTGTTTGGAAGATAGTAGAGGTGGTTTAATTGTAGAAGATATTTAAGGCCCAAAAAAATGTCATATTTTCAATGATTGGAAGGGTGGTAAAATTATACTAATAAAATTAAATACAATAATCTGTTTTGATTATTTTTTACCCTTATATTATAGTTTAAAATTTTGACCCATGTTTTACCCTTACTGTAGTGACACATTTTTTATTAATGTTGTAACTCATTGTGATAAAAAAGGTGACCTCTTTAAGAAATAAAAAAATTATATTTACAAATATAGAATCAATTTGTTCAATTTTGTTACCTATATTTGTAAAAACAAACATTTTAAATAACCCAAAATAATTTAATATAAAACAATTTTATAAAGAAATTTATTTTCATTTAAAAAAATATTTTCACACAAGGGTTAAGAATAATGTTGATTCAAATAATAGTAATTGTATTTTTTTAATAAAAATAATCTAATTAAAATAATAAATAGAAAAATGGCATTGTTAAAATCATTAATAGGACTGAAACTTTTCGAAAAAATCCGTATTTTATCACTAATCACTATAAAATAATCATTTTAGAATAATTCCAAAATTTCACCTTAAGATAGTTTTGATATGATAATTTAAAATTTTTATTTCATCTTATAAAATATCATTTATTAAAATGAAATTATTTTTTAGATAATTTATTCCCATAAATAAATAAAAACTAACTCTGATGAATTTTTTTTAAGAATAAAATTAAATCACTAAAAATTGAGAGTCTATTTCAAAAATATTTATCAAGAAATTTATATTTAAAATTACCATTATATATATATTTCATATTTATGCTTCTTTTAGTTGTAACCTCTAATTTAAAGGCCATGTTATAAATGTGTTAAATAATATTATTTTTATATTAAATAAACATCTAATTAATCAATAGTTATTTGGGTTAATGATGATATATAGAATATTTTTTATTTTAAACTAAATTTTAAAGGTGTTAAATTTGTTAACATGAAACTAGTTTCTTGAAAGAAAATAGGTATAAATAAATATGGTGCTATTTGTCACTTTATACAAGATGCTTGTAATTTAGATCCGTTGAATCAAGATATCTTATGATATCTCATGTTCCTCCCATAATATATGAATAGATATTATTCTTATACTATAGTTGTAATATGGGTTGTCTCAATGTTATTCATACATCTATATTAGAATGTTTTATGATGGATCTCTCATCACTCTAGTTTTGAATTTTGACATCAGCAGTACATACAAACTTTCTGCAATTTAGGATTCTATAGTAAATGAATTTTTTATGTTAGCACACCAAATATTTTCTATGTTAATATTAATATTCATTGTGAAGGGATTTCAAAAGAACTAGGATTCGTTCATATTTTTTAGACTCAATTATCTTGTACCATGAATTGCATAATATATTTTATCTATTTTCTTCTTTTGAGTTATATTATATTCACAGGTGTGAATAGTTAGGAATCTATTCTACTATGATTAATGGTTCATTTTATATAAATAAATTACATATAATATCATGGAATTATTTTTTCCATAATATTTATTAAGATATCATTAATTTGATCTAGAATCCAATTCTATTGAACTCATAATATTTGATTCAATGAGCCATTTTGATTCATCCTAAAGACTGGATGGTGAATTTTTTATTTTAAATTAATGATATTTATATTATCTTGGTAATACATTAAAATTATTTTATACACAATAACAGTTCGTTTATATCCCTTGATGATTTATCATAGACATGGTTATGTGGCTGCTATAGCGTTTGTTGTGGAACTTTATCAACCCCTAACATTCTCCTCGAGATGGTACTGCTCTGATTACCTTAGGAATCGTGATCATGAATTTCATCATGATGAATTATCAATTAATAACATCAAATTTTAATCATATGAGTTTTCTATTCTTCTATTTAATAGGATTAATAATTATAGAATATCGAATTTTCACTCAATGGAATACTAAGAAATTCATTATTTATAGAATCCTTATATCAATCATAATAGATTTTATTCAATGTAATAGATTACAATCAAAATTTTAATAATCAGAGTAAAAAACATAAAATAATGATGTTTTAAATTCTTATTATACATTTAATGACATAAAATCATATCGATGCCCTACTATGAATGTTAAAATTATATAATGAAGCCTTATGATGTTGAAACATTACGATCAACGATATATAATTAACTCAAATATTTATGATCATGCTTTTGGATCTTTGGGTAAATAATAAAATGATTAATTATTTATATTATATTCACACATTGAATTACTATAATGAATTAATTTCATGGTCAATGTATTATGAGAAGACACATTTCCATTTTTAAGTTTTTTCTCAATCTTATAAACTTTTATAAGATGAATTATGGGATTCATCAAATCATCTCCTACCCTTTATAATTAAGTAAAAACAATATCCACGTAATCATTAATATAAGGCCCCAGCCTTAAACATTAATTAATCTTGAGTTACATCAAGAATACACGTTGAGGATCTTTTGAGGTTTAGTGTTTTAGAGAATTGGATCATAAAACATGCATTATATTCAACATTTAAACAAAGTGGTTACATAAAATATAGTACTCATTTTTCAAATCAACGGAAACATATTTATAATAAAACATGGATTCTTTCTTGACACTTCATTGACACTATCATCACATCATGTATGTTTCCCTTGACCTCTGAAAAACATTTAAAAAACATGGGATGAGCATAAAAAGATGATTAAGGGATATGAAAACATTAGTCAATGTATGAAATCATACTTTACTCATAAAACATAATCACATTAACATACCTCATAAAATCATGAATAAATCATAGAAATCATAACACATAAATGTAACTTGAGGCATTCATAACATTTTTACGTGGGGAGTAACCCTCTTGGTTACGTTTAGAATACCCATCATAGTATATTCTCTAAATCTCTTCGGAGAGACCTTAACGTTTAACCCCTTAACGTTACCCAATGCATTGGAGAGATATATCAGGCTCACCCACCCTTATTTTATCATGGAACCACCCGTATTCATAGCAATGCCCAAGAACCATTACATAATCGTATCACATAAAACATGCATAAAGGAAACATAACATTTCCACATTTCAATCAGGAGACATCAATACAACAAATTGATATAATAAAAAAATTATGAAAACCATTTTCAATACCAAAATAAATGAACATTAAAACATGGTATTTATTTTTCATTTAAAAAAAGGTATGGCTTGTAGAGGATGCTCAAACTCAAATAATGGTCATGACAACAGAGAAGTCGTTGTCGCCGCATATGTACGACAAAAACAGTCCCTTCTGTTGTTTAGTAAAACGCTTCGTATAAAAAATATTCCTTTTGGATAAACATAAAAGTAAAAGTGGTTTATACATAGTATAAAATAATGTTGTGCATAAAACAAAATATGGCTCAATGAAAGGAGATTGAGACGAAATCCCATACCTCGGGTCTGACTTGACTCGATCATTCTTTAATGTCATGAATAATAAACTTGAGTTAATACTACTTTCTTAAGAACCTTTTTCAAGTTCATTGTTCCTTTTATATCACTTATTAACTTGTTATGAACATTATGTAATCATTTAAGTTAATAACGGTCGTTTTGTCGATATTTGGTACTTGAGTCAAAAGTGATCTTCTTATATTTACAAGTTGTTCACGTAGTAAAATATCCATTATCACAAGAATGATATTCATGATGTGGATGTCATATATATCATATATATCCAGTATATACATGCATTTATAATATTACATAATCATTTAGAGATATGAAATGAAATTCACCGTTCATGGAGACGGTAAGTCGTATGTATGCATGAACGCTACTTTCATTTCTATGTCATGTTAATGGAATTAAAACTAAATGAGAGATATGTATATTTTAATTCTAGAATTATATTCATTATTTAGATGTAACATACATCATATATATACATTATATAAATGTACTTATAATAGTACATTACATTTTGGGATAAGAAATGAAATGCACCGTTCATGGAGATGGTAAGCCGTACCTACGCATGAACGCTACTTTCATTTCTATCTCATACTTTAATGGAATGAAATAATAATTATATAAATTTATATTGTAATTCCTGTATAATATCATATATAATATCATTAAATATATCATTTATACATACCACATATGGTATTAACAAATCAAATCACTTTGAGGGAGCGGTAGTCTGCACTTCCTAAAATGAAGATATCGTGTTTACCCATAATGGAAACCATAAAGGTATGCCATAAATAAAAAATACAGAAGATTATGTAAAGAGATAAACATATTATATATCATATATAAATATATTGACATCTTAATGGCCACCTTTGAAGGTGTTATATGAGCGTTGAACAATCATCGTTTCGTGAGGCAGAAATTCTCCATCCACAGAAATAGTATGTTCTTTAACCATTATATGTAGGTGTGTGTAAGTGTAGCTCTAATCCTTCTTATAACAACATCATAGTATATTGATTATACTGGTTTTTTTACAAAATAAATGAATAAAAAGAGTTTATGGGGATGGAAAAGAAAAATAAAACATAAGAACACAAGAGAAAACACTACCTTTAAAACGAGTAACTCTTTTTGATTTGAGCTCAAAAGCTTTCATGGGAAGACTTCTTCCCAATGTGATACTTCTAGGAGGAAGAGAGGTATGTGGAGAGACAAAATGGGCATTGGTATGATGATACAAAGGCTTGTGTGGTGTGGGTATGGTGTTAGAGGTGGGGGCCTTTTATAAGAGGAGAGGAGGGGAACTATTGGAATGTTATAAAAAGTTACTTTATTATAAAATGATTTTCGGATTTTAAAGGTCTCAAAATTATATATTTCTAGGATAAGGTGATAAGAGTTTTAAATATACCCATCCAATAGGTTTTTGACAAGTTTAGGTCTTATATTTTACATTATATGTTCATTTTATTTAAATTGTTAAATAATGTGGTCATCGCTCCATCATCATGGTGTCATACATAATTTAATTTATTTAATGTATAAAAACTATAAAAAAATATCATGATGTAGGAAATATTTTTATATTTATAATGAATATTTATAGTAAAAAATATGACTTGTATAACTCGATATAAAAATTGTCTTAGTAAAACAACACACGCTTGTGACATTTTAATTGTAACTATAAATAAACAGTTTTTAATTACATTTTCCTACCAAAGTAGCTCCATGGGGTCCCCAAGTTGACCCATGGATTTTATTGGTCTTCCATGACATATAAAATAATGGTAGGACATGTTTCTAGTTCATTTCATATTATTAAAACATTATTTTTACCTTAAACTACACTAATTACCTCTAATCACGATTAAAAATATAAAAGTTACTATTCACCAAAAATTATTTTAATCCCATTGAACCACATTTTACTTCTTAATGACAAACATGAATTTCATATTTTTTAAATTCAAAACACAGAGGTGGTAAAATTTCATTTAAACGAAAAATCAGTTTTTTTAAGTACCACTTAGTGGTTTCACTATTCATCAACAATTGATGTTTTTCAAAAAAATACCAAAAATTCACCCTAAGCTATATTTGATATTCCGAATTCAAAAATGTTGTCTATTTTAAAAAATTCAAAAAACTATAAGTTTCATTAATTAATGTAATAATAATTTTCCTCTATCAGAGAAAATAGCGTGTTTTTATGAAACAATAAGTATCAAAAGATTGACACTAGTTCAAGTCCAATTTCAAAGTGAAATTAATTTCAATGGCCACTATTGGATTAAATGGTAAAAATATATATTATAATTTAACTTTGAAAACAATTCAATATATAATATTATTATATAATTAAATTATATTAAAAAGAGTTTTTGAATTAAAATACATCATTTTACACTATTCATTAAAAAAATTAACTTTATCAGAAAAATAACTAAAAATTACCCAAAGTAAATTTTGATGTCCAGATTCTAAAGAAGAGTTTTATTTGGTCCAATAGAATGTATAAGAGTGACCAAAACAAAATTTAATGACGGTTCACCATCAAAAGGCGATAAGTTGATTTTTAGTGAAAATTAGAGTATATATGCCTAAAATGGAATTCATTTCGTAATTTAAGCCTTTATCTTTTATTGGAAAAATGTAAAAACATTTAAAAAAACATATATAATCATATTTTAGTTATTTATATTCATTCCCGCCAATAAAACGGCTACGTGTTAACTACCATTTAAACTAATATTATTTTACTACTAGTGTGCAACATAAGATTTCAAAGAAACTCTTTGTTGCGTATCGGGTACGCTATAGAACATAGAAACCCCTTTAAAGTAAAATTAATATTTAATTCGTAAATATTAATAAATATTTAAATGATTTATTCTTTATTTACCTGGGATGTTACATCCTTCCCCCCTTTTGGAAATTGCGTCCTCACAATTTTATTTAGTTATCAAAATAAGTGGGTGTATTTATCCCTCATAGCATTTTCAGATTCCTACGTTGCTTTTTCAACCATATGGTTTTTCCAAAAAACCATTAATTGGTGAATTACCTTACTCTGCAACACATTCTCTCCATGGTCAAGAATCTGGACAGGTTGTTCTTCATAAGAGAGATTCTCTTCCAACTGATCTACCTATGGGCTCAAAACATGAAATGGATCTGGCATATACTTCCTTAACATTGAAACATGAAAAACATTGTGTAACTGAGATAAGCGTAGAGGTAAATCCACTTGGTATGAAACTAATCCAACTCTCTCCAGAATTTCATATGGTCCAATGAAACTTGGACTCGGCTTTCCATTCTCACTGAATCACATCACACTTGTCCATGGTGAATCTTTGAGAAAAAATGATCACCTACCTCGAAATATAGATCCTTCCTCCGGTTATCCGCATAACTCTTCTTCCTGCTCTGAGCTGTTCTCTTGTGTTTCTGTATCAACAGAACTTTTTCTTCCATCTCTTCTACCAATTCTGGTCCCATCAACTTCCTTTCACCCACTTCATCCCAAAAAGATGGAGTTCGACACTGCTTCCCATATAATGCCTGAAACTATGCCATCTGTATACTGGAATGAAAACTGTTATTATACGAAAACTAAACCAAATAAATATTTTGGTCCTAACTTCCATGATAATCTATAGAACAAGCACATAGAATATCCTCCAATGTTTGTATTGTTTGTTCTGACTTCCCATCTGATTGATGATGAACAGCTGTACTAAAATTTAATTCAGTACCCATCGACTTCTGAAGGCCTTTCCAAAAGTTATAAGTGAACCTGGGATCACGATTAGATAAAATGGAGAGAGGAACTCCATGTAACCTGACTATCTCTTTATGATACAAACGAGAAAGTTGATCTAGGGAAAAAGTATCTCTCATTACATGTAAATGAGCATATTTAGTCAAGTGATCAACAATAACTCATATTGCATTATTACCTCGAGATGTCTTCGGTAATCCCACAACAAAGATCATGGATATATTTTACCATTTCCACTATGGCACTAGTAAAGGTTGAAGAAACCCTTTCAGTAACTGCCACTCTGATTTAACCTTCTGACAAGTCAAACACTTCACAGTAAAATCAGCAATATCTCTTTTCATTCCATCCCACCAGTAATACTCCCACAGATCTCTGTACATCATAGTACTGCCAGGATAAACTGAAAACGGAGAACTATGAGCTTCACATAAAAACTATCACTTCAACTGTCAGTCAAAAGGCACACACAATATCTACCCAAATATAATAACACAATCATTATCAATGTTGAATTCAGGCAACATACCCTTCTGAACCAGCTCTACCTTTTTCTACAACTCACTGACTTGCTTCTGTGCTTGATTGATTCTGTCTGATAAAGAATATTTCACTGATACATGAAACAAAACAGAAGGAAAACCTACACAAACAACTTCTATGCCAAAGTTCATCAAATCCTTAACCAAAGAATCATGTTCCAAATGCAACATTGTTAATGAAGCATTACTTTTTCGACTCAAAGAATCATCCACTTTATTTTCTTTTCCCGGATGGTAATGAATTGTACAATCATAATCCTTGATTAATTCCATCCATCTCCTCTTTCTCATGTTCAATTCTTTCTGAGTGAATATATGCTTTAATATTTTTTGATCAGTATATATTTCACACTTTACTCCATACAAATGATGCCTCCAAAATTTTAAAGCGAAAAAAACAGCATCTAATTCCAAATCATGTGTAGGGTAATTTACCTCATGAGTTTTCAACTATCGTGAAGCATAAGCAATTAACTGATCATTCTTCATTAGGACACAACCAAGTCCCTTCAACGAAGCATCACTATATATAAAAATCTTACCATTCCTGGAAGGAAGTTCCAAAACTGGAGAAATCAACAATCTTATTTTCTACTCCTGAAAACAATCATCACATTCTTTTGTCAAGAAAAACATAACACCCTTCCGAGTTAGATTAGTCATTGGACTAGATAACCATGAACAATTATAAAAAATCCTTCAGTAGTAACCTTCCAAACCAAGAAAAATACGGATCTCAGTTACATTTTTGGGTCTTGGCCATTCTTCAACAACTTTTGTTTTTGCAGGATCAATAGTTATTCCATCTTTAGAAACAATGTGACTAAGGAAAGAAATTTTTTGCAACCAAAACTCACACATTCTGAATTTCCCATACCAAATTTTTTTCTTTTATGGTTTTAAAAATTACCCTTAAATGACTTTCATTATGCTATTTACTTTTAGAAACCACCAAAATATCATCAATAACACAACCACCATTTATCACCTGATTCAATTGAGCCATCACTGTAGTAAACTACTCAATTCTGATTCTGACCATCTTAGAATTTTGACTTGGAAGGTCATTTCCCTCAGTATGCCTTCCCAAAAAATCTTCACTGTTTCCTATACGAAAAACCATTCTGAACATAGAAATATCTTAGGCGAAGCAACATGGTAATCATTAAATGCTTTATCATTTCAATCATACCATAAAAAATATTTTTGGATAATCATGTAATAGAATTATAACTCCTAAAGTTATCTAAACCAACCTCTGATACCAACTATAAGTCTCCATCCTTAAACATTACTTAATCTTGTGTTACTTCATGAATACACGTTGCTGATCTTTTTAGGTTTAGAGTTTGGAGAATTAGATCATAAAACATGCATTACATTCCACATTTAAACAAAGTGGTTACATAAAAGATAGTACTCATTTTTCCCATCAACGGAAACATATTTAAAATAAAACATGGATTCTTTCTTGACACTTCCTTGACACTATCATCACATCATGTACCTTTCCCTTGACATGTGAAAAACAATTCAAAACATGGGATGAGCATAAAAAGCTCAGTAAGGGATATGAAAACATTAGTCCATGTATGAAATCATAATTTAATCATAAAACATAAGCACATTAACATACCTCAAAAAATCATGAATAAATCATAGAAATTATAATACATAAAGGTAACTTGAGGCATTCATAACATTCTTACGTAGGGAGAAACCCTCTTGGTTACGTTTGGAATACCAATCATAATATATTCCCTAAATCTCTTCGGAGAAACCTTAACATTTAACCCCTTCGCATTACCGAATGAATTGGAGAGCTATATCGGGCTCACCCGACCTTAGTTTATCATGGAACCACCTGTCTTCATAACAATTCCCATGAACCATAACATAATCGTATCACATAAAACATGCATAATAGAAACATAAAATTACCACATTTCAATCACAAGATATCCATACAACACATTGATATAATAAAAACATTATGAAAACCATTTTCAATACAAAAATAAAAGAAAATTAAAACATGGTATTTATTTTTCATTTTAAAAAAGGTATGCCTTGTAGAGGAAGCTGAAACTCAAATAATGGTCACAGCGGCAGAGAAGTCGGTGTCACCGCATACATACGAAAAAAACAATCCCTTTTTTCGTTTAGTAAAATGCTTCGTATAAAAAATATTTCTTTTGGATACATGTAAAAGTTATAGGGGTTTATACACTGTATAAAAGAAGGTTGTGTATAAAACAAAATATGCCTCAATGAAAGGAGATTGAGACGAAATCCCATACATCGGGTCTGACTTGACTCGATCGTTCTTTAATTTCCAGAATAATAAACATGAGTTAATTTATACTTGCTTAAGAACCTTTTTCAAGTTCATTATTCCTTTTATATCACATATTACCATGTTATGAAAATTATGTAATCATTTAAGTTAATAACGGTCGTTTTGTCGATATTTGGTTGTTGAGTCAAAAGTGAACTTCTTATATTTACAAGTTGTTCACGTAGTAAAATATCCATTATCTCAAGAATGATATTCATGATGTAGATGTCATATATATAATATATATCCAGTATATACATTCATTTATAATATTTCATAATCATTTAGAGGTAAGAAATGAAATGAAACGTTCATGGAGACGGTAAGTCGTATGTACGCATGAACGCTACATTCATTTCTATGTCATATTAATGGAATTAAAACTAAATGAGAGATATGTATATTTTAATTCCAGAATTATATTCATCATTTAGATGTAACATACATCATATATATCCATTATATATATGTACTTATAATAGTACATTACATTTGTGGATAAGAAATGAAATGCACCGTTCATGGAGACGGTAAGCCGTATGTACGCATGAACACTACTTTAATTTCTATCTCATACTTTAATGGAATGAAATAATAATTATATAAAGGTATATTATAATTACAGTATAATATCATATATAATATCATTAAATATATAATTTATATGTACCACATATGGTATTAACGAATCAAATCACTTTGAGGGGGCGATAGTCCGCACTTCATAAAATGAAGATATCTCATTTACCCATAATGGAAACCATAACGGTATACCATAAATGAAAAATAAATAAGCTTAAGTAAAACATAAACATATTATATATCATATATAAATATAGTGACTTATTAATGGCCTCCATTGAAGGTGTTATATGAGTGTTGAACAATCATCGTTTTGTGAGGCAGAAATTCTCCATCCACAGAAACAGTATGTTCTTTAACCATTAGATGTAGGTCTATGAAAGTGTAGCTCGAATACATCTTATGAAATAATCCTGGTATATTGAGGATACTATTTTTGTAACAAACGAAATGAATAAAAAGAGGTTAGAAGGTTGGAGAAGAAAAATAAAACATAATAACACAAGAGAAAACACTGCCTCTAAAACGGGTAACTCTTTTTGATTTGAGCTCAAAGGATTCCTTGGGAAGGCTTATGCCCAAAGTGAAACTTCTTGGAGTAAGAGAGGTATTTGGAGAGACAATATGGGAATGGTTTTTCTGAGCCAAAGGCTTGAGAGGTGTGGGTAAGGTGGTAGAGGTGGGGGCCTTTTATAAGAGGAGGGGAGGGGCACTCTTGGAAAGTTATAAAAGATAACTTTATTATAAAATGCATTTTAGATTTTAAAGGTCCCAAAATTATATATTTAGAGGATAAGGTGATAATAGTTTTAAATATACCCATCTAATAGTTTTTTGAAAAGTTTAGGTCTTAGATTTTAAATTATCTTTTCATTTAATTTAAATTGTTAAATACTGATGTAATTGCTGCATCATCATGGTGTCATAAATAACTTAATTTATATAATGTATAAAAATTATAAGAAAAATATCATGATGTAGGAAATATTGTTAGATTTATAATGAATATTTATAGTAAAAAATATGACTTGTATAACCCCCATTTAAAAATGGTTTTAGTAAAACAACACATGTTGTGACATTTTAATTTTAACTATAAATAATAAGTTTTTAAGGTCATTTTCCTACCAATGTGGCTCAATTGGGTCCCCAAGATGACCCATGGATTGTCTTGGTCTGCCATGACACATCCAATAGGGTTAAGACATGTTTATAGGTCATTTCATATTATTAAAACATTATTTTTACCTTAAACTACACTAATTACCTCTAATCGCGATTAAAAACTTAAAAGTTACAATTCACCAAAAATTATTTTAATCCCATTGAACCCCTTTTACTTCTTAATGACAACCATGTATGTAGGATTTTTGAAATTCAAAACACAGAGGTGGTAAAATTTCATTTAAATGAAAAATCATTTTTTAAGTACCACTTAGTGTTTTCACTATTCATCAAAAATTTAAGTTTTTCAGAAAAATACCAAAAATTGACCCTAAGCTATATTTGATATTCCGAATTCAAAAATGATGTCTATTTTAAAAAAATTCAAAACATATAAGTTTCATTAATTAATTTAATTGTTTAATTCCCGCTGTCAGAGCAAAAAACATGTTTTTATGAAACAGTAAGTATCAAAAGATTGACACTAGTTTAAGTCCAATTTCAAAGTGAAATTAATTCCAATGACCACTATTGGATTAAATGGTAAAAATATATTCTATTTGAACTTTAAAACCAATTCAAAATATAATCTAATCATATAAATAAATTAGATTAAAAAGAGTTTTTGAATTAAAATACAACATTTTTCACTATTCATTAAAAAATGAACTTTATCTGAAAAATACCAAAAATTTACAAAAGTAAATTTTGATTCCTGATTATAAAGAAGAGTTTTATTTGGTCCAGTAGAAAGTATAAGAGTGAACAAAACTATATTTAATGACGGTTTTCCATCAAAAGGCGATAAGTGGACCATTAGTGAAAATTAGAGTATATATGCCTAAAATTGAATTCTTTTCGTATTTTAAGCCTTTATCTTTTATTGGATAATTGTAAAAACATTTAAAAAACATATATAATCGTATTTTAGTTATTTCTATTCATTCACGCCAATACAACAGCTACGTGTTAACTACCATTGAAAATAATATTATTTTACTACTAGTGTGCAACGTAAGATTTCAAATAAACTCTTTGTTAAGTATCAGGTACGCTATCGAACATAGCAACCCCATTACAGTAAAATTAATATTTAATTCGTAAATATTAATAAATATAAAAATTATTTATTCTTTATTTACCTGGGATGTTACATCCATCCCACCTTTTGGAAATTGTGTCCTCACAATTTTATTTACTTATCAAAATAAGTGGGGGTATTTATCCCTCATAGCATTTTCAGATTCCCACATTGCCTCTTCAACCATATGATTTTTCCACAAAACCATTACCTGGTGAATTACCTTATTCCTCAACACTTTCTCTCTATGGTCAAGAATCTAGAGAGGTTGTTTTTCATAAGAGAGACTCTATTCCAACTGATCTACCTCTGGGCTCAAAACATGAGATGGACCTGGCATGTACTTCCATAACATTGAAACATGAAAAAAAATGTGTAACTGAGATAATCTCAGAGGTAAAACCACTCGGTATGCAACTTATCCAACTCTTTCCAGAATTTCATAAGGTTTAATGAACCTTGGACTCATCTTTCCTTTCTTACCGAATCACATCACACTTTTCCATGGTGAAACTTTGAGAAAACTTGATCACCTACATCGAAAGATAGATCCTTCCTCCGGTTATCCGCATAACTCTTCTGCCTGCTCTGAGTTGTTCTCATTTTTTTCTGTATCAACTGATCTATTTATGCCATCTTTTCTACCAATTCTGGTCCCATCAACTTCCATTCGCCCACTTCATCCCAAAAAGCTTGAGTTCGACACTGCTTCCCATATAATGCCTCAAATGGTACCATCTATATACTGGAATGAAAACTGTTACTATTTGAAAACTCAACTAAAGAAAGATGTTGGTCCCAACGTCCCTGATAATCCATCGAACAAGCACGTAGAATATCCTCCAAATTCTGAATTGTTCGTTCTGACTTCCCATTTGATTGAGGATGAAAATTTGTACAAAAATTTAATTCAGTACCCAATGACTTCTGAAGGATTTTAAAAAAGTTTGAAGTGAACCTGGGATGACGATCAGATACAATGGAGAGAGGAACTCCATGTAACCTGACTATCTTTTTAGGATACGAACAGGAAAGTTAATCTATATAAAAAGTATCTCGCATAGCAAGGAAATGAGCAGATTTAGTCAAGAGATCAACAATAACCTAGATTGCATTATTATCTCGAGATGTCTTCGGTAATCTAACAACAAAGTCCAGGGATATATTTTCTCATTTCTACTCGGGAACTGGTAAAGGCTGAAGCATCCCTTTCGGTAAATGCTGCTCTTCTTTAACCTGCTGACAAGTCAAACACTTCACAATAAAATCAGCAATATCTCTTTTCATTCCATCACAAAATTAATACTCTTGCAGATCTCTGTACATCTAAGTAATTCCAGGATGAACTGAAAATGAAGAACTATGAGCTTCACATAACAACTCTCTCTTAAACTGTGAGTCACAAGGCACACACAATCTCATCCCAAATCACAAAACACAATCATTATCAATGTTGAATTCAGGCAACTTACCCTTCTGAACCAGCTCTACCTTTTTCTGCAACTCGTTGTCTTGCTCTTGTCCTTGCTTGATTCTGTCTGATAGAGAAGATTTCACTGATACCTAAAACAAAACAGAAGGACATCCTGCACCAACAACTTCTATGCCAAAGTTCATCAAATCCTTAACCAAAGGATCACGTTCCAAACACAACATTGTTAATGAAGCATTACTTTTTTTACTCAAAGAATCACCCACTTTATTTGCATTTCCCAGATGGTAATTAATTGTACAATCATAATCCTTGATTAATTCCAGCCATCTCCTGTGTCTCATGTTCAATTCTTTCTGAGTGAATATATACTTTAAACTTTTGTGATCGGTGTATATTTCACACTTTACTCTATACAAATGATGCCTCCAAATTTTTAAAGATAAAACAACAACAGCTAATTCCAAATCTTGTGTAGGGTAATTTACCTCATGAGTTTTCAACTGTCGTGAAGCATAAGCAATTATCTGATCATTCTTCATTAGGACGCAACCAAGTCCCTTCAACGAAGAATCACTATATATAACAAACTCACCATTCCTGGAAGGAAGTTCCAAAACTAGAGCATTCACCAATCTTCTTTTCAACTCCTAAAAACAATCATCAAATTCTTTTGTCTAGATAAACTTAACACCCTTACGAGTTATCTTAGTCATTGGACTAGATAACCATGAAAAATTTTCAACAAACCTTCGGTAGTAACCTGTTAAACCAAGAAAACTACGGATCTCAGTTACATTTGTGGGTCTTGTCCATTATTCAACAACTTTAGTTTTTGCAGGATCAACAGTTATTCCATCTTTAGAAACAATGTGACCAAGGAAATAAATTTGTTGCAACCAAAACTCACACTTGCTGAATTTCCCATACAATTTCTTTTCTTTTAAGGTTTTCAAAATAACCCTTAAATGACTTTCATTCTCCTCTTTACTTTTAGAAAACACCAAAATATCATCAATAACACAACCACCATTTATCACCTGATTCAACTGAGCCATCACTAAAGTAAACTGCTCAATTCCGATTCTAACCATCTCAGTATGCTAATTTTTAAGGTCATTTCCCTCAGTATGCCTTCCCAAAAAAGATTCTTTGTTTCCTCGACGAAAAACCATTCTGAACACAGAAATATATTAGGCAAAGCAACATGGTAATCTTTAAATGCTATATAATTTCAATCATACCATAAAAAAATATTTTTGGATAATCATTTAATATAATTCTAACTCCTAAATTTATCTAAACTGACCTCTGATACCAAATATAAGGCCCAAGCCTTAAGAATTACTTAATATTGAAATACTTCAAGAATACACGTTGAGGATCTTTTCCGGTTTAGATTTTTATAGAATTAGATCATAAAACATGAATTACATTCCACATTTAACCAAAGTGGTTACATAAAAGATAGTACTCATTTTTCCCATCAACTGAAAAATATTTAAAATAAAACATGGATTCCTTCTTGACATATCCTTGACACTATCATCACATCATGTACCTTTCCATTGACCTGTGAAAGACATTTCAAAAACATGGGATGAGTGTAAAAATATTAGTAAGGTATATAAAAACATTAGTCCATGTATGAAATCATAAATTACTCATAAAACATAAGCACGTTAACATACTTCATCAAATAATGAATAAATCATAGAAATCATAAGACATAAAAGTAACTTGAGGCATTCATAACATTCTTATGTAGGGAGTAACTCTCTTGGTTATGTTTGGAATACCATCATAGTATATTCCCTAAATCTGTTCAGATAAACCTAAACGTTTAACCCCTTTGAGTTACCCAATGCATTGGAGATCTATATTGGGCTCTCCCGCCCTTATTTTATCACAGAACCACCCATCTTCATAACAATTCCCATCAACCGTAACATAATCGTATCACATAAAACATGCATAATGGAAACATAACATTTCCACATTTCAATCACAAGATATCATTACAATACATTGATATAATAAAAACATTATGAAAACAATTTTCAATACCAAAATAAAATAAAATTAAAACAGGGTATTTATTTTTCATTTAAAAAAATGTATGGCTTGTAGAGGAAGCCGAAACTTAAATAATGGTCACGGCAGCGGAGAAGTCGTTGTCGCCGCATACGTCTGACAAAAACATTCCCTTTTGTCGTTTAGTAAAAAGATTCTTATAAAAATGATTCCTTTTGAATAAACGTAAAAGTCAAAGGGATTTATACACCATATAAAATAAGGTTCGGTATAAAACAAAATATGCCTCAATGAAAGGAGATTGAGACGAAATCACATACCTCAGGTCTGACTTGACTCGATCGTTATTTAATGTCATGAATAATAAACTTGAGTTAATTTCTACTTGCTTATGAATATTTTTCAAGTTCATTATTCCTTTTATATCACTTATTACCTTTTTATCATGATTATGTAATCATTTAACTTAATAACAGTCGTTTTGTTGATATTTGCTACTTGAGTCAAAAGTGAACTTCTTATATTTACAAGTTGTTCACGTAGTCAAATATCTATTATCTCAAGAATGATATTCATGATGTAGATGTCATATATATCGTATATATACAGTATATACATGCATTTATAATATTACATAATCATTTAGAGGTATGAAATGAAATTCACCCTTCCTGGAGACGGTAAGACGTACGTACGCATGAACGCTACTTTCATTTCTATGTTATATTAATGGAATTAAAACTAAATGAGAGATATTTATATTTTAAATTACAGAATTATGTTAATCATTTATATGTAACATAAATCATATATATCCATTAAATATATGTAATTATAATAGTAAATTACATTTGGGGGTAAGAAATGAAATGCACCATTCATGGAGACGGTAAGTCGTACGTACACATGAATGCTACTTTCATTTCTATATCATACTTTAATGGGAAGAAATAATAATTATATAAAGGTATATTATAATTCCAGTATAATATCATATATTATAACATTAAATATATCCTTTATACCTAACACATATGGTATTAACGAATCAAATCACTTTGAGGAGGCGGTAGTCCGTACTTACTAAAATAAAGATATCATGTTTACCTGTAATGGAAACCATAAAGGTATGAAATAAATGAAAAACTCAGAAGCTTAACTAAAACATAAACATATTATATATCATATATAGATATAGTGACATCTTAATGGCCACCTTTGAAGGTGTTATATGAGTTTTGAACAATCATCGTTTCGTGAGGCAGAAATTCACCATCCACAAAAATAGTATGTTCTTTAACCACTAGATGTAGGTCTGTGTAAGTGTAGCTCTAATACTTATTATAAAAACATTATAGTATATTTAGGATACTGGTATTGTTACAAAATAAATGAATAAAAATATTTTTGGGGGTTGGAGAAGCAAAATAAAACATAAGAACACAATAGAAAACACTAAATTTAAAACAAGTAACTCTTTTTGATTTGAACTCAAAGGCTTCCTTGGGAAGACTTATTGCCAAAGTGAGAATTCTAGTAGTAATATATGGATGTGGAGAGCCAAAATATTCAAGGGTTTTCCGAGCCAAAGGCTTGAGATGTGTGGGTAATGTGGTAGAGGTGGGGGCCTTTTATAAGAGGAGAGGAGGGGCACTCTTGGAACGTTATAAAAGGTTTCATTATTATAAAATGCTTTTCGGATTTTAAAGGACCCAAAATTATATATTTAGAGGATAAGGTGATAAGAGTTCTAAATCTACCCATAAAATAGGTTTTTTACACGTGTAGTTCTTAGATTTTACATTATCTTTTCATTTTATTTAAGTTGTTAAATAATGAGGTAATCGCTGCATCCTCATGGTGTCATAAATAATTTAATTAATTAATGTCCAAAAATTATAAAAAATATATCATGATGTAGGAAATTTTTTTATATTTCTAATAAGTATTTATAGTTAAATATATGACTTGTATAACCCCATTTAAAAATTTTTTTTGTAAAACAACAGATGTTTGTGACATTTTAATTTTAACTTTAAATAAAAAGTTTTTAATGTCATTTTCCTACCAAAGTGGATCCACGGGGTCCCCAAGATGACCCATGGATTTTATTGGTCGTCCATAACATATTCGATAAGGGTAATACATTTTTCTAGGTCATTTCATATTAATAAAACATTAATTTTACCTTAAATTACACTAATTACCTCTAATTGCGATTAAAAACATAAAAGTTACTATTCACCAAAAATTATTTTAATCCCATTGAACCACATTTTAATTATTAATTACAAACATGTAAATATGATTTTTGAAATTCAAAACACAGATCTGGTAAAATTTCATTTAAAAGAAAAAATATTTTTTTAAAGTACCACTTAGTGGTTTCACTATTCATCAAAAATTGACGTTTTTCAGAAAAATACCAAAAAATTACCCTTAGCTAAATTTTATATTCCAAATTCAAAAATGATGTATATTTTACAAAAATAATAATATATAAGTTGCATTAATTAATTAAATAAATAATTTTCGTTGTCAGAGCAAATAGCGTGTTTTTATGAAACAATAAGTATCGAAAGATTGACACTGGTTTAAGTCCAATTTCAAAGTGAATTTAATTAAAACGACCACAATTGGATTAAATGGTAAAAATATATTCTAATTAAAATTTCAAAACAATTAAAAATATAATCTAATCATATAAATAAATTATATTAAAAAGTGGTTTTAAATTAAAATACAACATTTTTCACTATTCATTAAAAAATGAACTTTATCGGAAATATACCAAAAATTTACCCAAAGTAAATATTGATGTACCGATTATAAAAAATAGTTTTATTTTGTCCAATAGAAAGTATAAGAGTTACGAAAACTATATTTAATGACGTTTCACCATCAAAAGGCGATAAGTGGACCTTTAGTGAAAATTAGAGTATATATGCCTAAAATTTAGTTCTTTTCATATTTTAAGCCTTTATCATTTATTGGATAAATATAATAACATTTAAAAACACATATATAATCATATTTTAGTTATTTCTATTCATTCCCGCCAATACAATGGCTACGTGTTAACTACCATTTAAAATAATATTATTTTACTACTAGTGTGCAGCGTAAGATTTCAAAGAAACACTTTGTTGCATATCGGGTACGTTATCGAACATAGAAACCCCTTTAAAGTAAAATTAATATTTAATTCATAAATATTAATAAATATGAAAATTATTTATTCTTTATTTACCCGGGATGTTATAATTAATGTTTCCATTGTGACTGAAACTACATTATATATTCTTAATTTTTTTATCTTATCTAGATTACATCCCCAGTTTATTTATAGAATATAATTAAAAATACTAGATGTTGTACACAATATATACACATAAGTCTCTTTTTAAAATGATATATAAAATTATTATTAAATGTAGAAATTAATATGTATTTAAGGAAAAACTATACAACAAATGTATTAATTAAATGATAATACTTAGATTCTATTCTGGTAGATATTCAAATAAAGTACTCACTCCTTATATTCCTTATAGTTATTGGAACCTCAAAAATAATTTTATATAACCATTATCATCATTATCACTACAATAAAAAATTATTAAAAATTAAAAATAGATTAGAATCATATCCTTATCATTCCATTTCTATAGGGATAATGGAATCACTTCAATAACATCTTCTAGTTTTATATAAATTTGATAGAAACCTATATATAAAATCATCATTCCTATCTATTATTACATTTATAAAGTGATTATAGTGACACTTCAATGTTACTACTAAACCTTATTGTGTTGAATATATTCCTTCTAAGTAATTATCCTCCCTCGCAAAATGACATCATGCATATTTCATTATTAATATTTAAAAAATAAGAATCAAACTCAAATCATCCTTTTCAGTATCCCATTTTTAATTTCTTTAAATACCAATGATATAATATAAAATTGTCAATATGTGAACCCATTTTGTCTTTCCCTTTTCCTCAGAAATTCTGACATCAATTTTCTTCTCCCTCTCTAATATAAATAATAATTTTAAATCATATGATAGAGGTAGGAATCAATAATATATAATGAAAAGTTCTAAAATCACTCAACTATAATTCTACATTATCCATTATCATGAAATAAAATAAATTGCATTGATTTAGATTCTTGCTTATAAATAATTTATACAATATGATACATGATATCATCATTCCCAATTATCTTTCTCATGGGTTGTTTACTTGTATCTATAATTATTCTATTAATTTATATCATGTATTTCAAATAATATCAAATATTTTTGAACTAGTATTTCTTGATCTAACATAACATAATAATTAAAAAATATTTATGTGAAATCTATAGGTTTTCATTTCAGTTAACCCTTTTAATGAATTTTTCATTAACCTTCCAAAAATTCAATATTTATAGAAATTATATATAACTAAAAGCTTCTCAAGGAAATCCTCCTCATTAGATGGAATTCATCTTCATATAATCAAGAATGATAACATAATCATCTTTGATTTATGATAATTGTAGTTGAGATAACCCAAATATGGAAGTATTTATAGCTTCTTTTTCAAAAAATATTTCCTTCTTGAAATAATATTTCTGATAATAAGTTATTCTATACCTCCAAAATGGGTTATTTTATCATTAGGTATATCTATATTTCAAGGAATCTACTCTTAATACAGGGTTGATCCATCATCCAAATTTTCATTATATTTCCATTAGAAAAGACCTTATAATATTTTTTCTTATTTATATATTGAATTGTTCATCATATATAATTTATTTCAATAGTTATTAATATAACAAAAATTACACCTTTCATTTATAGTTATTTTTTGTAAATAATTATATTATATATATCAATAAAATATAGTTAAACCTCATTCTTTATCAATGTGAGTTGTTGGATTAAGAATTTAATCCCTTCTAGTTTTATCTTTTCAATTTGGATCCATTTCATGATAGAATCTTACTTCTTTCACAAGAAATTTTCAAATTATATATTTCATTTGGAATCAAATTAATGATATATTTATCCTATCATGGGTATTTCAATTTAACATGATCTACCCATAAACATGAATCTACTGGGGTATTTTTTATGTTCTACAAGGATTATTTTTGAGTGGAATAAATGCCAGATGAAGGATTTATTTCTATATATCCATCATTAGTATTCAACATAGATACTCATTGAAACATCATTTATCACCTTTTGACATCCACTAATAAAAATATATTTCCTATTCATGTTGAATTTATTACTTTTCCCTTTTTCTTTTCATGGGATTCTATTGGTCTTTCTCTTCCAAATTAGATAAATAGTTTATGTGACATACTTTTGGAATATTGCAATAACGTTTGTGTTTTTGAGATGGCTTTATGAATATCATATCCGCCATCATAGTCAATTAACATCTACCTCGTATATGATTCATTATATTCAATCATGTTCCCTTTATCCCTCAAATTCATGGTTTTTAAACATGTTTCCATGATATGTCCTATTTTTATAATAAATAAATGACTTCTCCATTATAGTTAAGATACCATAATACAATACATGGAATTATTTTGAATATATATATGTTCCTAATTCTTGTTACCCAATTATTACTCACCATTACTCAATACAATCTCTTTTAGAATATGAATTTCATAATAGTTTCCCTTACTATTTTTAAGGAAGGATTTTCACCATTCATAAACAATTGTTTTCACTTATTTTATATTTTTTATATTTTTTATGATTGATGTATTTATAGATTTTTTCACTTCTTGGTGACCACGTCTATTAAAAATAAAATAAAAAATATTATTTATTCTAACTCTATTTATTGTATGAATTTTTTTTCATGTCATGTGGATTGTGTAGCTTGTTAGGTTTTCTCTTCATCACTATAGGTTCTCCATTTCTTTTATAAATTTTTTTGTTATTCATGTTGACCATATATATATTTCTATTATAAAAATGACAAAATTACAAAACCTTGAATTCATTATATGAATTACATGATATCTTGATTTTATAAAATGGAATCGTACTATTTTATTTCTCTAGAAATAGTAATATGGGATTTTTTAGGGAAAATACACATATTGAATTTATTATATCCATTATTTATACTATGTTGTGATTCCCAAGCAGTTTTCTTAATTTATCATTTAAATATACAAACATTTGACAAATTAGATTATGAAAAATATTATTATAAAAATTGGTTTGTACACATTTTTATGAGGATGATATAGAATGATTAGAAGTGATATCAGAATATTTTTTCCACTGGAAAAATCATTTATAACCAAATCACTTATTATAGTTTGGGTATTATAATATTTATTTTCAAATTTTAATAAATAACATTCTTGTTTTTTTCAATATTCCTTAATTTTAATGTAACATCAAAGAATTTCATATTAAGGATTCTATTCTCACCATCCAATAATTTTTTTTTTCTATATGAGTGTTTTTTATCTCTTCAATTTGGTCTTTGGTAGTATTTATCTTCTCTTTCATTATATGATCGAGATATTTAATCATGTTAAGTTTAGTATCTATGTGAAAATAGTTCACATTATTTACTTATCTTAATGCATGATACTTCTCTTCAATCTCATTATTATCATCTTCCATTTCTCTAATTGTACATATGAAATCATTTTAAAAACTGGTGCTTCATTCCTCAAGATACAATTTTATTATACATATGACTCCTATCATTTTGTAAAGAATAAAAATATTTTTACCATATATTTATAACCATTCGAAATTCCTTAATTTTCATCTTCATTTTGTTTCATTTAATCCTACATTATTATAAAAAATATCCAAATAAGTGTGAATTTTTTTTTATATTTTTAATGGATATCTTTGATAGAACCTATTTATTCATATTCTAAAAAATTAAAACTATGATCATACTAAAATATATATGGTTAATTTGTACCTATATTTTTAAAAGGGATTTTTAACCCCCTTATACATGTTTACATGATATACTAAAAGAGAACAAACTGTATTTGAATTCCTACATTGTGGATTAAGCCACTACATCTTCATTATCCATGCCTGATATTTGCTGGTTTTGTTTTTAACATTGGAAGAATAATCATTCTTCTAATTTACGTAGGATTTAAATATTATCATCATATTTATGAGATGATCAATAATATATGTTACAAAATTACTTCCACTTTTGTTACCATTAAATAGTGAATAGTACACCTTCTCAATAATGAATTTATCAACCTATTTTCTTCTCTTTAAATCGTATTCTTAGTCTTCGTGGGAGATATGTCATTCATAATTGATTTGATTGGGTATTCATAAGCTTATTCAAATCAGTGAGTCATATGTAAATTTGGAAATGGTATTTAATCCTTTAAATATAATATCCAATATGAGAATCCAATATTGGTGTGACCTATACTATGATACTAATTTCTATGATCACATGGGTGTATTCCACACTCAGAGTGGGTAAATAGAGTGGAGTGATTTTGAATAGAGTTTTAATTTTAGCCCATAATCACCACTAAATATATTCGCTAAATTTATGTATAATTATCTTTCTCACCATAGTCTTGTTCACAAATATAAATTCACCAAGCAATAGAAGATTGCGTTAAGGATTGTTAATGGGTTTTTCCTCATATTAAATGATTATATTCCAAGTGAATCATGGTTAAATACCAAAATTAATGAAAACCATATTTTAATAAAATTACGCTTAGGAATTTCTATGATTATGAACCTATTGTCCTAAAAATGGATTCTTACATAATAAGAGAGTGGCCATTATAACATCATATAAGAGGATGTTCATGTAATTCCTTTGAAGAAACATCAAATGTGATTAATCGATTTTCTACTAGAAAATATTAATTATTATTATTATTATCCTAGAGTAGTCATATGGGATAACTCAAAGTATTTTTCTTATTTTATATCATGTTGTTGTTTCATGGCTCTCTCATATCTACAACATCGAATGTGATTAGAAACAACACATCAAAACTCTATTCTTATCACGGTTCTACTTTGTAAGAAGTATATATGATTGGTATCTCAATATTATTATTACTCTTATTATTTTCCAGTAATTTATTAAAGAATCACTATAATAGCTTTATATTTCATTCACTAATAGGTATTTTTGGATTTATAGAGTCTTTTCATATCCCTCTATTTTTCATTCGACCACTAGTTTATTCATAAGTATTTCTATTCAGGGACCTCAAAAATTTTCACATAGAATACATTAGTATATATATATATATATATATTAATATTGTATATCATGAAGATTTTCTAACAAAAAATATTACCGAAATATCATTGGTTTTTGGTAAGCTCTGGCTTATTCAATCTCTTAATCATTGTGTAAGGAATTATATATATATATATATATACATATTTGAAAAAAGTGGATTCTGATAAATTGTTCCTCAATGGGTAAGACATATGGCTTATTATATATTTTTTAAAAAATAAAATCCTTTACAAAAACCATATTTTTAATTTTATTTTTATTTCTATGAATACATGGAAATGTGGATCCTATAGTATATCGCATTGAACCCTTTCAACGCATGAACATTCTCATCTATATGGACCTAAATTGACTCATTATAAATTATAATCATGTGTTTTTTCATGATATTTTATCCATGAATTACATCCTAGATGCATCATCTATGATATTTATTTTTTTTATTTCTTCAATATATAATTTTTTTATGTGGGGTTATCAATTATCCAGATCAAAAAATGTCACATACTGTTGATGCCTTACTGTCAGTATGAAGGATTAAACTCAATGTAAATACTTATACTACAATAACATATTTTTGTAGTTAGTGACTTACCATAATGACTATGTACATTTTCTAAAACACATTCAAATTCATTCAATCAGTTCAATTTCATATGATGGAATATAGATAAATATTATGAATAATTATGATAATGGAGGTTTATTATAAAAGAATTATGATCCACTCAATTGTTTAGGATGAAGAATTATGATCTATGTGAAAATATATAGAATCATTCCTTTATCATTTTATTTTCACTTGATGAATCATGTTAATATTTACATTTAGGAAAAATGTCATAAAGTCAGCGAATCTTACATTTTTCTACCATCATCTCCATGATTGATACTTTCATTACATATCTTCTGGGATTCATCTAAGGATTTCCAATACATTTAAATAACATTAAAACACCATCGAATGAAACATTATGGTTTCCATTATGATTAAAACTCCTTGGATTTATTTTAAATTGGTTTAGCTCATTAATATTCTATTCAAACTATATTAAAACCATACGAACAACATATTATGATTTTATATATAGAAGCTACATATCATGATGTTTATAAACAAATATAACAACGTTTACTTATGAGATATTTTTTCATGTAACTATTACGACTAATACACTATATTAAATTTATAAAAGATTTTTCTATGAAGGATTCGAGCAAGATCATTGATAAAATTAGTAGATACTTGGTTTTATATTAATTAAATCAAAAATTAGTAATATAACAGCATTATCATCATTGTTTCTACGTGAAAAAAATTAAGTAGGAACAACCAGAGCTAAAAACTTTGTTTTTCTTACCATTAAATCATATATAGAAAATGGAGTCACTTTTATGGCTTCTTATATTATAATATATATTTGATAAAAAATAACATCGAAGAGTAGAATTTCCATATTCCTTTCCAAGTAACTATTTATGTCATAAAAACATAGAAATTACATACAATCACCATAGGTTTTAATAATTTTCTTATAAGTTATTCTCCATAATAACATAGTAAAATCATTTATATTCTCGTCTTAGTTAAAATAAAATAAAACTCAAAAACAAAATGTTTTCAATACACTGAATCAAATCTGTGACATACCTGAGTGTCTTATATGATCCCTTCATTTAGAAATTATAAACAAGGAATCAAATATAATTTTATATAAACAATTTCACCAAATAAAATATAATGAGGCATGGCATTTTACTTGGAATCCCAAAATGATAACTTCATTTATTATATGTCCATGAATAGTGATATAATAAAACTATAAATATAAAAAATATGAACTAGGATTGACGAAAATGTTTATATAGCAATGTCATGAAATAATATACAATTTTAGTAGAAATGAATAATATCCAGAAAAAAAAAGAAAACATATTATGATACCCTTAATAAAAAGTAAAAAATTATCATCATGTGACTTGCATGTACTCCAACCATCTATAATATCAACTCACTCCATGATCGATGATGAAGCTAACAATGAACCAGTAAATCATCACATGTCTACAGGATTTGAGTTGTATGAGTAGTCAGTAATCATATAATAATTCTATAGGTATAAAACATATATTATATTTTCTTCCTCTCCAAAAAAACAAAGGAATTATTTTTAAAATACATGTAGAAAGTATGTTTTCAAAATAATCAAATAAAAAAAATCATTATGAAGTCATATTTAGAATGAACCCATATGAAATGTTCCATCAAAAATATTTCCCATGTTTCTTTAAAAATTGAAAACTATACTCAATATTAATTATGATTAGAGTCTAAAAAATTATTTAGTCGATACATAAAAATCCAAATAAATAAAAATAATCAATATGAACATCAGGACACATTATCATAGATAAATAATAGATAAGAAAAAAATTGAATTAATTATTTGTAAACCATTAGAATAAAATTTAATATAATCATCAAAAATTTCATAACATCCCCGGACAAGAACATAGGTAAAAAAATTGTACCCTATGTCATCCAATAGATGAATTTGTATGTCTTTAGCTAGTCAGATTTTCTCAAATGGACTACATAGTTGAAATACCCTATGGATTCTAGTCAATCGATGAATTTAGTCTATATCATCAATACTAGATAGAAATGTTTCCAAAACCCCACTAAGAACCATAGGATTTCAAAACAATAATAAACTTGATTTTATTTATATGTTGAATAAAACATATCATTAATTTATCATTATAATCCAAAAATATTCTTTTAACACACCCCTCTATTACAATCCTTATTAAACCCCTCATTAAACACATGAAAGAAAATTTCAATAGAACCTAAAATGAGGGTCTTTCCTGAAAGGTGCTTAAATTCAATGAATACCATTTTACTGATCAAATAGACCTCAATGTAAAAAACTAGCGATTGTTTTTATAGGAAAACAGTCTATTTAAAAAAACAACTTGAAAACACAAAATTTATTGATACCCTTTTTTCTAAAATTCCAAAATATAGAAGTCAATATGTATTAAGAATATGTACATAGAACATTATTTTGGAAGGAATTTTGTATAAGAAATGAAAATTCTAGAACCCTTTTATTAAAGATGCATTATATGAATTTTTAAATATATATATATATATATATTCACACATATATATACACAAATATGTATATATATATGTACACAACTATTAAATTAATTTAAATATTTATAATCAAATTTGGGTGGAAGACTAAAGAAATGAAATTCTTATCACTCATCAAAACACTAAATCCCCTGTGAAAAAATCAATAAATCCTAAAAAAATCACAATTTATCTTCAATAATAGACATAAAAAATATTTAATTCATAAAATATTTTAAAACAACATAATTATTTGAAAACATATTCTTATTAATTTTAGAAAGCACATAATATACATATTTTTTTAACAATAACACATAAGAATATCAAAATTATAGAATACCACTATATTTATAAAAACTATTCATTAAATAAAATAAACATCAATAAGTAAATTAAATAATTCAATAAAAATAAATTTACTAATCCTCTAACATATCACATTGTGAAATTGAATGGGATAATAAAAAAACCTACCTCATACATGTACAAATGGAAAAAGGCCAAAAAACAAAACACACACCCTAACCTTATGGTCACATCAGATTTTTTTCAAATTCCCTCTATATGTAACATATAACATGAAATACTTGCAAATAAATATATGTGAAGAAAAATATAAAGGATAAAAAATAATATAAATTTACTTACCTTAAGATAATCAACAAAAACAACAAGTGGAGAAGATACAAAATTTGAAGAGGATAAAGGGAGAGTAGTCTTGGAGTACGCTTCATGTGTTTCATTAATTGAAGAGAGTGGTGGATCTAATGGGGTTTGTAAATTAGGAATGATTTCTTAGGAAAACCAATATTTTAATTTTTGAGTAAGACTATATGGTTTTACTACATGGTCAGACAAAACATTATCCAACTCAGAAAATGCTACCAAACATGCATTTGGAACACATACACTTTGGTTTTAGGGTTATATCTATCTAAAATCTACAATGAATGTGAGCACAAAGAATGAAAATGGATTCACATTAATCTAGATATCTTATCATGGTTCAAATGACCATGATCCATCCATTCGAAAAGGAACTATCATAATTTCATATGCATGTGAATATTTTCAACATATATTTTACTAATCATGTTCCAACTACTAACCTATGATTAGAATTAAATAATTCAACACATTTCTTGGGTCTGAACTACAACTCCAGATCATGCTTAGGACTATCAATAAAGTAAAATAAATTTGAAATCATAAGTAAGGGTATAAAACACTAGACAATGTATAAGTGAATAACTCATAATTATATAATTCCATATGAAAATATACAAGAATTTATTCTAATAAAAATTTAAATCATATTTATCCATCCTTGATTTTATAAAATTCTATTTAATGTCTGTAATATAGGAACAAGTACAATGTTCATCTCATGACCCAACTATAATATATTATTAATTTCTCACGACCCCCTCCCTAAGCTTTGTAACCCTCCTAGGCCGATAATATTATAAGACAAATAATGACACCCAAGTCCTGCCTCCAGATGGCCCTAGATTTGCGACTTACAATTCAGGTATAGTAAACACATATATGGGAGGCATTATCCTCTAATAGAACTCATGTGGAAGAGAGAGATAAGATAGGATCTGACCAACTCATGATCAGACCATAATAATAAAGATAAACCTAATTTTATATTTGTAATTTCTTGAAAAAACAACTACAACTCAATATGGTATGTTTCTAGTACTAAACGAAAGTAAAACGGAAGCGACCACGAATTCTGAACAGCTCTTTTAAATCCCACAAGATCGTTGTAACTATAATGATATCCAACCTTCTCCACATAAACAGAAAAATAGTTCATATAACATAGGTTCGGTATAATATTAAACTCAATAGGATCCTCCCTAAATTCACTCATGAAAAAGTAAAGAGATCATGCCAAAGCATAGGGAACAAAAAGTGAAACCAATTCATAAACAAAATAGATAGCCCTTGTTCTCAAACTCACCATGGATACACTCAAAACATATCTCATACCAGAGTATATAACAGAACATATAATATCAAGGATAGCCTTCTACCAATTCCCCCATTAGATTTCTTCTTTTCCCCAATGTCGCACGTCCTGAGAATCTCTCTCCAAAAAATGTTGTCCTAAAGACACTTGGGTGGGCACCACAACATGAACCTCATGCAACACAGAGTCTTGACCACATAAACCAAGATGAATCCCCACACTATCCACAAAACCAAATTTAACAATGTATTTTTTGTGTTCCCCCACATCCTGCAAAACGTGTATCATAAATTTGGTATTAAACCAAATCCATTGTAGCCCACATATAGAGTAAGGATCCTCAAGCAATCATAGCCTATAAATGTTCTCACTATAGTAGTTTATATGGAAATATATATAGAATATATATGTGTTCAATACCCAAGATCTATTAAATCACTCTACA
Source organism: Viscum album (assembly GCA_963277665.1). Classification (NCBI taxonomy): domain Eukaryota; kingdom Viridiplantae; phylum Streptophyta; class Magnoliopsida; order Santalales; family Viscaceae; genus Viscum; species Viscum album. The sequence goes on along the minus strand of OY728165.1, from coordinate 1,706,394,935 downwards.
AAATATATCGGGAAAACTAACCACCTTAAATATAATCAAAATTAACTACCAAGAGAAGAGAGCGGGGGCCAAAGGGTGAATTCATCCATCCATCCTCCCTTCGAGATGATAAGGAAAAGACTCCCCAGGTCCTATAATCCATATGGTGTCAGTCATCCTAATCAAAAATGTTGGGTAGTGTATAAAAACACAAAATTTACATGATACAATATAGCTCACAACCACACTATGGAAAAAACGTAGTCTTAGACACAAATGTAGCTAACGTCTCTCAAACACTCAACTACGACTTCTAAGAAAAGATATCCTATAATCACACAACCATTTAAAGGGATTTATTAACCATATTATCCCTTTTGTTCAGTTTCAATTTACATTAATTAAATATTTAACAATTATTAAACCATTAACATTTTATACATTATTTCCCATTAGTATTACAACTATGTTCCATGGACTGTAGGAAAAACAATATGAAGACCCTAATCTTTCAGAAGTATAAACACATTTTTGTTTCTCATCAAGCTCCAACCCAATGGGTCAAACATCTTATATTCAATCATTTATTAACATCATTATCACATTCCCATAAATCCAGGTATTCTAAGAAAAGAAGTCTATTCTTACAAACAGAAGTGTCTCAACATAGTGATTTGGTGAAATAATCATCGAGTCTTTTCAACCTGTAGTAGAAGCATAGACTGATCCATCCTCTAGAAGATAAACATGAAAAGCACAAGGCATACCCCATGCATCTTTACCTCTTTTTAAGTACGGTAAAAAGATTATATTCCTTAATTAGTGGGGACTATAATGAAAATAAATAAAAAATAGATTACACAATCATTTCAACTTTCATGTCATTCGGTAATCTTAGATTCAACCTATTTTATCGTCTCAAGTGTGCCCTCTTACAAAAAGTTTCATAAGATAATGCATCTTGCAACTCAATGCATCAAATTTTAACAACACCACCACTAGGCCTCCCTGTGCTCACATACCACAACAGCCTTCCAGGTTCATCCATCCCAATCTTATAACACAACAAAAGAAGCACAAAAAAAAACAAAGCAAATGGGCTCTTGGACCTAAAAAATGCATTCAACCTTAACATAAAATAAGAATTCACAACCCCAAATCATAATGGAATCTAACTTCACAAGGAAACATGTAACTCATAACCATAAAAGGCATTATCTTTATAACATAACTATTTAATTATTACATATTTAATTAACATATTCATTTAAATATGCATAACTTCATCCATTTTATTATTATTAAAACACAATAACAACAACCAGATTTATTAGACATGCCTCTTTCTCATTGGCTAATCAATTTACAATTAATCTCAATTTACGTTCATTAACAAGTTTCGTCAAGAAGGGAAATCTAAACAAGAAAATCATATATATCACTATATCTATCAAATAAAGAGTCAATAAGATCACTACCTAATAGATACAAAATCTATAATCTTGGTCAAATATTTAATATCTCAATTTCATTGTGATATAGTGGGATAAATCATGATACCTCGATGACTGCACGTAAATAGAATAGAGAATCCATGAATCCCCTACCCCTAACATTTTTTGATGTTCTTTGAACAAGAATGGGTCAACATAATAGATCATGACCACCTCTCCTGTAACGACTGCATCCACATGAAGATGGCATGGCACAGCTGCATCCCCAAACACAAAAGAAATCATCAATAGAAATATGGAGTTCACATTCCATCATATGGAATGGGTAAATGCGAGGAAATATATTATGTAACCCCAAACACAGTTGTAGATCATACCTTATATCAAAGACAGATCGAGACATCATTGTTTCACAAACACAGGGGTGAATATGGAGTAAGACAAAATCCAAGGGAAATGATCGATTGATATATGTTCGATTTCACAACTCCTAACTGAAGAATGGATTTCACGTTTTATATGAGGTTAGAATATGTATTAAGAAAAAGCTGGAAGGTATCTCAGCCTTCTAAAAATCTAAATGAAACACCAGTTTAGATTTGGTATGGATTTTCCATTTAAAGTAGATCTATCAAAGATCACATGGTTTGACCAAGTAAAAACACCAAGATCCTTTGGAAAATGTAAATAGGATATATGGTATTTTAATCTAACTGAAATCCTATAAAATAAGTCTTTGAATGAATTTTTTATCAAATATAACATCAAAGGGGAAAAACTCTTGGAAGCGGGAAACACTTTTCACCTACTATTGTGGAAACCTTATACACCTACTGAAAGATGACCTACCAATATATTACATAACAATATATGACCGAATAACAGATGACCTACTAATAGATGACTTACCAACAGATGAAATACCAATAGAATACCTAATTACAGATGACCTAATCATAGATGACCTACCAATGACATTGTTCACATCCTGGAAAAACTATTCACAAAGTAAGAAATATGGAAAAGTATAGGAAATAAGTCACCATGACCGACTAGAACACCTCAAACAATAGATTTTCAAAAAGAGATAGACCAGATAAGACAATTCCACTACATTAGATACTACACAGAATGTTATTATCCTCAAGAATCAAAAACCAACCCAAAGAGAAAACCAAAAATTTTTCTGATGAACCATGCTACAAGATACCTCTTAAAGATTTTTCCACCACAGGAGCTCAACCACTTCCAAAAAAACAACCACAAAACAGCCAAAACTAGTCCCTAAACACTCTCTTGGGGCAGATACCTATCAAAAGATAGAAATAATACACAAGAAAAAGGATATATCCAGCTCACAAACAGAAGTTTCTAGAATAATAAAATGAATAACATTACAAAACAAAAGCTAAACACTGACAACATAGGGTACTAATAACATATCTACAACTCACATTCCAAAGTACTCTCCACCATTCCATCATGCCACCTCAAGACATGAACCATGGTAATAGTATGCCCACACAACACCTTATCCTTATCGTCCATGATCTATATATGCCTCTCCTCAAAGTTTTCATCATCAATAACATTGATCTATCCCAAATAGATGACATGAAAGTTTTCATGAAGATAACAATGGATCTGTGACACATGAAAAACATCATTTATCAGTCAAATCTTTGAGGTAAGTTATTCCTGATACTCAACGACTCCCACATGAGCCAAAATCATGAAAATATCACCAAATTAAGGACAAAGTTTACTCCCATAAACAAAACTTTGGTTCCCAAGAAGGGTCGTCAGCTTCAGAAATATGTAATCCCCAACTTCAAAATATAGTGGTCTCCTCCTTTATTTATAATAGGAATTATTATGATCCTTCGAATCATTCATATCCTCACAAATCACCTGAACCATCTCTTTCATGTCCTGTACCAGTTTTGGCCTATGAATTATAGACTCTCCAACCCCATTCAAGCACAATGTAGAATGGAAAGGTCATCCATACAAGTCTTAAAACTGTTCCATGAAAACAGGGGAGTGAAAATTATTATTGTAAGATAACTCTACCAAGGGAATTTTCCTCATTCATGAACCTCCAAAATCTAGTATGCAAGAGAGAAACATGTGTTCAAGAGTCTATATGTTCTTATCTATCTAACCGACCATCTGGAAATTAAAACTAGTGTTGAGGTAGAGCTGAGAACCCAAATCATGATAGAGACCTCTCTACACCAAGGAGAAAAAATTTGGGACTCGATAAAAAATTAAGATCCCAGTGTCTTTGTGGAGTCTCACCACTACCTCCAGATACCGCCTCAACAAAACCTCTAATGAGATAGACTCCATTATTGCTATGATGTAGGAAGACATTATCGAATGATTCACTGTTACCCATATAGAATCATTCCCCCATGGAGTTTGAGGTAATGTGGTAAAACTTCCCTTCAAGATATATGACCACATTAAATGATGATCATGTAATTGATGGACCAACCCACTGTAAACATCATGATAAAAAATCACCTTTTGATAGACTAAACATCAAGATACTATCTATGTAACTTCATGATCTAACCCACGACACTAAAAAATAACTCCAAAAAGATTAGTACATATTTTTCACGCCCGGATGTACCACTAAAGGATAAATATGTGACTCTTTGAGAACCATCTCATGTATCACTAGACAAATTAATATCCTTCCCTGAAAGAACACCCAATGATGTTCATCCTTAGACCAACCATCCATGTCCTTACTATAGAAAACTTTGTCTCTCTATACTCTCACCACAATATCCCACAACTGGTACTCTTCTACATGCTACACCAGGGATTAATGCATGGTAATCTGAAAAAAAAAACATCTACCGTCCACTTTTCACATATCCAAGTCTAATGATGAATGTTCTTCTATCACTCTCCAGGAATAACATGATTCATGCACTACATCACTATGGGACTTCCAACTTATCACATTGGCTACAACATTCCCCTTTCCAAATGTATATAAAATTTCTAAGTCGTGATCCTGTATGAACTCTATCCACTGAGGATGTCAGAAGTTCATGTCACATTTTGAGAAAGCATACCTTGGGTTCTTATTATAAGAGAAAAACACAAAGCACTCTCCGATGAGGTAATGTCTCCACAAAATAATAGTAAACACCAGTACTTCCAACTAAATATTATGGGTGGAAGAGTTATGTTTGTAGGTACACAACTATTGAATCCCATAATAAATTACTGATCTCTGATGCATCAGAACACTACCGAACCATAGACATGAAGCACCACAGGAAACCTAAAATTGAACTCTTTCAGTAGGGAAAAAAATAACTACCACATTGAAAAAAATGTTCTTTAGATATGAAAAATATGCCTGAAACTGATTAGTCTACACAATCTCCTGATCCTTCTTGGTCATTTCCATCGAAGAAGTCGCAACCCAAGAGAAATCAGCCATAAACCTCCTATAATAGCCTTCAATACCATGGAATCTTCACACCTCTTCCACTGTCATGGGGGATTCCCCATATTAAACTGCTTCTATAATCAACATATCCATATCTACTCCCTACTGTGACATAACATGCCCCATGAAATAGACTTAACATTCCAAAAACTCACAGTTTAACAAATTCCCCAAAAAAAATGGTTGACAAGGAAATCCCAAAAAAGAAAACATATTCCTTGCATGCTCCTTCTCAGACAAAGAGTACATGTGGATGTTTTAGATGAAAACCACAATGAAATTATCTAGTGACTCATGGAGCATAGCATTCATCATCCCCCTGAACACAACTGGATCATTCTTCACACTGAACTACATCACCAAGAACTCGAAATTCCCATGCTAGTAATCAAATGTAGTCTTTGGGATATCCTCATACTTCACACAGAACTAATTATATCGAAATCAAAAAATGATATTTGAGAACCAACTTTCATCCATCTGTTGATCGAACAAGTCATCAGTCTACCAAGGAGTGTATATGTTCTTCAATGTTAATTTGTTTAAGCGATGATAATAGACACACAACTGTAAAATTCCATCACCCCTATTTATTAACAATGATGGTGCACCCCACGATGACATACTTAGCTGAAAAAAACCAGAATGAATTAGATCATCGAGCTATATAATTACATCTCGCAACTCTGAATGTGACATCCTATATAGAGGCATCGAGATATGAGACACTCATGGTTGTAGAATGATCTCAAAATTGATCTCCCATTGATGGGGGTAACACTAAAACCTCTACTGCGAAGACATTAGTGTACCCTTCCATGACCCAGGGAAATGTTGAATACCAAACCTATGAGAAACTAAACATCATATCAAACACCACAGTTGATAAGGATGGAATACGCCTCTGACTCATTAGAGGGGATGTCTTGCCAACAAACCTTATTAGACCTCTATCGTCTTTGAATAATACCACCTTCCACCAGAAGTAATCAACAATAGCCTGAATCAAATACAACCAATCTATTGAAAATGATGACTTCATATGGTTGTATCTTTAAACATATGATATCACCCATATAGTGTTCCATCTATATCACTATCTCACAGTCCCTAAATACTTCAAATAAGTGATCTCAACCCCAAACTAGCAAAGTCAATGTCTTCGGCACTAGAAGCTTCTGAAACTCAAGTCCCAAGGCATTGAAAACTTTAGGTGACCTGAAGGAGTATGTCACTATTGAGTCAAACTTGGAATAAACCCAAAAAGAAAACAAGAAATGGTTGCCCTGAATGATGTCTAGGATTCCTGACATTGGTTATAATAAACCAAGATTCGGACCACGATCTGCTCTACAGCCTCTCTAACCCCGATGATGACCACCAACATGGCCACACTATTATATCTAAGGTTGGTTTGTATTAAAAGATTGTCCTATGCATACCCCATATACTCTTTAATAATCCTATGCTGGTATAACATGCAGTTGTTTCCTTGGATGAAACTGCGTCAACGAAGGAAACATAAGTGGAACATCCGGTGCATGCTCTCTGCTCTGATTGTTTGGGCACTCTCACTACTGATGACCTTTTCCACCAGAATACAAACATGTTCTTGGTCCCTTTGAATATGTATGAAATAATCTACCCTCATAGAAACAAGATACTAAGGTACGAGAGCTACCCCTGGGTGAACAAAAATGCTTCTTCCAAGAAAACCGGGAATCTAGGACCATAGTTCAACTTCGTGAGGAATCATGGAGACTCCCCTCTCATGATGATCTGATTCTATTTGACATCATATCAATGGACTCTACCTTTCATAACACCTCAAGATATTTCATCAACATAAGTAGGGTGACTTGGAACTGAATCTCCTTATGGAAAACCACTAAAATATTCCCCACCCTAGAATCCTAATCGAGAAATAGGTCTAAGTCAATCCATATAAGGTTCCTAAAATGGATCCCACACTCACACACACTAAAGCTTCCATGCCGAAGGGAAAGAAGCTCATGGTGATTGTCTGGATTCATGTTCCAATAAAGATACTCCACTCTGAACTTATCTCAAAGCATCTCCCATGGGATCACCGACTCCTCACAATCCTAGAGAAACAAGAACCAGCAGTACCACACTACCTCAAATAGAATCATCATCGAAAATGATACCTAGTGCTCCATAAAATCGTAGATCTAACTAAAATCCATATCAACATCCTTCAACCAGTATTACATGACTGCATTTGAAATAGAGCCCTCAAACATCATCAGAATATGGTTCTAAAACTCTAAGAGATTCATCCTCTAAGTGTCATCTTCTTTGACCTATACATTGTTGGGATCTGCTGGCACAAACTGCTGAACATATTCGACATGTACCTGGGGAGGACATCGACCTTCATCCATATCTACAAAAGGAAAAATAGTTATACCTCAAAAACATAAAATATGGAAGCTTTTAATATTAATTAAGTCTTTTATTTTATTTCTTTTAGGTTAACCTATCCCAAGGTCTACCCATTCAGACATAGTGGAAGCGAAGAATTATGTGTGATCATTTATTAGGTCTCTACCCTAAAACTAGTATCACATAATTTATTTTCCACTATAAACAAAATGGTAAGTACAAAATATCATAGGGGAACTAAAATACTCATGTCTCAATTGGTTTTAAGGGTTTATAGTTTTCTCCAAGCATAACTGACATCATTTCCCTACCAACCCATGCAACCCTACTTGTGCCTAAATCAAAACTTCATCTTATCCCTCAACAAGACCTTTGATACCACTCTGTCATGACCCCCTCCCCACAAAGTGTACACATCCTTGGAGGGAAATGTGATAAGAGAGATAATGACATAGAGTCCTGCCCCTAGAAGGACCTAGGCTGGGGCCTAACACTGAGGGTATAATAAACACATAGATTTGAGGCATTACCCTTTCAAAGAACACTTTTGGAAGAGAGAGATAAGATATAATCCAACCACATATTACTATAAGCACAATATAAAAGAAAATAAATTGAATATATTTAATATCATTAAAAACAAATACAACACAAAAGGAAAAGCTGAATGTACCAAAAGAAAGTAAAAACACAGTGACCAAGATGCTTGAAAAGATCCTGATAAACCTACAAGCTAGTAGTAACCAACTTGATCTCCAACCTACTCTAAGTGACCTAAAATTCAGTTTTTATTACATAGGTTGAGTGTATTATTATACTTATTAGGATCCGCCCGAGAGCCTCTCTTGAAAACATAAATAATGGATGATAAATCATAGTGAATGACAAGTGAATCAAACTCATCACATAAACACGTATAAAAATTTCAAATATCATAATAGAAACTCTAACAAAGTATCAAATTCAATAGTATATAATATAATAATGAATATTAAGGGTACTCAACTACTATTTCCCCACCGGTTTGCTTCTTTTCCCCAATGTCGCATGTCTTGAGAATCTCTCTCCATAATGGGTAGGATAGAGAACACCATTGTAAGCACCTCGTGCAAAATAGAGGCTTGCCCACAGACAAAAGGGTGAAGCACCACACCATCCACACATACAAAATTATCTAGGTAATTTCTAATAGCCACTACTTCTTTCATAACATGTATCATACATTTATTATTATACCTCAATCCGTCACAGCCCATACGTGGTGCATGGATCCACAATCCATAATAGCCTATACATGTTATAGCTATAGTATTTCATAGGGAACTATATCCGGAATGTATGTTTTTGAAATAAACACAAGCCATTATATCCCTCTACAAACATATATGGGGAAAAGGAACAGTTGTGCATACTAACACTAGTAATATAGAAGAGAATAGATATGATTAAATAGGGTAAGTTAGTCATCCATCCTCCCATTGGGATAGTTAGGAAAAATTACCCCTTAGGGATAAGAATCCCTGAGGTGTTAATCACCCTAAATTAAAGGGTGGGGTAGCATATAGAAACACAAAATGTACATGATATAACATAACTCAGAATCACACTATAGGAAAAACCTAGTGTTAGACACAACTTCATTTAACGTCTCTCGAACTCTTGGATGCCACTACTATGAGTTGATATTCAATAAGTATCAAACCATTTAAAGAGATTTATTAATTATCATATCCATTTTAATCAGTTTTAAATTGCATTAGTTAATTCTTTAACAATTGGTTGAACATTAAAATTTTCCACATTACATCTCATTAGCATTACATCCAAGATATATGCCCTCCAGGCATGACAAAACTGATTCTCTTATTCCTAAATAGTATTTCGTCAGTATTTCATCCTTGTAATCACCAACCCCATGGGTTCAACATCATTTATCCAATCATTTATTAACTAAATTATCATGTTACTATAATAAAAGGTATTCCAAGAAAACATTCTAAGATAAAAAATGCAAGGGAATCATCATGGTGAGTAGGTGAAATTCCCATGAATTCTTTTTCACCTATAGTAGGAGTGTATACCCATCCTTCCTCGAAAATATAAACATGAAAAGAAAGTTGTAGACCCTGCATGTCTTCATATCATTTTCATGGAGGTTAAGAAATACCAACTACCTCTTGTAGTGTGGAATGTATATAATATAATTAAACAATAGATTCCACAACCATCACAACCATCACACCCTTCATATCAATGGGTAAGCCCATATTCAACTCATTTCATCGTCCTCACAGTCCTCTCTAACACCCATATGCATAAAATATTGCATCTTGCAACTCAAGGTATCAACTGTTGCCACCAACTCCACTGGGCCCCCTACCCCCACATACCACAATAACATTCAAGGATCATCCATCCAATTCTTACACTATAACACAAGAAATATTTAACAAACAACATAGAAACTGGTCAATTGTCCCTAAATAAGGCACTCAACATTCACACACACGATCATTCATAACACTAAAGAATAATGTGCATGGCATTTACATGTAAATGGGTAGGTTGAAACCCTGAAAGTAATTATCATTATAACACAATCAGTTCCTTATTCCATTTGAATTAACTATTTAACTTAAACATGAATAACTACATCCACTTGATTATCATCAACGCTCAACAAAAACAACCGGATAAATTAATCATGTCAATTTATTTTTATCTAATTAATATTCAATTTATCGAAGTATAAATTCTTTATCAATTTCTATTATGAAAAAAATTCTAAACAATAAGAGAATATATATAATTATATTTATCAAATAAAGAGGAAACAACATAACTATTCATTTGATACCAATTCATTAATTTGTTTTAAATATTTATTTCATAAATTTCACTGTGATATAGTGGGATAAATATTGATAAATATATGACTGCACATAAATGGAATAGATAATCCATCAATCCCCTATCTTAAAAGGATTCATCCATTCTTTTCTCAAGAATGGGCTGACACAGCATATCATGATATCATCTCCTATAACCACTAAACCCACCCAATGATTCCACCGCACAACCACTCCAACCGACACCTAGAAAAGATCCATTAGAAACATGAATATCACAAACCATCACATGAAAAGGGTAAATTGCAGGAAAAATCAAGGAACCCAAAAGACGGTGGTAGAACATACCTTATATCGAATACATATTGACACAACCTGATTGCCCCAAAATATGGGGTGTAGAAGCAATATGAAAAAACATTGAGGAAAAAAGATCCATGGATAGAAGTTTGACTAAATGACTATTATTGGAATAAAGTGTTGGATATCTTGTACCAGGTCAGAACAACATGGATGAAAAAGGTAGAAGGTATATTAATTATTTAAAAATATTAATAGTGTAGCTGATTAGATTTTGTTTACATTTTCTATTAGTGAAATATCTTTTAAAGATCCCATAGTTTGACTGCGTAAAAACACTTAGACCTATAGTAAAATTTTGATATGAGTAATGTGATTTGAATTAGTGTTAAATCATAAAAAATAGTGATTTGAATGCATTTTTTATCAAATTTAATTTAAAGGGGTAGAACTAGGGGATGTTAGACACATTGTTCACCCACCGTTCTGGAAACGTTGTACGCCTACCGAATGATAACCCACCAATGGATGATCTACCAATAGATGACCTACCGAAAGATGACCTAATGACAGTATATGAACTGGTCGATGACCTAGTGATAGATGGCCTACAGATAGATGAACTAACGGTATATGTCATGTAGAAGACACTATTCACATCCTGAAAACAATGTTTGCATTGCTAGAAATTTGGAAAAGTGTTACAAATAAGTCGCCATGACCTCCCAAAACACCGCAAACACTATAATTTTACAATGCGAGGGACCAAAAAGGTCCAAGCCATTACATGTTTTACCAATATTCAAAAAATGATAAAATTATTAACATAAAGCTTCTATTTAATACAATTTTTTAATTATTAATAATATCAACATTATACTAAAATGGGGAATTCCACATGACATAATGTTCATCCCCAAATTTACATAAACTAGAGACTGGTATACAGGGAATATATTAATAATTGGGAAATGATTATCCCTTTAATAAAATAATGATAAATAAATAAAAATATTAAAAATATATATACAATGACTATAAATTCACATAAATCATACATACTGAATATAAAAATATGTAAATATGAATTTTGTTTTATCTAGTCATATAATACAAATGAAAATAATATTAATGAGATATGGATTTTAAAACTACACTAAATTTACAAACAAAATAAAGATATGATCTTTCATAAAAATGTTTTCATAACCCTCCTCATTTAGTTATCACAATAGTCTTCTCTAGTTTATATAACCCATCAACATTTTAGATATCCCTTTCACATATATGCACTTCGTGGGAAAAAAATTTGGTACAAGATATGTGTATATAATGTTTTTGACTATAACATGTTAAAAACAATTTGGATATAATCATATCTTGTGAATTAAGATTACACAAATGTAATTGTAATATTTTATATCTTTAAGATTTCAGTAATATAAAATGTATAAAAAATTATACCGTATTATCATATTATTACAAAGAATCCAAATTTTTTAGTATTACTTACATTGGTAATTTTTAGAATGTTGTAATAATAATATGTATAATATAAGTATTTAATGTTCATGAAATAGCATAGAAAAAGGATATAACAAATCAATAACATACCAAAAATCATTGAATCATATCTTATCAATGGAATAACATAGTTCTTAACATTATCCATTATCCTTAGAATAACGTAGCTCGTAGAAATTCATTATTTTTCCGTGGAATAATTTAGATATTTTAGATAATGTGTACTCAAAATAATGTATAAATACGAAATTTTATCATTTATTTTAATCAAATTTTATCTTATATTATTCATACTATAATTAAATCACATCATATGAAATAATTCACATCACTAATAAAATTAATTAGTAATATCAATCTTAATATATCAAAATTTAGTACATAAACCTCCACTATGCACTACATAAATTCATTAATGGGTTAGGAAATGGAAATTAATTAGAAAATTAAATGATTTTATAAATAATACTAATGATAGTTTTATTCTACTTCCATTTAGTATTATGTAATAGCCTTACTTTAAATATATTTAATCATATATTACATTTTGACATATTCATTTTGAATTATACATTCATTATTCTCATTTTTTATATTTTCCAAAAACAAATTACTTGATAAAAATAATAAATAAGATGATAGGTTTGAGTCCACATAACCAAATATTAATAGAATATATTTTTCCAAAATGAAAACCAATCTAATGAAAACTAAAAAAAGTTTAAATCAAAATTTTACCATTCAATCCTTAATGGTGCCTTCCTCTTAAATTTTCATCTACATGCATGGAATCCTTCCACCTCAATGAAAGAACCCCATTATCCTCTAGTTTGGCTTCGATATAATTCCATATTTCGGAGTCAGATAACATTTTTATTCATCTCCTTTGATCCATCTTATGTATTGATTCATTCCTATTCCTTTTATCATTTAACTCATCATGTGGAATTTCAAATCTATGCAAGAAAATTTTCCCTACATTACTCTATTCATTAATCTCTCATATTTCTACAGTTATAACATACTATAATGGACAATAATGTATGAGGAGTCTATCATACATCTAATATTGGTGCTTTAAACCTTATCTATTAAATTATTTATGTTTATAACTCATGTTATACTGCCTCTCATAAGACCCTCCATGCATTAGTTCTAAAATTTTAAAAACATTAAATTAAGTTATATAAATCAAATTTTCATATTCTATATATCATTTGACATGGTTTTTGGTCATATACATTAACACATACCACTCCATGAGGTGAGTTTTTTTGAATTCCTAGGATTATTCCACAATATTGGTTGTGTTGGGAATTTAACCCATGAGTGGAAGGTGTACATGAAATGAATGTGAATGATAAGGGTGAATACCTATTTTCCCATGTATATTTATACGTAAAATGAAATAAATGGAAATTTTATATGAGATTAATGATATATTATCTTATGAATACATCGGTAAATGTCAGATAGGGTGAAAATGATAATAACATGGACCCTATTTTTATCACATGGATTTGATTTCAATAATGAAACCAATGTGATAAATTAAATTAACAAAGGGAATGAACACCAACATGAGACCTTTACCACAATATAAAAATTTTAATGATAATTACATTTTTATGGAAATGAAGATTAATTTATTTTCAATGACATTGGTTATTACATAAAACAAATCTTTCTTATACCTCCTTGAAAATACTCTTTTGGATCCACAATGTTCTATATAGAGTATTCTTTGTATGAGATATGTTTACTCTAAGTGATTTCCTTGGTCAATGGAATTGGGAATCTAGCTCATGTTGTTCTATAATATAATAATTTTTTGATGGATGGGATTTGGAGACATGGAGATGATGCCTGGGTTAATGGCCATGGGTCGTGGCATATGCAGTTTAGACCCTTGATATACTCAGCAACAAACATATCCAATTCTTTAGTCATATCTATAGTTTTCAAATATTTAATAACATACTATCACAAAAACTAGGAGTATATTGGGTTGTTTCACCTTACTATTTATATAATTACTCATGTTATATCTACACACCTTTACACTTCATATTTAGTGAGAATATTTTTTATAAACATCGTTGGTGGTTGCCTAAAGATTATATATCACACTCTATTTGGAACATAAATTGATATCCTTAAAGACATTGTGGATATGTGTAGGGATAAGGGAATGAGCCAATCTTTGGACATATGATTTTATGATGTAGGGTGGAATGTGGGAGTAGTGGACTGAGCTTTTGGTCATGAATATATTAGAGAGAGATTTTGTCCTTTCTATGATATTTTACCGCATGTTGTATTTACATGAATATATATTCCTTCAATAAACATTTTTTATAAAATATATTCATGAAATAATTAATTACGTTGTAGTGGATAGGGGTTTTTTTATTATTTATTCTATTAAAAATAATGGGGTTATATATTATTATTTGGATGTTTACTTACACTATTCCATTATAACTTCTTTTGGTAATTTATACATTGTATTACCACTGTGTTTCACTCTGATCATGAGGGTATAGTATCTCTACTGTTCAATTCAGTATCCTCATTCATATAGGGAGTCACTCATGAGGCTATGTGGCTAACTAGGTTCTTTTATATTGTGTGAACAGTGTCTAGGGTGTAAGACAATTGTATCCAAGATGACTCATCCTTTTTTATACTATTTCGATCTTATTTACATGAGACCATGAATATGATATGATATGGTAATGATCCATTTCAGGGGATTAACTAAACCACATGCATGAAAGTGTAAAATTTCATGGGAGGGGACATGATTTTCTTGTTTTTTCTTTAGTTTTCCTAATTTCACCATTTTTTGACTCACATGATATGTGGAATTTTTTTCTATAGAAATTTTTATAACCATGGATTATATGCCATAGGTGTTTTATCTCGTGAATCATTATAGGTGTGTAAAAATTCACATGTATTGTATATACCATTCCTTAGGTATATTTATTATTGACTGATCAAATAGAATATGGTAGTCACATGATTTCCATGTGGAAATTATACTTACGTTTTCGGAAAAAAGAATAAATAATTTGTTATTTAACATTTACGCATCAACTAACATGGTGTTTTCATATATAGCATAATGGAATAACATAAATTATCTAATTAGTTTTGGTTTGAGCCTTCAAATATTTGTTACTAGGGTTGAAACATTTTTGGGAGAAATTAAATGGTTGTCTATTAAAATTTAAAGAATATCAAGGTCTCTATAAATTAGGATTATTGATCCATATAAATGATCAATTATAAAGGACTTATTTTCATTCCAAGATGTGAAAATTGAAATTTATAATGGCTATAAATTTATAAATTGGTAATGGTAAATAATATAACTATAATGTGATTTGTATATATGCAAACTATTGATTAAAAATTCTAAAATGAATTGATCTCTATAAAATGGTGGTGTTAATTGGAAAATAATGGGTGATTTACACTATAACATGAAATTATAACTCTGCATACTAGAGCCCCAAATTCTGAAAAAAATAATTTACCCTTTTCATGACCATATATGTGGGAAGTATGGAGTTTCTCTTATAACCTTTATTGTAACACCCGAGATTTTTATGAGTAATATTTTGTTTTTATATATCATCAAAGGAATATTTCACTACATACTAGCTTGGCTTACTTAATACTCAATCGCGACCTTCCTCGATAGCATCCGTCGTACGCAATACCGAGTTTCACTAAACAACGATATGCTATTAAAATATTATTAAAACTAGCCGTTATGAATAGTAATAACCACTTTTTAAAATTTTATAAATTTTATTTTTCAAAATGGACTTCATTTTTGGATTCGGAATACCGAAATTATCCTAGGGTGAAATTTTGGTATTTTTCGGAAAACTTTCAATTTTTGATGAATAGTGAAACCACTAAGTGGAAGGTTAAAATTTGAATTTTGCATAAAACATAATTTTACCGCTTCTGTGAATGGAATTTAGAAAATCCTACAGACACGGTTGATATCAGTATGTAAAATGTGGTTCAATGAGATACAAATAATTTTTTGGTGAATAGTAACTTTTTACTCTTTTTACCGCGGTTAATAGTAAATAGGGTAACTAAGGATAAATATGATATTACTATTACCCTAACACATGTCCTAATTCTATTGGATAAGTTTAATTCGACCAAAAACAAACTTAGGAATAAAATATGACCATTTAGTCCCACTTGGATTAGATTAGGATATTTATTATTAATTTATTTAAAGAAGGGTTAAAATAGTTAAAATCAATGTTTAATAAGTAAATAATTTTTAATATAGGGTTATACATAAGATAAATTCGACTATAAATAATCATTATAAATCTAAAAAGATTTCAAACATAATTGTATTTTATTTATAATTTTTAGACATTAAATAATTAAATTTATTTATGACACAATGATGATGCAGTAATTATCTTATTTATGAAATATTGACATAATTGATGTTATAAACACCAAAATAAATGTAATTTGAGATTTTTTATGAATTAAACTAATTTTCTAGGTTACTATGATATATTAGTGTTTATTTAATCAACTTTGTTAGAACATATAATTCTGTTATGACTTTCACAAAAATCATATATCAAATAGTGTCAAAATTGACACAAAAAAGTTTTTAAATCAAATATTATATTATTAATTGTTATTTTATTCCTAAAAATCTAAGGTTCGGCCAAATGACTTAGATAAGGATATATATATTAATAATAAACAATTTGGGGTTCGTTTGGCTTGTTATAGTAAGTGTATTAACCATATAGTGAAAGAAAACAAAAAGACACGGTAAAAGTTAAATTATTTAACTTAGAGTTAAATCTAATTGATAAGGTTAAAATAAATCCCTAAACTTGTCTAAATCCTGTTGGTTGATATGATTTCGACCCATACCCACTTTATCATCTAAATAAGACCCTTTGTAACCATTATAAACCGATTTTGAGTTTAATATAAAATAATATTTTGAGATATTTCTAAGGTGCCCCTCTCCTCCCTTATAAAAGGGAACCTCCTCCCCCTCCTCCACACACCAATTTGAGCACTCATGCTCGGCCAACCCCTGCAATTTTCTCCTCTCCACTTCCCTAGAATAATCCTAGAGGTCCTGGTCTTCTTCAAAGACTAATCTTAGTTCCATAAGTGGAGGATTCAAAGAAGCGTTCCAAAGAAGAGGTAATATCCATTACCGATCTTTTCAATTTCTTTCCTCTTCAAATTCTTATTCTTTAGTTGTTTAATGATAAATTAATAACATCAATATTAATTCCATACTGATATGTTATTATAAATATGAAACAACCCTAATTCACCTTCTACCCATCCTACGGAAAAATGAAATCACCGCGCGTGCGTACATACGGAATACCGTCTCCACGCCATGGTGTAATCTATTTTCCACCATCACCTTAAAAGGATGGGTATAATGGTGTAATGAGTAACTATTTATGATTATTATAAAGTAATATTGATACTGAAATAATATATATATACTCCAATACAATTCCGCGATCATAGGAACGATATCATCACTCGTGCGTACGTACGGAATACCGTCTCCATGATGTGATGCAACTCGTTCTACATGATCATCATTACATTGTAATTATATAAATAAATTTAATGAATAAATATGATATATGTTACACTAATACCATTCTGGATATAAGTTATCTATAACCTTAAAAGAAGAATAAGAATTTATTCGGCAAAACACGCATAAGAACAAAAGGCAATAAAGACCCGAGTAACAAGTAACAATGAAATATTACTAACAAGAAGCTAAGAATATGACCATATATGATATCATATCAATATGTATGATTCTGGAATAAGTCAATAACATTATTTAAACCATTATACAGGAGCTTCGGACACGTACAAAGAAAATCGGAACTAAGGTAGGGGAAATATCACAATCTCATTTTTATCCGAGACTGATTATACTTTGGTATTTACTAGGGTGTATTTTATCATCCAAATCCATGTTTCATAAAATATGTAATATTATTTCCATCCACCTAAAATTGTTTAAATCCATTTTTACCCTTCGGTGAGTTTTTAGTTAAATAAATGAAAGGAAACTTTTTTCGTTTTTCGTACGAGGTACTTTTTGACTTTTCCGACAAAAGTACGAAGAATGTTTTTTTAACCTATACGACATGAATGGATTTCTAAAACTTTATTTCCAAGAATTTTCCTTACAAGTATTCAAGTTTATTTTTAATCAACTTCTTTTAGTTTAAAATTGTATGACATGTTAAGAAAGGAAAAGTGTTTTTGAAGTAGAAAGGATATTTTCCTCAAGAATGGTGTTCAAGTGTTTTATCAAAATTATTTTCCATCTAAGATAATAAAGAGTTCTGTTTTTATCCCTATTATTACATTGATTTGATTATGTTGTGAAAGAATTTTTTTTATGAATTCCTTTATCGTATATGAATTGTTTTATGATGTCATGATGTTTAAGATTCCCATTTTTATTACATGGGTTATGCAATGATGTATGGTATATGATTTTGTGGCACACATAATAATGGTATAATTATGAGATGGGTGGGACCTATATCTCCCTCCAATGCATTGGGTAAAGATTTTATATCTCATGAGATAGACATGGCTGGAACGGTAGGTTATACCGGTTTAGTGAAACGGGACTGGAACGAGGGTGACTCGGTTCAGAAAGGGACTTTGTCCACTAAGATAGTCTTGTCAATGAGTCATGACTAACAAGAAATAATTTTCCATGATTATGTGTGCATGGCACAAAGTTTCAAGTTTCATGTTATGATTATGGGGATCTCATTTTCACTTCTATGATTTGTTCCATGTTAAGATATTATGATCTCTTTTGCAGGTTATGATTTTCAAAAAGATATGATATGATTTTTATTTCCTTTATTTTCCCTTGCTGAGCATTTGAGCTCACCCTTTTATGTTTTCTTTTCCCCAGGTCAGGAAGATGGATATTAAGTAGAATATGCTAAAAGGGACCCTAGATATGATGAAATAAATGGGAGACACTGTAGAGGATTTATGTACCAGTTGTTTATGTTTCCCATTTTCTAAAGACACTATACCTATACGGTCCTTTGTGGTTTTGTCATTTGTTGTAATAAGTGTGCTTCAATTTTGAAGTATTAACAATGTATGTAAATTATGGGTCGTTATAGTTGGTATCAGAGTAAAGGTATAGTCAACCTTTTGAAACTTGGATGTGAAAGCCTTAGTAAGAACCCTAAGGATAAGTCTAATCAATCTTAGGGTTTTAGAAATGGCCATGAATACCCTAGGATAAAACCTTAAGTGTGAAATTTTATCCTTGATTATGTGGTTTTCCTATTATAATTAGTGTTGCTCACACTATTCTTCTTGGTTTTAGTCAATGGCTGGAACCCGAAGGAACCGTGTTAATGAGGAATGTGATGGGCAATGCAATGATTGTCCCCCTGAGCAACCAAACGATATGGGATCTGGAATGAAAAATCTTGTAGCCATGATCACACAACATTCTCAAGCTATGAATCATGCTGGACTTCCAAACGAGCAAAGGAAGGAGCAACATTCTGTTGAACCTTCATGAGGCAGCGTCCACCTTCATTCAGTGGGTCTACTGATCCCTTAGTTGCTGAACAATGGATTAGTACTACTGAAAAGATATTTTCAGTTCTTCAATGTTCTGAACATGATAAATTCATCCTATCAGTGTATCGTTTGGAAGGAGATGTTGATCAATGGTGGAATCTTATTAAGAATACGAGGCAAAGGGATGAAATTGAGTCTATGGAATGGGACGAGTTCAAGAACTTATTTTTCAATAAGTACTTTCCTCGTATTCTCTGAACAAAGATGGAGAAAGAGTTTCTTGAACTGAAGCAAAGGGATGATGAATCTGTTGGTACCTATGAAGCAAATTTTACAAGACTTCCAAGGTACGCTTCTGGTATTATTATCCAAACCGAGAGTAAGATCGATCGATTCTTTAGTGGCATAAAACCAAGTCTTCGAAGGGAGTTAGCCGTAAGGGACTTCAATAGCTACGAGGAAATCGTTCGATGTGCTCTCAAAGTCGATATGGAGATTGGAGTAACCCATCAGTCACATGGGTTTGATAAGAAGAGGAAGATGTAATTCAAAGGAAAATCTAAAGAGCACACTGAAAAGAATATGAGCTTTCCCTTATGCTAAAAGTGTGGAAAGAAACATGGAGGGAGTTGTCTTAAAGGGACATGTAAATGTTTCAAATGTGGAAAGGAAGGTCATCGGTCATTTTAATGTCGCGATAATAGGAAGAAGATGTCTAATGATGCAAACAAAGGAAGGGATACACAGAATGAACCTACTACACTTCAATATTTCAAGTGCAAGGAGATGGGGCATTATGCCAATCAATGCCCAAATCCAAGGGTTGATGATGATGGTCGATGTCAATAAAATCTTATGGCTAAAGACAAAGTAAAGTAACATGAAATTTCTATCAGCGATGTGGAGTACGATAACAAAGTGGTGAAAGGTACACTTACCATCCACTCTAAACTAGCAAATGTTTTATTTGATTCTGGATCCACCCACTCTTTTATTTCTGAAAAATTTTCTAAGGGTATCACCGTATTACCTCAACAATTAGATGTTGAGTTAGCTGTGACAACACCTAATGGCACAACAGTCGCATCAAAAGTTTATAATTCTTCTCCGATCGAAGTTTGTGGGAATGTGCTTCCTGCAAATCTTGTGATCCATCCTTTAGTGGAATTTTATGTGATTCTTGGCATGGATTGGCTTTCTCTACATGGAGCTCATATCAATTGCCAAAGAAGGGAAGTCACATTTCATATTCCAGATCAATCTACGATCGTCTTTCGATGCAAGGATGAACATAACCTTCCAGTGGAAATTTCATCCATCTTATGGGTCTTGATTCCACTAAATGAAGGTTATTTATCTCAAATGGTTGGTGAGAAACTTACGATTAAGAATATTCCCATCGTACGAGAGTTTGATGATATCTTTCCAGAGGAATTACCGGGTCTTCCACCAAATCGTGAAGTTGAGTTTTCAATAGAACTCGTACCAGGTGCTTGGCCTATTTCAAAGACACCTTATATAATGGCCCTAATTGAGTTGCAGGAATTGAAAAAGAAACTCCAATAGAATCTTGATAAGGGATTCATACGCCCTAGTGTGTCACCTTGGGGAGCACCTGTTCTATTTGTTAAGAAGAAATATGGATCAATGAGACTCTGCATTGATTATCGAGAACATAACAAGATCACTATCAAGAACAAATATCCTCTCCCACGCATTGATTACTTATTTGACCAACTACGCGGAGCTCAATACTTTTCCAAGATTGATCTTCGTTCAGGGTATCATCAATTAAGGGTCAAAAGGGAGGATATACCAATGACGACTTTCCGTACAAGGTATGGACACTATGAATTTATAGTGATGCCATTTGGTCTTACTAATGCCCCTGCTATCTTCATGGATCTAATGAATAGAGTCTTTAGAGACTATCTTGATCAATTTGTGGTAGTCTTTATAGACGATATTCTTGTCTATTCAAAGAGCAAGGAAGAGCATGAAGATCACTTGAGAATTATATTGAAGACCCTGAGAAAGGAGAAGCTTTATGCCAAATTTACCAAGTGTGAATTTTGGCTTCAAAAAGTTGCATTTTTTGGTCACATAATCTCAAAAGAGGGGATATCTGTGGATCCAGCAAAAACAGAGGTTATCAAAATATGGTCGAGACCAACAACAGTAACTGAGATCCGATGTTTTCTTGGTTTGGCTGGATATTATCGACGTTTTGTAAAAGATTTTTCATGATTATCTAATCCACTCACCATGTTGACTCGGAAAGGAGTTAAGATTGTTTGGACAGAGGAATGTGAATAGAATTTCAAGGAGTTGAAAAGAAGGTTATCCAGTGCATCTGTGCTCACACTGCCTTGTAGTGGAGAAAGGTTTGTGATCTATAGTGATGCATCCAAGAAGGGATTGGGGTGTGTTCTTATGAAAAATTATATGGTGATAGCTTATGCCTCACGACAGTTGAAAATCCATGAGCAAAATTACACAAAACATGATTTGGAGTTGGCTGTGGTAATCTTTGAATTATTGATTTATAGGCATTACCTTTATGGTGAAAGGTGTGATATTTATACTGATCATAAAAGTTTAAAGTATATTTTCACACAAAAGTAGTTTAATATGCATCAAAGAAGATGGTTGGAGCTGATTAAGGATTATGACTGCTCAATCCATTACCACCCTGGGAAAGCAAACAAGGTGGCAGATGCATTAAGTCGACAAGACCATGCTAGTTTATCCATGATGAGGATCACAAAAGATCCAATATTTATGGATTTACAAAGGATGGATCTTGGAATTATAATGGAAGAGGAAAAATCTTATCTTTCTCAAATGAATGTTCAACCATCTATAGATGTGAAGATTAAAGAGGCACAGAAAGAAGATGTAGAGTTACAAAAGAAGGTGAGAAATGTTCCTGAATTCATCCTTGATTGTGAGGGGTTAATAAAGTTCAGGAATCGGGTTTGTGTTCCTCCCATCCCCGAATTAAAGAAGGAGCTGCTGGATGAGGCTCATAGTTCTTCATTCTCTATTCATCCTGGAAGCACGAAGATGTATAGGGACCTGAAAGAGTACTTCTGGTGGGATGGCATGAAAAGAGATGTTTCTGAATATGTCTCTCGATGCTTGGTTTATCAACAAGTTAAAGTTGAGAGACAGAAGTCTAAGGAGATGTTACAACCATTACCCATACCTGAATGGAAATGGGAAAACATCACTATGGACTTTGTCACAGGACTTCCTAAAACATCCAAAGGCAATAATGCTATCTGGGTCATAGTTGATCGTCTTACAAAGTCTTCACACATCATTTCTATTCGAGAGGATTTCTCTCTAGATCATCTTTCCAGGATATATGTAAAGGAAGTGGTTAGATTGCATGGAGTACCACTTTCTATTATATCTGATCGGGATCCGAGATTTACCTCGAAGTTCTGGCGAAGTCTTCAGCATACTCTGGATACAGAGTTGAGTTTCAGCACTGCTTATCATCCCCAGACAGACGGTCAGTCTGAGAGAACAATTCAAACCCTAGAAGATATGTTGAGATCTTGCTCTATGGATTTCAAAGGAGGTTGGGATCAACATCTACCTTTGGTGGAATTTTCTTATAATAATAGCTTTCACTCCAGTATTCAGATGGATCCTTATGAAGCTCTCTATGGAAAGAAATGCAGGACTCCAACTTGTTGGGATGAATTTGGGGAAAGAAAGCTATTAGGACCTAATCTCGTTGATGAAAAGGCAGAAAAGGTCAGATCTATTCAAAAACACATAAGAGCAGCTCAGAGTCGACAGAAAAGTTATGCCGACAACCGAAGAAAATACCTAGAGTTTGAAGTGGGTGATAAAGTGTTCTTATGAATATCTCCCTGGAAGAGGGTTATGAGATTTGGAAAGAAGGGGAAGTTGAGCCCTAGATATATCGGTCCTTTCGAAATACTGGATCGTGTTGGAAAGGTAGCTTACCGATTGGCGCTTCCACCGAATCTCTCTCAAGGTCACGATGTGTTCCATGTATCTCTCCTGAGAAAGTACATACCTGATCCTTCACATGTACTCAGCTCAGAAGTTGTACCGCTAGAGCAAGATCTCTCTTATGAAGAACAACCGATAGAGATTTTGGATCGTAGAGAAAAAGTCCTACGAAACAAGACCACTCGATTGGTGAAAGTTTTATGGAGGAACCACCAATTAGAAGAAGCTACATGGGATCTTGAGGATATGATGAGGGAGAAGTATCCTCATCTGTTTGTTACAAAGTGACGAATTTCGAGGGAGAAATTCTTTTTAAGGGGGGGTAGAATGTATCACCCGAGATTTTTATGAGTAATACTTTGTTTTTATATATCATCAAAGGAATCTTTCACTTCATACTAGCTTGGCTTACTTTATACGCAATCACGACCTTCCTCGATAGCTTGCGTCGTACGCAATACCGAGTTTCAGTAAACAACGATATGCTATTAAAATATTATTAACACTAGCAGTTATGAATAGTAATAACCACTTTTTGAATATTTATAAATTTTATTTTTCAAAATGGAATTCATTTTTTGATTCGGAATACTGAAATTATCCTGGGGTAAAATTTTGGTATTTTTCTGAAAACATTCAACTTTAGATGAATAGTGAAACCACTAAGTGGAAGGTTAAAAACTGAATTTTGCATAAAACATAATTTTACCGCTTCTGTGAATGGAATTTAGAAAATCCAACAGACACGGTTGATATCAGTAAGTAAAATGTGGTTCAATGAGATAAAAATAATTTTTTTGGTGAATAGTAACTTTTTACTCTTTTTACCGCGGTTAATAGTAAATAGGGTAACTAAGGATAAATATGATATTACTATTACCCTAACACATGTCCTAATTATATTGGATAAGTTTAATTCGACCAAAAACAAACTTAGGAATAAAATATGACCATTTAGGCCCACTTGGATTAGATTAGGACATTTATTATTAATTTATTTAAAGAAGGGTTAAAATAGTTAAAATCAAAGTTTAATAAGTAATTAATCTTTAATATAGGGTTATACTTAAGATAAATTCAACTATAAATATTCATTAGAAAGATAAAAAGATTTCCTACATAATGGTATTTTATTTATAATTTTTAGACATTAAATAATTAAATTTATTTATGACACAATGATGATGCAGTAATTATATTATTTATGAAATATTGACATAATTGATGTTATAAACACCAAAATAAATGTAATTTGAGATTTTTTATGAATTCCACTAATTTTATAGGTTACTATGATATATTAGTGTTGATTTAATAATATTTTTTCGAACATATAATTCTGTTATGACTTTCACAAAAATCATATATCAAATAGTGTCAAAATTGACACAAAATAGTTTTTAAATCAAATATTATATTATTAATTGTAATTTTATTCCTAAAAATCTAAGGTTAGGACAAATGACTTAGATAAGGATATATATATTAATAATAAACAATTTGGGGTTCGTTTGGCATGTTATAGTAAGTGTATTAACCATATAGTGAATGAAAACAAAAAGACACGGTAAAAGATAAATTATTTAACTTAGAGTTAAATCTAATTGATAAGGTTAAAATAATACCCTAAACTTGTCTAACTCATATTGGTTGATAGTATTTCGACCCATCCCCACTTTAGCTTCGAAATAAGACCCTTTGGAACCATTATAAACCGATTTTGATTTTAATATAAAATAATATTTTGAGATATTCCTAAGGTGCCCCTCTCCTCCCTTATAAAAGGGCACCTCCTCCCCCTCCTCCACACACCAATTTGAGCCCTCAAGCCCGACCAAATCCTGAAATTTTATCCTCTTCACTTCCCTAGAATAATCCTAGAGTTCCTGGTCTTCTTCAAAGACTAATCTTAGTTCCCTAAGTGGAGGATTCAAAGAAGCGTTCCAAAGAAGAGGTAATATCCATTACCGATCTTTTCAATTTCTTTCATATTCAACTTCTTCTTCGTTAGTTGTTTAATGATAAAGTAATAACATCAGTATTACTTAAATACTAATATGTTATTATAAATATGAAACAACCCTAATTCACCTTCTACCCATCCTACGGAAAAATGAAATCACCGCGCGTGCGTACGTACGGAATACCGTCTCCACGCCGTGGTGTAATCTATTTTCCACCATCACCTTACAATGATGGGTATAATGGTGTAATGAGTAACTATTTATGATTATTATAAATTAATATTGATACTGAAATAATATATATATACTCCAATACAATTCCGCGATCATAGGAACGATATCATCACTCATGCGTACATACGGAATACCGTCTCCACGATGTGATGAGACTCGTTCTACATGATCATCATTACATAGTAATTATATAAATGAATTGAATGAATAAATATGATATATGTTACACTAATACCATTCTGGATATAAGGTATATATAACCTTAAAAGAAGAATAAGAATTTATTCGGCAAAACACGCATAAGAACAAAAGGCAATAAAGACCCGAGTAACAAGTAACAATGAAATATTACTAACAAGAAGCTAAGAATATGACCATATATCATATCATATCAATATGTATGATTCTGGAATAAGTCAATAACATTATTTAAACCATTATACAGGAGCTTCGGACACGTACAAAGCAAATCGGACCTAAGGTAAGGGAAAATATCACAATCTCATTTTTATCCGAGATTGTTTATACTTTGGTATTTACTGGGGTGTATTTTATCATCCACATCCATGTTTCATAAATATGTAATATTATTTCCATCCACCTACAATTGTTTAAATCCATTTTTACCCTTCGGTGAGTTTTTAGTTAATGAAATGAAAGGAATCTTTTTTCGTTTTTCGTACGAGGTACTTTTTGACTTTTCCGACAAAAGTACGAAGAGTGTTTTTTTTAACCTATACGGCATGAATGGATTTCTAAAACATTATTTCCAAGAAGTTTACGTACAATTATTCAAGTTTATTTTTAATCAACTTCTTTTAGTTTAAAATTTTATGACATGTTAAGAAAGGAAAAGTGTTTTTGAAGTAGAAAGGATATTTTCCTCAAGAATGGAGTTCAAGTGTTTTATCAAAATTATTTTCCATCTAAGATAATAAAGGGTTCGGTTTTTATCCCTATTATTACATTGATTTGATTATGTTGTGAAGGAATTATTTTTATGAATTCTTTTATCGTATATGAATTGTTTTATGATGTCATGATGTTTAAGATTCCCATTTTTATTACATGGGTTATGCAATGATGTATGGTTTATGATTTTGTGGCACACATAAGAATGGTATCATTATGAGATTGGTGGGACCTATATCTCCCTCCAATGCATTGGGTAAAGATTTTATATCTCATGAGATAGACATGGCTGGAATGGTAGGTTATACCGGTTCAGTGAAACAGGACTGGAACGAGGGTGACTCGGTTCAGAAAGGGACTTTGTCCACTAAGATAGTCTTGGCAATGAGTCATGACTAACAAGAAATGATTTTCCATTATTATGTGTGCATTCCACAAAGTTTCAAGTTTCATGTTATGATTATGGGGTTCTCATTTTCACTTCTATGATTTTTTCCATGTTAAGTTATTATGATCTCTTTTGCAGGTTATGATTTTTAAAAAGATATGATATGATTTTTATTTCCTTTATTTTCCCTTGCTGAGCATTTCAGCTCACCCTTTTATGTTTTATTTTCCCCAGGTCAGGAAGATGGATATTAAGTAGAATATGCTAAAAGGGACCCTAGATATGATGAAATAAATGGGAGACACTGTAGAAGATTTATGAACCAGTTGTTTATGTTTCCCAATTTCTAAAGACACTATACCTATACAATTCTTTGTGGTTTTGTCATATGTTGTAATAAGTGTGCTTCAATTTTGATGTATTAACAATGTGTGTAAAGTATGGGTCGTTATATTTATGATCTTTTATATCACCATAACCTCTCTTTAAGAGTGGGAATATGGTTGTGAATTTTAAATATGAATTCTTTTACATATACTATTAATTAAACTATGATCTTTTTTATATAAAATCACTTTCTAATTTATGTTCATTGACTTTTAGAGAAATTACAAAATGAAGAACTCAAGTCTTACACCAAGATAGTAGCAATGACCATGCTCGAGTCATGTTGGACCCCAAACTGCTAATTGTATGCCCTATAGTAACATTTGTTTAACCTCCCTATATAGCTGACATGATAATCAATATATAATTTCACGATCAATTTATCACGCATGAAGACAATGTAGGTAGTCCAACTATCATCCCATAGTAATTAAGAGTTGATTTGATAGTTTTAGCAGTATTATCCACCTACATTTTTAGTGGATGGTGTTTTTTATGTTTCTCAGACATGTCTAGAAGTAATGTTATCTATATATTATCATCTAGAGACGCATCAAGAGACGAGGGTAATGATTTATGTGTATATTATTATGGGGTCATCCAAGAGATGGTGGGATGTTTTCTAATAGGTTGTCCAATATTATGTTATGGTCTCAAAGGAATTATTGACATCCATCTATGATGTTTTATTTATGTATACATTATAAACTAATCGAGAAAAGTATTTATACACTAATATTTGGGAATATTTCGCTCATGGATTACTCTAATAATTTCACGGGGCATTAGAATTTTATTCATGCACAGCTTTTAGATGAGTTGTTCATATCTATATTTATTAATGATATGATCATTTATCGTATCTGGACTTAGGAGATGATGTTCTATTTGATAACTTTTATTGTAATACTATACTAGGTTTCTATCATTTATTATTGACCTTTGAGAAGATGACAGTGTGGGACATGGAATATTAGTGCCCCTAAAAATAGTAGTCATCTAGTGGTAGAAAATATCAATTTTATAAATCAATAAAAAATTTAAATAGTTAGTGTGAGACTCTAGATTGCCACACAATGAGTAATCAATGTGGGAAGTACTGTCATATGATTCCCTAGTTATATATATTCTTGTTGATTGATGATGATATATATTGATGGTCTATCATCTGGGGTTTCCTATGACCTTTAGTCGTATATATAATGGGAGTGGATAAATTCCAAAATTGCATTCAGGATAAGGATTAATAGCTTTTCATTAGGTATGAAAATATATTACAACCTATAATTTAGTCTGATGAGGTTTCCATATCAATAGGAACTAGACATAATCTATATAGCACTATTTGAGTAGACACAGTGTGTTAATTATTTCAATAAAAACTCTAAATATTTAAGGGTTCTCAAGCATGAAAGTGTGAGAACTAGTTCTGTTTTGACTGATTTTCAATCTGTTAATATTACATGCGATTCTAGTAATTCCTCACTTTCTATGAATTTTTTTTATTCTTTAAATATCTACACAATAAGAGGATCCAGTGGAAAAATGTTGTTGATATTTCTGAGAATATGTTGAATAGGTGGGTTTTAATAGATGACTTCAATACTGTCTTCAGGCCTGAAGAAAAAACCCGTGATAACTATTTATTTCCTTAGCTTATAACATTTCATCTTGTATTGATAAGTGTGGTATTACTATGGTACCACATTCTGGAGCATAATTTACTTATAGTCGATACACTATTAATTGGAGGTAGGAAAGTAAATTAGAAAGATGCTTTGTACAAGTGGATGATAGGAATGTGGAGAATGATTTTTCTAGGATAACAATTTTGTGATTGAATTTTATGCTCAATCCATTCATGTTGATTTTTTTTCGAACTTTTAGGTCAGTACCTCCTCCCGTAATGTTCAATAATGCTTGTCTTTTTTTCTAGGCTATAGAGAAATTGTCCTGGATGCTTGGGAAAATGAATAAATTGGTATCCCTTCTCATATTATTTGCTACAAATTAAAGATAGTCACGGAAAGGCTGAATAAATGGAGAAAATAGTACTTTACATCCATTAATGAGGACATTAGGGAGGCTGAAACTATTCTATCAAACTGTCAAAAAAATAACCTACCTTAGGACTTTCCAACGCAGTATGATATTCACGCTGCATCATATCAAGACAAGATTTTTGGACCGGAAAGAAAAATTTCCACATAATCTGTTTAATGTTATACGATCGAACGATGGAGATAGAAACACAATGATATTACACTACATGAATATGGAGAAAAATATAAGAGAATTATTCAAGCCCTTAATATTGAGGGAAATTTCATATTATATGAGAATTATATTGAAAAATATTCCATAAATTAATTTGAAAATATTTACTCAGATCAAGGTGAGGATAACTATGTAATCATTATTCCATGTTTTGATCCTTTAATTGTAATTAATCAAAATAGAAATATTGTTGTTATATGAAAATAAAATAAGTTACATGATTCCCTCTTCTTTTTGAATATTGATAGTGTGGTAGGCCTCGATGCCTTTAAAAATAAATTCATCATGTTCTATTAGGATATTGTTCATCTCGAGGAAACAAATGTTGTCAATGATTTTTTTGGATCATCTTATATGCCTTTTTGAATGCATTCTAAATTCATTTTATTAATCCCCAAGAAATAAAAATCCATTTAAATTAATGATTTAAAACTATTTTTTATTAGTAACACAATACTAAAATTGATTAGCAAGATCATAACCCATCGATTGAGTGGTATCACAATGGTATTTATCTCTATCAATCAATATAGATTTTTTCTAGAATTAAATATTCAGAACTATCTCTTTACTACATTTGAGTGTTTCAATTCCCTGAGAAGAAAGGGAAGGGATTGTAACATGGAATTGAATATTTATATCTCCAAATCTTTTGACTCCATCAGATGGAGATTTCTTTTCACCATTTTCAAAATGAACAGGTTCTCAAAAAAGTTCATTGACCTTATTTTCCACATCCTTAGAAGTTACAGACTTTCCATTATTGTCAATGTATCTCCTAATGTCATTTTTCAATTCTCAAGAGGGTTCAGGCAAGTCGAACCCCTCTCTTCTATGTTTTTTTTCTATTTCCAAAGATTACTTAAGCTAGTTCCTTGCCGATCTTGCTAATTTTGGATGGTATTAGTGGATTAATATTGGGTAAGAACTCTATCCCCCTCACTCCTTTTTTATGTTGATGATATTAAACTCATTGGGAGGTTAGATAAAGAAACCATATCATGATTTAGAGTCATTTTTCACACTAGAAAGAGGTTTCATGTTAGGTCATTAATTGGAGTAAATCATTTGTTATCTTTGGTGGAGGAATTATTACATCGAGGAAAAATAGATTTTCCTTGTAGATTGGTGTTAAAAGGGGATTACTACATTTTACATACCTTGTTGTTCCACTTTTATGGGAGATAATTAAAAGGCTTCATTTGGAAAATATTTCTCTAAAAATCAAAAATCAGTTAGAAAATTGTAAGGGAAAAACATGTCTCAGGTACGGAGGATATGTTTGGTCAATTTAGTGATCACATTGATGTTTCTTTATTCATATTCCCTATATAGATGGCCCAGAACCCGTATTAAAGAGATAAGTAGAATAATTAGAAACATGATTTGGACTGGCTCTATTCATGAGAGGAAACTGGTCACCACTGCATGGAATGACTACATCAAACCAATCCACATGGGTACATTGGGTGTCAAAGATATCTGATTATACAATGACACCTTGATCAACATATTCACTTGGAATTTAATTTCATAATCAGAATACACCATGGAATTCCTTAGAATTAGGTTTTTTGGGATTCTATATATTTTTTTTATAACTATCATTTCTCATCTGTCTGGATTTCCTTAAAGCATGCATATTCTGATTTTATGGTGCAATTTAAATGGGTTGTGTGTAAGAATTCCACTCTAAACATGTAGACTACTCCCTAGTTGTCTCGGCCCATTTTTGATGATATTGTAATCCCTACACTCCTATGAAAGACATACATTTTATATTTTCATAGTAATTCACTAACTAAAAGAATTCTTCCTAATCATATCAACATAGAAATGACAAGGTACTACTATAATGATTGTGACACACTGGTTTTGATGCCAAATTTGAATGGAATGTTCATTATGAAGGACTGTTATAGGTTACTGGGTGCTGTTTCTTTGGATCCCCCATCATGGGTTATATAATTTTATAAACCCTTTATACCCCTAGCATCTTAATTTCTCATCTAGAAAATCGAGAAAAATCATCTCCTTTTGCAGGCCATGTTACAGTGATCTGGAATGAACATGGTTGTGGTCTTCATGTTCTTCCTAGAGGCAGACGAAGCTCTTTATCATGATTTTGTTTCTTGAAAATTTGTTTCAAGGATGTGGAATTATGAGTAAGATATTTTTCAATGCTATCTATCCACTCTATCAGTTGAAGAGCTGCTGCAATCCACCTGTATGATCGAATGCAGTGATCGGGTCCATACTTTTCTCTTGATAGTCGCGACGTGTTTTTAGTCATTCATATAGAAGGAAAGTAATTCGTTGATTTTTAACAGTAGTGTTCCCTCATTTCATAATTGTGTACAATATATACATTGTTCAATCGAAACTGATTCTAAAAATCAAACTAGAACCATGAGGAAAGATTTTTCTGATCTTGTACTATTGAGGTTCCTTGTTGTTAATGGCAGGGCGAATAAAAAACTGATGATTAATTCCTCCTATATCTCTATGGTTGAAGGTAAATTTTAATTGGGTGGCTTCTGGTGCACCTATTCCTTCTGTATTTGGGGGAGTCTTCCACACTCATTGGGGTTTGTTAAATTATTTTTCTTCCACTTCATTGGAAATGGGTTTTCAATTGATGCGGATATTTGGGCTATGATAAAGGAAATCAATTATGTTGTCCATTATGGCTAGAATGGATTATGTGTCGAGTCAGACTCATCTGTCATAGTTAAAATCCGTAGAGATCTGTCAAGGAATGTTCCATGGAATATGTTACCTATTTTGGTTGTATGCCTTCATCTTGCAGACTCACTCTCACTTGAAGTTCAACACGATTATCGTGAGGCTAGTCAAGTTGTGGATTCTCTCTCCAAGAGGAAAGTTTCATAGTTTAGTTCGAGTTGGTATTTTGTTTTACCTATGTTTTTTAATAGCTTTTTTAAATCTTATTACAGTGGTGAGGTTTATAATCATCTTTGTAGAACACCTCTTTGATACCACATTGTGTACTTTATGCTTGTTTAATATATTTTCTTAGGAGATAACATTAATGCTTCCTGATCTTCTTGGAAAAATATATATCATGGTTAGGGTTCATCCAAGGTTTATATAGTGTTTTGGTAACTATAGAGTAGAGTTCTTGTCTATCTATGGGTCAAGGTAGAATTTTAATAAAATCTACCATAGTATCTTTATTATTTGACATTGGATCTTCCCAGTCCTTTATATCCATAGATATAATGGAATGTCTCTAGAATTATATTGTTTATTTATATGGGGAAATGATAATTGACAACACATTGGGCATCTGATCTAAATGTGTACTCTTGGGTAATGAGTTTCCTTTTTAGTAGGGAACTATTGTTTTCTATGGGACACTTTTTAAATTAGATGAATGGTTTTGTAATCATTATTGAGATGGTCTAGTTAGTTGTTTACAATAAATGTACTTATTTATACTGTTATACAATTTAATTTTGGCACCTAGAGGAAGGTATCTATACTCATAAAGGGGAATGATATATACATGCAAGTCGAGCTAGACCTAATATGTATGGACTCGGAGGAGAGATAACAAATAATGAGAACCTTTATTTGGATAATCATGTGGAATACGATAATTTTTTCCCTCTTGTAGTGGAATTTTTTTAGGGAAGTATTCTTTGAAGTCTTTTATCGATTACCTTTATAGAGTGGAGGAATATAATATTGTTATCATTCTATGACCAACACTAGTATCCATTACTCTATACAAGATGTATAATCCTATGTTATATGAGATCAAGAGGAAACTAGAGTACTTGGAAGATATGTTTTTTATATGGAAAAGTACTTCACTATGGTGGTTTCACATGTATTTAACTATTAATGGAGATATAAAACTTATAATCTGTTTTAATTGCTATAAATTTAACTGACTTATAGTTAAGATCTGATATCCTTTACCTCAAATAGATGACCACTTTTACCTTGTCATAAGATTTGTGTTTTTTCAAATATATATTTAAGGGGGATAAATATTCAAGTGTATGTTATACCATAAGATATAACATTAATAAAATTATATAATAGATATGTCTTGTATATGAATTTGGTCATTCCTTTCAATCTCACAGAGGAATTATTAGCTTTCATGGTTTTAGTGATTTATATTTCCCACCCATATATGGATTCATTTTTGGATGTCACCAGGGATAACATCATGGTTTTCACACAATATATTGATATCCTTTTGAGTAAACCAATATACAATAAGTTATTTACTAAGATTTCCAAATTTAACTGTGGGATCATCAAGCTTCACTTCATATCTCACATAATATCAGTATCTAAAGTATCAAGTATACCATATATGATGATATAGGTATTTTCCAGGGGAATCCCAAGAATTTCATTGACCAGTATATATTATTTGTGCTAACTATTTATTATAAATATTTTATAATGTATTTATAATTCCTAGAAACACCACATATAAGATTGACTTAGAATTGTTTTCTCTATATATGGATTGCAGGATCTGATAATGCATTTTAGGAGATGAATATGAGAATGAATGTAGCACTGATCTAGATTCTTCCACAACTATGATGAAGATATAACATTTAATATGATGAATATTAAATTAGTATGGGAGTAGTAATGATATAGGGAGATTACGTTTTGGCGTACGAGTCACATCATATGAGTCCTCATGGGTGGTATTATAAGATGAAAGATTTAGAGTTAGTAGTTGTGGTTAGGCAATGAATTATTGGAGACACAACTTTATTGGAGAGTGTATTGTGGTGTTCATGGACCAAAACAACCTAAAATACATGTTGAACACCTATGAATTGAATATCAGACCATGAATATCAGTTGAATTCCAGAATTCGTTTGATTTTTAGCTTCCTTATATTCCATGAAAGGGAAATGTCATTTATGATTATTTGAGCTAGAAGACTCAGACATAAGCAGTATAGAAGGATATAAGATAGTGTTAGTTATTTCATTCGTTTTCTAAGACGAATCTTAAGGTTTATAACTCTAATGGGAATCATTTTCATACATCTTTCATAGTAACATACTTACTAATGGATAGAGAGAATATGAGATAGATTTTAGACACTTAGGGATTGTTCCTAAGAGATATCATTACTGGTGAGGACCGATCAATTATTTTAGTCACTTATGGGGATAAGGTCTTGAAAATTCAAGGGTATGTCTGTGTTGCTATATCCATTCGAGAGGAATTAATTTAAGACACTCATGGATCATCTTTGTAAGCATATCACTATAGTACTATGATTTACGTGATTTACACTGCCAGTACGAGTGGTCAGTCATGAAGTGGTGGATAGATGGTTTTTTTAGGTGTTCTACCAAAAATCATATAATTTTGGACCACAAAAACACATCATGTATTTTATATCACAAAACATTACTATGTTAATATAGGATAAAAACACAATGAAATTTTTATAAGCATGCCAAGTTCCACTCAATGAAATTATGTAGTATGGTTTATTGTGTATATGTTAATGATTTTCTCCCATTTTATGATAATATGAGATCCCTTTTAAATGGATTATCTAGTGAGGATATATGTTAGGGAGATCATATTTCCCAATGTAATAAAATTTAAAATCATATTGGATAGAGAATCCTAATTCACATCATGGTTCTACAAAGGGTTCCTGGAGGCACTTGTCTCACAGGTACTGATAGGTATATCCTCTCACCGATAGACTAATACATAGTATGATTGTAAGATAATAGTGTTCTAAGATATGATCAGAGCATGAGTCGTTGATTTCATAGGTTCATGTTAGTAACAAAAATCTATAACTAATTTTTCTTATAATAGCTTATCTTGGGTGACTATATAAATAAATCATCATTAAGCATTATAAGGTAGTCCATACAGTTCTCCTTAGTTCTAGTTAGTGGAATGATGTGAAGAGATACTTGAAAATTGTCTAATTAAGAATACTTGAGAGTCGGTAAATCATATCAAGAATTATATGGATATAATTAAGTCTAATAATAACTCATATGTTATTTGTCCTAGATGACCTTTAGAGTTCATGGTTGAGAATAATATGTTTATATATGTCCCTCCAAGATTAAGGAATTTATGGATTTGAAGACAAGGAAAAATGACTCCTAGATTTCTTAGAAATGTTAAGATATTATATAGAATCATACTGGTAGTATATTATTTATAGCTATATTAGTGGTACCAAGATATGCACTATGTTTTTCATGTTTCATAGGCTCGTCATTATAATTCGCATCTATCTCGTTTTCTTCAGAATGATGATGTTGAATTGGAGATTGATTATTCTTCTAAATATTATCAAATTCATATCATAGATTGGATAATGATGGAACTTCCATGAATGGTAGTTTCTCTTGAATGGGTGTTATTTTTGGATGGCTGGGTATCAGATTTGAATTGGGAGTTGGAGGTCGATCTATATGATAAGTGGGTGGAATTTTTCTTAGATGATGCTTTACCAGCATTAAAAGGTAAATTCACGGATGGGATATTTTATGGAGGGGGAAAAATATACATTAATTATACAGAGTTATTAATTTATTAAATATATATTTAAAAAACTCATTTTACAAAAAATAAACATTCATAAGACATTAAGGAAATTTTTAGGATTGTTCGAGGTATTTCTAGAGACAGGAGATTTGATTTTTGGAAAAATGTAAAAAAACATAGTTGGATCATGGTTTGTAGAAAATATTTACTTCAACCATGTATTCTACATGTAGGGAATAATTTTCTGAAAGAAAAAATGTAAGTGAGGCTATATGTATATGATAAATAGTTGTTATTTGATATAGAGATAAAACACATGGAAATCATAAGGTTTATCAAATTGTCCACATAACCATAATACTAAGTGGAGTCCATGGATAGCGATATAGTATGAGATTCAAATGGTTTGTTAAATATTTCTCATATCCTTGTGAAGAGGTTCCAACCTGGTCAGTGAGTGTTCATGGTTAGAGAATATCTTGTCTAATTGTGGGACCAAATAGTGCACCCATTAAAAAATAAAAAAATCACAAATTTCCCTATGTTCATTAAAGATTACAACTTTTCTATTCCACTCCATGTATTATATATACACCTTTAAACAAGAGTTACCCCTTATCCTCAATTTAGGATTTCCGCTACCCCTTTTATTCAGCATTTTATTCCTTTGCCGCTCATCGTATTGATCTGTCATTGTAAGTGATTCAATCTTCTTCATTTTATTCTTCATTAATTTGTCTGTATGGAATGATAAATCCATGATAGAACATATTCCATCTTTTATTGGTGCTCTTCTATTTATCTTGTTTTTTCTATTCTAGAATAAGATAAATGATGATACTAAATAATAAGTCTACCACCTCTCTAATCCATGTGATCTATACATTTTCCAATAATTTATTCATGTTCATAATTCGTGCTATATTTTCTAATTCCATACCCATTTTCCATTTCATATAAAATAGGTGTTACCTTAAATTAAATTTGTAAAAACATTTTTTGATTATCTATTTCCACTTTGACATGGTGAGTGGTCATCAACCATAACCCAAACCACAAATTGAGGTTGGTTCATTTTGTTTTTATTCCACACCATTGGGTGTGTTGGGATTTCCACCCATGAGGGGAAGAAATATCTAAATTAAATGTGTATGATAAAGGTTAAATACCAATTGTACCCTACAAATTTATAATTGAAATAGAATAAATTTACATTGGGAATGATATGGATTATCACTTTCTTGATGAATACTATGGTAAATGATTAGTAAGGAAGACGGGAAATTAACATACCTCGATGAATTTTTTCACGATGAAGTGAGTTTAACAAGGAAATGAATACGATGAATTAAATTGAAAAGGTGATAAAACACTAAAATGTCCCATTGAAACCATTTATAAAATCATTGATGACAGATATAACCATATGGAATCTAAATCAAGGTAAAACAACATAGAGTAATTTATATTCAATTACTTTTATTATTACCCTATATCAAACATGATTGGACATTCTAGGACTTTTTCATGATCTCTACCCAATAATCTACTGAGATTTCTATATATGAGCTCTATGGGATCAAAGTGGTCACCATAGTCAATGGACTTTTGTTCTTTCCCTCATATAGGTTTAGATTATTCTATGTTTTCTATGGATGATCTCTATTTCATTTTATAGGTTTCCTTGGTCAACGGTCATTGGTGCATACCCACATATATAATAAATGATATACCTTAATTATGTCATAGATGATTCATTAATCATGTATATAGTTTTTAATTACTTATAGAGGGCTTTTCACAAACTTTAATTTTTAGATTGGGTTGTATCACTTTATCATTTATGGTATTACTACTGTAAAACATGTATATAGTTACATATCATAGTCACTAACTTGATTTGTTATAGATATCATTGGAGGTGGAATAATGATTTTATCTCACACCCTATTCATGATAAATAGTGGTATCCGGAAATACCTCTTGGATGTGGGTATAGAGAAGTTAATGCACCTAGATTTTGATAAATAATTTTAGGAACTGGAGTGGAGTAAAAGAATAGAGGACTGAACCTAGACTCGTGATTCCATTGGGGAAGGAATTTAGCTCTTTTGTAGTTTAGTATAACATATTGTATATACTAACATCACAATTCCTTATATTCCCATTTTAAATATCATACAGTCATGACCTCATTTCATATATAATAGTGTATGGAGATATGTTTACTGGTTACATTATTAAATATATATTGGTGTTTTATTCTTATCCAAATATTTACATACCATGTTTCATTATTAATGATTATAATATTTTATTTAATGCATCAAAACTATGTGTCAATCTGATCCTGAATGCAAGGTCTCCATACAATACCACCTTAGTCTCTCTCTACTAGTCGACTGTGTCTAGAATATGATTAGTCCCTCTTGAGGCCATGTGGCCATCCAAATTTTCATTCATTGAGTGATATAGGTCTAATACAAAACTCATTATATTATATACATAAGACAAAATTACTCCAAAATATTTTTATACATTTAGAGTAGAATATATAATTTCTCAGTCATGGACTATTCCTGATTCCATATGATTTCTCAATGTTGGTGTTTTTATCTATGTATTTAGGTCAAGGAATTATGGTAATTCCCATAAGGTCTTGTTAGTTACCTATGATTCTATGCAAAAACAAAATTTATAAAACTCCAACAATACCAACTGAAAATATAGTACACGGTATGTCTGAATCTAAAACTCAAAAGGACAGTCTGTATATTATAAATTAATTAAGGGATTTAAAATTTCAATTGATTGGTTCATTTTTTGGAAGGAAATAAATTTTAGTAATGGTTGGGTTTTGAATAAACATGGAAAGCATGCTACGTTCAATGAAATTCTAGTTCATGTTCTAGATATTCAATTGTGTATGGTTTTATTGATTTTTGGTGTAATAATTGGGTCGGCATGGATGCTTGATATTGGTATGCCTCCCTACTCCTATTATTGGACCATTGGAATGGTCATATACTATATTCAATCACAGGTATAAGTGACCCAAAACCATGTTTAAACATAATCAGTGTATGTTGGGTAATGGTCATATACATGCTAAAGTGATTAATTGATGTAATTAAAATATAACTCATTGATTCAAAAGCAATGGTCATGTGATTTGAAAAAAGAAGAAGTACAGTCGAATTTATAAATGGTGTTCACAACAATCCAAAACATGAATAATCAAATAAAATAATCCCTAAGCACACTGTCCCCTACGAATCACATCACCTAACACTAATGAACTAATATCTCATGGAAGAGGTGAGAATAT
The DNA here is from genome assembly GCA_963277665.1 of Viscum album. Lineage (NCBI taxonomy): Eukaryota > Viridiplantae > Streptophyta > Magnoliopsida > Santalales > Viscaceae > Viscum > Viscum album. Next base: position 1,706,355,292 of record OY728165.1, on the reverse strand, counting down.
TGGATACATGAGGATGAATGGTATATAAGAAACACCTCAGATTGTCACTCCATAATCTATAGGCATTCCCTTGGTGGTTTTGGGCATCCTATGCTCCTAAGTGTGTTGGAATTGTGGATGAATGATTCATTTTATTGTCAAACATGTCAAAAACCCTTGTCACACACCACTATATTCTTCTCTAAGGGTCAAACCCAACACGACGTGTACTTAGGGTACAAAATGTGTACCTTAGATCATATTTTTCTTATGTCCTTTTGAATCAGTGAAAATCTCTTTCGTTAGTTTGACTGTCGCCACATCATGTACTGGTGTTATAGGATGTGTACATGATGTTTATAGTGTGTTCTGTCATCATGACTTATCCTTCATGGTTCTGCTTCTCTTCAAATTTCATGATGTGTACTTTTGGCACATGACCTGTAATTTATTTTTCTTTAGTTTCCATATTTTCTTTATCTCCTATAAATTTTTTTCATGCAACATCGCTTCTTCCGTGGCACAAAGGTTATCTGGTTTCCTTTGTCTTCCACTTTATGTTTTTTCTCATATATGTCATTTCCTTCCACAAAATAGGGGATAATTAAAGTCTTCCTAAACACGAAAAGATTATTCATTAATGTAAAAAAATCAACACATTAAACTTCTAAAAAATACAGGCCTTCAATATAATTTTCAATTACAAAATTCTATTAGAGATATGGTCTAAATTTATTTTTGAAATGTTTGTGGTAATAATTTTTATTGGATTATTAAATCTCAATATATTATTATTAATGAAATATATTAACTAATTTTTAAAAACCTCTCACTACCATATTCTATAGGTAGACAAATATTTTGAGAATCTCTTGTAAAAAGTTTTATTGATTGTTACTAGTAGGCCTTTTCTTAATGATATTTTTTTTAGTAAATTTTAATCTGTTATTTTACAAAATGAGGTGTTTAATCACATAAGATTGAGAGTTAAATGATTTTACGTCATGTAAATTAATTTATAATGACTAAACTATTTTATTATTTTTAAAGTTTGATATCAATTTTTTTGGAATACGAATTTTTAATATTATCTATTCAGTTTTATTGAAATGGGGTAGCTAAAGGATGTTTGTTATCCACTTATATGTAGTACTCAATGGGTTTTATTCAGGATTTCAACTAATTATAAACATTTTGAATAATATCATATAATAATTAATTTTTAGTTAAATGAATGATATATGAATTGTGAAGGGCGTTTGTTTAAATATTTTCTATATTTATTGGTGAAAAATAACTCATTAAAGAATACATGTTTATAAATGAAATATTTTTAAATTATGAAGGTGGATTTTATTTAACTGCAATATTTTTTTTTAAATTCATAGTATTTTTAAAATTTTAGGAAACCATTAATTTTAACCATGTACATTTGAAAATAACATCAATAATGAAAATATCGACATATTTGAATTAATTTACACACTATAATAATGTTTTATATTATATTTTCCTTTTATATAAATAGAATAGTAGGTTTTTAATATAATTGACCGGGTAAATCACCAAAATAATTCTTATCTATTATGGTATAGAAGTTGGGTAAAAAGATCCCATCAATCCTCAACATCTATAAATCATCAATCAATCCACGAAAATAATTGGTGGGAGTCCTTTCATTATTTAACATTTATGTTAAAGAGATATAATCCACAAAATATCTTGTGAGATATTTAATTTCATGAATTGGATGGTGGGATGGAATGAATAAATCACATATTCTAATTTTTTATAAACACTTGAGTCCTCAATGGTGAGCTTTCTGACATACATGTGAGAAGGGGTGGTGTAAAAATTGTGGGAGAGAATGATAGAAGATCAAATATGTAATTATAAATCCTAGAATGGATTAGAAAATATTATCAATGATTTTTATTATCGTATTATTTTATATCTCATTAAAGAATTTATTTTTAATAAAAATATATGCATTTTAGTATTCAACTCATTTTTCATTGCCCATTAAAATTGATATAATGTAAAATAAAAATTATTATAGAAATTATCTATTATTAATCAAGATCTAAAGATTGTGTATTTTATTATGGATTATCTATTTTCATTTTCCTACTCAATATTAGGTTTTCAGAAATATAGAAATGGAGAAGGTAGATGTGAAAGTTGAAAATTGTGGGACATCATACTTTATATAGGCTAGTGGAAGAAAACATTTCCACACGTAATTATAATAGAAATCTGTAATACATTCAAAATAAGCATGTGGGTATGTCTTTAAAATATTTTAAATAAAAATTGTATTGTAGTTTTACCTATGTAGTGAAGTTAGACATTGGATAGATCATTTTATTATTAAACCTCATATATATCCATGTATTTTTTTAATATATGATAAATCATTCAATAAATTTAATAATAAATTTGATGTTTATATTATTACTAGTATCATATGATCATTTATATCTAATCAAAAAATCATGGAGGTGGATGTAAATGATAACCATTATGAGATTAATGGATAAATATTATATAATGAAAATAGAGAATTATTAAAAATATATGAAAACATGACCTATATATTTTTTATAGGGAATATATAATATCATCGATGAGGTGACTATAGATGACTAAAAATACTAGGTTATATATGATTCAATAGAAATAAAATAGTTCATCAAAGACCTTTCATTATTATATTGAATATGATTTTATGTTAGTGATTTCTATATGGAATAAGATATTTTATGTTCACGTTATATATTATAACACTTTGTGAACGTGAATATTATTTACATTTTACCCGAATATTATTTCACATTGATGAGTATAGAGATCTCAATTAAATAGTCAAAATTTATAATTTGGCCGCATGATCCTCTGTTTTAGATTTCTCTACGGATTCATCATATGATGAGTTTTATTTGAAACACCATATGTTTATTTGATATATATTTATATATATTATGGTTGTGCCTTTGAGAGAATAATGATATCACATCCTATATGTTTCATATCAATATTTTTCTATTACATGAAAATTGTATATCGATAATGAAGAAGAGAATAATAGGTATGATTCTCAAAATAAATAATATATTTATGTTATAAAATGGAATAAGGATGAGAATTTAAACATTTTATGGGTGTTGAAGAAGAAGAAAAATTGTTTAATTCGTGGGAGTGATGGAAAATTGGTAAAATTACATTTTGAGGATTTATTGTAATGTTTGTTTTTCTACATCTCAACATTATTTCTTAAGGAAATTGATATTATTTTGTAAATAAATTCTTTAATGTTGATGTGGAAATTATTCCACTAGTATAAATAGGATATTGCGCACATCATGCCTCAATTTTTAGTTATTATAACAGAGTTATAAAATCATTGAATTATTCTAAGGAAAAAGGGTTCTATGATATGGTTATAGGTACTTATACAAATATTTAAAAAATATTTCTTGGAGAAGAATTAATGGATCTTCCTAAATCTAGAGTATTTTATAAATGGTTTGAATGGTTTTTTTGATACATCTGCTAAAATTTCATAGCACTAGAATCATATATTTGTTATTTGAATGATATCATTATGAGGATGTTTGAGAAGTCATGTTGTAAAATTGATGATATATATTGAACATGAAATTATCTACATGTTATGTTTTTAGATCATGGTTTTGTAGAAAACATAAGAATATATCATGGTTTTTGATAAGTTTTTAAAGATATTTATAGACCTTTATTGATTTTTAGGGTTATGAAAGAACAATTCTGTGATGATATTTATGATTTGAAAATGATTTTTTGTTCTTTGTCCAACTAATAAAATCTCATGTTTCAAAAGAGCCCAAAATATATTGAAGTATATTTTTACCATATTATTTTTTAGTTAACATTTCTATATATAAATTACATAGTTATTTGAGAGAGATACATTGAAATATATATGGGTTTTTTCCATGGAATTAAGATACCTGACAGATTGATCAATTTGAGACCATCTGGGAATCATGATTTAATCATAACTCTTAATGTAATAATAATGATATAAAATATCTCTATATATTGAATTTTTTTATATATCTAATTCGATAACGTAAAATAAATGATAAATGATTAATTTTGGGACCAAAATTACCCAATTAACCCCACAACACTGAATTTGGTTTCCTAAAAATTGAAAATGATAATTTTTTCGTTTTTTTCATATACATACTCTTATCATTTTTAAATATACATGCTCAATCACATTTTCATACTCTTTCTTTACCCAAAAATATAAAACAAAAATGGTATGTAATGAATGCACACACATATAATGTTAATTGGCTTGCCAATAAGGTCTAATCCAAGTAACATACACTAAGAGTATGTTAACATACAATATGACATAACTAATCACTATATGCGACATTATTCATTGGAATGGAGGAATCGAAAATCAAAATAACACTATATTATTATATATCTACACAATATTTCATGAAAAGGAATGCATAGTCTATAGTAATGTTCTACATTATTCAATATTTTAAAAAATTGTGGGTCACTTTATGTTCAATATTGATCATTAAAATACCTTACAACATTATCTCTTGGAAGATGTGCGGATAAGATCCTTAGGTACTAGTCTTATATACACCAAGTAAGATATTATTTACTCATTATATTAAATTGAGTCTTATTCCTCTTTTATTTCAATCACGATAATTTAACACTCTCTTTTTGAGGATTACTCTATGTTTTATCTTATAATCACAATAGTGGTACCCCTATATTCTCAATTAATATAATTTATAAATTAAAATTTCATTATCCCCTCCAATCATTCTGTTGGATATAGTAGTAAAGTTCCAAATTATTCTCCCTCATTTATTCACTCTTAAACTATACACGATGTAGAATTGAAAATATATGGTCTCCCTCCACCATATTTTCCAAAAGAAATATATTTCCAATATTACCACTTCTTATATATTCTGCAAAACGTTTATGAACATTTGGTAATCATCTTTATATACAACCCATAATATATGGATTCTCAAAGACTCACCTTCATATATTCTTTCATGATCATGCTATTTATGCCTCAAGAATTTTATTTGGTCATTATGTTTCGTTAAATATAAATACTATGTATAAATATCAATACATTATACTATCTACTAACATCCAAATCAACCTAGTCAGTAATATGGGAAATACATCTTCATAGTGAAACCAGAAATTTTGGGGAAAGTTATACATAATTTCATCCACTATATGGTGTTGACCTTTTCACTATTTTTTAGAGTTTTAATAGTTATATACAAAATTTCACGAATAATTTCTTCCTTCATAACTCCCAAAATTCATGGGACAACAGTATCCAAATAATTTATATCACAATCCCAGTTGTGGTGTGGTCCATTATTAAATTGTTAAAATGATTATAGCATTATTAAAACAATCTTCTTCAACTATTCCATAAACAACACCCCCCCACCGAGAATCCATTATATTGAGACATAGGTATGATTTTTATTTATTTAAAATGTAAAGTCATTAAAAGGCTATATATTTCTTATTTCCAAGTTCAAATCCTCTATAAATGTTGTGGTAAAAAAACTTCACCAATCCATTAGGGTCATTATAATGCATTTATCCAAATAATATCTTCAACTATATATATAGTGTAATATCTTTATATAAAGCATACCATTTATATTCTATTTCATGATTAACTATATTATCATGTGGTGTTACCTCTATGGTTTATATACCTCAAAATCGATAGTGGTTCCAAAATTTAATTGACCAAAATTTTAGCATGGTCACTTTGTGTTGTTGGAAGAATCATAAACTTCAAAATTTTAAGAAGTTAAATATCTCATGCTTCTACCCTAAAGAAATCATTCACAACATTTTTCAATGTTTCCGTGAGATCCAAACCAGAATATAAGAATTAAAAACCCTAAATGAACCTTAAAAAGTTTCTATACCTTTTTCTGTTTTTTATGGCCATTGTGTTCTTGGTGTGATCATATACCTTCCACCCAAGATTATTTCCTATAAATTCATTATCATCATATTCCATTGTATTTTATCTTTATTCTTCTTTGAATAATTATAAACCATTTACATGGCCATGATAGATATACCAATCAATGTATCTCTCTATATATCTCCATTAACATTAAATATCATTACGTCATCAATTTTATGCAATGTTTTCATATAATTTATCTTGAAACCATTACAATTAATACAATTCAATCATTCTCTTTAGGAATTGTCAATAAATAAAACCAATACCACATATGGTAACAATGAAATAAAATTTTTATCAATAAACCATATTTTATTTTAATTCTAGAAACCTCATATGTACAGATTTTAAACACACCTTTTACAAAACATCCCCTTGACATGTAAAAACAATATAATAGGCCATCTTAAATCATGATCGAGCTCTGATAACTCCCCCACTTTTGGGTTTTAAATATTTTTCTTCATGTATCTGTTGTATATAATTATGTTAAAACTAAATATATCAATTGTTTATATTTTTATGACTCTCAAAATATATCTATCTTATATACCAATTTTATCTTATGTGTTTTAGAATTTTATGTCCAGATATTCATAATTAATATATTCTATTTTATATATATTTTATATTAAATATTATCATACATATGGAAAAATAATTATATTTTATGAATGATGGAACTCATTTTTTAATCAATGGAAAATATAATATGTGATATGTTTATGAAACACATGACATAAATCCCATATGAATTTATTTGTACTTGTGGTAAAATATCAAGCCTACTACAAATTATTTTATCTTTATAAAGTGTTTTTTATAATATTATCTTACAAATTATTTCAGTTATTGTAAAAAAATGTAACTAATCCTATAAAAATGTCAATATGAAATGAAAATTTACGATGTGAATTTAGAAAAAAAATATATTTGAAAGAGGTTCTTCATAAATGAATCATCTTACGGATGGAAATAAAATATGTAGATATAATTTAACTTATGATAGTACAATATTACCATATTAAATTGAGTTATCCACGGAAAATATTTAATCAACAGTATTTATCATATGGAAGATAGATATTAAGGTTGTAAGTTGTTTTATCATAGGATGTTGCATTGTAAATTAGCTTATGAGACCATAAATTCTAGGGTTTTATCATATAAAGATCATGTTATATTATTATTTATTGTGATTACACTCTTATCATTGGTATAAAACACAAATAATTCAACTTATTTGGTTTTTGTGCATCAAAAAATTGGATTCCAAATAAACAAATAATTATTAGGAATATAGGCCTTTTTGGAAGGAGTATAATATTCCTATAAATAATATTTGATACATCTCTAACATGGAGTATCATTAGATATTTTTTATATAAGAAAAAACCAACTTAATAAACTATCACTCATTTGAATTAATCATTTTATTTGATCAACCATTGGGATTATCTATTATCCTTATATTCATGATCAAAATAGATTATCTAATATTAGAGTTCTCAACTATAAGAATTGTGGTGCATGTACAATGAAAAGAAATGATATGTTCATTATAAAATTACTGAAAATAAAATAAATAAATATACTATGATTTTTTGGTGGTTAGAAGATCATCTTTTAGAAACAATAAATATCAAGATTAGTAGTTATGTAACATCCTGACCTACACTTCACTATTTGTTGCCCCAATTTGGGGGGTAATATGGACTCAAGCACAAATCCTTGAATGCTAGAGGATTCCAATTAGCATCAAGGGTCATGGATTTGTCTATCATGAGAATATTCCCTCATTAACAAAGTATAGGAAAAAATATATATATATATATAGAAATTGATATCTATTATAAGAATTCAAATCAATCAGACAAAAAAAATATCCAAGACAAGAATATATACAACATTTCCATAGGATGTGTCACACCCCAACCACGATTTCAATTTGTTTTTATTTATTTCTCGAGGTTGGATAATTTGGTTGAGTTTTGGATAGAGTTTCCAAAAAAAGTATTTTTTGTGGTTTGGGTTTTCTTATAACCCAATTCATGGTTATTGCGAATACTATTGGTAAAATGTTTCATTTTGGATAGCTTGTGACACCCATAGTGTCACAATATTGTGTTTTAATCATTCGATGATCATTGGGTGGGATTCCCAAGTGTTTGTTGTGTTATTTATGTAGTATTGTCCAATATTTCATGTCGCACAGTTTGAGTACAGTTTTCCCAAACCATGAAACATAAACATGCAATGTTGCAGATGTTTTCTAGTATAATTTCAATGATTTGTTCATGGTTCAAAAAATGTGTAGCAGAACCATATATCCCATTACAAGATTCGTAAAATTTATCCTAAAATATGATCTGAGTGATTTTACCTCCTATTTGAAACCCTAGGTGTTGGATATCCACCAGACGGTTCCAACTTATTATCCATCATTTTGGGCCATATTTTTGGTGACTTCTTATCGAATGTAACTAATTATCCATAAAATATTTTCCTTTCATATTCCCATCTCTTCCCACTATTGTATTAGTGGTATCTCTTGGTGGGGAGTCACCATGTATGAACCCTAGAAAAAATTGTGGGTGTGTGGGTAATTGATTATAGGGTGTTTCTCTTAGATCGTGTGGAGTATTCTTCATCCTCCTGAAGACTTTTTGAATTCTGAAACTATTTAGGTAGGTGTTTCCATTATTCTCCTTTTGAATTCATTCCCTTGATTCTTGTGTATTTTTAAATAATATCTACATTTGATTCACAGGTTTTGGATTTTTTTTTTCTTTATATGGTGGTATAATATTGCTGAAAATTTTTAAATGTAGGTTTTTAATGGATTTCTTATATGTGCATATATGTATATTTATGAAAAATATTTGATAAAAATCATATTATATTATAAGGATGAAATTTATTCCTTATTGTTTCATTTGGTGATGGATATATATTGTATCTTGGTTTAAATGATGGATTTGACTTTATTTTTTATTTTATTAATAATTATAGTTTGATTAGTTGTGGAAAAATGATTTATAAATGAATTTCTTGTTTTTAAAATGAATAGTGGTCTCATTTCATTGGTGTGTCTTGATTGTATTTGTTTAAAGGAATGGGGTATTTCTTGAAATTGGTGTTTTGGGCTGATTTCAATTATATTTATTCTGTTTCATCTGATGTTTCCATGTCCATGTGTGCACACAATGAACTTATGGATGATCAATCAAATGAAGATGGATCTAAAAAATTTTTTTCATTAAAACACAGTTTATCAAATGGATTCTCTCTCCACCTATATTCCACATCCAAAATAGTTCCATAACCCATAGATGGAATTTTGGGTCTTTATTATGTGATTTTCTATGTGGTTTCAAATTTTCCCATAATATTAGGCCCATTTTTTCATTAAACACGTTTTGGTGAATGTTGTAACTTAAAGGCACATTTCAAGATTTCGCAGATAAAAGAAATGTTTTGTGTTGAATTTTTGAAATGATGTGGATTTGGAATCATAAATTTATTTTAATTCAAGATGTGTAAGGCTCGGTTGGAACATTATCTTGTTGGGAAGAGAATATTGTTTTGAAAATGTGAATGACCATTTGGAAACTTTAAGTGTTTAACAAATTTGATTGAATGTTAACATGATATGATAGCTCTATTGGCACCTTATATGATGTGATATATATATATATATATATATATATAAGGGTAACTTTTATAGGATGTATTTTCATTTTATGGGTTATCAAATATTGGTGTACATTTTTTAGGTAGGTAAGTGTGGTGATAGCAAGTAACATGAGTCATGTGTGTGTTGGCCACCTTCTTACAAATTTTTACTATCACTATGGGTTCATGGGTGTATTTTAGATAATTGAGTGATGGTTTAATGTCAGCCCTGATTAGATGAGTTTGTACCCACATGGAGTTGTTGATTTTCCATGAGGGATGCACCACCAGTGATGCCAGGTTAGGAAATCTAGTTAATTAATTAATTAGGTAATTCAACATACGCTAATAGGAGGATACGAACTGAGTATGTCTAGGGGTATTTTAGGTATGTTTAGTAATGTCCATGGTTACTATATATATATTTTTTGTATAATTCTGTACTTATTTTTCTTTTTACTCAACTTATTAATTTTTAGCATAGCCCTAGTATTAACTGGTTAAGGTTCTGGTTATAAAATGTTAATTTGTTTTCAAAATGGAGTGTGGTGTGTGTTGTAATTTTAAATGAGAAATATATTTTTTATTAATTAAATGTGAATGAAATTTATTTATAAAGGAATTTTAAAACTAGTGTTAACATATTTTTTTAGGAATGGAAAAAACATGTATTTTTTGGTGGTTTCCCACTAAGTTGTCAAGATCCCACCCTACCTGCACCACTTAGTAACGGTAGGCCCGAGATATTTTGATGTTCTAGTTTCTTGTTTAGGTTATCTAGTTTGAACTGACTATTAAAAGGGTTCATTCATGGGATGGTGGAAACCTTGAGCTCACACGGAGATTCGTGGTAGCAGTTTAGTATGGGTTTTTCTGTTCCAGTTTTGTGTTTTTTATTTCTAGCATGTTTGTCAATTTTGACTAAATCTGGTAATTTATATTCATTTGAGGCTTAGTTTGTGGTTATTTCTACATCCTAAATTAGTTTAGTTTACTTGTTTCATCTTAGTTATTCTTTGGTCTGAAATATTTCCCACATGGATTTCAGTTGATGCTCGATATTAGATTCCATCTTATGGGGATTGGGAATTCCCATCAGGCCTTATTGCAGACTAGATTGGGCATCGGGTCAGATGTAATACCTGGATGGTTCATGAATAAAATTTATCATATGGAGGTTCTTTGCGATTTTGGCTGTCTGGTAGTTGGATATTAGTACTGTCATGACTCAGGAGTTCGGCATATGAAGGGTTTGATAAACCCTTTCTTATTTTCATCCTTGAGTTACAATAAGAAGTAAAATATTTGAGTCTTATATTTTGATTTTCTTTTTGAGGTGTGACAATGGAGGAGAATTGGGGTCATGTTGTGATTTTTCATGGATTAGTTAACCATGTGATTTCCATGTTCCTCTTTGAAGGTCCTCTTAGTGTTATGGAGTACTTTGGGGAATTTCCCACTACCAAGTCTTCAAGATAGGCAGGTGCAATAGTTTTTCATTCCAGTATTTCATTTTATGTTTATTTAGGATTGGATCCATTTTGGGTAAGTGAGTTTTTGAAAAAAAAGGGTTTTTGGAATGAAAATACATTCATTAAAATGTTTTTAAATTGGAAAGGTGGCCTTTAAAATGAATGATTCTTTGGAAAGGGAAGATCAATTCTTCTTATTGGTTTTGAAATTAGAAAAATCAGTTTTAAAGGAAATTTTTTAGGTTTAAAAAATTGGTGAACACTTTGATTTGATGAATAAAAGAGATTTGTGACCCCTGGTACTCTCTATGGAAGGTCACATGTTTTTAGGGTAAGTACAAAATGTGTGTAGGGTCACTTGTTTGTGAATGGTGTATGTGTAAATGGGTGGACACACATGTAACGGTACGTGAGAAGCTATGGGTGTGTGTTGGAGATTAAGGGCTTAGTAATATTCTGTAAATGGAATTTTTTAAGTGAAAATGGATTTGAAAACAAGTTTTTTATTTTAGAATGTGGGTTTTGTTTTGTGAAATGTTGAATTTATATTTGGAAGGTATCCTTGAAATACAAAATATTAGAAATTGAAATGAAATTGATATTTTTTAATTGTGAATTTATACGTTCTGTTTGTGGTGTTTGGAATGTGAGCTAGTTGTTTGGAATATGATTGACTTTCTGTAATGATTTTATTGGGAATTTATTTTGGATCTATTTTTTTATGCTGCTTAAAATATATTTCAAATAAAAGTCCCCAAAATTCCATGTAGGTCATTCCCAGTTTCTTATTCTCATCGAGAGTAGCCTATTTATTCTGATGATTGACGTCTATTAGAGGCAGTGGTGTGGATTGAAGAGGTAGAATGTGTTATAATATAATTGGGAACTCCTCAGGTCATTGGAGTCCACACTGTTTTGGGGTTGTATGAGGGTCTATCTTTAGATGAATGAGAGTTACTCACCCAGTCATCGATAGAAGTTTGGAAGACATGGGAAGTGTTTTAGTTTGTCCTTGACCAATGGTTCATAGTTGAGGAGTTCAAGATGATATTAAGGAAAGATTTAATGAGTATTCAACTAGGATAAATTATGGTGGAGGCTATTTCGAACCATTCAAGGAGTGGATTTCCTTTTCTCTAGAGGCAGTTGGTTTGGGAGGGAAAAAACATAGAAATCCAGTGTATCTTATTTCTCTTGAGGTTTCCCCATCAAGGAGAAAGGTTGTTCCAAAGGAACCTATTTTTTAACAGTCTCATCCATTGGGTTTGATTTCAGTTCCTTATGTCATTCAGTTGTATTCCACCCATGTGGCACATTCGAGAATTCAATGTTTTCTTGCCCCATCCCTATAATGACCTACAAGTTTTGACTATGGTATTCTTGTACCTGAGTTTGATGTTGGAGATGCTTCATTAATTAGGTCTTTATACATAGTCTTGAGAGTGAAACTTAGGAATTGCCAAGAGTTTACAGGGTAGAGTGAACCGTCGAACATGTTATTGTATTATGTGTTGGGAGAGGAGCATTTAAAATAATCTTGTTTGTGTTTCACAAAGTTTAAGTTTTTTCTATTTTTGTATGATAATAATTTCATTAATAAATTATGATCAACTTATTCTATTTTAATCTAAGCGGATGGGATCATTTTCATGTGAATCTTAGAATAACTCATTTTCATAAAGTTAATATAGCCACTATGTGGGTTAGTTTCGGTTTTGGGTTTAGTTTTTTTCACTTTTTAGATGCTCTAGTTTTTTGTAATTTATTGATGGTGTTTCCTATTTTCTTTTTGGTTTGAGATTCTTTTCGTTAGTTTCCACTAGTGATGAGTAATTCGGATGTTGTGGGAAAATTATAAGTTCTTATAATGGTGTTATTTTTCTCCTATTAAGGAAGTTAGATGTGTTCATATTGGGAGTTCCCTAGTTTCCTATAATGCCACAGCCTTAAACCTTACTTAATCTTGAGTTATTACAAGATTACACATTGAGGATCTTTTCAGGTTTAGAGTTTTAGAGAATTATATCATAAAACTTGCCTTACATTCCACATATAATCAAAGTGGTAACATAAAGATAGTATTCTTCTTTCCCATCAATGGAAACATATTTAAAATAAAACATGGATTCTTTCTTGACACTTCCATGACACTATCATCATATCACGTACCTTTCCCTTGACCTATGAAAAAAATTTCAAAAAAACATGGGATGAACATAAAAAGCTTAGTAAGGGATATAAAAATATGTAAAGGAAACATGGGTACATATATACATAAGAATGAAAGCATACTTTACCCATAAAACATAAGCACTTTAACATACCTCATCAAATCATGAACAAATCATAGATATCATAATACATAAAGGTAACTTGAGGCATTCATAACATTCTTACGTAGGGAGTAACCCTCTTGGTTACGTTTGGAATACCAATCATAGTATATTCCCTAAATCTCTTCAGAGAAACCATAAAGTTACACTACTTCATGTTACCCAATGCATTCAAGAGCTATAACGGGCTCACCCTCCCTTTGTTTATCATGGAACCACCCGTCTTCATAATAATTCCCACGAACCTCAACATAATCATATCACATAAAACATGCATAAAGGAAACATAACATTTCCACCTTTCAATCACAAGATATCAATACCACTCATTGATATAAAAATATTATGAAACCCATTTTCAATACCAAAATAAACGAAAAGTAAAACATGGTATTTATTTTTCTGTAAAAATGGTTTGGCTTGTAGAGGAAGTAGAAACTCAAATAATGGTCACGACGGCGGAGAAGTCGTTGTCGCCGCATATGTACGACAAAAACATTCTCTTTTGTCATTTAGTAAAACTCTTCGTATAAAAAATATTCCTTTTGGATAAATGTAAAAGTCAAAGGGGTTTATACACCGTATAAAAGAAGGTTGTGTATAAAACAAAATATGCCTCAATGAAAGGAGATTGAGACGAAGTCCCATACCTCAGGTCCGACTTGACTCGGTCGTTCTTTAATCTCCTGAATAATAAACTTGAGTTAATTTCTACTTGTTTAAGAACCTTTTTCAAGTCCATTATTCCTTTTATATCACTTATTTCTATGTCATGAACACTATGTAATTATTTAAGTTAATAACGGTTGTTTTAACGATCATTTGTACTTGAGTAAAAAATAAACCCTTTATAATTACATGTTGTTCATGTATCCATTATATCCAGAATTATAATCATTATGTATATATCATATATATCCATTATATACATGCATTTATAATATTACATAATCATTTAGAGGTAAGAAATGAAATGCACTGTTCATGGAGACGGTAAGCCGTACGTACGCATGAACGCTACTTTCATTTCTATTTCGTATTTTATAGAATGGAATCATAATGATATAAAGGTATATTATAATTCCTGTATAATATAATATATAATATCATAGTTCCATCCTTTACACGTCCCACATATGGTATTTAACGAATCAAATCACTTTGAGGGGGCGGTAGTCCGCACTTCCTTAAGTGAAGATATCACGTTTAACCATAATGGAAACAATAAAGGTATGCCCAAAATGAAACATAGAAGCTTAAGGAAAACATAAACATATTATATATCATATATAAAAATAGTGACATCATAATGGCCACCTTTGAAGGTGTTAAATGAGTATTGAACAATCATCGTTTCGGGAGGTAGAATTTCTCCATCCATGGAAACCATATGTTCTTTAACCATTTGATGTAGTTGTGTGAGAGTTTAGCTCAAATAAATCTTATAAAAACATCCTAGTATATTTAAGATACTGGTGTTGTTACAAAATAAGTAAATAAAAAGAGTTTAGGGGGTTGGAGAAGAAAAATAAAACAAATGAACATGAGAGAATGAATTACCATTAAAAGTGTAACTCCTTTTGATTTGAGCCTAAAGGCTTCCTTTGAAAGGATTATGCCCAAAGGAAATCCTCTAGGATGAGGAGAGGGATGTGTAGAGAGTAAATGGGCATGTTTTGGCCGAGCCAAAGCTTGAGGAGTGTGTGAAATGAGGTAGAGGTGGGGGCCTTTTATAAGAGGAGAGGAGGGGCACTTTTGGAAAGTAAAGAAATATTAATTTATTTGAAAATGTGTTTCAGATTTAAAAGGTCCCACATTGATATAATTCTAGGATAAGGTGATAAGGGTTCTAAATCTACCCATCCAATAGGTTTTGGACATGTTTAGGTTATAGATATTACATTATCTTTCCATTTTATTTAAATCATTAAATAATGAGGTCATCGCTGCATCATCATGATGTCATAAATAATTTAATTTATTTAAAGTCTAAAAATTATAAAACAAATACAATGATGTATTAAATCTTTTTATCTTTCCAATTATTATTTATAATCAAAAATATGATCTTTATAACCCCATATAAAAATTGTTTTCGTAAAACATATGATGTTTGTGTCATTTTTACTTTAACATTTAATAAAAAGTTATTTATGTCATTTCCCATCCAAAGTGTCTCCATTGGGTCCCCAAGTTGACCCATGGCTTTTCTTGGTCTGCCATGACACAACCAATATGGTCGGCACATGTGTCTAGGTCATTTCATATTATTAAAGCATTATTTATACCTTAAACTACCCTAATTACCAATAATCGCGATTAAAAACTTAATAAGTTACTATTCACCAAAAAATTATTATAATCACATTGAACCACATTTTACTTCTTAATGAAAATCATTTATGTCAGATTTTTGAAATTAAAAACACAATTATGGAAAAATTTCATTTAAACGGAAAATCAGTCTTTATAAGTACCACTTAGTGGTTTCACTATTCATCAAAAATTGATGTTTTTCAGAAAATTACCAAAAATTCACCCTAAGCTATATTTGATATTACGAATTCAAAAATGAAGTCTATTTGACAAAATTCAAAACATATAAGTCACATTAATTAATTTAATAATTAATTCCTACTGTCAGAGGAAATAGCGTGTTTTTATAAAACAATAAGTATCAAAAGATTGACACCAGTTTAAGTCTAATTTCAATGTGAAATTGATTCCAATGACCACCATTGGATTAAATGCTAAATATATATTCAGATTAAACATTAAGGCCAATTCAAAAGATATTCTAATCATATAAATAAATTAGATTAAGAAGAAGTTTTGATGTAAAATGCAGTATTTTTCGCTATTCATTAAAAAAATGAACATTGTCAGAAAAATACCAAAAATTCACACAAAGTAAATTTTGATGTCCCAATCATAAAGAATAAGTATATTTTGACAAACATAGCTTATAAAATTTTCAAAAGATATATTTAAAAATGGTTTTCCATCAAAAGGCAGTAAAACAATCTTTTAAAAATATTATTGTATTCCATGCTTAAGATTGGATTTATTTTCATTTTAAGCCTCTAAAACACTATCTAGTTCATTAATAGACATAGATAAACATATCTATTATTAATAACTTACTTGGGATGTTACATCCATCCCCCCTTTAGAAAATTGTGTCCCCGCAATTTATTTACTTATCAAATAAATGGGGGTACTTATTCCTCATTGCATTTTCAGATTCCCATGTTGCCTCTTCGATCATGTGGTTTTTCCACAAAACCTTTACCTGATTAATAACCTTATTTAGTAACACTTGATCCCTGTGGTCAAGAATCTGGACCGGTTGTTCCTCATAATATAGGTTCTCTTCCAGCTGATCCACCTCTGGACTCAAAACATGAGATGGATCTGGCATGTACTTTCTCAACATCGAAACATGAAAAACATTGTGTACCTGAGATAAACTCGGAGGTAAAGAAACTCAGTAAGAAACTGATCCAAATCTCTCCAGAATTTTGTATGGTCCAATGAACCTTGGACTCAACTTTCCTTTCTAACAAAATCTCATCACACTTTTCCAAGGAGAAACCTTGAGAAAATCATGATCACCTACCTCGAAAGATAGATCCTTCCACCGGTTATCTGCATAACTCTTCTGCCTACTCTGAGCTGTTCTCATGTGTTTCTGAATCAGCTGAACATTTTCTGCCATCTCTTCTACCAATTCTGGTCCCACCAACTTCCTTTCACCCACTCCATCCCAGAAAGCTGGAGTTCGACACCGCTTCCCATATAATGCCTGAAATGGTGTCATCTGTATACTGGAATGAAAACTGTTATTATATGAAAATTCAACCAAAGAATTATGTTGGTCCCAAATTCCCTGATAATCCATAGAACAATCTTGTAGCATATCCTCCAATTTCTAAATTGTTCGTTCTAACTGCCCATCTGATTGAGGATGAAAAGCTGTACTAAAATTTAATTCAGTACCCAACGACTTCTGAAGGCCTTTTCAAAAGTTAGAAGTAAACCTGGGATCACGATCCGATATAATGGAGAGAGGAACTCCATGTAACCTGACTATCTCTTTAAGATACAAACGGGAAATTTGATCAAGAGAGAAAGTATCTCGTATAGCAAGGAAATGAGCAGATTTGGTCAAGCGATCAAAAATAACGCAGATTGCATTATTACCTCGAGATGTCTTCGGTAATCCCACAACAAAGTTCATGGATATATTCTCCCATTTCCACTCTGGCACTGGTAAAGGCTGAAGCATCCATTTCGGTAACTGTCACTCTGCTTTAACCTGTTGACATGTCAAACACATCACAGTAAAATCAGCAATATCTCTTTTCATTCCATCCCACCTGTAATACTCCTGCAGATCTCTGTACATCTTAGTACTGCCAGGATGAACTGAAAACGGAGAACTATGAGCTTCACATAACAACTCTCTCTTCAACTATGAATCACAAGGCACAAACAATCTCTTCCCAAATCTCAAAACGTAATCATTATCAATGATGAATTCAGGCAACTTACCTTTCGGAACCAGCTCTACATTTTTCTGTAACTCACTGTCTTGCTTCTGTGCTTGTTTGATTCTATCTGATAGAGATGATCTCACTGATACTTGAAACAAAATAGAAGAACTTCCTGCACCAACAACTTCTATGAAAAATTTCATCAAATCCTTAACCAAAGGATCACGTTCCAAACGCAACATTGCTAATGAAGCATTACTTTTTCGACTCAAAGCATCAGCCACTTTATTTGCTTTTCCCGGATGGTAATGAATTGTACAATCATAATCCTTGATTAATTCCAGCCATCTCCTCTGTCTCATGTTTAATTCTTTCTGAGTGAATATATACTTCAAACGTTTGTGATCAGCATATATTTCACACTTTACTCCATACAAATGATTCCTCCAAAATTCTAAAGCGAAAACAACAGCAGGTAATTCCAAATCATGTGTAGGGTAATTTACCTCATGATTTTTCAACTGTCTTGAAGCATAAGCAATTACCTAATCATTCTGCATTAGGACGCAACCAGGTCCTTTCAATGAAGCATCACTGTATATAATAAACTCACCATTCCTGGAAGGTAGTTCCAAAACTAGAGCATTCACCAATCTTCTTTTCAATTCTTGAAAACAATCAACACATTCTTTTGTCCAGATAAACTTAACACCCTTCCGAGTTAGCTTAGTCATTGGACTAGATAACCGTGAAAAATTTCTAACAAACCTTCGGTAATAGCCCGCCAAACCACGGAAGCTACGAATCTCGGTTACATTTGTGGGTCTTGGAAATTCTTCCACAACTTTTTTTTGCAGGATCAACAGTTATTCCATCTTTAGAAACAATGTGACCAAGGAAAGAAATTTGTTGCAACCAAAACTCACATTTTCTGAATTTCCCATACAATTTCTTTTCTTTTAATGATTGGAAAATGACCCTTAAATATCTTTCACGCTCCTCTTTACTTTTAGAAAACACCAAAATATCATCAATGAAAACCACCACAAACTTATCCATGTACTCATGAAAAATTCTATTCATTAAGTCCATGAATACAGCAGGTGCATTGGATATCCCAAAAGGAATTACTACAAATTCATAATGGCCATATCTTGTACGGAATGCGGTCTTCAGAACATCTTCTTCCTTTACCTTCAGCTGATGGTACCCCGATCTCAGGTCAATCATTGAAAAAAACTGAGCTCCCTGGAGCTGATCAAACAAATCATCGATATGAGGCAAAGGATATTTGTTCTTAATAGTGATGTTATTCAAGGCTCTATAATCAATGAAAAGTCTCATTGAACCATCTTTCTTTTTAACAAATAAAATAGGATCACCCCGTGGTGATGTGCTAGGTCGAATGAAACCTTTATCTAATAAATCTTGCAATTGATCCTTCAACTCTAAAAGTTTAATTTGTGCTATTCCATAAGGGGTTTTTGAAATTGGCTTAGCATCAGGAACTAAGTCAACAATAAACTCAACATCCCGATCTGGTATTATTCCAGACAACTCATCAGGAAAAACATCAGGATACTCATTTACCACTGGCACATCATTAATCTGAACAGTTCCCTTGTTTTCAACAATGTGTGCAAGGTAACATTCATTTCAATATTTTACAAGTTTCTCGGCCTCTTGATAAGTTATCAACAATAATGGTTCATTCTTGTACACAAACTGAAAGTCTTTCTGAAAAGAAACTTCTTTAGCTGTACAGTCAATCTTAGCATGGTAAATAGAGAGCCAATCCATACCCAGGATAACATCAAACTATACTAGAGGTAGAACAATAAGGTTTGCAAGTATGTTCTTTCCACCGATAAGGATAGGAAGATTCTTATTAATTCTTTTTGCCTCAACATTTCCCCCAGGTGTTTTTACCAAAATTTCAGGAGTCATTTCATGATATGGTATTCCCATTTTACTAGAAAAGGTTTCAAAGATGAAAGAATGTGTAGACCCCGAATCAACCAACACACTGGCATAATCTGAAAAAACAAACAAAGTACCTGATACAACTTCATTTGATTGCCCGACATCTGCTGAAGTAGTTGCAAAGGATTTCAACACCCCTTTCTGCTTATAGTCTAACTGCTTCCCATCACTCAAGATCTTTGTCGGACACTCATTTTCATAGTGACCCATCTCATTGCACTTATAACATTTCACTAACTGTAAATCAAATTTGTTCTTACCTTCACCTTGATCCTTTTCAGTGCAATCACGAGCCTTATGTCCCATCTTACCACATCGGTAGCACTTTCCAGAATTCAGAAGACATTCCCCAGCATGCCTTTTTCCACATTTATCACAAACTGGAAACTTAGTTCTCTTACCATCAGACTTTTTTGAAGAATTCTTACCTTTCTCCTGCCACCTCGGTCTCTTCTTCTTCTGGTTGTTATAGAACACTTGGTGATCAGCAAACTCCATTTCCACCTTCTCATCACATCGAACAAGCTTTTCATAACTTTTAAACTCACGAGATGCTAATGCCCTTCGATATTTTGGCTTTAATCCTAAGTAAAAATGATTGATTTTACTATCAAGGTCTCGGATAAAATTTGGAGCATACCTTACCAATCGAGTGAACCTTTCTTCATAGGCAGCCACTGAGTCTTCCTCTTGCCTCAATTCCAAGAATTGATTTTCCATCCTAACTCGAACAGCCTTAGGAAAATACTTTCAAGAAACATACCTTTGAATTCATCCCTGTCGAGAGCATCAATCTCATCAGCATCCCTGATATTTTTAACCATCGACCACCACTGATCTGCTTCACCCTCCAAACGATAAATAGCAAGACTAACATTTTGATTGTATGAACACCCCATGACATCAAAAATCTTCTCCAGTGCTTTAATCCACCCTTCAGCTAGCACAGGGTCAGATGATCCTCTGAATGATGGTGGATGTTGCCTCATGAAATGTTCCACCACTGACATGTTCCTCTGCGGTTGGTCTGGCTGATCTCGTGTATGGATACCACCGCCATTTGTCGCTTGAGTCAACTGCGCCATTACTGCAACAAATTGTTCAGTTCCAATTCCGACCATTCCTGGATGCTGATTCGGAAGGTTATTTCCTTCTGTATGCCTTCCTATCACTGCTTCCTTGTTTCCTCTGCGGAAAACCATTCTGAACAAACATGTCTTAGATAAAGCAACATGGTAATCTTCAAATGCTATATCATTTCAATTTTTTTTGGATAATCATTTAATAGAATTCTAACTACTAAAGTTATCTAAACTGACCTTTGATACCAACTATAAGGCCCCAACCTTAAACCTTACTTAATCTTGAGTTATTACAAGATTACACATTGAGGATCTTTTCGGGTTTAGAGTTTTAGATAATTAGATCATAAAACTTTCATTACATTCCACATATAAACAAAGTGGTTACATAAAGATAGTATTCTTCTTTCCCATCAATGGAAACATATTTAAAATAAAACATGGATTATTTCTTGACACTTCCATGACACTATCATCATATCACATACCTTTCCCTTGACCTATGAAAAACATTTCAAAAAAACTTGGGATGAGCATAAAAAGCTCAGTAAGGGATATAAAAATATGTAAAGGAAACATGGGTACATATATACATAAGAATGAAATCATACTTTACCCATAAAACATAAGCACTTTAACATACCTCATCAAATCATGAACAAATCATAGAAATCATAAGACATAAAGGTAACTTGAGGCATTCATAAAATTCTTACGTAGGGAGTAACCCTCTTTGTTACGTTTGGAATACCCATCATAGTATATTCCCTAAATCTCTTCTGAGAAACCTTAAAGTTACACTCCTTCACGTTACCCAATTCATTGGAGAGCTATAATGGGCTCACCCACCCTTAGTTTATCACGGAACCACCTGTCTTCATAATAATGCCCAAGAACCTCAACATAATCATATCACATAAAACATGCATAAAGGAAACATAACATTTCCACCTTTCAATCACAAGATATCAATACCAAACATTGATATAAAAATATTATGAAAACCATTTTCAATACCAAAATAAAAGAAAAGTAAAACATGGTATTTATTTTTCTTTAAAATTGGTATGGCTTGTAGAGGAAGCCGAAACTCAAATAATGGTCACGGTGGCGGAGAAGTCGTTGTCGCCGCATACGTACGACAAAAACATTCCATTTTGTCGTTTAGTAAAATGCTTCGTATAAAAAACATTCCTTTTGGATAAATGTAAAAGTCAAAGGGGTTTATACACCGTATAAAAGAAGGTTGTGTATAAAACAAAATATGCCTCAATGAAAGGAGATTGAGACGAAGTCCCATATCTCGGGTCCGACTTGACTCGGTCGTTCTTTAATCTCCTGAATAATAAACTTGAGTTAATTTCTACTTATTTAAGAACCTTTTTCAAGTTCATTATTCCTTTTATATCACTTATTTCCATGTCATGAACACTATGTAATTATTTAAGTTAATAACGGTCGTTTTAACGATCATTGGTACTTGAGTCAAAAATAAACCCTTTATAATTACATGTTGTTCATGTATCCATTATATCCATAATTATAATAATTATGTATATATCATATACATCCATTATATACATTCATTTATAATATTACATAATCATTTAGAGGTAAGAAATGATATTCACTGTTCATGGAGACGGTAAGCCGTACGTACGCATGAACGCTACTTTCATTTCTATTTCGTATTTCATAGAATGGAATCATAATGATATAAAGGTATATTATAATTCCAGTATAATATCATATATAATATCATAGTTCCATCCTTTATAAGTCCCACATATGGTATTTAACGAATCAAATCACTTTGAGGGGGCGGTAGTCCGCACTTTCTTAAGTGAAGATATCGCGTTTACCCATAATGCAAACCATAAAGGTATGCCCAAAATGAAAAAAAAGAATCTTAAGGAAAACATAAACATATTATATATTATATATAAAAATATTGACATCATAATGGCCACCTTTGAAGGTGTTAAATGAGTATTGAACAATCATCGTTTCGGGAGGCAGAATTTCCCCATCCACGGAAACCATATGTTCTTTTACCATTTGATGTAGTTGTGTGAGAGTGTAGCTCAAATAAATCTTATAACAACATCCTAGTATATTGAAGATACTGGTGTTGTTACAAAAGAAGTAAATAAAGAGAGTTTAGGGGGTTGGAGAAAAAAAATAAAACAAATGAACATGAGAGAATGAATTACCTTTAAAAGTGTAACTCCTTTTGATTTGAGCCTAAAGGCATCCTTTGAAAGGATTATTCCCAAAGGGAATCCTCTAGGATGAGGAGAGGGATGTGGAGAGAGTAAATGGGCAGGGGTTGGCCGAGCCAAATTCCTGAGGAGTGTGTGAAATGAGGTAGAGGTGGGGGCCTTTTATAAGAGGAGAGGAGGGGCACTTTTGGAAAGTAAAGAAATATTACTTTATTTGAAAATGTGTATCGGTTTTAAAAGGTCCCACATTGATATATTTCGAGTCTAAGGTGATAAGGGTTCGAAATATACCCATCCAATAGGTTTTTTACATGTGTAGGTTATAGATATTACATTATCTTTCCATTTTATTTAAATCCTTAAATAATGAGGTCATCGTTGCATCATCATGATGTCATAAATAATTTAATTTATTTAATGTCTAAAAATAATAATAAAAATACTATGATGTAGGAAATATATTTATCTTCCCAATGAATATTTATAATAAAAAAAATGATCTTTATAACCCCATGTAAAAATTGTTTTCGTAAAACATATGATGTTTGTGTCATTTTTACTTTAACATTTAATAAAAAGTAATTTATGTCATTTCCCAACCAAAGTGTCCCTATGGGGTCCCCAAGTTGACCCATGGCTTTTCTTGGTCGTCCATGACACAACCAATAATGTTGGGACATGTGTCTAGGTCATTTCATATTATTAAAGCATTATTTATACCTTAAACTACCCTAATTACCACTAATCGCGATTAAAAACATAATAAGTTACTATTCACCAAAAAATTATTATAATCTCATTGAACCACATTTTACTTCTTAATGAAAACCATGTATGTCGGATTTTAGAAATTCAAAACACAATGATGGCAAAATTTCTTTTAAACGGAAAATCAGTCTTTATAAGTACCACTTAGTGGTTTCACTATTCATCAAAAATTGAAGTTTTTCAGAAAATTACCAAAAATTCACCCTAAGCTATATTTGATATTACGAATTCAAAAATGAAGTCTATTTTACAAAATTCAAAACATATAAGTCACATTAATTAATTAAATAATTAATTCCCGCTCTCAGAGCAAATATCGTGTTTTTATAAAACAATAAGTATCAAAAGATTGACACTAGTTTAAGTATAATTTCAAAGTGAAATTGATTACAATGACCACCATTGGATTAAATGGTAAAAATATATTCCAATTACACATTAAGACCAATTCAAAAGATAATATAATCATATAAATAAATTATATTAAGAAGCAGTTTTGATGTAAAATGCAGTATTTTTCACTATTCATTAAAAAAAATGAACATTGTCAGAAAAATACCAAAAATTCACACAAGTAAATTTTGATGTACCAATCATAAAGAATAAGTTTATTTTGGCAAACATAGCTTACAAAATTGTCAAAATATAGATTTAAAAATGGTTTTCCATCAAAAGGCAGTAAAACAATTTTTTAAAAATATTAGTGTATTCCATGCTTAAGATTGGATTTATTTTCATTTTAAGCCTCTAAAACACTATCTAGTTCATTAATAGACATTGATAAACATATCTATTATTCATTAATTACTTGGGATGTTACATTTCCAATGGCGGTGAGGGTGTTATTTAGATATTAAGTCTTTGTTCTATATTATTTCTTGTGGTTTGGAGAACCTTATTGTGTTCTCACCTTTCTCTTTTACTTTGTTTTCGACTAGACCGGTTGGGTGTGACTTGTGATGTGAATAGTCACCATGTGGTTCATGGTTTATCTTGGTTTGATTGGGCATGGATTTGAGTTTTGGTTATCTTCAGTATGGGGGAATGTTGGGGGAAAAAAGTTATTTTTGTGTTGAGAATTGTCACACCCCAACCAATATTTTCATTTTTTTATTTATATCTCAATGTTGGATCTTTTGGTTTAGGTTTGTCTTGAGTTTCCAACAATGGAATTTGTGTATTGGTGGTTTTGGTTTTATTGTAACCCTATTCATAGTTATTGTGACTACTATAAGGGGAATGTTTCATGGCCATGAGCTTGTGGCACCCATAGTATAATTATATGATGATTAAATCATTCAAGGAGCATTGTGTGGGATTCACTAGTGTTTGAGTTGTCATTTAAGGGGGTGTGGCCAATTTTTCTGGTCACACGGGTTGAGAATGGGTTTCCCAATACATTAAACATAAACATTAAATGTTATAGATGTTTCTTATTATAATTCACACGGATTTCACACAGTTTTCCAAACCATTTAGTAAAACCATACATCCCATTACAGGATTTATAGCATTTATCCTCAAAAATTAAATTGAGTGATTCATCCTCCCATTTCAATCCATAGGTTTTTGGTTTCACCATATGGAACCTCCATTCATTCTCTATCATTTTGGTAAACCATTTGGGTGATTTATCATCCAAGATTATGGATTCTTTATCAAATCCTTCCCTTTGCTTTTCCCATCTCTTCCCACTATTGAATTTTTCGTATCTCTTGGTGGTGTTTACGTTGGATGAACTTTAGAATCTACGGTTGTTGTGTGGGTTGTTTTTTTGGTTGTTATGGTGTGTTTATTGCAACTTGGGGTGTATTGTACTTCCTTACAATGTCTTGTTGTATTTGTACACTGTTGAGGTGGGTTTTTCCATTATTTTTCTTTCTGATTCATTTCTTCGATGCTTGTGCATTTTAAAATAATTTAGAAATGTGATTAAAATTCTTGTGATATAATTTTTTATCTTTGAATGGTGTTTTTATGTTGTTGAAAATTTCTTATAGTGGAGTTTCAAATTATTTAATCTATTTTCCTAAATGTATATACAAGAAACGTGTTTGATAAAATGAATATTTTTTCTATCTATGAAATTGTTACCTTATTTTGTCATTTAGACATGATTATATATGGTTACATGTTTTAAATGATATATTGGTATTTATTTGGGACTTTAGTGCCTAATTATTATTTGATGAGTTGTGGAATGTGAATTATAATGGTTTTTACTGGTTTTAAAATGAATAGTGGTGGCATTGTAATGGAATGTTTTTTGTATTTCTATAAAAAAAAGTGGAATTTATGGAAAATGATTCATTGGAGAATATTTTTAGTATATTTAAAGTGTTTAATTAGATTTTAGCACATCCTTGTTTTCATAATGTGCACACTTGATTTGGTATTAGAAGAAAATGGCACTCAAAAAGAACATTTTCAATAAATCATGGTTTCTCAAATGGATTCTCCATCTTTCTCAATTCATCTTTGAAAATGGGTTTTAAAGCCAAATATTTCATGTTTGTTCAGAAAAATGTGGTTTTCAATTTTTTTTCAAATGATACCTTAGATTTAAAACTATTTGGCCTTCAAACACATTTTTTCATGTTAGTACTTAAAGGACCAATTGGTGTTTGTATAGATAAAAGAAATGATTTGTGATGAATTTAAAAAATGATGTAGAATTGGAATCATAAATTTATATATGTTCATGAAGTATATGTCCCAGTTGTCACTTTTTATCATTGGGATAGGAATGTGGTTTGGAAAATGTGAATTCTTATATGGAAACATAAAGTGTTTTACGAAATTGTTTGAATGTTTACTTGATATGATGTCCCATTTGGAACCATTTAAGATATGATATGTTTATATTTATGTATGTATATGGGGAACCTCTATATGAGGGATTTCCCTTTCTGGGTTGTTGTATATTGGTGTCTGTGTTTGTGGTAGGAATGTGTGGTGATGGCTGGTAAGATATGACATGCATTCATTGGCCTCCTACATACACATTTTTACTTCCACCATAGGTTCATGTGAATATTTTAGATGATTGGTTAATATTTTATTTCAATCCATGATTAGATAGGTTTGTAACCTCCTAGATTTGTTGAGAGTCTAAGAGGGTTGTGCCACTAGTAATGCTAGGATAGGCCAGCTTGTTTCTTATTGACTTAACGGCTTCACCATATGCCGACAGGTGGTTCCGAACTGAGTGTGTCCAGTGATATTCTAGGTATGTTTAGGAAATACCATTCTTACATTATATATATGCTTTATTGAATACATTTGAATACAGTTTTATATTTATTCTACTTATTTATTTTCATCATATCCCCACTATTTTCTGGTTTGGTTTCTGGTTATAATATGACCTTTTGTTTTGAAAATAGGGGTTGGTGTGTTAGGGAATTTTAAACAAAAAATACAATTTTGTTTAATAAAATGTTAAATAACTATTTTTAATGGTATTTTTAAATTACTGATACTGGATTATTTTGCGTAAGGGAAAACATGGATTATTTGGAGGTTTCTTACTAAGTTTCCTATCTCACACCCTATGTGTACTACTCAATGTCGGCAGGCCTGAGTTGTTGTGCAGGTTTAGTTTCTTTTTTATGTTATATAGTTGGATCTAGTTCATTCATAAGTTTTTTCTTGAGATAGTGGTGAACTTGATGTCACATTGATATTGTTTGTTGCAGTTTATAATTGTTTTATTCAGTTTCAGTTTTGTTTTTCTTATTCCTTCTATATTTATCGCTTGTAACTAAGTTTGTCTATAAATGTTCATTTGAGGCTCAGTCTTTGCTTATTTCTACATTTCCTTCTAGGTTATTTTATTAATTTTATTTGGTTTATTCTTTAGGCTGAAATCATTCCCACTTGGATTTCATTTGATGCCCTACACTAATTTCCAGCCTATGGAGTTCAAAAATTCCCTTCGAGACATGCCACAGACCATGCTGGGTTTTTAGTTAGATTTTATACTCGGATGGTTCATGAAATAATGTTATTATAATGTTATCACAAAATAAAACCAACTTATTTTACCTAAAATTGTAAATAATAATGTCACTCCTGTGTACGACGGAGTACCGCCTTAGAAACTATTGTGAAACATTTTCCATAAATACCTCTCACAGTTTTGTATGATGATGTATATAGTATAAATATATATATATATATATATATGATATTTTTAATATAAATATACTTTTTTAATTTTCATATCACAATTACCTTCTTAATTTCCATTTCATGGGGGATACGATAATGCAATTCATGTGTATAGTGTGGTGCCACCTCATGAAGTGAAGTGAATCATTTATCGCTAATTCTTTTTATAGAAGCTAAATAGGAAACTTTTAATGAAAATATATGATATATGTAACATAATTTTTTTATTAAAGTTAATATATTATTTCCCTTTTCTTTTATTTCATCTATCAGGATAATGGAAACAACATTCATGGGTATGTACGAACTGTCTTGTCTAGAAATTTTGTATTTTATTTTCAATCTCTAACATTTATGTGTTACTATAAATACATATATTATTAATATATTAGATTTTTATATCATGGTTAACATTTTTGATATAATTTTTCTCTAATATAAATGATATAAAAAAATAAAAATTCAAAACATGCATGAAAAGCGAAGAAATTATTTCTTTAAGCATTACAATAAATTAAATTATTAATAAAACAGTAATAAAAGGTTATAAGTAAATCATATATGTTATAATATATATATTAATGGTTATTTATTATATTATAAATTGAATTTTATTTATAATATGCAAGGTTCTAGTGTTTATAATGAAATTTAATACATAAGGTATGGAAGTTTCGTCTCAATTTTCCTTCTTTGAGAGATTTTTTATTTTTACCCTATATTATTTTATGAGTGTATATAAATACCCATATACATGTAATGTCATAATATTATTTATTATCATGATATTATAATTTTAATTTAATTTTATTCTACCATTGGTGATTGTGATTCAATTCTAATAATATGGTAATGGTTTTATGATAGAATCTTATCGTTTAACGGGATTGTTACAGATTACATTTATAATATTGAATTATTACGATACTTTTATCAATAAATTCTTTAATATTATTATATTATATTTATCCCATGATAATAAATCTTTTACTTTCATGTTACACACCTTATGTACAAATGATATCAATATAATAGTTGAAATAAAATAGTCTTTAATTATCTCTTTAGAAGAAAACCCTTTTCATTCCCAAAAAATGTTTTTTTAATATAAATTATTATAACAATTATCATATGATCTATAAAATACATTTGTATCCATTCTTTTCCTTTTAATTTTTTTAAATAATTTTTATTTTAGTTTCAAAACAAGGCCCATTAGGATTTTAATAAAATTGTAAAAGTAATATTTGTTTTAACATATAAAGATTGAATGGAATTTCCAACCTCCATAAATGATTAATGATCTAAATAATCCTTTATATGTTTCTAATTTTGTTTTCAATGATATGTTTTTTTAAAATTATTTAGTACTTTATGTTTCTTTAATGAAAATTTCAAAGTGTAAAGAGTATTTTCTTTAATTTATGTTATAAGTAATATTATAAAATCATTTTTAATCTTTGTTGACAAACATTTTTGTTATTTATGCCTTATTGGGGATGTAATCAAAGGATGAAATTATTTTTATTTCTTTAAATGGTTTATTTTTTTTATGAGAAGATGTTTAAGAATCATATTTCATTTTCCTAGGTTATACAATGATATAATTATATTGAAACGCACTTTATTTTCCATGGGTTATACCATGATAACATTATTATGTGACAACTATATTATTAAATGGATTATACTTTGATAAAATTCATATGAACCCTAATTATTTTTAAAAGTTATATGTTTTGATGAAATTATGAAATTATCATCAAACATATAAAATTTATATTTTTTATATTACAATGAAATATTAATGAAAAATATCTCTTCATCTATTATGATCTGATGAAATTATTTATGATATTGTGGAACACATATATATATGAATTTTATTATGTGATGGGTGCTACTTATACCTCCCTTCAATGAATTCTATGATGAATGGTATCTTATGAGAAAAATTGTTGTAAACTAGGGAGTTTACCCATATCAGAAAGAAACTATGTCCACTGTGATACTCTCGGGATTTAACCATGACTATTACTATGGTTTGAGCAGTGAACCCATACCACTATGTTAGTTTTGGAAAGAAGACTTTACTACTAAAGAAATTATTTTATATATTTCTTTGTATTCCACAAATATATGTCTTATTGCAATGTTATGTTATCATTTTTCATATTCATTGATTATATTTTGAAACATGTCTTATGGACTAAAAATATTATTTCTAGGACTATGTTTTATCATCTATAATTTTAAGGGAATGGGTTTTAACTGTTTTTTTCATTTTCTCAT
Organism: Viscum album; assembly: GCA_963277665.1. Lineage (NCBI taxonomy): Eukaryota > Viridiplantae > Streptophyta > Magnoliopsida > Santalales > Viscaceae > Viscum > Viscum album. The sequence continues at coordinate 1,706,324,774 of OY728165.1, read as the reverse complement.
ACCCTTATGGTCTTTATAAAATGATATCTTCCTTGTTTACCATTATAAAGCATCTAATATAAGTAGTTATCATGTTTACATTACCAAGGTTATGATGAATGGTATATGTACAATATATCTATGAAGGGTTCTATTTATGAATAACATAGTGGGAGATGATGTAGGTCACTTAAGAATATTTTTTATGTGTCCCTTTTTTCAAAGGCATTAGACTTAAATGACTCTTTCATGGACTGTTATGATATTTAATGAATATTCTACTATTATGATGTAATATTTATGTATAAGGAGTTCGGGTTCCTATAGTTGGTATTAGAGAGAGTCATATTTAACCACAAAAAACAAGGATGAGAAAACATTTGTAAATTACTGGGGATATTCCTAAGGATGAGTGAAATCATTTTGAAATGTTGTGGAATACAAGTGAAATATAATGTGAGTGGTTTCAAATGATTTACATCCTTTTCTAGACAGTGGAAGTATATTTGGAAATGGAATAGAGTTTCCTAGGGGTAATAAATCCGAGAAGGGTACACTGAGCTTGACATGGTCATTACATGGTTCAAGAAAATGGGTCATATTGCACACTTTGTTTGGAATTCCCAAAGGTGATTCTTTTGAAATTGACACACTATTTTAAAACATCATGTGGATTAACATAGATGATAACTAAAAGTAACCTCAAATTAACCTATGATTTCATAGTTTAAAAATAATTTTTCATGATGTAAACATGATATAAGTGATTTTTCATGTTTGTTTTGTTTTAAAATATTATTATTATTTCATACAATATTATGTTTTGGTTCATGTTAATTGTTGGATCCTAAATTAGTAGTCCTAAAGTTTAGTGTGATGGACAATGAAATTATTTTCTTCTTAAGAGGAAAATACTTATGGGAGCTCGAATGAAAAATATTGTTTCTATTCTCACACTGCATTATTATACATTGAATCATTCATAACTATTATATGTAAAAATTAAAGAATAATGTTTATTTCAGTACTTCATGAGGTAACATCTACCATCATTTAGTGGATCTTCTTATAAAAAAATTTCGTATAAATGGATCAATCACATAGAAATTATATTTTTCATTATCCAATTTTCATAGAATAAAATATTCATTTTGTTTTTCAATAATTTTTATGGAGAATAGGGTAAATGGTGGACTCTCATCACGATTACAAAGAAACATGACGAAATTCACCCATGGGGATGAAATAGTTTTACAGATTAGTTTTCAATAAGTAATTAATATTCTTCCTATAAAATTAAAATATTTCCTTATGAAATAAAATAAGTATAATGAATATTTTGGTATCTATGTGGAAAATTATACAAGAATTTTGAGGTACACATTGGAAATTTACATCAACCTTAATGTATGGTTCATTGGATCTTAAATGGATTATTACAATGTCCCCAAAGAGATTTATCCATATGGGAATTTAGTATCCATGAATAATTGATTTCATGAGAAGTAAATGTGGAAATGGATATTATAGTTAACATTCAGTCTCTTGGTTTTGAAAATAAAAGTAATATAGTGTTCATTGGAAAAACTAAAAATCATGGAGGGAAGATGATGAGATTTATTTCATCCATAACTTTTGGAAGGAAACATATAAGTCATTTTCTTTAGGGGATGGGAAATTTTTTAAGAATATAATGTTAAGTCATCATGCAATAAAATATTAATGTGTTGGTAAAGAATTAGCTAATGATTAAAATATAGATATAGACCTTCAAAATAAACCACCAACAATCATGTCTTTCAAATGAAAGGAGTGTGAACATTACACTACTACAAAATAAGCCGTTAATAGTGCTAGAAAAGGCCTTTATCAGAGCTAAAAATCACTAACAGCTTTAGAATGGTTAAAGCCAAATGATTTTATTATCACTAAAAAGATTATATTAAATGGGGACGTGAACAGGGCTAAACAGGCATTGATAAAGGACCCACTGATAAAGGGTATAATTGTTTTCCACCCCCACCACATTATCAGTGATTACAACCCCACATCTTTATAATCACTTCCCCTAGCTCTTAATCAGCAATTTAGATAATCCCAACCTCCCAACCACGCCCCTTCCTCTAGCGAGTATCAAACCTAAGACATCTAGTTTATACAGCGGTACCTCTCCCACTCCCCTATAATATATTGTCATACATTTTATGATATATATATATATATATATTTTATACATTTTTTAATAAATATATATATATATTTATATTTATATATATGTTTAGATATTAATGTATATTTTATATGTAAACATGTTTAGTTATTTATTTAAAAAATTAAATTTTTATGTGTTAATATAAAAAAAATATCAACATATTGTTATGTATTTGATTATAAATAAAAGTATATAATTAAAAATGATAATATTTCAAAACAATAATATCAATATAAATATAATACCTTGTAAAAAATTGAGTCTCTACAAAAAACAAGAATACCCCATTAAACTGTGCTATAAATCCACCAAATGTTAAAAAATTGGATTCTACAACTTGAAACAAAGTTTTAGATACCCCCTAGGCCTATATTTCCTATAAAAAAGAGTTATTTCAGTCACCCTTTAGTTCAAAATTTTGTAAATCTCATCGCAAGATTCGATTTGATATGTTGTAGAACCAAAATGGACACCCATATCAGACATTATGGCTAATTAAAGGTCAAATTATCTTTTAACTTATTTTAGATCTTTTATTAATATTTGGTTTTTTTAATCTTCTAATTGATATTTAATAAATATTTCTAGATAATAATTTGAAAATTTATGATTGAAAATATATATATATATATATATATATATGTTTAAGCCATATTCACTAAATATCTTTTATATTATAGGTAAATTCATGTTTACCTTATCTAAAAGATGATAAAAAATATATATTATATTTTTATCAACAAAAATATATTTAAATATGAATATATTATTTTCAATGAAATATATATTTTTTAGAAATATACCCTTTTTTAGTGCTACAATAAAAACATAGCTAAATGGGTGTCTTTATCAGTGCTTCTAAAATCTCACTGATAAACCCCCCCCCCCCCTTATCAGTGTTTTTAAAAATAATTGATTAAGGGAACCCTATAAAAATAGTTTTTAGCACTGTTAAAGACTCCCTTTAATAGATTTTTTTAGCACCAAAAAATGGGATCTTTAATAGGTTTTTTAGCTAGCAATGTTAATGCCCAATATAGGATAAAACCAGTTTTATAGAAGTGACAATTTCCCATTTATTCATATCTGAAGATATTTACAACGGTATCAAGATCACATACCAATTTTAAATACATAATTATCTGTTAAATAACCTTATGGTATCATGATCGTATCTTAAGAATATTATTCCTCTTTTATTGATGTTTTCATAAGTGTTCTTCCTATAAATATTTTCATTCACCCTCTTTTTGAATTTGATTTATCATAAACTAGGATTTTTAATATCAACAAAATTTCCAAATATATTTCGAATGGAGTGAATTTATGTTTCGTATTCCAAAATAACATATAACAATCTATCATTATGATTATAAATATGAAAATTTTACTGAAATCACATTCATTGTAGGGGGTTTCAATTCCTATTCAATTAGGGTGTTTATCTTATATGGTTAGAAAGGAACTTAACAAAAATAGTATTCCCATAATGCGAGAAATTTCTGGATGTCTTTCCATATGTGATACATAGCCTTCAACTGAAACATGAAGTTGAGTTTTCAGTTGATCTCATACAATTTTCAACTCATGTTTTAAAATCTCCCTATAGAATGGACCCGATTTATTTTTTAGTAAAAAAATGACACTCAATGAGAACCATGACAAGGGGGTCATTTGGACAAGTCGGTAACCTCTGGTGATCCTGTTCTTTTTGGTAAAATATATATATATCAATGAAACTCTAAACTGATTATCTCAAGCTAAAAAATTTCTTAATCTAGAACAAGTGTCGTCTACCCAGTATTGATGACCTATTTGATAAACTATGCATTGATCAATACATTTCTTATATTTAAATTCATTCTTGTATCATCAATTGAGGTTAATGAAGTATTTTATACCGAATAAATCATTCCATAAAATGTATAGACACTATGAATATATATTTATGTCATATGGTGTTACTAAATCCCCCTCCATCATCATGGATCCAATTAATAATAGATTTATAGATTACATTAATCAGTTTGTGGTTATCATTATAGATGACCATATTATATATTCATAGATAATGGAATATTATGAATATTACATGATATTTTGATTAAATACCATATGGAAGGAGATATTATAAGGAAAAATTATGTTATATAAATTATGATTGGAAAATGCTTCTTTTTTGGATCATATAATCTCAATAGAAGGTATATTTGTATAACCTTCAATGATAGGGTCTATTGAATCTTGGACTAGAAAAAACATTGGTTTAGTGGAATATTACCAATGATTTTTGGACAATTTCTCATTAATGTACAATCCAATCACTATATTGACTTGAAAGGGAACCTTGTTTCTATACCCTGATAAATGTGAGGAAAATTTGAGAGAACTAAAAATAACATCATTCATCAGACATATGTCAACATTATCATATATTTTAGAAGGTTTGTAATATATAGTATTTTATCCAATCTTATATTGATGTGCGTTCTCATGAAAATTGACATGCTAATATCTAATTCCACATGAAAATTAATGTTTCAGGATTAAAATTACCTAACTCATGATTTATAATTAGCAATGTTTATTTGTTCATTAAAACAATGGTTGTGTTTTAATAATAATGAAATGTCTAATATATATACTAATCACAAATGTTTTATGAATATATTCACATAGAATGAGTTGAATGTTTAACATAGAATATGGTTAGATATAATTATATCCTAATACTTCTAAAAACATTACCTCAATGGGAATGTGAATAAGGAAGAGGATTCCTTGAGTCCCAAGGATAATGCTAGATCATCGTTGATGAGGATCATACAAGATATAATACTTATTGTTATGAAATGGTTGGTTATGTAAATCTTAAAGGAATTGGAAAAATATTATCATTCAAAATTTATTATCCAAGCATCTATCCAAGAGATGATTAAAGTTGAATAGATTTAAGATGAAGAGATGAAAAATAAGGGGAGAAATTTTTGTGATTTTAATCTTGACCATGATAGAATTATATGGTTTAGTGAACATGTATGTGATCCATCAATGTCAAATTAGATGGAGATGTTATAAGATTCTCGTAGTTATTCATTCTCTTTTCATCATGCATGTATGAAGACGTACATAGATTTGAAATATTATTTATAGTGGGATGTAATGAAGTTAGATATAAAAGACATTTCATCTCAGTTATTAGTATGTTAGAATGTTAATGATAAGATAATATTTTTAAACGTGATGTAACATCTATTACGCATACCATAATTTATATTGGAAAAAAACACGTTGAGTGTTTTCATAAGAATTCCCAAAACATTGAAAATAAATAGTATTATATGGGTTGTATTCGACCTCATTATAAATTTAACACACATAATTGATTTTAGTGAATATTTTTTTCTATATATAATTTTAGGTATATACATTAAGTACATGGTATGGTTGTATGGAGTACCACATTCAATTGTATCTGATCAGGATCTAAGGGTATTCTTGATGTTATGAAAAACTATTCAATAAGATATGGGTACAAAGTTATTCTTCGACACTACATTTCATCCATATAATGTTCATCCATCTAAGAGAACAATTACAACACTATAGTATAGGTTGATATCATATTCTATTGATTTTAATGGTGGTTGGGACCAATACCTCCTACAAAATCAGTTTTTATACAACAATATCATTCACTTGAACATTCTAATTTATCCTTACAAAGACCTCTATGAGATAATGTTTATAACTCAATCATTAATGAATGAAGTTGGAGAATTAAATCTATTAGGTACTTCCTATAATGATTAAATGGATGTTATTTTTAGAGGCATTCAGTAACACATCAAGGAATAACATAGTTGGGTGAAAATTTATGTTGATAATCCCTAGAATAATTTAGATTTTGAACTCAGTGAAAATGTTTTAATATGAATATTTATATATATGATGGTATTGTGAATTTGAATTAAGTGAAAAAAAATTATTAGGTATATCGCTACCTTTAAAATTATATATTGTATCATGAACGTATCTTATTAGATGGTTCTTCCATTGAAACCAATTTCATGTTCATAATGTGTTCCATGTATCTCTTTAGAAGAAATACTTACATTTCCCTTCACATGTACTAAAATCTGAGGTCGTACTAATAGAAAATTACATCTCTAGTAAGGTATAACTGATAAAGATATAGATTTAATATAGAAATTTCTATGAAATAAGTCCACTCACTTGGTTAATGTTTTGTTGTGAAACCACCAATTTTGAGATGATACATTTGAACCAGAGGAAATGTCGAGGCAGATGTATCATCATTTGTTTGTATAGGAGAGACTAATTTTGAGGGAGACAAAAAAATATTATTGTAAAATATAATAACTATATTTCTTATGAGTTACAGTTTTTGAATAAATTAAATTTATTTGATTGCTTTTGTTATAAGCAACACTGAGTTTTTCTTCATTACATGTGAAACAGGGTTTTCTCGTACCATGATATATTATTAATATTAATGTTTAAACATGAATGTTATAAAATTTCCTTTTAATATAGTTATGTGAATTTTAATAAATAGTTTTTGAGTATTATGTATGATAGTTTTATATATAGAAAAAACATTGGTAAAAAATACTTTTTTTGGTAAAGTCTTTAATTATTTCTAAAATACTGTTTTCTATGAAAATAATATTTCTGGATTTTTAAAAAAATTAATAGAAGAATTATTACCATTTCATTGTAATTATTTTATAAAATATTCATAATTTTTAAAACTAAATTTTAAAATTATATGATGGAATTTGTTTTTGATATTTATGAAATGTTAACAATTTTTATAAATAGTGAAAAATACCAATTTTTTTGAAAACAATATATTGATTTAAAGAATTTATATATATTCATTTGTTAATATTTTTTATAAAAGTAATATTATTTTAATAATATATATATATTTATAAAATTTAAGTCATTTTAATCATTTTCAAATGAAATTATTATATAATAACTTCTTAAACTTTTGAATAATTTCTATTTGGAAGTCTTCTTCCTCATTACCCTTGTATGTTTACTTTTTAAAATAACATTTCCCAATTATATTATTAAAATTTAGAAACAATTATTCCACAACATTAATTAGAATAATTATTATTATCGAAAAAACTAAAAATAAATTTTCTCCATCATTATATGTAAAATCAATAACATTTTCTGAACATAATTAATTTAAAAATGGATTTACTAGGGTTTAAACTAATAATATAAGTGTTAAAAATTATAGATAACATTTTCAAAACCAATTTTATGGTAATATTTCATCCATATTGTATCTAATTCTAAATAATGGTTTATTTTGGAAACTTTTTAAATGAGAATGATGTTGTTACACATTTTTTTTTCAAACATTACAATTTTTCCACTCAACGAACGTATAAGATGTCACACCGTATCCTCTTAAATTTACTATAAAAAAACTTTTTAGACCAATAATAACCCAAATTACGTAATTAAATCAATACATTAATTCTACATAATTATTTTTTTCATAAATATATCATAGGATGGATATTCATGAATTCCTAATGAGGTTACCTGAAAAAGAGGTAACATTATCTAATGTGGATTTTTTATTTCATCCCCCGCCAAAAATAAAATATTTTAAAATGATTATGTTATGATTTTTTATCATATCAAATAAAATTATATTTCATTTTACTATGTTCATGTCCAAAAGCCATCTCGTATTCCATTAAATGGGGAAAGATAATGTGATACATGTGTACGGAGGGCTACCACATCTTGAACCGATGTGAAAAATTTTCCATAAACACTTATCTTGGTTGACATAATGATGGATATAATTTATATATAGGAATATATTAACTTAAATATAATTCTTGAATTATTATAACAAATATACATTCTTACTTTTCATTCCATTAGTGATACGATAACATCATTTGTGTGAATAGCGGACTACCGCCTCGCTAAGCATGGTTATTGGTTTTTCGTTAAATATTTTAATTGATGTTAATTAGTGTAAATTTAATGAATATATGTGATATATATGAAATATTTATTATTATTTTAATTAAATATATTATCTAACATTATTTTTTTTCATTCACTAAGAAAATGGAAAGATTATTCTTGTGTACGCACAACCTATCATCTCCATAAATGTTTTATTTTATTTTATATCACTAACTATTATATATTACACTAAATAAATATATAAAAAATAGATATGATTTTTATATAATGTTTAAAACTATTTAAATTATTGAACCATTATCAATGTATGAGGACCAAAAATTTAAAATCAACACTTACATGAAAAAAAAGTATATATTCCTAAAATGTTACATTGACATGGAATTATGAATAATAATAATAATAAAAGGTCATGTGTAAATAATATTTTATGTTATATATATATATATATATTGTTCGTTATTATATTTAAAAAAATTTACTTGTACAATAATAGAGTTTATAATGTGTTTCAAGGATTTTGAGACATAATGTATGAAATTGTAATCTGGATTTTCCTTCTTTGAGAAATATGTCATGTTATGAAATAATATTATTTTATGAGGTGTATAAAATAACCTTAGGGATATTTAATATCATGAATTTATTTATTATTATTATATTTTATAATTAGTTTTTTTATTATTTCATTCAGTCTAACAATTCAATGTTATCAATATTGTAAAGGTTTTATGATACAATCTCATTGTCTATTGGTATTGTTTATTACTATTATTGGTATGATAACATCAAATGAAAAACTCTAAAAAATAGGATTTTTATTATCCTCTGTTTATTTCGTAACAATAAATTTCTTCTACTAAATTTTTACCCTTTATTTACTATAGAGTCCAAAAGAATGATTTTAAGAAAAATCCTCCTTATTTCTATCTTAGGTCAAAGACAATTTTTATTATATAAATTTTTTTTATAAAACTATTTTCAATTTTTTTTAATATTATTATAATGATTTTTAAATTAGTTTCTACCCATGTTTTATCTATTATAAAAAAATGAACTGAATATTTTGTTTCCAAATATGGAAACGTTGTCATTTTCCGAAAATATGAAACATAATTTTCTTTAAATTCATACATATTGAATGATATAACCCACCACTATAACTAATTAATAATTTAATTCATCCATTATATGTTTCCAAATTTCATTTCAAGGAAAATTATTTTAAAAACGTTTTATGTGTTTTATTGTTAAAAATTTATTTTCAATGTAGATGGGTTATTTCCCTTATGAAATATTTCGAGTGACCTATAAATATAATTTTCTATATAATATGACATCATTTGATTCTACTTATGAATTACTAGGGATATGATACAAGGATAATATTCTTATTATTTATATATATGTTTTTTTATGGTGAAAATAATTTAATGAATCCTTTTTTTCAAGGGTCATACCATTATAAAATTCTTATGAAACCTACTTATTTTACCCATAAGTTAAATCATGATAAAATAGTTATGAAATATTATTCATTTTAATTATATCATACAATGATAAAATTCTTTTAAAACATCATTCGTTTCCATTGGTTATGTTTTAATGAAATGATGAAATTATTATCATATATTTTTCATTTACATATGTAATGTTATGATGAAATTTTTGTGGACCCCATTTTTGTCATGGGTTTTGATATGATGAATCACTTATTATGAACTTCCATGATTAATTCTATGCCTCATGTTTATAATATATGATATGTAGTGTGGGGTTTTCAAATTAAATTACAATGATCTTATACCCATGTGCTCATGATATATTGATAACTCAAATGTTTACCCTTTTGAATATTCTTATCTCAACCATTATTTATTTACGTTCCCATTGTAATTAGAAAATTTATTATTTATGATATGTCTTTGAATCTCTCTAGTTATGAAGTATATAGTGGGAAATGACATAGCTCAATTATGGACTAGTTTATGCTGTGTCAGAATTTCCAGTGGCACTAGACCTAAATTATTTCGTCATGGATCATTATATTATGAAGTTAATAGTCATATATTATGGTTTTATATTTATGTATGAGTTGATTGATTCACTATATTTTACAAAATTCTATTTCTCTTCACATGTTTCTAATCAAAAGTGGTGTCCCCATCTAGTGGGATTATATTATATGCACCGTCATCAAATTTATTATGTTATTTTACATATGCCTATTAAAATTATATTATCTTCCTCATTACCTATAATACAAAATGAAAAAAATTGATAATGTTAATTTAATTTGAAAATGAAATTATTTTTTTTATTTTCATATTTAGGATGAATTTACATATAAACCCACAAAAACATTAAAAATACTAAAAATGTGACAAATTCATAAATTATGTAAATTATTGGGGAATATATTAATATTTAATAAAAATAAAATGGGTTTTTATTGTGCTTAATCAACCCCACACATAAAAAATTGAGGATAATATAAGTTTGTAAATGTTCTTAATGAATTTAAATGTGAAATGAGTAACCAAATAAATTTAAATACATAACTCAATTTGAGAGAAATTTCTTAACTCTTTAATTTATTAAATAAAATATATTTACATTTGGTATAGTGTGTTAAAAAACACTATCAAAAATGTAATCTTTGATATGATGGTCTTATAAGGTTCTACATTTTTTCTTTCCTAGGAATTATCTACAACCCAACATGTCACTCACCCCCAAAAACGTTTGATCATGGAAAAGATCAATCATGCATCTTTCCCCATATATTGGGGAGTGGATAACATAATTTACAACATAATAATGCCTTGGTGGTCTTACTATATAAGTAAATTCTACATCCCTCCTCTCATACAGCCATATATCATAATATTTTATTAGTTTTAATTTTCATTTATGACTTCACTTTCAAGAAATTCATTTCTCTCATCACTCAAGGATCAAATATTGGTTCTTATACTATGTACCAAAGAACATAATTTTGATATATTAATGATAAATTAAAATAAATGTATAATATTATTTATAATTTATCCATTAATCATTAGGGAATCTAATTTTGTTTCATTATGGTTAATGTTTGGTGGGTAATGATATTAAAACATAATGGGTTAGATAAGTACATATACAACATAAGGTATAATCCATGAGATACTATTCAGATCATTTAATAAGAACACATTCATTTATCAAAAAAATTATAACCCAAATCAGTTTCATTACTATTTTTATTAATGATTTAGAAGTAATGTTAATGATAAATAGTGAATAATTCATCCTCTTTTATCCATTTTTCATGATGTTTCTTTTTTTCTATATTTTTTAATGAAAAATCATTTTCATTTTACTCATAGATGGTATGTATAAATAATGTGTATTTTAAATTTTTGAAAAATTATTTCCCAAACAGAGTATAATTCCTAACACTCACCATAATTACTGTCGAATTTCATTCAAAATAATGTCATCATGTTTACCCTCCCCCACATATAGATAAAATATATTCAATATCTATTCCAATTAATGGTATGGAAATAAATATTGGTTTGTATTATTTCTTACACGTATGGTTTTTATCATTTTTACATGATCCAAATGGGTGATAATGTTAAGGAAGTATCTGTAGACATATAAGACCTTGTAATTAATAATTGATAAAATCAGGTTAATGTAAGGGGAATATTATAGATTTTAAAAGGAAACATTGAATTTTATAAGAGTTTATGTGTTCAAATCAGCTAAGCAATAGGTTATTATTTTTATTTTTCTAAATCGTTCAGAATACATCACAAAAATGAGAGTTAATTATGGAAAATCACTCATGGTGTGAATATCAATAATTAGTAAATTGATATAATTATTAATGAATAATTATAATAATAACTAAAAAAATTATTTGTCTTCAAATTTCGTGTTTTTAAAATTTATAATATTTTTAGTAATTAGACTATTTAAATTAAACAATGTTAATTTTATAGTCAATTTCATTTTTAATTTATATATTTTTACACAAATATTTTTTTACTAAAACCCAATAAACATTGTAACATCCCATTGCATCCTTTCAGGTATTTATCACCACCCATTTCTTTCCCCACTTTCTACAGATGTTATTTAAGACATATGATGATGGAATTTGTTTCTAGAGAAAATGACCCAATGATCAAGGATCCATGCTTCTTGAAATTAATATAATATGGGTGTAAATTTGAAAACATATTAAAAGGATGTCCCTTGGTGTCTGGGTTAACATGGGAATTTTTCTTAGTGTTTCAGTAGAAGTTTCCTACTCAACACTATCACATGGTGAAAGTGTTACATGGTGATAAACCATTAATGTTATAATGTTGTGTACTGGTTTACGGTGTGATTTTTTTATATACCATGAGACTGGTTCACATCATTAAATTATCTATGAGTGGTTTTTAAATGCGGAAATTCATTTTTATCATATCTTTTAAATTTTTAAATTCAAATTGGGAAAGGCTTTAATATTTTTATTGATTCATGATTAGCGGGTTTATGAACATAACAAGTCTGATTTTAATCCCATTCGACCATAGTTTTATCTCTTAAAATCTAATAGGTCACCCATGATATTTTGGGGACCTCTAGTCCTATATTGTTTTCATTTACTAATTTGTATTAATTTCATTTTTGCTTCAAATCTATATATAAGTTATCATGATTCTTCTTCATTATCATTTGTATAAGTAGAGTTGTTGAACTACATTTTCATATATATTGGTCTTATAGTTTTATTTTCCTCATCCATGATTAATCCATTATGTTATATTCCTATAGAGGATAAACATTAGATTAGTTTAGGTGTGTCATGTGTGTTTCTTGGGGTACATGGTTTTTTATCTTCTCCACAAAATTGTTTTTTATTAAATTGATATCGAGATGTAAGGATTGATTATATGGTCTCTATTGTTTTCATTTCTTTATTTTATTTTCTTATATGCTAATGAGTGTTTATGAGACCTGAGTTTTAGGTAGGTGGTTATGTATGTAGCCTAATTTAGATGGTTTGTATTCATCTGGTTTTTATAAATTGATTTATAAATAAATTGTAATAATTGAATTTTGTGGGTGGAAATTTCATTTCGATAAAAAAATGGTTTCTCATTTTTTTACAAAATTTAAATGTAATTTTCAATTAATTTTGAAATTGATTAATGAAATGATTTAAAAATAATTGTGTTGATTAAATTTATTAGAAAATGTTTCAAATGGTAAGCCTTAGGTACTTAAATTGAAGTTTTAGTAATAGTCCTAGTGTATTGATACTTTTGTGTGGTTCAATCAGGTGTTTTTTATCTACTCACTATTCCAATTATTATGTGGACTTATTAGAAATGTTGGGAGGTATACTTTTTAGGGGTGTTTTTCTGATCTCGTGATTCAATGCTTATATTTTAAGACTTAATTCGTATGATTTCATATGTTTTTGTATGATAGATATAGGTATCATAGCCTATAGTGATCCATGGTTGGTTATTACATGTGCTTTTGGACTCTACTGATTTCCATATGTTATGATATGTGGTACATTATTTGAATGATTTGATATATTTGATATTCATTAAAATTATTTCACCAAGATTATTTTTGATGTTTGGAAAATTTTGAAACCTTTTACCAATCTTTTTATGGTTTAATTTTTTATCATATTATAATTCATTTTTTCTATTAATTTTTATAATGGTCACATTGTTTTACTAAGATTTTATATTGAGCACCTAGATGGGATCCTACATATATTTTTTATCTTCACCATATACACCCTGTTGTTGGTGCATAAACCATTTTATGTATTTTTATATTGGAAATAGAAAGGAACATTAGTGAGGTACTGTGCTTTCTATCAACTATATCATTGTTGATAGTTGTTCGATGGTAATAGTTTTCTCATGCTATTATAAGGAGTAACTATTCTGGTTTTAGATATCTATCATCATAGTAATTGTTCCATATATATTTTTTGTCTACTTTTTAGTCATATATAAATGACTACATCCTATTTTGAATGATATATATTTCATATTTTACTCATCCTCTACTTCATCTCATCATTAATAGATAGAAATATGTCATGTTGTCTTCTTCAGGGTTATCAAAATCATTCCCATGGAATGTTGTGGATTCTTAGGTTCTAGTCTCTAACCCATTGAGATTTAGAAATCCCTCTATTTATATTACAGTTCAGGTTGGATAAAAAAAATTAAGGTTTATGGGTAAATTTTATCATATTTTGGTATCGATAGTGGTTTCTCTCAGTTATGGAATGTTTGTAAAAGGTATATTTGACTTTTGGGACATGAAAGGAAGGATAAAGTGTGTTCATGACCTGATATTTCCCTAAAGAGACTGATGTTATCATTGGATGTTGGAATGAGTGTCTCTTAGTTTTATATCTTTATCATAATTTATGTTTCTCCTTACAGTATGCTAGTGTGAAGTGATGTTATTCTATTTTTGAATAAAATATTCTGTTTCAATATTTGGAGATATCCCTCTAAGATATCGTCCTTAGGTTCCTTAGGAGGATATCGTGGATCACAATAAAGGAAAAATTATGAATTATTATAGTCTAATTGAGTCTATCTTGTGGGTAGTTCTTACTATTCATCAAAAAGTATCACAATTCTAGAATATAGTTGTTGAGGTACAAAAATAGTTTCATGGGAAAGGGATTAGATCCTTGTATTTACATCATGTGAAGCCACTATCCTATAATGGTAAAAATGAACCAAATTAAGGGAATTACTAGTTCTAATTGATTGATCATATCTTCTACATCTTGAATACACTTGAGAATATCTAGATTAAGGGCATGATTTTCAGACTCGAGTAACCTATTAATCAATTGTGGGATTTTATTGTGCTTGTGGATAGACATTTGGGCTTGGATTGGAGGGGTTTAAAGATCTAATTATTTTAGCAGTTTTATCCATCATCACTGATGATGGAAAATTCTATGGATTTCTTATCCTTATTGTACAAAAATAATTTAATTTTAGTATACACTAATCGATTTTTCGAGATGATTCATTTTTCTCTATTATTGGAAAAGAATGAGAAACTAATGGATCTGATGTACCTATAGGGTATATGAATGGATATCAGAATACATGTATATTTTCAGATTGTTTTAACCTATTTAGAGATGGTAGATATGGAATTTATAGGATAGGTTTATATGGAAGGAATGGTTTGTCTTTCTGACCGGTCTCATCCACACAATAGAATTATTAATGACCTGGAGGATTGGAATATGATGTAAAACAATAAATGTAGAAGTGATTCTAGTGGTTATTAGTAGTATTACTCCACTACACCATCATTTATAGATAGTAGGGTGACCGCGACATACTATTGGGATCGCATGTTACACACACCTAACATTCTTGTTCTGCTACTATGATGACATTTAGTGGTTGTAGGAAGTATTAAAATATATGGTGTTCCTATTAGTTTATGACTACAACACATTATATTCATGGATCAATTGCTCAAATGTATAATGGTTCATAGTAAGAATCATGAAATTTAATACACATCTATATATAGACCTTAGTAGAGAATCACATTCATTCATTAGATGAGTTTCTAGAGGAGGTTGGTGTGGGTCTAAAGGACGTGAGAGGTTCCATAGTTATTCATTCATTAGTATAAATTTCATTATTCGATATGGATTCCTCTCAATTATTTATGTACTCTATTTTTATGGATATGATTAAACATCTATTGAAACATGTGTTCTTTTTTGTAGAGTTATTGACACCTCGTGAAATGAAGAAAGAGAATGTTTTTTAGTTTTATTCTTGTTCCCTATCAATTGAGGAAATATAATTAATTTGTTATTTCATTATTGTTTATGTGTATCTTTTTAACATCATTATCCCGATGTATTATATTATTTCTCACCATGTATAGGTTTATTAGTTTCATTTCAGTGTCCCATTCCACGAGGCTTATGCATTATCATGATTGTTTTAGTTAGATTGGTATCTGAGTTCTAGTTGTGAACGTTCATTCCACATAAATATCAAGAGTTTTTTTCTACTATTGGAGTTGAGCCCGATGATGATTCATTTTTGTTACTATTTCCTTGGTTTTCATGGATTTTACTCTTGTTTTCCAAGATTATTTATATTTTATTCATCTATATATATTGGATGAGTTTTTTTATTAATGTACACCTATTTACACAGTCTATCATGATATCCTCATATTATATTGCACCAACCGAGATAAAAGTGATTAAGTTTCATTTATGTGATATTATTGTTGGAGGATTCTTCCACCCTAGTGTTCCCACATAGAAATCCTCGATGCACTTTTCCAAGAAGGAAAATGGTTCACTCAGATTGTGTTTAGACTATCAGGTGTTCAACCATTTAACAGTAAATAATAAGTATATTTTCCCTATGTGGATGATTTTTTTGACCAGTTGAGGTGGAAAAAGTTTTTCCAAACATTTATCATTATTTTGGATACCACCAACATAGAGTTTGTGAGGCTTGTATACCAAAGATTAATTTTAGGATATGAAATGAAAAATTTAATATCTTTTGAAGTCATTTGTTCTGACTAAAACTCCAATAGTTTTTATGGATTTGATTAAACAGATATTCCATGAGTATTTTCTTACATTTGGGGTAGTGTATGGGAATGATATTTTGGATTATTGGAGATTTACTCAAGAGCACAAGAACTGTTTAAGTTTGTGTATTTAAATTCATAGAAGTATACATATATAAGCAACGCTTTCAAAAAAATTTGATCCAGGAAGTGAATATTATGGACCACATGATTTATATGCATGGATTATCTATTGAGCATGAAAAAGTGAATGATGTATTTTCATGGGAATAATCACAAATAGTATTTATGATTCAGAGGTTCTTTGGTCATTCTTGGTAGTTCTAGTGGTTTTCCATTGACTTCTCAATGGTGGTTTCACTATTGACTGCTTTTTATAAGAATGGGGTGAAATTTTCATGGAATGGAAAGTTTTAGTATTTAACTAATTTTATGAAATGGATTCTAACATCATCTCTTATTATAATCTTACCTTAACCTAGAAAAGAGTATATGGATTTATAGGATTCTTCTAGTAATGTTGTAGATTAGGTTATTATGTAGAATTATCATGAGTTGGAATTTGGATCTTAACAACTTCAAAGACATGTGTAAAAATTCCCCCTCATGATTAGGATCTTGTACCATTTATGAATGTTCTTTAATAATGGTGGAAAAACTTTTTAGGAATAGTTTTATAGTTTTTTATGACTATATGAATCATAGAAATATATTTTTATAAAAACAGATGAATATATGACAAAGGAAGTGGGTGGGATAAAATTATAAATTTTACATCGACATAACCCACAACCCATGGAAGGGGAATTTCATTGAAGATTCTCTCATTATTAAAGTATCATCACATACTGTTTAAGAATAGAAGGAGATGTGGACACTTATGAGGCCCTTAACTCATTTTTACATTGAATATTAGTAGGATGTTTCAGGTATGTTTTTGAATAGTTTTATATTATCATCATCTATTATTGAGTTAATTCCTTATCATCAGAAGTAAGATTAAATGTTTTATGGAATTTGAGAAACCCTATATAGTGTGGAGAATGTTTCCGGTTGGTCTCTCTTTTCATATGGTGTTCTCTGTTCTCAGGATCATTTTTTTGTCTGAGTATCTATGGGGATATCACATTCTTCTTACTATATTATTTATTTATGATATATTTATACAAAATATAATAATATCTATGACAAAATTCAATGTTGATTCTTGTGGATGAGTATGAATCATGACAATAATGATTATTAATCCTACTGTTGCGCCTTACATCATGTAAAGGAAGATAATCTAAAAACTTCATTGTTACATTATCCCCTTTATATTTTTTTGGAAATTGTATATGGTGTGGATAGATTTTATTTCATGATTACCATGGAATCCCTTATGGAGTAAATCCTATCTAGGTGGTGATTAATTGGTTTCAATGTAATCTCACTTCATTCAGAGTAGGGGAACCACTAATGTAGAGGAATTGGGAATTAATTATGTGCATGAGTTTTTTAGGTTAAATGGGGTTCCCACTTCAATTATATTGTATATAGAACCTAGATATACATAATTTTTCTAGAAGATTCTCTAATAGGTGATGTGGGATTTTTTCAGGATGAGTAACACATATCATACAATGATTGATGGTCTCATTGAGCATTCTCTTTAGATCGTGCAAGACATGCTCCATGTCTAAATCATGGGTTTTGATGGATCATGGTATATCCATCTAGAACAGGATGAGTTTTATTATATTTAATTTTATCATTAATTAATCATAATGGAACCCTTTGGGTCTATTTACGGTTTCCCATGTAGTTCACCACTTTTTTGGGAAAAGGGTGTTGGGGACTCTTCAGTTGGTCCAACTATCATTCAGAATATATAGACAAGAATTAAAGGAATATATCAATGTCTAGTAGTAGATAAGTTTTAGGAATAGTCATATGAGGATCGTTTGTGTCATCCTTTCGAATTTTTCATTGGTGAAGAGATTTTGTTGAATGTTTCTACATGGTAGGTTAACCACTGACATAGATAACATGGGAAGCTTTCTCTGAGATGTGTTAGGCCATTTGAGATCAATTAAACATTTTGGAAGGTTTCATATTGGATAATTTTTCATATTTAGTTAATGAGTATTCAAGATTTTTAATCATATCTCATCACCAAGAATGCCATACTGATCCTTGTCACATTTTTTGGTAATAAATCGAGTTTGAAGTACATATTTTTATTGTAAAGAAACATGTGGCTATCATTAACTCTTAGGTGATATTATTGTGTGGTAAGTTGATTAAATTATTATATGTATTAAGGTAGAACATATTATATTCTCATGATATATGGGGGAATGAGTCGTCAATGAGATAGAATTGACCTCACCTCTTTATGGACACCATTCCTAAATATTAAATCCAATGTATTGAAAGTCTTATGGTAGGGATTTTTTAATATCTCAATACCACTTTCTATGTATTTTTCATCTCTAATTTTGTATCTTTATTTTTTTGGTTTTGTTTTGTGACTTTCATGGATGGAAATAATTTCCTATTGAAAATTATAGCCACCTAGGCTTGACATACATGGATATTACATCATTTTAGATGAATATTATCAACATTATAAAAATACTTTAATGGGGACCATAATAGTTTACTATCATAATAAACATGGAAACAAAATCATCTATACTATGGAAATATCTTCAACATATAGTATAATGATCTCCACCATTAGTAGTTCTACCTAATACCTTTCTTTGTAACCCGAGGAAAGGGATCCTAATAAAGGGATGGGATCAAAAAAATAGTAAGGGTTAACAAGGGAGATATATAAGCATAACAACAAGTATAAGGGTATGAGGACAAGATCACAAAAATAGAAGATCATACCATTTATATTAAAGATAATATACACGAAACATGGCATAAAAATGGAAGTTCACAAGACATGAATCATAAAGAAATAATGAATATAGGCCATGAAAACCAAACATCGGAATAAATCTTGGAATTGTGGCAGACACATAGGCATGTACTAATTTCTATTGTCTCCATGGATTCACTTCCAAAACCATATTATTAGTATCGGTTCACTCCCTATATCATCATAATTGTCATGGTTTACTCCCATGTATATCTTATTATCATGATTTTACTCTTCATATCATCTTACAATCCATGGTTTAATCCCATGTCTATCTTTGTAGCGTGACTTTACTCCACAAACCACCTTAATTATCAGGGTTCACTCTCTTGGAAATCTAATAAGCATGAGTTCACTCCTCATACTATGTTAGTTGTAGTGGTTCACTTTTATGGTCATCTTAGTAGAATGTGTTCACTCATCATACCATCTCAGTTGTCATGCTTCACTCCAATGTCCATCTTAGTATTAATGTTTCACTCCCTAGACCGTATTAGTTTATCTCAAGAGGTATAAATCTTTTCCCAATTCATTGTAGGAAGATATAGGTGCCACATATATCATAATTAAATAATACATACATGTTCCACAATATCATAAAAAATAATAACATAACTCCATAAAGGAAATGGGTAAAATAAACATGTAAACATATTATAACTTGTGGAAATAGACATGTTTTATAAACATTTTATCAGAATGATAACCCATGAAAAGAAGCATGTTTCTAAAGAAGATGACCTACGAAAGATAAATAGGTTTCATAAACACATTCCGTCAACAAATTATCCATTAAGACAAAGAATATGAATGGAAACATTGAATAATTTTACAATAAATGAAATATTAACACTAATGGATGTTATCGTATATGGAAAATAATTTTGAAATATCTTATAAAAAAATTATTCAAAGAAATATCCTTTCTTATTTGAAAGGTTTATTTTTATAACATAAATCTGTTTTCATTTAAAATATCTTTGAAAGATTTTCGAGAATTATTGAGAGTGATAAAAAATTAAAATAATTTTTACATTAAAATGATCTCCAAGGATCATCTGAAAAACATTTCATGAAAGATTTCTAAAAACATGGTTTTTGAATATAGTAGATCTGTGACCAAAGAGAGAGATAATCATATTTTACATAAAAATATTACCTTAAAAACAAAAGATTGTAAAATGGTACTAATTCATGAGGATTTCCTAAAAAATAAAGAATAATATAACACATGAGTGTTATAGATATATTTATCATAATATTTCATCATAAGAAACATAAACATAAACTATCTCTAAAAGCTATGAGATTTCTCAATAGACCCTTATAACATAGTAACAAGGGATTATAATCTACATATATGAAAATTAAATTAAATTAAGACTAAGACATAATTAAAACAAGGGTATTAATTATATAACACAGATTTATATAAACTTCAGAAAAATGGTTAGGTGTATAACAATTCATGAGTCTCAATGTATGCAAATTGTGACAAAATTATTTTACCGATTTTGTTTCTTTTCAAACATAATCCAAATGAATGAAGCATAATAAAATGTATATATTAATACTCATAAATTTTTTTATAATAATATTTTGATATATATTTATGGGATGTATATAAACCACAAAAAAGTATTGAGTGGTGAAAATATCTTGTATCTCACAGAAATTAAAAGTGAGATGAAATCCCCTTACCTTGTGTCTTGAATCTATTTATACCCGAAAAATATTTATATATAATAAATATAATTTTATTATATATATTTTATATAATAATACTATTATATATAATACCAAATATGGTTTGATTGTGACCTTATATTACCTAATTGTTAAGGATCATATGTTAAGGTTTCACTTCAGGTAACAGTCTCTTTGTTCATCACATGTGTCTTAATTTGCTATATCATTTTTCCTTATATATATAATGATTCAAGAATTTAAATAATGATATAATCATTATTTATATCTATTATATCTATATAATAATAATATATTTCCTAATGAATTATGAAATAGAAAAAAAAGTTCATGGAGAGGGTAAGTCGTACGTACGCATAAACGTTGTTTCATTTTTAATTGATGTATTGAAATAATGTATGTAAAATAAGTACGTATATATATAACATTATTAAAGTATCATTATTATTTCATATAAATTCACTAAACCCATCATTAATACATTCCATGTGGTGTGTCAACCAATCAATTTCTTTTAGGGGCGGTAGTCCACACATTGTTGAACGAGATTATCGTATTAACACCAAATAGAATGTAAAAATGGTATGTTCTGTAAAAAGTAATAAAAAATCCTAATGAAATAATATATATTTTATAAAACATATATAGTTATTTTTTCCATCATAATGGCCACCATGATTTTTAGTAATGAAAAAATGAACAATCATTGTTTCATGAGGCAGTAGTTTTCCCCACACATAAACAATATGTTTGATATCCATTAGAAAGAGGTATCTGTATATGTTGGTCAAAAAATTAGTTTAAGAACATCCTAGAATATTTATTATACTATTTTTTCTTAAAAAAGTTAATAAATTGAGTATTTCAGAAGAAAAGGAAAATAAAGGAAATGAACCTGAGAAAATACTTTACCACAAAATTTGTTAGCTCTTTTTGGTTTGTCCCAAAAGGCTTCCCTGACATTCCATATTCCTAAAGGAATGCTTCTTGGATTATGGGTGTAAATTTGGAAATAGAAATAGGAATGAGTTGGCTGTAATAAAAGGCTTTATTGCCATGAATAAAAGAGAATGAGGAGATACATTTTATAAGAGGGAGGAGGGGCACTTATGGAAACTCCAAAACTAGTAATTCATTACAAAATGATTTTGGATTCCAAATAGATGAAAATTTAGTTTATATGATATGTTTATGATGGTCTTAAATTCAGTTAAAATTATTTTTTATGTGTTTAGGTCAAAACATGAAACAGTTTTTTTGGAATTAACCCTTAGTAAAATAATTGAGCTTTTACCCTCACAAAATTTGTTTTACACTATAGGGATAATATAGTTACTATAAAATTCCAAAAGAATTCTAATTGGATTATTTATGACATCTTCTGCACTATAATTTTTTTGGCCAAACATTATTTTTTTTTTGTATTTTATAAAATTTAATCAAATTTTATTTATTTTAAATTTAAATTATTATTAGTTTTGTTACAATTTAATATTATCATTTTTAAAAATATAAAAAAACATGATAAAATCTAAAAAATATTTAAAATATATCACTATAATGCATAAATTTTCAAATAAGTTTTTTATTTAATTAAATGTTAAATATTATATTTATTATAATATTTTTAATATCATTTATTTGATATCTCAATTCAGTGAGGAATTACTAAATCATTATTATACATGCCCTAAATTAAGTTTTTTCTTCCCAAAAAATTAAAAATAAATTATAATGAAGAAAATATATTTCATAACTTTTTAATTAATATTTATAGAAGAATTTTTCTTATTTATAACCATGTATTAAAAATTATCTATTTATTAATGTTTAAATATGAAAATTTTAATAGTTCTTTAAATATAATATAATAAATGTCATAATCTAACACAATTTGATTAAAAATGATTTTATCTTCATCTTAAGGTTCATTTGGTTCTCAATAAAAACATACAGTTAAATTAGGACATCTATTAGGGTTATTTTAAATTATTATAATACTATTTTTACCTTTAATTACCATATTTACCTTCAACCATAGTTTATAAAATTCAAAAATTACTATTCAAAAAAATTATTTTGACCCTTTTAGACCATATTTTTTATAATGATTACAGTCGTTTATATCTCTTTTCTAAAATTCAATTCACAGAAGTGGTAAAATTACATTTACTTTTTATCCCGCAAATGTGGTTAGAAGGCGAAGAAAAGAGACATTCAAAAGTTCAATAAATTAATTTTTCTCAATATATTATAAAAAATTATTCTAATGACCTCCATTAGAGTAATATATGTATTAATTTTTTAATGTGAATTTAAAATAAATTTATAATAATAAAATTATTTAAATGAAGAAGTTATTTTTATCTTCTATGCATTAATTTTCATTATTCCTCAAGAATTGAAACTTTCAAAAAAATACCAAAAATTAACCATAAGAAAATTTTGATGTTCATAATTAAAAAATAATATTTATTTTATCAAAATTAAATTCTATGAGTTTCCAAATCTAATTTCATTATTTTTCATAGAAGGACAAGAAACAAAGTTCGTTCAAGGAAAAAGTAGTTTTGTAAATACAAACACTTTGACAAAAATTATATTTTTCATTTTCAAAACTATTATAACTAATATTGAAGAAGTATTTATTACTAATAATATTTCATGTCTAACAATAAGGTTATAAAAATTTGTTTTTCAATATTTTTTTTAGTAAAGTGTTGTTTCATAGAAATTCAGTGTTCTCTGTAATGCAAGCACTACCAGTATTTCATGTAGTCCATGATTCCCTTGGTGATTCATATTTCGTAATCCAAATTTTAGTGATATTATATAATTAAAAAAATATATATTCACTATTGTGTGATGTGGAAATTTAAAAATAGTAAATTAATTCAAGAATATAATATCACAAAATCTAGGGGGGGTATATTCTACCCCCCCCCCAAAGAATTTCACCATAAAAATTCATCAGGTTTATAAAAATATAGAAACTGACATCATAAAAAATTAAATACTCTTTTAGAAAGAAATAGTTAATAAATTATGGTTTCTCAAATTAAATGTTAACTAGGTCACTTTGTAGGAGAGCATATGTGAATACTTGGGCGTATAGTAAAAAATGTGAACAATCATAGAGATTTATAAAGATCACTGATCATAAGAAAGTGGGTGATCTAGAGAAAGTTAGCCTTTACAAAACTCTAAACTTATGAGTCATAAAAGAGTTCTTTGATATCATAAAAATTAATTATGATAATAAGACACCCATTTACATCATGATCCCTTTTCTTAATGTTTTATAATTCTCAACAGAGGATATACTTACTTGATTTCATCATAACATCACCCTTTTTTGTTCCATGATCATCTTCAACTTCATATCTAATTCCATGAAATGATGATTAATTTTATATTCTAGAATCATTATAAAATCTTGAGAAGAATGATTGTTCAATCTTTTTATCTTCAAAAAAAATGTTATCACATGTTATAAAATATGAATAAATATACCTATGGAGAGATAATACTTTAATCACACAAACAATTATGAAGTTTAATATAAAATTTCAATAAATAGATATTCTTATAATCCTTTCCAAATCAAAAAATCCAAAAACTTTTGAAAGATGTCCACCGAAGCTTCTTAGTAATTATAACTCATATATCATAAGTCAGTCCAGGTTCTGAAATTCCAAAATTGTGAATAAATTAATCATTTATTTTCATAAAACCTAGAAATAACTCAAATTACCATACATACATATTGAAAATATTAAGTTTTTCATTATTCTTATATCTAAAACATGTAATCTTCATCCATGAAAGCACAAACCACATGTCAATAAATCTTTAATTTATTTCATTGTAACTAATATCGTATAATTTACATATTCATATCCAACATATCTTAATCTAAATATCATTATCTCAACATAATGCTCGTATTAATGGTAATCCTCCCCATAATCATAATTTTATCATCACTTATCTAGTCCACCAGAACAACTCAACATAATAATGTAAATCCTCAGTGAAAAAAACATGAACTGGTCAATCCTTTAATATTTTATAATTATTGAGTCCAAACACATAATCACTTAAATAATTCCTCTTCAACAATTTCAATCAAATATGTCCTTACTTGATTTATATGTAAATTTTTAGGTTAGGGAATTGAGTTTGGTAACACTCATCATTTCTATATTTTAGACATTTAACTCCATGATAGTTCATCACACTATGACCATTTTTCCCACTTATATGACATCTTCACCTCTATTTGAGGAATTCCAAAATTTTCTTCTTCAATTTTTATTAACATGTATGAATATTAATCTTCATTACCCTATGTTCCTCACTATTTTATCATTCATAAAACTACATCATCCTCTTATTTTATGATAGATTAATACCACTAATGTTCACCTTGTTAATCATATATCCTGAGAACTGATTCAATATAATCATATTATATTTCTCCACAGTAATTAGAAAATAATTTTTCTTATAGTCACCAATTTCTCCTTTATATTTAATGTTAACCCAATTCCTTATGGTTCCATATATTTACTAAAACCATATTGAATAGTTTAAAAACCCATTATAATAATTTGTAACAACATAATTATAAAAAATTCACTTATATGATTTTTATCATATGAAACATCTTTAATCTATGATAGTACTTTTTATCATAGTTAATCATAGATAACAAAAATTTAAATCTTTCATAATGATTCATTAAGAGTTTTCGAATTCCCAAAGAATATCCATCGGGAGTGTCAGACTAGGTGTCCATCAAGGCCCATTTTTGTGTACCAGACAACCCTAAGTTAGGCATGGAACGTCTTGTCAGTGATATTACCCTGTGCTAAATTTGTTCTAGAACCACACCCACTTATATTATCTTGACATAGATTTATTTCTAGGAAATAACACACTCTATCCATTACCATAATTCGAGGATAATTTCTAAAACATAGACACGTCCTTGTACTCATCCTTATACACATCCATAGATATATTGATAGAAATATAACTATGGATCTCACTAAATATATAACATCAATAATTCCAATGTTCTTCTATAACTTTTTTCTGATACTAACAATATTGAACCAGGATTGTCATACGTGGTTATTACATCATTTTAAAAGAATATTTTTTATATTAAAAAAATACATGACTGGGGACTGTAACAGATTAGTGCCTTTAGAAACATTGAACCAAAATATTTTTCCTGGTTAATGTTCGTAAAAATATATTATAAATTAATCCACATTTATTAGTTATACTTAAAACCTTTCTTCATACCCTAATGAAAGGAATCATAAAAAAGGAGTGAGTTCAAATATTCAGAAAGTGTAAACAAGGGAGCTATGTAAGAATAATCATGATCATAAGGGTATAAAGATAATATCATGAAAATATATGATCATACCATTCATTTCAATGTTCATATACAAAAAATTAGTCATAAATAATTATATTCCATATGAATCATAGTTAATAAATAACATAGTTTAAAAAATCATAACACAGGAATAAAACAAGTAATTGTTGTAGACACGTAAGCAAATAATGATTTACATAGTATCCATTGAATAACCTTCAAGCCCATCATAGTGGTATGAGTTCACTCACCCTACAATATATTATTCATTATTCATTCTAATTTTCACCTTAGTAGCATGAGTTCACTCCCCATATAATCATTGTAGTCATGGTTTACTCCCATGGCCATCTTAGTAGCATGGGGTCACTCATCATACCAGCATAGAAGTCATGGTTCACTCTCATGGACATATTAGTAACATGAGTTCACTCCTTATACCATATTAGTAGTCATGGTTCACTACCATTTCCATCTTAGTAATCAAGGTTCACTACCAATAACATCTTAGTTCATCTTATGAGATATAAATATTTACCCAATGGATGGGATGGAGATATATGTCCCAGCCATCTCATAATGAAATCATGCATACATGTTCCACAATATATTTTAAAATCATAAAATTACACATTAAATGAAATGAGTATCATAAACAAGTAAAAATTTCAAAACCTATGAAAAGAGATATATTTCATAAACATTTTATAACAAACATACCATGTGAAAAAAAGTTAGTTTCAAAATTATATGACCATTGAAAGTAAAATTGGTTTCATAAACATATTTTCATCATAATATAATCCATTCACTTAATAATATGAATGTAAAAATTATATAATCTCTCCATAAATTTATGAGTAACATAAATGGATGTTATATTATAAGGAAAATAAATTTTGATAGACCTTTTAAAAAAATATTGAGGAAAATATCCATTCTTATTTGAAAAATGATTTTTATAATATTAAACCTTTTTCATAAGAAATAAATTTTAAAACATATAGATAATCTCTGAAAACAATAATAAAATTTTAAATATTTTTTCTTATAAATGTTCATTAAAAAACATTTGAAATCATTTTTTGAAAACATTTTTGAAAACGTGGTTTTTGAATATTGTAGATCTCCGTATAAAGAGAGAGATGACCATATTTTATATAAAAACAATAACTTAATAACAAACGAGTAGAAAAAGGAAATAATGCATGAGTATTTCTTGAAAAAATAGAGGATAAAAAACATGAATGTATTTAAGAGATGGATCATATGATCTCATCAAAGAAAACATCAACATAAACAATCTCATAAAGCAATTAAATTGTCTCACTAAAATCTTATCACATGGTAAAATGGGATCATAATATCCATTTAAGAAATGTAAATTAAATTAATACTAAAATATCATGAAAATAAATAGATTTATGATATAAAATGGAATTATAAACTCCCCAAAAAAGAGTCTGGGGGTATAAAAATACATGATCTTCAATCAATGCAAAGTCATAAAATTTTTTTTTACCGATGTGGTACCATTTAAAAAACCCAATGGAAAAATGATAGTAAAATGGATATGTAAATACCCATAAAATTATTTATAATAATAATTGGTTGAAATCATGGGATGTACATACACCATATAAAAGGAATGAGTGGAAAATATAACTAGTATCTCATAGAAATTACATGTGAGAATAAATCCACTTACCTTGTCTCTTGACTCTCTTCGTACTCAAATATGATTCATGTTTAATAAATATTAGTTTATTATTAATATTTTAAATAAGCATAAACTTTATCTAATATGAAATATGTTTTTACAATGACCATATATTACCATCTTGTTAACGATCCTATGTTAAAGTTTCACTTTGGGTAATATTCACTTTGTTCTTCGCATGTGTATTTATTTGTTAAATCGTTTGTCCTTATACTAATATAGTGATTCCAGAATGTAAATAATGATATAAATATGATGTATATCCAGTATATTTATATTACAATAATATCAATCATAAATAAGTATGAAATATAATACACCGTTTATTGAGATGGTATGTCGTACGAATGCATGAATATTGTTTCTGTTTTAATTTTCATATACAATGAAAATTTTTAAATGAAATATGTGTATATATGTTTATATATATATATATATTTATTTAGGTAGCATTATTTTATCATTTATGTTTACCAAACCCATCCTAAATTCACTCCATGTTGTCTATGAATGAATCACATCACTTTAAGGAGGTATTAGTCCCCACTGCCTCAAATGATATTATCTTATTAACACCAAATGGAAAGTCAAAAAAGGTGTGTAATATAAAAAGTAATAAAAAATATTAATGTAATAATAAATATTATAAACAACATATATAGATTTAGTTTCTATAATAATGTCCACCATGATTGGAGGTAAAAAATAAACAATCAACATTTCTTGAGGTAGTAATTCACTGTACATAGAAACATTATGTTTGATATCAATTAGATAAAGGTGTTTATAAGTGAAGTAATAAACCTTAGTATAAAAATAACCTAATATATTGAGGTTACTGTTTTTTTCATAAATTAATGAAATAAAGAGATTTTAGTCGGTGGAGATTGAAAATAAAGGGAAAGGATCTTCAAAGAAAACTTTTCCTCTAAATCAGGTAACTCCTTTTTGTTTGTGAAAAAGGCTTCTTCGGTTTCCTTTTTTCCAAAGTAAGGCTTCAAGGATTAGGGGAGGGAATTTGGGAGGATAAATTAGAAGGTTTTGGACAAGATGAAAAGCATTATAGGTGTAAATAAAAGATAAGGAGATGTTTCCTTTTATAACAGGGATGTGTCACTTTTGGAAACACTATAACAGTTAACTTTTTTAAAATTATTTTTTATTTCATAGAGCACTAAATTGAGTAATTTATAAAATATGATTTTTATGGGTACAATTCATTTCAAAAAATTAATTTTAGACATGTTTAGGTCACAAAAATAATCTTTTATTTTATCTTTAACCCTTATTTAAATAATCTATCTTTTACCATGACAACTTTTTTTACACAACATTGTTAATAAATTAACAATTAAATGAAAAAAACCCCACTTGGATCATTTATGATATATTCGACACTATAAAAGTTATTTTTCTAAACCTTATATATTTGTGACTTTTATAACATTTAATAAAATATTATTTATTTTAAAGAGTAATTTATTTTAATTTTGATACTATTCAATATTTCAAATTTTGAAAATATCAAACCAACATGATAACATCGAAAACATACATGAAATAAGTCATTATTATGTCTATGTTATCTATTAAATTTTAGTATATCATTAAATATGTCATATTATATTTGTTTTAATATTTTTAATATCATTTAATTGATTTCAAATTTATCTAAATAATTATTGTGTCATCATTATACATGCATTTAATTAAGTCATTTTTTCTCAAAAAATAAAAAAAAATATAATAATGAAGATATAATTCTTATATTTCTAATAAATATTTATAGTCTAATTTTTATTTTGTACCACCCAATATTAAAAATTATTTATTTATTACAGTTTAAATTTTAATTTTTTATATATTCTTCAAATAGAATATAATAAATTTCCTAATCTTACCCTAGTGGCTTACAAATTATAATATTTTAAACCTAAGATTGATTTGGGTCGAAATACACATATCCACTAAAATTAGTACAACTGTGAGGGTAATTTTAAATTTTTATAATATTATTTGTACCTTTAATTACCCTATTTACCTTTAACCAAGGTAAATAAAATTCAAAAATTACTATTACCAAAAAAATTATTTTGATCTTATTAGATCACATTATTTATACTGATTCTAGATTTGTTTTTCCATTTTTCAAAAATCAATTTATATAAGTATTAAAATTACGTTTATTGGTAATCCTCCATATTTGGTTAGAAAGCAGGTAAAAGAAACATTCAAAATTTCATTAAATTTTTTATATCTAGTTCTAATATATAAAATTATTCCAATGACCTACATTGGATTAACATATTTATTATTTTTCAACTATAACCTCAAAATAAATTCAAAGTAAAAATAACTATTTAAATGAAAATTTTGGTTTTTAACTACTACGCAGTATTTTTCAATATTCATCAAAAATTGATAATTTCTAGAAAAATATCAAACATTTCCCCTAAAATAATTGTGATATTCATAATTCATAAAAATTATTATATATATTTATATATATATCAGTTTTATAAATTAATTTTATTATTTTTCATTGAAGGATATGAAAATAAGTTCATTTGAGAAAATAGTAGTTTTAAACATATAAATACTTTCCCAGAAATAATATTTCTTATTATAAAAAGCATTATAACTAATATTTAAAATTTAGATATTAATATTCATTTAAATAGTTTAACTGCTAGGTTATAAATATATTTTTTAAATAATTATAAAATCAGTGATTTTTTTCATAGAAACTCAATGTTTCAAGTAACACAAGCTAAGTTGGTGTTGCGTGTAGTGTAATCATCCCTTGTTGTTCCATATAACATAATCCAAAAGGTAGTGATATTATATAATGAAAAAATCAATATTCAGTGCTGTATGAAATAAAAATATCAAATGATTATATTAATTTAAAAAATAATAAATTCACAAAATCTCAAGGTGTTACAAAAAAAAAATAATATTTAGCTATGTATGCTTATTTCAATTAATGGAATAGAGAAAAAAAATTAAAAAAGTATTAAGAGGGTGTATTTAGTGGTATTGGTTGACTTGGGGATTTTTCTTAGTTTTTCTACAAAATATTCCTTCCAATAACATTCACATAATGAATGTGGTCCCTAAAATGAATGCTTTGTTTGGATGATGTCATGAATTAGTTAAGATAGTGATATGATTACCCGTCATCAAATTGGTTCATGTTGTGAAAACATTAATCAAAATTTTTTATCCTAGTTGATTGATTTTTCAATATATATATAAAATCCTGAAATTTAAATAATGGAAGGGTTTCAAAATGTGAATATTTTAGGGTTATTGATTTTAACCACACTACACATATGATTTAATTTTTATTTAACTACGGGTTTCTCTCACAAAACCTATAAGATATCCTTGGTGATTTTTGTTTCCTATACTCCTTACAAATCATTTTTTTGGAGATTTATTTGAATTGTGTTTGTGCTACATATCTTTGAGTAAGTGGTCCTTATAATTATTTGTTTTTATTTATCATAAATGTTCCATTTTGATAAATTTTTAGATATGTTTATCTTGTGTTTTTTATTCTATTTATCCTTTTTAGATCTGTTGTGTGATCATCCTTTGATGGATTATATTTTTTTAGGAATTTAATGCATGTTTCATGATGACTATGCTTTTTATATAATCTAAAAAAATTAAGATTATGAATTTTTTTAGATATATGTATTAATTCTAGGGCATGTGTTTTTTTCTATTCATTATTCTATGTTGGTGTATCCCATTGTGGGAATGTGATAATTGAGTCTTAGGATGTTGGTTTCATTTCTATCCTTTCCTGGATGAAGTGTAATACTCTATTTTTTATAATGTATCTTATAAATAAATTTACATTATATAATTGTGTTTGTGGAAAGGGGTTATTGAAATAATATGGGTTTTTCCATGTTTAGGTAAAAATAAAAAGAATTTTCATCTAATTGTGAAATAGATTTTTGACATGATTTTCACTAAATTTGTTTGATTTAATGGTTCTGAAAATTTATCATATATGAAGTCTTTGTTACCTAGGTTGAAGGTCTAGTAATGTGCTTAAACTATTGATAATATTTGGTGGTTTAATCAAATTGAATTTCTATTCTCCCATAGCATATTGTTCTAGGGACATGTTAGACAATCTAGGATTTTCACTTGTTTTTGTTTTCTACTACTCTCTAAATTCAAATCATATCTCTAGAGAATTTTTTCATGTGATTCACTATGTTTAGGTTTGACTTTTCAATATACCATAACAATTAGGGATCCATGGTAGGTG
Source organism: Viscum album (assembly GCA_963277665.1). Lineage (NCBI taxonomy): Eukaryota > Viridiplantae > Streptophyta > Magnoliopsida > Santalales > Viscaceae > Viscum > Viscum album. The sequence continues at coordinate 1,706,291,934 of OY728165.1, read as the reverse complement.
TTACATTTTATTTAGGTTTGTACTAAATTGAATTTGATAAGATACATCATACAGAATTTGTCTTATTTGATATATGTGATATTTTTTAAAACTATTTTATAATGATTTTTTTATAAATGTCGAAAAGTGAAAATATTTTACCATGATTTTGATATAAAAACACTTTAACTAATTATTATGCCTTATTTTCATTAATGATAATGATGTTCAGGCTATTATATAGAGAATTAATATGGAAAACCTAGGTTGTATCCTACTTAGCATGTTATTCTCCAACCCTACAAATGTAACACCTGAATATTCCATAGTATGTTATTCCCTTTAATTCAATGGCTTGCGCTATATGCAACACCGAGTTCGAGTGCACCACGACTTACCAAACTAGATGTTCAAAAGCAACTATGAATAGTATTAACTAAATTTGGAATTTTATATACTCCACATAATTTTAGAATATATATTATGTGTTTCTAGACATAATATAAGAACAAATTCAATTTTTTTAGATAAAAGAATTACTTTTCAAAAAAATGCAATTTTACCACCTTTTAATGGAAAATCCTTATTAAAACCAATATTTGACACTTTTATATATTCAATTTAATGAAATTAAATTCTTATTTAGAATTTGGACATAAAAATTTATTTTGGATAAATTTTTGGTATTTTTCTAATAACTTTTATAATTTGATGAATACAGAAAAACAGTAAATTTTAATTAAAAAAAACTTTTTTTAATCGAAATAATATATAGTGTTAATTTATTTATTTTAATGGTTTGGAAGTATAATTATATTATTTTTTTCATTTAATACAATGTAGGTGATTAACTAATTTCAAATTAAAATTCGTCATAAACACTTGTCAATCTTTGGATAGTTGTTAATTTTTTAAAAACACGCTTTTCAGTTTTGACAACAGGGATTTATTTTTAAATTAATTAATGCAACTTATATGTTTTTAATTAGGTAAAATATAATTCATTTTTTAATTTTAAATATCATAATTATCTTAGGGTAAATTTTTGGTGTTTTTTAGAAAACATTCAATTTTTTGATGAATAGTAAAAAACACAACGTTATAATTTAAAACCGACTTTTTATTTAAATAATAATTTATATTATTTAAATTTATGTTATGTAAAAATAGACATATAATACTTATATATGGTAAATATAATTCAATTTAATCATTTTATAATGAAATTAGTTGTTTAAAATGTTATTGAACTTTTTACCGTCTTTTACTCATCTCTTTAAAGCATTTGCAAATTAACATAAAACATAATTTACCACTTCTATTAGTTGAATTTAAAAAATCGTAGAGAAAAGGTTCATATTAGAATGTAAAATTTGGTTCAATAATATGAAAATAATTTTTGGTGAATAGAAACGTTTTACTTTTCTTTACAACGGTTAAAAGTAAATAGGGAAATTAAGGTTAAAAATGATATTATTATTACCCTAACACATGTCCTAATTATATTGGATAAGTATAATTCGACTAAAAACAACCTTAGTAATAAAATATGATCCTTTAGGCCCACATAGATTAGATTAGTACATTTATTATTATTTAATTCAAAGAAGAGTTAAAAGTGTTAAATTCAAATATTATTAACTAAAACATTTTTAATATATGGTTACACATAAGATAAATTCGACTATAAAAATTAATTATAAAGCCAAAATTATTTAAAACATAATTTTATTTTATTTATATTTTTTAGAAATTAAATAATCTAATTTATTTATGACATAGTGATGATGCAGTAATTACCTAATTAAGGAAATACTAAAATAATTTATATTATAAATATCCAAATAAATGTAATTTGATACTTTTTATGAATTACACTAAATTTATAGGTTAATATGTCAGGTTAGGGTTGGCTAGATAATTTTTTTTCGAAGTAATAATGTTGTTATGAATTTAGAAAAAACAAAATACCAAATAGTGTCAACATTGACATAAAAGAGTTTTTAAAAATAATATTATATTATTAATTGATATTATATTCCTAAAAATATAAGGTTAGGAAAAATTATTAAATAATATTATATATGTAATTAACGAACCACTTGTGGTTCTCTTGTATTTATATAGCATGTTTATTAACCATATAATATAAAAATACCAAAATACGTGGTAAATGTCAAACTATTTACCTAAGAGTTAAATCTAAATGATAAAGTTAATATAGTGACCCAAACCTATCTAAAACCTAATTTTTTAGTGGTTTGGGACCCATACCTACCTTATCTTTTAAATTATTCATTTTTGAGCCATTATAAAATAAAAATGATTTTATATTAAAATAATATTTCTAGCTTTCTCTAAGGTTCCCCTCACCCCTCTTATAAAAGGGAACTCCCCCTTCTCTCTAATTCACACCTTCAAAGACATTAGGATCGTATAAACCCAGCCCGAATAACAACCCAACTCTCCTCACTTCATCTTAGAGGCCTTACTTTTTCAAAAAATCCAATGTATGGAGCCCTTTTGATCAAATCAAAAGGGAGAACCCGAAGAAGAGGTAATATTTCATCACCTCTTTCATGTTCCTTTCTTCTCACACACCCTCATTATTGGTTGTTTCCATTATAAAATAATAAATCCAGTATCTTCTATACAATTTGATGTTACTATAAATATGTTACAACCATATTCATTATTCTATCATTCCTTTTAATGACATGTCACCATACGTGCGTACGTACGGATTACCGTCTCCATGTAGTGGTGTAGTTGTTATTCGATACATTATTATTTGGATGGGTATAATAATGGTGTATAATTGGTTTGAATAATAAATATAACATGATAATTATTTGTTTTATATTATATACCATCCAATTATATATGATTTTAATATAAAAAAAATGATATTTTCGCTCGTGCATACATACGGATTACCGCCTCCACGAACGCGATGGGATTCATTCCAAATCGTATCCATTCAAAAATAATTTTCATTTGATGATGAAAAATAATTTTTAAAGACTTAATATCATTATGAATATTAATAAGATAAATCCCACCCATAAAAAACAAGGATTATGTAACCAAGCATATAAAGGAGAACGAATCAGTTAACACCCGAAACGGCGATAATACTAAAATATCAATATTAGAAGATAATATTTGATATCATATTAATGTATATGGTTATTTTATAATTTAATAAAAATGATTTAAGAATTATACAGGATACTAACGTACCCTTGAACAAGGAAATGTACAAGGTAAGGGGTTTCTAATCTCACATTTAATTCAGTGAGAAATCCATTGTTCGCCACTTATTTATTGCATGTGGTGTATTGTATGCTGCCATTTGATATATATTATACCGATTCCCTTTATTTTCATGGTATTTTGTGATTAATTTGGTGGTTATTAACTTCTGGTCATACGACTCTATTGATTACAACGAAGTAAGGGGTTTTCATCTCACTTTTTATTCCCGTGAGATTCAAGCTATATTTGAAACTATTCCCTTTTGTGTGGCATATGTACTGTCCATGATTGTATTCTTGGTGTAATATACTTTAATTTATGATTATTTACATCTTCATTGTATGATCCTTCTTTCATGGGTTGTATGTTTCATAAGATACTAAATCGGTAAGGGAATTTCAAATTTCAATTTTCACTCAGTGGGCTTTACACATACTTCATTTATTATTTTACTAAGAGAATATGTGTGGAATCACTATTTTTTATATATAGTAATTTCCACTCCCCTGTGTGTGGATATACATTTGATACACATAATCACTCTATTGATAATTCCTCAAATCATCGATATAAACTTTATCTTAACTCTATTTCTATTCATTGAGTTAAATATTCAAGTCATTGTTATTGTTTTTACAAGAATATAAGTGACTTTCCTATGATTGATTTCACTGAATATCCTATCATATTGAATGTATTTATATTTTTCACACATAATATTTTCATTGATTTATCCATTACATAAGGATACTTTCTTTATAAGTTATTTCATCTCAATTAACATTCCTTTGAGACTTATTTGTTTGTATGCACCCATTCACTTTTACACAGTGTAAATACTATCCTTTTAGATAGTATATAATGAAATCATTTATTCTCATGGTATTATAAATATTTGATTACCTCAATTATTTGTATTGAATAATCTCTTATTTTGATAGTAACTCTAACTAAAATACAATTTTAAATGTTTTTAAAATTTATTCTTCTAAATCATTCTCATTAATGTCAATTTTTTAAAAATGGTTTTAATGTTTTATTTGTAAGGAATTTTTTTTTAAAATTATATTTAATTTTAAAAGATTCAAAGTTGTAAGGGACACTTTGATACAAAAATATATTTTTAAACGGATTCTTCAAAAATAGTGTGACTTTTAAATGTTTTCAAGAAAAAGGGGGATATATATCTCAAATAGTTTTGACGTTTATTTTCATCTATGTCAATATCCTTCATTATTCTTGATTGAGGTTAGTCTGTTACAATACAATATTATATATTGTATTGAATGAGTTATGTTTGACTATGTATGTTCTATTTTTATACCATTCATGGTTTGGGGATAAAGTATTGACATTTCGTATGCTAGTTTTAATAATAATGTTTATGTTATGTTTCAAACATTTCATATGATGAATTCATTGGTCTTAGTAAGTGACGGGTGGAGCCCGCTATAGCTCCTTGATGCATCGATAGGTCTCATGAGACAAACTAGTGTCTTGGCATAAGGAATTCATAAAATATTATTTGTAGTTTTGGAATAGGGCCTTGACTATGTGGCTATGATGTCTGGATTATGCATCCCATCATTAAGAAAGGGGATATTGATATTTCATGTGATTATTCGACTAGTAGAATATCCATGTCAATAATTAAATGGAATTATTTGATTTTATCATTGCCATATTATATTGAAGTTCAAGTTTAAAAGGATTTTATTTTAGTCTTATACATTTCCTTAAATGGTTAAGCTTATTTATGAAGGTATCCTATTTATTGTTATCCTTACTGACCATCTGATCTCACCCCTTTCTATGTTTTATTTTTCCCAGGATGCGAAAATGTATATAATGACTGACCTGCAGGGATAGTCTATGGGATATTTGTGTTGTCTATGGAAATAATGTTGTTGTGGATTTCCATTTTATGATGTAATGTAAACCTTATAAATGTATATAGTACTTCCAAGGATACTAAAATAATCAGTCTTTCGAGACTTGATCTTTTCTGATCATGCCAATGATATGTAATAATGCACCAACTCTGGGCTTCTGGGGTCAGGGCGTTACAGTGGGTATCAGAGGAAGTTTAGTACAAACCATGGAATCTATAGTTAGATAAACTCAGATTAGAGAACTTTACCCAATGATATACTTTGAAGATTAGTATAAAAGAACTTCCTAGAATTTTATTATTATAGAGATTATGTGGGTTTTCAAAACAATACATCCCTATCTGGATACGATCAAGTAGAGGTGGCTCTGGCACAGATGTACCTAGGAGTGAAAACTCCGCCAAAGAGTTCTAAGGTTGACCTAGGATATCTAGATACACAAAAACGGGCCTTACTGCACTCTTGGTTACGACACTCCCGGGTGATATACATAGGATAATTCACATTTTCATTACAAAACGATTTGAAGGATTTTAATATAAGATGAGAATAAATAACTGTCCTTAATACTAAGGTGTTTTAAATTAAAAATAAGTTGTTATGGTATTCTCTAAATGATTTTATGACTCACACTATGCTTTCTTGTGTTATTCAATGGCTAGATTCCAAGGAAGTCATAGTAACACTGAACGTGATGTACATGGTGGGATGGTGGAGGAAATGAGAAACAGAATGGAATTTTTGATAGGTGTAAAAGATATCATGTTCTAGCCAAATCAGTTTTTCAAAAATATGATCAACAAAATATATATTAACCAACTCCCGGACTCAACAAATAAGAGAAAGGCAGTTAATGATAAGAGCCCCAACAGTAGAGACCATCGAGAAAAGAAAGCTCAATTTCCATCATGCAGAAAATGTGGAAGGACGAACCTAGGGAAATATCTTAATGGGACAAAGAAATGCTTTATGTGTTGGAAAGAAGGACATGATGTAAATAATTTCTGAGAAAAAATTGTAGAGTGTTATGGAAGAAAATAAAAATGATCCCAAGAATCCATGTACAGTCATTTGTTGTAAATGCAGGGGACCTGTGCATTACCCGAGTGAATAACCAATTCTATAGGATAACCCCTTGGTTAAGGAAGAACCTTTGTGGAAATAAATTGATGGTAAAATATTTAAAAGTATTAGTGATCTTTGTTGATGGTATTACTTTGGATGATTTTATCTTATGTGTAACCCAGTAGTTTATAATTTAAAAATTCAATTTTAGGAATAATTGTGTTTTCTATTGTTGATATAGTTATAAATAACCATTTGTGTCTAATGATCCCTGAATTTGAGGAAATTAAATGTTATTAAATTTTGGGATAAAAATGTGAGGTATGAGATAACATTTGTGGTGAAATTATGATATAGTTTTTTTGATGAGTTTATCTCATTTTGGTAATGTTATAAAATATAGTTTTCTTGAAAAAGTACAATGCGTAGACTGTGTGACAACCCATCGCGTCGGACAAAGATGCAGGAATCGAACCCACAACCATAGTGTGATTGTGATTTATCACCTACCACTAGACTACATGAAGTCCCTGGTACGTGTGACTATTTAGTTTTAGTTAGATGATTTTATTAATCAGTAATAAGTTGATTTGGGATCTTATGTCTTATCAAATGGATATCCTTAGTATATGAAAATGATTTGGGGATTAAGTGATAAATGTTATTTTGGAAGACTTTCACTCTGTTGGGAATACTTTATGCCTAAGGAAAATAGATTACTATGGGATTTCATTTGATAAGTGATGGTGTATTTTTATTTTTATTTATATTGTGGATTTATAGTTATTTGGGTTATTTATGGAAATGATTAACCTATCATATAGAATATGTGATTTGGTTAATTACTTTTAAGTATATAACTTTAAGAGTAGTCGATGTAATTTGGAAATACAATTTAACATGGAAGACTGCATAATCAAATTCTTTTATGTTTTGGGTTTTAATATTAGTTTTGATTATATTGATATATTTTAAGGATAATTGTTTATTGAACAATATTTATTGAACTTCGGGTATTGTTGGTTTAATTTTAAAAATTAAGATAAGTATTTCATTATCTAAAGGATTATATTTTTTGGGGATTATCTGATCTTGTATTAACCATTTTGGTTTTGGTAAATCTATAAATAGAAGTTAAATATATATAGTTTATCCTTTTTGGATTATTTTATTCTCCACATGTTGATTCTAGCACTTCAGGTGTGACCAAGTCATCTTAAATACTCATTGTTTGAAAAAAAAGATGAGTTAGTGGTATAAATTTTTTAAAGGATGAAACTCTACTTCAAAAGTAAGTATATATATTTATGTTCTTATTCAATCTCATAAAAAAATTCTTCAACTTTATGTAATGGAACATATAAGAGAAAACATTATCTGTTTAATTTTTCTACCAGGAAACTAATGAACATTTATATCTTCATAATATTGTGGTTTTCTTATTGTTAACATTATCCTAATCATGTTTTCTATCACTATACACTATAACTTGACACTTATTTTATCTTACATATCCACGTTTTCCTACATGGAATCCTTGTGTGGGTTATCTCAGGTGACCTTTTTAATTCTCTTTCTTTCTTTTAAAGAGATAATTATATTGACTCTTTTTCTGATGTGGGACATTCAATGAATTTCCCAAGCGCAATTTTAAAATTGCGAGGATGAAATTTCTAAAAGGGGGTATGAATGTAACACCCCAATATTTTATAGTATGTTCTTTCCTTTATTTCAATAGCTTGCGCTACACACAACATTGAGTTCAAGCACACCACGACTTACCAAACTAGCCGTTAAAAAGCAATTATGAATATTAATAACTGAAATTTGAATTTTATATATTCAATATAATTTTGTAATCTATATTATGTATTTCTTAGACATAATATAAGAACATATTCATTTTTTTCCAGATAAAAGAAGTATTTTTTTAAGAATAGAAAATTTACCACCTTTTAATGGAAAAGCCTTTTTAAAAACAATATTTGACACTTTTATATATTCAATTTAATGAAATTAAGATATTATTTAGAATCGGGACATAAAATGTATTTTTTATAAATTTTTGGTACTTTTCTAATAACTTTTATATTTTGATGAATACTGAAAATTACAAAATCTTAATTGAAAACAACTTTTTTTAATCAAAATAATTTATAGTGTTAAAATTATTATTTTAATGGTTTTGAAGTCTAATTAGATTATATTTTATCATTCAATACAATGTAGTTGATTATAAGTAATTTCAAATGAAAATTTGACATAAACACATGTCAATCATTTGATAGTTTTTACATTTAAAAACCCGCTTTTCAGTTTTGAGAAAGGGAATTAATTTTTAATTAATTAAAGAAACTTGTATTTTTTTAATTGGGGAAAATATAATTCATTTTTTTATTTGGAATATCAAAATTATATTAGGGTAAAATTTGGGTATTTTTCTAAAAACATTCAATTTTTGATGAAAAGTGAAAAACACTGCGTTATAGTTAAAAACAAACATTTTATTTAAATAATTATTTATTTTATATAAATTTATTTTAAGTAAAAAGTGAAATATAATAACTATATATGTTAAATATAATTCATTGGAGTCATTTTATAATAAAATTTACTGTATAAAATTTTATTGACATTTTTACCGTATTTTACTCACCTCCTAGGAGCATTTGCAAATTTACATAAAACATAATCTTACCACTTCTATGAGTTGAATTTAAAAACTCCAAATGACATGGTTGATATTAGTTAGTAAAATTTTGTTCAATAAGAAGAAAAAAAAATTGGTGAATAGTAACTTTTTACTTTTATTTACCACGGTTAAAAGTAAATAAGGTAATTAAGGGTAAAAATGATATTATTATTACCCTAAAACGTGTCTCAATTCTATTGGATATGTTTAATTAGACTAAAAAAACCTTTGGAATAAAAAATTATCCTTTATATCAACTTGGATTAGATTAGAACAGTTATTATTATTTAATTCCAATAAGAGTTAAAAGTGTTAAATTCAAAGTTTAATAAATAACCTATCATTAATATTCGGTGACACGTAAGATAAATTCTACTATAAATATTCTATAGAAATATAAACCAATTTACTACATAATGGTATTTTATTTATATTTTTTAGACATTAAATAAATTAAATTATTTACGACACAATGATGATGTAGTAATTACCTAATTTATGAAATATTAAAATAATTGATATTATAAATATCCAAATAAATGTAATTTGAGACTTTTTATTAATTACACCAATTTTCTATTTTAATATGTCATGTTAGGATTGGTTAGATGAGTTTTTTTTGTAGTAATAATTATGTTATGAATTTAGGAAAAACAAAATACCAAATAGTGTCAAAATTTACATAAATACATTTTTAAAACAATGATTATATTATTAAATTATATTCTATTACTAAAAAAATAATGTTCATCCAAAGGTATTAAATAATATTATATATGTTATTAATGAACCACTTGTGATTCTCTTGGAATTTCATTGTATTTTTATTAACCATATAATATAAAAATACAAAGAGATGTGGTAAATGTCAAACTATTTAACTAAGAGTTAAATCTAAAAGATAAAGTTAATATAGTGACCCAAACCTGTCTAAAACCTATTGGTTTAGTGGTTTTCGACCCATCCCCACCTTATCCTTTAAATATTTTATTTTTGGGTGATTAGAAACCGAAAATGATTTTACTATAGAATAATATTTCTAGCTTTTCCTAAGGTGCCCCTCACCCTTCTTATAAAAGGGCACTCCCCCTTATCTCTAATTCACACCTTCAAAGACATTTGGCTCGGAAAGCACTAGACCAAATATCCTACCAACTCTCCTCCATTAATTATAGAGGGATTACATTATTTATAAATCTATCCTAAAGAGCCCTTTTGATCAAATCAAAAGGAAGAACCTGAAGAAGAGGTAAATATTTCATCACCTCTTTCAAGATCATTTATTCTTCCGCTTCATTATTCATTATTGTTTATATTATAAAATAATAACTAAAGTATATTCTATATACTATGATGTTATTATAAATATTGTAAAACCATATTCGTTATTCTATCCATCCTTTGAATGACATGCCACAGTACGTACGTATGTATAGCTTACCGTCTCCACATCATGGTATAGTTGTTATTCAATACATTATTATTTGGATGGGTTTTATAATGATGTAAAATTGGTTTAAATAATAAATAAAACATGATAATGATACTTTATATATGATATACCATCCAATTATATATGATTTTAATATCAAAAGAATTCTATTGTTTCTCGTGCGTACGTACGGATTACCATCTCCTTGAACTTGAAGAGATTCATTCCCCATTGTATCCATTCAAGAATAATTTTAATTTGATGATTAAAAATAATGATTAAAGACTTAATATCATTCTGAATATTAATAAGATACATCCCATCATTAAAAAAATTCCTTACGTAACCAAGCCTATAAAGGAGAACAAATCAATTAACACCTGAAACAACGATAATACTAAAATATCAATATTAAAAGATCATATATGATATCAAATTAATGTATATGGATATTTTATAATTTAATATCAATTATTTCACCATTATACATGAGATTAATGTACCCTAGACCAAGGAAAATTACAAGGTAAGGGGTTTCTTATCTCACATTTAATTCCGTGAGATTTCCATTGATCGCCACTTATTTATTGCATGTGGTGTATTGTGTACATCCATTTGATATATATTATCATGATTTTATTTATATTCATGTTATTCTGTGATTAATTTTGTGGTTATTAAATTCTTTTCGTACGACTCTATTGATTACAATGAAGTTAGGATTTTTCATCTCACTTTTTATTCCCAGGAGATTTATGCTATATTGGACACTATTTCCTTTTGTATGGTATATGTACTGCCCATTATTGTATTCTTGGTGTAATATAATTTAATTTATGATTATTTACATCTTCACTTTATGATCCTTCTTTCATGGGTTGTATGTTTAATAAGTTACCAAATCGGTAATGGAATTTTAAATTTCAATTTCCACCCACTGGGCTTCACGCATACTTCATTGATTATTTTAATCCAAGATTATGTGTTGAATCACTATTTATTATTTATGTAGTAATTTGAACTCCCCTTTGTGTGGATATACTTTAGATACACATAATAACTCAATTGATAATTTCTCAAGTCATTGGTATAAACTTGATCTTAACTCAATTTCCATTCATTGATTTAAACATCCAAGTCATTGGTGTTGTTTTTACAAGAATATGTGTGAATTTCATATGATTGATTTACAAATTTTATTCAATCATATTTTGTGTATTTATATTTGTCACACATAATTATGTCAATGATTTATCCTTTACCTTTGGATTTCGTCTTTATAATGGATTTCATCCCAATTTACATTCCTTTGAGACTTCATTGTTGTTATTCCCCAATTCACTTTTATACGGTGCATATAATATTATTTGACATTGTATATAACGAAATCATTTATTCTCATAGTATTATATTGTTTTTATTACCTCAATTTTTTTATTCAATCATCTCCCATTTGTATTGTAACTCTAACTAAAATAACATTTTAAATGTTTTAAAAATTTATTCCTCTAAATATTTCTCATTAATGTCGATGTTTTATAAATGGTTTTAAGGTTTTATTTATATGAAAATTAATTTTTGAAAATTAAAATTCATTTTTACAGTTTTAAAGTGGTATGGAACACTTTGATTTAAAAATATATTTTTAAACAGCTTCTTGAAAAATAGTGTAACTTTTAAATGTTTTCAAGAAAAAGTGAGATATATCTCTCAAATAGTTTCCATGATTATTTTCATCTATTTCAATATCCTTCATTATTCTAGATTGAGGTTAATCTGTTATAATACAATCTTCCATGTTGTATTGAAGGAGATATTTTTTACTGTGGTTGTGCTATTTTTATCCCATTCATGGATTCTGGATAACGTTTTGACATTTAATATGCTAGTTTTAATACGAATGTTTATGTTCTGTTTCAAAATTTTCATATGAGGGATGCATTATACGTAGTATGTGATGGTTGGTGACCACTATAGCTCCTCGATGAATTAGTAGTTCTCACGAGACAAACTAGTTTCCTGGCACAAGGCCTTGACAAAATCTTATTTCTAGTCTTGGCACAAGGCCTTTACTATGTGGTTATGAAGTCTGGAATTATACATTCCATCATTATGAAAGTGGCTATTGATATTTCATGTGATTATTCAACAAATATAATATCCATTTGAATTAGTAAATGGAATTATTTGATTTTATCTTTTCCATATTATAATAATGTTCAGGTTTAAAAGGCTTTTGTTTTAGTCTTTTACATTTCCTTAAATGTTTATGCTTAATTATTAAATTTTCCGCTTTATTTTTATCTTTACTGATCATCAGAGATCACCCCTTTCTATGTTTTATTTTTCCCAGGATACGAAAAAGTATATTATGACTGACCCGCAGGGATAGTATATGGGATCTCAGTGTTGTATATGGAAACAATGATATTGTAGTTTTTCATTTTATGATGTAATGTAAACCTTGTGAATGTATCTAGTACTTCTAAGGCTATTAAACTATTCGGAAATTCGAGACAGGATATTTTATGTTCACTCCAATGATACATAATAATGGACTGGCTCTGGGCTTCTGAGGTTGGTTTATAACAACAAAGCCCTTCAGATGTGCATATACCATCTTATGTCTTTTGATATTGGGAAAGTAATGGAGCCACTTTGTGGTAGTGGGTCTTCTGACCGCTATATTGGAGTAAATTGTGGTGAGATAGTGTGATTTTTCCCGCATGATCACATAAAGTGACTATTTTCATTTTAGATTTAATTTTTTTGTTGTACTTGAAACTTGGAGATTTTTTAGTTAATATTGTGTTGTATTGCTTCTCATATTTCCATTTTTCTATGACATGAATTTACTATTTTACTCATCTATTGTTTCTTATCACATGATTATATATATGAATATATATATATATATCATTTTATATAATTTGGGATGAAAAAAAAATCATTTTATCTTCTTCTTATTATTATCGGGTAGTTTTTGATAGCCTGTAGGGATTGGGAAGGCCCTTCACGTATATGACACCTCGGGTTGGATACTGGTTTATACGGGTATTTGGGTTGGGTTCCTCACAAACATATTAACTCTTTAAATAAACATATTTTTTTTCCAAATTGTAAATTTAATTACATACAACATTGTTATAATCTTCAACCCAGGAATATAGATTAAATTATTAAAATAAGTGGATTAAAGGATATAATCAGTGAGTTTATTAATTGTATATTTTAATAAAGAATATCATTTCTTCTCTAGATTGTCTATGTAAAAACATATCTATTACATAACTTATTTCAAAAACATATGGGTTAAAATGGAATAGTATATATATATATGTGTGTGTGTGTGTGTGTGAATCTTGGGTTTCTATCATAAAAGAACCACATTTAAAAAATCTATATCCAGTTTTTTTAAACTATCGCCTCTCTAAAGGTTTATATGATTTTAATAATTATATATAATTATATATTATAAACTATATAGATCAAATTATATCCTTCATATAGGGTCCCATATTGTAATTAATGTATAAGAACCACATATACATAAATATGATTTGAATCCAGGTGATAATTATTGATTTATTATCCAATTTAATCTCAAAATAATATGTGAATGTCATATAATTTAGTGTTTATTATTGAGGTCAAGAACTATATTTTCTTATTCTTCTAATTTAATTTTATTCTTCATTAATAATTTTCTATATACTAACTTATTTTTAAAACTCAGGGTTTGGTTCCCCAGGTTTTTATACATGTTTGACTATTGTAAATACATATATTATCTTATTCATTATCTAACTCATTCAAGATATTTATTGGGTCATGAACGTTATTGAATAAAGAATAAATTTATATTTTATATTTTATAAAATATATCTACTTTTTTCAAGTGTTCATTTATTCCCATTAAATTCCAAAACTATTGTTGACTCTTCCCCATAAAATAAATCTATAATAATGGTTACTTGGTCAAATAGTGGAATTAACTACTCAACATCATCCCTTATGTCTTTTAATGATTCATCAAAATTCCATAGTACATGTTGTTTAGAACATAATATATTAGTAATTTTTCTATTGTATTATAATTTACATATAATCTATGATTCAAGAGATTTAATTTTTTTATAATTCCCTTTTTTATCATTAACTTAACTTTTTTATTTGGAATTAATTTTAATGTGTTCATTGTTTTTACTCCATTAATATCTATCAAAATAGTTCATCTTAGTTCTTTCTAGAATAAAGGATACCGATATCCATTTTGAAACATGAGTCTTATTATCCATTAAATTTTCTCATTTAATGATTTATTCACATTAGTAATCTCAGTAAAATTTATCTTATTCCTATATCTAAGTGAAAATACTTTCATTATTTTATTTAATTTAAAATTATTTAATTAAATATTTTTTCCAGCCTAATATAGTTATTTTTGGATATCCTTATTTTGTGTTAAAATATTTATATATATAAAATTAAAAAAACAAAGATTAAAAGAAAATTTAAAGGTTAAAAACAATAAAATAAAATAAAATAATATATCTTAATAAAAATAAATTACATAAATTGAAAACTAATCCATATCCTTAAAAGCAGTGTCATATTTGCGTCGATTCATTATTTCATGGACCCTAAAACATTTTTATTTTAAAATGATAATGTAATAAAATATACTAAAAATATCATGTTTTCTCCAATTGAGGCATATAAATCACACAATATTTCTTCACTCTCCCTTGTTATAATTTTATATTTTGTTTTTTATTTATGGAATGGGATAATGAGTATAGAGGGAAAAAGGGAAATAAAATGAAAACATGATGAAAATTTTATTTAGATATATAGTTGATCATAAGGTATTCCCCCATATTAATTCCATAATTGTAAATCAATTTTTTAGGTTCATTTATAATCCCTTAATTAGTATACTCAATACTATTCATGATTCCTCCTATCATTATTTACCATATAAGAATCAATAAACTATGATCTAAGGGGGAATTGTACCTTATTCAATCTTATGTGTACTTGAATAATTTATTAAAAAAAATATTTAATGATACATAACTCCTCACAATTCAACCATGTAAAACTAATATGAATATAGATTAGAATAGATCATGTGATTGAATATAGAGTATTAATCATGAATACATATGGATACAAGCACACACATCATAACACATAATAGGCTCAACTCCACTTTAGGTAGAGTGAAAAATTTAAAATCAAACATTAATTCTCAATTTATTGAATAATGTAAATATAATATATTACAATAATTAATGGGTGATAATAATTATCCCCTCACACAATAAACAAGCATCATGGACTCAAAAAAGATAAATTTTAAAATTAATCATTGATATATTAAATAGAGAAACTCTAGAAATTCAAATGTTCTTCCAAAAATAATAAACATATATAGTTATATAATAATGAAGAATAATATATATATAAATGACGAAACATAATAATGAAATAATAGAAACTAAATCCTAAACTAATTTGGGGTTATATGAGTTCATTCTCATGATATCTTATATAAAATTTATAGACACCACAACAAAATTAATGGTACATTATATCTTTATTAGGATATATTAATGTGTAATTAAAATATATGAGTTGCTTAAATGTGGAACATGAATATTGTAAACCGTCACTTCAATGTTATAATTTTATATTCATATAATATGGTTTTAAATAAAACAATCTCTAATTTTTCTCTCTCAAGAAAATGATTGAACAATTTCTATTATTCTATTTCAATTTTTCCTGATTTAGTTAACCAAAATATGCAATGATTATTCTCACTCTTTAAAGACATAGTATTTCCATCAAATGGAAAATGTTTCGTGATTTATTTCATGAGTTAATTAGTGACATCACATCTTCCTATATTATCTCAAATATTCATGATATAAAAAATATGAATCAATGGGGGATTTTTTGGTTGTCTTGACAATTGAATTGATGTGTATTGTATTAAATGTTTTTATACTATATGGTATAATGTTTGTGACATATCCCTTTATTATCTTATCTATCATGTCAAATTTTTAGATATTAGGAAAGCTAAATTTACTAAAAGGATTTATTAAAATATTTAGGAATTAATAGTAAGTGATATGTTATATTTCTAAGCTATAATAAAACAATTATTTTAAATAATGGGATTACTAAGATGAAATATATTATTTCCATCATTATATTTCATTTGTTTTATCATGTCATAATACTATGATGCATATCATAAATTTAAAAATATTTACGTGTTCTTATTCACGCCAAATGGAGAATCACAACTTTTTAGTCATAAAATTATATAGTAATTGTCTATTGTATGTTATTTGTCAGTATAGACTACCATAAATGACAGTATTCTATTCTCAAATTTATTTCATCCATGTACGCTTGTTGGTATATTATTTTGATAATGAGTCACTCTGTTTAAAAAGTCAATATATTCATCTCATTCATTTCAATTATGTCAAGGACAAAGGCCTGACTTTCTCAATACACTTAATATCAACATTCTTCACCATATAAATTTATCACCATCTATGAAATAATCTATTAACCTTTATAATATCATATTTCTTATCACATGTGGTTAATCTCAAGTAGTCACATCCTTTATTCAACACATTCGATATTCACAAAAATGAAATTTTCTTCTTGGTTTCCAATATATCTCTTAGATTTATCTTCTATTCTACATTACTTATGAATAAATAAAATAAATTATGTCTAAAACATGTCATTTCTCATTGGTAAAATTATTATTTAAAATAACATTCAATTTTACTTTGATTTATTTTATAATTCCACAAAAACATTAAAACATAAAAAATTTAAAAAAATTTAAAAATTTTGAATTATAAGGGAATATATTATCAATAATATCTATATAAAATTTTCCTATATTGATCTCTATATGAATATAATATTCATTTATATCATTATTTGGTGTGTATCAATTGGAATTATATATTTAATTAATTCATTATTTGACTAAAACCGATAACTTATTGGGTGAATGTAATGATAAATGGTTGAAATGTATAACTGAAATATTATTATAAGATGTGTGGGAATATCATTGATTTTTTTTTATTACATTGGTATTTTATCAGGTTATGTTAGATAATCTCCATTTTGAGTATAATTTAGCACCCATTTTGATTCCCTTTAGAGTTATTTTTCCTCATATCTGTTAAATTATACTCTAAATATATTTTATTATGTAACATTATATGTTTTAATAAAAAATACTAAAAAAATTTTGTTTTACAGATAGGGCCTTATTGTGCAAATAATATATATATTTTCCAAATGATATTGTTGAATAAAATTTTATGGGAATAGTATTTCCCCAGATTTTGGGTCTCACCCATGGGTGATGTAGGGTAATTTATGGTTTTAAACGCCAATAAAGAACATATTATATTAATTAGATTATCCTATTTAATTTTTATATTTTATCATTCAAGTAGTGAAGTGAGAATAAGAATAAATATAAGGAATAAATGTTGTTCCCCAAGATTTAAGATTATTAAACCCATTTTTAAAAATCATTCAGGACTTTTATTATTAATTATAAAGAAATAATATATAATTTAATTGATAGTATGATATTTTCCCTTGTTGTATCCTTAATATAATTTATTTATTGCAAATTCATGATAAATAAAATTTTATTTTTGATTATAAATTACATGTATGTTGGTTACATTTCTGAAAGTCATGCATTTCTACTAACCTATTAGCGTGGGAATAAAATCATAAATTTGGTCTCAATTGCATCAAGAGATTGCATCATCAAATTAACATCAAGGGTGATCTAGTTTCATGTATGGGAAGATGTTCAATCCTCTTTCACTAGACATTTTATTTTAGTTTGGTCACCTTGAATATATATCATATGGTGAAATGTGGTATTTGGGAAAAATATTAGATATTCATAGTGAGCTCTTTTTTCATGCCCATGTACAAATTTTTTCATTTAATTGTTGATATAATGATCTGTGATAAATTTAATTTTTCAATAATGGAAAATAAATTTTTACCTACTACCTAGTAGTCAAACAGACTGATAGGAAAATATTGTATGGGTCATCAAGAACATTATAAAATTTATTAACATGCCATGTTATATGTTTTTGAAACTATTTTAAATGGATTCAGATTAACTATGATATTTTCTAAATGGGTGTGTGTGTGTGACATTTTATTTTATTTTTCACATTTCGTAAAAATTTATATTACTATTATTATTATAAATGTAATTATTATTATTAGTTAAAATGACCTTGTTACATTCTTAATAGTTCTCCTACTTCATTTCATAGATATCAAGTGTTCAGCCACTAGATGCATCTAGGTTTTGGAGGATATTTTTTCATATATGGATGATAAATAAAATTTATAGGTTATTGATATTTGTGTGAGTGATGGATAAAATTTGGTATCCAAGCCACTTATTTTGGCACAATACCATGGAAAAGTGACATGTTAATTCCTTTCTATGTTTTTAATTTCGACACTGTGTAAAAATTATGAGGTACATTGTTGTACCAGAATGGATTAAATTACACAAGTAATGACAGATGACCACACATGGGACTTTGAGGGTCTAAATCAATAATTTTCATTAGAGATAAAAAATAATCATTATTTAAATTGAAATATTAATCCCTAATTTCAATAAAGATAATTTACATCGGTCATCATTAATTAAATAAATCATCATGAGGGGTGAATTCACTAAGATAGATTCTCAATATATGGTTTATATATTTTTTAGTATCATTAGGATGAAGATGATTATGATTTAAATTATTTTTTGAATCTATTCATTATTATAGAATTATTTTTTTAACATATTCATTATTCATAATCATTGTGTGGAAATCTACTGGACTTGGATGTTATTTATACTTTTGGAATGTTAAGTTTGATTTCTCTATTGGGTCAATTATTTTCATGTTGTGTTTGATCTGTGCAGGATTTGAGATTCAACATACCTTATTAGATATGATTACTATCATGGAAAACAATATTAAATCTAATTAATAATAGATATTTTTTTTCTATATTATACATTTTTTATATGTTTGAACTATTTATAAATGAAGATATGTATATTAATCCACATATATTAAGATCACGTGGAAAATTAAATGTTTTGTATATTTCATGATATCCTATAGATATAATTTCATTGTATTTTATTTATAGTATATTTAATGTCTATAATGATCTACTTATTGGTTTCTTGGTTTATGGATATAAATTTTTATTTTTGTTATATATTGGATGGTTTTAGAAGATGGTTAATATTATAATTTATATTTTCACTCAGAATAGTCAAACATTTATGTTTTTATAAAAAGTATACCTACAGTTTTATTAATTTTATTTGATGTTATCATTTATTATTGTATTTCATTAGAATATTATATTCTTTAGTGTTCATATTATATGAATTCATATATATTTGATCATCCCACTTCTATGATATATAGTAAATAAAATAAGTTGATGGTTTCAATTTAGATTATATATCTCCTAATTATTAACTTAATAGTGGTTTTATGGTGGTAAAAAGTTATTAAAATTGTTTAATTTTTAATAGTGTAATGGTTCTTATTGATTAAATTAAACTATAAGAGTGGGAAAGGTTATGTTATTCTTGTAAATATTGTATATTGGTTACTATAAGGATGATTTTCCTTGTAATTTCAATATATTAAAATCTAGGATTTATAACATTGGGAATTTATCTTATGGGATAATTATATCCGGGTAATAGGGATTCATTGTAGTGTCCCAAAAAAATTGTTTCCTTATCTCATTATACAAGTCATTATATTCAAAAATATTCTCACTAAACAGGAGAATAAAAATTTTGGGAACATTGAATATTAGATAACTATAATTTTTTATATAAATCACTTGATATTATATCCATAATAAGAACATAAAATGATCCCTTTTAGTATTCTTATAGTTTAACTTTTATTTTTCATCCTAGGGAATTAAAGTATAATAAATGGGTGATTCAAATGTACAATACGGGAAATAATCATCATAAGGTTATAAAGGGTTTGATTGTAAGAATATGAGATATCATGAGCAAGGGGAAATATCATATCAAAAATGATGTGGAATAACATTATTTTTCTATACTACATCATAATAATACATGTGATTTAAACTTACAAATCATAAATCATTTCATAATATTGGGGAAACATTAGAAAATAAGATTCATCCTTAGAGAATAATTATGGGAATAAATCTATACCATCTAATGGAAATAAAGAATAAATGTAATATATGAAAATAACATATTTTTTGAAGCCATAATATAGTTGAGCATTATTTATTACCCAATTCCCACTACATGTTGGAGTAGTCGTCACTACATTATTCCCATTGTGGATCTATCATCACAATTGGGTTCCCATAAATATAGTTGACTAGGAATCGATAGCTGATTCTCATGACATGTATATTTGTTATAACATCCTAATTAACAATGTGTGTTAAGATTAAATACACTAATCTCTTAATTAACTCATGGGATATATACAATCGATTGGTTTTAGATTTATTACCCAACCAATCATAGTCTATAAATAAGTGCTCCACGTGAAAATAATAATTATTCACATCATAAAAGACCCATGGAATAAAAAGGGATTCAAATCATTTATAGATTCTATAACTAAAGGTGAACTAAATAACCTATGTCATTGATACCCACAAATCAAACACTTGAAATTCATATCTTATGCAAAAAAATTAGAGGGTGATTCTAGAAAAATAACATCCATGGAAGATTAAGACTGATTATATATAGTAAAAATGGTTGAAAATTAATAAATGGAGTGTTTATAATTTTCTATTATCATTATATTAAAAAATTATGTTACTGTCTCATTTAAAATTAATTTTATGAATTTTAAATTTTGATAAATTGAGAATAATTTAATTTTAAAATAAACTCTTCCAATGAAATTTCAATAACGAATCCCTGAGAAGTCATAATTCATTAAAAATTATGATTTTTATTTTTTTTAATGTTAGAATTTTTGAAATAATCATCAATAATGGATCCTTGAAAATGATATTATACTTTCAAAATGGTGAATTCAATACACCTGAAAACATTTAAATTTGAACAACAATCACAACAAAGATTTCTAGAAAATGAATTTAATGTTTCGAAATGTGATTTGAAATCATTAGAAACACCATAATTTTTGATAAATAAATAAAGATAATAGATCTTTTAAATGAAATGAAAGTTAGAAAATAAAATGTGGAGTAAAAGACTAAAAATTTGATTTCGAAAGGATGGAAAAATATTTTTTGAAATTTCACTGTTAATAACCCACTTAATAAAAACAGTAATATAACATCTATTTGAAAATAATAGAGGATAAATAATAATTTCAAATAAGATAATATATAATTTATTTTTTTGCGTATAAAGTAGAAAATTTGAAGGAAATGATAATATAGAAAAGATCGGGAAATAGTTGTAAAAGGGGATGAAAAATATTTCAAAAAAATTATATACTTTTTAGGGGGTATAGATTCATTAAGAAGGAATATTTAAAATAAAAAAAATTATGTTCACAATAGAGGAATAAAATGTACCATGAAATAAATTAAATTGGTGGAATCAACAAAACATTGAAGAAATAAGTTCATGAATATTCATTCTAACTCAATGAAGGGTGTTGAGTTATCAAAGAACCTTTTGATCGTGGTCTCCTTTGAATTGAAATCAATTTAGATAAAAGAAATTGTATGGTTCTTAAAACCATATGAATTAAATGATTATGGGAAAATAAATTCATTGGGTATTAATCACACTATATCAAAGATTCCATGGTTTATAATAAATAATACATCTCATAAATTATATTTTAGACAAAGAACACTATTACCTTAATTATTGACTTCTAATAAAGAACATGAATATTCTTTATTAAAGAAATTATTAATATTAATCTCCTATTTCCAAACTATTTTTAGGTATATAAAATTTATAATCATAATTAATAATAGTTCTAAATATTTATATCAGTTATTTATTATATATTGTGAATATTGTGTGTGAAAAATATAAATCTTTTTGAAGGAATTTAAAAAAATTGAACTAGTTCTTCATTATTCTATAAAAAAAATATTCATTACCCAATAATAAATGCTACTTGATTTAATTCAATATAATTTAGTATACCTTTATAACTACAATATTTTAGAGTTTTGGTTGCTATATAATAAGATGAAATCAGTGATGGGTATATTTTTATGATTTTAAAGGAAAACAATTTGGTATCTTAATTAATGAGATTATTATTATTGACTCTATTATTGCACAAAAATATAATACTTTTGTATTTATTGATATCACATATTATCAATAATTATTTTTACAATGTCATTCAAAACATTATTATATATCATTGTTCATGTTGGTGGTTAGAGCACTACAAACCGAAACATTCCATAATTAATGTATTTTTCTAATTATAAATGTGGTTTATTATGAAATAATATAATTAATATATAGGATTAAAGATATTATTGATAAAAGTTTATTATGGTTATTAATGATTTATAAGGTTGTAATAAATAATAATTTAACTACATTTAGAATGAAATAGTTTACATCCTGGAGGTGTTAGTCTGCACAACACAAAGTTAAAATTTTTATTAATATAAGAAAACATATAAAATCATGTGGATTATAATTTTTCTCCTAAAAATAAAAATATAATTTTATGTGTCACACTTATTCTTCAGTTTCAGTATCATTATTTATAATGACTGGTAGTGGTGAGAAAATAGAAGTCATCACTTTATTGAGTTGGTTTTTCTCACAATGCAAGATTGACACCTCTATTTTTTATAATAGAAAAGGGGAAATGTTGTAAAATTTCATCCAAATATAATAACCACCTTCACTATAAAATAAATAATTTTATTATATTTTAATTAAAAATTATATTTTAAAATTTAAAAATTAAAATATAAGAAGTTTCGTAAGAAATAAATAAAGATGAGACCCTTGGATTTCCCTTCAATGAATCCCTAGAAATAAAATTCATAATAAAATATAATTATAATGGACGATAATGTAAAGGAATATGATTCTCAAGTATGTAAAATGTCATAGTTTGGATCAAAACCCATTTTTGGGATTATTATCGATAGGGAGGTGAGAGGCCCTAATTATAATTGGTGGGAATGTAATTTCTATATATATTTAATATTAATATAATGATATCACATGTTTCACATGTTAAGAAGGATAAAAATGAAAAATATTTGAGTTGGGGGTGGGATAAGTCAATCATCCTACAACCATTCATTCTTAAAAATGTTTTAAACATGTTTTTGAGTAATTTTCTCTTTTAAATTTCAATTTTACAATTTTTGGATTTAAGGTGGTAACTAATTTATCCCAATATAATTACATTTAATGCGTAAATATCGAATTCCAAATATTATAAAATTTTTACCTACTAATTAAAAATATTAAATAAACATTATTATAAATATTTATATTATATTAGAATATTTACTTTAAACATTAGCTCTTTAACTTGTAAAACTGGTTTCTATAAAAAAGTGTAATTTGGAAAATAATTTTTTAGTATGGTGTAAAATTAACATTATTTTTAATTTTTATTTTATAAATATTTTTATTGTAAATAATACAAATTTTATGTGGATTGATATCAAAAAAATAAAAATTACTAAAAAAATTATTTAAAGGAATAGGCTAGAAAAGTTATTTTGTTTGAAAATATTAGAAATGTTAATAATAGTTTGATCATAAGTTTTATAAATATTTAACAATATTTTTTTATTTTTACTCCAACATAATTATTTTATCATGTATAATAATGTTTTATTTTTTTCTGTTACACATTACACACAATATAGTCATAAATTCTACCATTTTATTAAAAAGTATAGAATTTAAATATTTACTTAAAAATACTTTTCATTAGAAAAATGAGAAAAATTAATAGTAATATAAGTTATCAAATTTATTTTTTCAAAAACTATTCATTTTATCTACCTACATTTATAAATATTATAATTATTATAATTATTGGTATTAAATGTAAATAAATTAATAAAAACTACTTTTATGGAAAAATGTTATTTTTCAACATTAAGTGTTATTGATATTATTCCATACTAATTTAAAATTAAGATAAATTTAATATTATTTTTCATAAATATTAATATATATATATATATTAATAATAATCATTTAAAAGCTCTTGATTTAGTTTTTTAGAACGTTAAATATTTATTTGGGAAATAAGAATTTCCCTTTTAGTATTAAATAATATTATTTAACTATCCTCTAAACCTATGAACGTTTTATTGATTACAGTAATTCGATTAAATAGAAATTTTATTGAACTTATAATTCCATAAATATTTTAATCTTATATGACATGACTCATATTGGTGTGGTGTTGCATGTGAAGCAATATATTGGAAAAAGTATTTGTTTTGAAGAAAAGTATATTCCAAAATCTTAAGGTGTTATATTCTCACCACATAAATAAATTGTGAAACCCACAATATAATTATCATCTAAAAATGAATAATTATCTAAAATATATATTTTACTTGTGATAATATATATGCAGACATATAAACCATATATTATTAAAAAAATTCTCCTCTGAATATCCTTATCACGTTCATTGAGTTTTCCATTATACGTCTAAACAATGAGTATATCAATATTTAGTATCAAGACACATATTATATATCTTACTTACAATGGTGTTTATAATCATCAATACATGTATAGGGTACAATAGTTTTAGATAAAAATTGTTTTATTTATTGTACATAATTTTATCCCTCAATATGGAGAAAACTAGTTAATTAAAATCATCTAGTATTATACCTTCAAATATATTGGATGACCTATTTGAATATCTTTAATAATGGTCATCACGACAGGAAACGCAGTAAGTTGAATTTTTATTATATCATCATATTCATCATGTGTAAATTCTATGAGACTTCATCCTTCCCTTCCTTGGTGTTATTGGGAATTAAAACAATACATGTTTCTTAATACTAATTATTTCTTCCATGATTAGCATAGTCACAAGGTTTCTCACTTCATATCTAATCCCATTTGTTTTCTCGTTGGGAAAATATCCTCGATTTTTAAGAAACTCATTGTTAACTTGGTTATTTTAGAATTTAGTCATTACTTAAACCAAATAGATTTAACATAATATACGAACACAGTAATAGAATTATTTTAAGATAATTAATTGATACATTCATCTTATATACGTATTACTCTTAGTAATATTTATATTATCTTTTCATTCCACCTTTATCTCTCTCAGTTCAATCAAGGATTATTTTTTATTGGATATATCATTATTATTATCATAATTTCATAATATAAAAGTTCAAACATAATTTCTTTTAATTAAAATGTTATCAATATTTTCATATCCATAAAGTGTTCCAAAATAAGTGTACAGTTATGAATTATTGTGTTGAATCATGTGGTGATTGAGTTAATACCCACCATTCCCTTTTTCAGGGTTATTACACATAGATACATTTTTTCCAAAGCCTTCATCAATTGGTAGTTTCTATAAACATATCTTATTTCATGGAAAACCATAGAATCACAGCTTTAAATAAATCATGATGTTATTTTTTATACAGACCTATTACTTATACCGATCCCTTATACTTATCCAAAGGGTTCACATTAATGTTTTGTAGACTATGCCAAAAAATAACTATAACCCCATTTTCTACAAACTATAATATCCCAATATAAATTTTCTCTATCCTAGTCATGGTTCCATCAAACCTGACACCTGACCCGGTCTATGACATGGCCTGAGAGGCATTCCCAATCCTCTGAGGTGGGTGAATAACACCAGGAATCAAAGATAATCCTATTAGAATTATTTAATTCCAATAAATTCCATGTTCAAATAAACCAATAATCGCGCACAATAGAACCTAAAAAACAAAATATCAATAATACACAAACTCAATCCATATACAACTATGGAACAGAATTTAAAAGAAAAAGGAAACAAAGACCAAATGGTAACTGACATGGTCTCCAAGTGACCTCTTAGTCACCACAATCGGCAAAGCATCCTGGTCCAAAGGGAGGAACCAAACCAAAAACCTGAACATGAAAAACATATTAGTTTTACAGACACTGAGTTACCTAATTATAGTGTGAGAATAAATATCCTTGTATATAATCACCACTAGAACCATATATTTCTAATCCGTATATATTTAATAATAACTATTTTGAAATGCATTTAGGAATATAACTTTTTATTATTTTCATGTACCAAACACAAATTTCTAATAAAATCAATTTTATTAAACAATAGAAACTTCTCGTATTTTAAATTGGTTTTTTAAAACTTCACGTTGAAAGAAAGTTTCAATTCGGGGATAAAATACAATGATGAAAATAAGAAAAATGGTACATGAAGGAAAAAAACAAATATATGATGATAATAAGATTATGAAAAAAATAGAACATACATACAGTAATCATGATCATTACATATACATCTCTTCAAACAATCCCTTGATGTACTCGATTTATACTCACCTTCTAGAGTATGGTATACCTCTATAGTTAATAACTAGGGGGACACTATAAAACTATCCAATATAGTTTCACATCCTCCATAGATTCTCATCTTATCCATGGGGTACCGACAAATCTAATTGGACTCGATAAGCAAACATCACTATACCCTATATTTACCATCCATCAATCCCACGATAATAGTACAAAATGAAGGGGGAGATCCTCACATGTGTGGATAAAACTAAAAACCAAGAACATTTTCCTAGCTAATACATCAACTCACCCTATGTGATAATCCCTCCCTCGAAAAATCCACCATATTGGTATCCATCACCCAACAAGTCATACATATATGCCAACTGGGCCAACATATCATGGAACCTTGAATACACTTTCCTAATACATCATATTGTAAAAAACATGCCTTCGACATTTCAAATCCAAATACATTAGAAAAAATAGCTCTAATCTATTCCCAAATTCCTGATGAAACACAATACACACATGAACAATTCCAATTGGTCCATTACACCATTTTGTTACTAAATAAATTATAAAAATACCAAATATTCCATGTTTTCAGAAATAGATATAGAAATAGAATTTAGAAACATTTGGAGACCAATAAACTATGTAGAAAGAACCCAGGATAATTTAAGAACCAATTGAGAAGAAGATAGTTAAAGAAGAATTGAAGGAGGAGGTATACGTATTTTGGAACCGGGGGGTTTAGTTGAAAAAATTTATAAAACTACATTATCGTTCGTGTTCACATCCATATGTGCAGACCATTCACATATGGATGTTCCCACATGCAATAGAACACCCAATGTGAAACACATGAATACCCAATAACTAATGGAAAGAGCCACCACAAACATCACCACCAACCTCACAATAACTAAATGAATCAATACTCACTCATAAAAATTGACATTCAAATAACAATAATTACTAAAACATATCCAAGTCTAATTAAAACCTAAACCACCTAATTTAACTTTTAAATGGAAATTAACATTTTATCATACACTTTACATACATACAAATATAAGATAAATCATTTAAGTCACAATAAATCGAATTTCCACCCAATTACCACAAAATATTTACCAAAATATTTTATACTAACACATAAAATATAAAGTAATTATTGTTAGATATCATTTATCAAGGGTTGAGAATAAAGTGGAATGATTCATACATGAAATGGATGGAAACACCAACCTCAATAGTGTGCATTTAAAATGGATAATTTGGAGAAATAAGTACTAATCTTATAAAACAAACCACACACAATAAAACCAAAGAAACACAAGATACAAATAAATAATAGACTCTATGGTCTGGCTACGAGAGTAACTAACCAAGGGAAACTAGAAAACAAGAAGGAAGAAGAAGAGTAATATAAGAAATAGACCAAGAAAGAAATGGAACTAATATTAGGAACCTTAGAGGATCTCAAATGGTAGAGGTAGATCAAGGTAGAATGGTTCTTGAGATCCACCTGGTGCTCATTAGTCAGGAAAACGAAGAGGATCCCAATTTTGGATTAAAAAATATGATGATATAATTTGGAATTTCATTTTTTTTAATTACCTTTTAAAGTAGAATTGTTTGGTCGTATAGTTTGACAAATCATTATCCAATTGTACGAACCCTAATGTATAAGAGGTAAACCCTACATGGGATTGCTGCATGATTTTAGAAACTGTGTAAAAAATGTGCACCCTGACTCTATCAAAAAGTAACGAATCCCTATGACGTTATTTTCACAGTTTCCTCTAACTATGATCAAGTCAAGCGATATTCTCATAATGATAAATTGAAGTCAAATCGTTTATCCTAGTCCACAAATGGTCTCCCTCCAACCATAAATAATTTTTTATTTGATAAACATTCATGTGTAATGTTAACTGAAAAAACACTCTACATCAATAGGGAACACGGTTAACCCATAAATTGTTCCTAAAAATTCTACACAGGGCCAAAACACATCCTCAAAATGAAAAATAATAAAAATAAAATGGGATCTCAAATGAAAACTCGCCCAAAGGAACAAAAATAAAGGGCATAAAAAAATGAAAATCCATGGTTGGTGTTGAAAATTCTCCCCACCATAAAAAAATTCTTCCCCCAGAAAGTCACTCAGCCAAAGAGGGTAGATTCTCAAAATCATAACTCAATGATACCAAATAGGATCACAAACCTCAGATAGACAGTCTATCCTATAAGAAAAACCTGAGAATCCCTAGAGAAAAATAGAACACATAGAACCATTTGAAAAAAAATCAAGGGTTCTCCCTACCATAAGAATTCAACTAGCACCAACCAACCCCAATGGAAACATAACAAGATCCATGGTTAGTATCCCCACCATTTAAGAACTAACTATCTAAAAACATCCATGGAACTCCCAGTATATGCCAAACAACACAAATACAATGAACTCAAAACCTAAACAAAGAAACCCTCTATTATGGGAAACCCCATGGAAGGAACTCAAACCATGCACTATCTCAAACCTTAATTCAGTATTTATACAAGTTCCAAGCATCTCGAAAATGAGTACAACCCAGAACAATGGATTGAAAATGATTCATATAGAGAGAAAAAATTAAATGTTCACATCCATGAGAAAAAGACACAAAATATATGATAAAGAATCCACAAAGAAATTGTTTTCAAAAAATGGGAAAATTTAAAACCATGAAAACTACAATAGGAAAATTATATTTACCCCACATTAAAGAAAGAGAAAAAACTACACTAACAACCCCACACCCAAAAATTCATGACTGCGGGGAAATATTCACCATGAGACCTATGGCTAGAGAACTGATGAAATAAATCATCTAATTTCAGATAGATAAGGGCTAACACTCTTCGCCATTAAATTCCTATATTGGTAGTGCAACTTATAGAACCACTACAAATGACACAAGTGATTTCATCAAACAAAACATCCATTTCTATAAATCTATGATTGAGATGCCCTTATGTTTTTCAGATAAAGAAGGTGGGATAAAAACCAAGAATACTTGGGTGTAGTCCATAGTTAGGAATGGTCCAAATCCACTAGTCAATTTAGATTCTAGTTATATTCATTAGTGGGAATACTCAGAGAAACACATAGATAGAATTTCTTAAAAACCATAACTACATCAGTTTTGAAATGTTCATACTACTAAATAATACTTAGTAACAATTCCAAAAAACTATCCTTCACTTAGACTAACAAAGAAGGAACCTAATAGGACAACCACCTACTCCCTACTGGGCCTTTTCTATGGAATACACCAAAAACAAGAGGCACAAACTCGAATCAAAATGTACAATTAACCAAAATTTCACATATAAATCAAAAGTAAAATATTTATACATAAAACAAATTCCAAAAAATATTATCGATCAATATAAGAAAAAAATTAAAATTTTAGCCTCTAAAAACATAAAGTATGCAACATTCCTCTCCCTTTTTTAGATCATTTTAATTCCATTTTTTGAATCAATTTTTAGAAATCAAAATAACCATAAGAGGTTAACAACCTAAACTTTTTATTCCATGAAGCCTCGTATATATACATACATGTGCACACTAACTCAACCACAAATACCCACAACCATCCTCTTAGAACATGAATACATACATACATGTGATAATCCATTGGAATACCAATGTCCAAATAGGAAAATAACTTTCCAAAATGATGTTTAAAATTTTCCCAATCAATATTCAAAACCACCCTTTATAATTTCAAAACAAAAAATTTCCAAATTCCAATGAAACCTTCATCAAACATTTCACAAAGCCCTTAAAAAATAACAAATCATTTTACAAAATGACTCCCAATTTAAAAAAACCCATTTCACTATAAAAAAGATTTAATGTATTCATTTTAGAAATTCCATTTTTTATAAACCAATCAGAATTTTTTCACTCAAAACGAAATTTGAAAATCTATAAAAAAATTACCCTAACCCATCTTAGGTAAACTATAAGAATAAATGAAATAAACCCATGAATCGAAGGTTCAAAAATAAAAAAAATATAAGTATGAAAACAACTACACAATACTTGGTCACATTGTTTGATAGTTCGTTCCCCAACTATGTGAGCACATTGGAAGTCATCAGAGGAAGTATCATGGTATCCACATGGTATTAAAAACCATTCATAGAAACATCAAACTACATTGAATTCCTGAAAAATAACCACTCCATGAATTGGTGGTTTAACAAATTACACATAATTTTTAAAATCAAATCAAAACACTCCATCAAAAATAAAAAAACAAGAAAAAATCCATATTAAATGCATGAATTTTGAGGAACACACATCATAGAACACCTTTAAAATTAATGTTTCATTCCAAATATTTTGTGATCAAGCACCTACCAATGATATACAACTTGAATTCTGAAAATCCTTGCTATGAAAGACATGAAATCCCTATAAAAATGGGATGATTTATAAGATGACATTTTTTTCATGATCCAATCTAGGGTTCCATCACACCCGACACCAGACCTAGTCCACGATAAGGCCTAATATGAGTTCCTTATCAAACTTATAATAATACTTGTACATAGAATCAAAGATAACCCCATGGGAATAGTTTCTTCATACTAAAATCTAGGATAAAATAAATCATGAAGAGAATGCAACATAACGAATAATAACTAAACATAAATTAATACGTAAACCAAATCTATATAAAATTGTTGAGAAAAATAGAACTATAAAATGAAACAAAAACCATGTAGCAACTAACATGATCTCCATGTGACTTCCTAGTCCCCACTATCCATAAACCATCCAATTATAAAGGGAGGAACCAAACAAGAAATCATAACCTGAAAAAAATCACAGGTCTAATGACACCGAGCAGAACAATTAGGGTGTGTTCATGAACATCCTAGTCGGTAATCACCATAGGATGAATACATTTCCACTGTACAAATATTACATAAAAATTGATTTAAATACATTTAAGAAAATAATATTTTACCATTTTAAACAATCAAACACAAAATTCCAGGAAAATCATTTTTCTAAAAAATTCAGAATTATATTTTTTTATATTGGCCTTAAAAAACATAAAAAATAAGTCCATATAGGTGATAAAATACAATGTTCAAAATAAGGAAAAAGGTAGAGTCAATAAGAAACTAACATAGCAGCAGAAAAAACTATAGTAAAATAAGGCATATCGTATAGATAATAATCATGGGTAATTCCTAGACATCTCTAAAATAAATCCATATAAATACTTCTTTCAGACTCACTTGTTATTGTATGGTGGAGCTCCATCGTCAATGACCTACTATCCATGCTAAACTAGCCAATCCAGTGGCATGTCCCACCTGTCTCTTCATATAATCTATGGGTACTGAACCATCAATTCTGGTTCTATAATTAATGGAAACTTGACCCTTTATATAACTCTAATGAATCACATGATAATAGTACACAGAGAATGGGGACGTCCTCATATGCATGGATCAAACTAAAACCCACTACTACCATTATTACCTAGACCAAACACTGACACCACCAATATGATGACACTCTCTTTAGAGAATCCACAATAAAGGATCTTGTGACATAGAAAGTCATAATAATGTGGAAATAGGGCCTACATATCATGCCATTTTGAAACCACTATTCCAAAACATCACAATTTACCAAACTGGACATTACATTCAGAATCGAAATACATTTGGAAAATAATTTTAAAACCATTTCCAAATTCTTGATGAAACAAAAATGAAAAATGACCAATTCTAGAAGATACTTTATGTCATTTATTTAAAAAATAAAAACTCAAAATTTCAACCATGATATATTTCTAGAAACAAATTTAACATAATCATTTAAAACAATTTAGAGATAATGGACCCATTTATAAACCACCCAAGGATTAAAAAACATATGAGAGGAATAGGTTTGAAGAAGAATGGATGAAGGAGGGATAAGTGTATTGAAATATATAGCATTAGTTGAACGTGTTTATCAAAGATCATTATTATTCATGTGACCAACCATATACACACCTCGTGTACATATGTATATGCCCACATCCAATATCCATCCCATGGTAATCCACATAAACACCCAAGAACCCATCAAATGTGTCAACACATCCATCACCATTAATCATAGAATCACTAAACCAAACAAAACTCACACATCAAACTCAATATAAAATACCTAAATTACAAAAAAAATATCCAAATATAAGCACAACTAATTCAGAAAAAATTTCATTTTAAAATGGAATAATCATTTTTCCAAACACTTTTCATACATATATCTATAATCCACCCCATTGAAATCCATTTAAAATAAATTTACACTAAATTTCCACCAAATAAATACCAAAACAATATACTAAGATTTTAAAAGAAAATGATTCACACTTAGAAATCTTTTAGAAAGGATCAAGCATCAAATGGGATATGCCCGAATGGGAATAGATGGAGACGCCTACCTTAATGATGTTCTAACTCAATAAAATATTCATAGAATGATGATCTATGCCCCATTAAAAAACAACACTCTTTAGAACAAAAGAAACAAAATAAACATATCAACCCTCTCCCATGAGGATCATAAAAGAGAGAAACCAACCAAGGAAAACCAAGAACCTTAGAGGAGCTTTAATGGTTGAAGGGGTGGATAGGATGATGTTTTTCAGGAGCTTTCTAATGCACCAAGGTTGAGGAAAGAAGGAGGAACCTAATTTTACATTAAATCATAATAGGGGAAATATGTGAATTTCATGTTTTTAATGACCTACTCATGTCCAATGGTTTGGACACATAATTTGACAAACCATGCACCAACAATGAAAACCCTACTAATGAAGAGTGACACCTAGCATGGTTTGGCCACATAATTAGGGAAAACATGCACTAAAAATGTTCCACAAATAAGTCAAAATTTAAATAAGACCTCTCACACTTTCCCCATGATTTCCTCTAACCATAAGCAAGTCATTAACATTTCCCTTAGAAACAAAATTAATCTGGATGATTTCTTCTAGTACACGCCTGGATTCTACAAAACCATTCTCAAGTCATTCTATCCTAACAACCCATGATGTTAAAGAACATAAAACACACTCTGCCTCAATAGGCTGCATAGTTGACCCCAAACAATTTATACAAACCGTGAAAAGGGAGAAAATAGAACTAAAACATCTAGAATTTAAAAATTCAAACTGGTGACTCAACCTGAACCTTAACTAATCAATAAAACATCAATAGAATAATAAAATAATATAAAGTATATTATTGGGGTGTGAAATAAATAAACACACACATATTATTGTTTTACCTGAATTGTAATTCTATTCATAAATATTAACACCATATCAAAAAACTAATGGATTATATTTTTAGAATATCAGGTATATATAAATTTTATTTTCAGAACACAAGTAAAAATATTTCTATAATAGAACAATACTAAGATACCATATTTAATTTTTATAAGTTATAATTATCTTCATAACATGGTTAATAGAATCCAAATAAATAGGTACAATCAAATGATTAGTAAAAGAAAAACACATCAACATGTCATCATGGATAATATCAAATGTTTATGAGAAAACATGGGTATGTAGAAATATCTCATTATAAATAAAATATTTCACTAATATTTTTCAATAATATTTGATAACATGAAATGTAATATTAATGGATAAAAAATATTCCATAGAATTAAAGTGTGTAAAAATAAGATAATAAACATGATTCATCAATGTTAATAAAAGGTTTTTAGATATATATTGTCTTGTAAATTAATAATAAAAGTAAACTATCGAACTAAAATATGTCAAGAAATAATAAAATTGTTGAGTGGGAATCAGTGTATAATCCCCATTACATAGTGGAGTAGATATAACTGCATGATTATCATAGTTGAGCAGGCATCACTACCTGATTACCACGAACACATCAAATCAAGCATCAATGTTATATTCCTAAAACATTGTGGATCATGGTTCACTTCTTGATTCCCATAGTGGAGTGAGAATCAATAGTTGATACACACAATTATATTAAGATATATATATCACATACCATTACATTATAGGTTAATATAGGACCCTAACCATAATAATTAACATATATATGTGTATATTGAATAAAATCATTAACCACACCATAAGGAACCAACGAAATGAAAAAAAATTGAAAACATTTCTATATAGTGTCTAGAAAATTGAATTAATTAATGTAAATTGTTTATACACATTAACCAATCACCCAAAAATGATGTTTTTAGAACATTTTAAGTGTAATTCAAGAAAACTAATATTTTAAAAATAATAAAAAATGATATAGGGATTAAATTTTTTAGAAATTATAAATATGTGTTTAGAAAATTAAAACT
This sequence comes from Viscum album, assembly GCA_963277665.1. NCBI lineage: Eukaryota > Viridiplantae > Streptophyta > Magnoliopsida > Santalales > Viscaceae > Viscum > Viscum album. The sequence continues at coordinate 1,706,256,537 of OY728165.1, read as the reverse complement.
TTTTCGTTGTAAAATATGATGTTACGATCAGTTTAAAAAGTAATTTTCAAAGTGGAAATTTTTGTTATATTTAAAATAAATCATTTTAAAAAATAAATATTTGGAAAAAATGTCAACAATGAATCCCTAAAAAAGTATTAATGTTTCAAAATAATGATGTGAAACCATTTTTAAAAAAATAGTTTTAAAAAACACCATTCAATAAATGATGATTAAAAAATATTTTACAATTTCAAGAGTGAGATTTTAAATAATATAGTATTATTTTACATTATCAATTGAATCTTTAATAAAGAAGCATTGAATTAAATATAAAGGTTTAATAATGAGAATTGAAAACATTAGAAAACGCATACCTTTAAAAACTGAAATTCAATACTAGATCATGGAAATGAAATAACTATTATCAAATAAAATGTGGGCTGAATGCTTATATATTTTATTTATAAATAATAAAAAACAATTTCAAAAACAATTTTTGAATCATAAAATTGTAAAAAATTTGAGAAAAACTCCTTTTGAAAACAGGATATGGTATATATAATGGCCACAACATATGTCATATAAATGGGTTTAAAAATATAATGGAGAACATTGGGATGAAATGGAAATATTTTCATGGTAGTGAAATCATTGTTAAAGATCATAAAAATTATTATAAATATTGATATACCTTTTATGTGGGATAAATTCTTTAAGGATTTCTTTTTAGATATAATGTGTCATTCTACCAAGATTTGAATAGAAAATAATATTAAAATAATTATTTTGGATGCACCCATCCATGGAAGAAATATGTTCAAGAAATATCAATCTAACTCCATAATGGGAGTTGAGATAACAAAAAACCTTATGAACATTATATCCATTAAATAAAAAACAATTAAATTAAAGAATATGATATATATCTATAAAACACAGGAATTAGATGAAATTGGTAAAATAAATTCATTTTTAAATAATCCTTGATTATCAATGATTTTGTGTTTTATATTGAAAAATATATCTCAAGAATCTAAATTTGAAGATATTATCCCAGCGACCTTATAATAAAATTCAACTAAAGATGTTGACTCTCCTATGTGAATAAATATATATATTAATCATCTATTTTAGAAAATTATTAATGTATATAAACTTTTATAAAAAATATTTATAATTTTTATATATATATATTGATTAAATATTATTTATTTTCATTTTTTATGAGGAATCTAGATAATTTTTATTTAATTTCATAAAATAGTTTATTTTATATCATTATTGTCCAATATTTTAATATTATTAGATAATAAATGGTATTGTGAATGATTAATAATTCATATATGTAATATTTTAATTAAATTTTTTGAGAGTTTTGGTTATGATTTGAAAAGATGAAATCAGTAATGAGAATGTTTTAATGATTTCTAATAAATGTACAAGGGATCCTAATGAATGAGTATATTATAAATTATACCATTAGTGAACAATAAAAATTACTTATTGACATATTTATATAATATTATTTTAGTAATAATGTTATAATAGTTATCGAATAAATTATTTTGTAGTATTTTTCGAGAGGGCGGTTAGACCAACCAAATAATTGAAAAAAAAAGTTTGTAAAGGACTATGATTATTAAAGTGTTTTAATTTGGAATAATATAATTACTATAAATAAATAATGATTTTATTTTGGTAATTGTAATTTCAGAATGAATTTTTTTAGGGTTTTGTAAATAAGAATGATGGTATTTGAATGATGTGATAAATTGCATGCTAGAGGTGGTATCCCATACAACATACAATTAAAATTTTCATTTCATGATGTATAATAAGGAAATAAGGTGGATTGTTAATTTTTGTATCATAATAATAAAAATATTATATTTGACACATTTATTCACCAATGTTACTTTTATAATTAGTAAATATATGTAGTGGGGAAAATGGAAATCTTCCCTTCTTGTATGTGGTATTTTTCACAACACTTAAATAACATTTTGATTTTTATTATTACAAAATTATAAATTTTTTAATATTTTTCAAATAGTGTTATAAATATTAGTATAAAAACAACATTTATTTCATTATAATGAAATTTAAAAATTATATTTGGGAATGTCAGAATGAAAAAAAATAGTTAAGAAAAAATGTACACACATTGAGGATTTAGGTTCTACATTAGAAGACATTAGAAATTGAGGCCTTAATACAACATTATATGACCATATGATCATGGAAAAGAAATAGGAATTTAGTATAATTGTAAAAGGGAATTATATTTTTTGGAATCAAATTTTGGTGAGTGTTCTTGAAATAGTGGTGAGAATCCCCTTTCATAATTGGTGAAATTAGACGTTTTTAAAATATTTAAAATTAATATTAATTTTTCATAAGTTTCATATGTCAACCAGACACTGAAATGAATAAATATAGTTTTTGGTAAGATATAGGTCAGTATTTCCTCAAATATTTATTTAAATACTCGTTTTAAATATGCATTTGAGTTCATTTCCTTTAAAATTTTAACTTTTACCATTTTTATTACCAAGATAATAAATTATTAACTAAATAATTTAATTATAATTCTTAAAAGGTACCTTATTAAAAAATTTAAACACACGGAATCAAAATATAAATTAAATTTTATTAGATAATTTTCTATGAGTAAAAAATGTCAATATTTTCATTATCACATGGAACATGTAAAACCCATATTTTGAAAATATTTACTATTAAACTAATTATTTATTTGTACATTAAAATTATTATATTGATTTCAATGAAAACTAATGAAATATTTATTGTAAAACAAATTTTAAATTAAAATAAATGACTAAAAATAGTTATTTTTATATGAAATTTGCACTTATGATAATAAAAGGATAAACATATGCTTTCTAATTTCAAAATATTTTATATATTATTTTACTCCATAATAAACACTTTTTCATATGAAAATATTTCATATGTGTTTATGTTATATTTTATTCTTAATATAATAATAAACATGAATATTGTAATTGTAATTTTGTTATTCACTATTTATATAAAACAATATATTGATAAAAAATAAAAAAAATCATACTAAGATGTTTTTTATAATGTAAATATACAAATTACATTCTATATATCAAATAAAAATTCAAAAAAAAATTATATTTAGATTTGAAATTAAAAAAAAATATGGAGAAAATATCTTTTATTTAAAAATATCATTTTTAAAACTTAAATATTATTGATTTAGTTTCATAGAATTTTATACTTTAATTCACCTTAATATATTAATTTATATTACTTATTATCATATATTTTTATAACAATCATTTAAAATTGGTCAATATAAAATATTAACACTTTTGAACATCATTTGAGAAAGAATAATCCATTTTTCTAATATTTAATAATATAGATTATATATCACCGAAATGTAAGAAATATTAATTTATTAAAATACCTTTATTTAGTATATTTTTTAATCATCTTATAATTTTTAATAATGATAAATTCATATTTCAAGAGTTTTATTCATTCGATGTTTCTTAAAAATCATGATATTAATAAAAAATTATTTAACGAAAAATATATTAAAAATTATTAGGATCGTATATTCATCCATGTTTGCATAAATTCTTTTATATATTGATTGTATTTTTCATCTTATGGTACATGTTATATTAAGGATTACATGATTTATTAACATTAATGGTCACTTGATATCTACCTATAAAAATAACAACCTATAAATTCTTTTTTATGGATTATGTTCTGGGGTATTAATCAATTTTTTACTGTCATAATATCTTATCATATAATTATCTTTCCATTTGGGTTATAATTAAATTTTATAAAAAAACTATAAGTATTTATTTATGTCTTTTGAGTTAATATTATTTTGAATCATACACACTTCCAAGATTTTAGAGACAATCTCTTTTTATTATTCAAGGACTATGATCTTTATTTTGTGGAGGTTCGAAAATATTCCACAGTTTTTTATCTTTCCATTGTGATGATCATAATATCACATATAAAAATGGTTGTAATAAATTATATAGTGAGAAACATTTGTTTAATAATTTGTATAAATGATTTTCTAGAATAATCTCCGATCATATGTTGAATGACTGTATGATTAATTTACCAAACATAGGTTAATATAAAGAAAATTTATTGATGAAGGTTAATAGAAATAACTAGAATAAATATTTGGTCAGTAATTCTGATAAAAATCAGTTAAATGGTTCTTGTGGGAATATTATTCCATCTTTTGATTTAGATGTTCATTAGTTATCCAATATTCTTGAACTTCTAATTGTCCCTATATAATTGTTAACGTTTAATTATTTCCATTTATAATAGTTATCTTTCATGCATCAATAATTTAAATTCATTTAAATATGAAATTATGTTTTTATCTCCTATGTTTTATCCTTTTCTTAAGAATTAACTTAAAGATATTTATTTTAAATATCCAAAAATCATAGGGATCTTTAGAAAGACACATAGAAATTTTTATGACTCTAAAAATGAAGATCCACTATCTATCCGTGGATCATATAATCGATAATATATTTGATTTCTTCCATTAATTAGTTTTTTTCATTTGACCGCAATATTGATTGAAACATATAATGTTTTACATTTATATTATAAAAAATGGTTTTAGTCCCCAATCATTTATGAAAATTGTTACTATTGGTTAATTTCTTTTTTTTCTATTTTTTTTTATTATTTGAGGTGAATAAGTTCAGGAGATAACACTTAACATTGTAATATCCATAAATCGTGACAATTATAATGTCACGGTTGAAGATAAATAAAACCACCATATAATATATACCCTAATAGATCATAGTGGTTTTTTATCAAAGGGAAAATATAGTTAAATAAGAGATAATTTTGATGGTATGTCTATTTTCATGGGTTGAATTTGAATCCATATGAATATGATTTATGATTCATTAGGTATGGAGACATGGGGAGTAATTTTTCTGAAATTTTTTTGGATAGTGGTTATAGATGAATTAATTAAATAATGGGATTTTTTAAAATGTGTTAGCTATAGTACTTATCATAGAATTTGGGACATAGTTTATTAGATGTAAATGAAAATAGAAGAATATTAGAATATCAATGTGGCTGGCACGTGAGAACTATAATTTAGATAGTATTCACTTAGAGGGGTTTTATTAAATGATACAAACCCTATGGGATTGGAAATGGGGTAAATGGGTCATGATGTAAACCTTATCAACATGGTAGGTCATGGAAAAACTATGATACATTAGTGATTCATCACAATGCCCGGTCATTTTTTAGTTAAGGATAATGTATTGGTTTTTATGAACCATCATAAATAATTCTAGAGTGCTATCCTATCCTAATAAGTTGAAAGCTACTATATTAATTCTATACATATATGTGGGTTTCCCTCATCTACCACACATTTTACAACTTATTTCACATTTTAATGACAAAAACATTCTAATATATATATATTTCTACCCACACAACTACTTTGGAAAAATAGATTAACCGTTTTATGGTCTTCCAACATTGATCCAAAAAATAATTTTATGATACCACTCGATTTATTTAGGAATTTTTATCATTAATATTAAAAATATGGACACTATATATAATTATTAAATGATCTATTAAAATAGCTTGATAACAATTGTTTCCATTTTATTGAGTAATTGAAAATTATATGTTTTCAAAATTCCATTATTCTTAAATAATATAATTATCGAAAAAAGTTGTTTTTGGGAATGTATGAGTTTGGAAACAACCCATGAAAAATGATAAAAGTTTGTGTGTGTGATGATATCCATAAGGGACCTAGAATACTGACGTGGGAATGAAAATAGTTCAAAATATCATCGAGCTTCTTGAATTGACTAAATATTTTGGTATTGGGTAGTTTCAACCCCCAATAAATTTTTTTAATTGGAGGATTCCATTTTTCATTATATAATTATTCAGAGACAATTAACTATTAATACTCAATGTTTATAGGATAAACCTATTGGAGATACTATGTTTAGGTGTCAGATCTTGATTATCATATAAGTTATTATGTCATAGGATTAATGTATAGTGATGTATTACGTAAACATTGGGATGATGATATATTTTTTAGGGAGTATCTAAAAAGCATAGAAAATATAATTTTTTTGTTTTATAATTAACTATGTTATTATATTTATGATTTCATGGAATTGTTTCTCCTTTTATAGAACTTATCTAAAGGCCACCGAGTTTGTAAGATTCAATCTCAAGACTATCACTAACATGCATGGTTGGGTGAGTTAAAATATTTTAATATTGATATACCTTATGGGATGTATTTAGATGGGTAGGGAATCTTAACATGAAGATGGTTCCCTGATGCTTCATTTTCTAACTGAAGCTATAAATGAAGCTGCTCAGCTCCTCCAGTGGACCCTGGTGGCAAGGTTCGGTAGAGATTTCCATCCTCTCCCTATATTCAAAAATGTGGGCGTGTGTTTGTGCCTGGATTTTGAAACATTGGTCTTTGATCGGAAAATGAATTTTTTATGCATCGTCCTTTTTTCTAGATCAAATTTTGTTATTTCTTAGTTTTCCTCCACCAGATCATGTAGCAAGAGTCATTCTAATTTTATTTGTTGGTCCATTGGGTTGCATTCAGTCCAGGATTGTCCATAGGGGGATATTTTTTTCAACATTTGGGCCTCCCGTTTTCATTCCACAAATGTCACCATTTTATGAATCATGTGAGAGTTGTTTTATTATTTTATATATGTTGATGAAAAAATATTGAAGCAACGGGATGCGTCTTCAGATTGAAATTACATAGATGTGGACATACGGTCTCCTCTCTCAAACAAGATCCTTCTCAAAGCGGGAGGAGATTTTTCCTAGTGAAAGAAACAGATACCCTTAAATCAACCTATTTTTTCTTGAAATAATTTCTAGAGGACCACTCTATTACTATGTTCAAGTGTTTTGGCCTTGGATACAATGGCCCGATTTCTTCACAATGTCACCCTTCAATTTAGCCACTACTGAGCCTGTCAAGGAAAATACAAAAAAAACATCATGATTTTTGTCTCAGTGAGAAGAAATCATGGGTTCCTTCTCCCTCCCATGGCCAAATAAATTAATCTATCTCTGCTCTTCTTTTTTCGAGATTTCCCTTATACTTATATATATCCCCATCATATTTGAGACATCCATACCAGGAGTTGGTGGTGATGAAGCCGATGAGATATTTTTCATACGAGGTGCACCAATTTTCGCCCATTCCCTCTTCTAAGAAAGTGATGGAAATGATGGTGATCGTTCTTAAATTTCATTATCTTGATGAAAATATTACTTCACCACCCATTTCTAGTTTGATTAAAAGAAAAATAAGTGGTTGTGACTCTATCCTACTTTATAGTGGAAAATCCATGACCTTCAAATGCATCCCCAATCAACTTATCCAATTTATTATCAGTGCTATCCTCCTTTGTGAATCCTCCCTTAGAGGAAGATCATAAACTATCCCATTCCTTCCATTCATTCCTCTCTAAAAGTATAACCAGATCACAATCCAAGATCCTTCATTCCATGAGCTCGAATACATTTTATACAATAATGGTGGTGGATAGTTATTCTTTCCCAATGTTTTAATGTCTACTCTCCAAATAAAGAATTCATGCAACCTTGGAGCATACGAAAAAACATACATATTCTCTCATGAACTCCATCATAATAACTATCCAATTGTAACATCCCTCATACCGAAAAAAACCCATCCAAAATTAAATTAATTTCCTATAGACTCAGAGTTAATCATTTTTTTGAAGAATAGTCCATATAACCTTCATATATAGATTTTCAGGAAGAATTATGTTTTTGTATTCCTTGTGGGGGGTTTAATCAATTCATAATGTCCAAATTAACCATGGGGGATGATCGTTTCTTACTTAATATAATATATTCTATGTGTGATATTAAATAAACGGAGGCATTGTGGGAGGATTTTTCGTCCTTCAATAGTTTTACTCCATGGCATGTGGGAGGATATTTTAGTGTAGTATTAGAAAAGTAAGATAAGGGTCGGAGGAATATCCTGAAGTAGGTGAGCATGGACTTTGGATTATTTTTTTCTCAAAAGGGACTCCTGGATCTTGGGTACATGGGAGATGGTTTTACATGTGTACCAATAATATATGAAGAGATCACATTTTGTGTAGACTTGACCATTGCCTCTTTAACATCCATGTCATCTCATCCTTCCTAGATATAATGGGTTTTCATCTTATTCCTTTTCTTTTTGATCCCTCACTGCTTCATGTGGATCTTTTCCCCAAACGTGACAGAGGTGGAAAATTCTCCTTATACACGGGATGGAATTCTCTTCTTAGATTTCACCGGGTCATGGGAAGCTTCACGTTCCAAACTATCCAGATCCTTCTTATGACCTATTCTTCACAACAGGATATGTCATCTAAAAAGAGACCTTCAGTCATGGTTTTAATGTTTACCTTTCGGTTATCATGAACTGGACATTCTCTGTGTGGAAGTTGAGTAGATAAAGGCGAGTATTAAAGAAGCATCAATGGAGAATTATTTTTGTACTCTATCTCAAAATAAGAATTATTTGGTGATGAAACTCATGGAATATGAATTCATGCTTCGTGATTAGTCCCTAATTAAATGGATTATGGAAGGATACAAGAATATCACCTTCTTACAAGCCTATATCATGTATAAGTGAATGATTATCAGATAGAATATTTGCATGGAATATGTCTCTCTATCATAATATCCGTACGTTGTGGTGGGTAAGGAATAATATCATTTTAGTAATATTCTCACAGGTTCCAATCCTTGCATGCATATAGGAAACCTTGGTAGACATGAAAATATTGTTTATGTTATTCCACTACGGGGAAAAATCATTTTTGCGATGGGTTATTAGCGACGGTAATAAATCCCATTGCAAATAGTCCATCGAAGAGGTTATTTGCGATAGGAGCATCAACTACTCACAAATAATTTTTTATTTATGACAGGAATTGGGGTCTTATCGCAAAAAGTTACTTGGGGTTTGGCGCAGTTTGCACGCCAAACTACACTGGAGGGTATTTGCAATGGGTAGGACCCTCCTATCGCAAATACCCAGCGATAGTATATACTTTTTGTGACGGGATGTCATCTCATAACAAAAAAGTGAGCTGGCATGTAACTTTTTTCGATGAGACCCTTTAGAAATACACTTTTAATCGTCGATAGTAATTAATGCAGCCAAAGGTATTTGTGATGGGGAGGCCCCTCCCATCGCAAATACCTGGCGGTGGTAAATATTTTTTAGAACGGGATGTTGTCCCGTCATAAAAAGTATGTCGGCAGGTCACTTTTTGTGATGTGACCCATCTCAAATAACCTTTTAACCACTGATAGTAATGAATGCGGCCTAAAATATTTCCGACGGGTCCCGTCACAACAAGTACCATTCTCGATGGGTACCGCATTGCAAATAGTCCCATCCCTACTATTCTAACTTATATATACACCACCCATCCATTTTTCCTTCATTCCCCTCAATTCATACTTTCTCTCTCTCTCTAAACTATAATTTTAAAGTGAAATTTTTTCTGAGTTAGCTTTTTTACGAAGTAGTGAAGCCATCTACAATTATAAGAGATCAAGTTTAAAGGTATTTATGTTTTATTGAATTTAGTATTTATTTAATTTTTTTATTAATTTTAATTATGGTAGATTATTTGTAATGAAATTAAATTTAAATTTTTTTCCATTAGTATATATGTGTAATAATAAATTGAAATTATTAGTACTAATCCTTAGTAATTAGTAGTAACTAATAATTATTAAAGATAATTAGTAGTGAATATAAATAATTAGCCAAAATTTGTAATTAGTAGCTATAATTTACAGTAATTAATAGTAATTAACAATAATTAGTAATAATTAGGAAAAATAGCAATAACTAAATAAAATAGCAATAATTTGGAAAAAAAATTACTAATAAATATTTACAGTTAGTAATAAATATTTACAATTAGTAATAAATAGTAATTATTATTAATAAATAGTAGTTAATTGTAGTAAATACTAATAAAATGTAATAAATAGTCTTATATAGTAATAAATAGTAAAAAAATAGTAAAAAATATTAATAATTAGTAATAATTAGTAATAATTAGTAATAGTCAGTAATATTTAGTAATAATCAGTACTAATAAGTAATAATAAATAATAATTTGTAATAATTAGTAATAATTAGTAATATTTTGTAATAATTAGTAATAATTAGCAATAATTAGAAACAATTATTAATAATTAGTAATAATTAGTAATAATTAGTAATAATTAGTAATAATTAGTAATAATTAGTTATAAATAGTATTAAATAGTCATAATTAGTAATAATTGGTAATAAATATTAATTAATAGTAATAATTATTAATTATTAGTAATATTTAGTAATAATTAATACTAATTAGTAATAATTAGGAATATATAGAAGTAATTAGTAATAAATAGGAACAAAAGAATAAATTTGAATAAATAGGAATAAATAGAAATAATTATAAATGAAAATAAATAATTAGGAATAATTAATAATAATTAGGAATAATTAGAATTGATTATGAATAAATGGGAATAAATAACAATAAATAGGAGTAATTTGGAATTATTAGGAAATTATATTGTAATAAATTGTAATAACTTGGCACAATTTCCAAGGGATTGGCGACACTCCTTTTTCTCAATCAGTCTTCTCCTATCAACTCTCACCGATACAAAATATTATCAAAAATATGATTCTACATATGAATATCCATTATAATATGCACGAGTTTGGAAATGCATTCTTAGGACCACATTTTGCATAATGTTTTTAGGTGGCGACAGTTGCATGAAGATGATTCATCGAAAAAAGGGGGCTCTTTTGTTTAACGGCTCATTTACTTGAATATTTCTCACACTGAAATCACAATAAATAATCTGATCATATGTACGTTTATACATTCTCATATACACAAGAATGGACATGCGTACCTCGGAGTAGATTCTTCATTGTGATTTTAGTGTGAGAATATTGCATGTCAATGAGCCGTTGGACAAAATAATAGTCATTAATACACTGGAAATTGTGTCGCTCATAATTAATGGTAATTATTAAGAAGTAGTGTTACATTTTTATCTTATTTTTTTGGATAGTGTTTTTCTAATATCATATTATTCAAAAATAGTAATGATTTTATATTTTGTAGAAAAGTATGATACAAGGAAGTCAACAACAGTAATTATTAGATGATTGCGCTAGGATAAATCAGTGTAAAAGTCTAAATGGTTCTAGTTTTAATCTTATATATATTGAGGGTGTTGAAGCTTTTTTATCATTTTCATAATCAAAACATGACTTTGTTTCAAAAGGGACAATTATGTGTCCTTGTAAAATATGTTCTCTGAGAATGTTTGACACATTTGACAAGGTTGGGGGCATCTCTTGCATTTTGGTATTGAAATAGATTATTTTTTTACATATCAACACTGTTAATGTAGTTCCAAAGAAGATTTTCATAATTTGATTCCAGGTCCATCACGGTTTCAATATTTAGTATATGATGTTGCAGGTTCACCTATTTAACAAACTAAAACTCGGGATAATATTAAATTAACTCTTGAGTTGGTATCATCCAAATTTTATGAGTTGTTGAGGTCCACTGAGGATGCATTATATCTTTATTTAAAGAATAGAAAATTTTATGTGATTAAAATAATTATGGCTATTAAATCAAATAATTCAACGTCAAAAAACTAGTTTTATCAGATATTTTATTTGGTTAATACAAAGTTACCTGATGGAAATGTGTTGTCTTCAAATTAGTATGAGAGTAAGAGGATGGTTCGTAATATGGCCCTTAGTTATCAGAAGATTCATGCATGTGAAACTGATTTCATCTTATATTCTAGTGAAAATGATTCATTGGACTGTTTTCCCACATGTGGAAAATAGAGTTATAAGTAAGCTCTACTGGGGAAGTTTGGATTGATTCCTGTAAAATAGTTGAGATGTTTCTCGCATACACCCAGGTTACAACATTTTTTTATGTCTCGGAATGCATCATCAATGATTTCATGGAACAAAACCAAGGTTTCCAAAGGCAAAATCTTGAATTATACATCTGATGGTGATTCATTGAATCATTTTAACCGACTACATCCGTTTTTTTTTCTTTAGAATCCCAGAATGTCTGATTGGGTATTTCTGCTAATAGTTCCCACATATTTGGTTCTAATGGTAGCCAGTATTAATGTTTTCTAATCTTTATAACTTTGTAAAATTTACCTCCATTGATGTTGATTAAGAAGCCATATATCTTTTTGAAATTATTAATCCCAGGAGATCTGAAAAAAAAATATTGATGTTTATTTGAAACCATTGATTGATGAGTTAAATTTATTTTTGAGTAATAGTGTTCGTAAATATGATGCTTCTGCAAAAAAAATTCATATTAAAGGTTGCATTGATGTAGAAAAGTGGAGACATCCCAGAATATGGCATGTTATCCAGATAGAGTACACATGGTCCGAAATCATTTCCTTACTGTATGAAAGAAAACAAATATTTATTCTCATCAATGGAAAAAATCCTTTCTATTTTGACTATCATTAAAAATTTCTTCCCACTAATCATCCTTTTTAGAAGAAAAAATATTCTATCATAAAAGGGATAATAGAAAATAATAAACCTCCAAAAATGATCTCAGGTACAGAGTTAAAATCTATTTTATTTTCATTATCTCCCATCACATTTTAGACAATAGTAAACCAACATAAAATTCATTTACTCGAGAAAGAAAACAATTGGATAAAACGAAGCATTTTTTGGGATCATCCATATTGGTCTAATTTGTTTGTCCGCAACATGTTCGATGTCATGCATATTGAGAAGAACTTTTTTGATAATTTATTTCATACAGTTTTGGAGAAACCATGTAAGACCAAAGATAATGTAAATGCATGGTTTGATCTTTCCCAAATTTGCAGGCGACCAGAACTTCAACTATTTCAAAATATTAGATCATGAAGTTTAATAAATCCAAAAGTAGATATTACCCTTTTCAAAGAGAGTCTCTTATTATTTTTTCAGTGGATTGAAGATTTGAGACTTCCATATGGCTGTGATTCCAATTTGGGAAGATGTGTTAATAATGGTCATATTACCGAATTAAAAATTTGTGATTGTCAAGTTATAATGGAAACACTTGTTTCCATTGGATTTAGAGGTTTTTCTAATTCTATTATTCGGGATTTGATAACAAACATATCATATTTTTTTCGAGATATTTATGCAGAAAAAATAGACTATGATGCACTAAGAAATTTGGAAGAAGATATTGTTGTAATTATATATAAACTGGAAAAAATAATCCTTCCAAATTTTTTTGACTCAATGGATCATCATATATTGAATTTTCTATATGAAGCTAAATGTGGAGGTCTAGTATAGTTTTGATGGATGTACCCATTCGATAGATTCATGAAGAAAATGAATAAAAATGTATGTAATAATGAATTAGTTGACGGCTCTATTTCGGAATCTTATTTTCAAGAGGAAATTTCTTTTATATGCCCTCATTATTTTGAATATGAATATCCCTAAAAACACAACCTAATTGGATGGAACAAAGAGAATATTGATGATGAAATGGAAAATCATTTATCAGTTTTTTATCATCTAGAGTTTGGCTTCTGTGGAGTTCATGAATGATGGATTTCATATGATGAACATCACAGAGCTCATACATATTATTTTCTCAACTATGAATAAATGACATAATTTGTACTATGAGTTCTTTTATCACTTATTCTATAATATATGTTACAAAAAGTAAACTTATTTTACTTTTAGTTTATATGATAAGCATATCAAGAAATAGCTTCCACAAATTATAGAATCTTCTCTTGAAGAACGCCGACAAAGAAAAATTCTCATTGGCTTAAAAAATTGGTAACATATATTATTGATGGTTTCAATAATTAATTCAATATATTATTTACTATATTAATAATTGTATTGCAAATATTCAGGTTTCTCAACAAGATGTAAATATTGATATGTGACTTTGAATATTGAGTAATCCACCATCAAAATTAGTTAAATATTATAATGCACATGTGGTGAATGGTTTTCGATTTCATACATGTGAATATAGGGAATAAAAAAACAACAAAAGATTGAGTTTTCTTGAGACGATCGCATCATAGAGAAACTAAAGTTGACTTTTACGGTATGCTGGATGAAATTATTGAATTATGTTATCTAGTGAAAAATTACATAACGTTGTTTACATGTTAGTGGTTGTATATTTAGAGAGGCTTTCATGATCAAGTAATTCATGGAATCATCGATATTAAATATAAAATTATTCTGGTAGTAAATGAACCCTTTTTACTAGCTCAAAAGGAACATAAAATATATTAGGCAAAGTATTTTGCAACATCAAGAGACCTGATTGATTGGTGGAGCATAATAAAAATGGAATCACAAGAAAATCAGTTTACTCATACTGAATATGGTTCTGCTGAAGTGCAAGGAATTTATATTTCTCAAGACACTACTGAAAATAAATTTTTTTCACAAAGACATATGAATATCGATGTTGAAACCCCACAATTAATGGTCGATGGTGATAATGATGTTAATGAGGTTACACATATATTTGAAATGGAGAGATATGGTGAAACTGAAACTCATATGGATAATGATGACGTCGAGGATGAATATGAAGACATTGACATCATCAGATATGAAGATGATGATGAAGGTGAATAATGAAAAAGTTAAATTCTAGTTGTAATCATAACTATGATATATCTATATGTAATAGTAATTTTCATCTATCTGCTAACAACAATTGTTTTGTGTTTCAATTGAACCATGATCTACATCGTGTGTTGTAGGAGGATGAGCTACCTTTGGATACTGAGGATTAAAGATCATCTAATCCCCAGCCTATTGGCTGTTCAGGGGGTATGTGGAGGGGGTGTTGTCTTGCGTGACTGGTGATTAATGACCCTATCCATGAGTGATGTCCACGTCTTGGCATCGATCCACACACATAGAGGTATGGTAACCTATTTATTTTATTTATATTTAATTAATAAATTTATATAACAATGGTTTGATTAATTATTATTTTTTCATTTTTTTCATGTGCAGTTGTTGGATAGGGGAGCGGTATCTTGCACAATTATTTTTCTCATCCATGAATTACATGGGAACAGATTCGCATTGATGTGAAGCTTAGAATGTTCAATCATTGTCTGGTACATAAATAAATAATATTTATTTTGAAATTTATTTCATTAATAATTTGATATTTAAAATTATTTATAAGGTCTATGGTTTCTCATTTATGATAGCATGTGTGACGTTATCCACGCAGTATGGGACGTGTCTATGCCTAACCATTTCTGTCATTTTTTGCACAATTTGAGAAGGATGAATATTAAGAAAAACAGAGTGACAATATTTGATGAGTTATGTAGAGCCCACAGACGAGAGTACATTTCATCTCACATTTGGGATGGATTACGTTAAAACTGGTTGAGTGGTTCATTTCATAGGAGATCATCATTGGGCCAGTAGAACCAGGGGAGGTAGGAGGTGACACATTGAGATGGTATCCATACATTCAGTATGCATAGAGAAAATCTTCTATGTATCTTTTTTAAATAGTTTTTATAACATTAAATATAAATTTTTTATTTTATATTCATATAGTCATTCGAGTAGCCCAATATTACAGAGTATGATGTCTATCATAGGATATACAATGATCTAGCCACTCGATAAATTATACGTGATCGCCAGCATCAAAGTGTGGTCACTATTATTTCTTTTTCGGTTTGAAAATTAACAGCATATTATAGTTGCACTATTTTAATTTCAAATAGGAACATAAGGATATATATGAGGTTGCGACCTCTCAGACACAGGCTAAGAGTTAAGCCTAGATGACTGATTATACTAGATCCCACCATTTCAATGAGGCATCATGGATGCAGGCGACTTAGTATGCCTTCGAGAAGGGACAATTACTCTGTATGGGCTCTCATTTGACTCCTAGGACTTATTATGGAACTTTTGCGATGTTAGCATCCAACTTGAGAGGAGCTCATGGAGAGGAATTATCTTCTGAATCACATTATCAATAGCAGTTGCGAGCTCAAAATGAGCTTATATAGAGTTTGAAGAATTAATATGAAGAGATGCGTCTGCAGCAGCAGTAGTAGCGGACACAGCAGTACGAGGAGAATATGCATCTATGGCAGCAGCAGCAGCAGCATCACAAAAAGGAGATGCGTCGATGACAGTAGCAGTAGCATCACAAGCAGATGGAGTACATGTACCGCCTAACTTGCAGTTTAGGGATGGAGTTTCCTCCACCATCTTCTCCAACTACTCCACTTCCTTGATAATACTATACTCCATCGTGATTTTTTTATTATGTTAAAAACATTTAAATTTAAAATTTTTTGTAATATGAACAATATATAGTTTTTTCTTTTGTATTGGTGTGAATATTTCATAATTTTAATCTTTTTTTAATATTTTATTATTTATTATTAGTATTATATTTTTTAATTTTTATTTATTTTACTAATAAATATTATTATTATTTTTTATGATTTTTTTATATTTTTTTCAAATACTAATATTTTTAATATTAAATATTATTTTATTATTTTAATAATATTAATATTATTTTTTCATTAATCATAATTTTATAAAATTTAAATTTTTTATTTTATTTAGTCTTTGTGATGGGTCCTTTTGCGATGAGGTCCCATATAAAATAGTTTATATAAATATTTTTTAGAAATTTATTTGCGATGATAAAATGAATCATCGTAAAAACTTTTTTGTGATGACCCCGATGCAAAAGGATTAGGTATATAAAACATATATAAATGGAGAACTATTTGTGATGGGATGATGGACCTGTCGCCAATACTTTTGCGATGGGACCGTCACAATAGGGTTTTATATATACTATTTATATAATTGGAGATCTATTTATAATGGGAAGGTTTCCCATCACAAATAGTATTTTTGTGATGGGTTCATCGCAAAAAATATTATTTGTGAGGTCCTTTTCTGCAATGGGCTATTTACGATGGCACCCCATCACAAATTCTAATTTTCCACAAGATCCCATCACAAATATCCCATTATAAATACCTCAGATTTCAGTAGTGTTCCTAAAGTGGTTACTGAAAGTACCAACTCTTTACATGAAGTAATGAACGATGAACATGAGATTCATGAAGTGTTGCTCGCCCTAAATTTGACTAGCACTCCAGGGCCCGATCATTCTCCTAGATCATTTTATGTAGCATCTTGGAACTGTGTTTAAGACTATGTTTTGTAGGATATCCAAGATTTCTTCAATGGAGGGATCTTTACCTGTTCTGATTATTCCCCATATCTATTTCTGATTTATAAGTTAAAATAATAATCCTCTCTCAAGTAGTACAAAATGATCTTTCTATATAAGTTCCCCTATAAAATTGTGGTAATTGTTATCAATAGAATTATTTCTCCTCAACTTTTTAATTAGATTGTAGCAGAGAATTATAGTTTTGTGAATGGTATGACCATTCAGGGGCTATTATTTGGGACCAAGAAATGATTAGAGATCTCTTTTATAAAATGTTGGGATTCAACGTAGCCATCATGTTAGAAATTGAAAAAGATTATGACATGATTGATTGGTCTATAATAATCAATGTTCATGATCATATGGGATTATCAAATGTTTTCATTGATATTCAATTTTGATTCTCAATCACTCCTAGTATTTAAATTATTTTATGGGGAAGATTTGTGAATTCATCAAATCAGATAGCAGCCAAAGGTAAGTAAAACCCATTTCCCAAAGCTTTTTACCATGATGTAAATTGCTTTTATCTTTTTACTCATCATGAGTATTCTTGAGTTCCATATTATTCATTTTTGTTGTACAGTAAATATCAATGGTTTATCTAAATTCATGTATGTGGATGACACAATATTTTCTTATCAATGCTTGTAAACTCTATATTAGAGAAATTCATAATTTCATTGATAACTACTATAAGTGGAAAGGTAAGCTTGTGATCCAAGAGAAGAGAAATGTGTTTATCTCAGATAGGTTCTCGATAATGAGAGATAGGTCCATTGGGTCTATCTTCATATTCCTCAGAAGTGGTATTCCTCTTTATTTCCCTAAGGCTATAATTTCATGAGGTAAAATCCATGTTCATCAGTTTGATAATATTTTTGATAAATCAATTGGTTTGATTTCCCACTAGACTAATCAGTTCCTATCATTTCTAGTGAATAATATTCCTCGTTAACAGGTTTTTAACTTCAATGCCAATGCATAATCATTCCTATATAAAATTTACTCTCTCCATTATCTCTCATTCGAAAAGGATCATTACTAATTCTAGTTGGGATGCACATGATGATGGGAAACATCACTATGAATCATGAGAACATATGTCTAAACATGTTAGTCGGGGGAAATCGAGATTAGAAATTTCACAAACGTTATGTATGGAAATCATGGAAAAATCTCCTGGGAAGTGTTAGAAGTATGTTATCTATGGGGAATTTTTTCAAAAGATAAATATGGCGATATATTTACATCTCAGAAAGGAATAATGTTGACCATGTCGAGAATGATTCAACCAATCATTTTAGTGCTCGATAATCAAGTCTGCTGTACTTTTGGTCAGGATAGTAGCATCTGGAAGCACAACATGGAGGAAGGAAACTATTTTTCCAAGGGTGTCTTACCCTAGACATTGCCTTCATCCAAGGGAGATTCCACCCCACTTTTATTAATTTCATGCTTGAAAATAATGAATGGAGTGTGTTAAACCTTATCATTTATTATAATGCCCCATCTCATGTGCCTTCACTGAGATGGATTCTGGAACTTTTTCAGGAATAATTCTTCAGAGTAGTGGCATCACCAATGCATATTAATTATTGGGGATAAGTGTTGTGGTGTAATGTTATGTCACTCAAAGACTATTTCCTAGTGTGGTATAATAGAAATAAATCAATATCCAAAGATGAAACAATTGTGTGTTTTGGTATCCAAGTGTCGTCCTGATTCTTAGGTTGTACAGATCATAAAGATAAGACTATCCGTCAAGTTTTCATTGGGGGGAAATGGGTGTGGCATGTATGGAACATTTTGTGTGTTTTATAGGTACTTCCATTGAGTGTATCTTTGGAACTAATTTTTTGAATCGTTGGTTTTTAGGGGAGGAGTCTAATCGCAAGGAAGGAAAATTAGAGTATTCATCATGGCAGAAGGGTGTTTCTATTTCTGGAATGCTGAAAATAGAGGTCGGTTTGAGGTCCTATCTATCTTGTGGGTGGACATCACGAGAATAAAACGAAACATAGTGTTTGAATTGATCTACATCATTAGGTATGGGGAGTAAGCTCCATCCGTGATATTGATTTTGGGTAATAACCAATACTCATATGCACCTCTAAGAACTCAAAATAGAATATGGGTTAGATGGAATCCTCAAATTTTTGGGATTACACTAAATACATATAGGTCATGTAGATATAGAAATACACAATGGTTTGGGGTGGTTTAGTCAACAATAATATAGGATACATCATCTCTTCATTCTCATCCCAATTCGTGAATGGGTGTTCTTTACAAGATGAACCAAAAGTTGTACCTGAAGACATGGAATTTTGAAGGAGGACTATTCGGATTTTTGCACTGAAAATGGATTCTCAAGTGTTGTTTTGACTTTGCAGGGTCACTTCTCTACACCATTTTAAAAAATTGACCATGTT
The DNA here is from genome assembly GCA_963277665.1 of Viscum album. Lineage (NCBI taxonomy): Eukaryota > Viridiplantae > Streptophyta > Magnoliopsida > Santalales > Viscaceae > Viscum > Viscum album. The sequence goes on along the minus strand of OY728165.1, from coordinate 1,706,236,661 downwards.
TATAATAGTAGAAATCAGATTCTCTAAGGCATGCAGGTGTGACGTACTTAGAGAGAAGGTGATAGGGTAGCTGACTATCTATCATCTATGGTTCAATTGGAGGATGTGTTGTTATGTTTTAATAACAAAAGTTCCTTTTTGTATGAATAAATGTGTAATTTTACACAGAATTCTCTTTTTATACACTTATTTAGTCTCCCTTATACCTGTTTATAATTTCTTCCCCTCTATCTGTAGAACCTCCTCTATTCAATAATTGATTATGTTAAACATTTGTTCCCTTAATGATCATATAGTCTCATAGTTATGGTTTGACCTAGATTAACATTTGGTTGTTGATATGTGTGGTCATGATTCGGTATTATTATTTCACATAATATAATCATTATGAATTCACAAGATCATATCTATTAGTGATGATTTCTTGTGAAATACAACAAGGACATTGTCCTCTCCCATGAATGGGATATTTTGAGGTTTTATAATCATGTATGTGTAAATGTTTGAAATTTTGAAAGTTTAAATGGAGGTTCTGATATTGGTGGTGTCATTCCATTGAGTTATACCCAATGTTAATCATTAGAGGTCTATTATTAGGGGATTCATTATCTATTAATTATGGAGTTTACTGTATGTACTAAGTTACTAACATTTTTTTATGTTCAATTATTAAATTTTATGAATTATTGTATATCATATGTAATGTGTGACATTATTATTTATTTATTTTAAGATATATACTTTTTTTATTTTAATTCATAATAGTAAACTTATAGATTTCAATTTTTTATGATTCTTACTAGTTTTTTATTATTATTTTTCATTATAGATTTTGTGGGATTAATCCTACCATTTTATGCATGTTTCATCAAATATCTATATTTCATCCATATATTATTAGGGTAAGGACTAATGGAATAAATTAGTATTAATATTTTCCCCTCTGGTGGGGCTCTATTAGGATCTTGATATGGAAAATTGGTATCAAATTGAATGTGTATTAAATATAAAATTTGTAGTTTTTATTTTTTGAGGATTTATTTTTGGAATTTATTCCAACAATTTTAAAGGATTTTGAGATAATTGTTTTATATTAAGTAAGATATACACATGGTATGGTGAGAAATATATTCCAATTCAAGAAAATTTTAAATCTATAGAATTTTCCATTTTCCTAATTAAAAATTTTTGTGGTACATGTATATTGGTACTTTGATATTATAATGATTAGATCATGATTAGTTTACATTATTACATATTATAAAATAGCTTTCATGAGTCATATATTATAGAAATTATAATTAAGTAATGTTAATTTATATCTTTATTATAGTAAATATCATTTTATATTTTTGAATTATGTATGGAAGAAGTATGTTATACTATAGAAACCATTATGTTCTTTAAATGTTACGAAGGCCCATGTTTACGCCCATTTATGTTCCACCTATAATTTTTCATAAGAATGATTCTGGATTCATCTAGGGACTCTAATAAGAGTGACAAAATATAACTCTTATTCGAAGGATATGGACATTGTGGTGTATAAGACATCTTATGACATCAACACAAAATATGTATTTTTATACATGATTTTATCTATATACTAGGAGTGAAACTATTACTATGTAATATTTCCTTATTTTGATAGTATTTATAGGGTGATATCCATAGAGAAGAAACATGTATATTCAATCATTAATTTTAATAATGATAATATTTCACAATTGTTGGGTAAGTGGGGGATTATAGTGTTTTATAAGTGGATGAAGTGGTATTTGAAAAAATTACATTGAATTTATTTTAAATGAAAACTATTTCATGTTTTTATAAATGAAAATATTTCAGTATTTATATGATTTGAGACCATTTTGATTTAATGTTATGGAACAATTCTTTAGATTTGATGTCTTTTATATATATATTTTTTGATTTTGAGGGATGATATTTTGATCATCCATCAGTATAAGAATAAATTGTTCTTGGTGTTCATATGATGATATAAAAACTTTAACAACACTATGGTGTCTGCATAGGTTACCTATAATTAAATTATCTTTGAGGATAATGGATCAATAATGGATAGGGGGTTTGTGTATTATCATTAGTATGATATTAGTACCGTTAATGTGATTTTTCTTTACATACACTAATATTCTAGGTTGACCCAAAGCAGAGGAAATATAATGTCAATGTCATATTGTATATTAGGAGAAAATCATGACAATAGAAAAATATTTGATTATCATTATTGTTTTGGTGTCAACATTAAACTATGACTATTAAGTCGATAAACCGTCTTTTATAACATAGTTTCGGTGGAATGTATAATGGAATAAAATTAGATATTCTTTACATAAAATTATATTAAATATAAATGTGGAGTTATATTAGTGTTTTAGAATGTATGTAATTTTTATAATGTATTATAGAAATGAAATATTTTTTATAATGTTTTTTATTGTAATCAAATTTAATATTGGTAGAACTAATAAATAAATGTTTGTAATTGGTGATTCTTTATTTATTTTGAATGTATATAATGTTTTGATCAGTGTTTTCTTTGGAGTATGAGTAAAATTGTTATAGACTCCTTGTAATGAATGGGAGTTTTTACTTTATAAATGGTGGTATGGGTTACTAATAGGTTGAACCCTCATCATAGATATTTCTTATTTTCAATTGCACAACCTCCTTTCGGATGGCCTATAAAACAAGTATGGTAATCACTAAATCATTAATCATGTTGCACTATTTTCAAAATAAATATTATCCATATCTGATATCTTGGGAATTTTAAACATATAATGGTTTTATAAAAATATGTGGATGATAGCTTAATATCTTCTTTTTAAAAGCGATAACAATTATTAAAACAATATTATTTTTTCGTTATATCTTGATTAGAGTTAGGAACATTGATAGAAACCCATAATAAGTGATTATAGATTGTTTTAACATGATATGGAAGTATATTATCATTGGAATATGTGAAAGGATTTCTTTATTAACCCTGAGTCAATCTCTATTGATAGTTAACCAAAAATTGTTGAATTCACTAACATTTAATTTTAGTGATAGTTGTGAATATGTTTCAAATCGTTCATCGAGATATATATGATGTTGCAATTTCCTTAAAGGCTATGTTAATTCTAGAAGGGTATTTTTTGAAATTGAGATATTGTTCTTTGAAACATTGTGTGAATTAATAATTGGATACTAGATATACATCATGTTGTCAAAGTTGATAAATATTATTTATGTTTGAGATTGATGTTCATTAGATTTTCACATATTCATTGGATGTTTTAGTCTTAGTAAAAACACATTTCAGAAGAGTTCGTATATGATGAACCATTATCATGTCATTATACCAAATGTATGACCATAATTGTGAATAAACAATCCTTCCTCCCCAAATATATGTGATAAATTTAGTTAGGATTGGGAAAACAATTTCATTCCATTTTAATATGTTTTGGTTATTTGTATATTTTGGCATCGAAATTTATTATGAGTTATAGGAATTTTTAAATTTTTCATATAATGTGATACCATAATAGAAACTCAATATATTAATAAATTTCTGTTTTGGTGATTGGTAGGATTATATATTGGTTGTGAGTCTAACTTTGATTTTATTTTGATCGATGTATAACATTATTGGATCAATTTTTCTGATAAAACATTCCAATTTTTAATATTTTCATGATTTAATCCATGTGATTTTTGGATAACTGATTTAAAAAAAAATTTATATATCATTCATGTATTAATGATATGGTATGTGAAAAGTAATTATTTATATAAAAATATTGTTTTCTAATAGAGTGATATTGATGTTTAATTCTAATTAATATTCATGTATTAGATCTCATATTTAGTATACCATCTCAATATTTATCAAAACTATTCCCTGTTCAAGGGGGGGATCCCTACTCTCATATGGATAAAAAAATAATAAATCACAACATATTATTTTTGATGTACAATGATGTTTGATGTGAAATTTTAATTGATTACAGAAATTCTATAATGTTGTTTTTGTTATTGGATTATTAGTCATGATTACTGATGGAAATTTTTTATATCTTTGTAAGATGATTTTCTGTTTAGATTATTTGGTGAGTATAGAAAACACAAATTATAATTATCTTGAGTGTATTAAATGATGATTTATTATTTGAGTTATTGATCAAAAGGTTTATGAGTGAATGTTCACATTCTGGGGAATAAATTGAACATGACATAGAAATGGATGTGAAATAACCTCTAATAAATTAATGTGTGAGAAATTTTATATGGAATAATCTTATGGTAAGTTCATTATGTTCCTAACACTAAATATTTTGACGTAAGGTGATTTTTATTGGGAACATTTATATATTAAATTCATTAAATAATTCTGTTAATTCACCTTTGATATTGATTTAGTTTTTAGTATGAATATATTTCATAATGAGGAGAATATCGTGACATGTTTACTACTTAAGAAAAAATAATAATTTCTATATAGTTTGTCACCTATTTGATCCCTTTGGATTTATTAGAGGAAATATTTAATAAATTAATCTATAAAATATAATAAGTTAGTACCAGAGAAACATTTAAGTGAAAATAATAAAACTAATAATAAAGGAGGGCCTCATTATGAAAAAACTAAAATTAATATATAAATATAACATTGAATTTAAATCCATATGAATTGTATTTCTCATGTTAATGATCATATATAAGGAGTGAAAAAAATATATTATACTAGTACTTCTACCTTTATGTTTTTTATTTTTTTGAAATTCAATTCATTGGAATAAACTCAAATGTAAACTAGATGATCGAGAATAAAATAATTTTCATGGATGCTTTGGATATCCACGTGAAATATAAATATTGAGAATATTTTAGTAAATATTTTGGTATATCATGAATGTAAAATTTTCATGGGTTTTTTGTTGCATCTTGAGTCTGGAACTTTTTGATCCCTCTATTATAATGAATGATTGACAATAAGTATGTCATATTATATGTGGTTGAATATATTAAAATATAAAAAACTAATTGGGTTTAAATTTCCCCAAATAAAATATTTGGATGTTAAAAACATCAATCCCATTATGAGTTTGGTTTGTGTTTGTTGGGTTGATTTACTTTACATGAAAGATCTAGAGGGTGGATATATTTTAATTGGATTATAAAATACCAATGTAAAATTATATTAATTTAAACATGGATGGATATGGTAGAGGAACTTTATGATTTTCTTGATGTGGTTATATCATCCAATATTCAAATTGGGCGCTTATTAGTTTCATTTATAAGGAATGTGGTGAGGTAATTACTATTCAGTTTAAGATGAAATACATTATAAATATACTTAAAATTGTGAATAATTTAATATAAAAATGGATTTTAATGGAATAAAATTCATGTGAATTTTTTCATAAAATTAATAAAATATTTAATTCATACACTTAGTGGGAATATTCCACACATACCTAAGGCAATATATTTTTTTTACTGTATTAATTTTATTTTAACTCTTCTTTTTATGGATGTCAATGCACTGGTAGTTTTTCATTAGAACAACAACATTGATTGTGATTATTTTATTTATGCGGATAGTATTTCATAACAGTTATCATATCTCTCTATTATGTATAAGAGTAAAAATATATTACTTCATTTATTTTGATATTTAATTTCATAAGTTATTGAGACCACATTTGGATATATGACCTACTTTTCCAAATAATTACAAAAAATATTATTATTATTGATATCATAATAATATTTATTATTATTATAAACATTTATTCAAGTGATTATGATCTGGGTTAGCATCATAGGGGTTAGGGGTTCGATTTTAAACTCTATATTATTTCACTTGTATTTTGTATAGATTTTATTTATATTTGTTTGTCTGGGGTGGATTTGTTTGTATAGAATTAATGAGAAACAAAAAACAATGATTTAATACTGTGTTTTGGTTAAATTTATATCAAATTTGGAGTCCTCTTCATGACTGAAATTGTGATCCTAGGTGTCTTCCTAGAAAATATATTTTAGGAACTGCTAAAGGGAAAATGTTGTCAGAAAGTACTATATTGGAATTTATAAGCCCAAACCACATGTATGTTCCGTAGATTGATGATGAAGTGAATAGAATAAATGGAAACATTGGATGAATGTTCCAAAAGTATGTTATGTTGGAGATATAAATAAAAATAAATTATCAATTATTATTTATTCATTCCTAAAAAAGCAAGGTCAATGTATTGGTATTACCCATATATGGGGTTTTCGTATAATGTAAGACTATATTTTTGAAAACTTAAGGGTATATTTTGGTTTTTCGATCAAACATAAGGGGTGGGTGTGTTATAACCTGGAGTAGACCCATTAGGTGTGTGTGTAGGTTTATATTATCATAATTAATCCATATCTACTAGTGATATATAGTTTTCTCAATTATTGTTGTTCATTAACAAAAAGACTTGATGTTAATAGAGTCTGATTTTCTTTGGTTTAGATTTAATGATAAATGAGTTTCATTGAGACTAGTGTGGTAGAAAGTGGTTGTTCGAGTCATTATAGATTGAATTTTGGTAGATGTGTGGTCGATATAGTGTTACTGGGATAATTGGCTTAAAACAACAAAAAGGATAGGGAAAAGGAGGTGGTCATGGGATATACCGTTTAGTCATATCATGGTTATTTAATCAGAAAATTTTAACAATTTGAGGTGAAATAGTAATGTATTTGTAACCATGCATGGTTCTCATATTAAAATATAGCCATATAGGTATCATTGATAACTTTAGAGGCCACAGCCTCCTTTGGTCTCGAGGGACCTTTGGAAAAACCATGGTTTTGTGGTGTGTATATGTTTTCCCAACCAATAACTAGGTGGAGATATATAAATATTATAACATATGGGCCCAACAAATGAGGTGGGAAATAACCATTCACATTCATTGTATGCACCAATATACCCCCTTTCTCTATGTATTTTTTCTAATTTAATGTTTAAAAATTAAGAAATTTATAATATTTTCTCGATATCTATTTCTACAAATAGATATTCCATTTTTTAATTATTTTACATATATCTATATGGTGAGGTTTATTTAATATTTTGTTGGTCATTAAAGGGGGTTTTATTTAAAATATATTGAATCTATATTTGATAAAAACAAAGTATATGAACAATTTCACTCAGTGGTTGGGTTGATTTTTTCAACTAAATATAATGTTTTATTAAATTATTTAATTAAAAAATATTAATATAGTGTTTTATCCAAAAGTTTATTTTTGATAAAAACTATTGTGACTGAAATCGGACGATTTTTATTGCCAAATGAGGCATATGGAGCTCTGGGTGGGACAAATTAAACAAAATGATTACCCTTTGAGGATGGTGGTTCAATATTTATTTATTTATTGTTGGTAATAGTCATTTTCATAGATAATGATGTACTATTAATGTGTTCGATGTTCCATAATGATTCTATTGTTATTATGAATCCATAATTTATTATTTTATATATTTTTAATATATATCAATATGTTTGTGTCAATTGATTCTATAATACCAATATCTTATATATTCATTATTAAAGGAAGGTAGTGTGAATATATAATGGATATACCATTGTTAGGAAATTATGTAAATGTTTTATTAGGACCAAACTATAAAAATTAAATAATCCACAGTTTTGTGTTAGGAATTCATTTTATGACATACAAATGATATTTTAGGATTTTGGTTTTATAGAAATAGTGTAACACCCCAGGATTTCATAGTAAGTTATTTTCTTTAAATTCAATAACTTGCGTTACACGCAACACCAAGTTCGAGCACTCCACGACTTACCAAAATAGCCATTCAAAAGCAGTTATGAATATTATTAACTGGATGTTGAATTTTATATACTCCATATAATTTAAACTAATGTATTATGTGTTTCTTAGACATATTATAAGACAAAAATCAATTTTTTAGATTAAAAACTGTATTTTTCAAAAAAATCATTTTACCACATTTTAATGGGGAACCCTTTTTCAATCCAGTATTTGACCCTTTTACATATAAAATTTTACAAAATAAAATTCTTTTTTATAATCAAGTAATAAAAAATTACTATGGATGAAAATTTTGTATTTTTCTAATAATATTCAGTTTTTTATGAATATTGAGAAATACCGTATTTTAAATCAAAATTTTATTTTAATCTAATTTATTTATAAGGATAGATTATATTTTAAATTGGTTATGAAGGTTAAATAGATTACATTTTTACCATTTAATCCAATGTTGGTCATTGTAATTAATTTCACTTTGAAATTATTCTTAAAAAGTGTCAATCTTTTGATAGTTGTTGTTTCCTAAAAGCACGCTATTTGTTTTGACAATGGGAATTAATTTTAAATTAACTAATACGACTTCTATGTGTTGAATTTGGTAAAATAGAAATAATTTTTTAATTTGGAATATCAAATATAGCTTAGGCAGAATTTTTGGTATTTTTCGAAAAAATTTCCATTTTTTGATGAATTGTGAAATCACTATGTAGTAGTTAAAATTTTGAATTTTTCATTTAAATGAAATTTTACCACTTTTGTGAATTTAATTTCAAAATTCTGAGATACATGGTTGTTATTAGTAAGTAAAATTTGTTTCAATAAGATGAATATAATATTTGGTGGATATTAACATTTGACTTTTATTTACCGCAGTTAAAGGTAAATAGGGTAATTCTATGTAAAAAGAAAATTATAATAATTCAGAATTACCTTAACACTTATACTATCCTTATTGGATTATCCAAGGCCGACCATGGGCATCCTTAGGTCAATTTTGGGACCCCATGGAGACACTAATGAATGATAATGACAATTTATTTTAATTAACTTAAAGTAAAGGCAAAAATGACAAAAACAAATATCTTTTTGTAAATCAATTTTTACATGGGGTTATATAAGTCATATTTTCGACTATAAATATTCATTGGAAAGATAATAAAATTAATATATTATTTTTTTTCTTTTATAATTTTTAGACATCAAATAAATTAAATTGTTTATGACACAATAATGATGTAGTATATACCTCATTAATAAATTATTTAAATAAATAAGATTATTAATATTAAAACAATATCCAAAACCTATCCAATTCTTATTGGATAATTTTATTTCTACCACGAGTAATCTTATATTCTACGTTAATTATTTTTGGTCCTTCAGAAATCGAATTTCACTATATGATAAAATAATATTTTCACACATTCCTAAAGAGCCCCTCCTCCCCCTTATAAAAGGAAACCACTTCTAACCCATTCCACACACCTCTCAAACCCCTTGGATTGCCCAATACCTGCCCAAATAATCTCTAATGGTACCTCTATTACACCTAGAAGCCTTACCTTAGGCAGAATTCACTTATAGAATTAATTTTGCTTCAAACCAAAGGAAGTTACCCAAATTAAAGGTAATAGTTTCTCTTAAATTATTTTTTTTATTTTGTTTTATTTTACTTCTCCAACCTCCATAAACTATTTTTATTCCATTTTTTATAATACAACCTGTATACATAATATACCATGATGTTTTTATGAGAAGGAATCTAACTACACTTACATACACCTCCATCTAAATGGGTGAAGAACATACTGATTATGTGGTTGGAAAACTAATGCCACACGAAATGATGATTGTTCGATTATCACATACCACCTCTAATGGTGGCCATTAAGATGGAACTATATTTATATATGATCTATATTATGTTTATTTTTTATGTGTGCTTCTGTATTTTCCATTTATATGTTACCTTTATGGTTTCCATTATGGTTAAAACACGATAATTTAATTTGACGAAGTGCGGACTACCGCCCCCTCAATGTGATATGACTCGTTAATGACTTGTGTGGGAATTATAACATGTGTAGTAAATGATATTATATATTATATTATAATTAAATTATAATATACCTTTGTATCATTATGTTTTATTTCAATTGAAATACAAAATTGAAATTAAAGTAGCGTTCTTGCATAAGTACGGCTTACCGTCTCCATGAATGGTGCATTTCATTTATTTTCTCCAAATTTTATTTACTGTAATAAATACATATATATACATGATATATGATATAAATATATGATACCTAAATCATGTATATAATTCTGGATATAATGGACTTTTGACCACATGGAAAAATTTTAATTATAATGAGTTTATTTTTGACTCAAATTCCGAACATCGATAAAATATTCAGTATGCACTCAGATAATAAACTAATTGTTATAGAAAGGTAATAAGGGATATTAAAATAATAATAAACATTAAAAATTTTCTTAATCAATTATGAATTAACTTAATTTTATTATTCAGGAAGAACAAAGAACATACAAGACAAGTCGGACTTGAGGTAAGAGGTTTCTTACATCACTTTTAATTCTGTGAGATTTCCATTATTCGCCACTTATTTATTGCATATAGTGTATTGTGTACTGCCATATGATATATATTATCATGATTCTCTTTATATTCATGGTAATATGTGATTTATTTTGTGTTTACTAACTTTTTTTCATATCACTCGATTGATTACAGTGATGTAAGGTTTTTTCATCTCACTTTTATTCCCATGAGATTCATGTTATATTTGCCACTATTTCCTTTTGTGTGTAGTATGTACTGACCATGATTGTATTATTTTTCTAATATACTTTAATTTATGGGTATTTATATCTTCATTTTATGATACTTCTTTCATGGGTTGTTTGTTTCATACGTTACCAAATCGGTAGGGGAATTTCAAATTTCAATTTCCACTCCTTGGGTTTTACGCATACTTCCTTGATTGTTTTACTCCATGATTATGTGTAAAATCACATTTTATTATTTTTGTAGTAATTTCCCATCCTCATTATGTTGATATAATTTTGATACAAATAATCACTCCATTGATAAATTCCCAGGTCATTGATATGAACTTGATAAGACTAATTTTATCTCAATCTCTATTTATTGAGTTAAACATCCAATTCATTGGTGTTGTTTTTACAAGAATATTTTTTAATTTACACTAATTTATTTACACTGAATATCTTATAATATTGAGTTTATTTATATTTATCACACATAATAATTTCGTTGATTTATCCTTAACCTAAGGATACAGTCTTTATAATAGATTTCATCTCAATTTACATTCTATTGAGACTTCTTTGTTGTTATACACCAATTCACTTTTATATGTTGTATATAATTTACTTTGATGAAGTATATCATGAATACCTTTATTATCATGATATAATAAAGTTTTTATTACCTCAATTATTTGTATTCAACTGTCTCTATTCTTGGTTAGGAACTCTAACTAAAATATAATTTTAAATTTTTTAAGGATTTATTATTCTAAATATTTCTCATTAATGTCCATGTTTTAAAAATAGTTTTACGGATTTATTTATATGGACATTAATGTTTTAAAATTATAATTCCTTTTAAAAGTTTCAAAGTGGTATATGACACTTTGATTCAAAAATATATTTTAAAGGGCTACTTGATAAATTGTCTGACTTTTAAATGTTTTCAAGAAAAAGGGGGATATTTCTCTCAAATAGTTTTGATAAATATTTTTATTTATGTCAATATCCTTCATTATTCTATATTGGGGTTGATCTATAATAATAAGATATTCCATATTGTATTGAATGAGTTGTGTTTGACTGTGGATGTTCTATTTTTATTCCATTCATGGTTTGTGGTTAGAAAATTGACATTTCGTATGGTAGTTTTAATATGAATGTTCTGATCATGTTTCGACCTTTTTATCGGAAGAATGAATTAGACTTATTAATTTATGTGTGGATCCCTCTACAACTCCTCTATTCATATATAGATCTTATGGGACAATTAGACGTGGAATTGGCCAAGGCCTTTCCCAATTTTTGATATATTGTTTTGGCTGAGGCCTTAATCATTTTTAGACGTCATTACCGAGGCCTAGACAAAATGTTTCTGAATGATTGGAATTATGCATTCCATCATTATGATATTAGATATCGATATTTTATGTGGTTATTCGACTAGTAGAACACCAAAGACTATGTTTTATTATGGAATTATTTACTCATCTCATATTCCTGCCATAGAGTGCTCATGTTTATTATTCGTTAAAGCACATGTTTTCAATCATTCAACATGCCTAATGTTTATGTTATCTTTTGCTATATTTATTACTCTTACTAAGCATCTCAGATCACCCCTTTATCATTTTTCATTTTTCTATTATATGATGAAATTATTTATGAGTGACTTGTATGAATAATCTAGGATGCTTGGCTGTTTATAATGGAATAAATTAATGTTGATTTTCTTTTAAAGTTGTAATGTTGATCTTAAGTATGTATCACGTTTCCATTACTACTAAACTAATCGGTCCTTCAATATGTGATTCCTTGAAATCATGCCAATGTATTAAAATAATGAACCGGCTTCTGGATTCTGGGGTCGGGGCATTACAGTTGGTATTAGAAGAAGTTTAGTACAATTCTTGGAAACTTCATTTAGATAAAATCTGATTAGAGCACATTACCCTAAGATAGACATTGAGGATAAGTATAGAAGAAATTCCTAGAATTTTGGTAATGTAGAGATTTTTTTTATTTTCCAAAAAAATACATCCCTATCTCGATACGAGCAGGTAGAGGAAACTCTGGAATAGATGTACCTAGGAGTGAAAACATTGACAAAGAGTTTCGGGCTGGACCCGGGTATCCTGGTACATAACAATGGGTCTTGCTTCACTCTTGTTTATGACACTCTCGGGGGTTATGCATAAAATAATTCACATTTTCATTATAAAACTATTTGAATGATTTTAATATAAGAAGAGAATAAATAACATTGGTTAATCCTAAGGTGTTTTAGATTAAAAAAACAATGTTATGATATTCTCTAAATGATTTTATGACTCGCACTATGCCTTCTTGTGTTAGTCAATGGAAAGATTCCAAGGAAGTCATAGTAACATTGAAGATGATGTACAAGGAGGGCACACTGGTTGAAATGAGAAACAAAATGGAATTTGGATTGTTGTGAATGATTTCATGTTCATTCTGAATCAGTTTTCCAAAAATATGATTAGCAACATATATATTAACCAACACCCAGACTAAACAAAGAAGAGAAAAGTGGTGAATGATAAGAGCACCAGCAGTGAAGACCATGGAGAATAGAAAGATCATTTTCCATCATGCAGGAAATATGGAAGGAGACTCCTAGGAATGTGTATTAATGGAACAACGAAATTCTTAATGTGTGGGAAAGGACATAAATTAAAGAATGGCCGTGAAAAAATGAAGAGTACTATGGAAGAAAATAAAAATGGTCCCAAGAATCCATTTACAGTCATTTTTCATAAATGTAGGGGACCTGACCATTATCCATGTTAACGCCTTATTCTATAAGATATCCTCATGGTCAAGGAAGAAGCTATGTGGAAATAGATGGATGGAGAAATGTTTAAAAAGTATTATTGCACTTTGATGATGGGATTACTTGGGAATAATTTTCTCTTGAATTTTTAAACATGCAGTTTTTCATTTGAAAATGATATTTGATGAATAATTATCTTATCTCTTGTGGATATAGTTATAAATAACCATTTAATTTTATATGATCATTTAGTTTGAGGCAATTACTAGTTATTAAATTTTGGAAAAAAAAGCGAGTATGAGATATCATTTTTGATGAAATTATGTTATAGTTACTTTGAAGAATCTATCTCATTTTTGCGAATATTATATAATTTATAGTTTTGAAAAAGGATAACACAAAGACCATGTGACAACTCATCACGTCGTACAAATTTCCAAGAATCGATCCCAAAACTATCGTGTGATTGCGATTTATCGCCCACCACTGAAATACATGAAGTCCCTGGTTAGTGTGACAAATTATTTTTAGTTAAATGATTTTATTGATCAATAGTAAGTTTATTTGGGATCTTATGTCTTATCAAATGGATATCCCTAGTGTAGGAAAATTATTTGGTGATTATGTAATAAATGTTATTTAGGAAGATGTTCGCTCTATTGGGAATTCTATATGCCTAAGGAAAATAGAATTCTATGGGATTTCCTTTGAAGAGTAATGGTGTTTTTTACCTATGTTTTTATTATGGATTTAATGAGATTTGGGTTATTTATGGAAATTATTAACCTATCATAGAGAATATGTGATTAGGTTAGTTACTTTATATTATGTGACTTTAAGAGTAGTCAATATTATTTGGAGATACAATTTAACGTGGAAGACTATGTAAGAAAATTCTTCTGAGTTTTGGGTTTCAATATTAGTTTAGAATATTTTGAATGATTGTATGGACAATTTTTTATTGAATGGTATTTATTAAAATTTTGGTATTGTTGGTTTAATTTTATAAATTAAGATTAATATTTCTTTCTTGAAAGTATTGTCTTATTGGGATCATCTGATCTTTTACTACAAATTTTGGTTTTGGTTAATCTATAAAGAAAAGGGAAATGTATAGTTCATCCATTGTGGATTATGTGATTCTCTATAAGTTAATTCCATTTCTTCAGGTGTGACCATGTCATCTTTAATACATAATATTCGGAGTGAAAGTTGAGTTTTTTGTAAGATTTTGATGGAGGATGAAACTCTAATTGTCATGTATATTTTTGGTTTCTTATTTTATGAATAAATTATTTATGAAACTTTAAGGCAGTGATCTAAAAATCGAAAATGTGTTATCCTAATGCTTTATGTTTTCTTGAAACAACGATATTTTAAATTATCATAGATTGATGGCTTTCAGACCCTAAATTTTACATTTTTTTGTGATTGATGACCTCAAACACTCCCTATAAATATTTACATTTTTCCCCAATAATGTGTCTCTAATTTCAACCAATGTTCTCCAAATCGAGATCATAATTTGGTTGTGACTTTTTCATCTCCCTTTCACACTTATTAAGATAAAATTTTATTAACCCAATTTCTGATGTGGGTTTTCCACAAAATTATTTTTCTATTTTTATCCTTTTATTTTATGATAAACAATTTCAAATTGCGAGGATAAAATTTATTGAAGGAGAGAATAATTTAACACCCCAAGATTTCATGGTAAGTTAATTTCTTTAAATTCAATAGCTTGCGCTACACGCAATACCTTGTTCGAGTGCACCAAGACTTACCAAACTAGTCGTTCAAAGCGATTATGAATAGTACTAACTGGATTTTGAATTTTATGTACTCCATAAAATTTTAACTTAATAATTATGTGTTTTATAGACATATTATAATAACAAATTCAATTTTTTAGATAAAAAAAATTATTTTTCGAAAAAAATAAATTTTACCACATTTTAATGGGGAACCCTTTTTAAATATAATATTTAACCCTTTACATATTCAATTTGACAAAATAAAATTCTTCTTTATAATCGGGACATCAAAAATTACTTTGGATAAAATTTTTGTTTTTTATAATCATATTCATTTTTTATGAATAGTGAGAAATATTGTATTTTAATTCAAAAGTGCCTATTAATCTAATTTATTTATAAAGATAGAATACATTTTAAATTGTTTTTAAATTGTAATTAGATTATATTTTTACCCTTTAATCCTATTCTAGTCATTAGAATTAATATCACATTGAAATTATGCATAAACAAGTGTAATCTTTTGATAGTTATTATTCCTTAAAAACATGATATTTGTTTTTACAATAGGAATTAATTTTAAATTAATTAATAAAAATTATATGTTTTTAATTTACTAAAATAGAAATAATTTTTGAATTCAGAATATCAAATATATCTTAGGCTGAATTTTTGGTATGTTTCAGAAAAACATCAACTTTTGATGAATATTGAATCCACTAAGTAGTAGATAAAAATCAGACATTTTCATTTAAATAAAATTTTAAAGCTTCTGTGAATTGAATTTAAAAAATCAGAGACACATGGTTGTTATTAGTAAGTTAAATTTTGATCAATAAGATGAAAATATTTTTTGTTGAATAGTAACTTTTGACTTTCATTTACCGCGGTTAAAGGTAAACATGGTAATTCAAGGTAAAATGAATATTATAATAATACAAAATTACCTTAACACTTATCCTAAACTTATTGGATGATCTATGGTCAAACATGGGAATCCTTGGTTCGATGTTGGGACCCCATGGAGACAATTATGAATGATAATGACACTTTATTTTAATTAACATAAAGTAAAGGCCAAAATGACAAAAACAAATATCTTTTTGTAACTCAATTTTTACATGGGGTTATATAATCCATCCTTTTGACTATAAATATTCATTGGAAATATAAAAATATTTCCTAAATTATGGAATTTTTTTATAATTTTTAGACGTCCATCAAATTAAATTATTTATGACATAATAATGATGTATTATTTACCTCATTAATAAATTATTTAAATAAATTAGACTATTAATATTATAAAAATATCTAAAAACAATTCAAATTCTTATGGGATGATTTTATTTCGACCATTAGTAATCTTATATTCATCTTTAATGTGTTTTGGTCCTTTAGAACCCAAATATCACAATATAATAAAATAATATTTTCACACATTCCTAAAGTGCCCCTCCTCCCCCTTATAAAAAGACACCAATTCTAACTCATTCCATACACCTCTAAAGCACCTTGTCTCATCAAAACCCTACCAAATAAGCTCTATATATCCCTACCTTACACCTATAAGCATTACCTTAGGCAGAAGTCACTTCAAGAAGTCCTTTTGGTTCAAACCAAAGGAAGTTACCCAAATTAAAGGTAACAGTTTCTCTTAAATTATTTTATTTTATTTTGTTTAATTTTACTTTTCCAAACCCCATAAACTCTTTTTAATAATTTATTTTATAAAAAACCAGTATCATCGCTGTAATAGATTATTTTTATGAGAATTATTAGAACTAAACTTACACACACCTCCATATAATGGGTGAAGAACATAATGTTTCTGTGGTTGGCAAACTAACGCCTCACGAAACGATGATTGTTCAATTCTCTCCTACAACCTCTCATGGTGGCCATTATGATAGAATTTTATTTATATATAATATATAATATGTGTATGTTTTCTTTGTGCTTATGTATTTTCCATTTATATCATACCTTTATGGTTTCCATTATCGGTAAAATGCGATAATTTCATTTGGGGAACTACGGACTACCGCCCCATCAAAGTGATATGACTCGTTATGGACATTTGTGGGATGTATAATTCATAGAGTTAATGATATTATATATGATATTATACTATAATTATAATATACCTATCTATCATTATTTTTTAATTCCATTAAAATACAAAATAGAAATGAAAGTAGTGTTAATGCGTACATATGGCTTACCGTCTCCATAAAGGGTGCATTTCATTTCTGATCTCCAAATGTTATGTACTATTATAAATACATATATATACTAGATATATAATATACATATATATATGATATCTAATTCATGTATATCATGCTGGAGATAATGTACTTTTTACCACATTGAAAATTTGTAATTATAACAAGTTCAATTTTGACTAAAGTTCCAAACATAGATAAAATATCCATTATGAACTCATATAATTAACTAATTGTTATAGAAAGGTAATATATGATATAAAAGGAATAATAAAATTTAAAAATTTTCTTAATAAATTATAAATTAACTTAATTTTATTATTCAGGAAGAACAAGCAACATACAAGGGAAGTCCGATTTGAGGTAAGGGGTTTCTTATCAAACTTTTAATTCTTTGAGATTTCCATTATTCACCACTTATTTATTGAATGTGGTGTATTGTGTACTACCATTTGATATATGTTATCATAATTATATTTATATTCATGGTATTCTCTGATTAATTTGGTGGTTATTAACTTTTTTTCATATGACTCGATTGATTACAATGAAGTAAGGGTTTTTCATATCACTTTTATTTTCGTGAGATTCATGCTATATTGGCCTCTATTTCCTTTTGTGTGGAATATTTACAACCCATGATTGTATTATTTTTGTAATATAATTTAATTTATGGGTATTTACATCTTCATTTTATGATACATCTTTCATGGGGTGTATGTTTCATATCTTACCAAATCGGCAACAGAATTTCAAATTTCAATTCCCACTAATTGGGTTTTACGCATACTTCAATGATTATTTTACTCCATGATAATGTGTGGAATAACTATTTATTATTTGTGTAGAAGTTTTTACTCCCCTTTCTGTGGATATACATATGATACACATAATCCTTCCATTGATAAATTCTCAAGTCGTCGATATGAACATGATAATAGTAATTTTAACTTAATATCCATTTATTGAGTTAAAAATTGAATTCATTGGTGTTGTTTTTACAAGAATAAATTTGAATGTCCTCTGATTTATTTACACTAAATATTCAATCATATTCAGTGTATTAATATTTTTCACACATAATTATTTCATTTGTTTATCCTTAACCATAGGATACGATCTTTATAAGAGATTTCATCTCAATTTACATTCCATTGAGACTTATTTGTTGTTATAGGCCAATTCACTTTTATATGGTGTATATAATGTACTTTTACATAGTATATCATGAATACCATTGTTATAATGATATTATAATGTTTTTATTATCTAAATTATTTTTATTCAATTGTCTCTCTTTTGGTTAGGAACTCTAACTAAAATATCATTTTCAATATTTTAAAGATTTATTATTATAAAATATTCTCATTAATGTCCATGTTTAAAAAGTGGTTTTAAGGATTTATTTATATGGGAATTAATGTTTTAAAATTAAAATTCCTTTTAAAAGTATCAAAGTGGTATGGGAAACTTTCATTCAAAAATCTATTTTAAAGGAATTCAAAATAAATAGTGAGACTTTTACATGTTTTCAAGAAAAAGGGGGATATTTCTCTCAAACAGTTTTGATGAATATTTTCATCTATGTCAATATCCTTCATTATTAGCTATTGAGGATGATCTGTTATAATAAAATATTCCATATTTTGTTGAATGAGTTTTGTTTGCCTGTGGATGTGCTAATTTATACCATTCATGGTTTGTGGTTAAACAATTGAAATTTTATATGCTAGTTTTAATACGAATGTTCAGATTATGTATCCACCTTTTTAGATGAGGAATTCAATGGACATAGTAAGTGACGGGTGGAGCCCTATATAGCTCATCGACACATCGATAGGTCTCAGGAAAAAATTAGATGTGGAATTGGCCAAGGCCTTTCCCAATTTTTGATATATGGTTTTGGCTGAGGCCTTAATCATTTTTAGACATCTTGGACGAGGCCTTGACAACATGTTTCAGAATGGCCGTCATTATACATTACATAATTATGAGATTATCTAGTGATATTTCATGTATTTATTCGACTAGTAGAACACTTAAGACTATGTTTTATCGTGGAATTATTTACTCAACTCATATTTATGCCATAAAGTGCTCATGTTTATTATTCATTATGGCATGTGTTTTCAATCATTCATCATGCATAATGTTTATGTTATATTTAGTTGTATTTATTACTCTTAATGAGTATCTGAGCTCACCCCTTTCTCATGTTTCATTTTCCCAGGATATGAAGACGTTAGTTATGAGTGACTTGTAGGAATAATCTTGGAATCTTGGATGATTCTAAGGGTATAAATTATTGTTTTTCTCTTTTCAGGTTGTAATGTTGAACATAATTATGAATCTTTTATCCAAGAATACTAAACTAATCTGTCCGTTGGGACTTGATTATTTGTAATCATGCCAATGTATTGAAATAATGCATTGTCTTTTGGATTCTGGGGTCAGGGCGTTACAAATATTCCATAACCCATATATAATTAAATAATACAAAACAATGTTGACACATAAAATTAGTATCCATTATTCTCAAAAAATTATTTTATTATATAACATGATTTCTAATTTTGAAATATCTTTACAATATTCATGATTAGATCATCATTTCACCTACTCATCTTTTAGACCCTTTGATAAAACAATTTTAAACGTGGGATGGATAGAAAAAGTGTAGTAAGGGACACATAAAAATAAAAAAAATAAATTTGTTAGTTGATGATATATGATATTAGGTTTTATATGAGGTAACTAATATTTAAATTTTGGGTTTGAAAATTATTTTCAATCTAATCGAATTTCATATGGTTTTGAGGAAGTGTTTGATAGCATCTGGGGATGGTTTGGGGCATCGAGCTCCAGTTTTTGGAAGCAAAATGATGATACACACTAGTGGAACATGGTTAGTTATAATTTTGAATCCCCTAAGAGAAGGGAAATAGTTTTTAAAACCATCCTTGGATGGATGAAAAATCATGAGAAAAATTCTCAACTTGTTAAAAAGATAAAATGCAATGTTAGCGCATGGTTTTTCTAACTATGTACCAAACCGTGTGAGGGGGGGGGGGGATTTCTTGGATAGTGCTAACACACAGTTGGGACATGATTTGGAAAATTTATTGGTAAAAATATGATATGACCTGAAATTTGTGTATAATTACACTATTCAAAAAAACGATAGTAATTCTCACCCCACGTATCTCAAATTAACATCGCCTCCATCCATTAAGATCCCTTCCATGGAATCAACCAAGTCAGTGAACCCTCTCCCAAATAATGGAACTTATTGGACCATTATTTGTGGATTTGGTTAGCCACTGGTATTTGATATGATCTATTACCTTAGATTCACTATTCATCTCCCCATATTTAGTATTATTTACATATAGGATAATATTCTATTTTAGGTAATATTTTCTATTTCTTTGATTTCATGCATTATAGGATAAATCCAAAGCTCATATTGGATGACGGTTAATATACCACCTTATGGTATGTGGTATATAATTTTCCATAAGTTCCTTTCATTTATACTTATCTCTATTGTGTTGTGCATTGGTTTTCACCCTGAGTTAAAGGAAAAATTAATCTACATTGAATTGTTTTTCTAATCTTGAATTATTAATGAATTAATAGACCCACAACTAGAAATGAATGCCAATGATATCAACATTATACAGACTTGAGTGTTCAATGTATTTTTCGATATGACCATTTGTATAATACTTACCAAAAAAATTATTTTTTTTATCGACTTTGAAAAAGGGATTAAATTAATTTTAATATTTAAATTTTTTTATTATAAATGGGAAATTGTTTTTTACATGTCTTATAAAATAGTAATGAGATGTTTAATGGTACTTAAGAATGAGTAATCCATTTTCATTTTTAAAAGAAATTGAAATGGATTAAATGAAATGGTAAATGTACACTAGATTGGATTTCAAATTTCCTTAATATTTTTATCAAATTTAATGTTCCTTATACAGGTATAGAAGTTTTCATTTTAATGAAGTGGTAAAACAGGATCTAGCCTTAGATTATCAAAATAATTCCATGGGAACTCATCAAAAAACACCCAAATTCATTGATATGGTTTTATAGGGAGATAAAAAAATTAGTATTTTGTCTTTATCTTATTATTATGTTAATTTTACACTATATTATCTAAAATTAAATCTCTTAATATCTAAAAATTAGAATTCACTGAATTATCTCCTTGGATTCTTCTTGATTTTATCAAATACTAGATTTCATGGATTTTATCAATGGGAATCATTCATGTTTAACCCAGGATTTACTCTGGAAATATACCATAGACTCGATATAATATATTTCTAGTGAAATGTAGAGGGTGTACCACATGGGTTACACTTTGACCTCTACATCCAAGCTACATAGATTTTAAATGTGACCTATATTCACCACCTAAGGTCAAGGATGCCTTCATTTTACCTTGGTCCTATAATATTATTTATTCTATAATGACACTTTGGTTATATTATTTTGTCCCTTAAAACATACAGGTCACCTGATCAAATGAATATGACTTTTTCGGAATAACGTATGCTTGGTTGGACATCATGTGATGATCCCAATCCCAACATAGTTATTATTTCATGAATTTTTTCACACCCTATCTTTATACGTACACACTATTTCATTATTATTTATAGACTATATTTATTAGATACACCATCGGTTGTGGATTACTGAGTATATCACACACCATTATTAGGATACCAATTAGCACATAGAAATACTTTATGAATGTATGTAGGGAAAATGGAAAATTCCTGATCTTGGATACTATATTTTCATTAGAAAGGGAGCATGGAGCACAAGACTGAGCACGTATTCTTAATTATATTGGGATTATTTTTTCTTTCTTTTTATTCCTTTGTTGATCATGTATTATTTTTATTCCTTCTTATTGGAAATCCCATTTAATTTTTATTAAACCAATACATTGAAATCATTTAATATATATTTTTCATTATTACGGTTCAATCTATTTTTCATAAATTGCTGGTTACATCCATTTCATACTCATTATTTACAAATCTATTATTTGTTATTTACATGTATGATTCACATTGATCAACAGTGTATTGTGTATATACTATAAAAGTATAGACCCTCATGTAAAATCAGTATATATAAGCATCTGGTGAGCTGTTTTTGAGCCCATGTTACCAACCAGGTTTGGTTAATTATATGTGAACAAGATCTGGGACTTCACAATGTTGTATCAAAGCTTGTTTTACTATCCTTAATATTTGGGATTATAGACATGAAATTAGTACATATCAAAATTTGGAAAATATCATGATCCTGGGAATAGATAACCCATGTATGGGGAAAAATAAAAATTTCCTGGGCTGGGATTAAATGTTGTGGATTACTCCTATTGTGGTGGTATTGATTTCACTTTTAGGTGACACACATGAATTTGGTAATTCTATAATAATGTAGATTTTTTATTTACTCTTGGTCCGATAAGGAATAGAGGTAGTGTCTCTTTTATAAATATATGAACATGCCGATTGATATGTGATGTAATATTATTTTCATGTTAACCTACTATATGAATTACTTACTATATTGTCATAATAAATTGATAAATATATTGTGCATTATGATAATGTTTCATGATGTGAAAAAAATCATTGATTAAAGTGTAGGAATGAACCTAAATAGTTTGCTTCCCATATATCTAAAGGCATGAAGCTAAATTAAAAAATTGTAGTCTATTTAACCCACTGAACATTAATAACATGATCTAAAACATTAGTTTGTAATATTACATGGATATAATTTTAATTTAAAGTGTTTTTTCCACTATGAATTGGGAATACGTATCTATCTAATTTATCAATTATATATTTCTAGTGTGATCTACATGTGTTACCAATTACAACATATATTTTGTATGCCTTTATAACATTGTTATAAGAGACACATCTAACTCAAACTTGGTATATATATAAATACATATGCATCTAGACACAAAAGTGAATTGTTGAGTTCTGAATTTTTAATATAATTTCATGTTTTTAAATAGTGATTCAAATTTTCACATAAATGTTTTTTCATCTATAACAAGTAACTGACAGTCAATGTATTGATAACAATATAATAGTGATTTTGAACCTTACCAATACAATAACAATAGATATTGGTTTATTTGGTTAGTATGATTGTGTATTGAGCCCTTATCCTCATTTTTATATAATGAGAACTTCAATTTAACTATTATAATGATGTAAAGTTTGTTCTTAGAAATTGGGGATTGATGCCTCCATAATTTAATTGGGTTAAGAGAGAGGATGGAGGAAATTATCATGCTCATTAAGTGGTGGGGCATAACCTGATAGTAATTCCACCTACATCTCTTCATGTTATACCTATGTAGGGAATTGATTCCATGATTCAACAGGGTTCTATAGGGCTCAAAAATACTACGAAGGGATCCCCAATGCCTACCCCAACAATGGAAGATATTATGTTAGAGTTCTTGTAGTAGTGTCCACCATCATTAATGAGGGATAATAGACAAAAGTAAGATGTTATATGGTTAGAGTCTATGCTCTGTATCTATGATCATCTTGAGATGGATCTAAAGAGGGGGTTAAATCATTATGCATATAAATTTTTCAGTTCTTCCAAGAATTTATTGGAAAATATTACTAAAGAAAATGACCATTAAGATATAGTCTGAAGAGATTTCCAACCATCATTATTTGACTATTTTATTATAGAGAGGATGAAAGGTAACTGAGCTATATAATTTATACACACGAATCAAGGATCCCTATTACTAAAGGAGTAGTCAAATCCAGTTATTAAACATCATTTTATGTCACCATACTTCTTGGATTATGATCATTATAGTGTGAGATGATTTGAGTATGGGTGTAGATATGACATGTAGTGTTAGGTAAATGTATTTTTTTGACAATTTTTTCATGGATTGTGAACATTTCCCTAATCATTTAGTGAACTATTATAGATAATAATGGTAAAAGGCATGGTGTATTAACCCTATGGTAGTTTAGTAGTTTGTTCAATTACTGGAAATGGAGATAGAAGGGTTCTAATTAGTGTTTGGGAAGCTAGTGTATCAGAACTAGTAGTTTTGTGATATTTCATCAATGTGGAAGGAATGGTCACACAAATCATAGTTGTGATCAAAACCTATTTTAGTACCGATAGTACGAAATAATAGTTCTTCTTCTCAGGGTCTTCCCAACCTTTCCATTTGTTCCTAATAGAATATAATTTATAATGGATCCTCCTTGAAAAGTAGTATATGTATCTCCATACCATGATGGAATTGGACTACCATTGGCCATACAAGGCATGAAGGTGGATGTGGTCAAAGGTGCTAGACTTAGGATATGTAGTACTAGAATTTTTGTCCCACTCTGAGAAGTTATTTTATATCATAGGGTGGATATTAGTCTAGATATGAGTAGTTACACTTACACATGATGATTATGGTGATTGATAGTCTATAGTGTGAGTTATGATCTTTATAGCATATAATTTTGTATCTTCACTGTTTGATACATGTACTTGTCATTATTTTATCTCAATGAATATATTTAGAAATCTTTGGGTTCAATATTCATTATTTCAAGGGAGTGATTACTCTTGATAATATGTTTTCAGTAAGGTCATGAAGTGAACAAATGCATATATTCCCCCTCCAACATAGAAGTTATCATTTATTAAGGGGATTATTCTCCCTCGTGATGAGGGGAATTGAAAACATTCTGGATATGCAATGGTTGGTTCCATATCAGTATTATATAAACTATTATCATTGCAAGGTAACATTATCATCACCTGAGTAAGATACCTATGTGTATAATGGTGAATGGGATGTATAGGCTAGTCGAGATGGACCTGTGCATCATGGGTAGAGTGGAGTTACTACACAGATCGCTAGGTTGATTCAAGATGATTTAGAAATGATAAACACCAAATTCCCTACAATGTGGGAGTGAATCAGGGACATATTCCCTAAAATATTTTAAGAAAAAAATCATGATATAGTGGTAGAGTATACTATTTTGATTGTTATAGGAGTGGAAAAATATTCCATTCCTCGTATTATGATAAACCCACCCAAACTTTATAATATCCAGATGATGCTAGAGAACCTATAAAGAATGAGGTTTATATGACCAAGTAAATCTCTTTGTTCTTCTTCCATGATTTTCTCTACGAATGTGGATGAGATATTTAGGATTATAATAAATTATAATAAATTGAATCAGCTTCTGGTTATGATCTGTTTTTTCCAAAAACCAATAGACTACCTCTTTAGCCAGCTCTTAAGGACTTGGGTTTCAAAATGATTCATTTGTGGTTATAATATCACTAGTTATGAGTTAAGTCTTCACACAAACCCCATAATTTTTTTAAAGTAGTTATATCCTTTACTATTATTTGGAAATTATGCTTGGTCTCAAAAATAATCCTAATTTTTTTTGTCTATGATTAATCTGGTCTTCCACCAATATTTGCATTCAACTATTTAATTCGTCATGGAAGAAATCTTGGTGTACTCACATACATAAAAAGAAGATGAAAAACATTACGATATATTATTTAGCATTCCAAGAGGGAACCGTATATTTTTTATGATCAAAAAATTCTACTTCTGCATCTGCATGGTTCACATCATGGGTCACATCATATTATAATTAAGAGTACACATGGACTAAGTGAATGTGAGATTAGTATTTCATTGCAGCATCACATGAAATTTTAAAATATATGAGGTTTCTTGGGGCCATCTGGATATTATAAGTACATTATTTAATAATTTTAGCTCCTAGAAAGTCCTCTTTGATGATGGAATAAATGTTTGTTATGTTAATATAGTAAGATAACTATGAGAAAAACATTTAAGATATGAAAGGAATATTGAAACTGATAATGACCCGGACTCTTCTAGATCTTGGATTATGTAATAAATTTTCTATAGTGAATTGGGAAATGGTATTGAATCTATTTTGATTCTACAATAATGAGTTTTTTCATATGGTTATCAGTTTATGAGGACACATGACCAAAATTAGACAACATATAATCTTCAGATTGATGTTATGGTATATTCCTTATATTGTTGGATGTTTTATCTGGTGGGATATAGGATTATCATAAATACAGATCATAGAATACTCAAATAAATATTTAATGAATGTTACTTCAATCAAAGAAAATGTTGTTTTGATGAATACATATGGTAATTAGACTTCATTTATGATTATAGGAATGGTAATGGAAATATTATTGTTGATGATTTGTGTTGGAGGAAATAGACACAAGTAGTACATGTAGCTAGTATAGAATGGAAGTTGATGGTGTAATTCTTAATATGCATCTTGAGGTTCAAGAATGCCATGGATAGTTTATTCTTACATTTTTATCATTAACCTCAAAAATATTAATTAGGCTAAAATGAGGCAATTGTCACATCCTATGGGAATGAGCGTAATTGAAATCATTTTATGTGGGGACCCAATTCCATTTTTAATCATTCAAGGGGATTAGATATTGCACATTACTGGAAGCTTATTTGTTCATGGATACATGAAATATGAATTTATGTTATAATTTATTTATTCTTGTTGGACTGTACACATTAGGCTTAAAAATGGGTACCATAACATACACTGTAAGTATTTATGGTTAGAGATGAAATGTAAATGTGATGGATCTATTACTCGATGTTCCTCCTATAATTAGATGAAGGTAAAACACCATGAACTAGACGAGATTTTTTTATCACTTCCCATTTGATTATGGAAATGGGTTGAAATCGCAATGTGTTTGATCCATATCATACCATTATCCCCTCAATGAAATAATGTAGTGTGGGTTTGATTGTTAGGATAAAAAAGCTCTCTCACTTATTTCATTTGAAGGATTCCTTTTTATGGCTAATTTAGGGAGGCTCTATATCTAATAGATTATATGTGTTCATATATTTCCAACATACTGTTGTATAAAACATTAAAAATAATTTTACTTCATAGTTGTAGAAATGGTTTTGGATGTAATTAGGATCACATCTTCTTTTTATTACAACATACCACTCTTAGACTGACGGTCAGTCTAAGCATACAAAACAGGTGCTAGAGGAATGTCTTAGTGAAGAATCCATAATTTTGTAGGTTTTTTTGAAAAAAAACCTGTAGATTATTTATCTAATAGTAAAATACTTCTATAAATGGTAAATATGAATTCCATTACCGAATGATATTGTAGACCATTATACTTTCATATATTATATTTAGAGGAAGGAGAGGTTGTTGTATTGGTGACTCATCTAATTTATGAGACATTAATGTTGGTAATATTATCATATATTTTATGGCTAAATAACATTCTAGAATTAATTATTTTTCTGATCCTCATCAAACACCTCTAGAGTTTGTGGTTACCTATTGGGTATTCATGCATGTTTTACACAGTCTAGTGAATTTGCAGATTTCGAGACTGGGTAAGCAATCCTCACATTTTGTTACACCTTATTTTGGTTTTTGAGAGAGTCAGACCAGTGGATACTAGAATATCACAGCCTCATTGATACATAGTTGTACATGTTGTGTTTTTATGATTCTTAGTTAAACCATTCTCATTAATACCCATTTCATGTTCCCCAAGATAATGAAGTTGAGATATAAGTTATTAACTCTTTTGAGAATTTTCAAATATATACTTTTGATAAGAGCATGTAGTCTATCCATGGATGGTTAGATCATATGGTATGGGTGATATGGTTGAATTACCATTCATAGGATAACTACTATGAGAAATTTTTCAATGCATATAGAATGTTCATGGAACATTTTATGAACAATGATTTACCTCCCTCATAAAGGAAAATTAGTGACAAGTTTACTTATATGGGGTAGGATGTATGATAGTTGTTTTTCAATATGTTATATACACATTAGCATTCTAGTTGATATATTTATTTTTTTCTAAGGGATGTTACTAACTATTTCACAGGGGTTTGGGGACATGTGGTGATTTTCCAGAACCCATAGATCGTATAGTATAGGAAAAAGATGAGGCACATAGTTAGTGCCTGGTTTGTAGTAACCATGCAACATCATCATGCATCCAAATAAAGTAGGTGACTAGTCTGAAAAACCATGAAATATATAATTCACACCCTTGTGATTAATTGTAGACCTATTGTAGAGCTGAAACACATGGTTAGTTCTTGGTTTGTCTAACCTTGTACCAAACCATGCAATTTGGTGGATCACATGTACATTATTGGTGAACAGTTTGTCCAACCATGATACCAAATAGTAAACCCCATCAAGGATGGATAAAATTACACATTTTCCCTAAAACAATCTAATTTCTCACCTTCTTTATTTTTCCCTCAAACACACACCACATCCCTCTTTTGAGATCCCTTTCCTGGAATCCTATTACTAATTCAAACCTCTACACCATATGATCTCTAATCATACTATTATTTATTGCATTGTTTAGATGATGTTATGTTTATCTATTTTTTACCTTCTTTTCTCCCTTTATCTCAACACCTTTGTTATTATATTTATGAAGTCTAATATAAACTATTTTTTGGGGGTTTTCTAGTTTCTTATTTCTTCTAGTCTAGCACAAATATGAAGATGATACTTGATGAGGGATATTCTACCAAAATAAGGTATGTAGACTATTATTTTCCTTCAGTTCTTTCCATTTATATTATTCATAATTGTGACACACACTATTTTTACACATGTCTTTCTCTTAAAATTTATATTGCTTCAATTATTTGTCTAACATAGAATATAAATGAATTAATATACCATCATTCTATTATTAGAGGTCAATGATTTCAACGTAATCCACCCCTTTGGTGTTCCATGTGTATTACCATTCATAAATTTGTTTATTAATTACCAAACAACCATTTATGTTTTTGGATAAATTCTAAAAGATATTTATTCAATTTAAATAGATTAATTCATTCATTTAAATTTTTCTTATATGTTTCACCTAGATTATGAAATTTTAATAAATGGTTTAATTGTATGATACCACATGTGAGTCTTTATCGTTTATAAATAATAATTAAATGATAATGATGAAATGGAATAGTTCACACATGGACTTTATTTTTTTATTAAATATAACGAGCATACTACTTATATAGACCCTTTTTGCATTAATATAGTGGTTAGAAATGATCTAGCCTTTGATTACCAAGGGAATGCGTAGATCTCTTAGAGGATGCCACCCTAATTCATTGAGAATGTTTCCAAGGGAGATACCCCCATGGATTTATATATTTTTCTTATTACCATATGTATTAATTAGTCTACTATATATGATTCACTCACATCATAGAATAAAATTAGAGTTACTTTTATCATCTCCTTGTATTTCAATTGATATCCTTGGATACACGATTCCTTGGATTCTCTCAATGGGATCTACTAATTATTATAAAGAAATATACTATCCACATGTTTGATAGACTCAATTGGACACTTTTATAATAGAATTATATGGTTGTAACCCTTCAATTTCACATAGAAACCAACATCATGGCAATGTAGTTTATGAATGTGTATTGTCTTAACCTTCTAAGGTCATGAGCACCTTGGATTCACCATGGGTGCAATTTTTTATTATATATAACTATACACCATGGTTATAATAAATAGTCCATGGCCATAAATATTTCACCTTTTAAGACACATATGGATTATGCTCAAGTTGGAATTGTTGGTTGGGTATCACATGAAGAGGCCATGTTTGACATGGTCATTATTTCATGAATTATACAACTTATTTTTAAAATGTGAACACTATTAAATTTATATTCAACCATTATAATTTTATAGACATCTTTAGTGGTTGTCTTTTGATTATATATCATATCTTATTCAGGATTATGGTTGATACTCCAATAGAATTTATAGATTTTTTATGGATTAAGGAAATAACATCATCATGAATCCTTGATTTTCTTATAGCATGGGAGCATTGAGGACATGACATATCTTATGCTCACAATTCTATTAGGGACAAAATTTCGTATTTTTTTCATTGTTCATCTATTGTATGTATTCCTTCTTCGATGTATGAATGTTTATATTTTATTTCTTCATAAAATTTAAATAATTTTTCATATGGTACCTGTTGTTTTGGTTATGTCTATTTATAGTAAATGGATGGTTATATTCACTACTTACTCAAAATTATATTTATCCACTGTTTTTCTATTACTTGTGTGTTTTAGTATAATCATAAAGGTATATACTCCACACCATAACATTCTAGACCCTCACTTTATGTCTATAGCCTTTGGATTATTGGGATACATGGTTGATTTAATGTTACCAATCGGGATTATTTACATATAACTGAACTGGTTCTAGGACATCACACATTAATAATTTCAAAAGATTTTCCTTTTCAAAAAATAATCTTAAGGATCAAAATAATCATTCTATTACAAAATTAATTAAATTTTCTATCCAAATATATTCGTAATTCATTTTATAGAAAATATTAAATTAAAAATTATATCAATAAAGGATACTTTAAAATAGAGAAAAATATAATTCAGATTTTCTTAAAAATGGTACACATTCACCCTTACCAAGTAGAATATATAATCCATTAAACATAAGTTCATGAGTAATAATAATGTAGAATATCATTTTTATCATGTTTTTATATGATCATTGAAAAATATGTAATTTGGAACAAACATAATATATGGAATATGAATATGCCAAGAATAAATGATAATGAAACATCACATGGTGGATATAGACCAAAAATGGATTATATTTAATCACTAATCACATACATAATTTTTAATGAGATGAAATCTTTTCCTAATAAATATGGCCATTTTCTAGGTATACCCATCATAATTTTTTTTTACTTTTTTCCCTCAAAAGATATATCAATAATAAATCATAAACATAATAATTAATCATGGAATGAAAATGGGTTTCAATACCTTTCCTATTATCATAATCATAATGCAACCTATCAGATTTAACTATGTATTATTTTTGTATAATATATTTAATATTTTTGATACAAAGATATGATAATGTTCATGTTCTATGGCCTGATGTTCTCAGAATAAATGTTTGAAATATATTAAATATATCAAATAGCATATGGGAATAATATTATGGGAAAAATATAATAACTCCCAAATGAGGGCTTGAATCAGAAATCTAAGGGCATAGTTGAGTTCAAATTGTGGGTTTTACCGTTGCCAAGACATAACAATTCTCAGCGCAAGCCATTTGTGAAAATTCTTCTCTATTGTAATTGAATGAAATATATTTATTTATTTTGTTTTTTCGACGTAGATAGTTTCTTTTTCCTATAAGTGTATGGATATGGAAGATGTCTCAGGGTTGTCCACTAAAACCTCAGAGACATTGGATGCATTTGAGGATAGTGATCTTTGTGGACGATGATGGGTTGGGATCTTATTGGTGAATCGTTGAACCAATAGAGTTAGAGGATCATGTCAATGATGGAAGCAAAACTATTCTTCGACAATGATCAATCCAAAATCTATTCATGATGTTTTTCTTTGTGATTTTTTTCTATTTCAGTATTTTTTGGAAAACATGTATAAATTCTAGTAACATAATAGATACACACATTGCCGGTAGATCTAATTTGAATGAATTTATTATTTGATCATTGATTTTTCCGTATTTTTTTATCATTTTAAATGATAGATAATCTAGAAAAAACAAATAATGGTTGAGGATCATTCCCCTATTATATAGGTTATTGGTTTCTTCCCCTGTTCTTCACAAGTTTTACGAATACTAGATAATTGATCATTGTTCAAAAATTCATTGGAACAATAGATCAATGATATGGGTGTAGTTATTGAATGGTGGTTCGGTTAATTTTTGATGATGGTGGTGGATGGTCGAGAACAGAAAAATGGATTTTTGGTTCTAATTCTTCCTAGATTTAATGAACGATGACAATTTGGGCTCGACAACTCATTTTCTGAGTGGATTAGAACATGTAATAATATGATATGGTGACTATATGTCTGACCAAACCCTGATGTAGATGTTAAAACAAGGGAAGAGGCTCTGGTAACATACAGGACAACACAGAATAAATCTCACAATCACCAGTAACATGCCATGTAATCTGGAATTACACACCGTGTGGGTCCCTAGTCTACGGTGCTAGGGTTATTTGTATAGTTAAGTATCACACACCATGTGAATCTTCCATATTCAATCTGACCTCTTCTATGAGTCCTGATATGTAATTTGCATTGTAAACAGATGTGGGTAAAAGTACATTGCTAGGTGGCGCACCTTGTACATGGAGACGGACATTGATTAGTGTACACGGGATGGTACATGGACATTGCCACTATACATGGACACATCAAGGAATCATAGAAAGGATATTATGTGTCTTTACATGCTATGTAAATATTCTACACAATATTTATATAGAGACATACATAACATGTGAGTCTCTTCCTCATCAGAAATAATGGGGATAGCTAGAAAAGCTGTGTATCCACTGATATAGACTGTGTACCCCATTCAAGAGAGTTTTATCTCTTCTTTTTCTTTTTTTAGATTTTTATAAGTTTTTTTTGTTCTCTTGGTCCTTTTACTTGATGTTATAGTGTAGTATTTCATCTTTATCATTAGATTTGGATCCTATCAATAGGTTGAGTCTCATATTATGTTGTAGAGTCCCTCTTTGAGACTGGAGTGTGATCTACTATCACTATTGATCCTGAGGTGGATTTTATGGAATCAGTATGACCTCCAAATGTTGGGATTTGACTATACATCTAGTATTCAATATCATTAGGGTTTTTTTAATTTTTTGACATGTGATCCCCTATGTAGCGGGTTGATCTAGATTGGGTTTTTGGATCCCCACACAATTCTTCGAATGACCCCCTCTCTATGTATTAGGGACTTCATAGAACATTGAGATTTCATTTGGTTGGACCTATTGAGACAGAACACTTCATCAAGTGTCTCTAATGGTAGCATGGAAAATGTAGTGGATTCTCCTGGAATAAGTATTGGTTCGATAAGAATCTTATGTCTAGAAGTTGGTTATGATTTCCTATTAGAGTGGTGTTTTTATAAATTATATTTGGGTTTTTCTATTATAATTTTATTTTTATATCTTGTATTGAGTGGAATATATATTGTCGTTCATGTTCGTTGTTTTCAGGGTTTCCTACTAAATATTATTGTACTCACCTATGTATTTCCATTTCCCGTATGTGTTATGTCATATGTAGATAACCACCGTTTTAATGATGTCTTGGGAGGATTGAGAGAGGGTGTAGAATAAATGGTTCTAGTTAAATCATCATTGATAAAAAGATCTATTATTTTACTTATTCCACTCCATTGGAGAATGTTGGACGCTTTATAATTTTTATTCTTCCTATATATGACCCATTTTTTCTTTTAGTACTTTTAGTATCATTATATTTTGTGGGATATTAGATGTATGCATGAATTCTTCCAGTTTTATTAAATTTATTCATTTTATTGGATTGTGGAAATGTGATTGTGTACATGTGATTTAGGATAATGCCTCCCATTTGAGGGATAATCATACTCAAAATTGGTCACTACCCCTTAGAATATTGGAGGTGGTCATGGGATAATCATGAGTCAGACCTCAGAAAATTATTCATGGTAGAGTGGTATTGAATTAGTTGGTTGTCACTTATAACCAATGTCAGGGATTTCAGTTTGGGGAATAGTGTATAGTGTTTGATGTTTGGATTTAAGGCCAAGGACTCCAGTATTGGTTAGGATGCCTATATATTCATACCCCAAGACTCTGATCACTATCCTTTTGATGTAGTATTTATAATAAATGGTTTCATGTAAAATATTTATTTCATTATCGTAGAGGAATGGATGCGTTTCACATGTCCTTTTTTATTAGGCTCTAAAGATATAATCTTTTGAATGTTGTACATCTTATTTAATTTTAGGATGCCTCCATGTAGAAATCCAACCAAGATTCCACTGTGTGATCATAAGGATGATCAGCCTAGTGATGAGGCATCAGTAATGGGACATGAAATAGAGATAGCACATCCATGTGGTTTACCTATTACACCACCTCTCTTTGAGATTTATCTTGCACTTATCGTACCAAGTGAGGATTCACATTTTTTTTGAGTTACACATGTTCTAGAATTAGAGACCTCCAAGGTTCCAGGGTGATCCAGGACCCTAGTTGTATGAGGACTAGCTAGAGGTACTACCTCTTATTTTCTACATTGTGAGTACATAAAAATATCAAATGGTGTCTTTGAGGTGAGTTATATTTAGTTAATTCTTGGTAAATAGTGTGTCATTGTGATATAGTCACATGAGAAGACCATTTTCCCCAATTTATACATCGAGCGTCTCATATAAAAAGATTTATACCCAGAAACCTTATGATCTGTACACATATATGATATTATACCACTATTGAATCAAATTATGACTCTGATAGAGTAATGAGTGAGGTTTACTTATCTATTACATTACTTCTTGGATTTTGTTTGGGGTCGGTTCTTTGGAGATCAGACCATTGATCAGGGCTTATTCTCTTACATCATGGCTTCAATGGTATCCCTTTTCCTCCCAACATATTCTAGGGTGCTGTAGAAATACTTGTTGTTGGATATATTTTTGGTATAGAAGACATTGTTAGTGGGATCTATTAGCGGTAACCTGGTTGATATTTCCTTAGAAACAATAAGTTGATGACATTCACAAGGATCTATGTGTGTCAGACACATATGAAGGTGATCCCAGGACTCAGATCCTTTGTTGAATGGATATTAGGGCTTCTCAATTCAGCTGAGGGATAAGATATTTTTCAACTATGATGGTTAGGGTAATTTGGGATGTTATGTCCCCAACAATTTTACAACGTATATTAAGATGGTCGAGGTATTTCAAAGGCAGATATAGAGGCAGCATTAGGGGGTCCATAGGGAGTCATATGTGTCAGAAGAGCTAGTAGGGTAGGATGTGGAATTATTTTTGAACTATTAACACCTCCCACTATGGGGTTCACATTAGGATCATTGAGTAGCTGGTCAGAGACGAGGCCATTTGTAGTCTATGGAGTCCTATGAAACCAAGGCCCCAAGGATGATACATAGTATGATATATGTATTTTATACATTATCTACAGTATTTATAGACACAGTTGATAGTAATTATTTCCAAGTCGCTTCTTAGGTTTTAGAATTAGAGATTCTGTTTGAGAAATTTGATTGACCCTTAGGGTTGGAAACTTTGATTGGTAGTGACTCAAATATTGCGTGTGTGTGTTCCAACAGTGAGAACTGACGCTCAATGGTGATAAATTGTTTTGGGATATCATTGTAGGAGAAATGAGTCCTTATGAAGACATATTTTTATTGGAATTTTTATCCACATTTCATTCCAAATTTTAATATTATAGGTAGTTGATATGGTGTGTTCATAGTTATGGAATGAGGTTTTCTATTGTGGTTAAATAGTATTCCTTAGTGTAATATAATGAGATTAGGGAAAATAGAGTGTATCCAATTACTCACCAGTTGGATATCCTGACTCTTGGAGAAATGGATTATAATTATATATGTTTCCTATAGTGGTGGTGGAGTGTGTTTTCATATTTATTTAGAACATACCATGTTTTCCTACCCACCGAGATCCAGACTTCAGCATCGAATTGAAAATCATCATGAAACCAATATATGAGCAATTATATTGGATAGATCCCATAGATATTTGAGAGATGAGGATGTAGTTGGATAACTTCTTAGATAATGTATTTGTGAGACCTAGTGGTTCCCTATAGGGAGCTCTAGTTTTTTTTTGCCAATAAGGGGGACCAGATGTTGAGGTTATATATAGAATAATAGTATATGAATCAGGTTACCATGAAGAATGCGTATCAACTAATATGGATTAACGAATTATTTGATCAGTTAAGAGAGTAGTGATTGTTCTCAAAGATTATCCTCAAATTAGGCTATCAACATTTGTGAGAATGGGATGATGATATACTGAATATGACATTCATATGTCTCTATAGACACAATTAGTACTTTTTTATTTCATTCAATATGAAAAAATCCCCATCCGTGTTCAAGAATCATAGGAAATAAGTGATTAATTTCAACATAAGACCCATTTATCTAGTTTTGGAAAGATAAATCTTTGTCAAGAAAAAGTAAATATCATTCTAGAATATATCTGGCAATGTATTTAGACTAAGTCGAGGTAAGCACCTTCCAAACTCATGAACCAGATCTTTCATCATTCCTTAGAATGGTTCGTGGAGGTATTCATCATCAATATCCTATTGTATTCAGTGTGAATGTAGGATCATTAGAGACACTTGAGGAGTGTCCAAGACACAATCTGATAGCACCTTTATTATGGAATTTCTCTAAGTGTTTATTTGGATTATAGAGGTCCACTTTTTGTGACTTGTCATTATAGAGACTGTAGTTTCAGTGGATCTATAAAAATAATTGGATGTTCTTGATTAGGAGATACCCAAGAGTGTAACTAAGGTGAGGAGTTTCCTTTTTTTAGTCTGGTATTATCAGAGGTTTCTTCCTGAAATCTATATTGTGGAAGCACCCTTTTAAGCTTTGACATTGATGGGGAAAGAATCATGTGTGGATAAAAAGGTTCTAGCAGTTATTTATGAGGTTATTAAATGGTTAATGAGCGATCCCATAGTGATATTTCTAGAGGAGTTAGTTGAGAATGTAGTGTTTTTTGATGCAGTAGGGACCGATCATGGTTGTGTTCTTATTCAGAGGAAGTAAATTATTACTTATGGTCCCGTCATTAAATAACAAATGAGAAAATATATGTGACCCATGATCTTGAGTTAGCAGTAGTAGTCCTATTACTAAGGATGTGGAAACACTACCTGATGCGTGATAAGTTTGATTTTTACTCTAACCACAAGATTCTAAAGTATATCTTCTCACAGAATGAACATAACTTGAGACAGAGTAGGTGGATGGAGTACCTCTAGGACTATGACATTGAGATTGTTTATACTCCTGGGAATCAAACCATGGTGGTAGATGCTATCAATAGAAGATATTATTCTAAGTTGTCAGATGAGGGGTCAGAGTTATTATCCTCATTTCAGTTATCCTTTTTATACCAATATGGTGCATCATATTTTCAGTTGATGGTTGTTACCCCACTGATTTTACAGTGTGTTATGGATACCTAGTGTGGAGATAATGATTGTGAGACCTTACATAGTCATATATCCACTAGATGTGGTCTTGGTGGATATTTTGAAGGTGGGGAGCATGAAATAATTTTTCAAATGATAGATGATGGATCATTTTAATTTATGAGAGGAGGTGTTAGGAGGGTTTCATACATCCCAATTTTCGGTAAATCCATGTGTGGTGAAGATGGACCAGGACCATCAATGTCAGTTTTGGTAGCCATATAAGAAAAATGGAGTTGTAGAGTTTTCCTATCGATGTCTCACTTTTCAGCATGTTATGGTAGAGTACCAGCTTTTGGTGGGTTTCCCTTAACCCCATGAGGTTCCAGAGAGTAAGTGGGATTGTATTTCCATTGACTTTATGATGGTATTATCATGTATATTAAGTAGACATGATTTCATCTCGGTGATCGTAGACTAGATCACCATGATAGAACAATTCCTAGCAATTCTAGAGTATATTTTCGTTGAGGGATTGGGAAAAATCAACATTAAAATGATAATTAGAATCCATTTACTTCCATAAATGGTCATATTTGAGCGTGATTCTCGCTTCACATCCTCATTGTGGAGAGGGTTTGTATGAAGCTTTTAAGACATAATTACGCTTGAGCATTGCATTTAATACCTAGACTAACGTCCAAATAGAGAGGACCATCCCAGTATTTGTGGAAATGATACAGGAATTAATGTTCGACATTGGTCATAATTGGGAGGATCACCTACCCTTTGTGGAGTTTCTTGACAACAACAACTACAATTCTACCATTGTTATTGCAGCATTTGAAGCGCTATATATGAGACCCTATAGGTTACCAAATTGTTGGACTGATCTAGGAGTTTCATCACTCATGGGTCCATAGTTGGTTTGGACTACTACATAGAAGGTGTAGAACATCCAATATAAGATAAAAACTATACAGATCCATGAGAAGTTATATGAGAATTGATGATAGAGACCAATGGAGTTCATGGAGGGATACCATGTGTTTCTGAGAGTCTCACAATGATGTGGAATGAGATATTTGGTCATGGTGGAATTTTATCTATAGTATTCAATGATTATTTTTAGATACTATGTAGAGTTGGAAAGGTGGCATACCGCTTAGCTCTACTATCACATTTGGGCTAGGTACATGACATCTTCCATGTGTCGCAACTGAGGAGGTAAGTGCCTAACCCATTTCATGTAATCGATTAAGGGGTGTTGGACATCAAGGATGGAGCTACCACTGTAGAGTACCCAATGGTTATCTAGGATCACCATAATATAATAATTCATGGGTGTTAAATTCACCTTTTGGATGTCTTGTGGAAGAAAAAAAACCTTAGAAGAAAACCTGGGAGTAGGGGACATAGATGCGAGCCCACTACAGTCATCATTTTGAGTTGGTTTTCCCCTTTTGGGACAAAAATAATTAAGGTGCAAAGAATGTAACATCATTTATTTTTCTGTGTATTATTTTTGGATATTATATTGAATATTTTTTATACTAGGCATTGAGATGGCATGTGATTATGTGTCCCAATTTTCCTAGAATAATTCTTTGAAATATATAACATATATTAAATAACCTATGTGCAATGTTTTCCCCAAAAGTAGAATAATACCCAAATGTGGGCCCAAATTATAAATCATAGGGCACTGTTGAGTTCAGAATGCAGGTTTTACCATATTCCCTACTTATCTTTGTCGGCAAAGGCCATTTGATAATAATATTCCCGAGCATAAACAAATGAAATAAATAGATTCATTCATTTATTTTTGATGGTGAAATTGGTTTTCCCATATAAGTGTATAAATTTTGAAAAACAAATAGTGTTAGTAGCTAAAACCCTAGAGTCCTATGAGCTATTGGAGGAGATATATCTTGGTGGAAGACAATAGATAGAGATCAGATTCATGAATCATTGTACCAATGGAGATGGAGGATCTCATCAATGAAGGAATCTTAATAGATATATGCATCCCCAGTAAATTTAAATTTATCTAATTGACTATTTTATGATTGATTTGTTCCTCTTAACTCATATTTTTTATAGTGAATTAAGGAAAATTGAACCACAATTGTGCTTTATTACTCACTTTTATGGATTATGTACTTATTCCCGTATCCATCATTGGCATTTTATTGGGCCATGTGATTAGATGAATAAATGGTATTCAATCATTACATGAACATTATTTGTAGAAACACATTGTTACCAGTGGTGTACTTTTTGATCAAATGTGCATTTGAGCTGTGACGACAATGGTGGACGATCAGAAGTGGAATAGATGGATTTCTAGTTTTCGTTCTTCATAGTTTGGGTGAATGATGATGTTTATTGCTTGGCATAACATTTTACGAGTTAATTCGAACCTTAAATCTATATATCTAGAAACTAAAGGCCTAGATAAACATGGATCTATGGTTTTTAGTAATGGAGGAGGCTTCATCAAAGGGATGGATGAATTTGTAAGAATTTGTGAAATCATAAGCAACATAGTCTGTAATCAAGTGGTACATGGATTGTTTCTCCATGGCTATGGAATTAGGGTTCTAGTCAAAGTTATGTATTATAATTCATGTGACTAGGTTACACTCCATGTGACCCATTCTATGAGGCTCGACATGTACATTTGATAGTACACATACATGGGGAAAATTACATGGCTATGTGGAAAACATGTACATGGACATGGACACGGATTGGTGTACACAGGTTGGTAGATAGACATAGACACTATTCATGGACATGTCCATGAAACATCATCAAGATAACATGTGTCTTCACACATCGTGAACATCTACGTTTTTGGTATATGGATTCATAAATGATGTCTGAGGCTCTTCCACATGGGTAGTCAAATGGATTTATAGTCACACCATGTATACCCTAGTACACATTGTGTACCCCCTTCAAGAGTATTTATATCACATAATTATCTTAATTTGGACTATTATATTATCATAGTGTATTGTTGGTATTTTACCGTGAGGGTTCAATGTGGTATTGCATCTTTAACACTGAATTGTGATCCCCTCTAGAGTCTAATTCTCATATAGAGTTACAGAGTCCCTCTATGAGACTAGAGTGTGATCCCCTATCACCTTTGATCCCTAGGTGGATTATGTGGAGTCATCATGACCTCTCTATGTAGGTAATTTATCCCTTATCTATAGGTCCATATTAGTAGGTTTTGTGGAATCGTTGACATGTGATACCCAACATTGTGGATTGATCTAGATTGGGATCATAGTGCCCCCAAATGGTTCTATATGTGACCCTAACTCTCTCTGTTAGGGTCTTATTATACTAGTGAACTTTCATTGGGTATGAACCGATGTGAAAAACCACTTCACAGAGTTTCATAGATGATATAATAGATCTTTTAGTGTCTTATCACAGAACATGAATTTCTTTGATCCAAATCATGTGGCTAGCAATTAATTAAAATATCCAAGTGGTGTGGTGTCCTCCAATGTATATATGGGAATTTTTTATAAAATTTACATTATATCTTGTTTTGAGATTACTATACATAGAGATTCATGTTTGGCGTTTTCAAGTTATCATATAGAGTATTGTTATAATCACCCATGCTCACGCTTTTCCCGTACATGTCTTGTCTTATGTAGATGAAAACACTTTTTATGGTGTCCTGGGAGGATATGGAATGGGTGTAGAAATGCTAGAGCTTTCCATTCTGAGGTTCTTACTGGGAGATTGAATTTTACTTATTCCTCACCATTAGATAAGGTTATACTCATTATAGATTCTAGTTTTTCCTCTTTTCCCCCTTTTACTCTTTTGTCAATTTTACTGTTATACTCTGATGTAGAATATTAGATTTATGAATGCATTGTTTTGATTTTTTTACATTTCAGAATTGTGTGGTCTTGGAGATGTGTGTGTGTGTCTGTGTGTGTGCATGATATTTAGTCTAATTCTCCCAATTTGTTGGAAATGACAACTAGGTTCTAGTTTCCAGACCATGGACTTTTATAAACCGACTTGGGGTATTCAGGGGACAGACCTCAGAGGGTCGAGTCACAACATGGAATATATATATTAAATAAGACATATGTTAAATGATCATAGAGCATATAATACTTCATCAATGGTATGGATAATAATCTAGTTATATATGAAAGGGACATATATATAATTCAAAATAATTTGACAACATTAATGAGAGAAATAAAGTTTGTTAGGTAAATAATGGTTATATTTAAAATTAAGGTTTGTTTAGAGATATCCCTTTCACACATAAGCTAAATATTATCATATGTCACAATATCCATTAAATTTTAAAGCATTTATTAAAAAACATCAAACAATTTTGATGAGTTTTTTACTTTTATGAAAATTAGGATAATTATAAATAAATACAAATATCAAATAATGGTTGTGATGGCGGAAATAGCCTTGGATAGTTATTTGTTATAATAAAACGTTATTTTTTGTTTTCTAAGGAATGGAAAATGTTCTATATAAAATACTTGATAATATTCCTTGAAAATACTTGATTGAGAGAAATAAAATTTAAATTATTATTATTTTATATCTATTTAAATACATCAAAACAAAAAATTTTAAAAATAGGAAATACAAGATAATGATTTTTATTATAAACCATTTGAACATTTAAAAATTATTTTTTAATGTAATGTGAAATAGATGTAAAACCATAAAATGATACATTTCCTAAAACTATATAAGAAAAGTAAAATATTATAGAGATCATATCCTATTAATCAAATTACTAAATGATTTTAATCATAATTAACCATAAAATAAAAACATAGTTCATAAATTTTTCTTGTCTAAGGGAGATTAGTACATAACTAGAAAAGATTAATAAAAAATAAAGAATGATTTTTTTAGAACTCAATAATGTGATCTTAACTCCCTTTGAAATATTAAATTTACATGGGGTAACATGGGGAATAAATGAAAAAAGGGACAAGAAAAAAATCTATGTATGATAATAAACCAAGGATTAAGGCATAACACATGGGTTAAAATGAATAAAATAATTTCAAAAATAGGCATGTAACATAAATGAACATATGGAACCATAACATATAGAACATGGGGTCATGTAATCCTGGAAACAAAAGAATGTGTAAGAAAAATAAAACCTAACATAAACATGAGTCAAGGATAACCTCTAATACAATAAGACATGGTGGAAAAAGTCCCATAAAGGAATCAGGTTTCCTCCCTCTCCAATCATTCACATCTCATGAGACTAAACATTAAACCATTCATTGGAGTGTTATCTAGGAGCAACCATCATAACATTTACATACATATGTGTTCCACATGAAGAATCAAACATAAGGTAACTTAATGGTTTCCCATAGAAATATTTAGGTATCATAATTATGTCATAAGTCATAAAAAATTGGTGAATCATACTGATGTCAATGGAAGAATAGATATAAAAAATTAATAGCGAATCATAAAGGAAATTATTCATAGATCATAAAAAATTATTTTCAACTAATTTTAATATATTTGAAATGATTTTTAGAAAAACATTACAAATGAGCCAGTATTGTGTGGTTTAAGATAAAAAATAGAAAATATAATTTAAATCATCAAAATAATAATAGTATTTATAAAACTAATTATGAAATAAGATATATTATCATTAAAAAATTATTTACTTTAATGAATTTTTTTTGGGTTAAAACATATTATGGTTTGTACTTGAAAATTGATAAGAAATTGGGAAGTTCATTTTAATAGTGATTGCTTATTGGGTTGAATTGGAAAGGGATCCTTCTAAAAAATTCTTAATCAATGAAATATTAATAAAGCTAGGTAAATGTGTTTGAAATATACAGAGAGAAATTTTTAGGAGGAAATAATAATTATTAATAATTTCATTAGGGTAAAAAGATATAAAGAATATCCCATAGGAAAAAATGGAAGTTTGGAGAGAATCTAGTACATTAAGTCCAAAATTGTACTACACTCATACTTAATGTCCTTGATAATCAAATTAGATCAATTAATTAATTAATTCAGAACATTTAAAACATGTATTTGATATAGTAAAATATTATTTAGTTTCATTTATGACATTTTATGAGTTATAAGATTACATTTCATCATTCGGTGGGTGTTCATATTATGATTTTATGATCGGTTACCTTGACTTTAATTAAGGTAGTTCTTGTAAAATGGAAGAAAAATACTAGAAGTTGAAGGAAATGGTGTTAATATAATCCCATAATTTCAAATAGTCCAATATATCATTTTTCATATATGATAATGAATCATTAGATAAAATTTTAATGATGAGTGTTAGTTTATTTTCTTAGTTTTTCGATTTCCACAAACTATATTTTGTTGTATTATTTAATAATCTGTATATGTATTTTTTCTAGATCACAAAAAAATTACAATAATCTTTTAAAAATATTATTTAACCATTATAATGTTTTATAACCATCCATGAA
This sequence comes from Viscum album, assembly GCA_963277665.1. Taxonomy (NCBI): domain Eukaryota; kingdom Viridiplantae; phylum Streptophyta; class Magnoliopsida; order Santalales; family Viscaceae; genus Viscum; species Viscum album. The sequence goes on along the minus strand of OY728165.1, from coordinate 1,706,192,458 downwards.
TTCGAATAACAAAAAAAGAAAAATTTATCCTCTATGAAGGTAGTGAATCAACACCTCACAGACAATGATTTCATTTTTAGAATAAAAGGGGAAGAAAATGGAATTGATTATGGAAATACCATTAACAAAATTACATTAATATATATTTAAAATACCTGAGTGATCATACTATTTTGGATACGGTTGGTGATATAATTATTATAAAATAAGAGAAATTAAATGAGAAATAATCAGTAATTTATCTCTTGAAGATTGTCTCCTTGAGAACATGTTTAAGGCAAATTGAATTGGTATTTTGGTAAGACTAGAATGACTAGAATGTCAGGATGAGGTTTTAGAGAGAAGTTTGGAGGAATATAAAAATTATATAAATCTTTGAATGTGTCATAATAAGATGTGGTGGGGGTGGTATTTATATGCGAGGATAGGTGTGTTTTTTATTATTTAATTTATTTGTTTATTATTTTGACTCAAGACTATAAATAGTGTTGATTCATGTTACTAAATATAGTCAATAGAGAATGTGAGTTTTAGATAATGTAAAATTAAATAATCCATCATTCATCCCTGACAAAAAAATCATTTATATTTCAAAAATGTTAAATACCATAAATTAACTTATTTCGCAATTCAATTAAAATTAAACTATTTTAAAAATATTGAAAAAATTCTCCCTAGAAATTTTTATACTTTTATATTTCCAAAATTTAATCCATTGTATAAGAATAAATTTTTAAATATGATAACTTTAATTTATAAATATATTAAACATTTATTCGAAAAATAATAATTTTAATGTTCTAACTGATTCAATGCTAAATTGAAAATTTAACTATGGTCTCATAAAATTATCATATAATCATAAGAAAACAATATATTAATTTATGAAACTATTTTATGGAAATAAGTTTTATTTTTCATCATTATATTATTTATTAAATTTTAATTAAATATTTATGTTCACAAAAATAGCAACACTTAATTTATCATTTTAAAAATGATTACTTACATATTCTAATATGGAAAAATATCATATTTACATTTATAAGATAAAAATATTTATTTATAATTTCAAAGGTAATGTTACTATTCTAATGGACCTATAAGTATTCCAATTTCCCATATTACTATTCTATTGGTCATGTTAATATTACATTATAATTAGTTCATAAATTTATATAAATAGCACTTATTTCATTCATTCATCATTTGTAATTTTTTTCTAGTCTATATGTTATTTTTTGTGATTTTAGGTATATGGAATAATTATAAGAATTGAATTTCCATTGATAAAATTCAATTTCATTACATTATTCCCATTTATAACATTTCTCCCTCAAAATGTTCTTTACATAATACAGTTAAATTTGGAGAGGGTACTTTTCCTTCATTGGTTCATGAAGTTCCAATGTCACCAATTCGTATATATTCTTCCTCCATATTACATTGACCAAGTGAGTAGACTTTTTGTGTTAAAATTTATCTCTACGGTCTGAGATCATTATGAGCTTCTCATTATACAATAGGGTTTTCTCCAACTATATCACCTCCATAATCAGTACATGTAATGGGTTAGGTATGTATTTCTTTAGAAGAGATACTGTTACAAACCATCCCCTGGGGCCCATGTCATGACTACCCCAAGCCTGCCTTCCATAGTCTAGGGTCTGGCGACTAGCACAGAAAGGCATACTCTCTAAAATGGGTTGGCATTTCCTTTAATACTGAACCAACACAGTGTCCAATAATACAACAAGAAGAAGTTGTAAAGTAAACTGATGTAGTAAAATAGTGATGAAAGTAAAAGGGTCCAGAATACAAGCACAACAGTAAAGGAATAAGTAAAACTGAAAATACAATACAACGGAAAGAAAAAGGAAAACAACTACTGGGTGTTCCTCCAGGGTTCTTACCTGAAGGGTCATTACAGATCGCCTCCTCAGCACTCCACATCCATCTGCCTCCTCTGCGTCATGTCAGGCTGAATGATCCACCTCTGGGCACCGTCCAGTCCTAACTCCCTCAGCCTCGATCAATGTTAGACGTCATCTTCCCCAGACACAACAAGGTGCGGGCAAAGCCTGTGCAGGGGTGAGTATAACAATACTGAGTAGGGACCTCAAGACCCCCGTAGGTCTCCTATAGTTTTATAAAGGAAAAACCACAAATCAAGACATCAAATCTACATAGGTACATGCCAATAAATGACCCTAAGTTATCAAGATATACTCATCTCATACATGATGGGAGGAGAACACATAGGTAACACCATGAAGGTAGAAGTACCACACATGTAACACCACGAAGATTGTAACACAAAGGTAAAAGTACCATAATGGTATCACTACGCAGATAGTAGGATGAATGTAAAATTACAACACAGGTATCACCATGAAGATAATAAAACAAAGGTAAAAAGTACCTCATGGGTATCACTATGAATATACTACCATGGAGGAAAATGTACCAGACAGGTATCACCACGAAGATGGTACTACGAAGGTAAAAGTACCACACATGTATCACCATGATGAATATAACATGAAGGTAAAAGTACCACATAGGTATCACCACGAAGATAGTACCACGAAGGTAAAAATAAGACATAGGTATCACCATGAATATAGTACCACAAAGGTAAAAGTACCACACAGGTATCACCACAAGGATAGTACCACAAAGATAGTACCACAAAGGTAAAAGGACCACATAGGTATCACCACGAATATAGTACCCCGAAGGTAAAATCAGCACACAGGTATCACCACGAAGATAGTACCATGAAGGTAAAAGTTCCAACATAGTAAACGACTTAGTTCAAAAAGGGTCTCAACTCAAACCAGGTTTTAAGTGAAGTATAGAAGTACATATGAGTAGTCGTGAAGCTAGATCATCTTATTATTTCAAGAGGCACTACTACTGATTATAAGAAGTCTGACCCACACATAATTGATAGGTACTAACCCCCGAAATAACCCACATAGAATATGTCCCACATTGGATCGGTATGCGCTGACCCACATAGGATCGCTGAGCGCTGACCCACACAAGATCTGAACCACACATGATCGGTATGTGATGACCCACAGAGGATCGTTGAGCACTGACCCCCATAGGATCTGACACACATGGGAATCGTATACACTAACCCACACATGATCAATGAGTACTAACCCACACATGATTGATAGGTACTAACCCCCACAATGACATGCACAGGTTCTGACCCTCGCAGGTCTGATAGGTAACTAACCTCCGTATTATCTGTCTCCAACCTCTGCCTCACTGCTAGCTACTGCATTCCTCACACCTAGTGTGCTCGAGTTCATTAGAATATATACCTCGAGATATTGGTTGTACCTCGACCACTGCGAAGGCCCACGAATAAGAATCCCAAATTTCCTTCATGTCATAAAGAACCAAATGCAGCTAATGGTGCGTCAATTGAACGCCTGATCTGTAAGTCAATAGCATTTCTGTTCTGATGGCCCAGTTGGATTTGTGGTTCGATGCAACCTGTTAATGCTCCAACATTATTGAAAACTCAAATGGATTATACCAAAAAGGTCTGTCTTGATCCAAGGATTCTGTTATTGTAGACGGTTCATTAAACGGAGGCTCGATTCTCAAGATATGGCCACAAAGGCGTATCTAGGTCTAGATGGGCCTGGGTACGGTCCGGCCCGACCCAACCCAGCCTGGTCCGACTCGACCCGATTGTCCTGGGCCGCAGTGGGCCCGGCCCACTGGGACTTGGTCTGGCCCATCCCACTAAGCAGCGGCCCAACCCGGCATGTCGGGCATGGCCTGCTGGGTGCGACTCGGTGGCACGACCCACGATGCGGCCTGCGGTCGGGTGGAATGCCGTGGCGGGGTCTACCCAAGTCAACGCCCAAAAGGGAGGCACCTCCCAAGTCACCCAAATAGTCAAAGAACCATTTGGTTTTTGGAAGAAGGACCCACCGGAGCATGTATGGCTCTGTGCCCGATGGTCGGTCGGCTCACCAGCCGGTCCTCCTCCTCTCAATGGCGCCAAAACGCCGATGTCCTCCACATCCAGCCAGGTTCTGGCAGCCCTTCGGCCTCTATCGCAGCCCAGAGGTCGCGGCCTCCTGCTCCACTGGCGGCACAGACTTGTGCCGCCGCTCCACCCATGTGGCAGGCCGACGTGCTGGCCACGATTATGCTTCACCACAACCGAATGGTTGCGACATCCTTATCAACCGGTAGTGCGGTCACGTGCCACCCTATCTTCATGCAGTCTGCTAGGTGTCAGTCGCTGCCTTATTCCACGAGCCATCTCAGCTTCATTCCAAGCCCAAAAATTATGTCATTCACATATTCCTAATCCAAGGTTCAAGGTCTCTACGTCCATATTTTTCGCTCAACAAATATTTTTGTTTCCATCATCATTATGTATTTTTCATTGAAGAACGCACGAAGAACGCGAGAAGAATGCACGAAAAACAAAAGATAAGATTCATAGTATATGTGTGGGATGATGGCCATGTTATTTTGGCCATCATTGTTGGGAATCCAGAATATGCAGAATTATCAAATAAATTCAATCATATTAAAGACAAACCCCTACCACAATCTTCTGTTGGAGATGTTGTGAGAAGGAAGATGAGGTCATTGAAGGGGAAACCGGCGTTTGTCGCTTCTGCAACACGTTTCTGATCTGAGCTCAAGGGTCATCCTCATTATTAGTTGGGGCAGGGGTCTTTGTTGGATGATTCTCCATCCCAAGACTCCTCTCTATTTCACCCATGGGAATACAACCCACAAGAAGAGTTAAAAAAATAACTCTTAAACAACAATTTGAGCTATTAATTCAAAATTAATGTATCCTATTTATTGAAGAGAAATGTGGCTACAGATTTTGTATAACTGGACATTTAATGCCCATCATTAAATGCCCGACCTTTTTTGTGTGGTCCCCACCTTTATGATTCAAATGGGAGGTTTTAAAAATAAAATAAATGTTAATTATTTTATTTTATTATTTGTCCAACCCTCCCACAAAAATCCAAAAAAAACTCTTAACATCAACCTACTGTGATTGAGGTGAAAGACTCCTTAAATGAATATCTGTGATGTGAGTTCAACAGTGTCCTCAGATTTCAATTCCGAGCACCAGTTCAAAAGTTACAAAACGATGCTCTTGTGTTTACTGAACGTACCCAAAAGAAGTACGGAAATTTTATTAACAGACACCATCGACCAGTTCCAGTCAAGGTTAGGCTTTGCCTAAGTGAAACACAACCCAACGAACCCAACGGTACTCTAAAATTTCCAATCTGAGTTACTGTTAAAAAGTTATGGATTTTACAATAAAATAATTTTCACATTATTATTTTATTTACGTCCAAAAAAATAACTTTCACTGGTGGCTTGTGCTGACCAATGTTAGTAACTACATGGTCTCAGATTTTTAATCTGAAATACCGTTTGTGATTTATATGAATTTGAAAAAATAAAATAACATTATTTTATTATTTTATTTATGATTATTTCATTTTCGAGTTTTCTCACAGGAGGCCCGTGTTGACTAAACTTAAGTCATTCCTATGGTAAACCTGCCATCATGAGTGAAACAGTGTCCTTGAATTTCTATTTCAAGTAACCATTTATGAGTTATTCATTTTTTTATGAAAACTTCTTACACACGGCAATTGAAGCTTAAAAAGACTTTAACGGATCATTCCGGGCACTCCGGGCCTTAGAATCACACGCCATCAGATTTCACCATCTCAAAAATAATTACATGTAATTAAAAACAAATATATTAAATTTTCAATACATTACATTCTCCCCACTTTAGGGTTTTACATCCCCAAAATCCACAACATAGACTAAGGAATCAAATGGGGGTACTGAGCATGGATTTGAGCCTCCCGCTCCCATTTTCTCTCCCGGAGGTTCCCGTGATGTCAGTGAATGCGCCGTAGATGTATCAACTGACCACAAAAAACCTGCTCCTGTAGATCCTCAAATTCCACCGATAACTCTGTAAAAGTCACTCCATCGTCAAAGTACAACTCTCTCTAGATAATGACTTGTGATGGATCATGCACGCATCTCCTCATCTACAACACATGGAAAACATTATGCAACTAGTGCATCTATAGGGAAATAGATATACGATACACAACCTCACCCACTCTGTTTTGAATCTAGAAAGGTCCAATGAACCTTGAAGATAACTTACCGGCCTGGCCAAATCTCCGCAAACCTCATCGAGGTGAGACCCATAAGAAGACATGGTCTTCCTCCTCCTATCGACATAAGACTTATGCTAACTCTGAGAAGTTTTCACTTGATAACAAGTGAGGCATCATGATACAAAATATTCCACTACTTCCTTCATCCCAGGACATCAGTACATGAATCGGTGTTCCTAGTACATCTTCTCCACTCCAAGATGTACCACCAAGGGGGATGTATGGAACTCCCCCAACACCTCCTCTCGTAGAGCTACTGATACCTTGGTAAGTCCACGGAAAAGAATGACGTGCTCCACACCATTAGAAAATCCATCATGTGCATACCCTAAGGATATATGAGCACGTGAAGCCTCGTAGTCAGTGTCCCTAAGATGCACCTCCCTGACTCGCTAAAGGAGTGGGGGTGTGACAGTCATAGACTGGAGGTTTGCTACTCCATCTCTATCCATGGAGGATATCTACAATTAGGCTAGCTGGTCTATCACCTCTCTCAAAAACTGCACACCAGACCTCCTTGTGAGTGCATCTGCTACCATGTTCCCTTCCCCAAGATTATAGAATATCTCAAAGTCATATTCCTAGAGGAACTATATCCATTGTCGTTGTCTCATGTTCAAGTCCTTCTGAGAGAATATATCCCTGAAAATCATGTGATCAGTGTAGAATGTAATGCGTTCACCCATCAAGTAGTGCCACTACATATTTAGTGCAAAGTCTATTGCTTCTAACACCTGGTCATGAGTAGAATAGTTATTCTTTTCAGTCTCTATCTTAGCTCCTAAAATATCTCCTGAAACTTCTTTTTCCACATGAATGGCTCCTCCTTTTTCATCCAAGCTGACGAGGTTGCTGCTACCCTGGAGAAGTCGGGTACAAATCTTTTGTAGTGCCCAGCCAAAGCGGAAGTCTCTATCCCTTTGAGGAGGTAATCCTGGAAACATCTTTTGAAAATATGTCCCCACACTCTGCCACATCTTCTGAAAACTCAAAACTCCTACTGCCACGATGGTAAGTCGGACCAACTCAAGAGTGATTGGCCACACCCTCCTATACATGATTTTATCCTGTGTTTCCTGTGTTTTCTTTTTCACGGACCAAGGAATCCCCCATTCCAATGTTTTAGATAAACCACAACCTTTTTTCCTAATATAGTCAATCTGAGTATGAACTATGGATATCATGTCCATACCCGAACTAACGTCGTAAGGCCTTGACGATGCCACCAAGAGGTTCCCACCAAAACTCTCACCTCAAGGGTCAGATCACACCATCTGCATAAGTGTGATTATTGAGTCTCCCCCCAATGGTATCTCCTAACACAATGGTCAAGTCAATGGTTTAACTAGAAACTATAGGTCTTGGACAAAATTTTTGGACGAAAGGAATGATTGGTACCTATGTCTATTGATACAACATCTAGTAGTAGACACAGATCGTGCCAAAAATCATTCCTAGAGACCTTGGGTCTCACTCCTTTACCACATTTAGCTACTCCCTTCCCATATTCTACAACTCCCTGAACCTAGTGGGGACCACATAGGGGTGGTTGTAACATACTGAATAGTACACCACCTCACGTTGTCCTCCTAGCTCTGGTTCCATGTCTACAACCCTGCAAATTCGTTTATCCTTATCACATCCTCTTCCCAAAACATTTTAAACCCCAAGTCTCTGATACTATCGCTGTTTTCCTTCTTTCCCAATGATAACATTCACTGGTTGTATCCGCTTAGCCATATAACTTTCATCCACAATGGTTTTTTCTATCAGTCTAATAAAAGTAGGAATGCATAGAGGAGTAGTGTTGGCTCGAATGTCCCTAAAGACACCTCACTCAGAGATCTAAGATCTGAAGCATTGTATGTATTGTATTCATCATGTACTTGGGATGGTAGGTACACTTCAATGAACACTCAGCTGCCAACATGTTGTCCTTCCAAAACAGTAGAAGCTCTATGGAACTCTCAGCCATCTCATCAAGCTAGTCCTTTGCCACCTATGAGTATGGCTCGCCTCGGAACCTGAGGGGTATCTAATGTTGAAACATGTGTAAGTCACTAATCCTATATGTGTCCTCTACTGATACAGCTAGTTGTAACTACTAACCAACGGGCAGTGATATAGGTGACACACTACCTGAGGGTACTATCTGGGGCAACGGTCCACGTACCGAAGTCAGATCACTATGCAGACCATTCTCATGGTCACTCACCAGAAAATAATAGAATCTAAGATCACCATGTTTCTCTAATAGTGTCTTAACTAGGTAGAAAACTCTATCCACAACCTTCATCCAGTACTCAGCCGCCTGCGGGTCCATCTCACCTCGGAACCTAGAGGCCTCTACCGCTAGAACTCTTGCAACGCGTTCAGTCGGGGGTGCATCCTTTACTGGTGGGTCTAGTTGAAATGCATGTCCAATGGGTAGTGGTGCTGTTGGTACACCACCCGAGGGTGATAACATAATAATAGGGTGCTGCACCGAGGCCTCATCGCTCAGTGGGTTGTTGTCGCGTACTCTCTCGGGATTCATAGATTTTTGTTTAAGCGGTGGAATCCTGGTAAAGAACAAGTGAACCATGTTCATTAAGTTATACCAGTTGAGATGACTGCAAAGAAATCAAAAGAAAAAATCTTCAAAAAAACAAGCAATCTTTGTTTTCATGCACTGAGTAGGAAATCAAAATTCAGGATCCGGGTGTATGGATACTGTCACACCTGGGTTTTTTTGTCTTTTTTTTGATCCTATCCGTTGGAAATCCTGATCATTTTCATGGATATTTGGTGAGATGAATCTTGAGTTTTGTAGTTTCATGTATTTCAAATAATCCTAATTTGGTTTCCCTATTGGTTTTTTAGGAGTTTTTGAAGAAAGGGTAGTTACTTAATGACTTGGGCCAACCGTGAGCCCATTTCCAGTTTTAAAAACTGAATTTGTTTCTTTTATAAATCTTTTGTTTTTAATCCTTTTTCACCCATTAAACTACCCTCTTTTCCTATAATGAAATATTAAAACTTCCATATCCTTTTTACCCCATATAAATCCATAATCATGGGGAATTGTGGTTACTTACTTATGTATTGAGTCATCCCATGGGCCCATTTCCTGTTTTAAAAAAAATATTTTTTTCTTTTATATCTCATTCAATGTTTAATATATTTAGATGATTCCACCTCCCCCTAGAATCCAATAACCCTATACTCACCCCCATTGTCTTTTTTTCTTCTTTGGAGCTTATATGGGTCGTGGATTAGGGAGAAATTTCTCAGGATACCTTATATCACACAGAATTGATAAGGTAAATTGTTTTATACATAACTCATTCAATTCGTTATATTTTCGAAAAAACTCTTCTTTCTTGGTTCTTCCAGAACATAGGAAACTCTACATGAAGTTTCATCTCATCCTATTTTATCTATGGGTGAATATCTAATGTAATACGAAGAGTTTTCTTCCGGTGAAGTTGAGATTCCATCTCCTTTATCCTCCCTCTTCTTCCTCCATTCAATTTTTTTGGTTTTATAATATCCCCTAGTAATGATAGACCTAGGGTTCTGTTATTCCATGGGTTTTTATGGAATTTATATTAATTTAGGTCTGATAGTCATAGTTTTAGGGTTTATAAACCCGCGATAGGTGATTTCGGGTGTGCATTTACATTACGCCAAGGATTTGAGGTAGGATATCCCTTGCACAAACCTTTATCATTTATGTTTAATCATTTCGATTCTATTATAACATTATTTATATGATATGTTCTAATGTAAAACTTTGGTTCTAATGGTTTTGTGTGAAAATTATGTTTTATGACTTATTTTGTTAAAAATATATTTGTTTTGGTATAAATGTTTACTCCTCTAGTTTGATAAATTATTCCATGAGCTTTCAGACATGGATTATGGAATTTTTAATATGTATCAGTAGCTTGGATAACTTTATTGCATGAAAATGGTGTTTTATACCTTTATAAGTGCTTAAGATAAGTAGCTTTTTTTAAGAGTGCATGCCATGTGATTAGTAAATTACCTGGTTGGATTTTATATGTCTGGTGCAATTTAAAATGATTTTTTTGGATTTATAAAAACATTGGCAGCATGTAAAAATAATTTTTATCCTTTTATGGATTTACAATTTGTGTTTGGTTTTACAAATAAATGGGTATTTGTTTACAACTAGTTTTGGTCTAAGTTTTCGGAAAATGGCATGTTTCAAATTCTTATGAAAATGGTTGTGTTTTGAATATGTAACCTGAGGGTTTTATGGGATTTATGAATGTGGTTTTATTCTTTAACTGGTGTGTATACACCCACTAAATTAAATTTAAATTCATAAATTTTTCAAATGTTAGTTTTGAGAAAATTTAAAAGGCCCGTTTGGCCTTTCCTGAAAATGAATAATGAGTTTTTTACTTGTATATACCAAGTTGTGCAATTGGGATTATTTTATGGTCCATGAAATGATTTTAATAAATTTTTTTAGGGCTTCCAAATATGTTTTGGTATGGTTTTTATGTGTTTTTATAATTTAAATAGTGTTTTTGACTGAGTTTTATGTGTAAATCTACAATACACTCCTTGAAATTGTTTTAAGAAAATATTTAGTGGTGTATTGATTCGTGAAAGAAATGTGAAGAATGTTTGTAGGATGTTTTTGTGTTTATGGTTTTGGAATGGACTTTTTTTGTGAAATGTGTATTTGATAATATGTGTAACTTGATTGATAACTAAAGGTAATCTCGGGTATCTAGGTGGGCGGACGTGTACTAGTACGCTAGTGATCCGGTGGGGTTTGGCCCTTGTTTCACATAGCATGTTTGACGATGAAAACTCTAACTAAACTATGATGATGATGTTGGGGGACCACTAGGTTGTGGGTATTCTCCCTATTAGTGGCTCGTGTGCATGATAACAGATATTTATTATGGTTACTTTCACCGAGATTCGAGGTACCTGGGGATCACAACTGACTAGTGCCTAGTGGTGTTCCCGTAACTTGTGCTCATTGGATATTTTTTACTCACCGTCGGCATACGGTGTGTTTGATTGGTACATTCAGTAGTGTGTGTGATTTATTTAAAATATAAAATTCTTTAAAGCCGCCCTCAAGAATGCTATTATCATTTTGAAGTTGCACCGCTTTTAAAGTTGTTACATGCATTCTTGTTTATAAAACATGAATGTTTTTGTCTGGTAATTTTTTTAGCATGGGACCTCATTTGGAAGAAACACCATTAAATTTTTATTTAAAACTTGAAATTAATGTTTCTTTTATTTTAATGGATGTGCATTGGGAGTAGAATATTGGGAAAACCTACTGAGTTTTAATACTCACGCCTAAAGTCTTCCTCTGTATTCAGCCCCTGTGTAGGTTTTAGCTTGAGTTTGATCGCCTTGGGCGATGTGTGATCATTTTTTTAGAGAGTGACCAGCGGGGTCACATAGAGATAGTTGGTTATCAGGTTTGGTCATTTTAGTTGTTTTCTTAGTTGTACTTTCAGTTTCTTGTACAAATAATGTTGTGTTCAATTTTTATATAAATGTATTTTGGGTTGTCCATTTCTTTCTGCTGTTTGTTTGATTGTTCATATATGGGTGAAATCATTCCCATGTGTACTCTATTGATGACCTTGGTGCTTTTCTCCATCTCTGGAGGATCAGGAATGCCTCTCCGGACTTGTCGCAGGCTGGCCTAGGTGACCGGTTCATGGTTGACTCAGACTAGTTCGTGACAAAATGGTATCATATGAGGTCGGCTCATAGCAGACCTTTCTTTTTAGAGTGCCCTTGTTTGTTTGGGGATGTAAAGGTAGATGGAGTTGGATTGTTGGGACTTGAGGGGTATGTGTAAGAAGAGAGTTGTGAACTATTTCTCGTTCTAGTCATCTGGTTTCCATGGGAAGTATGGCTTTATTGGTGTCCTTTGTTCTTGTTGACTGTTTGGTGTTGGGATATGACATGGGGAGTCTAACTAGTGGCCTCTGTGAGCTCAGATGGCCTGGAAATCCATGTGGAGCTGGGGAATGGTCCTAATAAGTCTCTCTTTGTTTGTGTTGTGTTTGACATATGGCTGAAAACCAAATGGTCGTGTCACCCACCCACACTAGTTCCCTTTTTTTGGGTCTCCTAGACCTTTCTTGATTTCTGAATTTTTGTTTTTAAAATCCTTGTGTGAGAATTGTTGAAATGGGTTTTAAAGGAAGTATTAGACTTTGAAAAGTGAAAAAGGGAGGTTTTGAAAAATTAAATATAATAAGGGATTTGGAAGGTTGTGTTTTTGTGGAAAAAAATAGAGCGAAGTTGAAATGATTTAACGGGATTAGATTATCCATAATCTAAACTTGTGGTTTGTTGGAATAAAATGTTTTGAAATTGTGAATAATTTTAAGGTGATTCTGGATCATTTTTTTAAATGGGGGTATTTTGGGATGTTATAAAGTTTTTGAATCGGATAAATTAGTTTTGGAAAAAAAATTTTGATCGGTTCATGTTTTCCTAGAAAGGGTATTGGTCTCAATGGACCTCGGATTATGAAAATATACATTTCTGATTTTTTTTTAAAAAAGGGAAGTGGTTGTTTTGAGTGGCATGGTTATTTTAAAAGATTTTTAAAATGAAAACGGGTTTTGACTTTGTGGTTGGTGTTCCTTTTGAAGCTAAAATATTTTTGGAACGATGTTGTCTTGTTTTAGCCTTTGGTGTTTTCATGGGTGCTCACATGCATGGTTTTATTTATATCCGGAAGTATGGCCTATATGGAATGGTGGTTGGGTGCCTGGGGTGGCAGTGGAATGTGCATATGGGTGAGACTTGATGAAACACCATTGGTGAATGTGGAAACCCACCAAGTTAGTTTGTTTTCAAAAGTGTTTTATGCTGAAAAATTGGGGATTTTTTTTAAAACCAATGGTTATGTGCATTGATTTTTCTATGTCTTAGAATAGTTGTTTATTTAGTAAGATTCCTTTGGATCTAGAATTCGTACTCTTGTTGTATCTTTAGATGAGATCTTGTTGGTGGCTCGGTTTTTTGAGTAATGTTCATTGGGTTTATAAAGATGTGTTTGATGTTTTGATGTGGCCATGTATAGTTCTCGGTTGGAATTATTTACTACTAATCAACCTACGGATTCATTTAAAATGTTAAATCCACCTATTTTGATGATTCAACAACCTATTTGTTTGAATAGAGAGTTTTTTGGGATCGATTAAAAGTGCTTCTAGGTAGAGATAATTTTTTTGGGCATAGCAGTTGTGTTAGGTGATATTGATGTGTTTCGCCGTATTCCTTATCCATTCTACCCCTCGTTCGGAGTGAGAAATTTTTTTTATATATATCTATGGGATCTTATATGGATGAATGTTTTTGTTTGGTGAACAAGTGATGTTCTTTGAGTGTTGTGATCTTTATCACCTGACTGCGGTGCAGCAGATGCTTCAAGAATCATGGATCTAGCAATAAACCTCGGAGTGAAGCTTTTCACATAGTCAGGAAATCAATAGAGGTGTGGAGTGCTCGATTAGGATCCTTACTCCTATTATTTGGTAAGTTGGTTTCAATGTCAATGTTTTGGTTCCTCATTTATGTGAATTTCCCTTTGTCAGAACTAGCGTGTTGGAATTACCCCTCACACAGTGTCTATGGTTATGCCTTCATGGATGTGGGTTTTCAATCCATGTCCATGTGTGGACCGCCTGTGAGAATCAGGTGCAGTATTGGTGTTACCTATTCGTAGGTGGAGAGTTTTGTGTAGTATCTTTATTTCTTTTGTGGTTTCAGTGGCCCAATTATTGGGTCCCCTTCCATCCCATCCTCAAGTGGTGGGGGTCCAGATCTGTGCTGAAAGTGTTGGCCAAGTTCATGTCCCCTCCATTAAGGAGTTGGTAGTTTATATATTCATTTTGTAACCCTATGAACATGGAATGGTAGGTTTCTATATGAGTTTTTTTTGGTTTTTTGTGAGTGAGGCCCAATTCTAGCTCATGTTGAATTCTTGTCTGTTCGTTGCTTGTTGGTTTCTAATGGTGGGGAGACCCACCATGTGTCTCGTGGATTTTCATCCTAAGAACTTTTCTAGTGCTAGTTGTTTCTTAATGGTGGGGATTCCATTCTAGACTCCCCTGGAATATTTGTTTTTTGGGTGATCTTTGGTTCGGGTGATGGTTGGGTTCATTGGGAGAAGACCCAACAAGCGGGTTCATGGCATGGTTGTGGAAGTGGTGGCTTGATATTTCCAATGATTTTCGAGAAGTGGTTCTGAGTAGTGTGTTTTTTTAGCTAGAGGTTTAACATCTATTTATGGTTGATGATATTCCATTTTATTTAGAGTCTGTATCATGTTGATTAGTAATCCTTAGGTGTTTATTTTTTATCTGGAAAGTGTTATCACTTTCTGGGGGCGGAAAGCTTTAATGGTGGGGAGAATTGTCACACTCGGTTTTTTTGTATTTGTTTTGATACGGTCCATTGTAAATCTCGATCATTTTCATGGGTATTTGGTGATATTAATCTGGATTTTTGAAGTTTCATATATGTCTAATCACCCTAATTTGGGTTCCCCATTGGTTGATTAGGAGTTTTTGAAGAAAGGGTGGTTAATTCAAGATTTGGGCCAACCGTGAGCCCATTTCCAGTTTTAAAAATAAAATTTGTTTCTTTTATGACTATATTTTTTTCATCATTTTTTACCGATTAATCTTTCCACTTGTCCTATACTAAAATATTAAAACATCCAAATCTTTTTTACCCCATATAAATTCATAAGAATGGTGAATTGGGGTTACTTATTTAGGTATTGGGACATCCAATGTGTCCATTTACTGTTTAAAAAAATTGTTTCTTTTATATATAATTACCTTTTTAATATATTTCGGTGATTAAACCTTCCCCTCAAATCCAATAACACTATCCTCACCCCCATTGTTGATTTACCCTCTTTGGAGCTCATATGAGTCATAGATTAGGGAGACATTTCTCACGCTACCTCAAATCGCACATAATTGATAAGGTCAATCGTTTTATACACAACTCATTAATTTAGTGCTCCTTTTCAAAAAAAATCTCTTCTTATACTGGTTCTTCCAGACCTTAGGAGACTCTCCAAGGGGTTTCATCCCATTCCATTTTCTCTAGGGGTGCATATATAATGGAATACGATGAGTTTTCTAGTGGTGAAGGTGAGATTCCATCTCTTTTATCCTCCCTCTTCTTCCTCCTTTAAATTTTTCTTGGTTTTATAAACTACCCTAGTAATGATCGGCCTAGGGTTCTGTTATAACATAGTTTTTGTTGGAATTTATATTCATTTAGGTCTGGTCTTCATATTTTTAGGGTTTACAAACCTGCGATGGGTGATTTCGGGTGTGCGTTTATGTTACGCCAAGGATTTGAGGTAGGATATCCCATGAACAACTCTTTATCATTTAGGTTTCATCATTTTAATTCTATTATAACGTCATTTATATGATATGTTATGTTGTGAAACATTGGTTCTAAATTTTTTGTGTGCAAATTTTATTTTATGACTTATTTTGTTAAAAATATAGTTGTTTTGGTATAAATGTTTACTCCTCTACTTAGATAAATTATTCCATGAGCTTTAAAACATGTTTTATGGTATTTTTTATATGTTTTAGTATCTTGGATAACATTATGGTATGAAAATGGTTTTTATACCTTTTTATGTGCTTAACAGAAGTTGTTATTTTTAAAGTGCATGCCATGTGATCAGTAAATTGCCCGGTTGGCTTTTATGTGTCTAGTGCAATTTAAAATTATTTGGCTGGATTAAAAAAACATTGGTAGAATGTAAATTTTTTTTTTGTCCTTTTATGGATTTCCAATTTGTATTTGGTTTTACAAATAAATGGGTATTTGTTTACAACTAGTTTTGGCCTGTGTTTTTGGAAAATGGCATGTTTCACATTCTTATGAAAATGGTTGTGTTTTGAATATGTAACCTGATGGTTTTATAGGATTTATGAATGTGGTTTGATTCTGTAAATGGTTTTTATACACCTCCTTAATAAAATTTAAATTCATAAATTTGTCAAATATTAGTTTTGAGAAAATTCAAAAGGCTCGTTTGGCCTTTCCTGAAAATGAAGAATGAGTGTCTTACTTGTATATACCAAGTTGTGCAGCTGGGATAGTTTTATGGTCCATGAAATGATTTTATTAAATTTTTTACGGATTCCAAATATTTTTTGGTATGGTTTTGATGTGTGTTTATAATTGAAATAGTTTTTTTGAATGAGTTTTATGTTCAAATCCTTAATACACTACTTGAAATTGTTTTACGAAAATATTTAGTGGTTTGTTGATTCGTGAAAGAAATATGAAGAACGTTTGTGGGATATTTGTGTGGTTATGGTTTGGGAATGGAATTTTTATGTGAAATGTGTATTTGATAATATGTGTACCTTTATTGAGCACTAAATGGAATCTCGGGTATCTAGGTGGGCGGACGTGTACTAGTATGCTAGTGATCCTGTGGGGTTTGGCCCCTGTTTTACATAGCAAGTTTGACGATGAAAACACTTACTAAAATATGATGATGATGATGGGGGACCACTAGTTTATGGGTATTCTCCCCACTAGTGGATCATTTTCAGGAGAATGGATATTTATTATGGTTACCTTCACCGAGATACGAGGTACCTAGGGCTCACAACTGACTAGTGACTAGGGGTGTTCCCGTGACTTGTGCTCATTGGATATTTTGTACTCACCATCACCATATGTTGTGTTTGGTTTGTAAATTCAGTACTGTGTGTGATTTATTTACAAGTTAAAACTCTTTAATGCATCCCTCTTGAAAGCTATTTTCATTTTGAAGTTGCACCGCTTTGAAAGTTGTTACTTGCATTCTTATTTATAAAACTTGCATGTTTTTGTCTGGTAATTTTTTTAACATGGGACCTCATTTGGAAGAAACAAATTTACATTTTTATTTAAAACATGATATTTATGTTTCTTTTATTTTAATGGATGTGCATTGGTAATAGAATATCGGGCTAACCTACTGAGTTTTAATACTCACGGCTATAGTCTTCCATTGTTTTCATCCCTTGTGCAGGTTTTAGCTTGAGTTAGATCACCTTGGGTGATGTGTGATAATTTTGTTGGAGAGTGACTAGAGGGGTCACATGGAGTTAGTTGGTTATCAGGTTTTCTCATTGGAGTTTTTTTCCTAGTTGTACTTTCAGTTTCTTGTACAAATAATGTTCGGTTCAATTTTTATATAAATGTATTTTGGGTTGTCCATTTCATTCCTATGTTTGTTTGATTGTTCATATATGGTCTAAATTGTTACCCTATGTACTCTATTGATGGCCTTGGTGCTTGTCGCCTTCCCGGGAGGATCGGGAATGCCTCTCGGGACTTTTCGTAGGATGGCATGGGTGACCGGTTCAGGGTCGACTAGGACTGGTTCGTGACAGATACGTCCACCGCCGCATCAACACTAGACTCCATGTACTAAAAACCACTATCATAACACTTAAAACTCTTACTATATAGAAAAGATCAGTGTCTTAGTTCTTCGGTAGAACCGAACTCCTCTGATACCACTTTGTCATAACCCATCCTTTGGGGTCCGTGTCGTCACTACCCCAATCACACCATCCATAGGCCAGGGGATGGCGACTAGCAACGAAAAGAATACTCCCTAAAATGCAAAGACATTGCCTTTAATTCAGAACAAACACACAGTCCAAGAACACAACAAGAAGAAACTATGAAGTAAACTACTATAGTAAAAGAGTGTTGAAAGTAAAAGGGGCCGGAATACAAGAACAACTGTAATGATATAAGTACAAATGAAAATAATATACAACTTAATGAAAAAAACAAAATAGCTACTAGGTTGTCCTCAGAGTTTCCTACCTGAAGGTTAGGTATAGATCACATCCTCAACACTCCACGTATGTCCGTCTCCTCCACGTCACATCACGCCAAATGGTCCACCTCCATGAACCATCAATTCCTAGATCCCTCATCCTCAATAAACGATGTACGTCGTATTCACTAGACACAACAAGTTTTGGATGAATCTAATGCAGGGTTGAGTATAATAATAATCAGTAGGGACCACAAGACCCCCGTAGGTCTCCTATAGTTCCACAAAGGAAAAACGACAAAGAAATACATCAACTCAACTTAGGTATATGCCTATATATACACCTATGTTATCAAGATATACTCATCTCATACATGTGGGAAGGACAAAAAATCGGTAACACCATGAAGGTAGAAGTACCACATAGGTAACACCACGAAGATAATACCATGAAGGTAAAAGTACCATACTGGTATCACCATGACAATAGTACCATGAAGGTAAAAAGTACCACATAGATATCATCACGAAGATAGTACCATGAAAGTACAAGTACCAAACTGGTATCACCACGAAGATAGTACCATAAAGGTAAAAGTACCACTCAGTTATCACCATGAAGATAGTACCATGAAGGTAAAAGTACCACATGGGTATAACCACGAATATAGCACCACTAAGGTAAAAGTACCACATAGGTATCACTACGAAGATAGTACCACGATGGTAAAAGTCCAACACATGTATCACCCCGAAGATAGTACCATGAGGGTAAAATTACTACATAGGTATCACCAAAAAGATAGTACCACAAAGGTAAAAGAACCACAAAGGTAAATGACTTAGTTCAAACAGAGACTCAAATCAAACCAGGTTTTCAGTGATGTATAGAAGTACCGATGATTAGTCGCGAAGCTAGATCATCTTATTCTGTCACGAGGCATTGCTGCTGCTTATTGACAGAGTCTGACCCTCACAGGATCGATAGGTATTAATCCCCGCAATGACCCACACAGGATCTGACCCACACATGATTTGTATGTTCTAACCCACAAAAGATCACTGAGTGCTGACCCACATAGGATCTAACCCACACAGGATCAGTATGCACTGACCCACACTGGATCGCTGAGTGCTGACTAACACAGGATCTGACCCACACAGTATCTGTATGCGCTGACCCACACAGGATTTCTGAGCGCTGAACCACACATGATCGATATGTACTAACCCCGCAATGAACCACATAAGATCTGTCCTAATGAGAGTAGATAGGTATCAAACCTCCATATTATCTGTCTCCAACCTCCGCCTCACTACGAGCCACTAGATTCCTCGCACCCGGTGCACTTGAGTTCTGTAGAATATCTCCTTCAAGATATCAGTCATACATCGACAGCCATGAATTCCCATGAAGAAGTATCCAAAAGATCTAACATGTTACTAGGGACCTAATGAAACCGATGGCATGTCAATCAGACTCCCTATCTTTTAGTTATTAGTGTTTCTGCTCCGAGGGCCCTGTTGGGATCATGGTTCAATCCAACCCTGCCATACTCCAAATTCATCCAAAACACAAGTGGATTATACCAAAAATGTATGTCTTGATCCTTGGATTCCAGTGCCACATATGGTTTGTCAAACTGATGCTCGTTTTTCAAGATATTTCCACAAAGGCGTATCTGGGTCTAGATGGGATCGAGTCCTGTCCGACCTAGCCCGGTTCGGGTCAACCCGACCCGGTTGGAATGGGTCGTGGTGTGACCAGCCTTCTGGATCATGGTCTAGCCTAGCCTGTGAAGGAGGAGGTCCATCCCAGCCTGCTAGGCAAAGCCCGACCCACGCTGGGCGCAGCTTGGTGGTGCGGCCCGCTAGGCACGACCTCATGGCCAGGCCCGCTAGGCGTAGTCGGATGGCGCAGCTCGATGGGACGGTCTGTGGTGCATCATGCGTTCGGGTGGACCACCGTGGTGGGGTCCACCCTAGCCGACGCTCAGGAGGGAGGTACCTTCCAGGTCACCCGAATGGCTAAAGGGTCATTCAGTTTTTGGAAGCCGGACCCGCCGGAGCGGGTCCGGCTCGGTGCGTCGTGGCCTGTCGGTTCACCGGTCAGTCATCCTCCTCCCAGTGGCACAACGAAGCTATTTTCTTTTGTGGTCAGTTGGGTGTCGACTTCCCTTCTTCCTCCGCCATGACCTAGTGGTTGTGGCCTCCTACTTCACCAGTGATGCGGATGCGCACCGCCGCTCTGCCACGCAGCTAGCTGGCGTGCCAGCCACGAACCTTCTCCACAGTGGCCAATGGGCCGCAGCCTCATTCTCATCTACTTGCAAGGTTGTTCACCTCCCTATCGACATACTGTCGGTAGGCTGTCGACCAAAGCCTTCTTCTGTGAGACATCTCGTCTTTGTTCCAAGCCCAAAAATTATGTCGTTCACATATTCATGATCCTCGGGACGAGGGCTCCTCATCCATATGTTGTACTCAACAACATTTTTTGTTTCCAGTGTCATTAAATATTTGGTGTTGAAGAATGAATGAAGAATGCACGAAGAACAAAAGATAAGAGGCAAGGTATATGTGCGAGATGATGGCCATGTTAGTTTGGCCATCGTCGTTGTGAATCCAGAATATGAAGAATTATCAATTAAATTCACTCATATAAAAAACAAACCCCTACCTCAATCATCTGTTAGAGATGTCAGGAGAAAGAAGATGAGGTCATTGAACGGGACTCCATAGTTCATCGCTCCCACTAACACGTTTCTGATATGTGCTCATGCATCTTCATCGTTCTTGTATGGGGGTGGTTCTTCATTGGATGATTCTCCAGCCCATTCCTCCTCTCCCTTTCACCAACGGGAATACAACCCACAAGAAGAGTTAATAAAATTACTCTTTATTAACAATTTGGTTTATTAATTCAAGATTAATCCTATTAAGTAAAGGGAAAGTGGTTACACATTTTGTGTAACTGGTAATTTAATTTCCAGCATTAAATGCCTAACCACCCATGTGTGGTCCCTGCCTTTATGATTCAAATGGGAGGTTTTAAAAATTAAATAAAAGTTAATTATTTTATTTTATTATTTGTCAATCCCTCCCAAAAAAATATGAAAAACTAACTCCTACCCTCAACTTTTTCCAGTTGAGGTAATGGTCACTATAAGAGAATATTGGCATATGAGTTCAACGGTGTCCTCATATTTCAATTCTGAGCACTAGTTCAAAAGTTACAAAACTCCGTTAATGTGTTTAGAGGATGTAACTAAAAAAATTTCGGAAAAATTATTAACAAGAACCCTCGACCCGTGACGGTCAAGGATAGTCTTTGCCTAAGTGAAAAACACCCAAATAACCCAACGATACTCTTGGATATCCAATCTGAGTTTCCATTTAAATGTCATGGATTTTTACAATAAAATAATTTTCACTATATTATTTTATATATAACCAAAAACTAACTTTCACTGGTGGCCCATGCTGGCCAATGTTAGTATATTCCTAAAGAAAGCATACCCACATGAGTTCAGTGGTTGTCTCATAGTTTTAATCTGAATTACCATTTGTGAGTTATAAGCATTTGAAAACTAAAATAACTTTATTTAATTATTTTATTTATGGTTATGCCAATTTTGGGTTTTCTCACATGAGACGCATGCCGACTAAACTTATGTCATGCCTAGGGTAAACCCTCCATCCTAAACGCAATGATACCCTCGTATTTCTGATCTAAAAAATCGTTTAAAAGATATTCCACCTTTTTAGGAAAACTTCTTATCTGCAGTAATAGAAGTTTAACAAAATGTTGACGGATCATTTCAGGCACTTCGGGAATCGGAATCATGTACCGTCAGATTTCACTATCTAAAAATAATTATATATAATTAAAAAAAGTTATACATAATTTCTGGGACATTACAGTTACATGGAACAAATCTTGAACATTATCCATATTTGGTGGAGGTGCATACTGATTGGACATTGCTCTTATGTGATCAACTATCTCAAAGGGGACAATGTACCTTGGTCTATACATCCCTTTCATTTCATACCGCATTTGTCTCTTCCAAGGTGATATTTTATGGAATTCATTTTCTCTAACATTGAACTCTGAATACCTTTTATGGTTTCCAACATAGATTTTTTTCAAACTATAAATACATTTGATTTGTTGTTTCAAGGAATGAACCTTATCTATCATCTCTATCACATGATCAAGTCCAAATATCATTCATTCACCAACTACATACCAACAGGTTAGAGTTCTACATCCCTTCATATATAAAGGTTCATATGTATACATCTTAATACTTTAGTGGAAATTGTTGTTGTATTAGAACACAAACAATGTCAGATGTTGATACCATCAACCATTAAATTAAATTGAGAGGAGTCTCAGAATTTCCTCGAGTGTTTGAATACTTATTTTGGATTGGAAATCAGTTTGGGGGTGATAGGCCATGCTGAAATTCATTTTAGTATTCAAATCATGTTTTACACTTCTCTAAAATTTAGATGTGAACCTTGTATCATAATCAGATATGATCAAGTGGTGTCCTCCTTTAAGCATAGCCACATCCTTCACATATAAATTTTTATGTTGTTTAAGAGAGAAATATTATCTAATAGCATTGAGGTGAGATATCATGGTCATTAGATTCACCAAAACTCATATCGCATTGATTCCATTGGTTTTTCTTAGGAGACTAGTTAAAATGTTCTCAGTGACATTATCCATTTTCCATGTTTGTATATTCAATGTTTTAATCATACCTTTGGACATCTATCACTCTACTTTAACATTCTATCACACCAAACATCTTGAGATATACTCTACAATCACTGTATTAATATTGTCCCACCAGAACTATTCTCAAAGATCATAGTACAATATAATACTTCATAGATGGATGGAGAAAAAATGAGCAATGTACATTATCTGATATCTTCTTATTTTTTTCATGTGATAATGGGACACAAATCCTATTTCCGAATAAATCACACCATCATCATTGATGCAGAATTCATGTATATTTTATTCAATTACTACTCTACCCTTCTTATATAGATCTAGATCATCCCTATGTGCCTTTGTGATCTTCTCTTGGACTGATGGATTGGAAATCATTTTGGAATGATAAGATTTATTACTTATTGTTATTATTTATTAATCCATCCTTTTCAT
This sequence comes from Viscum album, assembly GCA_963277665.1. NCBI lineage: Eukaryota > Viridiplantae > Streptophyta > Magnoliopsida > Santalales > Viscaceae > Viscum > Viscum album. Next base: position 1,706,169,207 of record OY728165.1, on the reverse strand, counting down.
TTCCATGAATATATGGTCTTTCTCAATCCACATCTTGGATTGAGCATCAGTGTTTTTTCTACTAAGATATTCAGGTACCTTTTTCCTTCAATGGATTTTAGTGAATAGTAAAACCACGGTCTTTGATTATCTCTAAACATATCATTTTATGCATGTGAGATCCTTTTATATAAATAAATACTTTAGGCTCTTGAGATATATATATATTATAGACTTCCCACTATAGAGGTAGTTCCCCAAAATATTTTGGGAAAAATTTATAACTTTTATATCCATATCATTTGTTAGAATGTTATCCACATGGATCATCTATAGAAGTGATTTGTATGCTATCAATTTTTCATTCTATATGAGTATACAACCCAATTTTTTTTAAAGCATCACTATATATCAAATATAACATTCCCCATATATTTGTAGTGTGTGAACTCGTATAGTGACTAGCCTTTTCTTGAGCTCCTTACAGCTTTACTCACATTCTTATATCAAGATTTACATTACCCCTTTCGGTGTTAACTAAATTAGTGTGTTATAAAATTATGAGAAGTCCTTAAAAATTCTTTCATAGAACCATGATAATCAAATATAACTACAGATCTTTGTTACAGTTGTTTTCAAGGTCCACTCTTTGATTGTATTTGTCTTAGAAGGGTCCATATATACTACTTTTCTAGTGATAACATTTTTAATGAATGATACTTCCACCCGAAAAAAACTCACATTTATTATAATTTTCATAGATTTTATCCTATTTCATGGTCATTATCATAGTATTCAAATTCTTATTGTTTTCCTCCCATATCATAGATTATATCATAATAATATCGATAAATACCACCATAATATTTTTGAGGTAAAATCAAAAGACTCAATTTATTAATTCCCAAAAAATGTCTGGAGAATTTTTGAGTCCAAATTGAATTCCAATAAACTCTTAGTTTACATACCTAATTATAATGTCAACTGTGGTAATAAATTCTTTCTTCACATTTAATTGGTGACATATTGACCAAATATCCCCCTTTGAGAAATACTTTTCCCCCACATAGTTGTTCAAAAAATTCATCTATCCTTGGAAGGGGATACATGTTCTTTACCATTATTTTATTGATATCACTATAATCAATGCAGAGGTGCATTGATCAATCCATATTCATGACAAAGAGGATAGGCACACCCCATGGTGAAGCACTCAGGCATCTGAAACCCTTTTCAATATTATGTTTTAAATGCTTCTTCAATTCATCCAACTCAACACTGGCCATTCTATAAGGTGTATTTGATATAGGTATAGATCTATGAATAAATTAAATTGAAAACTCATCCTCTATGACCGGTAAATTCCGTAAGGAACACATCAATGTAGTCTATCACAATGGGAATTTCTTTGATCAAGATTCTCTACATTGTCTCAATAATTTGAGCTATATATTATTTATCATAAGGTATTAATATCCACAATTTAGATGATAATTCATAGGTTATGAATAATATTAAAAAAATTGTGAAATATACATAAATGACATACTCAATATATGTTTCTTTCCTAATTCTTAGGAAATATGTTCTCATTATTCAATTGTGATATTTTATGCTTTAGAATAACATTTTATTTACAAAAAATTGTCTTTTATTTCTGAGATAAACAATTTTAACTAATTTATAGAACTTATAAAAATATTATTTTATGTAAATAATACCATTTTTTAAATCATTATATCAAAATTAAAATAGGGTTCTATTTTTGGATTTTCCTAAGAATATTTTTTTCATTAAAGGGTGAAAATATTATTTTTATTTTAGATTTTAAAATTATCCATTTAAATTTTTCAGTTAATTGAAAATAAAATTTATTCTATTCTATTATTATTAATTCAATTATGTTCATTGGAATCAGTTTAATTATTTAATTTGGTATTAAAAAAATTTTATACATAAAATTGGTTTTTTAAACAAATATTTTATTTTCATTTTGAATTTTTATTTCAAATTAAATTATTCCACATATTGAAATATATTTTGGAAAATTAATTAATCATTTAGAATCATTATGTACTAATTTTTTCTATGTTGTGCTCTTAGATTTGGCCAATAGTAATTGCAATAATGGTAATATTTATCACCTCGGTTAAAGGGGTATCAAGAAATATTATTTTAACCCAGGTGATAGGGCCATAATATTTAATATTAATTATTATTAGATGGATTAAATTTGAATCTTAAGAACTTTCACTATTCATTTATTTATTTAATGTGAATTGTTCTTTGAAAATGACCAATATAATATATAAATTATAAAATTTTACAGAATGTCACACTCTAAATATTAAGTATAAATTATGTGTCAACATAGGGACAAAAGAATGTTATGAGTAAATATAAATGTCTATTTTGTAATTAATGAAATTATATTTTGGTTTATAATTTATTTATAATTTGTAGTTATTATATAACAACCTTTAATTCTTATGCAATGTTGATTTAGTATTTATTCAATTAATTGAAAAAATTATATTAAAAATACTAAAAGATATATAATATGATTGATTTTTAGTTTTAAATAAATTTTATATATTAATATGAAATTTTCTTGATGCATAAATAAATTACATGTTAAATAAAACTTTATCATGATTTATTTTAATGTCCAATTAAATTGATACTATCAAAAATGACATTAACAATAAAATGTCCAAATAATATTTTATTAACTTTTAAAAAATAAATAAAATCATGAACATGGATAATGAGGGTAATTTATGTTTTAAAATGTAATTCCTTATCCATTTAAGATTTTATAGATATGTAATATGTAATATTAAAACCAACTAAGAGTGAAAAATATATTATATCGATTAATGAAAAAATAGGTTAACTAAGGGGTTAAAAAATATATGGATTTAAAAGCCACTAAAATATGTAAACATTTGCTTAGATTATGGAATTACAACCCTATAATACCTTATGGTTGATTACCATTCAATTTGGATGTATTTTTTGGATAATAACAATAATATAAATTAATATTTATAAAATTTTAAAAGTACCCCTCACTAAAATTATCAAAGGCCACGACCCCTTAAAATCATTACAAGACATTTAATCTTCTAGATTGACAAGATCCTATAAATGTTTTTATCAATTTCCTAATCCACATTCTTGAGGTGATGTTAATTCAAAAATTCCATTCATATGAACCTTAAGGGGATATTTAAAGGTATTCATTCAAAAGAGGGGCTATCACATTAACCAATAACAATAATTTATGTATTTCGTACCATATTTAAATAAATGTAATTTATCCTAAAATAATAAAATTTTAATACTAATTATAATGAAATGTTATTAAGATTTTGAAATCACAATTATCGACCCTATTTTCCTTCAAAATGGGATGTGACATCGTCGGTTGTGTATACACACAACCTATCATATCCACATTTAAATACAATTTATTTTACACTACCATATATAATGGATTATTTTTGTGATGGGTTTTATATTTTCACCTAAACATTATGAAATAATTATTCCTTTTAAAAAATAATATCACATCTACCATCTTACCTTCAAAACCATTAGAATCTGATTATGTCACTCGTACAAACAAGTTAACTACCACCTCCACAATGTGATGTGATTTTTTCCATTTTAATTCGATTATATTAAAGAGGTATTTGATTAATACTTATGATTTATCTAATATTATAATTATTATGAAACAAAAATGTAACATTTATCTTTTCCCACGCATTTAGTCATGAAAAGTGTGTTCATGAATACGTATAGCATGTCGTCTCGATGATCGGTGCAATTTATTTTTCTATTTATAATATTTACATATTAATATATATATATATATATATAATTAAAATAATGGATAATTATATAATTATTAAAATCTTGGAGATGATGCAACCATGATTAATGTATAAGGACTGAAGCTACCAAATAAAAAAATACGAAAAACAAATTAGTTATTACCCAAAATATTCGTTTTAAAAAAAATTATATAAAAGGGTGATATAAGATTATTACTAAGACATATATGATATAAAATTTATTTTTGAACCCATGGAATAAATTTATACTAAATCTATATATATTAAAAATGAGTTTTAGTCACCTGCAAATGAAATCAAACCTGAGGAAAGGGTTTCTCATCTAACATTCAATTCCATGGGACACGTGACATATTATAGAATTATTTTTTTGTCACGATACAAACCACCAGGGCCCGATCCATGAATAACCCAAGTACACATCCCATTTTTTGGGGAAGGAGATCAACACTGAGTAGGCATATCACAAACGCGGGAGACCATATTTTAAACTATTCGAAGGAATGAACCCACATACATCTCCATGTTATAGTTAAGATATAAAAATTTTGGAAATGAAATTTGACGAATATATCTATCACAAATTTTGAGTATGGAAAAATTACTATAAATAAAAAATAGAAAAAATAAAATCCCACTAAAATGTGTCAAATTATCCAACCTTCTCAGAAGGAGGGGACCACTATCAGATACAACCACATAAACACACCTCATCCTGTCTAGAACACTATGATCCACCTGCTTTGGGTACACCTAAAAATCCATTTAAAGGATGCTAATTTTCAAAAAGAACAACATGTATCGAAAATAACACACATGGATGAGTATATTTATAACTTGTAGGTACCCTAAATACCCAAACTAATAAGCAACAAAATGACATCAAACTACCAGCTTCACTCATGCTATAGGGAACCCAAGTAAGAGAGAAACTACATCCTAACCACTCTTCATCTATACATGACTATTCATCCACTTAAAAATGTTAATTAAATAATGATATGTATGGAATAACAAGGAATACTATAATCATTGAGATATAGTCATCTCAAACTCCTAGTCTCGTGACATCACAAAATCATAGACTTAAAAAATATTATACTCAAGGATCTAAGGTAATTGTCATATATAATAACTCATTCCATGATCCCTACCATCATAGGTGTCAGTCATCTGAGAGAACATGATCCATAAAAATCAACTATTTGATCCCTTATGGCTCATGTGAGAGACTATGCCACATCAGGAATAACTATATGGGTACAACTTGAGTGTGAAGGACCAGATGTCCGGTCACATCTCTCTTGCACACTGTGCAATCCCATAAGATCCCAAGTAGAGAGGTTCAACCCTCTCCACTACATATTGTCCAAGGAGAATTCCTCTAGACCATGAACAAAATGCATTCTCTCAAACATGAGTGTCTCGAACCTCATGAATTCCCCAAATCATAAGGGGAACTATCTACTAATAATTCCATGAAACCCACATAGAACTCATAGGTAGAGGTTAATTCCAGACCACTTTAAGGGAGAAAAAACTCATATCCAGGTGTCGAGAAAAAAAGGGTTCAGATCCTCTAAACTATGCTCCTCACCTAAGGGGACTTTTACTCCAATGGGGGACCCTCTTCACTTCTATAATTGAATATGGGTGGTACCACTCTATATATATATAAGACCTACATCTTTTTTATAGGGGATGAAATTATCTACCTGTTTGATCAAAATATGGGACCCGCACCATGACATGACTTTGGAGTTCCAATCTAATAATAGATCTCTCACACCCTGATGATAAGGCATTATAGACTCCATCATATCATTTCCTACTAAGTACTCATTCCCTAGAGGGTTAAGTAGTAGAAAACCCATGGATACAATACCCAAACCCTAGTATGTTAGGGGTGTATTATCTCTATCTACCAAACATGCATAGAGGACCCAAACCCCCCTGCCACATGGGAGTAAGGAATCCTTTGATATAGGACCCACAACCTGATACATCAAGGGATTTCCAACTATATACAAAAAAGGAATATTGTGGAAATATTCTCTGATATGATAGGGGATATCTATATCTATATTGATAAAAGATTTGGGGAACCCTCACCCTAATATGACATGGGAGTATCAGACCATAGATAACTACCGCATATTTAAATAACACACTCCCACTATGGTGGAGTTCTATTTCAACTAGTTCAACTAGTAAGGGAAATAAGAGACTTATTATGATGAAGAGTACCCGTCCTAGATTCTATATGGAAAAACAAACTATTTTGCGTCATTGGTAAACCATCGTTGAATGGTACATCATGCTCATTACACATCACAATATATCACAACCCCAGGTAGGGGACCCATGCCCTAGTAGTAAGGGGGTAATGATATATTATCTTAACGATTCTTGGGGACCAACATCCTATGGTGACATATAAGGTTACTGACCCTAATATGTCTCCCATGATTTACCTTGACCATATCACTACCACCAATGGTGTAGAAACATGCTAAAATCACACAACATCATATCCCTAAATCCATCATGTTGGAATATATTGTGTATTATATCGGAAATTGGTCATGATAGCCTAGTATATTTCTTCAATATGATTCTTGAAGAAGAATTTATAATATGTGAATGTATCCAAGAAGTCTACATAATTTATACTCTAGTCAACACAGTGTCTGACCACATATACACTTGGCAGTGAGCTCCATCGCATGACCTGACTATCTATGTGTTCTAACATGGATTTTACATGGAGTGCACAATGTTTCTAACCTCACCAAGGCCTTAGATATTTTTCATTCCCACATGGATCGTCCAGCCATGTGTCCAATATGGAATTTACTACATGTACACATAATTTCATAGCTAATCGGACTGAATTACATGTTTATAGTCTATTACCTTGTCTGACACATCATAAAAATGTATTATTTACATGTACTACAACATGGATGTATCCCTTAACATGGATTCCCTAGACATGTCCTTCTAATACTTGATCTAGGATCTCTACATAGATTGTGTTCCCCAAGGTGCATCTTTATAGAATGAAAAGAATGCACAGTGTGTTCCATTTATAAAAAACATCATGTAATCAATAATTAATAATGGGAATTCCCTTGTACCCACCCAAAACTACCTAGATCCCATTGAAACAAAAAATTCTACCCCTAGGGATCACCAGAAGTCATACATCGGAAATAAAACCTTAAAACCAAACATCAGGGGTATTTATATGTAGACCTCATAAATATACCTTTTTCATGGAGAAAAGATGAAAATTTGGGTTGAAAACTATGCTCAAGATCTACTTCAACTTGATCCGGTGGTGATAGAAGTCAAAAGTAGGGATTGATATCACATACTCTCCTTGGTTCGGCCTCATGTTTTCTATCCTTAAATATTGTGCCCCTCTCCTAATGTGTGTGAGAACCATGTTGAGGGTGATAAATTTGTATTATTTGAATTTCATTAATTTAAGAAACCTCTTTCAAATACCCAGCCAACATTCCTTCAAATGAGCACCTATCATCGATATTTTTTATATCATTCCTAGGGTAAACCCCATGTTCTAATCCCAATGACGGGATCATATTTAAAATTTGAAACTCTAATCTAGTATTATTCCATTTTTATAAATAAACTAGATGAGCGTGATAAAATATAATTTATTGGGTCGCCTCAATGAGGCTCTCTGAGCCCCAGATTCCAACACTGAGATAGTTTAATTCTTTGAAATATTCTTAGAAATATTCCAAATTCTAACATGGTTAAAACCTGAGTTGCTACATTATCCTAACATTATGGATATTAGTCTAATAAAAAATTCCTTGGAATAACGAGGAAATATGATCTATTTACAAGAACTCCCACTATAGTGATCTCACTGGTGGGTTCTCGTACATTCTACAAACACAAACTCTAGTTAACCTCGCCTTCTATCATGAAAACATGTGGGAATATTTCTCCACATATATGAAAGGTATAAAAAACTATGCAGTCAACCTAACTAAATTCATATAGTATAGAGGTAAAAAACAGTACCAACCTACCATAGATACCAAAGAACATCACAATGATTCCCAAGTTCACACAATGGTTCTTACTATGAAATATGTATGCAAACCACCAACTGCACCACACTAGTAGGAAACCGAAAGATCCCAACAACCGACCACTCCCAAAACATAGAAGAAAAAGGATTTCATCATCCACACCTCAAAACCATATTCTTTTAGTGGCACTAAATTTCCCACACAATTGATTATTACATCATAATAATGTTTTTTTGGTGAAGAATCCCTCTTTCTTATGAATTTGAAGTTACATTAAGCAAAACCAACACATGAATATACCTATATCATGTATCACCCTAGTTAAAGCTGAAGTAAGAATCATAAATAATTGAGTACCTCACCATATTTTCCAACTATACTACTAAAAAAGTATAAAGGATACATATCATACCTCTATTCATCCATAGAGCCTCTAGGTTATAGGCCTTTGTGATGTGAATTTATCATATCCCTTGTTCTCAAGATCCATGATCCAAAAAAAATCCACCATGGGCTGGTGGTGGTGGTGGAAACATATAAAACCTTCTTCCACCTCCCACATACCTCCCTGCTCATTCGCTACATCCGCCACCATGGAAATCTAAATTCTCCAAAAGATGACTATATTAAAAAGGTCAATTGAATATATCCCTATTAGTATAATGGATGGTATACTATCTCGGGAAGATGTCATAATCTTTCAAAATTATAACACAACAACTTTTGTGTCTAAAATGGTCCCCAACACTACTTAAGATCTATAAACATATATGTCTATGATTAGGAATGGGTTTTCCTTTTATGTTTTAGTCCTATCAGATGATGTCTGTTAGCTATTGTAGAATAATCATACCCATAATCATCTCTACCATCTCCATCATCCAAAACCTCCTTCTAGAGGCTCTCGATTAGTATATATCACTCCAGTATCACCACATAAGAGGTAAGTCACATGGTGACCACAAATTATTAGATGTCTCTATGTTGGCCTTCGAAAATAGTTCATGTTCTAATGAATTTATCCAATACCATATACAACGACTATCATGAATGGTATGTAATCCTCACTGAGTACTCTTCTATAGACATGTTACAATGATGATGTTGTAGATGATCCTACATACACACCAATTGCATAGTGTATGGATAAAACTATTTGATTAAGAGTTTCTCAGACTTTGTCCAAGATATCATCGTACCATAATGGGTTAGAGTAATCAGACACCACTATTGTCATGCCAAACCCTACAGAATTCTCAACTATAAGACAATGATATAATCAAGTGGTGTATTCACAATGTGGAAAACTTTTGTCAATTCTGAAATATAGTCATCATCTAAATGGGGTTCTAACTCACCTTGATACTCTACAGGTCTCTACCTTAGGAAATCGTGCAACACGCTCATCATGAATGCATCTTTGACCTAAATTACCAGGAAAATATGATGCTCAACGGCTAGTGGATAATCTATCAGATCACCTAGAGGTACCACATCTTGAATATTTCCTTACACTGGTTCCTCACTACAAGATAGATCCTGAAATTGACCCGGTGGAGGAATCATGTCTAGTTATCATTGTGGAGGAATCCTATAATATAATCAAGATGGACCATAGTGAAAGATATTATTTAAGGATATTACTAAAGAAGGACAGGGAACCCACAACACATTCCCATATAATGTATGTAATTGTTTTTCCATTTTCCAAGTTCATAAATCTATTCAATAAACAATAAGGTTATTAGAATTATAATGAATCGATATGTCAGCTAGCACAGTAGCACTAGAGTCCCTGGCCTAAATCCAAACTAAAAACACTACCAAATAATCTTTATAAATCTAATATCATGTTCAAGGATAGAATACCAAAGTTATAAGGAAGGATTTCCTCTGATACCACTCTATCAGGAATTTGCCAAATTAGGCCTGGTCCACTACTACCTTAATCCCAATACTAATAGTCAAGGGACTTGAGACCAGTGATGAGTAGACATATCACACACATGGGAGGCCTTAGACTATTTTACCTTTATTCATGCACTCATAAACAAATCCATGAAATAATTTTGATATAATAAACCTGAAATAAAAAATTTATTCATACATTAATCTCACAATCAGAGTACATCATAAGTACTATAAATTCTAAATAGGAAAAAATATAAGAAAAATGCGTGAAAGCATCAAACCTACATAAAAGTTGGGGACCAATATCAAAATCAACCACTAGAACACACCATAGTCTTTCTATCTCTCAATGATCTACCTACTACGAGTACTCCTATGACACAATCTAATGGTCTTCCATCAGTACACGACATGACATGTGTGGGAATATACTATGTTGGTGTCTATAAAAAAATACCCAGATGGAGCCCTAAAAACCCAAAATAAAAATGGGGTAAGTAAAATGAAATATTCTTCTTGAATCAACATTGAGGGAACCAAAGAAAGATAGAAACTTATTCTTAACAAATCTGTTTCTATACCAAATAAGTCAACTCCATTAACTTTTTGAGTCAATCAAGATATGTGAAAAATATCCATGGAATACCATAATCACCTAGATATACTTGTCTTAGACTCCATGTCTCATGAGGTCTCAACAACATAACTATCCATATGATTCTACTCAGTGATCTATGGTAATGAATGTCCCATGAAACACTGTCTATGATCCCTTACATCCAAGATGGTACTCATATAATAAACTACTCTCCATAAAAAACTAATCATACATCTCTAATGGCTCATTGGAGAGACTATACCCCATTTGGAATTGATCTCTAGGTCTAATTAGAGTTCCCATCACCCGAGGTCCAATAACCATTGACTTATGACCTGCCAAATCTCATAAGATCCGGGGTGGGGAGTCTTTCTAATCACATGTACACAAAATTAAGGGAGAACATCTCTAGACCATGTAGTATGTTCAATCTATCTAAAGAGAGAGACACGCACATCAATTACTCCCCATATCTGAGGGAGTACTATCTCTTAATTATTGTAGGAGACCCCAAAAAACCCACATGGAGAGGCCCTCACCTCACCACATTGAGGAAGAAGTATCTCCTAAAAAGTTTTCATTCATTTCATATGTAGGGGACTTTATCTCGCAACTTTCCTCCATTGTCAAGGGAGATCCAACTCCTATAGGGGACCCTCTCCGATCACCTCTTCAAATATGGAGGAGTACCAAACCATAGATAGAGAACAAATGATCTAGGAATAGGGGATAATTTATCTACCATTATAATCATAAGGGGGGACACAAAACATAACATAAAGTGGTAGTACTAACCCTATAACACCTAGAAAACTTGGGAGTAATAACTCTACCTTTTCATCTTCTAAGGAGGATCCATGCCCTGGTGTGTCTGGGGACTACCAACTCATTGGATAGAGGACCCAAACCCTAGTATGTCAAGGGAGTAAAATCTATATTTACCCATAGTGTATGTAGGACCCTCTCCCTATGACACAAGGCAGTAATAACATAGTGGATATAATAATTTTTCATAGTTATATCATGGTGTTAAAAACTTTATCTGAAAAATTTATATGGATGGTCGTGTCCTAATATGATTGATGAGCTCCATTCCCATCTACAAATATTATATAGGTGCATGGACACTAATCTGATTGTGGAGTACCAACCCTAAGAGAAATAAAATATAAGTTCAAGACTCATGATAATTATGGTAGAGTTTCATCTCTACCAGTTTGATAGGTAATTTAATCAAAATACCTTGTATGATATGGGAGTACTAATCCCAATGTCTCTCTGGTACTAAAAACCAATATTCACCATCGTTCATGCATCAGTGAAATGGGAGATTCATTCATCATGCCTCACATTAAAACCCTAACCTGGTTTGTGGAACCACTCCTCAGTACATGAGGAGTACCTCTCTCTCATCATAGGGATTCTAGGGGACCTGAATACTAAGTCCACATGTGAGGATACCAATCTATAAATATCTCCAATGATATGACATTACTACTACCCAAGCACTGCTACATTAGTGATGTGCTAGAATCATGCCATGTTGTATCTCTAAATCCACCAATGAAGATACCATCACATTCTACATGGAAAACATATTATTCTAGACTAGTTGTATGAACAAATATGAATCTCAGTGTGGGAGATGCGCTTGGTGGAAGTCTCTAAGAAGTTTTTATAGCAAGTACTAGGGTCAACACTGCATGTGACCCATTACAAACAACCTGTCATGTCCTCTTTCAGATGACATAGAAAGAGATGTTATAATATATGGTGTGTATATGGTTTACTCTATGTTTCTCCCCTCACCCAGGCCCTAGATATGTCCTTTTCCTACACAACTTAGCGAGACGTGTCTCTAACATATCATGTACCCCCATTACATGGTTTTTCATGGATATATACCCTCTAGGCCATGTTATAATCCAATTTCTATGTCTATAACCATGTGACTAGGAACTATGGATGTTTACTACTACCCTACCTTATTAGTTGACAAAGTTTCCCTGGAAATTTACCTCAACCACACGACTTGGGATCACTACATTTTATGTAACCCCTATACACAGTGTGTATTCCCAAAAATTCATCTTCCCTTAATCGGAAGAACACATGACATGAATCATTGTAACTATATGCCAAGTGTTTGCTAATTCTGAATGGGAATACCCAATGAGCCACCCAAAACTCACCTGTTTCCACAGAAACACACAAAACAACCCCTAGGAGATCACTAGTTGTGGTAATAGTTCTATAAAACAATAAAAAAATTAATCAATGAGAGATGGTCATAATGATCATATATGTTACTACCTCATTGGGAAACAAGGAATATTTTGGATCAAAATAATACACAGGAGATGATGCAGCTAAATCTGATGACATTCAGTGTAAAAAATAGGGATTGATAGAACCTAATATCCTCATTTCGGCCTCATGTAATTTTTCACGAAAGGGAATCCTACTATCCTACTTTTTATCGGAATTAAATTGGGGGATATTAAATAAATTTATTTAATTTAATTAAACTTTATCTGCCCCCCCCCCTCTAAAATTTCCTCAATAAAGTAGTTGACATAGAAAAATTTAATTCCACACATAGGGTAGACAACTTATTCTGAACTCAACCACAATCTCATAATTCTAATATAAGACCCCGATTTGGAGTTATTCAGCATTAAAAATGAATATGTGTAAAAGGGATAAAATATATTTAATATTTTTTTATCACCACACCATCTCTCTTGAGACCTCATGTTCTCATTCTGACTTGGTGACTTGCTTAAAAAAATTTCCTTGAAATATTCCTAAGTCTTACACATCCAAACCTGAGTCACTACAGGTTTCGTGTATATTATATCCATTTGTTATTTTATTTATCCTAAATATCATTATATTTAGGGTATTTAATGTTTTCTTTGATGTTATTTATATCATTGGGGTATGATCCAAAATATACAAAAGTGGTAAGAGTTTATTTCACAATATAATCATTATTCAAGATTATTTATATTGAAGTCACATATGGGGGAATTGTTTTATATTTTAATCATATACCTAATATATTTTATTATAAGATATATATTCATGAACCTATCATAAAACAGTACCACTTTTATCTATTTGGTAGTTAATATAATTATGCTATTTTTTTAAAGAAAAGTGGATTTTATTTATCCCTTTAAGAAAAAAAAATTTATCTTTCATATCCATGTTTTCAAAAAATATTTTCAATATTATTTTATAATTAACCAATTATATTTAAAATTAATTTTTAGCACTTTTTTAATTTTTATCAAATTTTTTAAGAGGAATACTCTTCACATTTTTCTGACTATGTACTTTTTCAATGATTTCCAAAAAAGAGAGATTAAAATGTTTTTAACTTATACGACATGAATGGAATTTCCCATTATCATGAAAAATCAATGATTTGATAATAACATTATATGATTTAATTTTTTTTTCAAATAAATTTCTTTATTTTAAAAATATTAGGTTTTCATATTTAAAAAATGAATAGTTTTTAAAGAAAATGTTTATTTTTCTCCCTCTATATTATATTAATATAATTAACATATTTTCATCTACGCAGAGATCCAATTTTAAATATTGTGATTAGGATGTAATCTAGTGATACTATTATCTATATTTCATTCTACATTTTATGGTATGTTTGAAATGTGAATTTATTGACATTTCATATGACTAGTTCTTCCAATACGGTTAGTTGCTGATTTTTTATTTCATAATTATTTATTTATATTGTTTATTCCAATGGAGAATGTATTGTATATAGTAAGTGATGGAGGAGTCCCTCTATATCCCATCAGTGTGTCAGTAGGTTTAATGAGACAATATTAATGGATTTTTTTATAAGACCATTTTTATTTATTTTTGGATGTCTTGTATACATTCTTGATTATTTTTTCAGATGTCTATCCCAATGACTTGATGGTATACTTCAGATGTTTTAAATTAATCATTCACAAATTATGAAATAACTTATTGATTTTTATTCCATTATTCATATTTTATGATATTAATGGATGAGTTTCTAGTTTATGTGATTATATATATTTTAATTTTTTACCTTCATTTATTCTTTTCGTACAGTTCATGCCTTATCAGATAGCATTGTGTGAGTACCCTCACTAAGCATCTAATCTCACACAATTATAGTTTTCTTTTCTCAAGGATTCGAATATGGGTATTATGAACAACGTTGAAGATGATATAATTATTTTATGATAAGTATTTTATATTTCCATTGTAATATGATAATAATGTTTTTATCTAGTTCTTAAAGGCTACTAAACAATTCGGTTAATTGATATTTGATTACTAGTATCAAATGTCAATGTAAATACATAACTACATTCTCTGGGATACTAGATTGGTGGTATTTATATAATTATTGTTACAAAACATAGTCACCATTATTATTGTTTGAGGACTCCCTTTTTGTTATAGTATTCTTAGTACTTGGTGGCTCTAGTGCTTTCACCTTGTTTATCAAAAACTAATTTTTTCAAGGTAAAAATTTTATATACATTATACTTATATGACTATTAATTTTATATTATTTGAAAAATTCTTCAGTTTCCTTATTCTTATCCCTTTTAGGAAACAACCCATGAAATAAAATTAAATATCATTTATTTCATTCACTAAACCTATCTAGTTATTCCTATCGTATATTCATCATTCACTTTGTCATATATTACATCTATCAAAAATAATTTTCTATTTTTATTCTCAATTGTTCATGGTGTGTAATTTTCATAAAAAAATACTAGCATAATGATTTTTATGACATAATTTTTGAGTTTGTATCATTTACTTATTAGGGAGTAGATTTCCGTACACTATTATTCTATTTACTCCTAAAGAAACACTATATATCTATTCTCACAAGCATTATTTTCATTTTTATTATTACCTATATATAATAACATTAATTTCTCATAGTTAGAACATATCATAATTTTTTATTAGTATGCACACATTTGTTAATAAATTTGACATAGTGTCCAAGAGTTTCAAAACACTTCTTATAAGACAAATTCTACTTCATAAATTATGGTTACTAAAATTCTTCTCTGATTCCACTAAGGAAATGCCTTTCATCACATTTAAATTTTGAAATATTATGAAAAAATTCATTTTATTTTTTTTAAATTCTTCAGATTATATAATTTTGAACAATTTGATTCATGTTTAAAATAAAATTATATAAAATTATCAATGGGAAATACATTGATAAACCAATGAATGATTCAATTATGGATTTGCGAAACTATACGAAGATAAAATCACAAAACAAATATCAAAATAGTAGTTTATCACTATAAATTCAACATATTGTTATATCAAGAAAAACAATTACTGATAAATTTTCCTTGAAATTGATGTTACATTTGTCCATGTTGAATTAGCTACATTTTGAATTACATTTCTACAAATCTATTAGTTGATTTTATTATTCATATAAATATGTTTTTATACTATATAGGGTCATTATAAATGAAATAAATTTATAAAAATAATTTTTGGAGGAATTTATTCTTTCAACTATTTGGGATCTTTCTGTATGTGTTTATTTAGAATTTTTCCACTTCCATCCACGTTCATGAAAATTTAAAATTTGATTATTATTCTCAACCAATTATAATAAAAATAAATCATCCCATATAATTTTTACAATTCCAATTTAATCTCCATGAATATTTTCAATATTATCATATGAAATTTAATGATATTTCGACCTTTGATCCTTAAATTATAGTTGACAAACATGGAAATTTATTGAAATTTTATGTGGTTTCATAAATACATGGATCACTTTAGAAATAAAATTATCACTTGATACATTATTCAAAATATACACTTGTAATTATTTATCAATCAATTTAAACCACTTATTACACAATGATATAGATTGATAAAATTTATAGATTCTTTAATAATTTATCTTCTATTTGATCAACACCAAATAATGCTATTAATTTTCATCATATATCAAATTGATGTATGAAAATAAATTTTTTATAAAATCTATATAATAAATTTCAAAATAATTATTAACATCATAATTAATACCAATACATGATTTATTAAACATCAATACATCACAAATTACACTTTATTTTTCACTATAAATATTCTTAATATATTTATACAAATAACCACATTGATAAAAATAAATTACTTATGATTTGTAATTATCCATTGAGATTTTTCAAAGTCTCAATACATCTATTTTCTTCATATTTTTCATTTCCTTCAATGTAACATTCATATTTACAACAATATGAATAAATATTTTAATAATATGCTCTTATAAAAAAACTACATGTGTTCACATTATATCAATATGATAATAATTACTTCTAATCAAAAATGACTCCAATAAAATGGACTGTTGTTTTCCAAAAGACAAATTGATGTTCTTTTCGAGGTGGTATAGTCTACTGATACAGAATGAATCTGGTGTGACTAGTTATTTATGAAAATCTAATTACTCCTGTATATTTTTAAAATATCTAGTACGTGAAACACTACTGTCAAATAGAAAATTTCCTTTTATTTATTAATTATAAAACAGAAAATACTAAATTCAATATATAATGTAATTTAAATTGTAACCCGTATAGTTTTCAAAAGGATTATTCCGATTGAGGGAAAACTAATCTTTATTTGTTTCGTAAATTTAAAAAAATTTGATTTCCCACTATATATGAATATGGTTACAATGCATATCATCAAAAATATATAGTGTATATCAAACTTACACAACATCACAATGTGCTTTATAGTATCTCACTAGATCCAAAGAAACTAATTAATGGTTACAAAACATTTTTCAACTTTGTGATATAGACTTCTTATTGAAAATTGATGTATCTAAATCAAAATGATCTACTTTTCTTACTCAATATATTCTTCTTCTACATTTTGATCATGAATAAAGGTATAATTATTTTCTATCTCTTCATATTTACAATGAAAATATCCTTTTGAAAATAGTATTTACTTCCCTTACTAAATATCAAAATGACTGAATTCTATATATAATGAAGACATCACAATGTATTAATCCTTGATATTTTAATGGTTATTTTATATAGATGATAAAAATTATTATTATGGTCAACAATTTTCTCTAAATTCATATCATTTTTGAATTTCTTTACTCAAATCACTCATCAAGGATTTGAATTAGGAAGGGTTGATAAGATAATTCTCAAGAACATAGTCCTTCCTAAACACTTATTTTATCTAACTGAAATTATATATTAATATTACAAAATACTTATTATTAATGTATTGGTGTTAGTACTAGATTCTATTTTTTCGTAAATCCTCTTTAATGAACCATATCATCTTGATAAAAATTACAAAATCTTATTTTTTTTCCTTGATAAATGAGAATTCTTCATCATTTGTAAAGTATTTAGTTTTCATTCCCACTCCTTAGGTTCTCAGAGTCAACTTTATTCTTCTATAAAATTAAATTACTAAATTTATATAATATATTATTATATTAAATTTAAAAAATCATTAAAAATATATAAGTGATGATATCCAATAATTTCAATTAATGACTTTATTTATGTTTACCCCGATGATCAGAATTATTATAATTTTTATCAACTACATCTCTCCACTTATTTTCATGGAACACCCACTTCTCATTACCAACTCATTTTATCATTTATGATCATTTAATGAAGTAATTATTCCATTTGTATAGGTAAACATCTCTTATAATTAATTCCAAAAATAATCTATTAATTAATCAATCTCCATTATTATATTAAAATCATAGAGGAATTCATTTTTTACAGAATGTGACTTATTTTTGTGTTATATCAACTCCACAAATTTAAAAACTCAAATTAATAGGTTATTACTATATTTCACTTCATGTAATGGATTATTTCATCATGGAATAATATTTTAATACTCACCATAAATATATAATTCTCATATTTCATCACCACATGATCTTCTTCTTCTTAGTGTGAAAATTATCTTCTTAATTCTTCATGATAAATCATAATTCTATTTCTGATATTTTAATCAATTAAACACATTATAAGATATTACATAATTAATATCAAAAGAAAATTTATTATAAAATTTCATAAATATTTTCTCCCTTAGAAAACTCGTTAAATTCACACTCTATTATACTATTTATTTTATATCATTTGTCGTCTAAATATAGTGAGTCCCTTTTCCTTTTCCAAATAGTTAAAAATAAGAAATTATTAATAAGTCTAATAATTTATTATTAGATCTATAAAATCATATGAATTTTTACCTTTTTAATACTAAGATTGATATATAATAATCTTAAATGAATCTTATTATTTATATATACTCACCATCAATTTCCAATTTTATCATCAAATCATACTTCGTAAAAGTAAATGAATCTTATGGAATTTATATGAATATTATGTAATCATCCCAAATAATAATGAAATTATAGTTACAATTAGTATGTTATAATTAATATTTCTCAAAGCCTATATTTACCATATGAGATTAATATTAACCATTTATATTTATAGTGAATCTTTTGAATTTCATTTGGCCCTAATGAATATGCCAAATATTTTCTTACAAATATTAATATCAATATTATAAATCTATATGGGACTCTTTCCTATGAATAATTATCACATAGAATACTCTTATGTGTTATATCAGTGAAACGTATTTTCCGTAATTAATCTCTAATATATTTCTAAATTTTTCACCTAGATGACTCTTACAAAGATAATTACTTTTTTCGATTTATAATATTTATATTATAATCCTTTAAATACTACTAGAAAAATTTAATTTCTAATTATGAATTGTTAATCTATGAAAACACTTTAAATAACTATGATAAATACTATATTAGTAAAAAATATATTCATAATAAATTTCTAATGAACTGAATTGATTAATTACTCAATTCCCACTACAGTATCATTTTCAGCTTCATATTTTACATATAAAATCTTTATTCAAGTTATATACATAAATATATATAATAAAATTAATTTTTAAGAGTAATATAATGGGGATTAATTCAAATAGATATATTTTTAGCCATTTATTAATTTCTCCTCAAACAATACCAATAATCCAAATCTCTATCCACTCTTCAAAACTATAATATAAAATAAAAAAAATATCAATAACATGTATCATTGATTCATTATAGTAAATATATTCCAATCATATAATACTTAGGATAACCCATGAATTACAATGTTGAATCTTCATGCACATCATTGGGATATCACTATACAACCCAAATACCACATACATTGACTTCCCTTTACATAAATATTTTGATAAAAAACAACCTCATCCTACTTAATTCAACTATGTTTTTATATTTATGAATTTTTTGTTCAATTATATTTGGTTAACAATATAGTATTCCAAGATCAACATATGATTGAGATAATTTTATTTAAGGGTTTTGTAATATTTCATTTCCAAATTTTCATTTTAGAGTGGTTATGAACAATACAAGATCCTAGTGTTTCATTTTAGTATAATATTTTCTTATTTTTCCTCCATGTAATCGTTGATTAATGTATTAAAGAAACTAATTTATAACATTTTGGTGGCACCTATTAATGATATTATGTTTTATTAACAATATCTTTTTTGGATAAACATTTTATGTTTTACCTATAAAGTGTAAAGTCCTGATGCCTTCTTAAAAAAAGAGGAATGTTTATAGAATTCAAAGTTACCTTTGATTAGTTGGAATTCCTAGAGATTGAATATATAAATCTTTAAATTGTATTTAAATTTTAAATCATTACCCTAAAAATGGTGTGAGATTTTATTTGATATAAAATTTTAATGTCCATTTGTATGATTCAAATAGAATATGTATATTGAAAGGATCTGAAATTTTTTGATTGACTATGTAAATATTTTTTAGTATTTCTATAGAGATGGGAATATGATGGGTGAAATCACTATATAAATGGTTTAAAATAAAAAATTTTAGTGAATCATTGGCATAATAATATTGTGAATTTAATGAGGTACATGTATTCCGAATATATTGATAACAAATAGAATTGTAAGAGAACTGTAATTATTTTGGTTAGGTACACAGCTAGACCAAGTCTATTATTTCTGGGAAAGTTTATCATGATATGAAATAATTTCTATAAGTATAGTTTGACCAAACCATGAATTCTAACAATCCCACTGAATTTTCATTACGTTATTTTAATAGTGGCCCAGCCTTTTCTTACATGACTAATACATCAATTTTATGTTAAAAGGTATAAAAGAGTTATAAGACGGGTTCGAAGGGTTTAGTATCTTGAGAAAATTACGCTCATACATAACTTGTACATAAATTATTCATAAACATTTATTTAAATCATTTATCATTATCCTTATAAAATATACTTTTCTCCATAGTACATGTAATCTCATAAACATATACCTTAAATAAAGGGGTGAGATCAAATACCAGTAAGAGAATGAATAATGGACCTGAATCAATATAAAATGTGTAAGAATAATAATCATCATCATATAGTAAAAATAATATCATAATCAACACCATGAGGGAAACATATGAAAAAGAAATGAAATCTATAAATTCATTAAAATGAAACATCATGTCATAGTGTTTAAATAACACATGTAGTTGTGAACAAAGATAACATCATGTTCATAAATGAAAAAATTTCATAATCAAAACATAATCATTGTGAAAAAATATAGCACCATGGTAAAAAATAATAAATTATCTCAGGATATATATCCCATTACACATTTAATTAGAAGATAATATATTTCTGGTCCCACCCATCACATAATCATAATTACATTATGATTCATGCCCTATATAGCACATCACAATCATAATCAATAATTATACCAAGGAATGGAAAGGGTTTTATATGTATTTTATAAAGAATAAATTTATTAATAAACAACAGGGTTCACAAAATATAAATAGACATTATACTTCTTAATATGTATTATTTTCATTAGGATAAGAAACAACATAAGAGGGTTCACATATTATTTTTGGAATGAATCTTATTTTGAGAAAATCATTGTATTATGATTAAAATTTAGTGTGGAAACATTTATATACAAGAAATAATAAGGTAATAATAGTGATATGATATTAATTAAAAATTAAATTTATATTTAAAGAAACCTAATGTGAATGATGGAATACTGAATGAAATGGATTTTGGAAGAAAAATCCACATTCCTCTATTCCCATATTATTTCATCATTTCGTGCCTCCATATTAATAATCTTAGATTTATTAAAACCTTTATTCAGAATTAAATTATATAAATTTTTACCACTATTTAAATATTATAGTAATTTGATTATATTTTTTAATAACCAAGGTTATATGGTAGTCATTTTCATATCATGTTTTACATAAAAATATCACATCTTTTGTCAATTTTTATATTTTATTAAATGCTATTTATAGATTAATATAAATAATTATAGAATATTATAAAAAATATAATTTCATATTAATATTTTATATATAATTATTATTTTTCATCCATCAATGTTTCTATATGTATTGCCTTTGATATGTGTTTGTGGGTGGTTAACCAACCATTTACGAGACATTTTCAAGGGAATGTGAAAGAGATCTTTAAAATAAATAAATAAATATATATAATAATATGATACATAAAGTAGGTAAATATATATAATATAATGTAAAATCACTCCCTAATTATTTATATTAAGATTTTTATGTGAAAGAGGAGGTGAAAAATGAAATACAAGAATATGAAAAAAAAATAAGGGATTTGACCGGAACATACATAATCCTCAGTGTAGCTTCGCTAATATGACACAAAAAATTCATTGATTATTGGAGAAGGATTACACTTAATATCCCTAAGGATTATATGGGACATGAGAGGTAAGATATAGGAAGTGGTTAATCAATTTAATGTGTTGGATGGGTGGTTTTCCAAGTTGAAGATGTGGGGTTATTTATACCTGTGGAGAGGGGTATTTTTAGAATAAAATATTCAATAAATTAACATTTAAAAGGTAAAGCATTTAATAGTGAATTTTGGAAAATATAAATCATATATAAATAAAATATATTGGGATTATGACATTAAATCCACTTTATAATTTTAATTCATTGCGTAATTAAAATGTGATGTGGGAACAAATAGAACTTGTTATTTTAGGGAATCACTTTTGACATTAGGTTTTTGGAATGCCCTTTTTCAAATTGGGAATTATGCTTATTTTATTTTAATGTATCATTTTTTAAATACAATTTATCTTTGACGAACCCCATGTTCTAGAAAATATTATGGCAATATTACATCATGAATGATGTTATTTAGAAAACAACAATTATGTGAAAATCTATATTTTTACATTTCACCATAAAGCTGACATATTACAGAAAATTACCAAAAAAATAACCATTGGATAATTTTGATATGCTGATTTCAAAAAGGATATTAATTTATCCTAAATTTAGTTTTTATTTATTTAATTAAAAATTTTAATTTTAAAAAAATTATTTTTATGAAATTATGTAAAACAGAGTTTATTTATAATGATTTAATATTTTAATTGAGATTTTTCATCAGGCTATTTAATTTTTGTTATTATAATATTAATATTTTATTCTATTAATCATGATAAATGTTATCTATATACATATTTATTATTTTGTGGTACAATTACTATTATAAAGTTATAGTTACTATTCCAAATTGTTAGGTTACTATTCGCAATGGAAATTTAACCATTCCAATGGTTCCTTTAACTTATATATGTTACAATTAATTTATTCCTCCAAAATTCAAGTCAATTAATCTCAATGTTATATATTTACATTTCATATAATTTAGAATATGTTTTATAAAAAATATTCATATCCATTGTATTTGAAGTGGAGATGATGTTTCTAGTATATTGGGGGATCTATATTTTTTGATTTTTGCAATTCTATTTTATAATTTTTTTTATAGTTGAAATGTTTGGAATTTTAATTGGTTTCATTTCTAATTAATGTAATATTATTTATTAATGAAATAATTTATTTTTGTTTCCTATAGGTTTATGTCTATAATGTTATATAATAAAATACAACAAAAATTTATTCACAAAAGAAATAAACTAATAATCATTGTGTCGTTACGTTATTCCCCCATTTAGAAATTTCATCCCAAAAATTTCAAATCATATTATCAGTTGAGAGTAGATGAGGATACTTATATTTTATTTTTTTCTTTATAAAACTTTTTTCCTCTTTATACATAGGGTTCCTCCATAATGCATTGACAAGGAGATTTGTCATAATTTGTAGAACCTTGTCTCTAGGGTCCAATATTTTTAGCATATGTTCATCATATGAGAATTAATTCTCCAGTAGTACAATGCATAGATTTAGTAATGTTTGGGATCATGTATGTAATTACTCATGAGTGATGTGTTGAATACATATTGAAAATGGGACATATTTTATGGAAGATCATGATGATAAGACATTGTACTTATGCGATCCAGAATCACTAAGTGGAAAATGTTCCCTTGGAAAAGATTCCCTTTCTTTCCAAACTACTGGAATATCGTCCATAGTGATATTAAAATGAAAATTGTTTCTCCAATATCAACGAATAAGTACCTTTGATGGTTTACATGAAAACTATTTTACTGACTCTAGGTATCTTTTTTATGTCGTTGGATGGATTGAACCTTCTCTCTCATCTCTTTCACATGATCATGTCCGAATATAATACATTCACCAACTTTATCCCAATAAATTGGATTTCTACATCACTACAAATAGAAAATTCATATATATCCATTTTAATTCATTATTGTATGATTTTTTATATGGGAAATCACACATGAGAGAATTTGATCCAATGTACCATTAAATTCCATTGAGTAGTATCTTATCATTTCCTTTAGAATCTAAATAGTCATGTCAGACTGGCCATCTGTTTTTGGGGTGATAGGCCATGTCGTAATTCATTTCAGTACTCAAATCATGTTTAATACATCAGCATAATCTAGATGTAATACTTGGATCATGATCAATAATGATAAAAAGTAGAATCCCAATAAACCTCACCACTTTATTTAGATATATCGTGGTATTTAATTTATGAAATGGGCTTTCCCATATAGTGATAAAGTGGGAATTCTCAGTTGGTGGGTACACGATAAAACAGATCACATTGTTTCCAATAGATTTATTTGAGAGTCCAATGGCAAATTTATAGTGATATTCTCACATTTCCATATGAGACTAGTAAATAGTTTCATAATCCCATTATAATTCTTACAATCTATAGTAACATGATGAAATAGGTATTAGAAATTTTTGAATCATCCCATAGGATGTATTCCATACCATTAGGATTTCAAGATCCATTCATTTTATATCCATGAAGATAGGTTCATTCTAAATTTGAATCATATATAAATTAGAAGGATCTTATCTAGTATGAGAAGAATATATATTTTTCGTCTATCTTAGATGATAACAAATAGAACAATAATCAGTCATGATTATCTATATCCATCATCTATGATGTAGGTTAGTCTCCCTCTATATAATAATATAATTTAGACTCTTATGATTGGTTTATATGTCAATATTCACACAATAGTGATAGTTTCTACAAATAATTAAGTTGATGATTACAGGTGGTAACCTTAGATAATTCATTGGGTAGATATTCTCATTGATCCATAAATTTCATGAGGCATATTATATCACTTTACTTTCTGCATTAGTACACAACATAATACTTTCATAATTGTACTGATGAATATAACAAAACCTTCTCCACTTATAGGTAGTGTGATTGCATGCATTGTGATTAATATCTTCTTGTGATCGTTAAATATTTCCTCACATTATTCAATCCTAACATACATTATCCCATTCCATGTTAACTTGATTAGTGTTCTACAAAATAAATATATAATTCCCACAAAACATCGGTAGTACCTTGCTAATAAAATTAACTATGTATTTCTAGGAATCTAGTGGGTCAAGGACATTCCTAAATTGAATGTGTTTTTAAGGATCCATTGATATTATCTCAATTTTTTCACATTCCACAAGAATAAAACTTTCTACTTCAAAAATTCACACTTACTGAACAAATCATACATTTTATCATTCTTTATTTTCACTAGAATAATCCTAATGTTATATTTATGAACCAAAATTACATTGGAGTAAAAAAGAATATCATTGATAAACAATACAACAAAAATTCAACATAATATCTTAGTAATATATTCAATTAATACATGATTATTACAATGTCACTAATAATCACAAAGGGCATCACTATGAACCCATAGTGCACATACGTTATACTGAATGTAGTGTTCTGAGTATCATACTTCTTTACCATCAATTAATGATATCCAGAATCAATATCATCTATTTCAAATTTCAGGTATCCTCATATTTGATTGAACAAGTCATCATTGATTGGTAGGTGATACAATAAGTTTATGGGGATTTTTTTAGATACTGATAATCAATACACAGGATCACTGATCCTTCCTTCTTGAATATAAACACTGTCACACGCTAAGGTAATGCAGTATAACTTATTAATGAATATGGAAAATTATATTACAATTCATTATTTAACTCCTCCAGTTCAATCAATTCCATCCTATAGGGTAATTTGGATATAAGAGTTGAATTTGGTATACGTTTTATTGATAACTCCACTTCATGATCATGGGGATGTACGAGTAACTCTTTGGGAAATACAGTATTTATTCTTTAAAAATGGGAAATTCTTTGATGTTTATCTTTTACATTCACTCAACCATTTTTTAAAGGTATAATTTTATGTAGGGTATCAACACTCACAGTATTTTTGGATTTTCCTAATGAGATTCATGATAGTTTTTATATTTGTAATGTTGATTTCTATGGTTTATAATATGAAAAGGGATTTCATTTTCTTGATAAATATTATGTACACTAGATAATGATATCTATTCCATGATTAGTATATCATCAAATTTGACCAAGGGATGTATTATTAGATTTAATGGAAGAGTCTTTAAATATACATTTACAAGTGATGAGTCCAACACATGGGTTATGATTATTTCATTGATAAGTGTCTATATATATATATCTACATCAATGCATTGGGTCTCGGAATAAAAAGTCCATAAAACTTTTATGATATAAAGGAATGCATAAAACTGAAATAAAATAAAAAAAGTTCTATTCATAAATTAATTGTAAGTAAAATTTCTACACAATCATTTTCACATTCCACTACATTCATAGTGATGTTATAAGCTTGGATTTGGTGGTTCTAAAAGCCGATTACACTCAAGGATCCGTGGTTTAGGGAACTGTCTTGCATATTACCATTTCTCCCTATACGTGAAGCATGTTCCATGATAGGGGAAATAAGAGGTTCCCCCTTTTTCTCTGTTATGTTGGATGGATTCTTCATCTTCCTTAATCATTCATGATATTGAGTTCCTTTCCTCATACACTTCAATCATCTCCCTGTTCCATTGAGTAAATTCCCGTGATGTTTCTTCACAAATTATTGACAGGGGGAATTTGGATCCTCATTCCTCATATTCCATTTTACCAAACCACATGAAACTCCATTATCCTCTTATTATCTCCATAAACATCAATGTAGTCTTTAAACAATATCTATAATTTTATAGTGCATAGAACCACATCATAATAACTCCCAATATCTTGGATAGATAGAACCTTTAAAAGGTGTGGGTTTAAACCACTAAACAAACTATCTATTTTTCAATCATTGTTTATAAAAAAATGAGGTTTACCTTTCAATAATTTTGATTTTTTCCTCGTATGTTGTGATAGATTTACCATCCTTTTTCATCATCAAAACGAATTATCTCTCCATATTGGTTTGATGTTTTTTAGGGAAATTTGTTTATGAAATATTTTATTAATATATTCAAACTCCATATATTCAATTTCATCCTTTGGTTTTCTGTTCTTTATAAATTCCCACAATTGATCGGATTATCTATCTAAACAATAAAACAAAAGATTCTCCTTACCCTTCTGAGAACAGTAGAGCATAAAAATGATCTTCTCTATTGAGTTATCCTAATTTTCAACTGCAAGTGGATCAAAATTTTCAAAAAACATCAGTGTTCATAACCGCATAAAGGACTAAATTGACAGTTTGTCCTTCTTGGGAAATGATGTACATTCCATGTGGGTCAAGATATTCTCCAAAGTTGAAGATAACTATGTATGAATATCATTATTTTTTTTAACTCTACCTAACTCTTCATTGGTGATGTTATTCGAAAAATAATTTCATTTTATTTCACACGGTTTATTGGCCTGGATAATCCTTGGTCCAACTATTTTCTAAAATAGAAATTTTTTGAACAAGACATTTTTCAAAATTGTAGGAATAATTTATAATTTTACCCAATTAACCCCATAGACATATATTATGGTATACATATATCTATAATTATTTAAAAATATTATTTTATAATTTTATACTTATCCATTGACTTCTATTTGTGTTTTTTACTATTTGTTTCAAATCATAATTCCCAAATTTAACCTTAAATGATGTGATACAAACTACAGTAACCTCTTTTTTTCTTACATTATAATTATATCATTTTTAAGATAAAAATATAAAATAGTTACTATCTAGGATATAAAAAATTAGTGTCGTGGAAATTAGGATCACAAATCACTTATATATAATAAAAAATAATTATATATTTAAATCATTCTTAATTATCATCATAATAGATCGTGTTCTCTATAGTACATGTTTTCACCTGAAAATATAAGTTATTAAAAAGGGTTATCTAAAATACCAATACAGGTATGAATATGGGACATGAATAAATATATCACGGGTTAGAATAATCATAATCAGGACATTATTAATATATAATAACTATGAAAAACATGAGGAAAACAAGTGATAAATGAATTAAATATGGAAATGCACAAAAATTAAATATCGTGTCATTGTGGTTAAATACCAAAATTATTTTTAAACAAAATTGATCATAATATTCACACGTAACATAGGTGAATAATAAAAACACCAACATTGTGAAAACAAATTAACAAATTTTTCATCCATAAAAATTTATCTCATGTGAGAAGTAACATTATCCAATGAATTTGAGAGCCCTATGATTCTGGTCCCACACATTAAATTATAATCTTTACATAATTATTCATTTCATATAGAATGTATTACAACTATAGTCATGAATTAACCTATAAAAAGGAATGGGATTCATAATGATCTCATAAAGAATACATTCATAAAAACAGTGGGGTTCCCAAAATAAGAATGGATATATAACTTTGGAAAAAGAATTGTTTTTATTTTTATAGGAAACAACATAATAGTATTCCGTGATTTGTTTTGGAAAGAAATGTATTTTTGGAAAAATATTGTATTTGGATTAAAAATAAATGTGGAAAAATATATATCCCAAAAAGAGGAATGACAGAATGATATATTGGTATTCGAGGTACATTAAATGAATATCCATATTTGAACTAATGGGAAAGAGGTAAAACCTAAATAATGGGTGTTAGGTTCATGAATCCCTATATATTTATTCCCACTTTATTTAGTCAGTTTTGGAACTCCTCATAATTTAATTATTTTTTTAAAACAATTTTTATAAATTATATTATTTTTATTTTATTTCATAATTTCTTTGTTTATAGGGTTATAATTTTGATATCATATTTTTCTAAAAAATTAGTTTTTCCAAAATTTCTCTATTTTGATAAATGTAATATATACATTATTATAATTAATTATAGAAGTTATAGTACATTTTTATGTATTTATATATTATATATAATTAATACTATTCATACATGGAGGTGGTTATATTTATTGACATGGAAATGTATCTATATGTTGTTAACTTTCCATTGATGGGACATTATCGAGAGAGAGGAAAGGGAAGTTCAAAATTTATATATATAGTAATATAACACATAAAATAGGTAATCATAATTAATTTAACACTAAATTACTTGATAATTAATTCTAATATAGTTTTTTGTTAATTTTGTGGTGAAAAATAAAGAGACAAAAAAATGAAATAACATAATGATATGAGTTAATCAGAACATACTTACTTCTCTGTGTAGCTTCTCTTCTAAGACACTAAAAATTCATCAATTCCTTGAGTTAGATTACTCTAGAATGACCCTAATTATTCTATATGGATTTATAGAAGTATTTTGGTTGATCACCATCCTTGTAATGTGATTTATGAGTGGTTTTCCAAGGGGAGGGAATGAGGTTAATTATACTTGATGAGAGGGGTATTTGTAGAATAAAATATTAAATAAAATATTATATATAAGGTAAAACAATATATAATAAACTTTTGACAATATAAATGACATATAAATACAATATAATGGGTCTAGTACATTAAATACTCTTTATAATTCAAATACATTAGTGTATTTAAATGAAACATGGAAAGAATAGAATTTTTTATTTTAAGGAAACTCTTTTGATATTAGGTTTGGAAAAGTGATTTTTTACATAGATAAATTAATTTTA
This sequence comes from Viscum album, assembly GCA_963277665.1. Lineage (NCBI taxonomy): Eukaryota > Viridiplantae > Streptophyta > Magnoliopsida > Santalales > Viscaceae > Viscum > Viscum album. The sequence continues at coordinate 1,706,139,149 of OY728165.1, read as the reverse complement.
TTGTATTTTATGGAATTATTTATGAAATAAAATATATCATTGAAGGACTTTATGTTATAGGAAATATTTTTTCATTATTAAATCATGAATGAGGTAATTTATGTCTCACCAATTTTATGAAAATTTGTATTTTTCTTTTCACACTAACATTGATGTATTTCATAAAATTACAAAAAAATAACCCTAGGAAATTTTCAATTTTATTATTTCAAAATCGGAACTCATTTTATCAAAATAAATATCAATTCTAGGTAATATGAAATTTTAATGTCAATAATATTATTTTTATAAAATTTCTTATAATATAGTTTATCAAAAATATGTTCATAATTTCATTGAGATTTTTAATCATGATATTTATTTTTTGGAATTATAATAGTAATATTTTATTAAACTAATCATGATAAATATTATTTATATCAAAATTTATTATTTTCATGTAGTATTATTATTCCAATGGTCATGTCAGTATTCATAATGGACATGTTACTATCACAATAGCCACATTACATCATATGAATACACCTACATTCCTTCACTAAAAATTCATCTATATTCCTATCAAGGTTATATTTTTCCATTTATTATAATGTTGACCAGTTTACTAATATTTTGTTTTTTCTATAGCATAGGCACTGGGGATGATTATTCTTATCGATTGGGGTGATCCATATTTTCCCATCATAGCTTTTCTATTTTATATTTTTTGCTAGTTTTAATTATTGGAATTTTAATTGGTTTCATTTAATATTAATGTAAGAATATTTTTTAATTAAACATAGTATTTTCTTGGTTTCTCTATATTTTTTATGTGTATATTGTAATATAATATAACAAAATAGTTATCTATCCAGGAAACATATAGTACTAATAAATAATTCATAGTTAAAATATGAGTTTTAAAAGGCCAAAATATTCATTAAGCACACTTAATTTGAAAAAACATTCTTATATATCATATTTGGAATTCCTCTTGATAATACTTAGTTTTAACTTAAGGGGTCAATGAATCTTTATTTTTATTAATATAGTTATGTGATTGGGTATTCTCACCATATAATTTTATCATGGATTTGGAATATTTGGGTGCCCATATATAGAGGTATTTTTCATAATTTATTGTTAAGATCATTGAACAAATTATTTAATCTGGTTTGAAAATTATTTAGATAAAATTATAAGTAGAATTTTTTTAACTAAATGTTATGGTATTTTTGTTTTTTTAATATAATTGAATTTGTATATATTGTTGATTGGATAATTTATTCCAAGTAAATTAATGGGATGTAGTATTACAATGAGATTAATATTATGTTGTATTATATGGGAAATTATTTAATATAGAATTTATAATTGGTTTATTCATCTGTGTTATTCAAAGATATAAGAAACGATGTGATATTCAATTGATATAAATATTAAATGTTGTATTGATAAATTTATTACAAGATGAAATATCCTGAGAAGATGACGAGTGATTATATAATAGAGTGATATGGTAATTATTTTTGAGGAAAGTAATGACTATATAGAGTTTTAATGTTGAGATATTAATTTTTTACATATATATATTAATCATGTACCTGAGATATATAATTCAATTGGTATAATCAATGAATATTTTTTAAATTTTGTGACAAAAATATCCAGTTGAATTAAATCATAATAATATAAATTGATTGTGTTTTTGTGGAAGTAGAGAAATGAGAAACTTATTTCTTGATATGATGAGTTTATTGTATTAAATTTTATGATTTTGGATTTAGTTGTTTAATAATAAACAATTTCTAAGAAACCGCTAAATTACATTGATTAATAATATTTTAATATTAATCGTATATTAGAATAAAATTGTAACCAAACATAAATTTTGTGTTGGATGATTGACTATTAACCCAATTTGGAACACAATATTCATATTCTTGGGGTTCTTATTATCATATAGTTGTTTTAGTAATTTATTATGATAAATGGATTTTTGTGAATAAATTTACATAAGGGGGGTTATAATGTCTCTTATGATATATTATTTTAAAGATGTTTTAATATATTATACAGTTTTTTCACAGGAAATTGATTGGGTGAAATATGGGGAATGTGAAATTAATAATAGGATAGTTTGGAATATTTTATCATTCTATATCATTCATAAGGGTTTTAATATGATTCATAAAAACTATATTATGAGTGTCTTATTATTTAACATGCATCATATGGTGTATTCTCAACCATACCATTATCTAACACTTTTTTTATCTTCATGACCTTATTAGAGGTTGTGTTTGGTCATACAAGTGTAGTGTACATGGGGGTTACTGAACATTTATAGTGATTTCATTTCTCCCTTTTTTAAATACTGAGTATATTAGGAATTATTTTTTTGATGTGTTATATTTTATAGATGTTGTATTATTATGATAATTACATAACTTATCATGTATTTATTTGGTTAGAGATGGTTCATGTTTTTATATTATGTTTTTTGTGGATTATTTTTTGTTTTTATTGTGAGGGTTTCAAAATAAAAAGGGTAATTCCTATCATAATATTCTTTTTTATTTCCTTGTTTATTGTTAGAAAATTATATTCATTTCATGATAGGAAACTTGGGTTACCCAAAGAGTCATTAATATTTCAATAGGATACATTAAATCCCCTATAATTGATAGAATATTACATAAATAAGTTTTAGGATGATTTTTTTATTATTAACTGGTGGGTATTTGGTTTTTTAATAGTAATAAAATTATAATAACTTATTGAATAATGTATAATTCGTAAATTTTTTACGAGTTTAGATGTACCTTATATAATTCATGCGTCTTATAGTAATCTATAATAGTGATTTTACTTTTCAAATTTTTGTTTTTTAATTTATTGGTAATATATTATAGTAAAGAAAAAGAAATTCCATATTTTTGGTGATATGATTTCTTCCTCATTACTGGATTTTTCATTTCCACAGAATCCTCATTTGTATCAATGGTAGAATTAGTGGTGCACTCGTGATTTTATTGTTTGGAGGTTTGATTAATGATCTAGTGTGATTTAAGAGACAATTATAATTCAGTTATCATGGAAAATTATACTATAGTACATGAAATATATTTTGATTATTAAAAATATTAAGGATTGGAGTATATGAATATTATTTCTAGTTGATTTATGAAAATTTATATTTGTGGATACGATAGATTATTATTTTATAGTATAGAATAACAATATGATATAAGATTCATTATCATAAGGGTTATGATGTAAATTATGATAGATAGGATTATTTTTTATGTATTTACTTGAATAAATTTCTATCGTTAACTTCCAAGGTTAACTAGAGACATGTGTTATCAACCTTTAGGTAAAAAATTTGTAACATGCATGAATTTTAAAATAGGTGCAGAAATCATTTGTGTTACTCTCTTAAGTTTATATCGAGAGAGTAGTTGAGGGTGTTTCATTTGTAGATATCCATACACTAATACATATATCATTATAGTAGTACCTTTAAATTATGGTCGTATTAAATTGTTATAATAATAGTACATGTGATTAAGATGAAGTTTTCATAGATATGTTCATTTGATGATAGAATTCATAAATTTATTCCACTAAATTTGATTATGGTGAGGTTATAGGTAGTCCTGCATATGAAATATGCACTAATTCTAGAAACTATTCTCATCAAATTTCTTTAAAATTTCTATTTCACTTCCCTCTTATATTAACTTCTAAGTATCATTTTATATTTGTTTTAGGAAAGGAAAGTAAAAAATTTATACCCCTCCTATGAGTCATTTCAATTGGACCTGACATAGTGCTAGCAGATTCACGTTGATAATTTTATATAACATATATTTAACTTTTACCAACTCAACTATACCCACAAATGTGTGATTGATGATCATTAAAGAAAATATAATAGATGGTAAGCTTAATGAAACTTCCTTCCCTCAGTGACCGTTAGTATAATTCTTATGATATGACAGTAAACATAAATAAAAACAATGTAATATAAAATTATGTTGGTAACTTCAATTAATGGAATTAACTTATTATAATGTATTAAAAGTAATATAATTTATATTACACGTTTATTTAAATTTTAATCCATGACAAGTGATATTTTTTTTTATTTTTTATCACCACTTAAATAGTTTACAGAATATGAATCAAAGGGGAGGGAATTTATTGGGGAATGTTTTCAACTAATATCATGGGATGTGAATGTGCATGAATAGAAGTATGTAGATTATTTAAATTTTATGTAGGGAAATATCTATAAAATTATGACTTAAACTTGTAACATATACATCCATTTGATGTCATTCACATCATAGATTGTTTTTACTATCTAAAACCCCTGAAAATTGTTGATGAATTGTTGTATACGTTCCCTGCCCATAGTGAAGTAAATTGAATTTTGTTATTAATAACTTTTATATTCATTTGAGTGTCTTGGGTTGTATGGTGGTGAGTTGATACACTGAGTGTAGATTTATAAAATACATGTTTTTGGTTAATTTCATAATGTATTTTGAGAAATACAATTTTCAAACATTCATGTAAGATATACCTGGTGACACATAATATATTATTTTATATAATTCGTATACTTTAGATTATATGCATGGTATATGGTAAACCTCAATTATATATGAGGATAAGTATGAAACCATATTTTGATATGTTTGATACATTAGTTTATAGGAAATTTTAGCAAAGAGAAATGTAATATTTTACTATTGATATGAAATATTTCCTAATCATTCAAAGAATAATAATGATATTGCAGCACTGAAATTTTGAATATTATTAGATGTTCTGGAATAAAAAAAATATTTTACATTCTATAGATGATATTTATAGAAATTCATAGATATCTTATAATACACATGATTATAATTAATTATATATAAGAAACTATTGTGAATCTATAACTTGTACAAGTAGATAGAAAAATTATATTGGATATTTTACTTATTATATTAAAATTAAATGTGTTTTACTTTTGAAAATCAGTTTATGATGTATACTTAATAGTCATTTTGTATAATACTTGAAGTTAGAGATAAAAATTATATTTTAATATCAGAAGGGTTATGGAGTTTTAAATTCATCACCTAATAACAGGGGTTGTCAATACAACCATTCATGATGCGTTTTCTTATACATGATGTTAACCTAAGACAAAAACAATACAATGTAATTCCCAGAGTTGAATTTGTCATAGAAAAATAGAGAATTGGGGGGATATTTACCCTACTATGGTTGTAGGATGATAATAATTAACACTGATTTCACCTGGTATTTTTGTCATATGTGGTTATATGTCAATTAGAGTAAATGATAAGGAGGAGATTAAAAATTCCATCTGCATCAAGTTTTATATATATTTACTAAAATTTCCATATTTGGAAACCTATGTACAACCAGTGGTGTGAACTATAATGATGTTTTGAGTCCCCCCATGTAGTGTGGGATATATATCACAACTCTTGTTCATAATGATGTTAAAACCTCCAAATTAAGAGATAGTTTCATATATGGGATGATATTATATATATATATAACCATATTCTATAATTCCCTAAGTGAATATTTTCATGGAAAAAATACCTCTAATTTATCAATAGAACTATTGTGAAAATAAGTAACAATATTAATCTCTTGTTGAATTTGGGTTATGGTGTGTGTAACTACTAATTGATCATGGAGATCAACTCTATAATGTTTATGATTATAATGGTTAAAGTTTGTTCCATATTATATTCACATAGGAACATTGAAAGGATTGATTATTTGTTAATCATTGGAAATAAAATTGTGCTAAGAGTTGATTGACCATTGTCTACAACATGATTTCAAGGAAGATAAGTGCTTATAGAAAATAATCTACTTGAATTTCCGACATTAGATATATATTATAAATTTATAAAAATGAATAAAATGGGTTCAAATTCATAAAAAATATGTAGATGTAGTGTTGATAAACCATTAATTGAGTGTTGAGCATAAGGGATACTGAATCATTGATCAATTTCAATTTGATGAATTTTATAGAATAGTGAAGATGGATTGAAGATAGTTGAAATTATTTTTATTTAATATGAATAAATAATGAATTTTTAGATTTATGTCAATGAATATATTGAAACATATGTATGAGACATTATCCAATACCATATCAGTCATTTATAAAGAAAATTATTTTTTTATGGGTCATTTATGATGCATTATATGAGCCATTTATCACTGATTGAAATGAGTGAATGAGTCATATCAGTATGAATATGAGTACTCTTAATCTTCGTAATATTGATTTTGGAGCTCTCAACGAGTGATATACTGTAGATTAAAAGACATTGGAATGAATTTATGAGTCATATAGACATATATATGATTAACTGGACTCTTTTTCGAGTCATTTACATGTTTTATATGATTCAACAGATACTAAATATTCAACGAAACTGCACAATGAAAATACACGTTTCATGAAATTAAATTATTTGGAATAAATCAGATGGGGTGAACCCAAATCCATTTTTATGTAAAAAATAACATAATACTAACTTAACTATTAAAATATGTATGATTCATGGATTATTATTGTGGAATAAATAGATTAGGGAGATTATTATTTGTATATTCTTAATTTTATATTACTCTATTTTCAAATTTTTAAAAGATAGATTTATTTTGGTTAAAGCTTTTCAAATTATCAAAAATTAAATATATATATATATATATATATATATATTACATTGTTCAAGAGAAAAAAATACCTACATAGCCATCAATTAAAAAAATCGGGATATATTTTGACTCATTGAACTACTAAAAAACATTACGGGGAAATGAAAAATAAAACACCAGACTTCTGATATGGGAATATGCATCATTATAATAAGGATATATGTGGAAAATCATCAATTAGAAATCATTACTCTATAAATAATTATTTAATCATAAATTATTATCAATAAATAAAATTTCTACTCATATACCTTTATAGAACCCAATAATATTGAGGTTCACAAGAAGATACGCATGAATTATGCATTCAAACTGCTAATGAAAATTAATATTAATCAACAAGAAAAAATAAAAATTCTAGTCAAAACATGATTCAATGATCTTTATATGAAATCAAATAGTCTATATCTAAAACCATTGATAATTGAGGTTCAAACTGATATTTCCATGATAATTATTGATTAAATTGGGTGTACCATTATGTTATCTATCAAACCTATGGTGATACAAATATCTGTAGAACATCTAAATAATAGAAATAAACATTATAATTGATTATGGGACCCAAAAATGTAATTAAAATAAGAAACATACAAAAAAATAAAATTAAACATAGATGGAAATTAATGCATTTTCCACCAATGTAATGGATTTCATAAAAGAACAACTTGGAGTAAAAAATTATAAAACAGTATAATCTATCTAGAATGTAAATATTGGTACCAAACAATTCAATGACTGAGGTGTGGAAGGATCGATCCATAAACCTTGGAAAAATTTATGAGATAGCAACAACCATAAAAACTAATTTAAATTAGGACTAGCAGATGATGCAGTTTTTGAAAAAACAAAAACACCGATTAAAACCCTATGATAGAATTTTTATGGAAATGAACAACATCTGTGTGTGACTAATATTTTTGAGAAATGGATGAATATGAAACACTATAAACCTAAAAAATAATATCTGTTGAAATATAATCATAATAAAACAATAATAATCATGACAATGAAAGACTCTTATTACACAATTGGGATTATAGTTGTCATGAAAAAAATTCCGAGCTTCATCGATGATAGAATATGATACTATAATCCATATCATTAGACTAAAGTATAGTAAGTATTAAAGGAACCAAATTTTATCATGTTAAATATATTGAATAATTAAATACTTAAATTCCATGACCATATGATTTCTTATTTAGACACATCATTAGTGTATAGATAAAGTTGAAGTAATTGTCCTAAATTTCTATAAAAATATTAAGGAGTGAGAGTCCCAAAAATCACCAAATTATAAATTAACTATAGAGGAATATTACTTTGGGAGTGAGTATGACTTGAATATGAATACATAATGAATGGATAATATCATACTAAGAAGAAAAAAGAAGTATTGGTAAAACCATAACAACAAATACTCGGTTTATATGATACTCACAATAATGTTTATAAAACACTTTTATGCTATGATTTTCTAATGAACATATTTTAAATACCATATTAATGATTTAAATGGAGATTCAATTTAAATGATATTTGAGGTGTTATTTTATGATTCAAATATCACAAAATTCATTTTCATTATGGATATTTTCATAAAATTTTGATCATCATGAATGAGAGGAAATATATCAATACTAATAAAAAATATTATGAATTTTAATTTGAATAGAAATGAGGATATTCTAGATTTAGTGAAGTATGTAAATTCAAAAACGATTATGATTTGTTGTTATTTTGTTTTTAAATCACTTGTATATCAATATGTGATGCATTCTGAGTTTCTAAAGGATATGTTTTATCAAAAAATCTGTTTCATAATAAAAAACATGTTTCATACCATTAAAGGGTTCATGAAAATGAATGTTGAGGTTGATCCAGTTTAAACAAAGAAGATATAACTACTGGGTATTTCTAGGACACACAGTTTCACTTCATTTGGTGATATTTATTATGAGAGATCATGTTGTTTTTTATGAGTATTTTAATTTTTTATAAATAATAAAATTCAATTTATATAATTTTCCATGAAAACACTATAGAAAACCCCACTTTTTCATTTATTATGATTTTCACAAGGATTGTGGTTCAATAAAATGCTTCCATCCTCATAATTAATTTTATTATGATTTCAGATACATCTTATAAAATACAAACTTTTGATTATATAAAGTGGGAGGTAAACTAATCTGGAAAACTATATATAGAATGTGAGTTTAAAAGAGGGAGGACATGGATATTGAGAAAAATGTATTGAAAAATTCGAGATCCTTATTGAAAAAATGTAATCAAAGAGAATGGGTGAATTTTAAGAAGAATAAGTCAAACATATACTAAACATGGGAAGATGTCATTATAGTATAAAAGTATATGAATAAGATAATGATATACTGAATTGAACGTAAAAAATATATTTTGTTGAGGTTATTAGTGGGAATGAACCAATTTAGTAATTTAGTGTTTATTCACCAAGTAGGAATCTAGGATCTTGGTTCATATATGGATAAGATATATTCTAATAGTGTATGTGACATTATTATTATTAATTTAAGACATTCATTTTTGAGGGATTTTTGGGACCATGTACAATATTATTTTAGGTTTTTGTGACATAAACCAATTTGTTATTTTTTAAATAAGAACTACAAATGGTGATAAAAATATATATATTTAGTTTTAAAAATTCAATAAGATTATCATAATGTATTCAGAGTCACTTATTAACAAGAAGACGTAATTTTTTATGGATTTAGTGACATCACTCAATAGACATAGTGATCAAATTTATAAAAGGTGATGTTATAAGACCATTCAACAGATCAAAGTCCATTGAGATGAAATAAAATAGAACTGTAGTGGGATACTATAATAGTTCACATAAATAATGTAAACGACAAGAACACTTATGTAATTTGGTTATCATGGTTTCTATATGACCCATTACAGTCCAATTTTATCTGATTATAGGATTAGTAGTAAATAATATATTAATTATATATTCTAATCACAGTAATTATTTTTATTCCCACATTAGGGTCAATCCTTGTAAAAACACATGTTCCATAAGTTACTTCTTTACACAAATTGGATGTGGTGTAATAATATAAGTTAATGAAAACAAGGAAACTATATATGAACCAAAAAATTGTGGTTTATTACCAAAAGGGTGTTAATTATTAATGTAAAATTTTCAATTTGACTAGAATATTAGAACACTTTATTTATATCAACAACCCACCAAATAGAAACTCACAATCGTGAATGTCAAAATTATATGAAGAGAAGAAAATATTTTATCATAATACAATAATGAGTACAATTTAATTTTAGTGTTATAGAAAATTCGAGAAAAAAAGAAAATAAAAAAACATATATTCCTTAACTAATTGAAATTTTTTAACTATAAATGAAATAGTTTAATCCATAACATGTTTTCAGTGTTATAACCTCCCAAACAATATGTCACTAAAATGGTTCTCTAATTCGGTTCATTACAAGGCCTCAAGCATACCTCTCCATACACCATAGACTTTTGACTAGTATTAAGGACCAACAGTTAGGTCATGGAGCGATTATTCCCTCATTTTAGAGTAAACAATAGAATAATTTACTAGATTACATCCAAGAAGTAATCTAGAATCCCGAGAAGCAATGCTGTTTTTAAAAAACTACTCACCCACTACGCCTAACATACATTCATGAGTATATAAAATATTCTTAAAAAATTATATGGTTATATCACTAACTCAAATAAATTCAACTTACCGAGTCTCTAATACGTGACAGAGCTTCCCCAGGAAAATCAAAGGAATCAACACAAGTGGCACTGTTCAATCACTCATCTCTTGTCCTCATCAAAAAACACATTAAATATGATTCCAACTTGAAATGAGGACATAAGGTTTTTTATGAACACCACATCCCACGTACATGGGTGATAATATAAACTATGTATTCCAAATTAACGATGAACCAATAAATCTACATTCATAAGTTCATGCAAATGAATTATGAGCAGCATAGTCGAGACGTAACTGAAAAGATAAATGAAACAATTCGCTTGAAACCATAGTCAACCCTCAACCCGTGATCATGATCAACTAGAAAATGTGTCATCATATATATTTAAATTTATAAATGTATATATTTGTACTTCCATACATATAAATATATAATTAATATTTATATACTTGAGTATGATTAATCAAATAACATATATCAATAGCAGTCAATTCTTGGGTCTGTAATCTTGATAGAATGGACATCCTATGAACGGGAATTGAGATTGATGTTGTACCACCAAATTCATGAATAATTAATTTGACATCGGGCCTTTTAATATCAATTGATATATACTTTATTCTTCCAAAATATAAAAAATTTATAAGCATGTTATGTCACCACTAATGGAATTCTCTTCTCATCTATGGGTTCACCCTTACTTGATTCCAGTCAATAAAATGATGGATTATGGGGAGTTCATATAGAAATCCTATAAATATTGTACAATTTTTAATGTCATTCCACACTTTCATTGTAAATCAAGTACAGTGTCTACTCCTAAGATCCTGGGGAGTAGGTATTCATGAGATTGCTACTCAGATGAACCCTAAGAGTCTGACTATAAGTCGACCTGCATGGACATATCACTAACGAGATGTTATGAACACCCATGTAGAGATCTAATCATGGATAGTATAATAATCTTCATCGCTTTGGATATCACAATCATACATGAGTATTCCATGTAGTGGAACATCATGCTAAACACCATGGTCCAGTAATCAATCAGGGAGAGTGTAATCATCCCTATTGATCAGTAGAGAATAATAATCCTCGAGTATTTCGATTGATGAGAGATTAATATTTCAATTTACGTGTTAATTATAGGAGAGATTAATCATCCTCTTCACTCTAGATAGAATAATGATCCATGAGTATCAAAAATTGTACTTTCATGTGGTATATCATAAAACTATTCTCATTAAAGGATGCAATGAATCACCTCTAGAAATCACAATTATATTATAGTCAAATAAATAGTCTAAATAGAAATATCTATGCTAGCACCTTTGGGTATCCTAATAAATATAAAAAATAATATGGCTCAAAATCTGGAACACTGAAAAAACATCCTGAAATATAAATAATGAGTAAGGAAGAACCAATGAATAATTTCTATGAATCACAAAGAGAATGAAAGACTCATCTGATCAAGATCATCACCTACCATACCAGAATAACCTCTAAAAATCATTATTTAAATTGTAGTAAATAGGTGAAAGGATATACAAAGGATTTTGGGTCGAAAAATGCATAAACCCAAAACTACTTCCAAAATCTTGGGTATAAATGTTTTGGTTGAATTCTAATGTGGAACCCAATACCACCTATACCCAAAATCTCAATTAACTATATTATCTTTTGACAAACATTTCATCACCCACTATGTATCACACATCATTATAACTGAGATAAATACAACACGAGATCCTCTATGAATACACCTTTGTGAAGTAATCCTACTCGGGATCCATAGTTTTAATGGAAAAAGGGAGGCATCCTTCATTGGATCCTCAGAAGGGTACACAGAAAGACACATCCTACATCGGGCCCTCAAAGTGGTGTAATAAGGAAGAGGTATCCTACATGGGATCCTCATAATGGTATATAGGTAAAGCGATCCTACAAGGGAATCCCTATGTTATCATGTAAGGGATGATGTCCCATAAGGGACACTCGATAATACTATGAATATAGAGTTATCCTACATGGGATGATTTTGGTTACAACATACCTATAGGGAACCAAGATGGGATCATCAGAAACCAAAACCTCATGACATCCTAGTCCAAAAGGGAACAACTCTCAAGGGAGGTGTCCTCAATGGTAAAAGATAAAAATGTATTAGTCTACAGAGATGGATCATGGCTCATCATAAATAATTTTTCACTCTCAAGAGGGAATAATATTTCATTACTATAGGAATAACCTCTATGTTTTGTAAAAATATTAAATGCCACTAATCAGTCCTCAGATCACCTTACGGGTTTCATCATCACGATCCATGTATAAGTATAATAAAAATGAACTACTCATGGGTCCAATTCTGACTATTGTGAGTGTGGATAAGAAAAATGGGAAACCCCCCTAATGGTTATAAAAAGATAAGTATATAGCATGTCATCCAAAGAACATGGTGTGTACATCATGGCCCCACCTGGGCATGTACTTCATCTAGACATGGCGTGTCAAAGCCCATCTATATATCTTGTTCATCAGGTAAACAACATTTACCCAACACACATTACATTCTAATATACATAAAATTAGTAGGCAATGTGTATGGAATGGTCATATACCTATACATTACGTCAACCCATACAAGGTATGGTTGTGAAATCAACATGTCCATTTTCCCCAACATGAGTTGCCTAGATAGGTACTCGACTACATAGTCGAATCCCAATACATGTTGTGTATACCCCATATGCATTGTGTACTTCTAAAAGATCACATTATCTAATGAATAAGAACACATGGAATGTTTTCTTGAATAACATGCCTTGGGTCAGGATTTATGAATAGGAATCACCTCAAATCTCCTGATCTCACCGTTTTTTACCCAAAAACCCGCCCTAAAGGGGTCCAATGAATGCAAAAATGTGATTAAAACATGAAAATGAGAACTCTATGGGGATATATGACAAAAAATTTAAAATGGAAGCCCTTTGGTAGGAAACCACCAAATATTAAGCCTTTTCTAGGCTCCATGTTTGTCCGGGGATGATTCGGCGCATCCTGAGCTTCACAATAGTACCTCTCCTCCCCTTACCATAATTCTCTCTCTCTATATCTCGTATTCCTACTCTATCCAATGATGATGGATACCCCTCAAGGAATAAATTAAAAACTGGGAATACAACGTAGAAAAATAATTAAAATGGATAAAAAGAAAAATTAACAGAATAGCAAAATAAAATGAGAATATGGCCTAGACCAGACCTAGTGCCCAAACTGAGTTTATTCCCAGCCTAGGAAAATATCCCAATTCTGGACTAAGTGGAGGGTACGTAATCTCAATATGAAACTTCATTCAGTTTATATGTCCAAACCAGCATGCACAAATAAATTAATATTTAATTAAATAAATATCAAATATTATTAATTCCACTAAAATTAGAATGTCTCATTATTATTCCAAACTCTAATAGAAGGTTAAAAATCCCATTATAGGACAAATATAGTGATCAGAAAAATTATCTGGAGTCTTTTTCAAAGAAAAATTACCATATTTTCATATAAGGGCATCCAACAAGAAAAAATTAAATTTCAACTCAAAATACCAATCTAAAAAAATGTAAGACAATACAGTCTCCCAACTATAAACCATATCATCCCTGAAAATCATGCTGGTATTACAATAAGTTGTTCTCTTATCCCAAGAATCTACATAACTAGGCTTTCTTGACTCTCCTATGACCAGTCTCATAGTATCCACGGAACTCTCCTTTACAAGAACTATTTTGTTTCAACTGAAAAATAGGGTCCCCACCCTCAAAGGGAATATATTGAACTCCCCACTATATGGGTGACCTTATACATATTCTAAAGTGAATCATCAATATGTTCCTTCACTAATCTTGGAATGATATTTTAATTAAAATAATATTGGCATAGATTCAATGGCCTCTCATTGTACTCTATATGATGTCCTATTTGATCATGATCATATCTAATTAGGAGTAAACTAATGTTCCATTTAAATGTGTGTATAGAACCATCTAATCAATCACAACTTAAAAAGGGATACAAATTCCAATAATCATCTCCTGACACTACAACTCCAAAAAATTCATGTCTAAGACTATATGTGGGTCAATATTATCATAGACCCAATTTATCACCATTGTCTTCTCCATTATGGAGCCTTATTATTTATATATCCAACAATTCTGGGAAACCTTATACATGAAATCTCTGTATAACATATGTACATGGTCAACATATATCGAGTACCTAATTTATGATAAAAATTGTACCACTCACAACCAGCATGTTCTATTATTAGATAGCTCATTCTCTTATTATTAATCTATCATAAGGATATGTTAATCTATCTACACATAACGTTAGTTCAAGAAATCCAGAGGATCCTTGGGAGATACTTTTCATGATCTTGTACCTCACCAATAACACAATTTTTCTAAATAAATTCCCATCTCCCAACATCATTCTAGTAATGGGAATCTACCCAAACTATGACTTTATTATCAAATGTAGAAACACTATTTGACCATGACAAGATCTTAAAAATATAAACCCTTAAACCCATTGTTGAAACAAATTATCCCTTTGTTCTCTAAAATAGTTGAAGTCATCAAGTGGAATATATTGAAATAACTGAAACTAAACATGACTCAGTATCAAAACAAGCGTATAACATAGTTTGTTTCCTAAAAAAAGAATCCAAAAACTAAATACAATCCCACTCATAGGATTCCCTTGATCAAAATGAAGATTCACCCAAAATTATTAGTGTTAAAAAACAAGGGCCACTAGGTCTCCCACATATCCCGATAGATTGATTCTCGTAACTAGGTCATGATTTCTATCATCCTATGTCTAAATATTAAACCTACCTATAGAAGGATAATTTTAAATTTACATATGAGGTTCAAAATAGCCATCATCGGCCTATATGGGTCTGATCCTCTATGAGAATCCTCATATGAGAATGATACCTAGTTTTAATGATATCAATGTGAACAAATATTGAACAAACTATTACCAGGAATCCATATATGGTAATACCCCCTCATGGTATAGTTTGGATGAAAGGCCCTTATAGCTATCTGCATCATACTCAATGATATAACATGATAAAATTAAATTTTCAGTTAAGTATAATTCCATTACAGTCTGTACTAGAATACAAAATATAAACTTTTATATATAATTTGAATAAAAAATTCTATGCAAACCCCCTAAAAGGGGTTCAAAACATGGGAATCATGTGCCCTATTGACCTTCAATTTTAATTTCACCACTCATGAATAAGTACCGAGTTTTCAACCTCTATAAAATTCAACAATGTAGACCGACATGACCGTCAATTACATTGAAACATGCATATAAATCTTAAAAATTGAGTAGAGTGCCACCAAAAATCATTATAGGAAAACACCATTTCAGTTTTTGTGAACACTTTAAGCCTCATGAATCTATTTTCCAAAAAATAAAACAATAGTATGATTATAAAAATTGAATCATATGTGGTGAATTTGAGGCATGATACATAACATCCTTTTCATTCCAAATGTCAAAATCAATCACTAGCCTCATTAAAAAGGCCAGGATCCGTAAATCCATTATGAATCATAAACTCCACATAACATGTGCATCATTCAAAGATAAAATCATATAAAACTATAACATCACTATTCATAACAGTAATCGTGTATCACTAGAAATCATGATGCCTTTACAGAACAATTGTTCTTGATTCATCATTTGATATCCATCATAGTTTATTATGCATTCTTCGAACTCATTTATACCATATAGAAAATAGTAAATAAACTGAAACTAATTTCTCTGATAAAACATTGTAATGTCCTAACTCATATTTCACTAAACAGGTGCTCTAGGACCATTCATGAAAATACCATAGGTACATCACTACATATGCAAGCGGATTCTGACTAGCAGTGAGGGAATATGGTGCTTCTATAGTGATACATTGACCTCATATTATAGTAAATAATAGAAAATATAATGTGCTAATATCCAATCGTTTATAAAAATGTATGAATTATGTAAATAAAGAAAATTAAAATTTGATATAATAATAATTGAAATGTTCTATAAACCTGAAAGACCATGTCATGTTTATAACAGTATTAATCCACTATGATGATCAAGCATTCTAGAGTACATAAAAGAAACTAAAAAAGTATGGGGCTCTACAACTAACTTTGATCTATACCACATACATGGTCTCCAGGGCACATCCATGCTTCCCCGAACAAATCAAAGGAATCAACGCAATCGGTCCCACCCAATCATGCTTCTTTGGGCCTCATCCCTACCCACCATGAATCTGAGCTCAACCTAAAAATTAGACATAAGGTATATACGCTAAATGGGGTGTATGTACAGGGGTGAGAATATAATCATATTAATTCACCCTAATTATGAACCTATAAATATTCTATAAAAGTGCATGATCATTAAATAGGATCCACCTAGTGAGAAATATGTAGAAACCTAAGTCAAAAACAACATGAAACCACATCCAGACCCCATGTCCATGTTCCGAGTCAACAAGGAAGTCTTATTTCATGTATTTTAATATTTATAAACTTAAATATATATATTATCATGCATGTAAATATATGCATAAATATTAATAAATGTGAATATGGTGAATGAAATATCATAAATAAACAACAATAGATTGGTACTTATGTAATCCAAAAAATTTAGACATCTTGTTCTAGGGCATTGATCTAGATTTTTTACCACCCAAGCCATGTATCATTAGGTCAATATCTAGGATTATAAAACAAATAAATGTATACCTGCTTCATTGAGAACTGAAAATTTCTTTTTCCAGTGTATGTCGCCATAGGATGAATTATTTTCCTAACCATTATTTATCCCATACTCACCTCCAATAAATATAATGTTTTATTTCATAGATTATATATGGAAATACTATAAATATTGAATAGAGTTGTATTTTATTCCACACACACCATATAAATAATATCCTATGTCTGGGTCCAAGGTCCCGGTCCATAGGAAATCACAACATTCTTACTCATATGAAACCTAAGTTTTTTACCCCAAGGAGGTCTATAGGAAGAGATCCCTAGTTAAACATAATTCTTACACATCAAGGTCTCTAATCATGGAGAGTGTAATCATCCCCGTCACTTGGGAGGGCGTAATCATCAATGTGTATCCAATGATTTGTAATCTAGTTCCCTACACCGTGGTCATGTAATCAATCATGAAGAGAATAATAATCTCTATCACTCAGTGGGCAGTAATCATACTTGAGTATCTAGATTGATGAGAAAATTATCATCCTCATCACTTGACAATCAAATGATAGAGTAAGAATAATCCTCATTCAATAGAGTTTTATCATCCAAAAGCATCATTATTAAGCATTCAGTGCCTGTATATCATAATATTATGCTCATGGTCAGATCTTAATAAGCACCTCTAGAAATAAAAATTCTATAATATTAAAAAAAACATGAACAGTAGATAGATCGCATGTATTAACATTGGGTATCCCAATAAATATAAGAATTAACATGGATCAAATTATAAATCCTTGGAAATATATTCACCATTCCCATTAATTAATAAGGAGGATGTCATAAAAATGTTTGAGCAAACCAAAGAGAAAGAAAGTTTCATCATGTTAGGATAATCATCCACCAAATAAGAATAAACACTTTTAATCATCACTACATTAGTAGTAAATAGGTGAAATAATAAATAAAATATTGAGGGTAAAATAATGCATAAAACCACCACTACATCAAAAACATATCATGATTACAAGTTTTAAATGGGTGTTATGCTGACACTCACTA
This sequence comes from Viscum album, assembly GCA_963277665.1. NCBI lineage: Eukaryota > Viridiplantae > Streptophyta > Magnoliopsida > Santalales > Viscaceae > Viscum > Viscum album. Next base: position 1,706,120,772 of record OY728165.1, on the reverse strand, counting down.
CAATATCTACTAAAAACCCCCCAACCAATTAACTTATGATCATCAACATAGGGGTTCCCATTGGGTACCTCATATCATAACACTTGAGAGGCATCATACTTATGATCCCTAAGGTATACACATAAGTAATAGAATCCTTCTATGGATCATTAACTGTGAAGGTAAAATGGTGGAAACCTATATGGGATCTTTGAAATGGTAAAAAAATAGGTTCCACGCATGTGACCCTCAATGAAAATTAAGAATAAATAGGCATCCTACAAGGGATATACATAACGGAACATAGGTAAAGGGATCATACATGGATTACCTACGTCATCATGTAAGTGATGATTCCTCTCATGTGAGCCTCAATAATAGTAATAAGTGAGAGGTATCATACATGGGACCCTATAGGTCAATATTTTTTCAAAGACATTCTACATGGGATACATAGAAATAACAACCTGAGTGCCTCATGGGGTTGAATGGAACATCTCGCATGGGAGGTGACCTCAAGCGGAAATTCTAAAAGGAAATATTCCGAAATAGTTCATTCATGCCACATCTAAGATCAATCCCCACTATAAATATACAACTAGATTTTATTACAAGAATAACTACCTCTATATTTAGTAAAAACCCAAAATCCGATGCAGGAGTCCTTCATTCACCTTAATGGATTCACCGTCATGATCCACATATATTGATACAAGAATGGAACAATCTTGGGTAAAATTAAGACTCATGGGAATAATGTTATGAAAATTTGTAAAACCCCTAAAAAGGGTAGAAATTGTGGAGTACATGGGGTGTCATCCCTAGTACTTGGTGTGTACCCATCACCACCCCACCTGGGTATGTACTTCAGCCAGAAATAAAATTTTGAATCCCATGTACACATTATGTTAATCATGTACACGACATGTTACCTACATGCCATACCGTTCAATATAAATAACATGGTATATCCATGTAAATATCATGTCCATGTTCCATTACATGGTGTTCATCCCATAAGGGTCTTAGTCATTTAATCTATAGGATCATGTTCCGCTACATTGGATGTCTAGCCAGTAACTCAGATACACTTATGAGTCCGTGTACAATGAATGTATACCACAAACATGGTTTGAAATTATAATAGACCATATTCCACAAGTAGGAAGTAAATTGGTCATGTGTTCCTAAGAAACATGTCGTGTGATTAATATTTTCAAACAAGAACCCCCTCAAATCGCATGAAAACCCCATTTCCCCCAAAAGAAACCGATCAACCCACAAGGGGTCCTATAAACAATTTAACATAATTAAAACCTGAATTATTAAATTCTATATGTATATATGGAATATAATTTAAAATAAACTACATTTTGGTGGAATATTCTAATGATTTTTAAATTTACATGTTCCCTGGTTGTCGCCTGGTGAACTGGTGTGTCCAAATCTTCACTATAGTACCTATCTTCACCCGACCCTATGTATATTACTCCATGTATCCTATAATATCTTAGTAATATGATTAATGATCCCCCTGGTAAATACACAAGATGTTATGAAGGAAAAGAATAAATGGGAAAAGTAATAGAAGAACAAAAATTCAAAAATAAGAAGAAATGAAAAAGTAAAGCAGTCCCATCTCGACCTTATGGCCAAAATTGAGTTTATTACCTACAAAATAATAAATCCCCATTATGTTATAAAACCAATATAAGGAATATAAATATAGCACTGTATTCTGATGATATCATAGAATGAACCTAAAGGAGGTAATTAATATTTAAGTAATTAAATACTATGAATTTATTATTTCAATAAAATTAAAATTTCTCAAAATTATATCAAACTCCTATCCTATTTTAAAATAAATATTCCCGGAAAAATGTTTTGGACATTAAAATTTCTCCAAGTTCATATTAAAAGGAAAAATTACCATTTCCCCTTCTCAGGATCCAATGGAAAAAATTCATATTTCAGCAAAAAATTATTGGATTAAAAATATGGGAATTTACAAGTACATCACCCAAATTATACACCTAATTTGTTTTCCTAGAAATTTCATAATATTGTTCTCTTCATAACTGGGGTAAATGAAATCATAAGAAATGGTGATTTTATATGTTTATAAAGGGTAATCATTAGCTATAAAAATCGACGATCATAAGTGATGTACGATGATCATATGGCTAAAACAAGGATACATAAAATGTTATTCCCAAAAAATTATAGATCCAAAATTATAAAATTATATCATAATAAATCATGAACATTTCATATATGATTAGAAAATGACATCATTAATAATTTTGGCTTGTATATAAGTATAGAAATCATAACTTAGTGGATCAGAATTAATAACATTTTTTCCTTAGGGTATTCATATTCACTCACATATTTCCCTTAGAGGATTAAGATTCACTAACATGATTACAATCTGTGATCATGCATCACATCTTGTTTCGCAATTGGATCGAGAATCGTAGATCATTATACCATTGTCTCATGAAATATAAAGATCTTCCCAATGCATTGTAGGATTATATATATATATATATATTGGAATCCCCGTGACATAAATATTAATCATACATATTTGTTCTACCAAAAAACAAATAACTATCACATCATTGAACACAATAAATATGAATGTGGTTCTAAAATGATTCCAATTAAAACCATTCACTTTTTTCATATTTCACCCAAAAAAATAAAATGGATTTTACACAAAAACTTATTAATAAAACATGGAATGAAAGTGGGAATAATATAATTTTCAAATGGATTCATATAATTAAATCATTCATAATTACATTAATAATCATAACACTAGAAACCTATAAAATATATACTGATATCAAGTGACATCATGTAACATTTAAGGTAAGTTAAATTCAATCATGACAATAAACCATATGGTATTTTCATAGTGTAAATAAAAAACATATGGTTAAGATAATAATTTCTATCCATTCAATTTAATAATGACATATAAATAAAAATAATTCAATCAAATGAATAAATATAATACTGTATTCATAATGTAATGAATTTTCAAGGAAAATTAATGATATACACTAGAGAATACTACTCAAGATAATGGGAGGAATAGATCAAATAAATAAATTATAAAGACATTATATAATCCATAGAGAAAAATATGTGTATATAATACATAGAAATAAAGAAATTATTTTGTCATATATTAAAAACATCATCAATAATCATAATATAATTCAATAGATAATACCTTATAGAAAAATTTATTTTAAGGAGTTTTTATATTATCACATTAGAAATAAGAAATATCGATGATATTTTGAAATACTTTTAAAATAAATATTTTATAAATATTGTACATAAATATTTACTTATATAAAACATGAAAACATTTAGAGAAAGTTTCAACTGTAATTAAAAATGTGATGGAAAGATTTGTTCCAATGAAAAACATTAAAAGTGATCATTTTTAATATATTCATAAAATGATGAGGTTATAGGTCAAAATTAAAAGTTATTTTAAATAAGGTGAAGAGAAACTTTTGAAAACATTTAACATTAACAACGAATCTTCATTAAATGATTCCTTGAACACACATAATGATTAAAAATGAATGGTGGGGTGAAAGATAAAGCTTTTGATTTTGAAAGGATGGAAAATATTTAGAATTACCTTTTTTTAAGAAACACATCATAAAAAGTGTTCTATATTTTCATTTTTTGGAAATAAATAGATTTCACCATATAAAATAATCTATATTACATTTCCAAAAAATATAGGGTAAAAATGCCATGAAAGAAAGTATAGACATGGAATAAAATAATCATTGGTAATAATTGGTGTTATTTTTACCAATGGTACACTTTCATACTGGAAAACGTTATATCAAATAAGATGCCAGGGATGATGATAAATAATATTCTCATCAAAAAAATATTATTAAATAAAATAGTGTAATGGTAGGATAATATACATCTTTAAATGTATACTTATATAATAAAGACAATAATTTACTGAATCTGAAATTGTGTCGATAAAACTCTTATGGAATGGATAATGTACGAATCAATGTATATTTAGAGGAATACTAATAAATTTACATAATAATCTCATGAAATAGAATATATTATAATATTTTATTGAAATTGGTCATCTAATACACCAAATAATTGTAATTATGTTTCACAATACCAAACATGTCCCATTATGTTGAAACTAAGACAAGGAAACCCATGATTTGTTTATCGAACTAGTAGAGTTACTTTTAAGATCCAATATAACCAATATAAAGATCATAATAACAAATTAACATTCATGTTTCATACACATAAAATTTTATGAACATTATTTATTACTATTATCTATAATTTTTATTATTTAGTTGTTGTCTATTGTCAATATTGGGTGTGAGTAAACTTGATTGTTTTCATATTATTTTGAAATCATTGTATTTTTATCAATTATTATAAAAATTTTAATCATTCCTAGATAATAAATGTTAATAAAATATATTATTTTTAGAAATTTCTAATGTAATATTTTCATTTCATAATTACATTAGTTATTATTCATGATGAGGAAGTTGGTGACTATCTTGTTTTGATAATTTATAACGAATGTATGGTGTTTTCATAATTGTTGAGTTTAATATTTATATTATGATTTCTGATCCAAAAAATGTATTTATCTATTATTATAAAGTATTATGTTTCAAAATAAATCATTGATATAAATATATTTCATTTTCATGTTGGTGGTTAAACTGACCAAAAAATAACATGATATGAACAATGTAAGGGTATGGATATAAAAGAGATCAATTTGTTATAATATAATTATAATAAAATATTTATTACATTAAATATATGTTATTAAGGTGATGAATCAAAATTATTGTTAGTTGTAAGAGTAATTTAATGTAAAAATATGTTTTCACCTAATAATAAATTAATTTTTCCTCTTGGTATGTTATTTTTAGGTGGTTTGTTTAACAGTGATCAATTATGACATGTCTTAATTATATAATTCCAAATTTATATTTTCAGAATAGAAGCATGATATAAAAAATTATATAAAAATTAAATCTATTTATAATACTATCCATTAATTTTGTTGATGAAAAACAAAACATGTCATTCCAAGAGTCTGTAGTCATGACATACACATGAGGGAAATTTTCATTTAATCATTAAAATGTGAGGTGTATTAATGGGTTATATCATCAATATATAAGAAAATTTGGTATATTATTTATAATTATATTATTATATTCATATGTGAAGAATTTATTGGAGTAAAATGGATTATAATAATAATGAAATGAAGGATATTTTTAAGTAATACATACATTTGGAATTATGATCTTCCGTTAAAGTATCATTTTTAAATGAAGAAAATGGGGACCTTTATTGAGTATAGGTTATTATAAAACTGAATATTAGATCTATAATAAGTTAATTTTAAACTATTTTATGATAATTCATAACTATATATGTGGTATTAAATGGGTGAATGTGAGCACCTTTATAGGTGAAAATGAGGGAGAAATCATTCGCAAAGAATGTAAGGTAAGGGGTATGAATTGAATTTCAGGTGACTTATATGAGTAATGTGGGGAAATATATGTTTCAAAGATATATATGATATTTCAAAAATAAAAATTAATTTCTTGATGTTCTATGTGTTACATTTATTTAGTAATATTTGAGCCATAACAGAGTGCAGATTATAACACTTTTTTAATAATGTTTAAATTAAATCAACATAAATTATTTAGTCACTAAAATTATTCGATGAACCTAAATACCAAATATTGATATGATGAATCCAAATTTACATTAAATTAAAAAAAATAAATTTATTTACATAATAATATTATCTTATAAATTAACTCATATAATGGGTTAAAAACTGTTTTTGTATAAAAATGTCATTTTAATTATTATGTGTTCTTAATATTCATTATCTTTGATATAAAATTAAAATAATTTTAAATAATTAATATAATTTTTAATTCATCATATTATTTTTTCAAATTGAAAATAAATAAATAAAATTTCAGAAATTATTTTTTTCAGAATAATGTCTATCTTGGAAAATTAAATAATCTACCATTGTTGCTATTATTTATCATGGAAAATTTCTTTTATCCCAAAAAGTGAAATTTTACTTGACAAATAATATTATAATATTGATCTAATATATATATATATATACAATTTCCTCATACAAATTACTAAATTTTATAAAAAGTATTTTTAATATTTGTATATAAAATTATTTTTAGAAAAAATATATTTTTATTTTTCAAATTTATGTGTAGTAGAAATTTATCATAGTTATTGACATTCATTATAAAAAATATTTTATTATAAAACAAGAAATAGTTTTTTGCCTTCCATAGAAATTGATATTTTATATTTCAATTAAATTTTTTAATTAAAAGTAGGTCTAAACATAATTTTTTAATTAGAATTAAGTGCTAGTTAGGTCCTAAAATGTTGAAATTTTTTTTTCTATGTTTAAAATTAAAATTTAAAATAATTTTTTTTAAATATTATATAAATAATTAATCAATTGAAATCTTTTATACACTATCACCCTTTCACTTAAATTGATAAATTCATTAAATTAATAATTTTTTAAGAAATTATATTATTTACTATTCTCTTGAAAATAAAACATTTCTTAAAAATCAAAGAAAAATCATCTCAAGAGAAAATTGATATGATGAATTCAAAACATGATATTATTTTTACAAAATATAAATTTATACGTTTATAAATTTGGATTTTTGAAAAAAGAATATAATATATAAAGAAATACTCTATTTATTGAAAAATACACATTTTTTCATTTAATGTTCTTAATAAAATTTTGAATTAATTTATAATTTTTAATAATATTTTTATTTACTTGTGGTCTTATTATTTTTAAATATTCATAATACCATACATCTAATATGTCACGAATCATGTTAGTTCTATGTTCCATGTGAATCAAGCTATCCAACACAATATTTATTTAAGAAAAATATATTATGAAAAGATTGGTTGATACGCACCACATAAGTTACCCATAATATTCATAGGGAACTACATCTAATGAATATTATATTTTGTAAAATGAGAGATTATAGGGTAATTATATCATATGATGTTGAGATAAACAACATGGATTAAAATACTAAAATGATTTGGATTGATATATTATTCAATCCAAGATTGAAGTATTAATGATTCATATTACCTAGTTTTTATAGGGATTTCATGTGAGAATACATAAAAAAATTAATTTTGTTTCAATATAGAGAAATTATTGGAATATTAAAATGATTAGTTTAGATTAAAAATCATGATAGATTAAAACTGTTAGTCTAATTTGGTATGTTTTGATACAGATTTTAACATGAATCAATTCATTTAAATATATGTAAACTAAGTTAAATAATTTTAATGAATCATTAATTTACAAATATATAGATTGATGAGCACCGACTATAAAGATTTTTCATACGCATTTAGGAAATATGATTTTTCTAGGGATCAAAAAAGGGATTACAATTGAGGAAGAGTAATACAAGGTATGTTTTCTCGGTCTCAATCATATGTTGATAAATTTGAATGTTTGAAAAGAAGGTATGTGTGCTTGATGTGAAATTTTATATTCACTTGTAGTTTAAGTCCAGCAATTTTTATATAAATATAGTATATACTGATTTGGTGACATCCCGAAACACACTGAAGATATTTTTCATATTAGTAGATTGAATACTGTTATGGATTTGAGTTATCTAGTATAATATAAAAAAATACTACTACTGTGAGATACAATTATAAAAATTATGATACATTTAAAGGGTTAGAATCATTGTCTAATACTAAATAAGTGATCAAAAACCATTAGTCTCCCATATTTGGGGTGAACATTGTAAATATTACTATGATTCATTCATTTATATTTCATAAAAATGAGAATTATGTTAAAATATAGTGTATAGAGACATTAAATTGTCAAAAAATTGGTTTTAATGAGGAAATAGTAAAATATTTATTGATGATTCATCCCCCACCCCTTAACACTAGTTAATCACCTCATATATATGAAATTAAAGTGGCATCAATGATAACTAAAATACATAAATAATATCAATTATTGAAATAAGAATATATATATATATATAATCATAATTATATCAATGGTAGATGTCTTCCAATATTTTGTGGAAATAATGTTTATGTTTGGATAAATATGATGATTTATTAACATCATTATCATATAATTGAAATCATGGATATTTTAACATTTGGTTTCAAATTAGTTTGGAGGTATTACCACATGAAATTTATTGATAAATTGAATTTTGAGTTTGAAGGAAGGAAAATTATTGAATTATTGATTTCATTAACTATTAGAGTTCATACAATAGTTATGTGAGTCAAAATATATAATAAATTAATAAATATACATTATAATATTTTTTAATATAATATCAATGTGAAATAATAAAAAATTTAAAAAATTTAAGGAAAATATTCAAGATACTATAATAGTTTATAACATGATAAATGAACAATGATTATAAAGGGTGAATAAAAAATTAAACGACAATAGTGAATTTGGAGTCGTTGTAAAATATTAATCTATTTTCATGAAGTTAATTAGATATTATTTTGGATAGGATTTATAAGATCTTTTCTAACCTTTAAGAAAAGTGAAATTTATCCTTTTATTAGCTACATATCATAATTATTTCTTATTAAATTATAATTGTTCCATCTTTTCAAAGACATCAAAGTATGATATGGAATTAGAATCCATTAGTAAATTTAAAATAAAATAAGGGTAATATTAATACTCCAAATGAATCTAAATATTTTTACGATAGTGGTTAAGACCATAAGTGAATAATAGAACATATTAAAAATTATATATGTAAAAAAATATGTGAAAATGTAAAATCTAAATAAAGTGCTTGAAATTAAATGGAATTTGAAATTCTGTAACTAGTTTTACAAAGGAGAATATGTGATACCATAATGATGAGGATGACGATGAATGGTCTAAATGATAAATATAAAAATGAATTTATAAAAATTATATGTAATCAGAAGAATGAAATAAAATTTTTTAATCAATAAAAAATTATAATTATACCATACAAAGAAGAGTAAATGTCATCATCCTATGATATTTCTTGTAGATATATATCACATGAATTCCCTTTTACCTTTTTCACTTTTAATATTTACAAGAGTTAACGAGACCATAATAGTCAGGATTCTATATTCCATTTTAATTTATCTTCAATCTAGTAGTCCATAAATTCTGTCCCGGAATCATTTCTATGCTATACACATCATTGTAACCTTTTTTGGAAAATATTTCACAAATCACTTCAATGTAGTCATATTTAATTTTTGTATGAAAACTAAGATATTATTTTTCTTCAAAATTTTATATTATAAGAGTCATTTTTATTTTGATTGAGTAAATCATCTTATTTTATTGTTTTTACCTCCGTGATTCATTCAATATCTATGGTAAGGACACATTTTAAATGAAATTATAGTATTTGGTTCTAAAATTTCCCACAACTCCAACAATAACAATTACGGAAATATTTTTCAAAATATTATAATTGATGGAATTTAAATTGAATTATTTTCTAGATTTCCATTAACCTTCATTTATGAGTATTCTTGTTAATATATCAATCCTTGACTCCTTTATAATTTTTATAGGAAGACCATCCATTAATTTATTCAACTAAAAAACCATGACTATGAGTTTATGATTATAAATAATAGGATAAAACAAATTTACTATCACTTGATAATATATTTCCAATTTAAACCTTTTTGCAGGGACTTATTTTTTTTAGGAAAAAATTATTTAGAAAAAACCACTGCATTTTCATAATCATCACACATGTTATATAATTTATTTTTAGCTTTAATACATCCACATTACATCCTTAATATTCTATTTTTCTTCAAAAACCATTTTTTTAATTATCTCTTCTAGGATGTTTTCTTATGAAAATATTTCATTTAAATTCTTTATATCCATGATGATATCACTCAATTATCATCATAAATTTGTTTCTATTGTTCTAGTAACTTCATCCCCATCATGATCATGTCATTTAACACTTAGTGGGCTTAATATTCATATCTAAATATATAATCATTTAAAATGGAATATTTTCCTCATCATCAATGATTAATGTGTATTCAATTATTCAAATCACTAATTCCATAGAAAGGAATCTTTTGTGGTAAATAATTTCACCACCTGACTCACTTCTAGATGGTGTTGTTTCTCCACATTTTATTGTTCTCATTAATTTCCAACATGAGTTTTTTTGTGACATTTTCATTCTTCTAAATTTTCCATTTATAATTGTTCCATAACTTCATTTATAAATTTATTTTGGATTATAATTATCTTTTATGTCATCATATTAATTCACTATATAGTCAATAAGAAATTCTCAATTTTTCGAAAAATTAAAACATTTCAATGGATACTACAATTGAATTTTCCTTCCCCTCTTTTGTTTTTATTAGAGATAAAGGTAATGGATTTATTTTTTTCCACGGTAATTGAAACATTATATTCAAGTCCTGAATCTGATTCATACATCACCCATTTATGATTTTAGTTCACAAGGTCCTTGAAATATATCAATTTATTTAATTCATTTTAAAAAAAAATGCTTTTCTCCATTCATAATTATGGAAGGTGTCATGTATTTCATCAAGACACGGGTCACCAATCTTTCCAAAAGATAATATATAAAAGTTAAATCTACCCAAAAAATATCAACAACTACTTTTCAGTTATTGAATCATATTGATTATCTCAAACCATTTAATATGGTTAAATATATTTGTATCCATTATAATTAGTCATATGCAGCCTCATTATCATACCTCTATATGTGTTCGAATGTTTTACTCCAAATTTTATTTTGGTAGCTATTAATCTTTATATCACATTCATAAATATTTCCCTTCCTAAAACACTTTGCATTGGTAGTTTTAAATCCCAAAATATTTTTTTAATTTTATTTAATGTAGGTATGATAAAATGGGATTTCTATTTTTCTCATCCACTTAATGATTCCAATTGTTATCAAAAGTCTTGAGATAATCTATTCCAGGTTGAGGAAATCTAATTGTTACAACATTAATTATATTGAAATATTATGATAGTATATATAGAAGCATTCAACTATTTCATCTATGAAAATTTCTATAATAAAAAATGGGTAATCATCCACTATTGAGAGTATTAATATTCTATATAATAATCCTGGGATATTTCCTAGGAAACTAAGATTTTCTCTAATACCAATTGATTTGTTAAGATCTGGTTAGATCACTAAGAGGGGGATGGGGTAAATCAATGATCAATTTTAAATTTTATTAATATTAATTATTAATTCATCCTCCCCTACTAGATAAATATTCAATTCGATAATCTCATTTTCTCAATTACTAACTTGAATATATAATATATAATTATCATAAAAAAAGCATTTACATGATACATCCTTACAATCAAATTTGTTTTCATTTTTTTGTTATGTTCTGAGGATATGATTTTCCACTATTTATCAATTGATTAAAATCAAAAGATATATCATAAAATAAAATATGGGTACATTCTAAAAATTTATTTCATACAAGGTCTTAAATTTTTTTCTTCATTGGTTCAAAAAAAGTCCTTTATATAGGTTCATTATATTTTCTGGTACCAGTTAAGTCTATCTCCTGAAATGATTATTGCCACCTCCCAATGGGATCATTAAACTACCTCCCAAAAGTTAATCTAGATCCATAAAAAATCCTCCTTTCATACTCATATGACTTATTCCTCAATGAAATAAATTCATTTTTTTCTCCTTAATGTATTCTCATATTATCTTATTTAGGATCACTCCACTATTCTCATTGTTTCTCATGATGATATAATGTCATATGTAGTTTAAAGGATTATATATTTTAAAATTATTTTTATCTTTAATATTATAATACTTGCATTTAGACTATCCTAATTCATCATCTTCAATTAACTTGAGTTCCATTATGAAGTCATTTTCTTCTCAACCTCTTCTTCCACTCTAATGTGTTAGGTTACCCCATATTCCTCTTTTCATCACCGCACCATGTCATGATTACACAACTCCTTTTAAAATTTCTTCCTATTAACTACCATGAATGTTTTATGATAATGGAGATAACCTAATTCAGGAAAACATACCATAATATTGCATTATTTGGATATTCAATTCCTTTTAATTTATGTTGTCATAAATAGGCACTAAAAAATTTCATCTATTTTCAAAAAATTCAGAATAATTTATTCTCTATATCTCTATGATTTTACTCATTTAAAGATTCCAATGTGACATAGGGTATTTTCATTCACAAATGGATTCGAAAATATTATGTCATGGAATTCCATTAAATTCATCCACATATGAATGAAAATTAACATTGAACTTATTAGGATGTGGAATACTTCTTTATATCATGGACCTATCACAAAACACAATATTTCCTTCATGTATGGAATATAAAACTCAATAGAATAAATTATAATTATTTTTGACCCATTATGAAGTTTATTTTCATCTAAAATTAGTGTATGCATCATTTTAATTTTTTTCATTTTTTATCCAAGTATTGATTTTCAAATATTCTATTTGAAAGTTATAGATTTTTTAAATAGTGATCACCTAATCCTCATCATCCATAAATATTAATAAAATTATTTATGAATCATGAATCTCCAAATATTCATATTTTTAAAACAAGATAGAAAAACATTTTCATAATCCCATTTTTATTTTCTCTTTGTAATATGTATTCTATAAATTCTTAGAATATCATGTTTTTAAATGAATTTGAATGTATTATGTGATGTGAATTAATACACTCATCCTATTAGTGAAACTAATTGGTATTAAATTAAATTCATAGATAATCCAAATTTCATTTATAGAAGTGATAAATTATTCATTTCTTATGATATTTAATGTATTATAATCAATGTCATATGGAACAGAAGACTTTAAATATACTTGATATATTATACATAGTCTTCCAAAGACATTCATTAATTTTATAAAACAATGTCATACTATAGATAAAATTAATATGATCCATTCAGAACCTCATAAACTCTAGAAAACAATCATTTCCCACCTCATACTTCAAATTGAAGACTTATTCAAATGAATTTAAGTATTCTTTAATGAGACTCCATCCCTTCTTACTCATTTCCAAAAACAAATAAATGGATGAAATTAACTATAGAAATTATTTAAATAATTTTTTAATCATAAATAATTATTCAAAGGACGGATGCAGTATATGATATAGTCAAATTAGATTATTATATAAATGTTATATACATATTACTTCTGAACATCAAAATATTCATCCAAATGATCTTAGTCACATTTTTTAGTCTTCATGGTACTTGAAAATCCATAGATTGTTTCTCTAAAATGATTCTATTCCCCTCCAATACATTGAACTAAATTTAATAATTTATGTAAAAATATACCATAAAATCCATAACTTGATAGCGACATCCTTCCACAAATTTATATACTTCTCTAATTTATATCCAAATTGTACAAGTTATAGATAGTTCTATAGACCTCGGTAGTACTTTTCATGGAAATTAAGACCATATTAAATTTCATCATATGTTGTTAAATTCTATTTGAATCTATCAATCAATGATCTCTATGAATCATCCATGATTAATCCATCATTTAAAATCAAAAGACTTCATCATTTTATTCACAAGCCAATAGCACATATTAAATACCTCAATAATTATGGAGTCATTGTTTGTTGAAAAATATGTAATATAACACCCCATAGAATCTCAAGTCACCCATTCAAGAATTAATTTGAATTTTCCAATTATTAGATAGTCCATATTAAAGAATAAGGATAATGTTGGGAATATAAGGTTCTTCATGTCCCTAAATGATGTTTTTACATATAGGTTATGACAGCATAGCTATCAGAAATTTTCGAAAAAAATTTAGAAGAAGGTAGGATGTTTGGGATAATGATTAATATTTTCTGAAGCAGATATTTTTCATAAAAGCTTTATAAACTATGAATCCTTTATATAAAATTTTTATTTATAAATGAATCCTATAAACCATTATCTTTGGATAAATATGAGCATGTGTGAGAGGTCCTAATGTTCGGATAATCTCATATTCATCCACCACATTCACCCCTAATACAAGGGGATGGTTTTATGATGAAATTTTAAGGTATGACTATAACAGAACAACTCTATGTATTATTTTATAGTGGATAGAATTAATCCATATTGAAAATCAGTTTTGGTTTGGTGAGGATTTCACCATAGCATGGTAACATTATTCCAAAGTGATAGGGATTTTCCTAGGACTATATAGATGGGGACTTGAGATAATGTATGCATTATATTTAATACTATTTCTAAAAGGGTACATGATCATATGTTTTATATTATGATTTCTTAAAATCAATTGAAATGAACCATTGGAACATGAGTATTAATTTTTTCTTTTCTATGGATTAATCATGGTTTCATGTTAGAATTATTTTTCACCATGTTTCCTAAGTGTTTGGAAATTATATGATGGATGTTTAGTTTTTATGTGGTTATTCTTATTTAAATTAAATAAAATATTTTATTACAATTATTTATAAATAAATTTTGTGATTATTTGCATATGGGATGAGATCGTGATCGTATATGAGGCTTGGTTGGTTTAAATAAGACTGGATAGTGCTAAGGGAGGGGTAAACTCAGATATTTAACAAGGTAACCCCTCTGATAAAATCATCTATATGTCTATTTATGATTGTTCATTTTTGAAAGAATAACTTAATTATGGAATGGGGTATAAGGATTATTATTGTTATTATTTGAGATTATGGGGTCATTCAATATATTGAGATATGACTATGTAATCTTTAACACCATATGTATTTTGTTATTTCATGCACTCTATTTATCCATGGGTTGAGGTATTATTTTTATCTAGATAGAGACCTCGTAATGTTTCTAGTGTAGCATACAGACACAGAAGCCACAATGCGATGCCATGATACAGTTGTCCACAAGTCCTCAAGTGCACCTTTCTGTTTATAGAGACTTCAGACTAGTTAAGAGGGTCTATGTTGTGTCAATTGGGAGACAATTCCCTCCTAATCAGAGTGTAGTACAATATTAAATAATAATGGTAAGCAGTAGAAATATTAATAAGTAATCAATAGTAGAATGATAATAATTCATGAAACATAACCAACATGTAGAATATTAATAAGAGTCATATATAAAATTATGATCATTCCATGATTCTAAAATATTGGAAATAAAAAAGGATAAAAGAGAACATCCATATAAAATATTATATAAATATATATATATATATCAAATATCATCACAAGAACAAGCTTGGTCCCCAACTCTTATACACCATCCTATAACTATAAATCAATCATCAGATGTTGTATGCATCCCTTTATCTATTCATGAAGACATGAAATATGTTCAGGTACTATAGGAAGCGTGAACAGGTTTGGAGATAAAATTAGTAGGCCTCCAGAAAATGTTTTTATAACTATCTAGTCTATTCATATAAAATCAGTAGTATGCTGATATATTAAAAATGTAGGGAAATAAGTAAATATAACATATCAGATTGGGTTCTACATAGATACCCAACAAACATTACCTTATTCATCCTAAGTTGGATTTTTCAATACCAAATCCAACCTATGAAGATATGATATGTAAAAATATATAATGTCTACTAATGTACATGTATAGAAAGAATCGGAAGACCATCATGAGGTTATGTTTAAACATGTACAATACCCAAGCATTTTATTTTTCCTAGAGGTCATATACATAAACATAAATACAAGGGATTGTCAATTATTTACTTAGATAGAATCATTGGCCCATCCATGTTTATCCATAATGAAAATATAATTTATCACTTCAGTAGTACAATAACTATCCATAACTGTAAGAGTCCATCTAAGGAATTCCAAAAGTGGGATATGAAGTATCACCCTCATTAAGGTACAAGGAATAATCCCTATGATCCAATACCAGATATACCACTTAGGGGTCCATGGTTCACCCATGGCATGGAATAACCGTATCTCCAATCAATAATGTCCAAGGTAACTCCCACAGGTACCTCCTTGGGTATTATTATTGATCTTCAATTATAATTATAATACACGATGATCACCTCTATGGATTTACTATGTTTGGACCATTATATCAGCCTCATCATGATTTAATATAATGGGTTTATCTACTATGGAATTAATACCTTTTAGTAGATTTAATTATACTCATCAAAATGGGAACATTACACTCCTCCAATTGTGTTATAAAAAAACTCAATACATACAGAATGTAGGACATTAAGGATTGAACACCCGTAGGTTGTATTTTTTTGGGTTGGTCACCATATTCACCACTAGGTTTTGCTATGTACATACTTCCTGTTGACCAGAAATATCAATAATTTATTTATCTTCATGATATTTTATGTTATATTTTGTTTTATTTTTTCAAGGGGCTTATGATCCAAGGTTATAAATATGTTACTTATTTTATGTTTCAATATCATCACTTATTAATATTGCATAGGATTATTTTTCTGATGATAAAATATCTTGTACAATATATGAAAAAGAACATTTATTATTTATCCTATAGAAATTCAGGCAACATTCATGTAATACTGTCATTTTCCATATGTTTCTACATTAGATAATTTAGGAATTGTTTTTAAGAAAATTTGACATTATTTATGTCTTTATTAGAGAATCAATTCCATTCCAAAACCACGTAATATAAAAAATTCAAAAATATTTTATTAACCTCCTATAATTTTTAAAATAATTTTTTACCCATTTCTAAATTTATTTTAAAAAATTTTTTCGATATAATCTTTAGGTTCTGTTTGAAAATTAATGCATATTTTTATTTTGTTGAAAATGTGAAAGGAACTGTTGTTCTGTCATGTAAGACATGAACAAAAGTTTATGACATCATGACATACAAATTATTTGAATAATATTTTGTATGTTTGCAATGTTATTTATAGAGTTAATTATTTTAAAACAATATTATTTTTTAAAAAGTGTTTTTCAATGTGTAAACATATTTTCCTCAAAAATTATTTTAAAAGGTCGATCAAAATCATTTTAACACCAAGATTTCATCTATTTATATTAATTTCTACTCACAAGGGTTATTATACAATGATTCAATTAATTTTATTTCTCTGAATGGTATATGTATTTATGCATAATCTTTATGAAACCCATGCATATTCCATGGGTTATACCATGATAAAATTCTTTATGAAAAATTCCTATTTTCATGAGTTATGATATGAAGAAAAGATAATTAAACCTATCTCTTTTCCCCAGGTTATGATTAATGAAATTATTATGACACCCATTTTTTCATGGGTTAATGTATGATGAAATTATTATAATACCCATTTAATTTCCTAAGATATGATATAATGGAATTTTTTTGGAGCCCATTTCATTTCATGGGGTACGATTTAGTGAATTTTTATGATCTTGTTGAAGACATAAATATGGTTTTCATTATGTGATTGGTAGGACATATATCTCTCTCCATTGTGTTAGGTAAATATTTATATATATCTTGAGATAGAAATGGGTGGAATGGGAAGTTAACTATGTAGAGTAATATATAGATGGGACATGAAGTGAACCTGATACAGTATTATATGGATAGAATAAAGAGTTAACTTGTTATAGTTAGGCAGGAATGGAACGAGGGGTGAGTTTGGCAGAGTAAAGAATGCTTTCCATTATAATGGTCTTGGGAGTGATTGTTCATCAATAAATAAATGATTTTATGAGATTATGTTTATGAAAAAAGTACATGTCTTCTTCTAATGTTTTACTCTCATCGATCATGATTTTTGATATTATTATGATTCATGTCATATGAACTAGAAATATTTATTCCATGATACTACATTTTAATATTTGATATATATGGTATGCTTTTCAAATTTTATGTTCATATTCTCATACCCTTATGCTAATGTTATGTTTATATATCTCCCTATCATACCCATACATAGAAGTAGATATCACCAATTCTTATGTTTCTATTACACATGTTATGAAGACATTTATTATGTCTGATAGGTCTAAGAAGGGTGTTAGATGTGAAAAAGGTAGTGGTATATGAATTATGTCACTTGGAAAATTGTTTATGTTTCCAAATTTCTGATGTCACTAAAATATTATTGATCTCTAGAATGTATTTATCTAAAATTATTAATATTCATAAATAATTATTTAATTTATATGTATTAAAATCATTGGTCATTATAATAGCTTCCACAATACACATATCCTTACCAGGCATCAAATCTCACTCTTGTATTCTATTTTACTTTCCTTAAGATACTATGAAGTGTTTTAAGATTTCAATAAAGGATATCAAAAGTAGAATAATTGAATTCTCAAATAAAAAAACTATGATGTATTTTATTTTTAAAATGGAAAATGATATTCATGTTTGTAAATAGTTTACCAATACTAAATAAAATCTCAGTCTATTTGGATGTTATTGTTTGTATGTAGAACCAATTTAATATAATAAACTGTAACTAGATGTTATTGGGGTTAGATTCTTTATGATATGTTTTTAATATATATATTCACACTGAATATGTCAAACAAGAACCATAGGAGATGGATGGATATGATTAAATATAATTAATTATAAATACATTACCACACTAGGATGAAATATAAGGTGGATGATGCTTTGAGTCATAAGGATCATGATAGATTATCCCTCATTACGATAATATAAGATAAAATATTAATTGATATACAATGGATAAGTGTAAATATAGTAAAGTATGGGGAGAAATTATATCTTACTCAAATGATTGTTCAACCTATTATCCATTTGATGATTAAAAATTCACAAAAAGAATATTTATTATTTGTAAAGAATGTCATAAATTTTCCCAAGTTTAACATTTATTATGATAGAATGAAAATTTTTTGGAACCTTCTATGTCTTAAATCCATGCTGGATTTGAACAATTATTTATTAGAGGAAACCCATAGATCTTTATTCTCTACTCATCCTATAAGTACAATGATATATATATATATATATATATATATATATCTGTGTGTGTGTGTGTGTGTGTGAAAGTGTGTTTCTGGTGGGATGAAATAAAGAGAGTTATTATAGAAATTATTACTTGGTGATTAGTATGTCAGGAAGTAAATGATTGAAGACAACATTATAAGGGGATGATTGCACTTATACCCAAACTAGAATGTAATTGGGAAAGAATTAACATGTATTGTACCATTGGACTCCACAAAACATATAATGGGATGAATTATATATGGATTATATTTGATATCCATACAAAGTTAGAACACATTATTATTATTGTAAAATATTTCTATCCTGATCTGATTTCTATGATATAATTTATGGAAGTGTTACGGTTTCATGGAGTACCCCATTATATTGTGTCTGATCGTGACTAAGGCAGACCTCGATGTGCTTGATAATTCTTTTACAGACTCCAGATATTGACATAAGATTTACCATTATTTATTATCCAAAGATATATGTTATGTCTAATAGAATAATTTCAAAAAAAATCAGATATTTTGATATATAGTTATTTTGATTTCAATGGTGGTTGGGGTCAACAACTTACTCTAGTTTGTTTTCTTAGAAAATAGTTTTCACTAGTGAATTTAGATGAATCCTTAAAAATTCATATATGGAAATACATGTAGAACTCTAAAATACTTGGTTAAATATGGATTAATAATTCTATTGGTACCTGATATAGATAAGAAAATATAAGTGATCGTTAAATATATTCAACTGAACATCATGGGATCTCATATTTCACCAAAAAATGTATTAACAATCAACTTTGTGATATGGATTATGAAGTGGATGAGAGGTTGTTTCTATGAATTTTTCCATTGAATAAGGTTATGAGATATCAAAATAGATTAATGATGGTCCCTATGTCAATTAAAACTTTCAATATTCTTGATCGAGTATGGATGGTTTCTTTTTTGTTTTTCACTTCTACATGACCTCTCTCATGTACATGATATGTTCCATGTATCTCTCCTAAGGAAGTATATATCTGATCATACACATTTACTAAACTTATAGTTAATAACATTAGATCTTTATATTTTATATGATTCAAAATTCTATGGTGATTATGGATTATGGAGACAAAGTGATAAAAAAACAATACTAGTCACTCAATCAATGTTTTTTGGTGAACACACCAACTATAATAATCTAATTGAGAACATGATGACAGGATAAGGTAGAAGTATCCACCATTGGTCATATAAAAGTAATAATATTTAAATGGAGATATTAAATTTAAGGGGGGGTATAATGTAACATCGCAGTATTTAATGAATTTTATTAAATAAAATTAATTTCATTTATTTTTTTAGTTACACACAACACTGCGTTTTAATGAACCATGATATACTATTAATAATATTATTTAAACATTACTAGTACTACTTTGGTATTAAATTTGGTGGTATGAATAATATTAATCACATTTTTAAAAATTTTAATAATTTTCTTGTATTAATAACCTATATTTATAAGTATGAACATAATTTTTTATAAAGCCTTTATATGCTTTGAATGTACTTTATTCTCAAAAATTGATTTCAATTTATTTTTGTGAAAAAAAGATGAAAAAGAATTTTTGGAAATTTTATAAAATTTATATTAAAAAATTATAATAATTTTTTTATTCTAAATTCAAAAATTAACATAGTTTAATTATTTATACTATTTTAAAAAATTAATTTTTTAGTTAAAAATGAAAAATAATGATGTTTATTAAAAGATTCCTTTGAGTTTAAAAAATTTATGTAGATAAATATTTTATAAAAAAGTTATAAAATTTTTATTAGTTAGTTTTTTTATTAGATCAATTTATATTAATGGAATCATATTAATTTTTATTTTTTATATTAAAACATTTTATAGTTCTAAAAATATTATCCTTTGAAAACACTTTCTCACTATGTCTATGTTTCTAATTTAAAATTATATTTTGAAACATATCTGAATGTAATTTTTAAAAATGGACTAAAGATTTGGAATCATAATAATTTATCTTATATAATATAACATCTTTATATTTGGCCAAAAAATATTAAAAAATATAAATATTAATTACCATAGTTTAGGTTAAAATGTGATTACCAGTGGGTTAATATAAAATGATAATGAATAAAATGACCAAAAAACATATAGAAATAATATTTTTCTTTATTTAGAAATTATACCTTCTAAGGTTATATAGTGATCAATTTATTAGACATTTTCTTGATTAAAATCTGGGTACATATTTTTATTTTCAATAATTCCATGTGTGTCATCTTCAATATTAATAAAAGGGAATCCCAATCCAATACACTCCACAATTAAAAAACCCATTGTTTAAAATAATTCTAGCACAAATATGTTACTTACGTCCCACTCCACGCCCTATAGGCCTTATATTTATTATTAATAATTCTTAATAAGGCTTTTTGTAATAACCTATGGAGGTTTTCTGAAAAATCGGTATCATTCATAACCGAGCATTTCAATTTTATTTATTATTCCTCCTCCTTGAAATATTATTAAATTACTTGAATATAATATCATAAGTATTTTATATATAATATTATTTTATTAGTTTATTGTAATAACAAAAATATATTACCTAATTCCATTAAATGGGATAAGAATTTATTGATCTTTGGTATGAATGACTACCTCCTCGTGATCTGATGTAATTTGTTTTCTATCACTGACCCTCATAGCTGGACATAATGATGAATTTAATATATATATATATGATATTTTTTAAATATTTATGCTCATTTAATATAATATTAAATCTAGATTCTTACCTTCCAATATATTGGAAAACAATAAAAAAATTTGACCATACGTGTGGACTACCAATTCCAAGAAGTGATTTGGTACGTTGTACATTTCATATTGACAATAATATTAATAAGAATATATTAAATTAATATATATGATATCTATGATTAATAAATTAGAGGATAATGAATATTTATCTTAACTTATTTCAATCATTTGGTAAAATGGAATCAACTTTCATGCTTATATACAGTATACCAACACCATGAATGGTGTAATAACTTATTTCCATAAATAAATGTTATTAAGTACTTTAAACACAATTATATTTATTATTTATGATATTTATATCATGGTAAAAATTTTGGAAATTATTTAACCAAGATAAAATAAAATTGACCAAAAATACCAAACCAAAACATACATGAAAAACAATGAAGATATTAATAGAAAATTCATTTTAACATGGACTATTTACCAAAATAAGTAATAAAACGTCATATATAAATATAATATGGTATGATATATATAATTATTTATATATTATATATTTATAATAAACCATTATTTATTAACCTGGAGGTTTTACCATGAATAATGAATGTGGATAGTGAAGGTAACATATTTCTAGTCTTAGATTTATTTCTGGGAGACTTATGCGATGTGTTTATTACATTTTTGAAATTCAGCACTACTTTTTTTATATGGTGTATATACTACCCATTTGATATATTATATCCCAAATATAAATATTTCAATGATATTTAAGATTTAAATTTTATTTTATTATTTAGTGGCGATTACGGTTCAATGTATTACTAAAGTGGTAATGCGATTTTTTTCTCACTTTTAATTCTATGGGACACATGCTATATTAACTACATATTTCATTTTGGTGATTTATTTCCTACACATTAATGTCTTTTATTATTATTAATATAAAATTTATAGGTATTTATATATCCATATAAGGTTATTTCTTGCACTAGGCATGTGATTTTAACATTTCCTATATGGTACCAATTTTATATTATAATATTCATAATTTTCCAGACTGTATAGGATTATGATTCTGATGAATAAATTGTATGATATACCTCCAATGAAAAACTTTATATTTACTCTCTACTACTTATTTCTGGAAAAACCTGATTTCTATTCTGTTTCCACTCTTTATGTACGCATGTTTCGAAAAGAATCTTTCTATAGAATGTCGACATTATTTATCCATTTGGTGAAAATTCCAATTTATTCCATGTACATGTTTTAATAAAATAAAAAGTAATGTTTTCAATATTCATAAAATATTTCTTAAATTCATTTTGACCCATTATTTTCTTTTTTAAAAATGGTCTCTATAGAATCTTCTTGTCATTTTCTAAAGGTCTTAAATTTTATTTTTATTAAATATATGGAAGGAACATTTATTTTTAAGTGTATAGAATTAACAATATTTCACTCCATCATGAATACCCAATGATTTAAATTTTCCATTTCATTTTTCACCATTTATATTAAAAAAATATTATTTTATTTAATATTTATGATGTTTTTATATGTTAATATTTTTATTTCAAAGTGGTAACAATATTTTCCTCAAGAAATTAATAATGGAATATTTTATATTCATTTATCATATTAGATAACAAACTTGTATATTACTTAATATTTAATAAATATATGATCAAATGCTTCATTCCTAATTATTTCTATAGATGGTTTATTATTTTGAGGAATATTTGTTTGTTAAACCAGTATTATTTCTATGTGTAGCACCATAATGAAATATTTATGAAACCCATTTCCTTTCTATTAGTTATGATATGATAGATGTTTTATGATTTTGAGTCACAAAATATTATGGATTATGTGATGGGTGGTAACTAAATTCCCCT
Organism: Viscum album; assembly: GCA_963277665.1. NCBI lineage: Eukaryota > Viridiplantae > Streptophyta > Magnoliopsida > Santalales > Viscaceae > Viscum > Viscum album. Next base: position 1,706,096,874 of record OY728165.1, on the reverse strand, counting down.
CTATTGAATTTGGCAATGATTAATATTCAATGAGCACAATAGGTACATGGGAGGTTATCCGAAGCCAAGAAAATGGTATAAGGGAGGTTTTCCCATACTTGAAAGTGGGTACATGAGAGGTTTTTTATAGCTAGAAATAGTGTAGATGTGAGGTCATCCAGATACTAATGTAGGTACTCATGTGGTTATCCGAGGACTAATATGTTATGAATGGTTTTATGGGTATCCTTGACAAAAGATTCTTTATCCTTATTTGTATGCCATAAATCTATGTCTTATCACAATTTTTTTCTCTCATGGATAGTGTTGATTACATTTTGATTAATGTCTTATGAACATCCATGATATATTACATGTATCATTGTTATAATCTATTATATATTGTTTAAGTTTTTCAATATATATTTTCATATTAAAATACCCCTATCATCATGTTATGTTGATATCTCCCTTATTTATACTTACTGATCATCTGAGATCAACCATTATTTTGTTTCCTTTCCCTATGTTATAAATAATTATATTATGTATTCAATTTCTGTTTAGGGTGATTCTTAAGAATAACTAAGTAGAATATGATGTAATTCACTTAAAAACACTTACCTATCTACATATGTTTTCAATGAATGTAGGCCAATATGATTCTATTAGGTAAAATTATTTCATTTATTGAGTATTAAATTTTAAGATTTAATATATATTTATGAAAATCAGGGGTGTCAATAGATAAATTGTTTAATGTCACAAAATAAGTGATATGATGATTTCCTATATAACTTGTCGGTAGAATTTTAATATATGGGGAAATAATATATTTATTTTCAATGGAAGGTCTTCTGAATCATATGTGATGTGTTTTCTTGATGAATGCAATTTATTCTCTTAATTAAGAAATTTAAGGAAAAAATACTATTTAGATTTGGGAATTGATTCATTTAGGATGATATGATATAATAATGATACATCCAAGGGGTGGTCTGATGATAGTAGTGAGTTTCCTCTAGAATTATTGACCATTGTATGTCATTGAGGTGTCAGTTTGGATATTTAAATTATCAATAATAATCTATATAGTTGATTATAATAATTATACATGGTTGAACTCTTCTTATCTAAAATAGTTAGTTGATAAATGTATTGTGAATGCCTTGTAATTTTGGATGTTATGTTCTTTAGGAATTTTGTATCACAATGTTGGGGTACAAGGGAAAGACCTTTTTTTGAGCATGTAATTTTGGTTTTTAGGATGTAATTTTTTATAGCTTGGATACAATGTGGATAGATGTTCATGGAATTTGTAATGACACCCTTGTAGTGGGTGTTTGTGTGACGATAATTAGAATTTGGGATTCCTTTTGATATGGGTGATCCTGATATGCGTGTTGGGAATTTCTAATGTGGTAAATACATGAACCATGTATTAATGGGATGTGACTCATTATAAGTTGAGAAGAGTGATGAAAAAAGTTTCACATGACTGTAATGCCATATGGTTCATGTGAGATCATGTATGGTTGTGATAAATAAAATTTTATGGGGTTATATTTTGATAATTATTCATGATTATAGACTTTATCAGCTATGATTTCTTGGAATATTATCTATGTGTTGAGGTAGGTCTATGTAGGGTATTCATGGTGCACGGTTGTGTTGTGGATCGAGGGATGTTCTACCAATCGGTCTATTGGTTTTATTTTGGGTAGTTGATAAACTCAAATAATAATGTGGTAATATTGAGGTGGTGAGACACCTATGGGAATAGAAGCATGAGGTCTAGGGAATTTGTGAACATTCACTTGTATAGGGAGGTGAAATCAGAAGTTGATCTGGGTACTGTTTAATAGTTTATCTTAGGTCTGTTATGTGACATGGGATGTTGTAGAGGAGTATTGTTAGGGGTTTATATAAGATCATAGATTTGAGGGAGAGAGACTGAGGAACATGTATTATTGGGTCTTATTTGGGATGAAACTCAAGGAATTGTATAAGGGATTCCATATTACAGTGAGTTCACCACTTCCTATTAGAGAATAACATGCCTAGTGATCATGGAATATGTGTAAGTTGGTGGCTAGTGTATGAACTCTAGTATGACTAATCCATACACATAAAGTCAATAGGTATAGTGATGATTGGAACATAGTACATGGAGTTGATGTTTTAGTTCATAGGGTAATGATAATGACCCTCTTATAGTGGGGAGAATCATATCTATCTTGGGTTAATGACCCTCATGTCGTATAGGTCATGCATGTGGAAGAACTAGTAATTGAATGTATTGGGTGACTCTGAGGTAAAAGTGCGTGATATAATCTATTGATAAACGATTCTTTGGCTAATAACAAATTTTATGTTTTTATGCATTCCTAGTTAGAGTAGTTGTGTTCAAATCAGAATCATGGTTTTTTTGGTGTTATCTAATTCGAATTCATGTGGTGAAACATATTTTATGATATGATTTTTAAGATGAATCATAGTTCATCAATTCACTTAGGGGGTTGATCGGTCATTCATAACCTGATTCGGAGGTTTAATAATATTTCTAATCACATTTATTGTGTATATTGGGTTAAAAATACATTAGGGATAAATTGAATTTGGAGTAATAGTATGATAAATGAATAAGGCCCTATGTGTGGAGAGTTTTTTGTGTAAATTCAAAGTGATCGGTATTTTTTTCTTTTGAGGAGTCTTTGATGGGTGTGATCTAAATTTATTATGGTAAATTCATTTAGAGGATGAATATATTGGCCTTTATATGTATATTTTCTTACATTGAGATGGTTACCCCATTAATGTTTTCCTTCGAGACATGATTGATATGGTCCATGGTGAAAAACCCAGTCGTGATCCACATTACTATTGAGAGTTGGGGTGAATCATTGTTATGTCATTTATATTTTTCCTCTTCTAAAACCACATTAAGATATGGTTATAGGGAATTGAATATACTAAAATGGAAGGCATTAGAACACCCCCATAAATAAAAGTAAATACAATGTTCACTAATCCATAAGAGTGTCTAGAGGTTGTAATGGATTGAAATACACTCTAAATGCAAACAACCACTAGAAAAATATATTTTGATGGTAAATTATGAAGGGTGTATCTATTAATTTCCATGTATTATAGTCATTCGGAAATGTATGTGCTACATGGATAGAGAATATGATAAGATAATTTTTTTCATAAAAATGATCCTTCACCAATACATTTCAAAATTTTATCATTGTGATACATTAATTACTGAAAAATGCCTTATTTTAAGTTATTATTTATCCTCTTCTATTTATCTCATAGCAACAAAAAAGAACAGTCTAACTGAACTTCATTTTCTGAAAATGTCTGTCATATTCCCTATCTAGTATGTAAGCTCAATCTGGTTCTCTATGTATGATTCCATGTTCATATTATTTCATCTACATTCAAAAACCATGGTTTATGATAACATCATAATATACTGGTTTACTATAATTCTATCTATTATCATCTATCAAGGTTAAATTACATTATTTCTATGAAAAAAAATATTTCTCATGCCCTACAATTAGAACCTCACTTCTTCAACATCTCTCATAGTAGCAACCACTCTTGAAACCATTTCACAACACAACTTCTCCCCTTTAAATATGTAGTGTCTAAATAAAAATAATGGGGGACTATGTAATTTAAATTAAAAATTACCAAATAAAATTTTAATAATGCGTAAGATATCATTATTCTTTATAATTGCCTCACACCTATGAGAAAAAAAGAGTCAAAAAACATCATATAAACATCATTATATAATAGAGTCATTAATATATTCAAACCATTCAAAAATCTTATCTTTAATCATGGTATTTCATTCATTATATTTAAAGCAGTGAATTTCTAGCTCAGTATCATCATTATGTATGACTTCAAAAAAATAAATTGTAAGGATATTCAAACCATCATTTCATAAATATTAAAAAAATATCATTAGAATAATGTCTAATACTATGTTCGACGATGTAGAAATACTCTATTTAGAGATAAATATCTTTTTAATATTCTAGGTGATGTCTATTTGATGCTTCTTCCAACTTATTTTTCATTCAGAGCTTCCACATTAGCTTAGTAGTCTTGTGATCTTTACTTGATTAATCTAAGTAGTGAATTTTTTTAGAAAACATTTTTATGATCATTTGAATACCTCTATCTCGTGACATTTTTATATCGCTATGTCTGATACAACTTCATCTTTTTAGCTTAGTCCACTAAAACATAGTCTCATAACTCTGTTCTCAGAATAGATCCCCCATGTTTTGAAAACTTCTTACATTTTAAAAAAACATATATAATCATGACAACCGTGAAGATATCATGATTTATTGTACTTTGAATAAAAAAAGCATCATAATATTTAACTTTTTCTAAATATACCTTTATTATGTTACAATGAATATATTAGTACATTTATTTGGATCTATACTCTATCTAATCACCTCATTCTATGAAACTTTTTCTATTCAACATAATATTTTACTATCCATCTGTTAAAAATTATAGGTTATTCTTAGGCATTTTTTATTAATTTATATGATGAAAAATAATATAATAAAAATAAATATTTCCCTATTGAAATTCAATCCAACTCTAATTGGTATCCTAAATCTCTGCCTTTGTATTTTATTTTCAACCAAGGAATAAAAATAATTGATTCCTTAATAAATAATCAATTGATCACAACCCAACAATTCTAATAACTCATGAGTCAACATAGTGTAGGAAATAAGAATCGTTGAACAATAATACCATTTTTCTATAAAGTATTGATAAGAAAAAAATTGAACTTCATCCTAATCCAAAAAAATTATCATCACAAATTTTATGCAATCACCTAAAAAATCTATTAATATAGAATAAAATTAATGACTACATAGCTTACCCATTTTTAATACATCCTCTAAATATATGATATCCCATGATAGGTAAATCATATATCAATGTATAGAATTAAGTTTTAATATTTTTCTCCCTATTTTAACATAAAATCCATCTAAAATTTTAGATAGGGAATAGAAACCACATACCTTATCCTTCAAGGGGTGATGTTCAACATCCATAATCAACCCCATATTCTAAAATGATTCACTATGAAATGGTTATGTGAATATAATAGATACATTCACTATTCTTGTTACAAAATCCCTCTTATGTTCATGTCATTCCATACATTATTTAATTATTGGATATTTAATATCAGTGTTCTTATATATAGAATATTATATATGATTCTTAGTGTTATTGATAAAATGTTAATTATCATAACCCAAGATAAAGGAATGTTTCGCAGAAAAAAACTTCAAACTATATGTTCATATATATTTATTGTCTTATAGATTTATTAGAATATATATACTCAACATTTACAGTTTTATGAGTCCCTAAAATCTATTTATTGTTATCTAATCTTACACATATATCTCAAAAAATAAAACTCTAAAATATTTTAATATTCTACCATTGACACATCCTTCCTATTATGTGTCTATATAACAACACAAATCAATCATTCTGGTTATTCATAATTAAATATGAATATAATTGTTCTTATAATATATTAGAAAATTATTTTTCCATCCATAATATTGGACACTTTTGGTTAAATTTTATACCTATAATAATGTGTAACTGCATACACTAAATTTGGCCTTGATACTGTGAGATATATTAGGATTATAACAAATTTCTTAAATTCATCAAAATCAATTTTTTGTTATTCCTCGTCCTTTGAAAAACTGGTTACCACTGAATTTTGTGTTGAAATCGGCTTTTAATTCTACACTCTAAATCACATTAAGAGATCCTTTGAATAAGTATCTTAAGACTCCATAATGTATCATTTTTGAGTGATTTTTAAACCAAATAATTACATCATTTCTCCTACAATAGATATATTAAATATATCACTCATATATTCGGAAACCATTTCACAGATCAACTCATCATTCACTGTGAATATAATATCATCAACATAAATAATAACAACGAGTAAATCCTGTTGATTTTCATTTATATACATGTTGTTTTCAACAATTCCTTTATAGTAATTCAAATATATCTTGGAAAAATATAACATATAACAAAAGGCTCATTGAGCTTGTTTCAACAGATAAAATCCCTTCATTAATTAGAAAATCTACTTTTATCTTTACCCAACATGAATCCACATGGTTTCTAAATATAAATATCTTCCTTGGGCTCTCTATTGAGAAGATAATACATTTCATCTATTTTTAGTATTTTATATATTTTTTTGGTAAAAATTAATAAATATTTGATGGTTTTATGTCTTTCTGTTGGAGAAAAGGTTTAAATAATATCAATTTTTTCATCCTATTAGTGTCCCATATATATTATTATTTCATTTTTTATAAAAACATCACCTTTTTTATTTAACATGTATATTAAAATAAACATTGTTATAATAACATTTTTATCTTCTATTTTTGGGTAAAATTTAACAATTCTCATTTTTCTCAATCTGATGTAATTATTCATTCATGGCATCAAACTTATCTTAATGCTCCAAATATTATTTGACAATTATTGGCTCAACCTATTAATAAAAAGATGCATGTGAAACTATCCTCAATTTTCATATTACTTAGGCATTTTTTATATATTTATTATGATTTTGTGGACCTCCTCTTACTTCTTAAATCATGAAGATATGAACATATTATTTTGACATCACTTAATATTAATTAGTAAAAATATTCATCATATAAAGCTTCTATATAATTAATTTTGTTTAATAATTTTCCATGTTGTTTAATAGAAACATCTCCATATTCTCTTTCTCCTTTATTTTCCTCATACAATGAAAAAATAAAAATTGAATGTTCTAAAACTTTCACAGACATTGAATCAATAATCATTCTAGTTTCTTTACTAAAAAACTAATAAGCTCTACTCTTAATTTTTTAGAAATAGAAGATGACAAAGAAACTATATTATTATATATGACATTATTTTATGCTTTTCCTTTGATTATGTGAGGTATTTTAATCACCCATAATTATTTCTATATAAGGTGTTCACTAGATTATATCTCATATTGATTCAAATCAGATAATGTCCTATAGATTCAATGATTCTAAATGTTAGATATTTCCCTAATATTGTGTCTTTGAATGAAATAAAATTTATCATGTTTGATTAACGTAGCTTTATCCATGAAAAATAAAATCCCATTCATTCATTCATCATCACCATATTTTTATAGGGAGTATAATGCAATAAATATTTGAATAATTTAATGATTTTAAATATGGAATTTAAATATATCATTTATTTATTAGGCATCCTTATCAATTCAAATATTATGTAATTAATATCGATATTATTTTCCATCACTTCTCCTAAAACTCTAAAACATTTTTACTTAGATATATTTCTAAAATAAATAATACAATTAATATGAATGAATATATAAATAAACAAAATAATATACATGTATCCATTTTCATATTTCATTCTCATGTTCCCACAAATTTTTGAATGAATAAGCTTCAGGGGATGTGTCAAATGCATCTCAACACCCTTACATATTGTAATTTGAATCACCCCCATATAGAATATCAAACAACACCAATAAAGTTTTCTATCATGTAAGGATCATTATTAAGTCTATGACATTTTTTCATATTGTTAATATTTATTTGGCACATATTTCTATGAATTTTATTCCATAATTTATTTTTGTCCTCAATTATTGGTTAGGATGACGTTTATGAATATCCATCAAAAAATATATGTCAATTACAATTATTTCTATATATAAAAACATTAAAAAAATTAATAAATTTAACTAAAAAGTAATGACATATGAATATGTAATTGTTTTCTTTTCTAAAAATCTATAATACACTAATAAATTTTACTTTCAGTCAATCAACAAATATGGATCTAATTTATTTAAATCTATCTTCCCAAATGATAGAATATCCAATTCTTTTGTTTCTAAGTGACTCTTTAATTCCAAAAGTCATTGAATCATCTTTGGAATTCATTTCACTTTTAAAAAATTTAAAACCTCCAAACATATCCGAAGAACATGCAATAACCAATATCCATGTCAATTATCGTTTTTTACCATTATAATATATTCAATAACTAATATATTCACATATCATTTTTCTTCATTAACATGTGTCTTTTGAAATTTTTCATATAAATTTATATCATTAGGAAGCATGATAAGATATCCTTTAGAAATATGTCTATTATGATCACAATAACATAGATAGTTTCTAAAGGTTGAATCAATTTTAAAATTTCAAACTAAATTATTCATGTTTTCTTCTTTGGTTGGGTTAAATCCCCCTCAAAAGATTCCTCAAGAACCCATTATACATTTATTAGTGTTAATGTTCGAACTTAGAAATATCTATTGTATTTCCAAATCCTCCATTGTATCAAAAATAACCATAAAATCCAATTTTTTCTATAACATGTATGAAATATGATACTCCATATTTTTTCCATCAGTTTTATGACCTATGTTCATAGTTACACGTTGTGATATAAAATTTTGGTAGTTTCTTGAAATTTTATTCTTTATCATAGAATTATTCATGTCCATAAAAGTGTCTCATGTTATAGTAGTTTTGTATTCATTACAATCCTCTTGAATTCCTTCATCTTTAAAATATATTCAAACATGTTTTTAACCACTATGGAATATATTTATTATAATTATATGCTTTATTCTTTATATAATATTCACCTACTTATTAAATAATGTTTTAGATTTTTGATACTCCTTGTTAAACATTAATCATTATTTTTACAAGGTAAAATTATTTACCTTTCACATTTATCACGTATTAAATAATGATTTTGAGGTTTCTCAATTCAATAATTAATTTATTTAGATCATAAATATCTTTATAATATTTTATTTTTCATTAAATAGTGATTTTTAATTCATAGAAGTTTGAACATATTTCTTTTGCATCCAAATTTCAGCATCAGGCTCCAAATTTTTTGAATTATTTTCTATGAATTCTATTTTAAGAAAAAAACCATTTGAGTTTCATCCTCTACTTCTTATGATTTGTTAATTTAATTACTAATATTTTCATATTTCACTCCACTATCTGCATATTTCTCAAATCTGGACAATTTAATTTTCAATTTAAATTTATTGACTTTTTATCTTAAATTTTGAATCAAATATTGATTTGTCAATCTTCTTATTTAGAGATATTTTTAATCATACATCATCTTCAACCCTAGCTTCAAGATCATTTAATCGACGAAAAATATTTTTGAAATTTAAAATGGATCTAAAGTTAATGAATTGAGTTTAATATTTATTTTATACTTATATATTACACATTTCACCATTCTAGATGATAAAACATGAATTCATTAAATTGTTTACTCACTTCTTCTTCACTGTAATATAAAATGACTTATTCATCATAAATACCCTTATACATTCATATCTTAACAATTTTGAAGGATATTTCATTATCAAACTTTTACAATTTATTAGATCATTTTTTAATTCAAATTATATATGTGAGTTAATACTTTTCAAATCATCAAGAGAAAGATTTTTAGGATATCTATCCTTTAAGGTTAGTGACTTGGAATCAAATTTGATAAGAGTAATTGATTGAATATTTTTAAAAATCATTTAATCATCTAATTTATCACTAAAACATCCTATTGTTCTCAAAACATCATTTAACCTTGTAAAAAAGTCACAAAAAATCTATCATCCTCTACTTTCTGATATTCATACATCAAACTTTATATCTTAAACTTGGATATATTTATTTTTTTTATTTACATATACAAATAATTTTAACATTTCAAAGATGAATATAGTTTTTCTAATTCATATAACTGTCATAAATAAACTTTCAGAGAGGGGGAGGAATAGATAAAACTTAATTATCTCGCATCTTTCATCAAATTATTATTATCTTTAGTTTTTAAGGGAACACCCTTAGTTTGGGTAGTGAAACCATCTATGGAATCTTCAATAACATTATATACCATATATAACATGTAACGCCCCGACCCCAGTTACCCAGAGTCGGTGCATTATTACATAACATTGGCATGATCACAAGAAAGATCAAATCTCGAAAGACCGATTGGTTTAGTAGCCTTGGAAACACTAGATATATTCATAAGTTTTACATTACATCATAAAATGAAAAACTACTACAACAACATAATGTTTCCACAATCCACACTATTAACCCCTCATAAAATCCCTGCAGGTCATTCATAACATACTTCTTCACATCCTGGGATAAATAAAACATAGAAAAGGGGTGAGCTCAAATGCCCAGTAAGGATAACAATATAGCGGAAACTTTCATAAATAAGAATAAACATTTAAGGCAATGTATAACTAAAACAAAAGCCTTTTAAATATGAACTTTCAACATGGTATGGCATAAATAAAATGAAATAATGCCATTTAATAATTCACATGGATATTCTACTAATCGAATAATCACAAGCAAAAATCAATAACCACTTTCATAATGTTGGAATGCATAATGCCAGACTATCATAACCACATAGCCAAGGCCTCGTGCCAAGACTACAAATAAGATTTTGTCAAGGCCTTGTGCCAAGACACTAGCTTGTCACATGAGACCTACCGATGCATCGAGGACCTATAGCGGGCTCCACCCGTCACATATTAAGTCCAATGCATTCCCATATGAAAAGGTTTAAACATAACATAAACATTCGTATTAAAACTAGCATACGAAATGTCAATATTTTCACCATAAACTATGAATGGTATAAAAATAGCACATCCACAGTCAAACATATCACAAAACCTTCAATAAAATATAGAAGTTTTGTATCATAATAAATCAACTTCAAATAATCTTAAAATCCATCAAAGGATGTTGACATAGATGAAATCAAAATTCTTTTTAAAGAAATATCTCCTTTTATTTTGAAATAATTTAAGATCCATATAAAATAAAACATTTTCTTTGAAAATATTCTTATAAGCTTGTAAGGGAAGCTTTGAAGATTTTATAACGGTGGAAAATAGCCGCACCCGCCGTATAAGTTAAAAAAAACATTCTTACCTTAATTCTGTCGAAAAGGTTAAAAAGGACCTTGTTTTGAAAACGACCAAAAGATTCCTTTATAAACCACTTATAAAAGTCAAAAAGGGTATAAATGACTTTAACTCATATTCTAGTAAATAGTAAAAATGTTTTGAAATGCATTTTTAAGAAACATGGATGTGGATGATAAAGAGATCCCAGTAGATTATTACGTATAAACAACCTTGGATAATGAAGAGGTTGTAAAGTAAACCCTTACCAATTTGGTAACTTATGAAACATACAACCCATGTAAGAGGTATCATACAATGAATATGTAAATACACATAAATTACAGTGTATTACATAGAGAATATAATTATGGGCAGTACATAAACCGCACAAAAGGTGATGGTGGCAATATGGCATGAATCTCATGAAAATAAGGAGTGAGATGAAAACCCCTTACCTTGTACTTTTCCTTGGTTGGGGTAGGTTAACCTCCTGTATAATGGTGAAATAGTTGTTATTAAATTATACAAGAATCATATATAATAATATGATATCATATATGATCTTTTAGCATTGATTTGTTAATAATATCTTAGAATTATCGTCGTTTCAGGTGTTAACTTACTTGTTTTATTTTATATGTTTTGCTACGTAAGCCATGGTTGTTGTATCTTATTCATATCCAGAATGATATCTAGTCCTTAAAAATCATTTTTAAATCATCAAATGATAATTATACTTGAATGGATACGATGGAGAATGAATCTCATCGCGTTCGTGGAGACGGTAGTCCGTACGTACGCACGAACGCTACTTCCATTTAATTTTTTTTTAAAGAATTGAATCCAAATGATACATAGGTATATTAATATTCCAGTATAATATAATATTTTATATATGTTACTTAAGTTCATTAACACCATCCTTTATACGTTCCATTTGTGGTATGAACGAGTCATATCATTTTAAGGGGGCGGTAGTCCGCACTTCCTCAAATGAAATTATCGTATGTACAAACAACATGAAACGAATAATGGTATGAAATAAAATGGAATTACAGAAGCTTATATATAAAATATATATCATTAATATCATATTTAATTACAGTTCCATCATAATGACCACCATGAGAGGCGGTAAGATGTATTTGAACAATCATCGTTTCGTGAGGCGTTAGTTTGCCATCCACAGAAACATTATGTTCATCATCCATTAGATGGAGTTGTGTGTATGCGTAGTTTGAATCATTCTTATAACAACATCCTAGTATATTGAGGATACTGGTGTTGTTACAAAAGAAAGGAATAAAAAGATTTTGGGGGTTGGAGAAGCAAAATAAATGAAAATAATTTAAGAGAAATTGTTACCTTTAATTTAGGTAACTGACTTTGGTTGGAACCAAAGGACTTCTTGAAATGCTTTCTGCCTAAGGGGAAGCATCAAGGAGGAGGAGATGGATGTGGGGAACTTAGTTGCGCAGAGTTTGGACGAGCCAAGTGGCTTGAGAGGTGTGAGGAATGAGTAGAAGTGGTCTCCTTTTATAAGGGAGAAGAGGGGCTCTTTAGGAAAGAGTGAAAGTATTACTTTATAATATAATTATATTCGGTTTATAATGGTCCAAAAATCATTGAGGTCGAAGATAAGATGACTAATATTCTAAATAACATCAACCAATAAGAATTGGACAGGTTATAGATAATATTTTAATCATTATAATCTTATTTATTTAAATGATTTATTAATGAGGTAAACATTGCATCATTATTGTGTCATTAATAATTTAAATTATTTGATGTCTAAAAATTATAAATAAAATATAATTATGTAGGAAATCATTTTAGCTTTATAATGAATATTCATAATCGAAAATCCAACATGAATAACACTATGTAAAAATTGTTCTTTTAAAAGATGTAAGCTTATGCCATTTTTGTATTCATTTTAACTTAATTAAAATAAAGTGTCATTATCACTTACAAGTGGATCCATGGGGTCCCAAAATAGACCCAAAGATTCCCATGGTCGACCATGTATCAACCAATAGGGTTAAGACACGTTTTAGGGTAATTTAGTATTATTATAATATTATTTTTTTAACCCTTATTTACCGGATTAACCCTTAACCATGGTAAATAAAATATTTACCGCAGTAATTATTCAAAATGTCTAAAAATAAAAGTTACCTATTTACACAATTTGAACATCCTGATTCCAAATATGGAATCCATTTTCCTAAATTCAAAACACAGAAGTGGAAGAAATTAATTTAAAATTAATTCCCGCTGTCAAAACAAAAAGCGTGTTTTTAAGAGATAATAACTATCAAAAGATTGACACTTGTTTATGTTCGGTTTAATTGTAAAATTATGTCCAATGACCAACATTATATTAAATGGTAAAAATATATTCTAAATATACTTTAAAACCACTCAAATTCACAATTTATCACTATTAATTATTTTGATTAAAAAAGTTGTTTTTAATTAAAATTTAGTAATTTTCACTATTCATCAAAATATGAAAGTTATCCGAAAAGTACCAAAATTTCACCTTAGGCTAAATTTGATATTCCGAATCCAAAAATGAAGTCCATTTTAAAATATAAAATATATATAACTTCAAAAATTAGGTATTACTATTCATAACAGCTAGTTTGATTGGTTACGGTGTGTTAGAACTCGAAGTTGCGTACAACACATGCTACTGTTTTATTCAAAGGAAAGCGTACCATGGAAGCATGGGATGTTTAATTTTAAATTTTTGATGTCCCCATTTAGTCAAAAATTTTAAAATATTCTATTTAAAAAGGTTTCACTATTAGTAGTTGATAAAAGTGAAATACTGAAAATGAATCTCTTCTTGCTATATGACTAAGAAACTCATAATAGGGATTCTAAAATTATAAGGATTATATAAAGTTCAAAATGTAGTTAATACTATTCATGACCTCTTTTAATGGTGTGAATGAACTCAGTGTTGCGTGTAGTGAAAGTTATTGAATTATTTTTAAGAAATAACACACTCTGAAATCCTGGGGTGTTACATTCTCCCCTCCTTCAATAAATTGCGTCCTCGCAATTTGAAATTGTTCTTCGAAAATAAAAGGTTGAAAGTAGAAAATATATTTGTGGGAAAACCCACATCGGAAATTGGGTTACTAAAATTTAGTCTTAATATGAGGAAAATATAAATGAAAGGGTCACCACCAAATTATGATCTCGATTAGGAGAACATTGGTGGAAATTAGAGACATATAATTGGAGGAAAAACGTAAATATTTATAGGTAGTGATTGAGGTCATCAATCACAAACAAGTATAAAATTGAGGTCCTTAAACTCATCAATCTATGATGATTTGAAGTACCATCGGTTCAACAAAATATAGGGTATTGGGACAACACATTTTTGACATTTCAAAATATCTTAGTTGAAATCCCACATCGAAAAATGAATTAATGAGGCCTCTATTTAAAATAAAGAGTGGAAAGTATGAAGATTACCGAAAATAACACATACTAGGGTTCCATGTAAGAAAATATGGATATGGAAGAGAAATCTAACCATCAATTATCTGATGGAGAGTGGTAGAGAACATGGCTATGAAAAGGCCAACAATCCCAAAGCCATAAATTTGTGATTATTTAAGGTACCATCTAGGACAACATTTTTGTTCTAAGTTTCTATTATTAATGTTGAGGAATTTATTTATGAGATTGGCTAAGATCATAAGGAGATATACTTACTTTATAATTAGAGTTTTGTCCATTAATAAATTTCTACCATAAACTCATCTTTCACTCGTAAAAAAAATTATATTTATACTATTCGTACAGGGTTCCAAAATAAACGAATTTATAATTCATCTACCAGATCTTTTTAAAAAAAACTACATTATTTAATCCAGGACATCTCTTGGGCCAGTGGTAGGTGATACACCCTTGTCGCCCTTCGGTTGCGGGTTCAAGTCTCGCGGCCTTGCCGGACGCAACAGGTTGATGTCCGACCTCCGGGTTGTCCTTTTATGGCAATCCAAAATAATACAAATAAGAACTATCCAAAATAATTATATCCAAACTCACAGTCCAACATTTATAAGGAAGGTAAACATAATATAGATCCTTTTTACCCCTTAATAGCATATAAATACCTTCATCATGTATTACCATATTCCTTATTGATTACATTCATGATCCCTTATTCCATATAGAATGCTGGATATACTTCATTAATCCAAAAATGTTTTAAACCCCAAAAATGATGGAATATACAAATCATTAATCAGTTCCAAGGTAGTCAAGAATATCCAATATAATTTATCCAATACAATCACATATTATTCCAAAATCACTACCTCAGTATCAGAACTATATTATGATTTATCATTCTCTCAACCATATATTTTCCAAAAATTTATCCTTCTATTGAGTCACTTTTCATTGTTCCACACAATCTCAAGTCCTTAATGAAATAGTACTGCAGTACAATCCTTATATACTCCATAATTATTATAACAAGTACATTGTTGATACAACACTCAATTGACATAATCAACATAAGAACTCTAATCATTCCTCTTCATCTGTGGTAGTATCATAACTTGATTATTATCCAATAGCATCATTTGCGTCATAGACTGATGACTAGGACATAGGTTCGCGTAGTGTCCAAACTCCTTGCAAATGAAGCATTGTACATTTGAAACCATTTTCTTACCCTTGCAGTCACGTACTTTGTGCCCTTTTCCTCCACACTTATAACAAACTCTCATTCCTTTCAGGAAAGTTCCAGGGTGTTTCTTTCCACAGTTACCACATATGGGAAAATTCTTCTTTTCCCTCTTCCCTTTATCCATATTTCTCTCTTCCATCCTTTTCTTCTCTTGCTTCCCTTCAAAGCCATAGGACTCAGTAAACTCTTTACTTATCTTATCAATACATGATATTATTTATTCATATGATGATAATACATGGGAGACTATTTCTCTTATAAATTCTAGCTTAAGACCATGAAAGATATGATCCTTCCTTCTCTTTGAATCATGTGTATTTCTGGAGTTCTCATTCCTTCTACTGGGCGCCATTTCTATACCATGGCATAAACTAGATCAGTTTATGAATCAAAACACATAATCCCATACTTATAAAACACTTAACATAAATTGAACTATTTATGGATATAATCCATAATCATAAGAATGTTTTATTTGAGGAAGTATATACTAATAATCCCTTCAAAATGATTTGTAAAGAAAATGAGAGTTATCCTAAGCATATCCCCCGGGAGTGTCGTAACCAAGAGTGCAGCAAGGCCCGTTTTCGTGCACCAGTTCCCGTTCGAGTCTAGCTCAAAGCGGTGTTTTCGGGTTTTACCCCTAGGTACATCTGTGTCAGAGCCGCCTCTACCTGCTCGTATCCAGACAGGGATGTATTTCTCGGAAAACTCACAAAATATCTACGATACCAAAATTCTAGGAAGTTCTTCTATTCTAATCCTCAAAGTTCATCTTAGGTCTACGTGCTCTAATCAGAGTTTATCTAAATCTAATTTCCAAGGTTTGTACTAAACTTCCTCTGATACCAACTGTAACGCCCTGACCCCAGTTACCCAGAGTCGGTGCATTATTACATAACAATGGCATGATCACAAGAAAGATCAAATCTCGAAAGACCGATTGGTTTAGTAGCCTTGGAAACACTAGATATATTCATAAGTTTTACATTACATCATAAAATGAAAAACTACTCCAACAACATAATGTTTCCACAATCCACACTATTAACCCCACATAAAATCCCTGCAGGTCATTCATAACTTCTTCACATCCTGGGAAAAATAAAACATAGAAAAGGGGTGAGCTCAAATGCCCAGTAAGGATAACAATATAGCGGAAACTTTCATAAATAAGAATAAACATTTAAGGCAATGTATAAGTAAAACAAAAGCCTTTTAAATATGAACTTTCAACATGGTATGGCATAAATAAAATGAAATAATGCCATTTACTTATTCACATGGATATTCTACTAATCGAATAATCACATGCAAAAATCAATAACCACTTTCATAATGTTGGAATGCATAATGCCAGACTATCATAACCACATAGCCAAGGCCTCGTGCCAAGACTACAAATAAGATTTTGTCAAGGCCTTTTTCCAAGACACTAGTTTGTCTCATGAGACCTACCGATGCATCAAGGAGCTATAGCGGGCTCCACCCGTCACATATTAAGTCCAATGCATTCCCATATGAAAAGTTTTAAACATAACATAAACATTCGTATTAAAACTAGCATACGAAATGTCAATACTTTCACCATAGACTATGAATGGTATAAAAATAGCACATCCACAGTCAAACATATCACAAAACCTTCAATAAAATATAGATGTTTTGTATCATTATAAATCAACTTCAAATAATCTTAAAATCCATCAAAGGATGTTTACATAGATGAAATCAAAAATCTTTTTAAAGAAATATCTCCTTTTATTTTGAAATAATTTAAGATCCATATAAAATAAAAAATTTTCTTTGAAAATATTCTTATAAGCTTGTAAGGGAAGCTTTGAAGATTTTATAACGGTGGAAAATAGCCGCACCCGCCGTATAAGTTAAAAAAACATTCTTACCTTAATTCTGTCGAAAAGGTTAAAAAGGACCTTGTTTTGAAAACGACCGAAATATTCCTTTATAAACCACTTATAAAAGTCAAAAAGGGTATAAATGACTTTAACTCATATTCTAGTAAATAGTAAAAATGTTTTGAAATGCATTTTTAAGAAACATGGATGTGGATGATAAAGAGATCCCAGTAGATTATTACGTATAACCAACCTTGGATAATGAAGAGGTTGTAAAGTAAACCCTTACCAATTTGGTAACTTATGAAACATACAACCCATGTAAGAGGTATCATACAATGAATATGTAAATACACATAAATTAGAGTGTATTACATAGAGAATATAATTATGGGCAGTACATACACCACACAAAAGGTGATGGTGGCAATATGGCATGAATCTCACGAAAATAAGGAGTGAGATGAAAACCCCTTACCTTGTACTTTTCCTTGGTTGGGGTAGGTTAACCTCCTGTATAATGGTGAAATAGTTGTTATTAAATTATACAATAATCATATATAATAATATGATATCATATATGATCTTTTAACATTGATTTGTTAATAATATCTTAGAATTATCGTCGTTTCGGGTGTTAACTTACTTGTTTTCTTTTATATGTTTTGTTACGTAAGCCATGGTTGTTGTATATTATTCATATCCAGAATGATATCTAGTCCTTAGAAATCATTTTTAAATCATAAAATGATAATTATACTTGAATGGATACGATGGAGAATGAATCTCATCGCGTTCGTGGAGACGGTAGTCCGTACGTACGCACAAACACTACTTCCATTTAATTTTTATTTTAAAAGAATTGAATCCAAATGATACATAGGTATATTACTATTCCAGTATAATATAATATTTTATATATGTTACTTAAGTTCATTAACACCATCCTTTATACGTTCCATGTGTGGTATGAACGAGTCATATCATTTTAAGGGGGCGGTAGTCCGCACTTCCTCAAATGAAATTATCGTATGTATATACAACATGAAACGAATAATGGTATGAAATAAAATGGAATTACAGAAGCTTATATATAAAATATATATCATTAATATCATATTTAATTACAGTTCCATCATAATGGCCACCATGAGAGGCGGTAAGATGTATTTGAACAATCATCGTTTCGTGAGGCGTGAGTTTTCCATCCACAGAAACATTATGTTCATCATCCATTAGATGGAGTTGTGTGTATGTGTAGTTTGAATCCTTCTTATAACAACATCCTAGTATATTGAGGATACTGGTGTTGTTACAAAAGAATGGAATAAAAAGATTTTGGGGGTTGGAGAAGCAAAATAAATGAAAATAATTTAAGAGAAATCGTTACCTTTAATTTAGGTAACTCACTTTGGTTGGAACCAAAGGACTTCTTGAAATGCTTTCTGCCTAAGGGGAAGCTTCAAGGAGGAGGAGAGGGATGTGGGGAGCTTAGTTGGGAAGAGTTTGGACGAGCCAAGTGGCTTGAGAGGTGTGAGGAATGAGTATAAGTGGTCTCGTTTTATAAGGGAGAAGAGGGGCTCTTTAGGAAAGAGTGAAAGTATTACTTTATAATATAATTATATTCGGTTTATAATGGTCCAAAAATCATTTAGGTCAAAGATAAGATTACTAATATTCTAAATAACATCAACCAATAAGAATTGGACAGGTTTTAGATAATATCTTAATCATTATAATCTTATTTATTTAAATGATTTATTAATGAGGTAAACATTGCATCATTATTGTGTCATTAATAATTTAAATTATTTGATGTCTAAAAATTATAAATAAAATATCATTATGTAAGAAATCTTTTTATCTTTCTAATGAATTTTTATAATCTAAAATCTAACATGTATAACCCTATGTAAAAATTGTTTTTTTAAAAGATGTAAGCTTATGCCATTTTTGTATTCATTTTAACTTAATTAAAATAAAGTGTCATTATCACTTACAAGTGGATCCATGGGGTCCCAAAATAGACCCAAAGATTCCCATGGTCGACCATGTATCAACCAATAGGGTTAAGACACGTTTTAGGGTAATTTAGTATTATTATAATATTATTTCGTTTAACCCTTATTTACCGGATTAACCCTTAACCATGGTAAATAAAATATTTACCGCAGTAATTATTCAAAATGTCTAAAAATAAAAGTTACCTATTTACACAATTTGAAAATCCTGATTCCAAATATGGAATCCATTTTCCTAAATTCAAAACACAGAAGTGGCAAAAATTAATTTAAAATTAATTCCCGCTGTCAAAACAAAAAGCGTGTTTTTAAGAGATAATAATTATCAAAAGATTGACACTTGTTTATGTTCGGTTTAATTGTAAAATTATGTCCAATGACCAACATTATATTAAATGGTAAAAATATATTCTAAATATACTTTAAAACCACTCAAATTCACAATTTATCACTATTAATTTTTTTGATTAAAAAAGTTGTTTTTAATTAAATTTTAGTAATTTTCACTATTCATCAAAATATGAAAGTTATCCGAAAAGTACCAAAATTTCACCTTAGGCTAAATTTGATATTCCGAATCCAAAAATGAAGTCCATTTTAAAATATAAAATATATATAACTTCAAAAAGTAGGTATTACTATTCGTAACAGCTAGTTTGATTGGTTACGGTGTGTTAGAACTCGAAGTTGCGTACAACACACGCTACTGTTTTATTCAAAGGAAAGCGTATCGTGGAAGCTTGGGATGTTTCATTTTAAATTTTTGATGTCCCCATTTAGTCAAAAAGTTTAAAATATTGTATTTAAAAAGGTTTCACTATTAGAAGTTGATAAAAGTGAAATACTGAAAATGAATCTGTTCTTGCAATATGACTAAGAAACTCATAATAGGGATTCTAAAATTATAAGGATTATATAAAGTTCAAAATGTAGTTAATACTATTCATGACCTCTTTTAATGGTGTGATTGAACTCGGTGTTGCGTGTAGTGAAAGTTATTGAATTATTTTTAAGAAATAACACACTCTGAAATCCTGGGGTGTTACATAACATGTAGGGTTTCATTATATCCATCCACATTTATCAGTTATTATCACCAAATATACGATTTTTCTTACATTTAATTGAGTTCTAAAAACCCATGGAAACCTAAGGCATCATCAAACATTAGATATCCTAGAATCAATTATGTAAAATTGATCTCTCATACCAATTGAATTGTCCAGTTATGATCAATGTTACCACTGAGAGGGGGTGAATTAGTGGGCTAAATTTTAACATTTTTCTCATTGAAAACATTATTTTAATATTTTTATATATAATAGACACCAATGAAAATCATTTAACATTAAAACACATAAAAACATAAGTATTTAAAAGATCATTACTCAATATGATTAACTAGTATTTTCCATGGTTTAGAAATAATCCAATAACACACATCTACTATAAAATAATTCATTTTTGTTATAGAAGGAAGATATTATCTATCACTTTTAAAAAACTATGGTATATATTTATTTAATGTGATATATGCACATATAGTTTGATACAATAGTTATTACAATAATATATTTTAATGTAAACTAATAGGATAAATATTTTTTAATATAATATTTCAATTACTTAGACATACCTTCCAACAGGTTCTTCAACATCTTCTTCAATTTCTTATATAGAAGTGAGTAGAATCCTTCTTACTGAAAATACTTGTACATGTAGGTTAATCTAAAAACCTCTCAATATAATACACTCAACACAGGAACCTCTATTTGATGACCTATTCATCCAATCTCTTCTTTTCCTAGTAACCTTAGTCTGATACCAATTCATCTGATACCATTCAGGTATTAGTCTGTATGATATCACATGTATGATTACACTACATCCCCTTCATTGAAAAAAGATCACCAAATTTGTATTTTCAACAATTCACTTTATCACAAAAAAATTCACTCCAGATTCAACTATATAAATCTATTCATGACACACAATCTAATCTTTATATAAGAATTATTTCTCAGAAACACATGGGATAAGAACAAACATAGAAGTCAAAATTATAGTATAGAAATCTCATATCCCACTAAAAAATACTTTATTTGACCCCCTTCATTCCATTGTGGAAGGATGAGTAAAAAATATTCAAAGAGAGGTACTTATATATTATTTTAAATGATAACATCAAAACCATCCTAAAATCTCTACTTGTATCAATATATTTACTTCATTAATATTGACATATTAAACCATAATCGTAGAATCATTTTAATGTTAGACCTTAGAAATGAAATTATAATGATCCTTAATCTCTCATAAAAATGATATTTTGAAAGACTCCATATAATAAAATAATAATATTATGTATGATGACTTCATAATACATTGTTTGGAGTCCTTTCTGCAAATGGAACTTCTCAAAAATATATATGTTATTATTCTTCAAATATATTTTTCATTTAGAACATGCACAATAACTTCTCTATCCGATGATCATAACATGATTACTCTATCTGATACATTTTTAATGAACCATTATATGACCATTAAGAAACCCATGTAAAATGAACTTATTATATCTCTCTATATGATGTTACATAATCTAAGTAGCCTAGTCCCATAACATCAATAATGTCATATAATTCTCAAAAATGTTCCTCCAAGTATCACCAACCTCAAATTTTAAAAATATAAATCTAGAATCCTTACTACCTTGAACTTCCATGATGCTTGGTACATTGAAGAATAAAAAATAGTCTCTTAGTTTATATTTTTTTCATCTATGCAATGGAACTATGAACACATTCAGAAAATAATTTTGTTTCATACTCTATCTAACAAATTTTATCCATTCAAAACTATCTATTTGACTCTTTCTATTTAAATAAATCAGAAAAAATAATTCAAGACATATATTTTTCACTTTGATTATATAATGATAAAAAAAATATAAATCAACTTTTCTATTAATTTGACCACAAACAAACACCTCGTGGTCTCCACAAAATAATTATACCTAGAGTTTTATAGAAAATGCTATGTATCTATGTTTTGTGGGTTAACATGCACATTGGAAGAACTTTTGGAGTTCTAGAGTATAGATTAGTGAGTTTTTAGTGAGATAACTATTGGAATAGGTCGAGATACAGTGTTTGAGGACTACCAAAACTTATCAAATACAAGAATCATTATACTGGGGAGTTGTTGATGACCTGAATATTCTTGATTCAATATTTTTAGAATGAATTTTAATTTCCCAATGGATGGATTTTTTTAGAATTAAGACTCAATTATGGAATCTATGTTTTTCAACCTCCCTACATAATGTTTAATGAATTGGTTTAGGACATATTAGGTTTCACTAGTGATTGGGAAATAATCAGAGGAAGGTTAAGTGTTTGAGTTCCGACAAAATAGAATCAATATATGATTCATGAAATTAAAATACTCTTCATTCCATTAATCTTCCAGAAAATAGTATACCCTTACCAAAGCATAGGTGGTTCATATTAGAACCCATATTACCATTCTATGGGAGGTAGGTCATGAACCATTCTATTAGGTCCCACATTGTGAATCCCCAAGCCCACCTTCAATAGGATATGGTTAGGTGATTAGTACCGAGTATGCATGTTACTAACATGGGAGGCATTAACTAAGTACTTATACACATTAATACATCTCCAAGCCCGCAATGCTGAGAAAGTAAACCCCACTAAGAACAAAATGAATGAATACACTATAATCCCCCCTATAGAGTACAATGGAAACTAAAGTGTTGTAAAGTAAACTAGGAAATAATATAAGACCCCAAAACAGTGTATGCAAACTAAAAATTCCACCTAAAGATAAAAAATATATTGGGACTGCTGCTTGAAACTGAAGGTACACCTCGGCCTATAGGGAACTCACAAAGCTCGTTCTAGTCCCGGTATGCCCTAGAATCTGTCAAAAGGGTGCTAGACTACATAAGACACAACATGTGGGGGAAGAGAATTCTCATGGATGAGTATAGAAATACTCAGTATGAGACACTAAAAACCCACAACGAAATTCACAAAGAAAAGTCATAGTCAGTCATACACAATATATAACAAAAAACCATATAACAAGTGAACATGTCCAGATATACACAAAAACTAAACTTGTAGTCTAGAGGTAAAGATCAATAGCTTCATACCACCACTAAGGATTCAGTTTAAAGATTCCACGAAGCACTCATCCAAGAGAACTTACTTCCCGAGTCTGATAGCTCTGATGACGTTCGTCTTAGAAGTATTGTTCATCATGAAAATTCATGAGATAGATATATAAACTAACATATCTAAAGAGATAATATATACACTCGTTCTGGGATAAATCACTCCTGAGTGGGTAATGATCATGATACATGGGTGAGGATCACTTCCAGGGCCATAGATGTGATACCGCGACTCATCTAGATTCACCTGCTATGTAGAGGATCGTTGATCTGGGAGGATTGGAAATGTTGATACCTGACCCTACCAAGAGTCAATAATGGATAAAAGAGATCACTCTAGGCCTCTCATAGGAATTCTGACACTATCTGGACAAGTATTACTGATGGGGGGTCATACTCCTATAGATAGAAAATGATACTTCTAGCCCTTAGTGGAAACAAGAAAAGTGGGAACTAACCCAAACAAAACATGCACAAGGAATAGTGGAAAATGATATCAAACCTCGTAGAAGGGAATACCCGTCATGTAGAAGTGTCCAAACGTCATGTCTCTTGACTCTGGTTACTACCCATGTGCAGCAGACCGAGTCAGAAGAAATGTTATATAAAAATATTATACATGGCGTGTAATAATGGTAACATGTTGTGTCTGATAAACTATTTTCTACTCTTTGTACGCTGGCTGAGTTCCCTTACATGACTTCAAACATTGTATGTGAACATGTGTACCAGTACATGGGGAATACCATGTAACCGGCATAGTATTATCATGTGGTGGAGTACATTCCATATACTCCACCCCGTGTCTATGTATGTCTGCGATACACACTGAGACCTGTGTAAGGACTCACACACCATATGATAGTTTTCACACATAATTTCATCACTTCCTGTCACCCAAAACCCAAGTCTCCACTCATCCTTCCCCACATGACATGTTCTTTAGAGAACATAGTGTGTTCTTCGATATTTTCCTAAAATCCACTTCTTCACTGACACGGCTCGAGTGAAGATCTAATCTTCAATACAACTATATAATTTCCATGAAAATCATGTTTTAAGGTCTCCCTGACATCACAAAGTTAATTCCGATCATTTTGGGCCTCCGATCGTCCCCAAAAACATGTTTTTTTCTACTCACACAAAGAACCATAGAATAAATATTTCTCTTGAATCAAGTCAATTCATCCACTTCCATCGTTGTCTCACCTCTGTTGGGTCATCACGTTGTCAGGTCTCCAATTTGGGATCATGGAATTGTGAAATAGATGTGTAATGATTCCTTATTCATAACACTATGAAGAATGTGAAGAACATGGGGTAAAAGGAATATGAAATCCAAACATCAAGAAATAGGAACGAACATCCGTCTTCATTTGTCACCGCATGTATACCTTCCAGTTAGATGGATTAAACATAGAAAAATAACTCATAACTATCATTGATTAATTTCCCCCAGAATCAACATGATAATGACCCTCCCCAAGAACAAAAATCCATGGGTCAACATGTTTTTGGATTGACCCATGTTAGTTTTTTAAATTTATGAATGGGGAATAAGATGATTAATAATAATAACCCCTACCATGACTATATGATCGATTGCTGGAGAAGAGGGACATTTCTACTATTGTGGTTGAGATACTTCAACTCTACAAGTGTAATGATTCAAAAATGCTTGATTCAACACATTTCATTGGCTAGAGGTCTCTGCATAGCTCCAAAGAATTTTTCTAGGATTGTTCCTAACCCTTGGGCCCCTACCTCAGCTTAATAAAAGAAAACATGTTTTTGTATTTCAGTTATGTTGTATATCATCATTACGATGTTTAATTTAAGAAACAATGTTTCTGTTACACTTTCGTTTTCATTCCGTCACATAGTTTTATTTATGAAATGAAATAGATACTCATAGAGTCTATTTAATAAAAATAATAAAGTTCAAAAAACAATTATGAGATCAAGAGGCCTCATAATTACAAGTCGTGTCAGCGCACGGTCACGCAGTAATTCCATATAATATTTAAAAATTTGATACATGAAAAATATGATAAATTACATTCACCCCACCTTAGATATTTTAATCCTCATAAATTCAAAATAAAGGCTACTCAAAGAGATGTGGGTATTGGGTACGAATCTGAGCCTCTTGCTCCCATGTGCTCACTTGAAGATTCTCATGCTGCCACTAGACACGCACCAATGGAATCACTTGCCCAAGATGTATCCTCTACTATCAATCCCCAATCACTATAAGGTACTCTTTAAAGGTCACTCCATACTCAATTTCGAGGTCTCCCTAGTCGATGAACTATGATGGGTCATGTACATAACTCTTCAGCTGCAATACGTGAAAGACATCATGAACCTAGTGTAACTATTTTGGTAGATCTAGGTGGTACACCACCTAGAATACAAAAAGATGTACCTAGAAAGATCTAATGAACCTCAGAGATAGCATTCTAACTCAACCAAATATCAATAACCTTCATCGATGTAAGACCCAAAATAATACATGGTCTCCCTCCTCAAAATGAAGAGGTCTCCTCTATCTGTTTTCATAGGACTTATGCTAACTCTCTGCAGTCTTAATCCTATCCTAGATAATCTTCACCTTCTCAGCATTATATCATACCAGCTCTGGACCCATAAGTGTTGACTCTCCAGGTTCAGTCCAGCAGAGCAGTGACTAGTAGTGTCTCTCGTATAGAACCTTGAACAGGTCCATAACAATGGTGGAGTGGTAGTTTTTATTGTACGAAAAATCCACTTGTGGTAGGTGGTCCTCTCAATAGCGATAAATGTCCATGATATAGAAACACATCATATCCTCTAAAACCTGAATAGTCCTCTTAGTCTTTCCATTTGTCTTGGGATAAAACATTGTACTCCCGTGCCACATGGTCCTAAAGGCCTCTTACAATCCCTTCTACAACTGGGATGTGAAAGAGCATCATAATTTTAGACCATCGTTGATGGAAATCCATGAATTTGAACTATCGCCTTCCTGTAGTGTCATCCCAAGAACTTCACTCACTCTACTCCATAATTTATAGGAAGTTGGATGACTTGGTATGTCGATCAATGATCACCTAGATGAAATTATTCCCCCTATACATTCATGGAAATCCCATCACAAGGTCCATCAATATTCAATACCACTTCTACTCCGGAACATCTGGGGGTGAGATAATATCAACGGAACCTAGTGCTCAACATTCACCTGCTGGAATGTAAGGCATCGAGAAATGAAAAATGGTACAACTTTCTTCATGCTTGTGCACCAGAACTGACATTGGAAATCCCGGTACATTTTCTCCACTCCAGGATGTACCTCCATGGGGGATGTTTGAAAATCCCTAAAAACCTCCTCCAGAAACATTATAAATAAAACCATACATCCAATAAAAATAAAAACGTTCTCCCCACCTTGTGAATATCCTTCAGGAGCATGTCCTATGGATAACTGAGCATGTAAAGCCTCACAATCAGCATCTCCAAGTTGTTCCTCCCTAAATCATTGCATGATTGGAGGGGTGTAAACCATCGATTGAATTTAATTTGTATACTCTATGTTAAATAAGGATCATTGTAACATGGCCAACTTCTCTGGAGCCTACCTCAACATATATAAAAATGATCTCCTGATAACAACATCTGCTACCTTATTCCCCTTCCCAAGAGTATAGACGTTCTCGAAGTCATATTCCTAGAGGGAACTCTAACCATAGCCTCTACCTCAGAATCATATCCTTCTATGAGATGATGTATATTAGTCTCTTTTGGTTAGAGTAAATGATAAACCAATCACTCATAAGGTTGTGTCACTACATCTTCAACATGAAGACTACCACTGCCAACTCATGATCATGGGTTATGTAGTCCTCTTTGTGTGGCCTTTACTAGTGTGAACCATAAGAAATAACCAATTATCCCTATATGAGGAAACAACCAAGCCTCTTCCCTAACACATAGTAGAAAACTATGTACTATACACCCTCTCCAGCAATCTCATAATTGGGACACTCATCCAAATCATTTCCAACTGCTCGAATGTCTGATGGAACATCTCCATCCATATAAAGGGTTTCCCCTATAGGTCAAATCATTCATCGATGCTAATTTCTGGGAGAAATTAGGAATGAATCTCTGGTAATATTCATCTAACCCAAGGAAGCTCCACACCTCTCTCACACTCCGAGGTGGCTCCCATGATAGAACTGCCTCCACCTTGGCAAGGTCCACGACCACTCCATCTGCTAAGATGACTTGTCCAAGAAAGTGGACCTCCTAAATCTAGAACATTCAATTTGATATATTACCATAAATTTTGTTCTCTATGATTATGTATGGAACCATCCAAAGTGTCTTGCGTGCTCCTCCTCTGATGCTTAGTAAACCAGGATGTCATCAAGGAAGACCACTATAAACTATTCTGTGTACATATGGAAGATCTGGTACATGATTATCATGAACACTAGAGTGGAATTCGACATGCCTAAGGGAATCACTAAGTACTTGTAGTGACCTTATTGACATCTGAAAGATGTATTAAGGATATCCTCATCCTGTACACACAACTCATGATAATCTAATTGTAGATTAGTCTTTAAGAACCATCATACCTCTTTTAACTGATTGAAGAGGTCATTGATCCTTGGAAGTGGATACTTGTTAATTACTTTCACCTAGTTCAGGCAGCAGTGATCCATGCATAACCTCAAGATCCCATATTTATCCTTGGAAAACAATACCGGTTCCACCAATGGAGAAATTATAGATCTCAAGAATCCCTTCTTTGGAAATCCACCATCTACACCCTCAGCTCACGTAGTTCCGTGGGAGCCATCCAATTTGATGGTGAGGATTTTGGTTCCATACCTAGATGCAAGTCGTTGTAGAATTAGATATCATGACAAGGATGTAATACTAGAACATATTCTAGAAATACATACTCATACTCCTCCACTATTGCTGGGAATTGAAAGCTCATAACATCTGCTTCTTTGAGTGTAAGGATATACAATATATTAGTGATTGGTTGCACCCTCTTATGCATGATCCCCTCTAGTGCTGCATGGGTCTCATTTTTTCCAACAAAGGAAATCATCATCACATCATGGTGGACACACCGTACCCTTATCCAAAATAATTTAATCTAGGCATGGATATATGATAACCAATCCATACCAAGATTGACATCATAAGGCCCTAATGCTGCTACCCTAAGGTTGCAACCGAAACTATCACCTATCAAGGTAAGATCACACTATCGGTAATGATGCTTGATTATATAGTCTCCCTTCAAACCTGTCTCCAAACATAAGGGTCGAGTCGATGGTTATAATGAAATCTCAAGTTCTCATTAAATGTATGTAGTGAGGGATGAGTGGATGGAACCTCTATCTATAAGTAAATATGATAATGTTTAGTAGACACAAATTGTACATTGAATCATCCCAAGATTCCCTAGGTCATATGCCCCAATCACAATAAGATGACCATGTCCCTATCCCCAATCTCTCTAGGCCTGGTGCAGACCTCCATGGGTGGTGGTGGGAGTAAATAGAAGATTTTTCCACCTCTAATAGCTCTCCTTGATCCTCTGCCATACCCAAGACATGGCGGGTTATCTTTCTCCACTCTCTACATCTTTCTTGGTGGTCTATCAACCATGTCTCAGCCAGCATCTCGATGGGTCAGACTTTCCCTAACAAGACGTCATCTTCCATTTCATGAGTTTCATCACCTCTCCCTATGCTAGATGGATCTTACCTAAGAGCCACAGACTACATATCCCCTATTCTGAAACCTCTTTAGACATCTCCCAAATTTTGATCCCTAATTCTAACATTAGATTCCTACTGCCACAGTCTCTGCACCTTTATGCCTACTACTGACTGCTGCTGGCTATGTTTCCTCATCCAATAACCTCTTGATCGCCAAGGCTCTCTTAGGCGCCCTAGCATAAATCTGAATGCATAGAGTCACAATAGTATTTCTGATGTCCCATCGTAAACCTTCCTCAATGTTCTGTGCTCTGAATTAAGGATCCCTGACCACATCCATTTACTACCTGGTGAGGTTGGTGAACCTTGATGAATAGTCACCCACATTCATGCTACACTGCTCGAGCAGAAGAGGCTCTTGGATATGTACTACTCTCAGTGTATACATAGAGAAATCCTCCCTAATGAGGTACTCAAACTTCTTCCATGAATTAATTTCCCCACTGGGAGTCAGTATAGTCAGACTCTACCATCATCTAATAAAATCCTTATGAAATCTCACTCCTAGGATCACCATCTAGTCTTCTGGTGCCCTCACAAGACAGAAGACTCTGGTCAGCACCTCAAGATAGTCCTCAACTACCTGAGTTTGAGGCTTTCCTTGAAAACTAATGGTTCACTTTCACTGAAAATCATGGAGAACACACAGTATGTGCTCCTCATCTGTCACTATTGTTGGTAACATGTGAAAATCCACCATTGGGGGAAAAAAAGTTCACCACGTGTATGCATCGTGAGGCGTCCTATAAACAAAAATATGTCCTACAGTTAAAGATGAAATTTGGATATCTAACTCAAAAAGGACATGGAAACCAAAACCCACTCATATATGATGCATGTCCTAGTATTTTACCTATAACCAATGTTCTCATGTACCGAGTTGAAAATCAGGTTATTAGAGTCATGGTGTATGGATACGTCAGCTTCCCATACCAGCACTAGAGTCCTTGGACTATGAGATGAACTCAAAATACATAAAATCATTTCCCCAAACATACCACATAGACTTTTGGTCCTAAGGTAGAACTGACCATCCTAGAATACCACTCTCTCACAACCTGTCCTAGTGGGTCCTAGGCCGCGACTCCCCAAGTCAACCACAAATAGGCCAGGGGATGGTGACTATCACTGAGTAGGCATATCACTAACGTGGGAGGTATTGCTTAAGTACCTATACACATGCACAAATCTCCAAGGCTACAATGATAAGAATGTAATACCCACTATGAACAAAATGCATGCATACACTATAATCCACCCTATTGTGTACACTGGATAGTAAAGAGTTGTAATGTAAACTAGTCTAGAATACCAGCCCACTAAAACAAAGTGTATGCAAACTACAAAGTCCATCCAGTAAAAAAAGGTATTGGAACTGCTACACGACAACGACTGAACACCTCGTCTTGTAGGGAACTCAGAAAGCTCATTCTGGTCCCAGTTCAACCTGGACTCCATCAAATGGTATCTCGACTGTACAAGACACTACACATGCTTGCAGAGCCTATGCAGGGGTGAGTATAACAATACTCAGTAAGAGACCCCAAAAACAATAAACCAATACACAAAGAAAAGGCACAGTCAGCTCTACACACTATATGGCCACAAAGAATATAACACGTTAAAATAAATAGATATACTCAAAACCTAGTCCTGTAGTCTAAAGTAGAAGCACAAAAACCTCATACCACCACTAAGGATTTAGTCTGAAGATTCCACGAAGAACTCATCTGTGAGAACTTACTCCATGAGTCTGATAGCTCTGATGACATCTGTTCGAGATGAATTGTTCATCATGAAAAGACACACGAGAGATAGATGCACTAACATATCTAAAAAGATAATAGATACACTCATCCAGTGATAACTCACTCCTAATTGGGGAAATATCATGATAATTTCATGAGGATCCCTACTAGGGACATTGGGGTGATACCGTGACTCATCTAGATTCACCTTCTAAGTTGAGGATCAACCTTTTGGTAGGATTGGTCATTCCAATACCTGAATCTACCTAGTTTTATAAATGGATAGAGGATCTCACTCATCGAATATCTCTAGGATTCCAACCATATCCAGCAATGTCCTGTATTAGGGGGCCATATTCCTGTGGATAGGAAATGATACCACTAGCCTTCTGGTGAAACAAAAAAATGGGGAACTAACCCAAACAAATAATGTCCAAATAATTGTGGACAAGGATATCAAACCATGTAGAAGGGAGTAAACAACATATAGAATGAGTCACACACTGTATCCCTTCACTCTGGGTACTACCCATGTGCAATTGCCCGAGTTAGAATAGATGTCATGTAAAAAGAGTATACATGACATGTAGTAATGGTAGCACACTGTGTTCGATCATCCGAGGTCCTCTCCATGTACTCTAACTAAGTTCTCATACATGGATTCATGATGTGTATGAGAACTCGTGTACCGGTACATGGGGTATCATATGTAACTAGCATGGTTTAGTCATGTGGTGGAGTATATGCAGTGTAATATACCCCATGTATGTGTATCATCATAGATACACGCCATGTCCTGCATAAAGACTCAGAAGCCATGGGACTGTCGTCACACATCGTGTCATCACTTCCTATCACCTAAAACCATAGCCAATGCATTTGTAGCCCCACACACTGTGTTCTTTGGAGGACACTCCATGTTCTTCTAGATTTTCTAGAAATATAATTCTTCATCATTACACCTTGGGTGAAGCTCTGATCTTCAATTTGGTTATCTGATCACTATAAATATCATGGTTTTAGGTTTCCCCGACACTGAAAATACTATTATATTGGTTTTGGGCCTCCGATCATCCCTGAAAACATATTTTTATCCACTCGTAAGAAAACTGTTGAAGAAATATTCTCTTCAACTGATTCAATTGGTCCATCGCCATTTTCATCACACCTCTATTGTGTCATCATGATGTCGGATCACCAATTTGGTATTGTTGCGTTTCGAAACGGATGTGCAATGATCCATTATTCATAACCCTAGAAAGAACATGATGAATGTAAGGTAAAAGGAATAAAAATTCAAAAAAAAATTATGAATGAAACTATGATTTCATTCATTATAGTGTTGATTCCCTCCCATTATAATGATTAAATAGATAAAAATAATTCAAAACTATTAGAGATTTATTTCATCCAAAATCAACCTGATAAAGACCCACCCAAAAGAATGATGATCTATGGGTAAACTAGTTTATGGGTTCATCCATGTTCTATGTTTAAATATATGAACAGTGAATAACAGGATTAAAAATAACAACCCTTACCTAGATTATAGGATCAATTGTTGAGGAAAATGTATTTTTTTGATGTCGTCATCAGGAGACTCTAACTCTATTGGCACAATGATTTGTGAATTTTTTATTCGACATCATTCATTGGAGAGAGGTATATTCAGATATTTAGGGAATTTATACAGGGTTGTGCATAGTCCTTAGGTCCTTGTCTCATTTTAATAAAATAAAATGTGTTTTATCATTTTAGTTATGCTTAGTCTCCATCATTGTGTTGTTTCATTTATGGAACAACATTTTTGTTACACTTCCGTTTTAGAGTTATCAGGATGTTTTATTTAGAAATTGAAATAGATACTCTATTATAGCATTTTAATAGAGGTTTTTTTTTATAAAATAAAATTTTCTAATTTTTTTAAACACCTATAAATTAACTTTTTCCATTGACCAGTGTTGATCGAGGTTAAGTCCATACATAGGTAAATTCTTCATTCCTATCATAATTGTGCCCTGGTATTTTTAATACATGAACCCCTTTAGAGGCTTACAAAACTGCACATATTCTATCTTAATTAACTAAAAAATGTTCAAACAACTACTCTGGGCTCACCAGGCCTCGGAATTACATGTTGTATCAGTGATTGGTCTTGAAATAATTATATGTAATACTTAAAAATAATACACAAAAATCTGAGACATTATGAGGTAACTGGCCCATTTTTAAAATTAAATAGATGGGATGAAAGCCATGGTTTTGTAGAAAAAAGTGCATGTGATGGGGAGACTAATGTTAAGATCCTTTCCTTGTATTCCACCCCTTCGATTCCCCAAAAATAGAATGGATTTTTCGAAATTCATTTTATTTATTTTCCTTTATTGGTACTTTTTTTGGCTTCTAATGAATATCCCTAATCCGGCTCAACTATGGGAAAGGGTATTGAAATGATTTCACAAAATCAGGGTGAAATCATCTAAACATGAATAATATTTTTTACATCATTCGTAGAGGAGGACCCCAGAAGACGGATACATGCTAATGGAAATTGGTTTATGGGTAGACCACACCAACATTATAGGGGTTTATATAAGGGGATGATGCTCGATGTGTTTTTTGGAATGTATTACTATTTTATTTAAATTTATCAATTAATTAAAATAAATAAAATTATTTTTTTAATCCTTTAATTAGGATGAAGATAGGGTCACCAACAAGGATTTTATTATTTACATGAGGATTAGTAGAGCTCTGTGAGGGGTTAAAACTGATATTGTGGTAGGTTGGACAATAAAATAAAAAACATATTTATGAATACTTAGGAGAATTCATTCTCTTTAAGTACAAGGTTTCAAGAATAGGGTTTAATGATTTGTAGTGACAATTCGAGAGATGATGGGAGTTGAATTGATCATCCTAGGACAAGACCAGGTTCTTTTTAGTATATTGGGTAATTTAAAATTTCTCCATAACATTGTCTCCAGTGGGAGGTTTATTGTTTGAGCTATTGATAAACCTCTAAGAGGTACAGGGATGTAATATGAGATGGGGTTTAACCTACGTTACGATCTTAGGGGTATTTCACATTTAAGAGTGGCATGGTTAATTGTGATGATGATAAAAGATATTATATGTCTCAAAAAAGATAATTTACTCCCTCATAAGGGTGGAATTTATTCTATATCTATGAATGAAGTGAGTGGTGTCCTTAATTCATAGTATATTTGGAAAAGTGGTGTGATTGTGACCCTAGTGTACAACTATCTGATATGATCTTTTCATAATAGGTTCCATGCGTAATACCAAATTTAAGGTTCAAATGCAGTTCTAGTTAGATTCATTTTGTTTAAAATAGATCATGTTTATTTTGGTTTGAAATAATGGAGACTCATGGGGTGAAACATGATCAATGACATTATTTGGGAGGTGATTTGTATTTCATCATGATTTTTAGTGGTGAACTGTAATAGAAAAATGATTCTGAGGAGAATCATATGGTTAATCACATTGATGGTGTATATTGGGATGATAATTCTTGGGGATGAATGGGATAATTTTTTAGTTGTTAAACGATTGAGCAGGACCCTGCTTATGGGGAATTATTAGTGAAATAATAATTGATAGGTATTTATTACTTTTCTGGAGGTTTTAGTGAGTGTGAGAAATTATTTTTCGGTATGGTCAATTGGGGTACAACAGAATTGCCTTCTTACATCATTTTGGATACATTTAGATTATTTACATATCAAGAATATCTTTCGAGATACATTTTACATGGTCCATAGGGAAAAAATAGTCTTGATTTATACTAAAATTGTGAGTGGGGGTTAGTTAATGGACTTTAATTTATGTTTTACCTCTTTTAAATTTACCATCACCACTGGTTAGATAAAAATAATTCTGTTGAAAAGGAACACACAAGAACATAAACAAGAAAATAGGTTTTTACAAGGTTAATTACTCAATATAAGTAAATATTCCTTTGAATTATTTGAAAAATATTCCAATACCACAAATCAAATAGAAAAAAAATAGTTTTCTGTTTGAGAAAGTGTGGAATTTCCACTACATTGTTATCCCTATAGTCCATAAAAAATGAATGTTCTATTTGGATAGAAAATACAATAAAATTATTATTCTAATAAAAAAATAATCATTTACCAACACTCTTCAAAACAATTTCATTATGTTGCTTATGTTTTTATCCATGCATCCTTTGAAGTTTCTCTTCCTTCACATCAATGTTTTCACATCAACAACCCAGAACACTCTAAATAAACTTTTTTTCTAAACCTATATATCTAATAACCACTTTATCAAGTATAATTATTATAGTTTCCTCTATCTTATTCCATGTTCATATAATTTCTTCTTAATTCGATAACCTCAGTTTGGTACAACATTCACCATCCCTGGGATTGTATCACTCTGTCCAATATCATATGCCTCTTGACAATTTTATTATTAAATCTATAAGATTTTTTTTAATCTTTATATTCATCACCCCACTTATAAAAATACTCCCACAGTCACAAAAACATTATCAACCAATTCATGATGCACCTAACCTCCTTTAAATATGATTTTTCTCTCCAAAAAAGGATGATTACATAATTAAAATATTAAATTTCAACTGAAACTACGATTGACCATTTGAAAACATTATTCGTATGAAAACCTTCAATTCTCTATAAATAAATAAGTGAACATTTGTTTTGAAACATCCTTATATCTCAGTATTAATTACCTATTGAAACCATTCTAAAATTTCTTCTAGAGTCAATATCATTCCATCATGGTTATTGAAGCATTGAACTCTTATGTCCTCATCATCACAATGTAGGAATTTATGACAGAAATTATACAAATCCCCAAACATTAATCTAATACATATTCAAAAAAAATTCTTCTTATGAAATCATAATACTATGTTTGATGTGTTTCTTATACTCTATTTAGAGACCACTATCTAGTGACTCATGTCTAAAACCATTATCTAATGATTTTTCAAACTTGTTTTTTATTTGGAGATTCAATTTTAACATCTCTATACGATGATCTTCATAATTTTAATATGTGTAATTACTTTAATAGAAAACCATTGTATGATAATTCGAATACCTCTATCTATTGAACTTCATAGATTAGTTAGTTCGATAAAAAATAATCAAATTAGCTTGATCTGCTATAATAGATCCAGAATTTATGTTCTCGATATAGTTCCACCATTTTACCACAACATCTTCCATTGAACAAAGAAAGATATAATCATGAAATATCTATAGTGATAATCATTTTTGGTATTTTAAAGAATAAAAAATAACCACTAGATTTTAAATTTTTAAACCATATATGTTCTACAATACTATGACTATATTTAGACAAGATTTTGGTTCTATACTCTATCTGATCACCTATATTAATCTGACATCATATGATCAAATTGATCTATTTAGGTCTATCTATTATAATTTTTAAATAATTAATTTACATTTTATGATGAATTATATAATGAAAATAAATTCCATAAAATGATATCCTTCTTTCAATTAAATTACAAACCAACACCTCTAGGACTAAAAAATCACCCCCTATGGGTTTTGTGGTTAACTAGGTAACACAAATCACTAATTCTTTAAAAAAATAAATGGATTTCTATACAAAAATTCAAATACATCTTTGGTCAACTCTATTTAGAACATTTAAAAATTGAAAAAAATACAATAATTTTCATAATACAGTGATTAGAATAAAATTAACTTCCTCCTAAACTGAATACATTATCATGAAAAAGATGCTAAAACCACTTCAAAAAAATATCATTGTTCCAACTTATTTAAATCAGGTCTTATAACTTTTAAAACTACCCAAAATATATACTATACCCTGAAATTTAAATAAAATATCAATGGAGAGAATTATGTAATCATATTTTATTCCACGTATTTCAACAATATAAATAGACAATATGAGAGAGGGGATAGAGGCCACTTAGCTTAAAAATGATGGAGTGAAGTTGATTTCCAATATTCAAACTCATTATCTAAATTTTTTGCATCAGAAATAGTTTGGTGAATATAATAAATAGTTTCTTCTTTCTAGTGAAAAATATAGTTTTTGTTCATTATGTTTCCCATATTCTATAATAAAGATATATTTAATATCAAATTTATTTGATCTATAATTTCATACTATATTTTTGGTGAGATTTATAACACTTTTATTATCCTAACCCAAGAGACAGGAGTGTTTCACCTCAATCAAAACATATTTCAATAGTTTCTTCATCCATATTAAATGTGTTTTAGATTGGGTGGTGGTTACATTCTCATATTTTTTATTTTTTATAGTCCATAAACACTATATCATTATATTCTATATAATATATCTTTCTCCAAAAAATAATCCTGTAAAATATGTGGATCTTTAGATATCGACACATACTTCCTAGTGTCTATCTGTATAACCAAATAGATAAATCATTATTTTAATTTTATATTAAAACTGATAAACATTTTTTCCTTTAATATAGTTGATAATTCATTTTCCATCCAAAATATGAGAATTCATTAGTTTACATTGAAATATGACTCAATGTATAACAGATTACGCTTAATTGTTTCTTGAAACTATGAGATATAAAAAGATTCCAATCAATTTCATATAATCATTATGATAAAAATTCATTTATTTCATCTATATATACAACATTATTTCCACTTAAATGTGTTTAGACATAGGATTTATATCTAATATTTAAAATCACTTTAAAATTTCATTCGTTTAATTCTCTTACTAAGAGAAAATGAACATATTTTTAGAGATTAGTAAACTGAGAAAGAACAAAATTTTTCCTAGCTTAGATATTTTGATTGAATCTTTATACACATCCGAAAAAATTCAAAAATATCTTCCCCATTCTCTATGAATATGATATCATCATAATAAATAATCACAATGAGAGAACCGTCTATATTTTATTTTATATAGAGGATTCTTTCATCTATTTCATTTTATTAAATCAATATATTCATAGATGCTTACATATTATAATAACAATATCTTGGATCCTTATTTAGGTCATAAATATCATTCTTAAACCTAATAAAATCGTTTTCATCTTGAACCAACATGATTACACATGGTTTCTAAATATAAATGTTTTCTCGAAGCTATCCATTTAGAAAAAATAAATTACAATTATTTGGAATATTTTATATATTATTTGTGTGGAAATAATAATAAATAATAAATGGATTCATATATTTATACTAGGGAAAATGATTCATGAAAATCAATTCATTCGACCCATGAGTATACCTTGAATAGTAGTTCTCCTTTTTTATATAATATATTATGTAAAACCCATATTTTTCTAATAAAATTTTATTCCTATGGTTTGGGTAAACAATTTTTGGTCTAATTATTATAAATATAATCAAATTGATCATTTTTCTAATTAATAATCTCTTGATGATTTGAATATAATTCAATATCTATTGTCTCCAAATATGAATACAAATAATTATGTGAAATTATCCTCAATGTTATTATTGTTTATACATGTTGTTATTAGTGTCTAATTATATTTTGGACCTCCACATCCTTCTTACATATTGGATGATAGGAACATAGTTTCTCGTCATCACTCCACATTTCATAGTTATTATATTCATCTAATATTGTTTCTATGTTATTAATATTTTAAAAAAAAATTCAATTTTTTAATCTCAACAACTTAAAAATAATTTCCTCATATATTGATAGTTACGTATGAAACCATTCTATCTAAATGATCCAAAAGATTCACATTTTAAAATGAAAAATATTTTTATTTCCCTTTTTGTAACAATAATATCCTATACATTAGTTGGGTATCCGAGGAAGATATCATCACCACAATTTTTTATCGAAATTCCAAATATTTTCTCCATTGATTTTGAATATAAAAGGGAATCTATACACCCTTATGTATTTCAGAACTGTTGTGTCTTGGTAATATATCTCATATGAATTCATATCAGTGTTTTCTTATAAATGTTTTGAATGTGAACTGTACCTCCAATATCATGTCATAAAATGAAATGAGAATTATCGTGATCTATTAGCATAGTTAGAGCCATGTAAACAAACCATGTATTTCCTCTTTCAAAAAATCCATTTTGTTGTGGTGTGTATAGTCCACTAAATATTTGAAGAATTTCATGATTTTTAATATATTTTATAAACATATAATTATTTTATTCACCATTAATATCAATTTTAATGTTCGAAATAGAATATAATCATTCCTTTTCATCACATATCCGAAAACACTTAAAAATTTTCAGAGCCTCTAATTTATACCTTAAAATAAAAATACATGTAATATGACTAGAATTATTAACAAAGAACTTATTTTACTTATCTCCATTTTAAGATTTTGTTATATTGGTTCTTTATGTTTCAAAATTAATATTATTTTAAGGGATGAGTATATTGTATCACATTCCGCCTATTTATTGATTTTGTAATCATCCTTTTTGGTAACACCAAACAACATAAATAAATTCTTCTTATCTTTCTAGGATAATCGGTAATAAATCATCTATTTTTCATGTTTTTTATATTTCTATGGAACATATTAACAATAAATTTATTCAATAACAAATTTTCTTTCATCATGATTACGTAAGATTAACTCTATAAATATGCATCTTGAAATATATTTTCATTCTTTCATTTTCATCTTTTACTAATATTTCCATCATCAAAACTTTGAAAAATAATGTTACATATTATAAATAAAATTTTGTTTTCTTAATCATAATATTGTGAAATAGTCAATAAAACATTTTAGTCTAATGACAAATAAGGAACTTCTTTATTTAAATTTTTCTTCTCTAATGATACAAGATCAAATTCCATTGATTATAAGTGACTCATTATTTCAAAAATCATTGTCTATTCTTTTAAATATTTTATATTTGTCAAAAAATATGAAATATCCTATCATTTGTGAAAACACATAGTATTGAATATACAAGGTAGTTCTCTTATTCTATCCTTGAGAATAATTTAAAAAATTAATTCCTTATCCTTTCTTTTTTCTTCTTTAAGATGATTAATTTTTGATTTTTAAATTAATTTATTTTAGCCTGAATCATTATAAAAAATCACTTAGAACAATTTATATTTCTATTAATTGTTTCTAAAATATTTTTTAGGGGATGAAATTAATTTTGAAATTTCAATTAAAATTATTCATGTTGCCTTTATCAAATGTGTTTACTGCCCCACAAACTCTGACTCCAATACATCCAAAAATAATTATTGTGTTAATGATTAAACTAACACATATTTGTTTGAATTCCAAAGACACCAAAAATACCATCAATAACCAATGAATGTTTATTTTCTTCTCTAACCTATAATCTATTTAAAAGTCAATTTTTTCAATAAGTTTTATGAAAATCATTCAAAAATACTTATTGTGCGATAAAATTTTGGATTTTTCCTAAACCTTTCATTATAATCATATAATTCTTCTCATACAAATTATATTATCTAGTTATATTTTTTATGACTATAAAAATATTTTTCTTGAATTCCATATTCTTCTAATATTTTTCTTAGATTTTTGAATCATTTAGGATGATATGATTCTTTGTTTTATGTTTTTAACTACTTATAATGTTCACTTACTACCAAAATCATATTTTGTAAGTTTGTTCTTCCTTTTTCAACATTAAACAAATTCTATTATACGAGGTCAAATTACCTCCCTTTCACATTTATCATTTCATCAACCATAATGTTTAGGTTTTTCCTTTCACCAAGTAACTTCTTTAGATCACCAATATCTGTTATCATTGTTTAATTTTAATTAATACTAGATTACTAATTGTTAAAAAATAATCCATTTTTATTTCACTTCTTATTTTAATTTTTAGGTTTTAAATTTTTAAAAATTCATTCAATTAATTAATTTTTTTCATAAACTCCGTTTTAATTTCTTATTTCACTTAGTTAGAGTTTCTTGTATCATCATAGATATTATAATTTTCCACATCAATATCTACATGTCACAAAAATCTGGAAAAATAAATTCATTTTTTTACATTTATATAATTTCATACCATAATTTTTAAATAAGACATTGATTTTTTGGTCTTCTTCTATAGATATTTTCTTAGAATTACATCCTCAGAATCACAATATTCAACATCCATTGGTGTATGATAAATTTATAGACTCTTTGCAGTGGTATTTTAGTAAATAGTATCAATGTTATCATTCTGTTGTGCAATAAGTTTCCACTTTTCATATTACTAGAAAATAAATACAAGAATTTATCCAAAAAATTACTCACTTATTATTTAATTTTAGAGTTACTAACTTTTTCCCCAAAACTATTCATATATATTTCTTTCATAGAAGTTTGGAAAGATTTTTCATGATCATAATTTTCTTTATTAATAAAATAATTTTATATTACCAATTAATATTTTATAAGAATACTATGAAAATCATCAATAGAGAGTGAGAGATAATGAGATTCAATATCTCTAACTTATATGGATGGTTCCTTGGAAAACATTTCTCATTAAGATTTTTGATAGTATTTTCCTTAATTAGTAAATCATCAATATTCTAAATAAATAATATTATAGTGCATTTATTGTTATTAACCATCATTTTGAAGCCACCAAAAGATTCATCATCTCCCATTTTATTATTTCAATGCTTCAATATGAAGAGAATAAAATTTTCTAAACTAAAAATTTATATTTATTATAAATGAACATTCATCATTTTCTTGATTCTTTTTAGTTTTTAGAATTAATTTATCCCTTATAAATTAAATATTATATAGACGGAGGAAAGTGTATAGTATCATTATCTATAATAATTCTCCAGATTCTTTAAATTAGTTGTTTTTAAGGGACCACCGTAAGTTTGTTGAGTGGAACAATCATTCATAATATCAATAACTTCATAAATTATAGATTATAGGTATGGTAAAATTCAATACTTCTAGATATGATAATTATTTTCAAAAAATATAGGAATATTTTTAGTTTCAAATGATTTATAAACATCCATGTAAAACATATATTTCATTACCTTTAAGATATGAATTAATTAGCGAATTAAAACAATGATTCTATGCCAATTAAATCCTAGAGAAATTAATGTGAAAATTTATGATATATATGACCAATAAAAGGGGATGACTCAATGGTAAAAATTTCTAGCTTTTCCACCTTGAAAATAATATTGATGTCTAGTTAGAGATAATAGAATCTACTGAAAAGAAATACTCATGCACACCCATAGAAACATAAGTATTTAAAAGGATCATGACTCAACAAGATTATCTTATCATTGGAATTGATTTTAAATAATATAATATTACACATCTTATAGAAAACAATTCATTTTGGTTACAGAAGTATGAGAATATCCATCATTTTAATGTAACTATATTCCTTTTCTAATGTATGTGATACATGAATAGTCAATATAATAATATAGTTTTTATAACAAAACAATAATTCACCCATATGATTCATAACATTTTAACTGTATTGTTTATATTATTCACACTTTTCATATTATAGTTTATTCATCTACCCCATAAATTTCTTTCATAGAATAGGAAAATGAACTTTCTATAAAAACATTTTTGTATTAAAATTTCAATATAAAAACTATTCAATATGGTTATCTCAGTTTTGTACCCTCTACAAGATGCTATATTTTTATAATTTCTTCTTATTTTCATTACTTTAGTCTAATTCCACTTCATGTTATACCATTTAAATGTCACTTTATCTTCTATCATTTATCAAAAGTAACTACATATAGTTCATTCATAAAAAACTCCTAATAAGAATAAATAACGCCTATAATATTCAAGAACTCTTATACTAGACACAACTCTTGAAAAAAATTAATGGGACCCATGATTAACTTTACATAGGTGGTGTTTCTCTAGAAATAAAGATAGGATCACAAACCTCAAATACCAAACTCTCTATTAAACATTTAATTACATACTCAATATATTCTAGATTTTACGTCCTTCAAAATTTGAGAAAATATGAGTCAATAAAAATCCTATAACTTACATTTTATAAAATTTTCAATAATATTTTCAAACCTGCCTAAAATATCATATTGAATTTCGATATTTCCTTTATGAATATTGAAATGATAAACCTTCATCTCATCAATGTAATAATGGTGTACCTTAAAAAATAAGATACATAGATCCATAAAATATCACTGAAAAAATCGTCTAAAAACATCCCATAATGGTGTCATAATATTATGTCTAATAAAACTATATTCAGATACCACTATCTTTTCGATTATCATGGAAACCTCAATCTAATTCTTTTTTAAACATCATATTTCTTCATAGCCTCCACAAAGAATTATTTATATGAAAATATACACATGTTACTGATTCCTGATGTTATTTTTAGGAACCCATTATATAATCATTATGATGCCTCATTCTAATGAAATTATTATATCACTCCATCAAATATATTCTCATATAACTGGCTGGGTCCACTAAACATAGTTCCATAACTCTATTCTCAATACAGTTTCACCGAGTTTCACTAACATTATCCATGGAATAATATAA
This sequence comes from Viscum album, assembly GCA_963277665.1. Lineage (NCBI taxonomy): Eukaryota > Viridiplantae > Streptophyta > Magnoliopsida > Santalales > Viscaceae > Viscum > Viscum album. Next base: position 1,706,052,807 of record OY728165.1, on the reverse strand, counting down.
TATATAATCACGATTAACATGTAATAATCAAGATATTTTGAACATTGAATAACTACAAAGAACCTCCTGTTTTAACATTTTTTACAATTCTTTCCCACGAAACAATAATAAAATTCCAACATGCATTTTTTTTACATACTATATCTGATCACATAGGTCAATTTGACTTCATCTATTCAACTCTATTTTATAAATATTGTCTATAAGAATTATAAATTTTAAATTGTTATCTAAAATGACAACAAAATTAAATAAAAATACATTCATATTTTTATTCAACATTAAACTAAAACCACATAGTCTCAAAAAAAGGAATTGAATTGGAGTTTTTGAGAAAAGCCTATGTATCGTGGATTGGTGGTTGTGGTTCAAAAATATATTTTGGTGTGCAGTTATAGAAAAGATAATAATTATTTTTTAATGGTTTTACAATTCTAATAGGTTGAGAGACATGATTAAAGGACTACATTAGCTTATCATAGATAAGAATAATTGTGATGGGGAGTTTGTCATGACACATATATTCTCATGTCATTTTTTTGATATAATTATTTTTTACCATTTAGTTTTTTAGATCATATGGACTCTTGTTTGAAATATAATGTTCATAACATCCTTAAATTTTGTATTTAGACTATGTTTGAAAACTATTTTGTTTCACTCGTGTTTGAGAAATCATCGTAGGAAGGCCAAGTTGTTGAGATGCTAAAAAATAGATAAAATAGATGATTAATAAAATTAATACGGTGTTACATTCATAAATTTTAGAGATAAAGGGTGACCCCTACCCCAATAATAGGTGTTTCAGGTATTAACCTGTATAACCATTACATAAAAGGATAATTCCCCATTTGTAATGTTTAATAAGATAGATCAAAACCATTTAATGATAGATGAATAGAAGAATGTGCATGGGAGATAAATGGTCGACTCCTACCATAGTTTTCCAACTACTGGATCCCATATTCCATTTATTATTTTTTTAGGTTTTTTAAGGTATACCTCTCCCTTATCCTCTTGTTTTGGTTTCTGATATCTATCCCTGATCCTGATTGATTTTTGGATAGTGTTTGGAAATTATTTCACTATAAAATGGTGACCTTTTTTAATGTGTTTAGTATTTTTCATGGAATGAATAATATAGGACCCAAGATGATTAATAATTTCAATTGGAAATGGTTTTGTGAGTGAAACTCACCCTATTCCCCATGGTTTCAATGAGTAGTGGAGCTTCTTATTTTTTAGGAATTCCATCATATTTAAATTAAATAGAGTTATAAATTATAATTGTTTGTAATTATTATTATTATTACCCCTGTATTGAGTAAGGAGTTTTGGGTCCACCATAAATATTAGTTGGTTTGGATGAGAGTTGAAGAATCTTAGTGATGGGTTAACTACAGTATTGAGGAAGATGTAACCTATGATACAACCTCATATGAATTTATATAGCTGATTATTCATTTTTTTAATAACTACATAGGTTATAAAATATGGTATAATGATCCATTGTGTCCTTTGGATATATTTTTGTGTGGAATTGATCCCCCTAGGATAATAGAAAGTGAACTTAGTTACCCTAATAAATTCAGGATTCCCAGATAAATATTTCTCCAATGGGAATAGGAATTGTTTGAGATATTGAGATTCTTCTAGGAGCTCTTGGGATGTATTATTAGATGTTGTATACCCAAGGTCAGGTTTATATGGCTTCTGGTCAGGTAATAGTGGCTTATGGCATACTAATGATGTGAAATAAAATTATATGTCTCATGTGTAATGAGGAAATCCATCATCAGGTCAAAAGATAGTATATATGTGTTCATTGGGAGAGACATTTCCTTAGAGATTTTTCATATGTAGATGAGAGGGTTTCCACTTGGTAATTTGCTGATGGTTCTCCCTTGGGTGATGTGATATGAGACACATGTGTGGGTTGGGGTTTCTATTCAGACATGGAATCGATAAGACAAAGGGATTTGAACATGATTATAGCCCCACCTGTTGAATCTATGGTTTTGTAGAGCATTATATTTTTGGATTATATATTAATATAAAATCCTAGTGTGATGAAAGTCTTTGGAAAAGATATGAACCATACATGTAGGTTCTTTTTTAGTGTGATCCTTTAGGAAATGATCCCACCAGTAGGTGATCTGATTGATATGGTATCAATGAGGAGAGATATTGATGAGTTTGGAAGACTTAGTGCACACTCAAACAGGAGGGGTGAGACAAGTTGGATAGGTGAGTCTTGGCCTTGAGGGACTTACTCCCTAGTATTAGTTGTTTATTTTTAGTTATGATCTATCCAAACGTGTAATATTTCTATTATGTTTTTGTTGGAAATTTATTTCATGTTCATAGGTTAGTGTGACTGTTGTCACATCCCTTATATATATGGGGATTGTTCAGTGTGTTGGATGTTGACTCCATATATTATATAGGGATATAATGGTTTGTTTATGTGATCTGTTACAACAAAATAATTTAAAAATAGATTTAATATTGAATGCATGAAACACTAAGTCTCTAAAAAATACCACATTGTTAAAACCCTGACAAGTAAACATAATTGTTTTACCTTTGTGAATTGAATTTCAAAAAACAGACACACACGGTTGTGTTTGGCAAGATATGTAGAGTTTGATATGAATTTTTTTTAGTGAATAGTAAAATACTGTTATGAATAGTAACATACCATTATGAATAGTAATTAATAGTAAATTTTACAAAAAACTAGAAACATCACCCATTAATGTATATATATAATTTAGACATATTAAAACTAAAAAAATGATAATAGTAAAAGTATTGTCATTTTTTATGTCATAAATATTTCAATTTAAATTTTATGATTAATTTAATAATTTCATATGTAAATTTATTTTCATAAAATGTAATCATATATTTTTTTTTATTGTCTTATGGTTATAAGATAATTTTATGGGACCCTGATTAATTTTTCAATATGTTACAAAATGAATTATAGTTTTAAAGTTGTTTTTTTCGAATATATTATGTTTTTATTTATAAATTAAATTAAAAATATTTAAAAAATTATTTTCAAAAAATGGTGTTCAGTTTTTAATTCTACAAATCTAAAAATTGTGAGGGTGAATTTTTGTTATTTTTCTAAAATACTTGAATTTTTCTTGAATAGTAAAAATACAGTTTTGAGTTTTTAGGATGTTTAATGACATATTAATTAATATAAAATTTTGGTAGATTTTTTGTACTTAAATGTGATTTTCGGTGTCCCATGTGGATAATACCATGGGAAAATACCATGGGAAAGCACAAGGTTTTGATAAAACCACTAATGAGGTGCCCCTTTAAATTAATGAAAAAACCCCTCTCATTTACTATAAATACTCACTCATTCCTTCATTTTCATTCATTCCAAACTCATCATCCTCGATTATCTGGTATTATTACCTCAATATTATTTCTATCAAGGTTTCCTCAAGCCCCCATGCTCCCAACCTTTAGGTCATAGGAGTTACTCTACAAGGTAAGAGAATTCTAACTTCTCTTTTCCATCCAAGTTCTCTTTTATGTGGTATGTATTTCATGTTTTCATACAATGTTGTTATTTCTATATTATTCGGTCCCTATACTATTTTTTGATTCTATTATAAATTGGTGACCCCTGTCCTTTCCCTTTTTAATGTTTTCTAAAACCATGTTTCATTGTCGTTATGCTATAAAATTTTCGTCCCAAAATCTCTCTCTTTTTCAAGAACTTTTATTATGTTATTATATTTTAATTTAAATTGATTTATGTTGGTATATTTTATTACATATCCCCCTTAGTATCTATATTATGAAATAATGATGATATACCCTTTTATTCATTCATCAAATTATTTTATGAAATTTTAAGTGACGTCGTTAGGCTTCCGAATTTTCGTGATGGATTTCTCAACTTTTCTATTATTTTCACTTCCATTATTTTAATTTTTCATCTACCCAAATAAAATTTATATTATTATTATGGTACATTTAATGGAATTGAATTTTATTATTCTAATGTAATATTTTTTCATCATCTCTCCTTTTCCAGTCTTTTATACTAAAAATGAAAACACCATCTGAGATGTGCTAATTTACCACATTCAAGGACCATGGGTTTTCAATTTCTACTACCGTCTTCAATTATGGTCATGAAACCATTATTATGGTTGGAAAAAACTATAATATGTTTATTATGTCTAATATATAGTTCTAGAATTATTTTTTACATCTTGTTTATATTTATTAAGCAAATGAGTTCGTGGTGTCCAAAAACTGCAAATTAACACAAACAGTTATCATCAAATAATTTATATAACGATTCATCTTCACACTAAGTAACCAAATGAAATTTGAAACCATTTTAACTTAACTATGTTCAATAATAACACATAACTTGAATTTTGGACAAAAATCCTCCTTTTAAAATATTCTCCATTCATCTATATAAGTATACCGATCGTGAAGAAAACACTCCCAAACAATTAAATTGAACCTCTTAAGCCCATCAATAAGGCCATGATTGCACTTAATATGCCTATAAAAACCAATTACATAAATAATAATTTCTGTAAATATTATTTGATGAATTTAATTTTGTTATCTAGGAAACTAAGATCAATTGAATAACACCATCGGACTTAAGGTAAGGGGTTTCTTCATCTCACTTCAATTTATGTGATATATTATATATTCACTTTTACTACTTGTGTATGATGTAATTATACTCCCCATTGATTTTCCAAATCATTAATATCTTTATATTAAAGATATTTATTGTATTATTTAATGATTTTTAATTTTGGGGCATACAATTCAATTGATTATAAAAGTTGTATGTATTTTCTATCTGAACCAGTATTTTTATTTGGGTTGATCTTATTATCTACTCACCTCAATGAAATTATTATTTATTATTTTTTAATAATAAAAAATATTTTCAAATGTTTTATATATGTTTAACAATCATAATCATTCTTTATTTTAGGGGTTGTTCTGAAATGAAAGCCTGATTCAAGGAACTTCTTGAATTATTACCTATTTTGAAGTTCACTATATAATCTGTTTTAAGCCATATTTATCTTTCATAAATCAAAAATTTAAATTTAAAAAACAATTTTGGTTCATTTATTGTTCTAGTAATGCAAACATGCCTTTTCACATTAAAATCTCTTTAAATAATTCCTTATACCGCACTAAAATGTCATATTTATAAAGATCATTTTAAAAACTATTTTTAAATGATTTAACCAAAATAAGATTTTATTTAAGACTAAAATATAACTTTAATGATATCCCATTTTTTCCTGGGATATAGATGTTTACAAACTAATTTCATGAAAATTGCAAAAAAATTTCTAATAAAACTTTTCTTTGAAAAGTAAAAAATATTTTTCTCATATCACTTTATCTTTTGTGTGATATATTACATGTTCACAACAAAGTTATTAATTTTTGTTTAAGTATTTATCTTTGGTATATCATAACAAGATTCTCCTAATTCTCCTGATATTCTAAGGGATTATGATTTGAATGTTTCAAGGTGGTATGGGACACTTTGGAATTCTTAAGGATTATTTCCACAAGAATTTTTCAATGGTCTCATTTAAAAGTTTCTTTATTTTTTCCATCATACTTTGATGAATATAAATCCTTTGCACTATATGGATATTGAGAGGGAATATTGTACTTGTATTATATATATTTATAAAGAATTTTTTGGACTTGCAGCGATGGGTGGGGCCCGTTATATCCCCTTGATGCATTTACATGTCTCATGACCCAAATTAGTTGGAGACAATCCTTTCGAGTTTTTTCCAATAATTAGACAAGTTTCTAATCATAGACATAAACCATTTCGACGGTATAGTGGTATCATGTTCAAGGTAAATGACATTTAATTAATAATCATTCCTTTTATTCCTTTTTAGTTATTACAATCCATGAGTTTTTCACTATGAAAAAATCTATGGATGCAGTTTCATTCTCAGTTTTTTAATAGCATGTGTTTTTCATTTATTTAACATTCCATTTTGACTGTGCTAATTTTATTATGATTCAATTTTTTTTATTCATGATTCTTCTATTCATAACCCTTACCGATCATTTTATCTCTCCCATCTCATTTTTTACCTTCATTAGGTTATGAGGAGGAGACCATTTATTAAGTTCTCGTGGATCCAGTTTATTAGTTTTTGTTATTTATTGTATTTTTTACCTTTCCCAATGTAATATGAGTTACATATATGTATCTGGTTTCTTAAAAACTAATAAACTTATCAGTCCTTCCAGATTTGATTCCTTGTAATCATGCCAATTTAATAAAATAATGCACTGGCTCAGGGCTTTCAAGGTCGGGGTGTTACAGTTGGTATCAGAGGAAGTTTAGTATAAACCTTGGGAACTAGATTTAGAAAACATAGGTTAGTGAACAAATTCCTAAGATGGTCTTTGAGGATAAAAAAACAGAACATTCTATAATTTTGGTAGGGAATAGATTATTTGGATGCTTCTAGAAAATGAATCCATTTATAGATACAGACAAGTAGTGGTGGCTCCAGCACAGATGTACCTAAGAGTGAAAACTCTGATAAGGAGTTTCGGTTTTGACCCGGGGTATCCTGGTACACAACAACAGGCCTTTCTTAACTTTTGGATTGAAACTTGTTACGCGCGTCGCAACACGTGCAAATTTGCGAATTTTATAACCAACTGGCTACTGTAAAAGTGGCGAGCAGGGTCGAACCACAGAGAGAACGGAATCTAGTCCACTAGAAATATTTCGTTGGACAATGTTTAGATGGACAAGGTTTGAGGGAATTACTATTTTTGAGTTTTCTCTTTTTTTATTTAAACTAAAAGGTGAGAAGACAAAAGATAAAAAGAAAATTGCAAACGGAAATGATGATGGATTCTAAGTCAACAAAATGTGTCGGGGATGTTGGTGTCATAATTCAATTATCACGCAGACATACAAAATATTCTTTGTGTGATTAAATATTTATCCTGTTTAGTTATCACCAGTTCCAAAAATATGTGCATTTTTTAGATGCTCAATTTAAATTTCCTAATTTATTTAAGGTCCCGTTCTCTGGTGTCATAAATAAATTAGAAAAATTCGTTCAAGTCCCGAACTATACGGCGAAATGACACAACCCGTTTCTCACAAAGTTATGACACCAATTTGCACTTACCATCGGTCAACGCGGTTTACCTTCTCGGACCGTCGCGTCAACTTATAATTAAAATGGCCAGTTTCAATTTCAGCAATTAATTTAGTGCAAAAATAATTTAAACAGATAAATATTCAATTAAAATAAATTTAATTGACAATTAATCATCAAACAATACGTTGCATGGCATGCGCAATAATTTTTATTAATCAACCAACATCCCGACACTAAGAAAATTACCCCGACATCACAACTAAAAACGCAGTAATAGAATGATATATCATGAAAAATAAGACTGCGTTACCAATGATGAACGTGTCCGTCCTCACTCTCGCCGCATGCAATGACTGTCTGATCACACCTCGACAAGTGATGACGTCGCGTGTTGATTTGTTGCGACGACTACAGTGGCTGCTCGAACGATCGGTGACCGGTGCGCAGCTATGGGTCGGCTCCTCGGATGGTGGTGAGATCGAGGTGATGAGCACTTGCCTTGGATTCTTCGTGTACGTGCTGCACCCTGCGGAGGGATATGGAGAGGGCGAGGGATAGCGGGGGCTGGCGAGGCCTTGGAGGAGAGGCGGCCGCTGGTCCGGCCGAGAGAGGGAGAGCGCGGCTGGCGAGGGAGGCTGGGTGGCGAGGTGGAAGGGAGTTCGGATGAGGCTTGCTGGAGGTAGCAGGTGGAGAGGGCGCGGCCTGGCGGTGTAGCTGGCCGGGCGCGCGCCGGTGAGGTGGTAGAAGGGAGTGCGACGGGGTGAAGCCGCCGGGCGAGTGGAGAGCGGTGGGTGAGTGGAGAGCGGCAGGGGAAGTCTGGCGGGTGTAGGAGGGGAGGGCCGTCGGTCCAGGGGTGAGAAAGGGGAGTCCAGTTCGTGATGCAGGCGCTGGGCAGGGTGGCGAACACGGGGGTTAGGCTGGGTGGCGGCCGGGAAAGGGAACAGAGGGCGACGCCGGGAGAAGGGTGATGGAATGGGGGTGCGCAGCCAGCGGGATGGAGAGGAGAGACGGGGCCGTGGGGAGATGGCGGAGGAGATGGATGCGGAGGTTGAAGGCAGGAGGCGCACGGCGTGGGGTGGCGGGGAACCAGTGGCGCGCCGGAGGGGTGCTGCGTTAGGGGAGTCTGGCCAGCGGCGTGGAGAAGGGGCGCCGGGATGCTGCGTGTGTGAAGGCCGGAGGCCGCTGCATGGAGTGAGGTCGGGAGCCGATAGGAGGGGGAGTCGGCCAGGTAGTGAAATTAAGGGGCGGGGGTTGGGAGATATAAGATTGGAGAGAGGTTTTTAAAAAAAATTAAAAAGGCAGCGTGGGTGATTGTGGAATGGGTCAAAAGGGGGGTGGCGGGTGAGGGCAGTACAAGGGGGGAAACAAATAAAATTCAAAATTCAAAACTAAAATTCTAAAAAAAAAGAAAAATTGTTAAATGTTAATCAAATTATAATAATATAATAAAATATATAAAATTCTAATTAGCTAATAAAATAAAAAGTAATTAAGAGAAATGTTAATGAAACTAATATTAATATGTAAAATATAAACTAATAAAAATACTAAAATACTAATATCAATATATAAATTAACTAAAATTATCAAAAATAACTAAATTACTATAAACCTACAAAAATAAACTAAAAATATTAAAAATGTTTAAACTAATTAATTAAAACTAAGTAAAAAAATAAAAATACATGTAAAAATCCATGTACATCAAATCCCCCACACTTAAACTTTTGCACTCCTGGGCAAAACAATCAGAAAGAAAACACAGGTGGACCCATAGACAAATCCAAAACATTCAAGTTACAAGTTCAAAATTTTTCATTCTCTTTTTCCCATAAAATATCATGTTTCATTTAAAACTCCAATTTTCAAAAAAATTGTTCTTTCACTTGCATTTTTTTTTCAAAACAAGTACGTGCACTCATTCATCATGTGACCTACCTCACCATCACTCTCATCTCTCAAAAAAACATTTGATCAAAGTTTTTCTCAGTTCTCATACACATGCAGGCTTACCATAGGCTTGCCATGAATTTCACATCTCCACTAGTGGAAATCAAAAGAATGCACCAATCTCAAGGACTTTACATGAGGTTCAAATGTTTCTGAAGCTGTGGGATGGTGGGTAAAAAAAATTGACATTTTTTTTTGGTAAAAAGGAGGGTTGAATCTTGAAATAAATGCATGATAAGTCAATCTAAATGTCTCCCTCAAACTCTCGCTCCCCCACACTTAAAACATTTCTTGTCCCCAAGCATATGATAAGCCAATGTTTCGCTCGTGTTTTTTTTCACTCTTTTTTTTAAGACACAACTCACTCACATAATATGGTCAGGAAAAAAAAACTGGTGAGTATCAAACCAAAAACCCCATGGAATAGGTGTCAGACAATAATCCCAAAGAATGGTACACAAGCAGCGTATATACTGTAACATCTCAATGAAGGTAGGTCATATAGAAAACTCTCTAGTTCCTGGAGTAATGGATCATCACTTTAATAGGTATCCCCAAAGTCGAGGGTTACCGCATAATGACCACCAATGTACTCATTGTTGGAACTGAAAAGGGTTCTATATTCCTATATCAAAATAATATGAAATGAATGTCGCTACTTTGAAAAAGAACTCAATGATCAGGATGGAATAATGTCAATCCATGTACATCAAATGACTCACTTCCCCTTGAAGAACCCTCTCCATGAGTAAGTCTCTCTCCCCCACACTTAGATTGAAATCATACTGCAAAAATTCAAGAAATTGGTAGGGAATGGTATCGGCTTGGGCTCATCCTAAAAGGCTCCTGCATGGCTTCTAAGGGCTATACGAAGGAGAAAATGTTTGGGTGGCTCAGTGGGTCAACGGGGCTAAAATATCAAACAGATGCCTCGATCATTTGAGTTCAAATTTCAAAAATTCCTATCGCTTTGATGGAAAAACATGGAATGTTCTTGAAGACAAAACATGGTTGAGATTCCCTCAAGAAGAAGATAAATAAGAGATGATTTTAAAATGGATTAGAGTCCTCACGGGTATGGAAATATAATGTTGGACAGCACAGATGAGAATGAGTGCAAATAAGTGTCTCAAAAATATTCAAGTTTTTGAAAAATCTTTCGAAGCATGAAATAATATCAGCAATCATCTAAGTCATGAGGTCAAGGATTAAAGAAATACAGAACAAGAATCAGGTGCTCAAACTGCCTAGGGACACAAGTGGTATGTTCCCGACTGGGTTTCGATAAAAATACAGCAGTTCATATGTGGGTTCATGAATGGCAAGAGTGTTAGTTTTTTTTTTCACATGGTGTTTTTGGAAGCAGAAAATATGGCGAAAATTAAAACACTTCCCTGTGTAAGTGAAGATAGATGCGGAGAGGCTTCCTGTATCCGATGAAGTTCCAGAAATGATGTACCTGTAAAATATACAAATGGAAAACACATACCCGCATCATATCATAAAGATAACACCAAGAATCATCTAAATAGAAGCAGAGATGCAGAAGAGTGACAGGTGCATACAGATATTAGGAGGAGCTAAAAGAAAAATCACACATGCCATGTTTTATTTTATTGTTATTTTTTCAAACAAATTAGAACAGGTAAAAGGAGAAATGGGGGGGGGAAATGAAACTGGAACATGGGTTGCCTCCCAGGAAGCGCTAAGTTTTACGTCTTCAGCCAGACGGATGGACAATGTTCAATCGTCTTGGTCCATCAGCTCAGAATTCCTCTGCCTCTTGCGAGAACTACTGGTTGTGTCCTCGATCTCACGGGGACGCTTGGTGGGATTAACCACCTCCGGAGCAAAGTGAGCGTGAAGCTGGTGAGGGAGGAACGGAATTTGTGCTCTTTGTGGTGGTGCTGAATGCTGAGCACGAATCTCCAGTGAAAGTTCCTCAAGCCGGCGCACGATATCAGCCAGCTCCTGAGTTATCCGTCGTACTAAGTCAGAGGGAGATGGAACAAGTGCATCGATGACCACAGAAGAATCAGAAGAGCTAGAAATTTTTTTTTAAAGCTGCATTCACAAAGCAGATAGAGAGATAGAGACAGAGTAAGAAAACAAAGATCAAAGAATGAAGAAGCAGTCGGGTTGCCTCCCGATCAGTGCTAAGTTTTACGTCTTCATCCAGACGGATAACTTTTCGTTGCAATTGTAGTTCTTCAATGATGCCTATTTTATCCGAAGTGTGGTAAAGTTTAAGGCGTTGACCATTTACTTTGAATGGGGGCATCTTCCCATCAGAAATCTCGACAGCACCATGTGGATAAACAATTGTGACGGTGTAAGGACCTGACCACATCGATTTTAGTTTTCCAGCCATGATTCGAAGTCGTGAGTTGAAGAGGAGAACTTTGTCGCCTGTTGAAAAATTTCTTTGTTGGATCCATTTGTCATGCCAGGCTCGAGTTTTCTCTTTGTAAATCAACGAATTGTCATATGCTTCTCTCCTCATCTCATCCAGTTCATTCATTTGTAGAAAACGCTTCTCTTGGGCAGTTTTGAGATCAAAATTCAGTTTCTTCACAGCCCAATAAGCTTTATGTTCCAATTCTACAGGTAAGTGGCAGGTTTTCCCAAAGACCAACCTATATGGGGACATTCCAATGGGTGTCTTGTAGGTAGTTCTGTAGGCCCATAGTGCATCATCAAGTTTGGTGACCCAATCTTTCCTAGATGTACTTACATTTTTCTCCAAAATACCTTTAATTTCTCGGTTTGAAACCTCAGCTTGGCCATTGGTCTGTGGATGGTATGGGGTGCTCATGTAGTGGTGACATCCATGGCGAGTCATTAGCTTCCGAAACAGCGCATTATTGAAGTGGGTACCACGGTCACTAATGATGATCCTTGGAATTCCGAACCGGGTAAAAATGTGTTGCTTCAAAAATTTAATGACGACTCGAGCAGTATTTTCGGAGAATGCCTCAGCTTCCACCCATTTTGACACATAGTCCACACAGACAAGGATATAGGATTTACCAAAAGATTTAGGAAAAGGACCCATGAAGTCAATTCCCCATATGTCAAAAATTTCAATTCCCATGATTGAGTGTTGTGGCATTTCGCGCTTCCAGCTTATACCCCCGGTTCTTTGGCATTTGTCACAATTCATGACGAATTCACGAATATCACGATTCATGGTCGGCCAGTACAAACCACATTGTAACACCTTGCTGATTGTTCGATGAATCCCATGGTGTCCTCCAGCTTCTCCAGTATGGAATAAGTTCAAAACACTCTCCACTTCTTCTTCAGGGATGTATCTTCTTATCATTCCATCCGCACAGTCTTTGAAAAGTAAAGGATCATCCCAGTAGTAATGTCGTGATTCATTCAGAAATGTTTTCCTCTGTTCCTTTGATAAATCTGGATGTATCACACCTGAAGCTAAGTAGTTCACAAAATCAGCATACCAAGGTGTGATTTTCTCAATGGCATAGAGTTGTTCGTCAGGAAATGTTTCAGTGATTAATTCGACATTGATTTCACTTGTGTCATGGTCGAGGCGTGATAAATGATCAGCAACGATGTTCTCTGTTCCCTTTTTGTCCTTGACTTCAATGTCAAATTCCTGAAGTAACAGTATCCATCGAATGAGTCTCGGTTTTGCATCTTTCTTGGCCATTAGATACCGAAGTGCAGCGTGATCCGTATAGACAGTGACTTTTGAGAACAATAGATGGGATCGAAATTTATCAAAGGCAAAAACAACTGCTAACAGCTCTTTTTCAGTTGTTGTGTAGTTATGTTGGTCCTCATTCAATGTTCGGCTAGCATAGTAGATTGGCCTAAAGATCTTTTCTTTTCTTTGCCCCAAGGAAGCTCCAACTGCCCAGTCACTAGCGTCACACATTAACTCGAATGGTTGCTCCCAATCAGGTGAAATCATTATTGGGGCTTCAACCAAACGCTGCCTTAATAATTTAAATGCTTCCTGACATTCAGGGCCGAAGTGGAACGTGACATATTTTCCCAATAGATTCGTAAGGGGTCGGGCAATAACAGAGAAATCCTTGATGAAGCGTCTATAGAATCCAACGTGCCCAAGAAAACCTCGAATGGAACGAACTGAAGAAGGCATGGGTAACTCAGAGATTGTACTGATCTTTGCGGAGTCAACTTCAATTCCTTTCTTTGAAATTTGATGGCCTAAGACTATTCCACTTTGGACCATGAAGTGTGACTTTTCCCAATTAAGTACCAGATTCTTTTCTTCACATCTTGCCAAAACCTTATCCAAATGTTCTAGACAGTCATCAAAAGAATTTCCATACACTGAGAAGTCATCCATGAAAATTTCCAAGAACTCTTCAATCATGTCATGGAATATTGCCATCATGCATCGTTGAAATGTGGCTGGAGCATTACACATTCCAAAAGGCATTCGCCTATAAGCAAATGTACCATATGGAAAAGTGAACGTGCTTTTCTCTTGATCCTCTGGTGTCACTGCTATTTGATTATAGCCTGAGTATCTATCCAGAAAATAGTATTAATCTCGACCTGCCAATCTTTCAAGGATTTGATCAATAAAGGGTAATGGGAAGTGATCCTTTCTAGTGGAATCATTCAATTTCTGATAGTCGACGCACACTCTCCATCCAGTCACTGTTCTTGTGGTTATCAATTCTCCTTTATCATTCTCGACCACTGTGGTTCCACCCTTTTTAGGTACCACTTGCAACGGGCTAACCCAATGACTGTCGGAGATTGGAAAAATTAAACCGGCATCAAGAAGTTTAATGACTTCTTTCTTGACTACTTCTTTCATGGGAGGTGTCAAGCGTCGTTGCGGTTGCCTGCAGGGTTTTGAATTATCATACATATGTATTCTGTGAGTACAGATGGCAGGACTTATACCTTTTAGATCAGTAATCGTCCAACCTATTGCTGGTTTCCTTTGTGACAGGACATTGAGCAATTTTCTCTCTTGTTCACTCGAAAGATTGGCATTTATGATGACTGGTAAGGTGTTTAAATCTCCCAAGTAGCTATATCTCAGGTTTGATGGAAGAGGTTTAAGCTAAAGTGTTGGAGGCTTTTCAAGTGATGGAGTAAGTGAAGTGAATTCATGTCTATCTAAAGGCTCGACTATATTCCTGATGAATTCCACTTCCTCGATTGATTCAGTGAACTCTTTATTTTCTTTGTGCAAATCTGCGAGGTCCAGCACATCGCTTGCAAACTCATCCCATTCTTCAATCGTATCCAGGAAATGACAGTCTGATACAGATGGTTTTTCCATGGCCTTTAGGACATCAAATGTTATGTTCTCATCCCCAATTCTAAAAATTAACTTTCCCTCTTGGACATCAACCAGTGCTCTGCATGTCGCCAAGAAGGGTCTCCCGAGAATGAGTGGGACGTCCTTATCTTCTTCCATATCGAGGACAATGAAGTCAGCAGGGAAGTAATATTTATCAACCTTGACAAGAACGTCCTCTAGAATCCCTCGAGGATGCTTCACTGATCGGTCATCCATTTGCAAGGCGACTCTCGTTGGCTTTAATTCGGTGATGCCCAGTTCTTCAAGGATTCCAGACGGCATGAGATTGACACTAGCTCCGAGGTCGCACAAAGCTCTTCCGAATTGACATCCTCCAATATTGCAAGGAATAGTGAAACTCCCAGGGTCTCTTAGTTTTGGAGGTATGGATCTGGGTATGACCGCTGAACATTCCTCGTGCATTATGACTGTTCCCACATCATCTAATTTTCTTCTTTTTGACAGAAGTTCTTTGAGAAATTTGGCATAGTGGGGCATTTGTGTGATGGCTTCCGCAAAAGGAATATTTATTTGAAGCTTTTTGAACATCTCCATGAATTTTGAAAATTGGGCATCCAACTTCCTTTTCTTCAGTCTTTGTGGAAATGGAGGAGGTGGTATGTGGGATTTCTCTCTTTCATTGAGTGCCTCATTTTCCTTCTCCTTTCTTGCCTTTTCATTCTTTGCAAGGTTGTTTGGATCTTCCTCCTCTTTGGGTTCAAGTTGGATTGCTTTGTTTGTTGAGTCGCCATTTTCAGTGGAATGTATAGGCGTCTCATCTGTTGGTTGAACATCAGGCTTTTGGTGCTCTGGTAACTGTGTGCCACTTCGCAGTATGATGGCTTTTGCTTCTTCTCTTGGGTTGACTCTTGTGTTGCTTGGTAGAGTTCCTTGCTGTCGGTTTTGCATTTGTGCGGCTAACTGACCGACTTGATTTTCAATGTTGCGCATGGAAGCCTGTAAGTTTTGGGTTGCCATCTCTTGTGATTCAAACCGTGATTTATTGGACATCATTAACTTGGCTATAGTTTCTCCCCAATATTTTTGACCTTGTGTTGTAGCAGGGGTGCAGTCTGTTGTTTGCTTTTGCTCCTTATACTGCTGTTGCTGATGGAACGGTGGTCGGTATTTCTGTTGAGACCCTTGCTCTTGTGGTTGCATGGTGGGTATGAAGGTAGGTTGAGCAGTGAATCCAAGTGGACCCATGTTATGGTTCATCGGCTGAGTAGCCACTGGTTCCTTCCAACTTTGATTTTGGGTATTGCCTTGCCAGTTTGTGTTGTAATTGTTCCCATAATTTCCACGGTTGTAACTAACGAAGTTAGCTTCAGACATCTTGGTCTCTGTAGTGTTATATGGACACATGGAATAATCATGAGGACCACCACAGTGTGGACAGTGTTCAGCTTGAACAACATGGACTGGCTTAGGTGGGTTTATTGACAAGTTGTCAATCCTCTTGTTGAGAGCTTCAAATTGTGCAGCCATGAATGTTTGAGTATCAACGTGATGCACTCCTGCCTTTCGTCTTGAAAAATCATCTGGCCACTGGAAACTGTGTTTGGCCATGTTTTGAATCAATATGTACAGGTCCTCCGGATCCATTTCCATGAATGCGTTTCCAGTAGCTGTGTTGATGGCAGACTTACTCTCGGATTGAATTCCATAGTAGAAAGCTTGCAGCTGGTTTGCCAACTTCATCCCATGATGGGGACAACGTCTTAACATGGATTTGAATCTTTCCCAAGCTTCTCCTAACGATTCATATTCACTTTTTCAAAAGGAGTCGAGGTCTCTCTTGTTTTTCAAAGATTGGGCTGTTGTGTAATATCGATCAAGGAATTTTCTTCTCAACACTTTCCATGTGAAAACTGTTTCGGGGTCGAGACTCTCCAACCAGTCCTTTGCTTTCCCTTGCAACGAAAATGGAAACAGTCGTAGGATCAACGCATCATCCGTTACTCCGTTATATTTAAATGTGTCACAGACTTCAAGAAATCTGTTCACATGCATATAAGGGTCTTCGCTGCTCAATCCATGAAACTGTGCATGTT
Organism: Viscum album; assembly: GCA_963277665.1. Classification (NCBI taxonomy): domain Eukaryota; kingdom Viridiplantae; phylum Streptophyta; class Magnoliopsida; order Santalales; family Viscaceae; genus Viscum; species Viscum album. Next base: position 1,706,036,305 of record OY728165.1, on the reverse strand, counting down.
GTTGGAGCAGGTTGATCATGGACGGCTTCAATTCAATGTGCGTTGCTTGAATTCTGGGTCGTGTTATACCTGAGCTTATTCCGACTGTGTTGGGTTGCAACTCCTGTCTCATAGTAGTCCGAGGTCGTTGATTATCGAGACAGTTTTGGAAGAGTGGATGGACTTGTCCACTAGGAAGTGTCGGAATATGAGTTTCAACGCTTTCCGCAGGTGGATGCATTGCGTTTGCAGCTGAGGTACCGACTTGTTCTTTTCCCTTTCTTTGATGTTCAAGTTGTGGATCAAGGGGTGTGTCTTTATTTGACGGATCAGAAGTACGAGTGTTCACCATTTAGGCGAACAGTGCCTAAAGCAAGGTCTACTTGAAATTTTCTTAATGCTAGACGTGCGTGTGCTCCCCGGCAACGGCGCCAGAAATTTTTTACGCGCGTCGCAACGCGTGCAAATTTGCGAATTTTATAACCAACTGGCTACTGTAAAAGTGGCGAGCAGGGTCGAACCACAGAGAGCACGGAATCTAGTCCACTAGAAATATTTCGTTGGACAATGTTTAGATGGACAAGGTTTGAGGGAATTCCTATTTTTGAGTTTTCTCTTTTTTTATTTAAACTAAAAGGTGAGAAGACAAAAGATAAAAAGAAAATTGCAAACGGAAATGATGATGGATTCTAAGTCAACAAAATGTGTCGGGGATGTTGGTGTCATAATTCAATTATCACGCAGACATACAAAATATTCTTTGGGTGATTAAATATTTATCCTGTTTAGTTATCGCCAGTTCCGAAAATATGTGCATTTTTTAGATGCTCAATTTAAAATTCCTAATTTATTTAAGGTCCCGTTCTCTGGTGTCATAAATAAATTAGAAAAATTCGTTCAAGTCCCGAACTATACAGCGAAATGACACAACCCGTTTCTCACAAAGTTATGTCACCAATTTGCACTTACCATCGGTCAACGCGGTTTACCTTCTTGGACCGCCGCGTCAACTTATAATTAAAATGGCCAGTTTCAATTTCAGCAATTAATTTAGTGCAAAAATAATTTAAACAGATAAATATTCAATTAAAATAAATTTAATTGACAATTAATCATCAAACAATACGTTGCATGGCATGCACAATAATTTTTATTAATCAACCAACATCCCGACACTAAGAAAATTACCCCGACATCACAACTAAAAACGCAGTAATAGAATGATATATCATGAAAAATAAGACTGCGTTACCAATGATGAACGTGTCCGTCCTCACTCTCGCCGCATGCAATGACTATCTGATCACACCTCGACACGTGATGACGTCGCGTGTTGATTTGCTGCGACGACTGCGGTGGCTGCTCGACCGATCGGTGACCGGTGCGCAGCTATGGGTCGGCTCCTCGGATGGTGGTGAGAGCGAGGTGATGACCACTTTCCTTGGCTTCTTCGTGTACCTGCTGCACCCTACGGAGGGATATGGAGAGGGTGAGGGATAGCGGGGGCTGGCGAGGCCTTGGAGGAGAGGCGGCCGCTGGTCCGGCCGAGAGAGGGAGAGCGCGGCTGGCGAGGGAGGCTGGGTGGCGAGGTTTTAGGGAGTTCGGCTGAGGCTTGCTGGAGGTAGCAGGTGGAGAGGGCGCGGCCTGGCGGTGTAGCTGGCTGGGCGCGCGCCGGTGAGGTGGTAGAAGGGAGTGCGACGGGGTGAAGCCGCCGGGCGAGTGGAGAGCGGCGGGTGAGTGGAGAGCGGCAGGGGAAGTCCGGCGGTTGTAGGAGGGGAGGGCCGTCGGTCCAGGGGTGAGAAAGGGGAGGCCAGTTCGTGATGCAGGCGCTGGGCAGGGTGGCGGACACGGGGGTTAGGCTGGGTGGCGGCCGGGAAAGGGAACAGAGGGCGACGCCGGGAGAAGGGTTATGGAATGGGGGTGCGCAGCCAGCGGGATGGAGAGGAGAGACGGGGCCGTGGGGAGATGGCGGTGGAGATGGATGCGGAGGTTGAAGGCAGGAGGCGCACGGCGTGGGGTGGTGGAGAACCAGTGGCGCGCCGGAGGGGTGCTGCGTTAGGGGAGTCTGGCCAGCGGCGTGGAGAAGGGGCACCGGGATGCTGCGTGTGTGAAGGCCGGAGGCCGCTGCATGGAGTGAGGTCGGGAGCCGATAGGAGGGGGAGTCGGCCAGGTAGTGAAATAAAGGGGCGGGGGTTGGGAGAGATAAGATTGGAGAGAGGTTTTAAAAAAAAAATTAAAAAGGCAGCGTGGGTGATTGTGGAATGGGTCAAAAGGGGGGTGGCGGGTGAGGGGAGTACAAGGGGGGAAACAAATAAAATTCAAAATTCAAAACTAAAATTCTAAAAAAAAAGAAAAATTGTTAAATGTTAATCAAATGATAATAATATAATTAAATATATATAATTCTAATTAGCTAAAAAAAATAAAAAGTAATTAAGAGAAATGTTAATGAAACTAATATTAATATGTAAAATATAAACTAATAAAAATACTAAAATACTAATATCAATATATAAATTAACTAAAATTATCAATAATAACTAAATTACTATAAACCTACAAAAATAAACTAAAAATATTAAAAATGTTTAAACTAATTAATTAAAACTAAGTAAAAAAATAAAAAAACATGTAAAAATCCATGTACATCAAAACTCCTTGAGGATATATTTTGGATAAATAAAATTTTATTTACTAACCATTACAAATGATTTATGCCCCCAATATAACCATAGAATATGGTTATATGATTTAGAATGCTTAAATTTGTGTTATGTGCTACACCTTGTTTAGAGTTATAGAGAATTTATAATTTTATAAGCTAATATATAATATAGAATTGATTAGAAAGTGTGCCTAGTAGAAGTAATAACTACTTCACCAATGCATTTGATGCAAATAGTGAGAAGGATCGTGTATCTAATGGTATTAATCCATCTTTTCACATGAATATTGTCTCCCAAGTATCATCGTCATATTAGGAAATAATATCATGTGTTAACAAGGTATGTAAAGACTTTTTTTGTCCTATGGATTTGAAAGGAAGAAAAATAATGAGAGGATGGAAGAGAAATATGGGGAAAAAGGGAAGAAGGGAAAGAAGAGTTTTCCCACATGTGATTAATATGTAAAGAGTCAATATTGTAAATTCTTGAAGGGAATTGGAGTTTTCTATAAGTTTTGTGAAAAAGGACACCAAGTTAATGATTCCAAGGGTAAAAAAATGGTTTTTAATGTACAATGCTTCAACAGCAATTAGATGGGACACTATGAAAATCAATGTCCCATGCGTCAAAGGAATATACCCCAAATGATGATTTTGGATAATGTTCAAGTTATTATGATACCATAGATGAAGTAGAATGGTTAATATTCCTAGTCAAGAATCATTTCATTTTAATATTTTGTTACTAATGGACTGGTTTAATGAATTAGGAGATGTATAAGGATTGTACTATAGTACTATTTTATTTCTAATTTGAGGTCGTATGATTAATGGGACAAAGGAAAAGTGATTTCTTAGAAAGATAATCTTTTTAGGTAAAAAATCATTAAGGGAAAGAAAACCCTTGATATTTTTTTTTTGAGATAATGAGGAAGAAATGATTGATTTAGATAAGCACTAACTCTATTGGAACTGATTATTAACTTGTCGAGAAGTGGTCTATTCTATCATTGATGGAGATAAAAACACTTTTGGATCTATTTAATATATCTAATAACATGTATCATACTTAAAGAATACCAAATAATGCATGTTTTCAATATGTTTTTTATGGTAATTGAAGTTATTACCATATTTCAAGAGTATAGATGATAACGTACTTCACATGTTTGGAATGAGAATTTTAGAGATGCTTCTTGTTGATTAAGAGTTAAGGATATGTTCATCATGGAAATATAGACACCTTCATTATAATTTTTTGAATAATTATATTTTGTAATTTTTTAACCATTTACAAAAAAAATTAGGTTGATCATTGTATGGGGTTTTATAGTTTAATGTCACTACATTATGGTTTGATTATTTTTTTCCATGGCCACGTTGTCCAATTAGAATGCGTTGTTTTTTAGAAACCAATGCATTTCCTTTTACTCTTATTAATAGAATATTTTAACCATATTCATGGTGTGGGTTTCCCATGAGGGAATTTTCAAGTATCTACTATTAACTTTCGATGTTAAATTTCAAATTTCTAGGAATAAATATTTGTATGGAGGGGATGATGTAACACCCCAAGAATTTAAAATAGATTTAATATAGAATGCATGAAACACTAAGTCTCTAAAAACATCACTTTGTTATAACTTATCCAAGTAAACATAATTCTTCCACTTATCTGATTTGAATAAAGAAAAACTTACATACACAGTTCTGTTCGTTAAGATATTTAATGTCTGATACGACAAATTTTTTTGGGTGAATAGTAAAATAACCTTATAAATAGTAACGTTCCCTTATTAATAGTAATGAAATTTAATAAATAGTAATTTGTATAAAAAATATAAACATCACCCATGAATGTATAAATATAATTTAGATATCCTAAAAGCGAAAAAAATGATAATAATATAAGTATTGGTATTTTTGTACGTCATAAATATTTTCATTTCAATTTTATGACTAATTTAATAATTTAAAATGGAAATGTATTTTAATAACATGTAATCATAAATTTTGTATTTTATTGTATTACAGTTATAAGATAATTTTATGGTACCTTGATTAATATATCAATGTGTTATAAAACAAGTTATAGCTTTATAGTTTTTTTTTGGAATAAATTATGTTTTTATTTAAAAATTAAATTAAAAAATTTTAAGAAAATTATTTTAAGAAAATGGAGTTCATTTTGGAATTCTACACATCGAATAATAGTCAGGCAGAATTTTTGCGATTTTTCTACAATAGTTGAATCTTAGTGAATAGTAAAAATACTGTTTTTGAGTTTTCGGTATGTTTAATGACATCATAATGACATATTAATTAATATAAAATTATGGTCGACTTTTTTATAGTTAAATGTTATGTAATGTGTCTCAAGTGGCTAATACCATGGAAAAATACCATGGAAAAGCCCATGGTTTTGATAAAACCACTAATGAGGTTTCCATTTACATTAATAAAAAGCTCCCTCTCCTTTATTATCAATACCCACTCATTACTTCGTTTTAATTCATTAAAAAGTCACTATACTTGAATATATGGTATTATTATCTTCCTAGTAGTCATCCCAAGGTGATTTCAAGCCCCTAAGGTCCCAACCATCAGGTCTTATGAATTACTCTACAAGGTAAGATAATTCTCAACTTCTCTTTTCCATCCAATTTCTCTTTTATGTGGTATGTATTTCATGTTTTCATAAAATGTTCTTATATCCATATTAATTTTTCCCTATAATATTATATGATTCTTTTATGAATGGGTGACTCATGTCCCCTCTCTTTTTAATGTTTTCTAAAACCATGTTGTATAGTTGTTATATTGTAGAGTTTTCATCTCAAAATATCACTCTTTTTCAAGAACTATTATTATGTAATTATATTTTAATTCAAATTGGTTTATGTTGGTATATGTCATTAAATTTCCACATAACAGTCTATATTATTAAATAATGTTGATATACCATTTTTTTCTATAATCTAATTGTTTTATGAAATTTTAAGCGACGATGTTAGGCTTCGGAATTTTTATGAGGGGTTTCTCAAGTTTTCTTTTATTTTGAGTTCATTTCATTTATTTATTAATCTCACATAATCCAATTGATATGATAATTCATGTAACTTACATGAAATGGAATTTTATTATTCTAATGGAATATTTTTTTTCATCATATATTTATTCCCATTCTTTTATACTAAATATGAAAACACCATGTGAGATTTGCTAATTTACCACATTCATGGATGTTGGGTTTTCAATTTATACAACCATCTTTAATTATGATCATGAAACCATTATTATGGTTGAACCAAACAATACTATATGAATTATGTATAATATATTGTTCTGGAATCTTTTTGTACATCTGGTTTTGATTTATTAAGAAAATGAGTTCATGGTGTCCAAAAACCACCAATTAACCCAAATGGTTATCATTAAATAATTTATATAATGATTTATCATCACTATAAGTAAACTATTGGACTCTTAATGTATTAATCATGTTTTAATGATCACAAATCCTACTAAGCCTAGTTAACTCATGTAAATTATATCAGAATCATTTGTATTCATGTGTATTATTATTTAAGTAGTCTCATGCTTTAAGAAGATCAATTTAAGATCTCAATTGATCTACATTCAGTTTACTTACTTTATATTATCGTTGATCTACTCTTATAATACCTTCTTTGACAAATGATTAAGTCTAATCAATTATATTACCATCTCTACTTAATACCGAATACTATTATCTTGAAAAGTCTAAGACACCATGAGTCTGCCACTGGTTATGTCTGTCTGACACCGTGAAGTAGACACTTTGAAGCAGACACCGTGAAGCAGACACCGTGAAGCAGACACCATGAAGCAGACACTATAAATAAGACATTGTGACCATGATACACTGTGACTATGATATTCCATGACCACAAGAAACTGTGATCAATCTAGACATTGTGTGAAGGAGACACTGTTTCCATGAATTACTGTGACACCGTTTCTTAAACTATTTTTTCGTCTTTAAATTTAATCTCTAATGGTCAAATTTAATGATTTTAAATGAACTAACATAATTTATGTTTCTTTTTAGACATATAATACGACAGTACGATGTATGAGGTGTGGTATCCAAGCAACATGTCGTCTCCAACACACGCATTCCATGATAAAAGCAAAGTGTGGCCAAAAGTCAAAGTGCATGATACTGAACGAAATAAAAGGTTGTGAGCACGATAATGAAGAAAACTGAGAGAAAATCAAAAGGCATAATTTCCACATGCATGAAACTCGACTCTGCTGAACAACATACTAAGTAAACTAGAATCCAGAGAACATCTTCACATTGTCGAACCTCACGATGAACACATGTTGAATCGTGAGACTCTGTTTTACTAATGAGGACTCGAGATCTACATCTACCTCATCTCAAGAATTCCAGAGCAGCAAAAACTAACACTCAGAGCATTTCTAAACTAATCTCCATATTTCTACTCTATTGTGTGTCTGTTTATTACCTTTCGTTCAGAGTGTGTACTTGTAGAACAACAGACTCTGTCTCCTACATTAAACTGAAGGATATAAGATATCCTTACTCAAACCTCTATTTACTCTTTATTCCCACTGATAAGTGTGGAAGAGTTATATGTGTGTCCTAGTTATTTATACCCATGAAAACTGTGGAAGAGGTACCTGTGTGTGACCTGGATAGTTTGCGTACTGTTTTTAACCTCGATTCAGGGTGTGGATCAATGTTTATTTATATAAACTTCTTGGTGGCAGTAGATCACAAAGTGGAGTGGATTAGGTCTCGTCTTGAGACTGAAGCACTTGTTTCATATCTGTTGTGCTGCTAAATGTATTTTTCTCTATTTTATTGCTTTACTGTATAATTCAGAAATAACTAATTTCACTTTTACAGTTAGTCTTGGAAAGAAGTTATAACTGGATTTTCATAGTATAATAACTTCAAAAGTAATGTTAATAACACAAATTAAGATTACTGAGAATTAATCAATCATCAAAGAAATTACTTAAACAGTCAAACTCTTGTAATAGTAAAACCTTGATTAACTGGTCTATATTACAGATTTGGGGAAACCATTTTAGAAATAATTTTTACATAAATTTTTATAGTTACTCAATTCACCCCTCCCCTCTTCAGTAATCTACTCCGACCAACATTTGGTATTAGGGGAGTTTATTTGGACTCTGTGTAATCTTATTCAACTGTGATTATAGTTGTACTTTAATGATCTTTAAATTTCTATTAATATTAGATTTATGGCTCTTTTAATGTAATACATTATTATGGATGATAGATTGGATGGTGCAGCAACCAAAAGACCACCATTCATTAATAGAACCAACTATGCTCAATGGAAAATTAAAATGAAAATGAATTTAGAGATTATGAGTTTTGAAATTTGGTTCTCCATTATAGATGAATACAAAATTATTTCTACTGATAGAATCACATGGGATGAACTAACCAAAACTGCCTACAATAACAATTGAAAATCTATGAATGCTTTATACTTCTTCTTAGGAGATAAATAGTTTAATAGAATTTCTACATGTAAAACTACCCATGAATTTTGGAATACCCTGTCTGTCTCGCATGGAGGAACATCTAGTGTAAAAGAAATGAGACTTAATACTTATACTTTCAAATATGATAATTTTAATATGAAATCTAATGAACCTATTTTTGAAATGTATCTTAGGTTCAATGAGATTGTCAACATATTGATTTCTCTTGGAAGAGAAGTCACTGCCAAGGAATAGGTCATGATAATTCTTAGATGTCTACCTGACAGATGGAGGGGAACATCTATCTCTATTAGAGAATCATGTGACATCCGCAAGCTACTTGTAAAAGTACTCATTTGGAAACTGATGATGTATGAAGAAGAACTGAAAGTCAACAAGGAAGTAGAGGATGAACCAAAGATGAAATATGTTACATTAAAGACCACCACCTCTAAGCACAAAGATAAAGGGAAACTGGAAGCTTTTATAGAAAGCTCCAATAGTGAACAATCATCACCTGACAGTGATGAAAAGATGGCTCAACTATCCAGAAGATTCAAACAATTTTTCCAAAAGAAGAACTTTTTCAAAAAGCCTAACTTCAAGGGAAAATATGACCAAAAAAGAAACTGGAAGAAGGAATATAAAAGAAGTGGCAGGAATGATGTAATTTTTTGCTATGAATATAAGTGCAAATGACATATAAAGGATGATTGTCCAAATATCAAGTACAAAAAGAAATACAAGGAAATGTAAAGGAAGTAAAAAAAGGCAATGAAAGCATCCTAGAGTGATTCTAAGGATAGTTCAAGAGACTCAGAGACATCATATGATACAAAAGAGAACAAAACCAATATGTGCTTTATGAAAAACATATCTGAGGTAACATTGGACTCTTCTGTGCATAATTAATACTATTATGAAGATGAGAGTAACTCTGAAAATAAGATTAATGAAGAAATGTTTGAATATTGTAACATTCTTGTGGAAACATGCAATGAAATAAATGAAAAATATAAATCACTGATGAAACAACATGCTCATACTATAACTATCAAATCTGAACTCATAACTGAAATGGAGAAAAATGCCCAACTTCTCGAAGAAAACAACGAATTAAAAATGTCTAATGAGCAATTAAAGAGTGACTTGGAAAAGATTACTAATGGAAAATATACCCATACCCAAATTCTAGGAAAACAAATTCCCCCTAAATAATACACTGGCATTGGTTAGCAACTTAGTAAAAGAAACCTTGGTAGAACAAATTTTGTTTCATAATCTAGGACACATAGTTTTACATCCCATTTCTGGACTCAAATCAACTAATTCAATCCACGATATATATTCTACTATTTCATGTTTTTTGTGGACCAAATAAAGTTTATTTTTCAAATACTTTACAAAAATCTTATAGAAAACCTATGAGTCTAATATGGGTTCCTAAATCACTTATTACTAATATTACTAGACCCAAACAAGTATGGGTACCAAAATCTGTTTTTTCTTAATATTTTTGAAAGAAAGCTTCTTAATGATCTCCTGCAAAAGTCTATAGTACTTGGAAAGTGGATGTTCAAGGAACATGATAAGAGACTACTCATGCTTCAAGAACCTGATAAAATTTGATGGAGGACATGTCACCTTTAGTGATAATTCCAAGGGAAAGATTATTGGCCTCGTCTAAATCGGTATCTCTAACTCAGTTTTAATTTCTAATGTGCTTTTTTTATGTTTTAAAATATAATCTACTTAGTATCTCACAATTATGTGATGATGTATTTCATGTTAGATTTAAAAATGATTCTCGTAATGTCTTTAATTCTTAATATGAATTATTATTTTCTTCATTAAGAAATGAAAATGTTTACTCTATTAATTTAGATTATTTAGCTTCTCAAAATTATTCATGCTTAAGTGTATTTCATAATGAATCTTGGCTCGACATAGGAGACTAGGACACTGTAATGTTCACTCCCTTAGAAAGATAACTAGAAAAATCATTGTTAAATACTTACCAAAACTTGAGTTTCCAAATGAAAAAGTGTGTAATCCCTGTCAAAAGTGAAAAAAACACAACGTTTCCTTCAAACCAATGAAATAAGTGTCAACTTATCAACCTCTAGAATTGGTTTAAATGGATTTGTTTAGACCATCTAGAGTTTCTAGTTTAAATGGGAAGCACAATTTTTATGTTCTTGTTGATGACTTTTCTAGATATACTTCGACCTTTTTATGGCTCACAAATGTGAATCCTAATCTTATTTTACTAAATATTCCATGTCTATAGAAAATATTTGTGGACATAAAACTAAATCATTATGATGTAATCATGGCCATGAGTTTGAAAATCAAGAGTTTGAATCATTTTTCTCACAAAATGGTTATAATCACAATTTATCTACCCCTAGAACACCTCAACAGAATGGAGTTATAGAAAGAATAAATAGAACCCTGCAAGAAATTTCTAGAACAATGCTTAGTGAATTTGACCTACCTATTTATTTTTGGGCTGAAGTTGTCATACAGCTGGCTACATAATCAATAGAGTGTTGATCATACCTATTCTTAAGAGGACTACTTATGAATTATGGAACAAGAGAAACCCCAATGTTAGCTACTTCAAAGTCTTTAGATTCAAAGCCTATAGTCTTAATACCAAAGAAAATCTTGACAAATTTTCATCCAAGAGTGATAAAGGTATATTTTTAGGATATTCCATGTCTAGTAAAGCTTATAGAGTGTTGGATAAAAGAACTAAATGTGTGGAAGAATATTTTCATGTCAAATTTGATGAAACATATCCAAATGATCCTAAAACCATACTAGTGAATCTAGAGGATGATGTATCAAATCTGAAAATCATTTAAAAATCCTTAAATTCTTCTGTGAAAGAATCTGTGAAAACTTTCAACTCTATAAATTCCTTAGAATCAAGTCACAATGAACCTAAATCTGTTGATGAACCTGAAATATCTAGCCCCTCTTTTTCTAAAACTGTTAGAACCCTTAAGAACCATCCCTTAGACGCTATTATAGGAGACATAGAAAAGGGAACTCAAACTATATCTTCTCTTAGAAATCAGGTTGAACATCAAGTCTTCTTGTCACAACTTGAACCTAAAAACATTAATGATGCCATTGGTGATGAATTTTGGGTGATGGCTATACAAGAAGAACTTAATCAGTTTGAAAGAAACAATGTTTTGAAACTTGTTGAAAGACCCCCAGACACATTTACCATAGGATCCAAATGGATGTTTAGAAATAAGGTGGATGAAGATGATAACATATTTATAAACAAGGCTAGATTAGTTTCATAATTCTATAGTCAAGAATAATTAATTAACTATGATGATACCTTTGTACTAGTATCCAGACTTGAAGCCATCAAAATCCTGCTTGCCTGTGCTGCACATCTGGATTTCAAACTATATAAAATGGATGTTAAGAGTTCATTATTAAATGGGTACATAGATGATGATGTTTTTGTTGAAAAACCCCATTGTTTACAAACCCCCATTTTCAAAATCATATTTTTAAACTATCAAAATCATTATACGGTTTAAAGCAAGATCCAAGATCTTGGTATGATAGATTGAGTACTTTTATTATTGCAAAAGGTTTTAAAAAAAGAATAGATGATCCTACACTTTTATAATGATAATTTCTAATGATGTTTTAGTTGTTCAAATATATGTAGATGACATTATTTTTGGATCATCGGAGAATTCTTTATGTGTTGATTTTTCAAAAAAATGCAAAAATAATTTTAAATGAGTTTAATGGGTGAACTAAAAATATTTCTTGGATTTCAAATCATTCAAAATAATGATTGAATTTATTTTAACTCAATGTAAATATACTAAATATCTTCCAAATCGTTTTGGATTGGATAGCACAAAAAGTGGTGACACTCCCATGAGTACCACTTGTAAGTTGGATCTTGATGAAGATGGTAATTCTGTTGATCAAACCACTTATAGAGGAATGATTGGATGTTTACTCTACTTAACTACTAGTCATCCGGACATTATGTTTATTGTGTGTATGTGTGCTTGTTTTCAATCAAATCTTAAGGAATCTCATTTAAATGTTGCAAAGAGAATTTTCAAATACCTCAAGCATACACCCAATCTTGGACTGTTTTATCCTAAAGGATAATCATTTGAATTAGTTAGATATTGAGATGCTAACTTTAGTGGCTGTAAGTTAGATAGATAAAGAACCTCTGGAACATGTCACCTTTTAGGCAAGTCACTAATATCATGATTTAGTAAGAAAAAAACTTTGTTGCATTATCTACTATAGAAGCTGAATATATAGCTTATGGAAGTTGTTGTGCACAAATTTTGTGGATGAAACACACATTACTAGATTTTGGATATCAATTCAGACAATTAACTATAAATTGTGACAACAAAAGTGCTATTAACATCTCAAAAAATCATGTTTCACATTCTTGGAAAAAGAACATTGATGTACGACATCACTTTTTGAGAGATCATTATCAAAATGGTGATATCACCTTAGAATTCATTGGTACCGAATATCATCTTGCAGATATATTCACCAAACCATTAAATTCTGAGAGAATAGACTACATCATACATGAACTAGGCATGATAAATCTCAAATAGATATCTTACTTTTTACTGTTTCATGTCCTACTATTCGGTGTCTTAATGTTTCATGTTTATGGTCTCATAGTTAGTATTTTTTGATTACTATCTGACAGTTCCTGTCTCACTGTAACGCACACTGAGATGTTTGTTCACTATCTCACCGTGAAGTTGGTTCGCTCACTATCTCACCGTAACGTGCATTTTTTGTATCACCGTAATGACCAGAGAAGGTCTCACTGTAACATGCATTTAATGTCTCACCCTAATGACCAGACACACTCTCACCGTAAAATTCTTTATGATTTTTTTAAAAACCCGTATCACGGTAATTATTCTTTTCACCATTTTTTCCCACACTTTTACTTTTGTGACATTTGGTATTCCTAAATGATAAAATAAAGAATGTAACACTTGATTCTTCACTCGGGGTTTCTTCTACGTACTCATTTCGAACCCTTATACATCCCTAAAACCTTTATCTCTCTAGAACCCTCAGTGAATTCCAATAATGAAACATCTTTCATCGTCAACACTTGAGAAGAACAGCTCTAAGAAGAAGAATATTTCACCTAAGATAACACATGAAGGACCATTAAATCTGAATATGGTAAACAACATTGTTATACATGAGAAAGAGATTTTCCCCAAATGGCTTCTGTCTAGTATGTCACTGGTATTGAAAGTGTTAAAATAGCAAGGCTGGTTTGAGGGGTTCTTGAAGGAAGATAGACCCATATAACCTTAGTTAGTGGATCAGTTTTACCAGTTCGTATAGTTATATTTTGATTTTGGTGATAGTTATGTTATAAGAAGGTGGGTCAACAGCCAGATATGCTCATTCTCTTCAAGGTTATGGGATGAATTCCTTAGGATTCCTCATGAAGGAATTTTTTATGATTACTAGAGAGAACCTCCACCTTCAACTGAATTATTTGATTTAGAACATGCTCTTAAATACTTAACTGGAAATGGCACCAAGAGGAGGGCTATCGCTACTAAACTATATAGGGAATCGAGGCTCCTGTTCAAGTTTATTCATAATCTGGTTAGCCCCATAAAAGGTGATTTTTCTATTTAAAAATATCAAGATGCGTTTTTGATCCACCTTATGAAAAATGGGAATAAGATCAACTTTTCAAGCATATAATTCATCATATGTGTGAGCTGATCAAAGAGACATCCAAGTCCACTTCCCTATTTTACTCTCGGCATATCTCAACCATGCTGCATGCAAAAGGTTTGGTTGGACCTAATGAAGAAGTTATAAAAGACTGTGAGTACTGCCTTTCCAAAGTAATCATCAATAGGATGAAAATAAACTAGAATCCTTGGAAAAAGGAATTGGTGGAAGAAAATTATAGAGTTTATGAAATACATTGGATTATCCCTCAAGACCCAGAGATATTTTTTATCATGGTTTGGAACTAGATGAGACTGTTGAGTATCCTGAAGAAGAGGAATAAGAGGCTGAAGTGCCACATAGGGAAACTATTTTTGATGAGGAATAAAGCACTATTGTTCCTCATGATGTTCTTGAAGATTAAGTCCATGCTCCCAAAAAAGCTGTTAATCTGGAAACTCAACCCGAGGCTAAAACAGAATTAGTTTCCAAAGAATTTGAAAATCATGTCATGGAAGAACCTATAGTGGAAGAACCACTTGTTATGCAGGAATCCAATCTTGAGGAACTCCCAGTGGAACAATTTGCTCTTGAAATCATCCCCTATGATGAAGAACAGATGGAACTATCTTTTTAGCAAGCTAGAGAGGAAATGAGTGAGTAACTTAGAGCTGAGTATGTGGAATTAGACCAAGATCCTAAGATTCTCAGTCCTGAGAAGGAGGAACCTATTAAGGGGGAGGAAACCTAAAATCTCGATTCTATTGAAGCTTCAAATCCGACTGAGTCAAGTCCTATAGACACTCAGTACAAGTTCCCCAGTTTCTATGATTTGAATGACTCTATCTATGTGTTAGAAACCGGCCATGGTCTTTACACTATATTCCAACTGAAATCAGTCTCCAGTATCACACCTAAGAAGGAATATGAGCCTATACCAGTCCATATTCCTAAACCTTTATCTGAACAAGCATATTTTGTGAGTATGGATGAACTGAAGGAATTTGGTGCTACCCACTTATCTGGAGTTAAGAAACTCATGAATACCCAACTTCTTCCTGTGACCAATTTAAGTAAGAGATATTCTTCACTATTATTGGAGAAAGTGATTTGGAAAATACAACCCAAAATGATTCATGAGATTCAGGAAGTGGGATTTGAAAATAAGCCACTCAGTAATGAAGTAAATACCCTAAGAAGTATGGTTTAAGACATGCAAAAAGAGCAGCATTTGAGATCAGAGCTTGTTGATCCTCCTGTAGAACATGTTGTTCCTCAAATCCCACATGTTGTTGTGTATCAGATTCAACTTGTTCTATATTCCTTATATGAAAATGTCACTAAAACACTTTATGAAGTAAATGAGATATCTTGTTGTCAATCTTAATAAACTCACTGATGAGTATACCAAGTGTCTTTAGAAGGAGCTAAATCAACTCAAATCTCTGACCACGGGTGTCAATACCTTTAAAGCATCTAGTCAATCCTCTAAACCCTCCTTGGATAGTGATCTTCATAGAAATATATTCAAATAAGAGCTTCAAAATGTTCTCAATGGTTTCAATACTACTTATCTATCTAAAGTTGACAAGAATAGTGATAGAGTTCTTGACCTAGTCCAAATCCACTTAAAAATTGCTAATGATGCTCAGCAAGAGATTGCCAAGAAAGTGGATTTATACTTCAACAGTATCTTCTCTAAGACTAATATGGCAAATCATTTCAAGTATCATGTAGAAAATATGCAGATTCCTCCTGTGAATCAATCATTCAAGACCCAAGTAAACAATCTCACAAATTTTACTCGATTGTAGGACAAGTTTACGGAGAACAAGGATGATTTTGAGAAATCCATGTAGTATGGTGGAGAGATCATTATAGATTTCATCAAACTCATGAGGCCCTATTTTCATGTCCAGAGTACAACCATTGTTCCTCCAGCGGCTGCACCTCTAAGACCTGGGCTACCTACCTTCACCTCTGCCATATCCTCCACTACATTGTTTGACAGCCAAGCACTATGTCAGATCAGGCAGGTGATTCTCAATCATAAGGTGCCTAGGTCATCTACTCCTCCTACATTGTCTCCCTCAGTCAATGAAGGACTTCCTCTACCCTCATTATCAACCACATCACTCCCTTCTTCTAGCTCATCCTTTGCCCATATGTCTTCTTCTTCTGCCACTACTGCTAAAGGCAAAGAGAAGGCTAGCTCTTGAAGAAACACAGTGATTACTCATTTTTTATACGAATGATGTTGCTTTTTTATTTCCCTTTTCTTTGATCTAGACCTTATATGATATTAATGGAATGTTCACTTATGACTTCTCTTATTATATCTTTTTTATAATCCCAAAAGGGGGAGAGATTTCTATATGCCATTTATCTCTATAGTTCATTTTTCTTTATAGTTCATTTATCTCTATAGTTGAATCCAATATACACTTTTAATGTACATGATTTTTGATCATCAAAAAGGGGGATATTTTTGGACTCCTCGTTTATTAGTCTTTTTTTAATGATCACAAATCCTACTAAACATAGTTAACTCCTGTAAATTATATAACAATCATGTGTATTCGTCTGTATTATTGTTTAAGTAGTCTCATGCTTTAATAAGATCCATTTAAGATCTCAATTTCCCTATATTTAGTTTACTTACATTATATTATCTTTGATCTAATCTCATAATAACTTCTTTGAAAATTTGCTTAAGTCTAATATATTTCATTACCATCATTACTTAAGTCTGAATACAGTTATCATGAAAAGTCTAAGACACCGTCAGTCTGCCACTGGTTATGTCGGTCTGACACCGTGAAGCAGACACCATGAAGAAGACATTATGAAGGTGACACCGTGAAGCAGATATCGTGAAGCAGACATCGTGAAGCAGACTCTGTGAAGCAGAAACCATGACTGCAGGACGTCGCCACCGCGAGACATTGTGACCACAAGAAACTGTGATCAATCTAGACACCGTGTGAAGGAGACAACGTTTCTTTGACTTACTGTGACACCGTTTCTTAAAATATTTTGTCATCTTCAAATTTAATCTCTAATGGTCATATTTGAAGATTTTAAATGCACTGAAATAATTAATGTTTCTTTGTAGACAAATCATCTAACAGTATGAGGTATGAGGTGCGGTATCCATGCAACCTTCTAGCTCCAACACATGCATTCCAAGAAAAAAGAGAAGTGTGGCCAAGAATCAAAGCGTGTTATACTGAATGAAAAACAAGGATATGATCATGATAACAAAGACATTTGAGATAATTTAAAAAGGAAGAATTTTCACATGCATGCAACCCAACTCTGCTGAAGAACATAAGAAGTACACTAGAATCCATAGAACATATTCGCATTATCGAACCTCTCAAAGAACACAGGATAAATGGTGACACTCTGTTTTACTAACGAGGACTTGAGATATGCATATGATTAATCTCAAGAAATACTTAGTATTAAAGACTAACACTCAGAGCATTTATAAACTCATCTCTATATTTATGCTCTGTTGTGTATCTGTTTATTACCGTTCGAGTAGAGTGTGTACTTGTAGAACAACACAATCTATCTCTTGTATTAAACTAAAGGATATAAGATATCATTACTCAAACCTCTATTTACTCTAGATACCCACTGATAAGTGTGGAAGAGGTCCTTGTGTGGCTTGGTTATTTATACCCGTGAAAACTATGGAAGAGGTCTATGTGTGTGACCTGGACAGTCTGTGTACTATTGTTAACCCTGATCCAGAGTGTGGATCAATGTTTATTTATATAAACTTCTTAGTGACAGGTGATCACCAAGTGGTGTGTATTAGATCTAATATTGATACTGAACCACTTGTTTCATATCCTCTATACTGCTGATTTTAGTTTTCTCGGTTTTATTGCTTTATTGTATCATTCAGAAATCACTAATTTCACATTGATAGTTAGTCTTGGAACAAAGTTATAACTGGATTGTCTTAGTAGAATAACATCAAAAGTAATGTTTATAACACAAATTGAGATTACTGATAATTAATCAATCTTCTAAGAAGTTACTTAAATAGTCAAAATCTTATAATTGTATAACCTTGATTAAATAAGTTGTATTGAATATTTGGGGAAACATTTTTAGAAATAAGTTTTACAGAAACCTTTATAATTACTCAATTCACCTCTCCCAACTTGAATAATCTACTTTGACCAACATAAAAAAATGAAATTTACAAACATTTAACCTTAAGGATGTTCAATATTAACTTATAACTTCAATTCTAGACAAAAATAATCATTTTACATGATTATCCATTCATGTATATAAGTATACTGATCATGATGAAAACACTCCCAAACAATAAAATCTAACCTATTAAACCCATCAAGAAGGACATAAATGAACTTAATAAGTATAAAATAAAACAATTAAATAAATAATAGGTTCTTGAAATATTAATTAATTAATTTAATTTGGTTATTCAGGACACTAAGATCATGTTATGAACACCATTGGACTTAAGGTAAGGGGTTTGTTCATCTCACTTCCATTTTGGTGAGATATTATTTATTCACAACTACTACTTGTGTATGGTGTATGTATACTTCACATTAATGTTTCAAATCATGAATCTATTTATTTTCATGATATTCAATGTATCATTTAATGATTAATAATTTTTTTGGCCATACAATTCAATTTATTATAATGTTTTAAGTATTTTCTACCTGAACCTATATTTTTATTCAGGTTTTTCTTATTATCGAATAACCTCAATGAAATTCATATTTATTATTATTTAATAATCATAAATTATGTTTTAATGTTCTATATATGTTTAAAAATCATAATCCTTCTTTATTTTATAGGGGGTTATGTGTTTTAAATGAATCTTTCAAAAAATTACTCTTAATGCAAGCCCGATTCAAGGAATTTCATGAATTCTTTCCTATTTTTATGTTCATTATATAATCTATTTCAAGACATATTTATCTTTCAAAAAATTTACATTTTAATGTCAAAAATATATTTTGGTTCATTTCTTGTCTTATTAATTCAAACATGCCTTTGCACTTTAAAATCTCTTTAAAAAATTCCTCAAACCGTACTAAAATGTCATATTTCAAAAGCTCCTTTTAAAAACTCTTTATAAATGATTTCACCAGAATAAGAATTTTTTTATCCTAAAATATAAATTCAATGTCCTTCAATTTTATTTTCTAGGAAATAAATGTATACAATATTATTTCATGAAAATTAAAAATCATTTACCAAAAGAACACTTCTTTGCAAAGTAAAAAAGGATTTTTCTCATCTCAATTTATCTTTTATGAGATATATTCCATGTTGAGAACTTACTTATTATTTGTAGAGTATGTATTTACCTTTGTTATATCATAACAAGAGTCTCCTAATTATCATGATATTCTAAGGGATTATGATTTGAATCTTTCAAAGTGGTATGGGACACTTTGGAATGTTTAAAGATTATTTCCTCAAGAATTTGTCAATGGTCTCATTTAAAGTATCTTTATTTATGTTAAAATCCTTTAATTAATATATATATTATACTCTATGTTGACATTGAGATGGAATATTGTACTACTATTAGATCAATATATAAATAATTTTTTTGACATGCTACAATGGGTGGGGTCTACTATAGCCCCTTGATGCATTGATAGGTCTCATGAGACAAACCAGTTGGCGAAAACCCATATGAGTTTGTTTCCAAAAATCATATAGTTTTCTACCCATAGACTTAAACCATTTCAATGTTATAGTGATATCATGTTCTAGATACATGA
This sequence comes from Viscum album, assembly GCA_963277665.1. Classification (NCBI taxonomy): domain Eukaryota; kingdom Viridiplantae; phylum Streptophyta; class Magnoliopsida; order Santalales; family Viscaceae; genus Viscum; species Viscum album. Next base: position 1,706,016,589 of record OY728165.1, on the reverse strand, counting down.
AGTATAATTAGTAATCATTCTCTTTATTCATTTTTAGTTATTGTTATCCATGAGATTTACACTATGATGAAATATATGGATGGAGTTTCATTCTCAATTTATTAATGGTCTGTGTTTTTCATTTATTCACCATGTCATATTGAATATTCCATTTCTATTATGATTCAATTTTTTTTATTCATCATTCTGCTATTTATAACCCTTAATGAGCATTTTAGTTCACCACTCTCTTTTTTTTACCTTCAATAGTTTATGAGGAGGAGACCATTTATTAAGTTCTCGTGGATGTAGTTTATTACATTTTCTGGTGTATTGTATTTTGTTACCTTTCCCAAAGTAATATGATTTATATGTATGTATCTAGTTTCTTCAAGAAAACTAAATTGATTGGTCCTTTTGTATTTTATTCCATGTAATCATGCCTATATAATAAAATAATTCAACAACTATGGGATTACAGGGTCAGAGCGTTACATGATCTCTCTAGAGTTTATTAGTATGGGTTGTTATACATGATATGACCTCTAATGAGAGTGAGGTGATACTTTTTTGTGGATGAGTTACCCTAAATTAGTATTCTTGGTTTCAGGACCACCTAATGTCACAGGTCATGGTGTGACATGATACATGACCTATGGACCCTACCATGATAGATAAGGTATTGGTTTGAGGTATGGTTGTGTGACTATACCTTATTTATTTAGAGAGTGGGTGGATGAATTTATACTTCCCTACCATGACTCTATGTGTGGGATGGGGATCAATTATTGTGTCACGAGGTTATGAGATGATTCTAACATTGAAATAAATTAGGTTTGGTTGGGTACTATGGTGTCTCATTTATCACATGGTTTTATAAAAGGTGTGTAAACAGTGACATGTGTCATGGAAGACAAGGTAGAACATGATTAAATTTTGGGAACATTTAATTCACTATTTATATTTATCATTCATACACATGAATATGAATTGATATATTAGGGTTTTTTGGTTAGACCCCACTATGTTTTATTCATAAAACCTACATGGTAATCTCAATGCATGTTCAAAACATCTATTTTCTATCATAGTGGAGAAAAGAATATGTTTTCGATATGGATGGTGTAGCACATGGATTTTGAATTCTAGTTTTGTGAGAGAAAATTCTTAAAGTTGGAAAAGTGTGCATGTGTTTTATTTTTGAGTGACTTTGTATTTGGGATCTTCTAATTAGGTTACTAATAAATTTTTTTTATGATAGCACCATGTATATAGTGTTTCTATTTATTATTTATACTTCACTTTTTTGTGAAGGAAGCTTGATTATTTAAATTTTTTAAGTATGAAGAGCCATAATAGTCTACCCATTAAATATATTATTCCCTCTCTACTAGTAAAAATTCCTTTCCATATAGGGGGTCATTCTTGAGTCCAAGAGGTGTTCATGTTATTGAAAATATTTAGTGGCCCAAGGTAGGGAATCAATTGAAATACAAAAAATGGCCTCTTTAATACCTTCACACATTTTCTAATCACTGAAAATAATTAGTGACAAATCTATATCTTATAATAAACATAAATATGGTGAAGATTACTCACCTACATTTGTAGATAACAATATAAAAATTTATATCGGACCTTTATTTCAATAATTTCAGTTTCATATAGAATTTTTTCATCTTATTAGAGATTGAATCATGACTTTAACTATTAATAAAGATTGATTTAAAATAAGAAATTATAATTGGAGTATCATTGATTCATCCCCACCACCTCTAAGTGTGACAACATCACTTACCTAGGTAGTATGATCGCATTGTGTCTCCATATTTTTTTAACTGTTATGGATTATTTTAATTTTGATCAGTGGAAACAATTTTATTTTCCATGTTCAAATGGATAATTAGATGGATTCTTGATATGTGGAACCTTTTAAATACCAAAAATACTTTTTTATATCTATTATAGTATAAGCATTAGAATATAACTTTACAAGGTTGTTAGATGAATGTTTTTTTGTTTTTACATATAAGGTTATAGAAATACTCACTCATTGTGTTATATATATATGGAATAAAATAATATATTATATCTTTATGTAACCTCATTATATAGCACCCATGTAGGTTATTATTTTAAAAATTATAATAGAATATTTTATATAGAAAGGATTTTCTAGGATAGTGTGTCTTCATGTTGAGATCATATTTTATTTTTCCAAAAGGATCGTATAACGTTAATTTTTTAATTTATTAGAAATAAATGTGGAAAATTGTTTAGAAACAATATCATTTTTTACTTAATAGGGATTTATGTTAAGGTAACGGTATATTTATATCTTTTAATGATATATTTTCAATAATAGTATCACTAGATGATATTAAATGAGGTAGATATTATAAGGAAAATTATAATATAGAAATGGGAATTTTTAGTTTCTAGTTATTATTTTTTTGAATTACAAATACTATAGAGTTTGTCTAGAATTTGTTGAACTAATGGTTTTATAATTATATTAATATTTGGTTTATTAATTTATAAATGGAATGAAGTCCTATTCAATTTGATGAGAGGATAAAATAGCAAAACCAATGGTAGTTTTATGACTTATTGACATTTATTTTCAATATGGTAAGATGTTTTTGTTGATATATTTTATGTGAAAAATTTATTTTCCTTACCATATTATTTTAGAATAAGGTAATTTTTTAAGTCCATGCTGCATTGAGGGAGTTATTTGTTATATAAAGCCTATGAAAATATCAATGGTGCATAATAATTTTTGTTTTAACAAACTATTTTTGAATTTTTATGTCCATATAATAATATTTTTAATATAAATTTATATATCAAAATTAAACCCATCATAGTTCATGGGTTTTTATTAATTACCACTTTTGTGTAAGAAAACAAAACAATGTTTCATGGGATACTAATAGACCCAAAATAGTGTTCTTCCACATTGATTGTTGGGGAAACAATCCATACCAAGTGGAAAGATTTGTACCCCTAAATAAGGAAATTTGGTATTAATCATGCTATATTTTGAATTTATTCCCAATAAAAATAATAACCAAAGGAAACAATGTTCATTGACTACAACCCCCAGGTTAAAAAAGGGTATTAGATGATGATGAAACTGCACTTGGAATTTCATTAAAGGTCATGAAGTATAAGGTAAATGTTATAAAGTTAATAGAGTGTCAATATTAATCAAAAATAATGTATCATTACTAAGATATAATAACTAGAAAAAAAGAAAAACACCTAACACCAAACCAGGGAACAATCTTACCACACTTATCATTTCATTAAGGGTCTCTAGAGAATAATGTTTACAACATTGGGGATGGTTGAGATAAGTGAACAAGATCATTCAATATATGTAAATTTGTGGTTATTAATAATGAAAGAGGACTACAAGTAGTTTGAAAAAATAGAAATGTTATAAAATGGAAACTTCATATATATATGAAGATACTATACTGAAAGACTCAATGAATTAAAAACTCATGGTCATAATGGGAATTTAGAATAATGACTACCATCAATGTTTAATGGGGAGGGATTTTATAAAATCAGAAAAACCAAATTTAATCACATTGTGAAGAAATCCAATTATGAGTTTGAAGAACATAAACATTAAAGAATTGTAGGGGAGGATAGCCACCAGGGATGTCATGACCTGTCCTTCAGGGCACGTGTTGTGACTACCCCAAACACGCTTTCTATAGGCTAAGGGTTGAAGACTAACACCAGAAAAAATTTTCCTTAAAATGAGAAGGCATTGCCTCAAAACCTGAATACCCACAAACATGGTACAATGCACACAAGTAAAACACAACAGAAGAATAAAGGAAAAACAACGACTAAAAACCACTACAAAGTGTAAAAGTTAATACTGTAGTAAAGGTTCCAGAATACAAGCCCAACTGAAATGGAAATACATAAAAATAACGAAAACCAGTACTTGAGGTCGTCCGTCAAGGATATGACTTGATGGGTAGGTAGAACTCGTCACTATGGCTCTCCATGCTAACCGGTCACCTCTGTACATCGTCAAGTCCTGGATCCTCGAGACTCCGTCAAAGATACCCATCATTTTCACAAGATGTAATAATGTGTGGGCAATGTCCGTGAATGGGTGAGTATAAAAATACCCACTAAGGACCCCGAGACCCCCGCATAACTCTAAGAATTCCACAAAGGAAAAACCACAAAGAATGATCTCAATTACATATCACAAAGAAAAAGAAAACTCATATCAGGTTTAACTTATGTACAGAAGTACAGATGTTTATTCACAATGATAGATCATCTTATTCTCTCATGAGGCTCTGCTACTGAACCACACATGATCGCTTGGTGTTGATCCACAATGGATTGCTCAGGTGTTGATCAACAAAGGATCTCTCGGTGCCGATCCACACAGGATCGCTCGGTGCTAATCCACACAGGATAACTCGGTGCTGATCCACATAGGATCGCTCGGTGCTGATCCACACAGGATCTCTCAGTGATCATCTACATGGGATCACTATTCTTTTTTCACATCTCAGACAGCCACTTGATTTTCGCATAAAGAACACTTGATTCTGGGAGGATCCTCTCCTCAAGACATTGATCATATTTCAACCGACATGAAGTCCCACGAAGAAATAACCCAATGAACCGACATGTCATAACGGTTCCAACGCAAAAGATGTTGTGTTAACTGGACACCCAGTCTGTGAGTTATAGGCATTTTAGTGTCAAGGGCCCAGTTGGATCCAGGGTCGATCCAACCCAGCCATTGTCCAACATTCTCCAATACTCAAGTGAAGTATCACAAAATTTCCAGCTCATCCTAGGGGTTCTGGTGTCATAGAAGGTTCTTGAAACGGACATTCAATTTAGTAGATACGCCCATTTAAACAAAACTAGGTCGAAATGGGTCTCGGTGTGGTCCATCTTGGTCAAACCGACCCGACCCAGCCCACTGGGCTTGACCCGGTTCAGCTGCGCCTAGTTTGGATGGGCCTGGTTTGTCCCGCTGGCGATGGGTTTGGCTGGGCCCACTGGTCGTGGGTTCGGCCTGGCCCTCCCGGTTGGGCATGGCCCGCCGGGTCGCAGAACCACCTGGTCCACTTTCCGAGAACATGGGTCTTCTCCCCTTCCGGGATGGTTGAGCCATTTCGGTTTTTAATGTGGCAGTGCTAGATGACGCCGCCCCACCAGGCCGTTCAAGTCGGTCCAATCACCCGTGGGACCTGTGGGGCATGATTCTTCCCTCTGTTGCGGCTCGAATTTGTGGCCTTCTTTTGAGGCGTTCCACCAGGTGACAACGCATTCGGTGATGGTTGGCCACCACTCCCCCCTGATGCGGCCCTCCTCCGTAGCGTGTCGCCGTTGTCAATGCGGCCAGCATCGGCTAGCCGCCCTTGTCTGTCGTGGCGCCTTTGGGCGCAGCCTATTCTTCACAGTCGGTGGGTGTCGGCCGCCGCCTTCTCTGTTCACCGGCACCACCACACTAGAGAATCTTTTGTTGGCCTCCGGTGAAGCTCTGGAGGTCCATTTACTCTACCGACTATGCCTACGTGCAACCTGAGACACATTCATTACAACATAGATCCCAGTTTGACCTTTTCGTGTTGTTTCTTAGTCAACCAAGAAGAAACACGACCAAACAAAGAACGGTGGAAAGTCTTGGCCTTGTTCGTTCAGCCTGTTCCCTCTGCATTTGCATTATAACATGGGAAGGATTATTTAATCATAAAAACTCAAATAATGAAACCCTGCATTTTCCTCCCACATTAAAGAATAAAACATGAATCAACCCCTTGGATGGTTGAACCATTTTTTCAAAATATTCAATAATGGGAAAAAAGGGGGTAATTAAGAACATAACCCCCACCTCGAGCTCTATAGAAGTCGATGTGAATGAGGAACGAGTGTCCACATCCTAGGGTGTTGCAGATGAAGGAGAAGTTTCACGTTCTTTGGTGCTCGTCATCAAGTCCTCCAACAGTCATCGAAGCCTCATACTAGGTTGGTGGAAGACGTCGCGGCACTTGGTCATAGCTTCCTCTGTTGAGTTCCAAAAACCCATGCTCGATCTTCATTTAAATTGATGAAATAGAGGATCAATGCACTACACAATTAAAAGGGATCATTAATGAATTAAATAATTGAACCTATTAATTATCACAATGGTGTGGTTACACAACCTTGTGTAACCGGCCATTTAATGCTCTGAAAACTTATCGGTCATTTCACCGCCACTCAATAGTTACAAGAAAGAATAAAATAACTCATTGAGTTATTTTATTATAGTTTTTGTAAAGTCCAAAAATTAACTTTTTTGTCCAACCCTTGTTGGTCGAAGTTAATCTTCCCTTAAGTGAATCCTGGCACTACAAATTCATTGGTACCCTCAGATTATTAATCCGAACACTGGTTCAAAAGATAGGAATTGTTGTCTGCATGATTACTGAACGTACCTCAAAAAATGCTCAAAAATTATTTACAGTTACCCTTGACCTGCACCAGTTGAGGTTAGGATTTTCTTAAGGGAAACACTCCCTCACGATCTCAATGGTACTCTCGTATTCCAAATTTGAGGTACCGTTTATGAGTTAAAGATTTTAACAATAAAATAACTATTAGTTAACTATTTTATTTATAACCAAAAACTAAATTCCATTATTTTCATGTACCGGCCAAATTTAGAATTTTCCTAAGAAAGGAATACCCTCATAACCTCAACGGTGGTATAATTTTGTTAATATGAGTCACTGTTTCTGAGTTATAATCATTTGAAAAATAAAAATATTATATTTAATTATCTTATTTACGGTTATTCCATTTTTTCATTTTTCTTAATAGAGGCTTATGCCAACTAAACATACATCATTCCTATGGAAAACTCACCATCCTGAATGAAACAGTGCCATATGATATCTGATTCTGGCACCCGTTTAAAAGTGACTCCACTTTTTCAGGAAAAATATTCCCAGGCACTATTTAAAGCTTAACACTTATTTTATGGATCATTCTGGGCACTCAGGGCCTCAAAATCACATGTTGTCAATTTTTGCAGACTCATAATAATTAAATTTAATTAAAAAAATACATGTAATTTTCAGGTCTTTACATTCTCCCCACCTTAGGTATTTTCAGCCCTGAAATCTACAACAAAATATAGGAAAACAAATGGGGGTACTGAGCACATATCTTAGCCTCCCCCTCTCATGTGCTCTCCTAGAGGTTCCCGTGATACCACTAAACTCACACTAGAGGGATTGACCACCCATTAAGGACTTGGTCATGTAGATCCTCTATCTCCATCGGAATCTCCGTGAACTTCTCCCCATCATCATTGTCAGACATGCCCCAGTCGATAACGTGAGATGATTCATGCACGTACCTCCTCAGCTGCGACACATGGAAAACATTATGCACTTGTTGAATCTGTGGGGGAAGAGATAGATAGTACACTACCTCTCCCACTCTACTGAAAATATGAAAAGTTCTTGATGAACCTTGTAGATAGCTTTCTACCCTAGCCAAATCTCTACAATCCTCGTCGGGTTGAGACCTGTAGGAAGACACGATCTCCCTCCTTACAGTCCAAGGGAGTCCTTATCCTATTGGCATAAGACATCTGTCATCTTATTACAGTCTTCATCCACTCTTGGATGATCTTCACCTTCCTAGTGGTATCTCGTACCAACTCCGGACCCATAAGTACTGACTCCCCTGGGTCTGTCCATCATAGAGGGGATATGCACGGTTGCCTGTACAAGGCCTCAAACGGTTCCATATCGATAGTGGGGTGATAACTATTTTTGTATGTGAACTCCACCATGGTTAGGCGGTCCTCCCAAATACAACGAAAATCAAGGATGCAAGCACGAAGCATGTCCTCAAATGTCTGTATGGTCTACTCCATCTGACCATCTGTATAAGGATGAAAGGCAGTGCTGAAGCATAGTTGAGTCCCTAACACCTTCTATAATACCATCCACAACTGAGATGTAAAATGAGAATCATGATATAAGACGATCATCGACGGAACCCCGTGAAGCTTTACAATATTCAGTATGTAGAGGTATCCCAATACATCTACTAATCCCTGCTCTAGGATGGGTAGGAAGTGGTCCGACATGGTGAGTTGTCCAAAGATAACCCATATGGAATTGTGGCCCCTGGAAATACATGGTAGCCCTGTCACGAAGTCCATAGAGATGATATCCCACTTCCACTTTGGTACCTCAAGTGTATAAGTCATGCATGTTTGAACTTGGTGATCAACCTTCACTTTATGACAAGTGGGGCATTGTTAAATGAACTATACCAATGCTTTCTTCATCACTGGCCACCAGTACTGATGTTGGAATTCTTGGTACATCTTTTCCACACCATGATGTACTGATAATAGAGATATGTGGAACTCCCTCAACACCACCCCTTGTAGTGTCACTGGCACCATGGTATTTCCTCTGAAGAGGATTACGTTCTTCCCACCTTCAGTAAATCTTTTATGAGCCTATCCTAAGGATACCTGAGCACATCGTGTCTCATAGTCAAAGTCCCCAAGTTGTGCCTTCTGAACTCACTAAAAGTAGTGGGGGAGTGACTGTCATAGACTAGAGGTAAGATGCTACATCACTATCCATGAAGGATAACTGCAATGTGGATAATTTCTCAATCGCCTCACTCCGCATGTGTAGACCTGACCTCCTGCTCAGTGTGTCTGCTACTACGTTTTCCCTTTCCAGGAGCGTAGACCATATCAAAGACATAGTCCTGGAGGAACTCTATCAATCACCGTTTTCCGAGGTTCAGGTCCTTTTGTAAAAAGATATACCTATAACACATGTGATCAGGGAAGATAGTAAATTGTTCTTCCATCTATACTCTCAGCTCTCGGAGCTCCATGGGAGCCATCCGATATGTAGTTATAGATATTGGTGTTGTCCTTGTGTATAAGAAAATGAATAAGTAAATCTCCTTAAAGGGAGGTAATCATTGAAACATCTTTGTAAAGGATGTTCCCAAACACTACCACTACATTAGAGAACTTAAAACTCAAGAAACCTACTTCCATGAGGGTAAGGTTAGCAAACTCAAGAGAGATAAGATGCACACTCCTATGCAAGATTTTACCCCGTGCTTCCTAGGTTTACTTATTTGTCGACCAAGGAAAACCCCATTCCAATGCTATAGATATACCGCAATATTTTTACCTAAAATAGTCAATATGAGAATGAACTATGGATGAACAGTCCATACTCAAACTAATATCGTAAGGCCTCGATGCTTCCACCAAGTGGTTCCAACCAAAACTCTCACCTCAAGGGTCCGATCACACCATCAATATAAGAGTGATTATTGAGTATCCTCTCATATGTATCTCTAGGCTTAGGGGAAAGTCGAAGGTTTAATAGGAAACTCAATGTTTTGAACAAGATTCATAACAAGAAGGAGATATTAGTACATATGACCATTAATTATAGCTACTAGTAATAGACATTGACCTTATCTCAAGTCATTCATGGTGACCTTGGGTCACACTCCTTAACCGAATTCAGCTACTCCCTTCCCCTTTCCTCCATCTCCCTAAGCCTGGTGGGGACCACATTGGGGTGGTTGTTATGACATGTCAAAATGTACACCACTTCTTGATTCTCTCTTAGATCCCCTTCAACATCTACTTCCTTGAAGATTCATATTTCCCTACCTCCCCCTCTTCTAAAAACATTTTACATGTCTTAGTCTCTGAGACATATGTTGATTTCGTGCTTTCCCACTACTGACATTAACTGGATGCATCTACTTAGCCAAATAATTTTCAACCACAAAGGTTCCCTCTAGCATCCTAACATAAGTAAGAATTCACATTGGAATAGTGATGGCTCGGATGTACCTAAACACATCTTTCTCGGAGGTTTGAGCCTTAAAACACTTTTCATATCATATACATCGTGTACATAAAATTGTTGGTACACCTCGATGAATACTCAATTAATGACATGACGTCCGGTCAAAACTATAAAATCTCATGGGAATAATAACCCCTTAGCTTTTCCGAGAAGGAGACCCCCATCTCTAATGAAGGTTCTAAAGACCTTTCTATGGAAAAAGTCACCTCATTGTATGATAAGGGTATTCTAAACCCTATCATCGCCCTGCTGAGCCACAGAGAATGATCACTTCTAGGACCACCATCTAGTCTAATCATTCCATGTCTAAATGGAAACTCGGTCACCATCTCAAGATAGTCCTTAGATGCTTGTGAGTCAGGATCGCGTTCAATCCTAAGGGGTATATGTCACTGAAACTCATGTAAGGAATTGATCCTATATGTTCCCTCTATTGGTAGCACCGGTAGTAAATTTTTACCAATAGGTAGTGGTGTCGTTGGGACACCTCATGAAGGTACCATCTTGGGAAATAGTCCTTGTTCTAAAACCTCAGCACACTATGGACCATCATCATGGTCAGGGATTGAAATCCTAGGTAGCTATCTACATGGAGGAATCTTGAATGATAATCAAGATAAACCATGGTCAATAAGTTATACCTAGTGAGATGACTCAAAGATATCAAAAAGAAAATAACTTTTTAAAAACACACGCAACTTGTGTTTTCGTGTACTGAGTCAGAAATTAGAATTTCGGGTCCTGTTTTATGGATACGTTAGTTGTCGCACTGACACTAGACTCCCTGAACTGAAAACAAAACTCAAGACACTTAACACTATTGCTCCATTGAACACATAGACTCTTATTTCTTCGGGTACAACCGACTTCCTCTGATACAAATTTGTCATGACCCATCCCCCAAGACTCGTGATGTGACTACCCCAAGCCCTCCTTCCATAATACAGGAGTTGGCTACTTGCACCATAGAGGAATTTCCCTAAAATGGGAAGGCATTGCCTCAAAACCACTAGACACACATATAGGGTACACTTCACACAATTAAAGCCTAATGGATAAAGAAAGGTGTTACTCCAACTAAAAACCACCAAAGAGTGTAAAAGTAAGTACTGATGTAAAGGGGGCAGAATACCAGCCCAACTAAAATGGAAATATATAAGAAAGGTAAAACATATCCTAAGTTCATATGTCGAGGATCCTACTTAAAGGGTTGGTACATCTGATCACTTTGTCTCACCATGCCAACTGGTCACCTTCGTACACCATTAAGTCTGGGCTCCATGAGACTCAGTTAAAGGTTGTTGTCGTCTACACAAGACACAACAAGGTGAAGGCGAAGCCCATGTAGGGGTGAGTATAATAATACCTAGTAGGGACCCTAAGACCCCAAAAGGACTCTCATAATTCCAAAAAGGATAAACCACAAATCATGATCTCAATCATAAATCACAAATAAAAGGATAACTCACAACATCTTTAACTTCAGTACCGAAGTATAGATGTTTAGTCGTAAAGCTAGATCATATAATTCTATCACGAGGCTCTACTACTGACCAATACATGATCACTTAGTGGTGATACACATAGGATCGCTCAGTGTTGATCCACAGAAGATTGCTCAGTGTTGATCCACATAGGATTGCTATTCATTATTCACGTCTCAGCAAGCCACTGGATTCCCGCACAATGAATTCTTTATTTCGGGAGGATCTTTTCCTCATGCCATCATTTGTATTTCATACAGAACAAAGTCCCATGAAGAAGTTACACAATGAACTAGAATTTCATAATGGTTCCAATGCAATAGATGTTGCGTCAACTGGACGCCCGGTCTATGATTTATAGGAATTTTAGTGCTGAGGGATCAGTTGGATTCAGGGTCGATCCAACCCGGTAGTTTTCCAAATTTCTCCAAAACTCATGTGGAGTATCAAAAAATGTCATACTCATCTTAAGGGTTCTGGAACCTCAGAAGGTTCATCAAATGGGTGTTCTATTTAGGAGATACACCCATTTAAACATAACTAGGATGAAAAGGGTATGGGTTCGGTTCTACCTAGTTTGACCTACCCGACCCAACCCGTTGGGCTCAGCCTAGTTTGGCTGAGAATAGTCTAGCATGCTGGGGCATGGGTTCAGCCTGATGGACATGATCTAGGCCTTTTGAGCTATGGGTTCGGCCCGACCCACGTGGCTGGCCAGGCCCACCTGGTCACGGAACCACCTGGCCTGATATCCAGGTGTGGGGGTCAGCAACCCTTCCCAAACAGCTGAGCCATTTGGGTTTTAAAGTGGTGTCACCTGATGGAATTGCACCATCTGGTCGGTCCACTCGAACTGGTCACCTGTGGGACTTGTAGGCCGCGAGTCCACCCTCTGTCGTGACCTTCCTCTCTGGTGTGTTGTCGTGGTGCACCACATAGTGACAATGCGGCTGACGATGTCCGGCCACCACTTCCTTCTACCAGGGCTTGGATCCATGACCCTCCTCTATGGCGTGCTATTGCGGTGCACCGTCGTTGTCAATGCAGCTGGAATCGGCCAGCCGGACTTGTCCGTCGCAGTGCCTTCAGGCACCGCCGCCCAGAGATCCTTACATGGGCCTCTGGTGAAGCTCTAGAGGTCTGTTTCCACTACCGACTCTGCCTATGGGCCACCCGGGGCGCTACCATCACTGTGTGCCTCCCGTATTGGCCTTTCTGCATTGTATCTTGGTCACCCATGAAGAAACACAATCAAACCAAGAACGAAGGAGGGTCGGGGCCTTGTTCATTTGTCCCGCACCGTCCATGTTAGTATTATAACATGGGAAGGATTATTTAATCATAAAAACTCCCATAAAGAAACCCCACATTGTTATCATATATTAATGAATGAAATGCGGACAAACCTGTTGGATAGTTGATCTGTTTTTTTCATAATATTAAATAATGGGGAAAAAGGGAGGAATTAATCACATAACCACATAACTTGACCTCGTTAGAAGTCATTGTGGACGAGGAAGGAGTTTCTATGTCTGAGGGTGTTGTGAACGAAGGATAAGGTTCACATCCTTTGGGTCACATCATCTAATCCTCCAATGGTCGTCGAAGCCTTGTTATTGTTTGGTGGATGATTCCAACGAACTTCGTTAGAGGTTCTTCTCTTGAGTTCCAAAAACCCATGTCCGAGCTTCGTTTAAATTGACAAAAGGGATGATCAATTAACATCACAATTAAATGGGTTCATTAATGAATTAAATTAATGAACCTATTAATTTTCCCAATGGTGTGTTTACATAAACAAGTGTAACTGGTCATTGAATGTACTGTCAACCTAGTTGTCTGGCCACCACCTTTCAACAGTCACAAGAAAATATAAAATAACTCGTTGTGTTATTTTATTAATTTTTTTGTAAGGTTCCAAAATTAACTTTTTTGTCTGACCCTTGCCATTATAGGTTAATATTTCCTAAAGAGAATCCTTGTGCTGTGAATTCAACAGTACCATTGTATTTTAAATCTAAGAACCAGTTCAAAAGATAGAAATCTCCACCCACACATTTGCGGAACGTACCACAAAAAAGATCAAAAATTACTAACAATCACCATCAACCCATGTTGGTCAAGGTTAGGCTCTGTTTAAGGGAAACACTCCATCACGAGCTTAATGGTACACTCAGATTTCTAATCCGAGTTACCATTTATGAGTTAAATAAATTAAAAATAAAATAATTGTTACTTAATTATTTTATTTACGGCCAAAAACTTACTTCCACTATTGGCTAATTCTGGCCAAGTTTAGAATCTTCCTAAGGAAAGCATACCCTCATGAGCTCAGCGGTGGTCTCAAATTTTTAAATTGAGTCACCCTTTTTGAGTTATAAGAATTTGAAAAATAAAATAATTTTATTTAATAATTTTATTTACATTTATTCCTTTTTAGTTTTTTCATACTGGTGGTCTTCACCGATTAATAGAATTTGTCTCTAGGGTAAACCCTCCATCCTAAAAACAATGGTGCCCTAATATTTCTGATCTAGGAAAATGTGTAAGAGTTATTCCAATTTTTTAGGAAAACTACTCACACATGCTATTTAAAGCTTATCACTTTTTCAACATGTCTTTTTGGTCACTCCAAACATTGAAATCACGTGCCGTTAATTTTTAAAAACTCATAATAATTCCATATAATTAAAAGAATTACATGGGATTTTAGAGTCTTTACAAGTGAAATGATAAAATTAATTAGAGATTGTCATTAGCCAAAATGAATGAGCAATATCATGGGAAATTTTCCGGCCATCAGAGTTGAAAATGAAGGAAAAAATATCACTTTTAGAACATCCCCTCATGTCTTCATCGATGAACAATCCAGTCTTCAAAGAAAATTCATTCCAAAAAATATGACATTGGAAAAAATACGATCTAATGAATACGGAACAATGATTGAAATTACGAATCGATAGAATGGGGAAGGGGGAATCCATAGGTGAATGAACACTACCAACTCATAGAAACACTGATTTTATTTTCCTTTTTGGGCTATAATCTCTTTAGTTCTTAACCTACCACCAGTCCCCCCTTCCACCATTGAATGTTAAAGGTATTAATTATCATTATTATTTTATATATGGAATATGGTTATAATGTTTTCGAGTGTTTAGAGTTTAAGATGATAATAACCACTATTCTCCATTTTCCTTTATAAAGGGTAATTTTTTAGGTTTACTATGATTAAACTCATTAGTGATTTAGTTATGTAAATATTTGATATTTTTAAATCATATATTATGGTTCCATGATCCCCATTTTCCACTCCATTGTCATTAACCATAAATTTAATTCCATCGTCGATGGCATCCCAATGGATCTTCTCTATTAAAAGTAGTTTAAACATCCCTCTTCGATGATAGATCATTCTTTGGTAGCTCACTTCGATAAGAGATGTCCCAAATTTGGCATCATTGAAATTTTTATCTCCAACTAGTGGAAGTTTTAGGACAGGGCGATTGGTGGGATTCTAGACACAAGAATCCTCCCGATTCATTTCTCATTGGAATAAGATCATATATATGATTGGGAAAATGATCTTCACGTTACCTTAGGTTTTTGATTCATTCTATTTCATTGGTAACTCTATTTACACCTAAAAATAGACCCACCAGTCTCGGTAATTTAGATATCCCTGCCTGGCCTTCCCCTACCATTTTAGAATCCAACGATTTTTTGTCTGCTTGGAAATATTTGGGGTCGATTCCTATGCTAGGACCGGATAACGAACATCATAAGCCATATAAATTCTCTTGGAATTTTTTTTCAAGTTGTAGTTTCCAAGAATAATTTGGATACCATCAGCATAGAGATTGAAGGTAGGCCTGTGTTGTATCAAATGGCTGTCTATAAATCATGGGTCCTCATCTATTTATCCTACAATCACCTTATCCACAATGCCTCTAGTTTTAGGAACCGATAGATGGGGTTCTCTCGAACAAACCTTTATTGTACTTCATTAGATGATGGTATCCATATATAGGCCACAATGGATTGTGAAAAGTTCAATTTGGTTGTGGAATCATCAGGTAATTGCTTTTTGGAGGCCAACCTAGGAGCCAATGTGGTTGTGATGGTTAACTTGGTTACTGATTCCCCTTGTTTATGTCCAAAAGTGATAGCCTCGGTAACTAGTGAGGTGGGGATTCCCCCTACCATCCCTAAAGATGTAAAATATATTCATTTGGATCCTATAGTTGCTGATGTGTTTTCTCGTTCAAGACACGATATGAGGGACAAATCAGTGGTTAGTATGAAGACTACTGGCATCAGAAGACTTTCTTTTGAAGAGTAATTTCTTTCATATGGTGTGGTTTATCAAACACATATACCTTATGAGGGTGTCCAAAAGTCATGTATTCAAGGGTTTAATTTGAAGGATAATACTACGGACAATTAAGGTTCTTTAAAAAGTGTTCAACCATCGAACTTGGAAACCGGTTCGAAGGTTTTTTTGATGAATCTGCTTCTGAATATTGGTCCTCTATGTACAGGGAGATGTAACTTGTCGAATATTATCTTGATTCCTCTTAAAATAATGGTAAGAACACAACCATGGATGATTATGGTTTTATACATCATGTACAAAAGCCGCGGAGATGAAATGATTACTCAAATTTACCTAGACCTTTGGTTTCAATTGAAGCTAGAAAAGGTAATACCCCTCAAAAGGGGATGGTTACCGAAGTTCACACCCTATAGAACAAATGAAACATATATTCAAGACCCTTAGAGATGGTAGCCTCCACTCATGAGGAGTATATTGCAAACTAGGTAGGGGACCTAACTACCATTGATATAGAAAATACTAAAAAAGAGGACATGGAATTAAAGGATACTCAGGAACTCCTCATGAATTTGAATAAAGAAATGTTTAAGTGTCTTTTATGATAAAAATATCAAAGTATGATGCCTATATAATGTTTGAAAACCTGTTAAAAGTTGATTTGAATGATGAAAAAATCTCCTATATTGATAAACAATAGAGGATTTTGATATGAGGCTTCAATGAGGGGAAGACCAGTCTTAAGGAATATGTGCAAACATGGGACATGATGTCTTCTTTCATTGAGGATCTCACTAGGGAAAATCTTCATATGGAGGTTACCTCCATCTACTAGTAGTTATTAATGGTAAAAAACTATAGCTTTTTTAAATAATTTTTGAATGACATGATGATTTCTTATGAGGTCTCATCAATATGTATCCTAGATGTTGATGGTTTCCCACTTCTCTATGAAATTGATTTTGAAATAAAAATAATGATTATTGAAGGATTAGTATATCATATGGGGGTGCATTATACATTATTTCAATTTATATAAGTATGTCAGTTGAGATACCCTAAATTTAATATATAGACGTATCTTGTATCTAGCATAGATTATCATTAGGATAAGATATAGGATGAGGAACTTGATTTGTATTTACAATGAAATCAATATTTTACTTATTCCATGTGTGGATCGATATTACAATAGATCATATCTTATAATATGAGGTATATCCTAGTATCATGATGGTGATTCATGGTTTAAAGAAGCAATATTGGTATTTGTTATAAATATTTATATATATATGTTATTATTTAGGTTTTTTGAATACTGGTATAAGAATACAAATCATGTTCTTGAAGTATTTTATAGCCCTAAAATTTTAGAAAATGATTGTATGGGTGACAAATCAATGGATTTTTTATTAGATTTCCCAATATATTCATATTTGATGATTAATTGTTGGTAATTATTGATCATATGATGAAATATGATCACTTCTTAGTGAATAAGTAATCGAGCTCCATGAAGACATTGGAAGGAAATATTAGGAGGCAGTAATTATATCATTATGCAGTTCTAATGATGATTATGTTGGGTTGTGATCATTAGTGTAAAAAATTTATATAGAGAGGTATGAAGCTTGATATTTGTACCTAGTTGTTATCATTCATTTCATTTACCTTATAAAATGATAGTTTGACATAGTATATTATTTCAAAATTAAAGGAGATGTTCAGAAAATGAATTATATAGTATATTTAATCATGGATTGAGAGTTTTATACATTTTTTGTTTTTCTTGAATAACATATGTTATAACTCATATGTATGGAATTTTTTTGAGACATTATTTGGACTGATAAGGTAGTTATATTTATAATATGTTAGTTTTTATTAATTGATGATTATTGAATAATTTTTTGTATAGGTCATGAATTATATATATATATATATATATATATATATCTGTGTGTGTGTGTGATTGATGGGAGAATGAAGATGAAAAAAATATTATATAATTTAATTGATAATTAGAGGAGGTGGTGGTAATAGATGGATGTTAGTGATCATGTGTTCTCTAATGTTTATCCTTTTCATATAAAATATAGTTCTGGGAGATTTAGAAATATTTATCTAGGGTTCATTAGACCATTCATATTATTTGAGTGTGTTGGGGATGTACTGTATCAATTTGAAATATTTTAACATCCCTATTTCACAAACCGCCAATGCATCACAAACTGGTGTGCTATATAACACAAGCATGATCCATTTTTTTTCTAAAAGACACTATCTAGTGATGAGGGAAAAATAAAATATATCATAGAATAAGATAATATATTTAACAATGAGACACCTGCCATAATTAAAATATCATAGTGAAATATATGGAATCAAAATGGTATGATAGACATGAAATATCAAATATAGCATTTACTTCCATATAATATTATATCAAAAAATTTTTACCTGGTAAAATTATAAAATTTATAGGAACTAGGAATGTATGAATAAAGTACAATAACAGAGATACTACTTCTAATTCTTGGACTCTCCCTATATCTATATACATTTTCCTTCTAAGATATTCCATTACTACTCCTATGTTATATAATTTTTATTGACCAATATTCCAATATAATATCTACACATGAACCTTGTGGAACATTCTAGGAGTGAGAATAAAAATAAATAGAAAACCAAAAATGCAAACCATAATATAAATTGATATTTATGTACATGCATGTATAATATGAGATAATGGTATTAACAAATATAAAATATCGATATATTGAGTGGTTTTTTAACTAGAATTCATTTATTAATATTAGTAATACCTTATTTGGCTAGTAATGGAATTCTTGTGTGTAAAATTTAGTATGAATTTATAAGTGGATTGAGATTCTCATGTTATGAAAGCACCACCAATATCTGGTGTAGTCTATGATATCAATAGTTAGACTCGAACTTATAGGTTGATATATTATACCACCCAATGAATATTCCTCAGAATTGTAAGTTATCTAGGTAAACTATCTATTATCAATTGATTGAAGACACATTCCAAAAAATTGTCTAATCTATGGAATGACCAGTATTTCCGCTAGCTATAAAATAACGAATTGTCCCAAGACTAATTAATCAGGCCACTAGTGGGAAAACACCCTTTATTTTCTATAGTAAATTACACTTTGGATAAAAAAATTATATTTCTTGGAATATAAATTTAAATAATTGGAAAAATACATGCTTATTCGAATCTAGGGAATCATCTATTAGACCACTAACTAGAAATTTTACTATTCTATGAAATCCATTCATCACAAATATTGTAATCAAAATGTTTATCACTCATTTTAATTTCAAATAGTATGTTAATCATACTCTCCTACACATATGGTTTGTTAGTCATCATATAAGTATAAAACATTTGGATTAACAATCATAATAATAATCATGGGAAATGCCCAAAACAAACCATGTCCATAGTTGATATCTCATAAAACCTCATACAGAATGTGTCGTGATACCTCAATTAGTTACAACATGACTTCCAACATTATCTATATCACATGGATCATATAATCTGAAAAATACTTCTTTTATCAACTTTCCTTGGTTCACCCCATTATTCTATTTGTGTTCCACTCCAATATTATGACCCTATGGAAAAAATTATCATCCTCATGGATGGGTGTTGGATTAAACCTATCAGTTAGTTAACAATATATACATAGAACGTGGTATGTCATCCCTAATAAAAATTCTAGAAAACTATGGTTCAATGTTTTTAAACACAATCCCACCTCATAGTTCACCTTCCATGTGGTGACCAATCTATTTATTCTCATCACTAACTCATATTTTAGATAAAACCACATGTCACCGGACAATTGAGTGGTTATATTTCAATTATATTCTAAATAAAAACTTCTTTGTGTATGTAACATGCCTCCTAAGGTCTCTCATGATGATCCCTATCCAATCAAAAATATCACCACTTTTTTTGATCACATATCAAAATGAATATCACAAAAAACCCTATCACTCAATCCACACATAGTTCACTATTAGTAATATAAGACATCAATACATGAGAGATATAACAGACACACATACCATTATCCCTGGTAAAAACCCTATAAGGGGTATTTTAATATTAAAATAATTTGTACCACCTATATTAGGTATTAAAATGACTCAATTTACAATGGAAGAAAAGTAGGACAACAATTATGGTCCTATTAGGTCATTCTAAATTTTCAATAATATCATAAGCCCCATCGAACTGAAATTGTCCCAACCATACCAACTTACCCAGTCTTATACATCATAATTAATTTTTAATTACATATAAATTTCATAAATCAGGTAACACCTATATTACTATGTTGTTTCTAATTCCCCTAGGTTAACTCCTTAACTCCTCAAACATTATTGTCTCTGTTGATCTTTATATAGTAAAAAATTATTAGCGACCCATAAAACAATGAATTGAAGTCCCCCTATTGACTAAATATAATTCTATGTAAAAAATATTCATATCATTTATTAGTCAATTTCACCCATAAATGATGAAATTATAATAATAATTCTATAAATATATTACATTAATCAAAATAGATATCAACAGTGTGATGACAATATTAGAAGGTAACCACTATCCATTGGTTAGAAAATTACAATTATTCTTATATGATTATAATATTTTATACATTAATTTTAACCAATTCCCTAATCTCGTCACAACACAACTAGAGACACTAATGAATACTTATAATTCATGAAGGGGGAAGTGGATTAACATGCATCGTTATGATGAAAAAAAATATAATACAATCGTCATGTGGGAAGAATAATGGGAGGAATATATTGAGGAAGAAATGTTATCCAATCTATATATAGATTGAAAAAAATAAGCCTTGTGTGGGTTTATTATTTTTAAAACAATAATTTACAATTTCCCATGACAATTAATAAAATAATCCTGACACCCTATCGGGTTCCTGTTGGATTCCCCATCCACACTCAATGATCTTTTTAATTACACAATATTTTAAAATTCATTCTCGGAATTTTCCACTAATATATAAATCATTAAGAATCCCTTATTGAATTACATATGTTCCCAAAATATAATTTCCATATTTTAAATTTTATTTTTCAAAATCACATCAGCATTAGTTTCAATGGTAGTAGTATTCGTCGAATTCCACATGCACCCAAGATATTTTGTTATTACACATTATACACCATAAAATTTCTTATCCTCCAGGTGTTCCACCAGGTTTCCCAATTCAATTTTTCTAGTATATAATATATGAATCATGTATCCATAAATAGGTATCTTATTAATTAAATTAATAACAATACAATATTAAAACTATCATGACCCTCTATTACTTACAATAATCATATTTATGTTATATATCATAGTTAATATACCTAGTTTTCAAAAATAAATACCCAAATATTATTATTTTCCACTAACCCAACCAATTTCACAACCTTGTATTTGAGCACCCATGTGAATTCTTAACCACATCTAACCTTATTTTTCTATACACATAATTCGTTATTTTCTATATAATGCATATATCATAAGTATCCAGCCATTAATTAGCCATTTGTATTCTAAAATCCATTATATTTTGTGAATCCATGTTCAAAAAACAAAGGCATGTCTGGATTCCATCATAATTAAGATGTTTTTAATCATTATAAATGTCCATTGTATATAATATATCCACATATGAAAATTTTATACAATATTATACATCCATTACAATTCTATACACTATCTTAAATTATATATCTTTATAAATTCTGATTAACAATGAAAAAAATTAAAAAATTAAAAATTTAGTCTATTTTGAAGGATACTCATGTTTATTCATATAATGAACTATATATCCATCTTCATAATAATTTTATAGCTATCACCTTTAAAAAAATATATAAACTAAATTTCTTTAAATAATAATGAACCACATGATCCCTTTTTCATATAACTACAACACTAAAATGTCAACTAATATCACACCATGCACCCCTTAATCCACATGTTCTCATTATTTAATCCTTATTTGACCCTCCCCCTAGTGTACTCCTATCTATCTCATAAGTAATAGAACATCATGATTGATAACTACATCATCCCAATCCATGTCAAGATCACATGTCCCACACATTTCCATGATTATTTTATACTTAATATCACCTATAAGATGATCATTCTTAACTTCATATTAGCATTGAAGTTATTTACTCTAATATTTGGTGAATTTAATAGTCTTGGTGTGTAGAACCTGACCCCAATAGGTAAATATTGTTCCAAATACAATTAAGTTGTAATAAGATACAATAAAATCACAACCCAAAGGAATTTATAATTTAGTACTCTTACAAAACTACATATATACATGAGTATTGTATTACAACTGAATACAAAAATGACAATGGAATTTTAATTTGAAAATAAATTTACTCCATATAACATATCCTTGAATATATATTATTTGTGGACATCATCAAATCCTATGGAATGGAAAAAAAATACTTGTGACCTAAAATTTTTAGGAAGGGATAAGTACATTCGATGCTACCATGGAATAATAAGAATAATCAACATAGAAATGGTAAATAATTGAGAAAAAATTCAACTTAAAAAACTAGATAAGGAATAATCAATATAGAAGGTAAAAAAACTAGAAAACATGTTGTATAAATAACATGAGTGTATATATAGATAATAATAAACAATATGGAAAGTTCAATAATAGAACACAGCTAATCCACATACGTGTCTGTAGGTCTCAGTAATTTCTCATATATTGAATAATCATTTAATTAATGAACACTGTTCCTTATCATAAATTATTTGTGCTGAGTAACTGATACGAAATTATCAATATTTCCCAAAATATTCAAATATCATTGAAAGTAATCACCATATGTAAAAATGGTATGTGTTTTATAAAATAATAATATACCTGATAAATAATGTAGATATTTAAGGGAAATTTAATTTTAAATTCTTATAGGAAAATGAATTACTGAATGGGAATATAATAAATAAAAAAATTATCCAAGGAAGGTAATTTCAGTACTATCCTTGGTCAAAATAATCATAATCCATCAAGAAGAATAATAATTATGGTTTCAATATGACGTATACCATTTGGATTTAGAATAATTTTTTTTAATTGATGAATAGAAATACAATAAAACGATCTTAAAAATATTCATGAGGAAAATATCCATTTCATTTTTATTTTAAAAAAATATTTTATAATGAAAATTACTTATAAAAAACATTCTTTAATAATATATTCATCAAACTAAAAATTAGGATTCAAAAAAAATATAATGTGTAATTTTATATAAGGTAAAAAGTATTATCCTTTTGTATTATAAAAAGGATAAAAAGTGCCTTATTAAGAAAGAAACCAGGATATTATTTTGAAAATATTTCGTAAAAATGAAAAATATTAAAAAATTTATGTAAATAAATAATGTATTAAATATTAAAAATAACTTTTTTGGAACCGATTTTTTAAAACATTTATTTGTATGAAAATAGATTTCTGACCGAATAGAGAAATGAAGTCAGATTTTATTAAAGGAATTACTCAATAATATTATGTTCCAAAGTGTGAAAAAATGGTAATATCACATGACAGTGAAAATTAATATCTACATGAGAAAAATATTAAAGGTTTTATAAAAAAATATAAATATAATTTCCTTCAATGTAATTTCATGAATAAAAAATCTCAATTAGAATGAGATTGTGAAATAAACCCTTAAAAGGATTATAACGTTGAAGTGAGAATAAATAAATGAATTTATTTTGTGTATAAAATGTAAATCCACATTAAACAAGGGTAAATACCTAAATAGAAATTAAATTTTATTACACATATAATAATATAATTTTAACGATAATGAGTAAGTAATATAACCCAATGAAAAGGAATTGAGTTATAAAATTTATTTACCACATGGTAACATTATGTTCAAATACTCTTATATGAAATAATTCCATATGAAATTAAATATACCATGAATAATTATTTATTAATTATATTAAATGTCAAATGGGTGGAATATGTACCATATAACAGAATCTAGGTTCATAACAATAAAATAAGCCTCAATGAAATTGAAATTGAGATGAAATCCCTTACCATATTCTCCCATTTGGTTGAACACCATTAATACTCATGTATAATGGTTTTAATAATGTTTATAACTTATAAAACAACCATAATAATTTTTATAACATCATATATGATCTTCTTATGACATATTATCGACCATTTGTTAAAAATATTTCATTCTTTTCATTGGTTTAAGTGTTAATTACCTTGTTTTTTGAGTATGATTTAACTTGTTATTTTTTGTTACTCTTACATAGATAATGATTACATAATTTCTATAATGTAAGACTAGATTAAAATATATTTTATATTTATTATATATTTATTTATTCTAATCGATAAAATATTGTGATAGGAAATGAAATGAACTGTTCATTGTGATGGTAGGGCGTACAAATGCATGAAAGTCATTTATATCTTCATATCGTCTTGATGGAAATAAAAAAATATATTTATATTATAAATAAATTATAATATTTTTTGAAAACATATCACTTATATTTATCAAATACATCCTTAATAAATTCCATGTAATCTGTGAACGAATCACATCACTCTGAGAGGTGGTAGTCCTCCGTACATATGAATGACATTATCGTGTTCCCACTAGATAGAAACCATGAATGTATATGTCATCAAATAATTAAATAATTGTAATTAAATTATAAATTTC
Source organism: Viscum album (assembly GCA_963277665.1). NCBI lineage: Eukaryota > Viridiplantae > Streptophyta > Magnoliopsida > Santalales > Viscaceae > Viscum > Viscum album. The sequence goes on along the minus strand of OY728165.1, from coordinate 1,705,992,044 downwards.
ACATTTATCATATATAAACAATAAATAAATCATTATTTTTAACCATTAATGGTGTTAATGGAATAACAAACGACATCAGTTCATAATATAGTGGTCCAACATACACACGAACAATGATTTCACAAATCATTGGATTGTTTTGTGTGTATTATTATTTCGTACCCTTAACATTAAAAAAATTATGTATATTATAATTATATAAATATAATTTAAGGAGGTGGAGAAGAAAATAACATTAAAATACTTTTAGAAGAATATTACTTCTTTTTTGGTTATCCTCTTAGGTTTGCACTAATGCCTTCCTAAGTTAGATTTCCTTACAAAATAAGGATTTTAGATTTAGGAGAGGAATGTTGGGAGTTATTTCTTATGGTCTTTAAAGAACCATAGTTTTATCAGTGTAATTAAAACGTTGGAGAGATGGGGTGGCATGTTTTAAGTGAGGGAGAGGAAACACTTTTCATTTTTTGAAAAAAGTTATGCATATCCACTTTTTACTATATAAGAGGCCTCCATAATTCTCCAAATTCTATCTTAGTCTAGTAGTGTTATACATATTACCATCAAATTAGTATTGGACAATTGTAGGGTCATTTAAACCCCTTATACTATATATTTAACCAATAATAAAACTTGTTATTAACCTTAATGACTTTAATTAATTTTAACTTATTTCACAATTACATTTGTTCAAAAAATATGTTAAACATTTCAGACATTAAAAAATATTATTATTAAAAATATTTAATCTATTTTTAAATCTCATATGATATAATTTTAATAAATTAATTTAAAATTATTCCAGATGAAATTATGAAAAAGTGGGTTTTTAATGTGAAAGTGTTCAAATGACTACTATGTTTTCATGTCTAAATTGAATATAATAATTATTCTGATGACATAAATTGGATTAATATATGTAATATAGATGAAAATTTATGTTAAACTAATTTAAAATAAAATTTAACATTATAATATATCAATAATGCCTTTAAGAAAATATAGCTTTATGAGTAAAATTGAATTTATTATTATCTTATTCATATCAAATATATTTGATGAATGTCGAAAAATATTTTTTAATATTTAGTATATAAATTTATTTAAGATCATCCACTATTATTAATTAATTGAATTTATTATGATAATACTCTTCTAGTGCATAAAAATAGATTTTTATAAAAATATTTCCCTTATATTCATTTAGTTTTTATATTCACTACCAATTTATTAATAACCGATAAATTCAACCATATATTTTTTAAGTAACTTATTCATATTTATAAAATAAAATTTAAAGGGTAGGATATAATTTTCATTTATATAATAATATCAATGGTATATTTTTGTTTTCTAAAACACATTTTTCTGTGTGATGCAAGACATCGAAATAAATCCTTGTTCCATGAAACAAATGCTAAATTAATATTTCATGCATTGTAAGATATTGAATTTATTTAATTTATTTAAAATATTCAATATATTGTATTGTTTTGGGATGTAATATTACCTTGAATTTTTTTTACATGTCATCCGTGATATTGAATTAAAATTCAAATCTTTTATAATTTTTGGGGTGGTACATTCTTCCCATATTAAATAAATTTTATCCTCATAATATTAACATGAGAATAGTAATATATGGATTGATATTTGAAATTTTCATTGATAACAAACCCACGTCGTTAAAGTTTTACTGAAATATAATCTTAATAAGATAAAAGTGAAGTATTTTGGTCATATAGAAAAACATATAAATAGATTTATATATAGGTTAACAATAGTGGTGAGTGAAAATATAGACTTTGAGGAAAACAATAAATATTTGTAGAAATTAATTAAGGTCATTGATCAAAATAAAGTGAATGATTAATGAAAATATTAGGGCCTTTAAGCTATAAATAAAATAGGAGTGTAAAGGTTATTGATATCATAATAAATTATTTTGATATGATAACATTTTATTTCATGGTTCTTTTTCTAAATTTTAAGAATTATTTTACTTCATAATAATATATGCAAATATAATCACATGATATATATCAATTTATTAAACATAATTTTTACACTATGGTTACAGTTTGATCAATTTCCAATTTATCCATCACTCCAATAAAAGGCTATATAAAAATGAAAATTTTTAATGCCAAAAGAACTAAAATTTTGTTTCAATGGGTCACAAGATCCATACAAGAGTGAAAAATGTTATCATCCATCTCTAACTACTTTCTTAAATCAATATGGTAAATAAATTAATCTCTAAACACTAAATGTCACACTACTAGTTCACTAGTAGTAATTATTTTTTAAATTATTTATTTAAAACAATATAATATTAATGAGGGCATCATATAAGCTAGTGTTTGGCGTGAAACCCTTATCTTCCTTCATTCATGGGTACAAGACCCACTGCCTTTATAAATGTGACATGTTTCCACCCTTCATGTGGGGTGTCCTTTTTATAAATATCATAAATATAATTTATATAATGTATCCAAAATGTATGATGGAAATTCTAGTAATGAAATTAAAAATTAAATAACCTTTATACCAGGGTTTTCAATAAGTACTATTTTTTGAAAAGTATAATGGTCCTATTTGGATATTTTTTCAATGTAATTCATAGTCATACTGACCTTTAAAGATATCAATACCTTTAAAATTATGTCAATAAAAGGAATTATTCGTCAAATTATTTTTGAACTAATATATATTTACAAGAACCAAATTTCACATAGAATGTCCTTAATATTGGTACAATCACATTACAAAAATCATTAAAATGGGAGTTTAAGACATTGAACTTATGAAAAAAATTTAACTCATTAACCATGAAGGTGTTTATAACATATAATTTAATGCACACATACTTCTAAAATTTAACATCATCCATAAATTCATCATGATTCTTCTAAAAAAATACCATTGGAAAAAATATTTCTACCATTAAATTACTGAATCCAAAAAAATAAATATTTCATCTATTTTAATTACACATAGGTCCTTCCTTTATCTAGGGTTTAACCCTAATATTATTTGTAGGATGTCTAAATTATGATATCATATCTTCTATATATGACAGGAAAGCTTTATCCAAGGTTATTAATTTTCATAATCTATTCAAATAAATTATAATGGGTTGAATAGAAATATTTTATTATCCTATGTATATACCCTAAGATAGTCGAACTAGGTGATTATTAAGGCCCATTTTCGGTACCTGGTTATGCTTGAGTAAAGATAGACATTCCCTTTTCAGAGTTATTGACTCATGTATATATGTTACTAAACCATGTCCACTTGTAATAACAATATATTGATTTATTTATTGGAAGACCCACATAATATCCTCCTTAACAAAACATTTTTATTATTATATAGATATCCTCAACGTCTACATCAAGGTTATTTTCCCTAATATATGTTTTTCTAATTCTAGTTTCTATGGTTTCTATTAAACATTCTCTGATTCCAATTGTTTTTACTTTTACCCTAGCATCTCGGAGTACGTTTTTAATATCATTTCATTGTGATAAGATGAAAATAAATCACCACCCAAAGTACCGAATAGTATATAATTTTTATTAATATTGATATATACATGAGGCTTATATTATAATTGAATAAAAAATAAAAATGTAATTTTTGTTCTTGAAAAAATATTCATTTTATAAAGTATACCCTTTCATATATTTCATTGTATACTTAATGAAATACTAGGGAAATTAAAAAAATAAGGGTGATATCGAATTATTATTAAGGGTTATCTACAGTAGAAGCTATCATGAATCAATAAGAATAATCAACATGGAAATATAATCTTCTGAGAACAAATTCCATTTCAATAATTGTATGAATCATAATCAGTATGGAAGGATAAATAAATAGGAAAACATTAAATTTTAGTATATTTATTAAATGAGTAGATATATAAAATGAAAATAGTTAGGTAAATAAATGAACACACTTAACAATTAATCAATAACATGAGAATTAAATGCTTCCATGGATTTTCCCCCCGGTGAAAATATCTTTTGTAATTATAATTGGATTGTGAATACATAAAATTAATAATTATTAGACATATTGTTTCTTACGAGCAGGAAAACATTACCATAATGATGAATTCTCACGGTAGTTTATGACTTGTTGGAAAGAACCCATTTTATTTTTCAACCTAATTCATTGTATGAACTTAGGTTATCGTATGAGTTATTTTTTTTCTTTTTGGTTTAAACACCTTGTTAGGGTCTTATCCCAATACCTAACTTGATCACTGGTTTTTTGGAGTTGTTTGGGGATTTTTTGGAGTCTGGAACCATGTTTTGGGATGAAAATGATCAGGTTCACTGTTTGTGCATGGCCTACACACCATTATTCCAAACTGTGCATGAGGTTTGAAAAGTCTAGGTTTTTGGGTAGATCATTTCTAAACATTTAGTAAAACTATGTTGGGTAATCGTACGATGCTCCCCTCTGAGGTAGTGAGTTGCGCATGGTTTCTGCACGGTTTGGGAAACCGTGTGACCCTGTTGTATTGGTTTTTTTAAATAAAATTTAATTAAAAATCAATTTTTCTTTTTAAACCCATCCGGTTTTTCCTTCCCCTAATCACATAACCCTCCGGTGGAGCTCCCTTGAGGCGCCTATCATAGGCTTTGAGCATGTTCCTTAATTTGAACTCTATTTTGATCGCTGATAGATTCATAAGATATACAATGGTAAGTCCTTGATTGGTTTTTAGTACTTATTGATTATTCGGAACAATGATTGTGCTATTTAGATTCAGGATCATATTCCCTAATATCCTGTTCTTCATCCTTTCTTCATATTTATTCCAAACTGTAATGAATCAAAACTTGATACTGGATGACTTGTCTACTACCAAGGTGATGTAGGTAGTATATAGTTTCTATAGACTTTTCATTTGTGATTTTCAAGAATTCATCTTTTATACCATCTGTCGGACTTTCTAGAGAGGTCTCGTTTTTTAGTCATTAGCTTTTAGTGGCTATAGTGGGACCTAATGAGGGTTATCATAGTTTCCATTTAGGTGTATTGGCACTCGTTGCTCATTTCATGGTCACCTGAGGGGTGTGACTTAAAATATATATTTTTATTCCTTTTTAAACCATCCAAGGGGTGTGTGATTATACTTTCATATTTATAGGAATCTTGTAAATACATTGATAGCTTGAGTAGCTTGTTTAGGAGACTTACTGCCTCCGTGATTAAGGACTATCATGTTTTTCCTTAACATTTTTGATAGCTTCCCATGTTAAATGAATGATATGGGTGGGTATAGCTATATGAAATGACTAACAGAATATTAAATGGACTATATGGGATGGTAGGCCCACAAGTTTGGTGAATGATAAATTGGTTTGCATGAATGGGTATACTCATGGAATGTTCTTGTTGATGTTAGTGGGTATACTCACCTGGTTATGAATGTTTAATTTTAATGGATGAATGAATGGTTTAATAGATTCCATGGAATGATCTCCATGGATCTAGAACACAATAGTGGATACCTTAGGTTGACTCTGCCCTTTGGGTCTTGATTCCATGGGATGCCTCAGGCCTTTCTACCCCATGGATCTGGCTACCCTGGGCACGAATAGGACTTTCTATTACCATTATCCTAGGACCCCAACCATTTCCTAACTATGTTTCCACTAGGTATTCCCATGGGACTTGAAGGGATTCCTTGGACATGCTCCTTGGATTTGTCTATCTATGGTATAGATATTTATCACTTGGTTGACTTGGTCTGCTGACATTTTGGATCTGTCCCTTATGGACTACACTTCACTATATGGTGAGGTCGTGGGATTTTTGAAATGACTATACATCACGGTTGTGGATTCATGATACTGATGGATGTACGGAATGTTCATGTAACTTGCTCTGTTTATTTGTTCATAGCTTCCTTGTTAGGAGTTGCCTCACTTTTGTAGGTAGACTTGAGGGTTTTTTGGATTTACTTATTATAGAAGACTTATTCTATGGGTATACACACTTACTTCTTGGTAGTTTACAATTGCTATAACTTTTTTAGAATTGTTTTTAGAACTTTATAGACTTGGGTGGTTTTATACTAGTATTTTTATCTCACACCATTTTTGGTCCTCCTTGGGGACCCAAACAGATTATATGGTTATAGATGATGATAGGGGAAAGCACCCTTGTACAGGTTGTTGATTGTGGTTTTGGGTTAGGGGAGCATAGGACCAAGGTGAGGCTTGCGATGATGGGATAACTTTTTTGTGTTTACTTTTTTTGTTAATACTTTTATTTTATTGTATTTCCATGTACTTTTCTGGTTTCTTTCTAGATACTGGTACCATCTGCATCATGTTGTATATGATACACTTCTGGTGATTGATATGTATTCACGTATTGTATTAATTTTAGTTGTCTGTTGTTTACTTCACTTCTACTATTTATTATATGTTTCCTTCTACTGTGATACTCTAGTAATGAGGGCATGGTATCCCCACTTACTCACCAAGGCCCTCGCTGCTAGTCAGAAGAATCTAGAGTTTGTGGAAATGTGCTTGATTCTATGTGGTCAATTAGGCTTGGGGCACCGTTTCGGGTGGAATCTGGGTCCCAGACATTAAAAAGTGGTATAAAAAGTAATATTTCTAGTTTGACATACTATTTGGTGACATTAGTTAGGTATATGAAGGAATTAGAGTTTGGTAATAAACTGTGTATAGGAGTAGCAACCCCACATACAGGGAAAATCTATATTTCCTCGAATTGAGTTTTGATTTTCTGTATCTGGACTATTACAGTTGATTTGATTTCACTATTTGGTGACACAATTGATTTGTGTTATTATTATTGATTCAATTTTGGGATCAATTTAAATTGAAACCCAATGACAGGAGGGTGTGACATCTCATACATCATATATACACTTGTTAGAATTACATTTCAGGAATTATTCCATGCCATCTATGATGTGTGAGATATTTCATGTTCTTGTGATAGTTGATGTGATATTTTTACCTATTGTTGTGTTAGTTGGGTGTAGTAGATAAAGGTGTGACTTCATCATTCAATCCATATGGATTATGCGCCCTTATGACTTGGGAAATGGTGCACCAGTGAAATGTAAATGCTTAAATGAAATTGTTACATGCATGGCTCGAATGGGAGCCATGGATGGGTTCGAGATGTGTTATGGGACCTCATGGTTTCAAAATTGGTAACCCATGGATAATTTCTTGGATAAATGAATAGAAATGAAAATATAGATAATTAATAAAAACTTTACCTTGATCTAGATATTGAGTGGCAAAGACACATAGTTTCTAGTGGTTCATTGGATGTTCCATATACAGTCATGGATTTAAGAGTAGGATGTGGGTCGATATGGTTTATAAGATGTTTTTGACCTATCCTATGATTTGTGATTTGTGATTTGATGTTGTTATTTACTAAGGAGTGTGTTTTTCATTCTAGAGATATGTCACCACAATAACCTCATATGGTACAATGCGATGGAGGCGATGGCCATACTTCAAATATTGTGGGCCACAAGTTACCAATTTATCCTCTTATAGTGCCATCTACGGCACCAAATTATTTTCCAAACATTGGTGTTGAGGAATATTTACATGAGGGTTTATTTCACTCTATGTAGAATATACAGGGAGCACTACATCTAGCATTAACTATGGATGAGCTGACATGGGGGTTTCAGCAGCAGCATCCTTCTACATTTTCAATGGATGGAAGAACACATGCTCCAAAGATGTGTTTATAGACCACGTTACAATTTGGGAGCATCTGGAGATGCCTCCAAAGCGAAGGGTCCAGATCATGATGTATATGCTATGTGGAGTATCAAATAATGGGTGCAATGTTTTGAACTAGGCTGATGGGTTGCATGATATGGGTTAGAATGAATTCCAAACCTTCTTCTATGACTACTTTTACCCCATGAATATGAGAGCAGAGCAGGATACTCAGTTTATTTGTCGGTCATAGGGTGTGATGATGGTTATGGAATACTTGATAGGCTTTATAGATATGCAGTGTGCGCTTTGATGTGTCTTACGAATAGGATGTCGAGGGATAAGTTCTTCATCGAAGGTCTTAGACATGTAATCAGATATCAACTCAATGTGTTCAGGTTTCCTTCTATCACTGATATTATGAATCAAGCACTAATGAAAAAGTGTAACCTATGGGAAGATAGGGGTACAGAATAGGGGAGTGCTATTTATTTCCCAAGTGGATCTATATATCTGGGAAAGAAGCATCATTTTGAGGATTCCCATTATGTGAGTGCTAGTCATGTTGTGGGTGCATGTATCTTGGTGTTTTACCAACAGTGTTGTAGGAGAGGCCACAAGAAAAATTAGTGTGTCAATAACCCAGTTGAGTGATGATCATGCACCAGGATTGGGTATATGAAATGGTTTTGCAGGACCTTCCCTCCAATTTCAAGTTGTAGGGGGTCAGCTCTGATTTCAGTTTTAGGAGTAGGGTCTTCAGTTCTGCATCATGCTAGGAGTTGAAGCAGTGCAGGACAGTCAGTCCAGGGTAGTGGTGGTCATGGCCATGGTATCCAGACACCAAGTTCTCAAACATAGTAAGATTGATCATCTCAGGGTAGCCAGGAAGGGTCACAAGGTCACAAAATAGTATAGACTTATGCAGTTCCATAGACCAAATAAGAGAAGTATCATGGACTGTCTATAGTGATATATACGATCATAGTAGATTCTTATATTGCATCTTCTCTTTTTGATGTAGGTTCCACTCACAATTTTATCTCTACATGAGTGGTAAAAATCCTTGGGCTTTCATTTTTTCTTTATGAGGGTTTTTTGACGATAGACACACTATTGGGAGTTCAAATAGGTGATGTGTTATAATTCATTGATAGTCCCCTTAAGGTCTGAGGGTGCCACTTCATCTGGTATCTTTATGTCCTCGAGATGATGGGGTATGATGTCATTCTCAGAATGTACTGGATCATGGATTATCGAGTTTATGTTGACTGCTATCTATGGAGAGTGACATTCACATCACCAGAGGGTGTAGTGTTTATTCATAAGGGTGAATGAGATGTTCATGTGAGCAGAGATTGACCCAAGCATAGTGGTCTTGGGAGGATGATAGCCCAGATTGCTAGTTTGTTTCTCGATGATGAGGGAGTGATTTAGGCGGACATTCCTTTAGTGGTTTAGTTAATCATAGATTTCTTTCCTAACAACTTATCTGGTTTACCTTCTGAGAGAGAGGTGGAGTTCGCCATCGAGCTAGTACCAAGAGTCGTGTCGGGATTCATTCCTTCATATAGGATATCTACAACAGAGTTGAAGGAACTCAAGTGGTACGAAGAGGATTTAGGGGAAAAGAGTTTTATCAGACTCAGTACTTTTCTATGGGGTTCACCAATCCTATTTGAAAAAAAGGCAGTCGGAACACTCATTATATGTGTGAATTATTGAAAATTGAACTAGCTAATAGTTAAAAACAGATATCATTTTCCATAGATATATGACCTGTTTGCTCAGCTTCGAGCATCTCAAGTATTCTCGATGATCAAATTGAGATTAGGATATCACCAGGTTCATGTTAGACCTATAGACATACCTCGTACAACCTTTTGTAGTAGGTAACGTTTATACAAGTATCTAGTTATTCTGTTTGGTCACACTAACATGCCAACTATTTTCATGGTTTTTATGAACCTAGTGTTCCATCCATACTTGGATTCTTTTGTGGTGGTGTTCATGGAAAATATCTTGGTGGATTCTCATAATCAAAATTACTATGCCAACCATGTTGAGACAGTTTTCAATACATAGATAGATAAATTTTTATTTGATAATATCCCAAAGTTCCACTTTTGGATGGATCATATTCAGTTCATGGGTAACATCATCTAAGAGACAGGAGTGCCAGATGACCCAGAGAAGGTGAGAGATGTAGTTTCTAGGGAACAACCCAATAATTTTTTTGACCTACGAAGCTTCTTGGGGATAGGTGGCTACTCCATGAATTTTATATATAACATATCACACATAGCAGTTCCATTGAAAGGCTTGACTAAGATGGGTGTGACGTTTGATTGGTCAGAATATTATGAGATATCCTTTCAGGAGGTGAAAGGGAGGTTGACATTAGCAACAGTCCTGATAATGGTAGAGTAGGGAAAGATCTAAACTATGTAATGTGATGCTTCAGGTATTGGGTTGTGGTTAGTTCTGATACAGGGAGATAGAGTCATAGAATATGAGTTTTGGAAGCTCAGGCCTCATAAGAGGAACTACCCTACACACAATCTTGAGGTAGCTGCAGTTTTTCATGCGTTGCGCTATTGTAGGAAATATTTACCGAAAGACCATTTTGTGGTGTACACAAACCACAAAAGCCTAAAGTATATCTTTACACAGCGTGATCTAAATTTGAGGTAGCAAAATTGAGTGGTGTACCTACAGTCCTTTGACATCATTATTTCCTATACACCTGTTAAGTGAAATGCAGTAGCTAATCCACAGAGTAGGAGGACTCAGATATAGGCAATGTATCATGTTAGTATCAATTGATATCTTTGGGAGTTGTTTTCTGAGAGGCATCTAGAGGTTCCTGATAAATAGGGTTAGACTTTTCTTTCATCCATAGACATTTCCACAACCCATCTGCACAAATTTAGGATGAGGCATGTAACATCCTAGTTCGAGCATCTACCCAAGGTACCTCATAATCGGTCGGTCACATGGCCTTAAGCACATTTCCCCAAAATCTATTGGTTTCTGACTAGAAGTGAGTGACTTGGGTGTGATAGTTGGGAAAATATTCCCACATAGGTATAGAATACATAGCGTAATAGCAAGTGGTAAAAAACATACAACAGAAGTAAATAGTGGATTACTGATATTATAAAAAACAATAGCATATATAAATAAATGATGCATGTAACATATATCTAGGAATGTATCCAAACAAGTCAATTGTGTAAATACAAAATTTTAACCAAAGTATGAAAAATAGTAAACTCAAAGAGCATCGAAAGCCTCATATTGGTTCCATGTTCTACAACTCTAGAGCAATCATGTACCGAATGAAGAAGGGTGATTTCCCTTATCTATACATGCAACCATATAATATGTTTGGGTCAAAAATATTGACCCAAAAAGGGAGTGAGGTGAATTCTGGTAAGAAATCACCAAAACTTCTATGCCTGAATTTTAGTGAATATATATAGTAGGTAATATGCAGAAATGAAGCAATAAACTAGGAAAAACAAAAAAGTAAACAATCCAATAGTTTTCAATTACATTCATTTACATTTAATAACCATTCAATCCATTGAATAATTTAACCATAGGATCTATACTAAGCTCTGTATCCCACTTCTTAACAATAAAAAACAGACGTCTCAAAATACCATATAAATAAACAAAAAATGTCTGAGTCCATGCTTATGCTTTGGTTGGTTGACTCACCACAATCATTCAAACATTCACAAGAAACACTTAGTGAAAGTACCTATAGTCTATTCCCCTCTAGTTTCACATATCATCCATTCAATAATAATAATTACCCTATAGGAAATCTCCCATATTCTAACCCCTTTGGTCCCACATATCACAAATCCGACACAAACAACCACCCTAGTAGATCTCACATTCAATACCCCCCTTGTTCTGCATTATAATGACCCCTAGAAGCACTCAAATTCAATTCCCTATAGTCCAACATGTATTTAATAATGGCCCTCTCGGTATCTCTCATAGTATAACCCCTCTTGGAATTGACCCATGGAAGCTCTCACAATCAATACCTCTGGTCAATCATAAAAACAATTCATAATTAGAACACCCTACTTATGGAATCTCTCATAGCCAATTCCACTTGGTCATAATTTTATAATTTAAAACACATGAATCACATAAAAATAACAACTTTATCCTAATAACATAAGGAATGGAACCAAAGAGGCCTAACATGCATTCTATACTCAATGGCTATAACCAAATCAAACATGGGTAACACCTCTATAATCAAGGTAATAAACATTATTCATAATTAGTAACCCTTTCTCATAAAAAACAATAGCAGTCATCAAACATGGTTAAATTCTCAAAACAGTCAATACCCTAAACAAGGGTATTCAACACTTTGAGCATATACAATAGAAAAAAACAAAAGAAAGGAACAAACCTCATACCTCGACATTGTGCAATGAACACTCCTGAATTTCATCTCATGAATAGACCTAGAATGACGTAGATCTACAAAATGGTCAAAAAAATTCAACCATTAATAACATATGAGAGAACATAAATCAGGAACATAGGATCTAGAAAAAGAGATAACTCATTAGTGGGAATCCAACGCATCCATCAATGACTCAATCAGAGCTCAAACAAAGGAATGGGAGGAGCTAAATTTGATTCCATCATATGTTGCTCTCATGTATGAGACACGGGAAGAAGAAAATGCTTAAAGAGATTAGACATGACCCCTATTCTATTAATAAAATAAAAAAGAAAAGTATGTGGTTTGTTCATTTAATATACATTCCATGTACTAGCCTCAACTAGCCCCTAGTTTAGTTGGTCTTCTATGTCACCCACATGTCCATGTACTCATCCATTACACGACCAATACACGACTACATGCCACAATCAGGCACACAACGTTTATTCCTATATACACGGTGTGTACTTATAAAAATTCCCAACTCCTTATTTTTCCTAAAAACAACCTAAAATAAATATACATACTTGAAAATAGGATCCAGGATCTTACAAAAATCCCCCTTAAAAGAAAATTTTCCCTAAATTTCACTTCCATGGGTGGTGAAGAAAAATATTCAGACAATTATGGCCACTATGATTGTACGTCGGCCTCCCTCTCCCAAGTCTCATTATGTACTCTACTGTGATGCCATAGAACTCATACAAGAGGAACAAATCGGCCACATAGAACCTTTATATTGTGATCCACAATCCAAATAAGGTGCTCCTCAAAAGATGGATCCACCTCCAACTCAACCTCCTTGTGTGGAAAAACATGAGACGGGTCTGAAAAGTAACATTGTAGTTGAGAAACATGAAGGGTATTGGCAACATCCTGGTAGCTCTGAGGTAACTAAAATTGATAATAAACCAGCCCAACTTTCACAAAAACCTCAAACCGCCAAACATATATCAGTGAAATATTTCACTTTCTCATAATCCTCTTGTCTCCCAACCTCAGTATTACATGTAAGAAAACCTGATCTTTGACCATGAACTAAAGAGGTCATATCCTTCAATCAGGATAATATTTATGGTGAGAATGTTTTGTATCTATCCTCTTATGAATCAACTCCATCAGCTCGTTTCTCTCTTGGAAAAGACAAGGTCCCAAAATAGATGCATATCCATCCTCCAACCAACATAGGGGTGATTTCCATAGCCTACCTTAAAAATGATTATAAGGTTGCATCTAAATCATTGCCTAAAATTACTATTTTTAGGAAACTACACTAGGAGTTTGTGTCTCTCCCTAGAGCCCCCAAAATCTAAGACTCATGCTCAATTAATTTCTTCTAAAACATAGATCGTGTGCTCAGACTGGCCATCGGTCTAGGGATGGTAAGTTATACTCAGAAGTACCTGTGTACCCAAAACCATATATAGTCTCTTCCAAACATGAGAAGTAAAAAATGGATCCCCTACCTGAAATGATTGACTGTGTAACCCCATGTAGACATACAATATTTCAGATGTAAAACCTTCTAAGATCATAAACACTGAAGGTTTCCTTGTTCGGCAGGAATTTTGAATCCTTCGTTAGTATGTCAACAACAAACCAAACTGCATGATTCCTTCGAGGCGATCTCGGTAATCCCATAACAAAATCCATCGCAACATCATTCCACTTAAACATGGGAATGGGAAAAAACATTTAAATCCATGTTGGTTGTTGATGCTCCACCTTCACCTGCGAATAGGTGGAACGTCTTGTATGAAAACCAGCAACATCCTTTTTCATACCTTTCCACCAATACTAATGGTGTAGGTCTCGATACATCTTGGTGAAACCAGGATGAATTTACCAAAATGAGGAATGGAAATCCCACATCAACTCCTCACATTTTTCTAATGACACCCAAATGAACCCATAAAAATGGAAGACCTCATCCTTGCATATGGTCCATCCAAGAGTAGGGTCCTCACCTGAAATATTCTCTTGTAGGACTAGGAATTTGGAATCTGATAGCTTCCTAATTATCACTCGATCTAGTAGAGTAGTAGTAATATCTATATAATAAAGACAGTTCTTCCCCTGTTTCACTGTGCACCTCCAAATGAATCTCATAGAATAGATCCATAAGCTTCAACTCACTACTGGCCTCTTGATCTACCTATATTTGAGTCCTTTTTCTCAATACATCAACCACCGCATTGCCTTTCCCATGCGTGTAGGTAAGATCAAATTCAAAATACTGAAGGTACTCGACCGATATTATCGATCTAAAATGTAGATCACATTGAGTAAAAATATACTTGAAACTTTTGTGGTCAGTGAACACAATGAAATTTAACCCAAAAAGATATTGTTTCCATTATCACAAAGCATGAACAACTGCAGCCAACTCAAGATCATGCATCGGGTAAATCCCTATCATGTGGACTCAAATACCATGACCCATATGCAATTAATCCTTCCCCCCTTCATAAGCACTGCTCCCAAGAAAATACCTGATGTATCATAGTAAACAATGTAACTGTTTCATAGCTCTTCCCAAATCAGTTACGGTGTTACAGTCAATCTTCCTTTCATCTTCTGAAAGGATGAATTGCATGAATCTGTCTGAATGTACTTTTCACCCTTCTTAGTCAGCCCTGTCAGTGGTGCTACTAAGTGGGGAAATTCGTATATAAAATTCATGTAGTGACTAGCCATCCCCACAAAACTATGTACCTCAATGAAATTCTTTTGCTGCTCCCAAAAAACTACTTCTTTCACTTTCACTGGATCTACAAAAACTCATGTCTTTGAGATCACATGACCCAAGAAGTGAATCTAGTCCATCCAAAAGTGGAACTTTGAGATATTAACATATACCTTATCCCATCTCAGTATACTCAAAACAATCTCAATATGGGTATCATGGTCGTGTCGAGTGTGAGATTACACCAAGATATCATCCACAATGACTACCACAAATGAATCAAAGTAATGATGGAACACTTGGTTCATCAGTGACATGAAAACCACCTATTTTTTCATAAGATAGAATGGCATAACCAAATACTAATATAGAACATACATTCTCTAAAAAGTTGTAATAGTTATATCTGATGGTCTAATGCGTATATAATGATAAGTTGATCTCAAGACAATTTTTTATAACACCTGATCTCCTTGAAGATGATCAAAGAGATAATCAATCCTAGGAAAGGGATATCAGTTCATGATCTTCAATGGTTTAATCTTCAAATAATACATGAAATGTCTAAATGTATCATCCACCTTCATCACAAAAAGGACAGGCAAACCCCAAGGGAAGTACTGGGTCGGATGAAACCCTTTTATTGTAACTCCTATAATTTCTCCTTTAGCTTCTATAGCTCTGGTGTAGCCATCCTATAAGGAGTAATGGACACTGGTGCTTCTTGTGTCACATGATCAATAGATAAATATACCTCTCGCTCTATAGGTAAACCTTAAAAGTCATCTGTAAAGAAATCCTTGAAACAATCCACCACTGGAGGAAAGTACATCTGTGAATTCCCCTGGTCATCCAGATACAAACTAGAAATATGGGATGTTATTTCTCCCAACCCATGATGCTCGGGCCTAGATCTACTCACCTAGACATTACATTCTCCCTTGTTAAGAAAAGACATACCCTCTGGTGATGTTAAACTCACCATGCGACAATAATAGTAAAAAAAGACATAGAAGGAGACCAACCGGTCCATTCTAAGAATGACATCGAAGCCTATCATATATAAGACATAGAGGTCCCATAAGAAGTGACACCCATCAATATCAAGAGGTAACTCTTTGAACTAATGTACACTAGCCTTTATAATCCCCAATGTAGTGTCTAGTGTCATAACATCCTCAGATTTGAAGATACATAGACCAAGGATCCTCACAAGAATAATAGATATGAAATTGAGGGAATCCCCTGTATCAAAAAGAGTAGAAACTAAAATTGGGGAAACTATAATTGTACCTCTAACAGTAGAGGGCCTGGGATCCTACCCTTGTTGGGTCTACTCTACAGCAAAAGTCTGACATGTACTTCCACCCTACGACCCTGACTGACCACCCTGAGATGATCTACCCTACTGTAGCTGAAAACCTACCAACTAGCTACCACAAATATGATATCCTACTCATCTTTAATGGTCATATGAACTCCAATTCCCTGAATGAGGTAAAATTGGTGATCATACTCCGGAATGTGGAGTCATAAAAAACCTCCATCACCAGATGATGGTGAGAAAAACCCACAAAAACACTGATGATGCCCCATCTTTCTGCATGATCGGCACTCGAATGTATCTCTTGGCCACTGAGGTCTCATATGACCACTCCTCCGGCACTAGTAGCATACCACATGGATACTTGATGAAACATAATTTAAATGGTTTTTATGGCGCTTCCTTATATCAATCAAAGGTGTACTGGCCCTTGATGATGAACTACCCTGGCTCGCAGCTCCCAAATCCCTCAGATTGTGCTCAGTAATCAATGAATGGTTCACTATATCCATCACCAAAGTTAGCCTAAAGACATTCACCTATGATTGGATTTCATACCTGAGACCATCCACAAATATACTAGACAAAAATAACTCATAGCCTCCCAAAACAGGTGTATAGAACTGAATCTCTATAAAATGGGATGTGTAATCCATCACAGAAAGAGATCCCTACTCCAAATTCAGGAACTCTCAGGATCGATTTTCCCTCAACGTCTCAGGATTGAAATTGTCATAGAAGGTCCTCTGAAACTCTTCCCAAGAAATATCCTGATGATGTCGCACCTATGAGATAACATCCCACCATTTATTGGTAGAATCGTGTAACATGTACATCATGAGCTTCACCCTCTTCTTTGAAGGTGTATCCAGATGCTTAAAGATATAAATCATAGACTCCAACCATTACTATGTAGCGTGTGGTCCTTCATCTCCAGAAAAGGTGGCAGGATGCTGTTGCAAGAACACCCGTGTCAGCACTTTCATAAAAGGGGCAGGATGTGGTGCTCCCTGAAAAAGTTAGTAACATACTAAAAAATCCTTCAGGAAATTTTCCACCACCACCCACATCTGGTATAACAGCTGGTGCCAAGATGAGTACATAAAGAGGATATTCTTGTAGTCCATGATCTATCAGTTTTGGTGTCTGGTCATCACCCTACACTTGGTGTACAAACAAAAGATGTCTCGATGGAATGACTCTGAAAGGTCATGAAAACACCTCACTTCATTATTATCAAGGACTAAAACCTAGAAGTGAAAGAAATGAACAAGATAATGAAAGCATTGAAGTTTTATAAAACAGGTTTACACAGTGTGTATAACCCCTACATGAAATGTTCCCTTTGGTTTCGACATAGGTCTATACCATTATCACACCTAGTCATATAACAACACTGCATAAGGAATTTTTATCCACACACACAATGTGTACCTGAATTTTTCCTCCTGCCCAAGTTCTTCTACATGGTTAAGACAACATGGTTTTATCAAGGGTAACATTATATGGTGTGTTCACCCTAGACATGGTGTGTACTATGATGAAGCTCACATTTTCATATATTTTATACTGTAAATAATTTTTATAATCTCACATAAGTGTTATTGGATGAGTAATTGTCATGTTTTTAGGTTTTAGTGTTATTTTGAGCCCAAATGTGAAAAATGACTACTTTTGGATTTTTGACAGAATTTTACCTCAGGCGTATTTTGGTCATTTAAGGAAAAATAAAATTCCAAATTTTATGATTCAAATTTTGTTAGAATAAGTATTATATGTCCTTCATTTTTGTCTTCTAGACCAGGAGCTGATTCGGTCATCTAAAGGGTTTAAAAATTCATTGAAGTTGGGACTTTTTCCGGGCGGACAGCCTGGACCCACCCAACATAATGGATATTAAACACTTCCTACACATATCTAAATGATGTGTTTCCACTTGAGATATGACGAGGACGTATTTTACCGACTCTACAAGAAATATGTGGAAGTTTGGAAGTCATTAAGGAGTCCATTAAACGACATACATTTGGAGGAACCATCCTGGAATCTTCGTCCAGAAACAGAAACTCAGAATCAAAAATTCATAACTCCTTCATCCGGTTTTCAAATTAGCTGAAATTTTGAGGAGAGACGGAAAAGATTATTATGTAAAACATTAATGAATGGTGGAACGCGTGAAGAAGTCATTAATGGGGGCTAACACGCGTCGAATTTCGGGGGTCGAATTCTGCCTATAAAAGGAGGCCATCACCTCCTCCTCAAAGCATCTCATTCTCCATCCATTCCTTCAAGACACCAAGGAGGAGATATCCACCGAGGGAGGATGGCCAAAAATCTTCCCCATTCCATTTATTTTATTTATTTTAGTTTTAGTTTTAATTTGTAATTTAGATTTCTAATAAAATTCATGCATTGTTTTTATTTTTGTGTCCACCTATCCTCCCTGTTTTCTTTTTCATCTTTTCTCCTTTTCTTATTTTTAATCTTCTCATATTCTCCACCGTGAGCTATTACCCTCAAATATGAGGGGTTAAACCGAGACATGGAACGGGGGAGGTATGTGGAAATTTTAATTATTTTGTTCTTAAATTCCTTTGTTTTATTAAGTTTGTGATGAGTAAGAGTGATGTGAACGGGTGTGGCGATCGTCCACCACGACACTGATCTCAAACTCATTTCTATTATTTTATTAAATATTTTTCCTCCCTTCTACTGGATACAAGCACTTAATACGATGGATTTGTGCCATTCAGTGGTTGAAATGGCATACGATGGAGCCATGTCTTGGAAGATGACACACTCTCGATCGAGGTGTGCCATCAACCTTGATTATCGGAGGAGGTGAAGTTAAGATTGAAAAATGCATTCAAGATTTCACACCAATAAATAAAAGAAAATAATTCATGAATGAGATCTCATAATTGAATTATCAAACTTAATTTAAATACCAACAATGAGAATAATGAATCCCACAAACCAACCCATGAAGGCCAAGTTCTTTCTCAATTAATTGCATTTTGTCCTTGCATATATGTTTTATCATTTATTTTTATTTAATTGTTTTCCATTACTAGATAATATAAAAACTCAAAAAATAAGTAGTTTAGTTAAATTATATTAAGTAAGTAAACGATTGAGAAATCTACTCAAGTGAGACGACCCTTTTCAGCCTCTATGCTGCACTAGAAAAAATTAAATTTCTTTTGCCACACCCTACGACAGGCATGCCTCAAAACTGGCGCCGTTTCCAGCGAGCTTATCAGCTGTTTACTTTAATTTTTCTATTTTTAAATTTTAGATAGATTTAATTATTATTTTTTAAAAAAACAACTGAATGAAAAAACTTTTTTTCATGATCCATTCAAATTCAAATTATTATGCATGGAACAATTCCTCACAGGTGCAGGAGGAAGAAACAGACTATACTGAGGAGGCCCTCCAATGAAGAGCTGATGCACTGATGATAACAGTCAGGCAAGTGGAAAGAGGAATAACAATATGGATCTCATTGGACGATTTGATGGCCATGGTCGATGAACTCCAAGCTGACTTAAAAATATTCAAGGCCAAGAAGGAAGTGCCACTAGTCTTTCCTGATTTCACGGAAGACATCCATGAAGTTGAATCCAAACCTGAGGTGGAGGAGCCCGACTTGCTACCTCCATCGAGTGAAGCTTGACTCCAAGAGTCACATTCATTTGAAGATGATATTAAAGTCGAACCGACTCAGGGAGATGATACAATCTTAAACTCAAACTCTTTTAATTTTATTGAAAATGATTTGATTATCACCCCTAATAGTTTTCAATTTTCAGATTTGGCCATCTCACATTATGCCTTAGAGGATGATGAAGGAAAAGAAATTGCACCTGTTGAGGAACATTTAAAGCTCCCTGAACACACTGAATATTTACTAGGAAGACCACAACAAGGGAAAGGGAATGTTTCACAAGTAGAAACAAATGAAGAAGAGGTTCCCTACTTCATCCAACCCCCGCTATGCAAGTCATACCAAATTGCGAAGGGGGAGGATCTAGTATACTCTTTCTATGGAGTCCTCCTCAACAAGAACAACAATGAATCACAAGCTAGGAAGAGCCACATGTGGTGGTTCAAATCAAAGAAGCTTCATCCACCGACAGATTATGGATAAAAGTTGGTACTGCCCTCTGGAGGTAGTAAAAGATGCCAGGGCCCACTTGGGGAATCATACCAAGATTTATCTTTACATGCTTTCTATAATTTCAAATTCCGTATTAGGAATTAGTCTATCATGTGGCCCCCTCCCTCTTTTCATTTTGAGATTAAATTAAATGATCCTTGTTATTAATTGAGTAATTTTTCTTGTGTAGGATCCTGAATTCAAAAGGAAGCCCCGGGAATTAGAGGAAGAGGACTGAATCATTATTTCAAAAGGGAGTTAAATTTTTACGATTATCATTTAAACATCTTTAATTTTTTTGGTCGAAAACATATTTTGAGCTTTAATGAATATTCTTCTCACTTTTCACACATCAATTGATTTTTAAAGAGTTGAAATTATTTTTGAAATAACTGATTTTAAATGATTTTTGATATGAATTATTTTCCCTTGAAATGGATTTTCAATAATTTAAATGAGTTTGACTGATTTTTGAAATCCATGCCCATGAAACACTGACTAATTTTTTTTTTCCAATCATGTGAACTATTCTAAACCACTTTTACATATTCTTCCTAATACCCACAATTTCTTGAGGGAAACATGAATATTGTGTGAGAACCAGTATTTGTGAATATTCTCTTTCGATGCTTTGGATTTCATGGAATGTATTTGAAATGATTGAGGCATCTCTCTGGCTAGCCACATTTTATCCTGATACCCACCTTTACATTTATTCTCTATAAGGCCTTATATTACATGAATTTACTCATAGGTTTAAGCCACATTACAAGCCAATTTTTCCTCGCCTACCCACACTTTCAGTATTTTTGCATGGATATTTCAAGTTTGAGTGTGGGGGAAGGGACTTTAGTGTGCATTCATTTGGATGTGTATCATTTATGGGTGGGATAAGGTGTATGTCAATACTTTGGGTAGTGGATAACAAGAGAATTGGGCATGTGTCGGCATTTCGTTGTGCTTTATTTGGTTCATCCATTTCTGCTAAAAAAAAGAAAAAAATGGAGATGAGCTTGAATTCCACATTGTACATTCATTTATGACTCATGTCCCTTCCAAAAATCAAGGTAATGAATGGTAATTCATTCATTGTATTCAATTTTTCATCTCATCCTCTATGATAAAAAAGAAAATAATGAAAATAAAAAAATTTAAGTTGTGCCTTTCTAGAGCTTTGAAAAAAAGGAGAACATAAACGATATCATTCATCATAATAACTTCTTGGCTCATGTCCCATATCATTAAAAGGTGATGGGGTTGTTTTTCACATTTACAAGCAGTATTGAGTGAGGAATATCCTGTGTTTTCACTTGAATTAATCATGCATTGTACTTAAAAGTCAAACCTCCTCTTTCTAGCCTAGAACATTTTTTTTAATAATTTTCCCACCAACCCTAATCCACAGAATCATTTGGACCATTAATTAATGACCTCATGATTAAATTCATTTTCATGTTTCATGCTGTGGAGAAATGAGAATTTTCACAAACCTATGGTGATACATGCGATTTTCAAGTATGAGTATAACTATAGATTCAATTTCTCTTGAGTGAAGAGTGACATAAAATTCAATGTGAGGTAGGATGTGATTGGGACATGGATTGATTTATGAGTATGAACAAATTTTAGTGATTGAAATGAAAATAATAGAGAATTATTATTCATATTTGAGACATGATGGAAATCTATTTTGGATAAAATTATTGATATTTTCTCATTTTTGATTGTTGTGTGGAAATTGATTTGGATGTATGATGATTGCCCTGGAGTGAAATGTTTAAGTTTGGGGGAGTGATGAAGCTCACATTTTCATATATTTTATACTGTAAATAATTTTTATAATCCCACAAAAGTGTTATTGTAAGGGTAATTGTCATGATTTTAGGTTTTAATGTTATTTTGAGCCCAAATGTGAAAAACGACTAATTCTGGATTTTTGACAGAATTTTACGTCAGGGGTATTTTGGTCATTTAAGGAAAAATAAAATTCCAAATTTTCTGATTTAAATTTTTTTAGAATTATTAGTTTATTTCCTTCATTTTTGTCTTCTGGACCAGGAGCTCATTCGGTCATCTAAAGGGCTTACAAATTCATTGAAGTTGGGACTTTTTCCGGGCGGACAACGTGGACCCACCCAACATAATGGATATCAAACACTGCCTACAAATATCTAAATGATGTGTTTCCACCTGGGATATGACTATGACATATAGTTCCGACTCTAAAAGAAATTTGGGGATGTTTGGAATTCATTAAGGAGTCCATTAAACGACATACATTTGGAAGAACCATCCTGGAAGCTTCGTCCACAAACAGAAACCGAGAATGAAAAATTCATAACTCCTTCATCCGGTTTTTATATTAGCTGAAATGTTTAGGAGAGACGAACAAGATAATTATAAACAACATTGATTAAGGATGGAAGGCGTGAAGAGGTCATTAATGGGGTCTAAAATGCGTCTACTTTCGGGGGTCGAATTCTGCCTATAAAAGGAGGCCATCATATCCTCCTCAAAGCATCTCATTATCCATCCATTCCTTCAAGGCACCAAGGAGGAGATCTCCACCGAGGGATTCCAGCCACAAATCTTCCCCATTTCATTTATTTTCTTTATTTTAGTTTTAGTTTTTATTTGTAATTTATATTTCTAATAAAATTCATGCATTGTTTTTGTTTTTGTGTCCACCCATCCTCCCTATTGTCTTCTTCATCTTTTCTCCTTTTCTTATTTTATTCTTCTCATATTCTCCACCGTGACCTATTACCCTCAAATATGATGGGTTAACATGAGACTTGGCCCGAGGTAGGTATGTTAAAATTTTAATTATTTTGTTCTTAAATTCCTATGTTTTATTAAGTTTGTGATGAGTAAGAGTGATGTGCATGGGTGTGGCGATCGTCCACCACGACACTGATCTCAAACTCATTTCTATTCTTTTATTAAATATTTTCCCTCCCTTATACTGGATACAAGATCTTCATACGATGGAGTTGAGAAATTCAGTGGTTGAAATGACATACGATGGAGCCCGGTCTTGGAAGATGACACAATCTCGATCGAGGTGTGCCATCAACCTTGATTATAGGAGGAGGTGAAGTTATGATTGAAAAATGCATTCATGATTTCACACCAATAAAAAAAAGAATAGTAATTAATGAATGAGATCTCATAATTGAATTATCAAACTTAATTTAAATACCAACAAGAAAAATGATGAAACCCACAAACCAACCCATAAAGGCCAAGTTCTTTATCAATTAATTGCATTTTGTCCTTACATGTAAGTTTTATCATTTATTTTAATTTAATTGTTTTCCATTACTAGATAATATAAAAACTCAAAAAATATGTAGTTTAGTTAAATAATATTAAGTAATTAAATGATTGAAAAAACTCCTCAAGGGAGACGACCCTTGTCAGCCTCTATGCTGCACTAGGAAAAATTAAATTGCTTTTTCCACGCCCTACGACTGGCGTGCATCATACTACATAAGTTATAACCACTTGTTTCATTAGCCACATGGCTGGAGACAGGATAGACATTACATGGCGTGCAAGAATGGAACATGGCATTTACATCCTATGTTTTTGTAACCTGTTCCGTAGTCACACAGTCAGATACATGGTCCTTACAACATGGCATGTGCAATCCAGACATGGCGTGTTCTACCAAAAGATTCCCATCCTCGTGTCTCTATTCCAAAATCAGTCACATGGTGAAGACTACACAACATGTGCTACTAGAACTTTTCATGTACTTAATAAAAGTTATTCCACCTAGAAAATAAGAACACATGGTGTGTGTTTATAACACCACATTCCATGTTGTTTCGGTTTCCAAACATTAAGCATTTGAAAATTCTATAAAAACCATAAAAACATAAAATTTTGTTAAAGGAATGAAAAATTTTGACCCGTGAGAGCCCACACTCCCAAGAATAAATTTTTTTAATCCTTATTCATATCATAAATTGGAAAAATTTAATTAATGTTGAAACGTGATCCACAAAATTCCTATCCAAGAGGGCCCATAAACCACAAGGACCAATTTTTGGCATCCATCCAAATGAAAATTTCCAATTTCCAACACCCTATCAAAATTGAATGTATTCTGTCATAGAATCTATCATAACAATATGCATATCTAGCACAACATTTATCATAACAGTAGTAAATCAGTAATGAACCATAAATGGCATGACAAGAATGAATGACATGTGTTCTCTAGTAAGTGCCTATATGATTCACGATATGGCATACCCTCAGATCACTGGGTTGCAATAAAAATAGAACCACCGTGATATAATTCATAACATAACAAAACAATTGTGTCACCCAACGGTGAAATAAAATCAACTGTAATTATTGAAAAACAAAAATAAATGGCAATATTTTAGGTTACATTTCTTTTCCATGTACATGGGTTAGATACTCCTAGGAATAGCTTATTACCAAATACATATTTCTTTTTATCCCTATATATAGGCTCCAAACAATAAGACAAAGCAGAAAAGAACCCCTCCTCTGATACCACATTATAACGTCCCAGTTTCAGGTGCCTCCCAAAGGTTCCCCATACCCGGTTGGTCACATGGGCTCAAGCGCATTTCCCTGAACGTCAGAAGCTACCGACAAGTCATGATGGCCTTGGGTGTGATAGTGGAAAAATTATTCCCTCATAGGACGAGTATACCTAGTGGAATAACAATTAGTAAACAACAGAAGAAGAAGTAATACCATAAAATAAATGTAAATAGAAGAAGATAGATAGTATAAAGAACCGTGGCATATATAAATATATAGTACATGTAACATGTTTCTAAGAAAGCATAAAAACAAGTCACAATGCTGGAAATACAATACTAAATCCAAATTATATAAAATAGTAAACTCTAATAGAATCACTAGCCTCATCTTGGTCCCATACTCTCTAGCTCAACAACAATCAACTACCTAATTAAGATGACTGAATTCCCTTATATATTCATGGAAACATATAATATTTTGGGTTAAAAAAGCCTGACCAAAATTTTTTGAGACAAATTCCAATAGGTAATCACCAAAAAATATTTTCCTAGATATTATTGAATATATATATCAGGTAATATGAAGAAATAAATCTATGAACTTGGAATCGCTCAAAAGTAAACAACCTTGATGCTTTCAATTACGTTCATTTTATTTAATAGTCATTATATCCATTGAATAATGTAACCATGGGATCTGGCATAAGATCTGTACCCCCCTGCATAACAATAACAAACAAACATCTCAGAAGACCATCTAAACCAACCAAGGAAGACTGAGTCCATGCTTGTGCTTTGGCCTGGATGAATCATTACAATCATTCAAACATTCACCAGCAAGACTCTGGGAAATTCCACACAGTCAAATCCCTTATGGTTTCACATTTTACCCATTCAGTAATAATAATGAGGCTCTTGGAAATCTCACACAATCTAACCCATTTGGTCCCACATAGCACTAATCCAATACAAACGACCACCCGGTTAGCTCTCACAATCAATACCTCCCTTGGTCTGCATTATAATGACCCCCATGGAATCTCTCGTAGCCAATTCCCTATGGTCCAACATTTTTTTAATAACAACCCTCTAGGTAGCTATCACAGTCTAACACCTATGCTCAATAACCCATGCAAGCTCTCACAGTCAATACCTCCGTTCAATCATAATATCAATTCATAATTAAAAGACACTACTTTGGGAACCTCTCACATTAGATTCCCCTTGGTCATTATTTCATAATGTGAAACACATGCATCTAATATAAAAAAAATTCATCTTTACAACACTAGGCATGGAAACAACGCATCCTAACATGAATTTTAGACCCAATGTCCATAACCAAATCAAACATTGGTAACACTGCCATAATCAAGGTAATAAACCTTATTCATAGTCAATACCCCTTTCTAAAATAAATGAACCATATAAGGAATTAGACCTGGTTAAATTTCCAAATCACTCAATACCCTAAAGAAGGGTATTCCAAACAATGAGAATATATAATACAAAGACAACCAAATAATGGAAGAAACCACTTACCTTGATGTTTTATGATGAACACTCTTGAAACTTTTCCATTGAATCATCATAGAATGACATTGATCTATGAAAAGGTTAAAAAATTTCAACGTTAAATAACCTACGAGAGAGGTTAAATCAGGAACATAGGCTCAAGGAAAAGGGAGAACTCACTGGTGGGAATCCAGCATACCAAACAGAAACTCAATGAGAGCTCAGATAAAAAAACAGGAGTAACTAAAAAAGATTCGGTCGTATGCCACTCTCCTATATGAGAAACATGAAGAAGAAGATACTTCTAGAGATTATAAATGACCCCATTCCAATTAATAAAATGAAAATAAAAATACATGGATTGTTCATTTACTGTACACAACGTTTACTAGACTCAATCGTCCCCTTATTTAGGTGTTCTACCAAGTCACCCACATGGCCATGTACTCAGTCGTTACATGGAAAGTAAACTGATACATGCGTAAATGAAATACATGACATGTACATATAAATGTTATCAACTCTTCCTTTTACCTAAATACAACCTGAAATATATCTCCGTACTTGAAAATATGATCCTTTTTGTTAAAAGGGAGCTATTAGATTCTGAAGTCATAGTTCTATTGGAAGGTGTGGCAGGTGAGGACCCTCCTCCTAGTTGGATGGTATGTGATGATGAAATATTGTGTATCCATGGACCTATTTAGGTTATAGTGCTTATACCTGAGGAGTTGATGTGTGTGTTTGATGCTTAATCTTTTGTTGTGAACATGGGGTCTCCAAGATGTTTCCGGACTTGCGATGTCAGTACTGGTGTCCAGGAATAAAGAGAGAGGCAGCTAGTTTTGTTACTAGGTGTTCCACCTGTCAGCATGTGAAGGTGGAACATCAGCGACCAGCTGGTATTTTACATCAGCTACCAATCTTGGAGTAAAAATGGGATGATGTCATGATGGAATTTGTGATTGGTTTTCTGATTTTTCCTTGAGGTAAAGATTTTGTGTAAATTTTTGTTTAAAGGGTTATAATGGTTGCTCATTTCATGTCGACCAAGGATACCTTCAGTGTTGACGGTCTTGGGAAGTTATACATCTAAGAGGTTGTATAACTTCACGGGGACCCATACACTATCATTCAAGATAGGGACGCCTACATTACATCACATTTTAGGAAGATGTTTTAGAGGGTTTTGGGTGAACATGTGCTTATAAGCATAACATACCACCCTAATACTGATGGCTAGTCAGAGCATGTCATATAGGTGCTAGAGGACATGCAGCGAGCATGCGTCTGGTATATTGGGGGATATTGGGAGATTCACATTCCCCTAGTTCAGTTCACCTATAACAATAGTTATAGGGAAATGATAAATATGGAACCTTATGAGGATTTATACGGTAGGTAATTTCATTCTCCAATGTGCTAGCTAGAGGAATAATTGGTAGCTTTACTAAGACCGTGTCTCGTGTAGGAGACTTCTGAGTAGGTCTAGATGATTCAGAAGAAGATGGATAATGCAAAGTCTCTTCAGAAATCTTACGTAGATCTCCATAGAAGACCTCTAGAGTTTGAGGACAGGGATCTTGTTTTCTTATGTGTTTCACTATGGTCGAGACACAAATGGGTTAGGAGAAATGGTAAATTTTCACCGAGATATGTCGGGATATTCAAGATTTTTGAGAGAGTCAAGTCAGTTTCCTATAGTTTTCAATTAACTCAGAGTTACCTAGACTTTCATGATGTTATCCATGTATATTCACTTCTCCACTATCACTCAAATGCATCTCTCATGTTTTTCAGACCGAGGAGTTTGAGATTTATGTTGATGCCTCCTTTGAGAATCATCTGATTTGTATACTTGATAGAAGAAAAATGATTCTTTGAGACTAGTCAGTTCCTCTAGTATGGGTGTTATGGTAGCACATCCTTTTATAGGACGATACATGGGAGAGGTAGGCCAACGTACGCTCTCAATGTCTAGAGTTATTCTCAGACGAATCTTGATAACCCTTCAGAGAGAAATACAAGGACAAATTGCTATTAGGGGGATGATTGTAAGAACATTATATTTCGTACGAGGTATTGTTCTTTTCCTTTCAGTTTAAACTCCTTTTTATGGACTTATGTGATTTCTTAACTTGATCATGGTTATTTTGGAGGTGTCTGGGGATTGTTTAGACACTAGGACCTTGTTTTTGGAAAACAATGACCTGGCGCCTGGCCTACGCACCGTTAGTCAAAACAGTGTGAGAGGTCTGAAAAGTGAAAGTTTATTAGTAGAGCATTTCCACAAAATTATATTATAGTTAGTCAAACAGTGTGGGGTAACCATGCGAAGTTCCCCTCCTAGGCAGTGAACTGTGCACAGTTTCTACATAGTTTGGGAAACCATGCGGGTAAACTGTTTGATGCTACTGTATTGGTTTTTTATTATAAACCAATTTTTATTTTTAAATTCATTTTTTTCATTTCCCTATGAACAACACCCTCTAGTAGAGCTCCCTTTATGTGCCAAACATAGGCTTTGATCTTGTTCCTCTGTCTAACCTCTGTTTCGATCACCGATCATCCCATCATATCTGTAACGATAAGACATAGATCCCTTTTTAGTTATTAATGGTTCTTCAGAACAATTACTATATTGTTTGGTTCATCTCGTATTCCTAAATATCCAATTCTTATTCTTTTATTCAGATTTATTCCAAAACGGTATGAATATAAAATTAATAATGGATGAGTTTTCTACTACTCAGGTTAGGTAAGTGGTGTATACATTCTTTTAGTTATTCGTTGTTTTTTTGGGCGTTTGGACTTTACACCATCCATCAGACATTCAGATCAGGTCACTTTTTGGAGTGAGTCACTAGTAAAAAAACCTTTTTTTACGTTGCACTTTTTCACGTCGGTTTTTGAGATCCGACCTGAAAATATTTGAAAATCGATTTATCATGTCTGTTATTATATAACTGACGTAAAAATATATTTTTGCTGATTTTTCACATCGGTTATATAAGAACCGACATGAAAAATCCATTTAATCTGATTTTCACATTGGTTATATAATAACCGACGTGAAAAATCAATGTACATCACTTTTCCATGTCGGTTATTTAATGAACGATGTGAATAATCCTTTTCCATGAAAATATATTAAAATTTTCGCTTATTTTTTACGTCTGTTATTATAAAACCGACGTGAAAAATCGATTTTCATGAGATTTTAAGGTCGGTTATTTAATAACCGACGTTAAAAGGTATTTTTCACATCGGTTTTTTAATAATCGACGTGAAAAAAGTTTACAAAAATTTACTTCATTCTCTAGGCTTCAATTTGACAGGTCATAAAGGTCAAACAGTGTTACGGATTAAAAGTTATGGCCTTCAGAAGTTGGCCTTTCCTAAGACATCCTTTAGAGATGATCAAATTATGAAGGCCATAACATTTAATCTGTAACTCCGTTTGAGCTCCGTGACCTGTAAAAATAATGATTAAGAAATGAAATACATTTTTGTAAACATTTCTCACGTCCTTTATTAAATAACCAACGTGAAAAATACCTTTTAACATCAGTTATTATATAACCAACGTGAAAAAGTCATGAAAATAAATTTTTCACGTCAGTTTTATAATAACCAATGTGAAAAAGTGATGAAGAATGATTTTTGAAGTTGGTTTTATAATAATCGATGTGAAAAATAAGCAAAAAAATTAATATCTTTTCAGGTAGGGTATCATAAAACCGACGTGAAAGATAATTTTAATATCTCGCGAATGCAAAATTTCAATTTTTTCCCATCGTGGCATCCAAATATTGAATTTCCACCTAAAATTTTTAATATCTCATTTTCTATTAGCATATCAATTATATTCTTCCATTATACACATATCATAATTTAATGATCATTTATTTCAACCATTATCCTTCCCCCATATTGACTCTTTTAATCTTCAATGTGAATCAATTATTTATTTTTTCTTCCTTCTCGTCATGGTATGTTTAATCATATATCCATGATTTTGAGATTTTAAGATTTGTTTTCCTAATTGATATACCATTTTACGATCATTTAATTCAACTGTAATCATTCCACCAAATCAACATGTTTGATCTTCCACTTGAATCAACGATTTCTTATTTCCGCGACCTCGTCATGGTATTTGTAATTATTTTCCCATGATTTATATTTTCTATGAGTAATTTTCTTAATTCATATACCATTTAACAATTATTAATTTATTATAACGATGGATGATTATTTTTATCATGGTAAAACTGTGAATCCCCATATGGATTCAAAAATTATTTCTAAGATGAAGCTACGATTGGCTCATTCAATCTTTCATCAAAAAAAATATCAAACTTTTGATCTGTAACTCCATTTCAGCTCTATGACCTGTCAAAAGAAATATTAGGAAATTTTCTACAATATGGTAAACAATTTTTATGTTGGTTATTTAATAACCTATGTAAAAAAGATTTTTTTACTAGTGAGTAGCTTTTAATAGCTAGAGTGGGAAATAATGAGGTTGATCGTAGGTTCTGTTTAGGTGTGTTGGCACCTATTTCTCGTTTTGAGGTCACCTAAGGGGTGAATATTATGAAAATATCTTGTTTATTCCTATTTAAACCACCCATGGGGTGTGTTCTTGTGATTTAGAAGTTAGAGGAAGCTCATAAATGCCTTGATTTCTTGAGTATATTGTTTAGGAGATGTACTACCTGCTGGATTAATGAATATCATGTTCTGCCTTAACTATTTTGATAGTTTGACATGTTAAATGAATGATATGGGTGGGTATATCTATATGAAATGACTAATGGCATGTTAAATGGAAAATATGGGAGGATAGGACCATATGTTTGGTAAATGATAAATTGGTTTTCATGAGTGGGTATACTCATGGCTTGTGCTTGTTGATGTGAGTGGGTATACACAGTTGGATATGAATGTTTAATTTTAATGATTGAATTCTTGAATAAATGGATTGATATATTCCACAGACTGCTCACCATGAATATGGAATGTGGTAGTCAATGCCTTGGGTTGACTCTTCCCCTTGGGTCTTGATTCTTTGGGATGCCTTGGGCCTTTCTACCCCATGGATGAGGCTTTCTTGGGCTAGCATAGGACTTTCTATTTCCATGCTCCTAGGACCCCAACCAGTGCGTAAAAAAATTTTTTCTAGGGATTACTAAGGGACTCAATGGGATTCCTTAGACAAGATCCTTGGATCCGGTCCTCTATAGTCTCGATATTTGTCAGTTGGATTCCTTGTTCACCTGACACATTAGATCTAGCCATTTTGGTATACACTTCATTATACGTTAAGGCCATGGGATGTTTGACTTCACTATACAGCACAGTTATGGCTGCATAATACTGATTGATGTATAACGTGGTTGTGTGACTTGCCTATTTAATTGGTCTTTTCTACCTTTTTAGGAGCTGACTCTCTTTTGTACGCAGCCTTGATGGTTGTTTGGTTGTACTTGTAATAGTAGATGTATTCCATGCGTATACACACTTACTTCTTGGTTGTTTAAAATTTATAGTACTTTTTTAGAATTTATGTTGAATCTTTATAGACCTAGGTGGTGGCCTGGGAGATTGTTTATCTCACACCATGTTCGGGCCTCCATGGGGACCCAAACAGATTATATGGTTGGAGGTGATGATAGGGGTAAGCACCCTGGTACATGTTGTTGACTACAGCTTTGGGGTAGGGGAGCATAGGACCAAGCTGAGACTTGCGATGCTAGGATACCTTCTCTTGGTCTTTTATTCTTTTTGGATACTTGTATTTTATTATATTTACATGTACCATTCTGGATGATTTCTAGATACTTGTACCATCTACATCATTTTGTATATGAGACACTTTTGGTGATTTATATGTATTCTTGTCTTGTATTAATTTTAGTTGTATGAAATTTATTTCCCTTCTGCTATTTATTATACATTTTCTTTCCACTGTGATACTCTGGTAATGGGGGCATAGTCTCCCAAA
This sequence comes from Viscum album, assembly GCA_963277665.1. Classification (NCBI taxonomy): domain Eukaryota; kingdom Viridiplantae; phylum Streptophyta; class Magnoliopsida; order Santalales; family Viscaceae; genus Viscum; species Viscum album. The sequence goes on along the minus strand of OY728165.1, from coordinate 1,705,959,584 downwards.
TAACTCACCTAGTACCTCGCTTCTATTCAGCAACCTCTAACATTTAGGGATGTGTGGTTGAGGCCATGTGTCCAACCAGGCTCAGGGTAGGGCTTCTAGCGGCATTCTGGTATGGGACATTACATTCATCAAATGAGACAACTAATGCATCGAGGGGCTATCACTAAATGGGACCCAGATGTGTTATCTTTTCAAATCATTACTCCTACGTCTAATAATTGATATAATTAATGAATGATTATCTTTATCGTGAAATATCCATATTGATTAAAATATAATAATTTTTCCTTATTTCCCCAATTAATGAAATAACTATCAAAGTGAACATTATTTGTAAAAATGGTATGTGGTTATGAAAATAATAATATCCATGATAAATAATATGTATGTTGATGGTAAATTTAATGTTAAATGCTCACTGGAAAGTGAATAACTCAATGGTAAGTCAATGACTAACAAAATTATTCTAGAAGGTTACTGTCAATATTATCCTTAGTAAAAATAAGCATAAACCTTCCAGAGGAATAATAAGGATGGTATAAATAACAGATATACCCTTTAATGTTATAACAAGGGTTTTTGTTATTGATGAATAGAAATTTAATAAATAGATCTTTGAGAAAATTCACGAGGAAAATATCAATTTCAGTTGGATTTTTTTTAAAAAAATACATTAATTTTATAATCAATTTTAAAAAATTTATCATTAAAAATTTCTTTGTAAAATTTTAAAGGAAGCATCATGGAAATGATAATGGGTATTTCTATACTAGGTCAAAACAATATTCCTTTTTCATTGTAAAAATGTTTGGAAAAGTTAATTGTTCAGAAAGAAACATAGGGATTCCTTTTCAATTTTTTTAATTACAAAATAAATTGGATTAAAATTTATTCTAATAAATAATTTATAAAATATTAAATAAAAATTAAATAATGTAATTTTATAATACATGGTTTTGATAGAAAATGGATTTCCTACTAAAAAGAGACATGCTGTTTTATTTTATTAGTTCATTTTATCAACATTATTAAGTAACAAAAAAATTAAATTGGTACTATCACATTAAAAATGTAATTAATAACCAATTTCGAAGAAATTTAATTTTTATATTGATCAATGATCATAAAATTTATTTAAATAGAAATTCAATTATAAAAAATTCTCTATTAGAATGAGATTGTGAAATAACCCACCCAAATGATTATAAAGTTGTTATAGGAATTTATCAAAGAATATATTCTGTGGATCAACTATAAATCCAAATAAAACAAGTGTAAAAAATAAAATATATATTCAATTTCATTATAAACATAATCATACAATATTCACAACAATGAAAAAGTAATATAAATCAATGAAAAGGAATTGAGCTATGAAATATCTTTACATTTTGGTTCCTTTATGTTCGAATCCCATTAGATAATATAATTCAAATTGAAACTCAAATTAGAAAGAAAAATTGCATATTTAGGATAGTAAAATTAAAAAGGGCCTTATACACATAATATAAAATAAAAAAGGTTCATAACATTACAATATGCCTCCAGGAAATGAAATTGAGATGGAATCCCTTACCTTATGCTCCCTCTTAGATGAATGACATGTAACCTCCAGTATAATTTTTTTAATAATGTTATTAAATTATTAAATAATCGTATTAATATTCATAAATTAAAAAATGTTGCTTTTATAACATCTTATTAGCCATTTTTTAATAAGCATTCATTTTTTTGATTATTTTGTCATCAATTGCCTTGTTCTTCGAGTATGTTTTGTTAATAAAGGTTTTGTTCCTCCTACTTATTTCATGATCACATCATCTACATAATTTAAAACATGATTTCTAAATCATATATATTAATTATATTAATATTTAGTGTAATAAATAAAATTTATAAATAGGAAATGATATGCACCATTCATGGAGATGGTAGGTCATATATACAGATGAACACTACATCCATTTTCATTTCATGTTGAAGGAAATGAAATAAAATGATATTTATTTACACTATCATACTAGTATAAATTTTTTCCCTATATATTAAATGTTTTATTAAAACTATCCTTAAAAAATTCCATGTATAATGATAATGAATAATATCACTTTGTGAAGTGGTAGTTCATAGTTAACACGACTTACATTACCATATTCCCACAAAATAGAAAGAAAAAAGGTATGAGTTATAAAATAATTGCACAATCAAAAATAAATTATAAATATAATATATATCATATATAAACTATAAATTTGTCATTAATACCAACAAAAAAATTGTTAATGGAAGAATGAATGGCAGTAGTTCGCAAGGTGAGAGTTTTTCATACACACAAATAATGATTTCGTAAACCATTTGATGCCATTATATGAAAATTTATGTAGTAAAAATAAAATAACCAAATATATTAATATTTAAGATTCTTAGGGTATTATATAATAATGATATAAATCAAATTTAAATATGTTGACAAGAAAATAATATAAAAACTATTCAAGAAAAATATTAACTCTTCTTTAGGTATCCTCCTTATGTTTAAACTAATTTCTTACTATGATGGATTTGATAAAAATATAAAGATTATAGGATTTTTAATGGAATTATTATTGTTATTTATTAGGTAATATCTCGGCTAATGTGGTTTTAGAGGTGTGGAAAAATGGGAATGGGGGTGTCTATCTATAAGTGAGGGAGAGAAAACACTTGGCATTTTTGAATGATGATAAGTGTATCCACCTTTTTAACTAAAAAGTGGATTCATAAATACAATAAAAATTATATAATATATTTTTAATGTTCTAAATAGGGCCATAAAATGTGTATTGGTACAGTTGAGGGTCATTTTTACACCTTATACACTATTTTTTACCACTATGTAAACTAGTTTTTACCATATTAACTATAATTAATTTTAACAACTTTCAATACTATTTTTGGTAAAACTTTAAGATTAAAATATTTTAAATTGTAAATTATTATTATCAAATAATTTAAATTAATTTTTCCAAATTCACATGCTAGACATGGAATAATGTAATATAAAAGTATTCTTAAAAATGGGATGAGAAAGCGATTTTTAAAGTGGAAGTGTTCAAAATATTATTGTCCTTTTATATCTAAATAATCTCTAAAAATTATTAAAATTAAATTAATTATATTTATATATGTATAATTGATCTAATTTTTGTTTTAAATCAATTTAAATTACAATTTAACATCATAAAATATTTAGATGAAATGATTGTTTTCAATTAAAATTATTTATTTTTCACTATTCATCAAAAATTGAAGACTCAAAAAATACCGAAAATCACCGTAATTATAATTTTACATTTAAATTTAAAAAAATGTTTCTATTAATATAAAAAATTTATAATAGTGTCAAAATTTATTTTTCGAGACATGTGTGCCAATAAAAGGTGACAAAACTACCTTAAGAAAAATACATCTTTGTATGCCTACAAATGGATTTGATCTTATATTATGCCTATGAAATATATTGGATGAATGTAAAATTAAATTATTGAATATAAAATAAATAAAATTCATTAATATCATTCACTAATTTTATATAATTTAATTTTACTAGATAATATTCCTTTGTCACATAAACATAATTTTTTTAAATATTTTCATTATATTAAATTTGGTTTAATATTAAATTATAAATAATTAGTCACCAATGAATTCAACGTAATTTTTAATAATATATGTTATCATATTTATAATATCCAATTTATTTCTAGTAGGTAATTTTAATTTAAAATAGTAATATTCATAGTATATTTTTTTTATAAAACATGATCTCGTATATGACACAGGCTAACAAAGGGACTCATTACTGCATGCAACACAAGATGACTGAGTGTTGTTTTAATTTAAATCTACAGAATAGATTGAATTCATTTATAATATTAAATATATCATAATGTATTTCTATGTTTTATTCCTTTCTAAAGTTGTATTTTTGTCATACATGATATTGAAAAAAGTTTATTCTTTTAGAACTTTTTGGGTGTTTCACCATGACTCTACTATAGTCCCACTTCCCATGAGGTTATTTATTAATTTTTAATAAACATGGTTAAAATGATATCGAAATATGATATATCCTGGTTTATAGCTAATCTCACCCTCACTAATTTGATTTCAAGACATAAAATTTGACACAACTTTTATTTTATTCGAATTTTCTCCCATTTATCTCCATGTATGGGATGAATTTAGAAAACTAATAATTTAGGATCATTTATGGTAAATGATATGAAATTTTTATTCTAAAAATTATTAACATAAATTAGTTTATAGATAGATAGAAAGAGGTAGTATCCCAAAGTATTTAAATTATTCTAGTCCAAAATCAGAATGTATTATTTTTTATTATCAATATATTTGAATATTTATATATCATCTTTGAATACTTATATAGCATATCCTTTACTGGGTAATGTTTTTAAAATTCTAATATTGTTACACTTTACTCTTCATATTTGTATGATGTTCATAATCAATTTGTATTGATAGGTTTATCTATTCTTTCTAACTCAAGAATAAAATAAATATGAAAAACAAATTTGAATTACACGATTTCACCCCTAACCACTAATAATGTTTGGGGAAATATATTTTTAACAGATACCCACTCTAGGATCATTATTATATCCAAATTCATATTGATGACATCATTCACATGCACCAAGTATGTCAAAAAAATCATTATTTTTGTGTTCAACTAAGAAATGAACCAATAATAAGTAATTTATAAACACATTAAATAATATATTACTTATTTTTAAATTCACCAAGACCCACTTACTTTCCAAAAAACATTTTCTAAAATAAACAAGCACTAAAATTTCATTTGAACCTATATATCTTGTATGGTTATAATTCCCAAGAGAAATTCCTCACATTCAATGATAGTATTATCTATCATTTGACACATGAATATCTACATGAATAAAAAATTTCATAACCATTTATAATCATTAATTGGTTTCAACTAAACATAGTCATGAGTTTAAATTCTTGAATTATACGTGGTCCTCATAAACCCTTGGTTTCTAACACCTCAAACCACATGTTATCACTTTTAATCCCTATATGATCCCCCATTTCATATATTCTACTATATTTTCCAAATTATATATTATTATAATATTTAACTCCCAAACCCTTTATCATTATAAATACATCATATCCCACCCAATCCCATAGTTATTATGTACCTGATGATACCCCCATGCATAATAATTCATTGATTCCCACTAAAATTCCAATTCTTGCCTCTATATGGTATGAGAATCAATAGATTCATCTATTATAGAAAATTCTCACATTCCATTATATTTTTTATCAACATCCAACCAACATCCCTCATTTATATTAAAATATATATCCTGACTAACTAATGACTATGCTCACAATCACCTATTTGATATGAGGTTATATTATTCCCCATAATATATATTTCATAAAAATTCCCACCCACATATCCCCTTAGTAGGAGATAATATTCTAAAAAAATCATAAAATTGTACTTATCTATCATTTTCTCATATTAAATTTTATTCAAAATCATATGATTTCCCTTGTACTACTAATGAGAAAAATTCCATTTTGATATAATATCATGGGTTTTGGATTATTGTGTTTGTTGGTAAAGTTGGTTTAGAAAGTTAGTTTCAAATTTGTAGTATGGTTGTTGAAAATTTATGATTAAAATTAAATTAGATGGTTTATACATAGTAAAATTTAATAATAATACATCTCAAATATACATAAGGTGTTTAAAATGATGTGTAAGAAAATTTCTAAAAAGGATGAATTTCAACACAACTGAAATTTTGTGCAAACATGTATAATGTTTTATGAATGATGTGTTCTGAACCAACCTAATTTAAATTTGGTAATGGAACTAATTTGAAGAAATTTATGTGATATCATTAAAATTCAATTTTAGAGAACATGTGAAAGTTTCATGAAAATGGAGAGTTCGGTACGAAAATAAATGATATAAGACAAAAAAATTTTATTCATAGAGAGAATATATAAAAATGATGAATATTGATAAAATTTATGAAAAGGTGTAATTATGTTAACATGAATTCTTGAGTTGTGTGAATGGTAATTGGAGAGAATATAAGATTTGAAAACATTAATAAATGGAAATAAAATAGCTTTCCCCACAAATCATTAGTGAGAAATAGTTAAATAAGTTTTTGAGGGTTTATTTTGGCATCAGAATTATGTGAAAGTACTTCATGTATGAATTAGTTATGTGAAAATAAGTATTATGATAATAGTAATTGTGCACATTATAAAATGTGGGTTTCTTATGCTATTTTAAATCATTGATAAATTTTGGAGTATTGATAATGATTAAATGTTTCTCAAAATATAGAATGTTGTGTGAAAATTATGAAAGTGTTCTGTGATTATAATAATTCCACAATCAATGTGATAATTGACTATAAATTTTTTGTTAAGTTGGTGTTAATTGGATAGATCAATAAAATATATTAATAACAAACCAATTGTTGTGTGGAAACATTTTTTTAAGAAATTAAAGAATATATATTGATGGAACAATGAGTACACAACTTAAGATAGATTAGTGAGCATTCAAAAAAATATTTATAGTTAATATTTAAGGTTAGTTATACCTCTCCAAAAATTATAACAATAGTTTTTTATAGTGGATGTTGTAAAAGTGTCACAGTGTCTTTTTATACTCCGTTTATTATCCCATTTAGGGTAAAATATTTAAAATTATTTTTCCTCAAGTTTGTTTTCATTTGAGTTCATACATTTGTATGTGAATGAGATATGATCGTGTTTTTTAATGATAAATTAAGATCCAAATAGGGATGTGTTTTAAACATCCATACATTAATTAAATCCACTCTCCCAACAAGTGTATTTAACCCAGTGGGGTAAATAATTTCAATCAGTTTTATATGTTAAATTGTATGAATATCCCTTAGGGGAATCTTAGGATGAAATCAATGACAAATGAATTCCAATCACTAAAGGAAAAAATTTCCAAATATATGAGAAAAAAATAAAACACTATTTATAATATTTATTCATGCCTATATATATATATAAAATCTATAAATATAACCTCAATATTTATGAATAATTGTTTTTTATTAAAAAAGAGAAAAGATAACCAGACGTTTCTTCCCTATGAATCAATCATTTATGTGAAATTTTATCAAAAAAAATATACCTGTATGTAATGTCAACTAATTCATGTCATGAATTGTGGTAAAAGATGATAAATATCTAAGAAGGTTATTCAATATTATATGATAAAAAATAACATTATCGATGGAATATGTATAGGTAACTGAGGTTAAACCCATTTAAATAAGTAATGTTTTATATGATCTGTTCACTATTAGTTTTGTGAACAATCATATTATCAAAGAAACCCTCAATGACTAGATGATTATCATGGTCACCATGAGGATATTTAGACCCTACTTCAATCCAAAATTATCTAAATTTATTCATAAATAACCAAAGTATCTCATAATGGATTGTTTTTATAGTACTCTTGTCTCATAATTGATATGAAATGATGATAATAAAGATATAGGAAAAGGGAATCCTATGGATGTGGAATTAAAGTTCATGAATATTCTCCCCATGGAAGATGGAAAAAAAATTATTGAATGATTTCATGTCATTAATTTCACTAGATCATAAAAAAAGAAAACATGAATGTTTAAAGTAATACATTGAATCACAAGATTTCAATTTTTAAAGGCTTAGAAACATTTATAAAATTCCCCCATGATGTTTCAAGAATATGGTGTGGATGATGACATTCCCATGAAGACACATTAAGAAAAACTGGATAAAATAAGTATAATGAAAAAATTTCATAGATCAAGAACACAAATTCAAAAGAAAATTACATTTTAAAATAAATTAAGGTAGAAGAAATTGTATATTTTAAAGACCATATTGAAAATTCTATGGTGACAAATGCTAGAAGTTCCCAAAAAAGGGAAGATATCAATGATGACAAAGGATATGTGGAAGGTATAATTTATCTCTAGGTTGAATAAGATGTTATGTTTGAAGAGATAGTTTTTTGGAGATAGAAAAATAATTGTCACAGTATATCAATTATTTGAATAATCTCAATATGAATTATTAAAATGAAGTGAATCCTTATATTAAAGAATAAATTGGAAACCTTAAATATAAAATCATAAAAACAAAGAGAGGCCATTGATTATATAAATAATGATGAATAATGGGATTTTATTAGTGATGGTTTGAATAATATAGTTAATAAATGGGAAAATATTATTAAAGATCATGTTGTGGAAGTTTTTGGCTTGTGATGAAAAATTTATAAAACGTAATGTGATATAACTCCCAACATGTCTCTATGAAATCATATCACATCAGTGATAGAAATAGTGAATGTAGGGAATGAAGGTCTAGAAAAATAGACCAAGACCCACCAGTATAATAAAAAGTCATATATGAATAAAAATGATAGTATCATTATTGATCATAAATAAGATGTTATGGTGAAATATTATAAACCACAAGAATATAATATGATATTGACGAATGAGTTTGGTAGAACTCAAAATCTTAACATTCATAGAACCTAATGGAATATCGGTGTTGTCACAGTGAAACAAAATAAAGAACAATTTTTTACATTATTGCTAGGAAAATATGGGACATTCTCAAAAATTTTGTTCCATATATAAGAGGTAAACAAGGGAAATGGAGCATCAATGGTAGATGAGAATAAATAATTTTTCAATTGATACTTTAGATTGTCAATTATTTGTGTGTATTATTTCAACATATGGCTAAGTATAACTCAAAAAAAATGTTGGAGAATATTCCAATCAAGACTGAATGTGGTCATACGTATCATCACCAAAAATCATTAGTTGAGATAAAAATGAAAAATTAATTTCAAACATTACAATTTGTTGTTCATTTAATCTAAAATGAAAATTTTAAAGTATATGAATCAAAAATGGGTGTGAAACTAGGGAAATTTATCTAAAATAGAAGACTTTATAAGAAAGTGTTTAAAGATATTTCTTTTATATCATCAAATAAAAAATGGTTTGTGGATCCTTAATAGTGGACTCATATCCCATATAATGATAAATAAGTTAATAGTGACACAAGCCAATTTTAGTAATGAATGTGTCGTCATATTTATAAATTACTAGATAATAAATATTATTATCTTAGGGAAAACCATGGTTTAGGAAAATATATTAGTTGTGTAGATGTATGGGTCATTGATGGTCTTAGTCAAAAATTTCTATTATTTATTCAATTGTGTGTAAATTGGAATACAATAAGATTTAAAAAATTATATGTTTATCATCATGGGAAAATATATAACAATGGTGATGAAGGGGAAGAATATAAAGAGGAATTTTTATATGGATATTGTAGAATAATATTTGTGGATTTTATCAAAGTAAGTAGAAAAAAAAGAGTGGGATTACAAACAAGGCCATTTCACCAGATCGTATTTTAAATAACTAGTTAAAATTTATTGATGTTTAGTTATCAAATTTTATCATTTGTTCATTGACACATGGGTGATTATTTCTAGAACAAAAATAATACACAAAATATTTATACAGAAAAAAATATAATTCAACATAATTTCTATAATTGGTTAATGTTGATTTCTGTTTAATTATATAACCAATTAGAATTCATGGGAAAATATATTACATTAATTTCAATAATGATTACAGTAGGATCTCATGGATAATGGAAATCACTAAAAAGTGTGGGTTTTTATGTTTCAAATCACAATATCATATTGAGGATGAAAATATATTTTGATATAAAATTTGAATGTTTCGAACCAATAATGGTATAGAATTAACAAACATCCTAGTGGAGGATTATCTACAGAATCATAGGATAAAGAAAAATAATCAATAGTGAAGAATACATAACATAATTGTGATGATTAGTAGAGAAACAAGGTTATAAAAATATTGATTGAATATTTATTATTATAAATTGTCTACTTGAGATGTTTTGGAATGAATAGATACAAACATTCACGTACATTTATAATAAATAATTTTTTTTTGAATGGTAGGGAAAAATTCATATGAATTATGGAATATAAAAATAATAACATTGAATTTTTTTTCAATATTCTAATGTAAGAGTTTAATTCTAAAAAATAACTAAATAGGTTGTTTGAATCATAGGGATATATGAGGATATTTTTAAAAAAAATATGAAAACTAAGAATATAAATTCTATAATAAGTATCCTGTAATTTTTTTATGATAAATAATGTTCATGAGTTGCAGAATGAGTAGAATAAATTGATAAGTATTAAAAATATTGATGGGAACATAAACTAAGAGTTTCGAATATCATGGGTGGTGAATGTTCCCAAAAAAGATTCAAAAGAACGAATTCTTGATGAAAAAGATAGATATAGAATTTTATCTTTACCAAAGAATGAAAAATGATCTTAAATTGATAGGGATATTATCATCAATGATAATATAGTTCCAGTATATATTTGGATAATGATATCTCTACAATGATTTCCTTTCCTATCACTGGTAAAGTGAAAAACAACCCAAGAAGCAACAAAAGATGATAATTGGTTTCATTAAATAAATGAAGAGACTAACTAAATAAATAATAATAATGAAAAATGATTAAATAGTTTGATACATTCATAAAATAAAATAATTGGGACTGAATAGGGGTTCAATAAAAAATAAGGATGGAATAGTGATTTGAATCAAATAATGAATTATGTGAAAAGTATAATCTAATATTGCAGTCATGGATATTGGTAATTCATTTTAACTCGTGAAATAGATGGATAAAATTAATATGTTTTTAGTAATGAAATTTAAAAGGAAGTTTGACGTATTAAAATTGAGATTGTGTCAACATTTCATAATGTTGTTCTTGATGAAGAGGTGTGCACTGAATGTTCAGATGGATTTATTATTCATGAATATGAGAAAACAATTTTACAATAATATTTGTGTATAACGATTAAATAATTTGTAGATAATAAAAAAACCTTACTGAAGATAATTTTTAGATTTCATGAATTTTGATATTTCAAGGGAGATAATTAGAGAATAGGTGTTTTTCCTTGGTTCATATTTCATACACAAAAGGCATGGTAATTTTATTTCATAATCTAAATATTCCATGGATGTTATGGTATGATATGTAATAGAGGATTAGAAGGATATAAAAAATATTGTGCCACCCAAATGAAACAGTAAATAGGGTGATGAAGTTACTGTGTTCAATATCACATAATACTATCAGATCATTAGAAATAAATTTTAAATAATATAAACAGAACCTTAAATTTTATTATCTACAAGTTATGTGGAAATGTATTAATTAAATCAGAAGGAAATACCAATTCATGGAATGAAAATAATAATATAATAATAATCAATTTCATGGTGTATTTTGGTTTATGGTTCATAAAACAATTTCGTAAGATATTATATGATATGCAATCATAGACTAGGCTAGTTTAGTGGATGATATAAATTCAATATTAGGATGTGTATTCTATCATTATGGACTATGAATTTTATATATTTGTATGAAATAATACTTCATTTCCATAACTTCTGTATAAGATGAAACTATTTAGGAAACTCAACACATCACAAAGTAACATTGGATGAAATAGAAGATTGATGTCCTAGGAATCAATCTGAAGAAACATTTTTATAAGAAATTATGATATTTCAATTATTAAATTTCATATAAAAAATTGATTCCATCAATTGAGGATATAGAACATTAAAATAAATATCATTTTATCATGGATAAATTGGAACGTATGTTAGTTAATTTGTAGTATCTTCCTACCTAAAATCATTTCATAAAAAATTTTGCAATGTCCATATGAAAGGAAACTTTCGAAAGACATCAGTTAGATCTTTGTGTCAAGTTAAACGTCCATCCTAATGTGGTGAGGATTTTGAAACCCCAGTACCTGATATATGTGGATAATTTCTATATGTGTTAAAATTACTTCTTTTCCTATTTTACACTATAAAGGATTTACACTTGATATTGTTTACCAAGGTGTATAAATATGTAAAATGACTGAGGGAATAGATTTCTCAACGAATTTTTAATGGAGTGTAATGTGATTAATGGGGGAAAATAATATATATATGATGAATATAGGTGAGAAAGGATATTGAGGGAGTGTTAAATTTACTACTTCTAAATATATTCATTCAATGAATGAATTTCATGAAATGAGTATACTTTGGGTTTTTGATGATATAAGTTATGATCTTTGGATGAAAAATTAGTCTTCCCTATAGATCACATAGTATAAAAAATTACATCATTTGGTATCCAAATTCAAAAATGGAATGGTTCATTCAAGAAATTAACATGAAACATTTCTTTCTCAGGCAGTGTATGGATCAGGTGGGTTTGGAGTTCATGTTCAGTAATCGTTGGATGCTAACTAGAGTCACATGAAGCGAATGGTGTTAGATAATTTTGGTGATAATGTTTATATCAATAAAAGGGTTAATGATGAATCAATATTTGATGAACTGTCTTAAACCTCAAAGGGGGTAATTTTTTTAGAAAAATCCATCACAATTTCATATATCAGTTTTGGGATGTTTGGGATTATTAAAAAATCAGTAGAAAAATACACTTATAATTTTGCAACATGGTTGTTTAAAGAGTATATTGACACTGATAAAGATGTTTTAGACCATTAAATTTTTATAAATAAGGGTATTTGAATATTTTGGAGGTGATTAGAATGTTTCTTAACAAAAACCTATGAAATTACAGATTTTCTGAAAGTGATAAGTTACACAAATAAGTGGATATTTTTTCAAAATAATTGAATTAAGGCCACATATTTGACATTTTTCAAATTCAAGAATTTTATGAAAATTTGGTTATTTCAAAAAAGTAAAATTTGAGTGAACATATGTGAAGTGGTAAATGTTTTATGAGTTCCATGTTGAAGTATATGAAAATGTTGACAAATTTTTTGGGTGTGCAGATAAGTTTTATAATTGAGGACTATTGTTGAATGTTACATGAAGGTGTATTTTACTAAACAATAAGTTATATATTCTATGAATGGTTGGTGGTAAGAGAGAAATATATGACAATTTTAAACATTGAAAAAAAATAATTCACTACCTCATATATTTGGATTGAAAAATAATAAAATAATATTTTAAGGCTCTATTTTCATGTACAACATAAGGCAATTCAATTCATTCATGAAATATATAATCAAATATTATTTGTGTGAGAAAGGATCATATTTCCAGATTATCATGTATGTTCTCAAAATTATTTACTGCTTTATGTTTGTTGTGAGTCTTGTGAAAGATTCAATGATTTAGGATTGTATAGAAGGTGTGTAAATGGAGTGGATGTTTTTTGTCAATGAAAAATTCTGGAAACCTGTGGTAAAGTATCTAAAAAATTATATGGTAAATTAGAATTCACAATTTTATTAATGAAGAGATTCATAACACTCCATCATTTTGTAAAAAATATTTACTAAATAAATCAAATAATACTTCTAAAGGAACATTTTTTTACAGATTAATAGAGAGTGTAATGCGCTTATAACTAATGATTGGTAGTGAACTAGGAGGTGAAATGATTTCACTCCAAGAATTTTAACTATAGTTTGATATGGTGGATTTAGGTAATTTGGAACATTAACATTGTATTATAATTATATTTGAATGATTAGTGAGAAACTTATAAAATTTTTGTATCACGTTAATGATTTCATTTCAATTCATATATGACCACGGGAAGGGGGGAGAATTCTCATGTTCTTAATGATTAAAAAATATATAATAGGTGGAGTATATTAATATATCCTTCCATGATTATAATAAATCATAGGGTATTTAACTAATTGGTCCTGCCCACTAACCTAATTCAAAAGTCAACCCATACCATCATAATTCATATACCATTTATACATGGCTAACAAACCAAATTAGTTGTTCAAAAATTTAATGAATGAAAACCACTTTTAATAAAAAAAATATTACTATGTCTTTATTCATGTGTATAGCAAAACGAATTTAAATTCGTATATATTTTACATGATCACATATCACATGTGTGTTGTTTATATTACATGGAACTTTTACCCTTTATATCTTTAGTGGAATCCTTATTCATAGACTAAAAATATCTCAGGTATCCTCGCTAATTATAAACAAACAATAGAAAAAACATAATGTATCCCAACTATTATATGAATAGAAATGACTCCTTTTATCCCCTGTCATATATAATCTTATCTACTATATCCCACATAATCAATGCATCAAATACTAAAAATATGTCAAATATCAGGACTAAATTACTTAGGAGTTATCCTCACATAACATATGTCTATCGATTATTAACACGATAATTTTGGATATATCTCATCCACATTAGGTATCCCAATATGAAAATAAGTATTAGATCAAATTTTGGTAATTAAATGATAATGTTGTAAGTATTTTTAAAGGTTTTTAAAACTTATAAAAATAGAGTTGAATGGGTAAATTTTGATTTTATGGATTTTTTGAGATTTTTTTGAAGATTTATATACCTTAAAAAATAGTTTAGTGGAATAGGTAAAAGTCATTAAATTATTTTAATTAGAACATATTATTTTTTATTGGTGAATTATTTTGGAGGATGAATGAAATATTTCTCCATGAAGTAAATATATTACCCTAAATATTATTTCATATAATCTATAATATTGAATATTTTTTTCAAAATTTTGAATTATGTAAGTTGTATTACACTAGAATTTAATGTTATAATAAAATTTTTGTTCAAGATGGTGATTGTGGTAACTTGGAAAAAAGCCAAAATCTTATATAAATATATAATTGGTTTTAAATCTCATCATAATTTAATGTATTTATATATAAAGAAAAAAATTAAAATACTGTGCTGGGAAATTTTTTTTGGATCAGATGTCACACTAGAACCAAACTACAGTATTTTAATAATATTATAACACTAAACAATAGTGATATTAAATTTTACATAATTCATTTTTTGAGAGAATAAAATAAATTTTAATAAAAATGATATAATCCACTTAAATTTATTAATAAATTGTGTTTTTATGGTAATATATGGTAATTATCTATAATTACATTATAACAAAGTTCATTACACCTTTATTTTTTAGATAATAACATATTAAACACGTTTTATTTTTTTAAAATATATAGAGATTTTCTTCGTTAATGGGAGATTTAAATCAAACAAAAATTATGTTGAAATGAAAAATTATGTATTTATAGTCACCATAACATATTTATTATTTTTAATGAATATTTAAAATTTATCATTGAAGATTTAATTAATAATGAAGAAATAATGAGTTGGAAAATATAATATAAATGATGTAACATTATTAATACTGAATTTTGAGGAGTTTAGTATGAGATGACCAGAAAACAAGATAGTAATTGAAGATGAAAATATAACCAAAAAGACATGGTTATTTGGAATGGATTTTTTATTTTTATATAATTATTCTTATTGAGTTATATATTTTAAATTAAATGTGGTTTGTATTATTTGTATTTATATATGAATGAAGTTAGTGGAGAAGTATAATGTGAGAGTGTCACATATAATTTATAGTGAGATAAAACTATTTTTTTAATCATGATATTGAATTAGTTATTTGTTATTATATTGATACAGCATTAGTGTACTCACCAAGGACACAACCCATTCTTGGTGAATAATTAAACTCCTTTTATGGTTGAAAAATACATTTATATGTAGATGCTGAAAATAATTCATTTGAATAAATTGGTTTAAGGATTCTTGAAAACAGGAAAAAAATATCTCTATAAAGAAATAATGTGAATAAACCTAATTTATCCCTTCATCGTAGAGTTTTTGGGGACTTATGGTTGCAAAAATTACCCCCATAATTTCCATCATCACCTTTATGTACAAATACATGAAATTAGATTCAAGTGATGCAAATCATATATGTTATCATTATAATTTTAATTTTAGAAATGTTTCAATAATAATTTTCTCATGAAAACATTAAATAAATTTTTATGATATTTCAATTAACCACTACTGATATCTTTTTTAAAAACTATTTTCCCAGTCACATACAAGAAGGAAAATGTCATGTCAACTAATATAACAAATATGATGTGTGTATGATCACATGATTTATTCCTTATCTAAGAGTAAGATAATAAAATATATATAGAGAGTATCATAATTGTATGATAAATATATGGACAACAACATCAAAAAAAACGAACACAATCATAAATGCTTATTAATTTTCATGAAATATCACATTTATGCACAAATACATGAAATTGGATTCAAGTGATGAAAGTCATATATGTATTCATTATAATGTTCATTTTAGAATTTTTTCACTAATAATTGTTTCATGAAAACATTAAATATTGTTTTATGATATTTCAATTAACCACTACTGATATCTTTTTTAATAACTATTTTCTTAATCACATACAAGAAAGAAAATGTCATGTCAACTAATATGAAAAATATGATGTGTGTATGATCACCTGATTTCTTCTTTATCTAAGAGTAATATTGGTTGTGCCCAAATTTACCCTACAGGTATGCGGTCGTTGTAGTACAGGTATGGGTCGAATCCACGGGGACCGAAGAAGAAACCGAGAGACACTTTGATTTTGGAAGGATTTGGCTATTGAGTGGCCAACTATTTGGATTGATTTGATTTTAATAAATACTGATTAAATTTAAAGAAAATAAATTAAAACATACAATCACTTAGTCTAAAACAATTAATGGAGATGGGTTGATACTAAGTTGTTACTAGGGTAAGATTGGATGCATTTATTTTCTTATAACATTCGTTTCACTAATTCATGATGTATCCAAAAAATGATATAATTCCTCAACATCATTCACCAATTTAATCCCTACACCATTCCAAGACTAATCACCAATGAACTTTTAGGATCAATTTAATTATCACTCTAAGGAATTGGATCGCACTAGCACTCAAAATGTGTCATTGTTAAAGTTGGCGAAGACGAAGAAGAAAATAAATCATCAAATGGAAATCTTAAAGTAATGAAATGATTAAAGAAATTAAGATCATAAAATAACATCCAATCTTCACCATGAAACTCCCTAGGACCATTAGCCATCTATTGATTCTATGATCTCAAAGGAAGCGGAAAGCAGACTCACAGGGGCAGAATTGAAGAAGCAAAAATAACAACAACAACAATGATCACTCCACCATTGTGTGAATAAATTCATAAATGCTGGTATGAATAAATTCAAAACTTAAAGAAACAGTATAAAAGTGATAATAAGAAAAAAATAAAAAGAGTAAATGAAGAACTTTTATTAAGAACTAATTTGATTCAAACAACTTACATGAGAATGAAGAGCAATTACAACATCAAATGGACAACATAACATTATAATGAAACAAAGCACCCAAGATCCAAAAATCCCCCACCAATACTGCCTTAAATAGGAAAAATGAAGCCTTTGATGAGCCCCCAAAATCCCTTGTGCCTTTAATTAATTGTGTTGGGGAAAGGTTGGTGGAACATTAATGTGGAGCGACTTTTCCACTTCTTGCCCTAAAGTTGCAGCCAGTTTGCATCCACCGGAAAGAAGTGCCTAAAGGACATTCTAAAAGCCGAATTATTGTGGTCCCTAGAAGACTTAAATTAATCCCTAGATGTCTCCGAACTTCCTGTAAAATTTCTGCCCAAAATAATAAACTGTTCGCGAGATATGTTAAATATAGTGGGCTGTTTGTCTGGGCCGCAGAATCTGTCCCAGAATTGAGTCTTCAAATTGGGCCACCTTAATTACCACTATTAAGGGCGAATTAGCACTGGCTGCAGAAGAATTATTTGTTCCTCTATATGACTTCTTTCCTCCCATGAATTTTGGGCTTCATTGGGCCTGTATTATGGGACCCACCTTCCCCTCAGTGTGATGATATCCAATCTGCCTTCTCCATAATTGTTTCCTTTCATCACCAAATATCTCCATCATCATTTATTAATCATCCATTAATCCCTGAATGAAAAATGTTTAAATTGAAGTGAAGATCCATTTCACAAAATATAAAATTAAAATATTGATAATTACATTCCTTAAAATAAGATGAATCATTGAACCTAAATTGGTTTATATTAGGCATGCAGTGCAAAAATGATGAGAATGGATGTTCAAAATTAAAATCTCTAACTCTGGTCCATAAGATCAAAAATGAACATTTAATACCCTTAAAATTTAATTAAAGTATGTGTTTTTATTGTCTAATCACATCTCCCAACTTCAGTTTTGCTAGTCCCGAGAAAAATATATCTCACAAAATGATATTCAAATGACCTTTTCCAAAAACATTTTAATACACATTTCTCACCTAAATATAACATACCAAACAATTATGAAAGCCTTCAAAATCATTTAAAACAAGTTATGTCCACAGGAATATCTCAATCCCAAGCCCATTCCTTTGTTCAAATTCATTTCCATATTTCATCCAAATTCAATTAAGCATGATTAAGTGTTGTGCGTCACAATAGACATGGGGGTTCATTTCCATTTGAGGGAGAAAAGATGGAAGCTCTAGGAGCAATCAAATTTTAATAATAAGATGAGTACTCATTTTTTTAATTTATTTTTTTTTTGGTTTGTTATTGCAATTTTTCCATGGTAATTGAAATTGAACTCAATCGAGTCAACCCATGTAGCAAGACTTTGCCGATGACTCCCAGGCTCAAAGACCTTAGGGAACCAAGTGAATCTCACATACTCGAGCATCATCTCGAGTTAACTCAATCAAAATCAAATAAAATTTACCACAAATAGAGATAAAATTCCAAAATCTGGGCCAGACAACTAAGGAGTCACGATCCCCAAGTGCCGAAAGCCACACATTAGGACAATTCATTGCTCTACGCGCAATTGATTTTTTTTTTGAATACTCATGTTAAAATTAAAATGATCGCCAATCATATGCTACTTATTTTGGGTCCCCAAGAACTCAAACTAGGACCCCACAATCTAGAGGACGTGCATTGTGTTTTTTTATTAAATGGATGAAAATATAATAGTGAAAAATCACATCGGACAACCACACTTTCCAATATCTATGCACATGAACATAAACTTGCATTAAAATCAGAATCAAGGCATGAAAAATTATTTGATATCCAATTTCAGAGTTTGGAATGTGTGTTATCATGTTCAAGGTTAATGACATTTTTCCTTCCACACATTTTCATCTCCCCCCCCCAACTTGGAATAATACTGTCCCTAGTGTTTAAAGAATTGAAACATAGAAAGGGCAGGATAGAAGTTCAATGAAGACATTGAAAATAAAAATTATGGAAGGAAGTCACCTGGTGGTTGATGTTGAAAATGCATTCCCATGTCTCCCTTCAGTTCTGGTTTGTCTTCCAATGGCTTGGACAGTTGTGACCAGCTATTCCCAATGACCAGGGATTTTTTTAATATATATTTTTTTGTATATTTTTTTAACCTAAAAAAAGTATAAATAACATATACTGGTGATACATTGTCTTCTCTTAAATTTTTGGGTAAGGTATTACTCAGGGATCACACCACGTGACACAGATGAATACGGTGCTCCCCTTTCATACCCATCCATAATCATAAAAGAAGAACAGGTCAACAATCTATTTTTAAAACAAATACCTACAAAAATATAAAATAAAATAAAATAAACTGATGATACATTGTCTTCATTATATTTTCCGGGTAAGGTATTACTCAGGGATCACACCGCGTGACACAGATGAATACGATGCTCCCCTTTCATACCCATCCTTACTCATAAAAGAAGTACAGGTCAACAGTCCAATTATTTTTAAATACAAAATGAATAAGAAGGAAACAAAGATGATTCACAAAGAATAGAACATGAAAACCATGGGTTTCCTCCCGTGCAGTGCTTTTGTTTAAAGTCTTTAGCTCGACTTGAACCCCACAAATTAGCCAATTCCAACTTTAAAAATTTTAATGACCTCATCTTTCTCTAATTCAACATGATTGAGAATGTTTATCCCTTGTGGTTGGTAAGAAGATTTGGAATTTGATTCATGAACAATTCTATTTTCTAAAATGAATGGGAAAATCCAAGGAATATCGGAAATGGTTGATCCTTTTTCTTCTGTAGTCTTTCCTAATAAATCAAAGATCAACCCAACTTTTTGGGTTTCATGAGATGAATGAATGAAACCCCCATGATCTTTCTTAAAAAAATGATAGGGTACTCTAGTGGGGAAGTAAGGACAATGATTTTGAGCTGGGTTTGGATAGGACATTTAGACACAGGTTGAGAATTTGAATCCAACTCAGCTTCATTTTCCAAAATTTCTTGAAAAAATTGTTTCATTTTGAACAGAAGATTCAACCAAAAAATTGGAAATAATAGTGTTGGGAATGGGAATGGACTCAATTTTTTTGATTTCTCTCAGTGTTTGAGGGATTGGTGTTTTTGAAAAATCATCAATAGAGTTACACTTAGGAGACTCAATCCATGATGTCAAATTCCCCTCTTGTGAATACATGAAATCAATTTCCTCCTGATTTAAAGACCCTTCAACAATTTCTTGATTCACTTATCCTACCCCAAATCT
This sequence comes from Viscum album, assembly GCA_963277665.1. Taxonomy (NCBI): domain Eukaryota; kingdom Viridiplantae; phylum Streptophyta; class Magnoliopsida; order Santalales; family Viscaceae; genus Viscum; species Viscum album. Next base: position 1,705,938,855 of record OY728165.1, on the reverse strand, counting down.
AAAGGTCGGATATTCAATAAATTCATTAGAGACTTGTGGGAAACTAGACACTTCGCATAAGGTTTGGGAAGGTACAGTTGGTATGGATGAGTTCCTCACGAGTATTAATGCATTGTAGTTCTAATCTCAATAATGATACCTCGGAACTCATCATCTCCATTTGATTACACAATTTTTCAATGAGTTTTTGAGTATTAGGCTGGATAGAAGATTGTAAATCGTGAACTTCATTGAGTTTCATCTGTTCAATCTTCCTCGAGAGGGATGGAAATTGATCCTTTAAACAATCATCGTCTCATTGATTGTTCATCCCATCAGGTGTGTGGTAATTATTCAAGGGTTGATCAAAGAAATTTTCTAATTTATGGACTTCCCAATATTGACATTCCATTTGAGTCCAACCTGATTTTGTGACATGATAATTTGGAAGATACTTCATTGGAGAAGATAGAAAGTTGTATTCTAGATTCTTAGGACACACACAAAATAGAAAGGGGTAAAGATAAGAGAGATGGGGTGAGAATAGAGAACGTGGGGTGAGAAAAGGATGATAGTGTCTAAGAAAACTTACTTGGGTACCCGGTAACGGCGCCATAATTTGGTTGCGCCGAAATTTACCCTACAAGAATGTGGTTGTTCTAGTATAGGTAGGGGTCGAATCCACAGGGACTGAAGAAGAAACTGAGAGACACATTGATTTTGGAAGGATTTGGCTATGGAGTGGCCAACTATTTGGATTGATTTTATTTTAATAACTAATGATTTAATCTAAAGAAATAAATAAAAAAATACAATTACTTAGTTTAAACAATTAATGGAGATGGGTGGATCCTAAGTTGTTACTAGGGTTATATTAAATGCATTTATTTTCTTATAACATTCGTTTCACTAATTCAAGATGTATAAAAAAATGATATAATTTCTCAACATCATTCACCAATTTAATCCCTTCACCATTACAAGACTAATCACTCATGCACTTGTAGGAACAATTTAATGATCACTCCGAGGAATTGGATCGCACTAGCACTCGAAATGTGTCATTGTTAAATTTGGCGAAGATGAAGGAGAAAATAAATCATCAAATGGAAATCTTAAAGTAATGAAATGATTACAGAAATTAAGATCATAAAATAACATCCAATTTGCCCAATGAAACTCTCTAGGACCAACCCATAAGGTTTTATCCCTCCATTGATTCTATGATCTCAATGGAAGTGGAAAGCAGACTCATAGGGGTAGAATTGAAGAAGCAAAAACAACAACAACAACAATGATCACACCACCGTTGTGTGAATAAATTCGCAAGTGATGGTGTGAATAAATTCACACCTTAAACCATAAGTATAAAAGTGATAATAAGATGAAAATAAAAAGAGGAAATGAAGATCATTTATTAAGAACTAATGTGATTCAAACAACTTACATGAGAATGAAGAACAATTACAACATGAAATGGATAGCATAAAATTATAATGAAACAAAGAACCCAAGATCCCTAAATCCTCCACCACTACTACCTTAAATATGAAAAAATGAACCCTTGTCCGAGCCCCCAACACCCCATGTTCCTTTAATTAATTGTGTTGGGAAAAGGTGGGTGGAACTTTAATGTTGAGAGACTTTTCCACTTCTTGCCCCGAAGTTGCAGCCAGGTTGCATCCACCGGAAAGACATGCCTAAAGGACATTCTATAAGGCTAATTAATGTGGGACCCAGAAGAGTTAAATGAACCCCCGGATGTCTCTGAACGTCCTGTAAATGTTTATCCCATAATAATAAATTTTTCACGAGATATGATAAATATAGTGGGTTGTTTGTCTGGGCCGCAGAATCTGGCCCAAAATTGAATCTTCAAATTGGTCTTCCTTAATTACCACCATTTAGGAAGAATTGGCACTGGATCCAGAAAACGTATTTGTTCCTCTATATGTCTTATATCCTCCCATGAATTTTGGGCTTAATTGGGCCTGTATTGTGGGACCCACTTTCCCATCAGCGGAATGATATCCAATCTGTCTTCTCCATAATTATTTCCTTTCATCGTCAAATAACTCCAACATCATTTATGAAGCATCCATTGATCGATGCATGAAAAATGTTTAAATTTAAGTGAAGATCCATTTCCAAAAATATCAAATTAAAATATAGATAATTAAATTCCTTAAAATAAGATGAATCATTGGGCCTAAATTGGTGCATATTAGGCATGAAGTGCACAAATGATGAGAATGGATGTTCAAAATTAAAATCCACTAACTCAGGCCCATAAGATCAAAAATTAACATTTAATACCCTTAAAATGTAATTAAAATATGTGTTTTTATTGGCTAATCACACCCCCAACTTGAGTTTTTCTAGTTCCGAGCAAAAGATATCTCACAAAAATGAAATTCAAATGACCTTTTCCAAAAACATTTTAATACACATTTCTCACCCAAAGATCACATACCAAAAAATTATGAAACCCATCAAAATCATTTAAAACAAGCTATGTACACAGGAATATGTCAAGCCCAAGCCCATTCATTTGTTCAAATTCATTGACATATTTCATCCAAATTCAATTAAGCATGATGAAGTGTTGTGCGTCACAATATGCATGGGGGTTCATTTCCATTTAAGGGAGAAAATATGGAAGCTCTAGGAGAAATCAAATTTTAATAATAAGATGAGTACTCATTTTTTTAATTTCTTTTTTTTTGTTTATGTTTTTGCAATTTTTCCATGGTAATTGAAATTGAACTCAATCGAGTCAACCCATGTAGCAAGACTTTGCCGATGACTCCCAGGCTCAATGACCTTAGGGCACCAAATGAATCTCACACACTCGGGCATCATCTCGAGATAACTAAATCAAAAACAAATTCAAATTACCACAAATAGAGATAAAATTCCCAACTCTGGGCCAGAAAACTATGGAGTCGTGATCCCTAAGTGTCGAATTCAACACATTAGGACAATTCATTGCTCTACGCTCAATTGATTTATTTTTGAATACTCATTTTAAAATTAAAATTATCGCCCACCCTATGCTATTTATTATGGGTCCCCAAGAACTCAAACTAAGACCCCACAATCTAGAGGATGTGTATTGTGTTTTTTTCTTTAATGGATGAAAATATAACAGTGAAAAATCACATCGGACAACCGCACTTTCCAATATCTATGCACATGAACATAAACATGCATTAAAATCAGAATCAAGGCATGAAAAATTATTTGATATCCAATTTCAGAGTTTGGAATGTGTGTTATCATGTTCAAGGTTAATGAAATTTTTCCTTCCACACATTTTCGTCTCCCCCCAAACTTGGAATAACACTGTCCCTAGTGTTTAAAGAATTGAAACATAGAAGGGGCAGGATAGAAGTTCAACGAAGACATTGAAAATGAAAATTATGGAATGAGGTCACCTGGTGGTTGATGTTGAAAATGCATTCCCATGTCTCCCTTCAGTTCTGGTTTGTCTCCCAATGGCTTGGATGGTTGTGACCAGCTTTTCCCAATGAACAATAATTTTTTTTAATATACATTTTTTTGTATATTTTTTTAACCTAAAAAAATTACAAATAACATAAACTGGTGATACATTGTCTTCTCTTAAATTTCATGGTAAGGTATTACTCAGGGATCACACCGTGTGACACGGATGAATACGGTGCTCCCCTTTCATACCAATCCTTACTCATAAAAGAATAATATTTCAACAATCTATTTTTTTTAAAAAAATACATACAAAAATATAAAATAAAATAAAATAAACTGATGATACATTGTCTTCTTTATATTTTCTAGGTAAGGTATTACTCAGGGATCACACCGCGTGACACGGATGAATACAGTGCTCCCCTTTCATACCCATCCTTACTCATAAAAGAAGTACAGGTCCACAGTCTATATTTTTTTTAATACAAAATGAAGAAGAAGGAAACAAAAGATGATTCACAAAGATTAGAACATGAAAACCATGGGTTGCCTCCCATGCAGCGCTTTTGTTTAAAGTCTTTATCTCGACTTGAACCCCCCAACTTAGCCAATTCCAGCTTTAAAAATTTTAATGACCTTGTCTTTCTCTACTTCAACATGATTGAGAATGCGTATCCCTTGTGGTTGGTAAGAAGATTTGGAATTTGATTCATGAACAATCATATTTTCTAAAATGAATGGAAAAATCCATGGAATATCAGAAATGGTTGATCCTTTTTCTTCTGTAGTCTTTCCTAATAAATCAAAGATCAAACCATCTTTTTGGGATTCATGAGATGAATGAATGAAACCCCCAAGCTCTTTCTTAACAAAAATGATAGGGTACTCGAGTGGGGAAGGAAGGAAAATGATTTTGAGCTCGGTTTGGATAGGAAATTTAGACACAGGTTCAGGATTTGAATCCAAATCATCTTCATTTTCCAAATTTCTTGACAAAATTGTTTCATTTTGAATAGAAGATTTAACCAAAAAATTGGAAATAATTGTGTTAGGAATGGTCATGGACTCAATGTTTTTGATTTCTCTCAGTGGTTCAGTGATTGGTGTTTTTGAAAAATCATCAATAGGGTTACACTTAGGAGACTCAATCCATGATGTCAAATTCCCCTTTTGTGAATACATGAAATCAATTTCCTCCTGATTTAAAGACCATTCAACAATTTCATGATTCACTTCCCCTACCCCAAATCCAAAGGTCGGTTATTCAATAAATTAATGAGAGACTTGTGGGAAACTAGACACTTCACATAAGGTTTTGGAAGGTACAGTTGGTGTATGGATGAGTTCCTCAAAAGTATTAATGCATTGTAGTTCTAATCTCAAGGATGATACCGCAGAACTCATCATATCCATTTGATTACACAATTTTTCAATGGGTTTTTGAGGATTAGTCTGGATAGAACATTGTAAATCGTGAACTTCATTGAGTTTCATCTCTTCAATCTTCTTCGAGAGGGCTGGAAATTGATCCTTTAAACAATCATCATCCCATTGATTGTACATCTCATTGGGTGTGTGGTAATCATTCAAGGGTTGATCAAAGAAATTTTCTAATTTAGGGGCTTCCCAATATTGAAATTCCATTTGATTCCAGCATGAGTTTGTGACATGATAATTTGGAAGATACTTCATTGGAGAAGATAGAAAGTTGTATTCTAGATTCTCATGACACACACAAAATAGAAAGGGGTAAAGATAAGAGAGATGGAGTGAGAATAGAGAACGTGGGTGAGAAAAGGATGATAGTGTCTAAGATAACTTACTTGGGTCCCCGGAAATGGAACCAAAATTTGGTTGAACCCAAATTTACCAAACAGGTATGCGGTCATTGCAGTACAGGTAGGGGTCGAATCCACAGGGACCGAAGAAGAAACCGAGAGACACTTTGATTTTGGAAGGATTTGGCTATGGAGTGGCCAAATATTTGGATTGATTTGATTTTAATAACTACTGATTTAGTCTAATGAAAATAAATTAAAACATACAATTACTTAGTCTAAAACAATTAATGGAGATGGGTTGATCCTAAGTTGTTACTAGGGTTAGATTGGATGCATTTATTTCCTTATAACATTCGTTTCACTAATTCCATATGTATCCAAAAAATGATATAATTCATCAAAATAATTCACCAATTTAATCCCTAAACCATTCCAAGACTAGTCACCAATGCACTTTTAGGATCAATTTAATGATCACTCCAAGGAATTAGATCGCACTAGCTCTCGAAATGTTTCATTGTAAAAGTTGGCGAAGACGAAGAAGAAAATAAATCATCAAATGAAAATATTAAAGTAATGAAATTATTACAGAAATTAAGATCATAAAATAACATCCAATATGCCCCATGCAAATCCCTAGGACCAACCCATAAGGTTTTATCCCTCCAATTTTTCTATGATCTCAAAGGAAGTGGAAATCATACTCATAGGGGCAGAATTGAAGAAGTAAAAACAACAACAACAACAATGATCACTCCACCGTTGTGTGAATAAATTCACAAGTTCTGGTGTGAATAAATTCACACCATAAAGCAACAGTATAAAACTAATAATAATAAGAAAATAAAAATATGAGATAAAGAACTTTTATTAAGAACAAATGTGATTCAAACAACTTACATGAGAATGAAAAACAATTACAACATCAAATGGACAACATAACATTATAATGAAACAAAGCACCAAAGATCCCTAAATCATCCACCACTACTGCCTTAAATAGGAAAAAATTAATCCTTGTCCAATCCCCCAACATCCCATGTTCCATTAATTAATTGTTTTGAGGAAAGGTGGGTGGAACATTAATGTTGGGAGACTTTTCCACTTCTTGCACCGAAGTTGCAGCCAGCTTGCGTCCAACGGAAAGACATGCCTAAAGGACCTTCTAGAAAGACAAATTAGGGTGGTCCCAAGAAGACTTAAATGAATCCCCGGATGTCTCCGAACTTCCTGTAAAATGGCAGCCTAAAATAATAAACTATTCGTGAGATATGATAAATATAGTGGGTTGTTTGTCTGGGCCACATAATCTGGCCCAGAATTGAATCTTCAAATTGGGCTGCATTAATTACCACAATTGAGGACGAATTAGCACTATCTCCAGAAGAATTATTTGTTCCTCTATATGACTTCTAGCCTCCCATGAGCTTTGGGCTTAATTGGGCCTGTATTGTGGGACCCACATTCCCATCAGTGGGATGATATCCAATCTGCCTTCTCCATAATTGTTTCCTTTAATCGGAAAATATCTCCATACTCATGTATGAATCATCCAATGATCCCTGAATGAAAAATGTTTAAATTGAAGTGAAGATCCACTTCACAAAATATCAAATTAAAATATAGATAATTACATTTCTTAAAATAAGATGAAAAATTGGGCCTAAATTTGTGCATATTAGGCATGAAGTTCACAAATGATGAGAATGGATGTTCAAAATTAAAATCCACTAACTCAGGCCCATAAGATCAAAAATTAACATTTAGTACCCTTAAAATTTAATTAAAATATGTGTTTTTATTGGATAATCACACCCCCCCAACTTGAGTTTCTCTAGTCCCGAGCAAAATATATCTCACAAAAATGAAATTCAAATGACCTTTTCCAAAAACATTTTAATACACATTTCTCACCCAACGATCACATACCAAAAAATTATGAAACCCATCAAAATCATTTAAAACAAGCTATGTCCACAGGAATATCTCTAGCCCATGCCCATTCCTTTTTTTAAATTCATTTCCATATTTCATCCAAATTCAATTAAGCATGATGAAGTGTTGTGCGTCACAATAGACATAGGGGTTCATTTCCATTCGAGGGAGAAAAGATAGAAGCGCTAGGAGCAATAAAATTTTAATAATAAGATGAGTACTAAATTTTTTAATTTCTTTTTTTTTTGGTTTTTTTTTCAATTTTTCCATGGTAATTGAAATTGAAACCAATCGAGTCAACCCATGTAGCAAGACTTTGCCGATGACTCCTAGGCTCAAAGACCTTAGGGCACCAAGTGAAGCTCACATACTCGGGGATCATCTCGAGTTAACTCAATCAAAAACAAATTCAAATTACCACAAATAGAGATAAAATTCCCAACTCTGGGCCAGACGACTATGGATTCACGATCCCTAAGTGCCGAAAGCCACACATTAGGACAATTCATTGCTCAACGCGCAATTGATTTTTTTTTAATACTCAAGTTAAAATTAAAATGATCGCCAATCAGATGCTATTAATTATGGGTCCCCAAGAACTCAAACTAAGACCCCACAATCTAGAGGTCGTGCATTGTGTTTTTTTATTAAATGGATGAAAATATAATAGTGAAAAATCACTTCGGACAACCACACTTTCCAATATCTATGCACATGAACATAAACTTGCATTAAAATCAAGATCAAGGCATGAAAAATTATTTGATATCCAATTTCAGAGTTTGGAATGTGTGTTATCATGTTCAAGGAGAATGACATTTTTCCTTCCACACATTTCCATCTCCCCCCAAACTTGGAATAACACTGTCCCCAGTGTTTAAAGAATTGAAACATAGAAGGGGCATGATTGAAGTTCAATGAAGACATTGAAAATGAAAATTATTGAATGAAGTCACCTGGTGGTTGATGTTGAAAATGCATTCCCATGTCTCCATTTAGTTCTGGTTTGTCGCCCAATGGCTTGGACCGTTGTGACCAGCTTTTCCCAATGACCTATGATTTTTTTTAATATATATTTTTTTGTATATTTTTTTAACCTAAAAAATGTACAAATAACATAAACTGGTGATACATTTTCTTCTCTTAAATTTCTGGGTAAGGTATTACTCAGGGATCAAACTGCACGACACAGATGAATACGGTGCTCCCCTTTCATACCCATCCATACTCATAAAATAAGAAAAGGTCAAAAATCTATTTTTTTAAAAAAAATATCTATAAAAATATAAAACAAAATAAAAGAAACTGATGATACATTGTCTTCTTTATATTTTCTAGGTAATGTATTACTCAGGGATCACACCGCGTGACACTGATGAATACGGTGCTCCCCTTTCATACCCATCCTTACTCATAAAAAATTACAGGTCAACAGTCTATATTTTTTTAAAATAAAAAATGAAGAAGAAGGAAACCAAATATGATTCACAAAGATTAGAACATGAAAACCATGGGTTGCCTCCCGTGCAACGCTTTTGTTTAAAGTCTTTAGCTCGACATGAACCACCCAACTTATCCAATTCGAACTTTAAACATTTTAATGACCTCATCTTTCTCTACTTCAACATGATTGAGAATGTGTATCCCTTGTGGTTGGTAAGAAGATTTGGAATTTGATTCATGAACAATCCTATTTTCTAAAATGAATGGGAAAATCAAAGGAATATCATAAATGGTTGATCCTTTTTCTTCTATAGTCTTTCATAATAAATCAAAGATCAACCCAACAATTTGGGATTCATGAGATGAATGAATGAAACCCCAAGCTCTTGCATAAGAAAAATGATAGGGTACTCGAGTGGGGAAGGAAGGACAATGATTTTGAGCTCGGTTTGGATAGGACATTTAGACACAGGTTGAGGATTTGAATATAACTCAGCTTCATTTTCCAAATTTCTTGACAAAATTGTTTCATTTAGAACATGAGATTAAACCACAAAATTGGAAATAATTATGTTAGGAATGGGAATGGACTCAATGTTTTTTATTTTTCTCAGTGGTTCAGTGATTGGTGTTTTTGAAAAATCATCAATAGAGTTACACTTAGGAGACTCAATCCATGATGTCAAATTCCCCTTTTGTGAATACATGAAATCAATTTCCTCCTGATTTAAAGACCCTTAAACAATTTCTTGATTCAATTCCCCTACCCCAAATACAATGGTTGGTTCTTCAATAAATTCATGAGATACTTTTGGGAAACTATACACTTCACATAAGGTTTTGGAAGGTACAATTGGTGTATGGATGAGTTCCTCACAAGTATTAATGCATTGTAGTTCTAATCTCAATGTTGATACCTTGGAACTCATCATCTCCATTTGATTACACAATTTTTCAATGAGTTTTTTAGGATTAGGCTCGATAGAATATTGTAAATCGTGAACTTCATTGAGTTTCATCTCTTCAATCTTCCTCGAGAGGGCTGGAAATTGGTCCTTTAAACAATCATCGTCCCATTGATTGTACATCTCATCGGGTGTGTGGTAATCATTCAAGGGTTGATCAAAGAAATTTTCTAATTTAGGGGCTTCCCAATATTGAAATTCCATTTGATTCCAGCATGATTTTGTGACATGATAATTTGGAAGATACTTCATTGGAGAAGATAGAAAGTTGTATTCTAGATTCTCATGACACACACAAAATAGAAAGGGGTAATGATAAGAGAGATGGGGTGAGAATAGAGAACGTGGGGTGATAAAAGGATGATAGTGTCTAAGATAACTTACTTAGGTCCCCGGTAACGACACCAAAATTTGGTTGCGCCCAAATTTACCCTACAGGTATGCGGTCGTTGTAGTACAGGTAGGTGTCGAATCCACAGGGACCGAAGAAGAAACCGAGAGACACTTTGATTTTGGAAGGATTTGGCTATGGAGTAGACAACTATTTGGATTGATTTTATTTTAATAACTACTGATTTAATCTAATGAAAATAAATTAAAACATACAATTACGTAGTCTAAAACAATTAATGGAGATGGGTTGATCCTAAGTTGTTACTAGGGTTAGATTGGATGCATTTATTTTCTTATAACATTCGTTTCACTAATTCAAGATGTATCCAAAAAATGATATAATTCCTCAACATCATTCACCAATTTAATACCTACACCATTCCAAGACTAATCACCAATGCACTTTTAGGATCAATTTAATGTTCACTCCAAGGAATTTGATCGCACTAGCGCTCGAAATGTGTCATTGTTAAAGTTGGCGAAGACGAAGAAGAAAATAAATCATCAAATGGAAATCTTAAAGTAATGAAATGATTAAAAAAATTAATATCATAAAATAACATCCAATATTCCCCATGCAACTCCCTAGGACCAACCCATAAGGTTTTAGCCCTCCACTGATTCTATGATCTCAAAGGAAGCGGAAAGCAGACTCATAGGGGTAGGATTGAAGAAGCAAAAACAACAACAACAACAATGATCACTCCACCATTGTGTGAATAAATTCACAAGTGTTGGTGTGAATAAATTCACACCTTAAAGAAAAAGTATAAAATTAATAATAATAAGAAAATAAAAAAGATGAAATGAAGAACTTTTATTAAGAACTAATGTGATTCAAACAACTTACATGATAATGAAGAACAATTACAACATCAAATGGACAACATAACATTATAATGCAACAAAGCACCCAGGATCCCTAAATCCTCCACCAATGCTACCATAAATATAAAAAAATGAAGCCTTGTCCGAGCCCCCAACTTCCCATGTTCCTTCAATTAATTGTGTTAGGGAAAGGTTGGTGGAACATTAATGTTGGGAGACTTTTCCACTTCTTGCACCGAAGTTGCATCCAGCTTGCATCCACCGGAAATACGTGCCTAAAGGATCTTCTAGAAGGACGAATATGGGTGGGCCCTAAAATACTTAAATGAATCCCCGGATAGCTCCGAACGCCCTGTAAAATTTCAGCCCAAAATAATAAGATGTCCGCGAGATATGATAAATATAGTGGGTTGTTTGTCTAGGCCGCAGAATCTGGCTCAGAATTGAATCTTCAAATTGGGCCACCTTAATTACCACCATTGAGGACGAATTAGCACTAGATCCAGAATAATTATTTGTTCCTCTATATGTCTTCTAGCCTCCCATGAATTTTGGGATTAATTGGGCCTGTATTGTGGGACCACATTCCCATCAGTGGGATGATATCCAATATTCCTTCTCCATAATTGTTTCCTTTCATCGCCAAATATCTCCATCATCATTTATGAATCATCCATTGATCCCTGAATAAAAAATGTTTAAATTGATGTGAAGATCATTTTCAAAAAATATAAAATTAAAATATAGATAATTACATTCCTTAAAATAAGCTGAAACATTGGGCCTAAATTGGTGCATATTAGGCATGAAGTGCACAAATGAAGAGAATGGATGTTCAAAATTAAAATCCACTAACTTAGGCCCATAAGATCAAAAATGAACATTTAATACCCTTAAAATGTAATTAAAATATGTGTTTTTATTGGCTAATCACACCCCCCACCTTGAGTTTTGCTAGTCCCGAGCAAAATATATCTCACAAAAATGAAATTCAAATGACCTTTTCCAAAAACATTTTAATACACATTTCTCACCCAAGGATCACATACCAAAAAATTATGAAACCCATCAAAATGATTTAAAACAAGCTATGTCCATAGGAATATATCAAGCCCATGTCCATTCCTTTGTTCAAATTCATTTCCATATTTCATCCAAATTCAATTAAGCATGATGAAGTGTTGTGCGTCACAATAGACATGGGGGTTCAATTCCATTCGAGGGAGAAAAGATGGAAGTTCTAGGAGAAATCAAATTTTAATAGTAAGATGAGTACTCATTTTCTTAATTTCTTTTTTTTTTGGTTTTTGGTTTGCAATTTTTCCATGGTTATTTAAATTGATCATAATCGAGTCAACCCATGTAGCAAGACTTTGCCGATGACTCCCAGGCTCAAATACCTTAGGGCACCAAGTGAAGCTCACATACTCGGGCATCATCTCGAGTTAACTCAATCAAAAACAAATTCAAATTACCACAAATAGAGATAAAATTCCCAACTCTGGATCAAACAACTATGGAGTCTCGATACCCAAGTGCCGAAAGCCACACATTAGGAAAATTTATTGCTCTACACACAATTGATTTTTTTGAATACTCATGTTAAAATTAAAATGATCGCCAATCCTATGCTATTTATTATGGGTCCCCAAGAACTCAAACTAAGACCCCACAATCTAGAGGACGTGCATTGTGTTTTTTTATTAAATGGTTGAAAATATAACAGTGAAAAATCACATCGGACAACCGAACATTCCAATATTTATGCACAAGAACATATACTTTCATTAATATCAGAATCAAGGCATGAAAAATTATTTGATATCCAATTTTAGAGTTTGGAATGTGTGTTATCATGTTCAAGGTTGATGACATTTTTCCTTCCACACATTTTCATCTCCCCCCCAACATGGAATAACACTGTCCCCAGTGTTTAAAGAATTGAAACATAGAAGGGGTAGGATTGAAGTTCAACGAAGACATTGAAAATGAAAATTATTGAATGAAGTCACCTGGTGGTTGATGTTGAAAATGCATTACCATGTCTTCCTTTAGTTCTGGTTTGTCTCCCAATGGCTTGGACGGTTGTGACCAGCTTTTCCCAATGACCAATGAATTTTTTTTAATATGTATATTTTTTGTATATTTTTTTTAACCTAAAAAAAGTACAAATAACATAAACTGGTGATACATTGTCTTCTCTTAAATTTTCGGGTAAGGTATTACTCAGGGATCACACCGCGTGACACGGATGAATACGATGCTCCCCTTTCATACCCATCCATACTCATAAAATAATAAAAGGTCAACAATCTATTTTTTTTAAAAAAATATCTACAAAAGTATAAAAAAAAATAAAATAAACTGATGATACATTGTCTTCTTTGTATTTTCTGGGTAATGTCTTACTCAGGGATCACACCGCGTGACACAGATGAATACGGTGCTCCCCTTTCATACCCATCCTTACTCATAAAAAAGTACAGGTCAATAGTCTATATTTTTTTTAAATAAAAAATGAAGAAAAAGGAAACCAAAGATGATTCACAAAGATTAGAATATGAAAACCATGGGTTGACTCCCATGCAGCGCTTTTGTTTAAAGTCTTTAGCTCGACTTGGACCCCCCAACTTAGCCAAATCCAACTTTAAAAATTTTAATGACCTCGTATTTATCTACTTCAACATGATTGAGAATGCATATCCCTTGTGGTTGGTAAGAAGATTTGGAATTTGAATCTTGAACAATCCTATTTTCTAAAATGAATGGGAAAATCCAAGGAATATCAGAAATGGTTGATCCTTTTTCTTCTGTAGTCTTTCTTAATAAATCAAAGATCAACCCAACTTTTTGAGATTCATGAGATGAATGAATGAAACCCCCAAGCTCTTTCTTAAGAAAAATGATAGGGTACTCGAGTGGGGAATGAAGGACAATGATTTTGAGCTCGATTTGGATATGACATTTGGACACAGGTTGAGGATTTGAATCCATCTCAGCTTCATTTTCCAAATTTATTGACAAAATTGTTTCATTTTGAAAAGAAGATTCAACCAAAAAATTGGAAATAATTGTGTTAGGAATGGGCATTTTCTCAATGTTTTTGATTTCTATCAGTGGTTCAGTGATTGGTGTTTTTGAAAAATCATCAATAGAGTTACACTTAGGAGATTCAATCCATGATGTCAAATTACCCTTTTGTGAATACATGGAATCAATTTCCTCCTGATTTAAAGACCCTTCAACAATTTCTTGATTCACTTCCCCTACCCCAAATCCAAAGGTTGGTTCTTCAATAAACTCATGAGATACTTGTGGAAAAATAGACACTTCACATAAGGTTTTGGAAGCTATAGTTGGTGTATGGATGAGTTCCTCGCAAGTATTAATGCATTGTAGTTCTAATCTCAATGATGATACCTCGGAACTCATCATCTCCATTTTATTACACAATTTTTCAATGAGTTTCTGAGGATTAGGATGGATAGATGATTTTAAATCGTGAACTTCATTGAGTTTCATCTCTTCAATCTTCCTCGAGAGGGCTGGAAATTGATCCTTTAAACAATCATCATCCCATTGATTGTACATCCCATCGAGTGTGTGGTAATCATTCAAGGGTTGATCAAAGAAATTTTCTAATTTAGGGGATTCCAAATATTGAAATTCCATTTGATTCTAGCATGAGTTTGTGACATGATAATTTGGAATATACTTCATTGGAGAAGATAGAAAGTTTTATTCACAAAATAGAAAGGGGTAATGATAAGAGAGATGGGGTGAGAATAGAGAACGTGGGGCGAGGAAAGGATGATAGTGTCTAAGATAACTTACTTGGGTCCCCAGAAACGGCACCAAAATTTGGTTGTGCCCAAATTTACCCTACAGGTATGCGGTCATTGTAGTACAGGTAGGGGTCGAATCCATAGGGACCGAAGAAGAAACCGAGAGACACTTTGATTTTGGAAGGATTTGGCTATGGAGTGGAAAACTATTTGGATTGATTTGATTTTAATAACTACTGATTTAATCTAATGAAAATAAATTAAAACATACAATTACATAGTCTAAAACAATTAATGGAGATGGGTTGATCCTAAGTTGTTACTAGGGTTAGATTGGATGCATTTATTTTCTTATAACATTCATTTCACTAATTCAAGATGTATCCAAAAAATGATATAATTCCTCAACATCATTCACCAATTTAATCCCTACACCCTTCCAAGACTAATCACCAATGCACTTTTAGGATCAATTTATTGATCACTCCAAGTAATTGAATCGCACTAGTGCTCGAAATGTGTCATTGTTAAAGATGGCGAAGACGAATAAGAAAATAAATCATCAAATGGAAATATTAAAGTAATGAAATGATTACAGAAATTAAGATCATAAAATAACATCCAATCTTCCTCATGCAACTCCCTAGGACCAAACCATAAGGTTTTAGACCTCCACTGATTCTATGATCTCAAAGGAAGTGGAAAGCAGACTCATAGGGGCAGGATTGAAGAAGCAAAAACAACAACAACAACAACAACAATGATCACTCCACCGTTGTGTGAATAAATTCACAAGTGCTGGTTTGAATAAATTCACACCTTAAAGAAACAGTATAAAAGTAATAATAAGAAGAAAATAAAAATAAGAAATGAATAACTTTTATTAAGAACTAATGTGATTCAAAAAACTTACATGAGAATGAAGAACAATTACAACATCAAATGGACAACATAACATTATAATGCAACAAAGCACCCACGATCGCTAAATCCTCCACCACTGATGCCTTAAATAGGAAAAAATTAAGCCTTGGACGAGCCCCCAACATCCCATGTTCTTTTAATTAATTATGTTGGGGAAAGGTGGGTGGAACATTAATGTTGGGAGACTTTTCCACTTCTTTCCCCGAAGTTGCAGCCAGCTTGCATCCACCGGAAAGACGTGCATAAAGGTCCCTCTAGAATGCCGAATTTGGGTGGGCCCTAGAAGGATTAAATGAAGCCCCTGATCTCTTTGAACGTCCTAAAAAATTGAAGCCCAAAATAATAAACTGTTCGCGAGATATGATAAATATAGTGGGCTGTTTGTCTAGGCCACAGAATCTGGGCCAGAATTGAATCTTCAAATTGGGCCGCCTTAATTACCACCATTGAGGACGAATTAGCACTAGATCCAGAGAATTATTTGTTCCTATATATGTATTCTAGCCTCCCATGAATTTTGGACTTAATTGGGCCTGTATTGTGGGACCCACATTCCCATCAGTGGAATGATATCCAATCTGCTTTCTCCATAATTGTTTCCTTTCATCGCCAAATATCTCCATCATAATTTATGAATCATCCATTGATCCTTGAATGAAAAATGTTTAAATTGAAGTGAATATATATATTTCAAAAAATATCAAATTAAAATATAGATAATTACATTCCTTAAAATAAGATGAAACATTGGGCCTAAATTGGTGCATATTAGGCATGAAGTGCACAAATGATGAGAATGGATGTTCAAAATTAAAATCCGCTAACTCATGACCATAAGATCAAAAATGAACATTTAATACCCTTAAAATGTAATTAAAATATGTGTTTTTATTTGCTAATCACACCCCCCAACTTGTGTTTTGCTTGTCCCGAGCAAAATATATCTCACAAAAATGAAATTCAAATGAACTTTTCCAAAAACATTTTAATACACATTTCTCACCGAAAGATCACATACCAAACAATTATGAAACCCATCTAAATCATTTAAAACAAACTATGTCCACGTGAATATTTTAATCCAAAGCCCATTTCTTTGTTAAAATTCATGGCCATATTTCATCCGAATTAAATTAAGCATGATGAAGTGTTGTGCGTCACAATAGACATGGGGGTTCATTTCCATTCGAGGGAGAAAAGATGAAAGCGCTAGGAGAAAAAAATTTAAGAATAAGATGAGTACTAATTATTTTAATTTATTTATTTTTTGGTTTTTTTTCAATTTTTCCATGGTAATTGAAATTGAACTCAATCGAGTCAACCCATGTAGCAAGACTTTGCCGATGACTCCCAGGCTCAATGACCTTAGGGCCCCAAGTGAAGCTCACATACTCGGGCATGATCTCGAATTAACTCAATCAAAAACAAATTCAAATTACCACAAATAGAGATAAAATTTCCAACTCTGGGCCAGACAACTACGGAGTCATGATCCCCAAGTGCCGAAAGCCACACATTAGGATAACTCATTGCTCTACGCGCAATTGATTTTTTTAATACTCATGTTAAAATTAAAATGATTGCCAATCCTATGCTATTTATTATGGGTCCCCAAGAACTCAAACTAAGACCCCACAATCTAGAGGACGTGCATTGTGTTTTTTTATTAAATGGATGAAAATATAATAGTGAAAAATCACATTGGACAACCGCACTTTCCAATATCTATGCACATGAACAAAAACCTTCATTAAAATCAGAATCAAGTCATGAAAAATTATTTGATATCCAATTTTAGAGTTTGGAATGTGTGTTATCATGTTCAAGGTTAATGAAATTTTTCCTTCCACACATTTTCATCTCCCCCCCCAACATGGAATAACACTTTCTCCAGTGTTTAATGAATTGAAACATAGAAGGTGAATGATAGAAGTTCAATGAAGACATTGAAAATGAAAATTATGGAATGAAGTCACCTAATGGTTGATGTTGAAAATACATTCCCATGTCTCCCATTAGTTCTGATTTGTCTCCCAATGGCTTGGACGGTTGTGACCAGCTTTTCCCAATGACCAATGATTTTTTTAATATTTATATTTTTTATATTTTTTTAACCTAAAAAAGTACAAATAACATAAACTGTTGATACATTGTCTTCTCTTAAATTTCTGGGTACGGTATTACTCAGGGATCACACTGCATGACACGGATAAATACGGTGTTCCCCTTTCATACCCATCCTTACTCATAAAAGAAGAACATGTCGATAATCTATTTTTAAAAAAAAATACCTACAAAAATATAAAATAAAATAAAACAAACTAATGATACATTGTCTTCTTTATATTTTCTGGGTAAGGTATTACTCAGTGATCATACCGCGTGACACGGATGAATACAGTGCTCCCCTTTCATACCCATCCTTACTCATAAAAGAAGTACATTTCAACAGTCTATATATTTTTTTTATACAAAATGAAGAAGAAGGAAACAAAAGATGATTAACAAAGATTAGAACATGAAAACCATGGGTTTTCTCCCGTGCAGATCTTTTGTTTAAAGTCTTTAGCTCGACTTGACCCCCAACTTAGCCAATTCCAACTTTAAAAATTTTAATAACCTCATCTTTCTCTACTTCAACATGATTGAGAATGTGTATCCCTTGTGGGTGGTAAGAAGATTTGGAATTTGATTCATGAAAAATCCTATTTTCTAAAATGAAGGGAAAAATCCAAGGAATATCAGAAATGGTTGATCCTTTTTCTTCTGTAGTTTTCCTAATAAATCAATGATCAACCCAACTTTTTGGTTTTCATGAGATGAATGAATGAAACCCCCAAGCTCTTGCTTAACAAAAATGATAGGGTACTCGAGTGGGGAAGGAAGGATAATGATTTTGAGCTTGGTTTGGATAGGAAATTTAGACACATGTTGAGAATTCGAATCCAACTCAGATTCATTTTCCAAATTTCTTGACAAAATTGTTTCATTTTGAACAGAAGATTCAACCAAAAAAATGGAACTAATAGTGTTAGGAATGGGCATGGAATCAATGTTTTTGATTTCTCTTAGTGGTTCAGTGATTGGTGTTTTTGAAAAATCATCAATAGAGTTACACTTAGGAGACTCAATCCATGATGTTAAATTCCCCTCTTGTGAATACATGAAATAAATTTCCTCCTGATTTAAAGACCCTTCAACAATTTCTTGATTCACTTCCCCTACCCCAAATACAAAGGTAGGTTCTTCAATAAATTCATGAGAGACTTGTGGGAAACTAGACACTTCACATAAGGTTTTGGAAGGTACAGTTGGTGTATGGATGAGTTCCTCACAAGTATTAATGCATTGTAGTTCTAATCTCAATGATGATACCTCGGAACTCATCATCTCCATTTGATTACACAATTTTTCAATGAGTTTTTGAGGATTAGGCTGGTTAGAAAATTGTAAATCGTGAACTTCATTGAGTTTCATCTCTTCAATCTTCCTCGAGAGGGTTGCAAATTGATCCTTTAAACAATCATCATCCCTTTGATTGTACATCTCATCGGGTGTGTGGTAATCATTCAATGGTTGATCAATGAAAATTTCTAATTTAGGGGATTCCCAATATTGACATTCCATTTGATTCCAGAATGAGTTTGTGACATGATAATTTGGAAGATACTTCATTGGAGAAGATAGAAAGTTATATTCTAGATTCTCAGGACACACACAAAATAGAATGGGGTAAAGATAATAGAGATGGGGTGAGAATAGAGAACGTGGGGTGAGAAAAGGATGGTAGTGTCTAAGATAACTTACTTGGGTCCCTGGAAACGGCGCCAAAATTTGGTTGCGTCCAAATTTACCCTACAGGTATGCATTCGTTGTAGTACAGATAGAGGTCGAATCCACAGAGACCGAAAATAAACCTAGAGACACTTTGATTTTGGAAGGATTTGGCTATGGAGTGGCCAACTATTTGGATTGATTTGATTTTAATAACTACTGATTTATCCTAATGAAAATAAATTAAAACATACAATTATTAGTCTAAAACAATTATTGGAGATGGGTTGATCCTAAGTTTTTACTAAGGTTAGATTGGATGCATTTATTTTCATATAACATTCGTTTCACTAATTCAAGATGTATCCAAAAAAATGATATAATTATTTACCATAATTCAACATTTTAATCCCTACACCATTCCAAGTCTAATCACCAATGCACTTGTAGGATCAATTTAATGATCACTCCAAGGAATTGGATCGCACTAGCACTCGAAATGTGTTATTGTTAAAGATGGTGAAGACGAAGAAGAAAATAAATCATCAAATGGAAATATTAAAGTAATGAAATGATTACAGAAATTAAGATCATAAAATAACATCCAATATTCCCCATGAAACCCCCTAGGACCAACCCATAAGGGTTTAGACCTCCATTTATTCTATGATATCAAAGGAAGTGGAAAGAAGTCTAATAGGAGAAGAATCGAAGAAGAAAAAACAACGACAACAAAAATGATCACTCCCTCGTAGTCTGAATAAATTCACCAGTGATGGTGTGAATAAATTCACACCTTAAATCAAAAGTATAAAATTGATAATAATAAGAAAATAAAAAGAGGAAATGAAGAACTTTTATTAAGAACTACTGTGATTTAAACAACTTACATGAGAATGAAGAACAATTACAACATCAAATGGACAACATAACATTATAATGAAACAAAGCAACCAAGATCCCTAAATCCTCCACAACTACTACTTTATATAGGAAAAAATTAATCCTTGTCAGAGCCCCCACCATCCCATGTGCCTTTAATTAATTGCGTTGGGGAAGGATGGGTGGAACATTAATGTTGAGAGACTTTTCACTTCTTGCCCCGAAGTTGCAGCTAGCTTGCATCCACCGAAAAGACATGCCTAAAGGACCTTCTAGAAGGCCTAATTAGGGTGTGTACTAGATGACTTAAATGAATCCCAGGATTTCCCCGAACTTACTGTAAGAGTTCAGACCGAAATAAAAAACTTTTCGCGAGATATGATAAATATAGTGGGCTGTTTTTCTGGGCCGCAGAATCTGGCCCAGAATTGAATCTTCAAATTGGGACGCCTTAATTATCACCATTGACGAAAAATTAGCACTGTCTCCAGAATAATTATTTGTTCCTCTATAGGTATTCTATCCTCCAATAAATTTTGGGCTTCATTGGGCCTGTACTGTGGGATCCACATTCCCATCTGTGGGATGATATCCAATCTGCCTTCTCCATAATTGTTTCTTTTCATCGCCAAATATCTCCATCATCGTTTATGAATCATCCATTGATCCCTGAATGAAAAATGATTAAATTTAAGTGAAGATACATTTCAAAATATATCAAATTAAAATATAGATAATTACATTCTTTAAAATAAGATGAAACATTGGGTTTAAATTGGTGAATATTAGGCCTGAAGTGCACAAATGATGAGAATGGATGTTCAAAATTAAAATCCACTAACTCAGGCCCATAAGATCAAAAATGAACATTTATTACCCTTAAAATGTAATCAAAACATGTGTTTTTATTGTCTAATCAAATATAATAAAATATAAATACAATATCATAATTTTATGAAAAATATATAAACAAAAACAACAAAAAATAAATGAACACAATCATATAGGCTTAGTAATTTTCATTTTCTCATATTCTAACGTTGTCCATTCATAAATATGGATTCTAAACAGTGTATCACCCAATACTAGAACCATATTACATGTCCCAAATCATAAAAAATAACATAAAATATATACCTTGATATCATTTTATAACATCATTATCAAAGAGCCTATACACATCATTAATTGGAGCACTACATACCTCTATCAAACTTACCCATATGCTAAAGGCTTCCAATTAGCCATGATGATGGAATATAATCTCATTGGGAGACTAAACACTTTTAATATTAGTAAAAAATTACATATAAATCATAGAACATCCATAATAGGTGTAACATAACAGTAAAACATATATTATCACAACATTAATCAAACCATAGTATGTAAAAAAGACCGTGTAATATCCAATGATTTATTTATCCCATATAGTTATATATATTAAATATATCACACAAGTTAGTGATCATATATAGTAAATTTTTAGATATAAATAAATTAAATTTAGTGAGACACTACTAGTAATCCATAGCATTAACATTGAATTATATATGCATCCATATTGAGTTTAATAAACTTTCTCACTTGTGGTAGTTCATTATCTCTAACCTACAAACCAACATAAGTAATGTACATCCATTATGGTTTAATTGTTGTGTTTGAGAATAAAAACATTAGTAAATCACCAATTGGTCCTTGATATATAGCAATATTTATGTTATTACTTGTATAGTATAAGAATACAACTATAAATTATATCACATAATAATATATATAGTTATCTTTTACATACCATGAATCCATGATGCAAAAAGATACCTCATTTATCCAATGAAAATATTTTACTAGTAATATCATTTTGAATTCATATTTTTGAATCTTTTTAATCATTGATGGTCCCATATATATCATGGATAGTCTATAGTATTAAAACATAGTCTCTTTGTTGAAGGATGGTAATGCATCCAAAAAGAAAAATACCCCCCCTATATCATTTGTTGGGAATGTGAAAAAACTTTTTTTAATTATATTTATCAATTAGTTGGAAAAATAAACAGGTCAGAAAAGAATATATAGTGGAATTGATGGAAAATTTCATAGTCTCTTGAATGATCTTTTGATTTTCTTACTAGATAAATACCTTGTCTAGAAAATATTATATAGATCCACTTTCTTGAAAAACAAAAGTTATAGAAATTTTTTATCTCACTACTAGCTAGAAAAATACCCAGCTTAGGTAATCCAAATAAAAGTTATTAGATGGAAACATGACATGTCCATGAAATAGTGTGTCTAACTACTATTTATAAAAATTCACAGTCTAGAGAATCAAATAACATAACATTGACAAGAAAATTTCTTATTTCATGGAATACATTCAATATAAGAAGTGGAATACCATGTCCATAAATATATAAATTCAAAAAAAAATTGTATCATTTAATTATTCATTCCTCAAGTATGTTCACAAATTGAAAAATTTAATATTTAAAAAAAATCAGGACAATCCCAGTCATTGGAATCACCATTCCTGATCTGAGTGATTAGATGATAACATATCAAACCATATATTGAAAGTTTCATAATACATTAATTTCCTAGACCTAGACTACCAATGATTAATACACTATATCTACTGATTAATTTGATAAACCATTATGGGTATATCCATAGTATTCATAGACCTTTCGTCTATGAAAATACTTATATGGTGGTATGAACAGTAGATAATAAAAAATAGTCAATATGTTAACATCTCTAGTTATTCCTATCATATATTAACTAGCATGGTACATAACTTTGTGTAGTTCATCTATTAAAGACATTTTATAACACTCTTTGTCTATACCATTCTACCCATTTACAAATTATATGTCACCTTAATCAAGGGTATACTTATATTTAGTCTCAATATTCACTCAACTTATAAACAGCTATTTAAGATATTGATCATTCAATAGCTATATCACCACTTAAGACTCAATATAGACTCTATTAAATGTCTAATAATCCTCTTAAGTACACTCATAATGATCCCAATCCTCTCTCATACATTGCCAGTCCTTATAACCACATCTATTAAAATAGTTCTCTTGTAAACCCTTAACTCTACATTCAAGTATCTCACTCCTATGCATAGAGAATTTTGCATCGATTCCAAATAAAAAACTATGGAACTAATTCCATTAATCAATGTAGGATACCCTTCATGGGATCCTTTACTATTTATCTCCTAAATATAACCTAACTAGGGTTGTATAATGAATAGATTCCTAAATTAATTTGTGTTTGATAGCCACTACATACTTATTAAGACATTCCTAAATTCTTAAAATCGTCTAGGACCCATCAACTACCACTCAGGTCACTCACACCCACCTAACAAAAATTTCACATCACATATAATATGAAATTAAATTTAAATTAAGTATAATTGTAGGAAAACTATTTCATTTTAAATTTCACATATTCCCCAAGATCACTACATACATACTTGATCATCATCTTCACAATCATTATCTATGTGGTGGAAAAATTGTGGAAACTCATTAAACAGAGTGAAATAAGAAATGAATGAATTTAAATCACTCTTTGATAAATCCCCCCATACTCTTTTTCAAATTAATCAATCAATTACCTACATAATAAATGAAATTCAAACAATAATTCAAAAATATACTCCCATACATAAAAATATTTAACAATGATATGATTCTATTTTTCTGAGGACATCTCAATCCCTTGAATTAAAATGCATCATGATTTTACTCTGATTCCATAATTAACAAGTCGAATCATAATCAATTCCATAATCTCATATACATAAAATCATAAAACTAAATAAGAGGAACAATTTAAGGTGAATAAAATTGATTTCCTTACATTAGTATTATATAATATGTCAACTTTATCTAATTTACTTAATGGAGAAGGGGATGAATATGAGTAGAATGTTCTAGACTCCCCTTATGTATTGGTGTGAAGGGAAAACATCCCCAAGTGTGGTTTTAATATTTAAAATAGGAATTCCCCAATTTCCTACTCTTTTTTTATTAAATCACTTAATCCATATAGGGACCCTCGAGTTTCAACAACCACACAATAAAAAAATTAATTAAATACTATCTAAATATTTATCTTGGTAACATTGTACTCATATATCTATCTGGGAAAAATCCTTCATTACATTTAAAATTTCTCAAAAAATCTATTCTATATTTTAAATTATATATTTTAAAATAATATCAGCTCCATTTTCGATGGAATAATGTTATCATAAAATTATACTTATAGATGATAGCATGGGTTATCATAAATTACCCACCATAATGTTTCTCAACCTCATAAATTGTCACTAATTATATTTAGTCAACCATTCCTACAAGAAATATACAATTTCAATATTCTTCTCTATGTTTCCTATAAGTTAAGGCCGTGAAATCATTATTAACATACCATAAGAATCTCAATACTCAAAAATAAAATGAATTCTATAAATATAATGTCAAATATATTCCTTGAATAACAAGATTCTGACATATTCTGATTACCATACACAATATTATATAAAACAAACCTATTAAATCACTAGCGCACTAAATATTCATGAAAAACATTATAATGAACAATCCACATCACCACCTCTATTTTTCTCATCAATTCTGATGTCAAATTACAGGTGATATTCATATGGTACCATATTATTGATGTCATACTCCAAAAGGTGATTTCATTAGTCTATACCAAACCACTCTCAACTTTTAGCCTCACTTGAGAATCGCATGGTCACCCATGAAATAAAATCATAGTGTAATTATTGAGTCTATAACTACACATAATGAAGTGGTATTTTATACGAGTAATCATAGTCTCTAATTTGTACTAACATTTTCTATTAATTATCATCTTAGAAATACATTAATTGGTTTTTTTTCATCCATACATTACCTAACTGAGTGAATATTTATCTATACAACAGATGGATAAAAAATATGGGAATATTGTTTTAATAAATTAGATAATACCCACATTGATTTAGGAACTGTCTTGAACCCTCAACCATCTCTGGACTAATTTTTATTCAAAAAATTCCCACTATTTTCTATAACAATTTCAAAAAAAGTATCATTCTATTATGAAAATCATGGTATGATACTGTAAAAGATATTTCAAATATCCATGTTCCGTGACCACAACTATTATGTTATTGCGCCATTATTTAAATGTTTTATTTTATAGGTAATGATCATTAATTTTGAAAAAACAATAATCTATGATCCTCTATCTAAGATAAGTAATTATTTTAGTTCTACAAGTTATCATTATTTGATATATTTGATTATTTTTCATTAATCACCCAATGTCCAAAAAATAATACCATACAATTAAAGACTATAGTCTCATCTATGAAACACTCACATGTTCCCATGTGTGAACTCAATATTAATCTTCAAATTCACGATGATTATCCACCTCAAGAACCCTATGCGATGACTATATAAACATAACAAATACCCTCATGAACCCTTTAACAAATCGTTCAATAAATTTCACAGTTAATTAGTGAGAATTTCAATTATAATTTAAAATAGCTCTAAACATTATTATTTTATTGAGAAGCAACATGATTTAATCCTTCTCAAATATCCTCTATTTACTATAGTGATAATAACCATGATTATAATATGTTTTCACGAAAAATTTATGGGTTAATATAACAATACATAATACATTCACCAAAAAATCTTATAATCCAAAGTATAGGCATGATTAAAGAAGTGGAAAATTGATTACTTGAATTATCATATTGAAAAATGTCTAATTTACCTGACATGGATAGAGAGTAAGGGTAAAATATATAGGAATATAACATCTCATTAAAAACTATCATGTAATTCCCTTGTATTTTCTCAATTTACTCATTTATTAGGTGTGGCTTGGGACTCTTCAGAATGGAGATCATTTTTGGGGAAAATTCCTAATTATTCAGGATGTATGTTTTGGGATCTGTTATAAATGTGTAATGGATATGTGGGATTATCTGAGAGTTTGAATAAATCCCAAGTTGGTTTTGGTTTTTTCTATGATAATCAGGTGTTTTCTCCACTTTTATGTGCTATTACATAGTGTGTAAAGGGATTACACAACATGTACTTGTTCACCAGAACCAAGTTGAGAACTATATAAACAATATTTAAGGAGTACACCCCATGTAATGATTACATGGAATATAATGTTAATTTTTCAGTTTTTTTAAAAAAGTTAATGTGTTTTTATATGTATGTGAGAGTCATGTAATAGATGATGTTTTATGGGATTACACAGCATTCAATTGTTTTGAAAATTGAATTTTTGGGTGTCATATATGTGATTTTTTATTTCATTCTTCTATGAATCATATGGATCTCCAACTTATATTATTTTTTAAACTTTTTTAGGTCACTATTTGATATGGATGATAGTTTGGTGTTTGATCATAATTGTGGTTGTTTTGAACCTATTCAGTTGCTTGATAATTTCTTTTTCTACATTGATTTGATTGAGGTAGCTCCAGTAATGTTTTGTTATATGATATGTTGATCTATGGTGATGATTCCTCTTGTTTCATTATAGTTCTATTTTGAGATCATGTTCTAGGGTCCAATCAATGTTGTTTGTGGTGCATTTTGTATTCATTATATAGGTATGTTCCATTTCCTCTTCTATTCTATCCATTTTTTGAATTGGATCAATTCAAAGGTTTGTAGATTATTTCTTGGGCCTCTGTTGTTTTTGTTTCATTCTATTTAATTTTAAAGCCTTCGTGGTCGTTGGAGACCATGATTTTGATATAGGTGGTTCCATATCTAGCATATGTTGATGAATCGTATTCCATCACTTCTTTGTATGAATTAATTTTTTAATAAATTGAACTTATATTTTTTATGGGTAAATGTATTTGGGATAAAAGGAGGTTTTTACCAGTTTTTGGTATGTAGAAAATGTGGTATCTTCAAATCATTGACATGATTTATGCAATTAAGTATATAGGAAGCCTTGGTATGTAGGTGGAAGGAGTAGAATAGGGCCATCATCCATATTTCAATCAGGGTATTTTCTCATAGGGATTTTTTCAACTCCCTGGGTATGTTGTTATATGATCATGATCTTGAAATTATTAAGTTATGGGTTTCACTCATGCATTTTTTATATTCTCCATAGGCCTACGTTCTGAGGACATGCTGTGAAATAGTCTTTTTAGTGGTATGAGTAGTATTCTAGAACAACCTGTTGAGTTCCTTAGCATGATTTACCTTTTCAGAGATTTGTCTTATTTTTGGTGTAACATTAATGCACTTGATTTTGACAAATGAACGAGGAAATTATACATGAAATTTATTTACCATCCTTTTTTAGAATTTTTGGGAAAACGGAAAATATTTACCGTTCTTTTGAAATAACTACATTATTACTTATAATGACATGTTTCATTTAAAATTTGGATACATGAGTTTTTGTATAGATATTTCTTATGGAACATCTAGGTGGAATCCTACTAAGCCAGTTACATCACACCCTGTACACATCATCAATACTTCATAGAAATTTGAATTCCTTTCAATGTAGGTAAGGGAAAGGCATTCCCGTGAGGAGGTGGGGTTTTCTGTCTGTGGGGTTTGCATAGATGGATAGTGATATTTTGTTGTTTTTCCATGAAATCACATGGAGAAGTGTTTTTTTACGAATGTTTGGTTCATTGTGGTGAGACATGAACATGGAGATTTTTTCTTCTTGATTTTTTTGGTTTTACCTATCTATTTTAGTTGTGGAATACATATTTCTTCCTTTCATGTCTCTTTTATTTATTTATGTGAAATGTTGTAGCTTCAGGTTGGGAGAAATTGTTTCCTCTATTTTTGATTGATTCCCAAGTGCTAGTCACTATCCCATGGGCATTAGAAAATCCCATTGGGGATGTGATGTATCTATTCAGGTGTAATTTTGAGATATTATTCTAGTTGGTTCGTTATATTTTACTATCATAGAGGATCTATCCTCAAGATTCCATGTATTTTGATGGTTATTAAACTAGATATAAGATTTTTGAGACTTTGGATACATGTTGCATTGAGTTCTTGGCCATATCTGGTCATGATGAGACTCATGTTAATATTGGATATGGGGTGTGTGTCTCCTTTTTTGAGTTCTTTATGTTCATATTAGTTTTTACATATCGGTTTTTTTATTTTTAACTATTATTATTTTGTTTTTTGATCATTTTTGTTTTTTTTGGTGTGAAGTAGTATGACTTTGAGACGTATTGTGAGAGTTCCTCAAGAGGATGAATATGATGCTCCTAATTGAATCCTCTAATGGATAAAAACATTGTTTTTTTGATCATGTATGAATTCTGTGTTGTTGGTCATAATGTACCACAAGTTCAGAATGTAGCTATTGAGATGTATCCATGAGTGGGATGTGACATGGATCGACCATGGGATTTCAACAATGAGAAGCAACCATCCTATATGTTTAAGATTGAACCTCAAGATGTGGATTATTTTATTGATAATAATGATTAGATATTTGACTTTCTGGATACACCTGAGAGTATCAAGGTTAAGTGTGAAATGTTCAGAAATGAGGTTCCAAACCAGCATTGGTGGGATTTTATGTTACATTAAATTATGTATGTAGTCTTGTGGTGGAAGGGTTCCAATGCTATTTCCTTCCAACACTTTATACAGAGTCACTAATTATAGATAAATCTATAAACTCCCTACCCTTATATTAGGGAGCGAGTGAGGTGTTAGCGTACACCAATCATTTTTTAGGGATGGTTTGTTTTGTACTATGTTATTTAAATAATGGCCACATGAAGGATTATATTTACCCATAGTGTTTTCAACGAGATATCCAATCACCACTATTAATGTTATGCTTTGAACCTATGAGAATTCAGTATACATGGAAATGATTGTATAAATGAATATTGTAGAAATGATTGTATCTACTTCCTCATCTATTCTACGTAGTTTCTCTTTCAGTGGTGCCCCAGGGAAAAATAAGATATGGAAGAATCATCACAGGTTTGGTGGAGGTGGTTCTCGAATGTAGGCCTCTTATGAATCTCTCGTTGCAGATTGTGGTGTGCCTCTATGTTGTTATCAGTGAGGCAAGTTCATACATACAAAACATTCTTGTACTTCTCCAATAATGATGTGTAACTACTATATGAATTATAGTTATCTTCACAACTTCTGTCATGATATATCTACTCCTCGATATGGTTAGGGATCATTTACCCCAAATGCAATTGTGGCGCAGTCAGATGCTTCAATTACTACACAACTCTAGCCACAAGCCTTAGGAGTTAAACACCTTCTCGATGTAGATGATTTTCTAGTAGAGATGGATTTTACTCTAGTGATAGTGAGAGGCATCATCTTTATTGTATCCTTAGATGGAATTTTATTTCTCGATGCTGGTTATTCATACTCATTTATATGTAAGTGTTTTATTTATATTATTAACCTTCTAATGGAACTCATGTCCTCTGTAATGTAGTTAGTGACACCTCTTTTTAAGAGTAATGATCAAGGGTTTGGTTGTTCCTCTTTTATTCTATCTATATATGATATATATTAATTTTGGGATTTTCTACTACTCAATCTAGATCTATTCAACGTCTTCATTGAGATGGATTGACTTATTTCTCATCTTTTTGAGGTTTAATTTTATCATCATCATGTCTTGTTTCTAATGAAAAAATAGTTCTCATGGGTATTCTAGGGAGATTGGGATCTGAGGTCGACCAATGCAAGACCATCCCTCCCAAAGCATAGGCTGCAGTTGATCTCAATGGAATTCATTCTTTTTTTATTCTTCCCACTTTTGTTCATTATTTTCCTCATGTTTTACTAAACGATATAATTGGTCTACCTTTATATATGGAGGTGGTGTTTTCAATTAATCTAGTTATAGGAAAACATCTAAAATCAATAAATTCATATCATATGGAACCTGCATAGGTGAAAGATCAAAAGACTCAGCTGCATGATCTGGTAGAAAAGATTTTTGTTCTCACTACTATTTCACCATGGGCATTCCTGGTTCTCTTTTCCAAAAGGTATACGATTCACACTTATAATTCATAGACTATAGGAAGTTTAATTAATAAATAGTTAAGAACAAGTATCCTTTCCCTCAAGTGGATGATTGGTTATATCAGTAAAATGATGAAAATAGGTTTTCAAAAATTAATCTATGTTCGGGTTATCATCATCTCAGAATTGAGTAGTGTGATATATAGAATATAGATATTAGGTGTATGTATAGCCATTATAAATATTTATGTATGCTTTTTTTCTAACAGAAATTCCTACAGTTTTCGTGAATTGGATGTCTAAGATATTCCATAAGTACATCAATTATTTTTTGGTATTCATCATGGATGACATTATGGTTTACTGAAGATCTGATCATGAGCATGATCATCATATGAGTTTGGTTTTGGAAATACAGATCAGTAACTACTTGTATGGAAGTTATTCAAAATTCACTTTCTTTATTCAGGAAGTAAAAAATCATGGGGCACGTGATCTATAAATATAGAAAACCAGTATAACTTGAGAAGGTAATGTTTTTTCTTGTTATGAAAAGAGCCACATGATGTATTGGAAATTCGTGTCCTCCTTAGTCTTACTATATACTATCAATAGTTTGTCAATAATTTCACCAAGTTAGTGTCACCATTGAATCCTCTTACCTGGAAAGGGATCTAATTAATATAGGATGAAAAGTGATAGTCTTCTTTTGATTAGCTAAAACGATTTCTGATATCACCTCATAATATGATATTATCATAGCTCAATAATGGGTTATGTGGCTATTTATGATTATTTTAGTGATATTTTGGGTTTTATGATCATGAAGGATGATAAATTTATGGTTAAAATATCATTTATGATACATCTCTATGATATGAATTATCTCACTCATGATTTACATCTTTCTTTAGTTATGATCGCACTTAATTATTGAAAGATTTTCTTTTTAGGGAATGATTCACAATCTTTTATGACCATAAGAATTTAATCTATATATTTTCTCAGAAATTATTGGATCTTAGATAGATGTTTTGGGGAAAATAACCTCTGATGTTTACATAAATTAGTCCTACACCCCTAGGGAAGGGGAATGTCGTTGAAGATGCTCAAAAGACGAAAGTTCGATATCATGATATTTTTTATTCAATGGAAGAGTAAAACCTTATAATTATTTTTTCTCATTTCCATCTGGATTTGTAAGAGGTTGTTTCAGGTATGGTCTTGAATACTATTCAGTTATCATCACATCTTCATGAGTCTATTCTACAAAGTCAGCAATTGAATTACGAGGTCATTAGAATTAAAGAAACCCTATATGGTGGGGAGAACATATCTAGACCATATCTTCTTGGTCTCTTATTCAAATTTTAATCTTATATTTGGTGGATCAGGGGATAGCCATCTAGGACTTATTGAGTTTGTGTATAAAAACAATTATCAATCATCAATTTGAATGGATCCTTTTGATGCTTTGTCTGGTCTTCTATGAAGATCACCTCTTTGTTTGGTTGAGGTGGGTAAAGCTTCATTGGTGGGACATATATTGGTTCAGGATAAGTCCATGAGGATTCAACACATACATCATCATATTCTTATAAGAATGTGCCTACTTAAATCTTATACAGATCAACATCATTGTCCATTATATTTCACTATAGGTGACTGGGTTTTCATAAATTATTATCATCAATTAGATCAATATCATCCTATAAAATAGGTTAAGATGCATCTTAGATGTGTTAGAAAATTTAAGGTCATTAAGAAACTTTGTAAAGTTTTTTACTATATATCATTTCTAGCTTAGTTAATAGTCATTAATTATGTTTTCCAAACATCATAGCTCAGGAAATATAATCTTAATACCAATAACATTCAAATTTTGGAAGAGATTGATTTAAATTCATATCATTATGTTCCTAGGAATCTTTATTAGATCATGGAATCTAAATTGAATGTCTTGTGAGAGAATTTAATTCTATTGGTTAGAGTGTTATGTAAACATGGATTAGATTCTATGGAGACTTTGGATAATGATTTGTTAGTGAGGGAGTGGAGACCTCACCTTTTTACCAGACTTTATTCTTCCAAATGACTTCCCAAGGATGGAAACTCTCTTGGTGGGGAGTTTGTTAAATCATGTAATCCTCTTTTAGGTAATTATGATAACTTTTAATGTTTTCATATTTAATTGGGTTCATCTTGGGACTCCCCGGGATAGAGATAATTGGTTTTAGAAAATTAGTTTATGTTTGTGGATGGATGTTTTTCAATCTGGTTATAAATGTATAATGTATTTGTAGGTTCTCCCGGATTTTGGAGAATTCCCAAGTAGTTTTGGGGTTTTTGTGAGAATATGGTGTTTTATACCATGTGTTGGGCTAATACACAACATGTAAAGGGGTTACAAAACATATACATGGTCTTCATACACAATTCATAAACTATGTACATAACTTGAAATTATTACACATCGTGAAATGGTTTCATGATATGTAATGTTAGAATAGTGTGTTTTAATAAAATTATGATAGGGTTTTTAGTGTATTTGATCCCTGTGGATTTCATGACATTTAATGGTATTAAACTGCATGTAATATTTGTGAGAAGGTATTTTAGGGAACTGTGTGTGTGCGGATTTATTTAATTTTCCCTCAACCCCTTTGCCTCTTGACCAAGATGGCGTATTTAGTGATTTTGGGAGTCTCTATTCAATCCATGTTGATTCATTTAGTGTATTATCTTTATTTCAGTTGGTTTTTTGTAGTGACATAATCCTATTTGGCCTAGATATGGTGCCTACTAATATTTTACAATATAATATTTTTATTAAGAAAGAAAAAATGGAATTCCAAAAAACCAAAGAAATCGGGGCTGAGAAGGACCTATGGGGGCCTAAAGTAATGAATGCCCAATGCATCTCCCCTAATAAGATTGACCCCCTCAGGTGAAAATCTATTAAAATTATGAAGTAAAATTGGAGTCTTCCAAGGAAAAAAAAATAAATACAAGGTGTTCGGCAGCATGGTTTCCCTTACGCCAAGAATGAACAACTTTGGTGTTGTTTCCAAGCATTAACCAACACTTTTTAATTATTTAGAAGATCAACCAAAGAGTGGATCCAGTGTCGTACTGGGCATTGTAGAGAATAATTGAATCTGTTTCATCCTCCTCAAGCTCCAATCTCTTCTACTGGCATAACCTAAGGCCATGAACCATCGCCTTAGATTCTTCTTGAAGGGATTAACCACGACCCATTCACCCATAAAAGGATAAGAAGACTAAGCCGGTAGAATCTAGGACTACCCCAGCTCTATGGAGAAACCCCAAGACATGGGTCAATCTATATTGAGCATTAGGCCCTTCTAAGGGGGGACCAGGAGACCCAACAACCACTGTTTGAACAAGTACCAGGGAGGGTACTGAGGTATGGAACATGAATTTTTTGGAGGGTGGGTGCCTCCTACCATTTGGATATGTGGCTGACCATATCAAGGAGGAGGTTCTTTATTCTAATAATAATGTATTTTCCCAAGGCATGTCCTTCTTCATGCTTGCACTTGTTCTTCACCTGTCAAACACACAGTTTCTTGCATGCATAACCATAGTGTGAGACGACCTCTCCATACCCTTCTCACCCGCACCGTGGTACCACCTCTCAAGGAAATCCATATACGTCATGTTTTGAGCAAGAATTGTAGTGAAGTCTCAAAATTACTCACACACAGCACTCACCCAATCACCTTAGAAGATTAAATGATTTGCATACTCCTCCCTGTGTTTTCTGTAACATGGTAATCTTGAGGCCAAGGGGATTCCACAACCTTTTACATTTTAATATGTTGGAACAGCCTTATTCCTGATCCTCCGAGTGAGTAATTTGTACTTAACTGGTATGACTTGAGGCCAGAGGGTCTCATTCAAGCGATCTGTCTGATCACGCTTCTCTTGGGAGCATTGATAATCTTTGGCTGTGAAATCCATCAAGGCTGGGGGAGTAAAAACACATTTGTTCAGCTCCATACATAGTTTTATGATATTGAAGATGTCCTTTTGATCCACATCCAAGAAAGCCTTAATAAAATGAGAATAGCAACTAGATTCCCTGAAGGAGATGTAGTCGACAATGAATATCGAGAAGCCAAGGGGGAGCTCGGCCCAGTTCTGATGCAAAAACGAGATTTCACCCTTCCATATGATCCACCGAACATGGGGATGGATGGTCGTTATCAGAGTGGAGATCATAGAATAGAGAGGGGGGAATGGCCCCCAGGCTAGGTTGAAATTCTAAAATGGGAGTTATACATGGTGATCCCCCATCGTGTGCGTTATTCATGTACTTCCCATGCTAGATTTCCATGCATGCATGGAAGGGTATAGGTGAGGTTTCAAACATATATTCCACTTTCCCCCACCATTTGTGCCACCCTGCGCTAGGATGTCCTATGGTGCCTCCCTTCCGTAGTAGGGTCTCATATGAATCTGGCCACGAAGATTCTCAATAATATTAATAGTTCCTTTGGGGAATTTGATGGACGAGAGAGTATGAACAGGGGTGGCGATAAGGAAACTATTAACCAGTGTGATCCGGCCCCTGAAGGATAAATATCTTTTCTTCTAGTTGAGGATCTTGATTGTGATTCTGCTAATTAGGAAATCAAGGTCCCTAATCCTGATCCTGCCTAAGGAAATAGGGGCCCCCAAGTACTCCATGGGGAAGATCCTTCTTCAAATGTCAAGGATCTTTTGTATAGAGGATATCTGGCCAAGCAAACATCTATTGGATATAAATAAATTTCTTTTAGTCTTGTTGATAACCAGGTCGCTCCAGAAGAAATACCCTTCCATCAACTTGTTGAAGGCTCTGATAGAGCATTTTTTGGAATTTATGAAGATGAAATTATCATCCGCGAACATAAGGTGGGATATGGAGGGACACCCCTCACATCTTCAAAAAGGTTGGATCAGACCATTGCTAATGCTCCTATGTAAGAGGTGGCTATGTACATCCTAGGAGATGATAAAGAGACTTGGAGAGATGGGGTCACCTTACCTTAGGCCAAAAATTTCCTTGAAGAAACTATAGGTTTTTCGTATGAAAGTGGTAACTAACCATGAATATCTAAAGCATCTAAAAAAGGGATCAATGTTTCAAGAGGAGAAGCCCATACCTACCAACAACATATTAATAGAACCCCATTCGACAGAGGTATATGATTTTTTCTTGTCCAACTTTATGGATATATTAGAGCCATGAGTCTTGAAGTTAATATCACGGATCATTTCTTGTGGAAGATAAATGGTACCCTGGATTTAGGTCCCCCTCACGAACCCATGATTCTCTAAGGAAATCCATCGAAGAATATGAAGGGAGATCATGTTGTTTATTAAGATGTCAAGTATCTTGTTAGGGAAATTGTAAAGACTCGCTAGTCGGTAGTGCAAGAGGTAAGATGTGTTTTTTGTTTTAGGAAGAAGGAATATGGTAGTGGCAAATGCAACCCGAGGCAGGACACCCCCTGGAAGAAGTACTAGATGGAAGATATGGTATCATCTTTCACCATTTCCCACAAGGATCTAAAAACGGAGACTGGGAAGTCATCCGGTCTTGGGGTGCTTTCGGGGTTCGGGGTCATCATTGCATCATGGATCTCCTCTTCATCTGGGATAGATCTGAGGCCTTCATTTTCCAATTGCGAGAGTTGGGTGGGGATCACATCGGAAATCTCGCTATTCCACTCCACGTACACATCCAACATTTGGGTATGTTGGCCTGAAAGGAGGTCCCTAAAGATGGTGTATGGCAAACCACCCACGGTATCTCTGTCATGAGTGTAGGTGTCGTTGTCAAGGAGAATATTTTGTTTCACTATGTGCTTCCTCTATTTGATACACACGTGGAAGAAAGCTATGTTCTAGTCTCCCTCATTGAGCCATTTAATCCTAGACTTTCCTCGCACCAGACGTTCTTATCTGAGGATCAAATCTAACAGAACATCTTTCATTCTGGATAGGACTTCAAAAAAAATTTCGTCCCAGGCATTCTCTAGACTATTATCAAGACCCTCAACCTCTTTCATGGAAACTTCAATGTCACCATCAATGGGAGGGATACCATTCACCAGCACCTGTAGTTTTATCTTGAGGATTCTCATTTTATTATAAATTTACACCCATGTATTCCCCTAATAATTATTTTCCCAAACATCTCTCACCAAATCGTGGAACCCTGGGGAGCTGTCCCATTGCTGATAAAACTAAAATCTATCCTAGAAGAGTCGCCCTGTAGAAAAAAATACTAGGAGAGGATAATGGTATAATAATACGCGGACAAGGTGACTAACCATTGTGTTAAGGAAAGTAGATAGGGATTGCATGTGCGCCAAATAGCGGTCCAGGTGGCTCCATGTGTGATGGAATCATTTTTGGTTATTTCACCAGGTGAAGTGGTCACC
Organism: Viscum album; assembly: GCA_963277665.1. NCBI lineage: Eukaryota > Viridiplantae > Streptophyta > Magnoliopsida > Santalales > Viscaceae > Viscum > Viscum album. The sequence goes on along the minus strand of OY728165.1, from coordinate 1,705,902,173 downwards.
TAAGAATCCTATATCATTGAGACCTTTCCCTGCCATGAACTTCATGAAGTCCAGGCTATCCTTCCTGTTAAAGGGACCCCTTCCTTTCTTTTCATCCGGATCAGCGATGACATTGAAGTCCCCCCCAACGATCCATGTGAGGTTGTCAAGATCGAAGGAGTTAGGGTCTTTCCAAAGAGATTCCCTTTGGAATGCATCACATCTTCCATAGATGAAGGAAATGAAAATAGAGGTGTCATTGTGCAACACCTTAATCATGATGAATTGATTTCCATCTTGGACTAGTTCAACTGAGAGGTCCCTATTCCAGAAGATCCATATGTTCCTATTGATGTGGTCAACATGCATAGAGTCATTCATATTAATTCTCCTAGAGAAATCATTTATCTTGTTGGATTTTTAATTATACTCAAGCATAGCGACAATCAAGGCTTTGTGTTTCCTAATTTCGGTGGCGAGGAAGTCTTCCATAACCCAGGAACCTAGTCCCCAGGTATTCCATATGATTAAACATATCATTGGGTGAAAAAAGTTCTGGCTTTGGGTCTAGAAATCTTGGACTTATTTAGGTGGGAGGATGAGAGATCGTTTAGAATCTTTGAGATTGATCTTGTCCAGACACCTCCATCCTTGTAACCCAGTGAGATATCGTGAAGGAAGGGGCCCTGGGGGGAGGATGGGGTGGGTATTCAAGCACTGGGGGAGATCGAAAAGGCGAAGACTTAGACCTTGAGGATAATATTGGGGGATCCTGCTGATGGACTCAAGGGAGAGGCAGGAGTAAGGAAGTGGGCTAGCTCACCTGAGGGTTCATCTTTGGAAGGTAGGTCAGGACCTAGAGAGCTGGGAAAGGGGGGAGGCCAACCTGGTGAAACATTCAGGGAGGAAAGTGAAGAACTTGGAGATTTATGGGATCTTGGGGACGAACAGTATGAGGGAGGGAGGTTGGGGTAGTGCCAGTCAACCATCAGGTATGTGGGAGAAGCTGAAAATGATATCTCTAGGCGAGGCTCCCAAAACACAATTTAGTGAAGGAGGGGAGGAAGAGAAAGACCAGAATGAAGTGGAATCGAGAAAAGATGGGAGAAAGGAATCAGGTCCAAATCCTCAGTGGTTTGACAAATAGAGATGAAGGAGGCAGCTCAGGTGCGGTGAGGGGGACCAGGAAGAAGTTCTACCTGAGAGACTTTCGCGCACTCGTCCTCCTACAATGGGGTGGGATTAATGGTTTGTCAAGGATAACAGACTAGCTCGAGCACGATCGATCAGGGGAGAGGATCTACTGATGTTGGGACACTTCCTTCTGTAGATCTGAAGAGAGTTCCCTTGAAGCAAGTAGTGGAGGTAATATCTTAGGAAGACTGGGTAGACGATGTATTGAATCCACGGGGGAGAGTCCTACACCCTTAGAGAGATTCGATCGAGCAGGGGAAGGGACATGTCTATCTACATGTAGAGATGAACCGTCAATGCATCTAAACATCCTTTAGTCATTTCATCGGAGCAGGGAAACCCACCAAGGGAGCCTCCAATTGCTCTGAGGAAGTCCTCATTCTGAAAGGGGTGGGGGATCCCTGGGAGGGATAACCAAACTGTGGCGAGTGGACATTCCTTTCCCTTGTGGACCTCCATGGACAAGCGGGAGAGGATGAAGCGCCACCGTCCAAGAGAGTGGGGAGCCTTACACCACGTGTGAATGAAGTTAACATCCCATGAGAATATTAGGAAAAAGGAGTTCTTGTGGACCAATGAGTTTTGAGCTGGGCCTTAGAGCCCCCTCGAGGAAAAGAATCACTGGAAGACACTGAGTGGAGGGATTGCCACACCAAAACAGGAAACGAGAGACCACATTAGACATTCTTCAGCATATGAAAATTCCATCATATGGAACTCCATAGAGAGAAATATTCCATACCTTGATGCCTTCGGAACATGAAAACCAATCTCTGGGAAGCACACCTGAGAGTCTCCTGAAAATATGTAAAGAACGTCTCTGAAGGATCCCATCTTGGGGGCCACTGGGGGGGTAGTGGGGGAAGCTGGCTGGGGCACATAGGTGGAAGAAGCGGTCACTGGACCCTATTAGGGGGGAGGATTCACCGAGATCTGGGAGCAGGGAGGGAAAGGAGGGGGATTCCTGGAAGCTGAGAGGAGAGTCCAAATAAGAGATAAGGTCGATGAGCAGAAAAGCTAATGGTGACCAAGAGAGCGGGCACGCAACAGGAAGAAAGTTTGAAACTCTTGACAGCGTGTGGGGCATGTTCGAGCAGACCAAATCCATGCCTAATACTATTAAATTATCATAGATTCAAGGAATAATATCCCAAAAGACTAAGAATTTTAGTATTCATGGTAAACTAGAATCATATATCAGTCTTGTATTAAAAATGAATAGAAAAATTTCAAAATAAATTTTTTGACAATATATTTTTTCCATATGAGATATCCTCGTATACCATTATTAGTAAAATTTAATGAATCCCGGGGAAAAGGAAAAAAATAACAGTGATCTCATATTCTTAGTAAGGGTAAAATATAAAGGAAGTGTAGAACCTGTATGTTTTAATGAAATATTTTCTCTAAATAAATTTTATCCTTCAGTATCTTTCATTTCACGAAATCATCAGTTTAAAATAACCATGAGATGCTCTTAATATAAAATTACCATTATAGCCTAGTTTTTAGGTTAGCGTGAATAATAATAACTAACATATGAAAATGCATTATGTATTCTTTGGAAATTAATTATTTATGAAAAATATAAATCAATTAGATATTTTTATTTTTATTTTATTTAATTACTGTTGGTAATGAGATTAATGAGATATATGTGTTATATAATCAGTAAAATATATTTTTATATTCATCCATGTTGTACTACTCATGTGTTAATAATGTTTCAGTGCTCACAAATCCAACACATTTTTTGAAACCCATTACTCCTATTTAATCTGTCTCAAATCATGTGTACCGATGATTAGTATCATTATGCTTTAAATAAACCTATCCAACATCTTAATTTTTATACATTATGTTTAATTATTGTACACTGTATTTAATTTACTTCATAACGATTTATTTGATAAATGACAAAGTCTAAACCATTTTATCAATATCACTATTTAAGTCTTTGTACAGATATTTGGCTAAGTCTGAGAAACCATGAGTCTACCACAAGTTTTGTTTTTATAGAAAAGGACCCAAACACCGTGACCATCTAGAAAACATGACCATCCAGACATCGTGACCATCCATACAGTATGACTATCCGGACACCATGACCATTCAGACATTGTGACCATCCAGACATGGTGACATTCCAGCCACCATGACCCAAACACCTTTTGAGCTTTAGAAAAGGACCATACACCATGATCCTAACACCACATATGTGCTATCGGATCCCAATACCTATAAAATTGTCCCATATTGACTGCCTCACCGCTCAAAGTCAAAGGAGAAACCATTTCAAGGAGACACCGTTACAAGGAGACACCATTTATAGACAAACTATGACACCATTTCTTAATCTATTTTGTCGTTTTTCTAAGAGTCATATTTGAAGATTTTTAAATTCACTGACATAATTAATGTTTCTTTGTAGTCATATCATCTAAAAATACTAGGTACGAGGTGCATAATTCATGAAACATGTTGGCTCCAACACATGCACTCCAAGATTAGTAGAGAAGTGCAGCCCAAAATCAAACACATGCACAATAACGACGAAAACAAGAGCGTTCCTGAGAAAATAACAAACACATGAAACTAAACATTGTTGAAGAACACACAATTAATTCTTGTCTCAAAAAACTGGACACTATAGACCAGATTCGAGTACATCTTCTCACTGACAAAACCATGAAGAACACGAGCCAGATCTTGCTGATTTACCATACTCTGTTTTCCATGAGTGGACTCAGTTTCTACATCTTCTTCATCACAGATTACCAGGGTTTCTTAGACTAACACTCAGAGCACTTATAAACTTATATTATCATTTCTTCAGTATTGTGTATTATTTTTCTTATCTTTCGAGCTACGTGTTTATTAGTATTAAACATGCACTGTCTCCAGCATCAAACTGAAGGGTACAGGATATCATTTCTCTCCTGTCTTTTTACACTTTTGTATTCTCATGGATAAGTCTGTAAGAGGTTGTGTGTAGCATATTAGTAAATTCCCACAAATAAAAATGGCTGAGGTCGCATGACCTAGATATTATTTTGTAATATTGTTAACCCCGATCCAGATTGTGGATCAAGTTTATTTATATAAACATTTTGGTGGCAGTTGATCACCAAGTGGAGTGGATTAGGTCTTGTCTTGAGACTGAACCACTTGTTTTTATATCCACTATGTTTTTTATTTTATTTGTCTTTATTTTACTATTTAATTCTGAAACCAGTAAATTTACTTTGATAGTTAATATTGGAAAAAAGTTATAATTTTTTTACCTTATTAGAATAGCTTCAAAGGTAAAGTTGATTATTTCCATTAAGATTGCTAAGAATTAATCAATATTATAAGAAGTTATGTAAACAGACAAACCTTGATAACCATATAACTTTGATTAAATGTCTTGTACTTGTTTCTATTAGGAAAAAATTTATGATAATACATTTTAAATAGAAATTTTTTTAGATACTCAATTCACCCCCTCTTGATTACTCTACTCCAACCAACATTTCGTATTAGAGGGTTGTTTATTAAGACTCTTTTTTTACCGAACTCAACCCTGATTTTAGTTGTACTTTAATGATCTGTAAATTTCTGTTAATTCTAAATTTATAGATATTTCAAGGTATTTATTTGTTATGGATAACAGATTGGATGGTGCTACAACCAACAGACCACCATTATTTAATGGAACAAATTATGCTCAATGGAAAATTAAAAAGAAAAATTCATTTAGAAAGTATGAGATTTAAAATATGGTCTTCAATTATAGATGAATATAATATTCCTTCTACTTATTGAATCACTTGGGATGAACCTACCAAAACTAACTACAATAAAAATTTCAATGATATGAATGATTTATACTTATTTTTAAGAGATGAAAAATTTAATAGAATCCCTGCATGTAAAACTGCCCCTGAAATTTGGAATACCTTGTCTGTTTCACGTGAAGGAACTTATAGTGTGAATGAAATGAGACTTAAAAATTATAATATTAAATATGTTATCTTTAAAATGAAACATGATGTGCCTATTTCGGACATGTATCTCAGGTTTAATGAAATGGTCAACATAATGATTTCTTTTTGTAGAGAAGTCACTGCTAAAGAATAAATCATTAGGATTTCCATATGTTTACCAGATAGATGGAGAGGAACCTCTATATCTATTAGAGAATCATGTGATATTATAAGTCTACCTTTAAAATAACTGATTCTAAATCTAATTGTGTATGATGAGGAGCTTAATGTCAACATGGAAGATGAGGATGAACCCAAAAAAATCTGTGGAATTCTAGACTACCACCTCTAAACACAGAGGGAAACGAAAATTGTAAACTTCTGTAGAAAGTTCTAGAAGTAAAAAATTATCACCTGATAGTGGTTAGGAGATGTCTAAATTAGCTATAAGGTTTGAGATATTTTACAAGAAGAAGAAATTTTTTAGAAATCATAACTTCAATGGAAGATATGATCAAAAAAAGAAGTTGGAAGAAGGAATGGAAAAGAAGTGAAAAGTCTGATGAGATTGTCTACTATGAATGCAAGCGAAAAGGACATCTCAAGACTGCATGTCCAAATCTCAAGTGAAAAAATAAATATGGGGAAAAATAGAAAGTATAAAAAGGAAATTAAAGCAACATGGAGTGCCTCTGAGGATAGTTCAAGTGACTCATCATCTTCACATGATGAACAGGCTAACCGAGGAAATATGTATTTTATGATAAACATATTCGAGGTAACACTATAATTTCTTGCACACAATTCATACTATTCTAGAGATGAGATTGACTATGAAAATATGTCTAATTAAGAAATGTTTGAGTACTGTAATATGCTTGAAGATACATTCAATGAACAAAAAGATAAACACAAGTACTTAAAAAAATAGCATTCTTTCACATCAACTGTTAAAACTAAACTCACTGTAGAAAGGGTGAAAATGCTCAATTACTCAAAGAGAACAATGAACTAAAACTATCTAATGAGAAATTGAAAAAGGATCTTGATATTTTTTTTATTGTAAGGATACCCTGGTACAAATTCTAGGTAAATATATTTCTCCTAAATATAATACTGGAATTGGCTATCAACCTGGTAAAAGGAATCTTGGAAGAACTAATTTTGTTTCTAAATATAAGACAAACAACTTTACTTCTAATAATGGAAAACATTCAGCTAGTTCAAGTTAAGATACACTATGTGTTGTTTCAAGCTCTTCTGGGCCAAATAGAGTTTATTTTTCAAATACTTAAATAATTCTTCAAGGAAACCTATGAGGCATATATGGGTTCCTAAGGCACTAGTCACTAATATTACTATACCCAAACAAGTACGGGTACCAAAATCTATTTTTATTTGACTATTTTGTAGGAAATTTATTAAAGAGTTCCTGTAAAAGCATATGTTACTTGGAATTTTTGTGTTAAAGACACATGATAGAAGACTAATCATGCTTCAAGAATTTAATAAAAATTGATGGAGGACATGTCACTTTTGGTGAAAATGACAAAGGAAAGATTATTGTCCTTGGAGAAATCAGTAACTCTAAATCAGTTTTGATTTCGAAAGTTAATTTTTTTATGGATTGAAATATAATGTATTTAGTATTTCACAATTATATGATGATGGATTTCATGTTAAATTTAAAAATGATGCTTGAAATGTTTTTAATTCTAAAAATGAATTACTGTTTTTTGCATTGAGAAATGAAATTGTTTATTTTGTTAACATGGAATCTTTAGTTTGTCAAAATACTTCATGTTTACGTGTGTTTCAAATAGATTCATGTCTTTGGAATAGGATACTAGGAAACTGTAACACTCACTCCCTTATAAAGTTGACTAGAAAAATATTAGTCAAAGACCTACCCAAACTTGAGTTTCAAAATTATAAAGTGTGTAATCGTTGTCAAAAAAGAAAAGAAACACAAAATTTCCTTCAAACCAAATAAAGAAGTGTCAAATTCTAAACCTCTAAAATTGGTTCACATGGAATTTTTTGGACCATCTAGAAATTCTAGTTTTAATATAAAGCACTATGTTTATGTTCTTGCGGATGACTTCTCTATATATACCTGGACGTACTTTTTGGCTCATAAAAGTGAAGCATGTTCTCATTTTAACAAATATGAAAAAACTATAGAAAATATTAGTGGACTTAAAATTAAATCCTTAAGAATTGATCATGGCCATGAGTTTGAAAATCAATTGTTTGAATCATTCTACACACAAAATGGCTATAGTCATAATTTCTCTACCCCTAGAACACCTCAACAGAATGGATTTGTAGAAACAAGAAATAGAACCCTGAAAGAAATTCCTAGAACCATGCTTAGTAAATATGACCTACCTATTTATTTTTGGGTTGAAGCTATAAGTACATCATGTTATATAATTAATAGAGTGTTAATTCGACCTATTCTTAAAAGAACTTCATATGAGTTGTTGAACAATAGAAACCCCAAAGTTATCTACTTAAAGGTTTTTGGTTGTAATGTCTATATCCTTAATAATAACTACAAACTTGAAAATTTTTCATCCAAGAGTGATGAAGGAATTTTCTTAGGATATTCTATCTCTAGTAAATCCTATAGGGTGTTTAATAAAATAACTAAATGTGTGGAAGAATTTTTCCAAGTCAAATTCGATGAAACAGATCCACATGAGCCTAAGACCACTCTAGAGAACCTCAAAAACTATGTATCAAATATGGACATAAATTCAAAATCCTTTATCCCTTATATGAAGGAATCTGAGAAAACATCCAATTTTGGAAACTCTTTAGATTCAAGTCACAATGAACCTGACCCTATTGAAGAACATGAAATCACTAGTCCTTCTTTCTCTAGAGCTATTATAACTCTTAAGAATCATCCTTTAGATGTTTTTGTATGATACTAAGATAATGGAAATCAAACTATAGATTCTATTAGAAATCAGGTTTATCATTAAGTCTTCTTGTCTCAACATTAACCTAAAAAAATTAAGGATTCTATCAATGACGAATTTTGGGTGAGGGATATACAAGAAGAAATTAATCAGTTTAAAAGGAACAAAATTAAAAAACTGGTTGACAGACCCAAATACACATTCCCCATAGGCACTAAATGGGTGTTTAGAAATAAATTATATGAAGATGGAAACATATTTATAAACAAGGATAGATTGGTTGCACAAGGCTACAGTTAGGAAGAGAAAACTGAATATGAAGAAACCTTTTCACCAGTAGCTAGACTTGAAGCCATCAGAATTCTACATACTTATGCTTCACATATGAATTTCAAACTATATCAAATGGATTTCAATATTTTATTCCTAAATGGGTATAGATATAATGATGTATTCATTTAGAAACCCCCTAGTCTTACAGATACTCATTTTACAAAACACATTTTAAAATTAACAAAAGATTTATAAGGTTTAAAACAAGCTCCAAGAGCTTGGTATGGTAGACTGAGTAATTTTCTTATTTAATAAAGTTTTGCAAAAGGAACTGTTTATCCTACCATTTTTATAAAACAAATATCCAATAATGTTTTAGTAGTTCAATTTTATGTATATGACATTATCTTTGAATCTTTAAAAAATTCATTATGTATTGAATTTTCAAAAATGATGCAAGTTGAAATTGAAATGAGTTTAATGGGTGAACTCAAATTCTTTCTTGGATTTAAAATCTTTCAAAATAAATAATTTATTATTTTAAATCAAAGATAATACACTAAAGATATTCTAAAATGTTTTGGATTGGATATCACTAAAAGTAGCGAGACTCCAATGAGTACTACTTGTAAGATGGGTCTTGATGAAGATGTAAAATTTGTTAATCAAACCACTTATAGAGTAATGATTGGAAGCTTACTCTACTTAACTACTAGCCAACCTGCCATTATGTTTAGTGTGTGTGTGCATGATTTCAAGAAAATCATAAGGAATTACATTTAAATGTTGTTAAGAGAATCCTCAAATACCACAAGCATACACCCAATCTAGGATTGTTCTATCCTAGAGGACAATCATTTGAGTTAGTAAGTTATTATGATGTTGAATTCAGTGGTTGTAAGTTAGATATAAAAAGCACCTCTTGATCATGTCACTTTTTAGGAAAGTCGCTAGTATCATGGTGTTGTAAGAAACCAAACTTTGTTTCGTTATCTACTGCAGAAGCTGAATACATAGATGCTTGTAGTTGTTTTGCATAGATTTTGTGGATGAAACACACATTACTAGATTATGGATATCAATTCAGGAATGTACCTATAAACTATTGCAATACAAGTGCTGTTAACATCTCAAAAATTCATTTTTCACACTCTAGGGAAACACATATTGATGTAAGACATCACTTTTTGAGAGATCATTATCAAAAAGGTGATATCACTTTGGAATTTATTAGAACTAAATATTAGCTTGCTGATATATTTACCGAACCATTATATTCTGAAATACTAGATTACATCATACATGAATTGGGTATGGTAAATCTTAATTATTTATCTTACTGTTTCATATCTTACTATTTCACACCTTTCTATTTTACACTTTCCGGTTTCACCAGTCACTATCTTGATATTACTGTTTAACTCTAAAAATACCATAATTCTACTATCTCATTACTTGTTGTTTCATGTTTACAATATAAAATTTACCATTTCTCAGTTACTGTCTAGCACTTATTGTCTCAAAAGATATGGTTGCACTGTTTATAAATCACACTGTTACGGTCTTACCATGAAGACTTGTTAATGTCGTATCACGAAGACTTGTTACTGTCTCACCGTGAAGACTTGTTACTGTCTCACCCTGAAGACTTGTTTTGGTCTCACCGTGAAGGATTGTTACTATCTCACCATAATTATTCTTTATTGTTTTATCTATAAATTATAACTCGTATCATGGTAATTCATGCTTTTACTCATTTTACTTTCCCACTCTTCTGATCCGGTGATTCTTGATATCCCTAAATGATAAAATAAAATAAGTTTTAATCATTCTTTACTTGAGCTCTCTTCTCTTTTCTCAAATTGTAATCTCTCTTCAACCCTTCATTCTCTCTCGGACCTTTAGTGAATGCCCAGAATGAAACACGCTTTTTTGTCAACTTCTGAGAAACACGGTTCAAAGAAGAAGTTGAAGATGGTGCTGAAGTAAACACCCGAGGGTCCTCTGAATCAGAATCTAGTGAAAAGAATAGTAGTACTAGAAAATGAGATATGCCCTAAGTGTCTTATGAAAAGTATGCCTTTGATATTGAACGTTCTAAAAAATTAAGGATACCTAGATAGGTTTACTAATGGTGATAATCCTATCTACCTAAATCTAGTTCACAATTCCACCAGTATGTTCAATTTTCTTTTGATTTAGAAGATGGATATGTTGTGTGAAGCTAGATCAATGGCCAGAGATACATTTTTTCTCTGAGGTTATGGTTTTAATGCCTTAGGATACCTCATGAAGGTATTTTTGAGGACTATCAGAGAGGTCCTCTACTTCCAAGTGAAGATTTTGTTTTGGAAGAAGATTTGAGAAGTTTAACTAGAAATGAAATAATGCGAAGAGCCATAGCTGGTGAGTTGGATGGAGAATCCAAACTCATATTTAAGTTAGTTCAGAATTTGATTAGCCCCATGTAAGGTGATTTTTCTATACTCAAATATCCGGATGTATTTTTGATACATCTCTTGAAAAATGTACACGAGATCAATATATGTTAGTATGTCATACACCATATCTATGATTTGATCAAAACCACCTCCAATTTAACCTCTCTATTTTGTTGTAAGATTATCTCAACTATGCTTCATGAAAAGGGATCAGTGGAAACTTATGAAGAATTCATTAAGGATTATGGGGTTTTTCTTTCAAAAGTTAAATTAAATATAATGAAAATCAATTGTAATCCATGGAGGAAATCATGGATGGAAGATAATGATAGAGGTTATGAATTGTTTAATCTAGTAGAACACCCTTTAAGACCTAAGGATATTTCTGATCTTTGTGTGGGGATAGATGAACATGTTGAGTATTTCGATGAATAAGAATAAGTAGAGGTTGTTGTACCTTCAAAAGAAATTTTTCTTGATGAGGACGGCGGTAAAAATTTTCCTCAAGACTTATTTTAAAAGGATGTATTTGTTCTTGAAGTGGTTTCCCATATGGAAGAGAAATCTTCTTCTAAAGAAGAACATGTTGCTAAGGAAAGTGAAAAGGATGTTTGAGAACATCTTATAGAAGAAGATCTTGATGTTGTGCAAGAATCTTCCCATGAGGAACACTTAGAAGAACAAGTTGTTCCTAAAAGTTATTCATTTTTTTGAAGAGATAATGAACCAATCCTTTCAATTGGATCGAAAGGAAATGGATGAGGAAGAAAGGGATGAATTTGTGGAAATAGATCAATGACCTAAACCTCTCAGTCCTAAGATAGATGCACCTATTGGGGTGGATTAGTCCCCCAATTTGGAATCTGTTGAAGAGCCTAATCCGATTAATCCAAGCTTAGTGGATACATGGTAAAAATTTCCTAGTTATTTTGATGTGACTTGTTCATATGAAGTCTCATTCAAAGGTCTTGATATGTCTACTATGTTTTAGTTGAAATCAGTTTATGATCTTGTCCCTGTAAAGGAACATGAGCCTGTCTCATCTTCTGTTCCCAATCCCTCACATGAATATCCAAATGTTGTGAATAAGGATGATCTGAAAGCTTTTGGACCTACCCTTTTGGATGGTGTGGAAAAGCTCATGGAAAACCAAAATTCTCTTGTGACAAATTTAAGTGAAAGTGATGTTTCCCTATTGTTGAAAAATTTATATGGAAGATTCAACCCAAGATTCTCCATGAGATTCAAGAAATAAGAATTGAAAACAAATGGCTCAATGATAATGTAAAGACTCTTAGAGTGAAGATTAAATAAATGAAGAGAGTGATAACCTCAAGACCTGAACTTATTTATCATCCTCTTGGGGATGTTAGTTAGATTCCTCAGGAAGTAACCTCCCTGATTCAACCTAATATAATCTCTTTAGCTGATAAGGTCACTGAAAGAAACAATCAGATTGTTCAAGATATGTGTGAACTTTTTATTGATCTGAACAAGTTAACTGATGTATATAAGAGTTGTCTCTATAATGTTTTGAATCAACCTAAGTCTCTTACTTCAGCTGTTACTGCTTCTACTACCAATGGTCAATAATCTCAACCTTATTTAGACAATGATCTATTTAGAGCAGTTGTCAAGGAACAACTTCAGGCTGTAATTAGTGGTTTTGACAAACAATATCTATATGAAGTTGTCAACAATAGTGACAGAGTTATTGATTTAGTGAGAATTAATTCCAAGATTTACAATGATTCCCACCAAGAAATTGCAAAGAAGGATGACTTCTACTTCAATCAGATCTTCTCTAAGAATGACATGACCAACCACTTCAATTACCTTGTAGAGAATCTGAGGATACCTCCAGTCACTCAAGCTTTCAAGACTCAAGTCCAAAATCGCACAATGTTCACTCCTTTCTTGGATAAGTTTATGGGGAATAAGGATGACGTTGAGAAAGCCATTAAATATGGTGAAGATATCATTGTTGATTTTATCAATCTTGTGAGGCCTTATCATCATGTTCTAAGTACTGCCATTCTGGAACTTACAGATTCACCCATGAGATCTAGTATTCCTACCTTCTCATCTGCTGCCCTTGCCTTTATATCTCTATCTTTCTCTCAGACTCTGATTTAGATCAGGTTTTTTATCCTGGACCAACAGTTTACCTGGTCTTCAGTTGCACCTACCTTGGCCCCTTCTATTTTTGAAGGACTCCCTTTACCTTCTCTATCCACTAGATCACTCCCTTATTCTACTTGTGCTTCTGATCCTATGGATTTTTCTTCTGATGTTGCTGCCAAGGGAAAAGAGTAGCCCAACCAGTAATGAAGAACATTCCATACTATCTTTTAATAGGGATGTGTTATGTATTTTTATTCCTTACTATTAGTACTAAAACATTTTATCCATCTAATGAATTGTGCACCTTTATTGTCTCTTTCCTATTTACTCTTATTGATAATCCCAAAAAGGGGTAGAAATATGTATTCTATCTGCACTGCATTTAAATTAAAGAAGAGACTCACTACATAAGAATAAATCCTTCACTCAAATGATTAGTGATCATCAAAAAGGGGGAGATTGTTGGAATCTTCATGTTTTAATCATGTTTTAATGATCACAAATCCTATAAATACTTTGAAACCTGTGACTCCTATATAATATGTCTCAAATCATATGTAATGATGATTAGAATCATTATGATTTAAATTAAACTATCCAAGATCTTAATTGTTATACATTATGTTTAATTATTTTACACTATATTTTATTTAATTCATAATGATTTATTTGATGAATGACTAAATCTAAACCATTTTATGAATATCATTTTTTAAGTCTGTGTACAAAGATTTGGCTAAGTCTGAGAAACTGTGAGTTTACCACTGGTTTTGTTTTTCTAGAAAAGGACCCAGACACTGTGACCATCCAAACACCATGACCATCCAGACACCATGACCTTCCAGACACCATGACCATCCAGACACCATGACCATCCAGACACCGTGACCATCTAGACACCATGACCATCCAGACACCGCGACCATCCAGAAATTGTGACCTTCCAGACACCGTTTGAGGTTTGGAAAATGAACTAGACACCGTGATCCTAACACCACATTTGTGCTACCGATTTCGAGTCCCTATAAAATTGTACCATCATAACTATCTCTCCACTCAATGAAAAAGAATGGGAAACCATTTCAAGGATATAACATTTACAGACAAACTATTACATCATTTCTTAATCTATTTTGTCATTTTTCTAATGGTCATATTTCATGATTTTTAAGTGAACTTATATAATTAATGTTTCTTTGTAGTCATATCTCCTAACAGTACGAGGTACGAGGTGCAGAATACATGCAACATGTTGGCTCAAACACATGCACTCCAATATTAAAAGAGAAGTGCAGCCTAAATACAAACACATGGATGATAATGAAGAAAACAAGATATTTCATGAGAAAAGAAATAACGCATGAAACAAAACATTTTTTAAGAACCCATAAAGAATTCTTGAATCAACAAGCTAGACACCATAGATCAGATTCAAGAATATATTTTCACTATCAACACCACGAAGAACATGAGCCAGATCTAGCTGATTTAAGATACTCTGTTTTCTATGATAGGACTCGGTTTCTCAATCTGTTTCATCCTAGAATCTCATAGCTACATAGACTAACACTCAGAGCACTTCTAAACGTATCTTATCATTTTTTCTTTGTTTTGTATTATTTTTCTTATCTGTCAATAAGTGTGTGTATCTGTAATAATCATGAACTGTCTCCTACATCAAACTGATGGATACAATATATCCTTTATCTTACATTTATTTACACTTGTGTATTCCCATAGATAAGTATAGAAGAGGTTGTGCGTAACCTCTTAGTTAATACCCATGAAGAACTTTGGAAGAGGTCGTGTGACCTGGACAGTCTTGTGTACTGTTGTTAACCCCGATCCAGGGTGTGGATAAAGTTTATTTAGGTCAACTAATTGGTGGAAGGTAATCATCAAGTGGAGTGGATTAGGTCTCGGCTTAAGACTGAACCAATTATTTTTATATCCATTGTGTTTTTTATTTTAGTTGTCCCTGTTTTACTATTTAATTCAGAAACCACTAAATTTACTTTGATAATAAATATTGTAAAGAAGTTATAATTATTTTTCCTTATTACAATAGATTCAAAAGTAATGTTAATAACTGCTATTAATATTACTGATAATTAATCAAACTTATAAGAATTTATTTAAACAGTCAAACTTTCATAACCATATAACATTGATTAACTAGCTCGTACTTGATTCTATTGGGGAAAACTTTTTAAGAATACTTTTTAAACCAAAATTTTTATAGATACTCAATTCAGCCCCCCCCCCCTATTCAGTACTCCACTCCTACCAATAATTAAATTTATATTTTAGTAATATGGTATGAATAGATTCTTATTTAGGTATATGAATGTATTTTTTTAAAAGGTCAATTTTATAATTTTGAATGAATATCCCATTTTAAATTAAGATTTTTACGCATTAATAATTTCTATATGACAACATAAACATGTTATTTTGAAGCTAGGTATAAAAATTTACTTTGGAAAAAATTTTGATATTTTTTTTATAACATTCATGTTCTGATGAATGGTAAAAATACGCTAAATTTTTATTAAAAACAACTTTTTTCATCGAGAAACTTTATATGGTAAAATTTTAATATTGAATGTTTTGAAAGTATGAATGGAATATATTTTTACCATTTAATATAATTTATTTCATTGCCATTAATTTTTCATTGAATTCATAAGGAAAAACATTTCAATCTTTTGCAATGTTTTAACTTTTAAAACATGTATTCTCATTTCAAAAACAGGATTAATTTTAAATCAATTACTACAATTTATGTGTTTTTAATTTGTAAAAATAAATTCCATATTTGGAATAATAAGGTTAAAATTGGGAAAATAGGTACTTTTTATTTTTGGACATTATGAATAGTTACTTTAATAATTATTTTATTTATCATGGTTAAAAGGTAAATTTTGTAAATAAGGGTAAAAATATAATATTATAATAATATTAAACTACCCTAACACACACCCTAATCTTATTGTATGATATATTTCTAACCATGGGAATCCTTGGGTCAATTTTGGAACCCCATGGTTTCACATTGATGTGAAAATGGTAATTTATAAGAATTAATTTAATGGATAATTTTAACCTAAACATATATATATTACTAAATATATTTTAAATTGGGGTTGTATAATACATATCTATGTTTATAAATAATCATTGTAAAGCCAAAATATTTTCTACAAAGTGGTATTTTATTTATAATTTTTAGACATTAGATAAATATATTTATTTATGACACAATTATGGTGTAGTGATTACCTCATTAATGAAAGATTCAAATTAATGAATTTATAAATATTAAAATAAGTATAATTTGATTATTTTTTTATCATCCACAAATTTTTTGGACGACATTTACATATTATGTATGAATTAATTCCTTTTTTTCTAAGTAATAAGGTTGTTATGAATTTTTAAAAAGTCAGGTATGAATAGTATCCAAAATGAAATAATTCATAACTTAGAACATAAAATAGTTTATTAAATTATATTAAATTCCTAAAAATATGAGATTCTGAAAAATGGTTGATATAAGTCCAAATATGTCATAAATAACTTTTTTGGGTCGTTTGACATGATATGGTAATTACACTAACCCACAATGTGTAAATGACATGATATCACGGTAAGATTAAAAAGGGTAAAATATGGGTAAAACCAAAAAGGTAAGGATAAAAAATATATTCAAAACTTATAAAACAATTATTGGATTATTATTATTCTAACCAAAATTATCGTATCTTATAATTGTATAAGTTTTGGACCATTTTAAATCGAAATTGAATTTATAATAAATTAATATTTTAAAACTTTCCTAAAGTCCCCCTCTCCTCTCTTATAAAAGGGTACCTCCTCCCTCTCCTATTCACTCCATTTTGGTCCTTAAATCTCGTCCAAACCCTTCCCATTTCTCTTATCAAATTCCATATTTACATTCTATAGGTTTTGGTCTTCTCAAAATACCAACTCTAGTGCCATAAGAGGAAATTTAAAGGAGACACGTCAAGGAAGAGGTAATCTCTTCTACTGATTATTTAAAATTTCTTTCTTCTTCTACTCCAACTTGTTTAGTTGTTTCATTTTAAAGTAATAACATTAGTATCAATCATATACTTATATGTTATTATAAATATAAAACAACCTTATTTCCATTTTATCTGTCCTATGAAAAATGAAATCATCGTGTGTGCGTACATATGGATTACTGTCTTCATAACGCGGTATAATCTATTTTTTACCACCACCTTACTTAGATGGGTATAATGGTGGAAATAATATCTATATATAATTATAATAAAATGATATTAATTCTGAGATATTATACATCATCCACTTCAATGCTGTTCAATAATCATGGGAACGATATCATCGCTCGTGCGTACGTACGGCTTATCGTCTCCATGACGCAATCAGATTCATTCTCCATGTTAGCCATTAAATAATGATTATAAAGTATATATAATAAATAATTATCAAATTTATGAAATAATAATTATTCTTAATTTATGTATATATATTTATATATCATTTACCTACTTCCATTCAATTTAATAAGGAAATGAAAACAACGCTCATGCATACTTACGGCCTACCGTACCCATGAACGGTGTATTTCATTCCATTTATCGATCTATTATATATTTCTATATACTGAATATATATAATATAAAAATCATTTTTTACATTATGGAATTAATTAAATCATGATCTATGTAATAATATCCAAAATAACATGTCCTAACGTGTATGATAAATAAAACAATTATTACCCAAAATGATGCTTTAACATGGAATTGAAAAATGAATGTGTAATATAAAGTCGTAAGTGAATCATAGATGACATCATAAATATATTTATGGTTCTGTTACAAGGTAATAATTTGTTTAAACCCAATATATAGGAGTTTTAGATACGTATGGAAGAAATTGGACCTAAGGTAAGGGATAACTTTACTAATCTACTTTTTATCTGAGATTGTTTATTCATAAGTATTTACTAGGGTTATATTTATCATCCATTTCCTGGTTTTCTAAAAATTATTTCACAAAATTTTTATTATTCTTCCATGTTTTTTTAAATTCATTTTACCCCTTTTTGACTTTTAATATGTGGTATGGAATGAATCTTTTTTTTATTTACCATACGAGGTACTTTTTAACTTTTCTAGAAAATGTATGAGAAGAATGTTTATTTAACTTATAAGACATAAATTTTTTTTTACATATTCATGACGCCTTATTTACACGAATATTACTTTATAATATTTCATGTTTATTTTCAATTAAGTTATTTTCATTTAAAATTTCCCAACATTTTGAGAAAAAAAAACATTTCTTAAGAATAATGGATATCATCCTTAGAAATTATGTTCATGTGTTTTGTCAACATTAATTTCCATCTAACATGGAATAGGGTTATGTTTCTATCCCTAGTATTACTTTTACATTATTGTGTTTAGGATGTAATTATTTTTATGAAATCCATTTATTTTATATGGATTATGTTATAATGGAATGATATTTAAGAAACCCATTTTATTTCTTGGGTTATGCTATGATGAATGGTTTATTTTTTTTGGAACATGTAAGAATGATTTCATTGTGAAATGGGTGGGACTTATTTTTCCCTCCAATTCATTGGTTAATATTTATATCTCATGAGATATACATGGCTGGAACAGAAAGTTAATCCGGTTTAGTGATACAGGGTTGGAATAAAAAGAGAACTCGGTTCAATAATGGACTTTTTCCATTATGATGGTCTTGAAAAATATCATTGACTAATATGAAATTATTTTCTATGATTTCATGTGTATGACACAAAATTTCATGTCTCATGTTTTGATTATTGGGATTACATTTCACTTCTATGATTTATCTCATGACATAATATTATGATCTCTTATATGAAGGATAAGATTTTCAAATGTTATATAAGATTGATATCTCTTTTATTTACCCTTACTAAGATGATTCTTTTCCATAGGTTAAGAAGAAGGGTATTAATTATGATATTCCAAAAAGAATTCTAGTCACAATGAAATAAATGGGAGATAATATAGATGTTTTATGAACTAGTTATTTATGTTTCCCAGTTTTTAAAGACACTATACCTATAAGGTCCTGTTATAGTTTTGTTATAAGTTGTAATAAATTTACTTCAATTACGAAGTAATTTCTATTTATGTAATGTATGGGTTGTTATATTTGGTATCAGATGAAAAGTATAGTTATCCTTTGGAAAATAGGATGAGAATTCCTTAGTAAGAACTATAAGGATATGTATAAGTATAGGATAAAATCCTAGTGTTTTAGAAACATCCCTAAATAACCTATGATAAATCCTAAATTGTGCTAAATTGAAATTTAATTCTATATTTTGTGGTTTTACTATTATTATTACTGTTTCTCACACTATGATTCATGGTTTTAGTAAATGGATGGAACTAGAAGGAACCGTGTTAATGATGAATATGACGGGAAATGTAATGATTGTCCCCCTAAGCAAACAATTTTTATGGGAGATAGAATGGAAAATATTGTAGCCATGTTCACACGACTTTATTAAGCTATAAATCATGCAGGACTTCCAAAATATAAAAGGAAGGACATCAATCTATTGAATTCTTCATGAGGCAGTGTCCACCTACATTCATTGGGTCTTCTGATCCATTAGTGGGTGAAAATGGATCAGTACCACTAAAAATATATTTTTAGTTCTATAATTTTCTGAATATGATAAAGTCATCTTATCATTATATCAGTTTGAAGTTGAAGCTGATCAATGGTGGAATGTTATCAAGAATACAAGGAAAAAAGATGAAATTGGGTCTATGGAATGGGACAAGTTCAAGAACTTATTTTTCAATAAGTACATTCCTCAAATTATTCGAAAAAAGATGGAGAGGATTTTATTGAACATAATCAAAATTATGATGAATCCATTAGCACCTACAATGAAAATTTTACAAGACTTCTAAGGTACGCTTCTAAAATTATTATCCATGATGAGAGTAAGATTTATCGATTCATTAGTGTCTTAAAACCAAGTCTTCAAAGGTAATTATCCATAAAGGACTTCAATATTTATGAGGAAATTTTTTGATGTGCTCTAAATGTTGAGATGGATAATGGAGTATCCCATCGTCATATGGGTTTGATAAGAAAATGAAAATGGAATTCAAGGGAAAATCTAAAGACTACACTGAAAAGAAGATGATTTTTCCCATATTCTCAATGTGTGGAAAGAAACAAGGAGGGAATTGTCTTAAAGTAACTAGAAAATGTTTTAAGTGTGGAAAAGAAGTTAATTGGGAAATTGAATGTTGAAGTGATTGAAACAAGATGTTTAATGATGCGATCAAAGAAAAGTCCACACACAATGCACCTATTACACTTCAATGTTACAAGTTCATGGAAATTGTGAATTATCTGAATCAATGTCCTAATCCAAGGGCTATTAATGATGAACAATGTCAACAAAATCTTATGAATAAAATAAGGGAATGTCGGATGCAATTACTGTCGAAGGAATGGAGTACAATAATGAATTGGTGAAAGGTACACATACCATCCACTACAAAGTAGAAAATGTTTAATTTGATTCTTTATACACCTAGTATTTTATTACTAAATAATATTATAAGTGTATAACCATATTACATAAACAATTACATGTGTAGTTAGCTGTGACAACTTCTAATGGCCCAACAGTTACATAAAATTTTTACAATTCTTCTCCAATTGGATTTTGTGGGAAAGTGCTTTTAACAAATCATGTGATCCTTCATATAGTGGAATTTGATGTTATTCTTTTCATGGATTGACTCTCTTTATATAGAACTCATATCAATTACCAAATAAGGGAAGTCACATTTAATATTCCAGATCAATATATGATCATCTATCAGTGTAAGGATGAATATAACATTCCAGTGGATATTTCTTCCATCTTATGGGTCTTGATTCCAACAAAGGAAGGTTATTTATCTCAAATGGTTGGGTAGAAACTCATGATTAAGAATACGCCCATTGTATGGGATTTTGATGATATCTTTATAGAGGAATTGTCAGGTCTTCCACCAAATCGTGAAGTTGATTTTTCAATAGAACTCATACCGGGAGCTTTGACTATTTCAAAAAACCTTATAGAATGGCCCCAATTTTGTTGTAGTAATTGAAGAAGAAACTCCAAGAGAATATTGATAAGGGATTCATAATCCCTAGTGCATCACCTTGGGAAGAACCAGTTCTGTTTGTTAAGAAGAAAGATGAATCAATGAGACTCTTCATTGATTATAGAAAACATAACAAGATCACTATCAAGAACAAATATCATCTTCCCCACATTGATGACTTCTTTCAACAACTACATGGAGCTTAATACATTTCCAAGATTGATATTCATTCTGGGTATCATCAATTAAGGTTCAAAAGGAGGATACACCAAATACAACATTCCATACAATGGTATGGACACTATGAATTTATAATTATGCCTTTTGGTCTTCCTAATTCCCATGTTATCTTCATTGATCTAATGAATAGAGCCTTTAGATACTATCTTGATCAGTTTGTGGTATTCTTTATAGATGATATTTTTGTCTTTTCAAATAGAAAGGATGAACATTAAGATCACTTGAGAATTGTACTAAAGACCCTGATAAAGGAGAATATTTATTCCAAATTTATCCAAGTGTGAATTTTGGCTTAAAAAGGTTTCATTTTTGAGTCACATAATATCAATTGAGGGGATATATGTGGATACAGCAAAAATAGAAGTTATTGAAAGATGGTCGAGACCAACAATAGTAACTGATATCTGATGTTTTATTAGTTTGTATATATATTATTGATGTTTTGTTTAATATTTTTCATGATTATATAATACACACAACAAGTTGAGTCAAAATGGAGTTAATTTCATTTGGATGGAGGAATGAGAAGATAATTTCAAAGATCTAAAAATATGGTTAGCCATTGCACATGTTCTCACACTGCCTTGTAGTGGATAAAGGGTTGTGATCTACAATGATGCATCCAAGAAGGGGCTAGGGTGTGTTCTCATGAAAAATGATATTGTGATAGCTTATGCCTAAAGATAGTTGAAAATCCATGAGAAAAATTACCTAACTCATGATTTGGAGTTATCTACAGTAATATTTTCATTAAAGATATAGAGGCATTATGTTTATGGTGAAAGGTGTGATATTTATACTGATCATAAAAGTTTAATATATATTTTCACACAAAAGGAACTAAATACGATCCAAAGAAGATAGTTTGAGTTGATTAAAGATTATGACTGCTCAATACATTACCACCCTGGGAAAGCAAACAAGGTGGCCTATGCATTAAGTCGACAAGGACATACTAGCTTATCCATGATGAGGATCACAAAAGATTTAATATTTATTGATTTTAAAAGGATGGATCTTGAAATTATAATGGAAGGGGAGAAATATTATCTTTCTCAAATTAACGTTCAACTATCTATACAAGTGAATATTAAAGAGGAATAGAAGGTAGATCTGGAGTTACAAAAGGAGGTGAGAAATTTTCCTGAATTCAACCTTGATTAGGATGAAATAATAAGGTTCCAGAATCAGGTTTGTGTTCCTCCAATACCGGAATTAAAGAATGAGCTATTAGATGGGCCTCGTAGTTCTTTATTCTCTATTAAACCTAGACGCACAATGATGTAAAGGGACCTAAAAGAGTACTTCTGGTGGGATGGAATGAAAAGATATGCTTCCAGGGTTAATAGAAAATGAAGAACATTGAGGCCTGGTGGGATGGAATGAAAAGAGATGTTTTTGAATATGTCTATCGATTATTGGTTTTACAGCAAGTTAATCCTGAGAGATAGTAGTCTAAGGGGATGTTACCACCATTACCCATACCAGAATGACAATGCGAAAACATCACTATGGAATTTTTCATCAGAAAATCCAAAACATTCAAAGGAAATAATTCTATCTGGGTTATAGTTGATCGTCTTACGAAGTTGGCACACTTCATTGCTATTAGAGAGGAATTATCTCTTGATCAGCTTTCCTAGATATATGTAAAGGAAGTGGTAAGATTGCATGGATTACCACCTTCTATTATATCTGATCAGGATCCGAGGTTTACCTCGATGTTTTGGAATGTTATTTAGCATGATCTAGATACAAAGTTAAGTTTTAGCACTGCTTATCATCCTGAGAGAAATGGTTAGTCTAAGAGGAAAATTCAAACTCTGGAATAGATGTGGAGAGCGTGATCTATGTATTTAAAAGGTGGTTGGGATCAACACCTACCATTGGTATAATTTTATTACAATAATAGCTTTCACTCCAGTATTCAGATAGGTCCTTATAAAGCCCTATATGGAAAGAAGTTTTGAAATCCAACTTACTGGGATGAAGTTTTGGATAGAAAGATATTAAGACCTGATCTTTTTGATGAAATGGAAAAACGGTCAGATATATTCAACAACACATAAGAGCAGCTCAGAGTCGAAATAAACAATATGCTGACAACCAAAGAAAAAAACTACATTTTGAAGTGGGTGATAATGTGTCCTTACGAATATCTCCCTGGAAGAGATTAATGAGATTTTGAAATAAGGAAAAGTTAATCCCTATGTATGTCGGTCCTTTTGAAATTCTAGATCTTGTTAGGAAGGTAGCTTACTGATTGTAACTTCCACCGAATCTCTATCAAGTTCATGATGTGTTCCATGTATCCCTCCTGAGAAAGTGCATACCTGATCCTTCACATGTACTAAGCTTAAAAGTCATACCACTGGAGAAAGATCTTTCTTATGAATAACAATCGATAGAGATTCTATATCATAGCAAAAATAGTTCTACGACACAAGACCACTCGCTTGGTTAAAGTTTTATGGAGGAACCACCAATTAAAAAAAGCTACATGGGAAAATTTATGATATGATGAGGGAGAGGTATCCTCATCTATTTATTTCCATCTGATGAATTTCAAGGGTGAAATTCAGTTTAAGGGGGGCAGAATGTAACACCCGATTGTTTTTATGAAATAATTTCTTTAAATAATTTATATCCTTCAGTAGAATTCTTTACACACAATAGTGAGTTTAAAAGAACCATGATATTCAATTAATATAAAATTACCATTATATCCTAGCTATTATGATAGTAGGAATAAGTATAACTAACTTATGAAAATGCATTATGAATTCTTTGGCTATTAATTATTTATGAAAAATATCAATCAATTATATATTTTTATTTCCCTTGAGTTAATTATAATTAGTAATGATATTAATCAGATATATGTGTTATATATTTAATAAAATATGTTTTGAAATTCATCGAATTTATAGTTTAGTTATAGGGTATTAATAAAACCCTATTAATGTCTATGAACCTCTTTATTTTTATAAAGGTCAACTTTATAACATTGAATGGCGAACCCATTTTAAATTAAGATTTTTACACATTAATAATTTATATATGACAACATCAACATGTTATTTTTAATTCAGATATAAAAATTTACTTTGTAAAAATTTCTTATATTTTTTGGAAAACTTTCATGTATTGATGAATAGTAAAAATATGCTAAATTTTTATTAAAAACATCTTTTTTCCATAGATATAATTTATATGGTTAAATTATAAAATTTAATGGTTTTAAGGTATAAATAGAATATATTTTTACCATTTAATATAATTTAAGTTGTTATCATTAATTTTACATTGAATTCATAGGTAAAAACATTTCAGTTTTTTGGAGTGTTTTAACTTTTAAAATATGTATTCTCATTTCAAGAACGGGGTTAATTTTAAATAAATTACTGAAATTTCTATGTTTTGAATTTGAAAAAATTGATTCCATATTTTGAATCTGAAGGTTCAAATTATGTAAATAGGTACTTTTTGTTTTTTGACATTATGAATAGTAACTTCAGTAATTATTTTATTTACCATGGTTAAATAGTAAATCTGGTAACTAAGGGTAAAAAAATAATATTATGATAATATTAACTACCCTAACACATGCCCTAATCCTATTGGATGATATATTTCTAAAAATGGGAATCATTGGGTTTATTTTGGGACCCCATAGATTCACTTGGATGTAAAAATGACTTTTTAGGGGAATTAATTTAAAGTAAAGATAATTATAACCTAAACATATATCTTTTACTAAATCAATTTTAATATGGGGTTATATAATTGATCATTATGTTTATAAATTGTCATTGAAAAGATAAAACTATTTCCCAAATCATGGTTTTTTATTTATTATTTTTAGAAATTTGATAAATATATTTATATATGACATAATTATGATGTAGTGATTACCTCATTAATGAAAGATTCAAATCAATGAATTTATAAATATTAAAATAACTTTAATTTGAATATTTTGATGTCATGCACGAATTTTCTAGATGACACTGACATATTGGGGATGATTTAATTCCTTTGGTTCTATGTAATATGGTTCTTATGAATTTTTAATAAGTCAGGTATGAATAGTATCCAAAATTGACATAATTTATAACAAAAAAATTAAAATAGTTTATTAAATTATATTAAATTCATAAAAACATAAGATTCATCCAAATGGTGAATATAAATCAAAATATGTGATAAATAGATTTTTTAGGTCATTTTACATTATATGGTAATTACATTAACCCACAATGTGTATATAACTTGATATCACAGTAAGATTAAAAAGGGTAAAATAAGGGTAAAACCAAAACAATAAGGATAAAAATATATTGAAAACATGTCAAAAAATTATTGGATGATGGGTATTCAAAAAAAAATTATATTATTTTAGAATTAAATAATTTTTGAACCATTTTAAATTGAAATTGAATTTATAATAAATTAATATTTCGGAACTTTCCTAAAGCACCCCTCTACTCTCTTATAAAAGGGCACATACTCCATCTCCTATTCACTCCATTTTGATCCTTCAAGTTCAGGAAAACCCTAACAATTTCCTTTCTAAGCTTCCCTAGTTATATTCTAGAGGTGTTTTTCTTCTCAAAAGGCCAACTCTAGTGCCCTAAGAGGAAATTTAAAGGAGGCACATCAATAAAGATGTAATCTCTTCTATTGATTCTTTCAAATTTCACTCTTCTTATACATCATCTTATTTAGTTAGTTCATTATAATGTAATAAAATAAGTATCAATAATATATGGATATATATTATAAATATGAAACAACCATATTTAACCTTTTACCCATCCTATTAAAAATGGAATCACCACGCATGTGTACGTACGGATTACTATCTCCACACCGTGGTGTAATCTGTTTTTCACCACCACCTTACTTGGATGGGTATAATGGTGGAAATAATAACTATATATGATTATTATAACATGATACTAATTTTTTATTTTATACATCATCCACATCAATAACATTCAATAACTATGGGAATGATATCGTCGCTCGTGCGTAGATACGGCTTACCGTCGCCATGACGCGATGAGATTCATTCTTCTTATTATCCATTCAAGAATGATTATAAATTATATATAATAAATAATCATGAAATATATGATATAATAATTATAATGGATTTATTTGTGTTTGTGTGTTTGTGTCTACATATATGTCATTTACTTACTTCCATTCAGTTTAATAATGAATCAAAAACAACGTTCATGCGTACGTATGGTCTACCGTCTCCATGAACAGTGTATTCCATTCCATTTATTGATCTATTATATATATCTATAAACTGAATATATATGATATATAAATCTTGTTTTACATTCTATAAGTAATTAAATCATTATCAATGCAATAATATGAAGAATAAAAAGTCCAAACATGTATGATAAATAAAACAAATATTTCCAAAAAAATGCATTAACAAGGAATTGATAAATATAATGGGTAATATAAAGTCGTAAGTGAATAATATATGATATAATAAATATTATTATGGTAATTTTATAAGTTAATAATATTTGTGAACCCAATATACATGAGTTTTGGACACATATGGAAGAAATTGGACCTAAAGTAAGGGATAACTTGGCCAAACTTGATTTTATTTGAGATTGTTTATTTTTAAGTATATACTAGGGTTATATTTATCATATGTGTCCCTTTTTTCTAACAATTATTTTATAAAATGTTTTTTATTCTTCCATGTATGTTTAAATTCATTTTACCTCTTTCTTACTTTTACTACGTGATATAGAAGTAGTCTTTCTTTAGTTTACCATATGATGTACTTTTTGACTTTTTCGGAAAAAGTACAAGAATAATGTTTTTTTACTTATACGGCATGAATAGGTTTTAACATATTCATGACAAATCATTTCCATTAAGATTAATTTATAATATTTCATGTTTATTTTCAATTAAATTCATTTTTTGAAATTGCATGACATTTTGAGAAAAGAAATCATTTTTGAAGAATAAATGATATTTTCCTGAGGAATTAAGTTCATGTGTTTTATCAAAATTATTTTCCATATAAAATGACATAGGGTAATGTTTCTATACAAAGTATTACTTTAATTTTATTGTTTTTATGATGTAATTATTTTTATGAAATCCATTTATTTTATATGGATTATTTTATGATGGAATGATGTTTAATAAACCCATTTTATTTCATGGGTTATGATATGATGAATGGTTTATATTTTTGTTGAACATGTAAGAATGATTAAATTATGATATAGTTGGGACCTATATCTCCCTACTATGAATTTGGGTAAATATTTATAACTCATGAGATAGACATGGATGGAATGGAATGTTAATCTGTTTCAGTGATACATGGCTAGAACGAGGAGATAACTCAGATCATCAACAGAAATTCTCCACTATGATGGTCTTAGAAAATAGAATTGACTAACATGAAATGATTTTATATGATTATGTGTGTGTGTCACAAAACTTCATGTCTCATGTTATGATTATTGTGAATATATTTCACTTCTATGATTTATCCCATGAAATGATATTATGATTTCTTATATACAGGATAATATTTTCAAATGTTAAATATGATTGATATCGACTTTGTTTAATCTTACTGAGAATTTGAGCTCACCCTTTCGTATGTTTCTTTTCCCAGGGTCAGGAAAAGTGGTATTAAGAATGATATTCCAAAAAGGAGTCTAGTAATGGTGAAATAAATGGGGGACAATATAGATATTTTATGAACTAGTTTTTTAGGTTTCACAATTTCTAAGGACATTATACTTATACAGTCCTATTATGATTTTGTTATATGTTGTAATAAATACACTTCATTCTAAAGTAATATCAATATATGTAATGTATGGGTAATTATAGGAAGAAATAATGAATCAATGAGACTAATCATCATGGAAGGTGTGTAACTAAGAATACATGACTTGAAATCAATAAATGAGAAGGAAATGTGTAAAAAATATTGAAAGGTAACTAAATGAATAAAAATTATATTTTAAAAATAAACTAATAAAAGAGTGTATCCATAAATATTTTCTTAGTGAAAATCCTCTAGATAATAATAATTGGATATTTAATGAAGGAAATGCTTAATTATTGATCATCTAGTTTACCAGGTTCACAGAATCATTACCACCAAGACCCTTCACAAGGCAATATAAAAAATACTATTTATAAAATTATTTGTTTTTTCCAACCTTAACACTTCTATCAATACATTTCCCAAGAAAGTCTAAAACATATTGGCTAAAAATTTGAAGTGTTTGTCAAACTGAATTCACCCAATGAGAGTATTTTTGTATCATGGGGATTTCATTTAATAGTACCTAACCAATTTCTTCCCTGTCTAAATCATTTCTCATGTATCGAATAATTGATTTAAATTCATATACATAGTTCCCCATCAAATATCTGTATTGAGTAAAGGAAACATATTTATCAATATCTCCCTAGTAAATTAAATAATATTCAAAGTAAAAAAAACCATAGGAAAATATGGAAGTTTGTCTATTAAAAAATAATATTCATTATAAAATAATATGGATATCAATAATAAATATAATTTTCAGTGAAAATTTATATGAGTAAGTTATTGTTTTAATATAATGATAACAATCACAAAACCAAGTGATATGGAAAGATAACTATTACAAGTTGATAATTTAAATGTTAAAACTGCTTGGATGAGATAATTAAATGTAAAACTTTAAATACAATGAAGATAAAAATTTTAGAGATAAAATATAACAAAATGGTCAGTAGATAAAAAATAAAAAAGAATTAAGTAGTGAATATGGCATTTAACACACAGATGTAAAAGGTGAAATGAAAATTCCTTACATTGAGTCTTACTTGTCACATGTGTCTTTATCATCATGAATAATAAACATGCATTAATTATTTACTTTTAAAAAAAAGTTTTTATGTTTATTACTAGTTTTATTTCACCGATTATGAATTTATATAAAATTAGTTAATCAATTAACATTATGTCGGATTTTTTGACCATCTTTAGGTTATGTGTTAAACATTACTTTCATAGGTAGAGTCTGGTGACACGGGTGATTATGTAAATATATCATGAATAATAATCAGAAAATAATTATCTTATTTATACATAAATTATAATTTTAAAACCAATAATGGAATCTGGTTATTAAAATGAACTAATGGTCTGATCATAGAGATGGTAAGGCATACGTACATATGAGTAACATTTAAATTTTTCAATGATTATTTTAGAAATAAGGTATGTAACAAATATCATTCCTTGATGATAATAATATAATAATTTCATATTTTTTAATAAAATATAATTTTATAAATAATTATTTTGAAGAAAAAGGAATCACATCTCTTTAATGAAAATGTTTTCCACATGTCCACGAATAATGTTATCACTTTACAATTGTGCGGAAGGGTATTAAAAAAGATATATTATACTACCAGAAAGGTAATTAGGTAATTAATATTACAATGATTCCATTTATATCATATATATTCAGTATATATGTATTTAAATTAATCAATAATACATTTTTATATGAAATTGAATTCATCATTCATTGATACGGTAGACCATATGTACAAACACACACTATTTCCATTTTCTAGTCAAATTAAAAGAATGAAAATTAAATGATATATATGTATATTATAATTTAATTATCATATTTGTTATATATATGACATATTTTTATTAAAAATATCCTTCATAAATTCCATGTAACATGTGAATAAATCACATCGCTTTGACAAGGCTGCAGTGCATACTTTCACAAATGATGTTATCGTATTCCCACAAAATGAAAAACGTGGAGGTATGTGTTATGAAATAAATACAGAAGCATAAATATATTATAAATAAATTATACATCACATATAAACAATAAATCCATCAATATTCCCAAATGTGAATGGTTGAAATTGTGGAATTAATTATATCAATTCGTGAGGCGATAGTCTGTCGAACACATGAACATTGATTGTGTGTCCAATTTTAAGGAATTGTATAAAGGTGTAGGTTGTACCCTCATGAAAACAAGATAATGGTATATTTAAAATACTATTTCAATTATATATTCAATATATAATGTAGATACCCGTAATTTTTTAATGATATTTGTTTCCATAGAAATTGTGTGTTATATTATTTCATACTAAACAAAAACTATATCACATTAATAATGATGTGAGTATAAATTGAAGTGTTGCCATTATCTATCGACTATTATATTACCATTGAAAAATTATGACCATTGGTCAAATTTACCATTTGAATCAATACTCTTTATAAAAAAATATATCATTATAACAAGTTTTTATAAGTATAAATGACAATGGATAATTAATTTAGAAAGGAGAAATGACAACCTCAACTAGTAGAGTCATGTCATGCAAAGAAAATTTATAGGATCTGAGTAGATAGGTAGCATCACTGGTCTCCACACTTGACCAATACCAAGATGATGTTCAATATGTGATTCTTGAATGAAATCACCTATGAAAGAACATCAAGTTAGTAGAAATTATGACTCAGGCGATGTTAGATCAACCACTCCATGAATCTATCCCCATTGCACACCTTACCCTTAGATTTCATGTGGGTGTTAGATGGGGTTATGTTTCTAGGATTTAGTTACATAAAGTATAATTCCATTGTATAAATAAAAAAATTATTCTATCATTTTAATTTTATGAATGGTTTTGCTTAATAAAATCTAGATGGAATTAGATAAAATTATTTTTCATATAGAAATTGTACTTTTCAAAAAAGACAAAAAAAATTATAATAAAATAATATATTATGAATAATAAAAATTTTAATGAGATATATGATAAAAGTAATATTTTAATATATATTTTAAAATGTTTTGATTATGTCCGGAAATTTTTTAACTATTAGAAATTTTACTATGGATTTTCAATCTGCTGTAATTTTTAAAAAATAACAATTTTTATATTTAAAAACAAATTAGCATATTTAGAGATTTATTATAATAATATAAATAAAATTTTTGAAATTATAAAATTGAAGTTATATTCCTTTGAATTTATGAGAATTTTTTAAAATACATTACTTTTTTATGAATAGTAAAAATATAGTTTGAGTTTTTTGGTTTGTTTAATGACATCATAATTATGTCCTAATTATTTAAAAAGTAATTTAACTACAATACATGACATAATATATTATATATTTGTAACATCATGTTTTTTAATATATTTTAATTCATTTCCAATATATATAATTTACTTTCCAAATTCTAAAATGGAATCATTAACTTTAAAAAGGTTATTTTATGAATAATTTAATTCTCATTACCATCATATGTAATATAAAATTATGGAAAATCCATGTTGATTAAAATAACATAATAGGTTTTCCATTTTTCCAATAACATGGTAAAATACCATGCAAAGGCCCACGATTTTACATTTACCACTACTTTAGTGTCCAATGCATTTATTTGGATATTAATAAATAAATCCTAAAATTTTGATATAAATACCCACAAATTTATCCATTTCAATTAACTCCCAATTATTCCTCCTCAATTATCTATTATTTTTACCTCCTAATATTTCCTCAATCCCTCAAGGTCCGTATTCTCATGATTTATTAACTACTCTTCACGGTGAGGGAAATATTCGTATTTTTTCTTAATTTCAAGAACCTATATTTGTAGATGCCTTATTAATTTTATGGTAACTCACACTTATTTAAATTTTATTCATTCCCTTACTATAATTTTTTTTATAAATTAGATACCCATGTGTCCTCTCTTTTTACCCTTTCATAACAACATATTTTATACATGTCATGTTGCCGATTGTACTTCATAAAATTTCTCTATTCTCCTCAAGAATTTCCATTTTTATTTTTTATTTTGAATACACAAACCTCTTTCTTTTCAAAGGTTATTCACCAAGATGTAAAAAATTATTTATTTGACTCTTGTGTTGATATGAAAAAAACCCACATTCCCTTTCAATGGGTTAATAAAATGACATAGGGATCATGTTTTTAAAACAGTATTTAAAACACCATTATTTTGATATGAATCCCATTTTTTCGATTTTACAATTGTTATTTATGAAATGTTTGACTATTATCTATGTGTTCCAAATTAATTTTTACATATTAAGGGTAAAATATAATAGATCTTCAATGTATTGGTTAAAAAATTTAATCTCTTGAGATGAAATGTTATATGATACCTTGTTGAATAACGTTGAAAATAATTAAGACACCTTGGTGAAAACCCATGATGATATGAAATGAATGTATCATTTAAATATTGTTTCCA
This sequence comes from Viscum album, assembly GCA_963277665.1. Taxonomy (NCBI): domain Eukaryota; kingdom Viridiplantae; phylum Streptophyta; class Magnoliopsida; order Santalales; family Viscaceae; genus Viscum; species Viscum album. Next base: position 1,705,869,478 of record OY728165.1, on the reverse strand, counting down.
AATTTCCATGTTATGATTCATAATCATTTGTTTATATCACTCCTCATGTTCTCTTTCTCATACATTTATTATATTCATCAAGTTCTTATTGATAATTCTCATGATCACATGTAACGTTTTTCCATTTAATAAAATTTTTGAGACTTCATCTCACACTTTCCATTGATTTTTTATCCATGATATGAGATTCATTAATTAGACATAGTATTAACCTTTTATGAATCCATTCATTTAGATTAAAATAATATTTTATTTTTTCATTTATTATTAAACTTTTCCAATAAATCAAACTTTCAATGATCCTCTATTTGTACAATATAATGTAATGTTATGTAATAAAAATGAGTTATTCCATATGAAAGAATAATTGAATGGGTGAATAATTAAATAAAATAAAAGTGATTGTAAAAGAACATTAATAATTTTTCATGTAACACTTTTTGTATTATATTAAAATACATATTTGGATATATTTAAGATAAAAGTTATTCGTAATTGATGAGTGGAGGGATGTTGGGAGATTATTTGTGTTGGGTATGTATGATAGATAGGGATTGAGAGGTGTAATGAAGTAAGGTGGGTATGTACCCTTTTATATTGGAGGAGGAGTGACATTCTCGTAAATATAAAAATGTAGACACTATTGAGAGGTCTCCCATAAATCATGTTCCCCCAATAATGATCCAAATTCTATAAATAAGAGTATACAAAAAAATATGGCTATTAAATAATTTTTTGACATTTTTATTGTATTGTTTTATTTTAAGAATAAGGATTAGACCATTGTTAAACTAGTATTTCTCTTAATATTTGTAATTAATTTTAATTTAATGAACTACTATTTTTGGGTAAAATCTATGTTGACCTTAATATAAATTATAAATTATTATTATTCAAAATATGGAATCCATTTTTTCAAATTCCAATCACATAAGTGGCAGTAATTAATTTAAAATTAATCCCATAGATGATATGAGAAAGTGGGTTTTTAAAGTAAAAATTTACAAATGATTGAATTGTTTTTATATCAAAATTCAATATAAAAATTATTAAAATAAAATAAAATGGATTAATATATGTAAAATTGATATAACTTACCTTTATATCCAATTAAATATATAATTCATCCTTATAAATTTTTTACATGAAATATAATTTTTCAATTAAAATGTAGTGCTTTTTACTTTTCATTAAAAAAATTAAACTTCTCTTAAATATAACGAAAATTCACCCCATAAAAATTTAGCCATTAATATTTCTAAAATTAATTTTATTTATTTCATTTAAACTTTATAAATGTTTCAAAATTTATATTTAATATATGTACTCCTTTAAAAGGTTTCAAATCTACCTTTATAAAAATTTAACTTTTTATGTTTAATATTGGTGTTGTTATTATATTATTCTTTTCAAATAATTTGGTTCTATTTCATAAAATTATGATATAATATATAAATTTCATAAATATCATTCACTAATAGTAATTAATTTAATTTATTTATATAATATACCTTTTATAAATAAAAATATGTCCTTTATATTTATTTGGTGTTTATAATCATTTATAATTAATTGGTTTCCAATTAATTCAATTTATATTTGTGTAAACCATATATATTCATAAGTTAGTAAATCAAACTCATAAAAAATAATTTGAAAACATAGTTATATATTATTATATTGAATAGTGTTTTTTTAATAATATATTTCAGTTCAGTAAAACTCATTTTTGTATGTAACGCACGCTATCGAAGAAACTCATTGTTACATCTAATGCATAATAAATCAGAGTTGATTTCATTCCAATATATTGAATATATTAAGTTTATTTAAATTTTTAAAATACCATAAATCGTGATATTTTATATTCCTTTCTACATTTTTAATTTTGTTTCATACAGTCTATCGAAAAAAAATTACTCTTTTATAATTTTCATGTTGTTACAATCTCCCCACCTTAAATAAATTTTGTCATCACAATTTATACTCGATCATGGTGGTCAAAAGTTTTTTATTTGGAAATCATTTTTTTGGAAAACCCTAATTGTAAAATGGTTAATAATATATCATCTTAATTACATAGAAAGGGAAGTACAATGGTCATATGGAATAACATATAACTAGATTTATATATAGGAGAACATTAGTGGAATTTAAAAATATTAACTTAGAGGAAAAGCATAAATAATTATAGAGGGTGATTGGGGATAATGATAAAAAAAGTGAATGATCAAGGGAAAGTTTATTTCTTCCAATTAACAAATCTATGATTATTTAAAAGTCCATTAGTTTAATAAAAATTAATTTATTAGGATAGTATTTTATTCCTAGTTCATTTTCCAAATGTTGGGTAATTCTTTCCCCACCTAAGAATATAAGGAAATATAATTAATTGAACTTTTTCTATTTGATAAACACAATCTTCTTCTTTTATCCTGCTCTAATAAATTTCAAATTCATACATTACTCGAAGAAACCAATATACAAAAATTAAATTTTCTTCCTAAAAAACTAAAATATGAGTTCAATGGATTGTAGGGCTCATAAAATAGTAACAAGTATTTCTATTTTTCATTAAATATTCTCAAAAGGCAATTTGGTTAATAAATTAATCATTAAAACTGAAAAGTAGCACTACTGGTTCATCATTAATATTTATTCATCCAATAGTTTTAACTAAAAACAATGATATATTATCGATGACATCACATAGGTTATTGGTTGATGTTAAAAACTTAACATCCTTAGGTTATGGGTTCATCTCAACAACTATGTTGTACTTGATGGTTTTTTTCACCCAGAACATAGTTATTCCTTTTATAAAACAACATTATTATAATTACTATAATGTTTCCAAAATATGTGAGTGTAATTATTGAAAGGAAATTTTTCATTAAATAACTGTTTAGATAGGGGTTCAATAAAACTTATTTTATAAAAAAATTATAACAATATAATTTGAAAATTATTATAAATTCATTAATTATCATAATAACACTAATGGTTATCAATAAATTTATACTCACATCTCTAAAATTTAAATTCATTATTAATCAAATAACATTTCTGCTAAAACATGTTCTAATCTAAAAATTATATTAACATAAATATCTTCCAAAATATCATTAATCCTTGTATAATACCATTACATAAAAACTAAAAATATACGTTTATAAAATATAACCTAGGATCAATATTATTCTAAAAATCCTATTATGTTATCTTGAACTCTTAATTTAATGAATAGAAATTTCCTTATATGCTAATCCTCAAAATCTATCATAGGGTTATGTTCACTAATCTATGATTTCCTCAATCTAGTTCCCCATTTTTCAAATAAACATACTCTAATACAAACTATTGAAACCCAACCCTATTAATCCTAGATCCTTTTATTAATGAAATTACATTTTCATTTATATAAGGAATAAAATCTTGAAGTACTGAATAGTTTTATATTTTTTGTAAACTAGAAACTTACATGAGCATTTTATTACAAATGTATTAAAAAATTATAATATAAATTTTTTCCACATTATTATTATTACATATGGTATATTGTTATATATTTTCCATAGTATCTTTTATGTAATCCTTCATAAATTATGTAATTTAATGGCGATCTCAAATTATCAGTAAGGATAAAATACAGTGGAAGAAATAATAAAACTATTAGAATAATAAATATGGCAAGGTTATTTACTGAGAAAACATACCAATTATATCATTAATTGAGAAAGAAATGTGTAAAGTTTATGTAAAGTTAAATAATTTAAAACATATGCTATTTAATAAATAAAATAATAATTAAGTTCATATATATATTTTGTCATAGTTAAAATGATCTATATAATAATTACTACATATTGAATGAAAAAATGATTAATTATTGTTCGCCTTGTTTTATAGGTACATTGAACCATAACCATAAATAACCTTCATAATATGGTTCAAAATATGTTGGTTAAAGACTAATTTTATTTTTTTAACCCTTACTCTACAATAGAGACCTTTCAAAAGTCCATTATTAAAATATGGGTGACAAACATGAAGTTTTTTTAAACTTTATTCATCCCTTGAGACTATTGATGAATCATGGGGATATAATTATCTAGTCCCCAAACCAGTTCATTCATTATTAATTAATTCCTCATATATCTAATAATATATTTTAATTCATAAAAAAAGTGACTTATCAAATATATTTATTAAGTAAATGATACATATATTTCAATATTTCCCCAGTAAATCGAATAACATTGAAAGAAAAACCCATTTATAAATATAGTATAAGGCTTTTGTAATAATATCATCCATCATACAATAATATGTATATCCTAAGGAAATATAATTTTCATTGATAAATTATGATGATAAAGTGATTTTTTTAAGATAATGTTACCAATCCCAAAAGAAAGTGAGATGACATGATAACTTTTACTAGTTGGTAATTTTCAAGTTAACCCCACTTGGAAGAGATTTTTAAAATTAAAACTATAAATAACACAAACATAAATGGAAAAATGATATTATATATCAAATTTTAAATTATATATACCTTAAAAATAAGTATTGGTTTAATATTACATTTATCTCACATATGTAAAAAGGTGGGATGAAAATCTCTTACCTTGAGTTGACATGTCATATTTGTCTCTATCTTTCATAATACTAAACATATGAGAATTTTTTACTTCCCAGATAAACTTTTTCAATATTATTATTAATTTTATTTCACTTATTAATAATATATATTATATTAACAATTATATTAACTATAAATAGGATTTGTTGACCATATTCGATTTATGTATCAAAAATGACTTTGATGGGTAGACTATGGTGAAATTGGTTTTTATGTGAAAGTATATTAAATAATTATCCTAAAATAATTTTTATATTTATAAATCAATTATAATTTCAAAACCATTCACAGAGGATGGTTATTTAAATGAACTAACATTACGATCATTGAAATGGTATGCCTTACGTATGCATGAGTAACATTTCCATTTTTCAATGAAAATTAAGGAAATAAAGAATGTAACATTACTATTTCTAGAATGATCTTAATATCTTAAATTCCATATTATTAATCATTTATAATTTTATATATAATCCTTATGATGAAAAAATAATCACATATCTTCGAGGAGATGGTAGTTCACATGTCAAAGAACGATGTTATCACTTTTTTTGTGCATAAAAGGGTAATAAATGAAATTTTTTATGAAAGTACTTGAAAGGTAATTATGTCATGAATATACCAATTATTTCATTTATATAATATATATATAGTATATATATATATTATATAAATCAATATTAGTTATTGATAGTGAATGGAATACACCATACCTGGATACAGTATGTCGTACGTACGCATGAATGATATTTCTATTTAATGTTCATATTAAAAGAATGAAAAATAATGATATAATGAATATTTTATTTTATTATAATATTTTTATAATATATTTCATATATTTTTAATAATAATATCTGTAATACATTCTATGTAAAGTGAAAACGAATCACATTTCTTTAATGAGGTGGTAGTCCACACATCCATAAACGATGTTATTGTTTTCCCATAAAATGGGAAGCATGATTGTATGTGTTATGAAATAATTCCATAAGCATAATTAAATTTTAAATATAATATATATCACATATATATATATATAAACAATAAATACATCATTATTCCAACCTTGAAAAGTAGAAATGGAAGAACGAATGATGTCGGTTTGTGAGGTGGTAGTCCATCGTACACATGAACAATAATTATGTACCCCATTTAATGGGGGTGAGTGAAGATGTAGGTAGTACCATTAAGAAAAAAAATCTCATTTTATTTTCTATAGTGATTTTATTATGTAATCATGATATAAAAATTATTGAGCAGCTTAATAAAGAAATAAAACAGAAGTGATCATTGAAGAATGTTACCTATTTTTCAGGTAACTCATTTTGGTTTATACCAAAATACTTCATCAAATGAATTTAAAATAAAATTTATGCTTATTTTCTCATAATAAAGATTTTTATGATATTTTTTATTGGTTTTATGGGCCAATGGACTTGATATGTGTGAAGAATTTATGGGGTTGAGCGCCCTTTTATACAATAGGAGTGAAAATCCCATAAATATAAAACGATAATCATTTTTGAGAGGCCTCTATTAAATAATATGTCACAAATAATGAAACAAAATATAGAAAAGATAATATAGAGTATAAATATTTCCATATAATATGTTTTTTACACGTCTCTAGGTCATTTTTTCCTTTAAGATTAAGGTTGTGTCCTTTGTGAAACCAATTTTTATCTTAACCACTATAATTAATTTTAATTTTGGTCACTAATATTTTTGGTAAAAATAATAGGTTACCATACTCGAAATTATTATTAATTATTATTACAAATAAAGAATCCATTTTTCTAGATTCCAAAGACAGATGTGGGAGAAATTAATCCCATAGACAGGATGAGAAAGTGGGTTTTTAATGTAAAAATATTCAAAAACTTAATGTTTTTTTTATATAAATTTAATATATAAATGATTATAATGAACTATATTGGATTAATACATGTATAATAGATCTAATATAATTTTAAAACCTTTAAAAATATAATTTATTCTTATAAACTTTTGAAATAAAAAATACATTTTCAATTATAATTCAGTATTTTTCACTACTCATGAAAAATTGAATATTCTCAAAAAAAATCACCCTAATATAATATTGAACTTAATATTTCAATAATGAATCTTATTTTCTAGAATAAAATATATAAACATGTAAAAAAATTTCAAAATAGTTGATCCATAAAAAGGGGAAATCTAACTTTTAAAAAATATAGCTTTTATGTGTAATATTGGGGTTGTTCTTGTCTTATTCTAATCAAATATTTTGGATTAATGTCCAAAATATTTGATATAATATATAAATTTAATCAATATCATTAAATATTAGTAATGAATTTAATTTATTATGATAATACAAATTAATGAGTATTAAAAAGTCCTTTATATTTGATTTATTTTTATATTAATTTCTAACCAATGAATTAATTAAAAATTTATGTAAAAAAATATTTTAATTAGTTTGTTGATACTATTGATGAACATTAATTTAAGGACTATGTTATATATTATTATATTAAATAATAACATTTTATTATTCTATAAACCTCTGTCTTGCATGTATTGCAAGCTATCAAAAAAGTCATTATTGCATACCATGAAAGCTAACTGTGTATTCTGTGTATTGCATGCTATTAAATTTATAAAATTTATTTAATGTAATTAACATTCCATATTTTCTTGAGATTTTATGTTCCATTATAATTTTTTCTTTGGGTTTTATACACACAATCAAATAATAGTTACTGTTTTATAATTTTATTGGTGTTATAGTTTGATCATATCTTAGTGAGTGAGCCTTTCAACATCATCATTGTTTTGATAATAGTAACACCATAACATTGAGTTATCAGATTAATTGATTAATTTTTTTGATCCCTCTTGTTTCCTTATATTTTCGTCATTTACTCATATTATGTGGGAAAATCATTATTGGTTGTGGTGTGGTGGGTAGGGGTTTGTTGCCTTCTTCTTTTAGGTGAATCCTTCGGGGATATTTGTGACCATGTGTTTGACATACATGGTTTCATATCTATCGTACATTGATAAAATTTATTTCAATATAAATTTACATGATTTTTTCTGTCTATGTAATTAGTTTTATGATAAAAGGTGTGGTTTCAATGTTTTTATGGTAAATGTGAGACATGGTATCTTCACATAAATGAAATGATTTATGATATCCAGCACATTGGAAGACATGGTTATGGAGGTGAACGGTTTATCTAAGGTTTATTGTCCATATTACAATCGGAGAATTTTTTCATTAGAATTTTCTATTATCCCTAGGACTACTTTTCGAGAGAAATGTTCTTAGAATTATTACGAGGATCACTCAAGTGGTGTTTCTCTACTCTATATGCATGTGTTCTAAGTAATTGTTGTGAACTAGTCATTGTTTTGGTGTGATTAGTCTACTATAATGAAATACTATGTTTCTTGGTGTGGCTTACTTATGCTTGAATTTGTACTATTTCGTATGTGATATGAATGCATTGTCTATTAATAAATCACAATGGAATGTATTCTTGAAATTGATATACCTACATTTTAATTTGATTTTTGGAAAAAATGGAAAATATTTTCCACGCTTTTGATATAACTTCCATACCACTTATCATGTAATTTTTTTATTTCAAATTACCATACATCTGTTTATGTACCAAGGAATATAATAAAACACCATAGTGTTATCCTAATTAACATTTTACCTCACAACCTGTGAAAGGCTCTGGTTGAGTATAGACCATTGTATATCTTTTGATTTAGGGAAATAAAAAGTTTCATAGTTAGGTGTCATGGTTTTCTGTCAGCTGGATTTGGGTAGTTAAATGGTTAAATAGTGCAGGAGTTCCCATGTTTTCACCTGCAGTAGTTGTTTTTCTTATTTTGGTAGTCATTTTTGTTGGAATTTCACGTGGATATTATAGGTTGTTGATTTTATTAGTTTATTCTATTTGATTAAGTTATTGAATATAATGTTTTCCATTGTTGTCTATTTTATCAATATATGTTCAATGTAGTTTCTTTAGGTTGGGTAAATTGTTCCCTATGTTTGTTGTTTGATGCCCGGGTAATATTCTCTAGCCCATGGGGATGAATAAATAGTCTATTATCCACAAGGTGCCCTATGGAATTACATGAGCAACCTGGTGACTCATCAAATGGCTAGTGGTAGTCCATAAACCATTTAACATCCATAATAATTTGAAACAACACTGATGAATCCAATACTTATCCTTTGGAATCCTACCTTCTTCTCAATAGAATTCCATTAAACCTTATTTGATAATACAAAAAATGAAAATAAATTCAATGAATTTTAAACTAATATCCTCATATCTAAAAATACACTGAATATATTCCAAATATTCCAAAAACTTCTATTCCAAATTTTAAATTCCCCTTCTCTATGAATTTAGTGAATTTTAGTCCTCTTCTAATTTGATTATTAGCTACCAACATATGTCACTACATTATCCACCCCGGATGGACCGATTTAACGATATTTTTCATACATTGATACTTTTGATATAACTTTTTGTCTATTTTCATATTAATTATTATTGATTATATTGATAACTTGGAGGATATTAAGTTTATGGAATAGTTTATAGAGATATAAGATTGTTAGGAGAAGGTGTTTTGTGTATAGCTAATAATATTATTATGAATTCAATGAAAAAATATTTGTTCAAAATAGTAGACATGGGAATGAGAATCATTGATGAATACTCAATATATTGAGTTATTATTTAATATTTTCAAGTTGTTATATGGGAATATTTTTAAATTGGAAATGTTAATTGTACGATATCATTATTAAATTATATGGGTTAGAATTTTCTGGATGAAACGTATTTGAGAGTTAATTTTTGTTATATATTTCATTTTTGGGAGACAAACTTTTTAATTTTTAACATTATATGCTCTGAATTATTAAAAATAATTTTTTAAGGATCCATTATATATAATTTATGAAGATTCATTATTCTATTCATATTTGAAACTGTTATCATGATAAAATAACTGATTGTTAGTGATAATTTGATCCTTCTGTGTAATTGAAGTGTATTATGTCGATTATATTACTTGAATAATATATAGTTGTGAGTTTGATCTAGATGTATTTATTATGCATGATTGTGGTATGATGTGAGTGACATTGAATTTTTCATACGTAGTTTCATTACGATAGATCTATAGAAGTTACAATATTCATTATAATTCATATTTTTTACTTTAAGATGGTAGTTTAATTTAATATGTGTTCCAAATATAATTTTTTATAATCTATAATTTCATTATTGAACTGTGATAGGCTAACACATTATGAAATATACAATTCATGTATTTTTGAATCACAAAAAATGAGAATCATAAAATACATTTGTGATGAAATACCTAGATATGGATATTATTTTCCGCTCAAAGGAAAATGAATAAGAAGGTGGAAGCGACCCATAGTTCATATAATCCACTAAGAGATACACGATCACATAACCATCATTTGTTTACACGAAGGCATTGTGTCTAGTGAATTTTCTATAGGGGCAACTGTGAAGAACCTGTTGACAAGTCATTAGGATCCTGAGAAGGTGCACTGGACAACTTGTGGCCACACAGCAAAAAAAAAATAAATTTTCCTTGGCCAATGGGTTTTTCAGTTGGTGGGCACCTCAAAACCCATCATAAAATCCTTTGAAAAAATGGGTAAATTTTCCAACAAGAAGAAGCATGTTTTGTTCTTAAAACCTTTTAAATGAATCATTTATGGGGATAATGATTGTCCTTGACAGATTTTGGAATACTCGTGAGATCCTTACCCTTCATAGAATAAAGAAAAGGATATACAATGAAGGGTACAGAGTGAAATTGTGGTCATTAAAAGTCATGTAATGCACCCTTGGAAAATCACAAGACACCAAGAGACCGTTGAAACATATCTATTGTCACGACCTCGACCCAAGATGTCTGGAATCAGTTACTAAAACATGGTGTGATTTTTTTTTCATAAATTCATCCTTAAAAAATTACACATTTTATTCCAATATAGAGGATCGATTCGGTTTATGTTCAAGAAGATGAGATGCTGCTAAAACACTTCTTCCAAAAACATGGCAAGGATAACCTCATATTGATATCATCTGATAAAATTACTCAAATCTTGGAAAAATCTACGAATCCCTATAAAACAAAATTTAAAAAGTAGGGTGAGCATAATAATACCTAGTTAGGGTTTCTAAAACGATTGATGAAATTTCTTTAAAATATCCTACATTGAAATAATCATAAAACGTTTTCTTAAGAGGAAAACATTTCTTTCTTAAAGCATGTAAAAAATAATTTCATTGGTTAGTTGAATTTTTTTTTTCAGAAAGACCTTTTGTGACACCCCAAACTTTTCACGTGTAATAATAATACTTTTATGTTTTATTTATTGTATTAATCAGTACGGTTTTCAAAGTGAACATTATCTCATGTTGTTCAAAGAATATTTCAAAATAACTATTTTTATTAAACAAAACTTATTCTTATCGAATAATTATTTAATAGAATATTTTAATTAATAAGTATAATAATATGACTAATGCTTTGTTTTTTTTCAAAATGTGAAATGTATATGTGTGTGTGTTGTATTTGAATGAAAATACTATTAAAAAATTATAATATTATATTGTGGTTATACATGACATTGAAAATTATTATTTAAAATATTTTAATGAAATTATTTTTGTGCTATTTTAACTATGAAGATAGTTATTTAAACTATTATATATATAATTATATGGTTTTTATGTATATCTAAAAAGATTACAATTATTAGATTATAAATTGGATTTAAGTTCCGTATCATTAATACTATTTTTAATATATAATAAAACTATTTTTAATAGAATGAATAAAATTATACATATATGAATGATATTTTAAATAATGATTAATGTTACTTTGAATCATATATATATATATATCGTATTAACTTTTTTTTTCTCAGGGATTTAAGATATCAAATATATGGTCTAAATTAGGATAATTATAATTTTGATAATAAATTTTCAATTATTAATTTAATTTATAACATTATAACTATATAAAACTAAATATTTAAAAAAAATATGTTTTATAAACTAATTTAATAATAATAACTTTTAATTTTTAAAAATATTGATAAAATAAGTTTAATATTAGTTTTGTTTAATTTTTTACTGTTATTAATGTTATTGATAATATAATATATTACAATAATAGAGTAATGATATAATGAAATATGAATACAAATATAATAATAGAATTATAATAATAATAATAATAGAGGTGGAAATCAGAAAAAAAGGAAAAAAGTGGAGAATCTCGTGAGGGATTTGAGATCCATGAGGAAGGGGGTGTCACGTGTAGGGTATCGCTGGGAGTATCCAGTCATGCTAAGTTAGGGTTTTTTTGCGACAATGGCTTCAGGTCGATCTTAGAAGGCGGATTAGAGTGGAGGGTGATAGGTAGCTGAGGCTGAGGTATCATGTGGAACCGACGGGTTTCAGCAGCAGAAGGTGCGAACTTTGGTAGAGTCCGATTCTAGAGCTGAATTGGGTTAGGGTTTCTTTTTAGGTTTTGTCTAATCTAGAGTGAGTTAGGCTTTTAATTTTCAGATCTATGTGAGATAGGTGTGTTTTCACTAATCTGTTCTAAGTCTATTTTATGCATATTATTTTCCCTCTTTGTCACTCATATGGACCATGTATTCAATTATTGATCTACTTAACAGTGAAATAATTGTCTATTTGCTGACTTTCATATCTGATTCCATGAACTAATCAATCGACTAGTCATTTTAAATACTGTTAAGGAATGTATTATCTTTTGTATTAGTGTTCCATCATTTTGACTTTGTCAATTTTCTATGAACTGTTTGGTTTCGCTGTGGACCACTTGTGTGGTTGCAGGGATTTTCTTCCTGTTGTACTTAAATTTTATATTGGCTGTGAACTATTGCAGTTTCTGTTTGTTTTATTTCTTTAATCACCACTGCTTCCACAAAGCTTCTTAGGTAAGTTTAATTGAGTGTATATATTTAAACACTCTAGTGGACCCATTTTTCTCAGTCCACCTATGGTTGAATTTTGCGCTGCCTTCTGGTGTTTTATTTTTGTGCTTTACATCCCCTGAATTTCGTTATACTTGTTGCTGAGGGTATTGTATACCCTACTTCTTGTTCCTTTCATAGTGTATCCATGAATTGAAATCAAGTTAAGGAAAATTATTTTATATCCTTATAATCACAATTTTCTGGTTCATGTAAGGGTTATATATTTGTTTCGAACATTTATTTAGTTTACAGTATTATGTTTTGTAAGGGATTATTTATGATTTTTGTATGTCTTATTCTCATCATAAATTTCTGGAAGGAACTTCATTTATTTTCCTCAAAGTTATAATTTTTATTTTTTTTGGGTTTTTCTAAAGGAATATAATCTTTCAAATACTATCCATGCAAATTTTTATTTTTAATTAGGAAGAAACTTATTCAATTAAATCTTTAAATATTATAATTATTTCATCAAAACTATTTTTTATCAAGTTTGGTGTAAAGGAATTAATATTTATTTTTATGGTTTTTATTATACTTTATTTTTTGGTTCTGCACAAGGGTTTATTTGTTTATAATTTTACGTTCTTGTTTTGAGAATCCGCTGTTAGGGAAGAGTGTTAATTTTTAAATATTTAATCATCAGAAGTTTAATTTTTGTAATTAAAATTGTTCTCTCCATTTTTTCCTACTGGAAATCAATTAACAAGAATATATATATTTCATTAAGAAAATTTTATTGTGTAAGGGTGCAAAAAAATAATTTATATTAAAGAAGTTTATTTATTTATTCGAATTATATTCTCTATTTTCTGGTTCTGCATATGAAGAGAATTGTTTATTTTTCCAAAAACATATTTTTTTTGAAATGTATTTAGGTTATAATTAACCAATTTATGTATGTCATATTCAAGTCCACGACAGATATATACATGCACATAAATATAAGTATGCTGCTAAAAGATTTTCATCACCATAAAAATATATTTATATATATACTTGATTTTAAACTCGATGAATATTTTCTTCAAAACGATGTAAGTGGGTGTGAAATATACATATTTTATATATATGGTTATATATATGCACCTATATGTTTTTCCAAATTAAATTGGCCTAAAACAATCTTGGATGGTTAATGTATGTTTATGATATGTTTTATTAAATTCTCATGAATACATGCATTATATAAAATAATTGTTTCCCCGAAAATCAAATGGCCATATATGCTACGAAGCATAAAGAATGGCCATTTTTTAAAAACATGGACATTTATCAGTGAATTCTTGTGTACAAATGACATCTGTCTTAATTTAAAATTACTCAATTTAAACTATAAATATTCATTTCCAGGAATCAAGGATTTTTAAAATTAAGGAACTATCATTTTATGTGGTAACCTCATCCATTCATTACTTGTGTGTTTTCAATAAATATCACATGCACAAAGAATGTATACTAGTTTATGCATGTCGTTGAAAAACTTGTTATCTAAATAGTAACTGGAATATTAAGATTTAGTCTATTTGAAATTCTATTTATCAGTGCATGAATTGAACATGAATACTAAACATGTATTTTAATGAATTAAAAGTTTATTACCATGGAAGGGTTTATAAAGTCATTACTATTTATTTATCATTTATGATAATTTATGAAATAATAATTTAATTATTCAAAGAGGTATGGGACACTTTGAATAATGAGAAATAGTAATTTAATTATTCAAAGTGGTATGGGACACTTTGAATAATGAGAAATGAGAACATAAATTATTCAAGGTGGTATGGGGACTTTGAATAATATGAAGTAAGAAACCAAGTAATATGAGCACTTGGAATGATAAGTGATTTAATAAATCAAAGTAGTATGTGTAATTTTATTTAGAGACATGATGAATGCATTGGATATAGTATGTGATGGATGGTGCCAGCTATATCCCCTCGATGCATCGGTAGGTTTAATGAGACAACTAGAAAAGGAATTGTATGAGGCCTTTCCCATTTATGAGTTATGGATTTTCGTCAAGGCCTTAATCATTAGACATCTTGTTCATGGCCTTGACAAGGTCTGGCATATGCACTTTCCACATTATGAATATGTAAATTAATTAAATATAGTATTATTTGACGAGTAGAATATCCTTGGTTAAAGAGCTTATAATTATGAGAATCAGAAAAAGTATAGTTTATGGAATATTATTTATGCAGTATTTTGAGATTTAACGGCCAATGTATGCTTCACAATAGTAAAGGATAAAATTGATGTTATTATTTTAAGCACAACTCTAATCATGCATTACCCTTAGTTATTAATTTTGTACTTTAATTTTCATATAGAATGTCTTTTACTTATCACCCTGAATGAGCATGCCTATAATTGAATAATGTTTCCTTGTAATCTTATTAGCATTCTTTTAAATTTACTCTTTTAGTTTTTAGATTGTCGTTATGATATGATACATGTGTTATAGTATTTTTTTAAGTAATTTTTTTATGGAAATTTTAAAGAATGTTTTCAAAAGTTATATTGGTTAATTATATTATTTTTAAACCCCTTACTAGGCATTCTTATTCCCACCCTATGTTTTTGAAATAAATTTTTCAGGTAACATTTTTTAGCTTAAGAAGCATGAAAGAAGTAGATAGTTTCCCAGAACCTGAACCAAATTGATCCTCTATATAAGACATGGTGTTTAATTTATCAATGCATGTTTTTGTAATAAATTTCACATCACGTCCTAAGGCATCAGCTCTGTGTATTTGAAATTTGGGGAGTGATAGTTGGTATCAGAGGTCCGGTTCAGATAACTCTGGAAAACCAGAACTGAACAATGAAAAATCTAATTCAGCAATACTAAGTATGATTATTTCAGATGGAAAATAAAAATACCAATCTTATGTATCTTTGGAGACATATGATAAAATTAGAACAGTACTAAAACTTGGGTATGCCTTACTAAGTAGTAGTTTCCTTTAAAATTTTCAGATGGTTGATGCATCACGCCTTCTATCTCTCCCAATGGAGATAGTAGAAATCATAGTGCCCAAGTCAGGTTTAGGGGACTATGAGACTTTTGAAAAACATAGATTGTCTTGTAAACAACTCCATCGGGTGTCAAACCTCCCAAACATCCTCCACCTTTACCAAGGAAGCAATATGGTATATTACTATATTGCAATTGCACAATTTTCAGCATATAGGAAAAGTAGAAAATATAATGAAGCACTTTTTCTATGTTTCACATTGGCTGATAATTATCAAGCTGTAGGTAAATTTCTAGAAGCTGCTTTGGATTGTGACCATCGAGCAGCCTACCTATTCCATGTCTTGAGTATTAGTATGTACGAGGAACTCTACGACATCAATATTTTCAAGCACGACGTGGTGCATGGTACTTATAGGGACGCAATCCACTCTGAAATATCTGACCTCTACACTTCTTATTCCTCTTTATGGAAGGTTGAGTGCTTTAGGCACTTGTTCGACCCTAACTATTCATATTGTGTCTAGGAAAAGGAAATCGAGCAGCTGAATTCTACCATAACAATCCACCTGAGGTCGTTAGCACCCTACCATTTGTGGTGTTCTATGTAAAGGGACCTCGGGAGTGATGTGTTTCTGATGTTGTTGTGGTTTGTGTACAAATATTTTACAATTTTGAGGATGCAATTCATTGAAGGGGGAATAATGCGAAACCCCAAACTTTATCACATGTAATAATAATAATTTTATGTTTTAATTATCATACTTATCAATATGATTTTCAAAGTAAATATTTTCTCACTTTTTACAAAGAATAATTCAAAATAACTACTTTTTATTAAAGAAAAATTATTCGTATAGAATAATTATTTACTTGAATATATTAATTAATAATTATAAAAATATGAATAATTTGTTGTTTGTATTCCAAAATGTGAAATGTATATATATATATATATGTGAGTGTGTGTGTGTTGTATTTGAATGAAAATACTATTATAAAATTATAATTTTATATTGTGATTATACATGACATTGAAAATTGTTATTTTAAAATATTTTAATGAAATTATTTTTGCATTATTTTAATTATGCAGATAGTTATTTTATCTATTATATAAATAATAATATGGTCTTTATGTATATTTAAAAAGAAGAAATTTATTATATTATAAATTGGATTAAAGTTTCATAACATTATTAACATTTTCAATATATAATAAAACTATTTTAGTAGAATGGTTAAAATTGTACATATATGAATGATATTTTAAAAAAATATTAACGTTGATTTGAATCATATATATATATATATATATCATATTATTATTATTTATCTTGGGGTTTCAAAATTACAAATATATGGTACAAATTAGGATAATATTTATTTTGATAATACATTTTCAATTATTAATTTAATTTATAACAGTATAAGTATATAAAACGAAATATGTAAACAAATATGTTTTATAAAAGAATTTAATAATAATAACTTTTACATTTTAATAGTATTGATAAAATAAGTTTAATATTAGTTTTGTTTAACTATTGCCTTTTTTAAAACTTATTGATAATATAGTATATGATAATAATTGAGTAGTGATATAATGAAATAAGAAAACAAATTTAATAATAGAGATATTATAATAACAATAGAGTTGGAGATCAGACTAAAGGGAAAAAATTGGAGAATCCCATGAGGGATTTGAGATCCATGAAGAAGGGGGTGTCGCACGTAGGGTATCGTTTGGAGTCTCCAGTTGCGCTAAGTCAGGGTTTGTCGAAGCCATGGCTTTGGGTCAATCTTTGATGGTGACTTCAAGTGGAGGGTGAGAGGCGGCTGAGGATAAGGTATCATGTGGGACTGATGGGTTCGAGCAGTGGAAGACGCAACTTTCAGTGGAGTCTGGTTCTTGAGATTAATTGGGTTAAGGTTTCTTTTTAGGTTTTCTCCAATCTAGAGTGGGGTAGGCATTTAATTTTTTTATCTATGCGGGCTAGGTGTGTTTTCACAAATCTATTCCAGGTCTGGTTTATGCACATCGTTTTCCCTCTTTGTCACTCATTTGGACCATGTATTTGATTATTGATATACTTAACTGAGATTATTTTTTCTATTTTCTGACTTTCGTATCTGATTACATCAACTAATCAATCGATATCTCATTTTAAATACTGTGAAGGAGTGTATTTTCATTGATGTTAGTGTTCCATTATTTTGACATTGCCAATTTTCTATGAACTATTGGGTTTCATTGTGGACCACTTTTGTGGCCACAATGATTTTCTGTCTGTTGCACTTAAATTTTATATTGGTTGTGAACTATTGAAGTGTTTGTTTGTTTTATTTCATTAATCACCACTATTTCCACAAAGCTTATCGGGTAAGCTTAATTGAGTGTATATATTTATAGACACCAGCAAACCCATTTTCCTCTGTCCACCTATTGTTGAATTCTGCGCTGCCTTCTGGTGTTTTATTTTTGTGCTTTGCATCCTCTAAATTTCGTTATACTTGTTGCTGAGGGTATTGCATACCCTACTTCTGATTCCTTGCATAGTGTAACCAAGCATTAGAATCAAGGTAAGGGAAATTAATTTATTTCTTTATACTCACCATTTTCTGGTTCATTTTAGGGTTAAATATTTGTTTCGAACGTTTATTTATTTTACTATCTTATGTTTTTAAAGAAATATTTATGATTTATTTTAAGTATTATGCTCCTCAAAAGTTTATGGAAGGAACTTTGTTTATTTACATCAAAGTTAAAAAATTTAATTTTCTAGTTTATCTAAAGGAATTTTATCGGTATAATACTATCCATGCAAATTTCTATTTTTAATTAGGAATAAAATTATTCAATTAAATCTTTCAAGATTATATTTACTTCATCAAAACTATATTTTATTGAGTTTTGTGTAAATGAATTAAAATTTATTTTTACAATTTATATTATAATCTATTTTTCAGTTCCAAGAAAGGGTTTATTTGTTTATAATTTTACATATTCATTTTGAGAACATGTTTTAAGGGAAGACTATTAATTTTTAAATATTTAATTATCAGATTTTTTATTTACGTAATTAAAATTGTTCTCTCCATTTTTTCTTACTGCAAATCCATTAAGAAGAATATATATTTTTTATTAAACGTATTTTATTATGTAAGGGTTCACATAAATTATTTATATTATATAATTTTATTAATTTATTTGAATTATATTCTTTATTTTCTGGTTCTTCATATTTGGAGAATCGTTTATTTTTTAAAACACATATTTTTTTAAATGTATTTAGGTTATAATAAACCAATTTATGTTTGTCAAATTTATGTCCATGAAAAATATATACATGTATAAAAATATAAGTATATAGCTATAAGATTTTCTTCACCATACAAATATATTTATATAAGTACTTGAATGTAAACTTGATGACTGTTTTATTCAAAATGATGTATGTTGGTGCGACATATACATATTTTATATGTATGGTTATATGTATGCACTTATAAGTTTTTCTGAATTAAATTGTCCTAAAACAAACTTTGGTGGTTAAAGTATATTTATAATATGTTTAGTTAAATTATAATGAATGAATTCATTACATAAAAGAATTTTTGCACCGCAAATCAATTGGCATTATATGCTATGAATCATAAGGCATGCCAATTTATTAATACATGACCATTTATCAGCACATGCCTGTGTACAAATGACATATGTCTTAATTTAAAATCAGTTATTTTAAACTATAAATATTCATTTCCATGAATCAAGGATTTTGAAAATTAAGGAACTAACATTTTATGTGGTAACCACATCAATCCATTACTTATGTGTTTTAAATCAATATCACATGTACAGTGAATGTATACTAGTTTATGCATGTCGTTGAGAAACATTTTATCAAAATAATAACTGAAATATTAATATTTAGTCGATTTTCAATCCCATTTATCAGTGCATGAGTTGATCATGAATACTAAACATGTATATTAATTAATTAAAATTTTATTACCATTGAAGGGTTTGTAAAGTCATTATTATTTATTTATCATTTATGATAATTTATGAAATAAGAATTTTATTATTAAAAGTGGTATGGGACACTTTAAATAATGGGAAATAAGAATTTAATTATTCAATGTGGAATGGGACACATTGAATAATTAGAAATAAGAATATAAATTATTCAAGGTGGTATGGGACACTTTGAATTATGTGAAGTAAAAAACCTAGTAATATGAGCTCTTGGAATGGTAAGTGATTTAATAAATCAAAGTAGTATGTGTATTTTGATATAGAGATATGAGGAATGCATTGGACATAGTATGTGATGTGTGGGGACCACTATAGCCCCTTGATGCATTGGTAGGTCTCATGAGACAACTAGAATCAGAATTAGCCGAGGCATTTCCCATTTAAGAGTTATGGATTTTGGATGAGGTCTTAATCATTAGACATCTTGGTCGAGGACTTGACACAGTTCAGCATACGCACTTTCCTCATTATGACTATGTAAATTAATTAACCAGATGATTATTCGGATAGTATAATATCCTTGGTTAAAGATCATGTGATTATGAGAATCAGAAGAAGTATAAGTTATGGAATATTATTTATGCAATATTCAGAGATTTAATGGCCAGTGTATGTTTCACAATAGTAAAGGATGAAATTGATGTTATTATTTTAAGTGCAACTATGATCATGCATTACCCTTAGTTAATAATTTTCTACTTGTATTTTCACATAAAATGACTTTTACTTATTATCATTAATGAGCATTCCAATAATTGAATCATGTTTCCTTGTAATCTTGTTAGTATGATTTTAAATGTACTCTTTATTTTGTAGACTGTCATTATGATATGTTACATGTGTTACAATATTTTTTTAAGTAAATGTTTTATGTAAAATTTAAAGAATGTTTTCAAATGTTATATTGGTTTATTATGTTATTTTAAAACCCCTTAATGGGCATTCATATGCTCACCCTACATTTTTTAAATAAATTTTTTAGGTATCAGTTTTTAGCTGAAGAAGCGTGAAAGAAGTAGTTGGTTTCCCAGAACCTAAACTGAATCGATCCTCTGTAGAGGACATGATGTGTTATGTATCAATGTATGTTTTTGTAATAAATTTCACATCACATCCTAAGGAATTGGCTCCGAGTATTTGGGAGTCAGGGTGTGAGACCTTTTACATGAAATTTATAAAACTTCAAGTAGAACATAGATCAGAGTGCACATACATTTATGAAAGATGCAAGAAATGTGCATAAACTGTAAATTGATCAATCCTATTTTATATTCATAGTTATAAACTTAAAAATTCAAATCATGATTCATTTTTTCTTAAACGAAATTCAGATAACCTTAAAATTAAATACCTTTCCTTGTATATCATTCCATTTCCATACTTACTTTTTTCTTATACATTTACCAGGATATCATAAAAGATTCCCAGACAAGGGTTATTCTAATAGTCGAATAATCCATTGATTGATCATTTACCAATACATGATGAGGGAATGTATAATGCTATAATTTTTAAAGGCCTTACACCAAGACCATAAAACATGACTTAGTACGGGTCATGGGTAACCACCAATCTCGTTTCCATAACAGTACAGGCCAAGGATAACTGCCAATCCCGTTTCCCATAGTAGCACAAGCCAAGGATAAATGGAAAGACTGTAGCACATAACTTCTCATGAGACTCAACTTTACCCAATGCATTGAAGTGATATCTGGGCACACCCATCTTATCATTTAAGTCCAATACATTCCTCACATGAATTATATGGTCATATATTCTTAGGATCTCTTACTTAAATTTTTATTCCATAATCATTTTTACATACATATTCATAACTGAAATGGATTATGCCATAAATGTAAAAGAACTAGACTTTTTGTCTTATGTTTTAACAGTGACGTGCATGAACTAAAACAACAAACTCTTTCACAAGTAGTAAGAACTAGTACACATAAATAATGAGATGTCACATGAAATAACCACTCTAGAATTATACCCTTAGGAATATGACCTTTTCCGTAATCCATATTTACATGTTTTGACTTTGGGATACCTATTTAATTCCATGAAAATGATAATCATAGACTTAAAAAATTTAATGATTTTCTCGTGACAAATTTGAAAACAAGGCATAGATATAAAATCATCATCTCATGTGGAGTTTTCATATAAAAAGAAGAAATAATCACATGACCTTATATATGCATGTATTCTTGGTGCATAAACATAAAAAAATTTACAAAATAGTTAACATTTATTTAATCTTGGGAAGCCACAATAGAAATACCTATATATATATATATGGGTATGAAAATAATATAAACCCGTTACACAAGATGGATACTTGGGGGTTTTCTGAAACAGAATCAAGGTTTGGTAAATTCTTGCAACTGTTGTACCCTTCATATGAATAATTTAATCATTAAGAATAGGTTTTGTGAAAAAACCATTTTGAATTTGTTACATAATAAGATATACATATATATATATGTGTGTGTGTGTGTGTGTGTTTATACATAACCATTTCAAATATGGGTTTTTTTCATAAAACGAAAGAAGAACGAAACCCATTTTATGTGTTACAAATTATTGGAACATCATTTTAAAAAATTAATTAATTAATTAAAACGACGAGGAAATCAAACTGATTTTTGTTTTGTAAATACAATATAACACAAATATATATATAGTCTATACAACTGAAAACATTATTAACCCCTAAAGTTACTTCATTTCATAGAACATTGTTGAGAACTTGGTAGTTATATTTAGAGAACTCAAATCCAATAGGATTGAAACTGTACCGTATTTCATATACTTATGTATATATGTAACTATGAAACACAATAGGACATGGTTTGTATAGAGAAACTGAAAAATAAACCCTTTGCATATGTTATATACTTCCAAAAGAGAATAAAACATTTAGAAAACCAAATTGGAGTTATGATTTAGAATTTTTATAAAACTATACACAAATATTTATATAACCATATATATAAAATGGTATAATGGTTTTACAATAAGGAAAACACAGAAAATAGATCCCTTACCTAGTTCTTGGAGGACAGTCTCGGGAATTTTTCGAAGGATGCTTGAGAGAAAATGATTTGAGGGGATTAAAGTGAAACGAGATTTGTATATAAACTATATTTTACAAATTATATAAAATAAAATAAAGCCATATTCATGGAAACCGAGACCCACTTGGTTAATAAAAATAATGGGGGTGAGTCCTTTAATTAAAAATAGATAAAGGGAGGCCTAATATGGGTATAGGAGGTGTTACAGGCATGGAAAAATGAAAAGGAAAAAGTGGGTAAGACCACTAGTTCAGCGAATGTGGGAGAAGAAGAAGACAACATTGGAGAAAATCCTTAAAATAAATGGATAGATGGGATTACATGGATATTGATCAAGTGGTGGAAGATAAACCATGGATTTTGAAATGGGATGGACAACTGCAATTAGATCAAGACTTGATCGGACGGTTGTGGTAGGATGTGGTGAATAAAAAGAAGGGAGAGTCACGATTAGATTGCAATGGATCAGATGACATACAAAAATGTAGAGGATATATGCGGTAATAGGAGTTCGAAATCCAAACTGATTGGGTGGCGAAGATCGTGCACAGTGAGATTAGATGGCACCCATCCAATCCCAGATAAAATTTGTTGTCCCACATCAAAACAGATGAAGTTTCTCACTTCCATTATAATCTTGATGCTCCGAGCCTCTACTCAGATTACTCCCTCTCCCCTACAGGTACCACCCTGTACTGGGTTCTTCTGCGGGTGCTCTCCCATACCCACCCACTCCACTATTCCGCCCCACACGGTGGCACACTCTGGTCCTTGCACATGCACCTGTGCATGCTAAGGGTAAGCTATGCATCCCGTGCACACGACTTAGCACGCACCTTGCATGCGCACTTCCCCCGGGCCATTACCAGGGGGCTGTAGAGTGAGAAGCCCCATCAAGGCCTTGAGGGCTGCCACAAGGTGTCCCTCGTCTAGGTGGGGTACTCCCCTAAATTTTAACAAATTAAACATTTAATTTTTTTTATAAAAATATGTTTACATATATATGTATATAGGTATCTTCAATAAATGATTTCTCTATTATAACCTAAATATTTTTCCTTAGTTGTATAAATGTTATGTTTTAATAACACAAAGTGATAAATCAAGTTTTAAGACATCATTAAGAAATTATTACATAAATCAAAAACATTTTCATATTTAAGATCTTGGTTTAAACATCATGAATGGAAACATTTATAAAATCTTTTCAATACATTTGAAACATTTGGACGGTATTTGAAATCGAAACATCATTTTTAAATCATAGTAAGTGTAGCTTAAAATATTAAATAATTATCCTTTTTAATGCATAAAAAAGTGTTTATGTGTTTAAAATTGATAATTTCAATGCTTACATTAATTATTTGCGAAAATAATTATTCCTAGGTTATTTTTTAAATTAAACCACAACAATTAGAAATGGCTAAAATTATAGCCATTATAAACTCAACAATCATCGGAATGAAATAGTCCAATTAAGGCCTTATAAAATAATGCATTATGGGGTCCCAAATTCAAGACGATTGATGAAGATGATGCTTATCATACCACTGATGATCAGTATCGCTATCGTGATTCTGGCCGTGATTTACTTTGTTCTGACTAACCCAAAAGATCTTCATTATTTCGTGGGTCTCGTCATTGAATTAGGTGGTCTCCCTATGGATTTGATAGGACATTTAGTATGTATTTTTGACTAGTTTAATTCTCTTTGTATTTAAGCAATGTAATATATTCAGTGTTTAATAATAATTCCTTGTGTTTATTTTGTATGTTTTGATCAAAATGGAAATTAAGTAAAATATCATCTTATAATATTGTTATTACATGAGAGATAAGTTCGGGGAGTTATATTATCCCCCCCTTAATAGGAATTGCATCCTCGCAATTCATTTCATATAATCGTGCTTAAAATACTCTCTAACATTCTTCACAACATCCCCCATCATGGAGGATCCCCAAGTGAGGTCAACTGAATACCCAAATTTTTGTTCACTTCTTCTGCTTCCTTGGCCCAGAAACACCTCAGATAGTAAGGATTAAACTCTTTCATTGCACACTCATGCTTTCAAAGGGAGACTCGGATGGTAGAATGTTCAGAGATTTCCAAATGGAAGTACTCTCTAGGAACTCTTCGGTCTGTCGCTTGTCCGAAAATTTCAATGTTGTAGACGTGGTCATACAAACTGAAGCCCATGATTTTGTGCATGTAGGTTGCATGAAGGTGCCCTTCTAAGGTGGCCTCTTGAAACCTTTCTCTATCTGTGATGTTTCAGGATATAGTGCAACATAGTAAAATATCTTCATGGTACTTTATACTTCTCATATACTCAATGAGTTAGACAGTGGCTATGTGGTGGTAGATATAGGCATTCCTTTGGTCAGAGCGAAGAATGCCTAGACTGTTCGATACCTTGTAAAGATGTTTGCATGTTATTCATAGGTTTGCAAAGGGAAGGTATTATTCCACATAGGTTCTTACCATAATGTCCTCTAGTATCTCAACGGGAAGATATTAGATATGGGTTTTTCCTTCTATATAAAAAATATCATGAAATTCCAATCAGTGAAACTTATTTAAAAGAAAAAAAACTAAAAAACTAGGTGAAAGAATAAACAACAAGTTGTATTTTCATAAAACAGATGGTACACAACACCAAGGACTAAAGTTTTCCCTAGTTCTCAGTTACATGAATCCCCAAAACAATTTTGAAACTCTTGATCTCCCTGAACCAAATGCAACCCGAGCAGTATGGTTCAATCTCGTGGGTACACTTATAGTGTATCTAGAGTGAGACATGATGGGTGTAAATCCAAGAGACATCAGTATGTACTTGATGTCTATACAAAGAATATAAGGCCTCACTTTCAAGGATTTCAAAGTCCATTTCTTGACCATAATGTCAGCAGGACAAGATTTGTCACATATATGTTGCGCGGAGGTCACTCGCTGATGCAGATTCTTGGAAATCCATGAGGGACATGATAACTTCTACTACGGTGAAGCATCTAAAAATACCCTTGAAGTAATTTCCCCAACATACATAGGATAGAAATTGAATTTTCATCATAAATAGGTAGCCTAAACCCACTCCTTGGTGGAGTTGAAGTATGCGGGGAGAGTTTGACACATTGCAGAGTTGTTTTCATGTCATAAAAATGTGTTCATAGTTTACAATGTTATCGTGGTTGGCTATGGAAAGAATGGCTTCTAGAGCCTCAATAGAAAGAGACAAAATACTGGTATTTTCATAAAACATCATACATAGTAATTCTTAAGTAAATTTTTTTAGTTCTATTCTGGTTTTCCAGAGTAATCTAAATCAAACCTATGATAACAACTATCATGACCCCGACCCCAGATGTTTGGAATCGGTGCCTGAAACATGGTGTGAAATTATTTTTGTAAATACATGCATACCAAAATTACACATTTTATTCAGACATAATGGATCAATTTGGTTTATGTTGTAGAATATCAAATGTTGTTGAAACACTTCTTCCAAAAACATGGTAAGGAGAATCCTCATAATGATATCGTCGCATAAAAGTACTCAAATCTTGGAACAATCTACTAATCCCTATAAAACATAATTTAATATATAGGGTGAGCATAAGAATGACCAGTAAGGGGTTTTAAAACGATCAATGAAATTACTTTATAATATCCACCTTTGAAATAATCATAAAACGTTTTCTTAAGAAGAAAACATTACTTTCTTTAGTCATGTTAACAATAATTTCATTGGTAACTTGAAAAAAAATTCAGAATGAACTTTTACATGAAATTCATAAAACTTCAACTAGAACATAGATCAGAGTGTGCATACGTGTATAAAAGATTCAGGAAATGTGCATAAACTATAAATTGATCAATCCAATTCTAAATTCACAGTTTTAAACATAAATATTCAAATAATGATTCATTTTCACTTAAAATAATTCATATAATCTTATCTTTAGATACCTTTCCTTGTATAACATTCGATTTCATACTTAATTTTTCCTTATACATATATCAACATATCATAGAAGATTCATATCCAAGGGTTATTCCAATAGTCAAATAATCCCTTGATTGATCATTTACCAATACATGATGAGAGAATGTATAATGATAGACTTTTCCATGGCCTTGTGCCAAGAGCATAAAACATGACTTTGTACGGATCAAGGCTAACCACTAATCTCATTTCCATAAAAGTATTGGTCAAGGCTAACCTCCAATCCCGTTTCCCGTAGTAGCACAAGCCAAGTCTAACTCCCAAGAATTTCACACATAATGTCTCATGATACTGAACTTTACCCAATGCATTGAAGAGCTATCTAGGCACACCCATGTTATTATTTAAATCCAATGAATTCCTCAAAATAATTATATGGCATTATATTCATAGGGTCTTGTACTTACATTTTTATTCCATATTCTTGTTTACATACATATTCATAACTGAAATGGACTATGCCATAAATGTAAAAGAACTAGAGTTGTTGGATTAATTTTTATCAGTGGAATGCATAAACTAAAAAAACACACTCTTGCACAAGTATAAAGAACTAGTACACATAAATAATGGGTTGTCACATGAAATAACCACTCTAGTATTAAACCATTAGAAATGTGACGTTTTCCGTAATCCATATTTACATGTTTTGAATTTGGGATACCCATTTAATTCCATGAAAATTTTAATCATAGGCTTAAACAATTTAAGGCATTTCTAGTGACAAATTGTAAAACAAGGAATATATATATAATCATTATCTCATGTAAAGTTTTCATGTAAAAAAGAATAAATAATCACATGAGCTTATATATGCATGTATTCTTGCTGCTTAAAAATAAAAAACAATTTTACAACATAGCTAACATTTATTTAAGCTTGATAAGACATAATCGAAATACCTATATATATATATATGGGCATTGGTATGAAAATAATATAAACCCTTTACACAAGATGGATACTTGGGGGTTTTCTCAAACAGAAACTAGGTTTAGTAAATACTTACAACTGTCGTATTCTTTATAAGAATAATTTAATCATTAGGGATATGTTTTGTGAAAACCCCATTTTTGATTGGTTACATTATCAGATACATATATATATATATAAATAGACATAACCATTGAAAACATGGGTTTTCATAAAAATAAAGAAGAACTAAACACACTTTATGTGTTACAAATTTTTGGAATATCATTTTAAACAAAAAAAATCATTAATTAAAAAGAATAGGAACTTGAACTGGTTTTTTGTTAATACAATATAATTTATCTATATATATAGTCCATACAAATCAAAACATGATTAACCACTAAAGGTACTTCATTCCATAGAACATTGTTGAAAACATTGATATTATATTTAGAGAACTCAAATCCATTAGGATTGGATCTGTACAGTATTTCATATACTTATCTATATATGTAATCGTGAAACAAAATAGAAAAAGGTTTTTATAGAGAAATTGAAATATAAACCCTTTGCATATATTATATACTTCAAAAAGAGAGTAACACATTTAGAAAACCAAACGTGAGTTAAGATTTAGAATTTTTATAAAACTGTACACACACACACATATATATATATATACCCATATATATACAAAGGTATAAATTTTTTACAACAATGTAAACATAGAAAATATATCCCTTACCTGGTTTGAGGTGGAGAGGATCAGGAATTCATCAAAGGAGGATTGAGTGAAAAGGATATGAGGGGATGGAAGTGCAATTAGATATGTATTTAAACGATATTATAAAAATTATATAAAATAAATTGAATCCACTTTCATGGAAACTGAGACCCACTTGGTTTATAAAAATATTGGGGGTGATTTATTCTGGAAAAAAGAAATAAAGGGAGGCCTTGGATGATGATACCAGGTGTCACGGGCATGGAAAATCAAAATGGAGAAATTGGGGAATCCCACTGGTTCAGTTCATGTGCAAGAAGAAGAAGACAGTACATGAGAAAGTCCATAAAATAATTAGATGGATGGGATTAAATTGAGTCCAACAGTGGAGGAGAAACCATAGATTATGAAAAGGGGTGGACGGTTGCTATTAGATCGAGACTCGATCGGATGGCAGCGGTGGGATGTGGTTATTAAAAAGAAGGGATGCTCGCGAATAGATGACGATGGATCAGACAGTGTACAAAAATTTAGAAGATATCCACGGCTGTGGGAGTTCGAAAGCCGAACTAATCAGGTGGCGCAGATCACGTGCAGCGTGATCGGACAAACCAGATCTGATCCTAGATAAAATTTTCCATCCCACATTGAAATGGAGGGAGTTTCTCACCTCCCTTATAATCCTGAATCTCTGATCCTCTACTCAGATTACTCCCTCTCCCCTCCTGGTAGCACCCTGTACATGGTTCTTCTTTGGGAGCGCTTTTGCACCCACCCACGTCATTGTTCCGCCCCGCATGGTGGAGCGCTCTAGTCCTTGCACACACACCTGTGCGCACTGAGGGTAATATAAACTTCATATGTGTGAAACTTAAAATGTACCCTGCATGCGCACTTCCCCTGGGCCATTGCCAGGGGGTTGTCGAGTGAGAATCCCCATCAAGGCCTTGAGCGCTGCCACAAGGTGGCCCTCGGCTAGGTGGGGTACTCCCCTAAATTTTAACAGATTAAACATTTATTTTTTTGTTATAAAAATAGGTTTATATATACATGTATATAGGTATCGTCAAGATATGATTTCCCTATTATAACCTAAATATTTTTCCTTACTTGTATAAATGATAATGTTTTAAAAACACAATGTGATAAACCAAGTTTTAATACATCATTAAAAAGTATTACATAAATCAAAAACATATTCATAGTTAAGATCTTGGTTTAAACATCATGAATGGAAACATTTATAAAGTCTTTTCAATACATTTGAAACATTTGAAATATATTTTAAATCCAAACCGCACATTTAAATCATACTAAGTGTAGCTTAAAATATTAAATCATTATCCTTTTTAAAGCTAATAAAAAGTGGTTATATGTTAAAAAGTTATAATTTCAATGCTTACTTTACTTATTTGGAAAAATAATTATTTCTATGTTTTTTTTTAAAATTAAACCACAAAAATAAGAAACAGCTATAATTAATGCCTTTAGAAACTCAATGGTCACCAGAAGGAAATAGTACAATTAAGGGATTATAAAACCATGCATTATGGGGTCTCAAATTCAAGACGATTGACAATGATGGTTCTTATCATACAACTGATGCTCAGTACATCTATCATGATTCTAGCTGTGATGTTCTTTGTTTTGACTGACCCGAAGGATCTTCACTATATAGTGGGTCTCGTCATTGCTTTAGGTGGTCTCCATATGGCTTCGATATAACTTTTACTAGGTATTTTTGTCTATTTGAATTCTCTTAGTTTTGAAGCAATGTAATCAATTCAGTGTTTAATAATAATTCCTTGTTTTTATTTCATATGTTTTGTTCGAAATGGAAATTAAGTAAAATATCATCTTACAATTTTGTTACTACATGGAAGATAAATTTGGGGTGTTACATTTATATCATCTCGCAAAAACCTAATAGCATATCATTCTCATCATTTGAAAGTCCTCGAGTATGTCCACGAAACCTTTCATTACCCTTTTTCCAATAGCAAGACGATTAGGTGTAATTGTGTATACAATGATCACATGTCTTTACAGCGATTCTTATTGGTCACTTGAGAAATCATCAAGATTAGAATTATTTTTTGTCAATGATATTCAAAAAAACTCACAAAATACCCACCCTTTTAAAGTTAGACAAAGGTAATAAGAATGAATGGAGGTGGGAGCTCTCACAATCATAAAACACTCATGACACACCTTGGTTATTAGTGTAATGGTCCCATAAGACCCATTGACAGGCTGGCCTGATTTTGTGGCAACCTAATGAAAAGTCATCATTGTCTCCTAAAGTGTTCCAGACAATTTTATTGACATAATTCATGGTAATCCCGAAAAAAATCATGATCTCATAAAATCCCTTCGGTATGTCTATATGACCATATAAAATTCCATTGACATGTCTATTTGATCAACCAAGACTACATTAATTGTAAATAATCCATTACAGGAGGTGATGATGCTGCACTCTTGCAGTTGTTTAAAATCAGGTGATGTTCATGGGTTGATGACCGGTAGGACCTCATGAACACACGTTCCACCAAATCCCTTCACTGAATCCATCCATGAGCCAGCAGATCGGTGTTGTAAAATGCATTGAATAACAGGGATGGTGAGGATTATATATTCACCACCCAATCACAGAATATGGAGATGACATTTTGTACTGTAACCTTCTACTCAAGGAAGACAAATGAATTCTTTGAGTCACACTATTGTGCTGGAGCATATTTCTTAGAGTGACTGACCTCAATAAAAGAAAATATTCTTGTCTTCTATGATTCCTGGACCAACTAGTGCGATAACACAAAATTCATAAATACTTTTCTTGGACTCCATAGATCACATGAATACCATATGTTGGGACAGATGATGAACATCCCGTATATTTTCTAGATCAAAAGATACATAAAATAAGATAAAACTAAATAAATCTATTTAATTCTCAAAAGAATGCTGAAATGAAGACTAAAGTAATGGGATAATTATGAAAAAGGCATATATGTTGATCCTCATAATATTTTTGTAAACCATTCAACACATGTGACAGCACCATGACATGTCACCCAGGTCTCGTGACATTCCTTTGGAATACAATTTGGTTCATGAAAAATTTATTCGGACATTCCAATGCCACTCACACCCCCCACCACCCCAAACATGCCACCTCAGTCTTGAAAATTCCTTAGATAAGGCCTTCTAGACTTTATAGTGTCCATCATAAGTGTTATTAAACTCATGCAGTTACACCAATGTATGTCTGATGAGTCTCACAGAATCAACAGAGCATGTAAAATGTCTCTCTTGATGCCCGCGGGCATGCCAACCAAGTCTCTATATGTTCTCTAAACAAGTTAGTTGTGATTATATGCCACCTTCCATACATGTCACAATAACTCCTATAAAATACTCCATGCATGATATCCATCTTCCGCGAAGACTACAGAGATGGTATATTAGATCATGTGACACCCTCTAAGCATGAAATATAGGGTCATGTGATGGAATCTCGGGTAATCTGGCCATGTCTCATGAGTCCTCGATATATTACATCCATGATCACGTGTTAAACCTTAAACATGACATCTTGGATGTGTGATATCTTCTAGAGATGTCAATTGGGTCATGTGATTTTCCTTGGGAAAATCTAGAAAACATTGTTTGGCATTGCATGCATATAACAACATATGATAAGTTTTCAGTCAAGTACATCAGGCGAACATGGATGTCTTAGAAGTATGGCATTTAATGACTTGACGAACTTATCCATATTTGGTTTGTAAGACATAGTAATACATGGAAACGTTTGTGTGTAATCCCCAATCCAGGTAACTATGATGATTCTGATTCTTGCAATAACATGGTTACGTAGGATGCCTCCCTGATGCCCGAGATTAATATTAACTAGACAAATGGAAGCCCCATTGTGTAAGTTCCAAACCCACAAATGACTGAATATCTTTCATCCCTTGTTTATAACACTGAGCATGGAACATATGGGGTTTGGAAATTTCAGTAATCATATCCTTTATAAAGGGAAACATTATCTTTAAGGCCTGAACTATCTAAACTATGACAACTCTAATTCATTCCATAATTAGGATACATAGGTATCCTTCTTAAGGCCCAAGCTCAAGTAGGAATCCACTTCAGTGTAATTCTCCTCATGTATCCAAATGTTTATCCATCAAAGCTCAATTATTCCCAAGTACTAATCATCCTACATAATCCCTTAGAGGAATGATAATATAACTAAACTACAATGACTCTAATTCCTTAAATAATAAGGATACATTGGATGCATCCATAAATTCATAGATCTATATTAAAACATCCCAAGGACATGCCTAACATATAATCCCCATAACCACATGTAGTGGTGCTAATGACATGTTATCCCTTGTGTCTCACACCCAACATACCTCATATGGGCTTGGGGACATTCAATATTCACATAATATGCATCATGAATCTCCACCAACCATGGTGATATCCGTACATAATCCTTGGTTATTGGAATGATATAGACCTCTCCCATATTAGGATATCCACCTTAAGGACAATCCCAATGTTGTGATCAAATTATGATAACTCTAATTCATGATATATCCAAGATACGTAAGATGTATCCTCAAGATTCACGATCAAATATCTGATGCCTAAGTTCCTTTACATATGTCCTCTCTGTATGATGCTAAACTAAATAGGTTTAATGAACAGTCTGGGTTTTGATTCCTAAAATAACCAAGATACATTGGATTTCGCATAATAGATCAATACCCTACTGGAAATATTATTTGCATCCCTGTATTGATGAAAATTCAAAAGTTAGTGGTTATGAAACTTCAGAAAATATATGAAGCTATTCATTGCTATGAAAATGATGAATAACCTTGGATACATACTAATGGATTCGCTAATGATATCCCATTCTTTTATATAACAATGATATTGACATATGACCTTTTATTTACGGTAACCAGTCCAATATCAAGAATATATATAGATTCTCAAACATATCATAAATCTAAAAGAGAGTCCCGATGTAGGAAACAACCCCCCATAGGGTGTGATGAGCTCGACCTTCCATCCTCTTGAACAATGCAAGCCCCTAAGTATCATTATGGTTGAAACATTGATTGACCACCTTCCTTTAGAAAGTAGGTCCATATGGAGTTGTGGATGGGGGATGTTTTGGGAGCTTCTATTAAGAACGAAAATGGTGACTTGACATTAATTATTGTGCATGAAATGTAACCCCCCACAATAGACCATTGAGTTAAACCAAACACACTTCATGGTCTTCTCTAATCTGACACAACAAAAATGGTGAACCTGACGTGAATATATCAAATATAAATTTTAGAAAGTTATTAACCATCGATTCATTTTGTTTTTACACTATACAAAAACAAAAATGGTGAACCCGGTGTGAATTTCTCAACTAAAAAAATGATCATGTTATTAATCGTCGATCCATTTTGTTTTCACACCATAAGAAAATAAAAATGGTGATCCCAAAATGAATATATCAAAGTAAAATATAATTAGGTTATTAACTGTAAATCCATTTTTATTTTACACCATATGTAAACAAAAATGGTTCACCTAACATGAATCTATAAAATAAAAAATGAGCATGTTATTAACCATTGGTCAATTTTTTTCACACCATATGAAAAAAAAATTATGGAAACCAACTTGATAATGATCAAATATAAATGAATGGCCAGTTTTTCATATGTTAGGACACTTTTATGGAATATCCCATTTAAAAAAAGAAGATAATCCAGACCTAAATATCCTAGCTAATCCTCTATAATCGTTGTTCCCATGAAATATGTCCATCCTCAAATTGATAAGTCCAAGGGACCAGAATGTTTGCATGGGAAATAAAAGAAAAATTTTGTTAACCATACATATTTGATTTTGCATAGAATTCCTATGATACTGCACTAATTGGTGTCATTATTCTTTATTTCATGAATGATTGTAGATACTGGTCTCATCAACTGAACATTGATAATTGATAATGTCATCATCCGGCAATAGTTCTGGCATGTCCATTGTGGCTGCAACCCCCATGGGTTGAAAATTGATCTCACCTGCCTAAATGAATCATCATCTGGTGGATAACACTATGGCATAAGAGTAACATCGATGTGAAACATTCCAAATAGTCACATATTCCTGCAAGTGCCTTCATGTTCTGCCGCTGAAAATTATACTTCGGTGAAGAAAATATACAATGATGCAAGTGAACCTCACTACCATGACCAACAGTTTCAATATATTATCCCTAGATAATGACAACCACAACTATAAATATCTAATAAAGGTAAACTAGGAATATAAATATTATTTCCTTGGGGTTTGATTACTTCTAGGGAGGGCACTTGTCAACCACCATTACCAGCATCGTCCCCCCAAGTACCCACCAGTCACATGCTAAGGGTACCACCCAACACAGTACCACCTATTAAACCCATTAACATGTAGTAAATAAGGCTCACTAGGTGAGTTAGGTGTTTGATATCCATGAGTGGGATCATATCCCCACTCCTGCTGATAATAATGTAGGAATAACTCTACAAAAACCAGTAAGAAGGCTCATATCTCTACCCACTCAAAAAAACGTTTGGGGTCATATTCCCACAGCAGGTTAGGGGTGCATATCCATATCCCTATCTCAAGTCCTCTATATATTCTGGTGGTTTATGGTGGACAAAATTTGGATCATATAATCGCTTCAATTAAAGACATGTATCATTACATAATTGGGACATAAAATGTGAATGGTTTTATCACTTCACACACTTTAAAAAAATTAATATATATTTTAGCAATAATTGAAGAACTTTATCTACATATTCTGGAAATATTGAAGATAAAGGGACAAGTGTATATTTCTATCGCTAGAGATAGGGCATCTCGACACATTGATCACCGCAAACAAGTTGTTGTATCAAAGAATGAACACATTCATTCTCTGGTCCTGGAGAATTATTAAAATATTATGGTAAAGGATGAGCCATAAAACTAGGATCATATTCCCATTCCAATTGGGGATCATATGGTGAGAGAGGCACAAGCATCTATATATGGGAAATTCACATCAAAGGAGTCTAGTAGTATATCCTAAAGGCCCAGGATTAGGCATATATCATTGTTTTGGATGGAGATTACAATGTGAGAGGGGAAATCCTTAGGAAAGGATAATATTCCTATCAATGAAGTCCAACAACATACTCCAAAGGCCCATGATCATGCATATTTCTTCGTTCTGGCTAGGGTTAAACATCTGATAATGACACAAGTCTTGGGATATAATAATATTTTTGTCATTGAATCTTCGTGGAATATTTAAGCATATCCCAAAATCCAGGATCATATTCCTAATTTTGTCGAATAATAACTACACCATCATTATTTTAAGGTAATACATGAGAAGTATCTTATCACTTAACACATTTTGGAGGTCTTCTAATATATTCTGTTGGGGAATGGATATTGTGACTAGGATCATATTGTTGTTTGAAAATAGACTCACTATATGAGATAGTCACATCTCTTGGGGAGATATGATATCACCTCCAAAAAATGACTAGAGGAATATTCCAAAGCCTCAAAATCATCCCCATACTCCTATTCTAACTGAGGCCCACTAGGTTATTATGGAACATCTCTCAAGATAGGCTCATATTCCTGAAATTAATGAGATAGATCATTAGATGATTTCAACAGCTTCCCAATAGTGGTTTCATACTCCCACAACACAAGACGGTTATAAACATGTTTCAGCAACCATAATACAACAGGCTTGTATCCCTTCACAATTCCAAAAGGTAAGTTAACATATTCTACTTAGGATGCATGACATAACCCATATTCATAATCTACTAAATGCCAATTTCTTTGAGGTTGTTCGAGACACATTCTCAACACCCCAATGGTTCATTAACTCTTCAAATGAATGAAAATGTGATCATTACCACAATATTCCTTCTAATGGTAGTGTGGATATGCGTCATAGGAACTCTACTCCTAACATCCACTATGGTCAACCCCCCGATGATGATATCTCCCTTGAATAATGAAATCCTCCCATTTCTTAGAAACCTTTTTATTGATAGGTTTTCAAAACTCAAAAACCATCATATAGGGAGGTTATTGAAACATTATGGTAAACTACATATAGTTCCCCATAAACTTCTAGTAGCACTCCACTCGGGTAAGAGAGATGACCTCAAGAATCCTCTTCTACATTATGAAGGGATGGAGGCATGTATGTCTAATTAAGAGGAGAATTAAATTAAAATATGTGTATTGATAGATTGAAATAGACTCCCCATCATGATATGTCCCCTCACCACTTTTGACAATGAGGTCTAGATGAGGTAGAAAAGGAGTGTGTTCCTTATATATAACAAAATATGTCGGATACTCATTAGCGGCTAAAGAATAGACACCTTCATTATCTAGGATATGAGGGCTACCATCATATAATCAATATAATTTATTGTCATCTAGATAGAGGTTTTATATCCATGGATTGGGATCCAATATCGGAAAATCACAGTGAAAATTTGCATCATGCTTTCCACCATTGATTCACATTCCTTAGGTAATTTATATCTGAATCCATATCATGCATCTGTATTTCAGGATGGGGAATGAATGTAGTGTTACGCATTTACACACCCTAAAAACAATAGAACCCCTTAGATATTGAGATCTATAATTTCATATACTCTAGTGAAATCAGTGGACCGAGTAATGATCGCACTAGTTGGTCACTACAATGGAATTCCCCAACATAAAAAATTCCCAAACATCAAGAGAAGATGGAGAGGATATCCAAAATGACCTAAAACAAGTCTAATGAAAGAAAAAAAAGAATTCATTTCAGACAAGAATTCCACATTTTCACTCAACATGAAAACTTCAAGTAAATAATGTTTCCCATCATAAGATATCGTCGAAGGTAGCTCCGACATGTTCATAGTTGTGTTGTTTTAAACCCTTGATAATAACACCAACCATATTAGATATTTAGGGGTGAACCCCACCCACCATGTTAGGGGAATATCTACCAACACCTCCACCTTAGATATCATCAATTCCCATGAATATGTATGACATATCAACATTAGCTGCAAGAAAACCAAATCCCACTAGGCTGGGAGAAACTATATATCAATCACTATCACCTGGTCCATCTTCCCTAAAGAGGGTCTTCATTGAATCATTAGTGATTATAGATCAACCCCACCCAACTAAGATGTGGTAATTTATATCTTCATTTCCATCCTTTGAGTCTTCAAATCTCTAACAAAAATCATTGCATCATCAGTTACAGGTCCAATCAATGCCATATTCGGTCCCAAAAAACCACCATCCCATTGGGACTGGGGTATTTTCATCATTGTACCCAGAGAGGGAATCTATCATCTACACATTGAGATGTCAAAATCAATATTCGTCATCTCATACATTCCTAACACTGCAAGACAACCCTCTACTGTTCAGGTCCAATTCGAAAAACGTAGATAGAATCTCCCTCATGTTCACTATTAATTAACTAAGGAGGGAGGAGAATATGGGGAAAGAGATCAGATTTTATAGTGGTCTTAATCCAAAATGACCCAGTATTTAAAAGGGTTTGAGTAACAACCCTAATAAACAAATTAAAGAATCATTATGTTGCGTCAAAATAAATGGAACAACCACTATTTCTTGATATGCCTCTATGAATGTCTTCATTGTCACTATGATGGTCATTGTAGATCAAGATACAAATATAGATGGTCATAACAAAAAAATATGTATCCTGAGAGTAGGGTAATTTGGATACACAACCCAAGGTTCTATTCACTTAGATCCAAATAAGAAATCAAAATATGTAACCTCTATATAACAATTTTCTACCTCTCTGGAAAAATAATTCCAATCTAAAAAGGAAATTTATTGCTACATCCCAATCATAACCCAGTAGAGTAGATGTATCTACAACAAAGGAACAATTGTCATGATATTAGAGTGAGAAGAAAGATATTTAGAAACTCAATTAAGAGATACTCTTAAACAATATCCCCATTGGGTATCATCTTTAGGGAGAGGAAAATATTTATCATCCTAGAAGGGTCGATGCTCCAGCAAGAGTGATATCTGAGCATCAGACTAGCTACGAAACCATAAAGTTAGTGTAGATAATTGAGTAAGTCAAAAATGATCATGGAATCCCTCCATTGTGGTGAAACCTACTCCCTAGTTAGAGAAATCATTCAGTATTAGGATTAATTGAGGATTATTGGGAGGAAAAGATAGGGCCACATCATTAAGGCCCACCTGATTTCTGTAGATAGGATGAGGCTTAGACAACATTAACCCCAAAGTTTCTTAATGTCATCAAGTCCCTTTCTATTCACATGGTATCCATGGAAGGGATACATTCACCAGTCCAGCATGAGAGGATTCCATATCCTGAATGGGTTGATGATACTTTTCCTCCACCAAAATTTGGAAATACTACCTTCTCTTTTTTGACTGTGAATGTGACCCTGAACAACATATCACACACTTCATTTACCAATATGGGCCGATGATGGGCCCTCGAGATCAAAAATAGGAAAAAAAACTACGGTTCTTTATTAATACTCTAATAGGGCTAGCCAATGTATAGTACAAAAGACTTATAGTAATATTATTTTCATAATGAGAATGATTCTTCTTCAATTTCAATATCTGTTCATCTATACAGTATAGAAAAAGTAAATTATTAACCTTATGAACTGAAAACAACATGAAAATGAGGGGGTGTCTAAATTCTTATCTAGAATGAAAGGTATAACAAATTCCTCAATATCACACTCTCAAAAAAGAAATAGTTGGAACTCTATACTGAAAATATCAGTGATGATTTGCATAAAACTTTGATCCCATTGATATATCTAATTGGATTCTATGTGATCTCATAAATCGTAGATCTTCTTGAATACTGTAATCAGTAAACCCGATCCAAATCTCTAATCATTCCCTCAGAATGGGGAAAATACTAGGAAAAGTAGAAGCTACAACTTTCACTATCAAGGAAGAGTTAGGGAATTTCCAAACACTTTGGAAGGTCCCAAACAAACAAGCACCTCCTGTCGAGTGACAGTGACCAAAAAATCACCCTTGGAAAGAAGCACTGAGAAATATGGTTCACATAGCTTTTTAGGAACTGATGAATAAATAATTCTACTTTCAGAATGAACAAGTCCCCAATTACTTCATATCATCCATGTATAAAAACTGCTCAAGCTCTGGAACCCAAGGAAGATCTGTGACTTCAACCACAAATATCATCCTGATTAGTGCCCTTTCCATAGAAGGCTAGTTCAAAATATCGAGGATTTATTCCACTTCAAGGACATCCATCAAGGAATGATCGATTTAGAAAAGGTGATGTTAGATAGAACCTCAAATAAGGTGTATTAAAAAACAATATCCCTTTTAGAAGAAGAGGTATATTCGCTGAAAGTTCAATCCTAATGTGAAGGGAATTTCAAGAATTGGATGACTTGGAAAGAAATTGACTGTGATCATGCCTCATTGAGAGAAAAATTCAGAAGACCCACAATATCTCCACCACCCAAGAATGATACCTATAATATGGCTCATAAATGTGGTCATTACCATAGAAATTAGGAAGAAGTTGAAGTGGAAGATTCATACTCTGCTCCAACATAAGTTATAACTCCTCAATATTTTTTCCCTCCAACATTTGCAGCAAGGGCACTGCTACAACAAGTTGAACCTTCATGGGACTAGGTGCTCAGATTTGGTTCTTTATATATTATACAATTGAAAACCCCCTTCTCTGATGAATAATAGGCCTCATAATATGATTTTCTCACACATACCTCGAGAACAGGAGGCGACATGCATAGGAACCAAGGATACATGGGAGAACAAGGATGTAACTGGACCCAATATCCAGAAACCTTAATATAAATGATTTATATGTAGTTGATAAACATGTGGAACCACTAAAATCGGCATAATATAGGTACAGAGGTGTCCCATAACCCTCCGACAGTCTCCCATGCACAATTTTCCTACCTCATCGCCCAGTGAGGGTGAGATTGTATGATCATCCAATATGACATTGATGGCCAACACAACCTACCCTACAGGAAGAAGATACTCCCTTGACATCTACATAGGCCCCAAGCCCATCCACCTCAAACAGAACCAATCATGATTTCCATGTCAAGGAGGCTACCCACATTAGGATACTCTATCCTTTGGCAAAAAAAGTATGATATTCCTAAATATATGGCATTCTTCCTAGATGTGATCTCAAAGATAGATGTGATTCATATTTCAAAATAACATATGGAGGAACTCTTTAAAGACCTTGAGATCCCACATGAGTTTGAGAAATATGTTTTTGAATTTGGGGTATATTGAGTGAAGATTGTACCATCAGAATTCCATGTCGTCATCTCTTTCACTAACCAAGATCAGGATGAGGAAATCTAAGGAAACATTAGGCCCCTTTATGTTTCAAGAAGACTCAAAAATTTCATTATAAAATTTTATTTGATTTATAATTGTTTTGGGATCAACCTCATCCTAGTATGAACCCTACAAATTTGTGATATAGTGATGGGGACCTATCTCATATGAAGCAAATCGTTCAAATGTATTATTAGTGTGAGCAAAGAACTCTCCAAAATATCAATCTCCATGAATAGTTTTGACATCTCACATATAACTATGAGTTCACGGTTATCCAATAAGAAACCACATATAATATCTAACTTGGAAGGCCCTGGATCCACATCCATGTGGTGGTACCATTAAACATCCAATCAATGTCTAAAATACCTGATCAATTGAACATTCAACAAACTACATGGTGATAGTTCCCCCTTTAGGACATGTAGAGACACATATGATTAAGTATGATTCAATTAAAGGGGTGGAGAATGACCAATCTTATATCATGGTATGCAGGTTTCATCCCACAATTGATTGGGTACAATCCCTGTAAATCGTTGGAGTATTCGGGACTGTGACTATATGCTACCAATAAATCTGGTTTTGGTGATATACATGACACTAGATGTCCAATCTCCTCATGTCCCTAGAGACAGATGGTGAGGCCTTAAAATTCAAAATTATTCCAAATATTTCTTCTTGAATATAAATCATTTAATTAATTAATTTCAAAATTTTTAATATTAATATCACTTTTGTAATTAAATAATTAAATCCACAAATTAATTAATTTTTATAATTAGTTTTTTATTTGTAGCCTTTGAAATATTTAATTTTTTATTTCTTTTTTTTCAGGTTCGTTAATTTATCTAATTAATCATTATAAGTTATTATTCTTATTTACTTAATAATTTTAGGTTTGTCTTAGTTAATTAATTAATTAAATCATCACCACACCTCATTTAATTAACTTATACATTAATTTAATTTTTAATCCTTTAACATTATATTATTATGCATAATCAATTTTATTATTTAATTAGTTCTCAACAATTATTTTTAATATTTTTATTTTAAATGTTTTAATTAAATTTATTAATCATAAATCAAATTATAATTTCTACCTGATAAT
The DNA here is from genome assembly GCA_963277665.1 of Viscum album. Classification (NCBI taxonomy): domain Eukaryota; kingdom Viridiplantae; phylum Streptophyta; class Magnoliopsida; order Santalales; family Viscaceae; genus Viscum; species Viscum album. The sequence continues at coordinate 1,705,827,360 of OY728165.1, read as the reverse complement.
TATTTAATGTTAGTTATTTAAATCAAAATTATTATTATAATTAGTGAACCACATTATTAGTTGAATAAAATTTACATATTTATATTTTCGTTAATTATAATTAGGATTTTTTTTGATTAATTTTAATTTTTCATAGGAGTCACCATCATCAATTTCTTTCCTATTTAATTTTTTTATCAACTATGTCTCATGAGACACCGATATGGAATTGTCTCGCCGCCATGTACTTTTCAATTTTTTATGACTCTTCATTGGGCCACCCAATGATAAATCAATTTTAATTTTCAAAAAAATAATTTTTCTGTCAGTGAGTCATGACTCGTCACCACACCGTGATCATTGGTACACCATTGTGTTTTTTACTACACCAATAAAAATTTACATACTACTAGAAAGTATAGGTGACTCAATGATTCACCATTAATCTAGTCATCATCACTACTACATCATCTCAGCACTACCCCCAACGATGACACTTTCTTTTTACATGGTCAAATGTTCAACTGAAAGTGCCATCAGTGAGTCAATACTCACCACTAGCCCCATTGTCAGTTTTTTAAGCCACTATTGGGTCTACATAATGGTGACTCCCATCCCAGGTAATCCTCTTCCCAATAGTGACTCCAACTCCCCGTTGGACCTTACCATTGCTCATCTTCCTCTCCTTGCCTTGAGGAACCCCCATCACCCACCCTTCACCCCTAGCATCCTCCTCTTTCCCATCTTCAAACATCTCTAGTCCTATTCTAGTCAACGTTCATCCATCACGACTCATCGATGATCCTTGAAAATTATAGATTCATCAAAACCACTCACTTCTGAAAATAAATATGAAAACATACTAGATTCACTTCCCACTCTGGAAATATACCACCTTCAACCCCAAATATACAAACAACAAGAAGAACTCATTGATTTGCTTAACCAGATCTGTAAATCGGAATCCATCACTATAGCCATGTGGAGTCATTGTGGATGAGAGTCCACATTGAGGATGGAAGTCAGTTATGATGCAAGGCGGCCCCCAAATCACCCAATCTAGAAGGAGTCTCCATAGAATAATCCAATTGAAGACCTACACTATAGGCATCACTAACCCATATGAGCTTCACCCCATGCTTGGATGTCACGTGGCCATAGATGAAGACCAAACACCATGTAGAGCCCCTACTTATGTCCAACGAAGATCCATTGTCCCTGTTGTGGAGGAGCGCAACCAAAGGTTAGAGCTGCTATCATGTTATGGTGGAGGAGACACCTACAAAGGTTTCTGGAAGAAGCAACAACACAACCCCCCCCCCCCACACACATACACACACCATTTACTGGATAAGAGAAGTAGGGCGAGAAAAAAAGGAAATAAAATTAAAAATTAAAATAAAACAAAAAAAAATTAAATAAAATAAAAATAAAAAATAATATAATATTTATGAAATTATAAAATTATATTAATAATTATTATTATAAATTAAAAATAAAATTAACTGTCTTTAGAAAATAATTTAATTAAATTAATAAAGATAAATAACTAACCATAATAAATTAATATTCATATAAGGATAACTAATAATAAAAAATAAACTATCATAATTAATATATTAATAATAAATTTAATATTAATATTTAATAAAATAAAAAAATTAATTAACATAAAACAATAACATTTATAACTTAATTATAATTAATTATATATTATTAAGTTAAAATAATAATTCAATAATTTATAATTATTTAAAGTCATATATGAAATTAAATAATTCAATGTCCCAATTAAAATAATAAATAATAAATAATAAATAATAAATAATTATAAATAATCATAAACTAAATAATTTCATAGTTTAATTAAATAAACAAATAAATATGTATAAAATTTTAAATACTTTTAATTATTATTCTTATATGTTTTGTTGTGCAGGAACCAATGTCAAATACTATCCAGATTCCTTCCAACAACCTAGATGCATTCAGTTAGAAGGCTTTTGATTAAGTCATGTTTAGTGACACCTATAGAGAAGATTGCATTAGTGTATGATGAAAAATTGAAGACCAAATTAAGTCATCGATTGGCATTGATGAAAAAGAGTGTATGACTTTGGGATGTTAAAGAAGGGAGAGACACCAGTAGGGGGAGTTGAATGACCATCCACAACATTTCATTCATTCATTCATATTGGGGAGAACTTGTTGGACACCATTAGGAGAAGATTTCTAGGAGTCCTCTCAGAGACAGAGACCAGGAGACATAGGATCTCGAGAGCAAAGTAGTTGTTCATTATTAAGTGAGGGATTTCATATCCCTTATTTTTTAAATTAATTACTCAATAATTGGATTATTATATTTTCAATTATTTAATATGAGCTTAGGAAAAATATTATATTGTTCGGGGAATGAATCTTTGATGGTTTAATATATTTTTTCTTCATTTGATTTCTTTTTATAAGAATCACATCTGACCGATGAGGTTCATTCTAATTGTTGGAATTGAAATTTGTTATGATCCTCTCACTATTTAATTTTCAAAATATATGATCTTTCGGTGAGATCAATCATGGAACCAACTCATCAAGCATTGTATTTAAAACATCAGAAACATTTGGTGAGGTTTCATCTATTGATGTTATTTCAGATTCTTTAGCTATATTTTGGTTCTTGAAGTGTAGAAACATAAGAACATAAATATAGTTTGTTAAATCACTATATGAGGAAGTTTTAACCATTCATTTATTTAATAGTGAATTCTGTTTAATTTTTAAATTAAAAATTCATCCTTTCAAACTGGTAGAGTTTTCTTTCCCGGGCATTCTTCTTATCTGATCATCTCGCAGAACTCATGTTCTCATTATCAGTTATCCACTACCATTTTAAAAAATTCATTAAAAAATTTACAGTATATTACACATTAATAATCATCAATCCATCACCCCCCCCCCATTTATTCGTGACTGATTTTATCTAAATAATAAAAATTTTAAAAATTTAATAAAAGAATGTTCACTTACAATTATCAATATTGGGGTTTTGTTTTGAAAATCATGGGTCACTATACCTTCCCTGTGAGTTCTCCCCTACTTGTAGCTTTATAGTCGTAGTTGGAAAATAAAATATAAAATACCTTGACATGGTTTCAATGATGAGGAGATCATGTATTTGGCATCATTATAGGGGAAGGTTTCGGAAGACCGGTTTTCATGTCTAAAAAAACTTTTCAAAAAAATCACATATTAAAAAATATAAAAATTTCAACAAATGATAATTTAAAATTTATCTAAAAAACATTCTGATAGGATTTTTTGCTATTCTTGTCTACTGTATGAACTAAATTACTTCTTTTACTTCTTATTTGGTACTTTGACCTATCTAAAATGCTATCACTTTGCTACTTCCAATTGTATGAGCATTAGTTCTTCCACTTAAATATTAGATCCCTTGAGACTCGAAATTGATAAACATTTAACTTCTCTTACAAAGAAAAATGAAATTGAAATATAAAATATAGGTGATAATGTTCTTATTATTAATTTTCAAAACCTTAAACCATAAATCATAGATGAAATTAAGACGCGTAGGATTAAGGAGTTCCAATTCCTTTGAGTTTCAATCAAACCATCTTCCATTATAATTTCACCTAGATCTAGGAATTATAAAATGAAATAGTCCCACATTTAACTACTTTAATCTTTCAATGGACTCTCTAATGAGGACCCTCTAGAATTCATTAGATATTTTTACACCATTGTGCACTAAGTACAACTATTAGGATGCACATAGAATGATATTAGAATGAGGTTATTTCCCTTTTTCCTAAATTGAATGCTAGGAATTGGTTCTTGATTCTATATGAAAATATATTTGAAAACTGGGATGAATTTTATAACTTGTCGATCATAAAATATTATCCCCAAAATATTAAAGGTTAACTGAGGACCAAATTGAAATGTTTTTACCAAGAGGATTGTGAAGTCTTTAATGAGGATTGGAATAGATTTAGGGACCTTCTTAGGTAGTGTGAAAATATTTAACTCCCATCAAATGTTCTGATAGAAAATATCCATGAAGGTCTATCCTTCTTCTGGTCAAACCATTATTAATCAAACCACAATGGGATTCTATAATGATAAAACTGATGAAGGTTTGAGAAAAATGTAAAAAACCCTAGCCTCAAAATCTCAACATAAAAATTCAAGAATGAAGAGAGTAAATAGAAATGTTAATAACACCTGTACATGAGTAGATAATCAATCCCAACATTTTGAAATTAAAAATCAATTCCAATCATTAATGAAAAAAAATTTAAAACCATCTATAAATCATGTTGTATATAAAAACACAAATCAATCACTTAGGGAACAATGTGCCTAGTGTGGAATGTTTGGGAATACTATGAATTTCTGTCCAAATTTTGACTTTCCAACCCAATAACAATAATACTCAAACATTGTTATCAATAGCCCTACGATGTGATCCAAGTATGACCCATTTTCAAATAATTAAAATCAAGGCTATAGGAACCATCCCAACTTATATTTGAAGGAATAATCCATGATTAATCAAACCACTACCCTTTGTTACTAAAACCAACAAAGATAACAATTTCAAAATAATACAAGGGGTGAATCTTCTAATTCACAAGAGATTTATGAGGGGAAATTTTTTTTTTAATTGGATCAAATCGTAAATTGAATGGACTATCTAAACTAAAAATTAATGAATCAACTGAATAAAAAAAATGACCAATATGAAGTTGATAAAATTCAAAATTATGCTAGAATGAAAATCATGGTAACTCCATTGCGCCACCTCTCTAGAGATTATACTTCTAGGGATAATGGTAGACTGCTGAGCACAAATGTGCTAAAACCAAGGGATAATGATATAAATTTTAGAACTATAAGTGGGATTAATACTCAACCCATAGTCGAAAAAGACTTTGAAAATGAACAAATTGAATAATTGTATTAATCTGGAAATAAAATTCTACCACACAGCCAAATTGGAAATCAAGACAAAATTGATGAAAATGAAGATAATCTATATTTTTCACCTAGAAATAAATCGTAGAATGATTATAAAAATAATAAAAATAATGTAAAGGAATAATATATTGAAGATATTCAGTACATGCCTTCTGATCATAAGAATTATTCCCCACCCATCCCTTTCTATGAGAAATTTAAAAGTGAAAGTAATAATAACGCTCAACATCTTAAGTTTCATGGTCTCCTGAACATGCTCCAAGTAAATATTACATTCATCCAAACTCGGATATGAATTCCATATTACCATAAATATCTCAAAAAAAGTATAAAATAAAAATACACTTGATAATTTTGAAACATACATCCTCACTAAAGTGTGTAATTATTTTTCTCCAAAATAAAATACCACCAAATCATAAAGACTCAATTAATTTTTTCATACAATATAAAACAGGATATTATATTCAACTCAATTACTTGTGAAAATTGGGTTCTAGTGTCAAAATGATTCCATAACCACTATTTATATTGTTGAGTTTCGGTGATCTTCAAACCACCATAGTCATCTTACAGTTAGGTAGTAATTCTTTCACACATCTTGGAAGGAGGGTAGATGACCTTATAGTTGGAGATGGAAACTTATTTCTAACTAATTACTTCTTAGTCATTGATATGGACTATGAACAAGAGGTGGCCATAATATTGGACAGGCCCATATTGTACATTAGAGGATTTTTCATTGATGTGCCTAAGGTTCAGTTAATCTTTAAAGTTGGAGAGTAACCAGAAGAATTCAATGAATTCAAAATTTTAAAATGACCAACTTTATCTAAAACATATTCTATGATGGAGTCCTTAGAATCTGAAAATTCACATAAAAGTTTTGAATAATAAAAAAAACCGACTAATGATGTAAAAAATTGGATGCTAAAAATGAAATCTTGAAAACTACTGAATCTTCTCAAATTGAAAAACTAGAAAATTTTTCTGAAGTGGACAGTTGTCTAATTTCTGATACTAATGGAGAAGTATCATCTACATTGGAACATAATAACATTATGAGAAGAACATTAGGTTTATTCTGAGGATACAAAAACTACATAAAATTTTTATTTTCTGTAGGGAGAGATTATTAAAAAAATTGATGATTTATCTTTGATAAATTTTTTAAACTCAAATAAGAAAGTATTGGACATTGATTTGTATACCTTGGATAGTAGAACAGTGAATATTAAAACTAATATAAAAATTAAAAATCTTTTATCTTTTCAAAAACATTACAAGAGATATCTTGATGATCTTGAACATCCGAGGACCAAGAGTTTTTCATCAAGTGAAAAAGAACCTGCCATGGAACTGAAATAACTTTGTTCACATATTAAATATTTTTTTGTTATAATTCCACACTTACTATAATAATTTCTACTATAATGAATGAAAAAAAGAGGTAAAATTGTTAAATGTGATTAATAAATTCAAATATGACATAGGATGGCCCATGGGTGGTATTAAGGGGATTATCCCTTCATTTTTCATGTAAAAAATCCATTTGGATCATAATCACAAAACTAGAGATGATTTAAAAAGAATACAAAATCCTAACATGAAAGAGGTTATGAGAGAGGATTTTAACCCACTGATGGACATTGGTATCATATATCCTATATTTGAAAGTACATTGGTCGTTATAGTCTATGTAGTCCCTAGGAAATGAGTTTTCATTGTTGTCACTAATGAGAAAAATGAAAAAAATCATGTTATGAATGAAAATAAATGGTGAGTTTGTATAGAATATAGAAACCTCAATTCTTACACTAAGAAGGACCATTTTCCAACTCCCTTACTTGATCAAATTTTTGAGAGTCTTTTTTGAAATTAGTTATTCCAATTTCTAGATGGGTATTCTAGTTAAAAACATATGTAATGTCTTGGATTTTCCGTACTTTATTCTTAAAAATATGTGGGAATTTTTTTCGAGACTAGTCTATGAGATGGCATGCAGTTCCGAGGCCTGGTGAGCCTAGAACAAATGTTTGAATTTAATTGAATAATTAAATTACGCGCGCATGCAGTTTTCCTGAAATAGTGTAATAAATCTTGACGAGTGCTTGGATCAGAAATCTGAGTGCACCGTTTCATTCATAACAATGATTTTACCTTAGGTGTGACCTAACATCGGCCGGCGCAGGTCGGTGGTGAAATCTAGTTTTTGGACGTAAGAGTAAAATAATATTCGATAAAAATATTTTGTTCTGCGGTGAAATATTTTTAAATCAATTAAAATAGATATCTTTTATCTTTTATTAAAATAAGATCTTACACATGGGTCTAGGGTTACAAACCTCATAACCCTGAAACACTTGGTGGCTTAGGAGGATCTTGAGAAAACCTCTCCATGCGGCGATGACGTTCTTAATGATTTTTGCTGGCGATGACAATGTGGAGACCAGATATTTTCCAACAAATGTCACAGATCCAGGTAGGATGTTTGTTTTTTATTTTCCTTTCCATGTTCTTGGTTCCTACGACGAACACGGACTAATCTACGAACCGATTAGCCCGCGGATAGATCGTTTTTGCGGGCGTGTGTGATTTGGGGTTTCATCAGGAAATCAAACACTCTATATTTATAACCTCTTGATTATTGTGGATTTGATCTAACGGTGAAGAACCCAGATCATCACAAACAACGATCATGGTTCTTCCCTCTTGTTCGATTATTTGTATTTTTCTCCCGCACGTTCTTCGTTGCGTTCTATGCGTTCTTGTAGGAAATCGATCGTTGCGAATTCGTTTGTTGGCGTAATGATCCGAGATTGTAGATCCATCCCCGAAGCAATGTCAGAGAGGTGTGACAATGGTTTTGGTGGACGATTCAGAGCGGATCGAGAAATATGAGTTTTCAGGCGTTTTTCTTTGGATGGATCGTTCGAGGTTTATGATCCAATTTAAGGATCTAAAACACCTGTTGTGGTGTTCTTATGATGAAACTAACCAAACCTTGCAGTATCGGGATGAACGGACGAGAAACCATGGATCCTGAGGATCACCCGCGGTGTGAGGAGGAAGACGGTGTTTCTGGAAAAATCCCAACTACACGGCGTGTAGTATGGGCTACACGGCGTGTGTTTGTCGGCGGACCACCTGGCGTGTACTCTGGGAGTACATGGACACAGGTTGGGTACATGGCCAAGGACACTCCGTGTATACCATTCCACGACTAGACCCATCCCAATACATGGGATACCTCATGTTCTGGAACACGGGTAGGCGACACGGACACAGACACCATGTACGGGCATCCGGCCGGAGTACACAGGTGTTTCCCAGTTAGAAGGACACGACGTGTGCTTTGACATACATGCCGTGTATAGTCTTTCCTTTACATCATCAATGTCTGACATGGTCCGTTTACACGGGATGTACCTGGAGTCAAGGAACACGGCGTGTAAGCCTACTACACACCTTGTAGTCTAGTTTTACACAGCCTGGATGGATGACACGGTCCGTTACATGGGTAGTACCCGCGGTCAATGAACACGACGTGTAACCATACTACACACCGTCTAACCAATCTTACATGGCTTGAGCCAGTTGCCTTCTGTGACTTGGGCTAGTTTCCTTAAGGTTCGTCCCCTTGGTCTTTCTCCTGAAGGTTCCCGGTATCATTTCCTACATATAAGAGTATGATCCCTTCAGTAGGAATTCATAAATAGAGTTGTTGGAATCTCCTCTGTGAGACATGGAGCCGGATCCCCTATTCATTCCTAAAACCCTATGTACAGTTCTTAGTATCGACGTGACCAACTGTACCCAGGTGCTGATCCTCTACTTAGCAGATTAGTTCAAACTGAGTTGTTGGTATCACCATATAACAATTGGTTGTGATCCTCATCTGAGAATCATGTTCCCAAGTACTTGTGGAGTGTGTCCTCCTGGAATGAGCACTTTGTGTATCTCTCTCTTCAGACCTAGGAGTGTGTTCTCCTTGTTTCATGCTTAGGGGAATTGTCAAGATGGATCTTAGTGGTGGTTTTGCAATGGTATTTTGTGTATGATTATATATGGATATTCTTGTTATATGTTCTATAGATGTATATTGTGTAAGAGATGATTGCATCTTTCCTTTGTGTTACTTTCCCTAGTTTTATCCATTGTGGTTTCGGGGTGTCCTACTGGGTATTGTTATACTCACCCATACATGGGCTTTTCCTACACGTGTCGTGTCTTGTGATGAAGAGCGAGCTTTTGACAGGATTCTAGGTGAACCAGGGCCGGACGGTGCTCAGTAAGATCAGATAGGCCGAGGTGTGTTCCTACGACTACGGATTGCAGTCCCATAACATTTTTTATAGGTTGTACCTTGATACAGACTCTCTTTTGGTGGTCTTGTACATTTGGCCCAGGGTTTTACACTTTCTGTACTTTACATTCCTGTCGTACTCTGTTGTTTCAGTTTTTTTAGTGTATCCATGCATTTCCATTTTTAGTAATTTTTACATTTCAACTTTGTGGTCTTGGAAATGCGTGTGCGTTTGTATAGGTTTATAGGAAATTCCTCCCATGTTAGTAACATTCCATCTCGGTGCTAGTAACCAGCCCCTGGCCTATTGGAGGTGAGATTGGGGAGTTGCGGCTCAGGCCCAACTGGGACGGGTGGTGAAAGAGTGGTATCAAAGGTGGTTGGTTCTACCATAGGACCGAGAGTCTGTGAGTCGGTTTGGGCAATAGTGTTAAGTGTTTTGAGTTCAGCTATCTGGCCAGGGACCCCAGTGTAGTGCGGGCGGCTGATGTATCCATACACCAGGACTCTGATAACCTGATTTTCGACTCAGAACATGAAAACATAGGTTGCAAGGGAAAATAATGGTACATGCATCACGTAGGAATGGGTATTGGTTTCCATGTCTTTGTTGAGTCAGCTCTTCAGATATACTCACTGACTGGGATACATCTTGTTTCTTTATAGGATGCCTCTGTGACGCGCACCCGCTAGGATCCAGCAGCTCAATCACGAGGATGAACCCCTCAGTGATGAGGCTTCGATATAGGGACCGGATCCCCCAGTTTTACCATCAGGTGGTGTACCAGTTATCCCGCCACCTATGGAGTAGTGTTTAGTGCCTGCTGTACCAGTGGAGGAGGAGTGCAGGCTGAGCGCAGTCCACGAGTTTCATAGATAGATACCCCTCAGCTTTTGAGGTGACCCTGACCCTCAGGTAGCAGAGGACTGGCTTGAGGCAGTGGCCAGAGTCTTCCATTTGGTCAGGACACCAGCAGACCAGATAGTGATCCAAGCAGCGAGCCTCCTGTAGGGCTCGGCGGGGCGATGGTGGAGTTTGGTTTTTCAGACTCACGATGAGGCGACTCTTGCGTGGACAGAGTTTGAGTAGCTCTTCAGATATGAGTTTTCACCAGTTACCCTAAGAGCAGTACATATACTAGAGCTTCTTCAGCACTAGTAAAGTACTATGATGGTGGCTGACTATTCATCGAGGTTTACCGGCCTCTCGTGGTACTCCATGGATATGGTCAGAGATCGGTACTTTAGAGCTCAGACTTTTGAGCGGGGCTTGTGCAGAGATATACGAGCTAGCATCATCCCTATGAGCATTCCTACTTATATTGGGCTACTCGAGCAGGATTTGGTGGTTGAGAGCTTCTTGGAAGAGCAGGGATAGCCAGCAGTTGTCATTAGTAGGCGAGCTGGAGCAGAGACCTCGGCTGTAGGGAGCCGACTCTAGGGACCCAAGCGTGGGAGACGTTTTCAGATGAGATCTCAGGATAGGGGATCTTCCATACAGGGTTCGCAGGGCGCATCTAGCCATCCTCGAGAGAGGCGATGCTACTCATGTGATGGCAGGGGACATCTCGCACAAGATTGTCCGACCCATCGTACTATTGACATGGGAGGAGTGGATGGACCACCATGGTAGAGACAACGTGTGGAGCAGATAGATCCGCGGGGCAGCGGACATAGTAGAGGAGCTAGGAGAGCAGCTGGAGGTGGTTGGTGTTTTGACCCTTTACCACCACTCCCAGGAGGTCCACCCCAGGCTCAGAGAGCTGGTGGACAGAGGCAGGGATAGGTTCAAGCAGTAGAGGCGTATGACCCAGGTACTCCCAGAATGATTAAAGGTACAATCTGTGTCTTTTCTACTTTGGCTTCTGTACTGATAGACACAGGTGCTAGTCATTCCTTTATGGCTTCTTATCTTGTTCGAGACCTTGAGATTCCAGTTGAGTAATTGACTCGACCCTTACACTTAGAAACACCGACTGGAGAAGATTCAGAGATCACACACCTTTGGAGACAATGTGACCTAACCCTTGGCGGTGAGAGTTTTGGTTGGAACCTCTTGGTGGTAGCATCAAGGCCTTATGATGTCATTTTTGGTATGGATTGGCTGTCCACAGTTCATGCCAAGATCGATTGTTTTAGGATAAGGGTGTAGTGTGTCCGCAGTGATGGAACGAGGTTCTATTTTTTCGGTGAAATAGAGACCCAGGAAGTGCAGGATGGACTCGTGTGTAGGAAGGCATGTCTGATTTAACATCAGTTTTCTAGCCTAGCCCTTGGCGCATCAGATGTTACGATTTTCCAGTTTCCAGCAGTAGTGGATGAGAACGAGGACGTCTTTCCGGAGGATGTCCCTGGACTACCTCCCAATCGGGAGATAGATTTCTACATTGAGTTGAAACCTAGTACGACATCGATATCAGAATCAGCATATCGGATGGCTCTTGAAGATCTTCATGAGTTGAGGGTGCAGCTGGAAGACTTGTAAAAGAAGGGCTTTGTGAGACCCAGTGTTTCACCCTGGATGGCCCCAGTACTGTTTTCCAAGAAGTAAGATGAGAGCTTTAGGCTATGTGTAGATTATCAGCACTTAAACAAGGTAACCGTGAAGAATCAGTATCTACTACCGATGATCAATGAGCTCTTCGACCAGTTAAGAGAGGCACAATGGTTCTCGAAGGTTGATCTACGATCAAGCTATCATCAGTTGCGAGTATAGGATGAGGATGTACCGAAGACGGCTTTCAGATGTCGCTATGGTAACTATGAGTACTTGGCGATGCCCTTCGGCATGACGAACGCCCCAGAAGTGTTTATGGGACTCATGAAATAAATCTTCTATCCCTATCCGGATCAGTTCGTAGTGGTCTTCATCAGTGATATCCTTGTGTACTCTACGTCTGAGGAGGAGCACGCGAGACACCTGAGGATGGTTATGGACACACTCCGAGAGCACCAGTTGTACGGGAAACTCTCGAAGTGTCAGTTCTAAATTCAAAAGTTCCACTCTCTGGGACACTTTATCTCAGAAGATGGTGTGGTAGTTCACCCAGCCAAGGTGGAGGTAGTGCTAGCATGGAATCCACCCCAGAGAATGACGAATGTGTGGAGTTTCCTTGGGTTGGCAGGCTACTACTGGAGATTCATTCTTGATTTCTCCGAGATTTCCACACCCATGACATCTTTGACCCGAAAGGGGCAGCCTTTCGTGTGGACCGAGAGATGCCAGCACGTTTTCCAGCAGTTGAGACATAGTTTGACGAGTTCCCTGATCTTGATATTACCGAAGGAGGGTGTCGAGTACGTAGTGTTCTGTGACGCATCAGGAACCGGGCTTGGTTGTGCCATGATGCAGAGGAAAGCAGTGATTGCCTATGGCTCACGTCAATTGAGGCCACATGGGCAAAACTATGCATCCCATGATCTTGAGTTGGTAGCAGTGGTCTTTGCGTTGAAGATGTGGCAGTACTACCAGATGGGCATGCGGTTTACCGTCTACTCTGATCAAAAAAGTCCTAGATATATCGTTTCTTAGAATTATCTGAATTTGAGACAAAGAAGATGTCTTGAGTTCCTCCATGATTATGACTTTGAGATCATTTACACACCTGGGAAGGGGAACTTTGTGGTAGATGCGCTCAATAGGAAATTCAGTTCGCAGATGCTGGATGAGGTGACGAGGCATTTGGCCTCCTTAAAGTAATACTTCATTGATAGATATGAGGGATCTTACCTTTAGTCGATGGTTGTTACCCCTCCAGTCTTATATCGAGTCAGGGAAGCACATCTTGAGGACGCTAGATGTGAGACTCTATGTGCTCAGATATCCGCGGGTGATGCTGCCGATGGATATTCAATAGGTGGGGAGCACGTTGTTCTTTTAAGAGGGTGCCCAGTAGTACCAGTGACGTTGTGGGAGGAGGTTCTGAGGTAGTTCCAAACATATCCTTTGGCAGTGCATTCAGGCGTGGAAAAGATGTACCAGGACCTCCGACGTCAGTTCTGGTAGCCAGGAATGAAGAAGAGTGTGGAAGAGTTTGTTTCTTGGTGCCTTACTTGTCTGCAAGTAAAGGCTGAGCACCAGGTGCCAGCAGGTTTGACTCAGCCCCTTGAGGTTCCAGAGTGGAAGTGGGACGGGATATCCATGGACTTTGTGATGGGTTTACCATGTACGTACATGGGACACGATGCCATCTAGGTGATCATTGATCGACTCACCAAGTCGGCCCACATCCTAGTCTTACGGAAGCAGAGCTCAGTAGAGATCTTGGGATGCCTCTACTTTCAGGTGGTAGTTCAAATTCATGGATTACCATCAACAATAGTCTCAGATCGTGATGCTCGTTTCACATCCCGGCTGTGGAAGGGATTGCAAGAATCTTTTGGGACTCAATTATGCTTGAGAACAACGTTTCTTCCCCAGACTGATGGTCAGATAGAACGGACCATCTAGGTTCTAGAGGATATGCTTAGAGCCTGCATAATTGACTTTGGTCGTAGTTGGGAGGATCACCTACAACTGGTGGAGTTTTCTTACAACAACAATTATCATTCCACTATTAGTATGGCACCATTCGAGGCATTGTACGGGTGACCTTGCAGGTCCCCACTTTGCTGGACTGACCCAAGAGAGTCAGCACTCATGGGCCTAGAGATGGTGCAAGCTACTAAAGAGAAGGTGCAGGTTATCCAGGAGCGGATGAAGACTGCACAGAGTCGGCATAAGTCTTATGCAGACCAGAGATGGAGGCCCTTGGAGTTCGAGGAGGGACACCATGTGTTCCATCGGGTCTCACCTCGACGGGGACTGTGGAGATTTGGTGGAGGGGGAAAGATATCTCCGAGGTTCATCGGATCTTTCCATATTTTGAGTAGAGTTGGTGAGGTGGCGTACCGCTTGGCTCTACCTTCTCAGAGGGACCGGGTACACAATGTCTTCCATGTGTCGCAGCTATGGAGGTACGTTCATGATCCATCACACGTCATCGACTGGGGCGAGCTGGACATCGACGATGGAGAAAAATTTGCTGAGTACCTAGTGGAGATTGAGGATCGGCAAGAGATGTTCCTTCGTGGGTGAGCTATTCCCTTGGTGCATGTCCATTGGCAGCACAGGAATCTCCAGGAGAGCATGTGGGAGTGGGAGGCTTAGATTCGTGTGTAGTACCAACATCTTTTTGGGTCGCCTTTGTTTTGGCTTTTTGGAGACGTAAAGTTCCTAAGGTGGATGTGATGTAATGTCTCAGATTTTCCATTATTTATTCATAAAAATATGTGGGAATTTTTTTTGAGAACATTCTTCGAGATGGCGTGCAGTTCCGAGGCCCAGTGAGCCCGGAACAAATGTTTGAATGTAATTGAATAATTAAATTACGCGCGCGTGCAGTTTTCCTAGAAAAGTGGAATAACTCTCGAACGGGTTATTGGGTCAGAAATCCAAGGGCACCGTTGCGTTAAAAAATGATTTTACCTTAGTCAAGACTTAACATCTTCCGGCACAGGTCGGTGGTGAAATCTAGTTTTTCGATGTAAGAGTAATAAAATATTTGATAAAAATATTTTATTCTGTAACAAAATCTTTTGAAATATATTACAACAGATATATTTTATCTTTTTTTTAAATAAAGTCTTTCTCATGGGTCCAAGTTTACAAACCTCATAACCTTGAAACCCTTGGCTGCTCTGGAGGCTCTGGAGAAAACCTCTCCACGCGGTGACGACCTTCTTGACGATTTTCACAGATGACGGCAACGCTGCGACCAGATATTCACCAATGAATGTCATGGATCTAGTTAGGGTGCTTGTTTTTTATTTTCCTTTCCCCGTTCTTGGTTCCTACGATGAACGCAGACTAATCAACGAACTGATTTGCCCGCGAATCGATCGTTTTTGTGGGCGGGTTTGATTTGGGGTTTCATGGGGAAATCAAATACTAATGATTTATAACATGTTGATTGTTGTGGTTTTAATCTAACAGGGAAGAACCCAGATCTTCATGAACAATGATTGAGGTTTATCCCTCTTCTTTGATTCTTTGTATTTTTCTCACGCGCATTCTTTGTTGTGTTCTACATGTTCTTGGAGGAAATCGATGGTTGCACATTCGTTTTGGCACAACGATCCGAGATTGTAGATCCAACCCCGGAGCAATGTCACAGAGGTGTGACGATGGTTTCGACATACAATTCGGAGGGGATCGAGAGATATGAGTTTTCAGGCATTTTTCTTCGGATGGATCGTTCGAGGTTTAAGATCCAATTTAAGGACCGAAAACACCCTTTGCGGTGTTCGTATGATGAAATGAACCAACCCCTGGAGTATTAGGACGATTGGATGAGAAACCATGGATCCAGAGGATCAGTCGCGGCGTGAGGAGGAAGACGGCGTTTTTGGAAAAATCTCGACTACACGGCATGTAGTATGGGCAACATGACGTGTGTTCGTCTGCGGACCACCTAGCGTGTACTCTGGGAGTACACGAACACGAGGTGGGTACATGGCCAAGGACACGCCGTGTATACCCTTCCCTGGACAGACCCAGCCAGATACATGGGATTCCCCATGTACTGGTACATGGGCAAGCGACATGGACACAGACACCGTTTACGGGCATCCGGCCAGAGTACACGGGTGTTTCCTAGTTAGTAGGACATGGCGTGTGATTTGACTTACACGTCGTGTATAGGCTTTACATTACGACTTCAACATATGACATGGGTCGTTTACATGGGAAGTACCATGAGTAATGGAACACGATGTGTAATCCTACTACACGCCGTGTAGTCTAGTTTTATACAGCTTAGATGGATGACACGGGCCGTTACACGGGTATTACCCGAGGTCAAGGAACACGGCGTGTAACCATACTACACGCCGCGTAACCAATATTACATGGATTGAGCTAGTTTACTTATGTGAATTGGGCTAGTTTCCTTAGGGTTCCTCCCCTTGGTGTTTTTCCTGAAGGTTCCCAGTATCATTTCCTTCCTACAAGAGTATGATCCCTTCAGCAGGACTTCCTAAATAGAGTTGTTGGAATCCTCTCTGTGAGACTTGGAGCCGGATCCTCTATTCAATCCTAGAACCATATGTAGGGTTCTTGGTATCGACGTGACCAAATTTATTCGGGCGTCGATCCTCTTCTTAGCAGATTAGTTCAGACTGAGTTGTTGGTATCACCCCATAACTATTGGTTGTGATCCTCATCTGAGCATCATGTTCCCAAGTACTTGTGGAGTGTTTCCTCTTGGAACTAGTACTTTGTGTCTCTCTCACTTAAAACCTAGAAGTGTGTTCTTCTTGTTTCATGCATAGTGAAATCATCGACCTGGATATTAGTGGTGGTTTTGCAATGGTCATTTGTGTTTGAATATATCTATATATTCTTGTTATATGTTCTGTAGACATATATAGTGTAAGAGATGACTGTATCATTACTTTTTGGTACCTTCCCTTATTTTTTTCCTTTGTGGTTTCAGGGTATCTTACTGGGTATTATTATACTCACCCCTGCATGGGCTTTGCCCGCATGTGTCGTGTCGTGTGCAAATGAATGAGATTTTGACAGGATTCTAGGCGGACCAGGGCCGGACGGTGCTCAATGAGATCAGATAGACCGAGGTGTGTTCCTAAGTCTATGGATTGTAGTCCCAACACCTTTCTTTAAAGGTTGGAACTTGGTACAGACTCTATTTTGGTGGTCTTGTACTTTTTTCCTAGGGTTTTACACTTTTTGTACTTTAATTTCCTATCGTACTCTGTTGGTTGAGTTTTTTTAGTGTATTCTTGCATTTCCATTTTTAGTAGTTTTTACTTTTCAGATTTGTGGCATTGTAAATGTGTGTGCGTGTGTACAAGTTTATAGTCAACGCCTCCCATGTTAGTAACATGCCTACTCGGGGCTAGTCACCATCCCCTGGCCTATTTGATGCGGTCTTGGGGAGTTGCGGCTCAGGCCCCACTGGGATGGGTCGTGACAACTTATTTCTATTTCCCCATAAGATCAATTGAAAAATACCTTCACATTCCCCTTTGGGAAGTTTTCCTACCTAAAGAATCCAATTGGGTTGTGAGGCACTCCACCAACCTTTCAAAGGTGAATTATGTCTATCTTTTTTGATATGATTGATAGGATCATAGAGTTTTTCATGGATTATTTTTTTATTTTTGGTAGCACATTTGATACTTGTTTAGGAAATTTTAAATTTTTGTTTGAGTGGTTCTTAGAGACCAACCAAGTTCTTATCTGGGGAAACTTTCAGTTCATGGTTTTTGTAGGGATAATACTTTAACATGAATTTTCCAAGATTGGTTTAGATGTAGACACATGAAAAGTAGAAATAATTTAAAAACTACCACATCCTGAGAATGTAAATGGTGTTAGAAGTTTCCTAGGGCATGCCTGTTTTTAGCATTGGTTTATAATAGATTTCAAAAAAATCAATACGCCCTTGTGTTATTTACTGATTAAGGTTCACTCATAAATTTTGATAAAAATTGTATGGAGTATTTTAATCTATAAAAATAAAAACTCACTTCATCACGTATCACCATTTAACATGATTGGAAATGACCGTTTCAATTTATATTGGATGCAAGTGATATTGTTTTTGGAGATGTCTTATGATAGGTGAGGGATAATAAGATTCATGTGTTATATTATTCTAGTAGACTGGTAGACAAGGCTCAAAGGAGCTATACCACTACTAGAAAGGAGTTGTAAGCTATGGTCTTCTATTTATTGAAATTTATTCAGTATCTTTTAGGATCAGAAGTCTTCGTATTCACTGGCCATTCTGCCTTAAAAATATTTTATTTCTAAGAAATAACGGAAACCACGTATCATTAATTGGATTTTGTTGTTATAATAGTATGATGTGGAAATAATAACTAAACAGAGAGCTGAAAACATTGTTTTAGACCACCTTTTCAGTCTTACTCATACCCAATCTGAAGATCAAAGGGAGATTAACTCATCATTTCCTAATGAAAAACATATCACTGTCTCAATAAGGAAGTGTACATGGTTTTCATACTATTCAAATTTCAGTATAGCTAGTATCATTCGAAAAGACACTTCTATTAATCCGTGGATGAAATAAATTTCAAAGCCATTTTTTTACATTTGGGATGATTCTTTGATATCTAGTAGATGTGTTGATGTAATTAATAGATGGTGTGTGCTAGAAGAAGAGATGATACATGTACTATAGCATTGTCACTCCTCACCTTGTGGAGTAAACCATGGTTGTGAGAGGACACCACAATAAGCCCTTCAAGATGTTTTTTACTGGCCCAACTTATCCAAGGATGTAAGGAGGTTTTTTGTAGAATGTGATAGATGTCAGATATTTGTAAATTATGGGAGAAAGCAGGAGTTACCCCAAAATGGTATTTTAGAAGTCGAGATATTTGATGATTCGGATTTAGACTACATGGATCTATTACTATAATCTCATGGTAATTAGTTCATTATAATCTCTATATATTATTTTTCTATGTTGGTTGAGGCAGTAGCATTGCCCAAAAATTAGGCCAAGAGTGTAATAATGTTTTAAAAGAATACATTTCCAGGATTTGGATTTAAAAAATAATTTATAATTGATAATAGAACACTCTTTAAAAACTATATGATTAATGATTTAATGTACAAATTTGGGTGCACCCATAAGGCTAGTACTACGTACCATCCATGATCTAGTTGACATGTAGAAATCTCTAATAGGGTGCTAAAATATATTCTGGAGAAAAATGTCTCAAAATCTAGGAAGGATTGGTCTTTTATGTTAAATTAAGCTTTTTGGGTCTATATATTATCTTTAAAAACCCCAATGGGTATGTCTCCATATACACTGTTGTTTGGGAAATGATTTCATTTTCATATGGAGTTGAAAAAAAAGTTATGTTGGGAAATTAAGGCCATAAATGTTTATTTTAAGAGTGACAGAGAGATGATATTACTGAGTTGAGTGAGCTTGATTATATATTGAGAGATTATTATAATAAATCTAGGATATACCAACAGAGATAAATCTTTTTTCATGATTCTATCCTTCAAAATACAGTGTTTAGGATAGACATTCCATTTCAATAATTCAATACTTAATATATTTCTTGGATAGTTGAAATCTAGGTGGTTTATACCATTTAATTTCATTAAAGTGCTTAAGAATTGTAATATATAGATTTTTGGAGAGGAAAACAAGCTTATTCTTACTAATGGTAAAAGATTCAAATTATAATTTGAAGAAAACCCGAGGGTATTGCCTACATTCACTATGCTGGAAAGATAATTATAATTAAAAGTATAACTAAAAACATAAAACATAGTGCTTCATGGGAGTCATCTCATGCTCTTTAATTTTTTTTACATATATTCCTATTTTTTGTTTGAATAAAATGATTTTTTCTACTATTTAGGCCATCTTTTTTTCTACTAGATATGTGTTTTTTGTCATGTTGGTTCTTATTCTCAGGATAAATAGTATGATGCTATTAGTGTATATGAGGAGTAGAATATCCCTTTGTTCTTAAATTTACAAGGAGATTCATGATTGAGTATCTTTGGAAATAATTTAATTCTGGGAAGTACCTTATATTAATTTCGGCATATATTTTTTATGCTCTTTATTAAATTATTTTAAAAAATCATCCAATTATCCTTTATAAAACAAAATGTATTTTACTCACCATTCCATATGAGCCACCATTCCACTGCAGGCTGTGATCACCAAAATGGTGACTCACTATTAAGTGCCAGTGAGTAATTACTTTTTTACAATGACTGGAAAAAAATCTGCATGTACTTATTTGTTGGAAAATTTATTTTAATGGTTTAAAATATTCACTATATGGAATTAAGTATGGGAGGAATTTCATATACCCTGTTTTTCTAAAGTATGTTGTTTAGCTTACATTTTTTATTCTATAATGTACAAATTTCAGAATTAAAATTGTGATATTGCATAAACTATATTCACTATGCACTCACATGTTTTACATGCATTTATTTATAATTAATTTAAAATCATTGTCACCAGATTAAATGAAAATTAATGTGACTTTGTTGTTATACAAAATCTTATTGTGGAAAATATTCGTTTTGAAATGTAATGTGGCCCTTATCATGTCATTCATGTGATAAATTGAAAATATTTTTTAAACCTTCAAAATCCAATTGTTCCTTTTTCTCCATTGAATTCAACTTTTAGGAAAAAGTTGGATTTTAAGTGTGGAGGATGGGGTCAACTAAAATTGAGTGAATATGTGCTTTATGGTCATCCCATAAAAAATAGTCAAACAAATTAAAATCCCTATAAAATTTTAGTTTATTTAGGCTTTACAATGTACTTCAAATCATTCCACCCTAATGATAATACCTTACTGGTAGTTAAGAGTTGCATTTAATATGAAATTTTTAATAATGATTTATTTCTAAGAAAATTTTATTAGTGACATTATGAATATATTATTTAGGAAAGATGTTTGAGAGTGATATTTAGGATACATTTATGTGGAATTAAGATCATAACCATAGGAAACTAGAAGCCTGAAATTTTTCCCTAGGGGAATTTTTTTTATTTTAAATGTAATAACTTTAGTGAGCCAATTTAAATGGTTTTCATATAAATAATATTAAACTGGAGTAAAATGGGAATTTGGGAACCCATATTGAATCTATGAGACACTAGGAGGAGTGTGTGCCAGTAATCCCTCTATATAATATTAAATAAGTTCATATGCATGGTTCTTAGAACATGTTACATGGTTGGAAAAAGTCAAAAAAAGTAAAGTCCCGAGTTCACAAAAATTATTTCATAAGGTGAAGGGAATTATGAATTATAGATAGAGAAGGAGAAAATTGATTTATATTAAATTATTTAAATTGTAACAATAAGTTGATTAATATTTTTACATTATTTTTACCTTTTGTAACCTAGGTGAATGTCAAGGTACAAGGTGCCATTTTTTAAGTTCATAATTCCTTTGTTTCTTAATCTTTTATCACTCTTAGACATAGAAACTGCATTTGGATAGAAGTATGTTACCAAATAGTTTCATATATGATTCATGACATCCTGAGAAGTAGATTATTTTTTTTCTTTATTAATCACTATGTATGTATTTGATTTAGAAAACATTTATTTTGATACATTTCATTTCAAAGGCCTTATTCTAAATTATTTGTCATCTTCTTTTTAACTATTTAACATGATTCTTTATGATTTTAATATTTGAAAAAGTTTCTCAGTTTTGAAAAGAATAAGGAATGGTATTGACTAAGGAAAATAAATTATTAAGTGTGGGTGAATTTGAGGTGGCCTTAAAATCCATAACATTTCCACATATTTTTTCTTTAATTTAAATCATTTAATTAATTAATATTTTAAATTTTATAATTAATTTCACTACTGAAATTTAATAATTAAATTAATTAATTGCTAAATTTTTATAATTAATTTTTTTATTAATATCCATTAAAATATTTGTTTTTGTCTTTCTTTGTTTTCAGGTTCCTTAAATTTTCTAATTAATGTTTATATATTTTTATTCTACATTACATAATAATTTTAGTTTTTTTTATATTTATTTATTAATTTATTAGTCTATTTACATAATTTAATTGACTTAATATTTAATTAAATTTTTAATCATTCAACATTATTTTTTTATCTATAATCAATTTTATTATTTAATTAGTTCTCAAAAAATAATTTAAATAATTTAATTTTAAATTATTTATTGAATTTTATTAATATTATAACAAATTATAAATTTAATCTGGTGATTTTTCTTAGTATGTTATTTTAATAAAAAAATATTTAATTGCTTTTTTTATTCTGTATCATTTCATTTTAATATAATTTGTAAAACATTTAATTTTTCGAATAAGATTATCATATTTGGTTTTTTTAATTTAATTGTGTTTTATTTATTTATTTAATTTTAATTTTACATAGGAGTAACAATCATCAATTCCATTCCTTTTTCAATTTTTTATCAATGTTGACTCATGAGACAGCGCTATAGACTTTTCTTATCGCCAAATTCATTGCCATATTTTTATGACTCACCATTGTGTCACCCAACAGGGGCATATTTTCTATTTTACCAAAAAATTACATACCGCAAGTAAGTAATGGTTACAAAATGAGTCACCACTACTCCATCCACTGTCACCGCTTTAACCTCACACTGTTTCCCCCAATGGTGACTCATTTTTTTAATCTATCAAACTTCTTACTTGAAAGTGTTAGTGGTGAGTCAATACTCACCACCAACTCCATTGACATGTTTTTAACTTTCTGTTGGGTATACCTAACACTAACTCCCTTCCCAGTTAATCGTATACCCAATGGTGACCCCCACTAATTGTTTTCTATCACCACTACTCATATGTCTCTCTTTTCCTTGAGGCAGTGCCAACACCCACTGTTCACCCCTTACTTCGTCCATCCACACATCTTCAAACATTACCAATCTTGTTACAGTCACCCTTCCTCCATCATGACTCACTGTTGAACCTTGACATCACTAGACTCATCAAAACCACTCATTGAAGCAAACACATGCCTCCATAGACTAGGTCTACTACCCACTACCGACATATCTCACCTTCCACCACAAATCTACAAAAAAACAATAAGAACACATTATTGTGCTTAACTAGATCTTATAATATAAATCCATCACTATTGAAGAGTGGAGTAACTATGGATAAGAATCCAAACTGAGGAGGGTAGCTGGTGATGCTGCGAGTCGAGCCCCAAAACAGTTATCCAGGGAGGAATCTCCATTAAGAAAGTATATTCAAGACCACTGCTATAGGAACCATGGAACCATCTAAGCTTAACCAAAGTCTTGGACTTCTTACGTCCATGGATGACAACCAACCCATATGATGAGCTCGTGCCACCGTCCGTAGAAGAGCAATCATTGCTGTTGTGGAGGAACATCACTAGAAGTTGGAGCCACTACCATGCTATAGAGGAGGGGACATCAGTAGAGTCTTCTAGAGGAATCCACAACACAACCCCCCTATTGATAAGAGAAGCATGGGGAAATGAAAAAAATAAATAATAAAAAAAATTAGATAAAATAAAAATAAAAACTTATTTAAAATTTAATAAATTATAAAATGATAATTTTTTAAATTTTAATTTATTATTATTATTTAAAAATAAAATTAATTTTATGTCTAAAATAATTTAACTAAATTAATAACTATAAATTACTAACCTTAATAAATTAATATTTTTATAATGATAATTATTAATAAGAAATAAAATATAATAAATAATAAAATAATAAAAACTTTAATACTAATATTTAATAAAATAAATATTTTTTAAATAACATAAAATAATAAATTTTAAATAATTTCAAAAATTATCTTTTATTAAGTTAAAAATTATTGAATAAAAAATTTAATATATAATAATAAATAAAATTATTAAATAAAATTATATATTTAATTAGGCCAATTAAAATAATTAATAATAAATAATTATAAATAAGTGTCAACTAATTAAATTGATAATTTAATGAAATAATCAAATAAATATGTATATATGTTTAAAAAAATTTAATTATTGTTTTTAATATATTTTCTTTACATGAACCTAGCTCGAATCTTATCCAAATTCATTACAAATTCATAGATGCATTCTATTATAATGGTGTTGATTAAGTCATGTGCATTGAGATCTAGTGGGAGGATTGCATTATGTGTATGATGAAAAAGTGGAGACCAAAATAAGTCAGTAATTGAAATCGATGGCAAAGAGAGTACGACAGTGGGGTGTTTAAATAAGAAAGAGAGAAAGAAGTAGGGGGAGAGATGAATGAACATCAATGAAATTCCTTTCATCTGATCATTATTGGGGAGACCTTCTTGGACACCCCGAGGAGTAGAGATCCAGGATACTTCTCAGACAAAGAGACCTGAAGATGGAGGATCTCAACATCAGATCATCTGTTCATGATTGAGAGGGTTATTTCTTCTCCCTTATTTTTCAAATTCATTTCACTATAATTGAATCATTTCAATTTCAATTATTGAATATGATCATAAGTTAAATCTTTTAGCGTTTGGGGAATCAATTTCTGCTGGTTTCATATATTTTTTTCTTCCTTTTATTTCTTCTTGTATGAATCACATCCAACCAACGAGGTTCATTTTTATTCTTGAAATTTATACTGACTATACCCTTATCATGATTTAATTTTCAAACTCTATGATATTTCAGTGACATTGATCAATTAACGAATTCGTCAAGAACTATACTCAAAACTTCATAAACTTTTGGTGAGGTTAATTCTATTGAATTTTTTTAGATTTTTTTGTGGCATTTTGGATATTTAATTAGAGAACATTAAGAAAATAAATACGATTTTTTATATCTTCTAATGAAGAAGGTTTAACCAATCATTTTCTATGGAGTAAATTCAATTTAATTTTTTAAAAAAAAAATTCATCTTTAAAACCAGTAGAGTTTTTTCCCTATAATTCACCTTATTTGATCATCTATCAACACTCTTATACTAAATATCTATTCTCCATTACTATTTATCTTTTTTCCTTTTATATTTTGAAAAAATATTAGAAATATCATCATCATCAATCCATCATCGCCCCATTTCTTATTTATTTCTTCCTTCTTAATAATAAAAAATTAAACGGTATTAAAAAATGTTCATCCACTATTTTCAATAGTTTTTTAAGGTTTAGTCACTATAACTTTCTGGTTGGTTTGAACATATATTCCACATTACATTAGTCGTAGAAAAATAAAAAAAATAAACATTAACACATTTCCAATGATGATCAGTTCAATAGTGTAAAAAATAATCAAATTTGTTATATCTCTACAATAACTCAAGAAATAGGGAATAATAGTGTTTATTCTCATGGAATCTCTCACCCTAATATTAATAGAGAATCCCATATATCATAAACCTCATTTGAAAATTTTTCCACATGCTCAGAGGTGGAAGAAGATGAGGATGACCTCAGGAACTCCCCTCCTCCATTTGAGGAAGGTGTCTCCACCAACATTGACAAGCTCAGGAAGGTGACTCTGGGAATAGAAGAAGGCCCACGACCTACACTGATTACTCCCTGCATGCCCGATGAATATAAATAGATGTAAATTGAATTTATGATGCAATGAAAATATGTTTTCTCTTATAACTACATATAAATTCAGGGATAGAATTTAGATGGGGCCACACACCATCTCAGATTACTTGATGAGCATCGAGGCTTCAAACTGTAAACTATGATGATGCACCCTTCTCCTACAACCAATGTAGATGAAGAAGATGAAAATTTTATTAAATGCAACATTTTTTGAGAATTTCAATACCCTATATGGATTTCCAACATCATCACATTCAAGAAAAAAATGGGCAGATTAGTGTCTATATCGATTTCAGAGACCTTAATTGACATTTCCCAAATGAAGATTTCCTATTGCTAATTATACGACTCTTGATTGATGAAACTACTATATTCCAATCCCCTTTCTTCATGGATAGATATTCCAAGTACAATCATATAAATATGTCCCTTGAGGAGGAGGAAGACAATATTTTCAGAGCATCATAAGGGATCTTTTTATAAAAGACCATGCCTTTTGGCTTATCGAATGTTGGCGCCACATATCAATGCTCCAGGAATCATATCATTATTCTATTCTTGGATAGAATAACTGAATGTTATGTCAAAGACCTGGTGGTCAAATATCAACAACGATTTGATCACATAAAAGATCTTATAAAATTCTTTTACAAAATTTAGACAACAGAGTCTGAAGATGAATCCACATGAATGCGATTTTTGGGTAACATCATGGAAGTTTCATGGAATTTTTGTACATCAATGTTACATTGTGGTTAAACCAAAAACACTAGTTTTGTCTTAGCAATTCCACACCCCCAAAATCTTAATGAACTGAGTGGAGTTCAAGGGAACCTCAACTACTTTCAACATTTCATATCCAAATTTGCTGACAAAGATCTCCCCTCCACTAGGCTAATAAATAAGGTAATAACTTATCAATGAGACAATGACTACCAAAATTCTTTGAAAGCCTCAAGAAATATTTACTACACCCACCAATTCTGATGCACCTAGTGGAATACAGGCCACTCATCTAATATGTGGCCACCATGGAATGCATACTGGGTTCCCTCCACACAAAGTTGAGTGAAGATGAGAGAGAGAAAAATAACTACTACCTTAGCCAGATAATGATATGTGTTCCCTCCTCAAATAGTTGAGTGATGATGAGAGAGAGAAAAATAATTACTACCTTATCCAGATAATGATATGTACTAATACTTGATACTCTGATGTCAAGAAGAACTGCTTTTCACTCATCATCATAGTGAAAATGTTGTGGCATTACATACATCACCATAATGTCCATCTTGTATCTTTTAATAATTTTTTAAGTACATCCATGGCAATTCTATTCTGACTAGGTGCGTGGACCTATGGGTTATCATTTTTCAGCAATATGACATTCAATTTTTATAAATGAATTTAGTGAAAGGGAAATCCCTCTATAATTTCTTTCCAGAATATCCTAATCCAATAAATACATATATGGAAACTAAGATTATATATGATGGGCTATTCTATGACCGTGATAGGCCTTGGACATTGGAGATTTATTTTGATTTCTCCTCATAATGTCCTATAAATAAAAGTATAGAAAACCCAATGATCAATCAGGTAGGATTAGGTGTTGTATTTGTCTTCCTAGATAATGAAATGTTTCCCTACTCATTCTCACTCTCTGTAGGATGCACAAAAAATGAGGTAGAATAATAATACCTCATTGATGGGTTGGAAATGGAACTCCCACTAAAAATATCTTACATTAATATCAAATGGAATTTGAAGATAGTGATAAAGTAAATCAATGTAGAACATTCCATCAAAATGAAAGAACCGGAACAACTCACTTGCCACTTCAGGGGACTAATGGAAGAGTTCCCTTTTAATCCCACGTTTCATCATGTTACCCAATCATGGAATTCTCGCAATGACACATTAGATAATGCAGCCACAATCCTAGCCATCCTTGGTCAAGAGGAAGTAATCATATGTATCACACATCAAATATTGGTCTTGTCAATTTTAATATGTTATATGGAATAAATCTATAAGGTCAACACCACCCCAGAGCATGATGAAACTACTTCTAGCCCTAGATGGATGTGCCCCATAATCAAATATCTATAAAAGGGTACTCTCCAGACGGATCGTACTTCAAGGCCACATGTTCTGTGTCGAGTAGTGAACTATAACCTCAAGAGTTTTCAAATGAATAAATGGACCTGTAAAATAAGATGATTCTGGGCGTAGTAGTAGGATGTGATGGGAAGTGACCAGATTTTATTTTTTCCATGATCGATGATCAATCCAATATCTACAAGATGATGAACTCCATGAGGAATGAAATTGAATCAAAGAAGAATGAAACAAGGTAATCATTTGAGAACCAAGATATAGGATCATCACATATTATTTATAAATAATTTAATTATTCAAGAATTACCTGTAAGGAATTATTTATTCGTTGATGAATCTGGTGACAGATCTTCAGTGTGAAATCATTTAATTGTATAAACCAAGTGTTTATTTCCTCTAGCAGTGATCCACATGTGTTCCAGGAAACTTTAGACGTCATCGAAGGAATATTTGGTTGCGATCACAAAATATCCTTGCACATTCATCCTGTACATTTGAGGACATTAAGAACCACTTCCAATGCATTCTCCTCAATCTGGTGGAGGGGGACTTCTCGACTATCATGGGAGCATTCATTGATAAGGGATCTCTCTGGGAATGAGATGATTCTCCAAGATTGTTGTGCACAACTGAAATAAACTCATTAGAAAATAACATAACTGGGTATTTATATTTCTAGGGTTAAAATAAAATAATTGGAAAAGGTCACTTTATTAATTATTTAATCTTATGAAAACTCCATGTCAAATAATAATAATTATATTAGTATTTCTTGACATGCGATTAACTTTAGAATTATAATTAAATATTATTTCTCAGTGGACCATTAATCTCAGTCTGTCGTTCCTCCACAATATTTATAGGACCTTGAATAATGTCTATATATTTATTAAATAAATATCACTACATTATTAGCCAATATATAAATAAATATTATATTTAATAAAAAGAAAATAGATATTTGAATGTGATCAGGCATACATAAAAACATATAAAACCACATATGGGAATAATATTTATTCGACAAGTTAAATTTTGAATAACTATATATTATTTAACTGAGAATCTTGATACACTTAGTGTGTTTCCCTCTAGGTATCTTTCTCAGTGGAATTAGGTTATGCAGCCTAAAGTCCAAGGTTTGAATCTACCAAACCATAAAGGAACCCATTGAGAAATAAGTTAATTCGATAATGAAATTTCATCTCCTATGAATTCTTACCATGTAATATATTCCCTTTACCTCGATATCTCAAATCAAGCAGGTTGCATGTCTGTGCCATCATCTAATGTGATCGGCGTCTCTTTCATTATCTTCTCGGAAATATAACTTTCCTATAGAATACCATGGCCATAGATTTATTTAGTCTATATCATTTAAATCAAAGGTTATATGATATAAAATTACATTAATAAACAGAGGGGAAAATCTATTCTCGCATTGGTCATTAATGCAATATTACTCGTGACACACCCGATATATCCTACCTCTCTACACATACTAGTCATCACGGTATTCATCAATACATTTAAGTGTGTGACTCATAATATTATTTAATAATAATGTTCAATTATAAGGACCAATACACACTTTCTTAGGTAGGTAAATCCAATGAAACATGTAAATGTGGATTTCCTATCGGCAGGTCTTGTTCTCATAATATTAATACTAGATATAACTAAGAAAATACACCATGACAATTTTCCTCAAAGTCCTATGAGTCTCCAACCCTGATAAACAGTATCATTTGTTCCCCTCAAATGGTTTCATTGAGAAATATAACATTAATTCAAGAATAGTGTCATAGCAGTTTCAGGTTCTCATAATATCAGAGAACTGCTATGGCCTTTTAGAGTGGTCATTTCTCTTAGGAAATTATCACATCCTATATTACATGGAAGAAAAATAATGATGTGATAAAGAGTTTATTAATATTCAAACACCATGAATACAATTTTATCTTGAAGTACAATGAAGATGGTTCTAGGGAACCAACACTAACATACTCCCACTTTCACTAGATCCAACTACTTATAACCTATAGTCTGCTAGCTATCACATGATACTCATGATTCTGCTAAGATAATCCTTTAGTCAATGGTTCCACCACATTCTCTCTTGCAGGTACTCTTCTTACTATAAGTTCAATCTTATTCGATATGTGATACTTATGGAGTATTCTCTTTATCTTTCGGTGTGACCTTAGTTTTATCACAATACATTGTGATATGGTTTATATTTCTCTACACCACATCAGGCTCCTAGACAAAGTTCGAAATCAAAATAGCCTCTTTGGTAGAATTAAAAGCTTCAATATACATGTACTGCACTATAGAATAAGTGAAAAATATCTTATTTGAAATATTTTAGCTCGATTCTCCTCCATTGAGGTAGTGAACATATCCTGATTACAACATCAGATCATTTTGATATATCTAAAAAACAAAATTAATATAATTTCTTATGACCTGCTCTTCATCTCCTCCATACACCAAAAACATATCATTAGTTCTCCTCAGATACTTAAGGATAGCCTCAATAGTAGACTAATATTTTTATCCTAGATCTTCTTGATATCTATCTACCACGATCAATGTATAAGCAACATCATGTCTAGTACATAACATGGAATATATTATTTATCCTATCATATAATCATATGGGATCTTACTCATTATATTATTATACTGTTGTTTATGATGACACATTTTCTTAGAATGATGTAATCCATGTGACACTAGAACCCTTCCCCTCTTGGATTGTTCCATTGTAAATCTATTTAATATCTAGACAATATATATAGTTTGATATAGTATAAGTAGCCTCTTGGGTCTATCAAAAATGATCTTGATCCCTAGAATATATATTGATGCACATACTTATTTCATTGAGAAACACTTGTTTAACTAGTCCTTAACTGTATGTATGAATGGTATATCATTTCCAATAAGTACTATGTCATCAACATATACTACTAGGATAACGATTGAATTTCTACTGAACCTTTTTGAAATACATGGAACACCTTCGTTATTAATCAATGAAAATTATTTTATGGATTCATTGAATCAAATGTTATATGACCTAAATGATTTATCTAATCCACAAATGCATATCTATAACTTTTATATACATTTTTAATCACATAGAGT
Organism: Viscum album; assembly: GCA_963277665.1. NCBI lineage: Eukaryota > Viridiplantae > Streptophyta > Magnoliopsida > Santalales > Viscaceae > Viscum > Viscum album. Next base: position 1,705,796,665 of record OY728165.1, on the reverse strand, counting down.
AACAAACCCTTCTGGTTGTGTCATATATACATCTTCCTAAATTTTCCCATTACAGAAATCTATTTTTACATATATCTACCAAATCTCATAGTCATGGTAAGATACTATTTCTTGTTTCATTCTGATGGATTTAAACATAGAAACTAGTGAAATTAATTCATCATAGATAGTTCCTTAACATTGTTTAAACCCTTTATCCACTAGCATCTTTTTATGCATAATTAATTTACCATCCTTGTCTATTTTGCTCATAAATACCCATTTGTATACAATAGGCTTTACATCAACTAGGGCATTAACCAGAACCCAAATTTCGTTCTAATACATGGAATCCATTTTATAATTTATGGATTCTTTCCATCTTGTAGCTTCTGAGCTATCTGCTACATCCATATAGGATAGAGGTTCATAAGTTTCATCCAACAACAAGTAACCATATTTGGTGATAGGAAAACCATATTGATCTTATTCGCTTACATCTCTTGTGAACATACATAGTACTTGTGTTTCATGAACTACTTCTTCTACAGGGACCTGTGGAACCTTTTCATGTACCAAATCCTTTGTATCTTTAACATAAACTTCATTGAAGTCAATATTTCTTCCACTGTATTTTTTGAGGACGTGTTCCCTCTCATGAAGGATGGTTTGTCTAGAAAGAGTCACTTTCTTATCTTAGGGGTTGTATATGTAGTATCTATTTGTTTCTATGGGATTCCCTATAATGATGTGTTGCATACCCTGAGGTTCTAGTTTGTTTCATGAGAAATCCTTAAAAAACTCTTAGCAAACCCATAAATGTGTATGCGATAAAATGGGCTTCTTTCAACTCCATAACTCTAATAGACTTCCATTTTCCACTTTATTTGGTACTTACTTTAATGTGTATTCCATAGTTTATAATGCATATCCCGAAAAGGACAATGGAAGATCTGCATGAATCAATATCATACTTATGATGCTCAACAAGTTGTAGGTCCTCCTTTCCCTTACACCAATCCACAATCATGTGTGAGGTGGAATGAGTTGAGATTGAATCCTAAACTCATACATAATGTTGAAAAACTATTTGTTAGGATATTCACCACCTAGATCAGATCAAGGCATCTTTATCTTCTTTCCAAGTTGATTCTATTGTTCATTCTATAATTCCATAAATATCTCAAATGACTTAGACTTATACCTCATAAATTAGACATATCCATATTTACTCAAATGATCAGTAAAAGTTATGAAGTTAGAATATCCACCTCTATATTCTACTCGAAATGTTAGACACACATCAGTGTGTACCAAAACTATAATCTATATAGCCCTTTCACCATGTCCAGAATTGGTAGTTTGTTCATTTTTCCTTTTAAACAAGAATGGAATATTTTATGTGATTATATCATAAAAGAGTATAAAAAGACATCTTTATAGAGATTTTTCAAATGTTTCTCATTTATATGACCAAGATAGTGATTCCAAATATGGGTGTATAATGATTTATGTGAACTCGATTAGTTATAAATTTACAACACATTCGTTTTCATAATTTAATACACAATGAGACTTATAAAATTGTTCCATACCATAACATATGTTGTCCTTATAAAAGAAACAACTTTTATTTCAAAATTTGAAAATAAACACATCTGTATCAAAACATTAAACGAAAATAATCTTCTTGGTAACTTTATGTACATAATTAAAATATCATTAACCAAAATCATTCTTTTTGGAAATAAAAGGGGGTAGTCACCAGTGGCCCGATCAGCCATCCATGAACCAACGTAAGCTAGAAGATCCACCTCTACTCTATCAAACATTCAGAATATACTTGGTTCCTACATTTTAATATAGATGAGAGCAACAAAAGTTTTATCTAATACTCAATGTGATAAATGGAATGATTTAACTCAATAAAAAACATTTTTTAGCTTTCACTTTCTTTTGGATGAATTTCTTATTATAGCGGTTTGGTTTTCCACATAAAAAATACAATACTTCCCTTTAATTTACCTACCTCTGGATCTTCCCCTTCATGGAAGGATGGTTCTCAGGAGCATTAGAAAATTTATAGTTCTTGGGCCCATTTACCTTGTTCTTCTCTTTCTTAGACATCCTAAATATAATATGTTTATCATTCCTCATGTCCTTATCCACATGGTGATCCACGTTCAGATGTTTTGAAAGACTCTTCTCAGTATTTCTCATATTTTACTTCACAATAATGTTGGAGAAGGTAATTAGTAGTGATGAATGTATTATATCCATATGCAACTCATCTAGGAATTTAATCCCTAATAAGTACAGGCATTCAATGTACCCAATAATATTGACTACATGAGGCCCGACTGGCACATTATCTCCAAGATTAGTTGTGAATAATGAGTTGGAGATCTCATACATATCTTGTCTAGAATTCTCTTGAAACAGATCCCAAAATTGCGACATCATGTTATTGGCATCCATATACTCATTTTTCAGGAAAATATAAATGGAAATGGTTGATATAATGATGAACTAAACAACTTTAGCATCATTCAAATGTTTCTCATAGATAGATAGTTCTTCATCACATGCCTCATTTTTAGGTGAAACTGGTGATAAGTTTATCCTTATCATGTATGGATCCTAATGATATTTTTGTTTTAATTTTATTTATGTTTCTAAAAATAATATATGAATATATTTTAGTACATTATCTAATAAACATTAGACAAATATATAACTATTATTTTTAAAATTTTCCAACTCTTTTATCAAAACCCAATACCCATAACCTTTGGTTTTAGAATATCCTGATACATGGATATTGAAGTTTAAAGGATCCATATTCACCATCTCATTACCCCAACTTTTGTTAGTTAAAAAACATGAATGATTTATGTAGGCATTCCAATTTCTAACTGCATTAAGTCACAGTTCATTAATCTACTTAGTGGACTCCCCAATACAAAAATACTTAATTGTGTTTCCTCAACCTTTTCTTCTTAGTTACAACAAGTCCTACTTTGGAAATTAACCCTTGATTTTAATTATGTTAATTCAACCAAAACACCAAGTTCGAATTCTCATACAATTGAAATCACCCCAAATTTGGTTGGTCAAACACTTTGAACAATGGTTCAAATTTAACCAAAGTAATGGAAGGCCATACCAACTTAATATTTTAATAATGGATTTTATCCTTTTATTCCTAAATTTATAATGATAATATTTTCACATTCTTGTTAAAATTAAGTGGGTTTACTTAAGTGATTAACCATGTAATAAAAATATTTACACATAATCCATTTTATTTTAATTCCATCTTCTATCCTTGTTAATTAATTAATTATGTAATCATGAAAAAAAATCTATTTTAAAATAACTAGGAAACTAGACTAAAATAGAATAATAAATGGTATGATCATGAGATTTATTAATGGCTAGTATTTATAGTGGTTGATAAACTAGCCAATGACCAAGGGGAGGAAACTCCTTGAACCGATTAAGGTTCATGATACAACTATCCACATTTCAACCTTTGTTTCTCCTTGAATTGGTTTTTCCTTAGCTCTGAACTTGAACAACCTCCACATACTTGGGAACTCCATCCTTTAGATATACATTTTATAACATTTAAGTGAGGGGAATATGATGTACATAAAATAATCCATGGGAACACAAGAACTACCTATTAATAGAAGATAAAGCTTATAGGCCATCATTTTAATTTAAAATTAAATTAAATGAAACCAATCACATATAAAGGTCTAGTCGGGCTCATGATTATCCACATTCATTCAATGAATTAATGATTTAGTAAAATTAAGATTCAATTATCTAACTTTTTTTATTTAAGATAAATCACAATCAAATCAATTGATTATCGTCTTTAATTAATAAATTATTTTATCTTAATTCTAATAAGAATTTTCTTGAGATTTTCATCAATTAAAATTTTAAATAAATTAAATAGATTCATTTATTATTAATTGTGTACATAACTTGTACCTTGGTGGTAACACTGTGAAATACTTTCTGACTCTACCCAAGATGTATTATACTAATATACTATTTTACTATTATGATATATGGATTAAATGAATTACCAAATACTTTCAAAAAATGTACTTCATGGATGACTAAAAGAATTACATGGTTTTTCATTCAAGTGTTATACTTAAATAAATGTCGAATAACAACCTATAATATGAATAATACATTATATTCATATGTGAACATTACACAATTGTTATTTAAACAATTAAATATTTATATATACTAAAACCTATCACATAGAGTGTCCCATATTTATGGCCACACGCAGGTACATGTCTCAAGGTTTACATAGTAATATAAAAATATTATAAAACTTCTTAACTAGTATAAGTACATAACATGTAGATGATATTGACATGGAATGTACCTATCTCACCATCAATCCGAGTAAAATGCCTAGTCACTCAGCGTGTGAATCGTACCACAGAAATTTGAAGTGCCCATCATGTCAAATAGGCCATATTTTATGATGACTATGTGTTAAACATTCACCAATAGGGAGTCCATGTATGGAATACAAAACCCATCTATGACTCAAAAAGACTACATGATGTGAAGATCAGATCTACACAGCATGAAATCTGGCTGATTGTACACTATTTAATTATGGTCAACATGTGTTGAAATTAATACTAAAATCATTACATAATATGAAATTTATTTCTAAATAAAATCATTATGTGATGGATGTTATTACATGGTAGGTAAGTTGAGTTACACGGCATATAGTCTTGTGTTATATGACTAGAAACCTTGGAACCTTCGGATGAGTACCTTGATTTTATTTCATTCATTAAGTTAATCATGTTGATTAGATCCATGAGAAACAAAGTAGGTGGAAGAAGATCCCACAAATTTTGATTAAAAGAATAATTAATATTTAATTGAAAAAATAAATTACAAATGTGTAAATAACCAATGATCTCCAAATAATTATACATAATTATGTGACCACTTAGACACCACTTGATAGATCTAGGTGTAGCGAAATCATGAAATGGACGGTGCCCAACATTTATTTTTTCTATAATCAATGATCAATCTGAGATCTACATGATGATTAATTTTGTGAGCAATGGAATTTAATCAAATAAGAATGAAAAAGGTTAATCATGCGGGAAGAGAGAGATAGGACCATCATAGATTGTTTATAATCAATTTAATTAATTATGAATTACCTTTAGAAATTATTTTCTTATTTGATGAATTTAGTTATAGATATATGGTGCACCATAATTTTTATGTAGAGAGCAAGTGTATATTTATTATAGAAGTGACCCATAAGTTTTCTAGGAATATATAGAAATCATCGAAGGAATCTCTGGGTTCTACCATGAGAGATGCTTTCACTAGTATCATCCTCTAGTGATCTCATCAAAAACCACTTCCAATGTGTTCTCCTTGATCTGGTGTAGGAAGGTTTCTCACCATTAATTGGAGTGTTATTGGAGAAGGGAGATCTCTTGGCTTGATAATGTTATCAAAGATTATTTTTCACAACATAAATTGAATCATGAGAAAATACCATTATTGGGTATTTTTATTGCAGGGTTTAAAATAAAATTATTTCACAAGTACCCTTAGTTATTTATTTAATCCTAGAATAACCCCATGTCTAATAATAATGATAATATTATTTTCATGGAATTCACTTAATATGTGAAATAAAATTAAATATTATTTCTCATCAGAATATTAAACATGGTCCTTCATTCCTACACAATATTTATCAGGCCTTGAATTTTGTATATTTATTTATTAAATAAATATCACTTCATTTTTCTTCAATAAAAAAAATAAATATTATATTTATTGAAGAGTACATAAATATTTATATGTAATCATGCATACAAGAATAATTACTAAACCATGCATGCTAATAATATTTAATCAACCTATTAAATAATAATTAATAATATATTATTTAACTGAGAATCGAGAGACACAAATTGTGTGACCCTCTGGGCCTATTTATCAGTGGCATTATGTGAAGCAACATAAATTCCAATGTTAGCGTCTATAAACACACCAAGTCATCCATATATAATGAAGTTAATATTGCAATAACATGTCACCTCATATGAATTCTTACCATGTAATTTATTCCCTTTATCTTGATATGTCAAATCAAGCATGTTTCATGATTGTGCCATAAACCTATAGGATGATGTATCATTCTTGGACTTCTTGGAAATAGAACATGCATATAGAGCACCATTTCCATTTTTTTATATAGATTATATAATTTCCATCAATAGGCCTGATATATTAACTTCCATTAATAAAAATAAGGGAAAAATCCTTTCTCACATTAATAATTAATGAAATATCACTCAAGCCGCTCCCAACATATCCTACTTCAGTAGGAACATCTGTCATCATGGTTTTCATCAATACATCAATGTGTGTTACTCATAATAATCATTAATAATAATTATAATGTCAATTGACCAATACACGCATATGTAGATAATAACATCTAATGACACAACTAATTATGGATTTCCTACTGGCAGCTCTGGTTTTCATAATATCCATATTGAATATTACCAAGGGCATACACCCATAGAAGATGCATCAATTACTACGATTCTATAACCTCTATATCCATTATCATTTGGGTCCCTCAAATGATATCATCTATCTATAGAACATTTATTCAATAATAGTGCCATAACACTTCTAGGTTCTCATCATCGCATGGGACTACTATGAACTTTTAGTGTGAAATCAAGAATTAGGAAGTTATCACATACAATGTTACATATAAGAATAATCATGATGTTATAAGGAGTTTATTAATAGTCAAAAATTCATTAATAAAAGTTTATCAAAATGTTAAAAGAAGTATTTTATTGGGAACCCACTCAAATAAATTCATGAATTTGACATAATCCTCCTTTGGTGCATAGTAGGAGGGATTCTCACCATCATGGAAGAAGTTCGCATAGTATCCTATAGTTTTAATCAATCTTGGACCATGGTCTCCCACCAAAATAGGTTGTTGGGACATTAATCAAAAACCATGATACATGATTATGTGAAATAGAACATGAAATATCATGAATGAAAAATCCATTGAAACATCATCCATCATCCCATGGAATTGCTACATACTTCAAAATATTTTTGGCCATTTTCTATTGGGGGTGGATAAGGTGGGTTTATATCCTCCAACCTAAACCAAGTTGTTCAAGTATATCCTTACTACTACTAACTTCTTTTTAGAAAGGGATAAAGAAATATCCCTCAATGTATTGTGGATGAATAACATCATCAACTTCACAAAAAACCATATCATCACCATGTTCAGAGCACCTCACACAATATCAATAGACAAAAACCCCAAATGATATTCTATATAGTGGATGAAACTGTACCAGGAGTACAATATAAAATCTAATCAGTCATCTCGCTATCATGAAGTTTTGAATGGATAGATAGAAGACTTCAATAATATTCTTAAAAATATAATCCAAAAGTTGGTGAACAAGGATATGAAGTCCTTGTCATAAAATCTCCTCTATGTTGTGTGGTCCTACCATATCACCACACATACTTCTATACTATAAATTCAATATTCAATCGTGTATTGGATAGAGGAATTATTACCCAAATATTTCTATCTACCTTCACTCTGAATTTCCATTTACAGACAACTATTAGACTATGATAAGTCACATAAGTGATTTGATGAATTGGAGAAGCTCGATGAGAACAAGTGAATACATAGAACTACCATGATATCCACTAGATTTGTATTGAAAAAGATTTTAATAATAATATACTCATCCATACATTGAATAAATGAGAACTAGATTTGGCTCTCAGGATCCCTATAATACCAGAAAAGAAGACTCTAAAGCTAGTACCCATATGGGAAGGTCCTGACATTATATATAAGGCCTATCATAATGGAGATTAACAATTAGAAACAATGGATGAGGATCATATCACACTACCAACAATTCATGATTTCTAACAAAATTCATTGCATAGCTGTCGTCCATCTAAAATTCATGGAATGAAGACTTTATACTGCACATCACTATTCATCCTAGCCACATGATGTTAAATTGTATAGCCACGTCATAGATGCATGACATTAAGCTACACACATATATAATGGTATAAAGACATTAAACTAGATGGAGCCCATAATACTGTATGTATAATGCTAACCTACAAAATTACATTCTTATTGGATGATGTTAAACCACATAGTGGATATCCTTACAGTAAGATATAAAACTACATGGACACACACTGTTACATATTCTTCACTTAAAGTGACCCATTTCCTTTCAACATGACACTAAACAACATTGATAATAATTAATTACATTTAGATGGATTCAAATTATCATAGGATACATAGTAAAACCTAGAACTCTACTCTTGGTTCCATCCAAACCAATTGTCTTCTTTCACGTTGATCCACAGACAACCATACCACAAGACGTTCAATTATAAGGCTCATGTTCTAACTGCATGAAAATAAAAAACATGGTTTTATAGAAATATATATTGATAGATTCATATAATGATGATATATGTAGGGATGCCTCAATCTAATAACTTGGTCTAGCCACTACAAAATAAAATACCCCTTTTCCATCCTTTACTACCTATGCATGATGAGAGGGACCCTTCATTAATTTTATTATCAAAATGATCATAGTTCATGTTAGATTTGGAGTTTTAGTAAGGTTTTCCCCACACAGACAAGTCTCAATTGCTCTGACAGGATCAGTATGGTCTTGAATGAAATACTTTATCAGGCAGACCACAGATCCTCCCCACGTGACAACAAACTTCACAATTAATGCCTCTTTTATGACATAAATTTCCACATTCCCAAGGACCTTTACCGATAGGACCACCATCATTGGCGACTGGTCTCTAACCACACCTTCATTCACAAACTATGTGTGTCTTGATTCCCAATATAAATGGATACGTAGTGATGCCCAGATATTCAATCATGGGTCAAGTCACAAAAAATTATAATTACTACCTCTCTATATATAGTTTAGCCTTTCTCGGGGATCTCTATTAGAAAACTATGTATGGATTGATTTCTATCACCATGGGATACATAGTGACACCCACAATTCAATTCATTGGCCCAACTATAATGTTCCCTTTCTCACATTGTGGAACCTACATCCTTTCCATGTGATGTCAAACTACATGGTATCTTAATAATTATGCATGGATTGATTCCTATCATTATAGGATATATTGTGATGATCAGATCTCTAATCTCTGGCCCATATATAGTAATCAACAGAAAAAATACCCACCACTATGTATGGGCCAGACTAACATAGAGTTTTATTGGTTCTATAACTAATGTGTCTTGATTAATTTCATCATAAGATACTTAGTAATGCCCAGATCATCAATCATGGTCCCACATAAAAAAACCAACATAGAAAATTCACCCCAATTCATACAGTATGAGTAATTCTAAAACATTTTCCCATGTATGAGTCAGATTTGTGTATAACCAATTTTTTCAAAAATATATATCTTGTACAAGTTTATTCAATTTGGTTCCCATTTCTATAAAGCATGGTTTTAATCTACATGGAAAATTTCCTTACCACATGATGTTAAGATAAATAGAGAAAATCCTCACCGTATGATGCTAAATATCACAAAACCAAACATCCTCTCACAAGATGATGTTTAACTACAAAGAAGAAAATACATCGCCACTACATGATGATAAACTATATAGACCACCACCCATGTTTCATAAATTATTGAAGTACCATGAGAGACTTACCATTTAATGCCATATTATGGGGTTATTCAATCACCATTTAAGAACCTTAATCCAAAAATCATACTTCACAGCTGAAGGGAATCAGGTTTTCAAAAAACTTTCTTGATCCTTGGAAAGGACACCTGTCTTAAAGAGACCCTTTCATTTGATATGCATTTTTTCTTATGCCTCGTGCATATGTAGTTATGGTCTTCAACCAAATACATCACTCTCAAAAATTAATTTCTAAACCTTGAAAGCCTTAACGTCATGGTGGTAGTTCCCAATACCTTAGTCTATTTTGGGCAATTACTCATGTGACTGCCCTATACCATCCAAATGACCCGATAACCTCAAGGAATTATTTATAATAGCCTCACCTCCCACTCATAGGGATTTTGTGGTATCCTCATCCTCAGGTATCCTAATTAATCTCTTGTGTAACATCCACCATATTAGGTACATGTGTGTCATGAACTTAAAATATTTTCATTGTGGTCAAATCTATACTAACATAAATGTTTTCCTATGATGCTCCATATAGAAAGGGAATAAACTACTAGGAAAAGTGTCACAAAACATGTCAGGTTGAAAAGCAACAAAAGGGTGTCCTGGGTAAAGTCAAGTCTTTACTCACTAAAATATTTATCTTCATAATTTATGAAATTCATAGGTCTTACTTTTTAACCCCCTACTTTAGGAAAATGTAATAGCAATGATTTATCCCATCTTCAATCCATGATAATATGTTCTCTATGAAGTGAAACAACCTTTCGAGTGTTTGAAGCCTCCTTGAATCTAACATTTTCCATCAGTCGCACATCATGATTTAGGTGTCTCAGATCGTCACAACCGTACATGGCCCTTGGAAATGATACATTTATCCAAGTAACCCTTTCTTTTACAATGAACGTATATCTATGGCTCCTGCATATGCACATATGATTTTCTACAAAATGCATCACTCTATAAAAAAGATTTTCTAATCCTTGTGAGACATGACATCACCGAAACAGTTCCTAACACCACATTATGTTTTGATTCATTCCCAATTTTACATTCATGTATCCTCATAATTACATGATCAGTTTTTAATATGATTTACAATACTCATACCAAACTATTCAAGAATATTTGACATCCTTGATGTTACGTCACCACGTTTTTTTACCCTTTATCAATTTCGTAATGTGAAACTTGATTATTGAACCATTAATTTCACACACCTTATGATTCAAGGAAATAGGGTATAGGGCTTGGGCTTCACAATATGAGACCTAAATTTCCCCAGGGTTCTAATAACCTTCCTTGATAGACTTACATCCATACCCAACCTTAGCATTTGGATTTTTGATCTTCATAAATCATTAACATCCCTTGTAAATTATTGGAGTTCATATTTATCTTGATCGTTCTACTTACGTATAAGGGACTAGACTCACCAACTATTGGAATATCCTCCTTGTAAGAATGTAGTTGCAATCCATGTGAGCTCAAGAAACACTATTGTGGAACCTTTCATCTCTAGGGTGTTACGGGACATCCCTAGTTTGTATTCACCATCCCATAATCACTAACTCAAACTATTTGGTTATGAATTATATTACACATATTATAGCTATCTCGGTGGACCTTGTATCCCTACTAATTTTCCCCTACCAATATTACCACCATAAATCATCCATGGATTTTTTAAAAGATACTCAGCACCAATGGACCCTTTGTTTGACTATGAATGTATACCTATGTCTGCATCATATGTGAATATGGTCTTCATCCAAACATGTCACTTAAAAAAGGGGATTTCCATTCCTTTTTATCCCTAGAAACACTATAGTATAACTCAGAAACATATTGTGTTTTGGGTAATTCCTGGTATGTATTCACCATATTCCAGGATCATTGATCTGGTCTGAGCTAAAAGTCCATAAACTAAAGAGATAGAATTTATAAGCTAAAATTCCCTAATCTATTATTATAGAAGGTTTGATATAAAGGTCCCTAAACTAAATAAATTGATGCCCTGAGCTAAATTTCCATAAACTACAGTGATATAAGGTCCAAGCTAAAAGACTGTAAGCTACAATGATAGAAGGTCTATGTGAAAAGGCCCTAAATTAATCGATAAAAGGTCTAAGATACAAGACCCTAAACAACATCAATAAAATTTTCGAGATAAAATAACATTAATTAAATATATATTAGGTATGAGATAAAATTAACTAAACAAAAGAGATAAATGTTCCAAGCTAAAATACCCTAAACTAAAGCGATTGAAGGTCTGAGCTAAAATTCTCTACACTAATGTGATAAAAGGTTGATCGAAAAGACCTTAAACTAAAATTCTTTAAGGTCTGATCTAAAGACCTTAAAATGTAATTATATAATGTCTATTCTAAATGTATTTAAACTATAGAATAATAATGATATAGTATGTATGTATCATATTCTGGAATGATCCTTTAACGAATTAGGTGATCTCAAGATAGCTGGTGCAACTACATCAATACAGAACCTCGTGTGGGTTTTCATTCATGATAATTTCAGGAGAATAATATGTAATGTTTTATATATTCAGATCCAGAAATTTGGGTTTTCATTAAGTTTTGCTAAATATTAGAATTGTTGGTTATTCACATAATATCATATCAAAAAAAACTCATACACATGATGAATGAAATAAAAAATTAAAAAAATATAAGAATTTTATATAATTAATTAATTGTTAGAATGAAAAAAATGAATAATATGAAAATTTTGGATTCTCTCCCATAATTGAATACAAAATCGTCAACATGGAACTATAATAAGAGACAACCATATGAGTTGTCCATGTTAGCAAGGGTTTTGTGGGAAGTATCAGAAGAGTGTTGAAGTGTCGCTCACCCCAATTTCATTGCTTTAGTCCTAAGATAGAGAGTCTTGACTAATGAAGTCAATTCTTAAACTCGTTTTTTAATGTTTATGGTAATGATTATAATGTTATGATATCATACCATGTGTGGAATATAATTTCCTCATTCCTCGATATCTATAAATTCTAGATAACCATCTATTCTTTCAAATTGGATATGAACATGCAGTTATGCTTCAATTCCTTCAAGGCCTCATTTATCTACTCTTCAAGTGGAGTCTCGTCTTCATGGTTGTGCATGCACCTCTCATTGGTAGCTAAATATTACTAAACCAATAAAATTTTATTCATAATTTTTTTAGTGGTTGGTAGTAAAATCCATACATCCACAAGTTAGTGAAAAATCCATGAAGGTGTCCCTCTAGGTGATGAGATGATTATATAGGAGCTTCAGTAACCAGCACATGAATATGCTTCTAGGCCTTCCTAATCAATGTCTAATTTTTGAAAAAAATGGAGTAGATACGATAGGATCATAAATAACTATGTGTGCTAACAATTCGATAGGATATGATGCTACATATGCTCCCCTATTGATAGGTGTGTCATCTGTGTCATGTGAAAGAGGACTAATTTTTTCAATAGACTATGACCCACTATTGGGGTTGTGATTTCCAAGATGATGGAGCTTCATTGAAGTATCTCCAAAATAATAAATCAACTCAATAATCTCTATAAACTGAGGATTTACTGGGGAAAGGGTCATGTCCATGAGGTGAACCATTCAGTTTGGCACACCACATGGATAGGCTATCACTGAAGCCTCATCATAATCCTAAGTGAGAAGGGAAGAAGCGTCAATTGGTGGAATAATGACATCTTCATTAGTATCTTCATACACTATCACTTTCCAACATCGACAGAAGATTCTAGTTTTTCTTTCTTGTCGAACACCAGTAAAAAGAAGTGGAGAGACCCTTGGGGTATTGTTGAATTGATGAGAAAACCTGTAGGGCATATATGGATTGATAATGATTAGATCATCCATAATGGATATAAGAACCCCATCCCAAAGGTATATAATATATGACTTATCATTGTGATATCCATTGTAATTGTTAGTAAATGAATATTTATTACAAGAAAGGATGTGAAATTAGTGATTTCGGATTGACTCCGTGTGTTGTAACCTCATCGAGGCTGATTGACATAACCCCAACCCAAGATATGTTCAGAATTATGGGATTAGATATAGAATTGGGGATTCTAAGGGAATTTTTGAATTTATATCAAAGGACATTCTCCCCTATCCACCCAAATAAAAATGGTAAAGGACCAATGATTCTGTAAGGGGTGATGCCTTTTTGAATATGAACTAGGAGTTAATAAAGTCATGTGATAGTTGGAACTGATAGTTTAAGAAGTTTTCCCTCTGCTAGCAGTGCTACCATCAATAGTGTACTGACTCAAATCCATAAACGTGTGTCCTAGGCATGGAAATGAAATTATTTTACGATCATGGCCATAAATCCTTATAGCCTAAGACTCTGAGATATTTTAGATTTCATTCAATATCCTCGTGAGGTATAATCCCCCATCATCTAAAATGGCCCAATGTGATCCAATGTTGTCAGAAACCCTATGATAAGGGTACCGATGAGGATGAATAGTAGTTACTCTAACCCTACTGCAATATGGGAGGATGTTAATCCAATCATTGAATGAGATAAGTTAAAATATAGTCATATCGTTCATTAGATTATAATTTACAATGATGATTATATATCTCACTAGGACTGGGGTCTGCGGAGGGTTACCCCAAAAAAAATTTGTGGGGAAAAACTCAGTATACATTTATTCTAGAGTAGGAATATCACCCAGTTTGTATATCTCCCATAATTTGATACCCACTTCAATATGGGACATAATTAATGTGTTGGTGAAAAAGTAACAAAGGTTGATCTGTTTTCAAAGGATATCAGGCTAACGATGGACAATGAACTGAGAGGTCCATGTGGCCTCATAAAGATGGAACCTATATAGATGATCATCAAACTATATGAAACATTTAATGAACCATAATTGTATTTTTCATTCTTTAGAGATATTACCACCTGGATAGAGGTCCCATTTTTGATCTCCACCCATTTCCTGGATTGTTCATAGAAGAGGAAAATACACAATAGTAACTCTGAGAAATAAGATGATAAGAGAAGTAATCACCATCTAGACCCAATTGATAGTTTTAGAAAATATCAAAAAAAACTAGGGTCGATTTGCAACCAGGGGACATCTTCTTCAATTATCATTTGATCAAAATCAAGGGAAGTTGACACCCATTAAGATGAAAAATTAAAATCTAAAGAGGAATGTTGACATCGTCTAACAAATTGAAATTGTACAGATGAATTCACAGTGAAAAAGAATAGTCCAATAATTTGGATTAAATAAACCCCTTATGAACATCATTATCAAAATTCTCATGACATCAGTGGTTAATAGTACAATTTCTTCTTATCGTTTTCCATTTATTGGAAAAATCAGATAATGTTTGTCAAGAACCCGAATCCATCTAAACATTAGTAAGAGTCATATGATAGACATATTCAATAAAATATTTTCAATTAATAAGAATAATATATCTATAGAATCATTCTCATTGCATGGATCATTGAAATGAATTCGTGAATCACCTAAAGATATCACAAATTTCATGATCCCTAGAGGAATCATGAGTCGGATAACCCATCAGGGCATTGCGATATCACAAGACCCCTCAAAGAATCATGATTTCATGATATTAACATAATAATGTGAGATTCATGACGTTCAAAGGATATATTATCAATATATAATATCCAAAAAGCCCTCAAGATAATAAAATCCTCACAACCAATGTTCAAACAATTACTGAAGTATAGTTCGTATTTGATACTAGTGGGTACCTAAGAAAAAGTTTTCTTGTAGGGGAGTTACTGTGAAACAGACACATGATACAATCTATGGATTTGGACTCGTAGATAATTCTGGTGACAAGGATGAGTTATGGAATATTGGTGAGAGATATCTTTATATAAGTGAGTGGCGGTGAATGGATCCCTCTTTGCTACCCTATATATATAGAATTTTGTGGAATACTGAGCATTACTAGAAGGGCCAAACATCACTCCCAAATCCTATTTGTGATAGTGAAAATGACTCAGGAGGTTATTAACATTCCTCAAAATCAATCCCTTGTCCCTGTATATGTCACTCTTGAGGGGTAATTTGTTGACATCTTCCAAATGAGCAATGAAAAATCCAAAAATAGAGGAAAACATGGATATAAGTATTATTTTCCCCACAAATTCAAAGGAAGAATATATTGTGATAGACCCACAGATTGCATGATCCTCCAAGGGATACATGACCACATAACCACCATGAGGTTGCACGAAGGCACCGTGTACAGTGCATAATCTCTAGTAGATCATGTGAATCCCATTTTAAAAACACCTTATACTCTTGAAAAGGATCCCAAGAAAACTAGTGGTCACATAGTGGAATCAAAATAAACTCACCTAGACCAGATGTTCTTTTAGCTGGTGGGTTCCTAACAACCCATCCCAAAATCCATTGAAAATAATAAAACAAGTCATAATGTTAGGAGCCTCTTGTAGTCCTCAAACACATGCGATGAATCACTTATAGGGACAATTGTTATCCCTGAAAACATTCATGTAAACTCATGATATCCCTATACTTTTCGGAATACAGTATAAGAAATAAAACATAATGAGGATTGAGCTAACACAGTCATAATAAGTCATTCGATGTGGCCATGGAGACTTGTAGGATACCACGATACACTGGTGACATGTCTCCATCATCTCAAGAATTCCCCCTAGTCTTCCATCCCCATAATTTGAAGGGCCTTGGGTATGTCATGGTGTCCTTGAATTCCCCATTTGTCTCCATAAGGATGAAAAAGTGGAATTTTCCACACATTGCTCATGCATCTCTACATGGTCTCCTGTTTGTCACACAATGTATCACCAAGAGGTAAATGATTTTATTCAAAGTAATTCAACGAGCATAAATGAATCCCCCACAATTGTAAATTAGTTTAATGGAATAAAAAATGAAGTTGAATAGATCTCTTATAGTCATAAAACTCTCACAACACACTCTAGGTTCTCTGAGACATGGTCTCACAAGACCCTATGATAGGCTGTCCAAATTTTATGAAGGACCGCTAATAAGTAAACCTTGTCTTGAGAATTGTTTTAGACATGTTTATTGATTTCACGTAAGGGCCTCCTGATAGCCATCATGATCACGCAAAGTCACTTTTGTATGTCTATATAACAATATTAATGTCCCTTGGATTGTCTACATTATTATCCATGACTCTAGTAACTGGAAATAATCCAATAATGGAGGTTTTGATGGAGTAATCTCACAGTAAACAAAAATTATATGATCAACCAATGGGGATTCATGGATAGACTGTGAAAATATTTTTGACACATAATCCCTTCACCGACTCCATAATAGAGTTTATCGTTATGTTCCATGAATAACCTTTAATAATGGGGTTGGAGAGGACAACAAATTCTCCACCACAACATAGAAGAGGGAAATGAATTTTTGGAGTTCGTCCTTCAGCTAAAGGTAGTGAGATGATTTCTTGGAGTCCCAATCTAGTTCTAGAGTAAACTTATTTAAGCGAATGATCTCATGGTCATAAAATCATCCCATCATGTTTGATATGGGGACCAATTGGAACAATCACACAACATGCATGAATTCTTCATGTGATCACCATAGATCATGTGAAGAAATTGTGCTAGGACATGGGATGAACATCCCAAATACTAGCTCAATCATGTGAGAAATATAATAATATAACACTGAATTAAGAAAAATAATTTAAAATATAAATCTATAATGAAGACTAATGGGATGAAATATTTAAATGAAAGGAATATAAATTGATCCTAATGTACATCGTGTGAACGATTCAGGCCATACGACGTCACCATGACATATCACCCAGGTCTCACAAAATTCCTTTGATATAAAATTTAGATCATGAAAATTACCATTATAAATGTTAGATAAAGTCATGTGGTTCCCCTCGAGTATACCGTTCATATGGGCTCACCTTTCAGACATCATGGTGTCCATTAGACGTGTTTCGCGACTCATGCAGTGAAATGAGTGTATGTTAGCTAAGTCTAAAAAAAGAACATGAGAATGTTAACTGCCATTCACAACACCCTCAATCTGTGCTAACTAGGGCTTGTGATATCCTCCAGACATGTTTGTCAGGATCATATACCACCCTCTATACATGTCCATTTGACTCTGGAGACACCATCAAGGCATGTCATCAAACATTCATGATGATACCAGGGAGGGATGACCAGATCATGTGACACCCTCAATGAATTTCAATCGGGGTCTTGTGATGGATTCTAGGGTCATCCATCCAAGTCTCACAATTCCACCAAATAGGTCCACCATGGTCGCATTATGACCCTCATACATGCCAACTAGGATGTGTGATATCCCTAGTACATGTCAAATAGGTCATGAAATTTTTCATGGTATTGTCTAGAAGACATTATCTAACAATCAAAGTAGATAACATGTCACAAGAAGAATTTATTGAAGCATGTCATGCAGACAAGGTAGGACAAGACACAAGGCATCCTAGGACTCGAAAAACATGTCTATAGTTGGTTTTTAAGCCCTAATAATACAGGAAAACATAAGTGTGTAATCCTCAATCAAGGTAAATATTATGAAACTAATTTTTGCAATTACCCTGATATGTAGGACACCTTCTCAAGGCATGAGGTGCATATTTACTAGTCAAAGGGAAGACACATTGTGTATGTCCCATAACCACAAACTACAAAACTAATTATCTTCCATCCATTTTTTCTCACACAGAGCAAGGATCATGTGTGCTTAGGGAATTTAAATAATCAAATCATTCATATAGGGTAACATAGGTGTGTAGGCCTCAACTAGATAAACTATGATGACTTCGATTCCTTCCACAATTTGGATACATAGGATTTCTTCTTAGGGACCAACCTCAATTAGGCATCCACTTGAGTGAATTTCCCAACATGTCTCCAATATTTCAACCATTGGTACCCAATTATACCCATGGGGTGATCATCCCACATCATACCTCATAGGACTGAGGAAACAATTGAACTATGATGAATATAATTCCTACTATTATTAGGATACGTAGGATTCCTCCCCAAGGTCTACGATCATATAAAAACATCCCATGGGGAGTCCTATCACATAAGACCCACATCCACATGTACTGTTACTGACAACTTCATATCCTTTATTTCTCACACTGAGAAAAAATCATATTTGATTAGGGACGTAAAATATTCACATCATATACATAATAAATCTCCACCAACTAGGGAAATCTCAATATGTATGCCCCGGCGAGTGGCAGGATATAAACCTAACCTAAATGAGGATATCCACCTCAAGTCAAATCCAAAGGGTGTGATCGAACTACGATAACTATTATTCCTACTATAACCAGGATACATATGAAATCTACTCAAAATTTGAGCACAAATATAAGAAGCCTATGTGCTTTAAAATGTTTCCTCTCCATGTGATGCTAAACTAAATGGGCTTAACATGCTATCTCGGTTTTGATTGCTAAAATAACCCGGATATATTGGAATCCTCAAAATGGATTAGTCACCATCTCAGAATACTAACCACCTCCCGATATGGTATAAAATTACAAAGTGTGTGGTTATATAGCTTCAGCATATGTAAGTAGCTATTCATTACTGGAAAATAGTTGAAGAACAGCAGATACATACAGAATGATTCGTTAATGAGATCCCCTTCTTCTACACATCAATGAGAATACCATATGACCATTTTTTAAGTTAAATAGTCTTATACTAGGATTAGGAAGAGAATCCAGAAAATACCATAAATCTAAAATAGGTTCTAAGGTCATAAAAAAGTCGCCACAATAGGGGGTGATGAGTCTGACCTCCCATCCTATCAACCAATAAAAGTCCCTAAGTGTCATCAATTTTGAAACCCCGATCATTCTTCTTAAATTATAAAGAAAGTCTGTACCCATTTTCGAATGAGGGAACCATTGGGATTTTCTATTAATAAAAATGATAGAAACCCATCATTAATGATTGTTCATAAAATGAATCCCCACCCCACAATCGACCGTTGGGTCAAACCAAACACACCTTATGGTCATCTCTTCTCTAATGAAACACATGTGTAAAAGGAATTGTCGCATCCTGACCCACTAGGCCCCACCTAATTTCTAGTAAACAAAGTGAGACAACCCAATCCCACTTTCAATAGGAAAGGAAAGGAAAACCTGATTTGAGTATGAATCATTACAAAATTGGAGTCCTTAGCCTAAAATTCATGTGTGAAAACACACAACCAACTCCAAGACACAGATCAGAGTTATAATAAAATATTTTATATCTAGTGAATAATTATGAATTAAATGACTAGTAATAAATACATTTTCAAATAAAAATAACAAAATATGAATGATATGTAATGGAGGAAATGCATACCCATCCAAAAATTTAGGTGGGAAACCCCAAATAAAAAAACTATAATATAAATTAATCAACAATAAATTGACATTCAACTTGTGAATCAATTTCATAGGATTTCTTCTTATTCAACCTTGAATATCTGAAAATGGTATTTAAACAAATAAAATCAAAATTCCTACATTGGATTCGTATAAATATCTAACAAATAGTGTCTTTTCATAGTTTTTTTGCAAAGATATAAGAACACCATTAATGGAAACAATACTAAAGGTATTCTTATCATTGATCATGTTCCTATGGACATCCACCAATGCACTGACCAATGGAGAACCATCCATTGATTTTCTCTAGTACTATATGGATAACCTTAGAAAATATTCCATAACCCGGTTTATATATATGACTATCTGGTTGTGGCCATATAATAAATAATACAAAAATAAATTTATTTAATTGATTATTTATCCACCCATGACCACTCTTAAATAAAATGGTAGAAGCTGGAATAAACTTTGTCCTTCGAAAAGGAAATACCTCCCATTATTGATTTAATAGAGATCTCAAATATCCCATATGAAACACCATTAAATTGATATTACATCATTCTAGAAAAACATCAAGTGTGTGATTTAATATTGTTGAAATTTTCAATGTGATCTCAAATGAGGATCTCCATTCCCAATTATTCTACATCAACTTGATGTAATACTATTTAAATATTCATAGAAATATTATGAAGTGTTACATATAAATTTTAGTGTCACTAAAGAACTTCTAGTTTAATTGTTTAGTATTTACTTGAAAAGAGAAATCATTTAATTCTTGTGTTATAATGAAGATATGGACTTCTTATAATGATGACATGTATAATATTATTATTATAGGTTTCTTCCCATGTATATGGTATAGTCTTGATTCTGGATTGAGTATCTTGAATTTTTTATAGTAGTATGTTAGAATATGATGATGGTATGAATAATATAATTATAATAAATATTGTATTGGATGATGGATAAAATCATTATCTCAACTATAATTTTGATATTTTGATATTATTATTGTTGTATTTTTTATTTTATTTCTATTATGAGAGTTAAATTATCAACTCGACTAACACCAATGGATGTATTTCGTGGGTACAACAATATATTCATATTATAATGTAGACCAATATAATTTGCATATAAGTTTTACCTTTTCCACACCACTAATTATATGATATTGGATATGGATTGACTATATATTGGTAATGATCTATTTGGAAATTATATATAGCTTTGGATGAGTAATGTTTGTGATAGTTTGCTGTGAATGGATGGTTTTCACTGTAGATATGGATACCAGTTAATGGGAGTTGTTAATTCGGGACCTTATTATATTTTAAAAGAACATGTCATATTATATATAATAAATTATTTCGTGAGTGATTATTTTATTGATCATTGGAATAAAATTCGCTGATGAAATATATTTATTTATAATAATGTGTTGAATTTATGAGTGAAAAAGATTCATGCATAGTATATTATAACACATGTGGATACAATGTAACGACCCAATGTTTTTCAATGGAAAATTCCCATATTATATTAATTTCATAAAAACACAAAATAATGAACTACTAAGTGATAAGTGACATTTAAACATAAGTTTTTCACTCCTATGTTTGGAATTTTTAAAACCCTACATACATGGTTGTGTTCAAGATGATTTTTGGAGTCCAATGAAACAAAAATATTTTTTGGTGAATAGTAACGTACCCTTAGGAATAGTAGAATACCCTTATGAATAGTAATATGACCCTTATGAATAGTAAATAATCCAACATAAGAGTAACATTACCTATGAATAATAAAATAAAATTTAGACATCTTAGAAAGTGACAATTTGACCTTAGTAAACGTTTTGGTATTTTGTAAGTCATAAATAATTAATTATAATTAATTAATTAATTTAAAAGAATATTTATTTCCCTAAATTGTATTCTTAAATTATTGAATCAATGTATTATAGTTTTTAGATAATTTTATAAGACCCTACGTAATTTATGAAAGCCCTATAAAATCAGTTTTAATCTTAAAAACTGTTTTTAAGTAAATTATGATTTTAATTAAATAATAAATGAATAATATTTAGAAATTTATTTTTGAAAAATGGAATTCATTTTTGTATTCTACACATTGAAAAATGGTTGGGGTAAATTTTTGTTATTTTTCTGAGATA
The DNA here is from genome assembly GCA_963277665.1 of Viscum album. Classification (NCBI taxonomy): domain Eukaryota; kingdom Viridiplantae; phylum Streptophyta; class Magnoliopsida; order Santalales; family Viscaceae; genus Viscum; species Viscum album. Next base: position 1,705,774,200 of record OY728165.1, on the reverse strand, counting down.
CTTGAATTTTTGATGAATAGTGAAATACCGTAATTTACAAAATAAGCTAAATAAGAAAATTATAGTGTCATGTGTGATGTTATACTGATGTAAGCACACTTGGTTCGGGATTAAATTAAAAAATCAATATTCTTGGTCATTCTAGACTCACTATTACTTGTATTTTGAGGAAATAATAATCTAATGAATTTTATATTAAGGAAACCCCTCTCCCCTCCACTATAAAAGCCACCCTTCTTACCCTCTTTTCCTCACACCTCTCAAGCTCCAAGCCTTATCTAAAAACTGCCCAAACACCTTTCCTATCCCCTATCCGACGTCCAAGATCTTCTGGTCTCATCAAAAGACCATGCTTAGGCCCTTAAGGAGGTTCTCAAGATAAGGATTCAAGAGGTAATTTCCCTCCCCCTTCTCCATTTATTTTCTTTCAAGTTAAAGTTCATTTCTTGATCTCTCCCACCTATCTTCATAGAAATTGTATTTTAACTCCATTATTATAAATATAATGTAATTTTATGATTCTAATGGGATATTATATCATCCAACCCCCTTTCCCTCTTCCTTTTATTTTATTAAAGAGAACGTTGTTCGTGAGGTGTTAATTAATCACCTTCAAGAACGACATGCTTTCTTCTTCCATTTATACTTCCATATCTGGTCATGAAACCATTTTTATGGTTGAAACAGAATATTATATATGTATTATTTCCTATTTAATGTTATGGAAATAACCTATTTCCAAATTACTAAGTGATAAGTTAAAACAAGTTCATTATGATCCAAAAACCGCCCAAATTTACCCAAATAACCATCATTTAATTCTTATCTAATGATTCATCCTCATGGATCTAATAAAATTCATTATAATATCATTAAAACTCCTTTAATATCAATAATGACATGTAATATCATTTCTGTATGTTTACCCATGTTCTACCAGAACATCAATTTATGAATACAAGTGAACAACCCAAGAAAAACCATAAAAACGAACATCCCAAAACAATGTTTTTAAACTCTATAACTCATCCCAAGAAACATAAAATTACATAATGAAACCATAATTAACCCTATTAATTTAAAAATGGTTCTGGATTTCTAATTAATGAATATAATTTCATTATACAGGACATTAAAGAGAAGGAACAATTCGGGTACAAGGTAAGGGGAAATTCTCGTACCCAACTTTCATCCTTCGGGTTCTACCTCTTTCACTCCATTTTTGATATGGTTACTCTATAATTGTCATTTTTTTTATCCTTTTATTTCCTTTTCTGGGATATACATGTTTTCTAATGATGTTTATGTCAATCCAAATGTTTTCCGAAAGAAATATTATCTTATGAACTCAACTTTTACCTCTCATTCAAGGTTGATGGTTCTTGTATCAAGTATGTTGTTCCCTCTTTCTTTTGGGAACCCAAACTTTATGAATGTGTTCTTATGAGATTAAATCCATTCATTTTTATGGGTTAGTTATGTTAATTTATATTATATGTTCATTTTGGCATGCATGATAAATGATAATGTTATGATGTGACGGGTGCGCCCAGAATTATATAGCGTAATATGAAAGTTTAAATGTAATGGGTGCGCCTGGAGTTATATTGCACTCTAATATGTTGTTTAAAGTGATTAATCTCATGAGTAAATGTGAAATGATGTGTGAACAAGATTCTATCTTGGTTCACAAGTATGTGTGGTAGTTAACCACTAAGACATGATGTTTCATTTTTATGCTTTGCCACATTTCAAGTCTTTTATGTATGCTCCTCTCATGTTCATGATCTTCTGCCTATGTTATGAAAATGCTCACCCCATGATATATTGTTCTTATATATCCTCTTACTGGGCTTGTAGCTCACCCCTTTTGATGTATATCCTCGGGTGGCTACATATACTAAGGAGAGGACAAGTGCCAATAAGAAGTTAGAGAATAAAAAATTAAATAAATGTTTATGCTAGATGTTGTATTTGTAATGTATGGTCCTAGTTTTCCCAAGACACTAATCCATTGGATACTCTTTGTGTAATACTAGTATGTTGGTTATCTTTTAAATGATTTAATAGTAATGTAAGAAAAGGTCGGGTCGCTATATACAATTAGTGACCTTTTGAGTCTTGACCTAATTTACCATGAAGAGATTTGGTTAGTTAGGATAAAACTATATTATATAATTTTATGGCCTTAATTATTAGGAATGCATGAAATTTTATTTGATTTCTATATTTAGGGGTAGAGTTCTGTTTATGTGGAAAGACTCACTTCAACTTTTACATAGAATTTTCTTAGTCATGTTAATAGAGTTTTAGGGGAATTAATTATGAGACCAATATGGAGAGTCGAATAGTGTTGTTTTAAGATTATATCTTGTTCTAGTGTGGTATACAATTTCTTTGGGTTTTATTATATTATTATATTTTGGTGGTTATTTTTAATCATTTATGGTTTCCTTGATTTTTGGATATATTTAATGATCTTTATTCATTTTAAATTTATTATAATATTAGTTTATAATGGATTATTATATATTCATATGTTGGTTTTTATTTTATTTTAATTTATTTTTTATGATTTATTCATATGTAATTGATTCCCATTTTTTGTTTTACACCATTTATAGTATTCATCATTTCATGGCCTATTATAGATAGGCTTTTGGGGCTACAATTCATTTCATTATAGACCCCTAGTAGGATGAAAACTAATTATAATTTCAGTTTTTTCATATCATTAATTATTTAACAGATTTAAAATAAAAACATTTGTATTTTTAGAAAATAATTTCAATTCTTATTTTTATTGCCAATAATAAAACTTAAAATATGGATAATTTAAATATTAGTGCTTAAAATAAATAATCATGAAAATATTATGTAAGTTATTATGAATGAAAATCATTTCAATAAATGATGTTAAAAGCTAAAACATATTCCATTTTAACACCAATTATATTAAGAATTGGCAGGAGAAACATATAAAACAATTTCTTAAATTTTGATAATTACTTTTCTCATATCGATCCTCTTCCTATCTCTATGGGATTTCAGTTATGAATTTGTTACCACCTATAAAAATAATGGCCCAAAAAAAATTCTCCCTAAAAAATGGTATTTTTTCCCACCATTCTCTTAAAATTATATCTTACAGATTTGTTCATTATTGATCTATAGATTCTATATTGGGTTTTAATAATTCCGACCAATGAAAATATTAATCAACAACCCAATACAAATTTCTCATCACCTACCACCACCATGATCGGTGTTGATGTCCAGGATTTCTAGTAGTAGTCATAGACTTGGATATAACCAAAATAATTTTGGCCCATAGATGATGAACATGTGGCTCTATCACAGGTGTCATTACTAAAAATTTTATAGCCGATACGTGACCTCCACCACATTCTATATGAGTTCTATTGTCACTATTTTGACCTTATATTACCATTATACAATGGCGGTGGATTTTATCAATGTTAGTAGCAATGTTCATTCCTTGATCAAAATAGGATGATGGGATATCAGTTTCTATTTCCATGGATTCCTTCTTGGAACATGTTCCATAATCCTAGTCTCCCTCATAGTTTTGAGACATGTTTGGGAAACTCATTCCGAAAGGAATATCTTTGTGGACACACGTTAATTATGTTACTTCTATCTTGACAAGGAATCAAACATTTTTTAGACTAGATTTTAATGTCATGCATGTCTCGGAATCTCTAAACACTTGATGTATTGGTCACATATATCCTTCCTTTTGGGAGGAAATTTCATGGAGGCATATTATGGGTGGAACCCAAGGAAGATCTTATTAATCCAGAGGTTGTTGATGCCAATATTAAATCATCCAAGGCATTCAAATCAGGAATCCCATGCATAGAATGAGGTAGCTAATTCCTTAGGTGCATATATTCCAAGGCAATCACTTAAGTCAGCCTATGTTTAGCTTGAGTTATCTATTTGGAGCTAGGTCATGAGTTTAACATCTTATAGAGATAGACATGATTGATCATGATTCCTCATAGAGTTGAATAAGAGTGAAACATCCCTATGAGGGGTCACCTGAAAGGATTACTAATTGATAGACCAGGATGACCTATTATGTTGGATTTAGGAGGTATGTCCCATGAAAGAAAGATAACACACGCTGAAGACTTATTAGAACACCCCATGAGGTGGATCAGAGAGGGAAACCCCTAGGATGGAGAACCTAGGTTCACCATTGGTCATAATCGAACCTCATAAGAGGTTTTATAGATACATTTCTTAGAATATAGAGATCAAAACCCATGTAGTTTGATGTCGTAGTTTAAGGTTTTATGATAAGACTTGTCCATGTGGTTTAACATATTGAGGTAATGATGCTCGCACTGTGAAATTAGTGTCAGTGAGGGATGGTTTGGGGATTATTCATTAAATATTCCCTTCACAATAGGATTTATTATGGCTAGATTGTGTGGTATTTTTTCATGGAAGATGACCAAGTGGGTCAAATGATCATTCTGAAATGTGGATCTCTCGGGAAATTGGGATGGATATAGTTATAGTGGAAGGATTGAATGTATTGGATTTAGTGGGTGAAGTGAATGGGGTGTTTGATGGATAAAACATTGGGTTTGGACCTTGGGGAGGCTTCTTAGGCATCCATGTGAATAGGGAATAAATTCTCATGTAGTTAAAGAAGATAAATTATATCTTAGACCTAAGGAGGAAGCCCAAAGAGAACTAGAGATGGTTTCTAGGAAGAGGGAATGATCTTCCTGAGATGTGGTGGCTCAAGTGAAAGACTAGGATGGGTATGAATGTTGGGTTCATGAACTGTAGATAGGATTATGATATATCCTAGTAAACTAGGAATCAAAGTCCATTTAGTTCTATTGAAAAATGTGGGGCTTACACAAGAGATATTCCCATAGTGATGTAGGGAATGTTTCTGATCGAGGCTTACACCTAAAGAGGATTACCAATAGAGGAGGATAGGATTCATGGTCACTACTACCCTCTAATCCCATATAAATCATGCTTGGTGTGAACAACAAGATGAATTAGTAGACCTGAAGCTATTGTGGTGAAAGATGAGCCAATAAGGGATGATGTTGGGCTTACTCGTAGAAGCTTCTTGATGGCCTTCTAGGATAAGTGAGGATGTGGTTAGGGATTATTGGATGGATCCACCTGGGAATCACTATAGAGAAGCAATGATGTGAATGGGGGTTATACGTGTGAGCCCCTTGGGTGCCACTATGGAGTGTAAATGGTCTAAATATATATTACACATGGAAGCTTCTCATCATTTTCTCCTCATATCAGGACAGGAGGGCATCCCATGTGCATTGCATGAGGTATGATCACAATTTATCATCAAGTGGAAGGATGAGGTTTGTGCAGCTTATACATTAAACTTCTCATTCAGGCTTTCTCATGTCAATTCATGAGGGAATCCCATCCTGCTAGGGGGACAAGGAATATGATTGGGGCTTATATGTGATGAGGCATCCCATGGTGGATGTTTTATATTCATCTCATGATGAGTAATCTGATTCTTGATGCATATGTAATGTCATGTGGTTCATAGAAGGAATCCAATTCTTGAATGTTAGGGTATTCTAGATTTTAAAGTCCTGTATTGACAACTACTGAAGGTCATCTCATGTTCATGGAATGACACATCCTATGCTTGGTGAATAAGTAATCCTATTCTCAAATGATATGGAATTCTATTGTTTAATTTCTGGTAGTGAGGACTACTGAATATCATCTCTTTTTCTTGGAATGAGGAATCCTATTATTCGTGTATATAGAATCCAATTTATTAATTATAGTGTATGATATAGTTTAAAGTCATATAATAAGTACTAATTGTGGAAGGATACCCTATAATGGCTTGTGTGGGACATACATAAGAGGGTCCCTTTAGGTTCAACCTGACATGGGATTCAGGTGAAGGTTTTTGAGGACTTTCTAGAGAAATAGTTTGAATAAATGTTCTTGTGGAATCCAAGATGAGAAAGTCAACTCATGAAATGGGAAAAATATCAAGAGGATTAGATTGAATCAATGTGTTTCATGGAGTTTTGGGAAGTGTCTCGATTCCTAGTATTCTTGGGGTTGAAGGTGGGGATACATAAGGGTTAAAGCCAAATTCCCTATACCATGCTCGAAAAGTTCATGGTGTGACTCAATTTTTCAAGGGGTTCAGTGATGGTAGAAAAGGGATCAAGCTGATGACCTAAGACCACAACATGAAACTTATTCTTAGTAGGGGGATGGAATTCTTAGTGGTAGACACCAGTTGGAGAGTACCTAGATGATGTTTCACAAAATAATGGGATATGCCACACTATTGCACAGAAAAACCAGAATCATGGTACTATTTCATGCAATATTGGAAGATTGAACAGAATGACTAGGGTGTAAAGATGATTGAGGTTTGCGTACAAGGTCAAGGGTTCATGAAAGAGGAATATTTTCACACACCCGACTTAGTTTTAATGATGTTGGGAGACCATTACAAAAATGTGTGCCCACATGAGAGAGGATGTATATGGAACCTATTGCTAAATATATCTACATTAAAGTTTCCATTCTTTCATGATGTCATGGAAGATCAGTGTGACATGCAGTAGGGTGGTGGTTCGACTTCTAAGAAATGACCCTCAAGAAAGGGGTGACCCTCAATGTGTATATAAATGAGATCTACAGAACTTGGATAGATTATTTCTTTCTAGAAGTAGGCATTCCCTGAAACATATCATAACCATGAAAAACAATTGTACAAGGGGATGGTTGATGTCATATTTAACATGAAAGAGTCTTGCGCACGGATTTGGTTTCTTGCACACAACAGGAATAACTTGTGCACATCTCACATGAACATTTTGAATCTTTATTGTGAAAAGGGATTATTTAACATCATATTTTTACCAAATATTATTTCATGTGGATTAGATTTTGCATGAAATATTTCATTCTTGAAGGCAAAGATGATTTCATGCACACATGGGACATCATTTCACACTCATACATGGGGTAACATAAGGATAATATTGTCACTTTTAGAGAATAAAAAACTTATGAAACCATGAAAGTATTGATCCCACTTTTTGGGATATTACGGTCAAAACCATACTTTTCAATGGAATCACTGCAGCTAGTTGTTTCTGGTATTCTGACTTCGAATGACCATAACACCCAATATGTAACTCTATTTGGGCTCTACGACCAATAGATTCAAGCCATGAAAAATGACCTATGCATCAAGGTTATGTTTGAAAGCATCTGTTTCATTTTTTTGTGAGTTTTCCTAGTTCTGAAAAATTTTACCACTATGAATGAGGTCTAATGATGATGAGGAGGGTGAGGGGGACTCATTTTAAGGAATGTGATGTGGAAAATAATTTCCTTGGGACCCATTGTAAATATATTATATTATTTTATGAGAATAATAAATAGGTGAAATGTCCTGGGATTAGAATGGGACATTGATCCCTAATGGGAGTGTCCTAACTATGAATTCCCTTTCTGGAGAGTGGAACTCTACACAACTGCTTTTCCTCTCCAATGTGTGCAAGTGCACGAATGGGATAATTCAATGGGAGTTAAATTATACCCCATCAAAGGGTAATTATGGGTGTGAATCACAATACTCGAAATTTGGAACATATAGAGTGTGGTTTGGTGATATAGGATAAATATTGACCGAGTTTGAAACACAACATATATACCCTTATCTTGGAATGGAGACAAACAAATGAGGTTCGACTACTGACCTCGTATAAAATGAGGAACATGTCATGGAATTTCATCCAAATTCATACATTATGTCATCCTATGTTAGTGGGTGAGCCATATATGAATGATAATAGGCCATTAGAGTTCTTTTCATATGTAGTGGATGATGAGAAACAAAATGATGGGCATTTGAAGTGTGAAAATATAGTGATGGAATGTTTGAATGGGTTCCAATACTCTTGTAATTTTTCCACTGTGGAATATGTCACACTAGTTTGGGAATATATGTCTAAAAAACATTCAAACATTTATTTTAGGGGGGTGAATCATCTCAGATGTTGAGTAGTGGATGAGAATGTGAACAATGTGGTAGATGGCCAGTAATGAAGGAGAGGGCCTCTCAGGAAATAACATTAGATGACTTTTAGTTTTACGTCATATAATGAGGATAATAGTCACACAGTTTAGCATCATATTGTAAGGACTGTGTATGGTAACATTTAACCAAATGTGATCAAAATGTTTCCCCATAGTTTAACATATTGTGACCGAGATGTCGCATATATTTTATGTTTGTACTTCCCGGACTGTGGAAATATGTTTAATGTTAAGTTGTATGGACATAGGATCGGCTCCTTGTTTAGGGTCATAAAGTTTGGACCATGGGTATGACCTCCCAAATAGGCATGTTTGCTGTGACAGATTGAAAAACCATATTTTAATGAGGTCCTAAGAGGGGCCCATATACATGCCACACATTCCTAGGATGACAAACAATGTACAATTTAAAGTTCTGATGTTTGGACATGGACTCCTAGTTTAAGGTCATATTGTTCAAACCAAAGGAATCATTTGTATGACTTAACCACATAGGTGCACACCCCAAAAGAACTAATAATCCCATCTGAGACATGATCTATGTGGGAAACAAGGAATGGTAAGGTATTTCCTAACACGAAGAAGCACACATGAAGGGTGACACCAATGATACCGAAGTCCCACTATGATACAGGGAAGTGGAAAAGAAGTATGTAGATAATTTTGGGATCCGGATCAGGGGTTACGAATAGGTAGGGATCAATTATTGACCATCTTCAAAACACTGGGACCTCAATCGTGTAAATCAATAATCGTATGAGAAAACACATGATTAACTATTGACCATGTTTGAAAACATAGGATCTATTGATTATTACCCGAAATCCATTAGGGAATTAGCCAAGAGTGGGAGGTGAGACAAAAATGACATGAGTACAAAACATTAGGGGGGTACTTATAGATTTTGAATATGATGGTAATGTAACCCAAGAAAGATTCTAAATGTGGAATGTGGTGTATCAAAAAATTAGATTGACACATAGTATTTCAAATAGTATAAGGTCATATAGTGGGGGCCAGGGAAAATGGTTTAACGTCATGTTTCATGGACTATGGATAATAGTTTAATGTCAAGTTTCTTGGAATATAAAGGGATATTTTCAGTAGTATGGTGTATATACATGGAACATAGAAGGTAAAAACCAATGTAAATGAGGCCAAGGAGGCTCCTGTGATGGATAGAAACCTTAAAAAACTGCATATCGTTTGAGGTTGTAATGGATGGACTATAATTGAGGCCAAGGGGCTATATGATTGATGAATTTTTGGATATGATCAGTGAAAAAATTTCCAAGCATCACTATTTATTCCATAAGGATGAGAATCAATCCAAACATAGATCTAGAACATAGTGTGGTGAGAGACCAACATTGGCAGAGGTGATCCCTTATTATGAGGGAAATTGCAACATCTCTATGTTATCTCAACGCATCCCACATTCAGAAAATGGGGTAAATTTTTTTAATCATTTCATACATATCATTTAATGCATCACAGTTTTATAAGGGGTCGTATTAGAGTTTAACATCTTGTGTTGAGGACTTTAGGCTATATAGTTTAATGCCAAATAACTCAAACTATAGGGGAATCAAATATCTTAATGTCATAATTATTGGAACTAGTAAAAATAGTTTAAGGTCATGTTTGTCAAACCATGGACAGAGGGGAGAACCTAAAAAGGATATGTGTAGTGTGATTTTATAATAAACCTGATGTGGATGTGCGAAAGGACCAAATTCATATTATATACTCCAAAGATGACATGTACAGAATTTAAGTTTATAAGGTCCAGAACATAGATTAAAGGAAAATTCAATGATTTTTAATCAATATTAGTGTTAAAAACCAAACTTAATGTGCCATGGAGTCCCTTGTACATTCACACATCATGAAATAGACTTCATACGATTTTAAGTCATGTACATGGACTATAATCGAGGATGAGGGGATGAATGTTCAAAGGAACATGCGGCTGGGCTTAAAGATAAAATGTATGGGGATCGCTACATATCTCATAAAGTAGGGAATCAAGCCACATGTAGTTAATGAACATATTATTTTAGGAGACCAACACGGATGGGATAAATCCCCTAAAGTTAGATAAATGTAACATCCCGTGATTGTCATGGAGAATACTAAACTTTTATAGGGTATGGTTGTAGTTTAAAATCATATGTTGAGGATGTTGGCTCTTAGTTTATGGTCATAATGTTTGGACCCTAATAGAGGGTATCTCAGATAAAAATGATTATTGATGTGTTACAATAAACCCCACATGAATGAGGGCCATGGAGGCCCGAAACCAAAAAGCACACCCCATAAAACACCAAAATATAGTTTAAAGTTGTGATTTATGGACTACAAGATCTTAGTTTATGGTCATTGAGTTTGGAATAATGGGAGGCGGGTCCCCGAAAATGGGTATACGTGGCTTGGAGTATTGGAATAGTCAACATGATTATAGCCAAGGGGGATTTTCACACCATATATGGGTATTACGAAAAAAAATAAAAAAGAGGTGATGAATTGAGGTTGATCCCATACATGGGGATTCTATTCAGTTTATTATTATGTGTCTAGGATAATAATTTTTTATTTTATGGACATGTGGTAGTACCAATTTGTGAAGTATAATGTCATCCAAAAAGGACTTTGGTTTCTATATATTTGATCATCGTGTGGCTATGACGATAATTGTAATGTATTTTATTATTGTGTGACTAGTACGTTGGAGGAAGAGGTGTTTTGAGAGGAATGTTAATGATGTGGAAGCTTAACCTAATGTGAATGAGGACGAATATGGTCCGTACAACACCATACACTCTTAAGAAGGACTATTTAGATTTTATAATCATGAATGAACTTAAACATCATTTTTAAGGTCCTAGATCTTAGACCATGAACCCAATTTAACATTGTTTTCCTAGGATGCACGACTCCTCATGTGATGTATTTCTAGAGGAACATGACATTTTTTTTTGAGGAGTGATGTGCTACCCATTCCCGGTGACCAAAGAGTATTCACCATTGCGATAGACCTTCTGAATGATGTATGGTCCCTCCCACTTAGGCTAAATCATTGATGGATTCCTACTGGGTATCATCATAATTATATGATCCACTAATTTATCACATTGTATGAGATAATATAGATGAACCTTATTGTTGACCTCCATGGATATCTTAATCTGGTTTCTCGCCAAATTATCAAAGGCTTGGAGCCTATTCTAATCAAGGGATTCCATTTTAGCTAGAAGGAATTACTCTATTATGTTTTATGTTTTATGTTTTATGATCATAGATTTTTGTGTGGAACAATGTTAATTGAATATTAATGGGAAAGAATCCCTAGGTTCCATAAACCAGGGAGTATGGAGTCACCTATGTGTAATTACGATCCATTGTATGATAACTCCAGAGTGTATTCTGGAGATTTTCTAACCAAGTCTTCTTTTTTCCATCATCTTCTGAAGTGTTTTAGATAGGGTTTTGTTGAACACCTAAAATTTTCAATTTACCTATTGATGGTAGTGGTATGTGTGGTCATATTGTATTTCATACATTTCATACAACATATTCAGTTCATTAACGAAGAAGTTGGTGTCATTTTTGGTGAGAATGGAATGAGGGACTCTGAATCGATAGATGATGTGGGAGATCATGAATTAGATGAATGGTTAGGTATTAACATCTTTTATTCGAATCACTTACACCCACTTTGAGATGAAATCTGTAATGTTAAGAATGAAACTCTACTAGGAAGTTGTTGCGAGTGGATATGATCCCAAAAAATCAAGTCCTTACACCACAAAGGGAGATGAATACTTGAAAGTATACAGTGGATCCAAAGATTGATGTAGGAAATTGTAATGGATCTGACATGCATGGACCTTCTTGGCATACTCAATGAAATCATGAACCATGGTGTGCCAAGAATATCCCATCCTATTAATCTGATGATATAGTTTCAACATTGATTGATTAACACCACATGACATGGCATGAAGATCATGAATAAACTAGGGGATATCATCTCCATGAAAGTAATGGATTATAATTTTATCAAACCCATGAATTTAGATAGTTTTCTTAAGGATTGGGACACTATATAGGGTTAATTTTACTATACGACAATAGAATATATCATGCTCGGATCAATATTAAGGGAGGCCACCGTGTTGAATATACTCAATGAAAGGGGTTGTATAATCATAAGCCTCTTATACTATGGGTGGATCTAGTTGTCCTATTGTGGAAGCACTAATATTCAACTTGATTACCTTTTAGTTGTCATTATATACCGAGATAAGGGGATATTTAACTCGCCTATGTGCCACATGAATGAACATGTTATTCTATTCAGGATCAACAAGAGAGGATACAAGACTAAAAATGGAATTGTCTTGACTATTCTATGACTAGGGAACATGGTTCACTTCTAGATAAGAAGGGAACTGGATAATTAGCTGGTGAGTGTACTTCAGAAAGGGAAACAAAATGATGGGTGTGAATGTCCCAATGACATTAACCTCCCTACTCAGCACACTCAAATGCATGCAGGGGAAACACAATAGTTTTCAGAGTTCCAAAAAAACATACAATAATGGAAAAGATGTAAGCCAAGACTCTCAGTATCTTTATCATTAAATGGGAGACTGATGGGAAGGAACCACTTTTGACCAAGTTTTAAAAATAGGATCAATAACTACACTATCCAATGATGGGTTTAGAAAATGAATAATCATGTGTTGAACTTGTTTGAAACACATGATATTATATTTAAAGAAAAAGATCCATGTAGGGGTTTTCCAATACGAGGGGTGAGAACCATATCTATTGGGGGACCCCTTTAGACTTAGTAGATGTTAGAAATATGGTCCAAGAAAGATTCTATGTATGGTGAAGGATTGTGGATGTTTCTATGGTGAACCTAACACATTTGGTTTCATGCTTCATCCCATTGGACCATGATAGTGTACGAAACCAGTTAGAATCTGGGTAAAGTACCATGTTGTTACAATTAGTTTATGTTTTTATTTCTTGGACCATAGGCTCTTAGTTTACTGTAATAGATTTTATAACTAGGGGAAGAGTTTCCCAAGCAGATATATGTAGCATTTTAGGGTAATGAACCTGATATAAATGAGGTCCAAGGAGTCTTGGCGCCACACCACATATTCTAGTGGATACTTGAATATAGTTTTGAGTTGTGATTCATGGAAATTATCTTTTAGTTTATGGTCATGTATTTTGGACCCAGTGCATAGATTAACATCATGGGGCTAGACTGATTAATTTTTTTGTGGCTCAACCATATTTGTACACATGCTACCAAAACTACTAATCCCACATGATTCATGCTCGGTGTGGGAAATAAAGAGTATTGATGGGATATTCTTGACACGTGTATGTACACAAATAGTTCATGGAGATGTCAGGTCAATAATATCCTATATAGAATGGATCTCTTACTAAACATGTATGGATGCATGGAGGGGTAACACGAAGGGTGTTGGGAGTTAAAAAACATATAGATATTTAATGTTTGAATCATGTCACCCAATATCTATATCACAATGGGGTAGGAACAACGATGTAGGCTAACTATTGACCCTATTCAAAATATAGCATCCATATCATGTTACCTAGGATAGGGATACAAAATTGAGGTCCAACTACAAACAATGTTTGAAATATGGGATGTGTCTTAGAATATCATTCAAAGATCTCAAGATTGTTGGTCTAGGATGGTAGGTGATCCATTTTTTATTCACTATGCTGTTAGAAGGTCCCTTCAGATATGGAGGAGTGTTGGGTTCTAAATAAGTGAAAAAACAAAGTGTGGTGATGGTTTGGGGGAATGTAAATATAGATTACAATACTCTAAGTTCTAGAATACACTAAATTTGAGTTCTTCAATAGGGTAAGTATCAAATGGAGGGATTTTAACCTCTTCTCAAGGTTGAGTGTCTTGAGGTAGTTATTTAATATGGCATAACATTAGACCAAAACCAAATTCATAACACTCCCTCTTGTGGGGGATCATATAATTGTGTAGTTTTACATCATGTGATGGGGATGTGAAGTCATCTCATGCATACCACATGATCTTCACATGAATCCCATACAGGGAATGACTTACAATTTAATATCATGTGATGAGGACATTCAGCTTTTTAGTTTAAATTCATACATCCCAGACTATGATGCTTCTAGTTTAAGGTCATAGTTCTTGTAATAATGTTGATACATGGTATAATGTCATGTGTCAAGGATGAGAAGCCACTATCATTTTAGATCTCATAGCTTTGACCGAGGTATCAAACTGTTTATCTTCATGTGACGAGGTTATTTTCTCACATTTTAGCATTGTGCGACTAAGATGAAGGTTGTTGTGTAGTTTAAAATAATTAAAATATGAAGGTTGACCATAAGAATTGTGGTGGTAGTGGGATGGTCATCTATGCCAATTCTGATGGTCTGGGATCCTTGAGGATTAGGGGTAATAGTACCATGGGATTATAAATAAATTCCCCCAACATAGTTGTGTATGTTATCCAAGCGTGTGTTAGGCTATATCATAGTGAAATTTCCATGAGCATTTGTTTAGGCCATAGGGAGGACCTCTACAGTTTGTGCTAGAATAAGTAGCATAGATATTCGAATCAATATATCCAAATGGTGGTTGGGATCACAATATGAGTCTGATGGGAACTCCTATCCATGTAGTGATTAGGATGAAATAGAGCACCCATGGTTGGTAGGGGACACGATAGCTATTGAAGTGAGCTCGAATGTGGTAGGTATGATATCATTCCATCGGCCTGGAAAGTTAACGACTACCAAGAGGCATGGAAGTGTAGAATGTCAGTTTCATTGGGCAGTGGATCCAAATTGTGTTGAAGCATGGAATGTTATTTTTATGGGGAGATAGAGCATCAGAATTATAAAATCCTATAATGTCATATAGATGGAGTGATAGATCCCAGAAGACCTGGATTCCTATAATTTTTCTTTAATGGGGTGATGGATCCCGAAAGGCAAGTAATCCCAAAGCATCACTATGATGAGGAAATAGATCCCTAGAGGTGTTGAATCTTGGAACATTTGAGTCAGGGCAGATGTATGGATGATGTAATCCCATAATATCAAACCATGTTTCTCATATTACTATATATAGTGATGAGAATAAAATATATTCACTGTCTTGAGAAAAATAATAAACTAATGATTATAATTATAAAAAACACCCCTCTCTTAAATTATAATTAACACCCCTCACCCCCTCTTCTCCTCATAACTCCAAATACTTGAATAATTTCAAATTTCCACCAAATCTCTCTCCCAAACCAATTCCCCACATTATTTTCTCACTGGTCTAACCCAAAAAACCATTTCAATGTTCTTTAATGAGGATCTCAAGGAGAGGAATTCAAGAGGTAAACTTTCTTTCTTTTATTTTAATTTTCATTCATTATATTTTATTTTATTTTCCTTTTCGTACCTCATCTATCCAAACATTAATGATAACTCTAGTATCATATATATACTATAATTGTTAATTTTCAATGTGATATCCACCATAAATTATCCTTTCTTCTAATTTTTATTCAAAAAAGGAAAACATCAACTCTGAGGTGATGATTTACCGCCTTCATGGATGATGAGCTTTCGTTTTTCATTTTTTCCTTCAAGGATGGTCATAAAATAATTTCTATGTTTAGAAAATACATTAATATATATAATAAATCTTATTTAATGTTTTATAACAATTATACATAAATAATATTAATTCTTAATATAAAAATATTTCATCATGATCGGAAAAAAAAATTAATAGTTATCATTAACACTTTATCTAATTAATCATCCTACTATCTATAAAAGGATGATATACAATGCCTTTTAATATACTATATGTCCATTAATGACACCTTATTTCTATTATAGAAAACTATATTTATTTTACATGATCTTTCATACTTCTATACTAGAGAATGGTTCATGAAAAACATGGAAACAATCACTCATGAACGATGAAATTGTATCTTATTACTCATCAAAAAGGCCATAAATGAACTTAATAAAATTGTAATAAATCAAAATAAATTTTTTATATGTTATGAAATAAATTATTAATAAATCTAATTTCACTATCCATGTCATTAAGTGCAATTTCATAACACTTTTAGACATAAGGTAAGAGATTCTCCCCGAACCTCTATTTTTATTTCAGGTTACTCTTTCTCTCTCTTTTCCCCAATGTAATTCAGTGTTATTTTTATAAACTTCATATATATTCTAGGAATGTGTTCTAAACTCATGTATCCAGACCATTTCATCTTTATTTTAAGGGGAGATATATGTTCTATAAGGCTTCCTTTTTAATTCCTTTTGATAAGAAAACCAGATTAATGGGCACTTCACAATTTCATAACCATTTTCATGTACACTACATAATCTATTTTAAGACACAAATATTTTTCTAAAATCACACTTTTCATCATGAATAATAATCTTAGCTATTTTATGGTATGATGTAAACAAATAATCCTTGTCTCCTTTAATGACTCTTATATTTTCTTCTAAAATGCACCGATGGGGCCAATTTCAAGAGTTTCTTAAGAACACTTTTTATATGTATTCACTTAAATTTGACATAATTTATGCCTAAATCGTATTATTATTGAATTTACCTTTTATTTTCTCTTATATTAATGTTTATAATATGAATTTAGGGAAAAATAAAATTATTTTCAAAAATAAATCTTCTTTCAAAAAGTTAAAAATGTACTTTCTCTAATGAATTTCACAAAGTTGTTATTTGAGAAATTTCATCTAATTAAACACCCTCAGTTTCATGTTATGATTGATTGAAGTTTATAAATTATGTTACCATATACTATATATTATTTAATTTTTTATGATTAGTTTGACTGTGTGTGTTCTAGTATAATACTAATCATGGTTTTTTGTTGAAGTATTCAAATTTATTATTCAATTATTTCAATAATTATGTTTAATATTGTTTATGTTTCACCATTTTAATGTGTGGAATGCATTGTACATAGTAATTGATGGTTGGGCCTCCTATATCCCCTTGATTCATTAGGAGGTCTCATGAGACAAACTAGTATGGGTATTAACTAATGGCATACCCATTTACATATGGTGTCTTTGTTGAAGCCTTGATAAATGTTTTTGATGTTCCACACTATAAGTTCCCTCATTATGAAATTAGTTATTGATTATCAATGTGATTATTTATTGTTTGAATATTCATCTTATTATGGCATTTTCATTTATTCTTTCTATTTTATTCTCATGTTTATGTTTATATTGAATGTGTTTCAGTTATGAACCTTTCTTTAATTTTTATTCTTGTTTATTAATAATATATTTTTTGTAGGATTACCCTTATTGGGCATCTGATATCACCCCTTTGTTATGTTTTAAATTTCCTAGGATTCCTAGATGTATATTATGACTGATATGTAGGGATAAGATAGGAGAATAATGGTGTTTCTCAATGGACTATCTATGTTGAATTTTATGTTTTAAACTGTAATGTAAATTTCATGTATGTATTTTTTTCTTCCAAAACTACTAAACAGATTGTTCCTTTGGAATTAAAGTTTTGTATCTACTCCAATTTATAAAAGTGAGGAACTGGCTTCAAAATACTGGGGTTGTAGTCTCTATATTACGTATCATATCAAGGCATTGTAGAAAACATGGAAACGATATTTACAAATCATATATGAAGAAATATAACTCTATGATAGAAATTATGGATAAACATATAAGTATATACTTGAATTTTTGTAAGGTAGACATTATGCATGTGTTCTTAGAAATATATCTATGTCTGAATACTACAAGTGGTTTTGGTTCTCAAAAATATGTACCTAGGGGTTAAAACTCTGACAAGGTACATCAGACCTGGCTCAGTTTATCCTAGTACGTGTAAACATGCCTTACTTAGCATTTGTTTTATCAATATAATTAAATATGCTTAGGATAATTCACATTTTCATTACAAAACAATTATTAAAAATTTATAATTAAATAATCCCCAAAATAAAACACATTTTTGGTTATGATATTAGCTATGAATAAATATCCAAGTTATGTTAAGTATTTTTTTAGTTTGAAATTATGCATTATGGTTCATAACCAAATTTAGAGTATTTCATTGTATAGAAATGGTGCCTAGTGGATGTAATGGGAACCATATCAATTCACCTAATCTATGTAAGGATTTCCCTATTATGAATGATAATGATATTGGAACTGTAGCATAAACTAGTGTTGAACAACATATAACTATATTGGTACATTTGACTCGGGTTATAAAAAACCTTACCCATGTAGAGCATCCCGATCCACAACATGGAGGAAAAATGATATATCGTTTCATGCGACAACAACATCCATCTATGGGACTAAAAATCCATTTGTATATGAGCAATGGATAATTCACATAGAGATGATATTTTGTGCGTTGTGAATAAATGAAAAGGATAAGGGTTTTGTGGAAATTTATCAACTCTTGATATATACAAATCAATGGTGGTCATTGATTCAAAACACTAAGGATGGGGAAGAAATATAAAATATGGAATGGAAGGTTTTTAATGAACTGTTATTATAAAAATATATCCCTCATGAATAGAGAGCAGATATGGATAGGTGATTCTTGAATCTGAAGAAAATGGAAGAGTAGAATGTTGCTATGTATGAATCCAACATTACAGTGATCGAAACGCATGTTGTATGTTGCATATGCAATACAAATATAAATATTGATGGATTATTTGATGGGTTAATACCATTCCCCCGAAGGTAATTGGTCTCCCAAAAATTCTAATCATACAAAGATATAGTATCATTATATATCAATAAAGAGAAACAATTATCTAGGTCATATGCTTTTAAATGAAAGAAAGAGAAGAAGACTGCATCTGAACACTCTACAAAAGGAAATAAAGAAAATGGGAAGAAGGAAAGAATTAACTATATATACTGTTATAAATGTGGAAAGAAACATCATGAACCATTCCTATTGGGGATGGTAGTTTGATACAACTATGGAGAAAAAGGACACTATACCTATTATTGTAATGGAACGAGGGAGGATACCAATTTCCGATGATAAAATTGTAAAGAAATTGGACATTATGAAAATTATTGTCTTAAGAATCATGGAAAAATTCCCTAGAAAAGGACAAGGGAGTATGGAAAACGTATTTGATCACAACTGTAGAGTTTAAAGTTTCTAATGATGTAGTGGTGGGTAATTTAATAATTACATAAATCTTAGACAATGCCTTATTTGATTCTGGATCATTGAATTATTTTATATCTTCTGATATTTTAAAGAAAATTTGAAATTTTCTTTTTTATTTAATAAGGGGTTTTTCATTCAAATCCCTTTAGAGAAGTCTCACTACAACAAATATGTGTCATTAAGTCGAATTTATAACACATAAACATAATTTAGTTTCTTACCTTGTACTCATAAATTATATTGACTTTGATATAATCCTCAGTAGGGAATGTATTTTAAAATATAATGAGAAAATATATTGTCTGATGGTGGAAATTACGATCTGTGAGGAAGATGTAGAATCCATTATCTTTTGATAAGAAACCCTATCATCTAATTCTTATCTAGATCTACCCGTGTAGATAATCTTAATTAAAATCTTAGTGATAAAGATAAATCATAATCTATTGATAATAAAATAAATCATAAAATTGTGTATTTACCTATTTTAAAGGAATGAATTGACATAATTTCTCATGAATTACCAGGACATCCCACAGATCTTGAATTTTATTTTACTATTAATTTAATCTTTGATGAAATACCTATATCAATGACTCTTTATAGAATTTCTATAGTGGAATTAGTGGAGCTGAAGAAACAACTAGAGGAGTCAGGTAAAAAGTTATTTATTCTCCCTTTTGTTTCTCTATGTGGATCCCCTGCTCTTTTTGTCATGAATAATAATGGATCCATGAGGCTGTGTGTTGACTATAGAGAAATCAATGCTATTACAATAAATAAAAATGTATCATTTTCCTCACATTGATGATTTATTTGATCAACATCATAGAGCTTAATATTTTTTGAAGACTGACATTCATTGTGGATATCAACAATTTTTTGTATAAAAGGAATATATTCCAAAGATGACATTTTCAACCAGGTATGGACATTATGAGTTTACACTGATTTCATTTTAACTGAAAAATGAATCCTATATTTTTATGGATGTAATGAATTGGGTTTTCAAGGATTATATTGATGATTATTTTGTAAAATTTATTGATCATATCCAAGTATAATCTAGAAGATAAGATGAACATGAGAACCAGTTGTAGATTTCTCAGAATACTCTTAGAATAAAATAGTTATATTGGATGCTTAGAAAGTGTAAATTTTGGCCTCAAAAACATTATTTTCTTGGACATATTGTTTATTAGGATGGAATATTATTTGATCCCGCAACTAAAAGGTATTTTTGTAATGTCCTACACCAATGAGAATAACTGAGGTTCATAGCTTAATTGCATTAGTAGGTTACTATCGGTGTTTTTTTTGAATTTTTATAAATTATCTAACCTGTTAAACAATATAACTCGTAAAGGGGTTTAGTTTATTTGGATAAATGAATGTAAATAATGATTTGATGAATTGATGAAGATATTAGTGAATTCTCCGATATTGACTCTACCATTGGGAAATAGTGGAATTGTGATATATAATGATTCATAAAAGAAAGGATGTGGATATGTTCTTATATAGAATGATAGAGTTATTTCATATGCATCAAGGTAGTTAAAAACTCTTCAATATAATTATCCAACTCAAGATCATTAGTTAGTAGTCGCGATCTTTGGTATGAAGATATGAATATAGTATCACTATGGTGGATGATGCAATATATATATATATATATATCAAAAAAGACTAAAATATATCTTCTCAAAGAAATAACTGAACATCAAGAAAAGATAATGTGTTGAACTACTATAGGATTATGATTTTTCAATACCCTACCATATAGGGAAGGTGAATAAGGTATAATATGTATTGATTAGGACGAGTCATGTAGTTTTGAGAAAAATTATGATTAATAAGTATCATGTGTACATGGATGTAGAAAATGTGGATATAGGAATAACTGAGGAAATGGAAGCATGACTACTTTTTCAATTGGATTACAAACCATTTTTATTATAAAAGATTAAAAAAATCAGTCTGATGATGATAATTTTGAATGGAATATTAAAACTATGAATGGTGGGAAATTTGTAGAATTCATATATAAAGATGGAATTCTGATATTTGGGCAGAGTTTGTGTGTTTCCTCTATACATGGGGAAAAAGGGAGTTATTAGATGATTTTAGTACATCAAATTTCAATATACACCCTGCTAGCAATATTATGTAATGATATTTGAAGGAAAATTTATGGTGGGATTATATGAGTTCAGAAATTTTTGATTATATATCATGATATTCTGTTTTTCAACAGGTGAAGGCCGAAATATATCATCCTAGAGGAGTTAGGCAACCTATACTTATTCCTACATAGAAATGGGCTGACATTACTATTTATTTTTTCACTGGAATATCAAATACTCCAAGAAATAATTATTCAATATGGGTAATTGTTGATCGACACAAAAAATATGAACATTTCCTTTCAATAATGGTGGATTTTCCATTGGACATCATTGAAAAACTCTTATTAATATATTTATAGGTAAACATGGAGAACCTCTTTCAATTATATCTAATATTGATCCTTTTTTGACATCAAAATTCAGGAAATTCCTTCATAAGTCCCTTGATTCTGATCTTTATTTGAGAACCACCTACAACCCTCAAACTGTTCAAAATCAAAAAGGAATTTTACAACATTGGAAGACATGTTGAGGTCCTTCTCACATGAC
Organism: Viscum album; assembly: GCA_963277665.1. Classification (NCBI taxonomy): domain Eukaryota; kingdom Viridiplantae; phylum Streptophyta; class Magnoliopsida; order Santalales; family Viscaceae; genus Viscum; species Viscum album. The sequence continues at coordinate 1,705,752,120 of OY728165.1, read as the reverse complement.
ATTCAAGGTATATGGGGTGATTATTTCTATTGGTATAATTTTCCAATGACAATCAATTCTATTAAAGTATTAAAATGGCTTCAAATGAATTGTTATATGGAATGAGATTTCATACAACAAAGTTTTTCGATGATGTTAGTGAAAGGAACCTTGTAGGACCAAATATTTTTGAGAAACTACATCAAATCAAATGACTATTCAAAACCATATCAAAGCAACTCAAAGTAGGGAAAATAATTATGTCAAAATCCAGAGAAAACATTTAGAGTTTCAAGTGGAAGATCATGTCTTATTGAAGGTATCTCCATGGAATGGTGATATAATATTTGGAATGAAAGGGAAACTCACTATCAGGTACTTCAGACCTTTTGAATTCCTAGAGATAATTGGAGTTGTGGACTATCATTTTGTGATGCCACGTATCCTTTCTAAAGTATACAATGTGTTCCTCATCTATTTATTAAGGAAGTAAAAGGCATACACAACACATGTTCTAACTTCTAAGGTAATGGAATTAGAAACATAATTATCTTTATATGAAGTGCCTATCAAATTTTTTTACACTGAAGACCATGTGTTAAGGAATAGTATGACTCGGATAGGAAATTTACTTTGAAGAAAATCATAATATTGAAGAGGTGAAGTGGGAACTAGTGGAAATAAGGATAAATAACTACCCAAATATTTTTATGAGGGGTTCTAGAAATTTTGAGGATGGATTTTTTTAAAAGAGGGGGAATGTGACACCCCAATATTTTATGTTATGTCTAATTTCAAATTTATCATCTTTGGTAGTTTCTTCTTCATGCAACAACGAGTTTAAAACCATAAAATACCATTAAATATGACCATTGGAATAGTATTGTGAGCATTAGGTAAAGATATATGAACAATAAAATATTAACCTCATATAAGAAAATAAAAATAAAATTTTGGAATCTTATTAATGAAAATATGATATATTTATATCATATATGATGTATATAAATTCATTACAAATAATAAATTAATTCTAGGTATTTTTGTAAAATGAAATATTTTTTTACAATTTTATAATAAATATGATGATTTAAAATAAATATTTTCATAATATAGATTAATAAATTGTTTTTTTGTTTTTTTATTATAAGATATTTTTATGAGACCTTAATTAATTTTTACAATGTGACATAAAATCAGTTATAGTATTCAAATCAGTATTTTTTGATTAAATGATGAATATATTTAAAAATTAAATTTATCATATTTATAATAATATATTCATAAAATTTTCTTCATTTTTTAATTCTTCACATCTAAAAATGTTTAGGGTGATATTTTGGGATTTTTCTAATACATGTAACTTTTTAGTGAAAATTAAAATACTGTAATTTACGGTATACGATAATTACATGAATTATTGTGTCATGGATTATATATGGATTATGTTAGCCCATAATATCGAACCATACTTATTTTTGTTCTATATTTCTTCATGGTAATCAAATATATTCATATTCTTGATCCAAAATAATAATCTAATTATTAAAACAATCAAAAAATACCACTCTCATCCACTAAAAATAACACCCCTCAAAACCTCTTCTCCTCACCCCCACCAAAGCCTTGAAGCTTGTAAAATTTAATCCCAATAACTCTACCAAACATCTCCCCCATGTTCTATCCATTTTGGTCTCACCCAAAAATCTATTTAATCATTTCTTACTGAGGTTTTCAATGAGATAAATTGATGATGTAAAATTCCCTTTTGTTTTTTAAATTTCATTCAATTTATTTTATTTTATTATCCTTTACATACCTACTATATCAAACCATTCATAATAAATGTAGTATATTATATATATTAGAATTTTATTTCATTAATGGGATATCCACCATCAAATCTATTCCCTTCCCATTTTAATTCAAAAAATGAAAACATCATTCATGAGGTGCCGATTTACCACCTTCATGGATGACGAGTTTCCATTTTCCATTTCTGACATCAAGGATAGTCATAAAACCATTTTCATGGTTAAATAATAATAAACTATTTTAATACTAATTTATTATTTTTTAGTACTATTATATATATGTAATATTAATTATGAAGACAAAACTAGTTCATGATGATTAAAAATGCACCAAAATAATCTAAATAGTTATCATTAAGATTTTATCTAATTAATCATGCTCATATTTGAAATCAAAAAGACATATAAGGACATTGAATTTACTTTTACTTAATTAATAACATATAATTTCAATTTTGGTAAACTATTCCTACTTTACATGATCTTATATACTTGGATACAAGAGAATCAATCATGAAAACCATGGAAATAAACACTCTTAAACCACAAAATTGAATATTATTACTCATCAAAAAAACATAAATGAACTTATTACAATTATACTAAATCAGATACATATTTACTAAGTTTCAAAATTAATTATTAATGAATATAATTTCATTATCTGGGACATTATGTAAAAATACATAACACTTTTGGTCATAAGGTAAGGGATTCTCCCAAAACCTCCATTTTTCATTGAGGTTACTCTTTATCTATATTTTACCCAATGTAATTAATATATTTTTTATATAATTCATCTAAATTATGGGAATTTATTCCAAACTCAGGTATCTATATCATTTCATCTTTCTCTGATGGGTAAATACATGTTTTATAATGTTTCTATTTTAATTCATTCTGATAAGAAAACCTAATTAAAGGGTACATCCCAATTTCTTACCCTTTTTCAAGTACACTATATAATATGTTTAAAGAAACCAAATTTTTTATAAAATCACTATTTTCATCATGAAAACCCATATTATATTTTTTATGGTTTTATGTAAATAATTAATCCTTATCCACTTTAAATACTCTTGTGTAGTTTTCGTTAAACCGCACTGAAATGTACCATTTATCAATTTCAAAAAAACACTTTTATGTGTTTTCAGATAAATTGGACATAATTTATGTCTAAAAAATAATTTAATTGTCATTGAAATTTAATTATTAGGATATAAATGTTTATAATTTGATTCTATGACAAAAAAAATTATTTTCCAAAGGAACTATTCTTTCCAAAAGATTAAAGGTATTTTCTCCCAAGAATTTATCCATGATTTTATTTTAGTATTTTCATCCATTTCAACACCCTTTGTTGGATCTTGTTCATAATTTATTTGGACCAATTATGATACCATATACCATATTTTATTGAAGGTTTTATGATTATTTTGTTTATGGATATGTCATTATGATACTATTCATGGTTTATGGTTAATGTAATCACATTTCATATGATGTTATTCCAATATAAATTTATATTGTTATATATATTTCATCCTATTCATTTTAGGATTACATTGGACTTAGAAAGTGATAGGTAGGGCCCCTATAGCTTATCGATGAATCATTAAGTCTCATGAGACAATATAGTTTGGGTGTTAGATGATGTCTTACCCACATGTATAAGATGTCTTGGCTGAATCCTTGATGGTATGATTATGATGTATGATATTATAAATTGAATAATTATGAAATTATTTATTGATATTCAATTTTATTATTCAATTAGTATAATATTTATGTGATTATGTAATTTTAAATTATTTTTTCCATATTGTTCTCATGTTCATGATTAAATTGATTCTGTTTGAGTTATAAACCTTGCCTTAATGATTATACTTATTTATTCATAATAGATTCTAGTGTATTCTTACCGTTACTAAAAATATGAGATTAACACAAACATAGGTTTTATTTTTTATAGGATTCCATGATATATATTATGACTAATATCTAGGGTTAATCTAGGAGAGTAATTTATTTTCTCAAAGGATTACCTTATTGTATTTTTTGTTTTATATTTTAATGTAAAGTTAATATATGAATTCTTTCTTCAAAAACTAGTAAAAAGATTAGTCCTTTAGTATTAGAGTTTTTTATATATACCAATTTTTTAAAGTGAATCATCAGCTCTAGGATACTTGGGTCGGAGACTTTATAGTTGGTATTTGAGCTAGGTTTACTAGAATCGTTGGAAACTATATTTAGAAAACGTATATTAGAGAACATAACCCTATGATAGACTTAGAGTATAAACATAAATGAACATCATATAATTTTGTTAAGGTATAGATTATATGGGTCTTCCTAGAAATAAATCCTTATCTGTATAATACATGCGGATGTGGTTCTGGTATAGATATACCTAGGGGTAACAACTAAAACAAGGTGCAGTGGGTCTGACTCTCTGTAACCTAGTACATGACAACGAGCATTACAGCACACTTGGTTTGACACTCCTAGGGGTATGATTCAGATAATTTAAATTTTCATTAAAACCATTATTAAGGATTTAAAAGTAAATATTTCCCCAAAGAAACAATATTTATGATTATGAGATTATCTAGGCATAACTTTAGGATTTATGTTATGTGTTTTTCTAGTTCTAAATTATTAATTATGATTCATAACCTAATTTAGTGTATGCCATTGTCTAGAAATATATCATAGTGGATGGAATGGAAAATTTATCAAAACATGTAATCCATGTAAGGATTGACCTACTATGAAAAATAATGATGGTGTAACTAGAGCTACAACTCATGCTGAATAACTTATAACTATACATGTATAGATGACAGATGTTATAAATAACAACCTCACCCATATAGAGAATCTTGATCCAAAACGTGGAGGAAAAATGTTATACAACTTAATCAGATAACATCCACTATCATTCAATGGGTCTACAAATCCTTTTGTAGATGAGTAATGGTTATTTTCCTTAGAGAAGATATTTCTTTGTTTGGGAATTACTAAAAGGGAGACTGTTTTCTTTATATTTATTTTCTCTTGGTTGATGTGAATCAATGGTGATCATCGATTAAAAACACGAAGATAGAAGAAGAAATATTAAACCTGGAATGAACAAATTATAAGGAACTTGTCTTAGAAAAAATATTTTCTCATGAATTGTGATGACATATAGGGATAAAATTCTCGAATCTGAGGAAAAAGGAGAATAAGAATGTTTCGAATTATGAATCAAAATTTAAAATTTTAGCATGGAATATTGTGTATAATATAATATATTCAAATAGAAATATTGACTGATTCATTAATGGTTTAAAACCATTCCTCTGATGGGAATTAGTCAGAAAAAACATTCTAATTTTATGAAGATATTGTCTCATGTACTATCAAGACATAGAATGAATTATCCATGACATAAAAGTACCCGACCATAAACATTACATAATCTAGTTAATTCAACTAAATTTAGATTCTTTACATTCACAGACATCTTTTCAGTTTAGTGTTTTATAATGGTAATACATAATTCATACATTACAACCCACAAGCATATAAAGTGCGTACCACTAAAACATTATCCATTTCTTCTAATACTAAAACATCAAAAATATAACACTATTTCATTGACATGTCTTCATAAAATTTAACTTAACTTCTTTATTTCTCTTACACATCCTTATAACCTGTGAATAATATTTAAAAACATGGGGTGATCATAAAAAAACTCATTAAGGGATATTAAAAGATGGAAAAAACCATTAGTCTATGAATACTTATGAACATATGAAATCATTTTCACAAACACATACTTCTCATTTATAATGTATCATATACTTTGTGAAAAATGAGATTTACGTAAACCTAGAAAACATAAATGTAGCATAAAGTTATCTTGGGGAATTACTTACTTAATATTTAAACCCTCACATTTACCTTATGATTTGAAACCCTCACAGCTACCTTACAAGGTGGCCCTCATGGATACCTAATAGTGTAACAATTATAGTTACACATGGGGTAACCATACATATGACTTCAATAATACACATAAAAAATGAATTGGAGGGAGATATATGTCCCACAGTTCATCATAAACAATTACCAAGAACCAGAACATAATCATAAAACATGAATAATTGCAGAAAAACATTCTTTTAGATTTTTTTTAAAATACAAATTTAAAAGAGGATTTTTAAAGAAGATTCCCTTACATATACCTTGTAATTTAAGTGATAATTAATAAAATTAAATTAATATGTAAACACAATATAAATACACATTATAAAAAATAATATATTAGTCATTCATTTCACAAATAATCTTATCACGAAAAAACCAATGAAGTAAAATTTTAACCCAAAGAATGGAAATTGTGTTAATAATTCCCTTACCTCAGGTTTGTATAACATCATATGTTATTAAAAATCCTATATAATGGGTAAAAGAGTAATATTAATATTTTACAGAAACATATTCTAATTTATAACACCTTATATGATAATTTTATAATATCATTTGACCCATTTATTAATAATATTTTGTTATTTCTATAGTTTCTGGTGTGTGATTTACATGATTTCTAGGATCAGTTCATTATGTATTTTCTTGTCAAATGGAAGAGAAAATACAGAACTGTAATGTAATGGTATTTATATGTTTACTCAATATTAAATTATTCCATGAATCATTTTTTTCCGATATTTTGATGAATCGTTAGATAAAACTTTAATGATATTCCTTTAGATCATTTTGGCGGTTCATCGATAAATACAAATTAGTTTCATTATATAATTTAATATTATTCATATAAGATAAATAAATAACATAAAATAGGTTATATAATAAACTTTATAATATTTTTTTACCATTAAAATGGTTTTATAGCTATATTTTATGAAAGTAAATGAAATTTAAAGAACATCTTCCATGATGTCGGTAAATCGTCAGATCATTGACGCTGTCATTAGTTTTTGAATAAGAGGGATAAGAGAGGAAGAATGATGATGGATTTTTCCAAAAACATGATAAAAGATCAAAATATATATGATACTAGACATTTAATTCCTTTTAACAAGGGGAGGTGGAGAGAGTAGAATAAATTAATTGTAAATAAAATAAAAGAAAATGAAAGAGAATTTTTTACTTATTGATCCTTTCTCCTTGAGATACTCTTAAAGGCCTTTGGTTTTAGCCTTTTGATGAGACCAATAGGTCCTGGACATGGGAAAGAGCCTTGTGAATTTTATTAGTAATAATTTAGAGAATTTTCAAAGTTTTAGAGTTTTGAGAGGAATAGGGGGTGAAGGTGGTATTTATAGTGGATGATAGGAGGGGTTTTCCATTATTTTAATCATTAGATTAATATTTTTTCTCAAGACTATGAATAATCTTCATTATTATGACTAAAAATAGTAATGATATCATATGAGATTGAATCAAGGGTTCTTACATCGTCCATTATTCCAAGAATATTGAAATTAACATATAATGTATAAATATGGTAAATTACCATATTTTACTATTCATAAAAAATAAATTATTCTTGAAAAATTCAAAAAAAATCAACAAAATGATTTTTCAATGTTTATAATTATAAAATAAACTCCATTTTATCAAAATAACTTTCTAATTATGAGTGATTTAGTTTTCAATTATATTCTTAATTTATATGAAAAATAACAATCCAATACCTATAAATGATTTTATAACACCATAAAAAATTAATCAATGTCTTATAAAATTATCTTATAATGTTAGAATAACCTAAATATTAATTTAGGTATGAATTATATGCAAATAATTTTTCATTTAAATTATTAAAATAATCTTAAGATTATAATTAATTATTTATGACTGATAAAAATACCAATGCTTATATAATGATCATATTGTCACTTATAAGATGCCTTTTTATTATACATTCATTTGTGAGCGTACAATTCATTTGGATGATTTACTGTTTATTATGTTCATATTAAACTTATTAATGGTAACAATACTATTCATTAGGGTAGCATATTATTCAATCAAAAAAAGTTTTTCCTATTAGACTTCAAAAAACGCACTGATCACATCTATGTATGTCTGTTTTTAGAAATTCAAATCATAGAGGAGTCAAAATAATGTTTAATATCTAGTCTATAACTATCTTCTTAAAAAAAATTGTTTTACGGAGACTTATTAGTGCATGAATTTCAATTTATTTATAAAACCAATGGGTGTTACATTCTCCATAGCTTGTGTAAATTATGTCCTCGTGAATTTTATTTACTTATTAAACAAGTGAGGGCCCCATTCCTTATAATATTTTCAGATTCCTCGGCTTCTTATTCAACCATGTGGTTTCTCCACAAACCATTACCTAGTGTATTACCATATGCCGCAATTATTTCTCTCTACGATCAAGAATCCCAATAGGATTATCTTCATAAGAAAGGTTCTCTTCAAGCTGATGTACTTTTTGGCTCAAAAAATTATATGAATTTGACACATACTTTCTCAACATCAAAATATGAAAAACAAAATTGTGTACATGAGATTAACTCGGAAGAAAAGCTACATGGTAGGTGTCTGGTCCAAATTTATCTAGGATTTCACAAGGTCCAATGAACCATGGACATAGATTTATCTTCTTAACCAAATGCATAACACATTTCCATGATGATATTCAAAGAAAAACATGATCATTTACCTCAAAATAAATGAATTTCCTCCAGTTATCTGCATAACTTTTCTGCATACTCTGCGCTTTTCTAATAAGTTGCTGGATCATATTCATTTTCTCTACCACTTAATCTACTAATTATGGACCCATAAACTTCCTTTCCCTGAATTAATCTAATAATTATGGATTTTAACACCTCTCCTCATAAAATTCCTCAAAAGGTTCCATCTGTATACTAGAATGATAACATTTATTATAAGAAATCCCGACTAAAGAAATATGTTTATCCCAACTTCCCTATTAGTCCATTGAAAAAGCTCGAAGAATATCCTCAAATGTATGAATTATTCTCTCAATATTTACATAATATTGAGGTTGAAAATTAGTGCATAAATTTAATTCTATGCCTAATTACTTGTAAAGGCCTTTTTAAAAGTTAGAAGTGAACAGTGGATCTCAGTCAGATACAATGCAAAGAGGAACTCCATGTAACCTGAAAATAAATTTTTGGAAATGTTGATATATATAATTCAAATACATTGTATCTATAATAGGAATTTAATTTATAGATTTAGTAAATCGGTCAACAATAAAAAAAAATAGAATTGTTACATCGAGAAGTATTTGGTAGCCCATAGTGAAGTCCATCAATATGTTTTCCTATTTCCACTCTAGTGTTGGATATCATTAAATCAACCCCTCCAGTAACTAGTTCTCTGATTTAACCTTTTGACATGTAAAAAATCTCACAGTAAAATTTACAATATCACTTTTTATTTCATCCCACCATTAATATTCTTGATGGTCTCTATATATCATAGTACTATGAGGATGAACTGAAAAAGGAGAACTATGGGATTCAAAAAAATCATTTCTTTTTCTAGGAATCCCAAGTAATACATTATCTATTTCTAAATCATTGAACGCAATCATTTTCAAGGTTCAATTCAATAAAATTTCCCATTTTAACCAATTCTACATTTTTTACATCTCACAGTCTTCCTTTTGTGCTTGCTTAATTCTGTCTGTTAGAGATGACTACACTGATACCTAAAACAAACCATAGAAATTTTCTACACCAAAATATTTCAATCATAAATTACTAAAATCATTAATCAAGGGGTATTTTTCCAAAATTAACATAGTTAATGATGAATGATTTTTTCGGCTCAAGACATATTCCACATTGTTTTCTTTTTTAGGTTTTTAATTGATTGTGTAATCGTAATCCTTTATTAGTTCAATCCATCTTATCTTCCACATGTCTAATTATTTTTGAGTGAATATATACTACGTAATTTTATGTTATGGTTGGTATATATTTAAAATGTGGGTTTGTATAAATGATTCCTCCAAATTTTCAAAGTGAAAACCTTAGAATATAATCCAAATATTGTGTTTGATAATTTAACTCATGAAGTTTTAGTTTCTTGAAGCATAAGAAATTAATTGATCATTCTGCATCAGAATGAAACCAATTACCTTCAATAAAGCATCAATTTAGATGACAAAATCACCATTTCTAGAAGGTAGGGCCAAAACTGGTGCATTCACCAGTCTTTTCATTAATTCCAGAAAACAAACATCACATTATTCTATCTAAATAAATTTAACCCCTTTTCATGTTTACTTAGTCAGTCAGTTAGATAGCTGTGAAAATTTTCTATCAAACCTTTGGAAATAACCTACCAACCCAGTAAAACTAAGAATATCTATAAAATTTTTAGGTCTTTTCCATTAATCGAAAACTTTTTTTATTAGGATCAACTGTTATTGCATCCATATTTACAATGTCCCCATGAAAAGAAATTTCTTGCAACCCCAAATCACATTTTCTATATATTCCATATAAGTTATTTTATTTGAGAGTTTTCATGACAATCATTAACTATTTTTCATTATACTCATACCATTTTTTAAAAGACCAAAATATTATCAATACAAACAATAAAAACGTATCGAAATATTCATGGAATGTTATATTCATAAGAACCATGAATAAAATAGAGGAATTTTTAAAACCATATGGAATAACAAAAAATTAATAATTCCCATATCTAATATGAAAATCTATTTTCAAGATTTCATCCTCATTCAACTTCAGCTGATGGTATATGTATCTCAAGTAAATCATGTAAAAATACTAGGGACACTATATATGATCAAATAATTCATCGATATGAGGTTATTAATAGTTATTCTTTACATTAATTTTAATCAAAGATCTATAATCAATGTAGAGCCTCATAAAACAATATTTATTTTTATCGCACAAAATAGAAGCACCCCATGGTGAAGTGATAGGATGAATGAAGACTTTATTAAGAAACTCCTTAAACTTATTTTTCAATTCAATAAGTTCTTATGGAGCCATTTGAAAATCGGGTTTTGAAATTGGAATAGCATTAGGAACTAAGTCAATGGTCAATTAAACTTCTCGATTAGTTATAACACCAGGAAAATCACCATGAAAAAAATAAAGGTATTCATTTACAACTAGCGCCAAATTAATTCAATAGTTCCCTTGTTTTCCAAAACCATGAGCAAGATAACTTTCATTTCATCCATTCAAAAGTTTCTCAGCTTCTTGATACATTATCAATTCTATGGGTTCATTCTTTTAAAAAAATTGAAACCCTTTCTAAAAAACAAGTTCTTTATTTCTAAAATAAATTTTAGCAAGATAAACAGAAAGGAAATCCATACCTAGAATGAAATCAAAATATTTTAAGGGTAAAACAATAGGTTTTTAAGGTAATTTCATTCCACATATAACAACATAAATATTATTATAATTTCTTTTTACTATAATATTTTCCACTGGTGTTTTATTCATAAGTTCATGTATCATTTTAAGAGGTGAGATTTTCAATTTACCAAAAAACTCCTTAGAAACAATGGAATGTGTACACCCAGTAACAAAAAAGACATTATAAAAATCTGAGTAAATAATAAAAGTACCTAATACCACTTCATTGGATGGACCGACATCTACTAAGATAGTCACAAATGATCTCACTACCCCTTTATACTTATAGTCTAGATTATTTCAATCATTAGGATCATTCATTGGGAAAGTATTTGCATAATGACCCATCTCACCACATTTAAAACACTTTATAGTTTGTTTATCAGGATTAGTTTTAGGATAATTTTCATTAAAATCTCATGCTATATGTCTAAACATACAACATTGAAAACACTTCCTAGTTTTGTTAAGGCATTCCCGATGGTTATTTTTACCACACTTGTTTACAAATTGGAAAATGAACTTTCTTAGAATCATATTTATTTAATTGATTCTTACCCATCACATTGCAACTGGACCTTGTCTTATGATTATTGTAAAAGTACATGTGATCATTAGAAAACTCCATTTATACCCTCTCAAGAGATCAAAATAGATATCATCACTTTCTAACTCATTGGAAGCCAATGCCTTCGATATCTTGCCATCAATCCTGATTAAAAATGCTTGATTTTGCAATCAAGATCTCAGATAATATTTTGATTGTACCTTTCCAGTCGGGTAAAATTTTCTTCATATATGGCCACTGAATATTACTCCTTTATATTCAATTATAGTAATTTTTTCCATCCTATGTTGAACCACCTTAGGAAAATAATTTTCAATGAACATATTCTTAAAATTCGTCCCATTCCAAGGCATAAATATCCTCGCTATCCCTAATATGCTTTTCCAATGGCCAAAACTGTTCAAATTCACCTTCAAAATAATAAATGGAAAGAATAACCTTTTGATTATATGAACACCATATTACAGAAAATATCTTTTCATGCACTTTTATGCATCTTTCAGCTACTTATGGGTCTGAAGATCCATGGAAAGCTATAAGGTGTTACCTCATAAAATTTTACACTATCATCATGATCATTTGTGGTATTTATGGTTATTTTATTGCATGGATTCTCCCACTATTTATTACTTATGCTATCTAAGGCGCTACCGTCACAAACTTCTCAGTTCAAATCCCAACCATTCTCGATTTTGGATTCAGAAAGATATCAGCCTCTCGATTCCTTCCAAATTCAATTTCCCTACTTCTTATGTGGAAAACCATTCTAAATAGTCATATAATTCATGAAGAAACATGGTAGTCATTTAATGCATAAAAATAAGGTAACAATAATTTATGGTATTATATTAACATAATCCAAACCACTAAAGTTATCTAAACCATTCTCTTATACAAACTATAAGGACCTGACCGTAAACATTACATAATCTAGTTAATTCAACTAGATTTATCTTCTTTACATTCCAAAAAATATTTATGGTTTAGAGTTATAGAATGTTAGTACATAATTAAAACATATCAACCCACATGCATATAATGTGGGTACTTCTAAAATAGTAACAATTTCCTCTAGAACATAAAATATTAAAAATATAACATGATTTTACTGAAAGGTCTTCATAACATCTTACTTGACTTCAATATTACTCTTACACATCCTTATAACCTATGAAAAAAATATAAAAACATGGGGTGTTCATAAAAAATATAATTAATGGATATAAAAATAAATAAGGAAACCATTAGTCCCTGAATACATATAAACATATGAAATAATTTTCAAAAATACATTGTTCTCACCCATAAAGTATCATATACTTACTTTGTGAAACATGATATTTCTATAAACATAGAAAACATAAATATATACATAAAGTTATATTGGAGAATTAATTACATTATATTTTAACCCTCATGTCTACCTTATTATTTTCAACCCTCACAACAACCTTACAGTGTAACCATCATGGATACCTTATGGTGTAATCAATGAAATTACACTTAGAGTAACCATATGGTTGACCTCCTCTTACACATACCCAATTAATTGGAGGAAGATATAGGTCCCAAAATTCATCATAAAAAATTCCAAATAACCAAACATAATCATAAAACAATAATAATTTCATAAAACCATTCGTTTTGAATTTTTTAAAAAATAAAAATTTAACAGATGATTTTTAAAGAAGAGTCCCTTATATATACCATAAAATTGAAGCGAGAATTAATACAATGAAAGAAATATATAAACTAACTATAAATAAATATTATAATATATAATATATAAAACATTAATTTCACAAATAACCTTATCATGACAAAATCAATGAAGTTAAAGTTTAACCCAAAGAATGGAAATTTTGTTAAAATTCCATTACCTCGGGTTCTTCTATGATAAAATATATTTAAACATCCTGCATAACGAGAAAAGAGTGTTATTAATATTTTACATAAACATATTCATGTTTATAACACCTTATTGGATTATATTATAACATCATTCGACCCATTTATTAATAATATTTTGTTATTTCCATTGTTTTGGGTGCGTGCTTTACATGATTTCCATGGTCGGTTCATAATGGGTTTTCTTATAAAAAGGATAGAAAAACTCCAAAAGTAGAATTAAAAGGTATTAATATGTTTCTAGAATATTAAATGAAGCCATGAAACCTTTTTTTAGATATGATGATGAATTATTAGGTAAAACATTAATGATAATCATTTAGAACATTTTGGCTATTCTGGGATAAACACGATCTAGTTTCATTATATAATTCAATATAATTCATATAAGATAATTATAGAATATAAAAGAGGTTATACAAGACAATTTAAAATATTTTTCAACCATTGAAATTGTTTTGTACCTAGATTTGAAGGAAGTAATGGAAACTAAAAACGCATTGTCCACAAATTTGATAAATCAACACATCACGGACGATGTCTTTAGTTTTTGAATAAGAGGGATAGGAGTGGAGTAATGATGATGAATTTTTAAATAATCCTGATAAAATTTTTGAATATATATGATACTAGATCATTCATGCATCTTAGATTAGGGTAGATTAAGAGAGTAATGTAAAATAATTGAAAAGAAAATACAAGAAAATGAAAGAGGATTTTCACCTCTTGATCCCTTCTCCATGAGATTCTCTGTAAGGCCTTTGGTTTCGGCCTTTTGGTGAGACCAGAAGGTATATGATATGGATTATAGAATTGGGAATATGAATGGATTAAAATCATGAGAGTTGTGAGAGGAATAGGGGTGTGAGTGTGGTATTTATAGTGGAGGAGAGGAGGGGGTTTCTATTATTTTAATCAATAGTGTAAAATTTTTGCTCAAGACTATGAATATTCAAGATAAATATGACAAAAAACATTAAATAGAGCATCTGATTTTGATCCTAGGGATCATACTTTATCCATGATTCTAGGGATAGTTTAATTAACATATAAATTATATATATGTTAAATTAATTTATTTCACTATTCACCAAATAAATCAAGTATTTTAGCAAAATCCCAAAAAATTAGCCCAAATTTTATTTGATTTGTAGAGTAAAAAATGAACTCCATTTTATCAAAATAATTTTCTAAATATGAAGGATTTTATTATTAATTAAAATTATAATTTATTCAAAAAATAACAATTCAAAAATTATAAATGATTTTATAACACATTGAGAAATTAATTAAGGTCTTATAAAATTATCTTATAATATTAAGACATAAAACAATTAATTTAGGAATACATTTTATGAAAATATTTTTTTATTTAAATTATTAAATTATTCCTAAAATTTTAATCCAATATTTATGACTTACAAAAATTCCAACACTTATGAAATGATCATAGTGTTTATTATAAGATGGATTTTTATTATACATTCATTTATAAGGTTACTATTCATTTTTGTGATTTTCTAATCATAAGGGTCATATTACTACTCATAAGGGTAACATTACTATTCATCATGGTAGGTTATTATTCACAAAAAATTATGTTTTTTCTATTAGACTCCAAAAAAACATTCTGATTGCAACTGTGTATGTCCGTTTTTCAAAATTCAAATCATAAAAGCGACAAAATTATATTTATGGACTAGTTTATAACTATCTCATTAAAACAGTTTGTTTTTTCACAAATACTTATTATTTCATGCATTCAAATAATTGATCAAATCATGGGGTGTTAAATGAATTATGAAATTAAAGGAAATCAATAGAATAAGAGGGAAACTGGATACTCTCGAAAAGGAAATAAGAAAAAGTGGAAGAAGAGAAGAGTTGACAATCCATCCTGAAATATATGTGGAATGAAACATATGGGAATATTCCAATGGGGAATGAATGTTTGTTACAAGTGTGTAGAAAAGGGCCACTAATTCTGTGATTTCAAGAGAAATGAATAAGTTACCAATTTATAATGCTACAATTGTAAAGGGATGGGAAATTATCTAAATAATTTTCATATTTTTCAAGGAAGCATTCCGTGGAAAAGTTAAAGGGGTAAAGTAAGGATTATAAAGTCAGAAATATAATGGTTGAAGTTCCTAATTACATGGTATCATGCACATTAATCATTTCTCCGTACAAATAAAATGATTTATTTGATTCTGGATCATCGCATTCTTTTATATCTTCCTAGATTTCCATGAAAATTAGACATTTTACTTTTAATTTAATAAGGGAGTTGTTAGAAAAAACTCTTAAGTGAGGTCTCATTACATTAAATATGTATCATTCTATCCATTTATAACACATAAACATGCTTTAGTTTCTAACCTTGTCATAATACCTAGGACTTACATGGATATAATCCTCAATATGTACTATATTTCAAAATATGATGAGAAGATAAATTATAATAAGAAGGAAATTAAAATTTGTGGGAAAGATGTAGAATTACATATCCTTAGAGTAGAAACCCCTTAATATGATTATTATATAGATCCACCCCTTTTAGCTATATTAATTAAATTCTAGGGGAGGAAGAGAAAAAATCATCTATAGATGAGGAATGAAATATTCGAATTCAGGATAAATCTATTGTAAAGGAATACATTGATGTACTTATTAATGAATTTCCAATACATCCCCCAGAGCATGAAGTTGAGTTTTTTATTGATTTATTCCTTGATGAAAAACCTATATTAAATATTTCCTATAGAACGGTCATAGTGGAATTAGTGTATCTGAAGAAATAACTAGAGGAGTTGGTTAAAAATGGTTATACTCACTCTAGTGTTTATCTATGGGGAGCCCCTTGTGTTTTTATTAAGAAGAAAGATGGATCAACAAGTTTTTAATTGACTATGGAGAAATCAATGCTATTCCAATAAAGAACAAGTATCCTTTTCCTCTTTTTGATGATTTATTTGATCAAAATCGTAGAGCACAATATTTTTATAAGATTTACATTCCTTGTGGATATCATCAATTGTGTGTAAAAAGGAAGATAGCCCAAAGATAGTATTTATAACTAGGTATGTACATTACAAGTTTCTAGTAATTCCATTTTGATTTGTTAATGCACCCTCTATTATTATGGATCTAATGAACAAAGTATTCAAGTAATATCATGATGATTTTATTGTGGTATTTATTGATGGTATATTAGTGTATTAGAAAATAAAATAGGATCATTAGTACCACTTGCATATTTTTCTAAGGACTCTTAGAATAAAAGAGTTTTATGGGATATTTATAAAATATGAATTTTATCTTCAAATGGTTTCTTATCTTGGAAAATATTTATCTATGGATGGAATCTCAACTAATCTTGTGAGGAAAAAGGTTTTTGGGGAGTTTCATACAATAATTAACACAAACATAGTAAGTATATTCATTTATTTAGAAGGATATTATCTACGTTTCATTTATAATTTTTCTAGATTAGCTAACATGATGACCAATCTTACTCGTAACGATGTAAATTTTATTTGGATAATGGAATGTGAATAATTTGATGAAGAATTGATGAATATATTAGTGAATGCTTCTATATTGAGTCTTCCATCGGAAAATGGTGTATTTTTGATTTATAGTGATTCATAAAAGAAAGGGCTTGGTTATTTCCTTGTGTAGAATGGAAGATTTTTTTCTCGTGCCTCCTGAAAGTTATAAACTCATGAAAAAAAACATACAACTCGTGCTCTTGAGTTATTAGCCATAATATTTTCTCTAAATAAATGGATATGATATACCTATGGTGAAAGATGTTATATATATATATATCACAAGATATTAAAATATATCTTCTTACAAAAAGAACTCAATATGGGGAAAAGAAAATGGCTTGATCTATTCAAGAATACAATATTTCAGTAGACTAGAATCCAATGAATGTGAATTAAATAGAATATATTTTGAGAAAAAAGGATCAGGGAGTTCTAAAAAAAATGTGGATTGAAAAGTGTCATGTGTACATGGATCTAGAAAATATGTATATGGTAATTGTCAATGAAGGTGAAAAACCAGTAATTTTTCAATTGGTTGACCAACCATATTTATTGGAAATTATTAAAATTTCTAAGTATGATGATAAAAATTTTCAAGGTAATATTAAAGCTGTGAATGATGGGAAATAGGTAGTCTTATTATATGAATATGGACTTTTGAAATTTGAGAAGGGGTTATGTGGTCCCTCTATACCTGAGATCAAAATTGAGTTATTGGATGATTCCTATAGTTCAAATTTCTTTATACACCCTAGTAGCACTATGATTATAGATATTTAATGGAAAAATTCTTGTTGAATAATATAAAGTGGATAATTTCTAATTATGCAGCAATATATTTTATCTTTCAAAAGGTGAAGGCCGAAAGAAAACATTAGAGATGTGTCATAAAACCTATGCATATTCCTATATAAAAATGGGATGATAGTATAAAGGTTTATATCACTGGACTAACATATACCCCAAGAAATAATGATACAATTAGGTTATTATTGATTGTCTTAGAAAATCTACACATTTCCTTGATATACGAGAGGATTTTCCACTGGAGTTCCTTGCACGAATCTATATTAATAATGTTTTAGGGCTTCATGGAGACCACATTAAATTGTGTTTGATCATGATCCTTGTATTACATCAACATTAATTAAAATAATTCATAATTACATTGATATTGAGCTTAATTTGAGAATCACCTACCACCCTCAAACTAATAGAAAATTAGAAATAACCATTCAAATAGTAAAATACATATTAAGGTCCTGATCACATAGATTTCATGGTATGTGGGATTAAAATTTTCTTTTGGTATAATTTTCCTATAACAATATCTTCCATTCAAGTATTCAAATGGAACTATATGAAGATTTATATAAAAATAATTGTCATACACATACTTGTTGGTTTGTAGTTGGTGAATGGAATCTTGTGGGCCCTGAACTTTTAGAGGAAACAACAAAAATGGTAACGACTATTAAAAACCATATTAATGAAGATCAAATTAGGAAAATTATTTATTCGAACAACCAAAGAAAATATTTGGTGTTTCAAGTGGGAGATTGTGTCTTCTTGAATGTATCTCTAGGTAAGGGTGTTATATGATCTGGAAAAAAAGAGAAATTAATCCCCAAGTAAATTGGATCTTTTGAAATTCTATAGATTATTAGAGTTGTGTCTTATCATTTGGTGATACCACCTATCCTTTCTAAAATACACAATGGGTTCCACATATCTCTGTTAAATAAGTACATTCCAGACACAATGCATATTCTCACTTATGAAGCAGTGTAATTAGAACCCGGTTTATCTTACTATGAAGACACTATAAAAAATTTCTTAATTAAAAAACTAGTGTGGAGGAATTAGACACATGGTTGGTGAAGGTACTTTGGAAAAATTATAAATTTCAAGAGGCTTTGTGAGAACTAGAAGAAATTATAGTTATGAAATAACAAAATCTTTTTATGAGATGAGAATTTAAAATTTTCAAGGATGAATATTTTTTGATAATGGGTCGAATGGAACACCGAGATATTTTATGGTATCTGAATTTTAAAATTTAATATTTTTGATAGTTTATTCTTCACACAACACTGAGTTTAAACTGTAATATACTTTTAAATATTACAATTGGAATAGTAATGTGACCATTATAAAATGTAATGTGACCAATATAAGAGTTTCCAAAACTATGAAATTATAAATAAAATTTAGGTATCTTAAAATTTGAAATATGAAATATACATATCATATATTAAGTAAATAAATTTTTTAAAAGTGGTAATTTAATTTTTGGTATTTTTTAGAACTTTTAAAGTATATTTAAAATTTTAAAATTTATTTAATTATATAAAATATTTTTTAATATAATATATTCATAAATTATTATTATTTTACTTATGATAATAAAATATGTTTATAAGACCTTAATTAATTTTTTAAAAGTGTCATAAAATTAGTTATAATATTAAAATTGACAAATTTTTTGTAAATAATGATTTTATTTAGAAATTAAATTTATAATATATAAAAAAATTCATAAAATTGACTTCATTTTATAATTATATACATTGAAAAATGGTTAGGGTCAATTTTTGGGATTTTCCAAAATAAGTTTAATTTTTGGTGAATTGTGAAATACGGTAATTTACGGTATAAGCTAAATACATTAATTATTGAGTCATGACTAATTTGTGGATGATTTAGGCCCATAATATCAAAACCTCTTCTTATTTTTACTATATATTGTCATGGGAATCAAAACTATTCACATTTGGAAGCCAAAGTAATAAACTAATGACTAAAATCATCGAAAACCACTCTCTCCTCCACTATAAACAACACTCATCAAAGCCTCTTCTTATCACACATATAAACCCTTGAATATTACCCAATTCTTACAAGAATACCCCTCCCAAACCACTATTCCATGATATTTCCTTGATTTTATCACCCAAAATACCATTTAAATGGTCCTTAAAAAGGTCCTCAAATAGAGGAATTCTGGGGAAAAATTTTCTTTTCGTTCTTTTATTTTCATTAAATTTATTTTTTTCTTATATATTCATTAACTCCTCTCCCCAAACAATAATGATAAATATATTATCTTATTTATAATGTAATTTTATTATATTAATGGGATATAAACCATCAATTCTCTTCTCTTCACATTATTATTCTAAAAATTTAAATATCATCTGAGAGGTGTCCATTTTACGACCTTTGTAGATGATGAGATTATGTTATTAATTTTCTTAGTTCAAGGATGGTTATAAACAATTTTTATTGTTAATCCGGACATTACATATTTGTAATAAAACTTTTTTAAGGTTCTTTAAATTGTATATGTACTTGATATTAATTCATAAGACAAAACTAGTTTGTGATTGTCAAAAAAATGCCAAAATAATCTTAATGGTTATCATTAATACATTATATAATGATTTATCACCATATCGAGAAAAAATATATATAAGACCATTTAATGACCTATAATTTCATTAATAACACATAATTTCAATTCTAGATAACTATTTCCATTTTAATATCTTATACTTGTATACAAGTGAATCAATCATGAAAACCATGGAAACAAACACTCCTGAATGACAAAATTGAATATTATTACTATTCAAAAAGGCCAAAAATTAACATAATTAAATTTTAATAAATTATATACATGATTTGTATGCTTTGAAAAAAACTATTAACTAATGTAATTTCATTATCCAGGACATTATATGAATGTGTAGAACACATTTAGATATAAGTTTGGGGATTCTCCCCAAACATCAATTTTTCATTCATGTTAAACATTCTCTCACTTTTACCACATGTAATTATTCTTTATTTTTATATAATTCATATAAATTATTTTAATATGTTCCGAAATAATTTATAAATATCATTTCATCTTTCCTTTATGGGAAAATACATATTTTATAAGGTTTCCTTTTTAATTTCTCCTGATAAAAAATCTGGATTAAAGAGTGTTTCCCAATTTCATACCCATTTACATGTACGCTCCATAATAATTTGTAAGACACTAATATTTTTCAAAAATAACTGTTTTCATCATGTAAAATTATCTTAGATATTTTCTAGTTTAATGTCAATAATTAAGCTGTGTCCTCTTTAAATACACTTTTATATTTTTTGTTATACCACACTAAAGTGTCCCATTTCTGAAGTTTCTTAAAATGTATTTTTACATGTTTTAACATAATATGGAAAAAATTTATTCCTAAATAATAATTCCATTTTAATTCGATTTTATTTTATAGTATATAAATGTTTATAATATGATTTTATGATAAAAAAATATTTTAAAAAAGAACTATTCATTCAAAAAGTAAAATGGGTATTTTCTCTCAACAATTCCTCAATGATTTTATTTGAGTTTTTTAATCTAATTCAACACCCAATGATGGATCTTATCCACGATTGAGGTTGATAAATTTTTATACCATCATACACTTTTATTGATGGTTTTATGGTCATCTTGAATGTACATGTGCTATTATGATACAATTCATCTTTTATGGCTGGTGTATTCATATTTCATATGTTATTTTTTAAAAAATAATGATTATGTTTGTTTATGTTTCAACCTTATCATATGATGAATTTATTAGACTTAGTATGTGATTTCTAGGGCCAGCTATATCCTCTCTATTCATTGTTAGGTCTCATGATACAAACAATTTTGGGTACTAGATGATGTATTACCCATTTATGTATGGTGTCTTAATCTAATACTTGACGGTATGTTTTGGATGTCTGACATTAAGCATTGCCTCATTATTACCAAATTTTTAATATCCCATGTGATTATTTTATTATTAGAATATTAATGTGATTATGGAATTTTCATTTATTATATCCATATTATACTCTTGTTTATGTAAAAATGGCATGTGTTTTAGTTATAGACCTTTCCATAAGGATTGTTCTTATTTATTCATAATAGATTCCAATGTAAACTTTACCTTATTTAGAATCTAATATCACACCATTTTTATATTTCATTTTTCCCATGATGCCAATATGTAACTTATGACTGATATGTAGGTTTAATATAGAAGAATTATGGTGTTTATAAAAGGATTATTTATGTTATATTTTATGTTTTAAATTCTAATTTGATGTTCATGTATATATTCTAGCTTCAAAAACTACTAAAATAATAAATAAATTCGGATTTAAGTCTTGTATCTATTTCAATTTATTATAGTCAAGCATCGACTTTGGGATGATTGTAACATGGTCTTTAAAAGGGAGGACCTTCACAATGGCTAGTGATGATGATGGGGAGGAACTCTGTGTCGATAGAAAGCAGTGTTGGGTGGACCTCCACAATGGATAATGATGTCGATGGGGAGAACCTCTATGCCAAATGATGGTATTGGGGGGAGGACCATCACAATGAATGATGATAGAGATGGGGAGGACCTATGGGCCAACTGATAGAAGCTCTTGAAGGAACTCATTGATGGCTCATGGTGACAAAATGGAGGACCACCTAGTTAGTAGATTCCACTATAGGGAGGACCTCCACAATGGATGATGATGGAGATCAGGAGATTGCGAATGAAGGATTCCTCCATACTTCCAATAGTATCTTGATCATTTTTGAATGATACATCCTCCATATAAATATTGGTTCGTACATACATTGGATTTTCCATGATTCATGCATGAAAAAAGTAGTTTTGTGATCCCCTCACACAATCATCACACTCTGGAACTATCATGAGAAATGCATTCCTCCCAAAGAATCAATTCTACAATAACTCCTTCTTCATAGCCAGATCCCCGAACAAGACCTCATTCTAGTCCATCTCCCAGATGGAATCTAGGATTTCAATATATGACTTTTACTTATCCATGTCACACATCAGAGGAGGTTGATTATGAACCCATGCCCGAAGACCCTCCCTAACATTCCTTAATTTATTTTGCAGAATTTCCCATGCATTCCCATGCATGTGAATTGTCCATAATAAGGTCACTGCCTAGTGTATCCTAGAAACTAAATACATATGAGAGAGAAACATGTGCAACACCTGCTATCCTGGCTCTACAAGATATTAATGATAACAGGGTAGTGGTCTGAAATGATACAAGCCAAATGGAAAACCATCATGCTCTAAAAGGTAGAGATAACCTAAAAATTTGTGAGACAAAAAACCATCTGGGACCAAGTAAGATGATCACCTCTCTGGTTATTTCACTTGGTTAAGTGGTCTGTAACAGAGCCCATATCTATCAATCCTTTATGAGACAAAAACTGATTAAAATATAGACTGGCCCGATAAGGAAAGTAACCCCTACCCTTATTCTCCTCAGGATCATAAATCACAATGAAATAACCCCCCACTAATGAAGGAGGGTTCCAAGAGTGAAATTCCTTGAGATCATCTCACATATGGGATTTCTCCCAAATATCACAGCTTCCATACACAAAAGAGAAGAAAAAGGATTTCATTCCATCCCTAACCTCCTTCGTGATGCATTAATCGGAATCCCAAACCATGATCACATTTATGGACCCATTTAAGAAGACCCATATAGAGGGAATTTGATCATCCACACACAGATAACCCAAAAAAATTATCCTATGAGAAAACTCCACAATTTTCCCTCTATCATGATTTGGTTCCAGCACCGAAATAAGAGAAAACTTCCTATAATGATCTTTTTTGACAATTTAATCAGATTTTTTATGAGACCCCACACCATGGTAATTCCATAGAAGGAAGGATAACATTATAATATGATGTGCCAAGCTTTGTCCTCAGGTTGCATGGCCACTTTTCTTGAGGAGGAAGACTAGAATTGATGCCTTATTCGAGATCTGGTTCTAGCCCCAAAAAAATCTGTAGGAGGGGGATGAGGAGGGAGAGTGGATAAACCTAAATAGGTAGGATAGGGAAAATAGGGTCTATGGTATGGAGATCCCTAACTAGGAATAATGGCTATAGGAGGGGGTCGAAGACTACCCAAGGCCCACACCTTGAATCGAAGCTAGGATGGGAAAGAGGTTATGCACAGTAAGGCTGGATACCTTGGATGGGGAAGAGAATTCTATGAGAGGGTTCTCCCTAGCAGGGGGATTATAGGGAACCTCTAGAAGGAGAATATTCTAACCAATAGGACATGCACCATAAAATGGAATAAGTAGACCCAAAGGGAAGCCAAGTAGAGAAATACCATAAAAAATCCATGAAAAGTTGAAGCAGGGGTGAAAGATATATCTTTAGACTGAGCGACCAATGGGGTTGAGAGGAACTGGGGTTATACATGAAGACACCCTAATGACTATAGAGAGGGTAAACATCAGGTCTGGTGAAGCACCCATTCCCAAGGCAACCTCTGCTTGCAAAATTTCGGATGAAGGTAGTAGGTACGAAGAGAAACTCAAACCCTTAGTCACCACCTCTTGTAACAGTCTAGGTGAGGAGCCAACTAAGGGAACCAAAGGTTACGCAGCCCGAGATATGAATGACCTTGGGGAATCCTGACTAGAGGAGGACCTCGTGGGATAAGGTGGATGACCACTCTTCCAGGAATCCACATGATGCTTCCTTCTACATACCAAAACTAAGTGTCATTGAAGATGGAAAAAGGAATAGGACATAATTAATGGATAGATAAGATCCTGGCACCAGTCAAAGAATTCCTAGACACGGAGTTGGATCTGATATGAAAGAGGAGTAGATAAGTCCATGTCCACAGTAATGTGAGCCATACATGAATCCACAATCAGAATATTCCACTCATTCGCGCATAGGAAGAGACCAAGGGAGTCACCAATCACTTGTTTGAAGGAACCATTCTAGAGGGGGAGGGGGAACCCCAGATGGGGGATCCACACCGGAGCCCTCGATGAATATCCATCCAAATAAAGCTCCATCTCCCACTGCATCAGGGTGAACCTCCATCTTCCAAATTACCTAGGTTCACTTCACCACACTGAGATGAATACCTCCTACAAACCCAATACAATGTAGAAACACTTTCGATTCAAGGACAAAACTTGATCCAGAACACCCAAATCCCATGACCCAAAGAAGTTTCAAAATGAGGACAGAAGGGTCAAATCCACACCAAGCTAAGCCACCATATTCTAATAAAGGCACTCTGAGTTGGTGAAGAAGGATTTTGATTGAAATACCATATAAGGACCAAAACCAACATCCCAAGAAGAAGAAGCATCCAGGGGGAATTTGGGAATCCTAGCAGGCGCCGCTACTGGGACACCCTATAAAGAGAATCCTTGAAAGAGGGGCCCTTGGGAGCAGGAAGAGAGCCCTCCGCCTTTTCCAGAGATGATAGGGTTGGACTATCTAATGAAGAATCGGGGTCAAAGGTAACTTGGGGAGGTGGCACCGTCAGAGGAAGCACATGCGTAATAGAACCAACAGTCATTAATTTTGAAACCATAGGAGGCGCATGCGGCGCATTTGATAGAGTCAAGCGATCCATCATTCAGTTGATGTTTTTATTCATCTCTCATGAACATTCTGAATTTCCAACTTCAGAATGAATGAATTTATAAGGGAAATTAACTATCTACAAAAAAATCAATTGCGCAACTTCTGTTTCTTCAAATGACAATATATAATCTCCAATGTTGTCAAGACCATTCCTCTAATACAAATTATAATTCCTCGATCCCAAGATTCTGTGTTCAGTTTTTGAAAATGATGTGTAATTTTTTTTTTACAAAATGTAATTGAATAATTACACAAATCATTACACAAAAATGAACCATTTATCAGTCTGGGTTCTATGGGATTAGAAAACACAATACATGTATCATAGTTGAACAAAAAAATGAAACAAATTCCTTCTATAATTTCGTTCATGATAACCCCAATATTGAATTTTCTAAATTAGTACTACTAAAATACCTGTGAAAAATCATTTCAAAACAATGCCTGATAATTTCATTTCTTAGTAAGGTGTTTTAAATTTTTTGAAATAACTTTTAGGAAATAATTATTTGAAAATAACTTTTGAGAAATGATTTTAAATTATTTTAATAAAAGGTATTTCATAAATATTGAAATTATTTACATATTAAAATTACTTAACATTTTAGAAATACTGACACTCAAATTAATTTAAAAACAATCAAGTGATATTTTTAAAAAACTATGTGCATTATTTTTTAAAATAAAATTTTGGGGCAATTTGAAACATTGAAGGATATGTTGGGCCTATGTACTTAATGAGGGATGGGTTCCCTCTACATTTCCTAACATATTTACAATTTTGAAGTGAAAATGTTCTGAAAACATTTTAATCATTCTATACATATATATATTCTTTCAGTGAAGTTTTTTTAAAAAACACATAGAAATAAACATTAACATTTTTGTATTTTAATTTATATACATACATAATTTATATAAAATCTCTTAGAAAATAGTACAAATGGATTTGTTTACTTATAGACTCTAGATGAAATGCATGGATTAAAAACAATATTATCATTCATGTATTCTATGCAACTATAGAACCCAATTTTGATCATATATTCTTAGGAATGAATTATTTATTCACTATAGATGTATATATATATAAATGATTCAAGTAAAAAATGAAATATATGAATTGATGATATGTGGCATATTATAGATAATGGACATTTCCTGTTACGATGACCATGTGTGTATAATTTATTTTCACACATAAAATGATTGGATTTGTTCATTAAAATAATGAACATAAAATGATTTCATACATTCATAACTTTTACTTTAAAGTAAATAATATTAATGAGAATTGTTATTTTTTCTTTCAAAAATAATAATTTCATAACCTAGAAAAATAATGATATTTTCAACGTGTAAATAAATATGATATCCCATTTTAATTTTTAAGAATAGAATATCTAACATATTATATATATTTTTTAAAATAAATCATTAGATAATTTTGAATAAATAATTAAATGAAAATAATAATTCAAATAAATTATAATTTTCAAAGTAAATCACTTAAAATAAAAGTAAATTTCCTTGCAAAAATATAATTTATATGGTAGAATAATTTGAAAAATAAATTTATGAAATCCCTTACCAATATATAATTTAAGATCATAATTAACAAATGCAGTGTTTTGAAATTAACCCCACTTTGCAGAAGAAATTTAAAAAAATTAAAATCTAACCAAATATAAATGACAAAGTAGAATTATTTGAAATAAAATTTTCTTTATAAACTAAAATCTGTTAAATATTATTTATAGGAGATTAATTATTCTTATCTTTAGAAGATTTATTAGTCTCTTCCTCTCACACTCTCTCAAATTCTTAGAAGAAGAATACACAAAAATAGAATAAAATTTATATTTTCATTTTTCATAAATGACTAACACTGTATATCCTTACCCTTTACAAACAAGAATATATATATATATACATTCCATAAATGATAGATGACACAAAAAATTGAAATTTATTGGACATTGAAGAAACCGTTGTCACAACCTACTCAATAACAAATTTAATTTTTGATGACCAAAACAAAAAGGGAAAATAAATGAAGACTAGATTCAGTCCAATCTCAACCTATAACAAACAAATAAAAACATGTAAAGATAATAAATTATTATCTATATCACCAAATTAAAGGAGGAGGTTAGTAAGATGAATCAACAAATACAAACGAATATGAATTGAAGTTCAAAGAAAAAATTTAAAGGAACACTCATATCATATTGAATCAGACACCTACTAGTAAAGGAACAAATCAGATAAAGGATATTGGAGAAGAACACCACACATGAACCTATTTGCGATTTAAAACTATCATTTAATCCTCCTTCCCTTGAGCTCTAGATTCGAGTTCAGACTCCTCGCACGAGTTCAAAGCATGTGATGCCACTCTTCCATCACAGATTTGATTCTTCCTGAAGATATATCTTTCCACTAAGCTCGATCTTGGCCCATGTTTCTCTCTAGAAGCCAAACCAAACCCTACTACCTAAACCAATCTCAATTATTCTTCTTAAATTTTCATTTTTTTATTTAGATTCAATTTATTTTATCATATATATATATATAATTAGTTTTTTATATCATAATTTATATTTAAAATTTTATAAAATCAATTTAATAATTTTCTTTTTGTAATAAATATATTAATATACATATTATTTTTTATAAATTAAAATAATATAAAACAATTAACCCTAATTATTATATTAATTTGATTATTCATTTTAGATTTTATTTTTTAAATTATAATTAATCGTATCATTTATTTAATTTAGTTTCATTAATATTAAAAGACTTATTTTCATTTAAAATGATAATTAAATTCAATATTTATAATCAAACATATATAAATAAAAATAATACTCATATTCAAATAAAAAAATCCTTTTAAGAACCTTAATAATTATTATTGATATCTAATATCATAAATAAAGTAAATATTATATTTGTTTTATGAATTACATAAACTTTCTAGGTTGTTACAGCCAAAGGATGATAATAGTGAATAGTTAAGGTTAATCCTCCATCACATTGGGTTTCCAGCCCATATTGTTTTTGTCTTACTATTGGTAAACAAATGGAAGTGTTGTCTATAATTTGGAAAATGTTTTTTTTTATTCCCCACATCACTTTTATTTTTTAAAAGATTGGGGCCGAAGCCTCATTTATTATTAAAGCAAAGAAAAGACATCTTTTAACTGGGTAGAGGGAGACCCATTACATAGCCTGAAGGCCCAGTGGGAATTTATCACATTACATGGCCTGTAGTCCCATTTTTTGGCCCAATTCCCATTATGTGAATAGTACAGCTACAGTACCCTCGCTGCTACAGTAATGCTCCATACCCGCCGCTATAGTGATTTCACTTCAGTTTGTCCAATTTTTGACTAATTATGATTTCATTGCCTCCCCTATTCTGTATTATATATATATATTCACATTATTTTTCATGAAAATATATATCTCTATTAAAATGGTTTTCAAACTTCCCATTTTATTCATCTATGTTTTCCTCTCCCCCTTTTCATTATACTATCCTATCAAAAAATGTAGAGTTTAAAATTTCGAAAAAAATGTGCAGTCTATAATTCTAAAAAAACAAAATGTAGTCTGAATAACCAATAAAAAACATACTATATCATTCATTTTATAGTTTAATTATTCTGAATCTCTAGGATGAATGATATTGTAAATGATTTATTCCAAATATAACTAAAAAAATTACAATAACTGGTGTCTCCAAATTAAATTTCTTCTTGGAACCTAAAATTTAAATGTAAAATTGGAGGATTGATTTATGGATATATATTACATAGAAGAACAGGATTCTTTTTCTTTATTTTTGAAAGGAAACTATTTGAGTAGAACAAAAGTGGAAATACAAGGTCAAATTCATCGTCTATCAATTCCTAGATGAGGCCACATTTGAGATAATTGCTTCTTCGGAATCCTCAATGGTGAGAGGGGAAAATCATCACTAACCATTCAATGGTGAGGAAAAAGTAAATCAAATAAAAAATCAATCTCAAATAAGTTGATTTTAAATACCTTTTTATGGAATCTTCTGAATCCATTACCTAGTATCATACTTGTGTAATTATAGTGGTGAACCAACAATGATTAAATGGAGAATATTTCTATCAATAAACTAGTGGTATATCTATAAGACCATGGAATTATGGTGATTTTTTTGTAGTTATGAAAATATAATGGACCTTTTCCTCCAATAGAAGTTCTATATCAAAATCTCTAAAAATTAGTATGTAGAGATATGTAATAGAGGCTAAAGAATTGATTCTATGGTAAAATAATGTTATCCAAGAAGAAAAGGATGAGGATGAGGAATCAAAATCGATGTGAGAAATGAAATCAAAATTATACTCCATTATAATGTTGATAAAGAATAAGGGTAGGATTACACAATCAAATGTAAAAAAACAAAGAAATAATCAAACCTATAATTGAAAAAAATAGTAAATTATTGAAATAAATTTTTTAATAAGTTGTCGATGGAGAAGGACATTGTAGAGGAACATGTTGATAATATTGAAGATTTTTTCAGAGAGTCTCATGTGTTGATGGCACAATAATTAACACAAAATCAATGTATGTGGTATCATGACTCTAGAGCTAAAAACCACATTATAGGTCACAAGAACATTATTATGAATCTATATGGGGGTTGAGGATATATTTAATTTATTTATATCTCAATAACATTTATCCAAGGAAGTGGATATATTCTGGTAAAAAATAAGTTAATTATGTTTTCATCTCTCATGTCAACTATGTATCTAAAATGACAACTAACTTATTGAGTCGAGAGATTGGTAGAAAAATACTTTCAAATAATCCAGTGAAATAAAGAAATGGATATTTTTAGAGAAAAATTATGTAAGGTCACAATATTACAAATGTAAATGAACCAAATGTTTCTAATTATAATCGACCCTAACACACCATAACATATAATGAAATTGCATGATGGTAAAGTCAGCTTATGGAGTCTCATATTCAAAAATTTTAAAAAAAATTAATATGATTATTAGGAAGAAATAAGAGATTTAATGGGTTTCAAATCATTACAAATATGAATCAAATATTTGAAAGTTGTATTCTAAGAGAACAACATAGAATCTTCTTTGGAATGAAGGTCATCTAGAAAGTCGATGCGCCACTCGAGTTAGTCCACACTAATTTATGTGATTCAATGAATCAAAAAATAATGGAAAAAGGAGTAAATTTATATTATATATTTATGATTATTATAGGAAAACAAGGATATAATTTCTCATGATAATGTTTGATGTGTTTGACATTTTCAAGGAATAAAAGGCACTTGTAAAAAATAAAAGAAACCATCACATTAAAAATTGTCATCTGATAGTGTTAGGGAGTAGTCCATTGATATTTTACAATAATACATCAAGAAACATTGAATTCACACCAAATTAATTTTTATTACACCCATTAACTCTATTTATTAGTTGAATGGAAAAAAATCCACCCATTCACAACATGGAAATAAGCATGCTGAATGGAAGATAAGTTACCATGTCATTCTAGGATGAAGTGGATTTTGGTACGGTGTATCTAATCAATAGATTCCCAAAAAAATCCTAATGAAAATTTTATGCATGAAATATGGAGTAATCACAAGCCACGTTTAATCCTTATGAGATTTTTTTGTACAATTAAATATGTTAGGATCCTAGAGGCAAAATAAAAAATCATGGTGAAAACGGAGTTATGTGTGTCCTTATGTGATATATAAATCAAGGAATATGATTTCTTTTGTATAATACCATCACTATGATTATTATTTTCTGAAAATATGTTATCATTCGAGAAATGGAGTCTTGGAAATGAAATAAACATGACGATTCTATAGGGATTAAAATCACTGTATATGATGAATAATGAATTTATAAAGTACAAATGGACAAATGAGGAATGGAGGAACTAATGAGGTCATCACCATATAATTCTATATAATTTGATATTAAATGAGAACTTTGTCATATATGTATACAATAGGTTTTAATTCTTGAAGATATATATGTAGGAATAGAACCAATATTGAAGTTTGTATTTTTTATTGTCTCTTGGTGACTTCTAATCTTGTTTCCTTCACATATTCTATATATAATGAAACATAGGGTAATGTGATAGATTAATAAATGCATTCCATCGATGTAACCAAATGATACATGAATATGGAAGGAAGTTACCCTTCTAAAGTCATTACACTTATAAATCTGTAACCTAGATAAATGTAGAAAGATTATTAAAATACCATGGTCATGATGGAAAATTATATGGGTGGATTATTGAAGTTGAAAAATGAATTTACTCTTGGATGAAACCATCCCACACAATTTTGATGTAGGATTTACGCTTTGAACTTTCTAGTTTGTAACTTGTTTAGAATGGGAGGATTTGGTGGAACCTACTGCAACCAATTGAATGACTTTATTTTTATTCTGTACTATCTTATTTTCATTTATGTGTGTTTTTATAATTATAAAATTGTTGTGTTATATGAGTTTTAATATCATTAGAGAGAAGAATAAAATTGTTCTTTGTTTCTTATCCTATAATTGTATTGTCATCACCTCAAGTGATCTATGTTCATGTTTTTTTCATAAGAATCACCTTTCCTAACTTCTATA
This sequence comes from Viscum album, assembly GCA_963277665.1. NCBI lineage: Eukaryota > Viridiplantae > Streptophyta > Magnoliopsida > Santalales > Viscaceae > Viscum > Viscum album. Next base: position 1,705,719,679 of record OY728165.1, on the reverse strand, counting down.
TAGAGACCAATATAACAAAAACCCTATGATTAGATCAGAAATATATACTGAATAATAGCATTAACAACATTGAGGAAAAGAAACAATTGTTTCATGAAATGAAAACCACTCAGGGAGAAAACATAAAACCCAAAAACATAGGCTATAGAACGACATATAAACAATACAATGGAAAAAATGAAAACAAAAACAACCTAACACTTGAACTAATCAATGTTGTAATTCATATCGATAAAATCACTTCTATTGAGCCTCTGTAGAAACAGAACCATTCTAGTCCATAACAGCACCAGATCACTATCATTATTATGAAAATGGTACAATTCCTCTTAGGGTTGGATATACTTTCATCATAATTGATTGGTACAACTGAGGACGGTTATATAAGAACCACCACTTTGTAATGAACTATTAAAAATGTTTAGATCTAGACGAAATTGAGTTTCATGATTTTTTTAATGTTTTTTAAAGAAATTATGAATATTAAGAAATATTTAATTTTTTTAGAATAATAAGTCAAATAATTTTGAATACACTTCATGTTATTTTACTTTTTAACCTAGTTTAAATGATTTAAGACAATTAATTCCATCTTTATAATAATTTGGAAAAGGCATTAAGTGACATAAAGGCTTTTCCCAATAAAAAAATAAATCTTTTAATAAGTAAAAAATATGTGTCTATGTTTTAGTATTTACAATATTATTATTATTTTTTTATTAATATAAATAAATATAAAATAAAATTAAGTTTTTTATAAATTAATATAAATTTTATAATAATTTGTTAGTAATAAAATTATTAATAATAAATAAAATTTCTATACTACCAATTTAATTAATTTTTTTTCAAATTATTGTATTAAATACTTTATCAGTTACATTATTAAATATATTATTTACATCATTACTTAAAATTATTTTTCTTAATTATTGTAAATATTTATATTTATTATATATGAATAACTTAATTATTGACATTTGATTATAATAAAATATTTAATAATACTACATAATAATGTAATTAATAATACAATAATTATTTATATTTATTCCCATTAATTTTTTAATGTCTAAATTTTATGTTTTTAAGAAATAATATGTGTGAAATGAAATTTTTATTTTCCATATTATATTTACTAATTTTTTTATTTAAATTGTTTTTATATATTCAGTTAGTTTGTATAATTTCATTTAAAATGTATTAATATTATATAAGTTATATGATTTATAAGTCACCAATATGAAATATAATAATTCTTTAGGTAGGTGGCCTTGAAAGCATATAAATTTTATTGTATAAATATAAAATTATTGAAATTTGAGACAGTTACTAAAATTATAGTAATTAATGGGAAATAAAAATAATTTTAAAAATTAAATTATTTAAAAGTAATTTCAATAGAATAAATATTGTTGTTTTAAAACAATACATTTTTATTTATACTTTTTTGATATCCCTTTTATTTTCAATTATTTTTTATATGTATAGTCATTGTTCAAATTTTCATTTAATTTTATTTATACTATATATTATGTGCAAAAAAAATTTAATATGTAAATATTGTGTTTTTAATCTATAATGTTTCTATCATACAAATTAATTTTGGTTTGTTATAGTTACAAATTCATTGCATTCTCAACTATGTTTAAGAATTTTTGTTATGTTTTATGTTTTAAATAGATTATATTTATAGTTTATCTTTTTAAATTTTTTAATGTTACCTACATGAAATTTATTAAAATTTACTGTGTTTCTTGTAGTTGACATTGAATCCATTAATAATTGAAACTATAATTAAAATATAAAAAATGTAGAAATAGGGATAACATATAAAAAATGGAAATTAATGAAAATTTCATTAATATAATAAAAATAATAATCAACATAATAGAAAAAATTAATGTTTCAAAATCATTATGTTAATTGATAAACTATAGATAAATTAGTATATTCAATTTCAATGATGAGGTCAGATCCAAAAATCTGGTGTGTTAATAGGATTCCTGTATCGATATCACTATCCTTGGTACTATGGTTGATTGTAATGAACATGAGTGGGGTCTTTCTTAGGTTTTAGAACCATAATTTCTTATTCTCTCTATGAGAATCATTGGGATGAGGTATCATCAGGATGTCCTAGTGTGCTAATTATACTTCTCCGTCTCCATAAGTGGAATGAAATCCCACCTTCAGAGGAGGGAATAATACTTCCTATGAAGGTTAGATAAAAAAAGATGGAGGTATTAGAAATAACTACTAATATAATATCTGATTTGTTATACCTAATGAAAATTATGGATATGATGATAGTTTAATTGGATCCCCCTCTTACTAGTGCATAGTTGCAATCAGATGAGGATTAACTGCAATATGTAGAACTCATCCTTTGGGATATGTGAGTCCTCATGTATAGTGTTATGTGGTCTATTTCATCACCATAATGACTCCTCAACATCAAGTGTTATTATAAGAGGATGCTGACAAGGAACCTCAAATATCGCTACAAGAACATCATCTATGAAAGCTGGATGATCAAAGATACAATCATGTAAGAAAATATATGGTGGCATCATATGCTACTCTATAGCATGGTATACTACCAGTATAAAAACCCCATACTCCTCTTGCCCATACATGTGGATAATATGTTATAGTTGAGTAGGTAGTAATGGGATTTAAAGTGAAGAAAAATGCACAAAAAATATAATGTTATTTAATTATGAGATCTAGAGACACTTTCCCATGAGGTGTATGATATGTGATAGAATTAATTTCATAAAATAGATCACACTCGAGAAACTTTTTCAGATGGGATATCATCTAATATGTTCCCTCGATACAAAAAAAGAACATCATACCTAGAGGTTAAGAAGCTATACTTGTCATTGGCACCAATAGACATCCTTCCACCACATCAACTTTAGGGAATGAAGTGGTATAAACTGTCTAGGTGGAAATGGAATATGTTGAACATATTCATATTAATATATGACCCTGTCAGGATATATCCACTCAACAATATTAAAGTTAATGTAAGGTACAACAATGGTGGAATTATGAAGACCATCAATTTAGAATGTAGTAAGATGGTATAATAGATCCATGTATAGAAGCCATGAAACCAAAAATAACATCTCACATTTGTAAAAATATTTTGTTACTAATTTCCAAAAATGATAATTTTAAAAAATTTATTACTCAATAGGGGACTGTATAAAAATATATCGGGTGGTGGTAGACTACAAAAAAATAGATGGAATGAACCCAAATTGTGTCTTGGAGTCTCAATGAACTTTTTTTCCTTACTCTAACTATAATTCACAATAATTAATGTAACAAATAGTAATAAATAGTGTGTAATAACTCATATTATAATTCGAAAACAAAAAATATGAGCTATCGTACCTACATCCACATCGATAATAACACAAAAATTATATATGAATCACCATTAAAGAATCTAATATGAGTGGGTAAACTCTAATTCTCACATAATAATTATTATGACACATCCAGGTAGTTCACTATGATCTTCTCATCATTTATTCTATAATTAGTTGTACCTTAATGATAATAATGAAAAAGAAAAGTCACATCTCCCAACCCAATCAATGTCCTCCAGTGGAACCAAAGACATCATGAAAACATGTATAAAAGAGTAATCTATTCACAATTCCCCTCTAATAGGCCACATCATACATGCATGAGAATGACACATGGCAGTGTACTTATCTGCATTAATGGTTAAATATGTGAACTAAATATCCATCCATCTCATAGATAGATGACGCCCATACATAGAAATATCATCCCCTAAAATGTTGATACCAAGAAATCATTGTACGCTCTTAGTATAGACTCTATAGTGGGTTCTTATAACTATAAAACCCAGTATTGGAAGACTGAGTAGAACTGCCACATCCTCAATAGTGATGTTCATCTCTCCCTCAGGAAACTGGAATGTGTGAGTCTCAGGTCTCCATATCTCAGTGAGGCTTGTATGAAACTTATGATAAATGAATGTATAATCATATACAATGACACCATATAATCTATCTTGACATAGGTATTGTATAATAATACTTAGAGATATAATTTTATGGTTATAGAGTGCTCTATGAACCATGAACTATCGAACCACATGGACAACATTAACATCATGTGAAACATGTCTATAATTTTTTATGAGTAGTGTAGTATCCTACATATCTATGTATAAAAATAAAATAAATAATATGTAAGAGTTTAATATAAATATTATTTAGTAGTCAACAGAATGTAATAGATCACAGAACATAGTATATAATATTACTATTCCAATTTTTATGATTTTTTCCCTTCCAAAAGAAAACATAATTTCTTCATGTTTCTAAAATAATAATATTATTTAAATAGTTTATGACAACTTTCATTTTCTTCTGATGCATTGTAAATTTTATATACTTCCATTGTAAATACCCGTAAAATTCAAGGAATTGTTTTTCTTAATTTTCTTTGGGATTTTACAAGAATTTAGTTTCTGACGGCACTTGATTCCAAGGCCCAGTGTGCCCGGAATTTATATCTGAAGTTTAGCTCGGGTACATTCATTGAACGAATGGGTGGGAATTTCTAACTTTTGAACCGATAATCGGAATCGAATTCCGAGAGCACCGATGGAATCGCAGTGCTGGTATTTGCTTAGAAACGCCTTTTCTGGTGTTGCGTTTGCTCGGGAGGAATTGTTAAAATTTAGGGAATTAAATGTTATGTAAAATAAATTGTGTGAAAATTTAATTTATCCTTGGTAGTTAAATTTTCTCATGGGAAGTTGTTGGTGGGCCCACAACCACCCAAATTCCCATGTGAGGTTATAAGGACGGTGGGGCCCACATGAGCCCCCATATTCTAATATTCCCTAACTCCTATAATCTCCCTCTTAAGTGTGTAACCCTTAAAACCTCCCATTTAATTTGTGACCTTCCCTCTCCCCACATTTATTCAATTCCAACTCTTTATTTTAATTAAGTGAGTTGTGTATTTGAAATTTGTAATTTTTAAAGGCATGAATTAAGATAATAAAATGATAGGGATCTTATTTTATTATGTTGGCTTGTGGTGTAAGGGGATTGGGGAGAATGAAACTCTATGTCTTGAAGTTCATCTTCTTCCTCGTCAAAGAACGCGAAGAACTCCGAACCATCGACGAAGAACTTCGTCACCTCAAAGGGGAGTTCATCATACCGTCTTCTTCCCTCTCCGCAGCTGGTGAGAGACGCCATCCTCAGAGATCGATGACGCGATGCCGTGTACCGCGACGCCGACGACTCTCTTCTCCATCATGCCGACGACACTTACAGAGTCTTCTTCCGCGAAGATATTTTCTACGACGAACCTTCATTCATCTCGTTATCAAGGTAGGGGTGTATTTTTATTTGAACAACTCTGATTCTTCCTTCCTTTGTTTATCTTGACCCGATTTCTACCAAACTAAAGTGGAAGGACCGGGCCAAAAGAACACGGCTCGATCCCTCTGCTGTTTTTGTGAATGTTTGGTGGGATCTTCGTGTTCTTCATGGGTGACGAACACCGGAATGTTGCTAGTTCGTTGTGTGACGCAACGATCCAAATTGAAGATCAAACATCATGATGTCCTATCGATGGTGCGACGATGTTAGCGGGTGACGGATCAAACCGAAATGGGAGAGACCGTCCCTTGACCATTCTTTGAGCGGGTGAATCAAATCTAGATTTTGGACCCGATCGGAGGCCCAAAAACACCCGAGACGATTACAGGACAATGGGGAAACTTAGTGTCCGAATTTTCGTGATGAGCAAACCGTTAGAACGAAGAACGCACAGCACGGGAGGCGCGCTGGCCGGAGGCGTCGATTCTGGAAAATTCCAGAATACACGGCGTGTTCAACGGACGAAGACGCCCTGTATTGTTGGTGTAATTCGTCTGGATTTTTGGGGTTATACAAGTAACCCACGACATGTGACCCCGGACACATGGCGTGTAATCTCTACGCAGAATAGCAGAAGTAGCTTCACAGGACTCGGCGTGTAATCCGGGGATACACGGACATGGATTTGAGTACACCGGTATGTACTTCACCACACGATCTGGCATGGCCAGCATACACGGAGCCGACCTAGATGTTTGGCCATGGCATGTAACCATACCACATGCCGTGTACTTAATTTTTACATGAACAGCCCATCGACACGGGCTGTGGAACACAGACAATACCCGTGGACAGAAGACACGGCGTGTAACCATACCACACGCCGTGTACTTACTTGTTACACGACCAGCCCTGCGACATGGTCTGTAACACTTGCGTAGTACCCGATGTCAGATGACACGGCATGTATCATATATCTACATGCCGTTTACTTTTGGAAAATGTTTTGGTCGTCTTGTTCTCGGTGACTTGGGCATGTTTTTCTTGGTTTTCCCCTAAAAAGTGGGACGAAACGTTGGGTTACATCATCCCTGGACTTCGTGACGGTTGATGTGTCCATCCCTTGACTCGAGGAGAGGATACTCCCGAAACGAGCTTGTTGTGTGTGGGAACCCTAGAGCTGGCTGTGACTGCGATGACAATGACTATTTAGAAATCCTTCGTGGATTCAACGACGACGACTACAACACTCAGCGATCCTATGTGGATCAGTGCTACCGATCCTATGTGGGTCCGATCCTGTGTGGGTCAGCACTCAGCGGTTCTGTGTGAGCCAGCGCCTACAGATCCTGTGTGGGTTCGATCCTATGTGGGTCTTTACGGGGGTTAGTTACCTATCGATCATGTGTGGGTTAGATGTTTTTTGAGTCATTGAAGGGGTTACTAACTATCGATCCTTTGTGGGTCTTGTGGCTTAGATTAATCAGTGGATATACCTGATCATCTATATCGTCATATGAAGAAGTATACCTGTGTGAGATGAATAATGTTTTGCTTTCTTTGTGGATTGTTTTGTGCTATCCTGTGTGGATTTTTTTTTCTTTCCTGTGTGTACTGGGTTTTGTTTTCTTGTGTGGACTGGGTTTTACTTGGGCTCGGAGGTTGGAGCGGACTGGAATTGATGAATTAGGTATATGTATGGGCATATACCTTACTAGTGTCGGATGTTACTTCGTGATTGTATCATTCCTTTATGGATTGTCCTTTTTGGATTCTGGGAGACCTTCGGGGGTCTCGGGGTCCCTACTGAGTATCTTATACACACCCCTGCATGGGCTATGCCTGCATTACGTTGTGTTGGTTGCAGACGATGGACAACGCTGATCGTGATTGAGGCTTGCGGAGTAGGACAATACATGGAGGTGGACCACTGGGCATGACGTACTCGGAGCGAACAGCTGGACCCTAGGTGCTGTGGAGGCCATCTGTACTCACCCTTCAGGTGGGACTTCCAGTGTATGGCTCGACGTTGTGGCTTTACATTCTGTTGCTATTTTCCCTTTCGAGTTTTACTTTAACTTTAGTTGGGTTTGTATTCTGGCCCACTTACTTTTTCCACACTTACTGTTGTACCATGTTTTTACTTAGTGTTTACTTCTACTTCTTGCTTTCTCTGTGGTTTTTGTTTACTTTATAAAGGAAATTCCTTCCCTTTTTACTGGGAATTATGACTTGGTGCTAGTCTCCAACCCCTGGCCTATGGAAGGCGGGCTTGGGGTAGTCACGGAACGGGCCCCGAGGACGGGTCATGAAAAATTGGTATCAGAAGAGATCGGATTTACCACAGAACTAAGGACTCTGATCTTTTTCTATGTGAAGCAATAGTGTTATGATTATTGAGTGTGGTTATTAGTCCAGGGAGTCCAGTGTTGGTGCCGCGGCCAACGTATCCATACACCAGGACCCTAACTTCTTATTTCCGACTTAGTGCACGAAAACATTGATTGCATGTGTGTTTCATGTTTTCTTTGTGATTACTTTGTGTCATCTCACCCTGTATATTGTTCTGACCGTGGCACACCTATCTATTTTTAGGATGGGCCCATGATGGCAGCTAGCTAGGCTTCTGAGTGTTTCGCGTGATGACAGCCCACCGAGCGACGAGGCCTCGGTGTAGGGCCCTTCGACAGCAGAGGCACCGGTGGTACCTCTACCGGCTGAGCCACCGATGCTTCCAGCCCCAGCCGCTGACGGTGCACGTCGCCTTAGTGTACTGCTTGAGTTCCAGCACCAGCAACCGCCTAGGTTCCGTGGGGAGACGAACCCCCAGGCATCCGAGGACTGGCTGGAGGCAGTGGTACGAGTTTTCTGGTTAGTGAGGACACCAGCAGACCTCATGGTGATCCTCGCAGCGAGCCTCCTGCACGCGGCAGCAGGCATATGGTGGAGCTTGATGATCCAGGTGCACGATTAGGCATCTCTTCTTTGGACACACTTTGAGAGCCTCTTCCGCTCGGAGTTCTTCCCAGCCACCCTCTGTGCGGTGCACATCCAGGAGCGTCTTCAGCTGCGACAGGGCAGCTTGTCAGTCACCCAGTACTCGGCGATATTTACCGATCTCTCGCGCTACTCGACAGACAAGTTATGGGACCCATTCTTCTGGGCCTGGACCTTTGATCAGGGATTGAGGCATGAGATCAGGGCATCTTTGATCTCCCTCAGCATTCTGACCCAGGTAGGAGTACTGGATCGAGCCCTTTTGATTGAGAGCTTTCTTTCTGATCCTTCTTCACCAGCGAGACCTACCGCAGGGCGGCAGGTAGCAGAGTCTTCTGCAGCAGGTATTCGACGAATGACTCATGGTTCCAGGCAGACCAGCCCCTCAGGCAGACGACCTCAGGTCACTGGCTCAGCTGTGCGGGGCACACAGCGCGGGCCCAGTCTTTCGAGAGGTAGGCACTGCTACTCATGCGGTGGGCAGGGCCACATGGCTCTTGACTGCCCAACCCGCCACGCCGAGGAGTAGCAGACGGTTGAGGGGCAACCCAGGCAGAGGCAGAGGGTCAACCATGGCGGTCCGCAGGGAGCAGGCGGACGAGGCAGAGGAGCTGGCCAAGAAGCAGGTGGTGGGCGACGCTTTGAGGCACTACCACCACCACCACCAGGAGGTCCACCCCGACCACAGGGAGCTGGCGGGAAGAGACAGGAACAGCTCCAGGCAGCGGAGGCCTACGACCACGGCGAACCTGAGATGATTCGAGGTACTATATGTGTCTATTCCACCCTTGCTGCAGTTTTTATAGACACAAAAGTGAGACACTCTTTCATAGCCGTTTCCCTTGTTCGGAGCTCGGAGATTCCGACAGAGCCGTTGGCTCGATCCTTATGGCTAGAGACTCCTATGGGACCAGACTCGACGATTACGCACTAGTGCTGGCAGTGTGAGCTTAATGTAAGAGGCGAGAGCTTCGTCTGTGATCTTCTTGTAGCGGAGTCGAAGCCTTACGACTTCATCTTGGGCATGGATTGGTTTTCTCCAGTCCATGCACAGATTGACTATATTAGGCGTAAGCTGTGATGTGTACGCACCGACGGGATCAGGTTCACCTTCACCAGCGAGAAAGGAGCCTTCGCATCACAGGATGGACTTCCGCAGAGGAGAGTAAAGCCCATCACTCATAGGATGGCTAGCCTCATCCTTGGAGCATTTGACGTACGGAGTACTGGTTTTCCTGCAGTGGTGGATCAGTATGAGGACGTTTTCCCCGACGACGTCCCAGGGCTACCTCCTCACAGAGAGGTAGACTTTTATATTGACCTGTACCCTGGGACAACCCCGATATCGACTCCAGCGTATCAGATGGCCCCTGCTGAGCTTCTAGAGCTACTGGTACAGTTGGAGGACTTGTAGGGAAAGGGGTTCATCCAACCCAGTGTTTCACCCTGGGCTTCCCCGATTATGTTCGCCAAGAAGGCGGACGGAAGCTTGCGACTTTGTGTCAACTATCATCGCCTGAACTAGGTGACAGTAAGGAACAGGTATCCGCTACCGAGGATTGATGACCTGTTCAATCAGCTCAAGGGATCATGGTGGTTCTCGAAGATAGACCTCAGATCAGGCTATCATCAGCTCAGAGTTCGAGATGAGGACATGCAGAAGACGGCCTTCAGGTGTCGGTATGGCCACTATGAGTTCTTGGATATGCCATTCGGCGTAACCAATGATCTAGCAGTGTTCATGGCCCTCATGAACAGGATCTTTCAGACATACCTCGATCGATTTGTCATGGTCTTCATCGACGACATTTTGATTTACTCGACGACTGAGGAGGAGCATGCCTACCACTTGCAGGTTGTACTAGACACACTCCGAGAGAACCAGATTTATGGTAAGCTCTAGAAGTTTCTTCTCTGGATACGCGAGATCCACTTCTTGGGGCATGTCATCTCTAAGGCAGGAGTTGCGGTGGATCCTGCGAAGATCGAGGTAGTGTTGGCTTGGGAGCCACCCAGGAGTGTGACTGAGGTGCAGAGTTTCTTGGGTCTAGCTGGATACTACCGGAGATTTGTGCCAGACTTCTCTAGAGTTTCGGCACCACTCTCGTCTTTGACGAAGAAGGGGAAAACCTTTGTGTGGTTAGACAGATGTTAGCAGAGTTTCCAAGAGCTGAGACAGAGATTGACCAGCGCCCCTATCTTGAGGTTGCCTGAGGAGGGAGTAGGGTACGTAGTCTACTATGATGCATCAGGGACCAGAATCGGATGTGTCCTGATGCTGGAGCGGGCAGTGATCGAATATGGATCACGTCAGTTGAGGTCTCATGAGTAGAACTACGCTACCCATGGCCTGGAGTTAGCAGCAGTGGTCTTCGCTCTGAAGACATGGCGACACTACCTGATGGGCGAGCGCTTTACAGTCTTTTCTGACCATCAGAGTCTCAGGTACATCTTCTCTCAGAAGGACCTGAATCTGAGACAACGAAAATGTCTCGATTTCCTCCAGGACTATGACTTTGAGATAGTCTATACTCCTGGGAAGGTGAACGTGGTAGCCGATTCTCTCAGCAGGAGGACGAGTATTCAGTTACTTGAGGAGGCGACAGAGCAGCTAGCCGCTTTACAGATATCCTTCGTGGATAGAGATAGGCCAGCCTTCCTTCAGTCTCTCACAGTCACCCCTCCACTACTACAGCGGGTCAGAGAGGCACAGCGTGGGGATGCTAACTGTGATACGCACCATGCACAGATATCTTCAGGACATGCATCTGATGATTTCTCCTTTGGAGCAGAGCACGACGTCCTTTTCAGAGGACGTACCATGTTACCAGTTTCTTTACAAAAGGAGGTGATTAGAGAGTTTCATACTTATCTTTTGGCGGTATATCCTGGAGTGGCGAAGATGTACCAGGATCTCAGACGACAGCACTAGTGGCCGGGCATGATGAAGGTTGTGGCAGAATTCGTTTCTCGATGCCTCACCTGCCATCAGGTGAAGACAGAGCACCAGGTACCAGCAGGCTTGGTACAACCCTTGGAGGTACCGGAGTGGAATTGGGACGGGATATCTATGGACATCATGATTGGACTTCCATGCACTTCCAGAAGTCATGACTCCATTTGGGTAATTGTCGACCGACTCACCAAGTCGGCACAATTCTTACCCATCAGATAACAGGGCTTAGTGGAGAGCTTGGGAAGTCTCTACATTCAAGAGATTGTACGGCTTCACGGTGTTCCATCATCTATCGTCTCCGATCGAGATGCCCGCTTTACTTCCCGGCTTTGGAAGGGGTTGCAGGAGGTATTTGGGATGCAGCTGCGTCTGAGAACCGCCTTTCACCCTCAGACAGATGGTCAGAAGGAGGGGACCATACAGACTCTCAAGGACATGCTCCGCAAATGTTTCCACGACTTTGATCACATTTGGGAGGACCACTTACCCTTGGTGGAGTTTGCATACAACAACAGCTACCACTCCACAATTGGGATGGCACCATACAAGTGGTTGTATAGCCGACCTTGCAGATCTCCTTTGTGCTGGACAGACCCTGGGGAGTCAGCACTTGTGGGACCGAAGATGGTCCAGGCCATGACAGAGAAGGTCCAGATCATCCAGGAGCAGATGAGGACAGGTTAGAGCCGGTAGAAGTCTTATGCTGACAGGAGGCGGAGGCCACTGGAGTTCGAGGATGGCGACCACGTCTTCTTGCGGGTCTCACCTCGGCGTGGATTATAGAGATTTGGCCGAGGCAGAATGTTGTCTCCACACATCATCGGACCGTTCCAGGTCCTCAGCAGGATTGGCAAGGCGGCTTATCCCCTGGCTCTACCACCTCAGTTGCACCCAGTGCACGACGTCTTCCACGTATCTCAGCTGAGGAGATTCGTGCACGACCCGACACATATCATTGACCATGGGGATCTGGACATTGATGATGGGGCGCCTTTTACGGAGGTCCTAGTGGAGATTGAGGATCGGCAGGAGCGAGTCCTACGTGGATGGACGATTCCTCTAGCGCGCATCAGATGGCAGCACGGGAATCTCCAAGAGAGCACTTGGGAGAGGGAGGCTCAGATGCGTGTTCAGTACCCACTTTTGTTTCCCTAGTTTTTGATTTATATTTACAGGGATGTAAATCCCTCAGGTCGGAGTAATGTAAAGACCCGTAAAATTCAAGTAATTTTTTTCTTAATTTTCTTTGGGATTTTACAAGAACGCAGTTTATGACGACACTTGATTCTGAGGCCTGGTGTGCCCGGAATTTCGATCCAAAGTTTAGCTCGGGTACGTTCAGTGAACGAACGAGCGGGAATTTCTATCTTTTGAACCCGTACTCGGATTCGAATTCCGAGAGCACCGATGGAATCGCAGCGCCGGTATTTTCTTAGAAACTCCTTTTCTGGTGTTGCGTTTTCTCGGGAGTAATTGTTAAAATTTAGGGAATTAAATGTTAGGTAAAATGAAATGTGTGCAAATTTATTTTATCCTTGGTAGTTAAATTCTCTCATGGGAAGTTGTTGGTGGGCCCACAACCACCCAACTTCCCATGTGAGGTTATGAGGGAAGTGGGGCCCACACGATCCCCCATGTTCTCATATTCCCTAACTCTTCTAATCTCCCTCTTAAGTGTGTAACCCTTAAAACTTCCCATTTAATTTGTGACCTTCCCACTCCCCACATTGATTCAATGCCAACTCTTTAATTTAATTAAGTGAGTTGTGTATTTGAAATTTGTAATTTTTAAAGGCATGACTTAAGATAATAAAATGAGAGGGATCTTATTTTATTAGGTTGGCTTGTGGTGTAAGGGGATTGGGGAGAAGGAAACTCTAAGCCTTAAAGTTCATCTTTTTCCTCATCGTAGAACACGAATAACGTTGAACCTTCGATGAAGAACTTTGTCACCTCAAAGGGGATTTCATCATACCGTCTTCTTCCCTCTCCGAAGCCGGTGAGAGACGTCATCCTCAAAGATCGACGACACGACGCCATGTACCGCGACGCTGACGAATCTCTTCTTCGTTACGCCGATGATGGTTACGGAGTCTTCTTCCGCGACGATCTTTTCCGCGACGAACGTTCGTTCTTCTCGTTATCAAGGTAGGGGTGTGTTTTAATTTTAGCAATACTGATTCTTCCTTCCTTTGTTTATCTTGACCTGCTTTCTACCAAACTAACGTGGATGGAGCGGGCCAAACGAACACAACCCGATCACTCCACCATTTTTGTGAAATTTTGGTGGGATCTTCGTGTTCTTCATGGGTGACGAACACCGGAATGTTTCTAGTTCGTTGTGTGACGCAACGATCCCAATTGAAGATCCAACATCATAATGTCCGAGCGATGGTGCGACGACATTCGCGGACGACTGATCAAACCGGAATGGGAGAGACCGCCCCTTGACCGTTCTTCGAGCGGGTGAATCAAATCGAGATTTCAGAGCCGATCGGAGGCCGGAAAACACCAGAGACGATTACGGGACATCAGAGCAATATAGTGTCCGATGTTTCGTGATGAGTGGACCGTTAGAATGAAGAATGGACAGCACGGGAGGTGCGCTGGCCGGAGGCGTCGATTCTGGAAAATTCCTGAATACACGGCGTGTTTAACTGACGAACACGCCGTGTAGTGTGGGTGTACTGCGGCTGGTTTATTGGGTTTAGACAAGTAACACACGGCGTGTGACCCCAGCCACACGGCGTGTAATATCTACACAAAATAGCAGAAGCATCTTCGCGGGACTCGTCATGTAATCCGAGGATAAACAGAAATGGATTTGAGTACACGGGTATGTACTCCACCACACGATCAGGAATGGCCAGCATACACGGACCGGACCTAGATGTTTGGAAATGGCGTGTAACCATACTACACGTCGTGTACTTACGTTTTACACGAACAGCCCATCGACACGGGCTGTGGAACACGGACAATACCCGTGGACAGAAGACACAACGTGTAACCATACCACACACCGTGTACTTACTTTTTACATGACCAGCACCGCGATATGGGCCGTAACACTTGGGAATTACCCAGTATCAGATGACACGGCGTGTATCATATATGTATACACCGTGTAATTTTAGAAAATGGTTTGGTCTTCTTGTTATCGGTGACATGGGAACGTTTTTCTTGGTTTTCCCCTAAGACGTGGGATGAAACGTTGGATTACATCATCACTGGACTTCGTTATGGTTGATGTGTCCATCCCTTGACTCATGGAATGGATCCTCCCGAAACGAGATTGTTGTGTGCGGGAACCCTAGAGCTGGCTGCGACTGCGACGACGACGACTGTTCAGAAATCCTTTGTGGATTCAACGACGACTACTACAGCACTTAGCGATCCTACGTGGATCAGTGCTACCGATCTTGTGTGGGTCCGATCCTGTGTGGTTCAGCGCTCAGTGGTTATGTGTGAGCCAGTGCCTACAGATCCTGTGTGAGTCTGATCCTGTGTGGGTCTTTGTGGGGGTTAGTTATCTATCGATCCTGTGTGGGTCAGATCCTTTATGGGTCATTGTGGGGGTTAGTACCTATCGATCCTTTGTGGGTCCAACGGCTTAGATGAATTAGTTGATATACCTGATCATCTCTATCGTCATACGAAGAAGTATACCTGTGTGAGCTGAATCATGTTTTGCTTTCCTTTGTGGATTGTGTTGTGCTATCCTGTGTGGATTTCGTTTTTCTTTCCTGTGTGGACTGGGTTGTGTTTTCCTGTGTGGACTGGGTTTTACTTGGGCTCGGAGGTTGGAGTGGACTGGAATCGATGACTTAGGTATATGTATGGGCATATACCTAAGCAGTGTCGGATGTTACTTAGTGATTGTATCTTTCCTTTATGAATTATCCTTCGTGGATTCTGGGAGACCTTCGGGGGTCTCGGGGTCCCTACTGAGTAACTTATACTCACCCCTGCACCGGCTATGCCTGCACTACGTTGTGTTGGTTGCAGACGACGGACATCGCTGATCGTGGTTGTGGCTTGCGGAGTAGGACGGTACTTGGAGGTGGACCACTGGGCGGGACGTACTCGGAGCGAACGGCTAGACCCTAGGAGCTGTGGAGGCCATCTGTACTCACCCTTCAGGTGGGACATCCATTGGATGGCTCGACGTTACGATATTACTTTTTGTTGCTATTTTCCCTTTCGAGTTGTACTTTACCTTCAGTTGGGTTTGTATTCTGGCCCACTTACTTTTTCCGCACTTACTGTTGTACCTAGTTTTTACTTACTGTTTACTTCTACTGCTTTCTTGCTCTGTGGTGTTTTTTTACTTTACAAAGAAAATGCCTTCCCTTTTTACCGAGAATTACACTTTGGTGCTAGTCGCCAACCCTAGCCTTTGGAAGGCCGGCTTAGGGTAGTCATGGAACGGGCCCCAAGGATGGGTCGTGACATCCATGATTTTCCTTTTATGAATCTTTTATCGAATTCTAAGATAATCATCCATTTTGATTTGTCATTCCTTTTAATCAGATATATCTCCCATAATCATGTGATATACCATGAATATAATATATCCCTTTATGAATTGTTGTTATATTTTCCCATACTGGTCTTTTGGCCTCACTCCTACTGTTTTCCAATATCCTTTAGAATTTATATGTTATATTACAAGTAGAGGAAAGTTATATATAGTGATTTTTGTGGAATTTTTTGATCTAATATAGTGTAATGAGATGTTTTATATAATTTATCTTCAATGAAATAAAAACATTATATTCTTGGATTTGATATTATTTGTGAGATATATGTTTTATTTATTGAAATGAAATTTGATTTATGAATGTTTTGATTTTGTGTGATTTATGTAAATTGTTGGATAATTTATTAAATGTATAATATTTTATAATAAATATATTCAAAATTATAATATATTTTTAAAAAACATTGGATTTTATATTAAAACCATATAAATGATAATATGAGTATCACATTGGTGGAAATAAATCATCATGGTTTATTGTTTGAACTTGATTTATAAATTTTAAGGAATCATTTCCTATTAGGAACTTATCTCTAACCTATTTTTCCTTACAAACATTTTCATTTTTTTTTAGGCCAGTCCATCTCATTCTGAATCCTATTGGACTTCAGTCTCCCATATGGTCACAACTTATTGACTTCAGGTATCAATGTCAGCTAGTCTTCGGGGGTTGGGAAATATAAAAACACCACATATCGGAATACATGGTGCAATATAGAAGTTAACAGTAGTTCCTATCCAACAAAGTGGGTCAATATATATTCTCAAGAGATTTCCACATAGTTGCATACCATAATTTTTTATGTTCAAGAATACTAAAATTCCAATAAGTTTTCACATCAATAATTCCTTGCATCAATTAATACCAAAATTACTCAACTGCTACTACATGTGACAGGGTCCAAACACTCTTTCACTTCCCATCAATTTTCATCACAATTTAAAAGTATCACATTATATGTGGAAGCTTATTTAATATTCATTTTTATCTATCATTAAATGTTTCATATGTACCTCAACCCCTATTGAATCACATTAGTAGTCTATTTTCCTCTTACTATGAATTAATTTACACAATCATTTAATATCTCATGAAGTAGGAAAAAATTAGTTACATGTGAATCCCCTATAAGATTCTATTGAATAACTCCATAATGATTATGGCCTTCTATCTATACCTCTTCCCCTATAATATTCTAAATTTCATTTCTCTTTTGGATTATTCATTATGTAATCATATAATTATTTATTATCCCTATACATTACTTCAAGTTATAACATAATTATTCATTGATTTGGCTGAAATACTATAATCATGTAAAAATGTTACTCGAAAATTAATTTTTTCATTAGGTTGACATGGTAAAAAAATAATGATATTGTATTCCTAGATTTACGATATCCATTTTTATTTCTTCAACAGGAAGGTCTTTCTCCCATTTTTAAAAATTTATCTGATGTTGTATCGATGATTTTCATTCAGGGATCTCTATATGACATGATTTCAATTAATTGTCTCATTTATTTCTCAATGATGATCAGATAGCAATCATGCACCCTAAGTTTTGGTTAAATTTTTGTTAATACATGATAAATTAAAATTCCATGATTTATAATAATAATTCTTTATAAAGGATATTTCATGTGAGATAGGTGAAATATTACAATCATTGGATGAAATAATTATAAATACACAAGTTTACATTCAATATAGTTTAGTTTTGTCAATTTTTATATTTTTTTCAGAAAAAATCATAGAAATACAAGAAATGAATGCCTAAAACAACCAAAGAAATTTGGAATGATATGGTTAAAGTTGGTTTTCATGGGAAACTTGTTTGTTCTTATCTAGGTGGGAGATAAGTATTTTTTGTTTTGGTTTGTATTGAAATTTCATAAACAGTTGATATGAGTCATCCCAATCATAATTCACATTGATAGTTTCCTTTGGTTTACCCATCCATAAAATTCAATATGAAATAAAAAAAATTATCCACGCTTGAAAAAGGGATATGAGAAAATATTTTTTGGTCCTGATCATCTCAATAATAATAAATATAAAAAAATTAGTATCCATTGATAAATGATCTTTTGTTAGGTTTGGATGCACATAAGTAAGTGAAGAAGAAATCCAATAAAATTCTCCAACATATAAGAGAATTATTTGAAATTGACCTCGAGAGAAATCTAAAATGACCCCCATATTGTTAAAAATATATGTTTTATTTTGATCAATTTATATCTTGAACAATATATCTACAGTTTTTATCAATATGAAATATTTTTCATATAATTTTCATAGAAAATTTTATAGTAAATTCTCTAAAAATGTCTAATGTTTTTTCTAGATCCCCAAATATATCCCTTATAAATCAAGGAAACTCAGTTATAAATGTAAAAATAATTTATTCCAATCGAGGAAAACATGTCATTGATTCCAACCAATATGTGAAGAGTGGTGGATGATATATTTTTTGTTGAGGTTGATGAAAACTACTTCATTTCTAGAAACCCACTTACCATATTTGATAAATCCAACATCATCATCACTAATTCCCATGCATGTTTTATCACTAGATGATTCCTCATCATGAAAATTCTCTTACAACATATTTCAGTAATATTTTTGGTGGTCTTTTTCATGATGATCGGGAATAGTAGTGTATTTTTGTCTTGTACATTCTTTTATTACTCATCATTTTTTCTTGAATGAGAAAACCACCACATATAACTCCATCCAGGAATTATTAAAGGATATGTTAAATAATTTTGTTGCATAGACCAAATTTTCATCGTTCTCCAATGGAAAATCTAGATTCCATAGCCTATCCAAGAATTTAAAATTTATATAGATAATTTTCCAGTTCTTTTGTTAAGGTATCATATTTAAATGACCACGAATTCATTCATAATGATCTATTACTGTAACACAATCATATGTCCAGAAATATTTTAATGCATCTATACTATATGAATCTCGTTTATAGGTTTGAATAAATTTTCTATTGTACTAGACAAAGGTATACTTGATTGTCTATGTGAAAAATGATTTCAAACCATGATTCTGATCATTTAAATAATATTGAAAATGAGGTATAAACATATAGTACTTACAATATAACCATTACATTATCAAAATTTGATAATTTTTTATTATATCCTCAATGATGAAACCATTGTATTGTTCTCAAAAAAATTATATTCATAAAGGTATGTTATGTAGTTTATAATGAGAATGATAAATATCTAAATAATATCCCTATGGAGTGTCAAAGTATGTGTTTATTAAGGCATGTAGCCTTAAACAAGGTGATGATTGAGTCAAATAACAATGCAATATTTTCATGGTTATTACCCCTATATACAATTGTTCCAAATCCATATCCAACTATCTTATTTATAAATAGAATTATGTTCATAAATAACAACAATATCATAACATTAGTGGAATTTCATAATGTTTTATAATATCCCTGATGATGAAACTAATGTTCTGTAGTCCACATTCAAATATTTCTAAAGGAATGATCTATTTTTTATAAATAGAATGTAAATCATATAAATATTATCACATGGGATTTTCATACACTGTGTGTAGAATGATATGTTTTCAGGCACCATGTGCAAATCAATTCAAATCCTAATGAACCATTTTTTTAGTTATTTCCCCAATATACAACTCTTCGAGATCCAAATACATATGATGTATCTATAAAGGAATTTTATTTCTAAAATAACCAAAAAACATTAACATTACCTATATTTTAGAAAGTATTCTAATATCCTCAACGATGACAATGATATTTCATAATGAAAATTTATATATTACATAAGGTATACATCATCTAATGAAAAACCTATGGGATTGAAAAATCTAGTGTAGAGTTAGGTATTTTTGTCTTGAAGTTAACCTTATTTGATTTTATGATATTCCTATGTTAATTTGATCTTAATAAATAGAAAATAGTTTTATAATCCTCAGCTAATCCTTTGTAAATAACTACTTAATCACTAATTTTTCATTAGCTAAGCAGAATTTTATTCTAACCGATTCATCCATTAATAATTCATTAATCATTCCATAATCACTCTTTAATCATTAGATTGTCATTCAATATTTCTTACTTAATCATTAATTAATCAATATATACCTATTAGTTATCCTTTACATAATCCTATGTAAATTGTACCATAATTATTTATTAATGATTCATTAATAACTCATTAATTAGTCTTTAAGAATTCATTAATAAATAATTATTAAGCCATTATTTTATAGTCAATTAATAGTTATTCATTAAATAATTATTAGTTAATCATTAAATGATAATTATTTTACAATAATTTAATAATATCTTAAACATTTATTAATCAATATTTATTCACATGTTAATCATTAATTAATCACTTTTTAATTATTTATTAAACATTCATTAAGAATTCACTAACAAATAATTATTAAGTAGTTAGTTTATAGTTAATTAATAGTTTATCATTAAGTAATTATTGGTTATACATTAGTTAATAATTAGTTGATCAGATGTTAATTATTACTAATTCATTACATAATCATTAGTTAAAAAATTTTTAATCATAGGTTAATATTTCCTTCATCATTTTTATCACTTGTCAATCATTAGTTAACTAATAGATATTAAATAGTTACCTTATAAATAATTAAAAATTAATTAATAGTTAATCTTTAATTATGTATTAGTTATTCACTAGTTAAATATTATTTCATCATTAATAAATAAGTATTTGATACAACGTTAATCCTATTTTAATCCTACGTTAATAATAATCAAATCATTATTTAGCCTGAATTTAATCCTTAATTAATCATTAGATAATCAATAATTAATCCTTAAATTAGCTATAGTTAATCATTAAATTCCTAATAGTTATCAAATAGTTATTTTAAACATAATTAATAGTTAAGTATTTGTTAATCACTATTTAAATATTTGTTAATCATTATATTCTCATGAGTTTCATATTAGTAAATTGACAGTTAATCACTATTAGATTATTAGTTAATAATTATTTATTCATAATTAAATATTAAGTTAATTAGTTGTAAAATATTCGTTAATCATTCTATAATCAATTTTAAATCATTTTTAATCATTTTTTAATCATTAATTATTTAATAGTTAATTAGTTGTAAATTAATTATTAATCATTATTTATATATTACTCATTCACTATAGAATTATTATTAACTACTTAATAAAAATTAATTACTTATTACTTATTTATAAGATAATTCTATGTTCTTAATGACTACATAATTAATTATCAATTAGTTATTAATTATGTCACTGATATTTAAAAACTATTAAGTCATACTAAATAATAATATTTTTATAATAATTATTTCCTTATAGTATTTATAAATTATATTCAAGATATTCAAAATTAAATAATAATATTTTTCATAATATTATAAACAATTATTTATAAATTATATATATCTATCTCAATAATTAAATATATAAAATAATTTCAACTAACAAAAAATATAAACAACTAAAAAAATAAATAACTTTAAAATAAATGGGAATAGTACTTTTAAATGATACTTCACAATTTTTTCACTCCTTTAAGGCCACTGAAAATGGCACACACAAGAGAGGAATGAATGAGGAAAAAAAAATAGAGAGGGGGGTGATGTTTAGAGAGAAGGAGGACAAAATTGAGTGAAGGGAATTGGGGTGGATTTTATAGATTTGGTGAAATTGTGCAACAACCGAACATGACTTTCATAATTTTTTGGAAAAATATGTATTATTAAAAAATGGCAATTTCATAAAAAAGGTGAAAGATATTTTTTGCAGTAAGGCATTTTCTTTCCATTACATGTTATCCATCCAAGATTATACATTACACACCTTAGTACCTTTTAGATTTATCATAAATGTGTTGAGTTGGTTGATGTTTTCTAATCCTATTTTTTATAAAATTTTAAAATACAAATTACATTATTTTTTTTATTTTATAAATACATATAAAAAAATCATGAAAATTCATTATGAAATTCTACTAAAGTTCAGGAATGTGGAAAATGAAGCTAATTTTGAATCGAGATGTCAATGAAAGGGGAAACATCAAATCCTATATGGAAGTGAGAGAGGAAAAAAGAAGTAGAACGAGGACTAAAGGTTGGGTATGCGAAATGGATAATGGATGAAGATAATGAGATATGTCACCAGAGTAAGTGAAGAAGTTTTCCTCGCTCTTTCAGAGAATCACTGCCATGCAAACCTATCTTGAGAGTGAAGATTGACAAATTTGTGGCAGTTGAAAATTTATAAAAAATATTTTTTATATTTTTTATAATTTTACTGACCCTTAATACATATTATGATAATTAGTTTTAAAATATGATGCAAAAAGTTTGAATAATGAATAAACATTAATACTACCTATTAAATTTTGATAAAAGGTATTTTATTTTATCACTTCTAGTATTCCTAGCATGGAATTACCAAATTACTTATGTATTGAATCTCTAAGGACTATAAAATGTACTTTACTTAAACCATCTCTTAAAATATTAAATATTCATAATTTAACTAAAGTAGTATGATTCTTATCATATTTTGATACATATATTTTAACATCATTTTATGTTATTAGAGTTTTTTCTATCATGTAAAAACCATATAAATATTATTCAATTTTTACTATCTTGATAGATTATTTTGGATAATACTGTACTGATCCAACTTGATTTATAAATTTGGATTCATATTTTATCATTTTCTAAATTTCAGTATGATGTTTACCATATAATCTTTTTCCATATAATTTTCCTAAACATTTTTATATGACACCTATAGACACATGAGATACTAATTTGATTATGAAATAATAAAATTCTCTTCCTTATATTTTCCTTTCATAAAAACTATGTAAAAATTTTAACAATTAAATAAGAATTTAAAATATCTATGAAAGACAATTTCAATCCATCGTTAAGATTTTTTTGGACAACCATATTGATGGGTGTGATGGCATCCATCACCATACACCCAACCTCATGTATTTATAATTTATGACATATGAATGCTCTGACACGTTTCTTTTAGCATAGTGGCTTCAATCAGAATGTCTAAAACATATTATAGGGAATACAAAGGGGCACTACATTGGCATCTCCTGGTAGTAAGTTGAAAGAGAGATGAATGTAATGAAATCTATCATTTGAGCCTCCCTTTATAGATTCCAATGTTATATGGAGAGATTAACTCACATAGTGCATCAATAACTACCCAATTCAATGATTCTTGGCATGGGAAACACAACATTCAACCTATTTCTATGGTGTCATGAATTCTGACAAGGAGGAAGGCTGGTGTTTTACTATTCTATAACATGATATTGGATTTTCATCTAAACCCATTATTTCACACTCTTCTAAGGGTCTTCATCCATAAAAATCATACAACATTCATTTATTAAACATATAATAAAATATGTATAGTTAGTTCATGTTAGTCCTCATTGGGGGGTGAATATTGAACCACTATGTTTAACAGGTGCATGTATTATTGTGATCCTAATCCCCAATACCTAATATAAATTAAATTATTAATATGAAAATTATTATTTTTAATTATTTTCAATTATAAATAATTCTAGGAACAATTTTTTTAAAATTATTGTTTACTTTTACTATTGGAAATGAAGGAATTCCTGAAATCATTTTTAGACAAGATGTTCATTTAAATTTTACTCAGTAAATTGGAGAATAGAAAATTAATTTATTAAATGACTTAGAAACTATAAATTTACAGTTTCATCAATATAAGAGATAATATATTAAATCAATAAAAAAAGAATTTTCTCATAAAAATACATTAGAATAATTTGAATGAAAAATAAGTGGAAAATATAATATTTAATTTTTTTAAATGATTTTTTTGTAATTTAGTAAATAATTTTTAAGAAATAAAAAACCATTGAAACAAATTACTATATATTATAAAAAATTGACAATAAAATTATAAGAAAATATAATTCAATATAATCAAATCATCACATATTATAGTTTCAAAAAAGTAACTTCAATATTTATTAGATAAATGAATTATTGTGAAAATTATATCTCAATGGGTTTCTCTGCATTTTGTGTTTTCAACCAAGTTGATATTGAAAGAAAAGTACCATGATTGGTAATAAATATTATGCCACTTATTAGAATTATATAATCGATATGTTATTCAATATCTAAGAAAAATGGTTTTATAAACGTTATTTCATAAGGAAAAAGTATTTTCCATTTTTTAATGAAATCTTGTTAATATAAAATTCAAGTAAATTAAGAAGATAAGTATGTAATTACGTTTTCGTATCAATTTTGTCACTATTATTTAAGTGCTAGGCTTTTGGATTTGAGAGATACTCCTTGAAAATTTAAAAATATAATAAAATATAATTGAAATTCGTTTATATAAATTTAAAAAGTATATTAGGATGAAGTATTAATGTTTCCTCAATATATAAATACACATTACCAGCATATCAAATAATTTTTAATTATATATTAATAAAATCTCGATATACTTTTACAACCAAAAATAAACTATTTTAAAAAATATGGGTTTTAGGACTTGATATTTATCAACATTCATTAAAACCTATATTGTTATCCATTAAACATTCTAAAAACATCTTGATGAAATATGAGTAAAATAAAATGAAAAATATTTTTTGGGATGTCTTAATTATATTAGCGATTTCATTTCCAATAGTACAATAATAAATAAAGCATTATTTAAAATATTAAATAAAAATATATCATCATGGAGTAATGAACATAAGAATGTTGCTAAAAAAATAAACTCTTTCCAAAACACTTCCATACCTCAATATACCTCAACTAATTTCTTTTTTCATTTTAGAAATTGATGCCACAATGTTAGGATTTAGAGAGATTATAAAAAAGAATATATGGAAATGCATAAATAATAAGATTACATTCATGAGAATGGGATTTGGTATCAAATAATTAATCAATAATAAAAAATTATTATTATAATTTATTCAAAGAGTTAATAAAATTCAAGATGAATTGTATAATGAAGAAGTTATATTTAATTTTTTTTACTAAATTGGAAATATAGTTTTAGAATAATATGACAACATAATTTTGTCTAAAAAATTATATAACCAAACGAATTTTTTTTGTTATTTTTTTCAAAATTTAATTTGTAAAAAGTACATAAAATTATTTTTAATATTTTTCATTAAAATATTTCCTTCAATGTTACAATAATTAGAACAATATTCTATTTATTAATTAAAAAATATAATCTATAGTAGAAAATAATGATTTTATCATGATATATGGAAGCAAATTTAGTTAAAACATATTATGTATAGATGAATTCATTAAAATAATTATCGAAAAAATTGTCACAAAAAATTATTAGTTTTTTTAATATTCATTTTTCATGTGAGAATCATTATATATTTTAAAATTCAACATATTTTCTGGGAAAATATCAACAATTATGGAATGTATATGTTTGCATCAAAAAATCTAGTGTGTCCTTATGGTTGATAGTAGGGGGTTGAGTTTTTAAAATCCATTCACATCGCGTCCACTATTTATGAATGGTCTCTAAAGGATTTTGTTTGTGGAGCTGAAAACACCCAATGGATCTTACATCCATTATTCATGGACCTACTTTCCATAGGTAGACATTTACTGGTAACCTGTCCAATGACTCTTAAGAACATTCATTGGTCGAGAGTATGGGAAATAAGTCTCATCACATCTTTTTGGGGGGGAATTATTTCCTATTCCATGACTCTCTTATAGATTCAAGATATGTTCATGAATCCCTAGTTAATTCACAAATGTGTATGTTATGGATTTCTATGAGGTAACAATACATCAATAATATTATTATATCTGAAATCATCTGTATGTATCAGGGGATCTATATTAATGGAGGGATTTTTATGTATCTGAGGTTCTCTATAAATGTTACACATTAATGGATAGACTAGGAATTCCTTGTTCGTTTATCAGGAAAACACTTATTTTATGTAGTGTATTCGAGCGCATTTGAGTTTACCATCATCCAAGGGAGAAAAAAGTAGTTTCGATGCTAGGATCGAACTGATAAGATGGGTTTCTTATGTATCCTCATGAGAGGATTTAGAACTCACGTAGTTCGGTGACACTTAATAGAGAGAAACACCATTTAAGGTAAGGTCTTGTGACAAGGACTCAACTATGCAGTTTAACATGAAGATGCATGGACGTCCAGGTGGAAGGTTCCTAGTGAGGACATGATGTGGGGCATATATTGAGGTGGCCTGAGGAACCCAAAAGAGATGTGGTCTCCCTGGCGGGGTTATGATATTATTGGGTATGTGACCCAACAAGGGTGAATTTGGGTAATGGGTTTTGACCTCAAGGAGACTTCCCACATATAGGAGTTAGTTCTGAAATAAAGACCACATATTTTGGTTGGTTGGGGGTCACACATGGATGCTGCCCATTTGAAGGGGGTATGACTGGTTTCTATACTGAATATGAGGCCTATAACAAAAGGATTTCACTAGTTTGGATTGATGTGGGGATTACGCAAGGAAGTGATCCATTTAGAGGGGAATGACTTGGTTGGGGCTTACACATGGAAGTGGTCCATTTGATGTTTGGGATCATGTGGATGGAATGATCGCCACTAAACTCTATTCCCTTTTTATTAATGATATATGTGAGAAACAAGAGAATGTAATAGATCTGAAGATTGAACAACCCTCTCGATCCGCTGATGGATGATGACAAAGCCCAAAGGGAAGGGGATGAAACATTGAGTTTCCTCTCATTTACTATTTTATCTTGTTATCCAAAATATTCATATCAGTTGATCCATCTGGCTATATCCTGGGTTGAGATGAAGAGGATAAAAAATATATCCTCTTGCAAGAAAGGATAAGCGAATACCTCAGGTGGAGTGCCCAAAAAAATTTGAGTGGGAGAAGATTGTTAATTACTAGCCCTCATCGAAAGGAAAGGCCATTGGTTTCCCTAAAATCCATGAAAAGGGAGTTTCATGTGTTTACGCCAAGTTTAGAACCCATAGTACCATGGGAATGTAAACTTGAGAACATACCAAGGACCCGACTAGTTGAGGATGTTACATATGTGACTCTTCTTATCATGAATTTTTAAACACATGCTGACAAACTAATGTTCCTGATGGTATTATCATACTTTTCTGGTGGCTTTGGTAGGGGTCTTAGCCTGATGCCATTGTAATGGTTCAAAAAAGGGAAAACATAGAGGCTGATGACACGACTGGGGAGTACAATAGAGGCTTGATATTCGAACACCCATTGATGCCCCATTAAACATAGTAGGTTTTTATATGGGATAGGGTTCCCTTAGCATAGTAGGTTCATATGCGGGATAGAGGACTATACGTGTAACGTTGTGCTACACATACCTACATTTCGTCCACGTAACGTTATGCTTCGTTGGGCCATATCCCATCAGCAACGTCGATCTGAGTTTTTCTTATGTTGTGTTTTTATTTGCTGGGAGGGCCGACCTTAGGGCAAGCCCCACAAGCCCACGGGCTAGGAAAACAATCAAACAATGGAAAAAATACAAGAGAAATGGAAATTTTTTACCATTTCACTATAGATTTTAATGCATTTTAGGGAAAAAATTATTATGTGGTCTTGGGAAAAATAATTTACTAGGTCGTCACTGTTTGCTGGGTAGGGTTCCACCCGCATAACATTTTGATATGTGGGATGTCCGTCCGCATAGGGGGATCTGTTTTATGACTTGAGAATGGAACCTACATAAGGGTTCTCAGTTTATGAATGGATGGGTGAGTAATTATTTCATTATTTTTTTATGCGGAAAATTTTACCGATTGTTAGTAATGTGTAACGGGCGGGTCGGGTGGGGCGGGCTAAGCCCGCACCGGTTTGATCCCGCTCGGGTCTGTCCACAAAAGCCCGCATATAATGCGAAGAGAAAATTTCAAGCTCGCCCCGCCCCGCATAAACCCCCAGTTTGCCCGCGGGTTGCCCATAAGCTTACCAACATTTACAAATAAAAATACTATTTATAGCCATTTAAATACTGTATTTTTTATCATTCTGAAAGGTATTTGTGGGGAGAAGTATCAATTAACAATAACTAGAGTTTTAAAGGATGTGATGAAACATTTTTTTGTGGGTTAATGGTGGCATGTGGTAAGGCCGATGTGGTGGTGAATTGTTGCGATAGAAAGTAGGTGAGTGATCGGTGATGGGCGATGAATGAGAATGTTGGTTGTGTGGTGATGTGAACAACTAAACCTGTGAATGAATGAAGTCTCATCATGTAACGACCAGTTTCAAAGGAAGAATATTAGTGTTTTCACGACGTTCAATCCAATTCTCTTAATAACAAAATAAAATTAAATAATAACAAAATTAAGTTGACCTAAAAAATATTATGATTATAATAACTCTTACAGAATTAAAACCATATGTAGGGGCGATGAGTTCCATTTTTCAAGAGATGGGTTGACACACCATGTGAATATGGTTAATAATTACTATATAAATTATATAATATCTTATTAAAACAATAAATATAGGCTTATTTAAAATTCACATGTGAATAAATGGTGAATTAATATGACCATTATGGAGATATATCATATGTCACCATTTAACCATGATTTTTTTATTAAAAAAATTAAATGTTAAAGAAAAATATATTGTAAAAATAATATATATTTTTTTAAATCGAGCCCGCGGGCAAGCCCGCACCCACGCGAGCCCAACCCGCATTAACCCGCACCCGCGCGGGCTCAACCTACATTGGCCCACACTCTAAACTGTCAAATTATTTTGGCTCGCCCCGCCCCACATCCGCCCCTTACCTGCAAAGCCCGCGGGCCGCGATCCCTCTTTGCATAACTACCGAGTGGGAATTAGGGGAGGGATTCTGGTATTTGGGGTGCCTGGAGGATGTCTCATTCAGCTCTCTTCTGTTTCTATTGGGGGTCTATCTTATATAATAGTGGAGGGACTTGGTACTTTCATGGCCAATCATGTGTGGATGGTCGTGGGGTGTCTTTTGTGGGATCCTAGGAGGACTTGGTCAGTAGGGGAAATCCATTTTTGAGGGAGTATTTTTATGCCTCTTCCCGAAAAATACTTTGTCTTGTTTGTGGGAGAGAAAATTACTGCCTCTCCTCATAAATGAATATCTCTTTTTTGGGTGATTCTAGCGCCATTCCATCCTGAAAACAAATTTCCATTCGTGTGTGCCTCATGAAGTGGACTAACACCATGCAGAGCGGTAGTCCACCGAGCGATATGTGATTTGTGGTTTGCCCTTCCAAACCATCTTTCAAGAAATTTATTTCTGGTTTCTTACATTCCATTTTCCAAATTAAAGTACTATCTTATTTCTATTTGTGGAATTTATAGGACCTAATAATATTCCCCATCAGAATGGGTATGGGTTCTGATCAAGATAGAGAGGAGGATATTCCGAATTAGAAAGAGGTACTATTTTTAATTGGTTTACGGTATGCATGTGGACCCGCTGGAGGTAACCACACATATAAATACATGGCCTAAGTTATTTGTCAACTACCATGACTCCCAGCGAAATAAGCCCTCTCAGAAATCCTCAAACGCGACCTTCTTCTGTGAATGACTTCTTTTGTGGCCAGTGTTTTCGCGAATAAGATTCTTTGTCCATGATGTATAAAAACCATACAACGAAAGTTAATTCTCAATTTCCACATAAAGAAAATAATGGATTTTCAGGTAGGACATTCCATAGGCATGATGCTTCACAAAAGTATTATCCTATGAACTATTTCCTCACTGTAAAAATTTTCGTGGGATAGCGCCTTCACGGTCGGATGGTTCATGGGTTGATTATTTCATGAACTGTCGGTTCGCGGGTGGATGATTTGGAAAGAAGATTGTTTAAGGATTTAGGTTTTCACACATAAAATGTTTTGTTTATGAGAACTAACCAGTTTTGGGTCTTAATGCAGAAAACTTAATGGACCCTTCATAGACTGTTGTTTCTATTGCAACGGTTTCTGCTCATTCAACTAGTGATGAGATGAGGAAAGCTATGATTGACACTTATGCAACTGCAATCATTGTCAACATGCTTCATCAGCGTCTTGATGGAAATCGTAGTCTTGGTTAATGAGTGTATCCAGTCTTAGATAGGTTTCCCCTATATGGGATTGGACATTTGTCTAACGTATCGATCCTAGATCCAAGTACAACAAATCAATTGGCCGCCTGGATATTCGAAAAAATTAGTATTCCATGGGACAACATTTAAATGGGGGGAGAATTCATCAAATAATACCTTGATAATGAATCCCTTTTGAACTATGATCCTCGGTCACTAGAATAGGCTCTATGGGAATCAGATGATATAGTCCATTGTAATCATAGTATTGCACGGAAGGCCACAACGAGTGAGCAATTGGTGTGGTCATCAATATGGGACCTGTGTTCCAGGGGATCATTTGGGTTGGACTTGTGATGGCCTTTTTGTGTCTGCTAGATCTCTAAGGAATTCAAAGCCGAGCTTCAAGGCATGGGTCTCTATGAGGCGGTCTGGGTTTCCCAAACCTATTCCCGACAAAACAAAAACGTATTCCACAGTTACTGGGGAGGTGGACCCCAAATACCAACACCTTCCACCCAGTGCATGGGGAAGTCGGCATAAGGCTTTGGTATATCCAACTAATTTATGGGGATTTGATCACTGGTGATATGTAAGATGAAATTATAGTACCTCCATTGGCCTAGGATGATGAGGATACAACTCATCCTCTTTCCTAGAAGCTTATTTCCATGGAGAAGATCCTTTTGAACGAGGACTCTCATGTGAAGCAATACAACCCTTTTTTTGATTGGATTAGCAACATTGCCACACGAAATGGATAGGATCCTCATGCATGGAGACTAAAGGATTACCCATTCTTTGAAACATGATGGTGGTTAGGTGCCTACCGGCCCATTTTGGAAGAGGGAAAGTTCAATGAATGGGACTGGGAGATCCTTTCCTGTGATGACTGGATGTTTCAATTGGCGGCCTTCTTGGACATATTTCAGAGTGGCTGGATTCTTCTAGTACATTCTTCTGATACTACGGTCAGAGTCACATCCTTTTCCATGGAATCTCAATTAGCCACCATTAGGTGCATTAATATTGTCTTCCCAGTATATGAATAAATATGCCATTTATTGGGATAGATTGTCAAGGAGAAGCCACTGCATTGGTTTATTTTTCAATTCCATATTATTTGGTGATCGGTAGCAGCTCATATGTGAGGCTAGACATTCATAAATCCCCAACAG
The DNA here is from genome assembly GCA_963277665.1 of Viscum album. NCBI lineage: Eukaryota > Viridiplantae > Streptophyta > Magnoliopsida > Santalales > Viscaceae > Viscum > Viscum album. Next base: position 1,705,688,418 of record OY728165.1, on the reverse strand, counting down.
ATCCCAGATTCAATTATCTGACCATACCTCCGGATTATAAGTGGGGTGATGTCGTCATACTGGTGCGAGCAGGAAGTGATGGAATAGATCAAATACCATGACCTCTTCACCAATGTACCCTACAAGAATCCTTATGGTACTTTGGAAAATGAAGGATCTGAGTAGTTTTACAAGCAAGGATATATTTTCTATCTCCAAGAAAGAATTTTGATTACAAGGATCTATGGGGAATTTATCTGCGAGGGACATGAACCCTGAAGATTTTCTCAACAATTAAATTGTGTTTAGATGAAGTGACCTCCGTCCCCCAACAGCACATGCTCAGAGAAGCATTTAATGTTATCTCGGTAGTTTTGTCTGATGATAACAAGGGAGGACACCCAATGCTGGATTGTACTTCCACCTTCTATGGGTTTCAAGCCTGCCCTCACCATAGCTTATGCAGATATCTAGAATCGATCATACCTTGTGGATAAACTTGAAAAACCTTTCCCTATTGTTTGCACCCAAAAAGAAAATGGGACTGTGGGGAAACAAAATAAATTAGTTGGGCATTATATGCCCTGGAAGAGGAAAAAGAAGTCCCTACTTTCTAAACAACCTATGAATGTTTTGATGGCCTATATAGTGGGGAAGATGATGATGATATCCAAGCCTATGGGGGTGCCAAAAAAGTCAACCTACCTATCACAATTGGAGCTGGGGATATCACTGGTTAACATATGGGATTTTGTAAACTCTTAACCCTAGAAGGCTCTAGGGCAGTTGAGGCACCTAGAAAACAATTTCGGTTAACAGAACCTACTTCACTCCCTGGGTGGACACTCCAACATCAAACATTACTATTACTGCAACATTTCCAAAGGCCTGGAGGGTATGGGATACTTTTCGGGATAGTGCATCAGCTAAAGACATCCGGGAGACACATCAAGAAGAGCTCCTCAGTCTTACAAGCTTCAGATCAATAATTTCTCTTATATGGATTTCAAATCGCGACAACCTACATGAGGTGGTCGTATGTTAGAAGGAGGTGCATACCTACATCAACTCATTCAAGTATATAATTTATTGGAATTATCCAGTAGAGTATATGGTGGTAATCCCCGATCTAGATGATATCAATGAAGATGTAATTACAGATGTTTATTTCAATGATTATCTTTCTTGTCATCTTGATCTTGAACCCTTATTCCTTATTCTTTAAGGAAACTGGGGAGATCTGAAAAAATGATACTTCCCCATAATACACCCCCTGGGGCACCGCAGCTAAAGATGATGTCCCTTTGGATATAGGAGTCGCTGGAGAAGGCTCCCATGTGGTAGTGGAGCATATTGTGGTGGTCCTTGTGGATTTTAACATTGTTTTTCCACCCAATGCTCTATTCTCAGCTCCCTCTAGGGGATCATCCTCGTGCAAGACCACCAAGTAATGGAAGACATCCAAACTATCGATACACATAAATTTAGGGATAATAGGTGACTATGGTATTTTTTTATTCACTCATCATGATATAAATATTAATTTTCTATCTAATCATCATATAAGTAATTTTCTATAGGTCCAGTGGGAAATCAGGCAGTAATCTTCCAAGAGTCGATAGCTACTACTCCTCTGGAGGTATATGTGATACTGATGGTGGTTACTGATGAACATGATAGTAAATCCCAGCCAAACGAGGCTATTGGGGGAATCCCATGCCCTTGGAGGGAATCTCATCAGGATCAAGCGACCTTTGTTTCAATAGTGGGAGAGTCTTTAGAGGTTGAAGCTTCAACCATGAATGTTTATCCTTCTTTTTCAAAGGTGAATTCCACAACCATAGCAGAAGTTGAAGAGATGAATAGGGAGCCTCAAGCATATGACGATATCGGGGAATTTCCATGTCCTGGGAAATTGATCACTCTTGACTAAGTGACTTATTCCCCTTTAGAGGAGGGGGTATTTAGGAGTCAATAATTCTACTAATCACAATTACTCCACTCCTTCGGGAGGAACATCCAAAAAAGGGGGAGCGACTTAAACTCTGGAATAATATGAACCATATGTTATCCCTAGATTCATGATGGTCATTCCCACTAGTACATTTTCAGTGACCTATCGTCCAGAGAGTATTGACCAGGATGAACATGAATCTGTACCATGGGTTCCTCTGAATGTAGACCAAATAGATTTACAATTGGTGGGGGCAGTGTCCATTCCATAGGGTGATGATGAAACAGTGGCGGACAGGGATGTCGATGTCTCGACAAGTGGAGGTAATTTCTCTACCCTTAAAATCATTACATTTTCTTTTAGTTCCCCAATGAAAACTATTTCAATATTCTAAATTTATAATTATAATCACATTTTTTAATTGCTACAATCGATTCTCTAATTCTTTCACCTATTGATATCACAAGAGTAGCGACTTCTGCGAAATCAAGTCACATCATGGTTACTAAATCACTAACCACTATGGTTATGATTATCCTAAAATACATTCCACCATCATAGATTACATCTAAGAATAACTAGGAGGTTCTAGATGACCTCCTCATTGCCATACATAATATAAGGAGGGACATCTAGCTGTTGATTTCTAAAATCCCCTTGCAAACATGCCAATGAAACTGTCCAGAATAGACCATATGTTTTTTATTTCATGGGTATAGGGGTTTTTATTACCATTATATCTATGACATTATAAAGCAGGTAATTTTTTCCCGGGAGAGAGGTGACATGATTCACTTTCACCTCTCTCCAATGGAGTCTACGGACCATCTTTCTATGGCTAGGCATATCCATCATAAAAAATTCGTTAATTATATGGTACGGCCGCACAAAAACAGGGAAAAATCATGGAGCATAGAACCTCATCTGAATGACTCTGTCAAGAGGTAGAGAAACTTAGCCATGAACTGAAACGAATTAAGTAGAAATTTCCACAAACGGAAGTATCAGTTGATGAATGGAAGCAGTTCGTAGAGGAGAAGGAGAAGGCAGGAGTTGTAGTAGCTAATGAGGTATATGCAATGCAGGCCAGTGCAAGAGCTGAGGCTGTAGCCTTGTCAGAGCTTCGCAGATCCATAATGGACTCGAATGACACCCTTAGAACTCTGTGAATCTGTTGAGCGACTTTTATAGTCATGAAGTAATGCTCATGTGGAGTGACTCCGGACTATGGATATCTTCCTTTCTTATTTGATGAATGAATTTTGGTTTGATATTCAATACTTATGCTTTAACTTTTTCTTCAATTCCAATCATTTAAAATTTACCATTCATTGAATGAATAATCTTCTTCAGATGATTTGAATTTTTAAATCAATAAGTATCAATTTCAACAATCGTAATCTGGGATGACCAAATTTAAATGATCCTAAAATGCTCCAATTTTTTCCTGAGTCTAGAGACTTAGTGAATATAGTTTGATTGTTTCTAGGGTTATATGAAAGCCCTGATTTTTCCCCTTCTATTATTTCCCAATTATTTTAAGTAAACCCAATTTGGTGGTGGTTTAGCAGGCATGAATTGACTTTTTTTTATTAGGCTTCCCTTTGTGTTTTTAGCTTAATATGTTTTGTGTTGTTTCTTTCTCTCTTTTTTCTATTGTTTATTATTTCTCTAGTTTTCCTAAACCATTGCAGTGTTCGGGTTTAGCGAGCCAATACTCAACTTTTTTCTAGGGTTCCCTTAATTGGGTTTGAACACAACGAGTTTCATGTCTTTTTCTCTTGGGCAGTTTATAGTAATGTAAACTTGAATAATATGACTAATGTTTGAGGTCAAATAGCTTTTACCGAGAATTATAAGGAAGGGTCCCTAATATGACTTAATGGAGGTTGACATCTCAATATTTTTCAATCATTAATGGTGGATTTTTTATTCTGGTTTTACGATTTATATTTTTAAGGTATGATATGGGGAATGTATGAAGGGGGTAACTAAGTATTGGTTTGGTGTTGCTCGATCCGGTTGGGTTGAATGCTTGTGGCCCGCAACTATAGAAATGATGACCACTGTAGTGGAGCTGACCAACCGACACCGACAGGCACTGTAGCGGTGCGGACTTCGGGTCAACATTACTGTAGCGCTTTTGACAAAGCCATCTGTTGTTCATTGTAGCGATGCAGACCACTTTTTCGAACAGTGATCGTCTTATCCATTATTTTATAGCCCATTTTCAGGCTACGATTTCGATGGAAAAACCCCCTCTGTAATTTGTGCTCCCAAATTAGTGAAATTATGCCTCTACTGTGGACGTAGGGATTATTCCCGAACCACGTAAATCACTGTGTCATTTGATTTCTTTTCTTTCAATTTTTCTCATTTCTATCATTGTAACTCCTGTCGATTCCATAACAACTGGTATCAGAAGGGGAGTTTGGAATTCTCCAACGATGGCTCTGGATAAAGGAAAAGTGAAGATCGATCGCTTTGATGGAACTGATTTCAGTTTCTGGAGGATGCAGATCGATGATTATCTTTGTCAGAAAAAGATGAACTTGCCACTTCTCAGTGTGAAGCCAGCGGACATGGAGAAGTCAGAGTGGGAGCTACTGGATCGACAGGTTCTGGGTGTTGTGCACATGACGTTGGAAAAAAATGTGGCGTTCAACATTAGAGAGGAGAAGACGATGGTGGACCTGATGAAATCCCTCACAAATATGTACGAGAAGTCTTCGGCGGAAAACAAGGTACATTTGATACGACGATTGGTCAACTTGAAAATGGTTGAAGGGAGACCTATTTCAGAACATATCAACAAATTCAATACCATCATAAGTCAGTTTTCATTGGTGGACATTGATCTTGGTGATGAGTTATGTGCTTTGGTTTTACTATATTCGTTACCAGAGTGTTGGGAAGCAACTGTAACAGCTGTGAGCAGCACTTCGGGGAATACAAAGATGGCTCTGAAAGATATACTAGACCCAGTCCTTAGTGAGGATGTTCTAAGAAGAGAATCAGGCAGATTCTCTGGTTCTTCATTGAACATTGAAGGAAGAGGAAGGTGCCCACAGCGGGACAATCACAGAGGACGATCGAAGTCAATAGGAAAGAGAAGAGACAAGGGAAAGGGGCCTGGTCCTACCTGCTGGACATGCCGGAAGAAAGGACATGTCAAGAAGGAGTGCAGAGATAACCGGAAGGGACCTGAAACCAGTGGAGCAAACACTGTAGCTGAAGGAACTGATGACGTTTTTCTGCTGAGCGTGGACAGCCCGATGGAGTCTTGGATTTTAGACTCTGGGGAATCTTTCCATTCTATATCGGAGAAAGGTTTCCTGAATAATTTTGTTTCTAGAAATTTTGGCAAGGTGCATCTTGCTGATGAAGAGCCCTTGCAGATTGTGGGTAAAGGGGATGCATGAATCAAGACCAACAATGGGAGCTTGTTGGTTATGGAAAACATGAGGTATAGCCCTGGTTTGAGAAGAAACCTTATCTATGTAGGACAACTTTATGATTCATGGTTGAGTACCACATTCACTGGTGGTGCATGGAAGATCACCCGAGGAGCTATGGTCATAGCTCGGGGAGAAACGAATGGCATGCTGTACAACATGATAGAAACATGCATGGACATGGCTGCATCACTGGAATCTGTCGGAGGTTCTCAACTGTGGCACTACAGACTCGGACACATGAGTGAAAATGGGATGAAGGTGCTGACAACAAAAGGGTTGCGACCAGAGCGGAAGTCAGAGGAAGTAGGCCTATGTGAAGATTTCATCTTTGGAAAGCAGAAGAAGGTGTCTTTTGCAAAAGGAGGCAGAACACCGAAGGATGGAAAGCTGGACCTGGTGCATATAGATGATTGGGGGCCCGCACCTGTACCATCCCTCGGAGGGTCAAAATATTATGTGTCATTCATCGATGACTCAACAAAGAAGGTATGGGTTTACTTCTTGAAGAATAAATTTGAAGTGTTTAAGATGTTTTAGAAGTGGAATGTCATGGTGGAGAATGAGTCAGGAGCAAAGCTGAATTGTTTGAGGTCTGACAACGGTGGAGAGTATGGCAGTCAGGAGTTCAGGGAATTTTGTTCTGAAAATGGAATTCGGTGGGAGAAGACAATCCCAGGAACACCACAACAGAATGGTGTGGTAGAGAGGATGAATATGACACTGAATGAACGTGCTCGGAGCATGAGGCTGCACTCAGGGTTACCCAAAACCTTATGGGATGATGCAGTGAACATGGAAACATATCTGATCAATAGGAGTCCATCTGTGCCAATGGGATAATGCCTACCCGAGGAGCTCTGGTCTAGTAAGGAGTTAAAAATCTTACATTTACGAGTCTTGATCAGTTTAGCTGATGTACACATTGATTCTAACTCAAGGGACAAGCTTGATGCTATGTCCAAGCCATGTTTCTTTATTGGCTATGGTGCTGATGAGTTTGGTTACCGGTTTTGCGATGATCACAAGAAGATGTTCATTAGGAGCTAGAACGTGGTATTCAATGAAGGTGTCATGTACAAAGGTTGTCATGAAGCTAAAGATGAAAATGGGAACATTGAATTAGGGTGAAAAGAGCAAGTGGATCATGAAGGTGTGCAGGAGCTTGAGAGATCCGAACCGGTGGAACCTACTAATCCAGTGGAGTTAAGGAGATCATCAAGGGTGAGAAGGCATGTGCAAAGGTATTCACCATCATTGAATTATCTATTATTGACTGAATGTGTAGAATCAGAATGCTTTGAAGAGGCAATGCAGCTGAAGGAGTCGGGCAAGTGGGAGCTGGAAATGAAGGATGAGATTTCCTCATTGCATGACAACAACACTTGGGAGTTGACATCCCTGCCATTAGGAAAGAATGCATTGCAGAACAAGTGGGTCTACCGGTTAAAGGAAGACCATGATGGCAAGATGAGGTTCAAGGAAAGGCTGGTGGTGAAAGGCTTCCAACAGAAGGAGGGAGTGGAATTTATGGAAATTTTCTCACCAGTAGTAACGCTTACCTCCATCCGGGTGGTTCTCAGCATTGTGGCATTAGAGGATTTTCACCTTGAGCATCTTTATGTCAAGACTTCTTTCCTTCATAGATATTTGGAGGAAGATATCTACATGAAGCAGCCAGAGGGATATGTAGAGTCTGAAAAGGAAGATTTGGTGTACAAACTCCAGAAGAGCTTATATGGACAGAAGCAGGCACCAAGGCAGTGGAACAAGAAGTTTGATTTATTTATGTCTAAAAATGCATATAAACGATGTGGAATGGATTAGTGTTTCTACATAAAGTCTTTCAGTGATGAATATATAATATTTCTTCTGTATGTCGATGACATGATCATTGCAGGATCATGTATGCAGAGGATTAATGAGTTGAAAGGGCAGTTGGCTAAGGAGTTTGAAATGAAGGATCTTGGAGAAGATGACAAGATTCCGGTAATGATGATCAAGAGATACCGCAGAGCTGGAACATTAATGTTGTCACAGGATGATTACATTGGGAATGTTTTGAGAGGATTCAGCATGCTGGAAGCAAAGGCAGTCTCTATTCCCCTGGTGAGCCACTTCAAACTATCAAAGGATAAATCACTAAAGACAGCATAAGAGGTGGAGTACATGGAAAAAGATCCATACACATCAGCTGTTGGAAGCATGATGTACGCTATGGTCTATACTCGACTTGACATTGCTGATGCAGTGGGATTTGTGGGTAGGTATATGGATAAACCTGGAAAGAAACATTGGGAAGTTGTGAAGTGGATACTAAAGTATTTGACGGGCAGCAAGGAGGTATCTTTGTGCTTTGGGAAAGGAACTTCATTTCAGTGGTATGTGGATGCTGACCTTGGAGGTGATGTCGACAACAGGAGGAGTACCACGGGTTATGTTTTTACCTGTGGAGGAACTGCGGTAAGTTAGATATCACAACTGCGGAAGGTGGTGGCTTTATCCACCATAGAGGAAGAATACATTGCTGTAACAGAATCTGAGAAAGAGATGGTTTGGCTGAAGAACTTCTTGGATGAACTAGGAATAAAGTGAGAGGAGAATGTATTGCACTGTGACAGTCAAAGTGCTATACATCATTCCAATAACCCAGTGTTTCATGCCCAGACGAAGCACATTCAGTTGAAGTGCCATTTCATCAGAGGTTTGATACATGATGGGTTACTGAATTTGCAGAAAATCTGTAGAACCAAAAATCCGGCATACATGTTGACAAAGCCAATGGTGAAACAGAAGTTGAGGCACTTCTATGCCTCTGTTGGTCTCCAGGGATGAACGGAGGATGAGAGGAAGAATGATGGGGGACCTGGTGGAGCACAAGGGGAAACAGTTTTTATTTCCTGAATCTGTGAATGGAAAGCATGTCACTGGTGTGTGAAGAAGAGGAAGAACGTAGATTAAGTAAGTTGTCTTCATTAGTTGCATCGAAACATAGCAGTGCAGCAGATCAGGCTACAAGTGGGAGATTACTGTTTTGGTGTTGCCCGATCCGGTTGGGCCGAATGCTTGTGGCCCGCAACTGTAGCAATGATTACCACTATAGCGGAGCTGACCGACCGACACCGACATGCACTGTAGCGGTGCGGACTTCAGGTCAACATCACTGTAGCTCTTTTGACAAAGCTATATGTCGTTCACTGTAGTGACGCAGACCAATTTTTCAAACAGTGATCATCTTATCCATTGTTTTATAGCCCATTTTCGGGTTAGGGTTTTGATGGGAAAACCCCCTATGTAATTTTTGCTCCCGAATTAGTGAAATTCTGCCTCTCCCGTGGATGTAGGGATTATTCCCGAACCACGTCAATCACTATTTCATTTGATTTCTTTTCATTCATTTTTTCTATTTTCTGTCCTTTTAAATCCCGTCGATTCCACAAAACTAAGATAATGATTTCGAATGCGATTTTGCTGAGGTCTATAGATATAGGAAAATCCTCTCCTACTGATGAAATTTCCCTTAGCTGACCTGCATTTTTCATTGGAAAATTATTCGAAGCCAACAAGGGCATGTTGTGAAAATTAAAACAAAGGTGTCATCATGACACTGGCCCTCCATTTCTGATGGACAGATAATATATAAAAATTTGGATTTATTTCATTTTTATAAGACCATAGTGGGTGGCCTGTCAATGGAATGATATTTGAAGGTAGAGTAATCTATATCGTCTTTGGCCATGAATGAGAAACCACTCTTACAAATATTTGAATTTTGTAGGGAATGAATGAATCATTGTGAAGTTCAATGACATGAAACTAGGATGTTCAAGGAATCAGACATAGCGTTACGCTGCTTCATTCGATGGATAAACCATTTCCCCCATTCACGGTAATCTATTCATGGAAGTCCTATCATCTTCAGGAATGACGGGTGAAGGTTGGAAGCTGTAATCTAGGGGTTTCCAAATATAAAGAATGATAAGTGGAATAGAAACTATTCAGGAATACAATGGGCCAACGAACTCGTACCCGAGTGGTAAGGGCTCCTGCTTAACATCCAAGAGACCCGGGTTAAAAACTGGGTGGAGGAAAATATCCAGGTTATGGTAGTAGTACTGTAACAGTCATTGTAGTAGTTACTGTCCGGTACTATAGCAGCCAGAACTATTCACCTGATTTGGGCTTTCGAGCCAGCGGTTTGGGCCTACGGGTCTCCCGGGCCTTCGGGTCATCAAAGGCCTTCAGGCCACAGGGCCTTCGGGTCACATAGACCATAGAGTAGCCCAGTTCACAGAGAACATGCCCCAGAAGAGGATCAGAGAAATAGGAGTACCATCCATTAGATGGAGAGCTAACCGGATTGGAAAATGAGAGGGTATGACAACCGCCATTGGGACCAGGCTCTGTGCAGCTTTGTACGGGGCAATGCTAGCCGATCAGCAATTCAAGGTGGGGAGCTAAGGAGATCAATGATACATGATGTTGGGGAGGGGCAGTTCTAGTGGGCTGGGCCTACGGGTCATGTAATGGTCATGGTAAGCCTCTGGGCCTTCATGTCATGTATTGCGGGTCATGTTGGGCCTTGTGCCTTGGGCCTACGGGTCTTGTACGAGTTCCCCTTCAACCCTTAAAAGGGGGATTATCTATACTAAAAAAAGGACTTCGGGCCATTTGGGTAGGAATACAATGGTAGGAAAACCCTCTATCAAGGGAGTACATTCCTCATACCTTTTTTGTGGGAAAAATATGCAGAGCGAACTGAGACATATTGTGCATAGCCAAACAAAGGTGACCTGAAGACACCATCCCACTGTCTCTGATAGTTGGGTAGGATTATCCAGATTCATACTTTTTTATACACAATGTTTGGTTTCCAAAATGGGAGTCATTGAATATGAAAAGAGTATTTTATGTTGAACTTTTTCAAGAATGAGTTGAGATGTTTTCATCACATATGTATGAGAAGGTTCAATACAGTTGTTCTGTAACGTGCCCGAGGATGGTACACATTTTATTTGGATTCATGGTTTCAGATAGACTCAGGGTTGATGACCCAGGTGTCACTACGTACCATAAATGTGTAGGAATGAATCCACACATGGTTCTGAAAGCCCCCCCACATGTCGAGGAACCTTTTATGTGGATGATGGGTGGTTTCATTTTGGTATGAGCTCACAAATGTGGTGAAGCTCATATTAGATTCTCCCCCGCAGATCTAGTTCATGTGTAGATGAGTGGGGAATTTATTTTTGTAGTGGATGTGCTGAGATATACGATCAAGGTGTCGCTATGTATCTTGTAGAATCGATAATCATGACATACATAGTTCTTCTGTGGTTCTCGGTGTAGGTCTGGCCCATGTGCAAGAAAAGAAATTTTTTAATTTTTTTAATGGCTAGACAATTGGGTGTCATTGCATACCCTATAATGTAAGAGATCAATCCATACATAGTTCTTTAGCTTCCAAACACATCGATCCAAAGATGTAATGTGGGAAAGGTAATTTTATTTTGTTGTGAATTTTTGACCCATAAACAATCAAAGATGGAACTTTTTGTTTCATGTCCTGATCCAAGGTATGAGGTTAGGGAACTGCTACCCATTCTTTGGCAAAGTGAGTTTTACTATATGTAGTTATAGATGAATCGTGCAGTTTAAAATCATGAAAAAAGGATGTTGGTTTTCTAACATGAAAAGGGGTATGATGGCTCTACCCAAAGATGAATCTTGGGTGTCACAACATATACCATAGTGATATAAATCAATCCATATGTAGTTATAGAGGAACCATGCAGTTTTAAATAATGTGGAAATGGCATTTTTGGGTCTATAGTTTAAGGTCATACAAATAAGTACATAGATCGCAGAGACCGTGAGTAACTGAAGGCTAATCGGGTTGGTATGTTCTGACATGTCCAGGATGTGAGGGAAAAGGAATGTGTAATACATGGTCTTGATAACTCTTAGATCTGGATAGAAGATGTAAGGAATAAGAGCCATTGGGGTGTTTGGAGGTATGAGAAGCCTCTCATGAGGACATATTTTCCTTGGTTAAAAGGCCTTATTATTTCAAATTTATGCAGTGCCAACTGGGGAATATTGTGCATAGTCAAAAAAGGTGTCCTTAGGACATTGGACCTCCAATTCAGATGACTGAGGATGTTTATGAGAATCTAAAACTTCTTGAGGCACCGAGTTTGGTGAATGTAAGGTTATGTCCATGCACATTAGAGACATTCAGACATCAATTGTCCATGGATTTTCAAATTTTCCAACATAGATCTGGCTCATATGTAGGGTGGACATATGTTTTATTGCAAGATCCGTGAATGTGTAACTTAAATATGAGGATCCCTATCTAGATCGAACTCATATACATGGTGGATTTAATTTTATTTTGATGTGCCTAAATATCAGATTAATGATCCAGGAATCACTATATATCCTGTGAAAACATGTGTGAAGACATATGTAGTTCTGGGAAATCCATACAGTTGAATGTTATGCGTTAATGAAATGGATCACTCGACAAGAAAGATCATTATGACTGAAAAAAACTAATGAGTTAAGCATTCACGGCATAACCTATGAAGATATGAATCAAGCGACAATTATTTCATGATGTTCTTCCCCACAGAAATATTACTCATACATAATGAGATGGCATTATGCAAGATGTCCCCCTTTAAATATGACCTATTTCGGAGTCCCCTGGGTTGAATACATTTTAATGGGGGGATATTTTGTTTTATGTTTCATGGCAGAGCCAGGGATAATATAGAAACTATATAATGAAAGTCATTCGAGACATAGTTCTTTTTAGGAAGGCTGCCTACATAGGTCAGGTCCATATGCAGGGAGTGAGGAATCTTTTTTTGTGGAGGGTCCTTAGATTAGAGATATGTGCATCGCTACATATCATATGAATACAGGATTCACACCATACATAGTTCTAGAGGAAACATGCGGTTTAACATCATGTAGCTATGAAGTTGGTTTTGATGCAGTTTAATGCCATCCAACTAGAACGATTCACCATTCAGTTTAATAACATGTGATTAGGACGTAAGGTGTTGTGTAGTTTACCATCGTGCGGTCTAGACAAAATTTATTTCTTTAAACATGAAATATTTTTCAAGAACAATGCTATGGCGGGAGTCTTTTCATGATTTCCATCCATCGAGATTAAGGAATATGCTCCATTGGGGTGGCCTCTGTATATGACTTAGGGTCTCTCTCGTTTTGGCTCCATATTTGGAGGCTTCATTTTGGGTATCATTAGAGTTATGAGAACCCACACCATTTCCCCTTAGAAGAATGATGAGTGGTAAACCTTTTTTTGAAGTCTCGCACAAGGTGAATCTCGAAATAATGAAATTTATGAAATCTATTTTCATCAAGTTTCTCCAATTCATCTAGCCATTTCCGGGGATTCTCATCTCATTATAGCTAGTAAAAAATGTTAATATTGAGTGAGGGTAACTGGATATTGATGGGCAGGAATACCCTTATCCCAAACACCAATGAGTATGGGGTCTCCTGTTTTGTAGTGAGGGTCATGGTCCAATATTCCCACAGAGCAGAGAGGTGGACTTGTAGCCACAACTTCTAATCCTTCTCTACCATATTTTAAAGTATGTTAGGTAGTGTATTTTTGGAGGCCTCTTCTTCCAATTAACATATGTATAGTAGCGGGATAAACGGTTGGACTTGATTTTAGACTCATGATACAACCTTTCCAACTAAGTGGAATAGAAATTTCTACCATTTCCCATCAGTATGGTTTGAGGGACACCAAATCTAGTTCTATTGGTGGTGTTCATCAAGCTAACAATGTTCTTTGTCCCGACCTCTTTTAGGGGTACTACATCTACCCATTAGGAAAATAAGTCAGTTTCCATTAGAATATACTTGACTTTCATAGATTTTGTTGGAGGATATGGCCCCACGATGTCAATTACCCATATGGAAATTGGCCAGGAGTACTTGGATTTATGATGAAACTCAGGGGGTTGGTGGATGAATTTGGCATGCAACTAGAAGAATTGGAACTTTTTGTTTAATTTAGTGTCTTTCTATGTTATAGTTGTCTTGTAGTATCCTAGACTTTATATTTTATGGGAATTCTTGGACCCAGACTATTGAGAACCAGAGGCCCCAGTGTGTACTTCATTCACAAAGGTGGACGTCTCTTATGCATCGATTCATCTAAGAAGGACCTTGTTGAGGCTCTAGTTAGAGGATTTTTTTCTGAATCACGCACTTGTATAAAATAAAGTTAATTTTTCATCTTCATCTTTTATCTCTCCCATCGTTGTCCATTTAGTTCTCTCACTTTTAAAATTAGTCCACAATTGGTTTCATCGAACTGGTCGTAGGACTATATTGTTCATGGATGAGGCTAATATCATTGATTTCATTGATGTTGGACTGATTGGATGATGATACCATCCTACAGTGAGCGATGCTGATTAATGTTTCATCTCATCTGGATCGGTCAGGGCTGTGACTGCATTTTCCTTGGTGTTTACTAGGGATTTTTGTGATTGTCCAACATGATTTAATGTTTGTTCAAGAGGAATACCTCTATTAGTCATTGGATATGATTTAGTAGAGGTATTAGCTCTTCCTTCTTGATAGAATAATCATCGCTGACAAGCTTGATGACAAATTTAGAATCACCATTTATCTTTATGTTTTTTACTTGTACTTTAAGTTCCAGTTATATCCCTCCAATGAGAGACTAATATTCTTCCACATTGATTGTACATACCTATGATATCAGTAAGAAGTAAGGAAAAGTTACATGTTCTGGAGATATGAGCCAGAATCCATGCCCTACTTTGTTGAGCTTAGGGTCCTCCATCCTCTTTCATGTTGGGCTTTTAGATTGACCATAAAAGTGTATTTCCAATATCATGGACTTATCTTAATCAGAAGAAACCTTTTAATTGGGTTGTTCAATGTCCAATGAAGTCATTTATTTTAAGGTATGATCTTCTACAAAGTCCTCCAATTCCTATCCTTTGATTTATTTCTATGAAATGAACTAAATAAGAGCGGTTGTCGAATGAACTTACATCGTTCCAGATGTCTGATCAACATCAGACGACTAGTGATGTATTTAAGAGGGTTATTGTGAGAGATGAAATGGACCTCATGATGCTCTTGGTAGTTACTCAGTTTTTAGATTGCGATTTTGAGCACTAAACAACCCTTCTCGATACTTGAATAATAAGCCTCAACATATCATGGTTTTTCTAAGACAATATGGACTAAATTGAATATCGGTGTCATCATTTTTCACGGGGAAGGTTCCTACTGATAGATGAACCTTTTCATCATCATCATGGTGAAGGGAAAATGTTTTCCTTCTATGTTTCCTATAATGAAATGAACGTGGTCCAAGTGTTCTTGAAGTCCTCTTAACTCCATGATGTTGTGAGGTGGTGACATGCCAAGGTTTTCCATTTTCCTCTGAGGGCCGACTTGAATCCAATGATGGCATATGAAGAAACCAAGAAATTTCCCAAATGTAATGCCTAAATCTCATTTAAAGGGGTTCATTTTTAGTCTTTACTATTTCTGACTGTTGAATACGATTTCCAGATAATCCAGGTGGTCTAGATTTAATCACCAGGTCATCGACATAGCATTAAACAAACATTCTGAAGAAAGCGTTTGAGGATGTGATGCATGGTGTGTTGATATGTAGCACTAACATTATTCAAACCAAATGCTATTACCTAATAACACAACACTCCCTTGGGGGCCATGAAGGTAGTGGCCTCTTCAACTTCTTCATCCATTTAGATTTTGTTGTATCCAAAATAGTAATTTATGAAGTAAAGAGCCTGATATCTATCCATCGCCTGGATCATCAGTTCAGTGATGGGGACTAGGAAGTCATCCTCTGGATAGTCCCGATTGAGATCCCTGAAATTAATGAAGATCCTGAATTATCCTTTCTTTTTTATGGGACTATATGGTCCATTTAGAGGGGATATTGGACTTCCCGAATGAAGATGCATTTAAATTTCTTGTCAATATTAGTTCCTATCATGGAAACATATGCCATGTGCATTATCCTTGTAGCTTGTTTATATTCCCAGTGCTCTTATGATAGGCCATGGTGGTTATTGGCCCCCCTAGGATCGAGTCCTAGAATATCTGTGTAGTTCCAGATGAATACATCTCAATAATTTCTTATTAAGGAGTTATATACCACATATTCCTTGGGGGAAATGGATGCACTATTAAATGTGGGCCTGGGATCTTCTTTGGTACCCACTTTTATATGCTTGAGTTCATCGATGGTGGTAGAGTGGCCTTCTTTAAATATTGGACAATTGTCTCTAAGGAACTCCTCATTTTCTTCATCCTCCTCTCCATATTATCTTGTTCTAATACTGACACATGTCTTAGGATGAGTTCTCTGGCATTAGCAGAGGATTTTTTTGAGGAATCGTCGGGAGGTACAACGACATAAACAAGAAAACGAAAGAAAGAAAGAAAATAAGGACACAACGATTTATGTGGTTCGGGAAAAATCCCTACGTCCACAGGAGAGGCAGAATTAACTATATCAGGAGCACAAAATTATAGAGGATTTTCAGTAGTAAACCCTAGCATGAAAATGGGCTATATATGAAGAAAATGATCCACTGTTCTGAATAGTAAGTTTGTGTTTCAACAGTGATCGACGGTCAACTTTGTCAAAAGCGTTATAGTGACTGCTGACTGGAAGTCAAACGTGCTACAGTGAAGTTGACTCCGAAGTCTACACCGCTACACTGCCTGTCGGTGGTCGGTCGGTCAACTCTGCTATAGTGTCAGCATTGCTACAATGCCCAAAAATTGGGCCGGAGGCCTTCGAACCCCGGCCCCCCAGAGCAGGGGCGCGTTGCCCCCTGCAACCCCCAACAGATTTGACAACTTGGAACATGGAAGATGAATTAACTTCCTATGACTCCCCTAACAATAGGGGATCTCGTCGATACTCTATAGAGGATAGAGTGGGGTCTAGAGGGGTGTCTCTATATACTTTCAGTGATTAAATGACACATTCATCATAAATTGGCGATGAATGGATCTCTTGGAGCTCTTGGGATACAATAAATGTTCCTTCACCCATGATTTCACCACTATCTAGGGAGTAAGAAAACTTATCAACACTATTAGACTCGGTGGTTAAGACTAAAACCATGAAGATTTTTGAATGTGCATCCATGGTTGGGAGTATATGATCAATCTATTTGATTGGTAACACATAATATTTTCCCCAAGGTTCCTGAAGTGGTTGGATGATATCATTTATATACCATTTGGGGCGGTGACCTAAGCAATACCATCGAATAGTGCTTTCTTCACTTCCCCTCAACAGAATCATGCGTTGATATAATTATCCTAGTGAGATTCAAATAGGGCCTTTTCGGCGTACAACATCCCATGTTTCACATAAATGAAATATTTGATGTATTTGTGGTGTGATGAGGGAGTTGCTGCATGTTGATCAGACCATGGCCTATCAAGAAGGATGTTGAAGGCTGTGTTCTACCGAAAAACTAGAAATTTGGAGTTGGCTACGAGATCTCCAAACTGACTATTGAGTGTTATTTTTTCCAATGGATTCTGCTCACATTTTTCATAGCCCAACAGGGTTATGGAATATATGTCATATTATCTTTGTTGTAGCACACCCTTTGATGTGTTTGTTCTGGGATGATATTAAATCCAGATCCATTATCAATGATGACCTTTTGGAAAAAAATACTACTAATCCTTCTCGACACATATAAGGGATTGATGTGTCCTTGGGTAACAACATCTTTATCATGATCTATGAAGGAGAAAACCACATGGAACTCTCTATGATCGGACTCTGTATGTTAGAACTCGACAACGACCACTTCAGCTTCAAACTCTCAGGGACCTAGAAAATATTCTATGAGTGCTTCTCTAAGGTCTTTTGAAAAACACAAGGAATCTAGGATTGATATTTAGGCCGGTACTGAAGCTTGTATCGTCATGTTTTCATAATTATGTTCTAATGTGTGGCTCTTCCCTACATTGGGATGGTCTTTCATAGGTGTATTAATATTTGATGTGAATGGATTGTCCCTTGGGTCAAGATTTGGGGGTGCTCTTGTCCGAGGTAGGTAGGCACATGTAGGTCTGATTGACCGTCGAGGGTGATCTAACACATCTACTTCCTCTGATTGATATTCTAGAATTAATGGGCCAGAGTGGATTTTGGTAGATGTAGGTAGATTGTCATGTTATTGTAGGGTCTGTTGAAGGGATCTTCCATGAGTTTTCACAAAATTAATAGTGCAAACATGGGTTTGACTAGGAGTTTGATTTATGCTATAGTTGTTTCTTCCCCTTGTGTCCTCGACACCTATGTCCTCTTCCTCCCATTCCCCAATCGAATGTGGTGAATTTGGGTTTAAAGAAATTATCACTATCATAGAAGGGATCCATTATTTGTATGAAATTTATAGAACTAAATATCAACTCCTCGTTTGATGAGGGATGTGCTTGTCTTTCCACTTCTAGAGATATCGTTTGTCAGGGAGAAGCCTGTACATTCAGATCTGATGAGAAAAAATATGAGAGTATTAGAGCCGACATCAGCCTTGATGAAGGTTCATCTTCTTGCACTTTCTCCCATTCTTTTCATTCAGGCCACTCTTTGAATGCCTGACATTTGGAGGTTAATGAGGCTGAGGACTTTTTATGGGTTCTAGTGGAGGCAGATTGGGACACAACCGGTTATTTCAATTGTTCTCAAAGGTTTCCATGATCATGGTTAATTGTCCTTCCATTCATCTATTTGTAAAACTTATTTGATATTTTGTTAACAACATCCAACCATTTGCCTCCTTCATTCGCTTTAGTGGTAGAAATATATTCCACATCTACAAGAAGAGGTCCCATGTTTACTTTCCCAGAAACTGTCATTCTCTTTAAGAGTTATTTGAATATGAAAAACTCTTGAATGATATGTCCCAGTATCTGGTGAAAGGGGTAATTTTTTTTCCGGTCATCGTGACCCACCTTACCATCTCTTTATGTCTCTGATAGAGAAAATAAATCATGGTCTATGGTTACCATAATAAAGAAGAAGACATAATCATCTAATAACGAGTAAAATTTATTTCTTTGTTCCTTGAATTGGTTCTTCCTGGGTCCCCTTCACTCGTCTTGTCGATTCAGGGGTGTATGTTGATGGATGGGGTACTACACGATACTGTGGTGGTTTTGGAGCTAAAACAGGTGAAAAGATAGGCTTCAGTGTAATTGATTATGCTTTGGCCTTTACTACTCTTTTCCGTGGGACCTTTGGGATTATCTTGGAGATAAGATTTATTTTCTGTATAGAGTATTCCATTGTTCGGGAAATGGAGCATAAATCTTGGAACCCACTCATACAATTCTCTAGGATGACTGGAATTCATATAATTCCATAGAAGTTATTGATGCACAAATTAAGTAGATCTTTTGTGGAATTTGGCTATTTCAAGGAATTGGTCAACAACTTCCATCAGGCTATGAGGTTAGAGACTCTATAGTTCTCTCATTGTTTCCAATACTAGAGGTCATTGAATTTTTTATTCTACAACATTGAGTAAAACTATAAGTGGAACTGCCGATGGAGGTCTTCCCAGCTTACGATCGACCTATCTTGAGAACTAGATTACCATTGGAAGGATGGCCCTTGCAGAGTTAGCACAAATCATATGAGTTTCACTAATTCTTATTTCTCTGAGGTTACAATAATTGGATCAGAATGGAACACATTGTGGTTCAGATGTTGTTTTGGATCCCCAAAGCCACTAAATGTTAGAAACACGAGGCTTCTCAAATTTGGTTGTGGTGGGGTGTCACTCACATAATCAGGGTAAGGCTTCTGTTTCAGGTGTTCCTGTACAAGCCTCTCCTTCACGACATCCAATTGATCTTCCAATGCCTCGATGGTATCAATCATCTCTTGATGTGTATTGTGATAAACATGATCCTGGACAATAGAAATGAAGGGTAGAATTTGAAGTGTTGGATCTTCCATTATTTTAGGTGGATATTCGACCAAGGATATCTTGTGGGGATTTACCTAAACATGTCCAGTATTTCTTCTCAACAGAGGTAAATATTGTTACCTGCCTTTGATTGGGCCCAATACCTCTTCCTTCTGAGTGTATCTTTCTTCAATCATTAGGGGCTCATTCCCATCAATATGAGGAGGTGGGTCATGTGTGACATGGAATTTACCCTTCTCTTAGTTATTGATTCACAAAAGTGGTAATCAGGTATTGTCCAAGGGAGCACGAAAATTTATGGAATCTCTCTGTTTTTTGGTATATATTCCACAATTCTTGGTGTGGACCATATCCCAAGGGGAACCACTATCTATTGGATATTATGAATTTTCCTTATTTTTATTACTATATGAAGTATTAAGGTTCACATTGTTTATTGATAACTAATACACAGT
The DNA here is from genome assembly GCA_963277665.1 of Viscum album. Taxonomy (NCBI): domain Eukaryota; kingdom Viridiplantae; phylum Streptophyta; class Magnoliopsida; order Santalales; family Viscaceae; genus Viscum; species Viscum album. The sequence goes on along the minus strand of OY728165.1, from coordinate 1,705,668,536 downwards.
GGGCCTTGTAATGGTGTCTGAGTGGTAGGAGAGATGTTTGCATCCTTTTTGTTTTAATTACTTCCATTATAGGACTATGTACTAGTTTCATGGTGATTGGTGACTCTGATCGATACTCGATGCAGCTTTTTTGTATGCCTCCCTTCTAGAGGGCATGAGCTGCGTGATGGGACAAAATGGGATACCTATCTCTTTTTCATCCTTCATAAACAAGAAATATACGTATTCCCATCGAGGAGGTGGTTGAGGTAAAAATGACCCCAGTCCCACATGATGTGGTTGCTCTTGTTCTCTTTATAGCATGACTCAGCCCAGATTTTCTTGTATAATAGAGGAATTTTGTGTTAAAAATTTCCCCTACTCTGCAGGCTCAAATTGGTCCTGCACTACAACAACTTCTACATCTACCACCGCTCTTTTGATCTCAGATGTGATTTTTTTAGTGAAAGTAAAATATTATGATGGGCTATCCAGAGAACTATTTTTTCTATTGAAATTAGGGGTCATTGATGATTGGACTCCCTTATATGAGAACCCTCTTAGATGTTCTCTATTTCCTTTTTTAGTAGCTTCTCAAAGGCTTTCTCTCATCGAGCATTATGCTTTTGAGACTTAATAAAGGATAGTTCTTGTTGAGGGTTCCACCTTTCATAAACATGGGTTTTTATCGACATCCGTAGTTGGATAATGACATTATAGGATGCCATTTATTTTGGTTTATGTGGAATAGGGAATGGGATGAAATGAAAAGATGCATCATTCCCTCATCCCTGGGTATGAACACCGGGCGGGGCATCCGTTATGAGATGACACAACTTATGATGTTCATGGAGGTAGGTTAATTGGAGATCTTTATGTTTTCTCTCTAATTGCGATCATTGTGGAGACAGAAGGGCTTCTAGGTCGATAAGACAATGAATCTCCCTCAATATTTTTACATGGTCTTCATTCCCATCATAAGGAAATAATTTTTTTTAAAGTGATGTAGAGTTGTCCATAGATTGGGATGAATGTTATACAAAAATTCTTATGAAACTCCCTTATTATGTCAAACTGAGAAGTGGATGAAGGAAAAAACATAATTGGTATGTTTTCTGTATCTCGTTGTCTTATTTTGAGCTACATATTCTTTTTGTTTCTTCTAAAGGATCCTTAATATGTTCATCACAACATGTATTTTTCTCAACTATTTCAAAGCAAGTGGCCGAGCTAGTAGGGGTCTCACTGCTATGAGAACAGTTTGTGGGTGGTTTAGAGACTGAATGTGGCCTGGTCTATCTTTTAGTTGAGAAAAGATGTTTCTTTTCACTGATAAGGTATCCAACATGTTTTTCCTCAAAATTCTAAGGGCCTCATCATTTGAGGTTATTCTTGTATTTTAATTGATAAGGGGAGGGGCTTCTTGTTGATATGAAATGTTACTGTGGGGAGGACCATAACAGTTGGTTTTACCTTGGCGAGGACTATAATCATAACATGATGTCTGAATTCTAGGATAAATTCTTCATCATAGACCCAAGGGAGGAACATTAGGGTGGAATGAGCATGGTTAGGGCCTACTCGATGGAATAAGATGTTACTACTTTGAGGATATTTGGAGTTGGGGATATCATGGCATTGACTACCATCATAGTTTGATGTCCAACTTCAAGGAGAAATTTTTATAGCATATACCCTATGGAGGAACATCAAGGTAGACTGTAGTAAGGGGAGGACATTCAAGCTAAAATAAGAAGTCAGTACACGGAGGAACATTAAATTAGTTTCTACCATGGTGAGGACTACCATCATAGTTTGATGTTCGACTACAAGGAAAAATATTATATTGTATACCATTGGGAGGACTTTCAGGGTGGAAGACATCAAGGTGATGACATTATTGATGTTTGATCTTCCTGTCACGAGGAGAGATATCATGGTGATCGTCAATAGATATGTTCTCATGATCGATTAGTTTATTTCCATGAAGTAAGCCTTCATGATAGGTGTTTCAGGGAGGGCCTCTAGAACTACTGGTAATAATGTTTAAGGAAGGCCCTTTAAAACTGCTACTGCCACTTCTATAATTTGGTAACAGATCAACATGATCATGGAAAATAAAGGATAAGTTCTAAAGTTATTCATCATCTCCAGCTTCCAGAAGAGTAGGGCCATGAGTTAGCTAATCACTTTCAGGATACATTTGACATGATTTATGTTTTAGTGATCTTTTGCGGGTGACTGTGGCTGGTTGTTGTAGTTGAAGAACATCATGTGCGGTAGCCAGATTAAGTGGCTCCCTCTAATGCTACCAGGATATGCTGGTCAACATCATATGTTGTGAAACAGATATATTCCTACCCTGGAGCAGTCACCGTGGTTGACCAATGTCGCCCAGTTGGAATGTGAATTTGGGCTTGATCTTATTGACCATTTATTGGGGGTTATTACCGATGAAGCTCCTAGATCGGAACATGGATGCATGTCTATTCTAGGGAGACAAACTTATTTTGTGGTTGATTCAACCCTCTTGGGGAGGTGGGATTATGGGAAAAACTAATTTCAATTTTCATTGAAGTGATTAGATTTTGATATGTATCTATGACATGGTCAAGGATTACTGTCTGATCTTCAATCATCTCGAAGATCTATTGAATGAAATCATTGGCTGGAATGGGAATATATTCTCATTCTGGAATCAGAACAAGAATGTGTGTCGGATTCGTCCCTCCATTTACTTCCAATGAGTAATGATAGTTATCCTTTTTAGGGGAATAGATATGCGTATGTCCCGAATTTATAACTGGGATTTTCCATGTGTTTTCTCCAGTTTCAATATTATTTGACTGATGGACTTTATATTAATAAACACTACTTTTTTTCTTCTTCTTTGTTGTTTTATTTGTTAAATTGGCTTGTTATGCATCCATATGAATTTGAGTCTACATATATTTATGTTCCGATATATTTAACTTCTTGGATTCATACCCAAAAATAGAGATTTTCATCTTCTTATTTTCCGGTCTATTTTGGACAATGAACTTGATACGTGTTGGTAGGGAATTGACTATGAATTTTTTTAGGTTCCACCGTATTTGATTAGAGGGCTTCATATTTGAGGGAAGGAATATGCATCTTCTCATTTTCAATACTATATGGATGACAATCTTAATATGTGTCGGTAGGGATTTGACTCTGCCTATAGTTTTTTCCCTATTTGTGGGGCATACTTGGTCAGCAGTAGTAGAAATTTTCAACTTCATGTGATATGAAACCACATTTATATAGTGTCTTCATAAGAATGAGTGGGAACATACGTCTGCTAATAGGATGCCTCCATATTTCCATGGAGGTATCCTTTAGAATTAATAAAGACATTGGTCCATTCTTAGCAATCAGTTTGTTTCCCTATGAGGGTCTCCATTGAGACTTGCTTCCACATAGTTTCGGTTGGGGACCATGGGGTGATATCCAATGCATGTTGAGGGTGATGGGTCACTTGGAATTAACAGTGATAGTTTTCAATAGGATCCCTTTTATGGGACCCCATTAAAACATGGATGAAATTATTGATGATGACATTACCAGTCTCCCTGTGATAAGGGAGTTATTCATTGTCATGTTCATGGGACATGATCTTGAAATGGTTGGGGACATCTAGTGGAGCCACCTTGTTCTAGGCCACAGACCATCGTTGGGTAGATGATTTCCAAGGCTTTGCAGCCTGAAGGTCCTATCTAGATACCTTAGAGTGGGGAGAGTACCATTATGATAGCACTCATTGACCAGTTAATTTTTTGACCCATTGTTGAAGACATTGGGTGGGATATGGATTCTTATTCCTTTTGTAGGACTCAAATAGTGACGTTGCTGATGCATGTGTCTAAGAAAAATTACAAGATTCCCTTTGAATGAAGGACTCTCTGCATAATTCCTGCAATAAATGTGATAGATATAGACAAAAAACATCATCAATGAAGATGCTCATGAAAAATTGCATAATAGATAGTCCCATTTTCCCTTAATTTATTTGGTATGTGAAAGGGTCCTAGATTAGTGTAAAAACCCCATCTATGTTAAGGATTAACGTTTGGTTCATGGTTTTTTCTCTGGGAATATTTGTTGTCTCCTGATGGTTGATTTTAGGGGGTTTAATTTTGTACCATCATTCAGGTTGGATCCACTATTTATGAACTGTCTCCAACGGATTTTGGTCATGGAGTCAGAAATACAAAATGGCTCTCACATCCATTATTCACAGAACTACATTCTAAAGGCAGACGGTCAGTAGGTAACATGGCTAATGAAATATAATAACTCACATTGGTTGAGAGGACTGGAACTATGGATCATAACACCCTTTTAGGGGAATTATTTCCTATTTTGGGACTGTCTTATATTTGTAAGAAATATTCATGATTCCTTGGTTCATTCCCAAAAGTGCATATTATGGATTACACTGAGGTAACGATCCATCATTAATATGAATGGATCTGAAATCGTCTTTATGTATCTAAGGTTCTCTATCAATGGAGTTATTTGTATGTATATGAGTTTCTCCATCATTATTACCCATTTATGGACTTACCAAGGGTTACTTGTTCATTTACTGGGACAAGATTAATTTCAACCCATGTATTATGGTGCTATGGAGTTTACCATTTTCCAAGAGAGACATATGTTTTAATGTCTATATTGAACCCATAATATGGGTTTCCTATGTGCACTCATGAGAGGAATCAAAACTCATGCAGCTAGGTACTGCTTAGCAGTGCACAGAACCTTTTAAGGGCATGTGAAAAGGACCCATTCATGCAGTTTACCATCATGTGCCTTATACTTCTAGGAAAAATGTTCCTATTCAAGACATGATGTGAGGCTTATATCGAGGTGGTCTGAAGGACTCAGAAGATATTTTGCCTCCTAGGTTGGGGAATGATCTTATTGGGGATATGACCCAACAAGGTATAATTTGGGTTGTGGCATTGGACCTTTGGGAGGGTTCCTACATATAATAGTTAGTGGTGAATCAAATCCCACAGAGTTTAGTTGGTCGGGGATTATGCATGGAAGCTGCCCATTTCTAGTGGGAATGACTGAGGCATATATCAAATAAGAGGCCCATCACAAGAGGATTTCTCTTGTTTGGATTTGAGGTGGGGCTTATGCATGGGAGAAGCCAATTTGGAGGGACATGACTTTGTTGGGGAATACACATGGAAGAGGAAAATTTGATATTAAAGATCATGGAGATTTGATGATCTCCACTAACCCCTAAGACCATTTGATCCATGCATGATGTGAGATACAAGAGGAAACAATGGATCTGAAGACTAGACTACCCTCTCCATATAATAATGGATGGTGATAAATCCCAAATGGAGAGTGAGGGGACATTTATTTTCTGCATGTCTCCTATTTGATCTTTTTAAAAGGATAGTCACATCAGTTGATCCATCCTACTACATCCCGGGCTATGGTGAAGAGGAGAAAAAATTCAGCCTCCCCAAAGAAAGGCTAGGGGATTACCTTAAGAGGACTGCCCAAAAATTGGTTCTGGGAGGAAGAGGAATGTTCATTACCGACCCTCATTGAAAGGAAATGACAATGGTTTTCATCAATCCCTAGAATGAGGAGGTTCACATGAGTACCCCAAATTCGGAACTCATGTCACCATTAGAATATAAAATTGAGATCCTCTTAAGGGCCTGCATTGTTAGGATATTATACCTGTGACTCCAGTTATCATGGGTATTTAATCATTAGCAGACATTCTGATGTGTTTGATGGTATTATCATAATTGTATAGTGGCATTGTAAGGGGCCTTATCCTGATGCAATTGGAACGATTCATGGAGGGCCCAACATCAAGGCTGATGAAATGACCTGGGATGATAACATAGGCTGGATAATTGAACACCCTAGGATTCCCTAGTCCGTGTTGCAGCTTTTGATGTGGGTTGGGGTTCCCTTAGTGTAATAGGTTAGAACATGGGAGAGGGGACCATCCACATATCGTCTTATTATGAGAACCTAGTTTACACTTGCATACTGTTATAATTCACGGGGTAAGTTACCACTCACATGGCATATGACTACATGAGGCCAATTATTTCCCATGAATAGTATTGTTATGTGGGGAAGTGTTCCACCCGTATAGCATTATGCTATGTGGTATTTTCGTCCATAGAGGGGGAATCTATTTTATTTCTTGTAGAATGGAATTAGCAGAAGGGTTCTAATTTCATGGATCGATGTGAGAGTTATTATTTCATTTTTATAGTTTATGAGGTAGATTTTACCTACTGGGAATTGATGGAGGGATTCCAGATTTGATGTTCCTAATCGATGTCTACATTACTCACCTCAGTTTCCTTCAGGGGTTAGTCTTATAGAACAATGAAGGGACTCGGTACCGGTGTGGCCAGTCGTCCACATAGGGCCGCATGTCATCTATTTTAGAGCCTAGGAGGACATGTTCCGTAGGGAAAATACTTCGTGGGGGAGAATATTACCACCTCTTCATGGAAATGACATCTTCTCATCTGTAAGATCCATTGATACCGCCTTGTACCACGAATGATTTAGTTCATGTTGGATGTTCATTTATAGGAATGAAAATCACCCCCCCTGTACGCAAATGAAATTATCTTGTTTCTTTTTACTTCCAGTGCTTCCCCTTCATAGAAACTAATTTCTCTTTATGGGTGCTTTATGGAGTGGCAGAATCCCATGCCGAGCAGCGGTCCACGTAGTGAAATGTACTTCAAAATTCTCCATTTCAAAAAATATTTCATGAAAATTCATTCCTATTTCATATGTATCCTCTGAAAAATTAATAGACCATTTGGAACATGTTAGTGGAATTTAAAGGACCTAACAATATAGATATTTTTTTACTCAATTATTTCATCTTACTATATGAGCTTCAAAAATAGTGGACATTGTTCCTTCATTAGAAATGTTGAACTTAATAGTGGTGCTCCACCATCTACATTGAAATTAGTGACTAATGATTACTTTTTTCTACATTGGTTACTCATTTAGTCGGTGGTGGGAGGTTAGTGGTGGGTTCCATTGTATAGCCTCAATTGAAAATCATTTATTCAGTTTTAATGTAGTTTGTGAGGTGCATGAGATGCATAGAGTCCTAAGGATTTTGTTGGTTGCGGTTGATCATATATGAACCCAAGCATTAAACACACTACATTACTTCATTTTACAAATAAAATTTCATAATGAATACAAACCATGAATCAAGAGGCATATTGTCTATAATATAATATAGAAAAAAAGAACATTTAACTAAAAAAACCTACAGCTTTCATATCCCTGTTTCATTTTTTCACTATTCTAATAACTATATAAAACACAATCAGACATCAATATTTCCCACAATTTTTCTAAAAAAGGTATTCTTCTACACATTACAAATGTTTTACTTTCATTATGTATATGGGGAAATGGAGGATTAGAAGAGGTGATCTCAAACACTTAGTAATGGTATGTATAAGAGATAATAATCATTATCCTAAGTGATAATATGATGAACATTTGTGTATGCGAATGTTAAGAAGGAGAACATTAATAATATAAATAATTCATACCTAATAAAACATGGATTATAGTAGAAGATTAATATCATGAACCATTAATATAAACATAGTAACATTAATGCATCTTTTTCATCGTATGATGGTGAGCACAACACAATGCGTTAAATCATTATCATAAGTCACGTTTCCCTCTAAATACAACCATTACATATTAAAAAAATCACATTGTTGATTAGATTCACTACATAATTCAATTAATAAAATCTCATGAGATACCAAGATTTATCCAATGATTGATGGGATATATAAATATTGTCCCACTGATAACATAATATATTATGCTGATGCTAAAAACATGGTCATGATACATTGTGTCACATTAGATGAAAACATTACCCAATGCATTTGAGGGATTTAAAATTAAGGTTCCACTTATCATGTATCATTGTGATCTTAGACTGACATTCCATGTACCCCACATGCTATCCAATGAGATAGAAACATTTACTATTTCATTACTGTGTTATATAATTTTTTTCACACCTATCACACAATACTATATACCTGAATAAATTTAAAACACAATAAAACATATTTAAATTAATTAAAGAATCATTAACCAAATATAGAAATTGGTTTAATGATTACTTATAAAAATCTTGATCATAAATCATCATATTAAATAAGGTGGATGGTTAAAAAAAAGAATATCATAAGATAACAATAGAAACATAGAAGTTTTTTTTTTATATATTGGAAAACATCCATTCATAAAGAATGATTCAAATGGTACAATATAATAAGGGATCATGAATTTGATTATTTGATACTAAGATTCAATCCCATGGAGTATAATTATACAATGAGGCTAAGTCATGAAACATGAATCCCAATATGGAAAATCACATTTAAAATAAAAAGGAAAATAGGAATTAAATTATAAAATAGGTTTAGAAAAAACAGTTAACATTTTTGTAAAAGGGAATATCAATGTCCTTTACAAAATGTTAATGATAAAACTAAAATAAAATCTAATTTGAAAATAATATAAAATTAAAAACCATTAAAAATGATATATCATATTCTTATAGAAATGTGGTCTAGAATATATATCATTTGGTCATGGTATTTTTTTTTTATATTTATTAAAATATATTAGTATAAAACCAAATTATAAGACGAAGTTAAAAAAGATCCTTTTGAAAAGATGAAAATGGTAATTATATTTTCATAAGTGTTAATACATAATGGGGTTTTAAGATAGTATATGATAACATTGTAGGGAATATTAAATGAAAAACATGGGTGAAATTTATTTGTTAAAAGGTTAATAACTATTCTTAGCATAATTTCATTTTCAAGAAGGAAGAGAATTCATCAACAAGGATGATTACAATGAAATGTGATCTCCTAATATAGAAATAAGGTATAGTATACAACATGATAGATGGAGCGTAAGAAAAATAATTATAACTAATGAATTTAGATTTAGTTATAAAAAACAATATTATTTTTGTGATGAAATTAGTCATAATTCAATGAAAGGAAGAGAATGAATGGAAGTGATTTTTACAAGATCAACAACAATTTAGATATTAGATGTTAAGGGAATATAGTTACACTATAAATAAGAATATTACTGAATAATATAAAAAATCATTAATGAAACATGGTAGTGATGGAAGTTCAAGAAGTGATTTCAGTTGAATGGTCGTAGCATCATTCCCCTCCTCATTATCTTGAGAAGTGGTGGTGGTGAAACTAGAACTTATGTTGAATCCCCAAGAAAAAATTGGTAGCTAAAAATTATAAGGGCCACAAGAATATTTGGGGGAATATTTTTCCTTTAAATATAAAAAATCCAAACTAACATAAATATAAACATCCAATCCCCTATATGATTCATGAGTATAAGATATAACTTAAAACAATACTAGATAATCTACCTATATTATAGAAAAAGAGGAAACAAATGGATTATAAACTATAAAAATGATTAGAGTCCCCATGATAATATAAAATAGAATTTATAATACCATGAAACAAAAAACCAATATCAGTACTCCAACTCCACAAGATACTCAAATAGTATCAAGAAGAAGCACTAATTAACGGAATTACCATTTGTTTACCTGTCTGTCATTAAGGTCTTAACAATAAGAATTAAAAATTATAATTTTTTCGATCTATAATAAAATTTATTTAAATTCCATGGATATTTTTTGATTATATATTGTGGTAATTTGTACAAACTCTTACAACAAAAACCCATACATTGTAACTGAACACTTATATTAAGTATCTTTTTTTCTAATGAAACAAAACATTTGAAAAACACATGGATTATTTTCAATATAAATCTCAAATATATTTATCATAACCTTACCCTTGTCCCTAATAATAAATAAACCATGTGAAAAACATTTTAAAATTATAGGAAGACAAAAAAATATCTATATGCTACATAAATAAAGAAAAAAAATAGTCCAATGAAAACCCTGAAAACACATATAAACCATTTTATAAAACATAGATTTTTATAATAATCAAAAAATATTAATGAATAATAATTAGAAATAATAAAAAAGTAATTTAGGTAACATGGAACAACATTTTTCCATATAACTCTTAAAATTATAGTAACCAATATGGCCAACCTTCAGCTCCTAGGTACACAATACATTTTATAGTTATAATGGGGTTCACCCATCGTATAGTCTATATCGGGCTATCCTATTTTTGATGAGCTTTAATGGAACTCAATCCTTAATAGATGCATTATAGTGATCATCCGTGAGATATAATTGTTATGGGACCTTTGTATAATCTATATTGGGCTCACCTTTTTCACATATAATTATCAAGTATTATATCATGAATAAAACATTTTATTCTTGTAATTTGCATCATAAACCATTGAAAACCACTTTAAAACCCATATGAAAAACTTCTTAAGAATTCAAAATAGAATTTTCATTTGAAATACCATTTTCAATACCAGTGGAATTAGAACAAGGTAAATAAAGTATTTTATTAAAGTAACTATAATTAAAAACATTTTTGAGGGATTTTTTTTCTATTTAGGAAAAAACTAATTTTTTAAAAACAGTGTGAAATTATATATGAAAACAATTTCTTTGAAATTTAACATTAAAAGATGACAAATATTATACAAAAAATTTATCTATCATGATTTTAGGAAAATATGATCATTCCATTTATGTTAAAAAACATTCCTTTAGAGTTTTGTAAAAATAGATGAAATGGTATCATTAAATGAGTATTTTTGAAGAATGACTCTTACCTTGAGTCTGATATAACATGTATGTACAATAACATCCTAAATAATAAAGGAATATTATTGATTTAAATTATTTACAACCTTTTTTGTGTTTATTTTACATTTTATATCACTTTTTATGATGTTATAAAATTTACGTAAGTTTTTATGTTCACGTCCAATGTGTTGGTGATATTCGGTACATGAGTCCAAAATTACTTTGGTATGATGACTATGAGAAAGGTATTCATTACTGTACCATATCTAGAATAATATTAGTGAATTATTTAACATTTTTATACATAAATTATACTTTTAAATTTATCTATTAAACATGGATATGAAAAATGAACTACTTTATAATCATGGAGACAGTATGTTGTACATATGCATGAGTAACATTTAAATTTTACGATAATCATTATGGAAATAAGGTATGTATCATTTTAAATTTATTGAAATATTATAATATATTAAATATGATATTATTACTATAAATATACATATATATATAATTTTCATGAGATGAGGTGACGTAAAACGACTCAGATCGCTTCATGGGGGTGATAATTCACACATTCTCCTGAAAGATGTTATCATTTTTCTGTTCATGGAATGGTAAGAATGTAAGTAATATATTAATTTTTTATAATGATAATATTTAATTAATATCATATATAATATTTAATTACATAATTACAACTATTCTTGATATATGGAAAAAAAATTAATAACATCGGTTTGTGAGGCGGTTGTCCTCTATACAAACAAATGATAATTTATATTTTCCATTTGATGGACATGGAAATAGATACAGTTAATTCAAATCACATAATAAACACAAAATATATATAGGATGTAGGATTTATTATTTTATTTTGGTTAATTTATATTTTAGGGATGTGGAAGAATAAACAAAATAGTCATGCTTGATTAAAAACAATACAACTTCTTCATAAAATATATTTTTTACAACACATTAAGAACACTCAGGGTGGTGTTATACCTAAAATAAGACCTCTATAATTATTTTTCAGATACTAGGAAGGGATTTTGGTAGCTATTGGTCAATTAGGTTGTGTATTTATGTGCGAAGAAATGAGAATGGGATGTTATATTTTATAAGAGATGGGAGGGCCACTCTTGGAATTTCCAAAAACAATAAATTAATATATATTATTTTTCAATTTAAAATGGTTTCATAGTGAATTATTTGGAATATAATATCTTTATCAGTCAAAAATTATTCATAAAATAAAAAATTCATATGTTTTGACCACTATTTTACACTTATCTTTTGATTTTAACCTTTATTTAACCCCTTTAACTCACACCGCGACAACATGGGTTTTTAATATTTGATTATTAATATAGATACTATATAATGAATAAATACTAATAAATAAATCGTGAGTGACATTTATGTCCATATTCAAATAATTTTTAAGAATTTAATTTTTTTTAATTTTATATCATTTAATAAAATATTATATATTATAAGATATCCATAATGTTAATTTTAAGAATTATTCATTTAGTTGAAATTATTAATATCATTAAAACATTTATCATTACTAAAAACTATTTTATTTCATCACTAATATTTTGAGGTAATCTAAAAAATTCACTTATCTCATTAATTATCTCCAAATATAATTATTTTAATATATATAATACCATTTATTTGTTTTTTATTAATTAAATAATTAATTTGTCAATGTTATGAAATCTATTAAGGTAATTAATTAAATAGTGAAAAATTAAAAATAAATTACAATAATGAAAAAAAAATATTATCTCAAAATAAAATATTTATAGTTGAACATATCCTATGGATAAACCCATATTTAAAATTATATAGTTAACAAAAAAATAATCTAAAATCTTTAACATTTCATTACATAATATATTATAGTTTTCATAATAAAAAAAATGGAAAAAGTCCATATATTCAAACCATTAATGTTTAATAATGAAAATTACTCATAAAATAAAATTGGGTAAATTTTATATTAATATTATACTCTTTATTATATTATTATTACACTTACTTACCGGATTTACCCTTTTTCATGGAAACAAAAATTATTAATGTTATTATTCATACTGTACAAAACTAAAATGGACCTATTTTATAAATTTTCAACAAGTAATTAGAAATTTTGAATCCATTTTTCAATATTCCAAAAATAGAAGTGGTAGAATTTAATCTAAAATTAAACAGAAAAAACAAAATGAAAAACAGTTTTTTGGGAAAAAATCCATTTTATAATATAAAATCTTTTTTTACTAAAATTACGTATAAATTAAATTCAATATAATATAACATGATTATTTTAAATCAATATAGACTAATAAAAATAGAAATTGGGTCCAAAATAAAATTTTAATGTGTAAATACATCAAAATAAAATATAGTTTTCAATAAAAATCAGTATATTTCAATATTCCATGAAAAATTAATATTTATATAAAATACCCAAAAAATTATCTTAAGATAATTTTTAAGTGATGAATTCAAAAATGAAATTCATGTTTTAAAATAAATTTTCTATAACTTCTAGATGATATAATATTCAATCAGAAAAATATAAAAAACGTTTTTTAGGAGATGTATTTTATGAATAATAAAACGACTTCACTAAAAAATTTGTTATTATTTTAAAATAAAATAAAACTAAATTCATATTGAGTAGGAACATAATATTTATCTAATAAATCAATTATTTATATTCATACCTACCAATTTAATTACTATTATATAATGGGAACATGGAAATAATAATATTTAGTTGTTCTTTAATGCTTGATATGGCATATCATGTATGCTATTGAATATATTGATTAATTTTAAAATATAGGGATGAAAGATTATCCATCCTATTTTTTGTTGAATCCTCACAAATTTGAAATTGGGATATGTATAATGGATTTAACTTTTATGAATACCAATATTTAAATCCCACATCCTAAAGAGGCTTAATAAAATATCAACTTGATAAGAGAAAAACTAATATTCAATGTTCACCTAAGATAAAACATACTAGGTTTCCATGTCAAAATACATGGATAAGGAAGATAAAAATAAATCTCAAGGACTAATATAGAGTGATTAAAAACATTCTTATGAGAAATTTAACCACCACAAAATTATAAATAGGAAATTAGTTAAAAGGCCAATCATTTCTCGGACAAAATAGTAAACTCATAATGTTTTTGTTTCAAAATAATTTTTATAATTTTGTGGAATTCATTAATATATAGTCTAAGAACAAGAATATATATTCTTATAGGAAATGTATATTTTCATTCTTTTATCAATTTCCCCCACAATCTCATCATTCTCTCAAATGATTAGTATAAATGACAAATATTTCATTCCTTTAGAACTACAATCAACATTTAATGAATCACATAATCCAAAAAGTAATAACAATATATTTCTCATATCATGAAACATTAACTAAAAATTTCTTTTAGTAAAATATAAGATGATTTTCCCAAAAAAATAAATAGATATATGATAAAAATTTAATTTAATATCCAAAATTCAATAGTAACACCAAAATCTTGACACATATCATTAAATAAATAAAAATGCATTGTATTTTTTTTAAAAAATATATTATAAAATTAATGAAACAAAAAAATCAGATGTATTTGATCACATATTCTTGCAATATTAATATAATAATTATCTTGTAATACTATTAATGTCATTCAAGTCACATACCAAAATTTAATCTCTCTAATCAAACAATCTCCAAGACATTCTAATCATTTCTGTGAATAACCAAAACCACTATAAATACAAATTTAAATTGTATATGTATCTAAAAATAATTCATACTTTATTCAAAAAATAAAAACCTATATTATTCTACATACTTTATTCATACGGGGTTCAAAACTTATTTAACATCATCTGATATAACATTAATCACATAATAACTAATTCAGTTTTTGATACCAGGGATATCCATTCGATTAAAAATATATTCCAAAAATGTACTTAACACTTATTCATAAAATATATTAAATAATGAAAATTAATTTTAGACTAAAAAGGAATTAATTTAGCACAGTTGGAGGTGATTAACCATTTTCACACTTTAGATGTGGGTTTAATCCCGATAATCGTACAAGACGTGACGGGTTGTCTCCTATCCTATGGTTAACTATTTTTCTATAAAAATAATAATATAACTCTTATTTAATTATAAATATTTTATAAATATCCCCAAATATATATTTAATAAATTTATCATTTTAAAAAATACATAGACCTCAAATTTTGTCTCATAACATTATTTTGACATCCCCAAATTTAATATCAGATAATTATCTTTAAAAATAATGTCTCCAAAAATTCCATTAGTCACCATTAAATTTAATATCCTAAATCATAAAAATCAATTTCCATGTCATTGATCTTATGACACACCTTAAAATTAAAAACCCAAGAATGATATCACATCCTATGAAGAAATCATCCTAATCCCCAAAGTTGTCTAATCCCTCCTATATTATCGACTATAAGGACCCGACCTTATCATTTCATAATGTAGTGTTTTTTTACTAGAAATAACTTTATTAATATTCTGAGGAACCTTTAAGTGTATTTTTTAGATAATTATTAAAGTGTTGTACAAATTAAACCCATACATTATAGGTGGACACTTATACTCAGTGTCACTTTTTTCCACAAAATAATCGTTTTAAAATAAATCATAGTTTATTTTAATGATAAATCATCACAATATTCATTTTTACTTCATTATTGTCCCTAGTAATCAACAAACCCTATGGATAAAATTTAAAAAATTTGGGACTTCAATAAAAATTTCAATAAGGGACATAGAGAATGAAAACTATTTTTCTAGTGAAAACCATGAAAACTCATGAAAATCATTTCTTAAAACATCCCTTTTCTAAAAAATGATAAAATATTCATGGATAATAATTATCAATAAAATGAAATAAATTTAAATAACTTGGAACATCATTTTTTCATATGAGTCTTACAAATGGAGTAACCAATTTGGACACCTAAAACTTCATAGTACCCAATGTATTGTAGATCTATACATGGGCTTAACCTTATTATAATCTATATCAACATCAACTATTTTTCATGAGATATAATGGGTTTCAAAAATTATTACAATCAATATAGAGATCACAAATGAGTTATATTAGGGATTAACCCTTCTTATAAGATTTTATGAACTCACTAGGATCACATTTAACGATCAAGTACCATATCACGAGAAAAACATTTTATGCATTCACTTTTCATCAAAAACCATTGAAAAGCTCATTATAAACCTTATAAAAAAATATTCATAAGTAAAAATAACCTTTCATTTTGAAAAAAATATCCTTATAAGATTACCCAGAATATGGTAAATAGATATTTTCATTGGATAAAATACAATTAAAAACATTTTTATAGAAAATAAATTTTCTTTTTTAAAAAAAATATGTTTTTAAAAAATATTCCCACTTATATATGAAAATGTTTTCATTGAAAATAAATTAAATAACATATAAGGTAAGATTAAAAACATTGATGAATCATAATAGAAGGAAAATCCACTCATACTGTATATGTTAAAAAACATGCCTATTGACTTTAGTAAAAAATTGAAAGAGTTACATTAAAAGTGGTATTTTAAAAAATGTACCTTACCTTGAGTCCAAATTGTCATGTACATCCATTATCGCCCTGAATAATAAAATAACGATAATTATTTTAATTATTTATCACCATTTTCTAGGATCATTATCCATTTTATATCACTTATTACCATGTTTTATCAATTGCATAATTTTTTATGGCCACGTTGGATGTTTTGATAATATTCAATACATGAGTCAAAAATAAATTTTGTATGATGAATATAGTCAAGGTATTAATTACTCAAACATATCATGAATAATATTTCAGAAATAATTATGATTTTTATAAATCAATGATACTTTTAAAAACTTCCATTGAATATTTATATAAAAAAATGAATGACATTACAATCATAGAGATGCAAGGTCATACGCATGAATGAGTAATATTTCCATTTTTCAATGATCATTGTTGACGGAAAATAAGTACATTTTAATATATATAAAATAATAATATCAAAATTATAATATTACTTATCTAAATTGTCACGAACCATCCCGCGGGGCGCATGTCGTGCCCCAAGCCCGCCTTCTATATGCCTGGGGTTGACGACTAGCACCAGAAAGGTGTATCCCTAAAACGGGAAGGCATTGCTTTTAAACCTGTGTAGAAACACAAACCAAGAATGAAACAAGATACAACCATGAAGTAAAACTACAGTAGTAAAAAGTGTGTACTAAAAGTAAAGGGGGCTGGAATACAAGCCCAATTGAAAAGATACAACTACAAAAAAATAGAAAACAGATAACAGCTCATGCGATCACCCACCAAGTATCCTACATTAAGGGTAGGTACAAATCATCTCCAAAACTCTCCACATGAACTGTCAGCACCTTCAGGTCCTAGCTCCTCGAGTCTTAGTCAAGGATACCCGTTTTCTATATAAGACACAACAAGGTGTGGGCAAATCCCGTTTAGGAGTGAGTATAACAATACCATGTAGTGACCTGGAGACCCCCAAAGGTCTCTCAGAATTTTACAAATGAAAACCAAAATTCATGATCTCAATCACAAAGCACAAAGAAATAGACTCAGCTCAAACCAGGTATACTGATCAGAGATCATAAATAAAAATGATTAGTCTTAAGCTCCATTATTTTATTTCGTTCACAACTGAACCACGAAGAAGTTATTGCATTGTCGATCCACATAAGGTCGTATGTCTCTGATCCACGATGGGCTTCTCTAATGCTGGCCTTGTTGGGTCATACAATGCTAATCCACAGAGGTTCACTATAATGCTGATCCATAGAGGGTCGCTATAATGATAATCCACATAGGTTCGCTATAATTTTGATCCACACAACGTCTCTATAATGATTCTCCACACAGGTTTTATATAATGGTGACCCACATATGGTTGAAATAATGATGATCCTCACAGGGTATCTATAGTGCTGATCCACATAGGGTCTCTATAATGTCGATCCACACAGAATCTCTCGGTGCTGATTCACAAAGAATCGATAGGTGTTGATTCACACAGAATTATTGGCTGCTAATTCACACAGAATCTCTAGGTGCTAATTCATATAGAATCACTGGGTGCTGATTCACATAGAATCTCATGGTTCTGATTAAAAATGAATCAATTGGTGCTGATTCACACAGAATCACACTTCATTCTTCACGCCTCAGCCAGCCACAAGATTCCCACTAATAATATGCTTGTTTATGGGAGAAACTGTTCCTCAAGTCATCAGGAATATTTCAATAAGAACTAAGTGCGAAGAAGAAGTTACCTAATGTTCTTTAATTTCATAAGGGTTCCAACGCAATATACGTCTCACCAATCGGAGGCCCAATATGACAGTTGTTTGCATTTTAGTGCCGAGGGCCTGTTTGGATTCGGGGTCGATCCACCTCACCCATACTATAACTCTCTCCAAAACTATCATTGAGTACCTCAAAAGGACCGTCTCACTCCCAGGATCCCATATCCACAGAGGGTTCATGGAACAGAAGTCTCGTTCACAAGATACGACCTTTTAAGCATATCTGAGCCCAAGAGGGGTCCGAGTCCGATCTAACCCAGTCAGTCCGACCTGGCCCGTCAGCTGGTGCGACCCGCATGGGGGTCACACAATATGACTCCCAAATGGCTAAAATAGCCATTTGAATCGTTGACTGGCGGAAAAAACTAGGTGTCCGCAAGGCCTGCAGGGAGAGGTTCCCTCCCTTCATCACGGCTTCGAAGCCACGACCCGGTCAATGTGGCGTGCAATGGCATGCCGCCTCCAAGATCCGTGTCCAGCCATGAGTCGGCCGCATGTCCGTCAACTTCGGTGCCACCCTCATCTTGGCTAGCGAGTGCCAAATGCCGACTTCACCACCGGCGCCGGTCGCCAATGACACTGCACCGGTGCCGCGTTGGCAGATCTTCTGCAGGCCACCGGGTGAGCTCTAGTGGTTCGTTCTTCCTTCTGGTCATCCCTATAGCCCTCCTGGGATTCCACTGTCATTGCATGCCTCCCAGTTTCTGCTTTTCATTGGGTTGAACAATTTTCCTACGAAGAACGGATCAAGAAACAAAGCGACAGAGGGTTCGAGCCTTATTCGTTTGGCCGACGCCCTCTGCGTTAACATCATAAGATTTGAGAGATATATTAATTCATCATATAAAACTTTAGTAATAAACCCACTACCTTGAGAATAATTGGATGGTGTCACGGTCTTGGAGGGAGAGGAGTCCTCATTTGATGAAGTCGCTGACGATTGTCGATCCCAGATCATTGCCGCCCGAGCTTCCGTCTCAGTCGGTGTAAGGCATCGCATCACTTCTCTAGAGGTTCCTGTATTGATGAATCTGTGTCAAAAACTCTAACCCGAGCTCCATTTAAATAGAGGGGGAAAATGGTGAGTAACACACTGAGGAATTAATGAGGTATATTAATTAACACAATTAATGTGAGACACTAATTACATGGGGGGTGGATACACAACCAAAGTGTAACCAGGTAGTCAATATCCCATATTAAAAGTCTAACCACCTCTGTGGTTCCCACCACCACCGCTCAAAAGGCGTTAGTAAAAAAGAAATAAAATAAAAATTTATATGTTATTTTATTATTTCTTTAAAAGACACAAAAAATAACTTTTTTATCGGACCAACTACAGTAGATGTTAAGCCTCCCATAAGTGAATCCCGACACTACGGATTCAGCAGTGCCCTTAGATTTTTAATTTGACCACCGGTTGAAAAGATAGAAAATGCCGCCCACACGTTTATTTGAATATACCTTAAAAAAATTCAAAAAAATGATTAACAGTTACCCTCATCCCACGTTGGTAGAGGTTAGGCTCCACCTAAGGGTAACACACCCCGACGAACTCAACGATACTCTCATATTTTTAATTTGAGTTACTCTTTATATGTTATATAATTTAAAAATAAAATAATTGTTGCTTAATTATTTTATTTACAGCCAAAAACTAACTTCCACTGTTGGCTCGCACCGACCAATGTTAGGATCTGCCTAAGGAAATCATACCCTCACGAGTTCAACGTCTGTCTCAGATTTTTAATCTGAGTCTCTGTTCATGATTAATAAGCATTTGAAAATTAAAATAATAATTTTTAATTATTTTATTTACGATAATTCCGTTTTTGGGTTTTTTAACTGTAGGTCTGCGTCGACAAAACTGAAGTCACACATAGGGTAAACTCGCCATCCTAAACGCAACAGTACTATCAAATTTCTGATATGGGTACCCATTTAATGGTTATTACACTTTTTCATGAAAACCACTCACACATGATATTTAAAGATTAACATTTTTTTGATGGATCATTCTGGGCACTTCGGGCCTCAGAATCACGTGCCGGTAATTTTTGCAGTCTCGTAAAATTCTATATAATTAAAAACAAATATATGGAATTTCTGGGACATTAAATTCTCCCCACCTTCGGGTTATATGTCCCTGAAAGACAAAATAAAGTAAAATCAAACAAATGAGGGTAATGAGCACGAATTTGAGCCTCCCACTCCCATGTGATCTTCTGAAGGTTCTCGTGCTGTCACTGAAATCGTACCAGAGGGATAGAACATCAATGAAGGACTCGCTCATGTTGATCCTCTATCTCTACCGGGAACTTCATAAAATTCAGCCCACCATCAAATTCAAACTCACCCCAGACGATAATGTGTGATGAATCATGCACGCATCCCTTCAACTGTGACACATGAAAAAAGTTATGCACCCAGTACATCTGTGGGGAAAGATCTAGGCGGTACTCCACCTCGACAACTCTGTTGAGAATTTGGAAAGGTTCGATGAACCTCAGAGATAGTTTGTCACCCCGACAAAATCTCTACAATCATCGTCGAGGTGAGACCCGTAGGAAGACATGATCTCCATCCTTGAACTCTAAGGGCCTCTGTATCATGTCGGCATAAGTCTTTTGCTGGCTCAGAGTAGTGTTCATCTTCTCAAGGATGATCTGCACCTTCTCTTTGGTAGCTCGTACCAACTCTGGACCCATAAGTGCTGACCCGCCTGGGTCTGTCCAGCATAGTGGTGACATGCACGGTTACCCGTACAAGGCTTAAAATGGATCCATTCTAATGGTAGAGTGATAACTATTACTGTATGAAAACATTTCTAGTGGCAAGTGGTCTTCCCAACTATGGCCAAAATCAAAGACACAATCACGAAGCAAGTTCTTGAGTGTTTGAATGGTCTGGTCATTCTGACCACATAATTGAAGATGAAAGGCAGTGTTCAAGTATAGTTGATTCCCAAACGCCTCCTCTAATCCCTTGCATAAGAGAGACGTAAAACGATCATCACGATTTGACACGATCAGAGTTGGCACCCTGTGAATTTTTAAAATCTCTTATACGTAGAGTCGTTCCAAGCTCTCTACTGATCCCCACACTCAGATGGGTAGGAAGTAGGCTGACTTGGTGAGTCGGTCAAAAATCACCCATATAGAATTGTGGCCCCAAGATGTAAATGGTAGCCCCATGATGAAGTCTGTGGATATATCATCCCACTTTCACTCCAGTAATTCAAGTAGCTAAGCAAAGCCCAATGGTACCTGATGCTCGACATTCACTTGCTGACAAGTGAGGCATCATGATACGAACTATACCACCATTTTCTTCATCCCTGGCCACTAGTACTGATGCTGAAGGTCCTGGTACATCTTCAACACTCAAGGATGTACTGCAAAAGGGGATGTATGGAACTCCCTCAACAACTCCCCCCACAGCATCACTGGTACTATAGTTAATCCTCTAAAAAGGATGACATGCTCCCCTCTTTCATAAAATACATCAGGAGCCTGTCCTAAGGATATATGAGTACATCAGGCATCACAGTCTACGTCCCAGAGATGTGGCTCCCTGACTCGATGAAGGAGTGGGGGAGTAACAATCATATACTGGAGGTAAGATGCTCCATCACTATCCATAAAGGATAACTACAATGTGACTAGCTACTCTGTCACCTCACTCAGTAGTTGTAGACCAGACCACCTGTTGAGTGCGTCCCCTACTATGTTCCCCTTCCCCGTAGTATGGACTATCTCAAATTTGTTGTCCTAGAGGGACTCTTTCCATCGTCGATGTCTCAGGTTCATGTACTTATATTATAAGACATACCTAAAACTCTTGTGATCATAGTAGACTAGAAAACATTCACACATTTATAATCTCAGCTCTTGAAGCTCCACGGGAGCCATCCGATATGTAGTTGAAGATATTGGTGTCATCCTTGGAAATTTTCCTAGATGGACTTGTGAAAAGGTAACTATGCATATTTGAATAGTCCTTCCATATGCACATCTTCTGAATATGATGAATAAACCCATATGCACACACCATGGTATTCTTCCCTTCCATTGAAGAATACTGATCGAATTCCTTCACAAGGTCTACTTCTCTAGAAGCTCAGATGTTCTATAGGAATGATATTTTATTTATCTCTTACTAATTTCTACATCGAGTTGTTCACATCCTAAAAATAGTTTTCAAAGCATGTATTCACTATATAAGTATTGTTTGATTCCCTATGGGCCGATTAATGCTCCAATAGTGTTCATGGATTTCATGAAAATTATATTCCACCCATACCCAGACTCATTATTCATTGCGATATTTCGAGTATATTGACATTACACCAAAATACTAAAGTGAAAATTTTGGATATATGAAGTGAAATTATTTTGGCATGTCGTGTCTGAGATAGGTAAATACATGGAACCATGGAACGTGGAGGATGTAATGACCTGGACACATCCATTGAACATATTCATGATTAATACCTTCATAGGATTATTCAGATCTTACTGATATTATATGTAGTATATTTAACAATTATTGACTCCGATTTATGTGTTGATGAAGAATTCAGTGATGTTAATGTGGTCTGACTTGTGTGTAGAGATATTTTTCCAGCTAAATATATGGATGTCTATAACTCCATTACTGATATGTTCGGATCCAGGAATTAGTTTTCAATATAGTATGATTCATCAAGTTTTAGATTGAGATACATAGAGATACAGATAGATTAGGTAATATATAATGAGTCACATTAGATGTGACCCCATGAGAACAAATACCCTAGCCATGATATTTATTTTTCACATATAGTCCATTCACTAAAATTATGGTTAAAATATCTCTTCAGTGAGATGTTTTTTACTAACCATACCCCTAGAACAATTATTATATCTTCACATAGAGTTACCTGAATCTAATGCAGATACATTAGTTATAGAATCTATAGACATGTGACATTGATATTTTTTTTTCACCTGGCGTGGGAAACATTTAAACATATTATCCATTTCATATGATGCAGGTTTCTTAGAGGTTTGGTGTGTGTATTTTTAGGACTAGTGGGGTGTGATATGTATTTTGGCTGAATAGATGATGGATTATTATTAGGATCATGTATTTATTTCTTCTACTCTATTAGTGGTCACATAATCTCTATTCAATAGGGTAAAGGATGGATATGAAGCATATCCAGACTATGTTCTGATGCCAGAATAGTATGCAGGTGGTGAACTGATACTCATGTGGTCATCGTACAATGATGATTAAATCTTGGTATATTATAGAGTTATGGTCCCTAATTCCAATATGAAATAGCTGAATGGAGACATTCATACCTATTGGGAGGAGGTATATCATGGAGTGAATGATATATACCATAACGATAGGGTAAATATCTAGTAGTCAGTGATGAATACAAATATCACTTAGTTCATTACATGATGCCTTACTTGTTAGATGGTTAAAAAGAGGCCTACTATCCTGGTGGACTACTCAATCCACTCATTTTTGACATTTTGGAGTTGGAGCGCATCACAATGAATATTTTGATGATGTTACCATGGTCATTGAAAATTAATGAATATATCAAGGTGATTGTCCATCGATTGATGAAGATTTATAATTTCCTACCAATCCATTAGCTACACTCAATATTTGAGCTAGGTAGAATTATATTTGTCAGGTAGTAGGATTACATTAACTTCCTATAAGTATCATATTTTATATAGCATTTTTGATAGGTATTTTATAAATACCTTTAAATCAACTAAGGATGATCAAGGAATACCTTCCTCATATTTTCGTACATTTTAATCAGAAAAATCCCATAGTAGAGGATATGCATGGAGCATGTGTCCTAATTTCAGTTGTTATTGAGATGATCATAAAGCCTTTCCTAAGATCACATAAATCTATAGTTTATGATGCTTCAATTCAAACGGAACATTATGTGTATATTTATGTTCGGCCATTTTGTTCATTACTCTTTTAGAATAAGGCTAGTGAGTCAGAAATTATATTGCCCTGAATGGTATAGATGACCTCATAGAGAGTGAAGCTAATATAGAAATGTGTGAACATAGATCATATCATGATTATTTCATACACCAAATATATTTGGATACAATTAGAGTTTTTTGAAGGTGATGATGATTTATTTAGAGTGACACCTCAGTTTTTTCCACAGTTGATTGATGAAGTAATGAAATCTAGCATCATTCCATATTAGACCATTTAATAGAATAGAACATGTTTGGATAGTGGAATAATATTTAAGCCTTCCATAACATTACCATGGTATTCATGATCTATTTCATTTTCTCATTTATGAAGATATATACTTGAATCTATGAATTCCATCAATTACGTGGATTTTGGGATTGTTCCTAACAAATTATATGTAGAGCTCTTAGTGAAGATCATATAGCATAGGGAGAAACTATTTTCAGTGAAAAATTTACAAACTTTTTTGATCATATAGATACTTGGGATGATCGAAAAGGATAATTGGGGTGTAGAGGATAATGTTTAATCATAGTGGACTATGTTTATTGGGTAGGAACTTTAGGGATGTTTAACTGTGATGATAATTTCATAGAGGAATAGATTCCAAACTGATGGATATTTTTTCCAAATAATGAAATTCACGTTTCCTTCTAATGCATCCAGTTTTTTGAGTTAAGTATTTTTTTTTGTAATGTAATGTGGGTTTGAGAATAATTTGGGAATTTAATAGTGTGTTTATATCATTTCAATGAAAAATAGTTTATACTAGACCATAGTATAACTAGCTATTCTATAGTAGTGTTTTTAATTAAGGCTAAAACACAGATGAAATGGTTACTCCATGGTAATGTTAATTAATGACGTTTTCACCATATAATTCCTCACGGTGGGAGGTTTGGGGAGGGTACCCTATTTTCACATAGACCATACCATAGATTATTCTCCACATTAGTTATAGGTAGTGGGAAAAGCTGTTGATCTTTTGTAATTTTGGATTTTAATTGGATTCTATTAGATTTATTTGGGAAGCTATTTTTAATTTTATAAATGTGTATTAACAAGGTTTTTTTGTTGGTAGCATCTATAATGATTACATGTTATTACAATCACTCCTCCCAATAATAGAAACATTTTAATGAATTCTAAAGGGTCATATAACATACTACATTCCAAAATGATTTACCCATCATCATATAGGATCCCTAAATAACACGATTCAATATTGTAGTAGTCCCTTATGCATCATGGAGGTTTACATCTAGTGATATCCACATTGTACGGGTCTTGTTAATATACTATTATATATAATTTTACTCTACTCTATGCCTTAGAGGTTGATTTCTAGTTCACTCCATGACATTGTACCTTGTTTTCTAATGTTGTGGTTGTGTCCATATTTTTTCTATAATATATGAGTTATTATATGCATCGTGGAGCATTATATTTTACTCCTCTATGCTGTAGTTACCTTTTTGTATCATGGAGGATTATAGGGAATTGTGGGGGAGTGTTTTTATATTGTATATTTTCTGAGAGAGACATTTTTTTTCTTCATACTTAACATAAAGACTTATATTAACTTGGAACAACATTGAGAATGAATTTGTTCTAACCTATTTATTTTATCCCATTTCCTTTTTGTAGAAAAAAATTATTTTTTTATTTATCTAGATTATGGAATCAATTTTGTATGAGGTTTATTTGTTGATGTGTTTTCATGATTCATGTAAAATTCCATTGATGAACATTTATGTCAACATTAAATTCCATTTTGTAGGAAGTTCCTTCCCATTATGTGAGATGATATACACATGATTCCATGGAATGATTATTTTTTTTACATCAATTATGTTATCCATTTATGGTGATTTCTTATTGTTGTGTGTGGTTTCATATTTCCCATATATGTTCCTTGTTCCATGAGGTTCGTTATGGAATAATATTTCCTTATAATATGTTGATTCAGTTGATTTCCATGATGATAAAATATTTCACATTATTTTATTATATGTATTCTTATAATGATTCACCTATCATGTATTGATTTTCCTAGAGATTTGGTTCATAGTAAAGATGGAAGGAGAATATCAAGTTTTGATTACCCCTTAGAGGGTATGTTTCTATTTTGTATGATGATGATGATGATAATGGAGCATGAAATCCATGTGGACATAAAAACCTCGACACCTTAATTATTTTGAGGAATATAGAAAAACTTGATTCCTAGTGGATTCTTAACATTGTGCCAACACAATTACTTATTTATTTTGATTAGTTTTCCCACTCAATTAATTATGGGTGTTCAGTGTCATATCAAAATAAATTTGGCTAGTTTTTTATTATTTTTTATGATTATTGATCATCATTCAATCATGAAGAAGAAGCATGTAAAATTGTGGGTTTGTGATGGTTTAGTTATTTCTCAATCACTCGATACATGATTTTGTGTTGTTTGACATAGAATTTAATATTATCATAGAAAAAACATGTTTTCCATGTGCACAAATTTTATAGATGCATTGGTTTTGTTATAATGGGGTTTATTACTCATAAATTTTGTTGTAATCTATATGATCATGAATACTTAATGTATTAGGACACAAGTAAGGGAAAGGGGATCATGTCTAATATATAAGCAATTGATAATAGATATGGTGGTGGACTAGGCTGGATTTAGGAGGACTTCATAGTTATTTACATATGTATTTATCATCTATAATTGATACACTGGTTATGATTTCGACATTTTGATCCTATTCATTATATTCATGACATGTGTTCCTTTTAATTATATAGTTTCTATATGAAACTTTAATCAAATAATTATTTATCAATCTATTTTATTATATGCTATATGAAATGATATTGTGGGAATGTCTCCCACTAATAGACATATATCCCAAATTTTAGTCAGTAGACTCTTACAAATGGGGAAGCACAAATGTAGTCATCTCACACTTTGGATTGAACAAGGTGGTTCAAGCTAGGGTTTTAAAAATATCGATATTATTCGAGGAATTTAAAAATAAATTTGATACAAACGGTTACATGAAAAGATTCCATATTATATATAACGATCATAAGGTTATCACCAATATATTATCCACTATTTACAAAATATATCCATTACACTATATTAAGTGAGATGATGATCCACTATTTTAATAAATATAAATGTTCCATTAATATAAGTATTATGAATAACATGTTCGAAATGATTACATATTTGACTATAAATATCAAAATCTTAATCCAAATATATCTTATATTTAAGAAAAAAATTATTTTGAAAATATATCACATAGAAATTTCTCATCAACACAACCAAAAAAACTAATGGATTTATCATTTTGTGTAAGAAAAATGAGTTTTAGTTCAAACCTCGAATGTTATCCATTTTACACACATACATCTATAAATACATGAATAGTGAAAAATTAACATTCTTAATGAATCTCACTATGAACTCTTTCAAAATTATATTAATCAATTATGGAATTTCCATGAATTACAAATTTTGTAAGAAACATTAGTTTTCATTTTCAATAATGACTTCATGATAGTAATTTTATACATATATTTCAATATTTCTACATTATGTTTATTATGTTTGCTTATGGAGATAACATGTTTTTTATAGTTAAAAAATATATACTTCTAAATTTATCCACTTAATCACAAAATATAATTTTTTTTATCTAACATGAGATTCTTCCAAAAAAATTATCTTTTGATATAAAAATAATAATAAAATAACATAATATCTAAAATAAAAAATAAAAAATAATTTGAAAAAATTATTCTATTAAATCTTCCAGAAACTTTCTCCTGCAATGATCAAGTTATTGTGCTAATTTATAATCATGTGCATATGACACCAATAGTTCAACAAGATCATTATTAGATTTATCATTTTTCTGAGGCCTTTGGTTGTACTACTCTTTGAAAATTGTAGAAAAATTTAAACACCACATAAATTCCTCTAATGAAATTGGAGTTTTAGATCTTTTCATGGTGCACATAAAGTTTTCTATGAATTCCTATAATATTATGTATCGCTCTAAAAAAATACAATAATTGAACAATGATTATTGATTAAAACTAGTATGTTATAGGTGATCATCCAATTTTATCATGTTGGGGAGGATATTGATTTACTATAAACCATTGGAAAAGAGGCCCATTCTAAACATAAAATAAATAGTACAATAATAAAATGTTTTAAATTTTGCATCACACAATCATCATATAATCAGATGAAAAAAATTATAGTATCTCAGAAATTCATTTCATTAATATATCATTTTATAAAACATACAAATTTTTCTCTATTACCATGATAAAATATATAATTTCTTTTAAATATCACTTGATTACCCATATTTATATTATAGGGAATGTAAATATATGAAAGGGGATGGCTCAAATTCCTTATAAAAGAAAAACACCAACTGATGGATCATAAAAATATAGGATAATAATGGGGAGACATAATCCACATAATACAAGATTATAAGAACATAAAAAAGGAATAAAAATTCATAAGAACATTTTTTTATAAAAGGGTTATTAAGAAATAGTGGATGGAAAAAAATATTACATGTGAAAACGACATTAATGTATGGAATACATGAACATGAATAATCATGAAAAAATATAATTTAGTGAAAATGAAATGAATCTAAAAACATGGAATAACATGATAGGAAGCATATAAATGTTTCATAACATGATAACATTAAAATATATAATAATTATATTAATATGAACACATGTTTGAGAAAACACATTATTCCCATGCTATGTGAAAAATTCATTATTTCCATGCATTAAAATGTTAAAAGACCCATCATTCCAATCTTTATGTGAACCAAACCATTATATACATTCCATAATATATTATTTGATATAAGGGTTTAGCAATGAATTAGAGGGTGATATAGGACCCCACAAATTTCAAAAATAAAAACATCTTAATGAACCCATGTAAAAAGATTGAGGTTTCAAGAAATATCAACTTATTTAATCATGGGTATCAAAATATAATCAAAAATAGAAATAATAGCATACTAATATATAACACATCAAAACATGAGATATATATCATTTAATGATAATGAAAACTATATCATGAAATTCCCACTGCTTTCACCCCCTCATCAACCAATGTTCATGCATAGAAGTATTGATACTGAACTTGATTATTCAAAGTTACATAAGTAATTAAAGATAGATCCATTTCACTATGGACTATTCACAGTACCTCAACCATTTGTATCCCCTCTATATGGTTAGTTCAAATTATAATTGGAAAAACCTCCTCATTGAATATAGCCATAGATGAAATATTTTATTGGTATAACTTCTTATTTGTTCACACACCCTCAATCCATTATGAGTCAGCCAGGACACACTCAACTGAACTTTGCTATGAAGAATCCCATTTCAGCTGACCATAAACATCATCCATTTGGAAAATGAATCAAAGAAGACAAAACATTCTATATGGAAACAACATTTATAAGACAATATAATTGTTCCACTATACATTAAACATTCATGGGTGCCAAACCATTGCCACTTGGACCTAACCCATCATTATATGTATTCTAAAAATTGTACACAAGCCTATACTAAAGAACATCTATTCGGTAACCCATCCTTTTAAATAATGAATAGAACTCAACCCTTGTTTCAAATAATTCTAGTTTCTCCTATCAGATGTTATAGAAGTCTGATAACAAATTCATGATAAAGAGGGGGACAATACTGAAATTTAAGGCCTATATAAGGATATATCTAGTGATTAAATCTTCAGTTGACTCCCAATAGATAATATTAAGGGTATGCAATGCTGATGACTTCAAAACCCAAGGAGGAAAAGGGTGTATAATGGATCCATTGACTCAAGCAGATACATCATGACTAATCGAAATAAATTTTACGGGAGTGAAGACTATTCATACTTTCCTAAACTCATGGAATCACATATGGGTAAAAGGGTGTGGATAATAACGGAATTTAAGGTAAAGGAACTGGTTCGAACTAGTTTTATAGGAATAACATTATAAAACAATGTGATAACACAATGGAGAATGATGGTAGTATTATGGGACAAGAGAAGTTTGATTACACAATAGAATTTCATCCTAAGTAATTTAGGTCTATTGAGAGGAATATAAATGAATGGTTTAAATCATAAAATGAGAACTTTTTTAGGTCATTCTATACTCTAAATAATAATTTCTTGATGTACTCATCCATATAAAATCTATAATGGATGAGGTGAACGATATTTATAAGATAAATATTTATGTTGATATAAATGGGGATAAAAAAGAATGGATTAAAAAAGACCACATTCTTTTTTGATGATTCAATGAAAGGAAGACCAACCGGGAAAAATATAACAATAAATTTGATAAGATGGGTGACCACATTGACGATCCTATTAAGAATGATATAAATGCAAAGGTAACTTCATGTTAATGGGTGTTGTATAGGGTGAATAATTACAATAATATTAGTATTTTCATTAATTTATATCATCTTTCTGTGTCTAAGTACAATGTTTTTAGAACATGTGTACTTTTCCACTTTTTCCTCAATAATCTACTTTGAAAAATAAATAAATTTTCAGTCAGTCAATAACCAAGGCCCTTTCTATTACCCTTGAGTTTACCCTAGAAGTGATTTTTGTTCCTTCATCATAATGATAAAAAATTTAAATACCTAATTAAAAACCATACTCATATTCATTTCCACATATACTCTACATTTCTAATAATTCACTTCACGAATTCAAAATTGTTTTAATATTCTTTCAACATAGATGATAATATATTTTACCATTAACGCAAGATTTATAATGATTTTATCATTATAAATTATTCAAAACATCATTAATTATTCATATATGATCAATATCCATTAATAGAAAACATATATTAATTTAAAATATTATGATATAGTTCCCCATAGATTTTTGTTAGGTTAACTAAAAATTGTTAGGAAAAATACTTCTTTTTGGAATTTAGGAGAGAGAAAAGTTTACTTAAATACATAATATAATTTATTCAACAACTTATTTTTATAGTAACATTGAAAATATAATATAATAATATTATATTTCATGTTACTATATTATTCATTAATTGTATTTTAATGAGATGTCCATGTATGTGGTCAAACAAACCCAAACGTGAACATGATTTAACTCGATTAGAGAGTTTTTACATTTAGGTGTTTCATTTTACATAATATAATTATAATTAATAATAACCAATATATTTTTATTTTCATATTTTTTTAGAAAAATATTTTAATATATCTATATAATGTATAAAAATATAAATGAAACAAATATTTTTTTGAGTTGAGGTAGTAATCTTATCATACGGTGGATTGGCACGGTCGATTTTCAATGCATGAAATGTTGAGTAGGTGGTTATTAAAATAATGTTTTATATTGATAATTATATAATATATATAATATTTTTAAATAATTAACACAATCAATAACATCCATGAATGGAGTTTAATAGAAATAAATGATATTGATTCATTGAAGTTGTTGTTTGTGTAACAACCTATTGGTGTTATTTTTATTATATCCAATGGGATGGAAATGAATAACAATGGTTTATAAAATTAATATAAAAAATCATATTATTATACTGTTATGGAACTAATCATATTATTATGGTGATGATATATTTTTAACAGTAATATTATGAAGAAAAACATCATAATGAAATTACACCCACCTTAGAGACATGATTTTTTTTTGAAATTGTCTTAAAATTGAATGTCATAGGTTTACAACGAGTGACTATGGTTTTTTTGTGTTATAGATCAAGTTAGATATAAAGTTCAGATATTTTATGATTAATTTGATGGTAATGTGTAGAAATTTAAGGGTGAATGTTGTATCATTTTGTAAGGGAATATAAGTGTAGTTTTAGAAACACACATTATATGTCAATTACATGATTTCCCAATTTATTGAAAAAAAATATGAATAGTGGAAAAATTTAATTGGAAATGGGTTAAGATGTGATTATTCTCCCCACATATCATTTTGAAATAGTATTGAATGTTTTATGTCTTTTATTAACGTTTCTGTCTATTTCCAATTTTGATTTCATATTAGAGACTATTTTTTACATAATAACGTAAATTCATACAAAACAATAAGATGACCTTTAAAATAAAAAATATGTTCGGATGATATAAAATATAACTTCAAATTAATCAAAATAAAATTTTAAATATTATATAATACAATTATAAATGAAAATTGATAATGTGCAGGGAAACTACTTTATTATGTAGATACATTTTGACCAATTCCAATTCTTAATATTATTTGGAATAGATAAAAAATTAAATGAATGTTCATATATTTAATTATGTATTGGTAAATAACATTAGATTCTTTATTTAAGGAATTAAATTAAATTAATTTGGTATATATTCCTTAATATTATAAAAATAAAATTTTAGAAGATATGTTTCATCGTTATCGTAGTAAATTTCATTTATCGTAAAAATCAAAATTATATAACCATAATTAAATTATAGATATTGAATAATATCTATATTATTGCATAAAATTTATAAATAATTTTTGAAATTACGTTTCTATGTGCATGGAAATGTATCTTAATAATATCACAACTGACACGTAAAACCCAGTTTTATTGACAACTGTATTTTTAAGAACATATATTTATGAGTTGGATAGAAATATGAATGATATTGATTCAAATGAATTTAAAATAATATTTATCTGTATAAGTGTATTTACATTACAAAATTAAAAATCAAAAAAATCATATTATTTATATTATAATTAAATAATAAAAATAGTCAAAAAAACAAGATTTATTAAAATTCTAAATATATGTAGAAAGGTCGAAATAAGTATTTTAAAAAATTATTTTTTAAAATGAGTCATTCAGTTTTATGATATATAATTTTATAGGAATAAGGATTCTAAAACAAAAAATGTATTCATACATAAATTCACATCATAAATGTTATGCAATTATTATAAATCATATTTTCAATATTCACATGAAAATTTTTATGTATGAAAAATAAAAATAAATACCTTAAAGATAATATTTATTTGATAAATTTAAAAATTATGTCTAGTTTTTCATATTATCATTCAAATTTTTTAAGAAATACATTAAAATAAAACCTAAAACATCATGAAAACATATTTTTTTGTATATTAAATATTCTTTAAAAATTATTAATAATCCTAAATATGTCAAAAAATAATGGTTTCAATTTTATAATATGTATTTTAGGTATATAAAAATAATTTAATATTACTTTAGATGTGCTAATTGTGTTAATGATTTCATGAGGTTTTTAATTCATATTGTTTTTTATTAATATATTTATTTAAATAGATTTCATATTTTCTTACAACTATTTTTTTGTTATAATTTTACACCTATATTATAATGTTCTATTTTCAGTTGATTATGATTTTTGGTGTATATAAATTCCTTAAACATAGTTTATAGTTAATGATGAAAACTCACCTCATTACATTATAACCCCATAAAATAATTTCTACTTTGATATATCATTATAGGAAAGAAATCAAGTGAGGGTAATTTTTTCTCATCACATCATCATCTTCCCATATAACCCCTAGAACATGTGATTTCACCATTTAACCATGACCATATGTTGTGTGTTACCAACGCCACTTACATTCTTTGATCTAGAATTTACACCACTTTTCCCTTATATGAGAAATGAGGTTCTAGTTTCACAACTTATGAATAAATAACAGGTGAAGTGTTTAGTTTATACTTTCACAAAAGTATTATATAGAACACATCATGCACTTGGGTAAGGTGTGTAGGGAGTGTTAAATGATAGGATGAAACCGTAACAGGCTCAATGATCTTGAATAGACCAATGTATCATGGACTCATCATCCCTTGCATCCGTAATCTCATAACATGATTCTTTAGAGATATTCAATGAAGAAACTTGTATCCAAATTCAATATCTAGATCTCAATGATGATTATCTTCATAAATTGTCTTCCAAAACTGTGTGGACTTTATATCAACCTTCATCATCATTTATTAGTTAGTGTACATACCTATCCTCTTCCTCTATCAAACTTAATCCATGAATGTTGGAGTCCAATATATCATCCAAAAAATATCCTTATATGGTTATATATGAATGATTTAATGGATGTTATTATAATATATATAATACCTGAGAGAGATTTGTTGATCCCAATATCCTTTCAAATCCATCAAACATGATATCAGTATGTCCTCTGGAGTATAAATTTTCCTTTATGATCTACCTACTATTTAGGTATTATATTCTCTACTAAAGCTCATATCTACCTCAAAATAACTATAATTAATTCTCCATAACCCCAAGATAATCCTCCATTCTTAATTAGGTACAATAGATATTGCTACTCCATATACCATAGCCACTCCCCATATGTATGTCATGTTGTGTATCTCAATGGTGGAATATTATCTTTTTGAAATAAATGTGATTACATTAAAAGGATATAAAGTATAAATAAACAAAATTATGGACTTTGGATCGTCTTTAGAGCCCTCTAATGAATTTATTGGGGGATATTTTCCTATTTCCACACTGGTAGGGGTAATGGTATCTTCATACCCTTATACATTTGTCTTCGATTCTTAACATTATGACATACCAAGAATTGAGATTATCATTTTGAGATATATATATACAAACTACACCACAAGAAAATTAGTTTTATTTATCTATACAAATTTCTAAATTCATTAGGTATAGTAAATATTGAACTATGAACATCACCGAAAATATCCCTCTTCAATTACTATATTCATGGGACACTTATACACATTCAAAACTATATAACTACCAATTTATCATAAAATTTTATTAACTGAAACCATCTCATTTAATACAAATACAGTTGCCTCCATATAAAAATATATTTCATGATATTGTTATTAGTATATATATCACACATTTATCTAAATGGAAAATATATCCTAATATTCATTTCAAGGATCATTGCCACCAGCTTAAATTAACCCATTGACAAATTTTTTTGAGGAGTCTATAATTTGAATGAACAATAATGAATTTCCTGATCATTCTTCATGAGGACACAACGGAAATCCTATTTCCAAGAATCAGTGAATATTACACACCCCTCCTCAATGTAAGGTAATGTATGTAATGGGTAAGGTAACAACCACTTCATCAATTCCATAAGTCATTATTCATATTCCTCTTTCAAATAATAATTTACTACCTCCTATTTGAACATGGTTATTTTATTTGATATTGATGATAAATTTATAAAAAAATGATCTGTAATATCCTTCTATCCAATGAAAATATATGGATCTAAGTTACAATGATCATTCTTGGCCAGAAATCAATATATCCATTTTTGATTGATATAATGATATTCCCATACATCGAATTAGATGACCTAGGAATGATAATTTATATTTCCAAAATTCACAATTTCAACATTTGGATTTAATTTTCTCAGTTGTGATGGTTTCTAACACAATATTCAAATGTGTTCATTATCTTTATTATCTTTGAATATATAAGAATATTGTGTATAAATAAAATTCCAAATTGGTCAAGGTAGTCAGTAAAGACTCTAATGATTCAATTTATTATGAAAATAAGGATGTTGTTTTGTCCAAATGTCTAAACTATAAACTCATAGTGTCTATACCCTATACGGAAATCAATCTCTAATAACATCTATCATTTTACCCTTAAATAATTTTATCTATAATAATTGTAAATATTTGAAAATAATTGATCTCCTAAATTTTTATTAAATATGTCCTTCAAAAATACATTATTATATTGACATAAAATATGCATCTTATCAGTGTTGAGTTCCTCCCTTGTCATTTGAGCTAATTATACCTCGGTGTTGGGTATGCTAACCCGTATTATAAAATTTTCTTCCAAATGAAGTTTATATTCTTCATCCCATCAATACATGGTAATATTATGATTTTTCATATGAAACGAGACAACCTTATCTATTAATATGATATGTTCTTTATATAGTGAAGTCTAATAAATACCATATACAATTTTAAATCCATGATAATAAAGATTAATTTGATCCACAACAAGTATCCTCCCATAAATATCAATTGATGAAGATATGTAAATCATATACATCATTATTGTGCCACTATGGGTTTTCACTGATAATTAAATAAAAAATGATTGGGGGTGGTTATTTCAGATTCATAGAAAATTTGTGTGATATAAGAGAATTTTATGAAACATATTATAATATGGTATTAGATGATAATTAAAAGATAATATGTGTACCTCAAATAACTTCATTATCATACTATACCATGGTAATATTAATCTCGAATTCCATCCTTATTCTATTATATTGGGAAGTCTCTTGGGAGTATTTATTCATTGGATTGAGGTTTTTGGAAGTGGTTCTCATAATGTCTGAACTCATTACCCTTGAAATATTATTGTTCATACAGATCATTAATATCGTCAATCTTTTCCAATACTGAATTAGTCACCCTTTACACATTTTCCAACAGTCATTGGATGTATTTCCCACTTCACTACAAATAAAACAATTCCTATATCCCTTGAGACAATTACCTAGGTTCTTTATCACACATTTGTTACATGTAAGAAATTATTTACTCTTCACATCTTGTTTCTCATCATAGGAGGTTACAATATATTGTAAATTCCTTTTATTTTCACCTGAAAATTAAGAGGTTCTATATTCCATATCTACATTAAGAGAAAATAAAAAAACATTTATTCATATATTCTGATGATTCTTATGGATAACTAACTTGATATACTATAATTTAATTTAGTAAAAAATTTATTGATATTACTCTCATTGGTATAGATAAAATCTCATTCATACCATTTTTGTCTTGGGAAATATCCTTTATATAACCCAACAGACACATTCTTAATTTTTAAAATTCTAGTAATTCATTCTCAAAACTTGTCTAAAGATTCCATGGAAAGTTTACACTTCCCATTCCATATATCTTGTATCTTCCATTTCAGTGGTATTACTCATGATACTCCACCACTTTTCAATATGAAATTATAAATAATAGACTACCAAATAAAATATTTTATATGAACAGTTTTATTTTAGGTTCTCTCCATTAATGTTACTAAAGGAAAACTAGGAGTGAGTATACTTAATATTTGAACATAAAAAGTATCCATAAACTTCTATGTATAATTTCAAAAATTATGTGAATACATCAGAATATAAATCCTTTTGTTTCAATCTAGGTGATACCAAAATGGATTTCTACCTTAACTAGTTATATATATTCAAATACTTTGTAATTTTATATAATGATAACATTATTAGCCAATTCATAACCCCCATGAATATCAAAAATTGATAAGCAATAAGGGAACACTTACTATGTAATATAATTATAGCAGAAATTTACTTGACCAAATTTTTTAGAATTTTTACCTTGAGATTCTTCTGGGCCAAAACCATGACCACTTATATTATCACTACAGGGATAGATTTCTTCCAAAATAACAATTTACCAAAACATAGAATAATCCCATATAATTTTCCATATGTTTTTAACTAAAGATTCCTAATTTAATATTAAAATATAGCTAAACCCTCCCATGATACCAATTATAGAGACACATACTAAGCATAACATAAATAGAATAATAATATCATGATGTAAATATTACATCACACAACAGCTTCATAATCCAAGGAATGAAAGGTTTAGTGTCTTTTATATTAGATACATAAACATATTATTTAACAATAATTCAAAACATTTTCCAATAATTGGGCTCCATTAACAAATTTTAATTGATAAATCACATATTGTAATCATCATCATAACATAGGGATTTGTAAACTAATAACGAGGGTGACATCAAACTCTCAGTATGGGAAAACATTGAAAATTTTATTATAAATAAGGAGTAAAAAATGGGGGGAACGAATCATACAAGATCACAAGATCATAGATGAAAATATAAAAACATTTTTGAGAATAATATTTTCATAAAAGTTATATTAAGACTACATAGAAGAAAAACCATAAAAAATTTCAGCACAAAATTAAATAGTAGAATACATTTAATGGAATAATCGTAAAGACATATAATTTCGTGATAATTAAAAACATATGGAGGCAAGGAATAACATTATAAAAACTTAGAAATGTGTCATAACATTATAATCATGAAAATGTGCCACAAAAATATGTAAATGAAACAATGTGTGAGAAGAATCATTATTCACATGTTTCTCAAATGGACTCATTATATCAACCTTTCAAAATTTAAAAATCCTCATCATTCCCATGCATATGTGAAGAAAAACATTATGCCAACGAGCCTGTACCCTAGTTGTACAGGCTCCTGCTTGGCATCCAAAAGACCCAGGATCAAATCTGGGCAGGGGAAAATTTCGGGGTTGTTGTAGCAGTACTAAAGCAAGGCATTGTAGCAGTACTATAGCAGTGGTGGAACTGTAGCAGTGACGACACTATAGTGGTAGAGGAACTGTAGCAGGTACTGTAGCGGCGGCCGTACTGTAGCAGCGTGAGTACTGTAGCAGTATTGTTCACCGAGGGGACCTTTGGGCCAAAAAATGGGCTTTCAAGCCTTGTATTCAGGCCACTTGGCCTTGGGCCTTCAAGCTATGTAATGGGTCACCCTCTACCCAGTCTAAAGAGGTAATTTCTTTAAATAATAAATTGTGGCTTCGACCCCAACCTTTAAAAACAATTTACCATGTCCCTTACCTTTACTATTGATATTACACAAAATGTATTTAAAACCATGAATAATTAATATAAAAATATTAAAATCCTATTTCAGATCCAAACATATAAACATTTCTATTTATACACCTCCTTAATAATAACTATATTCGTCAATTTTAATTGTTTTAATATATTTTAAAAATCAATTGTTAATATTTTTATCAAATGGAGAATATTTTATAATATTGTTATAGTTACCCATCATTTGATTCAAAATACATTATTAATATATCATTTAATATTTCTTGATATATATTTAATATTGATTTAAAATTTTCTTATTTCATTCTATTTGTTTTTTGGTAAGCTTTTGTGAAAAATAGTTAGTAATTCCATATTTCTATAATTTAAATGAATGAAAATTATTTGATAATATTATATAATTAGATTTCATAATATTTACATAACCAAATCGTTGGTAACAATTTAATTCAATAATTAAGTTTTTTTTGGTTTTGATGCTAAAAACGACCACATTTATATTACTTATGGTTTTTAAGAGAATTTAAGGAATGTAATATTCATTAAAATATTTATTTAGGAAAAAATTACATTCATTGATCCAATGGAAATATACATTGTTATATTCTAGATTCAATTTAATGTATTATAGATACATCGTTCATACCATATGTTTGTAAGTGTAATGTAACAAAGAAACCCTACGCTTGGAAAAGCACATATGGATAATGCACCCTATGCTGTGTGGAATGGTATGGATAAACAAGCCTATGTTAGAAAATAACCCTATGTTTCTAGAAAAACATATAGTACATTAACCATAATTTTTTAATCAATCCTATGTTGTCAACCCTACATTTGGTGTTTTTTCATTAGATGAAGGAACCCTATGTTTGACTATTTAGTGAGAGAGTTTAAATTTAATGTCATTTTTTTGGTGATTTCTACAACGGTCACCACTGAAATAAAGATGTATTTAAATCTATTTTTTGACTGATTCAAAGGGTCATTGTGACTATTTTATAGGAATTAATTTAATATAGTATAGTATCTCTTTTAATACAAGAATTTATGACTATGTTAAATGATTTTGAATTCAAATATTCCGGATTTATTGTGTGATATTTATTGATCTGGTTTAACCTAGAGCTATTTGACCTATAGTATAAATATCAAGAAATAATTCATCAAAAAAATTATACATACATATAGAAAATATGTGTTTGAAATGAAACAAGTGTTTCGTTGCCTTCAGAGTGACACTTTGGAGAAAAACATGTTTTGATCTATCAGATCGAATCTCTGATATTATTGTCACTCAAATTGAATCTAATGTTACATCTTCTTTTGTAAGTTGATGATGTATTTTTTAGAGATATAAATTTGATACATACATGTTTATACATATTTCTAGTGTCTTCACTAACATTGTTCGAAGGAATCATGTGCAATGTTTATGATATATTTTCCGTTATTTGTTATTTTTTATTGAAGATCAAGTACATCTATCAGTTTATTATACAACAATGTATTTTTACCCATACATTAAATTAAATCAATCTCAATTAATTTATTGGAGTATCGACAGCTCATACACATTCATGGTAGAGTTTATCCTTCTCATACACAGTTGTGATGAATGTGTTAGCTTCTTTTAAAACGATGTGGATTTTTGGTTCCTTTTAAAATAACTAGAATTCCTTGTAAAAGACTTTTAAAGATGTCAATTTTATGCACTCAGTTGTTAAGGTCTTGGGATAATTTGACCTACTTAGAGAAAATCACCAAGATTTTAGTGTTGAGTATTAGTGAATTAGACTAAGGGATCTTTGTTACCATAACCACTATACCACTCTACGTTCATTTCTGTTATTTATTTCCACTTCTAACTCATATTTAATACATAAGGAAGGGTTTGTTGCATAATAAGAGAGGAGTTATGAATCTATAAAATTTTGAAAAAACATAATTCAACCCTATATTGTGTCTTTTTATTCATCATCATCATACCAACTTGGCAATTATTAACCATGGTAGGGTTCTACAGAATATATACTAGTTCTAACAAGCTTGGGTGAAGATTCACATACATAATTCTTAAAATGGATGAATATATTGAAGGTATGTGGATGATACATTATCCATACTGTAATGGTTATATTTATAGATGCTGAAAATCTAGTATAATTATTTATTTATAAAATTCGTTGAATAAGTGTTTATTTAAAAGTTGATAATCATTATTAGATTCCTATGTAAGATTTAGAAGATTGGAATAATAATTTTGAAAGAGAATATGATCTCAATTCAAAAGAAATGAATTCTATTTTGTGGGGTTTAGGAATTGATAAATTCAATCGGCTAACTCATTATCCCATTAAATATGATATTTGGAATAATTTTTTTGTTTCTTATGAAGGAACTGAAAATATCAAACAATTTAGCTACTCTAATATAATTCTTAATTTTTATAAGATTATAATATACAAAAAATAAATTATAATTCCAATGAATATAATATTGACAGAGAATGTCAATATAGTTTCTTCCTTGGGAGATCCAATTTATAAATCTGATCAAGAGGTAAAAGTACTAAGAGTACTACCCCTTAAGATTAATGGAATATCTAAAACTATAAGTCAATTTACACCCATTGAAATTTACCCATGATGAAGTTTATTGAGACTATAATGATGTATGAAATAGAGATATATGCTAATGACTAAAATCATATAAAACATGATTAAGATTCTCTCCAAACTACAATATATGAATTAACTCATTATAGTAATCTTGATTGGGATAAATTTTTATCAGATCTTGATAAATGATTTAAAAATATATAGAAAAAGAAAAGTAAATTGATTGAAGTAAATTGATAATTTGAATGTAAGAGATAATGTCATACAAAGGATAACTATACATTACACAAAGATCAGTAGAAAATGATTATAAGAGAAAATGTAAGAAAATTATGAAGGATACATGGATTCATACATAAAATTCAATTGGCTAAACTTCTATAGATTCTGACCCTGAGCATAAGAAATAGATCGTATGTTTTATGGATCATACTAATGAGGTAAAATCTTCTTATTCTCAAAAATAATG
Organism: Viscum album; assembly: GCA_963277665.1. NCBI lineage: Eukaryota > Viridiplantae > Streptophyta > Magnoliopsida > Santalales > Viscaceae > Viscum > Viscum album. The sequence goes on along the minus strand of OY728165.1, from coordinate 1,705,626,306 downwards.
TTGTGAAAGTTATTGTTATGGTGATTTAAATATATATATTTCTTTATCATATATGAAAAATATGAATCCTTAATGAAAGGCCACACAAAATAGAAAATCATAAGATACTATTTTATTAATTAAAGATAATTTTTCAAAAGTGATATAGATTTAAAATAAAATTCTTCTAAAATTTCTTGTGATTTGCGTGATACTAGGATTAAAGAATTATTTTCACAAGCCAATCTAGGTCGACTCTAAACCTGTCTACCGAGCCAGTCCATAACATTTCCTGAAGAGCATTCATAATCTCCATAGGCTGGAAACTAGTGCTGAGTAGCAAAACAGGCAGTTGGGACTGATTTAGTCCAGAAAATAAAAGACAGATCAATAGAAATAAACCAGAAAAGACAGGAACACACTAACAGTGGAAAATAATATAATGATAACCAGCTAAAAAACCTCCAAGTGACCCCATGGGTAACCACCAAATATAGAACCATCCTCTCTCCAAGAGCGATCCAATACTAGAACCTGAAACTGAAAATTAAAGTAGGCGTGGGGAACAAGATGCTTAGTAGAAAAGGCAAAATATAACAACACCATATTACCTTACCTATAAAAATAAACCCAATCATTCTAGTTTAAAAATAATACATATTAAAATAATATTTTTCATTATTTTCAAAAATCAAGTAACAATTTTACATTTTTATGGAAAACATTTTTCTCCAATTATTATTTTAAAATAGAATCCACGCACACATTGACATTTCAAAATGAAAGTGGTTGAAATTTAAATTAAAATATGATTTTCATGATACAGTTACAAGAGAGAGAAAATTTACATGATAATAATATTACAAGAATCATGTCATAAATGAGAACCATGGGAAATCCATATAGGTAACTAGCATAAATGGGACCCTAGTGACCTCCTACCTTGGTGAAAAATTGGTATACGAACCACAACCAACTGCCTTATCATGAATGATCCATTAGGGGAAATTACATCCAAATTCCTAATGATCTATAATCATATTATATGATTATTAAGTGTTATAGCATCAATACGGCTAGACGAAACAAGGATGAACCACTTTCATATCATCTAGCGTACTAGTCCTAGTTGACCCACCATGATAACCGGGTTTTCCCATGTGCTCCATATCAAGTGGTGGTGAGTTTTATGAAGAAAAAATATATGAAAAAACCAATTTATTTATCCAAAACCCATTCAACTTCCCACAAGTAATCTCCCCCTTAAGAACATCCTCTTTTTTATGTCACAAAAAATACACAAGCCTTTACATAGTACCAAAAAACTGGGCAAGGCCAGTGCCACCCTTTTATCAGCGCTAATGAAAAAGGGCTAATAAAGGGGGGCCATTATCAGCGCTCAAATAAATGCTGATAAAGGGTGCCTTTATCAGCTCAAAAAGCGTTGATAAAAGTACCCCTTTATCAGCACTTTTTTTAGCGCTGATAAAGGGTTGAATTCAAATTTTTTTAAAAAAAATATATTAATATATAAATATAGTTATATATTTATATTTATATAAATGTAATATATAATTTTTAATATATTTTAGATAAGTATAAATGTACATTTACACTTAATATACTTAATATATAAAATATTTAGTGAAAATGGATTCATAAAAAATTAAAAAAATATTTTTAATTAATAATTTGATAATAATTATTGTATAATATTCATTTAATAACAATTTGAAGAATAAAAAAATTAAAAAAATTAAAAGAAGATCAGGAATATGTTGAAAACGCAACTCAAACTTCAAACGGCCATAACATTTGATAGAGGTGTCTGTTTGAGCTCTACCACATATCAAATCAAAGCATGTGATGAGCTCTACATCTCTATGACCCGAGGGGACCTTGGTCAATCTTTTATTTAGGAAAAAAAGGCCCAGAATGCCTCCAAAACTGAGTTTTTTGTCGGGGTACCCAGATTTTTTAACATTTTGTAGATTTTAAGCCTCGTTTAAGGGGTATTATTGGATTTTTTGGTGGGGACTGAATTTATTCCAAGTTATTACATTCATATTGATATTATGTCTTTGAAATTTCATCATTTTTTATAATTCACATTTATTTATAATCAAATATATAACTATATGTACATATTTTTTATGTATTCACTCCTAAAAAATAAAATTTTTAAATAAATAATTAAACATATTTACATATAAAATATATTAGCTTTATCTAAATAATACCTAATATCCATTTTATTTAAAATACCAATATATGAATATTTATATAACTACTATATATTAATATAACTATACATATATTAATATAACTATATATATATATATTAATATAACTATATATATATTAATATAACTATATATATATATTAATATAACAATATATATATTAACATAACAATTTATATTAATATAAGTATATATATTAATATAAATATATATTATTATATGAATAAATATAACTTAATATATATATAAATAAAAAGATATATCTGAATAACAGAACAAATCAATATCGGGTAGTGGCAAAGGCTTTAGGTGCGCAGGGGGGAGGACTCGAGATCAAATCCAGGTGGAGACACGGGTGCACGTGCAAGGTTGATTTAAAGGTCTAGCACTGATAAAGGGTGTAGGAAGTATGGGCGGGCATTGGAGGTGCGGGAAAGCGCTGATAAAGGGGGGCTCAAGCGCTGTAAAAATCCCCCCCTGAGATTGGCAGTATTTTTTATATTTTTTATTTTTTTTAAAATTTTTAATTTTTTTAATTTTTTTTAATTTTTTTATCAGTTCTAAAAACAACGCTGATAATACTGGACTTTTATCAGAACAAAAAAGAAAGCGGTGATAAAAGACCCTTTTATTAGCGCTTCGTTATAGCGCTGATAAAAGGGGTCTTTATCGGCACTTTTTGGAGCGCTGATAAAGGGGACCCCCCCCCCTTATCTTAGTCGGCTTTATCAGCACTTTTCTAGCACTGATAAAGGCCATTTTTAGCGAAGATAATAGCCGTATTTATAGTAGTGACACTAGGCACATATCACAAGTCACACAGTAACAGTTGCATCACACTACTCAAATTATGGGTCATTCCTCAAGAGGCATTTTATATATTCTCAAATCATTTTTCATGGTGCCAAAAATTCCTCATTACTTCACAAGGAATAATTTCGTTTTTGGAAAACACAATCACCGAAAATTTTTAATTTTCCAAAACCATTTGAAATTCTAGAAAAATAACCAAGGTGATAAATATTTAAAACAATCATAAAAGAACACCTAAAATGAGTTATTCCTTTTATGAAAATCAACATGTCATTATACTTTTGTAATAAAAACTAGACGAAAGGCCACACGTCTTTGGAAATACTTGTTTCACATTTAAAACATATAGGAATCCACTTTTCAAGAACCATAATTATTTATATGTATGTATCCATATATATATATATATATATATGGAACATACATCTCATATAAAAGTAGGATACATTCTTATAAAAGAACATCAAGAAAAAATTAAAGATCTAATTGAAGATTAAGGTATAGGGAAACCTACCACATGGTAGAATCAAGTTTTCTACTTCGGGTCTTGATGAATTTTAACTAAAAGATGATGCTCCCCCACTGAGAATATGCACCTTAATATACATTTAAGGACACATATCCCCTATGAACACATTCACATGGCCCAAGAACATGTGCAAGGGAATTCTTACAGGTATCGTTATATGGATATAACAGTCTCCACTCATCTGCGTATGAATTTTTATATATACACATGGGAACACATGGCCCTGTACATGTAAATTCAATGCCATTAATGAATATACACATAACAGAAGAACCTACATACAAATATTTACTTACCTATGCACACGTAGGTGATTCACCCTTGGACCGGGGAGTCGATTCCACTCCGAACTGTCCAACACACTACATAATAATTACTAGGATCCATAAAAACTCAGCATAATAGTTCAACACACCTCAAAAAATTTATTAAGAACCCAAAACACCTTAATATTCTCAAATAATTGGTCTCAAACCAATTTTCCTATTTGAAACCTTACCACAAATGATAACGAAAAGTGAAATTGAACCCATCTACCTCTCCTTCAGCTCCCGATACTGAGACATAATGAATTCGACACAAGGAACCTATTGAAATCCCTAAAAATTAAATAAATAATAAAAAATATACCACCAAGGAACCATGGGGTTTGGCTGAATCAAGGAGGGCCGACGAGAAGGGAAAAATCAACCCAAGAATGAAGGAGAAGAGAAGAGCGGGACTTACATTGATGGGCCAATTTCAAGACATAAGAAGACCCCATTTTTTCTCCATATAAATAGAGAGTTGATAGGGAGGGGGCATGGGGTCTATAGGGGCTCAGCCAGAGGGTTATAATTGGTTGAGGGAGATGTGTGCTGCAGATAGGGGGCCATAGTGGTGGATTGTATAGAAGGGAGGTCGACCACCACGGGGCTATTGTGTGATCCATGGAGAGGGTGGGGAGGTTACGTGCATAGGGAGGGGAGGGAGAGGGGGGTGTCGTGTGTGGTAATGGGGAGGAAAGGAGGAAGGCATCCTTTAGGGTTTAAAAAAATAATCAATAATAATAATAATAATAATAAAAATCCTAAAATCATAATAATAATAATAATAATAATAATAATAATAATAATATCCCAAAAATGTTATAAAGAAAAATTAAATATGACATGCTTGGTCAGGACGTGAGAATTTTCCCTACCACGACAATTTTTTCCCACATAACGTCCCAAAAGACTCATTTTTTCAAGGCTCGAAACAAGGATGAAATTATTCTCAAAATGAAACCCATACCACTTCAGGAATGAACACACATATTCCACACAAGACTTGAATCCTTGAGACCCAGACTACCAAGAGAAAGATCTAACAACAGAAAAATCACATTTCCAAACATAACACAACTTATAACACTCCGAACCGTAACTTATAAATCACTAAATTACACTCCAAATCTCCAATAATCATTCTCCATATAACCCACCATCTGGGATAACCATCTACATCGATTGGGGTTAGCCAGAGTAGAGGTAAAGAGTTTCCCCAACAAGAATGACTTGAAAACTATGTTCTTAGATAATTTTTCCTATGTTGGTCTCCATATCATATTAGGACTCTAGTTGAATTATTACATCACAAATCGAAACAAATTTGAAAACCAAACAAGACCCACGATGTTAGTGTGACCCCTTAACTTCCCGAGTCGCACCCAACCAGCTTGATGGAAGACATTGGAGAGACCCATAGTGGGTCTCCCCACCCCATTAGAAACTGTGTAGTACAATAGAACCCACATGGGAACTCTCAATTTATATTCAAAATTGTGTATTAAATTTCCCATCATGAACGCATCGACACTGGATGGCCCAAAAAATAGGGATAAGCATTTACACTGACCAGCCTGAAACCCCTAGTCCCAAGGAAATCCTAACAAAAGTGACACCAGAAAAATTCCAAACCAAATAATGATTCATATGAACTATAAACTGAATACATATGCAAACAAGCATAACCCATATTCTAGAATTATTCCTTAGTGAGACCAACCACATAAATTTTACATAAATATGGAACAAAAATTAAAATATTATATAAGAGGCCACCAAGACCTCTAAAACAAGGCCCAACTCAACCACATTTGAAAAAAATTAGTGTGCAGTCTTTGGAATGAGATACAATAATTGAAGAAAGACTCATGATAAGAACATATTCCTCCGATTTACCCACTACACCATATGGAAAACCATTCATGAGCACCTTAAAAAACAAGATTTCCATTTGTCATAGTTCACTCATTGTGACCGCAACTTGCATGGATAATGTAACAATCACCCTTAACTAGCATGAATATGACCCTTCAAAAAACATTTGACAACCTTCCCTTCATAGCATAGGCATTTCATAATGACCCAAATAAACATTAGGCTTCCTCAAGTTACACCACAACCCCTATCAAACCCTAGCCACCATAGAAGAAATAAGAAAAAATGAAAAGATAATAACCCCAGAACTCCACTGGTGGTCAGGATAAAACTAATAACTAAAAATGACCACTTGAGGACCTTTGGAAATTTATGGGTGGAATACATTAAACAATAATCACAATACCAAAATGATGCACATAAAAAAACTAGCTTCCACATTTAACCATAAATCATTAACTCAAACAAAAACATCATTTAAACCTTGAAATAACATCTAAAAAACAAGCATAAATAACATAGAATAATAAACCAAAAAACCAAACCATAAGAAAATAAATTATCGACTGAAATAATACCAAATAAACATCACCAACAAAGCCTAATCCCCTCTTTCACAAATGACCATTTAAAAAAACATCATATTTCAAAACCATCCAATCACTAAAAATTCATATTTAAAACCCAATTTCCTTTAAAAATTTCTTAAACAAAAATCATCCTAGCACATAAATAATCAAAAAATTCATTTGGAAAACAAAACAAGCTTTGAAAACTGATTTCCGACCATTGGTAGTTGATGAATCCTTACATACATAAATTCACGTGCCAACTCGGGCACCCATCCACATGTACCAACAACCATCCACATCCAATTACTTTAATCCATACATCTGGGTGTCCATATGAATACCAAAGGTCAAATAAATTGTTTCCAAATTCTCATTTCCAAGAAACATCCATTCCACATTTTTGAAAACATTTAAAAAATCCCAAAACATTTTTTAGAATCCATTTCCAATTCACAATACATAAAATCTTCCAAAGATCCCCAAAAAGATCCCAAAATAATATCCATTTTCAAAATAACTCATTTACTTTTCAAATAATCCATGATTTTTATTTTTTAAATACTTTTTCAAAAAACCAATCACCAATTTTATGTCCCAAGAAAACACCCAAAAACCAACTAAAATGCACACCATGAACATCCTAAAGCAACCAATTCACTCGATAAATCAAGATTCCAAATTATAAAATAAACAACTGCTACACATGGCTTAGTCACATGATTTGGAAGACCGTGAACCAACTGGGTGAGAATATAGGATGTCCTCAAAGGTAATTACATGGTCTACACATGGATTGCTAGGCCATGCACAGAAACCATGAACCCTTCTAAAATGACCAAAGAATTTCAAGACCAACTGGAAACACCCAATCAAGACTAAGGACCTTGAAAACAATCGAGATCCAAGCACAATATTCAAGGAAAGACCATATTATACCACCATGGAATTCTACTATCATTCTAAATAGGTGGTGATCATGAACCTACCCACAATTAACCACTTGGATTCTGAAAACACTAACTCCAAACTATTAGAAATCCCAAAATGAAATGGGATAAACCTTTCTCTTATAACATTTATTCATGAACCAACCCAGGTCGACCTTGAACCGACCTCCCAAGCCAGTCTGCGGTATGGCCCGAAGGGCATTCTTGATCCCCACGGGCTGGAAAATAGATTCGGGCAACAAAACAAGAAATTAAGAATGATTTATACTAGAAAATAAATGGTATATAAATATAAATAAACCATACAAGATAAGAAAAAACTGACAGTAGAAAATAAAATAATGATAACCAGCTAAATAGACCTCCAAGTGAACCCATTGGCCACCAACAAACATAGAACAATGCTCGCTCCAAGAGAGATCCAAGACTAGAATCTGAAATTGAAAAGTAAAGTAGTTGTGAGAAGTGATACGATCAATAGGAAATCCAAGGGACACCAACTACCTATGCCCTTTCCTTTAAAAAGAAACCCAATAATTCTAGTTTGAAAATAAGACATATTAAAATACTATTTTTAATTCATTTCTTCATCAAGTAACATGTTTACATTATTAAGGAAAACATTTCTATCCCACTACATTTTCAAAATAGAATCCAAGTATGCATTGACATTGAAAAATGAAGGGGAAGCAATTTAAATTAAAATATGATTTCACGAAAGAGGAATAAGCGTGAAACAACTCACACAAAAATCACATCACAATCATCATGTTGCAAACAAGCACCATTGGAAATACATATAGGTAACTAATAGAAATGGAATAATTGAGACCTCATAACATAGAAAAAATGTGGTTTACAAACCACAACTAACCGTGTTATCATGCATGAGCCACTTGGGGGGAATCACATCCCAAGGCCTAGTGGTCTCTGATCATATAACATGTTTAGTTAGTATTATAGCATCAATCCTTCTAGATGAAACCTAGATAAACCACTTTAATATCATCTAGGGTACTTTTAATAGTCCTATAACCTAGATACCTATGTTTTATCATGTGATCCATTTCATGTGGTGGGGATTTTTATCATGAAAACATATATTAACACTCAACATTCTTTATCGAAAACCCATTAAACAACCCACCATAGATCTCCCCCTTTAGGGCATCATCCTTTTTATGTCAAAAAATAATTCACAAGACATTACAATATGATCATATCTCAAATAAAATGAAAATACTTGAATTACATTACTCAAATTAAGGGGAATTTCTCAAGGTGGGTTTTCAACTTTCGCAAATCATTTTTCAAAGTTCCAAACCAACCTCATTACTTCAAAAGGAATAATTCTATTTTTGGAAAACACAATCCCCTAAAACCTTTAATTTTCCATAACCATTTGAAAGAAAAAATAAATAAACAAGGTAATAAACACTTAAAAGAAGATTAAAACCACACATATAATTATGTAATCGTTATAAAAAAATCAACATGTCATAATAATTTTATAACAAAAACCATCTGAGAGGCCATATATCTTTGGAAATAGATGTTTCATGTTCAAAAACATCTAGGAAACCACTTTTTTTTAAAAATAATTTATATATATACCTATATATATTTATATTTCATATACATTTCATATAAAATCAGTAGACATTATTTTAAAATAACATAAGAAAAGAATGTTCTAATTAATGATCAAGGCATAGGGAAACCTATCTCAGGGTGGAACCAAGATGTACACTTCAGCTCCTAGCGATTTCAAACTAAAAGTTGTTGCTCCCACAATGAGCATATGCACCTTAAGATACAAGTAAGGACACCTATCCCCTATTCCCACAATCTAATTTCCCATGAACATGAGCATGGGTATCCTTACAGGTATTCTTATATGAATATACCAGTATCCACTCACCTGTGTATACATTATTAGATATAAACATTGGCACACCTATTCCCATTAATCTATTTTCAATTCCATGGATGAACATACATGTAATTGGGGAATTTATATGTATATATTTACTTACCTATTCACCCAAAGGAGAGTATCCCTTTGAACAAAAACTCGAAACCACTCAGAACTGTCCAACACACTAAACAAAAATTACTAGAAACCATAAAAACTGAATAGAAAAGTAAAACACACCTCAAAAAAATTATTAAGAACCCAAAATACCTTAATATTATCAAATAAAGGGTGGGAAACCAATCTTACAATTTAGAACTTTACCCAAACTGATAGCTGCATGCAAAATTGAACCCATCCCCCTTGCCTTCTGAGGAAGATGTCAAAACACAATGAATTCTAGCCAAGGAACCCAGTGTGATCCATATAAATGAAATAAATCATAAAAAATTGACCACCAAGGCACACTAGGGTTTAGATGAATCATGGAGGGCCGGTGTGAAGGAGAAAATTTGACCAAGTAGGAAGGATAAAAGATGAGTAGAGATTAACTCAAAGAGCCGACTGAAAAATTAGTGGGGACCTATTTGTTTTTTAGAGAAAGAAACAGATGAGAGGGAAAGAGGAAAAAATGAAACATGGTTGAACCATGGGTTAATATATTGTTGTAGAGAGGTGCTCACTACAGAGAGGGTGTTCCAAGGGTGGATTCTCCATGTGGGAGGCCAACCAATAAGGGGTTGCAGCATGACATTGGGAGAGGGAGGGGAGGTCAGGTGCAAAGGGAAGATAGGGAGAAGTGGGTGTTGCATGGGGTAAGGGGGAGTAAATGAGGAAGGCCTACTTTGGGGTTTCAAAAAAAATGAAAAATCAATAATAATAATAATAATAATAATAATAAACATAAAAATTGAATAATAATAATAATAATAATAATAATATTAATAAAAATATCAGCCCAAAAATGTTATAATGAAAAATAAAATACTATTCACTAGGTTGGGGTGGGAAAATTATTTACCAAAGAAAAAAATTTAAAATAACTACCTTGTTTTCTGATAAAGGATAATATTATTTTAATCAAATCCTTGGTAAGAATAAATTGCATAAAATAAAAAATTGAATAAGAATAAATAGTGTAAGAGAAAAAATATATAAATTTTTTGTTCCTTCATTAAAAATAGAAAACATGTCTACTATTAAATGTTTTTTTGGTATTAATGTTCATTTTGCAAAAGAATCTCTTTTTTGTAAAACCTCAACTATATGGTGTTTAATTTTTTTCAAAAGATTAATTTAATCTGAGTAGTAGAAATACTACTCAAATTAAACAAAATTGGTTACCTAAAAAATTAATTTATAACACTTCTGGACACAAAAGAACATGGGTATGAAAAATCAATTTCATTTGATGTCTTACTGGATTACACCACTAAGATACATTGAAAAATATTTAAGTGGTAAATTAAGTCATTTTGGAAAATATCTAGAAAATGAGTTATCTACTCTAAATTAGTTTGTTATAAAAAATTACTCAGTACCAAAATCACTAATGCATGAAGCATTTAATTTTGAGTAATATTATTATACTAAAATAACTATTTTGTACAAGGGGGGAAGGATATATCTTAAAATTTGATAAAGTGTCTTCATTAATATTTTAATGAAGTATTAATATATTTTAATTGTAAAAATAATATGCTAAAATTTCCATCTTTTAGACAGATATAGTATTTGTTTAAATTTTGAAAGTGTTTAAATTTTCCATATCAAAACCTATTGAAATCATTATATTTCCTAATTTTAAAATTTTATTTCTTTACGTAATCAAAATAGATTTATTACATAATATTCATTTTTATTAATTAAAATATATAATGATTATTAGAATTTTTTATTCTATAGAACATGAGACATCATCTACATTGTGTCAAAACATATCATATTATCTTATTCATAAGACTTTAAAATTAATATTCTTCTTCTTCTTCTTCAAATCATTCTATTCAATGGTTTATAAAAACCATTCAAATCAAGATAAATGATCAAGAACTATAATTTCAGAATAAAATCATTCTCTCAAAAAGACAAAAGTTAATCTTTCTAATATTTTCAAAGAACAATCAGTTTCATATGTTAAAGACTCCCTTAAAAAGACATATAAAAAATGAAGATGATCATATTAATAAATAATTGGATGTATATTCATCTCAAATTTCTTATAAAAGGAGCATGTTTAATGTTAAAAACTTGAATGAAAAAATGTGATGTTTCAAGATGATTTGGATTCATCTTGAATGTTATAAGAAGAACTAAAAAATTACACATATCAATAATTGGTTTTAACACATTACCAAACGAATATCTAAAGGTGAAAGGTAGTTCAATCTAAAAAGATTTTTTTGAGGCTCTTAAAATAAGAATACTAAGTTCTATGGAGTTACTTAGAAGATAAGCTATTACTAATCTAGTAAAAATATTTGGTATAAGTTTTTTCATAATTTCTTTTTAAATTTTATTAGTTATATTACATAATCATGAACTTAATATTTTATTGTATATTCAAAAAAATTATTTGAATACTTTATGTAATTGTTTTTTGTTATAATACATGTTGTGAAAAAGTTTGTTACAAGTATTTTATTCATGGGAAATGTTTTACATTATTTAATGTACTATATTATAAGACATAGGTGGAGAAGTTTATAGTTGTATTTTACATGTCAATAATCACATTGTAGAAGTTTAAAAATTTATCCTTGATATAATTGTCATGTGTGAGATATTTTTTATATGAAAAATTATATAAAATTTTTATGGGGGAGATGTTTATATGCGACATGTTTGATAAAATATAAATGAAATTTTTAATAAAAGAGAAATGATAATTGTTATTTAATTTTATGTATTAATTATTATGGGTTTTGTGATCATCAAAAATTAGGATATTTTTAAGCATTTGTTGATTAAAAAATTTCATTAATTTATTTTTGGTTATTATTCTCACAGGATACAATATTATTGTTACTAGTGAATTTGTTTGTATGTGAATTTTAGAAAACTAATGTAAATTGAAATATTCAATCTAGTAACATAATTAATTCATTGATCTATTAGAAATGTTTTTTGAAATATTCTAAAAGTGATAAAATGTGGTCTGGAAACATAGTTCATACCCAACGTTTCTAATCATAACATAAGGATGAAACCCTATTCTTGGAACAACACATATGGGTCATATAGCCTATAAAATGTGGAAAATTATTGATAAACAACCCTATATTAAAAATGAACCATTTTATGAAGAAAAAAACTTGTGGTACATTAAACCTACTATTATATTCAACACTAAATTTTCAACCCTTAGTTTGGAGTCTTTCATTTACATGAAGGAACCCTACGTTTAATTATTCAATGATAGAGTTTAGAAATAAATATATTTTCCCTAATTACTACAACAGTCTTGATGGATGTAAAGATCAATTCAAATCTATTTTCTGATTAATTCAAAGGCTGGTTATCATTGCAATAAAGGTTTCAATTCAATTGAGTAAACCGTATATATTATCACAGGAAATAATGAATCTCTTGAAATATTTTGAATCCAATATTCATGATTTATTGTGAGATATTTATGCAGATGGTTTGATATAGAGATGTTCGACCTATAGTATAAATATAAAGACACTCTTCATCGGAAAAAATTGGATATATACATAAAGAAAAGATAAGTTTCTAATACAAATTCTATGTCATTGCATTCAGATCAATGATTTGGGGACATATATGTTTTTATCTATCTAATTGACTAATTAATACTATTTTCACTACTATTTTATCTTTCCATTATATATTCTTATAAAATATGGATGAAGCGTTTATCATAGCTTAACATTGGAGACATACATGTCTATTCAACTGTCTGGTGTTTTCCCTATCAATATTTGATGAAATATAATGCAACGCTGAAGATATATTTGATGTTGTGTGTTATTGAAGATCAATTACATCTTTCAATTCCTGAAAAAACTATGAGGTTTAAGATGTTCTTGTGATCAAATCAAACTCTTTTTATTTATTGGAGTAAAGACTGACCATACTCAGTCGTGGTGGAGTATCGACTTCTTGTACCCAATCATGGTGAATGTGTCAGCTTCTTTAAATACGATGTGTCTTCTTAGTTTATTGTAAATGATTCATAATGCCTTGTGAAATAATTGTAATGGTCTCAAATTCATGCACTCAGTTGTTAAGGTCTAGTGATAAGACCTATTTTGTGAAAATCACAAAGCTCATGGAGTCGAGAATTGGTTGAGTAGAATTAGAGACCATTGGGACCTAAACCACTATATATAATTATTTTATTTTCCTTTATTTATTTCCACTTATCACTCATCATTAAGGTATAAGAAAATGATCACTTTATAAAAAGAGAGGTGTTTGGAATCTATAAAATATTTGGTAAACAAAATTCAACCCCTCTTGTTTCTTTGTCTTTGACACCATCATCCATACCTAACACATATAATAATAATAATTATTTTTCTTAATATAATGTTATAATATTATTATTCATGTTCCTATAGTCAAACATAATTAGATTTTATATCTTGTTTCACATAGATGATTAAACTGAAAGAAACATTTACATGTTTTAACTTGATTATAGTTTATAGTCAATGAGGTATTTAATTTGAACAAATATGATTATAACCAACGAATAATGTTTCTATGTTTATGATTTTTATGATTTTGAATCAAATTTTAATATTTTTATAGTTTTTATGAAAATATAGATAAAAAAATCCTTTATCATGGAGTTGGTAAACCACATGTTGTAATGATTATCATTCCCATTTCTAAATGTGTGAGAGTGGGTGAAGGTTTTTATTAAATTGAAATTATAAAATTATAATTATATGAGATAAATAATATCTATTCCACATTTACACCATTAATACCCTCAATGAATGATGATAACGAAGAAAAATTAAATACATTCATGGAGGAAATAGTATGTTCAATGCACTAATGATGTAATTTTGATTTATTTATAAGTGGATGAAAATGAAATAAGGATAATACCATTAATATAAATAACATCTATTTTTGGTGATGACACTTAATTCATCAATTTATTACACATATAATTTTTTGCTAGTGTAATATTAATATAGAAATCATGTAGAGGATATAACACTTAGGTTAGAGACATGATATCCGCTTGATATTCCCTTGAAATTGAGGGGAATAATATATCTATGTGTAAACAAGGGATATTTGTTGGAGAGGATTAAATTGAGGGAATAAGGGAATATTTTACATGATTAATTCCATGGTTATGTATAACTTTTGAATGGTGGAATTGGAATCCTTTTATAATGGAAGGCAGAGATTGTTTTGGAAACTATAACGACCCTGATTTTTAAACATAAACATTACATTACATTTCTAGACTACCTAAAACATTATATTAAAGATACTCGCATTGAACATAATTGGCCTAGTGTCTTTGGAAACATGGAAATATGAACACCAGTACATAAGTGAGCTACATAATTTCCCACTAGGTTCTTCACAACTAGAACCCTTGTTAGGCACATCATACATACTACATATCATCATAACTTGTTGGAAAGAAACATAAAAGGGATGAGGGAATATGATAAGTAAGGGTAAAAAAGGGAGATATGTAATCACAAACATGAGGATAAGGTTATGGGAACGTGATCATGAAAATAGATGATCATACCCAACATATCAAAGATCATAACAGAAATCATGGAATAAAGAGTGGAAGTTCATAATACATAAATTATAGGGAAATAAAGGACATAAGCCAAGAAATAATAACATTGGAATAAAAAACAGAATTTTGGATGATAAATAATAATATAATATGATTTTCATAGTATCCAAGGAATCACTTCGAAGACCATCTTTCTAGGAAAATTCATTTACTGGGCCATGTAAACCTGCATTCCATCCCTGTAATACTGAACCAAGTGAACCCTTATTTCATCCCTATAATAATTAATATAGTAACTCATCTTTCTATCCCTATACTATTGAACTGAGTAAACACCCATTATAACCATGTTTATATCATTATATATAAATATTTACCCAATGCATTGGAGGGAGATATAGGTCATACCCATCTCATAATTAAATCATACATACATGTTCTATAAGATCATAAATAATTATATCATTACCCATGAAATAGAATGGATATCATAAATATATAAACATATCATAACCTATATAAATAAACATCCTTCATAATAAATTCGTAATAAACATAACCCATAAAAATAAGTGTGGTTCATAAACATATAACCTATAAAAGAGAAATAGATTTCATAAAGACAATGAAATTAAACCAAAAATGATTCTTAGAAAGGATATGAATGGACCATTTATATCATTTCTTAGAAAGGCATGAGTAACATCAATAGATGCTATCTTAGATGGAAAATAATTTCTAAATATATTGTTGAAAAGTTTCTTGTGAAAAATATTGTTTCTTGTTCGATTTTTTTTAATAAATATAACCATTTGAAATTTTTGATATATAAAATAACTTGAAAACTTTTAAATAATTGTTGAAATCATTTTGGAAACCTTTTTTCATTAAAAACATGTAAAATAAGATTTAAAACATTTTAAAAATATTTTTCTTTTAAAAAATGTTGAAAACTTATAAAGAAATAGAAAATATGTTTCAAAATCATTTTTACATGAAATGATATTAAAGAATAATTGAAATTATTTGATAACCATTTCTTTGAAAATACTTTGAAAACATTTAAATAAGTCTTGAAAAAATTTCCTTGAAAACTAAAAAATAATATTGATATTTCTTTTAAAACACATTTTCATAAATAATAACCATTTATAAATTTAATTTAAGCTTAAATGAAATAATGGTTCGTAAATATATACATTTCATATAGGTAATAAGAAAATTCTATTTTAACGGTAAAAATGGTAGAAAAATTCTTTATTGGTAAATAGATAAGAATATTCTATCGAAGAGATTGGTAAAAGAAAAAATGGTAAAAATGTATTTTAAGGATTATATTGGAATGGTATAATATTCTTTGAAACCCTTTTTGTATAACATGGTTTTGAATATAGTTCGGAGCGATGAGATTGTAACTACCCAAAACATCATTAATGAAAATTACTCTTGATCTAATTAAATGTTTTATTATAGATATATAAAACTTATGAACTTATTTGTTTTTATGTTTTTGGATTTTAAAATACCGTTAAGAATTGTGACCATTGGTAATATAGATGTTAAACAGTGATCACATTATTAATATAAATATAGGGCTTTAACAACTCTAATTTACTCAGACTAATGAAGCAATGGCCTCATCCAGTATAATTTCTTCATAAGAATCCCATTTTTTGGAGCTCAGAAAGGAGGTGTAATTATAGGGCATCGCTCTTGACCAAGCCCAAGATGAGCATCAACATGTTATGCTTGAGCGGAACTACATACAAGAGAAGTGGAAGTTGATTCAGATTACCACCTGAGTAATGTTATCCAAGACACCCCAAGAGGCTATCACCATTGCACACATTACCCTTCAGACTTATGCAGGTGTTATAAAGGGTTATTTAATAAGACCCTAGCACTATGATTATGTTCATTATTTTTGTGTAGATAATATACATTCATTTTATTATAGTTACATTGTAAATAGTTTTAAAAGAAAAAAATATCATTTTTAGTTAATATTCTATTAAGAAATCTATTTTGATGATTTAATGGATTTTTTAATTAAATAATATTCTAATAAAATATTATCGATAAATTAATTTTTATCAAATATAAATTATTGTATAATTTTTATGAATACAATTGTGATTTTTATTATGGTTTGAAAGTTGTGTTTGTCAAAACCAAAGAATTTTTGATAAATGTCAGTTTTTATTTTAAAAGAAAAAATTCACAAAATTAGAAAATTATTTAGATAAAATGAATATTATTTTTGGAATCAGTATGTCGAAATTATCCAACGGTGAATTTTTCATAATTTTCCAAGATAATCGAATTTTTGGCTAAATATTAAATACCATTTAATTAAATAATGTGTTTCAGGACATCATAATGACCCAATAGCGATGTAATGAAATAATATAAATGGGTTGTTCGGACAATATATGTTTTACTGTTAAAATAATGTGATTTTAGGTTTGTTTGTTTTATTTTACAAAGCTTAAGTGGACCCTCCAAGAGTTATAAAACATTTTAACTTTTTAAATTTATTTCCATGATACTGTGACTCACCTCCACATAAGAAAGCCTAATATTTTTAGAAGTTCATCCATTGGAATTAAAAAACCCATGTGAAAAAATCATGGGTTGGTTTGTGGTTTTGATTTGTTTAATGTGTGGTGGCCAAAACCTAAATAATAAAAGAATTCTCTCTCCTTTACTATATAAACCCACTCAAGCTTCCACTTAATCATCACTCAAAGCCTTTGGAGCTCACCCAACCCCTTACCTCATCTCTCTAGAATCCTCCTAAGGTTCCCAATCTCCCATGAATCCTTTTTCAAGTATCTCCCAAGCCTTTCAGATCACACTTCCAAGTAAGGGATTCATTCCTTTCTTATTTTTATCCAAGATTATTTATGTTGTAATACTCTTTTACATTCAATAAAAAATGTTGTGGTATAATTTCAAACCTCACTTATATAACCCTATTTATGTTTGAAATTATGGGTGACCACTTTATCTCTAATTAATGCCTCCCATGTACACCTATTACCATGCCGAAATTCTGTAAGTTCTCTTTTTCTCAATCACATTCATGAAATTGTTTTGTATTATGAATTTATATTCCGTTGAATTTGTGGGGACATGTATCTATATGACCCCTTACTATAAATTTCATTTATATATGATGAGACACTCATTTATCTCCCTTCAGCCATTTATATGAATTATTATTTCACGTTGTTATGCTGCCGAAATTGCATCACGATGTTTCTTAAGCCAAATTCATTGTGTAGTGAATACCATGACCATTTCTCTATCATGTGTATTAAAATTTATGCATATTTAGTTATTGATTATATAGTTTCATTTATTAATTCCAAATTTCTTTATCGTGAAATAAATGATGATGTTTAATGAAACCATATTGTATGATCCTTGTGGCACACTTATGCATGACATGAAATGATTAAGAAGGGTGCGCTCTGATAGCACTTCAATGCATTTAATAAATATTAGTATCATGATATGTCAAGTGAAATAAGTGTTTACTCATGATAATTCAAGTGGAATGAGGGTTTAATCATTCTCTGTGTGCAATGAGCCTTGGCTCATGCTAATAACATGTTAAATGTTTTTTCCACATTTCCATGTTATGATAAACATGCTTTATCATGACTTTATGTTCATGTTTCTATTATGCTCCATTGATATTACTACTACCTAATATGTACTGTATTCTTCATGTTATTCCTTGTTTACTCCCTTACTGGTCTTTATAGCTCTCCCTTTTTTATGCATGCCCTCAGGTTATCCCATGCAATGCTAAGTACAACAGAATGTATGTGGTAATGTAAAACATGTTTTCAATAAATATGTGTCTTTCATGTTTTAAGTTGTTACGTGATCCTCCTAATCCCAAAATACAAAAGACCTATTGATCTTCAATATTGTATCAACCGATGGTTTTATGTAATAAATTATGTATAAGTGTGGAATAAAGAGCAGAGTTTTTATAGTTGGTATCAGAGGATATGTTTAGTTATTTTTTGGATTAGGATTAGAAAACCCCAGTGAACCCGTATAAATAATAATAATTATAATAAAAAATTACCAAATTTTGGTGAGTATTGAGTACGTGGTTTATCTAGAAAATATATTATTGTCTAGATACGAGTAGGTAGAGGCAGTTCTGACATATATGTACCTATGAGTGAAAACTCTGACAAGGAGTTTCGGGCTTGACATGAGGTATCTTGGTACACAACAACCGGCCTTGACTCACTCTTGGTTATGAAACTCCCAAGGGATATGCTTTGGTAAATTCAAAATATTAGTATGAAGCATTATTAGGGGAATAAAAAAATGACCCTAAGATTTAATATTGAAAAGTAGATCATGGATAATACAAATTGAATCATATAGATCCATAAGTTAAGGAAATAAATGTTATTTATAAGTCATCCATTTTATTCCTTAGATTACCCTTTATGTTTTGCCCCTAACATTACTATTATTCCATCTAGTGTCTGGTTATCATTGGACTCATGCTATCAACCGATGTAAAGATCAATGTGATGACTGTTCTAATGAGATTTCTAATCCAATGGGAGCAGGAATTGCGAACTTTGTCACGATACTCTCTCAATCAGCTCAAGATTTTAATAGAAACATGGGTCAAGAGAAATGTTCAACCCCCCCCCCCAAGAAAGAAAAATTCGCCATTGAGAGAATCATGAGACAAATGCCTCCTACTTTTAATGGATCATTCAATATATAAATTCCCTAATAATGGATTAACTCCATTGAAAAATATCTTCTCCATCCTTCAATATTCCTATCAATAAAAGGTTCTCATGGATGCTTATCATATGTAGGGTGAAGCTGATCAATGTTGGACTATGATAAAAACATACAAAGCTGGAGGAGGAGATCGAGGCTTTGGAATGATAGTATATATGAAAAATGTTTTTGATAAATATTTTCCGTTCACCCTCCGAATTTATATGGAAAGGTATATCCTTTCCCTCATGAAAAAAGATGAAAAATCCATAGGAGCATATGAGGAAAAATTCACAAGGATTGAACGATTTACCTTTGGCTTTGTTGTTACTCCCTAATTCAAGGTTTATCGCTTCTTTACTGGGATAAAACCTAGCCTATAGAAAGTCCAAGAGATCTGTGAGTTCTATAGCTATGAGGAAATTGTCTAATGTGCCCTCAAAATCAAAATGGAGATCAGAAAATATTAGGGGTATCATGGGGATAATAAGTGTATGGTGGAATTTAATTCTGGCACTCCGATGGATAAATCCAATAGTGCAGAAGAAATACAGCACCCCACTTGACAAAGGTGCAGAATGAAGCACCCTAGAAATTTCCTGAAGGGGATGAGAAAATTATTTAGGTGTATAAAATAAGGGCACCTAGCCATTAAATACTGACAAGAAAAACTTGTGGCTGCGATAGAGGAAATGAATTCTTTGTTCGATCCTCAACATGTTGTTCATTGATTCAACTGCAAAGAACCAGGGTGCCTTGAAAATCAGAGCCCTAAGCCTAGGGTTTTAGGAGGTAACCAACGAGCTCCAAGGCAACAAGGGTGAGATTTTTCCATCACTACCACTGAAGAGAACCCCGACAATGAGGTGGTGATAGGTATGGTTGTTATTCATTCAAGAATAGTGAATATAATTTTCGATTCTATTTCTACTCATTCTTTTGTTTCCTGAATGTTTAGTAGAACAATCCCAACAACACCACAAATCATGGAATTAAAGATGTTGGTGAGTATGAAAAATGGGGGAATCATTCCATCCCATGACTATAAATCCCCCTGTTATAATTTGTGGATTTAAATTCCCGGTGAACCTTTTCATACTCCCTATGGTGGAATTTTATGTAATTCTTCGTAAGTATTGGATATCCTTATATAGAGCCAACATAAATTTCCATGAGAGGTAAATCACTCTCCATATGGAGAATCAACCCCTGATTCTATACACTTGTAATGAGGAAGATGAATCTTATTTATAACCATCATCTAAAGTGTGGATATTACTACCCATATGAGCACACATATCTAGATCAGATGATTATGTCTATGGAAGAAAACATCCTTAAGAACACGCCTATTGTGAGGGAATTCACTAAAGTGTTTCCCGAAAAATTGCCCGGTCCTTCTACTAGAAAGGATGTTCAATTCTTAATTGATATTATACATGGGGAATTACCAATATCCAACACTCCATATATAGTGGTTGTTGTGGATCTTGAGGAGATGGAGAAATAACTATATGAGAATATGGATAAAGGGTTTATATGACCATGTGATTCACCATGCGGTGAACCCGTCCTATTCGTCAAGAAGAAGGATGGGTCAATGCGACATTCCATTGATTATTTTAGCTGAAAAAATCAAAATAAAGAACAAGTATCCTCTACCACAAACTGATTACTTGTTCGATCTGCTTTGTGGAGCACTATACTTTTCCAAGGGGGATTTGTGGTCAGGATATTACCGAGTAAGGGTGAAGAAGGAGGATATCCCCAAGACTGCTTTTTTACAAGGTATGAGCACTATGAATTCATAGTAACACTTTCAGACTCACTAATGCTCCAAAAATCTTCATGGACATAATTAATAGAGTGTTTAAAGATTACCTTGACAAATTTTTAGTAGTATTTATAGATTATATTATAATATACTCCAAAACCACTGAGAAGCATGAGGAGCATCTGAGAACTATAATAGAGACATTACGAATTGATAAGCTCTATGAAAAGTACAGAAAGTGTGAGTTTTGGTTTAAGGAGGTCTCATTGTTGTGTTATATCATCACAAGCAATGGGATATCTATGGATCCCTCCAAGACAACTGAAATTGAGGGATGGCCAAGGCCAACATCGGTAACAGATATCGGAAGCTTCTTGGGGTTATCTGGATATTATCGCCGATTTTTCTAAAATTTCTCATGATTTTTCAACCCTCTTACCAAGCTAACTCTGAAGGGAGTAAAGTTTTCTTGGAGTGATGAATGCAAAGATAGATTCAAGGAGTTGAAAATGAGGCTTATCACTATGGTCATGCTCACACTATCCAGAAGTGGAGAACTTTTTTTAGTATTCAGTGATGCTTCGAAGAAGTTCCTAGGTTGTGTGTTGATGAAAAATGATAGAGTCATTGCCTATACTTCATGGAAATTGAAAGTTCCAGAAAAAAACTATCCAATATATGAAATGGAGTTGGCTCTAGTGATATTCGATTTTGAAAATTTGGCGGCATTACCTCTTTGGGGAGAATTTTGAAATATACACATATCACAATAGACTAATGTGTATATTCACTTAGAAAGAGCTGAACCTGCACAAACAAAGATGTTTAGAGCTGATCAAAACTATGATTTCTCAATCCATTACCACCCTAGGAAAGTGAACAAGGTGACAGATTCCTTAAGTAGAAAGGATCTAGTAATTATATCATTTATGAAAATTGAAAATGATCCAATCTTCATAGATTTAATGAATATGAACATGGGAATCATAAATAAAGGAAAATCATCAATCCTTTTATAAATTATTTCTCAAACATCATTTTGGAAAGGTTAAAGGATACTGAAAAGGATGATGTGGGAATTCAAAATAAGGTGGAAACTTTCATAAAATTTAAATCTTCGTAGTTTAATGTCAATGAAGAATGAATTGTGAGATTTGAGTTAAGATCACATGTTCCATCAAATCCGGAGTTAAAGAAGGAACTTTTAGATGATTCACATAGTTCAAATTTCTCCATTCACCCAGTAAACACAAAGATGTATTAAGATCTTTGAGAGAATTATTGGCGGGATAACATGAAGAAGGATATCACTGAGTATACATAAAAGTTCTTGGTATGTCAGTAAGTGAAGTATGAGAGGTAGAAGTCTAATGGTATGATGTAACCATTACCCATAACAAAATGGAAATGGGATAAAATCACAATGGACTTTTTCACCAGACTTCTAAAGACATCCAAAGGAAACAATGATATTTGGGTTGTTGTGGATATTCTTACAAAGATTGCACATTTCATTGCGATTCAGGAAGATTTCTCACTAGATCAACTTGAACATATATACATGAGATACATAGTAAGGCTGCATGGAGTACCTCTATCTATTACATCTGGTTGAGATCAAAGATTCACATCAATGTTCTAGAAGAGTCTTCAACATCCTCTGAATACTGAGCTGAAATTCAGTATGACTAATCATCCTCAAAATGATGGAAAATCCTAGCAGACTATCCAAACACTTGAGGACATGTTTAAATAATGTTAAATGGACTTCAAGGGAGAATGATATCAACATCTTTCTTTGGTTATGTTCTATTACAATAACATTTTCCACTCAAGCAGCCAAATGGCTCCATATGAATCCCTATTTGGGAAGAGGTCCAGAACACTGGCATGTTGGGATGAAGTTGGGGAGCGAAAACTCCTAGGTACGGAAATGGTTGAAGAAATAGTGGAGAAGGTTAAGACCATCTAACAACCCATTAATGCTACTCAGAGTCGAAAAAAGAGCTATTCTGACAATAATTGATGAGACCTAGAGTTTGATTTCAGAGACATGGTATTCCTCCGCTTATCACCGAGGAAGAGAGTAATGATATTTGGGAATAAGGGAAAGATTATTCCATGGTACATCAGCCCTTTTGAGATGCTTGATCACATTGGAGTAGTGACCTATCAACTAGAACTCCCACTGAACCTATCTAATGTACATCATGTGTTCCATGATTCACTCTTGAGGAAGTGAATACCTTACCCATCACATGTACTTAATCCAGAGGTGGTACCATTGGAGAATGACCACTCCAATGAAGAAAATCCAGTGGCAATCTTATATCGTAGGGAAAAATTTCTAAGAAATAATACAATTCCCCTTATCAAGGTGTTTTGGTGAAACCACATGTTTGAAGAAGAAATGTAGGAATTAGAGGAAGTGATGAATTTGAGTTACCAACATCTATTTTACTTTGAGAAAAATCAATTTTGAGGGCAAAATTTCATAAGTGGGGAAGATTGTAATGATCCAAAACATTCATTAATAAAAATTCCTCTTGATCTAATTAAATTTCTTATTATGGATATATAAAACTTACGCACTTCATTGGTTTTATGTTTTTGGATTTTAAAATACCATTAATAAATGTGACCATTTCTAATATAGTCGTTAAATAGTGATAACATGATTAGTATAAATATAGGTCTTTAACAAATCCAATTTACTTAGACCAAGGAAGCGATGAGCTCATCCAGTATAATTTCTCCATTCGAATCCCATTTATCAGAGATTAGAAAGTAGGTGTCGTCATTTATCTTCTCTCTTGACCAAGCCCAAACTGAGCTTCAACACATTAATCTCGATCATAACCACCAACGGGAGAAGAGTAAGTTGATTGGTATTACCACCTGAGCAATGTTATCCAAGCCACCCCAAGAGTCAATCACCATCGCACAACCTACCCTTCATTATCATGAGAGTATTATAAGGGGTTATGTAAGAAGACACTAAAACTATGATTATGTAAATTATTTTTGTATAGAGAATATACAATCGTTTTATTATGGTTACTTTGTAAATTAGTTTGAAATAAAAAATAGAATTATTCGTTAATATTCAATTAAGAAATCTATTTTTATGAATTAATGGATTTTTTATTTAAATAATATTTTAATAAAGTACTATCACTAAATTACTTTTTATTAAATATAAATTATCATATAATTTTTACGAATACAATTGTGATTTTTAGTAAGGTTTGAAAGTCGTTTTTGTCAAAACCCATAAATTTTTTATAAATGTTTGTTTTTATTTTAAATGTAAATATTAAAATATTTAGAAAATTATTTTTATAAAATGAAAATTGTTTTTTCAATTAGGATTTCAATCTTCTCTAACTGTCAATTTTTCATAATTTTCCGAGAGAGTTGAATACTTGGGTAAATGTTAAACACCATTTAATTATATAATGTGTTTTATGACATCATAATGACCCAATAGTAATGTAATAAAATACTATAAATGAGACATTCTAACAATATATGTTTTAACATTAAAATAATGTGATTTTAGGTTTTTTTACAAAGATTTAGTGGACCCTCAAATAATTATAAAACATTTTAACTTTTTAAAATAATTTCATTGAGAGTGTGACTCACCTCCACATAAGAAAGCCTAATATTTTATGATGTTCGGCAATTGGACTTATAAATTTTTTTTCCACTCCCCTATTTCAAAAACCGTGGGAAAACCCATGATTTGGTTTGTGGTTTGTATTATTTTAATATGTGGTGGCCAAAACCTAAATAATTAAAAATCCCCTATCTTTTCCTATATATGCCCACTCATGCATGAACTTCCTCTTCACTAAATGCCTTTGGATCTCAGAAAAACCCTTACCTCCTCTCTCTATAATCCTCATAAGGCACCCCAATATCCTAATAATACTCTCTCAAGCCTCTCTCAAGCCTTTGGGATCACACTTCAAAGTAAGGGATTCCTTCATTTCTTATTTTTATCCAAATTTATTAATGTTGTAATACCCTTTTACATTCAATTAAAAATGTTCGGTATGATTTCACACCTATATTATATTCCCATCATTTTTTTAAATTATTAGAGACCTCTTTCTCCCTCATTAATTCCTCCCATGTACACCCGTTACCATGCTGTAATTCCGTATTAAATTTTTATATTCTCATTCACATTCAAGCAATTGTTTTGTATTATGAATATAAATTCTATTAAATTTGTTGGAAAATGTATCTATATGAACCCCTTACATTCTATTTCACGTAAATATGATGAGGCACACCTTTCTCTCTCATCAACCATTTTTATGAATTCTTATGTCACACCATTATGCATTCGTATTTGCACCGTGATTTTTCTCAAGACAAAGTCATTGTGTTGTGAATACAATGCACATTTCTCTATCAAGGGTATTCAAATTTTTGAACATTTACTTATTTATTTTATAGTTTCATTTATGAATTACATATTCCCCTATCATGGAATAAATGACGATGTGTAATGAATCCATTCTATATGATCCATGTGGGACACTTACACATCATCTGAAATAATTAAGAAGGGTGCACCCTAAAAGCACACCAATGTATTGAGTAAATATTAGTAGCATGATAAATCATGTGAAATGAGGGTTTACTCATGAAAATTCATGTGAAATGAGGGTTTACGAATGATCCATATGCAACTAGCCTTGGTTCATGCTAATACCATGGTAAGTGTTGTTTCCACATTTCCATGTTATGATAATCATGCTTTATAATGAATTTATGTTCATGTTTCTCTTATGCTCCATTGATATTCCTATTTCCTAAAATGTATTGTATTTTTCATTTTATTCCTTGTTTACTCCCTTAATTGGATTTATAGGTCACCTTTTTCTTATGCATGTCCTCAGGTTATCCCATATAATTCTAAGTACAATGGATTGTGTGTGGTAATGTAAAATAAGTTTCCAATAAAGTTGTGTAATTCATGTATTTAGTTGTTATGTAATGTTCCTAAGCGACAAATACACTAGACCTATCAATATTCCATGTTTTATCAAGTGAAGTTTTTATGTAAGAAATTATGTTTAAGTGTGAAATAATGAGTAGGGTTGTTATAGAGACTCTAATGTCAATCTTTCTTAAATACACATTATTAACTATATTATATACCAAAGAGTAGAAAATGGTGCCAATACATGAGTATATCATAAAACAAAATATGATAATAAAACTAATTATATTTATTGAGATATGTATCATAATATTTCATCAACATAATCATAAACAAACATAATATTGAAAAGCAATGATATTGTCTCAATAAACTCTTATAACATGGTATCTTGGGATCATACTCTCCATGTAAGAAAAGGAAATCACATGAAGCATATAATATATTGATTATATTTATATTCTCAATATATCATGTAAAAATAAAGTATATTAACATTGAAATAGTGTTTGTGTGCATAACAAAACATAGGTCACAAAAATGGAAAATTGAGACAAAACTATTTTACTGATTTGGGAACTTGTGATTATTAAACCTATTGAAAGAAGGATTATTAAATAGAAATTTTTTTACCCATTATTTTAATTATAGGATAGATATAATATAATAATGTGTAGAAAATACACAAAAAAAGAAAATAATGTTGAACATAACATGAATCTCATGGAAATTTAAAGTGAGATGAAATCCCCTTACCTTGTATCTTTACTCTCTCGATACTCGTAAAAGATTATTTTTTAATAAATATAAATTTATTATAAATAATTTATAGA
The DNA here is from genome assembly GCA_963277665.1 of Viscum album. Lineage (NCBI taxonomy): Eukaryota > Viridiplantae > Streptophyta > Magnoliopsida > Santalales > Viscaceae > Viscum > Viscum album. The sequence continues at coordinate 1,705,599,036 of OY728165.1, read as the reverse complement.
AGAATATTCTTATAAGTAATACCATATATGGTTTTATTATAACCTTATATTATCATCTTGTTCACGATCCAATGATACAGTTTCTGCACGTGTAATATTCCCTTTATTCTTCACATGTGTCTTAATTTGATATATCCCTGGTAATTATTCTTATATAATTATTAAACAATGGAAATTATTATATAAATTAATTTTTTATCCATTATATTTATATTATTATAATTAATGTCAAAACAAAGTAAAAAATGGAATACATTGTTCATAGAGACAGTAAGTCGTACATACACATCAATGTTGTTTCCGTTTTTATTACTGTATTGAAAGAAGTATGTAATTAAAATATATATAAATATGTAAGTATAAATATATATCATTATTCTAGTAGGATATTTATATCACATAAATTCAATAAAAACATCCTTAATACAATCCATGTGATCTGTGAATGAATCATATCTCTTTAAGATGCGGTAATCCAGACTTCCTCAAATGAGATAATCATTATAACACCAAAAGGAAAGCAAAGAATATGTGTGTTTTAAAATGAATAATGAATTATAAATACATAATAAATATAACATATGACATATAGAAATAGGTTTTCCATCATAATTTCCACTATGAATGGTGGAAAAGGAGAAATGAACAGTCATCATTTCTTGATGCAGTAGTTCACCGTACACCAAAACAATATGTTCGATAGCCATTAGATGGAGGTTGGTGTAAGTTTAGGTAAAACCCTTAGTATAAAAAAATAATAGTATATATAGTATATTTTATTTTAATAAAATAATTGAATAATGAAATTTGATGGAGTGAAGAGGGAAAATAATGAAAAGTGTTTAAGAGAAGACGATACCTCTTAATCGGGTAACTCCTTTTCGTTTGTGCCAAAAGGAATAGTTGAGAGGATTTTTTTCCAATGGGAGTCATAAAGGTAGAGGGAAAGAATTTTGGGATGCCACATGGAAATATCCTGGTCTATTTTAGGATGTTTTATAGGTCTGATGCATGGGTAGATGTGGTGATATTTTATAGTGGAGGAGGAGTGGCACTCTTGTAAATATTTTGAGGAAAAACTTCAACCCACATTTTTCATGTTTCATGTGGTCCAATAATGATACAAGGTCAATAGATTATATTATAATGTCTATATATGTTCATATAATGGGTGTTTTGAATGTATTTAGGTAATTTTGGGTCTTAAATTTATGGTTTACTACTTTATTAACCTAATTTTTCTCTTAACCAATTTAATTAATATTTATCACAATCACTAATATTTTTGGTAAAAAACAAAGTTTAACTTATTATAAATTATAAATTAATATGATTCCAAATATAGAATACATTTTTACAAATTGTAATCAATGAAGATAATGATATTTCTTTAAAATTAATCCCACTAATGGGACAACACTACGGGTTTTTAATATAAAAACATTGAAAATATTGCTATGTTTTTATATCCAATTTCAATGTGAAATTGGATCCAATGAACTCAATTAGATTAAATTATAAAGAAATTGTCACATACATGAAATTTTTTAAAGTTTTTTTTTATTTTCCATTAATGCTTTGTTTTGGGGGTTTCCCAACCTTTTATAGAGGAATGAGCGATCTTTCATGAATTGAGGCAAACCGTGAGCCCAATTCCAGATTTAAGAATAAATTTTGTTTCTTTTATAACATTATCATTTTTCAGCATTATTCAACCATTAAAATTACAAAATGGCCTCCCTTTACATGTTAACACCACCATTGAAATTTTGAGCCTTTAGCAATCCATAACCAAGGTGTATATGAGTTTTTATTTAAGGGATTGGGCCTGTCCGGATTCCCAATTCTAGTTTTAAAAATAAAAGTGGTTTAGTTAATTAATTATTTAATTTTAATGATTTTTTGGTGATTAAAAGTCTCACCAAATACCATTTAACCCAGAATTTCTCCCAAATTATCCCCACCATCATCGGAGCTCTTATTCATCGCGATAGAGTGCACAACATCTTAGGGTTTCTAAAATCGTCCAGATTTGATGAGGTATGTTATCTCCATCATAACTCTCTCAATTAGTATTCTTTTTCCTCTATTCCAGTTCATAATTGACCTCACCATCCTTTGTAGAACACACCTTAACGTTTTGACTGTATTAAAATTCATCTACTGGTGTCTTGGGGGAGATTATTCAAGATCCCTCAAGTAAGTGAGTCTCTTCCATTCTTCTTTCAAATTTCTTATGCTTTCATTCTATTTGATTGGGGTTTCTTCCCTTTTCCATGAAGTACCAAATGACCAAGAGGTATGGTTTAGAACCCAGGGTATAACCTTGGGTTTTCTTGGTCCAATTATGTGGTTTGGGGTTTGTTCTAAGTCCATCTTGGTGCGTTGGCGGTGCGACTTGATTTTCACAAATTGATTGAAGGGTTTCCATTACTTTGGTAGGTGATTACTTTTGGTATGAAATATTTTTGACCTAGATTCTGTGTTTATGGTATTTTAAGGTCTATTTCATTTTAATTTTTCTGTAATAATTGGTTTTAGTGGAAATTATAAAGCTAATGAATTTTTAATGCCAATTTCATATGAAATTTAGGGGTTTTCCTTATAAATATTTTGTTGGTTCCTTAAGGGATTCCCTATAATTATTTATTTGGTTTTATTGAACTGTATTAGGCCTGAAAATAATTTTTTCAATTTTATTATCCTTTGGTTGTTGCTGCGAAATTGGTTTTAGGTGACGTTTGTTAAGAAAATGATTTGTTCAGTACCAATTTGGTGTTGAATTGGGTGTTTTACATGGGTATTCTATGTCATTATTATTGGGATTGTTTTATAAATCATGTAATGATTTAAAAGAAATGTTTAAGGTTTGTTGGATTCTGTTTTGGTAAATGTGAGTATGCACATTGTGTTCTCGTGGTGTTTTCAAAGAGTTTTGGGTGCAAAACAAGGAATGATTTGGAGAAGTTGTTTTATTGAAAATCAAAGTGTTTTATTGTGTGTTTTAAATGGTATGAAATGTTTTTAGATAATTTACTGATTTTATGTGATCGTTAGTGATGTTTAATATAAAAATGGATATATGTATCATTCTAAAATTGTTTGAGCGCAAAGGGGGAAGCCCGAGAACCTAGGTGGGGCGGATGTGTACTAGTACGGATAGTGGAGTCGATGAGTTTTGTCCCTTTATCACCTAACATTTGGATAAAAAACTATAAATAAACTATGTTGATTAATATTGGGGACCACTAGGTTATCTGTATGTACTTATCTAGTGTCTCGTGCACGAGAATGGATTTTACTATGGTTACTTTACACCGAGGTATGATGTACATGGGGCCCGAGACTATCTAGTTCCTAGGGATGTTCTCGATTTTGTTGCTCATTGTTTTTGTGATATTTTACCATGTATTGGGGTGTTTTTGGAAGTAATTTAATGTATCTTACATGTCTATTTAAATGTGTGAACATTCTGAAAACTGTATCTTGAAAACTGTTTTCAATTGAAAGTTGCATTTCTTCGATTTTATCACGGTTTTTCTTTGCATATTAAAACTGCTTAATTTTTCACATTGTATTGCATGATCTTTGGAATCATTGGGTTGTATCCTATTGGTATTATTCTCACACCCTACTTACACCCCTTGGGTGTAAGTAAACTTGGCAATGTTTGACACATGTAAAGGAAAGGCTAAGGGTGATGGCGGTTCAGGGTGTTAGTCCCCATCCTAGGGGTAGAGTTGTTGAGAGGGCTTAGGGGTGATGAACCCATGTCATGTGGAGTCCATGGGGCTGTGTTGTTGCTATTTAATTGCATCTTTGGACCTTTTTTATTTTATTTGAACTTATGTATTCAGTTCTAGATTTTTGTATAAACCTTGTTTGTACGAATTTTTTAGATTCATTTTATCAATTTTTTTTATGTTTAACGTATAAATGTTCGGGTTAATCATTCCCAAACAAAGATAAATGATACCCTGGAACTTGTGCCAGCATGTGGGGATAAACAACGCCCTTCGGGCCTTGTCACGGGCTGGGTTTGGTGCCGGTATTGGTGATGACCAGATTCGGTTCGTGACAAAATGGTATCAAAGGCTGGTTTTTGTTTTTGAGTTATATTGGTATTTTGGGACGAGTTGGGATACATAGGAGCTAGAACTATCGGGGATTAGGGTTTTGGTTGTGATTAGGGTGCCTGGCCTGCACCTCTCATGTTATAACTTGAGTCACAAGAGGATGTTGGAATTTATGGATTGACTTCACATCCAGGTGAGACGTGTGGGTTGGAGACCACACGTGGACATCGGGCGGATGTGGAATAGTTATTTCTTTTATTACTGGAATGTGATTAGATTATTTATATTATATGTATTTGATTAAAATTTAAATAATTGTCATATTGATTATTGTTTTGTGAATATTTCATTTTGTAGCAACATGCCCCCCCGGAAAGCTCCCATGTGCCCACGAGAGGAATCCAGAGAGTGTTCTCCCACACCGATCGATCAGAGGCTAGTCGAGACTTTGGTTCGGGCAGTCCAAGATCTAGGGTAGGGACTGACTCCTAATAATATTCCTCCTACGGCAGAAGGGATGGGTCCTAGAAAATATAAAACTTAGGAGTTTATGAAAAACAAGCCTCCTATCTTTTAAGGAAGCTTAGAATCCTATGAAGAAGAGGAATGGCTAGTGAAGATCGAGTGTATGTTTGAGTTCCTAGAAACACCTAGGAGCTCAGGGTGAAGTGTGCCTCCTTTCTGTTAGAGGGTCCTAGCCATAAGTGGTGGGAGTCAGTGCTTCAGGATGGGAAGAATGAACAGATGCACTGGGGAGATTTCAAGGATGTCTTCAATGAACAATAATTCCCTGAGGTGCTATCTTATGATAGGTCCATAGAGTTCATGGAACATGTTTAGGGGAATCTATCTATGATGGACTACACCAAATGTTTCACTAAGTTGGTTTGGTATGCTCCAGAAATTGTCTCTAATGAGAAGGTGAAGGCCCAAAGGTTTGAAAAAGGCTTGCGACCAGAGATATACTCTCAGGTGTTCTTGTTTAAGTGGAGGACCTATGATGTGGTCGTTGATCGGGTGTCCATGGTGAAGATTGATAGGAAAGGCAGGGATGGTTTCTATGGTTCAGTATTAGAAATGGGATGTGTCAGCTCCTACGAGACTAAAAGGAAGCAGGAGGATCATGTGAAGAAAGGAGGTGGATGTTTAGGGCACAACCACAGACTATCGGTCATCCTCAGGCAGAGACCAAACATCTCTATGAAGATGATCAGGTACCAGCAGGAATAGAGGTGGGGTCGTCGACAGTTTGAGGTACCATTTTGATCTCATCTTCTATAGTTACTACTCTATTTGATACTGGTTCCTCTATTTAATTTATTTTTTCTCATTGTGTGGACATGATGAATTTATCAACCGAGTTGTTGTCGTTTACGATGGAGTTGGTGATGCCGTTGGGAAAGAAGAAGGAGCAGGGTCTCAGGTGCCCGTCATGTGCACTTTCTGTGTCAAGGGTCGAGATGGAGTGGGAACTCTTGGTCTTAGACATGGATATTTTTTATGTCATACATTGTAACACCCCAAAATTTTACGGTACGTTTCTCTTTGAATAATGCGATAGCATGTGTTGTACGCAACATCGAGTTTTAACACACACCACAACCGATCAAACTAGCCGTTATGAATAGTAATACCTAATTTTTCAAATTATATATGTTTTATATTTCAAAATGGACTTTATTTTTGGATTTGGAATATCGAATTTAGACTATGGTGAACTTTTGATACTTTTCAGATAACTTTAATATTTTGATGAATAGGGAAAATTACTAAATTTTAATTAAACACAACTTTTTAAATCAAAATAATTTATATTGATAAATTATTAATTTGAGTGGTTTGAATGTATATTTAGAATATATTTTTACCATTTTATCCAGTGGTGTTCATTTGAATTAATTTCACTTTGAAATTGGACCAAAACAATTATCAATCTTTTGGTATATATTGTTTCTTAAAAACACACTATTTGTTGTAACAACGAGAATTAATTATAAAATTAATTAATGAAACTTATATGTTTGTAATTTTTTAAAATAGACATCATTTTTTAATTCGGAATATCAATTATAGCTTAGGGTGAAATTTTGGAATTGTTCTGAAAAACTTCAATTTTTGATAAATAGTGAAACTACTAAGTGGTAGTTAAAAAACTGAATTTTTCATAAAATTTAATTTTACCGCTTCTGTGAATGAAATTTCAAAAATCCGAGAGACACGGTTAATATCAAGAAGTAAAATTTGGTTCAATGAGATGAAAATAATTTTTGTTGAATAGTAACTCTTACTTGTTTTTACCACGGTTAAAAGTAAAAAGGGTAATTAAGGGTAAAAATGATATTAATATTACCCTAACACATGTATTAATTCTATTGGACAAGTTTATCTCGACCAAAAACAACCTTAGGAATAAAATATTATCATTTAGGTCCACTTGGATTAGATTAGGACATTTATTATTATTTAATTCAATGAAGATGTAAAAGAGTTAAAATCAAAGTTTATTTAATTAAAAAATTTTAATATAAGGTTATACATAAGATATATTCTATTGTAAATATTCATTAGAAAGATAAAACGATTTACTACATAATGAAATTTTATTTATAATTTTTAGACATTAAATAATTTAATTTATTTATGACACAATGGTGATGCAGTAATTACCATAATAGTGAAAAATTAAAATAATTGATATTATAAATACCCAAATAATTATAATTTGAAACTTTTTATGAATTACAATAATTTTATAAGTTAATATGGCATGTTAGGAATGCTTTAATTAAATTTTTTCGAAGTAATCATTATGATATGAGTTTCACAAAAATCAACTATTGAATAGTGTCAAAATTGACATAAAAGAGTTTTTAAAAAAATATTATATTATTAATTGATATAAAATTCTTAAAAATATAAGACTTGGCCAAGATACTTATATCATGATAGGTATATCATTAATGGTCCACTTGGGGGTATTTAGGAGGTATATAGTAAGTTTATTAATCATATAATATTAAAATACAATGAGACATTGTAAAAGTGAAACTAATTAACTAAGAGTTAATACTTAAAGATAAGGTTAGTTTAATGACCCAAACCTGTCTAAATTCTATTGGTTGAATGTTTTTAGACCTATTCCCACCTTAACCTTTTAATAATCAGCTTTGGAGCCATTAGAAACCGAATATGAATTTATTATAAATTAATATTGCTAGCTTTTCCAAATGTGCCCCACACCCCTCTTATAAAAGAGCACTCCCCATTATCATTACTTCACACATTCAAAGCCTTTTGGTTCGACCAAAATCTGCCCAAATACTCTCCCAAATTCCCTTACTACAACCAGAGGCCTTAGTTTGATCAGAAATTAAACCTAAGGAGCCCTTTTGATCAAATCAAATGGAAGAACCCGAAGAAGAGGTAAAGATTTCACCACCCTTTTCCAAGTTCCTTTCTTCTTCCACTTGTTCTTCCTTTTTGTTACCATTATAAAATAATAACTCCATTATCATATATATATACTATGATGTTATTATAAATATGGTACAACCTTATTCAGTATTCTATCCATCCTTTGAATAACATGTCATCATACGTGCGTACGTACGGCTTACCGTCTCCACGTCGTGGTGTAATTGTTATTCAATAAATTATTATTTGGATGGGTATAATAATGATGTCTAATTCATGTAAATAATAAATATAACATGATAATGATTCTGTATATATGATATACCATCCAATTATATATTATTTTAACATAAAAAGAATGATATTGTCGCTCGTGCGTGTGTACGGACTACCGTCTCCACGAATGTGATGAGATTCATTCTCCATCATATCCATTCAAGTATAATTCTCATTTTATGATTATTAATAGTATCTACGGACTTGATATCATTCTGGATATGATTAATATAAAACCTATCCATGACAAACATGGCTTACGTAACAAAACATATAAAAGAAAATGCGTAAGTTAACACACGAAACAATAATAATACTAAGATATTATTAACAAATCACTGTTAAAAGATCATATATGATATCATATTAATATATATGATTCTTCTATAATTTAATAACAATTTTTTCACCATTATACAGGAGGTTAACCTACCCTCAACCAAATAAAAGTGCAAGGTAAGGGTTATTTCACAATCTCTTTATTCTCCGAGGTTGTTTATACGTAATAATATACTAGGATTTATTTATCATCCACATCCATGTTTCATAAATATGTATTTCAAAAAAAATTTACTATTTAAAAGAATATTGTTTAAAGTCATTTATAGCCTTGTTTGACTTTTTATAAGAGTTTTATAAAGGAATCTTTCCATCGTTTTCCAAACAAGGTGCTTTTTAACCTTTTCGACAGAATTAAGGTAAGAATTTTTTTAACTTATACGTTGGGTGCTGTTATTTTCCGCCGTTATAAAATCGTCGAAGCTTCCCTTACAAGCATATAAGAATATTTTCAAAGAAAATTTTCTATTTTATAAATATTTGACTCTTAAATGATTTCAAAATAGAAAGAGATATTTCTCTAAAAAGAGTTTTGATTTCATCTATGTCAACATCCTTTGATGGATTTTACGCTTATTTGAAGTTGATTTATTATGATACAAAACTTCTATATTGTATTGAACGTTTTGTGATATGTTTGAATGTGGATGTGTTATTTTTATACCATTCATGGTTTATGGATGATGTATTTACATTTCGTACGCTAGTTTTAATATGAATGTTTATGTTATGATTAAACCTTTTCATATGGGAATGCATTGGACTTAATATGTGACGGGTGGAGCCCGCTATAGCTCCTCAATGCATCGGTAGGTCTAATGAGACAAACTAGTTTCTTGGCACATGACCTTCACAAAATCTTATTTTTAGTCTTGGCACGAGGCCTTGGATATGTGGTTATGATAGTCTGGCATTATGCATTCCATTATTATGAAAGTGGTTATTGATATTGCATGTGATTATTCGATTAGTAGAATATCCATGTGAATAAGTAATTGGAATTATTTCATTTTACTTTTTCCATAATATCTTGAAGTTCAAGTTTAAAAGGCTTATGTTTTAGTTATACATTTCCTTAAATGTTTATGATTATTTTTGAAAGTTTCTGCTATATTGTTATCCTTACTGGTCATTTGAGCTCACCCCTTTTCTATGTTTTATTTTTCCCAGGATGTGAAGAAGTTAGTTATGAATGACCTGCTGGGATAGTATGTGGGGATATGAGTGTGGAATATGGAGACTAAGTTGTTGTAGTAGTTTCCACTTTATGATGTAATACTTTATGAATATATCTAGTGTTTCTAAGGCTACTAAACCAATCGGTAATTCGAGATTTGATCTTTCTTGTGATCATGCGAATGTAATGTAATAATGCACCGACTCCGGGTAACTGGGGTCGGGGCGTTACAATTGGTATCAGAGGAAGTTTAGTACAAACCTTGGAAGCTAGATTTATATAAACTCTTTTTAAAGCACGTAGACCTAAGATGAACTTTGAGGATTAGTATAGAAGAACGGCCTAGAATTTTGGTATTGTAGAGATTTTTTGTGTTTTCCGAGCAATACATCCCTATCTGGATACGAGCAGGTAGAGGCGGATCTGGCACAGATGTACCTAGGGGTAAAACCTAAAAACACCACTTTGAGCTAGAATCGAACGGGAACTGGTGCACGAAAATGGGCCTTGCTGTACTCTTGGTTACGACACTCCCGGGGGATATGCTTAGGATAACTCTCATTTTCTTTACAAATCATTATCAAGGGTTTATGAGTATATGATTCCTCAATGAAAACATTTTTATGATTATGGATTGTATCCATAAATAGTTCAATTTATGTTAAGTGTTTTATAAGTATGGGATTATGTATTTTGATTCATAAACTGATCTAGTTCATGCCATTTTTTAGAAATGGAGCCTAGTGGAAGAAATGGAATCTGTATCAATGCACGCACTCCATGTAGGGATTGCCCTCCTGCTCAAGATAATTATAGTGGAGCTGGTGATGCAACTGGTGCCGATCAGCTAATCACCATACTGTGACAACTCACTCAGGTTATGAATAATAACCTTACCCGTATGGAGAACCCTGATCCGCAGCATGGAGGATCAATATTAGATCGATTCATGAGGCAACAACCACCAAATTTCAATGGGAGTACAAATCCCTTAGTATCTGAGCAATGGATAAATTCCCTAGAGAAAATATTTCAGGCTTTGGGGAGTAGTGAAAGGGAAAATGTTATCATGGCAGTTTAATGACTCACTGGAGATGCTGATCAATGGTGGTCATTGATTCAAAACATGAAGCAAGATTATGAAGTATCAAATATGGAATGGAGGGAGTTTAAAGATCTGTTTTTAGAAAAATACTTTCCTCGCGACCATCGAGCAGATATGGAATGGAAATTTCTGAGTCTGAGAGAAAAGGAGGATGAGAATGTCACAAATTATGAGGCTAACATTACAAGGTTTGCAAGGTATGCTAGAGATTATATACGTAACCCAATAAGTAAGATTTATCTTTTCTTTGATGGGTTAAAAACATTTCTTCGTCGAACATTAGTCTCACAATCCTTCTCGTCGTACGAAGACATTGTCTCATGTCCTATGAAGACCGAAAAGGAATTCTATAAGTCTTATGACTTTAAAAGCAAAGAAAGAGAAGAAGAGTCCTGCTGATCAATATGGGAATGGAAATAAGGGGAAGAAGGGAAAGGTTGAATATCCATACTGTGGTAAATTTGGTATGAAAAAACCCGGTACTTTCTTGAAGGGAACGAGAGTCTGTTACAAGTGTGGTGAAAAAGGCCACCAAGCTCATGATTGCAAGGGGAAGAAGGAAGCTACCAATGCTCAGTGCTAAAATTTCAGGGAGATGGAGAATTATGCAAATGAATGTCCTATGCGTCAGGAGAACATACCTCAGAAAAGGCCAAGGGATCAAGGCCAAGCTTATGTTATCACTACTGCTGAGGTAGAAGCTCCGAAAGACGTGGTGGCAGATAATTTAATGGTTTCCTCAAGTTTAGAAAATGCATTATTTGATTATGGATCATCGCATTGATTCATATCTTCCCAGTTTGCTAAGAAAATTAGATATTTCCAATTTGATTTAACAAGGGAGTGGTCAGTTAAAACACCTAAGGGAAGTATCATTGCAACAACGTTATGTGAGTCAGTCCCCATTAGAGCACATAAATGTTCTTTATCTGCTGATTGCATCGTCATACCTATGATTGAGTTTGATATAATCCTCGGAATGGACTGGCTTTCGGACAATGATGCAATGATTTATTGTAAGAAGAAAGAGGTTATGATTCATAATGATGATGATAAGGAACAACTTATCTTTAGATCAAAATCGTCAACACCTAATTCATATCTAGATCCACCCCCAGTAGCTCAACTAAATTTAATTATTGTGGAGTAATAAAATGAAATGACTATGGGTGAGGAAAGGAATGTTAAAATAGAAGATGTACATGTTGTGAAAGAATATGTAGATGTATTTCCGGAAGATTTACCTGGACATCCTCCAGAACGAGAAGTTTAGTTTTCCATTGATTTAATTCCTGGATCAAGGACTATATCAAAGACCCCTTATAGAATGGCCACTGTAGAATTAGTTTAACTAAAGAAACAACTAGAGGAATTGAGTAATAAGGGATTTATGTGCACTAGTGTTTCTCCATGGGGAGCCCTTGTTCTTTTTGTTAAAAAGAAAGATGGATCTATGCGGTTATGTATCGACTATAGGGAGATCAAGGATATAACAATAAAGAACAAGTATCCCCTACCTAACATTGATGATTTATTTGACCAACTTCATGGAGCTCAATACTTTTCAAAGATTGACCTTCTATCTGGATACCATCATTTGTGTGTGAAGAAGGAGGACATTCTGAAGACAACATTTCGAACAAGGTACGGGCATTACGAGTTTACTGTAATGCATTTTGTATTGACTAATGCACCCTCTGTATTCATGGATCTGATGAATAATCTTTTCAAGGAATATCTCGATGATTTTGTGCTGGTATTTATTGATGATATCTTGGTATACTCAAAAAGCTATAAATATCATGAAAATCACTTGCGCATTATCTTGAAGACTCTGAGAAGACATGAATTATATGGGAAGTTTATCATGTGTGAATTCTGGCTTCAAGAGATTTCTTTTCTTGGCCATATTTTCACTAAAGATGGAATCTCTGTTGATCCTTCTAAGACCAAGGCGATCCAAGAATGGCCAGCACCTACGAATATAACTGAGGTACATAGTTTTATTGTTTTAGCAGGTTATTATCGACGTTTCGTCCAGAATTTTGCCCAATTGGATAACCCATTAACGAAGCTCACACGTAAAGGGGTTAAATTGTTTTGGACAAAAGAGTGTGCAGAATGTTTTGAAGAACTAAAGAGAAGATTAGTCAATGCTCTTATATTGACTCTACCATCGGGGAATGATGGGTTCGTTATTTATAGTGATGCATCGAAAAAATGACTTGGTTGTGTCTTTATAAAGAATGATAGATTTATTTCTTATGCATCACGACAGTTGAAAATTCATGAACAAAACTATCCTACTCATGATCTCGAGTTAACAGCTTTGATCTTTTCTTTGAAGATATGGAGGCACTACCTCTATGGTGAAAAATGTGAGATTTATACTGATCACAAGAGTTTGAAGTATATTTTCTCACAAAAAGAACTCAACATTAGGCAAAGGATATGGCTTGAATTGCTCAAGGATTATTATTGTACGATACACTACCACCCAGGGAAAGCAAACAAGGTGGCAGATGCTTTGAGCCGAAAAGACCATGGAGTTTTGAACGTGATGAGAATTGAAAGGGATCCATTTTTCATGGATCTAGTGAAGATGGTCATGGGAATAACCAGGGAAGGTGAAACATCAATGCTTTTTCAAAAGGTTGCCAAACCATCTTTACTAGAAAGGATTAAGAGTTCTCAGACCAATGATGAAGAATTTCAAAAGAAGATTAAAGTTGTGAATGATGGGAGATTGAGAGACTTTGTGTATGAAGAAGGAATTTTGAAATTCGGGAAGAGACTTTATGTTCCCGATATACCTGATCTAAAAAGGGAATTGCTGGATGATGCTCATAGTTCCAATTTCTTTATACACCCTGGGAGCACAAAAAATGTATAGAGATTTGAAGGAACATTTTTGGTGGGACAACATGAAGAGGGAGATTGCTGATTTTGTGTCAAGATGTATGGTTTGTCAACAAGTGAAAGCTGAAAGGCAATAGCCTGGAGAAGTCATGCAACCTCTTATCATACCGGAGTGGAAATGGGATAATATAACGATGGACTTTGTCATGGGACTACCAAAGACTCCTAGAAGGAATGATGCAATATGGGTTATTGTAGATCTTTTTACCAAGTCAGCACATTTTCTTTCTATAAGGGAAGATCTACCCCTAGAACGTCTAGCAAGACTATATATTAATGAAGTTGTGAGACTTCATGGAGTACCCCTATCAATTGTTTCTGATCGTGATCCCCGTTTTACTTCAAGGTTCTGGAAAAGTTTTCAGAAATCCCTGGATACTGAACTTCATTTGAGCACTACTTACCACCCTCAAACGGATGGAAAATCAGAACGAACTATTTAAACCTTAGAAGACATGTTGAGATCTTGCTCATTTGACTTTCAGGGTATGTGGGATCAATATTTCACTCGGGTAGAATTTTCCTATAACAATAGCTTCCATTCAAGTATTCAGATGGCACCATATGAAGCGTTATATGGAAAGAGATGTTGTACATCAACCTGTTGGGATGACATTGGTGAAAGAAAACTTGTAGGCCCAGAACTGGTGGAGTAAACGATGGAAAAGGTGAAGGTTATCCAAAGTCACATCAAAGTAGCTCAATGTAGGCAGAAGAGCTATGCCGATAATCGAAGGAAGGATTTGAAATTTCATGTCGGTGATCATGTTTTCTGGAAGGTATCTCCATGGAAGGGAGTCATACATTTTGGTAAGAAAGGTAAATTGAGTCCCCTGTACATTGGACCTTTCGAAATTCTAGAATGATTTGGGGTTGTAGCTTACCAATTGGAAATGCCGCCAAGTCTCTCCAAAGTTCACGATGTGTTCCACGTGTCTCTATTGAGGAAATGTGTAACAGCCCGAGATTTTATGAAAAATATTTTTTTTTATGTCTTGTGTTATACGCTACACCAAAAGGAGCTTGCACAACACGCATCCTTGACTTGCCTTGCATTACACGTAATCGCAACCTTCCTCGATAGCGTGTGTGGTACGTAATCCTGAGTTTCACAAAACAATGATATGCTATTAAAATATTATTAAAACTAGCCGTTCTGAATAGTAATAACCACTTTTTAAATTTTAGAAATTTTAACTCTCAAAATGGACTTCATTTTTGGATTCAGAGTATCGAATTTAGCCTAAGGTGAAATTTTGGTACTTTTCGGATAACTTTCATATTCTGATGAATAGTGAAAATTACTAAATTATAATTAAAAAACAACTTTTTTAATCGAAATAATTAATAGTGATAAATCATTAATTTGAGTGGTTTTAAAGTATATTTAGAATATATTTTTACAATTTAATACAATGTTGGTCATTGGATGCAATTTCACATTTAAACTAGACATAAACAAGTGTCAATCTTTTGATAGATATTGTTTCTTAAAAACACGCTATTTGTTTTAACAGCGGGATTTAATTATAAAATTAATTAATGCAACTTTCATGTTATGAATTTGGTAAAATAGACTTCATTTTTGAATTCTGAATATGAAATATAGCTTAGGATGAAATTTTGGCATTGTTCTGAAAAACATCAATTTTTGATGAATAATGAAACTACTAAGTGGTAGTTAAAAAACTGAATTTTTCATAAAACTTAATTTTACCGCTTCTGTGAATGGAATTTCTAAAATCCGAGAGACACGGTTAATATCAAAGACTAAAATGTGGTTCAATGAGATGAAAATAATTTTTGGTGAATAGTAACTTTTTACTTTTTTTTACCGCGGTTAATAGTAAATAGGGTAACTAAGGGTAAATATGATATTAATATTACCCTAACACATGTCCTAATTCTATTGGACAAGTGTAATTCGACCAAAAACAAACTTAGGAATAAAATATGACCATTTAGGCCCACTTGGATTAGATTAGGACATTTATTATTAATTTATTTAAAGAAGGGTTAAAATAGTTAAAATCAAAGTTTAATAAGTAAATCATTTTTAATATGGGGTTATACATAAGATAAATTAGACTATAAATATTCATTAGAAAGATAAAAAGATTTCCTACATGATGGTATTTTATTTGTAATTTTTAGACATCAAATAATATAATTTATTTATGACACAATGATGATGCAGTAATTATCTTATTAATGAAATATTGACATAATTGATAATATAAATACCAAAATAAATGTAATTTAAGACTTTTTATGAATTCCACTAATTTTATAGGTTACTATGATATATTAGTGATGATTTAATCAACTTGGTTCGAACATATAATTCTGTTATGACTTTCACAAAAATCATATATCAAATAGTGTCAAAATTGACACAAAATAGTTTTTAAATCAAATATTATATTATTAATTGTTATTGTATTCCTAAAAATCTAAGGTTCGGCCAAATGACTTAGATAAGGATATATATATTAATAATAAACAATTTGGGGTTCATTTGGCATGTTATAGTAAGTGTATTAACCATATAGTGTAAGAAAACAAAAAGACACGGTAAAAGTTAAATTATTTAACTTATAGTTAAATCTAATTGATAAGGTTAAAATAATACCCTAAACTTGTCTAAATCCTATTGGTTGATATTATTTCGACCCATCCCCACTTTAGCTTCGAAATAAGACCCTTTGGAACCATTATAAACCGATTTTGACTTTAATATAAAATAATATTTTGAGATATTCCTAAGGTGCCCCTCTCCTCCCCTATAAAAGGACACCTCCTCCCCCACCTCCTCACACCAATTTGAGCACTCAAGCTCGGCCAACCCCTGCCAAAATCTCTTATCCACTTCCATAGTAACATCCTAGAGGTTCTGGTATTCCTCAAAGACCAATTCTAGTGCCCTAAGAGGAGGTCTCAAAGAGGCGCTTCAAAGAAGAGGTAATTACCGTTACCAAATCTTTCCTCTTTATTTCTTCTTCCACTTCTTCTTCTTAGGTTGTTTCATTATGAAGTAATAACATCAGTATCACTCATATACTGATATGTTATTATAAGTATGAAACAACCCTATTTCACCATCTATCCATCCTACGGAAAAAGAAATCACCGCGCGTGCGTACGTACGGAATACCGTCTCCACGCCGTGGTGTAATCTATTTTCCACCACCACCTTACATGGATGGGTATAATGGTGTAAAGAATAACTATACATAGTTATTACAACATCATATTGATTCTGATATATTGTATAATCCACTCCAATTCAATTCAATATTTATAGAAATGATATCATCGCTCGTGCGTACGTACGGACTACCGTCTCCACGACGCGATGAGATTCATTCTCCATGTTAACCATTTAAGAATGATTATAAAGTATATATAAGAAATAATAATGAAATATATGACATTATAAAGCTACTGGATTTATGTATATATATACATATGTATGTCATCTACTTACTTCCATTTCAAGACAATAAGGAAAGGAAAACAACGTTCATGCGTACGTACGGACTACCGTCTCCATGAACGGTGTTTTTCATTTTATTTATCTACCTATTATATATATATATATACTGAATATATATGATATATAAATCATATTTTATATTCTGGAAGTAAGTAAATCGTGATATAAGTAATAATGATGTCAAGAAAAACAAGTCAAAACACCTACGATAAATGAAACGATTTTACCCAAAACGCTTCTTTAACATGGAATTTACAAAAGAACGGGTAATATACTGTCATAAGTGAACCATATATGATATCATAACAATGAATATGATTCTGTAATAAGTCAATAACATGATTTAAATCATTATACAGGAGGTTCGGACACTTACAAAGCAAGTCGGACCTAAGGTAAGGGAAATATCACAATCTCATTTTTATCCGAGATTGTTTATTCGTAAGTATTTACTGGGGTGTATTTTATCATCCAAATCCATGTTCCCTCAATATGTAATATTGTTTCCATCCACTTAAAATAGTTTAAATCCAATTTTACCCATCGGTGAGTTTTTAGTAAAGAATATGAAATGAATCTTTTGTCGTTTTTTTATACGAGGTACTTTTTGACTTTTCCGACAAAAGTACGAAGAATGTTTTTTTTAACTTATACGGCACGAACGGATTTATACTGTTTTATAAAGCCTTATTTTCATGAAGCTTCCTCTAAAAGATTTCATGACTATTTTCAATAAAATCTCTTTCTTTTAAAATTGCATGATGTTTTGAGAAAAGAAATTGATTTTGAAGAAGAAAGGATATTTTCCTCAAGAATTCAATTCAAGTGTTTTATCAAAATTATTTTCCATATAAGATAATAAAAGGGTTCTGTTTCTATCCATATTTTTACATTTATTTGACTATGTTGTGATGGAATTATGTTTATGAATTCCTTTATCTTATATGAATGGTTTTATGATGTCATGTTGTTTAAGAATCCCATTTTTATTACATGGGTTATGCAATGATGTATGATTTATGATTTTGTGGCACACATAAGAAAGGATTCATTAATATATGGGTGGGACCTATATCTCCCTCCAATGCATTGGGTAAAGATTTTATATCTCATGAGATAGACATGGCTGGAATGGTAGGTTATACCGGTTCAGTGAAACAGGACTGAAACGAGGATTACTCGATTCAGAAATGGACTTTGTCCACTAAGATAGTCTTGGCAATGAGTCTTGACTAACAAGAAATGATTCTCTATGATTATGTGTGTATGCCACAATGAGTAATGTTTTAAGTTATGATTTCATTTCACTACTATGATTTATCCCATGTTATGAAATTATGCTCTCTTTTGCAGGTTAAGATTTCCAAAAAAGTTATGTTCTTATGAAAATTATGTGATTGATATTTCTTTTGTTTACCCTTACTGAGCATTTGAGCTCACCCTTTTATGTTTTCTTTTCCCCAGGATATAAATAAAGGTTTTAGGTAGAAAAAAGGGATGACCTTTATGGGAGATATTGAAGAACTTTCACCACGATTAAAAGATTACGTTCCGAGTTTCCAAAGACACTAAACTATTACGATCCTTTAGTGTGTGTTTTTGTTATGTACTAAGTATTCCGCAAATGTAATGTAATGTCCATGTACGTCAAGCTTCGGGTCTCTACAGTTGGTATCAGAGGAAAGGTTTAGTCAACCTTTGGAAACTAGGATGCGAAAACGTTAGTGAGATCCCTAGAGATATTTCTAAGGTATGTCTAGGGATGTCTCTAAGGTTAAGTATACGTATAGGTTATAGTAATAGAATTACGCTAACGATCATAGAATTAAACCTAAGATGTTGGATATTGAAGGTACTCCCCCTTTATTATGTTGTTTTCCCTAGCATGATTTTTTCCTCTCACACTATTCTTTATGGGTTTTAGACGATGGCTGGAACCCGAAGGAACCGTGTTGATCAATGCAATGGACAATGCAATGATTGCCCTCCTGAACAAACAAATGTTATGGGAGATGGAGTGAAAAATCTTATTGCTATACTTACACAAGCTATGAATCATTCTGGACTTCCAAATGAGCAGAGAAGGGAACAATATTCTATTGAGTCCTTCATGAGGCAACGTCCACCTTCTTTCAGTGGGTCTACTGATCCATTAGTTGCTGAACAATGGATTAGTACTACTGAAAAGATATTTTCAGTTCTTCAATGTTCTGAACATGATAAAGTCATCTTAGCAGTATATCGTTTGGAAGGTGAAGCTGATCAATGGTGGAATCTTATCAAGAATACGAGGCCAAGAGATGAAATTGAGTCTATGGAATGGGACGAGTTCAAGAACTTGTTTTTCAGTAAGTACTTCCCTCGTATTCTTCGAACAAAGATGGAGAAAGAGTTTCTTGAACTAAAGAAAAGGGACGATGAATCTGTTGGTACCTATGAAGCAAATTTTACAAGACTTGCAAGGTATGCTTCTGGAATTATCATCCAACCTGAAAGTAAAATTGATCGATTTTTCAGTGGCTTAAAACCAAGTCTTAGAAGGGCATTAGCTATAAGAGACTTTAGTAGCTATGAAGAAATTGTGCGTTGTGCTATCAAGGTAGAAATGGAAGTTGGTGTTACATATCCATCTCATGGTTTTGACAAGAAACGAAAGATGGAGTTCAAGGAGAAATCTCAGAATAATGGTGAAAAGAAGATGAATGTTTCCTTATGCACAAAGTGTGGAAAGAAGCATGGTGGAGATTGTCTTAAAGGGACTAGAAAATGTTTTAAGTGTGGAAAAGAAGGTCATCGAGCAGCTGAGTGTCGAAGTAATGGAAAAAGGGTTTCTAATGATGTGAATAAAGCAAACACTGCAGAGAACGCACCGCCAACACTTCAATGCTTCAAGTGCAAGGAAATGGGGCATTATGCTAATAATTGCCCTAATCCAAGGGTTAGTGATGATCAACATGAGCAACCACTGAAGGCAAGGGACAAAGGGAAATCACATCTGATCACTATTGGCAATGTTGAATATGACAACGATGTGGTGGAATGATTAAGTGTTTATGTAATGGGATTCCAAAATAATGTTTTATCATGGAGTATTGGAATATTTATGTATTGGTCTAATGTGGTATTCAAAGTGATTGAGATATTATGCGCATAATGAAGGGAAAATGAGAAAATTAATTGTTTAACAGTATTCATGAGCTCATGATTGATATAAGGACTAAGTGATATCATGGTTTGAGTATATAGAATTTTGAGGATTTTGGTATGTGGAAAGTGTTAACTTTTAACTGCACTCATGTTTTCACTAAGGTATTCAAGAGAATACACGATTAAGGACTTTGAATGTTTGGAATGTGACCAACAAGACATATCTTATGATATGTGGGGATCAACGACAGTATTAAATCTCTGGTAATCGATGTCACTATATTATGAGAGTGGACTGCATTATTATGTATAAGCCTAAAGATTAGACTGGATTATGTTGGACATAAGTTAGTATTGTTTAAGGATAGAAGATTTTCGATATTATTGATGGGATGTTATAGTAACGTAGTTTTAGAAAAAGGGACAACCTACAGGACGGGCGACAGCCCATCGCTTCGGACAAGGCTGTAGGAATCGAACCCACAACCGAAGTGCGACTGGCCTTTATCGCCTACCACTGACCTACAAGAAGTCCCTGTTTAGTAGAAACTAGTTTTATTATATTAAGCAGTATGATATATGAAGTATAAGTCCATTTTAGGAACCATATGTGATTAATCTCACTATAGATCGACTTATGTATATAATTTTTGCTAACCTTTTGTTTGAGACAGATGGAATGACCCGTCATTCTATCACATGATCTGCTAACACTTCACGAATAACAAATTCAACTTCATTTATTTAAGAGATGAAGTGGAAATTGTTAAAGTCACGAACAACAACGAGATTGTACCAAAATAAAGTAAGTATTTATTCTAATTCAAATTCTTTAACTTTAGGGAAATGATCTTGAAAACCAAAAATGTTGTCCTAGTTCTCTTATACCTGATGAATCAGATGGTACCTTAGATCGTCACAAATTTATGGATTTGTGATTACTGGATTTTCCATAGCCATGTTCTCTACCACTCTCCATCAGAACATGATGGTTAGATTTCTCTTCCATATCCATATTTTCACCTATGTGGAAACCCAGTGATTAGTTTATTTGGGAAATCGTTACATTTCATACTTTAGTTTTTAAAGCCAAGTTTTGGTATTCCCTTTTACGATGTGGGTTTCTATTAAAGAAACTTTCAAATAGTAAACCATTTATAACCCCGACGAATTTCGAGGGCGAAATTCATTTTAAGGGGGGTAGAATGTAACAGCCCGAGATTTTATGAAAAATATTTTTTTTTATGTCTTGTGTTATACGCTACACCAAAAGGAGCTTGCACAACACGCATCCTTGACTTGCCTTGCATTACACGCAATCGCAACCTTCCTCGATAGCGTGTGTGGTACGTAATCCTGAGTTTCACGAAACAATGATATGCTATTAAAATATTATTAAAACTAGCCGTTCTGAATAGTAATAACCACTTTTTAAATTTTAGAAATTTTAACTCTCAAAATGGACTTCATTTTTGGATTCAGAGTATCGAATTTAGCCTAAGGTGAAATTTTGGTACTTTTCGGATAACTTTCATATTCTGATGAATAGTGAAAATTACTAAATTATAATTAAAAAACAACTTTTTTAATCGAAATAATTAATAGTGATAAATCATTAATTTTAGTGGTTTTAAAGTATATTTAGAATATATTTTTACAATTTAATACAATGTTTGTCATTGGATGCAATTTCACATTTAAACTAGACATAAACAAGTGTCAATCTTTTGATAGATATTGTTTCTTAAAAACACGCTATTTGTTTTAACAGCGGGATTTAATTATAAAATTAAATAATGCAACTTTCATGTTATGAATTTGGTAAAATAGACTTCATTTTTGAATTCTGAATATGAAATATAGCTTAGGATGAAAATTTGGCATTGTTCTGAAAAACATCAATTTTTGATGAATAGTGAAACTACTAAGTGGTAGTTAAAAAACTGAATTTTTCATAAAACTTAATTTTACCGCTTCTGTGAATGGAATTTCGAAAATCCGAGAGACACGGTTAATATCAAAGACTAAAATGTGGTTCAATGAGATGAAAATAATTTTTGGTGAATAGTAACTTTTTACTTTTTTTTACCGCGGTTAATAGTAAATAGGGTAACTAAGGGTAAATATGATATTAATATTACCCTAACACATGTCCTAATTCTATTGGACAAGTGTAATTCGACCAAAAACAAACTTAGGAATAAAATATGACCATTTAGGCCCACTTGGATTAGATTAGGACATTTATTATTAATTTATTTAAAGAAGGGTTAAAATAGTTAAAATCAAAGTTTAATAAGTAAATCATTTTTAATATGGGGTTATACATAAGATAAATTAGACTATAAATATTCATTAGAAAGATAAAAAGATTTCCTACATGATGGTATTTTATTTGTAATTTTTAGACATCAAATAATATAATTTATTTATGACACAAAGATGATGCAGTAATTATCTTATTAATGAAATATTGACATAATTGATAATATAAATACCAAAATAAATGTAATTTATGACTTTTTATGAATTCCACTAATTTTATAGGTTACTATGATATATTAGTGATGATTTAATCAACTTGGTTCGAACATATAATTCTGTTATGACTTTCACAAAAATCATATATCAAATAGTGTCAAAATTGACACAAAATAGTTTTTAAATCAAATATTATATTATTAATTGTTATTGTATTCCTAAAAATCTAAGGTTCGGCCAAATGACTTAGATAAGGATATATATATTAATAATAAACAATTTGGGGTTCATTTGGCATGTTATAGTAAGTGTATTAACCATATAGTGTAAGAAAACAAAAAGACACGGTAAAAGTTAAATTATTTAACTTATAGTTAAATCTAATTGATAAGGTTAAAATAATACCCTAAACTTGTCTAAATCCTATTGGTTGATATTATTTCGACCCATCCCCACTTTAGCTTCGAAATAAGACCCTTTGGAACCATTATAAACCGATTTTGACTTTAATATAAAATAATATTTTGAGATATTCCTAAGGTGCCCCTCTCCTCCCCTATAAAAGGACACCTCCTCCCCCTCCTCCTCACACCAATTTGAGCACTCAAGCTCGGCCAACCCCTGCCAAAATCTCTTCTCCACTTCCATAGTAACATCCTAGAGGTTCTGGTCTTCCTCAAAGACCAATTCTAGTGCCCTAAGAGGAGGTCTCAAAGAGGCGCTTCAAAGAAGAGGTAATTACCGTTACCAATTCTTTCCTCTTTATTTCTTCTTCCACTTCTTCTTCTTAGGTTGTTTCATTATGAAGTAATAACATCAGTATCACTCATATACTGATATGTTATTATAATTATGAAACAACCCTATTTCACCATCTATCCATCCTACGGAAAAAGAAATCACCGCGCGTGCGTACGTACGGAATACCGTCTCCACGCCGTGGTGTAATCTATTTTCCACCACCACCTTACATGGATGGGTATAATGGTGTAAAGAATAACTATACATAGTTATTACAACATCATATTGATTCTGATATATTGTATAATCCACTCCAATTCAATTCAATATTTATAGAAATGATATCATCGCTCGTGCGTACGTACGGACTACCGTCTCCACGACGCGATGAGATTCATTCTCCATGTTAACCATTTAAGAATGATTATAAAGTATATATAAGAAATAATAATGAAATATATGAAATTATAAAGCTACTGGATTTATGTATATATATACATATGTATGTCATCTACTTACTTCCACTTCAAGACAATAAGGAAAGGAAAACAGCGTTCATGCGTACGTACGGACTACCGTCTCCATGAACGGTGTTTTTCATTTTATTTATCTACCTATTATATATATATATATATACTGAATATATATGATATATAAATCATATTTTATATTCTGGAAGTAAGTAAATCGTGATATAAGTAATAATGATGTCAAGAAAAACAAGTCAAAACACCTACGATAAATGAAACGATTTTACCCAAAACGCTTCTTTAACATGGAATTTACAAAAGAACGGGTAATATACTGTCATAAGTGAACCATATATGATATCATAACAATGAATATGATTCTGTAATAAGTCAATAACATGATTTAAATCATTATACAGGAGGTTCGGACACTTACAAAGCAAGTCGGACCTAAGGTAAGGGAAATATCACAATCTCATTTTTATCCGAGATTGTTTATTCGTAAGTATTTACTGGGGTGTATTTTATCATCCACATCCATGTTCCCTCAATATGTAATATTGTTTCCATCCACTTAAAATAGTTTAAATCCAATTTTACCCATCGGTGAGTTTTTAGTAAAGAATATGAAATGAATCTTTTGTCGTTTTTTTATACGAGGTACTTTTTGACTTTTCCGACAAAAGTACGAAGAATGTTTTTTTTAACTTATACGGCACGAACGGATTTATACAGTTTTATAAAGCCTTATTTTCATGAAGCTTCCTCTAAAAGATTTCATGACTATTTTCAATAAAATCTCTTTCTTTTAAAATTGCATGATGTTTTGAGAAAAGAAATTGATTTTGAAGAAGAAAGGATATTTTCCTCAAGAATTCAATTCAAGTGTTTTATCAAAATTATTTTCCATATAAGATAATAAAAGGGTTCTGTTTCTATCCATATTTTTACATTTATTTGACTATGTTGTGATGGAATTATGTTTATGAATTCCTTTATCTTATATGAATGGTTTTATGATGTCATGTTGTTTAAGAATCCCATTTTTATTACATGGGTTATGCAATGATGTATGATTTATGATTTTGTGGCACACATAAGAAAGGATTCATTAAGATATGGGTGGGACCTATATCTCCCTCCAATGCATTGGGTAAAGATTTTATATCTCATGAGATAGACATGGCTGGAATGGTAGGTTATACCGGTTCAGTGAAACAGGACTGAAACGAGGATTACTCGATTCAGAAATGGACTTTGTCCACTAAGATAGTCTTGGCAATGAGTCTTGACTAACAAGAAATGATTCTCTATGATTATGTGTGTATGACACAATGAGTAATGTTTTAAGTTATGATTTCATTTCACTACTATGATTTATCCCATGTTATGAAATTATGCTCTCTTTTGCAGGTTAAGATTTCCAAAAAAGTTATGTTCTTATGAAAATTATGTGATTGATATTTCTTTTGTTTACCCTTACTGAGCATTTGAGCTCACCCTTTTATGTTTTCTTTTCCCCAGGATATAAATAAAGGTTTTAGGTAGAAAAAAGGGATGACCTTTATGGGAGATATTGAAGAACTTTCACCACGATTAAAAGATTACGTTCCGAGTTTCCAAAGACACTAAACTATTACGATCCTTTAGTGTGTGTTTTTGTTATGTACTAAGTATTCCGCAAATGTAATGTAATGTCCATGTACGTCAAGCTTCGGGTCTCTACAAAATGCATGCCTGCCCCAACGCATGTACTCACCTATGAGGAATTGGAACTGGAACCCGATCTCTCTTATTGCGAAGAGACCGTCAGGATTCTTGATACGAGAGAACAGGTACTGAGAAACCGAACGACGCGTCTGGTAAATGTTTTGTGGAGAAACCATAAGATGGAAGAGGCAACGTGGGAAACCGATGAACTTATGATGAAGAACCACCCGATTCATTTCATTCGGTAGTATTCTAGAAATTTCGAGGACGAA
The DNA here is from genome assembly GCA_963277665.1 of Viscum album. Lineage (NCBI taxonomy): Eukaryota > Viridiplantae > Streptophyta > Magnoliopsida > Santalales > Viscaceae > Viscum > Viscum album. The sequence continues at coordinate 1,705,573,413 of OY728165.1, read as the reverse complement.
ATTATTTGATGGAGGGGAGAATGTAACACCCCAAGCTTCTACGGTACGTTTCTCTTTGAATAATGCGATAGCGTGTGTTGTACGCAACATTTAGTTCTAACACACACCACAACCGATCAAACTAGCCGTTATGAATAGTAATACCTACTTTTTGAAATTATATATATTTTATATTTTAAAATGGACTTAATTTCTGGATTCGTAATATCGAATTTAGCCTAAGGTGAAATTTTGGTACTTTTCGGATAACTTTAATATTTTGATGAATAGTTAAAATTACTAAATTTTAATTAAAAACAACTTTTTAAATAGAAATAATTTATTTTGATAAATTCTGAATTTGAGTGGTTTTAAAGTATATTTATAATATATTTTTACCATTTTATCCAATGGTGTTAATTAGAATTAATTTTACTTTGATATTGGACCTAAACAATTGTCAATCTTTTTGTATATATTGTTTCTTAAAAACACGCTATTTGTTGTAACTGCGGGAATTAATTATAAAATTAATTAATGAAACATATATGTTTGGAATTTTGTAAAATAAAAATCATTTTTGATTTCAGAATATCAATTATACCTTAGGGTGAAATTTTGGCATTGTTCTGAAAAACCTCAATTTTTGATGAATAGTGAAACTACTAAGTGGTAGTTAAAAAACTGAATTTCTCATAGAACATAATTTTACCGCTTCTGTGAATAGAATTTCAAAAATCCGAGAGACACGGTTAATATCAAGAAGTAAAATGTGATGAAAATTATTTTTGGTGAATAGTACCTTTTACTTTTATTTACCACGGTTAAAAGTAAATAGGGTAATTAAGGGTCAAAATGATATTAATATTACCCTAACACATGTCCTAATTCTATTGGACAAGTGTATCTCGACCAAAAACAACCTTAAGAATAAAATATTATCATTTAGGTCCACATGGATTAGATTAGGACATTTATTATTATTTAATTCAAAGAAGAGTTAAAAGAGTTAAAATCAATGTTTATTTACTTAAGCATTTTTAATATAGGGTTATACAAAAGATAAATTCGATTGTAAATATTCATTAGAACGAAAAAAATATTTCATACATAATGATATTTTATTTATAATTTTTAGACATTATATAATTTAATTTATTTATGACACAATGATGATGCAGTAATTACCATGATAGTGAAAAATTAAAATAATTGATATTATAAATACCCAAATAAATATAATATGAGACTTTTTACGAATTACACTAATTTTATAAGTTAATATGACATGTTATGAATGATTTAATTAAATTTTTTCGAAGTAATAATTCTGTTATGAGTTTCACAAAAATCAACTATTGAATAGTATCAAAATTGACAAAAAAGTGTTTTTAAAACAAATATTATATTATTAATTGATATTAAATTCCTAAAAATCTAATGTTCAGCCAAGAGACTTATATAATGATAGGTATAACATTAATGGACCACTTGGGGGCCTCTTGGAGGTATATAGTATGTTTATTTGCCATATAATATAAAAATACAAAGAGACATTGTAAAAGTGAAACTAATTAACTAAGAGTTAATACTTAAAGATAAGGTTAGTATAATGACCCAAACCTGTCTAAATTATATTGGTTGAATGTTTTTCGACCTATACCCACCTTAAACTTTGAATAATAAACTTTTTAGCCTTTATAAACAGAATATTAATTTATTATAAATTAATATTTCTAGCTTTTCCAAAGATGCTACTCACCCCTCTTATAAAAGGGAACTCCCCCTTCTCATTACTTCGCACCTTCAAAGCCTTTTGGTTCGGACAAACTCTGCCCAGATACTCTCCCAACTTCCCTCACTAGAACCTAGAGGCCTTAGTTTGATCGGAAATCAAACCTCTGGGGCCCTTTTGATCAAATAAAAAGGAAGAACCTCAAGAAGAGGTAATGATTTACCACCCTTTTCCAAGTTCCTTTCTTATTCCACTTCTTCTTCCTTTGTTGTTACCATTATATAATAATAACTCTAGTATCATATATATACTGTGATGTTATTATAAATATGGTACAACCATATTCATTATTCTATCCATCCTTTGAATAACATGTCACCATACGTGTGTACGTACGGCTTACCGTCTCAACGTCGTGGTATAATTGTTATTCAATAAATTTTTATTTCGATGGATATAATAATGATGTGTAATTCTCGTAAATAATAAATATAACATGATGATTATTCTGTATATATGATATACTATCCAATTATATATTATTTTAATATTAAAATAATGATATTGTCGCTCGTGCGTACGTACAGACTACCCTCTCCACGAACGTGATGAGATTCATTCTCCATCATATCAATTCAAGTATAATTCTCATTTGATGATTAATAATAGTATCTAAAGACTTGATATCATTCTGGATATGATTAAGATACAACCTATCCATGACAAACATGGCTTACGTAACAAAAAATATAAAAGAAAATGAGTAAGTTAACACACGAAACAATAATAATACTAAGATATTATTAACAAATCACTGTTAAAAGATCATATATGATATCATATTAATATATATGATTCTTGTATAATTTAATAACAATTATTTCACCATTATACAAGAGGTTAACCTACCCTCAACCAAGGAAAAGTGCAAGGTAAGGGTTTTTTCACAATCTCTTCATTATCTGAGGTTGTTTATACGTAATAATCTATCGGGATCTCTTTATCATCCACATCAATGTTTCTTAAAAATGTATTAAAAAACATTTTTACTATTTAAAAGAATATGGTTTAAAGTCATTTATACCCTTGTTTGAATTTTTATAAGATTTTTATAAATAATTGTTCCATCGTTTTCCAAAAAGGTGCTTTTAAAACTTTTCGACAGAATTAAGGTAAGAATGATTTTTTAACTTATACGGCAGGTGCAGTTATTTTCCACCTTTATAAAATTGTCGAAGATTCCCTTACAATCTTATAAGAATATTTTCAAAGAAAATGTTATATTTTATAAATATATGACTCTTAAATGATTTAAAAATAGAAAGAGATATTTCTCTAAAAAGAGTTTTGATTTCATCTATGTCAACATCCTTTGATGGATTTTAAGATTATTTGAAGTTGATTTATTATGATACAAAACTTCTATATTGTATTGAAGGTTTTGTGATATGTTTGACTATGGCTGTGTTATTTTTATACCATTCATGGTTTATGGATGAAGTATTTACATTTCATATGCTATTTTTAATACTAATGTTTATGTTATGTTTAAACCTTTTCATATGGGAATGCATTGGACTTAATATGTGACGGGTGGAGCCCACTATATTTCCTCGATGCATCGGTAGGTCTCATGAGACAAACTAGTGTCTTGGAACTTGGCTTTGATAAAATATTATTTTTAGTCTTGGCACGAGGCCTTGGCTATGTGGTTATGATAGTCTAGCATTATGCATTCCATCATTATGAAAGTGGTTATTGATATTGCATGTGATTATTTTATTAGTAGAATATCCATGAGAATAAGTAAATGGAATTATTTCATTTTACTTTTTCCATAATATGTTGAAATTCAAGTTTAAAAGGCTTTTGTTTTGGTTATACATTTCCTTAAATGTTTATGCTTATTTTTGAAAGTTTCCGCTATATTGTTATCCTTACTGGGCATTTGAGATCACCCCTTTTCTATGTTTTATTTTTCCCAGGATGTGAATATGTAAGTTATGAATGACCCGCAGGGATAGTATGTGGGGATATGAGTGTGGAATATGGAGACTATGTTGTTTTAGTAGGTTTTCACTTTATGATGTAATAATTTATGAATATATCTAGTGTTTCCAAGGATACCAAACCAATCAGTCTTTCGAGATTTGATCTTTCTTGGGATCATGCCAATGTAAGGTAATAATACACCGACCCTGGGTAACTGGGGTCGGGGCGTTACATACATGGCTTGTATTTTCTAGTACACTTCCAAGCACACATCGATTACTACAAGGGGTGAGTGAGTTTCACAGCACCTGATGGGAGACGTCTGGTTTTTCGGGGAGAATGGGATCCTCGATCAGGTCGTGCAGGACCTCCACTCAAAGCGTAGGGAACTCTTAACTTCCAGTTATTGTCACTCATTCTAGAGGATTAATTTATTTCCCGTGGAGGTTCACTACCTCATGTAGTAAATGAGTTTCCGAAGGTATTCCCAGATGATTTCTCAGGTTTTTTCCCAGGGCGGGATGTGGAGCTTTTGATTGATCTAGAGCCGGGAAAACAACTGATATCTCTTTCCTCTTATCGCATGGCCCCCACCGAGATGAGGGAATTAAAGATAAAGTTGTATGACTTAGAATCCAAAGGATTCATTTGCTCGAGCATCTCTCCTGGGGTCACTTCTGTACTGATCATGAAAAACGCTGATGAATCCCTCCAGTTGTTCATTGACTACGGGAAGCTGAATAAGGCAACAATTAAGAAAAAATACCCTTTTCCTAGAATAGATGATTTGTTCGATCAGTTGAAGGGGGAAAAGTGGTTCTCAAAAATAGACTTGTGTTAGGTTATCACCAGATTAGGGTGAAAGATTCAGATATCCCTAAGACAGCCTTCCGAAGCAAGTACAACCACATTGAGTATTTGGTCATGCCATTTAGATTGACCAATGATTTAGTGGTCTTTATTTCATTCATGAACATGGTGTTCTATCAGTATCTCGATTCATTCATTCTGGTGTTCATGGATGAAATTATAGTATACTCTATCTCTGAGGAGGAACACAAACAACACTTGAGGATAGTCTTGGGCACTTTGTGAGATCACTGCCTCTATGAAAAGTTCACAAAGTGCACTTTTTAGATGAAGGAAGTGAAATTTCTGGGGCATGTTATCTCTGAGTCGGAGGTTTTAGTGGACCCTGAGAAGACTAGTGTGGTTATGTCATGGGGGTAGCTGAAGAATGTGTTCAAGATCCGGAGCTTCCTTGGCCTGGCTGGTTATTACAGGCAATTCGTTCGAGATTTCTCTCGGCATTCTTCACCGATGATTGCGCTCACCCGAAAAGGGGTGAAATTTGTATGGGGTCTAGAAAATAAGGCATCGTTTGAGGATCTGAATATTCGGTTGACTACCTCCCCTGTGATGATTTTTCCAAAGGCTGGAAAGGGATATGTAGTCTATTGTGATGCTTCATGTATGGGTCATGTGTGCGTGCTTATACAGGATGATCACGTGTTGGCATATGGCTCTCGCCAACTCTGACCACAGGAAAAGAACTATCCAACCCATGACTTGGAGTTGGCAATGGCGATTCATTCTTTGAATACATGGCGTCACAACCTCTTTGGGGATAATTTTGTGGTCTACTCAGATCACAAAAGCATGACCTATATCTTCTAACAGAAGGACCTCAACTTGAGGCTGCATTGTTGGATCGAGTACTTTTAGGGGTTTGACATTATCATTGTCTATAACCCAGGAAAGGGAAATGTAGTGGCCAATTCTTTGAGCAGATGAGTTCCAGTGCATGCTTTGAGGAAGTCCAATGATGAGTGGACTTTGATGGGGCTCTTTTCTCAGATGCATGTGGAGACCAGGGAACACAGTGGAGGGGCATTCTTGGTGAGCGTCTAGTTGAATCCTTCTCTATTTGAGTTGATTCAGCGAGAACAACCCAGTGATGAGCTTTGTCAGCGGTCCAAGCAGTATCTTCTAGGTGGGGATACATCCTTTGATTGCCCGTCATCTCCCAAGGGAACCTTGTGCTTCAAGGGCCGTTCTGTAGTGCCATTATCTCTGTGAAAGGTGTTGATAGAGGAAAACCACCAGTCTCAGTGGGCTGTCCATACGGGTGCCACAAAGATTTATTATGACATCCATTGGTAGTTCTGGTGGCCTGGTATGAGACGGGACATGGAAGACTTTGTTTCGAGATGCTACACATGCTAGTTTGTGAAAGCAGAGCATCAAAGGCCCTCCAGTCTGCTCAAACCATTACCAATTCCTACCTGGAAGTGGGATGAGGTCACCATGGACTTCATTGTTGGCTTACCTCATACAACTCGGGGTAATAATTCCATGTGGGTTTTAATTGATCGTCTTAACAATTCATCCCACTTCATTCAGATCAGAGATATAGCTAAAGTGGATAAGTTGGGCTATTTGTATCATCGAGAGTTGGTGAGACTCCATGGTGTTCCATCGGAAGTTGTCTCATATAGAGAAACCTATTTCACTCCTCGTTTCTGGTAAGCCCTTCAGAAGGCCTTGGGGTCACAGATTAATATGAGCACGACATACCATCCTCAGACGGGTGGTCAGACAGAGAGGGTGAATCAGATTTTAGAGGACATGATCATTGCATGTGTCCTAGACTTTGGAGGTTCTTGGAATAGACATTTGGGGATGGTTTAGTTTTCTTATAATAACAGTGACCAATCATCCATTCGAATGGATCCTTTTGAGGCACTCTATGGTCGGCCTTGTCAGTCCCCCCTGTGTTGGACTGAGGTGGGTGAGACATCTGTGTTGGGGTCTATTCTAGTGTAGGAGATGTCTGAGAAGGCCATGTTGATCAAGTAGCATTTATTGATAGCTCATATTTTCCTTAAATCGTATGCTGACCGAAGGCGTCGAGATGTATAGTTTTCTGGGGGTGACATGGTATTCTTGAATGTGGCCCCCTGTCTGGGCCATCGTTGATTGGGGAAGCAAGGGAAGCTGACTCCACGATATGTTGGCCCTTTGGAGATCATTAAGAATGTTGGAAAAGTGGAATACAGGTTGGTGTTACATTCTCAATTGAAATCCATCCACGACGTCTTCCATGTCTCCCAGTTGAAGAAATACAACGCAGATCCGTCCCATGTGCTGAGTTGGGAAGAACTTGAAATAGAGCCTGACTTGTCAGTTTTTGAGAAGCCAGTGAAAATAGTGGACTCCCAAGAGAAGGTGTTTCTAAGTAAGTCTATTCCTCTGGTCCGGGTTCATTGGAAACATGGTAATGATACACATGGGACATGGGAGCGAATGTCATGCATTGAGGAAGAATATTCATTCCTATTTTCTGATCAATCATTAAGCTGACTTTCTGGGACGTAATGTTTTCATAGTGAGGAGAATTGTAACATACATGAAATATTTTAAATGTGTTTTTATTTTATATTCTATTTATGATTTTTTTGGGGCTTTACCAAGCTTTTATAGAGTAATGGGTGAGTTTTCATGAATTGAGCCAAACCGTGAGCCCAATTCCAAATTTAAATATAAATATTGTTTCTTTTATAACATTATCATTTTCCACATTTTTCATCCATTACAATTCTTAAATGGCTTCCCCTGACATGTTAACACCACCATTGCAATTTGGAGCCTTTATAAATCCATAACATAGGTGTATATGGCTTTTTATTTAAGGGATTGGGCCTGCTCAGAAGCCCAATTCTAGTTTTAAAAATAAAATTTGTTTATTATATAACATATTCCATTTTAATTATTTTCAGTGATGACAAGTCTCACCCAAGACCATTGAATCCAACCACCTGACAAACCTCTCTCCCCCCTCTTTGGAGCTCTTTTTCATCGCAATTGAGTGCTGAACATCATAGGGTTTCTAAAATCTCCCAAATTTGAGGAGGTATGTTCATTCCATCATAACTCTATAAATTCTTACACTTTTTCCTTCATTACAGTTCCTAAATGACCTCCTCATACTTATTAAAACATCTCTTGATGTTTTTAATGTTTTAAAATTCATTTACTATTGTATTGGGGGAAATTCATCAAGATCCCTCAAGAAAGTGAGTCTCTTCCATTCCTATTTCAAATTTCTTATGGTTTTATTCTATTTGATTGGGTTTCTTCCCTTTTCCTTGAAGTAACAAATTACAAGATGTTAGGGTTTCTCTCCTAGGGTTTAACCTTGGATTTTCTTTGTCCAATTTTTTGGCTTTAGGTTTTTTCGAAGTCCCTCTTAGTTCGGTGGTGGTGCGACTTGATTTTCGCACGTTGATTCAAGAGTTTTCATTACTTTGGTAGGTGGTTCCTTTTGGTATGCAGTAATTGTGACCTAGATTTTATGTTTATGGTATTTTCATGTCTATTTTATTCATATTTTTCTGCAAAAATTGGTTTTAGTGGAAATTATAAATCAAATGAATTTTTAATTCCAATTTCATGTGAAATTTAGGGGTTTTTCGTATAAATTTTTTGTTGGTTCCTTAAGGGATGAACTATAATTAGTTGGTTGATTTTATTGAACTGTATTAGGTCTGAAAATAATTTTTTCAATTTTATTATCCTTTGGTTGTTGCTGAAAAATTGGTTTTGGGTGATGTTTTTTAAGAAAATGATTTGTTGAGTACCAATTTGGTGTTGAATTGGGTGTTTTACATGGGTATTCTATATGATGCTTATTGGGATTGTTTTATAGCTCATGTAATGAGTTTAATGAAAATTTTAAGGTGTGGGGGATTCTGTTTTGGTAAATGTAACTATGCACATGGTGTTCAAGTGGGGTTTTCAATGAGTTTTGGGTGCAAAACAAGGAATGATTTGGAGAAGTTGTTTTATTTAAACTCAAAGTGTTTTGTTGTGTGTTTTAAATGTTATAAAACGTGTGTAGCTACTGTACTGATTGTATGTGACCATTATTGGTGTTTTATATGAAAATAGATATATTTATCATTCTAAAATTGTTTGAGCACAAAGGGGGAACCCCGGGTACCTAGGTGGGGCAGATGTGTACTAGTACGGCTAGTGGACTGGATGGGTATTGTCCCTGTTTCATATGGAATTTGGATAATGAAAAATCTAAATAAACTATGTGGATTATTATTGGGGAACACTAGGTTATGGGTATGTTCCTTACTAGTGGCTCATGCCCGATAATGGATTTTACTATGGTTACTTTACACCGAGGTATGAGGTACATGGGGCCCGAGACTATCTAGTGCCTAGGGGTGTTCTTCATTTTGTTGCTCATTGTGTTTGTGGTATTTTCTAATGTATTGGGCTTTTTTTGTAGTAATTTAAAGTAGATAAAATTTCTATTTAAATTTGTGAACATTCTGAGAACTTTAGCCTAAAAACTGTTTTCAATTGAAAGTTGCATTTCTTGGATTTTATCACTGCTTTTCATTGGGTATTAAAACTGCTTGCTTTTGGACATTGTATTGCATGCTCTTTGGAATCATTGGGTGGCATATTATTGGGTATAGGATCACACCTTACTCACACCCCTTGTGTGTAAGTAGACTTGGTTATGTTTGACTCAGGTAAAGGAAAGTCTAAGGGTGATGGCGGTTCAGGGTCTTAGTCCCCATCCTTGCGGCGGAGTTGTGGAGATGGCTTGGGGGTGATGACCCCATGTCATGTGGAGTCCATGTGGATGTTTTTTTTTCTATTTCATTGTGTCTTTGTAACTTTTTTATTTCATTTGAACTTATGTATTCTGTTATGGATTTTTGTATAAACCTTGTTGGTATGAATTTTTCAGATTCATTTTATCAATGTTTTTGATGTTTTATGTATACATATTCGGGTAAATCGTTCCCAAAACAAGATAAATGATACTAGGGCACTTGTGGAAGACCGTGGGGATAGGGAACTCCCTTCAGGCCTTATCATGGGCTGGGTTTGGTGCCGGTATTGGGGATGACCGTATTCAGTTTGTGACACAAATTGTCTAACTAAATTATTAAAATTTATAGAAACAAAATTTATCCTTACAAAAAAATTAGATGAAAATGAATTTTTGAATTAAAATCCAGTATTTTAACAATTCATTAAATGATGAAACCTTAAATGAAAATACCAAAAATTTACCCTAACATAATTTTTATGTTTATTTTACAAATATAATGTTTATTTTGACATATATGTCAGTACAAGTCCCAAAAAATCGAAATAAAATAGTTTTTTTCATTAAAATGAAGTAAAAATTCATTTATAAAAAAATTGGGGTTTAGGCATAAAATTATGTTTGTTCTTATCTTATATATATGGAATATATTGAATAAATATAAAAAAATTTATATTGAATATATAAAATATTTATTACATTAATATCACTTACCAATTTTAATTAATTTAATTTTTTAGTTTAAAATAGCATTTTGAATATAATATTATTTTTCTTTATATTGAATCAGTTTTCATATTCATTTCAAATTAATTGGTAACCTATGAATTCATATTATATTTTTTTAAACCACATATTTTCATATTTTAGTTAATACTATTTATATCCATTAACTTAATTTCTATGTCATATCTCATTATAATAATATTTTGAATGATATATTATAGTAAGGTAGTACTCATCCTTAGGTGTTACGCAAGCCATCGATAAAGGTAAATATTTCGTGTAATGTATGCTAACCTTGTTGTTTCTTGTAAACTATTACATGTTATAGGTGTGTGTAACATAATCTAAGCCAATTATATGTAAAATAAATGTTTGAATTAGTGAAAAACAATTTTTAGGGATGCGTGAAATGAAACATACAAAGAGAATAAATTAATTTGGGAAAAAATATGTCACAAAATCCTCAGTTGTTACAGAAACATAATATATATTTCAATTAACTCAATAAATTGTTTAAAATTAACCTATTATAAAAGATATAATAAACTAAAGTGTGAAACTATTTTTTATCAAAAATTATCCTCATAAATCATTTGGATACAATATTGTGTTGTCGCTGTTCTTTTCTAATGTTTTATATAATTTTCTATTTTTCTCTTACCTTAATTAATATTTTTTTATTTAGAAAACAAATTCAAAAAATATATAAGACAACTATTTTAAATTTTTTTGGAAGGAACTAAATTTAATATCTATTTAATAAAATTAAATATTTATAAACTATAAAATAAACATTAAAATTAAAATGGGTAATGATTGGACTAATAGTTTTATTAAAAAAGTTTTTTTAACATTATATATTCCATAAATTGATGGCATTAATATAATCGGTGTTTTCATTATTCACCTAAAAAGTAATTATTTTTGAAAATATGAAAAATTCTATTCAAGAAATTATTTCTATGATAAATATAAAATGATGTTAATTTTCTTATATTCTCATCATAAAATTAATAATAATTATATTAAAATTAAATCAAAAAATATATTGATAAAATATTTTTTATGAAATAATTTTTTTATATATATTAAATATTAATTAAAAATAATTCGAATAATAAATATATCAAACTTGAAAATTATAAATTTTATAAAATAAATTTTAGGGATAAGGAATGTTTTCATTTTTTTCATATTTATAATAATTTTTTTTATTTAAATTAAATTTTACGTTGTTTTGTTTTATTTTTATAAATGGATTTATTTATATAGATTTAATAATTTTTTACTACTATTTATATTATATAATTTTGAGGATACCTTATACTACTGTATATTTCTTTGGTTTTTATTTTTTGTGTTTAGTAGTCCATCAAAAATGATTTTAATTAAGGAGGTCAAACTTAAATAATTACAATTTATTTTCCTAAATCATACAATTTATTATGAATCATGACATATGAATTATATTTTCTTTATTGTTAGTTATCATCACTTTACATGGTCTTTCACTTCAATTCACGGGCTATATCAGAACCATTTCTTCTTTGTGTTAAATTTCAATATTGGATCTCTATATTAATCCATGATGGAACATTTAATCTAAAACCGTTATTGGTGAAATTTATTTACTTATAATTATCATTAAAATTCATATCAAACATAATTATTTAATATACATCTATCATATGAGATTTACATTCTTCAATTGAAAATGGATCCTTTTTATAGTTCCAAATCATGTTCTAATCATTAAGAGAATTGTTTTTCAAATAATATATTTATGGATCATCTTGAAACCATATTCATCATATTTTCAACCATTAACCTACCCCTAAAATATGATTCCTAAAAAAATATATTTTTCAAGGAGTGAACACAATATTTATCCTTTTATTATAAATTATTTTCACTAAATTTCTTTACAAGAGACAAAGTTATTTTAGTATGAATTATTCAAATTGAAATCGTAAATCACTTTGAGAAGTTGGTATTACACTTGAAAATCATATATCACCTTATTATATAGAAGTATATTCTATGTATGTATAGAAAAATCTAGGAAAAAATTAATGCCATCCGTAATAAAACCACATTTCCATATATCTTCTCTTTAAAAACTCTGTTTTGACAATATGAATTTTATGGAACATCATGACATTGTTCATATTACATTAATTTTTTTTGCAATTTCATTTTTAAACCATTTTTTTCTTCATTTAAATCATCTATATAGATCCATTATTTATAATGTCATGGTTTTACCTTGAATAAAATATTTGTGACATTGTGATTTATTTATTCTTCTACACTGAGATAGAATAAATTCCCTTCATTATAAAATTAACATTTTATGGATAAATTAAAAATAAATCTAATGATTATATATATATATATTTTTACCATGACATCATATTATTCAATTGACATTTTTTCAAGGGTAACATCCTATAAAATATGTTGGGTAATATTTTTTCTTTCATCACATTTAGAATTTATGTATTCTATAAGTATGTTTCTATTTGATGTTTCATACACCAATGCATGGGAGATAATATCAAGATTGTAAAATTATATATATATATTGGTGTTCATTCATGAAATAAAAATATCTACTAAATACTTATCTTATATCAAAAATTTATTGTCATAAGTAAATTTTTTCCATGTGTGACAAGATCAAATTTTTATATCTGTTATGTTGTGAACATATGTAAAGAAAATTAATTCTCATAGGATCTATAATTAAGAATATCCAAATTTCAAGTCCCATTATTCAATTCATTATCCTTGGAGTCATTAATTTTTCTAAAAACTAAATCCAAATCATCAAATATTTTATCAATCTTATTAAATTTATAATCCCATATCTCAGTTATGTAAAATGGATTTCATTTTCAATTGTCTCTATTAGTAGAATTACATATTTTATTATAACAATATGTATATTGTATTTAATAAGTTATTAGATGCCAGAATTAGAATAATTTATAGCTCTTCATAATTTTTGAACTCAACATTACATCAAAGATGGGGATCCTAGGTTAATTTTTTTATCATCATCGAATGAATAAATATTTTCATAATAAAAAATATTTATACAATCATTTTTAATTGTGGTAGAATATTTTATCTAAATATCAGAATCACAAAATTTGTTTCCATTACATTGAATTCCAATAAAGTTATTCTTCAACAAATTCATACATTTTCTATGTCAGCAAAATATTGTAAGGTAAGAATAAAACATAAAATAATAAAATAATTTGATCAATTTTAATCAAATAAATCAGAAAGAGAGAAATATTTTCTAATACAACTTCATTGGACTATATTTTAATTTGTTGATATATAACAATAGTTGTTGGTGGAATCCATGTATGATAATAGTTACAATTTGACATCATAATCATATATTTCTTACAAACCAAAATGTTATTATCATTAATATTGGTAGGGTAATTATAACATCTCAACACAACCCAATGAATATAGGCTGAATTACTACCGAACCTCATGTGCACCTCAACATAAGGAAAATGATACCATTTAGAAACAAGGTTATAATTTCATTTGTGGGGATACTATAAACTCACTATCATTCCATTAAGGATATATTCATAAATAATGATAACAAAAATATGAAATAAATATTAGAGTAATCAAGTAGTAAATGACAGGATAGAATACATGTCTAAAATAAAAGTGTCTCCTAATGTGTTAATATGTTACATAGTAAAATAAGTATAAAAATAAATGATAAAATAAATAAATATTATACAGATCCTATGGAGTCTGTCTATGTCTTCTCTAGTTCCAGGATCCACTACTCATCCTTTTGCAACATGGTATTTTCCATTCACTGAATCTCTAGCCTTGATGTCTCCAAGAGCACTAAAATTTCCATGTTGGGTGTCAGTTCATGTCTTAGTTTTATACCACCAATGCATCCTCATCATATTGTTCTCATTTATAACAAGTTTATTCCGTAATAATAATAAATTCATTATGGCCATAAACACACCATGCAAAAATGATTGTTTATATACTATTAATGCCTCCAAAAACCCTTGGGTATACATAATTTTTCTCCATTATTTAAAAATGATGATGAGTCAACGAGAATTATTTTAACATCACCACAAGGTGATCAAAAAACCAATCAAAATCAATATGGAATCAACTGTTCATGATTCTAAAATACACAAGGCATCATGTTGATGAGTACTCTAAATCCAAAAGGCATTGAGTCCTAGTACATATACTTTGAATACAAAATCCATTTATTTTATTTAGCCTATTCATAATCAACAAGGCATCAACTGATAAAAAATCTATAAGTCATCATTTATCTACCATCTACTCAGAATACATAAGGGATAGTGCATAGTTTATGTCAATTGTCTATAGTTTTCTACCATTATCATTATCCTATGTTAAGTAACTACTACACAGAATCCAAATGGAATCAAGTATATGTATATATATTTGGAATTATAAATCCATTAGGGTATGTCTAGCCTATAAGGCTATAATGATCCACTGGAATCATTATAACATGTCAAGAATACCCCCTCTAAGGGGTCTCTATACCATGATGGTAACCTGAAACAAGTACCAAGAAAAACCCTCCAAAGGAGAAATGATACAAAATAAATAATGGAATGATAAAAATATAACATGAAACCATGATAAAAGTAATATAACAAAGTAAAAATGTGAATCAATATCAAACATTGAATCTATATATTCTAACATATCTCATGGAAATAGTATCATGTTAGTTCTCAAGGGATAAAAACACAAACCCACATGCGAACACAAGTCATGCACAATTATAATAATTATATATTCTAAATCATATCATGTAACCATTTTTAATTGAGATCCCAATAAGGGATAATAATCCTACATTGTTGTTCATAATGTTAGAATTTTGGATTATCAAAGTTATCATTACAAAATTCATGCTCACATACCAATCAGAATATGATTTCATGATAATATCTATTTAGGTTTACCATCATAAAAAGGGATCAATAAGGTCAGAGGATAATGGTAGAGAGTTATTTGAAAAAATAATGGTCTCTACGGCACATGGAAGAGGTTATGGAATAGAGGGTGTCTTGGAATACCATGAAAAACCCAAGGTAAACAATGGTACATGGTAGTGCTGGAGGGGGGACTTTAATAGTGATGGGATACAAATGATGTGAAAAGGGCACTAGGAGAAAGAAAATATGTCGCACACCTATATTACCATGGCATAGGGTAGTGTGATAAGAAGAGGACCACAGTTAATAGTTCCCCACAATGACTTAGGGACACTAATTTAGAGTAGTAACAACTTGAAGAGTATCCACATGGTGTCAATTATGGTGTGGTTATTCTTACAGCATTCCCCAATAATGTATAGATAATTTCCGGTCCCATATAATTGTTTGTGTAATTATATTTTCTTCCTAATGGGGTATTACATAGCGTGGAGCTACTTATGTAGCCTTTTGGTGCTCCTGTAACTCTTTCAATAAGGGTGGGGGGATTTGAGCTAGGTATTTTCATCAATCTAGGATAATTTGGCATGAGTTACCCCATTAAAACATCATAAAACTATAATAATGGACCTCATAAATCCTCTTATCAACCCCAAAATTGTTTTCCAAATTGATTATTTGAGGAAATTTATGTTTTAATAATTTGATTGTATTACTGATCTATGAATATAGACTGAACCAATGATAATAACTAAGAATAAGGGAGAAAATTAGGGAATGGTCGGATTTACTACAATGAAATCTATATAAACAACATTCCACGAGTAAGGATATGAGAAACCACCATATCACAACAACCCTTCATCACATGGAGAATCACTATGGTATGGAATTCCTCACTCAGGCATATCCACCAGGGCTACGATGTTCTATTTCTTTGTTTTGGAATCATGATTTCCAAAACACCATTAAGCCACCCCAAACTACCCTAATCCCCATATGTTTATAAATTAAGGTTTACATGAAAAAAATGAATGAAATAAATAATATTGAAATTGAAAACGAGTTTTTTGGGACTTAAAATTATCCCCATCTAAAGACTTCTCATCATTGAGATGTATCTTTAGGGATCCTACATGATCAATAAGGGCAATCGAGGTTGAACGTATGCTTCCCACTCCCAAGTATCCTTATACATATTCCCATGGTACCACCATATATGGATATGTGTTACCATTTCCCATCCAAATACATTCTCACTCTAATATAAAATCCACATTAAATACTCATCCTATGATTCATCAGTATCCATCAAAACTTCCTTATAATCGATATCAAGTTCATGGTTCAAAATGTTACTTTAATGTTGTGACACATGGAATATATCATGCATACCTAGGAAACTAGGAGGATGTTGTAGATGGTACACCCGTACCCCTATCTTCTTGGTTATATAAATGAGTAAAACAATGAGGTTCTTTCATATCTTTCTTCCTCAGATGTCTGTGCCCAAAATGTGGAGTCATTGTTTGGAAAACCTGATAGTCAATAGTAAATCCATGGGTATCCTTAACCTGTTAGTATATGATATCTATCTAATATTACTGAGGATCAACCTATTTTATATCCTCCACACACATTTATAGTTCATCTAAATCAATCTATCCCCCACAATTACTACCTCACCCACCTCTTTCCAATAGAGTAATTAACATCAAAACCTCCTATAATGATCCACTTATGGTTCTCTCTGAATCAATGCATGGAAACTATTGATGTAAATTGACTCATCCAAGTCTAGGGGATCATATAAATATCTTAAATTGTCCATGAAACAATATCATTTCATATCATTCAGTATGATTATATTCCTCTTGGACTGTTCATCTATCTAAGGATGGTATGATGTTCTCAACCTCAACTGTGTCATTACGTATTTCTGAAATCCCTACCAAAATGATGACATAAAACAAAAATATAAAAATAAAATAATATTCAATGGAAATAGTTGTATGTATAATATTTCATTGATTTTTATCATTCCCATGTCAACCATTTAGTGAGTCTCTTTGATCAGTAAAATGTGGTAAACATTTTCTAGAAGATAAAAAATTTCCTAGAAAGTAGAATGAATCATAATGGAATTAGGTAAACCCATCATGAATTCCAGCGTGACATACTCTAATTTAGACATTGGTACTTTAATTTTCTAATAAAATTCACCAGGTATCCAGTTCTTAACATTCACCCTTTTACATTTAAGACATCGAGAGAGAAACCATACAATGTCTATCTTCCCCATAGCCATATGAATCATCTCATAAACATGTGGTATATCTTTGTTTATTTGGGATGTATTTCCTATATAGAGGAATGTAAATACCTCATCATGTACCCTCTAATGTATGAATATACTAAAACTCTCCCATATACCATAATCACATCATCCTCTCTCAAAGACCACCCGAGTATCACGTCACCTATAGAAAGTTTTTCCAACATTATAAAATACATTGAGTTGGACTCATATAATTCATAAACCTCTCCCAAATGTTAATATGTGAGTATAGAGGGAGAGAAAGTCATATATATAAATATATGATCCTATGAGGAATCAGTCCTCCAATTAAGAAGAATGCTCACCAAGCCCCACTTCTCATCCAATAGATACTCACCAGGCTCATAATTGGACATTATCTTACTGATAAGAAAATCCTTGATGAAATAACCCATCCCTAGTGCATATGAAATATTTAATTCTAAAATCAAAGCATACTCAACCTAGTATTATGTTATTTAGTTTATATAAATTTTTGCGATGATATAATGAATTATATTATAGTCCATGTAACGAAAAAAATTTCGCCGAAGAGATAGTGTCTTTAACAAATCAAAGAATGGTCCATATAGTCTATATCTATTTCATGTGTAGGTTACTTCCCCTAATGTTGTTGTGGATAAAAAAATTCATATGCTACTACTTTATCTCCTTGCACCAGTACCCCTCCCAAACCAACACTAATTGCATCACAATACACTAAATTGAAAATATATGGATTAAGGAGTATTAAAACTAGATATATCATAAAACATATTTTTAAATAAATCAATTCTTCTTCACACTTGCATGAAAAAAATTTATTTCACTCATTTAGTAATATGTGCTTTTATTGATGCATATTTTTTTAAAAGACCTCAATAACATATTTGTAATATCATGTTAGTCATAGAGAGTCCCTGGTCTCAAACTTTTTCTATGGATAAGTATGAACATGACTAACTCAAATTTCACTTGGTCCACATATTCACCCAGATTAGAGACAACATGTTCTAAAAGCTTTAGAACTTGAATCCTGAAGAAACCCTCTGACAACATGAGAAAACTCCTATGTTCTTGAAGCATACTCAAGAATATATATATATATATATATATATTTGTTTCTTTGTTTTTTCTCTAGTTTTTACAAGTATATAATGATGTCATGGATGAATACTATGATTAATGAGTCATAATATGGGTGAAAAATCTTTTTTTTAGTACTTTCATGAACACTACAGGTGAAATAGTCTTGTCAAATGGCATCACCAAGTACTATTACGACCCATACATACTCCAAAAACCATATTTAGAATTACCTCCCCTCCAAATCACAACTAGTTATATATTTATTGATTATATGTATTGTAGAACCATCATAAACCCCATAACTAATCAAAATTACCATTGATAGGGAAATGGATATTAGTTAATCACTATCACATTATTTACCTTTTCGTAAATATCACAAGTTGAATACTACAGTCCACCTTCTCAGAAAATAACACATGGGTGCACCCTTGTGAAGTTAATGGACTAATAAATCTCTTACTCCTTAGGTCAACATGTTTCACCATGAAATACAAATACTCAATTAGAAGGATACTATATGGGTGTATCAAAATGATCTGTACACTTTTCATGAGCTCAGTTACATACTAACTACCCAATCCTTCATAATATTCCCTATGTCAAAGATTTTAACAAGTTTTCAATCCATTCTACAGAATCTGTAGGACCTACAATAACCTAGAATGATGAATAATGCATGATTTGATGTCCTGGAATATTTGAACATGGTTTTGAAGTCAAATACCTAAGAAAATAACTATGTTAATGAATTTTGGTTGAAGTGGCCCGACTACATAAATCCCAGAGTAGGATTGGGTCAATAAAAAATGTATTCTATTACATGTATAGTGTTAAATTGTAAACATAATACCCTAAAGAATTATTTTGGTCTACATCCAATTTACTCACATAATTATATGTTGAGGTTAAATCTTCTATTATATGGAGGAAACACTTTAAAAAAAATTCTAGCAGGGTAAACCGTAATCAGTCTACGGAATGACACAATTCTATCTTATGATTCTACACTTACCCCAAGGTATACCCATCCCATCACTATCTTTGGTCTCCACAACTTAAATTTAGTCACATTGATCATATATATACTATCATAATAACATGATACATTAAAATAATAAATTCAAATAGTGATATATTATGAAAACATGGAAAACAAAGATATACCATACAATGAAAATTATACTGAACAAAAAGAAAATTTCATGGTATTTAATTAAATCACTATTATGATGTAAAAAAATATTCATATATATATATATATATATTCATGTGAATCTATGTTCCTTTTCATTATTCATGAATGATTTCTAAATATAAAAAAACACATATAGACATCACATTCACCTCCCAATGTGATTTAAGAAATAATAACTAAAAAACATTTTGCCCATGTTATGTGAACTCAGAACTACACTATACAGTGGTAGATATGAATTATCATAGTTTCCCTACTCAAGTCCCAATAGTCCCCTATCATATTTATCATATCTTAATAGAATAAAATGAGAAGTAAAATTAATGAATCTTGGTTCTCTTATACCATTTTGTAATACCACGACTCGACCTACTGAGTTCATGAACATGTGATACATGACCTCATGTATTCCTAAAAGTAATAACAAGGCACTAGACTAGTGGTGAAGGCCTATTACCATACATGAGAAGGATGTAAAATCATTATCATTTCATCTAATAGATAACAATAAATAAAGAAAATAAAAACAGTAAATAAATATCATAGTAATCATGAGTAAACCGAAATGATGAGATACATGAAAGACATACAAGAATCATAAAAGGTTTTAATCATTTATAGACTATATTTATTATATAAATAAGTGAGAAAATAAATATAAATAAATAAGGAAATACAAAGTTTGACTTAGACTTATCCCACTCAATGCTCCACTAATCAAACTTCCACCATAGTGTCCTTGCACTTTTTGTGACATCTGGCCATTAAATCTACATGCACACCATATATCTGATGTTGGCTATGAGTAAAAGACTTTTTAGGAAACCACCAATGCATATTATACCTAGTTTTATTATCTATAACAAGTGTACTCAATAATAATAAAAAATTCCTAACAAGTATAAACACTCCATTTAAAATATAGCGGTCGCGAACTAACAATGACACCACAAACCCCCAACCCTTCCCGACTTAGCTCCATGAAAGAACAATGATTATTATTCTTTAGGAAAGATCGTAACCTCAACAAAAGGTGTTCAAAATTACACTCTTAATACTCAAGGATTCATGTAGTAAAGCTTCTCAGAATCTACGAAGGCATCAACTATTGGTCATCTACACAGTATCCACAAGGAATCGAGTATAGGACATGTCTTCATGATATCATGATCTATTTTCATCATCATAATATGTTAAGAGAATACTATAAAATGGAAATATTCTTTTATTATAAAGTATCATTTGAATCCTCTATGAATCCTCTATGAATCAAAGTACATTAAACATTAAATTCTATCATTTACTACCATCAACATCACTATTTGTAAATAACACTCCCCCTCAAATAAGAAACCATATCATTATAGTCACCTATCATTTTTACCCAAATTAATACTCCAAATGAAAAAATGATAAAAAAATATATCATTTAATGATAAAAACATAATTTGACCTCATGAGATAATGAATATCCCAAAGTCAACATTTGAATCAACATAAAACATGTAATATAACTATTGTAACTTATTCCATGACAATAATATTTTAAAATATTTCATGGGATACAGACACAAAACCATGTGAGAACACATTTAAACCATAGTTTTTAATATTTTAACACATAAGTAATATCATGGAAAATTGTTTTATTGAGAGACCATGATAGGAGAATCTTCTTAGAATTATAATGTCAACATTAAAACTAACGCCTGTCGAAGGGGTAGTCATAGGAACCGTACTCACACACTAAAAGTAATATAATAAAATTCCGAGATCTACCTAGTTTATTCATAATCAATATGTATAAATAATTTTTTAGGATAAAAGAGGAGACTTCCATAGAAAAATATGGGTCTTTAAAGAAAGATATAGATGTTGAGGCATGCATGGTGTGTTGGAATAGACTGCACGATACATGTAGAGTGCATCATAATGTATGAAAGTACAGGACCTGTAACCTATAAATGAAACAAATTTTTTTTATTGCATGTGTATTTTTGAGAAGTGAAATATAAGACAAGGTATTATCACAACCACACTAGGTAATGTGAGAATAGGTGAACCATAGTGTAGAGGTTCCCATAGGGCGACTGTGGGCCTTCTCGATAGCCGTCAAATTATGATATGCTTTGCATCGGAAGCAGGCCTCATCAAGGACTAGGCATGAACTCCTCGTAGTTTTAATGGTTTCAAATAAATGTTTCTTCGGTGGTCTTTTGATCTTCATATGAAGTAGGATCCTCCATCTATGGAGACATGAGTTAGCTTTCCTAACCTCCCCCTTCCCTTTCAAAATACTGCTGTGATACACATGATATGAAATCTGTTGGGTAGGTAAATGTGTTCGGATAGTATAACTGATGCGCTTTGTCACCCTATTAACCCTCGCACATTTATTGAAATGGATGTGTCAAGAGAACCGTTTGATAATGTGTAGATTACGGTGGGCGAGGAATACAGATACAAGCAACGGGTCATCTACGAAACCAGAACGAACTTCTGTCCAGAATTCAAGCAATTGGGTCATCCGCTGGAACGTTGTCACAAGAGGTCTTGCTCTGATGTGAGGAGGAACAAGGATAGGGGAAAGGCAAAAGGGGTGCATGAGGAAGAAGAGATTCTGGGTCAGAGGGTTCCGGCCGTTACAAGACCCCGCAGAGTCGTTTTTATGGAAGAGTTTGGGCAGAAATCGCGATCACGGTCACCTGGGCAGAAGACGTCGATGGCCCAGGGCTTACCAATGGTGGAATCAGTTTTTAGTAAGATGAAATCAGATCTTCCCATCCACCCTTCGCCCCAAATTGATAGTGTGAGGGTGGGAGAATCACTTAACCATGAGGCAGGAGTTCCGCAGGGACTTGGGAGTAACATTTCCACGGTCCAGATACTGGATGAAAAAGAGAATGCCCCGGCCGTGGCGCTTGCACTGGGTAGTGATCCTTCTTAGTTGCAGGGGACTATCATGGAGGTGCCTTTCCAGGCCAGTATTGGGGAAGCAGGGGGATTAGGCCCCGACAATATGCCAGGGGGTGTAGTCTCTTCAACCCGGACCCCATTCATCTTGAGCAACAGGTTTGAAGGACTTGCTGAGGTAGAGTCGAGAGATGAATCATCTATTCTGGTTGTGGGAGGTAAATCTAGTAGTAAGAACCTCTATGGCCCCAATATGGAAGGTTGGATCATTGTTCATGATTATCCAGATTGTACTAATGGAGGTGGGGAGGAAGAATTCATTGAGGATAGTAAGGGTTTATTTGAAGAGGAGTCTAGTTTGAGGAGAAACAGGAGTAATAGGAGGAGGATGGGTAGGAAGGACTATTCCTCCTTGCCACCTCCTATGAAGAATCGGTCAGCAAAAAAGAAAATGGATGTGAAGTTGCAAAGTGAGATCAGGTGTCAATTAAAACCACCTAGTCAGCCTGAACTATCCTTGTATTTGATTTTGAGTTTGGATGATGAGGTGACAGACCAGGTGTTATTTCTCAATGCCTCAGAAGAGGTTGTAGCCAAGATGATGGGCCGGAATATTGAAGTGAATCTTAATGAGGAGAAATATATTTGGTCTGACAAACAAGACATGATCCTGGTTGGGGGCTTCAATAAGGGGATGATCAGGCTCAAAGAGTACATTCAGGTCTGGAATAAACTGACTACTTCATATGATGACCTGATAAGGGGAGATCCACACTCTCAGGTAGCCAATATTTCCTGGAAGTTGTTTAGGGATATGGACTCTGGAATAATTCAATTGGTTTTCAATAATTTTGCTTACTCCTTTTCTTACTAATGCTTGGTTTCTCACTCTCCCTTGATCTGTGTGGAAGTGTGAAAGTTATTTTTCAGCTTGTGTGTCTCGAAGTGCTTTTGGGTGTTTGATTCCAGCATGCTTCATGGTTCTGCCTAAGATGAGGGTCAGAGCACAAGGCTGCCACTTTTGAATGGAACTTGGAGTGGAAGAAGGAGAGGATGTGGCTTTGCCACTGGTTTCATGCCCGTGCACTTGCACGAGACTGTTTTCCGAGTTTCCATGATCTCATGGAGGCCTTATATCGAGTAATTGCTGGTAAGAGGCAGGATCAGTTCGTTTGGGCTGTTTTATTTGGTTGTTTTTATGGACTTGGGGTTTCTCACATTCCTTTAAAAGTGATTTGATAATAAAATAAAAAATAATTTTCAGTCAAAACCCTACATAAAGGAATGGATTTCTTAAAAATCATTACATAATAATCATAAACTCTATTGAGAAAGAATAATCATGTTATCACTATATGATATCCCAATTAAAAATTAACAATCATCAAAGGATTTCATATTAGATGGAAAATGATTTTAAAATATCTATATGAACATTTTTTTATAAAAAATAATTTCCAAATTTAAACCACATACATAAAATATAAAAACATTCCAAAAATTAATGAAAAATAATTATTTTATAATAAAATTAAAACAATGTAAAATAATATTTATTTCATTGATTAGTCATGTTGGAGGTATATATTATTCCAATAGTACACATTAAACGAAGATTTCTTTCTTATATTAAGTAAAATTAAAAAGTCCATTCTTTATAAAATAAAAAGGAGATACCGATCAAATTTTTTTTCTAAAATTAAAAAATGGCTAAAAATGACATTAAAATATCATAATATAATATTTAAACCATTATTTAAATTATTTTTAGAAAACATGCATATGGAATAAATAGGGTTTTCTATTGAATAGGGAAAGACAATATATTTAAAAACACATTTTTAGTCACTTTTGTTCATAAATAGAGGAAAATGAATTGAAAACTTTTATTTTCTAAAAATAACACGTTTTTAATAAATTTCATGATTTTATTGAGTGGTATATAATTATATTTATTTATTTTAAGCATAATCGTAAGAAATCTTGATATATAATGAGATTGTAACTTAAAACCTTTAGCAATTTGGTAACACTATATCATAATAACCATGAAAAAGAAACATAAATGATATGTATATCCCCATAAAATTCATTATAACCATAATAATAAAAATTCCTTGGTAGTTTATACACCACATAAAATAATGTAGAGGTCAATATGACATGTGTCCAATAAAAATAAAAATGAGATAAAAAATCTCACACAATATTGGAAACTTTTGAATCATAAGACACATTAATGAATAATATAAAATGAAACAATAAATATAATTAAAATAATTATATTCATGATATAAAAGTTCAATTAGGTATTATATACACCATGAAAAATAAATGAGTGGTAAATGAGTCATACGTCTCCCGAAAATAATAGAGACACTAGAAATCCATTATTTTAGGTATTCAATTTTTGTGTACATGTTAGAACCTCATGTATAAAATACTAAATTTATTACAAAAATAATACATAAAAATAATAATTAATATTACAATATATTATTTTATAATTATCATTTATCACACATTTATTACCATTTTCATGTTAAAATCACATTTTGGGTAATAAGAGTTTCGTTTTTCATGTATCTTATTTTCTGGTATTTATAGTCAATTTACTTTATTCATTTTTAAATAATATTTAGAAAGATAAACAAGATATAAATATCAAATATATTCATTATATATTAATGTACTATAATCCATATAATTTAGAGATAGAAAATGAATTACACTATTCATTGAGACTATAAGACGTACATATGCATAAACAATGACTCCATT
The DNA here is from genome assembly GCA_963277665.1 of Viscum album. NCBI lineage: Eukaryota > Viridiplantae > Streptophyta > Magnoliopsida > Santalales > Viscaceae > Viscum > Viscum album. The sequence goes on along the minus strand of OY728165.1, from coordinate 1,705,548,051 downwards.
TTATCAAAAGCAATAATGAAAACAAGTTAAATTATATATAAAATTAAAATATAATTATTATGTCATATATATGAAATATATTAATTAAATTTGTCCTTATTACCATTCATTTCAAATGTCAGTGAAATAATAATCACATCACTTCATGAGGCATTTATCCATTATACACATGAATAACCTTATAATATTACAATAGAGTTGAAATTAAATTTGTATATGTGATAATATAATTACATAAGTATAATTATTCCATAAATTTCAGATTTTTTTAAATCGATCAATATATCTACCCATGAGTGGTGGTGATTGAAAATTAATTACATTAGTTCACAAGTCGGTAGTCTGTCCTTCACATGATTGATAGTTTTGTTTACCATTTGATTGAAGATGAGATTGATATTGGTTATTAAAAAAACTTAATAATATATATTTATTGGGTATATAATGGTTCTATTATATTATAAGTATTATTATATGAATGATGTGGGTACGATAAGAAATTTAAAAAATAAAGGTCTTAGTAAAGACAAATACCTTTTCTTAAAAAAAGCTCCTTTGGATCTCCAATTAACAACCCTAGTATTACTCTTTTAAGATGAAAAAAATCTATATAAATAGTAAATAGTTTTTATGAAGATAATTTTTTAGGGTTTGGATGAGCCATAGGGATTTCTTTAAAAATTAAGGTGATGGAGTATTATTTTGTAATTGAGGTGGAGTGACATTTTTATAAATACCCAAAATTATTTAATTATGTGATGTTATGATCATCCCATGTGCCTAAAAAATTTCAATAAGGGATTTTAGTGAATATATGGTTTATAAGAAAATCCACCATAAAAAACACTTTTTTTAATCTTGTTATTTTGTAAACATTATGTTTACTTAATTTTAGCATCTTAGTTTTCACCAGGGTAACTAGTTTTTTTATTTGTTTACCTAGGTGAATTACTTATTAGTGCAATGACCCAAACATTCATTAATGAAAATTATTATTGATATGATTGAGTTTATTATTATATAAAATGGTTATATGATATATACACTTCCTTGATTTTATGTTTTTTGGATTTTAAAATACCGTTAAAAATTGTGACCATTGCTAATATAGTCGTTGAACAATGATCAAATGATTAGAATAAATATAAGCCTTTAAAAAATAAAATTTACTGAGACAAATGAATGATGGCCTCATACAATATAATTGATCCATATGAAGTCCATTTTTTGGAGCTTAGAAAGTAGGTAGCATCATTGGGCTTCATTCTTGACCAAACGCAAGCCAAGATTCAACATGTTAATCTTGAACGAAACCGCCTACAGGAGAAGTGGAAGTTGATAGAGATTACCACCCGAGCGATGTTATCTAAGCCTCCCCATGAGTCTATCACCATCACACACCTTACCCTTCGGTCGTATGTGGGTGTTATAAGGGGTTATGTAACAAGACCCTAGCACTATGATAATGTATAATATTTTTTTATAGAGAATATACATTCATTTTATTATTGTTATTTTGTAAATAGTTTCTAAAGAAAAAATATCATTTCTAGTTAATGTTCAATTAAGAAATATATTTTGATGAATTAATGGAAATTTAATTTAATATTATTTTAATAAAATATTATTACTAAATTAATTTTTTATTAAATATAAATGATCATATAATTTTTATGAATACGATTGTATTTTTTATTAAGGTTTGAAATCTATTTTTGTCAAAACCCATGAATTTTTTATAAATGATGGTTTTTATTTTAAAATTAAAAATTCAAATATTTATAAAATTATTTATATAAAATGAATATTATTTTTTGAATCATGAAATCAAAATTATCCAATAGTGAAATTTTCACAAGTTTTTTTGAGACACTCGATTTTTTGGGTAAAAATTAAACACCATTTAAATATATAATATATTTTATGACATCATAATGACCCAATAATGATTTAATAAAATAATATAAACACTATTTTAATACAATATATTTTTTACCTTTAAAATAATGTTAGTTTATATTTGTTTGTTTAATTTTATGGGGCCTTACAGGACCCTTCAAAACATATAAAACATTATTACTTTTTGAAATTGATTTCCTTGGGAGTGTGACTCACCTCCACATATGAAAGCCTAATATTTTAAGATTTTATGAAATTTTCCTTATAAAATAATGTTTCACACTCCCCTTTTGAAAAACATGGTCAAAACCCATGGTTTGGTTTGTGGTTTTGATTAGTGTAATGTGTGGTGTCCAAAACCTAAATAATAAAGAATTCCCTCTCTTTTCCTATATAAACCCACCTAATATCCCACTTATATTCACTAAAAACCCTTGGATCACGTCCCTACCCAGTCATTATATCTCTAAAATCCTCCCAAGGATCCCTAATCTCCTTATATGCCTGTCTCAAGTCTCTCACAAGGCTTTGAGATCACACTTCCAAGTAAGGGATTTCTTCATTTATCATTTTTGTCCAAATATCATTATGTTGTTATACCCTTTTAATTTCAATTACAAATGTCGGGTTATGATTTATAACCTCCCCCATACTACCCTCCATATGTTTTAATGATTAGTGACCTATTTCTTCCTCATTAATGCCTCCCATGTACACCCGTTACCATGATGAAATTCTATATGGAATTTCTCTCTTCTCATTTACATTCAATCAATTCATTTGTTTAGTGAATATAAATTCCATTATCTATATTGGGACATGTATCTATATGAACCCATTAAATTCCATTAAATGTACATATGATGATACACCACTTTATCATTCATCAACAATTTTTATGAATTCTTATGTCACACCATTATGCTGCCAAAATTACACTGCGATTTTCCAAGACAAAGTCATTGTGTAGTGAATACCATACACATTTCTCTCTCAAGGGTATTCACCATTATGAACATTTAATTATTTATTATATATTTTCATGTATTAATTCCTTATTATTTTATTGTGTAATAAATTATGATGTTTAATTAATCCATGCTATATGATCTATGTGGCAGACTTATACATAAAAAGAAATTATTAAGAAGGGAGCTCCCTAATAGTGCTCTAATGCATTGGGTAAAGATTAGAATCATGATAATTCAAGTTCAATGAGGGGTTTAATCATGATAATTCACGTGCAATGAGGGTTTACTCATGCGCCATTTTCAATGAGACTTGGATCATGCTTATACCACGTTAAGTATTGTTTCCACATTTCAATGTTATGGTAATCATGTTATATCATGCCTTTATGTTCATGTTTCTCTTGCACTCCATTGGTATTTCTATTGGATAACGTGTCCTGTATTATTTATGTTATGACTTTTTTACTCCCTTAATGGGATTTATTTCTCATACTAATCACATGTATGTCCTCAAGATATCCCATGCAATGCTAAGTAAAAGGGAATGTTGTGGTCATGTAAAGGAAGTTTTCAATAAAGATGTTGTGTTTTATGTTCTATGTTTTTTTGTAATGTTCCTAATTTCCCCAAGCACCAGACCTCTCAATACTATGAGTTTTCTTAAGTGAATTTTTATGTAATAAATCATTTTTAAGTGTGTAATAAAGAGCACATATGTTATAGTTGGCATCAAAATATAGGTTTAGTTATTTTTGGGATTAGGATTAGAAAACCCTAGATAAAGCATTAAAGATAAGAATAAGTATAATAAAAAACATCCCTAAATTTTGGTGAGTATTGAGTAAGTGGTTTATCAATAAAATGCATCCATGTATGGATAAAATCAGGTATATGTAGCTCTGAAATAGATGTATTGAGGGGTAAACCCTGAAAACAATGCTTTGAGCTAGACTCAAACGAGAAATGGTGCATTAAAATGGGACTTGCTGCACTCTTGGTTATGACACCGCTGAGGGATATGTATTGGTAAATTCACAAGCTTAGTATAAACCTTTGTTAAGGGAATAAACAAAATCCCTCTAATAATATATGTTGGGATGTAGATCATGTATAGCATATATTGAAGCCTATAAACTCATAAGTTAAGGAAATTAAAGTAATTTATAAGTCAACAATTTTTTTCTATAGTTTACCCTTTATATATTACCCATAAATTTTCTTTTATTCACTCTAGTGGCTGGTAATAGGAGGACTCAGGCTAACAACCAATGCAAACATCAATGTGAAAACTGTTCTAATGAGATTCTCAATCCGATGGGAGCGATAATCACAAACTTTTTCACGATAATCTCTCAGTTAACACAAGTTCTGAATAGAAACATGGGTCAAGAGGTACGTTCAAACCCACCTTAGAAAGACTAAATTGCAATCGAGAGATTTATGATACAAAGGACTCCTGATTTTAATGGATTATCTAATACCACAATTTACGAATAATGGATCAACTACATTGAAAAAAACTTCTCCATCCTTCATTGCTCTGAACAAGAGAAGGTTCTTATGGCTTCTTATCATATGGAGGGTGAAACTGATCAATGGTGGACATTGATAAAAAATATGATGCCTGAGGAGGATATTGAGGCATTGGAATGGAAGGATTAATAACTATTGATTCTCTAGGCATCACTCAAGTATGACTCTATATGATTTTTTTGGGGAAAACTCCAATTTTGAAATACTTTAGGGTTTTCAGGATTCTATTCAATATAAAGAATAAAAATGGAAACTATGGAATGATTAAGTAGAAATTTGAAGATGGAATATTTCATGGATTTGATCTGGTATGAAGAGAATATAGGTGCTTCAACAAAGAAAAAAATTCATGATTTAGTTGATTTGAAAGTGATTGAAAAGGTATACAATGAAAAGCTTGTCTAGACAGGCAAGGTAGCTGATCGTGTTAAGGAAATCAATTCTGATAAGGGTAAAAAAAATTAATCACTTTCAAGAAGATGAATCTAACTCCAAAATTTCAAGTGATGAATCATATAATAAAACTCTCATTCAAGGATGAGGTAATAAGTGGAAGCTCAGAATATAATTACTAATCAAAATCAAAAGGTTTATACAAAAATAACAGAAAATGATATTACTCTTACTTCCCTGTATTCAAAAAATGGAACCAAATGATGTGAAAAAATATTTTGAGCATCTAAAATGGTTCTAAGACATAAATGATGAATTGGATCTAATTGAAAATAACAATACATGGGAGGTCATAATGAAGCCTTAGAGTAAATACATTATTGGTACAAAATGGGTTTTCAGAACAAGATAAATAAAGATAGAAAAGTTATAAGGAATAATGAATGCATTTTTGGAAAAGGTATTCAAATATTGAAGGAATTGATTTTGAGGAATCCTTTTCTCTAGTGTCTAGATTGGGAACAATTAAAATCATTCTCGATATTTCTACACAACAAGGCTACAAGATCATTCAAATGTATGTTAAATCCAAATTCAAGAATATTACTCTTTATGAATAGGTTTATATCAAAAAAAAATTGTGGATTATTTGTTGGGAAGGATGCATTCTGCATGTGTAGATTAAAGAAGGACTTGTATGGGCTAAACCAATATCTGAGGGCCTGGTATTCTAGAATGGATGCCTATTAAAAAAGATCCATTTTAAGTAGGGAAGAGTTGATAAAAATATGTATATCAATTAAAGTTAAGAGTATTCCCTTATTTAATTGTTTATAATGATGATATTATATTTGATGGGAATTATGAAAGAAGTTATGAATGAAATTCAGAATAAATGATAAAGATATTTGGAATTTCCATGATGGAAGAGATTATATACTTTCTTAGGTTACAAATGTCTCAAAATAATGACTAATTTTTTCATTCCAATGAACCATTTGCTAAAGGAATTCTAAAGAGGTTCGAAATAGAAAACTCAAAACCAATTTCCATAAAAAATGAAATGGGAACTAAGTTGAGTAAATATGGAGATGAAAAAGATATGGATCATAAAGAGAATCATAAGTAGATTAGAAGTATATTGTATTTGAATGCATCAATACATTAGATTGTTTATGTTGATACCTTATTTTCACGTTTTTAGAGTTCTCCAAAATAATCACATTTAATTGATGGAAAAATAATTCTAAGATAAATGAGTGGAACATTAGAATTTCGAAAAAGGTATTGTAGCTAAGATAGTATTGATTTGTTTGGGTATTCATATGCTAATTAGGCAGGAAATGTTGATGATATACGATCTATATATGGTGGAGTATACATTATGGGAAATAATTATGTTATTTTATATTCAAAGAAATAAAATTCAGCAACCCTTAGTATAGCCAAATATGAGTATGTTGATTACACTTATGTTTCTACTCGACTAATGTTGATTAAAACAAAATTAGAGGATTTACATGTTGAAGTGAAGTAACCCTTGCTCTTGGGCCCTAACAATCAAAGAACAATCAATATCACAAGGAATCCGGTTCAAATTTTACATTCAATTAATATTGATATAAAATATCATTTCATCAAAGAGAATGTGGATAAGAGTGAATTGAAGCTGGAGTATGTTAGAACATTAGAACAAGTGGTGGATATTTTCACAATATCATTACTCAAGTAATCATTTTCTATATTTTGGGAGACCGTGGGAATCTAACCTCTTTCTCTTCATTAATGAGGTATATGTTACTTTCCCCTCTATCATATTACCTTTCGATTATATTTTATAGGGGTTAATTATATTATATCATAAATATATTGCATAAAAGAGTGTGTTTTGTGTAATATGGGAATTTAGTATTGTTTTGTGACTATACTATTCTAACATATTTTTAGATTGGTTGTAGGAAAGAAACTGTTTTGTATTCTAGGGAGGTTAATGAAGATCTAGGGAAGAATGATAAAAATATTGTCATCATCACCAATTTTGGATAGCATGGTTTTGATGTTAATGATTATTGATTAATACAATGAGTCAGCTCAGGTAGTATTAGAATTATTGACAAGTGATCCATTACTTGAGTATACAATGTTTAGTTATTTATGAAACATAATTGAAAAAAAAACAAAATTAAGATTATAATGACCAAGATAATGATGAAGGTGTTATGTATTTAAGTTTTGTATTTTTTTATTAAGGAGAGTTTTGAAAATAACCTCACTTTGTTTCTAGAAATATTTTTTTTGATCATTTTTTTGCAAATAATCAGACTCATATTTTGAAAAGAATTAGAATAATATTTTGAGAAGAATCAGACTCACTGTGAAAAATCCCATTATAATGAGAAGAATAAATTTGGAAGATGTGTTTTTTATCAGACTTAATCTATGTGTAGAAATAAATTGAAAGTATCTTACTAAAATTAAATGGTAATCGAATTCACTATGAATATGATGTGAATGAAGTGTTTGTTTTTCTAGAGAATCGAGGTTTGTATCAATATGATTAATTATATGTGATTATTATTTTTTTGTTTTGGAATTATTATTAATAATAAGTTTAATTGAGATCTTGTGATGCTATCTTGATGGAAGAATGAGGGAGTGAAAGGAATGGTGGTGTCATTTTAAAAGGTTGTACCGATTGAAGAGGTGGTGTTGAGTGACTGAGATGTTTCCGATAAGAAATAGATCATACTAAGATTTATCAAATCAAAGTGGTAGAGAGAAATAAGTGATACCGATTACTTTTCAAAACAATCATATTGAGGTAAAAAAAGAGTATAAGGTTGTACCAATGTAATTTAGCATTTAGTTTCCATCAAACATTCCATAAAATTTTCATACCCAAAAAAGACCCTACCCAAAAAGGAAATACCCAGAAAATAGAATACCTAGAAATGATCATATCTAGATATGATCATACCCAAGAAAATCATACTCAAAAAGATCTTACTCTAAAAAAGAAAAACTCATGTTGAGTTGGATGGTTGATTAATTTGCTTATTGAAGAGATAGATTAACTCTAACATGTTTTCATATGCTCTATTTCATCAATAGGGTCAATATACATTGTTTTAGAATTGAATAATCTTGCTTCTCTTCAAACGGGTCATGAATTGATTTATGTTGTATATCCATTGATGTGGTGTTTCAATTAGGTTAAGAGAATATGAGAAAAATGATATTTTTATTTGAATTTGCCTAATAAAGTTTATGAAGAAAAGAAGATAATTGTGCTATCAAGGGGGATACTATCATTCAAAAGAATGATTGCATCCCAAGAGTGATTATCCATTTATTAATGTTCGATTTCAATTGGTAAAAAGAATTTTTATGAATAAACAAACTTCATAAAACCATAATCATTAATTATAATCTATCTCATAATTGAAATGGATGTTTAGAAAAGAAGAGGTGAAGATTGTAGATGTTTTGAGAATAATCAATAATCAATAAAGAAGTCATAAATGATCTGATATTTCAAAGGAAATTTAATTTTTTAATTAGTATGAGTGGTAATGAATTTTGGGATTCTAGAAAAAGGTCTCAAGGGTCACCTGTAAAAAGGAAAAAAGTATAATGTACTTTTCTGCTGATGAATTAATGTTCACCATAGTAGAGAGAGAAGCGATGAATTTTCCGATAATTAACAAGATACTATATTGATCTATGTTGAAGTTATTTCAATAGGAAAAAGACATATAAGAAGATACAATATTGAAACAATGTATTTTAATGATCATCAAACTCATAATTTACCTTACTAATCTTGTCATTGTATTCATCTTTTCTTTTGTATTCGACTGCTCATCATATCAAGCTAGATTAATCGGCTTCAGAATTTATCTTTTGGGTTTCGCAGACTAAAGAATAATATTATTGTTTTTTATCATACTTAGGGATTAATGTTGTTCTTATTAGTTTCTATTTTATTCTATCAGTAAATCATACTTGATGGATTCTATTAGGGAGAATTATACTTAGAGAAATTGGGTAGGGATAATCATACATGGGAAAATTAGACTGAGTTTATAAAATAAAGTAAATGTGGTTCTTACCTTTCTTCTGGGTAAAAAATTGATGAATTTTATTTAAATAAAATAGATTTATTGTATTTAAAAGAATCACATGTAACATGAGTTGTAAGAAAAATATTGGTTTTCCATATTTCCGCTAGTAGGGTGCACACACAGTAGTGGGTTTGTTTCATAGTGATACCCAAGTTAAAGGCTATATCCTACTCATTGTAATCCAATGATTGATTTATAGTTCATTTTATGATATTGAATCATTTACAAACCCTTCCATGATCATAACCATTATTATTGAATATTGACACTTGTAAATATTTTTGTCCCTCTAGATGTGTGTTGTATTTTTTTCAGCAGGGAATTCGAATCTCAAATAGGAGGTGACATTTATTTCAAATAAAAAGAAACATAAAATAAAAATAGTATCACCGATTCCCCCCTCCCCCTATCAGTGATACAATTATCCTGGCTTGGCACTTACATCTTCAATATCACCATAATGAAAATCCCTCATAGTACACATCATAGACAAACCCTACATAATACATTTCTTCATAAACTGGTGAAAGTAATGTATTTTATAATCATATTTTATTAAAAATAATAATCCATGTAGAGAAATAATAATTATGGTATAATTTGATTACATCCCTAGGGAAAATTAGTAAACATAAAAATATGTCATCTTTATATGAATAATGAATATAAAAGATCACATGGAACATTCTTTGTGTAAAATATCTTTTCCACATTGAAATCACTTATTTAAGACCAATAAACATTTCAAATATTAATTAAATCATTTTATTAGATAAAAAAACAAGTAAACTTATAATGTAATCATTAAATCAATGTGTAATAATGATGGTAGGAAATACAATTCATGTCTTACATGTTATAACAATGATTACACTATGATATTTTATACAAGAAAAATGACATTGTTTGAAAAATATAATATTTCATTAAAAAATTCTAAAATGAATTTTTTTAATAAACTAGTACAAAAAATTATTTTAAATTATTTAAAAATTCTTTAAATTTTTATAATATATATATATATATATGAAAATATAGTTTTTAAAAGAATAGATGAATTAAGTAGTCTTTTCCATAAAAATTATTTAGATAATATTGTTCTTAAAAAGAGTAAAATTAAATAAAAAAATCTATTATCTTTATATAACTAGAGTAATTGATAGTTCTTGAGTAAATTAAGAGGTTTATAAAAATATTTCATCATCGTATTCATAATCTTAAATAATTACAGTAAATAATGGTATTGAAGAATAAAGCCCTGACCACATTGGTAAATGTTTTGAATAATAAACCTCATGAAATAAATCACCATATATAGATATGTATATACCCATAATATTCATTATAATCATCAGAAAATACATTCCATGGTTGTATATACACAACAAAGAATAAAAAAATGTTGAATATTTTATATTCCCACGAAAACAAAAGTGATTTGAAAATCCCTTAAAACATTGGAACCATTTGAATCATACACCCTAATAAATAAAAATAAATAAATAAATTTAACAGTGACTAAAAAGGTTATTCATTATATATATTTTCAATGGGGAAGTATATATACAACATAAGATAAATTATTGGGGAATATGGTATATTTATCCAAGGAATAAAAGTAAAATAACAACCTTTTACCTTAAGTATCAATATCCTTCCTTCACATTAAAAAATTCTATATAATAAATAATGGTGTATTATAACACTATTATAAAAACATAATTATGTATATAATAAGATATTTTATTTAGTTATTACATTTTATTACCAATTTATTAATAAATATTCTTTAAAATTATGTTTTTATTAAACACTGCTTCATTTTTCTTCTCTATTTGGGTTTGAAATAGTTAATTATATTACATTTATTAGGGTTACATTATATCTAGAATGATAAAAATGATAAAAATAACATATATATTATGTATATATGTGTTCATTGTAATCCTTAAATGTTTGAGATACTAACAGAATTACACCATTACGGAGACAGGTGGTCGTACATATGCATGTATGATGATTCCTTTTTCTAAAATGATAGAATGAAATTAATGTAAATAATATTACCCGTTATAGTATAATTATTAATTTATATATATAAAACATACTCGTTAAATTTTTCCTTATTACCTTCCATGTCAACTGTTAGTGAAAATTGTCTCACATCGCTTTGTGAGGCGGTAGTCCACCATAAAGAAGAGTGATTTTATTATATTCCAATGAAATAGAATGAAACAATTTAAGAATGATATTATTATTATAGAACTAATATTATGTCATTAATATCATAAAAAATTGTTAAATCAAAAAATATATCCAGCTATGAGCGGTGGTGATGGAAAACAAATTACACCGGTTCATGAGGTGATAATATGATGTGCACATGAACGTTAGTTTTATTTCCCATTTGATATAAGAGGATATGGATATAGGTAATATCATCTAAAAAATAACATCTTATTATAACTTAGAAACTGGTGTTATTAAATTTCAATTATTAGTGCATGAATGATGTTTTTAAGGGAAGAAGTAAAAACGAAATAATTTGTGAATAAAATTACATTATCAATGTAAAACCTCATTTGGAACTCTTAATAAGGACCCAAGGATTGAGATTTTGAGTAGAAAATAATATCAATAAATAGGATAAGGATTTTTTGGAGATATATTTTTTGGTGTATAAAATGGATTAAGTTGTCTGAAAATGTTTGGTGAGGGTGTTCCCTTTTATAATTGAGGAGTAGTGGCATTTTTTTTAACACCAAAACTAGTCTACCATGTGATCTAACTATCTCCTCATGGTACTAAAAAATGGATAAATAATTGATTGAATGGAATATGTGGCTGATCAAAACATCTAACAGAAAAATACATGATATGAAATTTTTATTACTTAGTCATTATGTTTACTTACATTTCCCCTTTTTTATTGCACTGTAATATCTAGTATAATTTTTTATATATAAGAGATTCATACCTTACACCATGTAGTAAAATGATCCCTATTAGATAATATTTACCCAAAAATTATAAATATTATATATAATTTATAAATTTAAAATCCTTTTTATCACATAATTTATTTTTAACACTAGAGAATTAAAAATTAAAATCCTCATTTTAACCTTAATCACGGTAACTATTTTTTGAATTTTCATCCTTCATTATAACCAGAAATAAATTCTAATTTATTATATTATATTTATTATTCTTATTAATTTTTTTTTAAAATCTTATATAATTAAATCCAATTAATTTGTAGTATTTAAATTAATATTAATCCCAAAAATGCGAAGGAAACGAAATTATCTGATGAAATTTTTCCATAAGTATATATTATATTATCATAAAAATTAATTATTAATTTTATAAAAATGGAATTAACCAGATTAATAAATATATAATTTATTACTTTTTAATTTTCAAAAAAATTTTAAAATATAATTTAGTTTCGTATTTTTTAAAATAATATATTTTTTTATTAAAATAAATATTATTTATATTCATTGGAATAGTAAATCTTTTTGGGAGAAATATTTAAAATTCACTCAATGATAATGTATACGTTTATACTTAAAAAGTGATGTTAATTTTTCGAAATACAATTTATAAATGTTGAAAATTTATATATATTATTATTTCACCAAATAAAATGGATATCATTTTTTTAGAGAAATATATACTTAAATTATATATTAAACATTAACAAAAATCATGTTATTATTTAGTAATATATTGTAATTATACAAAAAATTATAAATAATTTTAAGGATTCTTTAATTTTTATTCATACCTCCATGATTAAAATTAGTTTTATAAGATTCTTGTTTAAAATACTAATATTAATATAATATTGTAGTTTATTAAATCTTCTTGTTGTTTATTACTCAAGATATGGAAAAAATTAAATTTTCATGATAAAAAATTTATAAATTCGTGTGGTGTTACAATATGGGTGTTCTGGAATAAAACCCCTATGATGTAAAGAGTTGACTCTATGGAATTAAAATGGTCATGTCACATTATTTATAGCATAAAGGGATATTATGTGGTGTGAGGTTTCTTATACATCCCTTCGGTGATCATATACCTTTTTCTATGAACATGTGTTTATTATTCCTTATTGACCCCATTATAAACTCATAATAATAAAATAAAATCCACCATAAACCCCTTCTTATATTTGAAAACGATTCTCCAAATTCAAATTGCATGGAAAAAATTATTTTAATAAAGATATTATATTAATAATTGAAGACTGAAGTCATCATAATCCTCTCAAACCGACACATGGTAGGGAGAGGCCTCTACAATTTGGTCTATGTGTCCATAGTGGATCATCCCTAAACTACCTTCCATCTGGAAGGGTTATATGAAACCTCACTCCCACAACACCCCAATTGAACTGTGAGCTCTAATGCAGCTTGGGCTTCGCAAATAACGTGTATCCACTAATACTATGGCATAATATTTATCTTTTTTTGAATAATTATTTCCAAAACAACAATAAGACCCCAAAAATCTCTCTGAACACATTTATTTTAAAAAAATATAAACAATTATTTAAAAAGACTTTTATCAATGAATAAAAAATTTTGGAATTTAATGTAACTCTCATGTTCTTGTTTTAAAGATGGAGTAATTGTTATTTCCATTGTCTTGAACATAATATAATTTCATAAATGATTACACATCCTAAAAATACTATTTTATAAATTTATTTATTTTCATAAATAATAAAGAGAAATCAAAATAATACTATCTAGTTCCCACATACAAGGATGGTCTATTGATTGTACAACAAAAATGTATCCTTGTAATTGAATGTAATAAACTAGTTGTTCATTGGATTTTTTTTATCAATTGTCATTATTATTGTTGTCCAACAACCCTTACAAGGATGAGGAGTAGTACACTACCTCCCAAGGGTCATTCCCTAACCGATATCCATATAATAATTACACATATATGGAATTAAAATTATTAGTAAATCCAAGATAATAACAACATCACAATCATTAATAATAAAAAATGAGTAGAGTAGAGATCATTGATCTCTACATCACTACCCTTAATTAAATTTTTGTTTTTAATACAAAAATGATAACATAAATTAGTTCAATTATGTTCTTTAATAACTATTAACTAAATCACATATTAAATCTTTCCAATTGAATGATATTAAATGAGTGAAAATTATTTCTTCCAACTTTTCCTTCTAGCACAGATATAGATATTCCCAATAAGTAATAATTTTTATTCCATTTTTATAGAAAATTTCATATCTATAACCATTGTATAATATAAAATTTTAATTTAGTATTTATATTATTATTAACTTGTTGATGAATGGGAAATTTATCCATCATTCTTCATTAAATTTCATTAAATTTCATCAGGCCCCATGTCATCACTAAAATTATTCTGATACTACACTTATGTCATGAAATATTATAATTAAAAGATTTATTTTTGAATAAATATGATGAAACAAATTATGGAAACATTATATATATATATTAAATCCATGAAAACTAATATCCATGTATTCTTTATTTCACTAAATATATCTTAGTCAAATATATATAAAAAAAATAATAATAAATAGTAAATAAATCATCTACCACCACATCAAATATATATTGTGGTCAGTGTTAAATGATATTACATGATAAATAATATCCATATATACACTATATACATATTACATGAATTATTATACAAAATTAGTTGAATCTCATTCTATGATAACAACTTGGATAATAATCCATGAATTCTAATAAATTTCTATAAAATTTCGATAATATATTTTCGATGAAAAAATAGGCAAACACACACACACATATATATATGAATATATTTGTAATAAAAATCTGATATGATCCTACAAAAATATATTTGACACCCTAATAATATTTCATCATGAAATTCAAAATAAATTTGGACATTGAATTCTGGATTTTTTCTAGAAAATTCCTTATTGTGTCCTGACCATCCACATCACATCATAATTATATACATTACATAATTACCCACATATATGATTCTACAAAACTATACATCATTGAAACATCTTAAAATCCCTTATAATTACCTAAAATTTATTACAATATTTCACTGTATACATATCAGCTTTTTCATAATGATTTTTTTAGAGAATATGTTGGACCAAATATCAACAATAAAATTTTCTCTTTACTAAAAAAATTCACTTTTATTCACATCATCGTATATTATAACTTCCTATATAATGGAACATACATACCCTTTGTTGTGTGATTTTCCCTTTTATTACTCAGAATTTATTTTTTTTCATTCATTTTTTATAGTCACATGTTGACTTATAATGACCTGAAACCTAGATTCCATAGCGTAATAAAATGACCAACACAATATATCAGTTTAGAAAAAAATAAATAAATAATATAATGGTATCAATGACTTCAAAAATTAATATCATAAAATATAGGATAAAAAATTATTAAACTATTATAGTGTTAAATTATTCTATGTCATGTGGTTAGTAATAATTTTTCCTACCACACCTTGGGTAATACATATAAATAATAGTTTTATTTGTATTTAGGTTTATTACATTTTGGTTGAATACATCATGGTGAAATAACTCCAATAATCACATTACATTGGCCTCATGTGATGAATTGTTTTTGTGTGATAACTATGTTGTAGACATAACTCCATTCTCGTTTTCAAACTACATAATTAAATTGATAATGAATTGATAACAAAATTTTTATTGTTCAATAAAACAATCGATAAGCTCAAAATCATTAAAATTATATTTAATTTTAAATTAACTGAATGCATAAACCCCATAATTTTATCTAAAAACCAAATAGTAGTTAAAAAAAATAATCCACTATAATTAATTATTAATTAGATACTATAAAATTTCAAGGATAAATCAAATGGATATGAATATGATCCATTAAATATATTGTTTCTATAATGGAAATAAAAAATTACATTTATTCACGGTATTTAAAATACATAATAAGTGACTGGGTTGTAGTTAGTGGGGTATAATGGATAAAAAATCAACATATGAGATTTAATGAAACAATTTCATGTTACTGATCTACGGGTCTTCTAGTCACACCCAAATGTATTAGTTGATTTGAAAAAAATAAATATTAGAAAAGGTTATGAATTTTAGGAGTAAAAATCTATCCATTGAAAATAAACATGGTGATCCACTCTACTATAATTAATCAATTATATCCTATTATTATGAGATGTTATCATAATAGGATTTATAGGTTCTTGTTATAAACTAGAAGTTGTAACTAATCATAATAGACCCTTATAACCACAACTTATTTAATTAGAGATTGAATTTATAATTAAAAAAATAACAATCATAATATAATTGTTAAATATTAAATATTATGAAAATTTGATAAGGTATAATGATAGAAACAAATTAAAATTTAAAGACCTATTTTTCAAATATATTGAAATACATATGTATTATTAATTCAAAACTATTTATATTATTTGGATTCTTATTGTTTCAATATATAGTCAATGAAATAGGTCCATTGTGATCTATGACCATTATATCTTTATAGTTTTTTATTCATGGTACATTTTCATAACCCATATATTGTTGACATATAGAAAATTTATTTTTAATATCACATATTTATTTTAATAAAATAAATCCCCCAGAGTATTAAATTATTTAGTCCTTTCCCTATTTAGTAAAAATATCATGATGTCGATAAATAATTTGTTTATCATCAAATATTAAATTTTTTTCAGTTTTGATTTCTCAAAATTCGATTCTCTACATTAACTATGTTTTTTAACCATGTTAATTCTACATTAAAAGTGAACCAATTTATTCTTTCATATGATATAACATAGTGTAATAGAAATCACGAAAACATGATTAGTCATCGATATTTGTGATTTATTTGTCTTATATGTTTAATAAAAAATTCTATTGAATATATATATATATATAGAAAAAAACTTTTCAAATAAAGAGGTGAAAATATAATTATAGGGAACACACACACACACACATATATATATATTCATTTATTAATAAATACAAATAATCCATAGTTTGTGATCAAATTATAATCCAAAAGTATCCAAAATATTTATAGTCAAACAACCTAATAAATTTAATATCATGTTATAGAGTAAAATAGAAAAAAAATTAAACACAACATTTTTATTATTGTATTTATATATGTTCATTAGAATATTATTGTTCCATATGTACACTTCTCTTATACTTTTATGATATGTCAAATACTAAAAATATATGAAACATTGTAACATGTAAAATAAATTTTATTTTGGATTATGAAATTAATGGTAGAAAATAGAGTTTATATTATTCTAATAATAATGATAAAATACAAAGAAAATGTTTTATATTATAAATTTTCCATCATTACCTTTTTATCCTATATATAATTTTTTATTTAGTATATAATTTGATCTATTTTAGATATTACTTAATTATCTTTTATACTCCATTTCATTGTATAATTAATCTGATTAATTAATTATTTTTTAAAATTTACTATAATACATTCTATAATATTAGTAGGTCTTATAGAAATAAGGAGTCTTAGAATTTAATTCACATGATTCGTCATATGTTTTACCATAGGATGGAAATTTATTATCATAATAAAATCTAATATACTCATTGTAGTTTATATTCATTATCCAAAACATTATGACGATGAGCATAAAATAAAAAGAAATAAGTTATAGAAGCTTTAGTTTATTTATATTATTTATTCCTAATATACATTCTAAACATCTATTCACCACGTAAATATACAATAATTATTTATATTTAATGTATAGGAAATATATTTTGAAGTTGTTTTTTTAACATGGTAAAATCTATGATGAAATAGGAATTCTAACATCAATAAAACACTAATACCCAAATGTTATTGAGATGAGAAAACAAAAATATTTTAAGTTAAAATTGATATGTTGAGAAATATTCAACTCATTAATCCTTATAAAGAGAAAACTTTTATTTTTCCTATAAATTATCAATACTATTTTGGGATTATTGTATAGTGATTTATAATTTCTTACATATTTTTAAAAAATTGTGTTATCAGAGTGTGGCTCAGAGGTTAGAGTGGATGAAAAATACTATTACAATTTCCATATCATGTCCTTATAGAGGAATTTTCTAATATAGATTTTAATCCTTCATAAATATAAAACGTATCATCTCTCTAATATATGTTAACATGTTTTGTTTGTTTGATAGCTCTAATAAATTTCTCACAGAGTATCAACAATATCTTATTAACTAAATAAAGAAATAGAATTTGATTATAATGATTACTATGGTTCTTTATTAAATAATAATAAAATTTTCTGGATCTAATAATATTTAATTTCAATTAATTTCATATCCCATGAATTATATGTTCTACAACTACATTTCATTCTCATTATATTTGGAAGATAATTTCTAGATTTTCATAGTCATTATAACAGAATTCAAAAATGAATTTCATGCTCTTCTATTCTCTATGAACATATTAGTATATCATTAATTAATACAAACCCAAAATGATACAAATTCCCTCTAAAAAATATTTAATTATATAAATGAAGGTAACATGGGAAATCATAAGTAAAAATGGAATCATATGAAATTCAGTGTTCTTATAGATTGAATAAAAAGTGGTCTTGAAAATATCCCACCATTTATCGCATAAATATTGACATCCAGATCGAAGTTTATTTTTTTTGGATTACTAAGTTCCTATTAGTTAGTAAAAAATATCATTGATAAAAGGTTATGGATTATTGTTCTTGATTGTGATTTTATTAAGCTAAATATGATTAATGAAAATAAACATCACCCAACATTTTTTGGACAAATATGGAAACTGCAACCCATAATGAAGCACTAGATCATATAAAACCCCTATAAAATTCACTTACAATTGACAACTTAATTCCTCTATTTCAATATGAGAAAATATATTTATAATCATTGAGAAATTAGTATGTACATGTATAATTTATATTGAAATATTAATATCACACAATAGGGGAAAACATGACAGTTCATCTAAAATTATACAAGTATTTTCCCATAAAAAAGGAATTTCATAAATTTTAACATCAACCCATACCATTTCTGAGTCATGGTTGTATATTAAAACCTATATTATAGAATTTAATTCTTTTTATTGGTTATATTTATCATTTAAGTGAAAAATGATGAAAGGATGATTTTTTTCTATTAAATGATATCTCCTCATCATAATAGATGATATGCTCACTATGTAGATAGAGTGAATAAGTGGATAATATTCAAGAAAACACTAGAATGTTAATTAATAGAAGATTCATAGGGAGTATCTTACAACATATCTTTATCAAACACAATTTTTATTCCATCAATACAAAAATTTGGCCTATGGGAGCTTCCCTAGGGAATTCAATATTCAATATTTATATATGGATCGTCATTTATATAATACATTCATGATATAAATGAATGGGAAGAAAATGATTGAACTGATGAATTAATAGTAATAGAGTGAAAAATAAATTTAATATTCACTATATAATTATTTTTGATCCTCGTAAATATTAGTGACAACATATACATTCACTTTTTATCTATCATTAGTATATTAGTGGGGGTTATTCGCATCAGGTTTCGTGGGGTTTGGGAAATGAATCACATGACAATTAAATACCATACATTTGAATCACTTTTGTATGTTTGGAAAAATAGTAGGGTATATCCCCTCATATTTTAATTAATATTTTAATTTAATTTATTTTTGATGTTATGAGATTAGTGTCCTACAATACCAAACATTAAATATGTCCATGACTTGTTACACTATGAAATTTTGAAATATTATTATCATATTCGATATCTTATTTGACATGAAACAAAAAGTATTAAAGATAATATTACATCCTGATAAATTATAAAAATATTTAACTATTTTAAGTAAAATTAATCTATGATATATATTACAATGAACAAAACACTATGTTAGTTTGTGTTACATGCAACATCAACTTTTTTGATAGCTTCTGTTGCATGCAAGACTGAGTTTTAATGAATAATATAAGAATTATTAATTAAAATGATAATTATTTCATATACATAAATTTTTTTATAAAATAGTATTTAATATATTATTAAAATATATGGTTGAATTCATTGGTTTTTAATTAATTTTGAATATAAAAACCAATTTAATATAAAAGGAAATGAAAAAAACAATTTCTATTTTCCAAATTAAGATAGATTAAATAATATTAGTGTAAGTTATTAATGATATATATATATATGATATATTTTCAATATTTTATTTATAATAATCCAATATATTATTTAGGCATAAGATAATAAAAAATCTAATTTTATGAAAAAATTATGTAATTTTCTTAAGGAAATTTTGCAGACTTTTAATGGAAAACTTGTTTTAAAACTAGATTTTGAAAATATTTTAAAATAGTATTTTGGAAAATGAAATTCAGTTTTTAAATATGAAAATAAAAAAAAATTTAAGATAATGATTAGTTATTTTTCGTAGAGGATTCATTTTTTGATGAATAATGAAAAATTATAAATTTTAGTTGATAGCTAAATTTTCATCAAAAAAATTTATGTTGTTAAATTATGTTTTCCATTGTTGTTAAAGTTAAAATTGTTTAATTATAAATCTATTAATTCAAATTATTACATTATAATAATTTTTATCTTTAATATACATATATAAAACTTGTAAATGTTCAAACATTTTCACTTAAAATACCCACTTTTTGATTCGGTATACGAGATTAAATTTAAATTAAAAATTTCCACACCCATGAATTGAATTTTTAAAAATTGATTAAATATTTAAAATAAGAGTAATATATAATGTATCATAATTTCAACATAATATTGTACAAAATTTACGAGTTAAAATAGCTAAAAGTAATTACAACGAATAAGAGAAAAACAAGTTTACCATGGGACTAAACATTGAACTCAATTGTAAAATGAACTATAAACATTAAGAAAACCCATTTATTAGAAATATTTAGACTTTAAACCTTATTTTATCAATATTTATCCATTTTGGTTCAACATTTTCTGAAAAAAAATGTGGGATCACTCAATACTTTTCAAAAATTACATCTTTGCCACTCACCCCAATAATAAAAGGCCAAACACTATCCTCTTCACTTCACACCATCAAACCAATTTTTATCGTAAATTAAATTATAAAATATATTCCCAAAATCACTCACATAATCCTCATAAAATATATGAGGAATAATTTCAATATTGTAATAATTTATTGTAGACCAAAGGAAGATACCTGAAGAAGAGGTAACGTTCTTCTAAAAGAATTTTTATTTTATTTTTTTTCTGAACCAACTTAAATTATTATGATACGATGATTATATAATAAAATAATTATATTATATATACTCGAATGTTTTTATGATATTTTTATGTCTTATAACCTCATATACATCCATAAAATGGGTTACAAAATCATGGTTTTTGTGTACGGTGGACTACCGCCTCACGAATCGATGCCATTCATTTATCCATTACCGCATTTCTTCATTTAAAATAATTGTCGATTTATAGTTTATATATTATATATATTATTTTTATGATTTTATTAATCTCATTTAATTATTTTATCACCTATAACATCATCCTTTCAATTTTGTGGGAATACGATAACATCGCTCGTGTCTACAGCAGACTACCACCTCACGTAGTGATGTGATTAATTCATACGTTACAAGGAATGTATTAAGTATGGGTTTAGTAAACATATATGATATATATGATTTAAAAATTATACTTAAATTATAATATATATATCATTTACTTCTATCAATATTATAGAAAAATGGAATCATGGTTCCTGCTTACGTACAACCAACCGTTTATATGAACTATGTATTTCATTTATTATCACCAAATTTTATGGATTACTCTAAATTAATATGTACTTAATATATATGATATTTACATATTTTTTACATTATTTTTATTTTTAAATAACTATCTATGTATGAGAAATAAAAAATAACAAGTAAAAACATACTAAAAAAATATTATTAAAACAATAAATAGTGAAAATTGAGAAAGATTATTAACAAATAGTGGATCAGATGTAATAAAGGATAATAAATGATATTATTAAATTAATATGGTTCCTGTATAAGTTAATAACATTCTAAAACTATTATATAGGATTATAAAGTTTTTTAATCTAGACAGAAGTGCAAGGTAAGTGACTTTGTCTCAGTTTACATTCTATTGAGACTAACTTGATATTATGCACCAATTAAATTTTAAATGGTGTATATAAATCCCATTGATCATTTAATGTATGATTAATAAATTATAGTATTTTATTATCCAATTTTAATTATTTCATGTGTTGGATTTTGAATTTTAAATTACACAGTGGTAAAAGTTATTATAAAATATCACTTTCTTTTGTGATTGTTAATAGTCATTTAAAAGAATCACTTCCTTATAAAAAAATTTCATTTGAAATTTAAAATAATTTAAATTTAACTATTATTTTATTATGGATATTAGTATTACTAAATATTATAATACTTTTAGATATGGTAAATACTTTGAATGTTTTTTCATATCTAAGGACATGATAAATATTTATTCTTTACTCGATACAGATATTTGATGATAAGTCACATTATTAAATAAATTATTTGATAAATGAAGAATTATTTGGACCTATATAAATTTTTGGGACCCAGTTAATGATATCCCTTCAATGGATCGGTATTCTCATGATAAGAAATAGTTGGAAAAAATATGGGATTCTAATATGGAGTTTTAAACAATATTGAAAATATATCTTAATAGTAATGTTATCTTCTCCTAAGAAACATGGTGTACAATAATTAAGAATTAAATTATTTAAAAATTCAGTTATTATTAATCATGATATATTCACTATGAAAAAATATATGGATGTGTTTTATTTTAATGATATTGATGTTGTGTAATGTCTTTTAGTTATTTACATTTACATATTGATTATAAATTATCCATCTATTTAAATTGAATTTGTGTTCCATGATTTACCTTTCTGTTTTTATTTTTCATTATTAATCAATTAAAATGGAATGTCTTTTCAATAATTTACATTTCAATATTTAGGATCATATATCTAGATATTTAAATGCATGGTGTTTTTAGTTATTTACCTTCATATATTGTAAATTTGTTATTTACTCTAGATTGCATTTACTATATTTTACCCTTACGTAGAAATTGTACTCTCCCATATTTTTTTCCTTTTCCTAGTATTACATGAAATTTAATTTGACTCATATGTATGGATATTTATATGGAATTTTTTTCCTAAAAAAATAATTTATTTTTTGTATTAAAATGTAATGTAATACCCATGCATGTATCTAGTTTGACAAGACTACTAAAATGATCAGACCTTTGGGATATTTTTTCCTATACATTATTCAAATATAATGGTAGTAGGAAGCTGCATTAGGACTCTATTTCTTGGTCGATATAGCTGGTATTAAATTAGGATTAGTAGAATCCTTAGGAACAGGATTTAAAAATTCATAAATTAGGATCAAAACCCTACAATAGAATTTGAGGATACGAATCGAAGAACATCCTAATGTTTTGGTAAAATAGATATTAAGTGGGTATTTTTAGATATAAATCCATATATAGATAGTACAAGTCGGTGTGGTTCTAGAATAGTTGTACCTAGGGGTAATGACTCAGAGAAGGGTATGTCCACCTTGACTCGAGCATAACATGCTATAAACAATGTGCCTTACTATGAACCTAGTTTTATAATCGAGGGGGATATTCATAAGATAATACATAATTTATTTAAAAACCATTATAATAGATTTAAATTTAAATATATCCCAATAAAACAATGTTAATTATTATGAGATTTTTATATGTTAATTATTTCACTATTTTTGGGATTTCACATTATGTTTTATAATGATACAGTCTAATATACTATACGAAATCATTTAGAAATGGAACCCACCTGATGATTTTGGAACCATGTCAAGGCATGAAATTAAAAGGGTACGAATGATAATTTATATGATTGTTTTCATACAATATTTTGATGGGAGGTAGTATCCCAACATTTCTCATTATATGAGGATATAATATCAAGCTTAAAAAAATAATTGAAAGAACTATTCCAGGCTTCAGTATTTAATGGGAAAAAATAGAAGAGGAATATGACATAGAAAATGATGGATAAGGGGAAGAATGAAAATAAAGATTATCCTACATGTGATAATTTTGGAAAGAAACAACATGTTATATGATCAAGAGAAAAATGAGTTTTATACATTTGTAGAGAAAAAGGCCACCATGCTAATGATTTCAAGGGAACAAAATAAATTTCCAATGTTTAATGCTTAAACTTTGTTGATATGCGGCACTAAAAAGATTAATTGGCCATGTATCAATGGAATATACCATGAATGAAGCTAGTGGATCATGGACAAGCATATGCTATTAATACAGTGAAGAGGAATGGTTAATTTTCTTATGTCTGGACCCTTGAATTAGGTCTATTTTGTCTATAATCAGTGATATCGTATTTATAATAGTTATGAAATGTATAATGATTGTACTCTAGTATTGTTTCATTATGCATTTCAAGGCATATGTTGAATAATAAAAAGAAAAGTGATTTAATGGAATGCTACTCTTTTTTAAAAGCACTTATTTGGGGGAAGTAAAACCTTAATACATTCTTGATATGGAGATAATGTTTTTTGTGTAAAGAGATAATTGATATGAATAATTGTAAATTGGATACTACTAACTACCTAGTGATAGATTAATGAATTATTTAAAAATTTCTTAAGCTATCATTTATGATGTTTATATAATTTCATGATCTAATAAATATGTCCAATTATATATGTTATTCATATGTAATAACAAAGGATTCATGTTTTCAATAAGGTTTTATGGTAATTCATCTTATTAAAATATTTCAAGAGAAAAAATGACGAGTTTATTCACATGATTGGTTTGAGAAAATTTAAATATACCTTATTATGTTTTGATTATTCATAAGTTCATTTTTAAAAAATTACAACCTTCTCATATTTTGGATCTTGATATTTTCTATGGTTCATAAGGTTAACCATTTATGAAATTGGTTAAGATGATCTTTTGAGATGGTTTTAGAGATTCATATATTACCTAACATTATGATGAACCATGTGCTAAAATTTGAATTTGAAATATTTTAAGGAAATAAAGATAATATATTTATTATGAAATAGAAAATAATCATGTATATATATTTCTTTAGATTGTGATATAATTAGAAAACTCTTGGAAAATGTTCTTGAAACATAATATTTTTCTTATTATCATCAATTTTTATATTATCAATGAAATTTGTCACACATATGGTTTATGTTTTTGTTTTAATTAACATTATCATGAACATATTATACATCTCTCTACCTTGGTATTTGAGTGTTATTTTTTTATTCAATGTTAGTGTATTCATTTCCTACCCATGTTCTCTTAACTGGAAACCTAGTTACGTGATTATTCCTCATGAATTTTGTACTTACATTGATCAATTATTAAGAGTACATTTTATAAACAAGTTTTCTATATGGGATTTCCCATTTTTTAATTTTTTAATATAACCCACAATATTAATGATATTTAGTTTTAATTATGAGGACACAATTTACTTAATGCAGGGAGAATGTAACACTTAGAAATTTTAAAATATGAATATCATATTCGATAGTGCTTATGAAAAACAACAACAAGAATATAATAGAATAAAAAATCACTATAAATTATAATATATTAACTATTTTAAATAAATTTCATCCATGATATAGCATGTAATTAATGAAACACTTAGTTAGCTTATGTTAACCCCAACAATGACTTTTTTCAATAACTTGTATTACACATAAGACAAAAAATTTTCTAATAATATCAATATTATGATTTAAATTGATAATCACCTCCCATATTTCATATATTAGGTTATTAATAGAAATAAATAAATTTTGAAAATATATGTTTTAATTCATTGGTTACAAATTAATTATGAATATAAAATTTGGATTAATACAAATAAATTATTTTTATAAAAAAACCATTTGTATGCACAAAATTTATTCTAACATAATTCCCATTAGTGTGTGATGATAATGAAAATTATATATTATATATTCAGTAAATTTTTCTGAAATTAATCCAATATATTTTATAGTCATATGATAATAATGGAATTCCAATTTTACATATAAAAACTTGTTTTTTTCTAAAACCAGTTTCACCGTGTTTTAATGGATAACATATTTTAAACAAAATTTTAACACATAAATAAATTATATTTGAAAAAAATATTACATTTTAAATTAGAATTTAATATTTATCTTATGGCGATTTTTTGGTAATTCTATGAGAAGTTTAATTTTTTGATGAATAGTTTATAATAGAAAAGTTTAATTCCAAATTGACTTTTTGTCGAAGTATTTTATATTGATAAGTTATATTGTAAAATTTTTAAGTAAAAATATATCATATATAAATATATTAATAACATTTATTTCATTATATTCGTATTTAAATTGAATATTTATATAAAAACATAGTAAAATTTTAAAGATTTTATCTTTTAAAACCTTCATTCTAGTTTTCTTCTCCAAGATTAATTATAAATTTATTTTATACACTTCTATTAATTGAATTAATAAAAATGGATTTTATATTTGGAATTGGAATTAATTAATGGTTTTATATTTCAACATAATTATTCACTAAAGTGATTTATGGAAACAGTTAAGATTAATTACATCGGTTAAGGAAAAACTGAGTTTACCAATGGATTAATCATTAATCTTAAGAGAACAAATGACTTCAAAACCTTGAAAACCCGTATTTTTGAAATTATTTTGATCTTATTCATTACAATATCAATATTGGTACATAATTTTACCCATATTAAAGGAATAAAATGCAGAAGCAATCAATACTTATAAAAAATTATAATAGTGCCACTAACCACAATTTTAAAAGGCGGCTCATCTCCACATCCCACCATCATATGAATTTATATCTGCCAATAAATTCTAAATTAACATGAAAAAATATTCTTCTATTATACAATAAGAGTTATTTAAGGAATAAATCCAATATTGGAATGATTTATTTTCATAAAAAAGATGATACCTGAAGAAGACGTAATTTTATTCAAAAAGGTTTTTTTCTTTTATTACACTCCATATCCTTGAATTATTATTATAACCAAATTACATAATAAAATAAGTATATTAAATATTAATATGTGTTTTATACTAATTTGATTTATATAAAAAATCAAAAAATACATTTAAATGGGTTACAAAATCATTTTTCTTATTTAAGGTGGACTATCAGCTTACAAAACCGTTTTGTCCTTTTTTTTCTATTAACACCATTCATAGATGGAAATAACGGTGAATTTATAGTTTTTATAATATATATATGAAAAATAAGATGTTTTTATACTTATATAATTATTATATTACACATAAAATAATTGTTTCCATTTTGTGGGAATACGATAATGCCATTCTTCTATACAACAGACATTGCAAAGTAATGTGATTCATTCATCCTTTACATAGAATGTACTGAGGATGGGTCTAATAAAAATATTTAATATATATAAAATAAAAGGTAATTAAATTATAATATATATATATATATAATTTAATTTTTTTTCTTTCAATACAACAATAAAATTAAAAAAAATGTTCCTGTGTTAGTATATCCTACAATCTCTAGGAACATTGTATTTCATTTCATATAACCAAATTTAATAAATTAATTTAAGTAAATATATACTACTTAAATATGATATTTAAATCATAGTTCTAAATTTTTGATAAGATTAAATCATGATCAATATAATAGGAACAATAAATAAATATCGAGACATAGTCGAAGAACAAAACACTTAACACCAGAAACAACAAAAATAATGAAAGAGTAATAAAAAATGTGATAATAAGTTATAAAAGGATCATATGTGACATTATAAATATTATTATGGTTATGTAATTATTTAGTAACATTAATAAAACCATTATATATTATTATAAATATATTTCAACCATAATAAGCGTAACTTAAGGGATTTTTTCTCAATAGACAATCTATTGAGGATTTTTTATTATAATGCAAAATTTCACGTTTATGTGGTGTATATAGTTCCCATTTGACATGAAATATCATTATTCATACATTATAGTATTTTATGTTCCAATATAAATTATTTCATCTAAGGGTTGTTGACTTTAATATTTCCATGTTGTAAACCTTGTTGTAAAATCTCACTTTATTTTTTTATTGTTAACATTAGTTTGATAAAATCACATCATATTAATTATTTAACATTATAAATTTAATTTTTCATAAAAATACATATTATTTTATAATGGATATGTTAATTTCCGAATATGTATAATTTTTTTAAAATGGATTATTCTTTGAATTTCATTCGTATATCAAGATAAATGTTAACAAATCATTATTATTTAATATATAAAAATATTTGATTATTGTGAAAATTATTAAATAAATCATTCAATATAAGAGTATTGAATTGGTACTACATAAATTGTAGGGGCCTGGTTAATAATATCTAATCTATGCATTAATAGTGTCATGAGACAAATCAATTGGCCAAAAAAATTATTGGTTTACCCTATAATTGAAAACCATCTAAAGAATATATATTGATGGTAAAGGGGTAATATTCCTAGGAAATATGAAGTAAAATTATTAATAATTTCAGGTATTCTGAATATAGTTATTATAATCCAAGAGGTTATTAATATGAAAAAATATATGGATTCATTTCATTGTCGTCTAATTGTTTAAATGCATTTCATGTTCAGTTATTTACCTTTTCTTATTGATTATCCCTTATAGATAAATTTAAATGGAATTATTGTTTAGTTATTTATATTTCCATATTAAATATGTCTAATATAGATATTTAAAGGGAATGTGTTTTTAGTTATTTATATTTAAATTTTTATTATAACTTATCCATATATTTAAATGGAATGTTTGTTCATTTATTTAACTTGAATTAATGACTATTTATTATTCATTCATGTTTCCTTCCATTGTATTTAACACTAAAAAAAATTATATCACCTTAATTTTGTATAATTACTCTAGGATTCCATAAAATTTATTATGATATATATATAGTGATATTCGAGTTGGAATAAATTTATTCTAGAAATAAAATTATGTTTTATTTTTGTATTCAAATGTAATGCATGATTCATGTATATATATTATTTACCAACACTAAAAAACCAATCATTCCTATAGGATTATTTACCTTGATCCTTCTTTCAATTTAATTCTATCAGGTACTAACTCGGTATTCTAGGGTTGGGGATGATACAAAATCCCTAGATTAATTAACATGGGTGTTTCGTCACTTATTTATTTTGTGTAAGTAGTCCACCATTCTTCCACAATGTGTCTTATCATCTGATAATTCATGATAGAGTACATTACATTTATTTTACAAAAATAATGAGATATTATCACATCAATATCTAATTTAAGATCACATCATAGCTAAAATATTCTCTTATATCTAACCCTCTTAATATAAAATAATTTCATCTAGTTAATATAAGATTGATGTTTAATTCAACTTCAGAGATGATGAAATATAATTTCTATGCTTTTTTTAAAAAATTATGTAATATTTCCCAAAAGGTTCAATCTCCTTTTTTCACCTCCATAAATTAGTACTTCCCATTAATGTTAAGAGTTCAAAGAAAATACATAGTGAAAATATTCTATAGAACTCTTCCAAGTATATATTTTACACTTTATATTATTCCATTATATTGAAAATGGATTTCCCCCATTGCACAACCTATCCATTTAAATGATGAATGGTAAAAGAAAACTTCTCATATATCTACCCCAAGAGAATATAAAATAACATTTCATCCATATTAGTCAAATAATCAGAAAATAGTGTGTTTAAATACCCACTAAAATTGGGTGGATGTTGCCTCAGTAATGAATTAATAAAAAGTTACGCCTTCCATGGTGATTTGTGAGCTCACAACGATTTCATTATTGTTCATAATGAGAAAATTGAGTGATAATTCAATAATTGATATATATATATATATATATATATATGACCCAACCACATTATGTTGCTTATTAGGAAAAACATTACATTATCCATTGAGATCCATGTTATCTTCATTATATATATTTCATGCTACTACCTAATGTAGGGTAAATTATAAACGAGTATACATAAAATAATAATTGTAAATACAATGCAATAGTAAATGTATTTGGTGTTTTTAAAAACATTCAGACATATTTTATAATATAGATCTAGTGGATTTAATCTATGTTATCAATGTATATTTTTCTATCTATGATATATATATATATATATATTCAAATTCTTCATAGTATTTCATAATGAGAGTTTTAATTAGACACATCATATACCCCATGTGTTTCAAGACAGGTGTGAAGATTGACCACTTTTCACATATCGGGTGATGATTGATTTGAAACAAAATAGTCTCATTTCAGGTTTATAACCCATAGGAACATATATTTAAGAGCATACATCCTCATGTATAATCACATAAATTATTTTTTCTAGGAAAATAACACAATATATACTTTATAAAAATTGCAACATGTTATCCTACACATAGAATTATCCCATTTACTTATCAAATATATTATAACTAATGTTCTCTAAACAAATCCACAAAATAACTACTCAAATTTATAATTCCAACTAAAATGATAAAATGAATACAAAACATAAATAATAAATTAATTTCATGTTTTATTTAATAACTATCACAAATTGTAAGACAACCCATGGAACAAAAGGATTTGTTTCTTAGAGAGTAGCTATATAAACTTGTTATTTAATAATACTTTAAAACCTTATTCCATAATCATAATCCTCAAGACCAATTTTCATGACATATCACATTATAAAAACTTCTTTATAACATTGGGAATGGAAAAATAAGAATGTTGGGATCTTATATTATTATAAAGTAAATACATATCATAATAAATCATATCAGAACCATGTTGGGGTATAAGATAAAGGGGTAAATGTCTTCATAAAACTATCATCAGACTATAGATAATAATCATAAAATATGGTATAGTAACATACTATCAAAAAATTATCATTTAGAAATAATACCAATAATTCTTAGTCAGAAGTAACGCCTCTGACCATTTATTAAGAAGAAGTAAAAAGTACAGATAAGAGGTGGGCGGGATCAAACAAGAAGTACTGTCCTCATCCACCTAACAACATGCCTATTAATAAAATTAGGATTGTGGATCAACCATAATCATAAGAAGTCCATTATGGGGAAACACATTGTTCCCATGTATATGTGAAAAAAATCTCTATTTAAATGTTTGGAAATGTCATAAAACACATTATTCCCACACCTATGTCACTAAGACTACCTATTCCATAGATGAATAGTTAAAGAGTTATTAACCCATATAAATTAATTAGTGGGTGATATAGGAATTCAATAAGCATCATCCTCACATATATTTTTCACTTAAAATAAATCATCATCATCATCTATTAGTGAACCCCTTAATAAATAATGGGATTCAAAAAAATCTGTAATACATAACATAACATTATGTAAGAGATCATAGTAAGTAAAAAATCATTTTCCCAAAAGATAAATATCATAACAAAATAATGAGGGTGATCAATAAATCACTTCATTATATATAATACATTGATGTAAAATATAAGAGGAATTACAAAAGTTAGCAAAATAAAATAACAAATTTTTTTATAAAATATGGTGGAAAATTAATATAAATTTACCAAAATGATAAATAAAAATTCATTTTAAAATATTATGAAAAATATTTCCATATAATGTACCCTGTAGTAGAAAAAAATAAAATCATGCTAACAAATAAGAGTTTTAAATAATGAAATGAAAATTCTTATTATGCTTCTCATAATGTTTTTAATAAAAAACTGAATTAATGAAATGTTGAATGTAATTAATTTAATAAAATAGGTAAAGGAAAATTTGTAGACCATTAAATATATATATTTTATTTATTTTAAGAAAAACAATTATATTGAAAAAATATGGAAATTGTAGAAATTATTAATTGGTAAGAATGAGTCATTTTCATACAAATGCTTTAATTCTCGTAGAAAATAATTAATCAATGAAGTGTTTTTTTGATAATGAAAATTAATTTTTATAGATAAAAAGAGATTATAATCAATAAAATAGTTTATTAAAAGTATTTTTGGAGGATTAAAATCTATAATAAATTATGAAATACTATTAATCAGTGAATTAGAAATTTAGTTGATATGAAATTAACTAGGACATTATATATGTCTATAAAAATTTATAAAATTCATTTGTATTTATTTCTTATATGATATTAATTAGTAAATATATATTTTCAATATCTGTTGAGACTTATCTTGAATTGTTTTAATTATTTTCATAACTTAAGTATTTTTCCTCATTCTTCTCCCACTATTCATCATTCCCAGATCATAAATGGTTCTAAAAATTATTTTATAGCCATTTATAATATTAAAATTTCATTTCATTGGGTTTTTTATGATTCTAATGAACAAAATTAATGAAAAACATGTTTAGAATATTTTTAACAAAAAAAATTAGTATACAAATTATAGATTTTAATATAAATTTTACCATTACCAAAAAATAATTATTTAATTATATATATAATATGTTATTAGTAATTATATTCTCATAATGTTCCATTATATTAGTCTATATCATTTGCTAAATAATGTGGTTAGACTGACCAACACATCAATATACAATAATAATTGTGTGATTATGATTATGAAACATATTAATTATTGAATAATTATTAAAGAATAATAATTTTATTATTTAGATAATTTTAAGGTGTTTAATTATATTTTATAGAGATAAATGTATAATATTGATAAAATTACAAAAACAAGATACTTTACTTCATGGAGTTAGTATTTTTAAAAATGACCGATTTCAATTTCAATTTCTAGAAGAATGGGATGGAAACAATGTGGATTATAATTTTTTTATAATCATATTAATATTAAATATGAATCATTTACTCTTAAATAAAACCAATATAATTTTTTTTATGATTTAATGTGGTGATTTTTTTGTAATGATTGTTTCATAGAGGGTGTATTCCGCAAAACAAACAAATGAATGTTTCATTTTTCCTTATAGAAAATGGAAATATTTTTAATATTTATTAACATTGAATAATATAATTAAGTATAAAATAATAATTATTTTATTTTATAAGGTATTGATAATTCTATGTTGGAATGTAAGAATGAATGAAAAATAAGCTTGGGAAAAAATTAGCCATGTTGATGACTTGGGATTTCCCTCAAAAGGAACCTTTGAAATAGAGTCCTAAAGAAAATATTTTGATACTATAGATTTGAAGAAAATTAATTTCATAATTTAGGAGGTAAGTTTTTTATTTTTTCATATGGAATATAAATTCCTATTGGATTGGGCACCCTAGAACCAAATTCAATGTACTTTATTAAAACTTTTATTCATGGTTTTTGAATATTAATAAACTTTTTATCACATCATGATTGTACTTTTTAGTAACATAGTATGTGATAATTTCATATTAGTAGCTGTCGAACAAAAGAATCAAAGGTTGTTATCTATTATTATGAGAACCTAGAAGTGTTATAACACTATTCAAGAATAAATTTTCAATAACAAGATAATATAATTTAAGGGACCTAAATTATACATGATATAATTGGTGGATACTCGTAGGACTTTGAAGCACCATTTTATGGTATACAACATTTGTAATATCATGTATGGATATTATGAGAATGAGACTCGTCAGAAGGAAATCTACATTTACATGTGTCATAGGAAGTTCTTATCTGTGGATGTGTGTATTTTTCCTTAGCCATTAATATTATTATTAATATGGATTATGAGTTATGAACATATATGTAGTGATGAAAACCATGACTAAAGATGTTCATAGTGAGGTAGAATATCTTGGGTGCATCATGAGTAATATCACATTAATTAGTAATGAGATAAATTATTTTTCCCTTATGTTTATTAAACGAAGTTGATATCTCATTTCCTTTTACCAAAATGATATAGCCTAAATAAATCCTTACCTTAGTGTAATATTTGCAAGTTCTATTTTTAATAAGTCAATGAAAGAGACATGAAGCACATATGTTGATGGAACCAACATCCAACCTGTTTGATTTGAGATACCGAGATAAATAGATTTTATGACATTGTATTTTTCCGTGTGAGATGACATGTCATTTTAACATTTATTTCATTTTATATGGGTGACTTGGAATGTTTCTAGATGCTAACCCTAGAATCTATGTTGTTTCAGCTAATGTCACTATGAAAGTGGACTATAGGGTTATACACTAAGTGCATCCAGAATCCCAGTTAAATAATATATTATTATTTAGTACTTCATAGGTTGAATAAATATTATTTACTTCTATGGTTTAATAATTATTCATTTATGCTTGATCATATATAAATATTTTTTATTAGATATAATATCTGTTTATTTATTGGTGAATAATGTAGTGATAGTTATTTAATAAATAAATATATCTTAATCAATGTTAGATAAATATTCTTGAGGAATGGAGGACAGATTTTTATGGTCTTGTGAGAAATAATAATAATGAATATTATTTGATTAAATAATATTTAATTAAAATTCACATATTAAGTTCATGATGAGAAATAATAATATTATTATTATTATTTGACATGGGGATCTTCTAGGATTAAATAAATAATAAGGGAACTTGTGAAGTAAATTTATTTTAACTTTAGATATATAAATACCTAGTTATTTTATTTTCTCATAAGAAAATTTATTTGTGCAAAACAATATTGTAAAATCCTCTCAATCATAGAGAGATACATTATCTATGAACACTCCCAAGAATAGAGAGTAATCCTCCTCCACTGGATCAAATATAATTATTTGGAAGAAATTTTCAAGGAAACCAAGGAGGATGAAAAAAGCACATGGATCATTCATTCTAGAACCCAAAGACTCCCTCAACACTATCTGGAGATTCCAAGAACGCATGATAATCATCGTTAGAGGTAATATACAAATGGTTTCTACAAATAAATGATGGTGCACTGTAGATCTATGATCAAATTCATCAATGAATAAACAATTCCTTGGAGGCAATTCTTAATAAATTACACTGATTGTAAATATTATGTGATGATACTCTTTCATGGTTCAAATGAGGTTACCCATTGTCTTTCTTCTTTTATTCAGTTTATTTTATCATAGTGTTCATCAACATTTAAGTCTTAGATTAATCATCGATTATGGAGAAAATAAATATTTGGCAGCACCTGTTGCACGCTTCCTCTATACCTAAAACCTACACGTGGTATCATAACAGTCACATAATTATTTATAATTATTTATAGATCGTTGGTGATTAATTCATTTGTAATTTAGTTTTTTTATTAATTTA
This sequence comes from Viscum album, assembly GCA_963277665.1. Classification (NCBI taxonomy): domain Eukaryota; kingdom Viridiplantae; phylum Streptophyta; class Magnoliopsida; order Santalales; family Viscaceae; genus Viscum; species Viscum album. Next base: position 1,705,512,453 of record OY728165.1, on the reverse strand, counting down.
TAGTCATTAATTTAATATACATTTTGATATATGCATCTTTTTCCTTAATTTCTCGTATATCTAATCGATACAATTAATTTAATGAATAAAATAAAATTTAGGAACTCATCTAGATGTGCCAAGGTTTATGGATCCAAAACACTAGGATAAATGCTTAAAACTAGAGTTACACACCACATAGTCATTTTTAATGCATTATAATTGATTCAAAAATTAATTGAAGATTCTATTTATTAACTACATCATGTGTTGACCTGAACATAATGGTGCATGTTCACCAAAACTACACATCACTTTGATCATATATACACGTCGGGTAGTCCCTTTGAGTCCTAGATGGACTATGTATTCAATACATGGACTACAATATTGGTGTCCATGTACCATGGAGTCAACATGGAATGTGGACCATTGGACATGTTGTGTACTCTAAGTTATAGGAGGTATGACTCATACACAAAGTCCATTTGCGTATACCTGATATATATGATTGAGAGATATACACACCATGTAGATTGGATCTACACCATTTGTACATATACATGTTATACAATTTTAAAAATTGTTTTTACTATGTAATCCTTATGACATGTACATGAATGTGTTCATAATGATAACACATGTCATGAAATAAGATTAAATATAAATAAATATTTAAATGTTTAAATAATATCTGTGTTATTTTTAAATCTAAAAATCATGTATTATTCATATTATAAAATGTTACACTATGTGTGTTGAAGCATAATATTTGAATCAAAAATATTTATATTCATTTAATCATCAATTATTTACACATCGTAAAAGTAAGTGATAAGTCTTTTATGCCATATGTCACAAGAGTAAAATAGTATATGAGTATAATTCAAGTTGGGTAGAATTAGACAGGTATTCACTATGCTGCCTCCATGGTACAATTTATGTACACATTAAATATTAAATATATTTATTTAATTTGTCTAATATTACAATGGATATGAATCTCACGGAAATTCAGATTAGAATTATGATAAATTAATTGATTAATTACAGATGACAATTAATTGATTTGGGGGTGATTTATCGTAAACAAGAATGATTATGAAATGAATACTAGTTTTATTAAATGATTAATTCATTACATGAATGTGAGTGATAATGATCTAGATCATATATTTATATGTTATTGCTTTCAATTAATTTATTTTAAATTAAATTGTTGTTATGAGTTTCTTCTATCCTCTTATTATATGGGGCCTACATACCCATCGTTTCTTTTATATAAACCCTTTTCCCCTCACCTACTTGTGAGTAAAAGAACATGGAATTAATGGAGATCCCACTCTAGTCTATGTGGTTCATGTCCAGATCTTAGGTGAAACCAATCCTATATATACATTGGTGGATAGGTGGAAAGCCAAAACACGAGCATTAATTGGTTCAAGGTGTTTTTTTCTTTAGGTCATCAATTAGTTTATCAACCACTAGATAAACTAACCATTATTAATGCTCATGATCATAAAAATTTACTATTTTATTTCTATAAATTTCTAGGGTTATTTCATTATGGATGTTTTTTCACATTCACATTTGTAACGAATTAACGAGCATGTAAGATTGAATTGAAATAAACTAGATTATGCATAAATATTATCGAAACATCGTTAATCACTTATGTAAACCCACATAAAATTTACAATAATGTGATAAAGATAATAATTGTAAATTTAAACATAAAAGGGAAAAATATATCAACAAAATATTATGTTGTTATAACATTCCATTATATCGGTTAAAATCGAACCATAGTTTAAAGTCTTTGACCAGCCAATGTTAGACTGTATTCAATTATAGGGGAATTCTAACATGATTTTTTGGGTTGAATTAATATATTCCACATAAAGGGTTGACAACCAATGTAGGGATTAGTGTAATTGAAAGGAAATGGTCAAGGAAATACATTTAAGGATTTCAGGATTGGGGTTTCCACTCAGTGGATTAAGGAACGGTGAGTTTATTCAGTTGGAATTTAGAATGCCTAAAAAATGATTCATGTTTCTTGACCTACCAAATTTTATGTAATGAAAAGGGGAAAATGGATCCTTTCTACATGAGTTTCCAAGAAACAGGACAATGGGAAGCTAGTGCTGAGGGATATTGGGTCTTGGTAAAATAGAGGGAGAGTAATAAATATAGTATTTATTTATTTGTCTAAATTTTATCAGATAAAGTAATAAAATTATTCATATATTATTTTTTGAAACAATAATAAAATTACATCAAACATATCATTGTGATCCATAATTGAGAATGAAATACTTCACACCAACACAAATTGTTCAAGAGTGGAAAAGATACCTATGTTTCATCCTTCTCTATAATAGTAAATTGTATGTAATGGAGCAACCTTTTTTAGTTGTTCCTAGAGATGTGGAATGTGATGAAGAGATACCTATATATGATAAACATATTAATGTTTCTACAGATGTTCAATGACTCATGCTATAATCAATGTTCAATGACATTTTGAAGCAACATTAGGATATAGATGCATATAGCATGATGTCTCACCTTCAGGATCTATATGAAGAGAAGGAAAGACAAGAGAGGTATGAGATATCCAATTATTTGTTCACAACTATTCTTGGAGGGTGTGCGCTAGATGGGCCTCATGTAGTCATGTATATTGGCTACATTGAAAACCTATACATCTTAGGGATTAAATTCCATGATTATATGGTTACAAAACTCATACTTTCATCACTACCCAATACCTTCTCTAGCTTTATTATGGATTATAAAATGACCAATAATGATATTATTCTTTCAAAACATATGACCTTGATTCTATAAGTGTATAAGGACACAAGGTTTAATAAAACTATGATCCTTATGATGAATAAGAAAAATAAGAACAATGAAAAGGGTACCCAAGCCTATAAACAATATAAATCTCATAAGAAGTGTCATTCCATGAAGGGAAAGATCTAGACAATGGGAAAGAAAAGGGATGTAATGTGTTTTTCATGTGGAATTCTAGGCCACTAGAATGTGAAATGCACCCCCAATGAAATTGGAAGATAAAGGTACGTTTGTTATCAAGTGAAATCATTTAATTTATACAAAATGGTTATTAGATACAACTTTTGGTGCACACATATATATCTAAATTACGAAACCTGGTAGATTTTGATATATTGATAAAGGAGACATGGATCTATGATCTTCCAATAGTGCAAGGATGGATTCTCTGGCCATTTCTGAATACCACCATTCATTTCTAACGAGAATGATTTTTTGGAAAATATTTTTATATGTACCTACTATTACCATGAACATATTTTCAATATGTTGCCTAGATACGAATGTCTTTATTTGAAAATTTGTAAATAAAATATATTTTATTTCATAATGATAACATATTTTAGTGTATGAAACATTTAAATAACATTCTTCATGTACTAAATTATGATAAATTGATAAAAACATTTGTTCACATTAATCATACAACACCCATCTTGGGAATCACTGTCTTGGTCATACAAACAATAATCCTTTTACAAATCTCTACAAAGATAGTTATTTAGATTCCTGTGAGCTAAAACCACTTGAAATATTTGATGATTGTCTTCAAAGAAAAATGACCAAACCACTATTTAGTGGATAGGGTGAAAGGGTCACATAGCTTCTAGGGCTGGTACAGACTGATGTTTGTGGACTATTTCAATTATAGTCTAGATGCTGATATTCTTACATAATAAATTGTACTGATGAATTGAGTAGATATGGATATGTCTTCTTGATGAGGTATATATCTGAGTCATTTGATAAATTTAGATATTTTAAGAATTATTTAGATAATTAACTAGGTAAGAATATAAATAAGCTTCAATCAGATTAACATGGTGAATATCTTAAAAACAATTTTATTAGTATTTTATAGGAGTTTCATATTTTATCTAAATGCACTCCACCATAGACACCAAAGTGGAATAGTGTCACTAAAAGGTGTAACTATACCTTGTTGGACATGGTAATATTGATAATGAGTCATGTAGATCTTACATTATCCTTTTGGGGATATCCATTAAAAAATATGTATTACACATTAAACCAAGTACCACCTAAATTGGAGAAAATAATTCCCTTTGAGTTATTGAGTTCAATGAAACATATTTTATAACCTAAAAATTAATGGGGTCACGAGTAATTTGTTAAGGTCTTATAGGGAAATAATCTAGCACCCCCAGGAATGAGGTGTATCTTTATTGGGTATCCCATGGAAGAAAGGGTTTCTACCAATACAACCCATCAGTCATGAAAGTTATTTTTAATAGACAAGACATCATTCTTGAGAGGGAGAAAATCCTCAAAAATGATAGTGGGATAAATATTTACTTTGATGATATTTATGATAATGATACACATGATTTAGTGGAGGAATAGATTTCAGGGTTCCATGTGTAAAAAGAAATTCTAGAAACATAAATACCACATAGGATCACAAGGGTGGTAGGAGAACTAGAGTGATATAGGTTATTTTCATTGAATATGGTGACTCATTATTGGTTGAAAATGATGAACCTCTATCCTACAAGGAGTTAGTAGATGGATCATAATATATAAGATGGAAATATGTCATGAATTAGGGAATGAATTCCATGTATCAGAAATTTTTTTGGGTTCTGGTTGATAAACTACTTGATGTAAAGCATGTTGGTTTCAAATGGGTATTCAAGAATAAAATGAGCATGAAATGTAAGGAAAGTACCTATAAATAATGTTTAGTAGATAAAGGGTTTAAAAAACCTCCGTCAATTGTCAATGACGAAATTTTTTCACTAGATTCCCTGTTTAAATCCATTAGAATTATACTTGAAATAAAAACTGACCATTACTATGAGATTTGTAATATGGATTCCAAAACTGCATTCCATAATAGGAACCTTAAAGAAGATTTATATATGAGACAACTAGAAGATTTTGTGACTCTAGGTGATTCTAAAAGGATATAGAGGTTGCAGAGATCCATTTATGGAATGAATAAAGCATCCAAGTCATTGAGCATTCATTTTGATGAAGCCATAATAGATTTTAGTTTCATTAAAAATGAATGTGAGCCATGTGTCTTCAATAGGTTTAGTGGAAATTAAGTAATTATCCAAATAGTATATGTTGATGGCATTCTACTTATTGGAAATGACATAACAATATTATAGTCAGTTAAGGACTGGTTAAATAAGTTTTTCTCCATGAAGGAAATTAGTGAGGCAACCTATATTTTAGGGATCAATACAATTATTTATAGATCCAATATTCTTCCTGTAATAATTCAATGTACATAAAATGAGCAAATACTACAGGGATTATTAGGGTATAATTCAATAAGGGATTGGTTCTGGAATCACATGGATTAAATATATCTTTGAAAATGTGTCCCTATTCCTAATAGGAGAAAAATAGAATTAATAAGATCCCATACAATTTATTTCTAGGATCAATCATATATTCTATGTTATGTACTACACTTGATGTTGAATATGAATTGAACAAGGTAGCAACATATCAAGAAGATTAAATATAACAACATTGGTCTTCTATTAAGGAAATCCATAAGTATCTGAGAATAACTATGGATATGTTCCTGGTATATTGTGGATATGATGATCTTTTCATTAGGAGAAACACTAATGATGGTTTTTTGGAAGATCAAAAATGATAATAAGTCTCAATTTGCATATGTTTTCTATATATGTGGAGGAGCTATGTGCTAGAAGAGTTCAAAGTTTCTGGATGTCGTTGATTATATAGTAGAGTTTGAGTATATGGTGGCATCGGAGGCATCCAAGGAAGACATTTGGATTTATAACTGTTTCCTGGATCTTGATTTGGTTCCTAGTAGTAAATACCATATCTCATTGTGTAATGAAAATACTATAGTGGTGACTCTTTCAAAAGATCCATAGTAACACCATTTGACCGAACACATACTCTATAAGTATCACCTCTTATGGTATTTTCATCGAAGGGTTATATTTGAAATAAGAAAAATAACCATGGAAGGGAACATGGTGGACCTCATCACTAAAGGAATTTCTCTATAGAATCATGAGTAACATCTGAGTGCTAACAAATTGAAAGTTGTTAACAGTCGGCTCTAGTTCATGTCAGAGTCTATTGAAATTACTGCCCTAGATCCAAATTTTTTATAATTAATGAAAAACTATATTCATGGTTTTTAAATATTAATAATCTCTATATCAGTTCATGATTATTATTTTTCACAACATAATATGCGATAATGTAATTGAAGTAGTTGTTTCACAATAGGGTAATAGTAGTATCCCACTATGATGAGAACCCCGAAGTGCTATAGCACTATTATTGAATACAAGTTATTTTGATAGATTATATGATTTAAGGGACACAAATGATATAGGCTATCAAAGGTGGAGACTCAAAGGACTTTGAGGAAACATCTCATCATTTACACCCATGGTAATATCCATTATGGATATTATGAGAATGTGACCCTTTAGTAGGGATTCCAAATTTATATGTGTCCTTGAATTTTCCAATTAGTGAACATTTATATTGTTCCTTAGAAATTATGATAATTATTAATGATTATTATGAGTCTATTAATTATATTTATTGAAAACAAACTAGACCAATAGATGTTCGTGGCGATGTTGGATATGTTGTGTCTATCACAAGTAATATTGAATTAAGGAATAATGCGAGAATTGATTTTTCCCTTTTGATTATTAATGGATGTTGACATCTAAGCCCCTTTTATGGAGACGATATATCATAAATAAATCTATTTCCTAGGGTTTTATATAGGAATGTTCTATTTCTAGGACACCAAAAAATGATACATCGAGCACATAAGTTTATGTCACTAGCATGCAACATACTTGATTCGAGATATCGAGATAAAGGAATCATATTACACCGTAAGAATCTGTATTTGGTGACATGTTTTTGCGACATTTAAATAATTATCTATACATTAATAGGAGTGTTTCAAGAAGCTAACCTCATATTTTAGGCTTTTCTCCAAATTTAACTAATAATGAGGCCTATAGGGTCACATGCTATGGTTATTCAGAATCTCAGTGAAATAATATAATCTTGTTTATTTTTTAATAGGTTGAATAAATATTATTTCCATTAATGGTTTAGTAATTATTCATTTGTTCTTGATCGCATATAAATATTTATTTTATGTTTAGAAATACAATATTTTTTTATTTATTAGAGAATAATGGAGTGATATTTATTTAATAAATAAATAGACATTATTCAACTTCTGATAAATGTTATTATTGAATGGTACATAGTGTTTGATGGTCCGGTGAGAAATAATAATATTTAATATATTTTTTTTAAATAATATTTCATTATAATTCTTATGTAATGTGAATGTCTAGAAATAATAATATTAGTATTATGATTTTACAAGGGTATTAACTATGTTTAAATAAATAATATGGGACATTAATCAATTATTTTATTTTAATCCAAGAAATATAAATATAGAGCTATTGTAACACCATGAGTTTTTATCGACCTTTTTTTCAAATAAATTAATGTTTCATATATTTTTTTCAACTCACTAATAAAAACATTCCTTTCACATGAAACTCACTTTGGTGCACATCACACAAAACCCTAATGTATCCACAAAACATCATTTTACTATTATAATTATTTAAATAAGATAATTATAACATAGCCGTTAAACATAGATTATGAATAATAATAACTAAATTTTAAATATTGATTATAAAATTATATATTAATAAAATATATTGATAATGAAATTTATAAATTTTGGTAAAGTCCTTCTTTGTTGTTTTCTGTCAGTCGTATGTCTTGGTGTTTTTAGTTGGCATGGACGATGTTGATGACGACATTCTTCTATAGCATGGCGAAAATGATGTTGGCTTCTCTGGGTGAAATCGGATGGTTTCTCCTGATGGTTTCATTCTTCTCTTCCGACGGTGGTTTCTTGTCATGCGATGCGGTGAATATGATGGTTCTCTTGGTGCTGATAGGGTTAGAGTTGACGATTCCAATGGTGGTTCTCAGTTTCAACGACAGTGTTTGTGGTGGCTTCGATGGAGGATTCCCGACGACGTCTTCAGTTTCCGTTTCGAAATGGTTTGGTTTCCAAGGAGTGATGTGAAGTTGATGTTGGGGATTGTTTTATGGTTTTTGGTTACTTTTTTCTATGCACCGGTGACGTTTTTTATTGTGTTTTTGTTGTTTTTGCGATCATATGGTATGAATTGTCGATGATAGTGGTTAACGGTTTGGTTTTCTGGAAAGGAGGAAGTCTTGATGGAGCCGATGAGTTGCGTTATATTTATGGAGAGAAGTTGGGATGATCTTTAGTAGTTGATGGGATCGAGGTGAACAGAGGCGGTGTTGGGACAGAGGAGTCGCTTCGCGCGCCTGACAGGGTCTGAATGTTGAAATTTGAAATAGCCGTGCGTGTTTTTTCAATTTGAATTTTAATCTTTAATCATTTTTATTCAGTTGTTTTTTATCTGGTTAATTGGTTTTTTGGGTCACCACTACCCTTTAGAGTGGTTATTCTGAAAATCAAAAAATAATATTGGTGGTGGTCAAATAAACCACATTTAATGTCCTTTCTTAAAAAATAAAAAATTAATTAATTTTAGAGATATTTAGAATTTTAATTTGATAAAATAAACATAATTTTAAAATTTATTATTTCAGATATTATCCTGGGGTGAATTTTTTGAATTTTTATGAGAATCAACATTTTTTGAGGAAATGTGAAAATTACTGCTTTTAAGTTTAAAACAGCCTTTTTTGTTTAAATAATTTTTTTGGTTAAATGAAATAAAACATTTTAGATAATGTAACATTATATAAATATTACAAATATTAATAAAATTTTGTTTAGTAGAGTAAATTTAACATTGAATTTTAACATAAAATCCTTATAAACTTCGGAACATTTTTCTACAAAATGGAAATAATTTATTTCATCCCACCTAAATGAATATCATCAATCTTAATTTTCCCAAATCTATGATTTTATTTTTGAAAATGATACATGAAAAATTTTATTGAGTATAATATTTCTGGTCTAATAAGATAAAATCAATTTTTTATCAAAATAGATTAGTGAATGTGATTAAAATTAATCACATCGATTAAGGCCAATTTTAGTTTAATTTGGGACTAATCATTATAATTAAGGGCCCAAATGACCTAAAAACATGTCCAAAAACCATTCTTTGGAAATATTTGTACCATATAATACCTTTTATTTATGTTAATTATTATTTGATCCACTAGTAACGTGAGAAACATGGGTGAAATTATTTTTTCAAATATTTACAAGACTTCCACTACTCACTCTTTATAAAAGTCCACCACCAATCTCTCTTAATTAGACCAATAAAAACTATTATAATAGGACAATATATGACAAATAAATTTCCCAAAATCCATCCCATTTCCCTTGAATCCTCCATTTGTGAAGCAACTCTTTCAGGGTACCTTTTGGAACTAACCAAAAAGAGTTACCTGATTAAGAGGTAATTTCATCACTCAAACTCCTCTTTTTATTTTATATAAACACCCTGTAAACACTCTATATTACTTTATTTTATAAACACATAATTATCATAAATATTATATTATGTTTTTATGCTATGGGTTCTACCTACACATACACACCATTCCAACTAATGTGTAATGAAGATACTGTTTGAATGTATGGTGAACTATCTCTTTACTAAACGATGAATGCTTGATAACCCATTTCCACCTATTATGGTGGGAATTATGATTGTAAATATATATATATGATATTTATTATTTATTTAAAAATATTTACCCCTTTTATAAAACTTATCTTTTTTACTTCCAATTTCGTGTAAATTTGATAATTTATTTGAGTAAGTGTGGACTCCCACCCCCAAAAAGTGATGTGACTCTTTCACACACTACATGGATTATATTATAGATGATTTTAGTGAAATTATATGATATATAAAGAATTATATTTATAATATAATTTTTTATATTCATATATACATATATCTCATTTCCATTCTTTCTTTCAATATGATAATAAAAACGGAAACAACGTTTATGCATATGTATGACTTATCGTCTTCATGAACGATGTATTCCATCTCAAAATTGTATATTATTTAGATTATTTAAATAAAAATATACTGTAAATAATTGATATTTATATAATGGTTTAAATTTAGTAAATAATTTTATATGTATAAAGACCAAAGATATAACAAATTAAGACACATGCGAAGAACAAATCAAATATTACTCGATGTGAGAACTTAACATACGATTCTGAATAAATAGGTAATATAAGGTCATATTGAAACCATATGTGGTATTATATATAATAATATGGTTCTTCAGAATATTTATAATAAATATTTATTTACTATACTAGTGGTTCGACTGAGTATGAAGAGATTCAAGACACAAGGAAAGAGGGATTTCATCTCAATTTTTATTTCAGTGAGATATATGACTTAATCCACAATAACTCATTTAGTGAGGTGTATGTATATCCCATTAATTTATTATATTTCACCTAAATTTTTTTTGGTATTAACATATCCATTTTATTATCTATACTTCATGGGGTTTTATGGTTCAAATGTCACCGAATTACTAAAGCAATTTTGTCATAATACACTTTCTTTAAAAAATATGTTTTTATGTTCACCTATGTTCTTCTAAGAGGGGTATATAATTCCATTTTGCATTTTATATAATTAATATCATTATTTTAGTAATATATTAAGCTTCATTTAATTTTATTTTATAATATAAATAAAATGATTCCATGTTACCATGTAGTATGAGTTTATCGAAACTATCCCATTGTTTATCAAGATTATTTATTTTTATACTTTCATTGAAGATGTATCATGATTAATGTCTATATAGAACTCATTAATTTTATTCTCATATATTATTCATGATATATTCAAGTATTAGTACAAAATTTCCACTTTTTAGTACTTAATATTTTTTAGGAAAATGTTCATATGAAAAATATGACTATACTTATCTTTTCGGTTAGAAATATATTTTATTTAAAAATATATGTTTAAAAATACGTTTCCTAAATGTTTTAATGATAATATTATAAGTGTTGGAGGAATTTTTTTAAATTTTATATTTTTTTGTTAAATAATTCTTCAAATAATAAATTATATTTTCAAGAAAAATTTATTCTAAAATGTATTTCAAAATTATTTCCCAACTAAGATGAGATCTATTTGTGTTAACCATGCCTTTTGGGAAATGATTCAATGTATCCATTCATATTACCCCTATGAATTGTTTAGGTTTTGATGGAATTATTATTATGAACCCCATTTCAATTCCACATGTCATATGTTTATGAAACCCATTTCTCATTCATAGGTTATATGACTATGAAACCCACTTCCATTCATGGTTTATTCATTGTTGAAATGGTTATGATAGTTATATCTTTTTTCAATGTATATGAAATTATTACATTTTTATGATACACAATTCATTTTATGGGTTAATATATTATTGTTTCTAATCACGTGGAACATGTTCGTATGATTTCATTATGAGATGGGTAGGAGCTATACATACCACCAATGTAATGGGTATTGATTTATATCTCATTAGATATAATAATATCGTCTTTGGAGTAAAACATGACTAATAAGATGGCAATAGAAGTGAACCATGACTACAAAGATGGTATTGGGAGTGAATTCATGCTACTAAGATGGAATGGGTAGTGAACCTAGACAACCAAGTTTTCCTTTGAGGGGGTTCCTTGGATACTACAATAATAATTTTACATGCTTATATGGCTACCAAAATTACATGTTTTGTTCCTATGTTATACATTCAGTTCTTAGGTTTTTTATTTCCTTATGACTCATTTATGATAATCTACCTTGATTTTTACCATGATTCATGTATATGATGTTTGATATGTAGGGTATGATCTTCTATTTTCATGATCATAATCGCATACCCTTATGATTATGATTTATCTTATGTATCTCCCTTATTTACCCTTAATAATCATTTTAGATCACCCTTATTTATGCTTCCTTCAATAGGTTATGAAGATTTTTATTATGATTGATGTGTTTAGGAAGGTTTCTATTAAAGTAGAACCCAGTGGGAGATAATGTATCTCATTTATGTAACAATTTTTATTCTTCCATGTTTACAAAGGCACTAGACTATTATGGTATTTGAGAATCTATTTGTATAATGTTTTAAGTATTCCAGAAATGTTATATAATGTAAATTTATGTCAAGAATGGGTCATTATAGTTGGAATCATAGGAAAGGTTTAGTTATCATTTGGTAAATAGGATAATACAAATATAGTTATAACCCTAAGGAAATGTGTAGGGATAAGTCAATTGACAAGGAAAATTATAGGAAAATATCATTGAATATTGATAAAGGATAAAGTATGGGGTTTCCTCGAAATATATAAATATCTAGAAAATACAAGTGGATGTGGATGTAAAAAAGATATAATTATGAGTAACAACTCCAATAAGATGTTTCCTTCCTAACTCAGGTTATCTGAGACATGATAATGGGCCTTGATGCACACCTAGTTTGACACTCCATAGGGGTATTGTAACGACACAAACTTTCATTAATGAAAATTTATTTTGATCTAATTAAATGTATCATTATGTAAACTATTTATATAGAATGTGAACTTCATTGGTTTTATGTTTTTTGATTTTAAAATACAATTAATAATTTTGATCTTTGCTAATATAGTCATTAAACAGCGATCACATGATTAATATAAATATAGGGATTTAACAAATCCAATCTACTCAGACAAAGGAAGAGATTGCCTCATCTAGTAGACATTCCCCGTATGAATACCATTTTTCAGAGTTCAAAAAGGAGGTGGAATCATTTATCTTCACTCTTGACCAATCCCAATCCGATCTTGAATATCTTAAGCTCGAGTGGAACCACCTACGAAAGAAGTGGAAGTTGATAGAGATTCCCACTTGTGCTATGTTATCTGATCCACCCCAAGAGTGGGTCACCATCACACAACGTACTGTTTGGTCTTATGTGGGTGTTATAAGGGGTTATTTAACAAGACCTTAACACTGTTATTATGTGCATTTATTTTTATATAATAATGAATATATATTCATTTTATTATTGTTACTTCGTAAATAGTTTTTAAAGTACAAATAATAAATTTTTAGTTAATAATAAAATGAGAAATCTATTTTGATGAATTAATGTATTTTTGAATTAAATAATATTTTAATAAAATATTATTATTATTATTAAACTAATTTTTATTAAGTAGAAGTTATCATATAATTTTATGAATGGAATTGTAATTTTTATTAAGGTTTGAAAGCTATTTTTGCCAAAACCAATGAATTTTCGATAAATGTCACTTTTTGTTTTAAAAGTAAAAATTCAGATATTTAAAAAAAATATTATATAAAATTAAAACTATTTTTGGAATCAAGACATCGAAATTATCCAACGTTAAATTTTTCCTAATTTTCTAAGACCGTCGAATTTTTGGGTAAAAATGAAATATTGTTTAAATATATAATCTACTTTTTGACACCATAAAGACATAATAGTGATGTAATTAATACTATAAATGATATTTTTGGCCAATATATGTTTTAAAATTAAAATAATGTGATTTTATATTTGTTTTATTTATTTTACAAAGCTTTAGTGGGCCCTTAAAGACTTGTAAAACATTTTGCCTTTTTAAATTGTTTTCCTTAAGAGTGTGACTCACCTCCATATAAGCAACCCAATTATTTTAGGACGTTAGGCCACTGGCCTTATAAAATATTGTTTTATACTCCCTTTTGGAAAAAACCATTGGCAAAAACCCTGGGCTGGTTTGTTGTTTTGATTAGTTTAGTGTGACATGTCCCAATCCTAAATAATAAAGAATTCCTTCCCCTTTCCTATATAAACCCACCCAATATACCACTTAATCTTCACTCAAAGACTTTTTATTTCATCCAACCTCTTACCTCATATCTCTAGAATCCTCCCAAGGTGCCCCAAGATCCCAATAGGCCTTTTTCAATCCTCCCCCAAGCCTTTGGAATCACACTTCTATGTAAGGGATTTCCTCTTTTCTCATTTTTGTCTCAATTTTATTATGTTGTTATTCCCTTTGAATTTCAATTAAAAATTCTAAGGTTTGATTTCAAAGCTCCCCCATACTGACATATTTATTTTTTAATGATGGGATACCCCTTTATCTCTTATTAATACCTTCCATGTACACCTGTTACTATGCCGAAATTCAATAAGGAATTTCTCTATCCTCTTTTACATCAATGTAATTCTTTTGCAATATGCATCTAAATTCCATTATGTTTGTTGGGACATGTATCCATATGACCTCATTACTGTCCTTTTCATGTACATATGATGAGACCCCCTTTTAAATCTCATAAACTATTTTCATGAATCCTAATGTCATGGCGTTATGCTGCCGAAATTGCACCGCATTTTTCCAAGCCAAGATCATTGTGTAGTGAATACCATACCATATCTCTATCAAGGGTATTCAACTTTAAGCACATATACCTATTTAATGGTACTTTAATGTATTTATTACACATTAATTAATTGTGTAATAACTTGTTATGTTGATTGATTCTATGTTATATAATCCATGTGGCACACTTATGCCTGAAATTAAATTTTTAAGAATGGTGCGCCCTAATAGCGCTCCAATGCATTGGGTAAAGTATATTATCATGATACATCATGTGCAATGAGTGTTGACTCATGATAATTCAAGTGAAATAAGGGTTTACTTGTGCTTCATGTGCAATGAGGGTTTACTCATGCTCTATGTGCAGTGTGCCCTGGGTCATGCTAATTCCATGTTAAGTGTTGTTGCCACATTTCCATGTTATGATTATCTTAATTTATCATGAATTTATGTTCATGTTTCTCTTGTGATATATTAATATTCCAATTGTCTAACATTTATTTTTTCCTCATGTTATTCCATGTTTATTCCCTTACTGGGCTTTATAGCTCACACATTTCTTATGAATGTCTTTAGGTTATCCCAAGAAATGTTATGTACGAGGGAATGTACTGGTCATGTAAAGGAATTTTTCAATAATTATGTTGCGTGTTTTATATTATAAGTTTTTATGTAATGATCCTAATCCCCAAAGAAACTATACCTATCGATCTTATATGTTGTATCAAGTGAATTTTATGTAATAAATCATGTCCAAGTGTGTAATAAAAGAGCCGGGTTTTCATAGTTGGTATCAGAGGATTGGTTTTGTTATTTTTGGGATTAGGATTAGAAAACCCTAGTGAACCCTTAGAGAAAACAATAAGTATAATAAAAATATACTTATGTTTTTTTGAGTATTGATTAAGTTATTTATCAATCAAATACATCCCTATTTGGATACTATCAGGTAGAGGTGTCTCTGGAACAGATGTACCTAGGGGTGAAAATACCGACAAGGAGTTTCAGGCATGACCCGAGGTATCCTGGTACACGACGATGGTCCTTTCTGCACTCTTGGTTATGACACTCTCGGGGGATATTCTGTAGTAAATTCACAATATTAGTATGAACCCTTATTATGTGAATTAAAAAAATGGCCCTAAGAATATATGTTAGAAAGTAGATTATGGATAATATAGATTGAAGCATATAGATTCATAACATAAGGAAATAAAAGTTATTTATAAGTCATCATATTTTTTCTTTGGATTACCCTTTATGTGTTACCCCCAAATCTCCTTTTATTCCTACCAATGGACGGTAATCGGAAGACTCAAGCTTACAACTGATATGAAGATCAATGTGATGATTGTACTAATGAGATGCCCAATTCGATGGGAGTAGGAATGACGAACATTGTCACGCTTCTCTCTTAGTTGACTATAGCTTTGAATAGAAACATGGGTCAAGAAGAACGTTCAAACCCCCCTAAGAAAGAACAAGTCACAATAAAGAACTTCATGAGACAAAGGCCTCCTAATTTTAATGGATCACCTGATCCCTCAATCGCTAAACAATTGATCAACTACATTGAAAAGATCTTCTCCATACTTCAATGTTCCAAACAAGAGAATGTTCTCCTGGATGCTTATAATATGGAGTGTGAATCTTATCAATGGTTGACATTGATCAAAAATATGAAGCCTGAGGAGGATATCGAGGCGTTGGAATGGAATGATTTCCAGAAGATGTTTTTTTGATAAATATTATCCGCAAACCCTCTAGCCTAATATGGAAATGGACTTCCTTTACCTCAAGAAAAAAGACTATCAATATGTTAGACCGTATGGGGAAAACTTTACAAGGCTTGCACAATACACCTCTGGCTTTTTCATTACCCCTCGAATGCAAGGTTGATCGCTTCTTTGGTTGGCTGAAACCTAGCTTGCAGAAAGCGTTGGCAATCAATGACTTCGATAGCTATGAGGAAATTGTCTGATGTGCCCTCAAGGTCAAAATGGAGATCGGATAATCCCAGGGGTATCATGGGGATAAGAAGGGTAAGGTAGAATTCAATTATAGTGGTTTGATTGATAAATCCAATGGAGCTAAGAAGATCCATCATGCCACTTTCCAAAGGTGCGGAATGAAGCACCATAAACATTGCCTGAAGGGGAAAAGAAAAAGATTTAGGTGCGGAAGAGAAGGGAACCTGGCTATAAAATGTCAACAAGAAAAACCCACGGCTGCGACAGAGGAGAGTAACGCTCCATTCGAACATCAATGCATTGTTCATTACTCCAACTGCAAAAAACCAAGGCATCTTGAAAATCAGTGCCCTAAGACAAGGGTTTTCTGAGGCAAATCATGGAAGTAAAGATGCCGGTGAGTATGAAAAATTGGGAAATCATTGAATACCAGGAATATAAGTCCTCCCTTGTCATAATCTGTGGAATGAACTTCCCGGAAAACTTTTTCATACTCTCTCTGGTGTAATTTTATGTAATTATCGGCATGGATTGGCTTTCCTTATATAGAGCTGACATAAATTTCCATGAGAGGGAAATAACTCTCCATGTAGAGAATCGACCCCTGATTCTATACTAGTGAAAGGAGGAAGATGAATGTTCTTTAGCTCCATCATCTCAAGCATGAATATTACTACCCTATGAGCATGCATATCTGGATCAGATGATTGAGTCTAAGGAGCGAATCATCCTTGAAGACATTCCTATTGTGAGGTAATTCACTGAAGTATTTACCGAGGAATTTCTTGGTCTTCCTCCTAGAAGAGATGTTGAATTCTCAATTTACCTTATACCTAGGGCATTTCCAATATACAAGAATCCGTATAGGATGGATGTTTTGGAGCTTGAGGAGCTGAAGAAACAAATGCAGGATATTCTGGATAAAGGGTTTATACGCCCAACTGCTTCACCATGGTGTGAACCAGTCCTCTTCATCAAGAAGAAAGATGGGTCAATGTGCCTTTGCGTCGATTATCATGAGCATAAAAAATCATGATAAAGGAAAAGTACCCCCTCCCATGAATTGATGACTTGTTCGATCTGCTACATGGATCACAATAATTCTCCAAGGTGGATTTTCGATTGGGATATTATTAGTTAAGGATGAAGAAGAAAGATATCCCAAAGACTTCTTTACGTACAAGATAAGATCACTACAAATTCATATTAATCCCTTTCAGACTCACCAATGATCCAATAATCATCATGTACTTGATTAATAGAGTCTTTAGAGATTACCTTGACAAATTTGGGGTAGTCTTTATAGATGATATTATAATATAGTCTAAAACTAAGGAGAATCGTGACGAGCATCTAAGAACTATAATAGAGACCTTGAAGAAGGATATGCTCTATGCAAAGTACAACAAGTGTGATTTCTGGTTGAAGGATGTCTTAATCATGGGATATATCATCATAAGCAATGGGATATCTGTGGAGCCCTCCAAGACAGCTATAATAGAGGGGTGGATGAGGCCAACATCGGTAACAAATAACCGTTTCTTTTTGGGGTTATATGGATATTATCGACGATTTTTGAGAAATTTCTAATGATTTTCCAACACTCTTACCGAGCTAACTCGAAAGGCAGTAATGTTTTCTTGGACTAATGAATGCAAAGTAAGCTTCAAGGAGTTAAAAAGAAGGCTTATCATTGTGCATGTGCTCACTTTACCCACAAGTGGAGAAATTTTTGGGGTATTCAGTGATGCTTTGAAGAAGGGCATGGGATGTGTGTTAATGCAAAATGACAAAGTCATTGCCTATGCTTCAAGGTAATTGAAAGTTCATGAGCAGAGTTATCCAACACATAATCTAGAGTTGGCTGCGGTGATATTAGCTTTAATAATTTGGTGGCATTATCTATTTGGGGAGATGTGTGAAATATATACATACCACAAAAATCCTCAAGTATATATTCACATAGAAAGAGTTGAACATACGCCAACGAAGATGGTTAGATCTGATCAAAGACTATGACTGCTCAATCCATTACAACCCTGTGAAAGAGAACAAGTTGGGAGATGCTATTAGTTGAAAGGACCCAGCGATTCAATCACTGATGAAAATTGATAATGATGCAATATTCATAGATTTTATGAATACGGACATGGGAATCAAAATGAAAGGAACATCATCAATCCTTCAACAAATGACTGTTAACCATCTCTTTTGGAGTGATTAAAGGATGCTCAAAAGAATGATGTAGTAATTCAGAAGAAGGTGGAAGCTACCAGAAGAAGGAAATCCTCAGAGATCAATGTTAATGAATAAAGAATTCTTAGATTTTGGAAAATAATATGTGTTCCATCAAGTTCATAGCTGAAGAAGGATCTTTTGGATGATGCACATAGTTCAAATTTCTCTATTCACCCAGGAAACACAAAGATGTATCGAGATATCTGAGTGCTTTATTGGTGGGATAATACGAAGAAGGAGATCGCTGAATTTACATCAATGTGCCTGGTGTGTCAGCAATTGAAGGCTAAGAGATAGAAGTCTAAGGGGATGATGCACCCATTATCCATACCATCATGGAAATGGGAGAACATCACCATGGAATTTATCACCGGACTTCCGAAGACATCCAAAGGAAACAATGCAATCTGGGTTGTTGTGGATCATCTTATAAAGTCATCACAGTTTATTTCAATTCGGGAGGATTTCTCATTGGATGAACTAGCACATATATAAATCTAAGAAGTGGTAAAGATGCATGAATTACCACTATCTATTTTATCTGATTGAGAGCCAAGATTCTCCTCTATGTTTTGGATGTCTTCAACATGCTATGGATACTGAGTTGCACTTAAGTACAACTTATCATCCTCAAACTGATGTCTAATCTGAGTAGAATATCCAAAAACATAAGGACATGTTGAGATCATGCTCAATGGTCTTTAATGGAGGATGGTTTCAAAATCTTCATCTGGTTGAATTCTCTTATAATAAAAGTTTCCACTCGAGAATCCAAATGGCACTATATGAAGCCCTTTATGGGAAAAGGTGCAGAACACTGACATGTTGGGATGAAGTCAGTAAGCATGAGCTGCTAGGACCAGAAATGGTCGAAGAAATAGTGGAGAAGGTGAAAACCATTCAGCAGCATATCAAGGCAGCCCCAAGTTGACAGAAGAGTTATGTAGATAACTGTCGGCGAGTCCTTGAGTTTAAAGTTGGATACATGGTGTTTCTATGCATATCCCCATGGAAGATGGTCATGAGGTTTGAAAAGAAATGGATGTTAAGTCCTAGGTACATCATCCCCTTTGAGATTCTTGATCGTGTCGGGGTTGTGGCTTATCGACTAGCACTTCCACCTACCATGGCCAAAGTACATGATGTCTTTCATGTATACCTCTTAAAGACGTACATAACAGACCATTCACATGTACTCTCTTCAGAGGTGGTACAGTTAGAGGATGATCTTTCTTATGAGGATCAACTAGTGAAGATCTTATATTTCAAGGAAAAAGTCATATGAAATAAGACAATGCCCCTCATAAAGGTTTTTTGGGGAAACCAAATGTTTGAAGAATTGACATGGGAACCAGATGAAATGATGAACCACAGTTACCCACATCTATTTTAGTGTGGGAAAAGGAAATTTTGAGGGTGAAACTTCTTAAGGTGGGAATATTGTAACGACCCAAACTTTCATTAATGAAAATTCTTCTTGATCTAATTAAATGTATCATTATGTAAAATTTTTATATAGCATGTAAACTTATTTGGTTTTATGTTTTTGGATTTTAAAATACTGTTATGAATTGTGATCGTTTCTAATATAGCCTTTGAACAGTGATCACGTGATTAGTATAAATATAAGGATTTACAAATCCAATTTACTCAGAAAAAGGAAGTGATGGCCTCATCCAGTAGACTTTCCCCATATGAAGCCCATTTTTCAGATCTCAGAATAGTGGTGACATCATTGGGCTTCGCTCTTGACCAAGGCATATAAGAGATTGAATATGTTAAGCTCAAGCAAAACCACATGCGAGAGAAGTGTAATTTGATAGGGATTACCACCTGAGAAATGTTATCGAACCACCCCAAGAGTCGGTCACCATCATATAACTTACCCTTCAGTATTATGCAGGTGTTATAAGGGATTATCTAACAAGACCTTATCACTATGATTATGTGCATTATTTTTGTATATAATAATGAATATATATTCATTTTATTATTTTTACTTCGTAAATAGTTTTTAAATCACAAATATTATTATTTTTAGTTAATAATCAACTAAAAAAATATATTTTGAGGAATTAATGGATTATTTAATTAAATAATATTTTAGTAAAATATTATTATTATTATTAAACTAATTTTTGTTAAGTTCAAGTTATCATATAATTTTTTGAATGCAATTGTAATTTTTTTAAGGTTTGAAAGCTGTTTTTTTCAAAACGATTGAATTTTTGATAATTGTCATTTTTTTAAAAGTAAATATTCACATATATATAAAATTATTTAGATAAAATTAATATTATTTTTGGAATCAGGATGTTAAAATTATCCAATTGTTAATTTTTCATAATTTTCTGAGACCGTCGAATTTTTGGGTAAAGATTAAATACTATTTAAATATATAATGTGTTTTTTGACATCATGAAGACCCAATAGTGATGTAACAAATAATATAAATAATATGTTTGGCCAGTATATATTTTAACATTAAAATAATGTGATTTTATATTTTTTTATTTATTTTACAAAGCATTAGTGGACCCTTAAAGACTTATAAAACATTTTTATTTTTTAAATCGTTTTCTTTAAGAGTGTGACTCACCTCCACATAAGAAACCCTATTATTTTAAAATTTTATAGAATTTTCCTTATAAAATATTTTTTTACAATCCCCTTTGGAAAAAACAATGGGAATAAACCATGGGCTGGTTTGTGGTTTTTATTGGTTTAATGTGAGGTGTCCCAGACCTAAATAATAAAGAATTCGTTCCCCTTTCCTTTATAATCCCACCCAAGATCCCACTTACTCTTCACTCAAAGCCTTTGGAATTCGTGAAACCTCTTTCCTCCACTCTCTATAATCCTCTCAAAGAGCCCTAGATCCCATGAATCCCCTCTCAAGCCTCTCCCAAGCCTTTGGGATCACACTTCCATGTAAGGGATTTCCTCTTTTCTCATTTCTGTCACAATTTCATTATGTTGTTATTCCATTTTAATTTCAATTAAAAATGTTGGGGTATGATTTTTCACCTCCACCATACTTCCATATTTATGTTTTAATTTTGGGATGACCCTTTCTCTCTCCTTAATTTCTTCCATGTACACCTGTTACTATGCCAAAATTCTGTATGGAATTTCTCTCTTCTCTTTTACATCCAAATAATTCTTTTGAATTATGCATCTTAATTCCATTATCTTTGCTGGGACATGTATACATACGACCCTCTTAATGTCATTTTCATGTAAATATGACGAGACACCTTTTTTATCAGATCAACTATTTTCATTAATCCTTATGTCACGCCGTTATGCTGACGAAATTGCACCGCGTTTTTCCAAGCCAATATCATTGTGTAGTGAATACCATACCCATGTCTCTATCAAAGATATTCACCTTTATGCACATATACCTATTAAATGGTACTTTCATGTATTTATTCCACATTACTTAATCATGGAATAACTTATGATATTGATTGATTCCATGTTATATGATTCATGTGGAACACTTATGCCTAAAATGAAATGTTTAAGAAGGGTGCCCCCTAATATCACTCCAATGCATTGGGTAAAGTATATTATCATGATATGTCATGTGAAATGAATGTTTAATCATTATAATTCAAGTGCAACGAGGGCTTACTCGTGCTTCATGTGAAATGAGGGTTTACTCACGCTCCATATGAAATGACCTTTAGCTCATGATAATTCCATGTTAAGTGTTGTTGCCAAATTTCTATGTTATTATTATCATAATTTATCATGACTTTATGTTCATGTTTCTCTTGTGCTCCATTGATATTCCTATTCTCTAACATGTATTGTTTTCCTCATGTTATTCCATGTCTATTTCCTTACCAGACTTTATAGATCACCCTTTTCTTATGCATGTCCTCAGGTTATCCCATGAAATTATAAGTACGAGGTAATGTAGTGGTAATGTAATGGATGTTTTCAATAAAGATGTTGCGTGTTTTATGTTATAAGTTGTTATATAATTATCCTAAGCCCCAAAGACATTATACCTTTCGATCTTCTATGTTGTATAAAGTGAAGTTTATGTAATAAATCATGTTTAAGTGTGTAATAAAAGAGAAGGGTTTTCATAGGTATGATTTGGTAATTCACACACTCTTCATGAACCATAATGAAGGATTTAAATTGATTTTTTCCATAAAAACATAGGATAAACCTAAGGTGTAATAGATCATGGAAGTTCATAATGCATTTGATTTTCTATGTGATGGGAAGAAGTTATCTAATGTTTTGAACGAAGAAAAATATAAAGAAAATGCACCTCCAAAGATTCAGTGCAACATGTGTAGGGATAACATGCATTATGGTAAGAACATCCAAAAACCAAGGGCTGGTGATGAGGGTGGGCATCAACAACCTCTTAATCTAGGGGATAAGTGGAAATCTAATTCAATCTCATTTTTTTCTGAAGAGTGTGATAAAGAGGTGTTGAAAGGTATACATACCATCCAATCTAGAACTGTTAATTTCATATTTGATTCTAGATCTATCAACACATTCATATCTAAAAAATTATCTATGGATGTTATGATTCCACCAAAACAATTAGATGTGTAATTAGTAGTGAAAACCCTTTACGGTACGATGATTGGATCCAAAGACTATGATTCCTCTCCGGATGAAGTTTGTGGGAATTTAATTCTTGAAAATATTGTCATTATTCATTTAGATGAATTTTATGTGATCCTAGTCATGGAGTGGTTTTCTCTACATAAATCTAATATAAATTTTCAAGGAAGATAAGTTAATTTTTATATTTAAAACCCACATAGGATAATCTAATAATGTGGCAGTAAGACTGAAATTCCTCTGGATATTACATCCAATATATGAGTCTTAATTCAAATTCAGAATGAATATTAATATCAAATGGTTGGGGGTGAAATTTACATCGATGATATGCCTATTATTCATTATTTTGTTGATGTATTTCTAGAAGAGCTGTATAGCCTTCCAACAACACATGATTTTATGTTTTCCATAGAACACATACATAGTTTCACACCAATTTCAATGACTCTTTATAGAATGTCTCTGATTGAGTTGAAGGAATTAACGAAGCTTCTACAAGGAAACCTTGATAATGAATTCATTTGGCCATGTGTGTCAACTTAGTGTGTGAATGTTCTTTTCTTGAAAATGAAAAATGAGTAATTGTATCTCTACATTGATTATCTTGATTTGAAAAATATCACAATCATGAAAATTTATCCTATTCCCCATATATATGACTTGTTTAATGAACTACATGAAGCTCAATACATTTTCAAGATTTAAGTTCAACTTGTATATCATAAATTAGGGTCCAACAAAAATGATATACCCAAGATGACATTTTGTACAAGGTATGGACACTATGTTTATATGGTGATTCCTTCTGGACTTACTAATTCTCCATCTATCATCATGGATTTAATGAATAGTGTCTTTAGATATTACCTCATCCACTTTGAGGTAGTCTTTATAGATGGACTTTTATATATTAAATGATAAAGGATGAGGATGAGGATCACTTGAGAATTGTGATAAAGAACCTATGGATAGAGAATATATATGAAAAAATTTTAACGTGAGATTTATTTGTAGAAAAATGGTTTCATTTTTTAGGTTACATACTCTCAAGATATGGTACAACAATAGATCTATAAAAAACATAGGCTATTGAATGATGGACTAGACTAACCACAGTGACTGAGATTAATAAAATTATTGGTTTAGAAAAATATTATAGACGAGTTATTGAGAATTTCTAATGATTATCTAGTACACTTACCAAGTAAACTTGGAAGGGTGTCAAGATCCTCTAGATAGATAAATGTGAGTAAAAGTTCAAGGGATTTAAGAGAAGGTTAGTTGGTGAAATTACCTATATATTACCATATAGTATAGTAGGGTTTGAAATCTATGATGATGCATCCCTTATGGTATTGGGACGTGTTATCACGAATAATATGGTTATCTCTTATGTGTCATGGATGTCGAAGATTCCTATGAAAATTATCCAACTCTTGATTTGGAGTTATAGGTGGTAAATTTTTCATTATAGATATGGAGGCATTATCAGTATGGAGAAAATTGTGATATATATATATATATATTATTCATGAAATTATGAAATATATATTCACACAGAAGATTTAATCATTTTCCAAATAATATGGTTAACGTTTATAAGGGAATATGATTGATCAGAACATTACAACCCTAGTAATGAAATAAAGGTGCTCAATGCTTTGAGTTGAAAGGATCATGATAGCTTATCCATGATGAGGATCACAAATGATCCAATATTTATGGATTAGAAAAGGATGCATCTAGAAATCATGAATGGGTAAAATATTACCTTTATTAAATAAATGTTTAACCCTCTATCCAAGTAAATATTAAATATGCACAAAAGGAATATGTTGAGATGATAATTAATGTCAAAAATTCTCCTGAGTTTAACCTTGACCCGGATGGAATAATAAGGTTTAGGACCCATGTATGTGTTACTTCCATACCATATTTGAAGAAGGGGTTGTTAAAAAGTCCATATTTATTCATTCTCTGTTCATCGTGGAAGTATGAATATGTACATAGACACGAAAGAATTATTTTTGAGGGATGGAACGAAGAGATATATCACAATGTTTGTATCTATATTATTTTAATTACAAAAATATAATGTTGAAGATAAAATAAAAAAGTTTTTTTGCTTCCATTACCCATACTAGAATGGAAATTGGAGTTCATCTAAATGGGTTTTTTGGTTTGACTACGCAAAACCTCTAAAGGGTATAATTCTATATGGGTGGTAATTTATCGCCTTATTTATTAGAAACACTTACTTTCTATTAGACTATACTTATCTATGGATTAGACTACCAGGATAGAAATTAAGAAACTTTTATGGTTACATGGAGTACCAAATTAAACTGTATCGAATCAGGATCAGTGGATTACCTTATAGTTCAAGAGAAGTATTTAGAAAGGACTTGTAACATAATAAAGATTCATTTATAATTATCATCCTTAAAAATATGTTTAGTCTGAATGTTCAATTCAAAGACTATATGATATGTTGAGATCCTTCTCTATGGATTTCAAGGGTATTTTGGATCAATAACTTCCTCTAGTTGAGTTTTCATACAATAATAGATTTCACTCAAGAATTCATATGTAAAATTATGAAGCTATCTATGGGAAGAAATGTAGAGATCTAATGTGTTGGGTTGATATTGATGAAAAACTATTGGTACCTGAGATTGATGAAGAAATGGAAGATAAGGTTAGAATGATTCATCTACATATCAAAGGGAATCAAAGTTGGAAGAAAAGTTATGCTGGTAGCCGATGGTGTGATATTGAATTTGATGTTACTGAAAAATTGTTTATACGAATCTCACATAGGAAAAAAAAATTGAGATTCAAAAAGAAAGGGAAACGAACCCCTTGGTATATATGTCCCTTAGAGATTATTTATATTATTGGGACAATATCCTAACACCTAGAAATTCATATAAATCTCTCTCAAGTCCATGATGTGTTCCTTGTATATCTACTAAGGATAAACATACATGACCCTTCACATGTACTGAACTCAGAGGGTGTACTGTTGGAGAAGGATCTCTTTTAAGACGAATAACCCGTTGAAATTATGTTTCATACAATTAATGCTTTACAAAACAAGACCAAACAACTGGTCAATGTTTTGTGGAGAAATCAAAAGTTAGAGGATTCTATATGGGAACTTTAGGATATTATGAAGTATATGTATCCTCATTTTTTTTACTTGAGTGATGAATTTTAATGGTCAAATTCATTTTAAGGGTGGTAGAATGTGACACATAAAGTTTTTATATACATTTTTTTACAAATAAACTAAATTTTCAATTATTTCATGAAATTCACTAATTTATAAATTCCATTCATAGGGAGCCAACATGGCATACGTTTCATGCAACACTGACTTGGCGTATGTTACATGTAACACTGATATTTCTAGGAAACATCATTTTACTATTATAAATATTTAAAAGAGATAATTATATCATAACCATTAAGTGTATTTATATAATATTAATAATTAATTTCAAATATTATTTATAATTTTTTTATATTAATAAATCATTATGTTAATGAAATATATAACTATTAGTAAAGTCCTTATATGGTTAAAAATAATATTTTCTCAAATAAACAAATTTTAATGTCCTTTTATGAGAAATAATAAAATAATTTTTAGATATATTCAGAATGTGAATTTGATAAAATAAGATTCATTTTTTAATTCAAAACACTGAAATTATCTCGGGGTTATTTTTTTGGATTTTCTGAGAAACTTCATTTTTGGTTGAATATTAACAGTTACTGCTTTTTATTTAAAGACTACATTTTTTTAAAAAAATTATTAATGTTAAATGATATTATAAATTTAATATAATGACACATTATATCAATATTATATATATTAATTTAAATTATTTCATTTAAATTAATTTAACTTTGAAATTGAATATAAAATCTTAACAAACATTTGATCATTTTCCACAAAAAAGAAACCCATTATTTCATCATGACTGTAGGATTAGATTTAACATTAATTATACAACTAATATGATTTGAATTTTTAACAAACAACAAACATAATTTTAATAATTTTTATATTTTTCATATAATAATATAAACTAAATTTTTTACTAGAAGACATTAGTGACTGTGATTAAAATTAATCATAGTGAGTAAGGCCAAATTAATCTTAATTAGGGAATAATCCATAAAATTAAAGGGACCAAATAACCAATTTTTTTCAAAGTATAAATTTATTGACATATATATACTCTATCATAACTTTTATTGACATTTTATTATTATTTTATCCACTTTTAACATGAAAAGGTATTGGTGGAATTCTCTCTTCAAATATTTACAAGATTGCCACTCCTCCCTCATTTTAAAAATCCACCATCACTCCCTCTTTTTCACACACTAAAACCTCTTATAATTGGAAAATATCAGTCCTAACCACTATCCAACATCTCTCACACCCTTATTCAAGCCTCATTTTATTATTAATCTCTTCCATGGAAGCTTTTTGAACAAATGAAAAGTAGTTTCCCGAATAAGAGGTAACGTCTTCTTGCAAGCTCCATTCATTAATTTTCTTTCTCCACCAAACTAGTAACATTATTTAATGATTTTATAATAAAAATATTATAAAAAATATACTATTATGTGATTATACTATAGTTTTAACCTACAAATACACACACATCCATATAATGGGTAATGGACATACTATTTTTTTGAACAACAAACTACCGCCTCACTAAACAATGTTTGTTCGTTCTTCCATTATCACCTATTATTTTAGTGATTATGATGTGAAATATATTTATATATTATATAGGATATTTATTAATAATTTATTCTTAATTATTACTTCTACAACAAATATCCTTTTTACTTTCCATTTGGTGTAAATATGATAATTTCATTTGAGTAAGTGTTGACTACCGCCCCTCAAAGCATTGTGATTCATTCAGATACCACATGAAATGTCTTAATGACGGGTTTAGTGTAATTATATGATATAAAAAAATTATATTGATAATTTAATGATATTATATAAATATATTCATATATTTCATTTTCATTCTTTATTTCAATGTGATAATAAAATGGAAAACTCATTCAAGTGTAGGTACAAATTACTGTCTCCCTGTATGGTGTATTTCATTTCATAATTATATATTATATAGATTATTATAATAAAAAAAATTTATATTTAAATGACATTTATATCATTTTTAAATTTTTTTAAATAATGATATATGTATAAGGAAAAGAGATATAACAAAATAATATACATGCGTAAAATAAAGTGAATATTACCCGAAGTGAAACCTTAAAATAAGATTGTTTACAAATGGGTAATATATAGTCATAATAAATCCATTTGTGGTATTATATATCATAATATGGTTCATTAAAATATTTATAATAAATTTTTATTTATTTTACATTTCTTATGAATGAGTATTAAGAGATTCAAGACACAAGGTAAGGAGAATTTCATCACACTTTCTATTTCAGTGAGATACAAGACATAATCACCACTTGTTTCTTTTGTGTAGTGTATGTACTGAAAATATGTTTATTATATTGATATTACACATATTTCTGTAGGTATTCATATATATATTTCATTATCTATACTTCATGGGGTTTTATGGTTCAAATGTCACCAAATTAACAACGTAGTTTTGTCTCAATTTTATTTTTTTGAGACACATGTTATGATGGGAACCAATGTTCTTCTACATGGTGTATATAATTCTATTTAACATGTTATATAATGAATTTCATTATTCTCATGATATTATAATATTAATATAATTTAATTTTCATAAATTTATATTAGTATTCCATGTTACCATGTGCTACGAGTTTATTGAAACTATCCCATCGGTTATTGGGATTGTTTTTGTTTATTATTTTAGTGATGATGTGTTATGATCCATATCTAAAGAGAACTCATGAATTTTATTCTTCACTGGTTATTCATGATATATTCATGTATTAGTACCATGTTCAACAAGGTAGTACTTAATATTTTATTAAAAAACAATTTAATGAAAATTCTGACCGCACTTCTCCTTTCAGTTAGAAATATGTATTATTTTAAAAACAATGTTTAAAAACTATTTTAAAGATCCTATTATATGTTTTAAATGATTTTTTTCAAAAATTTTGATGTTTCAAAAATACCTCTTTAAAGATGAAATAGTGTTTTACTCATGAAATTTTTCTAAAATACCATTCAAATTTATTCCCCATCCACGATGAGATATGTTTGTGTTACTCATGAAATTCTAGTAAATGATTCAATGAATCCATTCATATTATTTCTCTAAATGTATTATGTTTTTATGGAATTATATTTATTAAAACCATTTCTCTTCAATGGGTTATATATTTTGGAATCCCAATTCCTATTAATATGTTTTATGCTTATGAAACCCAATTCATTTCATGGGTTATTATTTGATGAAATAATTATAATACCTATATCATTTTTCAAAGATTATGATATGATTACATTTCAATGATACCCATTTAATTTAATGGGTTAGGATATGATTTATTGTGATCTTTTTGCATATGTATGTATGATTTCATTATTATATGGGTTGGACATATATTTCCTTAAAATGTATCGGGTAATGATTTATATCTCATGAGAAAGTGTAAGATGGTCTTGGGATTGAACATTAACTACTATGATAGCCATGAGAGGGAACTGTGAGTACCAAGATGGTATGAGGAGTGAACTCATGCTACTGAGATGGTATGAGGAGTGAGACTATACTACAAATATTGTATTGGTAGCGATGCATTGGATACTATAGAAATCATATTATATGCTTTTGTGTCTGTAAAGAATCTAATGTTTTATTACTATGTTATTATTTCATGACTTATGTTATTTATTTTCTTATGACTCATGTATTATGAACTACAAAGGTATGTGCCATCATTATTGTATACGATTCTTGATATGTAGGGTATGATATTCAATTCTCATAATCATTTTCCCATAAAAGTGTGCTCATTATTTTTTCTACATATATCCCTTTTTTACCCATACTATGCATTTGAGCTCACCCCAATTTATGTTTCTTTCTTGTTTAAGATGATATGTATTATATTTGATGTTTCTAATAATTTTTATTTCAAGAAAAACCTAGTGGGAGATAATTTTTCTCATTTATGTACGAGTGATTATGTTTTTGTGTTTTCAAAGGCATTAAACTTTCACAGCCTTGAGGTATCTATTTGTGTAATGATTTAATTATTCCACAAATGTTATCGAATTTTAATGTATGTGAAGTCCAAGATGTTATAGTAAATCTAATTTCTCAGAATCTGTTTTAGTTGTGCTGAACATTTTTGGAAAATTATCTCAACCCTAGAGAGCTCCCTTCTCCAAGAATGCTCCAAATAATGGAGATCAATATTCCTCCAAATGATCAAGGAGAAAACAATAGAATAGATTATCGTAGAGATCATGGAGGATGATGTAAGCACAAGTATCTTATATTCTAACACATGGAGACTCCCTTGGAGACCTCTAGAGATTCATGGAACATGTGTGGATCAACATTGGAGAAATATTCACTTGAAATCTACAATGCAATGATAGGTTACTACATATCTATCACTGAATTCATCAAGGATGAATGAATTACTTATAGTTAATTCTAAATTAATTAAATTTATTATAAATAATATGTGATAATTATAACTTTAGTTCCACCATGATTACCATTTCTCTTTCTTCTTTGATTCAATTAAATTGATCATAAAATTCATATTTGTGTAGATCTCATATTGATAATCAATTATGGGAAAAATCAATGTTGGGAACCCCCCATCATACACATTCGATGCGCCCATAAGCTATATATCTGATAAGAGTATTGATGGTTTGGTGAGAGGAGCCTTTTATAAGTTGTGATAATATTTTTTTAATTATAATAAAAATATATAAAGGATGTCAACGCTAAAATTGTAAAATAGATTCAAAAATAGAAAACAATGGAGTGGGGGATCTTGTTTGGTTAACTATCACTCAACCAATACTTTTTAAATATTTTTTGGACATTTTTATGTAAATAATAGTAAAAGGATTTTCACATTTGTTATTTTTGGATGTATCATGGAGAATAATATTTATCCATGTAACTTAATTTTAAAGCATAAAAATATAATTTAACTAGTTATATATTTTCCGAAAACTGATTCCAAATATTGAATCAATGTAGTCAAATATAATTTCAATGTTTATATAAAATTAGCCTTTTCAATTTTTGTATGTAACATGTAAAAAAATATTTTTGAAAAATAGTATCTTTAGTATTAATATTTATGTGTTGGATAAAATTATCCTTGACATTAATTTTCTGGACATAAAGCGTTTTTGTATAAGAAAAATAATGTTTTAATTCATTGTATAGAAAAAACAATATTTAGAAAAAAAACATAATTTCATAAAATAAAATATCAAAATATTTTCTCAGTTATAAAAATATTACTTATGTTCCTAAAATGTTAATCATAGGTTTTCTAAATTTATCATAGTTTTCAAATGTTTATAAATTTACTCATTAAATGAATATTTATCTAGTTAATATTCTTTATACATTTCTTGATAAAAATTCTATAAACGTAGTTTTTAAATAAAAAATTTATAATGTAAAGTACATTAATGAAAATAAAATTTTTATTTTCTTTAACTTTTAATAATCCAAGATTTAATATATTTAACATTGATTTCTATTTTTTATCTAAAATGGTGTTTAATTATGTAATTATGATGGTGACTAATATTTCATAGATCCTATTAGTTAGACGTTGCATGAAAATAAAAAAAAATTCAATGTTGTATTTATTTAAATAGTAATTATTTTTAAATACATGGGGTTTTATGACTGGAAATTCAAAGACTGTATTTTTCATATATATTTCAATAAATCAATTTTTATCTTAATTAAATGTATCACTGGTAATATTATTTTACTATTTCCAATAAAAATGATATTAAAAAATATGTATTAAAATATTAAATAAATCGTAAAATCATTGGATATTATAGTGGTCAAGAAAGAAAGAGTTACGTGTTAGGATATGTGGGGTAGTGAATTATTTAGTTATTGGGAAATGTGGAATGTTTTTAAATTTTAATTCCATAGAAAAATTCACATTCAAGGTATGTTAATGAAAAAATGATAATAAATGTGGACTAGATAACGAATGGTTGAGAAATCCCTCATTAAAAACTGTGAGAATGTGGTATTATCACATTTTGTGACTTTAAATATTGATTAATCTTTTTCACATCATCTTAACATTTAATATAATGCATAATTTTAACATTCAAACATATCTAGATTACTAAAAATAAAATTAACATTAATACATAATTTCAAAATTCTAATTAAAAATATTTTATTTTTTTATTTGACTATATTTCCTAAATATATACATATTAACTTAAATATATGACCAATAATAAGAGAAATACTATTTTTCGAAAAATATAAATAAAATCATAAGAAACACTTATTGGCTAAAAATTATTATTATCATTAGAATTGATGATTTTTATAGGTCTATTTTTATATAGTAAATTGTAATTTTCCATTAAAACCATAGTAAAATAAATGGAATCTTCTGAATAGTTGATTAAATAAATATAACTATAATAAAGTAATTTATTAAATACTATAACTGGAGTTCTAAAAAAACTAAAATATTTTTCTTAATTCAACATAAAAATTTTACAAGCATTATTTTACACCATAAATATATATTTTTTCCTTGAAGAGGGATTGATAAAACTTTATCCCATGCCTATTTTGTGATTATTTCATCAACATTACTATATTTTATAAAAACATGATTTTATACCCTTAAACTAAAAATGAACCAGTTATGAAAAATCCAAAAAATAACCACAACTAAATATTTGGAAGTAAATTATGAATATTAGTGAATTCATAAAATAAAAATTCTATGATATAAGAATTTAACTTCACAATTAAAACATAAAATATAATGTAAAACATTTTGAAAAAGATATCTTTTTAATATTCATATTGTAGTCATCATATTTTATTTTAATTAATAATGAAATTATTTTTAATTATTTTTTTAAATTGAATCATTTTATTATTATAATATATTAATATTGATAAATATAATTTAGGTGTAAAAATATATATCACTTTAAAAACTATTATTAAAAATATATTATTTATATCATTAAATGATTTTAATCACATCCCTTTGAATTTAATTATTTATCATTTATTGTTTTCTAAATATTGGTATGAAAACAGTTTATGTAATTCATTACAACTTTTATAATATTATATACGTAATAATTGAGTTTTATAATATTTCATTTTAAATAATCATGCCCCTTATCCACGGGGTTTTCAAACTTCTAGTAAATTCCATAAGAAATTTCACATAATTTATAGTGATGTAATAATTTTTATTGAATGGGACTAGATCCCAGTATCCCTTCCAATTGTGTTTTTTGGGATTCTTAAAACAAAAAATTCATTCCATGGATTTTAAGGTTAAATTGTAAAGAATTAGGGTTCCCCTAACCTTTTTAAAGGATATATTGTACTTAATTATGCTACACCCTAAACCTTGATTCTGAGGTGTGGTGGTCTATGTCATGGTGTAAGAGATCTTAAAAAGGATTTTGATGTTACTAACGTTTTGGGATAGCTATATCATGGCATTTTGATATTGTGTAGGCCCATCCCCAATGTTTGAGCTTAATATATTGGATCAAGGAGGCTGTGATGTTGGGGATTGAAGTAGTTCATCCCAATCGAGGGTTAGTACATTGTGTGATATATTTTTCATCGTAATCCCTATCCCAGGGTAAATAGGATTTACATGGATTTATGTGATGTTCCTCATAAACATTCTTCGACAATGGTGTTTGTGTCATGGTACCTTGGGCTCCTCCGTATTATACCCTTTGTTAGGTAGTTCTACGACATTGTCCTAGGGGATTAACAAGGGTCTTATAATAATTAGTTTACCTATATATACACCCAACTCCCTCGATCCAAAAATTCTACCATTGTAATGTCCTAGAATTTGCTTATAATATTTTTCATAATTACATGGAATTATTTTGTTACCGCAAAATCTGATGGCGAGTGATTCCGAGGCCCCGAGTGCCTGGAATGGTCTGTCAAAGTTTTGTTAAACTTTAAATAACCAGCGTATACAGTTTTCATGAAAATATGGAATAAATCTTAAACGGTTTCCAAGATTAAACCTATGAGGGTACCATTGCGTTCAAGATGGTGGGTTTACCTAGGAGCAACTTAAGTTTGGTCAGTACGGGCCTCCTGTGATTACCACCACCTTCCATAGGCCAGGGGCTGGCGACTAGCATCGAAAGGCGTATCCCCTAAAACTGGGAAGGCATTGCATTTATAACTTGTAAACTCACACAACCGAGAACAAAGAAGGATACAGAAAAAAGTAAATTGTATAGTAAAAAATAGTGTGTACAGTAAGTAAATAGGACCGGAATACCAGACCAACTGGAAAGTGAAAGGAAAACTGAAAAGTATAAGTAAAACTGAAAAAAAACTCTTGTGAACACCCATCAAGGATCCTACCAGAAGGGTTGGTACAACACTCTAACAGTCGTCTCTATAGTATGCCTCGTCTAAAGTCCACCTCCGAGCTACCTCCAGTCCTGGTACCCTCTTCCTTAGTCAGCGATGTTCGTCATCTGCACCAAACACAACAAGGTGTGGGTGTAGCCCATGCATGGGTGAGTATTACGATACTCATTAGGGACCCCAAGACACTCGAAGGTCTCTCAAAACCCACAAAGGATAAAACACAAAGCATGGAAACAACAGTCAACCCTACTTAGGTATATGACCATACATATACATAATTTGTCGAGTATGCCCATCTCAATCATGAGGAAACACGAGGCCTAACTCAAAATCTCAAATCTCAACTATCCCATGAAGGAAAGAATACAAAAAAGGTAAATACTCAACTCCCACTAGGTATACAACCCTAAGAAATATAATTATGAAGCTGACCCGCATAGGATCGCTATGGAAGGTGATAGCCAACCACATGATTCTTCAGGGATAATCACAGGGAACATCCCTAGTCACAACATCAAACACCTATACTACTGGGTAACTCCTACTCTATCTAGTAAATTGGGCTTACCGTGTCACACAGAGGCGCTTCCCACTAACATGGACTGATAAGTTACTCCTCCTATTGAGTACCATGTGTCTACTGCATCACACATAGGCGTTCCCCACCGTGGGCTTGCCGCATGACACAGAGGCGCTCCCCCTCATGGCCTACTAAGGTACATTTTCTGTTGAGTACTATGGGTCTACAATGTCACACAGAGGGTTTACCCACCATGGGTCTTCCGTGTCACATAGAGGCTCTCCCCACGGGGCCTGTCGAGTAACTCAGAGTCGAAAAGGTCATCAATCATCAAGTCTCAGCCCGTCGTAGGGTTCCTTACGTACAATTCTTGGGATAACTTCTCCCCAATCCACCATTCATATGTCAACTTCTCCTAAGTTCCATGAAGAAGTATCCCAAAGTTCTGTCACATCATAAGGGACCTAACGCAATAGACGACACGTTAATCGGATTCCCGGTCAGTGAGTTATTAGTGTTTCCGCTCTAAGGGCCCGGTTGGATTCGGGGTCTGATCCATCCTGGACATACTCCA
Source organism: Viscum album (assembly GCA_963277665.1). Classification (NCBI taxonomy): domain Eukaryota; kingdom Viridiplantae; phylum Streptophyta; class Magnoliopsida; order Santalales; family Viscaceae; genus Viscum; species Viscum album. Next base: position 1,705,476,365 of record OY728165.1, on the reverse strand, counting down.
ACCTTATCCAAAACTAATGTGAAGTATATCAAAAGGACCATCTACATCCTAGGAACCTCCATTGTTATTTTTATATTAATTTTAAGCATATTCTTTTCAGGATTAATCGTTGACCTCTAGATGTCAATACTTGGTGATATGTTTCAGGTTCTTGCTCATTTCATGATTTTTATCCTTTATTCATTCTAATTTTCCTCGAATTCTTCATTTCATGAATTTAAATTTGAGCTAAATAATTTTAATAGGAATTTTAATGTTTTTTATCACTTTATTCACGTTTTGGAATCCTCGGGAGATTAGAGATTCCCAATGGGAGAGGTCATCATAGATCCTTGTTGGTAGTTTGTTTCCATATTTTGAATTTTTGATGTCTCAACTTAAAGTTTCATTCATTCTCCATTAATTAACATGAAATCATATATTTACCATAGATTAAGCATTTATATGGTGTTAAAATTAACATCATAAATATTAGAAAGGATTAAATAATGAATTTAGTTAATATTTAAAAATCACATGGTTCTGTTCTCCAAAATGTTACAGGTATGCCTATTAACATTCAAGATCATGATCAATCTATAATATGATTTGTTTTTAATTTTTTTATTATTATCATAGATTGTGGTAATTTATAATATTAGATAGAGAATAAAATCTGATGATATTTTTTCATTTTATGAATAATTACTTATGATTCATGTTTAATAACTCCAGTGATTCATGTAATTTTGTAGCAATTAAATAGATGTAAAAAATTAATTTTTAATTTAATATGTAATTCAATGTGTTAATGTAATTTAGTAATTAAATTTAAAATGAAATTCATTTTTATGATATTAATGATAAATGGAATGAAAATGTGAATTATATTCATTGATTCATTTCCATGAAAGAAAATGCTTTAATGAATGTTTATGAAATTTAATATTGTGTTATAGCTAATACTTAGGTTACATGTAACATCCTAGACCCATATGATACTCAAAAACACCACAAACATAGTTGAAAAAATTAATTCAAGGGAATATTCATAGAAAAAAAGGCTTATAACTAGTTGTGAGGTCCTAGGGTGTGTCCACGGGCAGACTATGGACTCATTTCAAGACTATAGCACAACAAAATATCAATAACAATCAATAGTAGAAGAAATATAGCAACAATACAATTGAAAACATCTGAGATAGATATAATATACAATACCATAAGTAATATAATACACAAATGATTATTATACATGTTATATGTCTATAAACATCTAAAATAGGTATATGTAGTATGTGTAAAATACACGAAACAAAAATACGAAAAGGGAAAAAAATTTCCAGTTAGAATAAAGAGCCTTAGCTCGGTCATGTGATCTAGTTATCCTAAAAAGCAATTAGAAAACTAAAGTATGGTGATTTCCATTTTCCATACCTTTAATCATATACTTTGTCCAGGTACCCATTGATATCCCGAATAGGGTGTGAGATACAATCCTAGTAGGTAACCACACAATGATCTATAAAAATCATTTTTTTTTGAAAAAAAAGGTATAAAATATGCATGTAACATAGGAAAACATTTTGAATGGAAATTACAGATAACAAACACACACACACATATATATATTACTGTGATACTAAATAACCTTATAAGAAACCCTGAAGAACACGTTTCGGGCTCTTATGACAGGGAAGCTACAATGTAATAGAGGTAAACACCATTGCTATGTCGTAAGTTGTGTATCAAACAATCATAGACTAACCATATAACCAATCATGTCACATTTACCATGGCTATACCATATATCAAATGTGTCTTACCATGATAGGACATAATCAAGGTATTGAAGACAAATGAATCATCATCGAGTCTTAGGAGCATCCATTTGGAAACAAGGTTATGCTTGAGTTGGGGTCCAAAGAGATTTTCTATTTACTATGTCCACTTTGAACCAATGAAAAACTAGATCCATGTGGTAGAAAGGCCCAAGGAATCCAATAGAATAAATACCCAATGAAAAATCTATATCCAATGTGTCTACTACTATGTTCATGACCCATGGGAGATATATCCACAATGTCTAGTGGAATCATGATCCAATTTTTAGAAATCAAGGATACCACTACTATTAAATTAATCTTATTTCATCCATTAATTTACAATCATTCAATTCCAGGAGTATTCCCACCATATAACAATTCACATACAAATAAAAAAAAGTAGTTTACCTAATCATATAAAATTAACATATAAACTATTAATCAAAATCATCAACATGAAAAGGTGGTAAACAATTCTATTTTACATTTAAATTAAATTTTTTATAAATGGTATTCATCTAATAAGGAATTCCCAAATACACAATCCATTAGTGGTTTGATAGTAGAAAGAATCAAAGGCACACCCCATAGTTTACCCTATTTAGTGAAATAACCCCCAACTATGCTCAGGGGTACTAAGGTAATCCAAAATAGGTTCCATTTTATATAATTAAATTATTCAATATAGTTTTGGTTCATTTATAGGAATTAATGTGGGAGGAACAATGGAAACTATCATAATAATGCTCCAAACCAAGTTGAAAAAGTATAGAAAACCTATATTAGGTCCATTGTAGATTTCTCGTCCAATATTAGATTTTGATTCAACAGATATCAGAAGTAAAAAATAATAACAAATAAATATCAAAAAATTAGGGTAGATTATCTTGAACCTAAATAGAATATTTGATACCAAGTAGAATGACAGATAGGGAAAAAAGAATTGATTATTCACCAATACAGATCCGACATTTTTGATGGATTGTGATTATATGTTCGGATGACTAATTGGTGGTTAATCCAAGATTATAAATAAAAAAAATATCCCAAAAATATCATGTATATACAATGTGATGATATTAAAACTTAGTTATGAAAAAATAAATTAAATAGGTTTAAATTTTTGAATTCACCCAAATTACTAGGCCATATGATTTGGCCGAATGGTTTCAAAAAATGTGCTCCAGTAGTGTGCCCTTTGATATTGTAAGGGGACTGCGCTCGGTTTGTATTCACATTTTATCTTACTGTAAAAAAAACTATTTCTAATCCCACTATAATAAACTGAGGATTTACCCTAATAGTAGTTCTTCTAAAAATAAATAGTTTGTCAAACTGTGTAAGTTCCTCTTTCTCTCTGCCATGTATCACATTAATAGAAGTAACTATGTTCTTGATCAACATTGTTTCTACTAACCAGGAAACATGAATGTTTCTTCCCAAATGTTGTTTTTTGGGTTCCAAACAATCCCAGATACCCCCGATACATACATAACCTCAAAGGGTATTCACATTAGTCCACACATAATAATTTAAAGAAAAATTTTTTTAAAAGAAAATGATCATGCAAGTCAAGATTCAATCAGATTCTTACAAACTCTCCCCTTAAAGCAATTATCCCCAAATTTATTTCCAAAGGTTAGTGATGAATATTCTATGAATAAAAATGGCCTCTGTTATCATAAATTATCCTCCCACTCCCAGGTCATTCCATGTACACGAACATGCTTCCAAAGAACCCACACTATAAGAGCTTACCCTCATTGGAGAACCTTTATGATATGATCCACAATACATATATGTTGATCCACAATGGATGCACCTAATGAAACTCAACCCCCATTGGCTAAAAAAAATGAGACTGGTCTAAATGATAATAGCACAGTTGAGTTACATGGAAGATAGTGTGTATGGATTAGTAGTTCTAAGCCAACTAGAACTTATAGGCTACTGGTCTATATCTCTCAAGAATATTGAATGTCTAGGAATATCATGGTGAAAGCCTACCATGTATCCAAATATGAATGTGTTCTTTCCTTAGTGAAACCTTAAAAAATTCAAGATCCCTGGTCTAAAACTCTAGAGGTAATTTTCAGAAATTGATGTAATATTTAAATCAATAATGTGGAGTAATAAATCGCATCTGAATCAACTATACTTGCTCAGAAGTCTCCTCTAAGAGATACATTCACAGTAATGCTACGTCACATGCCTCTATCTAGGACTCGGACCATCAGCATGACCTTCCATAGGGAGCCTAATTTGGTTCCATCTCTATAGTCACCAGATAACTGTTATTAAAGGAGAACTCATACATGGGTACATGCCTCTCCCTTGAGTGCCTAAAATCTAGGAGCCATGCACACAACAGGTCCTCAACCACCTATATCATACGTGGTGACATGCCATTAGTATAAGCATGGTATGCCATTCTTAAATTCACATGTGTACAAGGAACTATCTAAAAAATATACCATAAAGGTGATGTAAAAAGTTATTCCATATATGAAATGATAGTGCCAGGGAACCAATGAAGTTGTTCTATATCAAGTATTTACAACCTCTGAGGATCATCCACCCAAACAGTCTCTTTGATCGGCATGATATGAGTGACCTTTATGAGACTGTCCACAACAACCCAAACCAAATATCTACATTGAGGTGACCTCAGTAAACCAATCATGAAATCCTTTACAACATCATCACATTTCCTCTCAGGAATAAGAAACTACTTCAAAAGTCCAGATGATCGCTAATGTTTCGCCTTCACCTACTAACAAGTGAAACACCTCGTAAAAAAGCAAGAAACCTCCTTTTCATACATGTCCATTAGTACTGATAGTGTATGTCACTGTATATTTTGGTGACATCCAAATGAACTTCCCCAAAAAAGGTCTGAAACTCACACACAAGATCCTCGCATAAGTCCACAGGAACCCAAACACATCCATGGGTACAAGAATCTCTTCCACATATACGGTCCAACCGGTAGATGGTTCCATATATACTAAACTATAACATAGAACTAGGACATCAAAATCGCCAAGGGGACTCATTATCACTCTCTAAATAAGGGTAATGTTTAGATCAAAAGAATAAATAAAGGGAGTACCCTAACATTCCCACTCCTCCATGTGCATATGAATGTAAAAAAACTATAATCTTCCACTCAATACTGGGATGTTGAACTACATATATATTTGTCCTCCTAAATATTACATTATAAACTAAATTTCCTTTTCTAGGCTTGTAGGAAAGATCCAAAATAAAATACTATTAGTATTAAACCCACCTTCACTTCCTCGGATAAAAATAACACTGTGTAAATATTTAATTTATGATTTTTTTGGTATACCCTACAAAACACTCTCTTAGTATGTAGTGTCCAATATAGGTCAAGGCATGAACAAAAATAAATAACTCTAGGTCATTCGTCAAGTAATATCACTCATGTGGCATAAAATGCTGAGACCCATATTTCATGAATCTATCACCCTATATATGAACTGCTCACAGCCTAATAACTGATTCATTATAGTAAATAGTGTAACTCATAACTGTTTCTGGAAAGATTGGTATCGATGATAAATCCAATCTCTATTTCATCTCCTGAAAGGATATATTATAGGTATCTGACCATTAATGCATCACACTATTCTTATTCAATCACGAGAGTGGAATTTATAATCATAAGAAGTCTTATATGAATCACTTATAATATCCATAATGGAACAAGAGACTTCATACCTCAATGATTTTATTGGAAAGATTGTAGGAAACTACTTGTTTCAACTTATATGGGTCAACTAAGACTCTTGTCTCCGAGAATAAATGACTTAGGAAGATAATTTGATTCATATATAAGTGGTAATTTATTAGATTTGATTATAACCGATTCACTTTAATTTTATTAAAAAAAATATAATGATGTTTTTCATGTTCATGTGGATTGGGAGAATAAACCAAGATACGATCCATTAAAAAAACCAAAAAAGAATCCAGATAGGGATGCGAAACTCGCTTCATCATCACCATGAAATCCGCTAGCATATTTGTGAGTCCAAACCATATAAACGGATACCCATATAGACCATACTAGCTCTGAAAGGCTATATGAGATATTTCATTTTTTCAAATATGTACCTGGTGATTTACAGACCTCAAATCAATTTTTGAGAACATCTGAGATCCTCAAAGATGATCAATTTGTTTAACTATCTATAGAAAGGGATATTAGTCTTCAACTGTTAGTTGGTTCAATTTTTGGTAATCCTTTAATTGCCTAAGGGTATCATACACCTTCGTCAAAAAATGTACTAGTGAACCCCACAAATAATTATTGGGTTGAATAAACACATTTTCCACCTAATAATCTTGCGGCCTATTGAGCTCCTGAAATTCCATCCTATATATCCTTTAAGGAGGAGTGGATACTAGTGTATATCTTGGAATTATCTCAATAGATTACTCAACATCTCTCTCAATAGGTAATCTAAAAATTCCATTAGGGAAAACATCCCTGAAATGATCAACAAATTTAGGAAAATATATCTAATGTGCTCCCTGATCATCAATTTATACTCTAGAGATTTGGTATGTCATACCACACAACACATGATGCATTGGACCATCATGCTTCACCAGAAATCCCATTCAAACTTAAGATTACGATATGAAACCACTTGTGATGTGACCATCACACTCTAGTGATAGTAGTCAATGTAGGCACAATATGATACTTGACATAACATCCCAACATTGACATAAAACGTAGTTATCACAACAAAAAACATATTCTAGATGATATTAAACCTACTAAACTCAAGGGGGTACTTTCTAAACCAATATATATCCTCCATTGTAATACACAATTGTGTGTCAAGTGTTATAAAAACCCTGAATAATAGTATAACGACCCCAATGATTTACACCTTAGGTGATGTTATAAAAATATAAGATTCTCCTATTTTAAAAAGAAACTATACAAGTTAATTGGCTTATGAGATCGTACCTAACATCATAGGTGGTTTGATGACCTAATACATTGGGTAAGGCTATATAGAATAGATCTGGATGGAACCACATCCCCGTTCCTCAACTGCACTTCCCAGAGTTGGCGAACTCTGTTGTCCCATTGTAACTTGTGTTTGTATGCCCTGGAAACTCCTAACACTACCTCATACTGATCAAATAGTGCTTCTATAGATCCCTACTAATGATAAAGATGAGAAGCCTCCTCCTAAACCTGCTATCAGAGATAACCCCCTACTACTCACAGCTAATGGAAAGGTCATGTAGAAACATTGCATGTGGAATATACTTCAGAAATCTCACAATGATTCTTCATATGGACACACCTACCACACTACTAAAATAAAACCTATTTCCAAGTACTCACAACCTTAATAGTTTGAATCTCACAAGAAACCACAAAATGGTGAATTATTCATAAATATGTCGAACCAATAAGTCAAGAGAGTATACTACATTGTTATGTTCCCCATGCTTCCCTCAAGTTATAATCTATAATTGATGCCTAATTCCAAATTTCAGTAATAGAGGATAATCTAAACACATTGACATGAGATCCGATGGCATGTCAGTGACCTTGATATGTACACCTCCTTCCCGATAAATCATCAGTATGGTACGTTGGTGGAAAATTCACCAACTCTGTAAAACATTCCGAATACTACTTAACTATAATAGTGCCCTGATCTAAATGCATGAACTTAGTAGAATGCATCTCATGAAAAGTTTTGGGGTACATATAATCATAATACCTGGTTTTGAAATTATTCTAAAACTTATCTTATAGATTATCAAACAAGTTTAGAACATACCACCAGCACTTTGATTCGCCATGAAGCATATATGTTGTGAGAATTACCCCCTCTCAAAAGGTGTTACCAAATAAATGATGATCGATAACATAGTCTCAAATAAGACTCAACAGTCTATGGACCTCCACCCCTAGAAATTTTTGGAGGATTATGTTATTAGAACACACATACTAGTTCATCCATAGATTTCAGTAGTTGTGGTGATTTCTACAAATTATGCATGAAATAGCAAAACCATTCATAGAAATCTTCCTATGAACATGTATATGGAAGATTTATAGTTCTTGCAGCTGTCACTAAAGGTGGATCGACCAGTAGTCCAAGGCACACCACCTCTAAATTTTGGTCTTCACCAACCTCCCAATGTATGTATGGAGGCCTTTATGGTGGAATGACTCTTCAATTCAAAACTCACACATCAAAAAAGCACTATACTATAGTTTGTAGCCCCATAGAATAGGATAAATAAACAAATTACTATATATAGGTCATACCACAAATCCAGCTCCTAAATCCAATATTAAGAAAAATACATACTCAAAGAATTCAAAATAAAAACTGCTCTTTCCAACTCAATATCTGTGTCTAGGCTGATTTATATATCTATCATTTTAGTTTAAATTTTTGTTAAATATTCATTTCACTATCCATATAAATGGTTGAAACAAATGGTGGATCACATCCAATACATAAGGTCACATACACCTTAGAAAATAAAATTATTCATCTACATATTCCACCCCACAACACCTTCCAATCCATGTGACTCATGGTCCATGATTCAACATTCCATAATTAGCTTCTTAGGGTATCTTCTGTATCCTAATTAGTAAAAAAACTTCATTGGTTATAGAAGGTACTCAGAGTTCCAAACATGTTTCGCAATACCCTATACAATATTCAATAAAAAAGTTGGTATATCTATCATTTCACCTATCAAAACATCATAGAAATAGGTGATGAATCATATATGGCTTGGAATAATCCATGGAATGTGATTTGTAGAATGTTCAATAAATCATACATGATATTGAATACCCTCATCTCATTGGGTTGAAAAAAATAGAACCCTCAATAATGTCAATAATAACATGAAAACATAAGTGAATTACCCATCGATGGAATCAAATCAACTATAATAGTCAAAAATCTAGAAAATAAAAATTTCTATTAGAGGAAATTTTGATTTTTCCTTTACATGGGTTAGATATGGACATGAAAAACTCATTAAAAAGTATAATTCCTTCCTAACCTTGTAAATTGTGTCCAAATAATAATCTATAAAAACACTCTTTTATTCAACTTGGTAACATCCCAGACCTAGATTCCACTTAATAGTGTTCTGAGCCCGATTTTCCATACGACCTCAAGAACATGATCCTAAATTCCAAAGGATATTGACTAGTAGTGAGGGACCATTTTGTAACCATTGGGATACTATGTGATCATTACCAAATTTTAACACAACATAATACCAATAAAAGTCTATTGAGGAAGTAATATAACAGTCATAATATTTAAAACATCCAAGATAAATATATCAAACAATACAAGAAGGAACATCATATATATATAATGATGATAAATGTTATATGTCGATAGAAATACAGAATAGGTATACATGGAATGTGTACAATACATTTAACAATATTATAAAAATATCAAAACTTTATAGGTAATATCATGATCCTCATCTCCATCATGTGCTCCCCTACTCCTAATTATCAATTAGAAACCTATAACAGAGAACTATACCTCATCTATTCCTACAATAAAATTGTCTTTATATGTGTCCATCAGCATACCAAAGAGGGTGTGAGATACAATCAGAGTAGTTAACCACTCAAAGATATATAAAAAATCCTAGATTTGAAATAAATGACATGTGGTGTGCATGTAATACAGGTACGCATTATGGAAGTAGATGTTACAAACGCTTTACCAGCACAGATTTGGATCCAGAGTGGGAGGCTAAGTTTTTCTCAGGAAATTTTATATGAGAGACTCCCAGACTATTGTCAAATTTGTCTCAGATTCGGTCACCCTTCTAGTTGTTGTTGTAAGGAAAAAGCCTGTACTCAGATTAAGAAATCCACATGGGTTGTTAATTTCCATAAGGCTGGTACCTCTCAAGTTGAGAATAGACTTAAACCTATTGAAGTGAATCATGCACATAATTCTGAAAACCAAATTTCTGATTTCATTGAAGCTGTGATTGAAAATGCAGTTGTTCATTCTAAGGAGGATCCTATTGGGATCCTGCCCCCTAATGATTCCAAGAATGTAGAATCTTAGAACTCACTTCCCCAGAAAGGAATTAATTATCCCACTGAATCTAAAGCAAACAAAGAAGAGGAGGTTCATGATGATTTTGTTTCTAATGTTGAGGAAGTTGATAATTCGGTCCAGATTGAGGAATCTTTCCTAAATAACATGGCCAAAAAAGGAAAAAAACCTATGGTTGATGAAGATGGGTTCATCACTCCACATCCAAGGAAAACTAGGAGACGTAAGGATTATTAAAATTTAGAACGTACCATTATTACCTGGTCAGTGGACAATTATAAGGCTGAACATGTAGAAGTTCCCCAGGAGAAGTCTCAAGTTGAGAATTCCAATCCAGAACCTGTAAAGGATCCTCCAAAAAAAATCCCCTAGTACTGAACTGTACTATTTATTGCAGTATTTTGATGAAGAAGATATTCAAGACTGGAATAAATATATGGAAGAGAAGCTTGTCCTAGATTATAATGAGATTCAAGCAGGATATCCTCTCTATTTGCTGCTGATGGTCATTTTCAGCCTTCTGAATAAGTATGTTCGATGATCTATTGTGGTTGCACTTGCATTCATGTTTTTGATCTCTATTGAGGATGATGCTGTTTTTGTGTTAATGAGACTGATCTGTGGTTTTTAAAGTGGAATCTGTGAGATTCTTATTTAGAACTGTTTCTGTATTTCTTGGTTGGATCATTCTGTTCTGTTTTCAAAAGTTGGCTGAAGTTTGTTGACCAGCTTACCTTGACAATTCTGCAGTTTATTTTTTGTTGGAAATCTTATTTTGATTTCTGGACCTGTTCAGTTTGACAATCATGATGTTTTGGTTCAGAAGATGTTTTTTTTGGGGACTTCACTAGTTAGATTCTATTTGATTGCAAAGCTTTTTATCTCTTTTTTGTTCATCCTCGAGAAGTTTTAGGCTTAACGAATGTTGAGGATCTTGATGAGGTGCTCCAAGGCCACTGGCTTTGAGGGCTCGTGAAAGATGGAATTGGAGGACAACCCAACATTACATGAATATATTTCATGTAACCTATTTTTGGATCTCTTGATGGCAGTCATTATCCATGGACTTTGGTATGTTGGCTTTGTATTATGTGTTTCCCCATTTTCTCCCTGCTCGTGTATGCTCTTTACACCTTCTGTTTGTAATGATACGTTTTTTTTAATAAATTCCTTTTGGAGCATGAATTGGGACACCAATCCATGTCACCACCTTTAAAAAAAACTATAATGTATAGATGGTAAACACCATTGGACTACCATATAACATTTGTGTCACCCAATCACGGTTGATCCATATAACCAATAATATGAAATTAACCATAATCTCACCATGTAGTAGAAGATTCAAACACTGAAGATTTAGATACATGCTGTATAAGGTGAAGAAGTCATGATTGAGTCCTAGGAGAATCCCGATGGAATCTTGGTTAGACTTGAGTTTGGGTCCAAGGAGAATTTCCACCGACCATATAAAATGAGATCCTAAAAAAACAAGATCTAAGGTTTAGAAAGGCCCAATTGAACCATATAATCAAGACTCAAGATAAAATATATATCCAAAGTGTCCACTACCACATTCAAGACCCATGGGACAAACATCCATGGAAACTAATGGAATTAGAATCCAAGATATACCCACCAAGTAATCTAATACAATTCAATTAATCACAATTCATCCTTTAATTTACATGAATTAAAACCCATGAGTGTACCCATTCATATAGAAATTAATATTCAATGAAACAAATTAGGTTAACATAGATATGACATTTTCATATAATCCATTTTATCAAAATCATCATCATGAAAAGGATGAAAATAACTCTTTTATATCCATTAAAATTAAATTTATTAATAATGAGTCTTCATATAAAAAGTCATGCTTAAATAAACACCCACTGGTTACTTAGACAATAGGAAATATAAATAGATCACCCCATGGGTGACCCATGTTGGGGGAAAACTCCCAACCAAAATCAAGGTAACTAAAGGCATACCTAAGAGGTTATATTTCATATAATTTAATTAATAAATTTATTTTAAGGGCCACACATGAATTTTTAGATGATGGTACAATGTAAAATAGCATAATAATGCACAAAACTAAGATATAAAAGTATAGACCACCTACCATAGGTCCATAATTGAGTTCTCATCTAGTTTCATCTTTTGATTCGACTCAGGTTAGAAGAAAAAAGAATAATGTATGAATATAATAAAATTAGGGTTTATTATCTTTCACCTAATAAATGAAACTGACACCAATAATAATGAAGAATGACTAAAAAGAGATTATGTGCACATTGATATAGATTTTCCTCTTCCGAAAGATCTTGATTCTGATCTCAGATTTAGATTCTGTAGATAATTTAAGATTATTCCTCAAAATGAGCTCATAACGCTCATGGAAGTACAATGGGAGGAGAATGAAAATAATATATGAAATAATAGATTAATTTTTTGAGATTTTATAAATTGACACAATGTACTAGGCCTCGCAATTTGGTTCCATGGATGGCCAAAATGTTATCCAACCATGTTCCCTTTACTATAGGATGGTAAGAATTTCATGGTTAGTGCGCACTATTTACCAAAATACAAGAAAATCATCTTTCAATACACTATCCAAAACTGTATATGTACCGACATGGTTGGGAACATCAGATTTTATGAGGTTTTAGATAGTTCAATATCCTTCTCCTGTATTCCCAGGTATCATAAGGTTTGATGTAATCATACGCCTAACCTGTACAGTTTCTATTAAATGTGTTGTAATCATATTTCATCCCAAAATTTGGGTTTTGGGTCCTGAACAAGCCACAAACCCCACCAATAACTCTAACAACACAAACGGAATTCACATTAGTAAAAAATTAATCATTTAAACTTAATATTCATGAAATGAAATAGATTTTTTACCTCAAGAAATAACTATTTTCTTACATTACCTTTTGCGAGAACATATGATAAATTAATCACTTAATTGATGATGGAGTATGAACTCATTTTTATCAAAAGGATAATGGTTGGGGATAATGTTTCTCAATTCCATGAGATGTATAAATTCCATGTGGTGGGGACATGATATACTAATAGCATTTAAAGGCGAAATGTATTATTTTAGGGCTTAGTTTCCTAATGGATGCTGATGGTTTTTCTCAACAAGATGTGAGTATCTATATGTAAAAATTTTTATATGATATTATGTGATATTGGGATTGATTATGTGATATGGGATGGGAGGCAGGAGACTGTAGAAGCAGTTGACTCCTACGATGGTGAGGTACATGGTGATATGTTTGATTATGTCAAAGATGGCACTAAGAAGAAGGAATGGGTTGATGATGTGAATTCACTTTGTGATATATAATTCTAGGATAATTGATTGTTCAATGTGTTTATATGTCTAGATGTCCATGTTTGTTATTTATCTTCATACCTTTCCCCACTACTTGGGGATTCTGGATATGATTGGTCATACATCTCTAGTTGATATCTAATGATTTTTCCAAGACAATCTAGAATTTTATAATGATAATATTTTTTGAAAAATGTTTTACCCATGGTTTTGTTCTTGGAATTAAAATTATGATACTCTTAAGAAACCATTGAAATGGTTGGATGGTACCTAGTGGGTATGGACATCAAAGATAATAAATTTTGATTTAAATAAATATTAATAAATGGTTAATGAAAAGTAGTTTAGAATGATGTTAGTTAATGGTAAATAATTTAATTATCACAAATTGAAAAAATAAAATAGAATAAAGTAATTTAATGTATGTATTGTTAGATTTATTAGTTCACAAAGGATATGTAGACCCTATTAGTGTAAGAGGGGTGTTTGAGTGACAAAAGATATAATTGAACCTATGAAAATGTTATTCCCATAGTTTGGTTGTGAAACATATTATTTCCTATATATTTTTTGTTTTGATATGCTACCCACCCATATCAGTAGGGTGACTCAGAACCAATTTACTATGAGAATTATTTTTCCCTAACATCCTAGTGGTGAGGATAGATCACTAACTATCCCCTATGTCCCATAACTCTACTCTTAATAGTTTTATATGATGGTATTCATGGAGGTTAGTTTCCCATATATGTGTGTAGAGGGATATAATGGATTGTGGTTATTTTACACACATGTAACTATAGATATGTTAACCTATATATTATAAATGGTATGAAGTCTATAGATTATGATTGATTGAGGTACCTTACTATGTGTAAGGGATGAAATGGATTGTAGTATAATACCCAATGTATGATATACGCTATACATAGGAAGATAGATCCAAAAAATTAATTTATTACTATATGGAGATTTGATATTGGATTATGATTTCATGTAATGAATGAGATGCATGTAGTGATACAAAGCCTTGGAATTTTGGTATGGATTATTTTTTAGAGAGTTTGGTAATGATATATATTGTTGGAGCATAGAAAAAAACCATTGGGGTAATATGTAGCAGGGTTACTTAATTTGATATTATATGATATGATATCCTGTATTAATTATATAGAGATTGGTAGGCACTGTCAATATGGGATTTTAGTATGCCTATTTAGGTGATGAGTTACGATCACTTATTGTTCAATAGGAATTATTATGCTTTATTTATCCAATTCTTGAGATCCTATTGTGAGGATCCTATTGAGTATACTATTATTCTCATCCCATATATAGATAAATTAATTTTAGGTATTATGGGGAAATATGGAAGTTGATATGGACATAAGAAGTTTTTGGTTTTGTAGGATCCAATTGGACTTCATGGTTGTCACTGGGTTTATCAAATTTTTCATAATTATAGTATTCTAGTACAATTTATTATGTTTTTAATCCACTATACGTATTGACTTAAAAATTTATCTTTTATTTAATGTGTCTATTAGTATTTAAACCATATCTATCTCAAACACTTGTTATCATAGAGGTAAATGAATCCCATTTGAATTTTCATTATACCCTTAGTGCTCTTCGACAACTCGGGGCCTACTTGAGGTGGGATTTAAGAGTCATTATCTCACATACTTCATTTACAGCCTTTTAGGGGTACTATTGGGGTATGGGGGATATGATATAGTGGTATCAATGATTTATGTTGAGGAAAAGGATAGATCATTGAGTTAAGAAAATGTTATAATTGTAAGGGTTGGTATAGAAAAGTACAGAGATATGTTTACTAAGTAATGTGAATAAGGGAGATAGGTTTAGATATAGGTATTTAAAGCCCCTTTTTAACTGACACATATTCTTTTATTTTTACTAAGACTACTAATCTAGTGATACTATTTGTAGGGTATAGACTTCTGAAATAATCATTTAACATTGTTCATTCTGCATGTGTTTGAAATAGGTAGATATTGGGATCAGGTTAAACCTAAAATAAAATAAAATAAAATAAATTAATTAATAATATATATTCTATAATATTTTTTTAGGAGTCCCTAAAAAATTTTCATTTGTAGTTATGGATCCTGGTTTATGTACTCTTCATTTTTATAGTAAATATGTCTAGCAGTATGTTCTACTGGATCTCCACATAGTAGGGGTTGAAAATGATTACACATAGGGGATGACACTATGAGAGTATCACCACCAATGTATTTCAAATAATAGTGGATTCATTTTAGACTCTATGATATAATATTTGTTAAAATAGGATGGGATTTTAATCCTTTTGGTCTATACTAAGATCTAACATTGGTTTTCATTGGTTGTGAGGAAAATACATGGAGATGCGAGGTAGTGATGTATATTTTTGTCTATGGATCACAAGGAGTTGGTGGGCTCATGGGGGATGTTTTGGGACCAATTATGAGAAAAGGTTCATTCTTGGACCTAAAAGGCATCCATTTTCCAGAAGTTTTATACCCATTGATAGCATGTACTATTCTGTGATCTATTTGATGAAACTTCTTTAATATACCATAGACCTATTTAAATAATAGGTGGCTAGGATGACACATATGTAGTAGTATTTTCCTTCATAGATCCATTTTCATGTCACAGCAGTTATGTTTTCAACATATCATTATAAGCTTCAATGATCATAATTTCTTGGGAGTATGATGTCCAAAACCAAGTTTTGATATGTCAAGAGTAATATAAATTTTTTATGATAAGGAATTATGGTTTTGGGATCCCAATTTCAAAAACTATAGTGTTTTTAGACTATCGAGGTTAGGTTCTAGCCATCATAATAAAGTTTATCTACGGTTAAAAGATCTCATACCTATGAAAAGGGATTAGAAACATGTTTTTCTTGTGGATTTCATGGTGATTAGATGATGGTTTGATCGAACTTTATGGTTACACAACATGCTCATGTAGTTATACTTTTGGTTTCTCTATTGAGGTTGTTTTATATGAGGTAACAACAATAACTTACATCCTCTTTGGATCAGATGAATGGGGATTGGAAAATCATAGAACATCCTTGATATGTTTGTTATAAATAGAAAGAAGATTTTTTTCCATGGAATTACTCATAATAAATGTTTCAAAGGACATATATTTGGTCATGGTCAGATTCATGATATAATTTTTCTAGTTCTAGGAGATCGAGATGTTGTTTGAGGTTAACTTTTCATTATTTACATGAATGGATTCTTTATTTAATTAAGGATATCAAAATTCAAACATATCACCATCCATATTCCATGTGTTAGGACTTTATCCAGAGATAATTATATTTATCTTAGCAATGACTATGCCATTTTGGACAATATTATCTATATGAATTATATAGAAATTGCGAGGTAATGTTGGAAAAACTGATATATTTTGGAGACATCAAAGGTTTATAGAATTTTTTTTGTGACATCATCCATAGTATGGACCAGTTATATTCATTATAGGATATTTTGGATTAAATTAGGATATTTGTTTTTTTCAATGATGATGATGGTGGTCCAACAGTGTTTATTGGATAGTAAAACCCTCAGATGAGTTAGATATGTGTTTTTCTTTACATCCATGATGGATGAGAATATGATGAGTTCTTAAGTGATTCAACAATTGGTGTTTCACTAGTTTGTAGTTGAGATCCCTAATGTATATCATGGTGAGGTTACAATGTTTCCCCATCCAGGGTAGATTGTATTTTTGATATTCTATAGAAGATAGTGTTTTATATCTTGATGTATCAATATAGGGTAACACCTTATGATTTTTAATAGATATATATATAGTTCGATGATCTATGGTAGGGAGGTTTTGTTCAGTTGAGTGTTTAACCAAGGTGTGCACCAGTTTTTTGAAGAATACTAATGGTATCATGTGTCATTATATCTAATATCATCGCTTGAATTAGGTGAAATTGAAGAACCATTATACTATTTTACTAATTAATAATTTATATGATTAAGTAAAAGGATGAAGTTGGTTTTAAAATATTGATTTATTGTCAAAGTATCTCTATATTTGACTGATGAATGTTTATATTCTAGAGGTTATATGGATTTCATTATGGGATTTTTTTAAAAATAGTGAGGTTTTTTGTTGTCAAATTCTTCAGTTGGGATAATGGGATTGATGAATGAAGTTTCTATAGAGTTTCTATATCAGTTTGTGGTTGTTTTCATTTTTAATATCATTGTGTACTCCACATCCATGGAAGATCATGAAGAGACTCTGTGTTCTATTATGGGAGTTCATCATAATTAGAATATTCTCAAAACATTTTTTATGTTAGAGTTTTTTATCTTTTATTTTGTTTCAGGGGGAATTTAATGTGATGATAAATATTTGTTGTGGATACTTCAAATGTAGATGTAGTTGTTTCTTGGGAAACCCTAAAATGTTTCATGAGGTGAAAATATTCCATGTCCATGAAAACTATTATAGGAGGATCATGTATAATTTTTCTTAGGTTGTAACTAATCATATTTTATTGACAAGAAAGAATAAGGAATTCTTGTTTACCAACCAATGTTAAGATGATTTAAAATAACTTAAGAAATAGTTGGAAAGAGATCCCATCCATTGTCCTCCATTTTAAGGAGTTTAGTTTGAATTTATTTTATGAAACATGATATCTTGGTTTGGGATGTGTTTGGATATAATTGAAAATTTTTTATTCTTATGAATGTATACTATTACCTCCCAATGAGAATAATTATGGAACCAATGATCTCAATTTAAAAACAATAATGTTTTCCATGAAGTTGTTGGGACATTACCTGTTCAATGAATGTGTTGTGGGTTTTATTAATCTTAAGAGACTATGATAAGTCTTATAAATGGATGATATAGACAAGAAACAACAATAGTTGATAGAATTATTGTAGGATTAGTACTTGAAGATTTCATACACTCCATGGAATGAAAATTTTGTGGCTACGGTAATGATTCAGAAGTCATGTATTGAGGTTGTGCAAGAATATTAATATTTCTATAGAGTGATGGTGGAGATATTACTTATTAATATTAAAATGGTATAGGTTGGGGGAAGATTTCATTTTTAGATTAAAATGCATTCATTTGTGGTGTAGCACGATGTGGAGTAATCATTGGGGGATTATTGGGTGAGGAATCGAGATACAAAGTTGTATTTGGTGATTCCTTTAATTTTTTGTCTATGTATTATAATAACATGTTGTTTTAGGTAATGATTTTCATCCCTTTGTAAATTTATTAGATAACATTCATGAGTTACATGGCTTAACCTTGGTGGTATTTTATAGAATGAGAAACTTGTACAACGATAAAAGTGGGAAGTTTTGTTGTCCTTAGATGAGGTTTTCTATTGTAGATTTTGATTTACACTGTTTTTCCTTCTAAAAAGTGATGGTCAGTTACTATTTTCCCATTGTATTTTTTCATCTATATGATGTTATTCAATTGGAGTGGAATGAAATGTTGATGGAACACAATACCAGTTTACCTCGAAATCTGAGAGGATTTTTTGTTATATCAGTGATAGTGGAATGTTTTATGAAACCAACCAACATTATAGTGGTTTTAGAGTCGATATCAGTGTTTTTTTGTTGAGGTTATATCTAGAGGAGGCGATGGGGCTCTATAGAGTACCTAGTATGATCATATATTATTAGGAAACTAGTTTTAACTCATTGGTGTAGAGAGGCCTATATCATGATTTTGGAACTCAGTTATGTGTACAAACTACTTTTCCTCCACATAAATATGGTAGGATAGAGTGGATTATCCTAGATAATATAGAAATTATACGTTCATGGGTCACATTCATTAGAGTTTTGTGAATGATGCACCAATAATTGAATATGTTTTCTATAAATGTACTTTTCACAATAGCATTAGTATGATTATCTTTTCTAATTTATATATTTGAAAATTCGGTTCTCTACTATTATAGATTATGGTAATAGGGTCTTAAATGATTGGGATAGAACTAGTGGATTGTTTGGTAGGGATATTTTAGTTAAATAATGTGAGTATGAATGAAGAGTATGGTCGCTAAAAATTATATTCTGATAATATAAGGACAATTTTGGAGTTTGAAATTGGAGATCCTGAATTAATGAAGGAGAATCCACATCATGGGAATAAAAGGCTTGTTCGTTGGAGTAATTTTTATCCCTTGTTTCTTAGGACTTTGTAGGTGTTGCGTCATGTTGGAAATGTGGAATGTCATATGACACGTCCCTTGATGGGATCGAGAAGAATGATGTATTCTATGTGTTGTAGCTCATCTTTTTTCATAATGATTCCTCTCATGTCATTCATTATGTAAATATTTACATTAATGAATATGTGACCTTTGAGAAGCTTTCTATGTAGATCCAGGTCCTCTGGTAGAAGATGTTTTGTGGGAATCATATTCCCTTATTTCTTGCCTCTTCATATAACCATGACATTAGTGAGAGTACATGGAAACACAATTTTGAGATGAGTTCTCATTGCCCTAGGTTGTTTGCTTCTATTCTCTTCTATTTTTGTGATTCCCATTGTTGATTTTTACCATCTTATAGAATGATTTTTTTAATATTATTTCATTTAGCGGATTTACAATAATTTGAGAGGATATCACCAATGAGAAATTTTAAGAAATATATGATTCTATTATCTGTTTTTTCACTTGATTCCCCTATGTAAGTTGGTTGAGATCTTAAGATGATGGGATTATTGAGAGGTTTCTCATTGGGTAGTTATACATATGATCCATTTCCCTTGTTCTTATCTTTGTGTGAGGTTTCATATTCTCAAGTTTGATAGTGTTTTGATAGGTATTTGATGAAAGGGTTTAGACCATGGTATCCCCTCCCTTTGAGAGTTTTGGTTATTAGAGACACCGATAATTTTGAGGGTTAATGGTAATAAAGTGGGGTAACACATTAATGTATCCAAGGCTACGGTTTAATTCCTTGTTCTATGCTTGTAATCATGGATTCATTGATTTTTGGGTACATTCTATGGCATTGGAAGGATCATGGAAGGATTTTGAAGAGATTACGTTGCTATGCGTATCTATTATGTGGTGATTAGCTATGGAAATAGACCTTTCCCTAGTTTTAGAGCATTGAATTTTGGATCAACAATTTTTGATCATAGGACCTTCACTGGTGTTCATGAATGTGTCAGTGGATCGAGGAGGCTTTGACGTGGGGGTTTTGGAATATTCGTCCAAATCGGGGCTGGCTATGCTATGGGATAAAAGTTGTTCCATAATCCATATAACTGGGTAATTATGATATATATAGATATGTGATGTGTTACACATAATTATTCATTGAAAAAATGGAATGAAACATGGTCTATTGGCTTGCGCCATAGTATACCCTTTTCAGGTAGTTCTTCACTTTCGTCCTGAGGATTGGACAATGGTTTTATTAAAACCCATCTTCCTATAAATACCTCAAGTCCCTAAATACCACATTAAATTCATCTCATCTTCTCGAAACCTCGATACCTCAAAATATTTTTTAATGTAATTTGGATGCCCTTTTGATTATGATTAAACCCTACCCTCTAGAGGTCAGTCCATGCTGATCTGAGGTAGGTTCTTCTTCCAATATCATGGTTTCTCCTCAATTGGATCTAATTTTCCTACCATTATTATTTCTTTGAATTTTATTTTGATATCCATAATGACAGTGGTGTCATATTTTCTTCGTTTTATAATGTGTTTCTGGGATGACATCCTGGGGTGACTGTACATTCTTTACTGGAGTGGAAATAAGAGTTTTGTGTTGGAACTTTTTATTAGTTTCAAATAGTGAAAAGATTAAGGAAGATGATTTTTTCACATATTATATTTGTGTAAAAAAATCATAAATTGAACTTAGAGTATCCATCTTGATAGTGATTTAATTGACCAAATAATTATTATACACGATGAAAGAATTAAATTAGTTAATGTTTAATGATCATATATTCATGTTTTCCCCAATGAAAATGGTTTTCCACTTGATATTTGGACATTGTGTTATCTATAAAAAAATAATTTATCATGTTTTATGTCTCGTTAATATATTTAAATTTATAAAATAAAATAATTAATATTAATAAATTGATAAATATTTAATTTGATAATGAATTAAATAAGATCTATTTTCAATAAATTTTTTGATTTTTTAATTTTACTGTAATCAAAATAATTAGAAAATGAATTTTTAATTGTATATGTTATTCCAAGTGTTAATGTAATTTTTTACTGAACATGAAGTTGGAATGAGATTTGATGACATTAATTTTTAATGTAATTATATTGAGAATTGTTTTCATTAATGACTCTGTAATCTATAATATAAATGATATCATGGTAATTTAATTTGATATATTATTAATTTTAATACCTTTGGTTACCCATTTTTAAAACCTGTGATAAATGAATCAGATTTTTATATGTTTAATAATAACTAGTTTTTGATAAGGGTAATTGTTTTGACCCATGATTCCCCATTTTATTATTTTTTCAAAATACCATATTTTAGGGTTTTGATAGCCTGATTACATTTATATTATATATTAGATATTTTGGGGAAATTTTTTTCTACTTTTCATAACGATTGTTCTCTAACTTGTATAACTCTCTTAATGAAAGCCTTGTTATTTTATGTTATCTACACCCAAGACAGATGATCAGTTATGGGAAGGGAGTACCTATGTTGTAGTAGTAGTTGACACATGGGATTATGAGATGCATGGTGATATTAATGATAGTGTCGATAATGAAACAAATATAATTGAAAATTTTAAAGATGATATTCAGTATTGTCATGTTAAAATATAGGATGTTATTTTATTGAATCTGTTTGAAGGGATGGATGAATGAGTTTCTTTTTTATTTACATTCTATTCCCCACTACTTGAGGAAGCTCAATGTGATTCGTTACAAATCTATTGTCGGTATCTTAAGATGTATCCTAGAGTACGAGAAAAGATGTAATGATAATAGTGTTTATGAAATGATTAACCTATGTGGTTAGTTCTTGAAATGAAAATGATAATAGTTTTTTGAAATCACAGACTTGGATAGAATAATCCTCGAAAAATAAATTTTGTTTCAATATAATATGGTGTGTTTAAATTAATGATTATTTATGGTTAATGAAAGGTTGTTTAGAATGATGTTATGTAGTGTATTAATAATTAATTAAAATATCAATATCTCTAAAATGAAAAGATTAAACTTATGTAAGTATTAATATATTATGGTGTGCTTATAGGATGTCTTGTCTCCAATAATGGTAGTCCGGTGTCTAAGCGATGATAACTATATATGGGAATATGAATAGATTATTCCAATAGTGTGTCTGTGAGCTATATTATATCATGTAAGTTTTGTTATTTCTTATTTTCCCTGAACCATGTTGACAGGGAAACTTAAACCTAGATTACTCAGGGAGGGTTTTTCCTTAACATCCTGATGGTGAATATTGATAGTTGAAAACCCATCTATCCCTATTTTATTTTTTGGTTGTATTATGTGATTTTATTCATGGTGTTTAGTTTACCGTATATGTGTGTAGTGGGATAAAATTTCTTGAGGTTATTTTACACACATTTATATCTAGATATAGTGTCATAAGTATTATTTTAGTTATTTTAATGTATAGGATGAGATTTTTTGAGGTTCCATAATCATTGTATGGGTTGTGATGACTTGATGTACCTTATATAGTGTATGGGTTGTAATGGAATTAGGTATAATTCCCTATATAAGATATATGTCATACATGGAATGGTGGATCCATGATAATATACGTTACTATATAGATATGTGACATGGGATAAATAGAAGATGTGATGTAAGAGATGTATGATGGGATAATTATCCTGGGTTCTTTCATGATGTCATTGATTAGAGGGAAATACATAAGGACATATGATATTGTGGTAAAGCTTCAAACCAATGAGAAAGTGGTAGTGGGGTACCTTCATTTAATAGTATAATATATAATATATTGATTTCATTACATGGTGAGATATATCTAATGTGATGTGGGAACCTAGTATGCCATTATATGTGATGAGTTATATTCACTTTTTTCATTGGGATTTTGTATGACTATTTTATATTTTGAATGATAGTCTCTGGGGATATTTCTACGGAGTATAATGATACGCTCAACCAAAATGTATATAATAATTTTTAATATCTACCAGAGAGGATGGGATATTAGACAATATATTACTAGATATTTGTTATGTAGGAGCAGTTTTGGATTCATGGTTTCTACTGAATTCACCTTCTTTGGCAAAATAATTTTTTCATATCTAGTTCTATTAGTTGTTAATGAAATTACATGTCTTCACTTGGTATCACTTTTATCGTTATTATAAAGTGTTGAATGGTGTATTATTCTTATCTATCTCATCTTTATGTTGTCATAGAGGGTAATTCCTCCCATTTATAAGACAATTATAGACATATGGTAGTTCCATAACTAGGGCCCACTAGAGACGAGGGTTGGGGTCATTATCTCACTTCCTTCATTATTATCCATGTGGGGAAAAAATTTGGGATGGGTTCATGACTATTATAAAAAATATTTCATGATTCTTTTAATTTTTGGGTTCTTTATGAGACATGACATTCAACATAGTATTTATTTAAATCGATGAAATTACTAAATTGTAAGGGTGTTACAATCATGTTATTGGAAAGTCTATAACTTAAAAGTAATAAAATATATTTTATCTTAAATGTGTTTTATATTACCATCTTTTTATATATGTTTCAAATTTTTATATCAATATTTTAATTATTTATAATGAAATCATATTCATTCCTTTAAATAAGTATATTCCAAAAAAATTTATGTGTTACTCTTCACCTAAATCAATTAATGTGTTAGAAAAAAAAATTTAATATATTAATACATATCCATTTCCAAATCAGTCATATGTTATAATATAACAATTAATGCAAATGAATAGAAAAATTTGTAAATCAAAAACCCCACCTGAGTATTAGTGTTGTTTAGGAAATATTACCACTACATTTTTAGAAACGGTTCGATTCTCTATGATAATTACAATTCTAACCCAAATTACCAATATGAAAAGATACAATACCCAAATGATAAATCTTGGGAATTATAATTATACCACATGATATTTTTAAACCACAATTAAAATTTAAATTGATTCACATAACCTATTAAACGAATATTTAATGATAGAATAAAATTGATTCCATTAAAAAACAATCACTTAACTCTTTCTAATAAGGGCTATAAGATTATATTTTTTACCACATTAAAATAAATACTATATTTATTTATGATTTAATATTTATATTTAGTAATAAAAAATATTGTTGTAAAATAAAGGATCAATTAACAAATTTTAATATATGATAAATAATTTATGAACAATTATAAAAATGAAACAATTGTTACAAATTTCATAATTTTCAAATTCATTAAATACATTACAAAAATAAATAATTAAGGACACATTATAATAATATATTAGAATAAATTGATAATATTATTCTCTTATATTATATTTTTTTTAAATATATGTAAATAAGAAAACTACAAATTATTTACAATACCAGCATGTTCATTCAGAAGCGATTCTTCTGACTATTTGTTAAATAAAAGAAAAGAGTACAGTAGAGATGGGTGGGGTCAAACAAAGGGAATTTCCCTCATCCGTCAAAACACAAAGATACAGATCATAATAAGACATATCATTCCCATAATCAGAGTCATCAGCATTTTCCCATTCAGATTGGGACTTACCTCGATTGAGGATATTAAGAATATCAGAATAAAACATGCATGATACATTAGAATATTGAGTACACATAGTGGGAGGTGTATTAGAGTAGTCCTTCTTCGGTCTTCACTTCGTGGGAGCGTGAGTGTTGTTAACTTTGCCTTTTCCAAAAATGACTTCATCTTTGAAAGAAGTAGGACCACCACTGCCCATTGTAATCCTGTCCACCTTCGAGATGTTACCCCATTTCCAAGATATCCTAGAGGAGTTCAAGAGATTATAGATCTCCTAATTACATTCTACATGTTGAGGAGCCCTAGTGTTAAGATTCATCTCAACAATCTCATCACGTAGCAAACCTTCACCAGGACTATCATTCATGCATATATTTTAGGGGTCAGTGAATGTAAGGGATACTGCAATAGAGAGAATAAAATTTTTTCCAAACCCAACAAATCCATTGGGAGTAACCAAAATACCATACATGGGTGTAATCTCTTTGGAAAAATCAACCTGAGTAGTGGAGGAACCAATAATTGGGGATGCTGAGTTTTCCCGAATATTAGAAGGACCACTATTGGCTCTTAATGGTGATGAATACACTAGAAGTCCCTTTCCTTTTAAAGGCATCTGATGTTCTTACACAAAATCCAACACATCATCCTTATTGTAATGTAAATTGATGTTATGATCAAGGGGTTGTGAAAAATCTACACCATTCCACTTTGATTTCCCTCTCCAGAGGTCATATGGATGACCTATTATCCCACATTTGTCCTAGGAGATCCTTCTCTGACATAGTTCGAATTAATTCCAAACAATCATACATTAATTTTAAAAAAGTGGCTTCATTTCATACTCAACATCAATTTAAATGTCATTTATCTCATTGGAAGGAGTTATCTTGTCAATCAGGATAGAGATAAGATCAATCTCCACTAACATCCTAGCAAAGTGTCCAAACCGAACATTCTTGGTATCCTTGTCAAGTAATATAGGAGTCCCATTTTTAATTACAATATCACGTAGAATCTTTGGATTCCATAGTACCCAATTAAGAACATGAAGATGAGCACATACATGGGAAAAATCATTCTTTTCATGCGAAGATTTGATGTCCAGGGACCATTCTCGAAGGTGAATCCATCCAGGCTTCAAGGAAAGAGATACAATGCTCTATGCACGAATTATAGAAGCATATGAAGGAAACCACAAAAAATGAGATTTGTCGGACAAATACATCGAACCTCCATGATTTTTTACCCTTGGGTAAAACAAGACGTGTAATCTAGGATTTTTTTCTCGACGTAAATACTTCATTAAAGATATCAAGATTGGACTCAACATGTTCTGATTACCACTTTCGAATAATTATTTGAGAGCACGAGTTAGTGTAAGACACAAATGAAGGATTAAATACATCATTTTGGTTTATCCTCCATGAAGCCAGAAAAGAATAAGAATAAGGAAACATTATAGAATCCATTTTATTAGATCCATAAAACACATTAGAATCCAATTATTTCTTTGGTGGATTCTTCATATCAAACTTAACATCCCGACCCCACGCGTCTGCATTGACCAAAAATCCACAAACAACATCCAAGCTCTGGGATCTGAAGTCAATGACGATATCCTCCCAGGATGTATCACAATCTTGTAATGCACCATCAACCAGACATCAATGGACAACATGATCCCATGAAGCTCCATCAACCGGGTGGACACAATCTACGAGACTTGGCATGCTATCATTCAGGGCGACCAACCAAACATTAGCGTCCCAAATAGCATAATACTGAGATATCAACAGACTCACCATAGATGCATAACCCCTGAGCCATCATAAAAGTTCATTCATGGCATATCCTACTTCTCCAGCCACAAGCATGGAGCCAATAAAATGGGGAACATACATCATGAACCCTAGAAATCATGAACGTCATGGTCACGGAGCTCCCACACACCCTGACACGACATTCCAATTATTTAAAATACTATTTATATTATGAAAATAATTTTATTAATATATCTATTTTAATTTTTTAATATATTAAACTTGTTAAATTTAATTATCAAAACTCTATTTAATTTATTTAAATAATTTCATAAATTAAGAATTATAAATTATTCCTTTAAAATTAAGAATATTATGAAAAAATCTTATAAAATAGTGAGTTTATTTTTAATTTTTAAATCCATTATAACGCATAAAAATTATTTAAATTTAAATAATATATATCTAAACTATATTTCTTGTCCATTAATTTGATAAATTTATTTAATACTAGTATTTGTGTTTTTTATATTCATTTATTAAATGTTTTAGAGACAATTAATAATTATTTACGATTACATTATAATGATTTAATTTTTGAAATACTTAATGAAATAAATAAATATTCTGTAATTATTTTTTACATTATGTATATAGAATTTATAATAAATTTTATTATATTATCAATTAAAAAAAAGACACACCTTATATTGTATATTGTACTAAATGATTCAAAAATTGAATATGATTGAATATTATTTATATGAGAGATGAATCTATCTCTATTTGACATATAATATGATAAAAAAAATCAAGTCCCATAAGAAAAAAAATCCATGAACAAGGTTTATGTTTGTGTAACATACAAGGAATTTGAAAATTCATCACATGATATCCCTTTCATAATAAAAAAGTTTTTTTGAGTATTTTATCATATTAAATATTTTTGCAAAGCCTCTCTTCTTATTATAATTGGTGAATATGAATCAATATAGAAATAACACTGCTTCAATGGAAAACATAATAAAAAAAAATTCATAAATGTGTTAATAACAATAGTGGATTAAGGAATACTATAATATTTAATGGTTTTATAATATATGAGTGATTGTAGATACCCAATGTATGTTTTTAATATTAAAAATTTTTGGATGAATCTCTTTTGTTAGAATTTTTTTCCATTGAGAAAATGATGTAATTAGAATTTGTATATTTTTATGTGATTCTGTATGTTATCAAAACAAAAATAATATTCAATCATATGTTTTACGTATTGTTTGATTTGATGTGTATTTAATTCAATGGGTTTTGTAGGGATTTATATAACATGTTAGGAGATGTGATATTGAATTTTTTATGTTTGAAGGGTAGTTATTAAAAGTTTATATCCACATTCATAGTATATGGGTTATGTTTTATATATGGTTATATTGTTTGGGATGTTTAATTGTAATCGTTTGTTTCTTAGATGATAATGTATCTGTATGTTGAATAATGAATTATTGTTTTTTAGGAGTATAGTTGTTTTTAATTTCATTTTGGAGGGAGAAGGAATGATATTATTAATTTTTTTTGGTTTGAAGCTTTATAATTTTAATAATAGGTAATATCCCTATAATTCAAATTGAAAATTCAAATATATAAATCAAAATAAATAAAAAATAGGAAAACATTAGGTGGTGTTTTATTCAAAAGAGATGAATTTGAATAAATTTGAGAAAACATAATTAAAGTATTCATGTGTGAAATATCTCATTATGAAGAGTAATTTTTTTAAAATATGATCTTATATTTTGAAATTTACATATTCTATAATATTAGATACACTAAA
This sequence comes from Viscum album, assembly GCA_963277665.1. NCBI lineage: Eukaryota > Viridiplantae > Streptophyta > Magnoliopsida > Santalales > Viscaceae > Viscum > Viscum album. The sequence continues at coordinate 1,705,447,657 of OY728165.1, read as the reverse complement.
TTTTTGAAGAGAACTTTTTTTGTTTATAAAAAAATATAAAAGTACCTATAATATCTAATATCCACACTATAATAAAGAGAATAAATTTATAAAAATGAAAAATTTCGTTATTAACACTACAGAATTTCTTTTTTTATTTTACATATAAATTTTTCATTGATACATATTGATTCATACTTACCCAAAAAAATTAGACAAAGAGAATAATGACTACATTATGATTATTATAGTCTTCCATAAATTTTAACAATTAATCAATTTAGTCTCATAGATTGATATATGACTAGATAGACTTTCATGACTAGTTAAATAGGGAATCCTAATGAATCGAATTATTATAGGTTCATGAGATATTGGAAAACCATGGTGTGATGTCATGATAATTAATATTTACACTATTCTTAGGAGATTAAATATATCACACCATAATATATGGTATCCTGATACGATCAGATAGACAACAAGATAAAAATCAAATTATTTCTATTTGATAAATAATTTCATATTGTGAAGTGATGAATAGTTTATAAGTAGTTATAGTAATATGTTTGTCACACAAGACCTTATATAGTAATGATGATTTTTTTCATAATATATAATTATACAACTAATGAATAATAACGATATATATAATGTAATACTTAGTTTATAGATTTTACTAATTTGAATTTAAATTTGAATTTCAAATTATAACTTGAATAAATAATACAAGTGGAGTAAGATAAAAGAGAAAATGTTTCTGGAATTATTAATAAAATTATATATGGTAAAAGATAAGTATATAGTGAATGGTAATTTATAATATAGTGCACACAATTAGATATGTAAATAAGAGTAGGATTAATTTTCATTGGTAATGTAGAATAATAATAAAATGAGAAATCATGGCACACTTTGTTTATGGGTGAAATCATGACACCTCTATTTTGTGTTAAATAAGTAAAAAGATTTTATAGCTATTGCACATTATTATGAATTCATGAAGAACTATAATTTTCTGGATAAAATATATTCAGAGAAAAATGAATTCCCCATGTCATTGAAGATCAATATAATAATGTAATTTATTAGGGTACTTTTTTGGTGTCAAGATTATTCACATTCGACTCTAATAAGTAATGGATAAACTATGCATGTTTTATACAAAATAGTTTTTATATTGGACTATGTGGTCTCTTATGATTCAATATCTTTTGATGTATTATATACTCATTTATAATAGTTAACCATTACATCCAATGTTTTTTACTGCATTTGTTTCCATGATTTGTGATAAATTTAGTAGATATATTATTTACCAAAACTGGTGACAATGTATTATTTCATAAGAACACAGAAAATAAATTAAAAAATATTATAACATAATTTCCATTTAAAAATTCATATGGAACCAACAACATGTATCTAGACACCATATATGGAATCATAATTTTCTATGTTTCCACTAAAGATCAATAATTTTAATGTTTATTACTATGAATGTTATTGAAAATATTCAGTGGTTGTATTTTTCTATAGTTTTAGAATCAGGAAAATATTCTAATATGATTGTTTATTTAACCGTTAATTTTATATTATGAGAATTAAAAACATTAAATTAGTGACAAATATCTAGATTACATCATTTAATTATTAGAATAATTAAATTTTGAAATATAAAATTATTCTAAATCATCTATTACTACTTCTTAATTTATTGGAGCTAACAAGTTATAGTATTATTTTATAGTATTAAATATCATAGATTAATATAGTATATAGAGTTAATTCGGATTTTGGGTTTTGTCCTTAAAATTCCAATTTGATATCTCTTTTAGAGGAGTAATTTATAAAATTTGAAGGAATCAAGATAGAAAACTTTAATTCTGATAATCTGGAAAATATTTAGATGGAAATGAAATTGTAAAACAATCCTTTCTAATGGTTATTAAATTCATATATGTGGAATTAAAATTTAATGATTATGAAATAAATTATGATGTCATAAGTACTGTTAATGAATTATTTAGTATCATCAGTCATTTTTTAAGATGTTGTTCAGTATTATTTTTGTGAAAAAATACTATATTTTTTTCTATAATATTTTTATTTGAAGTATTAAATAAATTAAAAGTATTATCTAGCTATAATTTTATTGGATAATAAAAAAATCATTATAATTTAATTTTAAACGAGTTTGAAAAATGAAATAATAAATATGAGTATCATAGAAAGGGACATCTTCAAAAAATATTTTATGAATGATATGATTCAGAATGTAATTTATTATGATGAAGATGATTATTATGATGAAGATGATTTTAAAAAAAAATTAAAAGATTTATCAATGAATTCATATTGCGTGTAAAGAGGAAAAATAATTTATCTACGAATTAATCCTATAAAATTTTTTCATTGTGGAAATATTTTAAATTATACTAAATAATATCCAAAACTGGATGATAATAAAGTTAGTTATGATGAGGATGTGTAGGCAAGATGTTCATCAAATAATAAGAAAAATTATAAAAAGATTAATTATTTAAATGTATTTAAATTCACGAATAGAAACATCCAATCCAATTTTAATGATATTTAAAATAGTAGATATGAATATGGTTTAATAACATATAATTATGTCGTGAATGTATTTTAATTTGAATGAATAATGGATCAAAAATAAATAGTGACAAGAGTGTCTGTGTAAATTTCATGAGGATTCTCAATAAGAGGTCATGATAATTATGGAAGTTAATTAGTTGGTCTAAAATAAATATAGATTGAAAAATGGGAAATGTAATGAATATATTATTATAAATATCTATTAAAAAATGACAACATATTTTTTTGTACTAAATTCAATATTAATAACTGTTTTTTAAAAATTAAAAAATATAAATATTAATGTTGTAAGAACCTATGAAACCAATATATATATATATTTTCCATTAATATTTTTTTATTTCAATACATTTCATCACTAAAACTAAAATTAAGGTAATAATAAATTAATATATAAAATTATTCATCATTATATGATTAATATGATATGATATATGTTATGAAAATATGATAAAAAATATTACGAATCAATAAATTAAAAAACTTTTATGAAATAATGTTTGAAACACATAATCCTTATGAATATCATTATTAATGAAATACGATTATAATTATATATGTTATTTTATATTAAATGATTATAGTACAAATTTTATACATATCTTATTATAAAATTAACATTATTTTGGAATTTAGATTATCAGAATTTAGTTATTTTAGATCTTTTATCATCTTTTGAAAATTTTATTTTTTAGTCAAAATGATGTTTCATATAAGAAATATAATTTATATGAATTGATAAAAATATTATAATGATAAGGACAATAATAAAATAATTTTTGTTATCAAATATTAAAATAATATATAAAATTATGAAAATGATTATATTATTTGAACTTATAAAATACAATCCCATCATTTTTAAAACTATAGTAAAATGCACTTCGATAATGACAATTTTATCATATATATTAATTAGATTAATTAAAACAATGGTAAATTTAAATTATGGATTTTTTTTAAAGTTAAACCAGAAAAATTGTTTACATTAATCATTTATACTCATAGAAAATATTTATGCTTAAAATAGTTATCATAATAAACTCTTATTTTGTACTAAACATGTTATACAAAAAATTAACATTTCATAATCAAATTAAAATTTTATGATAATTTTTAATATCATATATGGTATTAAAAATCTCAAATTATTTCTTGAGATAAATATTAATATAGAACATGTTAATTAATTACCATAGGTGAAAATAAAATTTACCTTTGTAAAAAAACAGTCTTCTAAAGTGAAATGTAGAAGAAAAATCCCATAATTCACTCTTGATTCTCCCTAAAATAATTGGATTAGATGATTTTGACCATAAAATTTCCCACCTTAAATATTTTAGTAATATGTGATCCCTTTTCCTTGGATATTTTAAAGATATAATTTAGTAAGTTATGTTAATTTCAAAACATCCATTCCATTCACATATAAAAGGACACACTTATACCCCTTATTCACACTTCTATTAAATTGAATTACTTATTGAAAATATTCCCATTAACCATAATGTAACCCTTTATCATGAAATATATACCTTTACTACCCTTAATATTCTTAACCACTTCCATCCAAGGTTAATTTAAAGAAATATCAATGTCCCAAACATGATTTATTCATTATCTTATGATTTTTTAATATCATTCACATCAGTAGCTTCCTTAAACCCACTAATATAATATATTAAGAATAATTTATATAATTATGATTGATTATATTTATAGGATAATAATTATTCATATCCATGCATACACTATGAAATATATAAGCATTGATTTATAGTTTTTTAGAATACCTCCACTATGAAGTGATACAGTTTTATTTTCCATCACCTTCATTCATGGAGGGTACTAAGGATGAAGAATTCTAATAAATAATTTTTATTCCAAAAACTTAAAGTGAAAATTTTTATCAAATTTCTTACCTCACACATTTTTAGGTATAATAAATGTGTTTTGTATGTGTATCGGTGGATTTCGTCTTCCACCTCAATAACACATTTCATTTTCCATTATTGAATATCATTGAATATACAAAAAAATATTGTTGTATAAAAATTATTTTAATATTTATATTTGTATTTGGTTGGTTTTTATTTTTTAATTAAACTAAACCATAGTGATAAAGTGAATAGAATCACATAAAAATCGACCAAACCACCTCAAGTAATCGATAAGAGAAGAAATGATTTAATAAACAAAAAATAGATAATAATGAACAGACCACAAGAAAATAATTATAGATGAATATTGTTATTTGTTTTATATAACACAATATAATTTTATATATAATTAATTGAAACTTCATAATGCTTTTTGTTATAGAGTTAAGGGAGCATCCATACACTTTTTTAACGATTATATTACTCATTATATTACTTTTTCCCATTTCATCCATGTTATTCTCTTTTCATTTAACTATTTTAATGTATGTGCCATTAATATATACTCCATTTAATATCCATTCCATTTATGGGGTAATACATATTTTAATTTTCCTTCAAAATACACACTTTAAGGTAACCTTATTTGAGGGGATTATCTAATTTATTATTTCACATGAACCATCACACCCTTAAAATATTTTCAGGAATGAATAAATATTTAAAATTTAACTTTAATTTGTATGGAACCCTTTGAGTTCAAATATTATTTATATGTTTAATTATTATCTCATTTTATTGAATAGTCATTTTTTATTTCTAAAAAGTACCAACATAGTGGTTCATTTTATACTCATACTTCATCAAAACTTCTCATATAATTTTTTTACAATTAATGTAAATTATATGAAATTATATTCTATTATGATATTAATGACCAATGAAATATAATTCCTAATTTAATTTTTAATCCTTATAAAAAGTATTAATCTATTCTAGGAGAAAAGATATTGAATCCAAGTTCATTCTCAAGGGTTTTTATAACGTATGAGACTTCTATATTTTTTATTTTACTCATGTGAAATAAATATGTATGTTCATAATTATATGACTTATGGTATAAAATTATATATCTCTCTCATTAATTGGTTATTATTTCCATCTCATGAGATATGATTGTATTTTTTTGTGATCGAAGCCAACTATGTTTCATGGACAGTTATCCTAGAGAACTATGTTATGTTAATGAGGTAGGGAGCCACAAATTAGGATTATTATGTAATGTTTTATGTAGTACCCACATTATCTATAGATCTATTGTCTTATTATATGGCCATGTTTACTTTGGGATATTATGTTTTCATTTAATATACTTTTCATCCATTTGAATGATCACTATATTAATTAAATCTCCATTTTCCTTCCTTGTCATGTTCTCTTATCTTGTTTACCCCTTGATTTTCTTTCCAGCTACCCCATTTCATTATGTATTTTGCAATGTTATCTTGGTTGTTTTATGATATGTTAAAATTTATGAAATAATATTTTTTTTGGGTTGGAGTGTTATAGTTAGTATAAGAGAAACATGTAGTTATTTTTATAAATTAAAATAAGATAACAATAGTGAACAACCTATGGGTAACACTATGTGTAGTAGAATAAACCTCAAATTTTTAAAAGTTGATATTATATGGTTTTCCTAGAAATTACATCCATGTATGGATACTAGAATATGCGAGCAATTTTGGAACTACTGTATCATGGGGTAATAACCCTAAATAATTTTGTCTAAGTTTATATTGGTCATCATTACAGTGTATATTGAATGGGACCTTACTACACACCTAACCATAAAACCATAAGGGATATGATTCCTTTAATTCACATTCTCAATACAAACCATTCTATATGATTTAAACATATTTCATAGAATTTAATTATAAATTTCTGTTTGAGAACCTAATTAGAATATAACAATGAATAAGAAATAATGAAACATAAATAATAACATAATAATATATTCCCATAATTTTATTATTAATCCGTATATGTTTATGGTTTACATTATAAACATTTAAAAATCAATGTATTCTCATCCCTAATATTCAATTATATTAGAAAAAATTTTATGTAAAATGAACAATTTAAATTATATGGGCAACAGAAATTGTGATAACTACCCTTATAATATTTATAACATGATGGTAATGGGATATAAGAGCATGAATCCCGTACTAAAACAACTGAATCATGTTATAAATAATAACATGAATCTCTTGTAATTCCTTTGGTATTCCATGTAGAAAATGAGTTCATTATAAGATAAAATCCTACAATGTTTAGTGGATTTGATGATCCCATAATTACTGAATAGTATATTAACTTTGTCAAAATTATATTCCCTACCATTTAATGTTCTAAACAAGAAATGATTATACTGGTAGGTTATTTAACTACAACAGTGGTTAATAAGATATGGAAACATATGTATAATATGAGAAGTCAGAAAGATATATAATCCATAGAGTCAGATGAATTAAATAGTATGTTAACCAATAAATATTTCCTATGAACTTTTATTCTTAAATTGGAATAGAAATCTATCAAGTCTTATGTAGATAACTTCACAAGGCATACATGATATAGCTATGGAAATATTAGATACACTAAAAATATGATTTAATGTTTCTCTTATGGGTTAAATCATATAATTATAAAATCATTAGTGGTTTGATGCATTTAATGTTTTCAATAAATTTACCAATTTACCCTTAATGTGGATGTGGAAATTAGTGATTCTTAGGGAATAGAGAAAATTAAAGGGTAATAGGGATTAACCCTAAGGAATCACTATATAAAACCTAAAATGTTTATAAGGAACAACATCAAACCATTAAAATGTGTGAGAAGAAAATTTTGATAAACTATCTTAAGGGGACCAAGAAGTGATTTATTTATATAATTAGGGTCATGTAGTTCATGAATAATTAATTGAGATGAAAAAATTACATGAACTAGATGAAATAGAAAAATTTCAATATCCATAACAAACCTTCTAACATATGTTTCAACATTAATGAATATAATCATCATGAAAATCAATGAAATAATCCATTTTTTGTTGATGTAATTAAATAATAAAAAATCATGGGCTATTAATCAAAATGTGGGTTTTGGATATAACTATTAAGAAGAATGAGAAATAAAACAATGTATTGATAGGTTCCATAGTTATTACCTCATAAATAAAATATGCATTATTCTATTTTGGTTTTGTGCATTATTTTATTTCATGAATGATTCATGTATCTATTCCAATATCACTAAAAACATTAAGGATAAGTTATCCTTGAAAATAATTATTGAAAAATTATGGAGTCCCAAGAACATAACACTTTCCCAATGGATATCTATAGGATAAATCTCCCAACAGTCCTTATACTAATTCATTTTGAATAATGTGATGTCTTTAATGGAATGGAATGAATTTTATTTTTAGATATGAGATCATATTTTGTTAAAAAAACATTACATTATATATTTTTAATTATCCACTAACTCTATATGTTTGTAAGGATTATGATTAATCTTTGTTATAATCATATCCAGATGCCTCGATATGTTTTCCTTATGATAGAATATTTCATGGTGAAATGATTATGTCAATGGAGTGGATTTCCCTTGAATATATTGCTATTATATGAAATTATGTTAAGTTAATTCCTAATGAGTTTCTCAGTATACATCTGTATTGAGAGGCAGAGTTATTAATTAAACATATAGGTTATTCTCTTATAATGTAAAAGTATCAATATAGAATAAAACACATTGAACTATAAGAATTAAGTAATAATTTACATGTATATTAGGACATGAGTTTCATATGCCCATGTTCTTCACTATGGGTTGAACCTGTTAAATTTTTCTTAATGTTGAATGTTTTGATGCATCTTAGTATCAATTATCATTAAATAAAAATGGTATGAAAAATGTATAAATTTCCACAAATTAATGATTAATTCGATCAGTTTTATAGTTCTTAAGGATTCCCTAAATATGATCATCGACTAGGATACTATCAATTGATGATGAATAAGGAGTATATTCATAAGACTTCATTTCATATATGATGTGGGCACTATGAATTCATAGTCATTCTATTTGGACTCTTGAATTCTATAATAATATTTATAGATTTAATGAATAGAGTATTTATATAATACATTGTTAGATATATTATATTATTAATATATTATATTATTATATACTCTAAATGTATGTTTGAATATGAAGATAATTTGAATACTATGATGAAGACATTATGGATTGATAATTTTTTTTCAAAGCACTGATAATGTGAGTTTTGGATAGAGATAGTGGTATTGTTAGTTCATGTTATCACATGAAAAGGGATATTTGTGTACCCTTTTCATTAATGGAAATCAAGTAATGAACCATATGAATATATGTATCATTTATCTAAAATTTCCTTAAACTATAATGGTATTACCAATTATTTTTTATAAAATTAACATGATTTTCAAACCCACTGAAGAAGAGGACTCAAAATGGAGTAGTATTTTTTTGATGTAATAAATTCTATGAGATCTTCTAGGAACTGAAAATGATACTTACCACTATATCACTAAATAACCAACGTACAAGTGGAGAAAATTTCATGGTATATATCAATGCTTCAATGATGGGAATATGTTCTAATCATATTAAAAATTATATTTTGATAGATTATAACTTATGGAAGTATAATATTTATGAGCATAACTATCCAACAAATGATATAGAGTTGGTTATAGTGATCATCACATAAAATATCAGGTTTAGTAAACTCTATGGGGAGAATTGTAAAATATAAATGGGTCATAAGTGGGATATATATATATATATATATATATCTTTGTATGAAAAAATAAATATTATATTATATGGTCAAGGACTACTACTACTGAATCCAGTACCATAATGGGAAGGAAAATATTGTTGCAGATTCTATAGGCAGATAAGATCCTACTACATTAAAATTATGAGTGTTGGAAAGGATATGGTCTTATTATATATACACATGATGGATATGGGGATCATGAATAATGGAATATCATCATATTGTTATCAAATTATTTCTTTGTAATCACTATTTGAAATTATTCAAAACTCTCAAAATGATGATATAAAGATAACAAATAGGTTGGATTTAGTGTGGATGGGAAAAACAATGAGTTTAAGGATGATGGTGAGGGAGTTATGGTATTTGGGAAACAACTATATATACCCTCTAAACTAGAGTTGGTGGTGGAGAATTTGAACGATGTCCATAGACAAAAATTCTCTATCCACATAATAAGAATAATGATATATATAAATCAATGTACATGTTGTGTCATGTTGTGAGGAATGAGGAAAGTGGTCTGAATAGATAATGTAACCATTATCTATACATACATGTAAATGGGAAAAATCCCTATGGATTTTTTCATGGGACCAACAAAGAAATCCAAAAGTGAGTATTTATTTATATGTCTTAGTGTACAATCTTATAAATATAGATCACCAAATTTCAATTTGAGACGACATGTCACTCAATCACAATACATTGATATACATTATAGGGGTAATGATGTTTCATGGGATATTAATATCGATTGTATCTGATCGAGACATGTAGTAAACTAAATGTTTTGGAATAGTGTTTTGTATGATATAAATGTATAGTTTGACTTCACTATTGGCCATAATCCCCTGATTTATGGAAAACATAAATAGAGTGTCAAGATATGTGAGGTTATGATATGATATTTCCTAATATAATTCAATGAAGGATGGGATTCGTATCATACCCCACCTTAGAACTCATACAACAACCATTTTATCCTAATCATTAAAATGGAACTATATAAATCCATATATAGGAATAAATATTTGAAAACAACTAGATTTTATGTAGTTGGTGCAAGAAATTTACTATGATTTGAGATGGAGAATGAAGTGATATAAGAGTTCACTCCCATTCTATATCACATTAATTTAGTGAATATTGAACATAAAATTTATGTTGATGATTGTTGATGAGAACTATAATTATAAGTTGGTGAAAAAGTGTATCTCTATATTTCACTATGGAATATATCCAAGAGGTTTGGTAAGAAAGGTATATTATGTCTGATGTATATTGATGTCTAGAATATCAATAATAACATCAGTGTTCTCCCATATTGAATTGCGCTTCATAAAAATCTGACCAAATATTATGATGTGTTCCATGTATCCATATTTAGGGTGTACATATTATACCCCTCACATATATTTAATAAATACGTGGTACCACTGGAATATTGTGGATTTTTGGAGGATTAACCAATAAAGATCTTGGGCCACAGAGAGAATGTGTTGTGGAACATGAAAACCCACCTTTATTTTAAGTATGTTAGATAAACATTATATAAGATGAGGCAACCTGAGAACATGAAGAATCCATAAAAAATATTTACCCTCATATATTTAAAACTATTCATATTCAATGAATATTGTGGGGTAAAATTTTCTTAGTAGGGAAGAGTGTAGAATCATTTTATTTTATTATATATTTAATCCATTAAATAATTCTGAGTTTTACATATTTCATCGCACACAAAAAATTGAAGTTTGTAAAACAGTAATATATTAGATAAATTTTCTTTATGATATCATATTACATATCTATATACTATATAATGTATTTAAATTATTTAAATTATAATTCTAGTTTGAAATAATATTAGAAACACTTAATGAATATGAAAGTCATTATTAGTAAAATAATTTTTTTCTTTATATGTTAATTTTTCTATTAAAATTATTTATAAAATTTTTTATATATATTTAGATAAAATTAAATTCTGTTTGTAATATATAATGCCAATTTTTTTTACCATTTTCTCAAAAAATCAAATTTTTGTAAAAAATTCAAGTCTTATTGAGAATATTACTCATTATGATTTTATCAATATATAAGAATTTTTTGGAAGGTACTAAAACCAAAAGTGATACATTATGAAATTAATTAATAACATTATTCAATTTAAATTATTATTTAATTTCATTAAACACATTCCTTTAATTTTTGAAATTAATGTAAAAGATTAATTATTAGAGTATACACTTTTATGTCTTTACATTGAAATAATTAATATCTTGGTAAAATTCAGTTATGGATTAAATTTAATTTCAAATAACCTTTATAGAATTTATAAAAAAAAAGTCAATTTATTTCATAATATTTAATAACTTTATAAATTTAAACTCTTCAAAAAAAAATTTAAACATATTGACACGATTATCTTCAAAATATGGTTTTTATATATTAACCAAGTTATTTTTAAATTTTTTTTCTAATCATAGTATTTTTTATTTATAAAATTCATATTATATACATTATTATATAAGTATAATTTATGTTTTGAAATTTATTTATATAAGGTATTATAATTAATTAACATGTGTGTAAAGAAAAGTTTTATATGAAAAAGTATACATGTGTAAAGTGATATGAAAAGGGAAACAAAATTAAATATTTTTCCATTGTCTCTAAAATGAGTTTATGGGAGGAGATTCAAACATACCATGTCCCACATTTATTATATTCAATATATGGGATTATATGACCATGGACATTTTAATTGAATAATATAATATATTATTTTCATATAAAAAAAACTCACATTATTTTTATATATAAAAGGAAATTATTACACCCATACATTACACACACCTTCCTTCTAATATAATTGTAAAATATTTCTCATTTCATTATACTAGAATGATCTCCCATGATTCATATCCTTCGTAAAACATTTTTTTGCGGATTCTATTAATTATATGATTAATTTAAAATAAAAATTTATGTCCTTGATGAATTGTGTTACATTTGTATAATGTATTCACATGAGAAGTAAACAAATATTCTGTTCTCCCATCATATCCTTCGAGTTATGATTCAATTTAATTTTATCCCATATATGAAAAACTATTATAATATAATTTATCTATTTTTTATATATTTCTCTTTTATCAACACCTTCTTTAATATCCCTTATATTATCTGGAGTTATAAAGGTTTAATATATCTAAAAAAATACCCACTTTCAAGGAATCTAAATATAGGTGGATTTTTAAAATTATTAATCCACATCATATATAAAACTCAAAATATATTTTTAAAAATTAATACCACATAAACTTTTATCTCTAAATTATGTGGAAGTATTTGATTTCAATTCTGATTTTAATGGAAAATTATGTTCTCTTTACTCTAATAGATCCATTGCTTATTTCAAAAAAACATCACAAATGTGGTTTATATTAAATTATTACATATTTTAATATTATCATATATATTTACACAATAGGATTCCATGATCAATAAATATTTTTCTTTTATATTTTAATGTCCAATTTAATTTATTTTGATCTTCTGTTGGGAATTAGTAAGTTATAGCTTTCTAATATTCCTTATGACATGATCTGGAAATCAATATCATTCTCATGGGTTTTTAACATGTATGTGAATTATGTATGGTATATTATTCTTATGTGGGACATAATTTCATGATTCTTAATATGTGATGTGTTGTTTTGAATTATATAGTATTAAAATTCATTGGGTAACTTTTCGATCTCATGAGATAGCATGGTGCATTGGTAGAAAGCCTAGCCAACAATGGTATGTGGGAAGTTAAGCTCACGGAATATCATCTGTTAATGAATAAAATAGACTTAAATTATTATTATGATTTCCTGTTTTGTGTAGTATCCAAACATACAATGACTCAATTATCTTATGATATGATCATATTTTCTTCGTACTCATATTTCGTCATTTCCTTGTTTCTTTATTCAATGCTTCTTCTATCCTATTTATGATATAATGTCATGAATCCAACATTATCCTCCATTATCATGCTAATTACTTTTATTCGATTTCAAGATAATCATATTCAGAATGTAATTACCTAATATATATTATGTAATATTGAGGGGTCCTATAGGATTTAGGGTCACTCAAATGATACTAAATAATGATAATAATGTTTTGATTTAAGATGTCGAATATATGTGTCTATTACTCCAATGATATAAGAACATATATCCATGTACTATATTTTTTGTATGTTTTGATAAATGTGAATAATGTTTTTGAATATGGTTTGGTTGGATATAAATTGATTATGTATTTAAACGATTAAATATATAATATTATTTTGGATTATCGAAGGGATCATGAACATCGTAAATGAATGATATAAGATAGAAATAGATTGAGAGACCTCAAAATAATCATTAAAAATTCTATGTTGGATAATAATTATATCTCAAAAAATAATATTATTTAAAGAAAATATAATCAACAAATTAATGAAATTCAATTATTTAAAAAAAATATTTCATCAGAATGTTTAAAAAGATTATGTAATATTTGGTATTTTTTTATAAAAATAAAAAATTAAGGATGTATGACATATTATAGAATGAAATGACTTTCATAAATATGAATATTATTACAAATAAAATGTGGAATCAATTAAGAGGAAAAAATTGATTGTATAGAAAATAGGTCAAAAATAGATGGTCACAAGATAGAATATGCATATTTATACATATCTTGAGGGAAAGTTGTTTTTAGATGATTATTTGAATTTTATAGAGTCAAATAACATTAATGATTCATTGGAAGATGGTAATGTGATGACAGTTGATTATTATTATTTATATGTTCCATTATTTAAGGGAAAAAATCATAGATCTCATCCTACTCAATATAGAAATGCTTAGAATCATTATAAAAATTATCTTCTAATGATTGAGAACTAGTTATGGATATTTGATGGGTTTCGGGAATGATGTGACCATCTTGGTTAGTTTTCTAGTTATTTTTATAGTATTATTCAAAACCATTTGTTTAAAATTATAATACCTACCAATGTTGTTGATGAAAAATGAAGAAAATGAATGTTAACTGAGTACTGATGTGAAACACATAGTATTATGAAATAAGAACCCAAGGATTAGGGATAATGGAAGCTACAAACATATGATGAGTGATTTTATGTTTGTATTGGATGATGCAAAGTGAACTAATACGTTGGTCTCCATTGAAAAATTTTTCACACTAAAAAATATTGTTGTTGGTTGAACATTCATTGGAAAGACATGTTGAAATCCATGACCACAATGTTTGAATATGTGTTGAGAAAGAATTTACTAATCCCATATCAATGCAATGATAATTTTTATGCGGTTGTATGTTATAATAATGATTTTTTTGCGATGAATTTGAAAGATGAATATGTTTTTGTAGGGCGAATTTGAACCCAATGTTACATGACTCAGATTAATGAATATAAAAATACATATAAAATGATTATGAAAAATTAATAAATTTTGATAAAGAATATACTTCAACATTATTCAATAAAAATTTTATAATATTATCTAATGAATATGTAATTTTATTAATAGTAATATTTTGATTGTTCTTGGATAATAAATGAATGTTTCTCAATATAATGCATCCAGTTCCATTTTGGAATATTATAATTTTGAGGATTTTGAGATGTTATGGATGATATTTGACAAAAATAATTATGGAAAAACGCTTATAACCAAAATTAAGGAAGATGGTATTATATAGAAGAGATAAAAAATGATGGATTAATTTTGTATCAGAAATAAGTGAATTTTATAAATGGATTTTTTATTTTGGATATTCATGATTATAATATATTATTTTAAAAAAAGTCTCAAAAAATAAATAAAAATTTTGTTATTTATTTAGAAGATAAAATTTTGAGAATGAAAATACCTAATAATATTAATGTCGTAAAACAATATAAATTTTATATTTTTTTACTATAATATGAACAATATGAAAATATTGGTCGTAATGATTAATAAATATATTATAAAAAACTAGAAAAAAATAAAATCATTTCAAATATAATAAAAATATTAAAAATAAAGAATATATAAATATCATTGGAATTTATTGGAATGAAAATGATTGAATTTTGTTGTATTTTTAAAAATTAATAGTCCAATATATTCTCAGAAAAGATTATCATTATGAATTGTGTACTAAAAAAATCATGTAGTAAATTAATATGAATCTTTTTTTATGAAATATAAATTAAAAAAAACATTATACTTTGAATGGTAAATTAATTTTATAAATATAATATAATAAATTTTTGAAACCCTGAACGAATATATTAGTTATCTAAGAAATTATATTTTTAATTTTTATTAAATTATATAACTAAGAATGATTAAAAAATATAATGTAAAACTTAGTTAAACAAAATGGTTTTATCAAATGGTGGTTTTCATATAAAGAAAAATAATTTTTTATAAGTGTTTTAAATTTTTCTGTTGTAATAAAAATTAATATTTATTAATAAATGAATAATTATAAAGAAATAAATTTTAAATATTTATTTATTTTTATTAAATGGATTTCATTTTCAAATATAGAACATAATTTTTTTTCATATAATAATGTTTTGTTGTTTTAAATAACAAGTATATTTTTGATGTGCAATGTAATATATCATACCATATTTTTTAATAGTGGATATGATTTAAATTTTGATGAAACTAAATGAAATTTGAATATCATATATACCCCCATTACAACGAAATAAATACCCCCTTAACATTTATAAAAAATAGTGATCACTATTGGAGGATATACATTTTTAATGTAATATTTGATTCTAAAATACATCTATCCTCCCGTTATAAATACTAGCCTTCACGACTCCATATACCAATACACCATAAGATTCATATAAATACTATATTCTTAAATATAAACTTCATAAATATTTTATACATTCAATTGTTTTTCTAGTATCATCAAAATACCACCCTTTAATAATATAACAAATAATGTAATGGGGTTTTCCAAAGAAGAAAGTCAAAAACACATAACCAATCATTTTGATTTATAATAATTTTAAATATCCTCTTCTACCTCCAAAACATTTATTATATCTAATATTATTTAATAAAATAAGTATGATTAAAATAAAAAAAGGATATTTTATTATTGGATTAATCGTTATCATGTTACTACCATTTAGTATAAACTAAAAATTTCCCCATGTTAATTTATAATCACCACATTCTTGGAAGAAAAATATAATTTTTCATTACCACCTTCATGGAACATTTTAATAATAATATCATGGTAAAATATAGACATAATATTTATATTAAATTTTATTTCTTAGTTTTAATGTTTAAATAAACCCAAACATTAAATGAATTCAATAATTTTTTTAAATATCACAACACATGCCAAAATTAAATAACCCTTAAATTATTCCTATTAAAAAATACAAATCATTATTATTTTTTGAATATTTCATTTTTTAAAAATTTGAAATATTTTTAAACAAATTAAATCTATATAATTACATGTTTGAAGTAATGTACAAATTTTATACAAATAATAAACAATAAATATAATCCAATTGTATTATATAATTGCGAAATACATATTATTTTGATGGTGGGAATGAATATAATATTATAATAAAATTATAATAAATTATTTTAACGGTACAATAATAAATGAAATATAGATGAAATTGGTTTGTAAGAAAGTATTTTATAATATTAAATTTATTATTCATGATGGTATATATATGTACCAACTGATTCGGGACCTGGGGTTATAGAACTTATAAAACACATGCATTTCATTTTTGTAATAATTTCTCTCTATAACACAAATTCTATCTATATTTTAATAAATAAATTCATCTATATTATATACATATGTCTCTTAAAATGATTTTTATTATATATTAAAATTTTATACTACCATTTTATAGGTATTTAAATTCCTTTCAAATCCCACTTATTGAAGAATACATTGTTAAATAGATCTTCCCTCTTCAATAGTTATATTCATGTACCCATATATTCATTTTTTACATCCCATGATTTTTATTTTATAAATATTTAAGTTGAAATAATTAGGGATCATTTTTATTTATATTTCAAAAACTTTATATATATTAGTTAAAAAGGTTATGTAATCATTTCTGAAAACATTATTTATGTGGTTTAATTATTTTCCTTCTTCACAAATCCTTTATTACTTTATCATAGGTTTAACTACATATTTATGGCCAATGTTACTTATTTAATTATTAATGTACAAATAAGTAAAAATTTATTTTTAATGGATTATTTGTGATAAATCATTTTAGTACACCTTAACAGAATATTATGTAACTCATTTCATTCTCATAGTTTTTTCCAGTGATTATTATTTTTGCATGACTTTTTACCATATTTATAACACCTATGAATGTAAATATTATTATTTGATGTAAATTCTATAATTATAAATCCCTTAAAATTATTTTATAATGTTTTTATCTCATGAGATTCCATATATAGTGAACCTGCAATAGTATTAGACAATATGGATAGTTGTTTTGGAAATAACCCTATAAAATATTTTATGATTTCATGTTTTATGCCTTCTCTGCATTATTATGATTAATTTATCTTTTGGTTTTGAATAAATTATCGATAGAAATATTTTCATTATATATCATCCTTCTACATTCTGATACAATGTTATACGTCCTAACTCGTATTTTATACTTCATTGTTATGTTTATTCTTGTATTTGAATTTATTGGTCAACCTTTTCATCGAGTATGTCCCAATGGTAACCATTTAATTCATTAAAAGATAAGTTAAAATTATAGAACCTTATAAATATAATTATATGTATTACTTATTATAAGTTCCCTACCTTAATAATTACATAATATAGTAAATCCATTTAGAATTCACATTCTACATTCCAAAATGACTTGTTCCGTATAGATTTTTTTGTGAATTTGGTCATAAAACAGACATATCAACATACAATCATAATAATTTTATACATTAAAACAATAAACCTTTATTCCATAGTATAAATGTTTTAATAAAAAAGGAATTCATTACTTGAAAAATCATTAAAATAATCATCTTGATTTGTACTTTTATTTTACCCATTCTTAAAATACGTGTAAAACATTTTAAAACATGGGATGAGAACAAAATTATCAGTAAGGGACATAAAAATAAATAGATAAATATTAGTTCATGAAAAACTATTATCATATAAAATCATTTTCACAAATAAATACTTCTCACAAATAATTTATCATATAGATACTTTGTGAAAATAATAGATTTCCATAAAAATAGAAAACATAAATAAACCATTTTGGGAACATAGTGCACTAAATACTTCAGAATATAACCCATATGGGTAACATATGATTTATATCCATCATGGATACCTTAAAATGTATCCTTCATAGATACCTTGTGATGTAATATTGATGACAACATTTTGAAGCAACCCTTACAACTAAGTTATGTTGTATCCATCGATGGTACAGTTGGAGTAACCATCAAATCTAACCTCTGACTTAAACATACCCAATGCATTAGAATGAGATATAGGTCCCACAATACATCATAAAAAATTACCAATAACAATATATAAACCATAAAACATAAATAATTTTATCATTGGAAATTTATAAAAATGGACATTTAAAGAATGATTTTTAAGGAAAAGTCTGATATAAAGACAAAATCATTTAAGGGATAATTAATCAAATAAAAGGAATATGTATATTAAATATAAATAATCATAATATTACAAAATATAATAAAATATTATGTCACAAATAATCATATTACAAAAAAATTAAATTAATTATAATGTCAACCCAAAATAAGGGAAATTGGGTAAAGATTTACATTACCTCATGTTCCACTTCATGAAAAAGAGTTTAAAACATCTGTATATTGGTTTAAAGAGATTGTTTTATTTATTAAAGAACTATATTACTTTTTGTAACACTTTATATGATCATTTTATACCATATTCCACCTATTTACTAATAATTTTGTTTGTTATTCTCATTGTATCAAGTGTATTTATTTCATGGTTTTCATGGTTGGTTCATTATGGAATTTCTTATTTAATGCAAGAAAAACACCAAAAGTGGAAATAAATTATGTTCATATGTTTCCATAAATTTTAATTATACCTTATATCATTTTGTTTTGTGATATTAGGATTATTAATTATATAAATTAGTAATGAAAATGATTTTATTTTATTTTGTAAGTTTTCTCAAAAATCAATAACTTATACATTTTATTCAATATAAAGTTTATAAGATTGTTCGAAAACATTATATAAAATATGATATATATATAATAAAATATAATTTAAACATAATAATGAATTTATGACCTGTCTTTATGGTGAAAATGGAAAATGAAAACTCATTGTCCATGGATGTGGTGTATCGATACGTCACATAAAATGATTTCATTTTATAGAATCAAAAGAGAAAATGAGATGTTTGATGATGGATATTCCATTAAGAAAATAAAATTATATTATATGTAAGATACTGTTTTTATAGTTTCACTTAAATGGTATGAGGTTAAGAAATAATAGAAAATAATAGAAGTAGAAAAGTAAATAAAAGAAAAAGGAATAGGATTTTACCTATTCAATTTTATACTTTAAAAACTCATTAAGGTATTTAGTTTGTAATTTTGGAAAGACTAGTAGTATTTGGAACTGGGAAAGAATATTGGGAAGGTAAATGGGTTGAAACTAAACATGAAACAAGGATTTGAGGTGTGAAAAGTACAGGTGGTGAGGGGTGGTATTTATAATGGAGGAGAGGATGGGTTTTGTATATTTTATTCATTATTTTATTATATTGACTAAAACATATGAATAGATATGAGTACCATGACTAAATAAAGTATTTTTTTGTGTGTGTGTAGGGAGGGGGGGTTGATATTATGGGATTACCTCATCCATACATTATCCATTACTTAATAATTTATGTAATTAGCTTATACCGTAAATTATTATCTTTCACAATTCAACAAAAATTCAACTATTTTAGAAAAACCCCAAAATTTTACCCTGAATTCTTTTTAAGTATATAATTAAAAACGTGACTCCATTTTATGAGAATATTTTTATAAATAAGATTAATTTTATTCTTAATTAAAATCATTATTTATTCAAAAAATAAAAATTTTAAAATTATAAACGATTTTATAACACTATCAAAAATTAATTAAGGTCCCTTAAAGTTATATTATAATAATAAGAAAAAAATTTAAATTTATGACTTATTTTTGAAAAATATATTTTCAGAATCATTATAATTAATATATATTTGTAAATAAAATTTTTATTACACAAAAATAAAAATACTTAATTTATCACTTTTAAAACATTTATTTACATTTCACATTATTATATCAAAATTTCATATATAAGGTACATATTTTTTCCTATAATTTTTAGGTGATGTCACTATTCTATTTATATATATTTCATTATTTTTTTAAACACCACTTATTTTATTATACATTTAAAATGAATTTAACAATGTTATTGTGAAAAGAAAAAAAAATTATTTTATAAGTACTTGGGTTGTTACATTCTCCCCCCTTATGGAAATTGTGTCTATGAAATCATTATACACTTGAGAAACAAATGATGATACATTTCCATAATAGAAATTCTATATTCCCATGTCTATTCTTGAACCATGTTGCTTCTCAACAGAACCTTAACCTCATGTATTATCTTATCATTTAATACTTTCTCCCTACGATCAAGAATTTAAAAAGGCTTATATTAGTAAGGTTGGTTGTCATACATATAATATTATTCAAGGATAAAAACATGTGATAAATCATTCACATACCTTATCTATATAAAATCATGAAAAACATGGTGCACAAAAGATAAACTCATAGGAAAAACTACTTAGTAGGAAATTGGTCTAACTTTTCCTAGTATTTCATAAGGTCTAATGAACTGTGGACTTAACTTTCATTTCTTACCAAAATAAATAACACTTTCTTCATGTATATATTTAAATGAAAACATGATCACCTACATAAAAATAAAATTATTTACCCATAATATCGTCATAAATTTCCTTCTTTGTCTAAGTTATCCTAATTTTTATGGGATCATATTAACTTTCTCACCTATATGCTCAACTAATTATGGCCCCATAAACTTCCTTTCCCTGACTTCATCCCAAATTTTTATATTTCAATCACACTTTACATATATGACTCATTATTTTCCATCTATATATAGGAATGTAAAATTTTTTTATAAGAAAACTAAACTAAAGGAAGATGTCGATCCCAACCTCCCTTGTACTATATTGAACAAGAACATAACATGTCTTTTAATGTTTGTATTTTTCGATCAGTCTATCAATAAGATTCAGGGTGAAATGATGTTATGTTGTTTAATTCCATTTCATACAACTTCTAAAGGACATTTAAAAATTTATTAGTAAACTTAGGATCACTGTCACATACAATATATATATGAACTCAAAGTACCTTGACAATCTCTTGGAGGCGCAATCAAGAAATATGATATAGAGAAATAGTTTCTTATATAGGAAAGAAATGTGTAGATTTAGTCAGTCAATAAACAATTACCCAAATATTATTGTTACCTCAAGAAGTATTTGGTATCCCCACCCTGAAATACAAGGATATATTTTACCATTTCCACTATAGAAATGGAAATGAATGAAGCATCCCCTTCAATAGTAATTGCACTTCTTTGACCTATTGATAGGTCAAAAATTTTAATGGTAAAATAAATAAAATATCTTTTCATTACATCCCACTAGTAATAATCATGAATGTATTTGAACATCATAGAGATACCAGGATGAACTATAAATAGAGAACTACAAGCTTCATTTAAAAATTCATTCTTAATTTGGGATTTATAAGCCACACATAAACTCTTTCCAAATCACGAGACAAAATATTCATCAATATTAAATTCAGGCAACATGGATTTGATTACCAATTAAACCTTTTTCTGTAACTCACAGTCTTCCTTATTTACATTGTTAAGTTTTTATTATAGAGACTTCTGCATAAACAACTAAAACAAAGTAGATGAATTTGTTGCACCAATAACATGGAAATATAAATCCACAAAATCATTAACCAAGGGCTCATGTTCCAAACATAACATGGTTAATGTAGAATAATTTCTCTACATAGGGAATATTTTAGTTTTTTTATTTTACAGTATGGTAATTGATCAAAAAATCATAATCCATTAGTATTTTTATCAATCTTTTTACATCATGTTAAATTCCATCTAAGTAAATATATACATGATAAATTTATGATCATAATATATTTCACACATGGCTCTATATAAATGATGCCTCCATATTGTCTGTAACAGCCCGAGATTTTATGAAAAATATTCTTTTTTAATTTTATTAATGTCTTGTGTTGTACGCTACACCAAAAAGAGCTTGCACAACACACATCATTGACTTGCCTTCCATTACACGCAATCGCGACCTTCCTCGATAGCGTGTGTAGTACGCAATACCGAGTTTCACTAAACAACGATATGCTATTATAATATTATTATAACTAGCCGTTATAAATAGTAATAACCACCTTTTAAAATTTTAGAAATTTTAGCTCTCAAAATGGACTTCATTTTTGGATTTGGAGTATCGAATTTAGCCTAAGGAGAAATTTTGGTACTTTTCGGATAACTTTCATATTCTGATGAATAGTGAAAATTACTAAATTATAATTAAAAACAACTTTTTTAATCAAAATAATTAATAGTGATAAATTTTTAATTTGAGTGGTTGTAAAGTATATTTAGAATATATTTTTTCAATTTAATACAATTTTGGTCATTGGATGTAATTTCACATTTAAACCAGACATAAACAAGTGTCAATCTTTTGATAGATATTGTTTTTTTAAAAACACGCTATTTGTTTTAATAGCGGGATTTAATTATAAAATTAATTAATGATACTTCTATGTTATGAATTTGATAAAATAGACTTCATTTTTGAATTTGGAATATGAAATATATCTTAGGATGAAATTTTGGCCTTGTTCTGAAAAACATCAATTTTTTATGAATAGTGAAACTACTAAGTGGTAGTTAAAAAAAATGAATTTTTCATAAAACTTAATTTTACCGCTTCTGTGAATGGAATTTCAAAAATCCGAGAGACACGGTTGATGTCAGTAAGTAAAATGTGGTTCAATCAGATGAAAATAATTTTTGGTGAATAGTAACTTTTTACTTTTATTTACCACGGTTAAAAGTAAATAGGGTAATTAAGGGTAAGAATGATATTAATATTAACCTAACACATGTCCGAATTCTATTGGACAAGTGTATCTCGACCAAAAACAACCTTAAGTGTAATATATTATCATTTAGTCCCACATGGATTAGATTAGGACATTTATTATTAATATATTTAAAGAAGGGTTAAAATAGTTAAAATCAAAGTTTAATAAGTAAATCATTTTTAATATGGGGTTATACATAAGATAAATTCGACTATAAATATTAATTAGAAAGCTAAAATGATTTCCTACATAATTTTATTTTATTTATAATTTTTATACATTAAATAATTTAATTTATTTATGACACAATGATGATGCAGTAATTATCTTATTAATGAAATATTGACATAATTGATGTTATAAACACCAAAATAAATGTAATTTGAGACTTTTTATGAATCCCACTAATTTTATAGGTTACTATGATATATTAGGGTTGATTTAATAAACTTGGTTCGAACATATAATTCTTTTATGACTTTCAAAAAAATCATATATCAAATAGTGTCAAAATTGACACAAAATAGTTTTTAAATCAAATATTATATTATTAACTGTCATTTTATTCCTAAAAATCTAAGGTTAGGCCAAATGACTTAGATAAGGATATATATATTAATAATAAACAATTTGGGGTTCGTTTGGCATGTTATAGTAAGTGTATTAACCATATAGTAAAAGAAAACAAAAAGACACGGTAAATGTTAAATTACTTAACTTAGAGTTAAATCTAATTGATAAGGTTAAAATAATACCCTAAACTTGTCTAAAGCCTATTGGTTGATAGGATTTTGACCCATACCCACTTTAGCTTCGAAATAAGACCCTTTGGAACCATTATAAACAGATTTTGACTTTAATATAAAATAATATTTTGAGATATTCCTAAGGTGCCCCTCTCCTCCCTTATAAAAGGGCACCTCCTTCCCCTCCTCCTCACACCAATTTTAGCACTCAAGCTCGGCCAAGACCTGCCAAAATCCTTTACCCACTTCTCTAGAATAATCCTAGAGGTCCTCGTCTTCTTCAAAGACCAATCTTAGTTCCCTAAGTGGAGGATTCAAAGAGGCGTTTCAAAGAAGAGGTAATATCCATTACCGATCGTTTTCAATTTCTTTCTTCTTCAAATTCTTCTTCTTTAGTTGTTTCATGATAAAGTAATAACATCAGTATTTATTATATACTGATATGTTATTATAAATATGAAACAACTATAATTAACCTTCTATCTATCCTACGGAAAAAGGAAATCACCGCGCGTGCGTACGTACGGAATACCGTCTCCACGCCGTGGTGTAATCTATTTTCCGCCACCACCTTAATTGGATAGTTATAATGGTGTAAGGAGTAACTATATATGATTATTATAGAGTTATATTGATACTGAAATAGTATACATACACTTCAACACAATTCCACGACCATGGGAACGATATCATTGCTCGTGCGTACGTACGGACTACCGTCTCCACGACGCGATGAGATTCATTCTCAATGATTAACCATTCATGAATGATTATAAAGTATATATAATAAGTACTAATGAAATATATGAAATAATAATGATACTGGATTTATGTATATTTATATGTATTTCATCTACTTAATTCCATTCAATTCAATAAAGAAACGAAAACAGCATTCATGCGTATGTACGGACTACCGTCTCCATGAACGGTGTATTTCATTCCATTTATCGATATATTATATATATATGTATTCTGAATATATATTATATATAAATCATGTTTTACATTCTGTATATAAGTAATCATGATACAAGTAATCATATTAATAATTACAAGTTAAAAACACGAACGACAAATGAGACGATTTTACCCAAAACGCTACTTTAACATGAATTTACAAAAGAACGGGTAATATAAAGTCATAAGTGGACCATATATGATATAATAACAATGAATATGATTCTGGAATAAGTCAATAACATGATTTAAATCATTATACAGGAGGTTCGGACACTTACGAAGCAAATCGGACCTAAGGTAAGGGAAATACCACAATCTCATTTTTATCCGAGATTGTTTATTCGTATGTATTTACTGGGATGTATTTTATAATCCACATCCATGTTCCCTCAATATGTAATATTGTTTCTATCCACTTACAATAGTTTAAATCCAATTTTACCCTTCGGTGAATTTTTAGTAAAGAATATGAAAGGAATCTTTTGTTGTTTTTTGTAAGAGGTACTTTTTGACTTTTCCGACAAAAGTACGAAGAATGTTTTTTTAACTTATATGGCATGAATGGATTTTTAAAAAAATTATTTCCAAGAAGCTTCCTTTACAGGTTTTCAAGTTTATTTTTAATCAACTTCTTTTAGTTTAGAATTTTATGACATTTTAAGAAAGGAAATGTGTTTCTGAAGTAGAAAGGATATTTTCCTCAAGAATGGAGTTCAAATGTTTTATCAAAATTATTTTCCATCTAAGATAATATAGGGTTCTGTTTTTATCCCTATTATTACATTGATTTGATTATGTTGTGAGGGAATTATTTTTATGAAGTCATTTACCTTATATGATTTTTTTTATGATGTCATGATGTTTCAAGAATCCTATTTTTGTTACATGTGTTATGCGATGATGTATGATTTATGATTATGTGGCACACATAAGAAAGGATTCATTATAAGATGTGTGGGACCTATATCTCCCTCCAATGCATTGGGTAATGATTTTATATCTCATGAGATAGACATGGCTGGAATGGTAGGTTATACCGGTTCATTGAAATAGGACTGAAACGAGGGTGACTCGGTTCAGAAAGGGACTTTGTCCACTAAGATAGTCCTGACAATGAGTCTTGACTAACAAGAAATGATTCTCTATGATTATGTGTGTATGCCACAAAGTTTCATGTTTTATGTTATTCTTATTGGGATTTCATTTCGCTACTATGATTTATCCCATGATATGAAATTATGCTCTCTTTTCCAGGTTAAGATTTCCAAAAGTTATGTTCTTATGAATATGATGTGATTGATTTTTCTTTTGCTTACCCTTACTGAGAATTTGAGCTCACCCTTTTATGTTTTCTTTTCCCCAGGATATAAAGAAAGGTTTTAGGTATAAAAAAAGGGAGATCTTTATGGGAGATGTTGAAGATCTTTCACCAGGATTAGAAGATTATATTCCGAGTTTCCAAAGACACTAAACTATTACGATCCTTGTGTGTGTGTTTTTGTTATGTACTAAGTATTCCGCAAAAGTAATGTAATGTCAATGTACGTCAAGCTTCGGGTCTCTACAGTTGGTATCAGAGGAAAGGTTTAGTCAACCTTTGGAAACTAGGATGCGAAAACGTTAGTGAGATCCCTAGAGATATTTCTAAGGTATGTCTAGGGATGTATCTAAGGATAAGTATACGTATAGGATATAGTCCTAGAACTATGGTAACGATATTAGATTAGACCAAAGATGTTAGATATTGAAGTTACTCCCCCTTTATTATGATTTTTGCCTCTCACACTATTCTTTTTGCGTTTTAGAAAGTGGCTAGAAACAAGATGATTCACGATAATGGAGGATATGATGGACAATGGAATGATATTCTTCCTAAGCAACCAAATGAAATGGGATTTGGAAGTCCAAACATCATTATTATGCCAAATCAATCATCGCGATATATGATTAAAAAGGTGATATTTAGTGGTATGCCTAATTCATCAAATAAGAGGAAGATAGACTTTTATGCATGTTCGCATGTTGAGGAGCATAAAGAAAGAATGATTGAAATTTCTAAAGAAGGGAAGAAGAACCTTGAAGAATACCTCAAATGGGGGGATAGATGTTATCTGTGTGGAGAAAAGGGACATAGAGTGACAGACTGTTATGGAGTTCAATGTCTTATTTGTGGAGAACATGGGCATTACCCAACTCAATGCCCTGACCTAAAAAGTTACTTCTAATTATGGAAGGACTTATTTCAGGACAATCATTGAAGATGATGTTTTGAAGTGTTTATATATTGGTATTCAAGAATAATGTTATTTGAGGTACTTTTATTGTAACAGCCCGAGATTTTATGAAAAATATTCTTTTTATTTTATTAATGTCTTGTGTTGTACGCTACACCAAAAGGAGCTTGCACAACACACATCCTTGACTTGCCTTGCATTACACGCAATCACGACCTTCCTCGATAGCGTGTGTAATACGCAATACCGAGTTTCACTAAACAACGATATGCTATTAAAATGTTATTAAAACTAGCCGTTATGAATAGTAATAACCACTTTTTGAAATTTTGTAAATTTTATTTTTCAAAATGGATTTCATTTTTGGATTCGGAGTATCGAATTTAGCCTAAGGTGAAATTTTGGTACATTTCGGATAACTTTCATATTCTGATGAATAGTGAAAATTACTAAATTTTAATTAAAAACAACTTTTTTAATCGAAATTATTAATAGTGATAAATTATTAATTTGAGTGGTTTTAAAGTATATTTAGAATATATTTTTACAATTTAATACAATGTTGGTCATTGGTTGTAATTTCACATTTAAACCAGACATAATCAAGTGTCAATCTTTTGATAGATATTGTTTCTTAAAAACACGCTATTTGTTTTAACAGCGGGATTTAATTATAAAATTAATTAATGCAACTTTTGTGTTATGAATTTGGTAAAATAGACTTCATTTTTGAATTCGGAATATGAAATATAGCTTAGGATGAAATTTTGGCATTGTTCTGAAAAACATCAATTTTTGATGAATAGTAAAACTACTAAGTGGTAGGTTAAAAACTGAATTTTGCATAAAACATAATTTTACCGCTTCTGTGAATGGAATTTCGAAAATCCGAGAGACACGGTTAATATCAAGGACTAAAATGGGGTTCAATGAGATGAAAATAATTTTTTGGTGAATAGTAACTTTTTACTTTTTTTACCGCGGTTAATAGTAAATAGGGTAACTAAGGGTAAATATGATATTAATATTACCCTAACACATGTCCTAATCCTATTGGACAAGTGTATTTCGACCAAAAACAAACTTAGGAATAAAATATGACCATTTAGGCCCACTTGGATTAGATTAGGACATTTATTATTAATTTATTTAAAGAAGGGTTAAAATAGTTAAAATCAATGTTTAATAAGTAAATCATTTTTAATATGGGGTTATACATAAGATAAATTCGATTGTAAATATTCATTAGAAAGATAAAAGGATTTCCTACATGATGGTATTTTATTTGTAATTTTTAGACATCAAATAATTTAATTTATTTATGACACAACGATGATGCAGTAATTATCTTTTTAATGAAATATTGACATAATTGATGTTATAAGCACCAAAATAAATGTAATTTGAGATTTTTTATGAATTCCACTAATTTTATAGGTTACTATGATATATTAATGTTGATTTAATCAACTTGGTTCGAACATTTAATTCTGTTATGACTTTCACAAAAATCATATATCAAATAGTGTCAAAATTGACACAAAATAGTTTTTAAATCAAATATTATATTACTAATTGTTATTTTATTCCTAAAAATCTAAGGTTCGGCCAAATGACATAGATAAGGATATATATATTAATAATAAACAATTTGGGGTTCGTTTGGCATGTTATAGTAAGTGTATTAACCATATAGTGAAAGAAAACAAAAAGACACGGTAAAAGTTAAATTATTTAACTTAGAGTTAAATCTAATTGATAAGGTTTAAAATAATATCCAAACATGTCTAAATTTGATTGGTTGATGAGATTACAACCCTATCTCATCTAATCTTCGAATATGAGTCATTTTTGGAGGTTTTTAAGTGGGGTTAGATTTATTATAAATTAATATTTTTAAGAATTCCTAAGGTGCCCCTCTCCTCCCCTATAAAAGGACACCTCCTCCCCCTCCTCCTCACACCAATTTGAGCACTCAAGCTCGGCCAACCCCTGCCAAAATCTCTTCTCCACTTCCCTAGAAACATCCTAGAGGTTCTGGTCTTACTCAAAGACCAATTTTAGTTCCCTAAGAGGAGGTCTCCAAAAGGCGCTTCAAAGAAGAGGTAATTACCGTTACCAATTCTTTAATCTTTATTTCTTCTTCCACTTCTTCTTCTTAGGTTGTTTCATTATGAATTAATAACATCAGTATCACTCATATACTGATATGTTATTATAAGTATGAAACAACCCTATTTCACCATCTATCCATCCTACAGAAAAAGAAATCACCGCGCGTGCGTACGTACGGAATACCGTCTCCACGTCGTGGTGTAATCTATTTTCCACCACCACCTTACATGGATGGGTATAATGGTGTAAAGAATAACTATACATAGTTATTACAACATCATATTGATTCTGATATATTGTATAATTCACTCCAATTCAATTCAATATTTATAGAAATGATATCATCGCTCGTGCGTACGTACGGACTACCGTCTCCACGACGCGATGAGATTCATTCTCCATGTTAACCATTTAAGAATGATTATAAAGTATATATAAGAAATAATAATGAAATATATTAAATTATAAAGCTACTGTATTTATGTATATATATACATATGTATGTCATCTACTTACTTCCATTTCAAGACAATAAGGAAAGGAAAACAGCGTTCATGCGTACGTACGGACTACCATCTCCATGAACGGTGTTTTTCATTTTATTTATCTACCTAATATATATATATATATATACTGAATATATATGATATATAAATCATATTTTATATTCTGGAAGTAAGTAAATCATGATATAAGTAATGATTATGTCAAGAACAACAAGTCAAAACACCTACGATAAATGAAACGATTTTACCCAAAACGCTTCTTTAACATGGAATTTACAAAAGAACGGGTAATATAATGTCATAAGTGAACCATATATGATATCATAACAATGAATATGATTCTGTAATAAGTCAATAACATGATTTAAATCATTATACAGGAGGTTCGGACACTTACAAAGCAAGTCGGACCTAAGGTAAGGGAAATATCACAATCTCACTTTTATCCGAGATTGTTTTTACTTTGGTAATTACTGGGGTGTATTTTATCATCCACATCCATGTTCCTTCAATATGTAATATTATTTCCATCCTTCTACAATAGTTTATATCCAATTTTACCCTTCGGTAAGTTTTTAGTAAAAGATATTAAAGGAATCTTTTGTCGTTTTTCATACGAGGTACTTTTTGACTTTTCCGACAAAAGTACGAAGAATGTTTTTTTAACTTAAACGGCACGAATGGATTTTTACGGTTTTATAAAGCCTTATTTTTATGAAGCTTCCTCCAAAAGATTTCATGACTATTTTTAATAAAATATCTTTCTTTTAAAATTCCATGATGTTTTGTGAAAAGAAATTGATTTTGAAGAAAAAAGGATATTTTCCTCAAGAATTCATTTCAAGTGTTTTATCAAAATTATTTTCCATCTAAGATAATAAAGGGTTCTGTTTCTATCCATATTTTTACATTTATTTGACTATGTTGTGATGGAATTATGTTTATGAATTCCTTTATCTTATATGAATGGTTTTATGATGTCATGTTGTTTAAGAATCCCATTTTTATTACATGGGTTATGCAATGATGTATGATTTATGATTTTGTGGCACACATAAGAAAGGATTAATTATAAGATGGGTGGGACCTATATCTCCCTCCAATGCATTGGGTAAAGATTTTATATCTCATGAGATAGACATGGCTGGAATGGTAGGTTATACCGGTTCAGTGAAACAGGACTGAAACGAGGATTACTCGATTCAGAAAGGGACTTTGTCCACTAAGATAGTCTTGGCAATGAGTCTTGACTAACAAGAAATGATTCTCTATGATTATGTGTGTATGCCACAAAGTTTCATGTTTTATGTTATGATTATTGGGATTACATTTCACTTCTATGATTTAGCCCATGTTATGAAATTATGATCTCTTTTGCAGGTTAAGATTTCCAAAAGCTATGTTCTTATGTATATGATGTGATTGATATTTCTTTTTTTTACCCTTACTGAGCATTTGAGCTCACCCTTTTATGTTTTCTTTTCCCCAGGATATAAAGAAAGGTTTTAGGTAAAAAAAAGGGATGACCTTTATGGGAGATATTGAAGAACTTTCACCACGATTAGAAGATTACGTTTCGAGTTTCCAAAGACACTAAACTATTACGATCCTTTAGTGTGTGTTTTTGTTATGTACTAAGTATTCCGCAAATGTAATGTAATGTCCATGTACGTCAAGCTTCGGGTCTCTACAGTTGGTATCAGAGGAAAGGTTTAGTCAACCTTTGGAAACTAGGATGCGAAAACGTTAGTGAGATCCCTAGAGATATTTCTAAGGTATGTCTAGGGATGTCCCTAAGGTTAAGTATACGTATAGGTTATAGTACTAGAACTATTCTAACGATCATAGAATTAAACCTAAGATGTTAGATGTTCAAGGTACTCCCCCTTTATTATGTTGTTTTCCCTAGCATGATTTTTGCCTCTCACGCTATTCTTTTTGGGTTTTAGAAAATGGCTGGAAACAAGGTGATTCACGATAATGGAGAAAATGATGGACAATGGAATGATATTCTTTATGAGCAACCAAATGAAATGGGATTTGGAAGTCCAAACATCATTATTATGCCGAATCAGCAATCTCATAATATGATCAATAAAGTAAAATTTGGTAAGTTTCCTGACTCGGCTAATAAGAGAAAGATGGAGTTTCATGATGATCATAGAGGAAAGAAAGTTCAATTTCCCCTATGTAAATCATGTGGGAAGAGGCATCAAGGAGAATGTTTCAAAGGAACTGGAAGATGCTTTGGGTGTGGAAAAGAAGGACACAAAGCCAGTAAGTGCAAAGGAAAAGGTTCAGTTAATACCAGGGATGAGGATAATGGTATTGCTACGACATCAAAAATGGTTAAGTGTTTTAAATGTGGAATGTATGGGCATTATGCAAACAAATGCCCTAAGGGAAAGACTCATGAAGAGAATCAGTATGGTCATATGGGAAGTATTTATGTGGATGATGATGAAGAGACTACCAATGGTATGTGAGATGAAAGAATTGTTGAAGCTCGTTCAATGGTTTAAGAATGTAGTGGAATGATTATATGTTTATCATGTGTAATGTTGTATAAGTAATCTCATGGTACTATGGAATAAAGAGACATGTAAGGATTGTAACATTGTTGTCTGATTAATGTTACCAGTATCCATGAAAGGTTATTCAGATATTTTTGGAATGAAGATGATATGCGCATAATGAAGGGATAAGGGGAAAATGAAATGTTTGACAGTATTCATGAGCTCATGATTGATATAAGGACTAAGTGATATCATGGTTTGAGTATATAGAATTTTGAGGATTTTGGTAACTTTTAACAGAACTCATGTTTTCACTAAGGTATTCAAGAGAATACACGATTAAGGACTTTGAATGTTTGGAATGTGACCAACAAGACATATCTTATGATATGTGGGGATCAACGACAGTATTAAATCTCTGGTAATCGTTGTCACTATATTATGAGAGTGGACTAAAGTATTATGTATAAGCCTAAAGATTAGACTGGATTATGTTGGACATAAGTTAGTATTGTTTAATGATAGAAGTTTTTTTCGATATTATTGATGGGATGTTATAGTAACGTAGTTCTAGAAAAAGGGACAACCTGCAGGACGGGCGACAGCCCATCGCTTCGGACAAGGCTGTAGGAATCGAACCCACAACCGAAGTGCGACTGGCCTTTATCGCCTACCACTGACCTACAGGAAGTCCCTGTTTAGTAGAAACTAGTTTTATTATATTAAGCAGTATGATATATTAAGTATAAGTACATTTTAGGAACCATAAGTGATTAATCTCACTATAGAATGACTTATGTATATTTAATAACTTTTTCTAACCTTTTGTTTGAGACAGATGGAATGACCCATCATTCTATCACATAATCTGCTAACACTTCACAAATAACAAATTCAACTTCATTTATTTAAGAGATGAAGTAGAAATTGTTCAAGGCACGAACAAAAGTGAGATTGTACCAAAATAAAGTAAGTATTTATTCTAAGCAAATTTTCAACTTTAGGGAAATGATCTTGAAAACCAAAAATGATTTTCCTAGTGATCTTATACCTGATGAATCAGATGGTACCTTATATCATCACAAATCTATGGATTTGTGATTACTGGCTTTTCCATAGCCATGTTCTCTACCACTCTCCATCAGAACATGATGGTTAGATTTCTCTTCCATATCCATATTTTCACCTATGTGGAAACCCAGTGATTAGTTTATTTGGGTAATCGTTACATTTCATACTTTAGTTTTTAAAGCCAAGTTTTGGTATTCCCTTTTACGATGTGGGTTTCTATTAAAGAAACTTTCGAATAGTAAACCATTTATAACCCCGACGAATTTCGAGGGCGAAATTCATTTTAAGGGGGGTAGAATGTAACAGCCCGAGATTTTATGAAAAATATTCTTTTTATTTTATTAATGTCTTGTGTTGTACGCTACACCAAAAGGATCTTGCACAACACACATCCTTGACTTGCCTTGCATTACACGCAATCGCGACCTTCCTCGATAGCGTGTGTAATACGCAATACCGAGTTTCACTAAACAACGATATGCTATTACAATGTTATTAAAACTAGCCGTTATGAATAGTAATAACCACTTTTTGAAATTTTGTAAATTTTATTTTTCAAAATGGATTTCATTTTTGGATTCGGAGTATCGAATTTATCCTAAGGTGAAATTTTGGTACATTTCGGATAACTTTCATATTCTGATGAATAGTGAAAATTACTAAATTTTAATTAAAAACAACTTTTTTAATCAAAATTATTAATAGTGATAAATTATTAATTTGAGTGGTTTTAAAGTATATTTAGAATATATTTTTACAATTTAATACAATGTTGGTCATTGGTTGTAATTTCACATTTAAACCAGACATAATCAAGTGTCAATCTTTTGATAGATATTGTTTCTTAAAAACACGCTATTTGTTTTAACAGCGGGATTTAATTATAAAATTAATTAATGCAACTTTTGTGTTATGAATTTGGTAAAATAGACTTCATTTTTGAATTCGGAATATGAAATATAGCTTAGGATGAAATTTTGGCATTGTTCTGAAAAACATCAATTTTTGATGAATAGTAAAACTACTAAGTGGTAGGTTAAAAACTGAATTTTGCATAAAACATAATTTTACCGCTTCTGTGAATGGAATTTCGAAAATCCGAGAGACACGGTTAATATCAAGGACTAAAATGTGGTTCAATGAGATGAAAATAATTTTTTGGTGAATAGTAACTTTTTACTTTTTTTTCCGCGGTTAATAGTAAATAGGGTAACTAAGGGTAAATATGATATTAATATTACCCTAACACATGTCCTAATCCTATTGGACAAGTGTATTTCGACCAAAAACAAACTTAGGAATAAAATATGACCATTTAGGCCCACTTGGATTAGATTAGGACATTTATTATTAATTTATTTAAAGAAGGGTTAAAATAGTTAAAATCAATGTTTAATAAATAAATCATTTTTAATATGGGGTTATACATAAGATAAATTCGATTGTAAATATTCATTAGAAAGCTAAAAGGATTTCCTACATAATGGTATTTTATTTGTAATTGTTAGACATCAAATAATTTAATTTATTTATGACACAACGATGATGCAGTAATTATCTTTTTAATGAAATATTGACATAATTGATGTTATAAGCACCAAAATAAATGTAATTTGAGATTTTTTATGAATTCCATTAATTTTATAGGTTACTATGATATATTAATGTTGATTTAATCAACTTGGTTCGAACATTTAATTCTGTTATGACTTTCACAAAAATCATATATCAAATAGTGTCAAAATTGACACAAAATAGTTTTTAAATCAAATATTATATTACTAATTGTTATTTTATTCCTAAAAATCTAAGGTTCGGCCAAATGACTTAGATAAGGATATATATATTAATAATAAAAAATTTTGGGTTCTTTTGGCATGTTATAGTAAGTGTATTAACCATATAGTGAAAGAAAACAAAAAGACACGGTAAAAGTTAAATTATTTAACTTAGAGTTAAATCTAATTGATAAGGTTTAAAATAATATCCAAACATGTCTAAATTTGATTGGTTGATGAGATTACAACCCTATCTCATCTAATCTTCGAATATGAGTCATTTTTGGAGGTTTTTAAGTGGGGTTAGATTTATTATAAATTAATATTTTTAAGAATTCCTAAGGTGCCCCTCTCCTCCCCTATAAAAGGACACCTCCTCCCCCTCCTCCTCACACCAATTTGAGCACTCAAGCTCGGCCAACCCCTGCAAAAATCTCTTCTCCACTTCCCTAGAAACATCCTAGAGGTTCTGGTCTAACTCAAAGACCAATTTTAGTTCCCTAAGAGGAGGTCTCCAAAAGGCGCTTCAAAGAAGAGGTAATTACCGTTACCAATTCTTTAATCTTTATTTCTTCTTCCACTTCTTCTTCTTAGGTTGTTTCATTATGAAGTAATAACATCAGTATCACTCATATACTGATATGTTATTATAAGTATGAAACAACCCTATTTCACCATCTATCCATCCTACAGAAAAAGAAATCACCGCGCGTGCGTACGTACGGAATACCGTCTCCACGCCGTGGTGTAATCTATTTTCCACCACCACCTTACATGGATGGGTATAATGGTGTAAAGAATAACTATACATAGTTATTAAAACATCATATTGATTCTGATATATTGTATAATTCACTCCAATTCAATTCAATATTTATAGAAATGATATCATCGCTCGTGCGTACGTACGGACTACCGTCTCCACGACGCGATGAGATTCATTCTCCATGTTAACCATTTAAGAATGATTATAAAGTATATATAAGAAATAATAATGAAATATATTACATTATAAAGCTACTGGATTTATGTATATATATACATATGTATGTCATCTACTTACTTCCATTTCAAGACAATAAGGAAAGGAAAACAGCGTTCATGCGTACGTACGGACTACCGTCTCCATGAACGGTGTTTTTCATTTTATTTATCTACCTATTATATATATATATATACTGAATATATATGATATATAAATCATATTTTATATTCTGGAAGTAAGTAAATCATGATATAAGTAATGATGATGTCAAGAACAACAAGTCAAAACACCTACGATAAATGAAACGATTTTACCCAAAACGCTTCTTTAACATGGAATTTACAAAAGAACGGGTAATATAATGTCATAAGTGAACCATATATGATATCATAACAATGAATATGATTCTGTAATAAGTCAATAACATGATTTAAATCATTATACAGGAGGTTCGGACACTTACAAAGCAAGTCGGACCTAAGGTAAGGGAAATATCACAATCTCACTTTTATCCGAGATTGTTTTTACTTTGGTAATTACTGGGGTGTATTTTATCATCCACATCCATGTTCCTTCAATATGTAATATTATTTCCATCCTTATACAATAGTTTATATCCAATTTTACCCTTCGGTAAGTTTTTAGTAAAAGATATTAAAGGAATCTTTTGTCGTTTTTCATACGAGGTACTTTTTGACTTTTCCGACAAAAGTACGAAGAATGTTTTTTTTAACTTAAACGGCACGAATGGATTTTTACGGTTTTATAAAGCCTTATTTTTATGAAGCTTCCTCCAAAAGATTTCATGACTATTTTTAATAAAATCTCTTTCTTTTAAAATTCCATGATGTTTTGTGAAAAGAAATTGATTTTGAAGAAAAAAGGATATTTTCCTCAAGAATTCATTTCAAGTGTTTTATCAAAATTATTTTCCATCTAAGATAATAAAGGGTTCTGTTTCTATCCATATTTTTACATTTATTTGACTATATTGTGATGGAATTATGTTTATGAATTCCTTTATCTTATATGAATGGTTTTATGATGTCATGTTGTTTAAGAATCCCATTTTTATTACATGGGTTATGCAATGATGTATGATTTATGATTTTGTGGCACACATAAGAAAGGATTCATTATAAGATGGGTGGGACCTATATCTCCCTCCAATGCATTGGGTAAAGATTTTATATCTCATGAGATAGACATGGCTGGAATGGTAGGTTATACCGGTTCAGTGAAACAGGACTGAAACGAGGATTACTCGATTCAGAAAGGGACTTTGTCCACTAAGATAGTCTTGGCAATGAGTCTTGACTAACAAGAAATGATTCTCTATGATTATGTGTTTATGCCACAAAGTTTCATGTTTTAAGTTATGATTATTGGGATTACATTTCACTTCTATGATTTATCCCATGTTATGAAATTATGATCTCTTTTGCAGGTTAAGATTTCCAAAAGCTATGTTCTTATGTATATGATGTGATTGATATTTCTTTTTTTTACCCTTACTGAGCATTTGAGCTCACCCTTTTATGTTTTCTTTTCCCCAGGATATAAAGAAAGGTTTTAGGTAAAAAAAAGGGATGACCTTTATGGGAGATATTGAAGAACTTTCACCACAATTAGAAGATTACGTTCCGAGTTTCCAAAGACACTAAACTATTACGATCCTTTAGTGTGTGTTTTTGTTATGTACTAAGTATTCCGCAAATGTAATGTAATGTCCATGTACGTCAAGCTTCGGGTCTCTACATTTATGGTATGTTGGAATATCTATGTATTGGTCCATTGTGGTTTTCTATAAGAATATGACATCGATAACCATGAAAAGTGATTGAGACATTTTTGTAAACAGATGATATGAGCATAATAAAGGGATAAGAAGATAATGAGATGTTTGATTGTATTCATGAGCTCATGATTGATATAAGGACTAAGTGATATCATGGTTTGAGTATACAGAATATTGAGGATTTTGGTATGTGTAAGGTGTTAACTTTTAACTGCATTCATGTTTTCACTATGGTTCAATGGGTATTCAATAGAATACATTATTAAGGCCTTTGAATGTTTGGAAGGTGACCAAAAAAACATATCTTATGATATATGGGGAACAACGATGGTATTAAATCCCTGGTAATCGTTTTCACTATGTTATGAGAGTGGACTGCAGTATTATGGATAAGCATAAAGATTGGAATAGATTATGTTGGAAATAAGTTAGTATTGTTTAAGGATAGAAGTTTTTTTTCGATATTATTTATGGGATGTTATAGTAATATAGTTTTAGAAAAAGGACAACCTGCAGGATGGGTGACAGCCCATCGCGTCGGACAAGGCTGTGGGAATCGAACCCACAACCGAAGTGCGACTGGCCTTTATCGCCTACCACTGGCCTACAGGAAGTCCCTATTTAGTAGAATCTAGTTTTATTATATTAATCATTATGATATATGAAGTATAAGTCCATTTTAGGAACCATATATGATTAATCTCACTATATAATGACTTATGTATATTTAATAACTTTTGCTAACCTTTTGTTTGAGACAGATGGAATGACCCGTCATTTTATCACATGATCTGCTAACAAATCACGAATGAAAAATTCAACTTCATTTCTTTAAGAGATGAAGTGTAAATTGTCTATAGAACGACAAATGGTGAGACTATACCAAAATCACGAAAGTATTTCTTCTAATTCCGATTTCATCAACTTTAGGGAAATGATCTTGAAAAACAAAAATGTTGTCTTAGTGCTCTTATATCTGATGAATCAGATGGTACCTTAGATCGTCACAAATTTATGGCTTTGTGATTGCTATCTTTTCCATAGCCATGTTCTCTACCACTCTCAATCAGAACATGATGGTTAGATTTCTCTTCCATATCCATATTTTCACCTATGTGGAAACCCAGTGATTAGTTTATTTGGGTAATCGTTACATTTCATACTTTAGTTTTTAAAGCCAAGTTTTGGAATTCCTTTTTACGATGTGGGTTTCTATTAAAGAAACTTTTTTATAGTAAACTATTTATAACCCCGACGAATTTCGAGGGCGAAATTCATTTTAAGGGGGGTAGAATGTAACAGCCCGAGATTTTATGAAAACTATTCTTTTTTAATTTTATTAATGTCTTGTGTTGTACGCTACACCAAAAAGAGCTTGCACAACACACATCCTTGACTTGACTTCCATTACACGCAATCGCAGCCTTCCTCGATAGCGTGTGTAGTACGCAATACCGAGGTTCACTAAACAACGATATGCTATTATAATATTATTATAACTAGCCATTATAAATAGTAATAACCACCTTTTAAAATTTTAGAAATTTTATCTCTCAAAATGGACTTCATTTTTGGATTTGGAGTATCGAATTTAGCCTAAGGAGAAATTTTGGTGCTTTTCGGATAACTTTCATA
This sequence comes from Viscum album, assembly GCA_963277665.1. NCBI lineage: Eukaryota > Viridiplantae > Streptophyta > Magnoliopsida > Santalales > Viscaceae > Viscum > Viscum album. Next base: position 1,705,407,545 of record OY728165.1, on the reverse strand, counting down.
TTCTGATGAATAGTGAAAATTACTAAATTATAATTAAAAACAACTTTTTTAATCAAAATAATTAATAGTGATAAATTATTAATTTGAGTGGTTTTAAAGTATATTTAGAATATATTTTTCAATTTAATACAATGTTAGTCATTGGATGTAATTTCACATTTAAACCAGACATAAACAAGTGTCAATCTTTTGATAGATATTGTTTCTTAAAAACACGCTATTTGTTTTAACAGCGGGATTTAATTATAAAATTAATTAATGATACTTCTATGTTATGAATTTGGTAAAATAGTCTTCATTTTTGAATTTGGAATATGAAATATATCTTAGGATGAAATTTTGGCATTGTTCTGAAAAACATCAATTTTTGATGAATAGTTAAACTACTAAGTGGTAGTTAAAAAAACTGAATTTTTCATAAAACTTAATTTTACTGCTTCTGTGAATGGAATTTCAAAAATCCGAGAGACACGGTTGATGTCATTAAGTAAAATGTGGTTCAATGAGATGAAAATAATTTTTGGTGAATAGTAACTTTTTACTTTTATTTGCCACGGTTAAAAGTAAATAGGGTAATTAAGGGTAAGAATGATATTAATATTACCCTAACACATGTCTTAATTCTATTGGACAAGTTTATCTCGACCAAAAACAACCTTAAGTGTAAAATATTATCATTTAGGCCCACTTGGATTAGATTAGGACATTTATTATTAAATTATTTAAAGAAGGGTTAAAATAGTTAAAATCAAAGTTTAATAAGTAAATAATTTTTAATATGGGGTTATACATATGATAAATTCGTCTATAAATATTAATTAGAAAGATAAAATTATTTCCTACATAATGTCATTTTATTTATAATTTTTAGACATTAAATAATTTAATTTATTTATGACACAATGATGATGGAGTAATTATCTTATTAATGAAATATTGACATAATTAATGTTATAAACACCAAAATAAATGTAATTTGAGTCTTTTTATTAATCCCACTAATTTTATAGGTTACTATGATATATTAGGGTTGATTTAATCAACTTGGTTAGAACATATAATTCTGTTATGACTTTCAAAAAAATCATATATCAAATAGTGTCAAAATTGACACAAAATAGTTTTTAAATCAAATATTATATTATTAATTGTCATTTTATTCCTAAAAATATAAGGTTCGGCCAAATGACTTAGATAAGGATATATATATTAATAATAAACAATTTGGGGTTCGTTTGGCATGTTATAGTAAGTGTATTAACCATATAGTGAAAGAAAACAAAAAGACACGGTAAATGTTAAATTATTTAACTTAGAGTTAAATCTAATTGATAAGGTTAAAATAATACCCTAAACTTTTCTAAATCCTATTGGTTGATAGGATTTCGACCCATACCTACTTTAGCTTCGAAATAAGACCCTTTGGAACCATTATAAACCGATTTTGACTTTAATATAAAATAATATTTTGAGATATTCCTAAGGTGCCGCTCTCCTCCCTTATAAAAGGGCACCTACTTCCCCTCCTCCTCACACCAATTTTAGCACTCAAGCTCGGCCAACCCCTGCCAAAATAACTTCCCCAATTCTCTAGAATAATCCTAGAGGTCCTGGTCTTCTTCAAAGACCAATCTTAGTTCCCTAAGTGGAGGATTCAAAGAGGCGTTACAAAGAAGAGGTAATATCCATTACCGATCGTTTTCAATTTCTTTCTTCTTCAAATTCTTATTCTTTAGTTGTTTCATGATAAAGTAATAACATCAGTATTTCTTATATACTGATATGTTATTATAAATATGAAACAACTATAATTAACCTTCTATCTATCCTACGGAAAAAGGAAATCACCGCGCGTGCGTACGTACGGAATACCTTCTCCACGCCGTGGTGTAATCTATTTTCCGCCACCACCTTAATTGGATATTTATAATGGTGTAAGGAGTAACTATATATGATTATTATAGAGTGATATTGATACTGAAATAGTATACATACACTTAAACACAATTCTACGACCATGGGAACGATATCATCGCTCGTGCGTACGTACGGACTACCGTCTCCACGACGCGATGAGATTCATTCTCAATGATTAACCATTCATGAATGATTATAAAGTATATATAATAAGTACTAATGAAATATATGACATAATAATGATACTGGATTTATGTATATTTATATGTATGTCATCTACTTAATTCCATTCAATTCAATAAGGAAACGAAAACAGCGTTCATGCGTATGTACGGACTACCGTCTCCATGAACGGTGTATTTCATTCCATTTATCGATATATTATATATATATGTATTATGAATAGATATTATATATAAATCATTTTTTACATTCTGGATATAAGTAATCATGATCCAAGTAATCATATTAATAATTACAAGTTAAAAACACGAACGACAAATGAGACGATTTTACCCAAAATGCTACTTTAACATGAATTTACAAAAGAACGGGTAATATAAAGTCATAAGTGGACCATATATGATATAATAACAATAAATATGATTCTGGAATAAGTCAATAACATGATTTAAATCATTATACAGGAGGTTCGGACACTTACGAAGCAAATCGGACCTAAGGTAAGGGAAATACCACAATCTCATTTTTATCCGAGATTGTTTATTCGTAAGTATTTACTGGGGTGTATTTTATAATCCACATCCATGTTCCCTCAATATGTAATATTGTTTCTATCCACTTACAATATTTTAAATCCAATTTTACCCTTCGGTGAATTTTTAGTAAAGAATATGAAAGGAATCTTTTGTTGTTTTTTGTACGAGGTACTTTTTGACTTTTCCGACAAAAGTACGAAGAATGTTTTTTTAACTTATATGGCATGAATGGATTTTTAAAAACATTATTTCAAAGAAGCTTCCTTTACAGGTTTTTAAGTTTATTTTTAATCAACTTCTTTTATTTTAGAATTTTATGACATTTTAATAAAGGAAATGTGTTTCTGAAGTAGAAAGGATATTTTCCTTAAGAATGGAGTTCAGATGTTTTATCAAAATTATTTTCCATCTAAGATAATATAGGGTTCTGTTTTTATCCCTATTATTACATTGATTTGATAATTATGTGAGGGAATTATTTTTATGAAGTCATTTACCTTATATGTTTTTTTTATGATGTCATGATGTTCCAAGAATCCCATTTTTGTTACATGTGTTATGCGATGATTTATGATTTATGATTATGTGGAACACATAAGAAAGGATTCATTATAAGATGGGTGGGACCAATATCTCCCTCCAATGCATTGGGTAATGATTTTATATCTCATGAGATAGACATGGTTGGAATGGTAGGTTATACCGGTTCAGTGAAACAGGACTGAAACGAGGGTGACTCGGTTCAGAAATGGACTTTGTCCACTAAAATAGTCTTGACAATGAGTTTTGACTAACAAGAAATGATTCTCTATGATTATGTGTGTATGCCACAAAGTTTCATGTTTTATGTTATGCTTATTGGGATTTCATTTCACTACAATGATTTATCCCATGATATGAAATTATGCTCTCTTTTGCAGGTTAAGATTTCCAAAAGTTATGTTCTTATGAATATGATGTGATTGATTTTTCTTTTGCTTACCCTTACTGAGAATTTGAGCTCACCCTTTTATGTTTTCTATTCCCCAGGATATAAAGAAAGGTTTTAGGTATAAAAAAAGGGAGATCATTATGGGAGATGTTGAAGATCTTTCACCAGGATTAGAATATTATATTCCGAGTTTCCAAAGACACTAAACTATTACGATCCTTGTGTGTGTGTTTTTGTTATGTACTAAGTATTCCGCAAAAGTAATGTAATGTCAATGTAAGTCAAGCTTCGGGTCTCTACATTTTCAATTCAAAAACAAAAACATATAAATCTAAATCATGGGTAGGATAATTCATCTCATGATTTTTTGATGTATTTAAGCATATGAAATTACCAAATCAATCTACATTAAAACGCAACCAAGTCCCTTTAATGAAGTATAACTATAGATAACAAATTTATAATGTATGGATGGAAAATTAAATACAATATCATTCAAAAATATTTGTTTATGTTCTTGAAACAAAATGCTACAGTCTTCAGTCCAAATAAAATTTACCCCTTTTTGATTTTATCATGATTAGTATGATAGATTACCATGGAATGTTATTAACAAACCTCATATAATAGCCTACTATACCAAGAAAACTATGAATATATATAACATAAATATTTATTGTCCATTCATACACCACATTTTTAGTCGGAACAAACTATTCTGACATCCTTATTTATAATGTTCCAATGATTATAAATCTGTTGATGCCAAAAATCACATTTTCAATATTTTCTTTATAAGTTATTTTCTAAGAGAGTTTTCCAGACTATCCTTAAATATTTTTCATGATCATCATAACTTTTTAGAAAAATTATAAAATCATCAATAAAAAACAACAAAATTATCCAAATATTCATGAATATTATATTTAGAATATCTATAAATATAATAGTGGAATTTTTAAAATGAAATGACATAAAAACAAAATCAAAATTTCAATATCTATTTTAGAATTTTATTTTCATATCATTGTTCTTATAATTTCATCCTCCTTCACTACAAGATGATGGTACACGATCTCAAGTTAATCTCCATAAAATAATGAGCTCTATAGAGCTGATCAAAAATTTAATCACGATGAAACAAAGGATACTTAGATTTAAAAGTAGTGTGATTCAATTCTCTATAATCAATGAAAAGTCTCATGGAACCATCATTCATTTTAATGAGAAAATAGGAATAATACATGGTGATGTTGTTGGATGAATGATACCTTAATCATGTAACCCAAGAAACTAATTTTTCTATTCTATATTTTCCACATGTTCCATTCAATAAGGGGTTTTTTGAGATTGTATTAGAATTAGGAACTAAGAAGATAGTAAATTCAACGTTCTGATTTGTTATAAAAAGAGAAACTCATTCAGAAAACATCGAGATATTAATTTACCACTTGAATATCATTAATCTAAGTAGGTCCCTTTATTTATAAAATATGTGTAAGATAAATTTCACTGACGCATTTCAAAAATTTCTTAACATTATGAAATGTTATCAATGGTATTGGTTAATTATTTTATTCAAATTGAAACTAATTTTAGAAAATAACTTGTTTAGATCTAAAAAAATCACACCATGATTAACAAAAATACAATACATACCCAGAATAATGTAAAACACAAAAATGGTAAAAACAAAAATATTTTTAGCTAATGTATTTATGTAGAAAAAAATTTTATTATCATTATAGTAGCATTTTTCTTAAATATTTTCACATAGTGTTTTTACCATAAGTTATAATTTCATTTATTTAGGTGAAATTACAATTTTACCATGAATTTTATCAGAATCAAAATATCATATAGACCCCATATCAAACATGAAGTTAGAAAAATCTTAGAGAACAAACAAAGAAACTAATACCACATAATTTGGTGTCCCATCATTAACTGGATAAGACACAAAGGATGTCACTACACCTTTATTCTTATTTTCCAGATGCTTCTCATCATTGAGATCTTTATTTCGGAAGGTATGTGTATAATTCCCGACTTCAAGACATTTGAAACAAATTAATATTTTATTATCATAATTAACCATAATATAATTTTAATTAAAAGTTTAGGCCATATGGCCTAACATACCACATTAGAAGCACTTCCTAGTTTTGTCAAGGCATTCCCAATGGCTCTTTTTACAAAACTTTTCAAAAAATAGATACTGTATTTTCTTACCTTCAGATTTATTTTATTGATTATTACCCATTTCATGAAATATAGTCCTTTTCTTCAACTTGTTTTCAAAATAGGTGTGGTTGTCAGAAAACTCCATTTATACCCTCTTAGTACATCAAACATTTTCTCAAAACATTTTAAATCACAAGAATCCAATTATCATCAATATATTGTCTTCAATACTGAGTAAAAATGATTGATTTTATTATCATGATTCAAAATAGAATTTACAGTATACCTTCCAAATCAAGTGATGTTGGGTTCATACACAACAACAAAATCTTTCTCCTTTGGTTTCAATTTTAGGATTTTATTTTTTATCCTATAAAGAACCACTGTAGAAAAATAAATTTCATGGAACAAATTCTTAAATTCATCTCAATCCAAGACATCAATCTCCTTGATATCTATGGAATTATTGACCATTGACCACCACTAGTTGGCTTCACCAAGAAAATGTTTGGTTAGAAGATCCACCAAATGAACGAGAGTGTTTCCTAAAAAAATGTTCCAATATCAACATTTCCCATTGTTGTATCTCTATTTTTTCTCTTTCATTTATTCTACAATAATTTATAACCTATTTATACTAAGACATTACTATCAAAAACTACTCAGTTCCAATTGCTAGCATTCAAGGTTGCAGATTCAGAAAGATATCATTCTTTTAGTGCCTTCCTACTCTAACTACCATATTTATTCTATGTAACACAACTCTGAATAGACATATCTGAGGCAAATCAACATGGTAATTTTTATATTCTAGGTAATTTTAACATAAAAATAAGGTAAAAATAATTTATGGTATTCTATTAACATCATTCTAGACCCTAATGTTATATAAACTGTTCTCTAATATCAACTATAAGGACCATGCCTTAAACATTGTATAATATAATGCATTCATTTACAATTCTCTTTTTAACATTTCCAATGATCTTTTTAGTTTATAGATTTATAAAATAAGTTAACAAAACCTACATTTAACCTAAAAGCATAAAAAATTGATACAAGAAAAATAGTTTCAATTTCATATATAATAATAAAAATTAATTAATGATGAATTTGTTTCATGAAAAATATTCATAATAATCTTATTTATTTCTTATTTTCTCTTACACGTCAATAAAAATTGTATAATTTTTTTAAAATGCTATATGAGAACCAAAAGTAAAGTATAGGACCTAAAAATGATAGAGAGAAAATTTTGTTTATGAATACTTATAAACATATTAAATCATTTCCACAAAGGCATACTCCCCACCCATAAAGTATCATATTGTTACATTGACAAAATAATTAATTACAATAAATGTTAGAAAACATAAATAAATCATTTAGGAAACTTGGGGAATTAATTACTTATGATTGAAACACTTAGGGATGAAATATGATTTTTAACCCTCACATATACCTTACAATGTAACACTTATGGATACCTTATGATATTACCCCCATACCTACCTTATAATGTAACTCTCATTACTACCTTATGATGTAACCATCATAGTTACAAATGGAGTAACAGTTACGACCAACCTCTATCATAAAAACACACAATTCTGTAGTGTGAGATATATATACCACACTTCATCATAAACAATGATCAATAACCATATCATAACCATAAAACATGAATACTAACATCAGAAAAACATTCCATTTTAATTTTTTTAAAATAGAAAATTAAAATAGGGGTATTAAATAAATAAACTTTACAAAAAACATATTACTAAATTGATAATAAATAAAATGAATAGAATCTTTAAATTCACTTTAAATCTACATAATAAATCATAATATAATCAAAAGTAATTTAACAAATATTCTAAGCATGAAAAAATCAATGGAGTTGGAGGTTAACCCAAATAGTTGAAATTTGGTTATGAATTCCCATATCATGTGATAGACTTCCTTAAAAAGTGTTCAAACCTAAGTTATAATGGTTTAGAGTGTGTTATTGATTTATCAATGAACAATCTTAATTTTTATAACACCTTGAATGATCATTTTATAACATTTTCCCACCCTTTTATTAATAATGTTCTGTTATTTTCATTATTTTTCTTGAATTTATTTAACAGTTTCCATGGTCGGTTCATTATGGAATTTCCTGGAAAAGGGAAGAAAAATAACATAAGTGTCATGAAATGTTTTTAATATGATTCTATAATTTTAAATGTTACCTTATATCAATTTTTATCAGATATGATTATGATTCAATTTATTAAATATTAATGAAAATGATTTTATTTATTTTGGCAGTTTTTAAGACCATCACCATCTTATATCATTTAAGTTAATATATTTTTTATATATTCGTTCCCAAAAATTATATAAAATATAATAAATATAATAAAATATTATTTAACAATAATAATGGTTTTATGGCCATATATATATACGGTAAAGGAAAAATGAAAAGTCATTATTCATGAAAGTAGTGAATCGACATGTCACAGATGATGATTTCATTTTCTATAATTGCAAGAGAATAACAGAGGATTGATGATGGATATTACATTAAAACATTAAAATTCAAATATATGTAATATATAAGAATAAAAATACAACTTATATGATAAGAGGTGAGGAATGAATAAGAAAATAACATAAATTTAAATTTAAATTAATGAAAAATAAAAAGTATTTTACTTTATTAATTCTTCTCCATGAAAACCTCTTTATTTCCCTTGGCTTTGGTCTTCTAGAAATACGAATAGGTCATGGATGTGGGGTAGAGGCTTGGGAAAGGAATTTGAAAAAAAATAAACAATCTAAATGGCTTTGATGAGTTAGGATAAGAGGTAGTGAGTGGTGGAATTTATACTGTAGGAGAGGAGGGGGTTGATTATTTTATACATTATTTTATTGTCTTCCATCCACATATCATCCATGAATAAATATTCATCTATTTATATTATAACATAAATTAATCTATTTACTATTTACCAAAAAATACACAATTTTATGAAAATTTAAAATATTCACCCTAAATATTTTTCAACCTATAAAATTTAAAAATGGGATCCATTTTTTGAAAATAATTTTCCAATTATGATAAATATAAGTGTTAAATAAGAACATCATTTTTAAAAAAAATACAAAATTGAAAATTATAACTCAGTTTATAATACATTAAAAAATTAAATAAGGTCTCATAAAATTATATAATAATCATAATACAAAAAAATAATAATTTATGATTATATTTTGTGAAAATTATTATTTTTTAAATCACTATAGTATTTATAAATTTTAAATTAAACATTTCTTGTTTCAAAAATGTTCAAATACAGAATTTATCATCTTTAAAACAATTATTTCCATATTAGATGAATATATAATATTATAAATTATAAGATAAATAAATTTTATTAATATTTATATATGTGATATTACTATTATATTATTATAAATTCCTTAATTTCTATAAATAAAACTTATTTCATTATACATTTATAATGGATTTAACTATTTAAATCTACCACAAAAGCATTTTTTATATATTCATAGGTTATCCCAATTTGTTTATATCTTTATTGATATAATATGTATCTAATCTCCCAATTACTCTATGTCCCTATATATGTGGTATAGGATTTCATGATTCATACAGATAAAAACCATGTAGTAATAACTATACATGACTCATGTTTCAATAGATGGTATTGAAGAAAGTTCTATGTATTTTTTGGTATTATTTTTGAAAATCTTGTAGAAATTATACAATGAATATTTATTCTCCAAACCCATAGATTCAAAATTTTTTATTTTCATTTCATTTATGAGTTAATATATATATATATATATATTCATAATTTCAATTTCATATATTTATAATTTAAGTGTAATCATTAATCATTTTTTTATTATTTTAATAACTTATTTGAAAATTATTCATAAATATAATTTTATGTCTAACATAAATTAATGAATAAAAAATTATATATATGATAAAATTTCTACACATTCAATCATATCAACCATTTTCAATTGAAATGTTCACATACCAACCACCATATGGTGAAATTGTTAAATATCATTTATATAGATCTTCCCCAATAAATATTTCTTGGATAAATCTACTAGTAGAACATGATTTTATTTATTTAATGGAATATTATTATATGTGATAAATGTATTGGATATATTTTGATAAGGCCAACATCAACTATCAGGAGAAGGAATTATCATTCCATATCTCATGTCATCCTCTGTCTATATACATTTTCTTATTTTATGATGAATATCATTTGGATGATACTTATACACAATGTATATTATTCCCTTATGATAATTCATATCAATCTAATATGATTGATACAATGTAGAGATTCATCATTGAAGTAATTTATATTTTGAGTGAATATACTGATATATTTCTATAACACCCCAGGAATTTACAAATAAATTTAATATAGAATGCATGAAACCCCGAGTCTCCACAAAAAAACACTTTATTATAACCTAACCAATAAACATAATTTTTTCACTTTTGGAAAATGAATTTTGGGAAACTTACACACACAGTTGTATTCAGTAATATATTACACGTTTGATAATACAAACATAATTTTTTACGAATAGTAACATACCCTAATGAATAGTAAAATGCCCTTAGGAATAGTAATGTACCCTTATGAATAGTAATAAATAGTAAACTGGCCCAAAAATAGAAACTTCACCCATTAATGTATAAATACAATTTACACATCTTCTATATGAAGAAATGATCATATTATAAGTATTGGTATTTTTGTATGTCATAAATATTTTAATTAAAATTTTATGATTAATTTAATAATTCAAAATGGAAATTTATTTTCATAAAATGTAATAATAAATTTTTTATTTATTGTGTTATGGTTATATAAAAATTTTATGGGACCTTGAATACTTTCTTAGGGTGTTATAAAACGAGTTGTAGTTTCAATGTTGTTTTTTTGGAATAAATTATAATTTTATGTAAAATTTATATTAAAGATATTTAGAAAATTATTTTCAAAAAATTGATTTCATATTTTATTTCTACATGTTGAAAAATTTATGCGATGAATTTTTTGAATTTTTGAAAAACACAGGAATTTTTCATGAATAGTAAATATATATTTTTGAGTTTTCAGTATGTTTAATGAGATCATAATGATTTAATAAATAATATAAAATTCTGGTTGACTTTTTTAGAGTAAAATATGACATGAGGTGTCCTATGTGGTTAACACCATGGCCAAATACCATGGGAAAGCATATGGTTTTGCAAAAACCATTAATGAGGAGTCCCTTGTAATTTATAAAAAACTCCATCTCATTTAATATAAATACCCACTCATTCATTTATTTTCATTCATTCCAAACACATGATCCTATAATCCATAGTGATTTTACCATCATATGAGTCCTACCAAGGTTTAATCAAGTCACCAAAGTCCCAAAGTTTATGTTTTAGGAGTTACTCTACAAGGTAAGGGAATCTACGACCAATATCTTTTCCAAAATTTCATTTTTTTTATTTTTTTATTTATTTTGGATTATGATGGGATATGTCATTCCATATCCCCCTTACATTACATATTATGTAATAATTAGGCAGAACCCCTTTTTATCTCATCAAAATATTTTATGAATTTTTAAGTGATGCCATTAGGATGTCGAATTTTCCGTAAGGGATTTCTCAACTTTTGTTTTATTTTGAGTTCCTTTATTTTTCATTCATCACCTCAATTATTCAAAATGTTGTGATAAGTAAAATATATTACATGTACTGGAATTTTTTCATTATAAAGTAATACTTCTTCATCATCTGTCCTTTACTATTATTTTATAGTAAAAATCAAAACACCTTCCGAGATGTGCTAATTTACCCCATTCAAGGACTATGGGTTTTCAATCTCTATTACCCTATTAAATTCTTGTAATTAAACCATTAATATATTCTATCCAAACTATGATATATTTATTATGTCACACATATGGTTTATTAATCTTTTTGTACATGTGGTTTTAATTTATAAAGCAAAATGAGTACGTGGTGTTCAAAAACTACCAATAAACCTAAACAGTTTTCATTAAATAATTTATGTAATGATTCATTATCACTAAATGTAACCAAATAAAATTTATAACCATGTAAAATTCACGATTTTAACTTATAACATATAACTTCAATTCTGGAAAATAATCCACATTTTACATGATTCTCTGTTCATGTATATAAGTATACCGATCATGAAACAAACGAACCCGAACAATGAAATTGAACCACTTAACCCATAAAAAATGACATGAATGAAAATAATAAGTTTATAATAATTAAATTACGTGTATAATAGTTTTTTTAAGTATTAATTAATTAATTTAATTTGGTTATCCAGGACACTACGACCAATTGAAGAACTCTATCAGACTTTAGTTGAGGGGTTTTTTCATCTCACTCCAATTTTTGTGAGATATTCATATTAACTACTACTACTTTTGTGTGGGGTATGTACACTACCCATCGATGTTTAATATATTTAATCTTTTTATTTTAATTATAATAAATTTATCATTGATGGTTATTAATTTTCGTAAATACGATTCAATTGTTTACAATGTTTTAATATTTTTTACCTTAACCTTCTTTTTTTATTAAGTTTACTATTATTGTCTACCTACATCAATTAAATTATAATTTATTCATATGCACTCCTCATATATTCTGTTATAATTCTCAATATTTTTTTACCAACCATAATCTTACTTTCACTTATGGGGAGTTACATTTTTTAAAAGGATCTTTCAAAATTATTCTCGAAATAAAAGCCCGATTCCAAGGAAGTTTTCTGAAATTCTAACCTATTTTCAAGGGAACTCTATAATCTATTTTTATCCACCATTATTTTTATAAAAAAAATCACATAATTATAAAAATAAATTATTACTTAACTTCTGGTTTATAGAATGAATTTTCCAATAGAACTCTTGTTTTAATAGTAAAAAATTATTTATCTTAATAATTTCTCGATGATTTTATAATAGAATATTCATCTATTTCAACACTGTTGTTGATTATTATATATTATTGGTAATACTAATTTGTGATATCATATTCTACATTATATTTAATGTTTTATGATAAATTCGGATTTGGATGTGCTATTTTGATACCATTCATCTGACAACTCAGAATGGTTGGTGATTATGTTGTAGATTGGGGAATGTTATTTAAATATCTTGTCTATATTTTATTTATATTTATCCTTATTCATATGAGGAATTAAATGGAATTCTTATGTGACATGTGGGGTCTGATACATTCTCTATATACATCAGTTGGTCTCATGAGACAAATAGATTTGGGATTGGCTAAGGATTTTCCCATTTTTAGAAATTGTTTTGTCTGGGGCCTTAATCATTTCTAGATGTATTAGATGAGTAATTGATAGTATGTTTCAGAATTTCTAGAATATGTGTTTCCATCATTATGAAGCTATAAATTAAAAGTTAATTAGGTTATTTTACTGGTAGAATACAAAATATTATGTTTTATTATGTTAATCTTTACTCAGCTCATATTCATGCTATAATGTGATAAAGTTAAATTTTCAAGGAATATGTTTTCAATTATACACCATGAATACTGTTTAGGTTATCTTCCACTATATTGTTTACTCTTACTGAGAATGTTGACTCGCCCCTTTATTATGTTTCATTTTCCCAGGACATGATGAAGTTTATTATGAATCACATAGAGGGACAAACATAGAGTTGTGGATGTTACCAATAATACTTTTATGTTTTATTTACTTTCATGTTTAAATGTTGGACCTGTGAATGTATCTGGTTTTCCAAAACTACTAAACTACAACGTTGATTGGTATTTTATTCCTTGTAATCATGGTAATGTGTTAAAATAATGCACTAGATCTAGGATTTTGGGGTCAGGGTGTTACAGTTTGAATCAGAGAAAGTTTTGTAGAAAATGTGGAAACTAGTTTTAGAAAACATTGATTAGTGAAAAAATTAAAATATTGTCTTTGAGGATAAACATACAAGAATATATGGGTATTTTGGTATGGAATAGATTATGTGGATATTTTTAGAAAATAAATCCCTGTCTGGATATTACAAGTGGATGTGGTTCTGGAACATATGTGCCTAAGAGTGAAAACATTGACAAAGAGTTTTGGACTTGACTCGGGGTTTCCTGGTACATGAAAACATTCCTTACTATGCACATGGGTTAACACTCCTAGGGTATATGCTTAGGATAATTCACATTTCAATCAAAATCTATTATGAAGTATTTCTTCCCCCCAAAGTTACCAATGTATATGGTTCAATGATTTTTGATGCATAAATTTAGGAAATATGCTATACCATGTTTAGATTCATAGAGTGTTCATAATTTTATGAGCTTATATATAATTTGCTATTGATTAGAAATATCACCCAGAATAAGGAATGAAAACTTCACCAATGCATGCGATTCATAGAGTAAGAGTGATCATATCTCTAGTTTTCTTAAACCATCATTTCAAAGGAAGATATTCTCCCATGTATTCTTATCTTATGAGGAAATAATATCATGTTTTAACAAGGTATGTAAATAATTCTCTAAGTCTTATGACTTTGAAGGGAAGAAAATGAATAAGAATATTGTAGAGAAAAATATGGATAAAGGGAAGAATGGAATGAAGGGCTCTCCCACATGTGATAACTATGGAAAGAATAATCCTAGTAAATTATTGAAGAGAGTGAGATTTTGTTATAAGTGTGGAGAAAAAGGACACCAATTTCATGATTGTAAGGTTAAGAAAATGGTTTTTGATGTACAATAATTCAACTGCAAGGAGATGGGATTCTATGCGAATCAATTTCCTAAGCATCAAATTAATATGCCCCAAATGATGTTACTGGATAATGATTAAGTTATTATATAACTATAGATGAAGTGGAAGGATTGATATGCCTTATTAAGAACCATGTAATTTGAATATTTTATCAACAATGTACTGATTATAATAATTCTTGAATATATGATGATTGTATTACAATACTATTTCGTTAAGTATTTGAAGTCCTATGATAAATGGTTCAAAAGGGTAAGTAACTCAGAGGAAGTTAATATCACGGTAAAGTATATGGTTGATGGAAATAAAACCCTTAATATATATATGATTTTGAGATAATGATGAATAAATGATTGATTAGGATAAGTACTAACTACGTTGTAACTTATTGTAGGATTGTTGAGAAGTGGTCTATGCTATCATCAATGGAGTTTACAACACATTTGAATTTAATTAATATATCCAATAACATGTATTTTACTTAAGTAATAGGGAAGAATTCAAGGGTTTTGCAGTAATTCATGTTATTAACAAATTTCAAGAGGATACATGATTAAGTTATTCACCTGTTTGGAATGTAAAAGTTTAGATCTTATTCATGTTGATTGAGAGTTAATGTTAAGTTCTTATTGGAAATTCAGAGACCTTCATTCTAAAGAGTTGAATCATTATATTTCTTATTTTTAACTATTTATGAAATGGTTTAATTTTATAATTTTATGATCTTTTAGGGTTTAGTATATTTCTTCACCATATGGCCTAACTTGTGATATGTAATGTGGTATATATAGTTTAAGGTGCAATCAAAGGATGAGTTTGTAAATAGAAATATATATTTATAATCGTATAGAGTAGAATAATTCATCTACTCAAGGAAAAGTCTCTTAAATAAAATGTTGTACTATTATCATAATCATTGATAATATCTATGAATTCATTTATAGTAATTTTTTTGTGATGAAATCAATATTCACCTAAACATATTATATATCACGTTTCATCAAAACGTCATAGTTAGATTTTTCTTACATGTCCATGTTTTTACATCCCACTAATGCCACCCCATTATAAAGCATAATTTTTTTGGTGACCATCTCATTTCCTTTAACCACTTTTGGGATGATATTTTATTAACTCTATTTCCGATGTGTGTTTCCCGTCTAGAAATTTTCATGTATCAACTATTAACTTTCTATTTTCAATTTCAAACCTCGAGGACAAATTTTTTTGTAAGGAGGAAATAATGTCACACCCAATGAATTTAATAACATATTTAATATAGAATGAATGAAACACTGAATCTGTAAAAAACAAAACATTATTATAATCTAATAAACGAACATAAATTTTCTTCTTCTATAATTTGAATTTCAAAAAAATGACATACATGGTTGTGTTTAGTAAGGTATTTAGAGTTTGCAAGACAAACTTCATTTTTGATGAATAGTAAAATACCCTTATGAATAGTAACATACCCGTATTATTAGTAATGAATAGTAAATCATGTAAACAATAAAAACTTCACCCATGAATCTATAAATACAATTTTGACATCATATAAGTGAAAATTGATCTTAGTATATGTATTGGTATTTTTTTTATGTCATAAATAATTTAATTAAAATTTTATGATTAATTTAACAAATTAAAATGAAAATTTATTTTCATAAAATTTAATCATAAATTGAAACATTATTTTCATACGGTTATAAGATAATTTTATGGGACCTTGATTAATTTCTCAATGTTTTATAAAACGAGTTATATTTTTAAATTTATTTTTTAGAATAAAGTATGATTTAATTTAAAATTAAATTAAAATTATTTAAAAAATTATTTTCAATAAATAGATTTCATTTTTAAATCCTACACGTCGAAAAACGGTTGGGGGGAATTTTTTCAATTTATCTAAAAATTTTAATTTTTCTTGAATTTTAAAAATACTGTTTTGAGTTTTCGGTATATTTAATGACATCATAATGATGTTATAATTAATATAAAATGCTACTCAACTTGTGTAAAATAAAATTTTACATGAGGTTTCTTGTGTGGCCACTACCATGGAAAAATACCACGGTCAAACCCATGGTTTTTTCAAAACCACTAATGAGGTGTCCCATGAAATTAATAAAAACCCCCTCCCATTAACTATAAATACCCACTCATTCCTTCATTTTACATAATTAAAAACTCATCATACTGAATGATCTGATAATTTTACCTCCCTATGAGTGCTCCAAAATTTTCCTCAATCCTGAAATGTCCCAATCTTTAGGTTTTACGAGTTGCTCTACAAGGTAGAGGAATCTACAACCCTTCACTTTTTCAAGATTTCATTTTTTGTTATTATTTTTAATTTCTTTTGCATTATTATTGGATATGTCATTAAATTTCCTCATTTACTGTACACATTTTGTTATAATGATGATAGAAACCTTTTTCTCAAAACAAAATATTTTATGAATTATTATGTGACGTCATTAAGATGTTGAATTTTTTGTAAGGGATTCCTCATCTTTTCTTTTATTTTGAGTTCCTTTATTTTTATTTACCCACCTCCTTTCATCCAAATGTTGTGATTACTACAGTATTTTATATGTACTAGAATTTTTTATTGATTATGGAATAATTCTTCATCATTTCCCCTTTACCATTCTTGTATATTCTAAATGAAAACACCACCCAAGATGTACTAATTCACCACATTCAGGGATGATGGGTTTTCAATTTCTATTACCATATTAAATTCTGGTCATGAAACCATTATTATCATTAAAAATTACTATAATATATTTATTATATCTCGTATATGGTTCTAGAATCTTTTTGAACATGTGGGGTTGATTTATAAAGAAAAATCTGTTTGAGGTGCTCAAAACCAACCAATTAACCCAAACGATTATTAGTAAATAATTTATATAATGATTCATATTCACTCAAGGTAACCAAATTAAATTTATATCCATGTAACAAAGTATATGTTCACAAATAATATATAACTTCAATTCTAGACAACATTCCTCAGTTTACATTATTCTTGGTTCATGTATATAAGTATAACGATCATTAAAAAAACATAACCCAATCAATTAAATTGAACATGTTAACCCATCATAAAGGCCATGAATGAAATTAATATGGTTATAATAAATCAATAAAATGTATAATATGTTATTTATATATTAATTAATGTATTTAATATGGTTATACAGAAAACTACAACCATGTGAAGAACACCATTATATTTTAGGAATAAGAATTCTTCATCTCACTCCCAGTTTTGTGAGATATTCTGTATTCACTACTACTATTTGTGTATAGTGTATGTATAACTCACATTAATGTTTCATATCATGAATATAATTATTTTCATTATAATAAAATTATAATTTATTATTATTAATTTTTGGGGATATGATTCAATTGATTACAATGTTTTATGTATTCTCTACCTGAATCTCCTTTTTCATTCGGGTAACTCTTATTGTCTACATATATAAATTAAATTATAATTTAGTCATATTGAATACTCATATGTTCTGTGAGAATGTTCTAAATAGTTGTACCAACTAGAAACTTACTTTCACTTCTGGGAAGTTATATGTTTTAAAAATATATTTCAAAAATTCATCCTGAAATACAAGTCCGATTCGAAGGACTTTCTCAAATTCTTACTTATTATCAACGACAATATGTAATATATTTTTCAAAACCATTATATTTCTAAAATAAAACTTTTTATTATGATAATACTATATTCCTCCACTTATGGTTTATACAATGACTTTTCTAAAAGAACTATTCTTTTCATAGTAAAAGAGTATTTATATCAAGATTTACTCAATGATTTCATAAGATCATTTTCATCAATTTCAACACTCTTGTTGATTGTTATATATTATTGGGACTAATATTTTTTGATATCATATTACATATTATATTTAATGGTTAATGATATATTTGACTATTGATGTGCTATTTTTTATGCCATTTATATGAGTAAGTCATTGGACTTTTTATGTGAATCATGGTGCGGCCCGCTATAGCTCGTCGATGCATCACTAGGTCCCATGAGACAAATAGATGTGGGCATGGAAAATGCCATTTCCATTTTTAGATTTGGTTTTGGATGAGGCCTTAATCATTTTTTGATGTCTTAGGTGAGTCCCTGATGGTATGTTTCAGAATGTACAACATATGCATTTCCCTCATTATGAATCTGGAAGTTCAAAGATCATTAGGTTATTAGACTATTAAAATAACCATGATAAGGTTTTATTATGGAAATATTTACTCAACTCACATTACTACCATAATGTGTTCAAGTTCATTTTTAAAGGATTTTGTTTTCAATTATTCACCATGCATAATGTTTATGTTATCTTCTGTAGTATTTATTACTCTTACTAAGCATTTTAGATCACCCCTTTCTTATGATTCATTTTCTCAGGACACGAGGAAGTTTATTAAGAATGACGTGGAGGGATAAATTATAGTTGTGTATATTCCCAATAAAACTATTATGTGGTATTTTCTTTAAAGATGTAATGTTTATCCTATGTATGTATCTGGGTTTCCAAAAACTACCAAACTACTCAGTTCATCGTGATTTGATTCACTATAATAATTCCAATGTATTAAAATAATGCACCGGGTCTTGGGTTCTAGGGCTGGGGAATTAAAATTTCCCTAAGAGTTTATCGGTCTTCCACATACTTAATTGGTCGATTTAATATCTATGAGTGTCATAAAAACTCTATCGAACCAGAATAATATATATTTAAATTCAAAGAGAATAATGTAATGTGATCTGTACATACAATTTTTTCCCTGTGGGACACACATGTCCTTTTTGTTAAGTGGAATCATTGGTCAATGCACTCTGTATTTATTAGCATAAACTGAACATAATGATGATAATGAATAAGTACCCCATCCATTGACTGATGAATATATTGATAAGATACATGGGTCCCACTACATCTATATGGTTGAATTTTGATCAATAAATTATCAATTATTAGTGAAGAGGGAGGCTATTGTCAGGATTGAATTTTGTTTAAATTATGTACAATAAAATGTATAGTGATTTGATTCCGAATAAAAAAATTTATGATAATTTTAATGAACCTTGTCAGTTGAATTTTTTGATATTAACATGAGAAATATTTGGTGGTTTATATAGATGAAATTATAAAATAATCGAGAATCATAGAGGGAAATGATGATCATTTGAGTATTGTAATAATGACCATGAGAAATGAAAAATTATAATAAATTTATAGTTAATATGATCATTAAATGGATAAAGTAACAATTTAGTGCCATGAGAGTAAAACATAGTTCACAATAGTAGATATTTAAAAGATAAAGGATACAGAGGAATATCCCTGATCAAAATCTATAATTCAGATAAATAGTTTCCTCATATTAGTGGGGTAATATAAATGATTTATAAAAAACCTCTCAATGTATGAGTACTCACACTAGAAAAAAATGGGAAGTTAATTTTGATGTATATTGTTACTTAAATGAATTCATTACGTAGTGGGATAGTAAAAAATCAGATATTGATATCCTATGACTCAAAATTATTGACTTTCAAGGGAAAATCTTTATGAAACATGATATAGATTTGGATACTGTCATATTCCCATTGATATTTTAGTTGGATGAATATATTGAATAATATATCAGATATATATAGATCATATGATCTTGATGTATATATCCCGATAATTTTATCTCTATATGTTTTAAATAATATGATTTATTTACATCAATGACTATGAGTACTCAATAAATTAATATCATGGGATAAAAAATAATGTAAAACATGATCTAATATAATATCTCATGAATGATTGTCAATGATGATAATTTTGAATTATCAAATATTTATAGACATGTAAAGGATGTACATTGGAATCATAAGGGATAAATTAGCATCATATACTACTAAAATTATTTCACAAATTTTCATTATGGGGAATATAATATTAAAATGGCCGATCATGAGTTGGGTCCCAACTCATAGCTCCAAAATATATTAAATAAAAAGGAGACTTTAATGTGTAAACATGTGGGTAAGTGACCTTAAACCTACTAAGAATTCAATGATTACAGTTCCAAAGTACAAAAAAACAAATAAAACATTACTATCAGATAGTGATAAAATGATATGAATTTACATGACTTCATTCTATAACTATTCGGACCCCCACTATATTATTATGAACTCCATAGAATAGTACAGAACTAATATAATGAAATTTCAATGAAAATAATAAGATATCATAGTTATGGTCTACATTATAGTAAATATCATTGTTCTTGTGTATCGCTTCAAACATGTATAATAAATGATCACCATATAGAATTTTTTAGCGATGCATATATGTAAAACCTTGAGATTTTAAATGAACATTATTCTAAGTAACTTATTAGACAAACAAAACAAAAACTAAATGAACCATGGTATTTTATTATATGAATATTATACCATAAAAAATGAATCAAGCAGCATTAATAGGATTAAAGACATTATAAAATATATATAAAGGCCACACTAAATCAAAATTTCTTGATTAATTCATAGGAAATAATAATCAATGTTTTTGAAAATTCATTATATTCATTAAAAATATGTTTTATAAAAATGGGTTTTATTTTATTTTGTAAGAATATATTATGAATATTTTATAGAACCTTTAATTTTTTTATATAAAACTTATATAATTTTAAAATCATTATATAAGAAATATTTTAGTTCATATTTTTGGTATTTTTCTAAAATGATTTATTTTTCTAGTGAATAGTGAGAAATTGTTTTTTTCGACACTATTGTTTTTAAGAATATAGAATGTTTCGTTATCTTTTAAAACTATTTAAATGAAAATTAAGATATTTTATACTACTAATAATAAAATAATATTTATTGAAGTTAATATTATGGTTGAATTTGTATAAAACAATTATACTTAAAAGTGATTTTTATGAAACACTATTTTCATTAGGTTGTGTGTTTTAATCTTAAAATAGTTTGTACTAGTTACAAGTAATGATCATTTAAATAAGGATTCCACATTTTCAATAATGAGTTACATATATGGTAAAAGACCCTATTTGGTCATTATTAATAGTAACCACAGTTACTAATTTTCACCATGGTAAGGGTAAATAAATTCATTATGGTTAAAAATTACGATATAAGGAAACAAAAATCAACCCAATAGTTAAAATAAATTCTATGTATGAGTATATTTCTCCCACAATCACCGAAAAACTGGTAAATAATAAATTTTTCCATTTCTATATGTCATTCAATATTATAATATTTAAGTGAAAGATAAGGAAATAAATCCACTTATCCTCTTTTAATATCTAATATATTTTTTTAAGTGGATAAATAAAATATAGTGTTGGTTATAAAAATTTATATGAAATATAAATGAACATTAATTATAATTTATATTTATTTAAATTTGTATTTATTAAATTATTTTTGTAAATTCTTATGCAACACTGAACAAATATTTATACAGTTTTAAAAATAATATCTCATAAATGATTTTAATAGCTTTACATTTCATAAAATTTCAGAATACTATTATGTAAAACATATTTAATTGATGAATAAAATATATATTTAACATATTTTATTTTTATATATTATAAATAAGTCTTTTATTATTTTGTTTAGAGTCAAATTATTTTTATAGTGGAAAAATGACAATAATAAAATTTTAGGGAGACAATAATTTATTACATTTCATAAAAACCATAAAATTTATGAAAGATAATAAGGATAATAATATAGGATTTTAAATATAATAATATGACCTTTTGTAAAATAATAATTACCTAATATGTAAAATTATAACACTGTAAATGTGAAGAATTTATTACCATAGTCACGGTTCAAAATGATTAATGGACAATTAAAAAAAATATACGTTTGAAAAAATCACCAACACATGAAAAATAATTCTTGTATGAGAGTATCATACGTAGTAATAATATTAGATTTTATTCATATCAATTTGGATTCATTCAAAAATGAAACATAATTTTTTTAAATTACATTCTTTATGAAATTCAAACACTAACCCTCCTATCACATAAAAAAAGGCCCACATTTTCTATTTTATTTACACCATATTAAGCTATATATTGTGACAAAAACATGACCATTTAAATTAATTAGATACTTATTTACCATCTATATGGTCTAGTCTTATCAATATACAAACCCTAGGTTCCTTATGAATTGATCTAAAGGAGGTCTCTCGGAGAAGAGGTAGTCATCTTACCCAACCACTTTAAATTTATACCTTATGATTCCACATTTAAATAGTCATAAACATGTTCAAATAATAACCCAAATAATCCAGTATAATAATATTTTTTATGTTAACTCAAAAACCTATATCAATCTCCCCTTCTATGAAATGGGAAAGAAAACTATAGTTCATGTTAATGGAAGACTACTACCTCACAAAATTATGTAATTAATTTTCCATCACTTCCTCACCCAGAAAGTAATAATGATGTATTAAATGATTATAAATTAAATTCACAACATTTTTATCGTCTATACCAAATATAATTTAATTTCTTTCCTTTCAATTCATTGATAAATTATAACATTGTTCACAATTATTTCATGATAATCACCTCCACGTAGTGATGCAGACCATTTTCCATTACCAAAACAGATGAATTATATTTATAAGTTTATTTTAACAAATAATATATAATTTGACTTATATTAATAATTATATAATGAAAAATAGTACTTATGTTTTTCCATTATTTTTGTTGAAAAATATAAATGCTAGTAATGTGTATGTACGACTTATAGTCCCATCTACTATTATGTAGTACAATTTTTCAAAACCATATTTCATGATTCTTTTTAAAATTAATATTTATATGAACAAATTGTAATTATTTCATGATTATTATAATTTTAATGATTCAATAATGAGCTCATTTACAATAGGCAAACTACTAATGTCATTTTTTTCATATGAACCAAATATAATCAAAACATCTGATGTGAACCTAAATGATTATGAATTTAAATATTAAATGGTAATAATGAAAATAAAATCAAATAATAATCTTTAAATTTATTATTATTGAAGAAAATAATTATCATATGTTTATTATTTTTTAATATAATGTTTGTATGTGATAAGTGAAACCATATGTAAAGGATTATGTCTCAATTCACATTCATTGAGGCATATTTTAATGATATAGACATAGTTCAGTACATAAAGTGTATATCCTAACCCATTAAACCTTTATGTTATGAATACTTTATAATTCATGATATTTTACAATTAAATTAATTTTATATTATATTTAGTAAATGGACATGAAACATACAAAGTGGCAAGGGGTTTAAAAACTTAGCTTCCAATCATTGGCTTGTGTTACATATTCATTGTCTATGCTATGCCATGAATTTGTGTTTATTGAACTTTGATTATTTTATTTTATTTTTCAACTGATTTATACGTGATTATTATTTTTAAATATAATCCATTTATTTATTAAATATCACATCGATGATATTATATTTTTATAGGATTTCATCCCAATTTCCACTCCAATGAGATATATTGGGTATTGTGAACCAATTTACATTTATGTGGGGTATATAATACCACATTGTGGTATTTATAAAAAATGTCTATTTGTTAATGAAAATTTATTATTCATGTCATTATATTATTTTAAGAGGAATCATTTAATGAAACATTTGTTTTAGTTCTATTTTATATTAGTTATATTTTTCATCTAAAAGTATATTTTTTACAAAAAAATGTAACTGATTTTTTTACTATTATCCAATGATTTATGAAATAAAATTTAGAACATTTTTAAATTTATACAAAATGGTTTATTCAAAATCATTTTTTTCAAATGTGTAACTTTTTAAATTTATAAAAAAGTGAGATAGGCATGTTTTATTTTAAATTATACATAATGAAATGAAAATTTTACCACCTGGAAGGATCAATGCATTAAATATTACTTAATAATTTTCCAAGGATATATTAAAATTAAATTTAGTTCATAATATTATTTTTTTTCATTTTATAATTTTTGTCATCATAAATGGGTTTTTTCCTCATGATTTATTTTAATTTTATTTTATGGTATTTTTATTAATCAACAATTATAAGTGATTATTTTACTCCATCGAGAATTTTTTTCAAGGATTACATCTTTTTTTCTTACTCAAAATGACATATGATATTATAAATTGATTTGGAAAATTATCATAATTTCATTTTATAGTTTTCAATCTGACTATTTAAAATAATTTAGTTTCAATCCTTTCATTTGATGAATGCATTATACATATTAACTAACTTATAGATACATCTATATTCTCTCGGTGCATCGATAGGTCTCATGAGAGAATCTATATTTTGTAGTTAGGTGAGGCCTTACCTAGTTATTTAAGATATCTTGGAATTATCCATTTACAGAATAATTAGGATGTTTGACATTATAAATTCCATCATTATGAAATAAATTATTAATATCCATGTGATTATTTGAAACTTTAGGATATCCATGGATAACTTTCATGATGATGTGATTATGTATATGAAATTATTCGATCACTTATTTATTACTGCTATATTATTATAAGTTATCTATTTATTGATTAAAGGATATATTTTATATATTATTTAACATTATATAGTGATTATTATTCAATTATTCTGAAATAAAAACCTATATACATAACCCTTACAAATAATCTGATATTACCAACATTTTATTTCCATTCATAAGTGTATGAAGAAAGAATCTTTGAATTAGTTAAAGGATGAAGAATATTTAACATCCAAATGATTTAACTTTTATTTAAAGTGTAATATAGATCACATTTATATATAATTTTTAAAAATACTACTAAAATATTCAGTATTTTTGGATGATATTTCTAGTATCTTCTGAAAATGAAATAATATAACCACAAAATCTAGGGATCTTATAGGTGGGATCTATATAGATGGTATCAAACGATATTTAGTATAATTATATGGAACTATTAAAGAAAAAATTTATTATGGAATATAATCCTTTTATTAACTTTGAGAATAAGTCTATTTATTGGATAATATATTAATGATTTGATAGGGTAATGATAATGTGGATTTCCTATATTTTCATTGCATTCGAGATTTTATAAGTATACATGATATTGGAACAATTTAATATAGGGGTGATGACCATGAAAAATGCTTGTTGAGTATATCTCCATCATCATTATGATTTTTGGGGATTATTCCCTTATAAAACTCCTGGTTTGACAATAATGATGGATATTCATGGGTAATTCACATTTTCTTTCTGAACCATTATGATCAATTCGATAAAATAACAAACTTAAACATATAATACTCCATAGAGATATGGGTTAAACATCAAGTGTCTGGGATGGTAATTATAATGATTATCATATATTTAAAAACATATATACCCATTTTTAGGTTCTATAAAATGTTATTTTAATTTGATAAATGATTTTTTAGAGATATTAATAGGAATAAAATCATTTTGTTTTTTATATATTTTAGAAAAATTGTTTTTTGGGGAATAATTATTTTATATTTTTTGGACATAAGTTTAATGGTATTGATAATATTTGTGGTAAAGATGATATTCAATGTTGAGCTACTTATGGTTAATTTATATAATTAGGATATTACATGTTGAAACATATGACCGATCATATAGATAACCGTGAGATAGAAAAATGATTTGGTGATTACTGTTATATTTTTAGAAGATCACTATATTGTGTGGATATATTATATGAATACGATAATTTTATATTATTATATATGATTTTATTATATTTGAGGATTATAAGTTGAATTGTATTTTGAAATCATATATGACTTCAAAGTGATGTTATAGGTATAATTGTTATTTATTTAAATTATCAGAATATTTTGTATGATTTGTGATTAGGTTGGATACATATTTAGATATATGACATTATGAGTGACTAATGTTGATTCGAGATTAATATTAAATTAATCTCAAATGAACATGAGATCAAATCCTACTAATTTTAGGGATTTAAACTTGGTTAAAAATATTTTGATGAATTTTAATGTTAGTTATTTACCAACAAAACTATGTTAAACATTGGTTATACTATTTATGCATTAGAGATTAATATTATATTTCATCATCTAAATGTTACAATATTTTGGGTATTTTATTACATTATTCTTTATATTTTAGTTTTCGGTGTTATATAATGATGGGGGGAATAACATGTTATACTTTTTTGGATTATGTGATATGTTAGAAGTTGATTTTAGTTTTATAGGAATGAGAAATATACATAAATACTCATCTTTCTTGGACACATATGATATTTTATTATATATTAATTAATAATAAAATTATAAATTTCAATTCAGTATATTTATTTTTTTATCTATAAATTTTGAAATGTAATTCCTCAACTTGAGGTTTAGAAAACTAAAACAAAACTGTAGTCATATTACCTTCATTTATGATGAATCCATGACCATTTATAAAATCACAGATTTATGGTTTTGTGGCTGTTAACGTTCACAATACGAACTTCTATATTACTCTATATTTATCCTTGTGATTTTTTTCTCTACCATGTCAATATTATCACTTCCCACTAATGTTTTTGTATTTGGAATCCTGGTTTTGTGTTATTTTATATTACGTTTATATTTCCATTTCCAATAGTTAAAGAGGATATTCTGTAGGACCTTTTTATGATGTGGCTTTTCCATAAATGGATTTACAAATGTAAAAACCTTGATTATAGAGAACATGTTAAAATTTGGAGGATGTGATTTCTTGAAGGGGGATAATGCAACCCCCATATATTTTAATAAAACATTATGTTTGAGAGCGTATAAGACACAAACCACCACGAATAAAAGAACAATGAAATATTATTATATGACTCTTATAACCTTGAAATTTATTTTTAATGTATAAATAAGATTATCCAAATCATTTAAAACACATAATGGTCCATCTTAACAAAAACAAATTAATTAATTCATGGAAAATAATCACTAATTATTTTAGTAATTTCCTTTTATTCTTAAAAATTTTTTATATCAAAAATTTATTGTGTTGATTTATTTCATAAAATGTTATAATTAATTTTTATAACCTAAATAAATTAAATTTTATAAAAATAATTACATTTATGAAATCAGAATAAAATCATTTCTGAAGTTGGATTTTTTGTATTTTTATGAAATGGTTTATTTTTTATTGAACAATAAAAAATAATGATTTGTAATGAAAACTATAAATTTTCAAGAATTTAATGTTTTTTATTATGTATAAACACACTTCCAATGTTAAATTTTATCTATTTTATTATTAATTATCATATAAATTTAATTGGATTCAATTTTATGGTTAAATTTTATAAAAAAACATTTACATATGTAAGAAGATAGGTTTTTTTAAAAAGTTATGATTGTATTTTCATTTTTAATATTAATCTAAATTCATGCATTTATAGGAATTTAATTTTACAAAATGGATTAAATATGTGTAATCAAGTGGTTAATTTTTGGTAAATAGGTCCCATCTATTTTTGGACATTATGAAAATTAATGATACTAAATATTTTTCATCAGGATAAGGGACAATATGTTAATTGATTTAAAAAACATGAGAAGAAATTAAAAGTCAACACAAAATATTCCTCAATTTCCATTAATAAGAATATTTCATCAATAATAATCCAAATATAAAAAATATGACCATTTAAATCCATTTACATTTATTTTTTCCTTTATAATATATAAGTTAAGATAAAAAATGTCACATTTATTCTATTAATATCGATACTATTTATTGATTGGATAAATACAACATAGGATATGTTATAAAAGGTTATTTAATAAATTCATGTATTATTATTATCCTGGTAATTTATTTTAATTTTTAGCGATTGAATAGTTGTATGAAATTCATACAAAATGCCAACATAATATTTATTTAACAAATTGAAAAATAAAATAAATGATATTATTAATATTAAAGGTAATAAAATTTGGGAATAAAATTTTTAACCTTGAATTTTATAGTTCAATAAAATATATTTATGATGTTTGAAAGGATAGTATTTGAATTAATTTTTTACGGGGTTATTTAGAGTTAAATTAATTTAATACTGTCAAAAATAAAATTATCAATAATTTTGGAAATTAATATTTTATTAATTTTTATAAATTTTTTTAAAGTGGACAAGATTGATATTAATTGATCCAAAATTTCATCCCATATAAGTTTATGTTAAAATTTTATTCTTATATGTTGAATTCTATTCCATTATGAATGAAATTTTCAATACCATGTTTTCAGTATGAAAGTATTAAAGTAGTGTAAAAAATAATATTAGTAAAAACAAACCAAAACATGTCTGTTTTTATTCGATGAGATTATTCCAACTCATAATTATCATAGATTATAATCATATTAAAATTTTTTTCCTCTCTACGTGAAAAAAAATTATATTAATTTAATACATTATGAAATTCCCAGAATTCCCCTCCTCTCACTTATAAAAGGATACTAATCACTCTATTAATTAGACCTCATTAGGCCATATATATCAAAAAATTCCTGACTATTTTTTAAAAAATCTATATATATATTTTGTAGATTCATTTCATTCAAAAATTCCAATCTAAAGTTCCATAAGAATATATTTAAAGGAGGTCGCTTTAATAGGGGTAATGTACATACATAACCAATAAAAATTTATTTATTCTTCTATATTATTTATTTATTTTTCAATCATTTAGAAATAATAAAAATAATACCTACAGAATATTGAGATATTTTATGGTTAATTTAAAACCCTATATTAATATCAGATCCCAAAAATTGGGAGATGAAACTAGTTATCCTATGTACGACATACTACTACCTCATGATCCGATATAATTTTTCCCATGACAACGTCTCATAGGTGGTTATAAGGATGGAATAAAATTTTTATAATTTATCGAGGACATATTTCTCATTCTTAAATTATAAAATATAATATACTTTCTTACAATTCCATACATTGAAAGGAAATAACGTCATTTGTGTGTAAATGTTTGTTACTATATTCATGATGCTATGTGATTCATTTTCCATCACCTAATAACATAGATGATAAAATTAATTTTATTTACTGAAATAATATTTTATTTATTATATCATTGTCATTCTGTAAATATATAACTATAATTATTTTATTTACATCATTATATTCGAATAGTGGAGGCATTAATTATTTATACATGTGAACAACCTTCACCATGATTGTAATGTATAAAATATTTCATATCCATCTAATATAGTTGTTGTTACACCTGGGTTTTTGAATTATCTTTTGTTCTGGTTCAGCTTTGGATCGTGGTAGTCTCTGATTAATGGGGTTTTATAGGATTTAATTTTATTAGAATTCATCCCTTTTTATCATTATTATACCTTTCATCATGGATTCCCATTTGAGTTTTCGGAGAAAAATGCAAGTTTTTGCGTTGGACAGACTAGGCGCACGATTGGAGCGCGATTAATATTAACTGTCAACCGAAGCCATCAAACCATGCAGTATGAGACAAATCCAAACACAAAAACTCCACATGGACTTGTTCCTTGTCCAAGGTAAGCATGTGGTTGGGTCTCCTTTGGCATAGTTGGTCACATGGTATCCACACGGTTTTCCAAACCGTGCGTACTAACAGTACGGTCATTCTAGCTCATTAAGAATGCCTTGCCTCTTTTTATATCCCTTGATATGAAACCCTATGGACTCCATGATCGAACACCACAAATACCCCAGGACTAGGAATTCCCACCTTCGTATACCACTCTTCTTGGGATTCTATTCATTAACATTTTGGTGCGTATCTATAAAGATCTCTTATGTAAGTCCTCATCTCTCTTGTTTTCCTTTTTTTAATGGTTCTACCCTTCCTCTTCAGGGTTTCATTTTTCCAGTGGGTATGGTGTTCAATTTAGGGTTAGATCTAGATTTTTATGGTTCAATATTAATGTATTTTTTTATCATTACATCTTAGGTTTTTCTTCCAGTTCGGTTGGATTTTCACACAGTTTTACAGAACATTCTCTACTCGAGGTAGGTGATTCCATTCTTAACCATTCTTTGATGAGTTAGTTATGAATTTTAGGGTACTTTGTAATGTTATATGGTTTATTTGTGATTTGAAACTATTTTTTTCAAAATGGTTTATAAGAAAAATCATTTTAATGGATTTTCTCCCTATATTTTGGTATGTTTATGGTTTGAGACCTTGTTGGATTTCTTAAAAGTGTTTAATAAATTATGATAATTAATTATTAAATGGATCAAAGTGGTATGGAAGATTCTTTGTACTGTTATTGATGTGTAGTGAAATGTTTTAAACATTGGGATGCATGTTTTGAAATCAAGACATGTTTTATGTGTGGGCTCAAAAAGGGGCTTGGACTAAGAGTTTTTTAGGAATTGATTGTTTTCTTACTTGAGTGTTCCCAAGTGGGGATTTGTGAAATGATTATGTAATGGAAAATGTATTTCTAAAGGTGATTCCCTGTGTGTATGATTTTTAAATGAGTTTGGGGTATGAAAATGGTTTTTGTCTGTGGGTAATGACTCCTTTGAATTGTAAAATGTGTATGTGATATATTATGTGAATTTTTAAATTTGATTGAGAAAAAAATGGATGCTTGAGTAACTGGGCGGGTGGACTCAAAATAGTGTGATAGTGATATGGAAGAAACTCTGGCCTAGTTTCAATTAACAGGATTTACTCTGAAAACAGTAACACATCTATGATGATTATTGACCACCACAAGAATTTCTGATTCTTCTTCTCTCTAGTGTCTCGTGCATGAGGATGCTGAAGGTCGTGGTTACAATATGACATTTCACCATGAAATGAGGTTCTAGGTTCCCATTGCTTGCTATTTTCTATGGGGACTTTCCCTTTACTTGTGTTATTTTCTATATTAAACGTACCATCAGAATACACTATGTCCTGATGATCATTGTAAAAGAGAAGGTGTTTTTATTTAATGTTTCCTTCCATTAATATTGTTTTTTAAGTCTTTTCCCTTAAAACTTGTTGTGCATAAAAATTTTCTGGAATTAATTTCAATTAAAAAATCTAAAAGTTCTGTTATAATTTTATGTTTAGAGCATGTAATCATATTGGGTGTCATCATACCTGGAAATAGCTCACACCTTACTTACACATTTGGGAGTAAGAAAACATGGTAATGGTAGATATATTCCAGGATAATTCTTTGGAAGATGAAATTTCATGTTACTGGTGGTGTTTTTAGTATAGTGGTATTTATATGGATTGAGGGAGATGTTCTCTTAGCCATATGGTGGTTGGAAGATAGTTTTTGGTTTCTGTTTGTAGTATCAATATACAGTTTTTTATATAAACATGTAATCTCAATACTAGGAATTATTAAGGAAATTTTTTTATCAATTTTTAGTTTCTATTTATTTAAGTGGTTGATTATTTTATATTTAAAATTTTGGGTAAAATAGTTCTTATGTGTTGATATTGACACCCAGGAAAATGTTATAGGCTATGGGGTTGAAGAATAACCGTCAAAACATGTAGTGGACTGAGTTAGGCACCGGTTTAGATGATGACCCGACTTAGATTGTGGCCAAATGGTATCAGAGGTGGTTTAATATTTTGGGTCACGTTCCATGGGGAGGAGTTAGGGTAGACTAGATCAAATATTTTATAGAATTTGCATTCTTATTAGGAATAGGGTGCCTGGCCAACATGTCTCATGATGAGATTCAAGTCACCCGGGGAATCTGGGATCAATCAGATTATTTTGGACCAAGTGGAAATTATTTATTCAGGGGAAATAAAAAGGGAGTTGGTTCAATGGTCTGAGTGAACTCATAAGGCCTAAAAATAAATGTGTAGCTAGGGATATTGTTAAAAAAACACTTTGTGATGGTTGTGTGACTGAATTATGGACACAAACCATATATCTAAGTCACACATTGACACTAGTTTTCCATTTATTTTTTTGGTATTTTATGGGTTTGGGAAAATAATTTCGAAATATCTTGATTGAAAATTGAGGAAACTAGTTTTTAAAATGGATATGGTTTTGTGTGAATAAGGATAAAACTATCAGGATTAGAATTCTATAACCAAATCATTTGGTTTACTAAAAAATGGTTGTTTGTAAATAAGGGAGTTTATTTTTGAAAGGGTTTTCGAAACCTATTTAAAATGAGAAAAAATGGTCTTTTAATTCAATGATTATTGATTATACCTGAATTTCTGAACTATTGAAAAGTGTTTTGTACGAGATTAAATTTTTTGGATGTTATGTGTGGCATTTCTAAATGGATTTTAATTTGGTAATTTGTGTGAATTTAAAAGTTTCATGTATTATTAAAACTTGTTTTAAATAAGGATAAATTAATATTTAAATGAGTTGGCATGGGTGAAATGGAGTTGTTGTAAAACCAAGAGTGTTTCTAAAGTGAAATAAAATATTTAGAAATTGATGTGTATGTTTTGAAAGTGAATTATTGTTTCAAAAATTGGTGTTTTTATAATTTTTTATGAGGTTCAAAATGGGTCTTTATTTTTTGAATCATGACTTTGAGTAAATGGAAGTGTTGGTTGAATGTTTATTTCAAAAGGTGAAAATGTTTTTTTTTCTAACCTTGAGTATTTTCATGGGTGACCATAATCATAGATTATATGTGATAGTTGACCTGAAGCCCATTTTTCATGAGGAAATGTATGTGTGAGGATTATGAGGTACCATTAGGGTATGTTTGACCCACAAACCCAGTTTCATTTTCGAAAGTGTTGGAAGAAAAAGTTATCATGTTTCATTTTTTTATTTTTGGGAATGTTGTTATGAGACGTTTTGGGATTGAAAACATATCTCATTTGAGTAATGTTCTAGGTTTATGTTTCTTCAATGCATTGGATTGGACTGGTGGTTAGTGATATCTTTTGAGAAGTTATTTGGGAATCCCTTGTGATGGTTCCATTTGTGCATTTGGTGTTTTCTTGTGGTATGTTCATCCAATGCACTAGTTTTATTATGTCTTTGGTTCTCCAACTTGGCTAGTGCACACAAACATAAAAAGTTAACACACGATTCATGAATGACCCTGGGTGATTCTCTATTGTCATCACCCCAAGTTGACCAACTCTAAGAATCTCTCTTCAAAATTTGGAAGATAATCCTTCTTCACATTTGTCTTGGTTGAGTGAGTCCACCCACAGTGGGATAGAAGACGTAAGAGGAGATAAATGATTCTACATTTTCATTGTTTTGTTTTAGTCATTGGGTCTGAATCTTAACACCAATATTTCTAAATATCCTAACTAGGATCATTAAAGGGAATTCCAGTGAGGAATGATGAAGATTATCAAAGATGACAGTGTTAGAGGCTATATTAAAGGTAATTTGGGTCTTCCATTGGTTTCATTTTTGAAATGGTTCGTGCTAGACCACCAGTGTGGTAAAAATAGTCATAATAGGTTTTTAAGGCCGCTTGTAGAAAACCCTTTCTTTTGGGACTCAGTTTAAGGTCTATCACCTTGAATTGTCTCCATTGGTTGTAAGGGGTCGTGTTCAGTGACATATAGAATTTTGGGTCCTCAATGAAAGGGTAGGTTTTGTACCATCCTTTGAGAGCCCCTATTTAAAAAATTTCATTTATTCCTCTTAGGGAGTTCCACATTTTTTTGTTCAGATGGAAGGGTTCTCTATTAATTGTGTATTAAAAATATTCTTGATCAAGATTAAGAGGTGATGGGTTGTCATTTTCTAATACCTTATCTAATTGAAGTTTCATGTAAGAATAAGTGGATGGAAGGGTGTGTTTTTCTTTATGGTGCTATCAAGATCACATTATGGTTTCATGTGGAACTAGAAAAAAGTGTTTTCATCAGGGGTATTTTGTTCCTGATTACAAGAAAAGAGATGCTTTAATCAGGAGAGCTCTAGCCATTGGTCTCACTGTAATGCTGACACGTATTCAGGAACCCCAGATATGTAAAGAGTTCAGGTCTAATGTTCCTCTTCAGTATGGGAGTTTGAAGCAGTTACACCATCTGTAGAGTTATTCTGAATTCTCCCATTTGGTGGAATTAGATGTGGAGACCTTGTTTCAACATTGCGACTACAGGTGGGGGGGGGGGGTTACCCCTTAGTTATAAGGAGGTGTAATTTTCTCATTATACTAAAATAATGGTGGTTTTGACTCATTAGATGTTAGTATCTATTTGATATTCCTTTTTTATTCATCCTTACAAATAAATCCCTCATTTTGATTGTGAACATATGAGGATTGTAATGGTCATGGGAGTAATAAACCTTATGGTGTTTTCGAGTTTGTCTAGAGTCATTATTGTTGGATCTTTTGTTGTGTGTCTTTGATCTGGGCCATACTTCATGTGCCAACCATTTTTGGGTGTTTCTTATGGTAGGGAGACCCATCGTGGGTCTCATCATATTTTCTCTGCATAAAATCAATTTTTTCCTATTTAATATGATGGAGAGTCCATTCTGGACTCCAAATGATAATAATCTAGTTGATTTTATGGTGATGAATTGATTGTAGGTTCATTTAGAGCAATCTAATCTAAATTCACATCCTTGAGTAAACATTGGGATTAGTGCATGTGTAATGGTTATTTTGAAGTTAGGTTTTGGATGTGTTCATTGAGATGTGGTTTGAATTTATTTTTTTAGGTAAAAGGATTGAGTTTCATTTGGTAATTTCTAGGATTATTTGGCACAATAAACTAGATTTTTTATGTGATAGTTTCTTTATGTTGATCGATAAAATGGGGGTGTTTATCTTCTATGGGTGGTTAGAATATAGCGGGGTGTCTATTTTGTTCTATGAAGTACAATTTTTATGTCTTATTTTCGGTTCTCAGTCATTTGGAATCTCATTCTATCATAATGGGGTACCAGTTTCTTATTTTGAATCAACTTTGGGGTGGCTTTCTAGGGGGTAGAATGCATTATAGTGGAGAGAATTGTCACAATCGTGTTTTTGAATTCTTTTTTTCTAGATTAGGTTTGGATCTCAGTTCATCTATGGTGAATTGAGTGTGATAGGTTTGAATTTTATGAATATTCTTCCCTAATTATATTTGGTATAACATTTCCCCTAGAGTTCCCATTGAGTTTCTTGAGAAAAATTTATGTCATTGGATTGGACAAACTGGGTTCATGGTTTGAGAACAGTTTGTAGTTACCATGGGACCAACCTAATAAAATTTATTAAAAGAGAGAGGACCTACCGCATGGCCTCCGCACCACCATGAGCCTCATCCTAGGTAACCATATGACCAAGAATCCATTTTTAGAGGTGGTACCACATTATCTGCATGGTTTGTAATACCATGCGGAATAACCATGATGTTGTGCTATCTCAATAAAAAAAATTCCCTATTTTATCTCTCCCCGATTTTAACCACATTGGATTTCTTAATCAACACCCATAGACTCCCCACCCCTATACATGCCTCCCCCAATCTACCCCTCTTATTGGAATTCGATTCTTGTATGTTTTTTTGGATCCTTCATGATCTCTCATGTAAGTCCTTTTTGATCTTATTTTCCTCTTCTTCTTTGGGTTCTATCATTTATCTTTGGTGTTTTGGTTTTCCAAAAGGTATGGGGTTTGATGTAGGGTTAGATCATGATGGTCAGGGTTTAATATTGATGTCTTATGTTCAATATTTCCTTCTTTTGGTTTTTTGAGGTGTAGATGGAGTTTCACACTGGTTTCTGTAACTTTCTCTACCCAAAATAGGTGATTACACGCATTATATATATTTGATGAGTTATTTGTGATTTCTAGTGTACTTTAGCACATAATATGAATTATTTATGAGGTTAGAATGTTGTATTTGAAATAGATTATTAAGAAAATTATTTGGTAATGTATTTTATCCCTGGATTTGGTTATGTATATGGTTTGAGCCCGACTTTTGTTGCTTGGTAATGTTTTATAAAATTTAAAAATGATTTATTAAATGGAGAAAGGGGTTATGGAACATGATTCAAATTGCTTTTGATGGGTAGTGTATTGGTTTAAATAATGGGAAGCATGTTTTGAAATCAAAGCTTGTTTTATCTGTGGGATCAAAAAGGGGATTGGACAAAGGGTTAGGTTGAAATTGACAGTGTTATTCCTTGAATATTTCGAAGTATGGATTTTCAAAACTATTATGTAATGGAAAATGTATTTTTAATGGAAATTTGTTTTTTTTTGTGATTTTTAAAAGAGTTTTGGGTACGCAAATGGTGGATTTTGTGGGGGTAATTCCTCATTTGACTTATAAAATTTTTATGTGATATATTATGTGAAATGTAAATCTTTATTGAGCATAAAAAGGTAATCTTGGGTAACTATATGGGAAGACTAGGACGAGTGTGATAGTGATATGGATGTGACTCCATCCCGGTTTCACTTAGAGGGATTGATAATGAAAACAATAACTAAACTATGATGATGACTTATCACCACTAGAATATTGGATTCTTCTCCTCTGTAGTGTCTCGTGCATGAGGACAATGATAGTTGTGTTTACTATTCCACCTTTCACTTAGACAAGAGGTTCAAGGGTCCAATTAGTTTCTAGGTCATATAGGGCCTCTCCCATGAAAATTTCTCTTAGATATATTTCACATACCGTCAATATACGGTAAGGCCTATTAATCATTGTAAATGAACAAGTGTTTTTATTTAATGTTTCCTTCATTAATTTTGTTTTCTTTAAAGTTATTTTCTTTAATGTTATTTCCTTGAAGTTATGTTCCTTTAATTTTTTTTAGAATTTATTTTAATTACATAAAACTTCATGTTCTAATATGATTTAATGTTTAGAGAATGGAATCCCTTGGGGTGACATCCTACTAAGAAATAGCTTACACTCTACTTACAACTTTGGTTGTATGAAGGCTTGGTCCTGTTTGATATATATTATGGTAATGAATTTGGAGATTGAGATTTAGGTTTCTAGCAGTATTCCTAATGCGGTATTGTGAAGATGTCTTGAAGGAGATATTCCCATTTCCTTGTGGTGGTTGAGAGATGGTTTTTGGTTCCTTTTTATAGTATCCTTATTTTGGTTTTTTTATAAACTTGTAAACTCAACCCTAGGAAATGTTAAAGCTTGTTTGGTTATGAATTTTTAGCTTCTATAAATTTATGTAGTTAATTATTTTATATTTTTATGTTTTGGTAAAATCTTTACCATGTGTTGATATTTAAACATGGGAACTTGTGCCATCCCGTGGAGATCGTGAATACCCTTCTGGACTTATATTGGACTTGGCTAGGCATCATTTCAGATGATGACCAGATTTGGTTCATGAAAGTGGTTATTAATAGTATAATTTTTTTGATAAAAATCATATTTATTTCATTATTATTTATCTATAAATAATGATTTTGTGACCCCCCCCCCCTTTCCATGTTCATAATACCAAATTCATTTCTAGAATATGAACAAAATATCATAAAAATGTATAACATGAACCAAATTGATTACATAATTAAATATAACATGGTAATAAATAAAATTAAATTAAGAATAAAATTGAAATAGGATATTAAAAATGTATATAATTAACATATTCTTATTATTTTGGATGATAAAAACCACACATGTTGATTCAGACACGAGGTAATATATCTTATTTAAAATTCATTTCATTGATCCTTGATTTAATGTTATGTAAAGAATTTCATTTTAATTGTGTATATAATGCACCTTTTAATTTTTTTATCAATAATACATTGAAACATTTTGGTATTTAAATATTAGTTTCAAATTACTTTATATAATGGTATTTTACATGAATGTTAAGAATTGGTAAGGGGTTTCATAAATCAATTTCCATTTGTTAGGTGATGTTACTTATTGATTGTATATGTTATACCATTATTATTTTTTAGATAGACTATAATAATATTAGGTTTCATTTCCACCTGACAAATTTGGATTTATTTTTATTAAAAATAATCATATCATTAATTAATTCTCACTTCAATGATATTATATTTGTAAGGTATTTCATCTCAAACTCCATTCTTTTGAGTCATTTTTAATATTATCAAGCTATTAAAATTTGTATAGTGTTTATACAACTGCTTTGAGATATTTATCATGAATAAATATTTTATTCCTGATGATTAATTATTAAATTAACATGAATCATTGAAGAGAAATGTTTAAAAGAATATTTGATTTTATTTTTCGTCTTATAGATAATTTTTTTATCTATTTAAATATTTTTCATACATTATTTCTCAGAATGGTCTTTCTATTCTCCATTGATTTATTTTAGAATTTTTTAAAAATGTTTTCCTTTTTACACAATTATTTATTTGGAATCATTATTCTATTTTATGAGTGAAGTAATTTTTGAGTTTTTATAAAATTGGGAAAGGAATATTTTCTTTTAACTTATTCAACATGAAACGAATATCCTTCCATAAGAATTTCTCAATGTTTTGAAGAATGATTTTCAATTTTAAAAGATTATTTAAAAAAACTTATTTTTTAAATATATTCTATTTTTTAGTAAAATTAAAAGTAATATTCTATGCGAAAATGGTTTTTTCCCCAACAATGTTTTGATTGATATTTTTATCATTTTTTATTCATTATTGAAAATCACCATTCATTTTAATCCACTCCAAATATTTTGTAATGATTCCATACTTATTCTTACTCTATATAGATTTTAATTATGTTTTCTGATGGGATAAATTATAAACATTTCATATGCTTGTCTTAACTATGAATGTCCATGTTGATTATGTTTAAACCCTTTCATACAATTAATAGAGTAGATTATATAAGTTATAAGAGGGGAACTCTCTAGCCCCTCTGTGTAATGGTTTCTATAATGATAAAAACTAGTTTGGGTGTTTTCCATGTCCATACCCATTTATATAATATGTTCAGGTATGAGGGATTGACAATAAGATTATGATATTTTGAAATATGCATTCCATAATTATGAAATTAGATTTTATGTTTGATATGATTATTTTAATATTTATGATATCCATGGATAAGTTTCAAGCTCTTATTATTACATATAAGGAATTATTTGATCATTATTTATTCATTCCATATTATTCATCTTTCTCGAGTTATTGATTATATTGAATTTGAATTTTGTTTTTTACCTTCCAATATTGAATATGAATTATTTACTCTATGAAAATATAAACATCACCTAACCCTTCCAGATAATTTTATACCACCCTTATATATTTTTTGTACCCTATAACTTTATTAATGAATCTTTGGATGAGTTTTTGGATGAAGAATTTTTACTAACAAAATGTTTTTTATTTTATTTCCAAAGTAATATGGGATTTATGAATGTATATAGTTTTCCAATACTACTAAAAAATTCGATCCATTTGGATGTCAGTGTTTTTATATTATGTCTATGTAATAAAGTAAAAAACATATATGGTTTCCATATTTTTGAGGTCATACAATATATATATATATATATTCCAATATACACAAAATTATGAAAAGATAGAGTGGGTTAGGATAGGTGGAGTCATTATCAACCTTCACACCCAATTATATTTATAGTCATCAATGAGAATCACATGAAGAATAGTATATATATTTTTTTGTACTAATAAGATTCATTATAGATGTGAGAATATAATTGAATGCCCATCCACCACTATAGTATTTATAAGTATATAATCACATCGATGTTTATCTGGGAATGAATATTCATAGGCATTCAAATCATGTTTGATCATGTATTGAGGAGTATTCCATACTAGTTCAAAATATCTATAATCGAATGGGAAACAAAATCAAGTACCAATTTATTAATAATGAATGAGTTGTGAGGTTTGGTTATTCCCATAACATACAATCAAAGCGTATGATAGTGAAGTAGATATTTAATTATGCTTATAAAGGAATATTTTATATCTAATAAAAGAGTAAAATGATTCATAGGGATATCGATGGGAACTACTTGTGGAATAATAAAAGCATTGTGATTATTGAACACATGACATAGTGTATTGAATGATAAGTAGTTATGTTACAAATGGTGATGTTCCATGGGATGATGAAACAATTAACCATGCCTATATAGATATTAGATAACATCACCATATATATTGTTACATATTTATAAAGATGTTCAATGTAATTAGTTTGATATATAGTGCATTGGATCACCATACAATGACTTATCACTTGAGGGGGAATTTTCCCTACTTGAGAGGACTCCTAACTTAATAAAAATTCAACAATAGAAATTATAGATGTTATGAGGATACATAGAACACTAAAATATATTGTACATAATCTAAAATCAATGTTCAACATTATTTTTTAGAAATTTCCTCTACATGACTTGAATATAGAGTTAATATTTCAAAAAAGTACCCCTGAATGATTCCTAATATAAATGAAAAATCATGAAAACATTGTATATGTTAATCGCTTTCTCTATGCACATTAGAGATGGTTGGGATTATGATTTAATTATAGATGGGTTATCATTTAAATATGTATTCCCCTAGACTATTATAAAAGACACGTATAAATCCTTCAATGGGATGAAATATAGATCATAGAAATAATGGGTTGTTATAAGAGGAAAGAATATATTTAGAACTTCCAAGAAAAAATTTACAAAGAAAATCAAATCCTTTCCACAATATATCCAAATTATAAATTTTTATAAGTATATCTACAATAATAATTTCATAAAAGAATATATTTTTTTGATATATATAGTGTATTTTGTTTTATATATCCATTGAGGAGACTCTTGGGTATTGTGAATAATTAATGTTATGTCTTCAATATGTTATTCTGATTTATATTATTGGTCACATTAGATTTATGGCCATTTAACGAGTAATCACTCAAAAAATAGCTAATATAAATGATGTGTTTGACATACCCCACTTATAGAAGTAAATACTAGATCATACAAATGTACTAAATCCAAAATTCATTCAATTGGAATATTTTCTCTCTTATAACGGGTATCTGATGAATATCTTGCACTATTGATACAATGTTCAACAGAACATAAAAACACACTGTATAAATAAATTTAGTATAACCATTTGTATGAAGTGGAAACATGGGAACCTAGGAAAAAAATGAAATAAAAGAATCCTCATCAATTTTCATCATAGTATGTGAAATGAAATTTTGAGGATGAAATTTTTATAAGATCGAAGAATCTACTAACCTATAATTTTATACATGTAATTTTCATTATGAATAATAATTGGGGTTACATAGTGTAGTATTAAACACTTGCTTCACACAATAAGAACCAGCCCTATCCCATTAAAGAAATATAAAAAAATAATTTTTTTTTGAAAATAGACAATAAAATTTAATCATATATAATGGGACAATAAACATAAAAAGAATAAAAAATCTAATAGGAAAATTTAGATCGTCTTAGTATCCTAGTCAAATTATACTCATAGATTTTTTGTTTTAATTTTCAAAAACAATTATTAAAATAATAATTATTTTGAAATAATTTAATTAAGAAACTGAAGAAGAAATAAAATGAATGATATATAAAAGAATTATGATATATTTTGAGGTATTATAAAAACCAAAATTACCATTATAAATATGACCATTCAAAATAGTAACATAATAATTAACCTAAACATTGCAATTGAAAAGTATTCTATAATTATCTTATCAAATAATTATATAAGAATATTATAAAGAAAACTATTAAATAAAAGTGTTCTATATGATGAAAGTATGTTTTCCACCAAGAAAGTGTTATTGTATTTTGGGGATATATATATTATTCTCAATAAATATATTTCAATATTATGTTATAAATATTAAAATAAATATATTTTCCCAAAATAGTGTTTTATAAAAAATAGTTGATTTTATTTATAAATAGTAAAAAAGTTTTATAATAAATTTTCTAAGGGTTTTAAATTTGATCATATAACATAATTTCATATTTTTCAATAAATAATGGTCTAATTTGAAAATATAACCTCCAATATTTCTAGAAATTATTTTATAAAAGGTATTCCATTTTGTTAATCATAAATAATAAATTTAGAACTGATGAGGATTTTTTATTTTTTCCGAAAATTTAGAATTTTTATGTAAATGGTAAAATTATATATAATTAACTTATTTAATAATAGTTTATATTATGGAATTATTGACATTTATAGTAGATATGTTAATATTTTATTGAAAAATTTATTATGATGTTTCAATATCTATTATATTGAATCACATGATTAATTAGTATTTAGAGGTAAAATATTTTATTTTAATATTTTATTCTAAAATATACATATTCTCCCATAAAAAATACCACCTTTAACCAGCCAACATATCTTAAAACCTAAACATTATATCTCATTCCAACTCTACTAAAATTCCCTCCACACTGATTTTACTGAAAACATGGTGGTTTGTGTATCATTAAATGTTTATATTTCATTGTTAAATTCATATTATAAAAGTGTTAATCCCATGATGTAAGGTTAAAAATCATAAAAACTATATTTAATTTATATTTAATTGAATCTCTTACTTCTAACTCAATGAAATATATATTATATAACATAATAAAAGGACACAATTATAATAAATATAACGAAATTGTGTTATATTATTGTAATAATGATTCACTAAATTCCACTTATTTATTCTAAAATGATATCATCATCCATTTTATGGTGGGTTTATCACTTCCATAGAAGACATGTTTTATTTTTAATAACTAAACTATTGGAAGAATATAACAATAATCTAACAAGTTGAGATTTTCCTAGTTTTTATATTCTAATTTCATGGAACAAATATATAATAACCCCATTCTCTACTTATAAACTAATGAAAAATGGAAATTTAGAAGAAAACATCTTCATGATAGTGAAGATGAATATAATTTTTTAATAAAATGATTATAAATTAATAAATGGAAATAATAATAAACCAAAAATATATTAATATGGTTCATATTAATGTATAAAAATAAATATAATATGATTATTCATAAGGATAGAATCATCTACGTGACAAGTAGGGAACTGAAGTAAGGGAACATCCAAACAATTGTCTTTGATTTTATGTTATAATCTCTCTCTTTATAGATCATTCAAATTATATAATTATAATATTACTTATCTTTTTTAAATATTAATGTCTATTTCATATTAAAATAGTTTATTTACATTTTCATTTTTACGGTTATACATTTTAGTTTTCATATTCCCTTTAAAATATACCATAAACTTATAACCCCAATAAAGGGAACTTTTCAATTCATTATACCATTTATTATATCTCTATTTAAATGTTCATATCATACAATGATGATCTAAATTAATAAATATTTCTAGGAAAAATATTTTTATACATTTCATGATATAATGAAAACATTATATTTTTACACATTTTAAGGTCTCTTTACTAATTTGTTAAAACATTGTTCAATACATTCATTTCTTTTAATACTTCCTCAATATTTAATTTTAACCATATATTCACATTTTATACATATTTATT
The DNA here is from genome assembly GCA_963277665.1 of Viscum album. NCBI lineage: Eukaryota > Viridiplantae > Streptophyta > Magnoliopsida > Santalales > Viscaceae > Viscum > Viscum album. Next base: position 1,705,363,240 of record OY728165.1, on the reverse strand, counting down.
TTGAACAATATTTTTCAATTATTAATTTATAATAATGATAAATCCACTTTTTTCATTGGAATAAATATGATAAATCCTCCAGTTATTCCATAAAACATGATTATGTAACTCGTTCCCTTTTTTAGGGGGTTTTTGTTAGAATATGCTTCATGTATGATTTATGTTTTATTTATAACACATATTAATTTAAATATAATGATATTCTATGTGATCATAGATTTATAAATCTTTCTAATGGATTATGTTATATTTTCATCTTCTTATAAACCATACAATAGGAATAGGGAATAATACATGGACACTATAGTATATTGAGTTGGTATTAGGCCATGAATTTTTATCATATTATCATTTTTATGTTCTTTTTATATTCTTATAATTTCATGATAATATGATATGTACTTAAATTTTACAATGTTGCGTGTTATTATATATCATGAATCTCTATTATCATATCATATTATGGAATGTGACAAATATTTTATACACACATTATTAGGTTTGTTCTTTCATTAGTCTTTGTAGCTGACCCTTTACATTTTCTAATTAATAATGGTTTTAATTTAGTTAATAAATGATCAGAATAGGATTTTTAGATCCTCAAGAGAATGAAAAAAATATGCATTTACAGATTTTTACATTGATTTATGATGGATAAAATCCTCCAAAGATTCTAGGCATCAAGATTTTAGAGTTGTAGTTTCTATAATATAGGTTAGACAATTATATAATAATATTTTAATGGGACTCATGGCTCTATGTTTCTATTTAAGGATATTAATTTAATGTATAAAAAGATGTAAATATTATGAGTAGTATGATGAATAAATATTGGTAATTTATTACTATTGAATTGAGTTAAATTTATATATTTCCAAATAAAAAGTTCGCATAGAAGTATAAATTAGTGGACCAAATTGTTTGACAGTTATAGAAGCTATTTAACTCCAATCCATATTGGTCAAAGTAAAATTATAATCCTTTACTGTTAAATGTTTAGGGTATAATATATTAATGCACTCAATAACATTATATTTGGATATTATTTGGTGAAATAGTGAGAAAGGAATCGAAAATCCATTAATGGTTATCTAGTATTGTACAACTGATAAATGGAAAATGATATAGTTGGGGAATCCAAATATATTTTTCTCACCAAAATGGTGTGCGTTATCGTGTTTTTTCACATAATATATTTTTATGGATTTCATAAAATGATTCATTTGTATGTCATTATGGTTTTTTAGTTATTAACTCTTATATAAGGCTTGGTTAACATTTTTATATGATATTTTCATACACTAGTTCTGGGAACATTCTTTTGGAACTGGATAAAAATTAGAAGATGTTTATGCCTGGAACATTATTTGAAGTTGTGATATTAATTTTAATTAATAATGTTTTCAAAAATAATTTCAGTCATATATTCTAATAATTTTTATATTATGATCCATTATTTTGGAGACTAGGTTTTAAAATTTATTTATATTAAATTGTTCCCAATAAAATAGAAGTTTTTATATTATTAAAATAATGTTTTGAATAAAAAATCTTTTAAAATATTGAGTTTTTTTGTCAATATAGAGGTTATTAAGTCACATGGTGAGTTTTTTGAGATAATTATTTGATGATGATTTGTTATTATTATTGTTTATCAAAATGGATGAAATATGTTCATAGAATGGAATGTATATGGATATATATTCTATTATATTTTAGCACATAATTAATGTCCCACTATTAGTGTTACAAGGTTTTTCATTTTAGTTCTAGTTCATTAAAGGGTTTCTAGAGTGATTTATGAAATAAGAATGGAGTTGTAGTATATAAGGAGTTATGTTTGAGGTGGAGTTTTTTATTAAATATTTTTTTATTAAAATTAAATTATTTGTGTTCTCTAGAAGTTACTGATGTTATAGTAGATTAGTTAAAAGCATTTTATATATAGAAGAAAATGTATGTAAAAGAAAAATAAAATTTACAAGTTTTAATTAGAGTGGTTCTTTTCTAATTATAATTATTTAAGTGGAACTGAGATATTTATAATGATATGAAAAATTAAGATTTATCATAAAAAAATTTCATCCCAACCATGGAATTCATTGAATAATTAAAATGGAATATATTACCCTATATAAATAAGAATAAATATGATGGTGTACAAGGTTATTATTATAAGAATAGATTCTAATTGAAAAAGGAATAACCCATTATTATGATACCTAAAAGTTACATTTATCAATTTGTAAATGTTACCCGGAATAGAGAAACTAATATTTTTAAAATCATTAATACGGATAAATAACATTTCCAACTATCTAAATTACAATTTTGTGAACATTAAAAAAATGGAAAAAGAAACTGATATTTAAAGAAAACTCTATGATGAGTAGATAATGGAATAAAGATTATCAATGGAAATCAATAATGTTGATATATATGATCTTTATCTGATATGTATGAATTGGACCTAATGTTTATGAATTATATCAGAAATTTAGGGAATGTTATTTAAAAAAATTGATGTATGTTTTATAAAATTGAAATTGTTATATGTATATGACTGTGATTTTGTGGTGTAATCCATTTTTTATAAATTATTATATCTAAATTTGTAAAATAAATGTCAGTAATTCCATTTTATGAAGGACATTCATTTGGAAATAATTAAAATTCGTCCATGTGATGGAGTCAAGCATAAATCTGAAATTGTTATAAATATTTGTTGCAAGATTTTATGGGGTAAAATTTGTAACACTATATTTCATTATATCATTTCATGCTGATGAAAGCATAGATAAAATAATAAAAAATATTATTCAATGATGAGTATTAATAGACAATAATGTGAGAAATAGATAGAAATTAGTAATATGAATTAATATATATTCATAAAATATAAATAATGAAAGCATTATAAACTTTATAGTCCAGATAGAAATATTCAACAACTTAAACTGTTGAGTAAAAGTTTATTGAAGATTAACATGATAATTAATTTTGAATTTTATTTCAAATTAAAATTCAAACATAATGAAATGATTCTTTATATATATGATCAATGTAAAGAGGGGTTCTATATAATGAGGTAAGAATGATTAAGTGAAAGAAGAGGATACAAAAGAATTTTCTATGTACTATAGTTCAAAATGAATGAGAAATAATTATGTAATAGAAAATGAAATATAATGGTGAATGTATATGTTAATTAACAAGAAGAGAAATAATACACAATTGGATTATGTGCATAGTGATAAAAAATATGTTGTGTGTTTTAGTATATGGAAGAGGTCACACTGATATAAAATTGGGAATTAGTTGAGGAGAAAAATTAAATTTCAAGAGACAATCCATTTAGGGGGAAATGAAAACCCTAACTCATTTATTATCAATACAATGGGATAATTTTCCAATAAATAATTTAACTATCAATTTATTTCCATATTTTAATGGTTTTATTCATTAAGGGAATAAAAACTTATGTATGAAATAAATCAAAAATTAAATTAATTAAATAAAAAATAAAATAATAAAACTTAACGGATAAATTAATTTAATATAACTTAATATATATACTATATGCCATTGATGATTATAATCATTGAAAAAGAAAAAAATGTTTGTAGAGAAATAAAAAAATTAATGATAATTTTCTCTCTAGGAAATATTTCAGATCAGATTCACTGTTCAAAATCTATGTTAGTTGGTGAAATATATATTGAAAACAATTTATGAAAAGATAAATCAGGTTGTAAAATAAAAAAATGAAAAGTATGGGAAGTTTAGTTGTGATTTTGGTGGATATAACTGATTTAATTTATATAATATAATGGGTGTATTATAGAAATTATTTTATTTTTGTTAAATTTTTTGATAATGATAAAATTTATTGAATGAATTCATATAATGAATTGTAAAAAAAATCACATAAATAAACATTAAAATAATAAGAATATAAATTTTTTATTTATTTTTAAATAGAATTGTTTTTAGGAATCATTTTTATAAAATAAGAAATGAATTTATTTGTATTTTAGATATGACATTTTTTGTTACAAAAATTAAGGAAATTAATTGTTTATTTGTATTATAAAATGAAAGAACAATATTTCATTGATGATTATTTAAAAATAAGTGATTATAAAAACATTTACTGTTTGGGAGAAATATATATAAAAAAAGTCCTTCTGATATGTATTTTTTACATTAATATATTATAATTATATATAAATATTTAATATTTAATTTAATGAAATAATATTTTTATGGTTATATTTATTGAAAATAAAAATCATATATCAATTATTATAGATTATGAAATTATATTAAGAGCATATTTATGAATTGAAACATTATTTGGAAATATGTTTTACTAAATATGCATTCTTAAATTAAAAAAAACTATCCATTTTTCAAATTGTATTAAATAAAATTGATATCATATCTGTAATCCTAATCCCCATGTTAGTTTACATAGTAATTTATTTCTTTTAGGGATAAAAATAAATTTTCAACCTAAAATTTGAGTTACCATAGTTAATGTAAAATGATAAAAAAATTGTTATACTTTGGATTAATGACGAAAAATATAATTAAATATTATCAATAAATGAGATTATGAGGGAATTCTCAAATTGGTGACCTATCCCTTTTTATTCTACATTAGATATAATTTACATATAATAATACATTACATTCAAAATAATTAATTTTTATTTTAGAAAATTACAAACATGCTCACTTATCAAAGGATCCTAGATTACCCACATCAACCTAGAACATTCCATTGTTTTCCTACTATATCTCGATAGAAATATACCCTTTAACATGCCCACTACCCATATTTTGGGATCCTCTACTCAAATTATGGAGAGTTAAACTTTTCATTCTAATGTGTATCTCATGTAAACATTCCAATCATAAATAATGTTAGAATGTTTCTGATTAGGGAGAAGTACAAGGTTTGTTCTCATGCTCATGAAATATATTTCATTGAGTTATATCATCATTCTCAATATCAATGTACCTAAATTATTTTCTTTATTCTTCAATTATAATTAATATTATTATATTTCGTCCTTAATTTATAGGGTTTTAAATTTATGTATCATTATACCCTTGCAATTTATTCATACATCATAAAATATAATGTTTTAAATATTCCATAACTGAATTCAACTTCCACAAATTTCATTTTTTTATTTTCATGAAAAATCATTTTTGGCGATTTTAATGGGAACTCAAAGAGATTAGGCTATAAATCAGGTTTACCAATAAAGGTATAGATGAAACTAGTCTAAAAAAATTAAACATTCTAGAAACACTATTAGAAAATCGCCATATACCCACGGTTTGATGACCCGTGGGCTCCAGAGGCATTGGGATTGACCTATACCCACAGTTTTACAGAAACTGTGGGTATATACTTATGAAATTTCAACTTATCCGCGGTTCAACAAGACTCTAGTAATATATCTATTCCCAAGGATTACAGAACGATGGGTATACATTTTTACAGTAGAAATTAGATACCTATGGTTATGTAAACCATAGGTATAGAGGGTTCTGCAACAGCATATTTACCTACGATTTAAAAACTATGGGTAGAGAGGGTTCTGCAGTAGCATATTTAGCCATAGTTCTCAAACATTGGGTATATATTCATTTCCCAGAAATAGCAGCTACCCCACTAGACAGACCCCCATGCAGCCCCTCCCTCCCCCCTTGGACAGACCCCCAACACATCCCCTCCATCTTTCCACACCCCCACTCTCGCATATGCACATATGGACAAAACCCCATTGCACACCCCCCTAACAACCCAGGACACCCCCTAGACCCCCCCCCCCCCAGCCTCCACCCCCACTGCCCCCCTGAACCCCTAGTAAACATGCACCCAGAACCCCCTCCCCCCATTGACACCCACCTGTACCCCCAGTACCACCCACACCCAGCCCCCATCCCCCCTGCACCCAACCCCCAGCCTCCCCACTACCCCCTGAACCCCGTTCCCCCTCCCGCCACCTGCACCCTCACAGTATACCCCCTCCCCCCCCCCCCCCCACATGCACCCCCATTATCCACCCCCCCCCCCCACCTGCACTCCCACTGTCCACCCCCCACATGCACCCCCACTTCCCCCTCTTGGAAACCCCCCTGCAGCCCCAGTACCACCTGCACCTAGCCCTACACCTAGCCCCCATCCCCCCTGCACCCAGCCCCCACACCACCCCCTGCACCCAGGTCCCCCCCCCACCTACACTCCCACTGCCCTCCTGCACCCAGCCCCTACCCCCCCCCCACTGACCCCTGCACCCAGGTCCCCCTCCCCCACCTGCACCCCCACTTCCCCCAACCTGCACCACCATTGTCCCCTCCGGGACACCCCCCCTTCACCACCAGTACCACCTGCACCGAGCCATGCACCCATCCCCAATCCCCCCAATACACCCTACACCCAGGTACCCCCCCCCCCCCACCTGTACCCCAACTGTCCACCCCCCCCCCCCCCGCCCGCACCCCCATTTCCCCCCTCTTGGACACCCCCCCTGCACCCCTAGTACCACCTGCACCCAGCCCCTACCCCCAAACTACCCCATGCACCCAGGTCCCCTCCCCCCACCCGCACCCCTAGTATCCAGCCCCCTACCAGCACCCCAACTTCCCCCCTCTTAGACACCCCCTTCACCCCTAGTACCACCTGCACCCACCCCCCCTGCACCCAAGTCCCCCTCCCGCCCCCACTACCCCCCCCCCCCACTGCACCCCCACTATCCCCCCTACCTTCACCCCACTGCACCCCCTTCTAGACACCCCCTACACGCCTAGTACCACCTGCACCCAACCTTAAACCCAACCCCCCATCCCCCATACACACATCCCCCCTCCCTGCACCAAGCCCCCACCCCCTATGAATCCACTTTGAAATGATGCAAACCAGAATGCAAAAACAATAGAACCACAATGAATTATTTTCTCCAGTTAAAACATAAACAGAGCTGGACAAAGTGATCAAAGAAGAAAAAACTTCTTATCAGAAAATTCCTAAATAAAATTTTTATGACAAATAATCACAGTCATTTATCTCTTATTGAAGCCACAAATGTATGATAGAGGATTCAAAAAATACAGCCTTCTTACACTGGAGTGTGGTCAATCGGATCTGGCTACACCAATCAAACAATCTCCCTTGTTGCATCCCTTAAGGATAAGGAGGTTAAGAGTTCCTTTTTTCTCTAAATATTGAGAGTGTTCCTGGTCCTCCTGGGTTCACAAATAAATTCTTTATGTTATACTGGGACATATTACGTGATGAGAATCTTAATTCTATGAGGGTGTTCTTTAACCACACCTCAAGGCCCTATCCAATCAGCTCTAATTTTATTTCCCTTACCCCAATAAAGGAAAATGCTGTGGATATAGAGGATTCCAGACCTATTGATATTGGGAATACCTGTCCAAAACTCATTAGAAAAATTATTGCTATGAGTTTAGGTCCCATTGCTCATGGGTTAATATCTTCAAATCAGTTTGGCTTTATCCCTGTTAGGAATATTTAGAATTGACTCTGAATGGTCTAACATCATGAAACGAAAGGATAAAAATGGGAACTTTTCTCTAAAGCTGCATATCTCAACGGAATTTAGTACAATAAAGTAGAGTTTTATTTTTGAAATTCATAGAAGGTATGGAAACTCCACTGTACCCCCATTCCTTTACTGGAAAACCACCATGAACACCCCCATGCCCCCCCTGGACAACCCCATTTTACCCCCACTGGACACCCCCTCCCCTAGACACCCCCTAGAAACCCCTCCTAGACACATCCCATTGACAGACCCTGGACACCCCCTCCTAGACACCCCACCTACACCCTCCCCCCTACCCTGCAGACCCCCCAGACATCCCTTGGACACCCCCTGGATAACCCCCCTAGACACCCCACCTACACCTTTCCCCTGCCCTATAGACCCCCCGAACCCCCCCCCCCCCTCGGACCACCCATGGACACCCCTAGAAAATCCCTCCTCGAAACCCCACCTTCACCCTCCCCCTACTTCTGATAGTTTCATTCATAGGAATACAATGCTTATTGATCCACCAAACAAACAAGGTACATTTATTCTGAATTTCATTACACCAGTATAAATATTCACCACCAGTGATACCATTTGGAATATGATGTATAGACTTGTAAATCGTGGCCATAAAAACACCCATTGGAGACTTCCTGATGACTAAGCATTCCATTTAAGAATATATAATAATGTTACCAAAACATTCAATTTTATGGTTGTCAGGAAAAACCTGTAAAAAATTGGGGTAACAACATGCCTTGGAAAACAAAATGTTGGGAGTTGGACAGCCTGGAAAGACAATAGGGGAACCTGGCCATTTGTCGAACTAGATTTATATGTTTCCTCGTTCCACAATCAACCGAGACTACTTCTTGAGAACCAGAATGTTCCCATGAAACTCCTTCCACATCCATTAGACTTTCCCCTGGATCGTGATGGTCAGGTCAATACTTTTATAGATATCAAATTTCCCCATATAGAACGACCTTCAATAACCTCCCTAGAGAACTTAGCTTGCAGAATTTGCATTGATCCCTCGACACTGCATAAGTTGATACCACTATCTACCACTAGTTTGGCCATCCTCATCCACACAGCCCTAGGAAAATATTCCCTCCTCATGATAATAAAATATGAAAGAAGTTATTATCTTTCCAATATTCCCCAACACCTCCTTCGAATCCATTAGGACTGATAACACATGAATCGTAATGGATATAAGGATGAAATTCACCAGCATAATTCTTCCACCGAAGGATAAATTGTGGTTCTGGCAGTTAGTAGTATGAATTTTTATTTTATTATAAACCCCCTCACAATGGCTGATACATAATATCCCTGGGGAAAAAGGAGAACCATGGTACTTCACAAAAAATTCCTTCATTCTCAATCTTTGGATCTTTTTTCTTCCCTATCTAGATTGAATGTTAATCTTTCGAAGTCCATAATGTTTGCGGTTGGTACCTCTCCCAATGTTGGTGATTCTATTGAGGTTATTATGGGGGTTAGTAAGGGGTGTCTTCCCCTTTGTTATATGGGATATCCCCTCATCACTTCCAAGCTTAGAGTTTCTGATTGTGTGGACTTGGAAGAGAAAATTGTTTGAAGAGTTAATGTTTGGACTAAAAACCCTCTCTCCTATACTGGGCAATTATAACTTGTTCACTCAGATCGTTTTAGTATGCCATCTTATTGGTGTTATCACTTAATTTTACCCAAGAGAGTTGTCAAATCCATTAAAGACACCATTAAGAATTTTATTTGTAAAGGTCCTTCACTGTCTTGTTCTGGGGGTGGCCTCCAATTTTTTCTGTGCTGGAGGTGTGATTTGGATTGGGGATGGAGTACTGTTTTTTCAGGATGGTTGTTTTGGCTATATTTAGTGTTTGTCGTTTTCTCTTGGATGGGGTGCTGGTTTGTTGTGGAGCTGGGTGCAGGATGGTGATGTGCATGGGCTGGGGTTTTTGGCTGTCGTGGTTGGTGTATGTGGCTGGTTTTGGCTGGAGTGGCTAGTGTGGGTTGGAATGTAGGTGGAAAGGGGCTAGTGCAGGTTGGAATAGGTGGAATGGGGTTGTTTTGTAGGTGATAGGTGGTTGTTGCGGGATAGAATGCAAGAGGTTGGGGGATGGTGCAGGGGATGGTGTGGGCTGTAGTTGCTGGTGAGAGCAGGAAGGAAGGAGGAAGGGGATGGCAGGGGGATGGTGTGAGCTGGAACTGGTGGATGGGGATGTTTTGCAGGTGGAAGAGGGATGGAATGCATGTTTTGTAGGAGGCTAGGGGTGGGGGCTAGTGTGGTGACTGGTGTTGTGCGGTGCGGGCTAGATTGCAGGTGGTCATGGCGTGACCGCGTCGTGACCGTGGAATGTTGTCCTATTCCAGCAACATCTGAAGGGCAACGTCTTCCATCCATGAGTGAAGGGAGAAGGAGGAGGCAAGGTAACATTCCGGCCGTCGCCCTGTCGACAGAAATTGTGAATAGTCAGTCTCAACATTGATCAGAAGACTCATAGAATACTATCACAGAGCTGATCATCCATCAGATTCCCCATTACTGTATAAATCTCGAACTACACTATATGAGGTGTGTGTTGTTTACTATTCTCACACAGAGAAAAAAGATAACGTACAATTATTTTCTCTATAAGGGTTAAAACACTCATCCGATCACTGTGATCATAAAAATATCAAACTTTGAAAGACACTTTTCCAGATATAAATATCTTTATAAAAGTATTCTCAATTCTTCTTATTTTCCAACACTTACTATGATGTCCCTCGATCACATAGATAGTCCTTGTAGAATACAATTAGAAATCTTTACCCTCATCTCCAATGTTGTTTACATGTGACTAAATATTTTCATGAGAGACTCAATCAAGAGATTTACTACCTGAGGGACTCCCTCACCATTAACTATGGATGGGTAATGTATCCAAAACTCTATATTTGAATCATACATCGAATTCCAATAGGAATGTGAACCCCCATGGGGTGTCGTTATAGAGCAGGTCCAAATCACGGCGTGACCGCGGAGTGACCGCGGCGTGACCGCGGAGTGACCGCGGCGTGACCGTGGCGTGACCGCGGCGTGACCGCGGCGTGACCGCAGCGTGACCGCGGCGTGATCGCGGCCTGACCGCGGCCTGACCGCAGCGTGACCGCAGTCAGGTGGCCCAGTCCAGCGACATACGCGGGGTAGCATCTTCTGGAAAAGAGCTAAGGTAGCAGGAGGTGGTGGGGAAACATTCTGGCCATCACCTCACCTGTAGAAATTGTGATTAGTCAGTCTCAACATTGATCACAAGACTCATGGAATACTATCACAGAGCTGATAATCCCTATTATTATGGGCGTTATATGTTTGAAAGTTGAAAGTATTACAGGGGTAATTTAGTATTTTCTTACAGTAATAGACAAGTCAATCCAGAGAACCCAATTATTTAAGGCTTTTACTGGTCCTTTTCTAGATGAGTGGGATTCCCTGGAAGAAAACTGTGTGGGGTGGCTCTAAGAATAAACTAAATCTTTACAGAAGATCTGGTGGGAAGATTCACCATGTTCCTGACATTGTATCAGAGAACGAAGGTAGCTTCAGACACTCTCTTGGACTATCCCCTCCCTGCCCCCTGCACACTTTTGGATAGCCCCTAGATTCTAATGGTGTACCATCATTTAATTTTTAATGATTAATTAACTATATTAGACATGATATATTTGGTTGGAATACCTCCATCGTAAGCTATGGTTTATAATACTACAATTATTCAAAATGTCAAGGATAGTTCTTTTAGTTTGGACTAGATGAATGGATTTGGAAGAATGGAAAGTCTCACCTATGATTTTTATTGAGAGTGAATGATATATTTAGCCTTCATGTATGTTTTTTCAAGTAGCTCAAATAATTAACAATTCATAATTAAAAATCATATATCTTGTGTCATCATTTTAATTTAATTAATATTTAACCATTTATTAAAGTCAAATATTTACATGGTAAATCAAATAAAATAATTTAATAAATAATGAACATCTTAAATAAAATAATAATAGTTTATAAACTTCTTTGAAATCTAAAATTCTCTTTTTTATAATAATTTCATGAAACAAAACATTATTAATCAAATAATTTCTTAATTCTCTAATATTTATTTTCTCATATTATTCCCCTTCATTCAACCATAAATTAAATATTTGTTTTTATATTTAGGAAGACCACATTTATGGGTATTTGTGTTAACCCACATAAAAATATAAACCCAGACATGAAATTAAATTATATAGGGCAGCATTAGACCTATCTAAAAAAATATATATTGGAGTCTTTCACCCTATATAATCTATATGTAATATAACTTACCCTATTTTTTGTGTCATATTTAATGAGGTCCTCAAAGAAATAGACCATATTGTCCAAGGTCTTGATAAAATATTCATATATTAATATTCCCTTCATTAAATACTCAAGGAAAATAATTTGACAATATTTCGTGATCCACTTTTTTTTATTTCTCATATGTATAAAATTCTATCATTTGATTTTATATTCAATGAATATCCTCTGGTGAAGGATTGATGGTCAATGCCTATATCTATTCATTAGAGTATATAATAAGATCCAAATTTTATTTGGATTAGTTCCATCTTTTCATCTGTGGTCCAACTAAAAACCCTTAAATGTGTTTACTATAGAAGAATTATCTTCCTTAGATGAGATTTCATGTTTATGTTCTTTGTATGTTATTGTATTTGAAAATTGGAGTTAGGTAAACTTATATATAATCCTACCTTCATATTCTCCCTTCATTCTCAGTTAGGATTTGATCTTATAAGGCCCCTGAATCTTTCTTAGGAATGTCACTTCGAATAGAGTGTCTAGGCTCGAGGGATTATTTCTCAATCCCCTTAATGCTAGTAAATGTTCCCATTGATATTATTAATATACGTTTTGGAAAAGATAATAATCCTTACACCTCCATAACTTCTTCCCTTATTTATACATTTTTTATCATTTGATGGTTTTTTATTCAAATTACATTTCTTCATTAGACAAGGGTAATACAAAATACATATATTGAGGATATCACACCCCATAATGGTTGGGGGAATACCAACCCTATCTAATCTATAGGTAGAGGATCTTAGGCCCCAAACCCATGGGGAAAATTTCTAACCTTTACTAGGAATGGTGAGATGAATTTATTCCCTGATGTAAATTTATCATCAAGGAGGGATTATATTTACCAAGAATTTTTAATAGATAAGACTGTTTACTATAATACTGATACGATCAATCATGCCAGATTCAACACATTCCACATATCTATCTTCATAAGTAGCTCCAACATCATGACAAATGTGTAAGATCACTTTTAAGGTACTGGTTTTATGTAAAAATATAATCTTGAATGAAAATTCTGGGTCACCATATAGTCTTGGTATAGGTATACGATGTGTTACTAATGTAAACATCATATATCCCTTAGGAAATTGATAGCCCATGTACAAAACCAAAAAAGTGGAAGTAGAAATATGACTATAATATGCGTGGAGTGGTGAACATGGTTTGTAGGATCCATAAGGATAGTTGGAAGGTTCTCTATCTTCACAGGTCATGTTCTATCTAGGAAAAATGGAATGTGGTATTAAACCTCATGGTTTGTGAGGCTACTCGGACTTCATGTGTGTATGTTCCCTATATAAAAAAATATTTAGATAAGGGTAACATATTGTATGATTTAACCACACAATTTGTGGTATTTAACATATCCTATAGTCCCTATCTATTGTACCTACCAAAGTACATGATGTGTTTTCTTTCAAACTATACACCATGTAGTTGGGTTCTAAGATCTAAACATTACTCTAGTCCTTGATTCATTTATAATTCCTCTTATTTTTATTCATATATCACTTGAATTGTCTTTGGCCATGCTAAACATTATAATGTGACCTATGTAAAGTGGTTTCTATACTTTGGTACCTGGATTGATGATTCATATCACAATCATGTCGATGTGCATATTGTTATTTTTGAAGAAACCCCAAATCCAGACTCCCCTATCCCATTTTATCTTATCCTATAATCCATCCTAAAACTATAATCCTACATGGTGAACACAAAATGTAAATATATGGGACCTATTTTAATTGTGCAATAAAATCAATCTTTGATATTAGTTGAATCATGAACTAAATTCTAATGTTAGTGATAAACATGTAAAGAATGGTGGGCGAAATAGGAGAAACCACAAGAATAGAAATGATGGTCTTGAATGATCAAGAATCATCTACATTCGTATACAAAAAATAAACAAATAAGTAATTTCTAGCCCCAATATCAGTTATCCTAATATCATAATTTCAACCAAATATCATAAGTTAAAAAGGCCATCTACTACCTAAATATTGATTCAATTTAAATAAAATTATTCCATGTTAAAATAAAAAAAATGGGGATAAATACATGTATACAAATTCCCTACCATGATGGTGAAATGATGTTGATTTGATTCTAATTCACAACCAATTTACTTTTTATCGACATCACTAAAAAAATGATATTTCTTCCCTGATTTTTCATCACTACCAAGCCCTCACTCCATCTTCTTCTTCCTCTCCCTCTAAGGTTCATGTAGTCATAAATCAACTAAACCTTGGGAGATTTTATAATATGGATTAAATAAAAAAAATCATGGGTTTCTCATTATAATAACCAAGTAATTAAATAATTAAATTATTTAATTAATCATCCCATGATGGAAAAAACCTAAGAGTCCCAATTAAAATGAATCTTTTTCCATGAATGTGGTAAAATTCACATTTCAGATTCAATATCTATCTTGGATTCCCAATATGAGACTCTATTTAAGATATATAAGAAACTTAAAAAAACATACAATGCATGGGATAAAAATAATATAGTATATTTTTATATTATTTTTGAAGATCCATGACACTCTATTTTATATGAAAAAACAGACTTGGGGTAAACATCACAATATAGAACCAATGAAATCTTTAAAAAAAAATTTGAAGTTTCATACTATAGTAAAATTTCCTTTTTACACCTAATAATGCCTTAATACTTTTTTTAAACATAAAATTTATCTATGTATCATCCGATGAAAACATAGGTCAATACAGCTCCCTACAGGGTTCGAATATTTTCATAAGTACCCCTATCTTAGAGTCTATTAGAATGGATTCCTATAAAGAGATGGGTCACTCTATAACAGTAATTCTAGAAACCCATGAAAAAATTCCTACACTATTTTGTGAATTACATGTAGACCCCTCCCACTAAAAAGAGTGGTATCATTAATATTAGGCAAAACTCACTACAGAGAAGGTTAGTGAGAGTCTCTCTCCCCTCACCCCATCCCATGAGGGAGAACTACTACCAAAAGATCCTCCCCCCTGAGTAAGGAAAATTTAAATGAGGATTTCCTAAAGTATCCTCTATTACTCCAAGCCATCATGGGATTCACAACAAATATAAAATTTTATTTCTATATTAACACATACATTATATTTGAACATGTAATGATTGATCCTCCATCCCAAATGAGAATCCTAGACTCACTACACCGTAATTAGTTGGTGAATTCACTACAACACTAGTAAATAGATTCGAGGGGGCTCCTTTCCTCCCCTTTCTCACCTGCCAAATCCACCACCTAGCTCGTAATGCTGTCGAAGATTCTCCATCCCTGACTTCATAACAACAACATTAAATTCTAATTCAAGCATAGAATTAGTAATAAACTCTATAGGACCATGAACATTCTTCGAAAAATGGAAAGGAAGTATATATCAAACCACTATATGAATTTTGAGACATCATTCCATGTGGTTCTCCAAATGGTCAAAGTGATGAAAATACATAGTATTACATTCATAAAAAATCTTAGGGATAAGACTAATACCATAATAAAAATAAAACTAAATGAAATCTAGGAGAGTTTGATATTATATTGATTAAATACATAATCTAGCCTGAATGGGTTGATTCCTTGTCATTTCCAACTAATCAACCTATAAGAACACCCTGAATTCATCACCAAAATGATTAAGAACTCTAAAATTATTGGAATAGAGATGAATCCTAGGGATCAAAATAAAGAAAATTCAAAAGGAATATATTTCAATGCTTGAATCAGCAGATTAAAACACATCAAAAAATAATATATAGGCTAGAATCATGAATGATATGAGACCAAACAACCCCAAATTCCCCTTCATCTAATCATCTAATAGAAAATGAGTGGGGCGTAATGCTCCCTAGCATCACCTTTTACACTAAACCTCATTCTAGGTTAAATTTTTGATCAAACACATATGTTGATGTCTGCCATAAGGTTTATATTAGAAGCATGATAAGTTTGAGAGATGATATCTCAAAAAACCAACTCAACATAAGGGATCTCAACCACCGAAAAAACAAGGAGACAAAATTTCATACCTAGATGCCAAAGCTGGGGGCAAAGAGGCAGAGGCCGAGACAGGATGTTGCCGGAGCTGGGGGAAGTTGAGGTGGAGGCCAAGGCTGGAAGGAGAGGGAACCAAGTGGGGGGACATCATTGGAGCTGGGGGTAGGGAGGTGAAGGTCGGGACATTGAGGCTGATTCAAAGGTTGGGAGGGAGGTCTGGAGCGGAGGTAGAGGCTCGGGAGGGGAGGAGATGGACGAGACTCGGTGGTTAGATGGCCGAGAGGTGGAGGTCGGCGAGGGGAGGAGAGGGCAGAGCGGTCGGGGTTAGATAGCCGGGAGGCGGTGGTTTGGGAGGGGAGGAGAGGGCCGGGAGTCAGGTAAGTGAGGAAGAATAAGAGGGATATGGAAGCGAGGGTAAGGAAGAGCGCGATGGAAGAGTGGAGGAGCATGAAGGAAGGTGGAGGAGGAGCGTGATGGTATTCAAGGAATTGGGTATAATTTTCCCACGGTTTTATTAAAACCAAAGGAATAGGTAATAAAAAAAGAGATATCAACATGATTTTTCTAATCTGTGGGGATAGATGTGTGGGGAATGATCCCCTTTCTAGTAGTGTATCTTGGATGTATTTTATTACATATTCCATTATATTAAATAGATTTATAAATCCATCTCACGTTCTTCCCTTAGAGGGTTTTTAGTTTAAAATCTAAAAAATACCTTCGTATAATTTTCTAATCACATTTTGAAAGTTATATTATCTATTAATTAATATAATTAATTCAAATTTTATCTAGTTTCATTAAAAAATTACATCCATTATCCTATCCATTTTTTGGGGTATACTTGTTTTTTTACCATTTCACCTCACATTGATTTACAATTAATGAAAATGGATACATTTCAGTCATGATTAAAATAGATAATATTTTTGACAAATAAAAACTCACTTCAATTTACATGATAATCATAAGGATTTATTAATATTTTTAAACCTAATTTTTTGATTTCCAAATATTGTTTTATATTAACATTGAAATTCTTTAAAAAGCAATGTATAATGTTTTTTTAAACAATTAATACACTATCTATTTCTGTTTATAATTTTCTTTTGGGTTTTTATGAAATTTTATTTATAAGATTTTATTATTTTCATCTTGCTTTTCATATATTATTTCACATTCCATTTGAAAAATAAATGTGCTCTAAATTATTTCATTTAGGATATTTTATCTAAAATAAAAGGGTATTTATTATTATTTTTCAAATTAATTTTCTAATAATATATTTTTTATTATTAATCTCAATATACTTTAATATTTATTATTCTTCACTATGGAGATGATATTATTATGAAATAAAAAATAATTCTTCGAATTTCTTATTTACATTTATTATTGAAATTTTCATGAGACATGTTTCATTATCAACGTATAATTAAGACATGATGGATTTATTAATATCTTCATGTGACACATATATGTATTTTTTTCATTATTGACTCGTTTAAAATAATTATATACCCCACTAATGCATTTGGTAACGCTTTATGACTCATTAGATGAAATGAGGAACTTGGGATTGATCCTTATCCTCTATAAGACTATGTCTATTATGTTTGTAGAAGGGGTAGTGGACCATATTCACTATGGGACTCTTTCCATTATATTTATGGATTGGTTGGTGATGTCATTATACTATAGAAATTTATCTTTTATTTTTACATAATGGGGAGTGATCCAAATTTATTTTGTAAATATGTCTCCTTTATGATGAATTTAATGACCACGTGCCACAATATAATATCTGATTTTATATACATATATACACTCTACAAGCTTATGACAAATTTATATATTAAGACACATTCATATGTAATATTTCAATTTTTTGATGGTCACCTCATGATTAAATATTCATATATATCATATTATACATTACATAAAAATCCTTATGTAATGTTTCTAAATTTATGAATAATTTTTCATTATGTCTTATTTAATTATGTTATTTTTTTATCTTTATTATTTTCTCATACCAAAATATTCATATAATCCCCAATTATAATAAAAATAGATATATCATATGTTTTCCTCTACTACGAATCTAATAAGACTTCATTTTATGTTTTTCCATTATAAATATCAAATACAATTTTATTTGTCACTCTAAGAAGGTAATAAAATAGAGTATGAATGGAAGTTTATTGTTCTGATGTATTCTGTGATGTATTTAATATAATTTAAAATTTAAATATTATGTATATATGTTATGTTTGATTAATGTCATCTAGAATCATAAAAGAGTTTACTCATTTTTTGATTTCAATGTGAAAAATTAAAGGATATTAATAAAATAACCTATATTAAACAAACAGTTATGTTAGAGGAACCTAAAATTTCATATGTTAAAATAAAGTTTTCATAATTATTATTATTTATTTTTCATTTACCTTTTAATATTATTTCTTATACTTTTATTATTTCCATATACTCACAATAAAATGTGTGGATGCTGTTAATTGCTAAAACCAAGGGGAATCATCTAAACACTGACTCCAATGAGAATGCTATAATTTTCCCATTGATAATCCAAATATAATAAGAGTATATTCCCTTATTTAATGATATTTTATTAACAAACACAACCACATTGATGAAAAAAATAATAAAAATAATCGGAAAATGGAGTTACATAAATGTTTTAGTGATAAATACCATAGAGGAATCACGAATCCACCTCCTAAAAGTTATAAATAAGGTGAGTACTACCATTGGAATATTCAAAATAGAGTTTTAGTACATTTTATATTTCTTGAGGTAGGATTTATTTCTATAAATTATCGAAGAATGATGATTAGATTAGTTAAGAATATAATGGAAAATAGTGTTTTTCCTAAGGTAACACTAACAATTTAATGTCTAAAATATATTAAATTTCTGAATATTATTATCAAATTCAACAACCTATTTTCTAATGGGGAAAATATACATTAGAAACCACCGAGAGAAATTAGAAAAATTTAGGATTATTTATTCAAAACTACTGAAGTGCGTTACGAAAATGTAGTTATTAAAGGTACTCTCATCGTCCAATCCAAAACTATAAATGTTGTATTTATTTTTAGTTAATCACACTATTATATATTCCCAATAATTTCATTAATAATTAGTTTCCACACTAATAGTTATATGTTGAATTATTTTTTGTTAATACATATCCACCCATCCCAAATTATGATTTTTTAAAAGGGGGCCAAATCCCCAATCAATCAAGGAGGTTTGAAATGGTAAATAACTAGTGAATTTTCTATAACATGTATATAACACATAGGGGGATGAATCATGTTCTAAAAACTGAAATAAAGGATTATCTAGAGTCTTCCATGATGACAATAAGTAAAACAAATTCCCTCATGCCATGAGTGAATGTGATTTATCCAATTGTTGAAAAGGAATATGCATCGACAGATGAAATAAGTGAAAAACTAGGTGGTGGAGATATTCTATAGAAAGATACATTGGATGATGGATTTTTTATTTTACAAAATCTCAAGAATAGCTACATGAATATTTATCAAATCTATCCCCTTAATAATGGTAGAATATTCAACCATATGTGAGTCTATATGCCCATAGAAATCAATAATAGAAAATATATCTGATCATGTCTAGTTATAGACAACTACTCCATCCCGCTACCACAAAATAAGACATTAATTAATGATAAACATATATTTAGTTTATTACCACTATATCATGGTGTCTTTCATAACTATTTACCTTTATGGAAGGGATATTAACTCATGGGTAGGAGACTTATTACATTCATGAGTGGATTGAGAGAGTGTGGGAGATCCCAAAGTTTCAAAAGGGAAACCATATTGACTTCCATACCTCTTTAAATAACAATAATTTACAGTCATGTACTAGATAATACATCCTATTAAGCCTTATTTCATGACATTCATATTCTCTAATATACATACTCCATGAATAATGTAATTTCCCATCACTCATGAATGTTTATTTTAGTATTTTAAAATCAGGTGTGAATGATGTTATCAAATTTGAACTCTTATAAATCAAGATTGGTGAATTTTCAATAGTCATTCCATATTGAATATTCCAACTTTTATTAAAATAACAATTGAGAGGTCGATTATTAATTGGGTGTGTAGAAGCATGAGTATTAAAAATAATAGTAAATCCCATGCATCAGACCTCTTAATTAGTATACAGAGCATGTATTCAGATGCACTTTATGAGGATTCTAAGATTTATGTGGATGTAATAACACAAAAGGGTTCTTTTCAATGCATAACTATTGGAGTTCTCATGAAAAACTAGATTATATTCTATTGTAACTAAAAAATCATATAATGCACCCATCGAGATGATTTTTTCTTCATCAAATTTAATCATAATATTTTTGATGGTGACTTACCATTTATTATTAAGGATATCATTTAGGAAATAAGGGAATTTGATAGATAGAGGGAATTAAATATCATTATTAAAGAATCCTAGGATGTCAAGCTCAGTTCCTACATAGTTGTTACTCAAAAAAATGATATGTCTACATCCAACAATCTAGTATTTGTGATATTGAATAATGGGGATGTGACATTGGATCTCATCAAAGAATCATGAGGTTCTTTACCTCATGTTATCTATATGTATATCATATTTGGAATCTATGAACTTTTGCCAAAGTGATAGGCATTCGAAGTCTTCCAAATACACCTTATGTTTAACACATCACATGGTTTCCATAGTAATATTATGTTTAATTACTAAAACCTCTTCATATTTACTCATCATATCACATGATGGAAATAAATAACTCCATATGAATATTCATATACATTGAAATATGATTAGATAATTTTTGTATTTAGTAGCATTTACTAAGTCATGTTGAAGTCTGATAATAAATTCTTCGGGATAGGGGAAATAATAATATTTAAAATAGGGATTTGTCTCACAAAATAGGTGGAACCATGGTTTAAATTGAAGATGTGGTGGGATATTTTATCAAATATACCCTCCAAATTTTGTAAATAGTTTATTTCATGAGAGATAGGGGATCCTAAATATTCTACCGGGATGATTTTTCCTTGAACTCGCAGATTATCCTCATTTTTATTCCATTCTCTGTCCAATAAAAATTTTGAGATATTCACTATTTTCATCACTTGGTTAATAAGTTTACAACACTACATACTATAAAAATCTAAAATGATATTATATTTTCAGATGGGCATATTATTACGAGACATGAAGAATAGAATATCATCTGAAAATATGAGATATTGGAATATAGAGAAGTGTAGCCTACACAAATTTTTTTTGACGTTTCCCTAATAACGATCATATTCAAGTACCTAATAAGGGTCTCAAGAACCAAAATAATGAAACTAGGGGATAATAGATCCACGGAGCTTGTCCCAGACTAATTATAATAAGATGCATTGTTTCCATTAAGATAACTAATATTCATAGTTAATAGAATCATCTAAATAAAATATCAATAACTCAATAAGATAGTCCCATGTAGGCTATAACTCTATATATGAACCTCCAATACATAATTTCATATGCTACATACATATCAATTTTAATGGATATGTTAGATCATGAGGTATTTTTTTTTACTTTCTCCAGATATTTCATGTGTTATGGTGATGGATTAATGGGTGTTCTATCCTTGTTTGAAGCCTTACAAATTTTTAAAGACAAAATCATGAAGTTTTACTAATATTATTCTTTTCATAATGGATGTATGAATATTTTAAGGGAAATTTTACATGCTAATTATAATTAATTTCATGTGGAAATATGGGTATTTTAACATTGAAGTGATGATTAGTTTGGATGGACATTCACATGGGGTATTCCCCATTAATAGAGCTAGTCTTATATGATTTACTCATGTTCAAAATTAATATTATCACAAGAGGTTTTATATAATTATACATGAGAACAATCCTTTCTAGGGAAACTTTTATGATTGATGCAGAAGATGGTGTCCCAAATCCCCTTCTACTCTAAGATATTTTTGAAAAAAATATTGTTATAAAATGATAAAACATGGGGAATAACATCATACATGTAATCATGTACCCTTGGATATCAATCTTGTATGTTAAGGTTAACATACATGAGTATTTTTGTATAATGGGAATCATCAATACCATTCACCATGTGAGTATTTTTGGTGAAGGAACCATACATGATGAGGATGTTTGGGGTGATGAGATGCTTATTCTACTAGGTGCATGTCTGAAAGATGTTGTAATTCTATATCCATCATTTAGTCAGGATTTACTAGAATTTTCTCAATATATTCAGTAATTCTCTTTTATAATTTATGCCAACTGTTTTTTCATGTGATCATGGTTGTTTGGTAGCTTTTTCATACCACCAATAATGAAGATCCATTTATACGTGCTCATATCAACCTTAATGGAATCTTTCTACATGAATTGATAATGCATGTAGTTATTTGATGTCAGGAGGTCCCTATAAATACATCATAGGATATTATAAAATCTAACCAAAATGAATTACTATAAGTGTTTTTTCCATGAAGAGATAAAAAAAAGTGATAGCTACGGTCCGCAACATATATTCTTGAATACAAAAAAATAACAACTTCAAAATATATAATGATTAAGTATTATTTTTATTAGAGAGAGGTATAAAATTTTTCCACACTAGGTTGTTAACTATAGAAATGAGTAAGTAAAACATGTTATTATGATTTGAAAAGAATCAGTCTATCTAGTAAAAAGTCCATTAAGTCCCCTTCAGAAATTTTCACCATATGAATATATCCCTAGTTAACTTCAAATCAGTGAGCCAATTATCAGATGAAAAATTGGTGAAATTATTTATCAATACTATAGTATACCCCTCAACCTATTTACTTCTCCATAACCAAGATTAAATTTATATAAGCTCCAAAAATCTATGCCGAGTAAATCAGGTAGATAATTCCCAAATCATTCAATTGGGATTCCCTAACCCAAGTGTCAAATATGGCATAAAAATGAGCTAAAATAACTTAAAGTATTAGATATGAAATTACAATAAATAGTTTTGATTGAGATGATGAGTTTACATTCTAAATTATATATATTATAGAAGATATATATGTATGGATTAATGGAATAACCTTTCAGGGAATCATGAAGACCATATTTGAGGGATAAGATGATAATTTTTTATAGGTGTTGTTTTGTTTCCTAAATGAATAATAGTGAAGAATTGTTTTACCAATGATTAGTATAGGGGTAGTATGTTTTAACATAGTCTCTCAGGAAAATCTAATTCCAATATATAATGGAAATAATTGATTATGAAGATGTTTTTTATCCCTTTAATGAATGTACACCATGATTGGAAGGAGGACTAGGGAAAATAAAATTTTAATGAGATCTAGTGCAAAAACAATTGAGGGGGGAAATAATTACATGAGAGGATATGACTAGATAAACCAAATAATCCCATAATACCATTTGTTAATTGGAAAATTCATTAGGTGATTATTTGGAATTTCTATGGTCCAAGAGATTTGAAATTCGGGGGATGTATAAGAGGATAACAATTTACATACCAAGATACAATTATAATTCCATACACATGGGAAATGAGGTCTCCATTACATTAGTTGGATAAGAATCCTAACCTATAGTATCCTAAGGAAAAATAATCATGATGTATGGAATCAGATTTGGATGCTATAAAAAAAATACCAGAGAGGGTCCCCAATAGAATTTGAGGGTTCCATTAAAAGTAGAGAAATGATTTTGGGTGGATCATGTACTAGAGGAGGAATACATATCTATAGAGGAATAAAATTGTGGATAATGTTTGGCCCCACCAAGGGGGAAGAGTCATCTAGATCAAGGGTCATTACATTTACTAATTGGGTCAGGGAATGACCTGAGATGAATTGTTTCGTAGTGAGAGAATAGGAAATCCCATCCAAATTTTTTCTATAGTCAAAAGAGAATGAACTCTATGATGGTGTACTATACAGTGGCACACATTTTAAAGTAATTATATATTTTTACACAAGTTAAAGTATCACCTCCTCGTAAAAGGATTATCCCTCAAAGGGGGTGGGGGTGATTCATCTCCACGCATAACAACACCATTCAAACATCTTATAGTTAAATAATTCTTAAGTACACAAAAAAGAATTAAAAAATAAGATATCCTATGACATAGAGGAATAATATATTGTGGAAGGTTAGTTAGTGGAAATTTATGTTGACCAACACTACCACTTTGGTGTAGTACATGTGGTATTGATCCTCTTTAGACAAGTAGAAGAGGAAAAAATTCTACTTTCCAATATAGTAAGAGATCTTGGAATAAACCTTAATAATTTATTATGTAGATGAATTCGCCATGTTTAATGAATTTTGGATTAGAAATTAGCCCCTGGAAATGATTTCCCAACCCCAGCACCATATGATCTTCTTTGAGAAAAAGGAGGGGTTTCTTGTCTATACCAAACCTATCCACTAATATATACCTATTAAAATCCACTTATAACATTCTCGAATCTACTAAGAGGTAAATAAATGATGATCCTTCCCCCATTATAGATCTGAGTTCTCCTAAGGGGATCATATGGTAATTATAAAGAAGAGATACCTTGGAAGAAAGAGGTCAAATGATAAAATTATTAAGGGAAAAACCTTCCATTGGATCCTTAAATATGTAAAGGGGAGGTGACCAAGCCAAATCCACAATTATATGTGTTTTACGATGTTTAGAGAGATGATAGGGAGAAACAATAGTCTTTGATGAAGGATTCACTAAATAATCTGAGGATTGTTTTTCAAGTATAATAGCTGGGGAAAATCATTAATCTGGGGTCATGTGGGTGGCATCCAATGTCTTCTTATTCATTCGCTTCCTCATATACTGGTTAGTAATACTAGAGTTGTATTTATTTTATACCAACCGATAACTTTTATATAATAGAATTTTCTATTAATGTAAATCGTACATATCTTCTTATTCTAGTTTTAGTTGAATTATGTATCCAATTTTTAAACACATATTTCTCACATCACAAAGACCATATTAATTTACATGATATGTGAATCACATTTAATATCCTAATATAACCTATTATCATATATTTTTGGAAGGATGACTATGAACACAAAATTTAAATTAGATCCCTTATATGTGAATTTATATCAAATCATGAAGGTTATTTATCTCAAATAGTGGTTGATAAAATAAACTTTTTAAGATTTTAATATTTAGGAATGATAATTTCTATTTTTTTGAGAATATTACATCTCTTCCCCTAAGTCATGTGTTTGAGCTTCAAATAGATTATATTCTAGATGCCACAAATATAAAAATGAAGTAATATTGAATAAAACCAATTTAATAAAATATCTTGATGATGAAACTCCCTGAAAATTTTTATTAGATATTTATATACCCTAGTGCTACTACATGGGGTGCAGCGGTCCACTTTGATAAGTAGAAATATGATCCTATTTGATAATAATAAATACAAATCAATGCAATGGTATTTTCATTGTCATTGACATAAAAATATCAAAATCAGAAACATTTATCCTCTACCCTCTATATGTTCCATGTTCGATCAACGTGAAATTGATTTAATTTTTTTAATTGCTCATTGATATCATAATTTAAGAGTAAAAAGATACATTTTACCATATAAAACAATTCATATATAATATAGTGTTTATGAATTCAAAATTATTCTATTAGGATATATAAATTAAATTTGTATCATTATAGGTCTAATTGCAATTTTTTTAGGATTACCAAGATAAATATTTTTATTCTATAAATATGATATTTTTTATAATCCTAATGTAATTAATTGGATGAAAATAATTTGAGTATTGTGATAATATTCCTGAAGAAAATTAATATTTTTCATAATATATCTATTATGATCACCGGATATAGAATACAAAATTATTAGTCATGCAGCCTTATGTGAGAGTATGCAAATGGAACATACCAAGATAGTGGTAAATGGGGAATCAAACAAAACATCCACTGTTATAGATATTCATAAATTTCATAGATTTTATAGATATTATCATTGTTTGATATGAAATCACGAATTAATATCATTTCAACTGAGTTAAATCTTATGGTAGAGATTTTCAAATTTAATGAAAAACGTAATGAGAATTTCATATATTTAATGGGATAGTTTGGGACTGCATTGATACTCATAATAAATTACAGTGGACTTGATTCTGTAATGTAAATAGATTCATTAAATCTGTTATTACGATGATCACTCATGATAAATTACATAGGGGAATCTTATACCTTATGTTAATTGATTTTTTTTATAAATAATCAATGATTGATCTATATATAATAGTGGTAATATGTGAATCAAATAAATGGAGAAATATGTTTCATAAATGGTTGTGACCAATGGAAATGTTGACATATTCTTATTATGAATAGAAAGATTCAGTTTCATATGATTACCTAATAGAGTATTGTAGTTTTCCCCATTGAAATCATTTCTTGATTCATGCCTATTTTTAGAAGACCATTTTATCACATTTTTAGAGAGTAAAATTAAAAATAGAGGAAACACTTACATTATCATGTGAAAATGTTACATTCTTAAATTATATATGAATTTTTTTCATAGGTTACATCTTATAGCCTATATAATGAATAACAAATATACAATGAATCATTCGTAAAATAAATTAATCAAATAAAAATATTATTCAAACATGATAGAAATTTACCAAATACATTCATCAATCATTGTATTATATAACATGGATTACTACATACCACAGAAGAATATATTTGAAAAAATTCATAAATTCAAATATTATAGGTAATATAAAATAATAGTATTTTAATAAATATGGAATCATCTAGATCATCTTCATACATGATAATCACTATTAGTTTGAAAAAATCATTTTATAATTAAAAAACACAATGAAATGACAAATAATGTCATAAAATTAAAAAAAACTACAAGAGCACGAATTATTTTTTTGATTTTATATTTGGAAAAAAAATTATAGAATTTATTTTGATCATATAGTAAATTTTAGACCATTAATAATGGTTATATAGAAATTTTCAACATTAAATGTAAACATCATACAAGTATGAAATTATAGAAATATAATTCATATATATAATGAATAATTAACCTTCAAAAAATTTATTATAAATATTTTAGTGTAAATATAATATATGAAGTTCTATTATAACAATAATAATCAGTTTAACATCGGAATATAATAGTCATCGTAGTGAATATGTTATTATCAATTATGCATTTGTATTAAATTTATTACATATAACTAATTAAATAATTAAATTTGTTGATATAATTAATAAAATGGTTAGGAAATTAAATTAATAACAACTGTGAAATAATAAATTATTTATAGAAAATATTTATTTAATTATTAACTACTAAATATAAATATTTTATTCTAAAACAATATTTTTAATTCAAAATCTAAGATGTTATTTAGTAGATATTTTCTCATAATTAAAGAATGAAATTAAATAAAATATATATATATATCTATATATATATTTATATATAAAATAATTAAATTAAATTCATTTTTTATTCTTTAGATTTAATTAATTAAAAATCATATATCTTTTAGAAGAAATTTCTTTATATGAATTTCTTATTTTTTTGAATATTTATATTAAAAAATTAACAAAATGTATATTAATGTGTGTTTTTAAAGATATGGTTTGTTTGTTTTTATATTATAAAAATTATTATTCATATAATAAAATTATTTTTTACTGAATAAAAATAAATGCCTTTTTTATATAGAAATATTTTTTTTCTAAACGAATTATATTTCAATATTACATGTTCTTAAATTAAAATTATATTTTATCAATTTTATAAATTGAATTATGTTTTCTGCATTTATTATTTTAAATCATAATTTAAAAAATCACTTCACATCTTTGCACAAATTTTTTATGCAAAAGATAAGTTACTAATGTAAAATTCGATTTACCATGTTAAAGGAGAAATGTTTGAAAATGTCTTAATAATATTTTAAAAAACTAAAAAATCATAGAATATGTTCCCTAAATTTGATTATGTGGCCATTCCTAACCTCTCTTCTCCTCTGTACATTATTTTTCCACAAAGGGAAAACTTGTAAAAATAAATTTTTACATGCTATAGAATGAAAATTTGTGCAAATAAAACACAGATTCATCAATTAAAAATACACTCTTCATCCCACATCACCGTATGAAATAATTTTTTACTAATGAATCATTCTATTAAAATTCTCCATAACTTTATCTCCAATATTTGATGACTGATGGTTAGAAGAGGGAGTCCCCAACACATCTTTTTTTAAAATGCATTTAGAGGGAATATTTATATGTTCCTCAGATTCAGAGCATGTCAAACATGGAGGGACACCTATTTAAGGGGTATTGTTTAGTCAATTCCTAATATATGGATCATAAACCTTATTAGTTTTCTATATTATCATTATTTTATATTCATCTATATGATAATATTAAATTTTATTCAAAATTTATTTTCATGAGATTTATATTTATTTTCACATAAACATCATTTAAATTAATTCATTTATCAAGAAATATAATACTGTAAGCATTCAATGTTTTAATATCTATTTTTGTTCATATTCACTACCAAATTTACATTTTTGTGTTTAGATATAGCCTTATAGATTTATTTTATCATTTAATTTAAGAAATTGATGTGAAAACATAAAACTAATGATCTATCATTTAAGGTATTTTAATCAGAATGCTATAAAATTTATATTATCTTCATCCCAACACCTCATTTAAATCAATATTCGCTAGGAATAATATTTACTTCAGGTAAATTGTATGTTTTTTTACTAAAACAACATCATTTTTACCGTCTGGTAATTTTTTGGTCTTAAAAATTTTTATACCATTATTGCTACCTTTGTTATACCATTCAACTTATTGGATTATTGTATGTGGAGATGAAAATTTCTCTTCCTTTTGGATTAAATCATCCACCTCTATTTAAAAGGATTTTATATTATTTTTTGGATTAATTTTTCCACACATCTATGAATTATAATGGGATTTTCAAAATGAAATTGAATTTCATTTGACAATTTAAAAGTAATAATTTTTTATTTTTTTCTATGAAATTTATATATAACTATTTTACTTGGTTTTCTATATGAATCTTTATTCAGTGAATTGATAGTTTTAAACATATTTTTTTATCTAAATTATCATATTATTATACAAATTTTTATCTAATAATTACCTCAACTAAAAAATAATTTTACTAAATATTAAAGGATATATTTATTATTTGTAAATATAATTCACTAATGCTTGTATAAATTGATTTTCATGAATATAAATTTTATTTATGATTCCAATAAATATTATAGGTAATTTAAAATTCTACCCTCCAAAATCGATCTCTATATGTCTTATGATCATTTGTTGTCAAATTTTCATGAAACCTATTTATTTCTGATGTTCACGCTACTTCATGATATAATTAAGAAACTTGTTATTGAAAACAAAATTGTACAGATTTTCATTATTTTATAAGTGGTCTTAGAAATACATATCCCTCCAATTCATTGGGTAATGATTTATATCAAATGGTATTACATATATAGTAATAATAACTCAATAGAATCTATAATTAGATATTGTCAAATATTTTTAATGAAAGGGAAATGATCCATATCCAATATGGAACACTGCAAACAATATTTATGGAATGTGGGAGTGAACCAAATCCACTATTGGTATCTATTTATTGTTTTAAGGAATGGTGGGAGAACCCGATGCACTATGGCACTTTTTACACTATGTTCATGGAATTTTGGGTGAACAAGATCTACTATGGGACTCTATGCACTATTTATATAAATTACAGAATGAAGTAAAATTAATATGTGATACTTTTCAATTTGGGGTGATGGTATTATTAGTGATATTTGAGATACAGTTTTTTATAGGATTTTATATTTTTCACAATAATTTTAAAAATTACAATGTTATACCAAATTTATAATTTTTATTTCCCTGGGATATATTAGTTTTCTCTGATTCCACATTCATGTTCTTCATTTTTCATGTCATTCTGAAATCCATCATTCTTTACTCATGATTTTTTATCAATGAATTTATTTGTTATATTTTGTATAGGTTATGTTTATATAAAATTTTTATGATTTCATGTAATATACTTATATTAATCTACTTTATTTACCTCATTTTTTTCTATTTTTTGTTACATAGTGAGCATCTATGCTTACTCTATTATATTTTGTAATTTTCTGGGAATTTATGAATAAAATTATATAAGATGTACATAGAAAGGTTACATTTGAGAATATTAATTAACAAGAGTGATGGGTAATAATTGGAAATCTAATTTTTTATGTATATATTCTCCAAATTTAAGATACCTATAAATTATATATATATAATTACATTGAAATAAAGTGAATATTAATATAAAATGATGTAATTTGTATATATGTTGTGAATTATTCGTCAAAAAAAATTCATGTTTTCTTAAGGAAAAATATTACTTCTATTATTATATTAAAATTTATAATGATAACTATTTTTTTATAGAATGGTGATTTTAATGGAATATATAGTCTTGGTATATTTTGATCAGATAAAGGATTAGATTAACAATTTTAATTTTGAACCCTCCCCATAACATGATATTTTTTATTCAATGAGTGATAAATTTAATTAACATGTTATTCACTCTTACAAGTAAACAAATTTTATTTTAAAAGAATTCACAATTTGAAAAATGAAATATTATTAAAAAATTCACCCCCTCTATTTAAATCATTATTATTCCCATGTGTATCACAAAAATAATATCATATTATATAATATATTTTTAATTGAGATTTAATAATTTAATTAATATGACATATAATATAAAACTATTTCACCACAAACCACATGATATAATTATTTCAAGGATGGTGAATAAATTGAAAAAATATATATACAATGTAAGGTAAATCAGCATGTGTAGTGACATATATAATAAAAAACTATGACTGAATAGTCATAGACTGTTACATCTCATGTTTTTAAAGAAATTCAACACATGAATTATAATCAATGAAAAGACACAATAATAAATGTATAATACAGTACTCAATTCATCCAAATATTTCTATTTTACATCATTATTTAATGTGTAAAATCACATTGTATGGATTTTATACAAATAATGCAATTTATAAGAATAAAAAAATTATTTTTAATTGGAAAATAAATAGTATGTCATAAATACCACGTTCGATTATGATATAAAAACTGAATCTTCAAAAAAAATATAAAATGAAAAATTATATTTGTATAATATTAAGAGTTATTCTTTTATGGAATTAACTATATTCACATGCCTGATTTGGAATAAGAAGAAATAGCCATAGAACACTCTCTTCTAGGGTATATGCAATAGCTAGAATCGAACCAATGATCTAATGGCCATGATTCTCATTATCACCATAGCATGATAGTTACATGAGAGGTAAATTGAGTATGATTATATAACCTATGATAGAGTGTATTGGAAAATGTTCCACATGATTGAAAAATATCCATCTAAATGGTAGTGTCCCCTTTTATTTATTTTTCATGTTTTCTATACTCTAAAAATTTACTCATGTGTTATAACACATGAATATTAATCATTATACGGTTAAACATCAATATCATCAATTAATTATTATAGTTTTTTAAACTTATTAATTTTTATTTAATGGAATAAAATATATGATGATTCAAATATTTATCATTCTAACATTCCATTTCCATTACATATTAGTGGGTATGATATTTAAAGATCATAAAACATGATATAAATATGTGTAACAGCCCAGGTAAATAAAGAATAAGACATATTTCATATTTAATAATATTTTCGAATTAAATATTAATTTTTCTTTAAAGGGTTTGCTATTTTTTATAGAGTACTCGATACACAACAATATGTTTCTTTGAAATCTTACGTTGCACACTAATAATATAATATTATTATTTTAAATGGTAGTTAACAGCTAGTCATTGTATTAGTGGGAATGAATAGAAATAACTAAAATATGACTATACATGTTTTTAAATGTTTTTACATTTATCCAATGAAAGTTAGTGGATTAATATGTGAATGAATATAATTTTAAGCCTAAATACTATAATATTCACTAAAAGGTCGATTTATCACCTTTTAAGGGTGAAACCTTTTTAAATATAGGTTTTTTTCACTTTAATACATTCTATTTGACCAAATAAAATCATTATTTAGAATGGGGACATCAAAATTTACTTTGTATAATTTTTTGGAATTTTTCTGATAATGTTCATTTTTTTATGAATAGTGAAAACATTGTATTTTAATTAAAAACTGCATTTTAATCTAATTTATTTATATGGTTCGATTATATTTTTAATTGGTTATAAAGTTTAATTGTATTATATTTTTACCATTTAGTCCAATTTTGGTCGTTGTAATTAATTTCACTTTGAAATTGGACATAAAAAAGTGTCAATATTTTGATAGTTATTGTTTCTTAAAAACACGCTATTTGTTTTAACAATGAGAAATAATTTTAATTTAATTAATTATACTTCTATGTTTATAATTTGGTAAAATTGAAATCATTTATGAATTCAGAATATCTAATATATCTTAGGCTGATTTTTTTGTAGTTTTCTAAAAACATCTATTTTTGATGAATACTGAAACCACTAAGTAATAGTTAAAAAACTGACTTTTTACATTTAAATGAAATTTTACCACTTCTGTGAATTTAATTTAGAAAATAAAACATAAAATGTTTTTATTAGTATGTAAAATTTTGTTCAATAAGATGAATTTTTTTTTCAATAGTATCTTTTGATTTTTATTTACAGCAGTTAAGGGTAAATAGGGTAATTTAAGGAAAAAAGAATATTATAATAATTAAAAATTACATTAACACTTGTCCTAACCTTATTGGATGAGTAATGGGCGACCATGGGAATTGTTGGGTCGATTTAGGTACCCCATTGAGCCACTTATGAATGATAATGACACTTTATTTTAATTAACATAAAGTAAAGGAAAAATGACATAAACAAATATCTCTTTGTAAATTAATTTTTACATGGTCTTATATAAGTTATATTTTTGTCTATAAATATTCATTGGAATACTAAATGTATTTACTACATCATGGTATTTTTTTATAATTTTTAGACATCGAATAAATTAAATTATTTATGATACAATAATGATGTAGTGTTTACCTCATTTGTAAATTATTTAAATAAATAAGATTATAAATATTAAAATAACATCTAAAACCTGTCCAATTATTATTGGATGAATTTATATCGACCATTAGTCATATAAGATTCTATCTTAATGTGTTTTTGTCCTTCAGAAACTAAATAACATTCTATAATAAAATAATATTTTCACAACTTCCTAAAGAGCCCCTCCCCCCTTTATAAAAATCCATCACTTCTATACAAATAATCACAAATCTAAATCCTTTTGAATCGTCCAAAATCTGCCCAATTAATCTCCCTACATCTCTATCCTCCTTCTAGAAGACTTACATTAGGCAGAATGCACTTCAAGAAACACTTTTCGTTTATACCAAAGGGAATTACCCAAATTAATGGTAACAGTTTCTCTTAACATCTTTTCATTTATTTTACTACTCCAACCCCTAAAATCTTATTATTACTTTATTTTATAACTAAAATAGTATACTAAATATACTAGGATGTTTTCATTATAAGGATATGAACTAAACTTACACACATGTCCATCTAATGGGTGAAGAACATACAGTTTTTGTGGATGGAAAACTAACCTCTCACAAAACGATGATTGTTCGATTTTCTACTACCACCTATTAGGATATCCATTAAGATGACAATATATTTATATATGATATATATTATGTTAATTTTTTCTTTATTATTCTGTATTTTGTCTTTTATATCATACTTTTATGGTTTCCATTATGGGTAAATGTGATAATTTCATTTGAGGAAATGCGGATTACTGCCCCCTCAATGTGATATGACTCATTAATACCATATGTGGGATGTATAAAGGATGGAGTTAATGATATTATTTATGATATTATACTGGAATTATAATATAACTATGAATAATTATGTTTTAATTCCATTAAAATAATAAATAGAAATGAAAGTATCATTCATGCATACGTACGGCTTACCGTCTCCATGAACGGTGCATTTCATTTTTCCCCCCCAAATGATATGTACTATTATAAATATATATATATATATAATGGATATATATTATATATATGATATCTAAATAATGAATATCATTCTGGATATAATGGACTATTGACCACATGGACAACATGTAAATATAATGTGTTCATTTCTTACTCAAGTACCAAATAATGACAAAATGACCATTATTAACTTAATTGATTAAATAATGTTTATAACATGGTAATAAGTGATATAGAAGAAATAATAAACTTTAAAATGGTTATTAATCATGTAGAAATTAACTTTAGTTTTTTTTCAGGAGATTAAAGAACGATCGAGTCAAGTCGGACACGAGGTAATGGACTTCATCTCAATCTCTTTTCATTGAGGAATATTTTGTTCTAATACATGACTTTATTTTTTATGCTGTATAAACACCTTTGAATTCTCATTTCCTTCAAAGGGAATCTTTTTCTATGAGGCCTTTTACTAAATGAAAAAATAATAATGTTTTTTTAACAGAAGCAGTGACAATGACCTTTCTTCCACCGCAAGTATTATTTGATCCTTGGATTCCCTAACAAGACGTAATGTTTTTAAAAGGAAAATAAATACCATATACTATTTTACATATTTCTGGTATTGAAAATGGTTTTGATAATAGTTTTTATATGTTAATATAATGAAATTTTATATTGTTTTTGCAATGGGGAAATGTTATCTTTCCTTTAATCTTATGTTATGTGTTATGATCACGTTATGGTTCTTGGGAATTATTTACATATATGGTTGGTTCCATGATAAACCTTGGGTGGGTGAGCCCGAGATATCTCTCCAATGAATTGGGTAAAATGATGGAGGTAAACATGAATGTTTCTCCTAATAGATTTAGATAATATACTCTGATGCGTATTTCAAAGTAACCGTAATGACCCGTAAATTCAAAGGAATTTTTTTTCTCTTAATTTTCTTTGGAATTTTACAAGAACGCAGTTTCTGACGGCACCTGATTACGAGGCCCGGTGTGCCTGAAATCAATTTCCGAAGTTTGGCTCGGGTACATTCAGTGAACGGACGAGCGGGTTGTTCTAACTTTTGAATCGGTGCTCAGAATCGAATTATGAGGGCACCGATAGAATCGCAGCGCCGGTAATTGCTTAGAAACGCCTCTTCCGGATTTGTGTTTTCTCGGGTGTGGTTTTTAATTTTTGGGCTTAAGGTTAAGAAATAAAATAAATAGTGCGACAAACTTTATTTTATTTCACTTAAGCCGCTTAGAAGCCACTTGAAGCCACTTAAAACAGCATAAGTTGAGTTGTTGCGGATAGGGTGTTATCCAAAAATATCCTACCCTCTTGGTAGGATATTTGTGAGGTGGGACCCGCACGAGCACTACCGTTTTTTTTCCGCTAAGTAACGCACCCGCAAAATCCCGTCATTATAAAAGTCAACTGAGGCGTTTTCTTATTTTCTTAACGCACCAATTAATTGGGCAGTTTATTTCGTTGAATTAATTCTACGAATTAATGGGTCGTTATTTATCTCTTTATTCGTTTCATAACCAGTTTGAAATCCGTTGGCGTAGTAATAAAATAAGGCCAACACACCCTCCTTTTTTTGTAATGTTGTGTTAAACCTTGAATAACCTCTGAGAATTCATCATCCTCCTTCGCGAAGAACGCGAAGAACGCGAAGAATGCGAAGAACGTGAAGAACGCCAGTCTCTGACGAAAAATGCCGAAACCGCGGAAATCGACGAGGCAACGCCATGTGCCGCGACGCCGACGTTTCCTCTTCTGCGACGTTCTTTCCTCCGCAACGAAACCTTCAATCATCTGTTGGAGTTCGACGAACAAGCTCAGAAGTGGAATCGGGTAGCAAGAGACGATGGCTTCGCCTTCCCTTGAGTCGGACGAATGCCGACGTCCCCCTTCGACGTCATCATCCTCGCGATGCCATACCACAAAGAACCTCGAACGACGACGCCTCCTTCCGATCGGCTTATACCCAAGTTAGGGGTTTTATTTGAATGTTCTATACTCCGTAAATGTTTCCGTTCAAGGTGAAGAACCTTGATAATAAGAACAATTTTAATTCATTAAAATTCTTTTTGGTTATGTATTCATGTGTTGAATAAACTTCTCATGTTGTTATAATCTAACGCAGAGGGTGCGGGCCAAACGAACACGGCCGACAACCCTCCGTAGATTGTTTATTGATGTGTGGATTGATGGGTGATGACGAAGCATGCCGTTTGGGCGTTTGAATCCCTTCACAGTGAAGATGGGGTCCCGGGGGGACCATAGGTGAAGACGGAAGGAAGATCGGACCACTGGAGCGCGTCCGGTGGTCCGTGGAAGGCGGCGGTGGCGCCGACGACTGGCGGCGGTGGCGCGCCGCTGGAAAAAGGGGCGGCCGGCGAACAGCCGGCCTCAATCAGCGGCGCAGGGCGGGGGATCCGCGCGCCCCGCCCGCGTGTCGGCTCGGCCACGCTGGCCGAGCCGCGGCCGGCCGGTCGTGCCGGACCGAACCGGACCGCGCTGTGCCAGGCCGGGACGGGCCGGGCCTGGCCCAGCCGGGTCGGACCCGGGTCGGGCCGACCCAGGGGTGTCGGGCCCGGGTCGGCCCGGGCCCAGACCCCCGTTTTCGGGCCACATTCGGTCAAATTCTCATAACTTGAGCTACGGGCCACCAAATGACTCGCCGTAAGCGGAAACACGATCCTTGGATCGAGACGGTCGTTTCGGTATATTGCACTCAAGGTTTCAGATTACTTGGGGTTCGACCGGGTTAGTTCGGATATGAAACCAACCTGGCCCTCGGAGCGGAAACGCTCGTAACTCGAGTTCCAGACGTCTGAATGACGTGACGTCATCTTTTTTGTTTTCCTCTAAGTGAGACAGATATTTTGGCTTACTCCGCTCGAGGTTTGGATGCCTTCAGAGTCTGGTCGGGTTGGTTCGCTCACGAAACCAACCGGGCCCCTGGGACGAAAAAGCCAGTAACTCACAGACCGGGCGTCTGATTGACGCACCGTCTGTCTCGTTGTTTTCCTCTTGTTGAGATGGAACTTTTGGCATCCTCTGCCCGAATTTTGGATGCAGTTGGATAGTGGCCAGGTTGCATCGCACCGAAATCCAACCGGGCCCCTAGAACGGAAAAGCTGATACCTTTCTGACAGAACGTCCGTTTGACGAACCATCAGCGGCGTTGGTGATCTCATTGAGAAACTGTCCCTATGAGTATACCCTATGAGTGTTCGGGGTATAGTTGAGTTACGGCTGGATTGGTTCGCACACGAAACCAACCGGGCCCCTGGGACGAAAAGGCTAATAACTCATAGACCGGGCATCCAATTGACGCGCCGTCTGTTGCGTTGAGACCCCTATGACGAGGTGGTCCTTTGAGATACTTATTTGCGGTACTTTGTGATACTTGGAGTATCGACCAGTAGCTCGTGGAGCGGACCCTCCCAGAGACGAGCGTGCGGAGTACAGAGACCGTTTAGCCGGCTGAGACCTAACGACTGCTTGACCGACTCGACTTGGAGTGAGTCGACTAGCCCAGTGGACGGAGAGCCCGGTATTTGACGAGAGACCCACGGCGGACAGAGTGCCTGGTAGTTGGCCGCAGACCCGCGGTACTCGATAAGAGGAGTACCTCTGTAGGCTATTGGGAGGAGCGCCCGGTATTTGGCGACAGACCCACAGCGGACGGAGCGCCCGGTAGTTGGCCACAGACCCGCGGTACTCGACAGGAGGAGCACCTCAGCAGTCTTAGGTTAGTGAGCAGTACCTCGGAGTCGTGACAGGACCACTGTACACTCCAGAGACGGAGCTCTTCAGCAGTTACGGTTTCGATAATGAAAATCCTGGTTTGAGCTGAGAATTTTTTACCTTTGTGTTTACCTCATGAATGCGATGGGTTACTTGATAACTTAGGTATATTTATGGGCATATACCTGGGTAGTTGTTATCCGTTGATTTCACAATCCTTGTGTTTCCTCATGATTGAGATGGGTTACTTGATAACTTAGATATATGTATGGGCATATATCTAAGTAGAGGTTATTTGTTGAGATCTTCTTGTGGTTATCCTTGTTGGTTTAGTGAGACCTTGAGGGTCTCGGGGTCCCTACTGAGTATCGTTATACTCAGCCCTGCACGGGCTATACCCGCACCTTGTTGTGTTGGTTGCAGACGACGGGCAGTGCTGACGGAGGCTGAGTGTTCGAGGACTGGACGGTACCCAGTGGTGGACTACACGACGAGTCAGTACCCGGAGGTGGACTACACGACGTGACGACTCACAGAGGAGATTGACGGACGAGAGCGTGGTGGAGGCTATCTGTACCTACTCTTCAGGTAGGATCCGTGGTGGACGACCAGGAGCTGCGCTATCTGTACCTACCCTTCAGGTAGGATCCGTGGTGGACGAACAGGAGCTGCGATATCTGTACCTACCCTTCAGGTAGGATCCGTGGTGGACGACCAAGAGCTGCGCTATATGTACCTACCCTTTAGGTAGGATCCGAGGAGGATGACCCAGGAGATGCTTCCTACTTCCAGCTGTTGTCTTTTTGCTGTTGTACCTTGTTCATTTGTAGTCATAATTTCTTTTGGGTTCGTATTCTGGCCCATTTACTTTTCATCATTTCTTTTGTACTTAGTGTTTTCCTTCCGGTTGTACTCTATGGTGATTGTTTTCTTTTATAAAGGCAATGTCTTCCCAGTTATCAGGATTTTACGCCTTTGGTGCTAGTCGCCAGCCCCTGGCCTATAGAAGGCGGGCATGGCGTAGTCACGGCACGGGCCCCGAGGACGGGTCGTGACAAATTGGTATCAGAGGGGTTCGGTTCTACCGCAGAAATTATAACTCTGATGTTTCCTTCTGTGAAGAAATAGTGTTAAGAGTACCGAGTGTGGTTTTCTGTTCAGGGAGTCCAGTGTTGGTGCGGGCGGCCGACGTATCGATACACCAGGACCCTGACAACTGATTTCCGACTTTGTGCACGAAAACACTGATTGCGTATGTGTTTTCCAGAAGATTTATTTAAATGTCAGCTCAAAACAGGTTAGCTCACCAGGTAAAACCTTTGACCATGTCACGTTGATTCTTTCAGGATGCCTCCCCGTGGACGGCCAGCTAGAGCCCCGAGAGTGGTACGTACTGACAGCCCGCCGAGCGACGGGGCCTCAGTACATGGCCCTATCCCAGTTGAGGCACCAGTGGAGGCAACATCGGTACTACTACCCATTGGTCCACCGATTCCACCAACCCTAGCAGCAGAGGATGCACGTCGCTTGAGCGCACTACATGAGTTACAGCACCAGAGGCCACCCAGGTTCCAGGGAGGGACGGACCCGCAGGCGGCTGAGGATTGGCTGGAGGCTGTGGTGAGAGTCTTTAGGCTAGTGGGGATGCCGACAGATTTCATGGTGATCCTAGCTGCCAGCCTTCTTCAGGAAGCAGCAGGCAGATAGTGGAGCCTGATGCTTCGGATGCATGACGAGGTGACACTTCTATGGACAGACATCGAGAGCCTGTTTCGGGCAATGTTTGTACCATCCACCCTTCGTGTGGTGCGTATACAAGAGCTACTTCAGCTGCGGCAGGGCAGCATGTCAGTGGCGCAGTACTCAGCGAGATTCAAAGACCTCTCGCGCTACTCCACTGATATGGTATGAGACCCATTCTTCAGGGCTCGAACCTTCGAGCAGGAGCTCAGGCGTGAGATTAGAGATTCTTTTGTTTCTCACAGCTTTCCGACGCAGACAGGGGTGTTAGAGAGAGCCCTCTTAGTGGAGAGTTTCCTTGCTGAGCAGTCTCCAGCAGCAGGACCCACCACTAACCGACTTGCTGTAGAGTCTTCTACAGCAGCAAGTAGACAGATGACGCAGAGGTCCAAGAGGGCCAGACCTACCGGTGGCCGACTGCACGACTCAGGTTCAGTTGTGCGGGGAAACCAGGGTGGAGTCAGAGCCAGACGTGCCGAGAGTGGACAGTGTTACTCCTGCGGCGGAATTAGTCACATGGCACGTGACTGTCCGACCCGCCATGCAGATGACCAGAAGTTAAATGAAGAACCTCTGAGGCAAAGGCAGAGGTTCGATCAGGGCAGACCGTAGGGGACAGGAGGACATGGGAGAGCTCAGCTTCAGGCAGCTGAGGCCTATGGTTATGGAGCTCCGAGAGTAGGTGGACAGGAGAGGAACTAGTAGATACATCCTTTGTACTTCTAGTTCCATATTGCTTTTGTATTCGTGTCTTTGCA
Source organism: Viscum album (assembly GCA_963277665.1). Lineage (NCBI taxonomy): Eukaryota > Viridiplantae > Streptophyta > Magnoliopsida > Santalales > Viscaceae > Viscum > Viscum album. The sequence continues at coordinate 1,705,322,642 of OY728165.1, read as the reverse complement.
CTATGAGCTGCAATAATAAAAAGACACTTATCTTTGTTTTATTTCCAGTCCTTTTTGTTTGGTTGATACTGAGTGGTCCCGGTTAAACTATTGAATTGACCCTCACCTTCGAGATTTCTACTGGAGGAGACTTAGTGACCTCACACTGATACCGACAGTGTGACTCGACCCTTGGAGGCGAGAGTGACAGTTGGATCTTTTGGTAGTTACGTCGAGACCTTACGACGTCATCCATGACATGAATGCATCATTCATGTCAGGATTGACTGTATTAAGCAACGAATGTGGTTCATCCAGTGGATGAGACCAGATTTCTCTTATAGGAAAAGACGAAATCATAGCAGCCCTTGTGATTATAAAGAAGGTCCAGGTCATCCAAGAGCGGATGAAGACTGCACAGTGCAGTAAGTAACAGGAAACTGGTGCCAGTCTTAGAGACTCGGACGTGTTAAATGTTTCAAGAAGTGGAAGCATTAAGGATAGATGAGTCTGCGAAGCAGCAGACGTGGAGGCATAGCTAGGAGAGTAGTATGAGGTGGTGTACATCTTAACATGCTATAACCACCCGCCTTAGTTATCCCCGCCAGGCTCAGGGAGCTGGAGGGCGGTGGAAGAGTGTGGCTGCTTGTGGTCAAGAAGTGTGACCCAATGGCTCTAGAAATGATTCAAGGGACAGTCTGTGTCCACTACTAGCTGTTGTAGTAACGGAAGTCGATATCAATCATTCCTTGCTTTCACAAATCTTGTTCCAGACCTAGAGTTTCCGGTAAGCTGTGGACTTGACCCTCACGTCTATAGATACCTAGGGAGGAGACTCCATAATCACACTTACGCCGACGGTGTGGTCACATCCTCGAGGCGAGAGTTTCGGTTGGAATCTCTTGGTGGCAGCGTCGAGGCCTTACGACGTTGGTTTGAGTATGGACTGGGCAATCACGGTTCATACACAAATTTACGGTATTAGGAAAAAAGGTTGTAGTTTAACTATGACGTCGGGATGGGTTTTCCTTGGTCGGTGAAAAAGGAAACCCCAGGCAGTGCAGGGTAACTCTTACACAGGAGGGTGCGAACGATCACTCTTGAGTCGGTCAACCTTACCCTCGTAGCAGCAGTCGTTTTGAGTTTCAGTTGTAACAGAAAATGGAGACCTCCAGAGTTTGAGGATGACGACCACATCTTCTTACGGGTCTCACCTCGACGAGGTTTATGGAGATGTGGCCAGGGAGGAAAGATATCTCCGAGGTTCAACGGACCATTCTAGGTCCTCAGCTGGGTAGGCGAGGTGGTTTACCGCTTGACCCATCCACTTCAGTTGCACTAGGTGCACGAGGTTTTCCACGTATCTCAACTGGGGAGATACGTGCTCGACCCTCTGCATATCATCGACCTTGATGAGCTGGATAGTGGCGATGAGGTGACTTCTACGGAGGTTCTTGTGGGGATCAAGGATCGATAGGAGCGGATCCTAGGAGGACGGTCGATTCCTCTTGTGCACTTTCTTTGGCAGCACGGGAACCTCCAAGTTAGAACATCAGAGCGGAAGGCTCAAATGCGTGCTCAGTACCTCCTTTGTTTCCCTATGTTTGTGGTGAAGCTTTATGGGGATGTAAAGCCCTGTGGTGTGAGTAATGTAAAGACCCTTAAATTCCTAGAAAATTTTTTTTCTCTTAATTTAATTTGGAATTTTACAAGAACACAGTTTCTGACGGCGCCTGATTCCGAGGCCCGGTGTGCCCGGAATCAATTTCCGAAGTTTGGCTCGGGTACATTCAGTGAACGGACGAGCGGGTTTTTCTAAATTTTGAATCGGTGCACTGAATCGAATTCTGAGGGAACCGATGGAATCGCAGCGCCGGTAATTTCTTAGAAACACCTCTTCCAGAGTTGCATTTGCTCGGGCGTGGTTTTTAATTTTTGGGCTTAAGGTTAAGAAATAAAATAAACAGTGTGAGAAACTGTATTTTATTTCACTTAAGCCGCTTGAAATCGACTTGAAGCCACTTAAAGTAGCTTAAGCTGAGTTGTTGCGGATAGGGTGCTATCCAAAAATATCCTACCCTCTTGGTAGGATATTTGTGAGGTGGGACCCGCACAAGCCCCACCGTTTTTTTCTGCTAAGTAACGCACCCGCGAAAAACCGTCATTATGAAGGTCAACTGACGCGTTTTCTTATTTTCTTAACGCACAAATTAATTGGGCGGTTTATTTCGTTGTATTATTTCTATGAATTAATGGGTCGTTATTTATCTCTTTATTCATTTCTTAACCGGTTTGAAATCTGTTTGCGTAGTAATAAAATAAGGCCAACACACCCTCCTTTTTTTGTAATGTTGTGTTAAACCTTGAAGAACCTCTGAGAATTCTTCATCCTCCTTCGCGAAAAACGCAAAGAACGCGAAGAACGCCGGCCTCCGATGAAGAACGCTGAAACCGCAGAAATCAACGATGCAATGCCGTGTGCCGCGACGCTGACGTTTCCTCTTCTGCGACATTCCTTCCTCCGCAACGAAACCTTCAATCATCTGTTGGAGTTCGACGAACAAGCTCGGAAGTGGAATCGGGTAGCAAGCGACGACAGCTCCGCCTTCCGTCAAGTCGGACGAACGCCGACGTCCCCCTTCTGCGTCGTCATCCTCACGACGCCATACCGCGACGAACCTCAAACGACGACGCCTCCTTCCGATCGGCTTATACCCAAGGTAGGGGTTTTATTTGAATGTTCTATACTCCGTAAATGTTTCCATTCAAGGTGAAGAACCCAGATAATAAGAACAATTTTAATTCATTAAATTTGTTTTTGGTTATGTATTCATGTGTTGAATAAACTTCTCCCGTTGTTATAGTCTAACGCGGAGGGTGCAGGCCAAACGAACATGGCCCGACAACCCTCCGCAGATTGTTTATTGATGTGTGGATTGACGGGCGATGACGAAGCAGGCCGTTTGGGCGTTTGAATCCTTTCTCAGTGAAGATGGGGTCCCGGAGGGACCATAGGCGAAGACGGCAGGAAGAACGGACCACCGGAGCGCGTCTGGTGGTCCGCGGAAGGCGGCGGCAGCGCGCCGCCAGCAAAAGGGGCGGCCGGCGAACCGCCGACCTCAATCAGCGGCGAAGGGCAGGGGATCCGCGTGTCCCGCCCGCGTGTCGGCTCGGCCACGCTGGTCGAGCCGCGGCCGGCCGGTCGGGACGGACCGAACTGGACCGCGCCGGATCGGGCCGGGCCGGGCCCAGCCGGATCGGACCCGGGTCGGGCCGACCCAGAGGGGGGGGGGACGGACCCGGGTCGGCCCGGGCCCAGACCCCCGTTTTCGGGCCACTTTCGGTCAAATTCCCGTAACATGAGCTACGAGCCTCCAAACGACTCGCCGTCAGCGGCAACGCGATCCTTGGATCGAGACGGTTGTTTCGGTATATATCACTCAAGGTTTCGGATTACATGGGGTTCGGCCGGGTTGGTTCGGATACGAAACCAACCGGGCCCTCGGAGCAGAAACGCTCGTAACTCGAGTTCTGAATGTCCGAATGACGTGCCGTCGACTTTTTTGTTTTCCTCTAAGTGAGGCGGATCTTTTGGATTACTCCTCTTGCGGTTTGGATGTCGTCGGAGTGCGGTCTGGTTGGTTCGCTCACGAAACCAACCGGGCCCCTAGGACGAAAAAGCCAATAACTCACAGACCAGGCGTCCGATTGACGCACTGTCTGTCTCGTTGTTTTCCTCTTGTATGACGGAACTTTTGGCATCCTCCGCCCGAGTTTTGGATGCAGTTGGATAGTGGCCGGGTTGTATCGCACCGAAATCCAACCGGGCCCCTGGAACGGAAAAGCTGATACCTTTTTGAAAGAACGTCCGTTTCACGAACCGTCATCGGCGTTGTTGATCTCGTTGAGAAACGGTCCCTATGAGTATACCCTATGAGTGTTCGGGGTATAGTTGAGTTATGGCCGGATTGGTTCGCACACGAAACCAACCGGGCCCCTGGGACGAAAAGGATAATAACTCACAGACCGGGCGTCCGATTGACGTGCCGTCTGTTGCGTTGAGACCTCTATGATGAGGTGGTCATTTGAGATACTTATTTGCGGGACTTTCTGATACTTGGAGTATCGACCAGTAGCTCGTGGAGCGGACCCTCCCGGAGACGAGCGTGCGGAGTACAGAGACCGTGTAGCCAGTTGAGACCTGATGACTGCTTGACCGACTCGACTTGGAGTGAGTCGACTAGCCCAGTGGATGGAGCACCCGGTATTTGGCGACAGACCCACGGCGGACGGAGCGCTCGATAGTTGGCCGCAGACCCGCTATACTCGACAGGAGGAGTACCTCTGTAGGCTATTGGGGGGAGCGCCCGGTATTTGGTGACAGACCCACAACGGACGGAGTGCCCGGTAGTTGGCCGCAGACCCGCGGTACTCGACCGGAGGAGCACCTCAGCAGTCTTAGGTTAGTGAGCAGTATCTCGGAGTCGTGACAGGACCACTGTACACTCCAGAGACGGAGCTCTTCAGCAGTTACGGTTTCGATAATGAAAATCCTGGTTTGAGCTGAGACTTTTTGACCTTTGTGTTTACCTAATGATTGAGATGGGTTACATGACAACTTAGGTATATGTATGGGCATATACCTGGGTAGTTGTTATCCGTTTATTTCACACTCCTTGTGTTTCCTCATGATTGAGATGGGTTATTTGATAACTTAGGTATATGTATGGGAATATATCTAAGTAGAGGTTATCTATTTAGATCTTCTTGTGGTTATCCTTGTTGGTTTAGTGAGACCTTGAGGGTCTCGGGGTCCCTACTGAGTAGCGTTATACTCAGCCCTGCACGGTCTATGCCCGCACCTCGTTGTGTTGGTTGCAGACGACGGGCAGTGCTGCAGAGGCCGAGTGTTCGAGGACTGGACGGTACCCGGAGGTGGAATACACGACGAGTCAGTACCCGGAGGTGGACTACACGACGTGACGACTCACAGAGAAGGTTGACGGACGAGAGCGTAGAGGAGGCTATCTGTACCTACCTTTCAGGTAGGATCCGTTGTGGACGACCAGGAGTTGCGCTATCTGTACCTACCCTTCAGGTAGGATCCGTGGTGGACGACCAGGAGCTGCACTATCTGTACCTACCCTTCAGGTAGGATCCATGGTGGATGACCAGGAGCTGTGATATCTATACCTACCCTTTAGGTAGGATCCGAGGAGGACGACCCAGGAGCTGCTTCCTACTTCCAGCTATTGTGTTTTTGCTGTTCTACCTTGTTCAGTTGTAGTCGTACTTTCTTTTGGGTTTGTATTCTGGCCCATTTACTTTTCATCATTTCTTTTGTACTTAGTGTTTTTCTTCCGCTTGTACACTATGGTGCTTGTTTTCTTTTATAAAGGAAATGCCTTCCCGGTTATTGGTATTTTACGCCTTTGGTGCTAGTCACCAGACCCTGGCCTATGGAAGATGGGCTTGGGGTAGTCACGGCACGGGCCCCGAGGACGGGTCGTGACAGTAACTCCCTATGTAGCGGTGATAACAACAATGTAAGCATGTTTTGGATGACACAAATTAACTTTATGATTTATGATTTCTATGTGTTATTCATAAATATTATGATTTCATGAGGTAGGTAAAAGAGTTTATGTTTTGTATGTATTTATGAACTAATGTTTTCTTTCATTGTTTTATAACCCTTACTGAGCTTTTTATGCTCTTCCCAAGTTTATAAATGTTTTCACAGTACTTAAAAATGAATTTGGTCAAGGATGGGATGAAGGAAAAGTCATGCTGTCTAAAACATGGAACTATACATGACTCTATTTTTTCAAGAGTTTTTATTTTATGAAATAAATGGAATCTAATTAGAAGTGTTTAGTTTGGAATCATTTGAGATGTAATAGTTATGTCCTAATTCTCTAAAACTCTAAACCGGACAAGATCCTCAATGTAAATTAATTCGTTTAATTCAATATTATGTAAGGTTTAAGGACAAGTCCTTATAGTTGGTCTCAAAGGTCAGTTTAGATAAATTTATGAGATAGGGTATTGTTAAATTAATATCCATAAAGTAATTTATGCTAATATTGAAATCATAGAGCATTTATAGATTACCATGTTGCTTCGCCTAAGATACATAAGTGTTCAGAATGGTTTTCCGTAGAGGAAACATGGAAGCTATGTTGGGAAAACATTAGGAGGAAGATAACCTTCCAAATAATGAACCTAAGACAGTTGGAATCAGAACTGAATAGTTTGTTTCAGTGATGGAATAGTTTTCTTAGGCTATAAAGGGTGGTGGTATCCATGCATGAGATCATCCAGATCAACCATAGAGGAACATGTCAGTATTAGATCATTTCATGAGGAAACATTCCCCATCATTTAGAGGATCATCTGACCTTGTGATAGTATAAGGGTGGACTAAAGCACTGGAGAAATTTTTTTGATGTCATGGGGTGTTCAGAACATCAAAAGGTTTGTCTTTCTCTTTACCGTTTTGATGGTAAAGCTTATCTGTGGTGTTCTATGGTGAAAAATATTAAGAATAATGAGGTGATTGATGATCTTGATTGGGATGAATTCAAAGGTATGTTGATTGAAAAATATTTTTCTAAGGTAGTTCGTCTTATAATGGAAAAACAATTCTTGGAATTCAGGTAGTAGGATGACTCAGTGTTAGTTTATGAAGAAAAATTCACTCTACTGGAAAGGTATGGTCTAAATTTCATATGATATCTTAATAGTAAAATCAACCATTTTTACATAGGATTAAAGCCAAATTATCAAAGGGAATTAGCTTCTTGTGAGTTCAAATGTTATGAAAAACTTGTTCATTGTGTAGAGAATGTAGAAATGGAGTTTGCTGGTGATTATGTGTTCTTTGAAAAACAATAGAATATGATGTCTAGGTGGGAGAAAAAAGGGAATAACTCTTCCAAAAAATTTTATGGTAAGAAACTTAAGTTTACAGTTTGTGAAAATTGTTGTAAAAAGCATACCGGGGAATGTCTTTTGAATTCTGGTAAGTGCTACTGATGTGGTAAAATGACACATAAGGCCCGTAATTTCACTGAAAAAGATCAGAGTAATGGTAAGAAAAAATCTAATTTACAGTCAGTAAAATGTTTTAAGTGCAATGAAATGTGTCATTATGAAAATGAGTGTCCAAAAAAGAACTCAATTGAGGGAAACCATCCAAACTAAAAGCAGAAAGGGGTGGTGAAATCCTTTGCAACGACTTCCGTAGATGTTGGGCCATCAAATGAACTAGTATTAGGTACACTATTTGTTTGTTTAGATTATGCCAATATGTTGTTTGATTTAGGGTCTACATAATTTTTCATTTCTGAGAAGTTTATAGTAAATTGGGAATTCCATCTCAATATATGGAAACATAACATATGATAAAAACACCTAGAGGAAATTTTGAGAGAAATAAAACATAAGAACCTTCTTATCCTTGTGTGGTGAAAGAATATTCCTGCAAACATTATTGTTTTGCCTCTAGTAAATTTTGATGTTATTTTTGGTATAGATTGGCTTTCTGTTTATCATGCTAAGATTCACTTCAGAGATAGAGAGGTTTCTTTTTATAATGATTTTTAGTTTGTATAAAAGAATGAACCCTTACTTCTGATAACATATAAGGAATCTGATAAACTAGTAAAAGATAGAAATGATTGATACCTTGCACATATTGTTGAAAACAAAAAAAAACTATTCAGATTAATGATGTGCCAGTGATAAATGAGTACCTTGATGTTTTGAAAATGAGTTGTCTGGTATTATACCTACTCAAGAAGTTGAATTTACTGGTTAATTAGTTTTTGATGCTAAGCCAATTTCAAAACCCCCTTATCGAATGGCTCCAATTAAACTTTTAGTGTTAAAGAAGAAATTTCACGAGTTATTATATAATGGTTTCATTCGACCTAGCACATCACCATGGGGTGCTCCTATCTTGTTTATTAAATATAAATAAGGTTCAATGAGAATTTTCTTTAATTATAGAGCATTGAATAACATCACTATTAAGAACAAGTATCATTTTCCTCATATCGACGATTTGTTTGATCAAGCTCTAGAAGCTTAGTATTTTTCAAAGATTGACTTGGGATCTGGTTACCATCAGTTGAAAGTTATTGAATCAGACATTCCGAAGACTGAATTTCATATTAGATATGAACATTATGAATTTGAAGTTATTCTTTTTGTTTTAACCAATGCACCAGTTGTATTCATGGATCTTATGAATAGAATTTTCCGTAAGTTCTTCGATAAGTTTTTGGTTGTGTTCGCTAATGATATTTTGGTTTATTCCAAAAGTAAAGAGGAACATGAATGTCATTTAAGGGTTGTCTTAGAAACCTTAAAAGAAAAGAATCTATTTGGGAAATTTAGCATGTGTGAGTTTTTGTTAAAAAAAATTTATTCCTTGGTCACATTGTTTCAAAAAATGGATTAACTGTTGATCATGCTAAAACAATGGTTGTTGAAGAATGGCAAATTCCCACAAATATAACCAAGATCCGTAGTTTTCTTGGTTTGATAGGTTATTACTGGAGGAATGTTGAAAATTTTGCACGGTTATCCAGTCCAATGACTATGTTAACTCGAAAAGGTGTTATATGTATCTGGACAAAAGAATGTGATGATTGTTTTTAGTAATTGAAAAGAAGATAGGTGAGTGCTCTAGTTTTGGTACTACCATCCAGAAATGGAAAGTTTGTTATCGACAGTGATACTTCACTGAAAGGACTTGGTTATGTCCTAATGCAGAATGATCAAGTAATTGATTCTGCTTCAATTCAGTTGAAACCATATGAGTTAAATAACCCTACACATGATATGGAATTAGCTACTGTGGTTTTTGCTTTCAAAAATTGGAGGCATCATTTTTATGGAGTAAAATTTGAAATATATTCTGATCACAAAAGTATAAAGTATATATTCATCGAAAAATAATTGAACAGGAGATAGTGGAGATGGCGGGAATTAATCAAGGATTATGATTGCACGATCCATTACCATCCGGGAAAATCAAATAAAGTGCTTTTTGATTTGAGTTGAAAATGTAATACTTTATTAACCATGTTTCATTTAGAACAAAATACTTTGGTTTTTGATTTGATAAACTCTGTCATAAAAGTTTTTGATGAAGAAAATTATTCTGTTTTGAATCGGGTGTCAGTGAGATAATCTATATCAGGCAGAATTAAGCAAGAAAAGAAGGAGGACAGTGAGTTACAAAGAAATGTAGAGTTGGTTCAGAAGGGTATGTTTCCTGAATTTAGCATTGATAATTATTATCTTTTGAGATTTTGAAAGAGATTATGTGTGCATTGTGATTCACAGTTGAATAATGAGTTGTTATGTGAAGATCATAAGTCCCCATTTTGAGTTCATCCTGGTAGTACTAATATGTACAGAGATCTTCAAGATTATTACTGGTCGGATAGATTCAAAAGAGATATTGAAAATTTTACTATGAAGTGTTTTACTTGTCAGTAGGTTAAAGAAGAGCGACATTTACCAAAAGGGATACTTTAGTCCTTACATATGCCAGAGCAGAAATGTGAAAATATATCCATGGACTTCATTGTGGGATTACCAAAGACATCTCGAGGTAATAATACAGTCTGGGTTATTGTTGATCAGTTGACTAAATCTGCTCATTTCCTTCCTATTCTAGATACTTTATATCTAGGTCAACTTTCTTGGTTGTATGTTAAAGAGATAGTCATGTTTCATGGAGTTCCCCTCTCCATTGTATCTGATAGTGATTCCAGGTTTACTTATAACTTTTGGAAAGGTGTTTAGAAGTCATTAGGTACTGAATTAAATTTTATTATATCTTTTCATCCTCAATCAGATGGGAAATCAGAATGAACAATTCAGTGCTTGGAGGATATGCTATGTGCTTGTTCACTGGATTACTTTGGAAGTTGGGACCAACATCTTTCATTGGTTAAATTTTCATACAATAACAATTTTCATTCCAGTACACATATGGCTCCATTTTAGGCATTATATGGAAAGCATTGTCGAAGTCCAGTTTTTTGGGATGAAATAGCTGAAAGGAATTTGATGGGACCATAATTGGTATAAGAGATGGCAGATAAATTTTTGTTGATTCAGAAGCACATTATAACAACTCAGAGTGGGAAGAGAATTTATGCGGATAGCCGGAGGAAGGATCATTCTTCTGAGGTAAGTGATCATGTCTTTCTCGAAGTCTTTCCATGGAAAAGTGTGATGCATTTTGGTAAGAAGGGGAAGTTGAGTCCGAGGTTCATTGGACCGTATGAAATTTAGGAGAAAGTTGGATTAGTTGTGTATAGAGTGTCTTTACCTCTCTGTTTATCCCAGGTACACAATGTTTTTCATGTTTCGATGTTGAGAAAGTATATGCTAGATCCATCTTATATTTTGAGCCCAGAGGTAGTTTAGTTGGAAGATAATTTCTCATATGAGGAAAAACCATTACAAATTCTTGACCAAAGAGAGAATGTGTTTCGAAATAAGGTAATTCACTAGGTAATGGTTTTTTGGAAAACTATATGGTTGAAGAGGCAACGTGGAAATCTGAAAATTCTATGAGGGATAAATACCCCAACTTATTTTGATAAGTAAAATTGTGAGGATAAAATTTCCAAAAGGGGATAAGCATGTAACATCCCAGGTAAATAAAGAATAAGACATTTTTCATATTTATTAATATTTTTGAATTAAATATTAATTTTACTTTAAAGGGGTTGCTATTTTCGATAGCGTATCTGATACACAACAACGGGTTTCTTTGAAATCTTATGTTGCATAGTAATAATATAATAATATTATTTTAAATGGTAGTTAAACTATTAGTCTTTGTATTGGAATGAATGAATATTAATAACTACAATATGGTTATACATGTTTTTTAAATGTTTTTACATTTATCTATTAAAAATTAGAGTCTTGAAATATGAATGAATCTAATTTAAAGCATAGATACTCTAATATTCACTAAAAGGTCAATTTATCACCTTTTAAAGGATAAACCACTATAAATATAGTTTTTGTCACATTAATATATTATATTTGACCAAATATTATCTTTCTTTAGAATGTGGACATCAAAATTTACTTTGTGTAATTTTTTTGTTTTTTTCAGATAAAGTTCATTTTTTAATGAATAGTGAAATATATTGTATTTTAATTCAAAACTATGTTTTAATATAATTTATTTATATGGATAGATTAACTTTTTAATTGGTTTTAAAGTGTAATAATATTATATTTTTACCATTTAATCTAATGTTGGTCATTTGAATTAATTTCACTTTGAAATTGGACATAAACAAGTGTCAATCTTTTTATAGTTATTATTTCATAAAAACACGCTATTGGTTTTGACAAAGGGAAATAATTTTAAATTAATTAATATAAATTATTTGTTTATATTTTGTTAAAATATACAATATTTTTGAATTTGGAATATCAAATATATCTTAGGCTGTATTTTTGGTAGTTTCTAGAAAAATTTCAATTTTTGATTAATAGTGAAATCAGTAAGTAGAAGTTAAAAACAAACTTTTTCATTTAAATGAAATTTTACCACTTATGTGAATTTAATTTCAAATATCCTACATAAATGGTTGTTATTAGTAAGTAAAATGTGGTTCAATAAGATGAAAATAATTTTTGGTGAATAATAAGTTTTGACTTTTATTTACAGCGGTTAAAGGTAAATAAGGTAATTCAAGGTAAAAAGAATATTACAATAATTCAAAATTACCTTAACACTTTTCCTAACATTATTGGATGAGTAATGGATGACCGTGGTGGTATTTTTGTGGATTTTGGTACCCCATGGAGCCACTTATGAATGATAATGACACTCAATTTTAATTAACTAAAAGAAAAGGCAAAAATGGAATAATCAAATATCTCTTGGTAAATTATTTTTTACATGGTGTTATATAAGTTATATTTTCGACTATAAATATTAATTGGAAAGATAAAAATATTTCCTAGATCATGGTATAATTTTTTTAATTTTTAGACATCGAATAAATTAAATTAGTTATGAAAAAATAATGATGCAATGTTTTCCTCATTAGTAAATTATTTAAATAAATAAGATTTTAAACATTAAAATAATATCCAAAACCTGTCCAATTGTTATTGGATGAATTTATTTATACCATGAGTCATCTTATATTCTAACTTAAATAGTTTTTTACCTTTAGAAACCAAATATCATTTTATAATAAAATAATATTATCACACTTTCCTAAAGAGCCCCTCCTCTCCCTTATAAAAAGACATCACTTATAACCAATTCCTCGAACCTCTCAAGCCTTTTGGATCATCCAAAATCTGAACAATTAAGACCCCTAACATAAATCTCCTTTTACTAGAAGTCTTAAAATATGCAAAAGGTACTTCAAGAAACCCTTTTGGTTCATACCAAAGGGAGGTACCCAAATTAACGGTAACAGTTTCTCTTAACTTCTTTTCTTTTATTTTACATCTCCAACCCATAAACATTTTTATTACTTTATTTTATAAAAAAAACAGTATAATAAATATACTAGGATTTTTTAGTATAAGGATTCGAACTACACTTACACACACCTCCATCTAATTTGTGAAGAAGATACAATTTCTGTGGAAGGAAAACTAACGCCTCAGGAAACAATGATTGTTCGATTATCTCCTATCGCATATCAGGGTGGCCATTAAGATGACACTATATTTATGTATGATATATATTTTTTTTATGTTTTCATTATGCTTCCATATTTTTTCTCATATATAATACCATTATGGTATCCATTAAGGTTTAACATGATAACTTCATTTGAGGAAGTGCGGACTACTGCCCCCTCGAAGTGATATGACTCATTAATGCCATATGTGGGAAAAATAAAGGATGGAGTTAATGATATTATATATGATATTATAAATAAACTATAATATATATATGTATCATTATGTTTTAATTCCATTAAAATATGAAATATAAATGAAAGTAGCATTCATGCGTACGTACGACTTACCGTCTCCATGAACGGTGCATTTTATTTATTACCTCTAAATGATATGTACTACTATATATATATATATATATACTTAATATATATTATATATAAATAGTGAATATCATTCTAGATATAATTGACTATGGGCCACATGGAAAACTTGTAAATATAAGGTGTTCATTTTTGACTCAAGTACCAAATATCCACAAAACGGCTGTTATTAATTTAAATGATTACATAATGTTTATAGCATGGTAATAAGTGATATAAAAGTAATAATAAACTTGGAAAAGGTTCTTAAGCTACTATAAATTATCATTACTTTATTATTTAGGAGATTAAATAACAATCGAGTAAAGTCGGGCATGAGGTAAGGGAATTCGTCTCAATCTCCTTTCATTGAGACATATTTTGTTCTAATACACGACTTTATTTTATACATTGTACAATCACCTTTGAATTTTCATTTCATTAAAAAGGGAATATTTTTCTATGAATCATTTTACAAAATGACAGAAAATGAATGTTTCTTTTTAACGTAAGCAGTGACAATGAGCTTTCCGTCGCCGTGAGTTTTATTTGATCTCTGGCTTCCCTAACAAGCTGTAATGTTTTTAAAAGGAAAATAAATACCATATACTATTTTACAAATTTTTTGTTTTGAAAATGATTTTGATAATGATTTTGATATGTTAATATGTTGAAATGTTATATTTTTATTGTAATTTTGAAATTCTATCTTTCATTTATGCTTTTGTTATTTGTTATGATCATGTTATTGTTTTTGGGAATTATTTACATTTACGAGTGGTTATGTAATAAACCTTGGGTTGGTGAGCCTAAGATATCTCTCCAATGCATTGGGTAATGTGACGGACATAAACATGAATGTTTCTCCTAATAGATTTTAGGAATATATTATTATGGGTATTCCAAAGTAACTCCCTATGTAGCTGTGATGGCTAAAATTTAAGTATGTTATGTATTCCACAAGTTACCTTTATAATTTATGATTTCTATGTGTTATACATAAATCTTATGATTTCATGAGGTAAGTAAAATATTTTATGTTTTGTATGATTTTATGAACTAATGTTTTCTTTCTTTATTTTATAACCCTTACTGATCTTTTTATGCTTATCCCATGTTTTGAAATGTTTTCACAGGACTTAAAGATTAATAGGTTCAAGGATGAGATAAAGGAAAAATCATGCTGTCTAAAACATAGAAATAGACATGACTCCCTTTTTTCAAGAGTTTTTATTTTATTAAAAAATGGAAACTAAGTAGAAGTTTCTACTTTTTAATCTTTTGAGATGTAAAAGTTATGTCCTAATTCTCTAAAACTCTAAAACTAAAAAGATCCTCAATGTGAATTAATTCGTTTAATTCAATATTATGTAATGTTTAAGGCCAGGTTATTATAATATATATGGAATAAGACATTGAATATTATCATATAAAATATCATCACATCATTCATTTTGGTATAGAAAAATATATTTTAAATACATATTAGAATATATGTAATATCTCAAATAATAATGTACAAAAATAGTTTACATTAAATATAAAAAATTCATTAAATATTAGGTGTGTCTTCATATAGATAGATAATATATATTGAGATGTTATAACATATAGAAAAAATTATATACAAAAAAATATTCCAAAGTCCGATATCGAACCCATCTAACATCTTTAACAATGCACCGATAGTTCATCCTTTTGATGAAGCATGGTCGTTTCCTTTATCTAGTGTGTGAAATAAAAACATTTCTCATGTATGAGGTCACCAAATTAGAGAGTGAGTAATAAAAAGTTCAAAAACACCAATAATGTCCTAACAATTTATATTATATTCATGTACATGATAATATGGAATGATAAAAAACCTAATTGATAAGAAATATGTCACACATTTGTGTGCCTAAAACAAACCATGAGGAAACATAAAAATTTCAACTAATTCAACAATTGTAAAATGTACCCATTATATGAAGGCACCCCATGGATGAATAATACATTAATCATCATTTTAAAATCAATGAAAATTATATTTCTTTACCTAAAGTACTAGTTGAATGATGCTTCACTGTACCAACACCAATGGCGATGTATTCATCACATGGATGAGGTGTTACCAATAACAAGTTTATTATACACAACTGAATCTAATAATAATTGTATGATATAGTATAAAAAAGTATCCATATGTGGTAAATTCCCCACAAGGCCTCTCTCATAGTAATATGAAGTACTATCCATATCACTTGTGATGGAGAAGGTACAACACCATGAAATGATTCCATGAGGATAATGAACCATAGAGATAATGTCACTAGTTGGATGATAGACCGCTAATATTATTCTCCTTGTAGATGATTCAACTCTTGTATCACAATATATGTGGTTTAATGACTAATTGAATCAATCTTTAAATGGGTATTATACTATAGATAATAGTCACTAGTTGGAATGTGCACTCTAATGATTTATTTTACCAGTGAAAATTGATTGTCCAATACAAGATTATTGTTTGATAATAACATTCTATTATATCATATCAATGCACAGTAGGTTCCACCATTTTAATGATAACCTAGATAATATTGCACCACCTAACCTTATAGAAAGGATGTTGTTACAAACCAATGCAATGGTAGATGACATACCACATCTAATCAACTCTAGGTACACAATCAGCCACTATATCAAATGAACCCATAAATTTTTGCAATGTATCATTGAAAATTATAATAAAATATTTAAAACAATCAATCACATGATATATTATTCTCCTAAAAATCATTCTGACAACATGTATCATATGTAATCATAATTATATATTTCTTTCCTTAATTTTTTGAAACTCCCCAACATGGAATGAATATGTTCCTTACACTAATACCATATGAGTGATTCATAGTCCAAAATATCAATTTCATGACTAAATTACACTTCCAAAAATAATATTAATATTATAAATCATTAAAACTGACCAAAATTGTAAACACACACCTTCTCCAAGAAGTTATGTCCTCTCTAAGATCCATATATATTTTTGGAATTAAGATAACTAAATTAAATTAATTTAATGGAATAAAAATTTAGTATTTCATTCATTACATAAGTGTCCTTCCATCCCTGTAAAATTTTATAGAAATAATAAAAACAACTTAACTGGTAATAATATTTTACTAATCCTCATTAATACTTAGATGATATTTCCCCAAAAAAGAAAAATATAGAAACCTATATTGAATTCATCTAAAAATATCATTTAACACTATAAAATTTCATGATAAAGTTAGATTAGATTTAAGAGGTGGGCCATTCTCACCCATAAAAACCTAACATTATAAACAATACACAAATATTATCTGGAAAAAATGTTACAATAAAATTCATGTAAGAAAGTGATAAGGATGAGTGGTAAGTTGCTTTAAAATTGTGAGACACATATGAGATGAATTAACATCTAGTAATGATTATCTTTTATAGAAAACATTAAATTTTTGATCGAGCATACACTGGACAACCACCTAGTACCAATCGAGCACCGTGTACCCACAATAGTAAGATCGAGCTAATGGAATCTCATATATTACTATATATACGACTTCCTCAACCATTGGGAACCTGATACATATAGACCAGGTACCTAGTACTAGTGCACATGGCACTAGGTGGAATTTCTCAATAAAACAATAGCATGGAAACCCACATATTTAAATGAATTGGGCCCCATTCCCCAAATAATTCCTAAAAAAACTCATAATCAATTGATATAATACTGTTTTAGTAAAATATATATTGAAAAATACCTGTTTCATATCTGATTTCTTGGAAAAAACTCACTGTTTATTATCATTAAAACTAGTAACATCACTGAGAAGGCCAAATCCTGGTCAGTGAAATTTTTAGCCACTATAAACAGATATAAGAGTATTATTACCATTTCTACTATTGGATATGATTATCCTTTCATTTTAGTCATACTATATGTAATCACATATTACATAGATACTTTGAATTCTAATCAAATATCTAAATTTTACTCGACATAAATGATGCAACCATTTCTATCTTGACAACATCGCCCATAATGTTGTCTGATGATGTCAAGAATGTATATTCGTAGAAGTGATTTTTGAATGAGGGAAATAATAACACTATATATAGATATATGGAATATATTAAAAACATGGACGAGTATAAAACTCTTAACAACCTCAAGAATCCCCATGAACCTCAATGCTAACATCCCCATACTCTCAATACGGATTTACCAAAATATTGGTGAAAGTCAAAGAATTAAATTGTCTTCCCAGACTTCCTATAGATATATGTATAATTGATATTTATTGTATTGTTAGAGAAATAAATATAATGATTAAAAAAATTCATACATAATCATAAAAACGACCCAAGATATACATTCATGGAATACATGAACTAGCATAATAAAAATTTATAAAATTATAAAAAGGAATAACATATAGTATAGTGTAATAACTCATCATAAACAATATAAAAAAGCTATAAATATTCCTGATAATTCACACTTCAAGGGAAGAAAATAGTCTTCCCACCAATGTAGGTATCCGTAGTTTAGATAAGAATAATTTATCATTATTCATGGAATGCTATTTCCTTTAGTTAAATTAATAAATAAAAATAGAGATTAGTTTTTACAATTATTCATAAGAATTGATATATTATCCCAAACCATCTACTATTGAATGGACTTGGTTTCATGAAATAATTATGGACATGTCTCAATTTTTGATCACATTATCAACTATCATTAAACATGAATAAATGTGAAGAAAATTTAATTCATCATAGGAATAAATAAAAAACTCACTTTTAACATCTTATTTATCATATACTAATATAACTAAAATAATGAAACAACAATACAAATAATAACATATAAAATTTGAATGAATTTCTTTAATTTTACAAAAAGACATTGAATATGATTTATAAAATTGAATGTATAATGTAATATCATTATATAATTCTTCAGTCACCAAATTAGAGGTTAAAAGCATCTAAGGACTCATGAAGGTTGTGTAAGGTAATCATATTACATTTCTTCCCTTATCAAACAACATTATGTACAATACTACTAAAGAGGTAGTTCCATGTGCATGAATAATAATGTTATTTCATAAAATTCCATTAAATTTCATAAATTGTAAGACACAATTGACCCTATCTATAAAGTCATCAACTGACTTCCTTCAGCTTCTAGACTCACTGTCTCTTGACATCACACATGTTTATCGTGAATCTAATCAAGTGGCCGATGCTCTAGTGAAAATGGAAATTCTTGAAGTCACCTCTTATTGGACCTTTCTGTCACCTGAATACTGTGCTAGTCTTGTTCATGCTGATTATTGTAGTGAGGTTTACAATAATCTTTATAGAGAGACTACTTGATGTCTCATCATTTACTTTATAATTTTTATTTTATTTTCCTAATAGCATTCTTTCCTGACTCCTACATTTCTTGATATTTTTATATAGTTATTGTGATCTAATATTTCATCCATAAAAAAATAATATAACCATTATACATAACAAATATGGGTTTACGGAATATATCACTTGAAAACAACTAATTTAACTAGATCTCATGAGATATTACTCCATTAATTCATATATAATATCATTAAAAATCATTTTAAAATCATATCAAAAAACGTCTGATAAAAATGAAAACACTTGTAATTAATTCATAACTTTCATGTTCTATCACATTATATGTTATATCATTGAAATAACTATCAGATACTCTTTTCTATTAAATGTAATTTTTTTATATATTCTCCTTGATTCAAATTAAATCTATATACAATCATAAAAAAACATGAACCCATAGGAATTTATAGAATTGAAAACATATATGAACCACAAGATCTATATTTCACTATAAACATAAGCCTCTAAAAATTTTTGAATGATAATTATTCTATTAAGGGGCTTAGCATGATCTCCACCACACCATGTATATATATTTCTATGTCCATAGACCAAATCCATCATATCATTAACTCTCATATGTTAAATTTGTCTAAAATGTGAATGATCATGGTACAATGTGAATTTTTATCCAATATAACCATTGTATATGTTCTCAAAAATATGTGTGTATACATACATGAAAAATAAATATAAAACACATCATTCAACATTATAGATTATTACATTACATTCCCATCAATAAAATAAATAAACACATTGTATGTTATGTATTAGTGTCTCAGTACACTCTTGTGTTTATCAAAATCAACAGACTATATGTCATATTTCAAATATGAGTGCTAAAACCCCACCATGGTTGGGCTCAAACTAATTTCATAATCATCAACATACCCAATAACCCAAGACTATCTACATAGAAATTCCTTGTGTAAGAAACATATCATTATATGAACATTTTCATTATAGGCATTTCAACATTAGTTTGAAATTATGCCCATTATATCCCACGAACCCCATTATACCAAAGGTATAATATATGTCTCCATGTGGTATAGATAATGGGTCATTAAATAAACAAAATTGATTAGGATTTATGGTAATTTTCAGTAACTTATACAAGAATTAAACTCAATATAACCCTAATATTTCCTCATAATGAGTAATAATCAATAAACAAACATCAATTAGGAATATCTAAAATGTCTACATTGAGAGGTAAAATATAATTACATTTAAGAAAATGTTTTTCAAAATATATATATCCCCTAATCATGAATGAATTATAATATGGAGAGAGTAATTGATATTAATCATTTTATATTCATAATACTATTTTAATAATATTTGAAAATCACAAAATCAACATCGATCAATTATATCGTACATGATCAACTTTCAAATCAATCATTTATTTGATGCACAATATGGGGTACTTTTATCATAAGATATTTTTATGAAATTCATGTCACATATATATGTCAATTTTTTGTAAGACCATCTAACTAATATCATTATTGAGTAACATCATTGAAGAAAAAATGATTGAATAATAGTAATTCTAAAAAGTAATGTTTTAAACGATCATGTTATTGAGTATACTAAAACTCATTATCGTTACTAAATTAAATGTTATGAAATTAACTTATATTATCAAATACTGACACATTATATGATCAATATCATCATCCATAGAACATATTATCTTAGAATATATTACCTAAATAAAAATACAACTATTTACATTACAATTCAACGATATATCTAAGGGACATTCTTGATAATGTGTCATTAACTTTATATATTAACTGGAATAATCATTTATGATGTAGTTATTTTATGTTATAACAATAACCAAATGACTTATCAATAACATCACATATTGTAAAATATTTTAGATATTATGTGATAATAACAATGTCACTATACTTATTCAAAAATTTGTTTGATTAAAATGATAATCGATTAGATCAAATAATCTACCACTAGCTTTATATAAATAATAATCTTATTAGAATATCATAATATGTTAACAAAGAGATATGTGATTATGAAATAACAGTCATCATCTATTAGTATGAATAGTTATAAAATAATCTATTGTTTACATATAATATATTTAATTCACTATATTTAGAGAAATTACACATAAAACAATACTTTGTTAAAGTATACTATTAGTGAGTGTAGGGTGAGACAGAAACAAAAATTTAATAAATATTTATATAAAAATATTACCGTGGACATGATTTTTTTATCATCGTAACTATTTATAAACATGTTAATGAAACTAATGAATGATATACCATGTGTATAAACTTATTTATCACATTATTTTATAATATATATTTTTTAACCGATAAAACATATTACATATAATTGCAATGAAATGAATAAATACATCCCTTTATGAATAATATAATCTTCATATATTTCTATACATTCAGAAAATTTATAATGAAACGTTTGAGTAATACATTGAATCACAAATACAAAATTTATCATTAATCCATTTATGAGGAAATAATTTACATATTATGAACATGAATAATGTACATATGTTTCAAAATCCTTGAAAAAATTGAATTCCATAACATTAACACATGAAATGGATATTTCATCAAGTTTTCAAAACACATTCATTTATCATACAAAATACAATCATATGTAATAACTCTTCCATCATTATATAACCACTGGGTTTAAATTACCATTACTTGATACAACAAAAAACATCATCAAAGAATCCAATGAAAGTTTTTCATTGCATTTTATCTTTTAGCCACACATACGGCCTACACGACATTAAAACATATTCATTACATAAATAGTTAATCAGTTCTCAACACTAATAAATATTTTATAATAATTTTTGAACTCAATCATATGATGATGAAAGTTAAGTAGATTTTGAGAAGATGAAATCCTGAACCATAATATTCTTTGAGGAAAAATTTAGTTCCACCTAGTCATAAGAATATTCTATCAATTTAAGAATAGGTTTCATGAATAAAACCACCACCATTCATTTAAAATATCATGGACTTTAATCCTCCATCAAATCATCCCATTATTCATAAGAAAATAGATTCAATTTTTTACAAAATCAAAAAATAATTACATATGAATCTTTATCTCTGTCACTTATAGTTAATGTTATTCATTATTATTTAATGTGTTGCCCATCATAGAGGTTTCTCACACTATGATACACCACGCTACATTTAATATCATGGTTATGTTTGATGATTATGATATTATAATTTACAGTAGATGTTTTTATCATAGAAGTATCATATTTTATTACCATTTGTATATAGATTTGGAGAAAAGGTTTCCCAAAAAAATTATAACTTGTTTTAATCCAATCATATATATTAGTGTTCCCATTTCCATATTTTATCCCAAATAGCACTAGTTTGTGAAAAAAATAATCAACAAATATATTTTGTAGGAGATGTTTCAAATCATATCATACACAAATCATATATATTCTAGTTAATAATAAATTCCATAATCCATTATATGGGTAAAAATCTATATTTATTTTTATAGTATCCTAACTTTTAGGGTTTCTCAGTTTGTTTGACCAAAATAAAACACCAAAAAAATCTATATATTATGTCATTCAAATTACATCAATTCTATACATAAGAAAATAAATGAGAACAAAAAGCATTATTACACATACTAAATGATTGAGCTCACAGAAATTTTCATTAGGGGAGGAAAGTAACACTTATTATTTGAAGGGGACTTAATTTCACAATATTATCTTATGTCATTCGGTTTTATATAATAAATATTCTAATAATTTTTTTTAAAATTATTCCATCCATAAAGTTGATGTGTTCACAACATATTGATGTGTAACTCATTATAAAACCAATAGTTTTTGTCAATCAGCCATGTTTAGAAATTAAAAACATGAAAAAACATCATAATTCATCATCTACATATTATTTATAATCTATTCATGTATTTTCCAAGATTTATATTATATTTTAAATTGTTACTTTGTTACTCACTAAATTAGATACCCAAAATATTATTTTATAGAACAAGGAGAAATCCTACAGTCCATTGGGTACTTTATCCAATATTCTATATCCCATGGTTTACATTAGACAAGAGGGAATTCAATATATTAAAACTAGAAAACCAAATATTCTCAAACTAATGAAACTAATATACCAATGCATTAAAAATTATTTGAAAACCAAGATTTATTTTAATTAAATATAAAGATTATGTTATAATTACCTTAATATACAAAGAGTTTCATAAATATATTAAATTTAGATCAAAAACCTTATACTTAATCATAAAATCATTCTAAATATATAATCAATTTATAATCAAGAATAATAATAATCAAATTCACAAAAATTATATAAATTAATAAATCATAAATTTTTATCGTGATATAATTATATATGAAAAATTTACAAATGATATATACGCTGACACATTCTATCATATAAGATTTATCTAGGGCTAATCCATAATTTAAAATTTAAAATAAATCTATGAATATTAGTATATGAACCATTCATATATTAATTATTTAGAATTTTACTTTAATATATGATCTTTTTATGAAGTTTAATCTTATTGTATTTCATATTTAATTTTTCCAGCATTTTACATAATCATAAATTAATATAACAGTAACTATATAAACCCTAATATTATATAATATATAAAAACACATGAATTAAGGTTTTAATTATTTATCAATAAAAATATTATAATCTGAAAATTTTAAATTGATCATTCAATAGATTTCATATTAAATATATTTACCGATTATATTTTCTAATTTTCAATTAGAAAACACTTATATAAAATTAAAAATTATTATTTTATAATGTATTAATTATATTTAATCATAATTCATACCATATAATTATATGTAAATTTTATTTAAATATTATCATTAATTATATTGGAAAAATAAAAAATGATTTTTTAATTAACATTTAATTATATTATTAACATTTATTTATATTATTAACATTTATTTATAAATAATATATATATATAATCATCCTATATTAATAAATATCCCATAATTTATTTTTATTCTTATTTATAAAACATTATAATTAATTATATTAATATATTTCAGATTATAGAGAAAAATAATAATTTCGATATCTAATCATATTTTAGGATACAAGTTTTATTGTAATCCATCATATGCCATATTATTTATCATATTCAAAATAGATAGTTTGTGGAATATGATACTACTCGTTGATAATTTTAAATCATATTTAGTTATAGAAATCATACTGTTTATAGGATATAATGATTTTTTTAAAACAAACACAGATATCACATTCACAAATATGTAGAATTCATACACGATGAACATGTGAAATCCATGGGATTAAAAATATGTTTAATATTCTTATATCACATATCATATAGTTTGATTATATCGATTAACATGATATCACATACGATGTAAAAATGTAAATTTAAAAAACCAGCTTATATTTATAGCCTGACATGCGATATGATATTGTTCAAATCATTTAAACACTTGATTTCATAAATATACAGACATAGGAAATCTGGATTGCATTTAATATATTTATAGGCTTCTATTAACACTTATTTGAATTTTGTATGCATTATTTATCCCATTCCAAGATCAATATCCATAAAATAAATGAAATATTTATAGTAGAGATAAAAATAGTGTATAAAATGTATTCCACACATTTTAGTTGAATTACATTACATTAATCACCTTATAATGTGCATTGGACATGGTTGATGATGATAAATTATATGGAATATATAAGCCTCCATCCTCTTAAGGTAACCCTGAGTAGAGCCAAATCAATCAAATCATGATCTAGAGTCTTCTTCCTTCATGAACCATATTTTCCACATGCTCATAGAATAAGATAGAATATATATAATGGTGTATGAGTATATTATGTATTTGATCTAACATTAAAGACTAATATCCAACACATGGAAATATTTTCATATACCCATTAATCACACTCCTTTATAGCTTGATCATTTACTAAAGTAATATAATACATGAGTAAATTCATCCTCTACATGCAGTATAAGATACCAATCATTCATGAGGTTCGTTACAATTTATATATCTATATAGACATGTAAATTTTTTTTATGTGTCTTGACGGATGTTATACGGTGATGAGGAGACTCTAAGAATGTATTAGGTGGTACAAGTCAATAAAATATAACAAATGAAAGATACCTCCTCGGGAATATAGTTTGTGTATGGTCAATGTTGAATATATACCATAACCAATTGGAGGATAAACAATCCATCCCTATTTATTAAACATTACAGTGAACACTTGAAAACATTA
This sequence comes from Viscum album, assembly GCA_963277665.1. Classification (NCBI taxonomy): domain Eukaryota; kingdom Viridiplantae; phylum Streptophyta; class Magnoliopsida; order Santalales; family Viscaceae; genus Viscum; species Viscum album. The sequence goes on along the minus strand of OY728165.1, from coordinate 1,705,297,777 downwards.
CAAAACATGAATTAAATTGAAAAGTTGTTTCACACAATTGGAAATTTCTTTACCCCCATACAGATAACCCATGTGAGATATTATTCTTATTATACTTGGAAACATACAGTTGGTGCAATACATAGCCAACATTGTGACCATACCACATTGGTTTAGAGAAGGTGAAAATTTTGTTTTATCCATTATTATTAGAGAAATAAATGCTTCCATTGTATCCATGATTTTTTGAATAGCATCCCAACCCTCATGTGTGGTTATTTTAACAATCATTAAATTATCAATAGCTCATCCAATGCTTATATGATTAATGGGTCATCTTTCTAAATGAAATTATTAGGGAAAACATAAAAAATTTCCAACAAACTTTTATTAATTCCATTATTTTTTCTTTTTCTAACAATTTGTCTATTATGCCCTATTTTATTCACTTATTATACTTTTTTTCTTCATTTAATTTATCCAAAAATAGTAATAAAAACATATTTATGTCTGCCAATGAATTAATAATATTTTAAAATAATATTCATGTAACTTTTATGGATTCATATCCATTGTGGTTCTATAATTTTTTTATATAATATTTCAGTGAAAAGGAAAATATTTTTATTATAAAAAAATTTATCTTTCATATACCATTTATTTTTATTAAAAGTATAAAATTATAATATTTTTAATTTAAAATTTTCAAAATCTTCTAAATTTTTTGATTCTTTATATCAATATTAATAATGTTTAATTAATTGGATTTTTATTAAAAGGTTAATTTTTTTATAAAATATTTTCACATTGTTGATATTATAGTGACACTAATTATAATTAAATGGTTATTCAAGAAATAATATAGGTTTAATTAGTATTATAATTAATTTGGAAATATAATTTTTAATTTAGAATCCAATTATAGACATTTTAAAATGAAATTAACATTTCAATCTTATAAACTCTTTGTTCATGTTTATTTTATAAAATTTATTTTTTATAATGATAAAATAGGATTTATATTGGTTATTAATTTAATTAAAAAATACTATTTATATTAAAAATTTATGAAATATCATGGGGATCAATTTTATACATTAGTTTGAGTAAAATTCATTTTTATACAAAAAATAAAATTTTCTAAAACATTTTATCACTGCATTTTTTAAAATAAATTAAACATTACTTATTTCAAAATCTATAAAATGAACCATAAAATAGTATTAATACATTGAATTAGAAGGATAAATTTATTAAATACATTCCATTGATTTTTAGAACTAAAAATATTTCACCATAGTGAATGTTTTTCACCCCGTTAATTGATAAAATAGTTAAAGAGGGGGTTTAAATAAGATATAAGGATTAAAATTTATATAACAATACTATAAATTTTATTGAATTTTAGTATTTAGAACCACCCATATCCAATATTTAAATATATTTCCATATCATGAAATTTCCCATTAATATTGGGATTTGTTATATTTAAATTGTATTTTAATTTAGAAAGGTGTCACTCATTCCAATTAGATATTTTAACAACGTATTTTCACTTCTTCAAACATACTGAGAACCAGATATGAAAATATAACGTAAAAAATAACTCAAAAATTCCCTTTTTTACATCCATTAGCAACTATTTCCTAAAATATCTATTTAAGATTCCTTAAGGTGTTCTTTAGAGGATATTATCTTAGGAAGAGGAATATGTTCATACCATGATCACACTAGTTTAATAATTCATAAATAATCGATAATATTCTATAATTTTGTTAAAAAAATGATATTAGTGTGACTACTATTTTTAAATGATATTATTCTTATAGAACAACAATTCTATTTTATATTAGAATTCATTATAAAATGAAAATGATGGATGTGTGAATGTATGAACTGACTTCTGGATAGAGAATGTAAAATTTTTCATAACCACCTCAGATGGGTGTTTATAATGATGTATTTTATAAAAAATTTCTATTATTAGAAACATTATTTTTTATTTATAAGAATTATAATATTATCTTATTTATTTGCTTCATGTCTATTCGAAAATAGACACATCACTTGTATTTATGTGTAAACAACCACATAAATTATGTGATATATTTAATTTTTTCTTACCACCCATGATAAATGGTCATAAATACGTATTTAATGTAATAATATATATATATATATAATAATATCTTTCAAGGAATTTAAAACAATTATCTTCCTTCCATCTATTCTATCTATTGAAAAAAATGTTTCCCATGTCTGTGTAGATTAAAACCTTCATGAGTAATGTGTTCTATTTTTCAGCACTACTAGAAATGGTAGGTTTTAATATAGTATTTAATCAATTAATATTATATGTATTTTTGATATTATATAGATATGATGTAATAATTTTACAACAAAGTTTTACACAGATCAACTCACATAGAATATTTTCTATCAAATGACCACAAAATAAATGATATAAAACAAACCAATTTAGTAACAAATAATCATAATAAAAAATGAAATAAAATTAATAATTTTAATATAATGGAGATGAATAAGTAACTTAATTAGCTAAATAATTATAAAATTATTATTTATATGGTGTATAATGAACGTATGTGGCGATTCCGTACCAAATGAAATATAATTTTCATCAAATCATTATTGTATGTTTTTATTATCACTATCTTGAATATGTATGTTCTTAAAAATTATTCAAAAAAGATCATCACAATATTTAAATTATTTATAAATATAATTTTAAAACTATAATTATTTTTTAAGACCTATTTATAAATGAATAATTTTCTATTTTTCACATGGTACATATTTTAATTTCATTAAAAATGTCAAAAAATTATATTTTAACATTTACATAATTACCACTATTTTCTGAAATCATATTAAATAATTATTATTATGAATAATCAGTATATTTACATTATTTTTCTGGGAAAATATTTTTCCAATAACATCTAATATTTTTAAATTATTTATATATACCAAAAGAAAACCCATATTTTTTAATTTTTGGCTTCAAAAGAGTTAATTCTTATGTATCAATATTCTAGTTTTGAATTTTATTGATAAAAGTAGAATACCTAAGAGTTATTTAATATTAGAGTTCTTGGAATATATTTATGTTAATGGGTTGGTGTAAAAAAACTATCAAATGTATTTAGTAATGGGTATGGAGTCGACATGTTATTAGTTACCCCTATGATGTGGATATACTTTATCCAGCCTAATTTAATATTATGAATATGTAATGATGATTTATTTAGAAAAAATATAATCAAATTAATATCTTCAAATTAACCAATAGTGTTATTCAAAATTAAGAATGATTACAAAAATCATATTATTATAATGTTCCAATTTAACTAAATGATAATGTTTTCTCTCATTATTTATTCTTCTAAAATGTTTTATAATGGAAAAATTGAAGGTATTATAATTTCAAGAGATATTGATTATTAGATCTCAAGGATTATTACCTATAAATGGAATCATTCTAATTGTTTTGAAATTTTTCTAATGGGATAATCGTTTTTCATCTTCTATATATCCAATAACGATAAATATGTTTTCCCATCCCATGTTTCCCCATGATTTTCATATGGTTAAGGATGAGTATTTACATTAAAACTATAAAATATCCTTTTATTTAGATTTTTTTCAATGAAGTAAGTTTTTATTAAATGATAAATTAGTTTTAATTAATGATATTGTTTTGGAGGATTAAAATCTGTAATATGTGAAAGTATACACATTCGTACGTATTTATTCTCACCATCCATTAAAACTATAAATAAAATACAAAATCGCAATATAAGAAGGTAAAATATTTTTTATAAAATTTAAAATTACAGTTATATATATATTTATATATTATAGTTTGTATCAGTGAAATGTTTTGAAGAGTAGTATCTGTTCATGTGACATTATTGGATGAAAATATATTTTATTTTTTATATGTAATTTAATTAATCTTAGGGTTACCATTTTCCACCCTCTATTAGATGAAAATTTTAAAATTAATTTCTAATGATGTAAAAGTGTGAATGAAGAAAAATTGATAACATGTGGATAATATCCTTCATAATTGACAATAAGAGATAATTATATTTTGAGATAAGATATCTCTTGTTTTCTTTACATAATTAATGCATAAAATAAATGAAGGTACCAATGAAGTAAAAGAAGATACAAGATCGATAACACTTGAAAAAAGCTTTCTTGATTTTTCATTAATCTATTAAAAATTAAATTGAAAGTAAAAATATAAACCACATTAAAAACCCTATAAGAATAAAATATATCAAGGTTAAAAATTCAATATTTTATTTTCTACAATGGAACATTGAACAATATCTTTCCCGAAAACAAAAGATATTTTATCATAAATCCATTTCCACTTTGGTAAAATTTCAATCAAAATACTTATGAAAGAATGGCATCATATGATTCATTAAATTTCATTAAAATAAGTTTATAATGGTATGAAATGTAAAATTTGTAGTATATACACCTCAAAAAATATTTTAGGATCATAACATCCATATATGTCACAATAAAAGTGAAATTATTACTAATCACCCCAAAAACGATCATATCATTAAATTGATAAATATTTAATTTATAGATTATGTATAAATATATATATATATATCCACAAAATAAGTGGGAATTTATATTAAAAAAATTGTAGATCAATTCATAGAGAATTGACGGATAACAAAATAAATGAATAAAAGTTATAAGCCAATGAATGCAAAATTTATTATGAAATTTGTTACATATGGTAACATTCATCAAAAATACTTTTTGAAGAAATAATTATTATTGAAAGTAAAATTACATGAAATATTAATTATTAATGATTTTAAATGTTAACGGGGAATTAATTGAACCATAAAAAATAAATTAGGTTCATAACATTATGGTATGTCTCAATGAATGAAAATTTAATTGAAATCCCTTACAACATTTGTAATCTCTATATAAAAAACCTCATGAATGAGAAAACCTCATATGCATCTCTACATGATAATAATTTTCATAGAAAAGTGATCGTAAATTAAAATAATGGGATTTAATTTCAACACGAAATATAAAATAGTTGTTGAATATGAAATTTGTCTCAATGAAATATTAGTGTGATGAGTTACACTTACCTCGGTACATACTTACCATTTATTACCTTTATCTATTATCCAATACATTTATATCTATAATTTTACAAATTAAGAACTATTTATTATTTTAATACATGATACCTGAGTTATTTATTTTGTTTAATTTAGTGATATATTTAAATATTTAATTAGTGAAGTCCATGTCAGCTTTTTGTGGACATTTAATCAATGTTTTCAAAACAGATTCTGTAAAATGAACATTGTCAAAGAATTAATTATTAACTCAAAATAAAAATAATTATTTTGAAACATTAATAATTTATTAATATCAATTATACTTATAAAACTAACTAGGAAGTTTTTTTTTGAAAAATGAACAATGTAGCAATCATTCAAACATTAAATGGTATGTACACCTGAGCAATATTTATAATTCTTAATGATCATTATGGGAAGAAGGTATGTATTGTTTTATATTTATAAATTGATCATAGTATTATATGTAATATATTATTTATTTAAATACAAGTACATATATATATATATCATCCATGTGATGTGATGATGAAGAATAAATCACATTGCTTCATTGTGGTGATAGTCCTCACGTATTCATGAATTCCATAAGTTTCATTCTATAAATACAAAGGTAAAATATTATATTCTATATTATCATTTAAGAATGAAATTTTTTATGATTATAGTATAAAACCATTAATTATATTATTATTACTATCCATGGGAGGAATTTTTTGAAATCAAATTACATTGGTTTACATGGAGATAGTCCACCATGAACACGAATGATGGTTTCATATCCCATTTGATGGATGAAGAGATACATGTAGTTTATTACATTTAATTAATAAAATTTCATTGAATGGGAGATACCTATGTTTTTATATAATTAATTATTTGAGTATTTTATGGATGTGGATGGACAAAGAAAACGAAAATTCTTAGTCAAGAATGATACATCTTCTTCAGAAGACCACTTTAGGATTATTCTTAAAGCCTATATAGATTAGTTTTATGAAAAAACAACTTTATGATGAGGGTAGGGGTTTAATAAACATATTTTATTAGTAAATGGAACAACCAAAGAGCATCAAATTTTTTATCTTTTGGGGAAAATGTTTGGCTACTTAAAAGTGAGAGAGGGGACACACTTAGAATATTTGAAATGAAAAATTTATACCCAACTTTTACATGTGATACAATGATACAAAATATAAAATTATCTATAATTAAATTATATAATTCAAAATATAATAATATAATTGATTTTATAACAATTTTTAATTCTTTTTAAATCTTATATTTATTGAGTCAATAAGTTTCCTTATGACTTTTCAGTTCTTTTATGTTTTTAAAATATGAAGAAGAAAAAAATCCAGAGGAAAATTCCCTTTTTTAGGAATAATTTTATTAAGGAAAATTCCCATTATATAAAGAATGTTGTTGAATTTTGATAGATCTCATATTTTCATTTTTATACCTATGTTTTTAAATGATTTAATCTCTTCTCATAGATCAATTTGATCTTATTTTCATCATTTTATGACTTTTGGTGAGTTTTGAGTTTGAATGTAAAAAGTGGTTAATTCTAGACATTAAATAGATTTATGTTGCCTATTTATTTTGAGCATAAATCTTACATTATATATCCAATTAACCGGATTCATTTTTTTTAGGATTAAATGGTTTGTTGGATACATATTATTCTTGCTGGAAAAGTTCCAATTCGAATGTCTATAGGCCTAAAAATTTCTGTCAATGTTGAAAGTTATTCTGGCCGACAGAATGGACCATGACTCATTAAAAGAATCATATCTCGGCCAACCGACCACAAAATGTTGTTATTCAAGCTAGGTAGGAAATAACAATTGACGATGCAGCTTCACATAAAATGTTATGGAGAAATGATTTCATTAAGGCTGCCCTTCAACCGGTCAAAGTTGGGTCGGTGGAATAGTGATTGGCGGCCAGAATAAGTCAAGTCTAATAAATCGGCTATAACTCCTTCCACACAGCTCCAAATGATTTAAAACTTCGTGGGTGGATGGAAAACGCCATTACTCATCTCCTATAAGAAGTGAGCTCGGCCTGATTCAAAAATATGGTGGGATAACTGAAGCTAAACTTCTGGTGGACAGATTCTGGAGGGAAAACTTTTGGTTCTTTCTTTTCATTATTTTGTTCTTCTTAGTTTTATAAGGCATAATTCTTCCCCATTATCCTCAAGTATCCTTACCATGGTGGGGTAAATCTTATGAGTGATTGGGGAAGGTTAGGTCTTCCATTTTGTAATGTTTGAGTTCATCCTCTTAATGTTATAAAATGTTTTCTCTATTATGAAGTTGGTTTTAATTGTAATAACAGCTTATATTATCTTGTGAGGTTGTATTTGATTTTATATTATGTTGTTATTATTGATTTGTTTAATGAACATTATATCCCCCACTAGGTTATAGTCTATATACGATGAAATAGATCAGAACATAGTGGTGAAGTACTTGGTGATCGTCAGTACGTGTGAGATTTGTACTGAATATTCATGATTGTTTGGGATAAATAAGACCCGATTGGGAATTACCATAATCTATTGAGGGTATTCTCTGCAAATATTTCAAAAAAGGATGGAGATTATACTAACCTAAGATAGTGGAAGGTTTAATCTCACCAACATCATTAAACAAAGAAGTGAGAGGAAGCGATTGTGAAATTGCATTTTAATCGATTTAATAAGAGGAATGAATAAAATCTATGATAACATTGCAATTTGAAAACCAATCCCGACCTGATAACCCAAATATTTATCATTATTTTTAATCACATTATTTTTCAATTTATTTTAAATATTATACTTTATTTCTTTCTTTAGTTTTGTTTCGTCATTTTCAAAATCAAACAAATTAAAATACAAAGTGACAATCATGATTGTTGTGCGCTCTTCTCTGGAGACTACCTAGGTTAACCACTATATTATATTTTATCTTAGTAAATAATTCTTTTTTCCACACCCCAAGATAGTCACGTTTCTAAACTTGGCGCTGTTTCCTGGGAGGTAGTCCCACAATCAAATAAAAAATATCCAACACTTTTCAAAATTAAAAATACAAATAAAAAATATTTTTTCATCATGTTTTCAAATGATTATTTCTTTATTTCATGGAACAATTATCCACAAGAGTAACAAGTATATGAGGCTGGTTATGATATAGTTCATATGAATGATCTTTGAAAAGACATAGAACAACTAGAGACAAAAGCAGATCTTGCATTTGAATATGTCTGTGCATTGATGGAGAAACCAGAACCTACAAACGAACCTGAGGAGGCCAATAAAGAAGAATTTACTACCAAGATATGTGTTGGAGATCAAGAACCATTAATGTAATGAAATTCCAAATATGTGAAATTAAAAGAGAAGATGGAGGAACTTGACTACCTACCTCTATATAGTGAAATTCAACTCCAAGATAAACTTTCCACTGAGGAATCAATTGATGTCAAGCAACTTAAGAGAGATAATATTTTTCATAACTCTATTCATTATGATTGTATAGAATCTGAATTGAGTATCACCTCTAACTATTTTAAATTTTCATATTCGGATAACACATTTATTTCCTTGAAGGATGAAGAAGGAAAATAAGATTCACATAATAAGGAATATATGGAGCTCTCTAAAATTTTTGAACACTTAATTGAAAGTTTTCAAGAGGATGTCAAAGTAGATTTGCCTAAGGAAAATGAAAAGCAAGATGCTTAATTTGGAAGAGAAGAATTTTATATTGATTCATCATGTTTTAATATTATTAAAACTGAATTACTTTCTGATTCTCTCATTTATTATTCTTTTCATGTGGCATTCATTGAGGAACCGCTGGAGAATGAAGAAGAAGTTGTGAAATTGGAAACCAATAAAGAGGAGGACCCATTATTTATCCTGACACCACCATAAAAGATGCAAATCATTTTCATGGGGGTGGATTTGGTGTACCATATCCATGTAGTCCTCAATAAAAAGAAGAAGTTCAAGATGGAAAGAAGAAGTTCCGGTGGTTCATATTAAAGAAACTTTACACACCATCAGATTGGGGATAATCAACTGAAACTGCCCATCTGGAGGCAGTCAAAACCCAGGGCCCACTTGGGGGATAAAACCAAGATATATCATTCTACTCCCATTATATTTCTATTTTATTTACTTTCAATAAATTTATTATGTTTTTATTATCTACCATTGTTTGTAGGTTTTTATATGCGTAGCACTTAGGATCTTAACTCAACATTTCACTACCAATAAGTCAGGTTGTACCTTTCCTTTACACTTTAATTATTTCTATGATTCAATTAAAAATATTCATACATGTTAAATAAATTTTAATTCATTGTGGACATTGTATCATTTCAGTGTGGGGGAGGGAACCTTTGTAGTTTAGTATTTTTAATTATTTGTTTCAAAAAAAATTGTCTTTTTTAAATTTTTGTGTATTTTTTAAACTTTTGAGCTAAAATTATTATCATCACAAATTTTTAAAACCCATTTCAATGAGTGAAACAATTTATCCCAAGAAACTAAGCTTAAATGAATGCTGAAAATGACTTTGTTTCAAGTTCAAATATTTTTAAATTTCATGTAAAGTTCTTTTATTTTTGAATCCCATGCCACAATTCACTCTCATTATATTTGAAAACACTTTCCTGTGAGGCTTCTGATCCTAATTTTCATATTCTTTTCTTTCACCTCACTTCTTGAGAGAACCATACCATGCGTGATTTAACCAGAATTCGATTAATTCCTATTAAAACTTGAGGGTTTTAGGTACATATGTTTTAAATGATTGAGGGATATCTTTAATTTTAAAGCCCCTTTTCAAGATAATCCATTATATAATGAAAAACCTTGTAAATTTAATCATTTTAGCCCTTAGAAGACATGAACAGCCTGTTAGGTTAGCCACATCATAAGCCAATTTTCCCTATCCAACCTTCTCTTGAAGTGAAATTGCATAATCTAGTTGAACTTAAGTGTTGTGGGAGGATGACTTGTGTTGTGCTACATCATTTGGTGATAATTTGGGTGGAGAATCAAATGTTGAAGAGATGTTCTTGTTTCTAAAAAAATCATTCTTTTGAAAGTTGTGCCTTTTCTGGAGCTTTCATGTATGAGAAGTTGTGCCTTTCTAGATTTTCCAAGGGAGAAAGAATGTTGTTCCTTTTCTGAAGCTTTCAATAAAAATAATGTTTGAGATGAATGATAATTGTTCTGCTGAAATGATGAATGGTGTGTAATTTCACTGATTTTTCATGCTGTAGGAGCTGATTTTCTCTTACGGGGAGTGAGGAGGTGACTACACTTGAGTAAAATTTAGAATAATGCAATTTTGCTTCAAAAAGAGCCAGGAACTCCCTATTCAACGATAGATATTTTCACATCTAAATCCTACCAACCTGAAGCCACAAAACAACCCTATAAAGTCCTCATGATAAACATATATCCTTGACTCACATCAGGTGGAGATGTAGAAATTTTTCAATCCTATGGAGACCCTTGCATGAGTATTGGATGAGAAAGACATTGTTGAAAATTGATATTTGTGTGATGATGAAAATGCATGTTAGGTAAGTATTTTGTGATCATGGGAGAATAAATGAAGAAGAAATATATTTTTAACTGAATTGATAACCTTTAATAATGGTTGTTTATGAGGCATGATATCTTTTGTTTCTTGGTGATAAATTGTTGGATCTCAAGGATATGTGTTTTAAAATTTTCTTTGATTTAATATCGATGTTTACTTGTCCAGGATTCCAAGTGCTAAGTGTGGGGGAATTGATATAGCTCATATTTTCAGATTTATACATATGTTTTTAAATGATTTAATCCCTTCCCATTAATCACTTTTATCTTATTTTCATCATTTTATGACTTCTGGTGAGTTTTGAGCTTAAATGTAAAAAGTGGTTAATTCTGGACATTAAACATATTTATGTTGCCTCTGTATTTCGAGAATAAATCTTATATTTTGTAACCAATTAACCTGATTCATTTTTTTAGGATGAAATGGTTTGTTGGATACATATTATTCTTCTAGACAATGTTCCAATTCGAATGTCTACATGCCCAAAAATTTCTGTCAATGTATAAAGTTATTCTGGCCGCCAGAATGGACCATGACTCATTAAAAGAATCATATCTCGGCTAACCTTCCACCAAATGTAGTTATTAAAGCTGGGTCAGAAATAAAACTTGACGAGGCAGCTTCACATAAAATTTCATGGAGAAATGTGTTCATTATGGTTTCCCTTCAACCGGTCAAAGTTGGGTTGGTGGAATAGTGATTGGCGGACAGAATATGTCAAGTCTACTAAATCATCCATAACTCCTTCCAAATGTCTCAAAATTATTTAAAACGTCATGGGTGGATGAGAAAATCCATTCCTCACCTTCTATAAGAAGGGACCTCAGCCTGATTCGAAAATATGGTGGGATAACTGAAGCTATACTTCTGGTGGACAGATTCTGGAGGAAAAACTTTTGGTTCTTTCTTTTCTTTCTTTTGTTATTCTTAGTTTTATAATGCATACTTCTTCCCCATTCTCCTCAATTATCCTTAACATGGTGGGGTAAATATTATGATTGATTGGGGAAGGATATCTTTTCCATTTTGTAATGTTTGAGTTCATTCTATTAATGTTATAAAATGTTTTCTCTATTATGAAATTGGTTTCAATTGTAATAAAAGCTTTTATTAACTTCTGCGTTGTATTTGATTTTATATTATATTTTTATTATTGATTTGTTTAATGACCATTATATCCCCCAATAGGTTATTATCTATATATGCCGGAATATATCAGAACATAGTGGTGAAGTACATGGTGATTATCAGTATGTGTGAGATTTGTACTGAATATTCAAGATTGTTTGGGATAAACAAGACCCGATTGGAAATTTCCTTAATCAATTGAGGGTATTCGATATAAATATTTTACAAAAGAATGGAGATTATACCAACCTAATATATTGGTAAGGTTTAAACTCACCAATATCATTAAACAAAGAATTGAGAGGAAGCAATTGTGAAATCGCATTTTAATCGATTTAATAAAAGAGGAATGAATAAAATCAATGATAACATTGCAATTTGAAAACTAATCCCGACCTGATCACCCAAATACTTATCATTATTTTTAATTGCATTATTTTTCAATTTACTTTAAATCTTATAATTTATTTATTTCTTTAGTTTTGTTTCATCATTTTCAAAATCAAACAAATTCAAATACAAAGTGACAAACATGATTGTTGTGCACTCCTCTCTGTAGAATAACTAGGTTAACAAATATACTATATTTTAACTTAGTAAATAATTGTTTTTTCCACACACCATGACAAGTACGTGTCAATTTTACTTGTGGTTTTCAATATATTACATAATTTTTTTCTTAAAACCATTTTAATTATCATTTCCTTAAGCTAAATAATCGGATCCTTATCTATAACTTAGAACCTCAAAGTTCTTGTGAATACGATTTCCCAAGAATTGTGAATCCGATTATGTCATGAATTAGACTCTGATTTCTCTAGAAATCTGACTCTGAATTCAGAAAAATTCAAACTCCAAATTCATCAGAAATCAGATTTTAAATTCCTCAGAATTAAGATTTTGAATTCTTCAGAATTCAGATTCCGAATTCATTAAAATTTAGATTCCAAATTCATCAAGATTCATATACTGAATTAATCAGAATTAATATTCCTAGTTCACCAGAATTCAGATTATAAATTAATCAGAATTCAGATTACAAATTCATCAAAATTCATATTTCAAAATTATATGAGTTTAGGCTCTTATTTCCATATATATTAGATTCCAATTTTCAAAGGTTCATATTTTCATAAAAATTAGAATTCGATTATCAGATTCAGATTTTCATTAAAAAAATACGTTCCTCCGATGTTATATTCTAATTCTCATTTTAATGCTAATATTTTTTGTTCAATAATTTTCCTTATGTATTTTTTGTTCCAATATGTTTTGAAAATCAAAAACACATTTTTCTTAAGGAAAATTCTACTTCTCTAAGAAACGTTTCATTAAGGAAAATTTTCATTATCTAATGATTTTTTGACTTTTCCAATGGTATCCAATGACTTATATAATGCTTTCTTCAAAATTAAAATCCAATTTTCATAATATTTAAAATCCCATTTTCGTAAAAATTATGTTCCACAGATATCAGATTCCAATTCTCATTTGTAGAAATATTTTTTGATCCAATAAGTTTCCATCTATCTTTTCAGTTCATTTATGTTATGAATATGACACACACATTTTTTCAAAGGAAAAATCCCCTTCCCTATGAAAAATTTTCTTAAGGAAAATTATTTTTTTCTAAAGAATGTTTTTGAAAATACATATAGTTTCCAATTTCATATCTATTGTTTTTTAAACCAATTTTAATCATATTTTCCTAAAACTAAAAAATCGGATCCATATCTATAACATAGAACCTTACAGTTCTTGTGAACTTGATTCATTTTGAAATATGACTATGATTTCTCCAGAAATCAGACTTCGAATTCATTATAATTCAGAATCAAAATTCATTAGAATTCTGATTTCGAATTCAATAGATTTTTTATTCCAAATTAATCATAATTCAGAGTCGGAATTCACTGGAATTCAGATTCTGTAATCATCAGAATTATGATCGAAAATTGATCATAATTCAGATTCTAAATTCATGATAATTAATATTCTGAATTCATCAGAATTCAAATTCCGAATTCATCAGTATCCAGATTCCAAATTCCTCAAAATTTAGATTTCAGATTCACCTGAATTTAGACTCTGATTTCATTATATATAAGATATTAGTTTTTATTAAAATTAGGTTTTGATTCTCATAAAAATTAGAATCCTATTATTTATTATTTTATAATCCGATTTTCAATATTTCTAGAGTCTATTTTATATATCATAAGAATCTGATTAAAAACTTTGTTTATAGATAACATATTTCCTAAAAGTTGAGTTTCAATTTATCAGATCCATATCATAATAATGTTTCTTTTAAAACAAGGTCGTATAATCTGTTTCAACTAAACTGTTTCATGACTGCAAGGTGTACAGTTCCCTAAAAATTTATATTAAAATATGATTGTTGGAGGATGATTATTCCATTTAAAAATTTCCTATAAATACCCATCCATTTTAATATTTCATTGATAAATTTTTGAGATATGGATTTTTTTAGAGCTAATGTTGTGTTGATACATTATGGGAACATTGCTTAATGTGTCTTGTGCAACTGATGTGAACAACTGGTTCAATGTTTTCATCATCCTGTTTAACCTGTATAGTGCGATTCTTATTTTTTGGTGTTTATAATCAAGGACTTTCTTGAATAGGAAGTTAGAGGTTCTGATCAATTTAAAGATCAAGGTCTTCTAGGGATAGTATGATAGATGTTCCAATCTCTTTAAGGATTATGGTATTACAAGGATAGTAAGATTGAGGCTGATTCCTATCATCGTACCAAGGGATTACCCTAGTGTGGGTAAGTCAGACTTTCATGAATGTATAAATTAAGTGAACATTATCCAAGGTTGTTGGATACCCTTCACTTTGCATTAAAATATTTCTTAAACTTGTTTAATTGTTGTTTTACATTATTTTCCGTTGTATTTACTTAAAAACTAAAAGTATATCTTTTTTATCCATTCTTATTCTTGTATAAAATGATATAGATAATATTCTATACACTTTAAGGTGGAGTATTTCTTTAAGAAACTTTTCTTATGTTTCTTGATCTGGTCCATTTTATCAGATTTTATTTTAGCATTGTATCATTATGATATGATAAGAGGGTTTTGTGAATACTACCTTTTTATCTTTTTTAAATATAGGTTTTCTTATGGTTAGAAATAAATATTTTAAAACATACAATTAACCCCCTCTTGTAGATTCAGAATCTCATTCCCTTCTCAATCCTCATAATTAGTGTCAAAGGGAGGATTATCTGATATACTGATACATACAATTGGTATCAGAGGATTCACACTATAATACTGATACCTATATTTGGTATCAGAGCTATAATTTGATATATTTATACTAACACATGAGTATCTTGTTCAACATTTTTAGGGAAATCTATCTTTCTCATATATTCATAGGAATATTTACCTTGTTCAAACATTATTTAAGTTTTTCGGAATGTTTTAAATATAAAGTTGTCACACAAAACTATTTTGGTGGAAATGTAAATTTTTTATTATGAATGGTTGGAATGAAATTTTTTTTAATAAAAAATCATAATCCTACCAAACCTATAATATTGAATGGAAATGACTATGAGTACTGAGGAGATAGGATGATGACCTTTTTCATCAACATTGGACTGGACCACATTGTTATGCTTACCTATGACTAAAACATCTTTGAAAAGGATAAAATAACATTTACAAATTATGAAAAACAATAGTATCAACTCAATTATCAGGTAATAAATACTTTATTGTGATCAATGACCAGGAACATCAATAACTGTATTTCACCGTGTGAATTAGAAAACAACATATGGAATAATTTTTATGTTAAAAATTTTAAGACTTATATAATAATTGAAACTATAAATTACATGTTATGAGCTGAATACCATAGTGTAGTGTTTCTTTATGGAGAACCAGTAAGAAATGTTCAAGAAATGTTTATGACTATTTTCAACATCCTTTAGTCTATGGGTGAGAAAGGAAATGATGATGAAATTATTATGGATATAATAATAGATATTTTTACTAATGAGTGGGAATCCAAAAGAACAACTATTTATGAAAATATAAAAGTTTCTCAAATTACTCTTCATAGTTTATTTATGACTCTTTTACCACATGGAACTTGAATGAAGATAGATACTGAGATAAATCAGAAAAATAATATTAATGGTACTGTTTCATTCACTAAAACATCAAATCATATAAAATCTAGGAATCTTGAAAGAGTTACTTGATCAAACACAATAAATTATACTGATATATCTGATTCAAGTGATAGTGATCATTCTGAGAATAAACTTGAAAATATTTCTTGATGAATGAACATGATTATAGGTAAGAACGATTTGCAGTACAGATACAAGAAGAATGATAGAAAAGAAAAGAAAGATTCTAATGTGACTTGTTATAAACACAAGAGAGTAGGTCAGATCACAGCAGACTATGCTATGATCAAAAGGAACGAAATAGATGATATTATTTCTTATAGATACAATTAGATGTACTAAAAGTCTATGTATAATAATTTACTACTAGAAAATGACATCTGGAGTGCCAGTGGTAATGATTATTCAGATGAATCTTCTGATATTGATTCTTTTGCTCAGAAGAACATTGGTCATATAACCAAAATACCTGTGAAAAAATGATTCATGGATAAGGTAAACAATTATGAATCTCTTATAAATATATACTAAAATTCCAATTACCCTAATGAAATATATTACAACTCATCAGATGCAGAATCTTACTTAATATAGGATACCTTATCTTTTTTTAAGAAGTCTCTCGATTTTGTAAACTACTTCCGAATAATAACTATAAGATAAAAAAGAAGATAGAGATTGAAAAACATATAATATATATATTAAAAAAATAATTATTATATCATTCTAAAGATCTTGATCAGAAAACACTTGATTTTTTTTTTCAAAAACCATATGGATGTTAATTATGATAATTATAAAATTTCTAAAGATCATGAGGATTCTATTTCTGATAAAAATGTTTTAGATACAAAACCTTATTCTAATACTATTAACATTGAGGATAAAAACATAGTTATTAAACTAAATTCCAAAATATTTTCCTTAAGAAAACATGTATCAAAATTTACCTGTGGTGTTGAAAACATTGAAAAGACATATTATTTAATATGACCTCTAAGAAAGAGTTCGGGTATATGTTACTCCCACTACAAAAAATACTTTTAGTTCTAACTATTTTATTCGAAAGGGTGCTCCATTTTTCATGAAGTGTCAGAGTAGAGGACACTGAGAAAGAAATGTTTCTTTAAACATATTTCAATCCTTGTGATTTCATAATGTTAATTTCTATAAGGAAATGTGGATTCCTAAGATTCTTTTTTCTAAGATTGACGGATCTAAATAGGATTGTATTCTGAACATATAACTCATTTATATTCAGGAAAACAAAGAAGCAACCACAATAATACTTGGTTCATGGATAATCGATGTATCCAGCACATGATTGGTACCAAAATCTACATTGAAAAGACTATTAAGATGAATGTTTGAAAAGTAACCATCTATGAAAATTCTCAAGGAGAGATTGTTGGTATAGGTAAAATTTTTCTTCTTTGAAAAGTTTTAATTTCAAATGTTTAATTTTTTATTTGTCTTAAGATCAACCTTATAATTATAAGCCAATTATGAAATGGAGGTTACATTGTGAATTTTAGGAATGATAAATGTTTAGTTCACAATTCAAAGGACGAATTCATTCTCTCTTTCCATAAGCCTGAAAATACCTACACACATATCATAGAAGACCATAGGATCCGAGAGTTACCATTCATCAGTGAAATAGAAGATCAATATTGGGTATGGAATAAAAGTTTAGGACACTTTAACCTTAGAAACTGATAGAAAATCTCAACATAAAGACTTGTTAAGGATCTACCAGATTATAGGATTGATTATTAAAAAGTATGTGACCCTTTTCAATATGGAAAGAAACATTAATATAGATGTAAATCCATTATTTAAGTCTAAATGTTGGATGAATTATAGTTAGTGCGCATGGGAATTTTCAGTCCCACATAAACTGGAATTATTCAAGGAAAATATTATGTATTTGTTTTAGTTGATGATTACACTAGATTTACAAGGGTCTATTTTCTAAAAACAATTGAAGCCATTTGTGATTTAAAAACATATATATCCAATTATTAAAATTATAAATCCTACTATTGATAACTATTCATTTTGATCTTCCTGGATAATTTGAAATTATAGATTTTGAACCATTTTGTAGTAAGAAAGGTATTACTAAAAAAATT
The DNA here is from genome assembly GCA_963277665.1 of Viscum album. Classification (NCBI taxonomy): domain Eukaryota; kingdom Viridiplantae; phylum Streptophyta; class Magnoliopsida; order Santalales; family Viscaceae; genus Viscum; species Viscum album. The sequence continues at coordinate 1,705,279,578 of OY728165.1, read as the reverse complement.
TCTCCAACAACCCCTCAGAAAAATGGTGTTGTTCGAAGATGAAATCATATTCATTAATAAATAACAGGAATAATTTTCAGTGAATACTCAATTGCTAATCAATTCTAGGCTGAAACTATAATTACAACTTGTAATACTATAATTCTAGTTTTATTCAAAACCTTTCATAATAAAACATCTCAAGAATTATGGATAGGTAAAAACCATAATGTTTCTTATATTATAGTATTTGGATGAAAATTATTCATCATGAATACTAATAATAACTTACACAAATTATAACCCAAATCCAATGATGGAATCATTCAAGGATATTACACTAGTTCTAAGGCTTATAGAGTTTTCAATAAGAACTGTTGTAATTTTGATGAAATAATTCATAGTAAATTAGATGAAACAGATCCTTTTATTTTTGAATAACCTCTATGTACATCTTTGTATGTGTTTTCAAACAGTGATAATTAAAATTTGATATAAGATTATTCCAATGTGAAAAATATTCATGAAATTGTTTATAAAGTATTAACCCAAAATAATTTCTACCTTATTTTGAGGAACCTGGTTTAAAAAACCCAAGTCAGTTGCTTCTTAGAAATTAAACCTATGATAAAATAATTGCTGGCATTAATCAACTTGTAGGTACTAGATTTTTCCATAACAAATAAAGTAGAACACTTATAATTTAATTCCCAATTTGAACCTAAGACTCCAGATGATACCCTAGGTAATGAAGATTTGATAAAGGCAATGCAAGATGAGAAAAATGAATTCAAGAGGAAAATGTTTGGACCTTGGTTGAAAGACCTAACAAAAAATCTATTATTTGTGTAAAATTGGTCTTCATAAATAAATGTGATGAAAATATAATCATTGTTATAAATAAATCAAGATTAGTTTCTAATGGATATCATCTAAAAGAAGGAATAAACTATTAGGAAAACCTATGCTCTAGTAGATAGACCTGAATCAATTCATATTTTATTCACCATTTCAACATTCTTAAACATCAATTTTTTTCAAATATATGTGAAGTGTGCTTTCCATAAAAGATATGTATAAGAGTAAGTTTATATTAAATATCCCTTTTTTGAAGAGAGAAATCATCTTGATCATGTTTATAAACATAGAAAATTTTTATATGTTCTTAAATAAGACCCTACAGACTAATATGATAGACTTACAAGATTTTTGTTACAAAACAAGTACATTAAGGGAACCTCAGATCCAACTATTTTTATAGATAAATTTTTAAAAAATGTTTTTATTATTAAAAATTATATTTATGACATTATATTCGTATAAATTAAGCAATCCTTCACTGATTATTTTAAGAATATTATAAAATATGAGTTTGAGATGAATATGATTGGTGAGTTGAAATTCTTTCTTAGTTTTCATATTTCTCTAAAAAGGAAGAAACTACATTTCTCAATATAAATATATTAAAGATCTTTAGAAAAATTATGTTTATGAAAACACTAAAAGTATAAAAAACTCTTATCAGAACCTCATATACACTTGATCTTGATGAAGCGGGAAACTAGTGAATCAAACATATTTTAGAAGAATGATACAAAGTTTATTAAACTTAACAGATATTCAACTAGATGATATTTTTTCAGTATTCTTATGTGTAGGATACAATAAAAATCCCATAGAATCCCATTTAAATTTAGTAAAAATTATTTTTTCTATTTAAATTTAACTATAGATTTCGGATGCTTTTAGTCTTATAGATATGCTTTTTTTATAAAAATGTTTCCAGATGCTGATTTTGGTGGATGTATAATGGATAGGTAAATTACATCTGGAACATGTTAGATCATAGGAGATTCATTAGTTTCTTTCTCATGCAAGAAACAATAATCAGTAGCAATTTCCTCTACTGAAGCAAAATATATACCAGCTAGAAGCATTTGTGCTCAAGATCTGTGGATGCAACACTCTCTCATAGACTATGAGATTAGATTTTCCAAAACACAAATATTATGTGATAAGAATAGTGCCATTTCCCTTAGTAAAAACTCATTGCATCACTCTCATACAAAACACAAATATATTTGGAATCACATTCTTAGGGATCACACACTCAAAAGAGATATCATTCTTGAATTTATCGGAACTCTTGATCAACATGCTGACTTATTTACAAAACCATTATCCACCGATAGATTTGAATACATTAATAAAATGTTAGGAATGATAAATGTAAGGTAATAATCCATATTAACTTTTTTAAAAACATATATCCTTACATTAAGATAATTATTTTCATAGGGGGGGTATATTTGTTTATTCTCTTAATAATTGAATTCCTAAAATTTTCATTCTACAGAACCATAAATTCTAATTTTTTAGAACTAGAAATTTTCACTCTTCAGATCCACAAATTTTAATTTCTTATAACCAAGAATTTTCATTTTTCAAAACCATAAATTTTCAATATTTAGAACAAAAAATTTTCATTTTTGGGAGCCTAATATTTTCATTCTTTTTAAGCACAAATATTAATTTTTTAGAAAATTAAATTTTCATCTTTCAAGAATTTTTTTTTTCATTTTTTGGAATAATAAATTTTCATTTTTTAGAACATAATTTTTTATTTTTTGAAACATGAAATTTTCATTTTTCAAAATGAGAAATTTTCAATTTTTAAAACAAGAAAATTTCATTTTTTAGAACCTAAATTTTTTATTTTTTCTAAACCTAAAATTTTCAATTTTTGGAGCCTAATATTTTCATTTTTCAAAATGTAAAATTATCATTTCTTTGGTAGCTAAAATATTCTTCTTTCAGAACAAAAAATTTACATTTTTTAGAAACCTCAAATTTACATTTTTCAAAACCGAAAATTTTCATTTTTCGGAACATAGTTTTTTTCGAACCTAAGAAGAACCTTATTAATAATAACAAATTGTACTTAGTATTCAAAAATGTATGTCCTATTATTTTTATCATCGTAATTGAATTTTTGTTTATTGGTATCTAAATATTATTTTAAGGAAAACATTATCGAATACACTTTCCGAAAATCTAATTTTTCACTTAAAACCTAAAAATATCAAAACCTAAAATACCTTCATCATATTTAATATTAATGGTAATATTAGATCAGGTAAATCTCAAACGCTGGATTTACCCAGGAAGATGAAATGTCACTAAAAATCCTATATAATGGGACCCCTTCTTGGAATCCCACATCTGTTTTCTTAGATACTTTTCGCCTGAGATTTGTCTCCCTTCAAGTGTGCCATTCTGTTTTTCCCTTACCACTATGACCCAAATTTGTCTTGAGATATCTTCATAGACTCTGATTTTATCGAACAAGGAACATAAAGATTGGATAATTTTTGGGGAATGGATAGTGGACCTGAGTTTATTTGCTTAGTATAGCTCCTTGATTGAAAAAGTCAAAAAAAAAAACAAAATGAAACAATTAATCCATGAAAAATCTCATGAAAAGAAATGAAAATGATCCAGAACCATAAGAACAAGAAACAAATTTTAAACCAGCACCAACACCTCTAAAACCCAAGAAGCAAAGCCTTTTTCAAATGAATTTGTAGCCAATGGGAGAGAAAAGAAAATGTAGATAAAGGAAGATGATTTTATTTTTGGGATAGATCATACTGAGTCTGAGGCCTTAAAAATTCACAAATATGGGGAGATTGACATAGAAGTTAAATAAATAGAGTTGAAGAAGAAAACTACATAAAATAAAATTGTTAAAGATTTATTAAGAGATAACAATAAAGAATTCTGAAGAATCTCATGTAATTGATTTATTCTTTCAAGAACATGTGAGTCACTCGGAACCTATGTCAACCGAGACCGAGGTTCTAAACAAGGGAAAGAAAGATATTTCAGTATCAAAACCAATATGGAAAGAAGAAGAAAACCACCAAGAAGAATAAGAAAAATAGGAGGAAAGGGAAGACGCCATAATAGTGGTAAAAGGATATAAGGAGAAGAAGATACCTTATAAAATCAATTCAATGATAATATCCTAGGATTTATCTACCACAATTGTTTCAGAAGGAAAATCATCTTCGAATGATATTATTTCTTAGGAAGAGATCATGAAAATTCTTTTAGATAATGAATGTGCTAAAGAAGATAATTTTGATCAACATTTTGATGATAAATGTGATAAAGGAAGTGATAAAGATCATAAAAAATGAATTGATGATGATGATAAAATTATTCATGTTTCATGTAATTAATAAGAGATCTAGAGAATATTGAAGAAAATATCTATAAAATAAAAAAGAAAGCAAGTAGTGGTTGATATATCTAAGGATGTTGTTGATACAAAATCTAAGAAAGTCGTTAGAACATCTAAGATAAAAGATGATGAATAAGGAGGAATTTCTTAAACAAGGAAACATGTGTCCAATTATGAATCATCTTCATCAATTGGACAAGATTTTGTTGTGTAGTATTTAAAGTAGCTTGTCAATTCCATCCCATTCCATCCGAATATAGAATCCAAATGATAAATTATTCAAGAAACGATTAATAAAAAGTCATAATCTACGAGTATACTTATGGATAAATTTTTTAAACTCAAAGTTGATTTTAAGACTTTTCTCTATAGTAATTATGATCACAAGAAGTCATGTAATGAACTATCAATGTGGTCAAAATCTGTTATAGATGAACTAAATCTTTATTATGAATTCAATGAGTCAGTGAAGAATGATTTTGATCTATGAGATGACAAGATTAAGATCCTTTATACATTTTTTAGGGAATCTAAATTAATAGAAAGCATCTGTACAATAAGAAGACAAGTATCTAAGTGTAAAAAATAACTTTTTTCCCTTAATGTGATAGAGGGAGTAGAATTTAGGGAATAGTTTGCTGAGAAAGTCAATGTGTAGGAAGATTTGATCAAATCTCAAGGTTAAATAATTCATTCCGAGGAAGAGCGGATCAAAGAACAAGAAATAAAAAAAATAGAATCAGGAAGAATTTCTAGATAGGTTTCAAGAAGATCATAAGGACAAGAATAAGTTAAAGGATACGTTGAAAAATTTGATGCTGGAAAAGAAGTTGAATGAATAATTTTTTTGGATCATTTATTGTAATAAATATTTTTGATGTTTTTTATATCTTAATTAATGTGTTACATTTTAATTGTTTTGTATTATCTACTTCATAAATTTTATGTTTCACATTTTTCCCCTTCATTAATTTATGAAAATGAAAATGGGGGAGAGAAGATATTTTCCAAAATTATATTATGCTAAAGGATGATAATTCCTATGTAAGGGGGATTTTACTTAAAGAATAAATAATTAAGTAAGGGGGAGGTATTTCTCTACGAAATATAGATATATGATCTTTAGGGATTATATAACCTAAGAGAGAGTTAGTGGTATTCACCAAAATCCATAAAAAATGGAGATAAGTATTTCTTCTAATCTTAAATATGAAATAATTATACCTACATATTCATCTATGAAAAGTTGTCTGTGCTTTCCAGAAAGGGTGAGATTATTGAGTCAATATGTTTCCTTGTGACTTTTCGTTTCCCTTTGGTTTCTAAAATCACAAACACCTTTTTTGGAAGGAAAATTCTCTTTAGGTAAGAAACAATTACTTAATGAAAATTCTATTTATCTAAATAATTTTTATAACTTTATTATATAATGTTTTTTTAAACCAATATTAATAATATTTTCTATAATCCAAAAAATCAGATCCTTATCTATAACTCAGAACCTTACAGTTCATGTAAATCAATGTTCCCCAGAATTGTGAATATAATTGGGTCAGAAATCATACACTGATTTATCTAGAAATTGGAATTTTAATTCATTATAATTTAGATTTTGAATTCATTATAATTTGTATTTTGAATTCATTAGAATTGTGATTCTGAATTCATTAGAATTATGATTCTAAATTCATCAGAATTCAGATTCTGAATTCATCAAAAATCCGATTCCAAATTCATCAGAATTATGATTCTAAATTATTTATTATTCGGATTCAAGGTTCATCACAATTCAGATTCTGAATTTATCAGAATTCAAACTCTGATTTCCTGATATATCAGATTTCAATTTTTATAAAAATGAAGTTTTGATTCACATAAAAATTAGAATATGATTATCTATTATTTCAGAATATGATTATCCATATTTCTAGGATCCATTTTCAATATCATAATAATATTAGTAAAAAAAATTTATAGTTAAAATATTTCTCTAAAGTGGTGTTTCATTTTTTCAGATCAATAACATAATAATTTTTCTTGCAAAATGATGTCGTAAAATCTTTTTTAAGATAACCATTTCTTGAGTTCCATAGTACATGTCCCTATTATATTTATTGAAAAATATTACCATTATTGGAGGAGTCAATCAATAACTATTTTTCTATAAATAATCACCTATTTTTTTATTTTAATTCTATCTTTTCGTGAGTCGAATTTTTTTGAGAGTTGATGTTGTGATGAGACTCTATTAGATATTTTATCCATATTTCTTGTGCGAATAATGTGAAAAACTTATACTATGTTGTAAAAATATTTTTCAATCTAAATAGTGTGATTCTGATTATTTTTTATTGATAATTTAAGGATTTTGGGGATATAAATATATAGGTGTTGATCACCTTAATGATTGAGGGCTTTCAAGGATAGGAAGACTGAGGTTCTAATCACCTTAGAGATTGAGGGCTTGCAGGGATAGAAAGAAATAGGCTAATTCTGATCATCGTATCGAGGTCATGCCTTGGTGTGGGTAAAACCGACATTTTTTTTATAAACCAAGGGACCACTATCCATGGTTCTTGGATACCATTCTTTTTGGGTTAAAATATTTCTTATACTTGTTTACTTATTATTTCATTAGTTATTCTATTGTGTTTACTTAAATATTGAAAGTATAACATTCTTATACATTTATATTCATGTATACTACGATATAAGTAAGATTATACACAATTCAAGGTATAATTTTTCTTTAATAAAATTTTCTTATGTTTTCTTATTAGATCCCATTTTTCAGATCCATTGTAAAAAAAAATTCTTTAAAAAATGATAAGGGGTTTTTTTGAATACTGTCTGTTTATCTTTGCAAAACACAGGTTTTAATAAGGTTATTAATTTTTTTTAAACCTACAATTCACACCCCCTATTTTAGATTGAGCATCTCATTCCATTTTCTATCCTCACATTATATTTAGATTAACACTGATAGACCTAGTTTTTCATGCCCCAACTCTCGAATACCCGGATCGGGTGCCATATAGAGGATCGATTAGGTTCAGCTTCTGGGAAACCAACTACTTTTGAAAATTTTCTTTTGTTAAAAACTGCTACATGAAAAATTTATTTCAAAAACATAGGGTGAGCATACAAATTCCCATAAGGGGTTTAAAAATTAAATATTGTACCAAATATATCTTTTTAAAACATTCTTTAAAACTTTCAATAAAACATTTTTCTTAAAAAAAATATTTACCACATTTAACATATCGTAATAAAAGTGCTCAATTATAAAAATGCTAACAAAATTACAAGTGTACAAAATTCAATTACAGGAATTATAATTTGGAGTAATAAATAAATTACATTATAATATGTATTCCATATGAATATGTAAAAAGAAATTAAACAACTATGAGTAATAAATAATCAAAGTTGTGCATAAAGGTAATAAATTCAATATCATACAATGAATACTATTCAGTGAGTGATAAAAATATGTCATGCCATAAGAATTTACTTCTTTAATAATGATAAGTAAAGGCTTTTAACCATTAATATTCTATTAGTATAATATCCATTTAGTTAATTAATTATCATAGACATAATGAGGGAAAGTATAATGCCAGACTTTAATTTTTGTGTCAATGCGTCTTGCCAAGTCCAAGGAGCTAACTGTAACAAGAACCCAACCCGGAGGGCCTCTATAACTGGACTTCAACCGGGAGAGTCTGCTGTAACCGAATCCCAACCCGGAGGGCTTACTTTTACCGGTACCCAACCCGGAACATACTAGTCCAATACAATCTTGATATGTCCAGTAAGGTCTAATATTCAAGGTGTCTCATACCACCTTGAATATTTAAATTTTACTTCATATTACTCATGGTGTCCCATTCCACTTTGAGTAATTTAATTTCTCATCTCATTATTATGATTTTCCTCGTGTATGCGTCATGGAGTACATTTATAAATAAAATGGAAAATGAAACCATTTATTCCAAAATTACGTCATACAACATATAACATTGAGAATATGGCAGTATCAGTTTATCAAAGGAATACATGGTTTGTTACCCATTATTTGAACAAGAGACAATTACTAAAGCACATAAAATGATGGATGAAAATGGTTTTAAATTTTAAGATGGAAAATATCTTTAAAGGTTCTTTAAATCAAAAAAGTTTGACATAAGACATACATATTTAAAACTAATGTTTTTCATAATAATACAAATGGATTTGAACCCGAAACATTATTCGCATCCATTTCTTCAATTAATGATTTTAAATTATCTCAAATAGCATAAAATATAACAATACATAATTATGTGTATACTTTCTTTTATAATTAAAACCCATATTAAATAAACACAAATATAATTAATGACCTTAGAAATATTAACACAAACAGTCGTTTAACATTTGAAAACATCCTAGATTCACTTAGAGATGATATATATATATATATAGACCATATATATATACAATTAAGTGTATGGGTTTTTCATTTCACAACCATAACAAGTACTGCTCACGTATGTTATACATCGGTAAACAACATTTAGAAAACTAGAATTGGATTGGGATGAAAAACTACATATATATATACATGTATAAGAACATAAAAAATTTCGTATATACAAAGTGTTTTTATTTCATTTCTCACATGAAAGAAAGAGAATAAAAAGTAAACCCTTACAATTAATGAATAATTCATAGCTTTATTTATTCACAAAAACTCTATTTTATGAAAAATAATTTTGGTTTATGATAACAATCCATTAATTATAACCTTATATATATATATAAAAGAACATACATAATTGGGTAAAATGTTTTATACACAACATGGTTCTTCGCATGTTGAGGTTCTTAAATTAACTTCGAAGCTTAGGTTTAGAAATATTAAATTTGGTCATAAGGGGTTTACGTAAATCTGAGGGAATATATATTTATATGTATTTATAGTCATATATGTATATATGTAACCTATTATGTATATAAAACTATGAAAATAAGTTTGCATGAGTAATTCAAGCTTCGGGTCTACTAATAACCTATAACTCAAAATCCCGATGCTCTAAATACGGTAAAGAATTAATCAAAATAAAACCGCAAGTTGATTGTATATATATACAAGTGTACATAAATATACAACTTCAACTCAAGAAAGACAATATAAATCCTCTACCTTAGTTCGTGGAATAAGTGGGGCTCGGTAAAATGTTGTAAATTTTGGAGGAGACTTGTTAAGGTCTGCTAGAAGCTTTAGTACAAAGAACCGAGAGGTGCTTGGGATCCCTCTAGTGAATTTTTATAAAATAAACCTACACAAATATATTTTATTTCAAGTGTCATGGAATCCGAGGCCCAAATGACTTATAAAAATACTAAGGGTTTGTCTTTGTAGAAAATGAATGAAAGGTGGGGGACCATAGGATATCATGTGTAGAGAAAACAATGCAAGAATAGGGTGTAGGGTACTGCTGCAGTGCACGCCGCAGGGAAGAAGAAGAAGGTGCTATGATAAGAAACCAGATGAAAAATAGATAGTCAGGATTAAGTTCAACCTTGATCCAATGGATGGGGGCGTCCTCAGTTTTAAAAATAATTGGGCGGCTTAGATTTAATCCACAGCTAGATCAGATGGCCCTAGCTAACGCGGCATTTTATCACGTGGTTTGTAGAGGGTTGAACGCAAGATCATGATTGATGGCCTAGATCATGCGTGACACAATCCAACTACCCCGATCCCGCTTCACCTGAAACGAAACATCCCACATCGAATTGGCGAGACATTTGCGACCCCTTTATAAGCATGAGTCTCTAAACAAAGGATCAGAAAAAACACACATCACACATCAGGGAGCCGTATACATGGGCTCCTACCTTCCCCCATAGGCTTTAGCCTACCCTTGCCTCGTTGTGTCCTCATACCCACGGTGGCGCACTCCAAACTCCCATTCACTCCTACGAGCCCATCGGGGGACCTATGCCCATGCTCGACCTAGCCTTCGATTGGGCTGGGGGCTAAGCTCATCCACCTAGTGTGAGATGCCTCCCTCGACCCAGCCAAAAAGGGTTCTCCCTAGTGGACCTAATTTTTTTATAAACACTAACATTAAAAATTATAAAGTCTTAAAGAAAATAATAAACTTAATATAAATATATGAAAATTATCCTTTTAGGAATTACTTTTATTTAATCATTAGAATGCTAATGAACTCAAATTATTCTTTGTCTTAAAAGTATTTCTAAATTACTTATAAACACTAAACTGTTAACATACAATGTTATAAATTGGGATTTAGTATACCAAGTTGAAAATTATTATACTAGTATTATAGAAGTCAAAACATAGTTTAATAGAAAACATAGTTTATTTTGAAAAAATTAAACATAGCTTAAAACACTATTTTAGAAATAAAAATCATTACAATATAATTGAAATATTTTCAAAGTGTTTTGAATTCCTTATTAAAATTTAAAATCACTTAACTGTAATTTAAACAATTTCACCATTTCCTTTTAAAGTGCATGATTAGGGATGGTTTTATTACTTTTCAATCCATAACTTGATTATTTGGAGAACTAAATTACACTCACTTATTTTCAATTAATTCTCCAACAAGGCCAACAACATTATTTACAGTCATTAGGATTCCATGGTCACCCCTAGCGACGGTCCAATTAGTGTCTTAGAAAACCAAGCCTTAGGGTGTCCTAAAACTCAAAATGAAGAAGATGGTTCTAGTCATACCATTGATGATTAGTGTGGCCACAGAGTCTTTGGCCATTCTTATGTTCATCATGACAGATTCTAAGGACCCATATTATCTTCTTGGGGTTCTCATGGTTTTTGGAGGTCTCCCTTCACTTCTGATAGGGTTCTTAATATGTATTTTTGGGTAGGAAAATTCCTTGTGATCTTGGTGAATTTTAAAAAACTATAGTGTTCTTATTTGAATGAAAATACTTGTATCCATTTTCTGTTGTTTTATTCCATTGCGTAATAAATTAAATTTTAACCATATTATTACTTTTACCAGATAAATATGATTGGTTCTGTTAATAAAAAAAATAAAAAAAAATAAAATTATCATTACATGACACACAACATGAAACACATGTTTTTGGGGTATTACATTATTCCCAATATAAAGAATTGGGTCCTTGCAATTCATTTCATACAACCACAAAAAAGAAAGCTCTCTGATGTTCTTACCACATCCACCAATGTAGAGGATCCTCAAATGCGTCCAACGGAAAACCCAAATTGATGCTCAACTCCTCTAGTTCCCTGGCCCATGCACACCTAAGACAGAAAGGATTGAACTCTTTCATCAAACAATCGGGCTTCTAGAGGGAGGTTCGAATGGTAGAAAGTTCGAAAATGTTCTAATGGACCGACTGTCGAAGAACTTGTCAGACTATATCTCGATCGAAAACATCTAAGTCATAGATGTTGTCTTATAGGATGAAAATGAGGAGTTAGTACATGTAGGTTGTGTGAAGGTTTACCTCCAAATAATCCTCTTGAAACCTTACTCTGGCCGTGAAATTATGGCCTAGACTAAAACACAGAAAAATTCCATCGTGATATTTTCCTCTTAGCCTGTACTCGACCAGTTGGACCGTGGATATGCAGTGGTAAATGGAAGAATTCCCTTGGTAGGTGTGGAGAATGTGTGGACTGTTTGATACTCTATATATTTTCTTGAACATTATTCAAAGGGTTTTGAAGGGATGATATTTTTCTTAATAGGTTTTAAACATAATAATATCCAATACCTCTACAGGTAGAGATAAAAAGTGGGTTTGTCCTTCCATCTAAAAAATTATTATGAAATATCACATAGTGAAACCCGCTCAAAAATATAAACAATGAAAATATTGATGAAATAAGGGATAATAATTTTTATTCTCATATAACCACTGGTACATAATGTAATATAGGGCTAATGGTTTACCCAGTTACCAGTTAAACAAATTTTTATATAAAGTTCAAAGCTCTCAATCTCCATAAACCAGATGCAACCTGAGCATTCTGATTCAATATTGTGGGTGCATTTGCAGTGCCTCCAGAGTGTGACGTGAGGGGTGTGAAGTTGAGAGACATCGGTATGCACTTTATTTCTATACATGTAATAGAAGGCTTCGTATTCAAGGATGTCAAAATCCATTACCTGACCGTAATGGCCATAGGACAATACTTAACAGATATATGATGTGCGAAGGTATCCCACTACTGAAGCTTCTTGGAAGGTCGTGAGGGATGGGATTCCTTTCGCTATAGTGAAGCATCTAAAAAGTCCCTCGTATTATTTTCCCCATCTTACGTAGAATTGAAATTGGGCTTGCATCATAAAGATGAAATCCAGACCCGCTCCTCGGTGAAGTTGACGTAATCGGGTAGAGTTGGATACATCATAGATGTGTTTGCACGTCATATATATATGTGCATAGTTTATAATCATTTCATGGATGGTTATGGAAATTATCGTCTTTAGGGCTTCTATTGGGATAGACAAAAGACTAGTACCCTCGTTTTCCCTCTGAAAATTATGAAAACTAATATTTAGTAATGATTAAGTAAATTTTTCTTTGTTCAGTTCTGGTATTCCAGAGTTATCTAAAATGAATCCTATGATACCAACTGTCATGCCCCATCTCTTGAATACCTGGAGCTGGTGACATACAAAGGATCGATTTAGTTCAGGTTCTCAGAAACTAGCTACTTCTGTTAAAAACTTCTACCTAAAAAATTTATTCCAAAACTGTAGGGTTAACATAAGAATTCCTAGTAAGGTGTTTAAAAATAACTCACTATACCAAATATAACTTTTCAAAACATTTTAAAAAAAATTCCATAATAAATTATTTTAAAGAAAAGATGTACCAAATTTATCATACCATAATAAAAGTCCTCAATTACAAACATGCTAACAGAATTACAAGGGTATAAGATTCAATTATAGGCATGCTCATTTGGAGTAATAAATAAAATACATTCTAATATGTATGACATTTTAATATGTAATCAAAAATTAAACATCTATGTGTAATAAATAATCAGAGTTGAGTGTAAAGGTAATAACTTCAATTTCATACATTGAATACTATTCACTAAGTGATAAACATATGTTATTCCATAAGAATTTACTTCTCTGATACCTATATGTATTGTATTTTAACCGTGGATATTCTACTAGTCGAATATCCATTTGGTTAATTAATTATCATACCCATAATGAGTGAAAATATAATGTCAAACTTTAATTTCTATGTCAAGGAATCATGCCCAGACCTAGGGGCTAACTATAATCAGACCCCAACCCAGAGAGCCTCTGTAACTGTACTCCAACCCAGAGAGTCTTCTATAACCAGAGCCCAACCCATAGGGATTACTTTTAATTGTCCCCAACACGGATCATAGTAGTCCAATACAATCCTCATATATCCAGTAAGGTCTGATATTCATGGTGCCTCAATCCACCTTGAATATTTATATTTTAATTCATATTACTCAAGGTGTCCCATACCACTTTGAGTAATTTAATTTCTTATCTTGTTCTTATGATATGCCTCATGCATGCGTCATTGAGTACAATTATAAATTAAATGGAAAATGAACCCATTTAATCCAAAATTACATCATACAATAGATATCATTGAGAATATAGAATTATCACATTCTTGAAGGCGTACATGGTTTGTTACTCATTCTTTGCACAAGAGAAAATTACTAAAGAAAATCAAATAATGGATGAAAAGGGATTGAAATTATAACAAGGCCTATATCTTTACCGATTCTTTAACTAAAAATTTTTTGACATAAGATATACATATTTAAAACCAATGTTTTTCATAATAATACAAATCCATTTCAACCTGACACTTTGTTAACATCCAAGTCTTTATTTAATGATTGTAAATTATCTCAAATAGCATAAAATAGAACCAAATTTAATTATGTGTATATAAGTCATAATAAATATACTAAGTGTATATTCGTTTTTTTATTTTATAATTAAAACACATATTAAAAAAGGAAAATATAATTATCGACCTTAGAAATATTAACACATAAAATATTTTAACCAATGAAAAAAACCCGGATTCACATAGAGATGACACACACACACATATTTATATATATATATATCATATATTAATACAATTAAGTGAATGGGTTCTACATTTTACAACCAAAACAAGTACTACTCACGTAGGTTATACATCGATAAACAACATTTAGAAAACCCGAATAGGATTAGTTTTGAAAACCACACATATATATATATATACTTGTATAAGAACATACAAATGTTCATATAAAAAAGTGTGTATATATTATTTCTCACTAGAAAGAAAGATCATAAAAATTAAACCCTTACAATTAATGTACACTTCATAGCATTATTTATTCACCAAAACTAAGTTTTATGAAAACTTATTTCAATTTATGATAAAAATCCTATAATTATATCCTTATATATATATAATAACATACATAATTGGATAAAAAGTTTTATAAAAAATATGCTTCTTCGCCTGTTGAGGTTCTTAAATTAACATCGATGCTCAAGTTTAGAAATCTTAAATTTGGTCACAAGGGGTTTACATAAATCTAAGGGGTATAAATTTATATATATTTATATACATATACGTATATATGTAACCGATTCTGTATATATATGTATCAAAATCTGTTTTCAAGAGGTATTCAAGCTTCGGGTCTACTAATACCATATAACTCAAAATCTCAATGCTCTAAATCGAGTAAAAAAGGAATGAAACTCATACCACAAGATGCTTGTATATATATACAAGTGTACATAAATATAAAACCTCAACTCAAGAAAGATAATATAAATCCCCTAGCTTAGTCCATGGAGGAAGAGGGGATCAGGAAATATGTTGTAAATCTTAATGGAGACTTATTGAGCTCTGCTTGAAGCTTGAGTGCAATGAACCGATAGGTCCTTGGGATCCATCAGGTGAATGTTTATAAACTAAACCTACACAAAATATTTTAATGAATGTAGCATGGGATCTGAGGCCGAGATGACTTATTAAAATATGTAGGGTTAGTTTATTTGGAAACCATTTGAAAGGTTGGGGAACAGCAGCTGTCAAGTGTGGAGAAAATGGTGCAAGAATAGGTGTGGGGTTCTGGTGTAGTTCATGCCACAGAGAAGAAGAAGACGGTTCTGTGGGAATAAAATAGAAGAAAAAAGGATGGTCAGATCAAGTCCAACATTGATCCAATGGCTGGGGTACATCCGTGTTTTTAAAAATAATTAGGCGGCTCAGATTTGATCCACGGCAAGATCAGACGGTCCTGGATGACGCAATGTTTTATCCCGCAGTTTGCTGAGGGATGAATGCCAGATCGGGATCAACAGCCCAGATCGCGCGTGACGCGATCCAATGACTCAGATCCCACTTCTCCCAAAAAAACATGTCCCACATCGAATTGGAGAGTCATCCATGACCCCTTTATAAGCTTGAGCCTCCAAACGAAGACTCAGAAAAAACACACATCACACACCAGGGAGACTTATACACGGGCCCCCACCATTACCCTCCTGGCTTTGGCCTACCCCTACCTCGCCGCGACCTTGCTCCCACGGTGGTGTGCTCCAAACTCCCGTGCACTCTGGTGAGCCCTTCGGGGGACCTATTCTTGTGCACGGATCGACCATGGCTAGGGCTGGGGGCTAGGCTCAACCACATAGCGTGAGCTGCCTCCCTCGGCCCAGCAATAAAGGGTTGGCCCTAGTGGGCCTAATTTTTTTATAAACACTATCTTTGAAGATTATATTGTCTTAATGAAAATAATACATTTATTACAAATATATGAAAATTATCCTCTTATGCCTGAATTTTATTTAAACGTTATAAGGCTAACAAACACAAATTATACTTTGTCTTAAATGTATTACTAAATTACTTATAAACACTAATCATTTAACATACAAGGTTATAAACTAATATTTAAAATACCCACATGAAAATTATTGTACTAGTAATAGATAATTCAAAACATAGTCTAATCAAAAGCATTATTTATTTAGAATAAATTAAATATAGTTTAAAACACTGATTAATAAATGAAAATCATTGCAATGTAATTAAAATATTTATAAATTGTTTTTAATTCCTCTTTAATTTTAAAAATCACTTAAGTGTAATTCTAAATATTTCACCAATACCTTTTAAAGTTCATGATTAAGGATGGTTTTATATCTTTTCAGTCCATAACTTGATTATTTGGAGAACTAAATTACACTCACTTGTTTTAAATTAATTCCCCAACAAGGCCAAAAACTATATTTATAACCGTTATGATTCCACGGTCACCCAAGGTAACAGTCAAATTGATGTCTTATAAAACAAAGCCTTAGGGTGTCCTAAAACTCAAAAGCAAGAACATGGTTCTCATCATACCATCGTTGCATAGCATGGACACAGTGACTATAGCCATTATTATGCTCATTATGATGGATTACAAGGACCCATATTATATTCTTGGGTTTCTCGTCATTTTGGGTGGTCTCCCTCTAATTTTGATAGGGTTTTTAATAGGTATTTTTGGGTAGGAAAATTCCTTGTGATCATGGTGCATTGAAAAGACTAGGGAGTTCTTATTTAAATGAAAATAATTGTGTCCATTTTGTGTTGTTTTATTCTGTTTCTTAATGAATTAAATTAAAACAATATTATTAATTTTACAAGAGAAATAAGTTTTGTTCAGTTAATAATAAAAATAAAAAACATAAAATTATCATTACATGAAACACAACATGGAACACATGTTTTTGGGGTGTTACAAAGTTCCACCATAATTACAGTAAAATATTATTACAACTTCTCAATTCATTATTAAAACAATTAAGGAAGATTTTATTTTATAAAATAAATAGTTATATCCCAAAATATAGAATACATTTTAAAAAATTCATCTCATTTATTTGGGATAATTTTATTTAATGTAAAACCTGCTGATGCGATGAAGAAGTAGTTTTTCAAGTTATTTATTTATTAAGAATTATATTATATTATATTATATTTGTACTAAAATCATTAATATATTAATTAAAATTAAAATTTATAGATATATAATCTATATATTTTACTTTAAACATGCCTAATTTTAGGTTATCTTACTTTATTAATTAGGAGAATCATTAAACACAGTAATAAATATTTTTGATAAATGGGTTTTTGAGACAAAAAATAATATTTTAATGAAATATATTATAATGATGATTGAAATTTAATTTATTAAAATAAATAGGACAATATAAACTTATGTTAAATTAAATAATATTAAAATCATACTAGTATTTTATAATATATTATTTATTTTATATAATTTTTAGTTTTCCAATAATTGGTATTTCCCACCATTCATTGAAAAATCATTTTTTGCTAAAAATATTAAAATTTCACCCTTAGTTAATATAGAAATTATTTGATCTAAAAATATTTTAATAATATTAAAAAAATATTTTGAAACATATTGAAATTAAATTATAATATTTTCTCAAAAAAATTATAGAAATCATGTTTTAAGAAGAAATACATTTTAAGGAATACAAATTGATTTCTAATAATTTATTTATTTCATAATAAGGATTAATCAAAAAATTATTATTTGTTGGTATATATATATATATATTTCCTAAATCAATAGACACTATTCTTTCATTCCCTTTAAAAAGTTTTTTTATAAAAAGTAAATTTAAATAATAATATTTCATTATTCCATTATGTTTTTTGTTTCTTACCATTTATGATATCTATTTTTTCCTTTTAAAAAAACTCAAGTTGATACATCCTCTAACATGTAATAAATTTTTTCATCAAAATTTAAACATTATCTCTAAAATAAATGGGTTCTCATTTGAAAATATTATTATTTAAAACCTACAAAAAAATAATAAATAAAACTAACTCTTTATAACAAAGTGAAATGCAAAAATTCATTTGGAATAACACATTACTACAGTTAAAAATATGAGTACATTGGTGGGATGTGATGATATGGACTTGGAATAAAATCCTAATGCAAGAAAATGTAATATTTATCTACATAGATTCTATATTTAATGAAATATAATAATAATGAGAAACATAATGACTAAAATAGATTAAATAGAATATGTGTGACAAAATGAAATTAATTTTATTTTAAGGGTTGGTATATGGAAAAAGTATTTGTTTCATTACCATTTTCATAGAGATGGGGAATTTTTTTCCATCTATAATAATATCTAATTCAATATACTAACATTATTAGTAGAAATTTATCCATCAACCAATTTATAAAAAAATAATATATTTTCCTCTATATGATGAGTATTGATGTTTAAATTTTCATGTCTAGTCAGGTAAAATCAAATTCTAATAGACCACATAATAAAAAAATTATAACTAGATATTCCTCAAATATTTATTCTTTAATAATGAAAAAATGGTTAGAAACAAGAAATATGATTCCCAAAATTAATAAACCATCATATCTTTATCCTCCAACATTCAACAGAAATATAAAATTTTCAAAAAAAAACATTCCATAATTTAATATCCTTAAAAATATTAAAAATATTCCTAACATTGATTGAATCCAAAATATTACAATGATTATGTCACACAATATTTTGAAATTAAATTTAGTAATTACTTCCAAATTATGTCAATCAATCATAACATCGCATACCAAAAATGCATATTCCATAGTCATATAATCTCCCTTATATAACAATCATTTCCTATGATAACATGAATCAAAAAAATCCATGGTAAAATTATATTTTATTCGACAAGATATTCCAAACATTATTCGTCAAATAAAATACCAAAATTTTATATTTACCTTATTTATAAAATGTTACCCAAAATAATGAACTTCAACAACAATCACATAATCACCATATCACTTTTCCATCCCCTGGTTATCTGTACGATAAAACATGAATTCCCCTAATAAACATAATATCAAAGATCACATAAGCACAAAAGGATATCAATCTATAAAAAATTATTTCCACAAAATTTAATGTTATACTTAATGTTAAACAAAATATATATTAATATACTTCATAATAATAAAACATATCCCAAAATTTCATTACTCACATTAATATCCCATCATTTTAAAGCTCAAATGGTTTTTATAATAAGTTAAATTTATAATAAAACTATACCTGAACAAATAAAGATGGTATCTATAACTCTAAATATGAAATCCCATGATAACTTCTTAATCAAAAAATTCATCTACACCCAACTCAAATTCAAAATATAACATTCCAAAACCCATAATTTTTTATCATATTCTTAATATCGATGTTTACTTGTATAGGAGTACAAGTGCTATGTGTAGGGGAATTGACAGAGCTCATATTTTCATATTTGTAGATATTTTTTTAAATGATTTAATCCCATCACATTAATAAATTTGATCTTATTTTCATCATTTTATGACTTCTGGTGAGTTTTGAGCTTAAATGTAAAAAGTCGTTAATTCTGGACATTAAACATATTTATTTTGCCTCTGTATTTCGAGCATAAATCTTACAGTTTGTATCCAATTAACCTGATTAATTTTTTGTAGGATGAAATGGTTTGTTGGGTAAATATTATTATGCTGGAAAAGTTCCAATTTGAATGTCTACATGCCCAAAAATTTCGGTCAATGTGGAAAGTTATTCTGGCCGACAGAATGGACCATGACTCATTAAAAGAATCATATCTCGGACAACCGACAACCAAATGTAGTTATTAAAGATGGTTCAGAAATAAAACATGACGATGCGTCTTCACATAAAATTTTATGGAGAAATTAGTTAATTAAGGATGCCCTTAAACCGATCAAAGTTGGGTTGGTGGAATAGTGATTGGCGTCCAGAATAAGTCAAGTCTAATAAATCGGCTATAACTCCTTCCACACAACTCCAAATGATTTAAAACTTAGTGGGTGGATGGAAAACGCCATTCCTCACCTCCTATAAGAAGGGAACTAGGCCTGATTCGAAAATATGGATGGATAACTGAAGCTGAACTTCTGGTGGACAGATTCTGGAGGAAAAACTTTTGGTTCTTTCTTTTCTTTATTTTGTTCTTCTTAGTTTTATAATGCATACTTCTTCCCCATTATCCTCAATTATCCTTTCCATGGTGGGGTAAATCTTATGAGTGATTGGGGAAGGTTATGTTTTCCATTTTTTAATGTTTGAGTTCATGCTCTTAATGTTATAAAATGTTTTCCCTATTATGATGTAGGTTTTAATTGTAATAACAGCTTATATTATCTTGTGCGATTATATTTGATTTTATATTATGTTGTTATTATTTATTTGTTTAATGAAAATTATATCTCCCACTTGGTTATGTTCTATATACAATGAAATAGATCAGAACATAGTGGTGAAGTACTTGTCGATCGTCAGTACGTGTGAGATTTGTACTGAATATTCAAGATTGTTTGGGACAAACAAGACCCGATTGAGAATTGCCTTAATAAATTGAGGGTATTCGCTACAAATATTTCAAAAAAGGATGGATATTATACCAACCTAAGAAATTGGTATGGTTTAATCTCACCAACATCATTAAACAAAGAAGTAAGAGGAAGCGATTGTGAAATCGCATTTTAATCGATTTAATAAAAGATGAATGAATAATATCTATGATAACATTGCAATTTGAAAACCAATCCCAACCTGATAACCCAAATATTTATCATTATTTTTAATCACATTATTTTTCAATTTATTTTAAATCTTATACTATATTTCTTTCTTTAGTTTTTTTTCATCGTTTTCAAAATCAAACAAATTAAAATACAAAGTGACAAACATGATTGTTGTGCGCTCTTCTCTGGAGACTACCTAGGTTTACCACTATACAATATTTTAACTTAGTAAATAATTTTTTTTCCACACCCCACTATAGTCACGTGTCAAAAATTGGCGCTGTTTCCAGGTAGGTAGTCCCACAATCTAATAAAAAATATCCGAGACTTTTCAAAATTAAAAAAACACATAAAAAATATTTTTTCATCATGTCTTCAAATGATTATTTATTTATTTCATGGAACAATTATCTACAAGAGTAACAAGTATATGAGTCTGGTTATGATATAGTTCAGATGCAAGAACTTTGAAAAGACATAGAACAACTAGAGAGAAAAGCAGATCTTGCATTTGAATATGTATGTGCATTAATGGAGAAACCAGAACCTACAAACGAACCTGAGGAGGCCAATAAAGAAGAATTTACTACCATGATATGTGTTGGAGATCAAAAACCATTAATGGAAGGCAATGCCAAAGATGTGAAATTTAATGAGAAGATGGAGGAGCTTGACTACCTACCTCTATCTAGTGAAATTCAACTCCAAGATAAACTTTCCACAAAGGAATCGATTGATGTCTAGCCACTTAAGAGAGATAATCTTTTTCATAACTCTATTAATTATGATTGTATAGAATCTGAATTGAGTATCACCTCTAACGGTTTTAAATTTTCAGATTCGGATAACACATGTATTTCATTGAAGGATGAAGAAGGAAAATAAGATGCACATCATAAGGAATATATGGAGCTCTCTAAACTTCTTGAACACTTAATAGAACGTGTTCAAGAGGAGGTCAAAGTGGATTTGCCTAAGGAATATGAGAAACAAGATGCTTAATTTGGAAGGGAAGAATTTTATATTGATTCATCATGTTTTAATATTATTCAAATTGAATTAATTTCTGATTCTCTCATTTATTATTCTTTCTATGTGGTATTCATTGAGGAACCGCAGGAGAATTAAGAAGAAGTTGTGAAATTGGAAACCAACAAAGAGGAGGAACCATTCTTTATCCTGACCCCACCATAAAAGATTCATATCATGTTCATGTGGGTGGATTTGGTTTACCATATACATGTAGTCCTCAATAAAAAAGAATAAGTTCAAGATGGAAAGAAGAAGTTCTGGTGGTTCATATTAAAGAAAATTTACCCAACATCAGATTGGGGATAACCAATTGAAACTTCCCATCTGCAGGCAGTCAAAACCCAGTGCCCACATCGGGGATAAAACCAAGATCTATCATTCTACTCTGATTCTATTTCTATTTTATTTACTTTCAATAAATTTATTATTTTTTTATTATCTACCTTTTTTTGTAGGTTTTTATATGCGTAGCACTTAGGATCTTAACTCAACATTGCACTACCAATAAGTCTGGTTGTACCTTTCCTTTACACTTTATTGATTTCTATGATTCAATTAAAAATATTCATACATGTTAAATCAATTTGAATGCAGTGTGGACATTATATAATTTATGTGTGGGGGAGGTAACCTTTGTAGTTTAGTATTTTTAATTATTTGTTTCAAAAAAAATTGTGTTTTTTTAATTTTTGTGTGTTTTTTAAACTTTTGAGAAAAAATGATTATCATCAAAAAAAATTAAAACCCATTTCAAGGAGTGAAACAATTTATCCCATGAAACTAATCTTGAATGAATGTTGAAAATGACTTTGTCTCAAGTTCAAATATTTTGAAATTTCATGTAAAGTTATTTTATTTTTGAATCCCATGCCACAATTCACTGTCATTATATTTTAAATCACTTTCCTGTGAGGCTTCTGAACCTAATTTTAATTTTCTTTTCTTTCACCTCACTTCTTGAGAGAACCATACCTTGCAGGATTTAACCATAATTCGATTAATTCCTATTAAAACTTGAGGGTTTTAGGTACATATGTTTTAAATGATTGGGGAATATCTTTGATTTTAAATCCCCTTTTCAAGATAATCCTTTTTATAATGTAAACCCATGTAAATTTAATCATTTTAGCACTTAAAAGACATGAACAGCCTGTTAGGTTACCCACATCATAAGAAAATTTTCCCTATCCAACCTACTCTTGAAGTGAAATTTCATAATCTAGTTGAACATAAGTGTGGGGGGTGGTTGACTTGTGTTGTGATACATCATTTGGTGATACTTTGGGAGGAAAATCAAATGTTGAAGAGATGTGCTTATTTCTAAAAAAATTCATTCTGTTGAAAACTGTGCCTTTTCTGGAGCTTTAATGTTTGAGAAGTTGTGTCTTTCTGGAGCTTCCAAGGGAGGAAGAATGTTGTGCCTTTTCTGGAGCTTTCAAGAAAAATAATGTTTGAGATGACTGATAATTTTGTTGCTGAAATGATGAATGGTGTGTAATTTTATAATGCCCTAGCTTTAAACCTTACTTAATCTTGAGTTATTACAAGATTACACATTGAGGATCTTTTCAGGTTTAGAGTTTTAGAGAATTAGATCATAAAAATTGCATTACATTCCACATTTAAACAAAGTTGTTACATAAAAGATATTATTCATTTTTTCCCATCAACGGAAACATATTTAAAAATAAAGCATGGACTCTTTCATGACACTTCCTTGACACTATCATCATATCATGTACCTTTCCCTTGACCTGTGAAATACATTTCAAAAAAAAACTTGGGATGAGCATAAAAAGCTTAGTAAGGGTTATAAAAATATGTAAAGGAAACATGTGTTCATATATACATACGAATGAAATCATACTTTACCCATAAAACATAGGCATATCAAAACATGAAGAAATCATAAAAATCATAAGAAATAAAAGGTAACTTGAGGCATTCATAACATTCTTACGTAGGGAGTAACCCTCTTGGTTATGTTTGGAATACCCAACATAGTATATTCCCTAAATCTCTTCAGAGAAACCTTAACGTTTCACTCCTTCGTGTTACCCAATGCATTGGAGAGCTATATCGGGATCACCCGCCCTTAGTTTATCACGAAACCACCCGTATTCATAAACAATGCCCAAGAACCATAACATAATCAAAGAACATAACCTAATAACAAAAAAAATATAACATTCCCACATTGTAATAACAATATAACATTTTAAGATATTGAAATAATGAATCCATTCTCAAAACCATTTTTAAAACCATATAAAACATTTAATAAAGAGATTTTTGAATCAAAGTGTCCCATACCACATTGAAGATTTTAACATTTTAAACCATTAATATCCATATAAATAAATCCTTAAAACCATTTTGAAAACATGGATATTAAGGAGAAATATTTATAAGAATAAATCATTAGAACATTTAAAACGATATTTTAGTTAAAGTGTTTTTAACAAAATGAGTGCCACTTGAAAAAAATAATTGAGGAATAACATTTAATTAGAACTTTATAATATCATGAGAATATAGGGATTCATGATATAATATTCCAAAGGACAGTATATACACCATATAAGAGTGAATTGGTGCATAAAAATAATAATGTCTCAATAGAAATGTAAAATGAGATGAAATCCATAATAAAGAAGGTATCCTTAAATTAAGGATAAATCAATCTCATAATTATGTGTGACAAATATAAATACACCCAATATAAGTGGATATTAAGTGTATAAAAATCAAAGGTCATTCAGACATATTCAAAGAATGACATATTCAATAAATACATGTTGAACCCAAAGAAATCGAAATTGGGTTAAGATGTTCCCTTGGTAAAATTCGACAGCCTAACGGCGTCACATAAAATTTTAGAAAAAGAGTTGATGAGAGAGATAAAGGGTATCTCATCACTTGGACATAAAATTTACGGCAATAAGGATATATAAGAACATATCCCCACATTACAAGATGAAAATTAAAAGACATAACAAAAGAAGTCTTTTAAAAAGAGGAGGGTGAATGGTTCCCTTACCGACTTGGGTAACTTTTGAAATGTACACCCCATTGAAGAAGGGTCATACAATGAATATGTAAATACCAATAAATAAAATTATATTACACAAAGAGTATAATAATGTGAATTACATACACCACTCAAAGGAAATGGTGGAAAATGTAGCATATATCACACGGGACTAAAAGTGAGATGAAAAATCCCTTACGAAAACTCGGCAGCCTAACGGCGCCACTAAAAACGTCCAAAAATGGATTGATGAGATCAAATATGGTATCTCGTCATATTACCATAAAATGTACAGAAATAGGAATATAAAATAACATCCCCTAACATAACAAATAGAATCTTAAAAGAAGTGACATAAGGGAGAGTACATAAAAAGAAAGAGAGAGGTTAGATCTCTTACGAAAATTCGGCAGCCTAACTGCGCCACTCAAAACATCCAAAATGGATTGATGAGAGAAAAGAGGGTATCTCACCATATTAACATAATGATTAATGTAGGATTAATATAAAAGAGAATCCCAATCCTAATAAATATGATGTTAAAAGGAATGACATAAAAGAGTGTACTTAAAAAGAAAGAGAGGGGTAGGATCCCTTACCTCGGGTCCGACTTGACTCGATCGTTCTTTAATCTACTGAATAATAAATTTGAGTTAATTTATACTTCCTTAAGAACCTTTTTCAATTTCATTATTCCTTTTATATAACTTATTAGAATTTCATGAACACTATGTTATTATTTAAGTTAATAATGGTCATTTTAACGATTATTGGTACTTGAGTAAAAAAAATAAACTCTTTATAATTACAAGTTGTTCATGTGGTAAAATATCCATTATATCCAGAATTGTATTCATTATGCAGATATCATATATATAATATATAACCTGTATATTAATGCATTTATAATATTACATAACATTTAGAGTTAAGAAATGAAATGCACCGTTCATGGAGACGGTAAGCCGTACGTACGCATGAACGCTACTTCCATTTCTATTTCATATTTAATGGAATTAAAACATAATGATACCTAATAGTATTTTAATTACAGTATGTTATAATATATAATATCATTAAATATATTCTTTATGCGTACCACATATGGTATTTAACGAATCCAATCACTTTGAGGGGGCGGTAGTCCGCACTTCCTAAAATAAAGATATCGCGTATACCCATAATGGAAGCCATAAAGTTATGCCATAAATGAAAAATAAATAAGCTTAAGGAAAACATAAACATATTATATATCATATATAAATGTAGTTACATCATAATGGAAACCATGAAATGTGTTAAGAGAATATTGAACAATCATCGTTTTGTGAGGCAGTAATTCGCCATCCATAGAAACAGTATGTTTTTTTACCATTAGACGAAGGTGTGTGTAAGTGTAGCTCGAATAATTAATACAAAAACTTCCTAGTATATTTAAAATACTTTTGTTGTTACAAAAGAAATGATTAAAAAGAGTTTAGGGGGGTGGAGAAGCAAAATAAAACAAAAGGACTCAAGTGAAGACATTGCCTTAAAATCGGGTAACTCCCTTTGGTTTGAGCTCAAAGGCTTCCTTGGTAATAATTCTGACCAAAGTGAGGCTTCTAAGAGTTAGATAGAGATTTGGAGATACAAAGTGGGCAGGTGTTGGCCGATCCAAGGGCTCTGAAAGTGTGGGTAAGGAGGTAGAGGTGGGGGCCTTTTATAAGAGGAGAGGAGGGGCACTCTTGGAAAGTAAAGAAATGTTACTTTATTTTAGATTGAGTTTCGGATTATAATGGTCCCACATTGATGTGTTTCAAGTATAAGGTGATAAGGGTTCTAAATACACCCATATAATAGGTTTTGGACATGTGTAGGTCTTAGATGTTACATTATCTTTCCATTTTATTTAAATCGTTAAATAATGAGGTCATCGCTGCATCATCATGTTGTCAAAAATAATTTACTTTATTTAATGTCTAAAAATTATAAAACAAATACTATGATGTATGAAATTTTTTTAGATTTCCAATGACTATTTAGAGTCAAACATCTGACTTGTATAACCACATATAAAAATTGTTTTAGTAAAACAACTCATGTTTGTGTCATTTTAATTTTAACATTAAATAAAAAGGTATTTATGTCATTTTCCAACCAAAGTGGCTCCATGGGTTCCCCAAGTTGACCCATGGATATTCTTGGTCGGCCATGACTCATCCAATGAGGGTAGGACATTTTCTAGGTCATTTCATATTATTAAAACATTATTTTTACCTTAAACTACACTAATTACCTCTAATCGCGATTAAAAACACAATAAGATACTATTCACCAAAAAAATATTTTAATCCCATTGTACCACATTTTACTTATTAATGACAACCATGTATGTAGGATTTTTGAAATTCAAAACAAAAAGGTGGAAAATTTTCATTTAAAAGGAAAATTAGTTTTTATAAGTACCACTTAGTGGTTTCATTATTCATCAAAAATTGAAGTTTTTCAGAAAATTACCAAAAATTCACCCTAGGCTATATTTGATATTCCAAATTCAAAAATTATTTATATTTTACAAAATTCAAGACATATAAGTTTCATTAATTAATTCAATAATTAATTCCCGCTATCAAAACAAATAGCGTGTTTTTAAGAAACAATATCTATTAAAAGATTGACACTAGTTTAAGTCCAATTTCAAACTGAAATTAATTCCAATGACCACCATTTGATTTAATGGTAAAAATATATTCTAATTTCACTTTAAACACAATTTATAAGATAATCTAATCATATAAATAAATCAGAGTAAAAGGAGGTTTTGAATTAAAATACAACATTTTCACTATTAATTAGAAAATGTACTTTATCGGAAAAATACCAAAAAATTACACAAAGTAAATTTTGATGTCCCAATTCTAAATAAGAATTTTATTTTGTGAAATATAACACATAAAATTATCAAAAAGTGGATTTAAAAGAGGTTCGCCATCAAAAGGCGGTTAATCGGCCTTTTAAAGAATATTAGAATGTTTACACTTAAAATTGGATTTATTCGCATTTTTAATCCTCTAACATTTATTGTAAAAAGAAAAAATATTTGACAAAAATATGTAATCATTTTGTAGTTAGTTCTATTCATTCCCTCCATCACAACAGTTAGGAGTTAACTACCATTTAAAATAATATTATTTTATTATTAGAGTGCAACATAAGATTCCCAAAAAACTTGTGGTAGCGTGTTGGGTACGCCATCGAGTATAGAGTACCCTTTAAATTTATATTAATATTTTATTTAAAAATATGGATAAATGTGAAAATTTCATATTCATTATTTACTTAGGGTGTTACATCCTTCCCCCCTTTTGGGAATTGTGTCCTCGCAATTTTAAAATTGGGCTTGGAAACTTCATTGAAAATCCCACATCAGAACAAGAGTCAGTACAAAAATCACTTTAAAATAAAGAAAGATAATTATAAAGGTCACCTAAGATAACCCATACTAGGATTCCAAGTATGAAAATATGGACATGGAGGAAAAAACAAAGGGTCATCTTTTGATGGAGAGTGATAGTAAACATGTCTAGGAGAAAGTTAACCATAAGAAAATTACAAACTTCTGATGGGTTAAATGGTATTTGATTCCCTAGTAGGAAATGTTAATAGACAAAACATTTGTTTTAAGTTATTCTTCATTGAGGAATTTTTTTTTATCTTAAGGAAACATACTTAGTTGTCATGTTGACTTTCAACTTTTACTAGATTTCTTACACAGACTCATACTTTCCCCAAAAGACGAATATTTAGGAAGACTTGTTCACATTAAGAGTACTATAATCAACTTCTAGAGAATCACCTAATCCACAAAAGAGAACTATATACTTCCCATATCTTTAGACCTTAAACAAATCCAAAACCAAAAAGGTTAGTACAAGATCAGATAATCAAGAAAAGAATAACCCTTTATAAAAATAAAATCTATTCTTAATCTCCAAAATTTGTCCAACAAAACCCAGAGTTCAACAAGGACCGTTCGATAAACAATTTGTCCATAAAATTCTTCAAAGTAAACCAAACTAATATTGAAACCCAAATATTTTAAGGATTTAGTCACATAGTCTTCCAAGTTAAATCGTAACATTTATCTCCAAACAACATTAGTTGCTCCTAAAGTCTCGTATTGAAAAGTAATTAACCTAATCACATATCCTCCATGATAGGTTAATAATTTTCATAAATAACCCATAATCAACTTACTCTTAATTCATAAAGTCACCTAACTAAAACAAATAAGTCATACTAATCGGGGACTTCATGTACTCACGTGGTAGGCGATAAATACCAGTTGCTCTTTGGTTGTGGGTTCGATTCCCACAGCTTTGTCTGGTGCGACGGGTTGTCACACGGTCTACGTGTTGTCCTTTTTCCAAAACTATATAATTCTCAAATCATTCCCCAAAATGAGATAAAATCATCAAAAATAACCATAACATAATTTAACCTCAATTTTATCTCATGCATTTCACTTCCATCATAACATATAGTAACTCATAATTACCTCAAAAGTAAGGATCATATAAACCCAAATGGTTTTTTATAACTATGTCCACAAAAGAACGGATAACTATTCCTTGAATAAAATTTTCATATATTAAACATCATGGTTACACATACTATAAAAATTCTTCTAATGTAACCCCATCATCAAAAGAGACTTAATACTCTTAAGAATTTCACAATAACTCTTGAAGCACTTATATGTTGACTTCTTACTCATTCAACATTCTTCATGATCCATTAACCATACCTTTCTTACTTATTATGAAATACTTCTTTCCTACAAACAAAATCATGAATCATATCCTAAGATACCAAAATAGGAAAACAAAAGTTATGAAATAATCCATACCTTTGATTGGTCATTGTCAGTTTCTTCATCCTCAATCAGAATGGCATTAGGTATTGGTAAAAGAATATTTGTACGATCTTGGTGATCACATTCCCAAAACTTCTCCTTAGGACATGTGTTTTAATAATGACCATGCACACCACATTTAAAGCATTCAATTGATCCCTCAGATAGAAATTCTTTCCCTTTCCTTGAGTCAACTGGATTCATCCTTTTTCCATGGATGGTTCTTGCTTTATGACCTTAATATCCACATCTATAACATATTTCTATCCCTTTGAATCATTTTACTAGGTGTTTCTTTACACATCATTGAAACATAGGTTTTTGAACACACTTACCTTTTGATTATTACCTGTAGTTCCGTAGGGATTTGTTTCTCGCATATATGATGCCTTAGAGAAATCACCAAGGTTTAGGTGGTCAATCATGACTCTAGATAGTTGGTTGATGATAAACACAAAAGTTCTCATTGCAGCTCCCATATCATTCAGTTGCTTGCTCAAAAAAACTATCACAGTTTCCTTCACATCCACTGTTACATTGGTGCCTGCTAGATCCATCCATTTACTAAAACCAAAAAGGTCAGTGTGAGTATATCAACAAAACCATCATGTAATAATGAGGAAGATAAACACTAAGATATACTTACTCATTCACGTTATCTGAAACTAGGACTCTCTCTGAAATCCTAACCATTATGGTAATGCCACTTATTCTTAAAGAATACCCTAACCTCTAAAGTTATCTAAACTGGCCTCTGATACCAACTATAAGGCCCCAGCCTTAAACATTACTTAATCTTGAGTTATTACAAGATTACACATTGAGGATCTTTTCAGGTTTAGAGTTTTAGAGAATTAGATCATAAAACTTGCATTACATTCCACATTTAAACAAAGTGGTTACATAAAAGATAGTATTCATTTTTTCCCATCAACGGAAACATATTTAAAAATAAAGAATTGATTATTTCATGACACTTCCCTGACACTATCATCATATCATGTACCTTTCCCTTGACCTGTGAAAAACATTTCAAAAAAACTTGGGATGAGCATAAAAAGCTCAGTAAGGGTTATAAAAATACGGAAAGGAAACATGAGTTCATATATACATAAGAATTAAATCATACTTTACCCATAAAACAAAGGCATATCAAAACATGAATAAATCATAGAAATAATAAGACATAAAAGGTAACTTAAGGCATTCATAACATTATTACGTAGGGAGTAACCCTCTTGGTTACGTTTGGAATACCCACCACAGTATATTCCCTAAATCTCTTCGGAGAAACCTTAACGTTTCACTCCTTCACGTTACCCAATGAATTGGAGAGCTATATCGGGCTCACCCGCCCTTAGTTTATCACAGAACCACCTATATTCATAATCAATGCCCAAGAACCATAAAATTATCATAAAACATAACCTAAGCACAAAAAAGATAACATTCCCACATTGTAATAACAATATAACATTTTAAGATATTGAAATAATGAATCCTTTCTAAAAACCATTTTCAAAACCATATAAAACATTTAATAAAGAGATTTTTGAATCAAAGTGTCCCATACATCTCTGAAGCTTTTAACATTTTAAACCATTAATATCCATATAAATAAATCCTTAAAACCATTTTGAAAACATGGATATTAATGAGAAATATTTATAAGAATAAATCATTAAAACATTTAAAATGATATTTTAGGTAAAGTGTTTTTAACAAAATGAGAGACACTTGAATAAAATAATTAATGAATAATATTTAATTAGAACTTTATAATATCATGAGAATAGAGGGATTCATGATATAATATTCCAAAGAACAGTATATACACCATATAAGAGTAAATTGGTGCATAAAAACAATGATGTCTCAATAGAAATGTAAAATGAGATGAAATCCATAACAAAGAAGGTA
This sequence comes from Viscum album, assembly GCA_963277665.1. NCBI lineage: Eukaryota > Viridiplantae > Streptophyta > Magnoliopsida > Santalales > Viscaceae > Viscum > Viscum album. Next base: position 1,705,247,771 of record OY728165.1, on the reverse strand, counting down.
TCCTTAAATTAAGGATAAATCAATCTCATAATTATGTGTGAAAAATATAAATACACCCAATATAAGTGGATATTAAGTGTAAAAAAATCAAAGGTCATTCACACATATTAAAAGGATGACATATTCAATAAATACATGTTGAACCCAAAGAAATCGAAATTGGGTTAAGAAGTTCCCTTGGTAAAATTCGATAGCCTAACGACGTCACATAAAATTTTAGAAAAAGAGTTGATGAGAGAGATAAAGGGTCTCTCATCACTTGGACATAAAATTTACGGCAATAAGGATATATAAGAACATATCCCCACATAATAGGACGAAAATTAAAATACATAACAAAAGAAGTATTTTAAAAATAGGAGGGTGAAAGGTTCCCTTACCGACTTGGGTAAATTTCGAAACATACACCCCATTGAAGAAGGGTCATACAATTAATATTTAAATACCCATAAATGATATTATATTACACAAAGAGTATAATAATGTGAAGTACATACACCACTCAAAGAAAATGGTGGAAAATGTAGCATAAATCACACGAGACTAAAAGTGAGATGAAAAATCCCTTACGAAAACTCGGCAGCCTAACGGCGCCACTTAAAACGTCCAAAAATGGATTGATGAGATCAAATATGGTCTCTAATCATATTAAAATAAAATATACAGAAATATTAATATAAAATAACATCCCCCAACATAAAAAAGAGAAGCTTAAAAGAAGTGACATAAAGGAGAGTACTTAAAAAGAAAAAGAGAGGTTAGATCTCTTACGAAAATTCGGCAGCCTAACGGCGCCACTCAAAACATCCAAAATGGATTTATGAGAGAAAATAGGGTCTCTCGTCATATGAGCATAAAATTTAAAGTAGGATTAATATAAAAGAACATCCCAATCATAAGAAATATGATCTTAAAAGGAATGACATAAAAGAGTGTACTTAAAAAGAAAGAGAGGGGTAGGATCCCTTACCTCAGGTCCGACATGACTCGATCGTTCTTTAATCTCCTGAATAATAAACTTGAGTTAATTTATACTTCCTTAATAACCTTTTTCAATTTAATTATTACTTTTATATCACTTATTATAATTTCATGAACACTATTTTATTATTTAAGTTAATAATGGTCGTTTTAACGATCATTGGTACTTGAGTCAAAAAAAAACTCTTTATAACTACAAGTTGTTCATGTGGTAAAATATCCATTATATCCAGAATTGTATTCATGATGTAGATATCATATATATCATATATATCCAGTATTTTAATGCATTTATAATATTTAATAACATTTAGTGTTAAGAAATGAAATGCACCGTTCATGGAGATGGTAAGACGTACGTACGCATGAACGCTATTTCCATTTCTATTTCATATTTAATGGAATTAAAACATAATTATACATAATATTATTTTAATTCCAGTATAGTATCATATATAATATCATTAAATATATCCTTTATACGTACCACATATGGTATTTAACGAATCAAATCACTTTGAGGGGGCGGTAGTCTGCACTTCCTAAAATGAAGATATCACGTATACCCATAATGGAAGCCATTAAGGTATGTCATAAATGAAAAATACAGAAGCCTAAGGAAAACATAAACATATTATATATCATATATAAATGTAGTTACATCATAATGGCCACCATGAAAGGTTTTAAGAGAATATTGAACAATCATCATTTCGTGAGGCAGTAATTCACCATCCACAGAAACAGTATGTTCTTTTACCATTAGGCGAAGGCGTGTGTAAGTGTAGCTCAAATAATTAATATAAAAACTTCCTAGTATATTGAAAATAATGGTTTGGTTACAAAACAATGTAATAAAAAGAGTTTAGGGGGGTGGATAAGAAAAATACAAAAAAGGACTCAAGTGAAGACATTACCTTAAAATCGGGTAACTTCCTTTGGTTTGAGCTCAAAGGCTTCCTTGGGAAGAATTATGACCCAAGTGAGGCTTCTAAGAGTTATAGAGAGATTTGGAGAGACAAAATGGGCAGGGGTTGGCCGATCCAAAGGCTTTGGAAGTGTGGGTAAGGAGGTAGAGGTGGGGGCCATTTATAAGAGGAGAGGAGGGGCACTCTTGGAAAGTAATGAAATGTTACTTTATTTTAGAATGATTTTCGGATTCTAATGGTCCCACATTGATTTGTTTCTAGGATAAGGTGATAAGGGTTCAAAATACACCCATCCAATAGGTTTTGGACATGTGTAGGTCTTATATTGTACATTATCATTCCATTTTATTTAAATCGTTAAATAATGAGGTCATCGCTGCATCATCATGATGTCATAAATAATTTACTTTATTTAATGTATAAAAATTATACAAAAATACTATGATTTAGGAAATCTTTTTATCTTTCCAATGACTATTTATAGTCAAAAATATGACTTGTATAACCCCATTTAAAAATTGTTTTAGTAAAACAACTCATGTTTGTGTAATTTTAAATTTAACATTAAATAAAAAGGTATTTATGTCATTTTCCAACCAATGTGGCTCCATGGGGTCCCCAAGTTGACCCATGGATTGTATTGGTCGCCCATGACTTATCCAATGATGTTATGAAATGTTTCTAGGTCATTTCATATTATTAAATCATTATTTTTACCTTAAACTACACTAATTACCTCTAATCGCGATTAAAAACATAATAAGTTACTAATCACCAAAAAATTATTTTAATCCCATTGAACCACATTTTAATTCTTAATTACAACCATGTATGTCTGATTTTTTAAATTCAAAACACAAATGTGTAAAAATTTCATTTAAACGGAAAATCAGTTTTTATAAGTACCACTTAGTGGTTTCACTATTCATCAAAAATTGAAGTTTTTCAAAAAATTACCAAAAATTCACCCTATGATATATTTGATATTCTGAATTAAAAAATGATTTCTATTTTACAAAATTCAAGACATATAAGTTTCATTAATTAATTCAATAATTAATTCCCGCTGTCAAAACAAATAGTGTGTTTTTAAGAAACAATTTCTATTAAAAGATTGACACTAGTTTAAGTCCAATTTCAAAGTGAAATTAATTACAATAAACACCATTTGATTTAATGGTAAAAATATATTCTTATTTAACTTTAAAACCAATTTAAAATATAATCTATTATTATAAATAAATTAGATTAAAAAAGGGTTTTGAATTAAAATACAACATTTTTCACTATTCATTAAAAAATGTAATTTATCGGAAAAATACCAAAAATTTACACAACGTAAATTTTAATGTCCCGATTCTAAAGAAGAATTTTATTTTGTCAAATATAACACATAAAAATATCAAAAAGTGTATTTAAAAGAGTTTCCCCATCAAAAGGCGGTTAATCGACCTTTTAAATAATATTAGAATGTTTACGCTTAAAATTGGATTCATTCGCATTTTTAATCCTCTAACATTTATTGTAAAATATTAAAAAATTTGACAAAAATATATAATCATTTTGTAGTTAGTTCTATTCATTCCCTCCATCACAATAGTTAGGTGTTAACTACCATTTAAAATAATAATATTTTATTATTAGAGTGCAACATAAGATTCCCAACAAACTTGTTGTTGCGTGTTGGGTACGCATTCGAGCATAGCGTCCCCTTTAATGTTATATTAATATTTTATTCAAAAATATAGATAAATGTGAAAATTTCATATTCATTATTTACCTGGGGTGTTACAAATTTCACTGATTTTTCATGCTGTAGGAGCTGATTTACTCTTACGGGGGGTGAGGAGGAGACTACACTTGAGTAAAATTTAGAATAATGAAATTTTGCATCAAAAAGAATCAAGCACTCCTTATTCGGGAATAGAAATATCACATCTAAATCCTACCAAACTGAAGACACAAAACAACCCTATAAAGACCTAATGATAAACATATATCCTTGACTCACATTGGGTGGAGATGTAGAAATATTTCAATCCTATTGCGACCCTTGCATGAGTATTGGATGAGAAAGACATTGTTGAAAATTGAAATTTGTGTGATGAAAAAAATGAATTTTAGGTAAGTATTTTGTGTTCATTGGAGAATAAATGAATTGGAAATATTTTTTTAACTGAATTGATAACATGTAATAATGGTTGTTTATGAGGCATGATATCTATTGTTTCTTGGTGATAAATTGTTGGATATCAAGGATATGTGTTTTAAAATTTTCTTTGATTTAATATCGATGTTTACTTGTCCAGGAGTCCAAGTGCTAAGTGTGGGAGAATTTACATAGCTCATGTTTTCATATTTGTACATATGTTTTTAAATGATTTAATCCCTTCCCATTAACCAATTTGATCTTATTTTCATCATTTTATGACTTCTGGTGAGTTTGGAGCTTAAATGTAAAAAGTGGTTAATTCTGGACATTAAACATATTTATGTTGCCTTTGTATTTCGAGCATAAATCATACATTTTGAATCCAATTAACCTGATTAATTTTTTTTAGGATGAAATGGTTTGTTGGATACATATTATTATTTTAGACAAAGTTCCAACTCTAATGTCTACATGCCCAAAAATTTCTGTCAATGTTTAAAGTTGTTCTGGCTGGCAGAATGGACCATGACTCATTAAAAGAATCATATCTCGGCCCACCTACCACCAAATGTAGTTATTAAAGCTGGGTCATAAATAAAACGTGACGAGGCAGCTTCACATATAATTTCATGTAGAAATGAGTTCATTATGGTTTCCCTTCAACCGGTCAAAGTTGGGTTGGTGGAACAGTGATTGGCGGCCAGAATAAGTCAAGTCTACTAAATCAGCCATAACTCCTTCCACATGTCTCAAAATTATTTAAATTGTCATAGTTGGATGGGAAACTCCATTCCTCACCTTCTATAAGAATGGACCTCGGCCTGATTCGAAAATATGGTGGGAGAACTGAATCTGAACTTATAGTGGACATATTCTGGAGGAAAAACTTTTGGTTCTTTCTTTTCTTTCTTTTGTTCTTCTTAGTTTTATAATGTATACTTTTCCCCATTCTCCTCAATTATCCTTACCATGGTGGGGTAAATCTTATTATTGATTGAGGAAGGTTAGGTTTCCCATTTTTTAATGTTTGAGTTCATTCTATTAATGTTCTAAAATGTTTTCTCTATTATGAAGTTGGTTTCAATTGTAATAACTGATTTTATTAACTTGTGCGTTGTATTTGATTTTATATTCTGTTGTTATTATTGATTTTTTTAATGACCATTATATCCCCCACTAGGTTATTGTCTATATATGATGGAATATATCAGATCATAGTGGTGATGTACTTGGCGATCGTCAGTACGTGTGAGATTTGTAATGAATAGTCAAGATTGTTTGGGATAAACAAGACCCGATTGGGAATTGCCTTAATCAATTTAGGGTATTCGCTAAGAATATTTTACAAAAGGATGGAGATTATACCAACCTAAGATATTGGTAAGGTTTAATCTCACCAACATCATTAAACAAAAAAGTGAGAGGAAGTGATTGTGAAATCGCATTTTAATCGATTTAATAAAAGTGGAATGAATAAAATCTATGATAACATTGAAATTTAAAAACCAATCCCGACATGATCACCAAAATACTTATAATTATTTTCAATCACATTATTTTTCAATATATTTTAAATCTTATACTTTATTTCATTCTTTAGTTTTGTTTCATCGTTTTCAAAATCAAAAAAATTCAGATACAAAGTGACAAACATGATTGTTGTGCGCTCCTCCCTGGAGACTACTTAGGTTAACCAATATACTATATTTTAACTTAGTAAATAATTATTTTTTCCACACCCCATGACAGGAACGTGTCAACTTTACTTGTGGTTTCCAATGTCTTACGTAATTTTTTCTGAAAACCATTTTAATTATCATTTCCTTAAGCTAAATAATCGGATCCTTATCTATAACTCAGAACCTCAAAGTTCTCATGAATACGATTACCCAAGAATTGTGAATCCGATTTTTTCATGAATTAGACTCTGATTTATCTATAAATCTAACTCTAAATTCAGAAAAATTCAGAATCCAAATTCATTAGAATTTATATTTTAAATTCCTCAGAATTCAGATTCTGAATTCTTTAGAATTCAAATTCCAAATTCATTAAAATTTAGATTCCAAATTCATCAAGATTCATATTCTGAATTAATCATAATTAATATTCCTAGTTCACCAAAATTCAGATTATAAATTAATCATAATTCAGATTCCAAATTCATCAAAATTCATATTTCAAAATTATATGAGTTTAGGCTCTTATTTCCATATATATTAGATTCCAATTTTCAAAGGTGCATATTTTCATAAAAATTAGAATTCGATTATCAGATTCTGATTTTCATAAAAAATTATGTTCCTCTGGTATTATATTCTAATTCTAATTTTAATGCTAATATTTTTTGTTCAATAAGTTTCTTATGTATTTTTTGTTCCTGTATGTTTTGAAAATCAAAAACACATTTTTCCTAAGGAAACTTCTACTTCTCTAAGAAACGTTTCATTAAGGAAAATTTTCATTATCTAATGATTTTTTTGACTTTTACAATGGTATCCAATGTCTTATCTAATTCTTTCTTCAAAATTAAAATCCAATTTTCATAACATTTAAAATCCCATTTTCATAAAATTTATGGTCCTCAGATATCAGATTCCAATTCTCATTTGTAGAAATATTTTTTGATCTAATAAGTATCCATCTAACTATTCAGTTCATTTATGTTATGAAAATGACAAACACTTTTTTTGCAAAGAAAAAATCCCCTTCTCTATTAAACATTTTCTTAAGGAAAATTATTTTTTTCTAAATAATGTTTTTGAAAATACATATTGTTTCCAATTTCATATCTATTGTTTTTCTAAAAAAAATTAATCATATTTTCCTAAAAATAAAAAATCGGATCCATATCTATAACATAGAACCTTACAGTTCTTGTGAATCTGATTCATTCCAAAATCAGACTATGATTTCTCAAAAAATTAGACTTCTAATTCACTATAATTCAGAATCAAAATTAATTAGAATTATGATTTCGAATTCATTAGATTTTTTCTTCCAAATTAATCATAATTCAGATTTGGAAATCACTAGAATTCAGATTCTGTAATCATCAGAATTATGATCGAAAATTGTTCATAATTCAAATTCTAAATTCATGATAATTCATAATCTGAATTCATTAGAATTCAAATTCCGAATTCATTAGTATTCAGATTCAAAATTCCTTAATATTCAGATTTCGGATTGACCTGAATTTAGACTCCGATTTCATTATATATAAGATAATAGTTTTTATTAAATTTAGGTTCTAATTCCCATAAAAATTAGAATCCTATTATCTATTATTTTATAATCTGATTGTCAATATTCTTAGAGTCTATTTTATATATCATAAGAATCTGATTAAACAGTTTTTTATAGATAACATATTTCCTAAAAGTGGTGTTTCAATTTATCAGATCCATAACATAATAATTTTTCTTTTAAAATGATGTCGTATAATCTGTTTCAACTAAACTATTTCATGACTCCAAGGTGTATTGTTCCCTACAAAATTTATATTAAAATATGATCATTGGATGATGATTATTCCATTTAAACATTCCCTATAAATACCCATCCATTTTAATATTTCTTTGATAAATTTTTGAGATATGGATGTTTTTAGAGCTAATTTTGTGTTGATACTTTATGGGAACATTGCTTAATGTGTCTTGTCAAACGGATGTGAACAACTGGTTCAAAGTTTTCATCATCCTATTTAACTTGTATAGTGTGATTCTTATTTTTTGTGTTTATAATCAAGGCCTTTCATGAATAGGAAGATAGAGGTTCTGATCAATTTAAAGATCAAGGGATTATAGGGATAGTATGATAGATGTTCCAATCTCTTTATGGATTAAGGTATTACCAGGATAGCAAGACAGAGGCCGATTCTTATCATCATACCAAGGGATTACCCTAGTGTGGGTAAGTCAGGCTTTCATGAATGTATAAATTAAGTGAACATTATCCAAGGTTGTTGGATACCCTTCACTTTGCATTAAAATATTTCTTAAACTTGTTTATTTGTTGTTTTACATTATTTTCCGTTATATTTACTTAATAATTAAAGGTATAACTTTTTTATCCATTCTTATTCTTGTATAAAATGATATAGATAAGATTCTATACACTTTAAGGAGGAGTCTTTCTTTATGAAACTTTTCGTATGTTTCATGATTTGATCTATTTTATCAGATCTTATGCTAGCATTATATCATTATGAAATGATAAGAGGGTTTTGTGAATAATACCGTTTTATCTTTTTTAAATATATGTTTTCTTAAGGTTAGAAATAAATGTTTTAAAACATACAATTAACCCCTCTTGTAGATTCAGAAACTGATTCCCTTCTCAATCCTCATAATTAGTGTCAAAGGGAGGATTATCTGATATACTGATACATACAATTGGTATCAGAGGTTTCACTCTATAATACCGATACCTATATTTGGTATCAAATCTATAATTTGATATATTTATACTAACACATGAGTATCTTGTTCAACCTTTTTAGGGAAACCTGTCTTCCTCATCTATTCATAGGAATATTTACCTTGTTCAAACATTATTTAAGTTTTTCTCAATGTTTTAAATATAAAGTTTACACACAAAACTATTTTAGTGGAAAAGTAAATTTTTTATTATGAATGGTAGGAATGAAATTTTTTTCAATAGAATATAATAATCCTACCAAAGATATAATATTGAATGGAAATGACTATGAGTACTAAGGAGATAGGATGATGAACTTTTTCATCAAAATTGGCGTGGACCACTTTTTTATGCTTACCTGTGACTAAAACATCCTTGACAAGGAAAAAATAACATTTACAAATTAGGAAAAACAATAGTATCAACTCAATTATCAGGTACGTAATACTTTATTGTGATCAATGACCAGGAACATCAATAACTGTATTTCATCGTGTGAATTAGACAACAAAATATGGAATAATTTTTAAGTTACAAATTTTAAGACTTATATAATAATTGAAACTATAAATTACATGTTACGAGATGAATACCATAGTTTAGTGTTTCTTTATGGAGAAACAGTAAGAAATGTTTAAGAAATTTTTATGACTATTTTCAACATCCATTAGTCTATGGGTGAGAAAGGAAATGATGATGAAATTATTATGGATATAATAATAGATATTTTTACTAATGAGTGGGAATCCAGAAGAATAACTATTTATGAAAATATAAAAGTATCTCAAATTACTCTTAATAGTTTATTTGAGACTCTTTTACCACATGGAACTAGAATGAAGAGATATACTGAGATCAATTAGAAAAATAATAGTAATGGTAGTGTTTTATTCACTAAAACATCAAATAATTTAAAATCCAGGAATCCTGAAAGAGTTACTTGATCAAACACAATAAATTATACTGCATTATCTTATTCAAGTGAGAGTGATCATTCTGAGAATAAACTTGAAAATATTTCTTGATGAATGAACATGATTATAGTTAAGAACGATTTACAGTATATATATAAGAAGAATGATAGAAAAGACTAGAAAGATTCTGAAGTGACTTGTTATAAATGCAAGAGAGTAGGTCAGATCACATCAGACTATGCTATGATCAAAAGGAAAGAAATAGAGGATATGATTTCCTATAGATACAATTAGATGTAATAAAAGTCTATGTATAATAATTTACTGCTAGAAAATGACATCTGGAGTGCTAGTGGTAGTGATTATTCAGATGAATCTTCTGATATTGATTCTTTTGGTCAGAAGAACATTTGTATTATAACCAAAATACCTATGAAAAAATGATTCATGGATAAGGTAAACAATTATGATTCTCATATAAATGTATACTAAAATCCCAATTACCCTAATGAAATATATTACAACTCATCAGATGCAGAATCTTCCTTAATATATGATACCTTATATTTTTTTGAAGAAGACTCTAGATTTTGTAAACTACTTCAGAATAATAACTATAAGATAAAAAAGAAGTTAAAGGATGAAAAATATATAATATATATTTCAAAAAAAAGAAGTATCATATCATTCTAAATATCTTGATCAGAAAACACTTGTTTTTTTTCAAAAACCATATGGATGTTAATAATGATAAATATAAAATTTCTAAGGATCTTGAGGATTCTATTTCTGATAAAAATGTTTTAGATACAAAACCTTATTTTAAGACTATTAACATTGAGGATAATAACTTAGTTATTAAACTAAATTCCCAAATATTCTCCTTAAGGAAACATGTATCATAATTTACCTCTAGTATTGAAATCATTGAAAAGACATATTATTTAATATGACCTCTAAGAAAGAGTTCGGGTATATGTTACTCTCACTAAAAATACTACTTTTAGTTCTAACTATTTTCTTCGGAAGGGTGCCCCATTTTTCATGAAGTGTCAGAGTGGTGGACACTGAGAAAGAAATGTTTCTTTAAACAAATTTCAATCCTTATGATTTCATAAAGTTAATTTCTATAAGGAAATGTGGATTCGTAAGATTCTTTTTTCTAAGATTGACGAATCTAAATAGGATTATATTCTGAAATTATAACTCATTTATTTTCAGGAAAACAAATAAGCAACCACAATATTACTTGGTACATGGATAATCGATGTTTCCAGCACATGATTGGTACCAAAATCTACATTGAAAAGACTATTAAGAAGAAAGTTTGAAAAGTAACCTTCTATAAAAATTCCCAAGGAGAGATTGTTGGTATAGGTAACATTTTTCTTCTTGGAAAAGTTTTAATTTCAAATTTTTAATTTTTTTAGTTGTCTTATGCTCAACCTAATAATTATAAGCCAGTTCTGTGATGAAGGTTACATTGTAAATTTTAGGAATGATAAATGTTTAGTTCACAATTCAAAGGAAGAATTAATTATCTCTTTCAATAAGCCTGAAAATACCTAAACACTTAAAATAGAAGACCATAAGATCTTATAATTACCTTTCCTTAGTGAAATATAAGATCAATATTGGGTATGGAATAAAAGTTTAGCACACTTTAACCTCAGAAACTGATAAAAAATCTCAAAATAAAGACTTGTTAAGGATCTACCAGATTATAGGATTGATTATTAAAAAGTATGTGACCCTTTTCAATATGGAGGGAAACATTAATATAGATTTAAATCCATAATTTAAGTCTTAATGTTGGATGAATTATAGTTAGTGTGCATGGGTATTTTCAGTCCCACATAAACTGGAATCATTAATGGAAAATATTATGTATTTGTTTTAGTTGATGATTACACTAGATTTACAAGGGTCTATTTTTTAGAAATAAAATTTGAAGCCATTTCTGATTTAAAAACATATATATATCCAATGATTAAAATTATAAAACCTGCTATTGATAACTATTCATTACGATCTTGGTGGATAATTTGAAATTATAGATTTTGAACCATTTTGTATTAATAAAGGTATTACTAAAAAAAATTCTCCAAGAACCCCTCATAAAAATGGTGTTGTTGGAAGATGAATTCATATTCATTAATAAATAACAGGAATAATGTTTAGTGAATAATCAATTGCTAATAAATTCTAGGCTGCAACTATAATTACAACTTGTAATACTGTAATTATAGTTTTAATCAAAAACTTTCTTAATAAAACACCTCATGAATTATGGATAGGTAAAATACCTAATGTTTCTTACATTAGAGTATTTGGATGTAAATTATTCATCATGAATATTAATAATAACTTACACAAATTCTAACCCAAATCCAATGAAGGAATCATTCAAGGATATTACACTACTTCTAAGGCTTGTAGAGTTTTCAATAAGAACTGTTGTACTTTTGATGAAATAATCCATATTAAATTTGATGAAACTTATCCTTTTGTTTTTTAATAACCTCTATGTATATCGTTGTATGTGTTTTCAAACAGTGATAATCAAATATTGATATAATATTATTCCAATGTGAAAACTATTCATGAAATTGTTTATAAAGTATTAACCCAAAATAATTTCTACCTTATTTTGAGGAACCTAATTTAAAAAACCTAAGTTAGTTACTTCTTAGAAATTAACCCTGTGATAAAATAATTGCTGACATTAATCAAATTGTAGGTACTAGAATTTTCCATAACAAATAAAGTAGAACACTTATAATGTCATTCCCAATTTGAACCTAAGACTCCAAATGAGACCCTGGGTAATGAATATTTGATAAAGACAATACAAGATGAGCAAAATGAATTCAAAAGGAAAATGTTTGGACCTTTCTTGAAATACCTAATGAAAAATCTATTATTTGTGTAAAATTGGTCTTCATAAATAAATGTGACGAAAATATAATCATTGTTATAAATAAATCAAGATTAGTTTCTAATGGATATCATCTAAAAGAAGGAATAAACTATTAGGAAAACCTAGGCTCTAGTAGCTATACCCGAATCAATTCATTATTTATTCACCATTTCAAAATTATTTAACATTAAATTTTGTCAAATATATGTGAGGTGTGTTTTCCATAAAAGATATGTATAAGAGGAAGTTTATATTGAACATACCTTTGTTTTGAAGTGAGAAATCATCTTGATCATGTTTATAATCTTAGAAAATATTTATATGTTCTTAAATAAGAACCTATGGACTAATATGATAGACTTACAAGATTTTTGTTACAAAACAATTACGTTAAGAGAACCTCAGATCAAACTATTTTTATAGATAAATGTTTAATTTTTTTTATTATTACAGATTATATTGATGACATTATATTCGTATAAATTCAGAAATCCTTCACTGATTATTTTAAGAATATTATAAAATATGAGTTTGAGATGAATATGATTGGTGAGTTCAAATTCTTTCATAGTTTTCATATTTCTCAAAAAAGGAGGAAACTACATTTCTCAATATAAAAATGTTAAAGATATTTAATAAAATTATGTTTATTACAACACTGAAAGTATAAAAACTCCCATTAGAACCTCAAATACACTTGATCTTGATGAAGCGGGAAACTAGTGAATCAAACATTTTTTAGAAGAATGATACAATGTTTATTAAACATAACATATATTCAACTAGATGGTATTTTTTTAGTATTCTAATGTGTTGGATACAATAAAAATCCCATGGAATCCCATTTAAATTTAGTAAAAAAAATTCTATTTAAATTTAAGTATAAATTTTGGATTATTTTAGTCTTCTAGATATGATTTTTTTTTATAAAAATGCTTCCAGATGCTGATTTTGGTGGATGTATAATGGATAGTAAAATTACATCTGGATCATGTTAGATCATAGGGGATTCGTTAGTTTCTTTCTCATGTAAGAAACAATAATCAGTAGCGCTTTCCACTACTGAAGAAAAATATATAGCAGCTAGAAGTTTTTGTGCTCAAGATCTGTGGATGCAACACTCACTCATAGACTATGACATTAGTTTTTCCAAAACAGAAATATTATGTGATAAGACTAGTGCCATTTCCCTTATTAAAAACTCTTTGCATCACTCTCGTATAAAGAACAAATATATTTGGATTCACTTTCTAAGAGATCACACACTGAAAAGAGATATCATTCTTGAATTTATCGGAATTCATGATCAAAATGCTGACTAATTTACAAAACCATTATCCTACGATAGATTTGAAGACATTAATAAAATGTTAAGAATGATAAATGTAAGGTAATAATCCATATTAAATTTTTTTGAACATATATCCTAACATTAAGATAATTATTTTCATAGGGGGAGTATATTTGTTTATTCTATTAAAAATTGAATTCCTAAAATTTTCATTCTACAGAATCAGAAATTCTAATTTTTTAGAACTAGAAATTTTCACTCTTCAGATACAGAAATTTTAATTTCTTATAAACAGGAATTTTAATTTTTCAGAACCATAAACTTTCAATATTTAGATCAAGAAAATTTCATTTTTGGGGGCCTAATATTTTCATTCTTTTTAAGCACAAATATTCATTTTTAGATCATAAAATTTTCATTTTTCAGAATTTTTTTTTCATTTTTCGGAATAATATATTTTCATTTTTTATAAAAATATTTTTTATTTTTTGAAACATGAATTTTTCATTTTTCAGAATAAGAAATTTTCATTTTTTAAAATAAGAAAATTTCATTTTTTAGAACATAAATTTTTTATTTTTTCTAAACCGAAAATTTTCAATTTTTTGAGCCTAAAATTTAAATTTTTCGAAATGTAAAATTCTCATTTCTTTGGTAGCTAAAATATTATTCTTTCAGAACAAAAAATTTACATTTTTTAGAAACCAAAAATTTACATTTTTCAGAACTGAAAAATTTTCATTTTTCGGAACATAATTTTTTTCGAACCTAAGAAAAACCTTATTAATACTAAAAAATTGTACTTAGTATTAAAAAATGTATGTCCTCTTATTTTTATCAATGTAATTGAATTTTTGTTTATTGGTATATCAATATTATTTTAAGGAAAACATTATCGAATACACTTTCCGCAAATCTAATTTTTCACTTAAAACCTAAAAATATCAAAAACTAAAATTCCTTCTTCATATTTAATATCAATGGTCATATTAGATCAGGTAAATCTCAAACGTTGGATTTACCCAGGAAGATGAAATTTCACTAAAAATCCTATATAATGGGACCCCTTCTTGGAATCCCACATCAGTTTTCTTAGATACTTTTCGCCTGAGATTTTTCGCCCTTCAAGTGTGCCATTCTGTTTTTCCCTTCCCACTATGATCGAAATTTTTCTTGAGATATCTTCATAGACTCTAATTCCATCAAACATGGAACAAAAAGATTGGATAATTTTTAGGGAAAGGTTAGTGGACCTGAATTTCATTGCTTAGTATAGCTCCTTCATTGAAAAAGTCATAAAAAACAAAATGAAACAATTAATCCAAGAAAAATCCCATGAAAAGAAAATAAAATGATCTGGAACCATAAGAACAAGAAACAAATTTTGAACCCGCACCAACACCTCTAAAACCCAAGAAGCAAATCCTTTTTCAAATGAATTTGTAGCCAATGGGAGAGAAAAGAAAAATTAGATTAAAGAATATGATTCTATTTTTGGGAGAGATTGTACTGTGTCTAAGGCCTTAAAAATTCACAATGATGAGGAGATTGACATAGAAGTTAAATAAATAGAGTTGAAGAAGAAAACTACAGAAGATAAAATTATTGAAGATTTATTAAGAGATACCAAAAAGAATTCCGAAGAATTTCTTTTAATTGATTTATTCTTTAAATAACAAGTGAGTCACTCGGAACCTGTGTCAACCGAGACCCAGGTACTAGACAAGGGAAAGAAAGATATTTCAGTATCAAAACCAATAGTGAAAGAAGAAGAAAACCACCAAGAAGAATAAGAAAAATATGAGGAAAGAGAAGACACCGTAATAGTGGTAAAAGGATATAAGGAGAAGGAGATACCTTATAAAATTAATTCAATGATAACATCCTAGGATTTATCCACCAAAATTGTTTGAGAAGGAAAATCTTCTTCGAATGATAGTATTTCTTAGGAAGAGATTCTGAAAATTATTTTAGATAATGAATGTGCTAAAGAAGATAATGTTGATCAACATGTTGATGATAAATGTGATAAAGGAAGTGATAAAGATCATAAAAAATGAATTGATGATGATGATAAAATTATTCAAGTTTAATGTAAATAATAAGAGATCTAGATAATATTGAAGAAAATATCTATAAAATAAAAAATAAATCAAGTAGTGGTTGATACATCTAAGGATGTTGTTGATACAAAATCTAATAAATTCATTTGAACATCTAAGATCAAAGATGATGAATAAGGAGGAATTTCTTCAACAAGGAAAGATGTGTCCAATTATGAATCATCTTCATCAATTGGATAAGATTTTTTTGTGTAGTGTTTAAAGTAGCTTGTCAATTCCATCCCATTACCTACGAATATAGAATCCAAATGATAAATTATTCAATAAAAAATTAATAAAAATTCATAATCTACAATTATACTTATGGATAAATTTTTTAAACTCAAAGCTGATTTTAAGACCTTTCTCTATAGTTATTATGTTCACAATAAGTCATGTAATGAACTATCAATGTGGTCAAAATCAGTTATAGATGAACTGAAGATTTATTATGAATTCAATGAGTCAGTAAAGAATGATTTTGATCTATGAGATGACAAGATTAAGAGCCTTTATACATGTTTTTAGTGAATCTAAATGAATAGAAATCATCTATCCAACAAGAAGATATGTATCTAAGTGGAAAAAATAACTTTTTTCCCTTAATGTGATAGAGGGAGTGGAATTTGGGGAATAATTTGCTGATAAATTCAATGTCTACGAAGATTTGATCAAATCTCAAGGTTAAATAATTCATTTCGAGGAAGAGAGGATCAAAGAACATGAAATAAAAAAATAGAATCAGGAAGATTTTCTAGATAGGTTTCAAGAAGATCATAAGGAAAAGAATAAGTTAAAGGCTACATTGAAAAATTTTATGCTGGAAAAGAAGTTGAATGAATAATTTTTTTGGATCATTTATTTTAATAAATATTTTTGATGTTTTTTATATCTTAATGAATGTGTTACATTGTAATTGTTTTGTTTTATCTACTTCTTAAATTTTATCTTTAACATTTTTCTCCATTAATTTATGAAAAATAAAATGGGGGAGAGAAGATAGTTTCAAAAATTATATTATGCTAAATGATGATAATTCCTATGAAAGGGGGAGTTTACTTAAAGAAGAAATAATTAAGTAAGGGGGAGGTATTTCTCTACGAAATACAGAAATATGATCTTTAGGGATTATATAACCTAAGAGGGAGTTAGTGGTATTCACCAAAATCCATAAAAAATGGAGATAAGTATTTCTTCTAATCTTAAATATGAAATAATTAGACCTACATATTCATCTATGAAATGTTGTTTGTGCTTTCTAGAAAGGGTGAGATTATTGAGTCAATATGTTTCCTTGTGACATTTTGTTTCCCTTTGGTTTCTAAAATCTCACACACCTTTTTTGGAAGGAAAATTCTATTTAGGTAAGAAATAATTTCTTAATGAAAATTCTATTTATCTAAATAATTTTTATAACTTTATTATATAATGTTTTCTTGAACCAATATTAATAATATTTTCTATAATCCAAAAAATCAGATCCTTATCTATAACTCAGAACCTTAGAGTTCATGTAAATCAATGTTCCCCAGAATTGTGAATATAATTGGGTCAGAAATCATAGGCTGATTTATCTAGAAATTGGAATTTTAATTCATCATAATTTAGATTCTGAATTCATTATAATTTGGATTTTGAATTCATTAGAATTATGATTCTGAAATCATTAGAATTCTGATTCTGAATTCATCAGAATTCTGATTCTGAATTCATCAAAAATCAGATTCCAAATTAATCAGAATTATTATTCTGAATTATTTATTATTCGGATTCAAGGTTCATCACAATTCAGATTCTGAATTTATCAGAATTCAAACTCTGATTTCATGATATATCAGATTTCAATTTATATAAAACACATGTTTTAATTCTCATAAAAATTATAATATGATTATCTATTATTTCAGAATATGATTATCAATATTTCTAGGATCCATTTTCAATATCATAATAATCTTATTAAAAAAAATTATAGTTCAAATATTTCTCTAAAGTGGTGTTTCATTTTTTCAGTTCAATAACATAATAATATTTCTTGCAAAATGATGTCATAAAATCTTTTTTAAGATAACCATTTCATAAGTGCCATAGTACATGTTCATATTAAATTTATTGAAAAATATTACCATTAGAGTAGGAGTCATTCAATAACGATTTTTCTATAAATAATCATCTTTTTCTTGATTTCATTTCTAACTTTTCGTGAGTCGAATGTTTTTGAGAGCTGATGTTGTACTGAGACTCTGTGAGATCTTTTCTCAATATTTCTTGTGCGAATAATGTGAACAGCTTATACTATGTTGTCAAAATATTGTTCAATATAAATAGTGTGATTCTGATTTTTTTTAATTTATAATATAAGGATTTTGGGGATATAAAGATAGAGGTGTTGATCACCTTAATGATTGAGGGATTTTAAGGATAGGTAGACTGAGGTTCTAATGACCTTAGAGATTGAGGGCTTGCGGGGATAGAATGAAATAGGATAATTCTGATCATCGTATCGAGGTCATACCATGGTGTGGGTAAAACCGACATTTTTTTATAAACCAAGGGACCATTATCCATGGTTCTTGGATACCATTCTCTTTGGGTTAAAATATTTGTTATACTTGTTTACTAATTATTTTATTAGTTATTCTATTGTGTTTACTTAAATATTGAAAGTATAACATTCTTATACATTCCTATTCATGTATACTATGATATAAGTAAGATTATATACAATTCAAGGTATAGTTTTTCTTTAATAAATTGTTTTCTTATTAGATCCAATTTTTCAGATCCATTGTAAAAAAAGTTTCTTTAATAAATGATAAGAGGTTGTTTTGAATACTGTTTGTTTATCTTTGTTAAACACAGGTTTAAATAAGGTTATTAATTTTTTTTAAAACCTACATTTCACACCCCCCCTATTTTAGATTGAGCATCTCATTCCATTTTCTATCCTCACATTATATTTCGATTAACCCCGATAGACCTAGTTTTTCATGCCCCAGCTCTCGAATACCCGGATCCGGTGCCATATAGAGGATCGATTCGGTTCAGCTTCTGGGAAACCAACTACTTCTGAAATTTTTCTTCTGTTAAAAACTGCTACCTAAAAACATTATTTCAAAAACATAGGGTGAGCATACGAATTCCCAATAAGGGGTTTAAAAATTAAATACTATACCAAATATGACTTTTTAAAACATTCATTAAAACATTCAATAAAACATTTTTCTTAAATAAAAGATGTACCACATTTAACATATCATAATAACAGTGCTCAATTATAAAAATGCTAACAAAATTACAAGTGTACAAGATTCAATTATAGGAATTATAATTTGGAGTAATAAATAAAATACATTATAATATGTATTCCATATGAATATTTACGAAGAAATTAAACAACTAAGAGTAATAAATAATCAGATTTGCGCGTAAAGGTAATAAATTCAATTTTATACGAATACTATTCACTGGGTGCTAAACATATGTCATGCCATAAGAATTTACTTCTTTAATAATTATACGTAATGGATTTTAACCATGAATATTCTATTATTCTAATATCCATTTAGTTAATTAATTATCCTACACATAATGAGGGAATGTATAATTCCATACATTAATTTTTGTGCCAATGCCTCTTGCCAAGTCCTAGGAGCTAACTGTAACAAGAACCCAACCCGGAGGGCCTCTATAACAGGACTCCAACCCAGAGAGTTTTCTGTAACCAAATCCCAACCCATAGGGCTTACTTTTACCGGTCCCCAACCTGGAACATACTAGTCCAATACAATCCTGTTATGTCCAGTAAGGTCTGATATTCAAGGTGTCTCATACCACCTTGAATATATTAATTTTACTTCATATTACTCAGGGTGTCCCATTCCACTTTGAGTAATTTAATTTCTTATCTCATTGTTATGATTTTCCTCATGTATGCATCATGGAGTACATTTATAAATAAAATGAAAAATGAAACCATTTAATCGAAAATTACATCATACAACATATATCATTGAACCCGAAATATTATTTGACATAAGACACACATATTTGAAACTAATGTTTTTCATAATAATACAAATGCATTTGAACCCGAAACATTATTTTCCTCCATGTCTTTAATTAATGATTGTAAATTATCTCAAATAGCATAAAATATAACAATACATAATTGTGTGTATACGTCTAAATATATATACTAAGTGTATATCTAGTTTTTTTTCTTTTATAATTAAAACCCATATTAAATAAACATAAATATAATTAATGACCTTAGAAATATTAACACAAACAGTCATTTAACATTTGAAAAAATCCTGGATTCACTTAGAGATGATATATATATATATATAAACCATATATAAATACAATTATGTTAATGGGTTTTTTATTTCACAACCAAAACAAGTACTGCACACGTATGTTATACATCGGTAAACAACATTTAGAAAACCAGAATTGGTTTAGGATGAAAAACCACAAATATATATATATTTATAAGAACATACAATTGTTAGTATATACAAAGCGCTGTTATTTCATTTCTCACATGAAAGAAAGAGCGTAAAAATTAAACCCTTACAATTAATGAATAATTCATAGCTTTATTTATTCACAAAAACTCTGTTTTATGAAAAATAATTTTGGTTTATGATATAAATCCAATAATTATAACCTTCTATATATATAATATCATACATAATTGGGTAAATTTTTTTATTCAAAATATGGTTCTTCGCATGTTGAGGTTGTTAAATTAACTTCAAAGCTCAGGTTTAGAAATATTAAATTTGGTCATAAGGGGTTTACGTAAATCTGAGGGAATATATATATATATATTTATAGTTATATATGTATATATGTGACCTATTATGTATATAAAAGTATGAAAATAAGTTTTCATGAGGAATTCAAGCATAGGGTCTACTAATAAACTATAACTCAAAATCTAGATGCTCTAAATACGGTAATGAAGTAATCAAAATCAAACTGCAAGTTGCTTGTATATATATACAAGTGTACATAAATATACATCTTCAACTCAAGCAAGACAATATAAATCCTCTACCTTAGTTCGTGGAAGAAGTGGGGCTCGGTAAAATGTTGTAAATTTTGGAGGACACTTGTTAAGGCCAGGTGGAAGCTTAAGTGCAAAGAACCGAGAGGTCCTTGGGATCCCTCTGGTGAATTTTTATAAACTAAACCTACACAATATATTTTAATGCAAGTGGCATGGGATCCGAGGCCCAAATGACTTATAAAAATACTAATGGTTGGTCTTTGTAGAAAATGTGTGAAAGGTGGGGGCCATAGGCTATCATGTGCAGAGAAAACATTGCAAGAATAGGGTGTAGGGTACTGGTGTAGTGCACGCCGCGGGGAAGAAGAAGATGGGGCTATGAGAAGAAACCGGATGAAAAATAGATAGTCAGGATCAAGTTTAATCTTGATCCAATGGATGGGGCACGTCCGCAGTTTTAAAAATAATTGGGTGGCTTAGATTTAATCCGCAGCTATATCAGATGGCCCTATCTAACGTGGCATTTTATCACATGGTTTGCAAAGGGTTGAACACAAGATGATGATTGATGGTCCAGATCATGCGTGACACAATCCAATGACCCCGATCCCGCTTCACCAGAAACGAAACATCCCACATCGAATTGGCGAGACATTTGCGACCCCTTTATAAGCATGAGCCTCCAAACAAAGGCTCAGAAAAAACACACAGAACACAGCAGGGAGCCGTATACATGGGCTC
Source organism: Viscum album (assembly GCA_963277665.1). Lineage (NCBI taxonomy): Eukaryota > Viridiplantae > Streptophyta > Magnoliopsida > Santalales > Viscaceae > Viscum > Viscum album. Next base: position 1,705,226,299 of record OY728165.1, on the reverse strand, counting down.
CTGCCTTCCCCCATAGGCTTCAGCCTACCCCTACCTCGTCGTGACCTCTCACCCACAGTGGCGCACTCCAAGCTCCTGTTCACTCCTATGAGCCCTTCGAGGGACCTATGCCCATGCTCGGCCTAGCCTTGGATTGGGCTGGGGGTAAGCTCATCCACCTAGTGTGAGTTGCCTCCCTCGGCCCACCCAAAAAGGGTTCTCCCTAGTGGTCCTAATTTTTTTATAAAAACTAACATTAAAAATTATAAAGTCTTAATGAAATTAATACATTTAATATAAATATATAAAAATTATCCTTTTAAGCATGACTTTTATTTAATCATTAGAATGCTAATGAACACAAATTATTCTTTTTCTTAAAAGTATTTCTAAATTACTTATAAACACTAAACCGTTAACATACAATGTTATAAATTGGGATTTAGTATACCCACATGAAAATTATTATACTAGTATTATAGATGTCAAAACATAGTTTAATAAAAAACATAGTTTATTTAGAAAAAATTAAACATAGCTTAAAACACTATTTTAGAAATGAAAATCATTACAATATAATTGAAATATTTTCAATGTATTTTGAATTCCTTATTAAAATTTAAAATCACTTAAGTGTAATTTAAACAATCTCACCATTTCATTTTAAATTGCATGATTAGGGATGGTTTTATTACTTTTCAATACATAACTTTATTCATTGGAGAACTAAATTACACTCACTTATTTTCAATTAATTCTCCAACAAGGCCAACAACTATATTTACAGTCGTTAGGATTCCATGGTTACCCCTAGCGACGGTCCAATTAGTGTCTTAGAAAACCAAGCCTTAGGGTGTCCTAAAACTTAAAAGGAAGAATATGGTTCTAGTCATACCATTGATTATTAGTGTGGCCACAGTGTCTTTGGCCATTCTTATATTAATCATGACGGATTATAAGGACCCATACTATCTTCTTGTGGTTCTCTTGGTTTTTGGAGGTCTCCCTTCAATTTTGATAGGTTTATTAATATGTATTTTTGGGTAGGAAAATTACTTGTGATCTTGGTGCATTTTAAAAACTACAATGTTCTTATTTGAATGAAAAGCCTTGTATCCATTTTCTGTTGTTTTATTCCATTGCGTAATAAAATAAATTAAAACCATATTATTACTTTTACCAGATAAATAAGTTTGGTTCTGTTAATAAACAAAATAAAAAACATAAAATGATCATTACATGACACACAACATGAAACACATGTTTTGGGGTATTACATTATTCCCACTATAAATAATTGGGTCCTTGCAATTCATTTCATACAACCACAAAATGAAAACTCTCTAATGTTCTTACCACATCCCCCAATGTAGAGGATCCTCAAATGCATCCAATGGGAAACCCAAATTGATGCTCAACTCCTCTTGTTCCTTGTCCCAGGAACACCTTAGACAGAAAGGGTTGAACTCTTGCATCAAACAATCGGGCTTCTAGAGGGAGGCTCGAATGGTAGAATGTTCATAAATGTTCGAATGGACGGACTCTCGAAGAACTCGTCGGACTATATCTCGATAGAGAACATCTAAGTCATAGATGTTGTCTTACAGGCTGAAAATTAGGAGTTAGTACATGTAGGTTGTGTGAAGGTTTACCTCCAAAGAATCCTCTTGATACCTTACACTGGCCATGAAATTCTGGCATAGACTGAAACACAGAAAGATTCCATTGTGATATTTTCCTCTTAGTGTGTAGTCGACCAGTTGGACCGTGGCTATGCAGTGGTAAATGGAAGAATTCCTTTGGTAGGTGTGGAGAATGTATGGACTATTTGATACTCTATATAGTTTCTTGAACATTCCTCACAGGTTTTTGAAGTGAAGATATTTTTCTTCATAGGTTTTAATCATAATAATATCCAATACCTCAACAGGAAGAGAAAAAAAGTCGGTTTTTCCTTCCATCTAAAAATTTATTATGAAATATCACATAGTGAAACCCACTAAAAAATATAAACAAGGAAAATATAGAATAAAGAAGGGATAATAATTTTTATTCTCATATAACCACTGGTACATAATGTAAAATAGGGCTAATGGTTTACCCAGTTCCCAGTTACACAAATTCCTAGATAAATTTCGAAGCTCTCGATCTCCCTAAACCAGATGCAACCTTAGCATTCTGATTTAATATTGTGGGTGCATTTGCGGTGCCTCCAGAGCGTGACGTGAGGGGTGTGAAGTTGAGAGACATCGTTATGCACTGTATTTCTATACATGTAATAGAAGGCTTCGTACTCAAGGATGTCACAATCCATTACCTGGTCGTAATGGCCATATGACAATACTTTACACATATACGATGTGCGAAGGTATCCCACTACTGTAGCTTCATGGATGGTTGTGAGGGATGGGATGCCTTTCGCTGTAGTGAATCTTATAAAAAGTTGTAACACCCTGAAATTTTATGAAAAATATTCTTTTTAATTTCACTAATGTCTTGTGTTGTACTCTACACCAAAAGGAGCTTGCACAACACGCATCCTTGACTTTCCTTTTATTACACGCAATCGTGACCTTCCTCGATAGCGTGTGTAGTACGCAATACCGAGTTTCACTAAACAACGATATGCTATTAAAATATTATTAAAACTAGCCGTTATGAATAGTAATAACCACCTTTTAAAATTTTAAAAATTTTATCTCTCAAAATGGACTTCATTTTTGGATTTCGAGTATCGAATTTAGCCTAAGGTGAAATTTTGGTACTTTTCGGATAACTTTCATATTCTGATGAATAGTGAAAATTACTAAATTTTAATTAAAAACAACTTTTTTAATCGAAATAATTAATAGTGATAAATTATTAATTTGAGTGGTTTTAAAGTATATTTAGAATATATTTTTTACAATTCAATACAATGTTGGTCATTGGATGTAATTTCACATTTACACCAGACATAAACAAGTGTTAATCTTTTGATAGTTATTATCTCTTAAAAACACACTATTTGTTGTGACAGCGGAAATTAAATATAAAATTAATTAATTCAACTTAAATGTTGGGAATTTTGTAAAATAGAAATAATTTTTGAATTCGGAATATCAATTATAGCTTAGGGTGAAATTTTGGCATTTTTCTAAAAAACTTCAATTTTTGATGAATAGTGAAACTACTAAGTGGTAGTTAAAAAAATTATTTTTTTTCATATATCTTAATTTTACCGCTTCTATGAATGGAATTTCAAATATATGAGAGACACGGTTGATTTCAGTAAGTAAAATGTGGTTAAATGAGATGAAAATAATTTCTGGTGAATAGTAACTTTTTACTTGTATTTACCACGGTTAAAAGTAAATAGGTTAATTAAGAGTAAAAATGATATTAATATTACCCTAAAACATGTCCTAATCCTATTGGACAAGTTTATCCTGGCCAAAAACAACCTTAAGTGTAAAATATTATCATTTAGGCCGACTTGGATTAGATTAGGACATTTATTATTATTTAATTCAAAGAAGAGTTAAAAGAGTTAAAATCAAAGTTTATTTAATAAATCATTTTTAATATAGGGTTATACATAATATAATTTAGACTATAAATATTCATTATAAAGATAAAAAGATTTCATATATAATGGTATTTTATTTGTAATTTTTCTTCTTTATATAATTTATTTTATTTATGACACAACGATGATGCAGTAATTACCTTTTTAAGAAAATATTAACATAATTGATGTTATAAATGGCCAAATAAATGTAATTTGAGACTTTTTATGATTTACACTAATTTTATAGGTTAATATGACATGTTATTGTTTATTTAAGTAACTTGGTTCGAACTTATAGTTCTGTTAGAAATTTCATAAAAATCATGTACCAAATAGTGTCAAAATTGACATAAATTAGTTTTTAAAACAAATATTATATTATTAATTGTTATTTAATTCTAAAAAATCTAAGGTTCGGAAAAATGACTTAGATAAAGATATATATATTAATAATAAACAACTAGGGGTTCGTTTGGCTTCATATAGTAAGTTTGTTAACCATATAGTGTAAGAAAACAAAAAGACAAGGTAAAAGTTAAATTATTTAACTTATAGTTAAATCTAATTGATAAGGTTAAAATAATAACCTAAACTTTTCTAAATCCTATTGGATGAGAGGCTTTCGACCCATACCCACTTTAGCTTCGAAATAAGACCATTTGGAACCATTATAAACCGAATTTGAGCTTAATATAAAATAATAGTTTGAGATTTTCCTAAGATGCCCCTCTCCTCCCTTACAAAAGGGCACCTCCTCCCTCTCCTCCTCACACCAATTTGAGCATTCAAGCTAGGCCAAACCCTACCAAAATTTCTTCTCCACTTCCCTAGTATCATCATAGAGGTCCTGGTCTTCTTCAAAGACCATCCTTAGTTCTTTGAGAGGAGGTTAAGTGAAGGCGCGTCAAAAAGAGGTAATATCCATTACCGATCTTTTTCAATTTCTTTCTTCTTCAACTTCTTCTTATTTAGTTCTTTCATGATAAAGTAATAACAAAAGTATTTCTTGTATACTTATATGTTATTATAAATATGAAACAACTCTAATTAACCTTCTATCCATCCTACGGAAAAAGGAAATCACGGCGCGTGCGTACGTACGGAATACCGTCTCCACGCCGTGGTGTAATCTATTTTCCGAAACCACCTTAATTGGATGGGTATAATGGTGTAATGAGTAACTATATATGATTATTATAAAGTAATACTGATACTGAAATAGTATACATACACTTCAACACAATTCCACGACCATGGGAACAATATCATCGCTCGTGCGTACGTACGGACTACCGTCTCCACGACGCGATGAGATTCATTCTCAATGATTAACCATTCATGAATGATTATAAAGTATATATAATAAGTTCTAATGAAATATATGACATAATAATGATACTGGATTTATGTATATTTATATGTATGCCATCTACTTAATTCCATTCGATTCAATAATGAAGCGAAAACAACGTTCATGCGTACGTACGGACTACCGTCTCCATGAACGGTGTATTTCATTACATTATTGATATTATATATATATATATATTCTGAATATATATTATATATAAATCATGTTTTACATTCTGGATATAAGTAATCATGATCCAAGTAATCATATTAATAATTACAAGTTAAAAACACGAACGACAAATGAGTCGATTTTACCCAAAACGCTACTTTAACATGAATTTACAAAAGAACGGGTAATATAAAGTCATAAGTGGACCATATATGATATAATAACAATGAATATGATTCTTGAATAAGTCAATAACATTATTTAAATCATTATACAGGAGTTTCGGACACATACGAAGCAAATCGGACCTAAGGTAAGGGAAATATCACAATCTCATTTTTATCCGAGATTGTTTATTCGTAAGTATTTACTGGGGTGTATTTTATCATCCGCATCCATGTTCCCTCAATATGTAATATTATTTCCATTCACCTAAAATTTTTTTAAATCCAATTTTACCCTTTGAGGAGTTTTTAGTAAAAGATATGAAAGGACTCTTTTGTCTTTTTTCGTATGAGGTACTTTTTGACTTTTCCGACAAAAGTACGAAGAATGTTTTTTTAACTTATATGGCATGAATGGATTCTTAAAACATTATTTCCAAGAAGCTTCCTTTACAAGTTTTCAAGTTTATTTTTAATCAACATCTTTTAGTTTATAATTGTATGACATTTTATGAAAAGAAAATTGTTTTTGAAGAAGAAAGGATATTTTCCTCAAGAATGGAGTTCAAGTGTTTTATCAAAATTATTTTCCATATAAGATAATAAAGGGTTCTGTTTTTATCCCTATTATTACATTGATTTGATTATGTTGTGATGGAATTATTTTTATGAAGTCATTTACCTTATATGATTTGTTTTATGATGTCTTGATGTTTCAAGAATCCCATTTTTGTTACATGTGTTATGCGATGATGTATGATTTATGATTATGTGGCACTCATAAGAATTATTCATTATGAGATGGGTGGGACCTATATCTCCCTCTAATTCATTGGGTAAAGATTTTATATCTCATGAGATAGACATGGCTGGAATGGTAGGTTATACCGGTTCAGTGAAACAGGACTGAAACGAGGGTGACTCGGTTCAGAAAGGGACTTTGTCCACTAAGATAGTCTTGGCAATGAGTCTTGACTAACAAGAAATGATTCTCTATGATTATGTGTGTATGACACAAAGTTTCATATTTTAAGTTATGATTATTGGGATTTCATTTCATTACTATGATTTATCCCATGTTATGAAATTATACTCTCTTTTGCAGGTAAAGATTTCCAAAAGTTATGTTCTTATGAATATGATGTGATTGATTTCTATTTTGTTTACCCTTACTGAGCATTTGAGCTCACCCTTTTATGTTTTCTTTTCCCCAGGATATAAAGAAAGATTTTAGGTAAAAAAAAGGGAAGATCTTTATGGGAGATATTGAAGATCTTTCACCACGATTAGAAGATTATGTTCCGAGTTTCCAAAGACACTAAACTATTACGATCCTTGTGTGTGTGTTTTTGTTATGTACTAAGTATTCCGCAAAAGTAATGTAATGTCCATGTACGATAAGCTTCGGGTCTCTACAGTTGGTATTATAGGAAAGGTTTAGTCAACCTTTGGAAACTAGGATGCGAAAGCGTTAGTGAGATCCCTAGAGATATTTCTAAGGTATGTATAGGGATGTCCCTAAGGATAAGTATACGTATAAGATACAGTCCTAGAACTACGGTAACGATCTTATAATTTAACCTAAGATGTTAGATATTAAGGGTACTCCCCCTTCTCTATGTTGTTTTCCGTAGCATGACTTTTTCCTCTCACAAGATTCTTTTTGTGTTTTAGTTAATGGAGGGAACCAGAAGGAATTTGGTTAACATTGAATCCAGTGGACAAATTGGTGACTATGAGAAAAAAATGTGTAATTACTAGAGAGAAAGATCTTGTGATTATGCCAAATCATTCATCGCGATATATGATTAAAAAGGTGAAATTTAGTGGTATTCCTCATTCATCAAAGAAGAGGAAGATAAACTATTATGCATGTTCGCATGTTGAGGAGCATAAAGAAAGGAAGATTGAGATTTCTAATGAAGGAAAGAAGAACCTTGAGGAATACCTCAAATGGAGGGACCAATGTTATCTTTGTGGAGAAAAGGGTCATAGAGTGACAGACTGTTATGGAGTTCAATGTCTTATTTGTGGAGAACATGGGCATTACCCAACTCAATGCCCTGACCTAAAAAGTTACTTCTAAATCAAGGAAGGACTTCTTCCAGGACAATCATTGAAGTGGATGGACTGAAGTGTTTATGTATTGGTATTCAGGAATAATGTTGTTGAGGTACTTTTATGGTGTATTGAAATATTTATGTATTGGTCTATTGTGGTCTTCAATAATTTTAAGGTACCGATAACCGTGAAAAGTGATTCAAATATTTTGGAAAGTAGATAATATGCCCATAATGAAGGGATAAGGAGAAAATAAAATGTTTGACAGTATTCATGAGCTCATGATTTATATAAGGACTACGTGATATCATGGTTTGAGTATATAGAATTTTGAGGATTTTGGTATGTGGAAGGTGTTGACTTTTAACTGCATTCATGTTTTCACTAATGTATTCAAGAGAATACATGATTAAGGACTTTGAATGTTTGTAATGTGACCAAAAAAACATATCTTATGATATATGGGGATCGACGATGGTGTTAAATCTCTGGTAATCGTTTTCACTCTGTTATGATAGTGGACTGCAGTATTATGGATAAGCCTAAAGATTGGAATGGATTATGTTGGACATAAGTTAGTATTGTTTAAGGATAGAAGTTTTTTTCGATATTATTGATGGGATGTTATAGTAAAATAGTTTTAGAAAAAGGACAACCTGCAGGACGGGCGACAGCCCATCGCGTCGAACAAGGCTGTGGAAATCGAACCCACAATCGATGTGCGACTGGCCTTTATCGCCTACCACTAGCCTACAGGAAGTCCCTGTTTAGTAGAAACTAGTTTTATTATATTAAGCAGTATGATATATGAAGTATAAGTTCATTTTAGGAACCATATATGATTAATCTCACTATAGATCGACTTATGTATATAATTTTATCTAACCTTTTGTTTGAGACAGATGGAATGACCCGTCATTCTATCACATGATCTGCTAACACTTCACGAATAACAAATTCAACTTCATTTATTTAAGAGATGAAGTGTAAATTGTTCAAGGCACGAACAACAGTGAGATTGTACCAAAATGAAGTAAGTATTTATTTTAATTCAAATTTTCAACTTTAGGGAAATGATCTTGAAAACCAAAAATGTCGTCCAAGTGATCTTATACCTGATGAATCATATGGTACCTTATATCATCACAAATATATGGATTTTTGATTACTGGATTTTCCATAGCCATGTTCTCTACCACTCTCCATCAGAATATGATGGTTAGATTTCTCTTCCATATCCATATTTTCACCTATGTGGAAACCCAGTGATTAGTTTATTTGGGTAACCGTTACGTTTCATACATTTGTTTTTAAAGATTGGTTTTGGTATTCCTTTTTACGATGTGGGTTTCTATTAAAGAAAATTTCGAATAGTAAACCATTTATAACCCCGACGAATTTCGAGGGCGAAATTCATTTTAAGGGGGGTAGAATGTAACACCCCAAAATTTTATGAAAAATATTCTTTTTAATTTCACTAATATATTGTGTTGTACTCTACACCAAAAGGAGCTTTCACAACACGCATCCTTGAATTGCCTTGTATTACACGCAATCGTGACCTTCCTCGATAGCGTGTGTAGTACACAATACCGAGTTTCACTAAACAACGATATGCTATTAAAATATTATTAAAACTAGCCATTATGAATAGTAATAACCACCTTTTAAAATATTAGAAATTTTATCTCTCAAAATGGACTTCATTTTTGGATTCGGAGTATCGAATTTAGCCTAAGGTGAAATTTTGGTACTTTTCGGATAACTTTCATATTCTGATGAATAGTGAAAATTACTAAATTTTAATTAAAAACAAATTTTTTAATCGAAATAATTAATAGTGATAAATTATTAATTTGAGTGGTTTTAAAGTATATTTAGAATATATTTTTTACAATTCAATACAATGTTGGTCATTGGATTTAATTTCACATTTACACCAGGCATAAACAAGTGTTAATCTTTTGATAGTTATTATCTCTTAAAAACACGCTATTTGTTGTGACATCGGAAATTAATTATAAAATTAATTAATGCAACTTATATGTTGGGAATTTTGTAAAATAGAAATCATTTTTTGAATTCTGAATATCAATTATAGCTTAGGGTGATATTTTGGCATTTTTCTGAAAAACTTCAATTTTTGATGAATAGTGAAACTACTAAGTGGTAGTTAAAAAAATTATTTTTTTATAAATCTTAATTTTACCGCTTCTATGAATGGAATTTCAAAAATCTGAGAGATACGGTTGATGTCAGTAAGTAAAATGTGGTTCAATGAGATGAAAATATTTTTTGGTGAATAGTAACTTTTTACTTTTATTTACCACGGTTAAAAGTAAATAGGGTAATTAAGAGAAAAAATGATTTTAATATTACCCTAACACATGTCCTAATCCTATTGGACAAGTGTATCCCGGCCAAAAACAACCTTAAGTGAAAAATATTATCATTTAGGCCCACTTGGATTAGATTAGGACATTTATTATTATTTAATTCAAAGAAGAGTTAAAAGAGTTAAAATCAAATTTTATTTACTAAAACATTTTTAATATAGGGTTATACATAATATAATTTTGACTATAAATATTCATTATAACGATAAAAAGATTTCCTACATAATCGTATTTTATTTTTAATTTTTATTCTTTATATAATTTAATTTATTTATGACACAACGATGATGCAGTAATTACCTTTTTCAGAAAATATTAACATAATTGATGTTATAAATGCCCAAATAAATGTAATTTGAGACTTTTTATGACTTACACTAATTTTATAGGTTAATATGAAATGTTATTTTTTATTTAAGTACCTTGGTTAGAATTATCATTCTATTAGAAATTTCACAAAAATCATGTACCAAATAGTGTCAAAATTGACATAAATTAGTTTTTAAAACAAATATTATATTATTAATTGTTATTTAATTCTTAAAAATCTAAAGTTCTGCCAAATGACTTAGATAAGGATATATATATTAATAATAAACAACTAGGGGTTCTTTTGGCTTCATATAGTATGTTTATTAACCATATAGTGTAAGAAAACAAAAAGACAAGGTAAAAGTTAAATTATTTAACTTCGAGTTAAATCTAATTGATAAGGTTAAAATAATAACCTAAACTTGTCTAAATCCTATTGTATGAGAGGGTTTCGACCCATCCCCACTTTAGCTTCGAAATAAGACCATTTGGAACCATTATAAACCGAATTTGACCTTAATATAAAATAATATTTTGAGATTTTTCTAAGATGCCCCTCTCCTCCCTTATAAAAGGGCATCTCCTCCCTCTCCTCCTCACACCAATTTGAGCATTCAAGCTCGGCCAAACCCTACCAAAATCTCTTCTCCACTTCCCTAGTATCATCCTAGAGGTCCTGGTCTTCTTCAAATACCATCCTTAGTTCTTTAAGTGGAGGTTAAGTGAAGGCGCGTCAAAAAGAGGTAATATCCTTTACCGATCTTTTTCAATTTCTTTCTTCTTCAACTTCTTCTTCTTTAGTTGTTTCATGATAAAGTAATAACATCAGTATTTCTTGTATACTGATATTTTATTATAAATATTAAACAACTCTAATTAACCTTCTATCCATCCTACGGAAAAAGGAAATCACCGTGTGTGCGTACGTACGGAATACCGTCTCCACGCCGTGGTGTAATCTATTTTCCGCCACCACATTAATTGGATGGGTATAATGGTTTAATGAGTAAATATATATGATTATTATAAAGTAATATTGATACTTAAATATTATAAATACACTTCAATACAATTCCATGACCATGGGAACGATATCATCGCTCGTGCATACGTACGGACTACCGTCTCCACGACGCGATGAGATTCATTCTCAATGATTAACCATTCATGAATGATTATAAAGTATATATAATAAGTACTAATGAAATATATGACATAATAATGATACTGGATTTATGTATATTTATATGTATGTCATCTACTTAATTCCATTCAAATCAATAAGGAAACGAAAACAACGTTCATGCGTACGTACGGACTACCGTCTCCATGAACGGTGTATTTCATTCCATTTATCGATATATTATATATATATATATATTCTGAATATATATTATATATAAATCATGTTTTAAATTCTGGATATAAGTAATCATGATCCAAGTAATCATATTAATAGTTACAAGTTAAAAACATGAACGACAAATGAGACGATTTTACCCAAAACGCTACTTTAACATGAATTTACAAAATAACGGGTAATATAAAGTCATAAGTGGACCATATATGATATAATAACAATGAATATGATTCTGGAATAAGTCAGTAACATTATTTAAATCATTATACAGGAGGTTCGGACACATACGAAGCAAATCGGACCTAAGGTAAGGGAAATATCACAATCTCATTTTTATCCGAGATTGTTTATTCGTAAGTATTTACTGGGGTGTATTTTATCATCCACATCCATGTTCCATAAATATGTAATATTATTTCCATTCACCTACAATTTTTTTAAATCCAATTTTACCCTTTGGTGAGTTTTTACTAAAAGATATGAAAGGAATCTTTTGTCTTTTTTCGTACGAGGTACTTTTTGACTTTTCCGACAAAAGTACGAAGAATGTTTTTTTAACTTATACGGCATGAATGGATTCTTAAAACATTATTTCCAAGAATATTCCTTCACAAGTTTTCATGTTTATTTTTAATCAACTTCTTTGAGTTAATAATTGTATGACATTTTAAGAAAAGAAAAGTGTTTTTGAAGAAGAAAGGATATTTTCCTCAAGAATGGAGTTCAAGTGTTTTATCAAAATTATTTTCCATCTAAGATAATAAAGGGTTTTGTTTTTATCCCTATTATTACATTTATTTGATTATGTTGTGAGGGAATTATTTTTATGAAGTCATTTACCTTATATGATTTGTTTTATGATGTCATGATGTTTCAAGAATCCCATTTTTGTTACATGTGTTATGGGATGATGTATGATTTATGATTATGTGGCACGCATAAGAATGGTATCATTATGAGATGGGTGGGACCTATATCTCCCTCCAATGAATTGGGTAAAGATTTTATATCTCATGAGATAGACATGGCTGGAATGGTAGGTTATACCGGTTCAGTGAAACAGGACTGAAACGAGGGTGACTCAGTTCAGAAAGGGACTTTGTCCACTAAGATAGTCTTGGAAATGAGTCTTGACTAACAAGAAATGATTCTCTATGATTATGTGTGTATGCCCCAAAGTTTCATGTTTTAAGTTATGATTATTGGGATTTCATTTCACTACTATGATTTATCCCATGTTATGAAATTATTCTCTCTTCTGAAGGTTAAGATTTCCAAAAGTTATGTTCTTATGAATATGATGTGATTGATTTATATTTTGTTTACCCTTAATGAGCATTTGAGCTCAACCTTTTATGTTTTCTTTTCCCCCGGATATAAAGAAAGATTTTAGGTAAAAAAAAAAGGGAAGATCTTTATGGGAGATATTGAAGATCTTTCACCACGATTAGAAGATTACGTTCCGAGTTTCCAAAGACACTAAACTATTACCGTCCTTGTGTGTGTGTTTTTGTTATGTACTAAGTATTCCGCAAAAGTAATGTAATGTCCATCTACGATAAGCTTCGAGTCTCTAAAAAAGTCCCTCGTGTTATTTTCCCCATCGTACGTAGGATTGAAATTGGGATTGAATCATAAATATGTAATCCAGACCCGCTCCTCGGTGAAGTTGAAGTACGCGGGTAGAGTTTGATACATCATATATGTGTTTGCACGTCATATATATATGTGTATATTTTATAAAATTTTCATGGCTGGATTTGGAAATTATCGTCTTTAGGGATTCTATCTGGAGAGACAAAAGACTTGTACCCTCATTTTCCATCTGAAAATTAAGAAAACTAATATTTAGTAATGCTTAAGTAAATTTTCCTTTGTTCAGTTTTGGTATTCTAGAGTTATCTAAAATGAATCCTATGATACCAACTTTCATGCCCCATCTCTTGAATACCTGGAGCTGGTGGCATACAAAAGATCAATTCAGTTCAGGTTATCAGAAACCAGCTACTTCTGTTAAAAACTTCTACCTAAAAAATGTATTCCAAAACTGTAGGGTTAACATACAAATTTCTAGTAAGGTGTTTAAAAATAACTCACTATACCAAATATAACTTTCCAAAACATTTTTTAAAAAATCCCATAAAACATATATTTTAAAGAAAAGTTGTACCACATTTATCATACCGTAATAAAAGTCCTCAATTTCAAACATGCTAACAGAATTACAAGGGTATAAGATTCAATTATAGGCATGGTCATTTGGAGTAATAAATAAAATAAATTCTAATATGTATGACATTTGAATATGTAATCAAAAATTAAACATATATGAGTAATAAATAATTATAGTTGAGTGTAAAGGTAAAAACTTCAATTTCATTCATTGAATACTATTCACTAAGTGATAAACATATGTTATTCCATAAGAAGTTACTTCACTGATAATTATAAGTACTGTATTTTAACCGTGGATATACTACTAGTCGAATATCCATTTGGTTAATTAATTATCATACCCATAATGAGTGAAAATATAATGTCGAACTTTAATTTCTATGTCAACGCCTCGTGCCCCGACCTAGGGGCTAACTATAATCGGACCCCAACCCAGAGAGCCTATGTAACTGTACTCCAACCCATAGAGTCTTCTATAACTGGACCCCAACCCATAGGTATTACTTTTAATTGTCCCCAACACGGAACATCGTAGTCCAATACAATCCCCATATATCCAGTAAGGTCTGATATTCAAGGTGTCTCATGCCACCTTGAATATTTATATTTTAATTCATATTACTCAAGGTGTCCCATACTACTTTGAGTAATTTAATATCTTATCTTGTTATTATGATATGCCTCATGCATGCTTCATTGAGTACAATTATAAATTAAATGGAAAATGAACCCATTTATTGAAAAATTACATCATACAATAGATAACATTGAGAATATAGAAGTATCACATTCTTGAAGGCGTACATGGTTTGTTTCTCATTCTTTGCACAAGAGAAAATTACTAAAGAACATCAAATAATGGATGAAAATGGATTGAAATTATAACAAGGCTAATATCTTTACCGGTTCTTTAACTAAATTTTTTTTGACATAAGACATACATATTTAAAACCAATGTTTTTCATAATAATACAAATCCATTTGAACCTGGAACATTATTTGAATCCAAGTCTTTATTTAATGATTGTAAATTATCTCAAATAGAATAAAATAGAACTAGATTGAATTATGTGTATATATGTCATAATACATATACGAAGTGTATATCCGGTTTTTTTATTTTATAATTAAAACCCATATTAAAAAGGAAAATATAATTAACGACCTTAGAAATATTAACAAATACAATATTTTAACCTATGAAAAAAACCTGGATTCACATAGAGATGCCACACACACACACACATATATATATATATAAACCATATATTAATACAATTAAGTTTATGGGTTCTTCATTTTACAACCAAAACAAGTACTGCTCACGTAGGTTATACAACGATAAACAAAATTTAGAAAACCAGAATAGGTTTAGTTTTGAAAACCACATATATATATATATATACTTGTATAAGAACATAAAAATGTTCATATAAAAAAGCGTGTATATATGATTTCTCACTAGAAAGAAAGATCATAAAAATTAAACCCTTATAATTAATGTACACTTCATAGCATTATTTATTCACCAAAACCCAGTTTTATGAAAACTTATTTCAATTTATGAAAAAAATCCTATAATTATAACCTTATATATATATATATAATAACATACATAATTGGATAAATGGTTTTATAAAAATATGGTTCTTCGTGTGTTGAGGTTCTTAAATTAACTGCGAATATCAAGTTTAGAAATTTTAAATTTGGTCACAATGGGTTTACATAAATCTATGGGGATATAAATTTATATATATTACTATACATATATGTATATATGTAAAAGATTATGTATATAAATGTATGAAAATATGTTTGCAAGAGGCATTCAAGCTTCGGGTCTACTAATACCATATAACTCAAAATCTCAATGCTCTAAATCAAGTAAAAAAGGAATGAAACTCAGAACACAAGATGCTTGTATGTATATACAAGTGTATATAAATATACATCCTCAACTCAAGAAAGATAATATAAATCCCCTACCTTAGTTCATGGTGGAAGAGGGGCTCAGGAAAATGTTTGAAATCTTAGAGGAGACTTATTGAGGTCTTCTTGAAGCTTGAGTGCAAAGAACCGATAGGCCCTTGGGATCCATCAGGTGAATGTTTATAAACTAAACCTACACAAAATATTTTAATGAATGTAGCATGGGATCTAAGGCCGAAATGACTTATAATAATATGTAGGGTTAGTTTTTTTTGGAAACCATTTGAAAGGTTGGGGACCAGCGGCTGTCAAGTGTTGAGAAAATGGTGCAAGTATAGGGTGTGGGGTTCTGGTGTAGTTCATGCCACAGAGAAGAAGAAGACAATGCTATGAGAAGAAAATAGAAGAAAAAAGGATGGTCAGGATCAAGTCCAACATTGATCCAATGGCTGGGGTACATCCATTTTTTTAAAAAGAATTGGGCGGCTCAGATTTGATCCACGGAAAGATCGGACGGCCCTGGATGACGCAACGTTTTATCCCGCAGTTTGCTGAGGGTTGAACGCCAGATCAGGATCGACAGAACAGATCGCGCGTGACGTGATCCAATGACCCAAATCCCGCTTCTCCAAAAAAAACATGTCCCACATAGAATTGGAGAGACATCCACAACCCCTTTATAAGCTTGAGCCTCCAAACGAAGACTCGGAGAAAACACACATCACACATCAGGGAGACTTATACACGGGCCCCCACCATTACCCTCCTAGCTTTGGCCTACCCCTACCTTGTCGTGACCTTTCACCCATGTTGGCGTGCTCCAAACTCCCATGCACTCTTTTGAGCCCTTCGGGGGACCTATTCTGTGCATGGGTCGGCCTTGGCTAGGGCTAGGGACAAGGCTCAACCACCTACCGTCAGCTGCCTCCCTCGGCCCAGCCATAAAGGGCTGGCCCTAGTGTGCCTAATTTTTTTGATAAACACTATATTTCATGATTATAATGTCTTAATGAAAATAATACATTTATTATAAATATATGAAAATTATCCTCTTATGCCTGAATTTTATTTAAACATTAGAAGGCTAACAAACACAAATTATACATTGTCTTGAAAGTATTACTAAATTACTTATAAACACTAATCATTTAACATACATGGTTATAAAATGATATTTAATATATCCACATGAAAATTATTATACTATTAATAAATAATTCAAAACATAGTCTAATCAAAAGCATTATTTATTTAGAAGAAATTAAACATAGTTTAAAAAACTGTTTAAGAAATGAAAATCTCTGCAATGTAATTAAAATATTTACAAATTGTTTTTAATTCCGCATTAATTTTAAAAATCACTTAAGTGTAATTCATAATATTTCCCTAATACCTTATAATGTTCTTGACTAGGGATGGTTTTATAACTTTTCAATCCATAACTTGATTATTTGGAGAACTAAATTAAACTCACTTGTTTTAAATTAATTCTCCAACAAGGACAACAACTATATTTATAACCGTTATGATTCCATGATCACCCAAGGTAATGGTCAAATTAATGTCTTATAAAAAAAAGCCTTAGGGTGTCCAAAAACTCAAAAGGAAGAAGATGGTTCTCATCATACCATCAGTGCATAGCATGGCCACAATGACTATGGCCATTATTATGCATATTATGATGGATTAAAAGGACCCATATTATATTGTTGGGGTTCTCGTCATTTTGGGTGGTCTCCCTGTAATTTTGATAGGGTTTTTAATAGGTATTTTTGGGTAGGAAAATTCCTTTTGATCATGGTGCATTGAAAAGACTAGGGTGTTCTAATTTGAATGAAAATAATTGTGTCCATTTTGTGTTGTTTTATTCTGTTTCTTAATGAATTAAATTAAAACCATATTACTAATTTTACAAGAGGAATAATTTTTTTTCAGTTAATAATCAAAATAAAAAACATAAAATTATCATTACATGAAACACAACATGGAAGACATGTATTTGGGGTGTTACAAAGTTCCACCATAATTACAGTAATATATTATTACAACTTCTAAATTCATTATTAAAACAATTAAAGAAGAATTTATTTTATAAAATAAATAGTTATATCCCAAAATATAGAATCCATTTTAAAAATTCATCTCATTGATTTGGGATAATTTTATTTAATGTAAAACCTGCTGATGCGATGAAGAATTAGTTTTTCAAGTTATTTATTTTTTAAGAATTATATTATATTATATTATATTTGCACTAAAAATCATTAATATATTAATTAAAATTAAAATTTATAGATATATAATCTATATATTTTACTTTAACCATACCTAAATTTGGGTTATCTTACTTTATTAATTATGAGAATCATTAAACACAGTAATAATTTTTTTTTGATAAATGGGTTTTTGAGACAAAAAAATAATCTTTTAATGAAATAGATTATAAAGATGATTGAAATTTAATTTACTAAAATAAATAGGACAATATAATACTTATGTTACATTAAATAATATTAAAATCAATCTATTATTTTATAATATATTATTTATTTTATATAATTTTTAGTCTTCCAATAATTGGTATTTCCCACCATTCATTGAAAAATCATTTTTTGCTAAAAAATATCAAAATTTCACCATTTGTTAATACAGAAATTCTATGATCTAAAATTATTTTAATGATATTAAAAAATATTTTAAAACATATAGAAATTAAATAATAATATTTTCTCAAAAAAATTATAGAAATCATGTTTTAAGAAAAAATAAATTTTAAGGAATACAAATTCATTTCTAATAATTTATTTATTTCATAATAAGGATTTATCAAAATATTCTTATTTATTGGTATATATATATTTTTTTATTAAATCAATAGACACTATTCATTCATTCCATTGAAAAAGTTGTTTATAAAAATTACATTTAAATAATAATATTTCATTGTTCCATTATGTTTTTTGTTTCTTACCTTTTATGATATCTATTTTTTTCCTTTTAAAAAAACTCAAGTTGATACATCCTCTATCATGTAATTAATTGTTTCATCAAAATTTAAACATTATCTCTATAATAAATGGATTTTCATTTGAAAATATTATTATTTAAAGTCTACATGAAAATAATAAATTAAACTAAATCTTTATAACAAAGTGAAATGAAAAAATTCATTTGAAATAACACATTACTACAGTTCAAAATATGAGTACAATGGTGGGATGTGATGATATGGACCTGGAATAAAATATTAACGCCAAAAAATTTAATATTTATCTACATAGATTCTATATTTAATGAAATATAATAATCATGAGAATCATAATGACTAAAATAGCTTAAATAGAATATGTGTGACAAAATGAAATTAATTTTATTTTAAGGGTTGGTATGTGGAAACAAAATATTTGTTTCATTACCATTTTCATAGAGATGGGGAATTGTTTTCCATATATAATAATATCTAATTCAATATACTAACAATATGAGTAAAAATTTATCCATCAATCAATTTCCAAACAAATAATATATTTTTCTCTATATGATGAGTTTTCATGTTTAAATTTTCATGTCTAACCAGGTAAAATCAAATTCTAATAGATCACATAATAAAAAAATTATAACTAGATATTCCTCAAATATTTAATCATTAACAATAAAAAAATGGTTATAACCAAGAAATATTATTCCCAAAATTAATAAACCATCATATCTTTAACCTCGAACATTCAACAGAAATATAAAATTTTCAAAAAAACACATTCCATAATTTAATATCCTTAAAAATATTAAAAATATTCCTAACTTTGATTGAATACAAAATATTACAATGATTATGTCACAGAATATTTTGAAATTAAATTTAATAATTATTTCCAAATTATGTCAATCAATCATAACATCGCATACCAAAAATGCATATTCCATAGTCATATAATCTCCCTTTTATACCAATCATTTCCAATGATAACATCAATAAAAAAAATCCATAGTAAAATTATATATTATTCGACAACATAATCCATACATTATTCAACAAATAAAATACCAAAATGTTCTATTTACCTTATTTATAAAATGTTACACAAAATAATGAACTTCAATAGAAATCACATAATCACCATATCACTTTTCCATCCCCTGGTTATCTGTACGATAAAACATGAGTTCCCCTAATAAACATAATATCAAAGATCACATAAGCCCAAAAGGATATCAATCTCTAAAAACTTATCTCCACAAAATTTAATGTTATACTTAATGTTAAACCAAATATATATTTATATACTTAAAAATAATAAAACATATCCCAAAATTTCATTACTCGCATTAATATCCGATCAATTTAAAGCTCAAATGGGTTTTCTAAAAAGTTAAATTTATAATAAAACTATACCTGAACAAATAAAGATGGTATTTATAAATCTAAATATCAAATCCCATGATAACTTCTTAATCAAAAAATTCATCTAAACCCAACTCAAATTCCAAATATAACATTCCAAAACCCTTAATTTTGTATCATATTCTTAACAGATAAAAATTATATTTTTTAAATTTTATATAGATGAATGTGACAAAAAAATTTCCACAAAAATTATAAAACAATAAAGGATATATTGGATCACTTAGTTACCCATATACTATTTTTTTCTTCATGTTTTATTGAATTTGAAAAAACTCTTACATTGAAAAAACCCTTTTCTTCATGTGATAATTTCACGCACTTAACCCATATTTTTTAATTTGTCATTAATCTATCTGCATCGGCTATATGAAATCATTAAATTCATTATTAACTTGAAATCATACTTTGTCACAATGGGGAAATTAAACATAATAATTTTGAGCTTTAATGATCAGTAGGGGTAAACATTAACATTAAAAACTGAATTTTATCGGTGAGAAAACATGTGCATATGAGTATAATGAAATAATATATGTTCCTGAGAAAAACCTATGAGTAGTCATACCAAATAAAAAATGGACAATCAATCATAATACATAGGATAATTCTCTAACAATGTAATGTGTCATATGAATTAATAATCATAAGTCATTTGATGAAAATCTTGATCATAAGAAATATTTACAAACCCTATCATGCATAATGAAAATGTGTTCGTATTAAGGAACATTTGTTTTTTTGGAAATTTTAAACCCATGTTTGAAATAACTACAGCCTAGTCAAATTCATAGGATAAACACTATGTAAAATCCTTTATTCTTAACAAAATAGATTATCATCATTACCCAATGCACTAGAGAACTATAATTAGAATCACCCATTGTATAAGATATATTAATCCCACCAATTACTATCCGGATACACCCATAATATAAGCTATATTAGAATCACATTACACTAACTATGTGTATCCTTTAGATAATATATATCTGGATAATAAGATTGTATTTGGAAGCACCCATCGTAGAAGCTATATCAGGCTCACCCATGAGCTATACTAGGTATAAAAACTTCACATAAGTTATATTTGGAAAAAACATGAGATATAATGTTTATCAAACATTAGTAAACTATTTCAATGATCCATATCATAAAAAATGTACATATAGATTTCATCTCATAATAAAACAAAAAAACATCAATTACTGATTTTTTTATATGATTATCTTCTAAAAAAGAAACTTGTTTCAAGAAAATCTCATTGATACAATCATAATTCATCCATATATAGAATAATTATGCAAGGATAAAAAAATATCCCAAGTGGATCATAACTAAAATTAATTTATTTTGATGTTGATGAGTGGATAAACCATTAAATGGTCATTAAAAATATTTTTGAGGAAAATAAATATTTCATATTGAAAATCACTTTAAACAATTGAAAAAACCAAAAAATATTGTAACATTAATTTTATTTTAAAATATAAATAAATATATAATAGGATTACTCATTAGAAATAATGGTCATAATTATTTTAAAATACGTTCATTTTTAAACTTTACAAATAATCATTATCTTCAAAATAATTGCAAAGAGAATCAAAAGTGACAAATTTATAAATTTTTAATAAATTATCTTTTGAGAATATTTTTGACAAAATTAAAATATCACATAAAATATATTTCATAAATATTTTACATTTATATTATTTAAAAGTACATTTTAAAAGACATGGTTTTGGAAGATAATTATTCATTATCTTAAAGAAGATAAATGATCATTTCCACATATAAAAAATATTTTTGATGATCCATTAATCAATAAGTGTGGAAATTGAAAATGAAAATGTAACAAAAAATCATAAATATTTCAAAATACAAAATATGTTCTTAAAAAAAGAATAGAAAATTTCATCTAAAGCATCCTTGAGAATAAAAAACCTCGATAAGGAAAGAGATTGTAACATAATTTATTTTCAACATTGGTAACATTTCAATCAAATTACCCAAGAATGAAAAACATCAAATGTAAATTTATATATAATTTCAATATTTATATTCATGATATAAAATGTCTAGGGGTTAGTATATACACCTAATAAAATACTTTTGATGTATAACATCAACATATGTTCTTTTGAATGAGAGTTTGAGATGAATTACCCTTAAAATGATCATGAAAATGATTTGATATATACTAATTCGATAGATTGTATAAGAAAACATAAATAAAAAAAGTTTAAATATTGAATAAAACAGATTGGTTTTCCATTCAGAAATAGTCTTTTAATAACAAATTCAGTGATGATGAGTTAAAACCCAACGAATGGATATTGAGTTAATAAATCATTTTCCACATGGTAACATTCATGTAAATTCCCCATGGATGAAATTAATCAAATTTTTTACATTAATTAATATTATGTATTAATTATTCATGATATATAATTTTAAATTTATAGTACTTCCATAATATGAAGGAAATTAAGGGCATACCTTAACAATATTCCCCAATGAAAGAAAATAGAGACAAAAATCACATATGGATTTGGATAAATCTATATATAAGACTCATGAAAGAGAGAACCTAATATGCATATTAAACACATATTTTTTTCATGAAAATTATTTTGAAATGAATTCATTTGATTTATACTCACCAAACATTATAAATAAGTAATAAATATGGCATATGTCATATATAAATAAAAGTGAGATGAGAAACAATTACCTCAAGTCCATACATTAAATGTATAGTATTTAAGTCGTTTATAATAATTTATTATAAATTATTTAAATTTTTATTAACCTTAACCAGGTTTAATACCTTATAAATAAATATATTTTAAATTTAATGAAACATTTAAATATTTAATTTGTGATGTCCATGTTTGGTTTTTTGAGGACGTTTAATCCATATTTTCAAAACGGCTTCAGTATGTTGAACTTGGTTAAATGGGTAATGTTTAAATTATACCATGAATAATAATCATTCAATAATAACAATTTTTATTCATCAAATTTAATTTTAAAACCAATCATGAATAATGGTTATGAAAAATGAGCTATGTTATAATCCTGGATACTGTATGTTGTACATATGCATGAGAAATGTTTCCATTTTTCAATGTTAGTTATAGAATGAAGTTAAATATTATTTATCACAAATTAATGATAATAATATAATAAATATCATTTTATTTCTGTAGATACATATACATTTTTCGTCAATGTAAATTGGCGAGGAAACAAATTCACATCATTTTTTATAGGCGTAATACATTCCTATGAAAAATGATGTTATAACATACTAATGAATGTAAAAAACAAAATATATGATATATTCCCATTTATTAATGTTTAATATTTCATAAATATGGTATATAACCATTAATCACATCATTAAAATCATATGTGGGATGAAATGATCAATACAAATTACATCATTTTGCAATGTGGTGGTACCCCATAAATTTTAATGATAGTTTAGTTCCCATTTAATTAAAGAGGAGATATATAGTGGTAATATATAATAACACATGTTTTGAGACAATGTATAAATTATAAGGAAATTTGAATTTTGACCTTTATTGTATGGTCCATTCATTCAACTGAACCTAGGAAAGTAATTATTAGAATTATAATACGTCAATGTGTTGTTTTTAGACGTTGGTAAAGGCCCAAGGGTTTCTTAAGGTGTCTTTATGATTTTTGGGAGTGGATCCCGAAAAATTCCATGTTTTAAAGGACTGCATAGGGTGTGACGTTTGTATATAAGTGTGCATCCACCATCTGAAAATCATGTGGCTTGTATCGGAGGACCAGATGTGAATCACATAGGCTACACACAGTTTACCCAAACCATGAACCTATAATGAAATGTTAGTTCCATTTAGATAGCACCCTAACACTAATCATCACACGGTTGGAGCACAATTAGGGTAATTATCTGTGATAAACCGTGTAACATGGTTTCCTAAGGAATGTCTTCTACACAGTTTGGTAAAATCGTGTGTCTAGTTTTGGGGGTGAATTTACATTTTTTCCCCAATGATACTTAATTTTGTATTCCTTCTTTTCATCACCTCCACAAAGTCACAAGGGGATCTCTTGGAGGCATGGGTATCTCTAGAAATTCCTAATCTATGCTTCAAGATATCTCCTCTTTCCAATATCCGATTAGAGTGCCTTAGTTCACTATGTATCAGCATTAGTAAGTTATCAAATAACTTTGAAATTTTCATTTTTTAATCTTACATAAAACATGTTATTGTGGTGCAAGATGATTTTTCCCATTTTCAGGGTAAAAGGCTATTTTTCCAATTTCATACAAACCGAACAAAATAATATCTTGAGAAAGGGTGTGTGGATATTTTTTTGTTTGACGTAGGTTGTCTATGAAATTTTTTTAATTTTCCATCATTTTATAAATAACATTGTTGCGCTACATGCCAACCTTTGTCATGCATTGCCTAAAAAATGATTTTTTCAACATAACATGACATATACACCATGTAATACACATGTTAAGTTTTATTATGTAAAAATAAAATGAAATCATTGAAAAAACATACATTGGGTGTGCTAGTTTATATTCCTCCTTTATAAACAATTGAATAAAAGTCTCGAATGTTTTCTAAGAATTCATCTTGGATAATTAATCGGAATGAACCCTTGTAGTGATTTTCCTAGATGAAAAAAGAACGATCTAATTTCCATATTGAAACATGTATTTGATTTGTTATGTGTGATAACCTTTATAAATGATTATGTTGATTAATTGATAAATTCATTTGCAAGGGATATTTGAATAATCAAAATTAATTTTTAATAAATAATGTAATATTTTTGTAATAAAACCTCATAGCTGATTTGTGATGTCTTATAAATTAAAAAGTACTGATTGTTTATAAAATCCATGGTTGGACATATGGAATTCATGTCCTCTTATGATTTTGTTTTGAATATGGTATGTTTGCTAGTATCCCTTATTGTTTTTGTTAAATGGAGTGGCCCTACCTTTAAATAAAATAATATTAAACCGTGGAACCTCCTAAGTGCATGTAAAAATCACGCCTACCAAAATTATTAATGAACCAAGATCCTCCCAAGGTATTGGATTATTTCATAACTAGTATTAACCATTTAAGTAATTTTCCAGTGGACCATGGAACCTTATTTGTTCCCTAATGAACCTTATAATTAAATTTCCATGTTATGTGTAGTTAAATTTTTTTTTGTTAGAATAGCATGTTCATGATGGATTTCTCTTCATGAATGTTATATATATTTTTGAAATATAAATGAAATGGATGATATGACCATGCCGCTTCAATATGTAAATGAGGATGACTTATATAAATTGTATTGGATAAATGTAATGGAATTTTCATGCTGGTGGCCTTCCTTGATGAATTGAATTTTTTTAATGCAATTAAATGGAAATATTGGGAAGGTAAAATTATTTATTTCATTCCTAAGTAAATGATTAATTATAATTGTAATAAATAGAATACACTTGATTATTATAGGTCAGATATATGTAGATCATGAGTGGTATTGCCTCATGGATCTGGTTATTATTATTAAATAAAACTACCCCTTTGATAGAGAGTGTGGGATGATGGTAAGGTTTATTTAGATCATGGATGTATAAAACTAATTACATTGAGTATTGAGAATGATATCTCACACCAATGTTACTATTTTTTGGTGAGCATGGCTCATCACATCCCTTACAAGTGTTGACATGATGGTGCACTCACTTCTATTTGAGTATTGACACAAAGACACAGTCACCATATTGGTTCATGAGCATGATGTCTCCCAATAATTATGAGATGCATGGCATGAACCCTTTTTTAGAGATTATATTCTCATGTAGACCAGTTATCAATATCTTATTGACACCTTGGTCTAGCTACCAAAAAGCATTTCTGGTATATTCCCACTTATTTATGCACATACTTGAACATATAGGTGGGTGTGATTTATAACTATATTATATACCCATATAAATTTATTATATATGTGTGCTATATAATCAAAAAATTATTCTGGCCATGAGGTGAAGGAGGTATAATCGTCAGGTGTCCATTAGGATCCTTGGTTGGTTGTGATTCATTTATTCAGGTATTTTATCACTCTTCTTATACCTTGACTTATTGAATATATATTCATGGATTGGTTATAGTTGTAGACTATATAGTTGGCAACATATTGAGATTTATATCTCACACCCTGGTCAGGATGTAATTTCACTAGTGTACCTGAGTATATCTTTATGTTCACATGACCATGATTTATTTCTTTTTATACAATGCATTGTACCAGGGAGTTAAGAGTATAGGATCGAGCTGGATCTCTATATTCTTCTTCAGATCTCCCTTTGAGATTTGAAGCCATTTATTTATTTCTGTATTGTATTGTATAATGTTTCATGATTCTATTTTTCTATTTTATTTTATATATCATCATAAATACATGCATGAATCCTATTTGTATTTTCATTGGACATTATTTATATTTATTTTATATTAATATTCTTTTAATATCGTATCTTTCATTATTTACTAAATATGATATTATCTGATATTAATTATTTGGTATACCCCCATGTTACTCTGAGCAAGAGGGTATTATATCTGTCATATCATACCTATAGACCCTCGCTGCTTTTTGTAGCCTATGGTATATATGGAGGTGTTCCAAAGGCCAAGTGACCCATTAGTATGTCTACTGTATTAGTTTTCTGCCGGGTATGGATGTTATAATGTTCTATCAGAACCATTATATTATATTTAGTTAACATTTTAGGAAATTAGATAGGATAATATGAATGTATCAGCACATTGAAAATAACTATGTCTGGGACTGATCACCCCACCCATGGGGAAAATTCGACGTGTCATGGGTTGGTATTTTTGTTCATACTATTCATTGTTAGAGTTGTCTTTGATTTCACCTTGATTTATTTGGTTTATTTTTCTATTGTTTATTGGTTTATGAAATTTCTCGATGGTTTCCCTTGTCCTAGTTTAGAATAGACTAATCATTACACACATCATTTTATATAGATATAAAATACCATACCATGCATATTCCATGCCATGTACCTGTATTTTTTGGTTGGTTGCTTATTTGGATTGGCTGCCTTGAGTGTTATTCCATGTTTTTCATTTCTTTTGTATACCTATTTAGATAACATTCCTGGTTTATTAATTAGAATCTTTATCTTATTCCATGATTAGGTGATTATATGCTATTCTACCTGCTTGTTTATCATATCTTACATATATTCCACATTCCTAATCATATTATATTGTTTCTCTATTTATATAAAAATATATTTTGTTATTAATATATAATTGGTTAAATGGGATGAAATAGTGAGTTACAATATAATAGGATCTATTTATTAATTGTCAGGTGTATGTGGACTATATAATTTTGAAAAGGTATCAGTGTATCCAACCCATCTTTGAGGTTTATACATATTTAGATACATTTGTTAAAATGTAAAATATTCTAAATTTAAATGGTATATTTTATTTTTTATGATTAATGAGACATAATTTTAAATTTCTGAAGTGTTTTTGTACTTTTTGAATTGGGAAATGGAAATTCATATAATCAATCCATTATATATGGCCATGATGTTTTTTGAAATGGGTATAAATTTAAATTTTGTTTAATTTTGATCTTAAATGAAACAGTTTATTTTATAAAGGCTTATGAATCTATCACATGGGCATAGAGATTGTGTGGATAGCTTCTAAAATGAAAAATGGACCCAATTATGTTAGTTGGGGAAAATTTATGATGTGATATCCTATAAGGGTGTTTTGAAACATTAATAATGAAATAACTACCATTATGTGGATTTTTGATGAAACAAGGTTTATTTAAATAGAACCCTGTAGGACCCAATATATGTTAGAATGAAATTATATGATAAATTACTTCGTTAAGATAGAAAATAATTCAATGTTTAATGTTTAAAATATATGTTTTATGATACGAGCATGTTATTCCTTGGATCATTAGGTAAATCAAGTTTCATGTGATTTTTTTCTCTAATTGGAACGTGATTTTCAAGTTTAAATATTTTTAATTGATTAAGGTATGAAATTGAATCCATCTATGTACATAAAAATGGAACCTATTGTGGTGTCCTTTTGGAAAAAACCTCTTTTAATGGTAGTGTAAACCATCCCTTATGTTTCATTGGAATAAAAGCATGAGCATTTTCCATAGGACTTTTCCTTTTTAGAAATGTCATATATGATAAAAATAAGGCCTAGTGAAATAATTTTAGTGTGAACAAGTGATATGGCCAAAGATTATGAAATTTTTTGGGGATATTATATGGTATTTTTCACCCTTAGAGTGTAAATGAATTTCTATTTCTGTGAGTTTCAGATATTTTGTGTCGTTCGGATGTCGTGGACCCTTATAGTACCCATCGTTTCTAAATGAAACTCTTGTTTGGATGAGTGGTATTAGTAATAATTACATTTGATATATTAATTAGAACCATGTAATTCTCTATTTAAATATGTTTTACATGCCTTGTAATAGTTTTCCACAATGTAGGTCTTGTGACTATTTCCTCTTTCTTGGTGGTGGACGACTTGGTATGTCGTCATCAAGACTAATGGTCAAAAGGGTAAATGTGACTCTGTGTTAAATGTTTGGAACATGCCACCTAACACTTATATTAATAGGGTATAAAACCTATGGATTATATTTAGGGTGTTCTATTTTCCTTCTAAATATTATGGTAGTATGAATTGATAAACCCTTTACCTGTTGATTTTTTAAATCTTGTAAAGAACTAGTTAGGTTCAGTGGAATCATGAGCCTTGTGTTTTTGAGTACATTCTTAGGTCATATCTGTAGTAGAGTAACCTACAAGATAAATAAATCATGTATGTACTAATGGTTAGGATTTATTCCATTAGACTCAAGTGTTTTGACATGATGCTTAGTCTGGTTATGGTTTTCATTCCAAATTCTATAACGTTGTAGTCATGGCTTGGAGGAGTGGAACATGTAAATTTATGGTGTTTGTGGACTATAAATATTGTGATTGAATATTTTACCATTAATTTTGATGATTATGACACTCCCATGGTGTGAAGATTCATGTGGGTTCTAGTGAACTCATGTCCTTCCAAGTTGAAGGTATACATTCAAGGAGGAAAATTAGAAATGGATAGTCTTGTTTGAATTCCCTTGTGGATTGCTAGTTTAAAATTTTTTCAATACTTTATTGTTAGCACGAATCTGTATATGGTTGGATGTTTGTTCAACCTTTACAAACATTTTTTTTCTTAATGTTACTCAGTGGTAAATCTTGAAATATCACATAGTTCCTTGGGTGGTAATGGATTTATGAAATGTTAATGATGGTGAGTTGATAGGTGAATCTAAGCTTCCTTTCTAGAAGTCAACTAGTAATGGTTCATCTGTGTTATTCTTTTATTATAATCTTAAGAACCTCTTAGTGTGTTATGTATTGTTATGGGTATGTAACATATATTAACATCATCATTGATGCACTATGAGAGCATCAGTTATACGATGGGATTATGTTTTAAAATATGTTGGGTTTGATAATTTTTTTATTGGTGTTGAATGCTAAAAGTGAGGTTCTTATCGAGGCTTGGTCAGTCTAATGTGATACTTGGGTTCCAATATAGGAATTACTTGGATGAAATCATGGACACCATTAATTTCCTCTAACTTGATAGTTAGAAGGATTCCACTCTAAGCTCATTCAAAGAACTGATTTGGATGTTTTGGATTTTTGCCAACGTCTCACATGAAAACATGGAGCATAGAATACCTTGGTTTTGATCCATAGACTCCAGTTTATTGAATACATAGATAAACCTAGAATTATTTTCATGCTCATAAGTGATGATCATCAGATAAGTATTTCTTATGGGATGGATCTATATTACACCCATATTTATGTATGGGAAAGACCTATTAAGATTTTCATGTGATGTTTTGTCCATGGTAAATCACCCGATGTGAGGTATAAACTTTTTTAGACATGTTAATGGTGAATGAAAGATGCATTGGATGAAGGCATCCCAGTATAGTTGGAAATGTGCCATCCATATAAGATGTGCATTTTGAGGATGGTCAGATGAATGTGTCTTGATTTTTTATCCTTGTTGTTTGATGTTTAATGTTATGATGAACTTTTTTAAAAAATTCGCCAAGTTAAGGTGGGAATGGTGGATGGTTTTTCATTGTCATTCAATAAATGAACAGTTTCATTGAGTTTAATCAAGAACAGACCATTTTATTACAATGAGGTTCATGTTATGGCCTCATATGTAATCAGGTTCGCCCTTATTAAAAAAACATTCCATGAGCATCGTTAAAATTTTAGGACTCTCTTTGTAGGAAATTCCGACAGTGGGAGGTACTATGGCCCAAAATTAGACCCTTTTTATATTGACCATATGGTCGGTAGTGATTTTGGATTTATGCTTAAAAATATGATTATGTGATCGTGTATCTAGATAATTGGGCTTGGTTATGCACTATTTCAGTGTTTTAGTTTGAAAATGAAGAGCGACTTCATTTTTAATAGCTTATGTTCCATATGCATGAGAAATTCATAATGTTGCATTGGGAATTTGGAAATATAAAAAGACCATTTCAATTGGACATAACAACGCATTTATTTATGGTGATGTCTTTTTTGATACCGAAGGATTCATTGGGATGCGAAGTTAAAAGGTGTGGTGGATGTAATGACTCGTTCTTTGATCCAAAGTAGAAATTACATAGAAATTTTAATTGTGGAATTTACTGGATGAGTGATTCTATGATATGAGATTTTTAATGTAATTATGAGATTTGGAACACTTCAATGTGTTGTCTTTGGTCTAGGATAAATTTCCAAGCGGTCCCTCAACTATCAAGATTCATCTCATGAGCATCATACCCAAAAAAATCAATGTTTTGAAGGTCTTCATGGGGAAAATGGTTTTTCAGAAACCGTGCGGCCTCTATTAGCTAACTGTTCAGCCTATACTAGATGAGAAGTTTTGAAGCACATGGGATACACGTGGTTTTCTAAAAAAATAATGTTATCAAACATGGTTAGTGACACTTAAGGACTACCCTACCACTATTCATAACATCGTTTCCACATGGTTAGTGTACCCATGTGGAACAAACTCTATGAGGTGGTTTTCGGATGAATGGATTCCCCATGGTTGGAACATGGTCTATACAAACCATGAACGCAATTTTGGGGGTGAATTTACATGTTTTTCCTTAATGAAACATTATGTTTTATTTTTCCATTTCTTATCCTCTTGGAAGTCGTGTGGGAATTTAATTGAGCCCTAGAATTATCCTCCAATTCCTAATCTAGGATTCAAGATATATCCACCATCTATATTTTGATTCAAGAGTTCTCAATATCTATTGATTCGTATCATTATGATATTGATTACTTCTAAACCTTTCATCGTTTAATTTTATATCAATAATGTTATCATGGTGCATGGTCATTTTCCCCACTTTTAGTGAAAATGTCCATTTCATTGATTTCATCTAACCTGAACAAAATAAAATATTTATAATGGATGTTCGGAGCATCTAATGTATGAGGTAGGTGGTATTTTACATTTTACTCTTGTTTACATCATGTTATAAACTGTTATGTTGTGCTATATGTGGTAATTTGTTGGAAATTTTCTTCAAATTATTTAACCGATCTAAATTGATATATGAACCATGTGTTACACCTATTTAGTGTTGTTTAGTAAATTATGAATGATAAATCAGAAAAAGGACACCCAATGGGTGTGCAATATTATATTTTCCCTATACAAATAATTTAATAAAATCTTGTAATGTCTTCTTAGTGTTTTCTTGGATAATTAAATGGAATTACCCCTAGATGGGTGTAGCGTAGATGGAAATGGAATTGTCTAGATGCCATGTTGAGCCATGTATTTTATTTTTCAATGTGTTATATCTTTATTAAATGTTTCCATTTATAAATTTAATAATGCCTTTGAAATGTATTTTTAAACATAATAAATGATTTTTTAAGAACAATGCAATGTTTTTAAAACAAAACTCCTCCAATGAGGTGTGATATCTTCTAAACAGAAAAGTATCGATTGTTTATTTAAATTTTGTGTGTCCATATCGAATTAGATTCCACTTATTTTTTTAGGGAATAATTAATTTTTTTATTTATCCCTTATTGTCCTTGTAAATGGATTGGACCTACCTTTAATTAAATTTTCATTCATCCATAGTTCCTCTTAAATATATGGGATAACCACTTAGATCTAAATAACTAATGAACCAAGATCCTATGATGAGATTTTATGGTTTCATAAATTGTATTACCAATGTAGGTAAATTACCAATGGACCACAGTACCATCTTTATAACCCTTGACACTCATAAATTTATTGACTTCTTACGTGTAATGAAATAGAATGTTTTAATTATAATATCATTCCCATGATGGTTTTCTCTCCGTGTATGTATTAAATATTTTTTTTGATATGGAATTGAAATGGAAGGATGAACACACCACTTTCTATTTCTAAATAAACACAGAATAGATAATTTTTTGTTTAAAAGGGAATTTATTATTCACTATGGTTTAATTCCAGGAGGAATTGAATGCATGAAATGAAATGAAATGTAAAGGGTGGAAAGAACACACAATTTATTTCATGCTTAAGGACATGTTTAATTCGAATTATATAAATAGAATTCCCTCATTTAGTATAGTATGGGTAAATTTAAAGCATGAGAGGTAATGATTTATGGCTTCTGTTGTAATTATTAATTATTATTATTCATTGATATAGGTTGTGGTATGATTGAATGAGTTTTTTTATCATAGAGGTATCATGATATGTTGTATCAGTAGTTGAGAATGATGTCTCTCACTAGTTATACTAGTGGATGGAGAGCATGGGACATCACATCCCTTTTGAGTGTTGACATGACAATGCACTCATTTCTATTCGAGTGTGGACAAGATCCGACACTCCCGATAACCTATAACATGCATGATGTATCTGGATAATTATGAGATTTAGGTAATGTACCATGTTTTAAGAGATTATAAACTTGTTTATACTGGTTATGGATGTCTGATTTATGCCCTCGCCTAGCCAAGAACTATAATTCTAGGTATATAGACACTAATGTTTGTACATAATTGGTCCATATAGGTGATTTCGATATATAAACCATTTATATAAATATATATAGTGACTTTATATGTATGTTAAATAATCAGACACTTATTCTAGCTATGATACAACGAATGTACAATCGTCATCTGTCCCTTAGAAACCTTGGTGGGTTGTCATTCATTTATTCAGTTTCATTATCGTTATGATTTATCTACATTGCTTTATTTTATATTCATGAAATGGTTATGTCTATAGAAACCATGGGTGGAAACATACTGATATCATAATCTCACACACTACTTGGGAAACCATTCCACTTGGGTAGCTGAGAAGGTCATTATGTTCACATGACCGTGGTTTTCTTATTCTGATATACATTGTAGCTCTGAGTTAGGAGCAAAGAATCAAGATGAAGAATAGGATTCATGGAGAGATATCCCTTGGGTATTTTTATTCATTTAATTTATATTTTTATTGTAATGTATCATGTTTCTAGTTGTATGATTTCTGTGTTAATTAAAGTTTCATCAGAAGGACATGCATGCATCTATTGTATATTATAATTGGACATTATTTATATAAAGTTTATATTATAATTATTTAACTACTATATCCTTCATTATTTACCGATTCCACTATTATATGAAATTTATTATCTATTCTAACATTTTTATACTCTGATCATGAGGGTATAGTCTCCCCTTTATCAACACCATATCCCCTTTCTACTATTTGGTAGCCTCTAGCATATGGGAAGCACACTTGAGGCCATGTGACATACTTGTCAATCTACCATATTAGTGGTCTGTGGGTTCAAGACATTAAAAAATGCAATTAAATTAATTAAATAGTTGTATATGTGAAATAATTATGTTATAATATGAACTTGTTTGAGGAATATTTTTTGTATGTTGAATAAGTATCACAAAAAAAAGTTATCAATTAAGAATAATACCTCTTATTCATAGAACCTCTTTGGGATTATAAATATTTCCTTCCATGATTATATTTATAATCAATTCAAGGTTTCTTGGACATGAAGAGTAAAATATTTATGGACTATGGGTGGTTATTTTCTATCAAAATAAAATTTAGTGGTGTGAATATGATAGGAGAGGTGGAATCCATTAATATGTAGGGAAAACAACACACTTTCATCTTTTTTATGAATAGGCTATACCCATGTTTTACACATTTTTAAAGGATCCCAAAGACACCATTCTATATAATTAGATGATATATGGTTGAAAAATTACATAAAATTGAATTTAGGAAATTGTTTACCTTATTTTAACCCTTATCACTTTAGTTTATCCAAAAGTAATAATGTTTTGACTTTAACTGTGAGAAACGAGATTTATATTTTTCACTATTCATTAAGACTCAAAATTAGGTTCACATTATTATATAATATAAACTATTTGATTCCAAATATGGAAGTATTTTTAATAAATTCAATTTATTTTTATCCTAGAATATAATTTAAAATAACACTCAGAGGTTCAAGGTAAAAAATTATCATGTTGGGATATGCCCAGGTGCTTCACAAGGACCTATTGATAAAGATGTTTTTAGAGGAGTATCGAGTTATAGGATATACCTCATTGATTAAATCAATGTATATTTTTCTAGAATTAAATACCATATATATTCCATCAATGAAACTTGTTATACAATATATCTATGAGGGAAATTTAACTCATTGGATCTATTTTGAATTTAATAAAAGATAATCAATTAATTACCAATTATAGAAGAGTGAATAAGGTGATTCAAAAAAATAACGATCCACTAAAAAATATCCAATAAAAAATTTCCATGTTGAATTAATGAGGAATTTTATTTAAAAATTATTAATCAAATAAAAATATACAAAGAATTTTCTAACATTCAGGAGGAATCAAGATACAGTCAAAGGGATATTATTGAAAAATATAATCCACCACCAATATACCAAGGGATCATCAATGAACTATATATCTATATAAAATCCCCCATCGTATAGAAATCTAGGAATATTATTAATAATTACATACCTATAGAACATCTGTTATTATTGTATATCTCAATCATATCATGAGATATCATCAAAAAGCAAGATCCACAACTGATCATTGAATAATGGGATAATTCATTATCAGATCATCATTGAAAACATAAATATATCACATTTCTAAGATCATCTCGCAAGAGAGAGGATAAATTTGGTTCAAGTCTAGAGAAACCACACACCTTTTTCACCACCATATTAGTCCAACCATAATGAATTAAGGGGAGGTTAAATGGATAACATAAAGATAAATTAAATGTTATCTAATTCAATGTATGTGGTTTGGTTCTAAATTGTATATTTAAAATGTTGGAAAATTACTAGAATTATTAAAAATCAGTTCATTCTAACGTGCACTTAGAATAGGAACACTGGTGAGCTAGTGGTTCACATTAGATGGAATGTGTTCTCTGAATAACATCATTTTTTTAGATAGAGACTCTTATAGTCTAATGACACCAAAAAACTTGGTTGATGTGTATTCATTTTTTATAGACTTAAAACATCTCGATTAGCTAGATGGTAGAGTCCACCAGAAAACTATGGGAATACTTTTGACTTCCATAAATACCACCATTCCTTCCTCACTCTACCCATAGATTATAAAAACCATTATTTCAAAATACTATCCTAAAAACACCCATAACAAAAATATACATTATTATAAATGAGATATTTTGTAAATATAAAAAATAACATACTTTGAAAAATTATTGGATGTTCCATGTAGTCCCCTGTTAGGTAGCTAAATACACCATTTTATTAGTTTTTTATGAAATTATATATTTAAAGAAACAAAATATAATGTCTCAAATAGAGTTATTTGAATAAAAATATAAGTAACAATCATTAAATTATAAAGGTCAAATAATCCCTAGAAAACCCCAATGGGTTGAGAGAGATTTATTCCATAAAAATAATGATGATCACATGAGAATTTTCATTATTTATTCAAAAAAAAATACGATTATATTAAATTACAAGTATTTGTTGGCTCATATCTAGGTCATTTCTGATCAGATGTTGAGTGCTCATTATTATTCAATGATTGACCGTAAGACTTGGTTCATGATTTAAAATTAACGATAAAAGAAATTTTGAGGATAATATTTCAAACAAGTTACATCCATTACATGTTTTTTATTATTTCATTTAGGTTAAAATTTCACCTCTAATTTTTATAGATCTTATGAATATGTATTTCAGTTAGTATTTTGATAATATTTTTGTGGTGTTGATTGATGACGTTATAGTAAACTCTCTGATTTAAGATTATCACTACAAACATTTAAAGATTTTTATTTAGAAAATAATGAAATGGTTTTGAATGGATGTTTTGGTTGGGTTTTTTGTATATTAGGATGGATTCCTATCATTGTGTTACAATTTTCACTGTTCCCGAAATCACCCAACGGTTCCCCCATCTGTATCTGGGTACAAACATTCTATCTGAAGGCTGATCATTGTCTAGGTTTTTAGGCCCCACGAATATTGGGGAATCACATTTGTCGAGATGATGGGAGGTCAGGCTCATATAGCCCTTTTGGGGGGAAATTTTTGCATACTCAACGACACTCTTTTATATTTAAGGATGTTTTGTGAGTCTCTCTATAATCCCTATTTGAGACTGATTAACCTAAAAATATGTTTTTGGGTTAATTCTCCTTCAAGTGTGATAGATCAAGATTATAAGGCCCCAACCTTAAACCTATCTTAATCTTGAGTTATTACAAGATTACACATTGAGGATCTTTTCGGGTTTAGAGTTTTAGAGAATTAGATCGTAAAACATTAATTACATTCCACATATAAACAAAGTGGTTACATAAAGATAGTATTCTTATTTCCCATCAATGGAAACATATTTAAAATAAAACATGGATTCTTTCTTGACACTTCCTTGACACTATCATCATATCATGTACCTTTCCCTTGACCTTTGAAAAACATTTCAAAAAAACTTTGGATGAGCATAAAAAGATCAGTAAGGGTTATAAAAATATGGAAAGGGAAAATGGGTACATATATACATAAGAATTAAATCATACATTACCCATAAAACATAAGCACTTTAACATACCTCATAAAATCATGAATAAATCATAGAAATCATAATACATAAAGGTAACTTGATGCATTCATAACATTCTTACGTAGGGAGTAACCCTATTGGTTACGTTTGAAATACCCATCACAATATATTCCCTAAATCTCTTCGGAAAAACCTTAATGTTTCAATACTTCGCGTTACCCAATGCATTGGAGAGCTATATTGGGATCACCCGCCCTTAGTCTATCACGGAACCACCCGTCTTCTTAATAATGCCCAAGAACCTCAACATAATCATATCACATAAAACATGCATAAAGGAAACATAACATTTCCATCTTTCAATCACAAGATATCAATACAACACATTGATATAAAAACATTATGAAAACCATTTTCAATACCAAAATAAAAGAAAAGTAAAACATGGTATTTATTTTTCTTTAAAAAAAGGTATGGCTTGTAGAGGAAGCCGAAACTCAAATAATGGTCACGGCGGCGGAGAAGTTGTTGTCGCCGCATACGTACGACAAAAACATTCCCTTTTGTGGTTTAGTAAACACTTAGTATAAAAAAGATTCCTTTTGGATAAACATAAAAGTCAAAGGGGTTTATACACCGTATAAAAGAAGGTTGTGTATAAAACAAAATATTCCTCAATGAAAGGAGATTGAGACGAAGTCCCATACCCCTGTTCCGACTTGACTCGATCGTTCTTTAATGTCCTGAATAATAAACTTGAGTTAATTTCTACTAGCTTAAGAACCTTTTTCAAGGTCATTATTCCTTTTATATCACTTATTGCAATGTCATGAACACTATGTAATTATTTAAGTTAATAACGATCGTTTTAACGATCATTGGTACTAGAGTCAAAAATAAGCCCTTTATAATTTCAAGTTGTTCATGTGTCCCTTATATCCAGAATTATAATCATGATGTATATATCATATATATCCAGTATATACATGCATTTATAATATTAAATAATCATTTAGAGGTATGAAATGAAATGCACCATTCATGGAGACGGTAAGCCGTACGTACGCATTAATGCTACTTTCATTTCTATTTAGTATTTTATAGAATGGAATCATAATGATATAAAGGTATATTATAATTCCAGTATCATATATAATATCATATTTCCATCCTTTATAAGTCCCACATATGGTATTTAACGAATCAAATCACTTTGAGGGGTGGTAGTCCGCACTTCCTTAAATGAAGATATCGTGTTTACCCATAATTGAAACCATAAAGGTATTCCCAAAATGAAAAATACAGAAGCTTAATGAAAGAATAAACATATTATATATCATATATAAATATAGTGACATCTTAATGGACACCTTTGAAGGTGTTAAAAGAATGTTGAACAATCATCATTTCGGGAGGCATAAATTCACCATCCACGGAAACAATATGTTCTTTAACCATTAGATGTAGGTGTGTGTAAGTGTATCTTGAATCCTTCTTATAAAAACCTCCTAGTATATTTATGATACTGGATTTGTTACAAAATAAATTAATAAAAAGATTTTAGGGGGTTGGAGAAGAAAAATAAAACAAAAGGACTCAAAAGAAGACATTACCATAAAATAGGGAAACTCTCTTAGATTTGAGCTCAAAGGCATCCTTGGGAAGACTTCTGCCCAATGTGAGGCTTCAAGTAGTAATAGAGGGATGTGTAGAGCCAAAATGGGCAGGGTTTGGCCGAGCCAAAGGCTTTGGGAGTGTGGGTAAAAAGGTAGAGGTGGGGGCCTTTTATAAGAGTAGAGGAGGGGCACTCTTGGAAAGTAAAGAAATGTTACTTTATTTTAAAATGAGTTTCGGATTCAAAAAGTCCCAAATTGATATAATTCTAGAATAAGGTGATATGGGTTCGAAAAATACCCACCCAATAGGGTTTGGACATTTTTAGGTCTTAGATTTTACATTATCTTTCCATTTTATTTAAATCGTCAAATAATGAGGTCATCGCTGCATCATTATGATGTCGTAAATAATTTAATTTATTTGAAGTATAAAAATAATAAAAAATACTATGATGTAGGAAATATTTTTATCTTTCCAATTACTATTTATAATCAAAATTATGACTTGTATAACCCCATGTAAAAATTGTTTTAGTAAAACATCTCATGTTTGTGTCATTTTTACTTTAACATTAAATAAAACATTATTTATGTCATTTCCCAACCAAAGTGGCTCCATGGGGTCCCCAAGTTGACCCATGGATTTTTTTGGTCGGCCATGACACATCCAATGAGGGTAGGACTTGTGTCAAGCTCATCTCATATTATTAAAACATTATTTTTACCTTAAACTACCCTAATTACCACTAATCGCGATTAAGAACTTAAAAGTTACTATTCACCAAAAAATTATTTTAATCTTTTTGAATAACATTTTACTTCTTAATGAAAACTATGTATGTCGGAATTTTGAAAATCACATCATAGAAGTGACAAAGTTTCATTTAAACCAAAAATCAGTTTCTTTAACTACCACTTAGTGGTTTCACTATTCATCAAAAATTGATGTTTTTCAGAAAAAAACCAAAACTTCACCCTAAGATATATTTTATATTCTGAATTCAAAAATTATGTCTATTTTACAAAATTCAAATCATATAAGTCACATTAATTAATTTAATAATTAATTCCCGCTGTCATGACAAAAAGCGTGTTTTTATGAAACAATAAGTATCAAAAGATTGACACCAGTTTAAGTCCAATTTCAAAGTGAAATTGATTCCAATGACCACAATTGGATTAAATGGTAAAAATTTATTCATATTAAACTTTAAGACCAATTAAAAATATAACCTAACCATATAATTAAATTAAATGAAAAAGCAGTTTTGATGTAAAATGCAGTATTTTTCACTATTCATTAAAAAATGATCATTGTCAGAAAAATACCTAAAATTTATCCAATGTAAATTTCAATGTCCCAATCATAAATATTATTTTTATTTTGACAAATGTAGATTATAAAATTCTCAAGAGTTTGATTTAAAAAAGGGTTTTCCATCAAAAGGTAGTAAAACAATCTAATAAGAATATTAGTGTATTCCATGCATAAGATTGTATTTATTTTCATTTTAAGCCTCTAAAACACTATCTTAATCATTAATAGACGTAGATAAAAATATCTATTATTCATTACTTACTTGGGATGTTACATCCTTCCCCCCTTTAGAAAATTGCGTCCCTGCAATTTATTTACTTATCAAATAAATGGGGGTACTTATCCCTCATTGCATTTTCAGATTCCCATGTTGCCTCTTCCATCATGTGGTTTTTCCACAAAACCTTTACCTGATTAATCACCTTATTTTGTAACACTTGCTCCCTGTGGTCAAGAATCTTTACCGGTTGTTCCTTATAAGATAGGTTCTCTTCCAGTTGAACTACCTCTAGACTCAAAACATGAAATGGATCTGGCATGTACTTTCTCAGCATCGAAACATGAAAAACATTGTGTACCTGAGATAAACGTGGAGGTAATGACACTCGGTAAGCAACTGATCAAACTCTCTCCAGAATTTCATATGGTCCAATGATCCTTGGACTCAGATTTCCTTTCTTACCAAATCACATCACACTTTTCCATGGTGATACTTTGAGAAAAACACGATCGCCTACCTCAAAAGAGAGATCCTTCCTCTTGTTGTCTCCATAACTCTTATGCCTACTCTGAGCCGTTCTCATGTGTTTCTGTAGAAGCTGAACTTTTTCTGCCAACTCTTCTACCAATTATGGTCCCATCAACTTCCTTTCACCCACTTCATCCCAGAAAGCTGGAGTTCGACACCGCTTCCCATATAATGCCTGAAATGGTGCCATCTGTATACTAGAATGAGAACTATTATTATATGAAAATTCAACCAAAGAAAAATGTTGGTCCCAACTTCCCTGATAATCCATAGAACAAGCTCGTAGCATCTCCTCCAATGTCTGAATTGTTCATTCTGACTGCCCATCTGATTGAGGATGAAAACCTGTACTAAAATTTAATTCAGTACCCACCGACATCTAAAGGCCTTTCCAAAAGTTAGAAGTGATCCTGGGATCATGATCAGATACAATGGAGAGGGGAACTCCATGTAACCTGACTATCTCTTTAAGATACAAACGGGAAAGATGATCTAGGTAAAAAGTATCTTGTATAGCAAGGAAATGAGTAGATTTAGTCAAGAGATCAACAATAAACCAGATTGCATTATTACCTCGAGATGTCTTCGGTAATCCCACAACAAAGTCCATGGATATATTCTCCCATTTCCACTCTGGCACTGGTAAAGGATGAAGCATCCCTTTCGGTAACTGCCGCTCTGCTTTAACCTGTTGACATTTCAAACACTTCACAGTAAAATCGGCAATATCTCTTTTCATTCCATTCCACCAGTAATACTCCTGCAGATCTCTGTACATCTTAGTACTGCCAGGATGAACTGAAAACGAAGAACTATGAGCTTCACATAACAACTCACTCTTCAACTATGAATCACATGGCACACACAATCTCTTCCCAAATCTAAAAACACAATCATTATCAATGTTGAATTCAGGCAACTTACCATTCTGAACCAGCTCTACCTTTTTCTGCAACTCACTGTCTTGCTTTGGTGCTTGCTTGATTCTATCTGATAGAGATGATCTCACTGATACCTGTAACAAAACAGAAGAACATCCTACACCAAAAACTTTTATGCCAAAGTTCATCAAATCCTTAACCAAAGGATCACGTTCTAAACAGAACATTGTTAATAAAGCATTACTTTTTCGACTCAAAGCATCAGCCACTTTATTTGCTTTTCCCGGATGGTAATGAATTGTACAATAATAATCCTTGATTAATTCCAGCCATCTCCTCTATCTCATGTTTAACTCTTTCTGAGTGAATATATAGTTTTAACTTTTGTGATCAGTATATATTTCACACTTTACTCCATACAAATGATGCCTCCAAATTTTTAAAGCAAAAACAACAGCAGCTAATTCCAAATCATGTGTAGGGTAATTTACCTCATGAGTTTTCAACTATCGTGAAGCATAAGCAATTACCTGATTATTCTGCATTAGGACGCAACCAAGTCCTTTCAATGAAGAATCACTGTATATAACAAACTCCCCATTCCTGGAAGGTAGTGCCAAAACTGGAGCTTTCACCAATCTTCTTTTCGATTCCTGAAAACAATCATCACATTCTTTTGGCCAGATAAACTTAACACCCTTCTGAGTTAGCTTAGTAATTGGACTAGATAACCGTGAAAAATTTCTAACAAACCTTCGGTAATAGACTACCAAACCAAGGAAGCTACGAATCTAAGTTACATTTGTG
Source organism: Viscum album (assembly GCA_963277665.1). Lineage (NCBI taxonomy): Eukaryota > Viridiplantae > Streptophyta > Magnoliopsida > Santalales > Viscaceae > Viscum > Viscum album. Next base: position 1,705,183,789 of record OY728165.1, on the reverse strand, counting down.
GGTCTTGGCCAGTCTTCCACAAATTTTTTTTGTAGGATCAACAGTTATCCCATCTTTTGAAACAATGTGATCGAGGAAAGAAATTTGTTGCAACCAAAACACACACTTGCTGAATTTCCCATAAAATTTCTTTTCTTTTAAGGTTGGCAAGATAACCCTTAAATGTCCTTCATGCTCCTCTTTACTTTTAGAAAAAACTAAAATATCATCAATGAAAACCACCACAAACTTATCTAAGAACTCATGGAACATTCTATTCATTAAGTCCATGAATACATGAGGTGCATTGGTTAGCCCAAAAGGCATTACTACAAATTCATAATGGCCATATCATGTACGAAACACAGTCTTCGGAACGTCTGCTTCCTTTACCTTCAGCTGATGGTACCCCGATCTCAAGTCAATCATTGAAAAATACTGAGCTCCCTGGAGCTGATTAGACAAATCATCGATATGAGGAAAAGGATATTTGTTCTTAACAGTGATGTTATTCAAGGCTCTATAATCAATGCAAAGTCTCATTGAACCATCTTTCTTGTTAACAAATAAAACAGGAGCACCCCATGGTGATGTGCTAGGTCGAATGAAATCTTTCTCTAATAAATCTTGCAATTTCTCCTTCAACTCTAAAAGTTGAATTTGAGCCATTCGATTAGGGGGTTTTGAAATTGGCTTAGCATCAGGAACTAAGTCAACGGTAAACTCAACATCTCGATCTGGTATTATTCTGGGAAACTCATCAGGAAAAACATCAGGATACTTATTTACCACTAGCACATCATTAATCTGAACAGTTCCTTTATTTTCAACGATGTGTGCAAGGAAACATTCATTTCCATGTTTTACAAGTTTCTTGGCCTCTTGATAAGTTATCAACAGTAAGGGTTCATTCTTGTACACAAACTGAAAGTCTTTCTAAAAAATAAACATCTTTAGCTCTACAGTCAATCTTACCATGGTAAATAGAGAGCCAATCCATACCCAGGATAACATAAAACTCTACTAGAGGTAGAACAATAAGGTTTGCAAGTAGGTTCTTTCCAAGGATAAGGATAGGAAGATTCTTATAAATTCTTTTTGCCTCAACATTTCCCCCATGTGTTTTTACCAAAAGATCAGGAGTCATTTCTTGATATGGTATTCCCATTTTACTAGAAAAGTTTTCAGAGATGAAAGAATGTGTAGACCCCGAATCAAACAACACACTGGCATAATCTGAAAAAACAAACAATGTACCTGATACAACTTCATTTGATGGCCCGAAATCTTCTAAAGTAGTTGCAAAGGATTTCACCACCCATTTTTGCTTGTAGTCTAACTGCTTCCCATCACTCAAGATCTTTGTCGGTCACTCGTTTGCATAGTGACCCATCTCATTGCACTTATAACATTTCACTAACTGTAAATCAAATTTGGACTTACCTTCACCTTGATCCTTTTCAGTGCAATCACGATCCTTATGTCCCATCTTACCACATCAGTAGCACTTTCCAGAATTCAGAAGACATTCCCCAGCATTCCTTTTGCCACATTAATCACAAACTGGAAACATAGCTTTCTTACCATCAGACTTTTTTGAAGAATTCTTACCTTTCTCCTTCCACCTCGGTCTCTTCTTCTGTTGGTTGTTATAGAACACTTTATCATTGGAAAACTCCATTTCTACCTTCTCAGCACATCGAACAAGCTTTTCATAACTTTTAAACTCACGAGAAGCTAATTCCCTTCGATATTTTGGCTTTAATCCTGAGTAAAAATGATTGATTTTACTATCAAGGTCTCAGATAAAATTTGGAGCATACCTTTCCAATCGAGTGAACCTTTCTTCATAGGTAGCCACTGAGTCTTCCACTTGCCTCAATTCCAAGAATTGATTTTCCATACTAAGTCAAACATCCTTAGGAAAATACTTTTCAAGAAACATACATTTGAATTCATCCCAGTTGAGAGCATCAATTTCATCGGTGTCCCTGATATTTTTAACCGTAGACCACCACTGATCTGCCTCACCCTCCAAACGGTAAATAACAAGACTAACCATTTGATTTTCTGAACACCCCATGACATCAAAAATCTTCTCCAGTGCTTTAATCCACCCTTCAGCTAACAACGGGTCAGATGATCCTCTGAATGATGGGGGATGTTGCCTCATGAAATGTTCCACCACTGACATGTTCTTCTGCGGTTGATCTGGCGGATCTCGTGCATGGATACCACCACCATTTATCACTTGATTCAACTGCACCATTACTACAACAAACTGTTCAGCCCCAATTCCGACCATCTCAGGATGCTGATTCGGAAGGTTATTTCCTTCTGTATGCCTTCCTAGCACTACTTCCCTATTTCCTCTGCGGAAAACCATTCTGAACAAACATGTCTTAGATGTAGCAACATAGTAATCTTCAAATACTATATCACTTCAATTTGACCATAAAAAAATATTTTTGGATAATCCTTTAATAGAATTCTAACTCCTAAAGTTATCAAAACCGACCTTTGATACCAACTATAAGGCCCCAGCCTTAAACCTATCTTAATATTTAGTTATTAAAAGATTACACATTGAGGATCATTTCGTGTTTAGTGTTTTAAAGAATTAGATCATAAATCTTGCATTACATTCCACATATAAACAAAGTGGTTACATAAAGATAGTATTCTTATTTCCCATCAATGGAAAAATATTTAAAATAAAACATGGATTCTTTCTTGACACTTCCTTGAAACTATCATCATATCATGTACCTTTCCCTTGACCTGTGAAAAACATTTCAAAAAAACTTTGGATGAGCCTAAAAAGCTCAGTAAGGGATATAAAAATATGTAAAGGAAACATGGGTACATATATACATAAGAATGAAATCATTCTTTACCCGTAAAACATAATCACTTTAACATACCTCATAAAATCATGAATATATCATAGAAATCATAAGACATAAAGGTAACTTGAGGCATTCATAGCATTCTTACATTGGGAGTAACCCTCTTGGTTACGTTTGGAATACCCATCACAGTATATTCCCTAAATCTCTTCGGAGAAACATTAACGTTTCACTCCTTCGCGTTACCCAATGCATTAGAGAGCTATATCGGGCTCACCCTCCCTTAGTCTATCACAGAACCACCCGTCTGTTTAATAATGCCCAATAACCTCAACATAATCGTATCACATAAAACATGCATAAAGGAAACATAACATTTCCACCTTTCAATCACAAGATATCAATACAACACATTGATATAAAAAAATTATGAAAACAATTTTCAATACCAAAATAAAAGAAAAGTAAAACATGGTATTTATTATTCTTTAAAAAAATGGTTTGGCTTGTAGAGGAAGCCGAAACTCAAATAATGGTCACGGCGGCGGAGAAGTCGTTGTTGCCGCATACGTACGACAAAAACATTCCCTTTTTTCATTTAGTAAACGCTTCGTATAAAAAAGATTCCTTTTGGATAAAAGTAAAAGTAAAAGGGGTTTATACACCGTATAAAAGAAGGTTGTGTATAAAACAAAATATGCCTCAATGAAAGGAGATTGAGGCGAAGTCTCATACCTCCGTTCCGACTTGACTCGATCGTTATTTAATGTCCTTAATAATAAACTTGAGTTACTTTATAATTTCTTAAGAACCTTTTTCAAGTTCACTATTCCTTTTTTATCACTTATTTCCATGTCCTGAACACTATGTAATTATTTAAGTTAATAACGGTCGTTTTAACGATCATTGGTACTTGAGTAAAAAATAATCCCTTTATAATTAAAAGTTGTTCATGTATCCATTATATCCAGAATTATAATCATGATGTATATATCATATATATCCATTATATACATTCATTTATAATATTACATAATCATTTAGAGGTAAGAAATTAAATGCACCGTTCATGGAGACGGTAAGTCGTACGTACGCATGAACACTACTTTAATTTCTATTTCATATTTTATAGAATGGAATAATAATGATATAAAGGTATATTATAATTCCAGTATCATATATAATATCATAGTTCCATCCTTTATACGTCCCACATATGGTATTTAACGAATCAAATCACTTTGAGGGGGCGGTAGTCCGCACTTCCTTAAATGAAGATATCACGTTTACCCATAATGGAAACCATAAAGATATGCCCAAAATGAAAAATTGAGAAGCTTAAGGAAATAATAAACATATTATATATCATATATAAATATAGTGACATCTTAATGGCCGCCTTTGAAGGTGTTAAAAGAATGTTGAACAATCATCGTTTCGGGAGGCATAAATTCACCATCCACGGAAACCGTATGTTCTTTAACCATTAGATGTATGTGTGTGTAAGTGTAGCTCTAATAATTCATATAAAAACATCCTAGTATATTTATGATACTGGAATTGTTACAAAATAAATGGATAAAAAGAGTTTAGGGGGTTGGAGAAGCAAAATAAAACAAAAGGTCTCAAAAAAAGACATTACCTTTAAATTGGGTAACTCTCATAGATTTGATCTCAAAGGCTTCCTTGGGAAGAATTCTTCCCCAAGTGAGGCTTCAAGGAGTAAGAGAGGGATGTGGAGAGAAAATATGGGTAGGGTTTGGCCGAGGCAAAGGCTTTGGTAGTGTGGGTAAGGAGGTAGAGGTGCGGGCCTTTTATAAGAGGAGAGGAGGGGCACTCTTGGAAAGTAAAGAAATGTTACTTTATTTTAAAATGAGTTTCGGATTAAAAAGGTCCCACATTGATATCATTAGAGGATAAGGTGATAAGGGTTCGAAAAATACCCACCCAATAGGTTTTGGACATGTGTAGGTCTTATATTTTACATTATCTTTCCATTTTATTTAAATCGTCAAATAATGAGGTCATCGCTTCATCATTATGATGTCCTAAATAATTTAATTTATTTAAAGTCTAAAAATTATTAAAAAAATACAATGATGTAGTAAATCCTTTTAGCTTTACAATGATTATTTATAATCAAAATTATGACTTGTATAACCCTATGTAAATATTTTTTTAGTGAAACATCTCATGTTTGTGTCATTTTTACTTTAACATTATATAAAAAATTATTTATGTCATTTCCCAACCAAAGTGGATCCATGGGGTCCCCAAGTTTACCCATGGATTATCTTGGTCGGCCATGACACATCCAATGAGGGTAGTACATGTGTCAAGCTCTTCTCTTATTATTAAAACATTATTTTTACCTTAAACTACACTAATTACCAGTAATCGCGATTAAGAACTTAAAAGTTACTATTCACCAAAAAAAATTATTTTAATCTCATTGAACCACATTTTACTTCTTAATGACAACCATGTATGTCTGATTTTTGAAAATCAAATCACAGAAGTGACAATGTTTCATTTAAACAAAAAATCAGTTTCTTTAACTACCACTTAGTGGTTTCACTATTCATCAAAAATTGAAGTTTTTCAGAAAAAAAACCAAAACTTCACCCTAAGCTGTATTTGATATTCTGAATTCAAAAATAATGTCTATTTTACAAAATTCAAATCATATAAGTCACATTAATTAATTTAATAATTAATTCCCACTGTCATGACAAAAAGCGTGTTTTTATGAAACAATAAGTATCAAAAGATTGACACCAGTTTTAGTCCAATTTCAAAGTGAAATTGATTCCAATGACAAACATTGGATTAAATGGTAAAAATATATTCATATTACACTTTAAGACCAATTAAAAATATAATCTAACCATATAATTAAATTAAATGAAAAAGCAGTTTTGATGTAAAATACAGTATTTTTAACTATTCATTAAAAAAATGAACATTGTCAGAAAAATACCAAAAATTTATCCAATGTAAATTTCAATTTCACAATAATAATGATTATGTTTATTTTGACAAATATAGATTATAACATTGTCAAAAGTTTGATTTAAAAAAGGGTTTTCCATCAAAAGGCAGTAAAACAATCTTTTAAGAATATTAGTGTATTCCATGCATAAGATTGTATTTATTTTCATTTTAAGCCTATAAAACACTATCTTAATCATCAACAGACCTATATAAAAATATCTATTATTCATTACTTACTTGGGATGTTACAAAGATCACTTTTTTGAATGCATCTATATATATCTGAGGTTCTTCATTGTTTTCCAATACTTAGTGGTCACTTATATGTTGAAACCATATGACCAAGTGTTTCGGGTTACACACCATTTTATTGAGGTGGTGGATATATTGAGGATGGGATTGAGCCATTATGAGGTATCCTACATATTCTAGTTATTTCGGGAATTAAAACCCATGCAGTTCAATCAATCTGTAAATTTTAACGTATTTTGGTATAGACTAATTGATCTCAAGTCCAGATGAGACATCCTACCTATCCTTATTATGATAGGAATCATAGTCATCATAGTTTGGTTGATCTGTGCTGTTTAATGACATGTAGTAAAGGTTATTTGATCTCGAGTCTAGAAGACTTTTCCTACGTGTCCTAATTATGGAAGAAATCAATGTCATCATAGTTCAGTTATATTGGTGATTACATAGTAAGTCTTCCATAATGAATGGATGTATGGTTCCTAGAGAGGTGTTTTTTTGCAACTCCTTATGCCCATGTGCACTATGTTCATTGTAATAAAAAAGGGGGAGTGCATGATCGAGCTCATGGAACAAAGATATGGGATCTGCATATTGGGGAAATTTACTTTTTATTTGATGTGGATATTGGCCATATTTAGAGTAATCATAAGTATCCTATTTATATATGGAATCAGAGTCCTCAACCTTTTTTATGTTGAGACTTTGACCCAGAGGCTACCCTGATTAATAAACCCTCTTATCTGGATGGTGACGCATGAACCAGCTAGCATGCTTTGGAAGTCTTCACATGGCCTACCCAGACACGTATAGGGGATGTTACGAGAGCTATGGTGGTGTAGTCCGAGGGTTGTCACATGTCTTGGATGACACCTTTGGGAGACATTATAATACCAATAAGACACATGTGGAGGGTGTCATGTGTCTCATATGAAATATCCAAGGGGTGGTCCACGAGTGTTGGATTTTCATGTATTGATATGTCGACCAGACTCGGCTGACATGAGTATGTTCCATTATATGAGTCAGTCGATCCATCTAAAAGGAATCACAAGTTTGAGGGTGAGAAACCTAGTGGGTTAACATGATTCAAATGATGTTCACAGAGGGTTTTCATGACCATTCTTGACATGTATAGAGTATTATGAATATCCCAGATGACCTATGGAATCTAGGGAGCAAGATCAATGTTGTGTAACTTGGTGAGGTCGCATGTCCTTAGATGGCATGTGGGAAGCATACATGTGTCCAATATCATGTCTTTTTCATGAGTCTTCTACTTTGAATCATGGATTTTTTCCTTTCATGATGAGTACCTTGGTTCGGTTCAATGTTAGTTTGTTCGGGTCTCACATGATCTGGAATACATTTAATATATCCTTCACATGTCTCACCAAAAGTCAATAGTGTGATCTTTAACTGATCGAGAAAAGAGATTTATACCTATCTAATGATTACTCTAGTGGTCTACTAGTGAATTACCTCGTGGAAAGTTGGAATATCATCTGATCAAATGTGTAAAGAAGATATGGGTCTGATCATAGAAATTCATAGCTTCCATCATCTGGTCAACCAATCAACACACCAATAAAATAACCACCCAAACAATCCTTTATTTCAGTCGAAGTAGGAAATTTATAGGTTTATCCATCATCTTAACTCACCAGTTTTGTGGGGAATCTAGAGTTGGTCCATGATGGATTCGATGCATGGTCTAGATTTATATGGTTTGCTGAGACTATATGGTAGACATCATCATGGATGCCACCTGATTTTCATTATTTGTGAGTTTATCCATCCTTTATCAGATTATTGCCGATTATTAAAGAATTGTTCCTTGAAGGACTTACATAACATCATGTATACGTGTTTAGGAATAATTAAGGGATCCAAGTACATTTTAAATTGAACTCATGAGTCCTTTGATTTCTTTTCTTAATGTCTCTTGGTCTGTACTTAGGGTGCGATGGCTGCATCGCATGTACTTTAGCTACCACGAACCATGATCGCCTTCTACCTTTCCATATCCTTTTTTATGTGATGAAGGTCAGTAGTTATGTGAGATATCATGTATGATACTCAATACAATTCCTCTATTTTTTAGAGATGAATCACATGGCCAATATGAATCAGATGGTGGTGTATTATTATTCCATAGAAAACCCCATCTATCCATCATTATAGCTCTAGAGGTTTTTCTGGACAAGGGAAAGGACTTTTGTATTGTGAGGCTAACAAGTTATAGGCACCTTGGGTGGTGAGGCAACCACTATGTTCTTGTGGTGTCTCGTATATCACTCGTGGTGTGCTCCACTTTTCTCCCAAGGACCGCATACACTACTCATCTCCTACCCTTTGATCCCCTTTTTTCATATGATAAGGGTCAGAAGGTATGCTAGTTTTCTAGAGTAATATATATGGGTTTTAATAAATTATCATGAGGTGTCATACATGATCAAAATTGATCATATGATAGTGTGCATGTATTGTGGAAAAAATATGTTTCTGTCTAGAGAGTTCTACAATGTTTTCGGGAGGTTTCCATGTGGATTGAATGATGAGCCGAAGGGTTTTTTTTTGACGCACCTGATAGGACAGGGTGTGTCACATGTCTTCAAAGTTTCACCAATGTTCCTTCAATGATAACAGACCCCTCTTTCCTCTTCTCGGTTATCTCATTCTTTCATTATGACGAATTCTTGGAGGTCTCACTTGATGGATTGGACATCATCTAGGGATTTTATTCTTCCCAGTGATAATTTAACATGCAATATATATGACCATTGAGGGTTCCTACATTATAATATTTTATCTATTGATTTTTGTGCAATTTCATATGGGTTTTAAATCACATTTCATTGAATAACAACATAGCCTAGGGTACTCTCATCCAGCCTTCACTGATTGGCCACTAGGGAGACAAGGTACTCACTGAGAAAGTATTCATGGGACATTTCATGGGCTAGGGGACATGCCTGAAGTCTTCATGTTACCATGATATGGTCATTTGATCACAAGTCTTGTAGAGGTTCCACAAGTCTTCAACTGTTCTCTTCCTATTTTCTATCATGGGGAAGATAATACCACAGATTAGAGTTTTCTCCCTTTATGGTTCTGCTGATGCATATTTTGTGGGATTCAAATAATTCCCCCAATAGGAGTGGCATCTAAAGAGACAATGACTTGGTCTATATGACCACAAGACACCCTCCAGTGTCCTTGGTGGTGTTTTGAACATGTTCCTTTACATGATGTTTGGTTAATTAGGAATCATTTTGTATTCCTCAGGGCTCATATATAAAATAGGGGTGGAGGATATTTCATTCCACCATCCACCTCCTTTCATAAAGTGCTCCCACTTTAGCCTTATCATAAGTGTTTCCCATGAATTCTAATCGTGATCCCTAACAGTAAGACTACATCACGAGAAATGATTGCATGTCCTTATCTTGGTCAATACTAATTCCTATTCAGATTCTCATCTACTTCATCTACATATTAAGCTTCAGTAATTTGTATGACTTGGGCAGTTTTTGTGAGGACCTTGCAGGTTCTATTGGCTTAGCCTCCAGGCTGATTGGTGCGACCATTCCTAGGTCATGTGATCATGAGCCTCGTGGTTGTGCGATGCAATTGGGGCCCCATTGGGGGGTTTTCCCCCACAATCCATCTGGAGTTCAGGTAGTTTGCGAACTCTTTTATTTTCTTCACAAAACTATGGATGAGCTATGCGGGTCACATGACACCATGGGGTATTCCATTTCCTTTTTCCTTGTCCATACATTATATGATTTCATCAAATATTTTCTACTTCTTTATCATATGGCTTCTATATCCTATAAATCAACACACAGGACTTCAAAGAGGGAGTCAAGATGAGCAATTGCTCACTGTGCTGCTATAGTGGCTAGCATGGATCCCACCTTCCATCATTTACCTAGGTCATATCAGCAGGTCTTAATGATGTTTATGGGGTCAAAATTAGATACTTACCCTCTACCAGACTACTTTCTACTCTATGGTTTTTCTCTTACTGGATACGTGTCTATTCATCAATTGGAGCCATCATGTATACCCCTTTCCACGAATTGAAGTGTTCCAAACACCTTATGTGCTAATATTTTCCCCAAGGTCCATTTTATCTCGAAGGAGGAGTGTGAGGATGGTAATATATTGAATCTAATTTCATAGTAATTTTATGGGAATTATCATATATATGATTATGATAACCACATGTATCACTCAATAATATGACAATCAACCACTAATTAAATGTTTGGATGGATCTCCAGTTGGAAATTCTGATTGGGGGGTATTTTTGTATTAGATTGTGAATTTTCCATCCATTATAGAATATTTATTATTAGTATTTCATGTTGAATAAGGATATTTGGATGTATGAATCCATATGGATATAACAGACATCGATATGTTGTAGTAAGAACATAATGGTGGAGTTACCGGGTCATTGGAGCCCAAACACAAATACCATGCACTTCACTCACGCTGAAGTTGGTATTAGACTTCGGGGTGTCGAGAATATTTGTAGCATTTCCATACCTGGAGGTATGTATGATGAGTTCTACCCCCAATATTCTTGGGATGATCTAACCAAGAAACCTCCTTAAACTTGGGAGGTGATCAAGTTAGCGGAGAATACCCACTCAAAAGGGATGTTTCTTGTGGAGGATATTCCCTTCCAGAATTGGAATGGTTATTTTATTCAATAGATTGGTCTTGATAAATCCACCAATAAACCCATGGCCTCACTTACCAAGGATTCTGATGTTGTTCTAGGTTCTTACTTTCCCATAGTTGAAGGTAAGAAGTACAACGATTACGGATGGGAGGCCATCCTCAATATCAAATGGTAGGTCTAACTGGCTAGCTTCCTTGTAATATAACGGAGTGGGTACATACTCCCAAAAAAGGTGAAATGGTGAGTTAGAGTTTCCAATTTTTCAATGGAAACTAAATGGATGGAGAGAATAGAATTGGTCTATAGATCCCAGTGCTGGAAAAGCTATACCAACGTCAATATCATATCTATAAGGTCGAGGACCCTTATAAGATTTTGGGCCCCTATCTTGTTTTATGGGGTTGGATGAAGGCCCATATATGAGGCTTCATGTACTTGAACATTTGGGGAATCCCCATGAATATAAGTTTACCACATCAATAGTGTATCAATGAGGTAAGTCTCATTCTATCAAAGGATTAGGAAATCAAAGATCTCATGAAACGACATTAATGCTTTTCAATTAGTATATATGGTATCATTCCCTCATGAATCTCTTTAAACAATTGTTCTACTACCCATCAGAAGAAGGCCTATATTATGTCCATTCACTATGGGATACTTCTGAATGCATTAACGAGAACATTATTAGTAAATGATATGCACCATGTAGTTCACCCACCAATTATTATATGTCCACAAAAGGTTCCCTGGTTCTATCCATGTTAGGGATGAGGAGAATGCAATGGTGTCTTTCCAATTCAGGTTGATGTTTTCTTTAGAGGGTACTTGTGAAAATTTTGCCTCGCCTATTCAAATAGTAATCATCCTATCACAAAACTATACAGATATATAAATCTTATCGTATCCTAATGGGAAACTATCCATGATGTTGATCGAGGCCCACCATCCAGTAGTTACAAAATATAATGCTAGACATAGGCTTATTTTGGATTATTAGTTGTTGGAATCACCAACATAACATCCCATGAAAGTTAAATGTTTACCATTACCATCAGAGGAATGCGCTCTTATGGGTATGAGGGGTATGGGTGAATCGATGTTCCCAATCACGCCTCAGTATTGGGCGGCCTGGAATGAAAAGTTCTCTGAAGATTTCTTCTTGAATAAATCGATCCCCTCTTAGATTATTTAGGATGTATTTTCCTAAAACACATCCACCAATGGTATTAACTTTTAATAGCACCCCATGGATGTGGGAACCTCTCGTGAGAGCATTGACACAGTTTTAGCGATCCCCTATGGTCAAATATTTTATTCTTCTCAAATCCACCAACTAGCCATTCTAGGCTCTCATTAGGTTCCTATGGATGAGAATGGTTACCTTATCATTGAGGATGTGGTGAGTGTGGGTGTATTATTTTCCTTAATGTTCCATATTGTCTTTTCCATCATGCTAAAATCCCTCATATGTGTGGTTGTAGAAGGATGCTTCTGAAGAACCCCCGACTATAACATTTATTGAGTAAAACCCTCAAGGAATGATACATGGATAAGTGTTCAATGGATATTGGGGGGATGGTGATGAGGTGTCCCTAGGTAAACTGGATCTGATGAGAGTAATGTTTGTTGCTGCTATGGGCACGGTTTTAGCTTCAACAGCTTCTAGAGCCCCTTCCTCAGAATGGAAGATAAGGAAGAGGAAGTTAACTATGTCATTAGAACCACATCTCCTAGAATACTCTAGTGAGTTGCGTATATAAATCAATTCTTTTCATCCTATCTTTTCATGGATGTGAATTCATGATATTTTGACAACACGTATGCCATCAAAGCACTTGTTTATCAGATCCTGCCACAGTTTCTGAGGATGCAGATAGGAGTTTATTGGCCCCACTAAACCAACCACTAATAGACCTGATTCATTGAAGAAAAGATAAGGTCATGGGGCCCATGAAATAAAATCCATTCCCATCTACATACAATTTGACAAGTGTGCATAACAATACAATGTAGATAGGGATAGTCTTTGAGGGTGTTGACATCAGAAGCAATTCTTCTACTCAACTGGCCAATGTGGACATGAGATTCAAGGAAGGTAATGACTTTTTCAGGGAGGATTACATTTATTATATCCTTATCATACTCCCTGAGATGATGTTCCACTCTCACATTGCCGAAATGTGGTGGGTGGGGCCCATCTACACACCATGTGCTGGTGTTAGCAAGAAATCCCTCATCGTAGAAGGGAGTCACATCCTCTCCCCCGATGGAACTGATGCAGAGCATATTTTGGGGGATGATACTAAAATGTGTATATTTCCCACCTTAGTTGTACTTGATGATGTTTTGGAGATGCCAGATGATTCATCTAGACACTGACATACCCATGTAGTTTCAATTGTAGTGCCTTCATCGTGGAGCTCCAGGGTTTTGGTTCATGTCTCTCCTGGAGTCCCGTTGATTAATTATACCAATGTTAAGGCCAGTTCTCTCCATTAATTATAAAATTCTAGGGGAAAAAGCTATATTTGAGTGATATCATTCTATAATATAATACCAATACAAAGATAAGTCTGGTTTATAGTATTGGGTATGTAGCATTCAACCAATCAATGTGGTGGCAGATATTAAGGGAGATATGGATCATGGTGTACCAAACCCTATTGGACGGGTTGAATGATGGATTATGTCATCCTAGATTCATGTTCCTACCATTCAATATGAAGGATTTTAAAATTCCACCATTCATTCTTGTGTGAAGTAAGTAATATCTATAAATTAATAGAGAATAGACAATGAATTGAGGGAGGAAGCTACCGTGGATTCCTCTTCGGTGAAGTAATAGTATAGCTAAGCTGTGGATAAATCTACTCATAGATTGATGGAGGCTTCTACTCACAAGGACATGATAAAAGCCAGGGTGGCTCTTATTGTCCATTTCTAGTATAATTTTGTTCAGCTTCAATTAGAGTTTGTACATGCATCAATATGTGCTCCATTCATCATAAAAGACCATGCTGGAGAAACAAGGGTTACTAGATGTGGAATATAATGCTAGGATTGATATTTTTTCATGATCATAGGAATTATATCAAATTGAAGAGGTGGATATAGAGTCAGATGATCATTTTTGTCAATCTATAACTCTATTGGAACAATGAATTCTTGAACTCAAGGACCTGGTTGAGAAGATGTTATGATGGTAACATGATTTGGTGATAACACATTGGTTCATAGGGGACGATCTGGTGTGTCGAGATCCCTCATTATGTTTGGTATTGATGAACTATGTTATTAGTATTTATATTAGGTCTCTCTCCTTTTTATATTATATATGATGTGCATGACATTTATTCATTTTTATATTTCCTGAATTGCCGATGATATCCATCATTTTCCATCCAATGAATTATCATGGATTATAGGTGTGTAGGGAGAACATTATGGTATTAGATAGTACCTAAAGTATGAGTTCTTTGAATATTTTTGTAGAGAATCTCAAATGTGATAGAGACATATAATAGGACTTACATCAGATATCATGTTCATTACTTTAGGTTATTTTAGCATGGACCATCTGTCTCTTTAGTTTAGGGTCTTTTAGCTCAGACCATCTACTGCTTCAGTTTAGGGAATTTTATCCCAAACCATCTATTTCATTAGTTTAGTGTCTTTTATCTCAAGAAATATTTTGCTTTCATGTAGGGTATTTTTAGCTCAGATCATCTATTTCTTTAGTTTAGGGTCTTTTGGCTCAGACCATTTATTGATTTTGGTTGGGGACTTTTAGCTCAGGAAACCTTTTTATTTGGTTTACAATATTTTAGCTCAAACCTTCTATTACATTAGTTTAGGGTCTTTTATCTTAGATAATCAGTTTCTTTAGATTAGGGTCTTTTAGCTCGGACCATCTGTTTCTTTAATTTAGGTTATGCTATCTGGGACCACATGTTTCTTTAGTTTAGGTTCTTTTATCATTGACCATCTATTTCTTTAGTTTATTTTCATTTTTCATAGTTCATATGTCACCTTAGTTTAGGGTCTTTTATCCTAGACAATATGTTTCTTTATTTTAATGTATTTTTTCTTGGACCATCAATTTCATTAGTTTGTGTCCTTTTTTCTTGGACCGTATATTTCATTAGCTTTGGGTATTTTAGCTTATTCCATCTATTTCTTTAGATTTGGTTCAATTAGCTAAGACCGTCTATTTTTTTAGTTTAGGGTCTTTTAGCTCGAACCATATGTTACTTTAGTTTAGTGTCTTTAACTCTTACCATCTATTTCATTAGATTACTGTACTTTCTCTCAGACCATATGTTGATTTAGTTTATGGACTTTTATTTTGGACCATATATTGCTTTAGTTTAGGGACTTTTATCTCAGATCATCTGTTGCATTAGTTTAGGCTCTTTTTTCTATGAACATTTATTGCATTAGTTTAGGGTCTATTAGACCAGACCATCTGTTTCTTTAGTTTAGGGTCTTTTATATCATACCATCTGTTTCTTTAGTTTAGGGTATTTTATATTAGACCACATGTTTCCATAGTGTGGGTCTTTTATCTTGGACCATCTCCTTCTTTAGTTTAGGCTCCTTTAGACCAGACCATATATTGCTTTAGTTTATCGTCTTTTAGCTCGGACCATCTGTTTCTTTAGTTTAGGGTCATCTAGCTTGGACCATCTGTTACTTTAGTTTAGGGTCTTCAAGCTTAGACCATCTACTTGTTTAGTTGAGGGAATTTTAACTCAGGCCATCTGTTGCTTTAGTTTAGGGTCTTCTAAATCGAACCATCTATTGCTTTAGATTATGTTATTTTAGCTTGGACCTTCTTTTTATTGAGTTTATGAACTTTTAGTTGGGACCATATGTTGCTTTATTTTGTGGTCTTTTAGATTTTTCAATATGTTTCATTACTTTAGGGTCTATTAGGTCAGACCACCTGTTAATCATGGGACTCACAGGCCTTGAATGGCTCAAAACTCTATGATATGTTGGTTTCCTTCATGGTACAGATAGTGCTCATAATGATAAGATTTTCTTTTATTACTAGTGTATGATTTCATTAACTGGTGGGTTAAGTCTCTTATGTGTCGGTAGCCTGAACAGAAAAATCTGATATCCACACTTTTCCAAGGAAAATTTCATATATATATATAGAGAACATGATTGAGGGAGAAATGATATAGATGGTAGGACCACCTAGATAGTTGGGATGTGTTGGAATAAATCACATCCCAAGTTTTTGAGCCAAATGATATGGAATGGGATAGAAGTGATGGGTGTGTCCCTTGACACTATAGGGTATCACGTTCCACCACTGTGTCGATGAAGATTATAAGGATTAGGGTATCATTAATGTTTGGCCAAGATGTCCCTCATCAGTGGGTCTGAGTGCTTCTACGTCAATAGGATGGCTAGGTGGAGAGTTTACTTTTCCTTTACTTGGGCTATAAACTATTTATGAAGGGTCAAACATCAAGATGATGAAGTTGGATGTGGGTGGAAGTTTATCCATGATGGTTTATGGAACCCTAAGGAAAATTAGCTCATAATTAAACAACTTGAGCCCTATGCCTTATGTATTTGAATCATGAGGTTTGAGCCATAAAATGGTTCAATAATGAAGGGTCACACTCTGTCTTTTAAAACGGGTACAAAACATGATGATGTGACATCGAGGATATTGAATCTACTGGGATAGTTTGGTACGTGGACTGTAATCATGATATGGAGTTCTGTAATCCGGATAAATATACACGATATTCATACAAGGAGTGGTTCATATATAATGATATGTTGAGTGATTCTATGATGATATCAGGGATCATGATAATTGGAACAACCTTTTTTTAGAGTGAAACATTTTGTAGGAGGACATACACATATATTTAGGACCTATAAGCATGCATGCGTAGTCAAGTAAACGGTCATTGAAGCTAGATATCCATTCCAAGAGCCATGGATGTTTATGGTGTTTCAAGACACCCCACCACATGATGTATGGTTTTCAGAAGATGTATAATCTAAGGAGGGTTTGAAGGACCTAAAGGTTGCACCACCACTTATTGAACATATTATTGCGGTGAGGGGATGTGATGAATCATCGTTCTAAATTTTCCCTGGACCAGGGGGTACATTGAGAATATCTTGGGTTATACTAGGTCTATAGATTAGATCCTATGAGATTTAGGAATTATTTACTTTCACATGACTTTTTTCCAAAAATCTGGAGAAAGTGAGTTTAGTAGGTGATCACATGACATTTTCTCAAGTCTCCCTTTGCGAGATTTCAGCCGGACGAGTTTTGTGTCACTTTCATTTGAAGTGTATGGTCATTCCACTCATACATGGTATGTGGATTTTACACAAGAGGATAACTAGAACACCTAGGGTCAAGAGTGATCTATCTTATTTTCAATCATGGAAGGGAAGTTACATTAATCATGGATTGAGTTTCTCAGGTCACGAGTAATGATACATAACAATAATACAAAGATATATTCTAACACATTGGGGTGTTGAGTGCAGCCGTGATGATGTTAAGGAAAACAAGAATTAGAATGTTGTTTTTAGAGAGATTCTTTTTTTTGACATCCATAAACACATATATAGGAGCCATGGGTATTAATTTATAGTAAAATGAAGGGTCCTTGAAGCCTGATAATTATTCCAAGGGGCATGAGAGGTTGGCAATGACGAAATATGCTCAAGACAAAATGTGTTGTTAATATATAGATGTGCATAAAAATATGACTGAAGAACTAGGTTCTCTAGTTGGAAATGGTAAGGCTCTTATGGTCCTTCGATAAGGAGGGTGAAGGATGGTGACCTACACAGTTTTCCATCATGGAGTTAGGACATCCAACTCTGTGAGGATTATCATCGTGCGTTAAGGATGTGGGAACTAATGTGAAGGACAGAAATGTTAGGGTAGGAATCAATGAATGGAACTCATGCATCACCGCATATCTCTTGTGTGACTCAATCTAAATGTAGTTCCTGAAGGATTGTGATGTTTAACTTCATGCGGGGAGGATGTTATCCCATTCTTTTTAATGTCCTACAATATGGAAGAAGGAGGACCAATATAAATTGAGGTCATATTGTAGTTTGGAAAAACAATGGGATTTCTAGTGTCACTACTTATCTTATGCTTACAAGATTCAAAGCACTCATAGTTCGTAATATTCAATGTAGTTTAACATCATGTGGGGAGGATGAAGGTATAACCGATGTGAATAAGGGCCAAAGATATCCATACCATGCCATGCAACCTAGAAGAGGCTTAGGTCCAGAGGCCAAAAAGAAGGTAGGTGTTATTCTACTTGGGACTAGAACCAAAGAATAAATGCTTAAGAATTCCTACGTATCCCATAAGGATGGAAATCAAGCCACACGTAGTTCTTGAAACACTATTCAATTTGACATCATGTGGTAAGGATAGAATACCATGTAGTTTAACGTCATTTGGTAAGGGAATTGGATAACCTGATGTGAATGGAATACAATTTTATGTCTGGACCAAGAAGCAAGGGTTTGGGCATCACAGCGTATCTTGTGAAGAAAGTAATCAAGCCATATGTAGTTCTTTGAGAAATATATAGTTTAACATCTTATGGTAAATACTTTAAATGGGTACCACCAAAGGGATTTGAATGAAAATACCTACTATCAATCAATTAAAATAATGTCAAAAAAGGTCTATGAGTACCACATGTCCCAATGGAAGGTCTATGGTTTTACAAAAAAATGGGTCTGGGAATCACTACGTATCCCATGCGGATAATAATAATTCCATATGTAGTTCATGAGATGTTGGTGCATTAGGATACCGACACTAGTGATAGTGTTCCTCTCAGGCAAGGTCCATAGGAACGTACAGTTTCATGTTTTGTAGGGGACATCGACCATGCTATTTACCATCATGCTATGAGGAATCATTTCACACCCTTTACCTCCTTTTATTTATAATTTTAATGAGCTAATCCAAAAACTATATGCCCTATTTTGTGTAGGGTAATCCCTTATTAGGATTACTATACTCGTGTGAGTTATGCTCGGTGTGAGAAACAAGGACCAACAAGGGTCCATTTCACAATTCAGAGGCATAGAATTTGGGATGGAAGTATATTATGTTGTGTAGTGGTTGGGAAAAGATATGGGATTAAGGCATCCCTATGTACCCTATAAGGATGGGAATCATGCTGTAAATACTTCATCATAGACCGTAATGTTTAAAGTCATGTTGTGAGGACTTGTATACATATTATGTTTTCATACGTGAGATGGTCCCTGTGGTTTGATGTCTTACAACAAGGACTAATATGGGACTTACACCAATGTGGATACCATATAGCTGGAAATTATGAAATGTATTTCTTGAGAATTATTTCATTTGTGGGTTGTGTGACACGCTACTAATCTATGGAGTCCTAGGAATAGGGTCCATTATGACATACCTTATTTATGATTTATGGTCCATCACACCTAGGATTAACCTTTTGGTGATTATTTCCAGGTATCATTAGGTTTCTAAGAGCTATAACCAATTCCCCTTAAAGAAACAAATGGAGGTGAAACATTTTATTTACGGCTCATGCTATCCTATTCTGGTATACCTCAACGTTGTTTATGGTGTGAAAGCTCTTCTCATCTAGAAACGCTAACTCATCCATACATTTTTCCACTTTTTCATCATCTAAGAGTCACCCACAAACGGCTTTTTAGAGTGAGGGAAGCTAAAAATCTATATAAAAGCTACCATGGTCTCATACACCAATGAGTATGGCATCACTTGAGTACCAGTACACATGGTGGTATAGTAGTACCATATAGATGTATGTTCTTTTAATTCCAGAACTTTTTTCCTTGTTCACCATCATTTGGAGTATATTCTAAAGAGTCTTATTAAAGACCTCTAACTATCAATTTTCCAAATTATGATAGCGTGATGAGTGATTGGATTTGATATTATACTCCTGATATAACTATTTCATCTATATAGACTAGAATTTGGTGTCATTGTCCCTAAATATCATGTTTTGGAGTCCAAACCTAGTGATGATGTGGGACTATACAAAGATGGTTAAATTATTCATCCAGACAACCTTGAAGGGAATTTCCTCAACCCATTTAGAGAATAAGTCGATGGAAGGATGGATATAATTGAATAGATTGGCTGTGGATGGGGGATATGGTGCCACAAAATCCATCCCAAATGGAAAATATACCTGAATATATGTGTGTGTGCCGAAATTCCAGGAGCTAATAGATGAAATTTTTTATGAATTTGGAATGCATTATATTTTCTGGGGAGTTCCACACAGTCTTCTATCATGGTCTTCTAGTAATACCCCATCCTTATGATCTATTTGTAATGCCTTGTTATAGATTGGTGTGTGTTGTTATACATTACATTGACTTCTTCCATGACAAAAAAAACATCTCCCTCTTCTATACACCTAAGGATAACCCTATTAAAGACACACTTATATATGATTTTTCTGATCATTTTGACTATCCTATAGGGTGATGTTTGCTGCCTGGTGTCGAGTCTGTTCTTTTCCCTCACGAACATTTTGGAGAGTCCCATCCCGGAGATACATGATTATGGGATTTATATATACAAAGGTGGTTGTTGGTTCATCACACTCTTGGGAAGAACTGATCTGATTGATCTCTTCTATATCTCACATAATGATCGATGAGATAGTTCTTCAATGTGTTATGCTTATGGTTACTTCCTCCATGTTCGGGTATACCAAGATTGTGGATGTGTAATTTAGTGTGTCGAAACAATCGTTTTATGATTGAGGGATATAATGCATTATGGGATCAAAGGGGAAGTCCTCAACTAGTCCGCTAACATAGTTATTGAGGGGGGGGGTTAGTTCTTTCTTTTTGATGGAATATCGACTATTTATATGCTTTATAACTTATTTAAAATCCTATTGGATGTCCATGTAGGCTATATGAATCTTTAAAGCAAGTTTAAGCCTAGTGATTAGGTATTTTTCTTCAGCCTCGTTGTTTATTCAGCCTTCGAATAGTGATAAAGAGTAGGAAAAAACTGCATTTTTTGGAGAGACAAATATGACCCCAGACTAATCCGATTGAGCTTCAGGTTTTCCCTTATGGTGTTGACTAGAGTCCGAGAGGCTCCATATAAATACATCTTCCATGTCTAGGGGATTTCGTACGCATAAAATACATCTTCATATGGGATATTAGTGTCCTCTAGTGTATTTTCTAGAGGAGGGTGTGCTTCCAAGAGGTCATCCAGAGCTTTCTCCATTACAAACTTTTGGGATATGAACCAGATGTAGTATTATTTCAGAACGACCACCCATCGAGCGAAACACGTGGCAATCATAGGGTACCCAATGATATGCTTGAGAAGTTCAATACCAGATACTATGTGGACATCGTAGAACTACATGTAATGACTCATCTTTTAACTATGGAGATAATTTCAAGGATGTTCTTTTCTATATAAGAGTATCTAGTCATGATACCCAACATAGTTTGGTGGAGGTATTAGATCTTATTATTTCTCCTGACATCGGTCATTCAAGAAAGGAGTGTGCCTAGTGAGCATTAAATTGTGTCCACATATAATTTGAGTGGACACCCTTTGACTGGAGGCATCAAAACTGGTGGGTGTAGAAATTATTTATTGAGATTCTTGAAGGATATCTATAAATCATCATCCCAGTAGTAGGTAATTCCCTTCTCCATTATTTAGTAATGGGGAGAGATTTACTAACTAGGTGGGCTATGAATTTTTGATTGTAGGAGATTTTACCTTGGAGTAATTATAATTCGTTCAGATTCTTAGGGGGTGAAATTTCTAAAATAGTATTGGTATTCTATGGGTCAACCACATTCCATGGTGCCATACCAAAAAACTGAGGAATTTGATTGATGTTTCCCCAAAAGGGAACTTTAGTAGATTAATCATTACATTATTCTGTAGAAACTTTTCAAAGATGGATTAGTGTTATATGAAGTGATCACATCACTCTTGAGATTTGATGGTGAGGTCATCGACATAACACTCAACAATACATCCCATGAACAAATTAATGATGAGATTTATGGAACGCTGATACGTGGTGCCTACATTCTTTAATCCAATGGTCAAGAACTGGTAACAGAATATCCATTGGGGATCTCGGATGGAGGAGGATTATTCATCATCAGGTTCCCTTTTTATATGGATGTACCGTGAGTACCCATTCATTATGTAAAGTGCATAGAATCTAGAATTTACCTTGAATAAGTGTTCTTTTATAGACAATGTGAAGTACCCTTTTGGAAAATTATGATTAAGGTCTCTAAAATCAATGAAGATCACAATATTCCCATTATTTTTCTTTATAGGTACTTTTTTAAGGATCTATTTTTGGTATTTGACCTCTTGGAAAAAGTTATAATTGATCAACTTGTTAACTATCATCTCTACATTTTTGGAATGAGAGTGGTGGATTCTTATGGCTACCCCTTTGAATCCTCGATTCTCTTCGGGTTGTCCGAGATGGTGTGTAGACACATCTATGTTCAATCCAGTCATTTCGGTATTATTATTGGAAAACAAATATTGGTGTTGCTTCAGGAATTCAATGTTTATATTCTTCCCCTTTGGAGGCATGAAATTTCTAATCAAAGTTGGTCGTAGATCCACTAATGTCCCCAGGTTTATCTCATAGAGATCATCTATGGTGGTTGAAACACCATCCTTAAATGATGGGGGAGTGGGGGATTTCTAACACCATCCTCATCATCTTATATTTTTGAGTCAATAGGGACAACCCTTTGTGAGGATGGATGTTGGGGGGGACCTTCCGTCACTATGAGGATAAGGCAGGTTATGAGAAGAAATGACAACATCTCATATCATTTGAGTTATGGTGGAGAGATGTAGAGGGTGAATGTCACTATGAATATGATATGGTTAGACATGTGAGTGTATTCTATCTTTTACAACCATGTTTATGAGGATCATATAAACCTCATAGATCATTCTTCATGGATTTATAGGGGCAGTCCATAATCCATTGGGGGAGGAAACCTGGGTAACATCATCCGCCATTGGCTATTGGCCTCCCATATTATATAAGTCCACTTTAGCATATATGGATCTGTATGTTTATATGGGGTAATTGTTGTCATGAATAATTATGACCTTTGTATTGATGGGGTACTTCAAAAATTAATGGAATGTTGATGGGACTTCCAAGTGTGTATGGGGCTAGGGCCTTCCAAGAAAGATATTATATATGGTGTCTTATTGGATAACCATGATCCTGACATCAGATGTGGGATCCCAAAATTTGATCATTAGTATAATATTTCTGATGGGACGTTTCTCAATCTTATCATACCATTGGATGATATGATTTATTGGGGATAGGTCCCCTTAGCTCCACCTAGAGCGTCAGAGGGATCATGTTAGGATGAGATTGATCCTAGATCCATTTTCGATCAGCACCCTTTGGATGTTGATGTTATTGAGCCTTACTGAGATGTACAAGGGTATGATGTGTCCCGGGATGGTTGCCTACTGATCATGATTAGTGAATGGGATGGAAACCTGACATCATAAGTACTTGGATTTTGTTCGATAGACCGCAACCATAGTGACTTCTATCTCGAGTTCTTGTGGGATTAAGAGGAATTCAAAATAATCCTCATTAAGATCATTTGAAACATAAATCTCATAATGGATGATTAGATTTTTTCTGGGAATATGGATAGATATTTCAAAACATCATACTTTTGAGATAGAGGTTTTTGCTTCATTGTTTGCGGCTGCTAATGGTTATGTGGCTGGGGAGATGGATCGGCAGATGTCATATCTGCTACTAGTATCTCAGGTTGTTACAAACATTCTCTTCACCTTTGATGATCAGATTTAAACCCCACTGAACGTTAATGAAATAAAATAGGGGTGGGCGGCCACAAGAGGGTTCTAAGGCACCTCCATACCTCATTTAAGCATATTGGAGTGCTTTCCCACGAGTCTCAGCTACATATGCATCCCTTATATGGATATGACTAGGATATTAACTCCATCAGTTTGCATATTGTCCCATGTATCATTGGATTTGGTGCATTCATCCTCCTTTACCCATTTTATATGTGAGAAATCCATATTCTGGTTTATACCCATCATTACAAAGGGTGTTCTTTAAGTATATTTTGTTGATAGATCTGAATATGACCTATTCTCCTGATGAGAATTGTGTTTGGTGGGGTGGTTCACCTACTAAAATTGTTTGTGAATGAAATTTTCAAGGGTTAGAGCCGTATTTAGAGAAGAATATGAATCTTCCTTTTTTGAATCTTATTTCTTTTAGTGGACATGACCAACCTTTGGAGGCACATCACACTTATAGTTTTTGGGGGATGGAGCAATTATGAGATTTCAAAACTATGTCTTAATAGACCCATGGAATAGATAAATTATTTTATGTGTCATCCAATTGTCAAGCATTTGTTCCAAAATTATAGTAATTGTGTTCCATCAATCAGCATCCTCATACCTGGAAATGGTTACACAAGTCACCTATTCATAGAGCCGTCCATTGTCACCTGTCTAGAGTCGACCATTCCTCGGAGTATGTCCATATAGACAAAAATGTTTGGGATATTATGACCTAAACATCTATGGAAATGGAAGTAGTCAGGACAGTCAATAATTTAGACTTCATAAGGCTTCCTATGATGAGGAAGCATGAGAAGGTTAGTGTCTATTGCTGTAAAGAAGTAGCCCAGGACTAGCTTATTCATCCAATCCTAGAATATCAGTAGGACCTGGTTTCTTTGTACTTCTATATGATGGATATTCTATGGATATTTCTGGTCAGTAGGAGGTTCTGAAAGGTTTTGAGATTTCATGGGTGATTGGACTATTGCAGTCATGATGGTGATAACTACAACTTATTCTCTTCCTGACTTTTTCAAATGCATTGTGGGCATGATAATGGACATGGATCAGGTTTCATGAATAGATTCATTAAGAAATTGTAATATCCCATACATCTCTAACAATCCACCTAGATATTTCATGGTGATTAGGGGTGTCTGTAGCTCATCCTAGAGATTCTCATAACAATGTTCTTGTAGTTGTTCCTTTGAGAGGGAAATGTTGAGTGAATAGGTCGGACCCTTCCACCAGGCTATGAATTCAGAAACCCTATCATTCTCATGTTTCATTTATTTCGTCATGTCGAAAATCATCATCTTCCTCAATTTTGAATAGAACTATTAAAAGAACTAATTACATAGGTCCTCTCATCCAGTTATAGATCATCTGTGGAGATTGTTATACCATAAAAGGTAACCATTATATGTGTATGTACAAAACACCTTAGCTTCTTCACCTCTAGATGATTTTGGAGGACCCATCATTGGCCCACATCGAGACATTAAGTGTGTGAGATACTATTTAGGATTTTATAAACTGTTAATGGTGGAGAAGGGAGGATTTAAAATTTTGTGCAGAGGTGGGGTATCATCTACCTATTCAGGATATGGATTCTTCTTAGACTGCACTAGTGCACATCACTATTCCATGGTATCCATTCAGGTATCCAGGGATTCAATGTCAGTTATAAACCTTAAAGGCACTATTGTCTGAGTTTCGTCCCACCCATATGGTATAGGTGGGGTTCTATAAGGTTGTCCCACTATCATCATCCACTGATCCTCCATTTCCCTAATGACTGAGGAGTTACCCTAGCTAGGTAGAGGTTGTCACCACAATGGATGGAAGTCCTGGTCATTCTTGGAATTTTCTTTTATATGGATGTGCTGTCTAGACCCAGATCAAATCATAAATTCAAACGCTGCTCTAATAGGCGGATCAACCATATGAGGGAGAATATTTTCTTCTAGATATAGATGATACCAAGCGTGAATATTTTCAATGAGTAGATCCTCATTGAGATGTCAGAGAGCTCATATTTCTCTCCCATATTTTAAAAATTCCTCTTCTGAAGATGGAATCCTAGATGAGGTCGCTAGTTTACCTTTATCTTTATATATTTTATGAATAGGAGGTGGTAACTAATTATTTGATCGTGCCAAATTCCAGAGCCTTCTTTGTTTTTAGGTACATGCTACGTCATTTTGAATGTACAAATCACCCACTTTAGGAGGTATGTTTCCATGTCGCGACCCTCTATATTTGGATCTTGATTGATCTCCATCATGTTAATATGGACGGAATTTACAGAGGCATGTCGAGAAATGGTGGTTGTGGAATTTCTTTCCACATGGAATGATGGTTCTGTAGAGCTTTCATTAAGGTCATTATTTGAACCCTTGGCCTTATTGGTCCATTTTGGATTGCGACCCCAACGGGGTCTGATTGATTTCACTATACACTCCACTTCCCTTTGTCAATTAATGAAGACCTTGAGGGAGTTTTTGGTTGAGGGTGCGGAATGAGAACCATCCAACAATGCCTAATCATGAGGCAGTATAAACTGGTGGGATGCCAGCTGTTGATCTTTTCCTCCCAACATAGAGAATATTGGTTATCTCTATGGTTTTGATGATGATAATAATGCCCCCAACCCTCCTGGGTGGGGTTTATTTATGGAATTCATTATAAAAGAAGATGTAGTTATTCCCAACTCATTGGGGTTGAGTTGACCTAGAATCATAGCTGATGTCTTTTATGCCCTTTTCGGGGATAATGGATCTAAAGATGGAAATTCATATATAAATTCTTCCATCCCTGTGGGCTGGAGTTTTCTTATGACTACTATAACCACATCCTGAGTTTCCTTTGGAACTAATGACCTGAGTGGTCTACGTGGTGGAAAATATTCTCCTGGACCCGAGGGGTGAGCCCGCTCTATGATTGCTGTTATGTCTACTACTAATTCGGTTTTAATGATGTGGCATAGTGGTTCCTAAGTCATATTTGGATGCAATGGCAACCCATGATGAGGATCATTCCATGTGATAAGTTTTTTGAGTGGTCAAAACATTGATTTACATGCCTAGTATGTTCTCATATTATATCGAGGTTCCTAGTTCTATGTCTTTTTGGCCTTCATCTCTCCCCATTGTGATGTGTAGGAAATGATGGAGTGATGTCATTATATTTATGCGACCAACTAGCCCGATCATTTCTCACTACCCTAACTTCACCGAAGGTTATAACACTGTAAGATGTCGTTTCTGGGGGGATTTTGTCTTCCGCGGGGGGGGGGGGGGGGGGGGGTATGTGTGACCCTCCATTCGGTCCCCATACTCAAATTTGGAATTTTGATTCCAAATGTGGCTTCATAGATTAGCTAACAATGTGTCATGATGCAATGGATACAAGTGTGTTGCAAATATTTGTATGATTTTCTGACTTTGGATATCTGGCTATGGAGATAATTTCTAGGATATGATGGAAATAGAGTATTCTGATGGCTTGAAGGTGACACTTTCATCATAGATATGGTATATGCCAATATTCCATTCACTTGTGACTATCCCGCATATTATGGCATAGATAAAAAATGAACTCATTTTCTAGATCGTAGGGGATATCATAACTTGATGTTGTATGGGGCTAAAACAAGATTAGGAGGCTATTTATGACTAACTCTATTCATATATCAATGTCAGCATCTTTTTCATATGAATTACAAGCCTCCATCCGTTCATACCATAGAAGACGACTCTAATGGTCTCCTACTAATATGAGTAGAGTGCTGCTATAAGTTGATGGATAATTATATACATTTGAACCTGGTGCTGCGATCACCTCTCTATAAAATGGTGTCATTTTTTGGTTAACCAATCTATATAAAAGTATCTAAAAATGGAGGACTTCCTTGCCCATGGGAGATATCACCATGGGGAGGTTGACTAATGTTAATGTCAGGAGCAGAATCCCTCTAATCCCCCACCTCATTACCATGAGGAGAAATATAATTATAATAAAAATTTCCTACTTCCTCTTGGATGGAATAGTTGATGAACCCTTGTGGTGTTGACATTGTGTTTTGAAAAACCTCGAGGAAAATTTCATTGAGAATATTAGAAATATGAGTCATATTTTATATCGTGATTGGATTATGTTGACCTAACATTCATAGTTGTGTAGAGATATGGGTTTTATATATGGCGGTTTCCATAATTCTCATGTAACCCCCTAGTTATTTCGGGAAATGAGCCCACTACTGAGGAGATATCAGAATATGTCGATAATCATCCTCATTGTATATAGGGATATGATCCTATCCTGAGGCATGTTCCAATATCACTTAGTGAGCCTCAATCAATACTAGGGTATGGGCCCTATATAGAGCCTTTGGGATATGCTACATGTCATTGTGGGCAAGTGTATGAAACATCCCTAAGGAATGTGATGATCTCATTTGGTTGGTCTCTATTGAATCAAGAATTTACGCCTAGTGAAAATATGAAATATCTATCAGAATATGCTAAAATACCTATGGAACATGAGAAGGAATACAATCATCCTATTACTCTTCCTTGGAATGATGCTGACGTAGTCATTCATCTGCAAAAGTAGGAATATGAACCTTACTTCTATGAACTGTCGTAGTATACAGGGAAGATTCACTGAAAGTAATATGATCGAATACTAAGGCATGTTCCACTCTCACATGGTTAGTATTAACCAGAACTGAGACATGGGCTTGATCTAGGACCTTCAAATTAAACTATAAGACTTATTTGATAGGCATGTTCCCCTATCCCGAGGCATGGGATGCACTCACCTGGTTGGTTCTGGTTTGAATGAGTTTATGAACCTGGTCCGATGCCTCACCCATCATCAGGGTATGCTGGTAATCCTCCAGAGTGGGAGTGAGAATATTTGATTTCCTTGGTACAAAAACATGATCATTTTGATTATAATTTTGAGTCATTCAGGCTCAAGATATATGAGTATGAACATGTCCCTTTGTTAGAAATAGTTCCAGAATATGATGGCAGAGTTCTTTAGCTTTTTCTAAAATGTATTAATTTTTTTCAAAGTGTGTACAGGAATGTAATCCTACATGTTCTACAATTCTATAACATGTTGACATATGTATTCTATTGAAGTTGGGATATGCGCCCACTTATGTCCTGCATGTGCCATCAGGATATGCTGATGGGATTCATGCATGAGGTTAAAAGTATGTGCCTCTCTCATGTTTGTTGCAGGGATATGCCCAAAAACTTGTTATGAGTGAGAAGGGATATGAGAATGTTTTATGGCCCCTGCAAGAGTATGCTGGTGAGATTTGTTAGCTACAATAGGGTTATTATACCTCTCTTGGATATCTGGTGTCTTCCTTCTCTAATGATACTTTCTCAGCGGAGCCCATGCATGGGTGTCTGAGGAAACTGTTTTTCAGATGGTGCCTTCAGTGGGAGGATTATGTGTATAAGCATGATAACGATGGAGAAATTGGTTAGTAGGTTCTCTCATCATTAGTGACTGAACCATAGGACGTCTGGATCTAGCCTCCTGATCCACCTTCATCAGGTACAAAAGGAGGAAGTTGTCCTAATCCAGTGATTGGAACCAAAAACAATTTGGGGTGATGTTTGGGGGCACTAATTTAACAACAACATTTGTTTAGAAAAGTGGACACTCTGACAACCTCACCTGCATAATATCGTGGGTATTTTCAATTTTTTGGATCATATAATATTAGTGGTACTCCAAAATCATCATGTTTTCTCCTGATTAATAGAGTCATATGGTAGGTGAGACCGTTTTATGACCCATGGGGGTCGCAGTAGCAGTTGACGTGCAGAAATGATTGGTGGAAGATGAAGACATTCTCTCATATCATGAGTCTGAAATAACATAAGAAAAAATGAACAGGGCCACCAATAAGAGCTATATATTATAAATAATAGTTCTAAATTATAAATGCATGGTTATTACAAATTTTCTCTTTTCCATTTCTGGCCATTGTGCTCACATGGACTTATCTACACGAGGATGTACATACATGAATCCTGATTTATGTTGGTCTAACTAAGTTGTTTGTATATGGTTTACAATGAACTGTAGCATATGATGTTCACTTCGGGCCTATCAATTCAATTTATATATAGGGAGCAAGAAACATGGCTTGACAGTTTATAACCTGGTCATTTTATTATTTCAAATATTCATGTCGGGTTCACCATATCTACTTCTAGTCCGATTTTATGGCATAGGATGGATTCTTATCATTTCATTACCATTACAAATTTTCCCTAAACTCCAAATGGTTCCCCCATCCTCAGCTGGGTATGGACTAGCATTCCAAGTTCCAGTGGTCATCTGGGTTTTA
Organism: Viscum album; assembly: GCA_963277665.1. Classification (NCBI taxonomy): domain Eukaryota; kingdom Viridiplantae; phylum Streptophyta; class Magnoliopsida; order Santalales; family Viscaceae; genus Viscum; species Viscum album. Next base: position 1,705,153,697 of record OY728165.1, on the reverse strand, counting down.
GGCCATCAACTATTGGAGACATGCATTTTTGGAGAGGATGGGAAATTAGGCTCATCTCAACATTTTGGGGGGAAATTATTTCATACTCCATGACTCTCTTATAAAGATAATAAATGTTGGTGAATTTCTCCCAAATTTGGATGTGGGACAAGTTACCCTAACAAAATTTCATTGGGTAATTCCCCTTTATGTGTGATAGACCAATATCTTTTTTTGATTCTGTTTACATGTATCTGAAGTTATTCATCATTTTCTAATAATGAGTGGTCACTTATATAATGAAACCATATAACCAAGTAGTTCAGGTTATGTTCCCTTTTATGGAGGTGTTGGACATCCCAAGGATGGGATTGAGCCTTTATGAGGCATCATATGTATCCTTGTTATTATAGGAGTCAAAATTGTCGTAGTTCTGTTGATCCGTGTAATTTATTGTCATGTATTAATGACTATGTGAGATTGAGTCTGGAGGAGATTTCTTACATATCATGATTACGGAAAGAATCAAAGTCATCATAGTTTGGTTGATCTATGCTGTTGAAAATCAAGAAGTAATGACTATTTGAGCTTGAGTTATGAGTATATGTCCTACATATCCTAGTTTTTTATGAATCAACATCATCATAGTTTGTTTAGGTTAGGTATTACACACTGAGGTTATGCATAATAATTGGTGTTTGGTTCCCAATGAGGTGTTCTTTATATCCACCTAAGCCCATATAATCAATGATCATTTTGATAAATAAGGGGGAGTGAATGATCCTTCTTGTGGGACATAGATATCGGATTGGATATTGGATAAATCCTCGAGTTATTTGATGTGGAGATTGATCCTTTAAAGAAGCATCTCATGTCTCTTGTTTGTAGCAGGAATCAAATTCATCATAGTTCTTTTATGATGAGGAATACTAGTAAAACAATAGGCATCATTAACTAATATCGGGTTAACAAATATAGAAATTTAAAAATTGAATAAAACAAATCAAGAAACTATAGGGTAGTATAGGAATTGGATTCCTGAAGTCCAACCCAATGATATAGGGTTGGAGAAATTCTTTAAATAAATTAAATAAACCAAAGCTAATTTCAATTTGGAAAGTAAATCTAAACTAATAATCATTGGATTAATGAATAATTGGGGAGAATAAAATATAAAAAGTTTTCCACAAAGAAGTGTATATAAGTTCTTGGGGAGACAAGGTATGGAATATTTAAATTACAATTGTGAAGTCATCAGAATTAGCTCCTAGAGAGTCCAATGGTCATGATAAATCCACTCCATCCAAATATCACCTTTTATCATTGTCAGGTACAATGAATTATAAAGTATGGGTAACCTGAAACGTTATTTAAAATTTGGTAATAGAAAAACCCAATGATTAAGGTGGAAGTCCTAACCCTAGATATCACATAGAACAAACATATTAAATCCATCCCAGAAATGGTCATCCATAAAGAGAAAATTAAATTAAACCTAACCCCAAATCCACCTCACAATGTTCATGCCATAATAAATCATGAGAAGGTTAGGGTTGAAGATAAAATATGAAATCATAACATCTATTTCATTCAATTATAAAATTACTAACTTTTAATCACCCTTCATCATGCTTCCCCTAGAATAAATAAATCAACCTCTCATGAAAACCATGTGAAGGTGTATAAAAATAATAAATAAAAAATCCTAATGAGAGAGGAGGATCACAGATTTGTAGTGGGGCACCACCCAAGAAGCAGATCCTCTTTGACATCCATCAAAACATTGTTTCAAATGGGGGGGGGGGGGTCAGCTCCCCTATTTATATGTACTGAAATGGATTTTCCTAACCTCATCCACAACATGTTCTGAAGGTTTGTGTTGTGTAGTCCTGATCCACATTTCATTTGAGTCTGAGTGAATTTTGATCATATCAAATTCTTAAATTTACAGTTTTAATACCATCACATTGCGTAGTGGGGACTCGCAATGTACACCCTTAATGTCTTCAAATTCGTATATCTCGACAAAATATTCTCCAAAAATAAAATCATAAAAAATATCATGTTGTGTACTGGGGTCACATGACGTGTTCTTATCATTCACAACATGTTTGAAAGTCATATCTTGTTCGGTAGGGGCTGCTTCATTGTATTATGTCACGACATTTACTAAAGATTCAATATTTGAAATCCTTTTGTTTATTTTCAAATTCTATTTCCATTTAAAAAAATCCTATGTCACACCACAATCTCTCCATTATTATTCTTTTTCATTCATTTTTCAAATTTTCGAAATTTCTTACCAGAAAATATAAAAAAAAATTAAATCATTCAAAATTTGGAAAGATTAATAATTTAGAATACATGAATTAATTTATTAATACATTCAAACATATCTACATGAAATAAACTTATCACTTACTCACTGAGGCTGCCCTGGTGAATAGACTGTTTTATCTGGAAGGTGTTGCATGACCATGCTAGAATTCCCTGGAATTCATTGTTTGTCCATTACTAAAACATATAGGGGGTTTCGTGAGATCCATGGTGGTGTAGTATGAGGGGAATCTATTGTGTTGAATGAAAAATTGGAGAGACATCGCAAGACTAGGTTGACATATGTAAAGGGTGTCACATGTCTTAGATGACCTTTCAAGGGGTTTCATTATGACTGCTAGATTGTCTTGTGTAGATTTTTTTATGAGACTCAACTTACATGAATAAGTGTTTCTATTGGAGTCAGGCGATGCATTTGAAAGGTGTCACAAGTCTGGGGGGATGAACCATGAGGGTTCCCAAGATTGAAGTAGGGTTCCCAGAGGGTTTAAAAGAGTATTCCTGACTTCTCTGGAAAATTATGCATATCCCAAATGACATATGATATGGATGTCATGAGATCTGGGTGGTGTGACTTGGAGATGTCTTGGGTATTAAGATAGACCATGGGAACCATATTGGTTTCTATGATCATGTCTTCTACTTTAGTCTTCCACTTTGAATCTTGGATTTTCCTTTTTGTGACAAGTGCCTCAGTTTGGTTCAGTGTCATTTTGTTTGGGTATCATGTGATATGGAAGGCATACAATTTGACCTTCAAATGTCTCACCAGAATTACTTCACGTGGTCAGTAACTGATCACAAGAACTGCATTATGCCAAGTTCATGGATTCATAGGAGGTTCACTAGTTAATTTCATGGGGGAGAGTCCGAAGGTCATGTGATCAGATGTGTGCAGAAGACCAGGGTATGATCGCTGACATGGGTAGCCTCTAGTGTCCAGTTAACCAATAAATTCACCAATCAACTATCCATCAAACCAACCCATTTTCTATGTTGTATTATAGAATTTATAGGTGTAAGCATCCTGTATACTCACATGTTTTTGTGGGACATCTAGAAAGGGTCTAGGCTAGAGTCGATGTAGGGTCTGGCACTATGTGGTTCGGTGAGTCTCTATTATTGACCACGTTAGGGGAACTCCCTGAAATTCAGGGGTCAAGAGTCCATCCTTCATTTATCAAATTATATCCAATTATTAAAGACTTGTTCCTTAAAGGACTTACATGACTTCATGTTGACATGTCCAAGGATCTTTGTGGGATCCAAGTGCCTATCAGAGGGAACTCACAAGTCCCTTTACGGATTTTCATGGGGTCTTGAGGTCCATACCGATGGTTCACTAGGAGTATCACATATCCTATAGTGACCACAAACCCTGATCACCTCCTCCCTTTCCATATCCTTCATTTTATATGATTATGTTTGGGAGTCATGCAAGATTTCATGTATGGTACTAATGGAACTTTCTCTATTTTTAGAGATGAATCACTTGACTAATATGGGACCCATGGAGTTTCATCATTATTTTATGGAAAAAACATCATTCTATCATTAGATCACCATGGGGTTGCCTGGAAATCTGTAATTCCTTCTGTACGACAAGGCTAACAAGCCACATGGACATTACGAGGCAAGGCAATCATGACAGTCAGGTATCACAGTGTCTTTGGGATCATTCGATGTGTGTCTCACATTCCTTTCCATGATGGAATTCATTGCCCTCATCACTCCCTTTAAACTACATTTCTTTATGTGACAAGGTTTAGGTGGTATACGAGAATCTATGATTTTTACTCGATTTTCCAATTGTGTCTCATGTGATAAAAATTAATCATATGAGAGTTTGAATTATTAGGGAAAAAACCATGAATCTTTCCCAAGAGTGTCATGATGTTGTCTAGAGGTTTCCTTGTTGCATGGTTCACAAGCAGAGGGGGTTTTGTGGGATTCACTGGATAGATCGAGGGTGTCATGTGTCTTTAGGGGTGCACCATATGTCCTTCAGTGACCACACACCTCTATTGTATCCTCTTGGTTGTCTTTTTATTTCATTGTGATTAGGGATTATAGGTCTTGTGAGATTGATTAGATATCATCTAGGGATTTGTTTTCTTCCCAATGATGATTTTTCAATGATCTCAATGACCATAGGGGGTCTCGGACATGGAATATGGATTTATTTAATTATTGGTGGATTTCAGATGGTTTTATTAGGAACATTCCAATGAAAAACTTCACAGCTTTGGGGACACTCATCTTGCCTTCACTATTCAGCCACTAGTTAGAATAGGTACTTATTGAGGAAGGTTTCTTGGTACTTTTCATGGTCTAGGAACCATGATTGAAGACATCATGTGTCCTTGAGATGGTCATATGCTCACGGGGATTTTAGAGGTTTCAAAATACATAGATATTACTCTTCCTCTTTTATTTCCTTTGGAAGATAATACCCCTACTTAGATGTATCTACCCTTTTTGATTTTCTTATGCCTATTTGGAAGACATAAAAAATGGAAAAATAAAAAAAATTCAATTTTAATTACCAAATAAAACTACTCTTGGATAACTTTTTATAATGATGAAATAAATATTTGTTCTATAAAAAATAATATTTTTTAAGGATGGACATGAACTATATTAATTTCTAGGATTTTATGTTTTCTTGGATTTTTTTGGATTCTAGTAATTATTTTTTTAAATATTACAAGGTCATCTATCAAACTATCAAAACAAACCCAAATTGTTGATTGATACTGTTTGATAATAGAATGTGATGAGTTTTTCATTATGTGTATAAAAAATAACTGGTTAACAGTAGTATTATTAATTCCATCATAAAATAGGGGGATTTTTATTTATATTGATGATTCATTATTTGTACATTTGTGTTTTTTGATGAAAATGACTCATGAAAATAAAAAAACCCATTATAAAAATACCCTTTACTTAACCTTGAACATGGCGTTATATTTTTTCATTTATAATATGATGGTTTCATTTGTATGTGTAGAAATATGAAATATACATGGACCATTAATGTTTTATATAAAAATTTAATTAAATTTATTAGAACATGAAGAATCTAAAATAGTCAAAAAAAATGATCAAGATTTCACTATTCACTATCATTCTGGTAGTGATTACATTATAGAAAATTACTATAGTCAAACGTATTTTGAATACTTTACAATTAAGCATTTGGAACATGATTCAATATGGAAATTTGTAATGAAACTAAGTATAAAGGACATGTATTCACAAGCAATTTCACCTTTTACAAGGTATATGTACAATAAACATTCTATGAAATAATCATGAAGGATCTTATGGGAAGTCATGGTATGCAAAGAATGATATTATGTCATAATGAAGGATGGTTTCTCAGAATTTCTATTTATAGATATGGTGATATAAGATTTTTAATGAGGTTATAGGTAGTGATTTATTTTTAAATGATTAATGAACTATCATTAAGGGCTCCCAATATCATATTTTCTATTCATCATGAAAAAATATATACTATGATAATATGAAATATTACTAGTGTGAATGAATTAATATAGAAATTTATCATTTTACGTTGATATATTTGAGTTTAAAACTTCTAAATTTTGATCAATAATGACCATTGGGTATGTTTAAAATATTTTTAAAATAATAATATAAATTAGTGAATATATTTGTGGATTAAAAAGTATAATTATCAAATAAATATTGGGGTAATAAGGAATTTTTTATTATTAACTATATAACCATGCCTACTAATTTTCATCTTATTAATGATATTGTGTATTTTGTTCAGTTTTCATAATATTTTCTTAAAGAGATAATAAATTTTAAAAGAGTAATTATATACATTTTATATGATTGTGATCATATATTTACATCAACTGTTTTTGGAAGAGCCTTTATAAGTCATTAAACACTGAGATAAATATTAGTAAAATATTTCATACAAAATCTGATATAAAATCAATGTGAAAATTAAATATATTGAGGATGTACTATAAAAATTTTCACTAAATTAACATGGACTTTGTTATAAGTATACTTAATTAGTCAATGTTTCCATCAATAAGTGTTTTTGTTAATGTATATGGTTTACATAAATTAAATAAATATATGGAGAAAAGTGTTGGAAAAAACATTTTGAGATTATGATCGGGCGATAAAATTTTTTAGATTTCAATTTATAGAATGAATTGTTGATAATGTGATGAAGATTATATATCATACATCGGTATTAAAGAGAATGAATAAGAATTAAATGGATAATAGATTATTGATATTTCATTTCATATATGCTTACATGTTTTTAAAGAAAATATATCCCCAGTAATGTGTGATGTGTTTCAATTTTTTTTTCAAACAATTCATAGGGGTTATTAAAACATATGATATTCTAAATACTGTGGGATTATTTTTATATGAATTAGAAATACCCATGATTTTAGCATTGGTTCACATTATGTTTTATGTTTTATTTCTGCGAAAATAGGTACTTGTTGCTACTCATGTTTAAATACAAGATGTGATATAATTAAAAAGGGAAATTATAATATCTATATAGAACAATTTATAATATTATTAATAAAGAATATGTTTTTCATTAATTATTTAATTTACATAGAACATTTATAATGAAGGAACCATATGTATGAATAAGCGACATGGGTTACAAAAAAAGGCATTGTATCTAAAATATAACAACGAGTGTTTCAAGAAAAAAAACTATGATGTAAAAATATCATTATTGTTATAATAATTTGAAAATATAGTTATTTTGGCTCATGAATCAATTTTATGTTTATTCTTTATTTGTGTCAAATTAAATTATTGATATCAATTATAATTTTAAAAGTAATTTTAGTTCATTTTTATCCAAAGAGAAATAAATATACACTAACTAAATTAATTTACACATGACACTTGGATTTATTTAAATAAATAATTCCTAAAATTATCAAATTTTATTGGATAAAATCAAAATAAATATTAGAATTTTTTCTAAAAAGCGTGATTTCATGGTTACTATAAAAAATATTAAATTATCCAATACGAAACAATTATTTAATTATCTAGAAATTATTGTTTCTGAAATCAATTTTTTTTCTGAAATATATATATCTATTGTGTAGAATTAATCATTTAATATTATTATAATGATTTTCGAAACCATTTTTTTATTTTGGAATATATGTACAGTTTTTTATATCAAATGATTTATTTTCACCCATTTATAAAATATAGTATCTAAAAAAATACATCATCATTTTATTGTTTTAAAGTGACATAACTGTAATTTGGTTTCTAATAAAATAATAAATTACAATGGGAATAAATTCAATAAATTAGTGTAGGTAATTTCAAATTTATTGATAACAATTCATTTTGATTAAAATAGTTATTCATTATGATTTTTTAATTATGTTAAAGTTTTGTTTTTACCACCTATATAAATCAAATCTTGTAACATAGTTTTCATAATTGAAAATATAATATTCTTATTTGGTAGAGTATTCAATTAAATTTTTTTCCATAAAAATAATTTACGATTGCAATTGATAGTCAACATGGTGTGGGATAAAAAGAATTAAAAGGTGGGAAAACTATGGTATGAATCCAAAAACATCTCTTGAAAATTTTTACATTTTATGGTGTGAGTATATTTCAATCCTTCTTTATGGTTTATTAAAAAATAGCTCAATATATATCCATATACAATTTATAATGATGTTTTTTATATATTATTGTTTTTATATTTATCATAGGGCCTCTCTAATAACTTTTATAAGGGAACCAACTATCCTCACTTCTTCTGTATCATTGATAACACTGGATTGATCAATCTATACACTAATAACCCCAAAATCTATTACACATATTATAGATCTTATGATTTTCATATAGTTTTATTCTAAGATCCCATAGGTTTTTATCAAGGGATATTTTCCAATAAAGATGTATATGTTGAGAGAAAAGAACATTATGGATTTTATTTCATAATATTTCTTATAAAAATATTTAATAATTATATAGTAAAATGTAATAGGTAATATTACTATAATGAAAATGTATTATTTTGATGTCTCATCGATTCTATACATTCTTTCCATCCATAGAAAAATTGAAATTCTATTTGTGTGCATGTGTATACCATATCCTACAAGTAAAAAGAATTGCATTTAACATCAAACTAAAATAATGATAGTTATAAGTATATAATAAATTGATAAGTATTGTATTTATAAAATAATTTGGAAAATTATAGTTAAAAACATTTCAACATTATTTCCCTCTCATGCATTGGAAAAAAGAAATTTCACTCAAATGTATATGCATACTATAACCTCAATAAAGAAATTAATTTTACATCACCTCGTATAAAGGTAATATATAAAGATGGATTCAATGGATAATGATGATATATATATAATTATATTCATCTAATGATAAACCATTGTTTACCTTCATTATTTTCCATCCATAGAATATTGAAAACATTGAACATGTGTATGGGTGGACTATTACATCATTTAATGGATTGTTTAATTTTTCATTTTTATATTGCATGGATGTTTATAGAAGTCTATTTTAGGAATATATAGTGTTTTTTTATATGATTATGATTCTTAAATGATGATGGATATGAAAACTCATATAATTAAAAAAATTACTTATTGATTTATTACATAATGATACACATAGTATAAATATAGAAGACTATGAGGACTAGTGTCATAGAGAAACCAAGCATGTAGTACACTAACATGAAATATGGATACACAATAATTATTTAAAAACATCAAAAAATTCCCTTAAAATCCATAGATCTTATAACATTATATGGGATTACCTAGGGAAATACATAATAAAATGGAATTCTATAAGTTCTAGAAAGGGAATAACCAAATAATAAAATGATAAATTTAATACATGTTAGTCATATGTCATACCAAGTTGAAATAATTATTTAAAGAATCATGAAATATATAATTGATGCATGAAATAAGATGACAACATCATGTAAGCATCTTAATGTGGAAATAATATAAAAACGATATCATAAGTATGTGATAATGTTATCAACAATTGATTCTTATTATAATTTTCATTGTATAACAAAAAATACACCACACATTGAATTTAATGGAGAGAAAAATATCACATATATTAGAGGACTATATAATTATTGGAAAACATGTCACATTTATTTAATTTATATGCATTTTTGTTCCAAATAGTTGAAAAACATAATAATGTATTTTATCAATTTAATTCCTTTTTTATAGAGTGTGGGATACACACATGGATATTGCCAATAGTTAAAGGACAAATTAAACTAGGTTCATAGACTTGATTGGATTATGGGATGGGAATTCAATACACAATCATTTTTAATTGGAAATCTTATTATAATTTTAGTAGCATAATAGGGTTTAGAAAAGGATTCATTGAACGTTTTAATGAAAGTGAAAGTGGACTCTCATTACATTGAAATTATTATTATAGTAAAAGGGATATTATAATGCATATTCCATCATTAAGCGAGTGATACAATTGTTGTACAATGGAATTTGAGTGTAAAGGTGTTTGGGTGTCAGTGGGTGTTTATATTAAAAGTAGAGGAATTATTTTTAATTTTCTAATCGTTGGTCTCACATGTAATATAAAAATATTAAAAAATCCTTTAAAATATTTTTACCACGTTTTCTACAAAAAATACATATTTTCTGATATATTATTTGTCCAAGAACTGAAATCCTAAAAAAATTCCATTTTTGTTTTAAATGTTAGTCATGTTTATAGAAAATTTATTCTTAGAACATAAAATATTAGAAATGTTTTGGAATAATCCTTAAGAGTTTAAACATTTATAAAAAAATAGAAAAATATTAATTGCAATAAATTAAATATATATATTTGGTCATGGATTCCATTTTATGATACATTACATTACTTTTAAGCTATTATAATGTTGTAATTAATTCCATATATTTGTAATGCATATAAATTATTCTTGAAAAATCCACAGGAACAATAAATTATAAAAACCACAATTTTATAATTTCTTAAATGGTAATTTAAAAAGTAATATCTATATTATCAAAATAATTAACTTTATAATATAATTTTAACCATTAAATAAAAATATATATTTACAGGAAAATTCTAGTACTTATAATGTTAACCACTTTTTTCCTTAATTAATATTACATTGGACATCATTAAATAAAAGTAAAATTTATATTTAAATAATTATTATATAATTATAATATTTTATTAAAATATCATCTATTTCAAAATTTACTAAATTCTGCAATAGAGTGTCTTAGTTAAAAATATATATTTACCAAAAAATACAATGTACATATCTTTATTTTAAAATATCTTTTTATCAATCAAATTATATAATAATTGATATTTTAATAATGATATTGGATAAAATAATAATAATTTTCTTAAAAATAAAATATACAATTATATTTTTTTAGGGTCCAGATAGACAACCACTTATTACACTAGTGTATTCCCTAAGGGTAATGAGTTGAATAGTGTGGCCTTCTTGGATTCATTTGGTGAAAATGTGTTGGGAATGAATCTTGATAATCATAAACTTCTCACATAAACATTTTTAAAATAAATTAGTTGTTAAATTTCATATTTCCCTTGGTCATGGGAATATCATAGTTCTTCTATCTCCCATATAAACATTGATAAATGTGATTCATAGGATATGATCCTACTGGATGTGTTCATCAATCCATAAGATTAAGTAAATTAGAATTTATCATAATATTTAATATATAATAAACTTTTCAGACATTTTACAATGACTATATTATCAAATATTATGACGCATAATGGTTATTTAATTATTTCAAGATATATTTTATCAGATATCCAAAATTACCAGTGTACTACATGTGTTACTGATATCTATATTAATTAATAATGAATATATTCATTCAAAGGGAATAATAATTTTTAAATGATTAGGTCATTACATTGTTCTTAAATTAAGATATTTCACCCTCAATGTTATCATTTTAATCAACAAAAAATATGACTCTAATTTTGATTAATTACCTCTTAATGTTCATTAGTTACTTTCTCAAACTTGTTGTTTCACCACAACATATTTTCCAATTGAGTTATCTAGTTTTTAAGAACATTGTCTTATGATCTATTCTATACATCGACTAATCCTTATATGAATGATCATTATTTAAAAGTACCAAATATGGATTCATAATAGGTAAGGGGAGTGATATGCACTCCCTCAAGATATATTCATTGAAAAAATCATGTACTTGGAATAGGTTATGTGGGATGGATAATCCCTAATCCACTACAAATATGTGATAAAAGATCACAAGATGATAAATGAATCATTGAATAAGTTTTCCCTTCTCTAAAAACTTCCTTCCTTTCATCCACAAATATATATAAAGTAAGTCCTTATATCTAACCTCAAACTCTAAGAATCATTGATGATTTTCCACATATCATTTCGATTAACATTGATTGAATTTCATATTACTTTGAATGGTTTTAACCTTATCTGTAATATTGTGTATAAGATCATTTACCATAGTCATAGGCTCTAAAACATTATAAAAGCATGTTGGAGTCCATCACCAATTCCCTTATAGAACCACATAAGGTTACATTTGAATTCTAGAATAGAAACTATTGTTGTAAAAGAACTCCACTACAATATGGTGTAGATCCCAACATCAATGATATTTTATTTAATATGGTCAAAATATATCATTTAGATATTGGGTAATTCTATTAGACTTATAATCCATCTGAGGGTGATATGAAGTACTAAAACATATCTATGTATCCAATGATTTATGAAATATTTTCTAAAATCTCAATTTAAACATCAGATCTCAATCAATTTCATCGAATAGTGGAACTCCATTGATTATTACATGTTCCCTTATGTATATCATGTAGATTTGGTTGATAAGTAAATATTCAATGATAGAAATGAAATGATAAGACTTTGTTAGGTGTTCTACTACAATGTAGGTGGAATTATTTCCATCATATGTCATGGAGTGTCTTTTGAAAACACTGCAATTTTCTATTTTTTCATTTTAATAATAATAGGGGAATGGTTTAATCATACCTATATACCTATCTCATTCAGACTTGACTTATTATAATACCATGTTATAGGATAAAAATTCATAAATTTCCCTCAAAATATTATCCCTCCATATATTTTTATTCACATGTATATACATCTTATTACTTCCTAAATTAATAAATAAGGATGTGTTGATGACACCATAAATATGTTCCTTAATCAATTTTGAATTTAGTGGGACATATATCTCAGTTCCAAAATTGATGACTCAATTTACAACAATATTGACCTACATAATATTCTATACATTTTTTTGAATACTCTCATCATATCCATAGGCAACCATCATCATCTCAAGAATGTTCATTTGATAACATATATATGGAATGAACTATTAATTTCATTCAATAAATCCCTTAAAATTACTATGAATGTCCAATAATATTGTATCCCTTTTAATCATCACCAGTGATTGAGTTTCATGATCATTTATAATTAGAGTATCAATCAATTTTTTCTAATTAATAAGATGAAAATGGATAGAATAATCATAATACTTGATCAACAATAACAACCATTTTTGGACAGTATTGAAAATATTTTGTGTAAATATATAGTTCAAGATTTTATGACCTATATATATTCCAAAATTCTATCCATATTTTTATTGTTTCCAAATGTTCGATAATAATTTTACTATAGCCAATTCATGATCATGTGATGGGTAGTTTTGATCACATATCAACAATTAATGGGATGAATATGTTATTAGTTTTTCATCATTCATAATAAAAAACCCAAATATTTTTGGATGATTTGATGTATATCACATATCACTCACAACTGGTGAGTAATGTGAGTATAGGTGCAGTAAATATCCCATTACCTACCTCTTAAATGATTTCTTCACATTCAATCTTCTAGGAAATCCTCAACCACATCTAGGTTATTTTAGAATGTGGGACTAAAAATCCTGATGTGTTTCCAAAAAATTGATGATAGTTCCCATATAATACCAAAAAAATATTTTTATCTATCCAAGATGATTGTTTATGATATTATTTCATAGAAACGTTTTTAAGGTAACATATGTAATATTTTTCTGGTGATAGAATTCCCTAGGAATATTACCTTCACTATATAAAACTCACAATTAATGTAAATCAGGTCTAACATTTCCATTCTTATGGTCATTATTAAATTAATAAAATATTCCTCATTTCCCTCTATTATTTTGAAGTAGATAAGAATATAATCAATACATCTACCAAAAATTAATCAAATTAATCACTTAAAAATATATTTATTATATTCACAATGATTTCTAGATAATTTGTGAGTTAAAATGGAATCACTATGAAATCAGAGTGATGGTATGATGTACAAAATAGTTATTGTGATATCCCCCTTCTTCAAATTTTGGTGATAATACCATGGATGAATATCCACCTAAGGTAAGTATTCGAATCCATGTAACTGATTAAAAAATGTATCTATCCAACACAATGGAAAAATTTTCATTATCATGATATTGTTCATGTCATGATAATCAATGGAGAGGTTCATTGACCCCATCCTTCTTCTTGACAAAGGGGATCGATGCACCCCATGAGAAGCACATGGGCATATAAACACCTTATATAGATGTTTCAAAATACTTCCTTCAATGGGTCATAAATAACAACAATTTCCATTCCATATAGAGTTTTGCATATTGGTAATGAATTGGGTACATTATACATCAGAAATTCAACATTAATGGTTATATAAAGATAAGGAAATTCTTTTGGATGCACATGAACACATTAACTTAAAATTAAAATGGGATCAAGGATGATATGTTATTTATTCTTAATCATTTTATATGGATACACATACTCAAAATGAAATAATATCCATGGTTTAAATGATTATTCCAAAGTTTATTAATTATAAACCTTGAATGTGAATTGAACACAGGGATGTTTCATGAGACATAGGATGATTTAATTATCTTATATTTTTTTGTCATATATTTTTATGGAAAATAATCCATATCTATAATTGAATATAATTCCACTAATATAAGTTTAATATGGTTTTCTAGGAAATTAAAACCCAAATTTTGGATAAGTGATATGTTATACACTTCGAAAAAAATAACATCCCCATTTTCCATTTTCAATGATAGCTACACTTACCTATTTGGAGGCACTGTTTTAAATGTTATACTAAACTGACACGATTTGAAATAATACACTGAAATATAATCAAGGATTATATTCACTATACATGAACGAATAACATACATACATTAAAGAACATTGATTTAAGAATCCACCTCAATATTAGTGATATAATAACCTCACCCCTACTCTCTAGGCTATAGAGGTTGTGAATGATTTTTATCATCGACAACCCTTGTCATATTTCATTGGTTTAAATAGTTTACTTATTCCATATAGTTTAAATACTGGATAACATGTTGAATATTGATCAGTGTACTAAACACTTCTATCACATAATTTGGTTTCCCCTATTGGAATTAATTAGGTAGGTTTCATTACTTCATACACCTAAAGCATTTCCTTGTCCTATTCAAAAAAATTCTGAGATAATTCCTCCCACTATTTTGAGAAGTTTGATATTTGATCATTTTTTTCCATGTTATTTCACCATCACACAGACATAATTATAATCCATTCTATAATTCCTATATCTATAATCATTAGACCGTTGAAATTCACTAATATCAATTCCCTCGTTTAGGGATCAATAGATAATTTTCTCAAATATACTGATGTGTTTCATCACAATTTAATTTAGAAGACTCAGTATTAACCCCTAAAATAAGCGTTCAGTTTTATGTTAATTGGAAATAAAAAAGTGGTATATTTTCATAATTGAAGAACATTAAGCTTATATACCAGGATGGATTAATCATCCTTTTATTTGATGTCATGCAAAGTACTCTCTATTTTTCTTTGGAGATTGGAAGGAAAATATTTATTGGATAATTTTTTTCTAGTATTTAGTTCACTCTATATCTTCAATCTCTTCCTCGAATATCATATTTTTTTATCACCATCCATCATTAATTATATTATCCTTCCATTTGATTAATATCATGATTGATCCTCTCTTGATCAAAGAATTTATGGATGTATAACATATATTGAATAGATTTAATTTATTATTCTATGCATATGGGATCAAAAGAACCATTAAAATTAGGAGGCCTTTGTAGATTAATTTTCTCAATTGAAATAGGATTTTTATTTGGGTGATGTGGGGATTCCCCATCAATAATGTTTAAATTTGAAACATGTGTTGATTGGGAAATTGTTTTTATGATGATCTACACTCATTCCCCGATTGGGTTGGGAATCTCATTTGTGCCTCAATTACATTTTCCATAACATTGGTTGTTGACATGGGTTCCTCCTATTATAATAAAATATCTAAAATACAAGGACAATTTGGGATATGAATTTTAAAACTAATAAACAATATAATTGAAATTATGAACATTTATGTGATAAATTATAAATGATAAACACATGATAACTTCTGAATTCTTAGGTATCAATCTATATTATCCATGGTTTATTTCCTATCATAAAATATTAATATCATTTTTGATCATTTTTAAAATGTGTTTTAAATGTCACATGAATTCACCAAATCATATCCCCTAGGAGTGTAATACCACATGTATGGGGATGCATATTTTTTAGGAGAAATATAATGATCTATTCTATAGAAATTGTTCTCTTTTCGTTTTTATTACCCAAAATACAATTTTGATTGAGCCATACAAACTTGTACAACCCATATATGGGTTCTGTTCCATGGAATACAGTTACTCTATACTTCTCCAAAATAAATGGGGTTTTCATATGTTTAGACTTTTCCCAAAGGATTTTACTAATATTTTCTAATCTGATTAAATATTAATAAATAGACGTTACTATGATACCATATATGGCACCCCATGTATTTTATACACCATTATTAATTATTAATTACATAAATATACATATAATATAGACCCATAAAACCATGGGACGCAATTTATTTATAAAATTAAGTACATGACACATTAACATGAATATTTTTGTAAAATCACATTATTTTTAAATCAAAATCCTTCCCTAATACTCAATCGATCATCTAATGCTATGAGGGATAACCTCATGATGTGCCCTAGAAAATGATGTGATATAAATTATACTAATTTAATAGTTAAATCATAACATTATGAAACTAATAAATTTATGTCTATAGGCATATCAAGTTTACATAAAAGGGGAGAGACTCATAAATATGTTTGTCAAAGCATGATATAAACGATAACATCAAGCCAATACAGGAATGTTGAAACAACATAAAACTTGACATGATAAGCATAAGTTATGGATAAGATAAAATATGACATAACATAGTGTACTTGTGATAACATAACAGAAAAAATAAATGGTATCTCATGAGATTAAAACATTACAAAATTCATTAGAGGGATATATAATTTCATATTCACCCGTCACATTCATATAATATACATGAATTTGTGTGCCACATAGATCATGAAAAAAAGATCAAATTTCATAAATTTTAATCCCATGATTGAGGTGTATGGGAAACATACATTGAATTTTCCAATCAATGGTAGATTTTTTCATCTAGGTGAATACCATTTAGTGTAAATGGTGATGGGGATTCAATAAATAATCATTTTGAATTGCAAATTATAGGATAATTTCATCAAGATAGAAAGTATACATAATGATTCATGGAAGGGTTTAAATAGACTAAATATTTGGATCTCATTTCATGGACATCATATGTATTTTAATAAGTATGTGTAAATATACATTACAAAATAATTAATTGTTAATCAAACGGAATAGCACAGTTAATGCTCTTGAATAATTAGGACGAGAGGATACCTTACCTTGTGGGGGGTCTAAATGTAAGAGAGGGTCTTCTTACAAACATGAGTACACATTAGCGGGGAATTATAAATTTTTATAGATATTACATTCAGGATAAATCAGTATTAAATAAATATTAGTGGGAAATTTAGTGGGAATTTATAAAAAACTAGTGGGGGATACATTATTATTTTTAAACACAATTTTGGTCACTATATGCAAAAATAACAAAATCTAAAAACATTACCATGGATTATACTAATGTAAAATTCCAAAGAAGAGTGTTTTAAAATATTTAGTAAGTACATGAAATGAAATATTTTAATAAAATACACTTGGTGATGTGGAATGGAGTAATTTTGATAAAGGATAGATTTGAAAACATTAAAATATAATATTGGCATTGGAAAATTAATTAAGGGTTTATAAATACAATAAAACAAAGTCACAAACACTATATAATAATGAATAAATATATATTTGGTCATTTATTACTTTTATACTATTTATTAAATCAAATGTGTAATATCATGATGAAATATTACATATTTTATATTTATACCCAATTTAATTTTTATCCAAAAATTTGACTATCTCATAAAACTAGGAAAAATTAACCATTGGAAACTTTTTTAATGTTGGTTTTGAAAATAATATCTATATTATCAAAATAAATATCAAAATGTAATACTTTTAACTTTTAAACAAAAACCCATAATTATTGGAAAATAATAGTGTTTATAATATTAACAACTTCCTAGACCTTATGAAAATTAAATTTGACGCCAGTAAATTATATTATCATTTAATTTAAATATTGATTATATGAAATAATTTTTTTAGATTATTATTTATTTGATAAATTTTAGTATTTATAAATGAGTTTCATAATTTAAACTATATAATTCCAAAAAATACAATTTTTGATTCATCATTTAAAAACCTATTTTATATCAAATTCATTGTACATTAATAGATAATGCAATAATAGAAATCAAAAAATATATGAAATATATTATTAAAATTTTATTTTAAAAACTTTTATTACTAGGGTATAGATACAAAACCTCTTATTAGAGATGTGTAAATACTAAGGGTAAGATTTGTGATATTATGGCTTTTTCAGGTGGATTGGTGAAAAAGGGTTTGTACATTATCTCACTATGATTTAAATTCTCCCATAAATTATATCATTAATGATTCATTTTTTGAATATAATCATGGGATTTGTTATGTTCAAATCCTAGTGACATCAACTCCCCTATACATAGTGATAAATTATCATCATAGGGTATGAACCTACCAGTCTTGGCCATCAGAACTTCCATATATTAAAATTAGTCTTTATTATATCCATTAATATTTCAAAATCATATTAGTCACAATAAAATGAATATATATCAAGAATTAATATTCTTATTGGTATTTCAAATATTACATGGCATATTTTATAATTGAACAGAATTAAAAATTGTAGTGTGTAAAGTTTCTACACATATAAAACTTAATAATTAAATAATTCGTATAAAATAGAATTTAAATTCAATAAATTGAAACTTTTATGTTTCAAACGACCTCAAATGGGACTTCCATACCTAAATCAATGTAGTAACTAAATAAACATTCATAACAAATGAATGAAATATAAAAAATATAATTCAATGAAATAAAAAAATAATATGTTTTCTAGTAATTAATATAAATGAATTTACTAGGATGGTAAGGAATATTTGTAGAAAATTTAGACTGTAGGTAAGATTCCAATTATATAAAAAATCTCATCAAATGTTTTAATCTCTATCAATTCCAAATCAATGATTTGACATTTTTTCATAACTATTATTATAAATATTTTTTTAAAATTAATTTAAAATATCATCAATTTATTACCGTGGGTATGAAATACATATTTTTAATATTTTTCTCATGGGTAATTTTTTATATTTCATTATAAAAGAGTAGAATGAATTTATTTTTGATGTTTACATGATGACCTCATTTTCCATCTATCATAAAGGTCAGTCATTATCAAGAATCACATATATGTTTCCATTTTTTCAAAAAAACATATTTGACATAATTTCTAAAATTTATTAATTTATAAAATGTCTCTATATGAAAATGATAATTTTAATTACATGATATTGGAAATAATTTTTACATATCATTCAATTGTATTTTTTATGAGTTTTTTTGATGATAGAACCTTACATGCTTTATACATATTTTTGTTCTCTGACATTATATATTATGATGGGTGGGTACAATACTACCATCCAATGAATTATGAATTGTCGACTGAATCAATAGTTTAGAAGTTACTTTGATGAAGTGGATACAACTAACTTTACATAAGTTTCTTTGTTAATGTTGTAATGAGGGAAAATATAAACATAAGGTACTCATATGTTGATATTTGAATTAACCAAGTAGATTATTAAACTTGATCAGTGATAGAAGAACTAATATGATTATCATTTACATAGAAAACTTCATGATATAGTGTTTTTGTTTTTTTCTATCTTATGGAATGTTTCTTGAAACAAAATTGGAATTGAACCTAGATTAACTAGTTATATTATGATTATATAATCTAAATTTTTTTACATGTTTTGGAAAAGTATTATATATTTTTCATTTTTAACAGAGAAATAAGATTAATTTTTCATTATATCCATTATTGGGGATTGTTATTCCCATTCATCATTTTCATGTTTTTTTCCAAATGTAGTATGTATATTAAAAATGTGTTTTGATTGATTTTGGGTATTTTTTTTAAAGGAATTTATTATAAATAAAAATAGAATTATTAATCTATCAAAACGTTTGGAGTGTGAATATATACATTTCTGAGTTGTTTTAACTTTTCTATTTTTTAGTTTCCCTAATTTCTCACAACTATTAATAAAAAATATTATTAGAATTTATGAAGTGATTTAATTTATCTTAAACTCATAATTATTGTGTTTTTTATATGGTTTATTATACTTGTGGAAAAAAATTAGCCTTGTAGGAAACCAAAAAAAATATTCTAGGGGATGACAAAGATATACCTTATATGTATCACTATTTTTTAATTCATGTGATGTGTGGTTAAAAATTAATAAAAAAATAATAATATAAAATATAAATCAGTGTTGAATATTTGTTAATAATTATATTGACCTACTAAAATAGATGATTACTTCACTTTATTTTGTGATTAATATAATTTTTTCCAACACATAAGGGGTTCTTGTAGATGGAAATTAAATATTTATTATAAGATATGACCATTGGGGTGACCTAGATTTTGTTTTTGTGAAGGACCGTGTGTAAGGGTTAGAAATACAGAGGGTGTACTCTTGGATCTAGTAAACCTGATTATTATAAAAGTCCATAAATAACTAATATATAATTGTTTATATATTAAATGATTAATTGTGTTCAATTCAATCTATATTAACTGTAGATTCAGATCATGAGAACTGCTTTGGAATTCCATGGACACACTACAAATATTTAAATAATTGTAATTTTTTTAAAATACAATTGAGAGTCTCCTAATATATGGATCATTAACATCAGATTTGGTCAACATAGACATGATACCTATGTTTATATTATTATTTTTTCTTTTCAATACCATTAATAGACTCTATGACTTAAAATTTTCCTCTATAGTTTATTATGATCATACACATTCAGGAATAGTTGAAGCTATTTTGGTTAGTTCTAGGGATCACTATGGAACCTGCATATTGAATGTACTTCTTTTATTATGTTTTCCATATTTTATTATTCAATCATGTACAAAATCTACTCATATACATGATATAGCATAACTTATTTTTTTGGCATACTAGGTTATACTCACAACTTTCTCAGAATCTATTTGTACCCATGCATAATCAATGGAATAAAAAAAATAAAAGTTAAATAATCATTTCTTTATTATTCATTATTATAGAATATATAGAGAACAATATATTTGGATAGGGTTTGGGAAAATTACTATTTTATTTAACGTTTCATAGTCTTTTTTTCATTTTATATCATTATTTTTTATTATATTCTTTTGATAAATGACTACCAAACACTGCATGTACAAAACATTAATATATCATCTTTTATATTTATCATTTGGATCCTTGTATTAAATATATTTAATAATTTATTCTTATTAATTATTATAATATTATTATTAAATAATATATTGTTACACTATGATATATTTTTACAATATTCCCAACATAACCATTTAGACTCTTGATAATATTTATAATACTTTAACATACAAGGTGGAATGTTGGAGGTGTAACCACCTTAACACCAATAGGCCAAAGTTAGTGGTTATTTTATTACAATGGCTGAGATATGATAGATAACATCATTAAGGATTGATCGTTTTAGTAGTATTGAATAAATATATACATACCTGGTACCCCTATTAGATTGATAATTGAACATTAAACCCAATAAAATTAAATAAAATGCATCATTGTCGCTTATTCAAAGATTTCATATTAAAACCTCAGGTAAGTAATAAAAATGTAATTGTGTTATGAAATTCAGAGTATGGTTCAAATGGATCAATAATAGGTGAAGAAATCAATTATATACTGGTCATAATGGAAAGAAGAATAACAGAAATAGACATTCCATTAATATAATGAGAATAAAACTAAATCCATAGATTTTTTTCATAGAGAAAATCTGATGGAATTTTATGATTGAATAAAGAATTGTGAAAATTATGATTTCAGTCATCAGGTATCTAGAATAAGAAACATTATACCATTACGATGGTTTAAGTATGTGGGTAGAAATCCATATGATTCTTTATGGAAAAAACATAATGGGTTACCCAATAACTATTCTTTTCTCATGAGACCTATAGATTCATTGAAGGTATATCCCTCACCAAGACAAACCTATCACTGTAATTCCAATGAATTCTTCATATAGAGAATCAATTAATGAACAATATCACTTATAAAAATATCTATATTGGGAAGAGGATATAAATTAATCAATATTTCCCCAATTAAGACATCATTATATGAAATAAACAAATATAAAATGTTATATATAAATTATAATATCAATAATAGAATAAATATAGATATTTAATGAAATACTCATTGAATGATGATAACAAATGAGTGTGAATTATATATAAACTACACATCTAGAATAGGTGGTGAATAATGCATAAAAAGGGAATATCATAATGAAGTCCATGAAAGAATGGATTTAAATAATATACAGACATTTTTAATGGATAATAGTCCTGATCATGATAACATAATTCTATATGAAATGAGAATATATTAATGGAGTGATAATGAAAAATTATAAATGAGCGTCTTTACTGTGGTTTAAGGAAAATATTTACTATTATTTAAATTTAAAAATGGAATAATTATTTGCATAAAACTAGAAATGGAAAAAATAACATTTTCATGATAAAATGAGTGATTCTAGAGAAATATTGTTATCATATAAACAATTATGGATTATACATGAAAATGGGTATGAAATTGGGAAGTTATCTTTAATCGAGCCTGATTATTGGGATGAATTAAAAATAGGTCTACATAAAACATGAATTTTCTATCAAAGAAAGGATAATTGAGTATAGTAAATATATTTTGGAATATAATAATAGAATCAAGTATGATTAGTTAATGAGAATTAAAAATTACAATGGATTAAAGAGAGATAAAAAGAAACATGAATGGAAAATGGGTGATTGTGGAGAATACCTTAGCTTATGTATGATTTTTTTCATAACATGTACATAGTTTCCTAGATAATGAAATTAGACTCATTAATAACTTAATTCAGATCTTTTTAAACACATGTTTTATTTACTATATTTTTATTAATTTCATTTATGTCCTTTATGATGAGTTATAATTTTCAATTTTTTGGAGTGTTCATTTCCTTGGGTTTCATTACTGCTTCCATTTCATATAGGGATAGTAATTCATTTAAAATTGTATCAAAACAAGAAAAGTGATATTTTTTAGTAATAATGATATTCTAGAATATTAAATTTTCTCATATATCATTTGGTAATATGGAATGAAAAAAATTTATTAGATTAAACCATAATGATAACAGTTTATTATTTTGGCATTTTTTGATCATCATGAAGTGGATTTTTTTAATAATTTATTTTTTTGTATATATACTCATTCTAGGACATTATATTACTTGTAATAAAAATATTAGAATCTATTTTTACCATATATATTGTTTATGGCTTACCTTGAAGGATGAATTGAAAAATAAAAACACACCGTTCATGAAGGCTGTAAATAGGCACCTCAGAGACAATGTTTTCTTTTATATAATAAAAGGAGAGGGGAAGAGAAATTATGTTGGGTTTTTTATTAAAAAAATAAAATTATAGTATATAACATATACTGTAGTTATCATGTAACTTGGATATGGGTTGTTGAGTATAGAATAAGAAAATAAATTAAATTGAAAATAAATTAAAAGAAAAATAATGATGGTTTGGCCTCATGAATTCTTCTCCTTGAAAAACTCCTTTTGTAATTGTGTTTGGTTGTTTTTAATACTAAAGGCTCCTAGACGTTGTTAATATACTGGGTAGGGGGTTTGGGCAGAATTTGGACAACATTCAATGATTTTGAGGTGTGATGAGAATTGGTGGTGATGTTTGGTATTTATAGTAGAGTAGAGGGGTGTTTTATTATTATTATATTCACCTGGTTATTAATTTTTCTCAAAAATAATATTAGTTTAATCCTTATCAATAAATATATTGAAATAAAGAAGGACTATTTGAGATTATGAGATTATATCAGCCAAACATCATCCATGACTAAATAATCCAAGTATTTAGAATAACCATAAATAACTATATTTCAATATTCATAAAAAATAAACTATTCTAAAAAATCCCAAAAGACAACCCTAACCATTTTTCTACGTGCAGATGGTTTTAAAAAAATATATTTTGAGATAATATTTTTCAAATATGTGAATTTTAATTTTTAATTAAAAAAATCATTCATTTGGAAAATAACAATTTTATAGTTATAACTAATTTTATGAAACTTTGAAAAATTAATTAATATCTCATAAAACATTATTATAATCATATGAAAAAAATATATTTATTTATTATTAGAATATAAAAAAATAAATTAGATTTTAAATCATTAAATTATTTGGGAAATTATAAATAATAATTTATGTTTAAAAAAGGTACCCAAAATTAATTTATCATCATCAAAAAAATTATTTAAAAAAATATTATATAATTATAGAATATTTCTATTTATAAGATGACTAAATTTTTTTGTATACATTCATTGGAGAGGTTTCTATTCTAATAGAAACATTACTATTCATAAAGTTCATGTTATTATTCCTAATGGTCATGTTAATATGTAATAGTATATCACTATCCCTTTAAACTCCATGTTGTATGAAATAAATTTTATCGAAAGAATTGAATTTATTTTAGATGATACAGAACATAAAATCATGAGCTTCTAAATGAGGTGACATGACACCACTAAAAAGAACATTATTTATTCAAATTTCTCGAGAGAAGATCACAAATATTTACCAGATCTATTTATTTCAATCTAAGTATTTTGTAAAGATAGATCATCGATAAGGTATCAGAAAATAATGGTATCGAACCAATTCCTAGGATTAGTTAACTATAATATGAGTATAGTATACATTTTAAGGGATGGGTGACGATGTCAAACATCTCTTTAAAAGGGGGAAGAATGAAAATGGGGTGAAATAGGCTTGTTAGAACTATAAATTTGAAAAATATTATATCAACTAGGGTATTTGTATTTGTAATCTATTAAAGAGGATGAGATATGTAGATTTTTGGTAGTGTTTTATCTGTTTTGGTATATCTTTCTTGAAAAATTGTCTAGGTTTCCACCTATAACTTATGCAGATTTTACGATTAATCTTCTTTCGAGAAGTAGCACTATATCTATTTCATCTTACTGAATAGAACCAATAAATTTAATGGAATTGAATGTGTAGTTGGATGACCTAGAAATCAAACGAATCATCTAGCCTAGAACATCTTTAGGGGAATCTCTATTTTTTTGTTAAAAAGGTCAACGTAACTCTTCGGTTTTGTGTGGATTATTGTAAACAACAGAATGTTACTATAATGAATCGATATTCACATCCTCTCATTTATGACAAGTTCAATCAGTTGAGGGGAGCCCAGTTTTTCTCCAAGATTGACATGTGATTAGGATAAAATCAGTTTAATGTGCAAAAAGAGGATATTCCAAAACATGATTTCATTAATAGATATGTCCATTATTAGTATGTGGTTATTCATGATTCCATAGGGTGATAGTGGATAATTTCACAAAGTTATCCCACTTCATCCATATTCATGAATCCAATACAGAGAATGATCTTTCGAAAATCATTATACATGAGGTGGTAAAGAGGAATAGAGTTCCAGTTTGGATTGTATAATATAGAGATAGGAGGTTCACATATTGTTTTTCCTAAAAATAATTGGAACAAGCCCTTGAGACTCAAATAACGATGAGAATGGTGTATCATCCTCAGACAGATAGATAATATGAGAGGATGATACAAATGTTGGAAGATATTTTGTGTGCTTGTGTGATTGTTTTTGGTGGCTCATGGGAGAATCACTTTACATTGGTGGAGTTATCCTATAACAATAGTTATCAGTCATTTATACATATTTCTCCATTTGAAGCATTTTATAGATGTATTTTTCATTCTCCTCTCAGTCGGGTGGAAATAGGTGAGACTTTGATGGTTGGGCTGAGACTTTTCCAAGAGACAATAGGGAATATTTTGTTGAGAAGATTATGTTAATTTGGAAGAGAATAGGGAAGGCTCAGAATCTTTACAAATCATATACAAACCATTTTGGATGACAGTTGTTGTTTGAGGTAGGTAATCATTTGTTCTTTAGAATCTATCTGCTGTTCAGAAATTGTTGTTCTATAATTTACATAATGTTAACTCCAAGTTATATTAGATCTTTTGAGATACATGAGTGGTTTGGATATGTTTTCTATCGATCTTATTTTCCACCATGGTTTAGTGTGGTGCATAATGTGTTTCATGTGTCATAGTTGGAAAAGTATGAGTCGGATCGTGACCATGTGATTTTTGGGGATAATGTTGATCTATGACCGGATGTTTCTTTGATGGACTTTGCATTGTGGATTATGGAAGGAAATGAAAAGTATTTGATTTTAAAATCATCGTTCTAGTTCACGTTTAGTGGGAACACGTTCATATTCAAGTCAAGACATGGGAGCAGTAGAAGGAGATGGTCGAGCAAAGGCCCAAACACTATTAATAATGCAATGGTTATCTACATTACGGTGAAAAAAAGTTCAATTATGGGGAGAATATAGTACACTAATTTAAATGTATGTATCCCATGTTTTTGTAATTTTCCATGTTTAAGGGGATTGGGTAATGTTTGGGAGTGTTAGGGAATGTTTTTTAATGGTTTTTGGGTTTTTCTATGGCATCACAGTTCGAAAACTGTTAGGGGAAACCATGTAGAACCCCCCAGGTAACCATGCAACATGAGGTAGTAAGGATTCACACAGTTTGTGCACAGTTTGTCTAAATGTGCATGGAAACCACATTGGGCACCCTTTGGACAGTAGCAGGATCAAGGGTCGCACACTATTATTCGAAAAACACGATCTAACCATGAAATTCCATATAAATGTGTATTTTTTATGATATGATTGGTCAAGATTTTACCAAAACCCTTAATTATTCCTCCCACTCGACTCACACTAAGTATTTCCTCTCCTCAAGTGTTAGGAGGCCTCTCTTTCTCATTTTTGGATGAAAAAAAATGTGTTTTCTTGGAAGTTTGAAGGTGATTCTCCTCCAATAAGTCTCCCCTCTTGATTATTACATATTTTTCCTTATATCTACATATCCCTCTCTATCTCTCTTAGTTATCTAGATCTAAATCTATTTCACGTATATATAGGGTTTCTATTACCATAAAAGATTAGGGTTTTTCTTGTCGATTTTATCCAAAGAGATATATGGTAGTTTTTATAGAGATTTCACCCAGATTTGTGGTACGATTGGGTGTTGGTTTATTTCAATTGTATGCTATGGTAGGTTTATTCCCTCTCATCTCTATTTTTTTATAATTAGATGGATTTAATTTCAAATTAATTTTTGTTTCTTGAAAATGATGTTTTTTGTGATTTACAAGCTTGTTCGACACACATTTGGTGATGTTTCTTGGATTTAAAACAAATGTCTTATTGTTTTTAAATGTTCTTAATTGTGGATTTTATAATGGGAGTTTCAAAATCATCAACATGGAATATTTTTTTGAAATGGTTTGTGAATAATATTTTCTATAAAAATGGTATAATTTATTGAAATGATATTTTGTAGAGAGATGGGTTGAGGGAATCTTCAATAATGTGGAATTTATTTTATTGGTTATGGAATGTGTTGTAAATTATTAATTTCATGTGGTTGTGGGTTTGGTAAATTCTATTGTCTTGTTTATTGTCTCATGTGGACAAACATGGTTGGGAGTGATGGATAGTGGGAGTGAAGTACCACAACCAGTGGGTAGTGGGAGTGAAGTAAAACTAAAATAAGAGGATGAATTTGGATGTGAAGTTCCACTATCAATGGTAACACTGAGATCATGTGTGTGGTCGAGTGTGTGTGTGAAACATGGACATATGGGTCTGATTTTCATGTATTCAAAATTGATGGAATGGTTTATTATCATGTGAAAGGGCTATGACATGTTTGATTTCCTTCATTCAAATTGGGCTGATTTGGGTGAATTTATTGGTTTTTTTTGTTTCATTTTTAATTGTTGACATGTTTAATGTTTTATATAAAATATTTTACATAAAGGTGATATCGGTTCTATCCTCGTGGCATGTGTAGGGATTTCATTTAGGTAAAACCTATAGATTATTTTTACTCACCCCATACATAGGAACTTTGGTGATTTTGCAGATGTCATATTTTGAGACACATGTAATGGAAGGGCATCTTATATACCTAGTGGTTCATAGAGATTTTTGGGCGTTTCAATGATTTTAGATCCTGAAGCTTGTTTGGATCTACGGAGTAATGTCATTTTATCTATGTTTCTTTTATCAATCTTCCCCTTAGTACTCTGATTATAGAATATTGTGGTTGAGTTTTATTAGTATTTTGGAATTGTTATGAAATTGGTTGGGTTTTAGGGTTCTGTCTTGGTAATGTGATGTATTGGATTAGATTGTAGACATAAAATTTGTAGTTGTGATTGGTTATTTATTGATTGTTGGGTTGAGTTATCTCTAAGGGAAAATATTTCCATAATTGTTCTTGAATCCCTCAACATTTATTTTCATAATTTGGCACCCGTGGAACGCCGCTTAAGGATGAGTAGCACACCCTCCTCAACTCAATCCATTAAGGAGGTGCATGAAGTTACATTACATGTATACTTAGTAGTATCCTCGCTAGAATTTATTATCAAAATATTTAATGAAGAAATCAAAATCTATGTGAGGAATAAAATGGAACAAACTCATTTAATAAATTGATAATTAAAATTTAGTAATATTAACTATGGTCCTGACAAAAACTATAAAACATCAATAATTATACTATATAAAATGAATATATATAAAATAAGTCATCACACTATGAATGATCAACTATTTTGTCTCTATTATTTCCCAATGACAGACATCCATGGTTCATCCATTCCAAATGTAAATGATCCTTGATGTGATTCAAGCTTCATCCCTGCCATCTTAAGTCCCACATAGGGACCAAAATATCTTACTAACATCTTTAGACATATCTTTATCATCATATCCATTATAGTTGTAAAGAGAAAATTCCTAGAAGACACTTTATCATTTGTATTATGTTATATTCCTTAATCCATTATAAACAATAAATATCATACCTATAACAATATTTATTATACGATATCTAGAATATAGATATAATAAATTTTCGCACACTAATATTAAATGTGTCATATACTTATGAATTTTATCCTCGTTAATACCATCACATAATGATATAGCCAAAGGGAGGGTGGGGAGAGGGGAAGTAAGTCATCTATCCCCTCATTAACTTTTAAATTATAAGAAACAACCATCGTAATCATTTTTTGGTATCATTCCCTACAGAGGTGGGTCAGGTATCATATGAAATCAAAAAAATATAATGCACAAAAAACCTGATCTGAATAAATTTTTTCTAAAACCATATACTGCAATAAAAATAGTGAAACAACAACATTAAATACTAAGGAATAGGTAATTAATAATAATAAAATCCACAAAATCATAATTAATAAATTCATCATTTATTAAATCACATGAACATTATAATATTATTATGAAAAGTCTAGATGGAATTGTTAACTCTCTTAATCTCAAGGTCATGCTTTTCATCAATATTAAATCTAATTTAAGCATTTAATAAGAGTTATCTAGTTTAATATATTGTATTTCTTTATTATATATTTAAAACCCATGCTCCTTAGAGTATCTTTTGAACCAATATATGGTTTCCATTAGTTTTATTTTAATCATTAAAAATGTATACCATCCATAAAAATACATCTATAATGTAATAAATTCATTCATTCATAAACCAAATATTAAACATATAATATTATAATTATTCTATGTTAAAATATTGGAATTGAATCTTCTATACAAAGAGTTTGACCATGTTATGTAGTAGAAATAAAATAATAGTAAAATAATTCACGATGATTTCTATAAAGAAATAAAAAATAAAAAATAAAAGATCAATAATCCCTTTGAACATATCCCAACTGCCAATTTTTATAGAACCATATCCCAAAACATAAAACTCTCCCCCCATTATTGACATAAAAATAGCTACAAAATGTCCTCCCAACAAATTCCTTATATATTGTTCATTATAATAAAAACATTATCCATATGTTATGTATCTCCAATATCCTATCACATCAATCATCACAAAAATATATTAACATGAGTTTATCAAATAAATCACTACAATACATTATCTTCCTACGTAAACATATATTTTAACAAAAGGTTTTCCTACATAAAACCCTAATTGGGAAGAACATTCCATAAAACAATGTTATATAATCATTACTCAACAAGAACAGACTCATTCAACCATAATGTATTTACAATTACCAAAATATATATAACACTAATGTGGAATTAACATGTTCCTTTTACATAAGCTATAGAAAATGAACCGCATCTAAATTATCATTAAAAGACAACATTGAAAAAAAATCATGTTTCATTACAAAAAAAATACATAAATATTAGGATTAACGTATTCTATATTACAATCAACTTTATTTATCTAAATCATTATAATAATTTAGGTTTTATATTTTTTTATCATATATCTAGAAAAACAACCACTCTAATCCAAATAATACCACTATATAATGATATCATTATATCATTGTAAAATAAAGGAATAAAAAATCATAAAACAAAAGCCCATAATACTAAAAAAATATTATTTCCTACAATAGATTCCCATGTTTTTATCTTTATTAGTTTAATTCCATCATTTACAAAAGGATTAAACCCTAAAAATATCATTCATTCATATAAAATCATATGAAAGGAATCAAATCTCATATATCATCCTAAATATATCAACATTCTCTAATAATGTAATAAATTCAATGTTCCAAATTCTGAATGAGTAACTATAGATCTAGCCCAGCTAGATCAATATATTAATCATTGAATTAAATGGAAATAAAATTACTTTTAAAACACATCCACATCAATACAAAATAATAATGGAACAAAATTTCTCTAATGGGTAAGGAAATACTACACATGAATCCACAATGAAATATCTAAGTATTTGTAATGAAATTCACACAAGTAACATAAAAATATTTATATAACAAATTTTGAGAAATAAAACATTATTATTGAACATCATGTTCCAGAAATATATATTTGGAATCAACCATACATTTTTTATCATATTTGGTGAATCGTCTCATAAGTAGAATGATCTCCATGTTGATCATGATTTTCCATGGATTTAAAATTAATATAAAATTTTAATCAATTTTTTTATTTGAATTATCACATAGTACAACTTTAAATCCCACAAGGAAATGAATCAAATATCAATTAATGAATCAAATTTCACGTTTTGAATAGTATCATTGAAGACTTAAATTACTATTAGTACAAGGCCTAAATATTTAGAACACCTGATCCAACATTTAATTCTAAATTGGATGACCAATGAAATAAATAAACCATATAAAAGATACCTCTTAAAATTATTTCATCATCATGAATATGAAATAAATATTTAAAGGGAAGTGTGATTTGAAAATCAAACACAAGGTAGAACTCTCATGAACCATACGATAATAATAATACAGGAATCACATCTACAAAAAGTGTTAAAAATGTCCATAATAGAAAATGTGCTCTATACACACTATTGGGATATATAAAACTCTATGGAAATGAAAAAATATGAAAAAAAAACAATAAAGAGGAGCAGTCTCAAAATACATAATGAGGTTTATAGAGCATCCCAATCTGGAAAAAACATTGAATCAATGAATGAAATATCAAGGATATGAAAATAATGATACTAAGAGGGTATCTTCAAATCCAGCTCCATGGAGCTCTCTTATAAGCCAATACAACACCATAAAACCTAAACCAATGGGATAAGGCACCCATCCAATAGCTACACCCAATGGTCCTCAAAATAAATAGGATGTTCAATGAATGTTACACCATATATACTATCAACTTCAACTAAATATATTATTTCATAGTCTTTAGGAACACAAAATTAATTATGCATTATGATAAAATAATTCATGAATCCAATTTATGTAAATTTGTAGCTATTACTAATAATATCCACCTCCATCTTAATCTATCACCTTAAATGTTTAGACAAACATTGGTAAAATCATTCTCATATGACCATAACTCATATGCCGATGACATGGAGGAAACATTAAGAATGAATTCTATCCAATGTTAAACGAAAAATTCCTCCAATATTGAACACCACAATAAATATGATGATCATGTTATGCCTATATTCTCTCATGTATCACATATACATTATCTATCGTACTCAAAAAATGTATGGTCCAAGAACAACTTACCATTTGACATTGGTCCTTAATAAGATAAATAAGTAAGGTATTCCTTATAGTTCTCCAAATGGATCTATACAAATAGTGGAGGAAAAATAGTTAGTTTGATAGAACTATGGAAATGAATTCTTCCACAGCAACATGAAAACAAACTATTCAATACATGTTTTCAACATGTTAACTAGAGTCTAGATTTTCCACTATAGCAGACCATACATATGCAGATGGGAAGAGGTGGTAAATCATAAATATAATAAAAAATCATGTTGCAGACCTCTCTATATTATTGAGGAAAACATTGTATTAAATTCAAATATGATCAATTTTAGAAACCTATAATGAGTCACTACCACCTCCAGGTACTACCTCAATAACAATTCCACTGAAATCCACTCCTTAATAACTAAAAATAGATGTGAACTCATTAAGATGATGATGATTCCACACATAAAATAACGTAAAATATATGAAATGTATAAAGTGGTTATGATTCGAATAACCATTTCTGGAAACCTTTTGTAGGGACACTACTCGACAAAACAAAACCACCATGAATGTGGTGCACTATATTAAACCTCTAGAAACAAAATACTGAGAGGAAAAATCTAAAACTCATCTCTTCCATCCAGAAAACCAAATATGATTCATAAAATAGTAATACATATTTTCCACACCACGATACACTACTATGGGAGAACTGTAGAAGTCAGTGAGAGAAAACTCAAGCATCACAAAAGGAATAACACAAATCCTCTTAAAAACACTCAGTCCCATTTAATCCTCATACCAACCAACAAGAGCATTATAATCGACATCCTATTGCCACCAAATCATTGCATCAGGATCCCAAAAAATGTACTACTAAACTTACCAAAACAAATATTAATTCACTTTCTATCCCTATAAAATACATATTCAACAAAATTATGCAATATGAAAAATCAAATGTTAGCTACATCAATATATTTCCCAAACCAGGATATGAAGCATTACAACAAATCATGAACATGAAACCTTCCTTTGGTAAACAAGGAACCAATGGGATTTAAATAATTTATATATAATACTCAATAAAAACCATAAAATTTTCTATCAATAGGAATATTAGATACTTTTAGGTAAAATTTTCATTGGAGTAACATTTTGGAAGTATTTGGGTAGGAACATCCTATAATATCTATAATGACCAAGGGAGCATCAAAACACTATATGTTTTTGGGGTGGGATGGGGATAAAAAAACATCCTAATAAACCATCAATGGATAAACACATATCACATAACTAGATAAGACATGAACCGTTAAATGTTACCAATAAACAAAAAACTCAAATAATGATAGCTTACCAAAAAAATGTTGAAACCAAATAACACCAAACAAAGCCTACAAATGTTATTCATTCTCATCCATTTAAATAGATAACAATAGGTTCTCCTAAATAAATTATACCTTGAATTGGCCAAGAAAATCATGAATCATATCATTTATCAACATCATGAAAACATATAGATAATTCATTAGACTGAATGACATCACAATAGAATCATAATGCTCATAATAACATCTGAATGATTTC
Source organism: Viscum album (assembly GCA_963277665.1). NCBI lineage: Eukaryota > Viridiplantae > Streptophyta > Magnoliopsida > Santalales > Viscaceae > Viscum > Viscum album. The sequence goes on along the minus strand of OY728165.1, from coordinate 1,705,119,595 downwards.
TTTATGATATCCACATCCTTTACTGGAATATGATAAAACACAAACCATATATCAGTCTTTAAAAAAACTTTCCCCTTTTATTAATAGAATATTTGATCAATATATATAATAATTAAGACAATATTCAGTATAAAGTTTCTTAAATGGTGATAATAAACACATAAACATACACTATAATCACCATTCATTGAAAATAGGTCCAGATATCCCTATGAAAACAAACTAGGTTAAATAAATCCTTTCCAAAAGATATCATTGAACTAAATCCATAACTACTAGAATATAGAATTTCACCTCAATGATTGATACATCAATATCATAGAATAACCTTTATATAACTCCATAATAAAATTTATCTCTCATTGAGAGGTTAATGTCACAAACATTTTACAGAAGACATCAAGGTACTCTTCAAAATCCTATAAACCACTAGTTGATAAATATTCACATGAGAAATAAAAAATCATCTAATAATTATTATAGAGTCTTAATACCCTTATGGAACATATGAGGGTCTCACTCACCATGGACACATCTTGGAATCCTTTATCATCATAGAATTTTTTATAACTTCTTATTGAATCTAAGATATCCCACACTATGTATTTCCAATATATTATGTAGTTGATTCCATATGGATATATCTATAATCTAATAAACTCTCTAAAAAAGAGATTATACCATAGAAGCATCTCAAAATCCTTTTATGGGAAAAAAAGTATTACTCACCCTCAAACATGAATAATCAACAATATTGTCACTATTAGACTCTACACCACACAACATAAATCACAAAATATGATTTCTGAATTAAAGGACTATGTCGATGCAGAATCAACAAGCACCAAACCCCATGTAAAAAAGTGGTACATAAAACATCCTCCAACCATAGATTTCCAAATTATAGAAATAGTAAAACATGAATTAGAGCATGTATTAATCCAAGGACATTGGACTTGATTGATACAAAATCCAAAGTAAACCCTATAATATTCTATCTAAGGAAGAGGGATATCACATGGTTATCATGTACCTATCACAACCCCAGTAAACTACTCAAAATATAGAATTATCGTTTTCTACTTTGGATGTCACTAATCTAATAGCTCAAACAAAAATATATTATTATCCAAATTTGGGATACTAAATATAGTAATATAATATTTATTATGCTTTATGTGACCTTAATGAGAACAATAATGTCCAGATTTAGTAGAAGGGCTTTTAGAACTTATATATTTGATTAAATTGGTCTAAGAGGAATGAAACCTTCCTTATGTGAATTTAACCTTATTATTACTTTCTAGAAACCATCAATACCATGTCTTAACTCTACTCTCTGATGAGACCTACGAATGTATATCCTTTGAAAATCTAGTTCTAGACTTTGTCCTTTAAATGACCACATTATTATCTAGTAACAAATTATATGAGATAAATAGTTATTGAGATTCATATATCATTATATTCTTATGAAAATTATCTATGAAAATCATCAACCTTGGACTCCATATCATGAAAAATGTCTAATGAATGTCTCCATAAGATTTTGTTGTTGATAATGGTCTAAAAAAAATCTAAACTCTCCAATATAAGGGTAAGTATCTCTTACATGGAATCCCTGATGATAGTAAAAAAATGTGTCATTGATTATTAATTATGTTCCATAGAGAAACAAACTCCTCGTATTCCTAATGGAAAAAAATACAGCACTATTGTTACATCTCATGAAACAAAATCAATGACAAAGAACATTAGTGCTCCCATTAATGGAGAATCTAAATTAAGTCTATATCCACCTCACTCAACGAATCTAATATCTCTGAATCTAAAATAAAGCCTTCATACCTATACATAACTTGGAATTGAAACACTATTTCATTCTTCTATTAAGTATCATCCTCATTGACCTCTTCTCTATGATCATAAATTGTAACAACCATTTAATTTTTCTTATTCATGATCATAATCGGTAGGTAGACATGGGTCCATATTTATACAAGAACAAAGATATGTAATCATATAAGAAAATAAATTTAACATTTTATGATTAATTAATTAATCAATTAATACATTTGAACATATTTCAAGATTCCAATTGAAATTAAATTATTGGAATTGATAAATCATGATGCATTATACTCCGCTTGATCTCTATCCCCACTACATACAACAAGTATACTAACAAGTAGAAAACATGAATGTTCAACCATATGATAATAGGTGAAACAAAATTCACATATCTTATATGGTCTCCCATGTTTATAGTTTTTTCTATTAACAAATCATAATGTTTCACTACCAACCCATGAATCCGCGCCAGTTCTTAAAATCAAACTATATCATTTCCCTCAACCATTAACCTCTATTACAACACATTCACAATAACCTCCCAAAAAGGTGAGACACTATGTTTGATAATGAATTTTGAGATATAATTATTTTTAAAGCCCACCTTCAAATTTAAAAGTTTGGTTTCCTTCCTACGATAATATAGCAGTCAAACACATTGGAGGAAATTACCCCAATAGTTTTAAGGAATAAGAGATAAGAAATATTAATTTCCAACCTTCATAATAAATAAATAAATGAAGACATCCCAATACATATAAAGTATAAAAAAATTAAATGTAAATAAAAATATAATTGCATGTACCAAATGTAAGGAAACATAGTGACTGTGAACTATAGTAACTATACGAAAACCCTTTAGTAAATCCTCATTGTTACTAATTCCCAACATGATCTACAAAAGGTTTTCGATTCCATGATTTATATATATGTACACACAATAAAATTTATACTCTATAGAATCCCCACGAAGCCTATAAAACAAAAATTAAATGAAGAATACTAAATCCTAGTTAAAAAACAAATAAAAATTCTTCATTTTTGTTTTAGGTGCACAATGGACCATTCAAGACCATTTGGAACATTATTTTTCTAGAAACATATTGAGGTTTATCCTTATAAATCGAAAAAAATTATTAAATGAATCCTCAAACATAAGATCATTTATTATATAGTTTATAATTAATATAGGTAATTAAATAATTGAATTGAATTTTATTCGTTTTTTATCAAATAATCGGTAAACCACTCTTAGAATATCCACATTATACAAAAGGGATCAATTTTAGATTCGATTTTATACTAATCGACTAATGATATTGGAACCATCACCCATTACCATGAAATTATCTTGGTGCCAGTATAGAATAATCAATATCTTGTGACGATGAATGTTGATCGAAACAAAATTCATTAAGGGATATGTGTGTCACTCTCGGAGAAGTGGATAATTACACAATTTTCAACAATGAATTATAGGTTGGGAGAACTATAGGAATTGATAAGATTCAATCTATAACTCATTACACATAATGAAAGACTATGGCTCTTAGTGATTTAAAAAAATATTATAAAAAGTGTATATTGTTCTTGGTTTAGAAAATAAATAATTTTTCAATGAACATTTTTATTTTTATATTTTCAAATGAACCACAAGTCAAAAGAATTAAAATAATATTTTTATTTACATGACATATGATAAACTAATAGATAATTGTTTTTATTAATGTAAAGAATCAATATATTAAAATTTATTTAAATAATATCTAACATGATTTGTTTTCTAGACTACTGAACTAAGAACACAAATCCTTCTCAATATTTATTATTCCGTTATCAATTACTACTTATTTATTTTATTTAAATATGTGTGAATTATTATACAATATATATATATAAAATCACAAAAACTAGTGAATAAATATTTATTAAATATGCATGTAACTATATAAATAAATTGTATGGTATTGTTCCAAAAAACAAAATAAATAAATATATTATTTTGACAGAATTTATAAAATAATTTCCAAGTGAATAAATATTTTTTAAATATTAAAATATAATATATATTCTAAAAGATAACTCATGACTACATATTTAAATCAAATCAATAAGAAGAATTATTAAATAACATAAAAAAATTCATCAAACATGTTAACATCATATTTAATTTAGCCGATGTTATGAATACTCATAGTGTAAGAACCATTAGTAACATTATCAATGGAATTTTTCTACACAATTTATATTCCATGGTTAGTGACTAGAATCATTACATGTCCATGTTTGATAATGTTTTTAATATCTTAAATTCATGTTACCTCATATGAATGTAAACCATATATTGTAATTATTTTTCATTATATCGTTAATCTAGAATGTTGAATTCTTCAGTCAATGACCTATGTAATCGATGTCTATTTCTTTGATATTCACTAAACTAATTTTTTGTCCACACATCCATGCCTGTAGACATAATCAAGTAGTTAAATTCCAATCCAATGACTTGATATATACACATATATTAAAAAAAATGATATAAATCATTTGTCAATTTATTCTTTAACACAATAACACTATGGATTTACCCAATGCTTCATACATTGGTAAAACCATATTTCATCAATATATTCATCAATACATCAATGTATCTAAATTATGAAATATTTTTATAATAATAATTGTGTCAAATTGTTATTAAACATTTCTAATAAAAGGAATATTAAATGAAACATATAGAAATGTATTTTATATTTTCTGGTCCTTTTCTAATAACCACAAATACTGCTGATTACCAATAGGGTACACCTTGATAAATTGACTCAATGTATTATGATTCTACACCTCTAATATCATGTATTATTTATATCCCATTAAATCATATCATTCTTCTATATAAGAAATATTTAATATCATTATCATAGAACTACAATGTTCAAATAAAAATTGGAACTAAAATGACCAATTTGTGCCATATTAAATCATATTTCATTATCACATAATACATCACAGAGAGAACCAAAAAGTATTTTCTAGTAGATACTATAAATATTAAATTATTTTTATTATATTATTTATATTGTAATTATATATCGCTTTTATTAAAAAAATACCAAAATGTATTCTATATAAATTAGAGGCATCTATTAATAACCACCATCACTCTAGATGTCACACGATATTCATGCTGCTGCTAAGAGACAATAGTAGTAATGGGGTTTGTCATGTTCTCTTACATGTAATGAATTCTGCTAAAAACATCAATCTATTGAGATTAAATCCCACAACAGTTTATATTTATATCATATGTGTTTCATTCATTGATGTGAACATTTCTCCTTTATGAGAGCCACATATATATTGTTATCAACATATAATGTGATATTATATATAATTCTAAGAACCAAATCACTTTTTTATAATCATATGGTTAAAAACAGCTTATTAGGGTACACAAGTATATTTTATATAGTAAAAATACACTATAGAATCACTTATAAATAGATATGATGAACTAATCTAGATCATAACTCTTCCATTGATACAGGTGTTATATCCTTAACACAAATTCTTCTTATTCTGTTCTCTCTAGAATCAATCATTAGAAAATTCTTTGAATACTAGTTCCTCATCTTATTCATATAAGATACTCTTGGATAGACTTAATAGTAGGTCAATCTTGGTCACCAGGAAATACTTGATATCTTACTATATTTCACTATTATTTTGAATCGACATGTTCTTTATGCAACATGACATACATGATAGATCATATTAATGATGTATATGAGATCCTAAATATTCTCTCCCTCCATATTTTTTATGAGGACAGATTTTCGTGGAATGATATAAACAATTTAACACTAGATCCAATCGACTATTCGATTATCCCAAATTAAATATTTTTAGTAGCTAGTCTATGTATGTAAATTTACATAGTAAAATAAAATTTTGTGATCTATCACTAATGTACTTGAAACTAGGGATATATGATTCATCTCTATATTCATCATTGAAAATCCCTTTTATAACTAGTCCTTAGTTGACTGGTAAAATTGTATTTAATTCATAATTACTTATATACTATTAACATATACTCTAATTAATATGACCACACTCCCATTAAATTAATTGTAATAAAATTGCTCACATTCAATCATTATGAAACTAAATCCATGTATGGAATCATGATATATAATTTTTCATCACCAAGATTAACGACTTAACATATAAAAATATATCTATATCTTTCTTGTGTTTTTTGGAATTTTGTGGATCCAAAAACCTGTCAGGTCATGTCATATAGATTTCCTCTTAAAGTACTACTATAAATAATTAATTTATTAAACCCCTCTAAAAAATATCATATTAATATAAAAAAACAATGGAATGTTGATTTCTTATGGATTTAAAAATGGAATGTAGTGAAAATTGTTTATCGTAGTAAATTCCTTCATGTCTTTTAAAACTGTCACCTTAAAGACTTTAAATCAATGTCCACACATTAACTTCAATTCCAAGTATTCTTTATAATACACATATACATCCAAAAATATTAACATCAACTAGAAAATTGAACATAACCCATAAATACTTACAATATATGGAATTCATCTCAAAATTTATCGATTCTTTGTATTTTTTAGATTCTAATATAACTAATTCCCCCTTAGAGAAAAGTTTATAATTATTTCCAACCAATAAGAGGTATTTATCATAGGTTAAAAGAGTCGGATTTAATCATGGTATCAACCATATTTAATGACCCCACACAACCCTTATATTTGGGGAAAAAATTCAACAGGTTTTATGGAAGTTGTTCATTTATTAATTATTGTGTATCTTCAACATCAAAGACATCAAATTCAGTATTTATCCCATTATCCATATTGAGTATGTGATCCCTCTCAATAAATATTTCATGAAATAAAATAGGTTCACTCTTGAATAAGGTCCTATAGAGATAGTATCCCCTAGTTTCCAAAGGATACCCTATAAATATTCACATTATGTATCGTGATTGGATTTGGTATTGATATATGTCCTCACTAATATTCTCTAAACCACATGTATGAATATGAGAAACCATGTAATTCAATCTATACAATAACTCATTTAATATATCATCTACCACCTTAGTCTGTACATGATATATAATATGAACTACAGAATGTAATGAACATCCCAAAAAGGATAATGAATGTATTTTATAGCACATCATCAACCTTACCATGTCAAGAAAGGTAGGGTTACTCAATTCACATACTCAATTCCACTATAGTGTGTAATGAATCATGAGTTGGGATAGGATCACGCACCATCATAGATTTTTTATGACTTCCTGGTTATGATATTCACCACTACGATCTATTTTATGATTACTTCTCGTCTTAAAATGATCATTATATACATCATTTATTATTTTATTTAATTTATCATAATATTAAAACATATATCTCATTAATTATTCATATCTAAACTTAATAAAGTCTAATTAAAATTATTGAATAATATTTCACAATTCTATATTCTACTAGAAGTGGTGGTAATACGTAAATATCTCAAAATTCAAAAATATCAGGAGCTCTTTAACTTTTTCAACCAAATGATGGCTAAGTAATTTTTCTTTTTAAATATGTAGGATATCATTCAATTGTTTTTTATAAAAATATCATATATAGCCAAAATGAAAGTGATTCATCACATGATTCAAGCTTATAAGGCCATGGAGGTAATTCTATAACAAGGTTTGAAATGTGTCATATGAACATGATTTATTATATATTTCTAATACATGGTTTTCAAAATGTATTATATAATGAACGATATCTTAATCTTCCCTATAATAAGTTATTATGTCTCTAAAACAGAAATAAAATTTATTTATGATCATGAAAATAAATCTATATATATATATATGAATGATAAAGCAATTATTTTTTTAAGAAATATTTGGTACATAATAAAAATATTTTAAATCCAAACCCATCCTAGTTGGAAATGGAGTGTGGTTATACTTGATCGTTAAAGGAGACATCCCCACAAAATACAATTCCAAAAAATGTGGCCCTCCTCAATAATTCATTATAAATGTACAAGGTTCTAAAAGTTTAATACGGATGTAAGTATGATATGTTATATAAAATAATGAGTTTTTAAATTTTGAATCATTTCGTGTAATAAAAAATGAGGCTAAATCTTTCCCTTTAACTATTTACCTAGGTTCAGTTCTTCATCTATTGGCCTTTAATTCCAAATTTAAAAAAAATTCCCATATTTATTTTATTTTTTAAGATCTTTCTTTTATTATAATGACGATGATCATGTGACTTATATATTTTTTGAGTCTTGGTCCCATTTTCCTTTATCTTACATTTCATGATCACAATAAGAATCACATGCTTTTCACATCTCATGAATTTTTCAAAATGGTGAATAAGAGTAAGGATATCAGAATGGGTTTCCAAAATATTGATCTTATAAAAATTAAGAATAAAACCATGGAAACACATATTTTGTGAACATAAAATGAGATCTTAATCAAGATAATGAAGGATTATAAATCTAAATTTCTCTATGAGATCAAGGTACAAAATCATGACGGATGCTTGAGAAAAAAGATAGTTCCAAATAGCTATGACTAAATTATAGTAGTGCATTAGAGATATTATCTATTTTTTCAACCATATTAATAACAGTGATCATGATGGAAATATACGATTCTATGTGAATCATATCATTTTTATATTAAAATCATACTATATATAAGATATAACATCAAATATCGGACATCTATTAAATCATAAAAATGTTCTCATGTGGGGAGATAGTTCTTCCTTACTACCGTAATTAATAAAAACCTTTGGAATAGTTTTTCCCACCACATATAATTTACATTAATGGGATAATATATTATGTAGACATATATAAAATTAATAGAAATTTATTAATTCATAGTGTTACTTTTCAATTGAATGGATCTTAGTAATTGATTTTATTTTAGTTTCTATTTCAATTATAAAATATAAAAAACAATTATTTATTTTATTTATATTATCATTTAGAAAAAACAATTATTTTAATTTATTAAACTCTCATTATGCCATAAAAACATAATATCTTCCATAAATAGTTTCATAAAATCATGTAAAAACGATATACTAGTAGGAAGGATATATATATCTCATATAATAAACAAGACCCCATCCTAAAACTCTACAAGAAGGTATTTATGTAAGTGAAACTTGAAAAAAACATTAATCCATAGCTCTTTAACTCTATGAGTGGATCCCCATATCCGAAAATATGAGATTAGGATTTCATTAAAATTATTTCATACTAGTTTCAATATGTATCATGACAGTGATGAACACCTAGTCTAAGAGAGGTTACGTCATTCAAAAACTCAAGATAGATATTAATCAATAATTGAAGCAACCACATAGATTTTTGTCCTGGATATTTTACTATGCTTTGATTTATACCCATGTAGTGTAAGGGTATAAATAAATAATATTTTATAATATTGAGATATATTTATGTTTAAAATGAACATTTTAACTTATTTCAAACCTTTAAAAATTATATTAATTTTAATAATTCCACTAAGAATATATATTTAAAAGTTTCATATAATATAATATTTATTTGATGTCATATATGCATGTTTTTTATTTAGTATATCTACTTATTCAAAAATAAATACATTTTTTACTATTTAATAGAAAATAAAATAAACTAAAAAATGTATAATGATCATGAGATTATTTGTTAGTTTATTTATCAAAAAGATTATAATCCAACACCTGTCATAGGGGATTTAAATCCATGTATCGAGCATAGTTTAAGTTGCAATATTCCACCAATGATACTATATACCACTTGGATTGGTTTATACTAAAATCTATACACAGACCCCCCAAACCACCAATGTGATCAATCCATTAGACAACTTATCTCAAGAATAGGTAATTAGAACTAATTATTGGTTTATAGCGATTTACATGAAATAAACCCCACACAAGAATTCTTATATAAAATGAGATAATTGAAATTGATCTCATAACATTATTTAATTTAATAAATTATTACAAAAACAATGATATATTAAATGAAATAAACACCACACACACAAATAATGTTCTTAAGAGAAGGATATCATTTTACATGAAAAGAATTTGACTAAAATAAACTATCCAACATTCAGTAAAATTATTTATTTATTTTTTAGGATAAATGCACTCAAAATATTTCCAATAATTAATTTTCCCCATTTATATTAATTGTCGGTTAATGTATCATGGAGATACCCTTGAATGATGAAATATTTGATAAAATTTATTTACCTGTAATTATATAAAATTCAATTTAAATAATTTATAAAATATAAATTCTAAAAAGATCATTAGAGTGTCAATGTATGTAATGTGAATAGTGTAATTGGGTTTTCAATGTATAAAAAATTTATCCATTATATAATTTATGTAATTTTTTACTAGGAGACTACTAATTAGGTGCTAAAAATCTTCATTTAACATTAATTTTTTATTGGGTATAAAGGATAAATCACTAGATTCATAGTGTGTCTCAACCGGAATCACATGGTTTAAGATAATATGATGAATTTCATGGTTTATCCTTTCCATGTTCCCACATAACCAACTAGTTAACCATTATGTTCTTCAAACATTATGATTACTGAGTCACCCAACTTCTATAATATCTAAATTTTATATTTCTCATTAATTATTTAGGTTTTTATTCTCACAAAAAGTTATACCACGTATTTCAAAACATTACTAGTTTGAAATTTTTAATTATACAATGTAGGAAAAATAGCATATACACTATGTACATGTCATGTGGTATGACAGACAATGTTCCAATATAGCTTTGTCAAAATGTGTTGTGCCTTGACCTTGACCCAAGTATCCCAAAGATGTCGTCTTACAGTATTACAATGTCATAGATACAATAAATCAAATCCTAAAGGCTCAATCTATGTTGTTCTATTCAAAAAATAGATACCTACATTATTCTTATATTACAATGGAAAACGAACATAAATAATAATACAACACAAATGAAAAATAACTTCATCCTTGAAAAATAATTTCATGATTTCTTATTTATATCCTGTGGAATGGGAAAGAATATGCATGATCCAAATTTCCCAAAAGGGTTTAGTACAACAAAACTATCATGAGTCAAAAAATAGAATAAGAATAGAAAAGTAAATAAATGAACGTAAATTTCATTTAAAAAACATATATATCATGGTAATATAGGGAATAATAAATAAATATTAAGTGAAATGAATCTATATAAAATTTTATATAGAAAATATTAAAGATAAAAATAATTAAAAAATATTCAATTAAGTAAATACATAATTATTAGAATCCATATTTCTATGGAAAATTATACCATTAAAATCATGATCTATCTTCAATATATATTAATGTTAATAGTAAAAATACCCATCTGATTTGGCCAACTGATTCATCTATTTAGAATAATAATGCGTTGAGGGGCTATCTAGAATGACACCCCACGCATGTCCTGTAGGTCTAAATCATTTCCCATAAATATAATAAAATATTAAATTTAAAAACAATGAGCCCTTTCATCAAATATCTGTATTCAGTAAAGGATACATATTTAACAATATTTCTATAGTAATTCAAATAACATTCAATATAAACAACATAGTTAAAAATGGAATATGTTTTATGAAATAATAAAATATATCACTCATAATTGTGAATAAATAATAAAAATATAATTTCAAATAAAAAATTATTACAGGAATGTGATTGTTTCAAGGTAATGTAATAAATCACAACAGAAATTGAGGTTGTTGAATAACATTCAAAATTTGGTAATTTTATAGTTTAATCAACATTTATGAAGTGTTCTAATGTGAAACTACAAATAGAAACATGTATTAATTATCATGATATTATATTTCATACGAAAAAATATATTCCCCATTGAAAATTGAATTGTTTTATCACAACAAATAAGCCTCAATAGAATCTAAATTGGGAAGAAATCCATTACCTTTTGATTCATTTTGGTTGAACATGCCCAAGATTCTAATATAGTGGGTTTAAACATGTTATTAACATAATGTAAGAATACATTAATATGTATTGTTTCATACATGATCCTTTTTAACTTATTTTAACCAATTTTTTCATAATATTTCATTATGTTTTTTGCTATCACATGTCAATCACCTTGTTTTATCATTATTTATTTGTTATGAATGTTTTGGTTCTCATTGATATTATATAGTTAAATCATCACGAGCATAAAAAACATGAAGTAATTATTATATATATTAATCAATTAATCCTTTAATATCAATCATGGAATATGGTTTTGATAAATAAAGTATGTTGTGATAACATAAATATTAGGATGTATGTAATCATGGATAACATTTCCTTTTTTCAATGATCATTATGGAAAGAATTTAAAAAAATTCATTATCTTTTTTCATGTAAATAATATCAAAAATAAAATTTTATTACTTAAAATATATTTATAAATAATTATATTATACAAGTGGTTTTGTGATGAAAAGAGAGTCACATCATTTCATGTTGGTAGTAGTCTACAAGTACATTAACAACATTATCATCTTTTAGTGTAAAAAATAACATGATATATTTTCATTTTTAGAATTATAAATAGTTCATGAATGTAATAATTATTTCCTATAAATAACATATAATAATTAACTTTATCCTTATTACATTTCCTGTAAATAGTTATTAAATGGTGTATCACATCGCTTCGTGAGGTGGTAGTCCCCCATATACACGAGTGACATAATGATAATACCTACAAAATGAAATTTATAAATTTATATATTATGTTATGTAGAAATAGGTATATTTTTGTTATAAATATATTATATATTATTTTCATCCATCATCATACCCAACCATGAGTGGTGGGGATGGAAAAAAACGACCTCAATTCACAAGGTGGTAGTATGTCCTACACATGAATGTTGATTTCATAACCTATTGGATATATGGGGATATGGCTTCATGTGATTTCATTTTAAATAAAATCATATCATTATATATATTATACTAAGGTAATTATATCATCATTTTCTATAAATAATTTTTTGAGGATGAGAAGGAAATTAAATGAATATATGTGTTGAAGAATATTAACCCTTCATCGAGTGACCTCTTTATGTTTTTACCAAAGCCTACCTACGATAGATCTATCGCAAATATAAAGATTATGTGGTGATATAATGGATGTTTTGATGTTATTTGGTTCGTGTTTTGTTTATCCATATGGCTGGAATGGTGTCACGTGCTTATGGGGAAGAGTGCCCTTTATAACTGATCATTAGTGGCTTTTTTGTAAATTCACATAACTATTCAACAATGGGAATTAACTCCAACCCCAAGTGACTAACTAATTTACTATTTAATGGTATTATGGGTTTATATTTTAGATACACCTCCACCACAATCCAAAAAATTATTTAAACAAGTTATTCCTTAATGTCTATGTCTCCTTACATGTAATATTTTTTGGAGTTCACTACAATAATTAGCCTTTTTAACATATGTAATTTATCTATTAATGTAAAAATAAAATTCTCTATATTAAATAATTTGGACCCAATTATTTTAAATATAAAATTCAATTTATCAATTAAAAAGTAAAATCCTTGTTGAAATGTTATTTTAATCAAATCGAATGTCACATGAAAAAACATCATTTTAACCATGATAACGCTAACTGAGCATTTACTATTTCTCAGTAAATATATTTACTATTAAAGAAAAATTCTTACATTAACCGTTTTTTTGTTTTTTTCAATATCCAAATTATTTATATCTATTAAAATCAACGATGGTTCTATTGTGGTCTTTTTATTTACATCACATATTATATAAGAAAATATTACAGATAAGTGTCCGAAAAACTCATAAAAAAGATCCTACAGATATAAATGTAAAAATATGAAATGAAAATTTATATTTGATTAATTTTATAACAATTTATTCCTTATATTTTTATATTAATCCCACCCACATTTAATCTAATTTTACCATAACAGCGTTAAAAACTTTCAATTATTTCTAATATTCATTATTGTTAAAAATTATCTTTAACATATTTGTAATATAAATTATTTTGAGTTCAAATATTTAATCCATTTTTTCAAATTCCATTCAAATAATCCATAAAATTTATTTTAAAATTATTCTGGCAAACATGATGAGGAAACCGTGTTTCAAAGAGGAAATGTGCATAAAGTTGAAAATTTATTATAACTAAATTCAATATGAAAATTATTCAGATGACATAAATTGAATTAATTTATATATAATTTATATAATTTTACATTAAAAAATTTTAAATATATTTTATCATTGTAAATAATATAAATGAAATGTAAGTATTCTATTAAAATTCAGTATTTTTCATTATTCATCAATGAATGAAACATTTTTTAAAAAGTCTAAAAAAATCACCATATGATAATATTGATAGGATAATTTTCAAAATGATGTTAATTTTATCAAATAATTTTCTTAATAGTGAAATTATTTTTAAATAATGTGTGAAAACCTTGAGTAAACTACCTTCTAAAAATATAGTTTCAGAAAAAATATTTTTTTATAAAAAATTGATGTAACTTTTTCTGTAATTAAAAAATATCCATTTTATTTATTTTACACATGTGTAAACCCTATAATTTTCATAATTTATTCAGTACTATTCATACCCGCCAGTTTAATGTCTAGGTTATAATGGTAATGTTTATATTTTCTAATTTTAATAGAGAAAGACATTTCGATCATTATAGGTGTTTCATGTGTAGAATACTAGTGATGATATTGAATTTATATTAAAAAAATTATATCGTAATATCTTGGGATTTTATATTACATTATATGGTTGGTTTTTGTGTCATAATACATATCCAATAATATGTTAATATTTTAAAATCTAAAAGTGTTACATTATAACCCCTTAAAAATTTTTGTCTTATAAATTTATTCTTGATATTGGAAATCATTGGTTTTTTATTTCAAAACACCCTTATTAAAATCATGACAAGGGTTAATAAAATATCCTCATGATAGTTAGAAATTTATTTGGAAAATTCATTTTAAATCACACATACTAGGAAATTGATAGGGAACATTAATATCAATAATTTGTGTGATATATATAATATTAATGAATCTATATCCCTAAAACACCGTGTCCTAAAAATAGACATTGATATCTTAAAAATTGATGAAATGTGGAAAAGATTTATTTTGAGATCATTTTTGTAATGATGGGGAATTATTTTTCTATATGAATTGAGAATATATAAAAATTTATGTAGTTGATATATATGTTTTATTTATTAAAAATTTATTATTTAGGTTGTGTGTAGATCATTTTACATTTCATATATTACTGTAATAAATTAATATCCACGAATGGTTATTTATTTATGAATCACTATAATTCACTTTTTTAGTAACTGTATGATCTAAATAATATGATAAGACACTCATTAGATATCTCATTATTAATAAAACAAAATGGTTAATACAAGTTATATAATTTGAATAAATCATTACCTGGTGGAGTAATACGTCAATACCTCTAACCCCATCTAATGATCACCATAAACTATTACATAAATTGTTAACATATTTACCCGTCCAAAATATTACGATCAAAACAGTATAATTATGGTCAAAAAATTTAAAAAATTAACCTATAAATAATACCCTAAAAATAGTTTCATATATCTTAACCAATAAATACAAAACATTTGAATACCATCATCATTTATTTTCCCACAAATATTGTAATAAACCGAATTACATTAACCAATTGTTGAAAATGTGAATTCTTTATTGTTTTTTTAGAAAATATATTATTGGTTATATTCCATAAATATAAAAATTATATAAACTAAATCAATGATAGAATAAATCACTTTTTCAAGAAATCATTTATTAGTTCTAATGTAGTCAGTACTATACTAAATATGTTATCCATATTAATTATCTAATTATATCAATATCATTTTCTATGTATCAGGAACACATTAATCGATATCATTTAATCAATAACATGTTTTACAAGAAGTTAAACATTCCACTAAATGAAATTGCTTGGTTATTTCTACCGTTAAACACATACTTTCAAATCCTTAATGGAAAAGTAATGTAGTGCAATAAAAATGAATTTAATAAGAATTATCCTGATGATATCATTTATAAACCACCTTTAAAAAATAATTATAGAAAAAAAATAGAATTTTTTTTAATAATTACACATATATTGTATCAATAGCATAATATTTACCTTGACCTAATGTATTCTTCTACGGTATATTCCTTTAATTACTGGTGCATTCATTTGTGGAGTTACCCATCATAAAATAGTGTAAGAAATTCACATTGTAAAATTCATTAATATCCTTGAAATCATGAGAATACTATGCATTCTACCAACAATTATAGAAAACTATCCTTCAATTTAACAATGTAACGGGATGTTTCATTTCATAAGTGTCACATGTGGAAATATTTATAATCCCTTCTTCCCTTTATCCCTTTTTTTATATACTGACATTTTATTCTCTTTCTTCCCATAAAATATATAAGACATGTTGTATTATTCCTCTTCCTTGATAGCACAAAATACCATTTCATTATTTGAGTGTATTATCAATATAAAATGGAACATTTTAAACAACATACAATAATTATTTTAACTAAAAATTACTTCAAAATATTTGGAAATTGATATAGATATTTTTTGGCATATAGTAATTTTCTAATTTCTAAACAACAGATATTATATTATCAACTACAATATAATTGAAAAAATTATATTTGTGTCATCAGTGGATTTTGTATATGTATAAATCATATCAAATATTATAAAAGGAATTAAATATTATACCATAATATGATATTTAACTGAACCAAATGTCCACTGATATGAATTTTGAGAGGGTACATGCATTGATTTTACTTTAGAAAATATATAAAAATATGGTAATGACTGAAATAATTTTAATAAATGATAATTATTTTTTTATTTTAAGTATTTTAAATATAATGAGGTAAAACATAATAGTGATATTATAGACATGGAGAAGAATATATGTGATAGTTGTAATATAACATTGGTAGATACAATAGGAATGACTTAAATGGTTTTAATGAAATTTTGGACTTACATTCAATGGAAATATTATTTTATTAGGATCCAAATCATAATAAAAATAGAATATATATGTCTTAAACATGTCATACATTATCAAAGAGAGATAAAGTTATTATTATTTTCATTTTCTTCATGGTATTAAAGTACTACAGTGTAATTTATCAAATGTAAAAAAATTTATGTCATTGAAATAATTGAATTTAAAATGAATGAAATCTAATTATTATAAAATCATGATTAAAAAATACAAAAAAATTTAGATAATTTAATATTTCAAATCAATGTATGAATGACTAAAATTATTGTGGGTTGTTTTGTAAATTTATTTTCAAGAAACCGGTCTATCTAAATTCATTGAAAAATTTAGAGAACGATCCAGTTTCTATACTTTTTAAACTGAAAATGTATTTTCCTCCATAATTTTTGATATTATGGTTCATTTAATGGTTCATTTTGTGTTGTAACGAATGTGTTATGGACCTAAATATCATTTTTTATGTATTTTTTATAATGTTATTTAATGTTATTTAAGTGAAATGTTAATAAACTACATTGAGATGAAGCCTTTTAGTGACCTAAACCCCAGTAGCCTGGACCTGGTGCCTACTACAATTACATTGAAATAAGATCAAGGAAATCAAAACCCAAATTATTGAATAGTTTATTAATACTGGTAAAATAGATACACACACAAGACTTGCATTTCAATTGAATACGCAAATAGTGATATAATATTTTTTGAAGTTAAATTTATTCCATCTAGTGTATCCTTGCATATCATTCATAGTAAACATCACTGAATCCCAGGGAATAGTGAAAATAATGGTGAGAATAAATACTTAGTAAGGGTTAAATATATTGTAATACATAATGATTCAATAACAATACTAAATATTTAAAGGTAAATGAAAAAACACACATTCCAAGTAATCACAAAAAAGAGAAGAATGTTCCATAATATATGTAAAAGTAAATAACTTAAATCACATGAAATTTATAAAACATTTATATCATGATAAGATATGGATGAAAAAATATGAAAGGTAAATAACTAATCTCAAGGGATTAAATCAATAAAAATATAATTAAATGTATTCAAATTTTTTCTGTATTGAAAATCATAATGATAATAAAAACTAAATACTATATGAAGTTAATGATTCATTATTAGACGTCATGTTTTCCAAAACAATGATACCATTAAGATTAAGAACTACCCTCTATATAGATTAAAACATATTTGGTCAAACCCCATTATCCAAATATTCCTAACTAATCCATCAAACGAAACAAACAATTCATTTATGAGATAAAATTATCAGGTCCCCAACATGTGTCTTGCATGAAAAAGTAATTCCCCATATATAAAATAATCTATTTAATTCATGATCAATGTTCCTTGTCAAATATTTTTATAAAGGACAAAAAATATCAATATATACATAGTTAATCAAATATTATTTAAACTAAACACCATATGTAAAAATTGAGTAAAATTTAGGAAATAATCATATCCATTATAAATGATATATATTTTTGGGAAATTAGTATGTTCAATGATAAAAGGGAAGTGAATTACTAAAGGGGAAGTTAATAGATAAAAAAATGATTCATGTAATTGAATATCAGAACAATCCTTTTTCAAAATAATCATAATTCATATAGTAGAAGAATATGGTTGGTGTCTATTTAATGTGTACTCATTTGAGTTATATTATTGTTTGTTTTTTAGTGATGAAATAAAAACATATTTATAAAAATTATTGATGAAAATAGAATTTTACTTATGAAATAAATATCACAATTAATATCATGGAAAATCAATTTATAGTATAGTTAATTTAAAAATAAATTTGTAAAATTGATAAGGAATGTTCAAATAGATAATCTCCATGCATGTGTATAATTCCATAAATTCTAAAAAAACATTTTTTTCAAAGTAAAAAAGTTATTAAAGGACCATCTTTAGAAAGGGAAAATAAAAATACTCTTATGATATAATATAAAAATCATAAATGATTTATAATTATATTTAATAAAAAACTTATAAATGGTTGACGAAATCACTTTTGAAACATTTTTAAAAATAATGTTTTTGTTTTAAAACACATTTCTGACTAAAGACTAAAGAGAGAAATGATGTTGGATTTTATTAAAAATATATCTCAATAATATTGATTAAAAAAAGTGAAAAATTTATATTATCACATGAAAATATCATGAATAAATATAGGAGAATTAAAGTAAAGTTATTACTTAATGATGATCATATAATTTTATTTAATATAAATTCAAGAATAAACAATCTCTATGATAATGCGACTGTGAAATAAACCCTTAAATAACCAAAATGTTGAAGTGAGAGTTAATCAGTGAATCAATTATGTGTATAAAAAAGAAATCGATAAAAATAAAGTAGAAATACATAAATTAATATTCAAAAGTCGTTATACACATAATAATATAATATTAACAAGAATAAGGATTTAATATAAACCAATAAAAGTGATTTATGTTATGAATTTTTTTACCACTTGGTAAATTTATGATAAAATCAAGATAGATAAAATAATAAAAAATGAATAACAAAATACTATGAATAACAAATTTTTCACTATATTCAAGCTCAATTTGTCAGTATATACATCATATAAATGAAACTGAGATTATATCATTATAATGATCCTCATTGAAAAGAAATTGAGGTGAAATACGTTACAACAAGACTAACTTTTTTTGTACTTTATTCCTCTATAAGGTAGATTTAAAATTTTATTATCATTTTACATAACTATATTAAAATTTATGATATAATATATAATAATTTTATATCATATTTTTTCACATTTCTTAATAATATTCCATTACTAACATCGTTCTTGGTAATAAATTCCAATTTTTTTCATGTATGTTTTGATGTGTTATTTTTTATTTCTATTATTTCGATCATGGTTTAATCATCTCAAGAATATAAAAAAAGGTAAATAATATATATATATATATATATTAAGTGTATATGGATTCATAGTAATCTATAAAATTTTGTGATCGTAAATGTAATACAACATTCATGAAGAGAGTAGGTCATATGTATAGATGAATGCTATTTAAATTTTCTTATCATATTGAAAAAATAGAAGTAAATGATATATATTAATATTATCATTTTCATATCAGTTTTAATTCATGTATATCATATATTTTTTTTAATCACATCCATAATACAGTTGATGTAATACATGAACGAATAATAATGCTTCACGAGGTGGTAGTCTGTCGTACACATGAGCAACATTATCATATTCCCAAAAAAGTAAAATTCACAATGTTATGTGTTATATAATATTTAGATATTCATAAAGACATTATAAATATAATAAATATCATAAATAAACTATATTTAGATAACTATTCCTAATCGTGAATGGTTTAATATAAAAAATTAACGACATTGGTTCATGAGGTGGTAGTCTACTGAAAACAAGAATGGTGATTTCATAACCCATTTGATATAATATTTTAATGATTTCATTCCAAAACATAATATAAAAAATATCATTATATTTATGACATCGAGGTTATTATAGAATTATGATATATGAACAATTTAATTTGGTGGATAAGGAACTAATATAAAAAACTATTTTAGAAAAACATTACATCTTATTTAGGTGTCCTACTTATATTTTCCCTAATTACCGGATAAGTTGAATATATTACAATGTTAAAGCCTCTTTGATGAGAAGAGTAATTTTTGAGAGTGTATTTGGTAGTTCTGAGCTATAACATTGTGGTTTTAGAGGTGTCAAGCTTCTCAAATAATTTAGAGAACTTCATAGTATAAAATAAATGGATGAAATATTTCTACCCAATGGTTTTTGGACTTATTTATAGTGAATTCATACACTTATGTTAATTATTTAGTACCATAGTAAATCGTTTTTATTTTAATCAGTGTAATTAATTTTTAATTCATTCAATAATAACATTGTTCAATATATATTAATATTGACATATTAGAAATTATAAAATATGCTGATTAAAAATATTTAATTAGATTTTAAAGTTTAAAGTCATAGAGGTGGATGAAATTAATTTAGAACTAATCATCCATATGGGAAGATAAAGGGAGTTTTTAAGTGTGAAAATATCGAAATGATTACTATGTTTTAATATCTAATTTCAATACATAAATGATTCCAATAGACTAAATTTGATTAATATATGAATATTTTATATATTTATAAATAAAAATTTAAAAAAAATAATTAAAATTTTTAAATTATTTATAAGAAAATGTAATTTCAAATTAAAATCCAATATTTTTCCCAATTTATCAAAAAGAAATCTTCATAGAAAAATGGAAAAAATCCCCTAATCTATTTTTGATATTTTAATTTGAAACAAATAAATTTATTTTTACAAATAATATTTAAATAAGTCTCAAAATTTATTTTTAGAACAAAATTACCATTAAAAGGGAGTCACACTACCTTTATAAAATTCATATTTTTTGCATAAAATTTGATGTGTTCTTATATTATGCCTCTATAATATATTGGATGATTGTACTAATATTTTTTTAATATATAATATATAAATTTTATTATCATAATCCATTAATATGAAATAAAAAATTTAATTAATAAAAAATCATTTGGATCATAATAACAGTGTTTTTATAAAAATATGTCATTTATATTCAATTTATTTTTATATTAATTTATAGTTAATTGGTAACTAATGAAATCAACCATATATTTTAATAATTTTGAAAAATAAATTCATACCATTAAAATTTGAAATAACATAATAATTTTAATTTTAAATTAGGATATTAATAGTATTTTGTAAAACACGTTCTTACATGTAACACAAGACTTAGAAGGAAGTTTTTATTGTTTGTGACACAAGCTAAATTAGTATTACATGTAGAAAATGTTAAAGGTTATGTCGAATGTAACACATTCCTAGATCAGTGTTGCATTCTTAGAAATATATATCATATATTGAATTTATTAAAAAATATTTATATAAAAATGTATCGGGGTATTTTATTTATTTCTATGCTCAGTGTTTCATTTCATACAACAAATTAGATATGAAATTCATATTTTCAAATTTTGGGGTGTTAAATTTACCCTAACATAAATAAATTTCAACCTTTAAATTTTAAATGTATCTTTGAAATCATGGATTTTATATTTAGGAATTATTTTGTCAAAATTCTACAACATAAAATATTTAATAAAATATCATCTTAATAATCGAGTTAGAGAAGTACAAAGCTCATTTGGAATGACATGTTACGAGGATTTTATATATCTAAACATAGAAGGAATGAGACGATAGTGATTCAAAGGAACATTTAAATATTTAAATTGATTTATTGTGGTAATTGATCCCAAATAAGAAAATAATCAATGGAATGCTGAGGGGCTCAAAACATTAACACTAATATGTGTGAAAATGTCATTTATATCATCAGAAATGATTTTAATATGGTAGAATTTTATTTCAAGATTCATTTTCTAATGTTGAGTAATTTTTTTTAAAATCATTGAACATAATGAAACATACTTACATGATATGGTTTTATTTCATAAGTCTAATTTAAACCTTTGGTTATGCTTCGATCAAATTCATCACTTATTGAAAATGATAAATATAAAAAAATGAATTTATTATCCCTAAAGTACTAAAATTATCTTTTACTAGATCATAACATATATAAAAATAGTTCAACATTTTTTTATTTACCTCTATGTATTTTGAAAAACTAATATTTTTTTACAATAACATATAAAATTCATAAATAAAAAAAATAGTAAAACATTAATATATATTCAATAAATTATTTAACTAAAAATAATGATGTATTAATGATAACCTCACATAGGCCTATGGTAGGCATGAAACCCTTATCGACCATCAGTCATGAGTTTAATGTTCTCATCCATTCTAGATACCATAGGCAATATCGATTCTTATAGGTTGTCTTTTTTATAAAATATATTAATATAACTCCAATAATGTATAAAAAATATGTTTGGCATCCTAAAAATAAGGTTAAACATTAAATATCCTATTTAATATTGTTTCAAATACATATTATTTTACATAGTCTAAATATATTATGTGTCTATTATTAAAATGTCATTAATTATCATATTAACAAAAAGGATATCAATGCCTATAAAGTTACGTTTATCTAATGTTAGGATGTTATTCTTCAAATAAACATTCCTCTAAATCATTTTCCAGACATAAATTTCCCCCAAAATATCCTTAATCTTACGACAATCCTACAACATACAACCAAAAAAATATGTGTTTAGGAATATGAACATATAATCAATATCAATATCATTAACCGATTATTATATCCATAAATATTATGTTAATGAATATATACTGGCTTATAAAATTTAACATTATCTATTGATGATTTATAATTCATATGCTTAATGTACAATTGGAAAAAATACATCTAAAATTTATTTTCTTATTCTCAAGACTTAAATACTTCATCCATTTTATGTCAACATGGGTACTTCCTTATTATAGGGTTTCTCCTATGTCATCCATTATAATTATCTATTAAAATCCCCCATAATGGTTATGAATGAAAATGTCAATTACACTAATAATATACCATAAGAGTGTCAAACTAGGTGTGAATTAAGGATCATTATCGTGTACTTGGTTTCTCTCAAGTCAAGACTGATACACCCTTCTCATATTTAGTAACCGTAAGTATATATGTTCAAAAACCTCATCAACATGTAGTTTCGAGACATGGATGTATTTTTAAGAGTACCCACATAATATCTACCTTACCAAAACAGTATTATGGTCTTAAATATTTATCATAAAATTGTAACATAGCATTATTTTCCATAATCTATGTTCATATAAATCTATTTTCTAATGATTCTACTAAACATTCTTGAATACCAATTGTAGTTACCCAAACCCCAGTATCCCAAAGAAAGTATCTACTACTATTAAATTTTCATTATATAATGTATATTGAATCTCAAAGGACTGAATCATTTTCTAGTCTTGGTAGACTATATACACACATGAGTATTTTATTAAAATTGAATATATAAAGTAGAATTTTTTTGACGATAACATTATTCTCTGAAGTGTATCCTTACATATCAATCATATTCAACTTCATGGAGTCAGGGATAATGGGAATAAAATAATGTTGAGATAAAATTATTAGTAAAGTTCAAATATAATGGAGTAAACAATTAATCAATTAGTATAATAAATATGAGAAGGTAAATAACTAAAAATATATTCCATTTAATCAATAATAGAAGAAATATTTGCATAAAAAATATACAAGTTAAATAACTGAAAACAAATTCCAATTTTGTAAAATGAATTTCATGATAAGATATTGAAAAATAAATATGGAATGTTTTATAAATAAATAGATTTCATTTAGTCAATAAAATGATAATTAAAATCATCTCTGCATTTTTTATAGTGAAAATATCATTGATAGTAATAAATTAATACTAAATGTAGTAAATGTGGGATTGTTAGATGTTATGTTTCTAGGGGACATGATACCTTTACCATAATGATATTTCTTATAGATAGTTTAAAACATATTGAATTAGAAACCATTAGATAAGGTATCCAATAGATTTTTCCCATGAGACTACTGATGCATCGAGGGGATTTTATTATTTTTTCATCGACCTGGGTCTTTAATGTCCAAATCATTCATCATACATTCCATAATCTATTTAATTCCAGAATATTGTTCCTTTTTAAATAATCATATTGAATAAGGGATAGTTCTTTATCAATATTTCCCTAGACAATCAAATAATGTTCAAGGTAATAAACTTATATAAAAATGGAATAAAATTTATGAAATAATCATATCAATCACAAATAATATGGATATTTATGGAATATTTAATGTTTGATAATCATATAGAATAAAATTACTCAATATGATGTTAATAAATAAAGAAATGATTCATAGAAGTGAGTTTTAATAAAATTCATGGGAAAATAATCATAATTAATTAATAAGTAGAATAAGGATAAAATCAATATGAAATGTACTCATTTAAGTATAAATAAGGGTTATTTTCATTAATGAAAAGAATAATTAAAAAATTCCTAAAAAATATATATTTAATGTTGAAAAACATTATTTGTTATTCAATTCAATGAAAATCACTATTAAAAAAATTCAATAGAAATATCTTAATATAATTTCAAAGGATACTTTGAATAAAAGATCGTCACATCGGTTGGTAATTCTATATATACTATAATGAACATTGTTTTATTTCATGGAAATAAGTTTAGAAAAATACCTTGTTAAGGAAGTGAAAAGAAAATTTATTAACTAACATTTTTGTAAAAGTAAAAATGGGTAAATATATATTTATAAATCATTTGGTAAATGTTAAAGAAAAAATTTATTAAAATATTATTGAAAACACGGTTTTGTATGAAATTGAATTTCCGAGCGAAAAGAGACCTAATGTTTGATTTTATTTAAACCCTTTCTAAATATTATTAAGTACCAATGAGTGGAAAAACTGGTAATATCACTGGAAAATGATCATTAATAATTATAGGAGAATAAAATGAAATATCTTAATAAACAATGATCAAATAATTTAATTGAATTTAAATTCAAGGACAAACAGTATTTGTTAGAATGAGAATGTGAAATAAACCACTAAAATGATCATAATGTTGAAGTGAGAATTAATCACTGAATCAATTATGTGTATCAACTAAAAAACAACCTAAAAAAATTATAAATAAATCAATAAATAGTAAATTTTCATTATACACATGATAAATGAATATTAATTTCAATGATGAATTAATATAACCCAATGAAACGGAATCGAGTTATGAAATTTTTATACTAGTACATAAATTTATGTTAAAATAAAAATAGGTAAAATAATTCAAATAAAAAAAATAAAATGCAATGAATAATTAAATATTCATGATAATAAATTTTATTGAGGTGTTATATATTTAAGAACTATGTACTTCACAAAGGAATGTATCATTCAATGTTTTTTTAATTCTTTATTTTAGACTAATACATATGCCTAATGAGTACACAGGGGTCTTGGGGTTGTCATGGGAATTTTTGAAGCCTGAAACCCATGATTTATGGAGATATGTAATGATTTCAAGGTTAATAAAAACCATGAATATTAAGCCGTGTTGGTTGGCAGAACTATGTGAGGTGGTCTATGCCTCTGTCAAGTGGTGCATGGTTTCACAAACCATGCACCATAAGGTGGAAAACCATGAAAAATGTCTTATGTTTTTATCAGAGCTAAGTCAAAAAGATAATGAATATATTCTCTTACCATACATACATAATCATGAAAAATTACCTTATATACAGTAGAAGGCACATTTTTGGTTCTTGTTTTGGCCAACCATGTCGCCAAATCGCGTGATCTGAACTTTCTGTGGTTTTATGAAAACAACATTTCCCTAATTAAACACTCCCTATCCTTTATTTTTCTCCCCAATGGAATAAAAGGGATATTTTCATCCTTTTTAATGTATCATGATATGATTTATATATTTTGATCCTCTTCATTCATCCAGTGTACAATTGGAGAACTATTTTTATCATTGGATCTATGTCGGTAAAATATTAATTCCTTAATATCTTTTTTTGCTACCATTTCATTCAATGTCTATATAAAAATGCAAAATCATATTCCCCATTTTTAGGTCATTGATACTTTCTACAGATATTTTCCCATCCAAAGCAATCTAGAGGCTAGTAATAGATGAAGAAGGGTGCATGAGTATGGGGTAGGTGGTCTGTAATTCATCCCTCATGATTCGTCACTTTATAAATTGTCATGTGGAGGAGCTGATTTCATCGGTCATCACCTATTTATTTAATGTGACTTGATTATAGTCGGTTTAATCATTTTCAAAGACTATTATTAATTATTATATCCATAATTTTAGGTTGTATCCTCAAGAAAACCACCCCATGTTGGTTGATTTTCATAACAAGTCTTCAGTGCATGACATACTCATCTGCTCCACTATTTGGGTTTGTGTCTTTTCACTGATAATGATAAGACACTTTAATTAGACGAATTATGAATTGATAAATGGATGATACCATGTTTTTCCCCATGATTCATTTCTAAGGTATATTCATGAATTTGATAAATACATCTTAAATAGGAATTGAAAGTATATTACATATATATATGACATGGAATTATTAAATGTAATTGATAAATTCAGTTTCACATCCATAGGAAACCATTAAAGAGTTATGGAAGGTATCAGGGTGATCCTAATGCATTGATTATAGTATATATAAACCTATTGCTGGATTCATATCAATTTAACCTTTTTACTTTTTTTCAAATGTAAATGGAATTGACAATATACTTTATTGATTGGTAGGATTACTACATATCCTAATTAAATAAATCTATTGCGTATATGGTTCATATTTTATATGAACCTAAAAATTAATATAGGATTGGTTAGACTCGAGTTAGCCCTTCAATTCCAGATGGAATGACTTGAGAACTCGTGGATTCCATTCCAAATGAAGGATGTTGGTTTCCAAGGGTGTGGCCCACCTTCAAAAACCATTATTTCTATTAGTGGATGCCTCGTATGACACCGTACTATCCCTCTTTTATCATATTAATATTACTTGGATATAATATATGGATCCCACGTGACTTCTATGGATATGAGGTTCCATGGACACACCATTGGTGTGAGTCATTTCTTATCCCGTTTAGCTCAGATGATTTCCATGGACTCATTTAGAGTTGAATTATTGTGGAATTCCGTGATGATCCTCCTTGGATTACACCCTTATCCCAATAGTCGTGTTACATTTAAAACCAGAGTTGGCTCAAAACGTGTGGTCAAAATTTCCTTGGTTTTACAATTTATCATTTTTATTATTAAAATTATTATCGATTCTCAATTATATCATTGATCCTACAATAATATTATCATGACATGATAATGGTTCTAGATACATCTTACGTGGCATATTTATATAAACTAGAACTGAATTTATTAATGAATAGGTCACATGTTCCGATACCAGTTGAGGGATGAAGAATGTAATTGGCTATTAATGTTATTGTACTACATTACTTCTATATAATAATTACATCACACATTTCAGTTTATATTATACAAAATAGATAGTATAGACATCATTCCGGGTGGCCTACTGTGATTTCTCCCACACATTCTCATGGAACCATTGGTACTTGGATAAACTACATGTATATAAGTGTATACACAGGGAAGCATACTTATTTGGAAACATGATTTCTTTATTTCTTTAGGATAGCGACTGGTAGAAGATGACCCATCTTGTCCTCAAGATTCTTTTATTGTTTTTATTTCATTTTTTCTAATTTTGTATAGCATGTATTGTCTATTGATTTGTATCCATGTTTTTCTCCTTTACAGAAACATGATATATATCATCATCATATTTGGAGAATTATTATTTGTTTTCAAGTAATTTATCATTCCAGTCTACTTCAAATATGTGTTCTGTTATTATTACTTGTTCTACTATTTTGCTTTATATTTTATATATCTATTGTGCTACACTTGGGTAATGAGAGAATAGTATCTAAATGAAAACCCCACTAGCCATCGTGACTAGTCAGTAGAATTTCACATTATTGGAGATTTACTTCAGGACATTAGTTTAATTGGGATCAAGGATCCTTTTATTGGAACATAGGTCCATAACAATAAAAGATACACAATATCAGAGAAACTATGTTCATAACATTAAAATATGAATCAATGTAATGAAATTGTGATGGAATTCCTTACCTAACTATTTCTTTTTGGTCACACATTCATAATACAATATAGAATTCCTTTTACAAAAAATATTAACTTATTACAGAACAATATCAATATATATTATATCATATATGATCATTTTAAAAAATATTATTATCTGTTTGTTTATAAAGCTTCATTAAATTCATCTTTTCTGATAATAAATTTTTATGGTTTTCAAGTTTGTTTGTAATTTTACTTTTTCTTCCTCTTACATAAAACATTATCCCATTATCCCCATAATTTAAGATAATATGTAAATATCGTATTTATTTCATATATATGAATTTATAGTAATCCCTAAAATTTGGGGATAGTAAATGAATACTCATCTAATTTAGATGGTATGTCATTCATTTTCAGGATAATTATTACCATTTTTTTGTCATATTGAATGAATGAAATGGAAAAGATAAATTTATTGTATTATCACATTTGTGTTATTTTATTTTTTTAAATATCATGTATTTTTATTAAAAACATCTTTAATATATTCTAAATAATGTGGGAATGAACCAAATCACTTTACCAGGCATTAGTCCACCGTACAGATGAGTGACATTATCATATTCCAAAAATATGTATTACATGTAAGAATATGTTATATAATAATTAATTAATCATAATGAAATAATACATATCATAATTAACATATATAAATATTATTTCCATTATTATTTCAAACCATGAAAGGTGGTAAGGGAAAAACAAATTTCATCTGTTTGTGAGGTGGTAGTCTTCCGTACACAAGAATGATGGTTTCATTACCCATTTTATGGGATGGTGTAAATATTTAGGTCATTACATTTACATAAAATGTATAAATAAATTTCAGATATATAGGTTATTATATAATCATGAAAAAAGAATATTTTAATGAGGTGGAGTAATAAATAAAACTAAAACACTTTTTGAAAACCATACCTCTTCTTCTGGTATCTTCCTTAGGTTTTCACTAATTCTTACCTCATATGAATTTATGTCTAAGATGAGGCATATAGGATGAGTATAAGGATATTTTGGATTTAATTTTTTAGGTATTGGATGAACCAATGTATCTTGAGAGGTTTTTAGAAGGGATAGAGGTGGTGGGATTTTATATGTGGGGTGAGTGGAAAACATGTAATTTTTTGAAAGATGAAATAACACCTATGTTTTTCCAATTTAATTTGATCAAATAATATAAAATTTTCTTTTATTATTCTTGTTATATGAATTCCTTTATGACACATAAGTTTAGTCAAACTATTCAAACACCTCCATAAATAATGGGTGTATAGCAGTCGATGAAAATGAAAAGATGTGAAATTATTTAATGATAATTATATAACTCTTCCCCTGTCAAAATTGGTGGTATCAAAATGCTATATAAATATTTCATACTCACTATGGTAGGATTTGATGAAATTATTGGCATGAACTAGATTTACCTATATAGAGAGAACATCAATTTCCATGAGAAAAAAATCACATTCATATCATGAATCGTCCTCTGATTCTGTACACATGCAATAAGGATGATGGATCTTGTTTATCACTATTATATCATGAGTTTCTATTATTTTACTTAGATAATGAATATCAAGCTCAAATTTCAAAGTCTAAAGAAATAATCAACCATAAAGACCCTCTGATTATGATAGAATATACTTAAGAGTTTCATGATGAATTTACTCATCTTCTTGATAGAGGAGAGGTTCATTATTCAGTCGATCAGATACCTAATTTATTTTAATTAAAAAATACATCATATAGAATGGATTTTATAAAAATTTATAAGATGAGGAAACTACTATAGGAGAATATGTATAAAGGATTCATATTCCCATGTTTTTTTATCATGGGGTAACCTAGTCCTCTTTGTGAAGAAGGATTGGTCAATGGGCCTTTCCATTGATTATCATTAGCTTAACAAGATCATGATAATGAAAAAGTATACTATTTCATGAATTGATGTCTTGTTTAAAGAGATATATGGATTAAAATACCTTTAAAAGGTAGATCTTCTTTCACGGTATTACCATGTTAGGGTGAAGAAGGAGGATATCCCCATGACCACTTTTCATACAATGTATAGACACTATGAGATCAAAGTGATGATTTTTGGACTCCATAATTATCTAAAAATATTGATTAATTTGATCTATAGAGTCTATAGGAATTACCTTAACAAAATAATTTTTGTATTTATTGATAATATTCTAATATACATAAAAGGAAGGAGGAGCATTTGGAACATGTAAGAACTATACAAAAACCCTTATGAAAGTATATGATTTATTCCAATTACAGAATATGTGAGTTCTTATTGAAAAAGGTCTCATTCACAAAGAATAACATCACTTGAAATGGAATTTATGTGGAC
Organism: Viscum album; assembly: GCA_963277665.1. Classification (NCBI taxonomy): domain Eukaryota; kingdom Viridiplantae; phylum Streptophyta; class Magnoliopsida; order Santalales; family Viscaceae; genus Viscum; species Viscum album. The sequence goes on along the minus strand of OY728165.1, from coordinate 1,705,088,262 downwards.
CCTTAAAATAAAGAACCAATTTAAGGATTGCTAAGACCAATATTTTTTATAGATATCTATATTTTCCTTGGGTTAGCTGGGTAATATCATCGATTTGTGAAAAATTTATCATGATTTTCAAAACCTCTAACTAGGATAACTTAAAAGGGAGTTATGTTTTCATGGAATTATAATCATGAAGATAGATTCAAGGAGCTGATATTGAGTTTTATTACCACACCTTTGATCCCACTTCCCACAAGTGGAGAACTTTTTGTTGTTTTCAGTAAAGATTTGAAGAAGGGATTGGGATGTGTGTGTTAATGAAAAATTAAAAATTCCTAGCCTTTAATTCAATGTAATTGATTTTCAATGAAAAGAACTATCCAATGTATGTTATGTAGTTAGTTTTAGTGATTTTTTCATTGAAAATTTGGTATAATTATATCATTCTGGAGAATTGTGAGATATATAATGTTCACAAAATCCTCTTGTATATATTCACATAGAATGAGATGAATAGTTCCATTAGCGATTACTAGAGATGATATTGGACTATAACCTATTAATTCACTACCGTCTTTAGAATAGAAATATATAAGAATTTGATATATGTTGAGAGGATCCATCTATTATACCATTGATAATAATTGAGTTTGATATGATCTTGGCTGATTTGAGGTTGATGGAAATGGGAATCCTAAATGAAGAAATGTCATCAATCCTTTCACAAATGATTTCCCTACTTTATATTTTAAAAATGAAAAATGATGCTCAAATATTTCATGTGGTAATTAAGAATAAAATGAAAAATATAAGAAAAGAGAAATTCTTGGAGTTCTTTGATAATGTCAAAGTTTTTGTAAAATTTGGGTCACAAATATGTGTGCCATAAAATCCTGAGTTAAAGAAGGATATATTAGATTACACACCTAGTTAGTCTTTATCTAACCATCGTGGAAGAACAATGATATATTCAGATCTCATAGACAACAAGTGGTGATAAAATATGAATGTGGATAATGTGGAATATACATCATGATGTCATATATTTCTTCAAGCGAAAGAGGAAATGAAAAAATACAAGGGGATGACACAATAATTACCCATACCAACATGGAAATGGGAAAAAATCACTATGGACATTTCCAATAGTCCTAGAAATTCATCCAGTCGAAAAATGGTCTAACCATATCACCAGTAACAATTAACATCACACCATTGTCGCATCAACACCGTCATAGGTCATTATCCCCACCACCGGCACCGAGAACAACATCGACAAATAACACTAGTGGGAATGCGAACAACACCACTAAAACCCGTTGGTACAACAGAAAAAATAAGCAAAATCATATCCTCCATTAATTTTTTTAAATTAATTTTTATTAAATCAAAATGTCCATCTAATGTTTATAAATTCAACTATACATTTTATAATGGTGAATAAGTTATTATTATGGATAAATTGATGCATTTATAAATAAATACTGATTATTATTTAAAAAGCTAAAATTGACATATTTATAAAAATATTTAGACAACAGGAATATTATTTTTCATATGAGAACATCGAAATTATCAGATGGTGATTTTTTATTATTTTTTTATGGCTGATGAATTTTTGGGTAAATATTAAATATTTTATAAATATGCGGTGAGTATTATGACATCATAATCACATAAAAGTTATATAATATATACTATAAATGGTAACCAATACCTAATTTATTTTCCCTTTTTGTAACATCACAGGTAAATATAGAATAAAAGAATTTTCATATTTATTAATATTTACGAATTAAATATTAATTTTATTTTAAAGGGGTTGCTATGTTCGATAGCGTACCTGATACGCAACGATGAGTTTCTTTGAAACTTACGTAGCACACTAGTAATAAAATAATATTATTTTAAATGTTAGTTAACAAGTAGCCATTGTACTGGCGGGAATGGATAGAAATAACTAAAATATGATTAGATATGTTTTTAAATGTTTATACATTTACCCAATAAAAGATAAAGGATTAAAATACGGAAAGAGTTCAATTTTAGGGCATATATACTCTAATTTTCACTAAAGTTTCACTTATCACCTTTTAATGGTGAACCATCATTAAATATAGTTTTGATCACTCTTATACTTTATTTTGGACCAAATATAACTCTTCTTTAGAATCGGGACATCAAAATTTACTTTGTGTAAATTTTTTGTACCTTTCTGATAAAGTTCATTTTTTTTATGAATAGTTTAAAATGTAGTATTTTAATTCAAAACCTCTTTTTAATCTAAATTATTTATATGATTAGATTGTTATTTTAATTGGTTTTAAAGTGAAATTAGAAAATATTTTTACCAGTTAATCCAATGGTGGTCATTGGAATCAATTTCACTTTGAAATTGGACTTAAACTGGTGGCAATCTTTTGATACTTATTGTTTCACAAAAACACGCTATTTGGCATGACAGCGGGAATTAATTATTAAATTAATTAATTTGACTTATATGTTTTTAATTTTGTAAAATGGACTTAATTTTTGAATTCGGAATATCAAATATAGCTTAGGGTGAATTTTTGGTAATTTTCTGAAAAACTTCAATTTTTGATGAATAGTGAAACCACTAAGTGGTAATCAAGCAAACTGATTTTTCAGTTAAATGAAAGTTTACCACTAATGTGTATTGAATTTTGAAAATCCGACATACATGGTTGTCATTAAGAAGTAAAATGTGGTTCAATGAGATTAAAATAATTTTTTGGTGAATAGTAACTTTTTTTCATTAATCGCGATTAGTGGTAATTAGTGTAGTTTAAGGTATAAATAATGCTTTAATAATATGAAATGACCTAGACACATGTCCCAACCTTATTGGTTGTGTCATGGCCGACCAAGACAAGCCATGGGCCAACTTGGGGACCCCATGGTGCCACTTTAGTTGGAAAATGACATTAATATATTTTTATTTAATGTTAAAGTGAAAATGACACTAACATAAATTGTTTTACTAAAATAATTTGTGAGTGGGGTTATACAAGTCCAAATTTTGATTATAAATAGTCATTAGAAAGCTAAAAAGATTTCCTACATCATAGTATTTTTTTTATAATTTTTAGACATTAAATAAATTTAATTATTTATGACATAATAATGATGCAGTGATGACATCATTATTTGACGATTTAAATAAAATGGAAAGATAATGAAAAATCTAAAACCTACACATGTCCAAAACTAATTGGATGAGTGGATTTCGAACCCTTATCACCTTATCCACGAATTATATCAATGTGTGACCTTTTGAAACCGAAACACATTTTCAAATAAAGTAATATTTCTTTACTTTCCAAAAGTGCCCCTCCTCTCATCTTATAAAAGGCCCCCACCTCTACCCCATTTCACACACTTCTCAAGCCTTTGGCTCTGCCAAACCCTGCCCAATTACTCTATACACAACCCTCTCCTAATCATAGAGGATTCCCTTTGGGCATAAACCTTTCAAATGAATCCTTTAGGCTCAAATCAAAAGGAGTTACAGTTTTTAAGGTAATTCATTCTCTCATGTTCATTTGTTTTATTTTGCTTCTCCAACCCCCTAAACTCTTTTTATTTACTTCTTTTGTAACAACACCAGTATCTTCAATATACTAGGATGTTGTTATATGATTTATTTGAGCTACACTCTCACACAACTACATGAAATGGTTAATGAACATACGGTTTCCGTGGATGGCGAAATTCTGCCTCCCGAAACGATGATTGTTCAATACTTATTTAACACCTTCAAGGGTGGCCATTATGATGTCAATATTTTTATATATGATATATAATATGTTTATGTTTTTTTTAAGCTTCTGTATTTTTCATTTTTGGCATACCTTTATGGTTTCCATTATGGGTAAACACGATATCTTTATTTAAGGAAGTGCGGACTACCGCCCCCTCAAAGTGATGTGATTCGTTAATGCCATATGTGGGACGTGTAAAGGATGGATTTAAATTTATTATATATGATTTTATACTGGAATTATAATATACCTCTATATCATTATTATTTCTTTCCATTAAAGTATGCGATAGAAATGAAAGTAGCGTTCATGCGTACGTACGGCTTACCGTCTCCATGAATGGTGCATTTCATTTCTTATCCCCAAATGTAATGTACTATTAAAATTACATGTTTATAATGTATATATATATTTAATGATATATCTAAATGATGAATATAATTCTGGAATTAAAATATACATACCTCTCATTTAGTTTTAATTCCACTAATATGACAAAGAAATGAAAGTAGCGTTCATGCGTACGTACGGCTTACTGTCCCCATGAACGGTGCATTTCATTTCATACCTCTAAATGATTATGTAATATTATAAATACATGTATATTCTGGATATATATGATACATATTATATCCAAATCGGGAATTTCATTCTGGATATAAAGAACTTTTGACCACATGAACAACATGTAATTGTAAGAAGTCAACTTTCGACTTAAGAACCAAATATTGACAAAACAAACATTATTAACTTAAATGGTTACATAATGTTTATAACATGGCAGTAAGTGATATAAAAGGAATAATAAAATTTAAAATGGTTCTTAATCAATTATAAATTAACTCAAGTTTATTATTCAGGACGTTAAAGAACGATCGAGTCAAGTCGGACCCAAGGTAAGAGACTTCGTCTCAATCTCCTTTCATTGAGGCATATTTCGTTTTATACACAACTTTCTTTTATACGGTGTATAAACTCCTTTGACTTTTACTTTTATACAAAAGGAATCTTTTTCTATGAAGCGTTTTACTAAACGACAAAAAGGAATGTTTTTTTTAACGTACGCGGTGACAACGACCTTTTCCGCCGCCGCGAGTATTATTTGATCTTTGGCTTTCTCAACAAGCCGTAATGTTTTTAGAATAAAATAAATACCATATACTCTTTTATGTATTTTGGTATTGAAAATGGTTTTGATAAAGGATTCTATTATGATATATTTTGATTGAAATGTGGAAATGTTATCATTCCTTTATATTGGTTTTATGTTTTATGATTTTATATTGGTACTTGGACATTTTAACAGGTGGTTACGTTATAAACCATATGACGGGTGGTGCTGTGAATACCAGGACGGGCGGTTATGTTATAACCTCCAATGCATTGGGTATGGAAGTCGGCTGTATGGCTATTCCATTAAGTATGTATGGAAGTTAGCCGTATGGCTATTCCATTAAGTATGTATGGAAATTGGCCGTATGGCTATTCCATTAAGTATGTATGGAAATTTGCCGTATGGATATTCCATTAAGTGATATGTGTGGAAGTCAACCGTATGGTTATTCCACTTAAGTATGTTTATGTCCCAAGTTACCTTTATATATGTTATGTGTTCTTTATATGGGTTTTATTGTAATTCTTTGGTTACAAAAAGGTAAGTAATGATACTTTATTCAGTGAAGAGTTTTTATTACTTCATAAAGGTGAAAAGTATTACTTTGATAGAGTATACATGGTTTACTTGTTGTTTTGATAAACTAACAATTTTCATTCTTTGTGTATCCCTTACTGAGCTTTTTATGCTCACCCCATGTTTTTCGAAATGTTTTTCACAGGACATAAAGTGGAATAAGGTCAAGGATGTGATCAAGGGAATGTCATGCTATCTAAAACATGGAATCTAGACATCTTTCTTTTTAAGAGTTTTTATTTTATGGAGACTTAGTAGAAGTGTCTACTTTGTAATATTTTAAGATGTAATAGTTATGTTCTAATTCTCTAAAACTCTAAACCTGAAAAGATCCTCAATGTGAATTATTCATTTAATTCAATATTAAGTAAGGTTTAAGGCTGGGGCCTTATAGTTGGTATTAGAGGACAGTTTAGAAAACATTAGGAGTTAGAAAAGTGTTAAATTATAATATGATTGAAATGATATAGAATTTACGGATTACCATGTTGCTTCGCCTAAGATATTTCTGTGTTCAGAATGGTTTTCCGCAGAGGAAACAAAGCAGCTATGTTGGGACGAAATCCGGAGGAAGATAACCTTCCAAATCAGCAACCTGAGATGGTCGGAATCGGAACTGAACAGTTTGTTGCATTGATGGCACAGTTTACTCAGGCTATAAATGGTGGTGGTATTCATGCACGAGATCAGCCAGATCAACCGCAGAGGAACATGTCAGTGGTGGAACATTTAATGAGGCAACATCCCCCATCATTCAGAGGATCATCTGACCCTGTGCAAGCTGAAGGGTGGATTAAAGCACTGGAGAAGATTTTTGATGTCATGGGGTGTTCAGAACATCAAAAGGTTAGTCTTGTTGTTTACCGTTTTAAGGTGAAGCTGATCAGTGGTGGTCGATGGTGAAAAATATAAGGGATAGTGATGAGATTGAGGATCTTCACTGGGACGAATTCAAAGTTATGTTTCTTGAGAAATATTTTCCTAAGGTGGTTCGTCATAGGATGGAAAACCGTTCCTAGAATTGAGGCAGGAGGATGATTCAGTGGCTGCTTATGAAGAAAAGTTCACTCGATTGGCAAGGTATGCTCCAAACATCATACGAGATCTTGATAGTAAAATAAACCGTTTTTACTCAGGGTTAAAGCCAATGTATCGAAGGGCTTTAGCTTCTCGTGAGTTCAAAAGTTATGAAAAACTTGTTCAATGTGCGGAGAAGGTGGAAATGGAGTTTGCCGATGATCAGGTGTTCTATGAAAAACAACAGAATAAGAGGTCTAGTTGGCAGGAAAAGGGGAAGAATTCATCATAGAAGCAAGGAGGTAAGAAAACCAAATATCCATCCTGTGAGAAGTGTGGTAAAATGCATCCTGGAGAATGTTTATCCAAGTCTGGTAAGTGCTTTCGGTGTGGTAAGTCTGGTCATATTGCTCGTAACTGTAAGGAAGATGATCAAGCAGGAAGTGAAAAGCCAACGGTAAGATGTTTTAAGTGTAATGAAATGGGTCATTATGCAAACGAGTGTCCAACGAAGAACTCAACTGGGGGAATGCAGCTAGACTACAAGCAGAAAGGGGTGGTGAAATCCTTTGCAACAACTTCAGCAGATGTTGGGCCATCGAATGAAGTGGTATCAGCTCCAGGGATCTCAGTATTTTTCGAAGATTGACTTGAGGTCGGGGTACCATCAGTTGTAAGTAAAATAAGCAGACGTTCCGAAGACTGCGTTCCATACTAGATATGGACATTTTGAATTTTTAGTTATGCCTTTTGGGTTAACCAATGCACCTACTGTATTCATGGACCTTATGAATAAAATTTTCCATGAGTTCTTGGATAAGTTTGTGTTTGTGTTTTGAGGTTTCTGAAGAGGTTATGTGTGCCTTGTGATTCACAGTTGAAGAATGAGTTGTTATGTGAGGCTCATAGTTCCCTGTTTTCAGTTCATCCGGGTAGTACTAGGATGTATAGAGATCTGCGGGAGTATTACTGGTAGGATGGAATGAAAAGAGACATTGCTGATTTTACTGTGAAGTGTTTGACATGTCAACAGGTTAAAGCAGAGCAGCAGTTACCGAAAGGGATGCTTCAGCCATTACCAGTGCCAGAGTGGAAATGGGAAAACATATCCATGGACTTTGTTGTGGGATTACCGAGGACATCTCGAGGTAATAATGCAATCTGGGTTATTATTGATCGCTTGACCAAATCTTCTCATTTCCTTTATATACGAGATACTTTCTCTCTTGATCAACTTTCCCGTTCGTATCTTAAAGAGATAGTCAGGTTACATGGAGTTCCTCTCTCCATTGTATCGGATCGTGATCCCAGGTTTACTTCTATCTTTTGGAAAGGCCTTCAGAAGTCGTTGGGTACTGAATTAAATTTTAGTACATCTTTTCATCCACAATCAGATAGGCAGTCAGAACGAACAATCCTGACATTGGAGGGTATGCTACGAGCTTGTTCTATGGATTATCAGGGAAGTTGGGACAAACAAATTTCTTTGGTTGAATTTTCTTATAATAACAGTTTTCATTCCAGTATACAGATGGCACCATTTGAGGCATTATATGGGAAGCGGTGTCGAACTCCAGCATTTTGGAATGAAGTGGGTGAAAGGAAGCTGATGGGACCAAAATTGGTAGAAGATATGGCAGAAAAAGATCAGTTGATTCAGAAACACATGAGAACAACTCAGAGCAGGCAGAAGAGTTATGCGGATAACCGGAGGAAAGATCTATCTTTCGAGGTAGGTGATCATGTTTTTCTCAAGGGTTCTCATTGGAAAAGTGTGACGAGACTTGGTAAGAAAGGAAAGTTGAGTCCAAGGTTCATTGGACCATATGAAATTCTGGAGAGAGTTGGATCAGTTGCATACCGAGTGGCTTTACCTCTGAGTTTATCTCAGGTACACAATGTTTTTCATGTTTCGATGTTGAGAAAGTATATGCCAGATCCATTTCATGTTTTGAGTCCAGAGGTAGTTCAGCTGGAAGAGAACCTATCTTATGAGGAACAGCCGGTCCAGATTCTTGACCACAAGGAGCAAGTGTTACGGAATAAGTTGATTCATCAAGTAAAGGTTTTGTGGAAAACCCATGTGATTGAAGAGGCAACGTGGGAATCTGAAAATGCTATGAGGGATAAATACCCCCACTTATTTTGATAAGTGAATAAAATTGCGAGGACGCAATTCCCAAAAGGGGGGAAGGATGTAACATCCCAGGTAAATAAAGAATAAAAGAATTTTCATATTTATTAATATTTACGAATTAAATATTAATTTTATTTTAAAGGGGTTGCTATGTTCGATAGCGTACCCGATACGCAACGATGAGTTTCTTTGAAACTTACGTAGCACACTTGTAATAAAATAATATTATTTTAAATGTTAGTTAACAAGTAGCCATTGTACTGGCGGGAATGGATAGAAATAACTAATATATTATTAGATATGTTTTTAAATGTTTATACATTTACCCAATAAAAGATAAAGGCTTAAAATACGGAAAGAGTTCAATTTTAGGGCATATATACTCTAATTTTCACTCGAGGTTCACTTATCACCTTTTAATGGTGAACCGTCATTAAATAAAGTTTTTGATCACTCTTATACTTTATTTTGGACCAAATATAACTCTTCTTTAGAATCGGTACATCAAAATTTACTTTGTGTAAATTTTTGGTACCTTTCTGATAAAGTTCATTTTTTTATGAATAGTGTAAAATGTTGTATTTTAATTCAAAACCTCTTTTTAATCTAAATTATTTATGTGATTAGATTATTATTTTAATTGGTTTTAAAGTGAAATTAGAAAATATTTTTACCAGTTAATCCAATGGTGGTCATTGGAATCAATATCACTTTGAAATTGGACTTAAACTGGTGTCAATCTTTTGATACTTATTGTTTCACAAAAACACGCTATTTGGCATGACAGTGGGAATTAATTATTAAATTAATTAATTTGACTTATATGTTTTTAATTTTGTAAAATGGAATTCATTTTTGAATTTGGAATATCAAATATAGATTAGGGTGAATTTTTGGTAATTTTCTGAAAAACTTCAATTTTTGATGAATAGTGAAACCACTAAGTGGTAATCAAGCAAACTGATTTTTCAGTTAAATGAAAGTTTACCACTAATGTGTATTGAATTTTGAAAATCCGACATACATGGTTGTCATTAAGAAGTAAAATGTGGTTCAATGAGATTAAAATAATTTTTTGGTGAATAGTAACTTTTTTTCATTAATCGCGATTAGTGGTAATTAGTGTAGTTTAAGATATAAATAATGCTTTAATAATATGAAATGACCTAGACACATGTCCCAACCTTATTGGTTGTGTCATGGCCGACCAAGACAAGCCATGGGCCAACTTGGGGACCCCATGGTGCCACGTTAGTTGGAAAATGACATTAATATATTTTTATTTAATGTTAAAGTGAAAATGACACTAACATAAATTGTTTTACTAAAATACTTTTTGAGTGGGGTTATACAAGTCCAAATTTTGATTATAAATAGTAATTGTAAAGATAATAAGATTTCATACATCATAGTATTTTTTTTATAATTTTTAGACATTATATAAATTTAATTATTTATGACATAATAATGATGCAGCGATGACATCATTATTTGACGATTTAAATAAAATGGAAAGATAATGAAAAATCTAAAACCTACACATGTCCAAAACCAATTGGATGAGTGGATTTCGAACCCTTATCACCATATCCAAGAATTATATCAATGTGGGGCATTTTGAAACCGAAACACATTTTCAAATAAAGTAATATTTCTTTACTTTCCAAAAGTGCCCCTCCTCTCCTCTTATAAAAGGCCCCCACCTCTACCCCATTTCACACACTTCTCAAGCCTTTGGCTCGGCCAACCCCTGCCCAATTACTCTCTCCACATCCCTCTCCTCATCATAGAGGATTCCCATTAGGCAGAATCCTTTCAAAGGAAGCCTTTAGGCTCAAATCAAAAGGAGTTACACTTTTTAAGGTAATTCATTCTCTCATGTTCATTTGTTTTATTTTGCTTCTCCAACCCCCAAAACTCTTTTTATTTACTTCTTTTGTAACAACACCAGTATCTTCAATATACTAGGATGTTGTTATATGATTTATTTGAGCTACACTCTCACACAACTACATCAAATGGTTAAAGAACATACGGTTTCCGTGGATGGCGAAATTCTGCCTCCCGAAACGATGATTGTTCAATACTCATTTAACACCTTCAAGGGTGGCCATTATGATGTCACTATTTTTATATATGATATATAATATGTTTATGTTTTCTTTAAGCTTCTGTATTTTTCATTTTTGGCATACCTTTATGGTTTCCATTATGGGTAAACACGATATCTTCATTTAAGGAAGTGCGGACTACCGCCCCCTCAAAGTGATGTGATTCGTTAATGCCATATGTGGGACGTGTAAAGGATGGATTTAAAGTTATTATATATGATGTTATACTGGAATTATAATATACCACTATATCATTATTATTTCTTTCCATTAAAGTATGAGATAGAAATGAAAGTAGCGTTCATGCGTACGTACGACTTACCATCTCCATGAACGGTGCATTTCATTTCTTATCCCCAAATGTAATGTACTATTAAAATTACATGTATATAATGTATATATATAATTAATGATATATCTAAATGATGAATATAATTCTGGAATTAAAATATACATACCTCTCATTTAGTTTTAATTACACTAATATGACAAAGAAATTAAAGTAGCGTTCATGAGTACGTACGGCTTACCGTCTCCATGAACGGTGCATTTCATTTCATACCTCTAAATGATTATGTAATATTATAAATACATGTATATTCTGGATATATATGATACATATTATATCCAAATCGGGAATTTCATTCTGGATATAAAGAACTTTTGACCACATGAACAACATGTAATTGTAAGAAGTCAACTTTCGACTTAAGAACCAAATATTGACAAAACAAACATTATTAACTTAAATGGTTACATAATGTTTATAACATGGCAGTAAGTGATATAAAAGGAATAATAAACTTTAAAATGGTTCTTAATCAATTATAAATTAACTCAAGTTTATTATTCAGGACGTTAAAGAACGATCGACTCAAGTCAGACCCAAGGTAAGGGACTTCGTCTCAATCTCCTTTCATTGAGGCATATTTCGTTTTATACACAACTTTCTTTTATACGGTGTATAAAATCCTTTGACTTTTACTTTTATACAAAAGGAATCTTTTTCTACGAAGCGTTTTACCAAACGACAAAAAGGAATGTTTTTTTTAACGTACGCGGTGACAACGACCTTTTCCGCCGCCGCGAGTATTATTTGATCTTTGGCTTTCTCAACAAGCCGTAATGTTTTTAGAATAAAATAAATACCATATACTCTTTTATGTATTTTGGTATTGAAAATGGTTTTGATAAAGGATTCTATTATGATATATTTTTATTGAAATGTGGAAATTTTATCATTCCTTTATATTGGTTTTATGTTTTATGATTTTATATTGGTACTTGGACATTTTAACGGGTGGTTACGTTATAAACCATATGACGGGTGGTGTCGTGAATACCAGGACAGGTGGTTACGTTATAACCTCCAATGCATTGGGTATGGAAGTCGGCCGTATGGATATTCCATTAAGTATGTATGCAAGTCGGCCGTATGGCTATTCCATTTAGTATGTATGGAAATTGGCCGTATGGCTATTCCATTAAGTATGTATGGAAATTGGCCGTATGGCTATTCCATTAAGTGATATGTGTGGAAGTCAACCGTATGGTTATTCCACTTAAGTATGTTTATGTCCCAAGTTACCTTTATATATGTTATGTGTTCTTTATATGGGTTTTTTGGTAATTATTTGGTTACAAAAAGGTAAGTAATGATACTTTATTCAGTGAAGAGTTTTTATTACTTCATAAAGGTGAAGAGTATTACTTTGATAGAGTATACATGGTTTACTTGTTGTTTTGATAAACTAACAATTTCCATTCTTTGTATATCCCTTACTGAGCTTTTTATGCTCACCCCAAGTTTTTCGAAATGTTTTTCACAGGACTTAAAGTGGAATAAGGTGAAGGATGGGATCAAGGGAATGTCATGCTATCTAAAACATGGAATCTAGACATCTTTCTTTTTAAGAGTTTTTATTTTATGGAGACTTAGTAGAAGTGTCTACTTTGTAATCTTTTAAGATGTAATAGTTATGTTCTAATTCTCTAAAACTCTAAACCTGAAAAGATCCTCAATTTGAATTATTAATTTAATTCAATATTAAGTAAGGTATAAGGCTGGGGCCTTATACTTTTAGTATAATTTTATTTTAAGTATATTTTGTTAATTTTATAACTCTTTTTTGAATCACTTGTAACCATTAATATACATTATGGATTTACATTCATTTCATTCAGAGTATGACACACATCCACATCATTATGGGTATTATTTTTCTTATGGTTGTACATTTTACATATAAAATAATGAATACCACTACCTATTGGAAGAAACCATGGGGAAAACTATGGTACAGTTTTTGGTTTTGTTTATTTTATTATATAAAGACAAAAACCGAATGGTGAGAAAATATAATGAATTCTCCTCTTTTCTCCTATATAAACCCACCAATGCTAAAATTTATCTTCACAAAAAATTCATAAAGAATGATAATAGTATTCTATCTCCTACATAGTGTCCTCCCAAGGTTTATAAAATATTCAATAAGATCCTCCGAAGAATTTGAGACACACACTAAAGTAGGGGATCTTCAACTTATCTTCTTTATTCAAGTTCCTTTATTATCTTATTCCTTATATTTTTATTTCGTAATGATAGTATATGTATTTCTATGTCTCTATTACTAATAATATTATGTCCAAATGATTAGATAAACCTTTATGTCTCATTAAAAAATTTAATGAATTTTAATCTGACATCATTATGCTTCCAAATTTTCACAATGATTTTCCATTCCAAAACCATTGTGTAGTGAATATCATATCCATTTACTATCAATGGTGTTAACCTTTGTACAATTATAAATCATTTAATTGGTTGAAAAATTTATTTGATCCACAATAATTTATTATTAATGAAATTATGAATATTAATGAATCCAAATTGTATGATCAATGTGGATCACCTAAGCCTTAGAATGAAATAAAAGTGACGGGTGCGTCCAGAATTATAAAGTGCACAAATGCATTAGGTAAGATTATTCAAATGAGATGTCATGCTTGTATAGGGAGTGAAATTGATTCCTTTATAGTAATTTCTCTATCATGATGTCTTGTATGTTATCCATTAAAAATGTTTTGATGTAGTGTTTTAGGTTGTTTCAATATTTCCCATGCTTCCATTATGATTATCATGTTATATCATGTATCATTATTCATGTTTATGTCTCCATAACCATTTGTGACCCATTTATATTCCAATTGTCTAGTGTTTTTAGTCTCTTTATTTTATTCCTTTTTTATTATCTTAAAGAGCTTTATAACCCACCCCTTTTTATATATATTCACAGTTTATCCATTTAATTATTATGTATGGAGGAATAATTTGATCAAGTAAAAAATGTTTAAATAAATATATAGTTTTCCATGTTTTAAGATGTTATAAAATGTATATAATCCCCAATGAAACTAAAATTATTTATGTTAAGTATCATATTAAGTTGAATATTATGTAATAAATCATGTTTTAATGTTAAATACATTGTAGGGTTGTTATAAAACATGTTTACCAAAATTAACAGTTGAACATAGTCATGTCCAGAGGATATCAGTTGAGTTTGATGATAAAGATATTTCTCGGGGTCCAAATTGAAAATAATTTATATATTTTGATTAAATATATTCCTAAGAAAAATATAGTAATTTAATATGTGATTGGAAAAGTGTCAATAATATGATAATACCTCAATTAGTGGAAACAATGTTTTGCAGGATCGTTTGATACAATTTTACATATCATGAAATATTCATAGTAATATAGGTTTTCTCTATTTAATCAAATGAAAATTGACACACCTTAAACTAGAGATCATTAAAAGATATTATTAGATTTGTTGTATTGAAGAATTGTGTATTATTAATCAACCCTCATATTATATTATTTTTTTGAGTGAAGAGATAATAAAAATCAACGTGATATATATCATTATATAGATGGAGATACATGAAAATGGTTTATTAAATATATATATGAAAAGTTTGATTTTCAGAAATTGATATGTTATGTTTTATAAATTTTTTTATATTATTACGCATTTTAATGATTTTATATTGTTAAATTATATTTAATGTAGATATCTCTTTAAGAGATCAAATCCAAAATCATAGGGCCACAAAATTTTTTCCATGGAGGGTATACATTATTGGAAGAAGAAATGATGAAAGAATTTTTTTAGAAACTGAGATAAGAGTCATCAGGCTATATAGTGGTTTTCCCTCTTTACCCCTAGCTAGAAATGAAAAATAAGAGAGGTATTTAGTGGAAAAATATACTATATATATCTAAGAGTGAAGGAATCATTGTGAGAGGATTGTAAGATGTTATATTATTTATTTATGTTATTTAAAAAACATCAAATCTTAATATATTGTGATTCAATAAAGAATTTTAGAAATATTATATAGAATAACCTGCTATGAGTAGTGATTATATGGGACCTCTATACCTGAGGTTCAGATGAATATTATAGCTGATGCATTAGGAATTATTGGCCACATAGTCCACTTTTTCAGATACCTAGAAGATGCATCAATAAAAACACAATTTGTTCATTTTGGAGATTATTAAAAGGAGTATGTATATAAAAGATAAATAAAAGCTCTCTAAGATAATATTTAGTACATGAGTGAGATGATGGAGGATAGGATCAATGATTTTGTACAATTGAGGTTTTGTTATAGTAATTCATAGTTTCTAGATGTATATTTCATTGTTAAGCCTTAGTCTGGAGATCCTTATCCTCTATATATACCTTTACATATAACTCCTCTACCTTTCATGATAATCTCAATCCTCTACCTCCTCCTTCTTTTTTATCTCAAAACCACCTCCCACAAAAAAATGTTTTAATAGTTAGTTGTTTAGGATAACGAACATCATTTTGTTTCATATGGGAATATATGTTATATCAGGGATAAAATATTTAATCAATAGATAGATAAATAGAATATTAGGGTAAGTGTGTAGGATATTATGAATAGATCCATATGAGACCTTTTTCATATAGATGAGGTCACAATATATGGAAAACGTATCAGCCTATTTTGGGTTTTTCCATCTTGACATACAAAAAAAATTAACTTTGAGACTTGTATGTATTATATACATTATTATATACAAATTATGATAAGTTTTTATTTAGAATTTAAAATTAATATATTATTCTATTTTTAGTAAAAAATTATTAAAATAAAATAAATATTTTGTAGAAGAAAACATGTACTTTCTATTATGAATTCAGATTCTACATCATGAAATCACATATTATCACAATATTCATAATTTTTTTGATCATTATGATATTATAATGGAATATAACATTGGATGGAGTTAATTGAAAGCATTGATTTTCAATAGGTATATTATGGGGAATGTAACAAGATAATTTTTTCAATCAATTCCATTTATGTCTTTTACATATAAGTCAATTGTTATATAATATAATATATATTAATTTATTTATTCTAAATTCTTAGGTTTTTTTTCATTAGGTACCTTTATCATCATATATTAAATATGATGATACATTGGTATATGAATTTTTAAAACAAAAATGTATTTCAAAAGTAGTAATGAAAAGGAAAGATGATGAGAGAAGAATATATTTTGTTGAAATATTTTAGAATAAAGCAGTTAGGTGTTTAATGATTCTCTATCTAGAAGTGTATGGATTATATATTTCTTATAAAACTATTTATCTCAACGTGATAACCACTGAAATTATATTTTTTTATAAATTATTGATAATTGAATGTTGTTTGTTTTTTTCAAGGGATAATATTTCTTATAGGATATTCTTCACACATGATGAAATGCGATAAAATTTAAACAAATTATTGAAAATATACGTTACATTATTTGAGTAAATATTTATTAAAATGAACATTAATTTAATCTAATACATATGAAATAAAAATAGTTCATGGGATTTCATTAGATAGAGAATAGGAAAAATGTGTGAAATGGTAAAATATGTAAAATAATAGGTGAAAAATTATTTATAATTACAACATTTTCGCTGAAATAACATAAACTGTTATTTTTAATTGAAAATTTATTTTGATACAAAATGGTCATCACCAAAAAATAATATCAAAATATGGATATTACATTATATGATTTTTGTTTAAAATTTTTTAAATAGATATTGTTTCCAAATTTCTCAAGGAAATATTCTATTAAGAAATTTCCCATAATTTATCATGATGTTATAATGAGAATAATTGTTAAAAATTTTCACATTACTTTGTATCTTTTTATATCCCTGGCCCTTATACTGAAAAATAATTGATTCATTGGAAAATCGAACTAGATGAATATTTACCAATTGTCATTGGATTTTAGTGTATTTTTAATATATATTTTATAGCATAAATTTGAAATTATGAATTTATAATGATTTTTATATATGAGGAAATTTTTTATATTCTGCTGCATTTTCTTCTTGTTATACTACAGTTTTATTTGGAGAAAATTTTAAAATGTGTTTCTAGTAAACTAATTTCATGTTTATTATATAATAATTGAGTAGAAAAAATGTTCTATTGTTTTTTCATGTATTTTTGGTATAACTAACATGAAAAATGGTTTATAACATCAAATATTTTACATAACTTAAGTGATAAAAAAATTCTTCTTGGTTATAAAAAACTGACATAAGAAAACATTCTAATTCTATAGTATTATTTTTTCCACAACATCAATTTTATAATAATTTATGTTAAAAAAGTATGAAATTGGTTAATAATAACCAATGTGAAAAACATATTTAAAATGTTGAATATAATATATTTTCTAATTAATTTATGTTAAAAACACATAAAACTGATAATAAAATGAATTTTATAAACATCTGGTTTCAACATTGAGACATTTTTCACTAGTATCACATGAGTTATTTCAACAGATGGAATCATTAACTGAAATTAATGTGAAAACCTTGAATTCATTTCTAACTTCCTTCTTCCCCTAAAACATCCATTTGGATTTTCGGCACTTAAGATTAATGTTTCCATTCATATTTAATTCTAATAATGTTACCTCAATTTAATATCATTTACACTCATTTTAATAATGATGGAAAGATCTCCTATTTATCATTAATACACATATATTTTTATCTTGGTTTGGAATATTTTCATGAAAGTAAGAATATAAATCATTTATTTTTTAAATGTAAAATTTTTCATTTGTTAATCTCTATTAGATTAATTTTAATCATTACATTCCATGGTAATATCCTAGTACATGATTGATCAAATATGTCTTTCCGCTAAAATGTTTATGATTTAATTTAATTCATGAATCAATGTTACATTGGGTGACCAAGAACCTAAAAAACCCAAATTATATTCTTCATAATAATTTTTATAAAAGGGCATTCACCCAAAAAACATTTACCATTGAAAATTTTACCCATGAAAGGAAACAATGTAGTAATTTTTCCCTTAAAATGATTGATATAACATTCAAATATTGATGATACATAAAATGTATAACATGAGTTATATTATTAGTTCTTCATAAGTAACTTCATGCAATATCCAATATCAATGAGATATTTTACTTGTGATAATATGATTAAATTATTTTTGATATAAGAAAAAATTAATATAAATCATAGTATTTTTCATCATGTTCAATAGCCATAATTTTTTCATGGTTATAATTATACTATAATTTTGTAGAGGGTGTGTAATAGTTGTTATAATTTTCCATAAGAGATAAAAAAATATTCTAATAATTTTTTGCCTATAATTTTTCTAATAAATTCAGTCCAATCAACTAAATAATGGATATATACACATTGATTACCTTTTGGGAGAACAATATTGTTGGAGATATAATCCATAATTTAGAAATTATTCCTTTCATGTTATAATGTTTTTTAATCAATTTAATATAATTTCATTCTCTAATACAATGTGTTGGTCTAACTATAATAGAATGAGGACTGTGTTTATTTTTTCTTTAATAGTTGGACTAAATTTGACATGTTTAATGATGAAATTATTCAATAACATATAGTAATAATATATATGAATTAAATAAATTTAAATAGAAATTAAAATGGAACATAATTTCAAATTGTATATCTAATATAACATAAGATGAGTCCCTATATCTCTTCCAGTAAATATATTGTATGGTTTTAGATTAAAACCACTAATATTAATGATGTAACTGATACCACAGATTTATGAATGAAACTTCATATTCAATGTTAAAATAATGAAACATAATAAAAATATTTCTTTTTAGTGGGTAAATTAAAAGACTCATGAACACTCACATTAGTGGTAGTGAGAACCCAACAGAATAAGAAGATATAGAGGAGGGATTATTAGAGAAAAATCCATTACAATATACTATTTATGTTTTAAAATATATTAGATGAATAAATATGTGAAAAATATAGAAGAATATATGAGAGATAAGTTGAGTGCAATAAAAATTATGGTAGTATTCTCAAGGGTAGTCACATGAGGCTTTAAATAAAAACGGATTGATATTTTGGTCACTATTAATTAATGTACATGAATCTTTCATGTTTTATTTATAGGTCCCAAAATACCCCTGATCATTCTTGTGAACCTTTATGTCTAATAGATATTTAAATATTGAGGCAATGTTTTGGTATCCACTTTAAATTACTAGTTTGACTAGGCTCAATGACAGGATAGAAGATCTCATCAACATGCCATTGTGGTGGTCTCTAAGAAGGTGGGTGGAAACTAGGTGATTGAGGGAGGGGATTAGAAGGGGTGGATGCTTCTTCTAAGACTACCACTTACCCAGTGAGGGATTAATAGATAGTCAGTGAGAATTTTAGAAGTAAGTTCTTTTTCTTTATTACTCCGCTTTCCAAGTGGTGTTATTCATGTAGTATGACAACCCTTATCTTAATTTCAAACTAATTAATAATTTTTTAAATATGATTAACCATAATAAAACATAGAATATTAATAATTATAGTGTCATTTGGAATTAAGTACATTTCATAACAACATAAAATCAAAAATACACATTCTTAATGGAAATCATCCTGAGTATTCTTATATTATTTTAATGTACTTAAAATAGTATTGGATAACTTGGGGACATACATATGAAATGGGGGATCTATAAAGCCATTTATGAGAATAAACATGGAATATCAAGAATAATGTAATACATGTTATGAAATAGTCATATCAGTGAGTCCTAAAAGGGGTGTGAATCAAATATAAGAACAATGAGTCATGATAGAGAATTATAACATAAACTCAACATGGGAAATTCTACACAAACATAAAACATTGCATTGTAAATATAGGACAAGGATTACTAGAAATAAATAAAAAAATGAAAAATTCTCTCGAGTGACCGAGTTCACTCAGTAATCCCTTTAATTATTTTTCACGAGTTAGAAACATTACCCAGTGCATTAGAGCGCTACATAATTTTGGGAGAACCTCTCACATTCATTTCATGATCATTCTTAAGTATTCGACATAGATCAAAAAACATGGTATTATTTATCATCCAATTTTATTCCGCAGTCAATGAGTTTGGAATAAATGCATTTATGTACCAATACATGAAATATATGTGTATATAGGTGAACACCCTTGATAGAAAATGGATATGGTATTTACTATACAATTGCTCTGGAAAGGAAAATCATGGTGAAATTTAAGCAGCATAACAAGGTTACATAATGATTCATAAAATAGTTTGATGAGAGTGAAATGGGATACCTAATCATTTGGAAATAAAATATATAGTAATTGGGATGCATGAAATCATATACCAACATTATAAATTGAAAATAGATGGTCGAAGACATTGAAAACATGAATTAGGGGGAGAATGAAAATGATCCCTTATAAAATCTCAACATAAAAATGACATTAGTAAATGATATAATGATATCGTATAAATTATTTAATTATTTTGTAAACAATTTTACATTAGGGATATGATGAAAAAAATCACATATTGAGACTATAAAAGAAACTTAAAAAGAAGGTTATTGAATGGAAAACAGGAGAGCGAAATCTCTTACTACAAATCGGCAAGGTAACTTGTGTACATGGGAGGGATTAATGGGAGTAAAATAGGTTTTTCTCAAAATTTATACATAAAATTTATCTAAAGGGGGATATGTAAGAACATATCCCAACGTTATAAAATGTAAATTAAGAGATATAACATAAACATGTTTCTTGATAAAAAAGTAGAAAGTGGGAGATCCCAAGTCTCGATAGTGTGATTCCAAATGTTTGAGAGGAGCTTCTTGAGATCCAAGGGGATCCATGGGCAGACTCCATATATGGGAGTGGCGATTTAATAGGTGTTAAGATGTTATTTAGTGAATATTAATTGTATCTCGGGTGGGTTTATTTATGAAAATAGAGGTGGATTCTTTAATATTTCCTGAACATAGGTTTTGGACACTTTATAATAAAATAACCAAAAACAAAACCATACCATGGGTTTTTACCATTGTTTCCGACAAAGGGGAATAAATTTCAATATCTTATAAGGACATGGTCTATAATTGATAAAAATAATACATTTTTTGATGTGGAAGTGAGTCATGCCCATAAAGAAATTATTTTAAAACAATAAAATATATTATAGGTCTTGTATGAATCCAAAATACTTTATATAAGAAATAATATAAACAAAAAAACATTATTTTAAAGTGTATATATTAATTTTTTCACAAATACCCATAATTTAATTTATTACAACATTTTTGGTAATTATGATGCTATAGTACACACTGCATATTTGTAACGTATTTATTTTTTACCCAAAAAGTCGATGGTCCAAGAAAAATATGATACATTAAACACAAGATAATTTAAACATGATGATTAAAAATATAATATTAGTTTTATCCAAATAATTTACTAAATATATGAATAATCCCTTTTGAAATAGATTTTAATTTTATTGAAAAGTGCAGGTTTTTTTATAACAATAGATTTTGAACCCTTATAAAAACAAAATTTTATATTGTAAAAGTTATATGATAAGTTATATATAATTATAATTATTTAAAAACAATAATTTTAAAAATATTATTATCTAAAAATTATATTAATTAATAAATTACTTAATAGAATTTTACTTTTATCAAAAAATATAAATTCATTTTTATTGTATCGAAATAAAAAATCATTTATGAAGTAAAAATAATAAAATGAATATATATTTATTATTATATAAAATATACACATTCATATTATTAGTGTCTTAATACATATACCTTTGATACAATAACACATTCCCTACAATTGAGGCGTGTGATGGTGAGATTTTCATCAGTTGGTCCGGCATACATGGTCTGGGTACAGACATCCATGAGCAAGAACTTCTCCATGAAATGGTTTCAATATTGAATATGTTATTGAATCTCAGATTGGGTTTGGTCAAGGGAAAATCCAAATGATTCCATCTACCATTTAATCCCTGATGTATGGGCTTCATAGGGAATGATCTTACTAGTTGAAGCTATCACTTTTTTATTCAGTGTCATTTTGATTTTTGAAAACCCATTATTTTTTCTAATCATATTAAAAATATTAAAAATATATATAATCAATGTTAATTACACATAAATGTATTTTAAATCTAGTATTTTATTATAAAATCAATAATGTGAATGCATTTTCAATAACTATAACACATAATAAGACATTTACATCAACCATAAAGGGAATTTTATTTTTAAAATTCTAGTTTCTTACACTCTTCCCCCTACATAAATTTCACCATCAGGGTTTCCATTTCACACACTATAAAAGATGACTATAATTCTATTTCACCGCCTCCATTTGTTCCCATTACACCTCTCCAAACATGTTATTTCATCCTAAAACATTGACCACATACGTTGTCTTATTCAGTATGACATTTCCTCTACGATCTAATATCTTTAACAGTTTCTCATCATATGAATGATCCTTCTATAGTGAAAACACATATTTTTTGAGTTAATGTCATGGGTATATTTTGTAGATCCTCAATAGGGAAACATGTATTAAATCATGTACTTGATAAATGTTTTGTGGGAGTTCTAGTTGATAGTCTATCACTCCAATGCGATGAAGGATGTAACGACCCAAACTATCATTAATGAAAATTCCTCTTCATCTAATTAACTGTCTTATTATGTAAAATGGTTATATAACATATCAAAATACATTTTTTTTATGTTTTTAGATTTTAAAATACCATTAATAATTGTGACCGCTACAAATATATCCATTGAAAAGTGATCACATGATTAGTATAAATACAGGGCTTTAACAAATCAAATTTACAAAGACAAAGGAAGTGACGAAATTATTTAGTAGAATTTAATGGTACAAAGATAATTTTTATAAGATCATAAAGGAGTTATAATCATTGGGATTCACTTTTGACAAATACTAGGTTGAGGTTCAACAAGTTTAGTCTGAACAGTACCGCCTACGGGATAACTGGCATTTGATAGAGATTACCTCTGGAGCAATGTTATCTGAGCCTTCCAAAGAGTCTATCGCCATCAAACACCTAACCCATCAGTCATATGTGGGTGTTATAAGGGGTTCTGTAAGAAGACCATAGAACTATGATTGTGTACAATATTTGTTTCAAAGAGAATATACAATATTTTTATTATTGTTACATTATAAATAGTTTATTAAGGCACAAATAGTATTTTTAGTTAGTATTCAATTAAGAAATATATTTTGTTGAATTAATTGAATTTATAGTTGAATAATATTTTAATAAAATATTATTTCTAAATTAATTTTTATTAAACATAATTGATCATTTAATTTTTATGAATACAATTGTGATTTTTATTAAGGATTGAAAGCAGTTTTTTTTCAAAACCCATTAATTTTCGATAAATGTTGGTTTTTATTTTAAAAGTAGAAATTAACATATTAAAAAAATAGATTAAATTAATGTTATTTTTGGAATCTAGTTTTCATAATTATCCAATGACGGATTTTGCATAATTTTATAGGCACTCAAAATTTTAGGTAAAAATTAAATACCTTTTAAATATATATTGTGTTTTATGACATCATAATGACACGATCGTGATGTAATAAAATACTATTATCAAAATAATAGGACAATATATGTTTTAAATTTAAAATAATGTAATTTTAGATATGTGTGATTAATTTTATGGTGCCTTAGTGGACCCTCTAAAACATATAAAACATTTTAACCTTTTAAATTGATTTCCTTATGAGTGTGACTCACCTCCACATAAAGAAGCCTAATATTTTAATACTTTTGGACATTGGAATTATAAAAAAATTATAAAAACCCCTTTGAAAGAAAAACATGGGAAAACCCATGTGTTTTTATTTGTGTTTTATATTAGTTTAATGTGTTGTGTCCAAAACCTAAATAATAAATAATTTGCTCTATTTTCCAATATAAACCCACCCAAGATCCCACATCGCTTCACTAAAAACAACTAGAGGAATTCCGGACCAAGAACATATCTCTATAAAATCCTCCCAAGACTCCCCAAGATCCCATGAAACCTCTCTCAAGCCCCTCCCAAGCCTTTGGGATCACACTTTTAATTAAGGGATCCTCACTTTCCTTCCTTCCTTATTTATCTCCATGTTTTCTTATATTATTATTCCATTTTATTTTCAATTAAAAATGTTGGGGTATAAATTTGAACCTCCCCTATACTTACATCCTTATGTTTGAATGATTAGGTTCCCATTTCCCTTTCATTAATTTTTCCATTGTACACATGTTACCATGCCAAAATTCCATAAGCAATTTCATCCATTATCATTTTTTTCAAATTTATTTATGTTGTTATACCCTTTTAATTTCAATTAAAAAAGTTGGGGAATCCATTATAAACTCTCACATAATTCCCTCCTTATGTATTATTAATTATATACCCGTTTCTCCTACATTAATTCCTCCAATGTACACTTGTTACCATGTTGAAATTATATAAGGAATTTCTCTCTACCAATTTACATTCAAGCAATTATTTTGAATTATGAATCTAAATTCCATTACATATTTTGGAAAATGTATCTATATGAACCACTTAATATCCATTTAATTAAAATATTATTATATACCCCTTTCTCTCTAATCAACCATTTTATGAATTCTTTTGTCACGCTGTTATGCTACTGAAATTGCACCGTAGTTTTCCAAGCCAATTTCATTAAGTAGTTAATACCATGACCATATCTATATCAAGGGTATTCACCTTTATGAACATTTAACTTTTGATTAATATTAGTATCATGATATTTCAAGTGAAATGAGGTTTTAATCATGGTAATTAAAGTTCAATGAGGCTTTACTCTTGCTCCGTGTGCAATGATACTTGGATCATGCTAATACCATGTTAAGTGTTGTTGAAAAATTTCCATGTTATGATAAAGATGCTATATCATGACTTTATGTTCAAGTTTCTCTTATGATCCATTGATATGAATATTTCCAGACATGTAGTATACTCTTCATGTTATTCCTTTTTTACTCCCTTGTTGTGATTTGAAGCTTACCCTTTTCTTATGCATGTCCTCAAGTTATCCCATGCAATGCTAAGTATGATGTAATGTGTGTGGTCATGTAAAATACATTTTCAATAAAGATTTTTATTTAATGTTTTAAGTTGTTATGTAATGTTCCTAAGACCCAAAGAAACTATAACACTTTATCTTTCATGTTTAATCAAGTTAATGTTTTATGTAATAAAGTATGTTTAAGTTTAAAATAAAGAGCAGGGTTGTTATAGATGGTATCAGAGGATAGGTTTTGTTAATTGTTGGATTATGATTAGAAAACCCTATTGATAGACATAGAGATAAGACTAAGTATAATAAAAACATCCCTAAAATTTGGGGAGTATTTAGTATGTGGGTTGTCAATAAAATACATCCCAGATTGGATATGAGCATGAAGAGGAGGGCTTGGCACATATGTATGTAGTGGTAAACCCAAAAACACCACATTGAGCTAGATTTGAAAGGGAACTAGTGAACAACAGCAGGCCTTGTTACACTCTTGGATATGACACAACCTTGGGATATTCTTTGGTAAATTCACAAGCTTGGTATGAACTATTGTTAATGGAATAAAAAAAATGCCCCTAAGAATATAATTTGGGAACTGGATCATGGATAACATAGATTGAAGCCTATAAATTCGTAAGTTATGGAAATAAAAGTAATTTATATGTCATCAATTTTCTTTATTTGGTTTACCCTTTATGAGTTACCCCTAATATTCCTTTTATTTCAGCCAATAGTCGGTAATAGGAGGATTTGGGCTAACAACTAAAGCTGAGATCAATGTAACAACTGTTCTAATATGATTCCTAATCTGATGGGAGTGGGAATCAAGAACTTTGGCATAGAACTCTCTTAGTTAATGCACGTTTGGAATAGAAACAAGGTTCAAGTGGAACATTCAACCCCCCTAAGAAAAAACTTGTTACAATCAAGAGCTTCATGAGACAAAGGCCTCATAATTTTAATGGATAATCAAATCCCTCAACAGCCAAACAATGGATCAACTCAATTGAAAAGATTTTCTCCAATATTCAATGTTTCAAAATAGAGAAAGTTATTCATGATGATTATCATAAGGAGGGTGACGATGATCAATGGTGGAAATTAATAAAAAATACAAATCATGAGGAGGAGATCGAGGCGTTGGAATGGAAGGATTTTTGGTAAATTATTTTCCATAAATAGTTTAATGACACACTCTGACTTAATATGTAAATGGAATTACTTTACCTCAAGAAAAATACGATGAATCAATCAGAGTGTACGAGGAAATCTTCAAAAGGCTTGAATGATACGCCTTCAGCTTTATCATTACCACTGAATGCAATTTTAACCGTTTCATTGGTGGGATAAAACCTAGACTACAGAAATCCCTAGAAATATGTGACATTGAGAGAAATGACGAATTTATCTGATAGATAAATCCAATTTTTCCATGAAAATCCACCACCCACACGCCAATGGTGTCGAAATTAGAATCACAGAAATTTCCTGAAGGGGCGTGGAAATGTTTTAGGTGTGGAAGAGAAGGGAACATGTCCATTAACTGCTGACAGAAAAAACCCATGACTACAATAGAGGAATGGAATGCTCGTCTAACCCTCAATGTGTTGTTCATTGCTTCAACTGCAATGAACCAGGGCACTTTAAAAACCAGTGCAATAAGGAAAGAGTTTTAGGAGTCAACCAATAATCTCCAAGGCAGCAAGGGAATTCTTTTTCCATCCCTACTACCGATGTGAACATTGACAATGAAGTTGTGATATATACAATATTTATTTATTAAAGAATAGAGAACATGGTTTTTTATTCGAGTTCTACAAATTTTTTATATCCCGAATGTTTCTTAGAACAATCCCAAAAACCACCACAAATCATGGATGTAAATTTGTCAGTGAGTATGGAAAATGGGGAAATCAATTCATCCCATGAATATAACTCTTCCCCTTTCACTATATGTGGATTGAACTTACTGATGAACCCTTCCATACTCCCATTAAGGGTGTTTTATGCAATTCTTGGAATGTATTGGATTTCCCTATATAGAGCCAACAAAAATTGTCATGAGAGGGAAATCACTCTCCATACGGAGAATCGACCCCCCGATTCTGTACAAGTGCAAGGAGGGGGATGAATATTATTTAGAACCATAATTTAAAGTTTGGATATTAATAACCTATGAGATTTCTTATCTTGAATATATTTTTGAGTCTATGGAAGCAACATTCCTTGAATATATTCCTATTGTGAGGGAATTCGCTGAAGTGTTTCCTGAGGAATTATTTTATCTTCCTCCTAGAAGAGATATTGAATTCTCAATTGATCATATACCTGGGGAATTTCTAATATCCAAGACTCTATATATAATGGTTTGTGTGAAGCATGAGGAGATAAAGAAACAACTATAGGGTAATCTAGAAAAAGGGGTTATATGCCCATGTGCTTCAGTATTGGTTGCACCGGTCCTCTTCATCAAGAAGAATGATGGGTCAATGCACCTTTGCATTGATTATCATGATCTCAAATAAACCATGATAATGAGAAAGTATCCTCTACCCCGAATTGATGAATTTTTCAATATTATACGTACAAAACAATTAATATCCATGGTGTATTTTTAGTCAGGATACTACCAAGTAAGGGTGAAGATGGGATATATCCACAAGACTGCTTTTTGTATAACGTACAGGCACTATGAATTCATTGTAATTCCATTCAGACTCACTAATGCTCTAAAAATATTCATGGAATTTATGAATAAATACTTTATTTATTACCTCAACAAATTTTGGTAGCCGTTATATATGATAATCTAATATACTTCAAAACAATATAGGATCATGAAAAGATTCTAATCACTTCACTAGAGATATCGCGAAAAGATAAACTCTATGTAAAGTACTACAAGTGTGAGTTCTGGTTGAAGTAGGTCTCATTCTTGGGTCATATCATCCCATGAATTGGGTTATCTGTAGAACCCTCCAAGACTATAGTAATTAAGGTATAGCTGAGGTCATCATCGGTAACAGATATTTTTAGCTTCCTGGGGCTATAAGATATTATTGCTGATTTTTTAGAAATTTATCATGATTATATAACCCTCTTACCATGCTTACTCCGAATGGAGTATTGTATTATTGGATAGATGAATGTAAATATATCTTGAAGGAGTTAAAAAGTAGGCTTATCACCACGCCCGTGATCATACTACCCACAAGTTGATAAATTTTTGTGGTATTCAGTTATGCTTCCAAGAAGGGACTGAGATGTCTGTTGATGAAAAATGACAAATTCATTACCTATACTTCAAGGAAATTGAAATTTCATGAGAAAAACTATCCAACACCTAATATTTAGTTGGTTGCATAATATTAGTTTTTAAAATTTGGTGACATTACATCTTTGGGGAGAAGTGTTAAATATATAAGGGCCACAAAATCTTCAAGTATATATTCACCCAGAAAGAGTTGAACATGATCCAATAAATATGGTTAGAGTTGATAAAATACTATGACTAATCAATCTATTACCACCTTGGGAAAGAGAACATGGTGGAGGATGCTCTATGTAATTCTATCAATAATAAGAATTTAAAAGGATCCAATATTCTTAGATTTTATGAACATGGACATGTGAATCATATATAAGGGAATATCACAAATCCTTTCACAAATTATTTCTCAACCGTCTCTATTGGAACGGTTAATGGATTCTCAGAAGGATGATGTGGGAATTCTGAAGAAAGTGTTAACTATGAGAAAAGGAAAATCCTCAGAGTTCAATTTTAATGAAAAATGAATTACATGTTTCAGTAGAAGACTATGTGTTCCATTAAATCCAGAGTTAAAGAATGTACTTTTGGGTGATGCACATAGTTCAAATTTCTCCATTCACGCAGGAAACACAAAGATGTATCGAGGCCTCTGAGAGAATTGTTGGTCGGATAACATGAAGAAAGTGATCATTGATTATACATCAAAGTTGCTAGTATGTCAGTACGTGAAGGCTGAGAGGTAGAAGTCTAAGGGAATGACGAAACAATTACCCATACCAGCATGTAAATGGGATAACATCACCATGAAATCATTCACTAGACCTCTGAAGACATCCAAAGTAAAAAAATGATATCTAGGTTGTTGTGGATCATCTTACAATTACTGCACACTTCATTCCAATTTGAGAGGATTTCTCATTGGATAAACTAGCACAAATATATATTAGAGAAGTGGAAAGAATGTGTGGATCACCACTATCTATTATATTTTATCTAGATCTAATATTCATCTCAATGTTCTAGAAGAGTCTTCAATATGCTCTGAATACTGAGGTGAACTTCAGTACAACTTATCATACTCAAACTGATGGCCAATCTGAGCGGACTATCCAAACATGTGAGTAAATGTTTATTGAATTCCTAATAGACTTTAAATGATTAGGGGATCAACATATTCCACTAGTTTATTTCTCTTACAACAACAGTTTCCACTCAAGAATCCAAATGGCTCCATATGAATCCCTTTATGAGAAGAGGGGAAAAACATTGACATGTTGGGATGAAGTCAGGGAGGAAAAAATTCTAGGTCCAGAAATGGTCGAAGAAATGGTGGAGAATGTTAAGACCATCCAATAACACATTAAATCATCTCAGAGTCAAAAAAAAATATATGCTAATAATCTTCGATGAGACCTATATTTTTATATTGGAGACATGGTATTCCACTGCATGTCACTGTGTAAGAGCGTTACGATATTTGAGAATAAGTGAAAGCTTATTCCAAGGTATATAGGCCATTTTGAGATCCTTGATCACATTAAAGTAGTAGACTATCAATAATCACTCCCACTGAAACATTATCATGTACATGATGGATTACATGTATCATTCTCGTAGATGTACATACATGACCTATCTCATATACTCAATCCAGAGGTGGTACCATTGTAGAGTGACCTCTCTTATGAAGAGAAGCGGATGATGATCTTAGATCGTAGGAAAAAAGTTATATTAAATAATACAATTCCCCCCATCAAAGTGTTGTGGGGAAACCACGCGTTTGAAGAAGAAATGTCGAAATCAGAGCAAGTGATGAAGCAGAGTTACCCACATCTTCTTAGTGTGGGAAAAAGAAATTTTGAGGGTGAAATTCCTTAAGGGGTGGAGATTGTAATGACCTAAACTTTCATTTATTAAAATTACACTTATTCTAATTAAATGTATTATTATGTAAAATGGTTATATGAAATATACGCTTCCTTGGTTTTATGTTTTTTTATTTTAATATAATGTTAAGAATTGTGACCGTTTCTGATACAGCTTTTGAATAATGATCACATGATTATTATAAATATACGGCTTTAACAAATCCAATTTACTCAGACAAAGGGAGTGATGCCCTCATCCAGTAGAATTCCTCTGTATGAAGCCCATTTGTCATAGATCATAAATGAGGTAGAGTTATTGGGATTCACTCTTGTTCAAGCCCAAGCCTAGCTTCAACACGTAATGTTTGAGCAGAACTGCCTATGAGAGAAGTGGAAGTTGGTAAAGATTACCCCACGAGAAATGTTATCTGAGCCTCCCCAAGAGTATGTCACCATCACACACCTTACCCTTTGATCATATGCGAGTGTTATAAGGGGTTATGTAACATGAACCTATAAATATTATTATGTACTTAATTTTTTTATATAGAAAATATACATTCATTTTATCATGGTTACTTTCTAAATAATTTTTTAAAGAACAAATAGTATTGTTAGTTAGTATTCAATTAAAAAAAGTATATTGATGAATTTATGTAATTTTGAATTAAATAATATTATCATAAAATATTATTACAAAATTACTTTTTATTAATCATAAATTATTATATAATTTTTATTAATACAATTGTGATTTTTATTAAGGTTTGAAATCTATTTTTGACAAAATCCATGAATTTAATGCCCCGACCCCAGAAGCCTGGAGCCGGGGCATTATTTTAATACACTGGCAGGATTACCAGGAAACAAGCCCCAAAAGACTGATCAGTTTAGTAGTCTTTCAAAATAAATTACATAAATAAATGTTACATTACACATTAGAAAATTAAGCACAACATAAATGATCCTTTGATAATTCCATTATTCCCCTATATTAACCCTTCTTATCAATCAACATACACTTCTTGGAATCCTGGGAAAATAAAACATAAGGAAAGGGTGAACTCAAATTATCAGTAAGGATAACTATATAGCGGAGAACTTTTATAAATAAGCAAAAAAATTTAAGGTAGTGTATAAGACTAAAACACAATCCTTTTAAACATGAACTTCATCATAATATGGAAAAGATAAATCATATAATTCCATTAACATATTCAAATGGATACTCTACTAGTCAAATAATCACATGTAATATCAATATCCAATTTCATAATGATGGAATGCATAATTCCAGACATCATAACCATATAGTCAAAGTCTTGTGCCGAGACTAAAAATAAGATTTTTTTCAAGGCATTGTGACAAGACACTAGTTTGTCTAACGAGACCTACTGATGCATCAATGATCTATAGTGGGATCCACCCATCATATACTAAGTCCAACGCATTCCTCATATGAAAAGTTTTAAACATAACATAGACATTTGTATTAAAAATAGAAAACGAAATGTCAATACCTTATTCATAAACCATGAATGGTATAAATATAATACATCCAAAGTAAAACATATCACAAAACCGTGAATACAATATGTAATATTTTTATCATAATAAATCAACTTCAAACAAGTTTAAAATGTATCAAAGGATGTTGAAATAAATGAAAATTATTTTTAAAACTCTTTCAGAGAAATTACACTTTTTCATGAGAACATTTAAATGTTACACAATTTTTAAAGGAATGCATTTAAAATGTTTGTTGAATCAAAGTGTCCCATACCACTTCAAAACTTTTTAAAGGAATTAACAATTTAAAAAACATCCATGTTAGTATAAATAAATACTTAAAACCATTTTGAAAACATGGACATTAATGAGAATGCTTTAGATGAATAAATATTTAAACCATTTAAAATGATGATCTAGTTAATGTGTCCCTTCCATATAACCTTAAAATAATCTTTTTGAAAACATTTTTTTGGAAATATGTACATTGATGATAAATATGTCCTGTAAATAATTACTCATAAACAATCTCAGATAATATTGGGATTGAGGAATTAACCATTACCTTGTAATTTTCCTTGGTAGAGGGTACATTAACCTATTGTATAGTAGTTAAATAATTTTTATTAGAATATAAAATAACCACATATATTAATATGATATCACATATCATCATTTGATAAATCTTTGTTAACATTATTTCAGTAGTATCATCATTTTGGGTGTTAACTAATCAGTTTTACTTTATATGATTGGTTATATAAGCCATGTTTTCATGGATAGGATGTATTTGATTCATATCTATAATTATATTAAGTTCTTATACATTATTTTTAATCATAAAATGAATTTTATTTTTTAATGATTATGATGGGGATTGAATCTCATCGCGTTCGTGGAGACGGTAATCCATACGTATGCACAAGCGAAAATATCACTATATTGATGGTAAAATCGTATGTTATTGGATGATATATCATATATATAGAATCAATAACATGTTATATGTATTATTTTAATCCTTTATACTCATTATTATACAAATACAAATATTCATGTGTTTGAATAACAAACTACACCAAGACCTGGAGACGGTAAGCCGTACGGACGCACGTATGATGACTTTTTCATTGATAAGATGGATAGAATATTGAATATGGTTGTACCATATTTATAATAACATCACATTATGTAGAAGAAACTGGATTTATTATTTTGGTATGGAAACAACCAAGAAAGAGGAAGTTGAAGAAGAAAAGAACTTGAAAGAGGGTGGAGGTGAAATTATTACCTCTTCTTCTAGTCTTTCCTTTTGATTTGAGAAAAAGGCCTCCTTAGGTTAGATTTTTGATCAAAGTAAGGACTTTAGGATGATGTGAGATAAATTAATATGATATTTGGGCAGGGTATGGCTAGGACAAATGGATTTGTAGGTGCGATTTTTGAGAGAATGGGTAGATCCCTTTTATAAGAGGTGTGAGGGTCACTTTAGGTAACGATTAAAATATTAATTTATTATACAATTATATTTGGTTTACAATGGCTCAAAATGAATTTATTTCGATACTTAGGTGGTTATGGATTTACATCCTCTCAACCAATAGGTTTTAGACATGTTTTAGTTACCATTGTAGCATTATCTTCTAGATTTAACTCTTAGTTAAATAGTTTAACTTTTACTGTGTCTTCTTGTATTTTTTCACTATATGGTTAATAAACATACTCTAAACTTCCAATATAACCACAAGTGGTTCATTAATGACATATATAATATTTTTTAGGACCTTTTTTCACACCTTAAAATTTTAGTAATATTATATCAACAAATAATATAATATTTTAATTAAAAACTAATTTATGTCAATTTTGACAATATTTGGTATTTTGTTTTTTGGAAGTCATAACAACATTATAAGTTCAAAACAAATTTATCTAATCAACCCTAACATGTAATATTAACCTAGAAGTTTTTTTTAACGGAAGAAAAATATTTTTATTATTTTTATTTTAATATTTAAAATATTAACTATTTTAATATTTAATTAAGAAGGTAATTACTACATCATCATTGTTTCATAAATAATATTAATTATTTAATTTCTAAAAATTATAAATAAAATACAATTATGTAGGAAATCATTTCATGTTTCTAATGAATATTTATAGTTGAATTTATCTTATGTATAACCCTATATTAAAAATGGTTAAGTTGATAAACTTTGAATTTATCACTTTTAACTCTTCTTTAAATAAAATAATAATAAATGTCCTAATATAATCCAAGTGGTCTTATGGGGTCATATAGTATTCCTATGGTTTTTTTGTGTCGAACTAAACTTATCCAATAGAACTAGGACTTGTGTTAGGGTGAATATAATATCATTTTTACCCATAATTACCCTATTTACTTTTAACCATGGTAAATAAATGTCAAAAGTTACTAATCACCAAAAATTATTTTAATCTTATTAAATAAAATTTTACTTATTTATGTTAGCCATGTCTCTCAAATTTTTGAAATTCAACTCATAGAAGTGTTAAAATTATGTTTTATGCAAATTTTCAAAGGCTCCTAGAAGGTAGGTAAATGACGGTTAAAAGTTCAATAAAATTTTATATATCTGACCTTATTATACTATTACTCCAATGAATTAAATTTTACATATATAGGTATTATTTATTTATTTTTACCTTGAATAAATTAAAATAAAATAGCTAATTACTTAAATAAAAAGTCAGTTTTAAATAGTAACACATTGTTTTTCACTATTACTTAAAAATTGAATGTTTTCAGAAAAATACAAAAAATTCAACCTAAGATAATTTTTTTTATTAGGAATTATAAAATAAAGCCTATTTTACCAAATTAAAAACACATAATTTTTATTTATTAATTTAGAATTAATTCTCGTTGTCAAAACCAAAAAGTGGGTTTCTAGAAAGTAAAAACTTTCAGAAGATTGACATGTGTTTATGTCAAATTTAATTTTGAAATTACTTATGATGACCAAAATTGTATTAAATGATAAAAATATAATCTATTTATACTTCTAAACAATTAAAATTTATAATTTAACACTATAAAATTTGTTGATTTTAAATGTTTTTTTGAATTAAAATTTAGTAATTTTCACTATTCACCCAAATATGAAAGTTATCAGAAAAACACAAAAAAATTATCAAAACTAAAATTTTATGTCCCGATTATAAAGAAGAAGATTATTTTGTATAATTAAATATATAAAAGTGTCAAATAGTGTATTTAAAAATAGTTCTCCATTAAAAGGAGGTAAAATTTAATTTTTTAAAAATTAATTCCTTTATCTAAAAAAAGAATTTGGTTTTATATTATGTATAAGAAACAGATAATATGTATGTTAAAATTATATGGAATATATAAAATTAAAAACTAAGTTAATACTATTCATAACCGCTTTTGAAAGACTAGTCTGGTAAATCGTGGCGCGCTTGAACTCAGTTTTGCGGGTAGTACAAGTTGTTGAATTACTTTGAAGGAATAACATTATATGAAATATTGGGGAGTTAAAATTTCCTCACCTTAAATAAATTTTGTCCTTGCAATTTGAAATTTTTCTTTGAAGATAAAAGGTTAAAAACATCAAAATACTATTGTGGAAAACCTGTAACGGATATTGGGTTAATAAAATTTAGTCTCAATAAGAGGGAAAGGGAAATTAAAAAGTCACCACCATATTAAGATCTAGATTAAGTGAACATTATTGGAAATTATAGACATCTAATTGGAGGTAAAATATAAATATTTATAGGGATTTATTGAGTTCATCAATCACAAAGAAGTGTAAAATTGAGGGCCTCAAATCCATCAATCTACGATGATTTAAAATATCATCAGTTCAACAAAACATAATGCATTAGGATAACACATTTTTGGTTTTATGATCCAGTCCATAATGATTAAGAATTAATTTATTCATAGAATAAGAGGAAAAAAAATACTTGACATTTAGAGTTTCATCCTTCAAATAATTCCTACCACAAAGTCATATTTCACTCCAAAAGATAAAAGAATCCAAAATTTTTTTATTTATCCAAATCGTATAGGGTAAAAAGAAATAATGAATCTATAATTAATTTTCCAGAATATTTAGAGAAATCTACATTACACAAATTATGACATCATGTAGACTATTGGTAGTTGATTCATTCTTGTATCCCTTCGGTTGCAGGTTCATGTCTCATGGCCTTTCCAGACACAACGGGTTGTCGCCCAACCTCCAGGTTTTCCTTTTTTATTAGAATCCAAAAAAATCTTACAAAATGATTTTTTCTAAAAAATACCATCCAACTTCAATCTTAATCCATTCCATCCTTTAGACTTATCTAGAATACCTCTATCAAAACTCACAATTCAAAATTTATAATTAAGGTAAACAAAATGAAGATCATTTTTTCTACGTAATAACATCTAAATACCTTCATCATTTATTCTTTTTAAACATGGTAACAACCTAAATTACCATAAAACCATATTGATTACATTAATTCTCCCTTATTTATTATATAAAACAAGATATACTTTTTATATACAAAAAATGTTGTAAAATCAAAAAATGATGGAATATACAAATCATTAATCAGTTTCAAGGAAGTCAAGAATATCCAATATAATTTATCCAAATCAATCAAATATTGTTCCAAAATCACAACCTGAGTATCAAAACCATATTAGGTTTTATCTTTTTCTCAACCATATCATTTCCAAAAAAAATTAACCCGCTATTGAGTCACTTTTTATGGTTCTACACAATCTCAAGCCCTTAATGAAATATTACTGTAGTAAAATCCATATATACTATATAATTCTTATAACATGTACATAATTAATAAAATACTGAAATGACACAATACTTTAATAAAAATATAAGAAATATAATCATTCCTCTTCGTCTTTTGTAGTATCATAAATTGATTATTATCACATATCAACATTTGGGGTATACTCTGATGATTTGGACATGGATTCATGTAGTGTCCCAACTCCTTAAAGATAATGCATTGAACATTTGAAACTTTTTTCTTACCCTTTAAATCATGTACTTGGGGTCCTTTTTATCTACACTTGAAACAAACTCTCATTCCATTCAAGAATTTACCAAAGTGATTCTTTCCTTAGTTATCACATATGGGAAAATATTCTTTCCCCTCTTCCATTTTTCCATCTTTCTCTCTTCCATCCTTTTCTTCTCTTTCTTCCCTTCAAAGCCATAGGACTTAGAGAATTCTTTACTTATCTTATTAACACAATATAAAATTTCTTCATATGATGAGAATGTATGGGAGAATAGTTCCCTTTTAAATGTTGGCTTAATACCATGAAAGATATGACCCTTCATACTCTTTGGATCATGCGTATTTCTGGAGTTCTCATTCCTTCTAATTGGTGCCACTTCTAAACAATGTCATACATTAGGTAGATTATGAATCACAATTAATAATTCTAAACCTGTAAAACAAATTACATAAATTGAAAATATTATGCATATAATCTATAATGATAAAAAAAATTCTTTGAAAATATATTTACTCTAAAATCCTTCATCATGGATTGTAAAGAAAACATGAATTATCCAAAGCATATCCTCCAAGAGTGTTATAATCAAGAGTGTAGCAAGGCCCATTGTCATGTACCAAGATACCCCGGGTCCAGATCAAAACTATTTGTTGTAGTTTTCACTCCTAGGTACATCTGTGCTAGAGCCGCCTCTACCTGCTCATATCTAGACAGCTATGCATTTCATCGAAAGTACAAAAAATATCTACATTACCCAAATTCCAGGAAGTTCTTCTATACTAATCCTAAAAGTCTCTCTTAGGGTAATGTTCTCTAATCAGAGTTTATCTAAATACATTTTCAAGTTTGTTTCTAAACATCCCTCTGATACCAACTATAATGCCCCGACCCAGAAGCCCAGAGCTGGTGCATTATTTTAATACACTGGCATGATTACAAGGTATCATGTCCTGAAAGACCGATTAGTTTAGCAGTCTTTGAAAATAGATTACATACATAAACGTAACATTACACATTATAAAATGAAATACAACATAAATGATCCTTTGATAACACCATTAATCCCCTATCTTAACCCTTCTTATCAATAATAATACACATCGTGGAATCCTTGGAAAATAAAACATAAGAAAGGGGTGAGCTGAGATGCTCAGTAAGGATAAAAATATACCGAAAAGATATTATAAATAGGCATACACATTTAACGCAATGTATAAGACTAAAAAACAGGATTTTTAACGTTAAACTTCATCATAATATGGATAAGATAAATCAAATAATTGCATTTACATATTTAAATGGACATTCTACTAGTCGAACAATCACATGTAATATCAATAGCCAATTTAATAATGATGGAATGCATAATTCCAGACTTCATAACCACATATTCAAGTCCTAGTTCCAAGTCTACAAATAATATTTTATCAACGGCCTTGTAAAAATATAATAGTTCGTCTCATGAGACCTACCGATGCACCGAGGAGCTATAGCGGGCACCACCCATCACTTACTAATTCCAATGCATTTCTCATATGAAAAGGTTTAAACATAACACATAAATTCATATTAAAACTATCATATAGAATGTGAATGATTTATCCATAAACCATGAATGGTAAAAAATAAAACACCCATAGTCGAACATATCACAAAACCATCAATACAATATGGAATAGTTGTATCATAATAAATCTACTTCAAACAAGTTTAAAATCCATCAAAGGATGTTGACATAGATGAAAATGATTTGTAAAACTCTATGAGATAAATATCCCTTTTTCATGAAAACATTTAAGAGTTACACAATTTATAAAGGAATAAATTTAAAGTTATTTTTGAATCAAAGTGTTCCATACAACTTTAAAACTTTTGAAATGAATTAACATTTTAAAAACTTTTATGTTCTATATAACTCAATCCTTAAAAAAAATATTTTGAAAGCATGGACATTAATTAAAATGATTTAAAAGAATAAATACTTAAACCATATAAAATGATGATCTAGTGAAATTTTCCCTTCCATAAAACCTTAAAATATTCCTTTTGAAAAAAATTTATGAAATATGGACATTGATGATAAATATGTCCCAGTAAATATATACTCATAAACTATCTCAGATAATCATGAGATTGAGGAATTAACTCTTACCATGTACTTTTACTTGGTTGAGGGTACGTTAAACTCCTGTATAATAGTTAAATAATTGTTATTAAATTATAAAAAAACCACATAGATAAATATGATATCATATATGATCTTCTAAAATAGATTTGTTGATAATATTTTAGTAGTATCATCGTTTCGGGTGTTAACAGATCCGTTTTCCTTTATATGATTGGTTACGTAAGCCATGTTTGTTATGGATAGGATTTACTTGATTAATATCCAGAATGATATTAAGTTCTTAAACATTATTTTAAACCAATTAAATAAAAATTATTCTTGAATGATTACGATGGAGAATCAATATCATCGCGTTCGTGGAGACGGTAATCCATACGTACGCACGAGCGGAAATATCATTATATTGATGGTAAAAAATTATGTAATTGGATAATATATCATATAGACAGAATAATTAACATGTTAAATTTATTGTTTACACCAGTTATACTCATTATTGTACCCATCCAAATAATTAAGTGTTTGAATAACAAACTACATCACGACGTGGAGACGGTAAGCTGTACGTACGCACGTATGTTGACTTCTTCATTTATAGGATGGAAAGAATAAATCATATTGTTGTAAAATATTTATAATAATATCAATTTATGTAGAATATACTTGATTTATTATTTTGGTTTGTAAACAACAAATAAAGAGGAAGTGGAAGAAGAAATGAACTTGAAAGAGGTCGGTGAAATTATTACCTCTTCTTCGGGTGTTTCTTTTTGAATTGATCATAATGGATCCTTAGGTTAGCTTTATGATCAAATAGAGGACTCTAGGTTTATTTGAGGGAAATTTTGAGTATATTTGGTAAGGTTTGGCCGAACCAAATGGCATTTGATGTGTGATTTTGAGAGAAGGGGGAGTGCCCTTTTATAAGAGGGGCAAGGGTCACTTTAGGAAAAGATTAAATATTAATTTATTATACAATCATATTATGTTCATAATGGATCTAAATGAATTTATTTATATCCTTAGGTGGTTATGGATTTAAATCCTCTCAACCAATAGGTTTTAGACAAGTTTTGGTTACCATTTTAACTGTATCTTTTAGATTTAACTCTTAACTATATTT
This sequence comes from Viscum album, assembly GCA_963277665.1. NCBI lineage: Eukaryota > Viridiplantae > Streptophyta > Magnoliopsida > Santalales > Viscaceae > Viscum > Viscum album. The sequence continues at coordinate 1,705,048,023 of OY728165.1, read as the reverse complement.
TTTAACATTTATTGTGTCTTCTTGTATTCTTACACTATATGGTTAATATAAATAATCTAAACTTCCCAGAGAACCTCAAGTGGTTTATTGATGACATATATAAAATTATTTAATCCCTTTTTCTGAACCTTAGATTTTTAGGAATATTATATCAACCAATAATATAGTATTTGTTTTAAAAACTAATGTATGTCAATTTTGACACTATATGGAATTTTGTTTTTGTGAAATTCATAAAAACCTTATCACTTCAAACAAGATTTATATAATAAACCATAAAATGTCATATTAAGCTTTTAAATTCAGGGATGGCATCAAAAATTTTAAATTATATTTATTTTAATATTTATAATATAAACTATTTTAAAATTTCATTAAGAAGGTAATTACTGCATCATCATTTTGTCATAAATAATATTAATTATATAATAAATAAAAATTATAAATAAAATACCATTATATAGGAAATATTTATATATTTATAATTAATTTGTATAGTCAAATGTATCTTTGGTATAACCCTATATTAAAAATGGTTTGGTTAATAAACTTTGAATTTAACACTTTTAACTCATATTTAAATAAAATAATAATAAATGTCCTAATCTAATCCAAGTGGACCTAAAGGATCATTTTTTAGTCAAAATTTAGTTTTGTCAAATTAAAATTATCCAATATAATTAAAACATGTGTTAGGGTAATTACAATATAATTTTACCCTTAATTACCGAATTTACTTTTAACCATTGTAAATAAAATTCAAAAGATACAATTCACCAAAAAATATTTTCATCTTATTGAACCACATTTTACATACTAATTTTAAATTTGTCTCTTGGATTTTTGAAATTCAACTCATAGAAGTCATAAAATTTTGTTTTATGCAAATTTTCAAATGCTTCTAGAAGGTGTGTAAAAGACGGTAAAAAGATCGATAAAATTTTATATATCTAAGATTATTATAAAATGACTCCAATTTAATTACACTGACAATATATTGGTTTTATGTATCTATTTTGACCTAAAATATATTAAAATAAAATAACTAATTACTTAAATAAAAATTCGTTTTTAAACAATAACACAATATTTTTCACTATTAATCAAAAATTGAAAGTTTTTAGAAAAATACAAATAATTTACCCTAATATAATTATGATATTATGAATTCAAAAAATTAAGTCTATTATACAAAATTCTAAAAATATAACTTTCAATTATTAATTTAAAATAAATTCTCATTGTCACATCGAAAAGCACGTTATTAAAAAGTAAAAACTATCAAAAGATTGACATGTGTCTATATCAAATTTAAAAGTGAAATTACTTATAATGACCATCATTGTATTAAATGAAAAAAATATAATCTAATTATAATTATAAACCATTAAAATGTGTAATCGAGCACTATAAATTATTTTTATTAAAAAAGTTGTTTTCAATTAAAATTTATTATTTTTCACCATTCATCCAAATATGAAAGTTATCAGAAAAACACCAAAAAGTTATTGAAACTAAATTTTTATGTATCAATTCTAGATAAGAATTTTATTTTGTCAGATTGAATTTTTAAAATTGTCAAATACTATATTTAAAAATGGTTCTCCCTTAAAAGGCGATAAAATAGCATTTTCTAAAAAATAAGTCCTTTATCTGAAAAAATTAATTTATTCTTATATTATGTCTAAAAAACACATAATATGAATTTTAAAATTATATGGAATATATAAAATTCAAAATTAAGTTAATATTATTAATTTCCTCTATTTAACGACTAGTTTGGTAAGTCATGGTGTGCTTGAACTCAGTGTTGCATGTAGTAGATGTTAATGAATTACTTTGAATATATAATATACAATGAAATCTTGTGGTGTTACAATGAATTTCCGATAAATGTAGGTTTTTATTTTAAAATAAAAAATTCTGATAATTAGAAAATTATTTAGATAAAATTAATAATATTTTTTGAATCAGTACGTCTAAATTATCCAATAATGAATTTTTCATAACTTTTTGAGATAGTCTAATTTTTGTGTAAAATTAAATACCATATAAATATATAATGTGTTTTATGACATCATAATGACCAAATAGTTATGTAATAGTATACTATAAACACTATTTTAGGCCAATGTATGGTTTACCTTTAAAATAATGCGATTTTATATTTTTTTTAATAATTTTATGGTGCCTTAGTGGACCATCCAAGACATATAAAACATTTTCTCATTTTAAATTGATTTCCTGGAGAGTGTGACTCACCTCCAAATAAAAACGCCTAATATTTTAATATTTTAGTAAATTTTTCTTATTAAATAATTTTTCCACTCCCCTTTGGCAAAAAATATGTGAAAAAACCATGGGTTGGTTTTTGGATAGGATTAGTTTAATCTGTTGTGTCAAAATCCTAAATAATAAAAAATTCAATCACTTTTACTATATAAACTCACCCATGATCCCACTTATTTTCCCTAAAAACCCTTCTATAACGTCCCTACCATGACATTATCTATATAAAATCCTCCTAATGCACCCTAATCTCCAAATAATCCTCTATGAAGCCCTTACCAGGCCTTTGGGATCACACATCAAAGTAAGGGTCCCTCAATTTTCTTTCTTCCTTATTTATCTCCAAGTTTCCTTAAATTTTAATGAACATTATATTCAATTAAAAATTTTGGGGTATGATTTCACACCTCCATTATTCTTTTATACTAATGTTTTAATGATGAGAGGCCCATTTCTCTCTCATTAATGCCTCCCATGTACACCTGTTACCATGCCTAAATTCCGTAAGGTATTTCTTCCTTTCTCATTTTTCGTACAAATTTCATTATGTTGGTTTAGCATTTTAATTTAAATTTAAAATGTTGGGGTATGATTTTTAACGTCTCCCATACTTCCATAATTATTTTTTAATGATTATATACCCATTTATATCTCATTAATGCCTCCCATGTACACCTGTTACCATGCCGACATTCCGTAAGTAATTTCTCTTTTCCAATTTACATTATAGAAATTCTTCTGAATTATAGATCTAAATTCCATTAAATATATTGGAACATGTATCTATTTGATACCCTTAATTCATATTACGTGTACTTATAATGAGATAACCATTTCCCTCTAATCACCCATTTTTATGAATTCTTATGTCAAGTTGTTATGCTGCTGAAATTGCACTGCAGTTTTCCAAGAAAAAGACATTATATAGTGAATACCATTCCCATTTCTCTATCAAGGTTATTAAACTTTATGAACATATTGGAATTGATTTTAGTGTTTAAGTTATGAATTCCACATTCATATATCGTGGAACAAATGATTATGTTTAATGAATTCATGCTATATGATCCATGTGGCACACTTATACATGGAATGAAATGCTTAACAATGGTGTTCCCTGATAATGATTCAATGCATTGGGTACTGATTAGTATAATTATACATCAAGTAAAATGAGGGTTTACGTATGATAATTCAAGTGTAACGAGGGTTTAATCATTTTTCATGGGCAATGAGACCTGGATCATTCTAATACCATGTTATGTGTTGTTGCCACATTTCCCTGGTTAGATAATAAAGCTATATCATGCCTTTATGTTCATGTTTCACATATAAGTCTATTTCCTTACATGTATTATACTCTTCATGTTATGAATTTTTACCCCCTTACTGAGCTTTATAGACCACCTTTTTTTATTCTTTTCATCGAGTTATCCCATTCAATGTTATGTATAAAGGGATGTGTGTGGTCATGTAAAATAAGTTTTCAATAAAGATCTGTATTTCATGTTTCAAGTTGTTAGGTAATGTTCCTAAGCCCCAAATACACTAAAACTCTCAATCATCCATGTTTTATCATGTAAAGTTTTTATGTAATAAAATATTTTTATGTGTTAAAAAAATAGTAGGGTAGTTATGAAAGATGTCAAAGTGTCTGATGTATCTTGGAATATTCGTTCCCTTATTCCAAAATATCATATTATTATTCCATGGAGGTATATGGAAGAATACAATGTTTATGAACTCAAAATATAGGTATTGTCGATGATTTTCATCATAACTATTTTTTCAACATTGATAATCCTTGATGTGACTTTGAATGGTGTTAATAATTTCGTCCAATAACTACACCATTTAAAGACATAGCTACTAGCGTTCCAAAACCTAATCCCAACATGCAGGTTTTCTTCACCTCTCTCTAAAATGGTCATAATAATAATACATTTTTGTGCATTAGTAGGAACATTTATTGAATTAGAGATCGACTAGAAGTTGATGCTGATATCATCCTCCAATAATGTAAATTGAGAATGATTTCATCATGTTTTCATGTGTATGGATAGTCTTCTCCAATTGGTGTTTGTTTCGAGATTTTGGTCCTTGTTTGGTGAATCGAAGATGGTTTTCGGTGGTCGTGTTTATAGGTGTTCTATAGATGGTGTGTGTTCTAGTGATGGGGAGGATGACATATTATTATTGGGGGGATTCGGCATTCTGGTGTGGCATTGAACAGTGACGATGATGGAATGACGAAGGAGGCTCTGTGAGAGGAAAGCAACAGTGAGCAGCTAGAAGTTTTTGGTGAAGAGGCCAGTGAGGAAGATGACACTGGTGATGTGATGACACGATGGGGGTGACACTTCTATGATGATGGAAGACGATGTCATGATAGCGGTTCTCAGTGGGATTTCTCGGGATGCTCATTGCCCTTGTTTCCTGTATGAATTTTAATTCTGAAATTTAAATCTGGATTTTGGGATAGCTTTTTTATGTAATGCTTTATGTAGGTGATGTTTGGAATTGTATCCGGTTTTTTTTGTGGTTCACTCTTACCCAAAAAGTGGCATTTTAAATTGACAAAAAGGGATTTGAAGTATAATATGTAATGATATTGAACATAGTATTTAGAGTGTGTCATAGACTCTTCTAGAACATAGAGGTAAATAATGATTCATGATCTAATACAATCGATAGTGTTTTTCCAAGTATGATTACCAATTATCTAACATATATCCTTTCATGTTTATTTAGTGATAAGTTTTCTCAAATTTTGATGATATGACACGTGTTTATAAGAGGATCCACCACAACCTGTAGAGCATTATTTTATCTTAATGTCTTTGGAAGACCAGTGACAATGTCTATGATGATGTTTTCCCATTTCCATGTATGAAAAGTTAATGGTTTCATCATCCCCTTTTATTTTCTCATTTCCCCCATAACTATAGGGAATAAAAGACATCTTGATGTATATTATATGATCTCCTTTATCATTTTTTTTCCAGTAGTAGTGATATTAGAGATATCGATAAATATTTTTGATTTCTAGATGGATTGAAATGGTCAAGATTTGTGCATCATCCAATGTATCCCTCTTTAATTCATGGTTTGATGTTATACATATTCATGACCCAAGTTATACATCTCCTTCTTCATTCACATTGAAATACAAGGATTTACCATTTCATATAGAATCTAATTTCTTATGAATTCCCACTTTATCTCTTTGAGAATTATTTATAATCTCCTAATGGGATAGTTGAGCAATTATTTTTGAATGGATTCAGGAAATTTCATAATTAGTGATTTCATTGTACATACTTTTTATGACTAAGAATATCAAATCCTTCCCAATTCCCATTAATGAAAATATTTAAAGATCCAAATATCTTATATAATCAAAAACATTATTTTCATTCCCAATATTGTAGTCAATTGAGATCTCATAGTACAACACCATATCAAGGCATCTTATTTGTTTCATATGCACCTCCTTCTATGTAACATATAATTGATGATGTTGTGATCTATATATATTTCAAATTTCTACCCAATGTGATAATTAGACCACATTTTCAATGTGTAAATCGATGTAGTGAACTATGGATCATGCATTGTTTAGTTTATTCTATGAAACTTCCACTTACCTGAATTATAGGCTATCATTTTTCATTCTTCATTAACACATACCCAATGATCTTCTTTTATGCATCAATGTTTACAACAGAAAGTTCCCCACTTGTGGGTACTATCAGTATAAGTGCAGTTATCAGACTCTTTTTCAAATCCTTGATTCTATCTTTATATAGAAAATTCCAAAAAAAAAAATAAATCACACAATTTAGAGTTACCTATGTTATATGGTTTGAAAATAAGTAGATATTTATCACAAATAAACGTTAATACCCAGAAAATCTAACAAAATAATGGCTATTGCGCAAAGATTTTGGTCTCAAATGTCATTCAATTATTTATATATTATATGTTAAATTGATATCCCATTAACTGTGATAATATTTCCCAATAACGAGTCTTACTTCTACTAGAACTCACATTTTTTGTACTTTTCTAAAATATCCTCCCATTGTTCAGGTTTTAGAAGAGTGATTAGATCCTCCTCATGTTCATCCATGATTTTATAGTATATGAGAATAACATCTATAAGGACTATAAAAAAATAAATTTAAAATATAAAGTCAATATGCATCACATCAATGGAGATTTATAGAGAATTATTGAGTCTTAATGGTATTACTATGAACTCATAATTATTTTAACTTGTTCGGAATGGTGTGTTGGTGGTATCTTACTTCACCCTATTATTGTAATACCCTTACCATTGATCCCCCTATGATAAGTATTGTTCTCAATATATCTAATCAAATATGTCATTTATATTTGTAAATAGATACTAAATCTTATCATGATGTTTTTTAACTCATGATAATCAATGAAAATTAGCATTGACCCATCCTTCTTCTTGTTGAAGAGGAATGTTACACCCGAAGGTGAAGCACATGAGGGTATGTACCATTTTTCCTGATTTTCATGTAGTTATTTCTTTAGCCTTTCAATTTACCTAAAATCCACTCCATCTAATTTTATGGATATTGGCATCCTCCAAGTATATGATCGATTGAAAATTAAACATCTTGGTTTGGGGGATGACAAGTAAATTCTTCATGAAACACATTATTGTATTCCCTCACAATGAAATTTTTTTCAAGGAGGACCCCTTCCTTAGAATAAATCATTTGAGATATTTATTCCTTCACACAGAACAATAATATCCATGCATGAGAAGTTAGTGAGAAAAGAATATTCATCATCTTACTTTACCTTGTACATAATCGAAGGGAGATTCATGATACCAAGAGTGATTTACTTATCATATAATTTTATGTTGTCTATATAAAAATTAAATTATTTCATGTCCAGAATTGCATAAAATTCCACTGAAGTGAGTATCACAAAGTTCTATAGGAAGTTCAAGAAAACAATTATGATAGGGGGGAAGTTATATACATGGGATTTAATATTTTTTGAAATTTTCCATTTTCACCAATGGATCTATTTACATGATTCGTGGTTATGATTTAATAGTTATACTAATATCTCATGACATAATAGAATTTCTAGAACCATAATAAATAATTATATTCAGTATTCACGAATGAATAACTCGTTTACCTTTCAGCACATCATTGTCGTGATCCACCTCAACATATTTAATATAAAATTCCAACCCTAGATGCGATTGATGTTATTGGTTGTCTTCAAAAACAAATGTTAGTGAAATTTTTTCAATCTTCATTTGTTCCTTATATAAATAATAATAAAAAATGTACAATGGGATGATGGGAGAATTACATTCGTCATTCTCATTAGTTTGATTTCAATGTTTTCAATCGCTAGACATGTTTCCTTCCTTCCCACAATAAAAAATTTCATCATCCCCATTATTAAATTTATGGTGTTATACATTTCATAATTTTCACAGGTGGGATGATGAAATGTATTAGAACAGTATGTATTCTACATGAGACTTCCAAAATTAAACTTCACTCTCTTCTTCTTGTCCCATTGATACCTTTGATATTGTCTAATATATATTTCGACTTTGAGGGAACATTAGAAGTTGTTTTCAATGCTATAAAAGTCTTGCATAACTAGGGATTATCATATTTTAGGTTTTATCACACAATAGATGTGGTCAAAATCTATGGTGGGGTGGTGGTAATGATAAAGCCTAACCATATCGTGAAAGTTTTATAAATTAAACCTAATACATCCTAATAGATTTTTTTCCTTTTTCATATGGGAAATGAAATACATTTATAGTTGAAGTCAGAGAGTATGAATAAAATATTAATTGAAAAAAAAAATTCGATTCCATTGCACCTGATTACATCAATATCTTCCTCAAGCTTTATATTATGGAAAATTTTCAACCATTGATAAACTTATACCTCCATAGGATAAAAAATTATTAGAACATCATATTGATCATAACATTTAATTATGTAGATGATCTTTTCAGTGGATTTTATCCACTATTACATGATTAAGAGAGAAGATGATCCACTGAATGTTGGAGGAATTTTTCACATAAAGGTGTTAATGTTAGATTCTTATTTCTCTGGTGGATTTAAATTTTCCTCCTCATTCAGGTTTCTATTCTGAACATAATTTGTCTAAGAGAGTGTCATCATAATATTCTCTATTCCAGATCCCATTAGGTTGGGTGCCTCATTTGGACATTCATCACATTTAACTTTACATTGAATTTTTACCTTGTTCATCATATTTACAGTCATTATATAAAATAAAGATAAAAATATGGATGAGTATTTTTAAAATATAAAAAAATGATAAGACATTAATATTAAAGGGAAAATATATAAATGAAATGTATTTTATTAACATATGAATTTCGAGGCTTCAATCTATGTTATCCATTCTCTACTTGCAGGCATGTACTCCAATGGAAATTTTTGTTTTCATAATAATTTTTCATAATGAGATTTTGAATTTACAAAAGAATATCCCATGGGAGCTTCAATCCAGGTTTGTAGGAAGTCTGGTTTCCATGCACCAGTTCCCAATCAAGTAATGGTCAACATGGTGTTTTCAGTTTTTAACCCTATGTACATATGTGATAGAGCCACATCTGCTTGTAGTATCAAGACAATTATGTATTTTGTTTATAAACATGTTACTATATAATTTAACAAAGTATTAAGATGTTTTTTACACTTATTATTATCCCTAAGTATCTTACTAGAGTTTTCTAATTATAATCCCATAATTAACTATACTTTTCATTTGATAACAACTATGACATCCCTGCACATTATTAAACCTTATATCGTGATTTATTATATAATATTACACATAATAAAACCTAAAATATTTGGATGTATAGTGTCTTGTGGAATTATGTACATTACATAACAAGATCAAATAAGAAATACATCATCTTTATTGAAAAAATCATTAACTTTAATATTATTCCATCATACATAAAACTACACTAGATAACCTTATGAAATACAAAAGAAAGGGGTGAGCTATAAAGAATGGTATGGGAAAAAACTTGTCGTAAAATTATGAAATTAAATTTTTTTATGAAAAATGATTATAAATGAGGAATAAAAGGGGTGACAATCATAGTCATGAACAATGAGGCATGATATACTATGATAACAAAATGTCGACACGGGAAATATGGATGCAATAGAAAACACTACATCATAAACCTGGGTCAAGGTTTACTTCCAATATACCATTATTTAAAAAGTCCCATGATGTATTAGGTTCATATTCTAATCCCACACATCATGAAACTAAAACCGTATCCAATCAACTGAGCTCCATATAATTTCGGGTGCTCCCGTAACTTTCATTTCATTCATATTCTTAAGTGTGTAGAATAGATCATAAAACAAGGAATAATTTATAGTTATATTTTATTCTAAAATCAGTTAGTGTGAAATCTATACTTGTATATACCATATCAATGATGTATAATTGTATAAAGGTGAACATGCTTAATAAAAAATGGGTATGCTATTCAATACACAATTATTTTGTCATGGATATTCATTGGGATATTTAACCAGCTTAACAACATTAGTAAATGATTCATAAAATGTGTTGATTAAACTGAAAGGGGTTTCTAAAAATTTGGACAAAAAATGAATAGTAAATGGGGAATGTAAAAAATATGTCCCAATATTATATATTGGAATATTGAAGGCATAAGATAATTAAGAAATGTGAATTATGATAAGAAGGAAAAGATCCTTTACTAATTTCGGTATGACAAAGACATAGGTAAATGACATAATATTGTGGATAAATAATCAAATTATTAGGAAAGTATTTTTTTATTATATTTATAATGAAAGCATAACTAATTGAGATTTAAAAGGCTGCATAAAAATAATGTTCTTGAATATAAATAAGTTGAGGGAAATATCTTATTAAATTTCAGCATGGTAACATGTGCACATGGGATGGATTAATGAGGGTGAATGGGGTATCTCAATATTTATACATCAAATGGAATGTATGAGGGAATTTATGAACATTTACAAAACAAAATAAACCTATGATTAGGTGACAATACAAAAAATAGGTTCATGATAAAAAATACGAGATTGTGAGATCCCTTACGATGAGATTGTGATTCCAAATGTATGGGAGGAGATTATTGAGAGATTTGGATAACCATTAGTGGACTCTATATAGGGTAGGGAAGATTAAGGACATGATCAATGGTTTTTAGTGAATGTTATTGGATTATTTGGGGGTTTATATAGGAAAAAGGAGGGTAATTCTTTATTTCTTTTTCAAACATTAGTTTTAGATTCTATATAATAAATTAATACAAACCACAAACCATACCATGGTTTTCCCTATGATTTATAAAATGGGGAGAAGTTTTATTTATTTTATAATTCCAAGGACCCAAATTATTAATATATGGACCTTTTTTATATGGATGTGAGTCATGCCTTTCAAGAAATGATTTTAAAACCATAACATATAATTTAACTCCTAGAGTATTAAAATTAATTTATAAAAGTAACCCAATTAACTTTTTATAATATTATTTTAAAGTAAAAATATATATTTTGTCATTGCTACACATTATTTTATTTATTACATAATTTTTGGTCATTATGATGTCATAATACTCACCCTCTATTTATAGTGTATTTAATTTTACCAAAAAAATTGATAGTATCATAAAATAATGAAAATATTACCATAGGATAATATTGATGTGATGACTCAAAAAATAATATTAATTTTATAAATATAATTTTTTACATATACTAAATACTCACATATAAAAAAGAATCTCAATTTGTGGACAAAGTTTTTTTATGACATTATCAGTTTATGTACCCTTATAAAAATTACATTTGACTTTATGAAAATATTATATTAATTTATATTTAATAAAAATTATTTCATAATAATTTTTTAATAAAATATTATATAATTCAAAAAAAATTGGTAAAATTATTAGTTGAATTTTAATATTACCAAAAAATATAATGTTTTTTAATGTATAAAAAAATCATTTATAATGTAACAATAATAAAATGATAATATATTAAGTATTCTAAAAAATATAAATGTTTATATAATTATTCTTGTTATTAGTATCCTTTTAATTCACTAGGAAACACCCTATGTGTAAGGTGCATGATTATTAGATTATTATTGTGTGGTTCGTCATACATTATTTGGGTTGTGCTCTTGATTAGATAGAACTTATCACATAAATTGTTTTTCTCATTCTTAAATTTTAGGATCTCAGTTTAGTAATGGAAAAGGGAAAACCCATTTATGATATCTCCCTTCAAAACATTGATAAATTAGAATCATAGGGTATAATATTACTAGTTTTGGTCATTAATTTCTTGGTCAATTTTAATTGGATTTGATAAAACCCTATATTTATACTAATCATATTATCAATGTGCATCGACTATATAATCAATATTAATTACACATAACAATATTTTAAATCTAATAGGATATGATAAATATAATGATGTTGCATTGTTTTCTATAAATATAACACACAATATTTAAATTAATTCAACCACAATGGGAATTTTATTTATAAAAGGTGCTAGAAAGATCTATTTTAATGAATGTTCCCTCAAAACATTCTACTAGACTGTTGTTAACCCATCACACAATCATTGAACTTCGTAACATCATATAAAAACATAAAAAATATCAAATCACACAAATGATATGGAAAAACCACAATATGGTGGTTGTGATCATTAAACCATCTAAGATTTTTTCAATCAGTAAGGAGTAACTATACTTCAAAATCAGGTCGAATTCCATTAAACACTAAATATGTGATAGCCTAAACACAATATAAAATGAAATTCCTTGAATATTTTTGGAGCTTTATCTATTGTTCCCTATAAGTCTTCACTTTTTCATCAATGAAAACATTATCCTTATTCAATTGAAAATGATTCAACCTCAGCAATCAATATTTAACAACAAATATGAAATAATTTTATTAAAATGATTAGGGAAATACCCTTAAAAAATAAATGAATATATCCACCAACATCCCATGTCGAACAATTATAGGCCATAATCAACTAGTTATAAACTGATGCCAAACATTATCATGTCGATAAATAAGACATTTATATTTGATCATAACTAATTACTTCTTCATACATAGTCCTTAATAATTATATTTTAAGGTATTATGTATCTTGTAAACACAAAAATAAACAGATATAGGTGTGTTTTGCAATTCACATGGACCTGGAAAAGACATAGCACTTGGAACAAATACATTATCATAAAATCATAGTAAATATTTACTATTCACAGATCATTTATTCAAAGAATTATTATGAATAATTTAGTATCCCCACACTTACACCTAATGATAACATAGATAAAAAAATTAAATATAACTGTAACACCCCGAGCTTCCACGATACGCTTCTCATTCAATAATGCAATGGCTTGCATTATACGCAACTTCGAGTTCTAAAACACCGCGACTAATCAAAGTAGACGTTATGAATAGTAATAACCACTTTTTAAAATTATAGAAATTTTATATTTCAAAATGGACTTCATTTTTTGATTCGGAATATCGAAATTAGCCTATGTTGAATTTTTGGTATTTTTCTGAGAACTTCTAATTTTTTATGAATAGTGAAAAATACTTAAAAACAACTTTTTTAATAAAAAAAATTTATAGTGATAGATTATACTATTTATTGTTTTTAAATTATAATTAGAATATATTTTTACCATTTTATCCAATGGTGGTCATTAGAATTAATTTAACATTGATATTGGACATAAACAATTGCCAATATTTTGATATAAATTGTTTCTTAAAAACACGCTATTTGTTGTGACAGTGGGAATTAATTATAAAATTAATTAATGCAACTTATATGTTTGTAATTTTGTAAAATAGAAATCATTTTTTAATTCGGAATATCAATTATATCTTAGGGTGAAATTTTGGCATTGTTCTGAAAAACTTCAATTTTTGATGAATAGTGAAACCCCTAAGTGGTAGTTAAATAACTGTTTTTTCGATTAAATGAAATATTACCACTTCTGTTATTTTATTTTCAAAAATATGAAATACATGGTTGTAATTAATAAGTAAAATATGGTTCAATGAGATTAAAATAATTTTTTGGTGAATAATAACTTTTAAGTTCTTAATCGCGATTAGAGGTAATTAGTGTAGTTTAAGGTAAAAATAATGTTTTAATAATATGAGATGAGCTTAACACTTGTCTTACTCCTATTGGATGTGCCATGGCCGACTAAGAAAATCCATGGGTCAACTTGGGGACCCCATGGAGCCACTTTAGTTGGAAAATGACATAAATACCTTTTATTTAATGTTAAAGTAAAAAAATGACACAAACATGAAATGTTTTACTAAAACAATTTTTACATGGGGTTATACAAGTCATATTTTTGACTATAAATATTCATTGGAAATCTAAAAATATTTCCTACATCATATTAATTTTTTTATAATTTTTAGACATTAAATAAATTAAATTATTTATGACATCATAATGATGCACCGATGACTTCATTATTTAATGATTTTAATAAAATGAAAAGATAATGTAAAATCCAAGGCATACACTTGTCCAAAGACTATTGTATGGGTATATTTCGAACCCTTATCACCTTAGACACGAATTATATAAGTGTGGGACCTTTAGAATCCGAAAAGAATTCTATAATAATGTAAAATTTCCTTACTTTCCAAGAGTGCCCCTCCTCTCCTCTTATAAAAGGCCCCCACCTCTATCACCTCATTCATAATTTCAAGCCATTTGGCTCGGCCAACCTCTGCCCAAATACTCTCCCAACTTTTCCCTATTACTCCTAGAAGACTCAATTTGGTCAGAACTCTTCCCAAGGAAGCCTTTGGCTCAAATCAAAAAGAGTTACCTGATTTTGAGGTAATGTCTTCTCTAATGTTGTTTTGTTTTATTTTTCTTCTCCAACCCCCTAAACTCTTTTTATTCATTTCTATTGTAACAACACCAGTATCCTAAATATACTAGTATGTTATTATAAGAAGTATTCGAGCTAAACTTACACACACCTACATCTAATGGTTAAATAACATACGGTTTCTGTGGATGGCGAATTTCTGCCTCACGAAACGATGATTGTTCAACACTCATATAACACCTTCAAAGGTGGCCATTAAGATGTCACTATATTTATATATGGTATATAATATGTTTATATTTTACTTATGCTTCTGTATTTCTCATTTATGGCATACTTTATGATTTCCATTATGGGTAAAACGCGATAATTTCATTTTAGAAAGTGCGGACTACCGCCCCCTCAAAGTGATTTGAATCGTTAATGCCATATGTGGGATGTATAAAGGATGGAGTAAATGGTATTATACACTATATTATACTGGAATTATATTATACATTTATATCATTATGATTTCATTCCATTAAATACGAAATAGAAATGAAAGTAGCGTTCATGCGTACGTACAGCTTACCGTCTCCATGAACGGTGCATTTCATTTCTTACCTCTAAATGTTACGTAATATTATAAATGAATGTATATACTGGATATATATGATATATATGAAATATAAATCATGAATATAATTCTGGAGATAATGGATATTCTACCACATAAACAACTTGTAATTATAAGAAGTTTATTGTTGACTCAAGTACCAAAGATCGACAAAACGACCGTTATTAACTTAAATAATTAAATAATATTCATAACATTGTAATAAATGATATAAAAAGGATAATGAAATTAAAAATGGTTCTTAATAAGGTATATATTAACTCTAGTTTATTATTCTGGAGGTTAAAGAATGGTTGAGTCATGTCAGACACGAGGTAAGGGAACTTCTTAACCCAATTTCTATTCTTTGGGTTAGTCTCCAACTTTCAAATTATGTCATGATATTATTATATCCTATCTTGTATTTTTACATTATTTATGTGTACTTATAGTGAATACACATAATAGACCTACTTTATAAAAAAATGATCTTTTTTATGGACTTCGTCTCAATCCCCTTTCATTGAGGCATATTTGGTTTTATACACAACTTTCTTTTATACGGTGTATAAACCCCTTTGACTTTTATGTTTATTCAAACGGAATCTTTTTTATACGAAGCGTTTTTCTAAACAACAGAAGGGAATGTTTTTCTTTCCGTACTTATGCGGCGACAACGACTTCTTCGTCGCTGTGACCATTATTTGAGTTTCGGCTTCCTCTACAAGCCATCATTTTTTTAATGAAAAATAAATACAATGTTTTAACTTTCTTTTATTTTGGTATTGAAAATGGTTTTGAAAGCGTTTTTATTATATCAATGTGTTTTATTGATATCTTGTGATTGAAATGTGGCAATTTTATGTTTCCTTCATGCATGTTTTATGTGATACGATTATGTTATGGTTTATGATATGTTTAAACCTATTCATATGAGGAATGTATTGGACTTAATAAGTGACGGGTGGATCCCGCTATAGCTCCTCGATGCATCAGTAGGTCTCATGAGACAACTAGACGTGGAATTGGCTGAGGCCCTTTCCCAATTTGATTTATGGTTTTGGCCGAGGCCTTATTCATTTTGGACGTCTTGGCCGAGGCATTGACAAAATGTTTCAGAATGTCTGGCATTATACATTCCCTCATTATGAAAGTGGTTATTGATATTGCATGTGATTATTCGACCAGTAGAATATCCATGTGAAGAAGTAAATGGCATTATCTCATTTTAATTTTTCCATCTTATGTTGATGTTCAAGTTTAAAAGGCTTTTTTTTAGTTATACATTGCCTTAAATGTTTATGTTTATTTATGAAACCTTCCGCAATATTTTTATCCTTACTGAGCATCTGAGCTCACCCCTTTCAATGTTTTAATATTTTCCAGGATGTGAAGAAGTATTTTATGAATGACCTGCAGGGATAGTCAGAAGAGGATATGAGTGTGGACTATGGAGACTTTGTTATTTTAGTTTTTCACCTTATGATGTAATGTAACATTTATGAATGTATCTAGTGTTTCCAAGGCTACTAAACTAATCGGTCTTTCGAGACTTGATCTTTTGTGATCATGCCAATGTTACGAAGTAAGGCACTGACTCCGGGTAGCTAGGGTCGGGGCGTTACAGTTGGTATCAGAGGCAGTTTAGTACTAACCTTGGAAGCTAGATTTAGATAAACTCTGATTAGAGCACATAGCCCAATGATAGACTTTGAGGATTAGTATAGAAGAACTTCCTATAATTCTGTTATTGTAGAGATTTTGTGAGTTTTCCGAGCAATACATCCATGTCTGAATACGAGCAGGTAGAGGCGGCTCTGGCACAGATGTACCTAGGGGTAAAACCCGAAAACACCGCTTTGAGCTAGAATCGAACAGGAACTGGTGCATGACAATGGGACTTGCTGCACTCTTGGTTACGACACTCCCGGGGGATATGCTTAGGATAATTCTCATTTTCTTTACAAACCACTATGAACGGTTATGAGTATATACTTCCTCAAATAAAACCTTTTTATGATTATGGATTATATCCATAAATAGTTCAATTTATGTTAAGTATTTTACAAGTATCGAATTATGTATTTTGATTCATAAACTAATCTAGTTTATACCATTGTTTAGAAATGGCGCCTAGTGGAAGGAATGGAAACCGTATCAATGCATGCACTCCGTGTAGGGATTTACCTCCTGCTCAAGATAATTATTGTGGATCTGGAGATACAACTGGTGCTGATCAACTTATTACCATACTGGGACAACTCACTCAAGTTATGAATAATAACCTTACTCGTATGGGTCACCCTGATCCACAACGTGGAGGATCAATGTTAGACCGCTTCATGAGGCAACAACCACCATCATTTAATGTGGGTACAAATCTATTAGTAGCTGAGTAATGGATCAACTCCTTAGAGAAAATATTTCATGCCTTGGGGAGTAGCGAAAGGGAGAAGGTTGTCATGGAAGTTTACCGCCTCACTGGAGATGTCGATCAGTGGTGGTCGCTGATTCAAAACACAAAGGAAGATGATGACGTATCGAATATGGAATGGAGGGAGTTCAAAGAGGTTTTCTTAGAAAAATACATTCCTCGTGACCATCGAGCAGATATGGAAATGCAATTTCTGAGTCTGAGGCAGAAGGAGGATGAGAATGTCGCAAAGTATGAGGCTAACTTTACAAGGTTAGCGAGGCATGCTGCCAATTATATACGTAACCCAAGGAGTAAGATTGATCGTTTCATTGATGGGTTAAAACCATTTCTCCATTGAGCTTTAGTATCATAATCCTTCTCATCATACGAAGATATTGTCTCGTGTGCTATCAAGATAGAAAAGGAATTCTCTAAGTCTTATGACAACAAAGTAAAGAAAGAGAAGAAGAGAACGGTGGAATAAGAGACAGATGAAGGGAAAAAGGGAAGGAAGGATTTTCTATTATGTGATAATTGTTGGAAGAATCACCCTGGTACTTGCCTAAAATAAATGTGAGTTTGTTATAAATGTAGAGAAAAGGGTCACCAGGCTCGTGATTGCAAGGGAAAGAAAGAGGCTATCAAAGTTGAATGCTACAATTGTAGAGAAATGGGTCATTATGCAAATGAATGTCCTAAGCGTCAGGGAAAATTACCTCAGAAAAGGCCAAGGGATCAAGGACAATCTTATGCTATTACTACAGTTGAAGCAGAATAACTAATGTATTGGTGCTTTTGAACTCATGGATTATATTCTGGTTATTAGAATAATGTGATATATATATAAGGATTTTACTGCAGTACTTGTTGATTTCAGTAAGGTTTTAATATGATTAAGGTAATTATATTTTTAGTATGTGACAAAAAGAAAAACTTTACTTTGTTTTGGGAATCTGATAAGTTGACTTTGGAATTAAGAGACCCTTTAGAGAAATTATGGACAGAGGTATTTTGGATAACTATAAAGGTTGGAGTGGATTAAGTTGATCTTTGGATAGTATTGTTTAAGGTTAAAAAATTTATGAAGATTATTTTTGGAATATTATAATACTATAGTTTTAGGAAAAGGACAACCTGCATGGTGGGGCATAACCCATCGCGTCGGACAAAGCTGCAAGAATCGAACCCACAACCATAGTGCGACAGGCCTTTATTTCCTACCACTAGCCTACAGGAAGTCCATGGTTATTACAAAATAATTTTACTAATCTAAATGGTATGTGTTAACATTTGGAACCTTATACAATTAGGATAAGTATAATATTTTTGAGTTCTATTATCTTTTTGAGTGAAAGATGAGTTGAATGTTGAAACACTAACTGTCAAGCATAAATATATATATACCTATCTCTTATTTAATGAATAAATTAATTCTTAAACTTTAGTAAAGGGATATTAAAACAAAAAAATGTGTTATCCTAATAAATTATGTCTTGTTGAACTGATGATATTTTAAATTGACATAGATTGAAGACTTTGAGGCCCCCAATTTGACAGTTAATTGTGATTGATGACCTCAATCACTCCCTACGAATATTTATGTTTTTCCTCCAATTATATGTCTCTAATTGCCACCAATGTTCTCCTAATCGAGATCATAATTGGGTGGTGACATTTTCATTTCCCTTTCCCTCTTATTAAGGCTAAATTTTATTAATCTTATTTCCGATGTGGGTTTTCCACAAAGGTATTTTCTCTTTTCAACCATTTATTTTCAAAGAAAAAAATTTTCAAATTGCGAGAACGCAATTTATTGAAGGAGGGGAGAATGTAACACCCCGAGATTCCACGATACGCTTCTCATTCAATAATGCAATGGCTTGCATTGTATGCAACTTCGAGTTCTAAAACACCGCGACTAATCAATGTAGTCGTTTTGAATAGTAATAACCAACTTTTAAAATTATAGAAATTTTATATTTCAAAATGGACTTCATTTTTGGATTCGGAATATCGAAATTAGCCTATGTTGAATTTTTGGTATTTTTCTGAGAACTTCTAATTTTTTATGAATAGTGAAAAATACTTAAAAACAACTTTTTTAATAAAAATAATTTATAGTGATATATTATACTATTTAGTGGTTTTAAAGTATAATTAGAATATATTTTTACCACTTTATCCAATGGTGGTCATTAGAATTAATTTAACATTGAAATTGGACATAAACAATTGCCAATCTTTTGATATAAATTGTTTCTTAAAAACACGCTATTTATTGTGACAGTGGGAATTAGTTATAAAATTAATTAATGAAACTTATATGTTTGGAATTTTGTAAAATATACATCATTTTTGAATTCGGAATATCAATTATAGCTTAGGGTGAAATTTTGGCATTGTTCTGAAAAACTTCAATTTTTGATGAATAGTGAAACCACTAAGTGGTAGTTAAATAACTGATTTTTCGGTTAAATGAAATATTACCACTTCTGTGATTTGATTTTCAAAAATCCGACATACATGGTTGTCATTAAGAAGTAAAATGTGGTTCAATGAGATTAAAATAATTTTTTTGTGAATAGTAACTTTTAAGTTCTTAATCACGATTAGAGGTAATTAGTGTAGTTTAAGGTAAAAATAATGTTTTAATAATATGAGATGATCTTGACACTTGTCCTAATCCTATTGGAGGTGCCATGGCCGACCAAGAAAATCCATGGGTCAACTTGGGGACCCCATGGATCCACTTTAGTTGGAAAATGACATAAATACCTTTTATTTAATGTTAAAGTAAAAAATGACACAAACATGAAATGTTTTACTAAAACAATTTTTACATGGGGTTATACAAGTCATATTTTTGACTATAAATAGTAATTGGAAATCTAAAACGATTTCCTACATCATAGTAATTTTGTTATAAGTTTTAGACATTAAATAAATTAAATTAGTTATGACATCATTATGATGCAGCGATGACTTCATTATTTAATGATTTTAATAAAATGAAAAGATAATGTACAATGAAAGGCTTAAACTTGTCCAAAGACAATTGGATGGGTATATTTCAAACCCTTATCACCTTATCCACGAATTATATAAGTGTGGGACCTTTAGAATCCGAAAAGCATTGTATAATAATGTAAAATTTCCTTACATTCCAAGAGTGCCCCTCCTCTCCACTTATAAAAGGCCCCCACCTCTATCACCTCATTCATACTATCAAGCCATTTGGCTCGGCCAACCTCTGCCCAAATACTCTCCCAACTTCCCCCTCTTACTCCTAGAAGCTTCACATTGTGCAGAACTCTTCCCAAGGATGCCTTTGGCTCAAATCAAAAAGAGTTACCCGATTTTGAGGTAATGTCTTCTCTTATGTTGTTTTGTTTTATTTTTCTTCTCCAACCCCCTAAAATCTTTTTATTCATTTCTTTTGTAACAACACCAGTATCCTAAATATACTAGGATGTTGTTATAAGAAGGATTCGAGCTACACTTACACACACCTACATCTAATGGTTAAAGAACATACAGTTTCTGTGGATGGAGAATTTCTGCCTCACGAAACGATGATTGTTCAACACTCATATACGTAGAGACCAAAGCTTGATGTACTTGAATATTACATTACATTTTCGGAATACTTAGTACATAAAAAACACACACACAAGGATCGTAATAGTTTAGTGTCTTTGGAAACTCGGAACGTAATCTTCTAATCGTGGTGAAAGATCTTCAGTATCTCCCATAAAGATCTTCCTTTTTTTACCTAAAACCTTTCTTTATATCCTGGGGAAAAGAAAACATAAAAGGGTGAGCTCAAATGCTCAGTAAGGGTAAAAGAAATATCAATCACATCGTATACACCAGCACATAACTTTTGGAAATCTTAACATGCAAAAGAGATCATAATTTCATAACATGGGATAAATCATGGCAGTGAAATGTAATCACAATAATCATAAATTAAATCATGAAACTTTGTGGAATACACAAATAATCATAGAGAGTCATTTTTTGTTAGTCAAGACTCATTTCCAAGACTATATTAGTGGACAAAGTCCCTTTCTGAACCGAGTCACCCTCATTCCAGTCCTATTTCACTGAACCGGTATAACCTTCCGTTCCAACCATGTCTATCTCATGAGATATAAAATCTTTATCCAATGAATTGGAGGGAGATATAGGTCCCACCCATCTTATAATGATATCATTCATATGTGTGCCACAAAATCATAAATCATACATCATTGCATAACCCATGTAATACAAATGGGAATCTTAAACATCATGACATCATAAAACAATTCATATAAGATAAAGGAATTCATAAAAATAATTCCATCACAACATAATAAAATCAATTTTAATAATAGGGATAAAAACAGAACCCTTTATTATCTTAGATGGAAAATAATTTTGATAAAACCCTTGAACTCCATTCTTGAGGAAAATATCCTTTCTTCTTCAAAAACACTTTTCCTTTCTTAACATGTCGTACAATTATAAACTAAAAGAATTTGATTAAAAATAAACTTGAAAACTTGTAAATGAATCTTTTTGGAAATAATTTTTTAAAAATCCTTTCATGTCGTATAAGTTAAAAAAACATTCTTCGTACTTTTGTCGGAAAAGTCAAAAAGTACCTCGTACGAAAAACGACAAAAGATTCCTTTCATATCCTTTACTAAAAACTCAACGAAGGGTAAAATTGGATTTAAACAATTTTAGGTGGATGGAAATAATATTACATATTGAGGAAACATGGATGTGGATGATAAAATATACCCTAGTAAATACTAAAGTATAATGAATCTCGGATAAAAATGAGATTGTGATATTTCCCTTACCTTAGGTCCGATTTGATTTGTACATGTACGAAGATCCTGTATAATGGTTTAAATAATGTTATTGACTTATTCCAGAATCATACATATTGATATGATATCATATATGGTCATATTCTTAGCTTCTTGTTAGTAATATTTCATTGTTACTTGTTACTTGGGTCTTTATTGCTTTTTGTTCTTATGCGTGTTTTGCCGAATAAATTCTTATTCTTCTTTTAAGGTTATAGATACCTTATATCCAGAATGGTATTTTTGTAACATATATCATATTTATTTATTCAATTCATTTATATAATTACTATGTAATGATGATCATGTAGAACTAGTCGCATCACATCGTGGAGACGGTATTCCGTACGTACGTACGAGTGATGATATCGTTCCTATGATCGTGGAATTGTATTGGAGTATATATATATTATTTCAGTATCAATATTAATTTATAATAATCATAAATAGTTACTCATTACACCATTATACCCATCCTTGTAAGGTGATGGTGGAAAATAGATTACACCACGGCGTGGAGACGGTATTCCGTATGTACACACGCGCGTTGATTTCATTTTTCCGTAGGATGGATAGAAGGTGAATTAGGGTTGTATCATATCTATAATAACATATAAGTATGTAAGTAATACTGATGTAATTACTTTATCATGAAACAACTAAAGAAGAAGAAGTTGAAGAAGAAAGAAATTGAAAAGATCGGTAATGGATATTACCTCTTCTTTGGAACGCCTCCTTGAATCCTCCACTTAGGGAACTAAGATTGGTCTTTGAAGAAGACCAGGACCTCTAGGATTATTATAGGGAAGTGGAGAGGAGAAAATGGCAGGGGTTGGCCGAGCTTGAGTGCTCAAATTGGTGTGAGAAGGAGGGGGAGGAGGTGCCCTTTTATAAGGGAGGAGAGGGGCACCTTAGGAATATCTCAAAATATTATTTTATATTAAAGTCAAAAATCTGTTTATAATGGTTCCAAAGGGTCTTATTTCGAAGCTAAAGTGGGGATGGGTCACAATCCTATCAACCAATAGCATTTAGACAAGTTTAGGGTATTATTTTAACCTTATAAATTAGATTTAACTCTAAGTTAAATAATTTAACTTTTACCATGTCTTTTTGTTTTCTTTCACAATATGGTTATTACACTTACTATAACATGCCAAACTAATCCCAAATTTTTTATTATTAATATATATATCCTTATCTAAGTCATTTGGCCGAACCTTAGATTTTTAGGAATAAAATAAAAATTAATAATATAATATTTTATTTAAAAACTATTTTGTGTCAATTTTGACACTATTTGATATATGATATTTGTGAAAGTCATAACAGAATTATATGTTCTAACCAAGTTGATTACATCAACACTAATATATCATAATAACCTAAAAAATTATTGTAATTCATAAAAAGTCTCAAATTACATTTATTTTGGTGTTTATAACATCAATTATGTCAATATTTCATAAATAAGCTAATTACTCCATCATCTTTGTGTCATAATTAAATTAAATTATTTGATGTCTAAAAATTACAAATAAATTACCATTATGTAGTAAATCGTTTTAGCTTTCTAATGAATATTTACAATCTCATTTAGCTTATGTATGACCCTATATTAAAAATATTTTAGTAAATAAACTTTGATTTTAACTCTTTTAACTCTTCTTTGAATTAAATAATAATAAATGTCCTAATCTAATCCAAGTGGACCTAAATGATAATATTTTACACTTAAGGTTGTTTTTGGTCGATATACACTTGTCAAATAGAATTAGGACATGTGTTAGGATAATATTAATATCATTCTTACCCTTAATTACCCTATTTAATTTTAACCGTGGTAAATAAAAGTAAAAAGTTACTATTCACCAAAAATTATTTTCATCTCATTGAACCACATTTTACTTACTGACATAAACCGTGTCTCTCAGAATTTTGAAATTCCATTCACAGAAGCGGTATAATTATGTTTTATGAAAAATTCAGTTTTTTAACTACCACTTAGTAGTTTCACTATTCATCAAAAATTGATGTTTTTCAGAACAATGCCAAAATTTCACCCGAAGCTATAATTGATATTCCGAATTCAAAAATGATTCCTATTTTACAAAATTCCCAACATATAAGTTGCATTAATTAATTTTATAATTAATTTCTGCTATCACAACAAATAGCGTGTTTTTAGGAGATAATAACTATCAAAAGATTGACACTTGTTTATAACTGGTTTAAATGTGAAATTACATCTAATGACCAACATTGTATTAAATTGTAAAAATATATTCTAAATATACTTTAAAACCACTCAAATTAATAATTTATCACTATTAATTATTTCGATTAAAAAAAGTTGTTTTTAATTAAAATTTAGTAATTTTCACTATTCATCAGAATATGAAAGTTATCCGAAAAGTACCAAAATTTCACCTTAGGCGAAATTCGATACTCCGAATCCAAAAATGAAGTCCATTTTGAGAGCAAAAATTTCTAAAATTTTAAAAAGTGGTTATTACTATTCATAACGGCTAGTTTTAATAATATTTTAATAGCATATCGTTGTTTCGTGAAACTCAGTATTGCGTACTACACACGCTATCGAGGAAGGTTGTGATTGCGTGTAATGCAAGGCAAGTCAAGGATGCGTGTTGTGCAAGATCCTTTTGGTGTAGCGTACAACACAAGACATTAATAAAATTAAAAAGAATAGTTTTCATAAAATCTCGGGCTGTTACATTCTACCCCCCTTAAAATGCATTTCGCCCTCGAAATTCGTCGGGTTTATAAATAGTTTACTATTCAAAAGTTTCTTTAATAGAAACCCACATCGTAAAAAGGAATACCAAAACTTGTCTTTAAAATCTAAAGTATGAAATGTAACGATTACCCAAATAAACTAATCACTGGGTTTCCACATAGGTGAAAATATGGATATGGAAGAGAAATCTAACCATCATGTTCTGATAGAGAGTGGTAGAGAACATGGATATGGAAAAGCTAGTAATCACAACGCCATAAATATGTGACGATCTAAGGTACCATCTGATTCATCAGATATAAGATCACTAGGACAACATTTTTGGTTTTCAAGATCATTTCCCTAAAGTTGATGAATTAAAATAAATACTTACATGATTTTGGTACAATCTCACTGTTGTTCGTGAATTGAACAATTTCCACTTCATATTATAAAGAAATGAAGTTGAATTTGTTATTCGTGAAGTGTTAGCAGATCATGTGATAGAATGATGGGTCGTTCCATCTATCTCAAACAAAAGGTTAGCAAAAGTTATAAGTCCATATTATAGTGAGATTAATCATTTATGGTTCCAAGAATGAACTTATACTTCATATATCAAACCGCTTAATAAAATAAAACTAGTTTCTACTAAACAGGGACTTCCTGTAGGCCAGTGGTAGGCGATAAAGGCCAGTCGCACTTCGGTTGTGGGCTCGATTCCCACAGCCTTGTCTGACGCGATGGGCTGTCACCCGTTCTGCAGGTTGTCCTTTTTCTAAAACTATATTACTATAACATCCCATCAATAATATCGAAAAAAAACTTCTATCCTTAAACAATACTAACTTATGTCCAACATAATCCATTCCAATCTTTAGGATTATCCATAATACTGCAGTCCACTCTCATAACATAGTGAAAACAATTACCAGAGATTTAATACCATCGTTGATCCCATATATCATAAGATATGTTTTGTTGGTCACATTCCAAACATTCAAAGTCCTTAATCATGTATTCTCTTGAATACTAATTTAAACTTAGTGAAAACATGAATGCAGTTAAAAGTTAACACTTTCCACATATCAAAATCCTCAAAATTCTATATACTCAAACCATGATATCACTTAGTCCTTATATCAATCATGAGCTCATGAATACTGTTAAACATTTCATTTTCTCGTTTTCCCTTCATTATGCGCATAATATCTCAATCAATTTGAATACCACATTAGACCAATACATAAATATTCTAATATTCCACGATACTATATAAAACATTGTTTTGGAATCCCATTACATAAACACTTAATCATTCTACCACATCGTTTTCATATTCAACATCGCCAATAGTGATCGCATGTGACTTCCCTTTGTCCTTTGCCTTCAGTGGTTGCTCAGGTTGATCATCACTAACCCTTGGATTAGGGCATTTATTAGCATAATGCCCCATTTCCTTGCACTTGAAGCATTGAAGTGTTGGTGGTGCGTTCTCTGTAGTGTTTTCTTTGTTCACATCATTAGAAACCCTTTCTCCATTACTTCGACATTTAGCTGCTTGATGACCTTCTTTTCCACACTTAAAACATTTTCTAGTCCCTTTAAGACAATCTCCACCATGCTTCTTTCCACACATTGAGCATAAGGAAGCATTCATTTTCTTTTCACCATTATTCTGAGATTTATCCTTGAACTCCATCTTTCGTTTCTTGTCAAAACCATGAGATGGATATGTAACACCAACTTCCATTTCGACCTTGATATCACAACGCACAATTTCTTCATAGCTCTTAAAGTCTCTTACAGCTAATGCCCTTCGAAGACTTGGTATTAAGCCACTGAAAAATCGATCAACTTTACTTTCAGGTTGGACGATAATGCCAGATGCATACCTTGCAAGTCTTGTAAAATTTTCTTCGTATAAACCAACAGATTCATCATCCTTTTGATTCACCTCAAGAAACTCCTTTTCCATCTTTGTTCGAAGAATATGAGGGAAGTACTTACTGAAAAACAAGTTCTTGAACTCATCCCATTCCATGGACTCAATTTCATTTCTTTGCCTCGTATTCTTGATAAGATTCTACCATTGACCAGCTTCACCTTCCAAAAGATATACTGCTAAGATGACTTTATCATGTTTAGAACATTGAAGAACTGAAAATATCTTTTCAGTGGTACTGATCCATTGTTCAGAAACAAGTGGATCAGAAGTCCCACTGAAAGAAGGTGGACGTTGCCTCATGAAGGACTCAATAGAATATCGTTCCCTTCTCTGCTCATTTGGAAGTCCAGAGTGATTCATAGCTTGTGTAAGGATAGCAATAAGATTTTTCACTCCATATCCCATAACATTTGTTTGTTCAGGAGGACAATCATTGCATTGTCCATTGCATTGATCAACACGGTTCCTTCGGGTTCCAGCCATCGTCTAAAACCCAAAAAAAATAGTGTGAGGGGAAAAAATCATGCTAGGGAAAACAACATAATAAAGGGGGAGTACCTTCAATATCTAACATCTTAGGTTTAATTCTATGATAATTAGCGTAATTCTAGTACTATAACCTATACGTATAATTAGCCTTAGGGACATCCCTAGACAAACCTTAGAAATATCTCTAGGGATCTCACTAACGTTTTCGCATCCTAGTTTCCAAAGGTTGACTAAACCTTTCCTCTGATACCAACTATAGAGACCCAATGCTTGATGTACTTGAATATTACATTACATTTGTGGAATACATAGTACATAAAAAAAACACACACACAAGGATCATAATAGTTTAGTGTCTTTGGAAACTCAGAACGTAATCTTCTAATCGTGGTGAAAGATCTTCAATATCTCCCATAAAGATCTTCCTTTTTTTACCTAAAACCTTTCTTTATATCCTGGGGAAAAGAAAACATAAAAGGGTGATCTTAAATGCTCAGTAAGGGTAAATGAAATATCAATCACATCGTATACACCAGTACATAACTTTTGGAAATCTTAACCTGCAAAAGAGATCATAATTTCATAACATGGGATAAATAATGGTAGTGAAATGTAATCACAATAATCATAACATAAATCATGAAACTTTGTGGCATACACACATAATCATAGAGAGTCATTTCTTGTTAGTCAAGACTCATTTCCAAGACTATCTTAGTGGACAAAGTCCCTTTCTGAACCGAGTCACCCTCGTTCCAGTCCAGTTTCACTGAACCGGTATAACCTACCGTTCCAGCCATGTCTATCTCATGAGATATAAAATCTTTACCCAATGAATTGGAGGGAGATATAGGTCCCACCCATCTTATAATGATACCATTCTTATGTGTTCCACAAAATCATAAATCATACATCATTGCATAACCCATGTAATACAAATGGGAATCTTAAACATCATGACATCATAAACCAATTAATATAAGATAAAGGAATTCATAAAAATAATTCCTTCACAACATAATCAAATCAATTTTAATAATAGGGATAAAAACAGAACCCTTTATTATCTTAGATGGAAGATAATTTTGATAAAACACTTGAACTCCATTCTTGAGGAAAATATCCTTTCTTCTTCAAAAACACTTTTCCTTTCTTAACATGTCGTACAATTATAAACTAAAAAAATTTGATTAAAAATCAACTTGAAAACTTGTAAAGTAATATTTTTGGAAATAATTTTTTAAAAATCCTTTCATGCCGTATAAGTTAAAAAAACATTCTTCGTACTTTTGTCGGAAAAGTCAAAAAGTACCTCGTACGAAAAACGACAAAAGATTCCTTTCATATCCTTTACTAAAAACTCAACGAAGGGTAAAATTGGATTTAAACAATTTTAGGTGGATGGAAATAATATTACATATTGAGGAAACATGGATGTGGATGATAAAATACAACCCAATAAATACTAAAGTATAAACAATCTCGGATAAAAATGAGATTGTGATATTTCCCTTACCTTATGTCCGATTTGCTTTGTACGTGTCCGAAGCTCCTGTATAATGGTTTTAATAATGTTATTGATTTATTCCAGAATCATAAATATTGATATGATATCATATATGGTCATATTCTTAGCTTCTTGTTAGTAACATTTCATTGTTACTTGTTACTCGGGTCTTTATTGCCTTTTGTTCTTATGCGTGTTTTGCCGAATAAATTCTTATTCTTCTTTTAAGGTTATAGATACCTTATATCCAGAATGGTATTAGTGTAACATATATCATATTTATTCATTCAATTCATTTATATAATTACTATGTAACGATGATCATGTAGAACGATTCGCATAACATGGTGGAGACAGTATTCCGTACGTACGCACGAGTGATGATATCATTCCTATGATCGTGGAATTTTATTGGAGTATATATATATATTATTTCAGTATCAATATTACTTTATAATAATCATAAATAGTTACTCATTACACCATTATACCCATCCTTGTAAGGTGATGGTGGAAAATAGATTACACCACGGCGTGGAGACGGTATTCCGTACGTACACACGCGTGGTGATTTAATTTTTCCGTAGGATGGATAGAAGGTTAATTAGGGTTGTTTCATATCTATAATAACATATAAGTATGTAATTAATAGTTATGTTATTACTTTATCATGAAACAACTAAAGAAGAAGAAGTTGAAGAAGAAAGAAATTGAAAAGATCGGTAATGGATATTACCTCTTCTTTGGAACGCCTCCTTGAATCCTTCACTTAGGGAACTAAGATTGGTATTTGAAGAAGACCAGGACCTCTCGGATTATTCTATGGAAGTGGAGAGGAGAAAATGGCAGGGGTTGGTCGAGATTGAGTGCTCAAATTGGTGTGAGGAGGAGGGGGAGGAGGTGCCCTTTTATAAGGGAGGAGAGGGGCACCTTAGGAATATATCAAAATATTATTTTATATTAAAGTCAAAATCGGTTTATAATGGTTCCAAAGGGTCTTATTTCGAAGCTAAAGTGGGGATGGGTCGAAATCCTATCAACCAATAGGATTTAGACAAGTTTAGGGTATTATTTTAAACTTATCAATTAGATTTAACTCTAAGTTAAATAATTTAACTTTTACCGTGTCTTTTTGTTTTCTTTCACTATATGGTTAATACACTTACTATAACATGCCAAACGAACCCCAAATTTTTATTATTAATATATATATCCTTATCTATGT
The DNA here is from genome assembly GCA_963277665.1 of Viscum album. Taxonomy (NCBI): domain Eukaryota; kingdom Viridiplantae; phylum Streptophyta; class Magnoliopsida; order Santalales; family Viscaceae; genus Viscum; species Viscum album. The sequence goes on along the minus strand of OY728165.1, from coordinate 1,705,017,946 downwards.
CATTTTGCCGAACCTTAGATTTCTAGGAATAAAATAACAATTAATAATATAATATTTTATTTAAAAACTATTTTGTGTCAATTTTGACACAATTTGATATATGATATTTTTGAAAGTCATAACAGAATTATATGTTCGAACCAAGTTGATTAAATCAACACTAATATATCTCAATAACCTAGAAACTTAGTGGAATTCATAAAAAGTCTCAAATTACATTTATTTTGGTGTTTATAATATCAATTATGTCAATATTTCATAAATAAGATAATTACTGCATCATCATTGTATCATAAGTAAATTAATGAATATGATGTCTAAAAATTACAAATAAAATACCATTATGTAGGAAATTTTTTTATCTTTATAATGAATATTTACAATCGAATTTATCTTATGTATAACCCTATATTAAAAATATTTTAGTAAATAAACTTTGATTTTAACTCTTTTAACTCTTCTTTGAATTATATAATAATAAATGTCCTAATCTAATCCAAGTGGGCCTAAATGATAATATTTTACACTTAAGGTTGTTTTTGGTCGAGATACACTTGTCCAATAGAATTAGGACATGTTTTAGGGTAATATTAATATCATTCTTACCCTTAATTACCCTATTTACTTTTAACCGTGGTAAATAAAAGTAAAAAGTTACTATTCACCAAAAATTATTTTCATCTCATTGAACCACATTTTACTTACTGACATCAACCGTGGCTCTCGGAATTTTGAAATTCCATTCACAGAAGCGGTAAAATTAAGTTTTATGAAAAATTCAGTTTTCTAACTACCACTTAGTAGTTTCACTATTCATCAAAAATTGATGTTTTTCAGAACAATGCCAAAATTTCCCCCTAAGCTATAATTGATATTCCGAATTCAAAAATGATTTCTATTTTACAAAATTCCCAACATATAAGTTTCATTAATTAATTTTATAATTAATTTCCGCTGTCACAACAAATAGCGTGTTTTTAGGAGATAGTAACTATCAAAAGATTGACACTTGTTTATAACTGGTTTAAATGTGAAATTACATCTAATGACCAACATTGTATTAAATTGTAAAAATATATTCTAAATATACTTTAAAACCACTCAAATTAATAATTTATCACTATTAATTATTTGGATTAAAAAAAGTTGTTTTTAATTAAAATTTAGTAATTTTCCCTATTCATCAGAATATGAAAGTTATCCGAAAAGTACCAAAATTTCACCTTAGGCTAAATTCGATACTACGAATCCAAAAATGAAGTCCATTTTGAGAGCTAAAATTTCTAAAATTTTAAAAAGTGGTTATTACTATTCATAACGGCTAGTTTTAATAATATTTTAATAGCATATCGTTGTTTCGTGAAACTCAGTATTGCGTACTACACACGCTATCGAGGAAGGTTGTGATTGCGTGTAATGCAAGGCAAGTCAAGGATGTGTGTTGTGCAAGCTCCTTTTGATGTAGCGTACAACACAAGACATTAATAAAATTTAAAAGAATAGTTTTCATAAAATCTCGGGCTGTTACAATATAACACCTTCAAAGGTGGCCATTAAGATGTCACTATATTTATATATGATATATAATATGTTTATTTTTTACTTATGCATCTATATTTCTCATTTATGTCATACTTTATGATTTCCATTATGGGTAAAACGCGATAATTTCATTTTAGAAAGTGCGGACTACCGCCCCCTCAAAGTGATTTGAATCGTTAATGCCATATGTGGGATGTATAAAGGATGGAGTAAATGGTATTATACTCTATATTATACTGGAATTATATTATAAATTTATATCATTATGATTTCATTTCATTAAATACGAAATAGAAATGAAAGTAGCGTTCATGCGTACGTACAGCTTACCGTCTCCATGAACGGTGCATTTCATTTCTTACCTCTAAATGTTACGTAATATTATAAATGAATGTATATACTGGATATATATGGTATATATGACATCTAAATCATGAATATAATTCTGGATATAATGGATATTCTACCACATAAAAAACTTGTAATTATAAGAAGTTTATTGTTGACTCAAGTACCAAAGATCGACAAAACGACCGTTATTAACTTAAATAATTACATAATGTTCATAACATTGTAATAAATGATATAAAAAGGATAATGAAATTAAAAATGGTTCTTAATAAGGAATATATTAACTCTAGTTTATTATTCAGGAGGTTAAATAACGGTTGAGTCAAGTCAGACACGAGGTAAGGGAACTTCTTAACCCAATTTCTATTCTTTGGGTTAATCTCCTACTTTCAAATTATGTCATGATATTATTATGTCCTATCTTGTATTTTTACATTATTTATGTGTACTTATAGTGAATACACATAATAGACCTTCTTTATAAAAAAATGATCTTTTTTAAGGACTTCGTCTCAATCCCCTTTCATTGAGGTATATTTGGTTTTATACACAACTTTCTTTTATACGGTGTATAAACCCCTTTGACTTTTACGTTTATTCAAAAGGAATCTTTTTTATACGAAGAGTTTTGCTAAATGACAAATGGGAATGTTTTTCTTTCCGTACTTATGCGGCGACAACGACTTATCCGCCGCCGTGACCATTATTTGAGTTTCGGCTTCCTCTACAAGCCATCATTTTTTTAATGAAAAATAAATACAAAGTTTTAACTTTCTTTTATTTTGGTATTGAAAATGGTTTTGAAAGCGTTTTTATTATATCAATGTGTTGTATTGATATCTTGTGATTGAAATGTGGAAATGTTATGTTTCCTTTATGCATGTTTTATGTGATACGATTATGTTATGGTTTATGATATGTTTAAACCTATTCATATGAGGAATGTATTGGACTTAATAAGTGACGGGTGGAGCCCGCTATAGCTCCTCGATGCATCGGTAGGTCTCATGAGACAACTAGACGTGGAATTGTCCGAAGCCCTTTCCCAATTTGATTTATGGTTTTGGTCGAGGCCTTAATCATTTTGGACGTCTTGGCCGAGGCCTTGACAAAATGTTTCAGAATGTCTGGCATTATACATTCCCTCATTATGAAAGTGGTTATTGATATTGCATTTGATTATTTGACCAGTAGAATATCCATGTGAAGAAGTAAATGGAATTATCTCATTTCAATTTTTCCATATTATGTTGATGTTCAAGATTAAAAGGCTTTTGTTTTAGTTATACATTGCCTTAAATGTTTATGTTTATTTATGAAAGCTTCCGCAATATTGTTATCCTTACTGAGCATCTAATCTCACCCCTTTCAATGTTTTAATATTTTCCAGGATGTGAAGATGTATTTTATGAATGACCTGCAGGGATAGTCAGAAGAGGATATGAGTGTGGACTATGGAGACTTTGTTATTTTAGTTTTTCACCTTATGATGTAATGTAACATTTATGAATGTATCTAGTGTTTCCAAGGCAACTAAACTAATCGATCTTTCGAGACTTGATCTTTTGTGATCATGCCAATGTTACGAAGTAAGGCACCGACTCCGGGTAGCTGGGGTCGGGGCGTTACAATAACTATAATATTTATATGAACTATATTTGAGTAGAGGAATGGGAAAACACTAACATCATCCATGTCTACATGCAATGCTATAAGCAAAATTGTAATCCTCCCATCATTACCTGCCTCATGTGAACCATATCTATCTATTTTTAGGATTTTATAATTTTTTTTAAAGTAACCATTTCCTATAGAATAATATATGATAATTTCAGAACATGATATTAATAAAACCAAAATATTATAATAACAATTTACATCCCAATTTGAAAAGTTCTAATGAAAACATTGGATGTTGATGTTGTCCACAAAATTATCTTATATGGTTCCATATATCCATGGAATTAATGAAAAAACTATTTTAAAATGTTCATGGTCATGTTTATTTATATAAATATTTATGGGAATATCAATTACAGAACCAAAATAATATCAGTACTCACTCATGCATCAACACATGACCCATACTATATTTATATGCATAATAGTAATCATAAAACAAGATTTCATATTTAGAAATATGAATATATATGAATTTATAATATTTCCTTTAAAATAATATATTTTATTATAACACAAATAAAACCATAATAATTATTATCTAGTCATGGATTAATTAGAAAAATGGGTTCCAAAGTTTGAGAAATTCGAACATAATATCTTATTTTGACCTTCAAAAAAATTAACATTTCATACCACTATAGAATTGATAGTACTCCAAATAAAATAACTAACTAAATTTTTAATGGATCAGTTGATACACTCTTTTGAGACTACACATATCAAAGGAAATGGGATTATCATGTCGATGTTATATACAAAAAATATTACAAGCCACTAATGTTCCAGAAAAATCATTAATATTTTCTTTTGACACTATAAAAACCCCTATATTATCCATGAACACACCACATTTTCAATAAAAATAACTACTCATTTAGAGATATAGAATTTCATGAAATATTGATAATATAAATCCCATGAATATGATTGAATCATTTACCACTACAATGGGAGTCACACAAAATTAAAATTTATCTTAATGACAAAATGTCCTTTTAAATATTGTCCCCATTCTACAATATATGATTATCACCTTACCATAGATAAATATTTGATAACTAAAAATATATATTTTAAAAGCCAAACATGTCATAAATCATTGATAGTAGAAATAACATATTAACCAGTACCAATTTAATCAATATATAATCAACATATACATGCATGTATCAATCCAACTTTATTATATATAAAACTGGAGAAACCCATGGTGTTAAGAAGGTTTTGAATATGTCCATTTATAATAATTTATGAATTTATATATATAAATCCATATGATTGAATGGAATTGACGTATATAGATATCTGTATATTACAGAACCACATGGATGTTACCCTATACCAAAATAAATTTTTTTAAAGCGTAATGATATAATCACTTCTAGAAAACATAAAAACCTCATTCACAACACTCATAAATATCTATTTATATACATCGAATGAATTCAATAGAAATAATTCTGAAACATATGTAATAATATTGAAGAATATTGAATGTTTCTGATGATACCACTCAACAATAGATAATTCAGGTTAATGTTTTATACCATTCATGGTCACTAGGTTGTAGTTATAATCAATGATGGAATACCCCATCTAAAAGATCCATATCAAGGAAGAAATAATTGGATTATATTAATAATAAAGGGTGTTTTTGGTTAATCATTGTTGTTCTATTATAAACAGAAACCTTTGACATGACTCTATCAATATCCACTAACCATTAAATATTATTTAAAACCGATATGGTTGAGAAGACATATCTACCTCAAGGCCTAATGGTTTTACTAATATAGTTGAAGTAATGGAGCATCATACTTCTACATTGATCTATATAAAATCTATTGTAGAATATTAGTATATACTACTTGAGTGACTTTTAGTACTCCAAGATAAGGGTATAGATTATCCCTCGACTATCCTTTACCAAAAAAATATAACATTAGTAGTTCAATGGATTGATTCCCTCATACCATCGATAAGTCCGATGAGTTAACTAATTATAGGTTTTCATCTAAATAATTTAATATTTAACCATGATCACACTATGGATCCCATATTGACTGATTAAAAAAATCATTCACCAATAAATTAAATGTCTTCATGTAGACAGAAATAAAATAAAATTATTGGGATCCCTTATAAAATCACAAGACTAAAATCTAGATAGAAATGTGTGGAGGTAGGTTATTGATGACATAAAAATTGTCATATCCACAACTGACTATGTAAAGTTAAAATAATATTTGAATCACTACTCTTTGAAAGGAAATGATACATATCCTCTTATAGAATTCCCATGTATTCTAATGTATTGTCTATCACGCCATATTTATTAATAACCATATGGTATGTGAGAAAGGAGAGGGTGCTAACCTCATTATAAATCTACAAACACAAAAATAATTCATTATTTAACACATATTCATCATAATCAATAAATTTTATTTGGGAATAACATTTCAAGTTCATTAATGACAATAGAAACCTATATTATAAAGAAACACCATATTTAATAGCGATGCAGTTTTTCATGTACACCATATTCAACATCAATGATAAAAACGCAATCTGGAACAATCCCAAAAACATCCTTAGCAGGGCCTCTAACTTTTAATGATAACTATGAAAATGATCCCCCAAATGATGATCCTATCTATATAATAATTTAAATTTAATTAAAATACAATGATATTTCAATCACTCTAATTAGTAAAACAACTATCTACTTCTTTCCGCATTCACTTCACTACATATAAAAGATAAATCCTCAATGATTTGGTGCCTTTTTTAATGAAATTGATAATGGTTTATACTCTTAGAATTGTCGTATAATAGATCCATACACATATGAATAACATGATAATTATGTTGAACATATTAACCTTGAACTATACGTGGTCATCATTTACAATCCATAAATATAATCAGAAATAAATATTTATTCCAAAATACTTGGAATTAATTTATAATTTTGTAAAATATTTATTTAATAAAAAGTAAAATTATCCCTATCCAAATTAAAAAAAATAAACTACAACGCATGTACCATTATTATGTTTCTACCCAAAAATCAATACACTCTTTCAAAATCATGTTAACAATACTATAAAGGTCGATGTGTTTGAACAAAATGGATATTTTGGGCCATTGTTGGTCTTTATGGACTACACCTCATGATAAACATAAATGATACTATTTCCATACCAAATCAATAAAATCATCAGGATTTATTATTGAAAACCATATCCGGTAAGATAACACTGAATGTAATACAACTCTATTTTGAAAACACCACACTCAGACCCCTATTGTATTGTCGATGAGATTTGAAATGTGTTGTGAATACCATTTCTAATAATCCATTGGTTGGAAACTAGAACCATTGGTGTGAAATTGAAATTTAGGATACATATATGTATTTAATTCTATTAATATGATAAGGACCCAACAATAAACATCCAAACACAATATATCATAAAATCTAATATATCCAAAAATATTATATAAATTTAATGTAATGTTATAATGTAAAAAAATATAAAATAACCACATTGAAAGGAAAATTGTTGCATAAAAATAATATAAAAACTCTTCCTCTATCCATAGATGACTAAAAAGATGAGTTATTTAGGCCTAACATGATCTCTTAAACCATTAAGAAAATCAATAAAAATAGTTTATTGATGTAGGTGTGAAAAAATAAATATTCAAAGTATTTCCCTCCCCATGGACTCTAATTTAATCATGGAATAATCAAATTATTACGTAATTGAATATTAATAAAAATTGGATATATTTCTTATATCGGGGAATCTATTTTCTCATATCACTGAAATAATTCTCTTTAAATATGATTATAGAAAAATTAAATGGAATAATGAAAATATAGTATAATAGTTACATTTCACTCTCATCCCTTCAAACATAGATCATCCCTCAATTTAATAGAATACATCCACACAATCCAATCACATCCCATATCCACATACACTTTCATAACATAACAATGTTCTCATTATACCATTTCCATAACTAATCAATTTCATTAATCACACACCAAATAAGAACATTACCCACAATAACAACATGATTAGAATATATTAATGTTAATGATGGGTCAAAACATAATTTCCAAAACAACATAATTTTTACAGGTCTACATAATTCTCAAATATGTGATGACACTAGTTAGGATGGATGACATGAGTGGTAGTGTGCAATAATAGTAAAATCCAAAAAATACACTAATATTGTAAAAATATATAAAATGGCTTAAATACAGTAAGAACCATCTAATATTATACATCCAATCAATTTCATCTCTATGAAAACCCCATCATATAAGACATCTCTATCACAAATTTACCCCTCCTTATATATATATATATAATGAACTAAATTCAATTTTTCAACAATACAAAATTATTATACTAACTAAAACTTCCTGCCACTATATAATCAGTTATCAATTTTCAAATGATTCACTACCTTTTTATAATTAATTTTATCAAATTTTCAATCTCTGTCATGTCATGTAATCATTTTAATTATACTTCATTATACATTCATGTATCATTGAACTACAAGGGAATTTATAAAATTTAAATAAAACTGCATCAATCACACTGAACATATAACTAATAAGAATTACCATTTGTTTAATATTAATTCCATGTTAAATATTATTTTATTCCATGAAAATCATGATTAAGAAATAACAAAATCCTCACACATGTATATATATAGTCTCGAATTTAACTCATTCTCATGCTTCGAAATTATATAATATGAGTAAATTGATTTCATTTATCTATTTTTTGTTTCCATATAATCTCATCCCCCTATCTATATAAACAATAAAAGATAGTCATTTTATAATCTACTTATGAAAAAATCATTACTCACAATGTTATTATTGAATTATTCTATATACTATAATCCATATATTATCATGAAACATCATTAATAAATTTGTAATTCTTCATTAAAATAACAACACTTTATCAAATTATATCCTATAATTCCATGGAATATGATGATATTTAAAATACAAACAACTAGTGATGGGTTTCTATAATTCATGGCATCCATGAAGATAGAAAATGAAGAAACATGAATGGAATCACTAAAGATTCATTAGACGACACAAAATTTTAAAAAACTTATTCAAATGTATTAAGAAAGAAAAATAAAGTCAGATTCTAAAATAAATGTATAAATAATTAGGGAAGTCAAATATTAATGTTTAATATGATAAATTTCATCTTAACATATGATGGTAAAATTTGGTTCCAAAAAATCTAACTTGAATTTACCAATCAAAAAATAAAAATTTCATGGGTATCCCCTCCCAAAATTGATGATTTTATAGATCATTATAGGGAAATATAAAACATTACTACATAATATCCTTTGGGAATGATTCAATTTAAAATTCAATGCATAGTTAAATTCTCCAACTTTATTTACATAACTATTTCTAATTGTTAAATTCACATCCAACTTAAATTCATTTTATTGTAATGAAATTCAAATGATGTGATTCAAAATATCCATGAAAATAAAAACATGTAAATATAGACCAACCAAACTCCTTATAATTTCTTCTAATGAATCCATATTTTAATTTACATATCATTGCATCACAATATTATCAATTCCATGAAATTTGTAAATATTATAGTGTGATGTATTCGATGTAATGCGTTGTGATTAAATAATCTTCATCTTCAAAACATGAGTAAAATAATTTCAACAATTAAAAAAAATTATGACATAATGTATCCCAATAAAATAATATTTTTCATTAGATATATATTTACAAAAAATAGAACTCTAAGACTTTATCACCATTAAAAAATTAAAATATATATATATTGGAAAAAAGTAACAGAATTATTCGAATTATAGAAATTATTAACTATGAGAACATTACAGAAATATAGAAAAAAATTAAAATATGAAATTTAAATATTAAATAATTCCTTTCAGAATAAAACCATCATGAATATTCTATCATGATTATAAAAATAAAATAAAAAATATATCAATCAATTAATTATATGGAAATAAGAATATTTATAAATCAACTTATTTTCAATCATATTTATAACACCCTTGGAAGAGTGAGACTTAAAAGGATAAATGTTACTACCCATGTCAACATGGTGCATCTTTCTTTTCTGGAGCCTACCTAATTTGAACTCCACAGTTAAGTAGGCTTGGTCTGGAGTAGTAATCAGGATGGGTGACCTTCTAGGAAGTTTCCCAGGGTGTGTGTGGGTGAGGACAAAACGCACTGAGAGAACATGTGTTGGCCTATGGGGACAGTCATTAGTCTGATAAGCGACTCTAGTGAGTAATAGCCTATGGTGTGCTGGGAAGGTAACCAATGTATTACAGGAGACCCATGGGGTTAGATGACAAGGTTCATGGCCTGGGGAGGCGGGTCTTGACAAATGGTATCAGAGCCAATACCCAGTCGGAAGTTCTTAGGCACTGCCTGGGTTTGAGGCTTGGGGTCCACAATGAGGGAATTGTGCATTAAAGGGGTGGATATTGTAACACCCTTGGAATAGTGAGACTTAAAAGGATAAATGTTAATACCCATGTAAACAAGGTGCACCTTTCTTTTCAGGAGACTACCTGATTATAACTCCACAATTATGCTTGCTTGGCTTGGAGAAGTAATCCTGATGGGTGACCTTCTGGGATGTTTCCCAGGGTGTGTGTGAGTGAGGACAAAACACACTGAAAGGACATGTGTTGGCCTGTGGGGACAATCATTATTTTGATAAGAGAAAATAGTGAGTAATAGAATATGGTGTGCTAGGAAGGCAACCAAGGTATTTCCAGAGACCCAGGGGGTTAGACGACAATTTTCATGGCCTGGGGAGGTGGGTCGTGAGGTAGATCTTGAAACGGATACGTCGTTTGAGGAGCATCCAATACAGATTGTCGATCACAGTACAAAGGTTCTTTGTGGCCAGTCTGTTCCCTTGGTACGGCTACCATGGCAGCATGAGCAAGTACAAGATGTGACCTGGGAGAGGGAGGTCGATGTACGATCACAGTTGCCAGAGCTATTCGGGGCTTCTTATTCTACGCCTCTCTAGAGAAATTCAGGGACAAATTTCTTTAAGGGGGGAAGTTTGTAAGAACCCATATCATCGTTTCAGTTATGTTATTCCTTTTCTGGTCGTTTTTGAGAAAAAAAGGAAAATCTGGAAATTTTCAAAGTACACTCTATGTACTGTATAAGTACACGCCGTGTACTTTGATGTAGTGCCAGGCCGTGTGATGGCCATGTCCGGGCCACACACACAGTGTGTATGGGTGATTTGGAGGCCACTTAAAGTGGAGTACTGAAAGGCCAAGTACACGCCATGTACCCCATAAGTACACACCGTTTAGTTTCTTTTTTTCATTAAACGGTCTGGGGTCACACCTGATGGACATAACTCGCTTCTTCATTAGGTTCTTTGACCAGGAGCGACCCGTACGGCCACCGAACTTCTCTGAGCCCCCATTCCTCCGTCCGTCCTCTGAATCGATCATTGTCGATTGCGTTGGAGCCACAGCGGTATTCTCTTCCTTCTCATAGAGCTTTGTTTTCCAATTCCTCATGTTTCTCATGATATCATGGGTTGGGAGTTTTGTGTGTTTTTTTAGATCTATGTAGTTCAAAAGTGAATCAAGCATCGTGGCTCCAGTATATTGATCTCCTAGGATCAAGGTAGGTGGTTTGTGCCTTACCTTTCGATGTATTTGAGGCTTATGTGAAAATTTCACCAATACCCATGAATGGGGTATTGCGTGTTTACCTTTTTCCCTTTTGGTTATTCCTGCATTGCTTTCATGCTTGTGTAGAGGTAAATTGGTAATGTTTGTTGATAATTGTCTTTCTTGGGTGTTTTTCCATGCCTTGTTCTTGTTAGGACCTTTGGGTCTTGTTGGCCTCTGACCGTTATACCAGTTTTCCATGCCTTGAGACTTTAGGATGGATTGATATTTTGGACATTATTTTTGTGTTGTAGAATGGTTATCCAAGTAGCTCTATAGGTTTACTTTGGCCTTATAGCATTATTATGCATTGACTGGCATAAGACTGTGAGAACCTGGTGTTATAGACTAAAAGGGATAGACCGAGTGAGCTTCCCAGAGATTCTTGAATATTATAGACTATGGGGATATACTGAGTGAGCTTCCTCAGAGAGTATTAGACATTATAGACTACATGGGATAGACCGAGTGAGCTTCCTTGAGAGTCATGGATATTATAGACTACAGGAGGGTAGACCGAGTGAGCTTTCTCAGAGAGTCTTTACTTTGTTTGAATTTCTTTAAAACCTTTCTAGGATAGAGAAGGAATTGAATGAGTGAGGTTCCTTAGAGAGTATGTGATAAACATAGGACTATAGGGGGAATTGACAGAGAAAGCTTCCTCGTAGAGTTTCATGACCTTGGGGCTATAAGAGGGTTATACCACGTGATCTTCCTCACAGAGTCCCTGACTACCCTAGACTGTAAGGGGATTTAACCGAGTGAGCTTCCCTAGAGAGTCTTATAATTTCATATGACCAAACTAGAGGGGTTAGGATGAGTGTACTACCTAGAGGGTTGTTGTTACTTCTTGATTAGAACCAGAGGGGTTGGCTGTGTGTACTTTCCAGAGGGTTTCCTATTGTGGTTAGTTGTTTGCTTCTCTTCTGCTTGTTGTTCTGTGGTTTGATTACTATTGTATATCATCCTGCTACTACTTACTATTTATTGCATGATGTTTACTGTTACTGTTTACTGCTTACTGTACTATTACCTACCATATACCCACTGATTGTTAGGCACAGATCTTCAGGTGGTTGTTGTTGAGTCAATAAGGGTTTCGTTATGACTTTTCTATTCCTTCTTGTTTTTAAAATCACAAACACATTTCTTTAAAAAATCGCTTTTATAAGGAAAATTGCTTTTATAAGGAAAATTTCTTTTATAAGGAAAATCGATTTTGTATGAAAAATTGTCCTTATCATATTTTCATCCATATTTTTCTTAAGTATAAGATTCGGATTCATTTCTATATTCTCGGAATTGTTTGAAACTTTGATATGAAGTATTATGTTTTAGGATCTGAATTCTGGATAAGAAATGTAATAAAGTTTCACTCCGAAATCTAGATGAGAACTGTAATAAAGTTTCATTCTGAATTCCGGATACGAACTCTGATTATGTTTTACTCTGGATTCAGGATACGAATCCTTATGAAGTTTGACATTTAATTCTCATTAAGAATTCTGATGATGAATTCTCATTACGAATTCTGATGAGGAATTCTCACTACGAATTCTGATGAAGAATTCTCATTAAGAATTCTGATGACGAATTCTCACTACGAATTCTTATGACGAATTCTCATTCCGAATTCTCATTCTGAATTCACCTATTAAACAGAATCTGATCATCTTTGTTTTATACACTCTGAATTTATTTAGACTCTGAAAAAAAAATTTTGGTTAAACTCCGAACTTTCATTTTGCTTACGCTTTTATAATTTGTCTACTCTTTAATATTTTTTCTCTCACTCTGAACATTCACTCGGAATCATCACTCCGAACTTTTGAGATAGACTTTAAACGATGTCGTACATTCTGTTACACTTGTTTTGTTATAAAACTACGTCGTCTATTCTGTTATGAACTAACCGTTGTTTAAGTTACACGTGTACAGGTGCCTCCGATTTTTTAGGAAAAAATGACCGTTGGAAAGGAGGCCGACCTTACCTACAAATAGGAGCTCATTTGAAAGGGCTCGTGATAGAAATGCTTACTGATCTTCGACTCATGTGATTGTACACTTGAAGTGATTTCTAGAGAGAGAGGCTCTTATAAACTCTCAAAGCTCTGTGTGACTCCGAATGTTGGTGATTACATTTGAGGACTTCCGGGGATAGGAAGACAGAGGGTTCTAACACCTTGATGTTGGGGGTTTCCTTGCTGAGGAAGACAGAGGTTGCCAACTACCTTGAAGTTGAGGGCTTGTTGGGATAGCAAGACAGAGACTCTGATCTTCGTATCGAGGGATTACCCTGGTGTGGGTAATACATACTTGCTTGAAAGTATAAATCAAGGGACCTTTATCCAAGGTTGTTGGATACCCTTCTCTTTGGGTTAAAATAAATATATCTTGTTACTTGTAGTTTTACTACTTGTTTGTTTCCTGTGCATTTTGTATTATAAGGAAAGTATAACTTTCTTATACTTCCTTACTTTTACTCTGTTTCATTTAGATTCTATACGCTTTAAGGTAGAATCTCATATTGTAATCTTTTGTTAAGTTTCAATTTCCGGAACCGTATTTCCGGAACCTACTTTCGGAATCTCTTTCCAAGTTTTCATTTGGTGTTAGAGGTGTTGTGAATTTTCTTAAGTTTAATTTTGTTAAACATAGCCCTTTCCTTTGTTTAAAGTATACAATTCACCCCCCCCCCCTCTTGTATATTGAGCATCTACATCATTATTTCGATCCTACAATTGGTATCAGTGGAGATCTCTGAAATACATGTACTCACGTATAAGTTTTTCTTGCTCACTTTATCATTCCAAAATTTCCCATTCTGAACTTTCTCATTCCGAACATTGTTATTACGAACTTTTTCTACTAACAAGTTTGTGTGCCAAAGGTTGTTCTAGTATGGAAGGAATTAATGTTGGTTCTATTGATAATCTAAATCCTACAAGACCACCAATCATTGATGGTAATGACTATGAGTAATGGAGAGATCGAATGAAGACTATTGTTATCAATACTGGAGTGGACAACTTTGTTATGCTTACTGGTGATTATAAAATTCCTGACAAGGAATTTAGAACTTTTACTAACCAGGAATAGAAAGAGTATCAACTCAACTATAAGGTATGCAATACTTTACTGTGTTCAATGAATAGAAATATATATAGCCAAATTTCTTCTTGTCAAGAAGCTAATTGTATCTGGAAGAAGTTATAGGTTACACAATTTGGAACTTCTAAAGTGATTGAGACTAGGAGAGCTATGCTTAGAGCTGAATACCATGGCATCAACTTTCCGTATGGAGAACCAATATGTAAAGTTCAACAGAGCTTTATGACTATCGTCAACAACCTACATTTTATGGGAGAAAATGGTTAGATGATGAAGCACTTGTGGATAAGATAATTGATATTATGCCCAATGAGTGGGAATTTAAAAGAACAACTATAGATGAGAATAGGAAGGTCACTCAAATTTCTCTTGATGAGTTATTTGGAACTCTTCTCCAACATGAAACGAGAATGAAAAGAGATGCTGATAACATTAAGAAGAAAAATGGAAATGGTACTGTTGCTTTTACAACAACATCAAATCAGATGAAAGCTAAGACTCCTGAGAGAGTAACTAGATCCAAGTCTAAGAATGTAATTTTCCAATCTGAATCCAGTGAGAGTGAAATCTCTGAAAGTGAATTAGAAAATCATGCTCGAAGGATGAACAAGATAGCTAGCCAGAGAAATTTCCAATCCAAGTATAATAAAATGGACAGGAAAGATAAGAAAGATGGAGAAGTTACTTGTTACGAATGCAATAGAGCTGGACATATTAAACCAGATTTCCCTTTGCTTAAAAAGAAAGAAAGGAAAGAAAGGCATTCAGATAGGAACAAAAAGAAGTATTATAAATCCAAAGCTAAGATTGTTTTGAAAGCTAATGATACCTGGAGTGCCAGTGGTGGTGACTCTTCAGATGAATCATCTGATTACGAATCTTCAGGACAGAAGAATGTTTGTCTTATAGCCAGATTACCTATTGATAATCATTTTTTTATGGCTAAGGTATGAAATGTTGAATCATTGACCAATGTTTCTTTAAATTCTAATGATAGTAAGTATTATAACTCTTCTGATGAAGAATCCTCTTCTAATGAAGAAAATACTTTACCTACTTATGAAAAAGTCTCTAGGTTTGATGAACTTCTTGAAATTGAGAATTCCAAACTCAGTAAGAAAATTGATCGGGAAAACTCTAGGAATTAAATTCTTACAAAAGAGATATCAGATCTTTTTAAAGATCTTGATTGGAAAAATGCTGATTTTGAAAGTATTTCAAAAAATATTTAGGAAGTATGTTCTGAGAAAAACAAAATTTCTAAAGAGTTAGAAAAAGTAATTTCTAAGAAAAATGTTTTCGAGCCTAGCTCTAGTTCCAAAACTAAAGATTTTGAGGATAAAAACTAGATTATAAAACTCAAGTCTGAAATTTTTTCCTTAAAGAAGTGTTTATCAAACATTACCCATGGTAGGGAAAAGTTTGATAAAATGTATTCCCAAATACGACCTTTAAGAAATAAATCCGGATTTGGTTATACCCATGCAAAACCAATTTTTAGTAATAATTATTTTGTTCCTCAAAGTGCCACATTTTGTACTAAGTGTCAATGTGGTGGTCACTGGGCAAAGAATTGTTCCTTGAACAAAACCCAATCTCTAGGATTTCACAAAGCATACTTTTCTAAGAAAATGTGGGTTACTACAATTTTGTTATCTGGTAATCTCGGATCCAAACAAGTTTGGATTCCGAAAGTCTAATTCTCTTCTTGATTTCAGGAAAATAAAGAGAGTACCAGCAACAATACATGGTACATGGATAGTGGATGTTCCCGGTACATGACTGGTAACAAAAGCTATTTTGAAAAGATTATCAAAATGAAAGGAGTAAAGGTAACTTTCAGAGATAATGCTAAGGGTGAGATTGTTGGTATTGGTAATATTGTTCTTTTAGGTAAAACATGGATTTCAAATGTTCTTTTTGTTAAGGGTCTTAATCACAACCTCATTAGCATAAGTCAATTATGTGATGAAGGTTACCTTGTGAATTTTAGGAATGATAAGTGCATAGTTCACAATTCCAAGGAATAATTTATTCTCTCTGCCAATAGGCATGAGAATGTTTACACCTTAAAATTAGAAGACCTCAGGAGTCAAGATTTACCTTGTCTATGTGAAATAGAAGATCATTTCTGGTTATGGCATAGAAGACTAGGTCACTGTAACCATAGAAACCTATGTAAACTCTCTAAGAAGAAACTTGTTAAGGATCTACCAGAGCTTAGATTTGATTCTTCTAAAGTTTTTGATCCTTGTAAATATGGAAAGCAAAATAAATATAGTTTAAATCAATCGGTGAAGTCTCAACAACTGATTCATTACAGTTAGTGCACGTGGATCTTTTTGGTCCAACACAAACTGGAAGTATTGGAGGCAAATACTATGTGTTTGTTCTAGTTGATGATTAAACTAGATTTACTTGGGTTTATTTTCTAGCAAAGAAATATGAAGCTTTTTCTTATTTCAAAAGTTTTAGAGCTCAAGTTAAAAATGAGAAAAACCTTCCATTGAAAACTATTCATAGTGATCATGGAGGAGAATTTCAAAATTCTGATATTGAAACATTTTTTAGTAAAAAAGGTATTACTCAAAATTTTTCAGCACCTAGAACTCCTCAACAAAATCATGTATTTGAGAGAATAAATATAATTCTTCAAGAGATAACTAGAACCATGTTGAGTGAATATTCTATAGCTAGAAATTTCTGTGCTGAAGCTATAAGTACTGCTTGCTATACTATAATCGAGTTTTGATTAGACCTTTTCTTAATAAAACTCCTTATGAGTTATGGAATGATAGAAAACCAAGACTATCCTACTTCAAGGTTTTTGGTTGCAAAGTATTCATTTTGAATACTAAAGATAACCTACATAAATTCGCACCAAAATATTATGAAGGAATTTTCTTAGGTTATTCCACAACTTCTAAGGCTTATAGAGTTTTTAATAAAAATACTTGTATTGTTGAAGAAACAGTACATGTAAAATATGATGAGTATGATCCTTTTGTTATTAAACCTTCTAATCCTACATCCTCAGATGTGTTTTCAAAAAATAATTTTCAACCTTTGATAGAATAACCTTCTGATAAAGAAAATGTTCAAGAAGATACTTCTGAAACATTTACTCCAGAAGACATTCTACCCTATGTTGATGAACATGTTTTACAAAATCCAAATCAGATGTTCCTTAAGAATCATCCCAGCGATAGTATCATTGGTGATGTAAATCAACATGTATGGACTAGAAGTTCCTTAAGAAATGAAGTAGAACATCTAGCATTTCATTCCCAATTAGAACCAAAAAGTACTGATGAAGCTTTAGGTGATAATGATTGGATCAAAGCCATGCAAGATGAACTAAATGAATTCGAAAGGAATAAAGTCTGGACCTTGGATGAAAGACCTAAGGAATCTTCTGTTATTGAAGTAAAATGGGTTTTTAGAAACAAATGTGATGAAAATGGAGTCATAGTAAGAAATAAAGCTAGACTTGTTGCTAAAGGCTATAATCAGCAAGAGGGAATAGACTGTGAAGAAACCTATGCTCCAGTAGCTAGACTTGAATCTATCCGTATTTTACTTGCTTTCGCAGCATTCTTTAATTTCAAACTTTTCCAAATGGATGTGAAATGTGCTTTTCTTAACGGTTATGTCCAAGAGGAAGTTTTTTTTTGAACAACCTCCTGGCTTTGAAGATACAAAACATCCTGATTATGTTTTTAGACTTACCAAAGCTTTGTATGGTCTTAAACAATCCCCATGAGCCTGGTATGATATACTCACTAGATTTTTTCTTCAAAATAACTATGTTAAGGGAAATGATGATCCATCCCTTTTTATAAATATAGATAAGAAAAATGTTTTGATTGTTCAAATTTATGTTGATAACATCATATTTGGTTCAACTCAGCAATCCTTGACCGACTCTTTTGCAAGTCTAATGAAATCGGAGTTTGAACTGAGTATGATGGGTGAGTTAACTTTTTTCCTTGGTTTTCATATTTCACAAAAACCAGAAGGAACCTACATATCTCAACATAATTATATTAAATATCTTCATAAAAAGTATGGTTATAACAAAACTAAGAGTATATGTACTCCCATTGGTACCTCAAACTCTTTAGATCTTGATGAAGCTGGTAAACCAGTAGATCAAACATCTTTTAGAGGTATGATAGGAAGTTTAATTTACTTAATAGCTAGTCGACCAGACTTAATGTTCTTAGTATTCTTATGTGGAAGATATCAATCCAATCCTAAGGAATCTCACTTAAAGGCAGGAAAAAGAATTTTTCGCTACTTTAAGGGAATCATGGCTCTAGGATTATTTTATACTTCTAGAAATGATTTTGTTCTAAAAATATTTTCTGATGCTGACTTTGGTGGATGTTGAATGGATAGAAAAAGTACATCTGGAACTTGTCATTTCTTAGGAGATTCATTAGTTTCTTGGTCTTGCAAGAAGAAACATTCTAAAGCACTCTCCACTGCTGAAGCTGAATATGTAGCAGCTGGAAGTTGTTGTGCTCAAGTGTTGTGGATGCAACACACACTCACAGACTATGGCTTGACCTTTACAAAAAATCAAATTTTGTGTGATAACACAAGTGCCATTGCATTAAGTAAGAACCCTACACATCACTCTCGTGCAAAACAAATAGATATTAGGCATCACTTTCTTAGGGATCACACACTAAAAAGAGATATTATTCTTCAGTTTGTCGGAACACAAGATCAAATTGCTGACATTTTCACAAAATCTTTGCCTTTTGATAGATTTGAATACATTAAACAAAAGTTATTGATGATAACCATAAGGTAATCATTCTTCATTAACATTCTGTTAAAAGTGTTTCCTTACAATAATAAACTTCTTTTTCATAGGGGGAGTACATTTGTTTGTTAGAATATCTAAATTTTTCAAAGTAGGTTTTTCAAACTTTTCGGAACTAAAATTCCAGAATGGTAATTTCCAGAACTAAAATTTTCCAGAATGGATATTTTCGTATAGAAAACGTCTGGAATGGAAATTTTCGTATAAAAAACTTCAAGAATGGAAAATTTCATACTAGTATTTTCTTAACAGGATTTTCGTACCGAATCTTTCATAATGAGTCTTTCGTTTTCAAATTTTGTAATGAAATTTTCATACTGAGTTTTTCGTAATGAGTTTGTTTTTCGTACTGAGTTTTGCGAACATTTTCTTTTCATAGTTTTCTTAAGAATGTTACCAATTACGAATAATCTTCCTAATCCAATCCGAAAGGTATGATTTCCTTACTCAAGTTTTCGTAATCATACTTTACTTGCTGGAATTTTATTGTATTTTGGTTTCGGATTATAATTTTCTTAAATCTTTGTTTTAATAAACCCTCAAAAGAATGGATTCATGTTTTCATGAGAATTGGTTTTCGACCGTCAGATCTGATCTCAGCCTGTCACAACCATTCGATCAACCGTGGAAGATGAACTGTTTTCTTGTTGCCTATATAAAGGGGACCCCAAATGGTTGTCCCACATCGGTTTTCAAGCACCGGTGTCTCGAAGCTCTACCTCTCTGTTTTAAGACCGTTCCGAACTTCCGCTTTCTCATTCCGAACTTCTCAGAGGTCTTCAGATCCTAATGTCTGTGGAAGTAGCTTCTCAAGACATGTCTTCTCATAAGCCGATTTCCAAGTGGTTAGTATATAGAGAAAGGTTGGTTCATCCTGACTTCTTCAACAAGTATGATTCTCTTATATCCAAGAATATTAATCTCAACGGATGGGAATATATTGTTGTGTCCATGACAGGAAATCAAGATGAAGTTTATTCAGATTTACTTATAGAATTCTATGAGACAGTTTCCTTCTTTAAGGAAAATGACAGGGAGAAGTTTTCGTTTAAGTCTTATGGAAAGACATATAAACATTCGTACGTAAAGGTAGCTAGCTTCGTAGGGATGACCTATGAAGGAGAATCTGAATTCATATCTCATGTGTTTCCGGATTCAAAGGGTAGCTTCGACAAGGAAAAGTCATTAGAGGCTCTCGGACTATTAGATGATAAGGCTCCGAAGATTGCTTCTCTGTCTACAAATTTTCGGATTCTAGAGTTATGGGTACAAGGCCTTATCGTACCGAAAAAGGGTGACAAAGATATATTGAAGAAGAGTGAGATCTACATCTTATATTTTTTGATAAATCTAAGGAAGTTTAACCTGATGAAGCACATTGACATTACTCTTGAGAATGTTAAGAAATGGAATCTGAGAGCTCAGATCATAATGTATCCAGCAATCCTCTCAAAGTTGATAGTTTGGTGCCTTGAGTCTTTCAAGGAGGTGTGAAAGTCTAAGCCAAGTGTTTGAAAAATTATTCTGGTGAGTGATGGTACACTCAAAAGGATGGATGTAGCCTTTGGCAAGAAGACTAGTCAGTTTATTGATTTACCTGCTCAAGAAGAAACAGTTCTGAAAGTTGGTGATCCGGAATCCTCTAATCAAGTAAGGAAGATAAAGTTGAAAGAAGTTGAAGTTGAAGTAGAGAATCCCAAGTCTAAGGAAGTTCATTCTGCACCTCCTAAACCAAATAAGAAGAAAGCTTACCCAGATGAGGTAGTTTCTAAATGGAGGGAGATCAAAGAAAAAAGAGTGCAAGGGGAGCCTCAGTTTGGCTTGGATCCTGCGGAGGCTAAGGCCTTAATGGAAAGAACTGCAGATGATCTATAAAAATAGGTGAAGGAAAAGAAGCTTAAGAAGAAGATATCTGAAGCTGAGGTAGCTTAGGATTTTTTGAAGTTAAATGAGATGGTTTCAGCAAACATTCCTGTTACGAGATCTTTTTCTATGGAATCTCTTCCTGAGACTCTAGGAAGAAATGTCGTCGCTCCGGAAGAAGTTGTTGCTAAGACTGCTGAGGAAGTAGGGAAAATTGAGCGAGTGGAAGAAGAAGAAGTTGTAGCTGAAGGCAGTGGTGAAACTTGAGATGTTTTAAAACAAGTAGATGATTATAAGGGGACACCTTCGGAACATCTGTTGCTCCGAACTTCAGAAGCTGAATCTTCGAAATTAGTCACTCCTGGAAACGATTAGCAGCAAGGAGAAGAAGAAGTAGCTTATCATGCAGAAGAAGAACATCTCATACATGATGTTTCTCAAATGGAGAACATAGAGGATGTAGCTCAAAAACTTTCTGATGATGAAGACAATATTATACAAGTAACTGATAGTGAAAAAAGAACTCCGAAACAGGATTCTATTCCGAAAAGAGACAAGGGAAAGAAAAATCTTACTGATACTCTGAGATCAGTAGTGGTGAAGAGAAAGGAAGTTGGTAGTTCTTCAAAGAGAAAGATTGACCAAGTTGAAGAAGAAAATTCTCCAAGTAGAGTCTCGGATTCGGAGTCATCTTCGTTGGGGCATGACTTTGTTGTTCAGTCTTTAAAGAAGTTAGTAGGTTCTATTCCGACCTTCTCAAGCATTGATTCAAGATGTCAGATGCTCCAACATGCTTTGAATCAGAAATCAGACTCCGTATCCATGGTCATGGATAAGTGTGTTGAGATAGAAGCTCAATTCAAATCTTTCTTTGTCGGCTATGAATCCCATAGAAGATCTTGAAATAGGATGACAAATTGGTCGAGGAAAAATGTAGAAGAGATGAGACCCTTAGATGAATTCCCAAATAATTTGAAGGATGCTTTTGAGACAGAAGACAGGAAGATAAATGAGCTTACTTCATCCTTTGAAGAAAAGATGAAAGATGAAAAGAACTTCCGGATTCAAGAAGTCAGAGATCTGAATGGGAAGCTGAATTCTGTTTCTCAAAACTGGAAGTTTGAAAGAGATCATCGGATTGAGTTTGAAGAGAAATTGAAGGCTCAGGAATAAAATTTTAAAGCTCAGGAAGAAAATCTTAAAGACCAGGAAGAAAATATTGAAGCTAAAAGTGCAAGAATTGTTGTATTAGAGAAGCAAGCTGAGGAAGACCATAAAGACTTGAAGAAGATAAAGACTATTCTTAAGGGTCTCATGGCGAAGGAAAAAGATCCAAAATAGACAGATCCGATCTTTTGTTGTATCTAAACTTCTTTGTTGTTGAGATTTCAAACATAATGAAAATTTTGTTTGCTCGTTTCTTTTTTTGTTGCTAATAATTTTTTCAGGTACTTTGTTATATTTTTCATTCCCTTGAATTACTTTTGAAAATCACAATGGGGGAGAAGGAAAAGAACCGTAATAAAAGGGGAAAAACAATCATAACAAAGGGCGAGAAAGAAAACAAACTCTAATAAGAGTTTATCTAAGGGGGAGTTTTTCATTAAAGAAGACTTTATTATTCGTAATGAAATGTCATTCCGGAAATCTATAATACGATCTTTAGAGTTTCAAAGCCTAAGGGGAAGTTAGTCATTTTCATCAATATCCTTAAAGTAAAGGGAGATAAGCCTTAATGTTTTTCTTTCTTCTTATAATTTCTTTTTCGTAAGGATGTTTGTGCTTTCCAAAATGGGGGAAATTGTTGAGTCAATAAGGTTTTCCTTATGACTTTTTTTATTCCTTCTTGGTTTGAAAATCACAAACACCTTTCTTTAAAAAAATCGCTTTTATAAAGAAAAATTGCTTTTATAAGGATAATTTCTTTTATAAGGAAAATCTATTTTCTAAGAAAAATTATCCTTATCATACTTTCATCCATATTTTTCTTAAGTATAAGATTCGTATTGATTTCTATATTCTCAGAATTGGTTGAAACTTTGATATGAAGTATTCTGTTTTAGGATCCGAATTTTGGATAAGAACTGTAATAAAGTTTCACTCAGAAATCCAGATGAGAACTGTAATAAAGTTTCATTCCGAATTCCGGATACGAACTCTGATTAAGTTCTACTCCAGATTTAGGATATGAATCCTTATGATGTTCGACATTGAATTCTCATTACGAATTCTGATGATGAATTCTCATTACGAATTCTGATGATGAATTCTCACTACGAATTCTGATGACGAATTCTCACTACGAATTCTTATGACGAATTCTCATTCCGAATTCTCATTTTGAATTCACCTATTAAACAGAATCGGATCATCTTTGTTTTATACACTCTGAATTTATTTAGACTCCGAAAAATTATTTTTGGTTAAACTCTGAACTTTTATTTTTCTTACGCTTTTATAATTTGTCAACTCTTTAATATTTTTTTTCTCACTCCGAACATTCACTCCGAATCTTCACTCTGAACTTTTGAGTTAGACTTTAAAAGATGTCGTACATTCTGTTACACTTGTTTTGTTATAAAATGATATCTTCTATTCTGTTATGAACTAACAGTTGGTTAAGTTACACGTGTATAGGTCCCTCCAATTTTTTAGGAAAATATGACGGTTGGAAAGGAGGCCGACCTTTCCTATAAATAGGAGCTCATTTGAAAGAGCTCGTGGTAGAAATGCTGACTGATCTTCGACTCATGTGATTACATGCTTAAAGTGATTTCTAGATAGAGAGGCTCCTATAAACACTCAAAGCTCTGTGCGACTCCGAATGTTGGTGATTACATTCGAGGGCTTCCGGGGATAGGAAGACAGAGGGTTCCAACACCTTGAAGTTGAGGGCTTCCATGCTGAGGAAGACAGAGGTTTCCAACTACCTTGAAGTTGAGGGCTTGCGGGGATAGCAATACAGAGACTCTGATCTTCGTATCGAGGGCTTACCCTGGTGTGGGTAAGACAAACTTTCTTGAAATTATAAATCAAGGGACCTTTATCCAAGGTTGTTGGATACCCTTATCTTTGGGTTAAAAGACATATATCTTGTTACTTGTAGTTTTACTACGTGTTTGTTTCTGCTGCATTTTGTATTATAAGGAAAGTATAATTTTCTTATACTTTCTTACTTGTACTTTGTTTCATTTAGATTCTATACGCTTTAAGTTAGAATCTCATATTGTAATCTTTTGTTAAGTTTCAATTTCCGGAACCATATTTCGAGAACCTACTTTCGGAATCTCTTTCCAAGTTTTCATTTGGCGTTAGAGGTTTTGTGAATTTTCTTAAGCTTAATTTTGTTAAACTTAGCCATTTCCTTTGCTTAAGGAAAACATAGTTATTCATAACTAACTTTAAATGTTCCAATGGAATTTTTAAATTATACAATTCACCCCCCTCTTTATATTGAGAATCTACATCATTTTTTTGATCCTACAGTTTCCCACTGGGATTTAGTCTCACACCATGTTTGGGTCATGATTTTTGGCCCAAAAATACTATGTTGTTGTAGGTATAGACAAGGCCAAGAACCCTACGACTTCTGGTACTTGATTTCTTTGGAGCAGGAGAGCATAGGACCATGCCGAGGCTTGAGATGCTGAGGAGTTTCATATCTATTTACTTTTCTTTGTACATTGGTTTAGTATTGTATTCAGCATTGTGACTTGTTTGGATGCTTTTTTAGACTTATGTTTCGTGTATCATTTCATATATACATGTGTGCTCCAACTTTTTATTGTTTTAGTCATCCGTTGTTTAATTGTTATTGGATATTTACTACTTCCACTATGTACTCTTCCAATGAGGGCATATTTTCCCCACTATCACTCCTAAGGCCCTCGCTGCTAGTCGGAGACCTTTGGCATTTTGGGAAATGCACTTGAGGCCATGTGACCAACTGGGTACAGGGTGCCTCTGGGTTGCTTTCGGAAACAGGACGTTACAAAGTTGTATCAGAGGAATTCTTTTTCTCTTGATTTACTTTTTGGAGCCTTTAGCCAAGGATAGGATAGATTTAGTACTGGGTAATAAGTTGTGCCCGAGAGTAGCTAACCCGCGTACAGGGAAAAGCCAATCTACCTCGTTTATTGTAGTTTTATGGTTTTGAGATTTTACAGTTGATATGATTTCACATAGAGTAATTCACATGCCTTGTGTTGTTATTATTACGGCTATTGCTGTTCTATTTCTGTCGCAACCCAATAAGATGAGGGTATGTCATATCATGCATCATATAGGCACCTGTAAGAAATCACATTCCATGCATTATTGCCATGCCATCTAGTGTGCATTAGCGATTGCATTTTTTTGTGATAGACGTTGTGTAGATTATGCATGCTTTTGTAATAGATGCTTGATATAATCTCTACTGTAGATAGAGATTTTGTGTGCATTGTACCTTTACTTAAATGAACACCAGATTTTGGTTCTTGAGGTGTTATGGTCCCCCATTAATCAGAACATGGTAGATCAGTGACTTTTTTCTTTGTATTTGATATGTTGGAGATGCCAAGCCTTGATTCTCGGGGAGTATGGGCCCCCACAAATCAGAATTTGGCACCTCTATGTTTGTTTTTTCAGTGTTTTCTGGGCTTCGGTGCAGTTTCAGAGCTACTACATGGAAAAACCAAGAATACACGGCGTGTAATTGACTACAGGCCATGTAGTATTAAACTGTGTCACTGACTATGTGATCAGAAACATGGGGTGGTGAAAAAGTTTTTGAAAACACGCAGTGTATGGTAGTTGCACGCCATGTAATAGTGAGCCGTGTACCCAGCCATGTCACTAACAACATGGGTCAGTGAAGCTCGTGTAGTATACGCCGTGTTGGGTATGAACACGCCATGTATCCACACTCTAGATACCCAACCATGTCATGAACAACACGGGATGATGTTATCTCTTCGATACACGCCGTGTTTGTTCGGAACACATCGGGTAAGGCTCAGCCACGTAGCCGGTCGTGTAAATGACAACATGGGTGCCAAAACTGCATCTAGTTCATGCTGTGACTTTAAGTGAAAACTCTGTGTATTCTAGGGTTAAGGGGACCGTGTGGGATAGCCATGTAAGGAGACTCAGGCAGGGGAATGGATATTAGGTACACACCGTGTGTGGAGAAAACACGACATGTAGTCGGTGGTATTGCACGACCAGAGGTGGAAGAGGTACATGTCCATGTGTCTGGCTTAAGACGACGTGCCATGTAGTATTATACATGTCGTGTAGTCGTGTTTTTTAGATCTTGATTGTTCTTTTCTCCTATTCCTGTTTTGTACTCTTGTGTTCTAAGTCTTTGTTAATTCTAATCTAAGGTGTGCTTTTGATCTTTTAGATCTATTCATCCGAGAAGTCCTCCGGTTTTTTGTCAGCTGCCAGATGGTTACCAGACACCAGATATGGCCGATCAGGGATCTTCTGTAGATCCTCCTATAGATCCTCCTCCTGTTCCAGCCTTGGCACCAGCAGTTATACCCATTGCAGGTGCTGATGCACAGTTCAAGGAGGACTTCCTTAGGATGATGCATACCTTTCAGGGAGTGCCTCCTCCTGCCATGTTGATGGTTCATTTGATGCGGGTTTTCCAGTAGAGGCATCCTCCTACATTTTCAGGGGATGGAGGACCCTCAGGCTGCAGAGTCGTGGTTAGAGGCCACACTGACTATCTTCGAGCACCTGGAGATACCTTCAGAAAAAAAGGGTGATGCTTACTACATATATGCACCAAGACACCGCCAATAGGTGGTGGGAGGAGATCTCACAGTCAGGACGCTAGCAGGGTAAGACTTGGGATGAGTTCCGGTGTTTCTTCTACGATTACTTTTATCCAGAGACCTTGAGGGTCGACCGATCCCGAGATTTTATGTGCCTCGAGTAGGGTATTCTTTTTGTTATGGAGTACTCGTCTCGTTTTACCGAGCTGCAGCGCTTCACGCCAATTCTAGAAAGTGATGAGTTGTTTCTTGCGAGGAATTTTGAGGAAGGTCTCAGGAAATAGATCCATTCCCTGGTGAATATCTTCATGTTGACTCTGATATCCTCCATCGTCAACCAGGAACTGATCAATGAGCACAATCTGAGAGATTCTGGAGTAGTGAGCCAGGGCGGTTTGACATCTAGAGTATGTGTTCCTCCTACTGATAGAAGTAAGCGTCGCAGGGAGTCTTCTCGAGGATATCAAGGTAGGTGGAATGCATCTTTGTGCTTCCAGGTAGTATGCTACCATTGCGGTAGGAGTGGGCATACTAGGCCTTAGTGCCAGAGAGACCCGATGGATTGCCAATCTTACGGTAGGATGGGCTATCTTCAGCATTTTTGTCAGATCTTATCACCTACAGCTGGTGGTAGGGGTTCTTCTATGACCCTGCGTTCAAGAGATGTATCATTAGTCTCTCAATAGCCTGGGAACATGAGTTATTCCGGCCGTTCGGGCTGAGGTGGAGGTCATGGCCGTGGTGGTCAGTCACCAGGTTATCAGCGATTGCTGAGTGGATCAGCTCGGAGTGGTCAGCCAGGGGCGTAGGGTTGTGGTACAGGCCAGACATTCTCCATGGAGCAGACCCATCAGGAGCAGGATTCGACCTTTATACAGTTCGAGGTACGATCTTAGTAGCCTCAGTTTTATCTTCAACACTTTTCGATACTGGTGATTTGCATAGATTTATCTCTGTTGTAGTTGTGGAGACCCTTGGGCTCTATATCTTTTCTTCTGCCGACATGTTGACTATTGACACACCGTCGGGAACGACGACGTCTAGAGTACGTCAGTGCAGAGAGTGCCCTATTGATGTTGTAGAGTGTGACTTCTTATGGGACCTCTATGTCCTAGAGATGACAGTATATGATGTCATTATCGGTATGGACTAGTTATTTCCCTTCCAAGAAGTCGTTGATTGTTATCGCCACAGGGTGAGTTTAGTATCACTAAAGGGCAGATCCTTCCATCATAGAGGTGAGTGGGATGTCCAGGCGGGTAGATTTGGACCAAAGCATCATGGGTTGGGAGGAGTTACATCCCATATTTCCAGTCTATATCTGGATGACCAGGGGACTTCGCAGTTATACTTTCCTCCAGTGGTGGATCGTTTCAGGGATTTCATTGTAGAGGTCTTTTCGGGTTTGCCTCCAGAGCGTGAGGTAGACTTTTCTATTGATATCCTACCAGGAGCGGCACCGATGTCGATTCCTCCTTATAGGATGGATACACCTGAGTTTCAGGAGCTCAATAAGAAGTTGGAGGAGTAGCAGGCAAAGGGTTTCATCCGACCCAGTACTTCTCCTTGGGGTTCGGCTGTCTTGTTTTCGAAAAGGCAGATGACACCCTTAGGCTTTGCGTGGATTATCGGAAGCTGAACCAATTGTCTGAAAAGAACCGATATCCTTTGCCGAGGATCAATGAACTCTTTGATCAGCTTCAAGGAGCTCAGGTGTTCTCTAAGATCAATTTGAGGTCCGGTTATCATCAGTTGCACGTTAGACCATTAGATATACCTCTTACAAACTTCAGGAGCAGGTATCGTCTATACGAGTATACAGTCATGCCATTCGGTCTCACGAATTTGCCAATAGTTTTCATGGCATTAATGAGCCGAGTGTTCCATCCATACTTGGATTCCATCGTGGTGGTTTTCGTGGATGACATATTGGTGTTCTCTCACACTCGAAACGACCATGATACTCATCTTGAGATCGTTCTGAGTACACTGAGATAGCATCAGTTATATTCTAATCTCTCAAAATGCCACTTTTGGATGGATCATATTCACTTCTTGGGTAACATTATCTCAGAGACAAGAATATCCATGGACCTAGAGAAAGTGAGTGTTGTAGTTTTCTGGGAGCAGCCGAAGAATGTATTTGAGGTGCAGAGTTTTCTAGGGCTAGAAGGATACTACAAGCATTTCATACAAGACTTTTCACGCCTTGCAGCACCGCTGACATGTATGACCAAGAAAGGTCAAAAGTTCTTATGGTCAGATTGTTGTGAGTCATCCATTCAGGAGTTAAAGGGGAGGTTGACATCAGCACATCTAGTAGTCTTTCCAGAGCCGGGAAAGAGCTATATAGTCTACTATGATGCTTCAGGTGTTGGATTGGGAGCTGTGCTTATGCCTGGAGATTGAGTCATTGCGTACGGGTCTTGGCAGTTGAGGCCACACGAGAAGAACTACCTGACGCATGATCTGGAGTTGGCAGCTGTTGTTCATGCCATACGCTATTGGAGAAATTACCTTCTGGGAGAGAACTTTGTGGTTTTCACTAACCACAAGAGTCTCAAGTACATCTTCATTCAGCTTGATCTGAATCTGAGACAGCGTAGGTGGGTCGAGTATCTTTAGTTCTTCGACATTGAGCTTTCCTATAAGCCGGGAAAGGGAAACCCAGTGGCTGATTCGTTGTGCAGGAGAACTTATATTCAGGCAGTTCAGGAGGCCAGTAGTGAGTGGAAGCTTATAGCTATGTTCTCTGAGATGCATTTGGTGGTGCATGATAAACCAGGGCAGACTTTTCTATCTTCTATAGCTATTACCTCTACTCAGCTCGATTGGTACAGATGAGGCAGCTATCAGACTAAGAAGGCCTAGTCCTTCGGGAGAGTGTGTCAGGAGAGGATCCTCTTCCTAGATGGACAGTGGGAGTGGATGATATCTTGCGTTTCTGGGGACTCATATGGTTACCAGTAGACATACGAGAGGAGATGATGTGGGATTTTCATTCTTCAGTTTGGGTATTTCATCCTAGCGTCACCAAAATGTATCGTGATCTACACCGCATGTACTGGTGGCTAGGTATGAAGAGGGATGTTGCTGGGTTCGTCATGATATGTTCTACTTTTCAGCAGGTAAAAGCAGAGCATCAGTGACCAACAGGGATTTTACAGAAGTTACCCATCCCTCAGTGAAAATGGAAAGATGTTGCGATGGACTTCATGACCGGGTTACTGAGGTCACCTCGATGGAGTAATGATGTTTGGGTTTTCGTCGACAGGCTTACGAAAGTTTCTCACTTCGTTCCGATCAAGGATACCTTCATCATTGATGAATTGGGACGGTTGTACATCCGAGAGATTGTACGTATGCATGGAGTTCCACACTCCATTGTTTCATATAGGGATGCGTGTTTTACTTCTTGGTTCTGGTAGGGGCTTCAGAAGGCTTTGGGTACATAGTTACTTTTGAGTACAGCATCCCATACCCAAACAGATTGCCAGTCCAAGCGTATGATCTAGGTGATTGAGGATATTCTTCGAGCTTTTAATCTAGACTTTGGCGGTTCTTGGGAGAATAATATTACTCTTGTGGATTTTGCCTATAACAACAGTTTTCAGGCGACTATTCAGATGGAACCTTATGAGGCGTTGTACGGTAGGCCATGTCAATCACCTTTGTGCTGGCTGGAGGTAGGAGAGGTAGCTTTGCTAGGACCTCGTCTTGTTCAAGAGACCTCGGAATAGATAGAGTTGATTCAGAATAGGATGGAAACAACATAGTCTCGACAGAAGTCTTATGATGATCAGCAGAGATGACCTCTAGAGTTTGAGGTTGGGGATCAGGTTTTCCTGTGTGTCGCACCAAGGTTGGGACACAAGAGGATTCAGAGACAGGGTAAGCATTCACCGCGGTACGTCGGGACATTTGATGTGTTGGAGAGAGTTGGGCCGGTTGCCTATCGGTTGCAGGTACCTTAGAGGTACCGGGCTATGCACGATGTCTTCCACCTTTCTCAGCTCCGACGTTACTTTTCAGACCCATCTCATGTCTTTCAGCCTAAGGAGGTAGAGAGTGAAGTGGATGCGTAATTTTAGGAGCATCCTATCCGGATTTTTGATCATATTATGAAGGTTCTCTGTGGCCGGTCTATTCCTTTGATATAGGTGCTATGGCAGCACGGGCGAGTACAGGATGAGACTTGGGAGAGGGAGGCCGATGTACGATCGCAGTGGCCAGAGCTGTTAGGGGTTTCTTCTTTTACGCCTCGCTACGGAAATTCAGGGACGAATTTCTTTAAGGGGGGAAGTTTGTAATAACTTGGATCTTCATTTCAGGTATGTTTTTACTTTTCTGGTTTTTTTGAGAAAAAGAGAAAATTCTGGAAATTTTCGAAGTACACGTCGTGTACTTTGATGTAGGGTCAGGCCGTGTGATGGCCGTGTCCGGGCCATCAACACTGTGTCTAGGGGAAATGTGGGGGCCGCTTAAAGCAGAGTATGTAAAGGCCATTTACACATATTGTACCCCATAAGTACATGCCGTGTAGTTTCTTTTTTTTCATTAAATGGTTCGGGGTTGCACCTGACGGACAAAACTCGCTTCTTCTTCGGGTTCTTCGACTGGGAGAAACCCTTACAGCCGCGGAACATCTCTGAGCACCCATGCCTTTGTCTGTCCTCTTAATCGACCACGTTCTATTGCATTGGAACTGCAACGGTATGCTCTTCCTTATCCTTGAGCTTTGTTTTCCAATTCCTCCTCTTTCTCAGGATATCGTGGGTTGGGCGTTTTGTGTGTTTTTGTAGATCTACACCGTTCTAAGGTGAATCAAGCCTCGTGGTTCATGTATATTGATCTTCTAGGATCAAGGTAGGTGGTTTGTGCCTTACCATTCAATGTCTTTGAGTTTTATGTGAAAATTCCACCAATACCCATGAATGGGGTATTGCGTGTTTACCTTTTTTCCATTGTGGTTATTTCTTCCTTTCTTGCAAGCTTGTGTAGAGGTAAATTTATCATTGTTGTGGATAATTTTTGTGTTTGGGGGTTTTTCCATGCATCTTTCTTATTACGACCTTTGGGACTTGTTGGCCTCTGGCCGTTATACCAGTTTTCCATGCCTTGAGACTATAGGAATGAGTGATAGGTTGGACATACCTATTTTTTTGTAGAATGGTTTTCCAAGTAGATGTAGGTGTACTTTGGGCTTATAGCATTGTTATGCATAGACTGGAACAAGACTATGATAACCTGGTGCTATAAACTAAAAGGGATAGACCGAGTGAGCTTCTCAGAGAGTCTTGAATATTATAGACTACAAGGATAGATGGAGTGAGCTTCTATAGAGAGTCTTAAACATTATAGAATATAGCGTATAGACTGAGTGAACTTCCTAGAGAGTCTTGGATATTATAGACTACATGAGGGTTTTCCGAGTGAGCTTACTCAGAGAGACTTTACTTTGTTTGAATTTCTTTAAATCCTTTTTAGGCTAGATATGGAACTGACTGAGTGAGATTCCTTAGAGAGTCTTTGATAGACCTGAGACTATAGGAGGAATTGACCGAGCGAGCTTCCTCAGAGAGATTCTAGACCTTGGGGCTATAATCAGGCTAAACCGCGTGATCTTCCTCAGGGAGTCCATGACTACCCTAGACTATTTGGGGAATTGACCGAGTGAGCTTCCCCAAAGAGTCTTATAATTTAGTATGACCAAACCAGAGGGGTTAGGCTGAGTGCACTACCCAGAGCATTGTTGGTACTTCTGGGTTAGGACCAGAGGGGTTGGCTACGAGTACTTTCCAGAGGGGTTTCTGATGTGGTCAGCTGTTTTCTTCTCTGCGACTTGTTGTTATGTGGTTTGATTACTATAGTATATCATCCTGCTACTGCTTAAAATTTACTGCCTACTGTTTACTGTTACTATTAACTGCTTAATGTAATATTACCTACCATATACTCAATGAATATTAGACACAAATCTTGGGGTGGTTGCCTACAAGGATTTAGTCTAACACCATGTTTGGGTCATGCTTTTGGGCCCAAATAGACTATGTTGTTGCAGGTATAGACAAGGTCAAGCGCCCTTCTACTTTTAGTACTTGATTGCTTTTGAGCAGGAGAGCATGGGACCAAGCTGAGGCTTGCGATGCTGAAGAGTTTCTTATCTCATTACTTATCTTTATAATTGGGTTTAGTATTGTATTCAGTATTGTGACTTATTTGGCCGCTTTCCTCGACATATGTATCATGTATCATTTAATATATACATTTGTCCTCTAGTTATTTATTATTTTAGTCTTCTGTTGTTTAATTGTTGTGGGATAATCACTCTTTCCGCTATTTTCTACTTTGTTTACTTCCATTGTGTACTCTTCCAAGTAGGTCCTAGTTTCTCCACTATCACATCCAAGGCTGTAACACCCCAAGCTTCTACGGTATGTTTCTCTTTGAATAATGCGACAGTGTGTGTTGTACACAACATTGAGTTCTAACACACACCACAACCGATCAAACTAGCCGTTATGAATAGTAATACCTACTTTTTGAAATTATATATATTTTATATTTCAAAATGGACTTCATTTTTGGATTCGGAATATCGAATTTAGCCTAAGGTGAAATTTTGGTACTTTTCGGATAACTTTAATATTTTGATGAATAGTGAAAATTACTAAATTTTAATTAAAAAAAACATTCTTAATAGAAATAATTTATATTGATAAATTATGAATTTGAGTGGTTTAAAAGTATATTTAGAATATATTTTTACCATTTTATCCAATGGTGTTCATTATAATTAATTTCACTTTGAAATTGGACCTAAACAATTGTCAATCTTTTCGTATATGTTGTTTCTTAAAAACACGCTATTTGATGTAACAACGGGAATTAATTATAAAATTAATTAATACAACTTATATTTTTTGAATTTTGTAAAATAGAAAACTTTTTTGAATTTGGAATATCAATTATAGCTTAGGGTGAAATTTTGGCATTGTTCTGAAAAACTTCAATTTTTGATGAATAGTGAAACTACTAAGTGGTAGTTAAAAAACTGAATTTTTCATAAAACTTAATTTTACCGCTTCTGTGAATGGAATTTCGAAAATCCGAGACACACGGTTAATATCAAGAAGTAAAATCTGGTTCAATGAGATGAAAATATTTTTTGGTGAATAGTAACTTTTTACTTTTATTTACCACGGTTAAAAGTAAATAGGGTAATTAAGGGTAAAAATGATATTAAGATTACCCTAACAAATGTCCTAACTATATTGGACAAGTGTATCTCGACCGAAAACAACCTTAATAATTAAATATTATCATTTAGGTCCACTTGGATTAGATTAGGACATTTATTATTATTTAATTCAAAGAAGAGTTAAGAGAGTTAAAATCAAAGTTTATTTACTTAAACATTTCTAATATTGGGTTATACATAAGATAAATTAGATTTTAAATATTCATTAGAAATCTAATAATATTTACTACACAATAATATTTTATTTATAATTTTTTGACTTTAAATAATTTAATTTATTTATGACACAATTATCATGCAGTAATTACCATAATAGTGAAAAATAAATATAATTGATATTATAAATACCCAAATAAATATAATTTGAGACTTTTTATGAATTAAACTAATTTTATAAGTTAATATGACATGCTATGAATGATTTAATTAAATATTTTTGAAGTAATCATTCTGTTATGAGTTTCAAAAAAATCAACTATTGAATAGTGTCTAAATTGACATAAAAGAGTTTTTAAAACACATATTATATTATTAATTGATATTAAATTCTTAAAAATCTATGGTTCGGCCAAGAGACATATATCATGATGGGTATATCATTAATGGACCACTTGGGGGTCTCTTGGAAGTATATAGTAAGTTTATTAACCATATAATATAAAAATACAAAGAGACATTGTAAAAGTGAAACAAATTAACTAAGAGTTAATACTTAAAGATAAGGTTAGTATAATACCCAAACCTGTATAAATTCTATTTTTTGAATGGTATTCGACCTATCTCTACCTTAACCTCTGAATAATAATCTTTGGAGCCACTAGAAACCGAATATGAATTTATTATAAATTAATATTTCTAGGTTTTCCAAAGGTGCCCCTCACCCCTCTTATAAAAGGGCACTCCACCTTCTCATTAATTCATACCTTCAAAGCCTTTTGGTTCGGAGAAACTATGCCTAAATACTCTCCCAAATTCCCTCACTACAACCTAGAGGCCTTATTTTGATCAGAAAGCCAACCTAAGGATCCCTTTTGATCAAATCAAAAGGAAGAACCCGAAGAAGAGGTAATGATTTCACCACCCTTTTCCAAGTTCCTTTCTTCTTCCACTTCTTTTTCCATTGTTGTTACCATTCTAAAATAATAACTCCAGTATCATATATATACTGTTATGTTATTGTAAATATTGTACAACCATATTTAGTATTCTATCCATCCTTTGAATAACATGTCACCATACGTGCGTACGTACGGCTTACCGTCTCCACGTCGTGGTGTAATTGTTATTCAATAAATTATTATTTGGATGGGTATAATAATGATGTGTAATTCATGTAAATAATAAATATAACATGATAATGATTCTTTATATATGATATACCATCCAATTATATATTATTTTAATATCAAAAGAATGATATCGTCGCTCATGCGTACGTACGGACTACCGTCTCCACGAACGTGATGAGATTCATTCTCCATCATATCCATTCAAGTATAATTCTCATTTGATGATTAATAATAGTATCTAAGGACTTGATATAATTCTGGATATGATTAATATACAACCTATCCATGACAAACATGTCTTACGTAACAAAACATATAAAAGAAAATGAGTAAGTTAACACTCGAAATAATAATAATACTAAGATATTATTAACAAATCACTGTTTAAAGATCATATATGATATCATATTAATATATATGATTCTTGTATAAATTAATAACAATTATTTCACCATTATACAGTATTTTAACCTACCCTCAACCAAGGAAAAGGGAAAGGTAAGAGTTATTTCACAATCTCTTCATTATCCGAGGTTGTTTATACGTAATAATCTACTGAGATCTCATTATCATCCACATCCATGTTTCTAAAAAATGTATTTCAAAACATTTTTACTATTTAAAAGAATATGGGTTAAAGTCATTTATACCCTTGTTTGACTTTTTATAAGAGTTTTATAAAGGAATCTTTCCGTCGTTTTCCAAAAAAGGTTCTTTTTAACCTTTTCGATAGAATTAATGTAAGAATGTTTTTTTAACTTATACGGCGGGTGCGGTTATTTTCCGCCATTATAAAATCGTCAAAGCTTACCTTACAAGATTATTAGAATATTTTCAAAGAAAATGTACTATTTTATAAATATATGACTCTAAAATGATTTCAAAATAGAAAGAGATTTTTCTCTAAAAAGAGTTTTGATTTCATATATGTCAACATCCTTTGATGGATTTTACGCTTATTTGAAGTTGTTTTATTATGATACAAAACATCTATATTGTATTGAAGGTTTTGTGATATGTTTGACCGTGGATGTATATTTTTATACCATTCATGGTTTATGGATGAAGTATTTACATTTCGTATGCTAGTTTTAATAGGAATGTTTATGTTATGTTTAAACCTTTTCATATGAGAATGCATTGGACTTAATATGTGAAGGGTGGAGCCCTCTATAGCTCCTCGATGCATCGGTAGGTCTCATGAGACATAATAGTGTCTTGGCACAAGGCCTTGACAAAATCTTATTTGTAGTCTTGGCACGAGGCCTTGGCTATGTGGTTATGATAGTCTTGCATTATGCATTCCATCATTATGAAAGTGGTTATTGATATTGCATGTGATTATTCGATTAGTAGAATATCCATGTGAATAAGTAAATGGAATTATTTCATTTTACGTTTGTCATACTATGTTGAAGTTCAAGTTTAAAAGGCTTTTGTTTTAGTTATACATTGCCTTAAATGTTTATGCTTATTTTTGAAAGTTTCCGCTATATTGTTATCCTTACTGAGAAATTGAGTTCACGCCTTTTCTATGTTTTATTTTTCCCAGGATGTGAAGAAGTAAGTTATGAATGATCTGTAGGTATAGTATGTGGGGATATGAGTGTGGAATATGGAGACTATGTTGTTGTAGTAGTTTTTCACATTATGATGTAATAATTTATGAATATATCTAGTGTTTCCAAGGCTACTAAACCAATCGGTCTTTCGAGATTTGATCTTTCTTGTGATCATGCTAATGTAATGTAATAATGCACCAACTCTGGGTAACTGGGTTCGGGGCGTTACAGTTGGTATCAGAGAAAGTTTAGTACAAACCTTGGAAGCTAGATTTAGATAAACTCTGATTAGAGCACTTAGACCTAAGATGATCTTTGAGGATTAGTATAGAAGAACTTCCTAGAATTTTGGTATTGTAGAGATATTGTGAGTATTCCGAGCAATACATCCCTATCTGGATACGAGCAGGTATAGGCGGCTCTGGCACAGATGTACCTAGGGGTAAAACCCGAAAACACCGCTTTGAGCTAGACTCGAATTGGAACTGGTGCACGACAACGGGACTTGCTGCACTCTTGGTTACGACACTCCCGGGGGATATGCTTAGGATAACTCTCATTTTCTTTACAAATCATTATAACGGGTTTATGATTATATGATTCCTCAAAGAAAACATTTTTATGATTATGGATTATATCCATAAATAGTTCCATTTATGTTAAGTGTTTTATAAGTATGGGATTATGTATTTTGATTCATAAACTGATCTAGTTCATGCCATTGTTTATAAATGGTGCCTAGTGGAAGAAATGGAAACCGTATCAATGCACGCACTCCATGTAAGGACTGCCCTCCTGCTCAAGATAATTATAGTGGAGCTGGTGATGCAACTGGTTCCGATCAGCTAATCACCATACTGGGACAACTCACTCAGGTTATGAATAATAACCTTACCCATATGGAGCACCCATATCTGCCGCACGGAGGATCAATGCTAGATCGATTCATAAGGAAACAACCACCAAATTTCAATGGGAGTACAAATCCCTTAGTAGCTGAGCAATGGATAAATTCCCTAGAGAAAATATTTCAGGCTTTGGGGAGTAGTGAAAGGGAAAAAGTTATCATGGCAGTTTACAGACTCACTGGAGATGCTGATCAATGGTGTTCATTGATTCAAAACATGAAGGAAGATGATGATGTATCAAATATGGAATGGAGTGAGTTCGAAGATCTGTTTTTAGAAAAATACTTTCCTTGCGACCATCGAGCAGATATGGAAAGGCAATTTCTGAGTCTGAGACAAAAGGAGGATGATAATGTCACCAAGTATGAGGCTAACGTTACAAGGTTAGCAAGGTATGCTGGAGATTATATACGTAACCCAAGAAGTAATATTGATCGTTTCTTTGATGGGTTAAAACCATTTCTTCGTCGAGCATTAGTCTCACAATCCTTCTCGTCGTACGAAGACATTGTCTCATGTGCTATCAAGACCGAAAAGGTATTCTCTAAGTCTTATGACTTTAAAGCAAAGAAAGAGAAGAAGAGACCTGCTGATCAATATGGGAATGGAAATAAGGGGAAGAAGGGAAATCTTGAATATCAATCCTGTGGTAAATGTGGTAAGAAACACCCTGGTACTTTCTTGAAGGGAACGGGAGTCTGTTACAAGTGTAGTGAAAAAGGCCACCAAGCTCGTGATTGCAAGGGGAAGAAGGAAGCTACCAATGTTCAGTGCTACAATTTCAGGGAGATGGGGAATTATGCAAATGAATGTCCTAAGTTTCCAGAGAACTTACCTCAGAAAAGGCCAAGGGGTCAAGGCCAATCTTATGCTATCACTACTGCTAAGGTAGAAGCTCCGAAAGACATGGTGGCAGGTAATTTAATGGTTTCCTCAAGTTTAGAAAATGCATTATTTGATTCTAGATCATCTCATTGTTTCATATCTTCCCAGTTTTCTAATAAAATTAGATATTTCCAATTTAATTTAACAAGGGAGTTGTCAGTTAAAACTCCCAAGGGAAGTATCATTGCAACAAATTTTTGTGAGTCAGTCCCCATTAGAGCACAAAAATGTTCTTTATCTGCTGATATCATCATCATACCTATTCTTGAGTTTGATATAATCCTCAGTATGGACTGGATTTCGGACTATGATGCGAAGATTTATTGTAAGAAGAAAGAGGTTACGATTCTTGATGATGATGATAAGGAACACCTTATCATTAGAGCAGAATTGTCACCACCTAATACTTATCTAGATCCACCCCCAGTAGCTCAACTAAATTCAATTATTGGGGAGGAAGATAATGATGTGACTATGGGTGAGGGAGGGAATTTTCAAATAGAAGATGTACCTGTTGTGAAAGAATATGTAGATGTATTTCTGGAAGATTGACCTGGAAATCCTCCAGAACGAGAAGTTGAGTTTTCCATTGATTTAATTCCTAGATCAAGGCCTATATCTAAGACCCCTTATAGAATGGACACTGTAGAATTAGTTGAACAAAAGAAACAACTAGATGAATTGAGTAATAAAGGATTTATTCACCCTAGTGTTTCTACATGGGGATCCCCTGTTCTTTTTGTTAAAAAGAAAGATGGATCTATGAGGTTATGTATCGACTATAGGGAGATCGATGCTATAACAATAAAGAACAAGTATCCCCTACCTCGCATTGATGATTAATTTGACCAACTGCATTGAGCTCAATACTTCTCAAAGATTGACCTTCGATCTGGATACCATCAGTTGTGTGTGAAGAAGGAAGACATTCCGAAGACAGCATTTCGAACTAGGTACGGGCATTACGAGTTTACTGTAATGCCTTTTGGATTGACTAATTCACCCTCTGTATTCATGGATATGATGAATAGAGTTTTCAAGGAATATCTCGATGAATTTGTGGTTGTATTTATTGATGATAACTTGGTATACTCAAAAAGCTACGAAGATCATGAAAATCACTAGCGCATTATCTTGAAGACTCTGAGAAGACATGAATTATATGGGAAGTTTAGCAAGTGTGAATTCTGGTTTCAGGAGATTTCTTTTCTTGTCCATATTTTCTCTAAAGATGGAATCTCTGTTGATCCTTCTAAGACCAAGGCAATCCAAGAATGGCCAGCTCCTACGAATATAAATTAGGTACATAGTTTTATTGGTTTAGCAGGTTATTATCGACGTTTCGTCCAGAATTTTGCCCGATTGGCTAACACATTAACGAAGCTCACACGTAAAGGGGTTAAATTTATTTGGACAAAAGATTGTGAAGAATGTTTTGAAGAACTAAAGAGAAAATTATTAAATGCTCCTATATTGACTCTACCATTGGGGAATGATGGGTTTGTTATTTATAGTGATGCATCGAAGAAAGGAATTGGTTGTGTCCTTATGTAGAATGATAGAGTTATTGCCTATGCATCACGACAGTTGAAAATTCATGAACAAAACAATCATACTCATGATCTTGAGTTAGCAGCTGTTATCTTTGCTTTGAAGATATAGAGGCACTACCTCTATGGTGAAAAATGTGAGATTTATACTGATCACAAGAGTTTGAAGTATATTTTCTCACAAAAAGAACTCAACATGAGGCAAAGGAGATGGCTTGGATTTCTCAAGGATTATGATTGTACGATACACTACCACTCGGGAAAAGCATACAAGGTGGCAGATGCTTTGAGCAGAAAAGACCATGGAGTTATGAACGTGATGAGATTTGAAAGGGATCCAATTTTCATGGATCTAGTGAATATGGGAATGGGAATAACCAGGGAAGTTGAAACATCAATTCTTTTTCAAATGGTTGTGAAACCATGTTTATTATAAAGGATTAAGAGTTCTCAGACCGATGATAAAGAATTTCAAAAGAAGATTAAAGTTTTGAATGATGGGAGATTGAGAGACATTGTGTATGAAGAAGGAATTTTGAAATTAGGGAAGAGACTTTGTGTTCCAGATATACCTGATCTAAAAAGGGAATTGCTGGATGATGCTCATAGTTCCAATTTCTCTATACACCCTGGGAGCACCAAAAAGTATAGAGATTTGAAGGAAAATTTTTGGTGGGACAACATGAAGAGGGAGATTGCTGATTTTGTGTCAAGATGTATGGTTTTTCAACAAGTGAAAGCTGGAAGGCAATAGCCTGGAAGAG
Organism: Viscum album; assembly: GCA_963277665.1. NCBI lineage: Eukaryota > Viridiplantae > Streptophyta > Magnoliopsida > Santalales > Viscaceae > Viscum > Viscum album. Next base: position 1,704,976,793 of record OY728165.1, on the reverse strand, counting down.
TCATGCAACCTCTTCCCATACCGGAGTGGAAATGGGACAATATTACGATGAAATTTATCATGGGACTACCATAGACTCCTAGAAGGAACGATGCAATATGGGTTATTGTTGATCATCTTACCAAGTCAGCACATTTTCTTGCTATAAGAGAAGATCTACCCCTGGAACGTCTAGAAAGACTATATATTAATGAAGTTGTGAGACTTCATGGAGTACCCTTATCGATTGTTTCTGATCGTGATCCCCGTTTTACTTCAAGGTTCTAGAAAAGTCTTCAGAAATCCATGGATACTGAACTTCATTTGAGCACTGCTTACCACCCTCAAACGGATGGAAAATCAGAATGAACTATTAAAACCTTAGAAGACATGTTGAGATCTTGATCATTTTACTTTCGTGGTATGTGGGATCAATATTTACCTCTAGTATAATTTTCCTATAACAATAGCTTCCATTCGAGTATTCAGATGGCACCATATGAAGCGTTACACGGAAAGAGATGTCATACACCAACCTGTTGGGATGACGTTGGTGAAAGAAAACATGTAGGCCCAGAACTGGTGGATGAAACGACGGAAAAGGTGAAGGTAATCCAAAGTCACATCAAAGTAGGTCAAAGTAGGCAGAAGTGCTATGCCGATAATCGAAGGAAGGATTAGGAATTTCAATTCGGTGATCATGTTTTCTTGAAGGTATCTCCATGGAAGGGATTCATATGTTTTGGTAAGAAAGGTAAATTGAGTCCCAGGAACATCGGACCATTTGAAATTCTAGAACGAATTGGGGCTGTATCTTACCGATTGGCAATGCCGCAAAGTCTCTCCAAAGTTCACGATCTGTTCCACGTATCTCTATTGAGGAAATACATGCCTGACCCAACGCATGTACTCACCTATGAGAAATTGGAACTGGAACTCGATCTGTCTTATTGCGAAGAGCCTGTCAGGATTCTTGATACGAGAGAACAAGTACTGAGAAACCGGACGACGTGTCTGGTAAAATTTTTGTGGAGAAACCATAAGATGGAAGAGGCAACGTGGGAACCCGAGAACTTATGATGAAAAACCACCCGAGTCATTTCATACGGTAGTATTCTAGAAATTTCGAGGACGAAATTATTTGAAGGAGGGGAGAATTTAACACCCCAAGCTTCTACGGTATGTTTCTCTTTGAATAATGTGATAGCGTGTGTTGTACGCAACATCGAGTTCTAACACACACCACAACCGATGAAACTAGCGATTATAAATAGTAATACCTACTTTTTGAAATTATATATATTTTATATTTCAAAATTGGACTTCATTTTTGGATTTGGAATATTGAATTTAACCTAAGGTGAAATTTTGGTACTTTTCGGATAACTTTAATATTTTGATGAATAGTTAAAATTACTAAATTTTAATTAAAAACAACTTTTTTAATCGAAAAAATTTATATTGATAAATTATGAATTTGAGTGGTTATAAATTATATTTAGAATATATTTTTACCATTTTATCTAATGGTGTTCATTATAGTTAATTTCACTTTAAAGTTGGACCTAAACAATTATCAATCTTTTGGTATATATTGTTTCTTAAAAACACGCTATTTGTTGTAACAACGGGAATTAATTATAAAATTATTTAATGCAACTTATATGTTTGTAATTTTGTAAAATAGACATCATTTTTGAATTTGGAATATCAATTATAGCTTAGGGTGAAATTTTGGCATTGTTCTGAAAAACTTCAATTTTTTATGAATAGTGAAACTACTAAGTGGTAGTTAAAAACTGAATTTTTCATAAAACTTAATTTTACCACTTCTGTGAATGGAATTTTGAAAATTCGAGAGACACGGTTAATATCATGAAGTAAAATGTGGTTCAATGAGATGAAAATAATTTTCAGTGAATAGTAACTTTTTACTTTTATTTACCACGGTTAAAAGTAAATAGGGTAATTAAGGGTAAAAATGATATTAATATTACCCTAACACATGTCCAAATTCTATTGGACAAGTGTATCTAGACCAAAAACTACCTTAAGAATAAAATATTATCTTTTTTGTCCACATGGATTAGATTAGGACATTTATTATTATTAAATTCAAAGAAGAGTTAAAAGAGTTAAAATCAAAGTTTATTTACTTAATCATTTTAAATATAGAGTTATACATAAGATAAATTCGATTGTAAATATTCATTAGAAAGCTAATAAGATTTCCTACATAATGATATTTTATTTATAATATTTAGACTTTAAATAATTTAATTTATTAATGACACAATGATGATGCAGTAATTACCATAATAGTGACAAATTAAAATAATTGATATTATAAATACCCAAATAAATATAATTTGAGACTTTTTATGAATTACACTAATTTTCTATGTTAATATGACATGTTATGAATGATTTAGTTAAATTTTTTCGAAGTAATCATTCTGTTATGAGTTTCACAAAAATCAACTATTAAATAGTGTCAAAATTGACATAAAAGAGTTTTTAAAACAAATATTATATTATTAATTGATATTAAAAATACAAAGAAACATTGTAAAAGTGAAACTAATTAACTAAGAGTTAATACATAAAGATAAGGTTAGTATAATGACCCAGACCTGTCTAAATTATATTGGATGAATGGTTTTCAACCTATCCCCACCTTAACCTTTGAATAATCAACTTTGGAGCCATTAGAAACTGAATATGAATTTATTATAAATTAATATTTCTAGCTTTTCCAAACATTCCCCTCACCCCTCTTATAAAAGGGAACTCCCCCTTCTCATTACTTCACACCTTCAAAGCCTTTTGGTTCGGCCAAAATCTGCCCAAATACTCTCCCAACTTCCCTCACTACAACATAGAGGCCTTAGTTTGATCAGAAAGCCAACCTAAGGAGCCCGTTTGATCAAATCAAAAGGAAAAACACGACGAAGAGGTAATGATTTCACCACCCTTTTCCAAGTTCATTTCTTCTTCCACTTCTTCTTCCTTTTTTGTTACCATTATAAAATAATTACTCCAGTATCATATATATACTGTGATGTTATTATAAATATGGTACAACCATATTCAGTATTCTATCCATCCTTTGAATAACATGTCACCATACGTGCGTACGTACGGCTTACCATCTCCACGTCATGGTGTAATTGTTATTCCATAAATTATTATTTGGATTGGTATAATAATGATTTTTAATTCATGTAAATAATAAATATAACATGATAATGATTCTGTATATATGATATACCATCCAATTAAATATTATTTTAATGTCAAAAGAATGATATTGTCGCTCGTGCGTACGTACGGACTACCGTCTCCACGAACGTGATGACATTCATTCTCCATCATATCCATTCAAGTATAATTCTCATTTTGTGATTAATAATCGTATCTAAAGACTTGATATAATTCTGGATATGATTAAGATACAACCTATCCATGACAAACATGGCTTACTTAACAAAACATATAAAAGAAAATGAGTAAGTCAACACCTGAAACAATAATAATACTAAGATATTATTAACAAATCACTGTTAAAAGATCATATATGATATCATATTAATATATATGATTCTTGTATAATTTAATAACAATTATTTCACCATTATACAGGAGGTTAACCTACCCTCAACCAAGGAAAAGTGCAAGGTAAGGGTTATTTCACAATCTCTTCATTATCCGAGGTTGTTTATACGTAATAATCTACTGGGATCTTTTTATCATCCACATCCATGTTTCTTAAAAATGTATTTCAAAACATTTTTACTATTTAAAAGAAAATGGGTTAAAGTCATTTATACCGTTGTTTGACTTTTTATAAGCGTTTTATAAAGGAATCTTTCCGTGGTTTTCCAAACAAGGTGCTTTTTATCCTTTTCGACAGAATTAAGGTAAGAATGTTTTTTTAACTTATACGGCGGGTGCGGTTATTTTATGCCATTATAAAATCGTCGAAGCTTCCCTTACAATCTTATAAGAATATTTTCAAAGAAAATTTTTTATTTTATAAATATATGACTCTTAAATGATTTCAAAATAGAAAGAGATATTTCTGTAAAAAGAGTTTTGATTTCATCTATGTCAACATCCTTTGATGGATTTTACGCTTATTTGAAGTTGATTTATTATGATACAAAACTTCTATATTCTATTGAAGGTTTTTGTGATATGTTTGACTGTGGATGTGTTATTTTTATACCATTCATGGTTTATGGATGAAGTATTTACATTTCGTATGATAGGTTTAATACGAATGTTTATGTTATGTTTAAACCTTTTCATAATGGAATGCATTGGACTTAATATGTGACGGGTGGAGCCCGCTATATCTCCTCGATGCATCGGTCGGTCTCATGAGACAAACTAGTGTCTTGGAACAATGCCTTGAAAAAATCTTATTTATAGTCTTGGCATGAGGCCTTGGCTATGTGGTTTTGATAGTCTGGCATTATGCATTCCATCATTATGAAAGTGGTTATTGATATTGCATGTGATTATTTTATTAGTAGAATATCCAGGTCAATAAGTAAATGGCATTATTTCATTTTACTTTTTCCATACTATGTTGAAATTCAAGTTTAAAAGGCTCTTGTTTTAGTTATACATTGCCTTAAATGTTTATGCTTATTTTTTAAAGTTTCCTCTATATTGTTATCCTAACTGGGAATTTCAGCTCACCCCTTTTCAATGTTTTATTTTTCCCAGGATGTGAAGAAGTAAGTTATGAATGACCTGCATGGATAGTTTGTGGGGATATGAGTGTGGAATATGGAGACTATGTTGTTATAGTAGTTTTTCACGTTTTGATGTAATACTTTTTGAATATATCTAGTGTTTCCAAGGCTACTAAACCAATCGGTCTTTCGAGATTTGATCTTTCTTGTGATCATGCCAATGTAATGTAATAATGCACTCACTCTGGGTAACTGGGGTCGAGGCGTTACAAAGGCCCTCACTGCTAGTCGGTAGCCTCTGTCTTTTGGGGAAATGCGCTTGAGGCCATGTGACCAACCGGGTACGGGGCGCCTCTGGGTGGCTTCCGAAACCGGGGCGTTACAATATTCCTCAAAATATAAACTTTGTTTTTTTGGTTTTTTATAGAAATATTTATAAATAAAATATAATTCATTGATTATCTAATTTGTATTATCCATAGATATTAGAATCATATTGAAATTAGAGAATAATTTTTGGCTATACTAAGAGAGAATATAGTATGTGAATCTATTGACATACTTCAATTTAATGATTTATGATTATATTTTACTGAAGTGTTTTTATTTAAAAATTAATCCCTAGGTGTCAAACCAATTAATTATAATGTACGTAATGTTATAATAAATTATAAATAATATATTATGTTAGTATAATGTTAAATGTTCATTAATTTCCTTCAATACAAAAAAGAATGTTTTAATAGAGAACTAATATTTTGTCAAACCCATAGAGGTAAATAAATAATAAATTTCAACTAATATTGAAAGAAAAAATTTTTATTTTAATTTAAGGAAATTGAGATTTTTATTTTTTATGTGAACCAGTGAAAATAATTCTTATTAAAAAAACAACTTCAACATGTCATATTCAATTTATAAATGGGTTTTTATGAATTTATGAAAAAATTATAAAATGTTAGAAGATAGTAATGATTAATATAAAAATATTACATAATAAAATATTCCAACAAGAATTTTTTTATTTTTATTTAAAATTTTAAAATCAAAATTTATTTTTTATTTTGAGATTCCTTACATTTATTGTAAAGAAATATCTTGTTAGTTTTAAAATATTTGATAATAATTAAATAAATAATAATTAAATTCAAATATAAGTAATTGATATGAAATATTTCATAACATAAAATCAAGATGTTGAATAAAAAAGAGAGTGATTTATTTGATGAAAATCAATATATTGAGGAGTGTGATGAGATGAAATAAATTAGTTAATTGAGAAATTTTTTTAGATAATATACTTTTTAGGTAATTAATATTACAATAGAAACATAATGGATAATATATATATAAATATATATTATTTTAAAGGAATGAAAATTAATTCTTCAAATGATAGAGCATTTAGATTATCCTAATATTAAAAATGATTATTTAATTAGGAAAATTTTCTCAACAATTGATTAAATGATAAACATAAAAATAAAAATATTGGAAATAATAATTAGATAAAGAGAATATCTGACATAGAAAATAATTTCATCTCAACACATACACAATTATCAATAGTAGTAATAGATAGTAAAAATATAAAAATATTTTCTATATAATTAAGATAAAGTTCATCTAGTAAATTAACATATATAAAATATATAATAACTATAATTAATTATATAAATTTTTTTAAAATTATTTAGTCAAATTATTTATATATGTGAATATAATGTATATAATACCATCTCTAATAATCCATAATCTAGTAAATAAGAAAAAATAGATAATTAATAATGCAATTAATAGACCATTTGAGAATATAGATGAAAATGATAATAATTTTTTATTATGGAAATAAAATTGAATTTAGGTAAATATTCAATGGAATAGATAATATATTTTAAAAAATTTGGTTATTCAACATTAATTATAATACATTGACCAAAATAATAGAAATATGTGGAATTTTAAATAACTTTTAAAATAATTAATATAATAATGAAATAAATTTTCTAAATTTTATTTCTAACATTTCTAAAATTAGGTGAAACCAAAATTATGTTTGACCCACAATGTATACCACCTAGTTTCAAAACAAGTTTTTTTTGAAATTGTTTTCATAGAATATAAATTTTAAACAGAATGTAAATGGATATAGACAATATTAAATTTTATATTTAAAAAATAAATTAAATAATTATGGTCACTTAATGTATATGAAATAGTACTTAGGTGTCTATAAAGAAATGAATTACTTAATGAATTAATTTTCAATAAAAATATTGGAAAAATAATTAATTTACATCCACTAAAATGAGTATAATTTTTTTAATTCTTAAAAATAATGATCGAAGGAAGAAAGTGAAGTTGTTTATATATTTTTTGTAATTTCTTCAATTACTTGAGATCAGTGTAAATCGATTATTGGGGAGCCTATAAGTATTATTGATAAGAAAAAATAAATATGAATCAATTATTGAGGAATAATGTTTAAATTTATATATTTTTTTAATTACCAATATTACTAAGATTTCATTAATGTAATTCTAGGGAAACAACTTTTTAGATTGAAGATTTTTTTTCTAGATTAATTAATTTTTTTCCTCAAAAACTAAAAGTAATATTTTAACAATAATTAAGAGGAAATTAGAATATTTTAACTTTTGATCAAATAATAACTATGATATACCACGAAGTGTTAGATTTGTACAATTTAATTATAATAAAAAAATATAATTTATATTATATAAAAAGGATTGAAATTAATTTTTTATAGTCTCTATAAATTTTTTTAAAATAAAATATCCTTCTACATATGTATAAAGTACTAAACTATATAATAATAATTCAATATTAAAATATAAAAAGAATTAATATTATATGGATGGTAAATAATAAATAAAGAAATATATAAAAATAAAATTTAAATAAAATAATGGAATTTTTTATTTAAAAAAATATATTAAGCCTCGGCATTGCAGTAGAAGTTAAAAATGACCAAAAATAATCCATATATTGTATTAAATCAATATAAAATAAACGTTTTGATTTTTTGTGATTACTGAGTAATAGTCCTCATGGTATGATTGAATATGATAATTAGGTTTTTAATATTCCAGATTAAATGAAACATATGTTGATAAATACATAACGTTTGTACTTGTTTAGAATGATATAATTTAAACCAATAACTTTGTTAAATGTTTTTTCATATTTATAGAGTTCTTTTTGAAGTGGAAATCTAAAATAATTATAGTGACTACTATTCAAAAATTCCATATTATATTAATTTAAATAGTTTTTATGATTTTAATTTAAAAAATAGAAACTCATTTAGTTAATAATCTCATCATGAAGAATATAACATCCTAAAATATTTATTAAATGACCATTTCCTTACTAAACTAATGCATAGATACTACACTCAATGTGATTTGTTCAAAAATGTTTTACTATTTTAATTTAAAATTAATCATTTGAATTAAAATATATTTTAAATTTTTTATAAACATATTTTTTTAAAAAATAAATCTCCTCCATATGAAAATATCAATGATTTCATCAACCAACAAGGTAGTAATTTATTCATCAAAAAAAAATCAATGTTTACACTCCCAAATATTGGGGTCCCAGTAAATGATCTCAAAATAATTTTCATGTAATACATGAACAATGAAATTCTAATTATGAATATTATATTCAAACTAACGGAATTGTTTTTAGTAAAATTTTATTATATTTTTTCATTAAATTTTGATAAACATTTTAAAAAAATTATTTTAGTTGCATTTTCATTTTAAAATACATCAAAAAAAGTTATATTCATTTATTAAATGATTAAAAAGGTTTTTAGTTTCATAACAAAATAGAGATTCAACAAATTGAGTTTGAAAATCAATAATTAAAATTTAAAAATTACAATATTGAATTTATAAAATTATGGATTCCTATTTGGAATATACTATTATAATTTATGTTTGTTAGAAATTGGGATATTTCTCACGATCAATAAAATTTTCTTGTTTATTTTGTAAAAAAAATGTAAAACTATAAATGTTTAATGATCAATATTATTTAAAATATCATGTTAGTACAAAAATATATAACAAGCCAACACATATCTTCATTCAACATAGTTTTTACTAGCACTTATATGAAGAATATTCCATGATCGACAATGGTTGAATTCTAGAGGTAAGGTTCATGGGTTATGATTATGGGAATATTAAGCCTCTCAAGGGGAAATAATTTCTCAATGAAATATTATACCAAAACCATTTAACGACCAAACTACATATAATGTGTATCCAAACGAAAAAAATTTAACTATTACTCCATGCATTACATTTTATACATATATTAATATAATTTTAAAATAAAATCAATATACATATATGAAATTAAAAGTAATAGTCGTGATATAAACTACACATAAAGAAGTATTTAGGATCCATTTGGTCACTAATAAGAGGAAGGAATCAATGATCAACTATTTTTATGTTGTCTTTTTTATATTATTCCTCATTACTAGTTAGATAAAATTTAATTTATAGAAATACAATATAAAAGAATAATCGATGGATAAAAATAATTTATGAGATCAACTGCTCAATATGAGTATCTATTTCTTGGAACGATCTAGAAAAAATCTAATAATCCACATAAAATGGAAAATAACCCATTTTTGGTGACATATAGAAGGGAATATACATCACTTTTATAACACTATAGTACTTTTAAGTGAATTTGATTATTGTAAATATAATATTATAAAAAATGGTTTCCAACTAGAAAATGAACCTTTTCTAATATGATTTTACTGATAAACATTATTTTATTAAATCTTTCAAATTTTCATTATTGTATATATGATATTAATCAAATAATAATTCATTCACAATAATTATCATAGAATTCTATCTCAACTTTTTTTGAGACATGCCTATCTGATAGCATCATGATTTATTACATGTTTCTATGGTGCTTATCATTATTCTATTGTATGTTTGAAGAAAATCTATCTGATACTCTCTATCTTAAAGAAGTTACTTGACACCCTATGACCTGTAATTTCTATATATTATCATATTCCTAGTATCCTTTATATAGTACTTTATATTTGTAGTCCTTCTATATAAGATGTCTTTCAATCTCTTCATTCGGTATCTCACATGTTCATAACAAATCATAGAGGAAAGAAAACTTTTAAATCACATAATATATCATTTGTAAAGTGGGTGTTTCACTAATAAATAGTTGATTGTAATGTATTTCAATTTTCTATTTCCCAAAAAAAATTAATAATATAATCGAATTATTCATTACATTTTCTCTTATAAACCTATGAAAAATTGAAGTGAAAAAACATCACAAGGAATCTCCTTAGAAAATTATCCTCATTTTCATCAAACATCTAGATATATCAGCTAAAATCATGGTATTTCCTTTATTTATAATGAGTTCTTAACTTCTATATTATCATCCTAACAATTATATAATGTAAAAAACATTGTATATATTCCCAAAAGGTCATGTGAAACTAATTTATATGAAAGACTAAATCCGGTACCCTCAGAAGGTTCTTGTTTGTCTAGTCTCCCTCCATTTCATAGAATTATATTTTTCAATCTATTATGAATTATGTATTTCATCTATTTAGATATTTATAATGTATTTTCTATAATATTAATCACTCTAAAACACCTATCTGATTACTTTTAAATGATTCATTTTTCCGAGGGATTCTTCTGAAAATATCTTTATGATAAAATAATTTGGGAAACACTATCTGATGACTTCATGAATATTTTTTCAACATTATATCTCTAATATATTCATAAATTCTCTTTTTCTAGTGGAATAACAACCAACTATTCTTTTCATACATCTAATTTTCATTAACTCTTTCCACTAAAGTCAGTATTATAAATCTTCCAACAATAATGATCAATAAGATTTTTCAAATTTGTCCTCTAAACAAGATAATATAAAATCATAAATATCTTAGTATTAAAATGTACTACGGTAAGTTTGAAAAATAGAATTTCTATATTTTCTTTTAATAATAAACATATATTTGTATCCATATGAAAAATATTAAAAACACACTATATCCCATATTCAATATGATAAAATTGGTTTATTTTACTCTGTCTGATCGCACATATCAATTAGAACCATAATTATATTTCAGAAGCATTCCATCTAAAATAATTATTTTCATTTATCTATATTTTCATGTTATTTATTTAATGACAAAAAATACAACACTATGTTATCTTTCTTCATGTTAGCAATATTTCTGTCATTTTAAAAACACCTTCAAGACCATTACTATCAATAATCTCCATGTTTTTCATTCATTTTAATCCATGGATTGTATATAAATAATGATTTGAAACTCATGAAAAGGATCATTATCCAATAATTGTATTTCAATATGAGGATACAGGATATAGGAAACATAAATCATTCATAAATAATATCATTTTTTCCATAATGTAATTATTTTAAAAAAAATTGATCCCTTTAAATCACCTAATAATTTATCAACCCAAACAAGAACAATAGTCAATATGTAAAAATTTTGTTCCAGTATTCACTTAATCAAAGAATTAAAATTTTCCACCCATTCTAGCATCATAACATATATATTTTTAATAATGCACCAAATTATATTCTATCTTTTTAATTGTAACAAAACATATATAAAACACACAAACACACATATATGTATATTATCATATGTTGAAAATTCAATAAAAATTATATATGAATAGTTTATATTAGCCAAAAACACTTTTCTTGATTGGAGAGACATTGAATTCCCATTATCGACCCCATCTCTAAAATATTATGATTGAAAATGGTTTATTTAAGATATATGTTATATGTTATAATATAGGTATAATCTCTTGATCTAGTTCATTTCATTACATAGGTTATTTTATAATGTGGTGTTTATTATATATGTGTATAGATAAATTATTTTAAACTGTATTATTGATGTTATTTTTAGAACATTTATTATCATAACCCAATAGAATCAGAAGATTCAAAACTACCACAAAATCATCTAATTTTTTCTCCATCCCCAATAATAGTGGGTTTACGTTATATGATGATATATTAATAACTTCATTAGTGACTAGTGTAATTAATATTTTTTATTTGTATTTCATCATACACATAATTATCCGAGAATGAAAAATATTAAAGATGTTTATCATTAATATTAAACATAACCTACATATTTTATATCTATAAAACAAAAAAAATGAACATTACTTTACTATAATATTTTATCACATAATTTATAGTCCCCTTGATGTATCTGACAATACATCTTCCATACAAATAATGTGTCATTTTTTCCTTCACATTGATATATAGAACATAAGTTAAAACCATAACCTTTTTTTAATATTATAGGGTTATTTGATTTTAATTGGACGAAAAACATAGAAACCATGGTTTAATTTTTTATTGGATAACAACAAAAATTGTGTATGGTCTATATGTTGTTAAGTATAGAAGGAATCCTTTAAATTTTATTATTAATTATGATCAAAATTAAATCTCATTGAATGCGTAAAAATATTTTTTACAACCGAGATTAGTCAATAAAAATTATTTGGATCTTTAATACCAATTATTTTAAGAAATTATATTTCACAATTTTCTTATGATTTGATAATTTAATTTTTTTAATAAATTTACACACTAAAAATGTAACTTATTTCTCCATGAATATTCATTTCAAACAAAATCATTATATCTGTGGAAACTAATTCAATGTCTTCTTTGTTATTTGTTAAAATTATTATATCATGCACATAAAGAGTCATAATTATAGAAACCACTTTCATTTCTATTATGATTATTTTGTTTTTAAGAATTACAATTGTGAAATTAAAAATCATCATCAAAGCATACAACACATAAAACTCAACAATCTAATATTGGTTTAACCTATAAAAATCCTTTAAATACTTGAAAAAATAATATTGTTCTCAACAAACCATTATGAATTTTTTTTCAAATATCAACTTCCTTTTCTATCTCTATTTTCAGAAAATCAGGATTGAAATCAATTTGGAAAATCTAATATATATTTTCTTTTAAAAAATTAATAAATATTGTAATGGTTTGATGAATTTATCCAATTGAAATTTTTTCATCAAAATCAATGCCTTCAACATCTATGTATCCATTTCAAAATAGCCTTGAAATTTTTATCATATCACCCTTTTCATTTAACTTGTTTTGAAAATCCTAATTTTTACTGTTTACACATTGATATTCATGTTTCTGTAGTGGTTCCCATGAATCATTTCACTCAATCATATCAAACTCATTATTCATGAAATTAATCTAATATTGATGATAAAAATATTTTTCAATATACTATGTATCAATCTTAATAACAATTTTATATGTGAAACTATCTCCAATGATATTTTTGTTTTATCCATTTTATATTATCTCTAATGAAATTTTCGACATCCAATTGCTTCCACATACATGGAGGAGATAATCCCAATTATACCTTATCAATATAAATTATTGAATCAATATCCCCATTATGTATAGATTTTATTATACCTCATATTATAGGAAAATTGTCATGTAATTCAATGTAATTATTTTCAACTATACTTTACCTTATATCTTCGGACTATAATGAAAATTTTAAAAAAATATCATATTCACATCTACTGAGTAATAAATCTTTGTAGTTTCATTTTTATTACTCTGGTATCCTTTACCATTTGGAGGATATCTGATATTGATTCAATAAACTCCCCTTTTATTGGGTATCCCATGATTTTATCCATTGAATTTTATAATGAAAGGACAATAAAAACCCTCATGTATTTCAAAAATGGGATCAATTGATAAAAAATCTTGTATGATTTCATTATTTAATTCAACCATTAAAATTATAGAATCTAAACGTGAACTGCATATCATGACCCCATCCAACCAAATTTAGCACAATTAAGGGAGAGATTTAAGGACCCCTGAGTCATGACACTAGTTGGCCCTGGGTTGGAGACTAGTATCGAGGGTATACACATCTAACAGTTTGGAGGCGTTATGTTCTAAAATAAAATATTATAATGAGATAGAATTAATCAAAATTAATAAACATAGTCAAATAATATAAAAGGAAACCAAAACCATCTAATAATTAATGTATAAATAAAACAGATATGATTAAAAGTATCCAATGTAAATACCAAAAAGTAATGCATGAGCAGTGACACATCATCTTCCAAATTTTATAGGCTATTGATAACCATCATGGTCCACATAATCATATTTGGAAATAAAAAGTAGTTTTATATATGTAGAGTTACCATAGATATATATTCTGAAGGAAAAGGAAAGTCTCTCAAGCATATTTAAAAGAAAAATACAAATACACTTGTGAGAAAATAGCAAAACCCAACATCACATATATTGGTAAATTATCAAAGATCATCCTCAGTATTTCAAAATCACTGATTTATAGATCCATTGTATAATAACATATTATAAATCATATTGATATAGGGTACCCAACACATCTATAAAATTAGTTTTCCCAAGGAACACACTAACGTTATATGTCCCAGAACACAAATATATTTCAAATGACATATTCCACCACCCAATAGCTAGTCCACATCACATCATGCTCACAAACATCGTGGAAACATCCCCTTAGCACAATCACAGATCATGTCACCAGAAGACACCTTGTCCATCACATCATCCATAAAATAGAGTAGTGTTGTATCATTAATATGAAGGATCTAGACCTCATGCACAACACATACCATTCAATACATCCACTATAATGTTCCAAAAAACATGGTCTAATCACATCTTACCTAAAAACCCCATGGGCCACTACCCCACATCATGATCATATCACATATTTTGCAAACAAACTTAGGCTATCATGTAATTGACTAATAGAACAATATACATTGTGGATTTTGATTATAGAATCACCTAGAATGGGGAGAATGAAACAGTGGGAAATAATCCATCTAATAGAATTACTAATATATTGAGAAAAAAACTTCCTTTTGAATACACAGGTGTCTTCACATAGTTCATGAAATGGGGGGCTTAATAAATCACACAGAATATAGAGGTATATATATATACACAATCCATACACTTGATCATCCTATTGGTTAATAATAAAATACAAATTAACCAAAAACACTACCACTTTCATAGCCACAACTGAATGTATAACACAAAAATGGATAGAAGACACACTTTTCCTTTCCATCCTATCCCATTATCCATTCCATTCAATTTATTATTATCATTGGACCCCAATTAACAACATATCCCATCATTTATTTATTTATTAATCATATAAATCATATTAAACAAACTTGACCAATCCATTTAATCCATTGTGAACCAGTTATTATATCACTACTTGGGAATCATGCACTACATTGGAATACACAAATGAAGCCAATCAAACCCATAAAACATCCACATCTCTACCCTATAAGAAAAATCCAATCAAAATATCACCTCACCCATGTAAATAATGGTAAACAAACCATCACCTCACCTTCCAAAAACATGTCCAAAAAAGACATTATCTCCCCCCTAACTAGAAAAAACATACAAACCATCGCATCACAACTCAAAAATAACAACCAAACTAAAATTCACCTTGATGTCCCATAAAAAATACAACAAAAAATCACATCATTAAATTCCTCATCGCAACAAAATAACACTACCCTTAGAACACACATCACTAACACATGGAAAAACCACACATCACAACACATTACAACACATCTCAAACTATTTTCTATTGATTTATTATAGTGATTTTATCAAATTAAGATTCTTTATAGTATATGTTTTCCAACACAAGATACTAATCCATGGGAAAAAATCATAAGGAAAATATATGTGGTAATCCATTTTTCATTTTTTGGTGATATCACAAAAACATGAATCAAGGTTTTTATATCACAACAACTATAGTGATAGAAAAGGATACAAATAGAGATTTTTTGAGTGGGAATCAAGCATATGAATACAAACTATCATAAATAATATCAAAACATCCAAATCATGAGAATAATTTCCCTTCCCATATATTCAATTTATATATTAGTTTATTTCAATTAAGCCAGATACATCGATCATCCCAAAAAATAACAAAAGAAAACCACTCCCACAAGATACACAAGTATTATAAATGAGGGAATTCATACATAGAAGAAAACTATTTAAATGATTCAATGCAAAAATATTAGGTATATAAATAATATGGTGTCCCTGATGGAAGAATATAAAACCAATGACTGTATAATTATATGCCTATTTTTTAAGGGCTTCATGACCATCTATATCGAGATTAGGAAAGCTAGAAGGAATTAAGGAAAGTGTGATGATAATTAGAGTAAATATATATTAAATGATAGATATATTATATCACAAAATATATAAATAACCAATTAATGATGTTATCATTAATCACCAAGGGTGGTACTCATTTAAAGCCTCGATGATCATTGAAATTAAAAAATATAATTATCCGTGGAAAATGGCCTTTAGTGTCAATTGATTTATGTCGCTGATAGGAATGCATGGTTATATTTAAGATACTAATGGGATAATCCACATTGTAAATTCCACATATCCAATAGTCCTAGATAGAAAATTTCTCCCTGTAATGTTTTCCCATTGCAGAATTATCTATAGAGTCGATACATCAATGTAGCTAACTCATGTAGAAAAACTCTTATGTAGCTGGTTCATATAGCTGATATACCATGTAGATAATTCATGTTGATGATACAATCATGGAGAAGATCTATTTATATAGATGATACATCCATAGATCTAATTCAACTGGAAGATTGAGGAACACAGTCAATTCATCCACCTAGCTAATTCAACTGGTTGGGAGAATAAACATTTGACTATACATACAGACTACACAACCAACCAACCAAACTAATGAATAAAAACCAGAATTTTCGAAAAGACCACATGTACAGAATACCTATATCATGATAAACCATCTGACCATACCAATAAACTACACAACCATCATACATACCACATGAAGATACACTTGAACGCGTCAACCAACTACCAAAAAAAGTTACCATTAGAAGGAAACATATAATAACCATAAGAAAAGAATCTTGACGTCCTCTTAACTGCACCAAGACATAGAAAAAACAAATTAAATGGTTTTAAAAATCCATTACATTACATCATATACCCCTAAACAATTTATAACACTTCAAAATCCAATAGACTATAACAATAGTGAAGGAATATTAAAAAAACAATATCATGAGATAACCATCAAGGATCTCTATTCAACTAAAACACCACCCCTATCAAAACATTCCTACCATAAGAATCCCCTCTTCCTCATTGACACTTATACAACCCTTATAACACAAGCATGACCCAAGCCAATAACTGTCGAAACCAACACACAACACTAAATCATCCACAAAAATCAATGATTTACATCCACTATGTCATGACACTATTTCCTCTGGGAGGAATAGACACACCCACACAAGATTAACCACTTTGTATTATAATACGTATTGATTAAGAATCGGGTCCAACCCTTTAAATATATAGAAACATTTCCACCCTTCTCACAATAAAATAAGAAAACATCTTAAAAAAATAACCAAATATGACATCATCCATAAAAATGAAAATAAATAGATCAATAACACAATAAATACCTATATTGGCCATCCATCTACATATCTTTCCCCTATGTACTTTGTTCCAGAACGCCATTCCTACCCAACACATGAAGAAAGGGGTGGTTTATCCATGTAGAACTTTATTGTAATTTTCATGGATATATATCAGCCTCTCCATGCATTCTGTATCATCCTTGATATCAAGATGTCCCCATTAAATAATGTGGGATTCATCATAAAGTTACATACAATGTTGGGATACATGAAAAACATCATTGACCTTATAAAACTATGTTGGAAATACCAACTGATATGATAACTCTAAAACTCATATCAACACCTCAAAGGGCCAAAAATACCCAATTGAAAGCTTACACCACGAGGAAATCCTCTACTTCCCATGTTGAGGTAAAACCATTAAGAACACATGCTATCTATCATGACTCGCCTTCACCAAAAGGAGGGATGGGTTAGTAGATTTCTAGGCCCTTCCTTATTTAAGTTGAAGGAGAGATAATGACCACTGTAACCCGCCTTCAATAGGTCCTAGAGTGGTGACTTGCACCAATGTATAGAATCACACACTAAATGGAAGGCATTACCATTTTTCTATTAATAGGATTGGGAGATAAGATAGTGAATCCCACAACAACACTAAAACTGAAAGAAAAGTAAAGCCAAAAGTAAACCATTCCCACATGCATGTTTAAAAGTAAATGATACATGTTACAAGAACTCCAAAGATAATTTACCAAAAGAGAGGAAAACGACAACAGAAACTGCCCCAAAGGTCCGCACTAGTATGGTCCCACACGATTCTCTAAGTCCTCCTGGAAACCTGAAAGCAGGTTTTTATATGTAGGGTGAGCATACAAGTATACTCAGTAGGAAAAAACCAAAGACTCTCATGCACAAGTGGGGGAGCGTACTAATGTCCCGTGAGAAAAATAGTAAACCAAATACCTAACAAGGTAAACTATCCACCCAAGCCTCACCAGGACACACTCCCCAAATAACGCAATTCAAGTAATGTATAGTAATAGAACATCGATGTTTGGGTACCCCGCACCACTTTCCCACTGGTTATTGAAGACATCCTACACATCGAACCAATCCCACCATTCTCACCGCAGTCTCACTGCCACACCCCGCCCGCACACACTTAGGCCATAACCACACGCAGTTCCACTGCCGAATCCCGCCCGCACACACCTGGGCCACATCTGCCACACATAACCACGCCTTTAAACACCTAGGACTGAACAACCACCACCATACCCGAAGACACCTGGGCTAGAAGATCCACTACCACGCCCGTAGACACCTGGGCCTCATCCTGAAGATACTTTGGAAACTACTTGCCGGAACACACCTTGGCCATAACCACCACAGTACCCCGCCCGAAGGTTCTTGGGCTAATAATGGACCGCAGGCCATCACAGCCTGCCCAAAGATACTTGGGCTATCTGGGAAAGGGAGAAAGAAATGAGCTAATAACCAGCCACTAATACTAGTGTTGGGAAAAACACCCTCCCCCATGAATTGGGGGTGTTCGGCACTAAGTTCTCAACTTGGTTGGGGCACGAATAAGAAACAAAAAACTACAAGTATATGTATAGGCAAAAAGCACTGACCCATAGTTTTTGTTTTTCTTCAGCCATCTTAAAGAACACAAACAGTGCCCCTGTCCACGTCACAACTCACACCAAACAAAACTCATTTGTCCTATCCTTGTTTTCATGTTCAGTAATGATGTTTAAATAAGTTTCTGCACCTACTTGGGCAACTAGCAAGAATAAGAACAAGACAAGGAATGGGTACAGTCAACATCAACTTAAACATCCACACCTGGTTCTCTCTTAAAGTCACAACCACAAAAGGAACCAAGGAAAACCCCAAGATACATTCCCATGTTCAATATCCAGGAGCCAAAAGGTTTCTCAACAACAGAGGATCCCACCCCAATTTGTTATATAACAAGGTAACCACCCAGTCTTAAAATTCACAACCACCGAAAGAATAACACAGGGGATCCCATACCCAATTTCACAACCACTGAGAGTATAAAAAAAGGTATCACATCCCCTCCCACATCTCCATACAACGGGACCGTGAAAGAAAAACAATCATACCACCACCACCAAGCAAAGAAGTCCCATGCCTGTATTTTCAGATTTATAAGAATAAACACACTCCATGATTTCAATTTTCTTACCTTAACCAGGGTTATCACAGAAGGGATTGATCCTGGTGCTTTCAATTTATTTAGCCGGATATATGTGATTAATCAAAATTCCTTTACACAGTAAGGGTTATCCACAACAAACACGATCCATTTAAACATCAACAGAGGTAAGGGTTTATTAGTGCACAAGGAAAACACCACCAATGGCCATGATTTTATGTAGGATTAAGCCCGCACAATTCAGAAAAAATAATCTTAAAACAAGGCACCATCATCAAACACAGCCCCCCCCCCCTCGTTATTTTAGTCTGTTCATTATCTTCCTTAAGGTTCAGGTTCATCCAATTCTACGGAATCAAAATCATTCCCACCCCGCATGATACACAAAAGTGAGAGACAAAGGAGAAATTACCAACTTGTTGATCAATGATGGACGTTGAGCCTGGGTTCGGAACTTCACGGATAGCGATGCAGCTCGCCTGAACAAAAATCTGTTCATCTGAACGAGGGGTACTACTAGTAGAGGGTGTTCGAGAAAAGAAGAAACCACAGCTAACCCTTAGTTCATATGGTTCGGGGACGATTGAGATAACAACATGAAACCGCGTAAGGAGAGGGGGTCCTGGGTTGACCACACGACCCCACACATTATAAAAGGGTTCTAAACCGACGCACACACTAGGTTAATTCATTAAATATTTAATTAGAACATTTATGGGCATTACTGAGATTTAAAACAAGCTTGAAGGGATCAAAATTGGGTTTAAAAACCAATTAACGCAAAAAGGAGGGTTACTGGAAAGACCCCATGGGGGTAGGCGAGAGCCACCAGTAGCTGAGAGCTACCGGTGGCTGACATCGACCGGTAGACGAGCTTTCGGTTGTTGACAGCGAGCGGTAGCCGAGCTACCGGTAAGCTGCAGCCACTGTTAGACCGAGCTACCGGTACGCTAGAGCCACCGGTAGACCGAGCTATTGGTAGACAGAGCTACTAGTAGATGCAGCTATCGGTAGACCGAGCTACCAGTAGACAGAGCTACCGGTAGCTACAGCTGCCGGTAGACCAAGCTACTGGTAGACAGAGCTACCGGTTGGCTGTGACTACAGGTAGAACGAGCTACCGGTAGGCCTGCTACTGGTAGGCCAAGGCTATTGGTAGGCCTACCGTTAGGCCAAACTTCACCGAGATTCCCAGACCAGAAAATCCAACACGAGATTTTCAAAAAGTAATGGACCACAAAAACCCGGGCCATTACATCAGATACCTCTTAAATGATTCTCTTCCTCGAGAATCAAAACAACCCAGCAGGAAAGATAGGGTCCGAACAAACACCTCGAAAGATACCTCTTAGGAGTGAACCTCATTGTTAACTAAGAACACTTTCCTGTCGAGAACCAAGAGACATAACATGTCAAACTGCCCAACCATGTGGGTTGGGGGGTCTCCTTCCCCATGTCAAGATACTATCCACTTTGGTCGGAACTGACTCGCCCGCACGGGTTTAATCGCATCCACCTTAATGTGTCTTGATTAGTAGTCGGGTCCTCCCCTCCCCATAGTTAGGGATTTTCACAGACATTCAGAGGCAAGAAAACCAGTATTTCATAGCCAACAAGGTAAAACGTTCTACCACAACAAGGGTAACAAACAGAACATCACAAACTCAAAAAAACTATGGGTACTGGGCACAAATATGTGCTTCCCTATCCCACGTACTCTCCTCAAACCCACCATGTATCCATAACACATGAACCAAGGAATTTTTTCGCCCACAAAGAACCTTCTCCTTGCGATCCTCGGTCATCACTGGTCTCTCCACAAAAGTCATGTCGTCTTCGATGTCCAGCTCTCCCCAGCTGAGGACGTGTGAATCATCGTGGCCATACCAACAGAGCTGGGACACATGGAAGACATCATGTATCCTCAGTAGTAGTGGTGGTAACTCTAGCTAATAATCCACTTTTCCAACCTGCCACAACATTTCAAAGGGGACGATGAACCTGGGAGAAAGCTTACTCCCCTTGACGAACCTCTGTTGTCCTCACTGAGGGGAGACCTTCAAGAACACGTGGTCTCCAACCTAAAACTCCAAGGGTATCCTCCTAGTATCAGCATACAACTTCTATCTATACTGGGCCTCTTTCATCCTTTCCAGTATGAGGTGAACCTTCTATTACATGCCCTGCACCACCTCTGGGCCAAGGATGCCCACCTCTCCGACTTCAGTCCAACACACAGGTGAGCGGAATGGCCTCCCCTAAAATGATTCAAATGAGGTCATACCAATGGTAGAGTGATATCTATTATTGTAGGAAAACTCTGCCAGAGGCAGGTATCGCACCCATGATCCTCTTGAGTCCATAACACACACCCGTAGAATATCCTCCAAGATCTGGATGGTGCGCTCTGTCTATCCATCTGTCTGGGGATGGAAAGTCGTGCTAAGATGCAGCTGGGTGCCAAAATCATGCTGCAATACTCTTCAGATTCGCGAGGTAAATCGTGCATCCCTATCCGAGACTATAGACATCAGAACTCCATTCAATCACACCACCTCATCCACATACCTTCGTAGCAAAGTATCCACTGCACTCGACTCCCTGATCGCCAGAAAGTGAGACGATTTCGTCAACCGGTCCACTACCACCTAGATGGCGTCGTATCCCCCTTAGACCTTGGGTAGTCTCGTGATGAAATCCATCAAGATGTCGTCCCACTTCCACTCGAGGACATCTAGAGACTGTAGTAGGCGGCCTAGAACTCAGTGTTCAGCCTTCACTTGCTGACACAATAAGCACTTGGCCACAAACATTGCCACTGCTTTCTTAACTCTGGCCCACCAAAAATGTTTCTTCAGTCCATGGAACATCTTGGAAACTCCTGGGTGTACCTCCAGGGTTGAGTTTTGGAACTCACTGAGAAACTTTCCGCACATCACTTTTGGAACAAACAACCTTCCCTGGGAAAGCATCCGGTTCTGACCATCATCTATCCATCCTTCCGGAGCATTTCCCTGATCAACTCAGTCACGCAACACTTCGCACTTTGGGTCTCCCCACTGAGACTCCCCCACTTGCTACAATAGAGAATACTATATTGTCATCTGAAACAGGAAGCCTCTACAGTTATCCATCCTTGCATCCAGGTGTGAGGCAGCCAACTCCTCCATTTCCTTCCAGGTGTCTGCGGACTCTCAGACCGCATCCTTCTGCGATCTCCTGCTCAAGGCATCAGCCACTACATTCCCCTTACATGAAGTGTAGGATATCTCGAAGTCATACTCCTGGAGGAACTCCATCCACCTTCACTACTGCAAGTTTAGGTCCCGCTAGGAGAAGATATACCTCATGATTTTGTGATCTGTGAAGACCACAAAGTGTTCTCCGATGTGGTGGTGCCGCCATAACTTCAGCACAAAAACGACCACTGCAAGCTCTAGTTCGTGGGTGGCATAATTACGCTCATGAGGGTGTATCTTTCTAGACCCATAAGAGATCACCCCTTGTCACTGTATCACCACACATCCTAGGCCTTGAACTGAATCATCACAGAACACATCGTACGCCACCCCTTCTTCTGGTAGCCTCAGAACTGGGCACTGACCAACTTCTACTTCAGAAAGATGAAGGCTGCCTCGCACTACTCACCCCACTTGCCCGAGGAAGTGCACTTCCCGTGTCCAGAATTTGCATTTTGACAACTTCCCATAGAGATGGTGCTGTCGGAGGACCTCCAAAACAGTTCTCAGGTGCTCTGCATGGTCCTCCTCTGATCTCGAATAGATTAGGATGTCGTTGATTAACACAACTATGAACCGATCCAGGTACTCTTGCAAGTTGGAGTTCATCAGCCCCATGAACACAGATGGGGCGTTCATAACACCAAAGGGAATGACTACAAACTCGAAGTGTTCATATCTTCACCTAAAGGTCGTCTTCTAGATGTCACTCTCCTTTACTCTCAGCTGGTGGTACCCAGACCGCAGGTCGATCATTAAGAACCACCCTGTCCCTTTCAGCTGGTCGAAAAGATCATCTATCTTCGGAAGAGGATATCGATTCTTGATCATCACTAGATTCAGCCCCCTGTAGTCTATGCACAACCTGAGACCACCATCTGACTTCTTTGCGAACAAGACTAGATCAACCCACGGTGACGCACTCGGTCGAACATAACCCATCTTCATCAGATCGTCAATCTGAATCTGCAACTCCCGTAGCTCTGAAGGTGCCATCTGGTAAGGAGCCATCGAAATCGGACAAGCGTCAGGCTGTAGGTCTATCCCAAACTCGATATCACGTCGAGGGGGTAGAGTAGTCACCTCCTCAGGGAAGACGTCCATAAACTCACGGATGATCTCTGGCACCTCCACCATCTCAGCATCTATTGACTCCACTGACAGCTCGACTGACAAGGGGAGGAGGGGTTCCTCTCGCATGCTGCCCTTCTGAATGCTCCGCTCACCGGTGAAGGTAACACATCGGCTGCCCAAGTCTGAGAACACAACCCTTCCTCAGAAGCAGTCAATGACGGCACACACAGAGAATAGCCAGTCAATGCATAGGATGACATCGTATGGCTGTATCTGTAGCAGAATAAGATCCCTAACTGAATGATGTGGCCATATCATCAGTCTGCATCCTCGACAAACAAATAACAAGTTGGTTGGACCTCTGACTGGTGTGTTCAGCACCTGGGGAACTAGAAGCCTCTCAGCATCTAGACCCAAGGCATGGGATAGATTGGGTTCAACAAAGGAGTGCGAAGCTCCGGTATCGAACAAGGCAAAATCAGGGGTACTGAACAAACTGATCATACCTCGAACAACCTCTGGACCTACTGGAACTACCGCCTCCATGACGTGTAGCTTTCCACACCCAACTCCTCTGCCCCTCGGCTGTCGGCCACCTCCATGACCACGCCCTAGTCGAGGTCCCTGAGGAGCGCCCTGAGGTCAGCCTCCTCCTCATATGTCTGCCATCGGAGGAGCGGGAGCTCGCTATCTCTGTTGGTGCTGCTGGAAAGGCCTGGCTAGAAGCTACTGCTGAGGTGGGTGCTGCGGCTGTCCGCCACCACCGTACTGTACCTGGTCCGGGAACTGACTATGGAGATGTCCATGGATCCCAAAGATGAAGCACCACGATCCCAGGCCCGAAGGAAAAGGGCAAGGACCAGGGGATCGAAACTGAAACTGTTGCAGCCTGCTCCCTACTGGTCAGAACCTGGAGGGTCCTGACGCTGGAGGCCTGGTACTGATGGCCTTCCCCTTCGATGGTCACAGCTGGATCCCCTCTCATGACACACCTCCTAGAGCATGCATCCTCTCCCCCACTTCTTCCTTCTTCATGACCTCCAAGTACGTCGGGAGGGTAAAGGGGGAAACAATATACTAGAGGGAGGGTTGGAGCACCTCCTCCAAATGTCTTGCCCGAGACTCCTTGTCAGGAAAGAGGTCTGGAGAGAAACGTAGGAGGTCCTTGAACTTGATCCCCAGCTCCCTCACTGACATACTCCCCTGCTGGAGGGAGAGTATCCCTGGTCACTTTTCCACCTTCATCGTCAAAGAGAGGAATTCCACCCGGAACTCCCTCTCGAAGTCACCCCATGCCACCTCAGCCTCTCTCTTCTCCCCCAGGTAAAGATTCCACCACTAACGTGCCGCTCCCTACATCTGGCTGACGCCTAGAGGAACCCAGTACTCGGTCGGAGCCCGTATCAAGCTGAAGGCTATCACGAGCTCCTCTAGCCATCCCTCCGTCTTCACATCATAGGTGTTTCCCTCATACTTCTCGAGGGTCTGTCGCTGGAAGGCCCGAAGTGTCTTCTACCACTGGTCATCCTCCTCCTCCTGATCAGCTCTTTGCCAATCATCCATGGTAGTCTTCGGGGCCTCGATTTCCCGCACCAAATGTGGTCTCCTTCTAGGTGCCATAACTGCAAGGTAAACAAGGAATTCCTAAGCCCAAGTAGTGTGTAATCTTGTTCTTAAAACTTATTAATCTTTTTATCTTTTCTTAATTCACAGGACACCCCATAAACATGAGAACACAAGTCATTATGATGCATGTACCTTTCCTAGGGTATCTACCCTGCAATCAGTGTGGCCTCACTTGGTCGTTCATTATGTCCAGAGTCCTTGCATCGGATCACAGGGGGCCCGAAAATCCTGTGTCCTAGCCGGACTTCCCTGGCCTAATTCACGCACCAAGGTCACCCAACACAGTTTCCCTACCATCCCATGAAATCCTCATTGTGCCGAACTCCAGACTTCATCCAATCTCTCAACCATCCGCTCTAATACCATTCTGTCACGACCAGCTTTCACCAAAAAGAGGGAAGGGTTGGTAAATTGTCAGGCCCTTCCTTCATTAAGTTGAAGGAGAGATAATGAACCCTGAAACCTACCTTCAATAGGTCCCGGAGTGGCGACTAGAACCAAGGGTATAAAATCACACACTAAATGGAATTCATTACCCTTTTTCTTTTAATAGGATCAGTAGATAAGATAGTGAATCCCACAACAACACCAAAAATGAAAGAAAAGTAATGCCAAAAGTAAACCTTTACCACATGCATGTTCAAACGTAAATGATACATGTTACAAGAACTCCAAAGATAAATTACCAAAAGAGAGAAAAAAGACAACAACAACTGCCCCAAAGGTCCGCGCTAGTATGGTCCTGCACGATCCCCGAAGTCCTCCTGGAAACCTGAAAGCTGTTTTATATACGTAGGGTGAGCATACAAGTATAATCATTAGGAAAAAACCAAATAATATCGTGCACAAGTGGGGGAACATACTAAAGTCCCGTGAGAAAAAGAGTAAACCAAACACCTAACAAGTTAAACTATCCACCCAAGCCTTACCAAGGCACACTCCCCAAACAACGCAAGTTATGTAATGTATAGTAATAGCACATCGATGTTTGGGTACCCCGCGCCACTTTCCCACTAGGTATTGAAGACATCCTATGCATCGAACCAATCCCGCCATTCTCACCGCAGTCCCAATGACACACCCCGCCCGCACACACCTGGGCCATAACTGCACGCAGTTCCACTGCCGATTCATGCCCGCACACACCTGGGCCACATCTGTCACACGTAACCACGCCTGCAAACACCTAGGCCAGAACAACCACCACCATGCCCGAAGACACCTAGGCTAGAAGATCCACAACCACGCCCGTAGACACATGGTCCTCATCCCGAAGATAATTGGGAAACTACCTGCCCGAACACACCTGGGCCATAACCACCACACCACCCCGCCCGGAGGTTCTTGGGCTAATAATGGACCTCAAGACATCACAGCCTGCCCGAAGATTCTTGGGCTATCTCAGAAAGGGAGAAGAAAAGGAGCTAATAACCAGCTACTAATACTAGTGTTAGGGAAAACACCATCCCCCTTGAATTGGGGGTGTTCGACACTAATTTCTCAAATTGGGTGGGGCATGAATAAAAACACAAAACTACAGGTATATGTAAAGGTAACAAGCACTCACCCAAAGTTTAGGTTTTTCTTCATCCATCTTAAAGAACACAAACAGTACCCCCTGTCCACGTTACAACTCACACCAAACAAAACCCATTTGTCCCATCATTTTTTTCATGTTCAGTAATGATGTTTAAATATGTTTATGCACCTACTTGGGGAACTAGAATGCATAAGTACAAGACAAGGAAAGGGTACAATCAACATCAACTTAAACATCCACACCCGGTTCTCTCGTAAAGTCACAACCACAAAACGAACCAAGGAAAACCCCAAGATACAGTCCCATGTTCAATATCCCGGAGCCAAAAGGTTTCTCAACAACAGAGGATCCCACCCTAATTCGTGATATAACAAGGTAACCACCCAGTCTTAAAATTCACAACCACCGAAAGCATAATACAGGGGATCCCATCCTCAATTTCACAACCACCGAGATTAAAAAAACAGAATATCCCATCCCCTCCCACATCTCCCAACAACCGGACCGTCAAAGAAGAACAATCAAACCACCACCATCAAGAAAATCAGGCCCATGACGATATTTTCATATTTATAAGATTTAACACACTCCATGATTTCAATTTCCATTCCTTAACCGGGGTTATCACATAATGGATTGATCCTGGTGCTTTCAATTTATTTAGTCGGATATATGTGATTAATCAAAATTCATTTACACAGTAAGGGTTATCCACCAGAAACACGATCCATTTAAACATCACCAGAGGTAAGGTTTCATTAGTGCACAGAGAAAAGACCACCAACGGCCATGATTTTAAGTAGGAGTAAGCCTGCAGAATTCGGAAAATAATATCATAAAACAAGGCAGCAGCATCAAGCACAGCACCCCCCCCCCGTTATTTGATTCTGTTCATTATCTTCATTAAGGTTTGGGTTCATCCAATTCTAAGGTATAAAAAGCATTTCCACCCCACATGATACACAAAAGTGAGAGACAAAGGAGAAATTCCCTACTTGTTGATCAACGATTGACGCTGAGCCTGGGCGCGGAACTTCACGGATAGCGATGCAGCTCGCCTGAACGAAAATTTTTTCATCTGAACGAGGGGTACTACTAGAAGAGTGTGATCGAGAAAAGAAGAAACCACAGATAACCCTTAGTTTTTAAGGGCTGAGGATGGTTGAGATAAGAACATGAAACCGCGTAAGGAGCGGGGGTCGTGGGTTGACCACGCGGCCCAACACGTTGTTAAAGGTTTCTAAACCAACGCACACACCAGGTTAATTTATTAAATATTTAATTAAAACATTTATGGGCATTAACAGGATTTCAAACAAGCTTGAAGAGGTAAAATAGGGTTTGGAACCCAATTCACGCACAAAGGAGCGCTACCGGAAAGACCCCGTGGGGGTAGGCAAGAGCCACTGGTAGCTGAGAGATGCAGGTGGCTGACCGGCACCGGTAGACCAAGCTACAGGTAAGCTGCAGCTACCGGTAGACCGAGCTACCGGTAGACAGAGCTACCAGAAGGCTGCGGCTACCGGTAGATCGAGCTACCGGTAGGCCTGCTACCGGTAGGCCCAGGCTACTGGTAGGCCTACTGTTAGGCAAAAATTCACCGAGATTCCCAGACCAGAAAACCCAACACGAGATTTTCACAAAGTAATGGACCCCAATAACCCAGGTCATTACACAATCAAACATAAAACTCCAATGACCTACTCTTGAGATCAGTATATGAATTCTACCAGTCATGTTCTACTTTCATCCTCTCAGGAATAAATTTATCCTTTTCAATTATGATATAAACTATATCGAGACCAATAACTAATGCGCCGAGCATCCATCTAGCACAACAGATAATGAAAGTGATTCATGTAATCATTATCAAATGTATCCAAGTAAATAGAACTATTATAGCTCTTATTATATGAAAACTCACCAAATGGTATGCTCTATTCACACGATCAACTAATGTCTAAGACACAAACACAAAATATATCCTCCAATGTCAAGATAGTATGTTTCATCTGGAAATCCATATAAAGGATGAATTATATGATGAGGAATAACTAATGGTGAAAATAATGTTGTCATCCTTTCCAGACTCATATGGTAAAATGTTCTTCCTGATCTGATATAATTGTAACTCCCCCTGTTTTTATGAATTATTAATTTTGAAGAAATTAAATTTTCTTGATAGCCTCTATTAAATGAAATACCATGTTATGATTATAGAATATGTACCAACATGTTAATATTATGTTACACACAACACCAATTTAAGCTTTTTCTACACATGACATGAGTTTATGTTGTTTTAAATGCAACAACAGGTTTTTAAAATACCATGATATATTATTAATATAGTTATTTAAAATTGAAAATTATAACCTAGGCATGAAAATTTTCAATATCAGTTTTAATAATATTTTTTTTGACTATTTAGTATAATGTTTTATATAAAGACAAAATATTTATCAAAAGTACATTATTTTCTTTAAAACATTTATATGTTTTGGAAATATTTTTTCTCGTAAATATTTTTTGTTCTTCAATCTGTGAATACTAATAATTCGTTTTGACACTTTTAGATATTTTATTTGATAATATAATATTAATTTGTGAAATTTTAATAAAAAAATGAGCATTGGGTGAGTTTTTATTAATTTTATAAAAAGAATAAAAAATTTCATGAATAGTAAAAATTACTAAATTGTAATTGACAAAACACATTCTATTTAATTTTTTTGAACAATGTTAAATTATAATTTAAATAGATTTTATATTAAAATTAGACCATTTATATATCCATTAAAAAAATTTAAGTAAATTTATGAAATTTTATTTTTAATATTGACAAGAAACAATTTCAACATTTGAACATTTTCTCTTTATATATCAGCTCTCTCATCGCATCTGTGAGAATATTTTTAAAATATTATTTTTCAAAATCAATTAATTTAATATATAAAAGTGGATTAAATTTTTGGAATCATATTTAATTATATTAACTAATCAATTCAAATAATTTTTTTACCGAAATTAATAGTATGAAAAGATAAAATGATTTACCGTCATTATGGTCAAAATAAATTTAGCGGGATTAAATTATGAAGATAAGTTTTAAAATTGACCTACCAACATTTCCTATATCAATTTTTAGGAACTATTACTTCCATATAACTTATAAGTTTGATAATGGCCCATTGTGAATGTTTTTTTCAATATAATAACATTTGTATGACTAAATCATTCCAGAAATTATAATTGGGCCACTCACTGTGCCTATAAAATGCCACCCCTATCCTCTATACTTCAATCCATTCCACCCTTTTACATCAAATAAAATCATGAAAAAACATTTCATTAAACCCCTAAAATCATCCAAGAATTCATATATGGATGTAAAGAGAACCTATAGTGTCATTTATTAATAACTTATGGAGGATACCCAATGAATAGGTAACACTAATTAATCAACATTTCTGTCTGATTTCTTCCTCCACCTCCATAAATTTTTATTGTAACATGGTGAAATAATAACCATATTATATTACCTATACTAATATGTTTTTATGTCATTGTAATGACCTAAAACCATCTCATATTTCATCAAATGGTTTATAAAATCATCAATCATGTGTACTATGGACTACATCCCAACAATCCAAAGTCATTTTTTTACATTTCCACCTATAAAGAAATAAAATATTTTTAGATTTATTATTTACATAAATTATTTATTATATTATTATTATTTTAATATAATTATGTCACATATACCTTCATAATTACCATTTTTGGGAATATGATAAAGCATCATGTGTGTATAGAGGACTACCGCCTCATGAAGATATGTGATTCATTAACACTTTTAATGTATTATATTAAAGATTATGTGAATCAAAATAATTGATATTATTTATATTAAAATCATTATATAATGATAATATATCAATTAAAATTATTTTTTAAAATCCAATGACTGTGTGGAATCAGAGTTCATGTGTACGTATAACCTACCATCTTCATAAACGCTGCATGTTGTTTTCTATAACAAAGTTATATAGATTATTATAAATAAATAAATAGTGAATAATATGATATTAATATCATGATTTAAATTCTATATATTATGAAATCTTGATATAATTAAGAGGTAAAAAATATTAAGTCAAAACATAAATGAAAAAAAGAAATTATTTCATGACACATGACTTTACATGGAATTGTTAATAACTATTTAATTAATGGTCATAAGAAAATTGTATATTATATGATATATATAAATATGGGGTTTCAATATAAATATATATAAATTTAAATAATATACCTATTATTATTATACAGTTGGTTTGGACATGTTTGACATAAGTCAATACTGAAGGTAAAGGATTTTTTCCTCAATATTTCTTCTTTCATACAAATATTATGTCATATATTCATATAAATTCACCTAGTGTATATAAATGAACTATAACATTTAATATCATTAATTTTTTATCTTTATCACATTTTATGTTATTCCTTCATGGGTATTACAATTCTAGTTTACCAAAGTGGTAATGATTTTTGGTTACAATCTCATTATTTTTCTAGATTATTTTTTATATTGTTTCTGATAATAAAATATTATGATCCATCTAAAAATAAACTCATTAATTTTATTCACATTTTTTTATTCCGGATAGATTCATGTAGTACATGTGATTTCCCTGACCCATTTCAATACACAGAAATCAAACTAGTTTTGCCACATGATCTCAAGTGTGCCTCCACATATGCCCTAGGATTCCAAATATTAGTGAGGGTTTATTGTGGAATATTGATAAGAATATACCATTATTATCAGAGTTAATATCACATACTAATATGATAAATCAATATTGTATGCATAATAAATAAATGAACAAATGAAAATTAATTATCCATTGTATAAATATACAAGTGGAAAACTTCCCTGGGAATTATATTCAAATTTGAAGATTATTGATAACTATACAAAAATGAAATATTGGGGGATTTAGTGAAGATGCATATAAAACATGTTATATATAATTAATTAAAAACTCATGTATTTCTCAAGTATCATCTCAATCATTGGCTCAATCCTCTTCCCCCATACTACATCCTAATAGGATAAACAAGTATCCATAGGAGGTCAATATCCCTTATCCCTTCCTACATCTAGCTATAGAACAGTGGCCCGAACTAGGTGTGAGATATTCTCAGTAGTCCACCATCAAATGTGTCAAATTATATATAGTCTATGGGTACATAATAGATAGTGTGCTGATAATAGTCACAGAGGTAAATGAAATGAAATAGATAAATAACCCACATATGTCTAAGTTACCATGCAATGAACCTAACTTGCTATCTACATCGGCCAAAGATGGATTATATCTAAATAAAAATTCCATAATTTCTTATTTTATAAGAATGTATGTGGGCCTAGATTATATTCCAATATCGCCCCATGAATCATCTATGGGAAATAATTTTTTAAGGACATAAATAATATGTATGCCCACGACTGAATCCAAGATTGTGCATTGTCATCAAAGACACATCATATAATTAATTAATCATCATAATAAAAAACACAAACCCTTTATTAGAGTTCCAAATTTCGAAACCATGCATCAACCTAGGAAAATAATAAATCCAACACCTTACAAGCCTATCATATGGAATCCTCAAAGTAATCTGAGCATCACTCAGTGTGTGGTATAAAGTCACCACCATTTGTGTCCATCCTTTTAAATCATAAAAATGAGTAAATGTATTACGTCATGTTTATATAATAAATTTTCCTCTGATCCCATTCATGGTAGACAACATAGGGATTCCAAGTTTCCCTTATGGAATGATAATGTACATCCCACTGAGTCTTTCCTTGGAGGTATAAAGTGGAAGTAAAAGTATTGCTTGAGCATATAAAATCAACCTACCATGTGATTTCATCCATGGATTTCATATGATAACCCTTGTTTCATACAAGGTGAATGAATAATTAGTTAAAGAACCCTTTAATTAAATAAACCCAATGAATCTATTCACGGTGTTATATATAAGACCCCACATCTCATTTAAGACATTGAAAAAAAAATCATTTTCAAAAAGACATATCACAGAATTTATGTTCAAATATTAATTAAATTGACCATCAAAATTATATGTTCAATTTACTCACGTCAAAAGGTTGTTCAAAATAAATCATAGGCTTATAAGACCTATCATAATGTGAATACTATGATTAATCAAATTTGGGAATTTTTATTTTAAAAAAATCTCATGACTAAGTGTAAAAGAATAATCTCCAAAGGAATATGTACATTGTCTTAAAATCCCACATTTATTTAATTCAGATTACATTTATAGTATATCATTTTACATCCCACAATCGACTGTCAAAATAACA
The DNA here is from genome assembly GCA_963277665.1 of Viscum album. NCBI lineage: Eukaryota > Viridiplantae > Streptophyta > Magnoliopsida > Santalales > Viscaceae > Viscum > Viscum album. The sequence goes on along the minus strand of OY728165.1, from coordinate 1,704,943,326 downwards.
CACCTCAAATAGAAAATAAAATCATATTCCAACCATGGTGGTTTTATCATTTTAAGAAACACTACCTAAGTGGTGGATAAATTTAGGTTCCCTAACCATTAATGAATTATATGTGGTTATTATAGGACACAAAGATCATGTTTACCCATTTACTATAAGAATCAATTCATTACACAAGTGATTCTTGGAATAACTGGTTTTATACATAATAGAATATATATAATCACCATGGGTTTTAGGTATAAGAACAAGAAATCATACCACAACGCGATAGTCAAATCCTCATCAGATGTTGGACTATAATCCATGATAGAACTGAATAAAATGATAAAAAATAAAAACAACCTGAATTTATAGAATTTGAGAATGCACCAAAATAACTACCCCAAGAGGATGAAAAATAATGAAATGGAGAACAGGAGTGGAGAGATTACTGGAATGAAAATAAAAATATTTTTGGAATCCTGATTAAAGACAATATGGTAACGATATAGTCAATACAATTTCTTTGAGGAAGGGAGAGCCCCAATGGCAGACATCATTTATGAATCAACAATAACAATGGGGTTTTATTCAAAGGTTGAATATACCTCAAAATCAAACTCATCAGGATAAATAATATGAGGCAGATATGAATGATATCAGAAAAGAAGATATACATGGAATATTTTGTTCATAGCGGAGTACCTTTGATGTATGTTCATCTTATAGGCTACTAGAAGAACCCAACTATAATATCAAAGGTTGAGATGTAAGAAAGATATAGCTTCCATTTTTTCTAAATATATCAATTACTCAATCATGGAGAAACAAAAAAGAAAACCTATCTCCCTACCTCGGAATATAGTTTTTGATGAGTATGATTTGTGTAAAACATCTAACTAGACTGAGCTATCAACATTCCCTTACTACTATGTTGAACCAGCTCTGATATATCCTAAACAAGATGAAGATATAGTATAAGTAACTATCATGCATCTAATGAGAAATATGCTTAACTAATTGGTCTAATGTATAGGTCCTCATAAGGATCTATCATGACTTTACCCTAAAATCTATTATTATAATCACACATAATGAGTAGAATGTGTTTCTCTAAATAACCCGAGAGATCAATAATGCATCCTCAGTGAATGTACTCTATAATATGTATTATATTATGATATCTTCCATCAGTAAATGGGTGATAGGTTGTACTAAGATGTAAATGTGTTCCTAGTACCTTAGTCACCCCTTCCAAAATTGATACATGAATCGAGAGTCTATGTCTGGTATGATATAATATTAAAGTCGATAATGGTTTATGATCTCATGAATGTATATCCTCATAAGACAATCCTTTTAAATTTAATTACATATTTTCATGAAATGAGAATACCTTTTCAAAATGTATATGATCAGAAAAAATATGTCACATCTATGAGGTGAACTATTAAATCCCATTAGGAAATCCATAGTGACAACATCCCACTACCACATAAAAATATGTAACAGATGAAAAAGCTCCACTGGTCCTAGGTGTTTAACCTCCACCAACTGAGAGGTGGAAAACTGAGTAACAAACCCACATATCTCGATTATCATATTTGAAAGTCAATAGTGGTGTCATGTGTAATGATACATCGTAGTAGTATTGGTATATAATGGCCATATAGTGGCATGTGATTATCTCATTCACAACCCTCGATCTTCTATAGGAACCCATACATGTATAAAAAATTTAACGGTATCATTCTCATCAATGGACCAATTAATTAGCATTTCATCACCTATAATGCTCTCCCATAGAAAAAATATCTCATTATCTAATAGCTACATTATATTTACTATCTTTATAATTGAATAAGTTTTTGAGACAAAAGAATTTTTTGGTCTATTCTATTCCTTTTTTTTAAATCAAAACACTTTTTTTAAATGATTACACATATTTTGTTTAAAAATTTTATTCTCAAATTAGTTTTCTTATCATAAGGATGTGATAAAACTCGTACCCACCTGTATTATAGAAATAAAACGTCCATATGACCATTAATATGGATCTAGGTATGATTCTCATCATACTCATCAGATTACATCTAAATATGATTTTTATCAGTATCAAAATGTATTCATTTCATCTCACTCATCATATAAAATCTCTGTCCGATTTTTATCAGACTCACTGACTTTCTTTTATTTATACTCACTATATTTAATTTTATTGTAGTCAATATTTCAAATGAATACAATCATACCGATTTACTATCTACTCTTATATTTTATTGGATACACCATTTTCATTTCATACTAACAATTTCAAATGAGTATATTCATACCGATTTACTATTCACTCCTATATTTTGTTGGATAGGCCATATTCTTTTTATACTGACTCTATTGCATACAAAAAAAATTCTTGTATCAAAAATAATAGTCTTCAATCAAAACTATGTCATATATTATTTTGTTTTTTTAAATGATTTCATTGTTTTAGTTACAATATTACATTTGATGTGAAACCTATACATGTACCTTCGAGATTTATGGAAGAAATATGACCGTTGGAGGAGAATATGACCATTGGATAAAATGACTATAAATACCTAGTAAATTGAATGTGTTGGGGGTTGCTTCTTTTAGAATGCACTAAAACTCTGCCAAAATTTCTATGTGGGAAATTCTCTAAATGGATATAGTTTTCAATGACTTATTCAACACACATTTCATCATCAATAGATATTTTTCTTCATATGATGCTGATTTTCATTGAATACAATCGATGGCTTCCGAAGATAAGAATAAATAAGGCACCTATCACTGTATTGATTGAGGGATTACAGAGATAGAAAGAATGTCTATGATCACCATATATAGGGCTTATCCAGGGGTGGGTAAGATATAATTTCTTCAAAGTAAAGATCAAGTGACCCTTATCCAATGTTCTTGGATACCTTTCACTCTTGGTTAAAATATTTTTATTCATTTACTTGTATCTTTAGATACTTCCATTTGTAACAAAAAATGAATTACACGAGATCATTTTTAATTTAATTCTATTTATATTTTATTTAAATAGATTATGATAAATTAATTTGATTCCGATCATTTGTTGATTATGGTCATTTACAATCTGTGTAACACGATTTTATACACTATATGATAGAATCTATTTATTTGAATTACTCTGATAATAATACCCATCATGGATATGATCCATTACCAAGCAGTATGTGACTATGATAAAATAGTGACATGTGGAATACTATAGTAATCATCATATTATTACTATAATTTGATAGATAGACCTATCCCAAAAAATTGATTTAATACAATAGTGGTTGTGAATACTATTAGTTTAATTCGATTAAATTTGTTTTAATACAAAATTTTCTAAATTAAATATTCACCCATCTTATATATTGATCATTGAGATACATATTATTATCCTATAATTTTCATTAGAGGATGATTTTGTAATACGGATATGTACATTTAGTATCATAACAAGATTTCATAGCTTCATATACTTTCTTTATTTTTAATCCTATAAGTTATTAAAAATTACTTTTTAAACTATTTGTTTGTAAATAAATATTACACTCGCTCATGGGGAGGAAAAGTTGTGTTTTATATTATGGCAGGAATAAATGTTAGTTCTATTGATATTTTAAATACAACAAGTCCATAAAATTTTTATGGTAAAGATTATCGATATTGGAGGGATCAAATGAAGAAATTTTTCATTAATACTAGAGTAGAAATTTTTTGGATTCTCACTATAGATTATAAAATATCATAGAAAAAAATTAGGATATTCACAAACCAAGAGAGGAAAGAATATCAATTTAATTACAAGGTACATAATACAATATTGTGTTCTATGATGAGAAATATATATAGTCAAATATAATCTTGTGAAGAATCTAATAGAATATCAAAGAAGATTGAAGTCACACATTTCGTTCTTTATAATGTAATTGAGACAATATGAGATATATTAAGAGTTGACTTACATGGATTTTTATTTCCTTATAGAGAAAACATATATGAAGTAAATCAAAGGATTATGATTATTGTAAACAGCCTATAATCAATTGGTGAAAAATGATTAGATGATGAGATACACGTTCACAAGATTATTGATATCATGCCTAATGAATGAGAATCTGAAAGAAAAAAGAATGATTAAAATATGAATTTTTCACATATTATCCTTGATGATTAATTGGGACTCCTTTATAGCATGAGAATATAATGAAAATAGATGCTGATAATGCTATGAAAAATACTGGAAATGGGAGTGTTGCTTTTAGAACCAATTCTACTCAAATGAAGGCCAAACACCCTGAAAGAATAATCAAATCAAAGGCTAAAAAAATTATTGTTTTATAATATTCATGTTATAGTGATAACTCAAATAATGAGTTAGTCAATATTGATTGAGTGATGGAGAATATTGCAGGAAAAAATTATTTCTAATATAGATACAAAGAGAAAGAAAAAAATTATAAGAAAGAATATGATGTGACTTGCTATGAATACAAGAATACTATACATATCAGTCATGATTATCATAATCATTAGAATAAATAGATAAGGGATAAACATTTTAAAAGAAATAAGGATAAGTAATACAAGTATGAAGAAAATAATGTTCTAAAAGACATTGATTTTAGAGTTCCATTGGTGGTGATTCATCCTAAAAAACTTCTGATATTGAATCTTCTAGAAAAAATAACATTGGACTTATAGCCATAGTTACAATTTAAAATCAAATCTTTATGACTACAGTTCGCAATGATAAATCCATAAATGTAATTCTTTAAATACCAGATATCATAATGAGAAATATTCTAAGATTTCATATGAATAGTATTCCATAGTATAGGGTACCTTACGTTTATTGGAATAAGTGTCTATATTTACTAAATTACCTTATAATGAAAAATACAAGATCAAAATGAAATTAGAGAAATAAAATACTAAGATTAGTGTTTTTAATAAAATAAGTATCAGATCATTCAAAATATATTCATAAGAAAACCCTTTATTTTGAAAATTATTATGTACGATGTAAGAAGGTTAATTTTGAGAAGGATAATTTATATAATGATGTTGATAATGTAATTTCTGAAAAAAGTCAGTTTTGAATGTAATCCTTCTTATAAGACTATTGACCATGAAGATAAGAATTTAGTCATTGGACTAAAATATGAAATTTTTTCCGAAAACAAACTCTGTCAAACATTACATATGGTTAAGAAAAAATTGACAAGATGTATGATTTTATTCAACCTCTAAGAAATATTTATGGAGTGAGTTACTCTCATCCAAAATCTGTTTTTAGTCAGAATGATATTTTTCCTAAAACTAACCCATTTGGAATTAAGTGTTAAAGTGGTGATCAGTAGGAGAAATTTTTTTCTTTTAATAAAATTCTATCATTAGGTTTTCATTAAACTAATTTTCAAAAACAAATGTGGATTTCAATGATTTTACTCTCTCACATTTATAGATCCAAGATTTATTAGATTTCAAAAGCCTATCTATTTTTTGTAGGAAAACAATGAAGGAAGTAACAATAATACATTGTACATGGATAGTGGATGTTCCTGATATATTACTAGTAACAAAAAGATATTTGGAAAGATTATAATGATTAATGGTGGAAAAGTAAATTTCAGAGATAATGATTAAGGATAGATTGTGGGTGTTTGTAATATTGTCTTCTTGTGAAACACTTGATTTCAATTATTTTATTTGTTAAATTTATTCATCACAATCAAATAAGCATGACTAATTTATGTGATTAAGGTTACCATTTGAATTTTTGGAATGATAAATTTTTAGTACCCAATTCCATGGATGAATACATTATCTCTATTCATAGGCATGAGAATTTCTACAAAATTAACAAGTAATACCTTAATATAATAGAATTACCATTCCTTAGTTCAAGGAAAGGTCAATCTTGGTAATGGTGTAGACGACTAGGACATTGAAACATTAAGAACTTATGTAAAATATCTAATAAAAGACTTGTTAAGGATCTACAAGATCTTAGGTTTGATTATTCAAAAGTATGTAACCCTTTTCAACTTGGAAGGTTACATAATTATAGATTAAAATCCATTAGTTATGTCTTAACATCAAATGGATTATGGTTAGTTCATATAAATCACTTTTTCCCACTCAAAATGAAAGTATTGGAGGAAAAAATTATGTATTTATTTTGTTTGATAATTACACTAGATTTACATGGATCAATTTTCTAGAAAAGAAATATTAATACTTTTCCTATTTTAAAAATATTATAGCCAAATTTAAAAATCAGAAAAACCTACCATTGAAATCTATCAATGGTGATCATGGTGGAGAATTTGAATATTCAGATTTTGAAACTTTTTGATTGAAGATAGGCATTACTTATAACTTCTCATCTCTATGGAATCCTCAACAAAATAGTGCTTTTGAATGAATAAATCATGTTCATCGAGAAATAAAAAGGACTATGTTGAGTGAATACTAAATTTATAATCATTTTTGGGTTGAATCTATATATACTGGTTGTTCTACTTTAAATCGAGTTTTAATCAGGCCATTTATTAATAAAGCACCTTATGTGTTATGGACTGACTGAAAGCCTAATGTTTCTTAATTCGATGTATTTTAATGTAATTTATTGACTCTAAATTAAGAAGGTGACTTACAGAAATTCATACCCAAATCTTATGAAGGATCTTTCTTAGGCTACTCTATTACCTCAAAGGCACATAGAATTTGAATAAAAATTATTGTATTGTTGAAGAAATAGTACATGATAAATCTGATCAAACTAACCCTTTTGTTTTTAAACAACCTAAACCTAAATATACATATGTGTTTTCAAAAAAATTAATCATTCTTTGATGGAATAATATTTTCATAAATAAAATAGTTAGGAAATTATTTCTGATGTATTTACCATAGAAGACTTTCTACCTTATGTTGAAGAAAATGTTTTCACAAAACCAAAATCAGTATCTTTTTATGAGTCACCCTAGTTATAATATCATTTTTTATTTTAATCAACCCATAAGGGATAGATGTTCATTAAGAAATGAATTATAACATCCCTACATTCATTCTTAATTTGAACAAAAAGTTAGGATGAGGCGTTAGGTGATGATGATTGGATAAAACCAATGCAAGATGAGATAAATTAATTCAAAAGGAATAATGTCTAGACCTTATTTTAAATAAAGAATGAGAAATCCGTAATTGGAGTAAAATGTGTATTTGAAAACATATGTTATGAAATGGAATCATAGTAAGAAATAAAAAAAGTCTAGTTTCTAAATTCTATAATCAATAATAAGGAATAAACTACACTGAAACTTATGCTCCAGTAGAAAGACATAAATCTATTTGAATTCTTCTCGTCATTCCAGCATTCATTGATTTCAAAAAATTTCATATGGATTAAAAGTGTTCTTTCCTTGATGGATATGAATATGAGGATGTTTTTTAGAACAACATCGAGTTTTAAAGATACGAAAAATCCAGAATAAGTTTACAAACATACCAATTATTTATATGTAATTAATCAATCACCTATAGCCAGGTATGATAGACATATATAATTTTTGTTACAAAAAATTATGTTAGGGGAACTAATGATCCAACCATTTTTTTAAAAAGAAAAACAAAAATATTTTAGATATTCAAATTTTTTTGATGACTTTATAATAGGCTCCACTCAACAATCCTTAACTGATTCTTTCTTAAATATTATTAAATATGAGATTTATATTAGTATGATGGGTGAGTTAAAATTTATTCTTGGTTTTTAAATTTATCAAAACTCACAAGGAACCTATATATATCAACATAATTATATAAATGATTCTATAAAAAATTATGGGTATGACAATACATAGAGTCTTTATACTCCAATTGGTACCACAAATAATCATGATCTTGATGAAACTAGGAATCCAGTGGATCAAACTATTTTTATATGAATGATATGAAGTTTAATATACATAAAAGATAGTCATCCATAATTAATGTTTTCAGTATTTTTATGTGAAATATACAAACAAAATCTGATAGAATCCCATTTAAAAGAAGTTATAATAATTTTTCCCAAAATAAAATTTACTATGGATTTGTTACGATTTTATTGTTTTGGAAATTATTTTATTTTAAAATGTTTTTCAGATGCCGATTTTTGAGGTTGTAGAATGTATAGAAAACTACATTTTAAACCCATCATTTCTAAAGAGATTCATTAGTTTCATGGAACAGTAAGAAACGACACTCAATAGCACTTTCTACTACTGAAGCAGAATATGTGGCAGCTGGATGTTGTTGTGCTCAAGTGTTGTGGATGAAACACACACTCACCATCTATGTCATGCTTTTTACTAAAACTCAAATACTATGTGACCACAGTAGTAATATTTCTCTTTGTAAAAACCATGAATATCACTCACATGAAAAACACATATATATCTGGAATAACATTCTTATATATGACACACTGAAATGAGATATCAATTTAAAATTTATTAGAATACAAGAACAACATGTAGATATTTTTACAAAACTATCACCTTTTAATAAAATTGTATACATTAAAAAGAAGCTATGAATTATCAATGAAAAGTATTCATTCATATATACTTCCTATTTAAATTATATCCTTATATAAATATACTTTTTATTTAATGGGGTGTACATATATTTATTTTTGGTTAAATTTTTATTAATATCACATTTTTTATCAATATCACAATTTCTATCAATCTCACATATTTTTTATCAATCTCACATTTGTATCAATATCAAATTTTTTAGCAATCTCACATCTTTATCAATCTCACATTTTCTATCAATCTCAAATTTTTTATCAATCTCACCTTTTTCTATCAATCTCACATTATTTTATCAATCTCAGCTTTTTTTATTAATGTCACATTTTTTTATCAATATCTATTTTTTCAATCTCACATTCTTATTAATATAAAATTTCTCTCAAACTTATTTTTAAAAATGGAGATAAAAATAAACTGAAAAAACATATTCTATCTTGATATAATAAAAAATAAAATTACTTACATATTTAACCTTATTTTTAATATATTCATATTTGATTGTATTTATTTTTAAATATTGTATCGAATTAATTCTGAATATGATTGTATTGTTTATTTTTTATTTTTTATATTGTTTATATAATAACATCAATATTTATATTTTTTTCAACTATTAGATCTAAATGATCTAATCTGGACTACAAAATTCCAATGGTCACTTCTCCACGCCTATAAATACAGAACCCCCTCCCAATACAACTCTAATGTTTACAGGGATCACAATGATGATCTTACCTCCTTTAACAAGTCAAGTCTGATCTTTTATGTATTCAAATATACTGATGTCTCTTATTGACAAAATCCTCATAAACCTTTGAAAAATAAATGGCACCAAAATAATTGGAAAAGAAGATGTTCCATCGATAAATGATGATTAAAAAATATTTATATGATAAGTATGATTCAAACATCATAATGATTTTTAAATTACAATATTGGGAAGTGGTATGTGTTGAGAGACCTAATTCTAAAATACAAATAATTTTAGGTGAGATGATATAATTATATAAAACCGTAGAATTTGATGAATAGAATTTTAAAATTTCCACTCAAATATATGATGGAAATTTCATTCTATTATCTAGTGAGGCAGAAAGTATTTTAAACCTTCCATCTAAGGGATATACTTTTTTCCACCCCACAAACTACCAATGAAATTGTGATCTTTTAACAATGAAAAGGTTGATCAATCAGTTTTTTGAATTCCATTAACAAAAAAGATAAGTAACTCGCTATTCAATATACATCATGGTGGTTTCCCTCTAGATGAAATTATTTCTAATACCCAAGTGATGTGATAGAAATACATTAATGTTGTCATATGTCATTAATCTTGATTACCTTTTCAATATGAGATATATCAATATTATGGGTTATATCTTCATTATCAATAAAAATCTAAAGTATGGAGCTATTGAGTCTCATTTTTTGATGATTCAAGATATTCAGAGTGACCTTATTGTTGAAAGATAAATGTTTTGAAGAATCCATATTGGATTAGAACACAGAAATCTCGTAACTGTATGGATTAGTGATGACTCACTATGAAATATTGAATTCATATTTGATTCTGATTCCACAATTTTTACTAAGATTGATAATGTTGAAACCCTAAAATAAACAGTGGGTGAAACTGAATTACCATCCACATCAAAAGAGAAGAAGAATTGCAAGTCAGATATTCTTCCAAAACCAAATAATAAATATATTTGTGGTGAATAAATGGTGGAAGTGTAGAGGAAACATCGTGATAATAAAAATGAATGAGATCCTATTTTTGTCTTAATCCGGGTGAGGCTCTCGATGGAAATAATTGTTTGTAAGAATTAGTCAAACCTCAAGAAAAGATAATGAAATTGAAAATAGAAAAAAAAATATTTGATATTGGAAGTCTATTGAAATCCATAGACAAAGATAGTTACAATATATATATTATGGATCCAGTCCTTGTCATGAAAATAATACCATCTAACCAAGATAAAGGGAAAGAGAAAGAGAAATATCATGATAAATTAGTGTCACAAGAAATAAAAGATTCTGAAATGAAGCTCATTGAAAAATACATAAATAAAGAACGAAAATTATCAAGGAAGTTAAAAATATAAAGGAATATAATTCTAGCTAGGAAGAAAACAAAAATTTAAATTAAAAAGGAACTAGTAGACCTCAAAAATATATGTCTGGTACAATTTCGATCCAAATATCTAAAGCAACCTCACATGTAATTCCTTCAATGTGAATTTAATCATCTATGAAAGCTGGTCAAAAAAATTCAATGAAATTGATCCAATTGTTAGATGGAATAAATATAGAAGAGTCTATGCAGAATGGAAATCAAAATATTGAGGATATATCAATAGTAAAAATCTATGATGATCTTACTGATTTCAAAGATGACACTGACTTCAATAGAACAATTGAAAAAAAAGGAGTTCAATACATTGAACAGTATCTGAATTTAATCGAAAAGATCATCCACTATTTTCTAAAGTTAGATGTGAAGATTGAAATTCATTCCAATAGTCACAATGAAATAACAGACTCAATGAATGTTTTATTGGATAGGTTATTGAAACCCGAATCATAATTCAATATATTTGATGAAAATTCTATGGAATATATAAATTAATGAAAAATATTTGTCAAGGGGTCTCATATAATTGATTAAAATTTCATGAGGCATAAGATTGAAATTGAAGATATATGGAGGCTGGTAAATGATCTCTCAGCTTCCTTCAATATGATAGCTACTCAATCCAATGAGAAAGTGAATTCTTTTCAAAAACCCAATACATCAAAATAAATACACTCTGAAGAGTTTTAAAATATCAAGATCAATATTTTGGATTTTAAAAATAAAATATTTTTGTTGTAAAACAGAGTTAAAATCATAGAGAAGGACTACAGAATCAGAAAATAGGAATTTCATTCACAATAAGAAAATATCGAAGCTCAAGACGAGATTAGTCGAATTCAAGAAGAAAGAATTCAAAATCATAAAAAATATGTTTCTAGAGAAGGCATAATGGTTTGGTAGTAAGAAATTATCCATATAAAAGATAATGTAATATATGAAATAATTCAAGAAATAAAACATTGACATTTTACATATCATAATGAAAGAAAAGGAGAAAGAGATCGAAAAATACATGGACACCAAATGACTTTTCTATGAACTCTTATTGTAACTGTTTGAAAAAATTTATGCATGATTTTGATATAAACATATTTCTTGTTGAATGTTTTCCTTATATGGGTGAATGTACTTTCAATCTTTTAGATGATCAAATCATTTGTTTGTATGTATTTTCTTTGGATCGTATAACCCTTTTCTGTTATTAGAAGATCTTCTATATTAATTTCTGTAAATCATAAAGGGGGACACTATTTTATTTAGGGGGAGATTAGATATAGGGGGTGAATGAAAGAAGATATATTGGGGTAGAATATGTTAAAAAGGGAAAACTCTCACTATGGGTAGCTTATTCTTATATAATATGATCGATATGGATTATATTATCCAAAGGGGGAGGTTAATTATATTGAAATCATATTCAGAAAAGTTATAAAACTCAATGGGAGATAAGTATAAGATGTATGAATACAAATTTGATTTACCTTTTCATTCCTTTATTTGTTTTAACTTATAGTTTCTACTTTCAAAATAGGGGGATATTGTTCAGACAAAATTATTCCTTGACTCTTCTATTCATTTTGGTTTTGTAAGACACAAACGCTTTTTAAAAATGATTAAAAATATTTTATTTAATATTTTTTTCTCTAATTATGTGTATTATCATAAGTATATGATAAAAATTGTACCCACCTATATTATAAAAATGAAATGTTTATATGACCATCAATATGAATCTAGATATGATTGTCAATTGACTAACCAGATTAAGACAGAATACGATTTTTATTGGTCTTAGAGTGTATGTATTTTATCACACTTATCAGATAATATCTGAGTCTAATTTTTATCTGACTCAATTAATAGGATTTAAGCATACCCAATTTATTGAATTTAATTGTACCCACTATTTCCAATGAATGAATTCATAACAGTTTACTGTTCACTCCAATATTTTATTAGATATACCATATTATTTTCATACTCACTAATTCAAATAAATACAATCATACCAATTTTATGTTCTCACTTTTATTTTATCATATTTTCCATATTCTTTTCATACTCACTCTTTCGCATCTAGAAAACAGTCTTTTAAAAAATACAATAGTCATCAATCTATACGATGTCGTATATTCTGTTTTTTTAAATGTCATCGTTTTAGTAAAATATGACTAGTGGAGTGACACATGTCAATGTCCCTCTATTCATTAAGGATGAAATCCAACATTTGGAAGAGAATATGACCGTTGGAGAAAACACCTATAAATACCAGGTAATTCGAACAAGGTGGGAACAACTGATTTCTAAATGTACTGCAAGTCCACCAAAATTTCTGTTCGTAAAATGCTTTGAATTATTAATGTTGTGAATGTCTTGTTCAACACACTTTCTATCTTAAATATTATTCCTTTGTGCAATTATGATTATAACAGAATATTATCGGGGGATTCTGGGGATAGGAATATATAATACACTAATCAAAATATTGATTGAGGGCTTGCGGAGATAACAAGAAAGACTCCAATCCTCGTATCGAGGTCTTACCCTGGTGTGCGTAAGATAGAATTTCTTGAAAGTAAAAATAATGGGACCCTTATCCTCAGTTTTTAGAAACCTATCACTTTGGATTAAAAGATTTATATTATTTTACTTGTATCGTTACTTATATTTGTTTGTAATAAAATGTAAATTACGCTTGTTCAATATCTATTATATTCTTTTTATAATGTATTTATTCAGATTACGATAAATTACTCTAATTTTGATTAATTGTTATTACGATCTCTTAAAATATATATAACACGATACGATATGCATTATAATAGAATCTCTTTATTTTCATTACACTGATAATCATATCCATTGTGAATATAATCCATTACCGTGCAATCCTTGACTACGATAAAATAGTGACATGTGTAATACTACTGTAATCATATGATTAAAATTATAATCAAATATAGGGTCCTTCATGGATAAATTGTTCTAATAAGATAGTAGTAGTGAATTATATTATTTTAATTATATCAAAAAATGTTATAGACTGAATGTTTTTAAATATAAAATTCACCCCCTCTTGTATACTAAGAATTTACGTACATATTATGATCCTGCATGAGTCACTGTTAATGATGCTAGTACATGATCTTCATGTAGGTCATTAAACTATAAATGCATCTCATAACACATGGGTAGAAGTTCAGCATTTTACTATCCTCTTGAACTACCAATTTCTTACTTATCAAACAAAGGGAATTGGAAACTGTATTCCCCTTTTTTTGTGCAATCAACCTAGAATTCCAACTAATTAATGTATTCAACCATCCATCATTGCATAAGAATCAATTCACATTGTGTAAAGTTATACTTGAAGCCTTGGTGGTCCAAATACACCACAACATGTTGTTCCACTAAATACTCCTCTGAGAGCACAAGGCATGAACAATAGTGGGAAACACAATATCTCACGTTAGGTAATTCCTCTATCGTTTCCTCAACTAATGATACCTGTATTCTATGACTTGCTCCTACAACATAAAAACCGATTGTTTCCGAATTTCCGATGAAAAAATATACCGTATAGCATATTCATAGCTGTAGTAGAATCAGTACTATTGCTTTTGTATATATCTCTTTATCCTCATGAAATACAGTCTCATAGGTTTATTCACTAATAAATTCACACCATTCTAATTCATTCCTATAAGAGGTATGTCTAGGAATTAGAAGTCCTCTATAATGTGTTTCTAATACCTTGATACCCCTAATAAAACCTAAATATCAAATATGTTCTTGGGCTGGTCCTAAAATAAATACAACTCTCACCTTATCATTGTCAGTTGAAAATACAATCTCTTAGATAATTTGGCATAGTAAATTATCATTATCAATCCAAAAGGTACACATAGTGAGAATGAAAATTAATTCTCTCTCTAAATTTAATCACTAGGATCTTAGGATGGTTTCCATGACCTTTTCGAGTGTGATAATATAACAAGTTATCCATCTAGAAGACCACCATAAATGAATTGAGATAAAGGTGTAAACCCTGATCCATCCTTACCCTAAAAACAACTAGCACATTAGTGAGACAGTACAATATAAAAACATACTCATACAATCTATATTTATAACAAAATCTTGTATGTGGTATTCATGATGACGTATCATGGACCTGATGGTAATGTGATATCAAATCATTCGAAGAGAATCCCCTTTCCATTGGGAGTTCTCCAAATAGATCTTATACATGAGTCAATAGATACCAGTTCATATCATTATGTTTCATTAACCAAAATTAGTCCACATAATTCATGAGGATAAAATCAACCATCTTGGTGAAAATGATCGATAAACCCCATGGTGAAGAGATGGTCCATATAAAACACTTAAAAAAATTCTGCTATGCTCCACTTGGTCTCTTTCAACTTCATATTATCCATTTATTAAGGATTAAGGGATACCAATTCATCACATAGAACTAGTTCAATAAAAAACTCCACCTATATCTTATGATTTAGTTATAAAATGTCAACTGGGATACCATCCCTCAAATGATATACCACTGGAGGGAAATATTCCTGATGTGTTTTCTAATCATACATATATAAATTGAAAATATTTCTTGTTATCCCTCCTGACCCATGATCATCGAGTCCAGCCCCACATGCTTGGAAATCCCATTTAACTGTGTGAATAACCATTCAACCCTTTAGAGATGTGAATTTCGTCCTTATACAATAGTAATTAACTTATGCATGATAGGAAACCACATCACCATAATGATGTAAAATGTTTTCATAATGAGGAAAAAGAGGTATAATATATAATAAAACCCACCTACCTCAAAGGGGAAACTCCCTACACTGGTGTACAATCTCTGATTGAATTACAACGAATTTTTGAGTGTCATCAGACCATCCAAAATCTGAAAATCATGTCGATGGATATCGTTAACATGCACAAATTTGAATGATTGATAAGATTCTATATTGAAAATAGAAGATACTAAAGTAGAGAATACTATAATAGTGCCTCTCACTATAAAAGGTAAATCCCTCTACTTTGTCGGTTTCAATAGCACTTCTTACACAATCCATGGTCTAAAACATTAATATATAGCTTGGATACATATATAATTCCCTCTATGATTGTGTTTTATGTCTATTTTCTAACTAACATGGTCACAACCCCCACATTAGCTTGATCGTTCAGCCACACACCAACTCCCTAACTAATGAGAGACTGCTAACTTCACTCCGGATCATTGAGTCTGTGAAATCCCTCTCTCACTAGGCATAGTGGGAATGATCTAAAAAATAATTAAAGTTGAATGATCTTCCAAATCCATCATCAATCGATTATTTCCCTAATACATCAGGATTTCGTATTCCCTATTCCACAACACTAATGTCTTCTCCCGTGGATACTTGAGTATGTAATATAACTACTAATATCACCATGTGGAAGATCCAATATAAGATTCCTTCAATTAGTCAACGTAGATCCATATCTGTTTTCTTATCCTTCATAGCTTGCACCCACATCCTCTAATAGTTGATGCTCCAATGTATGCACCAGATTCTCTATAAAAAATGTTGTAGTAAGCTAAAATAAATTCACATATGATCTGATTTAACTCCTAATACCATCATAAAATATCTTAGCATCACATAACTTATCCCCTAAAAATATAGGTGTGAAGTGGTGGAACTCCATTTGACAAGAATAATAGTATTGTCTAATAATGTTCCATACTCCATGTGCAAAAACTCACATTCTCCATTTATCCACAATTTCTTGGGATAGAAACAATAATATAAGGTCAACTTTAACTCCATCTAAGACACATACTAATGATGAGAAGTCCATGAAATAATGTCACACCATCTCATAGAGGAATCCTAAAGAATATATGTACTGATATTTACTCTCCACTCATGATGTTTCTCGAGATTCTTGAAAATAAATATCATAGCACCTAGCCATGACTTGACCGCCTATGGATTCTCATACCACGAAAATATTGGCAGATAATGATACTAAAAAACAAGTTAAAATTTTTCCATAATCATGTATGTTAGAGGCTCCTTAAAAAGTATTTATGAATTTTAATAAATCCTCACAAAACTAGTTATCATCGCCTATATCTGGTATAACTGGTGGTTTCTCAAGTTTCACTATTATAGGATCTACTAGTGACCTAGGGAACAACATCTCATGATCACAGTTTCAGGAACCCTCTTGGTGTATGAATCGATGATTTCATGGTGGAATTCCAATATAAATTATAGAAACTGAGATCAATAGGATTCCAAATATTAATTATACGCATATATATATATGAATACAATAGGTACAATGCATTTATAAAAAAAGTAACACACATATTCCAAATCCTAATGCTAGGATTGGGAAACATATAGTTCATAAGGACTATTAGAGATTGTACCTACATCTGATTAATATCTTCCAATTAGAGTAATGATCCCTAGTTTAAGTCATGGTACCAGTATATAAAATTTCAAATGTAATTTATCAAGGAATAGAAACTTTAAATTTCCATTAGAATCCCCATTTAATAGTGAACATTAAATTCCATTATTCCATTTCATTTTATTCCATACTCATATATATATATACCTCAATGTCTAATTAGGTGGCTTCCCACATCAAAATTTATAATTGTACATACACTTTATAAATATTGATTGGAATCCCTTTAATTTAAACCCATTGTTAATCAGTCCCTATATCAAATGTTATTACATTTTGACGGACATAGAAAAAAAGGTACCAAAACTTGATACAACAATTAACATAGTAATATAAACATAGAATGGAATATGAATGGAATATATATCATCATGTGCCTAAATTAATCCATGAGGTAGTAATTCCCTTTTATAACAGGATATATTAAAAATCTGTAATAATAAGGGAAATCAAAAGTCAAGTAATTTACCCAATGATGAATTCATATTAACTATAATAATAATAATCTAGAACAACATGTACCATCTCCATAAATTTGGTTTTTTTACTATAAATATGATAGCTTCCCCGTACATAAGCTCATGAAGAAATACTGATGCATCCTATTTATCATTTCTAATGTACCATTATAGTACGACAAATAAATGAATCCTCTTATATAAATTGTTTACTCCATGGACCCAATTCACTAAACTATAGTATAACCCAATTGACCACATGATATCAATCATACCTCCTCTTACTCTAGTGTCTATCATCTTACATCGAGGGTCCATTGTGGAATACTATGGATACTATAACCTCATGATTGGGGTATATCACAATGTTATTATAAGATCAATCAATATCCTAAGGGTAATAAATAACTGAATAGTGGAAAAATTACCATCCATCGTATATATATATCCATGTGAATAACATCCATCAATGTCATCTACAAAGAATATGATGAAGAAATACTCTATCGAAAGGATATACAGTTGGTTAGGGGAACATTAATATACAACAGGCTATACAAAAACTAATATAGACATATGGATAAGTCTAGTAACATCTAAATATTATGATCTTTTCTCTTCCCCCATATTCCATCCTATAATGGAACTCAGTCATCTGTAATAGGTTTCATTCATTTTTTCCTATGTACATCCATGTTTTCTATTCAGTTAATAAATGGATGCTAAAAATGGTGTGATATATACTTAGTATTCCACCACCAATAGTTTCTAATTCAATCTATTATATGAGTAAAAAATTAATAGTTCTCATATAATAGTAATTTCTATAAATGAAATTCATTATATAAATAATCTACCTTAGTCTGTTTTCTAAAGGAATTCATGTCCTATACTACCTACGTTATTCATAGATATAATTCCTATGAATAAACAATAAATACCCACTTAATGAATAAATATGTGTTGATACTTGGCTTGTATACCAAGCATCCCATGTGAATCCTATAGAGGAATGAAATGTATATGGTCATCAAAAATATGCAAGTCTCTCATCATGTATAATCTTGTATGTTTTCTTGGTAGACATGTCATATTATAAATTCATTTTTTAATAATAAACCTCATCCCTTCCTTGACGTTCCTTATTTAGAACCGAATTATTGCTCCCAAAATATCATAAATCCAACACCTTTTAATCATTTCCTAGGATGTCATCATACGAATGGTGGTAACTCTCAAGATGTATTATAATGTCACAACCCTCTAATTCTGTCCATGGAAGTCCCCTTAGGGAGTCCAAGTGCCACCCCGAGAGTATATAATAATATTCTCCATGTGGTCATTCTTGGATGTCCACATAGGGAGTGAAAATTCCACTAATGGTATAATAAAAACTACACTATCATTATCTCCTTTATGGTCCAAAATGGGAGTCCATGTATCACTCGGTGATGTTCAATCCGGCTTCCAATTATGTCTTTCCATAATGTTCATATGAGAACCCATGAGTCACCAAATTTCAATGATAAATTAGTTTAAAAATCATTTAATTTATTTAACCTAATGATTCCATTCATGGCATTCCATACTAGAACCAACATATTACTCTTATCAAGGAAATAGAAATGGTTATGGGCTAAATGACTGACAACACTATCTATGTTCAAATTTTACTTTAATTTTCCATAAAATTTATATAAATAATTTACTCACATTGGAAGGTGGCTCAAATCTGAGAAAAGTCGTAGAAGGACATGAATCACATGAATCCTACCATTTATCATAATTGGGAATTTAGATTTAATGATCATATCAATAAGACATATGAAATCATATTTCACTAAAGAATATAGAAATGGTCATCTATTTTATCTTCCATTTAATTCAATTAACATTAATAGAATATCATTTAACATCTGATATGTGATGGGAAAATGATGACCTAAAAATTTGAAACTAATCATAGGATACACTTAGTGGATTAATCCTTTTCAGGAATAAAACGCGAGGGGTGGTTAAATTCAGTTTCCTTACCCTTTAATGATTTATAATTGAGTCAGATGGTTCTAATAGGTCAATCATACCCATTTAGTTAATAGATCAATTCATTTAATATGAAAGATCAAAAAATAGGTCACACGACATATATATATATATATATAACAAATAAATTGTGTGAAAATAATTATAACACCTACCTAAACTAGTTATTCATCTCATTATTTGTTTTTTGTCTTTAATTTGGTCTATAATTAAAATAATAAAATAATAAACACCTTGAAAATATGAAATAAGATCTCATACCAAAATAACTATTTGTAGATAAAAAACCAAAAAAGTATTAATAGTAATAGATATCTTACTATTACGTAACAAAAATGTCCATGAATGGCTCAATTGGAGTCTGTATGGAGGATACGTGGCCAAGGAAATTTCTAGATAGATGGGAGAAATGCAACAGCTTGCCCCATGGTCTTGGGAAATTTTGGGATAAAAGAGAATTTTTTAGTGATGTTAGGTAAAAATTATATTTTTATCGAACATTAAAGGGTCCCAGGGTTGGCCTCATGGTTGGAAAAAAAAATTCAATTCATGTGCCCAACACTGCCCCAAGACAACTCCTCACACATGTTAGGAAAAACATTTAACTAAACATATGCAGCCGGTGAGAAACCCCTTTGTATTCAAGACTATGAGGATTCTCATTACCATGCAGCATGTGACCCATGGTTAAGGAAAATTGTGTTTCCCTCCTCTATTAACTAAAATACATCACCCATTTAATCAAATCATGTGTCATGGGTGGTATGGTTTCAACTTCCCATGAATCCTATAATTTTTGTAAAAAAATATGAGGCTCTATGGTTTATTAAATCCATAGACACCCATAATAACTTTTCTATGCTCATTAGGAACTCCAAAAAAATATAAAATTGAGTAATAAAACTATGATTATTAGAAAAATAATTGTTCCTCTCATCATTGAAAATCCAATTTTTACATTACTACCATTTTTTCACTTATTCATGCATCAAAAAAAATGTAAAAAGTTCTCATGAAAATATGACTATATTAATATCATTGATCAAAAAATAGTTTACTTATAAAACCATGTATCCTAAAAATGTATTAAAAATGTTTTATCATTTACTTATGATTTTAAAAATTCATTTTTCCATGTTTGACATTGTTAAAATAAAATTTTGAAATGAATTTTTGTGTTTTTTCAAAGAAAAACCAATTTGGATTTGACAGAAAATTGAGAGACATATTTGTTTTTATGTGTATGACATTAGTAAAATATCTTATTATCATTACCATTATTTTCATTAAATCATACATCATAATTTATCTTTTATATTTTCAATGAAAAATATTATCAAAATGTATTATGTTTTGAAAAGTTTTTTTAAAATGATAAGGGATAATTTCATTAGTAAATGTTACAAACGATTGATCAAAATTATTTTATATTTAAGATGAGATTTTTTGATCTAATTCATGATTTCTCTGGGATATGAAACAATGATAGATTTATTATTCTCCCTCAAAATGTTCTATCAGGAAAATATATTTATGAACCCCACTTCACCTTCATAAGTTTTCCATTAAATAAATATCATGAGACCTACTTCTCTTCATGTATTATTCTATGATGGAGTGGTGAAATGATTATGAAGCCTATATCATATATATATATATATTATGTAAGGATTAAATTTTTATGAATATAATTTCATTTTATTGATTTTGATATGATGAATTTTTTATGATCATATGGAACACATAAGTTTGGTTTTCTTTATCATATTGGTTGTACCAAAATCACCTTCCAATGAATTTGTTAGTGGTTTATATATCATGAGATACACTGTAGTGGAATGGATAGTGAAACCATTTCAGTAAGGGAATTTTTATGAAATTATTTTAGTGGTAATAATCCGTGAATACTATGATGGTTCAAGGAGTGAACCCATTCAACTATGATATACTTGGCAGTGAGCCTTGACTAATATGGAAACGATTTTATATTCTTGTTTGTATGCAATAAATATATGTCTTATAGTAATTTTATTACCTCATGGACCATTCTCATTAATTTAATTAGGATTCATTTAGTACTAAGTACCAATTATTATTCCATTATTAAGTATTACAGTCTTTGATATGTAGGTAATGGTTTTCAAATGTCATTATCATGATCTCATATCATTATGATCATGTTTTTCTTATATGTATCCCTTGTTTACCCTTATTTAAAATATTATATCTCACACTATTCTTTTTTCCGTCCCCTAGTAATGATGAAATTTATTACATATGATATTTCTAAGAAGGTTTCCAGTTATGAAGATAACTGTGTGATATAATACAGTTAAACTATGGACCAATTGATTGTGTTTACAATTTTTCAAAGACACTAAAATATTAAATTCCTCATGCATGTGTTTACGTAATATAATATATACTCATAAAAAATAATGTAATATCACTATATGATTAGATTTAGACTCAATAAATGGAATCAAAATATGGGTTTAGTTATCATGTAGAAATTTGGATTAGAAAAACTGAGTGTGAACTGTAATGTTATGTATAAGGATAAGATTATGGATGATTAAATGCATAGTTTTATGTTCTATAATTTTGTTAAACGATATAGGGGGTGTCTTTCCAGAAGTCACATCCAGATCTAGACACTACCACTGGATGTGGATCTAAATGAGAGGTACATGGGGGTAATATCTTTGAAAAGTGTGCATTGATATAAACTCGATCGTCACCTGGTGCAAGACAACATTCTTTTCTATACACATAGTTTAAACCTCCTATGGGATATTTTTTGTTAATTAATTATCTCAATAAAAACATTCATTAATTAATAAAATTGAAGATGACTATGAATAACTAAAGATAAAAAAATGTTTTCATATATTAATGAAGAAAGTTTCATGATTTAGACATTATACATTTGATTTTTCATTATTTTGTGGTTTTCAAACATGATTGTTATTTCATACACTGTGTTTTTTGGTTTTAGTTAGCAGATAGAATGCAAAGGAAAAATGCTAATACTGAGTGTGATTAAAAATGAAATGTTCATCCTCCTCATCATAAAAACGTTTGGGGAGATGGAATGGAAAATCTTTTTTCTTTTCTCACACAACATTATCAAGATATGAATCGTACTTGACATTCAAACGAACAAAGGAGGGAATGAAATTCTAATGATTCCTCAATGGGGAATCATCTTCATTATTTTATTAGTTCTAATGATGAACTAGTTTCTAAATAATGGATCATGACCTATGGAATGATATTTTTGATTCTATAGAGTTTAGAACATAAAAATTTCAATTTTGTTATCTACTATTTAGAAGGTGAATGGGATCAATAGTGGACTATTATCAGGGATATTGGTCACCAGGATGAAACTAACTCCATGGAATTCTATGATTTCTATAATATAATTTTCAATAATATATTTTCTCATGTTATTTATGTTGATATGGAGAATTAGTTTCTTGAGATAATGAAAAATAATGGTGAATTCATTGGTACCTATATAGAGAATTTTAGAAGACATTCCAATAGCACTTCTGGTATTGACATCCAAACTAAATGTAAGGTTGGTCATTCTTTTTTGGATTAAATTCAAGTCCCCAAAAGGTAGATATCTATAAAACATTTAATAGATATAATGATATTTTAGAGGTGTTCTATAATGATGAAAATGGGGGTTTAAATAACGTGTCAATATCATGGGTTTTAAATAAGACAAAAATGAACATGAGAGCAATATATAAGAACCATGGAGGAAATAATATGATAATTCCTTTATTAATAGTTTGTGGGGGGAATCATGGATGGAATTATATTAAAGGGACTAGTAACTTTTTTACCTTTATAAGGGAAGATCATTAGTAACTTAATTAAAACTTTATTGAAGGAAATTATCTAACGATGTAAAGTGAGAAAAAGCCACAAATATTGAAACAACCACATGCCAATGTTTCAAATGAACTTAGTATAATAAAATTGAAAAGCAAGAACCAAATATGAAGGTTAATGATGATGACTGATGATAGTAACCTCATAAGGAAATATACAAGGGGATATCCCATGTAATCAATATTTTTCTGAAGAGGGGTATGATAATGACATAGTGAAAGTTACACCAACCATCTACTCTATTAGTGTTAATGTTTTATTTGACTTTAGATCTACCAATTAATTCATATTCAATTAATTTTACATGTATATCAGGATTCCACCCTATTTATTAAATTTATAACTAATATTGTATACCCCTAATGGTATGATAATCACACATCATGTCTATGATATCAATCTATTTAATATTGGAAAGAATGTTCTTCTTGAATATATTATTATTCTATCTCTTGTATAATTTCATGTTATATTGGAAATTGAATAGATCTCTACACTTAAATCCCACATCAATTTTTGTTGAAAATACGTTACATTTGATATTCCAAACCAATATATGATCTTCTATCAATGTGTTGATTTGTACCAACTTTCGGTGGAGATCACATCTGTCTTATGGGTCTTTATTCCCATTCAGAATGGTTTTTTGATTATAGATAATTGGGGAGAAAAATAAATTAGATGATCTTCCTATTGGGTGGGAATTTTATAGATGTATTTCTTGATGTGTTGTGTGATGTTACACTAAAACATGATGTTGAGTTCTCAGTAGAACTCATACCTGGTATCAAACAAATTTAAATGACATCATATAGAATTTTACAGATTAAGTTGCATGAACTGAATAAGAAAAAATAAGAAAACCGTTAAATGGGTCTCATTCAACCAAGTGTTTCACCTTGGGGTTCACATATTAACTTTGTTAAGATGTAATATGGATCAATGTGACATTTCATTGATTTCAGTATCTAAACACGATCACAATCATGAACATGTATCATCTTCCCAAAATTGATGACCTATTTGGTCAACTATGCCGAGCTCAATACTATTCCAAGACTTTCTTTAATACCATATATTATCAACTGTAGTTAATGATATTGAAAAAAACCGGCACGTTATTCCATACAAGGTATAAATACCATAAATATATATTCATTCCATTAGATCTTACCAATACCTAGTTATATTCATTGATTTAGAGAAAATCATTTTTATAGACTACATTGATCAATTAGTTCTAGTCTTTATAGATGATGTTCTTATATATTAAACGATTTAGTAACATAATGATTTTTACATGACAATTTTCCTGAATAAAATAAATAATGAGAAACTATATGAAAAATTTACCGTGTGTGAATTTTCTCAAAAAATGGTTTCATTTATATGTCATATAATCTTATTTAGAGGTTATATAAATAAATCCATAAATTATAGAGTCTATTGAGTATTGGCTCAGACCATCCAAAATGACTTGGATATAATGTTTTTTATTTTACTGGATACTATCATTGGATTGTTGATAATTTCCCAGGAATATTTAATACAAACACCATGATATCTTGGAAGGGTGATAATTTATTTTCTAATGTAAAATGTGTTTAATATTTCAAGGAATTCTACATAATATTAGGCAACACACCTATGATTAAATTTCCTTTTATTGGAGAAGGGGTTTTTTAATATATTGTGATGCATCTAAGAAGGAATTGAGTTGTGTTTTAGTGTAAAATCACATGGACATAACTTAGACCACATGAAAATTAAATAATTTTGAAAAAATATAATGAAACTTGTGATATGTAGTTAGTTATGGTTATTTTTAATTAATGGTAAAAGGAATTATATTTATATATAAATGAGGGATATATACACCGATAAAAAAATTTATATTTTTATATTCCCATTGAATGTGTTGAATGTGGCGCAAAGTAGATGATTAGGGATGATTAATGATTACGACTTCTTAATAAATTACCACATGGGGAAAGATAAAAAGGATGATGATTATTTTAGTTGAAATGATTATGATATCTTATCCACAGTGAGGATCACAATAGATAAAATATTCATAGATTTTCTATAGATGAGTATGGAAATCCTAAATAAATGGAAAAAAATATATCTTTTAAAGTTGAATGTTAAACCATCTATCCATGTGAATATTAAATGGTAATAGAGGGAATATGATGAGGTAAAAAATATTGTTATAAATGTTATTGACTTTAACCTAGATATTATGGAATTAAATGTTTCAAGAAACATGTCTATGTTCCATACATTCTAGATTTGGTGGAGATATTATAAGAAGCTCATAGTTTATCATTCTATATTCATTCATCAAATATGAAGATGTATATAATTTTGAAATATTATTTCATGTTGGACGATATGAAGAGAGATATCCCAATGTTTCTATCTCTACGCTTGGTATGTAAGTAATTTAAGGTTAAAATTTAAAATTCTAAGGGGTTGATACATGAAAAACCTATAGGAGAATGGGAATGGAAAAAATAACCATGGATGTTGTCACTGGACTCCAAAAAAATATTAAAGGTATAATTATATTTGGTCTATAGTTTTTTACCTTATTACGTCACTATAAATCATCTCTAATAGATAATACTTCTCTCGTGATAAACATGATTTGATATTAATTATGGAAGTTATAAAGTTGAATAGAGTACCAAATTCCATTGTGTCCCACTTGGATCTCAGGTTTACCTCAATGATTTGAAGAAGAATTCATCAAGAATTTGATATGATATTTTGATTTAAAACATTGTATTTTCCTCAAATGGATGGTTAGTCATAGAGAATAGTTACAAGCCTAGATCATATGAAGAGATCTTTTTTTCATTGTATTTAAAAGGGTTTTGGTATAAACAATGTACTATAGTTGAGTTTACATACAAAAAAATATTTCTATCAAAACATTAGAAGGATCCTTATGAATACCAATATATAAATGAATTTGGATCTGTAATGTTAAGGAATGAATTATGAGAAAGAAATATGTGGGTCCAGATATAGTTGATGAAATGGAAAAGAAGGTTATATCCATTCAAAACATATCATGGAATCTTAGAGTTAGAGGAATGTTATGCAGATAATAACCTTACTGATATATAATTTTATGTTGGTGATATATTTCTTCTAAGAATTTCTCCCAAAATAAAGGTTCTGAGATTTAGAAGAATAGGGAAACTAATCCCTAGGAATATTAGTCACTTTGAAATTTCATATCATACTAATATGTTAGCATATCAATTAGGAATTCCACAAAACCTCTCTCAATATCATGATGTGATTGAAGAATCTATACCAAGGTAGTATATACATATAATTTTACATGTACTAAAATCATATGTCATACTAATGGAGAATGCTATTTATTATATGGAACAACCAGTGGATATTCTAGATCATATAGACAATTTTTTTCACAAAACCCCTCACTAGAGAATTTTTTGTGAAGAAATGACCGTTTTAAAAGAGATACATGGGATCCTTGGGAAATGATGATGATTATGTATCCTCATTTGTTTGTATGAGAGTAAAATAAGTTGGAGAGAAATTAAATTTAAGGTGCGTTTGATGTAATATCTATTGATGTTAGGAATTATTATTTTTCGAATAAATTAAAATCATGTGATAGAATGTGTTACATGAAAAATCATGTTAATATTGAATTAAAAATAACACAAATATAATATTGTGTTTCATGAAAAAACATATTATTCCGGGTTTAAACTCAACACTAGTTTATCATCAGTTTCATGCTACACTGAGTTTTAACCATTCCACATTATATTATCAATATAGTTATTTATACAAACCTCTTATAGCCAAGACATTAAGCATATTGATATGAATATTTATTAAATTTTTTTAAATATTATATATATTTTTTTATATATTTAAAACATATTTATAAAAAATTACTTTATTTTCCATAAAGTCTTTATGGGTTTCGAAAGGTCCTTTTCTTCAAAAAATAATTAGTGATTATTAATTTTGTGAAAAATAATGAAATTTATTATTGATGAAATTAGAAAATGAATTTTATAAAATAAAATTCATTTCTAAATTAATAATATCATATTTAAATGGAGGATACTATTTTCCAATATTATGAAATGAATTTTTTTGTTGATGAATTGTGAAAAAGACTGAATATAAAATGAAAATTACACGTTTGAATATTTTTTTATATTGTAAAAATATGTTATATGTTGGATTTAATTTAAATTAGATAAATTATACATATATAAATCAATTTTCTATAATTATAATCATTTTTATATTGAATATTTATAAAAATATATATATATATTGATTAATTTCTCATTAAAAACTATCATTCTCATTGAATATGTAAAATATTTTTTAAATTAAATTTCAGAACTTATGTGAATGAAATTAAGTAAATTTAATTTCATATTTGGAATCATAGTAATTTATTTTATCTAATATGGACATCATAATTTAACAAATTAATGAGTAGTGAAAGAAAAAAATAATTTACAATGGTGTAGGTAAAATTGGATTTACCGGGGGTAAAACTATGAAGATAAAGTTAACAAATGACATACCAACACTTCCAAAACACATTGGATGGCCATATTTTTATATTATCTTATATATTTTTAAAAATAGAGCACTTTTGGTGCTTTTTTCATGATAAAATCATCGGTATGGTTAAATATTTTCAAAAACTTACATGTCTGCCACACACCTCACTTATAATATTCCACTGATCATCCCCGCTTATTCAGAACATATAAACAATTTGGTACATCAAATACCTACCAAGATCACCTCCCAACTCCCCCACATATTATCCTATAAGACGTATTTTGGATTGATTCTCACCCTATAAATTATTACGGTGCTACCCTAAGAAGATAACCAAATATAACGACCCATACTTTACATATATTACTAATACTTCAAAATTGAAGTACACTTATTACAACATATAAAAAAACCATGAAAGGACTGTGTAGTTATAGTGTATTTAGAAACTTGGAAACATAAACAATTGGTTCATAAATTATCTACGTTGTCTCCCATTTATTTTATCATATCTAGAGTCCCTTTTTGGCATATCCTACTTAATAACCGTCTTCCTGACCTGGGGAAAGAAAACATACAAAAGGGAGAGCTTAAATTCTCAGTAAAGGTAAACAAAAGAAATATTAATCACATCATATTCATAAGAACATAACATTTTGGAAATCTTAACCTGCAAAAGAGATCATAATTTCATAATCATGGGATAAATCATAGTAGTGAAATTTAATCCCAATAATCATAATATAAAACATGAAACTCTATGTCATACACACATAATCATAGAGAATCATTTCTTAGTAGTCAAGACTCATTTCCAGGACTATCTTAGTAGACAAAGTCCATTTCTGAACCGAGTTCACTCCTCGTTTCAGTCCTGTTTCACTGAACTGGATTAACCTACCGTTCCATCCATGTCTATCTCATGAGATATAAATCATTACCCAATGCATTAGAGGGAGATATAGATCCACCCATCTCATAATTATACCATTCTTATGTGTGCCACAAAATCATAAATCATACATCATTGCATAACCCATGTAATAAAAAT
The DNA here is from genome assembly GCA_963277665.1 of Viscum album. NCBI lineage: Eukaryota > Viridiplantae > Streptophyta > Magnoliopsida > Santalales > Viscaceae > Viscum > Viscum album. The sequence continues at coordinate 1,704,914,034 of OY728165.1, read as the reverse complement.
GGGATTCTTAAACATCATGACATCATAAAACAATTCATATAAGATAAAGGAATTCATAAAAATAATTCCATCACAACATAATAAAATCAATGTAATAATAGGGATAGAAACAGAACCCTATATTATCTTAGATGGAAAATAATTTTGATAAAACACTTGAACTCCATTCTTGAGGAAAATATCCTTTCTACTTCAAAAACATTTTTCTTTCTTAACATGTCATTAAATTTTAAACTAAAAGAATTTGATTAAAAAGAAACTTGAAAACTTGTAAAGGAAGCATCTTAGAAATAATGTTTTAAAAATCCATTCAGGCAGTATAAGTTAAAAAACATTCTTCTCATACTTTTTTCAGAAAAGTCAAAAAGTACCTCGCACGAAAAACGACAAAAGATTCATTTCATATCTTTTACTAAAAACTCACCGAAGGGTAAAATTGGATTTAAAAAATTTTAGGTGGATGGAAATAATATTACATATTGAGGAAACATGGATTTGGATGATAAAATACACCCCAGTAAATACCAAAGTATAAACAATCTCGGATAAAAATGAGATTGTGATATTTTCCCTTACCATAGGTCCGATTTGCTTCGTAAGTGTCCGAACCTCCTGTATAATGATTTAAATAATGTCATTGACTTACTAAATAATCATAATTATTTTTATGATATCATATATGGTCATATTCTTAGCTTCTTATTAGTAATATTTCATTATTACTTGTTATTCGGGTGTTTAATTCTTTCTGTTCTTATGCGTGTTTTGTCGAATAAATTATTATTCTTATTTTTAGGTTATAGATACCTCACTTGCAGAATGGTATTAGTGTAATAAATATCATATTTATTCACTCAATTCATTTATTTAATCAATATGCAATTAAAATCATGTAGAACGAGTCGCATCACATCATGGAGCCGATATTCCGTATGTACGCACGAGCGATGATATCGTTCCCATGATCGTGGAATTGTATTGGAGTGTATGTATACTATTTCAGAATTAAAATCAGTTTACAATAATTATATATAGTTATTATTTACACCATTATACCCATCCAAGTAAGGTGGTGGTGGAAAATAGATTACACCACGGCGTGGAGACGGTATTTCGTACGTACGCACGTACGGTGATTTTGTTTTCCATAGGATGGATAGATGGTGAAATAGGGTTGTTTCATACTTAAAATAAAATATCAGTATATGAGTGATACTGATTTCATAACTTCATAATTAAACAACTAAATAAGAAGAAGTGGAAGAAGAAATAAAGTTGAAAGAATCGATAACGGACATTACTTCTTCTTTGAAGCACCTCTTTGAGACCTCCTCTTAGGGCACTAAAATTGGTCTTTGAAGAAGACCAGGACCTATAGGATGTTTCTAGGGAAGTGGAGAAGAGAATTTGGCAGAGTTTGGCTGTAACGTCCCAACCCCAGTTACACAGAGTCGGTGCATTATTACATTACATTGGCATGATCATAAGAAAGATCAAATCTCGAAAGACGGATTGGTTTAGTAGCCTTGGAAACACTAGATATATTCATAAAGTATTACATCATAAAGTGAAAAACTACTACAAAAACATAGTCTCCATATTCCACACTCATATCCCCACATACTATCCCTGCAGGTCATTCATAACTTACTTCTTCACATCCTGGGAAAAATAAAACATTGAAAAGGGGTGAGCTCAAATGCCCAGTAAGGATAACAATATAGCAGAAACTTTCAAAAATAAGCATAAACATTTAAGGAAATGTATAACTAAAACAAAAGCATTTTAAACTTGAACTTCAACATAGTATGGCAAAAGTAAAATGAAATAATTCCATTTACTTATTCACCTGGATATTCTACTAATCGAATAATCACATGCAATATCAATAACCACTTTCATAATGATGGAATGCATAATGCCAGACTATCATAACCACATAGCCAAGGCCTTGTGCCAAGACTACAAATAAGATTTTGTCAAGGCCTTTTTCCAAGACACTTGTTTGTCTCATGAGACTTACCGATGCATTGAGGAGCTATATCGGGCTCCACCCGTCACATATTAAGTCTAATGAATTCCCATATGAAAAGTTTTAAACATAACATAATCATTCGTATTAAAACTATCATATGAAATGTAAATACTTCATCCATAAACCATGAATGGTATAAAAATAACACATCCACAGTCAAACATATCACAAAACCTTCAATACAATATAGAAGTTTTGTATCATAATAAATCAACTTCAAATAATCGTAAAATCAATCAAAGGATGTTGACATAGATGAAATCAAAACTCTTTTTAGAGAAATATCTCTTTCTATTTTGAAATCATTTAACAGTAATATATTTATAAAATAAAACATTTTCTTTGAAAATATTCTTATAATCTTGTAAGGTAAGCTTCGATGATTTTATAACGGCGGAAAATAACTGCACCCGCCGTATAAGTTAAAAAACATTTTTACCTTAATTCTGTCGAAAAGGATTAAAAGCACCTTGTTTGCAAAATGGCAGAAATATTCCTTTCTAAAACTCTTATAAAAAGTCAAACAAGGGTATAAATGAATTTAACCCATATTATTTTAAATAGTAAAAAAAATTGAATACATTTTTAAGAAACATGGATGTGGTTGATAAAGAGAACCCAGTAGATTATTACGTATAAACAACCTCGGATAATGAAGAGATTGTGAAATAACCCTTACCTTTCACTTTTCCTTGGTTAAGGGTAGGTTAACCTCCATTATAATGGTGACATAATTGTTATTAAATTATAAAAAAATCATATATATTAATATGATATCATATATGATCTTTTAACAGTGATTTGTTAATAAGATCTTAGTATTGTTATTGTTTCGGTTGTTAACTTACTCATTTTCTTTTATATGTTTTGTTACGTAAGCCATGTTTTTCAAGGATAGGTTGTATCTTAATCATATCCAGAATTATATCAAGTCCTTAGATACTATTATTAATCATCAAATGAGAATTATACTTGAATGGATATGATGGAGAATGAATCTCATCAAGTTCGTGGAGACGGTAGTCCCTACGTACGCACGAGCGACAATATCATTCTTTTGATATTAAAATAATATATAATTGGATGGTATATCATATATATACAGAATCATTATCATGTTATATTTATTATTTACATGAATTACACTTCATTATTATACCCATCCAAATAATAATTTATTGAATAACAATTACACCATGACGTGGAGACGGTAAGCCGTACGTACGCACGTATGGTGACATGTTATTCAAAGGATGGATAGAATACTGAATATGGTTGTACCATATTTATAATAACATCACAGTATATATATGATACTGGAGTAATTATTTTAGAATGGTAACAACAAAGGAAGAAAAAGTGGAAGAAGGAAGGAACTTGGAAAAGGGTGGTGAAATCATTACCTCTTCTTCGGGTTCTTCCTTTTGATTTTATCAAAAGGGCTCCTTAGGTTGGCTTTCTGATCAAACTAAGGCCTCTAGGTTGTAGTGAGGGAAGTTGGCAGAGTATTTGGGCAGAGTTTGGCTGAACCAAAAGGCTCTGAAAGTGTGAAGTAATGAGAAGGGGGAGTTCCCTTTTATAAAAGGGGCGAGGTGAACCTTTGGAAAAGCTAGAAATATTAATTTATAATAAATTCATATTCGGTTTCTAATTGCTCCAAAGTTGATTATTCAAAGGTTAAGGTGGGGATAGGTCGAAAACCATTCAACCAATAGAATTTAGACAGGTTTGGGTCATTATACTAACCTTATCTTTATGTATTAACTCTTAGTTAATTAGTTTCACTTTTACAATGTCTCTTTGTATTTTTAATATCAATTAATAATATAATATTTGTTTTAAAAACTCTTTTATCTCAATTTTGACACTATTCAATAGTTGATTTTTGTGAAACTCATAACATAATGATTACTTCGATCAAATTTAATTAAATTATTCTTAACATGACATATTAACTTAGAAAATTCGTGTAATTCATAAAAAGCCTCAAATTATATTTATTTGGATATTTAAAATATTAATTATTTTAATTTTTCACTATTATGGTAATTACTGCATCATCATTGTATCATAAATAAATTAAATTATTTAAAGTCTAAAAATTATAAATAAAATATCATTATGTAGGAAATCTTATTATCTTTCTAATGAATATTTTCAATTGAATTTATCTTATGTATAACCCTGTATTAAAAATGTTTAAGTAAATAAACTTTGATTTTAACTCTTTTAACTCTTCTTTGAATTAAATAATAATAAATGTCCTAATATAATCCAAGTGGACCTAAATGATAATATTTTATTCCTAAGGTTGTTTTAGGTCGAGATACATTTGTCCAATATAATTAGGACATGTGTTAAGGTAATATTAATATCATTTTTACCCTTAATTACCCTATTTACTTTTAACCGTGGTAAATAAAAGTAAAAAGTTACTATTCACAAAAACTTATTTTCATCTCATTGAACCACACTTTACTTCTTGATATTAACCGTGTCTCTCGGATTTTCGAAATTCCATTCACAGAAGCGGTAAAATTATGTTTTATAAAAAATTCAGTTTTTTAACTACCACTTAGTAGTTTCACTATTCGTCAAAAATTGAAGTTTTTCAGAACAATGCAAAAATTTCACCCTAAGCTATAATTGATATTCCGATTTCAAAAATGATGTCTATTTTACAAAATTCCAAACATATAAGTTGCAGTAATTAATTTTATAATTAATTCCCGCTGTTACAACAATTAGCGTGTTTTTCAGAAACAATATATATCAAAAGATTGACAATTGTTTAGGTCTAATTTCAAAGTGAAATTAATTCTAATGAAAACCATGGGATAAAATTGAAAAAATATATTCTAAATATACTTTAAAACCACTCAAAATTATAATTTATCAATATAAATTATTTCGATTAAAAAAGTTGTTTTTAAATAAAATTTAGTAATTTTCACTATTCATCAAAATATTAAAGTTATCCGAAAAGTACCAAAATTTCACCTTAGGCTAAATTCAATATTCCGAATCCGAAAATGAAGTCCATTTTGAAATATAAAATATATATAATTTCAAAAAGTAGGTATTACTATTCATAAAGTATAGTTTGATCGATTGTGGTGTGTGTTAGGACTCGATGTTGCGTACAACACACGCTATCGCATTATTCAAAGAGAAATGTACCGTAGAAGATTGGGGTGTTACATTCTCCCCTCCTTCAAATAATTTCATCCTCGAAATTTCTAGAATACTACCATATGAAAAGACTCAGGTGGTTCTTCATCATAAGTTCCTCTGGTTCCCACGTTGCCTCTTCCATCTTATGGTTTCTCCACAAAACTTTTACCAGACGTGTCGTTCGGTTTCTCAGATCTTGTTCTCTCGTATCAAGAATCCTGACGGGCTCTTCTCAATAAGACAGATCGGGTTCCAGTTCCAATTCCTCATAGGTGAGTACATGCATTGGCTCAGGCATGTATTTCCTCAATAGAGATACGTGGAACACATCGTGAACTTTGGAGAGACGTGGCGGCATTGCCAATCGGTAAGCTAAAACCCCAATTCATTCTAGAATTTCGAAAGGTCCGATGTACCTGGGACTCAATTTACATTTCTTACCAAAACGTATGACTCCCTTCCATGAAGATACCTTCAGGAAAACATGATCACCGACTTGAAATTTCAAATCCTTCCTTCGATTATCGGTATAGCTCTTTTGCCTACTTTGAGCTACTTTGATGTGACTTTGGATTACCTTCACATTTTCCATCGTTTCCTCCACCAGTTCTGGGCCAACAGGTTTTCTTTCACCAACCTCATCCCAACAAGTTGGTGTACGACATCTCTTTCCGTATAACGCTTCAAATGGTTCCATCTGAATACTCGAATGGAAGTTATTGTTATAGGAAAATTCTACCAGTGGTAAATATTGATCCCACATACCCTGAAAGTCAAATGAGAGAGATCTCAACATGTGTTTTAAGGTTTGAATAGTTTGTTCTGATTGTCCATCTGTTTGAGGGTGGTAAGCAGTGCTCAAATTAAGTTCAGTATCCACGGATTTCTAAAGACTTTTCCAGAACCTTGAAGCAAAACAGGGATCACGATCAGAAACAATCGATAGGGGTACTCCATGAAGTCTCACAACTTCATTAATATATAATCTTGGTAGACGTTCCAGGGGTAGATCTTCTCTTATAGCAAGAAAATGTGCTGACATGGTAAGACGATCAACAATAACTCATATTGCATCGTTTTTTCTAGGAGTCTTTGATAGTCCCATGACAAAGTCCATCGTAATATTGTCCCAGTTCCACTCCGGTATGGGAAGAGGTTGCATGACTCCTCCAGGCTGTTGCCTTCTAGCTTTCACTTGTTGACAAACCATATATCTTGACAAAAAATCAGCAATCTCCCTCTTCATGTTGTCCCACCAAAAATGTTCCTTCAAATCTCTATACATTTTGGTGCTCCCAAGGTGTATAGAGAAATTGGAACTATGAGCATCATCCAGCAATTCCCTTTTTAGATCAGGTATATCGGGAACACAAAGTCTCTTCACGAATTTCAAAATTCCTTCTTCATACACAAAGTCTCTCAATCTCCCATCATTCACATCTTTAATCTTCTTTTGAAATTCTTCATCATCGGTCTGAGAACTCTTAATGCTTTCTAGTAAAGATGGTTTGGCAACCATTTGAAAAAGAATTTATGTTTCACCTTCCTTGGTTATTCCCATGTCCATCTTCACTAGATCCACGAAAATTGGATCCCTTTCAATTCTCATCACGTTCATAACTCCATGGTCTTTTCTAATCAAAGCATCTTCCACCTTGTTTTCTTTCCCCGGGTGGTAGTGTATCGTACAATCATAATCCTTGAGCAATTAAATCCATCTCCTTTTCCTCTTGTTGAGTTATTTTTGTGAGAAAATATACTTCAAACTCTTGTGATCAGTATAAATCTCACATTTTTCACCATAGAGGTAGTGCCTCCATATCTTCAAAGAAAAGATCACATCTGCTAACTCGAGATCATGAGTAGGATAGTTTTGTTCATGAATCTTCAACTGTCGTGATGCATAGGCAATAACTCTATCATTCTACATAAGGACAAAACGAAGTCCTTTCTTCGATGCATCAGTATAAATAACGAACCCATCATTCCCCGATGGTAGAGTGAATATAGGAGCATTGATTAATCTTCTCTTTATTTCTTCAAAACATTCTTCACACTCTTTTGTCCAAACATATTTAACCCCTTTACGTGTGAGATTCGTTAATGGGTTAGCCAATCGGGCAAAATTCTGGACGAAATGTCGATAATAACCTGCTAAACCAATAAAACTACGTACCTCAGTTATATTCGTAGGTGCTGGCCATTCTTGGATTGCATTGGTCATAGAAGGATCAACAGAGATTCCATCTTTAGAGACAATATGGCCAAGAAAAGAAATCTCATGAAGCAAGAATTCACACTTGCTAAACTTCTCATATAATTCATGTCTTCTCAGAGTCTTCAAGATAATGCGCAAGTGATTTTCATGATCTTCATAGCCTTTTGAGTATACCAAGATATCATCAATAAATAACACCACAAATTCATCAAGATATTCCTTGGAAACTCTATTCATCAGATCCATGAATATAGAGGGTGCATTAGTCAATCCAAAAGGCATTACAGTAAACTCGTAATGCCCGTACCTGGTTCAAAATGCTGTCTTCGGAATGTCTTCTTTCTTCACACACAACTGATAGTATCCAGATCGAAGGTCAATATTTGAAAAGTATTGAGCTCCATGCATTTGGTTAAATAAATCATCAATGCGAGGTAGGGGATACTTGTTCTTTATTGTTATAGCATTGATCTCCCTATAGTCGATACATAACCTCATAGATCCATCTTTATTTTTAACAAAAAGAACAGGGGCTCCCCATGGAGAAACACTAGGGCGAATAAATCCATTATTACTCAATTCCCCTAGTTGTTTCTTTAGTTCAACTAATTATACAGTGGACATTGTATCAGGGGTCTTCGATATAGTCTTTGATCCAGGAATTAAATCAACGGAAAACTCAACTTCTCGTTCTGGAGGATGTACAGGTAAATCATCTGGAAATACATCTACATATTCTTTCACAACAGGTACATATTCTATTTGAACATTTCATTCCTCACCCATAGTCATTTCATTCTATTCCTCCCCAATAATTGAATTTATTTGAGCTACTGGGGGTGGATCTAGATAAGAATTAGGTGGTGACGATTCTTCTCTAAAGATAAGGTGTTCCTTATCATCATCCTCAAGAATTGTAACCTCTTTATTCTTACAATAAATCTTCGCATCATAGTCCGAAAGCCAGTCCTTACCGAGGATTATATCAAACTCAATCATAGGTATGACGATGAGATCAGCAGATAAAGAACATTTATGTTCTCTAATGGGTACTGACTCCCAAAACTTTGTTGCAATGATACTTCCCTTATGAGTTTTAACTGACAACTCCCTTGTTAAATCAAATTGGAAATATCTAATTTTCTTAGAAAACTAGGAAGATATGAAACAATTCGATGATCCAGAATCAAATAATACATTTTCGAAACTTGAGGAAACCATTAAATTACCTGTCACCACGTCTTTTGGAGCTTATACCTCAGTAGTAGTGATAGCATAAGCTTGGCCTTGATCCCTTGGACTTTTCTGAGGTAAGTTTCCTGACGCTTAGGACATTCATTTGCATAATACCCCATCTCCCTTCAATTGTAGCACTGAACATTGGTATCTTCCTTCTTCCCCTTGTAATCACGAGCTTGGGGGCCTTTTCACCACACTTGTAACAGACTCTCGTTCCCTTCAAGAAAGTACCGGGGTGTTTCTTACCACATTTACCACAGGATGGATATTCAACCTTTCCCTTCTTCCCCTTATTTCCATTCCCAGATTGATCAGAAGGTCTCTTCTTCTCTTGCTTTGCTTTAAAGTCATAAGACTTAGAGAATTCCTTTTCGGTCTTGATAGCACATGAGACAATGTCTTCGTACGACGAGAAGGATTGTGAGACTAATGCTGGACGGAGAAATGGTTTTAACCCATCAAAGAAATGATCAATCTTAATTATTGGGTTACGTATATAATCTCCAACATACCTTGCTAAACTTGTAAAGTTAGCCTCATACTTTATGACATTCTCATCCTCCTTTTGTCTCAGACTCAGAAATTGTTTTTCCATATCTGCTCGATGGTCGCGAGAAATTTATTTTTCTAAAAACAGATCTTTGAACTCCCTACATTCCATATTTGATACTTCATCATCTTCCTTCGTGTTTTAAATCAATTACCACCATTGATTAGAATCTCCAGTGAGTCGATAAACTGCCATGATAACTTTTTCCCTTTCACTACTCCCCAAAGCCTGAAATATTTTCTCTAGTGAATTTATCAATTTCTCAGCTACTAAGGGATTTGTACAACCATTGAAAGTTGGTGGTTGTTTCCTCATAAATAGATCTAACATTGATCCTCCACATTGCGGATCAGGGTGATCCATACGGGTAAGGTTATTATTCATAACCTGAGTGAGTTGTACCAGTATGGTGATTAGCTGATCGGCACCAGTTTCATCCCCAGCTCCACTATAATTATCTTGAGCAAGAGGTAAATCCCTACATGGAGTGCGTGCATTGATACAGTTTTCATTTCTTCCACTAGGCGCCATTTCTAAACAATGGAATGAACTAGATCAGTTTATGAATCAAAATACATAATCCCATACTTATGAAACACTTAACATAAATTGAACTATTTATGGATATAATCCATAATCATAAAAATGTTTTCTTTGAGGAATCATATACTCATAAACCCTTCATAATGATTTGTAAAGAAAATGAGAGTTATCCTAAGCATATCCCCCGGGAGTGTCATAACCAAGAGGCAGCAAGGCCCATTGTCGTGCACCAGTTCCCGTTTGAGTCTAGCTCAAAGCGGTGTTTTCAGGTTTTACCCCTAGGTACATCTATGCCAGAGCCACCTCTACCTACTCGTATCCAGACAGGGATGTATTTCTCGGAAAACTCACAAAATCTCTACAATACCAAAATTCTAGGAAGTTATTCTATACTAATCCTCAAAGTTCATCTTAGGTCTACGTGCGCTAGTCAGAGTTTATCTAAATCTAGCATCCAAGGTTTATACTAAACTTCCTCTGATACCAACTGTAACGCCCCGACCCTAGTTACCCAGAGTCGGTGCATTATTACATTACATTGGCATGATCATAAGAAAGATCAAATCTCGATAGACCGATTGGTTTAGTAGCCTTGGAAACACTAGATATATTCATAAAGTATTACATAATAAAGTTAAAAACTACTACAACAATATAGTCTCCATATTCCACACTCATATCCCCACATACTATCCCTGCAGGTCATTCATAACTTACTTCTTCACATCCTGGGAAAAATAAAATATAGAAAAGGGGTGAGCTCAAATGCCGAGTAAGGATAACAATATAGAAGAAACTTTCAAAAATAAGCATAAACATTTAAGGCAATGTATAACTAAAACAAAAACCTTTTAAACATGAACTTCAACATAGTATGGAAAAGTAAAATGAAATAATTCCATTTACTTATTCACATGGATATTCTACTAATCGAATAATCACATGCAATATCAATAACCACTTTCATAATAATGGAATGCATAATGTCAGACTATCATAACCACATATCCAAGGCCTCATGCCAAGACTACAAATAAGATTTTCTCAAGGCCTTGTGCCAAGACACTAGTTTTTCTCATGATACCTATCGATGCATCGAGGAGATATAGCGGGCTCCACCCATCACATATTAAGTCCAATGCATTCCCATATGAAACGGTTTAAACATAACATAAACATTCGTATTAAAACTAGCATAAGAAATGTAAATACTTCATCCATAAACCATGAATGGTATAAAAATAACACATCCACAGTCAAAAATATTACAAAACCTTCAATACAATATAGAAGTTTTGTATCATAATAAATCAACTTCAAATAAGCGTAAAATCCATCAAAGGATGTTGACATAGATGAAATCGAAAGTCTTTTTAGAAAAATATCTCTTTCTATTTTGAAATCATTTAAGAGTCATATATTTATAAAATAAAACATTTTCTTTGAAAATATTCTTATAAGCTTTTAATGGAAGCTTCGACGATTTTATAACGGCGAAAAATAACCACACCCGCCGTATAAGTTAAAAAAATATTCTTACCTTAATTCTGTCGAAAAGGTTAAAAAGCACCTTGTTTGGAAAATGACGGAAAGATTCCTTTATAAAACTCTTATAAAAACACAAACAAGGGTATAAATGACTTTAACCCATATTTTTTAAAATAGTAAAAATGTTTTGAAATACATTTTTAAGAAACATGGATGTCGATGATAAAGAGATCCCAGTAGATTATTACGTATAAACAACCTCGGATAATGAAGAGATTGTGAAATAACCCTTACCTTGCAATTTTCCTTTGTGAAGGGTAGGTTAACCTCCTGTATAATGGTGAAATAATTGTTATTAAATTATACAATAATCGTATATATTAATATGATATCATAAATGATCTTTTAACAGTGATTTGTTAATAATATCTTAGTATTATTATTGTTTTGGGTGTTAACTTACTCATTTTCTTTTATATGTTTTGTTACGTAAGCCATGTTTGTCATGGATAGGATGTATCTTAATCATATCCAGAATTATATCAAGTCCTTGGATACTATTATTAATCATCAAATGAGAAATATACCTGAATGGATATGATGGATAATGATTCTCATCACGTTCGTGGAGACGGTAGTCCGTACGTATGCACGAGCGACAATATCATTCTTTTGATATTAAAATAATATATAATTGGATGGTATATCATATATACAGAATAATTATCATGTTATATTTATTATTTACATGAATTACACATCATTATTATACCCATCCAAATAATAATTTATTGAATAACAATTATACCACGACGTGGAGACGGTAAGCCGTACGTACGCACGTATGGTGACATGTTATTTAAAGGATGGATAGAATACTGAATATGGTTGTACCATATTTCTAATAACATGATAGTATATCTATGATATTGGAGTTATTATTTTAGAATGGTAACAACAATGGGAGAAGAAGTGGAAGAAGAAAGGAACTTGGAAAAGGGTGGTGAAATCATTACCTCTTCTTCGAGTTCTTCCTTTTGATTTGATCAAAAGGGCTCCGTAGGTTGGCTTTTGGATCAAACTAAGGCCTCTAGGATGTAGTGAGGGAAGTTGGGAGAGTATTTGGGAATATTTTGGCAGAACCAAAAGGATTTGAAGGTGTGAAGTAATGAGAAGGGGGAGTTCCCTTTTATAAGAGGGGTGAGGGGCACCTTTGGAAAAGCTAGAAATATTAATTTATAATAAATTCATATTCGGTTTCTAATGGCTCCAAATTTTATTATTCAAAGGTTAAAGTGGGGATAGGTCGAAAAACATTCAACCAATAGAATTTAGACAGGTTTGGGTCATTATAGTAACCTTATCTTTAAAAATTAACTCTTAGTTAATTAGTTTCACTTTTACAATGTCTCTTTGTATTTTTATATTATATGGTTAAAAACATACTATATACCTCCAGGAGAACCCCAACTGGTCCATTAATGATATACCTATCATGATATAAGTCTCTTGTCCGAACCTTAGATTTTTAGGAATTTAATATCAATTAATAGTATAATATTTGTTTTAAACACTCTTTTTTTGTCAATTTTGACACTATTCAATAGTTGATTTTTGTGAATCTCATAACAGAATGATTACATTTAAAATATTTAATTACATCATTCCTAACATGTCATATTAACTTATAAAATTAGTGTAATTCAGAAAAAGTCTCAAATTATATTTATTTGGGTATCTATAATATCAATTATTTTAATTTGTCACTATTATGGTAATTACTGCATCATCATTGTGTCATAAATAAATTAAATTATTTAATGTCTAAAAATTATAAATAAAATATAATTATGTAGGAAATCTTATTATATTTCTAATTAATATTTAAAATCGAATTTATCTTATGTATAACCCTATATTAAAAATGTTTAAGTAAATAAACATTGATTTTAACTCTTTTAACTCTTATTTGAATTAAATAATAATAAATGTCCTAATCTAATCCAAGTGGACCTAAATGATAATATTTTATTCCTAAGGTTGTTTTTGTTCGAGATACACTTGTCCAATAGAATTAGGATATGTGTTAGGGTAATATTAATATCATTTTTACCCTTAATTACCCTATTTACTTTTAACCGTGGTAAATAAAAGTAAAAAGTTACTATTCACCAAAAAAAATTTCATCTCATTGAACCACATTTTACTTCTTGATATTAACCGTGTCTCTCGGATACTTGAAATTCCATTCACAGAAGTGGTAAAATTAAGTTTTATGAAAAAATTAGTTTTTTAACTACCACTTAGTAGTTTCACTATTCATCAAAAATTGAAGTTTTTCAGAATAATGCCAAAATTTCACCCTAAGATATAATTGATATTCCGAATTCAAAAATGATGTCTATTTTACAAAATTCCAAACATATAAGTCGCATTAATTAATTTTATAATTAATTCCCGCTGTTACAACAAATAGTGTGTTTTTAAGAAACAATATATACCCAAAGATTGACAATTATTTAGGACCAATTTCAAAGTGAAATTAATTCTAATGAACACCATTGGATAAAATGGTAAAAATATATTCTAAATATACTTTAAAACCACTAAAATTCATAATTTATCAATATAAATTATTTCGATTAAAAAAGTTGTTTTTAATTAATATTTAGAAATTTTCACTATTCATCAAAATATTAAAGTTATCCGAAAAGTACCAAAATTTCACCTTAGGCTAAATTCGATATTCCAAATCCAAAAATGAAGTCCATTTTGAAATATAAAATATATATAATTTCAAAAAGTAGGTATTACTATTCATAACAGCTAGTTTGATCGGTTGTGGTGTGTGTTAGAACTCGATGTTGCGTACAACACACGCTATCGCATTATTCAAAGCGAAACGTACCGTAGAAGCTTGGGGTGTTATATTGGCTGAGCATAAAGGCTCAAAGTGGTGTGAGGAAGAGAGGGAGGAGGTTCCCTTTTATAAGGGAGGAGAGGGGCACCTTTGGAAAAACTAAAAATATTATTTTATTATAAAGTAATTTTCGGTTTTTAATAGCTTTAAATTGATTTATTTCGAAGCTAAGGTGGATATTGGTCGAAATACACTCATCCAATAGAATTTTGACAAGTTTAGATTTCTATTTTAACCTTATCATTTTGATTTAACTTTAAGTTAGATATTTTAACTTTTACCGTGTCTTCTTGTTTTCTTACAGTATAAGGTTAATAAACTTACTATAACAAGCCAAACGAACCCCAAGTTGTTCATTATTAATATAAATAACCTTATCTAAGTCATTTTTCCAAACCTTATATTTTTATGAATAAAATAACAATTAATAATATAATATTTGTTTTAAAAACTATTTTATGTCAATTTTAAAACTATTTGGTAATTGATTTTTTTGTGAAAATCATAACAGAAAGATTAGTTTGAAAAAAGTTAATTAACCAATAATAACATGTCATATTAACATATAAAATTATTTGAATTCATAAAAAGTCTCAAATTACATTTATTTGGGTATTTATAACATCAATTATGTCAATATTTAATTAATAATATAATTACTCCATCATTATTGTGTCATAAATAAATTAAATTATTTAAAGCCTAAAAATTACAAATAAATAACCATTATGTAGGAAATCTTTTTATCTTTCTAATGATTATTTATAGTCGAATTTATCTTATGTATAACCCTATATTAAAAATGATTTAGTTATTAAACTTTGATTTTAACTATTTTAACCCTTCTTTAAATAAATTAATATTAAATGTCCTAATCTAATCAATGTGGGTCTAAATGGTCATATTTTATTCCTAAGGTTGTTTTTGGTGGAATTACACTTATCCAATATAATTAGGAAATGTGTTAGGGTAATAATAATATCATTTTTACCCTTAATTACCCTATTTACTTTTAACCATGGAAAAAAAGTAAAAAGATACTATTCACCAAAAATTATTTTCATCTCATTGAACCACATTTTAGTCTTTTATATTAACCGTGTCTCTCAGAATTTGAAATTCCACTCACAGAAGCGGTAAAATTATGTTTTATGTGAATTTGGAAATTCTCCAAGGAGGTGGGTAAAAGACGGTGAAAAGTCCAATAAAATTTTTATATATCTTAAATTATTATAAAATGACTCCAAAGAATTGAATTGAACTTATATAGGTATTATTTATCAATTTTGACCTCAAATAAATTTAAATAAAATAAATAATTAATTAAATATAAAGTTGGTTTTTGAATAGTAACCAAGTGTTTTCACTATTCATCAAAAATTGAAAGTTTTCAGAAAAATTCCAAAATTTTACCCTAGGCTAATTTCGATATTCGGATTCCAAAAATGAAGTCCGTTTTGAAAAATAAAATTTAAAAAAGTGGGTATCACTATTCATAACAGCTAGTTTTAATAATATTTTAATAGCATATCGTTGTTTAGTGAAACTCGGTGTTACGTACGACGCAAGCTATCGAGGAAGGTCACAATTGTGTGTAAAGCAAGCCAAACTAGTGTTGTGTGTAGTGAAAGATTCCTTTGATGATTTATATAAAAACAAAATATTTCTCATAAAAGTCTCGGGTGTTACACCAAAGAATAGGTAATGGTCATCAATGAGAGGTTTTGTTACATTTTTTCCCCGAACTATGAAAATAATTTTCATATAATAATTATATAATTAAATAATTATATTATATGTACTGATATTTTTTATGTTAAGATTATGACTTACAAGCATCTCCACTTCCATCAAAAGGGTAAGGAAATCACTTTTCATTTGTATGAATGACTACTACCTCACGAACCGATGTCATTAATTTTTTCCATTTCTCACTCCCAAGGATTTCCCTAATGTTGGATTAAATTTTATATATGATATTTATGATATTATTATTTTTCGTGAATTGTTATATCAGAAAACCTTAATGCATTCTCTTTTACATGAATATGATATCCTCAATAGAGTGTGATAAGAAATACAGCCTCATGAAGCGATGAAAATCATTCACAAGTTACACAGAATGTATTATGGATTGTTGAAAGATCAAATTTTATATATTGAAAATTTAAAATTTCTTAATAGCAATATATCAGTTATGCTTCATTAATTCATGAATACATATGGGCGACCGTCTCTATGATATGGGTATTTAATTTTCATTGACTAAATTTTATGGATTACTCTAAATACATATATAGAGAATATATATGATATTTACATCCTAGTTTACATTATGTAGATGATAAAATAATGATAAAACTAATAAGGAAAAATTAACTAGTCAGAACAATCATGAAAAACAATGTAGTTATTTCCTAAAACGAGTCCTTAAAATGGATGTTTTTATAAAAAAGTAATAAAAGGTCCTAATCACATAATATATTGTCGGATATAAATAAATATGTTATTATAATATATTTATAATAAACTTATATTTATTAAATATGAGGTTTTAATGTGTACAATAGACATCAAGATTTATTGTATGATACTTTTGATCTAATTTTTATTTTTCGAGACATATGTTATTTTACAGACCTATATTCTTACATGAGATTTATATACATCCCATTTGATATGTAATATCATGAATTTACTAAACACCGTGGTATTTTATATATCATTTTATGACATTATTTCAAGGGACATTCAATTATGTGTTGTCAAAGTGGTAAACATTTTATGTTACAATCTCATCATGTATAGAGATTCATTGTGATTATGTATTCTATAGTATATTATGATACAAGTACAAGTAAACACATTAAATTTTTTATCCAACAGTTAAAAATTTTATTTTTTAATAATAGTAACATTTGATCCCAATTTGGTACTTAAAATCAATGAAGGGGTTTTAAAGAAAATATGACATTATTTATCCCTTTAGTCGATGGTAAAAAAAATTTGTTGCAAAACCCGGTTTTCAAAAAAATAATTTTTCTATTATCAATCATTTTTAAAATGAAATTTATAAAAAATAACTTTTTACAAAGCGAGATGGAATCGAATATTTACTTCATCTTCCAAAATATATGAATTTTTCTTTTAAAAAATGTGATGGAAATATTTTTTTCATGTATCAAAATAATGAATCTTCACATATTCAACACCATTATTTTATTTTAATATTCCTTCGTTATTTTTAATGTATATTTTCAAATAAAAAGATGTTACGTTTTTTTTATATTTAAGAGAGTATTTTTCAATGATGAATGGTTATTTTTTTTATTTATTGTTTTATATGATCAATCCAAATATGTTTTTGTATAAGATTATATCTGTGGATGTGACTTATGATTTTTACGGTATATTGACCACTAATACCATACTTATTAAATTTTTAAATAGTATATTGTGACAAGAAGTTTTCGAAACCTCTTTTTCTTCCTTTTGTTATATAATAATAAATTACTCATTAAACATGTATCATTTCCATGGTTATGATATGATCTAATGATGAAATGAACAAGAAACAAGTCTATTTTATAATTGTTATGATATGCTGAAATGTTTATAAAATCCATTTATTTTTTACATAATATGATATTATAAACATCTTATGATCATGTGCGACACAAAAATATGGAATTCATTTTGATAATGGTATGGATTATGTCACTTATAAACGTATTTGGTGAAAATTTAGATCTCATTGGATAGACATGACTGAAAGGGGTGGGATCCCAATTCATTACGGGACTTCTTCCATTATAATGGTCATTGGAGTAATCATTGAAAACTATTATTGTTTTGGGTGTGCAATCATTACATTATGATAGCTTTGGAAATGAACCCTGGATATTATGGAAATGATTTTCAAATCATATTTCTATGCCAAGAATCTATGCCTTATGTCAATTTTATAATCTTAGATCTTATGTTCTTTGACTCCCTTATGATTTATGTCTTATTGACTTCCAATCCTTATTCCAGGATTCTATATTATTATGTTTGATTTGATTTTTATGGTTTTAAAATGTTATTATCATGTTTTCATACTCTTATGTTCATTATATACATACATAACTACCTTTATTACACTTATAGAGAATCTGAGCTCACCCTTTCATATGATTTGTTTTAACATGTTTTGAAGAAATGTATTACATGTGATATTTCTAAGAAGGATGATATTTATAAACATCATAATGGGAGATGATTTTGTTTTTCAATGGAATAGTTTCCTATGATTCAATGTTTCCCAAGACATATAACCATTAAGGTCATTAGGTATGTGTTTGTGAAATGTTATAATTATTCCTAAAATGTTATTCAATATGTATGAATAATAAGCCTAAATAACAATATTTTTTGAACATGGAACTCTATACAATTTCACATTCTTATCCACTTATATCATATCAAAATTACACATTTCACCCCATTACCTAATTTCTTGGAAGTGGTTTGATTTGATTATCCAATCCATGATTACCAAGATTTCATCACAAACTCTCAATCCT
Source organism: Viscum album (assembly GCA_963277665.1). Taxonomy (NCBI): domain Eukaryota; kingdom Viridiplantae; phylum Streptophyta; class Magnoliopsida; order Santalales; family Viscaceae; genus Viscum; species Viscum album. The sequence goes on along the minus strand of OY728165.1, from coordinate 1,704,895,302 downwards.
TGGGCAAACCCTATAATAAAATCCATCTATATATAATAACATTTACACTATTTAGAATCCAACGGATGAAAAAAAACATTCCGATATGAGAATTCTCATCCTTCACCTGATAAAATCCAAAAAACCTTGTCTCAAACTCAAATACCCATCATTTCATCACAAGACACCAAAACCACAACTTAAAGCCACAATACATCCTGGAAACTCTCCAGTGTAGTGTAAATGGTGATCTATGAAACTCTCAATGGACAAACTCATACATTTCTATCTGAAAAGACTACCTCCCCTGAAATACCATGTGATTATGACCATTCCCAACCATATCTCTTAAGAATCACCTTATCCATCATGATAACTCATCACATCTACCTATATGTCTCCCCATCAATACTCATCCACCATCCACTTTGGAGAAGATTACAATATCATCTGAATCAATTGTCATACTCCATCAAAAACCCTCACTACTATGTTAAAGGATTCAAACTCCATCCAACGGCCTGATGGCCTTCAATTTTTTTTATTATAAAGATAATAAACCCCTTTTTAAGGGAATAAGGGGGGAACCCGGACTTCAAGGACATTGGACATTACATGACCTAAAGGTCGAAGAGAGAAAAACCAGACTAAGAACATGGAGTTTCCCCACCCTAGCATTTGATCATGAAAAAGTCATCCACCTTTGCATGGCAGTTCAGCAAGCATCCTGTGTCAAAGCACAGGCCCGATCCGATGTCAAACGCCATACCCTCTCAAAAAACCAAATCCGAAGAGCTCTACAAAGATGAACCACCCGCTCTGAATCCTCCTCTGGGGCCTATTCCATGCAATCAAGTCCAACACATACCAACTTCGCACAATCATCCTCCATCAAGAGAATCTCCTAAACGAACCCCACCATGCTCCATACCCTCTGCCACAATAACCATAGAAGTCGCCAGAAGACGAACCAAGGAACATGCAGTCGAGCCATTGTCACCTAGGACTGAATGGTCCAACACCACACCGAGGAACGTCTTCAATGAGGGGGACCGAGCCACACTGAAACAAAACCGCCACTCTGGGCATGGATCTGCTCAGATTTGAACTACAGATGCACCCTCACCAGAGTCCGATGCCAGCCACGGGAAGTAGGGGAGAGCACCAGCAGTAGATCAAACTGTTCCGCAATGCCACATTGTCATCAACCGAACCTCCAAATCAAATCCATCAAACAGAAACACAAAAACACTCCAAATTTCCAATCCAAAAAGTCACCAAAAAAACCTGCAAACTAATAATCGTTGACGATATCCCTGATCTGGCCGCTAAAACTCACATCTCAAAGAATCAATAAGACCACCGCGCTGCTTCCCCTCGAAGAGAATAGAGGAATCTTGACATCATAGCAGAGAAACAAGCAAACATATGCAGGAATAATTTCCATCGATACCACAGCTCGGTACCATTATAACACCTTCAAAGAAATCACAACAACTCGAGCATCAACATCATGAGGAATGATCATCAAACCATGGCAGGGAAAAACCAAAGGAGTAGCCCAAGATCATCAACCGGATCACGATTGGGATTCCGATCAACACAAATAAAACCAAAAACCAACCTTTCACACCGAAACAACAATACACGGTTGCTGAAAAAAACAGATCTGCATATGCTATGCGAAACGAAGATGAATATGTGGGACCAGATCTCAACACCACTAAAAAGGATCTGCATATGCTATGCAAGATGAAGACGAGGTCGAGGAAGAACACCCAGGAGAATCCCGCCTCCTTGCTCTGCTAAAAGCTGAAAGACGAGCTGAGAGTAGATGTCGTCGCCTGACGACTTGAGCCGAGTTGAAACCATGACGAGCCGCGCTGGAAAGAAGATCCATTTCTGAAAAAGTAGCCGAGACGAGAAGACTTCTAGAACCACTGATGCCAAACCACACGCCGCCGTAGAAAGCCAAGCCGCGTCAAGATCCTCTCGAAGACCCGAGCCAAACCGAAGAACACCCTTCCACTCAGAACAGACGAAGCCGCCAAAGCATCCCGGACCTGCGCCTTGTACACGTCCAGCACCACCAAAGCCCTAATCCGCGAGGATCTGCCATCCTCGCCACTAGGGAGCCTGCCAATGGAAACCCTAGGGCACCCCCAAGAGTAGAGCTCCCGAGAGCGCCCCCTTCTCACCCAAAGGATTCAAACTCCCAAATTCCTTTCCAAACATCATCTAACACGAGAATTACATCCTTCCAAAACATCTATCTAAATATGTCAACCACAAAATACAATTTCCTAAGGTGTATGAGATCTAAAAAATAGAATCATGAAGAATATATATCCATTTATGCTGCTATAGATTCAAATAACATTGATAAAAGATATACCTCATGATCTTATGATATCTGAAGCCCAAAATGATATCCCCAACTAAGTAATGTCTCCACAACACCGGAAAAATTTAAAATTGATGCTAACTATAAATCTTGGGTGGAATAGATATATTCATGGGAACATAAATTCTTAGACCCATGAACGATATCATCTCTGTAATGTATAAACATGCATACCATGCAATGACAGTAAAAAACAAAAGATACCTTAAATGACACCCCCATCTCTAGAAAAGAGAATTGGATCACTAAACAATGTTCCCTACATGTATTCAAATACTAATTGAAACTGGTCAGTCTAAATAAACACCCAGTCATTATTGGTCAATGTTATAAATATGGATACAAATTAGAAAATATGTATAAAAAAACTTCTATAGTAGCCTACAAGACCACGAAAAAATCAAACAACTTCAAAATTCATTCTTGATTTAAAAGAGACAAGTATATCCACTGTTGACGGGTCCACTACAACACCCTGTTGAGAGAATATATTCTAAAGGAAATGAAACTCTCTTATTAAAAATGTACATTTATAATGATTTCCATATACATGGTTTTTTCAAAGAACCTTCAATACAACTATGATTTGATTAGCATGATACTATTCTAGCATTCAATAGATAAATATTTCTTCAATGAATAGGACTATGTAATTGTCTCGGAATTCATGGAACATTGTGATCACGAGTCCTATGAACACAAATAGTGTCTTTTCTATAATGAATGACATAAACACAAACATGAAACCCCATACCTACATCTAAACTCAATAATTCATTCATAATCATCCTTCACCATAAACATGATATAACTAATCCAAATATAGATCTTAGAGAACCAATATTCCCCTCTAAATTGGTAAAAAAATATGGAATACAATTGGAATATGATAATTATTCTGGACCAATACCGAATTGAAACTCATGTATTCTATTAACAATATCATACTACTATATTACTTCGAAGAGAAAATTATCGAAGAACCTCATGAGGAAAACTAGGTCAGATAAAAACCATCTACATTATATCATCATTTTTAATACATAACTCTAATAACTCATAATGTAAAATCAGACAAGGATCCATAAAAATTGGAGAAGTACATGGATGCCAGACTATCCCAAACACACCATAATGTTGAGTGGAAACATCATAATAGCATTTAGAAAAAAACCATAAAATTATAAATATGATTTGTAAACTAAATCATACCACCTCGAATGAATCCATAGAGAAATCAACCATTAATGAAATAAGGGGTCCTACATGCTGACTACACTCTTCGAAACTTAGATAGCCTATGCAAACCACATGTTCGCGATCCAAATCAATGAAAATGAGTCTACTATAGAATTTATTGATAATATAATTCATTAAATCAAACCATTAAATTCATATGATGACATATTATTGTTTAAAATGTAGTTTGAAAAGATCCTCATTGGTCGAATGTGGCCCAATCATCCTTCTTAACCCTTGACACACATCAAAGAGGCTGGCCATGCCTCTAATTGGTGTAGTCAATACTGGTTTCATGGGAAGACACTTTATTTTTAGACACAATTCATATATTAGAGTAGGTTAAACAAAAGACTATGTAATATTTATAGTAACATACTCCAAAATCCATCATATCTCTCAACTAATGGATATGATACCACTCATTCATAGCCCCATCCAACCAATTATTCCATAATGAAATGAGAGGGATAGTGACCCCCTAAGTCCCACATATAGTAGGCCCTGGGATGGAGACTATGGTTGGTGATATAAAAATATCAAGAAATATGATGTACTACCCTAGAAAATAATATACGAGTGGGAGATTTAATGAATTAACCACACGAAACTCCATGAAATAATATAAAATTAAACCAAAATCATCATCTAATTAATGTATAAATTTTTTTTAAGGATATAAGTATCCTATGTATGTACCAATAAGTTATTCTAATGCAGCGACACAACAACTGTCCATAGCACTTGGATTGTAATGTCCATAAGGGTCCATGTAATCCTCCATGAAAATTGATAATAGTTTTATATACATGGGGTGAGGATAAAAGCTTATATAGTAGGATATCCAGTGTCTTCTAAGGACATTTTGAGGATTCATATTAGTGTACCCATGAGAAAGGATCTGAAAACAATAACACCTGAACATGAATACAAACCAACCCCATCACAAACATGGCACAATCCCCATATAATGAAATCCATGAATCATAAAATTATATGAATCAAATCATTATATGATACTCCAAAACACTTTAAGAATTATTTCAAACTCTCAAAACTCCACATCATATGTCATTTTGGTCCTATATTTTCTAAATAACATATGAAGCCACCTCACATTACATTCATATCCTATCACACCCGTAGACAACTTGAAAACTACCACACAACACTATCACACCTCATCTTGCCTAAAGTCTCCATAGAATCACATCACAACCACTTCTATAACATGACTAGTAGGGTATCATGATCATTATGTATATAAATATCAGGTCCTCCTCCTACGATACATGAACCCAACCATAAGACACCCTACAACAAGGTAATATCAAATACATCATAAAGACACCTGGGACACCACCCCATAGCATGATCATATTAGATCCCTCCTAGAGACACTAGATTATTCCCAAGATGTTCTAAAATACCATCATCCATCATAGACTACACATATATACTTGAATGGGAGTGAATGTAGGACATAGAATGTACCCACTATACCATCTTGATAAAAAATATATTTGGAGAACCACTCCATGTGTATAAATATGCATTTTATCACATAGTTTATACTGCAGGTGGTCTGGGTAGAGAATCAAAAAGGAATATAATAGTTTATATATATATAAATATATATAGAAGAAAAATACAAGACCAACTTATTGGTTCACAAAAACACTAACCATCTAAGAAGACTTCCACTTTCACATCAACCACAAGATGTTCAATATCACAAAATCCAGAAAAAACTATCCTGACTTCCAACCAATCCCATTATCCATCCCATTTGTTACACTATTAAGCATCAACCACTTTAAGAGACACATCATTTCACTAATTTTTTTCATTAATAATTTCCATGTTGATAAAAAAATCTAGTCCATCCGATTTGGAATGTTATTAAGCTGTTATAATATCACTACATGGGAATCTAGCACAACACATCCCTACATCACAAGAAGGTCACCACACCCATTTATCCATTGCCTAATCTCCCCAAAATCACAACCAAACAAACCAGCACCATGCCACCGAAAATCTATTTCCAAAAAAGCCAACACATCAATGAAAAGGCACATCCAAAAAATATATCACCACACTTTTGAAAAAGAATTCCCAAAAAAACCATATCATTGTTTCCCAAAATTAATTACTTATATAAACATGACATAACCACCCCTTAATCAAATTCATACAAAAAACACAACCATAGAAACGCATCAAAACCACACATAAACAAACCTAAACCACACGTATCAACCCCACAAAAAATCCACACATAAAAACTCATCCCAACACATCAAAAGAAATTTTTATAGATTTAAAAATGTTCTTTTTATCACATTACACTTCATTGTTTTAATGGTAGAATCACACTATTCAAATATTCTAGAGAAACAATTTTACAAGTCTAAAATATGTTGTTATCCAATTTCAATTTAGGGTGATACGACAACAACAGACAAAATAGATTATATATCCCAACAAGTAAATCATATGATAAGTCCCCCAAAAAACCTTTATTTCTAGCAGGTAATGAAGACCATAAACCAAAAATATCAAAAATAATTTTGAATATGTAAAATAATTACCATCATTTTCTTCCCATTTATTCAATTTAACTGATTAATGTATCTTCATTATGATAGATTTTATGATATTACCAAAGAATAAGAAAAGTAAACCCCCTCCCCTGGAAGATACAAAAAAGTTTAGAATGAGGGATTCCTTATGTAGAAGAATGAATCTTGAAATGATTCACTACACCAAAATAAATATTGGTAATAGATGGTACCCCCCTTGGAAGAATATCAAACCAATGATATCAAGGTTCCACAACTCAAAGTTTAGGACTTCAGGACCACCAGCCTCGAGAGAATAAAGGTTGGAAGGAACCAAGGTATATTTCCATTTTTATTGATAATAGATACGAATTGATAAGTATTTCAGTTCAAATAATATTTAATTAACCCATTATTAATGAACTATTTAACATCCACTTGCAGTGACTCATTTAGAAACACTTTGATCACCTGAATCCAATGATATAATCTTTTATAGTGAAACAAATATTAAATACAACCGATTTACACATCTGAAACACCAGCATTGCCATTTCTGTGCTACTGATTGAAAAATACACATGTCCAATTCCATGAAGTTGGATGTCTATTATAGAAAAAATATCAATTTCACTACTTTCATATAGCAGGTTCTGCTAAATAACTGATTAGTCTTTGTATCCAATTCACATAGTCAATTTCTTGCATAACAGATTCACATTAATAATTCATCCATATAGCCAATTCATGTAGTTTATCACTTACATATCTAATTAATTTATATAATCAATCCATAGATCTTATTTATAAAGTTGATGTACACATATAGAAAATTCAACAATTTAAATGAGACACATATATGACTCATCCAAATAGCTGATTAAACTAGCTATGAGAACATACCACTTACCATGCCAATTGAATTCATTACTAGCTAACCAAAAACTTTATCAGAAATATATTAATCATACTTTTAGTTACCTACTAATTCTTATTGCCTTGAGAGTTAAAAAATCCCTTACATTGCCTTAACCAACATCGCTAAGACAACAACAAAGGAAAACAAATGCTGAAGGGATTTATAGGAAATAGGGGGGTGATTTCCCCTTTAATAATAAAACCATTAACTAAAAAAACAATAACCAAATATCTCACTATATGAGGTATGAGCAATAAATGACCATTCAACCACTTTTTCAATAAAAAAACAACTTTAAAATGTGAAATATTAGAAGACAAAACAACTATCCAAGTAAACAATGGAAGGAAAAATAAAGACAACAAGATTACTATAAGACTCCATGATCCACAAGCACCATGATCTATGATCACCAAAGAGAAGAAGTATCTTGAAGTGGTCATAAAAACATGTGATACATTACCGTTTCATCTATCCTAGAAGATAGCATCTAAAAAAGAAACAATGTTCTAAAGAAGGGGTGACTATAAAACTAAATTGGCTTTATAAATTGACTTCCCTAATCATGCCACTTGGATATATGAGAATGAAACATTTATATAAAACAATTTATATAATACAATTTTTCAAAAAAAAATTATAACTAACTATAATTAACTTCCAAAACCATTTGTAAAAAAAAGAGAATGAGTGATAATAAAAAATGTTATAGAATGTTTTTATTTCATGAAAATTATATCAAGGAATTGAAAACATTTTACAATATGTTTTTTGGAATATCAAAAACATTCTACAGACCCATGCAACAGACCATGAGTGCTACATGATGATTGTTTCATACTCATGAGTGGTTTCTCATTGATCTGCCAAGTCATCAAAAGGTAATTATATCCCATGTTCCATTTTCCATTTTTCACATAGAAAAATGTCATATTTCATCCAATCCCCCTATATTAAATATGCAATCGCACAGAAATATACCCAAGGATCATCCCAAAACACCTTCTTAATAAAACCACATTTTTATTGAAAACCATTTCTCTATTAAAAACATTTATATACCAAACCATTTAAATTAAATTCCCATTTTATTGAAAAACCCATTCCCAAAAAACAATTTATATATTCTAGAAAATCTAAAATTTTAAAACAAAATTTTATATTAAAGAAACTAAAAAAATTTCCCAACGATTCAATAATATTACACAATTTCACAAAACTGATAAATCATCGATTAAGAAGATTTATTCCATTAATTGAACAAAGATTTCAAAATCAATTTCATTCAATTTTATCAAATTGAAACTAATCCATTCAATTCTAGTAAGAGAAAATTATAATCAAGTAACCTACCTTGATGGTTCTGATGAAAACCGATAATGGACGAAGAACACCTAAGAATTCGTGTCAAGATTCGAAGAAATGACCATAGAAATATTATCCTAAAAATATCACAACCACAACTCAATTAATTGGTATCCATAAATTTATATCTACCCATAAAAGGTGTAGATCAGTGAAATAAAGAGGAGATTAGAAGTACATCTATGCATATCTAAGAAAGCATGGGAGTAATGTGGAAGAAAAAAGACATCCCAAATGAATCGGGATTGAAAACATCAAGGGAGGGCTACTGATTTATTTCAATTTGCTTTGATGAAGTTATCCAGCCTTCAATTGAGATAAATATCGATTTAGGGGTATTTTAAGGACAAATTGTGTTAATTAAAGAAAAAACATCAAAGATCCTATAAAATATAATCTACATTTAGACTCTACGCAATGTTTAACCATAAGGTTAGAAAAACCGTGAAATAACCATGTGTTGGATACTCTCATAAGGAAACCCACCCATGGACTAATCACATGATCTCCCAAAACTTTATCCAACTAGGATAAAGATAATTCCTCCAAAATACAGCTGAGCATGGTTTCTCCTTTGATTTTTGCATTGTTTGGATGAACCATTCACAGTTCTTCTACCTCTTCATTATCCCCAAAAACATACTGAAAGATTTCCATACCCTCAAAATATTAGCCCTTACTATTTATAGAAATTACAAGTAAAAGGAAAGGGGTACAAACTAAAATCCAGGAGTACTACATTCTCCCCACCATTGGTCTTTCCATCTCGAGAAAGTGGAAAACCATCATTACCCTGAAAGTGTTTTGGCCACTGCTCTTTCATTTCAATCTTGTGTTCCCGAGAATCATCCCAAATCATACCATGTTTCCATAAAACCCACATTATTCAGATTCTTTTCCCACCCAAGACATTTTCTTTCCTATCCAAAATCTGTACCAGGATATGTACCAACAAAGAATTTAGATCTAGGTCATGATGCTCCAATCTAATCACATGGCCAGGGTCAAGCTGATAGTTTTTCAACTAAGATACACGGAACACATTATGAACTGAACTGAACCATTGTGGTAATTCCAACCAATAATCCACCACTCCGAATGATTAAAAAATATCAAAAGGTCTTATATATTGGGGATATGACTTTCCCTACATCCTATATCGATGATATTCAATACATGGAGAAAACCTAAAGAGAAAATGATCGCTCAAGGTAAATGAGAGAAACCATCGATGATGATCTCAATAAGACATCTGAAAACTCTGATCCATCTCCATCCTTTTTCTGATCAACTCAATTAGCTTCATTTTTTCTTGGTCAAGGCTTGGCCAGACTAGTGTGGTTTCACCTATTTCTACCTAGGATAATAGAGATCGACAATGATTCCCATATAACACTTCAAATGGTTCCATATGTCTTAAGGTGTCATAGCAGTTATTATATGAGAACTGCACTAATGTTAAATGCTCTTCCGATGAGACACCAAAATCAATTACAAAAGCCTACAACATGTCTTCTAGCATATGTACCATATTTTTGGATTTTTCATCCAACTGAGGATGATACACCTTACTCATATTAAATTTATTCCTGAGGGATCTCTATCCGGATTCCCATTAATGAGATGTGATCCTCAGATCTATATCTAACACGATTGAAATTAAAACGCCATGTATCTTCGCAATTTCAGGGATATAGATTTTGTACAGATCCTCCACCGAATGAGTTTCATGAAAATGTGTTAAATGAGATAACATGGTAAGATTATCATCTATCACCCATATGGAATCATTCTTCTTGATAGTTCTTGGGAGAAAAATGAAAAAATGAATCACTATATGCTCCCATTTCCACAATGGGATAATTACATATTGCAACATTCATGCCGATCACTGGTTATTTTCCTTAACATGATGACAAGTTATACACCTTGAAAATAACTTTCCCATTATTATTTTTATACTATTCCTTCAAAACGGTGACTTAAACACCTTATAAATGTTTTGTATACCTGAATGTATAGAACATTGGGAATGGTGGTTATCATGAAGAAGTTGATCCTAAAAATATATAGGTAAAACCATCGGATCTCAGAACCACAAAACCGAACTCCCATTAAGATTCCATCCATCAATGGACTCCCCACCATTAAGCATTGAACTCATAACCAAGAACTCTATATCAGATGTTTGTTCCTCTTCAACCATATTTATCAAATCAGTAAAAAGCGTAGATGAGAAAAAAATATCAACATCACGTCATTATTTACATTCCACATGCATGTTGGATAAGACACACTCCAACTGGCATTAATCTGAATCTTATTTCCCCTGTTCAGCAAATGAATTTCTACATAATGCATCTACCACTGATTTCTATTTTCAAGATGCATACTTCAAGTCAATGTCAAACATATCTATATACTCTATCATTCTCATTTTATTTAGATTCAAATCTCATTTTCAGAAAATATGTTTCTATATTTTATGATAAAAAAAAAGTAAATATCTTACCATTGATATAATTTCTCCATGTATTCAAAGTGGGGATTACCATAGCTAACTCAAAATCATGTTTTGGGTAATTCTTCTCTTGCACCATCAACTTCCTTGTACCAAATTCCACTACATGGTATACTTTCATGTGAACAACCCAAATCTAAACCCAAAGCATCCAAATACACCACATTCCCCTATCTTATTTTAAAAAAAATCAATATGGGTACTGGTGAAAGATGATATTTCATCTCCTAAATGATTTAATGAATTATTAATTCCATTTGATTGGATAATTCTTCTTTATCAGAGTTGTTATTGACGAGGCTAGTCTTGAGAATTCATGCACAAGGCATCTATAGTATCTTGATAGAAAAATAAAACCTTGTTTCGAGAAGACATATTTCAGTGGATTCCATGAGATAACGACTTCTATATTTTAAAGATCTACTTAAACACCTTTTACAAAAATCCCAGGGATATTAATAAGTACCTCTGGTAACCAAAAATCACAAATAGATAATTTGGCATACAAATGGTGATCTCTCAAGATTCCCAACATTATTTCCATGTGTTTCTCATTTTCCTCCCTTATCTATGAATACACCCATATGTCATCCAAAAACACCACAACAAAACAATCCAGATATCACTAAAAATATATAATTTGTCAAATCCAGGATGACCAATGGAGCATTCATGAGATTGAAAGGCATGACTACATATTCATAGTGGCCATATCAGCTTCTGAAATCTCTATTTGAGATATCTTCCAAACTTGAAATTGGTGATATCCTAATCTCAAATCAATTTTTAAGAACCACTACGCTCCCATGAATTGATTGAATGATCATCATTTCATGGAAGTGAATAACTATTTTATATTAATTTGGGTAGGCTTACAATAATAAACACAAAACTGAAGAGTTCCATATGATTTCTTCACAAACAAGACAGATCATTCCCATATGGACGTACGTGGCTAAATAAAAACCTTTATTTCTAGGTCCTCTAAATGAACATTAAATTCCATTAACTTTGATGGAACCGTCCTATATGGTAGAAGGGAAATAGGACAGGTCCATTATAGAAGATCAATTGTAAACTGCACTTCCCATAGAGGCTATAACCTTGAGAAGTTCTTCGGAAAGACATATGAAAATTGATCTAAAACTACGAGAAAACTATTTTCCATAATCTCTTCCATCGATTACAATGTCCATGCATCCAACTAATAAGATATCATTCACACCACTAGTGCCAACAAACTTGATCCAGAATTCATTACAAACCTCTCTCCTATGAAGAGATGCTCGACATCATCCTCAGTTGTGAATCTATATGTTCTACTATAACAGTCAATGTGATCCTTGACAATTTTTAGCCAATAAACACCCATGATTACATCATATACATCCATCTAGATCAATTATATGTCCCATTATAATCCATCTCTATTAACAGTTATAGAACATGCTCTATAAACAATGGCTAGACATTCTCTTTCACCGATAGGAGTTTATATTTTTTTCAATGAATGTATAATTTCTATTTTTAAACGTAGAATAAAAACATCAAGAGGAGAAATGAATCAATGTGATTCACCAGAATCAAGAAAAACTTTAACAATAGTATAATTCAAAAGAAGTATACCTATCAATATAGATGGTATATCCTGATCATCAATAAGGATATGATCAACTCTATAGTATTTCTTTGTTACTTTACTATGCTACTTGGTGCTCCGGTGATATTTCCCTTATAGAGGAGTCATTGTATTCCATGAATCACCATATCTAGATATGATCTGCTGAAAATATGATTATTCATTCCTCACCCTTTTGAATCATACGATTCTCGCGACACCTAATAAGTGTCTCAAGCACTCGACCTTAGAGCACCATGAAAAATGAGCTTGATATGTCCCATCATATTTCAATTATGGAATGATCTTGGTGGTTTTGTGAACTCCCACATTATGTGGTCAAAGGAACCACATTGGATGTATCATTCTTGGATCATTATTCATTTAAGAATATTTACTGATCCAATTATCGGATTCTTAGTCTCGTTCCAACCTTGGAAATAGGTTTCCCTCATTCAGTTTCTCCAAGAATTGGAGTTACCATTATTCCCAATAGGTATCATCATACTTCCTCCTCCCATTGCTCTTGATATTTCCCTCTCATCCATTGTCTCTATATTCACCATCTTTATACAATCCATAATACAGATCACTACAATCTTAGATCGAATCTCCCACCATAACCCCGATTTGAAGAGTCATTCCATTAAGGCTGCACATACAGAAACCTCTAGAGTAAAGCACACTAAATTTATGAATTTAGCAACATATTATGTTATAAAATGATTCTAATGATTCAGGTTCAATTCTTTTTTCATCCATGAATCTTGAACGTATGAGGATTGAATTATTTATTAAAAAATTCCTCAAAATCCTCCCACGTAAGGCGTCGATATGATTTAGTATGAAGAACAAGTTCACACCAATGTCGTTCAAGTTCCTTTAACATGTATGTGTGGAGAAAGTATTGAGCTCCATTGGTGTAATGATTAAAATGAATATATGATTCATCCTATTTGACCACACCTCCACATTTTATGGATCATAATTATCCCTGAAGATGGGTGGATTCTGCTTCATGAATTGGTTGGACTGGTATACATGTCATGTCACATCCCCCCAATTCCCCATGTCCACTACCTGAAACACATAAAAGATAGGCTTATCCTATTCTTGGTTCACCTATGTCTCATGTGCAACCACATTATATGAAAAAACTTCTATTTTTTCATATGATGCCTATTAGGTTCCATTATATAAACCAAAAACAAACTCTATATGTTTTTCTCTCAAGATATTGATGGTTTAAAATTTTAAATTCTATCACATCAACTATCAAAACAATTATTTCCAAAATCAACCTAATTCATATTTATCCCTTTATAAAAAATCCTAAAATTATTTGGAAAATCAACCCCTTTTCAAACTTTTTCCACCATTTTTTACAAAGTCTTTCATTTGAAAATCAATTACATACAACAAAAAATAATCACTTTTTCACAAATATTAATCATTACTCCAAATTATGTAACCAGTCATAATGGTTAGTCAATCCTCTACAATTCATGGAATTCTTGTCTCAATGGCTAATCCCATTATAGTGAGATTCCAAAACCTATGAAGTGTTTCCAAAACACTTATGTACCAAACATCCTGATAACTTGATGTTTAGTATAAAAGGATTGGTTATGTCATTTTATACTAAAAAATTCATGTTAAGACAATCATACTATTTTATATCATTCGAAATTATAGAATATAGAATAATATATTTCAACTCCAAGACCAAAAAAATAGACGACTACTTTTCTGGAATGGACCGAACTAGCTGATACCATTTGTAATGAACTGGTAATTTTCATTGTCTTGATAGTACAATCAGTAATTTCTTGGCCTTAATAGATATCCTCAAGACACAAAAAGCTATAAATAAACGATGAATGATTTCAAATTAAATATGGGGGAAGATATACCGTTTATGAATAAATATATAGAATCGGAAAACCATAACCGAATAGATCACTATATGATTTATGAAAAAATGAAATGCAATTATACCACATTTTCTATAACAAAACAATATCAAAATATGAAATAGAGGAATACAAAAAAACTATAAAATTAAATTGTATAAGGACAAATAAAGACTCCAAAAAGGCCACAAGACTCCATGCTCCAAAGGCTTCAAGTTCTATAATCACCAAATAACCAAAGTATCATGATTTGGTGCTCAAAACATGTGACACCTTACCTTTGACCCCCCATCCAGGAAGATATTATATAAAAAAGCATCAATGTTCCATAGTAAGTTTGAGTATAAAAATCAATGGGCTTTCCCCAATGAATTACCTACTCATTCAACTAGGATATAAGAGTTGGTAACATTTATATAATATAATTTATATAAAAAGTTTTAGGAAAATAGTTTATAACTACTTATAAACAAGTTCAACAACCATTTTAAACCAAAAGTACACTACTGATGCTAAAACCAATTCTCCAAAAAGTTATAATTTCATGAAAATAATAACAAATATATGAAACCATTGTACAATATCTTTTTTTGGAATTCCCCAACCATTCCACAAACCCATGGAAACTGTTGTGCATTATATGGGATGATTGTTCCATACTCATTAGTGGTTTCTCATTGATATTCAATGTGGTCACAAGGTAATTCTATACCATGTGCCATTAACGCTTTTAAATCAAGTAAAATGTCATATTTCAACGAAGCCTAATATTAGAAATATGAACTCACACATCAATAAGCCCAATGATCATGCCAATACACTATTTAAATAAAACTACCTTTTTATTGAAAACTATTTTTCAATCAAAACTACTTCTATGCTAAACCATTTCAATAAGAAACCCTATATAATAACGAATATCTTTATTACACACATAAAATTAATTTATTACATAAAATATCACTTAATACAACTCCAAGTATTAATAGGTATAGTGTCTTGGGAAATTAGGAACATTACACAACAACTTAGAACATAAAAAAAAACATCTTTATTGAAAAATTCCTTTACCTGACCACAAAATTCACTCATACATAGCATTGCATGGGATAACCTAAGGACATTAATGTAAAAAGGGTGAGCTATAATGCCCACTAAGGTATTAAACAAGTCATAACATAATTAATATATGATATTTTAGGCAATAGACATATCAATGGATCTCGAGAGATACGTGATCATAAAGGCATGATATAGTGTGATTATCATAACTTGGAAATGTGGCAACAACACATAACATGGTATTAGAATGAGACAATGCTCATTGAACATGGATAATGAGTAAACCCTCATTGGAGTGGAATTAGAATGAGTATAACCTCATTGAACATGAATTATCAGGATACTAATCGTTACCCAATGCATTGGATCTCTATCAGGGTGCACCCTTAATCATTTCAGTTCATGCATAAGTGTGCCACGCAGAACACATAATATGGATTCATTAAACATCTTCATAATTTATTACATGATAAAGGAATGTGGAATCCATAGATGAAACTAAATAATAAATAATTAAATGTTAATATAGGTGAATACCTTTGATAGAAAAATGGGTATGGTATTCACTACACAATGACTTTGGGTTGGAAAATTGTGGTGCTATTTCGGCAGCATAACAACATGACATAAGAGTTCATAAAAAATGCTTGATTATGGAGAGGGGGTGTCTCAAAATATATACAGGAAATGTACAATAATGGGGTCATATATATACATGTCCCAACATATGTAATGATGTTTAAATTCATAATACAAAAATAATTTCCTGAATGTAAATGAGAAAATATAATTTCTTTATGGAATATCAGCATGTTGACAAGTGTACATAAAGGGGCATTAATGAGAGAGAAAGGGGTATCTAATCATTCAAAAATAAGTAGGGATGTATGGGGTAGTTTTGAAATCATACTCTAACAATTGAAATATAAATTAAAAGGGTATAGCAACACAATGAAATTTGAACAAAAATGATAAAAGTATAAATCCCTTACTTGGAAGTGTGATCCCAAAGGCTTGGGAGGGGTTTGAGAGAGGCTTAATTTTATCTTGGGTGACTTGGGAGGATTTTAGAGAGAGAAGGGAAGGGCAGGGATGTTCTCCATGGGTTTCGAGTGAATATAAGTGGGATCTTGTTAGGGTTTATATAGGAAAAGAGAGGGAATTTTTATTATTTTGGTTTTGGACATCACACATTAAACTAATAAAAACCATAAACTAACCCATGGGTTTTCCTGTTGGTTTTTGAAAAAGAGGAGTATAAATAATTATTTTATAATTAAAATGGACGAACATCTTAAAATATTAGTCTTTCATAGGTGGAGATGAGTTGCACTCTCAAGTAAATCATTTTAAATGTTTAAATGTTTTATAAGTCTTGGAGGTTCCACTAAGGTCTGATAAAATTAATCAAAGAAATATAAAATCACATTATTTTAAAAGTAAAACATATATTGAACAAAAATAATGTTTATATTATTTTATTAAATAACTATTGTGTCATTATGATTTCATAAAACACATTATATATTTATACAGTATTTAATTTTTAACCAAAAATTCGTCTATCTATGAAAATTATGAAAAATTCACCATTAGATAATTTCGATGTCTGAAACCCAAAATGATATTAATTTTTTCTAAATAATTTTATAAATATGTTATTTTTTTAACTTTTAAAATAAAAACTGATCTTGTGTTGAAAATTCATGGGTTTTGACAAAAACAGCTTTCAAACCATAATATAAATTACAATTGTATTCATAAAAATTATACGATAATTTATATCTAAATTAGTAATAATATTTTATTAAAATATTATTTAATTCAAAAATCCATTAAATCATCCAAATTTATTTCTTAATTGAATATTAACTAAAATTACTATTTTTTTCTCGAAAAAACTATTTACAAAGTAACAATAATAAAATGAATGTATATTATCTATATAAAAAATAATGTACATAATAATAGTGTTAGAGTATTGTTACTTATCCCCGTATAACACCCACATATAACATAAGAGTAAGGTGTGCAATGGTTACATGATTTTGGGGAGACTCAGATAACATTGCATGGGTTGTAATCTCTATCAACTTCCACATCTCCTGTAGGTTTTTCCATTTGGGATTAATGTGTTAAATTAAGGCTTGGGCTTGGTCAATAGAGAATCACAATGACCCCAACACTTTTCCAAGCTCCAAAAAAAGGGATTCGTATGGAGAAATGCTACTGGATGAGGGCACCACTTCCTTTGTCTATGTAAATTGGATTTCTTGAAGCCCTACATTTATACTAATCAATTGTTAACTCTTTAACAACTAACAATTTTTAATTGTAAATGGAATTCCCAAAACATAAAACCATGTAATTTCATTTTTTATATATACATTTTACAAAATAAGACATTTAATTTTATCAAGAGAAATTTTCATAAATGGAATTTTGGTTTGTTACAATCTTCCCCCCTTAAGAAATTTTTCCCTTGATATTTCAATATTCTACACTAAAATAGATGCAGCTAACTGTTCATCACTTCCTATGATTCCCACCTTTCATCTTCAAACTTGTGGTTTATCCACAAAACCTTTACGATGGGAATTATCTTATTTTATAGAAATATTTCTCTACGATCTAATATCTTCACTGACTTCTCTTCATAAGAGAGTTCATTCTTAAATGTCACCACCTCTAGATTGATTACATGTGATGGGTCATGTATGTACTTACTCAATAGTTATACATGGAATACATCATGTACTAGAGATAGGTTCGGTGGTAGTTCTAGTTACTAGACCACTGCTTCAATGTGATTAAGGATCTAAAAATGGTCGATGTACTTTAGACTAAGCTTTCCCTTCTTCCAAAATCTCATAACTCTCTTTGATAGTGATATGAAGAGGAATACCATGTCTCCAACATCCATCTCTATGTCTCGTCGACGATTGTCAGCTTATCTATTGTGTTGACTCTAAGTAGCTTTAATGTGCTACTGGATGTTCTTAACCTTCTCCTCCATTTCTTCGACCACTTCTAGACCTAGGAGTATTCTATCCACATCATTATCCCAATATGCTAGTGTTCTGCACCTCTTACCATACAAGGATTCATAAGTTTCATTAAGATGCTTGAGTAGAAAATATTCCTGTAATAGAACTCAACTAGAGGAAGATGATGATCTCATCATTCATTAATGTCCATTTAGAAACCTCTCAACATTCCTTAGAGTTTTTGGATTGTCCGCTTAGATTACCCATTAGTTTTCAGATGATAAGTCATAATAATGTTCATCTCAATATTCATAGCATGTTGAAGACTCTTTCAGAACATAAAGGTGACTCTTGGATCTCAATCAGATATAATCTATAGTGGTACTTTAGGATGACTTACCAAATCTATTTTGTATATCTATGCCAGTTCATGTATGTATAAATCCTCCCTAATTGAAATTAAGTGTGCAGTAATTGTACAATGATCCACAATAACTCATATAGCATTGTTTCCTTTGGATGTCTTGGATGTACAGTGATAAAGACAATGGTGATTTTCTTACATTCCCATGCCAGTATGAGTTATGGTTTCATCATCACCATAGACTTATACCTCTCATCCTTCACTTGCTGACATACCAAGAACATTGATGTATAATTAGAGATGTCCTTTTTCATGTAATCTCACAAATAATTCACTCATATATATCGATATATCATTGTGTTTCCTTGGTGAATGGAGAACATTGAACTATGTGCATCATCCAAAAGTTCATTCCTTATCATCAGATTTGATGAAACATAGAGTCTTGAAAAAAATCTCAAAATTCCTTTTTCATTAACATTGAACAATGATGATTTCCATTTTTTTGATAGTTTCCACTTTCTTCTAAATTCTCACATCATCCTTTTGAGCATCTATTAACCTTTAAAAAATATAGGGTTGAGAATAATTTTTGAAAGGATTGATGATGTTCCCTACTTCATGATTCCCATTTCTATCTTCATCAAATATAAGAATATTGGGTCATTTTAAATTCTGATCAATGATTGAATCATTGGGTCCTTTCTATTTAGACCATATGCCAAATTGTTTGAATTCCCAGGGTGGAAATGGATTGAGAAATAATATTCCTTGATCAACTCTAACCATCTTTATTTGTGCATATTCAACTATTTCTGTGTGAATATATACTTGAGGATGTTTTGGTCTGTATATATATCACACGTCTCCCCAAGGAGGTAATGTTGCCCAATTTTCAAACCTATGATTACTATATCGAACTCCAGATCATGTGTTGGATATTTTTTCTCATGAAATTTCAATTTCTTTAAATCATAGGAAATTAATTTGTCATTTTTCATCAACACACACCCCATTCCCTTCTTCGAAGCATCACTAAATACCAAAAACATTTCTCTACTTGTGAGTTGTGTGAGCATGGGCATAGTGATAAGCCTCTTTTTCAACTCCTTGAATCTATCTTCGCAATCATAAATCTATGAAATTTTTACTCCATTATAGGTTATCTTGGTAAGAGGGTTGGACAATTGTGATAAATTTCTCAAAAATCCCCTATAATATCCCGATAACCTCGGGAAGCAACAAATATTCATTAATTATATTGGCCTCATACGTCCCTCAATTATAGCTGTCTTGGAGGGATCCAAAGATATCTGATTACTTGTGATGATATGACTCAGTAATTATACATTCTTTAACCGGAACTCACAGTTGATGTACTTTTCATAGAGCTTCTCCTTTTACAATGTCTCAAGTTTAGTGCTTAGATTCTCCCCATGCTCCTCCTTTGTTTTGGATTATATTATAATATTATCTATAAAGACTACAAAAAAATTTTCAAGGTAATCTCTAATGACTCTATTAATCATGTAAAGGAAGATTTATAGAGAATTAGTGAGTCCAAAAGGCATTACTATGAATTAATAGTTCCCGTACCATGTACGAAAAGCAGTCTTGGGGATATCCTACTTCTTCACATAAAGTTAGTAATATCCTGACTAAAAATCCACCTTGAAGAAGTATTGTGCATCAAATAGTTGATCAAACAAGTAATAAATTCATGCCATAGGATACTTGTTCTTTATCGTTATTTTGTAGAGCTCACAATAATCAATACAAGGGTGTATTGATCCATCATTATTCTTGAAAAAAGGACTGGTGCACCCCATAGTGAAGCAATTTTGTGTATAAAACAATTATCTAGATTCTCATGTAGTTGTTTCTTAAATCCTCAATCTCCAAACCAGCCATTCTACATAGAGTATTTGATTTTTGAAATTCCCCAAGTATAGGATAAATTGATAATTCAACATCTCTTCAAGGAGAAAGATCAGAAAATTTCTTGGGAAACACTTCATAGAATTTTTTGTAGTAGGCATGTCTTCAAGGATGGTCACTTATTTTGACTCAATCATCTGAGTGAGATACGTGTTCTCATATGATAGTAATATCCACACTTGATATGATGGTGCTAAATAAGATTCAGCTTCCTCTTTGCACTTGTACAGAATCAGGGGGCGATTCCCCATATAGAGAGAAATTTCCCTCTCACAGAAATTTATGTTGGATCTATATAAGGAAAGCCAATAAATGCCAAGAATCGCATCAAATTCCAAAAAAGGGAGTATGAAGAGGTTCAATAGGATGCTCAATACTCAAATTATTATAGGGGAGGAGTTAGATGCATGGAATTCAATGATTTCCGCATTTTCCGTACACACTAACATCTTTACTTCCATGATTTTTTTTGGTGTTGGGACTATTCTACTAAATTTTCGGGATATAAAATAATTCACAATACTTGATTCAAAAAGTATTTTTTTCTTTATGGAATTAATAACTAGTGTACTTATAACCACTTTGTTGGTTGCCTTCGAAAACACCTAGATTATGGCATAGGTTTATTGAAGTTGAAGTAATGAACAATGTGTTGAGGGTAAAATGGATCATTCCCCTCCTCTATCTCAACTGTAGGTTTGCATGTTGATATTTAATGGCTAGATTACCTTCTCTTCCACACAAAAGATTTCCCTTTTCCCCTTAAAGTAAATTCAGACATTCTTCCTTTCTCACCATTGGCAAGTGGGCTGCTAGATTTTCTTATCATAATTATATTTATCCATCAGACTACCTGAAGTAATTTCCACATTATACTTTTTATCCCCATGATACCCATGAAATTATAATTTATCCATTTATGCTTTGAGGGCACATCATACAATTTCATCATAGCTCTTTAAGTCATAGATCTCTAGGACAATCTGTAGGCTAGGATTTAGCCCACCAAATAAGTGGTCATCCTTTTATTCAGGGGTAATAATAATTCCAAAGGCATATAATGAAAGCCTTATGGTTTTTTCCTTGTACGTTCTTATTTATTCGTCTTCTTTTTTTTTCTTTATGGAAAATAAGTTCTTTTCCATCTAAATTGAGAGGGTACATAGAAAATATTTATCGATAATCATTTTCTGGAAATCCTTCCATTCTAATGCTTGATATCCTCCTCAGGCTTTGTATTATTTATTAATGTCCACCAATGATCAACTTGACCCTCCATATGATATACATCTATAAGAACCTTCTCTGGTTCGAAATGTTGAAGGATGGAGAAGATCTTTTCAATGGAGTTGATCCATTGTTCAAAAATTGAGGGATTAGATGATCCATTAAAATCAGGAGTCCATTGTCTCAAAACGCTCTCTATTGCAACTTTTTTGTTATTGGGTGGGGGGTAACTTTCTTCTTGACCCATGTTTCTATTCGTTGAGTTAACTGAGACATTATTCTGAAAACGTTTTTGATTCGTGCTCCCATCAGATAGGGAATCTCATTAGAACAGTTGTCACATTGATCATCACATTGGTTGTTATCTCGAGTCCTCATATTACCGTCCATTGGCTGGAATGAAAGGAATATTTGGTTTAACACATAAAGGGTAATCGAAATACAAAATATGGTGACTTATAAATTAATTTTATTTTATTAACTTATTAATTACAGGATTCAATCTATGTTATCCATGATATACTTCCCAACATATATTCATTGGGGAGTGTATTTTTATTCCATTAAAAATGGTTTACACTAAGCTTGGGAATTTACGAAATCATATCCATAAGGGGTGTCCTAACAAATAGTGCATCAAGGCCCATTTTCATGCACCAATTCCCGTTCAAGTCCAGCTCAAATAAATGTTTTTGGTTTTTACCCCTAGATACATCTATGCCAGAGCCACCTCTACCTGCTCGTATCCAGATAGCGGTGTGTTTTCATGATAAACCACTTACTCAATACTCACCAAAATTTAGGGTTGTTTTTTATACTTATTCATATCCAAATGGCGTTCACTAGGGTTTTCTAGTCGTAATCCCTAAAATAACTAAACTTATCCCCTGATACCAACTATAACAACCCTGCAATTTATTACACACTTAAACAAGATTTATTACATAAAAATTCACTTATGACAACTCGGAGGATTTGATAAGTCTATTTTATTGGGAAATTAAGAACATTACATGACAGCATAGAATATAAAACACAATATTTTTATTGAAAACATCCTTTACATGACCACAACATTCCCTCGTACTTAGTATCGCATGGGATAACTTGAGGAAATACATGTGAAAAGGGTGAGCTATAAATCCTAGTAAGGGAGTAAACAAGGAACATCATAAAAAATACAAGACATGTTAGAAATAGGCATATCTATGGAGATGACGAGAAACATGAACATAAATGATTGATATAGTATTATTTTCATAACATAGAAATGTGGCAACAAGACTTAACATGGTCTTTGCATGAGCCAAGTCTCATTATACATGGAGCATAAGTAAACTCTCATTATACTTGAATTATCATGATTAAACCCTCATTGCACATGAAGTATCATGATATCAATCTATACTAAATGCATTGGATCACTATTAGGGCACACCATTCCTAATCATTACATTTCATGCATAAGTGTGGCTCACAGATCATAAAACATGGATACATTAAACATCATAATCATTTATTCTATGATAAAGGAATGATTAATTCATACATGAAACACCATAATCAATAAGTAATGTGATTAGAGGCTAATACCCTTGATAGAAAAATGGGTCTATTATTCACTACACAATGACTTTGGCATGGAAACTCGTGGTGCAATTTCGAGAGCATAACAATGTGACATAAGAATTCAAAAAACAATTGATGAGAGAGAGAGGGGTGTATCATCATATGTATATAAAATAGACAATAAAAGGGTTATATAGATAAATTTACCAACATATTTAATGCAGTTTAGATTCATAAAACAAAATAATATTGGGAATTTAAATGAGAAGAGATAAATTCCTTATGGAATTTCATCATGGTAACAGGTGTACATGAGAGGCATTAATGAGAGAGAAAGGGTATCTCATCATTAAAACATAATGAGGGGAGTATGGGGGAGGTTAAAATCACACCCCAATATTTTTAATTTGATATAAAAGGATATAACAACACAATGATATTAGTACAAAATGAGAAACGAAGAAATCTCTTACATGGAAGTGTGATTCCAGAGGGTTGGGATGAGCTTGAGAGAGGATTCAAGGGAGATTGGGTAACCTTGTGAGGATTTTAGAGAGATAAAGTCAGGGAAGGGGCTTGCTCTAAAGGTTTTGAATGAAGAGAAGTGGGATCTTGGGTGGGTTTATATAGGAAAAGAGAGGGAGTTCTTTATTATTTTGGATATGGACATTGCACATTAAACTAATAAAAACCACAAACCAACCCATGGTTTTTGCCCATGGTTTTTTCCAAAGGGGTGTGGAAAATATTATTTTATATGGAAACGGACATCAATTATTTAAAAATTAGGCTTGATTATGTAGGGGTGAGTCACACTCTCAAGGAAATCATTTTCAAAGATAAAATGTTTTATAAGTATTGGGGGTCCATTAGGCACCATAAATTTGATCAAATTTTTTTCTAAAATCCCATTATTTTAAATTTAAAACATATATTGTCCTAACATTAGGTTTATATTATTTTATTACATCACTATTTTGTCATTATGATGTCATAAAACACATTAATTATTTAAATACTATTTAATTTTTACCCAAAAATTCCATTACCTCAGAAAATTATCAAAAATTCACCATCAGATAATTTTGACAGTCTGAATCCAAAAACAATATTAATTTTATCTAAATAATTTTCTTAATATTTGAATTCTTAATTTTAAAATAAAAACCCACCTTTTATAAAAAATTCACTGGTTTTGAAAAAAACAACAACATTCAAACCTTAATAAAAATTACAATTGTATTCACAAAAATTATACGATCACTTATATTTAATAAAATGTAATTGATTATTAATATTATATTAAAAAATTATTTAATTAAAAAATCCATTAATTCATAAAAATTGATTTCTTAATTGAATATCAATAGAAAATAATTTTTTTTAAAACTATTTACCAATTAACAGTAATAAAATGAATTTATATTCTCTATAAAAAAAATAATGTTCATAATAAAAGTGCTCGGTTCATGTTACATAACCCCTTATAATACTCACATATGACCTATGGGTAAGGTGTGCGGTAGTGACAGACTCTTGTGGAGGCTTATATAACATCACACGAGTGGTAATCTCAATCAACTTACACTTCTAACATAGGTGGTTCCGTTCGAGATTAAATTGTTAAAGCTCATCTTGGTCTAGGTCCTAAGAGAAGCCCAGTGACGTTGCCACCTTTCCGAACTCCAACAAATGGTCTCCGTATGAAGTAATTCCAATGGATGAGGCAATATATTACTTTTTCTAAGTAAATTAGATTTGTTAAAGCCCTATATTTATACCAATAAATTGATTACTATAAAACAAAAATATTATCAATGATAAAAATTCATAACAGTATTTTAAAATCCCAAGACATAAAATAATGGTAGTTCATTTTTATATAACCATTTTACATAATAAGAAAATTAATTAGATCAAGAGGAATTTTCATTAATGAATTTTTGGGTCATTACACCATATCTACTGAAAAACTCATGCCCCAAAAACCAATTAGATATTCTAGAAAATCCATAATTTCCAATCACCAATTTAAATTCAAGAATCTAAATCAATTTTCACAATAATTCACTAAGATGACACAATTCCACTAAAATGATAAATCATCACTAATAGAGACTTATTACATTAATTAAACTAATATTTCCCAATAAATTTCATAAGATTTAATCAAGTTGAAACTAACTAAATCAATTCATGAAAGAGGATATGAGATTCAATCCAATTACATTGAAGGATCTAACGAATACCAATAATAGATGAAGAACACACTATAATCCAAGACAAGATTCCACGAAATTCCCATAGATCTCTTATCCCAGAAAAATCATGACAAGAAAAACCTAATTCGTATCCACAATCCTATATATACTCTAAAAATGTGTATATCTGAGAAATAAATAGGATAAGGGAAGTAGATATAAGTAGATCTATGAAATCATGAGTAGAATGAGGATGAACATAGACATACTATAATTATCGGGCTTCAAAACCCCAAGGGAGGGCATTGAATTGATTCCAAATATCTTGGGAGAGGTTCTCTAGCTATAAAATTATTGAAATCTTGATTTATGGGTATTTTGAGGCCAAAACGTGTTAATTGATGAAAAAATGAGAAACATCCTGAAAAAAATTGGATCTAGATTCTTACTCTATGCACGATTAGACCACATAGATTGATAAACCATGCACTAAATGTTAGTTAGATACTGTATTAAAGAAACCCTCACATTTCCTCCTCATAGGTTCTACCTAACCTAATCCAACCATGAAAAAACTATTGCCGCCAAATTTAATGTTCACATGGTTTCTCCTAGGATTTCCACACGGTTTGGATAAATTGTGCTCAAACCATGAACCTATCCTTTAACCCTGAAAACATATTGACTATTTACCAAACCATCCTATCCTCTACACTTACACTTTATAGACATTAAAATCACAATGAATGGGTTGCATACGAGAAACTATAGGTACTACACTAACACTATTGGAAATCCAGGTTTTCCCAATGCTTCTTTACCAACGGTTTAAGTAAATCGTTGGTAAAGAAGCCATTTTCCAACAATTTTAGGAAACCATTGGGAAAGGGGTGTCCAAGCACCCTTTTCCCAGTGGTTTTTGATTACCGTTGGGAAATGTTTAGCTCAAATACATAATCGTCCGCTGCTCTCCCCCATTCGCGACAGAACCCTAATCTGTCCAGGGATCGACTCCTCTCTCGACTTCCCCCACCCAAACCTTTCAAAATCCATCTGAATCATCTCAAATCAGGTATTCTATTCTTCATACACATAAAATATTTAATTTCTTTCGTGTTTTTATTCTTATTAATCTCATATTTTAGTTTTACGTTTTTATTTTGATGTGTATATCATCTTTTTGTGTTTTAATTTAATCTATACTTTATCCATTCCAATCCATTTAATTAATTAAATCCTTTACCCTCCATCGAAGAAGAAGCATCTCAAATTCATTGCGGTTGGATTCTTAATTTCCTATGTATGTGTTTTTATGATTTTTTTCATCTTGTAATTAATTGTTAACTGGAAATTTATTTATATGTGTTTATTAATTTTTAGAAAAGACTTTATTAATGTTTTCCTTAAAATTCTTTGATGAAAGTGTTTTATTAAAATGATTTTTTTAATAAGGATTGTGTAATGTAATTTTTTATATTACACTATGTGACTATGTTGGGTATTTAGTAACACATGAGATAAATGGTGTGTGAGAATGTGTTGTGAAAGAGATTCCATGGTTGGTTAAAGATTATATTTACGTTTTGAGCCTATTAATGAGTTGTTTTAAAGATATTTTGAGATATTTACCTTATTTTTATTGGTGAAAAGAGGCATTTGTAGAGGTGGTTCATTATTAAGACATATAATTACTACTAAACATGTGGATAAACCATGCATAGTAGTGAATTATTGAAATGTTTGATGTTTTTAGTCCTTTTTTATTTGGAGTTTCTTTTGATGGTGATGTTTCTTATTGATACCTATGATGAGAATTTATTTTAGATTCAAAATCGTCCAAGACTCCCCCACCATGCACAGTGTATGAAACCTCTACCCTTATTTAATCATTATATTTACACAACCTATGAAACCTCTACCCTCATTTAGTCAGTGAACTCAAATCATTAATTCAAGCCTTCATTCTCACTAGCAAGTAGGAAATTGAATTATGTAAACCCATCCTCACAAGATTTCTTACCTTAGATAGTGTCCAACATATGGAATACGAGATTTTGAATTCATCAGTTAACCATGATCATATATTCCATTTTCCCCAAGATGACTATACTAATATAACATTAGGGTCAATTAAATATAGGTATCATTGTATGTTGTATATTATGTGTCCTTCTTGGCCAATACACACTTTTATGAGGGTAGGGTTCTTTTCACTACCCATGCTGGCATGTGTAGACATCCATAAAAATGCTAGATAAGTCACAATTTTAATTCAGTAATGTTGTTATCATTGACAAACTTTATTATTAATCTCAAATTTAAAAATAAATGTTTTTGTCTATACTAAATTAAATTAAATCTTTTTACAAGACATGAACAACCTATTAGTGTAGAAGCCTAAAATTTATTCACCCATGGGGTGCGCTTGACTTGGGGAAGTAATTGGGTAATGAAAGGTATGGCCATAGAGGTTATAATAATGAGTTATTAAACATGAGTGAATGATTTGCGATGCCTATAACACATAATGGGACCTGAGGCATGTGCCTCTTATATACCTAATGAAAATGAATATAAATAAATTTAATTTTAATTTATGAGTACTTGTTCTTTACATTATTTTAATAGTTCACTACATAGACAAGAAACTTCTTCCTTTATCATTTACTTAAATGTATTTTCTATTAATGTTCAATCCTATTGAATTGTTTATGACAAAATGACTTATATAAATTATTTTTACAGAATGGACAGAAGTTGGATGTATGAAACTGATCAGATCTCAAGCGATTTTCAAAACAATTTAGAGATCTTTATAGATTATTCATTTCATAATGCTTCAGATAGTGGTCGAATACACTACCCATGTTCCAATTATGTTGGTAGACCTTGGTTGATCCATGAAGAAATCAGCTACCACATAACCAAAAAATGTTTTCAAGCAAACTACTTGGTGTGGTATCACAATGGGGAGAAAATTAAATCTCAAATTGGTGATGATCGAAATGAAAGTATTGGAATGAAGAATTTGTTAGACGATCGGTTTCTGTTTATTCATCATCAATAAAAATAAAGTATTTCGACTCAATAAGACTTCGATATGAGGACAGCTGATGCATCTAGTAAAAATGATGATATTGATAGGGTGAAAAAATCGAATGATGCTGTCATGACTCCAGTATATCGACAATGTGATAAAATGAAAAAGCTGGAATTTTTAATCTGATTGTTTCATGGGGAAACTATGTGTGGGATTTCAAATACAGTAATCGATTACATTCTTACCCTCTTGAAGGATTTACTTCCATATGATGTAGATATTCCCTGAAACCACTATATGGCATAAAAGTTAGTTGAGGAACTTGAATTTTCAAGAAACAAAATTTATGCTTTCTTGAAATATTGCAGGTTATTCTGGGAGGAAACAGCTGAATGAAATGATTGTATAAAATTTGGCGCATCCCGCTAGAAGTCAAAATCTGATGGAACACCATCTTGCATTCCACAGAAAGTAATGTGGCACTTTCCATTGATCCCCAGACTCCAGAATATTTTTTTTACTGATGACATATCAATAAAAATGATATGGTATGATACCGAGATAAAGAAGACTAATGATGAGTTCGTTCATCCTGAAGATGGATTTGGATGGCAGAGATTTGATGCTTGACATCCTGATTTTGCAGCTGACGTGCGTAATGTGAGGCTGGGTATTTCGTGCGACGGTTTTAATCTGTTTAGGCATATTCTTACTTTAAACAACACATGGCCAGTTTATATACACATTTATAATCCTCCCCCAATGTTGTGTATGAAAAAACCTTTCACTTTCATGAGTATACTCATATCTGGTCCTTCTGATCCCGGCATTGATATTGATGTATACATGCATCCTTTAATAAAAGAGTTGAAACTTATTTGGGATGTGGGTGTGCGCACATATGATGCATGTTAGAAAGACAAATTTCAGATGTGTGTTGAACTTATATGGACGATAAATGATTTTCTGGCTTATGAAATGATGTCTGGATGGAGAACGAAGAGAAAACTATCATGCCTAGTTTGTATGAAGAATACCTGATCCATAAGACTGAAACATCATTGTAGTTTGAGTTTTATGGGACATCAACTATTCTTGCCAAATGATCTTCTATATAGAATGAACCGTCGATTATTTAACAATACCATAGATACTGATGATCCATCCTAGCATATGTCTGGAACTGATGTGATTAATGAATTGAAATATTTCAGTTTTTTGTTCGGGAAGGGTCAAATGAAATCTTGAAAGATAGAGAATGTTTCCACTGAAACCTATTACAATTGGAGGAAGAGGAGTATATTTTTTTATTTTTCATATTCTTCAACCAATTTGTTATGTCATTTCATAGATGTAATTAATATTGAAAAGAATATATGAGAAATGTTGCTCTCGGTTCTTCTAAATGTCAAGGGGAAGACAAAAGATGATTTACGATCTTGGCGTGACTTGGTGGATTGGGGCATCAGACCAGAATTACATCCTGTGCGTATCAGTGAAAATAAATGGACACTTTAATGTGCTTCTTATGTGATGACACATACAAAAAAAACAATATCTAGAAGTATTAGAGACAATTAGAGTTCCTGATGACTATTCAAGAAACATATCTAAATGGTTCAACAGAAGAGAGTTGAAGCTAAAATCTTTGAATACTCATGATTATCACGTTCTACTACATGAGTTTCTTCCAATGGATATCTGTCATCTTTTGTCCAATAATATAAGGGTGGCTTTTATTCGGTTGGGCCCTTTGTTTAGAGATCTTTGTGTTAAGAAGTTTTCCAAGTCTTTATTGAAAAAAATGTTGACAGATGCCCCATTAATTTTGTGTGAGTTGGAGAAAATATTTCCTCCATCATTTTTCACATGCATGCTATATCTAACTGTCCATATTCCCACTAAAATACTTCTCGAAGAACCTGTTTCTTTTCATTGGATGTATCCAAAAGAAATAAATGTGTTCGCATAAAATTCTTATGTCCGAAACAAAAATCATCCTGAAGGTTCTATCGTGAATGGTTACGTGGCTAAAGAATGTATGGATTTATGCTCAATGTATTTGTCTGATCTTACTACAAGAATGAATAGTCCAATGAGAAATAAAGAAGAAAAATATGAGAAAATTAAACACAATTTTCCATCACTTCCTCAAACAGTAGGAATTCCTAGATCATATACATTGAAGACACTAAGCCATGAAGAGCGGGGGATGGCACATCGCACATTTTTTTTCAGCTGTGATTTGTTCGATGACTATATTGGGTACCTAAATTGAATATGTATATCATATATATATATCTGCTAAACTATTCATATTTTTTATCTACAAGGAACATAAAACAATGATAAATAGGAAGCATCATTCTTTATCTTTGAGAAGGAGAGAGACTTTGCACAGCAAAGATTTTTATGCTCGGTTAAAATTGAAGGTAAAAATTTTAATGTTTAAAATAATTATATCAATATTTAATTAAGTATAATAGTCATTTATATTGTAGGTATTGAGTTTGACTACTGACTCTGTCTCTGAGGAAATAAGATCTTTGGCTTTTGGTCTTAATACCATGGTTCGTGACTCTAAATCAATTGTTATCAATGGGTACAAATTTATTGTCACTGAATGATAAAAGAACATGAGAACACAACATGTTGGTGTTATGGTTACTACCATAATAGATTTCTATACTAGTGCATCAGATAATAGACCGTGATTTGAAAATGTGGGTTATTATGGAGTTGTTGGGAAAATAATAATATTGGATTATTACTCTCATTGACGAGTCATAATGATGAAATTCCATTGGTTTGATTCAATGACGAGACAGAGCACATTTATTGATGATTTTAGATTTCTAGTAAATAATATGACTCACACTCTTACTACCGAAGAACCATATGTGTTTTCATCAATGACTAAACAAGTTTTTTATGTCAAAGACCAAGATTGACTTGAATTTGGTTTCATAGTTGATGTAATTCCAAGAAATATTTTTGATGATGGTGATGATGGAATTGACACTATCCCTAGTGCCATCTTAACCAATCAATTTCTTTATTTTTATGACTCCAATAGCTCAATTGTCAGAGTTGATTGTGAACCTGAAGTTGTGGTTGAAAATATATAGAATCATTCATCCATGTTCTCAATTATTTTGGTTTACCTCGAGTTGGGTTGTTAAGGTTGGTAATATTCAAATTGATTTAGTATTGATCACAAATATGTTTTAGCAGACATGACGGTTATGTGAATTTTCAATGTTTATTGAATGTAGTTTTATTTGAATTGCATTTTCTAATTTGGAATTGAACTATATTCAAACCTATTCAAACAATAGTTCTAACTTTGTGAACATTACAACTTGTATGATTTATTAAATCCATTCAAGCTCTTCTAAAACAATTGATAGCTAAATTACCAATGAATCCCCCTATTACCTCATATATTTAGTTTATTGGTTTACAAATTAGTTTCCTTTTTCTAATTAATTACATATTTGTTTTCAAAATCATAAATGCAGCCAATTGAAGAGATACGAAGGAAAAAAATGATGGAGAACAGTCGTCGAATGGCGGAGATGGGCGTTCCACCATTAGTGCCTACAGTGAGTACTTTATTTCAAATATATATATTTAAAGAATATATAATGTCATGTGATTAATTGTTTTGTAAACCATTTTGTAGGATCCACCTATATGTCGACAGTTATTCGATGAGGAGCCTAGTACTGGTCCTAGTACTCAGGCCAGTGGTACAAGGAGGGTTTATACCAGAGGTGGACGAGCAGCTACACGTACCCGAATAGACCCCGACCCTCCCACTGACATGTAATCCTTCCAACATTCTGATCCCGATTTGTAGTTAGGGACACATGGGATATTTAGGCCTCCCATGTTTTCGCTACCTTTTTCATCTTCTGGCCCATCATTTTCACATCCCATGATGATTCCCACTCCCCAGTCATAATCTGGTCATACAACTGTCCCATCTTCTTTTCCTTCTAGTTCTATCTCTCTGAGCTTCTATATTCTATCGTCTTTGACTCATGTTCCACCATAGGTTGTTCCATCAGTTTCTGTGGATCCAACGGGGCTTAGCGATCAGACTAGCACATGTATATTTATAGAACACTAACAAATTTTGGTAGCAATATTTATTTTCATTATAACATGTTTTTTCTAAAAAAAATCTTTCATGAAATATACATCTACTGACAGGAGGAAGGGGTGGGGGCGTACACACATGCATTCGGTGTGGAACCTCCGCACACAGGTTATGGTGGATTACAATGAAGACAACCAAATGGTTGAGAAAACAGGGCAACAATGTCAGAGTTTTTTAGAGACGCTTTCCAAATACTCTGATATCATTCCCGTCAACCCGCTATCATGGAGACATTTTCCACATGAGGTCAAGGATATAGCTTGGGCAGAGATATGGGTAAAAAATTATGTTCTATTTAATTCCATGAATTATTTTTTTATTTATATGAATTAATATTTTGATGTTGGCTTCTATTTAATTTTCTCGATGGTGAGGGTGCATGACCCAAACGTCTAAAGGACTTAGGAGAGCTTTGGAGAGCCTACAAGCATGAGTTGTATATTGGATGGCATGCTAGGGTTGGCACCGAGTAAGAGGTGGTACCCGTCGTGGATGATTGTACTATAGAGCAGTATCGTCAGATGATTACTCATTGGACGAGTACCCGGTTTAAGGTATGAATTACATTTGAGGTATTTAAATAATAACTTCCATTTTTTTCATTAATATGATTCTTTTCATTATCGAATTTTATTTAGGAATCATCTGGAAAAAATAAAAAAACAATGATGCAAAAAAATACCTCTACACACTAGGACGTACTACGATGCCAGATCATGAGAGGAACCAGGTATGAAAATTGTTTATAAGTTTTCTTTACGACTTAAATTTTCTTTTTTTTCCTCAATTATTTAATTTTTTTACTAATTGTTTTATATAAATTTAGTTTTCAATGTAATTTTAGAGGCAAATACAGAATATTGAAGAACGTGTGCCTCGAGCAAAACTTTTTTTCTCAAGTAGACGGAAAAAAGATGGAAGTTCCATCAAATAAGCGACTCAGAAGAAGATTGTAAGTTTTAATATGTTGATTTTATATTTTAATATCTATTTTATATCTTAATAATATATTTATATTTGTTTTAGGATTCTTTAGAGGCCCTTGATTCCCAAGAACCAGAAAATTTTGGGCCAACTGATCACTTACATCAGGTGTTGGGAGAGGAGCATCCTGGCAGAGTACGCTGCCGACCTAGGATAGCTTTGATGAGGTATTGGCCCTCCTCAGGTATGATTTGTAGTGCCACTAAGGTGTAGAAAGTTAGGACACGTGCAGAATAGGCTGAGAAAAGTTCCACAGAGATGGAAAAATAGTCTGCTAGGGAAAATAGTGCATTTATGAAATTTATTGATGTTCTACGTCCAACACTTCTAGCAGAGGACAGCCCAGCTTTTGATGAATATATGCCATCGATACATTCTATATATGGTGCACCATTTGGTACTTCTAGTGGTGGTCAAGACGATTTCCAACTTGATGATGATGATGGTGAGGAGTCTGATGCGAAAGAGGGAGAGGAGGAGGGCGAGGCGGGTGGCGAGGGCGAGGAGGAGGGTGAGGGAGAGGAGGAGGGCGCTGAGGAGGGCGATGACGATGATGAGGACGAGGATGAGGGTGATGGTGATGGTGATTATGGTGTTGGTGATGTTGAAAAAATTGATATGTTACATATTTGACCAATATTATTGAGATTTGATGTTTAATCTGTTCTAGTTCTTGGTTTTATCTATACCCGTAGTATAGTATTAGAGTTGAGTTATTTTTATATATTATCTGTTTTTATGGATGTTGTTGTCTTATGAATGTTGGTTCCGATTGAATGCTTCTATGAAAATAGTGTGAATTTTAGTAATAAGATAAAAATGGTTTCCGGCAACTAAACTAATGATTTAATAACAAAACCCATCAATCAGAGGTGCACTGTTTTCAAGATAAAAAGTAGTGATAGACTTTTTATGGTTGCTTGCTGGATTGTTGTAGTGCCTGTTTGATGCTTGTGTGTGAACTTGCTTTGTTGATACAAGTAGAATGATATGGCTATGATACTCATTCTTGGGTCAATTTTCCATGTTATGAAAATTGAGTAAGATAGAGACTTTAGTGGGATGACCTATGACTAAGTGACATGTTTCCTCTAGATGGTATCAAAGGGTTAGAGAATGATAAAAGAATATCACTTAAAATGACTTGGTTAAATTAGAATGAATGGACTAGTATCTTCTAGGAACGAGATGCATTCTTACCCCTTGTCTGTATCTTCTAGGAACGAGAGGCATTCTTACCTCGTTGCTATTGTATACTAGGGACGAGAGGCATTCCTACCTCGTGCCCGCTATTTCTCTATATGTGTAAGGAAGGGAGGCATTCTTACCCATTTCTAGTTGACCTATAGGGACGAGAGGCATTCTTACCTCGTGCCCACTAATCCTATTAATGGGTGGGAGGCATTCTTACCCCACGCCATCTATGATATAAATGCATATATATATATATATATCTGTGTGTGTGTGTGTGTGTGTGTGTGTGGTGACATGATCATGTTACTTTACTGGAAACGAGCCAAAACAGATATAACCATCAGGTGTCCTTTGTGAACTTCGATGGGTGTTATTTACTTATGTAATTCTCACACCCTACTTGGGATGCCACTGCACCGGGGTACCCAATTAGACATTCTAATTGTGTCCCTTTTGTTTAAAATGGACATGATTATAAGTGAAAAGAACAACTGGCATACAGAAAACCAACCAAACACATTCGGATTCTTTTGATAATTTATCACAATGATCCATGGGTCATATGTGACGTGTACGAGCCATACCTGGCTCAATCCGAGTCGCGGTGTGGTCGGGATCACTCTAAGTGTCTCTCTTTTGTTTAAAATAGACAATATTTTAAGTACATATGGAAATTGACAAAACGCATTCAGTTTCCATTGAAACATTATAAAAACGAAAAATGGGTCATATGTGACAGGTACGAGTCAACCCCGCCTCAATCCGAGGCGTGGTGTGGCTGTCACCATTCATAGTGTCTCTCTTTTGTTTAAAATGGACAACATTTTAAGTGAAAACAACAACTAGCATACTGAAAACTGAACAAAGTCATTCAAAATGTGTTTATGCTTTATGAAAATGATCCATGAGTCATATGTGATGTGTACGATTCAACCCCACCACAATCCGAGGTGTGGTGTGACCGACACACTTCATAGTGTCTCTCTTTTGTTTAAAATGGACATCATTTTAAGTGAAAACAACAAGTGACATACGAAAAACTGACCAAATGCATTCGAAATGTGTTGATGCTTTAAGAAAACGATCCATGGGTCCAATGTGACATGTACAGGTCAACCTTGCCTCAATACTAGGTCTAGTGTGACCGACACCACTCTATGTGTCTCTCTTTTGCTTAAAATGGACAGGATTATAAGTGAAAAGAACAACTGGCATACTGAAAACTGACCAAACACATTTGGAATATGTTGATAATTTATCACGACGATCCATGGGTCATATGTGATGTGTACAACCCAACTCAGGCTCATTCCAAGTCGTGGTGTGGTCGGGATCACTCTAAGTGTCTCACTTTTGTTTAAAATGGACAACATTTTAAGTACATACTGAAAACTGAGAAAACGCTTTCGGTTTCTGTTGAAACATTAGATGAACGATCCATGGGTCATATGTGATGTGTATGAGTCAACATTTACTCAATCCAAGGCGCGTTGTGGCCAAAACCACTCAAAGTGGTTCTCTTTTGTTCAAAATGGGCTTCATTTTAAGTGAAAACAACAACTAGCATACGGAAAACCGACCAAACGGATTCAGATTGTGTTGATACTTTAGAACAATGATCCATGGGTCATATGTGGCGTGTATGAGTCATCCTCGCCTCTATCTAAGGCGTGGTGTGGCCGACACCATTCGTAGTGTCTCTCTTTTGTTTAAAATGGACATCATTTTAAGTGAAAACAATAACTGATATATGAAAAACTGACCAAACACATTTGAAATGTGTTGATGCTTTAGAAAACTATCTATGGGTCATATGTGACGTGTACGAGTCAACCTCAACTTAATCTAAAGCACGGTGTGGCCGGGATCACTCTAAGTGGATCTCTTTTGTTTAAAATGGACAACATTTTAAGTACATACAGAAAACTGACCAAATGGATTCTAATTGTGTTGATACTTTAGCAAAACTGTCCATGGGTCATTTGTGATGTTAAAGAATCAACCCTGCCTCAATCCGAGATGCGGTGTGGTTGGCCCCACTCAAAGTGTCTGTCTTTTGTTTCAAAAGGACATCATTTTAAGTGAAAACATCAACTAAAATTTGGAAATCCGACCAAACGCTTTCGGATTGTGTTGATACTTTAGGACAATGATCCATGGGTCATTTGAGACATGTACGAGTCAAACCCGTCTAAATCTGAGATGTGGTGTGGCCGGTTCCACTCTAACTATGTCTCTTTTGTTTAAAATAGACAGGATTATAAGTGAAAAGAACAATTGGCATACGAAAAACTAACCAACCTCATTCATAATCTGTTGATAATTTATCACAATGATCCATGGGTCATATGTGACCTGTACGAGCCAACTTGGGCTTAGTCTGAGTCGCGGTGTGGCCAGGAGAACTCTAAGTGTCTCTCTTTTGTTTAAAATGGACAACATTTTAAGTACATACGGAAAATCAAAAAAACACATTTGGTTTCTATTGAAACTTTAGGGGAACGATCCATGCATAATATGTGATGTGTATGAGTCAAAGTCTCCTCAATCCGAGGCACGGTGTGGCTGACACCACTCAAAGTATCTCTCTTTTGTTTAAAATGGACTTCATTTTAAGTGAAAACAACAACTAGCATACAGAAAACTGACCAAACGGATTCTGATTATGTTGATACTTTAGCACAACAATCCATGGGTCATATGTGACGTGTATGAGTCCCCCCCCTAAATCTGAGGCACAGTGTGGCCGAAACCATTCATAGTGCCTCTCTTTTGTTTAAAATGGACATCATTTTAAGTGAAAACAACAACTGACATACGAAAAACTGACCCAACGCATTCTAAATGCGTTGATCCTTTAGAAAAATGATTTATGGGTCATATGTGACGTGTACGAGTCAACCCAGCCTCAATACGAGGAACAGTATGGCTGGGATCTCTCTAAGTGGCTCTCTTTTGCTTTAAATGGACAACATTTTAAGTACATATGGAAAACTGACCAAACGGATTCTGATTATGTTGATAATTTAGAACAACAATCCATGGGTCATATGTGACGTGTACAAATCAACTCCACCTCAATATGAGGCACGATGTAGCCAGCACCGCTCAAAGTGTCTGTCTTTTGTTTCAAACGGACATCATTTTAAGGGAAAACATCAATTGGCATACGAAAAACTGACCAAACACATTTGGATGGTGTTGATACTTTAGTAAAATGATACATAGGTCATTTGAGACGTGTATGAGTCAACCCCGTCTAAATCTGTGATGTGGTGTGGCCGGTACCACTCTAACTATGTCTCTTTTGTTCAAAATGGACATGATTATAAGTGAAAAGAACAACTGGCATACGAAAAACTGACCAAAGCATTCGGAATCTATTGATAATTTATCACAATTACCCATGGGTCCTGTGTGATGTGTTCGAGCTAATCCGGGCTCAATCCAAGTCGCAGTGTGGTCGGGATCAGTCTAAGTGTATCTATTTTGTTTAAAATGGACAAAATTTTAAGTAAATAAAGAAAACTGACCAAACACATTCGGTTTCTGTTGAAACATTAGGAGAAAGATCCATGGGTAATATGTGACATGTAAGAGTCAACCTTCCCTCAATATGAGGTGTGGTGTGGCCGACACCACTTAAAGTGTATCTCTTTTGTTTAAAATGAACTTCATTTTAAGTGAAAACAATAACTAGCATACAGAAAACTGACCAAACGGATTCTAATTGTGTAGATACTTTAGCACAATGATCCATGGGTCATATGTGACGTGTAAGAGTCAACCGCGTCTCAATCTGAGGCGCGGTGTGGCCAAAACCATTCATAGTGTCTCTCTTTTGTTTAAAATGGACATCATTTTAAGTGAAAACAACAACTGACATACAAAAAACTGACCATCCTCATTTGAAATGTGTTGATTCTTTAGGACAATGATCCATGGGTCATATGTGACGTGTAAGAGTTAACCCTGCCTCAATCTGGGGAACAGTATGACTGGGATCACTCTAAGTGCATCTCTTTTGTTTAAAATGGACAAATTTTTAAGTTCATACCGAAAACTGACCAAACAGATTCTGATTATCGTGATACTTTAGCACAACGATCCATGGTTTATATGTGACGTGTATGAATCCACCCTTCCTCAATATGAGGTGTGGTGTGGCCGACACTACTCAAAGTGTGTGTCTTTTGTTTCAAATGATAATCATTTTAAGT
Source organism: Viscum album (assembly GCA_963277665.1). Taxonomy (NCBI): domain Eukaryota; kingdom Viridiplantae; phylum Streptophyta; class Magnoliopsida; order Santalales; family Viscaceae; genus Viscum; species Viscum album. Next base: position 1,704,855,829 of record OY728165.1, on the reverse strand, counting down.
GAAAACATCAACTGACATACATAAAACTGACCAAACACATGCGGATTGTGTTTATACTTTAGTAAAATGTTCCATGAGTCATTTGAGATGTGTACAAGCCAACCCCTTCTAATTCCGAGACACGGTGTGGCCGGTACCACTCTAACTATGTCTCTTTTTTTTAAAATGGACAAGATTATAAGTGAAAAGAACAACTGGCATACGAAAAAAATGACCAAACACATTCGGAATCTATTGATAATTTATCACAACGATCCATGGGTTATATGTGACGTTTAGGAGCCAATATGGGCTCAATTTGAGTCACAGTGTGGCCAGGATCAGTCTGAGTGTCTCTATTTGGTTTAAAATGGAAAACATTTTAATTACATATGGAAAACCAACCAAAGACATTCGGTTTGAGTTGATAATTTAGGAGAACGATCCATGGGTCATATGTGACCTGTACGAGTCAACCTATCCTCAATACGAGGTGTGGTGTGGCCGACACCACTCAAAGTGTCTCTCTTTTGTTTAAAATGGACTTCATTTTAAGTGAAAACAACAACTAGCATATGGAAAATCGACCAAACAGATTCTGATTGTGTCGATAATTTAGCACAACGATCCATGGGTCATATATGACGGGTACGAGTCAGCCCCGCCACAATTCGAGGCACGGTGTGGCCGACACCATTCATAGTGTCTCTCTTTTGTTTAAAATTGACATCATTTTAAGTGAAAACAACAACTGACATACGAAAAACTGACCAAACACATTTGAAATGTGTTGATGCTTTAGGAAAATTATCCATGGGTCATATGTGACGTGTACGAGTCAACCCCACCTCAATATAAGGCAAATTGTGGCTGGGATCACTCTAAGTGGATCTATTTTGTTTAAAATGGACAACATTTTAAGTACATACGAAAAACTGACCAAACGGATTTTGATTGTGTTGATACTTTAGAACAACGATCCATGGGTCATGTGTGACATGTAAAAATCAACCATGCCTCAATCTGTGATGTTGTGTGGCCAGCACCACTCAATGTGTCAGTCTTTTGTTTAAAAAAGACATCATTTTATGTGAAAAACATCAACTGGCATATGGAAAACCGACAAAATGCATTCGAATTGTGTTGATACTTTAGTACAATGATCCATGGGACATTTGAGACATGTATGAGTCAACAAATTCTATATCTGAGATGTGGTGTGGCCGGTACCACTCTAACCGTGTCTCTTTTGTTTAAAATGGAAAAGATTATAAGTGAAAAAAACAACTGGCATACGGAAAACAAACTAAACGCATTTGGAATATGTTGAAATTTTAGAACAATGATCCATGGGTCATATGTTACGTGTACGAGTCAACCGCGCCTCAATCCAAGTCGCAGTGTGGCCGGGACCACCCAAAATGTCTCTCTTATGTATAAAATGGACAACATTTTAAGTACAAACGGAAAACCGACTAAACGGATTCGGATTGTGTTTATATTTTAGGACAATGATCCATGGGTCATTTGTGATGTGTACGATTCAACCCCGCCTCAATCCGAGGCGCGGTGTGTCTGGAACCATTCAAAGTGTCTCTCTTTTATTTAAAAAGCCCTTCATTTTAAATGAAAACATCAACTGACATACGGGAAACCGACCAAATGCTTTCGGAATATGTATATACTTTAGGACAATGATCCATGGGTCATTTGTGACGTGTATGAATGAACCTCACCTAAATCTGAGGCACGATGTGGCCGGTATCACTCCAGGTGTATGTATTTTGTTTAAAATGGACATCATTTCTAGTAAAAATATATGGCATACGAAAAACCGATCAAAATATGAATTGAATTCTGGATTCCACATATAATTGTCATCTAAATTTTAAATTCAATTCTAAATTAATTATTTATGTTTATAATTAAATTATGAATTCTAATTTAATTATGGATGTGTATAGTTCCAGGAAGCAATATATGTTAAATTTGTATGAATTTGTTATCTATATGTATGTGTTAGTTGGTTATTACATGTAAAAAAATTGTATATGTATGTGTTAGTTTATTGTAGGTACAATAATTGGAAATTATTGAAAATGAGAGGGAATGCTACTGTGCAAATTGTACAAAATGAGGGCTGTTGTGCAAATTGTAGGCTGCTGTGCAATTTGCACCGCATAGGCTATGGAAACGGTTTCAAACCGTTGGCATAGCCTCTATGGGTATTTTTTTACCAATGTTTCTATGAACCATTGGTAAAACTCCTTTCCCAATGGTTTAGAAACCATTGGGAAGAAGCCCTCTGTTTGGTTTTTCCAACGGTTTGGCACAACCGTTGGGATAGGTTAATTTTTTCCAATCTATCCCAATGGTTCACTATAAAACGTTGGGAAATTCTTTACCAACAGCTTACTTCTCTATGGTTTACAGAACCGTTGGTATAACATATACCAACGGTTCTGCATCCTTTCCCAACACTTCAGAACCGTTGGGAAAGCCTGTATTTCCAGTAGTGTAACCAACCGAATGGCTATCCTACATAACGTGGAAACAAAAAATTCCCCATTCCAACTAATCTCATGAAAAACTAACATATAGCAAGAAAAAAAGGCTGGAAGTACAAATATATATCATTAAAGTAAAATTGAATAAAAAAATAAATCATTTTAGAACCATAGGAAAAGACTCCAAACACCCTATGGATTCCACAAACCCTCAAAAAATACAATTGAAAAGGTTTTAGAAATATGGGATATTATACTACATCTCTAGTACCAGTTTTCTAAAAGAATCAGGATGAATTATTTTCAATCATCATGGTTCATGCCATAACATCAAAACCTATATTACTTATTTTAGTAACACCATTCTATATTTTTGTATATTGTTAACTATGTTCATGATGAATTCAATTCATTTCATGATAATCTTTAAAAATTTTCTCTGTAATATTTACTATTATCATTTACATATACCATATAGAGTATCGATATTATTTTTTATCACTTATCATGAATGTATTAATCTTATTGAGTTCCAGGAATTTATTTTCCAACAAAATATTACATGAAATATTTGTGAAAAAAATAATGAAAATAAAATACTAATATATTTTGGTGATTTGTTTTTGAAGGGATGTCATAATTCAGATTAAATAAGGCCTAAGTGAGGACTTTTTTTTATCAACTATTATATGTACTAAATTCATAATATTCCATTTCTTAAAGATCTATCAACAATAATAACTTCTTAATATCATGTTAGTATAATGAAAAACACAAAATCTATTTTTCACCCTGTTCATATTCCACTGGAACATCTGTTGAAGTTTTTTATTCCATAATTGATTCTCATTGATTTTTTTCACATAACCTCAACCATGTACTACTCCAACAGAGAAATAACCTCTTATTGAATTTTTCACACATAGAAGATTCCTATCATTATGAAAATTAAAAATAAATCCATCTATTCTAAAAATATATATATTTACATCATCAAAATTTTTTGAACCACTAATCAAATTGAGTTTTAAACTATCAAATTCTAAGGATGTTATATATATATATATATTCCATATATATAATATTAGATCCAATTCCATGTATTTGGAGTGACTCATCAGCCACCAAAGTAATTTTACCCTCTTTTTAAACATTAATATATTTAAAAAATATCAATTATATGGTTATATAATAATTACACCCACTATTAAATATCCATGACCATTCCCCTTTTTCATCCATGAGAGATGTTTCAACAGGAAATTCCATTTATTTTCCATCTTCATGGTTGATTAAACCATCCAACAATAATTCCTAGTGGTTGGGATTGAATAACAATTTTCCCAATTAGTTTCTTAGGGTATCATCATTGAGCAAGTTGACTCCCCCTAAAACCCAACATACCATATCATAAAGACTCTATATTTAATGATAATTTTAAAAAAAAAGTTATCTATATATTCCCAATACGCCCATAATTCATTAAATATCCAAAAAAATTAAAATTGTTTCCTTGGTAAACCACTTTATATCCATAACTATGTATGGATTTCCCATTATCATTCGAACCATGAACATTGGATACTTATTGATATCAAAAATTTTGGTACACACCTAATGTCTTCATATTATTCTTCTTTGAATTATTCATACCCTTAGTTGAGTCTATATTATTATTGGTTTCATTTCAATTTTTATTCTTATGAAATTTTGAAACAGACTATTTCCCTATTTCTATCTATATATACATATGGTCCCCATGAAATACATTTTTTATCAAACATTTTTATCCTTATTATTAACCTCTGGGTATGATAATTTTTTATCCTTCAATTTTTTACTCTTCTGAAAACATTACACTACATATAAAACAGGGTTTTGAATGTTCTCATTCATTTCATTATATTTACAAGTTTCTCTTGAATGAGATAAAATAATTAATACATCACCTTTATCTATTTATTATTCATCTGTAATGCTGAGGTTGCCCTATTCTGTAGTTAATATATTTATATCATCAATTTTTTAGTAACCTATATTTATTTAAGGCTCTAATTCATCTTTTTTGTTGATAAATATACTTTATTAAAGTTTTTAACTTTTCAATGATTGGAAAACGTTAATACAATTTTTAGGATCATATTTTATGAAAAAATACATATGAGATCACTTTTATTCTTATATTGTTTTGAAATTTTCATCACTAGTACAATAAACATCCTATACCTTTTTAATATGAATCCTAATACCACCATCATCACTGGAATATTTTTCTTCCACTTAATAATTTTTATATTTCTCAAAATTAGATCAAAATTTAATCTATTCATATTTAGTGAACTTATTATCATTCTATTTGAATCAGTATTCTATTTGATTTAATTATTATCTGTGGTATTATTATATAACTATCTTCGTCATAAATATCTATATATTTCATTGCAATTTTATTTTATATTGTCACATATCCAATGTATTTGTGGATAAAGAACATCAATAGTAAAAATCTGTTATACAACATGCTGCATATTTTTTCCTATCTAGAAAATAAATATGTGAATTCATAAAAACATTTACTTACTTAATCATCAGTTTCAGAATAACAAACTTTTTTCTCAAAAACATTCTTGGACATTCCTCTAATAGAATCATATAAAATTTATTTCCCAATCAACATTCCCCTTGTTCCAGACATCCTTTTATATACAAATTTATTAAGTTATATGAATACTATAAAAATCATCCCAATTAACTCTCAAAATTTGTATCTACTAATGATGATACATTAGTTTGAAAAATATTATGAATAATTATTATAATCAATCACAATAGTCAAATCAACCAAATTATCCGAAACACATATTATATAAATTACAATGTAATTAACCACTATAAAGAATTCACTAAAAATCATTATCTCCATTTTTAATATTTTAATAATTCAATGTAAAAATAAAAAGAATAATTTTTTTTATTTCCTTCATAATTTATTTCATGGAATAGAAGATACATTTTGTTGTTTTAATTCGATTAACCCATAGAAACTATATTTTGAAGGGTATAGAATGTATATCATTTCTGGATCACCAATAATTCTATATATTCTTATTTTCCAGATATATTATATAATAACTGTCATTATGAGAAGTGAAACCATCTATAATAGATTCATGATATTCATAGACATAGATTAAATTTTATAGTAGCATAATTTTATTCCAGATATAAATGGTATTTAGAATAAAGATAGGAATATCATTGATATTAATGGATATCTAAATATCTAAGTTATTCATAAATTTATTTAATCTTTAAAACCCCATGTTTCAATTAAGGGGGTAATCTTTAATACTTATTTAAAGAACATATCATGAATAATGTAATCACTATTAAGTGGGTGTGGATCGGGGATCACCTATTTTTATGTATTATAATTTATGATTCCTCTATATATTCATAAAAATAATTCATTGTAAAACAATTAAACATAATAGGACACCTATAAGAAGAAAATAATTTACATGGTTAGCAAATCATTAAGATTATTTAATCCTTCTAATGATATGAAAATAATTTGAGACCATAAATCCACAATAAATAAATCCTTTTTAGTTATAGAAGGTAGGGAATATCCATAAAATTCAGAGAAATATTGTACATATATTTTATTTTTTATTTTTTCATATATTATTTGACAATATGTTGTATGAGGAAATGAAATTAATGGTAACTAATATGCGTCAACCCATCATCACTTTGTAGAATTAAATATTCACTCTTTCCATTTTCATGTCAGACCATATTCCTCTTCCATTTCTTGTACTGATGTCCGAATTAAAATATGTATCAACCGCTATGTCTTAACATGTCTATCTGAGATATTATTCATTTGGTATCAATAATTTATTGTTATCTCTCTAGTAAAAAAATTTCAACAAACCACTATTTTATACCCAATATGTGGTATCCTTGATTTGATATCCTCTGTATAGGCCCTATATCTATTTTTATATTTTTGGTACCTTTTTTTCACTACTTGTATCCAATTAATTGAAAGGCAATATCCCATATTATTTTTATTTATAATGTATATTATTAATAAATTATCACACATGAATGAAATACATCATATAAAACATTCCCCCTCCTATATAATCATCATTTATCTATAAAATATTCGATGGAGTGAATTTTAAATTCAAATTTACCACTCAGAAAATTAATATCCCACTTAATAATTGTTCATTTTAATTTCATAAATCCTTTAAATAATAAGTATCAAATAAATGTCATAAATAATATCGACAAAAATCATTTTTGACAATCTTCAATCATCCCGAATACCTATAATTAGGATTTATTTCATAATTATTGAATAGAATAACTCTTGGATCAACGTCATTATAATGTATTTCATTACAAAGACATTATAATTATCATCAAACATATTGGGTATACATCTTTATAATAACTCTTCAATTTGGAAACCTTGTAATTTTCATTTATTAATTTCTAAAAAATGTCCAATACATATTATATATTTCAATCTATTGGGAAAAAATCCCTCAAGGCATCATTGAAGCATTTTTGAGGTGATTGTGTTTTTTGACATAGTGGAAATCTGAGTGGTGATTGTTGACAAAGAAAAACAATGGCATACAAATTTATTGACAAAGAGGATTTCATAATGGAATGTCGAGTTCAAGAGATGAGGTCAACGATCCATGTTTGATTCAAGAATGTCGACAAAAGGAATGGATGGTCTGGAGGTGGTACAAAAGAACAGATACAAGGTGGCGCCGTTTTCCAGTGTTTGCCAAATTTTTGGGCCTGAAAATCGACAAATGAAGAAAAGTGTTTTTGGAAAAGGGGCTTGCGTGCCGAGGAATTGGAGTATTGGAAACATTCATGCCATATGTTTTTCAAGATCATAAGATCAAAATATGGATAAGTAAATAGGTTCGCGCATGTTTGGGAGTTGTTCGCGCAAGTGTCTAAAAGGACAGAAGACTTGTGCGCCGATACTGGGTCGCGTAGGTGACTTGTGTGCCATCGCGTAGGGTGGTCAATTTGCCTATAAATACTGGACCACCCTTCTTCATTCTCAACCGGAGTTCAACACTTTGAGAAATAAGATCTCCCGTCACGCAGGTGTGGTGGTCGCGCAAGTGGTGTGTGTGGTCACGCAGGTGGGACTTGCGCGCCAGGGTGATAGTTGTGCGCCAGTGTTTGAAGCTACGTGCCAGTGTGGAGTTGCGCGCCAATTTTGGATTGGGCGTAAAAGGAAGTGAGTCTCACAGGTTTGGATTTGAGGAAGCTTGAGTCGCGCAAGTTTCTGAGGATGACTTGCGCGCCCGTTGTGACTTGTGCGCCGATACTTGTGTGCCGAGATAGACTTGCGCGCCAAGTAAGGTTTATTTCTAGCAGTGATTTTTACACTGCGTGGAAGCTGTATGTTTTCTCGATACCTTCGGTGCAAAGAGAGATTCATATACGGGTGAAAATTGGGCTTCAATAGAGCATATACTTACAGAGGAAGATGTATTCCTTCATGCAAATGAAGAGACCTATAGGTTTATAAACTGTGAGTGGATCCTTTCCGGACCAGTGAGCAATGGAATAGGAAGAAGGTGATCCTCTCCACCGGCAGTGAGCCAGATAGATAGAGACATGGAGTGACCCTTGGGAAAGTAGTGATCTGACCCTAAATCTTGTAAAGGCAGTGAGCCTAGGACAATGTGACTGTACTCGAACATTGTATCCACATCTAGTGAAGAATAGTGGAATTCAGTACGACCAGAAACTTATCGGCGTATGCTCCTTGGACGTAGCCCAGTGAGGGTGAACCAAGTAAAAATCTCTGTGTCTGCATGTTTGCTTCCCTGCATTGCATTCAAAGCATAATCATTTGATAAATAAGTAAAGAAGTTATCATAGTTTACACACAAGAGCAAACAAAGTGACCCTTTTAATAAAGATGTCAAGATCTAGTGGGGTAGGAAGAACTTTGAAAAAGAATATCCATACCCTGATTCACCCCCCCTATCAGGGTATATAGGCGCCTATTGGTCCTAACACAATCTGATAATGTTTGTATGTTCCCTCTATCTATAGTTTTCTATATATTTCTACATGAATTTATGTTTTCTTAAATTATTTTCAGCGGCCTTATTTAAGAAATATTTATCTGATGAATTCATCTAGAATCTTTAGTCGGATGAACTCATTTAGTTAAAACAATTTTAATAATTCATAAATATTCATAAATCATTATCTATCTCATTATCTAATAAGAATTAATCATCCAGGGGAATATGAACACCTTATATAACATAGTGAACTACATTCAATATAGAAATTATTCTAAACTCAGTTTAGTAATTTTTTTCACAAAATGATTCAACAATTTTCTTTATAAACATGATATTTTTTACTTTTGAGGAAATATAATGCAATATCATATTTCTCATGTCCAAAAATTTAATCTTCTATCACTCTAAGGAATATAAAAAACTCTTTTTCAAGTCTTCCTTCTAATCCCCCAAACCTATGGGACTATATCTAATCTACAATGATCATAATATCTATATTTCCTATTATAGAATACTCCATCTATAATAATTATAAATAATGTTCAAATTTTCATTTAATTTATTTACTTAAAAATAAAATTCAACACTAATAAATCATTCATTGGTTTTAACAATCATCTTCTAAAATCAACAATAACCTAATGAATACATGTATCAACAAATAATATAGTCAAAAATAAAAATTAAAATATTAAAAAACTATATATAAATAAATTGAACAAATTTAATGATATATAAGTAATGTCTTTTTTATAATGTTTTCCACCAAAAATTTACATCCTGATAGAGTCCTAAAGTGCTAATAGATATTTTATCAACTGAATAAACACCCATGTTGATATTATTTCACAACTAATTGTACCCAAAATTAAAAAATGATAAACTATAAATGAAAAAAGTCTCATATAGAAGGTGTGATTACATAAGTCAATGAATCAAGTCCAACAGTTCCTCTAAAAATATTCATTATTTATACATGCTTATTTTTATATTACAAGATATGTGGTAAATGTTTAAAATATGTTGATAGTCGACGAAAACTAAAATTTCAATGATATTTTATTACATGTGGAATGATTAAAATAGATACAATTAATATTTTATGAAAATGCTATTACCATCCCACTAAAAACCCACTATACCAGATTCAATTAAGGCTTGAGAACTCATTATACCTACTTTGGGAATATATTGGAATAGATTTCGCTATTTCATCTAAGAAACTACTAAAAATTATATAGTGTCAATATAAAAAATAGTTATTAGAATACAAATCCCATAGGAAAGGTCCAAAGTGAATCAATGTTAGGGAACCATTAAGCCCATCCCCTGGGTAGGGGATTTTTTGAAAAGTCTGGGGATCATAATTCCCATCCTCTTTTTAACTATAGTTACTATCATTTAACACCTTTTTATCAAGAAAATATTGTTTAATATCATGTAGAAGTAGTCTATAAAATATGAAAAACTAATATAAAATAACAAACTATGTGAGTTTCAAAATAAGTAAGTGATACATGCATATGTACTATATAATACATATATATTACTAAAATCACCATTTTAATATATGGAAAATCTATATATATAACAATAATAATAATAAGTATATACTTGGAAATAATATTAAAAAATGGTCAATGTATGAATTCATGCAATTTATTCATAATTGGAATCACATGCATAATCAAAAATTTAATGAACTCAATACCGTAATTCCATGAATCATTTAAATGGAAAAAAATTTAAAAAATTATTTTTGTTAATTAATAAAATAAAATTTATGTAATAATATATTTCATTCCACTATCCACAAGAACCCTTCATGGTGATACATCTAACCACCGATCACCCTATCTAAATCTATCATCATAGACGAACCCATTACCCACCCGCAAAATATAAACCAATGTACGATTAGTTATTATAGAACCTAATAAAAATAAATGAAATCTAAATGAATAAATCCTACCATCTTTAATAAATAATTTTCATATGAAAACCACTCCCTAGAACCCTTAATAAAGTGTTAAGGCCCTCTTCAAATTGCTATACATCTTTACATGACCAATACTATTGTTTAAATCCCTTTGACTTCTACCATTAACGTAAGTAACTTATGAGATAAAAAATGTTCAACAAACCAACATGGGACATATCCTCAGTAATATCCATCTAATAGGTAAATAACTAAAAACTCATTATAAAATAAAAAACATTCCTAATATACCCCATTCATGAAACAACTGTATATTACCCTCAATAATTGATCAACTATAATCCCATGAAACAATAAAAATCTATATAGGACTCGAGGTTTGGTTGGGTTGCTTATATGTTTACCGATTACACTTATAGATATCAGTCACACATTAACACAATTAATGCACATAACTGACATCAGAAATCCCTCTTAAAAATTATGATACAAAATTTATTAAACACTAATTTGGAATCTATAGAACCATAATGAATATCACAAGACTACCAAATTCAATATAGTTGAAATTCACAATAACATGATCTCACTAACCTTAATTAATCAACACAATATCCCTAAATGTGGATATAAGTTGACGGAAAAAACAAAGGAACACCTATTACATTCATTCAAGATTAAAATATCATTTTCTTCGTTCAATGTTATTTAGTTTACTAAAACTATTAAAAATGATGTAAATAGACATATATCATGATTTTTGGTTGCGATGTGATGAACACCAAGATAAGTAAGCGAAATCTTGGCTTATGGGTTTTGACATACTACTAAGAGAGAAATTGTAGTATATATAACTTTCTAAACATTTTACATTTTCTAAATTTTGGGTATGCTAGGTGTTGGTAGAATGCTATCATAAGAATGACAGAGTTAATGATTGCTTTTAGACAAAATGATGTGTATTATTATGGACTGATGTGTCACGCCATGATGAGTTGTCTAGAGGGGTATGTTTTTATAAAATTCTTTGGTGAATTCCATGAGGTGTTTCATTAAATAATGTTTTTTTATAATGTCAATAAGGATATATGATATTTCTATGTATCTTTATCTTCTAGTGGATGACTACTTGTGGTGTAACAGTTTCTCGCTCTAGTGTCCAATTTTTTCAAATAACATTTTCTTGTGGTTCAATTGGTAAATATTATGTTAATTTCCTCATGTTAATCTCACATATGGATTTTTCATTATGGTTACATTCCTTAAAATGAGGTTTAATTTTTGGGGTTATCATGTTTGTTGGGTTATTTGAGAGTATCAAACCTCTATTCTTAAAAGATTGAGTGGTGTGACATGAGAAACTAGATTTTGACATCATATTATTTAATTATATCATGATAAATAGTGTTTGGCACATAATATATGTGGAAAATCGTGTGGTTATTCCCATTATTACACATACTAAAGTGTCATTGACCATATATAGCTCTAATAAGTTGATTTCAATTAATTATTATGTAAAAATCCATAATATTATAAATGGAATTTCCCTTCCACTAGTTTTCATAATCAATAATGTACTAAATATCAAGTTCACCAAATCATGAATCAGAAAAAATATTTTATTTATTTAAATTTTAAATATAAAGCTTTGAAATTATATTTTTAATTGAAATTTTTTTAAACAAAAATGAATTGAAAATGAGATAACTCAAAAAAATGAAAATATTTATCTTCTCAATCAAGTTGAATTACTAAACTCATGAATAACTCAATAGAAATAAATCAAAATATTATAAATTAAATAATCATCAATTAAATAAAAATATATATAAACTGGAAATAAAATATAATTTAATGAAAGTTTAATTAAATTTGAGTTATTTATATGATGTTGGGAATCTATATGACTATTACAAATCTGACCATTTCAATTGTAATCAGATAATTGGAATAATATCTTAATAATTGTAGTGTTAATATTAACAGTAAAATACTATAATCACCCATGTAATAGTAAAATATTATTTATGTTTCATATAAAATTAAAGTATGATATAATTAATCCAAGAAAAATATTACTAATTTTGTATAAAAAATGATAAATTATGTGTTTGTATGTTTGGAAAACCTAAAATTTTTAATATCTATTTTATAATAAAAATAATTATTTAGAGTAATGTTTATTTAATTAAAATTATTTTAAAAATTAAAATTATTTTATGTAAAATTTATTAGATAATTTTATGAGATCATAAGTAAATTTTCAAATGGTTATAAAGTAGAATTCAATAATAAAATTATTTTTTTTGAAATAAAATAGGATTTTATTTAAAAACTAAAGTTAGCATATTTTAAAGAATATTTTCATAAAATTTATTTCATTTTTATAATGTAATGATTTAAAAATTATTAGGGTGATTTTTTTGTGGGTTTCTAAAATAGTTTACATTTTTGTGTATTCTGATCTACATATATATATATATATAAGATATTTATCATTATAAGATAAATACTTTACATTTTGAGTAATCGAGAATGTAATAACACAATAGATCAAAATCATATTCCCTTTTGACTGAATATTATGCTATGAATTTACAATATTGAATGACTTGAGAAAGAATAATAAATTAATGAATATAATATATAATAACACCCCTATCATCCCCTTATAAATAACACCAATAAACACCCCATCTCCTCACAAATTATACTCGTGAGATCTTGCTAAACCACAACCCAAATTTCTTACCAAACTTATCATCTACAAAATAGTTCTACTTGTCTCACCAAAATACCTATTCTAACTTCCTTAATAACCTTTTATAGAGATGGAATTCATGAGGTAATATAATCATCAATTATCACTTAAATTCATTTATTCTTATACCTTATAATCGACTCCGTCATCCAAAATTGAATAATGAATCTTTTGTTATAAATATATGGTAAATTTATTTTTTAAAAACGTATGTGAATATTCTATAAATTCTTAATTTTTTTCATAATTGAAAACATTTTTTACAATATGGCTTGTTATCTTCCTTCATAAACACCAAACATCATTTCTCACCAATAATATCATAGTTGGTAATAGGAACTATATTATAATTAAATAATAATTTAAAATTTTTTTTTGACATAAATAATTTGTAATATTTTATTAAACATATAATTATATAATATGACTAATTTTCATGATGGTTGGTAAAACAACCTATATGACTTAATGGTTTAACATTAATACTTATACTAAATTAATCATTCTGATGCCATAGTAAAAATGGGTATTTTGTAACATTAAATTATCAAAAATTACAAGATAAAAATCTAATTTCAATTTTATATTTGTATTTAAATTTTACATGAACGTAAAAAATAATACTCAACTAATCCGACAATTGTATAATGAAATGAACTCCCCCAGAAGAATAAAATTTAACCTTATATCACATTGAAATTATTAAAAATGAAAACAAAAATATTATAGTAAATGAAATATATATTAAGAAGGTTCAAAAAGAAGTAATTATGAAAATAATGTCATTATTATAAACATTATGTGAAATTGAGTAATTATTCAGGATCCTAAGGTAAGAGATCTCATTGAACTAAAAATTTTTATTTAGGTTATGACCTTTCTATATATAACTTTATCACACTTTCATTATAATTTTTAAATGATTATAAATATTAGTATATATATCCTTCACATATATTCCATGATTATTCTCCCTTCCATTGATGGGGTAGTACATGTCTTACATTAATTTATCATATGTATTCCCTTTGAAATTTCCTATTATAATTATATGTTGAATGAGTATGAAACACATTTTATATCAAGGGTAAATCTTATATTTAGGTTATTACTGATTTATTTTGGAGGCACATAGAATAATTTTAATATTAATATGGGTGTATCCAGATAGTTCTCCAATGAACTGGTTAATTTTTTTCTATCATGAGACATTTTGAATGTGATAAGGTAGTGAACATAATCCATGATGAGACTATGCCCACCATGTCATGATGTATTGACAGTAAGACTTATCCTATAAAATGTTATGTTATCTGTTTCACCCACATTACATTGTTTCCATGGATGTACAATAGAATTTTCATTATATTGGGAACCCATGTGATTATTCATGATCCTTCTCTCATATGAAATAAAATTATTGCATTTTAAACAAATTTTCAATGTCATTTCAATGCCTATTTCCTTACTCTGATTTATAGATCTACCCATTATTTAATTTATTCCCCATGAAATCCTAAAAATTATTACTAGATAAAGGGTTTTATTAGTTTATTTTATATATTAAAATAATGATTTATTACTTTTTATAGTTCCACTTTTATGACTTATGTAACCGGTTTTATAAATATACTAGGACATTGGATCCTAGGATTTTATTTTTTGGATGTTTATATTAGTAAACATGTAATATATTTTTAATTATAAAGGGTCACTCTATATTTTTAGAGGATAGACTTGTTATTTTTTAGTATTACGTATTAAATTATTTATTAGAACCCATATGTAAAGTCAAATTATATGATAATATCCCATAATTTTAGGGAAGTATATAGAATGGGGTATCCTTGAAACTTCATCTATTTATAGATACAACAAATTAATTTGGTTGAAGAATAGTTTTACCTAGGTTTATTATCCCTTAAAGTGGTCATTTGGTATTAAACTAATCCAGACATTGTGCAAGAATTGGTTTCTTTGTTCCCTACCCAATTTCACACTCCTAGGTATATTCCATTGAAAATTCAAAAAATCCTTACGATCCATTATAAAGGACTTGAATAGATTGTGCGTATAGAAAACCTAACCATAAAATCACTATGAATAACATATACAAAATCATAGAGACTCAAATGTTTGGATTTATATGTCATTTATATGTAATTCCTTCAATATTTATAGTTTTATATTTTATACTTTTTTTGGTTTATGTTTTATCTAATAAATTTTTTCTATATACAGTAAATGGTGAAAATTATAATCAAATTAGGAAATTTGTTCTATGAATTATTTCATACCATACGTGTTTAGTAGAACTATTCAAATAACAAATCTAAATATGTTGTTAAAAAATATATGGGAACCAGAATTATGGAAATTATTGTATCCCATTCATCAAAATTCTCTCGGTTCAATATTTTTTGATTGAACCAGAATGGAAAAAATTTCTTATATTATTTAGTGAAGTTTGACTTTATGTTCAGAATTGATAGTATATATTTATATAAATCCAACATCTACTATTGGTGGAGGGGAATCATTCTGAACATCCTGGTTCAATATATAATTTTATAGAAGTGTATAGAGGGGATTAATCTCTTTTGGAATTTTCATCTCATGTGGAGATAATATTTACTTATAATAAATAGTATACATATCATATTATTCAAATAGAATATAAAAAACTTCTTAAATACATGTTAATCAAGAGGGAATACACTAATGTATTCCATGAAGAGTTGTCTTGTAATCCTCATGATTAATAATTTTTTGTTCTCAATATATCTTATACTGAGATTTCAGACTATATCTATTACACATTAATAAATTACCACAACGGTGTTCAAATTACTACATAATAAGTTACAATGCACCTCTACATTGATTACCATGAGCTCAACAAAATAATGAATATTAGAATGTATCCCTATCCAATGATTGAAGAGTTGTTCAATCAACTTCGTGGGTCCCATTCTTCCTCTATGGGGGAACATCGTTCATAATGCCCCAAATTAAAGTTTAATTAGAAATATATTCCCAAGACCACCATTTGAAGAATGAATGGACCCTATGTGTACATAGTGATTTCCTTTTTACTCAGTAATACTCAAACAATCAGTATGAACATAATTAATAAATTCATTAGAGAATACATCGTTAATATTTTGCTATTACTTATATAAGATATTCAAATATACTATAAAATAATTTTGTAATGAAATTTTGGACTGACATACTATTTGCATTGTTTAATAAATGATATTTCTATATAGAGGAATTATAATGCATGAAAAATGATATTAATTGTAAAGGGATATCTATAGAACCTTTTACAATATAGAAAATTAATTTTTTTTCCTAGAATATAAATCATTACAGAGATTCGTAGTTTTCATATAAAATATAAATATTACATTCATTTTTTGAGAAACCTCTGTAGATTTTCTAATTCATTTCCCAAGATGAATCATAAGGGAGTAGTGTAGTTCACGACCAGTGAATGAAAAGAGTGAAATAAGGAATTGATAAAGAGTCTAATCAATGCACTCTTCCTCACATCGTCCTTAAGTGGTGAGAATTTCATGGTATATATTGATGATTGAAAAACGTTTTCGATGTGTAATGATGAAGAATGATGCATTGATATCCTACTCATAAAGGTAAGTAACTGTTAATTAATAAAACACTCCAACACATGATATGGACCTGGATGGAGTAATATTCACATTAAAAATGTTCTGGAATTATACCAATAGGGATAAGTTAGCAATATATATATATACAGATCATAATAACATCAAATGTATATTTACAAAGAGGGATATTAATATTTTATAGAAAATATATTTAGATGTTATCAATACTAACAACTGATCGACAAACAACCATCATAGGAAATAAAATAAAGAGGGAAATCCATATGTTAAAATGATCGTATATAATTATTAAATATAATGACTATGACAGAACCAATAATCCTAGATAAGAAATATATTTACATAGGAATCATAAAATAAGGAATAAAATCATTCATTTCTAAAATGTATGTTCAAGAATCCCTTTTTTGGGAGATAACCGACTATCAATGTGATTTTGTAGAAATTCAGAATAAAGTGGATGATATAAGAAAAGGGAAATCCTTATAGGAAATATTTGAGCTAGATTGAGTCATATAATATGGGTCACGGCTATGTGTACTTATAATCCTGATATAATGAATGATATTTTTAATTATAATTATAAATAGACATTTTAAATCAACTAATGGATCATGAAGATCTATCGACATCTATAGGGAAAAATTTGGGTGTTAGTATAAAGAATAAGATAACAAAATTTACATCATAATTCATAGCATGTTTTCTTGTGAAGGTTGACAGGTAATGTACCATGGTAATAAATTAACCATTAGATATTAATATATGTAAATTGAAAAAATAAACATGGAAATTATCATTGGTAACATTTGAATATAAAGTGGAAAAAATAAAAAATGGTTTGTCAAGGATCCTATTAAAATGGCTTTTCACTTCATTTCAGTTTGAGGGGATTCCTCAATTAATTAAAATCCAAGGATTTATATAAGAGAATAATGGATGATGAAATAAATTCCAATATTAATTATATCTAATCAAGATATGTTATTTACCTCTATGCTCTAAAATAGTATCCAACATGCTCTAAAAATTGAGTTGTCTTTCTGTATGGTTTATCACCCCAAATTATTTTCTAATATGAATGGACTATCCAGTCACTTGATGACATGTAATGACCTTGTTTAATGGACATAAAAGAATGATGATATGATAATCATTCTTTGGTGGAGTTCTAGTATATTAATAGTATTCAATGAAGGATTCAAATGTATCTAAATGAATCCATTTATGGGAAGAGGTGAAGAAAACCTGAATAATGGTATGATGATGGTGAACACATGATGTGGGGACCTGATATGGTCATTGAAATGGTTGAATTGGTCATAAACATTCATATACATGTCTGTGATTCTTAGAGTTGAAAGAAGATTTATGAATATATTCATAATCAATACCTAGATTTTGATGTTAGAGATAAAATATTCCTCTAAATATATCTGTGGAAGAGATTCATCATTTTTTGTATGAAAAGAATGAAAAATATAATGAACATTGAACCCTATGGGAATCTCGGTCACGTCAGATCCTTGTACTGTAGACAAGCACATCCACCAATACTTTCTCAAGTACATGACATGTTCATCATATCCCTCCTGAATAAGTACATACCATATACCTCATATTTATTTAATTAAGAGGGGTAATGGTAGGAAAAATATCTATCATATGAGGATTATCCAGTGAAAATATTAGAAAATAGAGATAACATTATATTCAATAAGAAATCCAACATTTGAAATGTACTATGGAGAAACATTAAGAACAAGAATAAGACATATGATCTAGGTAATGTGGTGAGGTAGATGTAACCTAATGAAGTTTTACCTTAATATGTAAAAATAATTTTTGAGGAAGAAGTTTCTTATGGGGGGATAGATATAACCAAAAAACACCTTTTCTACTAAATTTCCCATCATATAATTGTGTAATATTTATTAATGTAATATTAGAAAATTCACCTCATGATCAAACCAAAAATATTTTATTATATTAATTTAAAAATTACAATTATAAAATATAAATAGATATAGGAATTTAAAATATTATAATTGGATAAATAAATAAAATTTTTATAACTAAAAATGACAATTGGGATCTTCTCTATCCAGTAGAATAACGAACCTTATTAACAATGTAAATGAAATGAAGTAGTATATTATTAATAGTATATTTATATATTCACACACACACACACACACACATATATATATATATATATTACATTGAGATATAATATAATTGAATAATTAATGAATGAAATATTTCTTAAAAATAATAAGTAGGGAACCCATATGATCATTATAAATCTTACTGCTGGAATATTAATATGACCATTAAAAGAGTAACATGATCTTTGTAATTGTAATATTACCAATAGAATATTAAGTGAACTTTTAAAAGTGTAAAATAATATTGAATAAGCAAATAAAATGAAAAAAATGATATCATTAAACCATGGTAGATATAAATAAATGTTTAAATAATGAAAAATTTAGTGTTTGAATTTTTATAAATAAAATTATTTACACTTCAATAATAAATATAATAAATCAAAACCAAATTTTATTCATGTAATGGTTATAAATATTTAAAATTATATTTTATTATAAGGATAACATAATTTTATTTGTCTATAAGTATTTTTTTAAAGGGGCCTAAAATTGATTACAATATTAAAAATTATATATAAATAACAAATTATGGGGTTTTTAAAAAAATTAAACTTTTCATAATAATAATAATATTTTCTTAAAATAGATTTAATTATTTGAATATACACATTAAATATTATTTGGTATTATGATATTGTATAATTTTCAATAATAGATGCATTTAAGGTGAACAGTGAATTTCGGTAAAAACCAGTATTTAACATTATAACCTAAATATATGAATTTTTATGTCAATTTTTATTTTATAACAAACTACTTTTAAATAATATGAACAATTTATTATATGTAGTCATAGTAATAAACACTATTGATATTCTTGGGGGAAAAATACTAAAAGATTGTATATATTTTTCATAACACTCCTTTTATCCCCATATAAATTCCACCCCCACCACCACTTCACCTGACAAATTATTATAATTTTATATTTAAAAATTTCTAAAAAAATCTCATCCCAAACCTCTTCCCCATTTTATAGTGATATCTCATTCACTGGAATACCCATTCACCATAACATTAGGTGGTTTTCAGGAAATAATTTTCAAGAGGTAATAATTATAATTATTCTATTTTAAATTAATTTCCTCACATAACTACTACTAGTATACCCCATACATCAAGAATTAATGAATCTATAATTATAAATATAATATAATATAATTTTTTTATTTGATATCCAGTCTTCCGACATAAATTTTTTTCTTAAATGAAAATAGTTTTTAAAATATAGTTAGTTCACCGGCTCCATGAACAACACACATTCCTTTTTCCAAAACATCGAAGGATGGTTATAGAAACAATATTATGGATAAATAATATTGAAGTAATTATATTAGAAATTATTATTATTTTAATTATTTAATGGTAATTTAATTAAATAAAAGGAATCATGTTCTAGATGGTGGAGAAAAGAGTCTAAATATTCTAACCATTTTACATTACCATTTTCAATAAATAAATTCTCCCATAATCTGAACAAAAATTCATATTTGGGACCATATATATTTACTTATGAAAATTAATTCCACCACATATCACATTTAGAGTTGTTTTTCCAATTGAAAAGAATTCCCATAATTATACACATGTGGCCCCACTATGGAACCATGAACAGAATGTCTCTAAAGCAATGAAATTGAAATTTATATCCCATTTTAATTTTTAAAAAAATATAATAATGTACATAAATCAAATATAGTTTTAAAATGATATTAACTAATTAATTAATTAATTTAATCTGATTATTTTCGATATTATTTGAATGTGAAAAAAATGATTTTAGAGCATATTGTATGGTATTTCTTGACACAAGCATTCTTTATTTGTGTTATGAATTTTCTCTATCCAACCCACATTCTCTCTCTCAATTTATTGTTATTAAATACTTTTATATTTTTATATATATAACACATATATATTCTTAGCTTATTCTCCCTTACAATGACTGAGAAATACATATCATAAGTGTATTTCGAAAATTTATTCATTATAAAACCTCCTTTTTTATCTGGAATTAAGGATAGAATATACAATCCATTTCATTCCATGAAATATTATAATAGTATGTTTTAGGATTAATTTATATTTTTTGGAACTCATAATCATGAATATTCTATGATGGGTGTTCCCAGATAGAATTCAATTGAATTAGTTAATAATTTTTTCTAATGAAATTTTATGATTGGTATTAGTTAGTGTACCTAATACATGATGGAACTATATTCACCATATAATGTTTTCTTAGTGGTTATCCTTAACGTATTCTTATTTCATGTTACATTATTATACTAAATATATATGTTGTAATGATTATATGACGCCATGTGCATTATGTTATTAAACAATGTGATTATTCATAACAATTCTCTATAATGATTTCGTGTTATACCATTTTACAACAATATTATATATCATTACAGTAACATCCCAAGTAAGTAATGAATAATATATATTCTTATCTATGAATATTTATGAATTAGATAGTGTTTTAGAGGCTTAAAATGAGAATAAATCCAATCTTAAGCATGGAATACGCTAATATTTTTAAAAGATTGTTTTACTGCCTTTTGATGGGAAACCATATTTAAATAAAACTTTTGACAATTTTATAAGCTATAGTTTTCAAAATAAACTTATACTTTATTATTGGGACATTGAAATTTACTTTGGATAAATTTTTGGTATTTTTCTGACAATGTTTATTTTTTATGAATAGTGAAAAATACTGCATTTTACATCAAAACTGATTTTTCATCTAATTTAAATATATGCTTAGATTATCTTTTTAATTAGTTTTAAAGTTTAATTAGAATATATTTTTACCATTTAATCCAATTTTTGTCATTATAATTAATTTCACTTTGGAATTGGGCATAAACAAGTGCCAAACATTTCATAGATATTGTTTCAAAAAAACCCGCTATTTGTTTTGACAAAGAGAACTATTTTTAAATTAATTATTTCAATTTCTATGTTTGGAATTTGGTAAAATTTATTTCATATTTTTAATCAGAAGGTCCAAATTATGTAATTAATACTCTTTTGTTTTAGGACATTATGAATAGTAACGACGGTAATTATCTTTAATTATCATGATTAATTAGTAATCGGGTAGTCAAGGATAATAAAATAACATCATAAAAATAAAAAATGACCCCAAAATGTGTCCTAATGATACTTGTTGGGTCAAGGTAGACCATGGGATACCTTGTTCCAAACATAGAGACCCCATGGTGTCACTTTTGGGTGGAAGTGACACATTATCTTTTTATTTTTAAAGAAAGGAGAATATAACTAAAGAATGTATCACCCGACTAAACCATTTTTAGTTTTGTCTGTGTAAGTGATCTATTAGACTATAAATATTAATTTTAATTATAAAAATATTTCTGACATCATATTATTTTTTTTATAATTTTTAGACATTAAATAAATTAATTTGTTTATGACACCATGATGATGCAGCGATTACCTCATTAATGAATGATTTAAATAAAATGAAAAGATAATGTAAAATATAATACCTAAACTTGTCCAAAACCTATTGTGTGAGTATATTTCAAACCCTTATCACCTAATCCTAGAAATATATGAATTTTGGACCATTAAAATTCCAAAATCATTATATAATAAAGTAACATTTATTGAATTTCCAAGAGTGCCCCTCTTCCCTCTTATAAAAGGCCCCCACCTCTACCTCCTTACCCACACTTCTCAAGCCATTGGCCCATACAAGATTTGCTCATTTTATCTATCAAAATCCCTCTATTCCTACTAGAAGCCTTACCATAGGCAGTAATCTCTTCAAGAAACCCTTTTGGTTCAAACCAAGAGGAGTTACACCAATTCAAAGGTAATGTCTTCACTTTTGTTCTTTTGTTTTATTTTGCTTCTACAATCCCCTAAAATATTAATATTCCTTTATTTTGTAACAACACCGCTATATTAAATATACTAGGATGTTTTTATGTGAATTATTCAAGCTACACTTACACACACCTTCAACTAATGGTTATAGAACATACTGTTTCTGTGGATGGTGAATTTCTGCCTCACGAAACGATGATTGTTCAATCTTCATTTAACACCTTTAAAGGTGGCCATTATGATGTCACTATTTTGATATATGATATATAATATGTTTATGTTTTCCTTATTCTTCTGTATTTTTCATTTATGGCATACCTTTATGGTTTCCATTATGGATAAACGAGATATCTTCATTTTAGGAAGTGCGGACTACCGCCCCCTCAAAGTGATTTCATTCGTTAATGCCATATGTGGGATGTATAAGGGGTGGAGTTAATGATATTATATATGATATTATACTGGAATTATAATATACCTATATATAATTATGATTTCATGCCATTAAGTAAGAAATAGAAATGAAAGTAGTGTTCATGTGTACGTACGGCTTACCATCTCCATGAACGATGAATTTCATTTCTTACCTCTAAATGTTATGTAATATTATAAATACATGTATATACTGGATATATATGATATATATGATATATACATAATGAATATAATTCTGGATATAATGAAACTTTGACCACATGAAAAACATGTAATTATAAGAAGTACATTTTTGGCTCAAGTACCAAAGATCGACAAAACGACCGTTATTAACTTAAATAATTACATAGTGTTCATAACATGGTTATATGTGATATAAAAAGAATGATGAACTTGAAAATTGTTCTTAAGAAAGTATAAATTAACTCAATTTTATTATTTAGGAGATCAAAGAGCGATCGAGTCAAGTCGGACCCAAGGTATAGGACTTCGTCTCAATCTCCTTTCATTGAGGTAAATTTTTTTATACACAACTTTCTTTTATACGGTGTATAAAACCCTTTGACTTTTACGTCTATTCAAAAGGAATATTTTTTACATTAATCGTTTTACTAAATGACAAAATAATGTTTTTTTTCGTACGTATGTGGCGACAACGACTTCTCCACCGCCGTGACCATTATTTGAGTTTCGGATTCCTCTACAAGGCATAACTTTTTTAAAAAAATGAAAAATTAATACCATGTTTTAATTTTCTTTTATTTTGGTATTGAAAATGGTTTTCATAATGTTTTTATTATATCAATGTGTTTTATTGATATCTTCTTATTGAAATGTGGAAAATTTATGTTTCCATTATGCATGTTTTATGTGATACGATTATGTTGTGGTTCTTGGAAATTATTATGAAGACGGGTGGTTTTGTGATAAACTATGGGCGGGTGAGCCCGATATAGCTCTCCAATGCATTGGGTAATGTGAAGGGGTTAAATGTTAAGGTTTCTTCGAATAGATTTAGGGAATATACTGTGATGGGTATTCCAAACCTAACCATAAGGGTTACTCCCTACATAAGAATGTTAAGAATGCCTGAAGTTACCTTTATGTCTTATGATTTCTATGATTTATTCATGATTTGACGAGTTATGTTAAAATGCTTATGTTTTATGAGTAAAGGATGATTTTATACATGGAATAATGTTTTCATTTGGTGCTTTTATATCCCTTACTGAGATTTTTATGCTCATCCCATGTTTTTGAAATGTTTTTCATAGGTCAAGGGAAAGGTAAATGATGTGATGATAGTGTCAAGGAAATGTCAAGAAAGAATCCATGTTTTATTTTAAATATGTTTCTGTTGATGGGAAAAATGAGTACTATATTTTATGTAACCAATTTGCTTAAATGTTGAATGTAATGCATGCTTTATGATCTAATTCTCTAAAACTCTAAACCTGAAAATATCCTCAATGCGTATTCTTGAAATAAGTCAAGATTAAGTAATGATTAAGGTTGGGGCCTTATAGTTGGTATCATAGGTCGGTTTAGATAACTTTAGGAGTTATAATTATATTAAATGATTATCCAAAAATATTATTTTTTGGTCAAATTTAAATGATATAGAATTTAAAGATTACCATGTTGCTTCATCTAAGACATGTTTGTTCAGAATGGTTTTCCACAACGAAAATAGTGAAGTAGTGCTAGGAAGGCATACAGAAGGAAATGGCCTTATGAATCAGCATCCTGAGATGGTCGGAATTGGAACTGAATAGTTTCTTGCAGTAATGGCGCAGTTGAATCAAGCGATAAATGGTGGTGGTATCCATGCACGAGATCTGCCAGATCAACCGCAGATGAACATGTCAGTGGTGGAACATTTCATGAGACAGCATCCCCCATCATTCCGAGGATCATCTAACCCTGTTCTAGTGGAAGGGTGGATTAAAGCACTAGAGAATATTTTCGATGTCAAGGGGTGTTCAGAAAATCAATAGGTTAGTCTTGAAATTTACCGTTTGGAGGGTGAAGCAGATCAGTGGTGGTCGATGGTTAAAAATATCAGGGACGCTGATGAGATTGATGCTCTCGACTAGGATGAATTCAAAGGTATGTTTCTTGAGAAGTATTTTTCTAAGGCTGTTCGACTTAGGATGGGAAAAAAATTCTTGGAATTGAGGAAAGAGGACGACTCAGTGGCTACATATGAAGAAAGGTTCACTCGATTGGCAAGGTATGCTCCAAATTTTACTCGAGACCTTGATAGTAAAATCAATAGTTTTTACTCAGGATTAAAGACAAAATATTGAAGGGCTTTAGCTTCTTGAGAGTTCGAGAGTTATGAAAAGCTTGTTCGATGTGCTGAGAAGGTGGAAATGGAGTTTTCCGGTGATCAAGTGTTCTATAACAACCAACAGAAGAAGAGACTGAGGTGGCATGAGAAAGGGAATAATTCTTCAAAAATGTATGAAGGAAAGAAAACTAAGTTTCTAGTTTGTGATAAATGTGGTAAAAGGCATGCTGGGGAATGTCTTCTGAATTCTTGAAAGTGCTACCGATGTGGTAAGATGGGACATAAGGCTCGTGATTGCACTGCAAAAGATCAGGGTAATGGTAAAACCAATTTTTATTTACAGTTAGTGAAATGTTTCAAGTGCAATGAGATGGGTCACTATGAAAACGAGTGTCCAACAAAGAGCTCGAGTGATGGGAAGCAGTTAGACTACAACCAGAAAGAGGTGGTGAAATCCTTTGCAACTACTTCAGCAGAGGTTGGGCCATCAAATGAAGTGGTATTAAGTACTTTTTTTATTTTTTTAGATTATGCCAGTGTGTTGTTTAATTCAGGGTCTTCACATTCTTTCATATCTGAAAACTTTTCTAGTAAATTTTTAATTCCATCTCAAGAAATGAATCATGAACTTGTGGTAAAAGAACCTAGGGAAAATGTTGAGGAAAAAATAATTTATAAGAATCTTCATATCCTTATCCGTGGAAAGAACCTACTTGAAAACCGTATTGTCTTACCTCTAGTAGAGTTTGATGTTATCCTGGGTATGGATTGGCTCTCTATTTAACATGCTATGATTGAATGTAGAGCTAAAGATGTTTATTTTCAGAAATAATTTCAGTTTGTGTACAATAATGAACCCTTACTGTTGATAACATATCAAGAGTCTGAGAAACTTTTAAAAGATGGAAATGAATGTTACCTTGCAAATATTGTTGAAAACAAAGGAACTGTTCAGATTAATGATGTGCCAGTGGTAAATGAGTATCCTGATGTTTTTCCAGATGAGTTGTCTGGAATAATACCAAATCGCGAAGTTGAGTTTACAGTTGACTTAGTTCTTGATGCTAAGACAATTTCAAGACCCCCTTATCGAATGGCTCAAACTGAACTTTTAGAGTTGAAGTAGAAATTGCACGATTTATTAGAGAAAGGTTTCATTCGACCTAAACGTCACCATGGGGTTCTCCTATATTATTTGTTAAATATAAAATGGTTCAATGATATTTTTCATTGATTATAGATCCTTGAATAACATCACTGTTAAGAACAAATATAATTTTCCACATATCGATGATTTTTTTGATCAGCTATAGGGAGCTCAGTATTTTTCAAAGATTAACCTGAGATCGGGGTACCATCAGTTGATGGTAAAAGAAGCAGATATTCTGAAGACCGTGTTTCGTACAAGATATGGCCATTATGAATTTGTAGTAATGCCTTTTGGGCTAACCAATTCACATGTTGTATTCATGGACCTTATGAATAGAATTTTCCATGATTTCTTGGATAAGTTTGTGGTTGTTTTCATTGATGATATTTTGGAGTTTTCTAAAAGTAAAGAGGAGCATGAAAGACATTTAAGGGTTATTTTGCAAACATTAAAAGAAAATAAATTGTATGGTAAATTCAGCAAGTGTGAGTTTTGGTTGAAAAAAATTTCTTTCCTTGGTCACATTGTTTCTAAAGATTAGATAACTGTTGATCCTGTAAAAACAAAGGTTATTGAATAATGACCAAGACCCACAAATGTAACCTAGCTTTTTAGTTTCCATGGTTTTCTAGGCTATTACAGAAGGTTTTTTAGAACATTTTCTCGGTTATCTAGTCCAATGACTATGCTAACTCAGAAGGGTGTTAAGTTTATCTAGACAAACGAATGTGATTAGTGTTTTCAGGAACTGAAAATAAGATTTGTGAATGCTCCAGTTTTGGCACTACCTTCCAGGAATGGGGAGTTTTTTATCTACAGTGATTCTTCATTGAAAGTACTTGGTTGCATCCTAATACAGAATGGTAAGGTAATTGCTTATGCTTTACATCCGTTGAAAACTCGTGAGGTAAATTACCCTACACGTGATTTGGAATTATCTGTTGTTTTTTTCGCCTTAAAAATTTGGAGGCATCATTTGTATGGAGTAAATTTTTAAATATATACCGATCACAAAAGTTTAAAGTATATATTCACTCAGATATAATTGAACATGAGACAAGGGATATGGCTAGAATTAATCAAGGATTATGATTGTACAATTCATTACCATATGGGAAAAGCAAATAAAGTGGATGATGCATTGAGTCGAAAAAGTAATGCTTCATTAACAATGTTGCATTTGGAGCGTGATCCTTTGGTTAAGGATTTGATGAAATTTGGCATAGAAGCTGTTGGTGTTGGATGTTCTTCTGTTTTGTTTCAGGTATCAGTGATGTATTATCTATCAGACAGAATTAAGGAAGCACAGAAGCAAGACAGTGAGTTGTAGAAAAAGGTAGAGCTGGTTCAGAAGGGTAGGTTTCTTGAATTAAACATTGATAATGATTGTGTTTTGAGATTTGGGAGGAGATTGTGTGTGACGTGTGACTCACAGTTGAAGAGATAGTTGTTATGTCAAGCTCATAGTTCTCTATTTTCAGTTTATTCAGGCAGTACTAAGATGTATAGAGATCTTCGGGAGTATTACTGGTGGGACGGAATGAAAAGAGATATTCCTGATTTTACTATGAAGTGTTTGACATGTGAACAGGTTAATGTAGAGCGGCAGTTACCGAAAGGGATGCATCAGCCTTTACCAGTGCCAGAGTGGAAATGGGAGAATATATCTATGGACTTCGTTGGGGGATTGCCGAAGACACCTCGATGTAATAATGCAATATGGGTTATTGTTGATCACTTGAATAAATCTTCTCATTTCCTTGCTGTACGAGATACATTTTCCCTAGATGAACTTTTTTTTGTATCTTAAAGTGATAGTCAGTTTACATGGAGTTCCTTTCTCCATTATATCTGATCATGATCCCAGGTTTACTTCTAACTTTTGGAAAGGCCTTCATAAGTCATTAGGTAGTGAATAAAATTTTAGTACAACTTTTAATCCTCAATTAGATGGGTAGTCAGAACGAACAATTTAAACTTTGGAGGATATGCTACATGATTGTTCGATGGATTATTAGGGATGTTGGGACCAGCATCCTTCTTTGGTTGAGTTTTCATATAATAATAGTTTTCATTCCAGTATACAGATGGCACCATTTGAGGCATTATATGGGAAGCGATGTTGAACTCTAGCTTTTTGGGATGAAGTGGGTGAAAAAAAGTCGATGGGACCGGAATTGGTAGAAGAGTTGGCAGAAAAAGTTCAACTGATACAGAGACACATGAGAACAGCTCAGGGTAGGAAGAAGAGTTATGCGGACAACAGGAGGAAGGAATCCTCTTTTGAGGTAGGCGATCATGTTTTTCTCAAAGTATCACCATGGAAAAGTTTGATGAGATTTGGTAAGAAGGGAAAGCTGTGTCCAAGGTTAATTGGACCATACAAAATACTGGAGAGAGTTGTATCAGTGGCATACCAAGTGGCTTTACCTCCGATTTTATCTCAAGTACACAATGTTTTTCATGTTTCAATGTTAAGGATGTACATGCCAGATCCATCTCATGTTTTGAGTCCAGAGGTAGTTCAGTTGGAAGAGAACTTATCTTATGGGGAACAAACAATCGAAATTCTTGACCACAAGGAGCAAGTGATACGAAATAAGTTGATTCATCAAGTAAAGGGTTTTTGGAAGAACCACGTGATTGAATATGCAACATGAGAATCTGAAAATGCAATGAGAGATAAATACCCTCACTTCTTCGATAAGTAAATAAATTGCAGGGACACAATTTTCTAAAGGGGGAAGGATGTAACATCCCAAGTAAGTAATGAATAATATATATTCTTATCTATGACTATTTATTATTTATATTGTGTTTTAGAGGCTTAAAATGAGAATAAATCCAATCTAAAGCATGGAATACACTAATATTTTTAAAAGATTGTTTTACTTCCTTTTGATGGAAAACCATTTTTAAATAAAACTTTTTACACTTTTATAAGATCTATTGGTCAAAATAAACTTATTATTTATTATTTTTACATTTAAATTTTCTTCGGAAAAATTTTTGGTATTTTTCTGACAATGTTCATTTTTTTAGGAATAGTAAAAAATACTGCATTTTACATCAAAACTGTTTTTCATCTAATTTAAATATATGGATAGATTGTATTTTTAATTGGTTATAAAGTATAATTAGAATATATTTTTACCATTTAATCCAATGGTGGTCATTATAATTAATTTCAATTTGTAATTGGGCATAAACAATTGCCAAACTTTTCATAGATATTGTTTCAAAAAAACCCGCTATTTGTTTTTACAACGAAAACTATTTTTAAATTAATTATTGAAATTTATATGTTTGGAAGTTGGTAAATTGGATTCCATATTTGAATCAGAATTTCCAAATTATGTAATTAAGACTCTTTTGTTTTCAGACATTATGAATAGCAATGACAGTAATTATCTTTAATTATCTTGATTAATTAGTAATTGGGTAGTTAAGGATAATAAAATAATATCATAATAATAAAAAATGATCCCAACATGTGTCCTAATGCTACTGGTTGTTTCAATTACGACCATGGGATACCTTGTGCCAAACTTAGGGACCCCATGGTTTCACTTTTGGGTGAAAGTGACACTTTATCATTTTATTTTTAAAGAAAGGAGAATATCACTAAAGAATGTATCACCCGAGTAAAACATTTTTAGTTTTGTCTATGTAAGTTATATCTTAGACTATAAATATTAATTGGAAGGAAAAAAATATTTCCTACATCATTGTATTTTTTTTTAATTTTTATACATTAAATAAATTAATTTGTTTATGACACCATGATGATGTAGTGATTACCTCATTAATGAACGATTTAAATAAAATGAAAAGATAATGTAAAATCTAATACATAAACTTTTCCAAAACCAATTGTGTGAGTATATTTAGAACCCTTATCACATAATCCTTTAAATATATGAATGTGGGACCTTTAAAATAGGAAACCCATTTTATAATAAAGTAACAATTTTGAATTTCCAAGAGTTCCCCTCTTCCCTCTTATAAAAGGCCCCCACCTCTACCTCCTTACCCACACTTCTAAAGCCATTGGCTCGGCCAAGATCTGATAATTGTATCTCTCCACATCCCTCTTTTAATCCTATAAGCCTTACCTTAGGAATTAAGCTCTTCAAGAAACCCTTTTGGTTCAAACCAAGAGGAGTTACCCAATTCAAAGGCAATGTCTTCACTTGTGTTCTTTTGTTTTATTTTTCTTCTCCAGCCCCCTAAACTCTTTTTATTTCTTTATTTTGTAACAACACCAGTATATTAAATATAATAGGATGTTTTTACGTGAATTATTAGAGCTACACTTACACACACCTTCATCTAATGGTTAAAGAACATACTGTTTCTGTTGAAGGGGAATTTCTATCTCACGAAATGATGATTGTTGAATCTTCTTTTAACACCTTTAAAGGTGGACATTATGATGTAACTATATTTATATATGATATATAATATGTTGATGTTTTCCTTATGCTTATGTATTATTAATTTATGGCATACCTTTATGGTTTACATTATGGATAAACGTGATATCTTCATTTTAGAAAGTGCGGACTACCGCCCCCTCAAAGTGATTTGATTCGTTAATTCCATATGTGGGACATATAAGGGATGGATTTAATGATATTATATATGATATTATAATGGAATTATAATATACCTCTATATAATTATGATTTCACTCCATTAATTAAGAAATAGAAAATAAAGTAGCGTTCATGCATACGTACGGCTTACCGTGTACATGAACGGTGCATTTCATTTCTTACCTCTAAATGTTATGTAATATTATGAATGAATGTATATACTGAATATATATGATATATATGATATCTACATCATGAATATAATTCTGGATATAATAAAACTTTTACAACATGAGCAACATGTAATTATAAGAAATCCATCTTTGGCCCAAGTACCAAAGATCGACAAAACGACCTTTATTAACTTAAATAATTACATAGTGTTAATAACATGGAAATAAGTGATATAAAAGGAATTATGAACTTGAAAATTTTTCTTAAGAAAATAGAAATTAACTCAAGTTTATTATTCAAGAGATTAAACAGCGATCGAGTCAAGTCGGACCCGAGGTATGGGACTTCGTCTCAATCTCCTTTCATCGAGGCATATTTTGTTTTATACACAACTTTTTTTATACGGTGTATAAACCCCTTTTACTTTTACATCTATTAAAAGGGAATATTTTTTATACGAATCATTTTACTAAACGACAAAAGGAATGTTTTTTGTCGTACGTATGCTGTGACAATGACTTCTCCGCCGTCGTGACCATTATTTGAGTTTCGGCTTCCTCTACAACCCATAACTTTTTTAAAAAATTGAAAAATAAATTCCATGTATTACTTTTCTTTTATTTTGTTATTGAAAATGGTTTTCATAATGTTTTTATTATATCAATGTTTTGTATTGATATCTTGTTATTGAAATGTGGAAATGTTATGTTTCCTTTATGCATGTTTCATGTGATACGATTATGTTATGGTTCTTGGGAATTCTTATGAGGACGGGTGGTTCTGTGATAAATTAAGGGTGAGTGAGCCCAATATAGCTCACCAATGCATTGGGTAACGTGAAGGGGTTAAACGTTAAGGTTTATCCTAAGATATTTAGGGAATATATTGTGATGGGTATTCCAAACGTAACCATGAGGGTTACTCCCTATGTAAGAATGTTGTGAATTCCTCAAGTTACTTTTATGTCTTATGATTCATATGATTTATTCAAGATTTGATGAGGTATGTTAAAATGATTATTTTTTATGTGTAAAGCATGATTTTATACATGGAATAATGTTTTTATTTCGTGCTTTTATATCCCATACTGTGCTTTTTTATGCTCATCCAATGTTTTTGAAATGTTTTTCACAGGTCAAGGGAAAGGTACATGATGTGATGATAGTGTTAATGAAGGGTCAAGAAAAAATCCATGTTTTATTTTAAATATGTTTCTGTTGATGGGAAAAATGAGTACTATCTTTTATGTTACCACTTTGTTTAAATGTGGAATGTAATTCATGATTTATGATCTAATTCTCTAAAACTCTAAACCTGAAAAGATCATCAACGTGTATTCTTGAAATAACTCAAGATTAAGTAATGTTTAAGGTTGGGGCCTCATAATTACGATGCTTTTTTTCATAATGGACTTTATTGATCACCATATTATTTTATGTGTTACCCAATTTATCCAATGATATTTTAGGATCTTAAAAAGATTTAGTAGATCACTATAAATATTAAAATCTATTCATTTCACTATTTTAAGAACTTTTATGTTTTATATAAATTTCATTTTTACCTTAATAGGCATTTGATCCTCAGTTTATATTTATTTTTTATTTATGTTAAAACATATGTATTAATATCTGTAAACATTTAGGATATATATATATTAAAAATTCATTTTCCAAAAAAATATTTACCTATTTTCTTATCTTCTATTAATAGAAATTTTTTTACAGGTTAATCCTTATACATAATTGTGTGTTTATTATTTTACCCTCTTCCACAACATCAAGATATCATTATTTTTGAAAACTATAATGATTCCCCCACTTACTATATTTTATTCACACATGTTATTCCATAAAAAGGATTATATGGATATGGTGTTTGATTGGTAATTTCTATATTTGGTTAATACATTGATATGGGTTGTTTTGTTATTGGTATTTGAGCCTTACCGTTATTATTCCGGGCATTTTAGCTATCCTCCTATCATTAATCTAGCATTGTGATCTTCAATGCTTCAGAGAGGGTAGTCAAATTTCTTCATCCCTTTTAGTGATTAAATATATATTTATCATATAATTGTATTCATTATGATGTTTTTTTAATTTAAAAATACAATAAAATAAACCATAAAAAATATGTAATAGAGAGAGAGTGTAATTATAATATTTTTATATAATCCCAAATTATTACTTATGGGTTCTTATATCCTGATCAATTTTTGATGTTATAGATATATTTTTAATTTATATGATAGAATAAACATACATAAATCAATTAATGATGGTAATGATGTTTTAGCATTGTAATCCAAAAATAGTTTTTATGCTATTTGTGCATGATATTATAATTGCATATCAATATATGAGTGAAATTGTAATTTACTTATGTTTTTTATCATAGGAATTTTATTATATTAATTTTTTATAATGTTTATCCATGTTGTGGTTCTTGTTATGGATTTTGGTATGGTTTTGTGGTGTAGGTTCAGATGTTTTAATGGTATTCTGGGGATGAAAGTAATATATTTTTTTGTGAAAAAATAAGGTTATCGTAGTTGTCATGATTTTTTGGTTTGGTCATGTTGTGGTTGATGTGACATTGAGGGACGGTGATGTGTTTGTTTTACATTTTCAAGGGGGTATGAAAAACGAATTGAAATAATGAAATTTTTATATATAAGCGTATGTGATCAATATTTATCATAGTGGTTTAATTTTTTTTGAAAAAACCATTATAAAAATAATTAAATTTAGGTATCACACACTCATATGTGTTAGAAATAACATGAAAATGTGGGTGGCATAGTTTCACAAAGTATCATTAGTAAAGGAATATAAAATACCTTTATTTTATTTATAAAATCCATCAATAGATTCAATGTTATTATTATGCTTTGAATTTGGAAATTATTATCTTATGTTATGGTAACTTGATGATATCTATTTTTTCAGGGGTCCAAAATAAACCCCTAAAATTAGTTTTTACATTATAAAAAATATATAATTTTATAGTGAGATGGTTTTATTGTTGAAATGAATTGGTTTTTAAAAAAACATAAATGTGGGGATGAATATTTCTAAATATAATTGAACTAATAACACTTAAATATGTGAAATAGAGTGGCTATTGAAAAATTTTAATGATTATTTAATTTTTTTCAAAATATAAATTATGGATGTAATAAATGAAATTAAATCATTTCGGTGTGGTTGGAATCAATTAATATAAATTTTATTGATAAATATTGACATAAGTGGGTGATATTGTTTTGGTTTCCATTTTTGTTTTGATGGGGTTGGTTTATGGAATATTAATAGTAGTTGTTTTTAGTGAGTGGTAGTAAAAATGTTCTAGTTGATATAGGTCTTAATAACTCTTGGTTTTCATTACCCCTATGGATTATGTTGTGTGTTAATATGGTTCAACTTATATTTCCTTTATTTTTAAAAATCACCACCACCAATGTCACATAACCTAACTAATTCCCATATGGGAACATATGATTTAGTTGTTTTCTCTATCATCCAATATATAGAGGGAATAGATGGATGATGGCCCCCATGTTCATTTCTCACTATTATAGATTTATTAAAAACAATAATGTCCTTAAAATGCTTTTCAATGGTTACAATGTCAAGAGAATAGTGTTTCATTGATGTGGTAGTGATGATGAAGATTCTATGGTGGGGAATATAAAAAGATAAAGGAGGTAAATATTTGAATCTCACTAATGATTAAATTTACCTAATATAATAGGATGTACGGAATGACATATTATGTGGTATATGATGATGATGTTGCGGATTTGTATATTATATTGTTTCATCATGTAGATATGTGGTTATTTGGATATGTGGTAATCTATATATATGTGGGATGGGATCACCGGGGTGTACACTGCTAAAGTGTGAGAGAGAGACTTGATCTGAGGTAAGAACCTTTACTGAACCTTTGGGATTTATAATTTTTAATACAATATATTACCAGAAATCTTTTCGATATTTGGAGGCTAATAAAATATGAGGTTAAGAGATAATTTTCTATGAAAAAGTTTTGATGAGTTTGGAATTAATTCACTATTGAATTAGTAGGAATTATCTACATTTTCATAAGGGGTATTGTAGATAATCATAGTAAGTATATTTATTTTCTCACATGTTTTTATATATGATTATTTTTCTTTTTAACCCATAATGGGTTGCTAATTTGTCTATACAATACTATAATTTTGAGTTCATGGATGGGGATCTTGAGCTACTACAATATGAAAAGTTTTTTGTTATTTTATTTTTTTGTTTTATCCTTTAAAATATTAAATGAAGTACTTGATATCGGCATTAACATGAAATTTATGGATTTATTTAATGATTTTTTCATATATTCCTTGTATTTTAAGGGTATTACCTACCACATATATGAGATAATAGCATTTTTTCTATTACCCTATGAATGGACTAGTAAAGGAAGGATTTGATGGTTAATGTTATCATAACTATATTACTATAAGAGGTTCCTAGAGGCCTTTTCCCATTATAGAGTGGTATCAAATCTATAGATACATGTTGGGATGATTATTAGCATTAGAAACTTAAAAATATATGAGTGTTTAGTATATAAATGGTGTTGAATAAAAATTAAATATAGTGTTTCATGGTATATCATCTAGGTCATAACAATTTAGGTCTCCTTTTGAATGAATTTATGCGATATTATAATAATAAATTTTCTAGGTGAGATGTTGTTGATTAATTGGAAAACACCAAAGAAGTGTAATTTTATCATATTTTTGTTTTCTGTATTATAATTTAGGCCATTGTATAAAAGATAATGGGAATCTAAATAACTTTTCATAACATAATTCCACATTCCAAAGAATAAGAGTTTAATTTTTCAATTACTAAATGGTATGGTTGTAATCATTCTAATTTGTTTCATGTTAGGAACATTTCATAGGATAGATACATTAACCATATGATGGTTTACATGGTTAATGATCTCTATTCATAGAGGAAGGAATCGTCAGAGAATTAATGTCAAATATAAATATTGTATGAGTATAGTATCCCTTACTAATATAAAATTTTATGTTTGAGGACACAGACAATTCCATTTGTCCAACTCATGAATGTAATGACCATTAAATCCACTTATAATTGTGTTAGTTTAGTTTAGATTCAAATCAATCATGATCTCATTTCCATGGGGTGTATTAGGAGTTTCTGTTTCATGGGGATATTTTAATGTGTATTTTAACAAGAAGATTCATTCAATTATATTAAAATTGTAAAAGAAACAATACTTTCTCACCACTTGAATAGAGTTCAAGATTGTGTGAGATATTGAGATATTATTTAAAGAGTGTTTTATTATTCTCTCAATAATATTCCAAGATACAAGGCAGATGAATAATAATTTTTGGATAAATGTCATCTATATATCTATTATTATGTAATTGTATTCACCTTATCTATGTATAATTAGGTTTTGGATAATTTCTAGATTACTAAAAAATAAAATCATATTCCAAATCATCAAGAATGGTTAGTGATTAGAAATTTCTATAGTGCCCAGCTACTGGTTGAGGATTTTGTATTTTATTGAAGTTAATGTTTCAACTAGAACATAATTATTCTCATTCGCCTTCTATGTAATTAAATGTAGATTAACATTATAAATACTATATGTGGAACATAGTATAATTATCCATTTCTTATGGTGGTAATGTCCACATTTTTTTCATGTTCATGGACAATCTTCGAATCTAGAGAAATATAATTCCATAATATTTAATGATTATTTTACAATAGTAACCTTGAAGGCCTTATCAACAATAGGTTCATAAGGCCTTTTCCAACCGATGAGAGATAATGTTGGTATGTAAAAACCTTGTGGTATACCTTACCCAAATGGATAGTGTTTTGAAATAATCCCATTGATGTTTCATTGAGGTTTTTTGTTTTTTTATTGTTATAAAAACTAATTTACAAGGTTCCAATATGATTGATTCTAAAAAAGGAGTTTAGATGATGGTTTCACTTCCCTGTGTTTTCAAAAATTATTCTTATAGATAACTATATAAATATTTTTTTGGTGTTTTCATTGAAAATGGGTATGGGATTATTGCAGTATAAAAACCATTTTGATTTTGTAGTACATAAAAATATCAATATAAGAGAATCATAGTTGTTTATGACATATGTATGTTGTATATAGAAACCAAAACGTAGTTCTTGTGAATTTTTTTTGGGTAAAGTCATTGAGTTTTTTTATCGATTTCATGAGTGGATTTTCATTATTTTTAGCTATCATGTGGTGTTTACTAGTATACCTAAATGGAATGTTAATGGAGGATCTTTTTCATTAATGAGATAAAGTAGGTGATTTGTGATTACCATGAAGGGGAGTTATATTATTTGATGATGAATATTAGGAGCTTTATGAATTGAATTGTTTATGAGGGGATAATAATTAACTTCATGATTTGTAGGATTTCTAGTTTTCTTTTCCAGTATACATTCCCCTATCACATTATTAATTATTTAGTAAAATAATAACATTGATGATTATTCTTTAGGAAATTTCTCTATGTTTAAAAGAATTGGAGGAAAGGTGCAGGAATTAAAAAGGGGGATTATTTCATGAAGTGTATTAGATTTCATGAATTATAAATGTTTTGTAATGTCAATTGAGTTTAAGACACAAAATCAATACATAATTCACATAGTTTTGGTTATTAATATGTTTTTCTATAAGGTAAAGGAGTATATTAAGGGATTGAAGTTAAAAAGACAAAATATTCAAAATTAATTTTTCCACTAGGAAAAAAGATATTTGCTATTGTGTATTTATTCTCTTAGGAGATAAAGGAGATTAATTTCACCCCTGTTTTAGATTTAACCAAATACTATATGATACAGCTCATCATAAGGATCTTCTAATGGAGAGTTACATGAAATTTATTTTACTGAGTAATCGAGTCATGAGTGTGATTTTTTGAAAACAATGATTGGAAATGAGTTCACATTGAATATTCTACATACAACATGCATTAGTGATTTTAGTACATCATCTCACTGACATAGTGTTGTACTGAGATTATACTTTTTTTGTTAACCATGTTAAATTGACAAAACACGTTTTTCATTTATTTATGTTCATCTTTTTTCTCAGAGAAAAAGAGAAAAGATATTTTTTATAATGTATAAAAATATCAAATAGATGAACTTCGTTTTTTCATTATGCCCAGATTCAACAACCCCCCCCCCCACAGTCAAGGTATTTAACATTGGGGGAATAAATTTGTATCATATATAAGGGTTGAATTCAGTGTTTCTCTATTAGAAGGATTCATTCTAAAAAATAATAAAATTTTCTTTATATTCATTAAGGGAGTCCATTTTATAAATATAAAATAATAAGGTGCAACATTAGTTAATTTTATTATATATATATATATATATCTATATATATATATATTTAAAGATTCTATGAATGAGATTTTTATAATTATAGACAGTGAATATTTATTATATCTAAACTATATATAAATGATTTGAAATTATAGAGATATCAATGCTTTAGGGTGAGCATAATCCTATTCCATCTATATTAATGTGGTTCCATTTGAATCCACACCTAAGATATGGATAAAACAGTTACATACCTATGAGGGTGATTCAAAAGTATATGAAGTTAAATTTATGGTTTTATGAAATATATATTGAGAGTTGTGGAGGAACAAAAATGAATACATTTAGGCTTTATTTTATCTTCTGAATTTCAATGTGTAAGATATATGTGTTCATGTAAAAAACATCAATGATGTAAATATTTTCAGTAACATTACGAGATTATTCAATGCTATTTAAATATGAATGAATTTTTTATTATTGATAAAGTTATTAATGACTTATCATTGGAATGTTTGCACAGTAAAATGATTCTATATGAGATTTTAAATGATGATAATGAGGTTCTAGACAATGGGTTGTTTAATGAGGTGTAAATCACGTATATAAATAAGCTCACATTGTCGAATGACCATGAAGATGATGACCTGTAACTATTCATATAATTAGGTAGTTCAAATCATCATGATGGAAAATTAATGTATAAAGGAAAACCTACACATTAGTTTTTTCAAATAATAATCATTCTGTACATTATAAAAACATGTTCAAATATTTTTGAAATTAATTTTGAGGATAATGAAGTACTGAAAATAAATATCAAGGAAATATAATATTTTTGGGAAGTTTAAAATGTAACAACTTCATGGAAAATTACCTACTTTCAAAAGATTATGAATCTTTGGATGAAAAAATTTATGAATAAATTAAAAACTATAATTAATAAAGAGAAGATTAAATGATTTTTATAGTGGTATATTCCAAGGAATGGAAAGCGAGTAATGATTATGAAGATTAAGTGTAAAGAAAAATAAAAATCTAAGTGTAACAAGAATCTTACTTTAAAGAGATGGAAGTTTGGAGTGAAAAATGAAATAATTCCCTAAATGTGGTTTATAATTCAACTCTATATATATATATTAAATAATAGAAGAATTCTAAGATAATGGTAGATATTTAAAAAAAAATATAATTTGAGAAGATATAAAAATAAGAGAATGTAGTTGAGTAGAAGGTAAATGTTAATGAATAGTAAATGGTAACAAATATTTGAAACATAACATGAAAAATTGTGCCCAAGTTATCAATGATCTTGAGGAGGAATTTATATATCTATGTAAAAAATTCGATGATCATGGAAAACTGTTAGCTACTATTAAGAAAAAGAGTAATAAAATTATATAATCAAAATGAAATTTTAGAATGGAGGTCTATGAAAATAGAAAAATGTTTTTAGGAGAAGAAAATGATATAGTAGTGTTTAAAATATGGTATGTGGATCAATTAAAAACACAAATAAGTATTAGTTTACACGAAGACATGATCACAAAATCTAATGTTTAAGGATGATTTGGGTATTCAATTAAATTAGAACACTTTGAGAAACCAATGGATAACTGGGGAATTAGGAATAAAACACAATAAAGAACATAATATACGGTTTTATTGTTATTTAATGATGGGAAATTCAGGAAATTTATTATCTATTTTTTATTAATACTAGAGTCAAAAAGTGAAACTGTGGTAGTGAAGAAAATTTTTATAATCCAAGAATTTATTTTCTGTTCACTATATTTAATGTAATTTACATGATCATATGGATAGGTATTTATCATAAAAAATTAAGATAAATATTCATGTAATGATAAAAATTGGGATTACACAGTATCTAAATGAATCATCATGTTGGTAGTAAAAGTTAAATAAATATTCATGTTTTCTAGATAAATATTTTCCATCTTAATAGAAGCAAAATCATGCTAAAAAATTATAATTGATAATGAAATAATGAATATAGAAAATAAATGAAATGATTTTAGAAAGTAGTAATTGTATTGATATCCTTGATAGCGTTAGATCATACTACTATATGTATCCATGATATTATATGAATTTTCAACATGATTGAAAAAAGGATCATGTCATTGGCGTTAATTATTACTATGAATGTGTCATAATATTTTGAAATAATGAAAGGATAAATATTATTAGTTAATTAATGGGCCATATATTTTTTAAATAAATTAGATGTGTAGATATATGTTTTTGTGGAAGGTCTCATTTAGGACTTACTATGTATCTATCAACTGTGTCACTCATTATGGAAGATGATATATTCATTCAATCAGATTATGATGAAGCAAACATAAGTCTTAAAAATCATAGAAATTTGATCTAGACCTCCTTGTATGATCTTTTAAAAAATGATGGATCATGAGATATTACAAAACAATCATATTATCATACACAAAAATGTGATCAATGTAAAAAACTAAGGATTACTCAAATGATGTACAAGGAAAATAAATTGACATAAAAAATAGTTTTTTAATAAGTCAATGTTTATATTTGTCGACCTATATAATAATGGTTTTTAGATGGTATGTGGTACTCTATCCATTAAATTTATTATTATATAATGCATTTAAGGATAGTGGTCATCACACACAAGTATGAGGTGATCAATTTCATTAATCAATATCATAAGAAGTATGAAAATATTCATGGAGAGAAAAATTTAAGGTTCATAAATGAAAATGGACTCAAATTTAAAATCATCTGTCTAGTGAATTATGCTCAAAAATATGTGATATGACACCACATACTAATAATGAAAAATATGTCACAATATAGTGTATTATAGTGGATAAAATTTATACTAAAATATTTACATAATTATTATTAATGATAAATCCCTTCATAATATGTTTTGAAATGTAGGGGTACATTCATAAATCATAAAATAAGTATTTATAAATGTTCATTAGATTATTTTATGTATCTATAGGGGAGAATAAACATTATATTTTGAAAAACAAAATAGAATTTCAAGATTAGAATAATATTGAGGTAATTATATCAAAGGAATTATATATATCAAATGTTGATTAAAAATAATACATTGATGAAGAATATAATGTAGATAGATTAATTTCTGCATAAAAACTAAATCATAGAGATGAAATTTATTAATATAATATCATTTTTCACCGTGAATGACATTATAAAATGAGTGGAATTATGTATAAAAAGAAAAAATATTCCACATAACAGGTAGTTCCATAATATTTTAAAAAATTCAAAAAATTATTATAATTAGTTTCAATAAATTACTTAATGTCATTAAAAAATTAAAAATACTCATATGTATTAGATTCTGGTATAGCCGGTAGATAAAAATGTAATCAAAATCTAATGGTTTTTTTGAAACATGCTAAATGAATATGATTTAGTTATTTAAAACAACCCCAGACATGTGAGAAAGAAATACTCCTTACCAAATTGTATCAATGTATATTATTAATTTTAACATGTTATTAAGATGGATATGGTTTTAATAATTTTTATAGTAGTAGTGAAAATTAAATTCACATTTATCCATATATAAGTTAATTTATCCTTTTGAATGGGTTTTTGAAATAATAAGTGGAAATTGAATAAAAAAATTATTTTATATCTTATGAATACGAGGAAAAACATTTAATCCAAAAAAGGAACTATATATAGAGATTTAGGAACACTAGCAGTATTATATGCCTGAATTGATCAACAGTTGAAGAATCTCAATTTCCAACATGGTGGAGTAGATTACATTCACTATCTTAATAATGATATCGATTAATTTTTTATCTTTATCATGGTTTTATATTCAATATTAATTTTTCAAATAAACAAATAACAAATAAATAAGTTAAAAAATTATATTTTGTTTGAATTGGAAACTTCTATGGTTATAGAACATTATTTTTTTTCATTGTGTAAAGGTGATTTAAAGAAGGTGTAGAATTTTTTTTCTAAATATTAATGTAATTGTCCCAGACCCATACTACAGATTCTTGGGATGAAATTCATATAATTATATTCCCAAATTTGATGATGATAATTGTGAATAAATTTTTTTATTTAAATCTTAAAAAATAAAAAGAAAAACATATATCACTTAAATTTTAAAGGAATTTTTTGTTTATAGTTTTAGATAATTATAAAAAACTCATACAGAAAAAATATATATGACTATAAACAATCATTTATCCAACTGAACCTAGATTTTATTTTTCATTAAAATACATCATTATCATCCTTATAGAATCCCTTATAGTCATAACCAATTCAACATCATTCTATAAAATTAATGGGAAATGAAATATAAGATGTATGATGTCAAATTATCAGTAAGGGAAAACATGACCATTAATAATTTAATTTCATCAAAGTGAATAACAATGTATATGGATATGATTAATTAATAAATGTTCATGATTGAATCATAATGAACTCATACATATCAATACACTGATAAGAAAATATGAAAACATAGAAAATTAAAGAGTAATCAGAATCAATAATAATATTCCATATGACATTAGTAAAGACCATTTTAAACATTATATAATCATAATAGAAATTAATTCTTTTTTTATGACTAAGATCATCACTTTCAGAAAACTATTTCGAACCCTTTCAGAACCCATTAAATTCAAATAAAAATATGAATAATTTGAATATAAACATCACACAGAACATTAGATATCTATAAAATGATCACCAAGAAAAATCTAGGAAACACCATGTTTAGATATTATGGCCTTCCTGACACAATATAGGCCAAAATTTGTTAAGATATAATGAGATTTCAAAGTTCTATCTAGGACACCCTAGGTTAAGTTATAATCAGATTTCCTGGTGATGTCTTGGCCACCCCATGATTTGATATAGTGGTATTTCCTAGAACTATCCCATCCAACAAATAAATTCATTCTCAAGTACCACATCATGAATAAAACACAATCCTAAAAATACATTTTAATAACTATTTTAAACTCACATAAAAACACTTTTGGATAAAATTACCTTTTATATTTTAAGATCCCATTTTCGAAACAAAACACCATTTTTAATTCAATTATAAATTATGATATAACCAAAATGATAATGACTTTTTAAATTTAACAAAACATGAAATTTTACAATGTAATACAAATATAAAACAATTTCCATGACGTTGGAAAAGTCATTTTATTTTAGCACGTTATGAATAGAATAATTCATTTATTATTTTCTAAAACATTCTGTATAAAAAAGATAACAAGTTTGTTTTTTGAAATACGTTGAATGAAATTAACAGTATAAATAAAAAATAATTTATAGTACATATATATAAATGAATACATAAAATAATAACTGCGTGTAAAATATTAT
The DNA here is from genome assembly GCA_963277665.1 of Viscum album. Taxonomy (NCBI): domain Eukaryota; kingdom Viridiplantae; phylum Streptophyta; class Magnoliopsida; order Santalales; family Viscaceae; genus Viscum; species Viscum album. The sequence goes on along the minus strand of OY728165.1, from coordinate 1,704,811,377 downwards.
AAATTTCAATCCTTCAATATATACAAATATTTTTATAAAACAATTTTCATATACCACATTGAAATATTGGAATCTTAATCCACAAGATGGAATAAAATATATAAAAAAATTAAATAACATTTGAATAAATAAATTCATGATATGATATTTTAAAGGTGTTATATATACCCATCATTTTATATGGTTAGTTTAACTACAAAATATTTCCCAATTAAAGTAGGTTTAGGCGAAGTCCCTTACCCTAATTTTTAAATTTTCACATGTGCCCTTCTGTTCTAAAATAATAAATTTATTATAATTTTTTTTCATTATAAAAAACATTTTTCATGTTTATTGAAACTTATATTTCACCTATTTTAACGATTTGAATAATTAAATAACTATTTATGAATATTTCTTTTGTTTTGAAAATATTAATAATATGTTTCAAAAATTACATGGGTTAGTTGACTATGGTCAATGAGGTCATTACATTAACATACCCAAAATAATAATCATTAAATAAATACCATGTATATAAAAAATTGTATATTTAATACAGGTTATTATATATGGATATGATAAATGAACCAACGTTACAATAATGGAGACATTAGGCCGTACATAAGCATGGGAAACATTCTCATTTTTCAATTATCATTACACAAGGAAGGTAAGTAAAAATTTTATTTCCATAATTATCATTATATAATAAATAACATATTATTTTATCCTATATATATACATATTTATATAAATATATATATATACATATACATATATATACATATATATACACATATACACATATATATATATATGTATCTTTTGATATAAATAAAATCACATTGCTTCGAGGATTTGGTAGTCCACATGTCCATGAATAACGTTATCACTTTTTCAATGTGTAAAAATGTAATATATAAAATGATATATTATATTTATAGAAAAATAATTCTTCCAAAATTATCACATACAATTCATTTATATAAGAAAATTTTATGAAATCAATCCTTAGTAAAATCCATGTAATTATGAATGAATAACAACATTGTGATGCATTGGCAGTCCACACATCCAAAAATGATGTTATCATATTCCAAGAAAGTGGAAAGCATGAAGTTATGTGTTATTTAACAATTCAATAAATATGTATAAATAATAAATATCAATCATATCATAAAAACTATTATTTAAATAAAAATTTCCAACCACGAGACAAGGTAAATGAAAAAAGTACGACATCTTTTTCTGAGGTCGTAGTCAACCCTGCACAGGAATGGTGTTTTCGTTTCCCATATGATATAATTGTGTATATGCGTAGGTAAAACCCAAAAAATAAAAATAACTCCATATATTATGTATAAAATGGTTATTATATGATCATGAAATCATAATTACATAAGGGGTGGTGAATTAAACATATCATAATTTCTTGTTGAAGAACTTCAACTCTTCTTCAAGGTATCGTCTTTTGGTTTCCACCAAAATAATTCATTGGTTTTCATTCAACCCAATGTTATTAATATAGTATTAATAACGTTTTTAAATTTTTTTGGTAATTTTTTAGATGATCTAAAATGGGCTGAGATGATAGAATAAAGAGGAGAGTGAATGTCTTTTTTTTAAAGGAGGATGGATGACATTGTTGTAAATTCAAATATGTGTACTCTATTTCGATGTATCACTAACATAATACTCCACCAATAAGGAATAATAAAATATTAAATAGGAGATATGGTATAAATATTTTAAGGAAATGGTTTTTGGACAAGTTTCTAGGTCATTTGGCCCTTTAATATTTAACTTTAACCACAAAGTAAAGTTATTTTTACCTTCATCACTATAATTAATTTTATTTGCATTCACTAATAGTTTTTGATCAAATTTTTTTTAAAAAATATTATAATATAAATATGATTCTTATGAAAAATAATTATATCAATTTTTCTATATTCAATTAAAAATTTTATAAAAGTTAAATTTGAAGTTATTCCCATAAACATGACTAAAAAGCAGGGTTTTAATGTAAAAAGTTCAACACTTTGAAATGTTTTACAATCCAATTATAATATAATATTCATTTCAATGTCTTAAATTGTATTTATTAATGTATAATTGGTCTAATTATACATCAAAAGAAATATTAAATATAACTTTACTACAATACTAAATTAGACAAAATGTAGTTCTCAATTAAAATTCTTTATTTTTCACTATTCATCAGAAAATGAAACTTCATAAAAAAATATAAACATTTTACCCCACATAAACGTTGATATTTCAATTAAAAATGATTTTTTTCCAATAATTATTTTTAATGTATTAATAACTTGTTTTAAAAAATGATTCATTTTTAAAACGAAAAAATTACATTTTAAATATATATATTTTTATGAATAATAGTGGATTTATTCATACCTCTTGTCAAGAAAATAGATAAGGGGAATTTAAAATAGCTTACTGAATTGATAAGATATATGTTTTCTCTAAAAATGTTTTCACTCTTAGTAAGCGCACACAAGGAGGTGGTAGAGTGGATCAACACTCCAAAGGGGCCAATGTCCCTCCAAACAATCCCAAAGGGAATCCTTTGGGAAGACATCCGCATGACCGGGCCATTGTTGTGAGGCCACCAATGTGAGAATATTCATGAAGTCATGGACTAGTGCAAGTCTGACATTGGCCCACAGCCCCTCCGCGGCATCATTAGCATATGCGGCCTGCTCTGCGATGATAGTTTCTGCATACCTTTTCATAGCATCTCACACCCTCTATGCGGACAACACCTACCAACAGAGTGGATCCTCTCCATGGAATCACTCTTCTCTATTGAAAGTACATTGATTCTCTCTAACTATTGTTGTCCATATATATATGGATCACCCCCTTCCAAACCATTGTGATTCCGCCTTTTCAACATCCCATCTCCCATTTAGCACTGACCATCGCAAAATCCCACAGATGGATCACCAAAGGTAATTGGACTTTGTGAGCCATACCACTTTGTGTTATTTATAGCTTCTACCTATAGTGGAGATTCCATCCATGAAGGCACATTACCTTCTCATAGAAATGGGCCCATTCGAGGTTCTTTAGGTTTTTTATAGTGTAGATACTTTTCTATGCTCTCTCCAAATAAAGAGTTGTTTTCTAAGGTGAAGCTCTTCTCCATTAATGGCTCCCCTTCACAATGCCCCAGCTCTGTGGGAATCCCAACCTCTTTAAAAACAAATTTACCTTTTCGAGGCCCATATTCTTCATGATGTTCTCAAAACCCTCGAAACCCATCCTCTTCATGAAGCACATCTTTCCAGGATATCAGGATTTACACACCCCTTTCACGTACAGCTATCCACGTTTTTACGATGTTATTTTAAGGTCCCTTGGGAGGTGCTTCATATTGCGTTGATTAGCCTCATGCTTCTTCACATAGGCATGATGAAGGCTATTTCTCCTTCGTATATCCTTGAAAACATGATAACCTAAATGGATCACTTCACAACGCCATCTCCACATGGAATTGTCGGTGAATTCCATTCAACAAGGGTTATAGAACGCTAGTTTTGTAAGTCATAGGGGTGGGGAGAAAATAATCACTGTCTAAGAAGCAAGACATTAAACATCCATGCATTATCATCCCATTCACATGACGTTAAACTGTTGCCTCTCCCCATGTGATGTACATGGTATGCCCCTCTATGGACACTTTCCCCATCCACTGGTCTCCACAAGAGTGAGATCTTCCTCACATAGAATTAGATACTCTTTTCATGGAATGACATCTGTCTATTGGGGAGGGAAACCATCCTAGTGTAATTTCCTATCTTTTCTTACAGGAGGTATCACCTTTTCTCCTCCTCTATTCTTCTTTGTGAAAATACCAGAGGAGACATGGGAACAATAGACTATCAGTGCCCCATCCCTCTCCCTTTCGTATTTATCTCCATTCCCCCACCATTGAAGTAATCCCATGTTTACTCTTTGGGACACTAACTACGCATAATCCCCACTCCATTTCACATAGACGCACCTTTTGGGAGATGATAATCAGGTCATTGTTTCCTCTTGTTTTTCTCAATGAGCATGAATCATGTGGGATTAGAGTAAACATCTACCATGGTTTCTTCTACAAGAATATTTAGCGCAAAAGCACCATCCATTACCACCAAATTACATAGACATAAATCCTTTCCCTTTCTGAGAACGGTATTTAAGATGTCTCCCTTAGATTCAGTCCCATCAACCATCAGTCCAGACCACTTCACACTGGTTCACCTTCATCATGCATCATGCATGACACTAAACTGTATGACTTCAAACTATGTGTGTTTTGATCCATCTCTCCTAGAACGAGTATATAGGAATCCTCCCCAAGGTCCAACCCCCAAATATGGTAAAACCCTTTAAACTATGTGGGTTTTGATCCATTTCTCCTAGACAGGGTATGTTGGAAGCCTCCCTGAGGTCCAACCCCAATCACTGGTAAAACCATTCGAAATACATGGGTTTTGATCCTTGTGTGCAAGACATGGTACATAGAAAGAATTCCTGAGGTCCCACGCTAATAACTGGTAAACACATTTGAACTACATGCGGTTTAATCCTTGTCTCTAATTAGAGGTATATAGGAATCCTCTCTAAGGATCAACCCCATACACTAATAAATATTGGTGTCCCCATTTCTAGGACCCACATTATTGGTCCTTCCCTTAGCATCATCAGACAAACTCTGGGGATTATAATCACGTGTATCCCCATGTATGTCATCATGTCACTATCATTTTCATATACCCTAATTACATGCCCCATCTTGAACAATATAGTCATTGATTCCCACCATATAGATATATAGGAAACCACCAAATGTTTAATACTATCACCCATGTCTCATACTGATCTCTCCCTTGAGCATTTGTGTTTCGTGAATGGCATGCCAAAACCCAGAGGTTCTACTTCCATGGGGTCCCGTCCAAGCATCCATTTTTGTAACTCCCCAACCCCAGTTACCCACAGTCGGTGCATTATTACATGACATTGGAATGATCACAAGAAAAATCAAATCTCGAAAGACCAATTGGTTTAGTAGCCTTGGAAACACTAGATATATTCATAAGTCTTACATTAAAACATAAAAATGAAAACTACAAAAAAATATTTTCTTCATAGACCACACACGTATCCCCTCATACTATCCCTGCAGGTCATTCATAATTTACTTCTTCATACCCTGGGAAAAATAAAACATAGAAAAGGGGTGAGATCAAATTCCCAGTAAGGATAACAATATAGCGGAAACTTTCATAAATAAGAATAAACATTTAAGGCAATGTATAACTAAAACAAAAGCCTTTTAAACTTAAACTTGAACATTGTATGAAAAAAATAAAATGAAATAATGCCATTTACTTATTCACATGGATATTCTACTAATCGAATAATCACATGCAATATCAATAACCACATTCATAATGATGGAATGCATAATGCCAGACTATCATAACCACATAGCCAAGGCCTCGTGCCAAGACTACAAATAAAATTTTGTCAAGGCCTTGTGCCAAGACACTAGCTTGTATCATGAGACCTACCGATGCATAGAGGAGCTATAGCGGGCTCCACCTATCACATATTAAGTCCAATGCATTCCCATATGAAAAGGTTTAAACATAACATAAACATTCGTATTAAAACTAGCATACGAAATGTCAATACTTTCACCATAAACCATGAATGGTATAAAAATAGCACATCCACAGTAAATCATATCACAAAACCTTCAATACAATATAGAATTTTGGTATCATAATAAATCAACTTCAAATAAGCATAAAATCCATCAAAGGATGTTGACATAGATGAAATCAAAAATCATTTTAGAGAAATATCTCTTTCAATTTTGAAATCATTTAAGAGTCATATATTTATAAAATAAAACATTTTCTTTGAAAATATTCTTATAAGATTGTAAGGGAATCTTCGATGATTTTATAACGGAGGAAAATAGCTGCACCCGCTGTATAAGTTAAAAAACATTCTTACCTTAATTCTGTCAAAAAGGTTAAAAAGCACCTTGTTTGGAAAACGACAGAAAGATTACTTTATAAAACTCTTATAAAAAGTCAAACAAGGTTATAAATGACTTTAACCCATATTCTTGTAAATAGTAAAAGAAATATTTTGAAATACATTTTTAAGAAACATGGATGTGGATGATAAAGAAATACGAGTAGATTATTACGTATAAACAACCTCGGATAATGAAGAGATTTCGAAATAAACCCTTACCTTGTACTTTTCCTTGGTTGGGGCAGGTTAAGCTCCTGTATAATGGTGAAATAATTTGTATTAAATTATTCAATAATTATATTCATTAATATGATATCATATATGATCTTTTAACATTGCTTTGTTAATAATATCTTAGAATTATCGTCGTTTCAGGTGTCAACTTAATCATTTTCTTTTATATGTTTTTTTACGTAAGACATGTTTGTAATGGATATGTTGTATCTAAATCATATCCATAATGATATAAAGTCCTTAGATACTATTATTAATCATCAAATGAGAATTATACTTGAATGGATACGATGGAGAATGAATCTCATTGCGTTCGTGGAGACAGTAGTCCGTACGTACGCACGAGCGACAATATCATTCTTTTGATATTAAAATAATATATAATTGGATGGTATATCATATATAAAGAATCAGTATCATGTTATATTTATTATTTACATGATTTACACATCATTATTATACCCATCCAAATAATAATTTATTGAATAACAATTACACCACGACGTGGAGACGGTAAGCCGTACGTACGCACGTATGGTGACATGTTATTCAAAGGATGGATAGAATAGTGAATATGGTGGTAACATATTTATAATAACATCATAGTATATATATGATACTGGAGTTGTTATTTTAGAATGGTAACAACAAAGGAAGAAGAAGTTGAAGAAGAAAAGAACTTGAAAAAGGGTGGTGAAATCATTACCTCTTCTTCGGGTTCTTCCTTTTGATTTGATCAAAAGGGCTCCATAGGTTGGATTTATAATCAAAATAAGGCATATAGGTTGTATTTAGGGAAGTTGGGAGAGTATTTGGGCAGAGTTTGGCCGATCAAAAAGGCTTTGAAGGTGTGAGTTAATGAGAAGGAGGAGTGCCCTTTTATAAGAGGGGTGAGGGGCCCCTTTGGAAAAGCTAAAAATATTATTTTATAATAAATTCATATTCGGTTCCGAATGGCTCCAAAGTAGATTATTTAAATATTAAGGTAGGGATAGGTCAAAAATCACTCAACCAATAGAATTTAGACAGGTTTGTGTCATTATAGTAACCTTATCATTAAGTATTAACTCTTAATTAATTAGTTTCACTTTTACAATGTCTCTTTGTATTTTTATATTATATGGTTAATAAACTTACTATATACATCAAAGAGGCCCCCAAGTGGACCATTAATGATACACCTATCATGATATAAGTATCTTGGACGAACCATAGATTTTTAGGAATTTAATATCAATTAATAATATAATAGTTTTTTAAAAAACTCTTTTATGTCAATTTTGACACTATTAAATAATTGATTTTTATGAAACTCATAATAGAATGATTACTTATAAAAAATTCAATTAAATCAATACTAATATGTCATATTAACCTATAAAATTATTTTAATTCAATAAAAGTCTCCAATTATATTTATATGGGTGGTTATAATATCAATTATTTTAATTTTTCACTAATATTGTAATTACTGCATCATCATTGTGTCATAAATAAATTAAATTATTTAATGTCTAAAAATTATAAATAAAATATCATTATGTTGGAAATATTATTATATTTCTAATGAATATTTAAAATCTAATTTATCTTATGTATAACCCTATATTAAAATTTTTTTAGTAAATAAACATTGATTTTAACTCTTTTAACTCCTCTTTGAATTAAATAATAATAAATGTCATAATCTAATCCAAGTGGACCTAAATGATAATATTTTATTCCTAAGGTTGTTTTTGGTCGATATAAACTTGTCCAATAGAATTAGGACATGTTTTTGGGTAATATTAATATCATTTTTACCCTTAATTACCCTATTTACTTTTAACCGTGGTAAATAAAAGTAAAACGTTACTATTAACCAACAATTATTTTCATCTCATTGAACCACATTTTACTTCTTGATATTAACCGTGTCTCTCGGATTTTATAAATTCAATTCACAGAAGTGGTAAAATTATGTTTTATGAAAAATTCAGTTTTTTAACTACCACTTAGTAGTTTCACTATTCATCAAAAATTGAAGTTTTTGAGAACAATGACAAAATTTTACCCTAGGCTATAATTGATATTCCGAATTCAAAAATGATGTCTATTTTACAAAATTCCAAACATAGAAGTTGCAATAGTTAATTTTATAATTAATTCCCGCTGTCATAATAAATAGCGTGTTTTCAAGAAACAATATAAATCAAAAGATTGACAATTGTTTAGGTCCAATTTCAAAGTGAAATTAATTCTAATTGGATAAAATGGTAAAAATATATTCTAATTATACTTCAAAACCACTCAATAATATAATTTATCACTATAAATTATTTTCATTAAAAGAGTTGTTTTTAAGTATTTTTCACTATTCATAAAAATTGGAAGTTCTCAGAAAAATACCAAAAATTCATCTTAGGATAATTTCCATATTACGAATCCAAAAATGAAGTCCATTTTGAAATATAAAATATATATAATTTCAAAAAGTAGGTATTACTATTCATAACTTCTAGTTTGATTGGTTGTGGTGTGTTAGAACTCGATGTTGCGTACAACACATGTTATCGCATTATTCAAAGAGAAGTGTACCATAGAAGCTTGGGGTGTTACATTCTCCCCTCCTTCAAATAATTTCGTCCTCGAAATTTCTAGAATAATACCGCATGAAAAGACTCAGATGGTTCTTCATCATAAGTTCCTCGGGTTCCCACATTGCCTCTTCTATCATATGGTTTCTCCACAAGACTTTTACCAGACACGTCGTCCGGTTTCTCAGCACTTGTTCTCTCGTATCAAGAATTCTGACAGGCTCTTCGTAATAAGACAGATCAGGTTCCAGTTCTAATTCCTCATAGGTGAGTACATGTGTTGGGTCCGGTATGTATTTCATCAATAGAGATATGTGGAACACATCGTGAACTTTGGAGAGACTTGGCGGCATTGCCAATCGGTAACCTACATCCCCAATTCTTTCTAGAATTTCGAAAGGTCCGATGTACCTGAGACTCAATTTAAATTTCTTATCAAAATGTATGACTCCCTTCCATGGAGATACCTTCAGGAAAACATGATCACCGTCTTGAAATTCCAAATCCTTCCTTCGATTATCGGCATAGCTCTTCTGCCTACTTTGAGCTGCTTTGATATGGTTTTGGATTACCTTCACCTTTTCCATCATTTCCTCCACCATTTATGGGCCTACAAGTTTTCTTTCAGCAACGTCAACCTAATAGGTTGGTGTGCGACATCTCTTCACATATAACTCTTCATATGGTGCCATCTGAATACTCGAATGGAAGTTATTGTTATAGTAAAATTCTGCCAAAGGTAAATATTGATCCCCCATACCATGAAAGTCAAGTGAGCAAGATCTCAACATGTCTTCTAAGGTTTGAATAGTTTGTTCTGATTGTCCGTCTGTCAGAGGGTGGTAGGCAGTGCTCAAATGATGTTCAGTATCCAAGGATTTCTGAAGACTTTTCCAGAATCTCTAAGTAAAATGGGGATCACGATCAGAAACAATTGATAGGGGTACTCTATGAAGTCTCACAACTTCATTAATATATAGTCTTGCTAGATGTTCTAGTGGTAGATCTTCTCTTATAGCAAGAAAATGTGCTGACTTGGTAAGACGATCAACAATAACCCATATTGCATCTTTCCTTCTAGGAGTCTTTGGTAGTCCCATGACAAATTCCATCGTGATGTTGTCCCATTTCCACTCAGGTATGGGAGGAGGTTGCAATACTCCACCAGGTTGTTGCCTTCCAGCTTTCACTTGTTGACAAACCATACATCTTGACACAAAATCGGCAATCTCCCTCTTCATGTTGTCCCACCAAAAATGTTCCTTCAAATCTCTATACATTTTGGTGCTCCCAGGGTGTATAGAGAAATTGGAACTATGAACATCATCCAGCAATTCCCTTTTTAGATCAAGTATATCGGGAACACAAAGCCTCTTCCCGAATTTCAAAATTCCATCTTCATACACAAAATCTCTCAATCTCCCATCATTCACAGCTTTAATCTTCTTTTGAAATTCTCCATCATCAGTCTGAGAACTCTTAATCCTTTCTAGTAAAGATGGTTTGTCATCCATTTGAAAAAGAATTGATGTTTCACCTTCCCTGGTTATTCCCATGTCCATATTCACTAGATCTATGAAAATTGGATCCCTTTCAATTCTCATCACGTCCAAAACTCCATGGTCTTTTCTGCTCAAAGCATCTGCCACCTTGTTTTCTTTCCCCAGGTGGTAGTGTATCGTACAATCATAATCCTTGAGTAATTCAAGCCATCCCCTTTGCCTCATGTTGAGTTCTTTTTCTGAGAAAATATACTTCAAACTCTTGTGATCAGTATAAATCTCACATTTTTCACCATAGAGGTAGTGCCTCCATATCTTCAAAGCAAAGATCACAGCTGCAAACTTGAGATCATGAGTATGATAGTTTTGTTCATGAATTTTCAACTGTCGTGATGCATAGGCAATAACCCTATCATTCTGCATAAGGACACAACCAAGTCCTTTCTTCGATGCATCAATATAAATAACGAACCCATCTTTCCCTGATAGTAGAGTCAATATAGGAGCATTGAATAATATTCTCTTCAGTTATTCAAAACATTCTTCACACTCTTTTGTCCAAAAAAATTTAGCCCCTTTACGTGTGAGCTTCGTTAATGGGTTAGCCAATCGGGAAAAATTCTGGACGAAACATCGATAATAACCTGCTAAACCAATAAAACTATATACCTTAGTTATATTCGTAGGTGCTGGCCATTCTTGGATTGCCTTGGTCTTAGAAGGATCAATAGAGATTCCATCTTTAGAGACAACATGGCTAAGAAAAGAAATATCCTAAAGCCAGAATTCACACTTGCTAAACTTCCCATATAATTCATGTCTTCTCAGAGTCTTCAAGATAATGCGCAAGTGATTTTCATGATCTTCGTAGATTTTTTAGTATACCAAGATATCATCAATAAATACCACCAAAAATTCATCGAGATATTCCTTGAAAACCCTGTTCATCATATCCATGAATACAGAGGGTGCATTAGTCAATCCAAAAGGAATTACTGTAAACTCATAATGCCCGTACCTGGTTCGAAATTATGTCTTCGAAATTTCTTCCTTCTTCACACACAACTGATGGTATCCAGATCGAAGGTCAATCTTTGAAGAGTATTTAGCTCCATGCAGTTGGTCAAATAAATCATCAATGCGAGGTAGGGGATACTCGTTCTTTATTTTTTATAGCATTGATCTCCCTGTAGTTGCTACATAACCTCATGGATCCGTCTTTCTTTTTAACAAAAAGAACAGGGGCTCCCCATAGAGAAACACTAGGGTGAATAAATCCCTTATTACTCAATTCCTCTAGTTTTTTCTATAGTTCGACTAATTCCACAGTGGCCATTCTATAAGGGGTCTTCGATATTGGACTTGATCCAGGAATTAAATCAATGGAAAACTCAACTTCTCATTCTGGAAGATGTCCAGGTAAATCTTCCGAAAACACATCTACATATTATTTCACAATAGGTACATCCTCTATTTGAACATTCCTTTACTCACCCACAATCATTTCATTCTCTTCCTCCCCAATAATTGAATTTAGTTGAGCTACTGGGGGTGGATCTTGATAAGAATTAGGTGGTGATGATTCTGCTCTAAAGATAAGGTGTTCCTTATCATCATCATTAAGAATCGTAACCTCTTTCTTCTTCCAATAAATCTTCACATCATAGTCCGAAATCCAGTCCATACCGATGATTATATCAAACTCAATCATAGGTATGACGATGAGATCAGCGGATAAAGAACATTTGTGTGCTCTAATGGGGACTGATTCACAAAACTTTGTTGCAATGATACTTCCCTTAAGAGTTTTAACTGACAACTCCCTTGTTAAATCAAATTGGCAATATCTAATTTTCTTAGCAAATTGGGATGATATGAAACAATGCGATGATCCAGAATCAAATAATGCATTTGCTAAACTTATGGAAACCATTAAATTACATTCCACCACGTCTTTCAGAGCTTCTACCTCAGCTGTAGTGATAGCATAAGCTTGGCCTTGATCCCTTGGACTTTTCTGAGGTAAGTTCTCCTGACGCTTAGGAAATTCATTTGAATAATTTCCCATCTCCCTGCAATTTTAGCACTGAACATTGGTAGCTTCCTTCTTCCCTTTGTAATCATGAGCTTGGTGGCCTTTTTCACCACATTTGTAACAGACGCCCATTCCCTTCAAGCAAGTACCGGGGTGTTTCTTCCCACATTTACCACAGGATGGATATTCAACCTTTCCCTTCTTCCCCTTATTTCCATTCCCAGATTGATCAGTATATCTCTTCTTATCTTTCTTTTCTTTAATGTCATATGACTTTGAGAATTCTTTCTCTGTCTTGATAGCACATGAGACAATGTCTTCGTACGACGAGAATGATTGTGAGACTAATGCTTGACGAAGAAATGGTTTTAACCCATCAAAGAAACAATCAATCATAATTCTTGGGTTACGTATATAATCTCCAGAATACCTTGCTAACCATGTAAAGTTAGCCTCATACTTTGTGACATTCTCATCCTCCTTTTGTCTCAGACTCAGAAACTGCCTTTCCATATCTGCTCGATGGTCGCGAGGAAAGTATTTTTCTAAAAACAGATCATTAAACTCCCTCCATTCCATATTTGATACTTCATCATCTTCCTTCGTATTTTGAATCAATGACCACCATTTATCAGCATCTCCAGTGATGCGGTAAACTTCCATGATAACTTTTTCCCTTTCACTACTCCCCAAAGCCTGAAATATTTTCTCTAGGGAAAATATCCATTGCTTAGCTACTAAGAGATTTTTACTCCCATTGAACGTTGGTGGTTGTTGCCTCATGAAGCGATCTATCATTGATCCTCCACACTGTGGATCAGGGTGCTCCATACGGGTAAGGTTATTATTCATAACCTGATTAAGTTGTCCCAGTATGGTGATTAGATGATCGGCACCAGTTGCATCACCAACTCCACTATAATTATCTTGACCAGGATGGAAATCCCTTCATGGAGTGCGTGCATTGATACGGTTTCCATTTATTCCACTAGGCGCCATTTCTAAACAATGGTATAAACTATATCAGTTTATAAATCAAAATACATAATCCCATACTTATAAAACACTTAACATAAATTGAACTATTTATGGATATAATCCATAATCATAAAAATGTTTTCATTGAAGAATTATATACTCATAAACCCTTCATAATGATTTGTAATGAAAATGAGAGTTATCCTAAGCATATCCCCTGGGAGTGTCATAACCAAGAGTGCAGCAAGCCCCGTTGTCGTGCACCAGTTCCCGTTCGAGTCTAGCTCAAAGTGGTGTTTTCGGGTTTTACCCCTAGGTACATCTGTGCCAGAGCCGCCTCTACCTGCTCGTATCCAGACAGGGATGTATTGCTCGAAAAAGTCAAAAAATCTCTACAATACCAAAATTCTAGGAAGTTCTTATATACTAATCCTCGAAGTCCATCTTAAATCTATGTGCTCTAATCAGATTTTATCTAAATCTAGCTTCCATGGTTTCTACTAAACTTCCTCTGATACCAACTGTAACGCCCCGACCCCAGTTACCCAGAGTCGGTTCATTATTACATGACATTGGAATGATCACAAGAAAGATCAAATCTCGAAAGACTGATTGGTTTAGTATCCTTGGAAACACTAGATATATTCATAAGTCTTACATTACAACATAAAAAACGAAAACTATAACAACATATTTTCATCATAGACCACACTCTTATCCCCTTATACTATCCCTCCAGGTCATTCATAATTTACTTCTTCATACCCTGGGAAAAATAAAACATAGAAAAGGGGTGAGGTCAAATGCCCAGTAAGGATAACAATATAGCAGAAACTTTCATAAATAAGAATAAACATTTAAGGCAATGTATAACTAAAACAAAATACTTTTAAACTTAAACTTCAACATAGTATGGAAAAAATAAAATGAAATAATTCCATTTACTTATTCACATGGATATTCTACTAATTGGATAATCATATGCAATATCAATAACCACTTTCATAATGATGGAAAGCATAATGCCAGACTATCATAACCACATAGCCAATGCCTCATGCCAAGACTACAAATAAGATTTTCTCAAGGCCTTGTGTCAAGACACTAGTTTGTCTCATGAGACCTACCGATTCATCTAAGAGATATAGCGGGCTCCACCCGTCACATATTAAGTCCAATGCATTCCCATATGAAAAGGTTTAAACATAACATAAACATTTGTATTAAAACTATCATAAGAAATGTCAATACTTTCACCATAAACCATGAATGGTATAAAAACATCACATCCACGGTCAAACATATCACAATACCTTTAATACAATATAGAAGTTTTGTATCATAATAAATCAACTTCAAATAAGCGTAAAATCCATCAAAGTATGTTGACATAGATGAAATAAAACATCTTTTTAGATAAATATATCTTTCTATTTTGAAATTATTTAAGAGTCATATATTTATAAAATAAAAAATTTCTTTGAAAATATTCTTATAAGCTTGTAAGAGAAGCTTCAAAGATTTTATAACAGCGGAAAATAGCCACACCCGCCGTATAAGTTTAAAAAAACATTCTTACCTTAATTCTGTCGAAAAGGTTAAAAAGAACATTTTTTGGAAAATAACGGAAAGATTCCTTTATAAAACTCTTATAAAAAGTCAAACAAGGGTATAAATGACTTTAACCCATATTCTTGTAAATAGTAAAAAAATGTTTTGAAATAAATTTTTATGAAACATGGATGTGGATGATAAATAAATCCCAGTAGATTATTACGTATAAACAACCTCGGATAATGAAGTGATTGTGAAATAAACCCTTATCTTGTACTTTTCCTTTGTTGGGGTAGGTTAACCTCCTGTATAATGGTGAAATAATAATTATTAAATTATTCAATAATTATATTCATTAATATGATATCATATATGATCTTTTAACATTTCTTTGTTAATAATATCTTAGAATTATCGTCGTTTCAGGTGTTAACTTACTCATTTTCTTTTATATGTTTTGTTATGTAAACCATGTTTGCATTGGATAGGTTGTATCTCAATCATATCCAGAATGATATCAAGTCCTTAGATACTATTATTAATCATCAAATGAGAATTATACTTGAATGGATACTATGGAGAATGAATCTAATCGCGTTCGTGGAGACGGTAGTCCGTACGTACGCACGAGCGACAATATCATTCTTTTGATATTAAAATAATATATAATTGGATGGTATATCATATATACAGAATCATTATCATGTTATATTTATTATTTACATGAGTTACACATCATTATTATACCCATCCAAATAATAATTTACTGAATAACAATTACACCACGACGTGGAGACGGTAAGATGTACTTACGCACGTATTGTGAAATGGTATTCAAAGGATGGATAGAATAGTGAATATGGTTGTACCATATTTATAATAACATCACAGTATATATATGATACTGGATTTATTATTTTATAATGTTAACAACAAAGGAAGAATAAGTGGAAGAAGAAAAGAACTTGAAAATGGTGGTGAAATCATTACCTCTTCTTCAGGTTCTTCCTTTTGATTTGATCAAAAGGGCTCCTTAGGTTGGCTTTCTGTTCAAAATAAGGCCTCTAGGTTGTAGTGAGGGAAGTTGGGAGAGTATTTGAGCAGAGTTTGGCCGATCCAAAAGTATTTGAAGGTGTGAGTTAATTGGAAGGAGGAGAGCACTTTTATAAGAGGGGTGAGGGGCACCTTTGGAAAAGCTAAAAATATTATTTTATAATAAATTCATATTTGGTTCCTAATGGCTCCAAAGTGGATTATTTAAAGGTTAAGGTGGGTATAGGTCAAAATCAACTCAAAAATAGAATTTAGACTGGTTTGTGTCATTATATTAACCTTATCATTAAGTATTAACTCTTAGTTAATTAGTTTCACTTTTACAATGTCTCTTTGTATTTTTATATTATATGGTTAATAAACTTACAATATACATCCAAGAGACCCCCAAGTGGTCCATCAATGATACACCTATCATGATATAAGTATCTTGGCAGATCCTTATATTTTTAAGAATTTAATATCAATTAATAATATAATATTTTTTAAAAAACTCTTTTATGTAAATTTTGACACTATTGAATAATTGATTTTTATGAAACTCATAACAGAATGATTACATCGAAAAAGAGTCAATTAAATCAATACCAATATGTCATATTAACCTAGAAAATTATTTTAATTCAATAAAAGTCTCCAATTATATTTATTTGGGTATTTATAATATCAATTATTTTAATTTTTCACTAATATTGTAATTACTCCATCATCATTGTGTCATGAATAAATTAAATTATTTAATGTCTAAAAATTATAAATAAAATATTATTATGTAGGAACTCGTATTATATTTCTATGGAATATTTACAATAGAATTTATCTTATGTATAACCCTATATTAAAAATGTTTTAGTAAATAAACTTTGATTTTAACTCTTTTAACTCCTCTTTGAATTAAATAATAATAAATGTCCTAATCTAATCCAAGTGGACCTAAATGATAATATTTTTATCCTAAGGTTGTTTTTGGTCGAGATACACTTGTCCAATAGAATTAGGGCATGTGTTAGGGTAATATTAATATCATTTTTACCTTTAATTACCCTATTTACTTTTAACCATTGTAAATAAAAGTAAAAAGTTACTATTCACCAACAATTATTTTCATCTCATTGAACCACATTTTACTTATTGATATTAACCGTGTCTCTTGGATTTTCTAGATTCCATTCACAGATGTGGTAAAATTATGTTTTATGAAAACTTCAGTTTTTTAACTACCACTTAGTAGTTTCACTATTCATCAAAAATTGACGTTTTTCAGAAGAATGCGAAAATTTCACCCTAGGATATAATTGATATTCCAAATTACAAAAATATTTCTATTTTACAAAATTCCAAACATAAAAGTTTCATTAATTAATTTTATAATTAATTCCCACTGTCACAACAATTAGCGGGTTTTTAAGAAACAATATATATCAAAAGACTGACAATTGTTTAGGTCCAATTTCAAAGTGAAATTAATTATATTGAACACCATTGGATAAAATGGTAAAAATATATTCTAATTATACTTTAAAACCACTCAATAATATAATTTATCACTATAAATTATTTTCATTAAAAGAGTAGTTTTTAGGTATTTTTCACTATTCATAAAAATTGGATGTTTTCAGAAAAATACCAAAAATTAATCTTAGGATAATTTCGATATTCTGAATCCAAAAATGAAGTTCATTTTGAAATATAAAATATATATAATTTCAAAAAGTAGGTATTACTATTCATAATGGCTAGTTTGATTGGTTGTGGTGTGTTAGAACTCGATGTTGCGTTCAACAAACGCTATCGCATTATTCAAAGAGAAGCGTACCATATAAGCTTGGGGTGTTACAATTCTCACGGGCTACCTCCTCATGTGTCCCATCACACCATACCGAACAACGATCCATTGATTCCATGAAAGAAGGATACATGAGAGTCTTCTTTGAGTTCCAATTCCGACATCACCATTATCATCACCATGGTTCCATCCCATTCCTCTCATCCACTTTGTTCAAGCATTCATCATCCATCCTGATTCTTACCCTGGCTGCCACATCCTGGTGGAATCACACAATTCCCAAGGGAAAAAAAATTAATAAGCACCATAAAATTCAAAATCATCCAACCAAGAGTGTACGTCTTGTGATGGGTCACTACCCATGTGTAATACCCATTATGTATTTGGTTTGTTTTCCTTTATGTACTACCAAATTAAATGTATTTCCCTTTGAACTACATGGGTTTTTATCCCTTCCATTTACATATGGTTTATAAGAAATCTCATTGATGTTCCATCCCAAGAAATGGTAAAAATTGGTGTTCGCGTTTATAGTGTACATTTTTACTGATCCACCCTAAGCGGTATCCAGATCAAACTTCATGGTGTGATATCTTCCATTTATAGAACACAAAACCTCAGATCCATCCTCATGGGGAGTTCTGATCCATCATCTGTAAACCTTCAAGATGCTCCCTCCTAGGGATGTAGCATCATGATCAATCTCTATGGGATGTTCTCGTCACCCTCATTCCATCTCCACGAGATTCTAAACTTGCGTCTTACCTCGTGTTAAACATGAGATGCATGAGGAAAACATTGGAAGAAATACCTATGGTGTAATAGTCTCCACTAGACATTAAACATGCTACATAACCCGTGTTATGCATGGTATGATGAGGAAAACATCTAGGACATGCCTATGTTATGTAATTATCCACACTAAACGTGGGATGCCTTGGGATTCCACTTTCTCGACAAGACATATCAAATGGGGAGAAAACCCAGAGGCATTAGTGTTTCACCATCCAGTGATGCCAGGGATGTCCAACGTGACTACTCTTCCGATCGAAGGTTGCTACCTTGAATTGACCACTTGGAATGTCCTGACAGAAGTAGTGAAATTAACAGGTATCCATGAAGATATGGGACTAATGAAGATATTCATGAAAATTTTCAAAATCATTAATGGGTACTTGGAGTAGGTGAATAATTTTGAAGAGTAGTCCTTAAAAGGAGAAACTGACATCTGATCAGCCTGTTTAGATCAAGAAGAAAACGTCCCTGTATAAGTGATAGATGTCTCCCACCATTGAAAAGAAAAAATGAATGGAAATAACCAATGTGTCCCCAAAGACGGATGTGCGCCATGGAGAAATTGTTAGAAATATAAATGGTGAACCTGGCATGAATGATTTCATCAATATAGTGATTAGTAGAATTCAAGACATTAGAAGATAAGTGTGTCAACAAATCGAGTTATTCGCCACCAGTTCCTAATAAACAAATTGTGAAACATGCATGAAACTGACCAGATATTGGGGCATTCTAATTTTGGGAATCCTGGTGTGTGATGTTTTCAGCATGGATCCATCTTACCAATCATGGGAAATTGAATTACATTGGGGCTCTAGACATCGCCTTCCTCCATTCAGTACCAACGATTGAATCTTCCTACTATATAAGACCGAAGCTGGAATGTCAAGAAATTGATCACCAACCACCCACTTATTTCAATGCCGGTGAAATACCAACATGGTGATTCTACATGAAACTATCAACTCTATAGAAGCCACCACATCCATGGATTATCGGTGCGCACACCCTATATCACCATCTGAACTTTTTCAAAGGAGGGTGATCAATGGACTCATCTAACAGTATAAGGAATAATGGATTATCTCAACTTAGGATATGGAACTTCAAGACCTATAGTATTCTAAGACTCATTACCGCTTCCATCTAAGGGACACACAGGGATCCCCTACTCCCCACTCCAACCTACACCCGTTTTGGGAGTCTCTCCCTAGAATGCTTTGATGACATGCTCCCTTATGGAAATGATGTATGAGACATCCAAGACCATTCAGTTGTTATCCCATCCTAGGGAACACCAAGTAAGGCTACCACTAGGTCATGTCAGTTCCATCACCTAGTCCCACAGGTAGAGGAGAAGGTGAGTTACACACCTACCCCACCAACCTTAGTCAGGTTAACCAAATGAAAACATCGGGTGCAAGCTGTGGAGCATGCCTGTCATGGGGAATCATAATCAACTGCTAAATTGACTTTTTCCACCACCATTTCATACTACCAATTCTCTGTTTATGCTAAAAATTGGAACTTATACAGCTGAACCATATCAAGGCCCCGAAAATCCCATGGCTTGGTTGGGATGACTCCCTTTGTCGCCGTCACATATAGTACCTGTCACAGGCTGACCCATGGTGATGGAATCTAGGGTATAGGTCTTCCCCTTTCCACCATCAATGATAATTAAATCCCTCCCTACTCCCATGTTTGACTTGGAGGTCCTCCCCATGCCACCATCATTTTAGGTGAAGCCTCTCCCTGATTTGCTGACATCCATCATAGTGGTTTCTTTCATACCTTTGATCCAAGGAATGGAGCCATTCCTCCCAGTGAAGGTAGCTGATGCGAAGATCCTTCTCATCCAGCCAACTATTAGAATGAAATTCCTCCCCATGTTATTACTGTAGCGAACTAATTTCCTCCTTGTTCCGGTAATCCGAGAGGCGGAGGTTGGCCCTGCTTTATTTTGGTCAAGTGATTAGGTCTCCCCCTTGTTCAGTTTGACTGATACGATGGCCCCATTTGTACTAAAACCACTAAGGGAAAGAAAAATTGATGTAGTAAACATGGTCCAAATAGCTCTAGCTGAGGACCTACCCTCTATAACACTTCCCATAGTGGCCATCCCTGTGTTTTTTTATTGAAATTTGTCTCGATACTATTTATAGCCCAACTCACCCAGGAAGAAGTCCTCTCCACCCCAGTATAAGTTAGGCCGAATGTCATCCTCATATTGGAATTCTACCATGTCTTGAAGAATCATCTAGAGGTAGGAGGGTGGGTTGCCTCAATGAAGGGAAGAATACTAATAAGTTTCAGACCATGATTAAACCCATACACTTCTAATACTTGGAGTCAGAGAATGATTTGGTGGGGGAACCTTCACCCCAATCCTTTGCATTGGGTGCTGGGGCATGACCAATTATTGTAATCCTCATCCTTCTTGAATGTGAGGTCCACCAGACACCTATATCCCTCTAAATATACATTCAGGAGGAGGAAGATTTATCCTTATTTTAGGGCCTACCCATGTAATCCTCCATATCATCAACATGATCATTCATTACCTCAACCAGAGATCAAAGAGAGTTTTTTTGGGGACCAAAAGTGGAAAAACAACAACCTGGCCCACCAGGAAGGACTGCATCCCCTACGTGGGAAGATGGGGTCACAATTCATTCATACCTGGATTTCGGGGCTCATTTGTAGCATTCCTCGGAAGAAAACCCAAGATACGATGACTTCTTAGATTAGGAATCACACTCTCCACCAGCCAGTCTACCAACACAACGATCCACTTTCATACCATTACCATTCCCTCAGCCTCCCTATGTAGACGAATGAGGAAACCAAGAGTCAAATCCTGAGTCTTAGCTAAAGAGATTGTGGGATGTCTTTGCAGTGGACAGTTTCTAAGAGATGTTTTGTCCAAAAGTAACCAAAAACATCAGAACGCAAAAACTACATACCCAGGAGGAGGTCACGTGCTTTTTCCAAACCATCTGTGTAATAAAAATCTTGAATCCATCATTGATAAGTGGTTTACCTCAAGGGCTAGGAACCCATTGGCGACATTAGCCAAAAACTCCCCATGGTCGACTTGGCTGTGCACCCCGTCATTAAGTTCCTTGAGTCACCCAGTCCCCATCAGACCCTCTAGTAATGATGCATTTATATCATCATAGTGCTTCGCAGAATTATTAAGGAGTTATTCCTCCACATTCAGATCATTGGTTGGGGCCAGTATGCTAAACTTTATTTCAATTCTATCCAGTGCCAGCATAACTCTCTGGAAGATATTGAGGATATGCCTGCAAGTACAGTCACAGTCAGCATAGCCAACCTATCAGAGGAAGAGACTGAGATCGAGCTCCTTAAATAGAACCTACATCTCCCCCCAGTGTGGTTCCACACCTATTGGATACTTTGTGAAGGGTTACTCTCCAATAATGAAATTAACTGGGTCTTTCTATACCTTCTAAGTCATTATCCATTAGTTGGAACCCCAATAAAAGGAATATCATGATGTGGTCATCAAACCCTCTGACCCATATTGCATAGTTAACAATATGTAATATGACCCTATAAATGATGTGTTGTGTCAAAAACTCATGGAACATAAAAATAATACTAATAACCTTTTCACTGAACATGATGCGGAACACTGACTAGACAACAGCAATCCTCGATCATGGCTACAGGGGTAGTTACAACCCCCTGGAATAATTTCCTCTATGTGACCTTTACCATCCTTCCCGAATAGAAAGGGTAGATTCCAATGTTTATGGAAATATGGCATGATATACATCGCCAAATCCACTCGAGTTGTGTGATAACCGTCCTCAGTACCCAACTCACGTTCCCCCACCCGTTACATAGGTTATTCCTATGGAACTTCCATAGGTCATCCCACCAACCACTCCAGGATCCCCTCGGCCCAATTATCATGTCAATGAACATTATAACACATTGGTTATCATAGATCCTCATCAAGATAAGATTACCCACTAAGAGGATCTAATGATCGCTCTCATTGCCAGCCTTGAAGCCCTAGAAACTCAGCCGGTGGAAGTCACGCCTGATGGAAAGCCATATATGGCATGAGTGGATGATATGAAAGCACCCTATGGTTTCATAAATCCTAAATTATCCCCATTTAATGAGACAGGCGACCTGATACAGCATCTGACCCACTATAGTTTAAGGTGTGGACCCATGCTTAGAACTCCAGTGTAGAAGATGGCCACCAAGCTCGGGTGTTTTGTAAAAATGCTAGAGGGGTATGTGTTTGTTTGGTATAGCAAGCTACCCATTGGGATAGTAGCCTATGGGGAGGATATTCAATGTAGGTTTCATTACCAGGTTAGATCCACTACTCAGAAGATGAGTATTGCTGACCAGTTCATGTACAAGTAGAGGATTGGCGAGTTTGTCAAAGACATTGTCCCCAGGTGAAAAGGACTCACATATTCCATTGATATTCTGATGACTCAGAAAAAACATCAAACAATGTGTGTGGGTAATGTGAAGATGGAATTGGCCCCTTATCTAGTCACTCATAACTAGCTAGGGGGATTTCATGATTTCTCTATCAAAGCCCGACGGCTAGTGGAATCCTTGATGTAGTCCAAGAAGGCACATCCATTTCCTCATGTACTTATTTTGAGAATAGCCTCTAAATCCATGCCCATTGTGGCAGAACAAATAAAGGACCCCAGGTAGCTAGAGTTATTGCTGATGGAGGAACGTCCACGAGCTCACCAAGGCCCACCACCAATGGCACAACCTCTGGACTAGCAGCACCAAACTCAAAATCGGAAAGTGCCCTAGTGTAACGCACTACTGTGACCATGGGGAGATAATCAGGTTCCAAATATTTGACAAGCTCCTCCTTCCCCTAATCAAGTCCAGGATCCTAGAGCCCCCTTCCAAGAAAGAAGGAACATGACCTACTTGTTTAATGAGGATTGGGTCCCAAGTTATTTCCAAGGTGACTTGGACCAGGGAGTCCTATGTACTCTGGAATGTAGGAAACCCGAAGAGACATATATCACTTATTGCACCAACTATTTACTCTATAACCAAATCCTTGGGCACACCCTCAAGTAGTTCTATTTGACTGGGCAAAAGATCCAATACCAGGTTGATAAAAACATAGTCAGGTTAGGTCCAGCCCTGACATAGTTGGAATGAGCATTCACAATTCCTGATAGTGACAGTGATAATGAAGTTGAGTGACATTAGGTTCCTACCTGTGTGTCCCAAAAATATGATGATTGAATGTACCAAAAGGAAGTTTCTTATACCTTTGGTATTATTCATGCACGTTTGAACCAACCTGAGCATTCAATAGTCTATGTGTTACCCGCTTCCACTACTTAGTATTCATCTTCCTAGAAGGGATAACATCGGTGGCACATGGGAATGAAAATTTTACCAACTAATCCATCATCACCTAATACTCTCAGAGATTTAATTCCCCAGAAGATGAAAATTACCCTTAAAACTCTCCCAACTATGGAGGATTCTTCAAGTGATAATCCTAGGTATTCTTTGGTCAATACCATGGAGCTGGTAAACCCCTACATGGTTCATGATGATGAGGAGAACCAGACATATCTTCCTAATGTCCCCAGCTAACGCCAGCATCAATAGATCCATTTTTATGTGAGTTGTGGGAATGCATTGGCCAGTGATTCCATCCTTGTTGTGCACACCACTGTGACCAGTCAGTAGGCCCATCGCAGAGCTCATCACACAAAGGCTTCTCATCTTGTTTCACCAGATCTGCCACCATCGCTGTTTATAATGATCGATCAGAATGAACCACCATGAACATGATACAATTTTAAATGGTCTATTATGGATAGACCTCAGTCACTTGACCCCAGCTGTTAGTCACTCTAAGAAGTTCAACTAGTGAGCACTGGGAAATTCCCAACACCAGCTAGAACCCATCTATTCAAAAAACAGCACCAGTGAAACCTCTTACCATAGAGCAACCTTTTTTCATTTGAGGCGTATGACTGGAACATATGTATGGTATTATAAAACATATTTACATAATTATTTCAAAGTTATATATCCTCAAAGATCATCGCTTGTCATGGATATGCACGAATCCCTTGCAGAGGTTTTAAGAACCCCCTCTAGTTTTAGTTAGAGATATCAGCCGCGGAAACCCTCCATGGTGAAGTAGTTGAGAATAAAGAATAACCAAAAATAATCTATTACTCTAGATAAGAAAAAGGATACCCTATAAAAGGGTAAAGTATAATGTTGTACATAACTAGCCATATCAATGATGTGGTGGTTCACTATTGTCTTGTCGACACAGGCTGAGGGATCAACCCTATCCCGACTCGGTAACATCCAAATATGGGGCTATCTAAGGCTGATATAATCCCTTATAACCAGAAAGTTCAAGGTTATGATTGGACGTGACAAACAGTTGTTAGAGTGATCTTTTTTAGGACCCAGTTCAGTGGCCTAGTTTCAATCATTGAGTTCATGGTTGTATTAAAATACACTTTTTACAACGCGTTAATTGGTAGGGCACAGGTCCACCTGCACATAACAGTCTCTTACAAGAATCCCTAATGCCTCAAGAACATATTTAATGGTTGATTAGGCATACCCCAAGGTGAAGATTTTTTCTTTTCCTATTTTCAAGCCCGCTACATTGATTCCGAATATTACAAGAGAATAGACAGGCAGATTCAGGCTAATGAGTTCAAACATGCTATATTTGCGACCAACCCCAAGACTGACATTGATGAGGCCTACATTTTCCCGATTCACCGATTGGAGGCCACAACCCCAGATTTGGGACAATGATTTGTTTTTTCATAATGAGTGGGAAGGGAATTCCTAGGTTTAAGGAGTACTGGGAGATCACCACCTATTCCTACAAAAATCAGGCATGGGTGATCCCAGATCCCTCTACTCTCATAAGGTATCGGGATGTCCAACCCATGGAAATGACAATATGTCATACATTCTTGTTATCCTAGGATGGGATAAAATGGACCAAGCTAACCCACCACTATTTTTTTGATATCATAAAATGTTTCCCCCTAAATCGAATGCAAGATGGGACCTTGTCAATAGCTTTCATCATTATGGTTTCATCAGTGGAAGAATCCCCTAATGGGGTTCCCACAGCAACTCTGGCTCTATCCAATGTCATGTTAGGGTATGTCAACTCGAAATAATTACCTTCTACTGATAATCCATCCGTTGTGGATGAGGAAGAGGATTTGTAGGATGATCCTCCCAGATTCAAAGAGGGTGTCTCTACCGCAGTTGATGAATTGGTATAGGTGAACCTCAGTGATGAGACAGATCTGAATCCAACATTGTTCTATGTCTCCATTCCAGTAAAAGAGAAACTATGAGAAATTGATTTCTTGAAGAGTCATCATGATATATACTCTTGTAGTTAAAATGAGATAATAGGGTTATATCCTCAGGTAATCTTACACCATCTCAGTCTTCCATAAAATCAACGTCAGTTCAAATGTCCTCCAAAAAATATTCACTTTTCTCATAGTGCCATGATCGAGGCTGTGGTTGACAACCTAAAAAAATAAAACATCATCAACGAAGTCTAACACCCATGGTGGATAAAAGAGATTATTTCTATCAGGAAGAAGAATGGATAGATTAGAGTATGCATCATATTCTGGGATACCAACCATCATGGTCTGAAGGATGATTTTCCCCTTCTCGCAATGGAACTATTGATTGAAACTACCTTTGGGATCCAAGACCTCTATTTCATGGATGGGTATTCCCGGTATAACCAAATTCATATAGCCCGTGAAGATGAAGATTCAACCACTTTTAGGTCACCACAAGGTACATTTTTCAGGTAATTCCCATAGATCTAAAGAATCCTGGTGACATCTATCAGTTTTACATACATTTTATATACAATCCAATCCTTGAAGTATTGGTGGAATGTTTTATGGAAAATCTAGTGGTCAAATATCACTACTGTCAGGACAATATCAAAGATCATTAGAATGTGTTTGGCTTCCTCTGTTCCATCCATCTAAAAATGGTCCCCTTGATGTGTTCGTTTGAGGTCACCTTCAGAGAGTTTCTTCGATTCATTATAGACACATAGGCATTGAGATGGACCCTGAGAAGAACATGGCCATCATTTAGATGAATCCTTCTAGTAACATTATGGAGATCTAGGGCTTTCAATTCCACTTATCCAACATATGATTCATTGTAAATCTAGCTGGAAAGTGTAATCCCTTTCCCCAGATCATGAAGAAAGTTTCAAATTATTAGTGGAATGAGGAGTGTCAGACTCTTTTTGAGGAAATCACAAAGTAACTGCAATAGCATCAGGTTATAATGCCACCTGTTTCAATAAATCCACTTTTAATTTATGTGACCACTATACAATAACCTCTCAGCATCCTTCTCACCCTGAAAAATAATGAGGGAATATAGAGCAAATTATAATATCTTAGTCACATGCTCCTTAATAAAGAGACCTTATAATCCCTTAACAATAAGAGATGCATGGTTCTAGTATTCGTAGTGAAGATATTGGAACAATACTAATAGCACCATGAGATACAGTTGGTGTCTCGAGTGGATCCACTGAAGTACATTTTGAACCACCCCATGTTGATCGGTTTTCTAGATCAGTGGTTAGTGATCCTTCAATATTTTGACAGAATTGTTTCCCCTAGAAGAATATCAAGGGGAATGCATTGGAAGAATTCATTACCTCCAATATAGCTACATAGAGTGGTCTATAGATTTTGATTTTAAAATATGAGGAAATCCTCTCAATAATAAATCCATTCGATGTTGGAAAATGTGCTTTGGCACTTCAAAACACCCTACTAGTAGAAGAAACAGTGATCAAAGACTGAACAGAGTGGGTCTTGTTGTAGTGTTCATTGGGTAGACATAATATTTCCTAACTTATGCATTCCTATTGTCAAAAGTATGTACCTACAATGAAACAGAGTACTAGGCTCTCATCACTTGTATCAAGCTGGCCTTGGAGATTGATGTTCCCCACATGCAAATGATAGGGAACTCCAAACTACTCATAAAGCAGATCAAGAGTGACTATGTCATTAGGAAGCTAAATATCATACCTCTACTAGAGATTACCCACTAGCTGATGGCCCAGTTCCCTTCTCGTTCAGAAGTGACTCATCTCCCTCGTTCATAGAATGGGTGAGGTGACGCCTTGGCCAGCCTGGCCGCATCTCCTACTGATCCTGACCATGATAATTTGATTATCCATTTGGTGAATCAAGGAGAAACCACTTATATCACTCTATATGATGATGATATCCCACATATAAGCCATCTTACAGTCGGTGCATCCATATCAAGACCCCAAGCCCCCTGCAGCGGTATTGGATGTGAACTTAGACTAGAGTGCCCCCTTTATCGAGTATATCTAGCACAGTAAATAAATAATAATAAAAATCATTAAAGGCTTTAAAATAAACACATACCATGCCTCTTATATGTTCAACAGAATATACCCCAAACACATACATTCATAAAAATCTCAAAACAATATATATGAATCCCTTAAGAGGATAGAATCCACAGCCATCAAAAGAATCACATGAGGAAAAAACAAGGGATTTTGAAACTCTTAGGGAACTGCTTAATGTACTATACAGTCCTTCAAAACATAATCCTCAGAATGGGTATCCATTTTACCCACTACTAATATCATTCAAAATAACATTTAAATTTTTTATTTAAAAAAATACCATCAAAAACAAATTATTGATATTTTAAAATATTATTCAGTTTATTATACACATAGTGCGAAAATAAAAATCTCATCCCAAAACAAATTTCATTTTAAATAAAAGACAAATAGTTTAATGAATAACCTATAAATTTAATTCATGACCCAAATGTAACTAAATTACATAAACACAACCCCATTGGTAAAATCAATGATCCAAATGGGGTCAATAGAATTTTATTCACCACAAATTATTTTTAATTCAAAATTATATCCATTAAAAACCATTGTCATCGAAGTTACACATGAAGGGTTATGTAGATAGTTTTGAAAATACGTTTCCGCCCACAATTCATAATTACTAAATCAACTAAGTTTTTATAATTTTAGAAAGTAATTTTTTAAATCACAGGGTATTAATGGCTTGATAAAGAAACACTAAAAGTAGAAATTAAATTTTGATAACCCATGAAGTTCCTGGAAAAAATGTGGTAGTGAAATTTAAACTATAAGAAGAAAAATTAAATTCCATAACATAATTAAAAAATTAAATAATGATATCAATACTCCAGGAAATAAATTTCTTAAAATTAAACTTTTCTATATGGGGATATCGTAACTAAAATTAATAGAGTATTGTCTACAATGCACCTAATTCAATTTATAAGGATATATAATGTTTCATAATGACTTTCTCAACCATTGACAAGTGTGGTTTTCTAAATGGGATAGGGGAAAACATGAGATAATCTGGAAGAAGAGGAACACAAGTTATTACCATTGAAATCCAACAAATATTCATGAGGACATAACAATGAAATAACCCTGAAAAAATAAGTTCAGGATAAATTTTCATTGATGAAATAGGGAACAACCAAACTATGTGATCATGCGATGTGGGATAGCCATGGGGGGTGACACAAATGAGAAGTGATGAATAGCTAATAGGGGAGGTCAGAGGAAGGAGGCACATGCTCTATACGGCAGGGGAAGATAGTGAAAGATATGATTTAAGATATAGTGGGGATGGAAATTAGGTATGAGCAGTTATATGAGTGATTTATATGGAAAAATATAATATAGTATATAAATAATTGAAAAATAATATATTAAATTGTTTTGGCATTGAAACAAGTTTTCACACATGGTTTGACAAACTCTATAGAAACCACACCGAATATATTATCCACCAAAATCTCACTTTCATTTTTACTCCAAGGAGATCCCTTAAGCTTAAACGTTTTTCATAAATAATTAAAATTTTAACTACATAAGAAAAACCATCAATAGATGATCATCACATAGATTTACAGCCATTCCATATACCCAGTAACACCTTCTTAGACAATAAAATTTTATTAATTTAGGAAAGAAAATTTATACAGCACACAAAACTCAATATAGAAAGAAAGTTATTTGGAATTAATAATTATATAATACCTAGTGAGACAAAATATGTCACAATTCTCCATAATAAAATTAATTATTATCATATAAATCCATTCTAAAAGGATAGAAAAACACAAGAAAAAAAACTAAAAATGTGAGAATGAAGTGATAGAAAACCACAATATTGGATAGATCATGATGGGAGAAACCAAAAACTAAAACGAATTTACTTGGATAATGGGTCACATCCTTAAAACAATTCTAACTAATCTAAAAGACATTCAACCGAAAACTAGGGAACACAATGATTCCGACAATCCATGTCCCACCAGATCATCCCCAACAATTATACATTGTATAAAATAGTGGGAAACAAATTTCAACACTCTCCAAGAGACACAACACCGAGAAATAATGTTTCCCTAAGACATCCATTATGGATAATAATATATTGATTTGACATACCATCCATTTTTAATGGAATGATAGAATCACCAATAAAAAGAATATTAAATTTAAAAATTCAGGACAAACCAAAAGTCACAATGACTATAAAATAAAAAAACTTATGCCTATTATAGAAAGGAATCCAATATCAATTCCATATCAAAACCATAATAGGATTTAAATGGGTAACAATTCACTCACACAATCCAAGTAATACCTCTACCATATGGGATTCATCACATGGAAACACACCAATCATTCCAAACCCACATGGTTATATCAAAAAAAAATATGTCCTATACAACTGATCATGTATCCCAAAGCCTCTCTTATCTCATGTAATATCCACAAGATAGATCCATGAACATGGGAAACCTCATCCTAAGAATGAAAAAAAACATGATCATAGAATGTATACTCCATGGGAAAATATAACATCTATAACACGGTCCCCAACCAAATCTCAAAATTTGTAATTAGTAGTTACAACAATCACAAAAAAATTAAATAAACCATAACAGAAAGAAATTTTTCACCACCCTCAAAACACAACCAATCAAAATCAACCGAACATGAAATACCCCAAATAAACTTTTCATCAAAAATCTATCAAGATATCATAAGAAAATAGATCACTTAAATCCAAATCATTAATAATATAGTTAATCTTAAATCCCTAAATTCGTGTAATGAAACAGAAATATTCTAGTGTTCCCAAGAAGGTTTTAGGATAAAAGGAAATGGTAGATTTACCACATTATTATGAGCCTTGGTAGGGTCATTAATATGATTTTCTTTTCATAAGACCTAGTAGAATCACCTATTGGTTCATTCCATGAAATAATAATTCCATAAAATTTCTAAGGTATTCATTAGAATAATTATTCATAGTGTATGGAAAAAAATTAATATATTAATCTCCCATATATAAAACCAAATAGTCTGACCACAACAATTCGAAAAAACTATTTAAATAAACTTATAAAACATGGATCATAGTTTTTATATCACAAATGCTTCATTTTAATTCAAAATCAAAAACCAAAAAAAGTTGTTTAAAATAATCATTGTTAGAAAAAACACATAAAATAAACTATTAATAAAAATACCCAGAGATTTTAATCCGCCCTAAAAATCATACATTTTAAAAACAAATCATAAAAGTTGGTAAAATATCATTTTTTAAGAGCCAGTATAACTTGTTTGAAGCCCAAAAATTATATGGAAATACTTTTATTAAATTTATAAAACCATGAATATGACAAATCAATTTATAAAAAATACTTAAAAGATATGTATGATACAAAATTAATTTTATGAATAACACACATATCACAAACACTGGATTATATATTCAATTACCACAAAAAAAACAAATTATAGGTACTCCTTTAATTTTATCACATCACCATGATTATCTTATAGAACGACTAAATATTGAGATATTTGTAATTTAAACCCATAAGTTACATGTATTCTTACTTCATAGACCATTTTCCAATCATGATTATTCCTTTAAAATACATTAAGAACTGATATTTTGGTCAATACAATGGTTGTCATGCTATAAAAGAAACTGTATAGTCTCGAATACCTTTTTTTATAACCCAATATATTGGAGGAGTCATCAAATAAATTCTTAAATTCCATAGAGGACCAACACATAATCATAAACCACCAAAATAATACCAAATAAAAATTCACAACTCAACTTCCAATGGAATTCCAAACATCACCACAATTATTATTGATTCATTACAGACTCATGGACAACCTCTTATGTCCCACATCCATTTTATAACATGTTATTACAAAGATATACCATAAATAACTTGTGTGACACCCAAAAATGATGGAATTTACTTATTAATAATATAACATGGCTTCTCGGATACTGTTTTTATTGATCATGCTATGGACAATCATTCGACAGATTCCTGAACTAGCTCGTCCCTATCATGAAGGATATTCTCGATCCCTATAGATTGGAAGATAGTTTATATGAATAATAGTAACATACTTGGTAATAATATCACCCATGAATCTATAGTGATCAATGCTTCTCACATATGGATATTACATATTTTTATATGTATATTTATTATATTACTCAATAAATTTCAAGGGACTATAACAATTTAGTGGATTTGGAATCATAGAATATAATCTTCTTTGTAACACCATGAGATTTTATGAGATTTTTTTTAATTTCTTATTTTATATGAAAATTAATCTTTCACTGAACACAACACTAGCTTGGCTTGCGTTACATGCAAGGGCAACCTTCCTCGATAGCTTTTGTTGTAGGCAATACCGAGTTTCACTGAACAATGATATATTATTCTAATATTATGAACTACCCGTTATGAATAGTATTAACTGTATTTTTAATTTTATAACATTATAATTCATCTTACACATTTTTTATAATGAGATATGAAAACAAAATCAAATTTTCAGATACAATAAATATTTTTCAAAAATTGCAGTTTTACTGCCTTTTGATTGAGCACCCATTTTAAATATATTTTTTGACAATTTTGTAAGTTCAATTTTAAAAAATGAATTTATTATTTTGATTAAATATTTAAAAATTTATATTGGATAAATTTTTGATACTTTTCTGGTGACTTTCATATTTTGATGAATAGTAAAAATACGTTAATTTTTCATAAAAACAACTTTTTTAATCAAGTTAATTTATATGGTTAAATGATAAAATTTAATATTTATAAAGTATAAATAGAATATATTTTTACCATTAATAAAATATATATCATTTCCATTAATTTTACATTGAATTCATATGTAAAATTTTTTTAATCTATAACAATGTTTTAGCTTTTAAAACCCGTTTTTCTAAACAACAGGATTAATTTTAAATTAATTAATGAAACTTATGTGTTTTGAATTTTGAAAAATGGATTCCACATTTGGATTCAATGGGTCCAAATTATGTTAATAGGTTACTTTTATTTTTTTGACATTATTAATAGTAACTACAGTAATTTTTATTTACTACAGTTAAAGGTAAATCAAGTAATTAAAGGGAGCAATAAGACTATAAAATTACCCTAACACCTACCAAAATTTTATTGGTTGAATAAAAGTCGACCCATATCACCTAAGGTTCATATTAGATTCCTTTCATGGCTTATTGACAATGAAAATGATATAATTATAATTAAAACCAAAGAAGGTGGCAACATGTCACTCTCTTATATCTTATAAGTGTAATAATTTTAATTTAGTGATAAACTTCATAAATCATCAAACATTAATATTCTCCAAAAATATAACAAACTTATATACATCATGTAAATTTATTTAGATTTTTTAGGGATTATATAATTATTATTAATGATGACACAATAGTGATGTTGAAATTATTTTATTAATTGAAATATCAAAAAAATGGTTTTAAAAATATTAAAAAAAATATTATATTAACTATTTAATGTGATCCATGAATTTTAAAGACTACTATTACATGTTATAAATCTATGACATATTTTGGTTCTAATATATCCTCTGTGTATATTTTATTTAAATTCAAATAAATGAATAGTGTCAATATTGACACTACTGTTATTTTATAAAAATAACATATTATAAAATTGTTTAAAAATCACATAAATATTTAAAAATTATAAATTTAAATGTATATCGTCTAAAATTTCATAACGTATCTAATTATGGATAATAAATATAACATAAGTAATTATTTATAACAATTTAAAAATTACAACATTATTACCACAAAAAGTTAAATACATTAAATAAAGATAAATCAATTTGATAAGGTATAAAATAAATTCACAACATGTCTAAATTATATTGGTTGATGATATTACAACCCTACATTATCTCATCCTCAAATTGAGTCATTTTTGGAGGTTTTTATTTGCGGTTGGAATTTATTATAAATTAATATTTCTTATAATTCCAAAGGTGCCCCTCTCCTCCCTTATAAAAGGGCACCTCCTCCCTCTCATCCTCACACTACATTGAGCCTTCCAACTCAGAAAATCCCTGTCCATTTCTCTTCTCCACTTCCCTAGAAACATACTATAGGTCCTGGTATTCTTCAAAGACCAACATTAGTGCCCTAAGAGGAGGTTAAGAAGAGGCGCGTCAAAGAAGAAGTAATATCCTTTACCGATTCATTAAAATTTATTTCTTCTTATACTTCTCCTTATTTATTTGTTTCATCATAAATTAATAACATAAGTATCACTAATTTAATGATTTGTTATTACAAATATGAAACAACCCTATTTCACCTTCTATCCATCCTACGGAAAATGAAATCACCGTGCGTGCGTACCTACGGAATACCGTCTCCACGGCGTGGTGTAATCTGTTTTCCACCACCACCTTTCATGGATGGGTATAATGGTGTAAAGAATAGCTATATATGATTATTATAACATGATAATAATTATGAGATATTCCATCATCCACTCCAATACCATTCAATAATTATGGGAACGAGATCATCGCTCGTGCGTATGTACGGTCTACCGTCTCCACGATGTGATGTGACTCGTTCTACATGATCTTCATTGAATAATGATTATATAAATGAATTGAATGAATAAATATGATATATATTACACTAATACCATTTTTTAAATGTGGTACCTATAACCTAAAAATAGGAATAAGAATTTATTCGACAAAACATGCATAAGAACATAAAGCAATGAACACCCGAATAACAAGTAGCAACGAAATATTACTAATAATAAGATAATAATATGACAATATATGATATCATGACAATGAATATGATTCTGTAATTAGTCAATGACCTTATTTGATCATTATACATGAGGTTTGAATACGTATGATGCATATCAGACCTAAGCTAATGGAAAATCTCCCAATCTCATTTTTATCCAAGATTGTTTATACTTTCGAATTTACTGGGGGCGTATTTATCATCCACATCCATGTTTACTAAATATGTAATATTATTTATATCCTTCTACAATTGTTTAAATACAATATTTACATATTTTTGAATTTTTAGTAAAATATATGAAATGAATCTTTTGTCGTTTTCAGTATGAGATAATTTTTGACTTTTCCAACCGACATACAAGAGGAATTTTATTTAAATTATATGGAATGAATGGATTTTTTATGATTTCATTGAACATTATTTTCATGAAGACTCATTTACATGTTTTCAATTTTATTTTTAATTAACTTCTTTTAGATTAAAATAATATGACATGTTAAGAAAGGAAGAATTTTTTTGAAGTAGAAAGGATATTTTCCTCAAGAATAGAGTTCAAGTGTTTTATCAATATTATTTTCCATCTAAGATAATATAGGGTTCTTTTTCAATCTGTATTTTTACATTGATTTGATTATGTTATGATTAAATTATTTTTGTGAAGTCCTTTTACCTTATGTGGATTATGTTATGATGACATGATGTTTAGGAATCCAATTTTTATTACAAGGGTTATGCTATGATATATGATTTATTATTTTGTGGAACACATAAGAATGGTTTCATTATGTGATGGTTGGGAAATATATTTCCCTCCAATGCATTGGGTAAAGATTTATATCTCATGAGATATACATGGTTGGAAAGACAAGTTGAACCTCTTCAGTGATACGGGACTAGAACGAGGAGTGAACTCGGTTCAGAAATGTTCTTCATCCGCTATGATAGTCTTTGAAAGGATTATTGTCTAATAGGAAATGATTTTCTATGATTATGTGTGTATTCCACAAAGTTTCATGTTTTATGTTATGATTACTGGGAATACACTTCACTACTATGATTTATCCCATTTATGATATTATGATCTCTTTTGCAGGTTAAGATTTTCAAAATTTTATGTTCTTATGAATATGATATGATTGATATTTATTTTGTTTACCCTTACTGAGAATTTGAGCTCATCCTTTTGTATGTTTTCTTTTCCCCAGGTCAGGAAGAGGGGTAATAATTAGGATATTCCAAAAGGGACTCTAGATATGATGAAATAAATGGGAGACAATGTGGATGCTTTATGAACCAGTTGTTTATGTTTCGCAGTTTCTAAAGACACTATACCGATACGGTATTGTCATGGTTTTGTTATATGTTGCAATATATATGATTCAATTATGATGTAATAATAATGTATGTAATGTATGGGTCGTTATAGTTGGTATCTGTTGGATGGTATTGTCATCCTTTGGAAACTACGATGTGAAATCCTTAGTAAGAACCCTAAGGATATGTCTAAGCATAGAACACAATATTAGTGTTTTAGAAATGGCCATGAATAACCTATGATATAACCTTAAGTGTGAAATTTTATTCTTGATTTTTTGGTTTTCCTATTATGATTAGTGTTTCTCACACTATGCTTATTGGTTTTATTCAATGGATAGAACTTGAAGGAACCATGTTAATGCTGAATGTGACAGTCAATGTAATGATTGTCCCCCTGAGCAACCAAACGTTATGGGATATGGAATACAAAATATGGTATCCATGCTCACAGAACTTTCTCAAGATATGAATCGTGCAGGACTTCCAAATGAGAAAAGGAAGGAGCAACATTATATTGAATCCTTCACGGGGCAACGTCCACCTTCATTCAGCGGGTCTTCCGATCCATTAATGGATGAACAATGGATTAGTACCACTAAAAAGATATTTTTTGTCCTGCAATGTTCTGAACATGATAAAGTAATCTTAGCAGTATATCGTTTGGAGGCGAAGCTGATCAATGGTGGAATTTTATCAAGAATACGAGGCAATGAGACGAAATTGAGTCCATGGAATGAGATGAGTCCAAGAACTTATTTTTCAATAAGTACTTCCCTCATATTCTTCAAACAAATATGGAGAAAGAGTTTCTTGAACTGAAGCAAAATGATGATGAATCGGTTGGTACCTATGAAGGAAATTTTACAAGAAATGCAAGGTATGCTTCCAGAATTATTATCCAACCTGAGAGTAAGATCGATTGATTCATTAGTGGTGTAAAACCAATTATTTGACGGGAGTTAGCCATAAGGGACTTCAATAGCTACGAGGAAATTGTTCGATGTGATCTCAAGGTTGAGATAGATATTGGAGTAAGCCATCAATCATATGGGTTTGATAAGAAGAAGAAAATGGAATT
Source organism: Viscum album (assembly GCA_963277665.1). Lineage (NCBI taxonomy): Eukaryota > Viridiplantae > Streptophyta > Magnoliopsida > Santalales > Viscaceae > Viscum > Viscum album. The sequence goes on along the minus strand of OY728165.1, from coordinate 1,704,774,093 downwards.
CAAAGGGAAATCTAAAGACCACACTAAAAAGAAGATGAGTTTTCCCTTATGCTCAAAGTTTGGAATGAAACATTAAGGGAATTTTCTTAAAGGGAAAATTAAATGTTTCAAATGTGGAAAAGAAGTTCATCCAGAATTTGAATGCCACAATGATGGGAAAATGATGTCTAGTGATGCGAGCAAAGAAAATGCTACACAGAATGAACCTCCTACACTTCAATGTTACAATTGCAATGAAATGTTGCATTATGCTAATAAATGCCCTAATCCAAGGATTGTTGATGATGATCGACGTTAACAAACTCTTAATGCCAAATACAAAAGAAAGTCACATGAAATTTATATCGGAGATGTGGAGTACAATAACGATGTGGTGAAAGGTACACTTACCATCTACTCTAAAGAAGAAAATGTTTTATTTGATTCTGGATCCACCCAATCTTTTATTTCTGAAGAATTTTCTAAGGGTATCATCGTATTACCTCAATAATTAGTTGTTGAGTTAGTTGTGACAATAGCACAACAGTTTCATCAATAGTTTATAATTCTTCTCCAATTGACATTTGTGGGAATGTGCTTCCAACAAATCTTGTGATCCTTCCTATAGTGTAATTTTATTTGATTCATGGCATGGATTGGATTTCCTTATATGGATCTCACATTGTTTTCCAAACAAGGGAAGTCCCATTTCATATTCCTGATCAATCTATGATCATATATCGATGCAAGGATGAATATAACCTTCTAGTGGAAATTTATTCCATCTTATGGGACTTGATTCCAATAAATGAAGTTTATTTTTCTCAAAAGGTTGGAGAGAAACTCACTATTAAGAATATTCCCATTGTACGGGATTTTGATGATGTCTTTCCAGAGGAATTTCTAGGTCTTCCACCAAATCGTGAAGTTTAGTTTTCAATAGAACTCATACCGGCTACTATGCCAATTTCAAAGGCACCTTATAGAATGGCCCCAATTGAGTTGAAGGAATTGAAGAAGCAACTCCAAGAGAATCTTGATAAGGGATTAATACACCCTAGTGCATCACCTTTGGGAGCACCTATGTTGTTTATTAATAAGAACGATGGATCAATGAGACTCTGCATTGATTATCGAGAATGTAACAATATCACAATAAAAAACAAATATCATCTCCCATGCATTGATGAATTATTTGACCAACAACACGGAGCTCAATACTTTTCCAAGATTGATCTTCATTCAGGGTATCATCAATTATGGGTCAAAAGGGAGGATATATCACAGATGTCTTTTCGTACAAGGTATGGACACTATGAATTTATAGTTATACCATTTAGTCTTACTAATGCCCCTGCTATCTTTATTAATCTGATTAATAGAGTTTTTAGAGACTATCTTGATCAGTTTGTGGTAGTCTTTATAGACGATATTCATGTCTATTAAAAGAGAAAAGAAGAACCTGAAGATCACTTGAGAATTGTATTAAAGTCCATAAGAAATAAGAATATTTATGCCAAATTAACCAATTGTGAATTTTTTTTCGTCAAAAAGTTTCATTTTTGGGTCACATAATCTCAAAAGAGGGGATATCTTAGGATCCAGCAAAAATAAAGGTTATCGAAAGATGGTCATGACCAACAACAGTAACTGAGATCTGAATTTTTCTTGGTTTGGATGGATATTATCGAGGTTTTGTGAAATAATTATCCCAATTATCTAATCCACTCACCAGGTTGACACGAAAAGTAGTTAAGTTTGTTTGGACGGAGGAGTGTAAAGAGAATTTCAAGGAGTTAAAAAGAAGGTTATGCAGTGAACCTGTGGTCACGCTACCTTATAGTGGAGAAAGGTTTGTGATCTACAATGATGCATCCAAGAAGGGATTGGGGTGAGTTCTCATGAAAAACAATATGGTGATAGCTTATGCCGCACGATAGTTGAAAATCCAAGAGCAAAATTACCCAACTCGTGATTTAGAATTAGCTGGAGTAATATTTTCATTAAGGATTTGGAGGTATTATATTTATGGTAAAAGGTGTGATATTTATACTGATCATCAAAGTTTAAAGTATATTTTCACACAAATGGAGCTGAATATGTGCCAAATAAGATTCTTGGAGATGATTAAGGATTACGACTGCTCAATTCATTACCACCCTGGGAAAGCAAACAAGGTGGCATCTGCACTAAGTCGACCATACCATGCTAGCTTATCCATGATGAGGATATCAAAAGAACCAATATTTATGAATTTACAAAGGATGGATCTTGGAATTATAATGGAAAGGGAAAAATAATATCTTTCTCAAATGAATGTTCAACCATCTATACATATGACGATTAATGAGTCACAAAAAGAAGATTCAGAGTTACAAAAGAATGTGAGAAATGTTCCTGAATTCTACATTTATTTGGATGAAATAATATGGTTTGGGAATTGGGTTTGTGTTCCTCCCATCCTATAATTAAAGATGTAAATATTGGATGAGGCTCATATTTCTTCATTCTCTATTCATCCTAGAAGCACAAAGATGTATAGGGACCTGAAAGTGTACTTATGGTGGGATAGCATGAAAAGAGATGTTGCTGAATATGTCTCTCGATGCTTGGTTTTTCAGAAAGTTAAAGGTGAGAGACAGAAGTCTAAGGGGGTGTTAAAACCATTACCCATACCAGAATGGAAGTGGGAAAACATCTCTACGGACTTTGTCACTAGACTACCAAAAACATCCAAAGGAAATAACACTATCTGGGTTATAGTTGATCGTCTTACGAAGTCGGCACACTTTATTGCTATTAGAGAAGATTTCTCTCTTGATCAGATTTCCAGGATATAAGTGAAGGAAGTGGTAATATTGTATGGAGTACATCTTTCCATCATATCTGATCGGGATCTGAGGTTTACCTCGATGTTTTGGGGAAGTCTTCAGCATACTCTAGATATAGATTTGAGTTTCCGCACAACTTATCCTCCTCAGACAGATGGTCAGTCTGAGAGGACAATTCAAACTCTATAAGACATGTTGAGAGCTTTCTCTATCGATTTCAAAGGTGATTGGGATCAACACCTACCTTTGTTGTAATTTTCATATAATAATATCTTTCACTCTAGTATTCAGATGGCTCTTTATGAAACTCTCTATGGAAAGAAATGCAGAACTCCAATATGCTGGGATGAAGTTGGAGAAAGAAAGCTATTAGGACCTGATCTTGTTGATGAGATGGCAGAAAAGGTATGATCTATTCAAAAAAAACATAATAGGAGCTCAAAGTCGACAAAAAGGTTATGTTGACAATAGAAGAAAAGACCTAGAGATTGAAGTGGGTATTAAATTGTTCTTATGAATATCTCTTTGGAAGAGAGTTATGAGATTTGGAAAAAAGGGGAAGTTGAGCCCTAGATATATTGTTCATTTTGAAATAATGGATCGTGATGGGAAGGTAGGTTAATGATTGGTGCCTCCACCGAATCTCTCTCAAGTTCATGATGTGTTCCATGTATCTCTCCTGAGAAAGTACATACCCAATCCTTCACATGTACTAAGCTCAGAAGTTGTACCGCTGGAGAAAGATATTTCTTATAAAGAACAACCGATAGAGATTCTGGATCATAGTGAAAAAGTTCTACAAAACAAGACCACTTTATTGGTCAATGCTTTGTGGAGGAACAACCAATTAGAAGAAGCTACATGGGATCTTGAGGATATGATGAGGGAGAGGAATCTTCATCTGTTTGTTACGAAGTGACGAATTTCGAGGTTGAAATTAATTTTAAGGGGGGTAGAATGTTACACCCTAAGATTTTATAAGATTTTTTTTAAATTTCTTATGTTATATGCAAATAAATCTTTCACGGAACACAACACTATCTTGTCTTGTGTTACACGCAAGGGCAACCTTCCTTGATAGCTTGTGGTGTACGCAATACCGAGTTTCACTAAACAATGTTATATTATTCTAATATTATGAACTAGTCATTATGAATAGTGTTAACTGGATTTTTAATTTCATAACATTATAATTCATCTTACACATTTTATATAATTTTTTTATGAAAAAAAATCAATTTTTCAGATAAAAGAAGTAATTTTCAAAAATTGCACTTTTAACGCCTTTTGATGGAGCACCCATTTTAAATATAATTTTTGACAAGTTTATAAGTTCAATTTTACAAAATGAATTTATTATTTTGAGTCATGATTTAAAAATTTACATTGGATAAATTTTTCATACTTTTCTGATGACTTTCATATTTTGATGAATAGTAAAATTACGCCAATTTTTTTTAAAAACAACTATTTTCATCAAGATAATTTATATGGTTAAATGATAAACTTTAATGGTTATAAATTATAAATAGAATATATTTTTACAATTTAATATAATCTATATCATTTCCATTAATTTTACATTTAATTCATAGGTAAAATAATTTAAATCTTTAACAATGTTTTAACTTTTAAAACCCGTTTTTCTTAACAACGAGATTAATTTTAAATTAATTACTGAAACTTATGTGTTTTGAATTTTGAAAAATGGATTCCATATTTGGATTAAGTGGGTCAAAATTATGTTAATAGGTTATTTTTATATTTTTGACATTACGAATAGTAACTACGGTAATTTTTATTTACTACATTTAAAGGTAAATCAGGTAATTAAGGGTAAAAATAAAACTATAAAATTTCCCTAACACCTGAACAAATTCCATTGTATGAATAAAGTTAGACCCATATCACCTAAGGGTCAGATTATATTCGTTTCATGGACCATAAACCATGAGTATGATATAATTATAATTAAAACCAATGAAAGTGACAACATGTCACTCTCTTATATATTATAAGTGTAATAATTTTACTTTAGTGCTAAACATCATAAAACTTCAAACATGAATAGTATAAAGAAATATAATAAAATTATCTACATCATGTGAATTTATTTAGAACTTTTAGGGATTAAATAATTATCATTAATGAAGAAAAAATAGTGATGTTGAAATTATTTTATTGATTGAAATATCAAATTCATGGTTTTAAAATTATTAAAATAAATATTATATGAAGTATTTAATGTGATCCACGAATTTTCTAGATGACTATGACATGTTAGGAATCTATTAAATATTTTATTTCAAATATATATTCTGTTTAAATTTTATTTAAATTCAAATAAATGAATAGTGTCAAAATTGACACTATTATTATTTTATAAAAATAACATATTGTAAAAAAATTTAAAAAACACAAAAATATTTAAAAATTATAAATATAAATTTATATGGTCTAAAATGTCATAAATATCTAATTATGGATAATTCACAGCACATAAGTAATTATTTATAATAATTTAAAATTTCGAAAATTATTACCACAAATAAAATTTAATAGATTAAATAAGGATAAGTCAATTTGATAAGGTATAAAATAAATTCACAACATGTATAAATTTTATTGGTTATGATATTACAACCCTATATCATCTCATATTTTAATTGAGTCATTTTTTGAGGTTATTCTGTGGGGTTGTAATTTATTATAAATTAATATTTCTTATAATTCCAAAGGTGCCCCTCTCCTCCCTTATAAAAGGGAACCTCCTCTCTCTCCTTCTCACACCACTTTGAGCCTTCAAGATCAGCCCACCCCTACCGATTTATCTTCTCCAATTCCTTATAAACATACTAGAGGTCCTGGTATTCTTCAAAGACAAAATTTAGTGCCCTAAGAGGAGGTTAAGAAGAGGCGGGTCAAACAAGAGGTAATATCCATTACCAATTATTTCCAATTTATATCTTCTTATACTTATTATTATTTATTTGTTTAATCATAAATTAATAACATCAGTATCACTAATATTCTGATATGTTATTATAAATATGAAATAACCCTATTTCGCCTTCTATCCATCCTACGAGAAATGAAATCACCGCGTGGGCGTACGTACGGAATACAGTCTCCACGTCGTGGTGTAATCTGTTTTCCACCACAACCTTTCATGGATGGGTATAATGTTGTAAATAATAACTATATATGATTATTATAACATGATAATAATTCTGAGACATTCCATAATCCACTCCAATACCATTCAATAATTATGGGAATGATATCATCGCTCGTGCGTACGTACGACCTACCGTCCCCATGATGTGATGCGACTTGTTCTACATGATCTTCATTGAATAATTCTTATATAAATGAATTGAATGAATAAATATGATATATATTAAACTAATAACATTCTGTAAATGAGGTATCTATAACCTAAAAAGAGGAATAATAATTTATTCAACAAAACATGCATAAGAACATAAAGCAATGAACACCCGAATAACAAGTAACAATGAAATATTACTAATAAGAAGATACAAATATGACAATATATGATATAATAACAATGAATATGATTCTGTAATACGTCAATGACATTATATAAATTATTATATAGGAGTTTTTGATACTTATGAAGCATATCAGACCTAAGGTAAGGGAAAATCTCACAATCCCATTTTTATCCGGGATTGTTTATACTTCAGAATTTACTGGGGAATATTTATCATCCACATCCATGTTTCCTAAATATGTAATATTATTTCTATCCTTATAAAATTGTTTAAATCCTATTTTTACCTATTGGTGATTTTTTAGTAAAATATATGAAAGGAATCTTTTGCCATTTTCAGTACGAGATACTTTTTGACTTATTATTCCAAAGTATGAGAGGAATGTTTTTTAACTTATACGAAATGAACAGATTTTTTATGATTTCATAGAAAATTATTTCCATGAAGCCTCATTTACATGTTTTCAAGTTTATTTTTAATTAACTTTTTTTAGTTTAAAATATAATGACATGTTAAGAAAGGAGAAATGTTTTTGAAGTAGAAAGGATATTTTCCTCAAGAATGGAGTTCAAGTGTTTTATCAATATTATTTTCCATCTAAGATAATGTAGGGTTATATTTTATCCATATTTTTACATTGATTTTATAATTTAATGATGGAATTTTTTTATGAAGTCATTTTACTTTATATGGATTATGTTCTGGGGACATGATGTTTATGAATCCCATTTTTATTACATGGGTTATGCTAGGATATGTGATTTATGATTTTGTGGAACACATAATAATGGTTTCATTATGAGATGGGTGTGACCTATATCTACCTCCAATGCATTATGTAAAGATTTATATCTCTTGAGATAGACATGGTTGGAACGGCAAGTTAAACTAGTTCTTTGATACAGGACTAGAATGAGGAGTGAACTCGGTTCAGAAATGGACTTTGTCTGCTATGATAGTCTTGGAAATAAGTCTTGACTAATAAGAAATGATTTTCTATGATTATGTGTTTATGCCACAATGTTTCATGTTTTATGTTATGATTATTGAGATTACATTTCACTACTATTATTTATCCCATGTTGTGATATTATGATCTCTTTTGCAGGTTATGATTTTCAAAATGTTATGTTCTTATGAATATGGTATGATTGATATTTCTTTTGTTTACCCTTACTGAGAATTTGAGCTCACCCTTTTGTATGTTTTCTTTTCCCCAGGTCAAGAAGAAGGGTATTAAGTAGGATATGCCAAAAGGGACTCTAGATATGATGAAATAAATGGGAGACAATGTAGATTCTTTGTGAACCAGTTGTTTATGTTTCCCAGTTTCTAAACACACTATACCTATACGGTCCTATCATGGTTTTGTTATATGTTGTAATAAGTATGCTTTAATTATAATGTAATAACAATGTATGTAAAGTATGGGCCGTTATATTCTTAATTCATGAATGATATTTAATGTATCCCATTGATATCTTCCACATTAGTACTCCTACATAAAAATCTTTATCTATAACACGGTAAAAGGAAACCTAATACATGGTGAAAACATTTTCTCAGTATAGGTATCAAAGGGAGATACATAATCCTAACACGAGCATAAAGGTATTATATCATGAGAATAACATTTGAAAATAATAACCTATATCTCATATATCATAATCATGCGTCAAAAAAATAACAATTAAAAGTATATAAGACATCTATAAAAATGGAATCCTAGAACATGGTCCATGGGGGATTAACAATGGAATAAGACATAAAAATGTGTAATACACATAAGTATATAAAATATTACATCAATCCTACTGAATAAGATATTAGTAACAAGTTAGGCTTGGTCTAACCGCATATGTACCTAAATTTGGCATGGGATGACCGCATGTGCACCGTATTTCAGGCTTGGGATAACCTCCCAAGTAACCTATTTATGTCTTGGGATAACCTTATGTATATTTTTTGTTCTCAATTAACATTAATCAATACACAATTCATTAGAGGGATCCATAAATCCCTCACATATCATAATGAAAACAAAGCTTAATTACTTCACAATGTCTTAAAACATTTATCATATTATAACCAATGAAATGAAATGGGTTTCATTTACATTACACATAACATAACCTATAGAAAAAACATAGGTTTCATAATCATTTCATCATTAAATTGTAGAATAATGCTTGGAAAATGAAGCTGGTTACATAATATTCTTATGATGGTATACCACATTGAAGAGAAATGTGAATCATAAACATCAGCTATTTGTAAACCATTCAATGAATGAATAATAATTGTACACATGGTTCGTATCCCTAGAAAATAATAATACACACAATGTGATATGATCTTAGACGATGTATGATTTTTAAAGTTACCTAGAACATATCTTATGAAGATATTTTTTCATTTAAAATCACTTTTTATAATATAAAACATTTTAAAAATAAGTTTATTGTAAAATGACATGGAATACTTATAAGGGTATCTTTGAAATTCAATTAAAACATTTAATGACGAAGATATCCATTTTATTAATGTTTTTTTTAAAACTCTAATCATTATGAAACTTCTTTTTTTACATAACATACAAGAAATATAAAGGAATATTCATTGAAAATAAATCTTAGGAAGATGTGAAATTCCCCTTATACAATACCTATTACAAAATCGATTCTTGGAAATTTTTTTGATAGAAGAACAACATGATTTTTTTATAAAAAAACCTGAATATTAATTTGATAATATTTTATAAAAAGTAAAATTTGGGTAAAAAGTTAGTTAATATATATTTTTAATTAAATATTATTATAATTTGAAAACAATTTCAAATAAAATTGATTTTGATAAAAATGGGGTTTCCGACCAGACAAACGAACTTTCAAAGAAATGATAATTTTTAACTATTTAGTAAAAAGAAGTGTAAATTGAAATAAAAACATGTATTATCTTGAAATATCAATATGAGAATTTTTTTTTCTTAAGATATTAAATGTCGGATTTAATCATTGGAATAATAATCATGAACTGTCCTATAAAATGATGATATTGTAATATTAAACACATAGAGATTTTGTAACATTGAAACAAATTCTCAATGAAATAATACATAAAAAAAGTAACATAATATTTCCATAGTATAAATAAATTAAATATATTACGTGTCAAATGGGTTGTATATATATCATGTAATAAAATAAATGTGTGTAACATATCATATGCCTCAAATAAATAATATATAGAAAACCAATAGGTTAGTACTTTAAAAAAATTTCAATCACATTTCTAAATAAATAATAATATAAATAATAACATTAATTATCATGTATTAAGGTAGAATAATAATATATCATTCCATAGGAAATTATATAAACCACAATAATGAAACGATTTTTGAATATTGAATAAGTCTCTTAGGAATAAAAATTAGAGTAACAATCCCCTTATATTAAGTATTTAATTTTGGTGTATACTTTCAAACATCATTTATAAGATATATAATTTTATTATTAATTAATTAATTAAAAATTTTACTTCATATTATATTGTATATTATATTCACATGATAATTTTTTACTCATTTATTTACAATTCCTTTTTATATTTCTATTTTCGGTAATATCCTATTTGTTTTTTGTATATGATTGGATTTGTTATTTTTGGGTCACTTAAATTTGATAATGGTTCTATAATCTCATGAGATTTAATTAAGATATATGTATATTCTATTTTTAATAGATTTTTATTTTTATAAATTTCAAAAATATTGACTAGGAAAATGAAATACAACATTCATTAATGAATGCAGGTCATACGTACTGATGAACATTGATTCCATTTTTCCAAGTATTGACTGAAATAAAGGTAAATGATATATTATCATTCCATAATTATTTTTTATGAAATATATATATTAGATATATTAATTATAACCAACATTAATACCTTCCATGTAAAACATGAACAAATCACATCTTTTTTGTGGTGATAGTCTGTTGTACACAAGAGCAATGGAATCATATTCCCACTATATAAAACAAATTAATCTGTGTTATGTAATAATTTCAAATGATTAATGAAATCATAAATATCATATATTAAAAATAAATCCATCTTTATGTTCAACTGTGATAGGTGTAAATGGAAAAAATACATGGCATTGGTTCACGAGGTGGTATTCTATTGTACATTAAAACATTTAAATATATATAATATATTTATGATATTATATGAGTATTTTTTATTAAATTTGAATGAGGTTAATGTAACACCCCATTAATTTAAAAACATATTTAATATAGAATTCATGATGTACTCAGTCTCTATAAAACACTACTTTGATATAGTGTAGCTAGTAAACAAAATTTTTCCACCTCAATGATTTGAATTTCAAAAAACTTACATACACATTTGTGTTCAGTATTATATTTAGAGTATGATACAGAAACCTAATTTTTGGTGAACAATAAAATAACATTATGAATAGTAAAATAACCTTATGAATATTACTATTAATGTTATGAATAATAATAAATAGTAAATCAGCTAAAAAATATAAACTTCACCCATTAATGCATAAATAGAATTTATAAATTATGTAAGTGACAAAATAACCATAGTATAAGTATTGGTATTTTGGAAAGCCATAAATATTTTAATTAAATTTTTATGATTTATTTAATAATTTTATATTGAAATTTATTTTCATTAAATGAAATCTTATTTTTTTTTATCGTATGGTTATAAGAGATTTTAATGAGACCATGATTAATTTTTGAAGGTATTATAAAATGAGTTATACTTTTAACAATGATTTATTGGAATAAAATATGATTTTATTTAAAAATTTAATTAAAAATATTTAGAAAATTATTTTCAAAAAATGTTATTTAATATTTTAATTCTATATATAAAAAAATGGTTCTGGTGAATGTTTGGATTTTTCTAAAATACAAGAATTTTTTCGTGAAAAATAATAAGACATTTTTCAGTTTTTGGTATTGTTAATGACATAATAATGATGTAATAATTAATATAAAATTCTGGTAGAATTTTTTACAGTAAAATATGATATTTGGTGTCCCATGTGGCTAATACTATTGGAAAATACCCTGGCCAATCCCCTGGTTTTTCAAAAACAACTAATGAGTTGTCCTTTTAAATTTTAAAAAAAAAACTCCCTCTCATTTACAATAAATAACCACTCATTCCGTCATTTTAATTCATTCAAAAATCATCATCCTCATAGATCTAGTAGTTTTACATCTATAAAATTCCCCCCAATGTGTAGTCAAGCCCCCACTGTCCCAACCATCATGTATAAGGAGTTACTCTCTAAGGTAAGAGAATCTACCACCCTTCTCTTTTACATGAACACTTTTTATGTTATTCTCTTTTAATTTCATTTGGATTATGTTGGGATATGTAATTTTAGATCCCACTTACTGTCCATATTATGTAATAATTATGAGATACCTTGTTTCTCCGATAAAAATAGTTTATGAATTTTTATGCGACGTCATTTGGATGCCGAATTCTCCTAAGGGATTTCTCAAATTTTCATTAATTTTGAGTTCCTTTCTTTTCTTTCTACACCACCTTTCAACCAAATGTTATGATAACTCTAGTATTTTACATTAACTATATATTTTTTATGATAAATGAATATTTTATCTTCATCTCTATTTTCCCATTCTTTTATACTAAAAATGAAAACACCAACTGATATGTGTAAATTTATCACATTCAAGGATGAGATGATTTCCATTTCTATTAATGTCTTCGATTATGGTCATGAAACAATTTTTATGGTTGAACCAGACTATAATATAATTATCATAACATATGTATGTTTATGGTTTTTTTTCACAAATAATATTAATTTATAATTTAAAATGAGTTCATTATGATCAAAAACCACCAATTGACCGAAAAAATTGTCATTAAAATTTAACATAATGAGTCATCTTCACTTTCAATAACCAAATGAATTTTATAACAATGTAATTTTTTGGGATGTTAAGAAATAAAATAAAACTTAAATTCTAGAAAACCATTCTCATATTACATCTTTCTCATTACACACACACAGACAGATATATATATGTATATATGTGTGTGTGTGTGTGTAAGTAAACCAGTGATGAATAAGAAGGAAGAAAACGCTCCCAAAAAAATTGAACCCTTAAAACCCATGAAGAAGTCCATGAATGAAAATAATAATTCGATTATAAATAAATTAAACAAAATAGAGGTTCTTGTAATATTAATTAATTAATTTAATTTTGTTATCTAGCACACTATGATCACAGGAAGAACACCATCAGACCTAATGTAATGATTTACTCATCTCACTTCCATTTTTGTGATACATTCTTTATTCACTACTTTTATTTGTATATGGTGTATGTATACATCCAATTGATATTTAATATCATCAATCTAGTAATTCTCTTGACATTAAATTTATCATTTAATGATTATTGATTTTGGGCTATACGATTCATTTGATTACAAATGTTTATGTATTTACTACCCGAATTTCCATTTTCCTTTAGGTTAATCTTATTCGCTACTCAACTCAAAGAAATTATTATTCATTAAAATTTTATCCTCTTAAATCTTGTGTTAATGTTATATATATGTATACGAATTGTAATCCTTCTTTATTTTATCGTCATTTACATGTTTTAAAAGAATCATTCAAAATATTTGTCCAAAATGCAAGCCGGATTCAAGGAACTTCTCGAATTCTTACATATTTTTTATATTCCATATATAATTATTTTAAATCCATATTTATATTTATAAAAATAAAAAACTAAGAATGAAAAATATATTTTCCTTCATTTTGGGTTTTATAAAAGCAAACATGCCTTTTTTCATTAAAATCTATTAATATCTTCCTTAAACTGCACTAAAATGTTTTATTTATAAATCTTAATGAAAGTTTATTTTAAAATGATATCACCCAAAAAATACATTATTTAAGACTAAAATATAATTTCAATGTTCTTCCCTATAATTTTATTGGATATAAATCTGTACAAATCTAATTTCATGAAAAATACCAAATATCTCCTCTTTCCAAAGTAATAAGGATTTTTTCTCATCTCTCTTTAAATTTTATGAGTTGTAAGGATTTTTCCCCACTTAATACATGCATGTGGTTCATGTAATTACCTCTGGTGTATCATATCAATAGTCTCATTATTATCATTATATTCAAATGGATTATGATTTGAACGTTTCAAGGTGATATGAGACACTATGGAATGTTTATGAATTATTTCCTCATGAAATTTTTTATGGTATAATTTAAAAGTATCATATGTATTTAAAAATCGTTGTTGAATTATGTAATTAATTGATGATTTCATTTTATGATGTCATGTACCATATTTAATGGAATGGATTATGATTAGTTTGATTATGGGTGTGCTATCTTAAAACCATTCACCAATTTAATCAGAGTGGTTAGTGTTTATCCTTAATGATTGGATAATGTTGTCCACATTTCATATGATAGTTTCAATATAACATATATGTTGTTTATATTTATCCCCATTCATATTAAGAATTAATTGTACTTGTTAATTGTTTGGTGGTTCCTGTTATAACCCGTCAGTGCATTGGTAGGTCTCATGAGACAAACTATGGTCTTGGCACGAGACCTTGAAAAAATGGATATTTATGGACATTGAATGAGGATTTGAAAGTATGGTTTTGATGTCCCATATTATGAATTCCCTCATTAAGAAACTAGTAATTAAAATTAGATGTTGTTTTTTCACTATTAGAATACCCATGATTATGTTTTATTATAGAAATATTTTCTCAGCTCATATTCCTACCATATTATGTTCATGTTTATTGTTAAAGGAATGTGTTTTTATATATTCAACATGCCTAATGTTTATGTTTATGATATCTTCTTATGTATTGGATACCCTTACTGAGCATCTAAGCTCACCCCTTTATAACTTTCATTTTCTCTGGACATAAATCGGATTATTATGAAAGACCTACAGGGATAAACATAGAGTTGTGGACGATCCCAATAAAAAATATATGTTGTATTAATTTTCAGAATGTAATGTTGAACCTATGTATGTATATGGTATTAAAGAACCACTATACTAGTCAGTTCATCAGGATTTTATTCGTTGTAATCATGAAAATGTATTAAAATAATGTACAACCTCCAGGTTTCTCGGGGTGGGGTGTTACAGTTGGAATCAATGGAAATTTAGTAGAAAAATTTGAAACTAGATTTAGAAAACGTTGAATAGGGAAAAAACAATAGATATTAATTCAAGATAAACCTACAATAATTTTATGAAATTTTGGAATGGTATAGATTATTTGAATCATTCTAGAGAATACAGCCATGTGTAGACACTACAAGTGGTTGTGGTTATGGAACATATGTACCGAGGAGTAACAAATATGACAAAGAGTTTCGGGCTTGACCCAGGGTATCCTAGTACATGCCAATGGGCCTTATTGCACACCTGGTTTGACACTATATGGAGATATTCTTTGGATAATTCATATTTTCTTTACAAACCGTTATGAAGGAATTAAACATAATTTTTTTTCTCAATGAAGCCCGGTTTATGATTATGAGATTAATTAAGGATTGACATTACATTTAATCATTTTATTTTTCTAATATAATATTATACATTATGATTCATAATCTAATCAAGTGTACGCGATTATTTAGAAAAGTAACATAGTAGAATTAATGAGATTATCCCTAATTCACGTGGTGTAAATAGTAAGAAGGATCATATATCTCATTGTCTTAAACCATAATTTCAAAAGAAAATAGTCTCCCATATGTCCTCATTATATAAGGAAATTACATCATGTCTTAAAAAGGTATGTAATTAATTCTTTGAGACATATGGATTTGAAGGGATTCAAAAGAAGAAGAGGATGGTACAGAAAAATATAGATAAAGGGAAGAAGGGAAAGACGGGTTTTCCCCCATGTGATCACTATGAAAAGAATCAACCAGGTAAATAATTTAACAGAATGGGTGTTTTTTATAAGGGTGGATAAAAATTCCACCATGTTCATGATTACAAGGGTAAGAAAAATGTTTATAATATACAATGATTCAACGACAAAGAGATGAGACACTATGAAAATTAATTTTTCAAGCGTCAAAGTAATATTCCCAAAATCATGATTCTATAAAATGATAAAGTTAGGATGCATACATTAATGAAGTAGAATTATTATTAATCCAGGACAAGAATCATATCATTTAAATATTTTTTTAGCAATGTAATGGTTATACAAATTATAGAATATATGAGGATTGTACTATAATACATTTTCAACAAGTATTAGAAACCATAAGATGAATTGTACCAAGAAAAGACATTCAGGGGAAGATTGTTTTTCTGTAAAATGCATTATTGTGGGAATGAAAACCGTTAATATATATATGAAGTAGAGAGAATGATGAAGAAATTATTGTTTCATAAAAATACTGACTACCTTGGAACTGATTATTGACTTGTTAAGGAGTGGTCTATGCTATCATCAATAGAGTTTTTAACACATAATAATTTAGATAATATAACTAATAACATGTATCTTGCATAAAGAATATGGAAGAATTCATGTTTCCAATTTGATTTTTAGGGTTAATAAATTTATTACCATATTTAAAAAGGATATATGATGATGTTATTCATATGTTTGGAATGTGAAAATTTATAGCTTCTTAAGGTTGATTAAGGGTTAATAATAAGTTCATATTGAGAATTCAAAGGACTTTATTCTGAAGTGTTGAATCATTATATTTTGTAATGTTTAACCAGTTATGAAATGGTTTACATTGATCATTTTATGAGTTTGTACAGGATAATGTATTACTTCAACATATAGCATAAATTATTCTATGTGATGAATTATATATAGGTTAAGTTGAAATAAATGGACGAGTTTGTAAATAGAAAAGAATATTCTTACTCTTATAGAGTGGAATAATTTCTCAACTCAAGAAAAATAATCTTAGGAAAAATGTAGTCCTATTATCATAATTTTTTATAATATCAAAGATATTTTTTATAGTAGTTTGTGGTTTTTTAATAACCAAATTTCATCTGAACATGTTTCTATCATGTTCCATCAGAATAATATAGTTATATTTTTCTTACATGAATAGGTTGTTACATACAACTAATGTCACCCCATTAGCAAGCATACTTTTTTGGGTGACCAGCTTATTTCCCATAACCACATTTTAGGAGGATATTTTATTAACCTTATTTCCAATGTTGGTTTCCCGCACTTGGATTTTCAAGCATCCACATTTTTCTTTTGATGGGTATTTTTGAGTTGTGATGATACAATTTTGACGAGGGGGGAATAATGTGACACCCCAATAATTTAGAAATAGACTTAATATAATATTCAATAAACATGGAGTCTCTAAGAAACACTACTTTTTTATATCCTAGATAGTAAATATAATTTTTCATCCTCTGTGATTTGAATTTTGAAAAACTAATAGACACAGTTGCGTTCAGTAAAATATTTAGAGACTGACAAGAAAAAACATAATTTTTGGTGAATAGTAACATACCCTTATGAATAGTAACACACCCTTATGAATAGTACTATCACTCTTTAGAATAGTAATGAGTAGTAAATCGGCCAAAAAATAGAATCTTCATCTACGAATGTATAAAATGAATTTATATATCTTATAAGTGAACAAATGATCATTGTATATGTTTAGGTATATTTTTAATTCATAAATATCTTAATTAAAATTTTATGATTTATTTTATAATTTAAAATGGAAATGTATTTTCGTAAAATGTAATCATAAATTGTTATTTAATTTTCTTATGGTCATAAGTGATTTTTATGATACCTTGATTAATTTATCAAGGTGTTATAAAATGAGTTATAGTGTTAAAGTTGATTTTTTGGAAGAAATTTTGAATTTATTTAGGAATTAAATTTAAAATATTTAGAAAAATATTTTCTAAAAATGGATTTCAAATTTTAATTATACACGTTGAAAAATGGATGGGGTGAATTATTTGTATTTTTCTAAAATACTTGAATTTTTTGTGAATAGTAAAAATGTATTTTTGAGTTTTTTGGTATGTTTAAGGACATAATAATGATGTAATAATAAATATAAATTTTTGGTAGACTTATGCATAGAAAAATATGATATCAAGTGTACCTTGTGGCTAGTACCATGTTAAAATAAAATGGTAAATCCCATGATTTTGCAAAAACAACTAATGAGGTGTCCTTTGAAATTAATAAACAACTCCCTCTAATTTATTAAAAATACCCACTCATTACTTCATCTTCATTAATTCTAAACTCATAATCCTAAATGATATGGTATTTATACCTCCATAAGAGTCCTTCCAAGGTTTTCTCTATCCCCCAAGGTCATAACCTTAATGTTTTAGGAGTTACTAAAGAAGGTAAGAGAAGATTCCACCCTTCTCTTTTTCAAGCAATAATTTTATGTTATTCTATTTTAAATTATTTTTGATTATGTTGGGATATTCCATTCCATGTCCCTTATACTTTACAAATTATTTAATAATGATGTGATATACATTTTCTATAATTAAAATGTTTTATGAATTTTTAAGCGACGTCATTAGGCTGTCGAATTTTCTTAAGGTATTTCTCAACATTTATTTCATTTTGAGTTCCTTTATTTTCATTCCTCATCTACATTCATCCAAATGTTATGATAACACCATTACCATACATGTACTAGAATTTTGTCAAGGGATGAAATCTCTTGTACCGTATTTCAGGATTGGGATAACCTCCCATGTAACCTCTTAATGTCTTTGGATAACCTCTGTTATACTGTATGTTCTCATATAACATTAATCATTACCCAATGCATTATAGGGATCCATTGTTACCTCACATCTCATAATGAAAACAATGTTAAATTATTACACAATGTCTTAAAACATTTATCATATCATAACCAATGAAATGAAATTGGTTTCATTTACATTCTATCATAACATAAGCTATGAAACAAAGATAGGTTTCATAATCATTTCATCATTACATTATAGAATAACCCTTGTAAAACGATGCTGGAAACATAATAATATTATAATTATATTCCACATTTAATATAAATTTGATTTATAATTTTTTTTTTCTGGTAAACCATTCAAAGAATGAATAAGAATTGTATACATGGTTCATATCCCTGGAATATAATAAAATACACAATGTGATGTGATTATAGATGGTGAAGGATTTTTAAAGTTAACATGGAACATATGCTAATAAAAATAATTTTCCATAAAAAATCACTTTTTGTATATAAAACATTTTAAAATTAATTGTATTTGAAAATAACATTGATTAAGGGTATCATAAAAATTCAAATAAAATATTTAATGAGGAAGATATCATTTTTATTAGTTTTATTTTAAAAGCATTAATCATTTTAAAAATCCTTTTTCATATAACACTGAAGAAATATAAAGGAATATTCATTGAAAATAATAATCCAAAATATGGGAAATTATTCTTATACAGTACCTATTCCAAAATTGATACAGGAAAATTTTGTTGATAAAATAACAACCTGGATTAGTTTTAAAAAACATGAATATTCCTTCCATTATATTTTATAAAAAGTAAGAAATGGGTAAAAATGTAATTAATATGTATTTTTAGTTAAATATTAAATTAATTTGAAAACAGTTTCAAATAAAATGGATTTGGATGCAAATAGGGTTTTCCACCAGACAAATGAATTTTCATAGAAATGCTTTTTTAACTATTTAGTAAAAAGGAGTAAATTGAATTATAAACATGTATTATCTTGAAATATAAATATGAGAATAAAATTATTGTGTTTCCTCAGATATTTAAAGTAGGATTTAATTATTGGAATAATAATCATAAACATTTCATTGAAATAATGAGATTGTAACATTAAACACATAGAGATTTAGTAACATTGAAACATATTCTCAATGAAAGAATACATATAAAAGAAACATAATATTACTAGAGTATTAATAAATTCACAATATTACATGTAAAATGGGTTGTATATATAACATGTAATAAATAAATGTGTGTAATATAACATTTTTCTCAAATAAAGAATATATAGAAAACAAATACATTACTACTTTAAAATTTTTGAATCACAGTTCTAAATAAATAATAATATAAATAAGAACATTATTTATCATGTATTTAGGTACAATAATAATATATCATTCAATAATAAATTATATACACCACAAGAATGAAAGGATTTTTGAATGTGGAATAAGTCTTTTAGAAATAAAAATGAGGGTAGCAATCCCCTTACATTTTGTATTGAATTTTTGTGTATCCATTCAAACATAATTTATATGAAATATAATTTTATTATAAATTAATTGATTAAAATTTTTACTATATATTATTTTATAAAATATATTCATATGACCATTTATTACTCATTTATTTTCAATTCTATTATTTATGTTTCAGATAATAACCCCTTTTTTGTATATATTTTTATTTGTTATTTTTGGTTCACTTAAATTGATAATGGTTCCATAATCTCAAGAGTTTTAATCATAATATATGTATATTATATATTTAATAGATATTTATTTTTACTAATTTCTAAAATATTGACGTGGTAATTGAAATAAAAATTCATTGATGCATGCAAGTCATACATACAGATGAAAATTGATTTTATTTTTCAATTATTTACTCCAATATAGGTAAATGATATATTATCATTCCATTAATATTTTTATTAAATATATATTTCAGATATATTAATTAAGGTGAACATTAATACCTTCCATGTAAAACATGAACAAATCACATCTTTTTTGCATGGAGATAGTCTGTTGTACACATGAGCGATGGAATCATATTCTCACTATATAAAACACATTAATGTATGTGTTATTTAATAATTTAGTATGATTAATAATATCATAAATATCATATATTACTAATTAATCCATCTTTATGACCAACCGTGATTCGTGGTAACTTTGAAATGCTTGGAATTGGTTCATGAAGTGGTAGTTTGTCGTACCTTAATACATTTAAATATATATAATATATTTATGATATTATATATGATTTTTTAATAAATTTGAACAAGGTTAATGTAACACCCCATTAATTTACAGACCTATTTAATAAATAATTCATGAAGCATTGAGTCTCTACAAAAAAACTTCTTTTTTTTAGCGTAGCTAGTAAACAAATTTCACCTTAATTATTTGAATTTATAAAAACATACATACACATTTGTGTTCAGTAATATATTTAGAAAATGATACAAAAAATTAATTTTTGCTGAATAATAACATAACATTATGAATAGTAACATACCCATATGAATTGTACTACTAATGTTATGAATAGTACTGAATGGTAAAACGGCCAAAAAAATATAAACCTCACATATGAATGTATAAATAGAATTTAGAAATCTTGTAAGTGAAAAAATGATCATTGTATAAGTATTGGTATTTTTGTAAGTCATAAATATATTAATTAAAATTTTATGATTTATTTAATATTTAGAAATGGAAAATTTATTTTCATTAAATGAGATCCTAAATTTTTTTTTATTGTCTTATAGTTATAAGAGATATTTATGAGACCTTTATTAATTTTTGAATGTATTATATAACTAGTTACAGTTTTAAAGATGATTTTTTGGAATAAAATATGATTTTTTTAAAAAAAATTAAATAAAAATATTGATAAATTTATTATAAAAAAATTATTTAATTTTTTAATTCTACACACCGAAAATTTTTTGGGTTGAATTTTTTGGATTTTTCTAAAATACTAGAATTTTTCGTGAATAGTAAAAAGAAATTTTTCATTTTTGGTATGGTTAATGATATCATAATAATGTAATAATAAATTTAAAATTCTTATAGAATTATGTGCAGTAAAATATGATATTTGGTGTCCCATGTAGCTAATACTATAGGAAAATACCATGGGCAATCCCATGGTTTTTCGAAAACCACTAATGAGGTGTC
Source organism: Viscum album (assembly GCA_963277665.1). NCBI lineage: Eukaryota > Viridiplantae > Streptophyta > Magnoliopsida > Santalales > Viscaceae > Viscum > Viscum album. The sequence continues at coordinate 1,704,752,700 of OY728165.1, read as the reverse complement.
CTTTGAAATTAATAAAAAAACTCCCTCTCATTTACGTTAAATACCCACTCATTCTTTCATTTTAATTCTTTCAAAAATCATAATCCTCAAAGATCTAGTAGTATTGCCTCTCTATAATTCCTCCCAAGGTGTCATCAATCCCCCACTATCCTAACCATCATGTTTTAGGAGTTACTCTCCAAGGTAAGAGAATCTAACACCTTTCTCTTTTTCATGAATGCTTTTTTTGTTATTCTCTTTTAATTTAGTTTGGGTAATATTGGGATATGTCCTTGAATATCCCACTTACTGTTCATATTATGTAATAATTAAAAGTTACCACTTTTCTACCATAAAAATATATCATGAATTTTTATGCTACGCCATTATGATGTTGAATTCAAGTAAGGGATTTCTCAACTTTAATTGATTTTGTTTTCATTTCTTTTCTTTCCAAACCACAATTCATCCAAATAGAATGATAACAAAATTATTGTACATGAACTATATTTTTTTGTGATAAAAGAATAATTTATCATCATCTCTATTTTCCCATTCATTTATACTAAAAATGAAAACATCAACTGATATGTATAAATTTAACACTTCAAGGAGGACGAGATTTCCATTTCTATTAACATCGTTGAGAATGGTCATGAAAAAATTTTTATGGTTGAATAATAATATAATATATATATTATAACTTATGTATTTTTCGATATTTTTTCACACATTATATTAATTAATAATTTAAAATTAATTTTTTGTGATAAAAAACTAACAATTAACCCAAACAATTATCATTATAATTTAATATAATGATTCATCTTCACTCAAAATAACTAATTTAATTTTAGAACCATGTAATGTTTGGGATGTTACAAAATAAAATAAAACATATATTCTGGACAACCATTCTCATTTTGCATATTTATCCTTATATATATATATAATTAAACCGATGATGAATATGAAGGAATAAAAAGCTCTCAAAAAATAAAATCGAACCTCTAAAACCCATGAAGAAGGACATGAATGAATATAATAAGTCCATATTAAATAAATTAAATAAATTATAGGTTCTAAAAATATTAATTAATTAATTCAATTTAGTTATCTAGGACACTAAGATCACATGAAGAATACCATCAGACTTAATGTAAGGATTGCCTCATCTAACTTCCATTTTTGTGAGACATTCATTATTCACTAATTTTTCTTGTGTATGTTTTACTTATTCCTCCAATTGATATTTCATATCATCTATATATTTATTTTCTTGATATTAAATTTATCATATAATGATTATTGATTTTGGGTCATACGATTCATTTTATTACAAATGTCTATGTATTTACTACTCAAACCTCCATTTTCATTCACGTTTCTCTTATTCAATAATCAACTTAATGAAATTTATATACATTACTATTTACTCCTCAAAAATTATGTTTTAATGTTCTATATATGTGTACCAATCATAATCCTTCTTTATTTTATGGTTAGTTACATGTTTTAAAAGAATCAATCAAAAAATCATTCCAAAATGCAAGCCTGATTCAAGGAACTTATCGAATTCTTAACTATTTTTATGTTCACTATATAATAAGTTCAAATAAATATTTATCTTTATAAAAATAAAAATTAAACATGATTTTGTTTTCATTTCGGGTTTTATAAAAGCTAACATGCCTTTTTTTCTTTAAAATCCATTAACATATTCTTTAAACTAGACTAAAATGTTTTATTTCTAAAGCCTCATTAAAATATTTATTTAAATGATTTCACCTCAATAATAAATTATTTAAGGCTAAAATATAGTTTCAGTTTTTTTAACTATAATTTTCTATGATATAAATGCTTACAAATCAAATTTTATGAAAATTACAAAAGAACTCTTCTTTCCTAGGTAATAAAGATTTTTTATCATCTCAATTTAAATTTTATGATATATACGCCTTATTACCCATTTATTACATTCATGTGGTGTATGTACTTCCCTTTGGTATATCATATCAAGAGTCTCATTATTCTCATGATATTCTAAGGGATTATGATTTGAATGTTTCAAGGTGATATGAGATACTCTGAAATGTGTACGAATTATTTCCTCATGAAAATTTAAATGGTATATTTTAAAAGTTTCTTATCTATGTCAAAATCCTTGTCAAAAAATATAATTAATTGGGGATTATATTTTATGATATCATATACCATATTTAATTGAATGGTTTATGATTATTTTCATAATGGATGTGTTATCTTAAAACCATCCACCAATTTACTCAGAGTGGTTAGTGTTTATGCTAAATGTTTCGGGAATGTTGTTCACATTTTATATGATAGTTTAAATATGAATATATATGTTGTTTATTTTTATCCCCATTAATATGATGAATGAATTGGACTTAGTAATTGTTTGGTGGGGCCTGTTATAACCTGTTAGTGCATCGGTGGGTCTCATTAGACAAACTATGATCTTGGGATGAGGCCTTGAAAAAATGGATATTTAGGGTCTTTCAATGAGGTCTTGATGGATTGGTTTTTATGTCCCGTATTATGCATTACATTATTAGGGAACTAGTAATTAAAATTTCATGTTGTTTTTTAACAAGTAAAATACCCATGATTATGTTTTATTATAGAAATATTTATTCACCTCATTTTCCTACAATATTATGTTCATGTTTATTGATAAAGGAATGTGTTTTTAGGTATTCAACATGAGTAATGTTTATGATTATGATGTATTCTTATTTATTGAATACCCTTAATGAGAATCTAAGTTCACCCATTTTTTATTTTAATTTTATTAGTACAATAATAGGATTATTATGAATGACCAATGGGGATAAACATAGAGTTGTGAATGATCCCAATAAAACTTATATATTGTATTTGTTTTGAAAAAGTAATTTTGGACATATGTAGGTATATGGTTTAAAAAACCACTAAACTAATCAGTCCCTCTGTTTTTGATTCCTTGTAATCATGCCAATGTATTGAAATAATTCACTACCTCCGGGCTTCGGGGGTTCGGGTATTAAGTTTGGTATCAAAAGACATTTAGTAGGAAATTTTGAAAGTAGATTTAGAAAACATATATTAAGGAAAAACCCATAGATAGTCATTCCGGATAAACCTAAAATATTGTCCTAGAATTTCTGTATGGAATAGATTATGTGAATAATTATAGAGAATACAGCCCTGTCTAGATACTATAGGTTGGTGGGGTTATGGAGGAGATGTGATGAGGTGTATCAAATATGAAAAAGAGTTTTGGGCTTGATCCAGGGTATCCTAGTACATGATAATGGGCCTTACTTCAAAAATGATTTGACACTCCTGGGAGATATTTTTAGGATATTTTACATTTTCTTTACAAACCATTATGATGGAATTTAGCATAATATTTTTCTCAAAGAAACAATTTTTATTTTTATGAGATTAATTATGGATAAGATTTAAATTTATGGTTTTTATTTTCCTAAGATTACATTATACATTATGATTCATAATCTAATCTAGATTATGCCAATGTTTAGAAATGGAGCATAGTAGAAGTAATGAGATCATAAAAAATCACGTGATGCAACTGGTAATAAGGTTTATATCTCTCATTGTCTTAAACTTTAATTTCAAAAGAACATAGTCTCCCATGTGTACTCATTATATAAATTAATTATATCATGTTTTTAAAAGGTATATAAATAATTCATTGAGTCATATGGATTTCAATGGATTCAAAAGAAGTAGAGGATGGTGCAGAAAAATATCAACAAATGGAAGAAGGGAAATAAGGGTTTTATAACATGTTATCACTTTGGAAATAATCACCATGGTAAATGGTTGAATGGAATGGGTATTTTTTATAAGTATGGAGAAAAATTCCACCATGTTTATGCTTACAATGGTATGAAAAATGTTTCTAATATACAATGATTCAAAGACAAGGATTTGAGACACTATGCAAATGAATGTCCCAAGTGTCAATGTAATATTTTCCAAATGATGATTCTAGAAAATGATAATGTTATGATGCATCCACAGATGAAGTGTAATGATTAATATTATAAGTAAAGAATAATATCATTTAAATATTTTGTTAGTAATGTCATGGTTATATGAATTATGGAATATATGAGGATTATACAGTAATACATTTTCAATAAGGATTAGAAACACTAAGTTGAATGGTACAAAGAAAAGATATTCAGTGGATGTTATATTTTTTTTAAAATTTATGATTGAGGGAAATACAACCGTTAAAATATATCTTATGTAGAGAAAATGATTATTAAATGATTAAATCAGATAAATACTGACTACCTTGGAACAAATTATTAACTTGTCAATAACTGGTCTATGCTATAATCGATTGAGTTTACCACATTACTTAATTTAAATAATATAACCAATAAAATATATCTTTCATGAAGAATATGGAAGAAATCATGTTTCCAATATGGTTTTTATGGTTAATATTTTTGGTGCCATATTTCAAAACAATACGTGATTAATCTATTCAGATTTTTGGAATGTGAAAATTTTGTGATCCTTCATATTGATTAAGGTTTAATAATTGATTCATCTCAAAAAATCAGAGCCCTTCATTCTAAAGTGTTGAATCATTATATTTTCGAAAATTTAACTAGTTATGAAATGGTTTACATTGATCATTTTATGATATTTTTAGGATAATATATTACTTCACCATATGGCATAAATTATTCTATGTGATGAAGTATAGATATATCAAGGTGAAATAAATGGATGATTTTGTAAATAGAAAAGAATATTAATTATCTTATAGAGTAGACTAATTCCCCACCTCCGGCAAAAGAGTATTATGAAATATTTTGTCATAATATCATTATTTTTTATAATAAAAAGGTATTTTTCATAATAGTTTAATGTTTTTTAATAAAAAAATCATCTGAACATGTTCTCTATCATGTTCCATCATAACATCATATTTAATTTTTTTCCCCTGAACTGGTTTATACATCCAACTAATGTCACCCCATTCAAAAGCAAAATTTCATTGGTGACCACCTCATTTCCCTTAAACACATTTTTGGAGGATATTTTATTAAAACTATATCCAATTTGGGTTTCCCACACTAGTATTTTTAGGCATCAACATTTATCTTTTGATGTGTAGTTTCGAATTGTGAGAATGCAAAATTTTGGAGGGGGGAATAATTTAACACCCCATGAATTTAAAAATAGACTTAATAAAGAATTAAAGAATCATCAAGTCTCTAAAAACACTAATTTTTTATAACCTAGCCAGTAAGCAAAATATTTCATCCTCTGTGATTTGAATTTTTAAAAACTGATAGACACAGTTGTGTTCAGTAAAAAATTTAGAGTGTGATAAGAAAAACATAATTTTTGGTGCATAGGAATATACCCTTATGAATAGTAACATACCCTTATGAATCGTACTATTACTCTTATGAATAGTAATGAATGGTAAATCGACCAAAAAATAGAATCTTCACCCATGTATGTACAAAATGAATTTAATCATCTTATAAGTGAAAAAATGACCATCATATATGTTTTGGTATATTTTTAATTCATAAATATCTTAATTACAATTTTATGATGTAATTAATAATTTAAAAAGGAAATTTATTTTCTTTAAATGTAATCATAAATAGTTATTTTATTGATTTATGGTCGATATAGTTTTTTATGATGCCTTGATTAATTTATCGAGCTGTTATAAAATGAGTTATAGTTTTAAAGTTGATTTTTTGGGAGAAATTAGGATTTTATTTAGAAATTAAAATAAAAATATTTTAAAATATATTTTCAACAAATAGATTTTATATTTTAATTCAACATGTAAAAAAATGGGTGGGGTGAATTATTGGTTATTTTCTAAAATACTTGAATTTTTCGTGAATACTAAATATATAGATTGTTGTTTTTGGTACGTTTGATGACATCATAATGATGTAATAATTAATATAATATTTTAGTAGACTTGTGTACAGTATAATATGATATCATGTGTACCATGTGTCTAATACCATGGGAAAATAAATTCATAAATCCCATGGTTTTGTAAAAACCACTAATGAGGTGTCCTTTGAAATTAATAAACAACTCCCTCTCATTTATTAAAAATAACCACTAATTAATTCATTTTCATTAATTAAAAATTCATAATTTTCAAATATCTGGTTGTTTTACCTCCCTAAGACTCCTCCCAAGGAGTTATCAATCCCCCAAGGTCCCTACCTTAATATTTTAGGATTCACTCTACAAAGTAAGATAATATATCACCCTTCTCTTTTTCAAGCACTCATTTTATATTATTCTATTTTAATTTATTTTGCATTATGTTTGGATATTACATTCCATATCCCCCATACATTCCATATTATGTAATAATAATGAGATATCCACTTTCTCTAATTAAAATATTTTATGAAATTTTAAGCGATGTCGTTAGGATGCATAATATTCTTTTGGGATTTCTCAAAATTTCATTTATTTTGAGTTCCCTTCTTTTATTTCTTTATATAAAATCATCCAAATGTAATGATAACACCAATACCTTACATGAACTGGAATTTTATTTTGAGAATTTAATATTTCATCATCATCTCTCCTTTCACATTATTTTATTGAAAATAAGAAAACACCATCTCAGATGTGTTAATTTAACATATTAAAGGATGAGAGGTTTTCAATTTCTATTATCGTCTTCAATTATGGACATGAAACCATTTTGATGGTTGAAACTAATTCTAAAATATATATTATAAATTATTTATGGGTATACAATCTCTTATCATAAATGATATTAATTTATAAATTAAGCTGAGTTCGTTGTGATAAAAAACCACCAATTAACAAAAACAATTATCATTAATGTTTTATATAATGATTCATCTTCACTCCATATATCCAAATGATTTTTATAACATTTTAATGTTATGGATGTTAATAAATAAAATAAAACTTCTATTCTATACAACCATTCTCATATTACATATTTATCCTTAAATATATATATATATAAGTAAACAGGACATGAATACCTAGGAAGAAAACACTCCTAAACAATAAACTTGACCAACATAAACCCTTCAATATGGTAATGGATGAACTTAATAAATCTATAATAAATCGATTCAATAAATATTAGGTTCTTTAAATATTAATTAATGAATTTTTTGGTTATCCAGGACACCAAGATCAAGTGAAAAACACCACCAGACTTAAGGTAACGATTTCCTCATCTCAATTCCATTTTCATGAGACATTCATTATTCATTTCTATTAGTTGTGTATGGTGTATATATACAACAAATTTATGTTTTATATCCATAATCTATTTATTTTTATGATATCAAATTTATCATTTTACGATAATTAATTTTTTGGTATATGATTCAATTCATTACAAAGTTTTAGGTATTTTCTACCCCAACCTCTATTTTTATTCCGGTTGATCTTATTCTCTACTCACCTCAAAGAAATTATTATTCATTTATATAAAATACTCATTAATTCTGTTTAAGTTTTAGATATATGTGTACCAATCATAATACTTTATTATTATATGGGTAATTACATTTTTTAAAATAATCATTCAAAAAATTGTTCCGAAATGCAATCTCGATTCCATGAACGTCTCAAATTCATACATATTTTTATATTCACAATATAATATTTTTTAACCCATATTTATCTTTATAAAATCACAAATGTTAACATGAAAAATATATTTTGTTTAATTTCTCGTTTTATGAAATCAAATATTCCTTTTTTTCTTTAAAATCTATTAATATCTTCCTTAAACAACAATAACGTTTATTATTTCTAAAGATTCTTTAAAAACAATTTTTAAATTATTTCTCATAAATAAGACTTTATTTCAGCATGAAATATTATTTAAATGTTCATACCTCTTCTTTTTGGGGATAAATATATTTGTAAATGATATTCTATGAAAAATTTCAAACAAATCTTCTTTTTAAAGTAAAAAATGATTTTTCTCATATAATTATAACTTTTATGAGATATTCACATTGTTCACCACTTATTACATTCATGTGGTGTATGTAATTCACTTTTCTATATCATATCAAGATTATTATTATACTAATTATATTCTAAGGTATTATTATTTTAATGTTTCAAGGTGGTATGTGACACATTTGAATGTTTAAGGATTATTTACTCAAGAAATATTCATTTGTATAATTTAAAAGAATCTTAACTATGTCCACATGCTTGTTCATTCTTGTACTTAATTAAGGTGTATAATTTTTGAAATCAACTACCATATTTAATTAAATGGTTTATTATTAGTTTGAATGTGGATGTTCTGTCCTAAAACCATTCACTAATTTACTCAGAGTGGTTAGTGTTAATGCTTAATGTTCGGGGAAATTAATTTACATTTGATATATTAGTTTCAATATTAACGTATATGTTATTTATATTTATCCATGTTCATATGAGTAATTAATAGGACATAATAAGTGTTGGGTGGGTCTGCTCATAGCCCCTTAGTGCATCGGTATGTCTCATGAGAAAAACAGTGTTCTTGGAACACAGTCTTGAAAAAACTGATATTTATGGTCTTGGCATGCGGCCTTGACGGTATCATTATGATGTCTATAATTATGATATCCCTCATTTGGAAACTAGTTATTGAATGTTCATCTGATTTTTTTGGATATATTATTATTTTTTATTACCCTTACTGAGCATCAAACCTCACCCATTTCTTATGCTTCTTTTTCTTAGGACATGAAGAGGTTTATTATGAATGACCTATGGGGATAAATTTAGTGTTTTTGTTGTTCCAAAAGAAACTTATATGTTGTGTTTTTTTTAAAGCTGTAATGTTGAACTGATGTATGTATATGGTTTTCCCAAACTACTAAACTAATCAGTACTCAAGAATTTGATTCCTCGTAAACATTCGAATGTATTAAAAGAATTCACTAGCTATGGGCTTCTGGGGTCTTGGCATTACAGTGGAGGAATAAATAAAAAACACATGTTGGTGAACATTATATCTTCTTTAGGTATCCTCCTTTGGTATCCACCAAAATCATTCCTTGGTTGGATTTATTTCCAAAATAAGGCATCTATAAAATTTATATAATTTGGGATGTGACTTTTGAAGGATTTGGATGATAAAAAATAGATTAATGGTGTTATGTGTAGGGGTAAGGGGAAGACTATTAAATGTTTTATAAGGGGAACAATTGATTTTTTTTTGAAATATTGGATTCCTCCATTATTTTTGCATTTCACAAGGCTCAAATAATGGAAAATTATAGATCCTAGTAGGAATGTGATCCAACTATTTTCATAAAATAGATTTTGGAGATTTTTTTTTGTTAATTGTAACCCTTATTATTTTATTTTAACCCATGGTAAACCAATTTTAACATATCTGTGGTAAATAGTATTTACTAATTTTACTTTTGATTATGTCCAAAATTAAATGATTAATTATGATATGACATAAATTATTATGTTTAAAAATATGGAATCCATTTATCAAAATTCAATTCATAGATTTATAAAATGCTAATTTAAAATTATTCCTACAGACATGATGAGAAAATGAATTTTTAAAGAGAAAATAGTGAAATGTTTTCAATGATTTTATATGAAAACTCAAAATGAAATAGATTATAATGATCTAAATTGTATTATTAGATATATACATTTACTAATATTATATTAAAACAAATTTCATATATAATTCAAATGAATACATAATCTACAAAAAGAGTCAATTTTGAATAAAATTAAATGTTATTCACCATTTATCAAAAAAAGAACCTTTTCAGAAAATTCCAAAAAAATAACCCTAAGAAAAAAATTTATATTATTATTTAATTTTAATTATTTTATAAAATTATTATTATGAATTTATGAAAGAAAATTTATTTATTTTTCCCAATAGTAAATATAAATCATTTTTTGGAGAAAATAAAACATTCGAAACATATAATGTCTTCTCTAGAAATTAATTATATTTTTATCATTATTATTTATTTATTTAGTACCATTACAAAAAATATTTAAAATGTATTTATTAATATTCATATGGATATTTTTAACAAAATTGTTATAGTGGGATTATTTAGATATCTATAATATATCGTTGTTTTGCTAAAAACTATGAGGTGTTCTACAAAACGTAACCCAGTGTTGGGTGAGGCGCTAACTTAATATGTTATTTCATGTAACATAATAAAAAAACTATTAAATGTAACTTGGTATTAAAATGATATTACGTGTATTCAATAATATAGAATATATTAAATATTTTTTAGGAAATACATTTTCATACTATCTCAGGGTGTCACATTGCACCACCCTTAAAATGAATTCTACCCTAGAAATTATTCCAAATAGTGTAATAAAATAAAGAAACTTCAACTTCATTATGTACTTTTTTCCCACATACCATCTTCAATATGATGGTTTCACCACAAAACACTTGCCATGTGATTGGTCCTGTTTCATAGAACATTTTCTATTTGATTAAGAATCTCTACCAACTGTTCACCATAATAAATGGAATTTTTTATAGTACAACCTCTAAGTACAATACATGTGATGGATATAGTATATACATCATGTGTAGTGATTCATGTAACAAATAATGAATAATATATTTTAGGATGAATCTATAAAAAATATACAGTGTCAATTTAATAAAGTATTTTAATGGAACTGAAATTAATAGGGATTAATTTTCCATTTATTCTTACATAGATAAATTCATTGGAAGACCTTCCAAACAACTTCATATTCTAGATCATTTTAATGATTAACAGAATAATATATATATCGGTTTTTTGTTTTATAAACATATTTTTGAATAGATCTAACCTTCTCAGCCATCTCATCAACATGCTCAGGTTCCATTACCTTTCATTCTTAAATATCATTCCAATACATATAGTGTGTTTCATTATGAGTTGTATCAATGCTCGAGTGAAATATATTGTAATAAGGAAACATAACTATGTGATGAAATTATCCAAACAAAAATTTAAATACATTGAAGAGATCATTGAATGTCATTTAGGGTTTGAATTATTTTTCCAGACTAACCAAGGGTCTTAGGATGAAACAAAATTCTTATACTTAACTCAATATAAATATCTTTATGAATACATTCCCATAACATTGAGGTAAACTTCAGACCCCGATAAGATACAATTAAATTTGGTAATCCATGAAACCTTACCTAATACTTATTGTATGTACTATAAAGCATCCCCTTGATAAATAAACATTAATATAGATAAAGGGTGATAAATTTGTATGATTATTCACTATAACCCATGTATAACTCTACCCTTTATATGTTTTGGGAGTCCAATGAAAAATCCAATTTTGATGTATTCTCATTTCATTTCTAGTATGGATAATGGTCATATAATCCTTTTATACCATTATCTCTTAGCATTGAATTGAAAAATTACTATACTTAGTTATATATACTCAGAAACATCTCTATTTTAATTTTTTATATAGTCCAATGTTAAGTTATATACCAATATATATATTTTTTGGTGTATTTTAGCCTCATTAAATTACAAGATGCAATACGTTGTTGAATTGGTTGTCGTTAATATATTTTTATAAAACTATATCAATATAATGTTTTGAAATTAAAATAACACAACTTTTCTATAAAAACAATGATAAGATAAACTCTAATGGTTTCAAACAAAATTAATCATATGTCATCAAAAGTGAGTATTCCTTAAAACCAATGTATTTAATTTACATAAATTTTTATTTAAATATCATCAATCTAGATAAACTCCCATCACATAAAACATCACGAGTGATGTCTATGGCATTGAACATATGATAAAACTCAAACCTATAAACCCATAGTTAAATCCATAACTCTTATTTTAATATTACATGGATACATAGATACTTATAAAGATTCCATAATCCTTAGTTGTTTCATGATTTGTACAACCAAAATATTATTGGGAAAATTCTTCTTCAACATAACCATTAAATCATAATTGACTAATAATTAATCCCATCAATATAAATAATTTAAATTGAATATGTTCTTCCTTGGTCTAGAATTTAATTGTTAGGGTAGGTAATGAGTTTGAAAATTTCCATGTTCCCCAAAGATAAGAAATTAAACTCCAAGAAAATTTATCTCTTTATTCCCTTCCATCCCATATAGATAAAATCTTCCCCAATATTTGATATAATCATATATTTTATTCATACCAAACTATTTATATGTATGTGATAAATCATATTTCTTCTATATTCATTTTCACATGAACCTTCATAAAGGTCAATATTCCCCTTATTTGATTATTTAGAATCTCCCTGATGTTGTAGTTGTTAATCACATATCATGATAGTTTATACGGAATAACCACTATATACATCTATCATAACATCATTCTATTTTATGCTCATATTCATAGAATTTTCTATAACTTTTTGTGTTAACGTGTTCTCTTCTAGGTTTGGTCATCTCCTAACAACATATTAAAATTTTCGGGGACAGAAATCATAGTAGGGAACCATCAAATCATTAAAAACATTTATATGATGACTAAATATTAAAATATTCATTTTAATACATTATATTATTGTTTTATTTTAGTCAATTTATAGTGACCATCTAATTAAATCTTTTTTGATGGTTCATATAAGGTTTTTAAATTTCCAAAGAATACCCTTGGGAGTATCATACGAGTTGTGTAGAATGGTCCATTGTCATGCACCTAGAGATTATCATACCTAGCTCAATGCCCCATGTTTTGGAGAAAATACCCCTAGGAAATTATTTTCTAGATCCACATCAAATTATAATTTCCAAAAATAGATTTCACTTCTCGAAAACCACTTTTTCTATCTGTTACAAAAATTCCAAAACATTTTCCTATTCTTTTACTCATCCTTATAATTTATTTAGATGCATCACTAGAAATTTAATTATATAGACCCCTAGATATATCAGTAATGATACTTGTATCAAGGGATATCCAAACCTATCATTTGATACCGACTATATAGGCTCAACCTTCTCATTCATGGATATTACATGTTTTTAGATTATTATTCATTATGTTACAAAAACATACTCTTAAGGAAATTTTGAGTATAGTGACTTTTAAAACATGGAAGGAAATATTCCTAATTAATGATATATATAATGTCTCCCATATATATCTTCCCCTTTAGTTATCCTACTTTAAAAAATTATTATTCATAAATTGGGGAAATAAATCACAATAAAGGATGAGATCAGATGTTCTATATGGGATATAAATGGGGATACACAAGAATAACTTGAGGATAATGGTATGATAATCTAAGCATAGAATTTGAAAACCATACCCTGTATATGAATGATCATAATATTGATTCATGGAATAATGATTATCAGTTCATATGACGTGAATCATAAGAGAATCATTGAACATGATCCATGAGATCATAACAATTTAATAAGACATATAATTGTTGAATACCCATAAGTACATAAAATATTATGTCATTTATACCCTCAAAGAGATTCATAACATGATGGTCATGGGATAAACACCAGCGTACCAGCTTCAGGCTTAGGATGACCACCCATGTACCCCCTCTCAAGTGAGGGATAACCTCTCATACATTGTCTTCCTTGATTGGGATAATGTCCAATATACCCTTTTAGATCAAATAATATTACTCATTATACAATTAATTTAAGATAGATATAGTCCCCTTATATCATAATGCAAACCATTTATTTGTGTTTTCCAAGATCATCAAATATTCATTATATCAAAACACAAAAATGAAATGGTCTTTATAAAAATTTCCTCATAAGATGCCCCATTCAAAAGAGATATGATTAATTATTATTTAATAATTCCCAAATAGAAAAATCCAATGAAAAAGAATAATTTTTAAAAATAATTTTATCATGGTATAACACATGGAATAGAAAGGGTATTTATAAACATCATATCATGATTGAAAATTCAGATAAATGATAAGAATTGTATTTTGGGATCATATCCTTGGTAAATAATGATATACCCAATGGGATATATTTTTATATAAAGTTATGTTTTTAAATAAAACATGAAAATTTTTATAAGGAAAATATTGTTTCTTTAAAAAAATTTAAAAGGAAAACATTCTCAAAATCCAATTCATTTAACACTGCATTAAAAATATATAACATATGATTTAAAAGAAAATTTAAAAAGTTCTTGGGGAAAATAATATTTCTTATTTGAAAAAAACATTTTAAAATATAAAAATCCTTAGAATTATTTTATTTTAAAATAACCATTAAAACATATAATAAATGCTTCAAATAAAATAATGGCCATGAAGGGGAGTAATTCTGTTGATTCCATAAATGTAAAAAAAATATATCTTTCATGTTTTTCAAAACATCCAAATAGAAATTATTTTTAAAAATTATATTATGATTTCGGTTATATAATTTTTTAATAATTAAATAATGAGTAAATGTTTATTTAATATATATTTTTATAAAATATTTAATTTTTTTATAAATCATGCTTTGGAAGGATGTGGGGGTTTTGGAATGAAATGATTTTCTTCATAGAAACATTTTTTAACTATTGAATACATGATGAGAGTAAAATATAGGTAAAAATGTATTCGAATAAAATAATCATAGTATTAAATAATTCATGAGTTTTTTAAGAGATAGATACTCTGAATTAATCAGTGTAAGTGTAATGATAAACAACCCCAATAAATGATGAGATTGAAATATAAAACTCTAACCACATAGGTAATTTTGAAACATATTCCCCTTTAAAGAATAAAATCAAATGAAACAAAAAAAATCATGGGTATGATTTTATATATCAAACAAGCTGTATATATAACTCATAAAATATTATACGTATATAACATGATATATGTTTTAATGATTGAAAATTAAGACAAAATACATTACAGATTTAGTAATTTTTAATCATGATAAAAATAACTAAATACTATATATAGAAATGATTATTATCATGAAATTTGGTTACTTATTGATATATCATGTCATATTTATGTATATACCCCACCCAAAGGAAACATGTGGTGGATATGGAAAAAGTCTCTCGAAAATAAAATGAGATAAGAATATATATTTCCACGAGTCTTAACATCTATTGTACACATTCCAACCAACTATATAATTAATATAAGTTTATTATATTTATATATATTATATATATTAATATATATCATACCATATTTATATTCAAACATTTTATTATATATTTATTAGTAATTCCATGTCAGTGTTCCATAATATCCATAATATTAATAATGATAAAAATATCATATATAATTATTATATTTGTATTTATTGTATTCTGTTAAATATATAGATAGAAAATTAAATACACCATTCATGATGATGGTAGGATGAATGTATTGATAAACAAGGGTTCCATTTTTTCAAATTACTTACAGAAAGAATAGAATGTGAAATATTATCTTTCCATAATAATTTTTATGTCATATGTATCAAATATTTTTATTAAACCCATCTTAATTACCTTCCATGTATTTTCATGACTGAATCACCTCACTTTATGAGGATGTAGTCAGTTATATACACGAGCGACATCATCATATTCTCAAAAAATGAAATCACGAATTTATGTGTTATACAATATTTCAATAAAAATGAAAAAATCTAAAATAAAATATATAATAAATAAAAACCATTATTTTCAATCATAGGAGGGGTTAATTATAAAACGACTAACATCATTTTAGGATGCGGTAGTTTTTCGTAGCCACAAATGATTATTTCATAATCAATTTTATGGATCTGGATATGTTTGTATGTAATGATTATATAATAAAATCAAACAAAAATATGTAATATAATTATGATATTATATCATCATGGTATAATAATAGTTTGAATTTTTGAGGAAGTAACAACTGAAAAATACATGTTACAACTTTTTATGTTATCCTCCTTAGATTTGTGCCAAATGGATTCCTCAGTTGGATTTAAATCCACAATAAAGACTTTACTATTTCAGGAAGAAATTTGGGAAGTGTTTTGGTTCAGTCTTGGATGAACTATAGTGGTTTGAAAATGTTATGGGTATTGATGAATGGGTGGCCTTTTATTCGTGATATGGTATGGAGATTTGTAAATTTATGAATGATAGAATTACACTGACATTTTTTTATGTAACATGGCATCAATAATGGTCCATTCTAGAGTCTAGAAGATATAGGGTTTCAAGACGTCTTTAGAATGGGTATTTACATGTTTTTTGTAATTTTAAACTCTTATATATTAAATTTAATCTAATGGTAAACTTATTTTCACCTTAACCATAATAAACAATTTTAATTATTCTTAATATTCATTTTGTGAAAAACTAAGTGAAAATTATTATATAATATAAATTATTTTGATTAACATTTTTGAATCCATTTGTAAAATTATAATTCGAAAATATGGAAATATTAATTTAAATGTTGTATTACATACTCAATGAGAATGATCGTTTTGAAAAATAAAATGATAAACAATTTATAATGTTATTATATAAAAATTCAATATTTAATTGATTAAAATGACCCAAATTTAATTATTGGATGTGTAATTGAAATAATTTTTCATTGAAACCAAATTATCATATAATTATCCTTAAAAAATTAAATAACTATGCAGTGTTCAATTTAAATGCAGTATATTTCACTATTCATGAAAAATGTCTCATTTCTAAAAAATATAAAAAAATCAATGCAAGATAATTTTTAAATTCTATTTTTAAAAATGAATTATATTTTATCAATATTAAATTTCCTTAATTTCAAAAAATTAATTTTTTTATTTTTATAGAATGAAATAAAATTTATTTTTTTTACAAAATAGCATTTTTGAGACATATAATGAATTTTTCTAAAAATTAAATACCTTAATATAAATATGATTTAGTAATATAAAACCATTATATGAATTATTTAAGAAATATTGTTACTATTTAAATCTCTGTGTATAAAAGATAAATTATGTCAATGATGTTAAAATAATTATAACTTATTGTATTTGTGATAAATCTCAGTGTCATGAGTAATGTAAGATAACCCATTATTGTATGTAGTGCAAGTATAACATACTGTTTCATGAAATTCAATAAAAATCATATTTGAGTGTAAAGATATCTAAATTAGATATTTCCTATAGTGAATAATATATAAATCATGGAATTTATTTCATAAAAAATGTCACAAAATCTCACGGTGATGTAGAATTAGTGTAAAACCTACAGTGGAAAACAAAAAAATTAAAGGCACGAATCACCCATATATTGAATAACTATTCCAAATTTGATAAGATGAGATAACTAAATTTTAAAATAAATATAAACTTATAATCTGTGAATTTACCCTTAGTCTACCTCCACTAGGATGAAAAAATGTAAAATAATCCACATATAGAGGCACTTACTTTGGCCGTCATCATATATCACTGCCTTCCATCTAACGAAAGTAATTAAATTCTTATTGGACAACGTAAATAACATAAATCGTAAAATTTTGGACATTATATAATTGTAAAAATATGTACATCTAGGTAATGTAATATGAACCCCTTCCATATTTGATAAAATAAACAATTAACATCATTACCTCCAGAGTGAAGAAAAGCGCCAAATTTCAAAAAGAACTAAACCATAAACCCAGATCAAAGATAATAATGGACGTATGATAACTTAATAACGTATTAATACACTACTTGTATCTCAACATTACATAACCATAATTAAAATATGAATTTAATATAGTTTGAAATACAATAAGAAATAATTTTTTTACACATTCATTAAAAATGTTTTTTAACAAAATGTCACTAACACATTTATTAAAAATGGACATTTTCTCTTATAAAAAAACATAAATGGTTTAACATTTTTTCATAAACATCTAAAAACACATGGATATTTATTTTATGAAATGGTAAAAAAATTTATTCCTCTTCCTAATAATCCCCAAAAATTAAATTTTCAAAACCAAATCCACATAGAAACCCTTTCTTAAATATCATATTAAAAAATAAACATATTCAATTTTAAAAATAGAGTTTATAAACCATTTTTAATGCTAATAGAATGTACAAAAATACACTAAAAAAGAAAACCCCACCTAAAGAACATACTCTACTCATGAATTCCAATTGGTTAATAGAAATAGTGTTCCATGAATCATACATTCATGGGTAATGTAATAGAAACAAAGAATAAAATAATCCAATATAACCTAAGAGGTACCTAGTTTCTTTTGAATCACCCCTAGGATCTAGTCATTATGTCCTAAAATGTAAATTATGATCATATATCAACACTAATATATCCATCAATATCCTTAGTACATTCCCCAAACTAATCTATAATAAAT
Organism: Viscum album; assembly: GCA_963277665.1. Lineage (NCBI taxonomy): Eukaryota > Viridiplantae > Streptophyta > Magnoliopsida > Santalales > Viscaceae > Viscum > Viscum album. Next base: position 1,704,734,268 of record OY728165.1, on the reverse strand, counting down.
ATATAAAGTGAGAACACGTTTCTAAAAGGCTATAAAATTTGTTTCACATCATGAGTATCTACCCTCTCAGTGTAACCATTATGGTGTAGTTAGGAAAAATAATATAGAAATGATACTTCTAAACACTAGGTTTCATATGAATACTGGTCATTTATATGATTCCTAGAACTCCCATGAAATTTCAAATGGAGGAGAAAAACCAATAATCCAGAAAACAAGTTCAATAACTTTAAATGATACAAAAATCACTCCTTACATACACTAAATATATGATTACAAAAGAATATGTAGTCAAGAACATCTTACATCAATATCTTAACATCAAACAAGGGGTAAAATCCACAAAAGGGACAAGAATAACATTAGGCAGAAACAATGATCTCAAACTAATTTGGAAAACATTTTAATGAGAATAAATGGGAGAATAAATTAAATGGCTAGTAATGAAATGTCATTAATCTCCATCCTTAAAATCAACCCAAATGAAATTTAAAATTACACTTCAAAAATATCCTAACAAAAAAAAATTGGAGTATATTTAAAATGTATAACAAAATTATTCAAAAAAAACATTGAAAATGTATAACTTTTCTCAAAACAAATAATATTTTAATGAAATCATAAATTATTTATAAAATCTCCCCTATGATAAATCATAACCCGAATTGATAAAGTTCACCTGAACAACACCCCTTTGGTGTATCCTATTTCGCAAACATGATGAAAATTTTATAAAGAACCATACATTAGTTTAAATAAAAAAATAAAACCATTGGAAAATACCTTTTTACGCTTGAAAATGAATGGTTTTGTGTCACCATTGTGAAAAAACATTTAAATCCCCAATGAATCAATGTTAATATAATATAATAATTAAAATTACATTTTCTTATTCTTTCAAAAGCATTGTATGCTTGTTTTTTAAAAAAAATCAAACTAATATTTGAATTAGGATAAACCATGGAACTCTATGGATAACATTATTGAGAGAAATTAAAATTTTTAGAAATAATAAATACATTCTATACCATTTATATATGTTAAAACAATTATTTAAAGCCCTATTATATTAATGAATTAAAAAATACAATGTTCAAATGGTGAAATCATACCGTGAATCAATGGGAGATGGTCTAAAAAAATTCATGTTCTATGGAGATGGATCAAATAAAAATTAAGCTGAAACTCTGAACCCTACAATCATGAAGTCATAAAATTTAAATCCAATATGAATCCTGTAGGGTTTAAAAGATATTGGAGTGGTGATGGGAAATGGGAAAAAATTGATGAAACGTATAATGGGTGATATGAGAGTTCAGAAAATGGAAAAGTCACTAAGAATCATAAGGATATCATGATTAAATATCCCTAAATAGAGATCTAGATTGGAGGCTATGGATGATGAAAAGGGTATCATGAAAGAGAGAGTTCTTTTTATGTATGTCAGCAAGGGTATAGATGTGATGAAATACTTGTAGGGGAGTGGCCTAATGAGGGATGCATGAACACAATTGTGAGGGTGATCACATGTGAGATATGGATTTTCCTATCGAAGGTAATTCTTGATATGTTATAAATGAGAGGGGATTGAGTGAATGAACAAATATAAAAAATTAAATAAAATCAAAATAAGATTTTAAATTCTTGGGAATGATACATTCCTTAGTTTCAAAACATAATAAACTGTTTGGTAACCATGGAACCTATAATATATATATATATAAACTCAAATACATACTTAGACATAATATTTCTCATGGGATAACTATTAATGAATTAAACATACCAAATGGAACTGCCTAAGAAAGACTGAAAACACATGGTCCCTGTATAGTTCTATAACAGTTTGGTTTGAATATATGCCTTTTTTATGCATCTATTATTTTAAAATTTTAGTAAAAAATATTACAAATAATCATGAAGCCCTAAATTTTTAAAGAAACCCAATAATAAATTATATAGATATAACACCCCCCATATGATAAAAGAGTTAAATGATTAAATGATATGACTAATGTCAACAAGGTGGACCTTCCTTTTTGGGAGCCTGTCTGATTAGATCTCCACAGTTAATCATGCTTAGCTTGGAGTAGTGATTAGGATGAGTGACCTTCTATGAAGTTTCCCAGCGTGTGTGTGAGTTAGGAAAAAACACACTGGAAAGGACATTCGTTGGCCTGTGGTGATAGTCATTAGTCAGATGACCCGTTCGAGCACATGGGTGGGCCCCAGGGTGGGGACCGCATGTGTGCGGGGCAACTGGGGTACCTGGCAGGCCGGGACCCAACAAACTTATTAAGATAGGGTGTATGCGCTGTCACTGGGACCCAGTTATTACATTTGGTATTAGTGGTGGTACCCAGCCTTAAGTGTGGTGCACTGCCTAGGTTGAGAAGTAGGGACAACAATGAGGACATTGTACTTTAAGCGGGGGGGCTCATTGTAACACAAAAAAATCATAAAAGGGTTAGATGAGTAAAAGATATGACTCATGTGAAATAGGTGAAACTTCCTTTTTGGGAGCCTGTCTGATTAGAACTCCCCAATTAAGCATGATTATCCTGGAGTAATGATGAGGATGGGTGACCTTCTGGGAAGTTTTCTGTGGTGTGTGTCAGTGAGGAAAAAACACACTAGAAAGTACATGTGTTGTCCTGTTGGGATATTCATTAGTCAGATGACATGTTCGGGCACGTGGGTGGGCCCTAGGGTGGCGACCGCGTGTCTGTGGGGCAACCGGGGTACCTGGTGGGCTAGGACCCGGCGTCCTTGTTAAGGCAGGGCGTCTGTGCTGTCCCTAAGACCCAAATGATAAGGGGAGGGGGTGATTTTAACACCCCCAAATGATAAAAGGGTTAAATGACTAAATGATATGACTAATGTGAACATGGTACACCTTCATTTTTGGGATCCTGTCTGATTATAACTCCACAATTAAGCGTGCTTAGCCGGGAGTAATGATTAGGATGTGTGACATTCTGGTACGTTTCATAGGGTGTGTGTGAGTGATGAAAAACAATTTGTAAAGGACAAGTGTTGGATTGTTGGGATATAAATTAGTCAGATGTTCTGTTTAGGCACGTGGGTGGGCCCCAGGGTGGGGACCACGTGTCTACGGGGCAGTTGGCATACCTGGTGGGCTAGGACCCGGCGTCCTTGTTATGGCAGGATGTATGTGCTGTCACTGAGACCCAAATGATAAGGGGAGGGGGTGATTTTAACACCCCCAATTGATAAAAGGGTTAAATGACTAAATGATATGACTAATGTGAACATGGTACACCTTCCTTTTTGGGATCCTGTCTAATTAGAACTCCACAATTAAGCGTGCTTAGCCGGGAGTAATGATTAGGATGGGTGACATTCTGGTAAGTTTTATAGGGTGTGTGTGAGTGATGAAAAAACAATCTGTAAAGGACATGTGTTGGATTGTTGGGATATAAATTATTCAGATGTCGTGTTTGGGCATGTGGGTGGGCCCCAGGGTGGGGACCATGTGTCTGCGGGGCAGCTGGGGTACCTGGTGGGCAAGGACCTGATGACCTTGTTAAGGTGGGGTGTCTATGTTGTCACCGGGACCTAGTTGTTAAAATATAACTATATGAAATATATGTCGTTACATGAATCCTGATAAGAGGATCATATCAATATTGAACATATATAGAGTGCACATGGTGACTGTAATGGGAGTACATGAAAGATGAAATTTTTAAATGAATTGAGTTGAGATAATCAGTTCATAAATAGATTTGTGTCAATCATTTTCAGGTATTGGTTTTCTTGTGTAACGTCCATGTGATGTTCATGAATGAGAATTGACATTTTATAGCGAACAGTTGTGGTAATTTCCCATATTTGAAGGGGTATTTTCTCAATGTGAATCCACATAGTAGTATATTTGTATTATAAAATGTATTTAATGTGATGACTAATAAATTTATTATTAGTCATATTTTCATGTATTGGTTTTCTTGTGTAACGTCGGGCTGGGACCCAACCTCCTTGTTAAGGCAGGGTGTCTGTGATGTCACTAGGACCCAGTTGTTACAATAGAACTATATGAAATATATGTTTTTACATGAATCCTGATAGGAGGATCAAATCAATATTGAACATATATAGAGCACACATGGTGATAGCAATGGGAGTACATGCAAGGTGAAATTTTTAAAGGAATTGATTTCAGACAGCTAGTTCATAAATAAATGTGTGTCATAAATTTTAAAGTATTCATTTTATTGTGTAACATCCATGAGATGTTCATGAATGATAATTGATGTTTTATAGAAAATGGTTGTGGTATTTTCCCATATTAGAAGAGGGAGTTTCTCAATGTGAATCCACATAGTAGTATATGTATGTTATAAAAAGTATTTAATGTGATGACTAATAAATTTATTTTTTGTCATGTTTTCATGTATTGGTTTTCTTATGGAACTTCCATGTGATGTTCATGAATGAGAATTGAAGTTTTATAGCGAATTGTTGTGGTATTTTCCCATCTTAGAAGAGGGAGTTTATCAATTTGAATCCACATAGTAGAATATGTCTATTATAAAAAGTATTTAATGTGATGACTAATAAATTTATTAATATTCATATTTTCATGTTACTTTTCAAATATATGGTATGATAATCACATAATTAGGTGGATAGAGAAATGCTCACATTAGATATCATCACTGGTGAAAGTAGTTTATGTTTGATAGTAGTTCATGAAGTAGGATGGTGTTCATAAACGATGTTTAGAGCACAAAGAATTACGGACATAATTTGCGAGATATATTTAGTTATGAAATGTTATTTTAATAGGAATCTATTTTATATGAATCGCTTATATTTTTTGAATTATTTATTTTATGAATGGACTGTAGTTCGGAGAGGAACAATATATTAAAATTAAAAACATATCATGAATGGGTTTTCATTGAAGGAAATGATAAAATAAATGTGGATTTTATCTCACATTTTAAAGAGTAACATTATTTAAAAACAAATTTAGCTTCATATAAATAAAATATGATTGATCTCTGATGAAAAATATTCTTATGTGGTGTAATCACATTAGTTGAGGGATAAGTGAGTTCTAAAGTTTGATTAGTTTTATATACATATATAGAATAAAATATATATATTTGTAGAAGTAGATTTCATTATTTATTGTAGTATATTGCAACATCACCTTTGTATGATAGTTTAATTTACCCATTATGGTCATCCATGTATAATTTATATGTCCCTTTAAATATTTAGATGTCTTTTATATTTTTCTATGAAAAAAGATTGTGTGGTGTAATTTTATTGATGACCAATGATAATATTGTGGAATTTTTATCATACATCATACAATAAATCACCCCATCCCATCAACATATTTAACTAGGTGGGGATAACATACCAAGGGTTGAGCATAGTCATTGAGGTAGTTATTTGTATATAAAGAGTGTTCGTGTAGAAGGATTTGTACAACTACATTCAGTTTCACTTACTACTATATTCTGGAAAGAATTAATTTTAGATAACATAAAATTATATTATACATAAGAATTCACCATATATTATTTTTTATCTTCTAATTACATTATTGCATATTTTGGTTTATTTCTTGGGAATCATATGGTAGATGATTCCAGTGCATCCTATATTGATGAATGAAATTTGAAGTCATTATAGTTTGGTTGACACGTGATAGGGTTTTAAATGTTATTTGGGAAATAATATTCATTTTTTTATTTATTACTTCGGAATATATGACCATATGATATCATTATTAACATGGAATTGTTATTCTCTCCATTTTTTATCATTATTTTCATATCTCGGAGAGTTTCTATCATTGATACGATAGTGCAGTGTGCCATGTACATTGGTGAATGCAATTATTAGATGTGGAATTGTGAGTTAGATCAATAGACATCATATATAGAGGAATAAACATTTCACTTTATAGAGGTTAATATAGTTTTGTTCCCATGAGTTGTTAAGGTGTTTTAGAATGGTTTCCCTATTAAGTTTGTGACACAAACACCTCCTTTTGATATTGTGTCTATAAAACAATAGAGGTGCACAACCTAAATTATTTTGATGGATCCTTAACTGATATTACATTATATATTAGAGGGTTTATGGATTTAGGATGCGTTTTTGTTCAAGGGGTGATTCATCCCTCCCAATTTGTAATCATGGTTTGATCTAGAATTATTGTCTAAAAAGGTATATTGTAGTATATGTTTTTATATAGTGTAATAGGGGTTGAACCAAGTGCTGATAAATAACAAGTACCCCATGTAATTGGTAGATTGTTTTGTTAATCATTTTAAGGGATCTAGTTCATTTGAATGATCCATATATGGTTTGGATTTTATAAAATATGATTTTAGGGAGAGTATAATTAAAAGACTATGTTAAGTTGTCATTATGGTCCCTTAATGTTTGTGGTTATGTTGTTTGGTGTGATAAAGGACCAATATACTTTTATGGGACTCATAGAATCCATATTTCATGAGTTATAGGACATGTTTATGTTATTATTGATGATTTGTTTTATGAAAAATGTTAATAGAGGATCATGTTGTGAATATGTGAATCGTTTTGAGACTTATTCAGTAGCCTAAATTCTATTGTAATTTATCTATTTTTATTTTTAAATGTGGTATGTGCATTTACATATGAATTTGGTTCCTAAACTAGAATCAGTAGATAAATATTTCAATATTAATGATATTTTTCTTGTCTATCCCTCATTGGTCAACTAGAGGGTCATAGTTTCAGTGGTCTAGTGGGTAGTTATCTTAGGATAATAATCATTTTTTCTCAAATTCCATACACTTTGACAACCCTTAATAATACTTTAAATGCCTTCTTTTGTATTGAATAATGTTAGGTATATTTCTATTACCAAATGTATAAAGTGGTCATTGATCATGTTATATAGTTTCGACATGAATGGGTCATGTTTAAGTATTTTAGTTATGCTTATTGTCTAATTATGTCATGAATATTGATATAGTGTAGGGATGTGTTATTGTTTGGTTATGAAAAGTTATAAAATTATGATAATAATGTTGAATCCCATGATATTGAGTTAGTAGATACTATGTTTTCCCATAACATTCCTTTATTGGAAACAAATTTTTTCATCATTATATATTTAAAAATAATGAGATATATCTTCTTGGTGTTGAATTTTAATATTTGGCATTAGAGGTTGATGGAGTTTATTAAGGAATATAACGTTAATATCCCCCACACACTAGGAAAATAGAATTTAGTTTTTTATATTTTGAGTAAAATTTCAGTTGGAGTTATTTTTCACGAGTCAGGAGATACATGGGGAGTGGCGGAGGAGATTATATTAAGTCATATTAGTAAAGTGACATAGTGGTAGAGGTGTTATGAGATTTAATTTTCCATGATCATATATTAATGGAATAGTCATAGGATAACAAACAAAGGGGTTTTTTCATTGAAATTGTTCTATATGTGGTGATACAATAGGTTGTCCTTATCAAGTTTTATATCCCACTTCATATAGAGAAATCCAATTCTGTGCAACATGAAGCATTCCATAAAGAGTTAATTTGCGTGTTTTAAGATGATGTGTTTGGTGGATGATTTTTTCCTTAATAACAATTCTTTTATATGTTTAATTAATATAATCATGTTCATATAGGATTATTATAGTCATTCAATATTCTTGAGTATATTTTAGATGATATACCTATGTATTTCATCACTTGATTGACTCTAAACCATAAATGATTACATTCTATTCAAGGTGCGATGGATCTATTGATGATATCATCCAATTTCCTAGGGATTATGTAGTTTTTTGTGGTGGATGAACTTTCCTGACTCCTCATACATGAACTATATGATCTAGTTATAATGGAAATATTATTTACATATCATCTTTGAAATCAGCTAAATTGACCCAAACATAAACATCCATTTTTTCTATATCAAAATCAAATATTTAGTCAATTACATACTCATGACCATTTAGGTTTACAATATTATATAATTAACAAATATATTTAATTAACAAAACACATATCTTCCCCATCTAATGGGTTTTTTTCAATTAACCCAAGGGCTCATAATTTATCACTAAATAATAAATATCTCCAACATAGTTAACAATGCATGAAAACTATATGGGATGTTAATATATATAATTATTCATCATTATAAATGAAAATAGACACATTAATAGAGTGGGAATAAATTCTCATTTTGGGGAGTATTTATCCGAATCTATTAAAAAAACAGGGCATTAATAATATCTTAAGAGTAAATTAGACTCATATAATTCCATATAAATGGTAATATGAGTTTGAAATAAAAACATATAAGAAATATGAAATAAATAATTTATATTTGATTATATGGTGATGAAATTCATAATTTTATACATCAAAATGTGATTGTGAATGCCTCTTTCTAAAAAATACAACTTATATTCAAGGACTCATCTAAGACACCATCCTAATGGACAAGGCCTTGTCAATGTCATCCCACATATCAACAATGTCTAATTAAAAACATAATTAATAAATGTTTATTCATGTTCAAAAAACCTAATCTAGTGTGTCTTGTGAGAAAAAAACATTTCATTTTGGAGCCCTATAATCTGACCCATCCCGATCACTAATTAACTATAATGAATTTCTAATTTTAAAAAATGAACATTCACTAGTATAAGTAACCAACCTGAAAAAATGATAAATAGACACCCTTATTAGAAAAAAACTACACAAATTTTTTTAAATATGATGTATTAAATAAATTGATAAGAATTATTATATGAATCCATAAAACAAAATCCATATATAGCAATTAGTTTATAGTTATGTAATTATATGTAGAGTGTAGGATAATATATATTAATGTTATTAGAAAAGCTTGAATCATAATTTTAAATAACTTTATTGAAACCAACATACTTAAAATGATTATAAAACATAATTTTGAAATATGGTAATGAAGAATATAATAATTACATGACATAATATATATTTTTGTTTCAAAAAGAAGGAAAATTTTTTTGGAAAGAAATAATATTGAAAAGGAAATGTAATATGCATTATAATGGTCGTATATTATTCTTTAATAGTGGTATCCTTATAAGATATAGGATAATATAAAAATAAATTTTTTTTATATAAACATATATATTCCTTACAAAAGAGTATAATTAATACAATATCCACATTGGTTAGAGTAAAAAAATTGTATGAACATAGACAATGTTGACTAATTTTAACCCACAGATAAGAGATAAATCAAGAAAAAATACAACCTTGGAAGAAATAAATTACAAAATCCATCATAAGACAGAACATGAAATAAACACTCAATACCCAAAATATATTGATAAAAATGAAATAGGATGTCCAAGATGTATAAAATTAACCATATAATATATATTATGTATATAATATAACATATGTATCAGTGAATGAAATTTTGTGATATTAATCCCATATAGTGACATATTGTACAATATATGAATTGATCAAGAAGAGGATTCCGATGAAATGATAAACCATATAATTATAATATTAAGTAAAATTTAATTCAATTATAAGGAATGTTTTCTCCAACTTTTAAGAATAATCTACATGGAGAATGATCCTAACTCAATAAGGGAACATTAATTTGGAAAACCCAAACATTATATCATTACATATATGGAAATAATTTATTCTTTTGTATAATAAATATATCCATTTTGGTACACCATGAGATTTTATGAAAATATTCTTTTAATTTCATTAATGTCTTGTGTTGTATGCTATACCAAGATTACCTTGCGCTATACGCAACACCGTATTAGCTTTCAGTATACGCAACACTATTCTTGGATCAGGTTACACATAATTTTGATAATAGTTATTCTACGCAACATTGAGTATATATATATATATATATTCGATGTATAAATGAAATATGTTTAGATTCTGTTATAAAAAACAACGAAGGATTCTTGCACAACACGCAACCCTGACTTGTCTTGCATTACACACAATCACGACCTTCCTCGATAGCCTGTGTTGTACGCAATACCGGGTTTTACTAAAAACGATATATTATTATAATATTATTATGAACTTGCCATTATGAATAGTATTAACGAAATTTTGAATTTTATAGCATTATTATTCATCTTACACATTTTCTAGAACATGGTATAAGAACAAAATAAAATTTTCAGTTGAAATAAGTATTTTTCAAAAATTGCAGTTTTGCCGCCTTTTGATGGTGATCCCACATTAAATCTAGTTTTTGACATGTTTATAAGTTCAATTTGAAAAAATAAAATTCTTCTTTGGAATCAAGAAATAAAAATTTACTTTGGATAAAATTTTCATATTATTCTGGTAACTTTCATATTTTGATGAATAGTAAAAACATGCTATATTTTAATTAAAAACAACTTTTTTCATCGCAATAATTTATATGGTTAAATTATAATATTGAATGGTTTTAAGTTATAAATATAATATATTTTTACCATTTAATATAATTTATGTCATTATCATTTATTTTACATTAAATTCGTAGGTTAAATCAATTCAATCTTTTCCAATGTTTTAAAGAAAAACCTGTTTTCTTTCGACAACGGGATTAATTTTAATTTAATTTCTGAAACTTTTGTGTATTGAATTTGGAAAAATGGATTCCATATTTAGAATCAGTGGGTCCAAATTATGTTAATAAGCTACTTTTTATTTTTTGGAATTATGAATAGTAACTACGGTAAATTTTATTTACCATAGTTAAAGGTAAATCGGATAATTAAGGGTAAATATAATATTATAAAATCACCCTAACACATGCCAAAATTATATTTGATGGCTAAAAGTAGACCCATATAACCTAAGGGTCGTATTAGATTCATTTTATGGGCTTTTGACCATGAAAATAATTTAATTATTATTAAAACCATAGAAAGTGACAACATGTCACTCTCTTAAATCTTATAAGTATAATAATTTTAATTTAGTGATAAACATCATAAAAATTCGAACATGAATAGTATACATAAAGCTAATAAAATTATCTTCATCATGATAATTTATGTATAATTTTTAGAGATTAAATAATTTTCATTAATGACGATACATTAATGATACAGAAATTATTTATTAATTGAAAAATAAGTAATATAGTTTTTATAGAAATAATAATACCCATTAAAAGGCCCAAAAACCGGACCAAAACTTTTTTTAGTGTATATATACACCTTAATCATCCAATTACCTAATATATAACCGTTTGGATCCTTATAAAAGTGATTATGACACTTATATTATTTTATTTTAAATGATGCCAAAGTTGTCACCTTTGTAATTTAATAAATATAACAATTTAAATATTGTGATTTTAAGTTGATAAATTCGAGTAAAAGTATTATTGTGAACTCTAATGGATATATATTTATCATAGGATTTTAGTTTTAATTTTTATCCAATAAATAAGTATATTCAATAATTATACAAAAATGTTATAGAAATTATTTTATTAAGAGATAAACCAAATAAATGGTTTTAAAAATAATAAAATAAATATTATATGAACTATTTAATGTGATCCACTAATTTTATAGATACATATGAACTTTTATGAATCTATTAAATATTTTATTTAGAACATATCTTCTGTATATATTTTATTTAAATTCAAATAAATGAATAGTGTCAAAATTGACACTATTGTTATTTTATAAAAATAACATATTGTAAAATTGTTTTAAAATCACAAAAATATTTAAAAATTATAAATTTAAATTTCTATGTTCTATAATGTTATAAAGTAACCAATTATGGAAAATTCACAACAAATAAGTAATTATTTGTTATAATTTAAAATTTAGATTTTTTTTACCACAAATAAACTTAAATAGATTAAATAAGGATAAATCAAAATGATAAGGTTTAAAATAAGATCCAAACATGTCTGAATTTGATTTGTTGATGATATTACAACCCTATCTCATTTAATATTCGAATATGAGTCATTTTTGGAGGTTTTTCAGTGGGTTTATATTTATTATAAATTAATATTGTTAAGAATTCCAAAGGTGCACCTCTCCTCCCTTATAAAAGGACACATCCTCCCTCTCTTCCTCACCCCACTTTGAGCCTTAAATCTCGTCCAACCCCTGCCCAATTATCTTTTCCACTTCCCTAGAAACATCCTATAGGTCCCGGTCTTCTTCAAAGACCAATTTTAGTTCCCTAAGAGGAGGTCTCAAAAAGGCGCTTCAAAGAAGAGGTAATATTCTTTACAAATTCTTTCAACTTTATATTTTCTTCCACTTTTTTTTAGTTGTTTCATTATGAGGTAATAACATCAGTATCAATAATATACTGATATATTATTATAAGTATGAAACAACCATATTTCACCATCTATCCATCCAACGGAAAACGAAATCACCGCGCGTGCGTACGTACGGAATACCGTCTCCACGCCGTGGTGTAATCTATTTTCCACCACCACCTTACTTGGATGGGTATAAGGGTGAAGGTAATCAATATATATGATTATTGTAAAGTGATATTTATTCTGTAATATTATACATACACTTTAATATAATTCCACGATCCTGGGAATGATATCATCGCTCGTGCGTACGTACGGACTACCGTCTCCACGACGCGATGAGATTCACTCTCCATGTTAACCATTCATGAATGATTATAAAGTATATATAATGAATAATAATGAAATATATGACATAATAATACTGGATATATGTATATATATGTATGTATGTATGTCATTTACTTAATTCCATTCAATTCAAAAGGTCAATGAAAACAGCGTTCATGCGTACGTACGGCCTACCATCTCCATGAACGGTGTATTTCATTCCTTTTATTGATCTATAATATATATGTATATGATGAATATATATAAAATATAAATCATGTTTTACATTCTGGAATTATGTAAATCAGGATATAAGTAATAATATCAAGAACGATAAGTCGAAACACATACGATAAATAAAATGATTTTACCCAAAACGCTGCTTTAACATGTAATTTACAAAAGAACGGGTAATATAAAGTCATAAGTGAAACATATATGATATCAGAACAATGAATATGATTTTTTAATAAGTCAATGACATTATTTAAATCATTATACATGAGTTTCGGATACGTACGAAGCATATCGGACCTAAGGTAAGGGATAATGTTGCAATCCCAATTGTTTTCTATCCGAGATTGCTTATACGTAAGTATTTACATGGGTTATATTTATCATCCATGTCCAAGTTTTATAAAAATGTTTTCATGTATGTTTAATGTCCTTTTTACCCATTTTTGACTTTTACTACATGGTATGTATGGAATCTTTCTTTTACGAGGTACTTTTTTACTTTTCCGGCAAAAGTACGAGATGAATGTTTTTTTAACTTATACGGCATGAATGGATTTTTACGGTTTTATAAAGCCATATTTTCATGAAGCTTCCTCCAAAATATTTCATGACTATTTTCAAAAAAATATCTTTCTTTTAAAATTGCATGACATTTTGTGAAAAGAAAATTATTTTGAAGAAGAAATGATATTTTCCTCAGCAATTCATTTCAAGTGTTTTATCAAAACCATTTTTCATATAAGATGAAATTATTTCATATTTGTATGTTTCAAGTATAATGTACCTATGATTTACATGGTTTCACTTTTCTTATGTTGATATATCCATTTGTTTTATATGGATTATGTGATGATGGGATGATGTTTATGAAACCTATTTTATTCTTTGGGTTATGATCAATGTTTCACGTTTATTCTGGGGCACAAGTAAGAATGATTTCATTATGAGATGGGTGGGACCTATATCTCCCTCCAATGCATTGGGTAAATATTTATATCTAATTAGATAGACATGGCTGGAATGGTAAGTTAAACCGGTTCAGTAATACAGGACTGGAACGAGGAGTGAACTCGATTCAGAAAGGGACTTTGTCCACTAAGATGGTCTTGGCAGCAATTCCTTGGCTACTATGGAAGTCATATCATGTGCTTAATGGTTTCCACAATTACATGTTTTATTCCCATGCTATTTTATCATGGTTTATGTTCCATTATGATCTATGCCTTATTTACTTCCATGTTTTATGTCGTTGCTCAATATTTTGATGTTTAAACATTATGTTCATGTTTTTAAGTTCAAATGTATATGGTATGTTTTATTTTATCCATGCTTATCCTTACTGAGCATTTTAGCTCACCATTTTTATGTTTTCTTTTCCCCAGGATATAAAGAAAGGTTTTAGGTATGAAAAAAAGGGAAGATCTTTATGGGAGATGTTGAATATCTTTCACCACGATTAGAAGATTACGTTCCAAGTTTCCAAAGACACTAAACTATTACGGTCCTTGTTTGTCTATTTTTGTTATGTATTAAGTATTCTACTAAAGTAATGTAATTTCCATGTACGTCAAGATTTGGGTCTCTACAGTTGGTATCAGAGGAAAAGTTTAGTCAACATTTGGAAACTAGGATGCGAAAACTTTAGTGAAATCCCTAGAGATATTTCTAAGGTATGTCTAGTGATGTACCTAAGGATTAGTATACGTATAGGTTATATTCCTAGAATTACGGTAAGGATCTTAGAATTAAACCTAAGATGTTGGATATTGAAGGTACTCCCCCTTTATTATGTTGTTTTCCCTATCATGATTTTTTCCTCTCACACTATTCTTTTTGGGTTTTAGAAAATGGCTGGAAATAAGAAGATTCATGATAATGAAGGATATGACGGAAAATGGAATGATATTCTTCATGAGAAACCAAATGAAACGGGATTTGGAAGTCCAAACATTGTTATTATGCCTAATCAGAATTCTCATAATATGATCAATAATCTCAACTTTGGTAAGTTTCCCGACTCAGATAATAAGAGAAAGATGGAGTTTCATGATGATCATAGAGGAAAGAAAGTTCTATTTCCCTCATGTAAATCATGTGGGAAGAGGCATCGGGGATATTGTTTTAATGGAATTGGAAGATGCTTTGGGTTTGGAAAAGAAGAGCACAAAGCCAGTAAGTGCAAAGGAAAAGGTTCAGTTTACACCATGGATGAGGATAATGGTATTGCTACGACATCAAAAATGGTTAAATGTTTTAAATGTGGAATGTACGGGCATTATGAAAACCAATGCCCTAAGGGAAAGTCTCATGAAGAGAATCAGTATGGACGTATGGTTAGTATTTATGTTGATGATGATGAAGAGACTACAAATGATATGTGAGATGAAAGAATTTTTGAAGCTCGATCAATTGTTTAAGAAGGTAGTGGAATGATTGTATGTTTATCAAGAGTTATGTTGTATAGTTAATGGTACTATGGAATAAATAATCATATAAGGATTGTTACACTATTTTTTTCCTAAAGTATTTGAAATTATATGTTGAATGGTACCGGTAACCATGGATGGTTATTCAGATATTTTTGGAAAGTAGATGATATGCGCATAATGAAGGGATAAGAAGATAATGAGATGTTTGAATGTATTCATGAGCCCATGACTAATATAAGGACTAAGTTATATTATGGTTTGATTATATTGATTTTTGGGATTTTGGTATGAGGAAAGAGTTACCTTTTGACATTATTCGTGTTTTTACTAAGGTTCTATGGTAATGTATCTTTCAAGAGAATATATGACTAAGGTATTCAAGTGTTTGGAATGCAACCAACAAGATATATCTTATGATATATATGAGATAAATTCTTGTTTTCACATTCTTGGTAGATAACATTTCTAGTAATTGTTTTCTTTATACTATGATCTTGGACTAAAGTATTTTAGATAAGCCTAAATATTGGAATGGATTATGTTGGACATAAGTTAGTATTGTTTAAGGATAGAACTTTTTCGATATTATTGATGGGATGTTATAGTAATGTAGTTTTAGAAAAAGGAAAACCTGCAGGATGGGTGACAGCCCATCGCGTCGGACAAGGCTGTGTGAATCGAACCCACAACCGAAGTGCGACTGGCCTTTATCGCTTACCACTGGCCTACAAGAAGTCCCTGGTTAGTAGAAACTAGTTTTATTTTATTAAGAGGTATGATATATGAAGTATAAGTTCATTTTTGGAACAATATACGATTAATCTAACCATATGATGGACTTATAACTTTTGCAAAACATTTGTTTGAAACAGATGGAATCACCCATCATTCGATCACATGATCTGTTAACACATCACGAATAACAAATTCAACTTCATTTCTTTAATGGATGAAGTGGAAATTGTTCAATTCACGAACAACAGTGAGATTGTGCCAAAATCATGTAAGTATTTCTTTTAATTCATCAACTTTAGTGAAATGATCTTGAAAACTAAAAATGTTTTCCTAGTGACCTTATATCCGATGAATCAGATGGTACCTTAGATCATCACAAATTTATGGCTTTGTGATTGTTGGATTTTTCATAGCCATGTTCTCTACCACTCTCCATCAGAACTTGATGGTTAGATATTTCTTCCATATCCATATTTTCACATATGTTCTCCTACGTGGAAACCCAGTGATGAGTTAATTTGGGTAACCATTACATTTCATACTTTAGTTTTTAAAAGCCATGTTTTAGTATTCCTTTTTACGATGTGGGTTTCTATTAAACAAACTTTCGAGTAGTAAACCATTTATAACCCCGACGAATTCCGAGGGTGAAATTCATTTTAAGGGGGGTAGAATGTAACACCCCGATATTTTATGAAAAATATTCCTTTAATTTCATTAATGTCTTGTGTTCTATGCTACACCAAGATTACCTTGCGATATACGCAACACCGTATTACCTTGCAGTATACGCAACACTATTCATGGATCGTGTTACACACAATTTTGATAATAGTTATTCTACACAAAATTGAGTATATATATATATATATATATATTCAATGTATAAATGAAATATGTTTGGATTCTGTTATATGAAGCAATGAAGGATTCTTACACAACGCGCTACCCTGACTTGGCTTGGATTACACGCAATCGAGACCTTCCTCGATAGCGTGTGTTTTACGCAATACCGGGTTTTACTAAACAACGATATATTATTATAATATTATTATGAACTAGCCGTTATGAATAGTATTAACTAAAATTTGAATTCTATAACATTTTTATTCATCTTACACATTTTCTAGAACATGTTATAATAACAAAATAAATTTTTCGGGTAAAATAAGTATTTTTCAAAAATTGCAGTTTTGGCGCCTTTTGATGGCGCACCCACTTTAAATATAGTTTTTGACATGTTTATAAGTTCAATTTGAAAAAATAAAATTCTTATTTGGAATCAAGAAATAAAAATTTACTTTGGATAAATTTATCATATTATTCGGGTAACTTTCATATTTTGATGAATAGTAAAAACATGCTATATTTTAATTAAAAACAACTTTTTTCATCGCAATAATTTATATGGTTAAATTTTAATATTTAATGGTTTTAAAGTATAAATATAATATATTTTTACCATTTAATATAATTTATGTCATTATCATTGATTTAACATTAAATTCGTAGGTTAAATCAATTCAATCTTTTGCAATGTTTTAAAGAAAAACCTGTTTTCTTTCGACAACGGGATTAATTTTAATTTAATTAATGAAACCTTTGTGTATTTAATTTGGAAAAATGGATTCCATATTTGGAATCAGTGGGTCAAAATTATGTTAATAAGCTACTTTTTATTTTTCGGAATTATGAATAGTAACTACGGTAAATTTTATTTACCATAGTTAAAGGTAAATCGGGTAATTAAGGGTAAATATAATATTTTAAAATTACCCGAACACATGCCAAAATTCTATTGTATGGCTAAAAGTAGACCCATATAACCTAAGGGTCAGATTAGATTCATTTTATAGACTTTTGACCATGAAATGTATTTAATTATTATTAAAACCAAAGAAAGTGACAACATGTCACTCTCTCAAATCTTACAAGTATAATAATTTTAATTTAGTGATAAACATCATAAAACTAAAAAAATGAATATTCTACAGAAATATAATAAAATTATATACATCATGAAAATTTATTTAGAATTTTTAAATATTAAATAATTGTCATTAATGATGATACATTAATGATACAGAAATTATTTATTAAGTGAAAAATTAGTAATATAGTTTTTATTGAAATAATAATACCCATTAAAAATCACACAAACCTGAAAAAAACTTATTTTTAGTGTATATATACACCTTAATAATCCAATGACCTAATATATAACCGTTTGGAGCCTTATAAAAGTGATTATGACAGTTATATTATTTTATTTTAAATGATGCCAAAGTTGTCACCTTCATAATTTAATAAATATAAAAATTTAAATATTGTGATTTTAAGATGATAAATTCGAGTAAAAGTATTATTGTGAAATATAATGGATATAGATTTATCATAGGATTTTAGTTTTAATTTTTATCCAACAAATAATTATATTCAATAATTATACAAAAATGTTTTAGTAATTATTTTATTAAGATATAAACCAAATAAATGTTTTTAAAAATAATAAAATAAATATTATATGAACTATTTAATGTGATAAACTAATTTTATAGATACATATGACCGTTTATAAATCTATTAAAGCTTTTATTTCGAATATATATTCTCTATATATTTTATTTAAATTCCAATAAATGAATAGTGTAAAAATTGACACTATTGTTATTTTATAAAAATAACATATTATAAAATTGTTTTAAAATCACAAAAATATTTAAAAATTATAAATTTAAATTTATATGGTCTATAATATTATAAAGTAACCAATTATTGAAAATTAACAACAAATAAGTAATTATTTGTTATAATATAAAATTTAGAATTTTATTATTACAAATAAACTTAAATAGATTAAATAAGGATAAATCAAAATGATAATGTTTAAAATAAGATCCAAACATATCTAAATTTAATTAGTTGATGAGATTACAACCCTATCTCATCAAAACATTTAATATGAGTCATTTTTTGAGGTTTTTAAGTGGGGTTAGATTTATTATAAATTAATATTTTTCAGAATTCCAAAGGTGCCCCTCTCCTCCCTTATAAAAGGACACCTCCTCCCTCTCTTCCTCAGACCACTTTGAGCCTTCAAGATCGACCAACCCCTTCCCAATTCTCTTCTACACTTCCCTATAAACATCCTAGATGTCCTGGTATTCTTCAAAGACCAATTTTAGTGCCCTAAGAGGAGGTCTCAAAAAGGCTCTTCAAAGAAGAGGTAATATTCGTTACCGATTCTTTCAACTTTATTTCTTCTTCCAATTTTTTTAGTTGTTTCATTATGAGGTAATGACATCAGTATCAATAATATACTGATATGTTATTATAAGTATGAAACAACCATATTTCACCGTCTATCCATCCAACGGAAAATGAAATCAACGCGCGTGCGTACGTACGGAATACCGTCTCCACGTCGTGGTGTAATCTATTTTCCACCACCACCTTACTTGGATGGGTATAAGGGTGAAAGTAATGAATATATATGATTATTGTAAAGTGATATTTATTATGTAATATTATACATATACTTTAATATAATTCCACGATCTTGGGAATGATATCATCGCTCGTGCGTACGTACGGACTACCGTCTCCACGACGCGACGAGATTCACTCTCCATGTTAACCATAATGAATGATTTTAAAGTATATATAATGAATAATAATGAAATATATGACATAATAATACTGGATTTATGTATATATATAAATATATGTATTTCATTTACTTAATTCCATTCAATTCAAAAGGGAAACGGAAACAGCGTTCATGCGTACGTACAGCCTACCGTCTCCATGAACGGTGTATTTAATTCCTTTTATTGATCTATAATATATATGTATATGATGAATATATATTATATATAAATCATGTTTTACATTCTGGAATTATGTACATCAGGATATAAGTAATAATATCAAGAACGACAAGTCGAAACACATACGATAAATAAAATGATTTTCCCCAAAATGCTACTTTAACATGGAATTTACAAAAGAACGGGTAATATGAAGTCATAATTGAAACATAAATGATATCATAATAATGAATATGATTCTGTAATAAGTGAATGATATTATTTAAATCATTATACAGGAGGTTCGGATACATACAAAGCATATCGGACCTAAGGTAAGGGATAATGGTGCAATCTCAATTATTTTCTATCCGAGATTGCTTATACGTAAGTATTTAATGGGGTTATATTTATCATCCATGTACAAGTTTTATAAAAACAATTCATGTATGTTTAAAGTCCTTTTTACCCATTTTTTACTTTTACTACATGGTATGTATGGAATCTTTCTTTTACGAGGTACATTTTGACTTTTCCAGCAAAAGTACGAGATAAATGTTTTTTTAACTTATATGGCATGAAAGGATTTTTACAGTTTTATAAAGCCTTATTTTTATGAAGCTTCCTCCAAAATATTTGATGACTATTTTCAACAAAATATCTTTCTTATAAAATTTCATGACATTTTGTGAAAAGAAAATGATTTTGAAGAAGAAAGGATATTTTCCTCAAGAATTCATTTCAAGTGTTTTATCAAAACCATTTTTCATATAAGATGAAATTATTTCATATGTGTATGTTTCAAGTATAATGTCTCTATGATTAACATGGTTTCACTTTTCTTATGTTGATATATCCATTTATTTTATATGGATTATGTGATGATGTTTATGAAACCCATTTTATTCTTTGGGTTATGATGAATGTTTCAAGTTTATTTTGGGGCACAAGTAAGAATGATTTAATTATGAGATGGGCGGGACCTATATCTCCCTCCAATGCATTGGGTAAAGATTTATATCTTATAAGATAGACATGGCAGGAACGGAAAGTTAAACCAGTTTAGTAATAGAGGACTGGAATGAGGAGTGAACTCGATTTAGAATGGGACTTTGTCCACTAAGATGGTCTTGGCAGCAATGCCATGGCTACTATGGAAATCATATCATTTGCTTAATGTTTTCCACAATTACATGTTTTATTCCCATGCTATTTTATCATGTTTTATATTCTATTATGATCTATGCCTTATTTACTTCCATGTTTTATGTCGTTGCTCAATATTTTGATGTTTAAACATTATGTTCATGTTTTTATGTTCAAATGTATATGGTATGTTTTATTTTATCCATGCTTAACCTTACTGAGCATTTTATCTCACCCTTTTTATGTTTTCTTTTCCCCAGGATATAAAGAAAGGTTTTAGGTATGAAAAAAAGGGAAGATCTCTATGGGAGATGTTGAAGATCTTTCACCACGATTAGAAGATTACGTTCCATGTTTCCAAAGACACTAAACTATTACGGTCCTTGTGTGTCTGTTTTTGTTATGTATTAAGTATTCTGCTAAAGTAATGTAATGTCCATGTACGTCAAGCTTTGGGTCTCTACACATTTTATTAGATAATTTTTTAATCATACTCATCTCAGTTTATATTTTTACTTTCTAATTAATATTATTTATTATACATTCACTATCGTTTAATTTTTTATTTACATTTTTTGAGGTTATTTCAATGATTGATTGTCTAATTATTATAATGGTGTTATTAATACTTAGTTATTTGTAATAATATAATCATTACAAGATTATTAATCATAGAGGAATTTAATTCTAAAAATTATTAGTAATTTTACCTTTTAATTTCATTACATTTTTAATTATGATTCATGAATATGAAATTAATAACAAGCCTTTCTCAATGAATTTTAATGAATAAATAGATTAATCAAAATTAATGATTAAATTATTATTATTACCATTACATAGTAAAATTATTTACATATTAATATAATATTATACTAGTAATTATATTTCTCTATCAATACACGATAAAAATATTATAGTATTATTCATATATGTGGATAACATAACAGGGTATGAAGATCATCTAATCAATAAATGAGTATGATCATAAAGTGATAATAATACTATAATTATAAAAGAAATGTAATATTATTTTCCAATTTTATTACTTATATGTAAAAAAGGAAAAAAAATTGTTGTAGTAGATAAGAATAAAAGATATGAGATTAAATGACTAATGTGGTTCTCCTCTTGGTATCCTCATTTTTTGCGTTAAATTTCCACGGACTATTTTTGGGTAATATTAATTACAAAATGAAAATTTATGATTCTAAAATATTAAGTGTTTAGTGAATAAAATAATTCTCATTAATTATAATATTATAACCATAAAATAAATAAATGTATTCAAAAAATATATACATCATTCATGGAGATTATACTGCACATGTAACATGAGAAATTATTTTCTTTTTCTAATCTATGAATGGAAGGGAGAAAATTGTTCTTCCATTGAAATTAATAAAAATTAAGTATACTAAAGATACTATTTATAATAAATTATTATGATTGTAATTAATTTAATAAATAAATATAGAAAACAAAAGTATAGAGAGTTGATAACACTCATTTTGAAGACTTGATTCTTATCTTGAATCATTTTTTTTGAAAATTGAGGAATAAGAGAACATTATTGAAACCGTGGACTAAAATACCTGTAACAATACAAAAAATTATTTTTATTGATGGATTGTTAGTGGTAATATACTATAAAACTTCTAAAAAACTATATGATTTGGTTGAAGTTTTCTGTAAACCGCCACTAAATATTATGTTTTTCTTAAAAATGTCACTTATCCTCATTCCCCATTATTCTCCCCGGACTCCCCCATGCCCCCTCCCCCTAACCCTGAGCCCCAAATTCAAAATGATGTGGTTCCCCCCTTGTCAGTGCTCATGTATCTCTTATGACCACCCCAAGTGGAAGAGCGCCCAGAGCCCTCACCGGTGTAGTGGTCATAACCTATATAAATGTTCGTCCCCTCCCATTCCCTTCCCCCGAGCCACCACCCCATCCATTTTATTCTTTCTTTCCCTCTAGGAGTTATAATTATAGTTAAACCCTTTTATATGAGGTATTATATTTCTACTGATTCATCCTTGTTCTCATCTGTCCATCTTGTCAAATTAAATTTTGAACACATTTTTTTTTGGATTTGGATTTACCAATTTAATGAGAGAGTTGTGATAATTCATATTGTTTTTGAGTGTATTGTATAGAATCTGTTTTGAAAGGTGGTATTAATGAAGTCACTCATTATTTTTCATGAAGTCAGTCTTTAATAGACTTTATTTTTTAAAATTTTATGGAATTATATTAAAATGGCTATCAATATGGTTTATGTAAATATGTTTTTATACCATAGTAATAAGACCCTATTTTATTGGGTTTCTATTGTCTTTCATGGATTTAATATTATAGAGCATATTATAAATTTATGTGTCGATTTTACAATTTTATTTTTTATTAATAACTGGAATGATTATCTTATATTTATATATGGATGATATTTTTATACATGGGTTAATTGGTGGTTGGAAAAGGCATGGGATTAATTATAAATATTGTGATCGAAGTAGGTGACCATTGTATGATTGATTAAATTTAACATTTTGGAAATGTTATGATTTTGTTTTATTATTTTCCTTATTATTGTAAATAACATTATTCTTTAATCATCACATTCCATGTGGTTGATAAAATTCCTAGTCTCTTTTCTAATGGTTATTTCTTATTAAAATGGATTTTCAAAAATAATTTTTTCTTTAAATTGTGTGTTTTGTTTTAGATCCATGTTTTAGTAATTTATGTTTTTTGGAATTTAAATTTTTTTAAATGGTTTGTAGACCATAAGTCTTATGGTGGCGTGAAATGATTTAAAAAATTGTTAACGTTTGGTCTTGAAAAAGGGTGATTGATAGTAGTAGACTTCATTTAAATTGGGTTCTACATCATTCAAAAAAGAATTTGTGGAAAAATATAGATTGATAAGTCTATTTTCAATGTTTAGTTTGATAAACGATTTTCAAAGAATATTTGAAATGTATTTTTCAAATGGTGTAATTGTTTTTTCTTCTCGTGCCTTTATGATTTCCTGAGTCGTACATTAAGAATTGTTTTTGTTAAATGTGTAAAACTTTGTTAGGAATCTTTTTGACTATTGTAATTTCAAATAATACTTTTAATGCCATGAAGGGATTTTTTTTATTTATGCATCACTGTTGGTTTCATAATGATTGTATAATTTTTCTCTTAATTCTATTTTACATGATACTGTCCATAATTGATTTCCTTTTTTAACATTTATTTTTTAGTACATATATGACTCTAATTTTAACAAACTGGGTTGTTTTTTAAAACTTAAATTTATCTCTTTTCCTAATTTGAAATAATAATGTGTTTTAATTATTCTTTTTAAATTTTATGCTTGTTATGATATATATTAATAAACGTTAGACCACATTATCGATGAACACACCTCAGAATGTAAAAATTTTGGAGGGGTTTTTAGTTTTTTCAATTTCCAATCGATATGTTGAATGGATAATAATTTTTACATGCCATAAATTTAAATTTAGAATATGGTTGAAGATAAATAAGGTTTGTTAACACTTTATATTGAATAAATTACCTACTTAATATTTTTTTTATTTGGAGCGAACAATCCAATGATACATAATGTTTTAAAACTAATGCCAATCAATATAATGATCTACCAACATCATTGTCAATAGAAAATGAATGGAAACCTCTAATAAACTGTACATTTAGAATTGGAAAATAACAATACCTACATCAAAACATATCAGAACTTCCAGTTGAGGGTTATACAAATAGAAACTTCACAATTGATGTATTTAGAACATAAGAAAAAAAATAAATATTGTAACATATTATTATATACATATCATGATAATTTTGTGAATATTGTATGATATTACTTTACTAATCAAGTTCATTCTTATCATGGTATAGTTGAAGATTGAAATCAAGAGTTGTATAGTGGTTGTTTGAAATATTCAAAACATTATTTTTTGCTGAAGTTACACCACATAAAAAGTCTTTGTGGAATTACAAATATGGTTGATTTTAACGTTATTAGAATTGTTTTGTGATTCATTTTCTGAAGCTATGATCGTTGAGTGTTATTATGATATTGAACAAGTTGTTAATAAGATTAGTTTGAATGATACATGAATACATGCTTGTACCAATAATTATATACTTTATTAGGGATAGGATTTAAGGAGTTGTGATTAGAAAAATATTTTTATTCTAGATGGTAGTCAAAGGGTGACAATTTAGGTCAGAACCAATATAATACTGTGAAGAAGAAGAAAAAAAACATGCTTGTAATGGATTTGCATTAATTTCTTTTAAATCATTGATTTCAATTATTATTCATGACAACAAAAACAACAAAGAATGTGAAGTAAAATTAATTAGATACTAACAATGATGGGTAAATGTGACATCTAAGAGACTAAAGGTCATGGAATATATTTGATTCATTACTTTCATATTACTCATCTGATCTAAAGAATGTGTTATTGGGATTGCCTGCAAATAGATTCAACCCATTCGGGACCTTGAGCACTTGTTATAGAAATTGGCTAGTTGATTTTATCCATTGCAATCCACCTAATTTTTTGTGTATGAATCAAATTAATTTTAACCTTTTTATGATTATTACTAGATTTTTTTTGGATATGATATTGAAGTATACTTGAAACCACTATTTGAATAATTAGAGGTGTTATGGAGAATGAATGTTGACACATATGATGCATCTTCTTGAAAAATGTTAAAAATGAAATCTCCTCTGATGTGGAAATTTAATAACATCCCAATACATGAGAATTAAATTTTAGAAAATACTTACATGGGTTTGGCTTATCCTGTATTTAACATTGATGTTAATATTGAATGACCACCTCATTAAAAAATGGTTCTTATTGTGTAATCAATTATTTATCAATTCATCTCATAGATTTCTGTTGAAGTCATAAAAATCAGAGATTTTATTGACTCTAGAACTCCTCCAAAGATGTTGACCGATTATGAAATATTGAAAGAAATTGGACATTTAGAAACATAATTTGTTAAGTTTCATCAATATATTGATAGTGGGAAATGAGTTTGAATTGTATCACTAAGTGAAATCAGAATGAAATAATGGATGAAAAATGCTTATTCATTAAATATCCATATTTGGAATTTAATTTTTTGTAGAATAATATTTATGGTATTGATATTGGGATGTTTTTTGTCACAATTTGGCATTCACATTGATAAATAAGCATGGAAAATTGAAGGAACGTCTCATTTCTCCTAAGGACTTACTAATATCAATCATAAAGACTAATCTTCATCTAGATGAGAATAAAAAGGATGATCTAGCAATTTTCTCAATGAAAAATAGGGATAATGGTACATTCCAAAGAAATTTAAAAAATGTGAAGGTATATGATGGGTATTCTAGAAAAATCTCAAGGTATGTTGAATTAAATCATCGTAGGTTAAATGAATTATAAATTCATGAATCACATATTTTGTTAGAGTATTTACCAGCATTTTCACTACAAAAACTATTAAATAAAAATTTTACTGGTGTTTTACTCCAATTTTTCACAATATTCATACATATATGTTTGAAAAATCTATAACAAATTTAGATTTAAAACATTATGGAGAGATTTTTATTGACACTTTGTACAATTGATATGATCTTTCCACCATCTTTTTTTACATTATTAAAGAAATTAAATCTAAATTTCATTCAAGAAGCTAAATTAGGAGGCCTGATACATTATCAATGGATTTATCTAATTGAGAATTAAATTATTTATATTTATTTAATATTATATAAGAAATTAATGGAACATCATTATATAAAAAATTATTTTTTAAATATATTATGTCATAAATATCATTGGCATATTAATTCATACGTGAAAAATAAATCACAAACTAGAGGCTTTATTTATGATGGCTATTTAGAAGATGACTAGCTTACCATTTTCTATAGATACTTTGATGATATTGAGATATGATTAAATCAATTTGGTTTTTTTGGTGACACAAGAACTCAATCTCAACTACATAGGAAATAAAAAATCATTCCAGAAATTGGAATATCAGTTGGGATGAGCTCAAATACTACACTAAAAAAATATAATTTTTAGAGGAACACAGATAAGTACTGCTTAATATTCATATTACATATCCATGTATTGAAGAGATCATGACACAAAAAAAGATAAAAATGAGATTCCAAATATGATATGAGTATGATATAACAAAAACTGTAAATAAAGATCATGTTGAATAGTTTACACAACGTGTGAGTTCATAAATATTTCTGTCAAAATAGATATTAGGAATACACCTATAAATTTTAAATCTAATATAATATATTAAATTTTTTAAATAATGACTATTAATTCTCAAAATTATTTGTCTGGATATTTGAGGTTTCTTTCTCAAGGTTCTCTAAAACAAGCTATAATGTTTGACACTTAAAATGTGAATGGGTATAAATTTCCTACAAACGGTCAGGAATAGGGTTCAAAAAACACAGAATAGTGGTATATTTATGTTTACTAATCTGTCATACTATAGAAAGTTGAATTATAATATCCAATTAAACTACAATATGAAATTTTTAGTTGTCTTATTCAAATTCATGTTAGAAGATATTATTAGGGGTGTTAAAATATATTCCATGCAATTTAATTATTTACAATTATCTATCTTGATGGATATCAATGTCTGTGACTTATATGGTCATTATTTCTTATCATAGAAAAAGGAAATGGTATATTATGAAGAAGATTTATGGGATGATAGGTAAAGTATAGTTTTAAACATTAAATAAAGAGACATGTATGATATGGTTGATGAAGTGGATGATTTGAAAACTAACATTGAATCCCATCAACTGAAAGAATCATACTCACATTCCTATCTTTATATTGAAAATATATTTCTTTCAATAGAGGCTAAATAGATTAACTAACGATGGAGAAGGAAAATTACACAATTGAATGAAAAAAATTATTTTATGTGAAGTCATACAATCATTTACCAAACAATTATTTTATATGTGTAGTCATTAATTATCATATTTATGTATATTTTGTTTCTCACTATTGTGCATTTTTTATCATTTCAATTTTTTCCTACATAATTTTTTTTGAAATATATGTTATAATGTTATTTTTATTTGATTAAATTATTATTCTGTCAAGATAAAATTTTTACTGATCCTAGTCGACTCTCTATCAAATCTTCCACGACCACACTCATAGATGATGTTCCATCGTTTACCATCCCTAATTCATCTATTACACCCTCTGCCGTCCACCCTAAACCATATCCCAGGTCCTCAATTCCATCAGATTATGATGCACCCTTCTTCAGTATCTAATGAGCAGCTGAGGCAGTTCCCCCCCATTCATTAGGATTATTAGAGAGGGAGTAGGCCGTCACTCTTATTTCTTTATAGGATTTTTTGATGGTGACTATTAGAGGGAAAAATTTAAATGTGAATAAAGTTATTGCACTTTTGATATAATATTAACTATTTTTTAATGGACAATGGAAACGATGCTACTACTTAGAGAAATATGAAAAGTTCAAATGTCTGGGCTCTGAATAGAATGAATATAGTGGTCCCATTAGATTGTTATGGGGTCCCCACAGATGATTTCACATGATTAATTAGCTTTAGGTTGTTTATTTTCATAATATTCTCAATTTAAGAACATAGGGATCATATAAATATGAAATATTCATGTTTTGTCTATTTTAATAAAGTGTTTGTTGTATTATATAATAAGAGGAATGGATTTCTCCCCAGTGATATTACATATATGGTATTTAGTGAGAAGTGAAGTCACAAAACTTCAAAATCATTTAGTATAAAATGAAATTTGGTTTTAAGTTAAAATTTAAATGTACAAAATATTTATTTTTTAATATAATTTTCATGAAGGATGATAAAACATGATGTTGAGATAGAGAGGGATACGGTGTCAAGAAATGTTCATGTACTAGTGATGAGTGTTCTCTTTGGATTCAAGGATGATGTGGAAGTAAACTTATGTCACTTAATGTATAATGATTTCAATGGTTATGGTGAAAACCTTATTGAGCCCCTTGATTATTATTTTTTCTTAATCATGTGAGTTGTTATATTATTAGAAAATGGATTAATTCTTGTTTAAATTAAAAGGATATTTGTTAATGGGTGTTATGGGTGGATGAATAAATTTTGTTATGATTTATTGGTTACCATTTTTCATTAGTTGTTATAAGGGTTTAGATTTTGTAGCTATATTTTTTTTAAAAGATATTTAGTGGAGGTTTAAACAACCACTAAATATGTACACATTTTTTTAAAGTGGTTTAGACCACCCCTATACAATGTCAAGTTTTTTTAGTGGTAGTTTGTTATTTTTAGGGGCGGTTTCCCCTACTAAAGAAACAACCAGAGGATATAGTGAAAATTTAAACCGTCATAATATTCTTTACCATTTATTAGAGCTAAAACCAATGTGAAAACAAAAAAAATAACCTCCGAACATATGTTAATTAAGGGTTTCTAGAAACCCCCTCTAAATTAAAGATAATGATGCCAGTTGGGTTCTTACACCAACATTAGTGGTGATTTTTGGAATCCATCATAAAAACATTTGGCAGCAGTTTGAACTACTACCATATCAGTTAAGAACCACTGCTAACAGGTTAATTAGTGGTAGTACAATTGGATTATAGTATATATAAAACTTTTGAGTGTATAATATGATTTTTATTGATAATATTATCGTGAAGTGGGTTTGGTGAATGAATTTTATAGTTGACAAGAGAGAGTTTTTCTTGAAAAAATAAGATAAATGTACGGAAAATATGGATTCATGTGGGAGTTTAGTATGTTAGGTGAGGAATTGTCGGTGACACATTTCATACATAATTTTACACTGATCATGGGTAATATATAATTCTTCTGTTTGATAATACTTTATAAAAAGTCTAACTACTTTTAGTTACCACTTCATACCACTATTAATCTTGACGAAATATTTACCAATGTGATTTTTATTCTACAAAAAATACAGGATTATAAATCATACAAAATTTAAATATTATAATTTTTTTTGGAATAAATGTGATCTAATTAAATTTCAAATTAAGAACAATTAAATTTAAAATTAAAACATATGATATTAATAAAAAAAATTCTACAAAAAATTCTACAAATACATTAAGTGCATTTGTTCATTTTTCATATCAAGTAAAAAATAAATGAGTGTTCATATATATTTTTTAATTTAGTAAACATAATATTAGATTAATAATTTATAACATATCAATTTAATTTAGTATTAAATTCTTTCACAATGTTTGTAAAAGTAAATATATGAAAAATAACTATTTAAATACTAAAAATAATATTTATTATTCTATTTTTTCAGAAAGTGAAATAGAATTATTACCATATTTTAATATTATGAATTGAGATGCGAAAAAATATTTTTGAACTCAATTTTTAGGATTTGATCAACTATAATATTAATATAAACAATCATAAAGGATAAAATGATCTATAAGAAAAATATATCATTTAAAAAAATGAATTTATATATATTAATTTTCTAGTTATAATTATCGGATGAATATTAATTTTTCTTTTCGTTTATACTATCTATATAACATTATTTGTTCAATTCATTGAATATTATAAAATTATAAAATTATTCATTCAAATATATAAAAATACTAATAATATATATTACAATAATACATAATTTTATAATAAAAAATGTAATATTATATTTTGATTCATTCATTAATTATATTATTTAAAATTATTTAAAAAATAATACTAATCTTTATTACTCATATAATATACATCTATATCAAAAAACATATTTCAAACGACTATATTTCCCTTTATAATGACCATGTGTCTCTAATTACAATCTATATGTTCATTTCATTCTAACAACTTAAATCACACAACTCAATCCATTAATATTCATGATGATTTCTGATTTCATGATCTTATTTATTATTTATGATTATTTATAATAATTATGATCTTAAATGGTTATGATTATCCCTGAGATCTCTGAGTTTTTATTAAATAATTCCATCTTATATTTTGTGACATTTTAATTTGATCAATATGAATTGTTGTAATAATATTTCTGGTATAACCATCCATGTAATGTAATTATAATTTTGTTATACTCTTATTGTAATGTTCCATTATGAGTAAATAACGTGTTATTATTTTTATTCATATATTTTATGAATGATTTTTTATTGATATTATATTACTATCTATCTAACATTTATAATATAACATGAATTTTTTAGTTTCGAGTAAGGTGGTAATGGATATATTTATTTAAGAATGTATTTATATGATAAAATTTATTATAATCTATTGGTACTAAATAATGGAACAAAATATAAATTTCTTCAATGAATATTTTTGTTTATCTCACAGATTCAAAGAAATTAAATTTTTCATAATATAGTAATAACATGAGATGAAAAAAAGACTTTGAATACATCATATTTTTTTATAATGATATTTTGAGTCCTCTATAGCATTTCCTTTGGTAGGGTAAAAATAGGTGTTTATTTAGGATAATGTTTCATGAACTATTGAATATCTTATTAAAAATGATCCATACATTACTAGGATTATTACACCTATCTGTTTCTTGAGAATATTTTTAAACCACTCTTTTGTATCAAGACGTGGATTGATATTATAGGAATACAAATACTATATACTATATCAAAATTTTATGTTATTTTACTATATTTATATTTAACTATATGGTTTCTAAAAATTTAGTCTAATTATTTGTTCTTGTAATGAATAAATAATGATACTTTTTTACTATATTCAAATCCCAATTTACAAGGAAACATGATCTCCTAATATTATTCTAATCCATTATCCTAAAAAATTTATAATGATATACTAATAAATACATACCATTTTCATGTGTACTACAATGTGATGTTAATTTTTTCATATAAAAACTTGAATTACCATGATGAAAAATTACATATATACCCTAATGGTTAGTTATAACACAATCGTGTACTATTCATATCATATAATCTATTGTAAAACATGACATGATAAAAAAATGATATCTAAAACCCTTAGTAATCGATATCATGATAATATATATATTGTTTACATAATGTATTTGAAATAAAATTAATCAACCCAAATGTAGACTTCCATAAATAAAACATCACATAGAAATATTTTGTCACTTAAGTATCGAGTACCTTTTATGATTAATGTTTTAAAGAATTAGGAAAATAAATTAACTATAAAAACACATTTATTTCCACTAAATTGAGTATTTTATCATTAAAACATGGATGACTAATTTATCACTAAGTTATTTAATTTTACCAAAAAAAAATTTTGACATGACAAATTTATATAGAAATTTCATACATAAAACTCATGTTCATAAAAATGTAGAAATATAGAAAAATAAAAGTTTGACCTCAAATACTCATTATGGGTTATCATATTTCAAAATATATCAATTAAAAATCATGTAATACATAAATTGGTAGGAATAAATTAAAGAAAATAATTCTATATAAGTGATAAAATGATCATAAATAATATATTGATGAAATAAAAAAAATAATGAATCAATAATGGATTACATGGTGATGGAATATATAATGATGGATATCATAATCTTACAATAATTTTATACTACAATGATATCATACATAAAATTTATTACTCATTAATGAAATCCTATATATTTTATTATCCCTATCAAAGGAATTATGAATAAATTGGTAGATATACATCAAAATAATAAAACTAGTTAATATAATGAAACCAATAAATTAATGAAGGTAATATATAATTATTTTTCTTTTAGAATTCCTAAAATATTTACAATTGATTCATCATGTAGTAAAGTGATTAAATACTACAATACAAAACCAACATTCCTTAATAGTTAATATGCCTCAATGTTTTGAGTAAAAATTAAAATCATTTTTCATTATCACCCTAGTCAATAAATCGAATAGATTTTATTGTAAAAATAAATTTATCCAACAAAATTTATATTAATTGGTATTATGTTATGTGAATTTTTTTAGTGTATGATAAACGATATGAAAATAAATTGAGAATACATTATAATATTTTTAAATTGCCTTTTTTGATACCAACATCATAAAAAGGATAATAAAAAATACATATGTAAAGGGGTAAAGAGGAATATGAGGGTCACATGAGGTAAACTAGAGTTTGGATTCCAAATTAAATAAGGATAGAATTTTTTGAATGATATGATATAAAAATTGAAGTGAATGCGACTTCAAAATGGATGATACTTATTCATTACATCGTCATACTTTTAAAATGAATCAAATCCATCATAGAATAAGATATGATGTGATGATGTTAATTCTATAAAAAATAATTAATATGTAAAATATAATATCATCATAGGTTAGAATATAATATTTTTATAAGAAAATTTTGAAAGAGTAATTATTATGACCTGAGGTAAATAGAAAAGTCAAAAACCCTTTACATGCTCTGAATCATTCAAATTAAAATCCCTAAAAATGGGAAATTGAAATAAAAAACCTAATACCCTGAAAAAATAGATAATAAAGATAAATAATTTCAAATAGTTATCCATACACCATATGTAATAAAATCATTCCATACAACAACAAATGTCTCAAAGAAGACAATTTGAAACAAGCAACCAGTATAATGTATTTGTTTATGATGTTCAATCAACCAGAAAGGGAGTTATGAAAAAGAACAAATAAACCATAGAAACATAATGTTAGTTGAAAAATAATTAAATTATATTGTATAATTTTACCAAAATATATGAATAATTTTTTTGATGAACAATCACAACTTCATTATTTTAATATGATTTAGAAAAAAACCTTACCTTAAATTTCAACACCCATAAATTCTATTTAGCCTTTTATATAAAAAATTAACAATCTATATATTATAGTTTTAAAATTTAATCATTAAATTTTGTTTTATATTATTTAATTATAATCATTCATTATTAATATATAATCATGTTTTTATTTACATTCATCATCGTCTGATAGTATCCTTCATTGTTCCATAAATGTTTCATAAGAGAGGTATTGATAATAAATTTTTTAATTAATATTATCAAATTAACGTTTTGTTCATTTTAAATTAATATATGTTTTATAATGATTTATAAATTTATAAAATCATTCAAAGAGGGTTTATTTATGATTCAAGAAGATAAAAATAGTGATGAGCTTGTTTTTATTATTATTAATGAATAAAATGTGGTAACTTAATTAATGAGTTAAATATTAACATAGAGAATACAAAAAAATTCTTCAATATTAATTTCATATCATTCTATTTATTATGTTTCTATAATAATTCATTATATTAATTTTTTCATTATACATTTTGGTTGTCAAAATGGAACAAACAAGAACTTTTTATAAATGATAAATATGTATGATTAAGTAGTTATTATAATATCCAAATTCTAGAATTAAAATGAAATCCTTAATATATTAATGGATATAATAGTCATAATTGGGACTATTTTTACAATGAATATACGATAATAATTCTCTTGTTACAATGAATAGGTTTCCCCTATTTGTATCATCATTTTATGGATTTAAATTTAAGTGTTAATGTATTAAAAATATTATTAATAGATTCGAAAATTATTCATAAACATAGCTTAATTATTTCCTAAATGAGACAGTTATTCATTAAATACATATTTATAACTAGTCATGAATAGAAGGTATGAGAAGTAAAGTATGTTGTTCTTGTTTACTGTAGTGCACACATAATATGAGCGATTATTTATTTTTTATAATGGATTGTAGGATTGAAAAAATTTGTTATTATAATAAAATAATATCATTTTTTTCATACTATTGATACTTTTTAAATTATATTACTATGATTATCATAGAATTTTAGTTGAAATATAAAGAATAAATGTTTTGGTGGTTCATAATACCACGGTGGAGAAGTCGATTATTTTCTTAAGAAACATATTGTAAATAGAAAACTAGAAACACATTATCGTATGTAAGTGATTTCAAAATATTAAGTGGATGATAAGACATGAAAAACTATTACAGTTTCAAAAGAAATTATAATGATACAAAATGATTTTTGTGGATGTAAGTGAGCTCCATTTATATTGGAAGATATGAACTTTTCCCTTAAAAGAGAAATTATGTGAAGGGTAATGTTAGAATCCGATTGTAGCTTTTTGATTAAGGATTGCAAATATTGATGATAAATGTGGGATAGAAATTACACCCAAAAAATTTATTTCAATAATATATATGGTTCATTTTAATTTATTAAAATTTAAGTCACTTTATATTAACCCTTTTCATGATTATTAAATATTATTAAATATTTATCATGGTAATTATTCTTGTATAAACAAAAAAGATCACCCCTCTTTCAAAAAATTATTTGGGAAAAAAAATTATTAATCAATTTAAACCAATTCAATTTATAAATATTATACAAATCACATTTTAGTTAAATAATAAAATATCTAGATATATTTTTGTATAGATAAATTTGTTTATGTACATTATATTTTATTATTCATAATTATAATCGATTAATATATAAATTGGTTTAATAAAAAAATTATATGATACAAAATAATATATGAGTAAATAATTAAAATATAAAAATTTCAATTATTTAGATAAAAATTATGAAATTTATATAAAAACAATTCCTTGACGATTAAATGTTATACCACGATAACAAATATTTTATTTATTACAAAAAACAATGCTAAAAAATAAATGAAATTATTTTCAAATTTGGACATGGTAATTATAAACATGGAAAAAAAAATTTAAATAATTTTTGACTTTTCATAAAAATATTAATTAAAATATAATCCCTCAAAACATATAAAAACAATATTATGATAAATTCATCCTTTAATTAGAAAATGAATTTATTCTTATTAATGAATTATAATAACTATTTCATGAATGTAAATGTATCTTATCCTATAAAATGAAAATAAAGTATATTTAATGTAATTATTTGGATTTTATAAATTTAATGTATCATTCATTAATAAATATAATAATATTTAAAATATGTAAGGCATAATGATAAATTATTCAGAAAAATGGTTTTACTATTTCATTTTGACTTCATTCTAGAATTATAATATTTTCAATTTCATTATATAAATAAAAAAATCATTCGTATATATATCATTTACATATATATCTAGTGAAAAAATTTCTAAATACCAAATTTCCGATGATTATATTTCCACTTAAAAATAGTTATTTTACCACTATTACTTTCTATAATTTTATTCAATTAAAACATAAAAAATAAAAAATCTCATTCCATTAATTTTATAAATTATATCACATTTGATGATATTATTTAGTATTTTATTTTTATTTATAATAATGATGATTCTCAATGTTTAACATAATTACAAGAATGTCATAGTTTTTAAGATATATCATTTTTCCTTTTTTTATCCCGTATTAATTTATGTAATTAAATTGGATGTAGTCATCCATGGTATAAAGCCATTGATAGAATGTTATTCTTATTTTAATGTAATAATTCTTAAATTTTCATTAATAATAAAAAAAATATTTTTTAGTTTGAATTTAATATTTTATTAAAAAATATTTTGTCATAGTATATGATTTTTTTACCATTCATTTGTAATATATATATATATATATATTTTTGTAATATCATATATAAGATTATTAATATAGTTTTTATTTAAAGGATAAAAAACTAGATTTATTGGGTACTATATTATTCTAGGTAGAACAAAGAAAATGTTTCGAATAATCATGGGGTTTTAACATTTATTATCTCTGATATTTAACCTTGTTTTACTGAAAAAGACTAGAGAGAGTATAAACATTGTATGGGATCTATGCTATGACCAAAAATATCATTTCATCCTCAAATGTATGGTTACACTATTAAAAACATTCAATAATTGCATGAAATTTCCATGGATTCATTAATATGTTTTTATATAATTGTTGAATCAATTTTCATACATTGAGTTTTTCTTTGATAATAGCTATCACACATCCATTAGAATTTCTCCATTTCTGGTGTAGGGTGTCAATACATGTTTATCGTAATTGCACTATGATATTAATGGAGATAATTTAGTTAATATAGTCGATTTAATGTGCATCATCATCGAGAAAATTTATATGGTTCATTACAGGGTCATGGAATTTATGGACCATATTACATTTAACGATCCATCGAGATTTTGATATTCATAATTTAATACTCCCATAAGATTATTTGTGGTCCAATAAGATTTTGATGTTTTGGATTATATTCTAAATGTTCCATAATGGTTTCCCCTTCCTATATAGATATATTTTATCTAAGATTCCATTCATTTTTCATATCATTATCAATATATTTATGAGGAAACTAATCTCATGAAATGGAGTGAGATGTCATTTCAGGATGATTGAACAATCAAGTAGTAGAACATTGAGATTTATCATCATTATAAGAGGGATTTTTGTGGGAATATTATTCCCTAGATTAATATCATTGTGATGTTTGGTATTGTAGATGATTCAAAGTGGGAATTTTATAAAAATATATGAGTAGAATATACCAAGATATTTTCATCGTTATTTCACCTTGTTTTTTTAGATAAAATATTCCTTTTTGATTTCATTTTGATTATTTATCATTCTATTGAATTATATTCTTATAGCGGAATCAATAATCATTGAGATAAATTTATAAGGTTATTTGGGTATTTTTAGTAATTTTCATTATATGTTTCGATTATGACATCAAGGTTAAGAATCCTTTCATAAGTATCATATAACACACCATATGTTCTTTTTATATTTCATATTATATAATTTATACATATTCGACAGTGTGTAGTACATATTACATTAAATTAAAATATACCATGAAATATTTTATTAACATAAATTTTAATAATGAAACACAACCCAAAATAGATTTTAGAGTTTAATATGAGACAATATTATAAATACTATAAGATGGACAAAACTGAAGGTAAATAAAAGGATTACAAGCATAGAATTTTATCCTCATGAATTTCTATTTATATCAAACCTCCTATTATAACTATGGAAATTTGTAAAAAATTATAATGATAATATAATTTTTTAGGAAAACGTAAATAAATCAGATGAATGATTTCCGGGATATATACAAGGCTAGATGTGGGAATGTAAGAATATTAATGGACATGAGGCCATTTATAAATAATCATTGGATATATTTTTTTGGAATATTTTATTTTAGAATATGTAAATTGATTATGTTTCAATTTTATTATTAATTTATAAAATAATCATTCACATATAATTACTAATTTGTAAATGAAATAATGGATAAAAATGTGTATTTAATATTTTAAATCATGATGTCCAAATCAGGAAATATGGAAAGTTAAATTTTTATTCAAAAAATATGTTATCGTGATTAATATAGATATAAAAATGTTAAGGTAAAATTTGTTAAGATGGATTAAGTATAGGGTAATGAAATAAAATATCCAAAAAATACCTAAATGACTGGAGGGTTGAATTGTATACCTCCCCTTAAACTATCTCAAATATTTTACTACTTTGAAACTGCATTCCATGTGAATGTACATAAAATATTTAAACATTGATTAGTATTTTCATAACTATTAGTCAAACTAATATATAAATGGACCCCTCTTATAGCCACCAAAAATACAAATTTCTTCCGGTTAATGTAAAATCTATGGTTTTTAAATATTCTAAAACAATTTTTTCGATATAATCTCTATGTTATTTTGAGAAATTTTAATAAATCTCAATTAAATTTTCACCCTTTTATATCATAGGACATACATAAATGTAAATACCTTTATCCTATGTGAAGGGAGGACTTTATGAGTTCCATAAGGATGAAACTGTAGTTATATTATTTTTTAAGGGTTCCTCATGTATTATGTTAAAGAAGGAATGTGTTTATATAAGTTTCATTAGGATAACTATATTTCTATTTAGATTTATGACTATTTTTCTAAGGTTTTGATATGGTTAACCATTATGTTGTAAAATATACATAAGAAAAAATCAACATTGAGTATGTGTAGTTTGGAGATACTAAATTATATACCTTAATTTTTAAAGGAATATGTAAGGTTAATCTAGTACCATGACATTACTGCTATGAGCTTCATAAGTTAAAATCAATGTTACACTTACTTAATTCTCATTTTAGAGGGAAAATATCTTGAAATATTCGTTCCCTTCTTCTTCCCATCCATGATATTAAATATTATTTTCATGATTTAAATGTAGAATTGTTTTTTATTTTATTCATTTGGATCAATTAAAATTCATAACTAATATTATAAAAGAATATAAAAACTCAAAAATTATGAAATGATTCAAATAGAAATTAAATGATGAATTTAATTTTGGGTTTTTAATGCTGTGAAATATATTTTCATTAATATTCTTATGAATTAAGTTCACTCTTATTAATTATATTTAATTGTTTAATAA
The DNA here is from genome assembly GCA_963277665.1 of Viscum album. NCBI lineage: Eukaryota > Viridiplantae > Streptophyta > Magnoliopsida > Santalales > Viscaceae > Viscum > Viscum album. The sequence goes on along the minus strand of OY728165.1, from coordinate 1,704,694,663 downwards.
ATTAATGAATCTAAAAACTATTTAGTTAAAATTAGTTAATTTTTCTCGGATCGATACAAGTTATTATTCTAACTTCCAAGATTGGAAGAATCCTCAATTCCCCTTCTATATTTAATTTTAGTGTTTTAAATGGATAATTAATAGATATAAATTGTATTCCACATGACTTAATTCCTGATGAAATTGTGTTGTATAATATTATGAATACCTCTTGAAAAATGATAATGAATTATTTAATGATAATTACATGGAATTATCATTGAATATTTTATTATAATTACCAATAATATTTATAATTATACTATAGGGATATAATAATATCACATTTACAATTAGAATTATTCATTAAGATCTAAACTATTATTAAATTTTCATGGTTTAATAAATAGTTAAAAATATATATATTAAAGTGAAACTATTACCACATGCATTATTTTTATTTAGTTTTGAAATAAATTATTTATAGACATCTATTGGAGTACATTGAAAAAATTTAGAACAATATAATAAGTAGGGTTGATTTATGTGTCATTTCATTGAAGTAACATTATACTACTTCCTTAATGAAGATCACGTTAGAAATTAAATATGATTTATGTGAAATGTATATTATTTTTATTATCCTGAGATGAGATTGTGCTTTAATATTTTGAGACTCTGTTGATATTGATCACATGGGAGTTTGACTACATTACCTTTTCTTGGGTTTGATATGCCTATAGATATGTTTTACTAATATGATGAAAATTATTCCATGTTATTTTTTGGTATATTCTGGTTCTTTTGTTTCTGTGTGTAGTGCGAAAGTAATAGTAGAACTTGATAATGATTAGTGTAAATATAGGGGATCACATTTACACATAAAAAATGACCTACTGAACGGAATCAGTTAGATAATAGGGAATACGATCCTTTTATAGCTTGACATAGGGGAATCATGATTTATGTGATATTAATAATGAGGTGAAAGTTGGTCATGTTGGTCTTTTTTACCCAACCTAATATATAGAAATATGGAATGATGGCCTATTATGGTATAACCTTTGGACATATGGCCACAATGATAATTTAGAATATTATGGTTTTCTCTTACAATATTCACTTTTTTGTGATAGAACTGATGTTTTCCATCATAGAACCCATGCATGTACCATTGGGGTGCATAGTGGTTTCATCAGCGTATGAAATTAGGATATTTTTATGATTATGTGTTATCTTATTAATTATCATGAGTTAAAATCATATAAATTACCACTATTTTTATGGATATATTAGTGGGGTCCTACTGGGGTTTCTTAATCATATCATCCATGTGAATATCTATGATTGAATAGAACCATACATAGGGATCCATCAAAATGAATGGGGCCCATAGATTATGGTTGAGATGAGTAACATAGTTCATGTAGTGGAACTACAATGTACATGGGAGGAATCCAATGTTTTTTATTTACATTCACTCTACAAACTATGGATTCTATTGTCACAGAATGATATTCTTTATTTATTTTTCTATCAGGTGTGTCATTTAATATTAATTTTGATATTTAGTTTTCTACATTTTACCCTGATTTTTATTATTTATATTTATTTTTTATAATAATAAAATGAATCTAAGGGTATAGTCTACAAATTCATGATGCTCAGATAGTCACTGTTAGTCAGAAAAATCTTGTATATGAGGAGGCACACATGTATTCATGTGGAACTGTGTCTCGGACACTGTTGTTTTGTTACGTGTATTAAAAAGAATTTCTATAGAACATTTGGTTTCATTTTATTTGACAAACATTGTAATTGGTATATATGAGATGTGTTATGCATGACTTGAGTAGGGTTTCTTCCCTGTGCATGGCCATTTCATATTTAACAGATATCTATGTTTCCATTTAAATTATTTTTTGTAATAGGTTTATGTGATTTCATGTAATTTGATGAATTTTTACTAGGAACATCGTATCAAATTTCATATATATACGTCTGTTTATTCAATAAAACAGTTCACTATCTTATTTCCTTGATAATTTCTATTAGCTTGAGATGGAATTTTTTTATTTGATTGTGTGATATATATTCTTCCATGTTGTGGTAAAATATTTATATTGGAATTAATCATCTAAAATTAGGAATATTGCATTTTTTCATATATATTACAATGAGTAACATGCATGAATAGAGTGGTTGGTTAGTGAATTTTGGAATATACCATGGGTTATGGATACACTCTTAGGAGAACCTTTTGTAATCCCTTAGACTGACTAGGATTTATCCTACTATCTTTCCTTTTTCAAATTTATTCCTTTAAATTTAGGAGAAGGGTGCATTGGGGCATTCAAAATGGACTACATGAAACAATGACTATATAATTCTCCAACAATGGTGGTTTTTCCTTCTAAAAACGAGGCATATAAGAGTATGAAGCTAAGAATGTTACCACACCTACAATCTAGTTTTGGTAGAAGGGACACTCCATTAATAATTGTTTCTCTTAGGGACTATCCTTGGAATAAGAGTTTAGAAATATGGATGAATATGTAGTCACTTTTAAATATATCATTCTAGAAAACTTGGGGATATCATAATGCTATGTAATGGGTTAATATATTTTTAGGGGCCATTAACAGGTATATTCATTGAAGAAACAATATTTTATGCTAGTGGACTTCTTGCTTTTAGAGTTTCCCATTCATGTTTATTTGTCCATAATTTTAGGGAAACACTTAGTGAGAACATTGTCTACTGAGTTTCATTCCCCTCACAAATTTTTTTCCATGAATGAAGACCGTATTTAGGGATTCATATATTTTACTATATTTATTTTTGATTATGGACATATGTGGGACATCATAATTCTGGATATGATAAGATACAATGTTATTCTTATCATAAATTCATTGTCTATTCCTTAGTAGAAATTTATTTTCATTAGAAAGTAGTATATTTTCACTACCCAAGGGATAATCTAACTGATGTGTAGTGAATGGGATTTGAGAAAATGTAATGTTTTCCCTAACATGAGACATCATGGTATGATCATGATACTGATTGGGTTCTTTTACCCTTTTGTATGATATGTAGAATTTCTCGGGTCTTTTAATTCTACTATAGGCCTCTACAATGGAATAAGTTTGGATTATTTCATTGGAATTACCCTATGTAGTGGACTGTTATATGATATAGAACTCATTCAATGTGTGTTTCTCATTTTGATACACCCTTATAATATGGTGCAAGAAGAGATCAGCATACAAAATGTATAGCTTGAGGACTTAGAGTATAAGGGATTTATTATACTAAGTATTCACTATGGGGTGATCCTTTTGTGTCTATATGAAAGGTGATTATTTCCCTTTAAATATATATTTTATTAGAAGTTCAACATGGTGAAAATAATGAATATATATCCATTTCCTTGGATTGAACACCATTTTGATCAGTTTTTGGGATCAAGGGGTTATCTATGATTAATTCATGATCGGTCTATCATCAAATGTGATTTATAGGGGAGGAAATATCAAAGATTTCACATCATCATATTTTTGGGTTATATATGTACTTGGTGATTATGTTTGGATAGATAAATGTTCTAATAGTATTCATAGATCTCATGAACATTACATTTCATCCATGATTTTTTCATTCATCATAGTATATGATGAGGACATCTTTATATAGTAATTGACCATAGTGTATCTTGCCAGAAATTATTGTATAGTAATTTGTAAACATCGAGTACATAATCATTAATCCATGCTGTAAATATGTAAATTTTGGAATCAATTGGTGATACTCAAGGATAATATCATTAATTAGATAGGTATATCTATAGAAATTGTAAAATTGTTGGTATTAATGTCTGAGACACATATCTGAAACATTTCTATGATTAGTAACATTATTGGTTTAGCTAGATACTATTTTTGTTTTATTGAGGAAATACATGATCTATCAGCACCCATGAATTTAATGAAAAATAATGGATTGAAGATATAGTATTTAAATAACTAATATATATATAAATCTGATATAGGGGAGGTTGACCATATCTTTAGGGTTTCTTATTCCTATTTCATGGATTGGTTATTCCATTGTTCATGATATATCAAGTGTTTGTTTTTTAGATGTACTAATATAGATGAAGAAAGTAGTAGATTGTGTGCCACAAAAACTATAACTTGTGAGTGGAAAACTCCAACCCCTAATATAGTGCTCAGAGTTGTGGTACAAAATTTGAGGTGTCAGAAACACTATATGTTCATCCATAGGTCTGTTTTCTACATTGACCACATGACCTGTCACTATATAATCACATAGTGGGACCTCAACTTGATGCAGAGCCTGTGGTTACATTATCTATAGATGATTGAATTTTAGAATGATTATATACTATGGATGGGAATAAAATTAATAATTATCCAGGGTGTAAGACCCAGATATCACTAGGGAATTAGTTAATAGCCTTCTGAGAAGTAATAGGACCTTATAATTTTGTTGAGTGAATAACGAATTGTGGATTCTAAGGTCAAAGTATTGATTACTTATTCCCATTTGGTAATCACATCTTATCTTGTAGGAAGGGAAGAGCGTGGTCAGGTATCTGATCCAGTGTGTGTTGTGATGAGGGAAAATCTAGCATGAAGTGACATGATCATTGAGTGCTCAATAGACAATGATGGTATTATCTAATATAATAGAATATTTCTAGTCCCTACATCCATCATAGAAGAGTATATGGGAGACTTATCTATCACCAAGTGGGAGGAATATCCATGTTTTAAAAAAAAATATTGTCATATCAAGGGATATTTTTAGTGGTTGGGGATATGAGATAAATTCATATATTTGATTCTATATTTATTAATTTTCAATTTATAAAGTTTACGAACCAGCACCCTAGATGTTTACTGTAGACACATAAAATAAACATGTTGATATGGGAGGATGTCACTAAGGACATTGTGATGATGTTACCGAGGACACCAAAAAGATATGATATTTTCTAAGTGTTTATTGATTCGATATTGAAACATAGTAATTTCATACCAATTTGTGACACTCATTTAGTTGAAGTGGTGGGAACTTATTATTTCCTTGATATATTAAAATTTAATGTATTTTCCTTGTGCGTCATGTCTAAGTTAGATTCAGGTTTTAAACCCTGATTTTTAAGTGAAATAGAAAAACCTTAGGGACTCTATTGAGATTGATAACAACGTACCATACATTGATGAAAATATAATTGGAGAAGATTATACACAAATTACAAGACTTTATTTAAGATTTTATCCTATATTTTTTTATAGATTTTGGGATCATCAATTAGATAATGTTAATATGTTTTTAAAAAAAATTGTTTTCTGGATTATATTCAGATGGATCCATTTAATGCCCTCTATGGACGCTCATTCCACTCACCACTGGGCTATAAGATACTATAGGAGGTTGTAGATATTAGTCCTCTTATAGTGTAAGTGACCTCATAGAGGGTGCATTTTATCATGAAGTAGTTTGTGACCGATCAGATTGGTAATTGAAAAAATGTATACCCAATGATACTCCATTTTGAATTTTACTATGGAATACTTGGTTTTTAAGAGAGTGACTCTGAAATTATGTCACTGAAATTTATAAATGAAATTGAAATTTGAATCATGGGTTATGGTATTGTTTGATATCACAAAATGAGTTAGGATATTGGAAAACCATAGCTTCCCTCCATTATGTTGATGATGTATGCAAGATTTGTTTCATGTTTCTCATTTCAAGACGTATATAACCAATAAAGAATATGTTTTAGAATATAACAAAATTTGTATGGATCCAAAAGTATCATATTAATAAATATAGTCTGTATTATTTACAAGAGTGATAAATTCCAATAAGGGATGATGAAACCACTTGTCATGATCATATAAAATCTTAGAATTATCTCAAAGGATAAATTAGAGGGATAGTCTGATATTCATGACCAATGTTAAATGTTGTCCGAGAAATAATTCTAGAAATACATCATTGGGACAAGAACTTGTTTGATAGGTCAAATTATAAAATCTATGGCTTTAAAGTGTTATAAGATAAACCTTTTTATATATTCTCTTAGTTATATTCATGAATTTTTCAGAAAAATTCCATTTAATATTTACCTTAATGTATGGAAATTCACCATATAAATTCATATTAATTATATATATATAGAGTGGTTATTTGGTGTTTTGTAAGGTAAAGTACTTATTTACATGAGATAAATAATGGTATCTCAATCACTAGGTAAGTGTAGGATTGAGTTTCTACATGTTGTGAATGGGTAACCTGAGTGATTTATAATTGTAATATTGGTTTTTAATGGGAATTGTAATTGTAACCCTTATGTTCTAAAGGATATTTATGGGTATACATCTTATGCATAATTTTATGATAAAGCATCATAATGGTAACCCTTAATTTATAAAGGGTTTTTAAGATAAAACTAGTCCCTTTTGCGACATTATGAAATCGATAACGGTAAAATCTTGTATCCCTAATTCAATACACTATTGTAAAAAAAGTAAAAAAATCACATAATCTACACTATAATGATCCTAAAATGTTTTTTTGATGATCATAGATTCCAAAATTTATTGGAGTTTCTTCTTTTGAAATATTTAAAATTCATGATTCATATTTTGGAATAATACAAAAATATAAATAATAAATAACAATCAAATATAAAATATGTGGATAATTAAATTTATGTATTTCTATACTAAAAACCAAAACTCCTATTTTTTTCATAAAAATACATGGATCTCCAACAACATCATTTTCTATTTTCTCAGCTTTTCATGAATTGTAGAAATCTATTCGTAAAACTCGGTGAAGATTATTTTTAAAAATGAAAAATGAGTAGAAATATCTGATATACGAATGAGATTAAATCATCGATTCTTTTGGAAATCATTAGACTTCATCATCAATAAGAATATAGGTGTGAATATACTTACAAAATAAATTCAATGTATATGTTTTCTAATTTTAGAAAAAATTTCATTCTTATATGATTATATCTTGTTGAGTTTGATCACATGTGTGTTTGAGTACTATTGACAAATATTTTTTTTTCTATTACGCTAAATTTATTTGAATGATATGATGACATTATTTGAATTTTTTGTTTTAGGTATTTCATTTATTTTAGTGGATCTTTGAATGATTCTAATGTGATAGGTCAAAGAATAGAGGCTCCAAATCCATAGAGGGGTGTATTTTTGAATGTTGTATATGACATGTTATCAAGATCGACTGGGGTGAGGAAGTGTAATTTCCTAGGGTTTTATGAACTATAGTCTTAATGGTCCATGTGATCTAAACCATGTGGTAAATGTTGGGAATGACGAACTATGTGACTTGACCCGAGAGATAGCAATAGAGAATGATGGATTATTGTTGTTTTTCGTATTGGAATTTTCCCCATATTTCTATTAAAAAACATTGGGATGGCTTCAATATTTGTGAATTTTTGATAACCACACAGATGAATTTTATCTTTTAGGAAAAAATTGTATTCTTGGGGTTTGGGAAGACTGTTTTAGAACACAAACATTAAGAATGGTGGTTTTATTTTTTTCAATATTATTTACAATCATTAAATACATTTCAAAATATTTTCACCCTTTTCATTCAAATATTAATGGTTTCATACTAGTTTTTATTACCCACATCATACATGTGCATCACGATTCATGATTAGACTTCAGTAATATAGATCTGGGTAGTGGAATGGGGATCGTGGAAGATAGTTGAGATGCGTATCAAGTATCTGGCTACATTACCAATATTTAATACAAAAGATTCTATTAATTTGTTTATATACCTTCAAACTATATTATTTGGTTTGGCTTTCCACATTGGAAATTCATTTATTTATTTTATGTCTTATATTCCAATAGATATAATATTTTATATTGACTTTTCTACATCTCACTATGATAGTAATTATTTATATTCATTATTTATGGCTCATACATGGCATAGAGGGTATGGTCTCCAATATTTCGTCGTTCAGATGAAAACTACTATTCTATGGAATCTAACGTATTTGGGAAGCGTGTGTGAGGTCATGTTACACCCTTGATTAGATTCATTATTTAAGGTCTGACTATTACAGTTTCTGTGTGAATCTCAAAGAAAATTATCTTCCTAACAAGACAAACCCACAATTCTAAATCCAATGATATAAGGAGCCCCAAATCCTTTATTTCCATGACAATAAATAAAAAATTCATCAGGTCCTTAATAAAAGTGTTATCCACACCTTAATTTTTATTCATTATCTCATAAATACACAAAATAATAAATTTTATATATGAACTCAACAGAAAAAATTATAATCATTATGAGTTTGTAAAAGAAATATTATTACTATACACTAAAATTATCATGCTCATTTAGTTGTTATAATGTGTTCTTGTTTGTTTAAATTTTCATACATATATGATTAAATTATGTTATCATTATGAACAAATAAGAAAAAAAATAAACCTAATATTTTAAAATATTTTTTTATTTATAGTTCTTGCATAACTCTATAAATATAACATTCCAACACATATTCACAAATAAATTAATTCTTTTACTAGTTCAATGATCATATAAAATAGTTTTAAGCATTCTATGAAAACTATCACTATAATTTCCATGCAATTAAATTGAAAAAATAGAAAACATTAAGTCACATGTGTTAAATAATCATTAATATTCAATAAGTGACGAACCCCTGATCAAAGAGTATGGACTTGAACCTTCATATTATGGATAACACGGAATAAACGATACAATTAACACCAAGAAATTAATTTTAACAAAGAATTTATAATATAAAATAAAGAAGAAATGTTTTTATCATTTATATATAGAATAATATATATAAATATATTTTTCATAAGGATGAATAATATTCCAAAAATTTTATATCGGAATTTCAAGCACATCCAACCAATCTTAGGTGTGAGGTTTGGTTTTCATTCCAATCTCAAATAAAATGTAAGATTACATGATAATAAATTTTATTTAGATGGAAATATATATTATTTATCAATTATACCACATATAAATTTTTCTATTATAGTTACATAGAAGTTTTAAATGACATTTTACCATTTCATATCCCTTTGGATTACAGCACAACTTAAATGTTTCCTATTACTATAATTAACATTATCTCACCTTTTCAGTTAGGAATAATTATAATAAATGATAATATTAATTATTTGTTTTATAAATATAAATATATTTACATTTATTATTCCCTATGGTTATTTTTAATTATCATGGACTTAATTTTAAAAATAATTATTGATATTTATTTATAACAATTTTTATAGGGGTCATTATCTATTATCATTGACATTATCATAGAAGTGTGAATTAAATCTATTATTTATATATCTTCCACTCCTTCAAATTTTTGGACTTTATTATATGGATATAATTATTATTATCATTCAATATGATTTCATGGTTTATAAATGTAATTTCAATTTCAATTTTAATATAAAGTAATTCTTTTTAAAATAAAAGAATAAAAGAATAATTGTTATTTCTTCTTTTTGTTCTAAACAAGTTTCTAATTCCCATATAAATCATTATTATCTGATGTGAATATCTATTCATTATTTTTATTATTAATTTTAAATATTCTATAATGATACCACCCCCCCCCCCTTCTTATAATATCTCTTTATCATGTCTTATAGATATTTTCTTCAAACTGATTTTCTTCCAATTTTTTATTAATTTTTTAATGGAATTATGAATGATTTCATATTAATATGGAACAAATATTTGTGGTTTTACAATATTATATGACTAGAGTTTAAAATATATATCCATATAATACATCAGTAAATCTTTTATATCTCATTATATTATATATAATTGATAGTAATCCCAAATAGCTAAGGGTTGATTTGTTCAAAATAATAACATATCGTAACAGAAACAACCAATAATTACAATATTTATAACAAGGGTTTCAATTAATTAAATTTAGTAGGTATTTTATTTTTAGGGTTTTATATTATTTGTAAATAATCTTTTATATCAAACTCTTACAATATTATGTCAACATTGTGACGAAATGTTTTTTCTACAAAAACCATATTCTTAAATTTAAACACTTATCTCATTAAAATCATGTTTTCTTATTTTATGATGGAATCCAACGAAGGAATGATGGACCTTGATATAATTACTATAAATACTGGGAAAATTGAAAAACATATAAAAATTACAATGTTAAAAAAATATGAGTATTTGATCTAAAAAACAATGGAAACCCAGTTTTCATTACAAAAACATGAAGAAACATATGAATGTTTTCCATTTCTCATAAAAAAAATTCCTACCAATTTAATCACTTATTTAGTATCGAAATGAACTTATTTTATATATTTTTCTCATAAAGTATATTATAAGTTGGAATATATGATATAAACGCCACATATAAAAAAATAGTAAAACTCATCCTTGAAAACAAAACATTCATCCTTACATTGTAACTCCAAAATCTTCCACGGTACACTTCCCTTTGAATAATATAGTAGTGTGTGTTGTACGCAAGTTCGAGTTCTAACACACACCACAACCAATCAGACAAGCTATAATGAATAGTAATACCCACTTTTTGAAATTTTATAACTATTATATTTCAAAATGGACATCATTTTTGGATTCATAATATCGAAATTATCATAGGGTGAATTTTTGGTATTTTTTAGAAAACATTCAAATTTTGATGAATAGTGAAAAATACTAAACATTAATTAAAAAAACTCTTTTAATCCAAATAATTTATAGTGATAAATTATACTATTTAGAGGTTTTAAATTATAATTACAATATATTTTTACCATTTAATTCAATACTGATAATTGTATCTAATTTCACATTTAAATTAGACATAAACAAGTGTCAATCTTTTGATAGTTATTATTTCTTAAAAAACACGCTCTTTGTTTTGAAAACGGGAATTAATTTTAAATTAATTTCTCCCACATATGTGTTTTTTATCTATAAAAATGGATTCCATATTTAGAATCAGGAGTTCAAAATTTTTTAAATAGGTAACTTTTATTTTTAGACATTTTGAATAATTACTTTGGTAAATATTTTATTTACCATGGTTAAAAGGTAAATCAAGTAAATAAGGGTAAACAAATAAAACTATAATAATATTAAATTACCATAAAACGTGTCCTAACCCTATTGGTTGATACATTTCTGATCATGGTCATCTTTGGGTCGATTTTGGGACCCCATAGAGCCACTTATATGTGATAATGACACTTTATATTAATTAAGTTAAAGTAAATACAAAAATGACATAAGCATGTATTTTTTAGCAAAAGAATTTTTACAGAGGGTTATATGTGTTATATTTTCGACTATAAAAATTCATTAGAAATCTAAAATTATTTCCTACAGCAAGGTTTTTTATTTATAATTTTTAGACATTGAATAATTAAAGGTATATATCAAACAATAATGATGCAGTATTTTCCTTATTAATGAAAGAATCATATAATTGTTATTATAAAAGATAAAATAAATATAATTAGAATGTTTTGATGACATATAGGAATTTTATTGGTTAATATTACATGTTATAATTTCTTAAATGAATTTTTTTTCGAATTAATAAAGTTTTTACGACTTTAACAAAAATCAATTATTAATTATTGTCAAAATTGGCATAAATGAGTTTTTATAACAAATATAATATTATTAATTGATATTATATTCCTAATATTATACGGTTCGGCCAAAGAACTTATATAATGATATCTGTATCATTAATGGACCACTTGTGTGTCTCTTGGTGGTATATAGTAAGTTTATTAACTATATAATATAAAAATACAAAGAGACATGGTAAATGTCAAACTATTTAACTAAGAGTTAAATAAAAAAGATAACGTTAATATATTGACCTAAACCTATCTAAAACCAATTGGTTGAGTGTTTTTTAACCTACACCCACCTTAACCTTTAAATAATACTCTTTGTATCCATTATAAACTAAATATTAATTTATTATAAAATAATATTTCAAGCTTTTCCTAAGGTGCCCCTCACCCCTCTTATAAAAGGCCAACCCCCCTACTCACTAATTCACACCTTCAAAGCCTTTTATCTCGGCCAAAAACTACCCAAATATCCTCTAAACTTCCCTCACTTCATCCTAGAGGCCCTCATTTGGTCATAAATCCAACTTATGGAGACCTTTTGATCAAATAAAAAGAAAGAACATGAAGAAGATGTAATAATTTCACCACCCTTTTTCAAGTTCATTTCTTTTTCCACTTCTTTTATTTGTTATTTCCATTCAAAATTAATAACTCCAGTATCATATATATACTATGAAGTTATTATAAATATGGTATAGCCATATTAATTATTCTATCCATCCTTTGAATGACATGTCACCATACGCACGTACGTACAAATTATCGTCTCCATGCTGTGGTGTAATTGTTATTCAATACTTTATTATTTGGATGTGTATAATAATGATGTGTAATTCATGTAAATAATAAATATAACATGATAATGATTCTGTATATATGATTTACCATCCAATTATAAATTATTTTAATATCAAAAGAGTGATATTGTCGCTCGTGTGTACGTACGGATTACCATCTCCACGAATGCAATTAGATTCATTCCCCATCTTATGCATTAAAGAGTAAATTTCATTTGAAGAATAAAAATAATGTTTATAGACATGATATAATTCTGGATATTAATAAGATACATTCCATACATAACAAATATGGCTCACATAACAAAGAATATAAAAGAAAATTAATTCGTTAACACACAAAACGAAGATAATACTAAGATATTATTAACAAATCATTGTTAAAAGATCTAATATGATATTATATTAATGTATATTATTCTTTTATAATTAAATAACAATTATTTCACAATTATACATGAGGTTATCCTACCCTCGACCATGTAAAAATTACAAAGTAAGGGGTTTCTTATCTCATATTTAATTCTGTGAGATTTCCATTATTCACCACTTATTTGTTGCATGTGGTGTGTGTACTACCCATGATTGTATTAATTTTTTAGTATACATTAATTTATGTATATTTACATCATAAATTTATGATCCATATTTCATGGGATGTATGTTTCGTAAGTTACCAAATTGGTAATGTAATTACAAATTTCAATTTCTTCTCATTCATCTTTACACATACTTCATTGATTATTTTACTACAAGATTATGTGTGGAACCACTATTCATTTTCTTATGTCATAATTCCCACTCCCATTTCTGTGCATATAATTTTTATACCCATAATAACTCTATTGATAAATTCTCAAGTCATCGATATGAACTTGATAAGAGTAATTTTAACTCAATCCCCATTTGTTGAGTTAAATATCCAATTCATTGGTGTTGTTTTTACAAGAATATGTTTGAATTTCCTCTAATTGATTTACACTAAATATCCAATCATATTGAGTGTATTTATATTTTTCACACATAATTATGTCTTTGATTTATCCTTAACCTAAGAAAACTGTCTTTATAAGAGATTTCATCTCAATTTACATTCTATTGAGGCTTATTTGTTGTTATACACCAAATCACTTTTATATGGTGTATATAATGCACTTTGACATAGTATATCATGAATCCATTTATTATCATGATATTATAATGTTTTGATTGCCAAAATTATTTGTATTCAAGTGTATCCCTTTTGGTTAGGAACCCTTTCTAAAATATCATTTTAAATGTTTTAAAGTTTTATTATTCTAAATCTTTCTAAATAATGTCCATGTTTTAAAAATGTATTTAAGGATTTTTTTTATGGAGATTAATGTTTTAAAATTAAAATTCCTTTTCAATTTTTCAACGTGTTATGGGACACTTTGATTTAGAAATCTATTTCTAAACAGCTTCTTGACATATAGTGTGACTTTTAAATGTTTTTCGGAAAAGGTTGTTTATTTCTCTCAAATATTTTTGATTATTATTTTTATCTATGTTAATATCCTTCATTATTCTCAATTGAGGTTAATATGTTACAATACATTCTTCCATATTTTATTGAATGAGTTATGTTTGACTGTGGATGTTCTATTTTTATACCATTCATGGTTTTTGGATAAAGTATTGACATTTCGTATGCTAGTTTTAATTCGAATGATTATGTTATGTTTTCAAGCTTTTCACATGAGGAATTCATTGGACTTTGTATGTGAAGGGTGGATCCCGCTATAGCTCCTTGATGCATCGGTAGGTCTCATAAGTCAAAATAGTGGCTTGGCACAAGGCCTTGACAAAATCTTATTGGTAGTCTTGGAATAAGGGCTTGACTATGTGGTTATGATAGTCTGGAATTATCCATTCTATCATTATTAAAGTTGTTATTGATATTTCATGTGATCATTAGACTATTAGAATATCTATGTGAATAATTAAATGAAATTATTTGATTTTATCTTGGCCATATTATTCTGAAGTTCAAGTTTAAAAGGCTTTTGTTCTCATCTTATACACTGCCATAAATGTTTATTCTTATTTATGAAAGTTTCCACTATAATTTTATCCTTACTGAGAATATGAGCTCACCCCTTCTATGTTTTATTTTCCCCTGATGCAAAGAAGTATATTATGACTGACCTCCAGGTATTGCCTATGGGATCTCTGTGTTGTCTATGAAGACAATTTTGTTGTAGTTTTCTATTTTATGATGTAATATAAACCTTATGAATGTATCTGGTACTTCCAAGGCTACTAAACTAATCAATCTTTTGAGACTTGATATTTTATGATCATGCTAATGATATGTAATAATTCACCGACTCTGGGCTTATGGGGTCAGGGCGTTACATATATAATCATAAAATTTATTATAAATGATAAGATCATTTCCATATATTATGCCACACCCCCAAATATTTTAAATTAAATATTCATTTATTATTTTTTGGCTTTTGGTTCTCACGCCAAGGTCCTAGCTGGGTCCCGGATTAAATTTTTTTCATTTAATAATTTTACTGGGTTTTGGACCTGTGCACGGTCACCTTGCGGCTGACAGTAGCTGCGAAGCCTTTCAAGGTGTCATGAAATTACGCATTATTCTTATAATTATTGTTATTGTTATTATTGTATTATTATAATTATTAATTTTAAAATTATTAATTTTACTGTTATCAAATTTTGATATAATTAATATTATCGTTAATTTTTTTAGGAAAATGATTAAAATTATTATTATTTTATTAATGGTATTATTATTATTTCATTATTGTCATTTTTATTTTTATTTTTATTTTTATAATTATTATTTTTAAAGTTATTAATTATTATTATTGTTATCTTTATGATGATGATTATTATTTTTATTATTATTATCACAAAATTAAAAAACAAAGTAGCCTTAGTGATACCCTTCCCCCATTTCCCCTTCTCCTGTGTGAGCTAAGACCCCGCCCCAGGCCCTCTACCTCTTTCCCCCCTCCAGTTCCCCACTGCCCTCACCTTGCGCCCATCCCTCGCCCTCTCTCTCCCTGGCCATGGTCTCATGATCTAGCCGACCGCTGACTCCCATCCTCACCTCTCACCCAAGCCACTATTGTTGCCTCTTGTCGACCCTCCATATCCCTCGGACCTCCGGCCTTTGCCCTTCTGCACCTCTGAAACGGCCACCACTAGCATCCGACCTTCTGCACTTCCAAGAGGTCTGTACAAGTGGTGTTTGTTTTTTTATGTGGTTTGGTGTGAGTTAAATTCAAAAAGAAGATTTTTAGTGGGTTTTAGCATGAAAATCCTTTTGATACCATTTTGGATTTTTTTATAAAATATTTACATGGTTTATTAAATCATTTCAATGGTGAAATTGTGTAGGGAAACTTCTTTGGTGTGTGTATTATTTCAATATGAAATTGTTCCGGTATGTATAGTTTGGTGGGTATGGTTGAGTAATGTCACATCTTGGATTTTTTTGTAAAATGCTTTGAAAATAGTTTTATGGTTTTAAATTGGGTAGTTCGTGTTTTTTAAAGGATATGAATGTTTGGATTTAGTTATGAAGCAATCGGGGTTAACGTGGAAGTAATTTTAAGGTATATTTAGATCCTTTGGTGTGACAATGCGTGTTTCCACAACCATGGGTGCAATAAGTTCACACATGGGTGTGTTTTCCAATGATGATGGTATTGTTTCTAAATGATGTTCTTTTAAAACATTGGTCTCTAAAATGGTTCTTTATTTTCTAAGTGGGGTTTGTCCTTCTAGGTTAATTAATTAATGCATCGGTGGATCCATGGTGTTGAGCGTACTCACATACTTAGGTATGTATGTGTATATGTATATATATCTTCCTTTCACATATTAACTCATGGTGAGGGGAATATATACATTAGATTAAGGGTATGTGTATATATTTATGAGAATGTATGTGTGTTCTGGTGTGGGAGGTTTCATTAAAAGCATCAAGAGCTGAATTACATCGCATTGATCCAATTCCCTTTTTAGGTATGTCTTCCATGCCTGTGCCTTTCATTTTAATTATATGATTGATTTTCATTTTTAAAAAGTTTTTTTACATATTCATGTGATATTTATATATTTATATATGTATATGGGTTTGGTGAAATGGATCGAACATCGTGTAGATTGGTTTCACATTAATTTTCATAACATGCCTATTCTTATTTACAAATTGATTTTAATTATAAAGGAATCCCATGTAATTTAAAATATTTTAATAAAAGAGCCCTAGTTGTGAAGTGTATCTTTTGAAACTAAAAGGATTTGGTTAAATGTGTTGTTTAAAACCTAACGTGTTTGGAACCTTGAAGCGTGGTTTGATAATTCAATGGCATGAAGTCCCGTTTGGAACTTTTTTAGTATGTAGTTTGTTTTTAACCTTGAATTGGATATGGATATGAAAAATGAATTTGGTTTGGAATATTTTTATGGTATTTTGGAATGATGGTATTAATGACCCAGTTGACACCATATGTTGCTCGGAATCTATGCATGCCGGGTTGGCAACATAAAGTTATTTGTGAAATATTTTTATTGTTAGTGTGACCTGATGGCCTGGTTGGCATTGTGGTTTATTTTATGTGTAAATGTTTATATATATATATATATCATGTTATAACCAATATAGGTGGGACATCCATTTAGGGGTCATCGTATAGGGTGTTCGTGTTTCGGGTAGGCAAGTGTGGAGACAACTGGTAAGACAAGTCCCGAGTTTGAGGGCATCATACTTACAAAGTATTATTACCACCATGTGTTCATGGGTGTCTTTTAGAGGGTCGAGTAATGGTTAAAGTTCAAACCCAATAGTACGAGTTGGTATCCTCAGGATTTGATGTAGGCTATGTGGGTTGTGCCACTCGTGAGGCCATTTTAGGGAAGGTAGTTAGTTATTGACATAGGGGCTTCACCATATGCCTGAAGGTGTTTCTGAACCGAGTACCTATAGGGATATTTCTATGGATGTTTATGGAATTCCCATTGTTTCATACTTCTATGATCTTTCTTTCTTTTATTTCACTTTTTGTTATTTGATCTCATGGCACTTTTTCTTTGCTTCTTAAAATATAGAACTATTTTGGTAAAAGTCAGTTAGAAAAATAAATCATTATAATGACTTATATATTATCAAAATTTATTTAGAAAAATGAAATAAAAAAGGTTTTTTTATAAAATTAAAATCTTGTTACCTATTTTGTTAAAGGAGTGGAAAAAAAGTTTATTATTATATATATATATCCTATATTTAATTTGGGAACAATTGACTTCATTTTAGAGTTGGGGAATTGAAAGTAGTTTATTTTTCCATCCCTACGGGTTATTTTAATCATCACACCAATTTTATCATTCCAGTTTCTGGTTCACATCACTCATGTTTTCTTGGCCGAGTTGCTCATCATTGTAGTAAGATTGGTCTTTAGTAGGGTGGTTACCTAGAAGGTCACATAGAGGTATGTGTGGTTTCTTTTTTTTATTTTATGTTGATAGTATTTATTTTTTTTCAATAATTTTTATTTTCTTGTCTTTAATTTTTCGACCAAATCATCCCAAAATGATAGTTTTGATGATCGGAACTGGTTTCCATCCCATGGGGATCAGAAGTTCCTATCAAGACATGTGTTAGACCGACATGGGTGACCAGTTCAAGGTCTACCCCAGTTGGTTTGTGAATTTTTTTTATCAAAGTAGGTTCTCATAATTTTGGGTTTCTAGTAGATGGATATTAGGGATTTTGTGACTTGGGAGGTAGGTACATGAAGGGTTTCAGGAAATGTTTCTCATTCTGAACATTGAGTTGCCTGGGGTAGTTTGAGAATTGAGTCCTTATCTTATTCTAGTTTGTTTTAGATTGAGGGATGAAAACGGAGGGAAGTCGATGTTACATTATTATTTCACATGGATTAGTGACCAATGCGAGTCTGAGTACATGATTTAATGTTTGGTCCACTTGGATAGATACCCGTAGAAGGGGGGTGGGGGTGAATCAGGGTGTGTAATATTAAAATAACATCCCCTATCGATATTGTTTATTTGTTAAGAAAAAATCTCTTCTATATATTTCTTTTATAAAAGTATAAACGAAAACTAAATCATGTACAAGATACAATGTTTTTTACATGGTTCTCCCTCACTATGATACATCCAAGGAGCATACACTGGTGATGTGCCGATGTACCAAAACTACTAAAAGCACACTTTTACTTATAAAATTTGGTGCAGACTCACTATCCCTCCTGGTTTACAACCACTCACAATATAAAAGCTCACTACTCTCTCAACTAAAGTGTTCTCACTAATTATTCAGAAGATCCACTCACAGTTTAAAGACTTTTAGGTCCCTTAACTATCACAAATGAATACATCTTCCTCTATATATAGATTCTCTTTAGAAGTTTGACTTTCATCCACTGATGAATACAACTTTACCATTGATGTGTCGGGCAATATTCTAACTTTTCACTCAACTCTAGAATAATCGGAGCACTTCTTTATGCTTAGTGCACAAGTGTCACCAAACCACTTGTGCGACACCCCCTTCTTCAACTCCGAAAATGGGTGACTCGCACCTTTTTACGCCCAAACCAATATTGTCACACATCAATCAACTTGCGTGCAACTTCTGAGTGTCTTTATAGTTGCGTGACCAAACCACCACTTGCATGACTGAACCACCTATGCAAATGGTGCTTTAATTTTCTCTCAGTGTTGATCTCTATAAGGAATGAGGGGGTAGCCATATATTTATAGGAATTTTAGGTACTTTGAGAATTGGCGTGCAAGTCTCCCCTTGGTGCACAAGACCAGCTTCTCTAGTCTCTGTTTCCCTTGTCACTTGCGCAACCAAACTAAAATTTTGGCGCCCCTCATTCCTTTTAAATTTTTTGGTGTTCTAATCTTGAAAAACATATGACCTTCAATTTTCCATGATTCAAAAACATCGAAATGAAAGTCCCTTTTCATAATTTTTTTCCATTTTTCAATTTTGAGGTCTAAAATAATGGCAAACACTAGAAAAAATTGCCACCTTGTATCTACTCTTTTTGTACTGCCTCCAGATCGTCCATTGCATTGTCAATTTTCTTCAATGAATCATGGATTGCTTACAACATCCCTTGAACATAAAATCTCGCTATGTAATCCCCCTTTGTCAACAAATATGTACATCATGGTCTTCTTTGTCAACAAACACAACACAGAGGCCCCCTTTGTCAATAAGAACAATCACCAAAAAATGATTCAATGATACCTTGAGGGATTGTTTTTCAACAATTAAGTTCCTAATAGAGGTTGATGCTTACTTGGGGCATGTCCCACTACCAGGTCTCTAGGTTAAGGATGACTACTAGTCCCTCACCCTAGTAGTCTCTTGCAATTTGAGGGATGTCTTGGATCTGGTTGTTGCAAGTGGAATTTTTAAAATTAAAAAGGGTTTTTGAAATGGGATTTATTTATTTTAAACCGATTTAAATTTATGAAATGGGATTGAAAACTGAAATATTTTTTCCTAAAAAACTGGTTACTTCTTAGACATGTTAGAGAAATTCCTTGGGTACAACCACAGGTACACTTTATGATCATTTTCACTTGTGAGGGAATACATGGAATGTGTGTGCTGGTGTGTGTGGATGAAAACATATGAATATATGCACAGTGGATCATGGCATTATGGGGGTGTGTATATAGAAATAATGTCTTGAACTTGATTTTACAATGATATTTTAAAAAGAGGAAATTATTTTATAAAATAAATTTTCTATAAAAAGTTGGTTTGGTATTTAGAAAGGGGACATGAATGATGGTGGGTTTGAAATCATAAATGAAAACGGAATTTTCAGTTGCCTTTGTACTAGTTTGGTTTTTGAGCATGTCATTTTGGCTGAGGATGTTACTTTTAATTATACTCTGATTTGATATCGGTTTTAGACTCTTGTTATATATATTGTTCAGAAAATGCTTCCCAGAAAGGTCCCTACAGTTTTTGAGAATTCATTCTAGTTTTTGGTCCTTCTCAAAAATTTTCTATCCTCCACAGTGATCGAGGTCCATTAGTGGAATCATAGTTTCTTGAATAGGTCGAGCACATATTCATGGCATTGGGAACTCATGATGATGTCATAATAAGAGTTGTTTTGGGTATGTTTGAATGTACAACTCTGGATGAATGGGAGTTGTTCTCCCCACCATTACGGAAAGTTTAGATGATGTGGGATGTCTATAAATCCATATTCATCCGATGGTTCATAACTGAAGAGTTGAATATAAAGTAAAGCGATGAGCTCATGGGTGTTCAACAAGACCAACTGATGGTGAAAGAATATGTTGACCATTTCAAGGAACTCGTTTCCTTTTATCTGGTGGTATCGTCGTGGGATTTGATTAAAAATTTACTATTCATCGGGGTTCTTGGTCCAGAGATCAAGGAGTTGGTCCACCCTTATAAGGATCACCATTTTGATTAGTTAATGGATGAGGTGTTCTGAACTGAGTTAGTCTCTAGGGCGCAGATTTTGGGAAATACAGCGTATCCTGATTCTCGTGAAGGTTCACCTTCTGGGGAGCAGGGTGTGCCAAAGGGACCTATTTTTATAGAGACATCTACAATGGTTCTATCTTGAAAATAATTAGACAATTAAATGATGTTCCATCAGTGTGGATGTTAAGGGATTAGGAATCCATCTTGTCGCTTCCTTCTGAAGATGTGCTATCATTGCAGGGGTCTGGGTAACGTAGAGAAGTTTTATGGGAACCGTCACCTGAAGAAGACACTGTGACTATAGGATTACAGTGCCTGATAGTGAGGCATGCGATTATTCTTGTATCAGATCCCTAGCCATAGTTATTAAGGTGACGCTTGCGTGTAGTCAAGAGTTGCTAGAGGGTGTGATGCCTTGGTCCAAGTTTTGTGTTTTGTGTTAGAAGTGGAATAGTTAAAGCCTTTTTATTCTATTTTTTCTACTGTTAACATATTGATGTTACTGTAAGTCCAGTTTTTTGTCATGATGTTATGATTGACTCATTCCATTATAATACAACCATTCATATTTGTTTGGATGTGTTTTTATGACCATCGTTTTTTTCTTAATAGTGTCTTTGGACCATGCATGGGTTGATATTGTTTAGATGTATTCATTTAGAGATGTAAGTGCATGTGGAATAATTGATATTTATAGTTATTCTAGGGATCACTTCTTGTGGTAAGTTCTACTCAGAGGTTTTTCTCCAGTATTTTGGGTTTTTGTTCTGGGTCAAGATTTCCAAGTTTCAGTAGAGGCATTGTTCTCTCATGCTATAGAAGATAATTTTGATCAGTTGGGAGTTCCCACATCGCCCCATTCACATGGTGATATGTTTATGTATAAAATTTCTATTTTAGTTGAGTTATTATGGTGAGGAGAACCCCCTCATTTTATCACATTCTCTTGTGTTGCGATTTCTTTTTATATCAATCAGGCATGGGTTCGAGTTCCATCTATCGTTTGGCTGGGTGGCCATATTGGGGAAGAAAGTGTTTTTGGTGGGTATAATTGTCACACCCTGACTTCTTAATGTGATTTTAATTTTATTATTTTTTGGATTCATGTTCTTGTGCCATGTTTTGGGCTGGGTCTCAGTTTATAATTTTTGACGTTTAATAAATTTACCGGGTACAAGACCCATACGAGATCACCACGTGGTTGGCGGTAGCTGTGCAGTCAGCCAGAAGTGTCATCCAATTGCTCATTATTATTATTATTATTATTGGATTTTTATTATTTTTTGTAATTATTATTTTAATGTTTATAAAATTTTGATATTATTAATATTATTATTATTGTTGTTTTTTAAGAAAAATTAATAAAATTATTATTGTTGTAATAATTGTATTATTATCTTTTTTATTTTTATTTTTATTGTATAATTATTATTTTTATTGTTATTAATTATTATTTTTATTATCTTAATGCTTTTTATTATTAGTAGTGTCATTATTATTGGTATTATTATTATTATTATTATTATTATAAATTGAAAAAAAAAACTAAGCAACCCTAGTGCTACCCCCCTTTCCGCTTCTTCTCCACGAGCCAGGACCCAACCTCCAGCCCTCCAACTCTCACTACCTTCAAGGCCCCAATACCCCCACCTCACACCCCTCCCTCTCCATGATGCTCCTTAGCCTCATTCTCACACACCATCCGACCACTGACTCCCGACCTCACCTCGTAATCATGCCACTCCGGCAAGCTCATGTCATCCCTCTAGGTACCCCAACCCTCCGTCCTCCTGCCTTACACACCTCAGAAAATTCCACCTCCAGCCTTTAGCCTTACGCACCTCTGTCCAGTCCATGCTTCGGCCTCCTTGATCTGGGTAGTAGTGCATCTATCCCCCATCTAAAGACTTCTCTTTCTCTGATTGGTATGCTCTTCCTCCATGATGGTTTTCAAATTAATTTTTTCTGGGTTTACTTAGATTTAGAAAACCCTAACACCTAGGTTTATTTTTTCTAGTAATCTCATTGTTTTAGGTTTACAGTTAGTCTTTGAGGGATTGTTCTACCTTCCGATAGAGTTTTATCTATTTTTAACATACTTTATAAAGGTTGTTTCATGTGAAAATTTTATTTGATGAAAGAATTTCCTTATTTTATTAATGTATAGTGTTTTTTATTAATTTAATGTGTGATAATTGTGTTGATTTGAGGAATTATTTTTCTTGTGTAATTAATATCGAGGGTTCTGTGATTAATTAATTTGGAGTGAAATTGGGTTTTAAAGGAATTTAGTTTGCATTTGATATTTGTAGCATGTTTATGTCAAAATAGATATTTTTCTGAAAAAAAACAAATCTTTCACTATTTAATGGATTTTCAAGTACTAAGAAATTTGTTTATTCAACTATGGAAGTGGAGCGTTTTTTTTTTTGTTTGGAATTGCTGTGCGTTTAACTCAAAATGTATATTTTGAGTGGTTTTATCATGTAAATAGTTGTGATTCCCTTAAAGAATTTTTTCATAAAATTTTATTATGGATTATTAAATCATGTAAATGTTGCAAAATTATTTTGGATATTGTTTTTGTGTGCATATTATATCAAAATGAAATTGTTTTGGTGTGTATGGTATGGTGTGTATGATTGGGTAATGCCATAGATTGGATTTTATTGTTAAATGTCTTGAAAAGTGTTTAATGGTTTTAAAAGGGGGTTTTCATGTTTTCTAAATGATATAAAGGCTGGTATCGGTTTTGATGAAATCGGGATTTATGTGGAAGTGATTTTAAGGTCTCTTTTGATACTTTGGAGTTCCATTGCATGTTAGCACACCCATGGGTGCAATTAGTGAACACATGGGTGTGTTTTCAAATAAAGATGATATTGTTTTTCAAAATAATGTTCCTACAAAACTTTGGTCTCTTAAATTGTTATATGGTTTCTAGGTCATAGTGGTCCCTTTAAGTAAATTAATTAATGCTCCAGGGGCACCCTAGTTGTGAGATAACACACATACATAGGTACATATGTGTGTGTGTGTATATATACATTTCCTCCACATATTCCCTCATGGAGTGAGGAATATGTACATTGGATTAAGGGTATTTATATTATTAGAACGTATGTGTGTGTTGGAGTGGGCTGTTTTCATCAAAATCTTCAAGAGCTGAAGTTCCTCGGCTAGATCCGCATCATATTTGAGGTAGTTCCTCCACGTCTATTCCTTTAATTTGAATTCATTGATTTCATATAATTTAAATTTTTTTTACATATTCATGTGATATTTATATATTTAGATATGTAAATGTGTTTTTTGAAATGGATTGAACATCATCGATATTGGATTCCCATCAATTTTCATAACATGTCTAAACTAGTTTACAAATTTCTTTTAATTATGAAGGTGTCTTATGTTTTTAAAAATAGTATACTAAAAGGTCATTAGTTGTGAAGTGTTTCTTGTGAAACTAAAAGGATTTTTTTAAATTTGTTAATTAACACATGACATTTTTATCACCTTGAAGCATGGTTTGATAAATCATTGACATGAAGGTATGTTTTGAACATTTTAAGTATGTCGTTGTGTTTTTAACCTGGAATTATAAATGGATTTGAAAAATGAATTTGTTTTTTAATATTTTTATGGTATAATGGAATGATTTTATCTAAAGAAAAGTTGGCACCTTATGTTACATCAAATATGTGAATGCCTAGTTGGAAACATAAAGTGCTTTGTGAAATTGTTTAAAGTTCATATGAAGTGATGGTCGAGTTGAAACCTTTGTTGATATGACATGTACATGTTTACACACACACACACACATATAGTGGGCACATGTATAGAGGGATATCCATTTATGGGTTATCTTATAGGGTGTCCCTATTTGGGGTAGGCAAATGTGGTGATGACAGGTAAGATGAGTAATTCATGTGAGGTCCTCCTACTTAAAAAGTATTAATACCACCACGGGTTCTTAGGAATATTTTAAAGGGATGAGTCACGGATTCGAATCAACCCCGATTAGAAAGGTTGGAACCCACTTGACTTGCGGTTAGGCCAAGTGGGTTATTATAGTAGTGATTCCATGTTAGGGAAACTAGTTGGTTATTAAATTAGGGGCTTCACCATACACCGAAAGGTGGTTCGAAACCAAGTACATGTAGGGATCACTCTGGGGATTTTTGGGGAATTACCCTGGTTGCATACTTGTATGTTCTTGCATTATTTTATGTAATTTTTTGTTATTTGATCTAACGAAACTTTTAAATTGATTTTTATAATATAGAATTGTTTTGGTTCTAGTTAGTTTCAGAAAGAATTCATTTCAATGCCTTATCTATTTTGGAAATTGATTTAGAAAAAAGAAATGGAAAATTTGGGTTTTTCATAAAAGTAAAATATTGTTACCGGTTTTGTTAAAGGAGTGAAAAATCATATTTTCTGTATATATCCTATTTCCAAATTAGAGAAAATGGACATCATTTTAGTGGTGGGGCATCAAGAATGGTTTTTTTTGGCATCCCTAATGAGAATTTTAATTCACGTGCCTATTTTATCATTTTTGTTAGAGGTTCCCTTTAATTAGGCTTTCTTGGATGAGTTGCTCATCATTGGAACAAGGTTAGTCTTTGGTAGGGTGGTGACCTAGAAGGTCACATAAAGGAATGTGTAGCTTATATTTTTTCCTTTTTTGATGATTGTCGTTATTTTATTGTTAGTCTTTATTATTTTCTTTTGTTTCATTTATGGGCCAAATCATCACCACATGTAAGATATGATGCCTAAAAATGATTTCTAGTCAATGGGGATTGGGAACGCCCTTGGGACATGTCGCCGACTTGCTTGGGTGACCGGTTCAGGGTTGACCCGGGTTAGTTCGTGACATTTTATGAAATAAAAAGGTTATCATAAAAATGATCCAAAAAATATATATTTAACTTATCAAAGTATGATAATATAAATATTCACATAGATAATTGTAACTAAATTTAGAGATATGTAATTCATAATTCCATAAATTATAATTGTGTCTTGAATTCCAAATGCCATGATATCATAAATAAATATGTAAATAATCTGCCAAATACCAATACTATATTTCCTCATGAGACCAATCAATTGAATTAAGTTAAATAATGGGACCCCCTAACACAAAATAATAATATTTAATTCAACGTATGAATTAAATTCATTAATAAAATATACATAATGTGAATAATCCTTATTTTTGTATAACTAGCTCACTAAAATTTTAATATTTTCAAATTCCAATAAATTGATCAACACGATCATAAGATATCCAGAGAAATTTTGATGATTGTATTGGTAGATTATATACCATGTAATTATTATTAATAATAAATATATATTTTAATAGTTGAAAATATTTGAAAAAGAACATTTGAATATTTCATTGAAAACATGAAAACGAATATACATTTCTTTTTATAACATTTAAAATAGAAATTTTATGAATATTGAAAAAATTAATTACATTGAAAATTAGAATTAAAAATTTAATAAATAATTAAATCAATGAATTATCATCGTCGAAGAATAATATGTTCATTTTTTATATATTAAATGAAAATATTTTTTCATACTTATGTAAAGAAAATGTTTATACACAAACAACATTTGAAAAGATCCCATTGAATAATTATATAGGAATGTTAAAATTAGATTCATATTATTTTTTTCAACATGTTATAAAAAATAATATCATTCATGGAATTTTTCATGAACATGGAAATAGAGTATAATAAATTTTAAAGAAAAACATTAATACAATTATTCAAGGAAACCCACTTACCTCTCATCTTGAATCATTTGATACATTCTATAAATCCTTAATAATAAAATTATATGAGTTTTTTAAATTTATAAAAAGTTTTTTCATTTTTTACACTATAATTATTTAATTTTATTTAATTTAACTCCAATGTTTATTTAATTTCAATATCATTTAAGTTTACATAAGTTCTTTTCAGGACGTAATGTTCATCGTCCAAAAACAAATTTTGTATGATTAACTTGGTAAATGTGTTAATAGTTTTACAATCACCCAAATATTAATCCTGAAATAAATGTGATATTAATAAATAAAATAAAATAAAATCATCTATAGACGGAAGACATGATATATAAATCACATCACTTTTTGGTTGTGGTGGTATTCATATATGAATGAGTGATGTTATCACTTTTTAATGGGTTGATGGATAAGAATAGAAATAATATATAAGTATTATAGAAGGAATAATATGTCATGCATTTCATATATATTCCTTAACATCATAATAATAACTATCAGTGTGAGGTGCTAAGGAAAAATTTAACACATCACTTCATGGAGGTGGTAGTCCACACATATGTATGAGATATGTTTTCTATTACTATTTCATTGAATGTGATATTTCAAATGGTTGTGAAATCTATATAATAAAATTTATCTTTTTTATGTCTATTTATTTTATTATATAAACATTGTTTAAAAATATTTTTTGTGTATGGACAAAGAAATAATCATGAAAAAACTCAGTTTAGTGTTACACATATTCCATTGAAAATATATTTTGGATGACACATATTGACTTGTAAGATTTTTTTTAGATTTGAGCCTATATGACATGGATGTAATTCTTTTTATAAAGTTGTTTGTGACCATTGTTGAGATAAATGGCTATAGAGGTTTCATGAAGATAGGGGAAGAGGTTCTCTTTTATAAGTGAGGTGGGTTTTAATCATATAAACACATGAAATATTAATATATAATATGTGTCTAAATAAAATGTCTCAAATTTTAAATATATTAAAAGATATGTAGAATAAGGTGAAAATAAAATAAATTATTAAAAATTTTAAAACTGTTTTATTTATTTCGAAATTACCTTTCAGTTTAACCCCCCTTTTAACACTTTTATCCTTATATTTGGTAATAAATATATCAATCTATAATGGAAATGAATGTCATTTTAAAAAATCAAAGTGGAATATTTAGGTAAAATTTATGATATCCAGTAAAATGTTTATTTTACTTTCGTTATGAATTTATTTTTATGATTTTATAAGGATTTGTAAATATTTTTTAAACATTAGATATCATTTAATGTTGTTTTCATAACTATTGATATATCATGACATTAAAGGAATCAAAATAATACCTTATTTTTAATTATAAAAAATGAAATATAAACTATAATTTTTAATAATAATTTAAATTAATTGAAGGCCATAGGTCATAAAAATCATATTGATTTTAATTTTTTAAAATAAATATTTGATTTTTCTATTTCTTGCACAAGTGATGTGTTAGGATTGAATTGAATTTAAGATAACTATAACATATATAAAGATCAAAATTTCAAAGACATAATTAATATAGATTATTTATATTCAATTATATCATTTATATTTATTAATATTTTATTTATATATATATATTTATCTTTCCAATATAATAATAGATAGAGTGATACACTTTAGGAAATATATTTTTAATAATATTAGATGTGATGTGATATTCAAGTAAATTGGCTCTAAATTTGACCATTAATTAGGATACTATAATGGTATGTATATAATACCATCATATACATATTCTAGTGCGAGTCATTGAAATATTTTAACCCTTTAATCCATGAATTACAACTTTCGCCGCATTTATCCTTCACTATGGTGATATGTTATTACAATGGTTACCATTAGTTATGAAAAAAAATCCAAACCATTAATAAATAATAATGTGAAGAAAAAAAATACTGAATCCATTTTTATGTTAAAATTTTATTAATTAGTATTTGTTACTTTTAATATATATTCATCAAATGAAATGAAAAACATATTTTATAAAAATGCATGTTTTAAGGGTAAAAATGTTTTTATACCAATATAATCTATACTGCTGATTCGCATGGAATTAATTGAATTTTTTTTCATAAAATAAAACAACTTTTACTATCTAAAATATCCAAAAGAAAATTTGAACATAGAAATTAAATTTATTTAAATTAATTAAACTATAGTTTTTATAAAATAGGATTTTTTCAATATTCCCCCAAAATTCATTCTTTTCAAAGAAATCCCAAAAAATTAACATGTGAATATTTTTAATGATAATTTAAAAGTTATTTCTATTATATAATATAATATATCTAATATTTTTTAAAATTATTTACTTATTAATTTACAACTTGTAATAAAACCCATTAAATTTTTTAGAAGTATAAAATGAATTTGTACTTATTACCTATCTAGTAACCATTAATAGATGAAGTTATAATATTTTGTATAAAAAAATATATAAATGTTATGGAAAATATTTCTCTATAATGATTTATATAATTTATTTTAATGAACGTAATTTTCACATTTAAATCAGTTATTTGATAAAAAACTCATTTATAATTGTTTATTCTTAATTTAAATTAAATTATTATTTATAAGGAATTAATTAATACATTTGTAATAAGGAAAAAATTTATAAAAAATAAAAATATTTTTTCTTATATTAATGCCCTCCATTCCAATAGATATGTTATAATAATCATGTTAAAATAATAATTTTTCTATAATATATCATAGTCTGTTTAAGGTCATTATTATGTGTTAAACACGCTATCGAAAATAGAATTAATTTAAATGATTTTTTTTTAAATCCAAAATATTTACATTATCAATCTAATAAAAAAAATTATCCCAACAATTTGAATTTGATTCTATCAAAATGAGTTTTTCATAAAAAACTAAAAATTCACATATAGATTTTATCATGGAAATTAATTTTTAGGGTAATAATCGAAAATATATTATTTTATAAAATAATACATCTTCATAAGAATCAAACATTACTATGTGTTTCTATAATAATACATTGATACTTGAATCTAATAGTTTTAATATTACTTGATATATTTGAAAAATTAATTTACAATTTATTTAGATATATATGTGTACATGATTTATTCCCACTAGATATGTGGAATTCCATTATTTGTTTTTATTTGATATGTTTCCACTTCAATCTCACTGTATACACCATTAATAGAATATAGTAGATGAATTCTTTTCATTCTTGATACACTAAAATCAACTTCAAATAGTTGATACATAAAACTATGAACATTTAATTATATTATTTTGGTACACTAGTTAAAAATTATAATTGTAATAACATTTTATTATAATATCAAATATTAATGATATCCCATATGTAATGACCCTAATCCCAGTAGTACAGATTTTGTGGTTACATTATTACATTATCAAAATACACAAATAATCACATCATAAAGGAAAAAATAGTTTACTAGTTTTGTAAAATTAGACACATACTTGAAATTAACATTACATTTCAAACATAAAATAAAAAATAAATTTTCTTATAGAATTACATAATTTCCTTTAGTGTATCCATATATATCCATCACAAAACATATCCTCGCATCACATTGAGAATAAAACATAACAATGGGGGTATCCTTAAATTATCAGTGAGGGTAAGAGTATAACAGAAATGATGAAAAAACAGAGAATAAACATTATGTGAACGTAATTAAATGAAACAAAATCCATATAATAAATATTTTGAGCATTATATGGTAGGAATAAAAGATGATCAAATAATGCCACATAAATATTCACCTGATATTGAAAACACAACCATAAATGTTATAATAATTTAATAATGACATGAAAAAAAAGAAATAATATCATAATGTTGGAATTCATAATTATATACATCATAAACATACCGTGAAGGCTAAGTCCAAGACACAATACATAAATGGAAAAGACATAGGATAATTTCCAAACATGTTTGTCTCATGGGACATATCGATATATCGAGGGGATATAGTGTCCCCCACCCATCATTTTATATGTTCATTAAATTATATATATGCAAGGGGTGAAAAAAAAATAAACATATAAAATTATATTTAATCTAATATATGAAATGTAAATAGCTTTCCCCAATCATTAAAAATAATCACAGTCTATCCAGATTAAAATGGTGAATAATATCAAAATATTATATCACCAGTCGAACTGATCATAATCCATTTAATAAAAAATATATGATGGTATCATAATAGATCAACCAAAATTAATAATAATAACCATAAATGTTTGTTTACATAGATGAGAATACGTTAAATGTGACCATTGATAAAATATAGAGGAAAATACCTTTTTCACTTTGAAAATCTACAATGTTTAAAATGGAATGCAATTATAAAAGAAAAGATTTTCCTTTAATATAATATTTTAACATTTTACTGATTATGAAAGATATTATTTCTTCATGATGGGGTGAAATTATTCTCATGACATATATGTTAAAAAAATTCCTTCCACATTTTTATTGGAAAAGTCTCAAAGAACGTTATTTAAAAAATGAAAAACTAAACATTTGAAAACATTTTGTAAAAAAATTAAAACAAGATAAAAAATGAAGTTAAACAATAAAATGATATTATTAAAAAATTAAAATTCATTATATTATATAGGGACATTTAGGAAAATGTGATTTTTAAGGAAAGCATTATAAAAAAGAATTGAAAAAAAAATCTCTTAAAAATATAATATCATCGAAGGGAGAATTAATAAAGTAAATATAGTATGTGTATAACTATAAATCCAAATAAAACAAGTGGAAAAAACATTAGGTAATGAAATTTAATTTTACTCCCAATATTATCATGAATAATATCAATGAACAATATATTTAAACCAATGAATGAAAATTGAGTTAACAAATCCCTTACCTCTTGGAATCAGTCAAACTGTATTATAGAAATTAGTAATAATAATCAAATTAATAACTTAGTACTATCAATATAATGAGATTAATGATATTATATTTAAAATGGTAGAATATAATATTACAATTAAGTGGTGACTACAGTACATATCTCACAGAAGTAAAATTAAGATGGGAAACCCTTATCTCATGTTTCCCTTTAGTTTTTCATACATTAAAATCTTGTATAATGATATAAGGAATGTTATTAATTAATTAAAAAAATATTATCTTATTTAAAATAACATGTATGATATTTTATAACATCTTACCACCTTTTTATTAAAATTGTTTCCTTATTTTAATTGTTTGTGTGTATTCATTTTATGGTTTTCATGGTTGGTTCATTTGTGTATAATTATGGATTTTATTATCAAATTGAAATATAAAACTCTATTATAAATGAAATGTTATTAATGAACTTATTGAATTTTAAATGTTCTCATATATTATTTTTTGTTTATTACCTAATGAATATTTATTTAATAAAATGTTAATGATAATTTTTATTTTACTTTGGAGGATTTTTTGACCATTGTGAACTATTTTCATTTTATTTAAAAATATTTTTGTTTGTTAGTTAAATAAAATGAAATTGGTTTTAAAATAAATTTTACATTTTTACTAAATTAAAATAACACTTTTATCACCATCCTTTAAGGATTTAATAAAAAAAATCATTATTCACATAGATAGATAATTACAATAATTTGAACAATGTTTTCATTTCCTTGAATAAGAGAAGGTAATAAAAGATATTTTTATAAGATATTCCATTATAAAAATTAAATTACAATATTTAAATGCTTCCAGAGTTATTATTTCTTTATGGATGAAAAATTTGAGGAGAATATTGAAGAATAAAATAAAATAAGTGATGTTGTTTGAGAAAATTACATCTTGAATGTCACCTCCTTGAAAGAGCCATTAATGACATTAGAATTGTGCTTTTGGTGATAATAGAAGAAATTTTATTGGGATATAGTTGGTATTAGTGGTTTTGGAATATATTTGTTTTCTTAAATTCATATGAGGATAAATAGGGTGGTGGGGAGTGGTATTTATACATGAAGAGGTGTAATTTAATGCGATTAAATAAATATTGTTTTCTATTTTAATCCATCATCATTTAGAGGGGTTAAATAAAAAAACATAAATTGATAATTAGTATATTAATGTTTATTTATGGTTGATAAAATCAAGAAACAAAAAATTAAATATTCTGTATGTTGGTATTTTGAGCCTTTCCCATTTTACTTTAAATTGTTTAATTATTTAACCTATACTATAATAAATAATTTCCTTACCATGGTAAATTTTTTATACCTAAAAATCAATATGATCTTAAAATATAATTTGGTAACAATAATTTCAAATATGGAATAAATTTTCCCATATTAAACTCACATAATTGGATAAATATTATTTAAAACAAAACCCACAGACATGAAAAAGTGTGTTTTCATGAAATGTAATTTCTAACGCCAATGATGATTTTATATTAAATCAATGAATAAAAATTTTTATTTTATAAAAAAAATATATTTAAACATGTGTAATATATAAATTTTATTTAAATCATTTCCCATTATGTATTATTTTAAATACATAAAAATATATATACAATATATACATAAAAATAGTTTCGGAAAAATCATGTTTTTCATATAGAAAATAATATTAATCAAATATAAAATATAAAGTTGATTAAAATTATTTAAAATGAAAAATATAACTAAATAATTAATATTTAACTTAAATCCATATTCAAAACATAATTTTATTTTTAAATTGATTTATTTACTTAAATGAAATGACATTTTTTAAAATATCTCATTTTTTACTATTAATTTAAAAATTAATATTTTTAGAAGATTAAAAAATATTTTATATGATAATTTAATCATAATGAATACTAAATTTTTTAATTATTTTATATTATAGTTCATGTAATAATTTCTAAAATTTATAATATTTATTTTATCATAGAATGAAATAAAATAACATTTTGAAGAAAACATATATTTGAGAAATAAAATTACTTTACATAAAATTGTGTTTTCATTCCCTATGTTGAATAAAACTTGTATCAAATATTTAATTCATATTTATTTCATAATATAATTAATTTAATTTTCATCTTCAAATTTAATGACTAGATTATAATTTTCATTTTAATTTAATAATTATCTGATGTTCTTTTATGCATGGTGTATTGTGAAAATTATGCCATTAAATATATAGTTATTTTAAAATATTAGGATTTTATATTATCCCCACATTCAATAAATTCCCATATAACAATTTATACTTGTAATTTCAAATAATGGGTTTAATTTTTTAAAATACCATTATGGAAATCCCACATCACAAAACATTTTAATAAAACAACATCTTAAAAGAGGCAATGAAAAATAATAAGGCATTCAAAAATATGTCTTCATATAGGAGAACATTAGTGGGATGTGAAAACGTGGCCATGGAAAAAAATTTGTTTATCATGTTCTGATGGATAGTGATAGAGAGAATAGTAATTAATAACTTTACTATGACGTCATCTTAAATGTGTGATGAGTTATAGGCCATTGATTCATTATTATGAAAATTAAACGAATAATGTTATTATTCCAAAATACTTTTCCTAATTTTGACGAATAATTTGAGTTTCTATTTTAAGAACATAAGTAAATATACAAACTATTCAGGTATAGTTTCATACTTTATAAAATTTCAACCCCAAATTCACATTTTTTCCCAAAGTAAATTCAATCTTATTTATTAAAATAAAATTACAAAATATCATATTAATCTTAATCATACATGTTTCATCAAATAAACTTATCCATTATATATTATAAAACTTAAATAAATAAGACTATGTTATAAAAACTATAACATCATGTAGGCTAGTGGTAGGAGATTCACCCTTTTAACCTTTCGGTTGTTGGTTCAATTCTCATGGCCTTTTAGGATGAGATAAGTTTACATGTTACCTTGGGATTTTCTTTTTCCTAAACTATATTAATATTATCCTATCAAAATTAAAAAAATACCTTAATTGTTATGTCATAAATTTTATTTCGTATTCAAAAGTATAATAACCCATATTTGTTCATAATTTTGTGGAATCATTTGTAATGTACTGAAAAATTACAAATTAATTTTATCCCTTATTTGATGAAATGAATATCAAGGAATGATTTTCATTATGCTTGATGCATTAAAATTGACTTTTAAAAAATAATAAGATACATAAAGTGTTATAATTTAGTATTTATATCTTATTTTTATAATTTCATAATATAATTCATCATGTTAATTGAATTATATATATTTTATTTATTAATTTTATCACCATATATTATATAATTACTAGGTCAGTTATGTTTACGTCAGACGTTTTGAAGAGGATTGATTCGTAATCCCTAAGAAACTTCAGTAGGTGTCCCTGGTCAAATGGTTCTTCATTCTATAATATATAGATTACTAACCATGAAATAATTATAATTTTTATACATTAAATACGAATTTATAATCATCCATGGATACTTGACATGCTAAATAAATCACATCACTTGGTGGTGTTGGTAGTTCATGCGTACACAAGAGAAAACTTATCAAATATTTATTAGTTCAATCGTTTGAATGTAAGTAATATCATATCATGATAGAATACAAATTATTTTATGTATATATTATATATTACCTAAAATCATTATTAAAACAATACTTGTTAGTTGGTTTTAAAAAATAACACACAACACTACTTAAGGGTGGCAATCCACACACATACACTAGATATGTTTTTATTTTCCTATAAAGTTAAAAAGGAAATGGGTAAATATTATACCATGAGGGAAATATAATTTAAACATATGGAAGATATTTTTTTATCATGTAAATATAGTTAGGTAATATTTTATTGATGGGGAGGGACAAAAAAATAAAAAAAACTTAGTTAAGAGTTATACCTACTCTTTAGGGTACCTTATTTAGCTTACAACTTAAGCTATCTCTGTTGGTATTAAGTCAAGATAAGAACCACTAAAAATGGTTATGAATATTCAGAATGGGATTCAGAAGACCAGGGTTTAGATTATTAACTCATTATGTGTAAGGAAGAGTCAGGTAGAGGATCACATTTACAAGTGATGTGGTTGGTAATCTACTAAAAACATGAGACATTTATATTTAATGTATTTATATGTCATGTTAAATGATTACCAAGAGAGATATATTTTGGCATAATAATGGTAATATTGAAATAATTTCAAAAAATATTTTTTACACATGTATATTTTTTATTTAAATTCTTAAATTTTTGTTTAACCCCTATGCAATGTGTTTTAATATTAATCATAGTAACAATATTTTAAATCTCTCTGGGTCGTGAATGGAATTTTAATATTTACAATTATATCCTAAACTAGCCATTCAATATATCCCCATTATTTTTCATTTAATTGAGTGATGGAAGTATTTTTATTTAATTTATAGTGATCTAAATGTAATTTTTTGACATTAAATACAATTTAAGACATTTTCATGACTATTTACATATATGTACATTAAATACATCAATATAATAATTTATATTAATTATAAATAAATATTACATCACATATACTTTTCCATTATCCTTAATAAATTTAAATCACCATATTTTATCCCAAAAAAATATTAATTGTGTCTCTAAAATAATTTACATGATTTCTTAATTGGATTCATAACTGTTGCGTTGATGTTATATAAAATAAAAGGTAATTATCTCAAAATATGGAAAATTAATTAATATCATTAATTTTATTTATTAATTTTCAATTTTATCATCTATTTTGATTCATAAATAATTTACATATTTATCCTTATAAATAAATAATAATAACTTAGAGAGAGTGACACTTTGAGAAATATATATATATAATTATTAAAATGGAATTCATATTAATGAAATGTGGAAAATATTTATACTATTACTGATTATAATATCAGGGGAGGTTGATAATAACTTTATCTACTAATAAAAATACGAGGATTTGGGTAATTTGAAGCCATTATTCTTTGATTTAAGCTATTGAACCTACTTTAGCCTTATGTGTGGTGAAATATATATAACATGGTAACAATTCATTATGAAAAATAATAAAAATAACATCTAAAAAAATATTAGTGAAAATATAGCATCTGTTCTATTAAAATATACTTTTTGAATTAGTAAAACATTAATTTTTATACATGTCCATAAAATAAAATTGAAAACTATTTCTAGAAAAAATACAATTTAACAATAAAAATGAAATTATAACAACATCATGTATAATATCATTCCAATATAATTGTTATTATTTAATATAAAAAATTAAAATTATGTTAATTAAAAAAACCCAAAAGCATATATAACTTTGAAAAAGATTGATTGAAACAAATGAAATTATAGATTTCATAAAAACATATTTTTTAATTTTCACCAAAAAATCAACATTTTAGAAAAAACTAAGAATATTATTTTATGATTCTTCTGAATTTAGAATTTCAAAAATTATTTCCAATTTTTAAATTGTATTTTCATAAAAAGGAATTAATTTATATTATAATTTGAACAGAAAATGAAAAAGAAGACACTTTTGATGAAAATTTATTATTGTTAAATAAAATGAAATTATACTTATCCATTACCTAGTAACAGTCAGTAGATAAATTTTACATTATTAATTATATTTATTATATATAAATTTCATAAAATTCATTCAAATATGGTGAATATGTTATATAATTTTAGTAAATATAAATTGCACATATTATTCAATTTTTAGAAAAATATCTCCTTTGATATTTTATTACCTTATTTATATTGGATTTCATATTTTATAGGAATTAATTATTGAAGTTTTTTTATGGAAAAAAATTATACATATTTTTCATATTATATTTTCTATAATTTGTTTCCTTGAATGAAAGGACTTGGTTATAACAAACATATAAATATTTATTATATATCACAACTTCTTTATGATTAGTATTTCTTGAGCTACATGCTATTGAAAATAGTTTTCCTTCAATAAAAAATTATATTATGAAATTTTTTGGTTTTAAAAAAATTATATAGCCCTCCAATGCATTGGATAATGATTTTCAACTCAATATATAACATTTGAAGGATAGAAGAGTAAACCCAATCCACTATGGGACATTGTGGATTATATGAAGAGGCTCGTGATTATGATCCATGACATAAGAAATGATTCTCTATTCTAATATATAATCTAAATTCATATCGCAAAACATGATGTCATGAAACATTAATATTATATTTTGTTCATAGCTATTTATTATAAACTCATGATTCTGAACTCATATAACTCATTTATTATGTTACTCTGAAAACATTTTGTATTGAATCATTTTTAAAAAAAAATTATTATTTGGTATAATTTACATATTCTATGTTCATGTAGTTTTATGATGTTCTCATTCAAACATATTCATATTATTATAATATATAATCATCAATTGATTTCTCTTATATTCACCCTTTATAGGGAAAATGGGATCACAACTTCTTATTCTTTATTTCCCTAGAAACAGTATGAGAGAATTATGTTATTTGTTTATAAAAGTGTATATTTATTGTATAAATTACGTTAGAGATATTAAAGAATGTCATTAAAATAATATGGATATAGATATATAGTCTCAAAATATTCTCAAACTATATAAATATGGTTGGGTATAGAGACCCATGATTTTCATACCTAAATATTACATCATTTTAGATGAATATTAAATACATTTCCAAAATATATGCCTGAGGACCATAACTGTTTTGTGTAGTTTATGAATAGATACAAAATATTAATATTTCCTATAATATCTTAAAAAACTCCTATAAGGATCCCACCAATTAGTACTCTTCGAATACAGACCATATATAAAACCTTTCTTAATAAAATATGGAAATGAAATATAAGATTTTATGAGCCTAGAGTCTTAGTATGTGTATATTAGAATGATTCCAATATATGAACAGATAGACGAATAAGATAAGAAAATTGATTTGAGATCATGGAAATTTCTTATAAAGTTTATGCCCAATATTTCAACGATCATACACATGAGTCATGGAATTAATATTTATCTTTTCAAAATACATGAATCATATGAGTGGTAAATTATAATAAACAAATCAAACATCATAAGATCATGTCATAAAATTGTGGAACCATTTTTGGTATATAAATGATTTAATTTCTAAGGTTAAACTAACTATTCATAAAATCATATTGAATCAGAAATCCCCACCCATTTCTAAAATCATAACGGATCATTAATAACTATTTACATCCCATAGTAAATCTAAAACATTGACATGTATCACATAATGGATCTATCACATCATCATGCAACCCATAATTATCACATGATACATATTACATTAAATAATTCATTAAAGGTTATATAATTCTGATCCTACTAGTTACATAATGAAAACCACATATATGTGTGACATAAGATCTTTATATATTCATCATATCCTCATGTTATATCTCTTGAAAAAAATTACATTTATAAACATTTAATCTATCCATCATCACGTAGCCCATGGAAAAAAATGTGTTTTATAAAAATATCATCATATATAATAATAATCTATCGACATAAATAATAATGATGGTACAAATTTACCACAAACACAATAAAAAACCAAAAACACAAACATTTATTAACATTTCTCTTTAGAAATATCACAAAAATATTCATGATAAAATTATTGGAGAAAATACCATTTCCACATTGATAAAAATACTTTATTAATAAGTCACAAAATCCTTGGAATACATTTTTTTAGTAAAAACAATAATTTCATCATATAATGGAATCATTAATGATTGATTTTGGATCCAAAACATGGGTAGAGGAAAAGCATTAAAGAGAGAGAACCAACGTCCAAAGGGGCTACCTCGCAAAGACCATCCGCGGAGCCCTGAACCGCAGCCAGCATAAAGCATGATCCCTACACCACATCTAAAACAATGACTATGCCATACACCACTACCATCACTAAGTCTGAGCCCTGGACCGTGGTTGCTATGGAGAAATGTGGAGGTAGGCTCTGCGGTTATCACAAAATTGATCAAGATCTTCGCATCGCAGAGGAAACCAGATCGACCTCCGTGAGCCTAGGGAACTTGAACGAAGCCTTTGCGAGCATCGTGAGGATATATAATTTCTAATGAGGGGATGATATTAAGCTCCGTAGTTATGAAATATTTGATACAGTCCATAGCTGATCACGATGCCCCATGTGGCATTGCGCGGAGACATCTATACTTCATGCCACCCTTCGCCTACTAATAACACGCTCCCCTTGAGCCCAATGGGTGGATAATCCAACCATTTTCCTTATATTCTCTTGAATCACGAAGAACCTTATACTATGCAAAGACTTGAGAAAACAGATCTCTTCTTGGTACATGATAATTGTGAAGAACCCTTCCCTTAACTCATATATAACCCCTCTTCCAGAAGGGATTCCCTTCGCAGAGCCCATGACCCACCGCGAAGGATGGATGTCTTCAAGGGGACATGGGTCTTTGCAGAGCACTCATGCTTTGCGAATTATCCTCCATGCACAAGTAAACCATATGATAAGGTATAGTTATTTTTCTTTGTAATGCACATTGCTTCATAGTACTATACTTCACAGGGCACAATCGCTTCACGAATCCCTAGTCCACAAAGCCTTCCCACTTCATGAAGCACCCTCCATATGCACCTATGTCCTATTCCTAGGCTAGGGTACCCCACATTGT
Organism: Viscum album; assembly: GCA_963277665.1. NCBI lineage: Eukaryota > Viridiplantae > Streptophyta > Magnoliopsida > Santalales > Viscaceae > Viscum > Viscum album. Next base: position 1,704,654,017 of record OY728165.1, on the reverse strand, counting down.
GATGTATACCCCTTTTTGAAGCCCCTCTACTACATGGAACACGAGATATTCCTAAGGCCTCTACTTATGTACCCATTTTATCTATAAACACCCTTCATGTATGACCTTCCAGGTTTGTACGTAGTGATTCCAATGCCCCTTGGGCGATGTTTCATGCTGTGTTACATAGCCTCATGCTTCTTCACATAGGCATGCTTAGAAAAATTTCTTCTTCACATAGCCACACTAATGTGGACCCCTCAATGGATCCCTCCAAATCACCCCCTCACCACAACATTGCTAATTCCTTCCCTTTCAAAAGGGTGGGTAGTTATGAGTCATGTATGTCCTATGTTTTTGGAGTGAATCCACCTCATCCGAGATGTAGGACGTTAAACTGCCAATCACCATCATCCTTAGCATATGACGTTAAATTGTGGTCTCTCCAATTGTATTCTACGAGGGGTTCCCCGACTCGAACATTCTCCACGTTCGCTCATCTCCACGAGAGTGATATATTCCTCACATGGAATGAGATCCTCTTTTCTAGAACAACACCTTTCCATGGGGCAGGGAAACCATCTTTGTTTCAGACTATATCATTTTTGGAGGAGGAATCACATGTTATCATCCTTTCTTCTTCAATTCTAATTAAAAGAGGTGAGAGGGACTTAGGGGCCTTCGTTACCCCATCCCTAACCCTCTGGGATTTGTCCCATCAGACCTCCATCTTTGACTAAGTCTCAAACTCAATCTCCCTGGGCCGCTAACCACATGAATGACCCGCTCTATTCCCCATGTACCCACCATTCACGATGTGATCATCAGGTACTTGCGGCCTCTTCTATATCACACCAAGCAAGACTCACAAGGGCTTAGAGTAAGCATTGACCATGGAATCCTTACTACGCTACCTTAGCATGTAAGCCCCAAGAACAATTCTGAACTATGTATACTTTGATTCTTGCTATGTCAAGGAACGTAGGAATCCTCCCATAGGTTCAAGCCCAACACCTACATGGTTATGACCACATCACGTCAGTTCACCCTCATCCTAGATGACATTAAACTGCATCCACCATCAAAAACTACGTGGAATTTGATACTTGCTATGGTAAGGTATGCAAGATGGATCCCTATGGTTAAATTCAAACACCTACTTGGTTATGACCAATTCATGTCAGATTACCCTCATCCCGTATGATGTTAAACTGCATCCAACAATCCGAACTATGTGGAATTTGATCCTTACTAAGACAGGGTACATAGTAAGCCTTTCTAAATGTTCTAGGCCAACACATACATGGTTCTGACCAATTCACGTCAGTTCAACCTCGTCCTTAATAATTTTAAACTAAATTCACCATCCTTATTGTCATGGACTTTGATCCTTTTCTCCTAGAAAGGATATGTAGGAAGCCTCCACAAGGTCCAACCCCATCCAATTATTATTATTTGTGATCCCAATCTAATGGTATGTTGCTGTGAACCCAATCTAGTTGTAATCTGTTTCACCTCATCAAGCGGTAAGCCGTTGTGAGCCCCATGCAACAGTAAGGCCTTGTGATCTAAATCTAGTTGTATTATGTTGTGAACCCAATCCATAGTTAATCCATTTCACCCCATCCAGCTGTAATCCATTGTGATCCCCATCCAGTAGTAATACATTGTGATATCAATCCAATGGTAATCCATTGTGATCCAAATCTAGCGTTAAGCCATTGGGTTCCCCAATTAGCGAAAAGATTTTGAGGACTCCATTTTTGAGAGACCCATCTCCGTTCTATCCTAGTGGCGTTAGATTAACCCAGGCAGCTAACCGTGCATAAGACCAAGCATCATCTTCAAGTCATTGTCCTATGTTCACACCTTGATTCTATGACATCACCCTGAACTACGTGGACTTCGATTCCCTGCCACGGTGATACGTAGGAATCCTCCCTGAGGTTCAAGACCATCACTTGTGTTCCATCCTCGTCTCTCCCATGAGCCTACGTGCTCCAAGAAGGCCATTCCACGACCCATAGTTTCTACTTCCTCCGGTACCCATCCATCTTTCCATTATCAGAGGTCACCTCCCAAGGTGTCCCATCATCCCAACGAACTACGTGGACTCCGATTCCATACCACAGGGATACGTTGGAAGTCTCTTTGAGGATCAATCGCAACATAACCATCATCCTCGCATCAGTTGCATCCCATTCACCATCCACTTATATCAACCATACATATCCATCCCGATTCATACCCAGGCCTCCACATCCCAATGAGATCATGTCAACTACATTCTCGCTACTCATAGCTTCGCTCGGGAAACAAACTATGTATTATCCCCAAAACCAGTGTTATGGTTAGTCTGATCTATCTCTTCTAGACATTAAACACGCGGCATACCATGTTTTAATCACGGGAAGCTAAAGAAAACCTCAGAGACATGCCCATGGCATATAATTCCCCACACTCAATGTGGGATGCCTCAGGGCTAATTTCCCTTGAGAAGACCCATCATATGGGGAAGAAACCTAGATGCACCAGTGTTCTAGTGTCTAGACATGCCAGCGACGTCCAATGTGACTACTCCGCTGACTAAAGGTTGTATCCCTGACTTGACTTCTTATAATGTCCTGATAGAAGCAGCGTAATTAACTGAAATCCATGAATACATTAAACTAGGAAGAGTTTCAAGAAAAATGTCATAAGTATATGGGAGAGACCCATACAAGGTAACAAGATCTATAGAGGAATCCATGGAAGAAGGAAACGGCATGCCATCATCCAGTTTTGATCATGGAGAAAACGTCTATTAATAAGTGATGGATGTAACCCAATATTGGGAAGCGGTAATATAAGGAAACCATTAGCACGTCTTCAACAGATGGAGTCACACCCCGGTGAAAGTGTCCGAAACAGAAATGGTGAATCCAAAAAGATGTTTTTCTCCTAAATATGTACATTAGTATCATTTGAGACATTAGTTGATTAGCATGTCACCGGATTCATGTATCTAGTTCCAGGCCCCTCTATAAAAATGGTGGGCCTAGTGTGATACTCACCAGAAATTGATTAGTGGAACATTAGACATTCGAGTATTCGATGTTTTCAGCGTGGATATTTCTTACCATCTATGGGAGATTCAAGTCTTCTAGGGAACTAGACATTGATTTAATCTCTTCAACACTAATGGTTTAATATCCCTACTTTTCAGGACCCAGGATTCTTTGAAAGGAAACTGATCACCACCCACACACCGACACAGGGGAAGGGGACATGACAATGTAGAAATCTTGCGTGGACTCATCCCTTCCATGGAGGCCTCCATATCACTGGTCATTGGGCACCCATGGTCTCTCTCTCCATATGAAATCGTTTATAGAGGGGTGATAAACAAACTCATCCGGCTATATGAGGGAAAGGGGATTATCTCAACTTGAGCTATGTCCCGATGGGACCTTGGGGATTATATTCCTTCATACTGCTACTACCACCAGGGGCCAAATAGGGAGACACCACTCCCCACTCTATTACATAATCATTTTGGGAGCCTCTTCCCAAAGCACTCTGATGACACCCTCCTCTATGCCAATGAGGTGAGGGGTGCCCATGCCAGCCCAGCTATAGCCCCATCTCAGGGGCCACCAAAGAGGGCCCCCACCAGGATGTGACAGCTCCACCACCCAACCCAACTGGTTTAATAATAGGTATGTTATATGCTTGCCTCATCATACCCTACCCGGTTAACCCAACACCAGCGGCATGCATAGGCTGATGATGATTACCATCAAGGGGTGTCAACATCAGTGACAAATGTGACACGTGCCACCATTGAAACATATAATCAATCTACTATTCATACTTAGCATGGGAATCTGTATGACCAGTCTCGATTGAGGACCCATCCACCCCATGGGAATTTTGGGTTTGACAGTCCTGGTCGCCGACGCAGGTGGCGTCCGTCGCAGGCCTACCTGTGACATATTTATCCAACACGGAGGCCCTCCCCCCGACATCGCTAAAAATATCATGTGTCCTTATCACTCCCATGCTTGGTATAGAGGTCCTCCTAATGACACCATCAATCTGAGAGATTTTCTTCACAACCACATCAATGTCCCGCATGGAGGATTCCCAAAAACTCGTGACCTCGGGTATAGAGCTCTTCTTCCTGTTACATTTCTCCAATGTGATTATCCTTCTAATTATGTCAACTACGATGATGAAGGTTTTTCCCATGCTCGTATCACAGCCAGCATGTGACTTCTTCATTTCGAAAATCAGGGAAGTAGAGGTCTACCCCACTTCTTTGGCACCCAACATGGAGGTCCTACTTGTGTTCATCTTGACCAGTATGAAGGCCCTCTTCATATTGGCACTTCTAAGGGGAATAAGAATGTAGGAACTGCCTTGATTTTACCACCTCTAGTAGAGATCCTACCTGCTCCATAACATCCCTCAGATATATAATACATGCAACTGTCAATAGACATAGTGGTCGTCCCCATGATCCCTTTGACATATATCCAGGTGCTTCTCGCACCCCGGCACAATCAGACAGAAGCCCACTCCGTCCAACCAAAAGTTTCACCGAAGGTCCTACTTGCGACAGGAACCAAACTTATCTCGAAGAACCAGACCAGGGAAAGAGGTCTGGCCATTTCTTCCCTACAAATAATTCTACGAAGATTAAAAAAATAATTATTTTTGTTTTTTTCTATGATTATGAAGCAAAATATGATACAACAATGGTACCCTCACCTCAATCATCTGTGTTAGGGGCCGGGGCAAGGATGAGGCGTACTAGTCTCATACTTCCAAAATTCAAGGTCCACCATTTCCCTTCCTCCCTCCATGTATATTTCTAGGAAGAAAAAGATTTGTCATCTCCCTATGGTAGGGCTGTACATTCCCCTCTATCCTCACCAGGAGCACTCTTTACCTCAATCGGAGATCACATAGAGTTATTTTAGGGAAAGATTCAAGAAGAGATTCAGAATATCCTACCATAGGTGACGGTGGACCCTATTCTGGAAACATTGGTCTCTCTACCATTTTATCGTGATGTGGTGGATAGATCACTAAATTCTTCAGAGGACAACCCCAGATGCGTTAGCTCGTTAGCTCGTTCATTTTATTCTCCATCGACCAGCCTACCATCTCAATGGTCTGCTTCCGTATCACTACTAGCTCCCTAGCCACCCCCAATCGATGAATGGGTCAACTAAGGGCTAGAACCTGAGTCTGGTCCATGGATCCTTTGGGATATCTTTACATAAGACAATTTCTGGAATATATTGTCTAGTTATAACACCGAACTCCAGTGCACTGGAATCACACACTTAGGAGGAACTCAGGTGTTTTCAAAAAACCCTCAGGGTGACAAAATTCCATATTTTTCATTGGAGAGTGGATTACCACAAAAGATAGGAAAATTTTTGAAGACATTGGTTAGCATTGTCGTATTGTCGACTTGGCCACGCTCCTTATGGCCTAGCACCCTAAGTCACTTGATAGACATTAGACCCTCTAGAAACGATTTGTCCAGAGCATCATAGTGCTCTAGAAATTCCTCAAGGAGGCTTCCCCCCCATGTATATCCATGGAAGGGGCTAGTATGTACCTCATTACATCACTCATATTTGGTTTCAGCACGAATTTCTAGGTCACATTGATGAAATGCCTCCATGAAGTGTCACAGTTAACTTGGTCGACCTATCGGACGGGGAGAATGAGATAGATATCTGTGATGAGAACATACCCCAAGGGTAATGACCCAATTATTAGATCTATTACGATGGGATAATCACTAGAATATAAATATACAGGGTCTTCCCATGCCCACCGAGGCATTAGCCCTCTTCCGAAATCCCAATAATGGAGAATAACACCTTGGAGCGTCAAACCCTCTGACATGTCTGGCTCTATGTTGAAGGTAGAATAAAATCCTGAGAAGATCGTGTTGCGTCAATAGCTCGAGGATCACTAGAATTTGGTCAATGAACTCCTTGTTGAACATGTTGCGGAGCGGATACCAGGTTACTGTGTTCCACGACTGGGTTAGCAGGGACAGGCACAAGTTCCCCATGGGAGTTTCCTCTGGCTTACTGTGACCATCCTTCCCACCTAGACATGATAGAGGATGGAACTTATAGAAGGAGGTTGCGGTAAGTCATCCCATAATATCATTGAATTCATGCCTCTTGAGATAAAAATTACCCCAAGAGTCCCTCTAGTGGTGGAGGATTCTTTAAGTGATAGTCAATGTTATGTCTTGGTTAATACCCTAGAGCAAGTAAATCTCTATATGATACTTGACGGCATGAAACAAGAAACAGATCTTCCCATCATCCACAACCATCACCAACATTGACTGGGCCACAGTTACATGATTTGATGAAACGCTTCAGTCAGTGCTTCCATCCATGTTGTGCATGCCACTGAAACCTGACAACAAGCCCAGTGCAGAGCTCAGCATGCGCAATATTCTCATATGGTGTCACTAGGCCCGCCTATGCTTCCGTTTGTGTTACTTGATCTGGAAGAGCCACCCAGATTACACTGTGATCAGCCACACCCTGTTACAAACTAATCTCAGTCATCTGGACCACACTATGTAGTCGCTCCATGATCTTCGACTAGCAAGGAGAGGGGCATGTCATGCACTAGTTAGCATCCGGTTTATCCGGAAGGGCTAGTAATACATCCTACCACAGAACGACTTTCAGTAAGCTGAATCTAACACTTAGCACAAAATTTTTACGTTCTTAAGAATCTATCCAACATTCTGGTGAGACTCTCTATTTTATAATATCTTCATTTTTTGGAAGATATGGATGATTCCCTCACTGAGGCTTTTAGAATCCCCCTCCAATTTGAGATAGTGTTCAGAATAGGAGAAGCCTTCCATGTTGAGGTGGGTGAACATGCATAATGTCAATCCATCGTCTCTTTCTCAAAAGAAGATGAAGGATCTCCCATATAGTGGCACACACCCCACTTTATATCATTGGCCACTTCATGGGTGTAGACATTTGTTGATGTGTTGTCGACATAGGCTCATGTATCAAACTTATCATGACATAGATACTCCGTAATATGGGGATATCCGAGGATGACCTGATTCCCTATGAACTGAAAATCCAGGTTTATGAAAGGATAAAAGAGACATCGGTCAGCGAGATCCTCCTAAAAGCCTAGTTTGGTGGTCTGGTAGCCAACATCATGTTCCTGGTTGTTTTACATAGCACCTCTTACAATGCATTGATGGGGATACCATGGCTCCACCTGCACATGACAGTCTCTTATTTGTACCACCAATTCCTAAAATACTCTTTTAATGGTCGAGTAGGCATAATCCTGGGTGACGCGTCCCCTTCTTCTTCTTGGGAAGAAAACTAGATGGATGTCGACTATTACAAGAGAGAAGACAAGAAGATCTGGGCTAGTGATTTTGAGCTAGTTATGGCTATGACTGACCCATGGACCTGCCTTGATTTAGCCTACGTCTTCCCGAGCCATTTATTTGAGGCCAAAAATCCAGATTTGCAGAAATGTTTTGTTATATCTGGAATTAGGGGGGATCACATTTCCTATTCTATGTAACTTTAGAAGATCACCTCGTATTCCTACACAAATCATGCCCAGGTGATCCCAGAACCCCTACCCTCATAAGGTATCAGGATGTCTTCCCTATGGCTATGATAATATGACATACATTCTTTTTTGGCAAGGTTGGGTTAAACCAGTTTAAAGAAATGCACCATTATTCCTTAGATATCATCAAGAGTGGTCCCTTGGTCCAAATACTATATGGGATCAGATCGATATCTTTCATTTTTATGGTTTTGATATAATATGAGTCCCTTGATGAGGTGTCTACTTCTGCTCAGGCTGGAACCAGTCACCCATTGGGATCTGATGTCTCGAAGGAAACTCCTCCCACTGAGGATCCCTCCTCCATAAGTGAAGGAGAGGATTTAGAGGATGCTCGTACTTTATAATAAGTAGTCTCCGCCATATTTAATGATATGGTACTGGTGAATCTCGGTGGTGAGACAGATTTGAAACCCACATTGATTAGTGCCTCTATGACTGTTTAAGAACGACAGCAGTACATAGGCTTCCTGAACCACCACTGTGATATATTTTCCTAGAGTTATGATGAGATTCAGGGACTAGACCCTTATGTTTCCATCCACTGCTTCAGTCTTCCATTGAATCATCATGAGTTTGAACAACCTCCTTGAAAGATGAACTCTTATCACAGTTCCATGGTCGAGGCCAAAGTTAATAATCTCGTCAGAGCTAACTTCTTAAAGGAGGTCCACTACCCCAGAGGGCTAGACAAAAATGTTCTTGTCAGGTCGAAGAACAGGCATATCAACATCTGCATCGATTCCTGGGATCTCAACCACTATTGTCTAAATGATGATTTTATCCTTATCGTGACTTATCATTTGATTGTTGCTTCAATTAGATTCTATGACCACTCCTTCATGGATTTGTGTTCATGGTTTTACCAGGCCTGAATTGACCCCAAGGATGAAGAGTCTAGGGACTTCAAGGAACCACAATTTACTTTTTTATACCAAGTAATGTGCTTCGGTTTAAAAAATTGTAGGTGCCACCTATTAGCGTGTCATACATTGCATATTTAAGATGATCTAGGGGACATTGGTGGAATGATATGTGGATGATATGGTGGTCAGATCTCACCAGCGCCAGTGACATCTCAATGATCTTGAGAAATTTTTCAGATACTTCTGATCCCGCCATCTGAAGATGAACTCCCTAAAGTGAGACTTCAGGGTTACCACCATAAATTTACTTCGCATAGTTGTTAGATATAGGGGCCTCATGATTGATCCAGTGAATATCAAGTCCATCATCTAGATGTCTCCCTCTAGAAACAATTGGGAGCTTCAATGATTCCAAGTCCACTTGTCCTATATACGCTAATTCATCTATAATTTGGTCGGACAATGTAATCCATTTTCTCAGCTCATGAAGAAAAGAACTGCTTATCAGTGGGATGAATAATATCAAACTAATTTTGAGGAAATCATGAAGTATCTACTACAACCTCTGGTTCTTATGTAACACATTTTCAGAAAGCCATTAGTCCTTTATACAAACTCCCTGGAATGATCTATCGACACCCTTCTCACCCAGAAGAACAATGATGGAATATAGAATATCATTTTCTATCTCAGCATGATGATTCTCAATTTGAAGACTAGATACTCATCTATCAAGAAGAGATGTCTTGTGTTGGTATTCACAGTACCTAAATTATGAAATTACTTGCAGAGACATGACATAAAGATGGTGTCTTGAGTGGATCTACTGAAGTAAATTTTAAACCTCCCTATGTTGACAGGCCATCTAGCTCGGTGGTCGGTGATACTCAAGCATTTTAACATCAGGTTTTCTCCCAGAAGGACATAAAGGAGTAGGAGTTGGTATAATTCCATGCCTCCCATATATCTCTTGAAGACCAGTCCTCAGATCTTGATTTTCCCGATGAGGAAACCTTCTCGATAGAAAAATCCATCTTGTGATAGAAAATTCACTTCAATAGGGCCTCCTAATTCCATAATGGAAGGAGACTCAATGATCCTAGGATTTACTGAGTGGGATTGGGAATCATATTCATCATGATATCACTAGATATTCTTCCTTATTCATTCCCATTATCAGAAGGTTGTGCCAACAATGAGGCAGAGAATCAATCTCTCATTACTGGTCTTGAGCTGGCCCTGGATACCGAAATTCCCCATTTTCATCTGAAAGGGGACTCTAAATTGGTCATCAAGTAGATCAATGGTGACTATGTCATTAGAAGTCCAATGGTCATACCACTATTGGAATGTACCCACTAGTTGTAGCCAAGTTACCATATCAGCCAGAGGTTACTCAAGTCCCATGTTTGAAGAACAGTAGAGCAGCCGCCTTGACCATCTTGGATGCATCTCTAGTGGAACCTAACCAAGACGATTTGATTATTCACATGGCACACCATAAATTCATCTCCCATATCACTCTAGATGATGATGAAATCCCATAGGTAAGACACCTTAAAACTTGCTCCTCCACGTCAGGACCCCCATGTCTCCCTACATTAGGGATTGATGTAACCCCTAACTGGAGGAAACCCTTGATTAAGTATCTTTATCATGGTAATCTCCTGGAGGATCAAGACGATCATGAGTGAATCCATCGATGTGCATTATAGTTTCCCCTCCATAGTGGTACCAGTCTTGATCATATCCTCTACCAACGCGAGTTTGATGGAATTCGCATCCATTGCATTCAAAGAGTTGGGATTTCATGGGTCATGCAAGACATTCATTCGGTTCTTGTGAGGATAATCATACTAGGATGAAACTATCTCACCAGATCTAGAGATTAGGATATTTATTGACCTCTATGATCTATGACTGTGTCCAGTTTCCAAGAGGTTCCATGCATTCAAAATCCATCCTAACATTGTGCATCGGCCACCATAACCTCTCCACTCTACCATGTACTCTGTTCCCTTTACCATATGAGGACTCAATGTTGTGGGACCCTATCCACTAGCGATAGCTCGCTAGTGCAGGTTTATCCTGACTGTGGTAGATTTCTTGTCAATGTGGGCAGAGGTAGTTCCGCTCAAGGAGGTGAAGTACCATTCTATCATTGACTTGTGAGCTCAAATATCATACACCAGTTCAGAGTCACTCACGAATTTTTAACCAATAATGGAACCATCATTTGGGTGGCCAAACTGATGAAGGTGTAAGACATGTAAAATATCCATTCAAAATACACCTCTTGGTTTCATGTGCAAGCCAATGGGTAGATTGAGGAATTTAACAAAACCATCACTAATATCGTATCGAATATGGTTGGTCAAAACAAGAATATTTTTCTAGAAAATCTCCCCAACACACTCTAGACCTATTGGACGATGACTCAAAATTCCACCCGGGTGACCCCATACTCCCTACTGTATGGAATGGAGGAAGTCTTGCCCATCAACATTAAGGTTCCTTCATTGAACACCACATTCTAAGATGAAACAATGTAAGAAAAGATGGACAAAATTGGTCTGGATGAATTGGAAGTGCTCAATGATAACAGGCATTGTGCCCTGCACAATCTGGAGAGGCATCTGAACAAGATAGCCAGAGCTTTCAATAAATGAGTTCACCTCTAGTCTTTCTTACAAGGTGATCTTGTGCTGGCCCTGAGAACACCAACTATACTTGGATGGAAGCCACCCAAATTAAAGAACAAATTGGAAGGACATTATATCATTCCCAAGGTTTACCCCAATGGTGCATACTCTCTAGTTACCATGGATGGTGAGCGTATGACTCCTCCCACCAATGCCAAATTCTTCAAGAAATACTTTGAAGGATCACCTAGGTCCTACATGAACTTAAAATGATATGTCCAAAAAGACATTGAACTATATTTAATACCATAGGATTTGAAAATGTACTCAGTCCTACATGACCTTAAACTGATATTTCTTTCATGACATTAAATTGCTTGGTCATCCCACATGACGATTAGCTGAAAAACGGTGCGAGATCTGTGACCCTAAAATAAGATCTATATAGACATGTTTGACCATAAACTATTATGCCCTGCACGACCTTAAACTATATGTTCTCCCACATGAAGTTAAACTGTAGATGGTCCCTCGTGACATTAAATTGTCTAATGTACTTGATTCATTACATTAAACTGCACAACAGTTTCGATAACCAAGTATGGATTGATTCCAATCCTCATGGGATATGTAGGAATGCTCAGATTATTTATCTTATAGTCCATCACCAAACTCTTCACTTTGACTACCCCCAATGTGTAGTTCTCTTGGAGGATATCCCATGGTGTAGTTTATGCTTCTTCAGACTCATTGGTTCAAGGTTTATGGTGGTCGAACAATGTGCCCCTCCCATTCTTCAATCATAACTTATCCTCATCACATGACATTAAACTGCATGGCCCTTTCAGAACTACATTTGACTCGATTCCCATCCTTTTGGGATACATAAGAACTCCCAGATATTTTTTTCTGTAGGCCCATCCCCAAACGTCATGATCACCCCTTGGTCTGCCCCTTGGACTAGATGCCTCCCCAAACACATGGTGTATTATGGTCTTATGTCCTCATTTTACAACTGGTCTATCACAATGGAACAATGTGTTCCCATCCTTGGAGACCATCACCCATCATAATCCTTACTAAACGACTTCAAACTATGTGCATACCATTACGCTTCATGCGTTACCATTATTTGGGCATTCATCATTTTACACAACCTAAAGAACCCCCAAATGGCATGTATACTAGGCCCCATGGCTCTCCTACCATTTCGAGCCAACATCCCCGAGGATTCTAGACCACAATTTGATATAAGTCCCACATTACGAATATGGTTAGTGCTTGACACTCATTTGTTGTTCCCATTTCCGGCCACACAGTATGGAGGCTATGTTTTGAACATGGTCAATAGATACCCTCCATCGTTGTCACCACCCCTGTATGTACCAAATTTTGGGGGCAGTGATTAATTTTGTCCAGGAATCCCTTTGAACATCAGTGTGCCTCATGCAATGATGTTGGTCTAGGAGGACTTGACCCAGCCCGATATTTCTTATTTATTTTCATGCCCTTATATTCCAGATAGAACCTAACCCCATTCCTTGTTTCTCACATCAATCATTTCTCACAAGGGCTTAGGATCTTTTCTAAGGCCATACCCCCCATAAAGGGTCATAAGATCATGGAACGAGCTGTATGACCTTAAAATAAGATCATCATTGTCCTTACCACATGGATTTAAACTATGTGATTCATCCAAACAGAAGGATGTAAAGCCACTCGAAACCTGTCCTACATGACAATAAACTAAAAACTGGTCGGGAGATTTTGTTGGTGGCCCAGCCTTAGGTCCATCGACCATTTCAGCCCCCTCACCCACGATCTCATTCAAGATTGTGTTGTGTGGCCTGGACTCTATGTCCTTGATAACATCGTGATATCTTTTATGTGTCACATACGTCCCCTTGAGACACTTCCCCCTTCTTCCTCATAGAAAGATGTTAAAATAAAAAGGTCCCATCACACAGCACATCTGCCATCGTTTAGGGTTTCCACTATTTCATATATCCTAAAGGATCCCTGAACGGCATGGATACTAGGCCCCAGGGCTCTCCTACCATTTTTGGACAATGTCCCCAAGGATTTTGGATGATAATTTGATTCAAGTCCCGCGTATTGAATATGGTCAGTAGTCAAAACTCATTTCATGTCCCCATTCAATGAAATGATATGGTTGTTCTATTTCTAAAATGGTCTATTGCTATCCTTTGTCAGGTTTCCCATTCTATGGTCACCCATATGATAGGCATGGTGATTTACCCTTTATATCCACATGTTCTATGAACATGACATTAAACTGGGAATCTTTGGTATGAGCTCACTGAGAATTAACTAAGATCTACGACGTCCTTATTTCACAACGTTAAAATGCATGGCATTTAGAAGAAATACTTTTGGTTTGATTCCCATTCTCATTGGATATGTTGCAAAACCTAGATATTTTTTCTTCGAATCTGACCCCAGTTTGTTTTTTCTTTATCTCAGCATTTTTTGCCTGAATTTTATACATAAATTATGCACAGTGTTCCATACATGGGATTATTACCACATCCATGTCAGGTCATTATCCAGAACCTATACATTCCTCGTTGAGTTTTCCCCCTCCAATATGCATCCTTGTTGCACGATGTTAAATTGCATGACACTCTGAATTAATATGTATGGATTGATTCCCATCTATATGGGATATGTAGGACCACCCAAACAATTAGGTTTTGGGTCTATCCCCATATCATAGAAACCACCCTATCTTCCTAGCCACTTGGCCTGAGTTTTCTATGAATGGGGTATACGGTGTGGTATAGGATTATCTCCTCATTCACATCATGTTTGTAAAGACCACACAACATAACTCCTTTTTCTAATATCCCTTTATCCACATGTTCCACAACCATCTTTTCAAGTCGTTTTCTCTTGAATTGGGCCCCTCAATTCTCTTTGGCAATTCACCAATGTGTCTAGGAGCACTTTGGTTCAGAGACAAGAGTGTTACATTCCATGCATACATGTTCTCACCCATTTTCATGCTTAATGTTCCCCTTCATCCGGGGATTCCATCATCCTCCACATCCGAATGGACCCCCGAATGGTATGGATTCTAGGCCTTGGGGCTCTACTACCATCTCAGGACAACATCCTAGAGGATTCTGGAAGAAAATTTGATAGAAGTCCCACATTGAAAATATGGTCAGCGATAAACAGTCATTTTTTATCCCATTTCAATACATACGGTTTGAATGATGTGATTCGAATATGGTCAAAAGTTATCCTCCATTGTCACACAATCCCCATTAATCCATGAATATTGGCCATTTTATTCACATCCTTTTCCACTCCCTCATGTCCATGTGTATTCTTAAAACTCTTGGTAATGTCCCTCATTGAACATTGTCATGTAAGGAGGACAACGTTATGGTGAGGAGTCGTTCGAGACTCCTCCCTAATTTCCCCTTTCTGTGTATTCATTCTACAAAAAAAACATTCTCTACCCTTGTTTCCCACATCGAGCGTAGTTCACGTGGGCCTAGGGATTTGGTCAAGGATTGCACTTGTTTAGAAGATTCTCATTTAGCCTAGGCTGAAATCTAAGACCTTCAACTATGATCTCTTTATGTCCATCTCACAAGAAGCTAAATTGAACCTCCAAGAACAACATATGGATTGATTCCCATCCTCCTGGGATACGTAGGAACACCAAATAATTTCATCATGGGGTCCAGTCTAGGTTCTACTTATTAACATTTCTATTTTTCCTTTTGGTCTTGACTTTCATAGGATTTCATGGTGTGTCCTATATGGGAATATGTCCTCGTTTATGTCGAGTTTGCGAGAGCCACACCACGTACTCCCACCTCAAGGTGATAGTGCCTCCAACCTCTTATCCTACACGACGTTAAAATGCACAAAATCATGAATAAATACATATCTCTTGATTCCCATACACATGGGATATGTAGGAATAATTAGACATTTTGTCTGCAGGTCCATCCCCATGTTTTCTGATCTTCTTCTGGCCCCTCGGCACAAGGATCCATTTCTAGAAATGTGCTTGTTTTGGTGTGTACCTCATCCTCATTCATGAAGATTGTGATTTATCCGGCCATGCAAATTCCACCCCCTAAAAAAACTTGGTTCTCCTACTGTCCAATCTGCATGACATTAAACTATTCATATCAGTCCCACGTGACTTTAAACTGGTACGTATTTTCTTAAAGATGTTAAACGTAAGGGGATGGTACTATAATATTTCCTTAAACTGTGACATTATCGTCCTGGACGCACTCCAAAATACAACACTTTTTTGTGATATCCTCACATGAGGGGACATAGCTTTGTTATCGGTCATTCACCACACAATTTGTCTTGTCCAATATATGGCATCATTCATGAAGCCGCACTTGGATCCTCCTTCAATGTTATGCCTCTTCACAAAAAAACCACACATCCATCCTAAATAACAAACAAGATATAGACAAATGACACTTCCTTTAGTGCATGGGCCAGACCCAAATGCTATTATTGTCTCTGGAATTGGTACCCTACCCTTCCGCTTCTAGAATAATGTGTGGCTTGATCCCCATCATCATGGAGTACGTAGGAACGCTTGATCACTTAGTCCCGAGCCAAGCCCAACTCTCAATGTTGGTCCCCCAACCTAAAATTTTCCTAAGGATCACCAAGTGTGATGTGGGATTATTTCATCATTCATGCTGGGTTGTGAGATTACTACACCACGTGTCTCCCTCCTCCCATTGAATTTATGGTCCAAGCTCTAAGACATTAAAACTAATATCCAACTGTCATGGTCTCAGGACACAAAACTTCCTGATGTTTTCGTAGAACATCTTATGGTCTAATTCTCATCCTCATGGAATGCGTATGAATGCACAGACATCTCGTCCATGGGTCTAGCACTAGGTTTCATAAATCTTGTGCCATTATTGGTTCCCTGTCCCGAAACATGTTGGTATCATGTGGTGTGATAAGTGCCTCTCGGGTCCTCATTCACATCCAGTTGTGCAGCAAACAGATCATGTTTCTTCTCTTCCCAAAATGATCCGAGTTCTATGACCATAAACTAAGATCTCCCTATGGGAACTATGCGTCTGGTTTGGCTACTTCACCTCCTTGTGCAGAGTCCATTAGACCAGGTCCACTTTTAATGGTCAACTCTATGACCTTATGATAGGATCATGTGACCCCGGGACCCCTATCCTTGGAAATGGATTCAACTCCCCCTACCTAACGCATCTCATTGGTATACACAAATGCGGCGTGGCCAAGAACCCATGTTGTGGAATTCTCACATGGACATTACCTCATTTCAGGTCCATGCTTCATGTGATCTTTATTAGGATCCACATCATATTCTACATCTTAAGGGACCCCCATTATATCCAGGCCTCATGCCACACTAGCTTACCTACCGTCTTAGTCCAACACCCCTAAAGACCTCATAAGACATTTGTGACAGGTCTAGTGTTTCGAACATGGTCAGTGGCCGACCTTCATTTGTCTGTCCCCATTCAAGGATAACACAAAAAAAATACTGTATTTGGAACATGGTTAGTAGTTATCCACTATCATCTCTCAACTATAATTTTGATCTAGATATCTAGCATCACAATTCACACCATTCCACTTCTATATGATTAAGTGGAATTCCAACACACTCAGTTCTTCTCCCCCACACATATATGTGTTAAGTAGTTTGGTCCTTAATATTGGGGTGTATTTCACCTAGCATAACATTTCCCATAATGTGTCCCTCCCTGTACTAGGAATGTCCCATCATTTCCCCTTGCCTCCCACATTAAGCACAACATACATGGGTTTAGTGGTTTTGGCAGGACATTTACCAGTAAAGCTGTACCACACTGGTTTTCATCCCACATGAAGTTAAAATTCACCCTCAGAACTACATGTGACTTGATTACCATTATCATGGGATACGTGTGAATGCCCAAAAGCTTTTACTTACTGCTAGACTAACTTTAACTCTTGTCCCCTTGACGTAACCAACATCCCCTAGGGATACATGGGGTGGTGTAGACTCCTTGAGTAATCATTCACATCGGGTTTATAACTAGAGGATCACATACTACCTTTTGGGATCTCCCTTTTCACCAACCATATTACTGTATGAAATAAAACTATGTGACATGTCATCGATGCTTGATGTAAAATTTCAGTTCTACCACAATCATCTTCAAGATGCCCCAGGCTAATTATGTGATGTGCCAGATTCATCTCCAGAGAGGATTCCCCCTACCAGCGTCGATCTCGAACCACACTATTCTTGAGGAATATGTTTTTCCAGATTCCCATCCTTATGGTATACATAGTTATTTCAAAGAAATTCTCTTCAGGACCAGATCAGGGTCTACCTTCCACCTTGACCTGGCATTAAACAACAAGGCACCCTTGGTCCTCACCAGATAGGTCCTGTTCGGATGTATGTTTGATCTCTGATTAGACTCATGCGCCCACCCGATGTGCTTTCAACAGGGTTTCATAATTTAAAGAGTGTTGTACTGCATTTGAAAAATCCATCACTCCACCCTCCACACTTTTTGTGATATTTTTTCAGACCCTTTTCCCCTTTCATGTCTCAAGGGACCCCCTAACAACATGGATGCTCAGCCTATGGCTCACGTACTATCCCGTGCTAACGTTCTGAGAGACTAAGGATGAAATTTTGAGTCAGGACCCATGTTTCAAACCAGGTTAGCTTTCTTTCCTCATTTTTTATTGTATCACCCCAAGCTTCCATGGTACTCTTCTCTTTTAATAATATAGAAGTGTGTGTTGTACGCAACTTCGAGTTCTTACACACCACAACCAATCAAACTAGCCATTATGAATAGTAATACCCACTTTTTGAAATTTTATAAATTTTAATCATTCAAAATGGACTTCATTTTTGGATTAGGAATATCGAAATTAGCTTATGGTGAATTTTTGGTACTTTTCTGATAACATTCATATTTTAAAGAATAGGGAAAATTACTAAATTTCAATTAAAAAAACTTTTTTAATCGAAATAATTAATAGGGATAAATAATGAATTTGAGTGATTTAAAGTATAATTAGATTATATTTTAACCAATTAATCTAATTTTGGTCATTGGAAATAATTTCACATACAAACTGGACATAACAAGTGCCAAACTTTTGATAGTTATTATTTCTTAAAAACATGCATTTTGTTTTGACAACGGGAATTAATTTTAAATTAATTTCTGACACTTATGTATTTTGAATTTAGGAAAATGGATTACAAATTTAGAATCAGGAAGTCCAAATTGTGTAAATAGGTAACTTTTATTTTTATACATTTTGAATAATTACTTCAGTAAATATTTTATTTACCATGGTTAAAGGGTAAATCCAGTAAATAAGGGTTAAAAAATAATATTATAATAATATTAAATTACACTAAAATGTGACCTAACCCTGTTGGTTGATACATTTCTGACCAAGGGAATCTTTGGGTCGATTTTGGGACCCCATGGAGCCACTTGTATGTGATAATGACACTTTATATTAATTAAGTTAATGTAAATAAAACAATGACATTGGCATATATCTTTTAGAAAAAAAAATTTAGAATGGGTTATATATGTTATATTTTCAACTATAAATATTCATTATAAATATAAAACTATTTCCTAAATAATGGTATTTTATTTATAATTTTTAGACGTTTAATACTTAAATTTATTAATGACACAATAATGACGCAGTATTTTCCCTAATAATGAATGAATCAAATATATGGTATTATAAATGTTGCGATAAATATAATTTGATAGTTTTGATGACATCCACTTATTTTATTGGTTAATATGACATATTATAATTGCTTAAATTAATTTTTATCGAATTAATAAAGTTTTTACCACTTTAACAAAAATCAATTATTAAATAGTATCAAAATTGACATAAATGTGTTTTTAAAAAAAGTATTATATTATTAATTGTTATTCCATTCCTAAAAATATAAGGTTAGGACAAAGGACTTATATAATGATAGTTGTATCATTAATATACCACTGGGGGTCTCTTGGAGGTATATAGTAAGTTTATTAACTATATAATATAAAAATACAAAGAGACATGGTAACTGTCATACTATTTAACTAAGAGTTAAATCAAAAAGATAAATTTTATATAGTGACCCAAACCTATCTAAAACCTATTTGTTGAGTGTTTTTTGACCTATAACCACATTAATCTTTAAATAATCCACTTTGGAGTCATTATAAACCAAATATGAATTAATTAGAAAATAATATTTCTAACATTTCCTAAGGTGCCCCTCACCCCTCTTATAAAAGGGCACTCCCGCTACTCAATAATTCACACATTAAAAGCCTTTTGGATCAGCTAACCCCTACCCAAATATACTCTAAAATTACCTCAATACATCATAGAGGACCTCCTTTGGTCATAAATCCATCTTAAGAAGCCCTTTTGATCAAATCAAAAGGAAGAACCCAAAGAAGAGGTAATAATTTCACCACCCTCTTTCAAGTTCTTTTCTTCTTCCACTTCTTCTTTTTTGTTATTTACATTATAAAAATAATAACTCATTTATCATCTATATATATTGAAATTATTATAAATATGGTACATCCATATTCATTATTCTATCCATCCTTTGAATGACATGTCACCATACGTGCGTACGTATGGATTACCATCTCCACGTCATGGTGTAATTGTTATTCAATACATTATTATTTGGATGGGTATAATAATAATGTGTAATTCATTTAAATAATAAATTAACATTATAATGATTCTGTATATATTATATACCATCCAATTATATATTATTTTAATATCAAAGGAATGATATTGTCGCTCGTGCGTACGTACGGACTACCGTCTCCACAAATGCGATGAGATTTATTCCCCATCGTATCCATTCAAGAATAATTTTCATTTGATGGTTAAAATTAATTTTTAAATACTTAATATATTTATGTATATAAATAATATACATCCCATCCATAACAAATATGTCTCACATTACAAAGAATATAAAGGAAGACAAATCCATTAACACCCGAAATGACGATAATACTAAGATATTATTAACAAATAAATCTTAAAAGATCATATATGATATCATACTAATTTATATTATTCTTTTATAATTAAATAAAAATTATTTCACCATTATACATGAGGTTAACCTACCCTTGACCACGTAAAATGTAAAAAGTAGGGGGGGTTTTATCTCACTTTTAATTTCGTGAGATTTCTATTGTTCACCGATTATTTATTGCATGTGGTGTGTGTAATACCCATGATTGTATTCATTGTGTAATATAATTAAATATATGTATATTTACATCATCATTTTACAATCCTTCTTTCATGGGTGTATGTTTCGTAAGTTACCAAATTGATAAGAGAATTTTAAATTTTAATATCCACTAATTCCGCTTTACACATACTTCATTGATTAATTTATTCCAAGATTAGGTGTGGAATCACTATTCATTTTCTTATGTCATAATTTCCACTCCTCTTTATGTGGATATAATTTTTATACACATAGTCACTCCATTGATAAATTCACAAGTCATCGATATGAACTTGATAAGAGTAATTTTAACTCAATCTTCATTTGTTGAGTTGAATATCCAATTCATTGGTGTTGTTTTTAGAAGAATATGTGTGAATGTTCTATGATTGATTTACACTGAATATCCAATCATATTTAGTGTATTTATATTTGACACAAATAATTATTTCATTGATTTATCAGTAACCTAAGGATACGGTCTTTATAAGAGATTTCATCTCAATTTACATTCCATTGAGTCTTCTTTGTTGTTATACACAATGTCACGAACCAAATCTGGTCGCCGCCAAAATCGACACCAAACCCAGCCCGTGACAAGGCCCGAAGGGCGTTCCCGATCCCCACGGGCTGGCACAAGTGCCCGGGTATCATATCATGATGATTGGGAACGATTTACCCGATTTTATAAACATTAAACAACAAACAAACTCAATAGAACAAATCTGGATTTTTTTTACTAAAACCGTCTTTTACAAAATTTCAGAACTGAAATACATAAGTTAAAACTATGTTTAAAGAATATTACAATGGTACATAACAAAATAAAGACAGCCCAAGAACCTCCACAAGGAAAGAGGCACCACCCTCAAGCTATCTCCACGACACTGTATCCCAATGGACAACTAAAAACCTGAATCAATGGCATAAATCCTGTACCCAAACCTGTGACATAAAAGAAGCAAATCTACTTACACCCAAAGGTGTAAGTAGGGTGTGAGCGAAAGCCCAGTAGGATACCACCACTAATAGATTCCATGTGATAAACATTTAATGGCGAAAATCATGCAAGTTTTCAAAGACATGAGATGCTAGTTAAAATTTCTAAAAGATGCAACATTAAATAAAAACAGTTTTCAGGTGGGCTAATTTAAAGAATGAAAAACATTTAAAATAAATACCATATCTACTGAATTTTCCAGCCTCTCATACCGTATACCGACGGTAAGAACAAAGTATCCAGTGAGCACAAGCAATGGGAAATAACCCCTAGGCACTAGCTAGCTGTGGGTCTCAGGTACCTCGTATCTCGGTGAGAGTAACCATCACAAATATCCATTCTCGTGCACGAGCCACTAGTAGGGAACATACCCATAACCTAGTGGTCCCCAATCATCATCATCATAGTTTAGTTAGAGTTGTAAGCGTCAATCTTGCTAAGTGAAACTGAGGCCAAACCCCACGGATTCACTAGCATACTAGTACACGTCCACCCACCTAGATACCCGGGTTTTCCCTTTGTGCTCAAACAAGTTCAGCAATCCAAGAAGTATGGTTTTCACATGAAAATATCACTTCCACATCACAAATTAACCAAACAGCCCCATGTACATCACGCAAGTCAAAATTTCCACTTTTCATTCAAATGCATTTTGAAATCAAACTCACTCCAAATTGCCTACAACACTTTTCAAATCTCTTTAACACTTCCACAAATCTATTAAACAATTTTATAAAACCATTACAAGATATTCAACTCACATAACAGACCACACACATGTCACACAATACCCTTCTCAGCTTCACAATTCATTTTATAAATAAACTCACATGAAATATCCCACACCCGTGTTTCGCACACAAAACACAATTTAGTAAAACATTTCGACAATTTATAAAAAAATTATAAAAATGTTTAACATCTCAAATCACCACTTTACCATTCAAAAACCCACATTAGGTGAACACACTCACCCAAACAGTACATATACACCCTTTCCCAACTTTGGTTAACCAAATAAAACATTGGCAATTTTTATAAAACAAACCCAAGAGGTATAACCATTGTTTGCACACTAAACCCATTTCAAAACCCTCTTTTAAAAGCAAAATCATACCAATACCAATCCAAAACAGAATTGTTCATCCCTAAAACAATTATTAAACCACCCCCAAATCTTATAAAAATACATCAAATAATACCACAAAGATACACATGAAAAACACACGTTTTCATAAATCACCTTGAAGAAGTACGACATGTTTTTACTCCTTAAACTCATTAAAAAAAACCTAATTTCAAGGCCAACATGAAAATAAGGAATTAACAAACCAGAATTGGCATCCCCTTTCAAGACTAATAAATCACTTTCATATGTTATAAACTAAACCCAAACATTACCCCAAGAGTCACACATGAAAAGTGCCCAATTTCAAGCTATAATGCAACTAAAAATTAAATGTTCAACCAAATCCATCAAAACTGTTTTAACAGCACATAAAACAGATTATAAACATGCTAAATTAATTATCCATGCAAGCTAACTCATCATAAAATGGCTACACATGGAATCACCTACCCTTTTGAGTCGAAACCCTCAAAACTTGGTGCGAAACCTTAAGCGCACCACCGTTGCACCAAAAGGAATATAAATCCTGACCTAAACCACAATAATTTACCCAAAAGACACAAAATCAGACATTAGGATCGAACCCCAACTTCTGGACATGAGGAACTTTAAGAAAAAGGGAATAAAACTAAAAGAGAATGGAAGGAACCAAGAAGGAATTCCCTTACTTGAAATATCTTGAAGGAATCGGCCCCAATCCACCAAATAATGAATCACCAAGTACCCAAAACTGGCATGGAGGTTCGAAGGATTCATATTAGGTCATGTGGGGACTGAAATGGGGGAAAAAGGATGCAAAATGAAGGAGTTATGAAATGATCAATTTACCTCTCCAAATCTGCTCGATTTTAGAAACCCTAATATGTTCAGTACTAAATCGCGATGAAGAAGAGCTCCAAAGAGGGTAGAGAGAGCTTGGTCGCGCGGCTGGGTTCAAGGGCCGCATTTGAGGCTTTGAATCACCGAAAAAGACTTAAAAATGAATAAGTTATTAATTAATCAAAGTTTATTTTTAAAACTGGAATTGGGCTTTCGGGCAGGCCCAATCCCTTAAATAAAAACCAACATAAACCTTGGTTATGGATTTCCAAAGGCTCCAAATTTTAATGGAGGTGTTAATATATCAGGGGATGACATTTAGGAGTTGGAATGAGGGAAAAATATTACAAAATGAAAAAGTTATAAAAGAAATAAAATTTATTTTTAAATCTGGAATTGGGCTCACGGTTTGGCCCAATTCTTGAAAACTCACATATTCTCCATAAAACCTTTGGAAACCCCCAAAACAAATCATGAATGGAAAATAAATTAAAAATAACTTTAAAATAAGTTATGTATGTGACAATTCTTCCCACCTTGAAAACTTTCCGCCCCGGAAAGTCATAGCAAGGTCAAAGCAACAACCAAACCCAACTGAGAAACCAATAGGTACACCCTTGCCAGGTTTCACCCCCAAAGGTCAAAACACATCCAGTGATCAATGATGGAAGGAATACTCTCACAAACCAAACTTACACCACTTTCCTGAAACAATCAAGTACATTCAGGCTTTATCCCAAATGAAAACTCCTCAAACACAATCTGAACAATACTCAATCAATTTACCCAAAAAAACAACAACAACATTGAACAAGGTTACACTTCCCTACTATAAATAAATCATTGGAAACTCTCCAATATCAATGTTTACCCAATGAATATGTAGGTAGTTATATATCTTCAAATAATAATACCTACTTCCCAGACAAGTCCAAGGAAAAAAAATATGAGTTACTCGTATGAAGAGACCCAAATGGGCTCCCCACCATAAGAGACAACTTAAATTGTTTTCCCGAGACAGAACCAAGACACTAATAGTGGGAGGACCAAACATACTCTCTATTACAAGGGATATACTTCCATTAAATGTTTATGAAGGAACATTCATGAGAATCATAGTGGGTCTCCCCACCATAAGAACTGACCATCTTAACCGACCAGCATGGGCCGACCCAGAAAGACCCAAAAAGAAATTAAAGATTTAGGAAGGGCGCACGATTAGTCTGCATGGTTTGGGAAACTGTGCACTAACTATGAATATAATTATTTATACATGGCTTCCTAGCACACGGCCACTACTAAACGTGCACAAACTATGTGCTCAACCATGATGAAACCAGAGGTTTGAACTATTCCCATCTTTCATACTAAGGATAGGACTTTGTACAAGGGTTTAAATGGCCCTAGGATTTCCCCTGACTACGAGCCAGCTTCTCTCCGAGACCTATGGCTGGAGCTCAAATGATTGAAGCATCTTCGGCCTCGTAGTTAATGTTTGGAAACCCACTGAATGAGAATTATTCTTTTCGGTGCCACCAAAAACTACACTGCAGTCCCAAATAAGTTTTCTAGACATAACACATTCCAAACTCACTTTACCTTATCCCGATATTTCACTGAAACATGGGCTAAGAAGATACACACACATCACAACTAGTTTCTTCAGGTGAGAAACAATAGAAGTAAAGAACACCTACACTCACATTCCTATAAAATAGATGATTTTGATGTGTTTTTTCCAAGTGATACATTCACCCAACACAACAGGGACTCTCAGAGGATTTCACGACTTTCACCTATATGGTCAATCGAGCACATGACATCATAAGGCATCACCGAACATGGCCATTGTTACTGATGTAAACAATGCATGGAGAGGGACCTTATACAACATCCCCAAACAACACACAATTCTAGAAAGTGGTCATAATATCCTATCGTGACCATATTTCTCAAATTGGTGGTTTAACATGAACTCATGCTTCAAAGAAACTTTGAAGAACCCCAAAGGCCCTCTTAGACACCATCAAGACACTCATCCAAAATAACAACCCTAGACCACATCCACCTTCGACGAATTAGGAAACATAAGAAACTATGGTCTCCTTCACCCATCCACAAGCACTCTCCCATTACAAGAGGATCTAAAAAATCAAAGAAAGGAATGGGTGTAGACTCAATCTAAAAATCTCAAGAAAAAAAAATATTCCTTATATTGATCAACTGGAGGGTCTTCAAACGGCGAAACAATCCGGGTTGCACTTCAGTTGTGCACTAACCATTAATGGGGGTGTACCTTATCCAGCGATTAAACCCAAGGACCCAACCAAGATGGTCTATTAGTCAAGATATACCACAAACCAGATCTAAACACATGAAGGGAACCATCATAAATGCGTCCCAAAACATTTTTCAAAAGAGACCACTAACTGTCCCTATAACACAACTTACTGACCAAACCCAAACCCAAAACACAGTTCAAAAAGGAGGGGTTCTTGGACTCAAAACATCCCACAACATCAACATTTTCCAAAAACACATAATATAAAACATTCCAAAAAATTCATCAAGTCTTCATATTTCTCTTTAAAAACATTTCTTTGAATACAAATGGTTCAGCGGTTAGCGCATCCACCAATGGTACCCCATGGGCCTTACACATGCATGTTTCAGTGCCACACCGGGCACCCTCCTCATATCCATCTCGACACTCATTGAGTCATGTCATCAACCATCCATATTCCCATATAACCCCATGCATGTGGTTGCTCACGAAAATACCAAAGGTTAAAACAAAAATTTGTTCCACTTTTCAAAACCAAAACGGTCAACCAACACATCCTTTTTTTCTCAAAACCGCTAACCACGAGATCAAAATCCCAAATCACATCTTAAAAAAAAAAATTCAGAAAGTCACAACCATTTAGAAAATAACTCACTTTCAAGATATTCACATCAATTTCAAAACATCTCATCCCATTAAAACACACTCTGATTGTTTAGAAAACTCTATTGGAAACACTTTTCAAAACCAACTTCAATATAGTTCCTGCTTTCAAAGAGGTGTAAGCACGCCATTTTATATTTCAAAACAATTCTGAAAATTCAGTTCTATTATTTCATAAACCCAACCATTCCCTCTTTATTTGAAAATCTTTTCATAAAAAACTTTACGCTTCTTAAAACCAAGTCACCTTAAAACCAAAATGCCAAGATTTCAAAACTAATGAAAACCAGACAATGCGAGAGGAAACTAGTTTCAGTGGGTGACTTGGACATATGGTTGGCGGCCATATTCCAATCACTTCACTGTCACAGAGAGTTTTCTAGGTAATATCCCTGGCTCCACATGGCTTGCCAGACCCTGCGAGCTCATTGAGACCATTAACCCAACTCTCTTTTCATTTCCCCTAATCATCATCAAACCAAGAAAACCCAAAGACATAGACAAATCCCAACTTCCCCTGGCGACTTGAATCCTGAAATGAGGTGTGGTGATCAAGCACACTACCCATAACCAGAATTCCATGTCCCAATAATCATAACTCTAGACTATCCTGACTATTTCCCAAATAACATGACTCAAATGGAGCGAACCTCCTTTGATACCATTTTGTCACGAACCAAATCTGGTCGCCGCCAAAATCGACACCAAACCCAGCCCGTGACAAGGCCCGAAGGGCGTTCCCGATCCCCACGGGCTGGCACAAGTGCCCGGGTATCATATCATGATGATTGGGAACGATTTACCCGATTTTATAAACATTAAACAACAAACAAACTCAATAGAACAAATCTGGATTTTTTTTACTAAAACCGTCTTTTACAAAATTTCAGAACTGAAATACATAAGTTAAAACTATGTTTAAAGAATATTACAATGGTACATAACAAAATAAAGACAGCCCAAGAACCTCCACAAGGAAAGAGGCACCACCCTCAAGCTATCTCCACGACACTGTATCCCAATGGACAACTAAAAACCTGAATCAATGGCATAAATCCTGTACCCAAACCTGTGACATAAAAGAAGCAAATCTACTTACACCCAAAGGTGTAAGTAGGGTGTGAGCGAAAGCCCAGTAGGATACCACCACTAATAGATTCCATGTGATAAACATTTAATGGCGAAAAGCATGCAAGTTTTCAAAGACATGAGATGCTAGTTAAAATTTCTAAAAGATGCAACATTAAATAAAAACAGTTTTCAGGTGGGCTAATTTAAAGAATGAAAAACATTTAAAATAAATACCATATCTACTGAATTTTCCAGCCTCTCATACCGTATACCGACGGTAAGAACAAAGTATCCAGTGAGCACAAGCAATGGGAAATAACCCCTAGGCACTAGCTAGCTGTGGGTCCCAGGTACCTCGTATCTCGGTGAGAGTAACCATCACAAATATCCATTCTCGTGCACGAGCCACTAGTAGGGAACATACCCATAACCTAGTGGTCCCCAATCATCATCATCATAGTTTAGTTAGAGTTGTAAGCGTCAATCTTGCTAAGTGAAACTGAGGCCAAACCCCACGGATTCACTAGCATACTAGTACACGTCCACCCACCTAGATACCCGGGTTTTCCCTTTGTGCTCAAACAAGTTCAGCAATCCAAGAAGTATGGTTTTCACATGAAAATATCACTTCCACATCACAAATTAACCAAACAGCCCCATGTACATCACGCAAGTCAAAATTTCCACTTTTCATTCAAATGCATTTTGAAATCAAACGCACTCCAAATTGCCTACAACACTTTTCAAATTTCTTTAACACTTCCACAAATCTATTAAACAATTTTATAAAACCATTACAAGATATTCAACTCACATAACAGACCACACACATGTCACACAATACCCTTCTCAGCTTCACAATTCATTTTATAAATAAACTCACATGAAATATCCCACACCCGTGTTTCGCACACAAAACACAATTTAGTAAAACATTTCGACAATTTATAAAAAAATTATAAAAATGTTTAACATCTCAAATCACCACTTTACCATTCAAAAACCCACATTAGGTGAACACACTCACCCAAACAGTACATATACACCCTTTCCCAACTTTGGTTAACCAAATAAAACATTGGCAATTTTTATAAAACAAACCCAAGAGGTATAACCATTGTTTGCACACTAAACCCATTTCAAAACCCTCTTTTAAAAGAAAAATCATACCAATACCAATCCAAAACAGAATTGTTCATCCCTAAAACAATTATTAAACCACCCCCAAATCTTATAAAAATACATCAAATAATACCACAAAGATACACATGAAAAACACACGTTTTCATAAATCACCTTGAAGAAGTACGACATGTTTTTACTCCTTAAACTCATTAAAAAAAAACCTAATTTCAAGGCCAACATGAAAATAAGGAATTAACAAACCAGAATTGGCATCCCCTTTCAAGACTAATAAATCACTTTCATATGTTATAAACTAAACCCAAACATTACCCCAAGAGTCACACATGAAAAGTGCCCAATTTCAAGCTATAATGCAACTAAAAATTAAATGTTCAACCAAATCCATCAAAACTGTTTTAACAGCACATAAAACAGATTATAAACATGCTAAATTAATTATCCATGCAAGCTAACTCATCATAAAATGGCTACACATGGAATCACCTACCCTTTTGAGTCGAAACCCTCAAAACTTGGTGCGAAACCTTAAGCGCACCACCGTTGCACCAAAAGGAATATAAATCCTGACCTAAACCACAATAATTTACCCAAAAGACACAAAATCAGACATTAGGATCGAACCCCAACTTCTGGACATGAGGAACTTTAAGAAAAAGGGAATAAAACTAAAAGAGAATGGAAGGAACCAAGAAGGAATTCCCTTACTTGAAATATCTTGAAGGAATCGGCCCCAATCCACCAAATAATGAATCACCAAGTACCCAAAACTGGCATGGAGGTTCGAAGGATTCATATTAGGTCATGTGGGGACTGAAATGGGGGAAAAAGGATGCAAAATGAAGGAGTTATGAAATGATCAATTTACCTCTCCAAATCTGCTCGATTTTAGAAACCCTAATATGTTCAGTACTAAATCGCGATGAAGAAGAGCTCCAAAGAGGGTAGAGAGAGCTTGGTCGCGCGGCTGGGTTCAAGGGGCGCATTTGAGGCTTTGAATCACCGAAAAAGACTTAAAAATGAATAAGTTATTAATTAATCAAATTTTATTTTTAAAACTGGAATTGGGCTTTCGGGCAGGCCCAATCCCTTAAATAAAAACCAACATAAACCTTGGTTATGGATTTCCAAAGGCTCCAAATTTTAATGGAGGTGTTAATATATCAGGGGATGACATTTAGGAGTTGGAATGAGGGAAAAATATTACAAAATGAAAAAGTTATAAAAGAAATAAAATTTATTTTTAAATCTGGAATTGGGCTCACGGTTTGGCCCAATTCTTGAAAACTCACATATTCTCCATAAAACCTTTGGAAACCCCCAAAACAAATCATGAATGGAAAATAAATTAAAAATAACTTTAAAATAAGTTATGTATGTGACACACAAAATCACTTTTATATAGTGTATGTAATGTACTTTGACATAGTATATCATGAATCCCTTTATTCTCATGTTTTTACAATTTTTTTGTTACCTCACTTATTTTTATTCAATTGTCTCTCTTTTGGTTAAGAACTCTAACTAAAATATCATTTTAAATGTTTTAAAGATTTATTATTCTAAATCATTCTCATTAATGTACATGTTTTAAAAATGGTTTTAAGGATTTATTTATATGGACATTAAAGTTTTAAATTTAAAATTCCTTTTAAAAGTTTCAAAGTGGTATGGGACACTTTGATTCAAAAATCTATTTTTAAATGGCTTCTTAACAAATATTGTGAATTTTAAATGTTTACAATAAAAAGGGGGATATTTCTCTCAAATAGTTTTGATGATTATTTTCATCTATGTCAATATCCTTCATTATACTAGATTGAGGTTAATATGTTACAATACAATATTCCATGTTGTATTGAATGAGTTATGTCTGACTATGCATGTGCTATTTTTATACCATTCATGGTTTGTGGATAATGTATTTACATTTCGTATGCTAGTTTTAATACAAATATTTATGTTATGTTTTAACTTTTCATATAAGGAATTCATTGGACATAGTAAGTGATGGGTGGAGCCTGATATAGCTCCTCAATGCATCAGTAGGTCTCATGAGACAAACTAGTGTCTTGGCACGAGGCCTTGAAAAAATCTTATTTGTAGTCTTGGCACAAGGCCTTAACTATGTGGTTATGATAGGCTGGCATTATGCATTACATCATTATGAAAGTGGTTATTAATATTTAATGTTATCAATCAACTATTAGAATATACATGTGAATAAGTAAATGGAATTATTTGATTTTACCTTTTCCATATTATGCTGATGTTCAAGTTTAAAAGGATTTTGTTCTAATATTAAACACTACCTTAAATGTTTATTCTTGTTTATGATAGTTTCCGCTATAATGTTATCCTTATTGGGCATCTGAGGTCACCCCTTTCTATGTTTTATTTTCCTAAGATGCAAAGAAGTATATTATGACTGACCTCTAGGGATAGTCTATGGGATCTAAGTGTTTTATATGGAGACAATGTTGTTGTAGATTTTAATTTTATGATGTAGTGTCAGACTTATGAATGTATCTGGTACTTCCAAGGGTACTAAACTAATCGGTCTTTTGAGACTTGTTATTTTATGAACATGCCAATGATATGTAATAATTCAACAACTCTGGGATTCGGGGGTCAGGGAATTACAGTTGGTATTAGAGGAAGTTTAGTACAAACCTTGGAAACTAGATTTGTAGAAACTCTGATTAGAGCACATACACATAAAATGGACTTTGAGGATTAGTACAGAAGAACTTCGTAGAATTTTTCTATTATAGATATTTTGTGAGTTTTTCGAGCAATACATCCCTATATGGATATGAGCAGGTAGAGACGGCTCTGGCATAGATGTAACTTAGGGTAAAACTCAAGAACACCGCTTTGTGCTAAACTTGAATGGGAAGTGGGGCATGACAACGGGTCTTGCTTCACTCTTAATTATGACACTCCCGAGGGATATGCTTAGGATAATTTACATTTTTTTACAAGCCGATTTTATGTATTTTAATATAAGATGAGAAAAATGACCTTGTTTAATCCTAAGGTGTTTCAAATTAAGATTATGGTGTCATGATATTCTTTAAATGATATTATCACTAATGTTACTCACACAATGCTTTCTAGTTTTCGTCAATGGCTGGATTCCAAGGATGTCATAGTAACTTTGAGAATGATGTACAAGGTGGGAATAGTGGTGGAAATGAGCAAAATAATGGAATGTTTATAGGCATAAAAGATATCGTGTTCATGCCAAATTAGTTTTCCAAAAATATGATCAATAACATATATATTAACCAACTCCCAGACTCAACCAAGAAGAGAAAGGTGATGAATGATTAGAGCTACAGTAGTGGAGACCATGGAGAAAAGAATCCTCAATTTCCATTATGCAAGAAATGTGGAAGGAGACACCCAGGAAAGTGTCTCAATGGAACAATGAAATTCTTTACGTGTGGGAAATAAGTACATAAAGTGAAGAATTACCGAGGAAAAATGATTTGTACTATGGAAGAAAATAAAAATGGTCCCAATAATCCATTTACAGTAATTTGCCATAAATGTAGGGGACATGGCCATTACCCGATTGAATTCAATATTCTATAGGATATTTTCTTGGTCAAAGAATAAGCTATGTGGAAATAAATAGTTGGAGAAAAGTTTAAAAGTATTAGTGCTCCTTCTTGATGTGATTACTTTGAAATAATTTTCTCTTGTATTGGTAACCCTAAAGTTTTCCATGTGAGAATGATATTTGAGGAAGACTTATCTTTTCTGTTGTGGATACAGTTATAAATAACCATTTTGTTTTATATGATCGTTGGTTTTGAGGCAATTACAAGTTATTATATTTTGGGATGAAAATTCAAGGTATGAGATAACATTTGTCGTTAAATTATGTTATGGTTATTTGGAGGAATTAATCTCATTTTGGTAATGTTATAAAGTATAGTTTTTGATAAAGGACAACACACAAATTGGGTGACAATCCATCGCGTCGGACAAAGCTGTGGGAATCGAACCCACAACCAAAGTGTGATTGGGATTTATCACCTACCACTGGACTACGTGAAGTCCCTGGTTAGTGTGACTAATTATTTTTAGTTAAATTATTTTATTGATCAATAATAAGTTGATTTGGGATCTTATATCCTATCAAATGAACACCCTTAGTATAGGAAAATGATTTGGTTATTAAGTGATAAAAGTTATTTGGGATGATGTTCGCGTTGTTGGGAAAACTATATGCCCAAGGAAAATAGAATACTATGGGATTTCATTTGAGGAGTAATGGTGGATTTTTATCTATGTTTTTATTGTGTATTTATATTGATTTGGGTTATTTATGGAAATTATTAACCAATAATAGAGAATATGTGATTAGGTTAATTACTTTTATGTATGTGACTTTAAGAGTATTTGATGTCATTTGGAGATACAATTTAACATGGAAGACAACATAACCAAATTATTCTATGTTTTGGGATTCAATATTAGTTTGGATTATATTGAATGATTTTAAGGACAATTGTTTATTGAATGGTATTTATTTAACATTGGGGTATTGTTGGTTTAGTTTTAGAAATTAAGATTAGTGTTTCTTTGTCAAATGGAATATCCTTTTGCAGGAACATCAGATCTTATACTAACCATTTTGGTTTTTATTAATCTCTAAATACAAGGTAAATATATAGTTTATCCTTCGTGGATCATGTAATTATATAGATGTTTATTCTATCTCCTCTAGTGTGACCATGTCTTCTTGAATACTCATCGTTTAAAAAAATGGGTTTGTTGTAGAAATTTATTAAATAATGAAACTCTGCTGAAAAAGTAAGTATATATCTTTATGTTCTTAGTCAATCTCATAAATTAGTTCCTCATATTTATGTAATGTAACTTAAAACAAAAAAAATGTTGTTCGTTTACTTTTCCTACTGGGAGCCTAATGACCGTTTGTCCCATCACAAGTTTGTGGTTTTCTTATTGTTAACTTTTTCCTGATCATGTTTTATTATCCTCTCTATCCGAACATGACACTTAGGTTACCATCCATATCCATGTTTTCTTACATGTAATCCTAGTATGTGTTATCTTGTGGGACCTTTGTACTTCTCTTTATTTCTTTTAAAGTGATAGTTTTATTGACTCATGTTCCGATGTGGGACTTTCCATTATATTCCCAAGCCCAATTTTAAAATTTTCAAGGATTCAATTTATCGGTGGAGGGGAGAATGTAACTCCCCAAGATTCCATGGTACTCTTCTCTTTGAATAATACAGTAGCATGTGTTGTATGCAACTTCGAGTTCTGACACACCACAACCAATCAAACTTGCTATTATGAATAGTAATACCCACTTTTTGAAATTTTATAAATTTTATCTTTCAAAATGGAGTTCATTTTTTGATTCTTAATATCAAAATTATCTTAAGGATAATTTTTGGTACTTTTCTGATAACCTTCATATTTTGATGAATAGTGAATATTACTAAATTTTAATTAAAAACAACTTTTTTAATCCAAATAATTAATAGTGATAAATTATGAATTTGAGTGATTTTAAAGTATAATTAGATTACATTTGTACCATTTAATTCAAATATGGTAATTGGGCATAATTTCACATTTAAACTGGACATAAGCAAGTGCCAATGTTTTGATTGTTATTATTTCTTAAAAACACAATATTTGGTTTGACAACGGGAATTAATTTTAAATTAATTTTTGCCAATTATGTTTTTTGAATTTAGAAATATAGTTTCCATATTTATAATCAGGAGGTCCAAATTGTGAAAAAAGGTAACTTTAATTTTTAGAAATTTTGAATAATTACTTCGGTAAATATTTTATTTACCATGGTTAATGGGTAAATCCATTAAATAAGGGTAAAAAATAATATTATAATAATATGAAATTACCCTAAAACTTGTTCTAACCATATTGGCTGATACTTGTCTGACCATGGACATCTTTGGGTGTATTTTGGGATCACATGGAGCCACTTTTAAGTTATAATGACACTTTATATTAATTAAGTTAAAGTAAATACAAAAAATGACATAAGCATATATCTTTTAGACAAACAATTTTTACATTGGCTTATATATGTTATATTTTCGACTATAAACATCATTAGAAAAGAAAAAATATATTTTCTACATAATTGTATTTTATTTATAATTTTTATACTTTCAATAATTAAATTTATTTATGACACAATAATGATGCAGTATTTTCCTTATTAATGAAAGAATCAAATAATTGGTATTATAAATGTTAAAATAAATATAATTTTAAAGTTTGGATGACATAAACGAATTTTATTGGTTAATATGACATGTTATAATTGCTAAATTTTGTTTTTCGAATTAATAATGTTTTATAAGACTTTAACAAAAATAAATTGTTAAATAGTGTCAAAAGTGTGATAAATGAGTTTTCAAAACAAATATTATATTATTAATTGATATTTTATTCCTAAAAATCTACGGTTTGGCCAATGGACTTATATAATGATAGTCGTATCATTAATGGACCACCTAGGGGTCGCTTGGAAGAGTAAAGTGTGTTTATTAACTATATTATATTAAAATACAAAGAGACATGGTAAATGTCAAACTATTTAAGTAAGAGTTAAATATAAATGATAAAGTTAATATAGTGACCCAAACATGTCTAAAACTTATTGGTTTAGTGGTTTTCGGACTATCCTTACCTTAAACTTTAAATAATCCACTTTGGTGCCATTAGAAACAGAATATGAATTTATTATAAAATAATATTTCTTGCTTTTCCTAAGGTTCCCCTCACAACTCTTATAAAAGGGCACTCCCCCTATTCACTAATTAACATCTTCAAAGACTTTTGGATCAGTCAAACCCTGCCCAAATATCCTCTCAACTTCCCTAAATCCATCATAGAGGCCCTCTTTTGGTCAGAAAGCCAACTTATGGAGCCCTTTGGAACAAATCAGAAGGAAGAACCCGAAGAAGTGGTAATAATTTCACCACCCACTTTCATGTTATTTTCTTCTTCCACTTCTTCTTTTTTTTCTATTTACATTCTAAAAATAATAACTACAGTTTCATATATATACTGTGAACTTATAATAAATCTGGTACATCCATCTTCATTATTCTATCCATCCATTGAATGACATGTCACCAAACGTGGGTACGTACGGATTACCCTCTCCACGGCGTGTTGTAATTGTTATTCAATACATTATTATTTGAATGGGTATAATAATTATTTTTAATTCATATAAATAATTAATATAACATGATAATTATTCTGTATATATGACATAACATCCAATTATATATTATTTTAATATCAAAAGAATGATATTGTCGCTCGTGCATACGTACGGACAACCGTCTCCACGAACGCGATAAGATTCATTCCCCATCATATCTATTCAAAAATAATTTTCATTTGATGGTTAAAAATAATGTTTAAAGACTTAATATCATTATATATATGAATAAGATACATCCCATCCATAACAAATATGGCTCACATAACAAAGAATAAAAATGAAAACGAATCTGTTAACACCCAAAACGATGATAATACTAAGATATTATTAACAAATCAATGTTAAAAGATCATATATGATATCATATTAATGTATATGATTCTGGTATAATTCAATTACAATTATTTAACCATTATAAAGGAGGTTAACCTACCCTCGACCAAGAAAAAAGTACAAAGTAATGGGTTTCTTATCTCACTTTTAATTCCGTGATATTTCAATTGTTCACCGCTTATTTATTGCATGTGGTGTGTGTACTACCCACGATTGTATTAATTGTGTAATATACATTAATTTATGGATATTTACATCATCATTGTACTATCCTTCTTTCATGGGTGTATGTTTCGTATGTTACGATATCGATAAGGGAATTTGAACTTTCAATTTCCACTCATTCGGATTTACGCATACTTCATTGATTATTTACCACAAAGATTACGTGTGGAATCACTATTCATTTGCTTATGTCATAATTTACACTCCCCTTTTTTTGGATATGATTTTGATACACATAATCACTCCATTGATAAATTCTCAAGTCATCGATATGAACTTGATAAGAGTAATTTTAACTCAATCTCTATTTGTGGAGTTGAATATCAAATTCATTGGTGTTGTTTTTACAAGAATATTTGTGAATTTCCTCTGATTGATTTACACTGAATATCCAATCATATTTAGTGTATTTATATTTTTCACACAAAATTATTTTTTAATTTATCCTTAGCCTAATGATATGGTCTTTATAAGATATTTCATCTCAATTTACATTCCATTGAGACTTCTTTGTTGTTATACACCAAATCACTTTTATATGGTGTATATAACATACATTGACATAGTAGATCATGAATCCCTTTAATCTCATGATATTACAAAGTTTTTATTACCTCAATTATTTGTATTCAAGTGTCTCTCTTTTGGTAAGGAACTCTAACTAAAATATCATTTTAAATGTTTTAATGAAAAATAATTCAAAATATTTCTCATTAATGTCAATGTTTTAAATATGGTTTTAAGGATTTATTTATATTAAAATTAAAGTTTTAAAATTAAAATTCATTTTAAAAGTTTCAAAGTGGTATGGGACACTTTTATTCAAAAATCTATTTTAAATGGATTCTTTACAAATAGTGTGACTTTTAAATGTTTTCAAGAAAAAGGGGGATATTTCTATCAAATAGTTTTGATGATTATTTTCATCTATGTCAATATCCTTAATTATTATCTATTGAGGTTAATATTTTACAATACAATCTTCCATGTTTTATTGAATGAGTTATGTTTGACTGTGAATGTTCTATTTTTATACCATTCATAGATTGTGGATAAAGTATTGACATTTCGTATGCTAGTTTTAATACGAATGTTTATGTTATGTTTTAACTTTTCATATGAGGAATGCATTGTACTTAGTAAGTGATGGGTGGAGCCCTATATAGCTCCTCGATGCATCAGTAGATCTCATTAGACAAACTAGTGTCTTGGCACAAGGCCTTGAAAAAATCTTATTTGTATTCTTGGCACAAGGCCTTGACTATGTGGTGATGATAGTCTGGCATTATGCATTCCATAATTATGAAAGTGTTTATTGATATTTCATGTGATCATTTGACTAGTATAATATCCATGTAAATAAGTAAATGGAATTATTTGATTTTATCCTTTCCCTATTATGCTGATGTTCAAGTTTAAAAGGACTTTGTTCTACTCTTATACACATCCTTAAATGTTTATGCTTATTTATGAAAGTTTCTGCTATAATGTTATCCTTACTGAGCATCTGAGCTCACCACTTTCTATGGTTTATTTTCCCAGGATGCAAAGAAGTATATTATGACTGACCTACAGGGATAGTCTATAGGATCTCAGTGTTGTCTATGGAGACAATGTTGTTGTAGTTTTCCATTTTATGATGTCATTTGAGACTCATGAATGAATCCAGTACTTCCAAGGATACTAAACTAATCAGTCTTTCGAGACACAAAATTTTATGATCATGCCAATGATACGTAATAATTCACTGACTCTAGGCTTCTGGGGTCGGGGTGTTATAGTTATCCCCATCTCAAGCTTACACAAAAAGGATACATTGTTTTGATCATGGTCAATAGTAATCCTTATTGTTAAACCACCCACATAGTATTTCAAATTTTGGATATCTTGATTCACACCTCCCATTCCCCCTATTTGGATTGATTCTAATGCACATAGTGTTACCGCACTCGTGCACCAGAGAACATTAGGAAAAAGGATGTTTGGCCATTCTGAAAACCTTATTCTCTAGTCAGGCCTCCCCATCCCATTCTAGGAATCTAGATTGGATGTTAAAACACTGGGTGACCAAATCCTGGTCTGTATTCTCATATTTGTATGGAATAAAAAAGCAGTCATCCCTTGTTTCTCACATCGGCCATGAACCATGTGATCTTAGGGATTGATCTCTACGAATTTCACTTATATGACAGAATTATGGTCACCCATAACAAATAACAAAACTCATGCACGTAGCGAACTCAAATATTTAATGCACTAAATTGCCTTTAAGAGGTTACAGACATTACAACACTGAATAATTTTCCCATCCAATCGATGGGTTGACCTCCTCAATATGTCATTTTTTTCTTTTCCATTCTCTAGATTATGGAATTCAAGACCCGTTTTCACCTGTTTATCTCCACCCCCTCATCAGCAGTAATGGAGAATATTTCATCAGCCTCGATCTGAGCCCACTCCTCATCGGTTCAGATAGTTACCATATCCTCATAATCATGATTCATATGTTATTTCACCTCTTCCATCTGGGCATTTAGTCACAACAGAAGATCTGATTATGCATTGTGGAAAGCAGAGTGCTCGCTTGCTTGTAACCGCAATTGCTGAACCACACTCTCAACCTCCGGAAGCCTCTTGATATTCACCAATTTCATTTGTTTCCATCCTACAACAATGCTACGATCATGCTCCAAAATCTTCTCTTCCATGATGTCCCAAATGAGCATATGGGTAAACATGGAATCTACACCCCCTGCACATAGATTTCACTTCCAGGAACAAAGACTCTACATCTTGTCTATCCATTTCACTTGAGGAGTATCCTTGATGAAGCGAATGACTAGCTTCCATGAATTAAAATGGAAAATCTTGTTGTATTGTTCATCAGAGGCCATCTCATATCGGTCCACAGGGTCGACATGTTTTTATGCGTGGAACCCTCCTGGAACTTGTCAGGAGTTATGAATCTTGTATCTGGTCGAGTAACTCAGGCCCCACATTGTCCCATTGATCCTCGTCATTGGATCCCACCTCAATTATCTTGAGTTATGTCCTACTGAAGGTCCAACTAGTGATTGAAACCGATGTATCTTGATCGATTAGAATGTATGGTTATACGATCACCGACGTTCCCCTAGGAATGGATGTTCTAGGATCTCCAACCAACCCCTCCACGACAGCATACTGTATTTAATGAATTGTGTGTACAGAAAATGCATGGACATCAGTTTACCTGATCAATGGATGGAAATTATTAATTATTTGAAATAGAAATTCAGATATCAAATAGTCGGTCTCTATTTTGATTGGTTTCCATCGAAACCCTAAGGTGTTGCCCTCTGTATATTGTTGGGAAGTCTGAATGCTCTAAGAGGACCACCCAAGGTGTTGTATCCCAACCATGCATGATGATCTCCGTAGCCATGGGCATGGATCCTAAAGTTCCCATGGCTGTTTCCACTGTCAAACTGGAGTACGTCTATCTGTGAGGCCCTCCTACACAGGTCAGGTTTTAGTTGATAAGTCTTAATCAACCTGGATGGATACTATGGGGAAGTGGTTTATGGTTTACCTCAAGGGAATCTGAAAACCCTTCCAACTCTCGGTTTGAGTTTCTGACTTCACCCTCCTCTAATGTGCCCAACCACTGACATCCTCATCTAGGGAGAATCATCTGATTCTTCTAGTAGAGTGA
Source organism: Viscum album (assembly GCA_963277665.1). NCBI lineage: Eukaryota > Viridiplantae > Streptophyta > Magnoliopsida > Santalales > Viscaceae > Viscum > Viscum album. Next base: position 1,704,613,948 of record OY728165.1, on the reverse strand, counting down.
TGCATTCTCTCAATTCTGCAGCTGAAAACAATAGTGGGGCCATCTGAGCAAGAAACACCTTCACCCAATTTGTCATCGGGCATGGAACACCCTGAGAGTGCATGAATTATTCCATTTTTCCATTGTAATTCTGCCCCTCTATCTGGGATACATCAAAGCTACCCATGATAGAAAAAATCCCCAGCAAATCAATCCTGAGGTGATTCCAATGTTTCCACATCTCGGACAGATTGAGGAATATTCTTGTTGATATCCCAGATGTCCCAATCCTCTAGGAAGATAGCATTTTAAGGCATGTCTATGATGTGAATCCACTTCCCTGAATCCTGGGTGGGTATCATATAGAACCCCCTGGGCGGCCTCCCTTCCTGCGGACTCTGCTCCTCCAGGACTTCTGGGTTCACTGTTGCCACATGCCTCTCAATTGGCATGTATCTCACCGCCACTAAATCCCTAGGACCATGGGATATCCTTTCCACCTTCTGACCCTGACCTCGATATTGGGGAGGCACTTGGTCACTGAAATAGATGGTCTGCTACTTTATCATTTCCCATGGGTAGCCTACCTCCCAACTCATGGAATATTATTTCACCAGTCCATAGACTATTGTGGGAGGAGGTAGCTCATTACACATCTTCCCATCCTATCTGATGAACATGAGTCACATTTTCATCATCACACATGGGTTTACCTCGTGGACCACCCCCACGTAGACCCATGGGGTCTGCCTCTACATGCACCAAAACTGCCTCGTGATGCGGTGTGGTGTGTACGACTAACCGTGAGGCGTTTCGTTGACAAACACCACCAGAAATCCACCCCAGAAGGCCAGGATGTACAACCTATGATCTTTCTTACCCTGTAAATCATCTGTGAATACACATATTGGTAATGTGAATGAGTGGAAGTTAAGCTCTTATTCCTTATAGACCCAGTTCAGCACAAAATGTAGGGTCAACGTGAATAGAGAACACCCCATAGAATTCAAAATGGAATGTCGGAAGCCTGATCTTAGTGGGGGAATGAGTTCAGATAGTCAAGAACATACCTAATATGCGTCGCTATCAACCATTATAGAAGATGGAACATCTCGCTTATCCTATATGGCTTCTTCCCCTCACTGATGTTCCACAACACTCTATACATTTTAGTGGGCATCAATATTCCACGATTGAACCAATCCCCGGTCACCAATTAAGATGCAATAATGAACATTCTTAGTCACACACTCATGTTTATGTCCCGCACCAGAATCATCCAATTGCAGATATGTGTCGAGATGAACATAGCCAACCTAACCACCATTTTATGCTCAGTACTGACCCAGAATTCCCATGTGTTCCACTGGCTGTCTTACAAGAGTCACTAATATGAGTGCTCCATGCCATGCTGAACAACCTTCAGGAAGGTCTGAGGCCTCAGAGTAAACTGTCTATCTTTATGGAAATTTAAAAACATCTTGATCCACTTATTAAAGTTGGAATCCCTCACTGACTGCTGGTTATCCCCCGTCACCAGGTCTATCAATGCCTTTCCCAGTTGTAGAATCTGCTCCGGGTCTTCCTATGTATTGGTGGTAGGGAGGAACTCAGCATACATTTCCCCTAGTATTAGGACCCCTTGATCTGTTACATGTCCCAGAGGCTGATACCAACCTCCCCATGGTAAAGGTGGAAGTTATTGGTCCTTGATGACCACCTACTCAACAACTCTGGAACTAGCAGCTTCGGCTGTTATATATGAAATTGGGAAGCCCAAGCCACCTCATAATGGCCCACTCAGCTCAACACCACCCCTAACTCCTCACATGAGGTGCCTACCCAATTGGACCATTCCCAGTATTCAATGAATATTCCACCCTGGAAAAACCTAACTCGTCAGTCCACCACTTATCTGGGATCGTTAGGGTGGCCTTCCGGATGGTGTGGTTTAGTGGAGGTGATGTATCAAGCTATAATGCCTTCCTGTCAACATTATTCACATGGTTTTACAGACAATTAATGATGACATGTGTGAAATCCTTCCAGGCATGGCTATTAGCCACCCGAAACCACTGGCGCTGGCACGACGTTCCCCTGAACCAGGTAGACTACTCATCTCTATTTTCATCAAGAAATAAAATTTTGTCCCTCAGACCGAATCCATACATTGGAAAACGTTTTCATAATGGATAGTTCTTATGACCCTCTAATGGTAGCTCCCCTAGCAAATCATGGTTTGGATGGCTCCGTGTGTGTTCTCTGATTCCCGAGTTGTTATCCATTTCTTCTCTTTAAGTAGCATCTAGAAGGACATCCTGGTAGCTTCCTGATGAGCATTCAGTCATTATATTTTTAAAATTTTGTCCCAGATCACTAATCTTGATCACGAAGCTCAGATTGAGAAGCTCGATCAAAGAGACGGTACGTGGAGCCCTACCACAGCCCTAATAGACACGAGCCGCGGAGAGCATCCTCCTAGAGTTGAATGAATAACTATGTGTTTCAAAGAATAAAGGCCCGATTTCCAAAGAATAATCATAGAGAATGAAGATATTCATGAATCAAGAGCACAATAGCTAAAAATGTGATGATAATAAAGGAAAAAAACAGAGGTCAGACACCCCTATTTATAGGTGATTACCCGCTGTGCTTCACAGCGATTCCGGCCTCAGCGAGCTTCAATGTGCTCTAAACCCACACGCCGCCTCTTTTAATCGTGATCCTACTTTGTGACCTTTCTTTTCAATTGGGAGTATTATTCTTGGAAACTGACCCTCAGAACAAGACCCTTGTTTTCTCCACAGCTCCATGTTAGACGGGGGAATTTTTCGGTGCCAAAACATGGTCAGAGGAAGAGCATCACAAAGATAAAACCAACGTCCAAAAGGGATTCCTCGTGGAGAAGTTTTGCGAAGCATTGCACTGCGGCTGCTGCTAAGCCTCATTCATACATCGTTTTCGAAACAATGCTTGGGCCATGCACTACTGCCAGCACAAAGATTTATCCCCACACCATTGTCCATGTGGAGAAAAGAGGAGGGATATTCTACAGTTATGATGCAATTGATCAGGATCTTCGCACAGCGGAGGGAGCTAAATTAACCTTTCAGAGCCCAATAAACTTGACCTAAGACTCTATAAGTGCTGCGAAGAGATCTCCATGCCTTGGAGGGGATGACAGTCACCTCTGTGGTTACGACGAACATGATGTAGTCCACAACCAATCGTGAAGCTCCACATGGAGTTGCGTGGAGCCTTCTCTACTTCGTGTTGCACATCTCCTATAAATAGTGACCTCCCCTCAAGCCCCATGGAATGATACTCTAACCATTCACCTTCACTGCTCTCAAATTTCAAAGGAACTTCTGTTTTACGAAACCTAGAGGAAATTTAGCTCTTCTAGGTACTTTTTCATTGCCAAGTACCCTTCCCTTTGCACAAATACAACCCCTCATCATTTAGGGAAGCCCTTCACAGATCCCATGGGGCACCATGAAGGAAATAGTTCTTCAATGGGACTCAGGTCATCATAGATTACTCATGCTTCATAAAGTACCCTCCATGAAAATGTGAACCATATTCTAAGGTAGGGTCACTGTGCCTTACGGAGCACATTGCTTCGTAGTACTATTCATTGCATGGCATCCTCACTTCACAAAGTGCCACTCTATGAAATTCATTACTCTTTGTGAAGAACCCTCCATATTCACCTATGTCCTATGACTAGGCTAGGATACCCCCACATTGAAAAGCATACCCCTTCCTGAAGCCCCTCCACAACATGGAACACCGGATTCTCATGAGGCCTCTTCTTATGAACCCATTTTCTCCACAAACCCCTCTCCTGTACAACCTTCCATGTTTTTCTGTAGTGATTTCAAGGTCCCTTGTGTAGAATTTCACATTGTGTTTCGTATCCTCATGATTCGTCACATAGGTATGCTAACAGATATTGATTTTTCTCATAGTCACGCTAATGTGGGCCCCTCAATGGACCACTCCAGAACACCCACTCACCAGAGAATTTAAGATACCTTCCCATTCCCAAGGGTGGGTAGGTATCACTCATGTATGTTTTGGGGGTGCAGAGTGAATCTTCCTCGTCTGAGCTGCAGGATGTTAGACTACCAAGAAATATAATCCTCATCACATGACATTAAACTATGGTCTGGCCCCATTCATTCTATGTGGGGTGCCATGTCACAAACATTCTCCTTACCCACTCATCTCCCCGGGAGTTTGATCTTCCTCACATGGAATGAGATCCCCTCTATTGGAAAAACATATGTCTATGGGGAAGGGGAACCATCTTGGTGTAACCTACTAGACTTTCTTGTAGGAGGCATCACCCCTGCTCTTTTGTTTTTTTTTTGTGCCAATGAAAAGAGGAGAGAGGAGCACATGGACCTTTGTTACCCCATCCCTCTCCCTCTAAGAAATGTTGTCGCCGGGCCTTCATCATAGAGTATGTACTAATCTCTATATCCCAGGGCCACTAATCACATGTAAGCCCCGCTCTATTCCCTATGAACGCACCTTTCACGCTGTGAGAATCAGGTCTTTTCTACCTATTGTTTCTCACACTGAGCATGGAACACGTGGGATTAGAGTAAGCATTGATCATGGCATCATTAGCAGTCTTCCTTTGAACTTAATCCAAATTCATGATTCTGAACTAGGTGGACCTTGATCCTTTAAAATGGAAGGTATGTAGGAATCCTCCCTATGGTTCAAGCCCAACACCTACTTGGTTCCATCCACTTCACGACGATTCATCCTCGTCCTGTATGACGTTAAAAATTATCCAACCTTATGAACGACGAGGAATTTGATCCTTCCTTTGGTAATGTACGTAGAAAGGCTCCCTGATGTTCAAGACCAACATCTACATGGTTCTGACCATATAAGGTCTGTTAACCCCCATCCTGCATGACATTAAACTACATCGACAAATCCGAACTATGTGGATTTTTTTCCTTACTAAGGCAAGGTATGTAGGAAGCCTCTCTGAGGTTCAAGCCTAACAAATACTTGGTTCCGAACAATTCACGTCAGTTCAACCTCATCCTGAATGACGTTAATCTGCATCCACCATTTCGATCTTCGTGGACATTGATCCTTTTCTCCTAGACAGGGTACGTAGGAAGCCTCTACAAGGTCCAACCCCATCCAACAGTAAGTCATTGTGATCCTAATCTAGCAGTAAGCCATTGTGAACCCAAACTAGGGGAAATCCATTACACCCCATCCATCGGTATGCCATTGTGATCCCTATCCAACAGTAAGGCTTTGTGATCCCTATACAGCAGTAGACCATTGTGATCCCAATCCGGCTGTAATACATTGCACCCCATCCAATAGTATGATATTTTAAGCCACATCTAGTGGTAAGATGTTGTGATCCCAATCATGCGGTAGGCCACTGTGTTCCTAATCCAAGGTAAAACAATTGTATTCCCCAATAAGTGATAAAATGTTGAGGCCTCCTTTTTTGGGACCCACATTTCTTGTCCGTCCTAGTAGAATCAGACCAACCAGGGCTGCTAACCATGCGTAAGCCTCAACATCATCTTCAGGTTGTTGTCCTATGAGTACACCCGGATTATATACCCTCACCCTGAACTACATGGACTATGATTCCCTACCATAGGGATATGTAGAAAGCATCCATGAGGTTTAATCCCATCACCCATGTTTCATCTTAGCCTCTCTTTCAAGCCAATGTGTTTTGGGAAGGCTATACCCTGATGAGAAGTTTGCATTTCCTATGTGTCCCATCTATGCGTTCTTTCACACGGGATGCCTCCTAAGGTGTCCCATCATCCCACTGAACTACGTAGTCATTGATTCTTAGCCTCGAGGATATATAGTAAGTCTCATTGAGGCTAAATCATAATTTCACCATCCTCATCATGTTGGTTCCATCCCATCCCCCATTAAATTCTCTCAACCATCCATAACCATCTTGATTTTTACCCAGGCCACCACATCTTGGTGAGATCATGTCACCCACATTATGGTTTCTCCTAGATCTGATGAGGAAACTAAGTACATGTTATCCCCAACAATGATGTTCCCTCCGTGGATTGCACCCATCTTATCCACTTCTATCAGTGTTCTGATTATTCTGATCTGTCTTTGCTGGACGTTAAACTCATGGCATACCCTGTGTTAAACCTGGGATGCTGAAGAAAATCTCAGATACATTCCCCTAGTATATAATTACCTTCACCCGATGTGGGATGCCTCAAGATTTCACACCCTTAATAAGACCCATCAAAAGGGGATGAAACCCAAAGTCACCAATGTTTTAGTGTCCAAACATGCTAGTGATGTCAAAGGTGACTACTCCTCTGACAGAATATTTTTTCCCTGGATTGACTCCTTGGAATGTGCTGACAAAAGTAGCATAATTAACCAGTATCCATGAAGATGTGAAACTGTACAGAGATTCATGAAAAACATCTTATGTCTATGAGGGAGACCCGGAGTATGTAATTAGTTTTGAAGAGGAATCCATGAAAGAATGAACCGACCTCCCATTATCCTATTTCGATCAAGGAGAAAACATATTTGAATAAGTGACGGGTGTCACCTGCCTTTAGATAGAGTGAATGCGAGGTAAAAAACAATGTGTCCTCAACAGACAGATGCACTCCCCGGTGAATTCATAAAAACCAATTGAATAATTATATAACTTGGAAATTTTATTTATCTCGTATACCATAAAATAAATATTTCCATTATATTTTCGATAAAAATATAAAAAGTGCCTCATTAATAAAATAAAAATAATACCCATTTAAAACTATTTTTAAAATAATTTCTATGTATGAATTTGCATAATCAATAATTGAATTATTTTAAAAAAATTATTAGGAAACATGGACATGGAAGAGAATTGCTTTCTAAACCGTATAGTGAAATAAAGTAGTTTTCCATAAAACATAATTTTTAAATCATTATATATCAATGATTGGAAAATAAAACTAAGACACGTATTTTATAAAAATAATAAAGGGAGAAGATAATTTAATTGATTCTTGAGAGTTAAATCATTAAATTTTTTCATCATAAGCATAATAAAATAAATCATGATATAAAATGAGTTTGTAGTATACATCCACTACAACATTTGAAATTTTTTAATTATAAGACAGATTAGATAAATAAACTTATATGGATATAGAATACCCATAAATTTTATAATAATAATCATAAAATAAATTCATGGGTATTATATACACCTCAGAAAATATTCAATTGGTGAATATTGTATGTATCTCACTAAAATTAAAGTTTGATGAAAATCAATTATCTCGTGTCTCAATATTCTTCATACAATTTAGAATACCTTCTATAATATGTATATATATATGATTATTAAAAACATATTACATAACCATACTCAGATATATCGTACCATATATTATTTTATGTTGACCTTGTTTTTAATTATTTATTAAAAATTCCTTATAAAAATCACTAGTCTGGGTGATAATGAGTATTCTATTTTCGAATGATTCTTTATAACAATTCATTCCATGTACAATGATCATGGTTCCATAACCTCAAGAATGTTAATAATGACATAAATATCAAATATATTCATTATATACATGTTTATAGTCATCCATAAAAGTTATATATTAAAAAATGGAACACATCATTCTTAGATGTGGAATGTCATTCATTCACATGAACATTATTTTAATTTTTCATTGGATGTAACAAAAAAATGAAAAATAAAAACATTTACATTAAAATTATTATATCATATGAATCATAAATATTATTCAAACCCATTCTTATTTCCATTCATATATAAAGGAAAATAAAAATAAATAACATTTCTTCCTAGAGGTGGTATTCTGTACGTATGCACGAGTGACAATATTAGTTTCCCACTGATTGGAAGGTAAGATGGTGGTTGTGCTATTATAACTATAAAAGTATTTATATTTCTGTAAATAACATATATATACATGAAATCCATAGTTATATCTATCATTGAGAGGTGGGGATGGAAAACATTTTGCATTGCTTCCTAAGGTAGTATTTAGTCATAAACATAATCAACGTTGTTTTTTTGACTATTTATGTAAGAGAATATGGATATAGTTTATTAAATTAAATTAAAAAAATCTCTTTATATTGCACATATTTTTTTTATAATTTCATAATAGTTATATATTATTTTTATATTCTAGAATAAGAAATTAAACAAAAATACAAGGTTAATAACTATACTTATTCACAAAACAACTTCCCAAATATTATACCTAAAAAATCATTTGATGGGTTTTTTATGAAACCATGGACACTATAGTTCCAAAAATCAAGAACTAATTAACATATTCTCTATGATGTAGGACCATTGGTCCATATGTACACCACCCCATATGAAAAGGTATTCTGACTAGATGGGGGTTTCTAGAAGGTGATGGTGATGATATATGACTTCATGTGATGATGTAATAATAATTTTCTTTTAATTACAGCACTGTGTAAAAAATAAAATCCCCACAAATGGAATAAAAAACAATGTCTCATTTGAAACATAAATTAACAATTTAAATAATGTGCCTAAAGTCATGGAGTCATACATATCAAGTAATTTATACAGGTTAATTATTCGTTAAACAAATATATGATCTCATAGAGACGAATATAATAAGTGTGTGCTGAAAAGTCCAAAAGTGACTCCATATCAGTGAAAATAAACCCCCATATTCTATCTTTAATCCATCCCAAAAACCTATTCATCCCAACTCACTATTTCCCAACCCCATTGTTTATCATGTACTTGATCACAGTGCTATAAAATAATCTTGCATCCTAATATTCTCAAGTCTTGAGGGAGTATGAACTATGTATTCCACCACATTCATGTTAATGTATTACAACCATACATATAAAAATATATGAATACAAATATAAAAACAATTAATTCACAAATAAAAACAATTAACATTATGTACTTGTAAACAATAACCATAAGGAAGTATTTACATGCTTAGACCAACACTGGTGTGGAAAAATAAATCTATAATCTTTCATACCATGAGAAACATTGGATTCCCAAATAATTCTATATACATGTCACCATGAACCCCATCCCATATTATATTACATACAACACATATCAATTTAACTAAAATCTGAACGGAACGCTAAAATAATATGTCGCAAGTCTATTGGATATCCATTTAACCAATTAACATCATCATACAATCTCAACAAGCTAAGGAATGGTGATGTTAATCCATCTATAAAAAAGAAAATAATCATTAGCTCAATAATTTAATGTCATAAGGAACATCGATATACGACCTTAAATAATACCTTCCCATTATCCCCCACATACATAGTGAGCATCAACCCCCAAATAATGGTCTCAATCCTCATAAACCAAGGATTTCAATGTTTATAACATCTTCCATACCTAATAGCCAACACCACCCCCTAAGGAACTAAATATTTTGAGGCCACCACTCGCATCGATTGGTCATCACCACATCATTTAGATTTATTTATGTGCGCATGACTCTAATGGTTCTATTAGAGAAAAATAGTGAGTATAAAAAATCAACTCTACCTAATCGAGAATAATGGGTGAACCTCAATGCCACATGGAAGCCACGTTACTCCACTGCAACATGGTCATCACCATTGTCCTTATCCTGATGATCTTGTCTCCTTGATTCAATTGGTGAACACCATAACATACATATCATAACATGCCTAACACATTCCTATGGATCCAATGTAACAAAATAAAAATTTGTTTAATTAACCCAACAAATCATCATACTCTTCCCTACATTGACCCTCGTTTCACATATACTATTGCATACCCGACTAGAAATATTTAAAGACAATGCACAAGATCATCCATATCTCAAAATAATAATAATATTTGTTAAATATAATAATTTTTTTAGATGATTTCCCCCTCGTATAACCCCAACCATGAGTATGTAATTATACATAAAAAAACAATTTAAACTAGGATAAATCTTGGTACCAACTACCTTATGATTGTAGTTTCCTACTCGACGAATATTGGCTTATATTCTGAGTAGAAACAAGAGAAATCAGAGAACATGGGAAAGACCATGGAAGTAGAGAAAATGATATTGGAAGGTAACGAAATTAAAAACATCAAGTTAAAAGAAGAGTGTAGGAAATTGGAATAAGATAAATACCTCTAATATTATGACAGATATGATGATGTCAAATTGGATCATAACCGAATGAGATAGGTTAAATACTAAAGGAGAGGGAAATATTGAGATACCCACTAATGTGCACAAGAAATAGAGATGAAAAGTGAATAGAATAGAAAAAATGATGTATGGGTTGAATGGTAAATTAACCATCAATAATGAAACTCATTCTTAGGCCCCACAGTTTTGATAACTGTATGCCAAATTTGTGGTACTTCTATCCAATGGAACCTCCACCTCACATGACTATGTGAACTTTTTACTAGACCATGCAAATCCAATGGGGATTATCTTTTATAAAACCTACAAAAATTTTACATGGATGGGTTCCCCACATAATATTGTTTTACTAACTATGATTTTGAATAAAATTGGGCCACATGGTATCCCCTAATGTGCCACATGGTTTAAACAAACTGTGCACCTCTTCTTGCACTTTCCAAAAAATCACTTCATGGGTTTTGACGCTCTCAAAACATAACTAAACCATACATCCAATCACAGGTAATTAAAATTCATCTTATAAATGACATTGAGATATAAAATTCTAGGAATTAACCTTCAATGCAAGGAATGAATTTTGGACCTCTCACCAAACTAATAATTGAAATATTCCCTTTATTTATAACCCATTAAAAAACAATGGATATTAAAACCTCACAAAATTACAATAAATCATCACCATGTTATTTTGGAAGCATTCCAAGATGGTGATAAATTTACCCATATCATAAACATCATTGTATACACTCACTCATAGGTCAATTCTTCTTGTGGCTTCACAAACATATGAATTTGCTACCTGATCGCTTTTAGAACCAACTTAAAATTGTATTTCTTCCATTGAAGAATATCCAGTCATATATGTCCCTATATGATATACCACAATTAGTATAACTCTTTATGTTCCAAATCCATACTCATGCCACAAACCTCACCCATGAGTTCTGAATCACATCTAATTTCCAAAAGTCATGAATCATACAGATGCTCAAAATTGATATTGTATCACACACACACACACACATCTATATATATATTCATTTATATATAAAATATACCAATTCCCATCCATCTCATACAAATAACAAATAATACATGAATCCCACAAAGCAACCATCACCTTGTTTTTTCAATAATAACACTTGAACTACGTGCACCCATATGAGTCATTCCTATATAATCATAATGAGTGCACATGTAATCGTCACATACTTAAAACCGTCATAGACTAGTCACATGGACTGAACATACAAATCTACATTATGAAACATTCATAAATCTATGAAACCCAATTCCTAACCTCCCTACATAGTTTCAACAGCTCAAAGACACTATTCCAACTTCTAGGTAACACTCTCGCTACTTGGACCGACATGCACAGTAGGATAATGACTAGAAGCTCGATCTACCACACTTGGTCCAACCTTAGATCCCTAGTTCTGAACCATTACTTGACTCCCAAAAACCCAATGAGTATTTTGGAAAACCAATAAAATTACTACATATAACTGCAAGACTGAAACACCTTTAAAGGCCTCTCAAATATTGACTTACCATGGCCTTGGTTCCCACATTAGAAGTACAACATAGATAACCCACACCTTGGACATCTCCCTAAATCCATGTAAAGAATGACCTAATAAGTCTCTTCATAGATTCCTTTTAGATAACATAATCATCATTATATGTCTCACCAAGAAATATAACCCATATTGAATAAGTTTGGTCTTTCTTTTTTCACATGGCTATCAAATCATGGTTTACAGCTAATGTGAATGAGGTAATCCTATAGCTATTCACCTCCACCCTGATGCAATATCTTTATCCATTATTGATCTTTCTCACCTTAGATATTTTTTTCATATAAGTCATCATTCAATAATATTATATAAAATTCAATTCATAATCAAGAACAGTTGTACCCATGTTCTACAGGTTCATCCAATCATAGGCTTTGTCCCACCACAACGTCCACAAAAAGAAATTCTTGAATAAAATTATATTTAAATCCTTCAATGTATGTCCCTCATTTCAACTACCCTATACCTGTAAATCCCACCTAAACTTTTCCCTCCTTTTCAAATATAATATTAATTTCCACCCTTTCACATGGCAGTGTCATGAGCTTGTCCAAAATTTTATTCATAGACTCGATCAAGTTATCTACTACCTTTTTTCCACCCTAACACTAAAATAATTGTGTGTGTTGATAATATAACTCATGAGTCTGATACATAAGGGACGACACAATTATTTTGGATCCCCTATCAATACCCTATTTGATTCAGACCAATATTACCATGAGATAATCCTCTAGCCATGTCCCAAAATATACTATCTTATACAGTATCCCTACCTACATCAGAGCCTCTAACTATGGCTCTTGGTAATACCAATACTTTGTGGCCTCATATCATGACCTCTTTTTTGGAACCACAACCCTGGAATCCTTAACCTCATTCAAATCCAATCTTGGTGGAATCAATCTGAAGACCACCTTACAAGGTAAATAACACCAATAACAATATATATATATATATATCACAAATAAGGAAACCTTTCTCATGAATCACATCTCACCACCTATACAATTCCCTTATGAACCCTAATATCATATAATCCATCCTATTTCCCCTTACTTACCCACATCATATTATGTTATCACATATCATTAATATCTAATATCATTTTCCTAAGGTAGTTATGTATAATTTATAAAAAAAGAAATGTAGGAAAACATTGTTTATCAATTTTTTGGCATTGTTAATGAACTAACAATATTCATTATTACAACATATCTATGTTAGAGTAAGGTCCATATATACCATATACAAATAGCATCACATGTCATATCATCAAGAACCACATACCTTGGATGGATGATTATATTTAAACCAAGAATCTATGCAATAAAATGTTCTTAATATTTTTGTTGACACATTTAACAACCCTACCCCATTCACATTTTTAATGTTTTGAACCACATCCACATGAAAACACACAAATTCAATGATCCTAAGTGCCTTCAATGTTGAATATATATTACTCCATTTCCATACCTATCCAAGGGTCAAAATAACAGAAACCAATAACAAAACACTCCTATGTGCCACTGAAGGTGGTGATTTATCATCATGAACACTAAAAAACATAAAATAAATTTACCACCCCAATCAACTTGGTTCATCCCCAATGCATGGAGCAATAGGCACCCAAACGTAAGACTGGACCCCAGACTCCAGTCTACCATATCCCAAATAATTACATGAAAATAAACATTAATACCATTTTTGACTATTAAAACATAGTTACTAATTTATACCCATGCCTTGTGATGCAACAAGGAAATGCCAACAAAGAAGCTTCACTAATACCATTTATAGATACCGGATCTGGGAGCCACTTAAACTATTTGTGGGGTCGTATGGACACATTTCTCTTAGGTTCACCTCCACATAAGAGAATGTTGACTAGATGTGAGGATCTATTATGTAATTTTAGGGAGACTATACCATCTAGGGATGATATAATAATAATTTTCATATGATTTTAGTACTTAAAAATCAATGAAAATGCTCTGTAGAAGGAATAATAAATAATGATTCAATAGAAACATACAAAATTAATGGATATAGTGATCTAGAATTGATGTATTCACACATATCAGAAAACATATAAATGTTACATAGTCATAAAAACATGATGAATCACCCAGAGGTAGATCACATATGTAAATACTCAAAAAACTAAAATAGACTCTAGATATATTTATAATGATCACCATGGTCCATATTCCATCCATACCATGTCCTTTCACATCCATTATCAATAAGGTAATGTCTTCTTTCTGATCCCTTAAATGATATCCAATAAATAAAATATATATTTTTCTCAATGGTCTAGTGTAGGGTGTGTGTATAACATCAGTAGGACACCACCAATGTTTGTCTATCATACATCTATACTTACACACATGAATGTATACATAAATAAATAGTTATAATGTAAACCGTAAAATGCATACCCCACTTTAATATTTCTTAACATCCACGAGGATGAATTTACTAGAATCATCCATCATTGGAGTGGAATGACAAACTGATGATACTTCAAACCCAGAAAACCCTCAATTTCTGACCATTATCATATACAAGTCACCTGAATCCTCCTGACAATCAATAAAACATAAATTAAATTTCATGTTAATCGAAGCCCCATTGGTGATACCAAAAAATATGTTACATGTTACTTATAATTCCATGAAAAAAATTACCCATGTTATATTTGACTAACATCCTAATTGAAAATAGTTTTTAAATGTCCATATATATAAAAGCATTATCAGATTGAAAAACCAAGGACCTAAGGATGGATATTTCCATAAATAATCCAAGAAAAGCATCCTAGACATATATAAAATGTCTCTTCCCCAAATATGATGGTCCATCTCACCATTAATCATGGATTGATATGGTCTAAACCTCCTCTATAACTAATATTAAACAACATTCCCTATGTCACTAAATATGTGAAGGCTTCCAGCCACATCGATTGGTGAACACCACATCAACAAGTCCGCATGTACATGAACACTACACCAATGATGATATCATACAATCAAAATGAGTGGAAAATAACAACTATACCTATTCCATGACAACAAGATTTTTTTTTCAACACATGTGAACCACATCGCTCAACTAAATCATGACGATAACCAATATTCTCAGCATAATCAATACATCACCTAACTTTTTATGGTCAACAACATCCCATATAATTGGGGTCGAGACCAAAATGATTCAATTGAACAAAATTAATCACATCAAAATTTATTTAATTAACCAACTTGCCCAATGTGACCTAACCAAACTAAAAACTACATTTCATACATACCATTATTAAACTGGATTAAAAAAATTGTAGATAAATTATCATGACCATTGACATCTCATAAAAATAACAAAATGATATAATGTGATAAATTACTTAGAAGGGTTTAATATGAAAAAACCCACCCATTCATAATTAATTACTCACCACATTTCATGATTATAAACTAAGAACAATCTAGGAACCAATTACCTTATTTTTGTAGGCACTCAATTATTGAATAATTGCGTCTAATTTGTGCCAAAATGAGAAAATATAATCATCATAAAAGAAACCTAGAAATATTAAAAATGATTATGGATGGAAATAGTCTTCCAAATGGTGAGGAAAATTATCTGTATGGAATGTAGAAACTTGGAAATAATTATATGCTTCAAAATCAATTAACGATTTCTATATCAGAGACTAGTCTAAGAAGATAGGATAAACCCTAAAGGGTATGGATAATGATTTGTCCCCACTAATTTTCACATGAATGAGACAAGAAAAGAAGATAATAAATAAATAATAATGGAGGTATTGAAATTTATTTTCACCGTCATTAATGAACCAAATGGTTATGATTCAAAATTTGGGTAACAGTGCATCAAATGTTCAGTTCTGATGTCTATAGAAACCTCCACCACACACTAATAAGTGGATTGTTGATCGAGAAGTGTTCATTCCATAAAACCCACCTATACTGAAATCTATAGTCATTTATCACTATTACGAGCCCCACCCGACATGGTTTTACTAACATTGTTCTAGAAAAAAATAGCCACAATGTTTTCCACGAAGGGCCACACAGTTTGAAAAAACTATGTCCCTCTTTCTAAAACTTCAATAAAGGAGTTGTCATGAGCCATTTAGGTTTTAGGCACAACGGAAGTATAATGCCCCAGCCTTAAACATTACTTAATCTTGAGTTATTACAATATTACACCTTGAGGATCTTTTGATATAGCATCCCATCTTTTTATAACATAACTTTCATTCCATTACACGGAACTGAGTATCTTTAAGGTTTAGTGTCTTGGAAACAAGGAACATAAAACATGAAAAAAAACATTCTTCTTAAACACTTGAAAGGCTTCTCCTCATGTTCACCCTAGGCTCATTACTTCATCTCATAACCTGGGGACATACATCAAAAGAAAGGGTGAGCAGAAGGCCCAGCAAGGGAAACAAGGGAAACATTTTACATATGAACTTGAGATACATCAATAAAGTCATGAAAAGAACTTTAAGGCATGAAAATGAAATCATGAGGCATATCATAATAAAAATAAAACTTTTTCATAACTTGAAGATGTGGCTGCAACATTTAATATTGACAATCATTTCGTTTCACCAAGGTCCAGCCCCAAGGTGTCATTAAAAATTACCAAGGTTATTCACCAAGTCATCGTTAAAAATTACCAAGGTTATTCACCAAGGCGTCATTAAAAATGGTCATCTCTAGAGATTAAGTCTTTACCCAATGCATTGAAGCGCTATCAGGGTGCACCCTTAAATTTTCCTTTATTATCATGTGAGCCACATATATCATCATCAAACATTTCATAAATAACCCATATAGCATAAAATAAATGGGATTCAATTCATAATCATAACATTTTAAAAACTTCTTTAAAGACATGATCTTTACGTCACTTTAAACCCACGGAAGGGGAGAGCGGGTTTTATGTATGTAAATCCAAGAATTTAAAATAGAACATTTTTGTATATATGTGAATAACCCTATAGAAATATGATTTTTGAGTATTCACTTAATAACATGAAGTAATTTTGAGAAAAAGAGAGGCATTTTGAGATGAAAATTCTGCAGCACAATGACTACGTTACAGAGTTTTAGAAAACGTTGAAAAGAGAGGGGACATGGGTCAAACAATCATAAATGACCCATAAAATAGTATAGGGACAGAATATAATGGATTTAATAACATGGTAATGATATTTGAAAATATACCATATGAAATGAAGAACATGAAAGGAAGACAAAAATAAGATTTCTCTTATGAAAATTCGGCAGCCTAATAGCGTTACATAAACTTCAACCAAAAATGAATTGATGATGTCAAATAGGGTCTCTCATAATATGAACAAAAAAGATAATTATGATATATATAGATATCATACCCCAACATAATAAAAAGGAACTTTCAAGACTTGACATAGAATAAGAACTTTGAAGAGGAGAAGGGTGAAAGAATCCCTTAAAAATAAGGCAGCCTAACGGCGCCACTTAAAACATCAAAATACTGATTTGAAGAGATAAAATGGGGTCTCTCATCATATGAACATAAGAGTCCAGTATGATAGATATATATATCATACCCCAACATAACAAAAAGGAACTTGAAAGAATTGACATGAAAGTAGAACTTCAAAACGAGAAGGGTGAAGAACCACTTAAAAATTCGGCAGCCTAATGGCGCCACTTAAAACTTCAAAATACTGAATTGAAGAGATCAAATGGGGTCTCTCATAATATTATCATAAAAGATCAGTATGATAAATTTAGACATCATACCCCAACATAATAAAAAGGAACTTTAAATACTTTACATGATAATAGATCTTGAAAAATGAGAAGGGAGAAAGAATCTGTTACAAAAATTTCGGCAGCCTAACGGCGCCACTTAAAACGTCATAAAATGAAATAATGAGAGTAAGAGGGGATCTCTCATTATGTGAACATGAAAAGGGAATTAAGAGGACTATCAAAGAACACCCTTTTACATAAGAACATGGAGCATAAAAGAAATTACATAAAAGAGATTTCTTGAAAAGAAAGAGAGAGATCGGATCCCTTACCTTAAAACGTAACTCTTAAAACTCAAAGGTTTGGACCTTGAGGGCTTGGGGGCACCTTGGCAGGACTCCTTGGGAGGTAAGGAGACCAGAACTTCGTTGGGGGAGAGTGAGGAGTCGAATGGATGAGAGGATGGCTTGGTATTTATAGGGAAAGTGAGGGGACAATGCATTAATGGCCAAGGGACACCTCATTAGTGGTTTTGGAAAAACCATGGGCTTTCCCATGGTATTGGCCACTTGGGACACCTCATACCTTATCTTACTATTCATAAGTCGACCATATTGATTACATACTTAATACATCATTTAATGATGTCATTAAACACCCGTAACTTAAAAACTTTATTTTCACTATTCATCGAAAATTCAACTTTCTCAGAATAATCCCAAAATTTCACCTTAACCAAATATCAATGCTCTGATTTAAAAAATTAAATCCATTTTATAAAAATAATTTTCTAAATATTTTTAATTAAATTTTTTATTAAAAACACTATTCATTGAAAATTTATTTTTTTCAGAAAAATCCCCAAAATTTACCTTAACATAATATCGATGCTCTGAGTTCAAAAATGAAGTCCATTTTATAAAAATAATTTACTAAATATTTCTAATTAAAATTTTAATTAAAAAAACTATTTATCTGAAAAAACTAATAATTGAATACTAATTTATGAAATCGTTATTTAACCATTTTATTGAATCACATTACTTAATCAAAGTGCCTAGCATATTTTAATACTTTCTTTAAGTGAGATTACTAATCCATTTGGACACATTATTAATCCTAATCATAAAATCACTATTCATAATTTACTATTCATCAAAAATCAAGTTGATCTTATTAGACTCTAAATTTCTTACTGAACATAATTGTAGAAGACCATTTTTTGAAAATCATTACACATTTTTAATTATTTAAGGTTTACATAAACATATTTAAAATATCGTTTTTCTAAAATTCATCAAAAATATGCATGCTATATTTATCCGATCATTTGAAAATTCATAAAAGAAATTGTAATTTTTATTTAAAACAAAGGATTACACAAGACAGTTACGGTCTCCTTACATATCCCCTTATCACACCAGCATAGGACCTAAGTGTAAGGTGTGCTAAGGTGAGAGAATCCGAGGGAGGCTCGGCCAACATCGCACGAGTAGTAATTTCTATCAGTTTGAACTTCTCACGAAGGCGATCCCGTTCTAGCTTTATAAGATGAAGTTCAGCTTGGGTTTGGTCCAGAGCAAAGCCCAGTGGTGCTACCTCCTTCCCAAGTTCTGTTAGATGGGCTTCGATCAGTCCAAGACTACTGGGTGAGGCCATCGAATCTTCATTCTATATTAATTAACCAAAATTGATTGTATTTAGAGACAATAGTAAAAACGTTTAGTTTCCAGTGGTCATATTGACCAATGGTCAAATAACAGTCAAAACCCAACAGTCTCATTTTAATTATACTCATGTTATCAAATGAAACATTTTTTTGAGTATAAAAATAAAATTAAATAACACATAAAATTAGGAAACAATATTTATTTAAAATTTCAGGTCGTTACAATCTTCCCCCCTTAAGAAATTGCTTCCTCGCAATTTTTAAAATTGGGTTTTGAAATTTCATTGAAATTCCCACATCGGAAAAGGAGTCAGTAAAACTATTACTTTAAAAGAAAGAAAGAGAAGTACAAAGGTCACCCGAGTTAACCCACACTAGGATTCCATGTAGGAAAACAAGGACATGGAGAAGAAAACAACGGGTCATGTTCTGAGGGAGAGTGATAGAGAACATGATTAGGAGAAAGTTAACCATAATAAAATCCCAAACTTATGATGTGTGTAAACAGTCTTTGATTACCTAGTAAGAAACGTAAACCAACAACATTTTTGTTTTACGTTTCTTTTCATAATTTTGAGGAATTCATTTACTACATAGAACAAAAACATTATAAAATATACCTACCTTCAAGTATAGTTTCATCCTTTAATAAGTCCCTACCAACACTAATCTTTTCTCCAAATGATGAGAATTCAAAAACACTTGGTCTCATAAAAGCACAAGAATCGTCTTCTAGAGAATCACATAATATACAAAAGATTAACTATCTATTTCTTCTATCTTTAAACATTATCCCAAAAACAGAAAGGTTAAGGTAAAACAACTCTTCAAAAAGAAATAATCCCATAGGAGTGGAAACTACTTTTAAATCGTCAAAGTTTCATCGTACTACCCAAAGATCATCATAGACCATTCCATAAATAACGGTCCTTAAAATTCCTCAAAATAAACCAAACTAAGATTGAAACCCAAATACAAGAAGGATTTGATAACATAGTCTTCCAAAACAACTTCATTGTTCATCTCCAGACAACATCAACCACTCCTAACATCTTATAACAAATGTAGTTAACCTAAACATATTTTACCCAAGATAGGTTAATCATTCCCATAAGTAACCTAAATTACTATAAGTCCACCTTAAATTCATCAATTCTTCAAAATATAATTCAGCCTTACTCCTCAATTAAAATACTATACTAATCTATTTACCTCGATCATATAGGGTCCCCAAAATAGTGAACGTCTTCTAAAATAATAATCATATTTTAATCCCCTAATCATCTCTGTCATATTAATATAGAAATCGTCGCATTTCCTATCACATTGGTTTTTGGGACACGTTATTCCATTTCCCACCATTAACTAAGAAGAGAAAGTATAATTAGAGGCTTAAATACTTAACCAATATTAATGAAAAGGAACTTAAAGCATATAAGTATAACTTGTAGAAGAAAATTATACCCTAACTTGTGATCCCCTAGGTTCCCATCTAGGTTATCCATGATCATATATTCTTATGTGAATCTTTATTTTATTTTATCTGTGTTCCATTAACAATGGTTCATACCAAGATTATGAATTTACCAAAGCATATCCCTCGGGAGTGTCGTAACCAAGAGTGGAGCAAGGCCCGTTGTCGTGTACCAGTTCTCGTTCGAGTCTAGCTCAAAGCAGTGTTTTCGGGTTTTACCCCTATGTACATCTGTGCCAGAGCCACCTCTACCTGCTCATATCCAGACAGGGATGTATTTTCTTGGCAACCCCTTACTCAATACTCACCAAAATACCAGGAAGATTTCCTATATTTAAACTTTTATATAGGGTTCTTTCTAGAGTTTTCATATCCTATTTTCCACAAATAACTAAACCATCCTTTGATACCAACTATAGAATCCCGTCTTTTTATAACATAACTTTCATTCCATTACACGGAACTGAGGATCTTTAAGTTTTAGTGTCTAGGAAACAAGGAACATAAAACATGAAACAAAAAAAAACATTCTTCTTAAACACTTGAAAGGATTCTCCTCATGTTCACCCTTGGTTCATTACTGCATCTCATAACCTGGGGACATATATCAAAAGAAAGGGTGAGTAGAAGGCCCAGCAAGGGAAACAAGTGAATCATTTTACATATGAACTTGACATACATCAATAAAGTCATGAAAAGAACATTAAGGCATGAAAATGAAGTCATGAGGCATATCATAATAAAAATAAAACATTTTCATAACATGAAGATGTGGCTGCAACATTTAATATTGACAATCGTTTCGTTTCACCAAGGTCCATCCCCAAGGTGTCGTTAAAAATTACCAAGGTTATTCACCAAGGCGTCGTTAAAAATTACCAAGGTTATTCACCAAGGCGTCGTTAAAAATGGTCATATCTAGAGATTAAGTCTTTACCCAATGCATTCGAGCACTATCAGGGCGCACCCTTAAATTTGCCTTTATTATCATGTGATCCACATATATCATCATCAAACATTTCATAAATAACCCATATAGCATAAAATAAATGGGTTTCATTTCATAATCATAACGTTTTAAAAACTGCTTTAAAGCCTTGATCTTTACGTCACTTTAAACCCACGGAAGGGGAGAGCGGGTTTTATGTATGTAAATCCCAGAATTTAAAATAGAACATTTTTTTATATATGTGAATAACCCTATAGAAAAAATAGCTTTGTGTATTCACTTAATAACATGAAGTAAATTTGAGAAAAAGAGAGAGACATTTTGAGATGAAAATTCTGCAGCACAACGGCTACGTTACAGGGTTTTAGAAAACATTGAAAAGAGAGGGGACATGGTTCAAACAATAATAAATGACCCATAAAATATTAGAGGGATAGAATATAAGGGATTTAATAACATGGTAATGAAATTTGAAAATATACCATAAGAAATGAAGAACATGAAAGGAAGACAAAAATAAGATTTCTCTTATGAAAATTCGGCAGCCTAATAGCGTTACATAAACTTCAACCAAAAATGAATTGATGATGTAAAATAGGGTCTCTCATAATATGAACATAAAATATCAGTATGATAGATATAGAGATCATACCCCAACATAATAAAAAGGAACTTGCATGACTTGACATAGAATTAGAACTCTGAAAAGGAGAAGGCTGAAAGAATCCCTTAAAAATTTGGCAGCCTAACGGCGCCACTTAAAACATCAAAATAATGATTTGAAGAGATCAAATGGGGTCTCTCATCATATGAACATAAGAGTACAGTATGATAGATATAGAGATCATAACCCAACATAACAAAAAGTAACTTGAAATAATTGACATGAAAGTAGAACTTCAAAACGAGAAGGGTGAAGAACCACTTAAAAATTCGGCAGCCTAACGGCGCCACTTAAAACTTCAAAATACTGAATTAAAGAGATCAAATGGGGTCTCTCATCATATGATCATAAAAGATCATTATGATAAATTTAGAGATCATACCCCAACATAATAAAAAAGAAACTTGAAATACTTTACATGATAATAGATCTTGAAAAATGAGAAGGGAGAAAGAATCTGTTACAAATATTTCGGCAGCCTAACGGCGCCACTTAAAACATCATAAAACGAAATAATGAGAGTAAGAGGGGATCTATCATTATGTGAACATGAAAAGGGCAGTAATAAGAGTATAAAAGAACACCCTTTAACATAATAACATTGAGCATAAAAGAAATTACATAAAAGAGATTTGTTGAAAAGAAAGAGAGAGATCAGATCCCTTACCTTAAAACGTAACTCTTAAAACTCAATGGTTTGGACCTTGAGGGCTTGGGGGCACCTTGGGAGGACTTCTTGGGAGGTAAGGAGACCAGAAAATCGTTGGGGGAGAGTGGGGAGTCGAATGGATGAAAGGATGGCTTGGTATTTATAGGGGAAGTGAGGGGACAAGGCATTAATGGCCAAGGGACACCTCATTAGTGGTTTTGGCAAAACCATGGGCTTGCCCTTGGTATTTGCCCATGGTATTGGCCACTTGGGACACCTCATACCTTATCTTACTATTCATAAGTCGACCATATTGATTACATACTTAATACATCATTCAATGATGTCATTAAACACACGTAACTTAAAAACTGTATTTTCACTATTCATCGAAAATTCAACTTTCTCAGAATAATCCCAAAATTTCAGCTTAACAAAATATCAATTCTCTGATTTCAAAAATGAAATCCATTTTATAAAAATATTTTTATAAATATTTTTAATTAAATTTTTTATTAAAAACACTATTCATCGAAAATTTATTTTTTCAGAAATATCCCCAAAAACTACCTTAACATAATATCGATGCTCTGAGTTCAAAAATGAAGTCCATTTTATAAAAATAATTTTCTAAATATTTTTAATTAAAATTTTAATTAAAAACACTATTCAACCAAAAAAACTAATACTTGAATACTAATTTATGAAACTGTTATTTAACCATTTTATTGAATCACATTACTCAATCAAAGTGCCTAGCTTATTTTAATACTTTCTTTAAGTGAGATTACTAATCCATTTGGACACATTATTAATCCTAATCATAAAATCACTATTCATAATTTACTATTCATCAAAAATCATGTTGATCTTATTAAACTCTAAATTTCGTACTGAACATAATTGTAGAAGACCATTTTTTGAAAATCATTACACATTTTTAATTATTTAAGGTTTACATAAACATATTTAAAATATCCTTTTTCTAAAATTCATCAAAAATATGCATACTATATTTATCCGGTCATTTGAAAATTAATAAAAGAAATCGAAATTTTTATTTAAAACATAGGATTACACAAGACAGTTACGGTCTCCTTACATAGCCCCTTATCACACCAGCATAGGACCTAAGTGTAAGGTGTTCTAAGGTGAGAGAATCCGAGGGAGGCTCGGCCAACATCGCACGAGTAGTAATTTCTATCAGTTTGAACTTCCCGCGAAGGTGATCCTGTTCTAGCTTTATACGATGAAGTTCAGCTTGGGTTTGGTCCAGAGCAAAGCCCAGTGGTGCTACCTCCTTCCCAAGTTCTGTTAGATGGGATTCGATCGGTCCAAGACTACTGGGTGAGGCCATCGAATCTTCTTTATATATTAATTAACCAAGATTGCTTGTATTTAGAGACAATAGTCAAAACGTTTACTTTCCAGCGGTCATATTGACCAATGTTCAAATAACAGTCAAAACCCAACAGTCTCATTTTAATTATACTCATGTTATCAAATGAAACATTTTTTTGAGTATAAAAATAAAATAAAATAACACATAAAATTAGGAAACAATATTTATTTAAAATTTTGGTTCGTTACATTTCAGGTTTAGAGTTTTAGAGAATTAGATCATAAAACATGCATTACATTCCACATTTAAACAAAGTGGTTACATAAAAGATAGTGTTCATTTTTCCTATCAATGGAAAAATATTTAAAATAAAACATGGATTCTTTCTTGACACATCCTTGACACTATCATCATATCATGTACCTTTCCCTTGAACTGTGAAAAACATTTCAAAAACTTGGGATGAGCATAAAAAGCTCAGTAAGGGATATTAAAATATGAAAAGGAAACATGGGTACATATATACATAAGAATGAAATCATACTTTACCCATAAAACATAGGAACTTTAACATTCCTCATCGAATCATGAATAAATCATAGAAATCATAAGACATAAAGGTAACTTGAGGCATTCATAACATTCTTACGTAGGTTGTAACCCTCTTGGTTATGTTTGGAATACCCATCACAGTATATTCCCTAAATCTATTCGGAGAAACCTTAACGTTTCACTCCTTCGCATTACCCAATGCATTAGAGAGCTATATCTGGCTCACCCGCCCATAGTTTATCACGGAACCACCCGTCTTTATAACAATTCCCAAGAACCATAACATAATCGTATCACATAAAACATGCATAAAGGAAGCATAACATTTCCACATTTCAATCACAAGATATCAATACAACGCATTGATATAATAAAAACATTATGAAAACCATTTTCAATGCCAAAATAAAAGAAAAGTAAAACATGGTATTTATTTTTCTTTTAAAAATAAGGTATGGCTTGTAGAGGAAGCCGAAACTCAAATAATGGCCACGGCGGCGGAGAAGTCGTTGTCGCTGCATACGTATGACAAAAAAATTCCCTTTTGTCATTTAATAAAAACTATTCGTATAAAAAAACATTCATTTTGGATAAACATAAAAGTAAAAGGGTTTTATACACCGTATAAAAGAAGGTTGTGTATAAAACAAATTATGCCTCAATGAAAGGAGATGAGACGAAGTCTCATACCTCGGGTCCGACTTGACTCGATCGTTCTTTAATGTCCTGAATAATAAACTTGAGTTAATTTATAATTGCTTAAGAACCTTTTTTCAAGTTCATTATTACTTTTATATCACTTATTACCATGTCATGAACACTATGTAATTATTTAAGTTAATAACGGTCGTTTTAACGATCATTGGTACTTGAGTAAAAAATAAACCCTTTATAATTACAAGTTTTTCATGTATCCATTATATCCAGAATGGTATTCATAATGTAGATATCATAGATATCATAGATATCCATTACATTCATGAATTTATAATATTACATAACATTTAGAGGTAAGAAATGAAATGCACTGTTCATAGAGACGGTAAGCTGTACGTACACATGAACGCTGCATCTATTTCTATTTCATATTTTATGAAATGGAATCATAATGATATAAAGGTATATTATAATTCCAGTGTAATGTCATATATAATGTCATAGTTCCATCCTTTATACGTCCCACATATGGTATTTAACGAATCAAATCACTTTGAGGGGGCGGTAGTCCGCACTTCCTTAAATGAAGATATCGCGTTTACCCATAATGGAAACCATAATGATATGCCAAAAATGAAAAATACAGAAGCTTAAGGAAAACATAAAAATATTATATATCATATATAAATATAGTGACATCTTAATGTCCACCTCTGAAGGTGTTATATGAGTTTTGAACAATCATCGTTTCGGGAGGCAGAAATTCGCCATCCACAGAAACAGTATGTTCTTTAACCATTAGATGTAGGTGTGTGTAAGTGTAGCTCGAATCCTTATTTTAACAACATCCTAGTATATTTAAGATACTGATGCTCTTACAAAATAAAATAATAAAAAGAGTTTAGGGGGTTGGAGAAGCAAAATAAAACAAAAGGACTCAAGTGAAGACATTACCTTAAAATCGGGTAACTCCCTTTGGTTTGAGATCAAAGGCTTCCTTGGAAAGACTTCTGCCCAAAGTGAGGATTCAAGGAGTAAGAGTGGGAAGTGGATAGACAAAATGTTCAGGTTTTGGCCGAGCCAAAGGCTTTGGAAGTGTGGGTAAGGAGGTAGAGGTGGGGGCCTTTTATAAGAGGAGAGGAGGGGCACTCTTGGAAAGTAAAGAAAAGTTACTTTATTTTAAAATGAGTTTCGGATTCAAAAGGTCCCAAATTGATATAATTCAAGGGTAAGGTGATAAGTGTTCTAAATACATCCATACAATAGGTTTTGGACATGTTTAGGTCATATATTTTATATTATCTTTTCGTTTTATTGAAATCCTTTATTATTGAGGTAATCGCTGCATCATCATGATGTCATAAATAATTTAATTTATTTAATTTCTAAAAAATATAAAAAAACTATAATGATGTAGGAAATCTTTTTATATTTTTAATTATTATTTATAGTCAAAAATATGACTTGTATAACCCCATTTTAAATTTTTTTTAGTAAAACTCGTCATGTTTGTGTCATTTTTACTTTAACATTAAATAAAAAGTTATTTATGTCATTTCCCAACCAATGTGTCTACATGGGGTCCCCAAGTTGACCCATGGATTTTGATGGTCGGCCATGACACATCCAATGAGGGTAGGACATTTTTCAAGCTCATCTCATATTATTAAAACATTATTTTTACCTTAAACTACACTAATTGCCTATAATCGCGATTAAGAACTTAAAAGTTACTATTCACCAAAAAATTATTTTAATCTTATTGAACAACATTTTACTTCTTAATGAAAACCATTTATGTCGGATTTTTGAAAATCAAATCACAGAAGTGGCAAAGTTTCATTTAAACGAAAATCAATTTCTTTAATTACCACTTAGTGGTTTCACTATTCATCAAAAATTGATGTTTTTCAGAAAAATACCAAAACGTCACCCTAAGCTATATTTGATATTATGAATTAAAAAATGATTTATATTTTAAAAAATTCAAATCATATAAGTTACATTAATTAATTTAATAATTAATTCCCACTTTCATGACAAATAGCGTGTTTTTATGAAAAAATAACTATCAAAAGATTGACACTAGTTTAAGTCCAATTTCACAGTTAAATTGATTCCAATGACCACAATTGGATTAAATGGTAAAAATATATTCTAAGTTCACTTTAAAACCAATTAAAAAGATAATATAATAATATAAATAAATTAGATTAAAAAGAGGTTTTGAATTAAAATACAACATTTTCACTATTCATTAAAAAATGAACTTTATTGGAAAAATACCAAAAATTCACACAAAGTAAATTTTGATGTCCCTATCATAAAGAATAAGTTTATTTTGAAAAACATAGCTTATAAAATTTTCAAAAGATAGATTTAAAAATGGTTTTCCATTAAAATGCAGTAAAACAATCTTTTAAAAATATTAGTGTATTCCATGCTTAAGATTGGATTTATTTTCCTTTTAAGCCTCTAAAACACTATCAATTTCATTAATAGACATAGATAAAAATATATATTATTCATTACTTACTTGGGATGTTACAGGAAGTGTGAGCTAGGTCATTCCAAACTATTTTTTTCTCACGGTCAATGATCAATACAATATCTACATAATGGTAAATTCCATGATGTACATAAATAAATCTAATGCTAAAGAAAATTGGTCAAATTCCAGAACCATATTGAGGATCATCACATATTATTTAAAATTAATATAAATAATTAATGAATTAACTAACATGATTTTTTTCTTCATTGATATATCTTGAAATATATAATTATTAAATTATTATTATATTATAGAAATAAATAGTAGATTCCCTCTATCGGTGATCCACACATGTTCCAAAAATCTTTGAACATCATCATTGGAATATCAAGGAGCTATCTTGAAATATCCTATCATTTCAGACATCCACCATTGAACTCAATGACAATCACTTCTAATTAATTTTCATTGATCTCTCTTTACATGAGGTAAGGTGGTTGAGTAATATCTCTCTCCATTATTGGGTGCGTTCATGGAGAAGGGATCTCTCTAGGAGTGAAGAGAAATCTCAAATTTTCTTGTTGACAACCAAACAAAAGAATTTGATCTCATTAAAATTAATATAATTGGGTTTATATGTCACTAGGTTTAGAAATAAATAATTTCACAATTTCCCCTTATTATTTATTTAATCCATTGTGGCACCCCATTTATATAATAAAATTATTATTATTATTTGTTGACATGTGCATAACATATGAATTTAATATATATATATATATATATGACTTATTAAAACTATATTCGATATATAATTTTTTTTCACTAGACCATTAAACTCAATCCTTTTTTATTAAATAATATTAATAAATACTTAAATAGTTACTATTAATTTATTAAATAAGTATCACTAAATTAATCATCAATAACTAAATTTATATTATATTCACTAAATAATAAATAACAATTTTCAAATAATCCACTTACATTATATTCTGTAAAAACCTAGTGTATCAAGATAGTTGATAAAGAATACATGAATAATTATTAAGTCATGTGTGGGAATAATATTTATTCAACCTGTTAAATAAAAAAATAATATTATATATTATTTAACTGAAATTCTAGCCACACATAGTGTTTTACCCCCTTGTCCTTTTTCTTAGGGGAATTGGGAGAGTAGCCTAATGTCCAAGGTTAGCTTCTTTAAAAATTATATAGAACCCATAGAGAGAAATGTTATTTATATAATGACATAATACCCCATATAGACACTCATTGTGTAATATAATACTTTTTCACTGTATCTAAATTCAAATAGTTTGCATGATGGTGCCATTAACTTACGTGTTCAATGTATCATTCATTGGAATTATAGAAATTGAACATACCAATAGAACACCATGTCCATGGATTTAATTATACTATATCAAAGTGACTTATGTATCAACATATGTTGATGAACCAAAGTGAAAAATCGTTTCTCGAATTATTTATAAATTCAATATTATTTTTGATAGAGCCACCAGATCCAACCTCACTACAAATATATATTGTCACATTTTATGTCAATACATAAATGTTTGTGACTTATATATTAATCATTAATCATCTTAATTTATAATGATCAATAAAAACATTTTTTGATATGAAATAAAATGACACATACAAATGTGGAATTTCTTCTAGTGGGTCTCCCTACCATATTATCTTACAGTGGATATTAACAAGGGAATACATCATTATAGGGTGACCAAAATTACTATGAGTCTCCACCCCTATTAGTGTGTATCATTTCTTTCCATCAAATGATATCATCTAGATATATATCATATATTTAAGAATAGTTTCATTTCACTTATGGGTTCTTATCATACGAGGGAATATCTTTGACCTATTAGCATGACATATACTTTTAGGACATTATCACATAATATTTTACGTAGAAGAACAATCATGATGTTATAACGATATTATTAATATTCATAAATACGAATACATGTTATCATGAAGTACATTGAATTTGGTTATAGGGAAAAACTCCAACATACTATCACATTCACTAGAGACAAATGCTATGAAAATTTAGTCTAATAGCTCTCACATGATACTCATTATTCTATAGATATAGTAAGTTATTCAAGGGTTACACCAAATTTCCTTCCGTGGGTACAATCCTTACTAAAAATTCACCCCTCTAGGGAAAATACTTCAATATTTGATACCGTAAAAGTATAAGCTCTTTCATTTATGTAACCTTGGAGATTTTTCAAGATCCACCAATTCAATATTATCACAAAACAATGTGATGTTTCCATTATTTATATTTAAAACAACATGATACTAGACAATGATTTATATCTAAAAAGCGTCGTTGCATGCATGAGAATCTGCTATATACTTAGACTTCACTATAGAATTAGTGATAACTAGATACTTTGTGATGTTCAAAACCCTGACTCCTCATTTAAGTAAAAAATCATAATAGGGACTTTAGATCATTATGATATATTAGAAAACTAGAATTTGTATAATCATTGATAACAACCTCCGCATCTCCTCTATACACTTGGAACATGTTCGTAGTTTTTCTCAGATACCTAAGGATATCCATTACAATAGACAAATGATGTTCTAATGGATCTACTTGATATCTTCCTACCATTCACAATTCCATAGAAACATCTCCTCTAGTAAATAACATAGAATGAAATATTGATTCAATTGCCAAAGAATATGGGATCTTACTCCTTCTATCCAACTCCTATTATGTTTATGGACACGTTTTATTGGAAAGATATAAATAATGAAACATTGAAACCAATCCCTTCTTCGATTTTTCCATACTAAATCTAGTTTGTATATGGATGATATACGTACATTGACATAGTTCAGGAGGCCTCTTAGATCTATCGCAAATGATTTTGATCCATAGAATATATGCTACCTCACATAAGACATTCATGGAGAAACATTAGTTTAACTAATCCTT
This sequence comes from Viscum album, assembly GCA_963277665.1. Lineage (NCBI taxonomy): Eukaryota > Viridiplantae > Streptophyta > Magnoliopsida > Santalales > Viscaceae > Viscum > Viscum album. The sequence goes on along the minus strand of OY728165.1, from coordinate 1,704,582,932 downwards.
AATAGATTGTATAACAAGTATGTCATTTCCAATATGTAATACATTAAGAACATATACTATTATGATAATTACTATATTTCCACTAAACCTGTTATAAACACTTCTCTCGCTTTCATTCATCATGAAACCAAATTCTTTTTTACTTCATCTAATTGAATGATCCATGACCTAGATGATTAACTTATTCCATAGGTGAATCTATACAATAGGGAAATAATTTTGGAATCACATAGGTTTAAAAAACCTTCTGGTTGTTCTATATCGGCATCTTCTTTATGGTTCCCATTTAAAATTGCATTTTTGACTTCTATGTTCTAAATATCCTAATAATCGTATGTTTTTATAGAAAGTATATCATTGATGGAAGTATAAATGGAAACAAGTGAAAAGATCTAATAATCTCCAATTTCATGATGTTGTTCAAACCCTTTATCCACTATCCTTGATGTATAGGTATTTACAATACCTTATATGTCATGTTTTCACTCTCAAACCCATTTTTTCCATACATGCTTTACATTAATTGGTTCATCGACCAAAAGACATTCATGGTTATGATACATGGAATCTATTTTTGAATTCATGTATTAATTTTATCTTGCATCTTCAGAGCTATCTAATACCCATTCATAGGATAGAGGTTCAACACTGTCAACTAATTTTTAGTAACAATATTAATTGACTAGAAAAAATATCTCTCTAATTCACTTAATTCTATTGTTCCCATATATAGTACTTCTCTTTTAGGAACTAGTACTTCCATGGGGACGTTTGAAACCTGATCTTGTACCCACTCTACTATATCTTGAGTATCAAATTCATCAAAATCACTATTTCTCTCACTATACATTTTATGGATGGGATCCCTCTCATGAAATACATCTTTTTTAGTGATAGTCACATTATTATATGAGGTATTGTATAGTTAGTATCCCTTTGATTCCATGGGATACCCTATAAAGATACACATTGTTCCAAATAGTTCAAGTTTGTTTCTTGTGAAATCCATAATAAACACCTCGCTACCACTTACATGTATATTCAATAAAACAAGATTCATTGCAATCTATAACTCGAAGGGAATTTAATTTTCCTCTTTATTTGTCTTTTTGTTTAATGTGTATGTCATACTTTGTAATGAATTTACCCAAAATTATAATACATTCTCAGCATGACTCATCATAGAATATACCATGTCTAACTAGGTATGATTCCTCCTTTAATAAACACCATTAATCTATCGTGTTTTTGCTAGAGTGAGTTATTATAGAATCCAAACTCTAGAAGAATGTCAATAAAATCGTGGTTAAGATATTTTACAACACGATCTGGTCAATGATTATTTATCTTCTTTCCCAGTTGATCATCTACATCATTATTGAATTAATTGAATTTCTTAAATTAATAGGACTTATAACTCATCAATTAGACATATGAATCTCTACCAACGACATTAATAATATATATGATATATGAATATTCACTATTACCTTATATTATAAATAAACCTCACACAATAGTGTGTACCAATCCTAGAGGATGTTCTTACATTTTATCTCAGTCAACTGAATGGTGATTTGGTCATTTTTTTCTCATAAACAACCATGAAATCTTTCAAGTTGATTTATCTTATATGATTCTAAATAACCATTATGACAAAGATAAACAAACTACTCTCATTTACATGACCAAGACAATGATGCAATAGTTTAGGGATATATGATTTGTGTAAAATTTATTCCTTACCAATTGGAAATAATTGGTATTAACAAATTAATACATAAATACCTTCTTTAAATGTTCCATACCATAACATATTTTCTCCATATAAAAAACAACTTTTATTTTAAACTGTAAAAATAAACCCATCAACACCTAGGAATGATAAATAATATTATATACATTGTAAATATTAATTCATAATACCTATCTTTTAGAAAAAAAATCATTCACTTTGGAAATCCAATTTGGTTGTCCCCAATGGCTAGAACAGAAAACCTCATACTATTATTATCTCTTCAATACACATATCCTCTAGAAATCATTCATAGTTGAAATGGTTCTAGTATATGTATGTAGATTTGAGAACCACACACTATTTATAATTCCCAATGGGTATATATTGAAATAATACACCTGATAACAAAGACACAATAAGACATCCCTTGATTCATTGTTTGGTTCCTCTTATAGTGGTCTCGATTTCCACATGAAAAACACATTCCCTCCTTTTCCATTCCCTAAATTTGAATCTTCCTCTTATTGGGAGGGAAATACTCATGATATTTATTCTTATTATGAGGTTTAGGCCCATTTTCCTTCTTCTTCATTTTCTTATACCCATATAAAAATGTGTTTATGACACCCCATGTCCTTATCCACTTGGAAATAAAATTAAGCTCTTTTGAAAGAATATTATTATTAATTTACATGTCATAATTAACAATAACACTGCAGAAGGTTTTTCCTAGTGGTGAAAGTTTGAAATATATATGAAACTCATTCAAAAATTTAATCCCTAAGATTTATCGTATTTCAACGGAGCCAATAATCATGAATAAAAATGTCCAAGCTGCCTAAAACACTCCATGAATAGTTGTGAGCAATGTTTTAAGCATCTCGTATCTCCCTTGTCTAACTTTTATTCATAGAGATATTGAAGGAGATATATCATTCTATATGTATCCATGTACTAATATTGATTTTAAAAAACATTTTACATGTATAAAATCATGAAAAATTTATATAAATATATTCATCAAAATATTCCTCATCAGGATTAAACTCTTCAACATTATCCATGATTCTAGGTACATTAGTAATAGGTCCTCATTCCACATTCAATTTTAATTCATAGTGATGGATAACATCTAAGTTCCTTTTCCACTAATCTAAATTTGTTTTGGGTGGAAGGTTATACTTTTCATGTATGGATCATAATGATCTATTTGATTTCATTTACGTTTCTTCTTTTATATATATGACGAGAAGAGATTTACTACTTTTTATAATAAAATATAGTGAGATTAATGAATATAACATTTATTAATATATCACTATTTTATTGAAATCCAATATCCCTTACCATTTGATAAATAATATCATGCTTAATGGAAATTGTAGTGGAATGGACCAATATTCACCTTCTCATTTCCGAAAAAATGGATATTCAAGAAACATTAATGGTGTTCAGTAGGAATACAAAATTCAAACTGTATTAACTCATCATTCCTTGATCTGTTGAGTGGACTCCACATTCCTGAAATACATAAATTGGATTTAATCAAATCTTTCCTCTTAGTTAAACAATGTCTGGATTTGGTGGTCAACCCTTAAAATGAACTATGTTTATTCAACCCAAAACATCAAGTTATATTGCTCAGACAATTGAAAGATCCCCTCCATTGGCTAGTCAATCGATTTGAACTATGGATCAATTTTAATTAATGTAGTGGATGGCTATACTAACATATCTTATATTATTGATGGATTTGAAACAATTAAGTATAAATTTACAATTATAATACTTATCATAGCCTTGTTTATATAAGGTTGATTATCATAAGTGATTAAGCATGTCTTAGATAATATTTATGCGTAAGTTAATTTATATTAGTTCAATCAGGAAATCTCTTTAATTCAATAATTCTAGTGGTGACAACAAAGAATACATAATTAAATAACAATTCCACTTGATAGAAATAAAATAATAATGTGATATGATCATGAGATTTTAATAATAGTTGGTTTATCTAGAGAAGGATAATACAAACATAGATCTCTGGTAAAATACCTTCAATGAATTATGCTTCATGTTATAGCTTTCAACATGTCCGCCTATGTAACTATATTGGATTGGATTCACATATTATTTAAATTTGAGCCGCCTCCACTAGGTTGGTATATCCATCCATTAAAAATTATTTTACTCACATAGAGGCAAGGGAAACAGGGGGTTTACATAAAAGTATAAAAACTATATTGGACCTTGCCTAATTATATTATAGCTGAATCCCATTCCAAAATTTTATTTAATAATCAAATAAATGAAACCAACCATGTACAAGTATTTGGTCTATTCTCATGGTCATCCACATACATGCGATGAATTACTCTTGTAATAAAATTGACATTCATATATTAATTGTTCTCATTTATGATAAATCATTTTGGAATCTATTAAATATATTCCTTAATAAATCAATTGTTTTATATTATTTCTAATATGAAATTCTTTGAGATTCTCATCCATTATAATTTTAAAAAAATTAAATAAATTTATTTAATATTAACTATTTACATGAATGAAAATTAGATGGAACATGGTGAATACCCATCTGAATCTACGAAAAGTGTACTATAATTATATATTGTATAGTCTTGTGACATATGGAATACGTTACTTGTAACATAAATTCATGACATGTACTATCAACATAATTATTACTCGAATTACATGATTTTTTTCATGTGTCTTTCTTTAATTAATGAAGATTTGTAAATGTAATACAACTCATACATGATTTGTTGATCAGAACATTACACAAAAATTTATTAAATGAATATATATATATATATATATATATATTAAAACCCATCACATGGAATATACTATCAAAATTATGACTACTGACATGCACATGATGATAAGGTTTACTTAGTATAATAAATTAATTTTAATTTTGTATAGTCTAGTATAAGAAAATGGAAAGTAAAGGTGAGTGACATGGTTTATATGTTTCTCACCTTGTATCCAAGGCACACAACTAGAGACTCAGTGTGTAAATAATGTTGTAGAAAATTGTAGTACACAATGTGTGCAATAGGCTATATGAAGTTTTTTCTCCCAAATACACTTTCACCATTTATGTAGTCTATTTATAAAAATATAGATCATGTATGTGTCACAGAGGACTACATTCCTTGTACGTTGTCTCTAGAGTGTGTACTCCGGATGATTGTGAACTAGGATTTCTTGGTCAACATGTTTTGTAAGAAATTAAATGAACTACATGTAATCATTTCATACAATTTTAGTTAATCCTAAATTAACTCTTGATACATTAAACACTAGTACATGATGTGTCACTTTAGTTACACGGTGTGTATTGTTTTGTTATCCATCTATAATCCTTGGCACCTCCAGATGTGATATTCAATTCTATTTTATTCATAATATTAATAACATTGTTAAGAATAACATGAAATGGAAGAGGATGAAGAATATATATCGATTTTAATTTAAATATCAATTAAATGTTAATATAACACTAAATAAGAAATGTGTAAATAAATAAAAAATATTTAAATAATTATAAATAATTATGAGATATTTCTACTACAACTTATACATTTTAGGAATAGAGGAATTTTGTGTTGGGTCATGCCAAAAATTTCATTTCATCATGATTAATGACCAATATGAGATATAAATGATTATAAATGCCATGATCAATGTAATTGAATAAAATAAAATAGTTAATAGGTAAATAACCAGAACTATAGGTGGATCAACACATATTATAAATATTTATTTTAATCAATTAAATAGTTACCTTGTGGGAATTAATTATTCCTTTAAGGATGTAACAATATATCAAAATTGAATGGTCATTGTTTGGTAAGAATATGTAGTAGATTCCATCTTCCAATGATCCAAAAGTGTTCAAAAAAACTCTAAACATCACTGTATGAATAATAATGTGCTAGGAAGATAGATATTATCTTTTGTTTTATCAACCACTGACCACCATGATAATCTATTACAAAGCATTCTCTATGAAAATTCATGACATGAGAGTGGGAGGTTGGGGATGATTAATCTCTGTTATTAGTAACATTATTGGAGAAGAGACCTCCCTAGAGATTGAGAGGATACATCATTTTTTTTTTCACAACCAAAAATATTAATTGGCCCAATTTGAATGTAATATAGTTATGTTTATATATCTATATGGTAAGATATATATAAATCCATAATTTACCCTTATTATTTAAATAATCCATTTAAAATTTCCATGTCTATAATATTGATAATAATTTTTTGTTGATATCCACTTTACGAGAAAATTAAAATTAGACAATATTTATTTAAATAATATTTAATATATATTATTTATCACTGAACCATTAAACTCAATTATCCATTCATCAACAATAATTATTTGTCCCTGAATAATGAATATTTATTTATTAAATAAATTTCAATGAATTGTTCTCTAATAAATAAGTAAATAATATATTAACTAAATGTCAAATAAATATTTATTAAATATTCAAATCACATTACATTATCTCGAATAACTGGTGACAAAATACATGCGATCAAGAAATCATGATAATTTATTAGACAATGTGAAAAAATAATATTTATTATACATGGTAAATAATACATAATAATATATATTACTCGACTAAGATTCTTGATACAATTAGTGTGTGACCCTCTAGGACTCTTCCTTGTTGGCATAAGGTGAATCATCCTAATGTCCAAAGATAGAATATATCAACATGAAGAGGCACCCATAAAGAAATATGATAATTACAAAATGACATAATTACCTAATATAGATGATCACAATGTAATATATTCTCCTCATCAAGATATCTATAATCATGTAGCTTTAAATCTCGTTCCATCAACCTATATGCTTAATGTATCGTTCGTTGAATTATTTGAAATTGATCTTTCCTATAAACCATAATTTCCATGGATTTATTTAGAATATATCATTTGAATAAAGTATTATGAGTTATCAACATACATTAAAGAATAGATGAGGAAAATCCTTTCTCGCATTATTCAATAATACAATATTACTCGTTATTCACCAAATATATCCTACCTATCCATAGACATAAATCATCATAATTTTCATCAATACATCTATTTTCGTGACTTATAATATCCATTAATAATAATATAAAGGTCTTAGGATTAATATACACGTTTGTAGATAGGAACATCCAATGACACATATAAATGTGGATTTCTTACTATCATTTCTCATTATCATAATATCCTATGTTGAATATTACCCAATTAGTACCACATGGGAAGGAGTCTTAATGTATGATAAGTCTCCACACCTGAGGTCGTGTTTAATTTTTATTCCTCATATGATACCATCCAGTTATGAATGATGTATTTAAGAACAGCTTCATAGAACTTCTCTCTTCTCATAATAGTGGGAACCACTATGAACTTTTAGCGTGGTAGCTACTCTTAGGCCAATATAAAAAAATACGTTATGAAGAATAACAATCATGATGTGATAAGTGGTATATTACTAATAAATAATATGAATACATCTTATCATGATGTAAACATATGTTTTCTTTGGGGAAATAAATCCAACATCTCTACCCAATTCAACGTTATCTAATCCCCTTATGAACATATCATGACTGAATCCAAATTTAAAAAAAATATTGGATAATTTATAACTCATAATTAACGAATTAATTGTAGAAAAAATATTGGAATACCATCCAAAATCAAATTTCTATTTTTTATTGAAATTATAACCCGTACAATAAGACGATATGTTACACACTCCATGTCATGGGGGGATGTATGGAATTTATTTTGGATTATCATATTTAATTAAAATGGATCATCAATTGTTGTTAGGATAAATGATGGGATGTCCATTTAGAATTGAGGTGAGTGGAATACATTTATCTATTCAATGTTTTCAAAAAACATCATGCTAAATTCATATAGAATATGCTCAAAATTGGATCATATTCTGAGGTGATAAATTTAAGGCAAACAATAAACAAACCAATGTATTTTAAAATGTTTTTAGGTAATTTTATTCTTTATCATTTTTAACCACTAGTAAACCTATTTTTACCTCAATTTCATGAAAACAATTTATAATTTTTTAATATTATTTATTTAAATACTTTTCGATTAAAAATTAACTAATTTTTATTATTAAAATTACAAATATAGAATCCATTTATCAAATTTATGTCCTAGAAGATGGTGAACCTAAATTAAATATGACGAAAATAAGGTTTCCTTATAAATTTATTTCTTATATATCAGTTGTTATTAAAATAATTAATAATAAATTTGATTCTGATGACATAAATTTAATCAATAATAATATAATTTAACAAATTCTACATTTAAAACCATTATTACATGAAAATTTACATATTATATGCCTTAAATGAATATATAATTTTTTAAATATTTCTGTTATTTTCACTATTCATTGATAATTTTCCCATTTCAACATATTCTAATAAATTATCTAAAATATTATATTGTAATTTAGAATTAAAAATCAATTTTAATTTTTTTGAATAATATTTCTAGAATCGGGAAAATTTAATTTTAAAATTAATGAGAAAAACATGATGAATTGTTTGTTACATGATAATAATTATTTGTAATAATAAACATAGATTTATTTTTATTTCAGGCCTAGAAACAATATTGGATGAATATCGATGAAATTTATGGATTTTATAACTTCATTAAAATCATTAACAAATTTTCATCAATTAAATTTGTTATGATATACAAATATTTCATGCATAAAAATAATTTTTTTTCTAAAAAAACATCATCATTATTTTAATATTGTTTTTCTTTCTTTAGTATTAACTCATAACAAATTATTTATTTATATATATATATGTATAGATAAATATTTTTATTATTATTTATATATTCCTTGTAATACACACCAATCCAAGGGCTAGTTAATAATTATATCATTATATAATAATTTTTTATTATTATAAAATGGTTTGTTTAAAATGGGGGTTGCATGTAATGCAAGATATCAAAAACCTAAATTTAATTGAAAAATATATTCCATAAAATATCAGGATGTTGCACTATATCTGCTTAGTGAAAATTAATACCTCAATGCTCCATTATAAAAATAGAAACCACAGAGGAAACTTATGCCTCATTATATCATCATTTTCTCATAGAGATTCTTCATATTAGAGGTTTCACCTCCAATTGTTAAACATGCGAGTTGAAATGTTTCAAAAAAAAATCTATATATGATTCAATATCTTCGGTAGTTGTTAATTGTAATACAGATCATTCAATACTAGTGTTAACCTTTAGTTCAAAACATGTGAAGGATCAGGTATGTACATCCCCAAGAGAGATACATGGAACTCATCTTGAACTTGACTGAGGTTTGGTGATGCCCCAAAAGACAATATACTATATCGACTCTATCAAGATTCATTAATATGTAAATATACCTTGTTATATTATTTCATTTCTTCTCAAATATAATTACAATATTCAATAGATGAATTTTTTTAAACACCTTTTCACAAGCATCAAATTTTTATGACAGTTATCATACCTTTTATGTAAAAAATTTGATGCCCATATTTATTGATTTATGTATCTATGATTCATTAAAATTACATCATCTAGTATAAGCCCAATATATTTCATTATAAATCACAATTTTAACATGTTATTGTTCTACATGTATTTTAATATAAGGATTTATATGGATTCATCTAAATTTTTTAATGATGTAATTTCTATATGAAAACTAGACTATAGGAAGGTTTTGACTCCAACCACCACTGATTTTTAGTGAATAAGGTCTAAAAATGCAATTTTGTTTGAATAGTCTTATCAAATTGATCATATATCTGAGGATGATAAATAGTGAAGAGACAACTCTTTATATAGTGCCTGCTGAACACTACACCAATGCGTTGAAGAAAACCCACAATGTCGATCACATGATAAAAAAATGTGGTATCCATGAAATATTACCACCAAATTAATGTAAATTATATCATGATGACCAATATATAAGTGTTATATTATAGAAAAAATGTCTTCTAATTGTTAATGGTGATTGAATATATCAAAAATAACATTATGATCATCAGATGTATTGGGTTCTCTTATGAAAACATCCATTGCCTTATTCTCACATTTCCATTCTTCTATGGGTTTTATTTGTATCATCTACTTATAATTTTTTCTCTCATTTATAACGTCATAACATAACTAGCACCAAAATATATAATCTAAAACATCCCTCTTCATAACATCCCAACAAAAATACAATTTCATAAATCTAGACATCATCATAAATCTAGGATGAATATAGAATTATAATGTACGGTCATCAATCAATATCTACTTATTCAAAAATTTCATGGAAAATACAAATACATGGATCATGATTTATGACACCCCATCCTAGCCAAGGTTGAAATCATGGAACATTTAATACATTCTATCACATATCCATGATTTCATACTTCCCCTCATTATTCCTCACATGTATAGATAGTTGAACAATGGATTGATAAAAAAAATATTTCCCCCTTCACAAATTATAGATATTTTATTTGAAATTCATAAAATATGGTATCATATATAATCTCCAACATAGATAATATAGACTGATTGTTCTGGATCAATGAATTGGATACCTTGTTCTCATTACCAAGGTGGAAATTTATTGGTCAATCATAATCATTAATCAACTCCAACCAACATCTCTGATGCATATTTTACTTTTTTGAGTAAACATATAGTTTATTCTTTTTTGGTTAGCACATATTTCTCATTTTTATACATATTGACTATTCCTCAATATCGTTAATAATAAAAATTACCATGATTAACTCCACATTATAGTAAGGTTATTTTTATCTTGAACATTTAATTCCCATGAAGAATAAACTATAAATATATAATTATTTATGAAAATTCACCCTAGTACCTTATTCTATACATAATTAAATAATATAAACTATTTTAAAATGCATGATAATATATGTACAAGTTCAATGACTAACATTATCTTTAATTCCATGAAATTTTACTCACATTAATCTTTAAAAATTTACTTAAATCTGTTTAAATTTAACACTGTTTTTGGGATAAAATATATGAGAAATTATTCACAGATAATTAAAAATATCCAAACAAACCTTTAAAATTAGAAATATTAGTAATGGTTTTTTGTTTGTTCACTTTCTCAATAACATACTTCTTTAAATGATCCACCAAAATTCCAAAAATTGAGACTTTATGACCCATTGTTGAATCTTTTTGAAGAAAAAAAGTCACCAAATGAAAGTTTTTCATAGAAATTCATCATTATTGGAGTACTTGGTACAATTCTATAGTGAATTTCATGCACTTTAACACTCCTTGGATATATAATAATATAATTTATAATTCCTTCCAAAATCACATTATGGAAATCTATAAATACTATATCCATTAAATCAATGACTATATAAGGGGATTTAGTATTCCCAAATGGAAACATTATAAATTCATAGTGTTAATACCATTTAAAGAAGGATTTCTGTGGAACTTCATTACTTTTTACCCTTAACGTACTATAATAAAATCAATGATAAATCAAAGATACATATTGATCTATTAATAGGGGATAAAACAAATAATTTGTATAGGGTATATGATAATTTTTCATGATAGCGATCGAGTAATTTTACCAATAATTAATGTAGACTATCATTGATCCATCATTATTATTAATGAAATAATTTGTTCACCCCAAGGTGATGAAATTGTCATAATAAATATCTTATCAATACACCATTATAGGTTGTTCATAAATTCATGTAACTCAATTGTGGCTATTATATAAGGAATAATTTAAATATGTTTAGAAGAGATAATGACTTCTATTTCAAACATATCTTTTTGACCCAATGGAATAAAAATAGATTCATTTGGAAATACATCAAAAAACTACTACAAATAGGGAAATAATTGATGTTGATTTTCATTACAACCAAATTAGTGAAATATCCTTCGTGGATAGAAATTAAGACCCACATGATAGATTTAATTTTCACTGGAATTTTTATTCAGAATTTCACTGATTAATGAGAATGGGTTCATTTGGTATATGAAATGTTACTTCCATTCACCAAAACTTGACATGGTATCCATATAAATTAATCAAATATATTAATAGAATCACATAAAAATATATTAAATGTTGAATAAAAATATTTTAAAGAGTCATTTTACCATAAACATAAATAAGAGAGGAACTATAGACATGATATGTTACTATTGTTCCATTATGTTTTCCACCACTACTTCAATATCTAATAATTGAGTTACTAATTAAATAACATTTCAAAATTACATAGTTATGAGTGAATTGGTAGACCAATAATCAAGTAATATAATAGTTATTATATTTTTGATAATAATAGTACCATTCACTACACAAATATCATAACCTACAACAATTGTTTTGACCACAAGAGATTTCCATTTTCCTTGATCTTATGTGGTTACTGGTGTAAATCATAATCATATACCATCTATTTCATGCACTAATTTGAGTAATGGTCAAACTATTTTCATTTGGATCATTGGAGCATGGGTGTTGTCTTATCTAGAATCTTTTTCTTTTCCCACTTATTATCTAGACCATTCTTTTCCTTCCTAAATTCACAAGATTTATAACATGCCTTTACACATTTAAAGCACATAGTTGTTCCATTAAATAAATTTCACTAATTCTTATGAACACATTTATATAATTTATATGGAATGAATTACAATCAACAATTTTATTTATTTGAATATAAATAAGAATTTATTATCCACTTCTTATAAAAACAATGGGAATGGTGGGAATCTATAAATTTAATTATAACTTTAACTACACATCGAACAATTTATTTATATATACAAATTTGTTTTATTGCTAATTCTTTTTAGATATTTTTGTTTTATCCCCCAAAAAATCCATTTAATTTTCAATTTGGACTAATTATTAATGTTAAAAAATACATCTCAAGTCCAGTAAAAGTTTCCTCATATGTACCAATATATTTATTTTATACATTAATATTCTTAATGTATTAATTCTCTATATTAATACATTGAATATGATATAATTAGATAATAAAAAATATTCTCTTAGACTCATCCCATTTAATACACTTAATTTTATCCTCTTGTGTCATATTAATATGGAGGTTCCTCCAATGATCAAATTTTTATTTGAAATTATATTTCTCAAGGACAAACATTTTATGATCTATTCAATAGATAATATATATCATCTCAATGGTTTTGATATATCTCTCATCTAAAAATGAAACGGAAGAACCAATAAAATAAGGTGGATATTTCATCATGAAAGACTCAATAATATGTTGTTTTCTCCTTAGATCATTTGGAATCTACAAATTATTCATGTCCTGAGAAAGTTGATTGAGTGTAGAAATAATATTCAATATTCCATCAACCTCTACATTTGGTATCGTTGTTGAAATATCATTATATTCTTCATCACTTTCATTGTTATCATGATACCTTCTATTTCCATCCCTTGACTAAAAAAATAACATGTCAGATAAAATAAAACTAATAGGAAACCACATTATCATAAATACAAATTATTATATATAAATCATGATATAATTTCTCATCTTATAACTCCATAGTCTTATCATATGAAATCTATAGACATCATTTATTCAAATCCTTAATAGTGGATTAAAAATAAAATGTAAATTAACCCTTTAATATCTCTTAGGGTGAAAAAAGATCTTTAATAAGGGAAAACTCACCATGAACCATAATGAATGAAGACAAATACTCATCTAACACATTTTTAGGTTATTTCCTCTACATACATCTATTACAAAAAACAGATCCACTTGTAGTATCCTGATATGAATCTATTTATTTAAAATATACATAGTCTATTTATATATAAAACACTGAGATGTTATCCTATACTGATAAATAAATCTACAGTTTTCACTAAATGTTTCAATCCCTAATCTATATATATTCAGAAATCTATTCTTCTAATATCAACTACAGATATCTATCATTTTCATTCATAAATATTACATATTATTAATAAATATTTCATATATTTCACAAGTACACGCCTTAGGACCATGGAGGTTTAGATTCATTATAGAAATTATACAAAATATTCTTATTTCATGAACGTTCATCAACATTTCCCAAAAATATCTTCATAAATTGTATTCTACATATACATACCCTACATATAAAAATTATTGGTTACTCGGGGCAAGAAACACAAGAAATTATGATATTATATGCATAGAATGGGTAACAATGAGGTAAATAAAGTAATTTTCATATGAAATACTAATAAAATCATAATGTTATGATATCATGATGGAAGAAAAAAATACCATACCAAAACGATCAAATATTATATTCATGAGACATGTAATAAATCATTAACATTTCTAAATAGATGAATTATAACATTCGAAAAATAATTATAAATAAATCACAAACCATATTTTTATACATTAATGTATAGAACTATCATATATACAGAAAATATTTAATTTTTAAAAACTGACAACATAAATTTTTTGTGGATATAAAATTTTGACATGTTTACCATGTTATTAGGGATCATGTTTCACCACATGTATCCCATAGTGGGGAAAATATATAAAGATGAACACCAAATGGATCCTGAAAATTGATGTGCATACTATTATTATATCATGAGATATAATATATTAATGATTTATTTAGAGGTATGTATAATTCTATACAACATAAGGAAAATAATATGTGTGTGTTACATAAGATAATTATACATTCATTACATCATCATGTAAAAATACTGAGAATAAAATTGGTTTTAGAAACATTTTATCAATCCATCAAAGATTTATCCTAGAAAAATAAAATGGATTCATAAAATTAAAATAAAAAATTATAATAAAAAATCATGTGATATAATAATGAAGATACCATTAAGTTATATTTCATAAAAAACATAATAAAAATAGTATCTTTCTATTAATGAAATGAAATTCTATAAAAACATCCTTAAAACATAGTTGTGGAAAAAACTCTTTAAACTTTGAAAATATCAATTTAAAATTTTGAAAATGAAAAAATATTGTGAAAAATAAATTTTATTTGAATATAAAATTTAAAACCACTAAATTTCATTTTAAATAATTGTGTTTGTATGATGAATATAAATTACATTCACATCAAATACATTAAAACAAATATTCGAATCAAAAGTTTAGTAAAATTTAAACATTACCTCGACAATAAAAGATGAGGAAGTTAATTATTAACCATATTAAATATTAAATCACCGATAGGTATGAAATAAATTATTCATTTAAAAAAATTGGGTACAACCGCGAAAGCAGCACACGACGCAAGAAAGAAAATTTCATTAAATTGCAAGCTTGGAGACTTGACCACGTGACCTGCCCCTTAACCCCCCCCCCCAAACACTTACCACCCCACCACCAATGGTGGGGATTAATTATTCATTTTATATTTTTAAAAACATTCATGGTTTATTTTAAAAACATGGACTTTGAAGAGAATTAATTTTTGACAGAATGAGGAAATTAGATCAAATTTTGATTAAAATGATATTTATGGATATTTGGTTAATAAAGGGTGGAAAATAAAATGAAATAATTTATAATATATAAATATATTTAGGATAATAAAAATCCTGAAATTATTGATAGGTAGGTCAAAAAAAATCATCATTGGAAGCATAATCAAAACAATATCGATAACAAATTAGATTATAATATAAATCTATTAACACTTTGATATATTTTGAATTATATTACAAATGAAAGAAATTAACTTATAAATATATATAAATAACCATAATTTTCATCATAATCATCATAATATACATTAATGGTAAGTATATGCACCACATAAAGCTAACAAGTATCGGGTGTGGCTTATGTCTCATAGAACAAAATGTGAGATAAAAACCCATTAAATCGATTCTAAAATTTCATTAGACACATTCAATACTCATTTATATCATATATAAGATGATTTTAAATATATTATAGAATCATACCCATATATATCATAACATATATTATTTACACATTTCCTTTTATAGCTAATTTATTAGAAACTAGTTATTTAAATCACTATTCCATGTGATAACTACATCATTTTCCATGTATGATTCATTTTAGTTGTTTTGGTCCTTGTACATTGATCATGGTTAAAAAACTAAAAAAGTGTTAATAATGATATAAATATCATATATATTCATTATTATTACATTTAGAGTCATCCATAAAATTAATAGATTAGAAAATGAATTGCATAGTTCATGGAGATGGTAACTATTATGTTTACATGATCACTGTATTTATTTTTTAATTGATGGAAAATATAAAGGTAAATAAAAAATAAAATTTATAGAATCACTAAAATATAATAAATATTATATATATTAATAAAATTCATCCTTATTATCATCCATGAAAAATATATATAAAAATATTATCATATCATTTAGTGGGGCTGGTATTCCACAGGTTTGCTCGAGCGCCACTATAATTGTTAAAACGATTCGTAATTAGAATGTTAGATGTTATATTTTAATTTAAAAAGAATAATTTATTTATAAACTATATATATATTAAATACCTCATTGTATAATCTTTGAGATGCTGTGATGAAAAAAAACTACTCTGGTTCATGAGACGGTAGTGTAACGTATACACAATCAACGGTCTACTTTCCCATTTGATAGAAGATAAGATGGATATTTATTTTGAAATTAACATGATTACATATTATTATATGGAAACTAGTTTTTCTATTATCTGATTATATTTTAATAATATTTTTAGTTGGTTAAAGAAGATATAATATGAAAATTCATGGTTACCAACTATACTTTCTCTTCGAACAACCTATTCAAGTTTATACGTAAATCCTTCCATGAAAGGTTTTATGATAAATCCAGGGAATCTATATTATGGGTAGCGATGTAAGGATGGTTTTAATTGAGTCATTTTGTTGAATCAAAAGGACCTTAATGTGTACAGAGGAGAGGATAAGTTGTGACTTCTTATAATTGAGGTGACTCGCACACATGTAATTTTTTAATGTTTTTAAATAATGTAAAATAATATTATTAGACACAATGATAAAAACAAGGTCATATTTTCTTGTTATAATGATATGATATAAATAAAACCATATATTTGGGTTTAATGAAATTATTCTTTTCTAGTCTGTGTATTTGTAGTTTTACCCCACTATAAACTTGTTTTATCTTTTAAAATAGCTACATAATGTTACGTTTTTGCTATTCAAAATGATGAAAAATTAATTTGACCATATCAACTATATTTACTTATTATTATTCCAAAAATATAATCATTTTTATGAAGGAAAATTTCCATAATATGAATAAGTTATTTTTAAACTAAACCAATAAATGTGAAAAAACCCGGCTATACAAAGTATTTTTTCTATTATATAAAAAGATTTTATATAAAAGTAAAACCTAAAATTGATTCCATTGAACTATATTCAGTTCAACATAATATATAATAAATAATTATATTTTTAAAACCAATTATTGAAAAATATATCTTTTTAAATCCAAAAATTATAAGATAGATTTTAATAAAAAATTATATTTCGTAGTATTCATTGAAGTATGTATCATTTTTCTAAAAATCACAAAAATTAATATTAAATAATTTCAAGATATTTACTTAAAAATCATAATATCATTTTTACAAATAAATTCTCCCAATTTGAGATAAATTAAATATAAAATAATTGATAAAAACGTGAGGAAACCATTTTTAGAAAAAAAAAATCATTTTATAGAATTAAAAAAGATTTATTCTTATTACATTCCAATAAATAGTATTAGATACATGTCGAAACTACTTATTAAATATATAATTAAATTAATATAATTAAAAAATACATATAAATATTATATATTAATACTAATAGACATTTCATGCATAAAAATATGTCTTTAGACAAATACATCATTTATGTTATATTTTTTTGTTTTAATTGATAATTAATTGATAAATAATAATTCTATTTATGCATATATAATCCACATGGTTTTCAAAATTTATTTATCCTAATTCATATCCATGTATCCAACCCAATTAACCCAACACTAGCGTCAGACACATTCTAAAGAGGATTCCCATCTAGGGGTGTTAACATCGGTGACTACCATGGCCCATGCCACCCCTGAAACATATAATCAATTGACCGTTCATACTGATAATAGTAATTGGCATGCCATGTCCTAATTGAGGAACCAACCAACCCATGGGAAGGTTGGGTCGACTGTCTTGGTTTCCGACATAGGTGGCATCCATCACGGGTCTACTTGCGGTGTAGACATCAAACACGGAGGACCTCCCTATGAAAGTGCTAATAAGAGCATGGGTCCTTCTCACTCCCATGTTCGGAATGTAGGACCTCCCAATGCCACCATCAATATGAGACAGGTTCTTCTCCACCACATCAATGTCTCGCATTGAGGATTCCCTCATACACGTGACCTCATGTATAGAGTCGTTCTTCCTGTTACATTTCACCAATGTGATGAT
The DNA here is from genome assembly GCA_963277665.1 of Viscum album. NCBI lineage: Eukaryota > Viridiplantae > Streptophyta > Magnoliopsida > Santalales > Viscaceae > Viscum > Viscum album. The sequence goes on along the minus strand of OY728165.1, from coordinate 1,704,564,515 downwards.
CCTTCTTGTCATGTCAACTACCACCACGATGGTTTTTCCAATGTTTGTATCATAGCAGAAAAAGGCCTTCATTAATCCAAAAATCAGGGAAATGTAGGTCTATCCCACTTCTTGGGCACCGAACATGGTGGTCCTACTTGTGTTCATCTTGACCAGTATGAAGGCCCTCCTCATACTGATACTGCTAAGGGGAATAATCATGGAGGCACTACCCATGTATTTACCAGCTCTAGTAGAGGTCCTACTTTCTCTAGCACATCCCTCAGAGATCTCCTCTGTGAGTCATTTGGAGGACGTGGAGTATGTCTTCATATTCCCTTTGAGATCTATCCAGATGCTTCTCGCATCCCGAATCACTTAGATAGAAGCCCTCTCCACCCAAGAATAAGTTCATCCGATGGTCCGCCTCATGCTAGGAACCAACCGTATCCCAAAAATAAATTATATGGTAGTAGGGATGGACATTGTTTCCATAATAAGAATTCTAAGAAGATTCAAATGACATTTAAGCTATTTTTATTCTCTCATTCTAAAGAAGAATACTATTCAGCAATCGAACCCTCACCTCAATCATATGTGTTATGGGCCAGGGAAGTGACAAGGCGTATCAGCCCCATACTTCCAAAATGAGAGGTCCCCATTTTACCTTCCTCCCTTCGCATATATATCCAAGAGGATGAAGATTTGGCATCTCCCCAGGTTCTGGCCATGCAATCCACTATATCATCTCCAGGAGAACTCTCTACCTCAACTAGAGATCGCCGAGAGAAATTATGGGGACCTATTAAGGAAGAGATTCAACATGTCCTACCACTGGGGACGGTGGACCCTATTCCCAAAACTGTGTTCTCTAGACCATACTATCAGGATTTGGTGGCTGGGTTACCACATTTTTTGGAGGACAGCCTGAGATATGGCGGCCCGTCAGCTCATTCACTGTATTCCCCACCAACGAACCTATTATCTCAACGGTCTGCTTCAGTACTACTACCAGTTCTCTAGCCACCCCTAGTCGATGAATGGGGAAGATAAGGTCCTGGCCCTAAGTTTGATCCATAGAGCCTGTGGGATATCTTCACCGCAGACCCTTTCCCAGATATATTTTTTCCAGTTTCAGCACCGAACATTAGTTCACTAGAATCACTCACTTAGGTGAAAGTAAAGTGTTTTCACCCAACCCTCTGGGTGAAACAATTCCATATTCATCATTAGCGAGTGGATTACTCCAAAATCTAGGCACATTTTGAAGGCATTGTCTTGTAGTGTCTTATTGTTGACTTGGTCACTCTCCCTGTGGCCCAGCACCTAGAGTCGCACAATTCGCATCAAACCCTCTCGCAATGATGTGTTTAGAGATTCAAAGTGCACCACAAGAATCATCAAAGAGGATTCCCCCACATGAATATCCATGGTTGGGTCTTGTATGTAGCTCTTCACATCACTACAATTTAGTGTTAGCCCGAATTTCCAATAGAAGTTGAGGAAATGCCTCCATGAAAGGTCACAGTTAACATGGACGACCAATCGGAGGGGGAGAATGAGATAGATCTCCCTGATGCAAACAACCCCCCAGGGGAATGAAAAAATTATTGGATCCATCGGGTTGGGTTACTCACCAGTATATAAATATACTGGGTCTTCCCATTCCCACCGAGTCATTAGTCCTCAGCTAGAATACCAATAAGGGAAAATAACACCTTGGAGTCGTCAAACACTCCAACCTATTTGGGTCTATATAGAAGGCATAATATGATCCTAGGAAAGTTTTGTTGCATCAATAGCTCACAGAGCACAAGATGATGGTCAATGTCCTACTTGCTGAACATGATGTAGAGTGGAGACTTTGTTACAGTGTTCCATGACTTGGGAAGCATGGATTTGCAAAAAATATCCCTAGGGGAGTTGCCTCTGGAATACTATGACCATCCTTAAAACCTAGACTAGATAGAGGATGGAATTTATGGCAGGAGGGTGTGGTACGTCATCCCTTAATCTCAGTGGCGTCATGCCTCTGTAGATGAAAATTACCTCTAGGTTCCCTCTACTAGTGGGGGATTCTTCAAGTGACTGTCAAGGGTATGCCTTGGTTAATACCATGGAGATTGTAAATATCTATATGATTCTTGATGACATGGAGAACCAAAAGGATCATCGCATCATCCAAATCCATTTCCAACATCGATGTGGCCATAGTCATTTGAGTCATTGAAATTCTTCAATTAGTGCTTCCAGCTAGGTTGTGCATGCCACTGAAACCAGACAAACTGACCCAATGCATAGATCAGGATGCACAGTCTTTCCATCTGGTGTCATCAAGACCGTTGTTGACTCCATTTTTGTTAATTGATCCAGTAGAGCTACCTGACTGTGACATGATCAGGTACACCCTATTATAAACTGACCTCAGTCATCTGGCCCACACCCGGTAGTCACTCCAGACGCTTTGACTAGAATGTAGCTGGACATGCCATGCACTAGTCATCTACCACTTCATCCAGAAGGGCTAGTCATACCTCCTACCATAGAACGACTTTGTTCTTAAGAATATCTCCAGCATTCCAAGGAAACTCTCTATCCTAGAATGTCTTTGTTTTTTTGGAAGATATGCATGAATCCATCGCTGAGGCTTTTAGATTCCCCTCCAGTTTAAGACGGAGTTAGGAGTAGCTAATGCCTTACATGATGAGGTGGGTGATCATGCATAGTGTCAACCCATCATCTCTTTCTCTAGAGAAGATGAAGGATCTCCCATACAGTGGCACATCCCCCCACTGTATATCACTTGCCACTTCAAGGGTCTATATATTTTTCGATGTCTTGTCAACACAGGATGAGGTATCAACCTTATCCTAACACGGACACTCCATAATATGGGGTTATCGGATTATGACCTGAATCCCTATGACCTAAAAATTTATGGTTATGAATGGATGGAAGAGACATTAGTCAGTGAGATCCACCTAAAATCCCATTTTGGTGGTTTTTTATCCAACACCGAGTTCTTGGTTGTTTCGTAGAACACCACTTACAATGCGTTGATGGTCATACCATGGATCCACCTATATGAGGAAGTCCCTTCTCCATATCACCAGTTCCTAAAATACTCCCTTAATGGTCGAGTAGGCATACTCCAGGGTGACACATCACCTTTTTCCTATTGGGAGTCCCACTACATGGATGCCGACAATTACAAGGGAAAAGACAAGAATATCTATGCTAGCGAAGTTGAGCCTGCTACGACTACGACCGACCAGTGGACATGCCTAGATGACACCTACGTCTTCCCGATCCATTGATTGGAGGACACAACTCCCTATTTGGGGAAAGTTTTTGTTGTATATGGAATGAGGGAGGATCACATTCCCATGTCTTTGAGGCTCTGGCAGATCACCTCTTATTCCTACACAAACCAATCTTGGGTGGTCCCAGAACCCCCTACACCCATAAGGTATTAGGAAGTCAGCCCTATGGATATGAAAATATGACATACTTGATTTTTCCCCTGGGCTGGGTTAAACTAGTTTAAGGAACACTCCATTATTGCTTAGATTTCATCAAGAGTGGGCCCTTGGTCCGAATACTAGATGGGATCAGATCAATAGCTTACATAGTTATGGTTTCAGAAGAACATGAGTCCCTTGACGCAGTGTCTACTACAACTCATGCTGGAACTAGTCACCCATCAGGATCTATTGACTCAGAGGAAACTCCTCCCACTGAGGATCCCTCCTCCATAAGTGAAGGAGAGGATTTAGAGGATGCTCTTCCTATATTTTAAGAAGGTGTCTTCGCCACAGTTTATGAACCGGTATAGGTGAATCTCTGTGGTGAGACAGATCTGAAACCCACATTTATTAGTGCATGTATGACTATTGAAGAACAAGAGCAGTACATAGAATTCTTGAATCATCATCGTGATGTATTTTCCTAGATTTATGATGAGATTCAATGACTATACCCTTAGGTCCCCATCCATTTCCTCGATCTTCTAATGAATCACCGCGTGTTTAAATATCGTCATATAAAGATGCACCCTTCTCACTGTACCAAGTCGAGGCCGAAGTTAATAAGATCATCAGAGATAACTTATTCAAGGAGTTATAGTACCCCACATGGCTATTCAACATTGTGCCCATCAGAAAAAATAATAGATAGATCAGAGTCTGCCTCAACTTCTGGGATCTCAACTGCTACAATCTGAAAGATGATTTTCCCCTCCTCGTGAATGAGTAGTTGATTGATGCTACCACTAGATTCTAGGATCTATACTTCATAGATGGGTATTCAGGGTATAACAAGATCTGAATAGACCCCAAGGATGAAGAGTCTACAAACTTCATGGCACCATAATGTACTTTCTGTTACCAAGTAATGTGCTTCAATTTAAAAAATGTGGGTGCCACCTATAAACATGTCATGCATCGCATATTTAAGATTATCCAAGGGACATTGGAGGAATGAAATGTGGATGATATAGTGGTCAAATATCACCAGTGCCAGTAACATCTCAATGATATTGAGAAACTATTCGAATCCCTCTGATCCTGTCATATGAAGATGAACCCCCTGAAGTACGACTTCAGGGTTACCTCCCTAAAGTTTCTTAAAATCCTTATTAAATATAATGGCCTCGAGATCAGCCTGGGGAAGATCAATTCCAACATCCATATGTCTCCCCTGAGCAACATTCAGGGTCATCGAGGCTTCCAAGTCCACTTGTTCTATATACGCTAATTCGTCACGATTTTGGTCGGCTAGTGTAAGCTCGTTTCTCAGCTCATGAAGAAAGGAACTATTAATCATTGGGATGAAGAATGTCAGAATTATTTTGAGGAAATCATGTAGTATCTCCTCCAACCTCTGGTTCTTATGCAATTCATTTTCGAAATGCTGTCGGTCCTTTATACGACCTCACTAGAATGATCTCTTGATGCCCTTATCCACAATAATAACAATGAGGTGATAGAGAATAGATTTTACTATCTCAGCCACATGCTCCTCAAAATTATGACATTACATGAAGCAACATGAGGTACAATTGGTGTTCTGAGTATATCCTCTAAAGTACATTTTGATTCACCCTATGTTGACATGCCATATAGCTCAGTGGGTGGTGATACTCTAGCAGTTCAACATCAGGTTTGTCCCCCAGAAGGTCATCAAGGGATATGAATTGGTAGAGTTCATTGTTTCCCATCTATATCATGTCAACCAGTCCTTATATCTACATTTTACTGATAAGGAAATCGTCTCTGTAGAACACCTCATTACATGATGGAAAATGAACATCGATGGGGCCTCCTAATGTCCTACTGGAAGAATAATCAATGATTCTAGGCTCAACTGAGTGGGCCTGAGAATCATCTTCATCATGATATCACTGGATATTCTTCCTAATTAATTATTTTTATCAGAAGGTTGTACCAACAATAATGCAAAGTATCAGTATCTCATTACTGGTCTTGAGATGGCCCTCAAGATCTTCATTCCCCATTTGCATGTGACTGGGGACTCTGAATTGGTCATCAACTAGATCAATGATGACTAAATCATTAGATATCCAGAGCTCGTACCACTATTGGAATGTACCCGCTAGTTGATGGCCAAGTTACCATCTTGGCTGGTGGTTACTCATGTCCCTCGTTCGTAGAATAGTAGAGCAGATGCCTTGTACATCTTGTACTCATCTATTTTGGAACCTGACCAGGAAAATTTGATTATTCACATGGTGCACCAGATATTCATCACCCTTGTCACACCAGATGACAATGATATCCCACAGGTAAGACACCTCACCCTAGCTCCTCCATGTCAGGACCCCTAGGTCCTCTTGCCTCAGGGATGGATGTAAACCCAAATTGGGGGACACCCTTGATTTAGTATCTTTATCATGGTAATCTCCTCAAAGATAGAGCCGAGAATGAGGGAATCCAATGCCGCACATTATATTTTACCCTCCATAGTGGTTCCAGTCTTGAGCGTATCCTCTTCCAACGCATGTTTTTACCCTCCGTTGCATTAAAGGAGTTGGGATTTCTCAGTTCATACAAGAGTATTATGTTAGTTCTTGTGGGGATCATCATACTGGGCTGAAACTGTCCCACCAAATCTAGAGTTTGGGATATTTGTGATCTTAAATGATTCATGACTGTATTGAGTTTTCCAAGAGGATCCATGCATGCCAAATCCATGCTAACTTTGTGCATCGGCCTCCGTAACCTCTCCACACTGCCATGTAATCTTGGCCCTTTACAGTATAAAGAATCGATGTTGTGCGACCCTATCCACCAGAGATAGATCACTAGTGCTGGTTTATCCTGACTGTTTCATATTTCTTTTTCATGTGGGAAGATGTAGTTCCGATCAAGGAGTTCAAGAACCATTATATCATTAACTTTGTGAGCTCTATTATCATCCACTAGTTCAGAGTCACTCATGACGTCCTCACTAATAATGGAACCAACATTCGGGCGGCCAAAATGAAGATGTTTTATGCAATGTACAATAACTGTTCGAATCATACCTCTCGGTATCATGCGCATGCTAATGGGATGATCGAGGAATTTAAAAAATACCTATTAAACATCGAATAGAAGATGGTTGGTCAGAACAAGAAGAGTTGGCTGGAAAAGCACCCCAATGCACTCTGTCTTTATCAAATGATGACTCGAAATTCCACTCGGGTGACACCATACTTTATAGTGTACAAAACCGAGGAAGTCCTACTCATCAAGATTATTTTGACTTCATTGAACACCAAATATACGATCAAAAGTTGCCCGAAAAGGTTGCCGAAATTTTTTTGGATGAATTAGAAGTGCTCAATGAGAATAGGCTTTGTGCCCTACACAATCTAGAGAGGCATAAGAACTAGAAAGCCAAAGCATTCAACAAAATAGTTCACCTATGCTCTTCTTTTCAAGGTGGCCTGCTGTTGGCCTTAAGAACACCAATGATACTTTGATAGAAGCCACCCAAATTAGATCCCAGAATTGAAGTACCTTATATCATTCAAAAGGTTTCTTCCAATGGTGAATACTCCCTTCTTAACATGGACAAAGAGCATATGACTCCTCCCACCAATGCCAAATTCATCAAACAATACTTTGCATGAGCACATGGGTCCTACGTGACCATAAAATGTTATGTCCCACAATACATTAAACTATATTTCTTCCTGTAGGATGTTAAACTATACCCGGTCCTACAATTCCTTAAATTGGTATGTCATGTATGACATTAAATTACTTTGTCATCCGACACGAAGATAAGATGCACATTGTTCTGAGCTCTATGACCCTAAAATAAGATATATACAGACTTGTATGAACTTAAACTGTTATGTCATGCCAGACATAAAACTATAAGTTCTCTCGCATGATGATACACTATAGAATGTCCCGCATGACATTAAACTATCCAATATTCGTACTAATTGATATTAAACTGCACAACAGTTTTGATAACTATGTACGGATTGATTACCATCCTCATGGGATATGTCGTAATGCTCAGAAGCTTTATCTTAAAGTTGAGGCCCCAAACTCTTCTATTTGACTACCCCCTGGGTGTAGTTCTCTCGTAGGATCTCGCGTGGTGTAAATTTTGCTTATTTGGCCACATTGGTTCTAGGGTTATGGTGGTCGCACAATGTGCCCCTCCCATTCTTCAATCCTCCCTTGTCCTCACAGCACATCGTTAAACTACATGGACCTTTCAGAACTAAGTATGTCTTGATTCCTATCCTTATGGGATACGTAGGAATGACAAGATATGTATATCCATAGGCCCAACACCAAACATCAAGATCGCCCCTTTGGTACGGACCCTCGGCCAAGATACCTCCCCAAACACATGGTGTATTATTGTCCTATGTCCTCAGTTCACATCTGGTGTATCAAAATGGCATAATGTGTTCCCCTCCTTGGAGAACATCACTCGTCATCATCCTTACCACAATACTCAAATCTTATTGGGTACCATTGGGCTTCAAGCATTACCATTATTTTGGAATTCATCATATTACACATCCAAAAGGACCCCCAAAAGGCATGGATTCTAGGCCTCTGGTCTCTCCAACTATTTTGGGCCAGCATCCCCGAGGATTCATGATCAAAATTTGATACAAGACCCACATTGATAATATAGACAGTGGTTGACACTTATTTATTGTTCCCATTTCTCATCAGGTAGTATAGATCTTGTGTTTCAAACATGGTCAACATCTACCGTCCATCATTTTCACCACCCCCATATGTCCCAAAATTTTGGGGTAATGAATAATTTTGTCCCATTGTCCCTTTGAACATCAGTGTGCCTCTCGTAAGGATGTTGGTCTAGGTGGTATTGACCCTTTCTGATATCTCTACTTTATATTCATTCCCGTATAGGCTGGATAAAACCTGACCCCATCCCTTGTTTCTCACACCGAGCATTGCCCATGTGGGATTAGGATATTTTCTATGTACATACCCCCATAAAGTGTCATGAGATCACGGTCCGAGCTGTCTGACCTTAAAATAAGATCATAATTTTCCTTACCTCATGGATTTAAATAGTGTGGTTCATCCAAACTGAAGCATGTAAAGCCACTCAGCCCTTGTCCTGCATGAAAATAAACTACAAACTAGCTGGGATATCCCATATGTGGCCCAGCCTCAGGTCCATTGACCTTTTTGGCCCCCTGACCCAAGATATAATTCACGATTGTGTGGTGTGGCCTGGACTCTATTTCCTTGATCACATCGATCTATCTTTTCTATAATGCATACATTCCTTTGAGACACCTCCCCCTTCGTCCTCGCAGTAAGAAGTTAAACTACACAGGTCTCATCAGGCTTCATGCATTCCATCATTTGGGGTTTCCAATCTTTCATATATGAGAAAGGACCCCCGAACGACTGGGATGCTAGGCCCCAGGTCTCTCCTATTGTTTTGGGACAACGTCCCCAAGGATTTTAGATGATAATTGGATACAAGTCCCATGTAGTGAATCTGGCCTGCAGTTGACACTCATTGCTTTTCCCCATTCAATGAAATGATAGGGGTACTATGTTTAGAATATGGTTAGTATCTATCATTACTCATGGATTCCATTATATGGTCACCCACATGATATCCATGGTGATTTACCCTTTCTATCCACATGTCACATGCACACGACATTAAAATATGGATCATTGGTCCGAGATCTAAGAGAATAAACTAAGATCTACTACATCTTTGTTGCAAAACGTTAGAATTCCTGGCATATTGAAGATCTAATTTTGGTTTGATTCCCATTCTCATTGGATATATTAGAAAACCCAGAAATTTTGTCTTTGAGTCTAAACACAGTTTGTTTGTTCATTATATTAGCCTTTTTGGCCTCGATTATCTAAAGGAATTATGTACAGTGAGGCATATTCAAGATTATTACCTCAATCACATCAGGTCATTATCCACACTCTATACATTCCTCATCGATTTCCCTCTCTCATATTCATCCTTGTCGCATGATGTTAAATTACATGACACTCTGAATAATTACTCATGGATTGATTACCATCTGTATTGGATATGTTGGACAACTAAAACATTTAGCTTTCGGGCCATCCCCATCTCTTAGAAACCTCCCTATCTTCCTGGCCCCTTGGCATGAGTTTTTTCTAGAATGGGGTATACGGTGTGGTATTGGATTATATCCTCATGCACATTGGGTTTGTAATGAAAACACCAAGTACCTCTTTTTCATAAGATCTCTTCATCACCATGTTCCAAAAACATCTATTCGAGTCGGTTTCTCTTGATTTGGGCCCCCTGACTCTCTTTGGCAGTTCTCCAATGCTTCTACGATCACTTTCTTTTAGAGACAAGAGTGTTGGATTCCATGTATACATGTTCTCACCCATTTGCATTCTTCATGTTCCACTTCATTTATGGATTTCATTATCTTCCTCATCTGAATGGACTCCCGAACAGCATGGATTATAGGACTTGGGGCACTCCTACCATCTCAGGAAAATGTTCCCAAGGATTTTGGATGAAAATTTGATAGAAGTCCCATATTAAAAATATGTTCATTGATCAACACTCGTTTTTTCCCATTTTAGAACACACAATATGGTTGATTCATTTCAAATATTGTCAAAAGTTATCATCCATCATCACACAACCCCCATTAAGCCCAGAATATTGGCCACATGATTCACATACTTTTCCACTCCCTCATGTCTAAGTGGAATCTGGAAACTCTTGGTAATGTCCCTCATTGGACATTGGCATGATAGTATGACCAAGCCATGTTGAGGAGTCATTTGGGACTCGTCACCCATTTCCTCTTTGTGTGTATTTCTTGTAAAAAACCTTCTCCACCCTTGTTTCCCACATAGAGTGTATCTCATGTGGGCCTAGGGATATGGTCGAGGTTTGTGCTCGTTTGGAAGAATCTCATTTAGCATGGTCCAAACTCTAAGACCTGAAACTAAGATATCTTTATGTAATTCACACAAGACATTAAATTGAACCTCCAAAAACAATGTATGGCTTCATTCCCATCCTAATGGGATACGTAGTAATGCCCAAGAATTTCATCTTTGGTTCTATCCCGAGTTCTACTTGTTACCTTTTCTATTTTTCCTTTTGGCCCTGACATTCATAGGATTGCGTGGTGTGGCTTGTGTGGGATTATGTCCTCATTCACGTTGAGTTTGCGACAGTCGTACCACGTACTCCCCATCAAGCTTCTAGTCCCTCCTTCCTCTTATCCTATATGACAGTAAAATGGACAACATCATCAAGACATATGTATATCTTGATTCCCATACACATGGGATACATAGGAACAATTAAAAAAATTGTCTTCCGGTTCATCCCCATGTTTCCAAAATTCATCTAGCCCCTACGCCCAGGTTCCTTCACTAGAATTGTGCGTGTTGTGGTGTGTACCTCATCCTCATTTATGTAGAGTATTGTTTATACAGTCATGCACATTACTCCCCCCTTAACAAACCTCGTATATCCTGGTGTCAAATACATATGACTTTAAAATATGCATACCAGTCCCAAATGAATTTAAACTAATATGTATTTGATGCATGATGTTAAAATTTAGAGGATAGTCCTATCATATGTCCCTACAAATGTGACATTATCGTCCTGGATACACAAAAAAAGGAACTACTTTCTGATGTTCTCACTCGAGGGGACATCATATTTGGTATCGATCATCCACCTCACAATTTTTCATGTCCAATCTATGGAATCATTCTGGTAGTAGCACTTGGATCCTCTATACATGTTATGTCGCTTCACAAAAAACCACACATCCTGCCTAAAGAACAGTCAAGATCTAGAAAAATTATGCATGATTTCGTGTGTGGGCTATACTCGAATGAGATTATTGTCTCTGTCTTGGTATCCTACCATTATTATTCTAGAAAAATTTGTGACTTGATCCCCATCATCATGGAATACATAGGAACGCTCGATCAATTGGTCTCCAGCCTAGCCCAACGACCATTTTTTGTCCCTCGAACAAAAATTTTCCTATGGATCAAATGGTGTGATGTGGGATTATTTCTTTACACACATTGGGTTGTGAGATTAATACACCATGTGTCTCCCTCCTCCCTTTCCACATATGTTCTGAGCTCTAGGACCTTAAAACTAAGATCCAACCGTCATGGTCTCTGGACACCAAACTACATGACATTTTCCATGAACAATGTATGCTCTGATTCCCATCCTCTTGTAATACGTAGGAACATGCATACATCACTTCCATGGGTCTCGCCCTAGGAAACTTAAATCATGTCCCATTCATGGCCCCCTATCCTGAACCTTCTTTGGAGCATGTGGTGTGATAAGTGCCTCTCGGGTCCTCATTCACATCCAGTTGTGCATCAACTGCATCATGTGTCTTCTCTTCCCAGCCTGGTTTTAGTTCTATGACCATAAAATAAGATCTCTCTATGGGAAATATGCGTCGACTCTGGAAAAGATTCCTCCCTCTGCATAGTCCATCAAACCAGGTCCCCTCTTAATGGACCACTCTATGGCCTTAATATAAGATAATGTTACCCCAGGACAATTTTCCTTTGAAATGGATTCGACTCCCCCTACCTGACACGTCTCATTGTAATACTCAAATGTGGTGTGTCCAAGAACCCACGATGTCTAATTATAACCTAGATATTCCCTCATTTTCGGTCCACACGTCATGATCCCTTTATTTAAATCCACATCTTCTTCCACATCTAAAAGGACTCCCATTATTTCCTGGTCTCATGCCACACTGGATTACTTACGAACTTGGGCCAACACCCCTATATTCCTCAGACGACATTTGTGATAGGTCCAGTGGTTTGAACATGGGAAATGGGTGACCCTCATTTGTCTGTATCCATTCAAGGCTAACGCAAAATAGATACTATGTTTGAAACATGGTCAGAAGTTATCCTCTATCATCTCTCTAATATCATTGTGATCTAGATATTGGGCATAATGATTTACACCTTTTCACTTCCATATGATTAAGTGGAATTACAACACTCTCGTTTCTTCTCCCCTACACATATATGTCTGTTAAGTAGGAAGGTCTGTAATATTGGGGCATCATTCACATAGCATACCATTTCCCCAAATGTGTGCCTCTATGTATCATGAAATTCTTGTCACTATTCCTTGCCTCCCACATCGATCAAAACTACCGTGGTCTTAGTGGTTTTGGAAGGATGTGTACCAGTATAGCTATATAACACTGGATTTTCATCCCACATGATGTTAAAATTCACCCTCGAAAATAACTATGGCTTGGTTACCTTTATCATGGAGTACGTAGGAATTCCCACATGATTTTCCTCAATTATAGACTAAATTTAACTCTTTTTCGCTCGACCTAACAAACATCCTCCCAGGTATATGTGGTGTGTGAAGACTCCTTGATTCCTCATTCACGTTGGGTTTATACGTACACTATCCTGTAATCCCTTTTGGGATCTCCCTTTTCACTCACCGTATTATTGTACGACATAAAAATACATGATATGTCCTCTAATCTTGATATTAAATTTCAAATCTACCATGAACAAGCTCATGATTCTCCATGCTAATTATGGGAGGCGTCGGTTACATCGCGAGAGCGGATTACCCTTACTAGCGTCGGTCTCCGACCACACTGTTCTTGAGGATTAAATTTGGCTTGACTCCCATCCTTGTTGGATATATAGTGATTCCCAAGAAATACTTTTTGGGACTATATCGAGTTCTCCCTTCCACCATGACCTAGCGTGAAATCACAAGGAACCCTCGATCCTCACCAGAGAAGTCTTGATAGGAAGTATGTTTGGTCCCTGATCAGACCGATACGCCCACATGATGTGATTTCAGCACGGTGGCATAATTTCCAGAGTGTTGAAATATATTTTAACAACCCATCACTCCACCCTCTACACTTTGGGGGTCCTTTTTTCGGACCCTCGTCCCCTTCATTGTGCTAAGGAACCCCCTAACAGCATAGATGCTTGGCCTATGGCTTGCCTACTATCCATGGCCAACATTTCGAGATACTAAGGATGAAATATTGAGTCTGGCCCTATGTGTCTAACCCGGTAAGATGTCAGACCTCATTTTTTATCCCTATCTCTGGCTAACTTAAAATGGATCCCATGTTTTGAAAACGGTCAATAGTTTTCCTTCATTGTTACGCCACCCCCACAGTATTACAAATTTTGGATATCATGATTCACACCTCTCATTCCCCCTATTTGGATTGATTAAAATGCACATAGTGTTACCCCACTCATGAACTAGATAACATTAGGAAAATACTGGTTTGACCATTATAAAAACCTTATTCTCTAGTCAGGACTCCCCCTCCCTTCCTGGGAATCCAGATTGGTTGTTAAAACCATGGGTGACTAAAGCCTGGTTGGCATTCTCATATTCGGATGGAATAAAAAAGAATTCATCCCTTTTTTCTCACATTTGACATGCCCCATGTGTGCTTAGGGATTGATCTCTAGGCATTTCATGAATATGACTGAAGTGTGGTGAGCCTGAACAAACAACAAATCTCATGCATATAGCCAACTCAAATAGTTAATGCACTAAATTATGTTTAAAAGGTTTCATAAATTACAAAATTGAAGAATTTTCCCCTCTAATAGATGGGTTGACCTCCAAAATAGATCATTTTTGCCTCGCCACTCTATGGCTTCTGACGTCCAGCACCCGTTGTCACCTGTTTTTCTCCCCCTCCTCATTACAAGTAATGGGTAGTAGTTCATTAGCCTCGATCTGAGCCTACTCCTCACCGGTTCGGATAGTTACCATATCCTCAGAAGGTTGATTAATTTGTTCTTACACCTCTGCCATCTAGGCCATTAGGTGCCACACAATCTCTGATTGTGCATTGGGGATAGCAGAGTGATCGCTCGCTCATAACCGCAATCGCTTAACCATACACTCGGCCTCCAGGAGATTCCCGATGTTCACATATTTCCTCTGTTACCAGCCTACACCAAGGCTACGATCATGCACCCAACTCTTCCATGCCATGAAGTCCCAAATGAGAATATGGGGACACATGGAATGTACTACCCCAGTGCATAGATCGCACAGTCAGGAACAAACCCTCTCCATCTTGTCTATCCATTGCACTTGAGGAGTCTCTTTAATGAAGCACTTGATCAGCTTCCATGACCGAGGATGGAAGATATGTTTTTATTCATCATCAGAGTCCATCTCATTTCGTTCCACAATGTCAGAATGTTTGTATTCATTGAACTCTCTAAGAACTCATCGGTATGGAATTAATCTAGTGTCTGGTCAAGTAGGTCAAGGCCTACATTGTTCGGTTGATCCTCATCGTTGGATCACTCTTCAATGATCTCGTGCTCCGTCCTACTCACTATCCAACCAGTGATCAGAACCACTTTAGCTTGGTCGTTTTGAACGTCTACCTATATGATTACTGATGTTCCCCTAGGAATGGAAGTGCTAGGATCTCTGACCAATCTCTCCAAGGCATCCCACACTATTTGATGAACTGTGCGTACAAAAAAAGAGCGTACCTTAGTTACGCTGATCAATGGATGGAAGTTATGAATTATATGAAGGATACATACATAGATCCTATAGTTGGTCTCTATCTTGATTAGTTTACATTGAAACTATGAGGCGTGTCCCTCCGTAGATTATTGGGAAGTCCTAAGGCTCCAAGAGGGCCACCCTGGGTGTCGCAGCCCGACCAGGCATGATGATCATTGTAGCGGTGGGAGCGGATCCCGAATTTCCAGTGGTTGTGTACAATATCAAACTGGAGTAGTTTTTGTGTGTGTGGCCCTCCTACATGGGTCGAGTTTTAGTTTAGAAGTCCTAAATGACCCGGATGGAGACTACGGGGAAGTGGTTTAGGGTTTACCTTAATGGAATCTGAAAACTCTTCAAACTATAGCTGTGATTTGCAGACGTCAACCTCCTCCAAAGGTCTCCCTCCATCAGAATCCTCCCCCAAGAAGGACTTGTCTGATTCTTCTGGCACAAGGATGCGTTCTTTCAATTGGGTAGCTAAAACATTTAGAGGGGATGTATGATCAAGCAACACCTTAAACAAATATTTCATCATTCATGGAACATCCTGAGAGTGCATGAAGTCCTCTATTTTTGTAATGTATAGCTCCCCATCTGCATGTGATACAACAAAGCCACCCTGGACTTGAACAATCCCTGAAAAATCAATTCATCGGTTATTTAAATGTTTCCACTTCTTAGACAAATTGATGAATTGCATGTTGACATCCATGATGTTCGAAGACTCTAGGAAGACAGTGTTTTCAGGAATGTATATGTGGCCCATCCACTTCATTGAATCCTGGGTGGGTTTCCAATGGAACCCCCTGAGTGGCCTCCCTTCTAGCTGACTCTGCTCCTCCAAGACTATCGGGTCCACCGCTGCCGCTTTCCTCCCAATTAGCATGGGTCTCACCGTCAATGAATCCCTAGCACCATGGGATGTCCTTTCCAACTTACAACCCGAACTCGATGTTGGAAAGGCACTCAGTCACTGACATGGATGGTCTACTACTATAGCATTTCCCCCGGGTATCCTACCTCGCAACTCTTGGAATATTCTTTCGGCCATCCATAGACTACTATGGATTAAGGTACCTCATTCCACATCTTCCCATACTACCTTATGAACATCATCCACATTTACATCATCACATGTGCGTGGTCCTTGTGGAACACCCCCATGTAGACCCGTGGGGTCTTCCTCTGCATGCACCAAAACTACCTCGTGAAGCAGTGCGGTGTGTATGGCGAACAGAGAGGCATGTCGTTGACCAGTGCCACCAGAAAGCCTCTACGAAAGGATAGAATATTGGTCATGTGCTCTTCCATACCCTGGACATCATCAGTGAAAAAAACTTATTGGCAATGTGAACCACTGAAATTTTAACTCTTATACATTTCAGACCTGGTTCGACACCAAATTCACGGTCAACTTGATCAGAAAACTCCCCACGCCATTTAGAATGGCTGGTAGGAAGCCTGATCTTGCAGGGGGAATGGGTTCAGATATTCATACACATCCCTAGTACGAGATTCAGTGGACCCATACAGAATATGGAATGGCCCACATATCATCTATTGCTTCTTCCCATCACTGATGTTCCACATAACTCTATAATGTTTGGTGAGCATCAAGATTCCAAGGTTGAACCACTCCCCAGTCACCAATTCGGAATCCATAATGAATGTGCATAGTCACACGCTCATGTTTGTGTCCCGAACCGGCAGAATCCAATTAATGATATGTGCCGAGATGAACATAGCCAACCTAACCACATATTTCTTCTTATTATTGACACAGAATCCCCATCTCTACCACTGGCTTCCTTCCTGGAGTCGCCAATATGAGTGCTCCTTTCCATGCTGAAACCCCTTCGGGTAGTTACAAGGCCTCATGGTAAATTGACTATCATTAGGGAAATTTAGGAAATTCTTGAAACACTTCTTAAAATGGACATCCCTCACCAACTGGTGGTGCAGTGGTATAGTGGAGGGGATGTCTAGTCTTCCATGAAGTTTCCACCCTAGAGAAAACCCACTCATCAGGCCACCCCTTCTCCTGGTTCCTTAGGGTCACCTTTAGGATGGATATGTACAGTAGAGGGTACGTCTATGGATATAATGTCTTCCTGTCAACATTATTCATATGTTTTTATAGATAATCTGAGTTTACATGGGTGAAATCCTCCAAAGTATGGCTGTCAACCACCTAAAACCACTGCCGCTGGTACGTTGTTCTCTTGAACTAGTAATATATTTCATCTCTATTTGCTTTCAAAATTAAAATGTCATCCCTTAGACCAAATACATATATAGGAATAATTTTTCACAATAGATAGTTCTTATGACCCTCTCCAAAAAGCTCCACTAGAAACTCCTGGTCTGAATGGCTCCATATGTGTTCCCCGATGCTTCAGTTTTTATCCATTTATTCTCATCAAGAAGCATCCAGAATGACACCCTGGTAGCTTCTTGATGATCCATTCAATCATTATGTTTTTAAATTTTCTCATGGATCATGAATCTTGATCACAAAGCTCAATTCACGATTCTTGATCAAAGAGACTGTTTGTGGACCGCTGCCATAGACCTGGAAGACACGATCCATAAGGCACACCCTCACAAAGTCGAAGGTCTTACTATGCACTGCGAAGCAGAAAGTCCCAATTCGCAAAGAACAATAGTAGAGAAGGTGGAGCTTCATGAATCAAGAGTACAATATATAAAAAATGTTATTATATGAAAGGAAAAATGAGAGGTCAGATATCCCTATTTTAGGTGATTACCCACTTTGATTCAAGACGAGTCCAACCCCGACGAGATTCACGATGCTCTCAACCTGCGTGCTGCCTATTTGCATCGCATTCATGCTTCACGACCTTGATTTTCAATTGGTGGATTTTTTTTGGAAATTGACCTCAAACCTAGATCCTTGTTTTCACCTCAGCTCCAAGTCTGATGGGGGAATTTTTTGGTGCCAAAACATGGCCAGAGGAAGAGAATCACAAAGATAATACTAACGTTCAAAGGGGCTTCCTCATGAAGACAATATGTGGAGCCCTACACCGCGGCTGGCGCAAAAAAACAACCCTACATCACTTCCAACACAATGCATGATCCCTTCACTGTGACTGGTGCGAATCCTCAGCCCCGCACCATAGTCGATGTGGAGTATAGAGGAGGGAGGATATGTAGTTTTGATGCAACTGACTAGGATATTCTCACCCATAGGGATCTAAATCGACCTTTGAAAGCCAAAGTAACTTGACCGAAGACTTCTTGAGCACCATGAAGATATCTCCATGCCAAGCAGGGGATGGCCGTCACCTCCATGGTTACAATAAACAAGACAAATTTCTCATCCAATCACAAAGTACCATTTGGAATTGTGTGGAGCCTCCCATGTTTCTCATCTCCCCTCACCTATAAATAATGACCTCCCATCGAAACCCAACTACAAATACTCCAACATTTCGCATTTTCTACTCTCAAATTGTAAAGTAACTTCTGTTCTATGTAACCTAGAGAATAATTTTCTCTTCTAGGTACTTGATCATTGTGTAACACCCTTCCCGTTAGCACAATTACAACCCCACTTCAATCACAGATGCCCTTCGTAGATCCCATGGGCCACCATGAAGGAAATAGATCCTCATGTGACTCAGGTCTTCATAGAGAACTCATGATTCCCAAAGTACCCTCCAACCACATGTGAACCATATTCTAAGGCAGGGTCAATGTCCTTTGCTAAGAACATTGATTCACAAAGCTATGCTTTGCCAGAAATCCTCACTTCACAAAGTGCTACACTACGAAAGCCTTTCCACTTTCGAAGAACCATCCATATGCACCTATTTTATATGACTAGTCTAGGCTACCCCACTTTGCGAAGAATACCCCTTCATTAACCCCTCCATGACATAGAACACTAGAGCTTCATGAGGTCTCTTCCTATGATCCCATTTTATCCACACACCCCTCTCCTGTACAACCTTCAAGATTTGTATGTAGTGATTTCATGGTCCCTTGGGTGGTGTTTCACTTTTGATTTCGTATCCTCATGCATATTTTTATAGGAACACTAAGGACTATTGATTCTTCTCATAGCCACACTAACGTGGTCCCCTTAATAGGCCACTCAACATAACCCCCTCATCGGGGCATTGCTAATGCCTTCCCATTCCAAATTGAGGGTAGGTATCAGTCATGTACGTTCTAGGGGTGTGGACTGAATCCGCATCATCCAAGATTTATGACGTTAAACTATGAAACACTATAATCCTCATCACATGACGTTAAATTTTGGTCTCGTCCAGTTCATTCTACTTGGGGTAACTCGACATAGAAATTCTCCTCACCTGCTAATCACCATGGGAGTGTGATATTCCTCACATGGAATAAGATCCTCTATGCTGGAACAACGTATGTCCATGGGGTAGGGGAGCCATCTTGGTGTAAGATCCTTTAATTTCTTGTTGGAGGCATCACTCCTACTCTTTTTTTCTTTGGTGACGACCACAAGAGGTGAGAGGGTCACATGGACCTTTGTTACCCAACCCCTCTCCCTCTTGGAATTGTTTCCATTGGGCCTCCATCTGAGAGTAAGTCCCAATATCCATATCCCTAGTTCGCTAACCACATGTAATCCCCTCTCTATTCACCACGTAGGCTCCTTTCACGATGTGATCATCAGGTCCTTGCTACCTATTGTTTCTCAAACCGAGCATGACACACATGGGCTTAGAGTAAGCAATGATAATGGAATCCTTATCAGGATTCCATTGAATGTATTCCCCAAGAACAATTCCGAACAATGTGGACCTTTATCCTTTATAAGGCAAGGTATGTAGGAAGTCTCCATGTTGTTCAAGCCCAACACCTACTTGGTTCCAACCACATCACGTCATTTCAGCCTCATCCCACAAGATGTTAAACAACATCCACCATTCTAAACTATGTGGAACTTGATCCTTCCAAAGGTAAGGTATGTAGTAAGGCTCTATGAGGTTCGTGATCAACATCTACATATTTCCAACTACTTAATGCTAGTTCACCCTCATCCCGGAAGACGTTAAACTGCATCCACCAATCTGAACTATGTAGAATTTGATCATTACTAAGGCAATGTACGTAGGAAGAATTTCTGAGTTTCAAGCCCAATACATATTTTCTTCCAACCATTTAATGTCGGTTCAAACTCTACCCAAATAATGTTAAAATTAATCCACCAATCCATTCTACGTGGACTTTGATCATTGTCTCCTAGACGTAGTACGTAGGAAGCCTCCACAAGGTCCAACCCCAGGCAACGATAATTCATTGTCATCCCAATCTAGTGGTAAACCATTGTTAACCCAATCTAGTAGTAATCCGTTGCATCCCATACAACAGTAATCCATTGTGATCCCCATCAAATAGTAAGGATTTGTGATCCCAATCTAGCGTTAAGCCGTTATGAACCCATTCCCGCGATAAGACATTGCACCCAATCCAGCAGTATGTTGTTGTGAACCCTATCTAGCGGTAGGCTGTTGTGATCCCAATCATGCGGTAATCTATTGTGTTTTCAATGCAGCGGTAATCCATTGTATTCCCCAATCAGCAGTAAACTGTTGAAGCATCCTTTTTTGGGAACCACAATTCTATTCCATCCTAGTGGTGTCAGACGAACCTAGGCTGCTAACCATGCATAATCCCCAACATCATATTCAGGTCTTTTTACTATGTGTACACCTTGACTATATTCCCTCTCCCTGAACTATGTGGAATTTGATTCCAAACTATAGGTATATGTTGAAAGCATCCTTGAGAATCAATCCCATCACCCATGTTTCATCCAGGTCACTCCCTTGAGCCTATGTGTTTCGAGAATTCTATTCCCCGACCCAGAGTTTCTACTTCCTCTGGGTCCCATTTATAAGTTCTTTTTCAAGGGACAACTCCTACGGTGTCCCATCATCCCGCCAAACTATGCAGACTTTCATTCCTTGCCACAAGGATATGTAGTAAGTCTCATTAAGGCTCAAGAGTAATGTCACCATCATCCTCACATCGATTATATCCTGTTATCCATCCACTTATCTCAACCATCCACAACCAACTTGATTTTTACCTGGGCATCCACATCCCAGTGAGATCATGTCACCCGCATTTTTTTTCTCTTATCCGTGATCATGAAACTAACTACGTGTTACCCCCAACACCAATGTTTCCTCCGGGGATTTCACCCATCTGATCCAGTTCCATTAGTGTTTCGATTAGTTTGATCTGTCTCCACTAGATGTTAAACTCGCTCCATACCCAGTGTTAAACATGGGATGATGCGGAAAATCTCAGATACATGCCCATGGTATATAATTACCTTCACTCAATGTGGGATGCCTCCAAATTCCATACCCTCAATAATCCCTATAATAAGGGGAAGAAACCCAAATTCACCAGTGCTCCAGCGTCCAGACATGCTAGTGATGTCCAACGTGACTACTCCTCTAACCAAAGGTTTTCTACCATGGATTGACCCATTGGAATGTCCTGACAGAAGTAACATAATTAACCAGTATCCATGAAGACATGGTATGACAAAGAGTTTCAAAAACAACATCTTATGTCAATGAGGGAGACCCGAACTAGGTAATGAGTTCTGAGGTGGAATACATGATAGAAGGAACTAAAATCCCATCATCCTATTTCGATCAAGGAGAAAACATCTCTGAATAAGGGATAGATACCACCTTCCTATTGAAAGAGGGAATGTGAGGAAAAAATCAGTGCATCATCAACAGACAGATTCACACCCCAGTGAAATCATCAGAAACAATTGAATAATTATATTACTTAGAAATTATATTACTCAGAAATTATATTTATCTCATATATCATAAAATATATATTTCCATTAGATTTTCCATAAAAATGTAAAAAGTACCTCATTCAAAAAATAACAAGAATACTCATTTAAAACCATTTTCTAAATTAATTTATTTCAATGAATTTATGTAATCAACCATTGGATTATACTAAAAACATTATTAGCAAACATGGAAATGGAAGCGATTGGATTTCTCAACTGTATAGTGAAATAAAGTGGGGTTTCCAAAAAAATTATTTTAAAATCATTATATATCAAATAGTGGAAAATAAAACTAAACCATGTATTTTAAAAAAATAATAAAGGTATAAGATAATTTATTTGACTCTCGAGAGGTATAACAATAATTTTTATCATCAGAATCATAATAAAATATATATCGATATAAAATGATTTTGTAGTATACATCCTTTACCATATTTGAAAATTTTGAATTATAAGACACATTAGATAAATAAACTTATATGGATATTTAAATACCCATAAATCATATAATAATAATCATAAAATAAATTCAAGGGTATTATATACACCTCTGTAAATATTAAATTGGTGAATATTGTACGTATCTCACTGAAATAAAAGTGAGACAAAGATCAATTATCTCATGTCTCAATATTCTTCAAATAAATTTTAATATCTTCTATAATATATATAAGATTGTTAAAAATATATTATATAACCATAATCATATATATGATACCAAATATTCTTTACATTTGATCTTTTTTCAATTATTTATAAACAATTCATTATTAAAATCACTATTCTAGTTGATAAGGAGCATTCTAACCTCGAACGCTTTCTTTCTGATGATTCTCTCCATGTACATTGATCATGGTTACATCACCTAAAGAATGTTAATCATGACAGATATATAAAATATATTCATAATATACATATTTATTGTCATCCATAAATGGTATATGTTAAAAAATGGAAGACATCATTCTTGGATATGGTAGGCCATTCTTGCACCTGAACATTATTTTTATTTTTCATTACATGGAACAAAACAATGATAAATAACAACATTAACATTAAAATTTTTGTATCATATGATTCATATATATAATTCAAAACCATTATTATTTCCATTCATGTGTAAAGGAAAAGAAAAATGAATCACATTGCTTCGTAGAGGTGGTAGTCCGCACGTACGCATGAGTGACAATATCAGTTGCCCATAGATTGAAAGGTAAGATGGTGGTTGTGTTATTATAATAATAAAGGTTTTTATAATTCTGTAAATATCTTATATATACCTGAAATCCATAATTATATCGATCATTGATAGGGGGTGGAAAAGAGTTTACATTTCATCATAAGGTAGTAGTTTTTCATATACATGATCAACATTGTTATTCCACTATTTATTTAATAGAATATGGATATAGTTTATTAAATTAAAATAAAAAATTCTCAATATATTGAATATATTTATTTTATTATTTCATAATAGTTTAAGACTATTTTTGTATTATAGAATAAAAAATGAAACAAAAATACATGGGTAATAACTATACATATTCACCAAACAACTTCACTAAGATATACCTAAAAAATCATTTGATGAGTTTTTTATAAATCCATGGACATTATAGTTCCCAAAATCAGGAACCAATCAACCTTTTGTCTATGATGTAGGTCCATTGGGCCATATGTACACCACCCCATATGAAAAAGGATTCTGACTAGATCGAAGTTTCTATTAGGTGATTGTGGTGATCTGTGAACTAATGTGATTATGTAATCATAATTTTCATTTAATTACAGCACTGTGTAAGAAAAAAAATCTCCGCAGTTGGAATAAAAAAAATGGATCAGTTGAAATATACGTAAACAATCTAAATAATGTTCCAAAAGTCATTGAGTCATACATATAAAATAATGTATACATGTTAATTTATCATTAATATAATATATGATCTCATAGATCCTAATTACATAAGTGTGTGCTGAAACGTCCAAAAGTGACTATATATCGATGAAAATAAACCCCCATGATCTATCTTTAATCCTTCCCAAAAACCTATTCATCCCAACTCACTATGTTCCCACCCCAGTGTTTATCCTGTAGTTGATCACAGTGCTATAAAATAATCTTGAATCCTAAGAGTCTCATGTCTTGAGTGATTATGAACTTTCTATTCCACCACATTCATGTTACTGTATTACAACCATACATATAAAAACATATAAATGAAAATATAAAACAATTATGTCACACATAAAAATATATAACATTCCTTTTTTGTTCTCAAAAACCATAAGAATGTATTTACATGCCCTGACCAGCACTGGTGTGGATAAATATATCTATAATATTTCATACCATGAGAAAAATTGGTTTCCCAAAAATTCTATATACAAGTCACCATGAACCTCATTCCATCTTATACTACATATGACACATATTGATTTAACTAAAATCTGATCGGAATACTAAAATAATATGTCATAAGTCCATTGGATATCCATTTAACCAATTAACAACATCATACAATCTCATCATCCTAAGAAATGATGTTGTTAATCCATTTATAAAACTGTAAATAATCATTATCTCAAAAATGTAATGTCTCAAGGAACATTGATATACAACATTCAATAATACCATCCCTTTATACCCAACATATATAGTTATCCTCAACCACAAAAATAATGTTCTGAATCCTCATAAACCAGGGATATTAATGGTGATAACATCTTCCATACCTAATAGACAACACCTCCCCCTAAGGAACTAAATCATTCATGGAAACTACAGACATTGATTGGTCATCACCACCTCATTGAGATGTTATCTATGTGTGCATGGCTCCAATGGTTCTATTAGAGAAAAATAGTGAGTATAAAAAATCACCTATACCTAATTGATAATGATGGTTGAACCTCAATGCCACATGCAAACCACGTTACTCAACTACCACATGGTCTTCACCATTGGCCCCATCCTTACGATCACGTCCCCTCAATTCAATTGGTCAACTCCATATCATACATATCATAACATTCCCAACACATTCCTTTAGAATGAATTTAATCACATCAAAATTATTTAATTAACCAAACAACTCATCACCCACTTCCCTAAATTGAACCTCATTTCACATATACTATTGCATACTCGACTAAACATTTTTAAAGAGAATGCACAAGATCATCAAAATCTCAAAATAATAATAAAATGTATTATATTTAATAATTTATTTATAAGGTTTACACCTCGTACAACCACAACCATGAGTATGTAATTATACATACAAAACACATTTTAAACTAGGGTAAATCTTGGTACCATCTACTTTATGCTTGTAGTTTCCTACTCGATGAATACTGGCCTATATTTTGCGCATAAACAAGATAAATCCATGAACATGAGATAGACCAAGGAATTAGAGAAAATGATCTTGGAAGGTAATGAAATTATAAACATCGAGTTAAAAGAAGAGGGTAAAAATTGGAATAAGATAAATACCTATAATATTCTGAGGGATTAGATAATTTCCAAAGTGGATCCTAACAGAATGAGATATGTTAAATACTAAAAGTGAGGGAAATATTGATATACCCACGGCTGTGTGCATGAAATGGAGATGAAAGTGGAAAGAAAAGAAAAACTTATGTATGGGTTGAATGATAAATTAACCATCATTAATGAAACTCGTGGTTAGGCTCCATAGTTTGGCAAACTGTATGCCAAATTTTTGGTTCATCTATCCAACAGCCCCTCCACCTCACACGACTATGTGAACTATTTACTAAACCATGCACATCCAATGTGGATCATCTTTTCTAAAACCTATAAAAATTTCACATGGATGGTTTCCACACATAATATGGTTTTACTAAATATGATTTTGAATAAAAATTGGTTACATGGTTTCCCCTAATGTGCCACACAGTTTAAAAAAACAATGAACCACTTCTTGCACATTCAAAAAAATCACTTCATAGGAAATGATGCTCTAAAAAAATATCTAAATCATAGATCATGTTATTGGGAATTAAAACACTTATTATAAATGAATTAGAGATATAAAACTATAGGAGTTAACCTTCAATGAAATGAATGGATTTTTCACCTCTCAACAAACTAATTATTTAAATATTCCCCCTAATTACAACCCATTAAAAACAAGGGATATTACAACCTCCCCACATTACAATAAATCATCACCATGTTATTTTGGAATCATTACAAGTTGGTGCTAAATTTACCCATGTCATAAACATCTTTGTAGTCACTCAGTTATAGTTCAATTCCTCTTGGGGCTCACCAACATAGGAATTTGATAACTAATAGATTTAAAACAAAACCTGGTATTCTATTTGTTCCATTGACCAATATCCATTCATATATGTACCCATATGAGATACAACCATTCCTATAACTCTTCATGTTCTAAATCTATACTCATTCCACAAACAACACCCATGAGTTCAGAATCACAACTAATTTCCAAAATCCTTGAATCACACATATGCTCAAAAGTGATAGTGTATCATATATATATATATATATATTAATGTAAATATAAAATATACCAATGAATATCCATATCATTCAAATCACACATAATACATTAATCCCACATAAAAACCTCCACCTTTTTTCAATAACAACACGTGAACCACGTGCACCCATATGAGTCATTCCTATATAATCATAATGAGTGCCCCCATAATCATCACATACTTTAAACCATCACAGAATCCTCAAATGGGATTAACATTCAAATCTACAACATGAAACATTCATAAACAAATAATACCAAATTATTAACCTCCCTATAGAGTTTCAGCATCTACAAGACACTATCCCCACTTCTAGGTAACACTCTCGCTGTCGAGACCAGCATGAACAATAGGATACTGACTAGCTGATTGATGTACCACTCTTAGTCCTACCTTAGATCCATGGTTCCGACCCATTACATGACTCCCAACTAGCCAATGAGTATTTTTTAATAACCAATAATATTACCACATATAAATTCATGACTGATACACCTTCATATTCTTCTCAAATAGGTACTTACCATGACCTTGGTTCCCACATTGGAAGTACATCAAAGATAACACACACCTTGGTGGTTTCCATAAATCCATGTCAAGAATGACACAATAAGGCTCCTCACATATTCCTTTTAGACATCCTAATATTTATTAAATGTCTCACAAAGAAATATAAACCATCTCGAATAAGTTTTGTCTTTCTTTTTCCCCATGGCTATCAAATCTTGGTTCACTTCTAATCAGAATTAGGCAATACTAAAGCTATTCACCTCCACCATGATGAAATTTCTTAATACATTATTGATCCTTCTCAACATATATAATTCATCTCCTACCATAGAAGTATTAATTCAATAATATTCTATGAAATTCAATTCATAATCAAGAAAATTTGTACCCTTGTGCTACAGTTCGTCAACTCATAGGCTCAGTCCCACCACAACGTATACGAAAAGAAATTCTAAAATAATATTATATTTAAATCATTCCATGTATGTCCCTCATTTAAAATACCCTATAACTTTACATCCCACTCACACTTTTCCCTCCTTTTCAAATATAATATTCATTTCAACCCTTTCATATGGAAATTTAATGAGCTTGTCAAAAAATTTATCTATAGACTCTATCGAGTTATCTAATACCATTGGCCCACCATCACACTAAAATAATTGTGGGTGTTGATAATATAACTAATGAGTTAGATACATAAGGGACGACAAAATTATCTTGGCTCCCCTATCAATACTCTGTATGATTCAGTCCAATATGGCCATGAGATAATCCTATATCCATGTCCCAAAATATAACATCTTATACTATTTTCCTACATATCTCATATCCTCTAACTATGCCTCATGGTAATACCAACTATTTGGGTCCTCAACTTATGAACTCTCTTTTGGAACAATAGCTCTGGCCTCCTTACTCTCATTCAAATCCAATCATGGTGGCATCACTTTGAGGACCACTTTCCAAGGTAAATAACATCCATAACATTATATATATATATCACAAATAGGGAAGGCTTTCATAATAATCACATATCACCACCAATACACCTCCTTTATGAACCATTAATCTCATATAAACCATCCAATTTCCCCTTACTTACCCACATTAGATTATGTTATCACAAATCATTAATTTATAATATCATCAGCATAGGGTAGTTACGTATAATTTATAAAATAAGTCTTGTAGGAAAAATCTGTTTATCATTTTTTGACATTATTAATGAACCAACCCTATTCATTATTACAAAATACTAATATTAGTGTTAGGTCCATATATACCATATAGACATAGCATCACATATCATATTATCAAGAAACACATACCTAGGATGGGAGAGTATATTGGAACTAAGAATCTATGCAAGAAAATGATATTAATATATTTTTTTACACATTCAAACAACCCAACCCCATCAAATATTTCATGTTTTGAACAACATTAATAAGAAAACACACAAATTTCATGATCTTAAGTGCGTACAATATTGAATATACGGTACTAAATTTCCATATTGTGCCAACGGTAAACATATCATAAACCGATAACATCACACCTGTGTGTGACACTCATGGTTGTGATTTGTCATCAGGAACACTAAAAAACATAAAATAAATTTACAACCCCTATCATCTTGGTCCATCCCCCATGCATTGGGATATTGTCACCCAAACACAAGACAATACCCCATACTCCAGTCTACCATATCCCAAATAGTAATATAAAATTGGACATTGATACCATTTGTAACCATTAAAACGTAGTTATTAATTTATACCCATTCCATGTGATGCTACAAGGAAATACCAACATATAAACTTCACTGATACCATTTATAGATACTGAATCTGGGATCCACTTAAACTATTTGTAGGGTGGTAGGGAAACATTGCCTTAGTAGGAACTCCACATAAGCTAATGTTGACTAGAAGTGAGGATCATTTATGTAATTTTAGAGAGACTATACCATCTAGTGATGATATAATAATAATTTTAATATGAATTTAGTACTGAGGAAGAAATGAAAATGCTCTGTAGAATCAACAATAAATATTTATTCAATAGAAACATTGATAAGTAATGGATATAATGAACCAAAAGTGATAGATTCGACAATATCAAAAAACGTATACATGTTGCACAGTCATAAAAACCTGATGAATCACCTGGAGGCAGACCACATATGTAAATACTAAAAAACCAAAATAGACTCTAGATCTGTTTATAAGGATCACCATGGTCCATCTTCCATCCATCCCACGAATATTCACATCCCTTATCACTAAGGCAATTCCATTGTTTCTGAACCCTTAAATGATATCCAATAAGTAAAATATATCTTTTTATCAGGGGTCTAGTTTAGGGTGTGAGTATAAAATTAGTAGGACACCACCAATGTATTTCTATCATACATCATTAGTTACACTCATGAATGTATACATAAAATAAATAGTTATAATGTAATCATAAAAATGCATACCCCATGAATGTTTTTCTTAACACCCCCAAGGAATAATTTACCTGAATCATCTGACATTGGTGTGGAATGACATACTGATGATCATTCAAACTTAAAGAACCCTCAATTTCTGACCATTTTCATATATAGGTCACCTGAAACCTCATGAAAACCAATAAAAAATAAATCACATGTCAAGTTAGTCGAAGTACCATCGGTGATACCAAAAAATATGTAACATGTTCCTTAGAATTCCATTAACAAAATTACCCTTGTCAAATTTGACTAACATCCTAAGGAAAAATCGTTTTTCTACTTCCATATATAAAAAGACATTATCAGATTGAAAAACCGATGTCCTAAGGGACAGATATATATATCTATCAATAATCCTAGAAAATCAGCCTAGACTTACACAAAAAGTCTCTTCCCCATGTTTGATGGTCCAACTAACAATCAACCATGGATTGATATTGTCTGAACCTCCTCTATAACTAATGTTAAACACCATTCCCTATATAATTAAATATAAGAAGGAGTCCATCCACATCGATTGGTTAACACCCCATCAATAAGTCCTTATGTACATTCACACTACACCAATGATGATATCATACAATCAAAATGAGTGGAAAACTACATCTATACCTATTCCATGACAGCTAGAAATTTTTCTCAACACATGTGATCCGCATTGCTCAACTGAATCATGTCCATCACCATTATTCTCAGTATAATTAATGCATCACCTAAATTATTATGGTCAACACCATCCCATATATATTGGTTCATTCCCAAAATGATTGAATTGAAGAAAATTAATATCATCATAATTCATTTATTTACCCAACTGGCACAACGTGACCTAAAAAAACTAAACACCCCTTTTCATATATACCATTCCTAACCTAGATGAAATAATTTGAAGATAAATTCCCATGTTCAGTGACAACTCATAAAAATATGAAATTATTTAATGTGAAAATTTACTTAGAAGGGTTTAATCCAAAAAAACCCACCCATCCCTATTTAATTACTCACCCCATTTCAAGATTATAAACTAGTAACAATCTAAGAACCAATTAACTTATATTTGTAAGCACTCACTTATTGAATAATTTCCACTAAAATGAACCAAAACTAGAAAATCATTTCATCATACAAGAAACCTAGAAATATAGAAAATGGTTATGGATTGAAATTGTATTTCAAACGGTGAGGTAAAAAAATAAATACGGAATGTAGAATCATTGACATACTTATATGCTTCAAACTCAATTGACGATTACTATATTAGAGACTAGTTGAAGAAGATAGAATAAACCCCTAAGGGTATAGAAAATTATTGGTCCCCACTAATTTTCACATGAATGGGACAAGAAATGATGATAATAAATAAATAATAATAGAGGTATCGAATTTTATTTTGACCAAAATTAATGAACCAAATGGTTATGCTTCACAGTTAGGATAATAGTTCATCAACTCTGTGGTTACGCTATCAGTAAGAACATCCACCACACACTACTTAGTTGTCGGTTGACTAAGAAGTGTTAATTCCAAATAAATCACCTATACTAAAATCAATAGTCATTTATCACTATTAGGATCTTCGCTCGTCATGGTTATACTAACATTGATGTAGAAAAAAATAGCCGCAATGTTTTCCAAGAAGGGATACACAATTTTGAAAAATCTATGTGCCTCTTCATAAACCTTCAATAAAGGAGTTCTGATCAACCATGTATGTTCTGGGCACAACAGAAGTGTGAGATAGGTCATTCCAAACTATTTTTTTTCTCATAATCGATGATCAATCCAATATCTACATAATGTTAAATTACATTATCAACAAAAATAAATCAAATTCTAAGGACAATTGGCCAAATTCAAGAACCATATTTAGGATCATCACATACTATTTAAAATTAATATAATAAATTAATGAATTTAATAACATGATTTATTTCTTCATTTATTGATATTATAACATATAATTTTTAAATTATAATTCTATTGTAGGATAATGTATTAGATTCCATCTAGCGGTGATCCACACATGTTTTAAAAATCTTGAGATATCATAATAAAAATATCTATGAGCTATCATCATATATCCTATCATTTTTGACATCCACCATTTATATCAATGAGAATCACTTCTAATTAATTATTATTGATCTCTCTTGACATGATATAATGTGGTTGAGTAATATATACTTCCATTGTTGGGTGCATTCATGGAGAAGAGATCTCTATAAGGGTAAAGATAAATCTCCAATTTTCTAGTTCACAACAAAACAAAATAATTGGATCACATTAAAATTAATATAATTGGGTTAATATATCACAAGGGTTAGAAATAAATAATTTCAAAATTTCCCCTTCATATTTATTTAATCCATTGTGATACCCCATGTATATAATAATATTATGATTAATATTTATTGACATGTGAATATCATATAAATTAAATATATATATTATTTATTAAAACTATATTCGATATATATTTTTCTCACTAGACCATTAAACTCAATAGTCCTTTCATAAATAATATTTATCAATACATGAATAGTGAATATTAATTTATTAAATAAATATCTCTACATTATTCCCCAATAACTAAATTAATATTATATCCTCTAAGTAATAAATAAAAAATTTCAAATAATCCACTAACATTATATTCTAAAAAAACTGGTGAATGGAGATAATTGATAAATAATACAAGAATAATTATTAATCCATGTGTGGGAATAATATTTATACAACATATTAAATAATAAATAATATTATATATTATTTTACTGGGATTCTAGATACACATAGTGTTTGACCCCCTTGGCCTCATTCTGAGGGGAATTGGGAGAGTAGCCTAATGTACAAGGTTTTCTTCTTGAAAAATACAAAAGAACCAATAGAGAGAAATGTTAATTCCATAATGACATAATACCCCATACATAACCTCATTGTGTAATATAACCCTTTTCCCACTATATCTCAAAACAAACAGGTTTCATGAAGGTTCCATGAACTTATGTGTTCAATGTATCATTCAATGGAATTCTAGAAATTGAACATACTAATAGATCACAATATCAAGGGATTTATTTATACTATATCAAATTGACTTGTATATCAACTTATGTTGAAGGAAAAAAGTGAAAATTATTTGTCAAATTATTTATAATTTGAATATTACTTTTGACAGAGCCACTAGATCCAACCGTTGTGAAAAATATATATTATCACAGTTTATGTCAATACATCAATGTTTGTGACTTATAATATTCATCATTAATCATATTAATATATAATGATCAATAAAATCATTCATAGATATGAACTACAGTGGGACATATAATTGTGTAATTACTACTAGTGGGTCTCCCTCTCATAATATCTTACACTGGATATTACCAAGGGCATACACCATGATAGGGTAACCAAAATTCCTATGAGTATCCACCCCAATTAGCATGTATCATTTGTTTCTTTCAAATGATATCATATAGATATATATCATATATTTAAGAATAGTTTTGTTTCAGTTTTGGGTTGTTATCATAGTGGGGAATATCTCTGACCTATTTGCGTGACATCTACTTTTAGGACATAATCACATAATATTTTAAGTAAAAGAACAATCATGATATTATAAGGATATTATTAATATTCACTAATATGAATACATGTTAACATGAAGTACATTGAATTTGGTTATAGGGAAAAAACTCTAACAAACTGCCACATTCACTCTGTCCAGCTGCTAACAACATTTAGTCCAATAGCTCTCACATGATACTCATGCTTCTATTGATATAGTATGTTATTCAAGGGTTCGACAACATTTCTTTCTGTGGGAACTATCCTTACTACTAATTCACCCCTATGATTAAAACACTTAAATATTTTATTCTTTCAGAGTATATGATCTTTCATTTATTTAACCTTGGAGATTTTTTAAGATCCACCAATTCAATGTTATCAAAATAAAATGTGATGTTTCCATTATTTACATTTAAAATAACATGATACTAGACAATAATTTGTGTCCAAACATCTTCATGGGATGCATGAGAATCTACTATATACTTAGAATCCACTATAGAATCAGTGTAAACTGGCTACTTTGTGATCTTCAAAACCCCGAATCCTCCTTTGAGTAAAAAAATCATGATAGAAACTTTAGATCAGTATGATATATTTGAACACTAGAATTATTATAATATCTGATAACAACTTCCTCATCTCCTCTATACACTTGAAATTTGTCCATAGTTTTTCTCAAATACTTGAGGATAGCCTTTACAATAGACAAATGATATTCTACTGGATCTAATTGATATCTACCTACCATTCATAATTCATTGGAAACATCACATATAGTAAATAACATATAATGCAATATTTATTCAATCTCCAAATAATATGGGATCTTACTCATTCAATCATTCTCCTTTTGTGTTTAAGGAAACATTTTATTGGAAATATATAAACAATGTGACATCGAAAACAATCCCATCTTAGATTGTTCCATACTAAATCTAGTTTGTATATGGATGATATGTGTACATTTACACCATTCAGGAGACCTCTTGGATCTATCGAAAACAATCTTCATCCTTACAATATATGCTACCTCACATAAGTCATTCATGAAATAACATTTGTTTAACTAATCCTTAATAGACTGTATAAAAAGTATGTCATTTACAATACATAATAAATTAAGAACATATACTGTTAAGATAATATCTACATTTCCACTAAACCTTTTATAAACACATCTCTCACTTTCATTATTCATGAAACCAAATTCTTTAATTGCTTCATCTAATTGAATGTTCCATGACCTAGATAATTTCTTTATTCCATAAGTGAATATCTACAATAAGGAAATCATTTTGGAATCACATAGGTTTAAAAAATCTTTTTTTTTGTTTCATATCGACATCTTCTTTGAGGATTCCATTAACAAATTCAATTTTGACATATATGTTCCAAATACCAAAGTAATTGTATGTTTCTATAGAAAGCATAATTCTGATTGAAGTAAACATGGAAACTATTGAAAATATTTAATAATTTATAATTTCATGACATTTATTAAACCCTTTATCTATTATACTTGATTTATAGGTATTTAAATTACATTATATGTCATGATTTAAATCTCATACCCATTTTCACCCTACATACTTCACATTAACTGGTGAATCAACCAAAAGACATTCATGGTTATGATACATGGAATCTATTATAGAATTCATGTCTTACTTCTATCTTTCATCTTTAGAGTTATCTAATAATTATTCTAAAGAGATTGGTTCAACACTGTCAACTAATTTTTAGTAACCATCATACATGACTAGAAAACGATATCTCTATAGTTCATATACATATATTGTTCCCATACATAGTACTTGTGTTTCAAGAACTAGTACTTCCATGGGGACCTTTGAATCCTATTCATGTACCCACTCTAGTGTATCTTGAGCATGAAATTCATTGAAATTAATCTTTCTCTCACTATAAATTTTATGAATGTGATTCCTCCCATGAAATACAGCTTTTCTGGTGATATTAACAATATTATATGAGGTATTGTATATGTAGTATCCCTTTGATTCCATGGGATACCCTATAATGATAAACATTGTTCCTCACAATTCGATTTTTTTTATTGTGAATTCCATAACAAACACCTCCCAACACCATACATGTGTATTCAATAAAACAATATTCGTTGAAATCCATAACTCGAAGGGAATTTCATTTTCCTCTTTAGTTGGTACTTGGTTTAATGTGTATTTCATACTTTTTAATGAATTTACACAAAATAATAATAGACTATCTTCATGACTCATCATTGACTATAACATGTCTAATTAGGTATGATTCATCCTTTAACAAACATCATTAAACTATGGTATTTGATCTGGAGATAGTTAATATAGAATCAAAACTTTGTAAGAATGTCGATAAATCATGGTTATGATATTGCACAACTCGATCTGATCAAATATTATTTATCTTCATTCCTAGTTGATCCTATACATCATTATCGAATTAATTGAATTTAGTAAAGTAATAGGACTTATAATTCATCAATTAGACATATCAATACCTACCAACATCATTAATAATATTTATAATGTATTAATATTCACCTTTATCTTCTAATAGATATGGCCCTCACCAAAGACTGTGTACCAATCCTAGAAGATGTTCTTCCATTTATCTCAGTCAATTGAATGGTGACATGGTCATTTTTTCTCATAAACAACCATGAAATCTATCGTGTTGATTTATATTATTTGATTCAAAATAACCATCATGAAATTTTTTGTCAAACGCTTCTCATTT
Source organism: Viscum album (assembly GCA_963277665.1). Lineage (NCBI taxonomy): Eukaryota > Viridiplantae > Streptophyta > Magnoliopsida > Santalales > Viscaceae > Viscum > Viscum album. Next base: position 1,704,528,726 of record OY728165.1, on the reverse strand, counting down.
TCATGACCAAGTTGATGATGCCATAGTTGAGTGATATATGATTTGTGTAAAAAAAATTCCTTAACAATTTCAAACAATTGGTTTTATAAGATTAATACATAAATACCATATTTAAATGTTCCATACCATAAAATATGTTCTCCATATAAGAAAACTATTATTTAAAAACACAAAAAAAATCACATCTACATCTAGGAATGATAAATAAAATTATATACAAGGTAACTATTGTTTTACAATAAATATCTTTTAAAACCAAAATAATTCAATTTGGAAATGAAATGTGGTTGTCCCCAATGGCTAGAACAGAAAAACTCATACTATTAGCATCTTTCCAATATACCTATCCTCTAGAAATCATTCATAATTGAATGTGTTCTTGTATTTGGATGTAGATTTGAGAACCGTAAGCCATTTCAAATTCCCAATGTGCATATATTGAAATAATACACTTGATAACAAAGACGCGATAAGACATCCCTTGATTCTTTGTTTGGTTCCACTTTGAGTGGTCTGGCATTCCACATGAAAAAAACATTCCCTTATTTTCTATTCCATACCTCTAAGTCTTCCTCTTATTCGGAGGGAAATGCTTAGGATATTTAGTCTTATTATGATGTTTAGGCCTCTTTTCCTTGTTCTTCCTTTTCTTATACCCATAGAAAAATGTTTTTATGACGCCCCATGTCTTTATCCACATAGAAATCAAATTAAGAGGTTTTGAAATAATATTATCATTATTTTTCATGTTGTAATTAACAATAACACTGCTGAAGGTCTTTCTTAGTGATGAAAGTATGAAATCTAAATGAAACTCATTCGAAAATTTAATCCCTACGATTTCAAAGAATTCAACGGAGCCAATAATCATGAATAAAAAGGTCCAGGAAACCAAAAACTCTCTAAGAATAGTTGTGAAAAATGTATTAAACATCTCGTATGGCCCTTATCTCCCCTTTTCCTCATAGAGATATTAAAGGTGGTATATCATGCTATATGCGTCCCTGCCCTCATATTGATTTAAAATAATATGTTTCATGTATAAAAACATGAAAAACTTATATGAGTATAATCATCAAAATATTTCTCATCGATATATAACTCTTCAACACTATCCATGTTTTCATGGACATTAGTAATAGATTCTTACACCACATACAATTTTAATTCATAGTGACATATAACATGTTAGAAACTTTTCAAATCTTTTAAACTTGTTTTGGGGAGAAGGTTATACTTCTCATGTATGGATCATAATGACCTGTGTGATTTTATTTATGATTATTCTTCTAAAAGTATGATGAGAATAGATGTACTACTTTATCTAATAAAATTTAGTAATGTTAATGAATATTATATTTATTAATCTGTCACTATTTAATCGAAGCCCAATAGACCACACCACTGGATAAATAATATCATTCTTAAAAGAAATTATAGCGGAAAGGACCAAAATTCACCTTCTCATTACAGAAAAATGGATATTCTATAACCATTAATGGTGTTCGGTAGGCATTCCAAATTTTAAGTGCATTAACTAATCATTCATTGATCTATTGAGTGGACTCCCCATTCATGAAATCCATAAATTGGATTTAATAAAATCATTCCTCTCAGTTAAACTATGTATAGATTTTGTGGTAAAACCTTCATATGAACTATGAAAATTTAAACCAAAACATCATGGTATATTTCTCAGACAATTGAATGCTCCCCAACATTGGCTTGTCAATCACATTGAACTATGGTTGAATTATAATTAATGTAGTGGAAGGTTGTACTGACTTAACATATATTATTGAGGGATTTGATACAATTAGGTATTAATTTAAAATTATTATATTTATTAACTTCTTGTTTTATATGTTTGATTATCATACGTGATGAAGAATGTATTAGATAATATTTATACATATGTTAATTTATTTTAGTTGTATATTTCATTCTCTTTAATCAATAATTATGGCGGTGACATCATTGAATACATAATGAAATAAATATTCCACTAGATAGAAATAATATAATAATGCGATATGATCATGGGATTTTCATAATATTTGGTTTATTTAGAGAAGGATGATTAAACCATCGATCTAGTGTAAAAAACCTTGAACTAATTAAGCTTCACGTTCTTGTTGTCAACATGTCCACCTATATAGAAATCTTGGATTGGTTTCTCCTATTCTTTAAACATGAGCCACATCCACTAGGATGGTATATCCATCCATTTCAAATGATTGTACTCACATAGAGGCGAGGGAAACAAGGGGTTTACATAAAAGTATCAACAAACATGAAGGACCTTGTATAATGATATTAGAGATGAGACCCATGCCGAAATTTTATTTTATAATCATATAAATGAAACCAACCACATACAAATATCAGGTCTATTCTCATGATCATCCACATACATACGATGAATTACTCATTTAATAAAATTTGTATTCAACTATTAATTGTTCTTATTTATGATAAATCATTCCTGAATCTATTAAATATGTTCATTAATGAATAAATATTATTTATATTAATTATAATACGAATTTCCATGATATTCTCATCTATCATAATTTAAAACAAATTAAATAAATTTATTTAATTTTAACTGTTTATTTAAATGTACATTGGAGGAAACACGTTGAATACCCATCTGAATCTATTAAACATATATTATAATAATATATTTTTTACTCTTGTGACATATGTAATACAAGTCTTATCATATAATTTCATGAAATGTACTATTAATATAATTATTACTTTAATTACATGATTTTTTCATGTGACTTTATTTAATGCATGTAGAGTAATAAATGTAATACAACTCAAATATGATTTCTAGATCAGAACATTATGATAAAATTTATTAAATGTATAAATATATATATATATATTAAAACTCATTACATGGAATTTACTATCAACATTATGACCATAGACATGCACATGTGGATTAGGTTTACTTAGTATAATAAATAAAATTAAATTTGTATAGTCGGGTATAAGAAAACAACAATTAAAGGTGAGTGACATGGTGTATATGTTTTCCACCTTGTATCCAAAGCACACAACTAGAGAATCAGTGTGTAAATCATGCTGTAGAAGATTGGAGTATACAATGTGTACAATAGGCTTTATGATTTTTTTTCTCCAAAATACACTTCCACCAGTTAGGTAGTCTATTTATAAAAAAACAGTGCATGTATGTGTCATAAATGAATACATTCCATTTACATTGTCTCCACAATGTGTACTCTGGATGACTGTGCACTATGATGTCTTGGTTAACATGTTGTGTATAAAATTAAATGAATTACATGTAATCATTTCATACAATTTTAATTAATCCTAAATTAACTATTGATACATTGAACACTAGTACATTTTATGTTACTTTTGTTACACGGTGTGTATTGTATTCTCATCCAGCTATGATATTTAGTATCATTGCATGTGATATACAGTTCTATTTTATTCATAATATTAATATTTTTGTTTAGATTAACTTGAAATGAATGATTAAAAATCATATATATCAATTTGGATTAAAATAACCATTAAACGTTAATATATCACTAAATAAAGAATGTGTAAATAAATAGAAAAATTAAACAATTATAACTAATTATATGATAGTTCTGCTAAAATTGGTACATTATAGGAATAGAGGAATTGTACGATGGGTCATGCCAAACATTTCATTTCATCAGGATTAATGATAAATATGAGATATAAATTATTATAATTTCAATGATAAATGTAACTGAATAAAATAGAAAATAGGTAAATCAATAGAACTATTGGGAGGATCAACACATATTATAAATATTTAATTTAATCAATTTAATAGTTACCTTGTGTGAATTAATTATAATTTTATGGATATAGAAATATATCAAAATTGAATGGTCATTGTGTTGAAAGAATAAATAGAAGATTCCCTCTTGCAATGATCTAATAGTGTTCCACAAAACTCTAAACATCACCGTAGAAATAATATTCTTCTAGTAAGACATATATTATCTTTTGTGTCATCAACCTTTGACCTCCATGAGAATCTATTACAGATAATTCCTCATGAAAATTCATGACAGGAGAGTGGAAGGTGGGGGATTATTACTCTTTGTTATTAGTAACGTTATTGGAGAAGTGATCTCTATAGGGATTGTGAGGATTCTTCAATTTTCTTGCACAACCAAAAAATTAATGGACCTAATTTTAATTTAATATAAATAGGATTATATATCTCTATGGTTATATTTATATAAATCCATAAGTTACCCTTATTATTTATATAATACCTTGAAAAATTCCATGTTTATAATACTAATAATAATTTTATTTGTTGATATCCACAATACCAGACAATTAAAATTAAACATTATTTATTTAAATAATATTCAATATATATTATTTTTCACCGGACCAATAACTCGATTATCCATTCATCCACAATATTTATTTGGCCTTGAATAATGAATATTTACTTATTAAATAATTTTTAATGAAATGTTCTCCAACAAATAAGTAAATAATATATTCACTAAATAACAAAAAAAATATTTACTAAATATTCCAATCACATTATAATATCTCAATTAACTAGTGAAAAAATAAATAAGATCAAGGAATCATGATAATTTATTAGACGACATGAAGGAATAATATTTAGTTTACATTGAAAATAATAAAATAATAATATATATTACTTAACTAAGATTCTAGGTACAATTAGTGTGTGACCCTCTAGGCCTCTTTCTTAGTGGCATAAGGCGAATCATCCTAATGTCCAAGGATAGAATATATCAACATGAAAAGGCACCCATAGAGAAATAAGATAATTCCAAAACTACATAATACCACATATGGATGATCACTATGTAACATATTCTCTTTATCACAATATCTATAATCATTTAGCTTGCAATATCGTTCCATCAACCAATATGCTCAATGTATCATTCCATGAATTTTTTGAAATTGAAATTTCCTATAATAATTAATGTCCATGGATTTATTTATGCTATATAATTTCAATAAAACATTAAGAGTTATCAACTTCCATTATACAATAGATGGAGAAAACCCATTCTCACACTGTTAAATAATGAAACATTTCTCATTATTCACCCAATATATCCTAAACATCCATGGATATAAATCATCATAGTTTTCATCAATACATCCATTTACGTGATTTTTAATATTCATTGATAATAATATAAATGTTTGAGGATTAATATACATGTCCGAAGATGGGAACATCAAATTACACATATAAATGGGGATTTCTTACTGTGATTTCTCATTATCATATATCTTATGTTGGATATTACCTACTGAGTACCATATGGGAAGGTGTATGAATGTCTGATGAGTCTCTACACCTGATGTTGTGTTTAATTATTATTACTCAGATGATACCATCTAGTTATCGAACATGTATTTAAGAATAGTGTCATATCACTTCTCTCTTGTCATAATTCTAGGGAACTGTTCTGAAATTTTAGCACGATATCTACTGTTAGGTCAATATAAAAAATACATTATGAAGAAGAAAAATCATGATGTGGTAATTAGTTTATTACTAATCAATACTAAAAATAAAATCTTATCATAATGTACATATATGTTGGTTCTAGAGCACCAAATCCAACATCTCTACCCAATTCAATGTCATCTGACCCCCTGATGCACTTAAGATGATGAAATCCAAATTTAAAAACAATATCTTAAATAATTTAATAACTCATAATTAACAAAATTAATACTAGAAAGAATAGTGTATTACCTTCCAAACTCAAAATTCTAATTTATCTTGAAATTATAACTCATGCATTATGAAGATATGTTACACACTCCAGGTTATGGGGGGATGTATGGAATTTATTTTGGATTGTAATATTTAAATAAAATGGATCATGAATTGTGGTTATGGTAAATTATGGGGTGCCCTTTTAGAATTGAGGTGAGTGGATTACATTTATCTATTAAATGTTTAAAAAAACATCATGCTACATTCATGTAAAAAATGCTCAAAATTGGATCATATTTTGAGGTGATAAATCAAAGTCAAACAAAAAACAAACCAATGTGTTTTTAGAATGTTTTTAGTTCATTTTATCATTTATCATTTTTAAACCACTAGTAAACCTATTTTATCATTAATTGTAGGAAACAATTTTTATCTTTTTAATATTAATTATTTAAATAAATTTAGACAAAATAAATAACTAATTTTTATTATGAAAATTCCAAATATGGAATCAATTTATCAAATTTATGTTACAGAAGATGATGAACCTAATTTAACTATGAAGACAATCGGGTTTCCATATAAATTTATTTCTTATGTATAAATTGTTATTAATATAAATAAATATAATTTTGATTCTGATGACATAAATTTAATCAATAATAATATAATTTAACAAATTCTACATTAAAAATTATCTATACATGAAAATTAACATATTATATTCCTTAAATGAAAATATAATTTTTAATATATTTCAGCAATTTCCATTATTCCTTGATAATTTTCCCTTTTCAACATACTCTAATAAATTAACTATAACATAATATTGAAATTTGGAAATAAAAATTAATTTTAATTTTTTTGAATAATCTCTCTGGAATTGGGAAATTTTAATTTTAAAATAAATGAGAAAAACATGATGAATTGATTATTATATGATAATAAATATTTGTAATAATAAACATAGATTTATTTTTATTTCAGGCCTAGAAACAATATTAGATGAATGTCGAAGAATTTTATGGATTATATAACTTCATTAAAACCATAAACTAATAGTTATAAATTACATTTATTATGATATACACACATTTCATGCATAAAAATATTTTTTTTCTAAAGAACTCACCATTATTTTAATATTGTTTTTCGTTCATTTGTATTAATTCATAGAAATTAATTTATATATATATATACATATATATATATATAATATTCTAATTTTTATATTCCGAGTAGTAGCCACCAATACAAGGGCTAGTTTATAATGGTAGCATTATATAATAATTTTTTATTATTATAACATGGTTTGTTTAAACTGGGGTTGTGTGTAATGCAAGCTATAAAAACATAAATTTAATTTAAAAATATATTTCATAAAATATCTGGATGTTACAGTATATCATCTTAGTGAAAATTAATCCTTCAATTCTTCATTATACAAAATGAAATCACAAAGGATACTTATGCTTCATTATATCGTCATTTTCTCATAGAGCTTCCTCAAAATGGAGGTTTCACCACCAATCATTAAATATGCGAGTTGAAATGTTTCAAAAAAAATTATATATATGATTCAATATATCCTGTAGTTATTATTTGTAATACCAATCATTCTAGAATAGTGTGAACCATGAGTTCAAAACATGTGAAGGATCAGGTGTGTATATCCCCAAGAGAGATACATGATACTCATCTTGAACTTGAGAGAGGTTTGGTGATGAGCCAAAAAAATATACTATATCGACTCTATCAAAATTCATTAAGGGGTAAATACACCTTGTTATATTCTTTCATTTCTTCCCAAATATGAATACAATATTCAATAGATGGATTTTTTTAAAACACCTTTTCACAAGCATCAAATTTTTATGATTGCCATCATACCTTTTATGTCAAAATTGTGATACACATATTTGTTGATTAATGTATATATGATTAATTAAAATTCCATTATCTAGTATAAGTACCTATTTATTTCATTATCAAACATAATTACAACATGTTTGTGTTATACAAGTCTTTCAATATAAGGATTTATATGGATACATCTTTATTTTTTGTTGATGTAATTTCTATATAAATACCAGACTATATGAAGGTTTTGAATCCAACAACCATTGAATTTTAGAGAAAAAGGTATAAACAAATTCACCAATGTTTGAATACTCCTCTCAGACTGTGCATACATCTATGTATGATAAGTAGTAATGAAACACAACTCTTTATATAGTGCCTACTGAAGAGTACACCAATGCATTGAAGAAAACCCCAAATGTCAATCAGATGAAATATAATGTGGTGCTCCATGAAATATTACTACTAAATTAATGTAAATTATGTCAAGATGATCAAGAGAGATGTGTTATCTTATGGAAAAAATGTATATTAATTGATAATGGTGATTGAATACATCAAAAATAACATTATGATCATCAGATGTATTGGAGTCTCTGAAGAAAACATCAATTGCTTTATTCTATCATTTACATTCTTCTATGGGTATTTTTTGTATCATATCCTTATAATATTTTATCTCATTTATAACTTTATAACATTACAAGCACCAAAATACATATTCTACCACACCCCTTTTGATAATGTCCCAACAAAAATACAATTTCATAAATCTTGAAAACATCATACATCTTGGATGAATATAGAATGATAACATACGATCTTCAATCAATATCAACTTATTCAAATATGTAATGGGAAATACAAACACATGGTTCATGATCTATGACACCCCATCATAGACAAGGATCAAATGATGGTACATTTCACACATTCTATTTCATATCCATGATTTCATGCATCCCCTACTTAATCCTCACATGTATGTATTGTTTAATATTCAATTGATATATAAAATATTTCTCCCCTTCAAAAATTGTAGATATTTTTTTTTGAAATTCATAAAATATTGTATCTTATATGATCCTCAACATAGATAATATAGCCTGATTGTCCTGGATCAATGAATTGGACCCCTTCTTCTCATTCCCCAAGTGGAAATGTATTGGTCAATCATAATCATTAATCAGATCCAAACAACTTATCTGGTGCATATTCTTATTTTTTTAGTAAATATATTGTTTAATCTTTTCTAGTTAGTACATATATCTCAGTTTTCTACATATTGACTAATACTCAATATAGTTAATAAAAATAATTACCATGATTAACTCTATTTCACGAGTAAGGTTATTTTTCTCTTGAACATTTAATTCCCATAAAGAATAATAAATATCTATATAATTATTTATGAAAATCCACACCAGTACCTAATTATACGCATCATAGTATATTATAAACCATTTTCAAATGAATGGTAATATATGTACATGTTCAATGACTAACATTATCTTTCATTGCATGAAATATTACTCACATTAATCTTTATAAATTAACTTCTCTCCCCTCAAATTTAACATTGTTAGTGGGATAGAATATATGAGAAATTATTCAAAAATGAAAAATAATATCCAAAAAAACTTTTACAATTAGAAATATTAGTAACTGTTTTTGGTTTGTTCCTTTTCTCAATAACATCCATCTTTAAATGAACCCCCAAAATTCCCTAACATGAGACAATATAACCCATGATTTAATCATTTTTAAGAAAAAATTCACCAATGGAATGTTTTTCATACAAATTATTCTTCATTAGAGTAATTTTTACAATTATATGGTGAATTTCATGCAATTTAATTCTCCTTGAATATATATAAATTTCATTTATAATGCCTACCAAAAACTAATTATGGAAATCTATAAATACTTTGTTCATTAAATCAATGACTATAAAAGGGGAATTAGTATTCCCAAATAGAATCATTATAAATTCACAGTGTTAATACCATATAGAGAAGGTTTCTATGGAATTTCATTACTTTTTACCCTTAACATAATATTATAAAATCAATGTGAAATCAGGGATAAATATTGAAATCTTCATAGTGGATAAAAAAAATAATTGAAATAGGTTATATGATACTTGTTCATGATAGTGATCTAGTACTTTTAGCTAGAATTATTGTAGACTCTTAATGATCCCCCATTATTATTAAAGAAATAATTGGTTCACCCCAAGGTGGTGGACTTGACATAATAAATAACTTTTCAAGACTCCATAAGATTTTTTTCATCAATTTAAGTAACTAAATTGTGGAAATTCTTTAAGTAGTATTTCAATTATGTGTAGAACTGAGAATGAGTTCTATTTCAAACACATCTTATTGACTCAATGGAATAAAAATAAATTAATTTGGAAATACAAAAAAAATACTAAAAATTCGAAATATCATTGATTATGAGTTTCATTACAACCAACTGAGGCAAATATCCTTCATGGATAGAAATTAAGACACACATGATAGATTCAATTTTCATTAAAAACATTATTCATAATTTCATTGATAAATTAGAATGGGTTCATTTGGAATATGAAATGTTACTTCCATTCACAAAAAAATTACATTATATCCTTATAAATAAATCTTATCCATACATAGAATAACATAAAAATAAACTAAATAGAGAAAAATAATATTTTAAAGAATCATTTTCCCATAAACATAAATAAGAGATGAAGTATATACATGATATGTGACTATTGTACCAATATGTTTTCCACTAGTACTTCAATATCTAATAATTTAGTTATTAATTAAATAACATTTAAAAATTCTATAGTTAAAAATGCTGGGTAGATCAATAACAAAATAATACAATAGTTGTTATAGTTTTGATAATAATAGCACCATTCACCATACAAATATCACAACCTACAACAATTGTTTTGACTGCATGAGATTTCCATTTTCCTTGATCTTAAGTGGTTACTGGTGTGAATCATATTCATAAACCATATAATTCATGCACTAATTCATGTAATGGTCAAACTATTTCCATTTGAATCATTGCAGAATGGGTGGTGTCTTATCTGGAATATTTTTCTTTTCCCACTTATTATCCTGGCCATTCTTTTAATTCCAAAATTCACAAGATTTATGACATGCCTTTACACATTTAAAACACATAGTAGTTCCATTAATTAAATTTGATTAATTCTTATTACCACATCTCTTTCATTTATATTGAATGATTTTCTATCAAACATTTGATTTATTTGATTATAAATAAGAATTTATTATTCACTTCTTAGAAAAACAATGGGAATGGTGTGAATCAATAATTTACATTATAACTGTATCTACACATTAAACAATTTAAAAATATCTACTAATGGGTTTTATTGCTAATTATTTTCAGATATTTTAGTTTTATCCCTCCAAAAAATCCATTTAATTTTTAATTTTGACTAATTATTAATGTTAAACAACAAATCTCATGTCTAGTAAATGTTTCCTCATATGTAAAATAATATTAATTCCATAAATTAAAATTCTCAAGGAATTAATTATTTATATTGATACATAGAATATGATTGAATTACATAATAATAAATATTCTCTTAAACTCTTCCCATTTCATATACCCAATTTTATGCTCTTGTGTCATATTGATATGGAGTTTCCTCCAATGATCTAATTTTTATTTCAAATTATATTTCTCTTGGACAAACATTTAATTTTCTATGAACCAGATAATATATATCATCTTAATGGTGTTTATCCATCTATAATATACAAATGAAATGGAAGACCAACTAAAAGAAGGTGTATATTTCATCATGAAAGACTCAATTGTATGTTGTTTTATCCTTAGATAATTTGGAATCTACAAATTATTAATGTCCTGAGAAATTTTATTAAGTTTAGAAATACAATTCAATATTCCATCACCCACTATATTTGTTTTCATAGTTGAAAAATCATTATATTTTGCATCACTTACATTGTTATCATGACACCTTCAATTTCCATCCATTGACTAAATACACATAATAACATGTCAGATAAAATAATAATAATAGGAAACAACGCTATCAGGCATAAAAGTTATTATATATAAATCACGATAGAATTTCTCATCCTATAACACCTTAGGATGGACATCATTTATTCAAATACTTAATAGTGGTTTATAAATAAAATGTAAATTTACCCTTTAATATATCTTGAGTGTGAAAAAAGGTCTTCAATGAGGGCACACTCACCATTAATCATAATGAATAATGATAAATACTATTCTAACATATTTTTAGGATATAACCTCTACATAAATAGATTCCAAAAAAACAGATCCACTTGTATTATCCAGATATGTATCTATTTATTTCAAAGATACATAGTCTATTAATATCAAAAAGACTTATTTGTTATCCTGTACTAATAAATACCACTAGGGTTTTCACAAAAAGATTCAATCCCTAATCTCTACAGATTGAAAAAAATATTCCTCTTATATCAACTACATATATCCATCATTTTAATTCATAAATATTATATATTATTACTGAATATTTTATATATTCCACAAGTACATGCCTATGGACCATTAAGGTTTAGTTTCACTAGAGAAAAGATACACAATATTTTTATTTCATAAAAAGTCATCAAAATATCCCAAAAATATCTCCCAAAATTGTATTCTTTGTATACATACCCTACTTAAAAAATATTCATTGATACTCAGGGCAAGAAAAATAAGAAATGCTGATATTATATGCACAGTATGGGTAAAAATGAGGTAAATAAAGAAATTATCATATGAAATACTAAAAAAACATAATGTTATGATATCATGACTGGAAAAAAATACCATACCAAAACTATAAAATATTATAATCATGAGACATTTCATAAATCATTAACATTTCTAAATAGATGAATTAAATAGTGGAAAATAATTAGAAATCAATCACGAACCATATTTTTATGAATTAAAGTTCAGAAGAATCATATCAAGAGAAAATATTTAATTATTAAACAATCGACACCATCAATTTATAGTTGATCTAGAATTATTATACTTTTACCATGTTATTATGGATCGGGCTTCACCACATGTATCCCACAGTTTGGAAAATATATAAAAATGAACCCCAAATTTATCAAGAAAATTGACGTGCTTAATATTATTATATCATGAGATATAATATATTAATGTTATATTTAGAGGTATGTATAATTCTAGACCACATAACGAAAATAAATATGTGTGTTACATAATATAATTATGCCTTCATCACACCATCATATAGAAATACTGAGAAGAAAATAGGTTTCATAAATATTTTATCCATCCATCAATGATTTATTCAAGAAAAATAAATTGGATACATAAAATTAAAATAAACAATTATAATAAACAATCATGAAAAATGAGAATGAAGATACCATTAAATTTAATTTCATAAAAAACATAAGAAAAATAGTTTATTTCTATTGATTAAATGATATTCAAGAAAAACATCCTTAAAACAAGGATGAGGAGAAAAATCTTTACACTTTGAAAATATCATTTTAAAATATTGAAACTAAAAAAATATTTTAAAAATAAATTTTTATTTTAATAGAAAAATTAAAACTTATAAATTACATATTAAATCATTGAGTTTTTATAATTAATATAGGTTCCTTTCACATCATATACATTAAAAAATATTCCCATCAAAATTTCGGTAAAATGAAAACAATAACTCATCAATAAAAGATAGGAAAGCTAATTATTAACCATATTTAATATTAAATAATTGATATGTATGAATTTAATTAGTCATTTTATATTTGAAAAAAAATCATGATATATTTTGAAAATATAGACTTTGAAGAGAATGAATTTTCATCCGCATAGGGAAATAAGATCGAATTTTGATTTTAAATTTATTTTTGGATATTTAGTAAATAGAGGAAAATGAAAGGAATTAATTCTTAATATAAAAATATATTGAGGATAATAAATATCATGAAATTATTAAGAGGTAGATCAAAACATTTCATCATTGGATGCAAAATAAAAACACACTCGATAACAAATTAGATTATAATATAAATCTATTAACACTTTGATATATTTTGAATTATATTCCAAATGAATGAAATAAACTTATAAGTATATATAAATCCCAATATTTTTTATCATCTTTATCCTAATATACATTAATGGTAAGTATATACACCACATAAGTCAAACAAGTATTGAGTGTGCCTTATGTCTCATTGAATAAAATGTGAGATAAAAACACATTACATCGATTATAGAATTTCATTAGAAACATTAAATCCTCCTTCATAACATATTAAAGATTATTTTAAATATATTGTAGAATTATACCCATATATATCAGAATATATATTATTTACATATATCATTTTATAACTAATTTATTTTCCACTCATTATTTAAATCACCATTTCATGTGATAACCACATCATTTTCCATGTATGATTCAATTTAGTAGTTTTGGTCATTGTACATTGATCATGGTTCAAAAACTAAAAAAAAGGTTAATAATGATATAAATATCATATATATTAATTATGTTTACATTTAGAGTCATCCTTAAAATTAATAGATTGGAAAATGAATTACATTGTTCATGGAGATGGTAAATATTATGTTTATGTGATCGATGTATTTATTTACTAATTAATGGAAAATATAAAGGTAAATAACAAATAACATTTTGTTGAATCATTAAAATATAATTAATATTATATATATTATTCAATTTCATCCTTATTACCATCAATGTAATATATATATATATATATATATTATATTATATTATTTAGTGGAGCTGGTAGTCCACAGGTATGAATGAGCATCACTGTAATTTTACAAACGATTTGTAAGTAGAAAGGTAGATGTTATATTATTATTTAAGAAGAATAATTATTATATAAATAATATATATATATATATATATAATACCACATTTTATAATTCTTTGAGAAGCTTTGATGAAAAACAAATTACACCGATTTGTGAGACGGTAGTGCAATGTATACACAATCAACGGTATAGTTTCCCATTTGATGGAGGAGAATATGGATATTGATTTCTAAATTAACATGATTACATATTATTTTATGTAAAATAGTTTTGTTATTATATTATTATATTTTATGAATATTTTTAGGTGGTTAATGAAAAATAATAAGAAAAGGCATAGTTACCGACGATACATCTTTGTCAAACTACCTCTTTTGGTTTATACATAAAGCCTTCCATGAATGGTTTTATGATAAATACAGGAAATGTATATCATTGTTAGGGATGTAAGGATGGTTTTATGTTAGGGATATTTTTTAATCAAATAGATCTTAATGTGTATAGACAAGAGGATAGTTTGTGTCTTTTTATAATTGAGGTGACTGGCACACTAGTAATTTTTTTAATGTTTTTAAAGAATTTATAATAATATTATTGAACATAATGAAAAAAACAAGACCATATAGTTAGATTATAATTTAATGAGATAAATAAAACTTGGATTTTGGGTCTAAATAAATTATTCCTTTTAAGTCTGTATATTTGTAGTTTTACCCCACTATAAACATGTTTTATCTTTTACAGTAGTAACAAAATGTTATGTTTTTACTATTCATAATGAACAAAAAATAATTTAACCATATTAAATATTTTTAATTATAATTATTACCAATATATAATACTTTTTATGAAATTAAATTCACACAATATGCATAAGGTATTTTTAAACTAAATCAATAAATGTGAAAAAACATGGTTAAAAAAATAATATTCTTTCTAATGTATAAAATAATTTTATATAAAAGTTAAAAAAATTTATTCAATTTAACTAAATTTTGTTCAAAGTTATATAATTGGAAGAATTATATTTTTAAAACCAATAACTGAAAATTATAACTTTTTAATCCAAAAATGATACGATAAATTTTAATAAAAACTAATTTTCTTTGTATAAATTAAAAAATGTAAGATTTTATTAAAATTCACATAAATTACTACAAAATAATTTCAGGATGTTGACTTAAAATACATAATATCATTTTTACAAATATATTCTCCCAATTAGAAAAAAAAAAATTAAAATAATAGAGAAAAACATAAACAAACCATTTTTAGCACAAAATTCCATTTAAAGCATTAAAGTAGATTGATTCTTATTCTATTTTAATAAAAATATTAGATACATGTTAAAACTAATTATTGAATATATAATTAAATTATAATAATTAAAAAATAGATATAAATTTAATATATTAATAATAATAGACATTGCATGGATAAAAGTATATATTAAGAAAAATGCATCTTTTATGATTAATTTTTTTGTTGTTTTAATTGATAATTAATTGCTAATAAATAATTATACTTATACATATACAATGAATATTTGTTTCAAAAATTATTTATACTAATTCATATCCATATATCCAATGTCTATGTGATGACTTTCACATTAAATAATAATATTTTAATAGCATATCATTATTTATTTAAACTCATTGTTTCATGTAAACCTATATGTTTAAGAATTCATTTTTTTGTCAAAAACATATTCCATAGTATCACAGGTTATTATAGAGTTATTTTTTGTGAGATATAATATATATTATAATAAACACATAATATATATATATATATTATGTTCAGACCATCTCATATGTTATCAAAGGTATGTTTAGATATTTAATATGATTAGTTTTTGTATAATATTATGGTAAAACACTAATCAACCTTTGTTAAAACTATATTTTCATAGATTGAAATGATGGATTCATAATATTGAAAATTATATAATTAATATCTTGTATCATTTATCACATTCTATTGTTATTATTATTTAATACTCAACATATCCATTTTTATTATTATTAAAGGACTAATAGGATAAGCATGATATTGGCATGTAGAAAGGTAAATTGATTAATTAAAACATAATATTTGGTGAATTATCTTAGTATTATGATTATTCCCTCTGAATTATTAAACACATCATCATTAGAATTTTATAAATATTTGATTTATTAAAATATTTTTATTCCCTCTTTTGTCGAATTTGATGTGATTTGGGAATGGATTGGATCTATCCACATAAAGGGAATATAAATTTTTGAGGCAGGGAAATCATATTTTATGCTGCAAATAAATATATGATTATCTATTAATAAAAGTATGACTGTGAACTCCCTTGAAAAATTACATTAATTATAGGAGTTTTAATAGGAAATAATTTGCAGTACTTAGCTCAAATGGTTTGATATAAATGATATATTCAATATTTTTTTATTCATAATAATTACATTAATTTTTTTCCAAAATAGTAATCTAGTTTTCCACTATATTTCAATGTATAATTTGTTGAAGAACACATTCATGATATTATTCCTATATCAAAAACACTTTCTATAATGATTATAATTGAATTACAATAATTGATGAGGCATCCCATTTTGAAGATACATAAACGTTTTAATTGATAGTTGCATCAACATGGGGTGCACTTGTAACACCTCAGAATGATAAAATGTTAAATGGCTAAATGATATGACTCATGTCAACAAGGTGCACCTTCATTTTCGAGAGCCTACCTGATTATATCTCCACAGTTAAGCATGATTGGCCTAGATTAGTGATCAGGATGGGTGACCTTCTATGAAGTTGCATAGGGTGAGTGTGTGTGTGAGGACAAAGGACACTGGAAAAGACATGTGTTGGCCTGTAGGGATATTCATTTTCTAGATGACCATTTTAGGCACGTGGGTGGGCCCGAGGGTGTGGACCACGTGTCTACAGGGAAACTGGTGGTACCTGGAGGGCCAGGGCCTAATTTCCATGTTAAGGCAGGGAGTTTGTGTTGTTACCAGGACACAGTTTTCACATTTGGTATCATATGTGGGACCCAACCTTAAGTACGTTGCACTCCCCAAGTTGATATTTAGGTTACAAAATGATGAAGATGTGTTCTAAAGGTGGGGTGAGTGTAACACCCCATAATGATAAAGAGTTTAATGGTTAAATGATATGGACCATGTCAACAAGGTGAACCTTCCTTTTGGGGAGCCCACTTAATTAGAACTCCACACTTATGCATGGTTGGCCTGAAGTAGTGATCAGGATGGGTGACCATCTGTAATGTTTCACAAGGTGTGTGTGAGTGATGAAAAAGAACACTGGAAAGAACATGTGTTGTTCTGTGGGGACAGTAATTTTTCTGGCGACCCATTCGGGCATGTGGGTGGGCCCTAGGGTGGGAACCACATGTTTGCAGGGTTGTTGGTGGTACATGGAGTGCCAGGACTTGACGACCATGTTAAGTTAGGGTGTTTTTGATTTCATCGAGACCTAGTTGTCATTACACTAGTGTAAAATATTATAAATAAACCTCATTGAATGCATATATGCATTATTCATCATTAACATAAAAATATTACAATCATGAACATGTATCATCAACATATTATCATTTAATTTTTTGATCAACTATTTTTGTCTCCATAACTCATAAATATAACCCAGGATCGAGGTATCATCTTTTAAGGGTGAAAATTTATTGTTTTCCCAAGAACACTTTTTCATAAAATATATATAAACAATTATTTCATCATGAAGTTATTAAAACTAAAAAATGCACCCACTATCCCTCGTATATCATGGATGGTTCTCTGAATGATTAGCCAGACCCTGTTGTATTAGTCTCTGTAGATAACATGGTCATATATTTCATGATTAAAGAAGATAATTAATTTTATTATAGCATTTTCATGAATACATTAGAAATGAGAAGTTGTACACCAAATTTATAAAGTTTGAATTTTTTCTATTGAAAGTATCCCTATTTTGTCATATAACTCAAGTCAATGGTATATCATAAAATCCATCAATTATATTCATAATTGATGAATATCACTGACCACAAACTATAACATATATCCATTAATGTTATACATTCACTAGATTCTACCAATTTATTGTGAGAAAATTATCATGACAAACAAATCCAATATCAATGCTAACTCAAAAGGATGTCATGTTCTTTGGAACATTTAAACTAGAAGGGAATGTCAATAAACTAATGTGACGGATTACCATTACACCTATAGTCACTCTTCCTGACACTGGAGATGAGTTTTTATATACACTGAATAATAAAATAATGTATTTTGATCTATCCTAAAGAAAAATATGTTTAGGATAGAATATTACACACATAGATTAATGTGGCATTAGAAAATTCATTGGAATTTTTATCTAGATCTAGAAGTAAGAATATTTTCATTGTAGATATGAAGGTATTATCACTATAGTGAAAATTCGGATTTATATAATTGTAATATTATATTCATTTATATATTTAACTATATGGAGTTAAGGGCCAGAAGATGTAATTTAAGTTAATAAAATACTATGACTGCTTAATACTTAACCACATATGAAAGGAAATATTCCATAATAATGTAATGTGAAAGATAGATCAAACTACCATATCCTGGTTGTTGATTAAATGAGACACAACAATATATTATTTATAGTATATATTTTTGGGAGTTGTAATGGATGGGTAAAAATACTAACTTTCCAAATATAATTCTAAAACATATCTTCATGTGAAGATCAAATATGAGAAGATGTGGATTAAGAGAAATATATTATATTAATGAATAATAAAGAGTTCATCCTTGAAAAATATTGAATTTTCTTATTTTTGAAATGACTATGTCTACCTTCAATATTAGTGTTATATGGGAGTTATAAGATTTTTTATATATAAAATCATTCTCTTTTCATCTTAGAATCTAAAAGATGTATTGATAACTCAAGGGCCATTTTTATGGGTCAACATGATGAAGGGGATTTCATAGTATATATCTTGATGATTGGTAGGATAATGTTTTAATATAGAATTATTTAATACAAAGACTATCATTCTACATATACCAATACTAATATAGACATGGGAAAACATTACCATAGATATTGTCCTAGTATTTCCCACGATATCTAGAGGGACCAATTCAATTCGGGATTTAGTTGATTACATTGTAAAGGTTTCCTATATCATTATTATATGACTTGATTTTATCACTTCATCAACATACCAATATATATATAATATTGTGGTAACATGATATTGGGAAACAAACTCAATTTTATCTGATCTAGATTTATGATTTTCCTTAATGTTTTAAAAAATCAATCAATAATAATTAGATATACAGGTAGGATTCATCACATCAATTAATCCTCAGAATGATAGTCAATATGAAAGAAAAACTAAAAACAAATAATATATATTTATTTTGTTAAAACGTATTTCAATATTTGTCAGGATCAACATTATTATCCACGTCAAGTTATAATATACAAATATATTTCATTATTGTATTCAAAATTCACAATATGTAAATATATATAGGGTGTTATTCTAATCTCCTACATGTTGTGATGAATTTTTATAATGTATATTACTAGGTCATGATATTTCTCCAGAGATGATAGAGACTATTTAAATAATTCACTAACACATTTAATCATCATAATGTGTATAATAAACAATACTAATAATTTTCAGTTGGATTTTGTGTTTGAACCAGGAGACATTTTATTCATTCAAGTATCACCACAATTTAGGTTACTGATATTTAGGAACTGGGTACTATTAATACCTTTAATCATTTTCCCGATCAAAATCCACAACCATGAGGGTATGGCAGCCTATCTTGTGAAATATAAAATAACCCTCTACCAATTTTAGGGTGTGATCCAAGTGTCAATATTGAAAAATTATATACTATACCCCTTATATGTAATGATCATAGTGATACTACCCAAATGGAATGATATTTTTTAGGAATAACAATCAGATAAAATCAAGGATCTTGGAGATAAATTATTGTTAATTAATACTACTTAATTTTTTAACATTCACATTATGAATCACATGATCGAGAAAGATACGTAGAAACTTAAAGATGTAATGAGGGAAATGTTCATCCATTTTTCATCATAGTCATTATATTTCAATGTATAAATTATCTCAGGGGGAGGATTTGAATGTATCACTGTGAAATAATAGTTTGTATTTCCATAAAAATAAATATTGTGTGTTTGAAAGCTCATGATACACATATAACGAAACATAAATCATCCATGTTATATTTCAATAAGGTAATATTTTAATATAGTAGGTAAAAATTTAGTATAATCAAACATGAAACATCATTATAAATAAAATGAGAAAAAAAACAAGAAAAAAAATACCACAAACATGAAATCCATATCCTCATGGTTATCCTCGAAGAATATACATTCAATTATTACTATTTAATGAAGGATAAAAAAATAGAATATACATTTTTAAAATGATTTAATCAAATAGGATGAGTGATTATTCGATGTTTTCAACAAAATATATAGGTGTATATTAATATTGATATTCTTATAGATGTGGAATTTATGTTCATTGGACAAAAAGTATTTGGAAATATGGTAATCAAATACAATTTTATTAAATATTCATATTGAATGTTTTCAATATTAGTAACAAAACTGAAATAATATAATTCAAAAAAATTTTAATCCTAGGATAAAATAAACATATAATAATTAATTAAAATTATTTATAAGAAATATATATGTGCAAATTTATTTATTTACTTTCAATACATATTATTAACAATATTAAATAATAATTATACTTTTTATCAAGATTTTAAATGTTTCAAATACCACTAGAATGAAAAAATTTAATGAATTTATGACATTAGAAAAGGATAATTGATTAATATCATTTAATATTTAAAAAATCATAGTTTTTTTCTATATGTCATCTATTTTTACAAATATCAAAATTTTATGACAATAACAAATTTATTAAAGTAAATTTAATTATAAATATATATATATATATATATTCAAACATTGTAACAATATTTTAATCACTCTGATTCATAATTTAATATGAATAAAACCTTTATTTGTACATAAAACATATTATTAAATTTTTATTATGAAATATGAATTCATATATTAAAATTAATTTTTATATGTTTTATTAATTTATTTGTGTAAAATGTTTTTCATTATTGGATTCATAATTATCAGCTTTATTAATAAGGTAATTTTAATTTGTAATAAAAATATAATATATCAAGGTAATAACTATGATACCATTGTAAAGGTAAAATGTGGTGAAATGTTTATGTAAGGGTTAAGCACTTAAAATGTCACAAACATTTATATATAAATCAGTTTACAAGGGAATAGGAGAAAAAAAGTTACCATAAATCATTTATTTCTTTACATTGTATTAAATTTAAAGGAAAACTTACATTATTTATTCATTGTGAAAATGGTATTTTGGAAATTACATCTCACAATCCCCCCAGAAAAGGACCATTCATATACAAAATTAATGTAAATAAATTTCCATTGGATTATTATTGAAATTAGACAAAAATATTATGCCAAAAAAATATTATCCCATGTTTTGGAACCTCTGGTACCATAAGTAATCCCAAAATACATTATTATAAAAAAATGTTTTATGAAATTATCCAAGTCTTCAACGTAAGTGTTATAATCTCAAAAATAATAATTTATTATATCATTCATCAAAATATTTATAAATATTTTAAAATAATTTTTAATTTTTTATAAAATGAACGATATTCTATAAAAATGATATTAATTATATTTAATAACATGTTCTTACTCATTCCCACATTATTACATTTTCTTATATGCGAATATTTTACAACATACAATAAATATGTTATGATGTTTACATCATAAATAAATAAAGAATCAAAAATAATGGTAATATGATATATTATTGTTGAATTACAAATACTCAATATTATTGAGTTATAATAAACAAGCATATATTCACAAATATATTTTATTTAGATTTTAATTTAATAAACATGGGTAAATATATTTCAATGAATTCCATGGGAAGAGTATCCATAAGTTGAATGAAATAAACATGATACTAAAAAATATATCAAACACATATTATACATCTACCTAAACATTTTGGAGGTGATTAGACCGGAATCAAGGATTATGAACCGAAGCTATTGTTCCAAGTCAAACATAGTATAATCAAGCCTATTAACACTAGAATATTAATTTTTACAAAGAATGATTAATATGTATTCAATAATAAATTCATAATTATTTTTATAAACTAATAAAATATTATATAACTATGATATAAATTTAATAATTTTATATATATATATATATATTTATAACAATTTTAATGATTTATAATACAGAGGTAATGGTTTCTTTCCCATTTACATTAAACTTGAAATTTATTAAGATTATATTTATATTGGGAAAATTAATTTAATTTCTATATAAAATATATTTCATTTCTTTGTCATTCACTTATTTTGTAGGTTTAAATTTCATATTTCCATTTCAACTTCATTTATTTCACCACGCAAATAAATATATTCTTGTATGTACAATCGACTAATCTAGTCTTTTATGTCTAGTGTATTTCACCATAATTTTCATATTACTTATAAAAAACATCCTTCTATATAATTATATTATTTTAAAAAGTGCATTTTATATTTACTTCACTATATTAACATACAAATGAAAGAAATATATCTGAAAATTTTTTGTTTAGTTATTTTTATATTCACATTGAGTTTCATTACAACGATATGAATTTTTGTCTATTATTTATCAATTATTTATAAATTTAATTTTACCTTAACAATCATAATTTTTTTGAATATTAAACTATATGATTTCATGGTTTCATAAATTAATTTTTATTATCATCATTTTATGAAATATTTCCATTTAAAATGAATATATCGAAATGTAATTCATATTCCACCATTAATTTCAATGTAATTTTTATTATAATTACAATATATTTTTCATGTACATTAAAATCAATTAGGGTTTCTTATTAATTAAATGGGATATTCAATACTGGTACAATCCACTCACTTTCACATGATATCTTAGAATTATGTGTTAAAGTAGGTGTTATGAAACTTGATTCTTTCCCATGGGATAATTATTCTATATTGTAATTCCTAATGTTTACTTGTTATTATTGAAGACATGTTTATAGTTTTTTTATAATTTAACAAGTGATACCTAAATTATATATTAATTTAATTAATTAGGGATATATATATGTCTCATGATATGATAAGGAAATGGGTAGTAAACAGAAAACACAAGTCATTGGTGGAAAATTTATTATATATACTTCCAACGCATTTGGTAGACCCTAATATATTATGATCATATATGTAAAAGACTAGGGATTAAACCAAATACACTAATTGATTTTTTCTACTATGTAATAATTCTCATGGGTTTCATGCCATTATATTGTAATTAGTATTCTTTTCTGATGTATATTCAAAATTATAATGAGACAATATGAGGATATGAAAAATTGTTTTTTTATGTTTTCATAGATCTATATTATTGACACATGTTTCCATAATACAATGAATAATTTATTAAGTTGTGATAAAATCCACTTTTTACTAAACATTTATTATTATCTCTTCTTTATTGGATATAATTTCCTTAGGTTATGTTCACATAAATTCATTATATTCTCTTACCCTTATTCCCACTTATGATCTTTCATTTAGATCTCTTATTTTCACACAATACTCAGTATATAAGATCATCCTTTGTCATGATTCAATCTATATATTAATAAAGGGTATTATTTCGAATAATATTTCAAGAATATTATAATGTGTGAGTATTATTTTTTCTAGGATAAGGATGACTCTTTGAAATATAAGTTTGTTTTGTATCTAGTCTCCAAATACATTAAACCTATAAGTTCATTAAAGGAATTTTGTGTGAAATGTAATTAATATATATAAAATATAATTTAATATAAATAATTGATAATTATTGATCATTTGATACATATTTAAAACACACATTGATTTATAGGCCCTTATATTTCTTCTTACAAGAGTTAAAATGGAATATATAATGATAGTGTAAGTAAGATGTATCTCAAGAAATAATTTAAATTTATGGGTTGTGATATATCATATCCTGATGTATTGAAATATGACTACTTGGATGTAGGGTAGGGTTTTCCATGTTCTAGGCATCCAAATTTTGTTTATTTTGGGTATGTTTTTTAATTTTACTATATTTTCCAACCTCTATGTGGAAGGCTCATTATGGAATCATAGGTTTCAGCTAAAAGTAATGATATTTAGATTACACTTAAATAAAGGGTCCCTGAGCGGATCTTATGTTACTAACTTTAGTAAATATTACATATATTCATTTATACCATGGAACTTTTTATATTTTTTTCGTTTTGTCTATAATGTATTGGGTTTGAAGAGTGAATTATAAGGATCCTATCTCGATCCATAATTTGTTGAGTGTGGTATGGATTTCATATTATTATTGTTTTGATATATGTTAATTATATTGTTTTTAAGGATCTTTTATACATATTATATATGGGATATAATGATAGAATTTTGTGTTCATGACTATCTTAGAGTATAATTACATAGGGTTTTAATAATTGTGAAAAAATAGAAATTCAAGAAAAAGGATTTAAAATTTATGTTTGAATATAGAAGATCTTTTAAATAATTCTTAATTTCCAAAATCATAAAAAATTATAATTTAAATGAAATGGGAAATTATTTTTACAATATATTAAGTTAAATTAATAAAAATAGTAAGAATATTCACAATAAAAATAATTTGATCATGTAAAATGGGAGGAAAAAATATTACAGCATTGGATCTAATTCATCGTTTTGATAGGAATTAACACTAATAGAGAGACAAGTAACAACCACTTGATCATCACTGATAATAGGATCCTCCATCAAGTCAATGGTTCAATAAAACCCAATGATAAGTGGATAAGTTCACTGATGAAATGAGTAATTTTATAGTGAGATGGTTTGACCACAATTTATAAAGAAACAATATGTCACACCCTTCTTGGTGTGACATATCATGTAATGGTAAAACAAAATGTCACAAATAAATACCAACATAGCCTATAACACTACTCCATAGTTTCCACATGATCATATGTGATTTTGAAATTATTGAGTGATGATCCAACATATTAACTCCCTAAAATACTCGAACAACTTTGCAAACATCAAACAACATTACCTCGATTGAAAAGTGAGAAAGGGTTCTATCTTTTAATGAACAATGAGTCTTTTGAAACATAATTTCTTAGTTATATCTAAAAACAATAATCATCATTATGTATAAATTCATCACACAAAATCATAATCCAATGGGAATAAATAAATCATAGAATAACCTTTAACACAATGGGAAAAAAATTCGAATCACAACAAAAAATATTACATTATTCTTTAAAGAGGCTCTAGATCTCAATTTATTTGAAATGACTTACATGAAAAAATATAAGATATTCCACTTACCCCACCATAAAATACATTCATCTTGAGATGTAATAACCTCTCAATTTAGTGATGAAACTATGTCTCATTTTGACTCCCTCAAACTCACAATATTTTTTTATGGTTAATTTTCGGCAAAATTACACCCACCAATTGCATTACATGACATTAAAGTGAAATATTATTTTGAAACTTTTTTTTAATAAAGGTTATTATTTTATTAACCATTTATTGATTAACTACCATTTTAAATAATGTTTCTTTAATATTTAAAAAAAATTAAACTATATTTTAGATTAGTCCATGAATGGAAAAGAACCCTGATAATGACACATAATTCAATTATAATGTAATATTCCAACAATTATAATAGAAACCATTTATCAAATATAATATATTATTACACATCAAGGATGATTACATCCACTAAAACTAAAAAAATAATATGGGTAAAATAAATTTAAAAGAATAATATATGCAGAACTATAAAATCCGATAGACCAATATCACCTCTATGAATCACCATTTGTAAAAAAACCTACTATAAGAAGGAATACCTCTTATGGAATGATAATTTTGTACAATATAAACATAAAACCATTAATATTATAAGTGTAAATTAAGAAGACATAATATATTGAATTATTTTACTATGTATCTATATTGAAATTGAATTTGACTGTTTCACATATAGTCCCTATAGGTATAGTCCTTCATAATATGGTTTCTGGGTATACATATGTCAAACGATTATACTAGACTTATATTGTAATTAATGAGTTTTTTGTGCATGGTGATTCATTTTTTATCAATTATTTTTTATTAAGAAGTCAATTTTTGAATGAAAGGTATTGATGAAGAAGTTTGGGAAGCCATGGAGAATTTTTGTTGATTCAAAACAGTGAATGCTACACTTGATCAATTCTCCAAGAGTATATAAATATAATGATTGATGAACTAGTTCTAGGTTCCATGACTTTTACTAAGGTGATAAATTGTTACAACACTTGAAGAAGTCCATGCAATACTCAATTTTATGTGGAAAGAAGTGAAGATCCATCTTTAGTCACTTTGTGGATGAAGTCTTAACGATTCATCCATTGAATATAAATAGACGAGGTTGAGGAAATATGATGATTGTTTGTGCTACTCCTCAAATTCCAAGACATGTATTAATGGTGAAAACATTCCTCACAACCCAGAGAATCCTTGAATTATGTTTTATTACATGAGGCATGAAGAAATGATCCATGCATCATCCATGTTTGGATTAAATGAATATTGAAGATATTTGGAATTATCATTCCAAAAAGAATAAGGAGAGGAAGAGAAGAAGGTTGGTGGTTTTAAATTTTAGATATAATAAAGAAGGTGGCCTTGAATTATTCATATACTATATAAATGGTTCTTAACCAAGTATATAATAATTCCTCACATAGAAATAAAGGGGAAAACCATGGAGGGCCAGATGAGGACCTCACCTCTAGAACATACTGGACCAAAGGGCCAACCGTGCTCGAGGGAAGCCCTCAAGGCCAGCCCTTCATGAGGTAGGGTGTTCAGCTAGTGTATAATCCTGCAGGTTCACACAAAGTGGTTAAACCATTCATCCCATGCAGAGTGGGCACTAGGTGCGTGCCTGAGGGGTAAAGTGCATGCTAAGAGTGCGCTCGTAGGCTGAAGAAGGTATTGGGCATTACCATGGAGGGGGGAGGAAAATTCTGAGTTGTGGTTGGGGAGGATTGTATTATAAATGAGCAACATCCTTGTCTCTGTTTTGAAATGTGACATGTTTAAAAAACACAGAGGTAATTTTAAACACCCATCAGATCTCATGTGAGATCTCAGCCGAACGATGTATCCTGCATCTTGGAATCTAATCGCCACCACACATCTATCCGCGCTGCATGGTGTCTAAACCATGGTAGTCTGATCTCTCCACCGAGGGTTTCTTCAACCTCTATGAACCAGGGCTCCAGTCGCTAACCAGTGACGAATCTGAAAGACAATATCATCACTCTGAGCATAATTTTAGCCCATTTCAGGCCCATATAGATCATCTAGACAAACCAAACTACTGCATGCATTACATGTTTAAATCATGCATCAGAATAACAAAATTAGATAGAGCCCAAGGAAAATGAAATTGTTAAGGGTGCACTGCCTGTTCGATGTAAAAATATATGGTTTTCATGCGTTCTTAAATGCATGAACATGACATAATAACTGAGAAATAAGGAGTCTATTTTGAACAAAAATAAAGTGAGATAATCTTCATATCATTTATCCCGCGTTTAAAATATTCAAACCCGAATATCACTGGATTTCAATGCATTCAACCCCATGGATTTGAATGCATCGATATGGAATTATCCTAGCCTATAAATATGAAGCCCTCGATAAAGGATCAGGTGTTTATAAAATTGAGAAATCTATAGTTCTAAAAAGAATAGAGAACCGCAGATAGGTAGTTTTCATGCAGCACTACTACGTGAAGGTGTTTTGTGCATCACATGCATTAAGAGAATAATCATGAACCCCTGTCTCACGAAAGAACTCTCACCTCTGTGAGAAGATACCAAAAGCACGTTATAGGTTCTTTGAACATTTTTGTGTCCCTGTGAGGAGTATCCCTTGTGTAAACAAATCGGTGCACTTCCACCCTTTTTATGCCATTATGAAGGAAGAAACAAAAAACACTTCATTGGTTCTATGAAAAAGACCCCATGAACTGTGGTCATGAAGGAGAACTTATGGCCTCATGTTTTCACAATGAAGAATTCCCATATGTCCATATATATATATATATATATATACATTTTATTGTAGGGTTTAGTATTTGATGAAGAATGTGGTTGCATGAAGACCAAATATTGTGTGTGGTATATTTGATGAAAAAGAACACTGAGCCCTCAGGTACTCACAAAGGAGGAACGAGAATGCAATCATGATGAAAATTCATGAATATGCATGAATTGAGACACCCAAGTGTGCAAGAACAAGCAATACACTAAACACAATAATTCGAGTATGAAAAAGAGAACAAATCAAGAGAGGATTATGTGTGCACATTTTAAGAAGGAGGAATAAGAAGGGATTGTGTGTGTTCAAAGACATGGAGAATTCATGCATGGTTCACATGAAAATCATGTGCATGAGTTGAGACGCCCATGTTTCCAATAAAAAGGTGAAACATGGAAATCACTAATTTGGGATTGAAAAAGACCAGTGAAGAAACACATAAAATTAAATGAATTAAATAAGGCATTGTGTGTGTGCTAAGAACCAAAAGGAGAAGAGGAAGATAAAATAAGAAAGAGAAGATATTGTGTGTCTTCTCAAATTATTTTACACATTGAGGTTTTCACAAAAGGGAGAACCAAAAGAATAGTGAATGCATCCAAGCTTGCACATGCACATGGAAAAAAGTAATAAAAATTGTGTGTGCATATTGAGAAAATAAGAGAAGACAATGCATGTTAAAATGAATGATTCTAATCCCTGAAATCATGCATCAACACATGCACATGTGAAAATAACTAAGATATCCAAATAAAGAAGTTTGGATCCCATAAAATTCATTCATTAAGTGAATGAGTATTGAGACTGAATCCAAACTGAGTTAAAGAAGTTTCTCTATTGGAGTTTTTTTAATAGAGATTCCATTAATGTAGACTGAGATGACATTGTTAATAATCACTCTTGCATTTCAGAAGAGGGTTTTTGCACCACTTGAACACATAGAACTGAGTCCCGGTCTTGATCAGAATAATAAATAATTCCCATAGCATTGTTATGAATGAGCACTGATCAAGAAAGTGCTCATAAATATTGAGCGAGTCCAACAGACCTTACCAAAGTCTATTGAAGATATTTGAAAAGATTCATGAGAAAGTGTGATTAAGAAAGCCCGTGAGGGAATATTAGAAGATCCATACACAGTGAATCAAGAAACATCTCTTGTGAAACCCCAAAAGAAGAAGTCTCAGTGGGACTCTAAAGAAAGATAGTGGGACTTTAGTAAAACTATTGGAAGAAGTATATAGAACCTCTTGTAGGACTCTGGAGCGATACACTGGGACTCTGTATCGACCATTGAAATTACTAACCTAATTATAGTGGAGAATTTGTATTGGGGAGAATAACCAACACAACATGGAGTAGGTATTTAAATTGAACCTTATAAATCATTGTGTACAGTGCCTTTAATGGAATCTCTATTAAAAAAACTCCAATAGAGAAACTTCCTTACATTTGAAAAAGTGCACAAATTCTCTATGGTTGTCAGAGCGTCTCAACTAGAAGATAGATCAGACAAGGTGATGGAGCTTAAAATCTCCTTGAAACAATTAAAAAATATTTATGAAGAATATATGATTAACCAGAAGACGAATTGGAAAAGAAATATTAGATCAGTTGAGGATGAGAAGAACTCCCTCAATATGAAGTGTTTAAAGCTTGAGGTGAAATTGTAGAATCAACAATCACACCAAGATGGAACTTCCCAAATAGCTAAAATAAGAGATAATACTACTCATGTTTTCATTGAGGAATATGATTCAAAAAAGAATATCATACCATCCTCTAATCTAATGGAAACATACTTCAAGAAGAAGGTATCCCATAAATAATTTATTTCTATTTCTACTAATCCAGTTTCATCTACAAGTACTGGTTCAAATCCAAAATATGGGAAGATATGGATTGATAAAAATGTCAATACATCCATCAATACATCTAGAGTGGATACTGGAATTATTATGAAGAGAAACTCGCAAAGGATTCTCTAAATAACAAAATTCAATTCTAGAAATATAAATGCACTAAATCTAGGAAGACCAATACTACAATTAAAAGAATGAGATTTGATTGCTATTGTAGCTATTATTGGATGTTTTGGCATTAGGACAATGATTTATGGAATAATATGTCATCATATGAAAATTATGTAAGGCCTATATTCTGGGAATGTATATTTGAAGAAATGAATAAACCTACAATGCTAAGGAATAATGCATAGATAAATAAGAAGATGTCTATCAAGAATAGATTTAAGTATCTTGAAGACTTTTGTGATAATTGCAACAAAAGTGGTCACAGTTATTATGAGTTCTTTTTTAGTCCTATCATGCCTCATACATATGTTGATAAAAATAATAGACCACAACAAAGGAAAGAGAAAGAAAAATGAGTTGAAAAGGCCTCCATTGGGAATACGAAAAACAATGAAGGAAAGAAATCAATAAAAGAAATTATTCCAAAGATGAATATCAAACCAGATTCTATGAATGAAATTTCATCCATGAAAATATGTTTCTACTGTGGAAAGAAAGGTCATATAATGGATCACTGAAAGAAAATCAATGGAAATGAATAGAAGAAAGCTAAATCTAAATGTAGAATTAATCTAGAAGAAGTTAATATTGACTAAATACATTCATGAAGATAACATGTTTCCTATGGAAGTTAACATGAAGACAATAAAGAAGCCATGAAGAATTTACAAATCGGAAAATGATATGGAGTTATTAGTTATCTATCATAGAAAATATAAAATTTCTACATAACTTCAAAGAGATAAATATGAAGTACTAGCTAATGAAAAGGCAAAATGAAAACAAGTCATTCAAAATGAAGGATAATTTGAATTTCATGAGTAGTTTCTATCACATAGTAACATAAGTGTCTCACAACTTCGTTGTGGATGGTGAAAGAAGACTGTACATCACAAAAAAAAAGTTTAATTGTTTTACCAGACCAAATGGAGAATATTCTACAACATGCACAAGTAAAAGCTAATTCACTACTGAAAAAATTGAAGACACACAATCCACACAAATTGATGGTGAATTGATGTAAAGAATCCTTGCTGAAAATGAAAAATAAAAATTCCAAATGGAGAGGAGGCATCAGCAGGGAGAGTACGAGTCACCTTAGAGATTCAAGGAAAGTATATATTGGATTAAGAGAAACTTCTCATCCCCAGTACTTCTATAATGAATCTCACATGTTTTCCATATTATTCCCTTATTTTTTTGTTGTATATGTGTGATTATATTGTCGGGGATTTAATATGAAGTTCATTCTAAAAATTAGAATTAAATAAAAAGAGTGGAAAACTCTCAGTTAGACTCATTATTCATTATTTGATAATTACATGATGTTTTCTACAATGGAAGATTATTAATATGAATATAGATCATCTGATGATTATTTTCCACCAATGAAGATCATAAGGAGTTCACCCCTTGAGGGGGATAAAAGATGAAGGATATGATATCAAGGATTATGTTATGACAAACCATTGAAATTCATATCATCTCAGGAATATTAAAGTGAGGTATTCCAATCAGACATCCATATCTTGTTCTTAATTTTATTTATAATGTTAATTAAGGGGGAGTGCTTTATTGATGACATGGTGGGATGAAAGGGGAAGCTTTATCCTGAAATTGAGCTTTTTGATTATGTTTTGTGATGTATGTGCAAGATTTAGCATTTTATTGATAAATATAATTATCTCCAATACCTTGGTAATCAATTAATAAATTTTGAGCATTATTTCACTTATATGGTTGTTTATTGACAACCTTGAAATTCATTGTCATATCTCTCTTGTTTTCTACATAGGGTTAGACCATGTAGACTCAGAGTTGATTAACTAAAGTGTCTTTGATAAGTGAACCATGTGAAATATTCCCTCTATCAATAATATTCTAAAATATATTATTCAAATGGATAAGGAAATTTTTTTTGGAGGCCCCACTAATACCGTTGCATTTTGTTGCCAATAAAGGGGATAAAATATTAGAACACATATTGACCCATTCAAATTGTGATTAAGTGATATTAAAAAAATACAAAGAGGGTATTTTTGAGAACATTGTTCCATTTTCTGTCAATATGTTTTCAATAAGAAGTTAATATGTGAATGAAAGGTATTGATGAAGAGGTTTTTGAAGCCTTGGAGAATTGTAGTCGATTAAAAACATTGAATGCCACACTTAATCAATTCTCCAAGAGGATACACTACTGGAAAACTAACCTTTACCAACGGTTTGGAACCGTTGGTATAGGCCTCCAAACCCTTGGTATAGCCTATACCAACAGTTTGGACAACCGTAGCCAAGTAAGCCGTTGGGATAGGTCTATACCAACGGTTTTCCAAAAACCGTTGGTATAGACCTATACCAACGGTTTTGGAAACCGTTGGTATAGGTAATATGAAATCTATATCAACGGTAATGGAACTGTTGGTATATAAATTCCAAAAATAAAACACCTGGTGGGATTTGATCCCAGGACCTCTAGTTTATAACTCAAAGACTTAACCACTAACCTAACATGACTTTTGTTTACATAATTCCATAAAAATATATATGTATTGTTCTAATTATTTTAAATTTTGATATATATAATGTTCTCCGTAGGATGATTCCAAAAAAAACACTAGACTTTTCCCAACGGTTCTGAAAACCGTTGGGAAAGGCCTAGACTTTTCCCAACGGTTCTCAAAACCGTTGGGAAAGACTTTTCCCAATGGTTCTCAGAACCGTTGGGAAAAGACTAGTGTTTTTTTGCAAAGTTTGGTCGAAGGTTGATTTATGGAGGCCCTTTTCCAACGGTTTTGGAAAACCGTTGGGATAGGCTACCCTTTGCCAACGGTTTGCCAAAACCGTTGGAAAAGGGCCTCCACAATTCAACCTTTCCCAACGGTTTGACAAACCGTTGGTATATAAGCGTTGGGAAAAATCATTTTTCCAGTAGTGATATAAATCTGATGATTGATGAACTGGTTCTAATATCCAAGACTTGTATCTAGGTTATACATTTTTACAACACATGAAGAAGTCCATGAAATACACAATTGAATGAGGAAATAAGTAAATATCCATCTGTAGTCACTATGTGGATGAAGTGTAGAATATTCACCCATTTAATCTAAATAAATGATGTTTAAGAAATAGGATGATTGTTTTAGATAGTCCTCAAATTCAATGACTTGTGTTAATGGAGAATACATTCCTCACAACAAGGAGAATCCATGCATTATGTTTTAATGCATGATGCATGAAGGAATGATCCATGGATCATCCATTGGTGGATTAAATAAATATTGAAGATCATTGGAATTCACATTCCAAACCTATTAAAGAGAGGAAGAGAAGAACGATGGTGGTTTGAAATTCTAGAGATAATAAAGAAGTATTCCATGCATTATTTTGGTACTATACAATTGGTTCATAACCATGTATATAATAAGGCTTGCAAAAAAATAAAGGGGCCAACTAGGGAGGGCCAGATGAGGACCTCATCTCAAGCACATGTGGGACCCAAGGGTCAACCAAACATGAGGGAAGCCCTCAAGGCCAGCCCTGCATGAGGTTGGGCATGCATGACATGTATAAGCCTGCATGTGCGTTAATGGTGGTGAACATGTGCGGTGCATGAATAGTGGGTGCTAGGTGTGTTCCCAAGGAGCAATGTAGACTCTAAGAGCGTGCCGACAGGGTGGACATGGTACACATAGGTTTTGTGAAGAGAGGAAGAATATTATGAGTCACGGGTGAGGTGAAATGTATTCTAAATGAGACAAATATGTGACTTTATTTCAATGTGGGATGAGTTTAAAAAACATTGAGGAAATCATGCCTTATCATTCAACCTTGCATGAGATCTCAGTCGTAGGACACATCCCACCTCACAGGATCTAATTGCCACCCCACATCTATCGGAGCTGCATGGTGTTTAATCTGTGGTTGTTTGATCTCTCTAATGAGGTTGTCTTTAAACTCTGGACACCCGAGAACAACCCGCCAACTCTAGATGAAGCTGAATGATGATCACATCACTCTAAGAGTCATTTGATCCCATTTCAAGACCACAAAGATCCTTTATACAAAACAAACACATGCATTCATTAGAATTTTAATTCATGTATCGAAATAAAGAAATTCAAAGGAGACAGAAATAAATAATGTTTCATAGGGTGAAAATCACATTCAATGTTCAAATAGATGGTTCACATGAGTTTTTAAATTTATGAAATTGTTTTAATCAGTGGGAAAGAAGGAGTCCATGTCAAACAAAAATAAAGTGAGATACTGAACATATCTTTTATCCCACGTTTGAAATATTCAAACCAGATGATCACATGCATTCAAAGAATTCAACCTTGTGGATTTTAATGTGTATATGTGCTGTTATCCTTGACTATAAATACTTATCCTTTGACTGAGGATTAGGTATTGATAAAATTAAGAAATATCTTGTTCCCTAAAGAACATAGCACCATGGAGTGAAACTTTCCACGTAGCCCTACAACATGAAGGAGTTCCTTATGTCCCTAACGCGAAGAGAAGAACCGCAACCCCCTAGTTCATGAATGAACTCTCGCATCTAGATGAAGTTATCACAAGCACGTGATAAGTTCTTTGAACCCTCTTTGTGTATTTTTAGGGGTATCCTACAAGAAAAACAGCTGGTGAACTTGCACCTTTGTTGTGCCCTTGAAAAGGAAGAAACCAAGAACAATTCCTTGGTTCTATGAAAAAGACCCACGCGAACCATGGGAATGAAGGAGAACACGTGTCTACATATTTTCACAAACAAGAACACCATTCTGTACATAAATAAATATATATATATATATATATATATATATATATTATTTTTCAGGTGTTAGTATTTGATGAAGAAGGTTGTTGCATGAAGGACAAAGATTGTGTCTGTTCTATTTGAATAAAATGAAACCTGAGCCCTCGTGTTCTCGCAAAAGGGGAAGAATAATAAATTCGTGGCTCATATGCATAAATATGAATTAATTTAGACTCCCAGGTCTGATTGATCACGAAATACATTGAACATAGAAATTTGGGTTTGAAAAAGAGCTCATATCAAGAGACTATGTGTGTGAACATTTGTAGGAGGAGGAAGAAGAAGGGATTGTGTGTCTGCAATAGAGTGGAGAATTCATTAATGATGCACATTAAAATCAAGTTCATGAGTTTATACACCAATTTGTCTAAGAATAAGGTGAACCATGGGTAGCACTCATTTGGTCTTGAAGAAGACCGATGTATAAACATGTAAAATTGAATGAATTAAATAAGAAATTGTGTTTGTGCTAAGAACCAAAAGAAGAAGAGGAAGAGAAAAGGTGGAAGAGAAGATATTGTGTTTTTACTCAATGTATATTACCTATTAAGTTTTTTACATAAGGAAGAACAAAAATAAGACTGCATGCATCCATTCATGCACATGCACATGGAAAGAAAGAATCAAAATTGTGTGTGCATATTGAGAGAAGAAGATAAGACAGTTCTTCTTCAAAAGAAAGACACCCATGCATGAAATAATGAATGAAAACATGCACATGTTAAAATATCTAAGATATCCCAAACAACAAGTTTGGATCCCATGAAATCCATGAAACAAATGAATGTGTACTGAGACTATTTCCAAATTGAGTTAAAGAACTTATTCTATCTATTTTTTCAATAATTCATTGTCCAAGAAGGAAGACTAAGCTGATGTTGTGAAGAATCACTCTTGCATTCCTAAAGAGCTTGTGTGCACAAATTTTTCACATATATGTGAGGAAAAGTGTTCATCAGAAAAAGAAATAATTGTATGAGAATTGTTGATACTGAGCACTGATCAAGAAAGAGATCATAAATATTGAGCAGGGCAAACAGACCATACCAAAGGCTATTGAAGCAACTTGAAGAGATTCACGATAAAGTGTAATTAAATAATCTCATGAGGGAATATTAAAATATCTATACATAGTGAATCCATAAGAATCTCTTGTGAAATCCAGGAGGAATAAGACTTTAGGGGGACTCTGAATCATTCTAGTGGGACTTTGGAAACGTTGTGAGAAGCAGTATAGAGAACCTCATGTGGGACTCAGGAGTGATATAATGGGACTCTATATAGACCATTGTAGTTACTAAACGAATTAAAGAGAGGAATTTGTGTTTGGGAAAATAACCAACACAACATGGCGTAATTCATGGAACCAAACCCTGTAAATCCTTGTGATCAATGCCTTTACATTTACAGCATCATTCGAGGTATGGTTGAGAGACACAAGAAAAGTGGATCAAGTCATTAACCATCCATAGAGGTTTAATTGAAAGTAATCAATTAGTAAAAATATTTGAAGGGATTACTAATTCACCACCTCCCCCTCTCAGTTAGTCAAACTAAACTAGTAACTTATGAGTTTATAAAATATATTTTATAACCAATAGAAAAATTAATATCGAAATAAAGTACTTTAATTTTATGTGATGTAATATCTAAATAAAATATTTTAATTTTGTTTTTCTTCAATATTATTATTAAAACAATGATACAAAAAAATTATATAATATTTCGGAATAAAAAATTATTGATCTTGTTAAATGAAAATGATATACAAAATATATTTTAGTAATATTTATGTTAAGTTGATTTTAAACATAAAAAATGTGTTAGAAAAAGACATTCATGTGATTTTATTTTTTTATGAGACTTAATATATGTAGGTGAAAAAATGATAATGATTATTATCGATATATATTGAAACTGATTTTTATTTTAAATTTTTGTGAGATAATATACTGAAAAGACAAAGTATACAAACTCATTTTTATACAAGAATTTCCCTATAATTTGACGAAAAAAACAAAATTTATAAATTTTTTAATTTGAATATTAAAATATAAATTAATTATTTAATTGTCTTGGAAATCATATCTTCATTGAATTTTATTTTATTTTTATAAATATATTGATTTTTAGATGAATAGTGACAAATAATGTTTTTAAAGATCACATGGAATTTATTTTATTATTAGAATATAATTATGAATATGAAATTAATTACAATATTTTGAAGTCCAAATATATAATTATAATTTGAAATTATAATAAATAAAGTATTTTTTAAACAAATTATTTATATCTAATAAATAATATATATTTTTAAAAAAATTATATATTTTGAATTTTGAATTTTATAATAATCATTTAACAGTTTTATAAACTCAATAAAAAATTGGTTTAAAATTTTTAATAAATTTGACGAAATCAGGTCAAATGGATTTTTTTTTGGGAAAAAAGGTTGAGTTACAATAGTTAAAAACTAGTAAGCATCGTAAAATCCAAATATTTAAATGTTTAAAAAAATATAATTTTAATGAATTGAAAAAAGGATTAAGGAATCTTTTATAGTTTGTGTTAAATACCATTCCCAACATTATCTCTTCCCCTATACATTATATAATTTTTTTGATCGACATTCCATAATAAGATATTCATATTATTAAATGTTTTTAAGAATTTAGGAAACCATCATCCATTTTCACTTATTAAAGGGAAACTACTCTCCTGGATCTTCTAACCATACAACCCCCACAACTCCACCAAAACTCAACCAAAACCTCAAATAGATATTTCTAGAGAGATTCTTGTGGTTTATTTATTCTCAAAAGGTCATTCCTCAATGGATTAACCCCCTTTATTAAATTTATAACCCAATACATGATTTATAAATTTCTAATAACACGTTTCATTTTTATATTTCATTATGTGAACACATTCATCAAAAAATTGAATTAAACCATCATAAATTGATAAAATTGGAATTATAATATTATTATAATGTTTTATAATGATTGCAAAAAAATTTATCACCTTGATGTTAATCTTCAATAAAAACAAAGCTGTCATTCATCATTATGTGGACTATGTCTTCCAAGACATAATGTGTTGTGTTTTTTGTCAACAATATATTAGAATTTTACATATAAATAATTTAATATATAAAAAATTCATTATTAAATATTTTATAATCTATAATAATAAACCATATCACCCTTTTCCCCTATCACTGGAAGAAGAAATTAACTTTCATTATTACGTGTGGGCTACTGCATCTATGGAATGTTAAATTTAAATTTTTTCATAAAAACATTTCTTGGATGATAATAAGAATGGTTTTAGTTCGAATATATTTTTTTATTAAAATATTCAGGTCTTCCAATTGTTCAATAAATTAAAAAAAATAAAAACTATTTTAAATTTATCAGTAAAAAAGTTTAATCTATGTGACATAAATGATTTTCTCATAAAAAATAATATAAGATAATTTAAATTATACTTTAAAGTAATTATAAGAATAGTATATTACACTATTGAACAATAAATTATGTCATTATGATTTAACTGTAATGATATTATAAATAATCCACTTCAAAAACATCGACTAATTATTGAATATTCTTGTTTATGTTGGATTAAATACCAATATGAACAACGTTATAAATTAATATCACAGATGGTTTCTGTTAATTAATTTTTTGTAATATATAATATATATAATAATAGAATGTTTTGATTTTGGTTTATGATTGTAATATAAAATTTAACACATTATGTTAGAAAGCATAGTTAATTTATTAGTAATCATCGAAACATACCCATTCGCAAAGATATCATTGAGGATCATAACAAGAACAATAATTAAATGAAATTAATAATAATAACAGTTATAAATAAAAATTATTTTACCTTTAATGACATAGTAATGATAAAACTTATAAACATTATAAATAAAAAATCAATAATAAAAAAACATGGTCAATAGGACCAATATCCCTAACACACAAATTCAAAAATTAGATAATAACTAACTAAAATATTTGTTGGGAATAAGTAAAAATGATGTTTATAATAGGTTAAAGAAATAAAAAAAATATAAATTGGTTATTTAAGTATTTTATTTTTTTATTTATTTTTTCAGATTGAATTTCGACTAAAAAGGGATTGAAGAATGTGGTATTATCATAAAATATAATTCCATGATACATAATTTGTGATGTCCACCATGAAATCTACAATATGGTATGATTTGTACCAATTTAATGTATATTACATTTTTCATTTGGTATTAAGAGAGTAATACAATGTTTATATAAATTTCATTCAATATTAATTATACAACAAAATGAAAGGGTTTTGATAAAATTTGAAATGAATCCATTAGGGTTTCGATTGTGAATCTTATTTATAACTCAAGAGTTTTATAATATAATAATCTATCTAAAAAATTCATATTATTTCAAAAAAACGCTCATAATTATCATTTTTTGATATTGGTGTTTTAAATTTCCACTAAAAAATTTATTTCCCCTAGAATCACATTTTACTAAAAGTGTATAGTTTATGGGAAACTGACCTTGTTTCCTCTTATCAGTAAAGAACTTCAATTTTTAATATCCATTTTTGTGGATAATTTTTCAAATTACCTTTTTCTATTTTTAAATATATTAACATGGATATTATCTATTAATTTTTTATGTTTTATAACATTGAATGAAATTTTTTCAAATCATTTATGGATCATTTCCATCAAAATGTGAAAATATTCCCTTTTTAATTATTACATGGAAACATGAAATTCCAATATCTTTATAGTTTCATATCAATTATTGTATATATATTTTCATGGTTTCCAAAGTAATTATTTTTCTCTCTATTTAAAAAATTTTATATATTAAAATTCATTCCAATGATAATGGAAATTTTATTCATTAATAGTCAGTATACCAAAAACATCTAATTTTTTCATATATGCTATTATCATTAGAAACATATTATTCTTCATGAAATAAATTCATAAAATTATTACATCTAATTTTTTATCCAGATGCCTTTTGACCTTTTAAATATAATCATTTAAATAATACATCACTTCTTGGCTCTCCCCTTTTCATTATTATTTTATATACCAAATGTTTCATCAAAGTCCTTCCCTCTATGAATACTTTGTATTTTATTTTGTTGAATAAAGTGTATTCACCAAGGAACCATAAAAACTTTATTTGGGACATTATTGTCTTAACTATATAGTGTTTTTCATTTTATTTAAACTACAATTGATTTATTGGATTTATTGAATAGTATTTACCAATATAGTTTTATAAATTCATTGGATACCAATTTATTTTCCATGATTTTATCATGTAATGTTTTATGAGGGAATTATTCTTGATTTTATTGTGTGAATCCAATTAAATAGGATATCAGTCCCATATTATGTATTTTTGTACTATATAATCTATTTAATGAATTTAATTTTCTATCCATGGGTTTTATAATTTATAATGAGTAAAATATTTATGTTTGAATGGTTTATGATGACCACTTCTTCTGGATTTGGTAAGTTAATTATTTCCATTTTGAACTTGAATGGATAGATGAGTGATTGGTGGGGTCTATTGTTTTCCTCAAATGCATTAGATTAATGTTTAAATATTATGAATAAAGTATTCATGAGTATAATATATTATATTATAAGTGTGTTAACTGACAGTGTGTCACATGAAAGTAATATTTCTATTTACTAACTCTTTTCCCATATTTTTAATATATTACCTTTTTATTATTATTAAAATTCTATTTTTAATGTAGTTATAGCTCATTTTTATTGATTAATTCATGTTTTATTTAATCAGGTGTATAATATTATTGTGTATCTAGATTTTAGACATATTTATATCTTATACTCACTAATGGTATTTGATTGTAATAAATTATTTTTACCCTTAATGATAATCTAATATCAACATTTTTTATATTTTCATTTCCATAATTTATGAAGATATTCAAAGAATAATATGAATAGAAGATATTTTTTTGTAGATATTTATTAGGAGGTATTGGATAGTTGTTATGGATTGAATATTTTTGTACATAAGAGGGATTATTTACAAATTTATTCAATGAACATTGTTCATGATAGCTAATGTTTTGTATTATTCACTAAATCTCAAAACATAAAAGGTATTATCAATCTTCAATATCGAATTATTTTGTATTTATTATGTGGATGAGATTCACATTCCTATAAGATTATATAGTTCTTATCAATAAAGGATTTAAGTGATATTGGAGATTATGATATTTTTAGCTAATTACAATTCGATAGTTAGTAATTCAATTAGTGGTCGATGATTAAGGTTTCTTATTAATTCTGTTTTATAGATAACCCATTGGATCATTTTTGGTAATATTCTAAGTATTTATATAAGAGAACATTATTAAATCCATAAAGATATAACTAAGGTATAATTGTGAGTATAGGATAGCATCTCGATATTATGGTAAAGTTGTAATTGAATGGTTTTCATGGAAATAATATCTCTATTTTAATGGTTTGGTTAATTAAGAGATAATAAAAATGAAAAACATGTCATTATAGGATATATAGTGAGAAATAATGTGATTATTACAAACTAATTATCATGAACTAGGATTTAAAATATAAACATGGTAGATATTCAAATCACACAAGATAATAGGATGATATTGTCTCAGGGGTTTGCTGGTGACAAACATAATTAATGATATAATGATCTAGTTACTTATAGGTATACTATTTGTGTGAATAAACCATGGTAATTTATTAAATGAACAAAGATATGATTAATGTGTAAAGAAGGAGGGAATAGAGATATATATTTATGATGAAATTTGATGAGTTCAATGGACATATTGAAATGAATAAATAGTTCATCTTAATGTACCACTATCATTTTCCAGTCTTAAA
The DNA here is from genome assembly GCA_963277665.1 of Viscum album. Classification (NCBI taxonomy): domain Eukaryota; kingdom Viridiplantae; phylum Streptophyta; class Magnoliopsida; order Santalales; family Viscaceae; genus Viscum; species Viscum album. The sequence continues at coordinate 1,704,486,038 of OY728165.1, read as the reverse complement.
GGTAGTGAAAATTGACATTCTATGTGTACATTACATAATAAATTAACTAAAAAGGATTATAGGTACAAATACATCAAAATAAATGTAATTCAAATCAAATAACTACCATGTAATTGATTTATAAATATAATGTTGAGTGAGAAACACGGATCATCCACTCAAGAAATTCCATTGTGTTATTTTTATCACATTCAATCAACCTATTTGTTTTAGAAACATTTCATATGGACACAATATCTTCCCAAATATGGATATATTTCAAATTAATAATAAAAAATTCTTGGATTCTATAAATATAATTTTTTTTAATACATGATTATCAAAATTGGTTTTCTAAAAATTCACATTTTCTTTCATTTAAGAAAGTTTGATGTGACATTAGTCATAGAATAGACATATTGACAATGATTACTAAAAATCTTTGAATGTGAAATGTAAAACTCCACACATGACCACTAACTAACATATTTATACCAATAAAATCCCATTGAAAAAAATATTATGGTATTTTTCGCAAATTGTTAAAGCAAAAAATAATTATATTCAAATTTTGAGACAAAACATGAGTTCACCTACCAATACAAGGATAGTTTTGTTTATAATTTAGTATAAATTAAAACTAGATTCGTGTATTCACCTTCATTTATGTGAGTAAAAACTAAATTATTATGATACAAACTATTATTTATAAATATATTTTTGTTGAGATCTTTTTATAGTAAAAAATTAATTTTTATAAAAAGTAGTCATTAATAGGCATTGAATTTTTCTATGAGACTAAATATATTTTGTAGAAAACCTGATAATTTTAATTATGGATATATATTTAATCTAAATGAATTTATTAATTAATGTGTGATATTTCTTAGATAAAATAATGTATAAAGAACTGTTTACTATTAAAGTGTTTTTATTTATTTATTTGAATTGTAATTTAAAATAAAATGTCATAAATTGAATGATATAAACTTTAAATAATTATATTCAATTGTTTATTTATCAAGTCAATAATATTTTACATTGAAATTTTCATATTTTTAAGAAATAATGATTTTTATGAGAATATTGAAAAATAACTTGTTTTTAAAAATTAAATGAATTTTATTACATTATTATTATACACGTATGAGTTGTATATTAATTAAACCATTTATTTAGACCCAATTTTTATTTAATTACAAACATTATAAATTTTGAAATTTTATTGTTAATTTTATAACCAATAGTATACATTTCAGAAAATATAATTAATTTTTCAAAAAAAAATTAGTACCTTATACATTTAGTATAATAATTTTTTTACGTTTAGATATTGAATCAAATAAAATTTATTTAAAATTTGGAATCATTACATCCAAATTATTTAAGTTTTTTCATTTAATTTTTTGTGCATAAATAACATTTTACATTATATTAAAACTAAATACCAATCTTAATGATGACATGGTAAATGCTAAAAATTATATATTTAATATTTTAAAAAATATTTATAAAATATATTTGAAATTATTTGGAGTTATAAATAAACCATATATATGACCACATTGATTTTCTTTTTCTATTTTTAGTTATTTTCATATAAATTGACTTCCCATTATGAGATTGTTTTGGGTATTTACAAAAAAAGTCATCACTTTTTTACTTATAAGTATGACACTACTATATTAACATTACCTTAGAAAACAATCAATTCAGGTTTTCAAAAAATATATAAAAACACCCCCACAAATATTATTGTCCACCATAATGTGGGTTTTTCTTTACATAAGTCCATCTCTCAAATTATTAACACCCTTTTAATAAATTTTAAAACTTGAATTGTGGTATAAATTCCTAACCACTACTTTCTCATTTCTATTTTTTTATTATCATGTCTACTTCTAAGAATTTCATTAAATCCTATTAGAATTATATAATAAGTATATTTTGTATAATGGTTTTTATTACAATGATTTTCTAATAATTTACCACCATTTACATTTTTTATAAAAAGATGGAGTTTTCATTCATGCATAATAAAGACTAATTATTCCCCAGCACAATGTGTTTGATTTTAATTATTTTATATGTACTAATAGTCTTTATAAATAATCTAAAATGTAAATTAATTATATATGGCTTATTTTGGATTCTAAATATACAAAAAATATTACCCCATTTCCACATTATAAGAAGAATGAAATCCATATCCATGCATATATGTGGCCAATAACCACCAAAAACAATAGATATTTTATATTATTTTAATCACCAACTAACACAAATTTTAATTAAATATTATATAATGAATATATATAATTTTTATACAATTATTACTGTTCATGAAATATATATTGGATAACAGAAAAAATATGATCAATAAACATCATTGGTAAATTAGACCACCCATGAAAGCGTTCTAGGTGTAAAATAATGATTTATTAATACAATTAAATTACTTCATATATGTTATATTATTAATCAAAAGGTTTTAAATTATAATTTATAAACCAAGTAAAAATAATATAATATCATTATGATTTTTTTATTATAATTTTACATCAATATCACATCGTAATCATAAAAAATTCATTTATTTTTTTGTTTGGGTTTTTGTAATCACCAACATTATCATTGAAATTAATTAAAACATAGATGATGAATTAATTTTTTTCCGGTAATATATCATATAAAAATTGACATAATGTGTTTTTTTGGATATATAATATTATTAAATAAATTGAACTTATTATTTAAGAAAAAACACTTTATTTTCTAAGTTCAATCAAATTATATTTGTCACTAAAATTCCCAATAATGATTGTAACCATTACTCTCCTAGAATGATATAATAACTTCGAAAATAATTAAAAATAAATAAATTATATCACCTTTCATTATCTGGTAATGATGAAATTTTGGAGAATAATTAATAACCACACGACCAATATGAAACTAGGTCCAAACTATATTGCTTACTCACACCTGATATCGAATATATATTATATAATACTCATATTCATATAGAGAATAATTTAAAATAAAAATTTTAAATTATTATTAATTAATAAAGGTTTTTAAAAGGATGGATTATGTAGGTACTTACTGTATGATGGAGTTCATTTTGAGGAAAAAGTAATTGAATAATGGAGTTATTTGTCTCTATATTCAATTTCATGAAAGTATTTCTTAATGTGAGTTATGATACAATTAATATGATGTGATTAATTCCAGATAACTTTATAATATAAAAATATTAAGAATTGAATATATAAATATATATATCATTTTTCATTCTATCAATTAAAATGATACTAATTTTTAGAGGGGTTTGATCAAAATGGAACTCCAATCATAAGGAATTCAAATTTCTAATATTAATTGTGAATAAATACAGTATTTGAATGATAATATATATATATATAATTTGTGATAATTCTAAAAAATAAAATTATTTGTTTGATATTATTATTTTTAAATTTCACATGAATATTTTTTCCAATTTTACAAATATATTACCAAAATTACTTCTTGTATGTTGAATCGACCACTTTTCTTCTTCACGGTGTGGATCATACTTTTTTTCATATTTATATTGATTGAATTCTTTTTAATGTTTCATTATCTATTCCTAAAAAAATTTATTAACATAATTTTATACCATTTAGTCATCATTTAAAGGTTTTAATGAAATTTTTAATTTTTATTATTGGTACATTTCATTAAAATGAGAAAATATTCCCTTTATAAAATTTCTACACAAACATGTACTTATTATGAATTTTAGATTTATATGACTCATTATCAATAAATTTTCATGGATTCAAATGTAATATTTCTTCCTTGGTTGTATTAAATATTTAATTTAAAACAATATCAAAATTTCATTAATTATTCAATTTTCAAATATTTTTTTATAAAACATCAATAAATTGGTCATCATATCATTCACTTTACATTATTATATCATATACCGTACTAGAAATATCATTCAAATCACACAATCAACCTTAATTATCTAGATAAGTTGGGAAATCTTATTTACTATCATAAAAATGATAAAACCAAACATTTTTCATTCTGTGTCATAAAAGTTTTATTATCCTAATTTTCATTCCAATGAATTCTCTCTATTAATATCATATATTTAATTCCATTTAGTATGAATTATTCACCTTGGACTCATATAAATATTTTTTTGATAAATTTTTATCTTAACAATATACATTTTATTTAAATAATGTAAATACCATAAACATTATAATCATTATTTAATGGTATTTACATATAATTTGACATGATAAAATTGGATACCCATTATTTTTCATGGTGTTATCATTTAATCATTTTTGAATTAAGTATTAATTATTACCCAATTAAAATCCATTTTAAATTGATATTAATTCCATTTTCAGTCAATGGGTACTTTTTGATGGGTTAAATGAAAATAATTTTCCTTCCATGTGTTTTTTATGTTATAAATAGTAAATTATTTACATTTGAAAGTTCTATTAAACCTATATTTTTTCAATTTCATCTTTATAATGAGATAAGTGAATGTTTTTCAAGAAGATCAAATATGTATAGAACAATGAAATCTGAGGTCATGAATCTCCATCAAATTCAAAAATTAAATGTTTAAATGTTATAAGATAAGTATTCATGATTACATTATATCTTCCCATCATTATGGGACCTAATACTGGTGATCATGAAATAAATTATTTCATATGCAACAAATTATGATATTTTTTAATAATAACCTATTGTTTAATAATTATTATCATTCATATGTTATTCTGTTATGGATAATTTTTATCAACAAAATCATGTATTAAAATAAGATAACATGTATGACATAATGTATTATATAAATTTAGTTAGATATAATATTATTATTTATCATGATTATAATCATATGATTATATCATCCTCACTATTTATATTCTCTTAATGTCATTAAAATTTCCCTTTACTAAGAATATATTATAATGATTTAATTAGGATTCCATTTAAAAAAGTTAACTATTTTGGAAAATAATTAAATGTATAGAAGAATTGATTATGATTATAATATAATGGATATGTTGAAAACTCATTATGGGTTTTGTATTTTCATACATAATGGGAACATTATCCATTTATTACTAAGAACATGGGGTTTTTTATTAATGGTATTTACATTCTCTCTAAAACTATAAACCAAAAAAGTATTATTAATGTATTTTAATAAAATTTATATTTTAAAATATGTGTATGAGATGGTTATGTCTATAAGATTTTATAATATCTACTAGGTACTCTATGATATTTTAATAATCATATATTTCATTCTTTCCCTAGTTAATGATGTTCGATTTTCATTTTCACATATCACCTTCATTGAGAAATGTTATTGTATCCCCTAGACCTACTCCAATAAACGTTGTGTGAAATAATTTTCTCCATGAGATCATAAAGTCATCACAGTATGCTAGGGGATACCTACTAGTAACAATGTTCTATAATTTTATTATGGGGAGACTACAATAAATTCTATAATACAGTATTTTATTTTTAAATAAAAAATCTAGATATAACCACCTAGATAAAGTAGAAAACCAAAGAAGTAGTAATTTGAAAGGAAGTAAATATATCTTCAAAAAATATATGTTTTCTATTAATGAAAATAAATACAATAAAAATATAAAAAACCCCAAAATATATTCAATGATATGTACAAAATACAAGAATAATTAATGTAAAAATATCCAGAAATCTAAATTTATATCTTATATTCCCAAAGCATGCATTATGTATAAAGATGTAACTGTTCTCTAGTCTTCTATTTATGAAACACAGTCTGGTAAAAATGGATTCATAAATAGGGTGTGAGTACATCACATTAGTCTTCATCCTGAGGATTCTTTTTATTTGTCACTGATATGTAACTAAATTAATATATGATGATTTCGTATAAAAATAATTCTAAAAATAGATATATAGTTTTCATTTTAAAAGAATTCTATAATTACACATATTTCCAACAATACCTTCCTCGTCAAGTTTCATATGAGATAGGAAAAAATTTATCAAATTGGGTAAATATACTAATATTGGGTTTTATGTTTTAACCATAAAGAGACACATCATGGAACAATATTATCACCTGGGTAAATATACCAATTCATGAATCCGAGTGGAATCTTGGTTAATATATCCTTTATATAACAATTTTTGATCCAACAGAAATATAATCCTTCATGTAATAATAGTTTTACCTAGGGAAATATAACCTTCCAAAAATAATATTCATGCTCAGGGAAATATTACCAACTAGGAATAATTGTTGAACCAACTTAAATATTCCATTTGGGAAATCATGAATACAATCTTTCAACAATTGTTAATTACTACTACATAAAACCTTATTTTTATTTTATTAATTTAAATTTAAAATTCAATCTATCTAATACCAATTCTATAACATATTTATTTGAATTTATTGTAAATAAATATTCAAATAAAATTAATAATTCAATGGAATGTTGTTAAAACATATTTTATGAATTAAAAATTATAATTTACTTATAGGTCAATGCATAATAATGTGCACAAAAATATGAAACATGAACATTTTATAATTATAAGACTGTTTAAAAAATAAACCAAAAACATTGAATTCATTTGACATAAATGATCATATCATGAACTCATGTATCCAGGCTCTCTATTAAATGGCATTGATAAGTACAAGAATTTAATAGATATGAATGTAGGGACCAAAACATATATTTAATCATGTCTTTACTCATCTAGGATTAATCTCATGAGAAATTGAGAAAAAAAGTGAAAATAAAAAATGGGATTGTTACCTATGATCGTGAGGCTCAAATATTCCCTTATTTGGTGAGATCATCTTTAGAAATATGAGGAATCACTAATAATTCACAAAGGATAGATAAAATTTAGGAACCTAAGGTTTGTAAGGAATATGAGAGTTTTAGATTAATTTCGGGTAAAATTTAATTTTTAATGTTCACTATAAATCATCAAATGTTTTCTCTCATGGGTTGGTACACCACTTTTGATACATGAGAAAACAAAAATCTGAGTTATACCACATTTCACTTCCAGTCCATACAGTATAAAAAACCATGCACCAACCATGTAAAAATAATTTGTGGCACATCATAATTTTTCCATTATAATATGGATAAAACTGAATAGTTTGATAAAGTGGGTTCCTTCATCCATACCTCTATATGGTTATCCACATGATTATTTCTAACCATTCACCCCTCTTGTAACACCAAATTTTATACTAGTGGGTCATATGACTCTTCAAAATTCTCTATGAGTCTCCATAAATTCAAAAACCACTTACATCACATTTTATAAAATATATTAAAATTTAATGCTGAAAATTAATTATGAACACACATAAATATCAAGGGTCTTATAGAAACCCCACAATCTAGTATATCATCCCCAAGTTTCAATCCATAACCTCATTATGACTAATTAATAAAGACAATTTTCTTCTACGTTTACATGTCTTATTCTCATTCTCAATCCTCCTCCTAGTTGTGGTCGTAATTCCACAATACTCACATCATAAGAAATACATATTCATGAATATTATTCTCACATTAATCCAATAGTTATATATAAGACAGAACGATATTGGAATATCATGCTCATGATCAATATCATCGATGAAGATCATGTGAGATTGATCTAGAATGTATCACCTCATTTGTGAATGGTGAAAAAATTAATTCATCGAAGTTAAAAGCTACAAACGAATGAAATTTTATTCCACTGGATCGATCCTTCCTACTTTTTTAAACAACCCCCATAAAACATGGTATCAATATTCACTAATTTAGAACAAGATGATTTTGTATCCTCAATGAAACACACAAGAACATTTGGTCATATACTTTAAAAGAAGGAGTTCTATGTAATTGGCATTCAAATATCAATATATTCAGGGAGTTAATATTAAATTCATTGATATTATATGAAAATTATATTATGTCTCTAAGATTATACTTGAAAAGGAGAATGTAAACTTAGAAGTTTCAAACTAATATACAGAAAATTGATGCGGTCTACAATAAAAACCCATATAATGTTTCATATGTTTTGAATAAAATAAAAAATAATATAGGTAAACACCTCAATATTATATTGGGTCTCCTAATAACACAAAAATTCTGGGACAACCACACTTAGTAGGTCCTCAAGAATCATTATAGTCTCCTCTGATGCTCTATCCTCATGTTGGTGGGGGTAGTAATAAAATACAGTTACATGAATAACACATTCCATAGTCACATGCATAAATATGGTGCACAATGATAATTTTTATTTGGATCAATATCCTTTGGGACCCCATTCATGTATAAAATATATTATATTTTGAACTTACCTAGCTCATCTAGTGAAAAGAAATCCATGTTTGGAAAAAGTGGTATAACATAAAAAATTGATATTCTATCACCCAAATGGGATTACTCTATAATGGAATCCTCAATACCACATTGAAAAAATCAATAGAAACATGACCCCTTTTTCACATGCTAATAGTTAACAGTAGAAAATTTCCAACGGCCACTTGTGATCTACCTTTACCTGCTGACAAGTAGAGAACTACATAAAATAACCTATGTAACCCTTACTCATTCCTAGCAAAAAATATCCTTTAAATTTATCAACAAACATCATCATCAAACATTTATGTATATCCAATATTATAGAATTCAATTCTAAAATTATTTTTTGATTTATGGGTGGGAGAATGGATAAAAATATGAATATGGAGAGTAATATCATCAACCCACCTATTTCATCACATATGTTATCAATCAGGTTGAAACAATATATGTTGGATAGTTTTCTTCTATAGATTTAATAATAGAGAACTAGATATATACATTAGAGTCACTACACATTTTTCATCCAGTAATATGTAACAAATTTCTTTGAAAATATATTTAAATCTTCACCTAGTATTGGAATCATAAACTAACTAAACATGCATCCAATAGTTCCAATAATCTTCCAAAAATTTTAATTTGTAGGAGTATAACTCATCTAAAAAAAGTATTATTATATTCATATATCATTCTACACCACAATTTCATATTCTATTGGTAGCAGATGTATTTTTAGTTTACTGTAAAGTATAAACCACCAACTCCCCCCCATTATTCACTTCCTATAATATCTCTAGGAATGCACTACTGCTTCTCTCCCAAGGTTAAGGTTTGGATAATTTTTCTCATAGGGGATAAGTTTTCATGATCCAAATGTGACCACATTATCTCTTAGGATAAAAACGTTTTCTGTATTAACTATTGATGTATCACAATACATTATGTCCTCTATTCCAACTTTATATATGGTTAGGGTCAAAATTTAATCTATCTTTCCATTAGAAATTGAACAAATTCCTCAAAATAATCATATTATGAAATCATATAACTCCAATTATGATTAAACCAATCATTAGAACTTATGAAAAGGAAATATATAGGGAAAACTATTTCTAATTACATGATAAACCCAAAAGAATCAATTTTCATAGATATTCATAGGACACACCCAAGAAAAAAACTATTCGAACTTCTATGTATCCATGAATATACCATAATAATTTAAAACATGGACTAAAAAATTCCATTTAAAAAAACACATGTGTTTAATGTGTGTGATGTTGAGAACATTTTACCTGAGTGTGATAAAAAAATATCCCACTTCTTCTCATTATTCTCCCTCGTGTTAGATTACATGTAAATTTCATCCATGAAGACAACCACCATGGTTTAAAAATATAGTTTTAATACCGCAATCGTCAATTCCATAAATATTATAGGCATGTTTACTAACCCAAAAACATCAATTACTATATATATATATATATATATTTTATCAACTACTAAATGTATTACAGAGCATATCTATAAGCCAAAACCTAAATTTTTAAGAACCCAATCACATATCAATAATTTAATATATATAAAAACCGCTCAATTGCTCCAGCATGTAATATTTACATGAAAGAGGATAACAATTTTTATTATTGGCCATATTCATCATCCAATGGTCATCAAATAATTTCCATGATCCTTCCTTCTATATAGTGAAATAGACTATATAACATTATGGATATGTGTATAAATTAATAAATCCAATGTTATCTATGTCATATATCTGATCATTATGCTCATGTTTCCCTATCAAAGACATTATACAAGGTGAAATTGAAGTGTGGTGTGCTCCTGGTAAGTGATCAATAGTGAACTAACCATCTTTATTATGAGAGAACACGTAGTTTTTTTGTAAAAACCTCTATAAACATATCCACCATATGATGGAAAATATATCATGGTGTCTCCCCTTCATCCATTAATAAGCTATTTTCTTTTTTTTTATTCCTACCATGTTCCTAATAGTCATGTCCTATGGGACAAACTTTTAACCCCCACTCTACATCATTAACAAACTCCCTAAATTTAGAATATATGAAATATAATCACTATCTTTAGTAGTTAATGTGACCAGTTTGTGAAACTACCCATAATATTATAAGTATTGGATCATATATACTTGTTTCTAACATGAAAAATTCTAACTAAAATCGATAACCAAAAATATCCAAATTACATTCTATAAAATGGAGAATTACCTCTTAACGTAACCCCAAAAAAATATCAATAAACATCACCATTGATATAAACTATAATAAAACCAACTTGATATCTATAAATTGACCAAATATGAAAGAATGTGAACAACCTATATCAAATAATGTGCATGTTAAGGAAATATAAACTAAGATCATATCCCAAGCCATAGAGTTGTCCATGTATACTCATTTAATAATAGTATGTACTAAATGAAAAAGTCCCAAACCATGGTATTGAGATCCAAAACAAATCTCCTACAAGTAAAGACCATGTAGTTTCATATTTCCTTATCCTAGAAGACAATGTAATCCACCCTGACCTAAAAAACTGGTCATACAAAATACACATTAACTGTAATATGGGAGACCAAATTCATTCTTGATATAGCTTATCATATATCCCACCACTATCATATTCTAATATTTCAAACAAAACTTTTAGAGGTTCCTTATTCTACAACAGAACCATGACACGATATGAGATCAAGGGAACAATGTTTATGTATAGACTTGTATACATTGATGGTAGCACTAAATTAGCTAGTCCCCCCTATAAAAATAGAGGAAAACACTAATATGGATGATCCTACCACAACCAATTTGGTGTGACTCTTCATAACTATTATTCCCACGGATTGAAGATTCACTAATGAACTCCCCAAATAATAGTTATTACCTTTATCCTCCTCCCACATTATTTTTATTTCTAATAGAACTTCCATATTCCGAACATTAGAAAAAATTTCACGATGAAAGGAATTGACTAAGACTCAAATCTCACACATCAATCCACCATCAAAATTTAATTCCCTAGATAAATAATCACTATCTACTATAGGATAAATATAATGATCCTCTATCAAAAAATAATAATATTCTATAGAAGATAAGTTCCCCTATGTAAATTGCATGAATTCACTATCCCTTATACCTCTTACGGTATCTAGAATGATGTGTTTGAAAAAATATCTATTTGAATACATCATGGTCAAACATAAATGATTGTATTAATGGATTAAACATCTCAATGTATCTTCATACATCCTATATGAATTTAAATGTCTAACCTCACCCTTATATTCTATGGTTTCTTTTGATTAAAAATCCATTATAATAGAATCAATCTAATAAAAATTAAGGGGAAAATAATATATAGAAAATTTCAGAGGATTTTATAATTGTAACTCTATATTTTAATTTTAAATCACCCCTATTGTTGAGGAACCTCTCTCTTCTATATTCTTCACCACAATCTAGAATGTTTTATAGATCTAAACCAATACCAAAATCCATGGTACGAAAAGATTCATTTAACCAACTAGAAATTGGTGAGTTTTGGGAAACTAGCATTGTGCTCTATGTGACTTCATCATGGAGAAATTATTCTACAAACACATTATAGAAAAAATGTGAAGATTTTTTTTCCAAAAATCAATGTTCAAGGATATCGATAATTGGGATATGGGTTCTATATTTTCTACATCTAAAATCATTGGGACATTGTAACTCATACACTCTCACTATCCCAGACACCCTTATAGTGGTCCATATTAACATTTATGGTCGACCCCAGACACATTGGTTCTGTATCATTATGTTTTATCCCCCATAGTTTCATATTATTTTTATAAAAATTACCAAGTAGATTGAAATGTTAATCAAAACAAAAAAAGAACATTAAATTTTTTAAATTGGAATTTTAATTTAGTAGATATAGCATAAAAAATAAAACATTTTATAATGGTATATCCATTGAATTAATTGATAATATTTTCTTGTATAAACATTCAAAGGAATCCATGTAGATTTCATGCGAACCCTAATTTTTGTCCATGATGTATGAACACACACCCTCTAGTCACTCCATACTTGAGACCAAATCTCATTAATAATTATTATACACATGATAATAAAATAATTTGGAATAATATTATAATAAAAAATCAATACAGTAAATCCCTTCCCTATTAAAATGGATGTTCCTCATATGTAAGTTATATACTAGTAGGAAATAATTCTACCCAATGTCTCAACACACCCCATCCCTTTTCTATAACAACAAATGCAGTTCAAAAAATATAAGATCACTAATAAAAAAAATTAATTTCCATTGACCTATGGATCTTATGTTGTGCTTAATAGAGATCACTAAATATGCTAATGTGTGTAATCCAACACAGCAAAGGTGAATGATTATCAATGAATCTCTATGATGGTATACTGGGGAGAAAACACAGTAATTGTGGTTGTATAGTATTTATGTAAATAATAACAATTAAATGTAATTACCAGGGAAAAAATATCAAACAACCAAACTAGTAAAGGTCTACTTGGTAAATATTACTCATGAAATTTAAAATGATGTATACATACCAAAATGACAAAAAAATCATATAAACCTAGATGAATCCCAAAAGAAAAAATATATAAAACGAAATAGACCAAGAAAAGTAGACATTAACCCTTATTCGTATACTATATTTCCAAAAAAATGAATCATACATTAGGAACTTTCCTAATTTAGAACTATAGTCATCTAACATGAACCTCAACAAGGTTTGTGGGGACTTAACAAGTGTATCCAATAGAAAAAAGATCAAATCTTGGTAGATGTATATTTCCTAGTTATTGTATAAATACAATAGTAGGTATTTTATTATTTTTTTAGTGTGTATTGTAGTAGCTTCTATTTGGTACTATAGAAACCATAACTATTCATCTTTTTGGGCCTTCGGGCTACCCGTTTTCTCCTCGAGTACTTTACATCCTTCATGCCTCCAATGGCCTTTGGGCCCATAAGGATTTTGGGAAACCTCAAGCCCTTCAGAAAACCTCATGGCCTTCAGGCCACATGAAAATGCAGATCCAACCACACTGATTAAAATTAACAAATAACCATATGAGGATTCATAGAAGGTGAATTTACAAGAGCATAGTTAACCTTATTTTGATGAGAATGGAATGCAATGTAGAAATTAATTACCACTGGGATTCATATTTCATTGGGTGTAATATTCTATATTGTGTTATGATTATGTTAATTACTAAAAAATATGGAAATTATTTTCAAATGTGAGGATTTGAAATATGGATGGTTGTTGTACGTTGAAAATGGATGTTTTTCTAAACATGATAGTTTTTTCAAAAAATTTACAACATGGGAAATGTAAAATTGTGGAATTCATGTTTGTGATAGTTTCAATGTATTTAAACATAAAATTTCAACCCTTTTATTGTTATGGGAGTGAGGCTTATGGTTTTTTCCATGTTCATAGTGATAACACCAAGTAGGCATTGTATAGACCAACCAGATGAGTCTGGTGAAAATGTGGTCGCACCCGAACCCTAGGTGAACTAGTAGCATGTTAAGTGTACAGTGCATGCTTTCTAAACTATGGAATGTGGGAATATATGTATGAGAAAATGCATATGTATCTTATGGTTTAGTTTCAAAATCATAATCCACCCGTCAATAGGAGTGATTCGGAGCCAAAAGGGAAGAAGACTAGTTGAACAAAATAAATAGAAAATTTGAATTCTTGGGAACATTGGTGGATCTAAAATAAATGTTATACATGTACATGTTGGAGGATATTTCCATTCAGTGGTGGGAGTTGGTGGTCCAGGATGGAATGTACGAAAGTATTACATGAGAGAGTTTTGAAGGATTTTTTAACAAACACTTATACACAAAAAGGAACTAAATTTAGTGAAAACAGATTTTTTAGGCCGATGAAATATAATCTCATGGTTAAAAAATATGAGGCCATGTTTACTAACATAGTACTGGTTGTACCCGTGGTGGCAGATAGTACTTCATTGACGGAAAATATTTTAGAAGTTGGGTTGAGACATGAAATTAATTTGAAATTTTAATACTCTATATTTGTGATTACATTGAAAAGGTGAATAGAGAATCAATTGATTAAAGAGATCATTTTGGGGATCTAGGTGTTGGAAGCATGTTAGTACCCACAGGAAATGATGGGATCTCTAATGTTGGGTTCAATAAGAACATGGACACTTATTTTTGGGGTGAGAGTATGGCTCAGAATCTGATGGCCGGATCAGCGAATCTTTCTATCAGGCCAGAGTAACCTGGGATGATTTCAGTGTGGCTCTATGTGCCACTTCAAGAGGGAATATACGGAAGAACTTCAAGCATCTCATACCTATAAGAAAATGATTAATCTTCTGTGATATTGTAGTAATGATCGGATTTCGAGTGTATATGACACTCTTTTGGGGTTTCAAGCATCATATTCTTTAATGGGACAAGGGTAGAATCATAACCATCGTCAGTAGAGTAATGTTAGTCATGGTGATTCAAGAAATACCATGACTCCTCAGCAGGGAAATAAAGAGCAGTGTGTGGTAAGGATGTGGTTGTTTGGAGCTGAGCATGTTGTAATGGATGATCATTTAGGACCATCCATGGTTCAAGGCATGATTCATTTAAATTCTACCATAAGCCATGTGTAATTTGATATAGTTTCATCTCATTATTTTATTTATTCTCGTATTGTTTATCAATTTTATTTAACTATAGAAATGATGCCTATGGTTTTAAAACATCAAACTCATTTAGGTCAAATATACAATCAATCCATCTTGTGTAGAGCATGATGTATAGTTATGGATGATTTTGAGTTTATGTGGGATTTTATAGTGCTTGAGGTGGGTGTGTATGATGTAATTCTGATTATGAATTGGTTGAAATTTTTTAAGGCCCGCGTTGATTGTTATTCTTAAATGGTTAGCTTCGGGATAGTTGGTAAAATTGAAATTTGATTTAGAAGGTAGAAGAATGAAAATTTTGGTGAAATGGGATTGTTGGAACTAACTATTGGAATGATCTTGTAC
Organism: Viscum album; assembly: GCA_963277665.1. NCBI lineage: Eukaryota > Viridiplantae > Streptophyta > Magnoliopsida > Santalales > Viscaceae > Viscum > Viscum album. Next base: position 1,704,470,521 of record OY728165.1, on the reverse strand, counting down.
TAGTTAGAGTCATGTTTTTGGAATCAATGGATGGTTCTGAGCTAATAGAATATCCAGTAGTCATTGATCATTTCTTGTATTTCTTTCCAAAATAATTCTCATGGTTTCCATGAATAGGGGATATGAAGTTTATGATTAATCTCTTTTTGGGGACTAGCCCTATCGTACATCCATCATACCAAATAACACCATCAGAATTTAGGTAATTGAAAGTGATGTTAGTAGTGTTAGAGAAAAAATTTTCTATCTAGCCTAGTACATCTTTATGGGCATCACCGGTTTTGTTTGATAAAAAGAAAGATGAAACCTTCCAGCTCTATGTTTATTATTATAGAATAAATTGTCTTATGATATAGAACTGATACCCAATTCCTCACTTTGATTATGTTGTGGTCTAGTTGAGGGGATCCCAGTGGTTCTCCAAAAATGACATGTAGTCAAGATATCATAAATTATTTGTACGAAAGTATGATATTACAAAAATAGATTTTAGAAGTAGATATGGCCATTATGAGTATGTTGTTAGGCCCTTTGTCCTAAAAAATGAACTGGTGGTGTTCAAGAAATTTATGAATTGCATATTTCAGAGATAACTAGATTCTTTTGTGGTGGTATTTTTTGATGATATATCAGTGTATTCTAGGACAAGGGTGGAACATGATCCAGAACTGAAGATAGTGTTGGAGATATAGAGAGGTCATTGAATGCATGACAAATTGATGATTTGTGACTTCTTGAAACTATAGGATTGTTTCATTGGTCCTATTATTTATGATATGGGTATTTTAGTTGTTCTAGAGAATACAGAGGTTATTATCTAATGGATTTACCATATAATTTGTTTGAGATATGAAGTTTCCTTGGTATATCAGGGTATTATCAGTATTTTTTTCATGATTAATCATGATTTTCTTCACCAATGATATCATTGAGAAGGAATAATGTTCTATTAAAATGGAATGAGATGTTTTTGAAATATTTTGATGAGGTAAATGGTCTCATTATATCAACACCAATCTTGGTTTTTATCGAATTAGGGAAAGGGTATGTTGTATATTGGGACACATTCAGATCAGAGTTGCAGTGTTTCCTCATGAAAAGGAATCATGTGGTTGTGTATGGATCCTGGAAATTTAGGGTTCCTTAGAATAACTACTGAAAAATTATTTGGATTTGGAGATAGTGGTTTGTTCTTTGAAAATGTGGCATCATTGTTTCTTCAGTGATAAATTATTAGTATTTACTGATCATAAGAGTTTAAATTATATTTCATCACCAAGATAATTGGACTGGAGGTAGATGGGATGGATGAAGTATCTCTAGATGTTCAACATTGACTTGATGTATAACCTATGTACGAAAAATTCGGTGGTGGATGCATTTTTTAAGAAATCATATGCTCAGGTGGTAATGCAGATATCAGATCAGAAATAGCTTATGTAAGATATAGTTGACATGCTGTTGGAATTTGAGAAAGAGGGTTATAGAGTGGCCTTATTTCTTGTATTTCTGCTTCATGACTTGGTTGGTTTGGTAAAATAGGAACAGGTTTCTCATTCAGAGTGTTTCATGATGATGTCAAAAATCAATGGTGGGAATAGCATTGAGGGATGATAAGTGAATGGGAATTAAATTTTCTATTTTCAAAATCAGATGGTATTACTGGTTCCTTGTCAAGATTAAATTCTTAGGGCTTATCGTCATTCCATATGGGATGTCCATCCTAAAATTTAGAAAATATTCTAGTCACTGAAAGTGCAGTTTTGCTGGGATGACATGAAAATGAATGTTGCGGAGTCAGCTATGACATGCTTGAATTGTTAGCATGTCAGAGAAGTGAATATAGAGTAGGTAATAATGGTTCACTATTTACATATCCCTACATGGAATTGGGAACATATAGTGATCGATTTTTTTACAGGTCTCCCATGAACAGATTAGAAGCACAATGCCATAAAGGTTATACTAGATTGGCTCAAAAAGTCATCCCATTTCATCCCTATTCATGATTCTCATACAGTGTAGAATCTGTCGAAAATCTATATTTGCAAGGTGGTAAATAGTAATGGTGTGATAGTTTTAATCGTGTCAGATAGAGATATGATGATAACATTTAATTTCTGAAAATCCTTATAGAAAGCCCTTTGGACTTAGTTGATGATGAGCATGTCATGCCATCTTTATACAGATAGGAAATCATAGAAGATGATATAATCCATTAATGATATGTTAAGGGCTTATTTGATGGATTTTAGTGGCTCATGAGAGGATCATGTACTGTTAGTTGAATTATCTTATAATTTCAGTTGTCATGCAATGATACATATGTATCAATTTGAAGTATTATATGGGAGCCCATGTCATTGTCCACTTTGTTGGCTAGAAATCGGAGATACTTCAATAGTTCGGAAAATCCTTTCCCAGGAGACTATAAAGATGATCATGTTGATCATTAATAGAATGTATATTGTATATCTCTCCTAGGGTTGGACATCATTATTTTTTCATGCATGACATGTTTCCTCCAAGGAATATAAAACCTTTTTAGATAGTAGAGGGGGATAAAGAGGGGGCTTATTTGTTGTATTTGATACCATGGTTTAGTGTGATGTACAATGTGTTCAATGTTTCTCATTAAAAGATGTATTTGTTGGATCCTGACCATTTCATTCCATGGGATCAAGTTGATCTTGAGCTGAATGATTCATTGGTGAATGATCCAATGTGGATTGGGGATATGAAAGATAATGTCTTATGTGCTAATATAATAGATTTAATTTGGGTGTTGAGGAATCATGGTCTGATTCAAGAAGAGACATGTGAGTGGAAGAAAGATTTGAATAAGTAATGTCTTGATCTATTTCTAAAAATCAATCATTTACATTCCGAAGACGTAAGGTCCAATGGTAGGGATAATTCAGCCCACCGATTAGTTCTATGTAAACATGGATTATTCATTTTTATGTGGTTAAAGTGGTGGGGTAATATTTCTGAGATTCAGGGAAGGTTTTAGAATGATTTTTGGGATCTTCTATGGGAGCAATATTGGAGAATAATTAGGGGAAACCATGCATGATCTCCAGGAAACCATGCATGTGGAGACAGTGTGCTTCACACAGGTTTCACAAGGAATGTATAATTTTGGGAGGAGTTCATGCATGGTACCCATGGAGGCACCATAATATGAACATTTAGAATACATTTTTCCTAACCGCGTGAGTTAACTATGTGTGGTTGTAAAAAACGTGATTTTATAACACGGTCTCACTCAGTATTTTCCTCAAAGATATGATTCCTTCTCCCATATAAACCCTACTTGGAATTTTTGTTTCTCAAGGGTTATATGGGCTCTCCTAGACATTCTGGAAACAATTCAAAGGGTTTTGAAGGTGTGGTAGAAGTTATTCATTTATGCTAAGTCTCCAGTCTCAGTTCATTATGGGTTTTAATTACTTCTACCTCTCCCTCTCTACTGATTTTCTAGATATACAAACATTTCTTGTAGATATATGGTTTTTTTCCTAAAGTGTTTTGATTTGGTCATGTTTATGATATGTAAGGGGATATGTGTTGGATTTATATAATTTTTTCTCAGATTCAGTGTGCAGTGGTGAGGAGGGTTAATTTCACTAGAACCCTAAGGTAGGTGGATTCTCTATCCACTCCATTTTTCTATAACTAATATCCTTTTTTTATGAAATTTGGTTTTTATTGGATTTTCTTGTTATTTTAATATGAGAAACCTGATGTAATTCCCCTTTGTTATATTTTGTTGATTTTTGGTGAAAATGGGTGATTGTAGAGAAGTGTACATTTTTATTGGATTTTAAAAGTTTAATTATCAAATCGGTGGCTTAGAATAGTTATGGAAATGGTTCGTGAAAATGGAATTCATTAAAAAGGTTTTTTTATTAAAATATAAATTTCCATGATTAATGGATTAAGGGATTTTTTTGGTTGTGAATGGGATGTCTCCTTAATGTTGTGGTCATGGTGTGTTATGTGATTGTTTGCTGGTGAAATATTTATGCATGTGTGGATTAGATGTGATGAGGGCATGGAGTACCACTATAAAATGAGGGTGGATAGTGTATGAAATGGACACCATCAATGATAAGTGGGAAGGATATACCACTAGATTGTAAAAGAGGTAAACAAGCATGGATGGGAAGTTCTATCGTAATTGTTATTGGTTGGGTGTGTACGGTTATATAATTATGTTTTTATTGTGTTTGGTTATGCAAGGTGTAAATTGTTATGCTAACATATTATGGTAAATGGATATGTGGAAAGGTAGTTTGATTCCCTTTATATTTTTTGGATTGTAGTGGAAAGTGTCTTGGTAAGGGTATGTTTGGATTGTTGGAAATTTTTCCATATTTTATGTTTTATATTAATTATAAAATAGTTCTATCCTAGTGGAATTTGTAGGGAAGTAATTTGTGTAAAATATATTGTGTATTTTCACTCAACCATTATGGCATCACTTTGGTGATTTTTCAAATGTCGTTTTTTGAGACATAGGAAAGGGTAATGCATCTCATTTTGATTGAAGTTCATTGTGATGCATGGATTGTATTGTAGTGATTTGAACATGGGGCTTCTCTTGGAGATGTGGAGTTGTGTCATTGATTCATTAGTTTTTATTTTATAGTCTTCCACTTGGTATATTGGTTTTGGATTATTGTGGTTTATTGGTTTCTGTATTTTTGTTTGTTTAATTGTTAAACGTTGTAGACATGATTCAGGTAGGTTTTTGGTCATGACCCATTTGGATTTATCTTTTATTAAAATGGAAAAAATTTCCACATTATTATTAAATCCCTTGGAAATTATTTATATCCTTTGGTTCCTATGGAACAAATCATAAGGCCAAGTATCATTCCTCCCCCCTCTCAGGCCAATTGGATGGGCATGATGTTACAAGTCATGTCAATAAGGTGCACATTTTTTCATGACCATACCTAATTAAAACTCCAATATTAAGGCTTATTTAATAAGATTAGTTATTATTATTGATGATATTTTAAGAAGTTTAATTGGGTGTGAAGTGTTAGGAAAATTAACATTTGAAATTACATGTGTTGGACTATGGGTATATCATTTGTCTAATGACCCATTCCAGCACGTGGGAGGGCCCCATGTAGGGAGCCATGTATCTATGGGGAAAATTGTGGTACATTGATGGATAGAACATGATGACCATGTTAAGGTGGGTTTTCTATGCTATAAACATGGACCATTTTTTCACATGTAAATTCTAGAAGATTCTATCATCAGAATAAGTTTGTCATAGTTTTCTGTCGACTTTTTACAGTACTTGAGCAAATTGTAGATGTACCATGTGGAAGAGGATGGTGAAACATACATATAGTCAATGTTTATTACACCTATTGTTCATAATTCTAAAATAGAGGGATATTTTATAGATATATATTGTTATTTACAATGTGAAAATATATATACTAGACATTCCCATACTAGATTTACAGATGGTGGTGATCACATTATCCTTTGGAAGGGATAAAAACTGTTAATAGTCAAACTAGGAGTGGTGGTACATATGGATATTCATAAATCTCCCTAAAGGGAACTGAAATTAGTGGAAAATAGTTAATAGGACATATATCATCACTTTTTATGGATATGTGTTAGGAGAAGTATTGCTGTTTTTTTCTCTCGATGCCTTACTTTCTAGTAGGTAAATGACATGTACCAGGTTCTAGGGGGTTTGAAAAAATAGCTTGAGATTTCATAGTATAGGGGAAATGGTATCTCCAGGGTTATTTTTATGGGACATACATAATATTATTGATTTTACAATTCAATCAGGGTAATCGTAGACTGACAAACCATGTCTTCTAAACTACATTTGATCTTAGAGAAGAATCTGATAGAGATCTAGGGATGCATTGTATGTGAAAAAGATAACATTGATTAATGGAGACCAATTCATGATCATTTTAGACCATATTATCACATCAAATAATGAAAATTTAAAGGATTATATGACCCATGGGGACTTAATTTTGGTTAAACATGGATTTACCCTCCATATATATTGGACTATTTAAGTGCTGAATGACATGCATTGGCAATTCATTTTGGAGTTTTTCCATAGTTCGGAAGATATCCAACCCACGATGTATTCTTTGTTTAATACATTTTACCAATCCATAATATATATGGAAGCATTAATGTAAATTTATAGGATAGGCTTCCAATCCCCACTATGGTTGATATAGGAAGAGATATATCATTTATGGGCCATGCGTTTAAGTGAGTGCTAATAGAGAATTTGATGATCATATAGTAGTGGATTAGGACTGCCCAGATCTAGTAGTAGTATTGTAGAGTCCAATGATATTGGACTTTGGAGTGGGATGAGGGAGGAAATGTGTTTATAATGGTTCACCTTAATGTAGAAAGTGGAGATATGGACGAAGCAACAAGTTACTCCAAGATTAATTGTTCTTTTCTAGACACTCATATTGGTTGGTGAGGTGGTGTATGTCATAGAGTTATAACTTTTATTATAAAATGTTCGTATTGTGTTCCACATATCATGAGTTAGGATAAATGTTCAGGACCCGTGATAGATTATATATTTTTTGGATATATATAGTAAAAATTGAGAAACCTTCTCAGTGTACCTGGTGACCATTGAGGATTGGTAGGAGAAGCCCTATCATGGGTTGTTGATTCCCATTGGGTGCATTTATTAGTAGTATAAGAATAATTAGAAGAGAACATAAAAGATGTATAACCTAATGAGATCTTAGTACTATCACCTTTTGGAGTAGTGCTTTTTCTTTTCAAGATCAGATGGATTATGGTGGGGAGAAGATAATTAATTTATTTTTTCTACATAATAGTTTAGATTATTTTAAAGAATAATGTTAGTGTTATGTGTGGAGTTGATGTATAATTTTAAAGTTCAAATAACCTCAATTTCAATATATTTATAATATTACATTTATTACATCACGAACACATAATTTTTTTATATAAAAATAGTTTTACTTCTGAGTGGTGTCGCATATGGGAAAATCGATATCACCATTAAATTTGTAATGTTGTATTTCCCTTATGAATGATATTACATTTATCTATGTTGGATATTTTATTAAAATAATTATCTCAAGTAGGTAAAAGGTAAAATAAATAAAATAAATAAAATAAAATAATTTATTTTTTTATTGTTTAAATTAATGTAAAATCCATGAAAAATATCTTTGTATATCCACATCAAGACAGTCTATCTATTTACCAACATAACACTAGAGAATTTTAAGATAAATATAATAGGTAGAATCTTTTGGTGTGACTAGGGATTTTTATATACACGATGAAAAACACATTGAATCTATCAATGGTCAGTCATTGAAGAGAAACTTTGTCATCATAGTTCTTTGACCATCCCAATTACAATGTACCTTAATCATAATTCATGTGTGACTAATCTATTTTCGTGTTAGTGAGATTAATGTTTTTAGATTAATAATAATTCGTTATTTCCCTATGTTTATTGAATATTTTTTAGAAAATTAATTCATGGATTGTTAGTTGATTATGGTAGAATAATGTTATTATTCGGAACATAATTATCTAATGAAGTCTTTATTTCATCTACAAACTTGTGAATGAAAACCTGAACAAAGGACAAGAGTCATTCCTCAATTTTTTTTTCAGGTTTTCTCCATTTTTTCAACAAAAATTCATCATTGTTATTTTGTTTCACCAATATTATGACTATACGTGAGGAAATATCATTATATAATTAGTCATTCTGAAATATTTAACAACCTCAGGTTTGAATATGGTATTGAATGTGTGATGGTGGGTTGATAAAAATGTAGGAATATCCATTGTAGATTTATTGAGTTCATTTCATGGGGTTTTTTGGATATTATGGTGTGACGATTCCTGATTCCAGAAAAAAAAGGGATATTGGATTCATAGAACTATTTATGGATCAAGCTCGATCAACCTAATATCTAGATATCTTGGTGTGACTCATGTATAGAGATTAAGATGAGACAATACAGATGGATACATGTAAATACTATGGGATTCTGGAAAATACTAATATACACATTAGGTAATTTTTATGAACTCATAGTGTGTAAATTCATTCCATTGTGCTATGTTTTATGTGTGCAGATAAATTTCATATGGGAGTGTTACCTCAAAAATATGATATGTGACTTAAATAGGGTAATCCAATGTGTACCAATGGGTAAAATATCATATACACAACCATTATACATGACATGACCAGAGTAATAAGACATGGGCTGGATTACAAAGACGTAGACACAATATAACTAATTATATCTGGAAACAACATGGGAAACTTTATCACACTAGGTGAACTGTTCAAAGTAAAATTTAACTCATTTCCATAATTACAATCATAGTAATTTCATGGATCCATTCCCTTAGTCCAAACCTATGAGGGTACAATATGGTATCCCATCATGAATATAGGATGAGTGATCAAATTAATGGGTCTATTTTGGATAGAGTATTATATCAATATATATGTCCAATGGAGTGATCCCATGTCATCCGTCCCCTAGTTAGTTATGATATACTCATTTTAACATCAAGGAAATGTGATCCCATTTTTAGTGGGGAAATCCAGATAGAGATAGGTATACCACATTATTCCCCAGTTTTATCCCATTCCAATGTTTCAATATAATATGAGTTCCCTCATAAAACCATAACCAATGTGCCTAAGAGAAATCACAAGATGGTAGTGAGGATTAGACATTACACTGAGACTTAGGGTCATTCTAAGATCAAATTTGAGTCATTATATTACCTTCTATCAGAATATCTTGAATGTTGTATTGTTGATTAAATTTTAGGGATTATGTTTGTTAATTTCTGGGTGTCCTAATTGGTAAGATTATACTCACCCCTACATGGGATTTCCCTCCCATGTAGTGTCTTATATAGAATATAGTTCTTTTTATGGAGACATTGGAGGAAAAGGTGAATGTGTAACATTTTTAAACATGATGTACCTCAAATAGTTCTATAAATTTTATCTTGATATTTTTTATTTTTTTTCTAACCGGATGGAAAATGTTTTAGTAATAGTGGGATTGTTTTTTACACTTTATTTTATGTACTTTTTGTATAACCTAATGTGAGATTAATTTTTTTTCATTCAAAAATAATATCAATTTTTTATCTTTTCCTCATTTTACTGATGTATGTTGATATGTGAATCTATATAAGTAATTTAGTCTAATTCATCCTCTGTGTTTGTTATGCCTACTCAATGCTAAAAGCACTCCCTTGGCATATTTGAGGTGGGCCTTGTGGTTTCACAACCAGTATACTTCCCACCATCTGGGACATGATTATTTGAGTCATGAAATTATTTTTTTCTCACGTACATCATAACATTTATAATAGAAAATAGTTTCATTAATATAGATAGCCAAAAATTTATATAAATACTAATAGAAAAATATATTCATTAGATACATAAACATATTAGGTGTTGTTGTTAGGAATAATTGAATAATCGTAAAACCATTATGTGTATACCTAATAAAAAAATATTTTAGACATGTATTCCTCATTCACCTTAGCAGATAACAATTAGACTTCATATCAACCTTCACCAAAAAATTTGTTTCCAGGGGATGATAATTTTTTTATTAATTTTTGGAAATGAATATGAGTTTTTATTAGTGATGTTTCTGAGTTCTCTATAATCAATGATAAGTATCATGAAACCAACCTTATTTTATTGAAATAAATTGGGTCTCCTCATGATTGTGTTCTGTGGTGGATAAAGCACTATCAGTATACTCGGGTAACTTCATTTTCAATTGAGAAAACTTAGTTGAGTCTATTCAATAATGAAAATTTGAAATTAATTTAGAATCAATTACTTATTCATTGGTATTTTTGAAATATCAATTATGATTAGCACTAGGAAAGTCATAATTAAATATATTCATACTTCAATTGTCTAGTGGAAGATGAAAATTTTTATTTGTTCAATTCTATTAAAAATATATTCAAGATAACTTTCACTACCACCTTTCATCAATTTATCAAATTCTTGATACATTATAAGTGGTATGAACTCATTCATATTAATAATTGAAACTTAATCAAAAAAATTTAAGGCATATTTACCTCTATAGCTTAATGTACCATGATTAATAAATATTAAATCCAAACCATAAGTAATATCAAACTCTAGAGAGGTAATGAGAACAAGGTAAGAAGGAAAAAAATTCCATAGATCAAATGATGGTTTCTATAAAATAGTGTTTCCTTGATACATACTCCATGAGTTTTTACTACAATACATAACTCCATTAATTATGACTATGTAATAATTATTATTGAAAATTTACCATAAATAAATAAATTTGGGAATATGGAATAAAATAAGAAATTGGATTAATCACAATAAACATGTAATGCACCTTTCATAACATAATTTTATGGTCCACCATCAACAATAGTATTTGACAACGTCTTTTACTAACACAATTTATTTTATTTATGATGATTCTATTTAAGAGTAACTAAATTTTATCATTCATTATCTTAATAACCAATAAAATTTAAATTAAACTATATCAATACTTTTTGAATAAATGTTTTCCCAATACAAGTGTAATAAGAACTCTTGAAAATATAGTCATATAAAAAATTACTGATCTTATCACATTTTTAACACTCTATAATATTTAACAAATATTTTTAAAATATATTTTAACAACATTTGGATAATTTTGGGGGTATGAATCTATATTTAGAAGTTTTTTCCTCAACATTGAATTTCTTCTTGACTAATTATTACTTTTTGTATCATGGTGTCATTATCTGTCATCATAATTCATCTCATATTTCTCTGATTAATATAAATGTTCCTAATAACAATATAATTCATAATATTTTATCACTCTTTGTATACATGGATGTATAACTATGTAAAATACATCAACATTATGCTTATGTTCAGGAATAATATTCAGTTCATATAAATAATGTCAAATAAAATATACCTCATAGGAGGCCACTGTATATTCATTCTTATCATTACCTCCAGGGATATTCATTTCATTCTATGAAAAATAAATTTTCAAATTTTCATCTCAAGAAAAATAAATTTAATTCCCTTCTACATGAAGACATCTACCACATCATTTTCTTCAGTATTCACAATCAATGGCTACAAATGATCATATTCTCCTTAAAAACCTTATATATAATTGGACAATTTATTATTTTACACTTATGAAAAATTTCAAATATCATTTCTAATGCAGTTAAAAATATTTTAGATTTCATCATGTTCAATGATCCAATAAATTTGTATGGTCATTGTTTCTTGAAATGTTCTACTATAAACATGTTACCCTACATAGAATTCAATTTACTTCCTTTATGGATTCGACTATTCCCAACATATTTTATCTAATTTAATACTCCTAAAAAATTATCTATTCCAACCATTATCTATTGATGAGTAATAATTTTCTTCTCCTATTGATTCATTCCTACATTATTTTTCATAATTCTGTATAGAAATCCATTTTGAATATCCTGGAATTTTATGAAGTGACATCACAACAATAAAAATGAATATCATTTTAATATTAAAATAATATAGAGATTTATTAAATTAACTCTTAAAATTTATCAAACTAATATTTTAATGTAAAAACTTATCTCATTCCAGATATAACAATCCATGATATTAATAATTCAAATATATCTTTTAAAAACTATGAATTTCAATTTTTTTATATACCCATGATCATTTATTTTTATAGTTTTAGAGTTTTTGGGAATCAAATTATATTAAAAATGACATTCTTCCACAAAGTTTACATTTTTTTCATAAATAATAAAATTCTTTTTACACCCATGTTTCATTCGAGACACATTAGCATCATTTTAGATGAGTTTCCATAATGGAAAGCTCGACCATTATTAAAATCCTATTTATCCATTAATCATCTTAAAAACTGAAATATAGTATGATCAAAACAATGCATAATTGGTTATATATAAATACTAGAATCCTGTTAGTTGAGTGAAAAACATGTGAACCCATGAATAAGGTAACATTTTTTTACAATAAACCATTTATAAATTAATGAAAACATTTTTGCATGATAAAATCATTATTTGATAAAATAAAACACATAAAACCCATAATAATTCATTGTAAAACAATTATGGTGTCTTGAGTCAAGTGGAAAATAATTAATATATTAATTTAAAAAAACAACATTCACTTTTAAAACATTCATACACCATCAAGTAACAATATTTGTATAAAAACCATTCTGTAATAAGAATAAAATATCTGTCATAGATCATTATATTCATAACCCATATTCAAATAGGTTTAAATAGTGATATAAATAATAAATAATAGTGAAACTAATATGATTATCCTACCCAATTATCTATCTTGTTTTTCAATTTTGATGACTAAATCATTACCCACCAATTTGAAGAGTAATATTAGACTCATCCATCATCAAGAGCTATATCAAGTTCCTCTATCATCATATATAATAACTATTTGTCATTTTATGAAGAAATAATCTGTATGAATTCAATTATTAAAATAGAAAACCTGAAAAAAATATTTTAACCATCATACAAAATTAGATTCTATTTGTGAATAAAAATTCAGATAAATAAATCTTTTTTTTCAAAAATCTTATAAATTGTAAATTTATCCAATTTTTTCTATATAAATTGAATTAAAAATTGTAAAATTGAGGTTCAATAATTATATCATATAAAGGCTATAATGGAATTAATTTTTACTCATACTGTTTATGAAAAAACATTCATTTTAACTTTTTTTAGAATAATGAAAATCGACTCAAATAGGAAACATTAAAATATTCATTTTTCAACAATTTTTCGTAATGTAAAAATTAATACAATATGAAATTTAATAAAAATACACCTAAAAAATGATACTATTCATGATTTAAAATAATATCACTCTGGAAGAGAATGAGTATTAAACATTTGAAATAAACTTTTTAAATAAAATACCTCATATCAAGGCTTGTCTATCATCATAAATTCTCTTACTCAAGGATAATAAAATTATATTAGTTTTAATATTTATTAAGATCCATTTTCATGTTCATTCCATTACCGTTATTCCATTTATTTAATTATTTAACATGTTTTATTTATCTAATAAATTATCAGTTCATAATAGATGTAATTTATGTGTTTTATTTAAAAAAACATTTTTGTGTTTACCATGTTCAATGTTACTATAGTTAAAGTAAATGAGAAAATTAACAAAATGTAACTATAAAATTTATAAATTATAATAACTTTTAATAATAACCATTTAAGGATGAAAATAAATAATCCACATCATTTCATAAACACCGTAGTTTGTACATATTCATTAATGATGCACTATTAATGAGAACATAGCCTCTATGTCATGGGGAAGATGTTTAATAATAGATTTAGTTTGGTGTTGCTTAAGATAATTGGATCAGGTGGAATGAATACTATAGTTACCCATTCATTTAACAAATATTATTATTTGATCTTATTAATAAACAACCATTAGTTATAACCTTATAATCATGAGGAGAGTCATGTTTGGAAGACTAGTTACCTAAAGCATATAATTAAATATAAAACATGCCTTTTTTTATTATCCATAATGATCTCTTATATCCATTTCATCTCTGAAAATCGTATATAATAACCTGGGGGAATAAATAAAATAAGGGGGTAAGCTAAAAATCACATTAAGGGGAAAATATGATATGGAAGCTTAACTTGTGAGTAAAAGTCGTCATAAGATATCATAAAAGAACTGTATCTAGAGTAATCATGAGGGAGAATAACAAAAACATATTATATCATAATATCACTATATCATAGGAAATGGTGATGTAACTCATTTCATGGAATTTAAATGAGTCATGGAAAAATACATAGATAATAAGACATAGTGTGCAATATCCCATAATGTATTAGGTTTAATAAAAAAAACTCAAACATGATATCTCAGGAGACTAGTGAATTACCAAGATAATTGAAATAATATTTGGTGGAACCCAAAAAAAATTTCATGCCTTTTGTTTGAAAACTTTTTTTATCAATAATAATTTTTACAATAAGAATTTCCCATAGAATGAAAATATGTTGCATAATGATTCCACATAACATAATCAAAATAAATTTCATAATGAAGGAATGTGAAAAACAAACATAAATAACATAATGATCTATATATGGATGGTATAGTAAGAGTGGTATATATTTTTGACACAAATAAATATAATTTCGAATAATTCCTTATCTTTAATTATATAGAGAATGTGAGTTGGTGAGATTAAGGTCATAACCCAAAGAAAAGGGATGTTTAATGAGATCTATTACTTCGATCCAGAAGTGTAACATGCATTATTTTTCATAAAATATATTTATAATTTGTGAATTAATTATATGATTAATAAATACTTAATTGTTTATTATTCCTTATATTATATTCATTATCATGTTATTATCATTTACACAATCATTTAAGTTCATGTTTCTTATTTTAACTATGAATGAATAATATTTTCAAAATCACATTGGAATGATGATTATGGTCATACATATTATTATTTAATAATATAAAAAATAAAAAACATGAAATAATCTCTATTTTTAAATAGAAATGAAACATTTAACAATAATAAGGAAATATTGTATTGACAAATGATATATGATACAACAATAAGGATTGTAGTTCATAAGTATTCATGTTTAACATTTCCATTTTTAAACGATCATAATAGAAAATAAGATAACTTTTTTTATATTTAATTAGTTATCATTATCTCATAAATATTATATTATTTCATTATATACATGTATATATATCATCCCTGTGATATAATAATAAATAAATGTCACTTCTCTTTGGAATGTGGTAGTTCTCCATATACACGAAAGATGTTATCATTCTTCAATGGGTGGTAAGGTAATAAGTTATATGAAATATTAATTTTCCCTATTTATTAATATATCATGAATATAATATATAAACATTAAACCCATAATCTTTAATAGTTGTGAGATGTGATGATGGTAAACATACTACAATGTTTCTAGAGACGGAAATCTACCGTACACATTAATGATGAATTCATTTCCTATTTGATCCAAGTAGATATGGATATAGGTTATTCCATTAAAATGATAATAAATTAGTATATGGGGTATTATTATGATATCATATCAAAATGATTGAATAATATTTTAATAATGTGGATGATGAAATACAAAAATTATTCTTAATTACGAATAATACAACTTCTTCGAAGAACCTCTTTAGGATTACACCAAAGCCTCCCGAGATTTGAATTATAATAAAAATGAAGGATGATAAGAATGGGGAGGTATGTAAGGAAGGTAATTTGATACATCATGGCTTAACCAAAATTCAATATTATTTTAAATGGGATATAATATGGGGTACCATTTTATAAGTGTTGGAATTGATAAACTTGAATGTTTTGAAAGTAAAAAAGTCATAACATCATTTAATACATGAAAATAATCTCCAAAAAATGTCTCATTATTGATCATTAGATGATATAAGGCCTAATATTTCCCTATAATATGTATTGTAAATGGGTTTCTTAATTTTGACCATTATAGGTTAGTTTACCCCCCCCCCCATATACTCATTTTAACATTAACCTTATTAATTAATTTGTACATTTTTTATATTCACTATGATGAAAAATTAAATCGACATTATTATATAGTATTGATCATCCTGATTGTTAAATAGACAATACATTGTTTAAAATTCAATTAATATATTTGGATGAATATATTTTAAAATCAAACTCACAGATGTAATGAAAAAACCATATTCAAACAGAAATGTTTTTATGTGTATAAAAATAATATATTTATAAATTCTATATGAAATTTATTCAATTGAGCTATATTATATTAATCATAACATAATTTTACTAAATTTACTTTTATACTATTTAAAATAACAAAATTCATTTTTTATGATTTAAGTGGAATGTAAATTTACAAAATAAACAAGTTTATAGATTCTCTTTATTAAAATAATAATTACTATATAAAAATATAAAAAATTATCAAATTATAATTATTACATTATAATTCCAAAAATTTGGTTAAAATTTTTATGTAAGTTTCCAAAAAGTGGAAAAAATTAATTTTAATATTTGTTCACAAGAAGTAAATAATAATAATTTTTTATAAATATAATTATTTTAATGCCTATAAACACTTCACTACAAATTAAGTAATTATTTATCATTATATATTATTTATCCTTCAAACATAAATTCAAAATGTTTTAATCCCTATTCCTTCCAAAAAAATTAATAGCTGGGTCATGACCATCATGTTCAAATAATAGTATTAATTACGTATTTTTTTCGTTAATATAGAAGTTGTGTGTGGAATTCACTATCAAACATAAATTTCATTCTTCTTTATGGAATAATTTTGTTGTTAGATAATTATACCACTAATTTTATTTCTATTGAATTTTAATCATAAAGAAAAAATTTAATATATGTTATGGTACTTCATCTTAAACTATTCATCCAGTTCACTAGTTGCATCTTCGTATTTATGGTTTTTCATAGCACTATGACCAGGTGAGTCATCTTTTTTTAATAGAAATATATCTCTACAATCCAATATCTTCACCATCATTTCTTTATAAGAGACATAATTTTCAATCTATCCCACATTTAAATGTACTATAAGTGATGGATTTGTTACATACTTCCCCATGAGGGATACACATAATATGACTTATTCATTATAAAGAGTTAGTGGGAGTTTTAATCAATATGAATCATCTTTGATTTAATTAGGAATTTTGAATAAGTCAATGTTCATTAGAAATATATTTTACTTCTTCTGAAATCCCATGAAACTCTTCAATATATATTATCAAAGAAAAAATTTACCCCAAAGATTAATTTCATGGTATAATTGATGATATTCAACATTTATTTTTTGTCAACTCTGAGTAGCCCTAATGAATTTTTTACTAGTCTTAATGATTTATACAATATGCTGGACAATATCAGTTCCCAGAATAATGTGTTCGCCAACATAATCAGTACATGTAACTATTAGACATATCTTCCATTAACGGTATTTATATGGATAAATTTTGATTCCTTAGTGAAAGATATTATTTTATGATAACTCGAAAAAAGGTTAATGGTGATCAAGTCCATCTTCAATGCACATCAAACATTTTTTCAACATACCCTTTAGTTTTTGAATTGTCAGATTTGAATTTCTTATAGTTTTCAAGTGATATATCATAAATATGTTCAAATTAGTGTTTTGAGCATGTCAAACTCACATAATGGTCATGGAGGTAAATCATATGTCATGGCCAGATATAGTCATTTTTGGTGTTCTATATAGCCTCAAAAGAGTTTATATAAATCCTTGGATGATTAAAGATATAAAAGTCATATAGAATTACAATAAAATGAGTATTATTTTTATGGAGATTCACCACAACCAATATAAAATTATTTCCTCTTAATCACTGGGATGGCCATTGAAAACATTCCATGGTGATGTCTTCCTATTTTAAATTACATTTGAGTAATGATTTTATTATCCCCTTAAAATTTGTATTCCAACATTCACATGTTGAAATAGAATAAACTTTTCTGTATAATACATGATCTATTTATCCATATTGTCCCACTAAAACTTTTCTTATAAATATCTATATATCATCATTTTTATGGATCTACAGTTATGGTTAAGCTATGTGAATCATTCAACAACCCCACAATTATCATAAGATTACATGGTATTCATAGTTGTGAACTAAATTTTATAATTCCTTATTCATCAATTTTGATCTCTAAGGATTTACCTTTTATTTTGTCTTACACATTCTTCAAATTTTCTAAATAATATAATTTATTATCCTTTTAATACTCTAAATTTTATTAATAATAAATTATTTAATAATGGAATGATTATGTTCGTTCATTCATGATTCACATGCCCATAATTTTCATGTCAAAGAAGAATGATACTTATAAATTCTCTTTGATGATAAAGTCATCATATCTTTTGTAAATGTAGATTCATAAAACTTATTGATTGACTGGGATGGTAATGGAGTTATATATTATTGTTTTTATCACCTATAACCATCTTCACTAGAATAGATTATTCACCATATGTGTGGAAAAATATTTGATGATCTTATGGTGTTTATATATTTAGCACATCTACTTATTGAGATTTGTCACTATATTTTCATCAAAATATTATTAAACCCAAGTCTAGACAATGTTTGAGATATTTTTGTTCATTATCATTAAACTACCATGAGGAATAGGTTATAAGATTCTTATTCTATATTATTACATAGGTGAATCTGTTATTTTAATCATCACTGTCTTCCCTAGAAATGTAACCACTTCAGGGAAGAGTGATGAATCATTTAGTTATAGGCATATTTTTTAACTCCTTAATGAACTATTAAAATTCACTAGTATAGAAACACTTTAATACACTCTATTTTTTGTAGGATATTTTTTTATATCATTGAGAGGTTTCTAAAATGCCATAAATAATATCCTACTAGCCAATGGAAACATTGGATCTCCATTACGGATACATGTTTAGTTGAGTCCTCAATTTTCCTTATCTTAGAAAGGTGTATATATATATCCCTTTTTTTCATAATATTTACCATTATTGCTATTTAATTAATATAGAACTGACATTTATTCATAACTACAGATTGATTCTCATTCATCAATGTCATAGTAAATGTATTTAAATAATCCTCCTTTTAGACTAAATCAAAATATTACCTATAAAATATACGACAAATATATTAATGTAACATATTAGGGGAGAATTCATTAATTACATATTGATTTATAGAGGGTAATTTATTCTAAAAGGAATCACTATGAATTTATTATTTGTACAATTTATTTCATATCCATTTTTTGGAGTATCATATTTATACATCTATAATTGGTGATATCCCAATAGAAGGTCCACTATAGAGTAATACAATAGAAAACCCAACTCATGTATCCAATACCTGGATCACAAAATAATCACATAGTCATAACATACAATACAACAAATCATTATGGATCAATCAGTATTGTGGCCATGATAAACTATATACATACATGATTAATTCAATACATTTGGAATACAAAAACTAAAAGATATTGTTTTTCGATAATACAATTATTTCATCAGGTATATCCCAACATATCAGTCATAATATAAATCATGGAATATAAGGGATAAGAAAAAATTATTTGTGGTCTCAGCTTCTCATTAAGGGTGAAATACAATATAAGAAATAATGAATCAATGATCAGGATAAATATTAAAAGTTACTAATTGAACACACATTTCATGTTATCAATCTACTAAGAAGGAAGTGTATAAATTATATGGAATGGAAAATTATATAAAAACATTTCAATTAAATAAAATTACACTCAGGATATGATATGGAAGAATATTTATGGAAATGTAAGAAACTAATTGAACATTTCATTTTATTGATAAATTGAGAATGAAATAAATACATATATTTTTTCATAGTGAAAACATCATGGATAATAATAAGTAAATTACGAATATAGGAATTTCTTAATAATTAATTTTATGTTTACAAGTAATATGATAACTATACATTCAAATAATATAATCAAGAAGGTTTAAATAGTGATAGGATAAAACTTACCTAATTTATATCAAGACCGTTCACAAGACACTTACTTGCATGATCTATCCTCTAGGTAGTTTAAAACTACTTGGAAACAAATGAAAAGTGTTTGTGGAAAATTTATTTTGTAACATGAGACTACCGATTCATCAAGAGGCATACTTTAAATTTTCTCCAACCCATGTCATAGCTATCTAAATCATTCCACTTAATCAAAATAATTGACTTAATCTATAAACAATGTCGCTTATCAAATATATGTACTGAGTAATGGAGACATATTTATCAATATATCCCAAATAAATCATATTATAATAAAACTAAACTCCATATGTAAAAATATTAAACATTATAGAAATTAATAACATCCATCATATAACATTATGATTATTTAAATTAAATATAATTTCAAGGGAAATATGATTACAAGAAAGTGATTATTTCTCGATAAAGTTAGTAATCACAAAATGAGGAGAGGTTTTAGGATAAATTTTACCACAGTGTAATTTTCATGTAAAATCTATATAGATTACATAATTCAAATAGAAACATAAAATAGCAGAGTTTTTGAATGATTCTTGATATTACAATTCAAGTAGATTTTATATACACAACATAAAACTGAATTGTTTCAGAAAAACAACTAACTCTCAATGGAATTTTAGTAGATACGAAATCCCATACATTCAATTCCTTTTGGAATAACACACATTTACCTCTTATATACCTAATTTCTACATGTAATTAACTAAATACAGAAACATAAATTTATTCATAATATTATATGTGATATGATAGTAACATCATATCACATGTTCATTGATAATTTCGATTGTTTTCATTATTTTGGGTAATAATGGACTTTTTCGTGTATATTTGGACTTATTATTATTCTTAACATTACATGTATCCTGATTAATTTATATCCATCATTTAAACCATGATATGAAATACACATATTTTCATTAGATATTTATTTTGAGTAATCCCTAGAATCTTGTGATAGGAAATCAAATCCACTCATTGAGACAGTATTCTATACTAAAGCATGATCATCGATTCAATTTTCATGTCTTATTGAATGAATAAAATATAATTAATATACATATATATATACTATCAATAAAGTATAATTTTTATTTCTTATATATTACATGGTTTTTTAAAACTAACCCTCAATACAGTCATTGTTTCCCTTGAATGAATCAAATCACCACATGATGCGGTAGTCTTCCTTACACACAAGTGAAATTATAATATTACAATAAAAGGTAATTAATGAAGGTATATGTGATATAATACATATATAAGATTAATAAAATCATAAATATCATAAATAATCCATAAATGTATCATTATTTTAAACATTGAATAGTGGTAATGGAAAAATTGATGATATCGATTCAAGAAGTTGTAGACCTCTATACACACAATTGAAGCGTTAATAACTAATGTTATTGAAGTGTGTGAAGTTATATTTAATATCCTTAATATAAAAAATCATGGTATTTATGTGATAGTTTTTTTATTATATAAAAAATTTCATAATAGAAATTTAACGAGGTAGATAAGGAAAAAAAATAATCCAGTTTTAGAAGAACATTACCTATTCATTGGGTATCCTCTTTAGTTTTTTACTAAATCATTAAATGTTTTCCTTTCTTCTATAAAAAATTTATTTTTCATGATCATAGGGGAGTTTGGATTTTATTTTGAAAGAGTTTTATCCATCCAAATTTCTTTAGTGTTTCTAGGATGTAATGGGAGTGAGTTCTCTTTAATAGTTGATGTGTGACATTCTTGTAAATAGACAATGTTATTCACTATTGGGAGGTCAATAATACCTCAAGTGGATACATGGTATATAATTAATGGATTTTGGGTATGATATTTTTAGTAAAAATCACCACTACGTATTAGAACTTGTGTTTTGATCAATTTCTTCCGCAAATCCTATGTTTCATTTTTTTACCATTACATTTTTCATTTTTATATCTAGTTTTATATTCTATGTCAATTTTCATTGAATACCAATTTAAAGTTATCTATATTATCAAATTTTTACCCATATATTCTAAATATTGTATCAGATTTGTAAATTAAAAAATCATATCATTGATGAAAATTATTTTTTACAAAATTGCAAGTAACTTTAAAAAATAATGCCCTAACCCTAACCATGCTAATATTTTCCTCAATGTAGGGGTAAATATAAACATAATATAAGATAAATTAGTCTAAAAATGAAAAAAAATTATATTTGTTAAATTAAAAAAAAATACATGGTAGGATATATTGTTTTTTGTAATTTTAAATTACTTAATTACATATCCTTTATTTCAAAATAACATTAATGCCAATTTTGAAATTATTTGTTAAACAAGCATTAAAAAATATCACATAAAATGATGGAATTTTAATATATTGATCTCAATCCTAGATTGGTTGATATATTCACCTAAGAAATATTTGAATAAAATAATTCATTCAATTTACCTTACTTTTATTATTTTCAGTACCATTTATTTATTTTTATTATAATCTAAAAAATTAACATTTTAGAATTTCAAAAACATTTTATGTTATTAATTAATCATTTAAAACTTTTATCTAATTTTTTAGTATAAAAATTAATTTAAAATTCAAAATAATATTAATAACCTAACCTATATAGTTTTCACCCTTCTACCATTTTTTATAGATATTAAAATAATGGAAAATAAACATTTTAATTTCTATATACATAATATAATATGTTTGAAAATAACTTACAAACATGTCCCAAAGAATAAAAAATTTCAATCCTAAGGTTAAAATTGTTGACGTAAGTCCATAATATTATTTTTTAATTAATGTTTTGGTAATTTTAACCAATTTATTCTATGTTTAGCCACTAATAAATCTCATTTTTTTAAAATCATTTGTAATTAATTTATATTTTTTTCACTAATAATTATGTTAAAAACATATGATAAATCACTATATAATATAAACAATTCTTATTCAAAATATGGAATCAATTTTGGAAAATTTAAATCATGTAAGCGATAGAATCTATCATAAATTTAATCCTGTATACGGGATTATAAATCAAGTTTTTAAGTGAAGATGTTGAAAACATTTCAATGTTTCTGTACAAATATTTAATATAAAATGGATAAAAATAAATAAATTAGATAAATTGATAAATTTTTTACTAATGTTACTTTAATACCAGCTCAAAATGTAGTTTATTATTATAAATAATTTAACAAAAATATATTTTCAATCATAATTCGGTATTTTTTAATATTCATAAAAAATGATACATCTTAGAAAAATAAAAAAATTCACCATATTGTAATTGTTATATTATTATATCAGAATTTTTTTAATTATTTCAAATATATTTTATAATAGACATAAAATTTAATTTTAATTAGTGTATACCAAGCATGATACAATAGACATTTTTTGAAATATAATTTTTTTTCAAAAACATTAATTTTTTTAAATTATTATATTTATTATTTATAATATATATAAAAATATTAATTTATTGTAAAAAATATACGTTCATATTTTCTTTAATCGCAATAATTCATGGAATTTCAATATCTATACTATTATATTAATGAATAATTTTAACAATTTATTGTTTTTCGGTAATACTCAGTCTTGCATGTAACAAATTCTATCAAAGTAACTTGTTGTAGCCTATAATGAATGATAAAATAGATGTTTTTTAACAACAAATAAAAATCTTCATTGCATATAATTCAAACTGACTCAATATTTTTTTTAACAAACACCGTGAAATAAAATGACAACTTCTCTAATATTTTCAGGGTGTTACATTATCTGATCATTAAATAAGTTTTCATTGGAAATTAAACATGATCTGAGTAAATAAGGAAATTAAATTTGGAAATACTTTTGTTGAAAAACCAACATCATATTTTTTTTATTAAAATGTAATCTTAATAAGAGAGAATGATTGGTATAAAGGTCACATGGAATGAAATATTACTGTATTTCTATATAGGATAATATTTGTGGAATGTGAAAAATTATACATGGGGGAAAAGAGTAAATTTTTTAGGTTGTCATTTAGGTCATTGATTATATGAATTTTAATGATAAATATAATTAGTAGGGCCAAAAATCAATAAATATATAATTATTTACAAAAACCATGGTTCCATAAAATAATGCAATTAGGATAACATTTTTATTTCATGATGATTTTACTAAGGATGAGAAAACAATTTATTATCCACAAATACAAGGATATATATTTACACAATACAATTATATAAAGAAAGTTTTATCCATTTTTGTTCTTAGATCTCTCACTTTGAGAAAATAATAACCAAAAATGAATTTTTTTATGCATGAAACATTAAAATGTACTTTTAAGATATTTTGAGATCCATAATGATTGAAAAATATTTCAATCTATCTATAACTAATATTTAAAATAATTCTTGTTAATACATTAATCTATAACCAAGAGAAGTTATACTATTGGATAATCATTAATAATTATTTATAATATTTTTTAACTAAAAAAATTAAATATTAACCAATACGTCATTAGTCATGTGGTAGGCCTAAACCCTTACCATTCTTCAATATTGGTTTCATTTACCACTTCCCTCCCAAACATGATTGCTCATCACCCATAATATAGGTCATCCTTTTACTAAAAAAATATTAATATTATTCTCATAGTATCGCAATAAGAAATTATGGTTAACCATGAAAAAAAATTAATCCATAAATATTTTTATTATAAACATTTTAAAGATAACTCTTTTTACGATGTCTAATAATCATATTCCACAATTTTTTTAATTAACGACCACGTCAACACTACTAGTTATCAACAACTTTAAACTAATGTTGATAAAATGTGAAAATATTATTCCTCAAATTAATATCCTACTAAATCATATTTTCCCATAAATCCTTACTAAAATTTAATTAATCTTGGTAGACTCCCCTCACATAAAACCTAAAAATAATGACTATGACATTAGACATATCATCAACTTAAAAATCATAACCCCCTAATGGTATCCATAGCTCTTAATAATAATATATTCACAAAATGTTATAAAATTTAACCCAAACCTTTTATTCTTCATGATTCATATATCTAAAATAAATTTGATAAAATACATCTAAAATTAATTCATTTTATCACAATAAATATTTCCTCTATTTTATTTCCACTTAGGCAATTCCATGGTCTAGGGTTTATCCTTTGTTTTTAATTTCCATTATCTATTCAACTCCACCATTATAGTTTAAAAAAATGTTAAATATTCTAATCATATCCCTCAGGGAGTGTCAAATATGGTGTTCATTAAGGCTCATTTTCATGCTCCAGTATATACTCATGTCATGACCAAAACTCCTATTTAAGTGTTATTACCCCTTGGCACATCTATTCTATTACCACGTCCTAATTTATTATCAATATAATGATTTATTGAAAAGATAAATTAAAAAATATCTACCATACTAAAACATTAGGATCTTATACTATAGAATTATTTTAAGTCTGTGTTACAGTTCTATTCTATAATAAATGTTTTCCCAACTCTAGTTTTGATGGTTTCAAATGAAATTCCTCTGTTAAAAACTATAGAGACCTTGACTCTTGTAGCCGGGAGGCAAATCCTACATCCATTACATTTTAATAAGATATAATGAAACATATCACAATAGACTGACTAATTTATTAGTCATTATATACTATATACATAGATTATTCTTGCATTACATTTTTTATTCACTAATTACAACATAATTTTTTTAGAATATAATTATTATATATATTGTATCAATGAATATCAGTCATGCAAAAATTCATGGAATCCTACTAAAAATATCAGTACAATTTTTCTTTTATTTTCTTGCTAACATTCAAATATTTCTCAATTAATAATGAGTCAGCGATCATAATCAATATGGTTATGTTAATAATGAACACAGATTCCATATAATCAATAACATGATAAGAATTTAAATAGATAATATGGCATGGTAAATAACAATAAACAAATTACATTTACATAACATGAATATCATGATATGATATGTAAGAACCAATTTGGTGATGTTAATAAATGAAACAAGATTTCATTTAATAACAAAATATATAAAGATATGAACCTTTAAATTTTATCATTGTGAAAATATTATTGATAGTAATAATTATTTATTTTCGATTTCCTATAGGTTTATGTAACATATTCATGTTTAAAAAATAAAATACAATTTATTATGATAA
The DNA here is from genome assembly GCA_963277665.1 of Viscum album. Classification (NCBI taxonomy): domain Eukaryota; kingdom Viridiplantae; phylum Streptophyta; class Magnoliopsida; order Santalales; family Viscaceae; genus Viscum; species Viscum album. The sequence continues at coordinate 1,704,444,455 of OY728165.1, read as the reverse complement.
AAACAAATTTATATTTCTAAATAATATTTATTAAAAATCATATTTATTTCTTTCCTTTATCCCAATTCTTTATATATATTAAAATATATAAAGGTACATTTCATCTTTTTTTATTACCTAATTTTTTGGGGGGTATCTATCATAAAAACGTTTTAAGAAAAGTAATAAAATTAGATCCTAAGGTTACAAGGTTTTAAATAATGACATTAAATTAGTATTGTACAAATGGTTAGGTCATTTTAACCATTAGCTGCTAACATTATGCACTGTGTATACTCATTTTTAGCTAAATAATTGTGTATAATTTTAATTGTTTCCTATAATCATTATAATAAAAAAAGAAATTAATATAATATTTAAAGTATTATTATTTCAAATATGGAGTATATTTATCAAAATTTAATTCATTAATGTGGAAGAATTATATTTAAAATTAATATCACAAACATGACGAGTTTGTATTAGTTTAAAGTAAAAATGATCAAAAGTTTACAATGTCTTTATATCTAAATTTAATAATAAAATCATCCCAATAACACATATTTTAATATAATATATTCATTTTAAATAGTTTTACATTAATCCCAATTAAAAATATAATTAAACATTATATATTTTTTATACATAATATCGGCTTTCAATAATAATTCAATATTTTAAACTATTAATCAATCATTTAATCATCATGGAAAAATATGATAAATTCATCATAATATAATTTTTTTCTTAATCCTTCAAAATTATAATAAATTTCAAAAAAAAATTATAAAATATTGAAAAAAACTAAAAAAAATCACTAAGAATGATTAAACTATCATTTAGAAAAAATCTAGTTTTACAAAAAAAATCTATTTTTAAAATGAATCTTATTATTATTTATTTTTTAGATATAGAAAATTAATATATCTAAAATATATACTTTCATTATTTTAATCATATTCATTCATTCCATTATAATGGCTTGGTAATAAATATTACATTAAATAATACTATTACTAGTACATTATTGTTCGGTGAAACTCATTATCGCATGTAACAGAAGGTATCTAAGGTACTCATTGTTTCTTGTAATGTGTTTAAAATAAATTTTTTATAAATAAAGGTAAAATAATAAATTTTTTTAATTTAAGAAAAATAAATATTGTGTGTAATATACTCTATCAAATTAATGGTTATTCATTTATAAAATTTGGGGTGTTACAAATGTTCATCTCGAGGTAATTGATCATAGAATTCTTATATCCATGGTAAGGTGTAATTTTTGAATATAATTATTTTATTAACATAAAAAATCAATACAGAGGAACCTTGAATGTTCCTTATTTGATATGAAGAGGTATGTCACAACCTATATGGATGAACATTAGAATATGAAACCAATTTTTTGATTCTATTATTACTGATTAATTATCTCTTCTATCTTAACAATGGACATTCTCCAAGGATTAATTAATATTGTTAGAGATCCAAGTATATATTAAATTAAAATGCCAAACGTTTAGTCATGAATAATACTCGGAAAAGAATCATGGAATACATTATTATTATCATGTGAAATGACCATGTCTTCAACAATGATTCTCTCCATTTCCTCAATCATTTATTTTATATATGTTATCTTTAAAGTTAATAATTACCATGCATGAGTATATGATTATATAGGAGATTGAATCTCCAACCAATATTTTTATAGAATTGGAGTATTACATGGGATTTAGATAGTTATCTCCCTCTATAGATAGTTAATGATAACTTTATGTAAGTATTGAGACTCCATGCACAATATAGCATAAAACTATGCAAAATGAAATAATATGGTAATATATAGAATATTTAGTCAAAAAACATTGAATATGGATGACTTGTGTTGTTTGAATGAAAAAATTTCTATATTTAATTTTCCCACATAAATATCAACCCCCATTTTTTAGGTTGTTGTTAAATTTCTCAACTAAACAAGAATGATATGAAATAATTCATGAAAATATAATTATGTTGTACATTCATTTTTTCTAAATTAATATCTCTTGTACTTGTAACCATATTATAGTCAATGTAAACCACTGTTGTAGTGATTTCATATTCACTTAATTTATCTAGAAATAATGATGGTTTTTGGTGGATTCTATATGGTAATTATTGGTTTAATACATTAAACCACATTATTTCTAAAAGATGAAAAATCGAACCATATAATGTTTTTATTATTTTAGGATTCATTTAGTCTTCTACATAAGTGGGTTTCTTCAATTACTTATGGAACTGGTTCAAATGATTCCCCTCTTTTCCATATTTGAGAAGTAATATGGTTCCTAAAAAAATGTTTCCATGATTATTCTTCCCAATCATATTACAATTTCGATGTTGAGTGTCTATTTATCTAGGGGACTTATCAATTGATAACCATTCTGAAAATCTATTTTATATTTTTTTTATCTTTTATAAGGGGACCATTGATATTCTCTGATCTCTATCTCAACTACGAGGGTATAATAGAAAATCACTAAATAATTATCAAATGAAAGGATCCGTAATTATTTTCATAGAAATGTATTTAATCCACTAAATAAGATGTCGACTATAAATATTTTATGGTAATTATGGAGGCATATTGTGAAATCCTTTGGATATTTGCCTCATATACCCTAATAGACTAATATTCATATTTTTAAATAATTAACATCCTCACTATTTTATGATGGAGACTTCAAGAAAATAATTATTGAACAATCTTTTCTTGATGTATTTCCATTCCATATAATTAATATCCTTTTAGACCATGTGTTCCTAATAAATGTCCTCTACTGATCAATTTCTCCCTTAATGCGATAAAAGATAAAAAATTATTCAATTTCTATATCCATTAAATGGTATCTAATATCATTTCAATGGAGTTAATCCATTATTTCATGATAAGGGGATTATAAAATTTACAAAAGGTAGGAGGCCATTGACTTATAATGTACTCAACTGCAACACTGTCTTTATTAGGAATGATTGGGCATTCCACAAGATTCATGTTATTATACATAACATGAACATGTTGAGATAGTAATACCATTGGGTCCTCAGATCCCACTCACTAAATTTTAGTAACATTATTAAGGAAATCAACACATTGCCTATCATGTTTTTTGTTGGAACAGTTTATCCGATTTCATTAAATTGACTAAAAGAGGATATATTTTAATTAGAATACATTAACTAAGATTTGGAAAAATTGGAAACATAAAAATTTTGGAGGACTAAAATATAAATAAAAATTATGTCATTAATTTTGAGTCTCTATGTTTCAATCTATGTTATCAACGGTAACATTTAATATTAGTTATTTTAACATAGTTACTTATTAATGTTCTTCATGATGTTTCTAAAATAATTTCTGAATTTCCAAAACATACTCCCTATGAGTGTTAATATAGGTGTAAAACAAGGCATTTTTTCATTCACCTAGTGATGATTGAGTCCTGATCAATACTCCCATTTCATGGAGACTAGAACAAGATATAACTGATGTAGAGCCATATCCACTACTACTTTCACTGCATGGTTTTATTTTGAAGTCCACCACATAATCTATAATTTTTGATAATTTAGGTATGTTTTTCCTATATTTATTTTAATCCCAAAGGCTTGAAATTTATATTATAATCATATACACAAAAATAACTAGAAAATGGTCTAAAACAAATGTTAGTGGACCAAGCTTTATACAGTTTTTATTAAAATGATTTTTAACATAAAAATCCATCAATTACAACCTAATGATCACGAGTCCTAGTTTAATAGGATTATAATGTAGATAAAAAATAAAAATAAATATAGTACATGAATTTTTTTTATTTTCCTTAGTGAGGTATTAATTTAATTTGAGCACATAAAACTACACATTATATCCTCTTAGAACACAAAAAATAAAATTATGGGATAAACATAATAGTAAGTGAATAGACATGATAAAGATGAACATAATAGTAAGTGAATAGACATGATTTATGAGTAACACAAAAAAGAAATAAATCATAAATCATAAAAAAAATATTTACCCATGTAAATATAATGAGTTTCATAGTAATGCCTCATATACTAATAAAATTAAATTTCATAGCGATCTCATTTGAGAAATGTATATAAGGAAGGTATTAACATATCAATAAAAGGGAGAATTAAATAGAGATATATGAGTAATTGATGAGGTTGATTTTTTAAAAAAAATTGGTCTATAATTAAATGTTTCAAACCCTTCTATTTTATCAATTTCAGATTATTTCATTCAATTTGGGAGTTATTGTGTACTTTTGGGTAAAACTATAAAAATGTTTAATTCTGCAATTTTAGTAGACTTTTAGGATATTAGTATTTAAATAATAACATTTATAATATTAATCCAAATTGTATGATTTATTTTTTAAAATTTCTTGATTTATGGATTTATTATTAAAATTATAGACCAAGAGAATATTAAAAGATCCAAAGACCCTAAAATTTCACTCATATTGAAAAATTGATCTATATGACAATATCAACCCCACCACATTAATGGAGTCATAACTCAATCTTCACATATCCAATTAAGGCAATATAAAATGTATTTGAAAAATATTTCAGTGGTTCATTCATTATATAAATATTCTATTAATATTATCTAATTAAGAGGCCCATTGTTTGATCAAAAATGGGGGAAAATTTGGAAAACATTCAGCCATAATGATATCATCAGATTATATTCTCTCAAATTCCTTCTTACGGTGGCCAAATATTTTTAAATTTTGAAATTGAACAGAAGAGATAATATTGAAAAACCATCACAAAGACACCAATATAAAATTTTTATATTTAATGTGTCAGAAAGATAGAATTATTCAGAAGAAATATTTGAATGATAATTATTCAACTATACTCCCTAAAAATATGTATCTCTTCTCGTATTTTAGAAGATATCCATTTCAAAAGGTATGGTTGAGTTTGGATTCTGTAATTATTTTCCTTTTATATTTAAGATATAATAGTTAATATTTCCTATCTTAATTTCAATTCTTTATCCATTTCTTTTCAAATTTTTTTCCTCCTCCCATGCTTATTCTTAACTACATGTTTTTTGAGAACTAATGATCACTGTTTTTCAATGGAGAAAAGGGTGGTTTTGAGTTTATATCAGTTTAATTATTTTTCATGTTTTATTTTGAGGATTACTTAAGGGGAAAAATGATTGTAGTTATAGGTCTACCTCATATCCTAACTATTTTTTCCTTCCTTCAAATTTAATCATTTACCTTCTCAGTAATATAAATTTCATTAAAACGGTGGGCATTGGTTTAGGTGTTGATATGTAAGAGATTTCTCCTATATGAACATGTCTTGGTGTATGATAATACCATTAAAATGGGAGGGTGAAGAGTGAAATTCCTAGATATATATATTGAATAAAACAATGAGGAAATATTTAGAATAATAATGATAACAACACCACAAAACCCCTAGAATAATGGCTTCCTCCACTATCTTATTTGTGTAATTTATCCATTTTATGTGTGTTTTAATTTATTTACATATTTTAGTTATGTTTATATTTTATTCATTTCAATACCCTGTGTTTATATTGGTATTATCGTTTCATATTAAATAGTTTCTAATACTAACAATAGAATGACAGTGTCTGTGAGCGACCTCCTTGTGCAATAAACACTAGGGTGTGAAACTATAGTGACATTTAAGGAAAATAAAATATTTAATAGGGTAAAATGATGAAAAATAATATCATTAATTTATAACTTCTAATGGGGAGGAAAAGTTTTCACATACTATGATTTCCATAAAAATTAAAAAAATAAATTTTTTAAAGAACATACAAAAATGAGATTCATTGCATATCATTCATTTTTCGGAAAGATATATTATTTTAGTGATTTTTTAAATGCATGGACTAGTTATTATTGGGTATATGGAGTGACATTGTGAGGTTACATGTTTAATAAAACATTATAGTAATAGAGGATTTTCGAGTCAAACTGAACAACATTTCCACCTTCATTCAAGATTCCAATGATTAATGGTCGGAACATCCACAACAAAAGAAAAATAAGACAAAATAGATAAGTATTGATCCACATAAATTAAATTATGAAGAACCAAAGAGATAATTTAAGGGGATACTTGATGATTCAATCATCTATCCTTGTTTATTTCTTGAAGTGGTTCCTGAAGATCCCTTTCCAGATGATACAATTTTGGGAGATCAACATAATATAAAAGAACTTTAGATAGATTTTGTTGCAGATTAAAAAGAGAGTGATACTCTTATTATTTTCAAAGTAGATTTATTACCATTTTACCTCTCTATTGATTTGGAAGAATATGTAATATTCCATATTGCAAACAAATTCCCAGTGGCCTTACCGGAAGAGATTGTGATTCATGATAACCTACCTTAAAGGGAAGATTAATTTATTGATTCATGAGGTATTAATAATATCCACGTGTATTTATTTTATGAGTAAATATATTATAAATTATATTAAACAATATCACATGCTCATTCACTATATTTAGAAGTTGAAGATGACACTTAAGTAGTGGTAGTGAACAAAGAGAACATATTCTTCCTCTTTCCTCCATATTCTATGTTGTACCACATGGAAATGATAGAGGATCTGTTTTACTCTTTTCATGGGTTAATTCATAAACTTTTTTTGTTAAAGTTCATGAGTAAAAATATTTTCTAGAGGTTTTGAAGACAAAAACATCATCCACCTTAGTAATGGGGTTAATATTTTCAACTGCATTGCTAGGGGTAATAAAATCCTAGCACCTACATGTGGGATTATACCATGTTCCTCACTAAATTCACTTCCTCTTAAATTTTATGTATGTTTATTAAGAATTTATTTATTTTATTCTAGGAGGAAGTGGTAGTATCTAAAATCATAACTAAAATCTAAGAAAGAAAAATAATTCCATGTTATATACTTCTATCTATTTATTTTTATGGCCTTATTTAGATTTTGTTGTACTGAAATTAAGGGTAGTAAAATTTTAGTGGTGGGGGTATTGTTTACTTTCTTAGTCATTCATTTGTTATTTTTCTTTTTATTATTATTTTTTACGTAAAAAATGTGAATCAATAAATATTATTATCATTTTTCACACATCAATTTATTTTGAGAAAATTGAAAAGACTTTTGAAGGAATTGATTTTATAATATTCTTGATGTGAAAACCTCGTTCCTTGAAATTTATTTTCAAACATTTTTTTGAGTTCAGAAAATTTTTGAATTATATTACAATGAAACACTAAGTAAAAAAAATTTCTCATCAGGTGAGGGTTTTAGAACCCCATTTATATATTCTTCCAAATAAAAAAACTTTTTTAGGGAAAATTGGATATTGTGTAAGAACAAAAATTTAAGATTTTTCTATTTCTTTTCACTGGATTTCATTTAATTTTTTAGACATGATTGATGCACTAGATTTAATAGCCACATGTTATCCTTAGACCCCCCCCCCCATTACATTTATCCTTTATTATCCATTAGATTCCATGAATTACATTATAGGCTTATCAAGCATTACTAGCTGATTTGTCCTTAACTACCCGCAATTTGGGTATTTTTTCACAAATATTTCTTATTTGAGTGTGCGATAAGGGACTTTAAAGTGTTTTATATGGGCTGTAAATTATATTTTTTTGTCTTGAGTTGATTTTCATCATTTTTGGATTTGAATTATAATAAAATTAGGCATGAGACATCATTTCATTGTTCTTAATTTGTGTTATCGGGTACTTCATCATGAAAATGGAAAAAATGGAGATTAGATTGAATTAATAATTTTAAATAATTTTATGACTCATATACCACTAAAAAAATAAGTTCATTATTTTCATTATTTCATTTTATTCAATTCTCAGCTCATCCTCTAGGGGAAATAAGAGAAAATAAATATGTACCTTTCTGGAGCTTCAAAACAAATATAAAAAATGGGAGAACTCATATGATATATTTATTAGTAATCATTTATTTTCCCATGTACTAGATAAATGGCATGGTGATATGTTTCAAATTATAATGTTTATTTAAGTGAGTTTCGTCCCGTGTATTGATTTATTATTCATTCATCATACTTAAGAGTCGAAAAATCCAATTTCTGGCCCTAAAATTTTCAATGATTTTCCAACCATACCTAGTCCACAAAATTCACCTTGAATAAGTCCTCATAAATGGAAATGTTTTCATGTTTTACAATGTGTAGAGATTATAATTTTCAAAATCCTATAGTGATACAAGAATGTCCCATTTGTGAGATTAACTCCAGATTCAATTTCTCATGATTGTGGAGTGACATAATATTCAATGTGAGGTTTGTCATGATTGGTATATGTATGGATACCTGATGTTTAAAACATTTAAATTTGAGGAATGAAAATTATATAGAAGTGTTATTCATAGAAAATTCATTATTTAATTCTATTTTGGGTAATATCATTGATGTTTTCTCATTTTTTATTATTGTGTGAATTTTTAATTGAATATATGATGATTGCCTGGTAGAGAATAGCTTTTGTGTGGGTAGGTTATAAGGATAATATTTTCACATATTATAGTTTTTAATTAATCGTTTTAAACGCTCTTATTACATAAATTTGTGATTATATTAATAAATTTTGGATTTATCAGTTGGTTTGGGGTATAATTGGAAAATTAATTAATTCTGTATTTTTAACATATTTTTTGACATTGGTATTTCTGTCAAAACATTGACTATGTGGATCCAAATTTTCAATTAATTTCTTTAGGATTTCTTGATTTATTTGTTGAATATTATTTATCTATACCAGAAAAATATTCTATGATCAAAAGGCCCTACAATTTCAATCAAGCAGAAATATTGTTGTAGATGACTGTGTGGACCACACCTCAGTAATGGAGTCATAACATTGGTTTAACATATCAGTTTGATGAAATTTTAAATGATATTGAAATATATATTAATTCTTCATTCTAAAAATAAATATCCTAGAAAATTATATAATTAATGTAACTTTTGGATGCTCAAATGTGGGGGAAATATTAGGAACCAATTGGTGAGAATTATATGTTCATAAAAAATTATCAATAACACATATGTCTGGTGGCCAATATTGCAGAACGGTTAAGGTTAATTAGAAGAGATATTATTGAAAAATATTTAGGAAGAAACCCATTACAAAATCATAAATTTAATTCATCATAAATTTGTAAAAAGTCATTTAGAAATTTTTTAATGAGAATTCCCACCCATTCTCACTATAATATTTATCTCATATCCCATTTCAGAAGATAGGAATTTTAAGGTGAAATGTTGAGTTTGGTTTCTATAATTTTTTATTTATATTTTTAACATATAATATTTTATCATTATTTTTTGTGTATTTCATTACATCCTCAATTTATTTTTAATTTTATGTTTCTCCAAAAGTTATTCTTCTTAACTCTAAGTTTGTGGGGAACTCACACTCAGTATTGTTCAAGGGGGGAAATTGTTTTATATGTGTTTATTGAACATTAATTATTTATCATCTTTTATTTTGAGGATTCATTAGTGGATAAAATTATTATGGTGAGTGGTTTCCCTAGTCACTCTAATATTAGTTTCTTACTCACCATTTAATCATTTTCCTTATCATCGATATCGAAGTCCTTAAAATAGTTGATTTTGGAATGGGTGTTGATGTGGAAGAGATTTATCCTATAAGAAGAGGTATCAGTTTATGATAATTCCCTTCAAATGATTGGGTTTAGAGTAAATATTTAGGATCTCAACACTAAATAAAATAATGAGGAACTATTTTTAATAATTAGGATAACACCAATACGAATCCCCGAGAACATCATTTTTCATCCACTAGAGTATTTTTGAATTTTCTCCCTTTTCATTATGTTATCATTAATTTACATTTATTTATTATATTAATATTTCATGAATTTCTAAATAACACATTAATGTTAGAACTATAGTTTAATATTATTTTGTTTAAAATATTGATAATAGAAATACTGTGTGTGTTAACGGTCTCCTTCTGTGATCGACCCTTGGTTATGCTACCACAGTTCATTTTTGGGAACATAAAATATTTACTAGGGTAAAATGACTACCAACACTTTCATCAATGATACATATTTAAAAAATTAAAAAAAATCATTTTGAGCATTAAATAAAATGATAAAATAAGTTAGAAAAGGATTTTTAATATCTCGAAGAAAACGATTGTTTAGTGTGATCTAACAACTCATGCCCAATTTTTAATGTGGTTAAATTATATTACCAAATAAAAATCATATATTAATTATTAATATATCTATGAAACTATTTCATTTTTATTTTTCTTATTATTTTATTTTCTTTCATGTTTTATTTATTTAGTTGGACATTTATGTTCAATTCGTACATTTTGAGGATCTTTGACACATAAGTCCAAAAATACCTTAGAAAGATGAATTCTGTCAAATATAATTTTTTTCAACATATATATAACAAAAAATATGATATAATTATATTTTTTATAAGTAATTTATACTTTTAAAAATAACAAAGAATTACATTTTAGAAAAATGGACTACGATATTGTTATTAAGATGTACATCTTATATGTGCATGTGTAACATTTATATTTTTAAAAATAAAAATTAACAGAAATTTAGTGTTATTTTTTCGTTCCAAAATGATAATTATATCATAAATATAATATTATTTCAGTAAATACACTTATATAAACCATATATGTTATATGTTAATAAAAAATGAATTTAATCACTTCATGAGACGGTTGTCAGTTTTACACATTAATGATGTTATCATTCTTCAATTGGTAGTATTGTAAGAATATATATGATATATTAATTTTATAGAATGTTTTATATGTAATTAATATAATATATAAACATTTTATCAGTCATAATGAACATATGTTATTGATAATGATTTAAAAGCAATTACATCACTTTGTGAGGTGGTAACCAATCGTACACATGAACAATCATTTCATTTCCCATTTGACTGAATTAGAGATAGTCATACACTATTCCATTAAAAAAATAAATACTAGTATAATAAAGAAACTGATGTTGTTATATCATCATTATTAAGTATGATTTGATGTATTTGTATTAAAAAATAAGATAACGATGCTCATTTAAGAGTACTACCTCATCTTAGACCATCTATTTATGATTATACCTAAATCCTACCCTAATTTAATTTATGATAAAAATAAGAACTCTATGAAGTAGCGACATTATAAATGATTCTAGTTTTGATGGTATTAGAAAATCTACGTTTAATTTATTATAGTAAGATGATATGATAGATGGTCCCCCTTTAAAATTGGGGGAAAAGACTCACTTGAATGTTTTGAAAAGAAACAGATATACCCACATTGTACGAATGATTAAAAGGAACAATAAATGTCTCATTCTCTAATCATTTATTATATAATGAAGATAAATGGACATAAAATAATCTATAGACAACTATTATAGTAATCGTATCCTCTTTATTTTCATTATAATGATTATGAAAACATGTTTGATCAATAACCACAGTAATGTATTTTTACTGTTTTAACTATTTATTATTGAAAAATAATATTTTTTCCTCATTATATAGTATTACATATATTGAATAAAAATATTGAATTCATATTTTAAAATTAAATTCATAGATTAGGAATCATTTAATTTAATACCAATCACATATATGTGATAAAAAAATACTTTTAATTGAAAAATGTTTCCAAGGAATAAAATGATTTTATAAAAAATAAAAAATGAAATTTATTTAAATGAGCTAAATATGATTAATAATAATGTAATTTAATTAATTTTAATTTCATAATATTTCAAAGATCTTCATATATTTGTAAATTATTTTTTCCAAAATGCAGTTTTCAAAAAATATATATATTTATCAAAATTCATTAAATAAATATACATTTTATAAAACATAAAAACAATTCATACCGAGATAGTTTCAACATGATTATTCAAAAATTGAAAAAAAAATTTACTCAAATAAATATTATATTAGTGGTAAATATAGATTTCTTATTTTTCATAAAAATAAGGAAACATAATTTTTTTAGGAAAATGTTTTTTTGAAGCCTTAAATGAGTTGAAAAAAGTAAGTAATTAGTTACCAATAAATTGTATTTATCATTCATAGATAATTTTAAATTTTTATTATTCATATTAATATTTATTAATTTATATTTTGGTGTATAATGAAAGGGTTAGAAAATAGTATTATCTACATTTTGAAGTTCCTTAAGACTGCTTACTATGTGTCACATATCCTATCAAACATAGAATTATTTTCAAAAATCATGGTGTTAAAAATATTAGATGATAATTGGTGCCTTTTTATAAGTGAAGAATATGAATTCCTGTAATTATTCAATTTTTAAAATATTAAAAGATATCATTAATTGAAAAGTGGATCTGAGGAACCCTGAAATCATTGAATTATTTTTTAATGTATGAACACACTTGACCAATAATATTTAGAGACTTTTTAGAGACAATTTATTACTTATAATCTATTAAATACCCCATAGACCTAGCTTAACCATAACCATCGTAGCCTAAATATTTACAATTATGATTTTTTAATGTATCCAAAAACTGTATTTATAGAAATATTTAGAAATTCTAATTTTAATCGTGGTATATATCATTTTATATTACGTATTTGTAGGTGTTAGAAATTAGCTTCAAAATATGAAAACAAATTGTATGATAAATAGTTTAGAAAAATTACCTATTGAAGTGTAAAAATAATTTTACATTGATATATAGTAAAATATTTATTTCCAAAATAATTATTGTTTATTTAATAAAAATATATTTTTTAAAAAAATTTAATCAAAAAAAATAGAATAAACCCTTAAAAATATACCATTAAATGCAATGAAACAAAAAAAGATTTTAATTCGAAGAAAATATAACTAATTTTAAAGAAAGAATATTGGATTTTCAAATACAAAATAATGATATGAATAATATTGTATAACTAAATTAATTTATATTTGGATGATATAGGGGATGTTACTTTATTAATTCATACTTATATTATAATAACATAACAATTTATCATGTTATGAAAAATTATTAATTTCATTATTCACCCAAAAACAACTATTTTTTATAATCTAAAATATTCCCCTAATGAAAATTTATATATGGTGATATAAAAACTGAAATCATTTTTATGAAATATTTTTTATATATTATGAAATTAGACATTTAAATTGAACCTTCATGTTTATAGTAGTACAATTTTGTTAAATAAGACTATTCATATTTCAACTAATAACATTTAATTTATATTAAACTATGATAATTATAAATCCAAAATATAAATACATATAAAACATATCATATTATTTATTTCTATAATTCTAATTTTATATATAGTAAATTCTATAATTAAAATTTTACCTCATGATAACAGAAAAATAATAGAAACAAGAGAAATCGTTTAAGGATGATTACATTTAATATGGATAAAGAAAACTATAATTAATGGTTGGTTTCACCCCATACATATGTTTCAACATATGTTTTTAAAAAAATATCAAGAAAAAATATATACCTAAACCAATATACCTATAACCAACCAGTTTTAAAGAAATCAAATACTAGAAATAATAAGGATCTATTCAGATATGTACAACAATGTAACACCCCGAGATTTTATGAAAAATATTATTTTTAATTTCATTAATGTCTTCTGTTGTACGCTACACCAAAAGGAGCTTGAACAACATGCATCCTTGACTTTCCTTGCATTACACGCAATCGCGACCTTCCTCAATAGCGTGTGTAGTACGCAATACCGAGTTTCACTAAACAACGATATGCTATTATTAAAAATAGCTGTTATGAATAGTAATAACCACCTTTTAAAATTTTAGAAATTTTATCTCTCAAAATGGTCTTCATTTTTTGGATTTGGAATATCGAAATTAGCTTAGGGTGAAATTTTGGTACTTTTCGGATAACTCTCATATTCTGATGAATAGTGAAAATTACTAAATTTTAATTAAAAACAAATTTTTTAATCAAAATAATTAATAGTGATAAATTATTAATTTTAGCGGTTTTAAAGTATATTTAGAATATATTTTTACAATTTAATACAATGTTGGTCATTGGATGTAATTTCACATTTAAACCAGACATAAACAAGTGTCAATCTTTTGATAGTTATTATCTCTTAAAAACACGTTATTTGTTTTGACGGCGGGAATTAATTTTTAAATTAATTAGTGTAACTGATATGTTTTTAATTTGGTAAAATAGACATCATTTTTGAATTCATAATATCAAATATAGCTTAGGCCTAATTTTTTGTATTTTTCTGGAAACTTTCATTTTTTGATGAATAGTGAAACCACTAAGTGGTAGTTAAAAAACTGAATTTTTCATAAAACATAATTTTACCGCTTCTGTAAGTGGAATTTTGAAAATCCAAGATACATGGTTAATATCAAGGACTAAAATTTGGTTCAATGAGATGAAAATAATTTTTGGTGAACAGTAAGTTTTTACTTTTTTTACCACGGTTAAAAGTAAATAGGGTAATTAAGGGTAAAAATGATATTATTATTACCCTAAAACATGTCCTAATTCTATTGGATAAGTTTAATTAGACCACAAACAACCTTAGGAATAAAACATGACCATTTAAGCCCACTTTTATTAGATTATGACATTTATTATTAATTTATTTAAAGAAGGGTTAAAATTGTTAAAATGAATGTTTAATAAGTAAATCATTTTTAATATATGGTTATACATAAGATAAATTCGACTATAAATATTCATTAGAAATATAAAAATATTTCCTACATAATGATATTTTATTTGTAATTTTTAGACATTAAATAAGTTAATTTATTTATGACACAACGATGATGCAGTAATTATCTTATTAATGAAATATTGACATAATTGATGTTATAAATACACAAATAAATGTAATTTGACACTATTTATACATTCCACTAATTTTCTAGGTTAACATGACATGTTAGTATTGATTATATTAACTTTTTTCGAACTAATAATTAATTTATGATTTTTAAAAAAATCAATTACTAAATAGTGTCAAAATTGACATAAAATAGTTTTTAAAACAAATATTATATTATTAATTTTTATTTTATTCTTAGAAATCTAAGGTTCGGCCAAATGACTTAGATAAGGTTATATATTTTAATAATAAACATCTTGGGGTTCTTTTGGATTGTTATAGTAATTTTATTAACCTTATACTGTAAGAACACAAGAAGACACGGTAAAAGTAAAATTATTTAACTTAATGTTAAATCTAAATGATAAGGTTACAATAAGAACCTAAACTTGTCTAAATTTTATTGGATGAGAGTATTTCGACCCATCCCCACCTTAGCTTCGAAATAAATCAATTTGGAGCTATTTAAAACTGAATTTGGCTTTATAATAAAATAATATTTTTAGTTTTTCCAAAGGAGCCCCTCTCCTCCCTTATAAAAGGGCACCTCCTCCCCCTTTTCCTCACACCAATTTGAGCCTTCATGCTCGGAAAAACCCTGCCAATTTCTCCTCTCCACTTCCCTATAAACATCCTATAGGTTCTGGTCTTCTTCAAAGACCTATTTTAGTGCCCTAAAAGGAGGTCTCAAAGAATCACTTCAAAGAAGAGGTAATGTCTGTTACCGATTCTTTCATCTTTATTTCTTCTTCCACTTCTTCTTCTTTAGTTGTTTCATTATGAAGTAATAACATAAGTATAACTAATTTAAATGATATGTTATTATAAGTATTAAACAACCCAATTTCACCATCTATCCATCTTACGGAAAAAGAAATCACTGCGCGTGCGTACGTACGGAATACCGTCTCCACGTCGTGGTGTAATCTATTTTCCACCACCACCTTACTTGGATGGGTATAATGGTGTAAATAATGACTATATATGATTATTGAAAAGTTATATTGATTCTTAAATAGTATATATATACTCCAATACAATTCCACAATCATGGGAACGATATCATCGCTCGTGCGTACGTACGGAATACCGTCTCCACGATGTGATGCGACTCGTTCTACATGATCTTCATTGAATAATGATTATATAAATGAATTGAATGAATTAATATGATATCTATTACCCTAATAACATTCTGGAAATGAGGTATCAATAACCTAAAAAGAAAAATAATAATTTATTCGACAAAACACGCATAAGAACAAAAAGTAATAAGCACCCGAATAACAAGTAATAATGAAATATTACCAATAAGAAGCTAAGAATATGACCATATATGATATCATAAAAATAAGTATGCTTCTGGAATATTTCAATAACATTATTTAAATCATTATACAGGAGGTTCAGACACTTACGAAGCAAATTGGACCTAAGGTAAGGGAAATATCACAATCTCATTTTTATCTGAGATTGTTTATACTTTGGTATTTACTGGGATGTATTTCATCATCCACATCCATGTTTCCTCAATATGTAATATAATTTCCGTCCACCTACAATTTTTTAAATCCATTTTTATCCTTTGGTGAGTTTATAGTAAAAGATATGAAAGGAATCTTTTGTCGTTTTTCGTATGAGGTACTTTTCGACTTTTTCGACAAAAGTACGAGAAGAATGTTTTTTTAACTTATACGGAATGAATGGATTTTTAAAACATTATTTCCAAGAAGATTCCTTTACAAGTTTTCAATTTTATTTTTAATCAACTTCTTTTAGTTTAAAAATGTATGACATGTTAAGAAAGAAAAAATGTTTTTCAAGAAGAAAGGATATTTTCCTCAAGAATGGAGTTCAAGAGTTTTATCAAAATTATTTTCCATCTAAGATAATATAGGGTTTTGTTTCTAACCCTATTATGACATGGATTTGATTATGTTGTGATGGAAATATTTTTATGAATTCCTTTATCTTATATGAATTTTTTATGATGTCACGATGTTTAAGATTCCTATTTTTATTACATGGGTTTTGCTATGATGTATGGTTTATGATTTTGTGGCACACATAAGAATGGTATCATTATGAGATGGGTGGGACCTATATCTCCCTCAAATGAATTGGGAAATGATTTTATATCTCATGAGATAGACATGGCTGGAACGGTAGGTTATACCGGTTCAGTAAACCAGGATAGAAATGAGGAGTGAACTCAGTTCACAAAGGGACTTTGTCCACTAATATAGTCTTGGAAATGAGTCTTGACTAATAAGAAATGACTCTCAATGATTATGTGTGTATGCCACAAAGTTTCATGTTTTATGTTATGATTATTGGGATTACATTTCACTACTATGATTTATCCCATGTTATGAAATTATGATCTCTTTTTCAGGTTAATATTTCCAAAAGATATGTTCTTATGAATATGATGTGATTGATATTTATTTTGTTTACCCTTACTGAGCATTTGAGCTCACCCTTTTATGTTTTATTTTCCCCAGGGTATAAATAAATAATTTAGGTTTTTAAAAAAAAAGATCTTTATGGGAGATTTTGAAGATCTTTCGCCATGATTAGAAGATTATATTCGGAGTTTCCAAAGACACTAAACTATTATGGTCCTTGTGTGTGTGTTTTTTTATGTACTAAGTATTCCACAAAAGTAATGTAATGTCCATGTACGTAACTATTAGGGTCTCTACAGTTGGTATCAGAGGAAAGGTTTAGTCAACCTTTGGAAACTACGATGCGAGAACTTTAGTGAGATCCCTAGAGATATTTCTAAGGTATGTCTAGGGATGTCCCTAAGGTTAAGTATAAGTATAGGTTATAGTACTAGAATTACGGTAACCCAAGATGTTAGATATTGAAGGTACTCCCCCTTTATTATATTGTTTTCCCTAGCGTGATTTTTTCCCCTCACAGTATTCCTTTTGGGTTTTAGACGATGGCTGGAACCCGAAGGAACCGTGTTGATCAATGTAATGGACAATGCAATGATTTTCCTCCTGAACAAAAAAATGTTATGGGAGATGGAGTGAAAAATCTTATTGCTATACTTACACAAGATATGAATCATTCTAGACTTCCAAATAAGAAGATAAGGGAACAATATTCTATTGATTCCTTCATGAGGAAACGTCCACCTTCTTTCAGTGGGTCTTCTGATCCACTTGTTGCTGGACAATGGATCAGTACTACTGAAAAGATATTTTCAGTTCTTCAATGTTCTGAACATGATAATGTCATCTTAGCAGTGTATCGTTTGGAAGGTGATGCAGATCAATGGTGGAATCTTATCAAGAATACAAGGCCAAGAGATGAAATTGAGTCCATGGAATGGGACGAGTTCAAGAACTTGTTTTTCAATAAGTACTTCCCTCGTATTCTTCGAACAAAGATAGAGAAGGAGTTTCTTGAACTAAAGAAAAAAGATGATGAATATGTTGGTATATACGAAGCGAATTTTTCAAGGCTTACAAGGTATGCATCTGGATTTATCATCCAACCTGAAAGTAAAGTTGATCAATTCTTCAGTGGCTTAAAACCAAATCTTCGAAGGGCATTAGCTATAAGAGACTTCAGTAGCTATGAAGAAATTGTGTGTTGTGCTATCAAGGTAGAAATGGAAGTTGGTGTTACTTATCCATCTAGTAGTTTTGATAAGAAACGAAAGATGGAGTTCACGGAGAATTCTCAGAATAATGGTGAAAAGAAGATGAATGTTTCCTTATGCTCAAAGTGTGGAAAGAAGAATGGTGGATATTTTCTTAAAGGGACAAGTAAATGTTTCAAATGTGGAAAGGAAGGTCATCGGGCATTTGAATGCCACAATGATGGGAAGAAGATGTCTAATGATGCAAACAAAAGAAGGGATACACAGAATGAACCTACTACACTTCAATGTTTCAAGTGCAAGGAGATGGGACATTATGCCAATAAATGCCCTAATCCAAGGGTTAGTGATGATCGACATGAGCAACCACTTAAGGCAAAGGACAAAGGGAAGTCACATGAGATCACCATTGTCGATGTTGAATATGACAATGATGTGGTGGGATGATTAAGTGTTTATGTAATGGGATTCCAAAATAATGTTGAGTATTGGAATATTTATGTATTGGTCTATTGTGGTTTTCAATAATTTTATGGTGCCGGTAACCATGGAAAGTGATTGAGATATTTTTGGAAAAAAGATGATATGTGCATAATGAAGGGATAAGGAGAAAATGAAATGTTTGACAGTATTCATGAGCTCATGACTGATATAAGGAAATAGATATATCATGGTTTGAGGTTTTGGTATGTGAAAAGAGTTAACTTTTAACAGCACTCATGTTTTCACTATGATTCAATGGGTATTCATTTTTCAATAGAATACATGATTAAGGCCTTTGAATGTTTGGAATGTGACCAACAAGACATATCTTATGATATATGGGGATCAATAATGGTATTAAATCTCTGGTAATAGTTTTCACTATATTATGAGAGTGGACTGCAGTATTATGGATAAGCCTAATGATTGGAATGGATTATGTTGGACATAAGTTAGTATTGTTTAAGGATAAAAGTTTTTTTCGATATTATTTACGGGATGTTATAGTAATGTAGTTTCAGAAAAAGGACAACCTGCAGGACGGGCGACAGCCCATCGTGTCGGACAAGGCTGTGGGAATCGAACCCACAACCGAAGTGCGACTGGCCTTTATCGCCTACCACTGGCCTACAAGAAGTCCCTATTTAGTAGAAAGTAGTTTTATTATATTAAGTAGTATGATATATGAAGTATAAATCCATTTTAGGAACCATATATGATTAATCTCACTATAGATGGACTTATTTATTTTTTGATAACTTTTCTAACCTTTTGTTTGAGACAGATGGAATGACCCATCATTCTATCACATGATCTGCTAACACATCACGAATGACAAATTCAACTTAATTTTTGTAAGAGAGGAAGTGGAAATTGTCCAAAGAAGGACCAACGGTGAGACTATACCAAAATCACGAAAGTATTTCTTCTAATTCCAATTTCATCAACTTTAGGGAAATGATCTTGAAAACCAAAAATGATGTCCTAGTTCTCTTATATCTGATGAATCATATGGTATCTTAGATCGTCACAAATTTATGGCTTTGTGATTGCTGGCTTTTCCATAGCCATGTTCTCTACCACTCTCCATCAAAACATGATGGTTAGATTTCTTTTCCATATCAATATTTTCACCTATGTGGAAACCCAGCGATTAGTTTATTTGGGTAACCGTTATGTTTCATACTTTTGTTTTGAAAGATTGGTTTTGGTATTCCTTTTTATGATGTGGCTTCCTATCAAAGAAACTTTTGAATAGTAAACCATTTATAACCCCGACGAATTTCACGGGCGAAATTCGTTTTAAGGGGGGTAGAATGTAACACCCTGAGATTTTATGAAAAATATTCTTTTTAATTTCATTAATGTCTTCTGTTGTACTCTACACCAAAAGGATCTTGAACAACACACATCCTTGAATTTTTTTTTCATTTCATGTAATCGTGACCTTCCTCGATAGCGTGTGTAGTACGCAATACCGAGTTTCACTAAACAACGATATGCTATTATTAAAACTAGCCATTATGAATAGTAATAACCACCTTTTAAAATTTTAGAAATTTTATCTCTCAAAATGGACTTCATTTTTGGATTCGGAATATCAAAATTAGCTTAGGGTGAAATTTTGGTACTTTTCGGATAACTTTCATATTCTGATGAATAGTGAAAATTACTAAATTTTAACTAAAAACAACTTTTTTAATAAAAATAATTAATAGTGATAAATTATTAATTTGAGTGGTTTTAAAGAATATTTAGATTATATTTTTACAATTTAATAAAATTTCGGTCATTGGATGTAATTTCACATTTAAACCAGACATAAACAATTGTCAATCTTTTGATAGTTATTATCTCTTAAAAACGCGCTATTTGTTTTTACAACGGGAATTAATGTTTAAATTAATTAATGTAACTTATATGTTTTGAATTTGGTAAAATAGACATCATTTTTGAATTCATAATATCAAATATAGCTTAGCCCTAATTTTTTGTATTTTTCTAGAAACTTTCATTTTTTGATGAATAGTGAAACCACTAAGTGGTAGTTAAAAAACTGAATTTTTCATAAAACTTAATTTTACCGCTTCTGTGAGTGGGATTTCGAAAATCCGAGAGACACGGTTAATATCAAGGAATAAAATGTGGTTCAATGAGATGAAAATAATTTTTGGTGAATAGTAACTTTTTACTTTTTTACCACGGTTAAAAGTAAATAGGGTAATTAAGGGTAAAAATGATATTATTATTACCCTAACACATTTCCTAATTCTATTGGATAAGTTTAATTCGACCAAAAACAACCTTATTAATAAAATATGACCATTTAAGCCCACTTGGATTAGATTAAGAAATTTATTATTAATTTATTTAAAGAAGGGTTAAAATAGTTAAAATCAAAGTTCAATAAGTAAATCATTTTTAATATAGGGTTATACATAAGATAAATTCGACTATAAATATTAATTAGAAAGATAAAAAGATTTCATACATAATGATATTTTATTTGTACTTTTTAGACATTAAATAATTTAATTTATTTATGACACAACGATGATGCAGTAATTATCTTATTAATGAAATATTGACATAATTGATGTTATAAATACCCAAATAAATGTAATTTGAGACTTTTTATGAATTTCACTAATTTTAAAGGTTAATGTGAAATGTTATTTTTTATTTTATTAACTATTTTAGAACTAATCATTCTGTTATGAGTTTTACAAAAATCAATTACTAAATAGTTTCAAAATTGACATAAAATAGTTTTTAAAACAAATATTATATTATTAATTGTTATTTTATTTCTAAAAATATAAGGTTCGTCCAAATGACTTAGATAATGTTATATATATTAATAATAAACATCTTGGGGTTCGTTTGTCTTGTTATAGTAAGTTTATTAACCTTATAGTGTAAGAACACAAGAAGAAACGGTAAAAGTAAAATTATTTAACTTAATGTTAAATCTAAATGATAAGGTTAAAATAAGACCCTAAACTTGTCTAAATTATATTGTATGAGATTATTTAGACCCATCCCCACCTTATATTCGAAATTAATCAATTTGGATCTATTTAAAACCGAATTTTTCTTTATAATAAAATAATATTTTTAGTTTTTCCAAAGGAGCCCCTCTCCTCCCTTATAAAAGGGCACCTCCTCCCCCTCTTCCTCACGCAAATTTGAGCCCTCAAGCTCGGACAAACCCTGCAAAATTCTCCTCTCCACTTCCCTAGAAACATCATAGAGGTTCTGGTATTCTTCAAAGACCTATTTTAGTTCCCTAAAAGGAGGTCTCAAAGAAGCACTTCAAAGAAGAGGTAATGTCCGTTACCGATTCTTTCATCTTTATTTCTTCTTCCACTTCTTCTTATTTAGTTGTTTCATTATGAAGTAATAACATCAGTATCACTAATATACTGATATGTTATTATAAGTATGAAACAACCCTATTTCACCATCTATCCATCCTACAGAAAAAGAAATCACCGCCCGTGCGTACGTACGGAATACCATCTTCATGCCGTGGTGTAATCTATTTTCCACCACCACCTTACTTGGATTGGTATAATTGTGTAAATAATGAATATATATGATTATTTTAAAGTGATATTGATTCTTAAATAGTATATATATACTCCAATACAATTCCACAATCATGGGAACGATATCATCGCTCGTGCGTACGTACGGAATACCGTCTCCACGATGTGATGTGACGTGTTCTACATGATCTTCATTGTATAATGATTATATAAATGAATTGAATGAATTAATATGATATATATTACCCTAATACCATTCTGGAAATGAGGTATCTATATCCTAAAACGAAAAATAATAATTTATTCGACAAAACACGCATAAGAAAAAAGAGTAATAAAAACCTGAATAACAAGTAATAATGAAATATTACCAATAAGAAGCTAGGAATATGAACATATATGATATCATAAAAATAAGTATGATTCTGGAATAATTCAATAACATTATTTAAATCATTATACAGGAGGTTCGGACACTTACGAAGCAAATTGGACCTAAGGTAAGGGAAATATCACAATCTCATTTTTGTCCGAGATTGTTTATACTTTGGTATTTACTGGGGTGTATTTTATCATCCACATCCATGTTTCCTCAATATATAATACTACTTCCATCCACCTAAAATTGTTTAAATCCATTTTTACCCTTTGGTTAGTTTATAGTAAAAGATATGAAAGGAATCTTTTGTCATTTTTCGTATGAGGTACTTTTTGACTTTTCTGACAAAAGTACGAGAAGAATGTTTTTTTTAACTTATACGGCATGAATGGATTTTTAAAACATTATTTCCAAGAATCTTCCTTTACAAATTTTCATGTTTATTTTTAATCAACTTATTTTAGTTTAAAATTGTATGACATGTTAAGAAAAGAAAAAAAAATTTGAAGAATAAAGGATATTTTCCTCAAGAATGGAGTTCAAGAGTTTTATCAAAATTATTTTCCATATAAGATAATAAAGGGTTTTGTTTCTATCCCTATTATGACATGGATTTGATTATGTTGTGATGGAAATATTTTTATGAATTCCTTTATCTTATATGAATTTTTTATGATGTCACGATGTTTAAGATTCCCATTTTTATTACATAGGTTATGCTATGATGTATGGTTTATGATTTTGTGGCACACATAAGAATGGTATCATTATGAGATGGGTGGGACCTATATCTCCCTCTAATGCATTGGGTAATGATTTTATATCTCATGAGATAGACATGGCTAGAACGGTAGGTTATACCGGTTCAGTAAAACAGGACTGAAACGGGGTGTGAACTCGGTTCAGAAAGTGACTTTGTCCACTAAGATAGTCTTGGAAATGAGTCTTGACTAATAATAAATGATTATCTATTATTATGTGTGTATGACACAAAGTTTCATGTTTTAAGTTATGATTATTGGGATTACATTTCACTGCTATGATTTATCCCATGTTATGAAATTATGATCTCTTTTGTAGGTTATGATTTCCAAAAGATATGTTCTTATGAATATGATGTGATTGATATTTCTTTTGTTTACCCTTAATGAGCATTTTAGCTCACCCTTTTATGTTTTCTTTTCCCCAGGGTATAAAGAAAGGATTTAGGTTTTTAAAAAAAAGAAGATCTTTGTGGGAGATGTTTAAGATCTTTCACCACGATAAGAAGATTATATTCCGAGTTTCCAAAGACACTAAACTATTATGGTCCTTGTGTGTGTGTTTTTGTTATGTACTAAGTATTCTGAAAAAGTAATGTAATGTCTATGTATGTTAAGCTTCGGGTCTCTACAAACACTAGTAGTGGTGAATAAGTGTTGATACATTTTAGTCAATTATGTTTTTTCTATTCATCATCATTGAAACAATTTTTTAATAGATCTAACTATACAATCATACCATTAGTTAAAAATAATGTTTTATAAGAAATAATGGACACCAAAAAGGTCCACATGATATGATAATGAGGTTCTCCTTCCACCTCGATGAGTACGTCATGAGTCTGTGATGGCCATTTTCAATCATATGATGAACAACTCTGCTATTATCATCATGGGGTTTTAAATGAACTAATAATCTCATAAACGTCCCTGTAAAATTAAATCATCATCTTTCCTTCCTAAATAAAATATAGGATTCCACCTACAACAATTGAAGTTGGTTTTTCAGAATTTATAAGTCACAATAAGTGTAAATAAATTTCATCTCCTTCTTCAAAGTGATATAATCTAGTTGAATTACTTGCATTGAAATAACATTTTTTTAACCAACCATGTGTTATATGGATATAAAAGGCCTTAATATTTATGATTTATGATTATTTTACACTAGATTCTTTAGTAATATATATTACATTTATTGGAAAAATATTGTGATAATTCTGATCAATTACAATTATCATTCTTCCTCCAATAATTGGAATTATCTTCAAATAATAAAAATTATTTCACCTCTTGTCAATAATAAAAATGATATCAAATAATATATAGGTTCTATTATCTCAATCATAGATACCGAAATAATATAATCGAATGGAATATTTTCTATTTTGAAATTTGACATTCATATCATTCTCCTTATTTATGTTCTTTTATACTAAGGATTTTTTATAGATCTAGTTTTCATATATTTAATATGGTAAAACATTTTTTTCATTATTTCAAATATCTATGAAAATGATATAATATAACTCCTTTGAACCAAACACATGAAATTACTCCTTAATTATCATTCATGAACCATCATGTGGTATTCATATTTAAAAAATTTATATTTTTCTAAAATTTATTGAATTATTGAATCTATGAAATCATGTTGAAGTCTATTTATTGCATGAATGAATATTTTAGAACATGACTTATTTAGGTTTTTAGGGTTTTCATCATGAAATTTTATAAAATTTAATGAAAAATAAAATTATCTCATTTAAATATAATGGATATCATGCATGTATTGTCATAATTGGAAGAACTACTGCAACAATATTATCATCTTCAGACACCATGGAATGGTCACTTCATCATGGAGTGATAAAAATATAAAAAAAATATCATCTTTGGTTTTCTCTTTATATTTTGACAAGACCATGTCATGAAAATTAACATCATGTAATGGAAACATTTGCCTTCAATTATCCATGAATAATGGATCAAATCATGACTGAAGCACTAGACCACGATTTTTTATCATATTAAAAAAAATTGCAACATCCCCTTTTTCAATACTACTTCTAAATTCTAATTCTATATGATTATCATCAAAATAATCATGGTATCATAATGAAATATCATATATTGGTAAATTATATAAAATTTATTCAAAAAACAGGATGATATATAATATATAATAATTTAATAGTGTTATCCTTAAAAACATTCTAATTTGAACCATGGTATACAAAATATTTTAACCATGAAAATAATACAAATAACCATTATACATATGTGTTATATGAGAATTTAACATTTTCTATAAGATATTTTCCAATATTAAAATCCAAATTCATTATGAGATAAATATCTTAAAAATAATATTAAATATGTTATATATCACATAGAAATCTAATGAAAATTTCTAATGGATCAATTTAGAAATATATTACATATCACATGATGGTTCAGTGTTTTAATATTTTTCATTAACACCAAAATCATATGAAGATAGGGAACCAAATCCATCCCATTGAAAATTATCATGTTATGAGAATTATATTAAGTATCATAAAACATTCAATATTTATAGGTGTATAAAAAAAATAATTTACCAACAATTTCAGAAATTGTAAATTTAAAAAATGAATTAGGAATAATGAATTTCGCAACTTCAATTCTTATCATCTTTTGATCATTTGGATAATATTAAATATATTATTATTTTCTGAATATTTTTTATAAATATCATATCCAAATATAGGAAACATATAGTAATTATACATACATTACTTTATAAAACTAATCCTTATAAACACATCTAAAATAAGTAAACAATATAAACAACATAAATAACATCTTAATTCATCATATAACTATTAATATTAGGTAGAATAAAAATAATCCTTATTATACATTAATATATCTTATAGTAACTCATACAAATTAGTATTTCATTAAAAATGATCAAATACATCACCATTTTTATAATTATTAATCTAAATGCTTGAATCTCTTAATTATCTTCCTCAAATATATTTTATATTTATCTATCACAAAACTCTATAATAGAGAAAATCTTAAAATTTATTTAATTTTATTAAAGTAATTAACCAAAAAATATAATTTTGTATAGATTCATACATATTCCTTTTCATCTGTATATTTATTGAATAATATGATATCAGATCATAAATTTGTTTATAATAGTTGCACACATACATACTCCTCTTCATTATAAATATTGTTTTCGTAAAATGAACCATGAGGGAAGTTCTAATGTTTTATAATTCCAACTATTTTAAAATATTATCATCCATTAAACATTTAGAGTCATTTTATTATGAACTCATTAATTTTCTAGGATTTTACTTGTAAATCCAATATCTATCCATAATGTTCTTCTACAACACATACTAGAATCATTCATATTTACTTCATGATTATCGCTAATAAATACTACTCCCCCACAAAGTGATATTAATGTAAGTAGGAATTATTGAAACACATAATGGTATGTAATATTGAAAAGTTTAAAATAATTAGTGATGGGATTATATTATTTTGGAAATTAATACGAGTCTCATTAATAAAATAATTAATGAAGTATATTATAATTAAGAATAATACTTTGGATCATGATATTTTCTCATAATTATTTATTCTTACGGGAAGTAAAAATATTTATAGATATTAAAAGGACAACATCAAGTGAGAAAGGATAAATTGGGATATTGAAATGTTTATATTTATATTCATGGTATGTTATTATGTCAATTTATAATGATACAAGTATAAGGGGAAGATGAAATCATTAACTATAATTTTATTTAAATGGGTTAACATAACTATGGAATAAATTTTAGTGCATACAAATACATCTAAATTCTATAATTCCATTTTCATTTTTGAGGTAAATTTTATAAAATAGAAAAATCACATTTCTATTGAAAAATATTTCTCAACCTTTAAATATATCAATATATATATAATATAATTGGTATGGAATAATTGGTTATTAATCTCAATTATATTTGATCAAAGTACAAAGATTACCTCAATGTTTTTGATATTTTTTATGTAAGAGTTGAATATTTTTCTAGGTGACATCACTAGTTTGAATCTGCAGACTAATGGTTAGTGTAAATTGATAATTGAAATCCTAGACATTATGCTGATATTCTTCTTACTCAATTTAATTAGAGGTTGGGATCAACAACTACCCAACATAGAGTTATCATGTAACATTATTTTCTAATATATAATTAAAATAGAAATATATGAGGCTTTGAAAGGGATGTGTTATAAATAAAAATTACATTTGAATGATTTTTTTTAGAATATGATTTTGAGATAGGATATTACCCATGAAATTTTATAGATGGTTCAATTAATTCATAAAAACATTAAATTCCTGGAAATTTTTGAAAATATATATGTTGATATTTATTATTTAGATTTTATATTTTATGTTTTAGTTAATTTATTACCTTTAATGTCACTAATGAATAGGATTATAAGAATTATTAATAATGGAATTATGTTCCCATGATACATTTAAAACATAAAAGTACTCAATCATATGAAGATGATAGCTTTTCATCTTCTACCAACACAAAATATCTCCCAAGAGAATTAATTTTTCAATGCATTACTCTTGAAGTAAAATAAGACAGTACCTTCACATATTATAAAATCATTGGTAGTACCATAAGAAAATGATATATATAATCATAAATGACTGGTATGAATATTTGATTAATAAATTCTATACTTTGAATGAAGGTCGCTAACCTATTTTATATTCTCTACATAAATCAATTGGTTGAAGAACTGAATAGGGAAAAAAATATTATGATGATGAAAATGTACCTCCATTTGTTTAATGACATTTGGGGATGGGTATTTTTTATGGGGTATAATGCAGCGACCCATGATTTGAAAATCTACTCAACTTTATAAGTATATTTCCTTTGATAGTATCTGAAACACAAAACACTGATGTAAAATAAATAATTATTTATTTCATTATTGTGTTTTGTTACAATATAAAGTTTGAATAATCTTTAAAATTAATAAATTAATTTATAAACAATTATATAATATTATGATAATGTTGAAAATTTCTTCATTATCATCAATCATTATTATCTTAATTATAATGATAACTATTGAATTAATAAATCATGAAATAAATATGGTAGTATTGTTTATAATAGAATAATATATATGGATGTATACTTTTAAATATTTATTTAAGGGTATATATAGTAATTTAATACAAGTTTATAGATATGGAAAATTAATATATTGATGTTAGAAATATGAGAGTGAGATATTTGGTAGTTATATCTTGTATCCAATATGAACATACATATTGTGTAACTATAAATTAAAAAATTAAAAAACCCATATACAACAATTAATAATTTATTTTGGAATAGAATTAAAATAAAAAAATTAATTAAATTTCTCCTTGAAAAAATATATTCATATTAATTAAATATTAATATTATAAATACTTTTAAATAATTATATTTTATAATATTAATATAAATAATCTTTCACAAATGTGTTAATATATTTTAATATAACTAAGTACAGTGAATCGATTAATGTCATTTTTTAAAAAGACTTATTCATTCAAAGAATGTTTTTCTTATGTGTTGTGTATTTTAATAGAGAAATCTAAACAATATTAATGGGTTGTTTAAAATTAATTATATATATATATAATCAAAGTGACAAGCAATCATTCAATAATTATTACATTACAAGGAATACAAATAAATTTAATTTTATGCTTAAAATTGATTTATTTAAAAATTAATTCTTATGTTTAATGTGTTCTTAGAAATAAATTGATTTTTACCTATTTTTAAATTTGAATCTGATAAAATGGATTTATTATTTGGAATCAAATCTTAAAAATATTTTTATAAGGAATATTTAATTTTTTATTCTCTAGAAGAAGTTATCATGATCAAATTTGTGCTTCTATGATAAATGACCAATGAGTTCTAAGGGACTATGGGCTAACGACATGAAGTATAATAAAAACATTTCACTAAATGTGTGGGTGAGGTAATGGTCATCATCCCCTTATCATATCTCCTATATTTTTTGGTATTAGATAAACTTTTCATGTAAAAAGGAATTCCATGCACTTTAAAGAATAAGTATTTTTGAGAATTCCACTAATGATAACGTATAAAAATACACCTATTGTACCTACATTAACCCACACCATTCCTTTAGTTTCCATGTAAATAAATACCAAAGTGATATCTATAAGAATCCAATAACCTTTTTTGAAATCCTAGTCAAAATATTGTGTCCCAAATATATCATTCATATGAGGCACCCAAAGAGAATATAAATGAATTCAATAAAAATATAACATGTCTAACAGAGAAGAAGTACGAGGAAAGAGTTCATATTATTAGTTTCCCATTATTTAAATATATTACATATCAACCACTTATTTTCCTTGGAATGGTACATATACATTTTGTGGAGGACCCTTAATAATGCTTTAATATAATTCAAGATATTTTTTAATCGATATCAGGTTCTATATTTAAGGTAAATATGATTAAAAAGATATATAATAAATAGGGGTTTATCTTCCAATGTCACATTGAAATATAGATTATACATGACTATATTTCCCCCAATTGAAAATGTTTGGTATTACTCCTTAATTAATGGTTCACATTCTTTACCTCCAGTTATTTCTAGTTTTTATATATCCTCATACAAAAATAATTCCCATTTGTTCATAACTCTACAAATTTATTTCATGTAAGTTGAAACAAAATTATCTCCTTTTTAAACTAGGAATATTTATTCTCTATTTCTATATTATTTATTTTGTTTTATGGATTACATCACCAATAATTATAAGAACAAATATGTTCATATAATTTTGAAATTAATTTTTTATTAAAAAAGTATTAATGGAATATATTTTAAATATTTTCATTCATTTTTCATTTTCTATTTACATTAAGATTTATTAAATTATCTAAAAGGAATACCTTATAACATTAATTCCTAATTTAATTCCATAATTATTATAATAATATTTATTTAATTGGCTTCATTTAAAAAATTAAATTCTTTTTTATATTAATTTTTATTCTCATTATTTTAAAAATAATTGACATTTTAAATTAAAATTTATTTAAAATATATATTGTTTTTATTATTATATCCCAAATTAATTTTACAATTCTATTTTAGAGATTTTTTTATATACATAAATATCCTAGAATGTTTCACGTATATGTTTTTGGATATTTTTTTAATCAGTATCTCTATTTTTTAAGATAAATCATTTTTATTTCTTATGTTAATTATTATGATACCCCTTTAATTCTCATGGGTTATCTAATGTTTAAGGGAATTGGATATTCTTCCACATGGAAAAATATATATATATATTCTTTTTGCATAAGTCATGAGTGGGCCTAAAATCATATAAGCCACTAATGTTCTGAGTATTGATTTAAATAACCTTAGATGATGATAAATGGGGGTAAACCAAATCCAATATGTGATAGGTGGGGTCGGGAATAGATATCCATTCAATGAATTGCATCATGATTCATATCTAATTAATGTAATATAAATGGGGGTGGTAAACCTAATCCAATGATGGACTTAATCCACTTTTCATGATGGTATGTGTAGTATTCCATGACATTGATTTTTTTTCAATTTGTATAAATGTATCATCAGCTTGTTCCACAACTATATGTTTTTCAATATTCTTATGTGATATTTTTATGACTCAATGTATTTTAATTATGTATCAAAACTCCTAAAAGTACTCAATTATGTCAAATCAAGGTAATTGTGTTATGACGAATGATTTTTATCTATATATTATAGTTTAGGATTTTCTTATTTTATGTTTATTCACCATGTTTATGTTCTCAAACACAAATGTTAATCTAATACTCACTTCTTTTCTTAAATTTTTATTTATAATGTTTACCATTATTGGGCATAAGAGATGACTATTTTATTATATTTCCACTCAATTAGATATGAAACGTAGTAAGATGTGTTATATCTAAATAAGTGTATTTTGTATAAAGATTGTTTGTGTGAGATGTTGAAGGATATTTCAAATTTAAGTTGGTTATATATAAAATATCAATAAACAAAAAACATTTTCGTTTTGGGTGTGTGATTTTTTATGAGATATAATAAATAGAAAAATAATATTATGTTATATATGTATATATGTTAAGGCTATGTCATATCACCATATTACAGAACCCACTTTCATGGGACACCACCTCATATATATGATTTATTCAATGATTCTCAACACCTCACCCCATAGATCAATAACACCTTAATTCAAATATATATATTGTTGTGGATAATAAAATCCATTAAGTTAAGGGGGTCTTTATATGACAAATTTATAAACAGTTTAGGAGGAAAAAACTAGGTCATTGAAATAAATAATATAGAATGTCAGTTAAAAATAGTAATATACCCAATTATAATGTTAATATATTAAAAAAAATGAGATGAAATAAATAGATATGTATATAAATTTCCAAATTATAAATAAAAATTAAAATAATTAAATTAAAATAATTTTTCAATAATTGGAATCATATATCAAAAACATATTATCATAAACTATTAATGATATAATTATTATTTTAATAATAAATACTTATATTTTTCTTGAATATTTTCATTTTATAAAATAAATATTGATATAAAAATGAATATGAAATATAGTATTACTTATAAAAATTTCAATTAAATACACTTGTTGTATTGTCTGAAACTACAATGAGTTTTCTATATTTATCTAAATTGATAAAATATTCTTTGGCCAGTTAATTGATTAGTGTGAAAAATATATCTTAGCAACTAATAATATTATTATAATTTAATCTTTCATAATAAAGGATAATGGAATTAGAATATTTTTCCATTTTTATAATTAAATTTTGTCTGTTTATTATTTTTCTAATGATTTATAGGGGATATTAAAAGTATTAAAATTTAAGATATTATGATAATTATCAGTTTATTAAGAAAAAAATTACCTGATTTTCAATGTATTGAAGATTTTTTTATTTATTTATTTGTCCTTAATTATTATATATAATATATCTGGAATGAAAAATATTTCACTAGATTACCTAAAATAATTAAAAAGAATGATCATTGAGATTAGATATATATCCACATTGTACCAAGTAAATTTTTCAAAAAAAACATGTACACAAAATATAGTTTTGAGTATTATAAAGAATAATACTTCCAAAAAAATAAATGAAATAAACATAAAATAATGAATTAATAACCATTATCCAATATTCAAATATTAATTTTTTATACACCAATCAAACCACATGAATGGATCACCATATTATATATTTCTCTACAAGATCTATTTTTGGATTATCAAACCACTTCATACCATAGTGTTATTCTCCACGTTTTTACCATGAGATAAGACTACAATATCATACATCCAAAACACTATTTAAGTGTAGGTATACTTTTGATAATGTAGCAACACAACTCAATCACAGGTCAAGAGAAAAAAATCCTTCAACTTACCGAGGACATATCTTCTACTTCATCCTTAATACTGGAAGTTTTTCATCATTATATCAACACATTAATAATTTAAGAATAAAAAATTATAGATTCCACATAATTTCCTGATATTTTAAAATGAAAAAAAGTTGTTTGATGGTGTACAAGATACACAACATTAAGATTAAACAAATAAGTAAATATTATTATTTAAATGTGATCATTATAACATTTCCAATAAATTATATTGAATTAATAGTATTTATCGAATTATGATATATATTTAATGGTAATACTCATTTCTGATGTATAAATCCCTTTTATATAATTATTAGATATTTAGTAATGTCAATTTATTTATCTGAAACATTTTTTTATCACAAAACATTTTTTATTTAATTTTATATAAGAAAGTTATAACTAATTTTTGGAACGTTAATAAAATTTATTTAATAAAATTAAACCAATTTTTGAAATAATAATATCAAAATTTTCATATGGTAAAATATTTCTAATTCTGTGAACATTTTGATTTTTCAATGAATAGTGAAAAATGAATATTTTTGTTTTATTTTTGAATTATATTAAAGTTTATGTTATATTTTAAATTATATTTATTATATTATTAGGTCAATGTTATTTATAATATTCCAATTATTATTTACAAAATGGACTTTATACTTGAATTTTTAATAAAAAAATTATAAGGAAATTTTTTCCAAAAAAAATACTATTTTTCATTGAGTTTTTTCAGTTTAATTTAAAATTAAATTCTTCCACTTCTATGTATTTAATTTAGGAAAAATTAATGTTATATTTTGATTCATTAATTTTAAATTTGTTAAATAGTTTACAATTATTTTCTCAAAAAATGACTAGAAACAGTGGTAATTTATATTACCACGTTGAAGAGTAATTTTGGTAATTTAGGTAAAAAAATAATATGATCAGAATAATACAATCAGCCTAACAATTGAGAAAAAAATTATTTTATACTTTTAAATATACCGTTAAAATTTATGGTTAGAGATTTAGATGTTTAATGCTCACTTCCCCATGAAAAATAAAAAAAATATATTATTTAAATCTAAGAATCTCAAAAATATCACAAACTTTGACATATATAACTCTAATGTGTCCACATAAGAAAAAATTCTATAATTAAGGAATATAAAAGATAATTTTGAGTTTTATATTTTTATTTCTATGATATTTATTTATTTTTAATTTTAATATGTGAAATAATTTCAATTAATGATATTTTGACACAAATGGAGTGCTTGTTAAGGGAGATGAAGAATTAATAAAATGAGTATAATTAAATTTATAATAACCATAAATGTAAGTAAACCTGAAAATAATACATTTCTTTTGAGTATATCTCAACTATAATAATTTTATGGTTAAATTATTTGTGAATTTAGAGACATCAATAATAGTATGACTGTTAGAGTATTTAATTTAATGAAAAGGGTAACATCTAACAATCTTATTTTTAATAAATAAAATATCATTAATATTGGTATAAACATAAGATAGTATCGACTATAGACATTATTTATAAATATAAACAATTAATATATATCATTGTATTTTATTTTAAGTTTTTATAAATTAAATAATTGACTTAAATAATTACACAATGATGATGCAGTAATTATTGAAATAATCAAAAAATTAAATAAATGATGTTAATAATAATAAACGATATATAATTTGAATTAATTATGGTGAAACATAAATTTTATAGGATACTATGACATATTAATGGTTTATTAAAGGATTTTTTTTCAATGTTAGCTTTCTCTTTTTATTTTATGAAATATAATGCAATGAATTATTTCTAAATGCACCCTAATTATATTTTACTAAAAAGATATATTAACAAATTATTTAAATATCATGAAAATATTTTAAAAAAAGTTATCATTATAAATAATGAAATGTCATAAATGTTACATTTGTGGACAATTAAAACCATATAAGTAAAAATTATATCCTTTTAATATTTAAAAGTTATCATGATTAAAATTTTATATCTGGATTTTGGGTTCATAAAAAAGATTATGTTTAAACTAAATCCCAAACATGTATAAATTTTTATTAATGGTATTAAAATTATATATTTTATTTTATTTTATTTAAAGGAATTTTTTTTGTATTTTTAGAGAAAATAAATTTATAATAAATTAATCATTTTAGAATTTTCAAATGTTTTCATCATTTATATTATAAATGGACACATATTCCCAAAATTAATTACATCACATTGATATTTATATCCCCAAAAAATCTCCCAAATTCTCTTCTAAAATTCCTTTCCCTCATTCAATATGGTCTTGTATTTCCAAAAGACAAACCTTATATCCCTTTACTGGTGATCTAAGTGAGACTTTTTGAAGAAAAGGTAATATCCTTAACTCTTCACTAAATTTTTCTACACTTTATTACCACCTATAAATAATTTATTTATACTTAAAAACAATAAATTCCATATCATAAATATGAATAAATTTTATTACTATTTTTAAAACATGATCATAAACCCACTTTCCCTATAAAAACTAATTTGTTATATTGCTCGGTCAATTGTACAGCTTACCCTCTCCATGTTGCAATACAATAAATTTTTAATCATATAATATTATTGATTTCTTTTATGATGGTTTTAATGATTATATAAGTTATATATAATTCATAAAATATTAATTATTATTTACCTTTATCTCATTCCATCATGCTAAAAATGAAAAAAATGTCCATGCATACATACGACCCACTGTATCCATGAACGGTATAACCCATTTTCAATTTCTACATTATAAGATTAAATATAAATATGTATATAATAAATATATATTATTTTTATAAAATTATTAATATTATTAAAATTATATTAAAAAATACTAATGTATAAGGTCTAAGACTTTTGAATCAAAAAAAATTAAAAAACAAATAAGTTATCACCCAAAAGAGTAATCTACATAACACATTATTAATAAATGGGAGATAATCTTTTCTAAAAACTAATAAAAGGTATGAAAATTTTATTTTTTGGAATAAACGTATACTAAATCAATATTTATTATATATGAGGTTTCAATGTGAACAATGTTAGTAGAGACATTAGTTAATGGAATTATTAACTCAATTTCCCTTTATTGGGTTAAACTACAGTTTCAATGATTAATTCATTAAATAATTTTTCTGAAATTGATTTTGATTTTATTAAAATTTGTTTACAAATATTTTATATGTATTTTAAATAAATAAACTTAATTTATTTATGTCATTAATGCTCACTTCAATGATATGGTAATTGTATTGGTATTTCTTGTCTCACTCTTATTTCTACGGGGTTTTATCAGATTCAATAGTCGTTTTGTTTTTTGTGATGTATATGCATTACATAAATGTAAAATATGATTCATATTCTTAAAATTATGGGTATTAAAATATCTATTTTATGATATCTCTATTAAGGGGTTTATTTTCAAAAGGTACCAAATTAGTAAGGGAATTTTGTCTCAAATATCCATTTTTCAGAAACATGTTATGTTCCACACCTATATTATTTTATGAGGTTTAAATACATCACATTGAAAGTTTGTATCATGAATATAAATATTTTCATGATATTATATGATATATGTAATTTTATTCTGTATTATATTTGTAACATGTGTTCATTCAAAACAATGTTTTCTAAAAATGTTCTAAAAGTGTTTAAAGAGATCCTTTATGAATATTATAGGAAAAAAATTTAAATGAAGATTAAAATGGTTTTCAAATATTCCTTTATATGTTTTCCATTTTATTTTTAATGAAAAATTGTTACAAAATGTTTCATGTTTTATAAAAGTGGTATCTTTAAGGAAATGGTTTTTTTCTCAAGAAATGTTTTAAAAATATCATTCAAAATTATTTTTAATCTAAGATGACATCTGTAGTTGTTACTCATGGATTAATAGAGAAATGATCCAGGGAGACCATTTATATTTGTTATCTGGATTGATTATAAAACGATGATTATGAATCATGTTACATTAAAATGAGATATTTTATGGACACATGTTTATGAATACCAACAACTTTCATGAGTTATGATATGATGAAATGTTTATTTTCTTATGGAATAAATATTCATAAATAGTTTATAATGTGTGGACCCATATAGTGCTTCAATGCATTGGGTAATATTTAGTCTAATGGGACATCTTTTGGAGATATTGAGTAATCATAATTCCATTATGGGACTACTCCCACCATGTGATATTGTTTTTGAATGTATCCTTTACTTATGATTATGTCATGTTATATGTTATTGACATAATAAAATTTTCATTGTTTATCTACTACAGATAATTTTAATTGATTATTTTATAATCAATGTCTTGTAACCATCCATGTTTTATTTCATCACTCAATATTTCTTCCTTCGATATACATCATAATATTTTCAAATATTATGTTCCACGTCACATACCCTTATACACATCTAATTCTTTTAAATGACCATGGATCAAATACTCTTATGTTTAACCTTACATAGTATTTATTATCACTATTTATTTTGTTTCCATTACCTAATTATATGAATAATAGTTTTATGTAGGATATGTCTAGGCAGAGTTCTAGACCTGAATGATGTTTTTGAGTTAAAATATATGTAATTTTATGGGCATGTTGTTTATTTTTCTTTTTTCCGAAAGAGTTTATCCTAATTAAAAATAATAATAAAACTATAATTTACTTTGGAATATATGATATCAAATATATTATTTTGATTTTGAATGATTATATGGAAAAAATAGGGTCACATTTTAATGTTTATATATTTATCATCAGATATGAACATTATGATTATGGGTTTTTACATTTGTAATTGGGTAGAATTTTTAAAACATTATATATTTGGTTGATTTCGTTAGATTTATGCATATAATCATCGAATTACAATTTTATGACTGATCATATGTTCAGTATCTTAGAAACCCATTTTAAGTGTTTTGGTTATGTAATTTTATGGTGACCAATGGTATTTTGCTAGAATTTATTTTTAAATTAATTAAGTAATATTACATTTTGGGATGAAAAATGAATTGTATGAGATAAAATTTAAGATAAAATATTACTGAGGTTTTTTAAAGATGTTTTTAAATTATTGAAATTTTTTATAGTTTCTATTAATATAGTTTTAGGGGAAGGACAACCCACATATTATATGAAAACATATCATGTATGAAAAGGCCTTAGTAATTGAAGCCACAACTAAATGGAAACAATGGTGGATCACCTAATAATGGCCTATGTGATGTTCAAGATAGTATTTCATTTAAATTTTAGTTAAAAAAATTTAATGGGTGAATAATAGGTGGAATTTGGATACAAATGTTTTGTCACAGTGATAGCCATGAGACTGGAAAATGTTTTTTTATAAGTTATTATTCTTATTTTAGAAGACGTACAATATTTTAGGGACTTTATGTGATTATATCTAGTAGAATATTGTGGTATTTGTTTTGATTAATAATTTTTAAATTGAATTTTGGATAAAAATATGATTTTATTTTACATTTAAGGTGCTTTATGATATTATTAAATTTTTGAAAAAATTTATGGATTGAGACATTAAGTATATCTATTTTTATTAGATATTAATGAAAAAATTTATCTTATAAGATTGTTCCATTAAATAATTTTTATTTCGGTTTCATTATTATTCTAGAATATTTTACAAGAAATTTTAACTAAAGTTATTTGGGGAATGATTTATGTTGAACATTGGGGGTTACTGTTGAATTTTGGGGAATTATATACTCATTTATTAAAAAAATTTGTTAATGCATACATATATAAGGAATTGATATATAACATTTTCTTTATTTTTTTCAATATAAGATTAATTTAGTTCTTTATGCATGGAAAAATATTCATACTCATCATTTTGGAGAAAAATACGTGTTTATGGTGTAAATTGAATAAAAGATGAAATTCTTCTTTCTAAGTAATTATATATCCAGATATTTTTATTATATATGGTTAAAGTAATAACTCAACTATTGAAAAAGAATCAATAAATATAACATTACATACAAACATTATTCATTTAATATTCAAACCAAGAAATAAACAACTATTTAAATCATCACAGATTTACAATTTTGTAATTGTGAACATTCTCATAAACATGTTCTCTATATCTCCCATTAAAAACCTGATATTTATAATTACCATATATGTTAATTTTTTCAACATATAATCCTTGTATGTGTTATCTTAGGTGACCTTCATAATTTTTATTCTATGTTTTCAAATGAATTTAATTATAAAAAAAATTAGGTGGGAATTTTTAAAAAGATATTTTGAAAATTCAATCCTGGGTTTCCAAGAACAAGTTATACTGGTGAGGGAGAAATTTATTGAATGGGGGATGAATCTAATACCCCAAAAATTTAAAATGGAAAGTTTATTTTTTATGTTGTACAAGATATGCCACACAAAGCATAAACAAAAAACTTAATATTATTATTTTAATGTGACACTTATATACTAGCCATTAAATTTGGTGAAAATGAATAGTACTAATGTTATTTTGAAATATATGTAATCTTCATTATCATTTATGTTCTATTAATTATTTTTAAATAACAATTATATTTTGATTAAAATCATTCAATTCCTCAAAAAATAATTTTCTTTAAAAAATTATTATTATTTTATTTATATCTAAAAATAAAATAATTACTTTTTTCACTTGTATAAACTTTATTTTATAAAAATATATTAATTGTTGAAATCATCATATCAAAATTTTCTTATAGTTAAATTTTAATTATTTTTAGAACTGTTTCAATGTTTAATGAATAGGGAATAAAACCTATTCATATTATATTATTATTTTATTTAAAATATAAATATTGTTTTGAAATAAATATATATTTTTAATTCGTAAAATTTATTTATAATATTGAAATCATTTTTTAAAAAATTTATTCGATATTTGAATTTATTATTAAAAAAATCTTATAAAAGCATTTTTTATGGAAAACTAATTTTTCATTGTGTTTTTGTAATTTAATTTTAACATAAATATTTAGCATTT
This sequence comes from Viscum album, assembly GCA_963277665.1. NCBI lineage: Eukaryota > Viridiplantae > Streptophyta > Magnoliopsida > Santalales > Viscaceae > Viscum > Viscum album. The sequence continues at coordinate 1,704,403,981 of OY728165.1, read as the reverse complement.
CAGTTTTAAATTTGGAAAATTATATTCCATTATTGGATTTATAAGGTCCATATTTAGTAATTATTAATAATTTTTAAAAATTAATAGTAACCATGGTAATTTTTTTACTATGGATAAGAGTGAATTGGGTAATTTAGGTTAAAAAAATATGATAAGAATAATAAAATCGCATTAAGACTTTTAAAAATAATATTTGATGATTTTATTTCAGCCTATAAAATGTATAGTTTGATATGTTGTTCCTTAATGGGAAATTGTAAATGAAAATGACTTATAAATTATTTAAATCCATGACAGTCACATAATACAACTTTCATGGTCAAAATATATCTATTATCTTTCCTCATGGGGACTATATTATGTTATAAATGAATATAAAAGATTATTTTGAGGTCTATTTATTTATTTTTATGATATAAATGTATTTTAAAATTTTTCTGTTTGAAATTGTTACCATTAATTATTATGAATGAATGATGTTGTGCTTTTTCAAGTAGACGAAAAAAAAATGTTTTTAATTAAAATTATTTGAACCATTAAAGGGATAAAAACATTGAATAAGTATTATTATTTTTAACGTAACTCTACAATAATAATCTAATGATGTAGTAAATTTCCATTTGTAGGCACATAAATAATACTATGACCTTTAGAGTAATAAATTTATCCAAAAGTCAAACATGTGACACTCTTATTTTTAATAACTATAATATTTGTAATATGTAGTAAAACATAATATATTCTAGATTATAAAAATTATTTTTAATTATAATATATTCTTCTACCTCATGGTGTTATATTTATAATTTTTCGGAAACTATATAATTATCTTTAATAATTACACAATGATGATGTAGAAATTTTTCATCTAATGGAATAATAAAATAAACGATATTTAAAATATTAAACAAAATATAATATTAATTAATGAAGGTACTCCAATAATTTTATACGAGACTATAACATATTATAGGTTTACTAAATTATTATTATTGAAGTCGTTATGTTGTTTCGATTTTCTTAAAGTCAATGTATTGAATAGTTTAAAAATTTACAGTAATGATATTATATGAAAATAATATATTATTAAATTATAAAAAAGTCATAAAAATATTTAATTAATACAAAGTGATAATGATATCTTCTAAAATTTCATAAATTTTTCATTTTTGAACAATTGAAACCATATAAGTAAAAAAGTATAACATTTTAATATTTAAAAGTTGTTACCAAAATAAATATTTAAATATGTTAATTAAGTGTTATTCTAAATAATACCATTTAAAATAAAACCAAAAAATGTTCTTAAATTTTATTGGTTGATGAGATTATAACCCTGTAATATTTTTTCTTATAATACCGATCACTGTTTTATATTTTTAATGAAAATGAATTTATTTTAAATTTTTCATTTGAAAGTTTTCAAAAGTTTATCTCACCTCTATTATAAAAGGAAAAATATTACCTCAATTATTTACTTCAAATTAAAAAATTTATAGCAACAAAACACAATCAAATTATATTCTCTAATTCCCTTTCAGCATTATAGTTGTACGGTTCATCCCAAAATACTATCCATATATCCCATTTTATGAGATCGAAAGGAGATGCTTTGAAGAATAGGTAACTACTCTAACATGTCATTTTACTTTTATAATCATCTTCTCCTATTATATATCAATTATTTTTACCATGAAATAATATATTCAGTATCCTAAATATTCATTGATGTTATTATTATTATGGAAACACTGTCATACACCATCTTTCTCAACAAACAAGAATTGAATGTATCGCTCATGCATACGTATAGATTACCTTCCACCACTTAACAATAAAATTCCTTTTTCACTGCCATCTAAACATAATGGGTATTATGATGGATTTAATTAATATATATGATGTTATTTATTCTATAAAAGATGACTTATTATTTATGTTTCCCTTATTCCATCAATAAAGAAATGAAAACAATGTGTATACGTACGCATGACATGCCGACTACATGAATAGTGTTATTCATTTTCAATTAAAACATTATATTAATTAATATAAATATGTATATAATTATTATATATTATATTTATTCCATGATGATTACTATTAAAATATTTTCAAAAATGTAAACATATAAGCTCCTTGACTTCTGAACAAAAACATGCATGGAATCCAAAGTAGTTATAACCCTAAATAGTGATCTTAAAAACACATTATTAATAAATGGGTAAAAATATGTTATAAATAACTCATAAAAGGTATGATACGTATGTGGTTATAGAATAATATTATACAAAATATATATTTATTTTACATGTGGTTTAAACTAAACAATGATAGTAGAGACTTTATGTAAGTGAATTATTAATTCAATTTCCCTTCATTGGGGTAAACTACAATTTCTTTTTGTATATAATTATATGATAATGTGTGAAATTTTTATTGGTATTATTGTTTTTTATTTCCACTTTTTTAGTAGATTTACGTATAATAGACCTAAGTAATTCATTTGATTAATTCTCAATTCAATGATATGATAATTGTATGGGTATTTCTAGTCTCAATATTATATCTCTGATTTTTTAAAAGGTTGGGGTCGATGCCTAATTTATTATTAAAGAAAATAAAAGACCTTGTTTACTAGGTATAGGGAGACCCATTACATATCCAAAAGGCCTAGTGGGAATTTAGACCATTACATGGCCCATATGCCCATTTTTTGGCCCAAGGTTCATTCTATGAATATTACTACTATAGTACATGTGCTGCTACAGTACTGCACAGTAATCTGATACCGGTACAGCACTCTTCCACTGCTAGAGTGACCCAACACCACTATAGTGTCTGCCGTTGCTACAATGCCACATCTGCTACATTACTCTATAGTACTGCTATAGTACTTGCGCCCCATGGGTTTTGAACCCCCGTTTTTAATGTAGAATTAAGGGGTGCTTACAACTATGTCAAACCCCAACTTCAATATCTATAATAATTATTTCATATTCACCACTTGTTTTTAGTAGGGTTTATACATCCCATTATGGTATTTTATTATTATTATCCTTAAGTTTTGGTCTATTTACATATTTATTTGATTATACTTCTTTTAAGAGGTTAGTGGTTGAAAATTTACCAAATATGCAAGGTAATATTATATCAATTTTCTTTATTTTAGTCAGATGATATGTTTTGAACATATATTCTTTCAAGATATGTATATACATTATTTTTTATAGTTTTATCCTGAATGTACTTATTTTAGGATATTAAAATTTTCTTTTAATGTTATTCTATAATCGGTTTGAAATCTATGATTTTTCAAATCAATGATTTCTACAACTATTTTAAATTTGTTTTAAATGATTATATATTTATTTTAATAGGAAAATGAATTTAATGATGTATAAATTTGATTTCAAATAATAAATTATAATTTTAAACATAATTTTCAATAAAAACTATTTAGTAAATTATTCTGGATTTAAAAATAATTTTTAAATGAAAAAAGTATATTTTCCACTAGAAATGTTTTAAAAATATATTTCAAAATTAACTTTTATCTAAGATGAGAATAATTGGTGATAATCATACCATTATAGACATATAATCCAATGGTACCCTTCATATTCATTATCTGAATAGTTTATATAATAATGTTTATAAATACTGATACATTTCAACGAGTAATGCTATGATGATATGTTAAGGAAAACCATTTCCATTGATTACTTAAAATATGATGAATGACTTATTTTCTTATATAGAATGTATAAATGAAAATTGTATGATAGTTTCCCCTAGACAAAACTCCAATTCATTTGGTAATTTTTAGTCTCATGAGATGTCATGTTGGGATAGGTAGTAAACGAAAATTGGTATAGTAATTTTTCCACATGTTGATATAGTCATGGAAGTTAGACGTGAATCATGTTTATGTCATTTTATATGCTATTTCCACAATTTAATAAATTATTTTATAATCTCAGGGATCATGTTCATTGATTATTTTACTACTTATGTATTTTAAACATCCATGTTTTATTTCATGACTTACGAAGTTGACCTGAGATATATAATGTATAATTTTAAAATGTTATTTTCAAGATCACATACCCTTATGTTAATCTTATGCATTCACAAGATCATGGTTTTATTACTCTTACTATTACCCTTACTAAGAATCCAAGATCACAAATTCTTTTGTATTCATTTACTTATGTTTTGTAGAATTTATTTAGGTAGGATATATATAGGAAGAGTGCTAGAAAAGAATTAATTTTTAGTGATAATATGTATATATGAATATATTATGGACCAGTTGTTTATTTTTCAATGATATATATATAGTTTTACAAATTATATTAAACTCTATACCTAAAATATCCTTCATTATTTTTGTATTCCTATATTTTCTTTTGATGTTTTATGTTTATATGAAAACAATTGGGTCACATTTGTAATGTTTAAGTATATAGAACCAGATTTGAAATTTAGATTATTAGAAGTAACATTCCAAATCAATATTTACATCACGCACTAGGATACGAACTATAAATAGATGTATTTTAAAACCCCAAAGAATCATAAAATGTATCCACTTCTCAAATATTAGGCTTCTCACTAAAATTAATTCCATATTCAAACATTATATCTTCGATGCATTACTTTTAGTATAATATATATGTGTCTATTATTAGAATTTATATACCACAAGAAAATAAAAAATTATAACAATATTGAATCTCTCAATGAAATAACAAAATTATCCAATTGGAAATCTCATTAATCCTGATAAAAATACCGAAAAACTAAATCTATGATCAATGAATCTTTTTTGGTATGCCACATGACATCCTTAACAATGAGAGTTTTGACCAATCCTAAAGGGTTTAATATATTTCCACTAAATCTATTAATCATTTGAGTTTAAATCCACAAGTACTCCCTCAATATTAGAGGCCTCTGCCACTATATTTATAGTATTTAAATAGTATCAATAATCCAATAGATTACTTTGAATTTTAGTGTCTAGATTAAGAAATCCAATTTAACATTTGGTAGAGAACTTCCATATAACTTCCCGTTTACTATTTTTAGTGGTTTTATTAAACCCATTACAAGATTATTGGGTTGTGGAAGAAAATAATCCAATATTTTACATCATTTTAACATTATATCATCTTGTCATATAATGAAAAAAAATTATAAGAATTTACATATGAAAATGGTTAGACATTGTTCAGTTTTTTACTAAAATAAATAGTCTTGACTGTTGGTGTTGTTCTTGAAGTCTTTTGGAATCCATCATCCATCATCATTATAAACGTTTTTCTTTACATGGAAGGATACCATCCATATAGAATTTTTGAATTATTTTTGTAATTATATGAATCATACTTATGATAATAGGATGTTACTAAACAATATGAAATGAACTCATCAAACATAGATGAATTACTTTAAGAGACAATATTTCAAAATTATTTATTTCCAACAAATTCAATTTCTACACCACATTACCTATTATCCATGGAATCTGAAGTACGATACTTGTTACCGATATTTCCATTTTCAAAGGATAAATATATTATTCAATCCTGACCATGTCAATAGAATTGACACTTTTTAAACTGTTTCATTAAATATTATGTAAAAATATATTTTTTTAATTAACATCTATTAGAGGTCAGTTTCTCTTCCTACTATATTCTATTTTTCACATTAACTAGTTAACACAGTTACAAACACAACAAGTCTATTCATAGTATTATGACTGTCAAAATCCCTTTACTACATATAGTTATCTAGTTCATGACCAACCATCTTATAGAATTAACAAAAAATTGGGGTCATTTAATGTTTATAGAATCATAACCAATCATTTTATTGAGTCTAATAAAAATCATAGGATCATTACATACACAATTCTATTTCAATTTTATCATTGTTTATTTCCATAATATCACTACTAATTAGTGGGTTTATAAATCAACCAGAAGTAAAATTTTATAAAAAGTTCAAAAACAATTGTATAATAATCTACTAATATATTGGAATTAGAGGACCTACTGAGAAGTAAATGTCGATCACTTCTTCAGATTCCAATATGTTTAATTCAAACGACAAATTATCACCAATACAAATACAAGGAAATTACTATATTAATGGTGATTAATGTGTTGTTAAAACTCACTTACTCTAAGAATCCCAGATTTGATAGAAATAGATATAAATCCCCATTAATATATTTTATAATGTTAAAAAGAAATATCACACATAATAACCATGATAATAAAGTAATCTTCTAGTTAAAAAATTCAAATATATATGAAATATTTTTAAAGAGTTCCTAAAATATCATTTTCTTCTTCTCTTTGAAAAATAAACACTTAAATTTATTGAAAACCTATAAACCTCAAGCATCTTGAATGATATATACATGTTAGTATAGAGTTATTTAATTTTCCAATATATTATAATATACAGACTAGTATCATCAATAATAGAAGTAAAAGGACACTCTAGTTCTGTCTTCGCTTCACTTGAATTAGTTAACAAATTATCTCTCTCTTTCTATAATTAATAATGATGACAAAATAGCTCCATGATTATGAAAATAACATCAACATCATACTTCAATGGTTCACAATTAGGGTATAAATATCCCAAGTGGTTGCAAGTTCACCCTCCTATAAGAAAATCATCCTATAGATTAAGAAAACATTTAACTCAAAAATTTATAAAATTAATGATAAAATATTTAAGGATAAATTTCAATTATTTATCTTTGGATCAAATTATATTTAAATGTAATCAATAATATTTAGTTATACATACAAATCTTTAATTAAAATATCAATTTATATATAAAATAATTTCGAATAAAAAATATACCTACGTTTTTTTGTTTCTATTTTTATTATAAATATGAGATCCCTATAAAGAAAATAACAATTATTAACTACATGATAATAAATAAACCTATATATATAAAAATTTTATTGAAATATATATAAAAAATGAACAACATGAAATAGATAATTCAAATGAAATTTGAATGAAATTAAATCATTAAAATTTATTATCCGTCCAATGATAGAATATAAACCTATAGTTCAATAATGAGATTATACACTATTAAAAAATTATTCATTTATATGGGGGGTTTTAATTCCATTACGGGCAGTTATAAATCCCCCTCAATATTTCAGTAGTTGTTGATGAGAGTCATAGAATACATGGGTTATAACTACTATTAAAAATGGTTATATGTTTTTAAAGGGTAAAATATGAAGTGTTGGTTATTATAAAGGTTTATTAAACCTTGTCTACTAATTAAAACAAAAAAATATGATCGGCTTCTGAAAATAGTATTTTGAAAATAATGCGGAAAAATTAATGGTGGCATGAAAATGAATACAATTTTTTTAAAAAATGATAATGAATGTTTTAAAAATCTACAACTAATTTTCACTCATTTTGGTAATCAATAATCATTTTTCTCTATTTAGATACCAATACGGGCCTCTCCACAATGTCACTTGTTATTAGTTGCGTCAATCTACTACTCCATGGAAATTCATTATCTCCATTACTGCTTGTCACATTTAGTTTACTATATAAGGATCCTCCATTATAATGAAATCATGAATCCCAAACACATGTACAAGCATGAATCATTATAAGGAGGGATGACGATTGACCTACTGCAGTGCCTATGTGGTTTGTATTGTCTATAGTATGTCTTCCCCTCATCCTAATAATCATTATTATTAGTTTTCAATTTTTTTACATTTAAAAGAATATAAATCATTATTAAATTAATTTATACATGAGTGTGTATAGTTACCTATAATTATAATCCATAGATAATACATCTTAAAATATTAATATTCATCACATAATATTCTAAAACATTCTAGAATCATTTAGGTAAAGTATCTTTGGAATGTATGAAACATAAAAAATAGTTTCATAAAATATCTTCCCAAAATCTGAATAATATTTTCATAAATTGAACTGTTCATAGTCATGTGATTCTTCATATCTTTCATAATAACCTAGGTAATTATACATAATAAATGGGTGAGCTTAGAAGCTCTATAAGGTTAAGAAATTGAGATATCAATGATAACAGAAACATTAAATGAGAATAAGGGTATATGAAAAAGTTATTAATGATTGAAAACTATAATCTACAAATCAAAAATCATAATATTATTTTATAGCATAAATAATGGTTTTTCATAATATATTATTTATAATGTAATCAAATAGAAAAAACCATGAAAGAGTAACATTTGAAAAAGATATTGATTTGGGGTATACACATAATCATAGAAAACCATTTCAATAGTATTCAAGGATATTTTCTATGCCTATTATTGTGGAATGGGTTCACTCCCCAAACCATAATAGTAGTCAAGGGTCACTCTAAATATGATCATACTGTTAATATTCCCTTGTGAAACTGGTTTTAAACACCATATCAGTATTATTTGTCTGATTATATATCAATATTTACCCAATTTTTTGGAGGTATATACACCAGTCACATAATTAATGTCAAATATATTTCTTGTATAAGATAATTAATAAATCTACATATAAAATCCCACTAAAATAAATGGATTTCATAAACATATCATGACATTATAAACAATCAATATAAATAATAAAGATTGTATCATTATATCATATCCCTAGTTATTCATATTTTAAATTAATGGTTCATTATTTTTTCAATAGAAATACCATTAAATGGTCATTCCAGAATTTGGAATAATAAAATCATTTCCATTTTGAATTCAGTTACTAAAAAATGTTAAATTAAAATGAGAAAAACATTTCTTAGAAGGAACCTTGTAATCATGTGAAAAGAGATTAAAAGGAAAAATTAGTCAATGTAGTGTAAAAATTCATTCATTCTTTATAAGATAAAAAATACATTACATCCATAATTTTGTATGAAAAGACAGAAAGAACCTTATTTGATAAATGAAAATATATTCCATTAACCCATTTTGTAAAATTTCAAACACAAATACAAATGAAATTAAATCATCAAAGGAGAACAGAAATAATTAATTAAAATATTTATAGTAAACATATATATGGAATAAAAAGGGTTTTCAACTAAAGGGTGAAATTAAGTAATGTTTCCATAAAATATGTTAATTATATTAAGTGCATAAGTAAAATTGGTAATAATAATAAGTATATAATTTAATTGTAGATTATAAAACACACAAAATTAAATATTTTTTAATAAGGACTGTGTCCCATAGAAATTAACATGAGACAAAAATCTATTACCTAATTTTATAACCTTTGATTCATAAGCTCTAAGATTGAATAACAATTAATAAAATTTTAAATAAAATTAAATGTAATAAATTCATGATATAACAAGCCAAATGGGATTTATATACACCTTAAAAAATAAAATAGATAGATAACATAACAAATGTCTCAAACAGGACAAATTCAAAATGAAATTTTTTTGGATCGAGTTCACCTTGCTTCAAAATAACGTTCACCTCCCGTATAATTATTTTAAATATTTTATAATTCAATACCAAATTCGTGATCATATTTAAGATATCATATATTATATTTTTATGACATTTAAGAACCACCATTTATAAATAATTACTTATTAAAATTCATATTTTTGGGTGTTGAAAGATTTATTTATAAGGACTATTTCAGTTTAGTAGTTGTAGTCCTTCTATATTTCACTTTTTTGGGTCATATCTAGAATTTTAATTTCAATATAAATATAATATATATTCATTATATCGATATTTATAATTATTTAGAAATTCTACATATATAAAACTGATTACATTATTTATAGAGACATCTAAATATATACATGAGCAAAGTTTTCATTTTTTAATTGATGGAACAAGAAGAATGAAAATACTAATTTTCCATTTCAAAATAATTATTATATTTTATATGTGAAATAAATTATGAAAATTAATCATAATAGGTATCCAGGTAAAATTAAAATGAAAAATGAATCACATGACTTCATGAATGTGGTAGTCCACATGTACACTTGAGTTACACTATAGTTCACCAATGGATTGGATGATGATAAGGTATGATTGATATTATGACATTAATAATATAATTTTTTCATAAATAACATATATATATATTAAACCAATCATAATATCCATCCATAAAATATGGCTATGAAAAAGTATTTGTATCACTATATTGAGATTGTAATCTATATGGAATCACGAGCGATACATTCAGTTCATGTTTGCTAGAAAAGATGAATTATTCATAAGATATTGTGGTATATTCTAATGTTAATATAATTATTATTTTTAAATAATTTAATACTATATTATTTTGATAATATATCATTATTGAATCTTTTGAGAATATTCATTTCATTTGACATAAATGAAATAACGAAAATGGATGAAATCTACGATATTTTGTTAACATAAAATTAATATGACATATAAACCAATAAAATCATTCAAAAATATAACATAATTAAAATACATAACCTATAATATATTTAAAATATTTTAATTTATTTTTCCATTAATTGAATAAATAATCTTTTTGTCTAATGCAAGCATTTAGGGTAATTATAAAATACATTAAGATTATAAATAAATTACCTAAATGAATATAGTTTTTTTATTCTAAATATATAGAGTTATATTCATTCAATATGTCTTTAACTCATTCCAATGTCATTTTAAATTATATCATTTATTTTTTGACTTTTCTGACATTCTATAAGCATTACACAAGCATTTGGATAATGAAATTTTTTTATCAAATGTAAATTATTTTCTATCTATATATTTCGTATATAAGAATAATTTCATAATAAATATTTAGATATAGGACTTATTCTACCTAAAATATTATATTTATGGTACCAAAGATTAATTTTACAGCACTGCACAGACTTTGCCTCTAAACATACAATTATTTTCATATTTAATGTTGAATAAATAATATGTTATATTTTTTTATTTATATCGGTATAATATATTTATTATTATATATTTTGTTTTTACTACATTTTTTATATCCTTTAATAATATCTTTCTCTCTTTGTGATATCATAAATGATACTGTATTTCATAAAAACTGTATTTCTTTACAACTCACCAAAAATTTATAATCTCCATTGACATGTAAAAAAACTATCATACTAAAAAAAATATGAAATTATAAACCAAAATATATCCATTTTGTAAAATTAAATTTCTATTATTGAACAAAATTTATTTCATTTAAAAAAATTAAAATACAATTAAATATATATTATAGAATAATTCATTTTATGTATAAATTTATTCTATATCAAATACAACCATAAATTTGATACTAATTATTATTTTGGAAAAAAATTAACATAATAGAACTAATTTTACTTTTGAGTAAATTTATATAAAATTTTTTACTTTAGAAGTGTTTGAATCTAAAATAATAATATCAATATAATTTAGTTGTTTTATTTATTCTTTGAACAATCTATCTTTTCAGAAAAAATCAAAAAATTAGCAAAAAAATAATATTGATATGATGACATAATAAATGATATCAGTTTTTTAAAATAATTTCATAATTGTTCATTACATTTAATTATTATTTTTTCTTTCAAAAATAAATGATATCATATTTTGATTATTACGTATTTATGATGAATAAAATAACAATAATAAATATTTATGGATTATATATTAGTGATTTATCAATATATTTATATTGACTAAGAAAGAATACATATATGAATATATATTTAATTTTGTATTTAATCATAAATATATATTCAAAATTTATTCCTATGTTATAATTATCGCATTAAATAATATTATTTTTATAGTGTATCAAGGTGAATAAAAACTCGATGGTTCATCTGACATAAGTTTTCAAATAAATAAAATTATTTAATGGGAAATTTTTATCAATTATCCTTATAATACATTCTCCCACCATTTAATAATTTTAAACTTCATAATGTTTCCATTTTATAGATACCCATAGGATTAATATAGGAAATATACTTTGTGGAAAACCTAAATCATAAAAAAAATAGAAAGTAACATTAAAGACCATGAAATTAAATTATGAATGAAACAAAAATACGTTTAAAATAGTTTAACATTAAGGGTGGTGATAATATGGACCTTGAATCGAAAAATAACATGCAATGATTAATATATATTGATAGATAAAATTTTCATTGTAATCTTTACAACCCCATGACCATAAATTATTAAGGGGTTAAAAGACCATCAAATCATAAGAACAAAATTTTATTGGACAACATTGTTGTATTAAAATCATTTCCCAATGTTTGAGGCATTTATTTACAATTTATAGTTTGAATATAATGAAATATAATTACATGAAAAGTGTATTTTTATCTTTTATTATACTAATTTTAGAATATCATCTGTTGATCCGAATTATGAGCATAAAAGATGAATGTTTTATTCTGTGATGCACTAAAGTCAACTTCTAAGAGATTAAAAAATCATTTCATTATATTACTCCATTAATTAGGTATTAACAAGAACTAATAATGGGTATAAATATATAATTCTCAAAATGAATAAAAATTTAAATAATATATTTACCTAATTTTTTTCGATAATTGAAATAATGCTTCCATAATAAACAACTCTACGTATGAAATTACATCAATAATCTCAAAATTAATTAAAATTTTATCCTCAATGGTTATGTCATACCCTTCAGAATTTATATTCAAAAAATTAATTTCAATCACCCCATTATATATTTCATTTCAATTTTTTGATAAACATAAGGGTGATATATACCTAAACTATAAGGATTAACTCCCAAATATAATTAATCCCCTTGATAAATTAGTATATAATATATTAATGTATTATTTAGATCTAAAATATGATTAATTAAATGTAGATACTAATATGAAATGTAATCCATAATTTGATAATAAATATCTGTAATGGACCGGACCTCTCCGGTACCTTTCTTTGTAAAAAAATTTGATGTGGTCAAACACGACACGTGTTGTAATAATAATTTTTTTATAATAATAATTGATAATGGTGGCGTGAAAATATTTGGTGTTAATTAGATAAAATGGTTTTAATTTAATTATTGTAAAATATAAGAAATAAAATCGAATATATTTAATAAAATGATGGTAGGCGCATGGAATAAGTTATAAAAGAATAAATTACAATAAATGAGTCTCATGTAATAAATTATAAAGGAATGAAATGCATGGGGTGCATGGGTGTGACCTTGTACAGGAGGCGTTGTGTGGTTCTCCACAATTAAAGTTGGAATTGTGTTAATAACATTAAAAGGGTATTATTATATAATAATTTGTTATAATAATAACGTGAAGAGGCATGTGAATGGGTTTCCCAACCATGCGTGAATATAATGTTATGGGATATATGGAGTAATTATATGAAAATAATGGGCGTCAATAATAATAATAATTATTAATGTTAATAATGGGGGCCCGTTGATGAAATTTAAAGAGGATTTATTACTATTGAATTAAATAATAATGATAAAGGTGACAGAAATATGTGTGTGATTGGTAAATTAAATTAAATGGGTTTAATTTTTGGTAAGTAAATTAAATTATTTGAATTTAATTAAATGGAATGGTTTTCACTTAATAACCATGGTAAACTAATTTAATGGGATTAAATTAGTACATTAATTATGGGTGTTATTATTATTAATTTTATTAAATAATAAAGTTGAAGTGAGAATGGAGTTTGGGGCGTTCCACATGGAGTAAAAGAAATGGGAGGCGCCACTTTTGGTGGTGGGAGAGAATCATGAAAGAAAAAAATAGATTGGAGAGAGAAACAAAAAATAATAAGAAGAGAAATAAAATTAAAAGACAAATAAATGAAAAAGGAGGAATTGGTGCTTAATTATAGCGCCCATGAAGACTCCAAAACGTGATTGCTTTTGGAGTTATGAAAAATAAATAAATAATTGATAAATAATAATAATAAAATATTGTTATTATTAATTTTGTTGATAAAACACTTTTTGTCCGTAACTTCTTCGTGCGACCTCGGTTTCACGAACCGTCAGTGGAAGTTCAACCCTGACTACGAGATGAAAATTATGAGTCCAATATTGGATGTCTTTTTCGGGTTTTCGGATTGGGTACCCGAAACACTCATGAATTAATAGATTTAATATTGTTATTATTATGGGATCTTGTATCCAACGTATCTCCCTCATACGGTATCGGATTGACGATCCATCAGCGACAGCGTAACCCTGAAATTATGACGGTCATTTTAAGACCATTAATGAGATACTTCTATGACTCATGCCTTGGGTCAACTAAACACCACATAATGATAGAATTATCATTATTATTAAAACGCGTGGAAACCGCGTGACGTGTTGTGTGTTAACCAATCAAAACATGTAACGTATGTACGGTCACATCGTGTATTCATTAATGCACGCTGAATACGGATTTACCTATTCATTGCCTATATAAGAACGAGGTTATGTTTTATCTTCCATATCGATCGCTTCTTTGTCGCACGACGACGCTCTTGGACGATCGAGAAGTATTCCTCCTCTAACTTCTTTGTCTGAGCTCCGAATTACGATCTGTCAATGGCCACAGGATCGTAGCGTCGAGACGAAGCTTCTAAGCCTGGATTGTCACCTTTCCTTCCGGCCTTCCTTCTCCAGCTTCCATCCTAGGAGGCGTTTGTCGGGTTTGGCGAAGGCGGAGGACACCGAAGGACGTCGTCGGATGCGACGTGATCGGGACCTTTTGAGGTAGGGGTTTACCTTCGTCTCTCTATTTGGTGCAACATGCGGGGTGGGATATTTTTCCTTTATTCCATGGGATGCAGTTGAACTTTAAATAAAGATAATAACCAGATAAAGAAGGGTTTGGGGTTTTGTGCTGTTTCTATTGCCTTCCAGTTTCTTTATCTTCTGATTGTGATTTTGGATTGAAAGGCCTTTGCCTACTGAAAATCAAGGCTGTTGGTGGCCTTTGCGTGCGAAATTGATATCTGAATTGTTTTTGGTTGGTTTTGTTAAAACATGGAAAATGGATAAGCACGTAAAGACTGGCTGATTAAATGAGAATGAAAACCTTGTGTGATCACCCCGGTTGAACAAAATTGGAATAATGAACATGTTGGTGGTTTGGTTGTTTTGTGGGAAATGTTTTTTTTTTCTGGAATGGTGTTGTGATGTGATGCTGGGCAGCGGGGCTGCGACGTTTGGGTGGTGATCTTATTGGAATGGTTGACGGTGGAGGTGTGAAATGTTTTGTAAACGATGGGGTTGAAATGGGAAGTGGTTGGTTGTGGAAAATGCCTTTATTTATGAAAAGTGTTTTGATTATGAAAAGTGTTTTGAAGTAAAAGGTGTTTTCAAATGAGGAAATGTTTTGTGTGTGGAAAGGGTTTTATGTGTGGAACTTTGAAATAGATGAATGATGGAATGTTGTAAGGTTGTGATAATCTTTTGTAAATGAAATGGCATGTGGTTGCTTGCGTTTTACCTAACCTTGGTTGTGGATGGCAGGGATATTTTTGTGAAAGGTTTTGTCTGGATGATAGTTGCCCAGTAGTAATAATTTGTTAAACCATTGCATGAAACATGAAAACCTAAATGGGGTTGGGGGATGATTGTTTGGTTGTTGATGCATGCTTCGTGGTAGCAGTGCCGAGGCACATGCTCAGTTTATCTTTTTAAGAAACCATAGGTTGGGCTGTGTGTTTGGTATATGTATATATATAATTGTATCTTTGTGTTTTGTCGCACCACACCCATGTCAAGCACCTAGTTCCGAACACTCCCATTTTATGGGAGAGGGTGTTCCCCCTTAGTTACTAGATCCTTCCTGGTCCTTCTTCCATAGGCTATGATGACTTGAGGTGACCTTACACCCAAGACTCTTCGGGTAGGTCTCGGAGGCTGTGATGGCTTGAGGTGACCTTACACCCAAGACTCTTCGGGTAGGTCTTGGAGGCTGTGATGGCTTGAGGCGACCTTTAGCCCAAGACTCTTCGGGCAGGCTTACCGTTCCCAAGAACCTTCCGGATGAGGCCCAGGTGTCTGTGGGCGGGTTAGTGGTTGTGGCCCAGGTGTGTGCGGGCGAGATGCATGGTTGTGAGGCCCAGGTGTGTGCGGGCGAGATGCGTGGTTTGGCCCAGGTGTGTGCGGTCGGGAAGAGTGTGGTAGCGTCAGGACGTTTGCCGTTAGGAAGAGCAGCAGCTAATTAAGTGGGAAATGGTGCGGGGTACCCAATAATTTTGTTCTATATATATACTAAACTTGTTTGTGTTACTTGGTGACTATGACCAGTGAGACTGGGTGGATAGTTTTTTCCTTGTTAGTTTCTGGTTCTTCTGTTTTCTCACGGGACCTTAGGGTGTCTCCCCACTTGTGCACGAGAGCTTTAGGTTTCCCTACTGAGTATACTTATATGCTCACCCTACGTTTACTTTCAGGTTTCCAGGAGGACTATCAGGGTCGTGCGGGACCCTACTAGTCGGGCAGTTGGAGTTGTTGCAGTTTTTGTTCTCTTGTTTTCTTTGGCATTGTACTTTTGAGCTTCCTTGTACTTGTACCTTGTTATAAAAATTGTTTAAACATGCATGTGGGCTTGGTTTGGGTTTATTTATATACACTTGTTCTTTTCCCTTTTTGGTGGTTGACTTGTCCTATTTCCCAATCCAAAATAATAAAAAGGGTAATGCCTCCCATATTTGTGAAAACTCATACCCTTGGTGCTAGTCGCCAACCCGGGGCCTACTGGAGGTGGGACTCGGGGGGTCATTATCTCCCTTTCACCATTGCCAGCTCAGGAGGGGCATCTTTGGTGGGAGGGGGTCGTGACAGAATGGTATCAGAGGAATGGTTGAGAGATAGGATGGAGTCTGGAGTTAGGCACAGTGAGGATTGCATGGGATGGTAGGGAAACAGTGTTAGCTGATCTTGGTGTGTGACATAGGTCAGGGAAGACCGGCTAGGACATGGGATTTTAGGGCCCCCCGTGATCCGATGCAAGGACTCTGAGCCTACCGAACAACCAAGTGAGGCTACATTGATTTTAGGGTAGAAACCCTAGGAAAGGTACATGCATCATCATGTTTGTGTTTTACTTGATTTGGGTGTTCTGGGAAAGAAATTGAAATAAAATGATAATTAAAACTTTGAGTTTTTCATTACTACTTGGGCTTCGGCGTTCCCTATTTACCAAACAACTATGGCACCTGGACGTCAACAGAACGGCAGAGGAGTGGGACACAGACAGTTTCATGCAATAGAAGTGGAAAACCTAGCAAGGCCAGAGATCAAGAGAGATGTTTCCGGTTTTACTTAAATTCTCTCATTTATGTTTTGTTTAAATTCAAGATCATCACACTCCTTTGTTGAAAACTCATTCTCGCCCATGCTTTGGGCCTGGACCTTTTTTTTCATGAATTTATAATGCTAAGTTGTTTCCCTCTTTCCTTTAAATGTGTGTGAAGAGTCATAACATGTGGGGAGAGGAGGACCTAATCCCTAATCAAGACGCATTAATGTGGATGCGATTAAACCCGTGCAGGAGAGTCAGTGCCGCCTAAAGCGGATAATATCTTGACATGGGAGAAGGAATTCCTCAAGCCATGTGTTTGGGAAATTTATTGATGTTTTCTATGGTGTTGGGGGGCAGTGTAAGTTGGAAAATCCTAATATATGGAAGTGGGAAGGATCAGTCCTTAATCGAGAGGCATTAATGCGGATGCGATTAAACCTGTGCAGGTGAGTCAGTGCCACCTAAAGCGGATAATATCTCGACATAGGAGAGGGAATTCCTAACTCACATAATTAGGGTTGTCGGTTGTTTCTTGTCATGACAAGAGGCCTGAGGGGTATCTTGAGGGGTGGTTGTTCGGACCTTTCCCCCTTTTATGGGTTGGTTATAATTCTCGAGGACGAGAATGTTTTGAGAGGTATCTGGTGTAATGGCCCGGACCTCTCCGGTCCATTTCTTTGTAAAAAAATTTGATGTGGTCAAACACAACACGTGTTGTAATAATAATTTTTTTATAATAATAATTGATAATGGTGGCGTGAAAATATTTGGTGTTAATTAGATAAAATGGTTTTAATTTAATCATTATAAAATATAAGAAATAAAATCAAATATATTTAATAAAATGATGGGAGGCGCATGGAATAAGTTATAAAGGAATAAATTACAATAAATGATGCTCATGTAATAAATTATAAAGGAATGAAATGCATGGGGTGCATGGGTGTGACCTTGACAGGAGGCGTTGTGCGGTTCTACACAATTAAAGTTGGAATTGTGTTAATAACATTAAAAGGGTATTATTATATAATAATTTGTTATAATAATAACGTGAAGAGGCACGTGAATGGGGTTCTCAACCATGCGTTAATATAATTTTATGGGATATATGGAGTAATTATATGAAAATAATGGGCGTCAATAATAATAATAATTATTAATGTTAATGATGGGGACCCGTTGATGAAATTGAAAGAGGATTTATTACTATTGAATTAAATAATAATGATAAAGGTGACAGAAATATGTGTGTGATTGGTAAATTAAATTAAATGGGTTTAATTTTTGGTTAGTAAATTAAATTATTTGAATTTAATTAAATGGAATGGTTTTAACTTAATAACCATGGTAAACTAATTTAATGGGATTAAATTAGTACATTAATTATGGGTGTTATTATTATTAATTTTATTAAATAATAAAGTTGAAGTTAGAATGGAGTTTGGGGCGTTCCACATGGAGTAAAAAAATGGGAGGCGCCACTTTTGGTGGTAGGAGAGAATCATGAAAGAAAAAAATAGATTGGAGAGAGAAACAAAAAATAATAATAAGAGAAATAAAATTAAAAGACAAATAAATGAAAAAGGAGGAATTGGTGCTTAATTATAGCGCCCATGAAGTCTCCAAAACGTGATATCTTTTGGAGTTATGAAAAATAAATAAATAATTGATAAATAATAATAATAAAATATTGTTATTATAAATTTTGTTGATAAAACACTTTTTGTCCGTAACTTCTTCGTGCGACCTCGGTTTCACGAACCGTCAGTGGCAGTGCGACCCTGACTACGAGACGAAAATTATGAGTCCAATATTGGATGTCTTTTTCGGGTTTTCGGATTGGGTACCCGAAACGCTCATGAATTAATAGATTTAATATTGTTATTATTACGGGATCTTGTATCCAACGTATCTCCCTCATACGGTATCGGATTGACGATCCGTCAGCGGCAGGGTAACCCTGAAATTATGACGGTCATTTTAAGACCATTAATGAGCTACTTTTATGACTCATGCCTCGGGTCAACTAAACACCACATAATGATAGAATTATCATTATTATTAAAATGCGTGGAAACCGCGTGACGTGTTGTGTGTTAACCAATCAAAACATGTAACGTATGTACGGTCACATCGTGTATTCATTAATGCACGCTGAATACGGATTTACCTATTCGTTGCCTATATAAGAACGAGGTCATGTTTTATCTTCCATATCGATCACTTCTTTGTCGCACGATGACGCTCTTGGACGATCGAGAAGTATTCCTCCTCTAACTTCTTTGTCCGAGCTCCGAATTACGATCCGTCAACGGCCACAGGATCGTAGCGACGAGATGAAGCTTTTAAGCCTGGACTTGTCACCTTTCCTTCCAGCCCTCCTTCTCCAGCTTCCATCCTAGGAGGTGTTTGTCGGGTTTGGCGAAGGCGGAGGACACCGAAGGACGTCATCGGATGCGACGTGATCGGGACCTTTTGAGGTAGGGGTTTACCTTCGTCTCTCTATTTGGTGAAACATGCAGGGTGGGATATTTTTCCTTTATTCCATGGGATGCAGATGAACTTTAAATAAAGATTATAACCGGATAATGAAGGGTTTGGGGTTTTGTACTATTTCTATTGCCTTCCAGTTTCTTTATCTTCTGATTGTGATTTTGGATGGAAAGGCCTTTGCCTACTGAAAATCAAGGTTGTTGGTGGCCTTTGCGTGCGAAATTGATATCTGAATTGTTTGTGGTTGGTTTTGTTAAAACATGAAAAATAGATAAGCACGTAAATACTGGCTGATTAAATGAGAATGAAAACCTTGTGTGATCACCCCGGTTGAACAAAATTGGAATAATGAACATGTTGGTGGTTTGGTTGTTTTGTGGGAAATGTTTTTTTTTCTGGAATGGTGTTGTGATGTGATGCTGGGCAGCGGGGCTGCGACGTTTGGGTGGTGATATTATTGGAATGGTTGACGGTGGAGGTGTGAAATGTTTTGTAAACGATGGGGTTGAAATGGGAAGTGGTTTGTTGTGGAAAATGCCTTTATTTATGAAAAGTGTTTTGATTATGAAAAGTGTTTTGAAGTAAAAGGTGTTTTCAAATGAGGAAATGTTTTGTGTGTGGAAAGGGTTTTATGTGTGGAACTTTGAAATAAATGAATGATGGAATGTTGTATGGTTGTGATAATCTTTTGTAAATGAAATGGCATGTTGTTGCTTGCGTTTTACCTAACCTTGGTTGTGGATGGCAGGGATATGTTTGTGAAAGGTTTTTTCTGGATGATAGTTGCCCAGTAGTAATAATTTGTTAAACCATTGCATGAAACATGAAAACCTAAATGGGGTTGGGGGATGATTGTTTGGTTGTTGATGCATGCTTCGTGGTAGCAGTGCCGAGGCACATGCTCAGTTTCTCTTTTTAAGAAGCCATAGGTTGGGCTGTGTGTTTGGTATATGTATATATATAATTGTATCTTTGTGTTTTGTCGCACCACACCCATGTCAAGCACCTAGTGCCGAACACTCCCATTTTATGGGAGAGGGTGTTCCCCCTTAGTTACTAGCTCCTTCCTGCTCCTTCTACCATAGGCTATGATGGCTTGAGGTGACCTTACACCCAAGACTCTTCGGGTAGGTCTCGGAGGCTGTGATGGCTTGAGGTGACCTTACACCCAAGACTCTTCGGGTAGGTCTCGGAGGCTGTGATGGCTTGAGGCGACCTTTAGCCCAAGACTCTTCGGGCATGCTTACCATTCCCAAGAACCTTCAGGATGAGGCCCAGGTGTCTGCGGGCGGGTTAGTGGTTGTGGCCCAGGTGTGTGCGGGCGAGATACCTGGTTGTGAGGCCCAGGTGTGTGCGGGCGGGATGCGTGGTTTGGCCCAGGTGTGTGCGGGCGGGAAGAGTGTGGTAGCGTCAGGACGTTTCTCGTTAGGAAGAGCAGCATCTAATTAAGTGGTAAATGGTGCGGGGTACCCAATACTTTTGTTCTATATATATACTAAATTTGTTTGTGTTACTTGGTGAGTGTGACCAGTGAGACTGGGTGGATAGTTTTTTCCTTGTTAGTTTCTGGTTCTTCTGTTTTCTCACGGGACCTTAGGGTGTCTCCCCACTTGTGCACGAGAGCTTTAGGTTTCTCTACTGAGTATACTTATATGCTCACCCTACGTTTACCTTCAGGTTTCTAGGAGGACTACCAGGGTCGTGCGGGACCCTACTAGTCGGGCAGTTGGAGTTGTTGCTGTTGTTGTTCTCTTGTTTTCTTTGGCATTGTACTTTTGAGCTTCCTTGTACTTGTACCTTGTTATAAAAATTGTTTAAACATGCATGTGGGCTTGGTTTGGGTTTATTTATATGCACTTGTTCTTTTCCCTTTTTGGTGGTTGACTTGTCCTATTTCCCGATCCAAAATAATAAAAAGGGTAATGCCTCCCATATTTGTGAAAACTCATACCCTTGGTGCTAGTCTCCAACCCGGGGCCTACTGGAGGCGGGACTCGGGGGTCATTATCTCCCTTTCACCATTGCCAGCTCAGGAGGGGCATCTTTGGTGGGAGGGGGTCGTGACAATATCTCTAAAAATATAACCAATTAAAAAAACAACATTTAAACTGTAAATATTATCTATATCACATAATCACGTGGACAATAATTTTCATAACTTAAATTAATATACCAACCATAATGAATTAGATAAGCATTACTAAAGTATCCATCAAAATGAATAGTAACATTTCAAATTAATTACCAATCCCATTTAAGTAGGGTGTTTATGATTTTTAACTTATTATCTACATTACTAAAGTATCCATCAAAATGTATATATTAAAATAAAATTTTATTAGAATTTATTAATTATATGATGATGAAGTGAAATAATTATTTTTAAATGATAAATTCGTAATTTTATGTAAGATTTTTATTTTTTAATATAATTCTATAGGATAATATATATTGGTATAATTTTTTTAACTAATTGGGATAAAAATAAAGTGTTAAAATATAGTAAAATTTTATAATGTCTTATGGAATATGTTGTTGGGTGATACTAACATTAGGATACTAAAAAAATTCCATGAACAAATTTTTTTTAATATCTTCCAGAGGTTAAACTGGAGAACACAAACATATTTGAATCATTAATGAAGGTTAAAAATAATAATGATTCCTTTAAACATATCAGGGATGTTAAATCAATAAGACCTTTAGAGTCATTACATTCTGATTTATTTAACATATATCTACAATTATTCTCAATATAAATATATTGGTGTTTATGATTATAAAAAACTATTACATATATGTGTTGGCGTATTTCAATACTAATAAATAAAATAATTTATCTAATTTTATCACTTACTGTAAAATGATTCAAAATGAAAAATTCTATCTTATTATGTCAAATATAGGTGATAGAGTGGTCTATCTATAGATATCTAATTCGAGAAATTATTTTAATATAATGGTTATTCAAATAATTTGTATTCCCTAGGCCACCCCAACAAAAAAGTGTTTTGTAGATAAAATAGAGATCCTTAAATTATATGTTTAAAATAATGTTAAATTAGTTTATATAACAAATATATATTTTGGAATATTATTTAAAAAAAATTATATATGTATCATAGATTCCTTTAAATAATTATTTTAATGAAAAATCTATTTAAAATTTTTAATGTAAGAAAATGCAATATGCGACGCAGTACAAAATTTTGATATACAATTTACATTCATACAATTAAAAATAAATTATAAATAATTTCTAAAAATTTAATGAGATTATATTTTTGGGTTATTAAAAAATCTATTACATATTATAATATAGAAAATAAATTAACCATGTAGGTTGATAAATATATTCATATTACATTCGAAGAAAATAATTTTAATGAAATGGAAGATGAATTAGACTAGCTTAATGACGAATCTTGGGAATTTAATTTTGGAGATGATTCTTATTTAAATGAAAATTAAAATAGCGAGGGGGAGTGTGATCCTCATGAAAAATAGATTAATAAAAATATAGATCATTCTATGTATATAATAAATTATGGTTTTAATGTTGGATGTCAACTTCAAATTCATTATAAAAATCAATGCACATCATAATATTATTTTAGATTTAATACCTAAATAACATGGTTTACATATTCTATATATTCATACTATATATTTCCAATATATAAATAGTTAAAAATATTTAATTAAAATAATTTATGTTATCAATAATAATGTTATAAATATGATAAATATTCGATGGTATATTTATTATTGGGATTAAGATATTTAAATATGGAAATATAATTACTATATATAAAAAGTGGTTTCATTGGGATATATCTATGTTTATTGAATGTACTATAAATAATATACTTATCTTGTTTCTAGGATAGATGTAATATAATTCCTATTATATTATAATTATTTTTTTGAAATATATTATTTTTAATGAATGAAAAGGTATATTTCTAAATGGATTTATTTATAGGGAATTATACTTTATACATCCCCCTACATTCGAAAATTAAAAGCATCAAAATATTATTTTTATGATCTATATGTATCGTTATGTACATAAACATTGTCATAGATATTGGAATTTAATGTTATTAAATTTTATTCTATATACTAATCATATAAAATCAAAAACTAATCTAGAATGTTTTATAAAATAATGATCACAAAATATTTTTATTTTTTTTCAAATGATTGCATAATATTATATCTGGATATCTAAAAAATGTTTTTGTAATGAAAATTAATAATTTATGACCATTTAATTTCATATGATACTTATAAACATAGAATAATTCTTTCATGGACTTCATATTTTTCAAATGGATGTTGTGTTTTTTTATCATTCAATATCTAAAAGGAAACATTGCAAAATATTTACTACAGATGGTTGTAAATGATAATATAATCACATGATTACATAATTTTAATTTGGAACATATGAATATATAAACATAGTGGATAACATACATTAGTGTGCTAGGATTGGTAACCTTTTATATTTAACTTCTCCTTAACCTGGTTTATTTTTTTATGTATGTATTTGTAATAAATACCAATATGAAACTAAATAAATAAACAAAATGACTATAAAAATTATAATTTATTTTTTTAATCTCTATAAAAACCATGATCTTCTTTATCATAGAATAATAATTTTTTCTTGAAAATAGAGTAGAATACATATTTTGTGGGATGATATTTTGGGTGAAAAGGAACATGTGTAATGTGTCACATTCTATAAAAAATAATTTTCTCTTAGTGTTTTCTGAAATAAAATTTATATACCTGATCTTCTATAAAAGTAGAATACATTAATATTTCTTGTTTATTGGATGAAATATTTTGATTAAGTAATCAAAAAGTTATTGGGATGTTTATTTTTATATAATTAAAGTTTTTAGGTGAAGTTATAACATATATAAATTTTTAAGATTCCTTCACTTCTTTCTTAGACTAAGAATATTGAGGTAATCTATAATTCTTTACTAGCCACGTATAGAACGATGAATTTAATTTGTGATATATTATAATATAGGATGGATTTAATCATATTTTTTCAATACCTTTTTACTCAAATAAGTTTGATTGAATTAAATACAGCTAAAAGATGATGTAGGTTTAAAATATTTTTTTAATGAATCTTTCGGTGGCGAAATGATGTTTATTCAAAGTTAAATAATTTCCACTTCCAAATAAAAACTTATATGCACATTATTAGATTAATATTTGTAAATATTATTATTTTAATTATTAATCATACATAGATATTTAATTTAAAATATATTATACATTATTGAGTAGCGTACAGGATGAATCTATTTTATTTTATTATTTATTGGAATTAAAATTATGGTTGGTTAGTATATAATATAATTTATATCAATGTATATATTTTTTGTAAATAAATACTTGTTTCTTTGGAACTTAGAGTTTCTAAAAAAAATTAAATGTAGTATACACTTCTGTATATAAGAAGATTTTAATTTACAAACAGTAGATTTATATGCATATTTTCATCAAAAAATTTCTATTACTGTAGAGTTTTAAAAATTTTAAATTTATATCTCCACTCTTTGTAGTTTCTATTTCATAAATATGTGTTTTGAATTCATGATTTTAGTTTGAGAATATTATTGAGTTATATTTTGTTCACATAAGTAATAATATTATTAGTTTTATTAATATTTCAATTCTATATAATATTTTTTCATTAATTGGGATACATATTCCAAAAAATGATCAAATTATTTTCATAGATTTATTTTTAAATATTTTAAAAACATTTAAAAAAGGAGAAAAATATATGAAGTTGTAATTATTTTTTTTATTTTCCAATACGGTGGATAATGTTGAGTTGCTCCATAACCAGTTATTCTTATATATGACTTAATAATTAAAATATTATTATTTTATTCCCTATATCATGAGTAAATATATGTATTGATATATTCATGAATGTTATGTGACTTTTACACTGATTTTAGAAAAAAAACTATATCCTGATGAGTAGTTTATATGTGAAACAGTAATTTTTTAATAATTAGATAATTATAATTATTTTCAATATTATAAAATAACTTTATTTTTTTATTAAAAAAAATTTACTCATCTATTTGTATTATTTTTATTGTTCTTATCCTATTTTTGGTTTCTATTTATTATAAACATTATCATTTTCAAATATGACATACATTAGATAAATAATACTTATATCGGACCATATGACACCAATGTTTAAAAACATTGAGGCCTAAAATTTTAGAAATGTGCATATGTGTTAAATTTTGCCTATGATGGAGATATTAACAGTACCATTAAATAAAAATGATACTTATTCAAGTTCTAAATCACATAAATGGAGGTCAAAAATATGATAATGTGTTGAATGAAACCTAAATTGATCAAATGTCAAGTTAATTGAGCTAAAATTATAAATGTCTAATATAGGATGAATGCACCATATTTTGGTATTTTTTTAAAATGTTATATTATACATTGTTTTGTTTTTCTATTATATTTTTATTTGTTGATATTTTTTCATGATTTTTTTCATTGGATTGATTTTTTATGATTACATATCAATTTTTATTCTTTTATGAAAAATATTTTGAGGGTATTTCATAATTATTATAGTCATAATCAGGTGGGATTAATATTCACAGTGAATTCTAGGATACTAGAGAGATATACATTTGAAATAATGGCAATAGGATGAAATGCATTGGCTATTTTATGGAAGTATTACAAGAATATTAATACTGGTTTTTAAAGACTATTATCATATATATTAATTATTTTAATGATTATTTCCATAAATATGTATTTAGTTTTGAGGATTTTGAAAAATTCAACCAATTATGATGTAGTTCATTGAAAAAACATGTTTGGTTTTATTTGTAATTTAAGAAACACAATGGAAATTTTTATAGAAATCATGAATGAATATGATCTTTAAATAATGTTTGATATTACCATTATTGTAATTAAGAAAATGGAATTCCATATCAGTATATTATAGATACATGGTCTATACATTATTAAATTTCTTGTGAATTTATTCTTTAGGATCCCCCCACACATAAGCATTGTTTTTTCTCAAATAATTTCGGGATTGGTTATCATTGAAAACAGATTGTAGTCTTTGTGATTTAGCTCTAACTGTAACATGTCCAACACTTTAGAAAAGAGGTCAGAACATGAAAACATGATTTTGATAAGATATTTTCAAATCTAGTCTTTCCTCAAACAAGTACTCAAAGGGAAATCAAGATAACAAAGATTCATCAATCAAAGAAATTGGCATGCCTTATAAGCGACTCTTCTTTGTGATCATTTAAATTGAAGAATAAGTTCAAATCTCAAGAGTGATAATAGGTAAAAATTCAGTGGAGTTGAGAATTTAACAGTGGGAACTATGTATAATGACTCTTTCCTATGTTCCAAAAATAATTAATTTTTTTTTGTGATTCATCTTAATGAAACAACCTAAATGACTTCAATATAAACTAAATAATCCTTTCTTCATCTACCTTTCATCATCCCAATCACCTTAATAAACTCGTTTTTGACCCTAGACACTTTATTTTATTTTTCCCAAGCCATGTATCAAGTGTTAAGCACTGTGTAATGAAATTATTCAAAGTGTAAAGAGGGATTACAGTAAACAGAAACACACCTAGCATCATGTGTCTTAGAGATTCACCGTGGGATCCTAGATGCCCAGACTACTCTAGTATTGAATGTTTTAGATAAAAAATCATTTAAATTGACACAATAATGTAATTAATTTTTATAATTAAATGATTAATGAGGACCCTAAGATCAATTCAATCTTCCAGTTCAAGTGCTATGATCATAACTTCAATAAGAGGTAACCCAAATCACTCTTAAAAATAGTCCCTATACGAAATTTTCATAAAAAGCACAAAGAAAAATCACTCAAAAAAACATCCATCCTCGACAATTTCATACTCAAATTATAACTTACCTAGTACAGAAAAGCATTCCATAGATAAGACCCATTTGAGTAATGTGTATAACCTAAAATTATTAAATAATTTTGAAATATTTTAACCATTTTTTAACAAAAAGATTAATTTTTCAGTTGGAAATAACGAGATTACAATAAACAACAGTTTATAATCCCCAATAATTTACCCCCAAAGTTAATATAATGAAATTGAATGATTTTTTACATCAGTGAAATTAAAATTTTCAGAAAGGAGGAACAAGAATTTTTTTTAACACAATGTGACATGCATTAGATTTTTTTCTGAAGAATTAAAGAGTATAAAAATGAAACAAAATATATTTGTTAGCTATTTACATGACATAAGTTTTTTATTAAAGCATTAGTAAGGGAATTCCACTCCTTAAATGATAAAGCAACAACGTCTTGATAAATGTGAAACAGAACAAAAAAACCAAGAACAAACAGTAGCATGAATTTCACAAAAATAGAGCATAAGAGAAGCACATTATTCTAGGTTAAAATTGAAACCAATTAAAGACAAAATAACCTCGGTTTTCCTCCCATGAAATGCTAAGTTTTAAATTCTTTATCCAGACTTTATTAAATATCAGTTTTCAAGCACCTTGAAGGCACCCAATCCCTTTTATTGTCCCTCATAATACAACTTCACTCCCTGCCCATTAACCAACATACATTTGTTTTCTTCACCTATTATTTTGACATATCCTTTCTCTAATACTCATACAATAGTAATCAATCCGGATCACATAGAATATAGTTTTCCAAGGAAAAGTTTTAGTCTAGAATTAAAGAGGAGGACCTTTTCTCTAGGTTTAAACGCTTTGTTCTATATAATATAATCATGAAAAATAATAGTCCTCTCTCTATAAATTCTTGAATTATCATAAGTCGCTCTCCTAATCTCATCAAGTTCTCTCAACTCAAGTAATCTCTTCTCACCATCACTCTTAAAATCAATGTTCATTGCCTTAACTTCCCAATAAGACTTTTTTCGCAACTCCATTGGTAAATGACAACATTTCCCAAACCACAGCATGTAAGGAGACATTCTTATTAGGGTCTTGAAAGTAGTTCTATATAACCATACATCTTCTCCAATTTAAGAGACTAGTCTTTCCTAGAGGTTGACACCTTTTTCTCATGTATCTATTTTAGTTCTCTATTTGAGACATCGACTTGTCCACTAGACTATGGATGATAAAGAGTACCAGTTTTATGAATACAAACGTATTTTTCCATCAAATATTTAAACTTATAGCTCTTAAAATGTGTTCTATTATTAGTGATAAAAGCTTTGGGAAATCCAACTTTTGTAAAGATGTTCTTTTTAACAATCATAATTACAGAATTGTATTGATTATTGGGCAGTGCTACTACATTAACCCATTTTGGCATGTAATCTATAGCAACAACAACATTCTAATTCCCATTAGATGATGGGAATGTACCCATGAAATCTAAACTCCAAGAATAAAAAATATCTATTTACAGAATTCTTTTGGGGGGTAAATCATACTTCCTACCAATAATACATAACTTATGACATCTATCACATCCAACCGCATTACTACAATCATCCTGAAAAATATTAGGCCAATAGAAACTATATTTTAGGACTTTTTGAGTAGTACTTTCACCACCATAGTGACCTCTCCAATGTGAGGAGTGATAAGTCTCTAAGACATGAAACATTTATTCCTCAGGTGCACATCTCATAATAATACCATCATCACTTCTACTAAATAGCACGGTGTCATCCAAAAGGAGGTATTTAAGTACATAAATGAATTTATTTCTTTTAGTATTGGAAATATTTATAGGAAATACACCTTCTACAAGGAACATGACAAAATCTGCATACCATGCAGATTGCTGAATTGAAATACTGAGCAGCTTCTCATTAGGAAAGGATGAGTTTATCTCCCTTGGTTTTACAGATTGAGTAAGAGGAATTCAAGAAATATGGTTATTAACTAAATTTTCATCCCCTTATTTATCCATATTATTTAAACAAAACTCCTATAGCAACATAATCCATCTAATCAGCCTGGGATTAGTTTCATTCTTAGATAGAAAGTACATTAAGTCATTATGATTAGTGACAATGATAAATTTTGAGCCTAAGAGAGACAGTCTAATCTTTTATAGAAAAAAACTACATCTAACAATTATTTTTCAGTCCTGGTATAATTCTTTTGCGAATAATCTAGCAATATACTATAATAATAAAACACATTCAATTTCCTATCTCTCATCTGTCTATGGACAACACCTACAGCCATGTCACTAGCATCACACATAAGTTAAAAAGGTATTTTATAGTTATGTGAAATTATAATGGGTGATGTAGTGAGTTTCCCTTTTAAAATATTAAATTATTTCAAAAATTTATCATAATAATTAAAAGGTGAAACCTTGACAAGTAGGGAACAGAAGGGATTAGTTATTTTTAAAAATTCTTTTATGAATCTCCGATAGAAACCTTCTTTCATGAGGAAACTTCTAACACCGTTGAAATTTTCAAGAGGTGGCTATTTTAAAATGACTTCAATTTTTATATTATCCACTTCCAAACCTCTCTTGTACACCTTATGACCAAGAACTATACCTTCTGTTACGATAAATTGAATCTTCTTTGAATTAAGATCAAAGTTGGTTTCAATGCTTCTATCCAAAACTAATTCAATATTTCCAAGACATGTATTGAAGGTACTTCCCACAATGGAAAAGTTGTATATGAAAAATTTAATGATTCATTCAATCATATCAGAAAAAATAGACATCATACACCTTTGAAAGGTGGTTGGATCTCCACACAATCCAAAGGGAATTTTCCAATATGAAAATTCCCCAAAGGAAAATTTGAATGTGGTATTTCCCTGATCCTTTGGAGAAAAAGGAATTTGGTTCTAACCATAATACCCATCCATGAAGCAGAAAAATTCATTTCCAGCAAACCTCTTATGCTTTTGATCCACGAATGGCATTGGAAACTGGTCTTTCTTAGTGGCTAAATTAATTTTCATATAATCGATATAGACTCTCCATTTTGAGACATTCTTAACATAGATTTCTTTATTTTTATCATTTTCAAATATACTAAAACCTTCATTCATGAGAAAAACCTAGACAAGACTGACCCAAGAACTATCAGAAAGGGGATATGTTGTTCTAGTGTCCATAAACTTAATCACTTCCTCTCTCACAACTACATTCATTTTTGGATTTAATATTCATTGACAATATACCCTAGGCTTATGGTCAGGATTCATAAGTATATTATACATACATAATGAGGGACTAATACCCTTTATATCAAATATTTTCCAGCCTATGGAAGATTTATATTTCATTAACACACTTAACAATCTTACCTCTTGATTTTCATTTAACTATACAGAAATTTTTATAGGAAAAGTATAATTATCACAAAAAACAATATTTCAAATATGTATGGATTGGTTTTTGTTTAAGTGGTGGTTATTCTACACTATAAGGAAGAATATTAGTCCAGTTCGGTCCAAGATATTAATCATATCACTTTTAAGTAGTATTTAAAGATGAAAGATTTTCAATTTCACGTTTAGATTCATAAAAAACAGTGTTGTTGTCCAGATTGGGAAGCATACTATCCAAATTGTTCAGATCAGAATTCAACTATTTTATCAAATAAAAATCATCATGTTGTCTTATAAGTTATACATCAACATAATAAGACCGCTTAGAAAAGTTGTTATTAATAGAAACACCCTCAAATTCACCAAAAAATCTCATAGGTTAATAAACAAAGGACTCTTCTACAGCAGAAACTAAACAGTTGTCCAGTTCTGGATATTTTTCACAATTTACTTTTCTATCAGAATTTTAAAATTATATGATATAATAAACAATATTTTCATCTTGTAATGATTTTCACTAGTAGAGGATCGATTTTTCATATTATTCTATTTTTAAAATTGACTTATCATCTTCTTAGGACTCTACCATTGAACAGTTTTAAGAAAAATTTGTCCCTTTAACATTTTTAAACACATTGAACTCCTTCTTATTGTCATCCAATTTTAAAAATTAATTGACCCTTAGTGAAATCAATAACAACACCACCTGTGTCCAATAAGGGCAAACCCAAGATAACTGGCACCTCTTGATCACACTCCATGTCTTAGATTAAAAATTCTACATGTAGAAACTACATCCCTACCCCAACAAGAAAGTCATCTACCCTACCCATAAGATGAGTGAATGATCTATCTACCAACTTCAATATGACTGTGGTGTGATGGAGGTC
Source organism: Viscum album (assembly GCA_963277665.1). Classification (NCBI taxonomy): domain Eukaryota; kingdom Viridiplantae; phylum Streptophyta; class Magnoliopsida; order Santalales; family Viscaceae; genus Viscum; species Viscum album. The sequence goes on along the minus strand of OY728165.1, from coordinate 1,704,371,836 downwards.
ACCTAACCTCAACTATCGAAATAATGAGTATTCAAGAAGGTTAATAATAGCACCTAAATTACACAAATATTTGATCTGGTCAGAATTTCATAAGGTGCATGGGATAACAAAGCTACCTATGTCTTTCAGTTTAGGTGGAATTTTCTTTTGATGCACATTACTGCACACTTCACTGAGGCTATAGGTAACAAATTCTTCTAGGGTATTTTTGTTTGAGACAATTTTATTAATAGATTTAAGAAAATATGTTATTTGAATTAAATATTGGATGAAAGGAATAGTTACTTGAAGTTTTGAAAGGATGCTAAGGAACTGAAGAAGTTAATCCTTAGTGTCACTTTGAGGTGTTAGCTTCCCAAGGAAGGGTATGGGTGGAGAAAATTTTATAAGGTAAGTAGGTATATTCCTCATAACTTCCTCAAATTTTTCATTCCTTTATTCTTCTGATTTTTAGATGAATTTTCAGTTTTAGTTTCAGATGATAAATTTAGATTTTAATCATTTTCATAACTTTTCTGTTAATTTCCAGCATGGGTGCAAAGAATATTTTTGTTACCTGATTCAAGTAGGTATTCATTTTGGGGATTCAAAAGGTTTTTTTAGTAACAGGTTTAGTGTTCATCCCACTTCTAGTTACTATCAACATGGAATTCTCTCTAGGGTTAATCTAAGTTGTACGTGAAAGTCTACCTTTTTCCCTAGATGAAAAATATCTAGCAAGTTATCCATGTTGTGTTTCCACGTTCTACTTTCTCATATCAATTTTCATTTTATCTTACTCATAATGACTTTGATGTTTGGTTAGTTTATTCCTATATCATTCCTTTTGAGACTTAATTTTGTTCAATATTATATCTAGCTTAGAAGACATTTGGTTATCACTATTTCTTTGTGAATTTGAAGACTCGCCCCTTTGTTGATTTTGAAAATTAGTTCTTGGTTGATTCGAATATTTATGGTTAGTGGATTTTTTAATTAGTCCTTGATCATTCCAGGATAAGTTTGGGTGGTACCCATAGACTTGTTTTTAATTATTTGAAAATGGATTTTCATTAGGGGGCATTATAAGACCAATGTTAACAAAGTTTGAATTCTCTTGTTGTTGGGATGGAATATCAATGTTTGGACAGAGGTTTTTAGTATACCCAAAAATTCAACATATTGAGCACTATTTACTTAAAGATATATTGGTGTTTTTATAACTAAGTCGATTCACAGTTTTCATAGAGTTCTAGTTCATTAAAGAGTTATATTGGTTGGTGATTTTATCCAATTGGGCTTGAGATTCATTTATTGAACCACTGCTTAAATTAATATTTCTATTGACTTTTTTTCTTCTTGAATTTTTATTTTGAGAGTTCAACGCAAGATTATTAAAAAAAATTCTATGTTCCTCATGTTTCTTGTCAATATAATTACCAACATCAACCTGATCAACTAGATTTTGTCTAGAGGAGTAAATCCCTTCATAGAAAGTATCAATAATAAGGTGAGATGGGAGTTTATGATGGGGAAACTACCTAATAAGATCCCTAAATCAATCCCATGTTTCATGAAAATATTCTCTATCACCTTGAGAAAAACTAGTTATCTTAGTTTTAAGTTCACCTTTATGTCTTTGGGGATAAAATTCTTTTATGAAAGAATTATATATTTGATCCCATTTTTCAAAAATATTCTCATCTTGACGCAAAACCCAATTCCCAGTATTCTTATTAAGCAAATAGGTAAAGAATGTCATTCTTAGCTCATTTTCTGTGAGTCCTATAAGAGTTAATTGACACATAATATTGTAGAAATATATAATTATGTCAATATAGTGCTCATTGGAGAGTCTATTAAATGCAAGACGCAACGAAATATGAGATTTTTTCAATTCCTAGATTCTGGATTTAGGAGATAACCTAATTGATGATGGAATTCTTGAACCTTAAGGGAGTTGGAACTCCTTATTCCTAAGCATTTCAACTTCATCTAAGAGTTCTAGATAATGTTGGATGTTGTTATATGCATTAACTCTTTCATATTTATTTTCTATTTCAATTTTCTTTTTCTTTTTTCTAAGAGCAGTAAAATGTTGGTCTATTTCTAAGTTCAATGGATCTAGAATAATATTAGAGTTTGTTGTTCTCATACAAAGTATATCAACAAATAAATTAGAACAAAAATAGAACTAATCATGAAATCAATAATACCGAAAACAATATCAATTCATTAGAAAATGAAGAATATTTTTTTATTGATTTCAATTTATCGATTTTTTTTAGTTTTTTTATATATGGAATTATTTTTAGTTTTTTTATAAAAAGAATGGCTCTTTACATCCCCAGAAATGGTGAAACAAATTTGACCTAAACTGTCGTTGAAGTCGGTCAATGTTAAAAAAATTATATTCTTATTAACTACTGTATATGTGGCAAGCAGGGGTGAACCCTTAGAGAAAGTGATTATGACCACTATTCATTTAAAAACTTTAAAATAGACCCCAAAGTTGTCAGCAGCAGGGAAGATTATCTATTTTTTCATTTTATTTTTTTACTTTCTATTAAGTAGTAGAGTGAATGAACAATTCAAAACAAGTATCTAAACTAAATTGAAGCTAGAAATAGTTGACAACATAGAGAAATAGAGATATAGTACGCAGACAAATGAACAATCTAGTAAAACGCTTCAGGAAAAATCTCTATTCTACTTGTTTTCAAGATATTTCGATTCAGATAAAAATAATTGCAAACTACTACAATAAAGAGAATGAATTACCACCTTTTCCAGGAGTTAGGCCAGACAACCAAATCAATTTTAGAGTTCTCCACTCCAAAATTAATCAACTGTGAATGGTTTGAAAATAAAAACATGATAAACTCACAATAAGTTATGAAGTCTTATGAATTTATTATATTTTGAAAGGTGTTTCCACAATCAAGCTCTCCAATTGACTATAAAATTTCAAAATTATGTTCTAGTGGTTCAATAAATTCAATAAACTCTATGTTGATCTCACTGATCAATACTGAATACATCAAAATGATAATGTGAAAATAAAATTAAATAATAACAAGCATAACTTCAATTTATACTCGAACTAAATGATTTAACTAGTAAACATGTTCATTATCATTTCATAAATTTGTAACATACTAAAAAAAGTACTAATTCATGAATTAAGATGGAATATAAAATCTGTAGATGATGATTTTCTCCTGAACTCCTCCACCTCTAGTAAGTGGTTCAAGAGTTACCATTGTATCCTCTTCTACTGATATTTGGATCATTTAATGTGTATGTGATCCCCCCCAACATCTTTTTCTTACACTGTTTTAATTACACACTATCTTCTACTGCTCGTCACAACCCATTTCAACCAACATCAGAAGTCCTTCACTTAAGCACTACACACATGCATTTTTTCATAAACCACACATCACACTATACTTTCCCATGTAACTAACTACAGGTGAGTAAGTTTAATGTACTTGGAAATAATTCTACCTCTCGATTAAACCTACAAAGAAGAACTTAACAAATAGTTAAAACATGAAGGAAATAATAAAAATTTATAATTTCAGAAAATAAATTAAAAATGGTCTTTTAAAATAGTTAAAAATCATTAAAATATTATTATTAAATAAATTATTTTATTATTATAACTAGAAATTATATTATTATTTATTAAAATAAATTTTATCATTAAAAAGTAATTATTAAGTGTTTAGTAAATAAAATAAGTATTATAAGTTGATCTAATTTGTTAAAATTAATTCATTATGAAAAATAACGTAAAAAAGATTTTTTATTTATTATTAATTATAAATGTTATATTTCTATTAATTTATTGTGTTTTAATAATTTAAACTATTAAAGTAAATTATAGACATTAAGTTTATTATTATTTTGAAAATTAAATTTATTCATAATTCAAAATTAATTTCATTAGTTTATTTTAATGTAATAATTTAAATTAACATTTTGGTTTTAAATAATTTTAAATATTATGCTTTAATGTTTATTAAATTAAAAATATTTAATTAGTTATTTATTAATATATTACTCTTTTTAATTGTTTTTTTAATAAACTAAGTCTCCTCCCCCCAAATCTTGGCGCAATATGGGAGAAGGGAAAGCTTCTTCCTGAGGCTTCTAGATCCTGTGAAAAAACTACATACTCTTTCCCTCTGTATGCATTGGATAATGACTCCCTTATCGAATCTTCTTTGGCGGTGGTGAAGGTGGATTCAGGCAATAGTGGCGTGGCGGTGAGAGCTAAAACGATGACGGTGTGAGGAAGGTTCCAACTTAGGGTCTCTTTAGGGTGGTACCCTGCAATGAGATGAAAATGTAGGGGACTCCACATTGGCACAACACTTAAATCGGACCAGATCATTCTTAGATCCCTCTTCACAGTGTGGATTCTACTAGGCTTCCTCCTCAGTTTCCCACAAAAGAAGCCTTAGACATAATGGTGTATAGAAGCGGTACAAAGGCTCGACCTTGGTAGAATGTGGCAGAGGTCAGAAAGCAGCAACGTATTCGGTGGATTCAGGTACTCCATGGAAAGGACAAGGTCAGGTATAGATTCCCAAAGCACTGATGATTCAAATATGTCCCTCGGTTTTTCGGTGCAGGGTTCTCATCTTCCTCATCTTCAATTGGAATCCTACTCACGATGAATTTCCAGCTTACAGCGGTAGAACATGATCCTCTAGTGACCTCCTCACTCGGCGCCAAGAGGTGGTTCCAGATCCGATGGGTTCGGTGAAGGACCTCAATCTATGTTTTAGTTCTAAGAGTTTTAAATTGATCGGAAAACTATGGTTTGAGTTCACTTATTTGTTCTGTGAGATGGATTGTGTGATTGGGTTGTAGGGGAGAATGTTGTGAGGAGAGAATGACTAACAGCAAGGTGCATGGGAGGAACTGTGTGAGGAGTAGCAGCACAGAAGAGGTTACTGATAGTTATAAGGATACTGATAGATTAAAAACGAAAGTGTAAAGGTCACAGATGCAATGATAATAAAAATGTCACTGATGATAATATAAAATAAAGGAGGTCACTTCATATTTTATAAAATAAAGGTCATAATTAGCATTAAAGTAAAAGATCACTGTTAGTTATAAATGAAAAGGTCACTAGGGGTTATAAAATTAAACGCTCACCGTTGAGAAAATGGTCACAATTGGAGAAAATAAAAGAGGCTACTGATAGTTATAAAATCTCACTAATGGTTAGATAAAAAGGTTACCAGTACCGATACGAAATGACATTAGTAACATAAAAAATAAAGATCTAATGATGACACACATAAATTAACAAAATTTCTTAAATATAACTTAAAATTAAAACATATGTTAACTAAATACAAAGATTAAAATTAAAAATTATAATAAGGATAAACACAATAAATTAAAAATAGGATTATTATTAAACATTAAACTTTAAAGTTATAATTAAAATTATTCATTGATAACAATTAATTTAAAAATTGTATAATTGTTAAACTAAATTGATACAAGACATAAATTAGATATTATTAAAGGGTTTATAATGAGTAGAAAAGGATGGCATCAATGACTAAATAAGTCACTGATAGCTCATATATGTCTCACCAGTAGACTGAAAATAGGAGTTAATTAATAAATAATCTAACTGCAACTTAGGATTAAATAATTAATGTTTTAAAAGTATTAATTATTCAATTAGAAAACTAATTGAATGCGTAATGCAAAAAGTGCACTATTTCTTTTTAATTAAACAAAAATTATTTACTAAATTAGTTCGTATGATAATTAAATATAAAAATTGATGAAGTCAATATATTTTTAAGCGACTAAATGAGAAAATAAAATATTAAAAAAAGGCAATGTTAGATAAATAAAAATACGATGATTAAATAATTTTTTAAAGTAGATGTTAATTTATTAAAAAGTCAAGATGATTTTAATTAACAAAACCAGTTAAGAAATAATTAAATAATAAAAGTAATATAATATTAAAATAATTAATTTAATTTCTAAAAATACACAATTAATTATAAACATATATTAACCAACAAATATAATTATAAAAAAAAGAAAAATTATTTAGTAAAAAGTGCTTAAAGAATTAATTTAATCATTAAAAATTAAGTAAAAATATGTCCACAACTATGTAAAATTAGAGCCACATCACATGGGTTACTAAATCATACTAACCATTTTCCACCAAAGATACATTATTTCCTTAAAACTAAATATTTCACTATTTCATTTCTTTTGTACAGTAATATTTTTTTTTTTTTATTCTATGTGAATAATTTTTCATTTAATATTTTTCATAAAAATAGAAGGCCTATTGTTTCTATGTTATAACACCCTAAAAATGGAATGTTGGAATGTTAGTTCTTGTTGTAAATGATTGAAAATTTGTCGTATAATGGTTTGATAAATAGTAGGGGATTCATATGTTCCTTGGTATGAAAAAATTCATGTCTAGGACTTACTTCACCTGAAAATTAAGGTACAATGTTGTGAATCTGGGTGTAAAACATAGGAAAAGGATTATTAATAAATATTTTAAAAATTCATAATACGAATTTTGTGACTCCATTTAAAAGTTAGGTAACTATTTTAGTTGGTGTTATACTATCACATTGAGAGGTCAAAGAGTAGAGATAGGATCACATTTATTTTAAATACTAAAAAAATATGTGTCCATGTTTTTTATGTTTTATTATTTAAAAAACAATGATAATTTTCTTACATTTTCAAAAAAGGTTAACCTAACCCTCTCTTGGACAATATGAAATCTTGTATACAGTTACTATATATCCCCATGATGATTAGCTTGACATGTATATATAGTATATGCAATGATGATCATTTAGATATAAATTTGATGGGATTTTACACCACTTGTCTTTTACCTCTCTCCTTAAATGATACTAACTCAATATAATTATATTAAAAAGTACTTGATTGAGTCAAAATTCCATATATATCAACATGTGTTATGGTGGTACACACTAAGTGCCACCCCTGATCCAACAAGCCTTGTACCCTATTGTAAACACCATTTATGTTAAAAATTACATACAATTTAATAAGGTATTACATGTCACTACGTCACTAAATGTTGTATATGTCTTATCCAATTTATGTACATGCCATGTACTTTTCCATATTTTTTGGATAATGTTATCTATTTGATCAAGGAATAGAATTGGTTATGTGTTTAGTATATCCAAAACATTTTTATTTATATATCATAATGTGTCTATTCTATTTCGAATTTGTTAATACATTAAGAAATACAAGACGATTATCCTTCTCAACATCATATAGTTAATAATGGGGATAAGACATGGATATCAAAGGGATTACAGAGTAAGTACCCCATAATGTTCAACGTAAGTAATAGTATGTGTCGCACATAACATAGATAAATTTGTCCGCCTATATTCATGGGGTTTCCAACCTCTATCTGTATAGTTGGTTACCACCCCCCACATTTTATTAGCCTTGATGTGGCGTGGGTTCATAATTGAGGTTAAGTTACCATACCAAATGTTACTTATTTTTTGATGATGAATGGGTCCCCAATGTAATTTTAGATAGTGTATGTAGTCTTAAAGTTGGGAATTTATGATTCATGAGGTTTCATGTTGTTTCTCTAATAAATGGGTTTTGAATCTTAGGATCCTACTACACAACGAGTAGTATCCTTTAAGTCATGTTTGGGATTTTATTAGGTTATCCTTTTCTTATTTTTGTGTGAATTGAGATAACTTGTATACATATTATTAAATTATAGATATTGAATCTTCATTAATGATTTGTATATACTCACACCTATATTCAAGAATTCACTACAAGTTTTCTGTGTTATAAAAATGATGGCGTGTGAGATGAAGACCTTAATGGGAATGGTGTTTTTAAGGTATTGTGACACTTAGAGGTATTTGAAGTGCTGAATGTTCACATATGGAACATTAAGATTACAGGTATTTATACACCTAAGTCATTAGGATGGTTTACCTTTTCGGTTATTAGGAATCTACCTTTCCCCTTTTTGAATAGGGATTATATGATTCTTTACAATTGTGTATTTCATCAGGTTTACATGGATTATATATATTTTCATTAGTTTTATTTTCATATTTTTCACTTTGATATCCTTTTTTGATACTTTTTTGTGTAATGGTGAATCACACTAAGGCCTCCAATTATGTATGATATGCCTACTATGTGCTAGAAAATATCATGCGGCCAATTAATGGTGTTCATATAGTAGAAAACTAGTCATAGGTCCACTGAAGAGGGGTCCTATTTGGAATGTTCATGCACAAAATGAATCAACTATTGTTTATTTATAAAAAATATAAATAGAATAAAATTATAAATTAATTACAATAAATTTGAAATTTTACTTACTTTTATAAAAACTCATAAATTTATTTTTAAGGATAGAATATTATTGAATTCAATATATAAATATGAATTATTCTTCTTATTTAATTTTATAGAAGGGTTATCAAAATAAATAAAATGGTTTTGTTAATATCATTATTAGAACTTGTAGTGTTAATTTTTTGAACTCTAATAAATTCAAATAATCAAAAATATCTTCAAAATTTAATTTCCCTTGTCATTAAATAATACATAATTCATTTTTTATTTATTGAGAAAAAAAAGTTATAAATTTATATAATTTCTTCACCATTACTTTTCTAAAATCGTGGAAATCATTAAATTTGTAACATTGTATTAAACATTGTATGTTATAATTATTTTTTTATTCATTTACTGATATTAATATTCTTAGTTGTTATATGAGTGTTTCAAATTTTAAAAAAAAATCTTTGTCAATCTAGGGTGATAAATTAAGATAATATTCAAAATAAATATGACCTTTGACTATATTACCTTATGCAAGTACTAGACCATAATCATCTGAGTTATGATTTATTTGATCTCTAAAGACTAGGAAACATTTTTTAATTAACTCATCATCATTAAGAGGAAATATTTCTATAAAAACATTAAAAATAAGATTGACATCATATTTTATTGCCTAAAATATTATTTCGAGTTACTAATGTGATTCGTTTTATATTATTATCCAAATAAAGAGTTGTAGATTTATATACTCTATTATTATAAAATTGAAATCAAATCAATACCATTTGAACACTTCCAAAAAGAATTCATTTTGATCAGGTGTTATAAAATCATAAGAGATTTCATTTTAAAGAATCATTTCATTGCATGTTTCAAAATGTGTCGCAAAACAATTTGTTGGTTTTTTTTCAAAACAAATTCCAAACATTTAGCATCAAATTTTGATTTTTTATTAAATATTTTATTAGATTTTATTATTTAATTTTATTATATAATTGTTATTCCATACATAAATTATGCATAAAAATGTGTGTGATGATATTTTAACATCTTACCTTTTAGTATTTCTAGGACGACATTACCACTCCATCAAGTTCTTCAGGTAATGAATAAACAAACTGAAGTTTACTAAATATAGAGGAATATATATATATATATATAAATACATATAAATAATTATATTAATTTGTTATCAATTATTTATTATGTTATATAATTTTATTATTGTTTCTATTGTTGTTGTTGTTGGCACTTATCCGCAAATAAAAAATTAAAAATTACAAAAAAATTTATAAATAATAACTAATAAATTATTAAATATAAATACATAAAATAAACTTACAGATAATCAATAATAAAGAAATATTTAATTTTATACTATAAAAATTAATAATTAATAATCATATGCTTAAATTAAGAAACCAATAAATAAATAATAAATAATAGCAATCAAAAAAATAATTATTTATTATTATTTAATATATAGTAATTAGTAAACAAATAATAAACAAAAAATAACAAATAATAAATATATTACATGAAATAAATAATAAATAATAATTACTATTTAAGAATAACTAAATAAATTGTGACTGGTAAATAAATAATAAATAAGAAACAAATAATTTATAAAAAATAAATATTAATTAAATAAACATAGAAAAATAATAAATTTATATTAAAAATTAAAAAAATCAATAATCAATAATCAATAAACATATATTTAAATAAATAAAAAAATAACAAAATAAATAATAACTAAATATATATTAAATAAATATTAAATTATATTAATATCTTCATCTAATAACTGAACAGACTTTAATTTTATATATATATATATATACACACACATAAGTGTACAAATAATTATTCAAAATTTATAAATATACACACATATATAAATAATAAAATTACATAAAAACTTATTTAAATATGTTTATAGTTATATTTATAATTATATAAAGACATGTATAAATATCTTTATCAATGATATATAAATATAAAAAAAATTACCAAAATGTATATAAATGCGAGCATTGAGATATATTTATATATACATATTCCAACATAATATATATAATAATATATAATAATATAAATACATATATGTATATTTTTATAAATAAAATTTTTTATATATTAATAACTATATATATAACTAGATTTATATATACATGTATAAACACACACATTCAAATAATTAAATAATAACACACACACACAGATATATATATATATATATATATATTTAAAAAAATGAATTTGTATTTATACTTATATAGAATGATATATATATATACTTACAGAATATTTATAAATATAAATATACAAAAATATACCTTTTTTTTAAAGTGTGTAATTAATTAAATGATACAAGGTGAGGATGTATAAGAAAATTCTTTGAAGATGGAATTTCCACCAACAAAACATGTGAAACACATGGGTGACCATGCAAAAAAATAAGGTTAAATTCCCCATTTCCCACTAATTTAATTAAAAGGAATGTTCTTACTGAGAAAGTATGGGAAAGGGAACGAATATTATGAACTAACAAGTCAGTGTATTGGAAGCCACTCTCTAATATTAACATATAATTACTTATGGTTATGCGATTCGACTAAAAGATGAAAGATTTCCATTCCCCCGTGTAGGTGATCATTATGCTAACACATATAGCTTGGGATTTATCCACATGTATATCAAAAATATCATGATAATATTTTTTAAAAAATTCCATAATGTGTTTGGAGGGGTCATACGCTATAATTCACAGACCTATGCTCCTCCACTTGAGAGAACATCATCCAAATTATCCGCAAAAACATCTATTAGGGGAGGATTATAGAATGAAGTGTGAGTGGATATAAAAGGATCATCAAGTTGAATCTCATTACACATCCGTTTTTTGAACCATGATAATGCTCGATCGATCAACAAGGATTATAACTATGAATGCTAGTTAATATAGTGTCATTCCATAAAACCAAGATGATACAGGTTATAGTGAATAGTTATATCACTATCTTTATAGGAATAGATGATGACCACTTAGTCATCTATGAGGAAAACCCAGGCATGATATCAACAAAGTGGCCTATGGTGGAATATCATTCCTTCTAGAGGGTACAGACCCTGTAGAAATTAAATATATCTTGAAATAGATATTTAGATACTACCATACAGAAGGGACATTATGGGTCTTTAGCTCATGATGGATATTCAGATACTCATTTGAAAGGTGTATTCCATAACGTGATTTTTAGAATAAAAACCGAACCTTTAGTGGGAATGAAAAATTCTACAACACCATCAAAAACATGTTATCTTATATATCATACAACCCATGTGTCGTTTTATACCCATATTTAGTTGTGTATCATCACCATAAATATTTCTTATAGTATACCTTACCCTAGACCATGTCTTTAATATAAGGTATACTCATATTCATCCTTTTGTCTCTATCATTAATCCAATCATTCTACTTTTTTAGGTCATCCTCTATTGCAAACATCCTTAAAGAGGGAGAATATTTTGGAATATTCCCATCATGGTACTTTGTGGATGATATCTATTTTCATTTCACCATCGATAAGTCAAGAGTACCTCTATATATTTTCCAGGGCTCTATCACTAATTCTCTAAATCATTCGATATCGATGAAGATAATTTTTTCCCCATAGACTACTTCAAAAAAAACTATTGTAGGGGACTACGGTTTCAACAATAATGTCTGCACGAGGGATGTATATATCATTGGTTAGTAATGCCAAAAAAGAGTCTTGGTGTTATAAATGGTACCACCATTTCATTGTAAGATTTTTATCATTGAACGGAAACATATCTAATAATTTTATTCCACCACTAGATTTAGGAAGTCAAATTTTATACAATGCCTATGAATTAATTTTATTACTCCTACTAGTAAGACCCCAACAAATATTTTAGTGACGGTAGCTGAATTGGGCAATCATGAATCCAGAGATCTTAAATAAAGATATAAAATAGGTCGGGATCATTTTTTCCACTAACAATATAAGATTTTCTTTCCATGCATTAGATACACACATACAAGTCAATCCATTTATTTTTTTCATCTAGTTCATATTTTTTTAATAAAACCTATATCTGATATCATCTGTATTTCAATTGGAGCCTCATATAGTTATTATGTTTATCAAGAAAAAAATACCCTTGGTTCTATTTTGATAATTCTTTGTGATTATGGTAACACTATAACTGAAGTATATTTATGATTTTCTAAGAGTGACTGATCAAGTATATATTTTATTATACATATGAATTAGTTTTTAAATATATTTTCTTGATTATAATGTATCCTATGAAAAAAATAACCATATCAATGAAAAATAATATGCTAGGAAATTTTGTGCGCAATATTTCAAATCCATTTCCCAATGAAAAAATTTATATTTGGATTCCATAGGAAATAAGGTTAAAGAAAACATCAACCATAAATATAAAAATTAAATAGGAGAGAAGATCCCCCTCATGAAAAAACCTTTCACATGTAAATATATTTGTTAGGTCTCAATTTATTTTAATCTTGAATGATACTAAAGATGAAAACATCGTGATAAACTAAATATATTTAAAGAAGAATCTTATCATACTAAAATCAAACAGAATAAACGTCCATTAACTTCTATCATATAAAATTTTAATATAATATTTTTGTGCCACAATGCCTAGTTTTTTAAGAGATAATGTTCTAGTGGAATGAATCACTTTATAGTAACTAAATTTATAATCATATATTTACCATTAGGGATGAATCTGTTATTTTTAGAAATAATATGAGGAAACCAACAGAGCAAGTATTTGACCAAAATCTGGGATAAACTTTTTGTATTGAACATTGATTAAATTGATTGGAATGAATTAGAAGACAATAGAGGGTTTTTTTATGGATGAGGTTAATAATGATTTCATTCAATCCCTTAACATTGGACATACATACCCAAAGGACTATAATGAGACCCATGATGTAAATCTAGATAATGTTCTAATATTATTTAATGATTAATTCATGGAACCCATCTGGTCATGGTGGTTTTTTAGGATATATTTTATTATGGGAAATATGATATCTTCATCATTGAAACCACATGTTAGCTAATAATTCATTGTGTCTATCACAACTCATTCAATGAAATATACTATTAAAAAAGAAATTAAATGATCCATAAAAAAGTAATAATCCAAAAAAATGTACCGAATAATATCATGGATTCCCTTCCCATTGAACATTGTTCGTTATTTTACATTTTTGAGATAGGATATGGTGTTCATTCATAACATTGATTATGATTTCTAATGGTAATTGTATGTATTAGTTTCACAATACTTAACAAGTATTTTATTAGTGAATAGAGACCAAAAGAAGTTATTAATTTTAGCATCCACCTCCAAATCTACATCAGTTCTCAAAAAAGTGGAAATATAACTATCATATTGGGTGTGAGAATATAAATCAATTAGGTTCTATTCAATGTTATCCCAAGGAAAATATGGCTTGTAGAACTCAAGTTTCCCTATCATTTTAAATTATTTATGACAAGGTCGATATTTCATACCATATATATATATCCCAATCCTTTTGTAAGGAGCTTATAATATCTTCAAATTCAATATCTTTTTCCCAAAATATTTCAAATATGATGGTGTTAACATGCCTCAAGTTTCCTTACCCCTAAAAATCTTCCATTAATATGAAAGTTCTCTTATGATGAAGTTGAAATATGGGAAACCTATAAAATTGAGAAAGTTCATTTATTTATACCTTAAATATATCTCAAAAAAACCACCTTAAAACTATTTTTAGATATCCTATTGATCATTGTTGAAGGACATCCAGAATACCCATGATCAACAAGGTCTTCTATCTGAGTTTCCTTATGAAAATATCTCATTGAGATGTTTGATTTGTTTGAACCCCATGTAATATAATTATGGAAATAAATTTCAATGAAATACCCACTAACTTGGAGAGGTACATAGAGATTCTCAGGATATGTATTGATTATCTTTTAAGACATCCATTTATCCCTCTCGAAGGGCCATCCAATGAAGCTGACAAAATTAAAAACATGGGATTTATTATGGATTATTTTAGAAATTTGGTTATGGAAAAAATATTAAAACCTTATATATGGTTCTTCCCTCAAGATAATGATGATTCAACAAGATTTTCCTTGTTGGGAGGTAGATTGGTATCAGTTGGAATCAAAATTTTCTAGAAATAAAATAAATATACATGATTTCAAATATAGTTATCATTGGGAAAACCTTATAAAGAAAATTGTTTTTGAATCGAAAATGAATTATAGAAACTAAGCATGGTTTTAAATTACCACAATCATTTATAAAATATGTTTTCATATAAAAATATATAATCGGAGATTGTGGCACACAGATCCAAAAGCACACCTAGTAAAACTCCCATCAAATACGGGACAAATAATTCCATTGTAACTGAGAACATAATCATGAAGTAGGTAACCACGGGTTTATTACAATGATTGTAATCATAGTATGAAACCTCTTCAATGAAGACCCAAACCCATAACTATATACAACATAGAAAAAAATAAATGAAACTATTGTCGAAGAACCATTGATGACATAAAAAAAGAGGGAGATTATGATGTTTAAAAATTCTAGAGATCCAAATATCAAAAACTATACTAATCAAATAAATCATCGAACTAATACATCTAAGAATAATGATATTTTGAATGATATGGGTGTACCAATTTCTAATGAACTAAAGAACTGTTGCACATTGAAAAGATCATATAATGCTGACATAATCAATTGGTATAGGAAACAATTGTGGAAACTCAGAAAAAAGATTAAAATGGTCCATCATATAGAAAAACTTAAATTAAAAAGGCATTATTTACATTAATATACACAATATTGAATAATAATACCATATTAAAAAAATATGAAATACCATATAAAGTTCAAAATTTATGGTATTTACACTATGGATATGAATTATTGTTTACTAAGGACTATTTAATGAGAAAAAAATAAAAAACATTATATAATTGGTCTACATAATTTTGATCATGGAATAATCATTGAATTGGTAGGTCATTCATTACAAATAGACACTCGAATAAAATGTTATCATTATTTGAAGTTAATGATAAATATTCATCTAAACAATGGGAAATAAAAAGTTTTTTTTAATAATTATTAAGGAATTAATATCTAATGGAATTGAAATTCATTTCATAATCATTTTTGTGTGGAGAATAACTAAAAACCAATATCAAAAGATATGACCATTTCATATAGAAGTTTTATTTTTAACTGTTGTTAGAAAATTAGTTATTTGAGGAAGTTTTCCCCATGATTCTAATATATATACATACATGTATATATATATATTATGTATATGACTATATATGTATTTATAAATATATGTATATATGTGTATGTGTGTGTGTTTATGTATAAATATATACTTATATAAAAAGATAATATTAAATAATTAATAAATAAATAATATTAATTAATTTACATTTTAACCAATTGATAATTATTGATTATAAATAAAAAATAATTAATATTCAACACGTAATTATTAAGTTAAAATATTGATATATAGTATAATGTAATTATTATAATGAATAAATATTCATTATTAATTATCATTAATTTTCATTAAAGATCTCAAAAAATTACTGTGAAATTAAATATTTATTTTTTGAAAATGAAATGATATTTAGAGGTAGATTTCTAAAACCATCTCTAAAAATTATAAATAAAATATTTATTTCTATTGTTCAGAAACACTACATAATATCTTTTTCAATGAAGTGTGAGAGTTTGTGTGTGATGGCCTTACCTGAGATACCCGAAACCTATGGCTGTGAGAAATTACCTTAGCATGATTAAAAGGAATCAAATCCTGAAGTACCGTAGAGTTTAGTAGTCATGGTAAACAAGATACATAAAGGAATCCTGTATTAAAAAATAATAGTTTAATTACAACATAATATTTTTCTAAATATAATCTTCAATAAAAACACTAATCCCCCTAGTAAAAACATTTAGAACATCAATTGTACAGTTCATGGATTAAATGGATAAAAACATAATAAGGGTGAGCATAAATATTAATTAAGGTAAATGCATAGAGGAAGCAATAATAAATCAAAGAGAATATATTAACATGTAAAGGTAAATAACTAATAACACATTTCATTCAAATAACTAGAAAAATATAAATGTCCAGGTAAGAAACTATAACTGTAAAACCCCGAGATTTTATGAAAAATATTCTTTTTAATTTCATTAATGTCTTGTGTTATATGATACACCAAAAGGAGCTTTCACAACACACATCTCTGACCTGGCTTGAATTACACGCAATCGCGACCTTCCACGATAGCGTGTGTTGTACGCAACACCAAGTTTCGCTAAAAACGATATGCTATTACGATATTATTAAAACTAGCCGTTATGAATAGTAATAACCACTTTTTGAAATTTTGTAAATTTTATTTTTCAAAATAGACTTCATTTATGGATTCGGAGTATCGAATTTAGCCTAAGGTGAAATTTTGGTACTTTTCGGATAACTTTCATATTCTGATGAATAGTGAAAATTACTAAATTTTAATTAAAAAAAACTATTTTAATCGAAATAATTAATAGTGATAAATTATTAATTTGAGTGGTTTTAAAGTATATTTAGAATATATTTTTACAATTTAATACAATGTTGGTCATTGGATGTAAATTCACATTTAAACCAGTTATAAATAAGTGTCAATCTTTTGATAGTTATTATCTCTTAAAAACACGCTATTTATTGTGACAGCGGAAATTAATTATAAAATTAATTAATGCAACTTATATGTTGGGAATTTTGTAAAATATAAATCATTTTTGAATTCAGAATATCAATTATAGCTTAGGGTAAAATTTTGGCATTTTTCTGAAAAGCTTCAATTTTTGATGAATAGTGAAACCACTAAGTGGTAGGTTAAAAACTGAATTTTGCATAAAACTTAATTTTACCGCTTCTGTGAATGGAATTTCAAAAATCCGATAGACACGGTTGATATCAGTAAGTAAAATGTGGTTCAATTAGATAAAAATAATTTTTTGGTGAATAGTAACTTTTTACTTTTTTTACCGCGGTTAATAGTAAATAGGGTAACTAAGGGTAAATATGATATTACTATTACCCTAAAACATGTCCTAATTCTAATGGATAAGTGTAATTCGACCAAAAACAACCTTATGAATATAATATGACCATTTAGGTCCACTGGGATTAGATTATGACATTTAATATTATTTTATTTAATGAATAGTTAAAATAGTTAAAATCAAAGTTTAATAAGTAAATAATTTTTAGTATGGGGTTATACATAAGATAAATTCGACTATACATATTCATTAGAAAGCTAAAAAGATTTCCTATATAATGGTATTTTATTTGTAATTTTTAGACATTAAATAATTTAATTTATTTATGACACAATGATGATGCAGTAATTATCTTCTTAATGAAATATTGACATAATTGATGTTCTAAACACCAAAATAAATGTAATTTGAGACTTTTTATGAATTCCACTAATTTTATAGGTTACTATGATATATTAGGGTTGATTTAATCAACTTGGTTCGAACATATAATTCTGTTATGACTTTCACAAAAATCATATATCAAATAGTGTCAAAATTGACACAAAATAGTTTTTAAATCTAATATTATATTATTAATTGTTATTTTATTCCTAAAAATCTATGGTTCGGCCAAATGACTTAGATAAGGATATATATATTAATAATAAACAATTTGGGGTTCGTTTGTCAGGTTATATTAAGTGTATTAACCATATGGTGTAAGGAAACAAAAAGACACGGTAAAAGTTAAATTATTTAACTTAGAGTTAAATCTAATTGATAAGGTTAAAATAATAACCTAAACTTGTCTAAATCCTATTGGTTGATAGTATTTCGACCCATCACCACTTTAGCTTCTAAATAAGACCCTTTGGAACCATTATAAACCGATTTTGACTTTAATATAAAATAATATTTTGAGATATTCCTAAGGTGCCCCTCTCCTCCCTTATAAAAGGGAACCTCCTCCCTCTCTTCCTCACACAACTTTGAGCCTTCAAGCTCGGAAAACCCCTGCCAAAATCTCTTCTCCACTTCCCTAGTATCATCCTAGAGGTCCTGGTCTTCTTCAAAGATCATCCTTAGTTCATTAAGTGGAGTCTAAGAAAAGGCGCGTCAAAAAGAGGTAATATCCATTACCGATCTTTTTCAATTTCTTTCTTCTTCAACTTATTCTCCTTTAGTTGTTTCATGATAAAGTAATAACATCAGTATTTCTTATATACTTATATGTTATTATAAATATGAAATAACTCTAATTAACCTTCTATCCATCCTACGGAAAAATGAAATCACCACGCGTGCGTACGTACGGAATACCGTCTCCACGCCGTGGTGTAATCTATTTTCCGCCACCACATTAATTGGATGGGTATAATGGTTTAATGAGTAACTATATATTATTATTATAAAGTTATATTGATACTGAAATAATATACATACACTTCAACACAATTCCACGACCATGGGAACGATATCATCGCTCGTGCCTACGTACGGACTACCGTCTCCACGACGCGATGAGATTCATTCTCCATGTTAACCATTTAAGAATGATTACAAAGTATATATAAGAAATAATAATGAAATATATGACATTATAAATATAGTGGATTTATGTATATATATATATATGTATGTCATCTACTTACTTCCATTCAAGACAATAAGGAAAGGAAAACAGCATTCATGCGTACGTACGGACTACCGTCTCCATGAACGGTGTTTTTCATTTCATTTATCTATCTATTATATATATATATATATACTGAATATACATGATATATAAATCATATTTTATATTCTGGAAGTAAGTAAATCATGATATAAGTAATAATAATTTCAAGAACAACATGTCAAAACACCTACGATAAATGAAACGATTTTACCCAAAACGCTTCTTTAACATGGAATTTACAAAAGAACGGGTAATATAAAGTCATAAGTGAACCATATATGATATCATAACAATTAATATGATTCTTTAATAAGTCAATGACATTATTTAAATCATTATACAGGAGTTTCAGACACATACGAAGCAAATCGGACCTAAGGTAAGGGAAATATCACAATCTCATTTTTATCCGAGATTGTTTATTCGTAAGTATTTACTGGGGTGTATTTTATCATCCACATCCATGTTCCCTCAATATGTAATATTATTTCCATTCACCTAAAATTTTTTAAAATCCAATTTTACCCTTTGGTGAGTTTTTAGTAAAAGATATGAAAGGAATCTTTTGTCTTTTTTCGTACGAGGTACTTTTTGACTTTTCCGACAAAAGTACGAAGAATGCTTTTTTTAAATTATACGGCATGAATGGATTCTTAAAACATTATATCCAAGAAGCTTCCTTTACAAGTTTTCAAGTTTATTTTTAATAAAATTCTTTTAGTTTATAATTTTATGACATTTTAAGAAAAGAAAAGTGTTTTTGAAGAAGAAAGGATATTTTCCTCAAGAATGGAGTTCAAGTGTTTTATCAAAATTATTTTCCATCTAAGATAATAAAGGGTTCTGTTTTTATCCCTATTATTACATTTGATTTGATTATGTTGTGATGGAATTATTTTTATGAAGTCATTTACCTTATATGATTTGTTTTATGATGTCATGATGTTTCAAGAATCCCATTTTTGTTACATGTGTTATGTGATGATGTATGATTTATGATTATGTGGCACACATAAGAATGGTATCATTATGAGATGGGTGGGACCTATATCTCCCTCCAATGCATTGGGTAAAGATTTTATATCTCATGAGATAGGCATGGCTGGAATGGTAGGTTATACCGGTTCAGTGAAACAGGACTGAAACGAGGGTGACTCGGTTCAGAAAGGGACTTTGTCCACTAAGATAGTCTTGGCAATGAGTCTTTACTAACAAGAAATGATTCTCTATGATTATGTGTGTATTCCACAAAGTTTCATGTTTTAAGTTATGATTATTGGGATTTCATTTCACTACTATGATTTATCCCATGTTATGAAATTATGCTCTCTTTTGCAGGTTAAGATTTCCAAAAGTTATGTTCTTATGAATATGATGTGATTGATTTCTATTTTGTTTACCCTTACTGAGCATTTGAGCTCACCCTTTTATGTTTTCTTTTCCCCAGGATATAAAGAAAGATTTTAGGTAAAAAAAAAGGGAAGATCTTTATGGGAGATATTGAAGATCTTTCACCACGATTAGAAGATTACGTTCCGAGTTTCCAAAGACACTAAACTATTACGATCCTTGTGTGTGTGTTTTTGTTATGTACTAAGTATTCCGAAAAATTAATGTAATGTCCATGTACATCAAGCTTCGGGTCTCTACAGTTGGTATCAGAGGAAAGGTTTAGTCAACCTTTGGAAACTAGGATGTGAAAACGTTAGTGAGATCCCTATAGATATTTCTAAGGTATGTCTAAGGATGTCCCTAATGATAAGTATATGTATAGGATAGTCCTAGAACTGTGGTAACGATCTTAGAATTTAACCTAAGATGTTAGATATTGAAGTTACTCCCCCTTTATTATGATTTTTGCCTCTAACACTATTCTTTTTGGGTTTTAGAAAATGGATGGAAACAAGGTGATTCACGATAATGGAGGATATGATGGACAATGGAATTATATTTTTCATGAGCAACCAAATGAAATGGGATTTGGAAGTCCAAACATCATTATTATGCCGAATCAGTAATTTCATAATATGATCAATAAAGTAAAATTTGGTAAGTTTCCTGACTCTTCTAATAAGAGAAAGATGGAGTTTCATGATGATCATAGAGGAAAGAAAGTTCAATTTCCCCTATGTAAACCATGTGGGAAGAGGTATCAAGGAGAATGTTTCAAAGGAACTGGAAGATGCTTTGGGTGTTGAAAAGAAGGACACAAAGCAAGTAAGTGCAAAGGAAAAGGTTCAGTTAACAACATGGATGAGAATAATGGTATTTCTACGACATCAACAATGGTTAAATGTTTTAAATGTGGAATGTACGGGCATTATGCAAACCAATTTTCTAAGGGAAAGTCTCATGAAGAGAATCAGTATGGTCATATGGGTAGTATTTATGTTGATGATGATGAAGAGACTACAAATGATATGTGAGATGAAAGAATTGATGAAGCTCGTTCAATGGTTTAAGAATGTAGTGGAATGATTACATGTTTATCATGTGTAATGTTGTATAAGTAATCTCATGGTACTATGGAATAAAGAGACATATAAGGATTGTTACACTGTTTCCTTTCCTTGAGTTTTGAAAGTGTATGATTAATGTTACCAGTATCCATGAAAGGTTATTCAGATATTTTTGGAATGTAGATGATATGCGCATAATGAAGGGATAAGGAGAAAATTAAATGTTTGATAGTATTCATGAGCTCATGACTGATATAAGGATAAGGTTATATCATGGTTTGAGTATATAGAATTTTTGGATTTTGGTATGTGGAAAGTGTTAACTTTTAACTGCATTCATGTTTTCACTAAGGTTCAATGGGTATTCATTCTTCAAGAGAATACATGATTATGGTATTCACATGTTTGCAATTTGACCAACAAGATATATCTTATGATATATGGGGGGATAAATGATGGCATTCACATGATTGTTCTGTGACATTTCAAGTAATCATTTTCTTTATACTATGAGCTTGGACCGAAGTATTTTAGATAAGCCTAAAGATTAGAATGGATTATGCTAGACATAAGTTAGGATAAAACGTTTTTCGATATTATTGATGGGATGTTATAGTAATATAGCTTTAGAAAAAGGACAACCTGCAGGACGGGCGACAGCCCATCACGTCAGACAAAGCTGTGGGAATCGAACCCACAATCGAAGTGCGACTGGCCTTTATCACCTACCATTGGCCTACAGAAAGTCCCTGTTTAGTAGAAACTAGTTTCTATTATATTAATCAGTATGATATATGAAGTATAAGTTCATTTTAGGAACCATATATCATTAATCTCACTATAGATGGACATTTGTATTTTTTGATAACTTTTCTAACCGTTTGAGACAGATGGAATGACTCATCATTCTATCACATGATCTGCTAACACATCACGAATGACAAATTCAACTTTATTTCTTTAAGAGATGAAGTAGAAATTGTCCAAATAACGACAAACAGTGAGACTATACCAAAATCACGAAAGTATTTCTTCTAATTCCAATTTCATCAACTTTGGGGAAATGATCTTGAAAACCAAAAATGTTGTCCTAGTGCTCTTATATCTGATTAATCAGATGGTACCTTAGATCATCACAAATTTATGGATTTGTGATTGCTAGCTTTTCCATAGCCATGTTATCTACCACTCTCCATCAGAACATGATGGTTAGATTTCTCTTCCATATCCATATTTCCACCTATACGGAAACCCAGTGCTTAGTTTATTTGGGTAACCGTTACGTTTCATACTTTTTTTTAAGATTGGTTTTGGTATTCCTTTTTACGATGTGGGTTTCGATTAAAGAAACTTTTGAATAGTAAACCATTTATAACCCCGACGAATTTCAAGGGCGAAATTCATTTTAAGGGGGGTAGAATGTAACACCCTGATATTTTATGAAAAATATTTTTTTTAATTTCATTAATGTCTTGTGTTATACACTACACCAAAAGGAGATTTCACAACACACATCTCTGACCTGGCTTGAATTACACGCAATCGCGACCTTCCACGATAGCGTGTGTTGTACGCAACACCAAGTTTCGCTAAAAAACGATATGCTATTAAGATATTATTAAAACTAGCCGTTATGAATAGTAATAACCACTTTTTGAAATTTTGTAAATTTTACTTTTCAAAATAGACTTCATTTATGGATTTTTAGTATCGAATTTATCCTAAGGTGAAATTTTGGTACTTTTCAGATAACTTTCATATTCTGATGAATAGTGAAAATTACTAAATTTTAATTCAAAAAAACTTTTTTAATCGAAATAATTAATAGTGATAAATTATTAATTTGAGTGGTTTTAAAGTATATTTAGAATATATTTTTACAATTAAATACAATGTTGGTCATTGGATGTAATTTCACATTTAAACCAGTTATAAATAAGTGTCAATCTTTTGATAGTTATTATCTCTTAAAAACACGCTATTTGTTGTGACAGCGGAAATTAATTATAAAATTAATTAATGCAACTTATATGATGGGAATTTTGTAAAATAGAAATCATTTTTGAATTCGGAATAACAATTATAGCTTAGGGTGAAATTTTGGCATTTTTCTGAAAAGCTTCAATTTTTTATGAATAGTGAAACCACTAAGTGGTAGGTTAAAAACTGAATTTTTCATAAAACTTAATTTTACCGCTTCTGTGAATGGAATTTCGAAAATCCTAAAGACACGGTTGATATCAGTAATTAAAATGTGGTTCAATGAGATAAAAATAATTTTTTGGTGAATAGTAACTTTTTACTTTTTTTACCGCAGTTAATAGTAAATAGGGTAACTAAGGGTAAATATGATATTACTATTACCCTAACACATGTCCTAATTCTATTGTATAAGTGTAATTCGACCAAAAACAACCTTATGAATATAATATGACCATTTAGGTCCACTGGGATTAGATTATGACATTTAATATTATTTTATTTAATGAATAGTTAAAATAGTTAAAATCAAAGTTTAATAAGTAAATCATTTTTAATATGGGGTTATACATAAGATAAATTCGACTATAAATATTCATTAGAAAGATAAAAAGATTTCGTATATAATGTTATTTTATTTTTAATTTTTAGACATTAAATAATTTAATTTATTTATGACACAATGATGATTCAGTAATTATCTTATTAATGAAATATTGACATAATTGATGTTATAAACACCAAAATAAATGTAATTTGAGACTTTTTATGAATTCCAATAATTTTCTAGGTTACTATGATATATTACTGTTGATTTAATCAACTTGGTTCGAACATATAATTCTGTTATGACTTTCAAAAAAATCATATATCAAATAGTGTCAAAATTGACACCAAATAGTTTTTAAATCTAATATTATATTTTTAATTGTTATTTTATTCCTAAAAATCTAAGGTTCTGCCAAATGACTTAGATAAGGATATATATATTAATAATAAACAATTTTTTGTTCGTTTGGCATGTTATAGTAAGTTCATTAACCATATGGTGTAAGAAAACAAAAAGACACGGTAAAAGTTAAATTATTTAACTTAGAGTTAAATCTAATTGATAAGGGTAAAATAAAAACCTAAACTTGTATAAATCCTATTGGTTGATAGTATTTCGACTCATCCCCACTTTAGCTTCTAAATAAGACCCTTTGGAACCATTATAAACCGATTTTGACTTTAATATAAAATAATATTTTGAGATATTCCTAAGGTGCCCCTCTCCTCCCTTATAAAAGGGCACCTCCTCCCTCTCTTCCTCACACAACTTTGAGCCTTCAAGATCGGCCAACCCCTGCCAAAATATCTTCTCCACTTCCCTAGTATCATCCTAGAGGTCCTGGTCTTCTTCAAAGATCATCCTTAGTTCTTTAAGTGGAGGCTAAGAAAATGCGCGTCAAAAAGAGGTAATATCCATTACCGATCTTTTTCAATTTCTTTCTTCTTCAACTTCTTCTCCTTTAGTTGTTTCATGATAAATTAATAACATCAGTATTTCTTATATACTGATATGTTATTATAAATATGAAACAACTCTAATTAACCTTCTATCCATCCTACGGAAAAAGGAAATCATCATGCGTGCGTACGTACGGAATACCGTCTCCACGCCGTGGTGTAATCTATTTTCCGCCACCACATTAATTGGATGGGTATAATGGTGTAATGAGTAACTATATATGATTATTATAAAGTTATATTGATACTGAAATAATATATATACACTTCAACACAATTCCACGACCATGGGAACGATATCATCGCTCGTGCGTACGTACGGACTACCGTCTCCACGACGCGATGAGATTCATTCTCCATGTTAACCATTTAAGAATGATTACAAAGTATATATAAGAAATAATAATGAAATATATGACATTATAAAGCTACTGGATTTATGTATATATATATATGTATGTCATCTACTTACTTCCATTCAAGACAATAAGGAAAGGAAAACAGCAGTCATGCGTACGTACGGACTACTGTCTCCATGAACGGTGTTTTTCATTTCATTTATCTATCTATTATATATATATATACTGAATATACATGATATATAAATCATATTTTATATTCTGGAAGTAATTAAATCATGATATAAGTAATAATAATGTCAAGAACAACAAGTCAAAACACCCACGATAAATGAAATGATTTTACCCAAAACGCTTCTTTAACATGGAATTTACAAAAGAACGGGTAATATAAAGTCATAAGTGAACAATATATGATATCATAACAATGAATATGATTCTGTAATAAGTCAATGACATTATTTAAATCATTATACAGGATGTTCGGACACATACAAAGCAAATCAGACCTAAGGTAAGGGAAATATCACAATCTCATTTTTATCCGAGATTGTTTATTCGTAAGTATTTACTGGGGTGTATTTTATCATCCACATCCATGTTCCCTCAATATGTAATATTATTTCCATTCACCTACAATTTTTTTAAATCCAATTTTACCCTTTGGTGAGTTTTTAGTAAAAGATATGAAAGGAATCTTTTGTCTTTTTTCGTACGAGGTACTTTTTGACTTTTCCGAAAAAAGTACGAAGAATGATTTTTTTAACTTATACGGCATGAATGGATTCTTAAAACATTATTTCCAAGAATCTTCCTTTAAAAGTTTTCAAGTTTATTTTTAATAAACTTCTTTTAGTTTATAATTGTATGACATTTTAAGAAAAGAAAAGTGTTTTTGAAGAAGAAAGGATATTTTCCTCAAGAATGGAGTTCAAGTGTTTTATCAAAATTATTTTCCATCTAAGATAATAAAGGGTTATGTCTTTATCCCTATTATTACATTGATTTGATTATGTTGTGATGGAATTATTTTTATGAAGTCATTTACCTTATATGATTTGTTTTATGATGTCATGATGTTTCAAAAATCCCATTTTTGTTACATGTGTTATGCGATGATGTATGATTTATGATTATGTGGAACACATAAGAATGGTATCATTATGAGATGGGTGGGACCTATATCTCCCTCCAATGCATTGGGTAAAGATTTTATATCTCATGAGATAGGCATGCCTGGAATGGTAGGTTATACCGGTTTAGTGAAACAGGACTGAGACGAGGGTGACTCGGTTCAGAAAGGGACTTTGTCCACTAAGATAGTCTTGGAAATGAGTCTTGACTAACAAGAAATGATTCTCTATGATTATGTGTGTATGACACAAAGTTTCATGTTTTATGTTATGATTATTGGGATTTCATTTCACTACTATGATTTATCCCATGTTATGAAATTATGCTCTCTTTTGCAGGTTAAGATTTCCAAAAGTTATGTTCTTATGAATATGATGTGATTGATTTCTATTTTGTTTACCCTTACTGAGCATTTGAGCTCACCCTTTTATGTTTTCTTTTCCCTAGGATATAAAGAAAGATTTTAGGTAAAAAAAAAGGGAAGATCTTTATGGGAGATATTGAAGATCTTTCACCACGATTAGAAGATTACGTTCCGAGTTTCCAAAGACACTAAACTATTACGATCCTTGTGTGTGTGTTTTTGTTATGTACTAAGTATTCCGAAAAATTAATGTAATTTCCATGTACATCAAGCTTCGGGTCACTACAATAACACATTCCATTTAATCAATGACTTGAAAATGAATTTATCAATATATATTTCCAAACAAAATCTAATGGATAAATAATAAATGAATCTAAATGTGGGAAATTATTTATTATTGGACACCATGTATCCTACGTAAAGGGTACCTTTAACATCAAGACCTGTCATAATATAGTTTAAAACATATTGGGTAATATCTCATCTAAGGTGGATAACCAAATGAATCATCCAATAAGACAACTAATGCATCATGGGACTATCTATAACTAGGCCCCACCCATATTGTACCAATCCAAAACATTCCTCTTTTTTCAAATAATCAATTAAATAATGGGCCATATAAAATATCATAATATAGTTAGAGATACAAATTTATCATTATTTAAAAAAAATCAAATAAGTTTCAAATCATACAACATATGTAAAATGGTATATGTATTAAGAAATAATAATATCCATGATAAATGAAATTGAAAATTAGTGGAAAATTCAATTTCCACTGATCATAAGAGATTGAATATTTAGATGGGAATAGAAAATGATTAATGTAAGTGAATGAAAATACAATCCTTATCAAAATAAATAATAAACAATATAGAGGAAAAATATGATTGTATAGACACAATATATCCCATGTGTAGTAAAAATAGCGGGTTATTATCATTAATAAAAAACAGCAACTTTTAAAAAAAATCTGGAAGAAAATTTCTTTTTTCTTGAAAAGAATTTTCAAAAATATTCTTATTTTAGAAAATATTTTTAAAAACAGTTTTCATTTTATAAAATAATACTTCTAAATATGAAATCGAAGAATCAATGGAATGAAGGCAGATAAATATTTACAGGTCCTTTGAGGTAAAACAAAACATTTGTTTTCAAGATAAGAAGGGTTAGAAAATTGATTTTTTTAGAATGAAAAATAAATACTCCTTTAATCATTGGAAAAAGACAAAAAAGTGATAAAATTAAATAAAAAATCATTCTAAAGGGGTTACTTAATTTTTTTAATAAAACATCGTATTTAGAAGAAAATAGTTTCTCCAACTAAAGGGATAAATGATGTAAGGGTATAATAAAAACTATTCTAAAAATACTTTGACTTCCAAATAGTGAAAAAATTGTACCAATATTTGGATAAGGTCATGAATAAATAGATGAGTGGAAGATGAAATTGTATATTAAAAAAAATTCATAGAATATCTTCAAATTTAAATAAAATTTAAATATCATTAATTTTTTTGTTTTGAAAATTAATCTTTCATCTTTGAAAAGTGTCCAATACCACATTAAAAAATTTTAATTATTAACCCACATGACAGAATAACATTTAATGAAATTTAAAAATACCTAAAAGTTAAAATTATTATTGTTATAATATAAAATATTGGGTATTATTATCTCCACACAAATGATTTAAATGGTAAATTTATCTCACAAATGTAAACAATTATATAGAAAATAATTACTTTGTGTTTCATTTGGATTGAAAATCCTTTAATATCCTATATAATGTACTTATAATAATTATTTAATTTTTGGACAACATTTTTTATTTCTATCATTAACAATATATATCTTATTACTATGTTTTATATAGATACATAATCAATTAAGTTTATGTCACGTGTTTTTACCAAATTTAGTTCGTGTGTGACAAAATAATTTAGTAGGGTGATTAAGGTAAAAGTGGTAATTATATAAAAATCACAAGAATTATAATCATGAAATTATATTAATATTTTTACATAAATAATACTATTAATACCATTTATTACTGAATGTTAATAAAAAATTAAAAAATAATATAATCATGGAGTCGTAGATCGTATGTACGAATGAGTAACATTGCCATTTTTCAATGTTCATTTTGGAATTATGGTAATTTATATTATATAATTATATTGTTATAATAAATTTTTTAATACAATGTTATTTATTCATATATACTTATATATATAATTATTTTAATGTAACATTAATCACATCATGTCGAAGAGGTGGTTTTCCACACGCCCACGAAGGACATTGTCACTTTTAGGTGTGGTAAAGGGCAATAAATAATTAAAATATTATATATTCAAAAGGTTATTATGTCATTTATATAATATATATTTTGTGCATGTAACATATTTTTAATGAAAACCACCAATTATATGTTCCATGTAATGCATGAATGAATCACATCTCTTTTATGAAGTGGTAGTCCACACATCCACAAACGAAGTTATCATTTTTTAACAATGTTTAAGATATAAGGGAATGTGTTCTAAAATAATTAATGAAGCTTAAAGATATAATATATATCCTATATAAATATAGTTTCCATCATAATTCCCACTATGGGTGGATATAAATGAAAAATAAACAATCATCATTTGTGAGGCAGTAATTCAATATACACAAAAACAGTATGTTCTTTATGCATTAGATTGATGTTTTTTATGTTTAGTTTGACCCCATATCACTAAAAAATACTAGTATATTTAGCATACTTTTTTCATATTAAAATGTATTAATAAGATTTGAGGTGGTGGATGATAAAATAAAATATAAGTGATCATTGGAAAGCATTGACTTAATATCAAAAATCTCCTTTATTGTTTATAACAAAGGGCTTTCGTGCAATTCATTATGAAAATAGGGAGGATTCTAGGAAGACGGTAGAGATGTTTTGAAACCATTTGGATCGATCTTTTCAAAAATAATCTGGCTAGAGAGGATTAATGAACGGAGAGAAGTGGTGGCCTTTTATAAGGGAAGAAAAGGACTCACGTTGTATTGTCAAACATAAGTTAGGTGTAAAACATTTAGTACCTAAACAAATTCATAAAAACCTAAAATAACTCATTAATTTTCAGTTAATTTACTGTTTATGTATATAAAATGGGTTTTGGACAAGTGGATGTGTTATTTAGGCCCTTAAATTAAAGGGGTAGTCTCATTTTAAGCCTAATTTTACATTAATCAGTGTAATTAATTTTAATCATATTAACTAATATTTTTTTCTGACATTAATTTTGACTTACTAGAATTAAAAAAAATTAATCACTACATCTCTTTATGTACATTTATGAAATTTGATTCACATAAGAGGGAAAATAATGATTAATGCTAATCTCGTAGAAGAAAGGATTAACTTGTTTTAGAAGAAAAAATGCTCAAATGATTGTTATGTTTTCACATTCAATTTCAAAGTGAAATTGATTATAATATTAAAAATTGTACTAATAGATATATAATTATTCTAATGTTACTTTAAAACAAATGTAAAATATAATTTATTATTAATAATTATTTAAACGAAAAGGAAGTTTTTAACTAAAATGCAGTATTTTTCACTATTCATCAATAAATGATGTTTTCTCAGAAAAATACCAAAAAATCAACCTAATATATTTATTAAATTATTAATTTAAAAAAAATTTATTTTTGAAATAAAATTTATAAATTTTTTTATAATTATATTAAATATAGTTTCTCTAATAAAAGGTGGTAATAATACATTGCCCAAAACAAAGGTTTTTTGAAAAAATATTGGGTTTCCTCTTATATTATGTATATAAAATATTTTGGATGAATATAAAAAATAACTGGTTATATATATAACATTAATATCACTTGGTAAATTTTAATTAATTGAATTTACTAGGTTAAAATAATTTTATGAACCAAAAAAATGGTTTATATAAAATATTATTTTTCATATTCAATTGGTTCTTATATTCCATTCCAATTAATTTTTAACCAATAAATTAGTTGAATAAACAATTTATTTTCATTATATATATAATACTATTAATTACCATTGACATAGTGTCTAGGTAATAACATGTTATGTTAACTAATAATGTTTTCATTACTGATGGTCTCTCTATATGACAAGATATTGCGTATAGCGCAAGAAATCGAAGAAAGGCCATTATTGCATGTAATGTATTTTAACTCAGTATAGTGTTCATTGGTATATATATATATATATATATATTATTTAATTTATTTTGTTTTTTTATATCTTATAAATTCTATTGTTATTATATTTCCTTTACACTTTTTGTTACGTGTCACACATGCTATTGAATAGTGTTTAGTCTTTTAGAATTTTTGGGGTGTTACATTCAACCAACCATAATTAAACTGCATCCTCAATATTTAAACATTTTATTTGTAAGACATTTTTTTGTTTTTCCTACATTTTAACCACACATCGTGAGAAGGTATAGTAAAACATACTCTAGAAAAGAGAGAATGTGAAGTACACATGTCACATGGAAAACCATGTAATTAGGTCTCTAAGTAGAAAGAGATTATAGAAAAGTACATATACATAATAGGATGAAAAACATAATCATTTATAATGATTTAATGAGTTCATAAATCACCTACAATATAATTTTCAATAGAATGTTGAGGGCATTAATGCTGTAAATCCCGGATGATTTTGAAAACCATCAATTCAATATAAATTAATGCATTAGGAAAACGTTTTTCAATAATTTTATAAATGGTGTACAATTATTTTACTTCCTACTAATATATGGTAATATAACTAATACATATTTATATAAAAACAATATTAATCCATCAGTTGTGCTTCAATCAGATTCCATTTCATCTATAAAATCATGAAATGGATATAAAAAATTAAATTTAATTCCATAAATCACTAAACCACACTAATAATGATTTATAAAGATAATAAAAAAGTGATAAGTATTAAAATCTTCATATAAATATTTTTAAACACAAACATGTGTAATATAATAATTTATAATCATAAAAATAGAAAACAACTCGTTTATAATTTTTATCTATTCTTCAAATTTTTTATCCTAAAAACAATGAAATATTAACAAGAATGTTAAATTGTTCAGAGGTTAATGTCAAACCCTTATAATTCATTGATCATGGGTTCAAGTCACTTGGCCTTAATAGACTGGATTGGTTGTCACTCGATGTATAGGATTTATTTTTCAAAAACCATATTAATGTAATTCTAGAAATATAATGTACATCCTCAAAATAAGGTTTATCACTATATTGTATTATAACTAAGGTTTTCAATACAACCTAAAGACATAAAATATTAATCCCTTTATTTCCAAATTGGTCCTTACTTGGTCTTTGGATTATCCAAAATAACATTTGTATGGTTTCTAAATCATGAAAACATATATTTAATCAAAGAATACCTAGTTTTAAAATTGGTCATTCATTATCATTATATATTTAGATTCATTATAATGGTTTATAAATGAAATATGAATTATCATAATATAATACCATAAGAGTCTTAACCTAGGTTCATAGTAAGGCCCATTTTCATGTAACATATTGCCCTAAGTGATGCTCAGAATATCATGATGGAGTAGTTACTCCTAGGTATATCAGTTCCAGAACCATGTCCTCATGTATTATCCAGGTAGGGGATTATTATTAGGAATAACCACATATATTTGATCTTAAAATAATTTTAATATATTTTTCTATATATATATATATATTCAATTTCTAAATTAGGGTTATGTTCACCAATATATCTTTTCATAAATCTAGTTCCAAATGTGGCTACTAAAATTCTATTGATACCAACTATAGCTAACTGACCCCTAATGCTCAAATGTGGTGTCTACTATCAATTATATTTTTACTATTACAAGTAATATAATACCTATATACCTAATAAATTAGTAGTCTTCATAAATAACATACATATATGAATATAGTATTAAAAAACAATACACTAATTATAATATATTTTTTTTAAATATAATATTCAATGGAATGCCTAATCAATATTGTAAATCAATGAATAACATTCATATTACGCTTCATGGATTCCTAAGTTTTATAGATAACCATGGTGATACCAAATACTCAATAAGGAAAATATATACCAGAATCAGTAATAAACGAATGAGAATAGATTAACATGTCATGGTAAATAATTGATAACATATGCCATTAAAATAAATAGTTATGGAAAAATAAATATGTAATGGTAAGAAACTATAACACATGAAATTTAATCAATGAACTGAAAAAGAATGTATCTATATATACGTCGACGCAAAATATCATTGATGAATAATAAATGATACCAACTGAGGTAAATCCTTGGTTATTGGACTCCACGTTTCCTAGGTACATTGTACCTCTACCGTCAGGAACACTCACAAGACAGTTTACAATATATAGGGTACAATCCAATATATGATGTATATCCAAATTACTCATCGGATGATACTACTTATACATCGGTGGATATCTATAATCGGGCCCCACCCATTTCATACCAATCAATAACATTACTCATGTATATAATAATTGATTTAGCAATGATTGTTATCAAATATCTGTATAGGCTAATAGATACATTTTTCCAATATTTTCTAAAATAATAAAATTACTATCAAAGTAGACACGTTATATAAACTTTTATATAGTTTAGTAAACAATAATATTCATGATAAATGAAACGGATAATTGTTGAGAAATTCAATTTTTAACGATCATGATAGTTTGGATATTTCACAAGGAATAAAAAATGATTGAAGGAATTAAATATGAATACTATCTATGTCCAAATTAATAATAAACCATATAGGTGAATAATAAGGATGGTATTAATACATAAATCCCATATAGAGTAAAAATTGAGGGTTGTTTTCATTGATGAAGTAAAATATTAAATTCTAAAAAATATTCTTGAGGAAAATTAAATTTTCATTGAAAAACCCTTTAAAATATACTTATTTTAAAATAATATTTTAAAAAAAATTAAAAAAAACTTTTAAATTTTAAAATAATGCTTTTATGTAATGATGGAATTTAAATATGTACATGTTATACGAGGTAAAAAACATGCATTTTGTATGGTAATAAAGGTTTATAAAAATACATTATTCAGAAATCAAGAAGAATAATTTATTGAAACATTAGTAAAATGAAAAAGGAAAAAAATTAAATTACTACAGTTTTCTAAAAGTGTTTTTGAAAACATGTTAATAACATTTTTTTTGGAATAAAAATAGATCTTTGACTAAAGAGAGAAATGATGTGGGGTTTTTTTAAAAGCATTTTTTAAAACATCTTGAGTATCAAAGACTGGAAAAATGGTACAAATACATGGAAAAGGTCATTAAAAATCCAAGGAGTGGAAATGGAAATAATTTATGAAAAACGGATCATATAACTTCCACTACTAGAAATATAATTCCACTATCATTGACGGTTTGTTGAGAAAAAAAATCTTTAATTATTCAATATCTTCCCATACCAATTTGAATAAATTTAAATCATAGTTCTAATTATGAAAAAAAATAAATTAATAATTAAAATAACGTGAAGATAAAAGGACTAATTTTATAATATAACAATATGGATAGTAGATACACTATAAAAAGATGTAAGGGGTAAATTTGACATTTATCTGACATATTTAAATAGTGAGATTAAAATCACATACCTTGACTATCAATTTGGGTTAACATTATTTAACATCTTGTATAATGTAATTGTGTTAATTAATTAATTTCATTTGAACCATTTTAATTTTTATCATTACTTGTGTTTCACTTATTACTATGTTGTATACAAATACTTAGTCATTTAATTTTATGTCAGGTGTTTTTACCAAATTTAATTCATGTGTCAAAAAAGACATTACTAGATAACTTTTTAGTAAAAGTGGTCATTATATAAACATCTATAGAGTTAAAATATTGACACATTTATAATATTTAAAAATCATGTATACTTTTAAAACTATTAATTAAAAAAAGCTATGAAAATTGAATCAACATTTCAGTCATGGAGACGGTAGGCCGTACAAACACATGATTAATGTTTTCATTTTTCAATGGTCATTTTTGAAACAAGGTATATGACAATATATCACTCTAGAATGATCATTATATTATATATAGCATTTTATTTATACATATATATTTATATATGTTATTCTAGTTATGTAAAATTAATCACCTCACGTCGAGAAGGCGGTTGTCCACTCATCTACGAATGACATTATAACTTTGTATGTGCATGTATGGGTAATAAAGAAAATGAAATATTATATTTAAATAAATCTATTTATGTCATTAATATCTTATAGAGGTTTTTATATCACTTATTTTTATTTATAACCAACCAATATATTTTTCATCTATGTCAAGAACAAATTATATCCCTTTGAGGAGAAGGCAGTCTACACTTCCACAGAAGATGTTATCATTTTGACATAAAGTGGATGGTGCAAGAGAATGTGTTTTAAAATAATTAAATAAGATCAGAAAAATAATATATAACATATATAACATATATAAATATATTATCCACATTAACGTCTATAGTGATATGCGATAAAGTAAAAATAAATAATCATCATTTCCTGAGGTGGTAGTTCATCGTACACAGAAACATTATGTTCGTAACCAATTAGATTGAGGTGTGTGTTAGTGTATGTAAAACACTAATAAAAAATCTATCAGAGTATATTTTTAAGAATTTTTTTTCATATGAACATGTAAGAATATTATTTGAGATAGTAGAGAATTAAATGAAATAAATGAGATAATTGGAAAGAAGTACCTTAAAATCGGGTAACTCATTTTGGCTTATATCAAAGGGATTATTTGGTAGCCATTAATATAAAAGGTATGATTATGGGTAGATTGAAAGGATTTTGGGATATCAT
This sequence comes from Viscum album, assembly GCA_963277665.1. Classification (NCBI taxonomy): domain Eukaryota; kingdom Viridiplantae; phylum Streptophyta; class Magnoliopsida; order Santalales; family Viscaceae; genus Viscum; species Viscum album. Next base: position 1,704,335,820 of record OY728165.1, on the reverse strand, counting down.
TTGGGTATATATTTTCTACGAATAATTTGATTGATAGGTGTGAGAAATGGGGAGATGTGGTGGCCTTTTATAATGGAGGAAAAGGACTCACTTGTTATGTCTGAAAACAAGTTAGGTGTACACTTGTTCTTACCTAACATAAGTCATTAAAACACAACATAACCCAATGATAAAAGTTAAATGTCCAATTTACGTTCATCAAATGGGTTTTGGACAAGTTTTTATCCCATTTGAGCCATTCTCCAATAGCCCTAAGGACTTTATATTTTATTGAATTTTGATAATCCACATTTCAAGGGGTGAGGTGGAACCCTTATAAGGCTCGTGGGTGTAAGTATTACATGGAACCTAGGCCGTAGAGGAATTCATTTCACGTAAGTTTTGAATCATTACAAACAACCCAGACAACTACTTGGAACTTCTCCTCCCCAGAATCTCATTTGGGCTGTTAAATTAATGGTTTAGTTTTTTTTGAAGACTAATTACACCTTAATCACTACAATAATTTTTAATCACATTCACTATAAAATTAGTAAAAAATATAGTTTATATTATTACAATAATAAATTTATACATATTATATCTTTGTCTTTCTATTTTTTGAAATTTCATTCCTTGAAGAAAAAAATTAAAATTAATGAGAATCTTGTAGACGAAGGGGTTAACTGGTTTTAATATAAACATTATTCAAAAGATCATTATTTTTTCATGTTAAATTTCAATTTGAAATTGATTATAATAAAATAAATTGTATTAATAAATGTATAAATTATATATTGTGACTTTAAAACAAATTTAAAATATACATTGAAAATAATAATTTCTTAATCAAAAATGATGTTTTTAACAAAAATACAGAATTGTTCACTATTAATCGAAAAATGGTGTTTAAAAAAATAAGGAAAAATCACCCAAATCTATTTTTCATTCTTAATTAAAAAATGAAATATATTTTTTTTAATTTAAATTTATAAATGTGTAAAAATAAACATTTAAAATACGTTCTTAACTAAAAGCTGATAAAATACATTAATAAAAAATAATTTTTTTAGGGAAAATGTTTCTTTTTTATTTATCATACGCTTAACAAATATATTGGATTAATATAAAAAAATAAGTTATTGAATATGTACCATAAATAATGTAAAAAATGTTTATTAATTTAATTTATTTGGTTAAAATAGCTTTGTTAACATAAAAATAGATTTCTATAAAATATAATATTCTATAATCAATTGTTTCATATATTAATTTACAACTAATTTGTAAGTAATGAATTATTTGTGTAACACATGTATTTTAATTTTTTAGTTAATAATTTTCAAATCATATAACATAATTTATAGGTTATATCATATTATAATAAAAAATAATTTTTTAATTGTATATTTTTTCTCAGTAAGACTCGTTATTGCATATAACTCACCAATCAAAGAATAGTCATTGTGGCATGTGATGTACTCTAACTCTTTGTCTTGTACATTTCATGATATAAATTATATTAAATTTAATTAATATATTAAATATATTATAAATTCTTGGGTTGTTATATTCCCTTTACACTTTGTGTTATCCGTCATACGAGCTATTGAATAATGTTTTATATTTTAGAAATATCAAGGTGTTACATAGCGATCATACATTTTTAATAATCCAAGAATCATTAAATTTGAAATTTTACATATTTCCTAACATTTTAATTAGGAATTCCATTTCATTACAAATGTCTTAATGAATTTTCTATTTATAAAATTTATATTGGAAATAATTTTGTGTCTTGAACTTCTTGTTTTATAATCAATGGGTTTCCATTTCATATAAAATCATTCAAATTTAATCTATGAAAATATGAAATTTAAATACATATGATATTGGATTTATTTATAGAGGTTATTATCATGAATTATAAATTGTTACGATGATGGTCATCCCTCCACATCACATATTTTTATGGGTCTCATATCCCTATCATCTTGAATTATCCATCAAACCCATATTATCACCTCATTTCACTACATTCATTTTTATAATGTTTCCCCTAAATCATTTGTTTGATTGTGAGTGGATTTTATGATGATAAGATATTTAAATTAATCTATCCATGGGAATTGCATCATTTTATAAGAAATTGGCTTTCAATCTATATAGATCAGTTGTCCATATTCAAGGGTGAATCCAATTGTTTAGTTGGGATGTATGCTTGCAATGGCTCCTTCACTTTTCCTATAGTTCATATTCTTGTTGTTTATGTGAGAATTCCTATTTATTAATCACTATTGATTTCTGATATACCTTATTATCTATAAATAATCTCTACATTTGTGCAATTTGGGGTCACAAAGATATTATAGTTGATGTGGTTTCAGATGTTGGTGGTGTTTGATATGGGTTCATGTGATAAAAATAGATTTAAAATGATATCATATGACACCTTATATTGTGATTTTATGATCACTATGAAAGGTAATGGTATTATATTATAAATTTAATTTTGGGTAGAAGAATAATAATCGCCACCAAGAAACAACAACTTTCACCACTATATTTAATTCATTATCATAGATCTCTCAAGGAGCTCACCATAAAAAAAGATCACTAGATCTGAATTATATAAAACTAGGAAGAACATCAAGATATCTTAATATTGTAATTCATTAAAAGTTTTAATTAATCAAAACTAAATCCATAATATATAATGAATTTTAAAAACATTATTCCTATTAATGTTTTATTCTTTGACCCATTCAATTAATTAATAATGATTTATGTGAGGACCTGATTCAATGAATGCATTCCAATATCCCCATAAATTTAAAATCTAGTAGATAATATACAATATAATATATTCTCTTGAGAATAAACCATTATCATATTTTCCATCATGTTCTAGTTAAAGGGGATCTTTAGACCATGTAGAAGATGTTGATTTATCACCTCAGATATGAACTGATAGAAAGTTTATATGTACATCATTCTGGATTGACATATGAACATATATATCATCTATGAAGCATGTTGTCTATGATAATGAACCATGTAATCTTTTTTTATGGATACATGCTACTATAAAAAATATTATAACCATGTCATATCCTTTCCAGCAACTGTATCCTAAATATAATATACTTAATTCATGGATAAAGTATCGAACATATATAATCTTGAATAAAATGATACAACTACCCATATAAAAATACAATTTTATAGTAACATATATGCCATAAATTGAGTATATCTATCAATATCTACTTTTTTAATCCCTCCAATACTGTGGTGAACAACATGGTCCTTCTAGAGATCTTTAGAATTTTCTATAAACTAGGATATGGTCACCACCCCATAGTGGTATGTGTAGTGATGTTCATGGTGCATGCACTGTTTCCCTTTTAGAAATTAATAATTCCACAAGTTCTATCCTAATTTAAACGGAGGCCAAGTATTAATGATCTCGAAATCACTTTCTATTTTCTAGTGTTATGTAGTGCATATAAATTATGTATAATTTACTTTCTTATATATGTCAAGATTATTATTCATTACATTATCTGTTAATAAAATCATTTTTTACATTTACCATATTAATTAATTATTAAATTTCCATTTACTATGATATGAGTTGAGTTTATGCAATAGGTTTTCTTTAAATTGTATATTTTTAGATTTATTCCTTATGATCAATTTCTCATTTTTTGAATACATTTTTAATTAACATTTTTTATAGGTGATCCAAGATAATTCATCAATTCCTTGGGTAATGATTTTTTTCATATGAGATCACATGTATTGGATTGGAGCCTTTGGCCCTATAATATCGTTATTATGTTTTAATATTTTAAAGATTTCAAAAAGATCCCCTCAACACATTTATAAAAGGGCACCTCTTCCCTCAAATCCTCACACAACATTGAATCTTCTAGCTCAACAAAAACCTGCCCAAATAATCTTCCCAATTGCCTCCCCAGATAATATAACCATGTATAGTTGAATAAATCTATTTAGGATAGGCTTTTGGTATAAACCAAAAAGAGTTATTAAAATAGGAGGGAATGTTCTTCAACGATCACTTTAGTTTTATTTATTTTCCCACTCATTCATTTATTATTATTACATTATTATATAATAATTAAAGTATAATAAATATAATAATATGTTTTTATTTTTTTATTTACACCTATACATATAGTCACTTCCATCTAATGGGTGACGAACATATTATTCTAGTGTATAACGAACTACCACCTCACGAAATGATGATGTTTTGCTTCCTTTACTACCTATTAGAGTTGTGAAATATGATTCAAACACTACATATATCTGAAAACTGTGATACTTATTTTATATTTATTCTTATTTTACTCTTCTATAACACATAACTTTATACTTTTTTCGTAAATATGCTAACATTGTTTTTTGAAGTGTGGATTATCGCCTCCACAAAACGAAATGATTCATTCACTATATAAAAAATATATATAAATAATAGTTTTATAAACAATGTGTAACATATATGAAATAAATATTATTATGGAATTTTAATATACATTTATATCATTTAATTTTAATCCTTTAAATATAACAAAAAATTGAATGTAAAGTTGATGTGTATGTACGACATATTGTCCCAATGAATGGTTCCTATCATTTCTTATCTCAAAATATCATGGATTGTTTTAAATAAATATATAATGTATATATATTACAATTACATCATGTTTCAAATTTTGGATATGTATAACTAATGATATATACAACAGAAACAACACAAAACATATCAAAACATAATCAAGAAACTAGATAATTAACATCCAAAATATTAAAAATAATCAATTATTACTAACAAAGAGGCAACTAGATATTTTAAAATAATCATATATGATATCATAAATATTAAAATGGTTCTAGAAGAATAATTTTACATTCCTGAAACCAGTATATAAGATGCTAAAGGTCGTTCATCCAAAAGGAAATGCAATGTAAGGGATCTGTGTCTAACATTTATTTGTATGGGACACATGCCTTATACATTATTTATTTCTTTTGTGTGTTGTTTATATCTCCCATTAAATCATTTTATGATTATATTTATGAATATTATGGTATTTATATATCCATATAATTTTCATTACTTCATGTTCATATTATTCTACTTATTTTAAATTTATATGTACTTATTTCACAATCTCATTGTTATTCAAGATTGTTTTTTGGTTTTAGCCTTCATTGTGGAATTATTATCCTCCATGTTAATGTATTATAAAAAAAATTCAAAAAATAATTTAATAGTATCTAATAGTGGTTTAAAATCATTTTTACCAATTTTTTACTTTTTACAAAATCCTTTATATCTTCCAATCATTTTCAATAAAATATACATTATTACATCTCGTACAGAAGAAAATGGAATTTTGTATAACATATAATAAATGTATAGAGTTTTTATTATTCATGATATCAAACCATTTTTATGCTTCCTTAAAAAATTTACAAGTTTATTTTCATAAAAAATATATAATTTTTAAAAATTCTCAACATTTTAAATTTATTATTACAATGTGGTATGGGATTTTCATCTCAGTTTTTACATCTGTCAGATTAATGTCAAATTCACTAGTTACATTTTTTTATATCTACTACCCCATTTGATATATCAATTCATGAATATTATTATATTCATGGTATTGAATGATTCAAGTGATAATTATATTCTTTTATTGGGTTAATGTTTCAACTATTTCAAAGTTGAATGGGACACATTTATTTAATGATATCTTTTGAATCCATTGTTTGATATACAATGAATACATTGGAATAGTATGAAACACGACATGGATCATTTAAGGTAAGACCTACAGGTTAGGTATTGGTTAAAAAAAATCCTTTCGATGCATTCATATTCCAATTAGATGAATTTAGTTTAAGATAATCCATTCGAGTTTGTTTCTATGTAGAATAGACATGTTTCTGACCACAGACCAAAACCATCTTATGAAAGGTCTTGATGGTAGTGGTTCATGTGCCAAATTTATAATACCTATTAATTAATATTTTCTATTATTTATTTTCTATTATCACTATATTCCAGGAGATTATTGTAACACCCCGAGCTTTCACGATACGCCTCTCTTTCAATAATGCAATAGCTTGCATTTTACGCAAGTTTGAGTTCTAACACACCGCGACTAATCAAAGTAGCCATTATAAATAGTAATAACCACTTTTTAAATTTATAGATATTTTATATTGGAAAATGGACTTCATTTTTGTATTCTTCATATCGAAATTATTTTAAGTTGATTTTTTTGTAATTTTCTGAGAACTTCCAATTTTTTAAGAATAGTAAAAATTACTTAAAAACAATTTTTTTAATCAAAATAATTTATAGTGATAAATTAAACTATTGAGTGGTTTTAAAGTATAATTAGAATATATTTTTACCATTTTATCCAATTGTGTTCATTAGAATTTAATTCAATTTGAAATTGGACATAAACGATTGTCAATCTTTTGATATATATATTGTTTCTTAAAAACACGCTATTTGTTGTTACAATGGGAATTAATTATAAAATTAATTAATGAAAATTATATGTTTGGAATTTTGTAAAATATACATCATTTTTGAATTCGGAATATCAATTATATCTTAGGGTGAAATTTTGGCATTGTTCTGAAAAACATTAATTTTTGATGAATAGTGAAACCACTAAGTGGTAGTTAAAAAACTGATTTTTCGTTTAAATGAAACATTACCACTTCTGTGATTTTATTTTCAAAAATCCGACATACATGGTTGTAATTAGGTAGTAAAATGTGGTTCAATGGGATTAAAATAATTTTTTGGTGAATAGTAACTTTTAAGTTTAATTAATCATGATTAAAGGTAATTAGTGAAATTTAATGTAAAAATGGTATTATAAAAATATGAAATGACCTTTACACTTGTCCTACCCCTATTGTATGTGTCATGACCTACCAATACAATACATGGGTAAACTTGGGGACCCCATGGAGCCACTTTGGTAGGAAAATGACATAAATTACTTTTATTTAAAGTTAAAATAAAAATGTCACAAACATAAGTTGTTTTACTAAAACAATTTTTAAATGGGGTTATACAAGTCATATTTCTGACTATAAATATTAATTAGAAAGTTAAAAATATTTCCTACATCATGATATTTGTTTTATAATTTTTAGACATTAAATAAATTAAATTATTTATGACACCATGATGATGCAGCGATTACCTCATTAATTAACGATTTAAATAAAATGAAAAGATAATGTAACTTCCAAGGAATACACTTTTCCAAAGCCTATTGGATGGGTATCGTTCGAACCCTTATCACCTTAGTCTCAAATTATAGAATTTTGGGGCCTTTAGAATCCGAAAATCATTGTATAATAAAGTAATATTTCATTACTTTCCAAGGGTTCCCCTCCTCTCCACTTATAAAAGGCCCCCACCACTCCCACCTTATTCACACCTTCAAGCCATTTGGATCGGCCAACCTCTGCCAAAACACTCTCCCAACTTACCTCCCTTACTCCAAGAAACCTCACCTTGGGAAGAAGTCTTCCCAATGAAGCCTTTGGCTCAAATCAAAAAGAGTTACCCGATTTTAAGGTAATGTCTTCTCTAATGTTTTTTTGTTTTATTTTGCTTCTCCAACCCTTTAAACTCTTTTTATTCCTTTCTTTTGTAACAACACCAGTATCTAAAATATACTAGGATGTTGTTATGATAAGGATTTGGTTTAAACTTACACACACCTTCGTCTAATGGTTAAAGCACATACTATTTCTGTGGGTGGCGAAATACTGCCTCACGAAACGATGATTGTTCAATATTCTTTTAACACCTCTAATGGTGGAAATTTTGATGAAAATATTTTCATATATGATATATATATTATGTTTATGTTTTAATTATGCTTATTTTCTCATTTTTGGCATACTTTATGATTTCTATTATGGGTAAACGCGATAATTTCATTTTAGGAAGTGTGGACTACCGCCCCCTCAAAGTGATTTGAATCGTTAATGCCATATGTGGGATGTATAAAGGATGGAGTAAATGGTATTATACACTATATTATACTGTAATTATATTATAAATTTATATCATTATGATTTTATTCCATTAAATATGAAATATAAATGAAAGTAGCGTTCATGCGTACATACGGCTTACCGTCTCCATGAATGGTGCATTTCATTTCTTACCTCTAAATGTTACGTAATATTATAAGTGAATGTGTATATGGGATATATATGATATATATGATATCTAAATCATGAATATAATTATGGATATAATCGATATTTCACCACATGAACAACTTGTAATTATAAGAAGTTTATTTTTGACTCAAGTACCAAAGATCGACAAAACGACTGTTATTAACTTAAATAATTACATAATGTTCATAACATGGTAATAAGTGATATAAAAGGAATAAAAAACTTGAAAAAGGTTCTTAAGCAATTATAAATTAACTCTAGTTTATTATTCAGGAGGTTAAAGAACGGTTGAGTCAAGACAGGACGCAAGGTAAGGGAACTTCTTAACCCAATTTCCATTCTTTGGGTTAATCCCCTACTTTCAAATTATGTCATGATATTATTATGTCCTATCTTGTATTTTGTCTTTATTTATGTGTAAATATAGTTAATACACATAATAGATCCATTTTATTTAAAAAATTATCTTTTAAGGACTTCTCCTCAATCTCCTTTCATTGAGGAATATTTGGTTTTATACACAACTTTCATTTATACGGTGTATAAACCCCTTTGAGTTTTACGTTTATTAAAAAGGAATATTTTTATACGAAGAGTTTTACTAAACGAAAAAAATGAATGTTTTTCTTGCTGTACATATGCGGCGACAACGACTTCTCCGCCGCCGTAACCATTATTTGAGTTTCGGCTTCCTCTACAAGCCATAATTTTTTTTAAAATGAAAAATAAATACAAAGTTTTAATTTTATTATATTTTGGTATTGAAAATGGTTTTGAAAGTGTTTTTATTATATCAATTTGTTTTATTGATATCTTGTGATTTAAATGTGGAAATTTTATGTTTCCTTTATGAATGTTTTATGTGATACGATTATGTTATGGTTAATGATATGTTTAAACCTGTTCATATGAGGAATGCATTAGACTTAATAAGTGACAGGTGGAGCCCACTATAGCTCCTCGATGCATTGGTAGGTCTCATGAGACAAACTAGTGTCTTGGCACGAGGCCTTGACAAAATCTTATTTGTGGTCTTGGCACGAGGCCTTGGCTACGTGGTTATGATAGTCTGGAATTATGCATTCCATCATTATGAAAGTGATTATTGATATTACATGTGATTATTCAACCAGTAGAATATCCATTTAAATGGCATTATCTCATTTTACTTTTTCCATATTATGTTGAAGTTCATGTTTAAAAGGATTTTTTTTTAGTTATACATTTCCTTAAATGTTAATGTTTATTTATGAAATCTTCTGCAACATTATTATCCTTACTGAGCATCTGAACTCACCCCTTTCAATGTTTTAATATTTTCCAGGATGTGAAAAAGTATTTTATGAATGACCTGCAAGGATAGTCAGAAGAGGATATGAGTGTGGACTATGAAGACTTTGTTATTAGTTTTTCTCTTTATGATGTAATGTAACATTTATAAATGTATCTAGTGTTTCCAAGGCTACTAAACTAATCGGTATTTCGAGACTTGATCTTTTGTGATCATGCCAATGTTACGAAGTAATACACTAGGGTCGGGGCATTACAGTTGGTATCAGAGGCAGTTTAGTACTAACCTTGGAAGATAGATTTAGATAAACTCTGATTAGAGCACATAGCCCAAAGATAGACTTTGAGGATTAGTATAGAAGAACATCCCATAATTTTGGTATTATAGATATTTTGTGAGTTTTCCGAGCAATACATCCATGTCTGGGTACGAGGAGGTAGAGGTGGCTCTGGCACAGATGTACCTAGGGGTAAAACCCGAAAACACCGCTTTGATCTAGACTCGAACGGGAACCGGTGCACGACAACGGGCCTTGCTGCACTCTTGGTTACGACACTCCCGGGGGATATGCTTAGGATAATTCTCATTTTCTTTACAAACCATTATGAAGGGTTTATGAGTATATAGTTCCTCAAAGAAAACATTTTTTTATGATTATGGATTATATCCATAAACCGTTCAATTTACATTAAGTGTTTTACAAGTTTGGAATTATTCATTGCAATTCATAAACTAACCTAGTTTATGCCATTGTATAGAAATGGTGGCCAGTGGAAGGAATGTGAACTCCAGCAATACATATGATCCAAAGCATAAAAAGGATCATATTTTTCATGGTATTAAGCCAACATTTAGAAGGGAAATAATCTCCCATGTGTTCTCAACATATGAAGAAATAGTATCATGTGTTAATAAGATAAGTAAATAATTCTCTGAGTCTTATGGCTTTGAAGGGAAGAAAGAGAAGAAAAGGATGGAAGAGAGAATGATGGAAAAAGGGACGTGGGAGAAGAAGAATTTTCCAATATGTGATAAATGTGGGAAGAAACACCTTGGAACATGCCTGAAGGGAATGGGAGTTTGTTATAAGTGTAGAGAAAAAGGACACCAAGTGTGTGACTGCAAGGGTAAGAAAAAGGTTTCAAATGTACAATGCTTCGTCTACAAGGAGTGGGGACACTACGCAAATCAATGTCCAAATCATCAGAGTGTGCCCCAAATGATGTTATTGGATAATAATCAAGTTATGATACTACCACAGATGAGGAGGAATGATTAGAGTTATTATGTTGTTATTAAAGAATTTTGTAATTTGAGTGTTGTATCAATGATGTACCGGTTATAATAATTATGGAGTATATAAGGATTGTACTGCAGTACTATTTCATCAAGGACTTGAGATTGTGTGGAACCAAGAAAAGTGAATCCACAGTAGGTTAAATTTTTTGAAAATATATGGTTGAGAGAAAGATAAACCATAATATGATTCTGATACCGAAGTAGGGATTTTGGAATAAGACATGATTGATTTGGATAAATTATACTGGATATTCTTAACTTCCTTGAAACTGATTGATGATTTGTATACATTTTTGGACAGAAGGAGTATATCTAGTGTTCTATAAGGAATAAGGGATCATGGTAATTCTGGATGTTGCATTGTTTTAAAAGAATACATGATGAAGGTGTTCACATGTTGTTACACGGAAAAAAAGTGGATCTTCATTATGTTTACCTTCCTCATAAAATTTGGACTGTGAGTTGGAAAGAAGTATTTTGGATAACTATAAAGGATGGAATGGATTAAGTTGAACCTAGGATAGTAATGTTTAAGGTTAAAACATTTCTGAATATTATTTTTGGAATATTATAATTGTTTTAGAAAAAGGACAACCTTCAGGTTGGGCGATAACATGTCGCTTCGGAAAAAGCTGTAGGAATCGAACCCACAACCATATTGTGACAGGCCTTTATGACCTACCACTAGCATACAGGAAGTTCCTAGTTATTAAAAAATAGTTTTCGTAATCTAAATGGTATGTTTTAATATTTTGAACCTTGTACGATTAGGATAAATATATTATTTTTGAGTTCTATTATCTTTTTGAGTGAAAGATGAGTTTTTAGTAGAAATTAGTTGAAGGTTGAAACTCTACTTGTCAAGCATAAATATATATATATACCTATATCTTATTCTATGAATAAATTAATTCTTAAACTTTAGTAAAGGGATATTAAAACAAAAAAATGTGTTATCCTAATACCTTATGTCTTGTTGAACTGATGATATTTTAAATAAACATGGATTGAAGGCTTTGAGGCCCTCAATTTGACACTTGTTTGTGATTGATGACCTCAATCACTCCCTACAAATATTTACGTTTTTCCTCCAATTATTTGTCTCTAATTTCCACCAATGTTCTCCTAATCGAGATCATAATTGGGTGATGACTTTTTCATTTCCCTTTCCCTCTTATTAAGGCTAAATTTTATTAACCTTATTTCCGATGTGGGTTTTCCACCAAGGTATTTTATATTTTCAACCTTTTATTTTCAAAGAAAATTTTAAAATTGCGAGGGCGCAATTTATTGAAGGAGGGGATAATGTAACACCCCGATCTTTCATGATACGCCTCTCTTTCAATAATGCATTTTACGCAAGTTCGAGTTCTAACACACCGCGACTAATCAAAGTAGCCGTTATGAATATTAATAACCACTTTTTAAATTTATAGATATTTTATATTGGAAAATGGACTTCATTTTTGTATTCTTAATATCGAAATTATCCTAAGTTGAATTTTTTGTAATTTTCTTAGAACTTCCAATTTTTTATGAATAGTGAAAAAATACTTAAAAACAAATTTTTTAATCAAAATAATTTATAGTGATAAATTAAACTATTTAGTGGTTTTAAATTATAATTAGAGTATATTTTCACCATTTTATTTAATTGTGTTCATTATAATTAAATTCACTTTGAAATTGGACATAAACGATTGTCAATCTTTTTATATATATATTGTTTCTTAAAAACACGCTATTTGTTGTGACAGCGGGAATTAATTATAAAATTAATTAATGCAAATTATATGTTTGGAATTTTTTAAAATAGACATCATTTTTGAATTCGGAATATCCATTATATCTTAGGGTGAAATTTTGGCATTGTTCTGAAAAACTTCAATTTTTGATGAATAGTGAAACCACTAAGTGGTAGTTAAAAAACTGATTTTTCATTTAAATGAATCATTACCACTTCTGTGATTTTATTTTCAAAAATCCGACATACATGGTTTTCATTAGGATGTAAAATGTGGTTCAATGGGATTAAAATAATTTTTTGGTGAATATTAACTTTTAAGTTTAATTAATCACGATTAAAGGTAATTAGTGAAATTTAAGGTAAAAATGGTATTATAAAAATATGAAATGACCTTTAAACTTGTCCTACCCCTATTGGATGTGTCATGACCGACCAAGACAATCCATGGGTCAACTTGGGGACCCCATGGAGCCACTTTGGTAGGAAAATGACATAAATTACTTTTATTTAAAGTTAAAATAAAAATGTCACAAACATAAGTTGTTTTACTAAAACAATTTTTAAATGGGGTTATAACAGTCATATTTCTGACTATAAATATTCATTAGAAATATAAAAAGATTTCATACATCATGATAGTTTTTTTATAATTTTTAGACATTAAATAAATTAAATTATTTATGACACCATGATGATGCAGCGATTACCTCATTAATTAACGATTTAAATAAAATGAAAAGATAATGTAAACTCCAAGGCTTAAACTTGTCCAAAGCCTATTGGATGGGTATATTTAGAACCCGTATCACCTTATCCTCAAATTATAGAAGTTTTGGGCCTTTAGAATCCGAAAATCATTGTATAATAAATTAATATTTCATTACATTCCAAGAGTGCCCCTCCTCTCCACTTATAAAAGGCCCCCACCACTCCCACCTTATTCACACCTTCAAGCCATTTGGATTGGCCAACCTCTACAACAATACCCTCCCAAATTCCCTCCATTACTCCAAGAATCCTCACCTTGGGCATAAGTCTTCCCAAGGAAGCCTTTGGATCAAATCAAAAAGAGTTACCTGATTTTAAGATAATGTCTTCTCTAATGTTGTTTTGTTTTATTTTGCTTCTCCAACCCCTTAAACTCTTTTTATTCCTTTATTTTGTAACAAAACCAGTATATACAATATACTAGGATGTTTTTATGATAATTATTTGGTTTACACTTACACACACCTTCATCTAATGGTTAAAGAACATATTATTTCTGTGGGTGGCGAAATACTGCCTCACGAAACGATGATTGTTCAATATTCTTTTAACACCTCTAATGGTGGCAATTTTGATGAAAATATTTTCCTATATGATATATATATATTATTTTTATGTTTTCCTTATGCTTCTTTTCTCATTTGTGGCATACTTTATGATTTCCATTATGGGTAAACGCGATAATTTCATTTTAGGAAGTGCGGACTACCGCCCCCTCAAAGTGATTTGAATCGTTAATGCCATATGTGGGATGTATAAAGGATGGAGTAAAAGGTATTATACACTATATTATACTGGAATTATATTATACATTTATATAATTATGATTTCATTCCATTGAATATGAAATAGAAATTAAAGTAGCGTTCTTGCGTACGTACGGCTTACCGTCTCCATGAACGGTGCATTTCATTTCTTACCTCTAAATGTTACGTAATATTATAAATTAATGTATATACTTTATATATATTATATATATTATATCTACATCATGAATATAATTATGGATATAATGGATATTTCACCACATGAACAACTTGTAATTATAAGAAGTTTATTTTTGACTCAAGTACCAAAGATCGACAAAACGACTATTATTAAATTAAATAATTACATAATGTTCATAACATGGTAATAAGTGATATAAAAGGAATAAAAAACTTGAAAAAGGTTCTTAAGCAATTATAAATTAACTCTAGTTTATTATTCATGAGGTTAAAGAACGGTCGAGTCAAGACAGGATGCAAGGTAAGGGAACTTCTTAACCCAATTTCCATTCTTTGGGTTAATCCCCTACTTTCAAATTATGTCATGATATTATTATGTACTATCTTGTATTTTTACTTTCTTTATGTGTAAATATAGTGAATACACATAATAGATCTATTTTATTTAAAAAAAAATAGCTTTTAAGGACTTCGCCTCAATCTCCTTTCATTGAGGAATATTTGGTTTTATACACAACTTTCATTTATACGGTGTATAAACCCCTTTGAGTTTTACATTTATTCAAAAGGAATATTTTTATACGAATCGTTTTACTAAACGAAAAAAAAAAGGAATTTTTCTCTTGCTGTACATATGCGGCGACAACGAATTCTCCGCCGCCGTAACCATTATTTGAGTTTCGTCTTCCTCTACAAGCCATAATTTTTTTTAAAATGAAAAATAATTACAAAGTTTTAATTTTATTATATTTTGGTATTGAAAATGGTTTTGAAAGTTTTTTTATTATATCAATGTGTTTTATTGATATATTGTGATTGAAATGTGGAAATTTTATGTTTCCTTTATGAATTTTTTATGTGATACGAATATTTTATGGTTTATGATATGTTTAAACCTTTTCATATGAAGAATGAATTGGACTTAATAAGTGACGAGTGGAGCCCGCTATAGCTCCTCGATGCATCGGTAGGTCTCATTAGACAAACTAGTGTCTTGGCATGAGGCCTTGACAAAATCTTATTTGTGGTCTTGGCACGAGGACTTGGCTACGTGGTTATGATAGTCTGGCATTATGCATTCCATCATTATGAAAGTGATTATTGATATTGCATGTGATTATTCGACCAATAGAATATCAATGTAAATGGCATTATCTCATTTTACTTTTTCCATATTATATTGAAGTTCATGTTTAAAAGGATTTTGTTTTAGTTATACATTGCCTTAAATGTTAATGTTTATTTATGAAAGCTTCCGCAACATTATTATCCTTACTGAGCATCTGAGCTCACCCCTTTCAATGTTTTAATGTTTTCCAGGATGTGAAAAAGTATTTTATGAATGACCCGCAGGGATAGTCAGAAGAGGATATGAGTGTGGACTATGAAAACTTTGTTATTAGTTTTTCTCTTTATTATGTAATGTAACATTTATGAATGTATCTAGTGTTTCCAAGGCTACAAAACTAATCGGTCTTTCGAGACTTGATCTTTTGTGATCATGCCAATGTTACGAAGTAATGCACCGACTCTGGGTAGCTGGGGTCGGGGCGTTACATTATTGTGTTGAAAAACATATGGATGCATTTCATTCCCAATTTAATGATTAAATGGGATTCATATAATTTTCTTATCTTTTCATGTTTAGTATGCATTATCTAGATCATTTGAATGGAATATGTTTCTAGTAAATTGAATGTCCATACACATTTTTTATCATTGGATTATTATTTCATCAATTTTACTTTCCCTTATGAAGAATTTGTGCTCACAGTTTTATTTTTTATATTTTCCCCAGGTTATGAAGATGTTTTTTTTTTAATGAGGTTATGGATAAAAATAAACTTCCACTATTATGATTTATATTTTCCAATGAAATACGGGAAAAATTTATGAATCCAGTTATTCAGTAATGATAAACTGATAATCCAATCAGGATTTGATTCATTGTAATCATTCCAACATAATAAAATAATTCACCAGCTCCATGATTCTAGGGTCAGGGTATTACAATTTTTATCAAAGAATTTTTAATACAAAGCATAAGAACCAAATTTAGGAAAGAAAATTATTGGGAAAAAAACCCATTGGTTTAGTATTTGTAAAAAATATATCTATGGTATAATTCCTTTTAATTTTAATGAAATATTTATATATGTAAGGATAACCATTAGGTTATATATGATATTTAAATTTTAGGTAATTATGGATTATTATATATTTTGAAAAAAATGCAACTTATGAGATAACCTTTGTGGATAAATTTTTTTGGTAATGTTGAATATATATGGCTTATTTTTTATTATTCTTATAACTTTACTGTAAAAAATTAATATAATATATGAAAAGGAAAACCCATAGGCCTGGTGACAACCTGTCATGTCTTGAAGAGCCATATGATTTGAGCCCACAACTGAAGGGAGACACATGTGAAATTCCGACCACAAGCCTACAATAAGTCCTTGTCAAGATGAATTTTTATTTTAATAAATATATAATGGATAATGGATCATAGAAATTTTTTTTTTATTTATCAAATAGATAACATTTGGATCAGGAAATTATTTTGTGAATAAGTGATTAATATTATTTAGAATGATGTAGGATATTTTAGGAATCCTATTACACTAATGTAAACAAATATTTTATCCACTAAATGATGAATTGTCTTCAAGAGTAAAATATTCTATTATTCCGGATATATTATTAATAGGTTTATTTACAGAAATTGTTTTCATTTATTTTATATTATTTGATTTAGTAAATTATATAATAATTTGCAAGACACTGATATTAATTTATGTTATTATGAATAATATATAATTAATTCCTTATTAGTTGGGTGTTTCAATCATTGTATATAATATTATGAAGGAATTATAGTTATTTTTTGAATTATCTATTTTGAACTATGGGGTTCTACTATTGAATTGTAGAGATTTATTTTGGAGAAATAACAAACTTATCCAAAAAAATTTATATTTTGGGTAATGTATAATGTTTGGAGGGATATATAGTTATTCGTTAGTGGATTTGATTGACCAATAAAAGTTGATTTGAAATATTTAGGTAGGAAAACATAATAAATAATACTCCTCATTTGTAGAAAAATATGAGTTTGTGGTGGAAACTGATTAAGGGATGAAAATATTCATATCATTGAAGTATGTTTCCTTATAATCTTATTCTATGACATTAATGAGTTCTTCAACTATAGGTAAATGTTCAGGAAACAAAAAAGGTCATACCAGTACCTTTTTTTCCGATGAATCAAATCGTCTCTTTAATCATCGCAGATTTACTACTTTGTGATTGATAATGTTCTCACAACCCATATCTCTATCACTATCCACCAGAATATCATGGATATAATTATCGTTCATATCCATTTTTTTCTACATGTAACTATAATACGTGTTATCTATAGTGCCCTTCATACACCCCTTTATTGATTTTAACATGGAGTTTTCATCAATCCTTTTTCCAATTTGAGATTTCAACAAAGCTATTTTGAAAATTCTAACCCCTAGTTTTTTTATCTCAAGTTCAAATAGATATTTTGATGTTTATTATAGAAGGGTATAATTTTACACTCCATGATTTTCTAGAATATATCATCTTAAAAAAATTCAATTTCCTCTATAGATTAAACTTCACACAACACTGATCTTTAATGAAACATGATTAATTATATTATTTGAATTGAATTATCAGCTAATAGTTATATTGGGAGGAAGGAATAGTACAAAAAATATGAAATTTATGTATTATATATTTAATAAAATGATCTTAACTTAATTAAAATTATTTTATACACATTATATTATAATGAATTCAATTTGTTTCATTAATGGACTGTATTTTTCTAAATGCATTTTTACCACCTTTTAATTGCGAATTTATTAAAGATAGTTTTTTGGAAATGATTAAATAATTTATTTGAAAAGATATTATTCAAATTTTAATAAATTTATAAAAATTTACATAGTTTGATTGTTTCTTATTTTCCATCTAAGTTTCATGTTTTGATAAATATTGATAAAATATTGCATTTTAATTGTAAACAACATTTTTCATCAAAATATTTTATAATGATAAATTTTATTTTTTATTATTTTTAATGTATTACTATATTATTTTTAACATTTAATAAAATGGTGGTAATTGGATTCAATTTTATATTTTATTTATAAATTAAAACATTTCAATATCTTGTATGTTTAATCATTAAAGACAAGTCTTATCACACTTCAACAACAATTATTTCAATTTAATTACTGAAACTTATGTGTTTTTTATTTCTAATAAAGGATTAAATATTTGGATTAAATGGATAAAAATAATTTAAATAGTTTTATTTTATTTATTGGTATATTAATAGTTAATTTATTAATATTTTAATTACCATTATTAATGGTAAATTAGGTAATTAAGTGTAAAAAATATTAAAAAATTACACTAACATGTGTCCTACATTAATTAGAATAATGTGTTTCTACAAAAAACATCCTTACACCTATTTATTGGTTCTTGGATACACATGGATGAATTTGTGGCATTTAAAATATTTTCTTCCCTGGGAAGTCCAATATGTCACATTATTTTTTTTATAAAAGTTGAGACGGAGAGGCCCCTTTTATTGAAAGTGAAAGCAAGTACAGAATAGGATGTCTAATAAGAAAAAACTACATTAGAGACAGTGAAAATTCAAGTTTCATGAAACTGGGTTCTCATGCTATGGTGAGGGGATCGACCACCTCTCCCAAGAGGGGTTCTGCCAATTCTCCATGGTTTCCCTTGAATCTATGGTCCACCTCCATCAGCTGGTAGTCCAGCATCATCGATTTCCTTAGTATTTTCTTTTCCATGTGTTTGATCATCTCTTAGTTTGTCTACCTCATAGCTACCAGATGCAAGAAAGTCAAAAGAATTATGCGTGCAAACCTTATAGTGTAATTTACCTTGTTTCTGGAGTGCAACCACATATAGATTTTTACGAGTACCTTTACCATAAGTATATTCTTCTCTGCCTTGAGCTGAACCTATGAAATGTTAATTTTCCTGTTGAGTGATCAATTTTTAAGACTGTGGATGTGAATCAACACATCCCTACTTAGAAACACTCTCCACTGACAAGCATATAATCACCTTTCCCGAGGTATCATGTATCAAAACAAGCTGCTCAACAACATGAGCAGTTGTGCTGCTTTGAGGAGTGCATGAAATACCATTTTCCTGCTAGGAATATTGCTTGGAGGGATGTTGTGGAGAGGCACATCCCCACCCAGCTGCAACCAGGCCATCATTCTTGATTTTAGTGTGTGACAGAATAGTTTTCACCACCTCTGCATCAAAAACAGGTTGTTCCACAGCTTGAGTGCCTACCAATATGTCAAATTATTGTTTCTAACATGTATAATATTTTTTATATATGGTTATTTATAAAAGATATATGACTATAAATATTAAATTTAAAGATAAAATTATTATATTCATAACTATAATTTTAATTTAATTTTTATATAATAAATATTTAAATAAAATTCTTTCACAATGATGATGTATTGATTAATTAATTAAAGAAAAATTGTCATAATTGTCACTACTGATATTTTAATATAGAAAATATGTTAGTAAAGTGTATATAATTTATAAAAATATAATATTCATCCAAATAATTGGGATAAGTCCTAGAATTTCATAAATGACTCATTTATGGGTCTTTTTTCATGTTATAATAATTATATTAACCCTCAAAATGTAAATTACACAATATAATGGTAATAGTTTAAGGAGATTGATAAATTTTAAAACGAAAATAGAAGGATAGGTATATAATAAAAACTTATTAAAAATTAATGGATGAATATAATTCAACCCTTATCACTATTGGATCGAATTGGGATTTTATAATGGGAACTTGTCTAATAAAATAACTTATATATTATTTAAATCAATTATAGTATCAAAATTCCACTCTCTATGTATTTGATATCATTTATGTGTATAGATTGGTGTAAAATAAAAATTTGAATGGAATTAAATACCAATTTTTAATCATAGTAAATTATATTAATTAAATTAATTTATTTTTACATTTTAAGATTTTTATAATTGCCTTTAAATATTTATCACTGTTGAAAAAATTATTTTATTCATAAAAAAATAAAATAATTCATGTTAATAATATTAATATTGATATATTTTGGAAGATTTAAAGTGTCATATGAATTTGATAGGTCTACGAGATATATTTGAGATTTTTTAAAGATTTATATTCTAATTCACAGACTCTATTTATGTATTTATTGTCAAATTAATTGAACAATTTAAAATTTGAAAATAATGATATTAAATATAATTAATATATTCTTAAAGTATGTAAAAATAACGGATATTTAATATAATAAAAAAGGAAATAATATATGGGAAAATATTTATTCCCAAGTTCATTTATATCTCATTTGGAAGCATTTGGATCTAGAGTATTCTTATTGGTGTTTAAAAGTTTGAAAAAATCAAAAAGTACCCATCACCCCAATTATAAAAGGGTGCCACCATCCTCTGATCCTCAGAACAAATTTATCCTTATCGATCAACCAAAACCTATCCAAACAAGCTTCCAACATCCCTCCCATTATCATAGAAGACTCTCTTTTGGGTGTAAATAAATATATGGAAGGATTTTGTATAAACCAAAAATAGTTACCCAAATAAAAAGTATCATTCCTCAATTATCACATTAGTTTTATTTATTTTATCACATGCTCATTTAATATTATTACATTCTTATATAATAACAAGAGTATTATAAATATATTGATATGTGTTTAAATTATGGTTTTGACATAAACTTACACACATTTCTATCTAACGGGTAATGAACATTACCTTCTTGTGTATAGTGAACTATAACCTCACAAAACGAAGTTGTTTTTTTATTTACCACCTCTCATGGTTAATAATTATTATGGAAAAAGTATTCATATATTTTATATATGACATTTAATACGTATTTATTCTTATGTAATTATATTGTAACACATACCTTTAGACTAAATATTTTGTGTAAATATAATAATATCGTTTGTGGACATGTAGACTACAGCCTCTCCAAACAAAGAGATTCAATCGCGTTATACATGGAATTTATAAAGAAAGGATTTAATAATAATATGTGAAATATATGACATAATTATGATATTTTAATGATAATATATATATCATTTACTTTTTATCATTTATATATGAATATAAAATTAATGAATCATTTGTGCATATGTACGACCTACCATCTCCATTAATGGTGCATTTCATATATTATATCAAAATCTTATGAATTATTATAAATACATATATAATCATTATATATGAAAATTAAATCATTTTTTACATTATATAGATGATTCAATGATTATGTATGTAATATGGATGATAAATAACATGTCAAACCTTACTCGAGAAACTAGGAAATTAACCCATGAAATATTAAAGATAGGTAATGATTACTAACAGCCAGGTTGTATGATATTATAAAAAGATCATATTTGATATCATAAATATTAATACTATTATGAAATAATGTATTAACATACTTAAAACCATTATAATGCTTCATAAATGATGTTCCCCCAAAAAGAAACACATGGTAAGGGATCATTATCATAGTGTTATTTCTGTAGTACAGATGCCTTATACACTAATTATTTCCTTTATGTTGTGTATATATCAATCATGAAATTATTTTATGAGTATTATTATTAATATTATTGTATTTATAGATCAATATTGTTTTCTTTATTTTATTTACATTTGATTCTACTGATTTTTGTGTAATATGTATTTATTTCAAAGTCTCATCGTTCTTCTGGTTTGGTTTTTAATGTGTTATGTGGAAAATACATCTCTTTAATGTTAGTTTTTTATAAAAATTATTTTAAAAAATAAATATATTATTATCCAATGGTTTGTTAATTTCATTTTTACCCATTTTTTATTATTTAAAAATGCATTAATAGGAATCTTCTAGTTTTTTTTCAAAAAAAGTGTCTTTTTCATACAAAAGATAGAAGAATGATTTTAACCTACAGAGAATGAAAATATTTTTCCACTATC
Source organism: Viscum album (assembly GCA_963277665.1). Lineage (NCBI taxonomy): Eukaryota > Viridiplantae > Streptophyta > Magnoliopsida > Santalales > Viscaceae > Viscum > Viscum album. The sequence goes on along the minus strand of OY728165.1, from coordinate 1,704,313,409 downwards.
ATGACGTCCAATGTTTCAGTAACATACATGAAATATTTACAAGGGTTTTCTAATTAAAATATATTATTTTAAAAATTCCTATACTTTTAAATAAATTATTACAATATGGTAATGGATTTTTATATCACTTTTTATATCTGGGATAAAAATTACATATTTACCACTTAAATCATATGCGCTATGTATGTACTACACCATTTGATATATCATATCATTAATATATTTATCTTCAAGTTATTAAAAGTTTCAATTGATAATTACTTACTCTAATTGGGATTATGGTAAAAATATTTCAATGTGGTATGCGGCACTCTGATTTAAAGATATATTTTTTAATCAATTTTTTGATATATAAAGAATTATTTGGACTAGTTTGAAAAAGGTTTTATAACATTTATGTATAGCCCTATATGTTGGGGACTGGTTAATAAATTCACTTAGATGCATCGTTAGTCTCAAGAGATGAATTTAGTTGGTGAAAAACCCACATATTTTATTTCCAAGAAAAATAGATTGGTTTCAACCAATAGAAATAAAGGATATTGTGAATGGTATTAATGGTATTGGTTCATGTTACAGATACATGATGTATAATAACATAGAATTTTCATTATTTATAATTCAATTATTATTATTATCCATGATATTATTTCATTGAAAATATATGGATCAATTTAATTGTCAGTTTATTAATAAAATGGCATGCGTTTCAGTTTCAAAACATGCCATTATGAGTTTTACATATCTAGATTTTTTTAATGGAATGTGTCTTTAGTTATTAAAATTTTTATACAAATTTATTCTCATTGATTAATTATTTCTTTAATTCTACATACCCTTAATGTTTATTTGAGCTCACCCTTTTATTTTCCCTATTTTTCCCTTATTATGAGGATGAATATATTTTTTATTTGTTCAAGGATGAAAAATATTTTTATTTGTATTTTTTTTACTAGTATAATAATTAAACCATTTATTTATCAAGTTATTAAAGACCACTAAATGGGTCTGTCCATTGGAATTTGATTCTTTGTAATCATGTTGATGTAATAAAATATTGCACCAGTTATATGCTACTAGTATTAGAGCATTACAATTCCTCTCATATTTGAATATATAATGATACCTATAGTCCACCACTTGATTATCATGTATTGTTACAATTAAATAACCATACACCCACTATATCAAAAAAATCATAACCATACACATGAGTTAAAAAAATAAAATTTGGATCTAATGCCAAAATTACCTATAACTCTTCTAAAGAAAAATTGAAATTAAACCTCCAGTCTTGATAAACCCCTTGCTGAGTAAATGTAGTTAAATGTGATGAAATCCAAGATAATTCCCTACCATAATTCCCATAATAACTAGTAAAGCATAAGAAATCATATTATTGAACATATTCATGGGCCACTCCAACAAAAACGATTTTTTGGATCTTCTATGGGTCAACTAAAATCCATTTCTTAGAAATAAAATTCTTTTAAAACATAACCTATTTTTCCAAAAACATTAAACTAGAATTATTAGAAGACAAGAGGTTCTTAATCAAGGTTACCAAAAAAACTATATAACTTTAATGTCACTCTATCATATTGGTGAACCAAGATATAGTCAATGAAATCAACCAAAACAGAGTAAAAAATGATATTACTGATTTGGTCCATCCATTTTAAAAATACTGAAAGATAATTGGTAGGGTCTGATGGCATAAAAATACCTAAGATTCTCATACATGCTCATAATAGCTATCTAAATTTGTTCTCTTCATAAAATAGAAAATTTTCATACATTGACAATAGGTAGATTTACCAAAACTGTAAAACTCACATTAGTTTATAAACAATATTATCTTTATGAGGTATGGATTATTTATTTTTCATGGTTAACTAGTTATTCTTGCGATAGTTTATAACATGATAGAGATTCCAATACACCTTCTTCAAAAATGTACCGGTGACATCCATGGTTACATGATCAAATGAATATATGACATACTCTAAAATTTCACCATCTCCAACTAATCTTTTAACTCATCCAACTATACAATATCCATCAAGTGTGATGGTATGTAAATTGGGCTCAATGTGGGGACTAATTCAACAGTGAAATGAACCTCTTATTGGTGAGGAAACCTAGGAAAATAATTAATAAATTAGTTTATGTATCGGTCATCTACCATTAAAATGAAACAACCTATAATCTTCTCTACAAAATAGAAGAAACACTTGGATAACTATTATAAAATCAGTGTCTTATATAGAAAAAATATGTTTATCACTCCCTAACATGCATCCCAGTATCCCTTGGATATTTTAATATTCCAATAAAGAGTTACAATCTTTTTCATGTGTTGATATTAATATATTTTATATTTGAAACAAATTATATAATATATAATGGTGAAGAAAAAAATCATTGTCCAATATAAGGAATTCCATAATAAATTTATTGTCAAGAAAATAATAAGGATAATATGGGATCATATAATTATTATCCTTGTTCAATATCTATGGGGTATGCAGATCCATCATTAACTGAATAAAAAATATTTCATATACCAACTATCAAAAAAATTAACTGGATAATGAAATGATAATTTCATCAATCAAATAAATAAAAATAACTAGAAGAGTAAATAAAAACCATAACTCTCTTATTGGTCATCCCAAATTATTAAAATGGATGTTCAACCTTCATTATATACTGAAGCCCTAACTTTGGACAATAACAATCTTTCTCAAATGAATGATATTAACATTATGGATGGTGGAATGATCCAACATCCTTGGAAGTATCATATCAAACCAGTAAACCCATAGAAAATTAGAAAATAATTGAAATCCCTATTAGATATGTCTTATAAATGATAATGATATGATCAAGATTCCCACACTGGATGAATGTCCTCATAACATCTGGGATGTTTGGTTTGGTGGTGTTAAACCTCAAATATGGATAATAATTTACGTGCTTACATCATGATTAAATGAGTAAAACATACCATATGAAAATTAAGAACATCTTACACCTCCATGGTGTGGTTTATACCTCTTCGTATTCTAGGCATATAAATATCTATATATACACCATACTAGATGGGGAATCCATGTATGTCCCATTTTCGGAGCTTATAATTCCTCATACCTAACCACATTATGCACAAACTCAACATAATTTAGTTGGATATCCAGAATTATCTTCGACACAAGCTCGACATTGAGACAAATATAAAGACATTGATTTATAAAGAAAATCATTCATAATAATAATTTAAAAAAAATCCATTTAGAAAAATAATTACCATACAGAATTTCTGAATAGTATCCAAACAACATCATCAGGACATTATGGGCCTTCACCACCGTTACTCTATTAGGAAAAAAATATCCAATAAACTCATTTATAAAAGTATTCCATCTGATATCTTCACTAAAAATTTCATTCCCTATGCACTCATATGTCCTTTTATATGATCCTCCAAATTTTTAATTTTGTATGCCATCATTAGAGGTCCTATAGGTCATTATAAAGATAGAGATATCTATGATCATTTTAAACTATTTCCTATGTGATTTGTTAACTTTGACACTATATAAAACATGTGGTTTCTTCTATCTAAACTTATGTGAATGTTACTCTATACACATCAAACAACATTCACCCATTAGTCTTAATGATTGAATGATCCAAATAAAAAAATCCGATAGATTTGGATCAACAATAAAGTTATATTATGAAACATGCTATGTTGTTCCACCCCTTCAATTAGCATGGGCCCCTACATGTGTCATTATCTACAATACACAAGGAATCAACTCATATAATACCCTATATAATCCCATAAAAATAAATTAATCCACCAAAAAATTCAAAATAAGCCTAAATACCTTTCATATTAGTAACAACTATTAAAAATGAATATGTGGCAAAACAATCCAAATTTTAAACATCTTTACATTCTTCATGGATTGGTGGAGTGGTTTGAAAAAAATGTTCCAAAAATGTGAAACATTACTAGATGAATTTAAAACTCAGTCATGTGGCCTCTACATAGTCTCTAAAAACCATTTTCCTAAATTATATACCTTATAATTTTTCTCTCATTTCACTTCACGGCTCTAAATTTCTCAAATACCCTCATATATACTTCCTATAACAAATAATATATGATAGAATACATAAAATGTTGTCAAATTAAGGAAAACTTTCATTGAAAATTAAAATATAATACTCCACAACCCATGGAATGTCATGTTTTTTAACAATAGACATATAGTCAAGAACTCATCTACAGCTACATATCATCCTCTAATTATCCTACATCCTATCTACCACTGACCCAAAAATAATAATAAATGTCTAATACCTTCATAAATAACTAACCTAGGTAGACTAAACCCATCTCACCATAATGGTCAATTGGAATTGTGTATTACGACATAATTGAAACAAGAACCAAATACAACCTTCAAATATTTTTTTAATGGCTTTTACTATGAAAATACATTATGACCCACCACAGTATTCTAAGTATGTGCTATAAAAAAAGAGGTAGTAATATATTTATTAACTTAGTATATGAATACATAGAAAGAAACATATATCATAACCATCATCAGAATAAAATTTATAAACAATATTGATACATTATATCTATCTCTCAATATAAACTAATGATCTAAATAGATACCATGAAGATGATAATAATACATAAAATTCTTAATAAAAAATATTAAAAAAGTATTTAAACATTATATCTCTCCATGTCTACCACCTCCTCTATCCCAAACTATACATGGATGATACATATTAAGGAGATCCACTAAATGACATTCTTCTCATACCATTACTTATTCTATTTTGAAACATTTTTCATATTACACAAGGATGATTAATGGATTGTTGAAATATCACAGTAGGATATCACCATTGTTCAAAAAAAATAATTTTCCTCATGAAAAACAAAAACTATAGATTGAGAACCATATTTTTAAAAATATTACATGAAATCATTTCTCTATAAAATCCAATGGTTTTAAAAAAACAAATAATTCTTTATATAATTAATTAGAATGTATCAATTAATATGTAGTGAATTCATATGAAATAGACATATTCATCTCAGCAAATAATGGAATAAAAATAAATATAAATAAAGGAATAATAATAAATAAAATTATATACCATAATTTTTGAAATGGAGATAATCATAATATGTCTCAATGAATAATGTAATAAGCAATACTAAAATATGGGATCAAACAAATGTGGTTTAGTTTTACATTTTCTGACATATTTTTTACTAGATAACTATGTTACCTAAATAAGAACTCATGTCGTCTCATTCTTCCAAAACTCTACATTCCATCAACAGTTGTGGTCAATTCACATGGGCATCAATAATTTATTGGGATCCCTCTCTCTTTATGGTGAAACTCTATATATTTTTTATAAAATCATCTATGTGTTAAATTTTATAATTCATTCACAAACCCAAGGTCTCCAAGAGGACATATATTAATAGTCATACCAAACATTTGAAAATCCAATTTCTGAAACCACATATTCCAATGATAATTAGGCACCAGTACCATAGTGAATACATTTTCAAAATACATTTAAAAATCCATTCAAATATGAAAATTTCAATTGGGTCATTTAGAAAAATCGTCATATGAATTTAAACCTCATCCTAGGGAAATTCATTTTAAACCCATCAAATTTCCAATAAATTTCATAGATCATATCAATAATGGATAAATCCGTATTATAATCACTATCCAAATAAAATTTATTTAAATAAAAGAGATATAAATGACAAATCAATGATACATCATGGAAAAACACCACAAGATTTAGAAACATACGTTGGTACTAAATCAAAATTCAACGCCTTTGATGAAACCCCCAATAATAATGAGATATGAGTTCTGAGAAAACTAAATCATGAAGAATAAATATAAATTTACTATCAACGGCCCTAAATGAATCAACATGGTTTTCTATGTTTAGTGATCTATGAATTTCATAAATTTATATTACATGTTTTTAGATGATAATTCAATAAATTACAACAACACATGTTTGAGGGCTGTAATTGTTTAGTGCCTTTTGGAAACATAGAACATAATCTTATAAACTCATGAATGATCTATAACATGTCCCTTATAGATCATTATCACAGTAAAAACATTTTATGGTGTGGTTCTACTATATAATTTCAAATTATAGCCTATATTTCATGAATCACTAATTCTATGTTAAACAAAAAATGATTTTTTATTTCATATAGTCATAACCTAGCCATTGAAAAAAAATTTCCACTTGTGTGTTTTGAATTTGAAAAAAATGCATACACTGTTGCGATAAGACTGATATATACAGTCTGTTAGAATTAACATAATTTTCGTTTAACAGTATCCAACCCTTATTAAAACTAACTAACCCTTATGAATAGTAATACCACTCTTATTAATAGTATACATACACATGAATGTATGAATAAAATTAGGCACCTTAAAAATGAAGATGAATATTTTAAGTGTTTGTATTCCTCAATTAAATAATGATATTAATTAGAAATTAAATTTATAGTATTTAAACAATTATTTTGGAGAAATTGGGATCATTTTTGGATACTACATGTCAAAAAATATTTAGGGTTAATTTTTGAGGTTTAACTGAAATACATGAATTTTTGGTGAATAGTAAAATAAATTAATTTACATTATAAATACTTTATAATTTAAATTTAATATTCTTAGCATCATTAGTGATTTATTCCCCCATATACTGAACAAATATGCATATATTACTATTCTAGGTCATGGAATACTCATTATTTATAGTCTTGTGAAGAAATAATAAATTAATTATTACAATAGTAAGAATACCCTCCTCCCCACCACCTTATAAACTACCCTTCAGCCCCTCTTCCTCCTACACCACTCATGCTTGATTACTTGCATAAACTTTGCTAAAATATTTTCCTAAGCTTCTCCACCACTTCAAATACCTTCATGTATCACCAAAATTCCAAAAACAAAGTCCTTAAAGAGATTCTCAATAAAGAGTTCTCAAGTGGTGAACCTCTCTTCTCTTTCCATTCAAATTGTTTTTCATGTTTCATTCTTTTTTTCTTCTCTCCTAAACAATCCACATCCAAATTCTATGATAATTCTAGTACCACACATTTGATGGAATATTATTGTACTAATGTAATATTTCTTCATCATCTCTCTTTCCCCCCACTTCTTACACTAAAAATGAAAATACCATTTAAGATGTGTTAATTTATCACATTCATGGATGACGAATTCTTAATTATTATTTATATCTTCAATACTCATCATAAAACCATTTTAACAGTTTAAAAAGTTAACCATATATGTATTTTATCTTATTCATTGTTCATTAATCCTTACACACCCATGATATTAGATAATAATACAAATCAAGTTCATTGTGCACAAAACTGCCAAGATAATCCAAGCATTTAACATTAACTTTTAACTAACGGGTCATCATCTTGGTATATAAACAAAATAATTATAAGATAATTTATATATAAATTATTTCACTAATGATATATATTATATGTTTTGGATTTTTGACCATATTTCAGTTGAGTATCAATTCATGAATATAAGGAAACCGACCATGAAAAACAAGGAAGAAAATGCTTCCAAAACAATAAAATTCTACCCCCTAAACCCATCAACATGGGATTTAATAAACCTAATAAGGTTATTATAAATCAATTAAATGTTTTATAGGTTCTGAAATTCTTTATTAATGAATCTAAATTCAATTATTCAGGTCATTAAGATCGATCGAGAACACCTTCGGGAATATGGTAAGGGATCCTCACTCTCACGTTTATTCAAGAATTCACCCTATGTTGTATCATTTTATTTTCAATTAATAATTGTGTGTAATTCATTATCACCTCTCCCATACTATCCTTATGATATATAAGTGACTAGATACCCCTTTACCAGTCATTAATCCCTCACAAGAACACTGGTTACCATGCCGAAATGTTTGTAAGGGGTTTCTCATCTCACATTTATTTCAATGAGATTTCCATTGTTTTCCACTTATTTCTTATATGTGGTGTATTTTTTCTTACATATGATATATAATATCATGATTTCATTTATATTCATTCTATTTAATTATTAATTATAGGAATATTAATTTTCTGTCACATGATAAGATGGATTACAATGTGGTAACAAGATTTGTCTGAATTCCAATTTTGTTGAGAATTACTTTGTATTATGTAGCTAATAATTCTTATGTGGTGTACCCACTGCCCGTTTGAGAACACATTAAATTTGAAATTATATTATATATCCATATTCTAGTTTCATGGATATGATTATTGTATTAAGTCGAATACCCTTTTACATACAATGATTATTTGGAAAGTTGTTTTAACTATGGAAATATTGATGAATAAATATTCTATAATCTATAAGGATATTGAGGAGACATATTATACTTATGTTAAATCTATGTATAAATAATTATTTGGACTTTTAGTGATGTGTGTGGCCCATAATGTCCTCTCAATTCATCTACAGCTCTCATGAGACAATCAGTTGGCGACAAACCCTTTGAGTTTGTTTCCAAAAATTCAATAGGGTTTTAACCAGAGACGTAAGCTGTTTTGAAGGTATAGTGGTATCATGTTCCAGATACATGACACCCAATTAATAATCATTCTCTTTATTCAATATCATTTTTAGTGTCCATGAGTTTTTCACTTTGAAAAAATCTATTGATGCAGTTTCATTCGTTGTTTATTGATGGAATGGGTTTTTCTTTTATTCAAAATTCCATATTGACTATGCCAAGTTGATTATTATTCAGTTATTATTGATTCGTGCATCCACTATTTGTAACCCTTACTAAGAATTTTATCTCAACACATGAATTTGATTACCTTCAATAGCTTATAATGAGGAGATAGTTTATTTAGTTTTTGTGGATGTTTTTTTTTAGTTTCTCTTATGTATTATATTTTGTTACATTTCCCATTGTAATTTGAGTTACGTATATGTATATAGTATATTTAAGACTACTAAACTGATATTTAATTTGCTATTTATTTCTATTGAACCATGACAAAGTAATTAGTAACACACCAACTCTAGGTTTTTGGGGTATGGGTGTTACAGATGGTATAAGTGGAATATTAGTAACAAACATGGAAAATAGATTATAAAATTGAGATTACGAAACAAAACCCTCAGATAGTCTTTGAGGATTAACATACAAGAGCATCCTTGTATTTTGGAATGGAATATATTATATGGATCATTCTAAAAAATACATCCATGTCTAGATACAAACAAGTATATGTGGCTCTGGTACAGATGTACTGAGTAGCGAAAGCTCAGACAATAAGTTTCAGGCTTGACCCAGGGTATCCCAGTATACGACAATAGGCCTTGTTGCACTATTGTTTGGAAACTCATTGGGGATATTCATAAGATTATACACATTTTCATTACAAGCAATTATGATGGATTTGAATATAAATTTTTTCTAAGATAAATCATGTTTATGATATTACTTGTTCGTAGAATTTAAATTTATTCTAAGTACTTTTCTCGTTGGGATTATAAATTATGATTCACAACATTATCTAGTGTATTCCTTTGTTTATAACTAGAATTTAATGGAAGAATATTAATCAATACTCATGGTCAATGTAGGTATTTACCCACTTAGAAAGTCAACACAGTTAATGTTGGAATGAATTAGATCATAACCATATTGGGACAACTTACTTAGGTTGTGATGAATAACCATGCTACACCTGTATTGGATCGTTTCATACGGCAGAATCCCCTATCTTTTATTTGGACTAATAATCTAGTGGTAGAAGAGTAATGGATCAAGTCACTTGAAAATATATCGATGGATTTAACATGTGATGAAAATGAAAAGGTAGTACTGGTAGTATATTGTCTCAAGGGTGATGCTGAACAATGGTGGTCCTTGATAGAAAATACCACAGAGGAAGAAGAAATAGAAGATATGAAATGGAATACTTTAAAGGAAATAGTCTTCAAAAAATATTTCCCTCATGAGATACAAACAGAAATGAAGAGGAAATTTTTTGGATTAAAGCAAAGGGAAAATGATATTGTCGAAGAGTATGAGGATAACTTTATAAGAATATTCAGTCATGCCATGGATTACAAACATGACTCAAAAGACATGATTTAATATTTCTTTGAATGTCTTAATCCATGTTTTTAAAGGGAACTAGATTCTCAAACATTTTAATCATATGATGAGATCGTATCATGTTCTATATAAATAGAGAATGAATTTTCTAGATAAAATTTTTTCTAGGGAAACCTATATAAGATTCGGTACTCTGAAGTAAAAGGTGAAACACCAATTAAAATCAAGGGAATGAAGAAATTCCTATTAAGCAAGAACTGTGGAAAGAATCATCATGGGAAATAATTGAAAGGGGTGGGAGACTACTATAGGAGTGGATAAAATGGTTATAAATCTAATTAATGAAAGGGAAAGAATCAAGTCGACGGTGTTAACTAATATAATTGTAGTGATATATGACACTATAAAAATGAGCTTCCTAAGAGCCAAGAATCTTTCCTCCAAAAAGGCCACAAGGGAATGGGAAAGCTTATTTGATAACAACCACAAAGGTTGAAGTTACTAATGATGTATTGGATGGTACATTAATTTTTTCCTCAATCATCACCCAAAATTTATTTGATTATTGATCATCACATTAATCTATATCATATTAGCTTACCAAAAAAATTTGACATGTCCAATTTTATTTAATAAAAGAGTAGTTAGTCAAAACTCCTAGTCATTGTATCATTTTAAAAAAGACGTATCAATCAATCCCCATCATGACATATAAATTTACATTAGATGTTAACCTTATCATCATACGAACGGTTGAATTTGATATAATTCTAGGTATGAATTAGTTGAAAAATTATGATGTGAAGATATATTTCAAGAAGAAGGATGTTACAAGTTTTGAAAATGGTTTATAAATACTTATCATTATATTAGAAAACATTCCATCAGATTCTTATCTAGATCCACCCCTAGTAGCTCCACTGAATGCAATTTTTGGAGTGGAAGAGTACCCATGATATATGGGTGAGGAAAGAAATATTGAAATTTAATATTTACATATAGTGAAAGGATACATTCATGTACTTACAAATTATTTACCTAGACATCCTCCAGAGTGAGAATTTGAGTTCTCTATTGATTTAATTCCTAGTGCATGGCCTATATAAAAGACGCCCTTTAGAATGTCCACTCTGGAATTAGTGGAGAAAACAAAATAACTAGAGGAATTTAGTGACAAAGGCTTTATTTTCCCTAATGTTTCTCCATGGGGAGACCATATCCTCTTTGTCTAGATGAAAGATAGATGCATGAGGTTATCCACTGATTATAGGGAAATCAATTTTATTACAATAAAAATAAGTTTCCCCTGCCACGAATTGAAGATTAATTAGATCAACTTCATGGAGCCCAACATTTCTCAAAGATTGAACTTCAATATAGATATCATCAGTTGTGTGTATGGAAGGATGATATTTCAACGCCAACATTTCGAACTAGGTAAGGGAATTACAAGTTTATAGTGATTGATTTTGGACTAAATAATGAACCCTCTGTTTTCATGGGTCTAATTAATAGTGTTTTAAAGGAAAATATTAATGAAATTGTTGTGCTATTTATCAATGATATCCTGGTATAGTCCAAATGATAATAAGACCATATGAATCTCTTGAATATTATTCTGAAAACTCATAGAAGGAATGAATTATTTGGGAATTTTAGAAAGTGTGAATTCTATCATCAATATGTTTATTTTCTTTTTTGTATTTTCTATAATGATGGAATCATATTTTATCTTGTGATGAAAAGGAAATACAAGAATGACCAACACCAACGATGAGAAAGAAGAAAATTTCACATTAACTTTCTCATGTAACTACCCATTGATGAGAAGAATTTTTACTAAAAATGTTTTCATGATAAACAACTCAATGAAGGAATAATAATTGTATCCTTCTTTAATATATCTATGAAATAATACGTTACATCAATGAATATCTTTGTAGATGGGAAAGAATTGAATGATCTTTTAAGGAATTTATTGAATAAAATATCGTTTCCTTGTTAAAAAACAATTTTTAAATATTATAAATTTTTTAAAATAATTACTTTTTAAAATAACCTTGAAAAATTTTAATGGAATCTTAAAATAAAATGATTTTTGGAAAAAAAAAAATTCATGTTATACATGTTATAATTATGATTCCGTTCACATTTTTGGTAAAAGAATCATTGGAAATGTTTGGATATTGGCATGATTATTCCTTTTGAAACAATTTTTAAAAATTAAGAAATGTGTAAATATTTCTTATTAGAATAAAAAACATATTTTCAAAACATATTTATAAAAAATTGGATTTGAATGAAAATGGATTTATAATTATGTGAGAAAATAAGATAGATTTTCATAAAAGTATTTTCTCAATTAATTTAAAAACCATAGAGTAAAAATAATATATTTCATGAAGATATAATGAAAAAATATATAATAATGGTCATGAGTTTCTTGAGAGATGGATGAAACGATTTTATCATCAGCAACGTAATGGAAAATAATCCATATAAATGATGAGATTATAATGTAAAATTATTACCATTTTGGTAACTTTGATTTATTATCCCCCTAAAAGAAAAAAATTAATTGATAGAGTAAATATCATGATTATAAATAAATTAAATATATTACATTTAAAATTAATATTAAATATACCTTATAAAATAATATAGGATTATAATAAAATATACATCTCAAAGATAGAAATTTGAGAAATAAATTTCATATCACAATAAGTAGTGTTTTAACCGTAAACCATGTGAATGATGGATGATAAACATTATATTTATGCACTAATAATTATTAGAATAAAAAAATTAAGATATATTCATGGTAATTATAACCATGACATAAAATAAATAGTTGGTGAATATGGAATTTGTCTCATGGATATAAAATGTGAGATATAATTCCCTTACCGAATACTAATCTTTCAAATAATAATCCACAAAAATTAATAACAACAAAGAAAAAATTGACAAAAATAAATTTAATGAGTTTAATTATATAACATGTAAATGTGGAATAATATACACCACACAAAAAAGATATTTGAATTTTCATATGTCTTCTATAAATAAAAGAGATCCTCTAAATCCATTACCTTAAGTCTTGACTTATTTTATACATGTTTGAACATGAAATTTAATAAATATAAGTTCATTACACATGTATTATATAAAAATTATTAAATATACATATCATTCCACATATGATCTAATTATTAAATTTTATTACCTGTTTATTTAGAATTACATGTTAACATAAAATTTCAGTTAATAAACGCATTGTTTTTCTTATATGTTTTGATTTTTAATTTTTAGTCCTCATGATCATGTTTCCATTATCTATAAAATAATTATCATAAAATAATTATCATATTTTAAATCAACTATAATCATAATACCAATCAAGAATGATGTTTTTGAGAATTTAATTACATTATGATAATAGAGATGGAAAGTAGTATGTATGCAAGAGTAACATTTCCATTTCCCAACAATAGTTATATATATAATGTAGGTAAATTATTATAATTATAGAATGATTATAATATCAAAAATAAAATATTATTTATTAAAATATAATAATATGTGTCATCGATTTTTTTTTTGTGATGAAAATTGAGTTGCATTGCTTCATGGACGTAGTAGTCCCCACATACATAAATGATGTTATCATATTTCAGTGACTGAATGGTAAAACATAATTTGATATATTATACATTCATATAGATAATTATTTCATGAATATTATAGTTTTTCATGCATATCACATATATTAATATTTATTATTTTCCATTTAAATAATTAATTAATATGAATTACATCTTTTCGAGAGGCTATAGTCCTTAATACACACTGGTAACATTATCAAACCCCTTATATAGTGGAAGGTAATAATGATATACGTGATATAATAACTAAAATGGTTATGAATTTTATATATATCATATATATTCTTTATATCCATAATAATAAACAATATTGAATGTTTGTAACATAAAAATGAATGATATCAACATTAGAGGTTGTAGTTTGTTGTATTAAAGAATAATGATTTCATAACCCTTTTCTTTGAAATGGATATAGCAGTAGTTCATGACCTTAAAATAAAAAATATATATATGTAAGATATATAGGTTATTAAATCATCAAAGTATAATATTTATTTATTTATTTATTTATTTTAAACAATAAATAAAACAATGGTCGTGGATTAACATAACCTCTTTTTCAGGTATTATCCTTAGGATTGCACCAGAAGCCTTCCACGAATGGATTTACATCCAAAATAAGATTTATATGATTTGGGGAGGGATGTTTGAATGTTATTTTTGATGGTATTTTCTGAACCAAAATAATTTTAAGGTGTAATGATAATAGTAGAGGTGGAGGCCTTTTATAAGTGAGGTATGTGGTAAAGTTATTTTTTTTTTGAAAATACTCAATAATACCAATATTTTTATCCTGAAAAAGCCTTCAAAATGGCCCATTATATAACCCATATAATTTTTTGTCAAAATAGTTTCAAAACAAGTGTGTTTTAAAAGTTATTATGTAATATTAAGACCATATATTCTTAGTTTAACCCCTTGGTAATTTAGTTTCATCATTAACCATGTTAATTAATTTTAATTATTTTCACTATTAATTTTGGTAAAAAACAATTTGACCTTGTTAGAAATTTAAAAAAATTCTGACTCAAAATATTCAATACATTTTAAAAATTCAATTCACTTAATTTGAACAATATAATTAAAAATTAATCTTTCATGTCTGATGAGAAAGTAGAATTTTAAAGTGAATATTTTCAATAGTTTAAAATGTTTTTAAATAAAAATTTGATATGAAAATTATTCCAATGATATCAAGTAGATTATTGATATATAACTGAATTAATTATACTTTCAAAAAATTTAAATCTAATTTAAAAATATATTATATTTAAATGAAACAATAGTTTTCAATTAAAACTCATTATTTTTCACTATTCATAAAAAATGAAACGTTTCATAAAAATATCAACAATTATACCTAGGAAAATTTTGACATGATTATTTCAAAAATTAGGTATATATTGTTAAATTATTTTTCAAAAATCCAAATAAATTATTTTTAAAATAATTTTGCAAAATGTGACAAAACAGTTTTTTAAAAAATTATAGTTTTTATTGGTGAAATTGGATTTATTCTGATCTTTATTGTTGAAAATAAATTAGTTGAATGATAAATTTTTATTGAATATATTTTATAAAATCGTCATTAAAATCATTTAATAAAAAAGAATAATGAAATTTATCAATGAAAGAAGATTTTTTTGGAACATAATTAGTTTTTTATAATAATATTTTCTTTCATTTTTAAATGGTAGTTATTTTCATTTAAGATTAATTGGTCATTGAAGAATTAATTATATATAAATTTTTAACCATATAATTTCATATATTATTTATTATTATTCATCACTACTATTCCAATGGAAAGGTGATAAATATATTATTAAATAATAAGTTTTTAATAGTATTCCATGCATTGCTTACACTTCGAGTGGCATGTAACACAAGATAAACATAGTGTTGCATGTAATGAAAAATATAGTAATGATATAATTAATTAGATAATATATTTCAAAAAATCTCCATGTGTTACATTCCACACAACTTAAAATGAGTATCTCCGACAAAATTCATCTTCATCATAAGAATATTTACATTTTAAAAAAGAAATACAAATCATATAAAGGGATAATAAAACATCCTATTATCGAAGAGAAATAGATGAGTGATACTCATCTAGAGTAACATACACTAGGATTATAAAATATGATAACTTAGGTGGGAATTGAACACAAGGTCATCAAATAGAAAAATAACATACAAATACTAATAGAGAGGAATATAGAACATTAATCAATAGGAAGTTGGTGATACAAGGAAGGTTAACAACCAAAAAACCAAGTACTATATAGGTATAAAAAATATTATTTAAAAAATTTAAATTGGTGATAAGATTAAAACATTTCATATAAATATCCTGTTATAAATCATAATGAAATTTTTTAAGAATATGTACTTGCTTGTTTACATTCGGTTTAATTATCACAATATCACAGTGTGGTTGGGACATCATTCATATCAACTTTATCACTTTATTCAAGAAATTATAGTGATTTTTTTATGATTAAAACACTAAGATATCATAAGATCGATATATAGAATGATAATTCATTCCACTAATATGTAGTTATCATCACAATAAAATAGCTAACAAAGTATATCAAATAATATAAAATATTAATATGATGAATTAATACAATATTCTCTAAAAGGATATCCAAAATTAAACCTAAACAATTTTATAAATGGATATCCTAATAAACCTTCAAAAATATTTTAATTGAAAAAACTATAAATAAGTTCACTAAGAAATTTAACAATAATCGGCCATATATCATAAAGTGAAACATTGTTTTAACATAAAAACATATGAATAACTTAATCATTTATTCTCTTGAAACATAGTGATAACCTGAATTACCATAAATCCATATTGAAAATAGGATTACTCGTTCCTTAGATAAGAAAGACTATATTAGATGTACTCATTTAAAAATAAATTTTTTTAGACACCATTGATAATAGTACAATCCACTTTTTCATATTCTTTAATAAGATCCATGTTAATTAGTATGATAAATATTTAATTATTCATGATTAAGATATAATTATCCCAATTTCATTATCTCAACAGCTAAAACATATCAAGGGTTATATTAACCTTAATCATGTTTTTCTATGAATATAATACTTCCATTAATTAACTTTTCCATTCCATTAGCATCATTTATCATATGAATTGAATTTATTAATGAAATAATTACACTAGGGAAGACTTATATATTTTAAGATTCATATAGAATAAACATTGAATTCCAAAACAATAATAATTCATTCATCCAATATCATTCTCTAACGATAATTTATATTACATCATCTTACTCATTAATACATACTTCCATTAATATACCATATGTTGTCTCTTCATTATAAATTATATAATCATTATTCAAAAAAATTTGGTGATTTTTATCATTAGATATACCCTTAAGACATAAATTTTTATAATTCCCATTCATTATACATTTAAATCATTTAACATTCAATGATCTCATAAGGATGCCATTATTATCATCCATTGTGTTTTCCGTAATTTTCATATTCCCTTTATAGTTACATTTATTGTTTCGTTATTTTACTTAGTCAAAACATATTCAAGTTATTATAAGGCATCTACTTGTATGTTTCTTCCCCCATTATTTGACATAATAAAACTGAATATTCCATCCTCAATGGCCACAACTACTCAAACACTTAGTGTCCCATTTCGTCTCTTTATTAGTGAGACTAATATACTGTTTATAAAAATGTTGATAATATTTTTCCATAAAAAGAGATTACATATAATCACAAAATCATGCAATCTATTCATCATCACATTTCATTTCTCATAAAAATCATCTATCACATTCAATGTTAACCTAGTTCATTCTGGTTCCTTCAATTTACTAAAACCAGAAAACATAGTCTGAGAAACACTAATCCAAATGGAAAATCACATAGTATAAAATATAATTTAGGCATACTATATCAAAACGCATTCATTTTAATATATAATACCTTATGTTTATCCTACATTAATCAAAGTTATGATATATTTAAATACATAATGATGGTTTTTGATGAGAATTTGAACTTCGATATCCTATCTCCCAAGACTGTAAAAGTATTTTTGTAGCAAGGACTATGGTTTGGAACCTTGTGATGGTCGAGACAATGATTTAATTTATTATAAACAACATTATCTATCCATTACCAAAATTCCAAGACATTTTCCTAATCTATTACTCACACTTATAATTATCCTTAGAAACATTCCTAGACATATCTTTAAAAGTATCCATAGGAATCTCATGAAATTTTCTCATCCTAGTTTTTTGTTGGATTATTAAACCTATCATATGATACCAACTATAATGAATCATTATTTCTATAAATGGATATTGCATATTTTTATATTAGTAATCAATAAATTACATACAAAACTTCCATACGAACGTTAGTTTTTTATTGAAATTAGAAACACGAAACAAAATCTTACACACTCGTCGATAATACTAAATGTCTCCTATAATTATCATCATCATTAGTATTCTTTGTAATCATAAACAGCATAAAACATATTTTAGAACCTAGGTAAAGGAAAAAAATAGTCACTATAGAAGGTCAGTAAGGGAAAACAAGTCAGATAGATAAGAATAACATGATATTATTGGAATAAAACATGATAAAATAATTTAAAAACCACACATTTCATACCATGTATAATAATTATTAAGCATGGAAATAATTATTGGTTGTTTAAAAAACATGAATCAGAATGGAATTAATGATCACGAGGAATGAGAGCATAACATTGGAATACAAAATAGATTTTATTGATATAAATCAGCATATTAAATTGTGAACATGTGTACAGAGAAAAGGGTTCAGTCATTAATACAGAGACATGAAATTAAGTTATTACATAAAAATATGGGCATGTGAAAATGTCCATGTATAACATTATAGACATGAATAATATGTCCCTAAAAATGAAAGGAACATTAATAATGTTCACTAATAACATTGTGAGAATATAATTATATTAACACTTAACATTGGTAACCAATAATTAGGTTAACACCTAACATATTTAGTATTAGTCTATCCATCAACACCCAAAAAATTGGAGGGAGCCAGAGGTCCCACCCATCTCATAATAAAAAACATATTTATGTGTTCAATATGAACATTAAAATTCATAATATAAAAACCAATATATTAAAATGTTTTTAGAAATGTTTCAACATATAATAACATTTTGAAAATAAATAGGTTTCATACTCATTTCGTTATTACTTCATATAATTACCTAATGATAATTATGAGGATTTTAAAATAATTTTACCATTTTTTAACATGTGGTATACAATCGGAATTCATTAACATATTTTCTTGATAAACCATTTAGAGAATGGATTTGAATGGTATATTTCGTTCATATATATACCAAATAGAATGTTACATAATAGTATATCACTTTATATGGAAAATAATGTTGAATAGTGGGTTAAATCATTTTAAGAAAAATATAATTTCCCATCAGAAAAAATATTCATAAAAATAATTTTTCAAAAAATAAGTTTAATTTAAATTAACATTGAAATATTATAAAATATATATTCAATTAAAATTAAGGTGGTAAATTCCATTAATGTTGTACAATTTACCAAGAATATTGTATTCATATTTTTGTTAAAATCGATATGGGATATGTTTGGAAAATGAAATGTGGATTCATTTTAAAAAAATTATAAAAAATAAAACTTGTATAATATTTTTGTTTAAATATTGTAGGATAATAGAAATAAAATTTAATTTTATTTAAAAAAATCATGTTATTGAAAGGAAATTAATTTCTAACCAAATAATAAAATAATTTTACATATTTTTAAAAATATTTTATAAATTATTTAAAGTGAAAATGGTGTAAATTGTACTCTTTCATGAAAATTTCATGATTGAGTTATGTATAAAAAATTTAATGAGTTTCATGAGAGATTTATCATAGTATTTTATCATCATAATACTAATCACAATTAATTCTAATAAACAATAATATTTTAATTGAATATATTAACCACTTTGATAACTTTAAATCATAAGCCCTAAGAAACGAAAGAAATAAAAAATATTAAAATATCATGAGGAAAAACATTTTCATGATATTATATGTCCATGGGATTGTATATACACCTCTTAAAAACATTACTACATAACATAACATGTGATTCAAAGAATGAAACCTTTGAAAAAATATACCTTAATACTTTGGTAACATTTTATTCATAAACCTCATGAAATAATGAGAATAAAATGGATATTTGAACAAAAATATATCTTACTATAATAATAATTAAATACATACATGGGAATAATGAAAACCGCGTAAGAGAAATAGATGTAGAATTTAGAATGTGTCTTGTTAATTAAAAAGTGATATGGATATCACATACCTCTACAATAATATTTTGAATCGTAAGCCCCATTAAGCAATTAAATAAAATGAAACATTAAATATAATTAAAATATTGATATTAATTATATAAAATGTAAATGGTTCATTATATACACACACAAAAATATATGAATGGTTAATTTTCACATGTATACGAGAAATAAAAAACACACAAGAAAGCAATTACCTTATATCTCGACATATATTGTACATATTCAAAGAACATGTATAAAAAATAATTGTTCTAAATAAAACTATTAATGATACATAAATATATATAGTGTAAAAAATATTATTTACTTTCGACATTTCATTAACTATTTATATATAATTTGATGTTAATGTCACATTTTAGGCAATAACCACTTTTTCATATATATTTTTATTTATTATTTTCAGTCCAATTAACCATGTTTAAATTATTTGAAAATAGTATTCATGAAATAATTATATTTTTCATTGAGACATGATACTATGAATACAAAAAATTATATATTGTTTTGGTAAATGAAGTATGTTACAGTCATAGAGATGGTTGGTTATGTATATGCAGGAGTAACATTTCCATTTCCCAATGATTATTAATGAAAATAGGTAAGCAATATTTAATTACTAAAGAATGATAATAACATCATAAATAACCTATTACTTCTTTAAATATACTTATATATATCATAATAGTTGTATGGTGATGAAAACAAAGAGTCACAACACATCGTGAAGCTGGTTATCCATGCATACACGAACGATGTTATCATCTATCAGGGCCACAAAATGTTATAAATAAAATTATATATTATCAAGTAATAATGATAAATATGTCACTAGTATTTTAATTATGTAATTTATATCAAATATATGAATCCTTCTTATCTTTATTATATATAGATAATTAAAATGAATCACATTACTTAGAGAGGTGGAACTCTTCCATATACATGAATGACATTATTATATCTCTTATGGAGTGAGAATTAAAAATGATATATAGAATATAATTACTATAGAGGGATAACAATGTTATAATATAATATATAGATTTTATTTTTATTTCAATCCCAACTACGATAGGTGGTAATGAAAAAATTAATGACATCTGATTGGGAGGTGATAGTCCACCATACAAAGGAAAGATGATTTTATAACTCATTTGACAAAAGTAGAGATGGTGTTAGGTCATTATTCTGACATAAAAACATATATGAAAGGGTAATGTACTGTTTTTGTTATATAATCATGATAAAATATTAATTTATTGATGTGGAGGGAGAAATAAAACAAAAATTCTTGTTCATGAACATTACCTCTTCTTCATGTATCACTCTTAAGTATACACCATTACCCTCCCTTTTTGTATTTTTTACAAAGATAAAGGTTATAGTATGAGAGGGGTGAGGTTTAGAAGATATTTAGTTTGGTCCTGGATGATTCAAAATGGTATGAAGGTATGAGTAATTTAGGATAGAGGTATAAGATCGAAATATGATGTAGATTCATAAATACAAGAGGGGGTGAATTGTAAGTTTAAAAACATCCATTTTTAACAAGTTTAAACAATGTAATATTCACAAGACCTCTATCAGTTCAATATACTTGCTAGGTTTTAGAAAATCTATTCTAGAAATGAAACTTTAGAAAAGTTTATGAGAAAATTATTATATCGTAAAGCATATGGAATCTTACAAATCAAAGTACAAAAAAGTACAAGAAAGTATATGAAAGTTATACTTTCCTTATTAATCAAAATTTAGTAGAAATAAACATGAAACAAAAAAAAGTAACAAGTATGAAATCTTTTAACCCAAAGAGAAGGGTATCCAACAACTTTTGATAAAGGTACGTTGATTTATACATTTAATAAAGCATGTTTAACCCATACAAGGGTAATCCATCGATAATAATATCAGAATATATCTTGTTATCCCAGCATTCCCTATAACTATAAGGTGTTTGGCACTTCTATATTTCTATTCATGGAAGTCCTTGATCTTTAAGGGAGTCGACACCTTTGTTTTCCTATCCCCAGAAGCCCTCGATTGTACTCAACAATAATCAGAGTTGCACGAAGCAATATGAACAAGGTGTTCAGTATGCACAAATCAAGAGATTGTCTCTCTCTAGAAATCACATCAATTGTTTGTGGTCTTTATATTGATCAAAATTTATCTTCATATATTGAGCTCATTCAAATGAGTTCCTATTTATAGAACTTCTCCAATGGTCGGCTCCCTCCTCTAATGGTCATATTTTTCCTTGAATTTCGTAGGGACCTATACACATCTCACTCAACCGATAGTTGGTGAGAAACATATTGTACAAAATTGTTTCATAACTATAATAACTATAAGAGAAATATGGTTTCTTAACCAGATATAATTTTTTGAGTCTAATGAAAAATAATGTTCAGAGTCTAAGAAAATAAACATTCATTGTCTAAAATACATGGGTATTCGGATTCTGTTTTCTATAGAATTTGGTATCTAAATTCAATGACATCCAGAGTAATATTTCCAATGAATTTGGATATTGAATTCTTATGAATTCGGAGTATGAATTATGAGTAATTCGGAGTCTGAATTCTGAGGAATTTGGATTCTGAATTCTGATGAATTTGGAGTCTTAATTTCAGAGAATTCAGAGTCTTAATTTCAGAGAATTCGGAATCTTAATTCAGATCCTGAAAACCAAATATTCAATATCTAAGAATCTATAGAAATACAATGTTTTATAAGTGAAACTGAATTTTAGACTTATAAATAAAATGATTAAAAATTATAGGGACTAATGAATGAATAAAAAAATAGGTAATGATAAATTTTCCATGGGGATGAAAATTTTTTCTTATTAATATAAAACAATATTTCCCTTAAGATAGAGTGTTTGTACATTTCAAAAACATAATATAATGGAAAATTCATAAAGAAACCTTATTTACTCAACAATTTCCCCTGTTTTTAAAGCAAAAACATCCTTTTGAAAAAGAATATAATGACTATGGAATTTTTTTTATGAACTTTAAAAAAACTTATCTCCCTTTACATATGAATCATATTGAATGCGACTAACTCCCCCTTAGATTTTGAAATACATAAAAATCATATTCATGAATTCCTAAATGTGATTTTACATTCTCTTACATATGAAAATCTTCATTGATAAGAAATTCCCCTTAGATGAACTCTTCCTTACTTAGGGAAATCTCTTATTTACTTGGTATTCTTTTTAACATTCCTTTCTCCCACTTTTTGATTTTCAAAAAGGAATAAAGGGAATGGAAAATAAATTGGTACCTAAAATATTAGCAATTAACAAAAAAAATATGTGAAGAACAATCAAAATTCCATTAAGGTAGGATGAATTTGTACAAAGGAAAATAATACAGCCAAATATCAGAATTGGAAAAATTATCCCTCTTTCTCCATTGGCATGAGATACATGACAATGGTTTTCAGCTTCCTTAACTCCTTGTGATCATCTTCTGCATGATTAAGCAACTGATCCTGATCTTCACTTTTCTTCTCGAAGGATTTCATCCTTTCTTCCGAAGCCTTAAGAATATCTGTCAAAGCCTTCATGACTTCTTCTTGCTTAACAATCTTTTCTTCAAATTTGATTCGGATATCCCTTTTTTTCTTCCAATTCATAGCCATGTAATTTAGCTTCCCATTTAAGTCCTCCACTTCTCGTTTCCGAGTTGTCTGTTCCGGAGTCAGGTTTTCCACAAAACTCTTTGTAAGATCATTAAGCTTCACATATTCTGTGTCAAAGTCATTCTTCCCATTTTCTTGAAATTCATCAAATGATTTCATGTCTTTGATTGATTTCCTTGAAAAACTTGTAATCTTCTTTCATGATCTTTTATGAGCTTCATATTCAATGAATAATGTTTTAAAAATTTTCTCAAGACTTACAAACATATCCATGAGCATGGAAATAGAATATGATTTATTATTATTGGAATGTTGAAGCATTTTTCACCTTGAGTCTATGCTCGAGAATAGAGGAATAATGTCAACTAAGTTCTTTAAAGATTGTATCACAAAATCATGTCTAATAGAGGATGATTCCGGATCACATTTTTTTATTGGTGAGGATTATTTTTATTACTCAATAGCTTTCCTCTTCGACGAACTTCCATTAAATTTCTTTTTCGCAATAGATTTCATTAGTGGAGAAACCAACACCTGCTTTACCTTGTCAACTTTCTTAATGATCTCTTCTGCCTTGGGTGATTCATGCTCATTATCAGATAATTCAATGATTTTTCTTCCTCCGGATATTCTTTCTCCTCTCTTGTAACAAGATCTCATGGATGAATAAAATCATGTTTGTTAATTTCATCATCTTTTGGATTACTCACATTTTCCTGACCCTTCTCTTCATTACCTGGTGTATCAAGTTTTGGGGATTTGTCTTGAGAAGTTTGGAATGATAATTTTTTAGAAGGACTTTTCATCTCATGATATTCTTATACTTGTCTTATAGAATATTCGATATCCCCACATATTTCATCTTATTCTTATTTGTCTACTTCTTTTACTTCTTCTTCTTGCACTATTTCATCCTCTTGATCTGGTTGCGAAATCACCAACTTATTTCTCAGAGTCTCAGAAATTTTTTCTATTAAAAATTATTATAGTACCTGAATTTTCTCAGAGGCCTTCTCTGCATTCATGAGAAAGGATGGAACGATTTCAGCTTCAGACCATTGTTATCGAAATATAATTCACTAAGTTAATCTTCCTAACATTCACCAAAAAAATTTATGAATATATATCACTATTTTTAGGATATCTTTATCACCTTTTATCAGAATGAGAAATCCATGAACCCATAGCTGAAGAATCTGGAAATTTGTAGAAAGGTGTAAAATCTTCGGAGTCTTCACTTATATCAAACCATGAAATTCCATAGCCTTTTCCACGTCAAAAGATATAACAACATGAGGTAGTTTCTGTGAGAAAAACTCGGCTTCACCCTCATACGGTATCCCTATCAAATTTTCACCCATGTTGCAAAAAAGAGAGAAAGTCTTTACATAACTCTTGAAAAGAAAATTTATCTCTCCCTCCTACATTGAAAAAAAATAACTATTTGAGAGACCTCTACCAATAATTCTATATAAACTTGATCTTCTACCCTTGGTTTAGATATACAAATACTCTCACAGCCATTCAGCTTCAGGTTCTTTGAATTGATAGTGTCACACTTGAAAAGAATTTTTTATTGAACAACCTTTCTCTGTAAATCTACCACTCAAAGGATTCCTTTATAGAAGACATTTCTTTCTAAGGAGAGGCTTTCACTAACATTCAGATTTGAGAAAACCTTGATGATTGGAAATTGATTTATGTAGAGGATTAGAACATCAGCACACCAAGTATTGAAAAATAAATGTGATACAGCAATCAGGGTGGCTTTATAAAGGCATATGAGGAGAGAGTTCAACTTCCTTGATTGATCCAACAGTTGGAAAACTTTTGATTAGATCTGACGGTTGAGATGAAATCCGAAAAAGGATTTTGATTGGTTTTGATCTTTTCTAATTTTTAAGATAAACATTACATATTTTAGAGAAAGTGATTCCAAAAATTTTTTGTTTTAATAAAATAAAGATACCAACATGTTAAAAGATGATCACAAATATGTAAGAGAGAAATCATACCTTCCGTATTGCTTGGAAAATTATTTGTAACAATGTTTAATTCTTCTTGGAGAACTATAGACTCTGAAAAATTATTATGTAAAATTTTGAATATGAAGAATTTGACTACATAAAAATTGACTATGATAAATTTTGATAGCGAAAAATTTAGATTATAAAAAAATTTAACATTGAAATTTTTTGATTACGAAAAATTTTAACTATGAAAAATTTTGATTACTAATTAATAAACAAATTTTCTATCCCTATGAAATAGAGTTTCATACTATAAGAAGATAGGTTTTAATATGAGGTTAATATGGAGGATTACCATATGGGTAACATTCCAATCTTATATTTAATGTATTCAAATCTATCAGATGGTAAAGGTTTTGTGAAAATGTCAGCAAGTAAATCTTGCATTCTGTTAAATTGAAGAATGACATCTTCTTTAAGTGTGTGATCCCTAAGAAAGTGATGCCTTATTTTTATGTGTTTTGCATGACAGTGATGTGTAGGGTTTTTCCTTAGGGAAATGGATCAAGTATTATCAGAAAATATTTGTGATTTCGTAAAATGCATGTCATTGTCTGTGAGAGTGTGTTTCATCCATAACACTTGAGCACAACAACTTCTAGCAGCTACATATTCAGCTTCAGTAGTGGAATATGCTACTGAGTGTTGCTTTTTTCCTGACCAATAAACAAATGAATCTCTTAAGAAATGAAATGATCCTTATGTACTTTTACTATCCATTCAACATCCACTAAATTCATCATCGAAATGTTTTTAAAAAAAATCATTTCCAAAATTATAAAAGAGTCCTAAATCCATGGTTCCCTTTAAGCAGCAAAAAATTTGTTTCACTGACTTTAAAATAGATTCCTTAGCATTGTATTGATATCTTGCACATAAGCATACTGAAAACCTTAATTCTGGGTGACTAGTTGTCATGTAATGTAGACATATTATCATACATCTAAAATATGATTGATCCACTGGTTTCCCAGCATCATCAAGATCAAGAGTGTTTAAGGTACCAATGGGAGTACTTATACATTTAGTGTCGTCATATCCATACTTTTTAAAAGATTTTTATTATAATTATGTTGAGATATATATGTTATTTCTGGTTTTTGTTAAATTTGAAAACCCAGGAAAGAAGTTAACTCACCCATCATACTCATTTCAAAAACTGATTTCATTAGACCCGAAAATGAATCAGTTAAAGATTTCAGAGTTGAACCAAATATAATTTCATCAACATATGTTTGAATATTCATAACATTTTTCTTATCTCTCTTTACAAAAAGGGTTGGATTAGTATTTCCCTTAACATAATTGTTTTGAAGCAGAAATATTAAAAGCCTATCATACCATGCTATAGGGGCTTGTTTAAGACCATATAATGATTTGGTAAGGTTGAAAACATGTTCATGATATTTTGTATTTTCAAATCCAGGTGGTTGTTCAACAAAAACTTCCTCTTCAACATAACCATTATAGAAATCATATTTAATATCCATTTGAAAATGTTTGGAATTAAAGAATGCTACAAAGGAAAGTAAAATATGAATAGACTCAAGTCTTGATACAGGAGCATATTTTTCTTTATATTCTATTACTTTTTGTTGATTGTATACTTTTGAAACTAATCTATCTTTATTTCTTAAAATGATTCCATTTTGATCATAATTATTTATGAAGACCCATTTTACACTAATAACATATGTTTCCTTAGTTATTTCAACCAAGGTCTAGACATTATTCCTTTAAAATTCATTTATCTCATCTTGCGTGGCTTTAATCCAATCATCATCACCTAAAGCTTTATCAGTTCTTTTTGGTTGTAATTGGGAAATGAATGATATATGTTTTACTTAATTTTTTATGAATCTTCTTGTCCCGATAGGTTTTATTTACATTACCAATGATACTATCACTAGGAATAATCATAAGAAACAACTGATTTGGGTTTTTTAAAACTTGTCCATCAACATATGTTAGGAAATAATCTAGAGAAAATGCTTCAGAAATATTTTCTTGAACATTTTCCTTATCATATATATCTTCTTTCAAATATTGATAATCAGTTTTCGAAAATATATCTGAGGATGTAGGTTGAGGTTGTTTATAATCTTAGGGATCAGTTTCATCAAATTTGAAATGTACTGTCTCTTCAATAATATTAGTGTTTTTATTAAAAATTTAGTAAGCCATAGAAGTTATGGGGTAGCCTAGGAAAATTCTTTTAGTATATTTGGGTGAAAATTTATGTAAATTATATTTATTATTAAGAATGAATGCTTTGCAACAAAATACATTAAAATAGGAAATTCTAGGTTTTCTACCATTTCATAACCCATAAGGGTTTTTATTAAGAAAATGTCTAATCAAAACTCAATTTATAGTATAACAGGCAGTACTTAAAGCTTTATCCCAAAAGGGTTTGGATATAGAATATTCACTCAACATGGTTCTAGTTATCTCTTGAAGAATTCAATTTCTTCTTTCAACAACACCATTCTTTTGAGGAGTTCTTGGTGCTGAGATGTTGGGAGTTTTACCTTTTCTACTACAAAAAGATTCAAATTTAGATTTTTCAAATTCTCCTCCATGATCACTATGAATAGTTATCAATGGAAGGTTTTCCTCATTCTTAATTTGGGATCTAAAAACATTGAAATAAGAAAAAGCTTCATATTTGTTATCTAGAAAATAGACTCATGTAAATCTAGAGTAATTATCAACTAAATAAAAATACATAATATTTGCCTCCAATGCTTCTGGTTTGTGTTAGACTGAAAAGTTCCATATGCACCAACTATAATGCATTAGTAGTTTAGACATCATATATTTATTTAACACATGATTCATGGTGATTTCCATATTGACAAGGATCGAAAACTTTTTAAGAATCAAATCTATGCTCCGGTATATTCTTAACTAGTCTTTTATTTGAAAGTTTACATAGGTTCCTAACGTTACAGTGTCCTATCCTTTTATGGCATAACCATGATTGGTCTTCTATTGCACTAATACATGGTAGATATTGTATCCTAGGGTCTTCTTTGTTTAGTGTGTATACATTCTCTTTCCTATGGGTTGAAAGAATAAACACTTCCTTGGAATTGTGCACTAAGAACTTGTCATTCCTAAAATTCTCTAGGTTTCCTTCATCAAATAATTAGATTGTTCTAATGAGGTTGTGCTTAAGACCCTTATCAAATAAAACATTTGAAAATAATGTTTTCCCATGAAGGTCAATGTTACTTATACCAATAATTTCAAACGGCCATAACGTTCGCTCTGGGTGTCAGTTTGGGCTCTACCACATATCAAATCGAAGCCAGCGAAGAGAGCTACACAGCAGATCAACAATAGCAAGCTTATGTCATGTTTTTTACCCTTAAAACCTCCCTGAAGGCCTCCGAAACCCCATTTCTGTCACTGGTGTCCCGTCGAACTTTTTTTCAAATAGACCTAACTTTCGATCCGCGAGTCAGTTCAGACTCATCCACCTGCCAGATCGTAGGTCGTTCCATAAGCATCAGTTTGACTAGTCACGGTGCCCACATGGACTCCTCGATCATAAGTTATGGCCTTTTTAGTGGGTATCAGGTTTGTTATATTTTTCGATGCCTCGTTTCTAGCACCCGTTCCCCATCAACTTTTTTTTTAAACAGTCGTAACTTCCGATCCGTCAGTCCATTCGGTCTCTTTCACCTATCAGATCGAAGATCGTTTTAGGATCTTTGATTTGACTGGCCGTGGATCTGGAACGGACTCTCGGATCATAAGTTATCTCTGTTGATGTGAGTCCAATGTTTTTGTCACTTTATGACCGTTTTGACGGGTTTTAACGGTTGCTCCATTTATTACTGTTTATTTGGGATTCCATGACTTGTTATCTTTATTAATGGTTTTTTGTGGGTTATTATGATGATTATGTTGAATTCTTAAGGGTCTTTCCAGAGTTGTCATGAGTTTTCATGCTTTCTCATTCTTTCTAATGCCTCATTCTTCATGCTTCTCCATCTGTTTTCATGTGTTTTCATGATTTTTCATCCCTTATCACGTCTTTTCATACTTTTTCATGTGTTTCATTTATTATTTATTATTTATTATTTATTATTTATTATTTATAATATACTTCAATTTATTTATTATCTATTATTTGTTTCTGGTTATTTATTATTTATTATTTATACTCATTTATTATTCATTATTTATATGTATTTATTATTTATTATATATTATTTATTATTTATTATTAATATTAATAAAATATTATTATTATTATTATTTGTTTCTGGTTATTAATTATTAATTATTTATATTTATATTTATTTATTATTTATTACTTATTAATTATTATTTATTATTTATTATTTATTATTTATTATTTATTATTTATTATCTATTATTTATTATTTATTATTTATTATTTATTATTTATTATTTATATTTTATTATTTATTATTTATATTTATTATAATTTATTATAAT
This sequence comes from Viscum album, assembly GCA_963277665.1. Taxonomy (NCBI): domain Eukaryota; kingdom Viridiplantae; phylum Streptophyta; class Magnoliopsida; order Santalales; family Viscaceae; genus Viscum; species Viscum album. The sequence continues at coordinate 1,704,282,934 of OY728165.1, read as the reverse complement.
TTATTATTTGATTATTATTATTTATTATTATTTATTTTTATTCTTTATTCTTTATTATTATTTATTATTTATTATTTATTATTTATTATTATTTATTTATTATTTATTATTTATTATTTATTATTTATTATTTATTATTTATTAATAATAATATTTTATTTATTATGTGTTATTTATTATTCAATATTTATTATTAAATATTTTTATTATTTATTATTTATTCTTTATTATTATTTATTATTTATTATTATTTATTATTTATTTATTATTTATTTATTTATTATTGATTATTTCTTATTTCTTATTTATTATTTCTTCTTTTTTATTTCTTATTTATTATTTATTATTTATTATTTATTATTTATTAATTATTATTATTTATTTCTTATTTCTTATTTCTTATTTCTTATTTCTTATTTATTATTTCTTATTTCTTATTTATTATTTCTTATTTCTTATTTATTATTTATTATTTATTATTTATTATTTATTATTTATTATTTTTTTAATTATTATTTATTATTTATTATTTATTATTTATTATTTATTATTTATTATTTATTATTTATTATTTATTATTTATTATTTATTATTTATTATTTATTATTTATTATTTATTATTTATTATTTATTAATAATAATATTTTATTTATTATGTGTTATTTATTATTTAATATTTATTATTAAATATTTTTTTATTTCGTATTTATTATTTATTATTATTTATTATTATTTATTATTATTTATTATTATTTATTATTATTTATTATTATTTATTATATATTATATATTATTTATTATATATTATTTATTATTTATTATTTATTGTTTATTATTTTTTATTTTTTATTTTTTATTATTATTTATTATTTGTTTATTATTATTTATTGTTTATTATTATTTAATACTTATTATTATTTATTGTTTATTATTTATTATTTATTATTATTTATTTATTATTATTATTTATTTATTATTTTTTATTATTTATTATTATTTATTATTTATTATTATTTATTATTATTTATTATTTATTATTATTTATTATTTATTGTTTATTATTGTTTATTGTTTATTATTTATTATTGTTTATTGTTTATTATTTCTAATTTATTATTATTTATCATTTATTATTTATTATTTATTGTTTATTATTTATTATTTATTATTTATTATTTATTATTTATTATTTATTATTTATTATTTAGTATTTATTATTTATTATTTATTATTTATTATTTAATATTTATTATTTGTCTATTATTATGTATTGTTATTTATTATTTATTATTATTTATTATTATTTGTTTATTATTATTTTTTATTTTTTATTTTTTATTTTTTATTTTTTATTTTTTATTTTTTATTTATTATTTATTATTTATTATTTATTATTTATTATTTATTATTTATTATTTATTATTTATTATTTATTATTTATTATTTATAATTTATTATTTATTATTTATTATTTATTATTTATTATTTATTATTTATTATTTATTATTTATTATTTATTATTAATAATATTTTATTTATTATGTGTTATTTATTATTTAATATTTATTATTAAATATTTTTTTATTTCGTATTTATTATTTATTATTATTATTTATTATCAATTATTATTTATTACATATTATTTATTATTTATTATATATTATTTATTATTTATTATTTATTATTTATTATTTATTATTTATTAATTATTATTTATTATTTATTATTTATTATTTATTATTTATTATTTGTTTATTATTATTTATTATTTGTTTATTATTATTTATTATTTGTTTATTATTATTTATTATTTGTTTATTATTATTTATTATTTGTTTATTATTATTTATTGTTTATTATTATTTAATACTTATTATTATTTATTTTATTTATTATTTATTTTTATTATTTATTATTTATTATTATTTATTTTTTATTATTTATTATTTCTTATTATTTATTGTTTATTATTTCTTATTTCTTATTTATTATTATTTATCATTTATTATTTATTATTTTTTATTTTTTATTTTTTATTTTTTATTTTTTATTTATTATTTATTATTTATTATTTATTATTTATTATTTACTATTTATTTTTTATTTTTTATTTTTTATTATTTGTATATTATTATTTATTATTTGTTTATTATTATTTATTATTATTTATTATTTATTATTATTTAGTATTATTTGTTTATTATTATTTATTATTAATTATTATTATTATTTATTATTATTTATTATATCTATTAGTTATGTATTATTTGCTTTTTCAATTAATATATATAACTATATTAAATTCATGTTTATTAACCACATGGCGAGCATGTTGGAGTGGTAAAGTCTTTGAAAAATATGCAAGAGGTTAGAGGTTCAAATCTCACCAAACGTAGTATTTCTTTATATTGCATGGGCATGTGCATTTGCATGTGCATGGGATGTGCATGCATGGATAAATAAAGTAAATAAAGTAATACGAAATAAATAAAATAAATATAAAATAAATAAATACAAAATAAAATAAATAAATTAAATAAATACGAAATAAAATAAATAAATAAAATAAATACGTAATAAATAAAATAAAAAATAAATAAAATAAATAAAATAAATAAAATAAATACAAAATAAAATAAATAAATAAATAAAATAAATAAAATAAAATTAATAAAATTAATTAATTAATTAATACAAAAAATAAAAAATGAAAAATAAATAAAATAAATAAATACGAATTAATTAATTAATTAAAATAATTAAATAATAATATTAATAAAAACTGTCGCTAAATCATTTAGAGGCGGTTTAAACCGCCACTAAAAAATCACCGCGAAACGTTCTACGACGATTTTGAAAACTGCTGTGAATAGTTTCCCGACGCACGATTTCGCGGCGGTTTTTCAAAACCGCTGCCAATCTATTTAGCGGCGGTTTAAACCGCCGCTAAATTCCTTTTTTCCATAGTGTATAGGTGGTCTTATAGGATTTAGATTGTTAATTGAATCAACATTTATTCCTTCCAACTTAAGAGTATATCATTCCACAAAAACGTTTTCGTAGTAAAAGTTTGTTTGCACATATAAAAATTCCTAATCAAGGAAAATAAAACAATGAAATCCTTTAGAATGAAAACTTATATGAAAATATAAGTATTTTATAGACCTCCTCTAATACCAATTGTATGATCGAAATATGATGTAGATTCTCAAATATAAGAGGGGTGAATCGTATGTTTATATCCTTTAATTTTTATCCTTAATGAAAACTATTTTTAACACGGTTAAACAAGGTAACATTTATAAGACCTCTACTATTTCTACAAACATGCTAGGTTCTGGGAAATTGATTCTGGAAATGAAACTGAAGAAAAGTTTATAAGAAAAATATTCTTCCATAAAGAGTATAGAATCTTACTTATCATAGTACAAAAAAGTAAAAGGATGTATAAGAAAGTTTTACATTCCTTATTAATCAAAATGCAGTGGAAATAAACATTAAACCAAACAAGTAACAAGTATGAAATATTTTAACCCTAAGAGAATGGTATCCAAAAACCTTGGATAATGGTCTCTTGATTTATACTTTCAAGAAAGTCTGTCTTACCCACACTAGAGTAAGCCCTCGATAGGAATATCAGAATCTATCTTAATGTCCCCGCAAGCCCTCAAACTATAAGGTAGTCGGAACCTCTGTCTTTATATCCATGGAGGTCCTCAATCATTAAGGTATTCAGCACCTCTGTCTTTCTATCCCTGAAAGCCCTTGATTGTAGTCAACAACAATCTGAGTCGCATGAAACAATCTAAACAAGGTGTTCAGTATGCACAAAGCATGAGAGTATCTCTATCTAGAAATCACTTCAAAGGCATGTGGTCTCTAGATTGATCAACATGTATCACTATATTTTGAGCTCTTTGCATTCAGCTCATATTATTAGGATCTTCTCCAATGGTCGGCTCCCACCCCCCAATAGTCATATTTTTTCTTGAATTTCAGAGGGACTTATACACATGTCACTCAACCAAAGTTTGGTCAGAAAAAAATTGTATGAAATTGTTTCATAACTATAAAAAGTTAGAGAAAAAAAGGTTTCTTAACCAAATCAAAATTTTTGTAGTCTAATGAAAAATAAAGTTCACAGTCTAAGAAAATCAACATTCAGTGTCTAAAATACATCCATATTCAGATTCTATTTTCCACAGAATTCGAAGTCTGATTTCTTAGACTTCTTGAGTGAGAATTCTAATGAATTCGGAGTCTGAATTCTTAACAATCCAGTGTGTAAATTCTGAGTAATTCGGAGTCTGAATTCTGAGGAATTCATAGTCTAAATTCTATGGAATTTGGATCTCAAATTATAAGGAATTCGGAGTCTGAATTTCATAGAATTCATATACAGAATTCTAAGGAACTCAGAGTCCGAATTCTGAGCAATTCAGAGTCTGAATTGTAGAGAATTCAGAGTTTGAATTTCAAAGAATTTGGAGTATGAATTTGGATCCCAAAAATCAAATACTCTATACATAAGTATTTATAAAAATCTAAGGTTTTATAAGTGAAACCGAATTTTAAACATAGAAATAATAAAGAGTTATACTTTGAGGGACTAATGAATGAAAAATGATAACAGGTAAGGATAAATTTTCCATGGCGAAGGAAATTTTTCCTTATTAAGATAAGACAAGATTTTCCTTAAGATAGAGTATTTATGATTTAAAAAAACATAATGGAATGAAAAATACATAAGGAAACCATATTGACTCAACAAGAGGGTGTATTTTTATAAGTGAGGTGAATGGAAAACATGTATGTTTTTTAAAAAGATTCAATAATTTCTTAATTTTCTCATTCCAAAATCCTTAATAAATTAGTAATTTGTGAACCTTCATGAGATTGTTCTAAACAAGACAATAAAATTGGTTTTTAAAGCTTTTCACAGAGATTGATAACAATTATTCTTTTAGTTTAATGCTTTGCTAAATAAGGTTTTACCATAAATGGGGTAATTAATTTTTACTGTTTTTACAATTAATTATGGTCATAAATGAATTTTTAATTAATGAAAATTGTAAAATATGATGATTCCAAATATGGAATCCATTTTTGGAAATTCCTTTCATAGGAATGGAAATTTTTTAATTAAATATAATATACTAGTCATGTTGAGAAAGGGTGTTTTAAAAGTGAAATTGTTCAAAATGATACAATGTTTTCATATAAAAATAAAAAATGAATAGTATTAGTATTGCATAATTTCTATTAATTTTTATGATATTAACCTACTTTTTGTTTAAAACTAATTAAAATATAATTTACCATTATATAAAATTTTAATCAAATTTTAACTTTCTCTTAAAACATATAATTTTTCACTATAAAAAATATGAAACATTTTATAAAAATAAAAAAAATCATCTTATGATAATTTTGAAATGGGGATTTTAGAAAAAAACAAACTTTTTTTTTAAAATTACTTTCTCTATATATATCAAAAATTAAATTTAAAATTAATTCGCGAAAGGCGACAAAACTACATATTAGAAAAATAATTTTTAGAGTCAAATTAGATATATTCTTTTCTAGTGTTTATAAAAAAGATCATATTAATGATAAAAATACTATTGAATATATAAAATTTATATTATTAAAAAATAGAAAATTATTTTATTTAATTTATTAATGATGAAAGTGTTTTTTCTCAATAAAATTTTTTTTCGGAAAAATATTTCTTTTATTTTGAATTGGTTTTTATTTTAATTATGAATTATTTGTTTAAAAAAATTAATTATATATACATTTATAAAGAATATATTTTCATAATTTTGTTAATAATATTTATACCAACCATTCCAATGACTATGTGATAACTATCACATTAATTCCTTAATATATTAATAGTATGTCATATTTTGTTTATGCTCAGTGTAATGTGTAATGAAATATAAAATCAAAGATTCATTTAATGAAAAATATCAAAAAGGCCGAAATGATTCGAAAAAATTCAAAAAATCATGGAGTGTAATACTATTTTTTCACAACTCCAATATAATGTAATAAAAAATTAGGAATAAGGGTGGTAGATGAAAAATCATAAAGAAAAATGTTTACCTAGTGAAAATCAATTATGATCCAATGAAAACCCCCCAACAAAAGAAGGGGTACAATCTCCAAGAGAAGGGCATATAGATCCATATGAACGGTGAGAAATTTTGGTGAATTTGTTTTAAATATAATATGGAAAAAAAATTATATCACCACTAATTAGTGCATTGTATAAAGCACATGGTTTGGTTTTACATTTAAGAAAATTGTATGGTAACCATGCGAGATATATTTCCTTGCTAAAGAAATGTCACAATGTTTTCGAAACAAAATTACTACTATTCATTTTACAACTTTTAATCCTGGAATATTTCTAAAAATATTGGTTTACACCAACAATATTCAGGATCTAAATGAATAAATAAATAAATAAATAAATCTCAAAAAATACATTCCAATTATCAGGCAAGTGTCACACCTTCCCAAGATAATATAATTAAATTTATATCAATAATGTACATAATTTTTTATGTTAATGGGAATCCCATTACCTAAATTTTTCATTCCTTTTCTAAAATTGTGGAAACGTCTTCTATGTTATAGGTGGATAAACACGTCCTTAGTACAACAAAGAGTAGTTTTTATCACCCCTTACATGGATCATTATAAATTATGTACATAATGACTACATATTATATTTATAAACATATTATAATTTTGAAATTATAAAATGTTTTCTACCATCCTTTGAAATCCTTTATAATAATACAAAAACGTTTTTTGATAGTACATGAGAACTAACAAATCCATGAATGACATATTTAATTTTTCATCTCCACTTAAATATAATTATATTTATAAATGAATTAAATGATTAAACATGTTGCTAATAACATGATTACTATTCTAGTCTGGATATGTATATATATATAATCACTAATTAAATAAATATTTTATTGAAATAAATTCCATAAAATATAGATTTTTTAATCATTTTATTTGAATCATTATCATATGTTTAATAAAGTGTACATGGAACAATAGAAATATATCAAAAAATTAATAAAAATATATATTTGTTGGTTTATAGTAGAGTATATAATAAAATAATGGATTAAACACACATTGGATCATAAAAGTTAGTTTAATCCAACCCTTTCCACTAGGATTGGAATGAATCCAACAAGAGCCTATGGGATATCAAGCTCTAAAGTCATCAGGGAATGCATGCCTTGATTAAATTGGCCCATTAGACCAAATTTTGGATTACATCCTATAACTTCATAATTGGGAAAATCCATACCCAATTCTCTACACTTTGAAAAATTTCCACTACTCACTGAAATTCAAGAAGCCCTCTTTACCTTATGAAATTAGACGGGGGACACCTCCCCATGCTCTCTACTACTACAATTATAAGAATCCTACCATGGATTTTCCATTTCAACCTCCACCAAGGACAACAAATTCTACCAAACCTTTAAATTCTCTTAATATATTCTCTAATTTCCGGTGGTAATTTTAATATATTAGTACGGAGGACAAGAAATTACATCCCAGTCGACCAAAAAATTTATTATTTCTTTTAAAATTAGATATATACATAAATCGTGCATTACATTTGAAAATATAAAAGAACATATATTATATTCTTTTGGAACATCTTTATTCCCATCAATATATCCCTTTAAATCAATAGTATATAATTTACATGAATTTTGAGGAATTAAAACATATGAAATGGGTGATTACATATGATTAGTAATGGAATGTATGTAGTTAATTCTAGTTAAAATATATATAATATTATTAGAATGAGATAAAATAACTATATATAATTATTGGTATGAGTTAGAATGATATATTTTGATATTAATAATATTAAAATAAACTCGTTTAAACCAATAAATTACTTCATAATCATGTAATTAAAAAATTTTACTTCTAGAACATACCTTTAGGACCCAATGCTAAGACATATAAAATTACTATGATGTCCTCATTCCAATACATCTATAAACAAGTGTAAGGCCTCATCCAGATACCCAATATTGAATGTTTCATGAGTTATACCAATTCATAAATGGACTTTGTAATTTTATTCCTAAATCATTACATAATCAATGAAATTCATTCTATATATATTCACTAATAATATAAAATATTTAACATGCCTTAAAATCAATAATTATCCATATGGGAAAAATTAGCATATGAAATATCAATACATTTTTTAGACAATCCCATCATAAATATTCCAAATTAAAAATTTTTATGGTATCATAAGAGTACATCCTTATTAAATAATAATCATCATCAAAGGATACTGATATATATGTAGATACGTTTGAAATCTCAATGGAACATTTCATTAGTAAAGAACTTTTTTAAATTTGAAAAAACATATTTAATATCTACATATTTCCCAAATATTAAGGAAATACTTTTCCATGAAAACGATCCTCATAAACATGTAAAATGAGATACAATGAAAAAATATTTCATTATTGTGTAAAATTATATTCATGACATGTCAGCTAAAAATATTCATTTCATAATTTTGTAGAAATCATTAAAAGTTCCTTTTTCAGAATAAATAATGTATATTTTGTTAAAAATAATATATAAAAATAAAATCATGTTTGCAAATTTCTTTAATAAATCATTATAGAATTTTAAAAAAATGAAATCATTTTAATGAAAATATTGACATGGATTTTATGAATTTTATACCGAGTACAAAAAAAAGTCAGTATTCCATAAAAATATTGGATTGATATACTAATTACATGAATACATTAACTTGAGTGGAAAAATATTATTTTTATAAATTAATTTTGGAAAACAAAATTTATTGAATTTAATATATAAATATCATTAATTTCCATAAAAGACAAATAAACATAATAAATCATGAATAATGATGTGATTGTGATATAAACCAATATTTAGGTTCGACTTCCTTCGTATATGTATAAATCAGTTTTATTATAAATATTGAAATAATATAAATATATTAAATAAATATATACATATAAATCATCTCATTTATTTTTTAATAATAATTATTTATCACTCTTTTATTAACAAATATTCGACAAAAATCAATGGTACATTTAATTGTAGCTTTATTTTTCTTGAATGTTATTTATTGGTAGTTTTGTTCCTTTTACATTTCTGATGGCACCATTATCTAGAACTTTTTCAAAATTATATAAATTAATTATATATTGGATTTATATGTATTGAATGTAGTCTATTAAATATTGGGACAAAAAATGGAATACACCATTTATAGAGATGATAGGCTATTTATAAACATGAATGTAATTTTTATGTTTCGATAGAAGAAACTAAATAAATTTATATAATATATCGCATTTATAAAATAATTTAAAACATATATAAATTATATCTAATAAATAAAAATATCATCATTTATATTAATATAAAATAGAATCAAATATTGGATAACATTTTTTGTGAAGGTGGTAGTCCACTCATACAAACGATCGACAATAACATTTTCTTACAGATTGAAAGGTATGAAGGTGGAAATTATAATATAATTTTAGAAGAATAATTATTTCACCTATTTTATAAATAAAAATTAAAACCACAATATTAAAAATAGAAAAAAAAAATGTATTGTAATTCAATTGTATCTATACATGGAGATGGTAAGGAGAACATACACACGAGCGATACATTTGCAACCCATTTGATAGAAGTGATAGTGGATAATGATTGCTTCTTAATCATGATATTTTTTTTACAAATATTTGATAATTGATATATTATTAAGTAGTATATAGAGGATATTTATATGATTTATAATAAGAAATAATTTGATATAGGTTGGGTATGATGATCAAATATTATTCTGGATACATCCATGAGACCCTTTCTTATGAAACCCAGTGTTGGTCTTTTGGGGAAAAATAAACTCTATATTAATTATACAAATGTTTAGTAGTGGAATGGGAAAGTATTTTTTAATATGTGTTTCTAAATGTGATTAAAAGATGATAAGGGTGGGTTTCCATTTTCAAGATAATGAAATGACAGAAATTGAATTACAAGAACGATTAAATTATAACTAGGTAATTCTCAAAATAAATTATTCCAATGTCCATATATTCTAATATAAGTAAGTATATGGTTTAAATTGAGTCAGGAAATAAAATTTTGGTATCTTTAAAAATAATTTAAAATCTTATCATTTTGTTTAAACCCTTAGATAACCTATTTTACTATTTATTTTTCAAACAACTTCTAACTCATATTGTGATATAAAATTACTTATAAGGTAAAAAGTGGATAATAAATGGATAATGGATGAAATTATAGACAATAAATTTTCCAATTTTTCCTTTTTTATAAATTTAATGTTTTATAAAGATGATAATAAAATATTAATTTCATAAGATATCATTATTATCATTCCTGACACTATTCATTAAGTTGAAATTCCTATACACCATGAAAAAGTTCTAATGAGAATATAATCCATCCCATACCCATAATAATAAATATTTATCAACAAAATTATTCCATAATAATAAATCTAAAATGTTTATTTACTTTTAATATTTTTAAATTCATTTATTTTATTTTTACTTAAAATAAAAAATAATAATATTTTATCACTTCAGAATATATTAATGTATTTATATAACCATAAAAACTATAAATAAATTATGAATTTTTTTTATTATATTTCACTTAAACAATCTATATTCATTCACTATATTATTTATCCTCAATTTTTAATCATAAAAGATTAAAAATTAATAGAGTGGAATTTTCATTTTTCATTTTATTAAATATTATATATGTAATTTTAATGGTAATTTTTCTCTAAAAGAAATTAATATAAATAAAATGGTGATTTGGATATAATTAATTTCACCCAATAGTAATTTTTATATATTATAGTGACCATAGCACATTGTTTTAACCTAGATTAACCCCATTTTCCATTAAATGAGGTGATAAATGTTATCAATATTACAAATCATAATGCTTAAAAAAGATTCTTATATAGAAAATTTCATTCTGATTATTCTATATATAGAATTCATTATATCAATTTTGATACAAATATTTGGAATTAGTTATTTGAAGTTAATTTCAGAAAACATGATGAAAAATATATTAGAGAAATATATTTTCTAAGCATAAAAATTTATTTTTTATTATATCATTTTTAGTAAAAAAATAATTAATGAATTTTAAAACATTTTATTACTTATATAATATATAACATTAATTAAAATCATTCACCAATTTTTAATAATTTAATCTTTTAAAATGAAAGCATGTTTCACATGTTTTTTTTTATTACATCATTACCTTTTAAATGATATTTATTCCAATTTATAATCATTTGATAACAAAATAATTTATTTTGAAGATGTATACAACATAAATTATTCAAAAATTAGATAATCTTATTTATAAACATCAATTCAATGGTTTGGTTAGGATGTAAAACTTTATTACAATCCATTTTTACTTAAGATTACATGTCTCACAAGATTACGATAAAAATTCATTTTATGATAAATATTTCAAAACAAATCATGGTGTTATATTCTACCCCTTTAAAATGAATTTTCACTCCAAATTATATGAAACCTATAAAAATGAGTATATATATGTTTCTTAACATCCTTGATATCCCATGCAGTTTATTCGAATTTATAATTCTTCTAGAAACATTTAACGAGGTGGGTCATCCTTCTTTGCAGCATATTATATAATTGATCCATGATTTAAATAAATACTTTTTTATAGGAATGATTAGTCTACAACAGTATGGACTCTGATTTTAGTACATTTGATGCATTAGATATGTACTTCATCCTTGTAGATACATGGAATACATCATGAATTTGAGAGAGGTTCGATGATAGCTCCATGTATAAGCTATTATTCCTACATGATCAATAATATCAAAAGGTACAATATACCTTGGTCTTATCTTCCCCTTTTTTAGAAACTCACAATATTATTACATGTATAAATTTACAGAAATATATATTCACAGACATAAAATTCTAGACCGCCTTGATAAATTTAAATATATATTTTCTTTCAACTCTGACCTACCATGATGTGAAGCTGAATAGATATAAAATTTTCAACCATTTTTTATATATAATTCTAGTAACAATAGCTTTATTTCACTATATACTTCAATGAATTATAGAGTTATACATTTCATATTTTATATTTCATCAAAATAATCCATCTGATTGCTTGAGTTATAGATATTATTTTAAGAAAACGTGACTAGATAACGATGTTGATCCCAACAATGATTCAAGTCGATATATCAAGATATCAAAATGACTTCTAGTGTTTGAATGGTCCTCTAAAATTTACCATTTTTTATGGATAATATGAAGTATTAAACTCAACTATGAATCTATAGTTTATTGGTTAGTTCCTTTAACATTGTGGAAAGACTCACACACGGATCAAATAATTTAGATAATTATAATCTCGACCTCTTCATGACCCCTTAATGTATATTATGGAAATAGTATCAATAGAGTAGTATCCTATGATATCAATGAATTTTGATAACATCATATGGAGATAAACAATAACCCATATTGTATTATGACCAGCAGATGCTTTGGGGAGTCTAGAAATAGAATCCAGTGTGATATTTTCTAAATTTTTTCTAGAATGGGTAATGGTTGTAAAATTCACTTAGACTTCATTATTTATATCTTCAGATGATTATATACCATTCATTGATATACATAGTCTGAAATATCTATCTACATGTTATAGAAATATAATTAATATTTTAGATCTCTATACATATTCATTAATCTATGATTATTAAAGAATGATTAACTATATTTACCATCCAATAACTCCTTCTTCAAGTCTTGTATTACTGGGAAGCATACACGGTTCTAAAAAGTTATAATTATGGCATGTTTATCGTTTATCTCATGAATATTCCCCACCTTCTAATGTAATTACACATCTCTCTTATTTTCCTTATTAATCTTCCTTGGATGGATGGATTTATATTCATCTGAAATTGATAAGATCTTTCCACTTTACTCTTGATTTAAATAACCATAATCAATAAATTAATAAATAATTGATCTCTATACATCTTCATCATGAAAAAACATGTATGGATATTTTGAGTCAAATCATCAGCCACCTGGTTCACCATCCCAAAGTGGTGATATATTTATAAATCATAATCATTTATAAACTGAAAAAATATTATCTAGAGAATATTCAACTCTTTCAAAATAAATATATAAACTAATTTATTATGATGAGTGTATATATAACACATTTAGCATACAAATAACATATCTATATGTTCATTAAAAAAATGAAACTAAAAACTCTCAATCATGAGTTATGTAAATTTTCACGTGAGATATCCATTTTTATCTGGAATATGATATCAAAATATAATTTTTGATGAGGATACAATCCACTCAATTAATCGATGTATAAAAAATGATCCAAAATCCTTATACAATATAGGGTACTATATGTATAGGGACACTATGAAACCTTCTATTTATTTAATTAGAACTCTCTTCACATTCATCTATCCATAAGAGGACGACCACATTTGGAATCAACATATGGAGTGGATTATATATTCATGTAAATACTAACATAATTAGTTTATAATATCCCTCAAACCCATGATAACAATTGTCATTGGTTACTGTGGTTAGTCAAGGACCTTTCTAAAAAAACATCCATATCTAAAGGATCCCCTGATATACCTGTACTATAGGTTATATGGACCATGAAGGAATATTTTTATACCAAGATTATAACTTTTTATATTTAAAAAACAACTTTACCTTCCCCATGGTCTTCAACACAATTATCAATTGTTTTTTATTTTATTCATTACTCATTTAATATATAAGAATATCAACAAAACATTTCTACTAAATACTGATCAAGGTAATCTCTAAATACACCATTTATGATGTCCATGAATATGGAATGTGAATTTTGAAGTCAAAATACAATTACATTGAATTTATAATGTGCATAAATTAAATATAAGGCATTCTTGGGTATACTCCCTCCATGATATATAGTTTATTATATCTACATCAAATACCATTCATGGAATAATATATATATATATTAAAAAAATTTCTAAAATAAAATCAATATGGTTTAGAGGTAACTTAACCTTGATGTTAATTTAGTTATGTTACTTATTATCACTTCAAATATGCCTTTAACGACATTCCCTCTTTAGAATAATTACACGTGATCCTATTATAAATTCATCTGGAGGAATGAATTCCTAATATTTATTATCATAATGTTCATTCATTGATTTCTAAATATCTATTGGGGGTAATTCAATATATATTATTTAAAATATTTTTCCAAAATTTTATTAATTATATTTAAATATAAAATTAATGATTTTATTGAATAATATGATTTTCATTATTAAAAATTATTATATTCCATTAATTGTATGAAATTTTTCTGTGTCATGATTCTGAAAAATTATTTCAGGTAAAATATAATACATATATTTGTATAAAAACCTGTATTATGGAATTAATTTCTATTTGGGGTTCTGGTGAATCCTCAAAATGATAGATGATTGACTATTGATTCATAATATCAAATGTTACATCTTATCCCATATAATTCATATGGGATATAAACTATGTGGAAGAATCTATACCCCAAATTAAATCAAATTAAACTAGTTCAAGAATAACATGAAATACTATAGGAACAATCCTTTATACTTCTATCAAAGATGATTTATAAACAATATATGTAGTTACCAAATCATTATGAGGTTTTATCTCTAACTCAATATATAATGATTGAGGCAGGGATATAATACAATTAAAAAATTATTCATATATATATAAGTTATTATATCTATAATAATGAAAAACCTTTTAAATTATTGATGGAATAAAATATATACATTTCACCTTGTTAATAGGATCATTCATACTAGCTATAATAATTTCATAATTTTGACCTTCTCCAATTGGATTAAATTTTTTATATTTCCCTGATATTTGGAGAATTCGTTGTAAATTTCCCAATCCCCATACAATTAACCCACTGCGCATTTTTTTATTCTCCCATACCAATTCATTCATGAGAGTGATGGTATTTATCACTACACCGGAAGAAAATTTAATTTCCTCCTAGTATTGTATTAATGTGGTTCCTTCCCCAAGTATCGCATATTTGTAAATTATTTATTATTTTTTTCCATGAATTTATGTTTTATCTATTTTAAAAAAACAATTATCATTAATTCCATAAAATCCATAAGACCTGGATGTTATTTATCTTTATTGATTGAAAATGATACTATATCATCTTATTATTTTAATGACATGGAGATTATTTCCCCATAAATTATTGACTATAAACCATTAATTAAATTGTTATTATTTATATTTAGATGACGTACATAGTTCATAACATCCTCAATGAACTTGTAAAGTTATATTCTACATAGAAAAACATTCTTCTCCCTTTTGTGTTAGACTCATAATTTTTTTACTATATTCAATTGTTATTTGTGAGGAAAATATTTTTCGATTAAATGTTCTATATAATCAGTTAATTCTATGGTGAATAATTATCCACATTCATAGTGATTTAATAAATGACCACCATTTATTTGCATCCCATAATTATTGATAAACTACAATAGACCCCAAATCACAAAATACATTTTAAAAGGATATTATAAATTATTCACATAAAAATGGATTTTTAGTCCATTTTAATGATATTTATGATTCATATATGAAGTAGTTTAACATTGTAACAAGTTGTTTTGTACTAGTTGGTAACTCTATATAGTTAGCGTTATTGTTAATAACTTGAAATAAATACCACAATATAGTTTTAATTTTATTAACTCTAGTTATGTCCCCATGTCCAACTTTATTATTTTTTATTGGAGAGAAATAATTACATGGATTACGTATATTGAAATGATTCATATTACATCCTATAGGGGCCATTTCTAAAAAATATAACACAATATACTAGATCACATCATAATGAGACATAATACATACTTTAAAATATAGTGAATTATTATCATTATAGTCATAATCATTTTTTTTCATTGATAATAGTCTCACAACCTTTCATAGGGTTTAGATTATTAATTAATATCGTCAGAAATTAACTTCGCAATGTTTTTATGGACATTCCCAGATACCAAATATAAAGACTACAAACCTATTATCTAATATACATTGGATAATATATTAAATTATGAATAAATTCCAAAAATTAAATCCCAAAAGATCTATTTTTTTAGTCTTGGTAATCATGATACATATTTATATCTCACATTACATTTGAAAAAATAAAAAAAAATCTTTTAGATCATATTTATTATAATTAGGTTATCCCTTCATTTTAATTAGAAAATATTTAGTGGAATCCTAGGGAATAGAAAAATATTAAAGGGGTGAGAAAAAAAATTCTAGTGATCAAATTCATTGAGGAATCTAAATTAGGCACAAATAATATAACGAGAATAAACAATGATCAAATAATTCCATATAATTAATCCCATGTGTTTGAAAGTTATCCACGGGTATAAATACGTTTCATATAAACATAGATTCATAAAAAACTGACATAATAACAATGGAATGCATAATTTAAGACTCATAAAACAAAAAAATGAGTCCTTGTGGAAAGAAATCTAAAATTATAAAAATTCATCATGAAAGGATATGTATAAAAATGTTTAAGTCCTTATCCAAATTACAAATATTTTTTTATGAAAATACATAGAGATTTATTAGGAGAATATTTAATTCATGTCACTACCCATAACTTAATCAATTCAATGCATTCACCATTTAAATGAACAAAAAAATATAATAAACATAGAATAAAAATAGACAACTATTTATATTATTAGACTAACACTATTAATACTAATACATTACTTAGTCAATATGATAATAAAAAATTAAGATAAAAATGGTAGATTTTATCCAAATTGTATAACCTTATTTAAGTATACGGTTTATCTAAATGTATTGAAATTTATTGAAATACATTCAAAATCATACTTCAAAATTTCATGAGCATAATACACTTTTTCATAATAAAAACAATTAATTGAATTAAAAAAAAGATTTTAACATGAAAAAATTATTTCAAAATTACCATATAAACATGTTAAGTGTGATTCAATGAAAATTTAGGTCTTGAGTGATTTAATTTCTTTTAACTATATATATCTTCAAAAAATACTTTCTATTTTTTAAAATGTAAAATTGCACCTCATTTAGAAAACATAATAAAGATTCCATTCTAAATTTATTTTAAAAAATAAAATATTTTTTTATAAATACCAATAATAAATAATTTAATTATAGAATAAGAATTCATTAAAAACTTTTATGGAAAAAATTGACACGGAAGTGAAATTTTCCTCGTATAGTTATAAAAATATCATTTTTCTTAAAAATATTATTTCGGTATTTTGAATTCTTATAGTGAAATTTTTTAAATGAAAACAATAAATTTATAGAAATAAATAGAGGATATTAAAACATATTGGGGTTAAGATATATATTTTTACAATTCTTCCAATATATATATAAACAAAAACAATCTCAAATAATGTTAGAATATGTTATAAAATCATACATCATGTTCAAATTCATTCATACGTGTCAAAAAATCATGTACAATAAATATATATATATTATATATAAATATTATAAAATCAAAATAATATATTTATATATATATAATACAATAGATTATTTAATAATAATATTTTTCTACATTTGATTAATAAATCATTGTCAAAATCACTATTTTTGGTAATACATTCTCCACTTTTTAAGTATGTTTATTTTTTGAAGGATCAATCCTTTTACATTTATCAAAGATCTATCATCTCTAGAATATTAAAAATGATAGAAATCCCATATATTTTCATTATATAATAATTTATAGTGATATTTAAAATATATAGATAGAAATATGAATTCCATTATTCAAGGAAATAGGAGGTCATGAGTATGCATGAAAACTTTCGTCACATTATTAGATATGGAAATAAAGAGTGGTAAATAATAAATCACCGTTAAAGAATAATTATTATACCATATAAATCATATATATTAGTTAAATATTTCGTTATTACCATCTATTCAAATATTAATGAAAATTGAATAATATATCTTTGTGGAATTTGTATTCCACATGTATGGATGGGTGATGTAATTGTTTTCAAGAAGATTTTTATGTAATAATTAATATATGATATTATAATTTAATAAGAACAATTATACAATAAAAAAAATATAATCATTATCCATTAAAAATACATATCCAAAAATTAGTGTGATAAATAACTAATTGTATCACCATGTGGAGATGGTAAACCATACATAAAAATAAGTGATACATTCACTTCGAATTTTATGAAAAAATAGTGAATATTTTTTTTAATAATACAAACCTTTTAGTATATTTTTATACTGATGTTATTATTTTAGGATAAATACCATATATATACATGGTAGAAAAATAAATAAATTGAATGATGTCAGGTAAGATGATTACTTATTCCTAGGGAGACCTCCAATAAATCCTTTCATATAGAACTTATTGTTTGTATTTATAGGAGGAGTGAACATCAAAAACACATATAAGGATGTTTATAATAGTAATTTGTAGGTATTGGTAAATATTGATTACTCAATGTAATGTATAGATAAGAAGGGGGTCTCTTTTTATGGGAGGGAAAGGATATAATATGAATTACATAAAATAATACTACATGACTAGGTAATTCTCAATAAAAATGAATCAAAATGGACTTATATGAAATTATAAGATAGGTTATAGTTGAAATGTAAACATCTAGTAAAATTTTTATAGTTTAATTCCTTATTTTTAACCATATATTTTGGTTTAACCCCATAGTAAACCAATTTAATACTTAACCATGATAACAACTATTTCAAGGTTATGTAGTTATAATTTTACTTATAGGGTAAAATATTTCTCATATATAGTCATGGGATCAAACTTTAGATGATATAAAAACAAATTTTCTCCATTAAATATTTTAACTATTTTAAAATAACTTAATGATATATTATATTCATAATATATCAATATTTCATTTTTGACAGATATAATTAAATTTAAATTCAAATACATTGAGAAAAAAATATTGAGTGTACTTAAATTATTTTAAATACCTATAATCAATCTTATTTTTATACAAAATCATGTTTTACAGTAACTCACCAAAATAATATCATATTTCAAAAAAAAATTAAAAATTAGTTTATTTTTTCATTAATTGATTAAATATTATGACAATATTGTGTATAAATTTAAACGAATTATATAATTAAAAGATTATTAATAAAATAACAAAATAAAAATATTTTTATTATTTAAAAAATGAATATCTATATTTATTCTCCAATTTCATTATCCATATGTGAACACAGAACAAATATTTAATAGTATAATAGTGACATTTTGTGTTTTTATTTTCATTTTATTATATATTAGTAATTTCCATATACAAGTGTCATTTAAATAACTAAATTTGATGATGACTATGTTGAGGGTTGAATTACCCTTCAACCAATTGTAATTATGTAGGATAATGGAAAAATTAACACATAGTTTTAACCAAGATTAACCAGATTTTCCCTTTACGAATAGAATACTTTTTTCAAGGGATATTGGTATTAAATAATTAGAAGGCCTATTTTACAAACATGAAATTCCTTATTCTAAATATTGAGTCCATTTTATGAAACTAAATACATAGAGGCTGAATAATATTATTTTAATATTAGGGCACAAAATGTGATGAAAACTCTTTTAGAAAGAATATAGGATTTCTACATTAAAAATGAATTATTATTATTCCATGAATAGAAAATCTATTAAATGATTTTTAATACAATTTATTTAATATATAATATATAAAATGTAGTAAAAAATCACCAAAATTTATTAATTTAATATATAAAGATAAAACCACACTACTTTCATTATTATTTTTTAAAAAATCCACCATTTCTTATAAATGATTATTATTTTAATTTATAATAAATAGATTTTAAATGAATTTATATTACACATGGGTAAATAATATTTTTATAATAATGTTTTTATTCCTATCCATACCCTTTAATTTAATGGCTTTGTTAACATTTATACTATAATAATATTCATTTAGAGTCGAGGATGCGTGTTTTAAAAGCTATCAAAAGAATTTTCAATTAAGAGTAATGTTACATAAAACATCAGGTTGTTACACATCACTTTTTTCCCATCTATTCTGTTATATTTTTTATATCTCAGATGATTCAAATCCAGTTCCACCATGTCTTCTATTTACCATTCTCATCCTCACCAATAGATGTCTAACCAAAGATATAATTATGTAAAATATGACTAGTTGGAGGTTGAACCCCCAATGTGACATAGGTAAGTGTGAATAAATTATATTTACTTGCATGGTAATGTAAAATATACACATTTATATAAATTATGGTTATGAATAATAGTATCCATATTTCATGGACCAAAAATCCAACTCATAAATGCATAGAAAACTAAATTCCAAACTCAAATATATTGATTCTATAAAGGTTTTATTACTATCTAGGTAAAAAAGAACATTAAAGATAATGGATTATAGAAAAATAAATATAATAATTCATCTAATATAGACTTATAATAAATTTTAAATTATTACATAAGGATGATATTGTGCACCTTACTTAGAAGGAATTCAAGGTAAAAGTTTCTCATGACAATAATCATTCATTGAGACATGTTTTAAATTACTCACATATTTCTGTTATATAGGGTATATAATTACTATTAGAAAAATTTTGTATCTTGATACTCTATAAATTTATTTTAATTCATGTTCAATTTCATGTTCACTCTTTCAAGAGGTTTTGATTTTAGTTTTAGAAAATCTATAATGATATACTTTATAATATCACACTTATCGGGATAGTTTATGTTTTAATATACATTTTGGAAAATTTAATTTAATTTTCATTAAAATCCAAATATATTTTCTTATCCTATCTATATATATAGTTAATTCATGTATTATTTCTAATATCATCTTTTTTTAGTAAAAAGAACAATTATAATGTTTTTTAGAATACTAGACATTCTTTCACTTTTTGGCTGAGAACCTTTCACTTCTATATCCATATTCATTATCTGTCTTAAAAAATTTATTTCTCATATAAAAAAATATTAAATTCATTTTGTACTTCCTATTTTACTCTTATAAAATATTCAAATTAATTTTTTATTAACTTTCCCACACATGTAGTTTTTTACTTTAGTTACAGAAATGAAAACATAATTTGTTTTCAATTGTAATCCAATTATATTAATTTTTCATTACCCATAATTTAAATGACAAAAAAACTAGTGGACATGATATAGTGGTTATATTAATACACAAGAACTAAATACCAAAAATTTCATCCCAATGGACTGTAAAGTTTAGTAGTCCGGGTAAACTAGATACATATTCAAATCCCACATTCTATTTCAAAATATATAAATTAAGTTTCATATCTTATATTGGATCATAATTATTAAAATTATCATATTCTAATAAATCAATCATAAAACAATTAGTGGATCCATGTGAATTAAATCATAAGAATAAGGTGAGATAGGATTCTTAATAAGGAAATTTATTCCTTGAAATAAATATAAGGAATAAATAATACAAAATCAATAAATAATGATAGAATAATTTCATATAAAAAATTACATGAGTTGGAAACTTAATGATGGATATAAATACAATTTAAATAAAATCATGGAAAATAATAACTAGCACTAAAATTATGTAAGGAAAAATTCCAGACATTTAAAACATACCATCGAGGACTTGTTCCTTGACATCTTAAAATATCATCAAGTCATCATGCTAGGATAACTATATAAATGAATAAGGCCTCGAAAAAATACCCAGTATAGTTAGTACCATGAAATTTATTGATTAATTTATGGTATATTTATTTTTTTGGAACTAATCACATAATAATTCTATTTTATTCATTATATGGATAATAAAAAATACATAATCAACAAGACTAAAAATTTATTCATTGTCAATATTATAACAACTAGTATAGAGAATGTAAATACATTTACTAGATAGTATAATCATATATCATCATTATAAATTAAATGGATGATATAATAAGAGTATGATCACAGTAAATCAAAATAATAAATAGTGGATTTTGGAATAGAATAAAATACATTCAAAATCACACTAGAATATTTCATCATGAAAATATCATTTTCACTTTAGAAACACATATTAAAAATCTAAAAATTTCATAAATAATAATGACAATAATTATATTGGAAAAGTACATTATGGAAAAAACATCTTATTTAAATAAAAGTATTTTCCCCTAGTGGGGGAATTCACTCCATGATGCATAATTTAAAAAAACATTACTTTCATACAAGTGTTAATGGTAAAAAAGTACAATATTCGGAAAATATCATGAATATTCATTTCAAATAGTATTTTAATATTATAATAAGCATATAAATTTATTTAATAAGTGATTGAATATTTAAAAAAATATTCTTAAAAACATTTTAATGGAAGTATTGAAAAATAAGAAAAAATTTACTAATTAAGAAGAATAACATGGTATCTTTTCCATAAAATTAATTATTTTACTATCTTTTGTACAAAAATAAGAGAAATTGTATGGAAAACATTAAACATATAAAAATTGAAATTTAATAAAAATTAATCAATTTTATGAAGGAAAAGTCAAGGATCCTACCAACTGATACCTATATATAAATAATCCAAAATAATGATAAGACTTGAACATAAACACATTCCTCCTGATCGAATTCTTTCATATGTGTATAAAAATCCATAATAATAAGTTTAGATTTGATATAAATCTATTATAGAAACAAAATGATATATATCATACATTATATGATTTATCAATAATTTTTTATTTCCAATTTAATAACAAAGTATTATTATAATCAATATTATTCATAATAACTTCTTCACATTACATGTATGTTTTGGATTTTTAGTTTTGGTATATTTTTATTATTATGGTTACATTATCTAAAAAATGTTAGAAATGATATAAATAAGAAATATATTTAGTATATATTTATTCAGTGTGATGAAAAAATTATATTAATAGAAAGATAAACAACATATTTCATGGAGATGGTTGGCCGCACATATGAATGAATTCTATTTTAACAATTCGATAGAAGGAATGAAATAATTTTAAATAATAATTAACAATTACATGTTATTTATTATAAAATACGCATAAATATAATTATTAAATATATCATTGTTACCATCTTTATAAACTGGAAATAAGAAATGGTTCACATCGCATTGTGGATGTTATGGTTTGCATATACACAGGTGTGGGATTATCGTTTTCCAACCGATTGGATGTTAATAATATTTACATGATCATATAATTAGAGATATATAATTATTTCAATATATCATATATAAACATTATGACTATCATAATACCCATCCAAAAATATGGTTAGAAAAAATGGATTTTATCATGATGTTGATATGTTATTCTGTGTGTATAAATGAGCAATATTTTTGCTACACATTAAAGAAAATATGGTTTATAATGATGGATTCATAATCATAATAAAATTTTACTATAATTATATTGCTTATTTAATTCATTTATTACAAATAAAATATATTTTGAATAAGTTAGAGAAGAAATAAATTGAAAGAGGTTGGGTAAGAGGATTACCTATTCATTGGGAAATATCCTTCAAATCATTTATTATAGAACCTAGTGTTTTTGTTTTAATGAGACAAAAATATATATAACATCTATATAGATATTGTGAAGATGAATGGGTTCCTATTGGATGATATAAAATGATCAATGTTGTTTAATTAATAATTGGATGGGAGTCCTTTAAAATGAATGGAAATGAAACAATTGGTATTAGTAAAAAGACTAAAATAAAACTACATCATTCTTAAGACATATAATTCAAAATGTGAATATATTCAAATATAAGGTTGGATATATTATAAATCGCATCATCAAATAATTTTTGGATATTTTTATTATAACAGTATAATTTATTATGAATTATTTTTTAAAAATTATTTTAATTCATATTATAGGTGTCATTACATGAATCACTTTATTAAGCGTTTGTTATAGAAAACAATAGGTTAGCTTGTGTTAAAAACAACATTGAGTTTCAAAAAATCCTTGATAAATAAATAATATAGTTACATAAGGTTTACTGTTATAATATATTCATTAAACCTGTATAAATTAGTAGTAATAACTACATTTAAAATATTTCTTGTAATAGTTTTATATATAGGATTCAAATTTGATAGACAAATAGTTAATTTTGAGTATAATCATTATATGTTTTGAAAATAATATATCTAAAAAATATTCTATTTTAAAAGTTATAATTTTTTAACATTTATAAAATTTATTTTATAATATAAACTTCATTTTTGAAACCATCATTTCAAATTTATCTACTGGAAAGTTTTTATGATTTTTCTCGAAAGTTCAATGTTTTGATGAATAGTGGAAAATAAAGATTGTTAATGTAAACTAAATTTTCATTGATAAAATCTATAAATTTAATTTATATTTAAAATTAATTAAAATTGAAAATTAAATCAATTATACATCCATTAATTAAATTTAAAATATTGTAATAAATTTCATATTTAATATTGATATAAAAACATTTTAATCATTTTGACATTTTCTCTTTAAAATTCTCTTTATCACAATGTCTACAAGATTATTTTTAAAATATACTTTCCCCCACATGTGAGTGGAATTTGTAAAAATGGATTTAAAATTTTCAATAACAATAATAATTAGTATGTAATAAGGTAAAGTATATTTTTGACCAAAAACAATTACTAAAAATATTAAAAAAAATTATTACGGTTAAAGTAAAAATGGGTTTTCTATGGGTTTAATCTTAAAGTATAAGGGTTACAAGAAACCCAAAACTATTAAAACACCCATTATGTGTATATATTAAAATATTATAACACATGTTATAAATAATGGTTTATTATTGGAATTATGTTAGATGAATCAAACAAGGATGGAATTCTTCCTTTCAAAAATTTAATAGGGTGCCACACACCACCCATATAAAAGGCCACACCTGATCCTATCTAATTCACACCATAAACCCCTTTTAGATCCTAAAATACCTTAACAAATTACTTCTAATATTCCTTAATATAATCCTAAGAGTGTGTTTTTTATATAAATCCATCCTAAGAAGGCTTTTGGTGGAAACGAAAGATGGATACTTGAAGAAGATGTTACATTCATCCTTGAATGTTTTTGTTTTATTTATTTATAAATCTCTATAAATTTTTATTATTAAATTATGAAATAATGAAATAATTTTCTAAAATATACTGATATGTTTTTATTTAATGGTAATAACATAAAAAATCCCTACTTCCATCAAATGGGTTACGATATCAACATTCATGTGTATGGTGGAATACCAACTCAAAAACCGTTGTCATTTTTTTCCATTACAAATAGTCGTGATTGGAAATTAGATGGTTTTATTTTTAAAATATTATATTTATGAAATTATAATAAATTTTTTATTTATTATATCACACATGAATCCACTGTTTCTATATTTTTGTAATACGATAGTGTCACTTCTGTGTATGGTGGACTACCTACTCAAAAAACGCTGCGCTTAATTCACTATTTACAAGGAATGTAATAAGGGCATGATTAATTAAAATATGTAATATATATTAAATAAAACATATTATATAACTATACAATATTATTTAACATTAAGTATTTTAATATACTATGAAAAATCAAATAAGGCTCATGTGTACGTACATCATACCTTCTCCCTGAATAGTGTATTTAATTTTCAGTCTCTATATTTTATATATTACTATAAATACATATATAAAAATTATATATATGATATTTATAAAATTATTTAAAATCTGGATATTATGGGACCATAATCAATGTACAAGGAATAAAACAATTTCAAGCATTATATCAAATATAAAGCTGTTTTTAGTGGAAACATAATTTTATCATTAAATTATTAATAAACCATTGATAAAAGTTCATAAGAAAATAATATTTGATATTATATATATAAATATTGTTATGTAATTATAAGGAATCAGATTTAAACATTACATAATCTTGGGTTAAGTCAAGAATTCACATTTAGGATCTTTTTGGGATTAGGGTTTTAGAGAATTAGGCCATAACTATTACATTAAATCTAAAAAATTACAAATTAGACACTTGTACTCTGTTTCCATTATTTTTATAAAATAAAAACTCTTAAAAACATGTATAGTTAAATGTTCTAGATAGCATGAACTTTTCATGATCCCATCCTTGACCATATTCATCTTTAAGTCCTATGATATACATTTCAAAACATAGGATAAGAATAAAAAGCTCAGTAAGAGTTATAAAATCATGAATGGAATCATTAACCCATAAATAAATACAAATCAATGAAACCGTAAATTTCAATCATAACATACCTCATAAAATCATAAGATTTTGGAATAACACAGAGAAATCATAAATCATAAAGGTAAATTTCGGTATACATAGAAAACACACATTGTATCTTTCAAAGATACATAGAGAGTTACATTTGGAATACCCATAAAAGTATATTACCTAAATATTTTAGTTGAAACTTTGACGTTTACCTCTATCACATTACCCAGTTAATTGGAGAGTTATCTCGGGATTACTCACCCTAGGTTTATCACGAAACTACCCATATTCATAAACAATGCCCAAAAATCATAACATAATCATAACAAATAAAAGAAGCCTAAAACGAAGATTAAATTTCCACATTAAAATCACAATATATAATTTCAAGATATTAACAAAACCAATGCTTTCTAAAAACTATTTCCAAAACCATTTTAAATACCAAAATACATTACAAGAGTATATGGTATTTATTTTCCTATTAAAAATA
Organism: Viscum album; assembly: GCA_963277665.1. Taxonomy (NCBI): domain Eukaryota; kingdom Viridiplantae; phylum Streptophyta; class Magnoliopsida; order Santalales; family Viscaceae; genus Viscum; species Viscum album. The sequence continues at coordinate 1,704,255,757 of OY728165.1, read as the reverse complement.
TAACGGATTATTAAGGAATCCAAACATGAAATAATTATCGAGGTGGTGGAAAGTTCATTTTTAATGCGTACATTAAAAAGAATCATTCCCTTTTTTTTATTTTGTAAAATTCTTTGTAGAAAAATATTCCTTTTGAAAACCATTTAAAACATTTAATAAAGAAATTTTTTAATCAAAGTGCCTCATTCCACTATGAAGGTTTTCAATGAAATTTTAATTTCATAACATTAATTTCATTATAAATGTATCCTTAAAAAAATTTAAAACATGGACATTAATGTGAAATATTTATAAGAATAGATCTTTAAAACAATTAAAACAATATTTCAGTTAAAGAGTTCCTAAATAAATGAGAGACACTTGAATACAATTAATTGAGTAATTAAATTAGTCAAAGAATATAATATCATTAGAATAATAATATTAATGATATAATATCTCAAATGGTAGTATATACACCATATTAAAGTGAATTGGTGTATAAAAACAAAATATTATCAATGGAATGTAAATTGAAACAAATTCCCTTGCAAGGATCATATACTTATATTAAGGACAAATCAATGAAATAATTATGTGAAAATAAAATTAATACACCCAATATAATTGGATATTAAGTGTAAAATAATATTATTATATTCACACATATTTATTTCATGAAAAAATCAATAAGTAAAAGTTCAATCCAATGAATGGAAATTGGGTGAAGATATTCCCCTAAGAAATTTGGCAGTCTAAAAAAGGCTCTTTAAAATTAAGAAAACGAGGTGATGGGAGAGAAAATGATATCTCATCACATGTACATAAAGTTTAAATCAATAAGGATATATAATAACATATCCAAACATAGGAAAAAATAAATTAATAGACATATCAAAAAATACGTAATTGACTAAAAGAGGAGGGTAAAAGGATTCCTTACAATGATCGTAACATTAAATTAAGGATAAATCAATGAAATGAGTATGAGCGAAAAAAATATAAATACACCATATATAAGTGGATATTAATTGTAATAAAATCCAAGGTCATGAACACATATTTATAACATGACATAATCAAGAAGTAGAAGTTCATCCCAAAGAATAGAAATTTGATTTAGAAGTTTCCTTACAGAAATTTGACAAAATAATGACATAACTTTAAAATTCATAACATGAGTTGATGAGAGATAAAAGGACCTATCATCACACGGAAATAAAATGTACTGAAATAAAGATATAGAAGAACATATCCCAACATATGAAAATGGAAATTTAAAATACATAATATAATATAAGTCTTTGAATAGAAGAGGAGAGTGAAATGTTCTCTTACTGATTTGGTAACTTACGAGACATGCACCACATGAAATAAGGATCATACAAGGAATATGTAAATAACTGTAAAACAATTTATATTACAAAATTAATACAATCATGGGCAGAACATACACCACACAAAATGAAACTGTGTCAAATATATAAGAAATCTCATGGGAATAAAAAGTGAGATAAAAATCCCTTTCCTCGTGTCTAACTTGGCTCATTAGTTCTTTAAATCTCTTGAATAATGAACTAATGTTAATTTATAATTTCATTAGATTACGTTTCAATTTTATTATAGCTTTTACATAACATATTACCATGTTATAAATATTTCATAATCATTTATGTTAATAAAAACATTTTGTCAATATTTGGTAATTATAATTACAATTTGTCCATATGGTCAAAAGTACATTATATTCAGAATGATATTAACAATTTTCATATATTTTAAATCATATGAATCCATTATATGTGTATTTATAATATTTTATATCATTGGTATATATGAAAATGAAATGCACCGTTCACGGAGACGGTAAGTCATACGTACGCATGAACGTTACTGTCATTTATTTTTTTCATTATTAAAGGAATGATAACCTAATTATACATTGGTATATTAAAAATTAATTATAATATAATATTTTATATATGTTATATAAGATCATTAAAACCATCCATTATACATTCCATGTATGGTACAACGAGTCATATCACTTTTAGGGTCGGTAGTCCGCACTTCGTCAAATGAAATTATCATATATATACAATATTAAAACCATAAAGGTATGTTCTAAAATAGAATTAAAAATAGAATATAGATAAAATAAATATCATATATACTTATAGTTCCATCATATTTTCCACCAATAAAGGTTTTAGGAGATAATTGAACAATCATCTTTTCGTGAGGCAGTAGTTCACCGTCCACAAAAACAATATGTTTGTTTCCATTAGATGGGGGTGTGTATAGGTGTAGTTAGAATCCATATCATAATAAAACCCTAGTATATTGAGTATATCAGTTTTTTTATAAAATAAAGGAATAAAAGATTCAAGGGTGTTGGAGAAGGAAAATAAAATAAAATAACATAAGAGAAGATATTGCCTTTAAATCAGATATCTCCAATTGGTTTGAACCAAAAGGTTTACTTGAATTTCATTATGCCTAAGATGATCCAAATAGGGGTAAGGTAGGGATATAGGATTATTAATTGGGTAGATGTTGGATGATCCAAGGGGCTTGAGAGGTGTGTGTAATGGGTTAGAGGTGATGGCGGTTTATAAGGGGGTGGAGGGCTCTTTATGAGAGTTTGAAATTATTATTTTATTATAAAATGATTTTTTATTTCAAAAGGACCAAAAATTAATTAATTCTAATATAATCTACGTATAAGGAAAAATAAAATCATCCAATAATAATTGGATAGGTTTTGGATATTTCTTTAATCCTTATCTTTTTTATTTAGCCTTTTATTATCTTTTTAAAATTTTACCATATTCATACTATAAGGATAATATATTTACTAAAAAATGCCAAGAGACCCAAAATAGATGATTAATGAAATTTTTAACATCATATATGTCAGTTGACCGAATATTAGATTTTTAGGATCATTTTATCATTTAATAAAATATTAATTGTTTTAAAAACTAATTTATATCAATTTATAAACTATTCATATAATGACTTTTAAAAAAATCTATAGAAACATTATTATTTCGAAAAAAAACATCATTAATTCTAATATAACAAGTCATTATTATATCGAAAAATCAGGTATGGAATAAAAAATTTGAAAATAAATTTATTTTCATAATTATAATATCATTTATTTGAATCCTTTATTAATAAAGCAATTACTGCATCACCATTGTGTCATAATTAAAATTGTTTATATAATGTCTAAATATTATATATAAAATACCATGATATAGGAAATTTTTATAGCTTTTAAATTTATATTTATAGTCTAATGTATGACTTAAATAACACCATATAAATATAGTTTTTCCAAAAGATATATGTTTATGATACTTTTTTCTTTACTTTAAATTATTAAATATAAAGTGTCATTAACACTCCCATGTTACTCCATAGGTTCCCAAAAATTCCCCAAGTATGCCCATGATAGGATATGTATCATCAAATAGGATTAGGAAACATGTTATACTAATTTAATATTATTATAACATTATTTTCTTACCCTTATTTACCATATTTACCTTTTAACCATGGTGAACATAATATTTACTGATGTAAATATTCATGATTTATAAAAATAAAATTTACCTATTTGCACAATTTAAACCTCATGATTCCAAATATGAAATCCATTTTTCTAATTTCAAATCACAGAAGTGGCATATATTAATTTAAAAATATCTTCCATTGTCAAAACAAAAATAGTGTTTTTAAGAAATAATAACTATCAAAAGATTGACAATTATTGTGTTCAATTTCAATGTCAAATTACATCCAATGACCATCATTGGATTAAATTATAAATAAATAATCTAATTAAACTTTAAAACTAATAAATAAGATAAGATAACCGTATAGATAAATTAGATTAAAACCTAGTTTTGAATTAAAATGCAGTATTTTGCACTATTCATTAAAAATGAATTTTAGGAGAAAAATAACAACATTTCATCCAAAGTAAATTATGATTTCCCAATTCTAAAGAAGAATTTAATTTTGTCTAATAGTACATATATAAGTTAAAACAACTATATTTAAAAAGGTTTTTCCATCAAAAGGCGGTAAATTGACCATTTAAAAAAGATAAGTGTATTTATACTTAAAATTGGATTCATTCTCATTTTATGTCTCTAAATTTTATTGGAAAAATGAAAAAACATTTAAATAACTTGTTTAATAATAATATAGTTAGTTCTATTCAGTCCCATAAACACAAACTTTATGTGTTAACTACTATTGAAAATGTTAATATTATATTGTTATTTTTCAGTATAACTCAATATTGTGTGCAACATACAATTTACAAGAACCCTATTTTTGTGTATTGAGTATGCTATTAGAGATAGAATAAATTTAAATGTAATATTAATATTTAATTCAAAAAGATATATAAATATGATAATATCATATTCCTTATTTACCTGGGATGTTACATTTGTCCCCCCATTTTGGAATTGCATCCTTACAATTTTAAAATTGGGCTCAAGAAGAATCATTAAATGTCCCACATCAGAAAAGAGTCAATAAAACTATCACTTTAATAGAAAGAAATAGATGTAAAAAGGTAACCCAATATCACATATACTAGGATTCCATGTAGGAAAACATGGAAATGGAAGAGAAACTAACCATCAAGTTCTGATGGAGAGTGATAGAAAACATGATCAAAAGAAATTTAATCCCCAGAAAACCACAAACTTGTGATAGGTTAAACGGTCATTGATTGCAATGAATGAAAAGTAAATGAAAAACGTTTTTGTTTTAGGTTCATTTTCATAATGATGAGGAATTATTTTACTCAATAGAATAAAAACATCTGCAAATATACTTACTTTTCAAGTGGAATTTCAACCTTTAATGAGATTCAACCTAAAACACATATTTTCTCAAAATGATGAGTATTCAAGATGATTGGGTAACACATGAAGTGCTAGAATCAACTTATATAAGATCATATAATCCAAAAAAGTTGAACTATATAATTTACCTATCTTTAGACATTAACCAATACCAAAATGGTTACTACGGGATCAAATAATCCCCAAAAACATAAAACAACATAGAAAAAATACTACTCTTAATCTCCAAAATTCTACAAACAATACCAAAAGTTCAACAAAGACCATTCAATAAACCACTATTTATAAATTCATTAATGTAATCCAAATTAAGATTGAAACCCAAAACTCAGAAATATTTAATTACATAATATTCCTCAGTAAATCATAACATATATCTCTAAATAATATCAACAACTATTAAAGTCACATACTAAAAAATAATTAACCTAATCACATATTCTCTATGATAGGTAAATAACGCCCATAACTAGTAAATTTCTCCACATGTTCATAATAAAGAAATAGATTATTCAAAAATAGAATTTCAAAATAAACGTTATTTTTTCTTTGAATAACATTTTCATATATTAAACTTCAAGGATACACATACAAGAAAAAGTATTCCAAAGTAATCCAATCATCAAAAGAGCCTTAATTATTTTATTCATTTAATCATCCTAAAGTCTACCATAACTCATGAATCCCTTATATGTATACTTATTATTCATTAAAAATTCATCATAATACATTAACCAATCCTTTATTTCTTATTCCATAATAAATATTTCCTACAAAAAAACAATGAACGATATCCTAGAATTTTATAATGTCAAAACACCATCTAAGAAATAATCCATACCTTTCATTGGTCATTTTTAGTTTCCTCATCCTAAATTATAATGGAATTAGGTATTGGTAAAAATTTATTTGTACGATCCTTGAGATCCAATTCCCGAACCTTCTTCGTAAGACATCTGTTTGTAAAATGGACATGCAAAACACACTTAAAACATTCAATTGATCCCTCAGAATGAACTTATTTCCCTTTCTTATAGTCAACTAGATTCTTCCTTTTTTTCATTAGAGGTTCTTCCTTTATGACATTCATTACCACATCTGAAGCATATTTCTGTCCCTTTGAAGAATTTTCCTAGGTGTTTCATTCCACATACTTGACACATTGGTTTTTGAATATACTTACATTTATTATTATTTCCTTAAATTCTGTAGGGATTCATTTCTCGCATATATAATGATTTATGAAAGTCCCCAAGGTTCAAGTGGTAAATAAAGAATTCAGATAGTTGGTTGAGAATAAACACAAGATCTCTCATTGCATTTACCATTTCATTTGGTTTCTCATTTATAAAACACCACAGTTTCCTTCACATCCATTGTTAATTTTGTGCGTGATAGATCCAACAATTTACTAAACCCAAAAATGTCGGTGTAATTATTTCAGTAAAATAATCATATAATATCTTATGAGAAGGTAAATACTAATATAAACTCATTATATTTATCTAAAATAATTATAACTCTTTCTAATATGGGAACCATTATGGTTATGTAACATATGCTTAAATAACACCCTAACGTATAATATTATCAAAACCGACCTCTGATACCAAATATAAGTACATGACCATAATCATTACATAATATTGAGTTAAGTCAAGAATTCACATTGACGATCTTCCCTGGTTTATAGTTTTTGAAAATTAGGCAATAAGTGTTACATTACATCTCTAAAATTACAATGTATACACTTCAACTCATTTTCCATTTTTTCCAAAAAATTAGGACTTTTAAATAAAAAGAACATGGCTAGTTCCATGTTTAAGACAACATGACTTTTCCTCGATCCCATCCATGACTGTATTCATCTTTAAGTCTTGTGAAAAATATTTCAAAACATGGTATGAGCATAAAAACTCAGTAAGGACTATAAAATAATGAAAGGAAATTTTAACCCATCAATAAATACAAATCAATGAAATAATACTTTTCAATCAAAACATACCTTATGGAATCATAAGATTTATTAATAACACACAAAAATTATAAATATTAAAGTTAACGTGTGGTATACATAACATAATTACATTATAACACTCACAACTATATAAGGAGTTACATTTGAAATACCCATCATAGTATATTCCCTAAATCTCCTCGGAGAAACTTTAATGTTTACCATCATCACATTACCCAATTCATTGGAGAGAAATCTCGGACTAACCCACCCTAGGTTTATCCCGGAACCACTTATGTACATTAACAATGCCCAAAAACCATAACATAATCACAACACATAAAACATGTATAAAATAAATTTAAAATTTCCATATTTCAATCAAAATATATAATTTCCAGATATTAACAATATCAATGCTTTCTCAAATCCATTTTCAATACCAAAATATGTAAAAGAGTATATTTTATTTATTTTCCTTTTAAAAAAATATGGCTGGTAATGGAATCCAGACATGAAATAATTCTCATGGTGGAATAATGGTAATTATCATTTTATACGTTAAAAAGAAACCTTCCCTTTTTTTATTTACTAAACTTCTTTATAGAAAAATATTCATTTTGAAAACCATTTAAAATATTTAATAATAATATTTTTGAATCAAAGTGTCTCATACCACATTGAATATTTTGAAAGAAATTTTAATTTCAAAACATTCATGTCCATATAAATAAATCCTTAAAACCATTTTTAAAACATGGACATTTCATTGAATGATTTATAATATTAAATCTTTATAAAATTTAAAACAATATTTTAGTTAACGAGTTCTTCACCAAATGAGATATGCTTGAATACAATTAATTGAGGAATAAAATTAATAAAATTATATAATATCATGAGAATAAGGATATTTATGATATTATATGTCAAAGTAAAGTATATACACCATATAAAATTGAATTAGTGTATAACAACAAATATTTATAAATGGAATGTAAATTGAAACAATGACCGCTGCAAAGATAATATCCTTAGATTAAGGATAAATCAATGACATAATTATGTGTGAAAAATAAGAATACAACAAATATAAGTGGATATTAAGTGTAAAACAATCATAGGTCATTCACACATATTTATAGAAATACATAATCAAGAAGTAGAATTTCAACACAAAGAATAGAAATACCGTGAAGAAGTTCCATTACAGAAATTTGACAGCCTAACGACGTCATTTTAAAATTCCTAAAATGAGTTGATGAGTGATAAAAGGACCTGTGATCATAGGGAAATAAAATTTATAGAAATAAGGATATAGGATAACATATCCAAACATAATAAAAATGAAATTAAAAAACATTTCAAAAAATAAGTCTTTGACTAAAATAGTAGGGTGAAAAGTTCCCTTACAAAGATTGTATCATTAAATTTAGGATGAATAAATGACATAATTATGTGTGAAAAATATTAATACAACCAATATATGTTGAAATTATGTGTAAAACATTCAGTTTTTATTCACACAAATTTATATAATGACATAATCATGAAGTAGATGTTCAACCCAATGAATGGAAATTGGGTGTATAAGTTCCCTTACCGAAATTTGACAGCCTAACGACGTCACATTAAAATTACGAAAATGAGTCGATGAGAGAGAAAAGGACCTCTCATCACCTTAAAATAAAATTTACAGCAACAATGATATATATGAGCATATCCCTACACAATAAAATTTAAATTTAAAAGAGATAACATAAAATAAGTCTTTAATTAGAAGAAGAGAGTGTAAGGTTCCCTTACCGATTTGGTAACTTACAATACATACACCACATGAATGAAGGACAACACAATGAAGATGTAAATACCGATAAATTAATGTATATTACACAGTGAATACAATCATGGGAAGTAAACACACCACACAAAAGGAAATAGTGTAAAATATAGTATGAATCTCACAAGAAGAAAAAGTGAGATGAAAAACCCATACCTCATTTCTGACTTGACTAGTTTTTTCTTTAAATCTACTGAATAATAAACAAATATTTATTTATAATTTTTTAAAAACCTTTTTTAAAGTTTATTATTCCTTTTAATTATTTATTACTATGTTATAAACATTTAATAATCATTTAAGTTAATAACGGTTGTTTTGTCGATATTTGGTCCTTATAATAACAAGTTGTCAATGTTGTCAAAAGTCCATTATATACAGAATGATATTCCTGATTTAAATATCATATAAATCATATATATCCATTATATATGTATTTATAATAGTCCATATCAACTGGATATATGAAAATGAAATGCAACGTTCATGGAGACTGTAAGTCGTACGTATGCATAAATGATACTTTCATTTCATTTTTTCATTTTAAATAATGAAAACCAAATTATACAAAGGTATATAATAACTTAATTATAATATCATATTTTATATAAAATAGATAAGTTCATTAACATAATACTTTATACGTTCCATGTCGAGTATGAATGATTCATATCACTTTTAGGGGACGGTATTCCCAACTTCATTAAATGAAATTATCGTATATATAAAACATGAAAATCATAAAGGTATTTTATAAAGATAATTAAAAATCCTAGAGATAAAATAAATATCATATATATCATAAATAATGATATTTCCATCATAATGGCCACAATGAGAGGTGGTAAGAGATAATTGAACAATCATCGTTTTGTGAGACACTAGTTCCCCATCCACAAAAACAGTGTGTTTGTATTCATTATTTGGAGGAGTGTGAAGGTTTAGTATGAATACATCTCATAAAAAAAACCTATTATATTTAGGGTACTTACGTTTCTATAAAAGAAATGAATAAATGAGTTTAGGGGGTTGGAGAAGGAAAAAATAAATGAAAATAACTTAAGAGAAGGCGTTACCTTTAAATCAGGTAACTCCCTTTGGTTTGAACCAAAAGGTTTACATTAACTTCCTTCTACCTAGGGGAAGGATTATAAGAGGAAGCGATGGATGTAGAAATCTTAATTAGTCATATTGTGGATGATCCAAGGGGCTTGAGAGGTGTGCTAAATCAGTTAGAGGTGATGGATTTTTATAAGGGGGAGGAGGGGCTCTTTAGGAAAGTTTGAAATTATTATTTTATTATAAAATGAAGTTTGGTTTGAAAATGCCCAAAACATATTTAATTCTAATATAATGTGCATAAAAGTCGATATAAAATTATCTATTAATAATTGGTTAGGTTTTGGATATTTTTTAAAACCTTATTTTTTTAACCTTTTGTTAACTTTTTTAATTTTTACTATTTTCATACTATAAGGTTAATATATTTAAAATAAAATTCCAAGAGACCCAAAATGGATGATTAATGAAATTTTTAACATCATATATTTCATTTTACCAAATATTAGATTTTTAGGATAATTTTAACATTTAATAAAATATTAATTGTTTTAAAAAATCAATTATGTCAATTTTTAAACAATTCATATAATGGCTTTTAAAAAATCTATAACAAAACTATTATTTCCAAAAAAGTTCATTAATTCAAAGGTAAAAGTCATAATTTTTTCTAAAATTCGTGGATGGCATAAAAAGTTCCAAAATAAATTTATTTTAATAATTATAATATCATTTATTTGAATCATTTATTAATGAAGAAATTACTTCATCACCATTGTGTCATAATTAAAACAAATTATTTAATTTATAAAAATTAAAATAAAAAACCACGATGATGGAAATATTTCTTGATTTTAAATTAATATTTATAGTGAAATTTATTACTTATATAACACCATATAAAAAATGTTTTACAAAAATATATGTGTTTGTGTTACTTTTGTCTTTACGTTAAATTAATTAATATAATGTGTTATTATCACTCCTAAGTGGCTCCATGGGGTCACCAAAATGACCCAAGGATTCCCAGGGTGGGATATGTATTATAAAATAGGATTATAAAACATGTTATTGTAATTTAATATTATTATAATATCATTTTTTACCCTTATTTAGCATATTTATATTTAAACCCTGGTAAATAAAATATTTACTGATGTAAATATTCATAATGTCTAAATATAAAATTTACCTATTTACACAATTTTGACCTCATGATTTAAAATATGAAATCCATTTTTCCAAATTCAAAACACAAAAGTTGTAGAAATTAATATAAAATTATTTTTTGTTCTCATAACAAAAAATGTGTTTTTATGAAATAATAACTATCAAATATTAACACTTGTTTATGTACAATTTCAAAGTAAAATTACTTCCAATGACCAACATTGGATTAAATGGTAAAAAAATAATCTAATTACCCTTTAAGCCCAATTAAAAATATAATCTATCCATATAAATAAATTATATTAAAAGATAATTGTGAAAGAAATTCAGTATTTTGTACTATTAATTTATAAATGAACTTTATCTAAAAAATACAAAAATTTCATCCAAAATAAATTTTCATCTACCAATTCCAAATAAAAATATTATTTTTGTCTAATAAAATATATAAAAGTGACAAAAATAAATTTAAAAAAGAATATCCATTAAAAGGAATTAAATTGACCTTTTTAAAAATATTAGAGTATTTATGCTTAAAATTAGATTCATTCTAAATTTAAGTCTCTTAAATTTATTGAATAAATGTAAAGAAATTTAACAAATACGTTTAATCATAATATGGTTAGTTATGATCATACCCACTAATACAACGGCTATGAATTAAATACCATTTAAATTAATAATATTATATTATTATTTTTCAGTATAACTCAATGTTGCGTGCAATATAAGATTTCTAAGAACATCATTTTTGTGTGTTTAGTACACAATAAGACATAGAATCACAATTAAATTAAAATTAATATTTAACTCACAAATATTAATAAATATGAAAATTTCATATATATTTTACCTCGGATGTTATATTAATAAATTTACAATAAATTAAAATTTATTATGTATGTGGTTTGAACATGGTCAATGTATGTCAAGACTAAAAGTAATGGATTTCTAGTCACATTTTTTATTTCTAGGAGACATTAAAATTAAACAACAGTTTCTTATTTTTAGTGTATATAATGATTATTTTAGATTTCATATAATGAATTAAATTATTTTAATAATATTTAATGTTTTATTTTTTGTTATTATTTATTGGTTATTTTGATTCAAAATATTACTAATTGTGTATGTGATTTTTATCTAATCTTTTATTTCCATGAGAAACACACCATATTCCCAACAAATTTATTTTATGTTTTATTTATATTTACCAGTAATGTATATTATGATTATTATCCATAAAATTATTTGGGGTCAGATAAAAATTTCAGGAAATATCATTCAGGGGTATTATGATTCAATGATACGGTGAAAATGATTTTATGTTACAATATAATTGTTTATCATGGTTTTTTATGATTTTATTTAAGATGATAAAATCCAATGATCTATATCTCACGAATCTGATGAATTTTATTATCCTATTGTTATTCATGTTATTTTTAAGTCATATAGACATTATTCTACTGGTTGGTACGTAAAATAATTTACAAAATGTTTTTACAATAACCCAAATTATATCTCTCATTGGACAAGAATCCAGTTTCATCCAAAGCCATGATTTTTATAAATTGTTTATTATTGCATTATTATTTTGAAATTTATTTTTTCCCTATTTTTGAATTTTTTACAATATGGATTGAATTGAATATTCATGACATTTTTTAAATAATTCACATTTTCTTTTTGTAAAAAAATATTAAAGGAATAATTGTATTAAAATTTATTAGATGAATGAAACTTTATATATTCTAGAAAACTATTTGTTTTGAAGAATCCATTATAATTATTCAAGGTTATTTTCACTAAAACATATATTAAAAATGACTTATCTTTAAAAAATGTGTTTTTTTCCAAGAGGTTAATTTTATCAAGAAAAGTTTTAAATGATCAATCAAAATTATTTTTCAACAATGATTACATCTATTGATATTATATATATCTTACTAGGGACATGTTCCAAGGATACATATTTTATAATTTTTCTTAGAATGTTTTATGTTAATGATGACATGTTGTTTATGAGACTTGTTTATTTTACAAGGGGAATACCATTATAGAATTCTTATCAAAACCAATACATTTACATAGGTTATCTCATGATATAATTCTTATGAAATAATCAAATTTTTTATGTGTTATGATATGATGATATGATAAAATGATTATGAAACCTATCACTTTCCCGTATGTTATGATATGATTAAATTATTATGAAATCCATATCATTTCATGGGTTATGATATGTTGAATTTTTTATCATATTGGTGAATACATAGTCCTTATTTTCATTATGTGATAGTTGGGTCGTATGTCTCCCTTAAATGAATTGGGTAGATATTAATGTTGTATGAGCTCAAAGGGGTGATTGGAGGTTATCCCAATCCTATATGCGAGTACATAAGAGGTCATCCCAATTACTAAGTAAGTACATGGGTGGTTATCCAATGTGTAAAATTTTATGAATGTTTTTGTGTGTTTCTTTGAAATATGATTTTAAATTATTATTAATATGCCAAAATTCTATATTTCATGCCAATGTTATTCCCTCAAGGATCGTGTATTTTTATTTCCTTGTAGATATTGTTTTATGAAATTCCAATATTTATTCCATTACTCAAGATTATGTTCATTGATATGCATGGTATTGTTTCAAATGTTATTCACATATTCTAATACTCTTATCTTCATGTTATGATAACATGTATCCATTGGTTACCCTTACTTATCATCTAAGCTCACCCTTTACTGTATTATCATTCCTCATTTCATGAAGAAATTTATTATGTATGCTATTTCTATGAAGGGTTTTAGTTATGAATATTATCATGGGAAATGATGTATTTTACCTCTGAAAGAGTTTTTTGTGAATCCATGATTCTAATGAAAACTAACTATTATGGTCTAGGTGTGTGTGTTTTTGTGATGTAATGATTATTTATAAAAAATGATTCAATGTCAATGAATGATAACCCTAGGTCTTTATAGTTGGTATTAGATGATAGGGTTAGTTAACCATTGGAAACATCGATTAGAAAAACATAGTGATATCCTTAATGAAATGTCTAAGTATAAATATATGGTAAGTTAAAGTATAATAAAATGTCTAATAATTTGGAAAATGATAGAGAGAGTAGTTTATAAGAAATTAAACCTCTATATATATAATAAAAGGGGGTGTATCTCCAGCACAGAGGTACCAAGGATTAATAAATAAGAAAAGGTGCATTAAGATGGACTCAATCATCACCTGGTGCATCAAAATATCCCATGATTAACACCTGGAATGACACTCCATAAGTATATTCTCTTAAATTTAATGAACACATTACAAATCATCATGCATTTTTTAAAAAGTTAATGAATATTAATGACCAATGATAATCCTAAAGCGTCAAATTTTAAATAAGGTGTCATGATTCAGACATCCTATACATCATTTTCATGATTATTTGGCTCCCCATAATGAAAATTTATTCTTACTATATGAATTTTGGTTTTAGTCAAAGTTTAAAACCTGATGGAACCATACTAATGTTTAGTGTGATAGACAACACAATGATTTTATATATGAGAATCCAAATGTTATGGGAATTGGATTTCAGAATCTACTTTCTATACTCAAAAAATATGACCAATCCACCAATCATATTGGAATTACAAATGAAATGGTGGTGACACATTATTTTTATTCCTTTATTAGGTAACATAAAACTTCTTTCAAGGGTTCTTCTAATCCACTAGTTTTGGAACAGTGGAATAACATGATTAAAAGCATGCTTTCCACACTATTCTCTTTGGAAAATTATGAAATTATTTTTGATGTCTACTATTTTAAAGGTTAAGTGGATCAATGGTTGAATATAATCTACAATACGAGGAAACAAGATGAAATTGACTCTATGGATTGGGATGAGTGTAATAATTTATCTTAATATAATGTAAAATCAGGTTAATTTGTGAATGTATATAGAGAAGGATTTTTTGGTGCTAAATAAAAAATTATAATGAATCTATTGGTACTTATGTGGAAACTTTTTCTAGAACTATGAGGTACAGTTATGATATTTCCATCCAACCTAAAGGTAATATTGATTGATTCTTCAGTTTATTAAAACCATGTCACTATAGGGTGTTATCTATAAGAGACATTATTATTATATATGAAGATATTTTTCGATGTTCTATCATTGTTTAAATAAAATTTATAGTTATTTATCATTCTCATGTATTTATAAGAATTAAAAAATTGAATTTAAAGGAAAATATAAGAACCATGAAGAGAAGAATATGTGATTTCCTTCATGATTAATGTGTTTGTATAAGCATGGTTAAATTTTTTTAAGGTGGATATTAAATGTTTTAAATGTATAAGGGATGCTCATAGAGTGACTCAATTTAGATAAGATGGTAAAAGGTTATATAATGATACAAATCATGTGAAAGTGCCAAATAATGCTCCATAATAACTCCAATGATTCAAATATTACTAGTTAGGTAATTATTATAACAAATGTCGAAATATGAGATTTAATGATGCAGATCAAGGATATTATCATCTTAATCTAATGGATATGGGTAAATCTCATGTGATTGATATTTCTAATGTGGGATGCAATAATTACATGGTGAGTGTTTTTCATACAATAATCTCTAGAATGGTTATGGTGTTACTTAACTATGGATCTACCCACTCTTCCTTGTCTATTTAATTTTATAAGGGTATCATGATACCAAAAAATTGTTATATGTTGAATTAGTAGTGAAAACCCATAATGGAACGATGATCACATTTCTTGTATTTTATTTACCTGTGGTTGACATCGTTGGGAATGTATTTCTGGAAAATCTTATCGTTCTTCCTCAAGTTATATTTTATGTTAACTGAGGAATAGATTGAATTTCTATATATATATATATATACCACACAATTTTCCAGAAATTTTTGTTCACATCTTATATTCCAAACCTACATATGATATTCTATCTGTGTGATGACATGTGTGAACTTCCAAATAAGAACACATCCATTGGATGGGTCATAAATCCAACTCATAATTGGATATTAAATCAAATCATTTCAGAAAAACATGACACTTATGAAAGTCACATTATGCCCCGTTTTTTTATTCCTTTTCTGAAGTGTTTCATAGTAATCCAATAGATATATACATTATTAATTCAATTGAACTCATACTTATTGGCTCAAAAATTTCAAATACTCCTTATAGAATATCCTGAGTTGAGTTTTAGGAATTTAAAAAGACAATATATGAAAACCTTAACAGGGGATTGAATTGGCCAACAGTGTAACCATATGGTACACCATTTTGTAACAATAAAAATAAATATGGGTGAATGAAATATTTCATTGATTATTGAGAGTTGAAGAATATCGTAACTAATAACATGTATCATCTTCCCCATATTTATAAATTGTTTGATAAACTGTGAGCGGCTCTATAAGGCCCCAGCCTTAAATCTTACTTAATCTTGATTTATTACAAGATTACACATTGAGGATCTTTTCGGGTTTAGAGTTTTAGAGAATTAGATCATAAAACTTGCATTACATTCTACATATAAACAAAGTGGTTACATAAAGATAGTATTCTTCTTTCCCATCAATGGAAACATATTTAAAATAAAACATGGATTCTTTCTTGACACTTCCTTGACACTATCATCATATCATGTACCTTTCCCTTGACCTGTGAAAAACATTTCAAAAACTTGGGATGAGCATAAAAAGCTCAGTAAGGGATATAAAAATATGGAAAGGAAACATGGGTACATATATAAAAAAGAATGAAATCATACTTTACCCATAAAACATAAGCACTTTAACATACCTCATCAAATCATGAATAAATCATATAAATCATAAGACATAAAGTCAACTTGAGGCATTCATAACATTCTTATGTAGGGAGTAACCCTCTTGGTTACGTTTGGAATACCCATCACAGTATATTCCCTAAATCTATTCAGGGAAACCTTAACATTTCACTCCTTCACGTTACCCAATGCATTTGAGATCTATATCGGGCTCACCCTCCCTTAGTTTATCACAGAACCACCTGTCTTCAAAATAATGCCCAAGAACCTCAACATAATCATATCACATAAAACATGCATAAATGAAACATAACATTTCCACCTTTCAATCACAAGATATCAATACAACACATTGATATAAAAACATTATTAAAACCATTTTCAATACCAAAATAAAAGAAAAGTAAAACATGGTATTTATTTTTCTTTTTTAAAAAAAAGTTATGGCTTGTAGAGGAAGCCGAAACTCAAATAATGGTCACGGTGGTGGAGAAGTCGTTGTCACCGCATACGTACGACAAAAACATTCCCTTTTTTCATTTAGTAAACACTTGGTATAAAAAATATTCCTTTTGAATAAACGTAAAAGTCAAAGGGGTTTATACACTGTATAAAAGAAGGTTGTGTATAAAACAAAATATGCCTCAATGAAAGGAGATTAAGACGAAGTCCCATACCTCGGTTCTGACTTGACTCGATCGTTCTTTAATGTCCTGAATAATAAACTTGAGTTAATTTATACTTGCTTAAGAACCTTTTTTAAGTTCATTATTCCTTTTATATCACTTATTTCCATGTCATGAACACTATGTAATTATTTAAGTTAAGAACGGTCATTTTAATGATCATTGGTACTTGAGTCAAAATATGATCTTTATAATTACAAGTTGTTCATGTATCCATTATATCCAGAATTTTATTCATGATGTAGATATCATATATTTCATATATATCCAGTACATTCATTAATTTATAATATTATATAATCATTTAGAGGTAAGAAATGAAATGCACCGTTCATGGAGACGGTAAGCCGTACGTACGCATGAACGCTACTTTCATTTCTATTTCGTATCTTATAGAATGGAATCATAATGATATAAAGGTATATTATAATTCCATTATAATATCATATATAATATCATAGTTCCAACCTTTATACATCCCACATATGGTATTTAACGAATCAAATCACTTTGAGGGGGCGGTAGTCCGCACTTCCTTAAATGACGATATCGCGTTTACCCATAATGGAAACCATAAAGGTATGCCCAAAATGAAAAATACAGAAGCTTAAGGAAAGAATAAACATATTATATAATATATATAAATATAGTTACATCTTAATGGCCACCTTTGAAGGTGTTAAAAGAATGTTGAACAATCATCGTTTCGGGAGGCATAAATTCACCATCCACGGAAACAGTATGTTCTTTAACCATTAGATGTAGGTGTGTGTAATTGTAGCTCGAATCCTTATTATACCAACATCCTAGTATATTGAAGATACTTTATTTGTTACAAAAGAAACGAATAAAAATAGTTTAGGGGGTTGGAGAAGCAAAATAAAACAAAAGGACTCAAGTGAAGACATTACCGTAAAATCAGGTAACTCCCTTTGGATTGAGCTCAAAGGATTCTTTGGGAAGACTTCTGACCAAAGTGAGGCTTCAAGGAGTAATAGAGGGATTTTTAGAGACAAAATGGGCAGGGGTTGGCCGAGCCAAGGGCTTTGGGAGTGTGGGTAAGGAGGTAGAGGTGGGGCCTTTTATAAGAGGAGAGGAGGGGCACTCTTGGAAAGTAAAGAAATGTTACTTTATTTTAAAATGAGTTTCGGATTCAAATGGTCCCACATTGATATAATTCGAGGATAAGGTGATAAGGGTTCTAAAAATACCCACCCAATAGGTTTTGGACATCTGTAGGTCTTAGATTTTACATTATCTTTCCATTTTATTTAAATCGTCAAATAATGAGGTCATCGCTGCATCATTATGATGTCGTAAATAATTTAATTTATTTAAAGTCTAAAAATTATAAAAAAAATACTACGATGTAGGAAATCTTTTTAGCTTTCCAATTACTATTTATAATCAAAAATATGACTTGCATAACCCCATTTAAAAATTGTTTTAGTAAAACAAATCTTGTTTGTGTCATTTTTACTTTATCATTAAATAAAAAGATATTTATGTCATTTCCCAACCAAAGTGGCTCCATGGGGTCCCCAAGTTTACACATGGATTGTATTGGTCGGCCATGACACATAAAATGAGGGTAGGATATGTTTCAAGCTCATCTTATATTATTAAAACATTATTTTTACCTTAAACTACACTAATTACCACTAATCGTGATTAAGAACTTAAAAGTTACTATTCACCAAAAAATTATTTTAATCTCATTGAATCACATTTTACTTCTTAATGAAAACCATGTATGTCGGATTTTTGAAAATCATATCACAGAAGTGACAAAGTTTCATTTAAACGAAAAATCTGTTTCTTTAACTACCACTTAGTGGTTTCACTATTCATCAAAAATTGAAGTTTTTCAGAAAGATACCAAAACTTCACCCTAAGATATATTTGATATTCCAAATTCAAAAATTATGTCTATTTTAAAAAATTCAAAACATTTAAGTTTCATTAATTAATTTAACAACTAATTTCCACTGTCATGACAAATAGCGTGTTTTTATAAAACAATAAGTATCAAAAGATTGACACTAGTTTAAGTCCAATTTCAAAGTGAAATTGATTCCAATGACCACCATTGGATAAAATGGTAAAAATATATTCTAATTTGACTTCAAAAGCAATTCAAAAGATAATCTAATCATATAAATAAATTAGATTAAAAAGAGGTTTTCAATTAAAATACAACATTTTTCACTATTCATTAAAAAAATGAACTTTATCGGAAAAATACCAAAAATTCACACAAAGTATATTTTGATGTCTCAATAATAAATAATAAGTTTATTTTGACAAACATAGCTTATAAAATTGTCAAAAGATATATTTAAAAAGGGTTTTCCATTAAAAGGCAGTAAAACAATCTCTTAAGAATATTAGTGTATTCCATGCATAAGATTGTATTTATTTTCATTTTAAGCCTCTAAAACGCTATATTAATCATTAATAGACATAGATAAAAATATCTATTATTAATTAATTACTTGGGATGTTATTGTCTCAATACGTTTACATGATATACCTCCTTTCTAGATTACTATAATTAACGGACAATAAGGAGGATATAGATAACATAAAATTCTTTAGATGGTATGGACACTATAAATATATTGGTATTATATTCATTCTTACTAATTTATGTACTTTATGGATGGATTTAGTGAATATAATCATTTGAGATTACCATTATCAATTATGTGTAGTCATTATAGAATATATTATTATGAATTCAAAGAGGCAGTTAGATGAATAAGAGAACTTATGAATTATACTAAAGTCCCTAAGGAATGAGAAACTAATTGAAAACTAACAATGTGTGAATTTTTTTATACCAATAGATTCATTTTTATTTTATATAATCTCAAGAGAGGGTATATCGATAGATTCATCTAATACGGAGTCTATTTAATTTTTTCCCTAACTAACAATGATAACTGAGATCCATAGTTTTCTTGTATTAGGTGGATATTATCGATGTCTTGTGAAAACATTTCCATGATTATATTATCCACCAAACTATTTAGCTTATAAGGGAGTTTTATTCCTCTAGATATATGATTTTCAGGATAATCTCAAGGAACATAATAGAATGTTAGTCATCTCATCTATTCTAACAAATCCTTTTAGCAGACAAGGGTTTATAAACAACAGTATTTCAACCATGAATGTGTTTGGATGTTTTATTATATATAATTTCATAGATATAATATATTCCTCATGATAATTGGATAATAATGAAAAAATTAATCTTCTAGTTATATGGTGTTAGATGTGCAAATTTTCTCATTAATGGTCTGGATGAATTATTATTATATATAAAAGAGTGATATATATAAAGATAATAAATGATTAAATTATATATTCACATTGAAGGAGATGAATATGATTCAATGAAGATGGTAATATATATTTAAATATTTTCACTACTAAATATATTACTACCTTGGGAATGAAAACAAGGTTATCAATTAATTGAGTCAAAAGTATCATGCTTTCTTATCAATAATTTTGATTACCAAAGTTCCATTTTTAATGGATATTAAATTGATAAATTATGAAATCTAGAGGAATTGGGAGAAATATTATGTTTCTAATTTGAATGATGAACCATTTATCCATGTGATGAATAAATAGGCATATAAGGATGATATAGAACTACAAATTATGAATTTAAATTATCTTGAGTTTAACAATGATCATGATAGTATAAATAGGTTTAGGGACTGTTAATTCATTACATCCAAACATGATTTTATTATTTTTATAGAGAAATATCATTGTTATTCATTATCTATCAGTCCAGAATGAATGAAAAGGGATATGGATTAAAGAATATTTTTTTAGTAGAATATAATTAAGAGATATATCATATAGTTTATATCTTTTTTCTGGGTATGTAATATAGTTAAGGTTGAATGAAAAAATTTATATGGGATTTTACCTCCACTACCCATACTTGAATGGAAATGTGAAAAAATCACCGTTGATATTTTCATTATAATCCCTAAAACATATAAAGGGAATAATTATATATGTATTATTGTCTATTTCATTATTATTTATGTACAATTTATTTCTCTCATATAAGAGTTATTCATGGATCATATTGTGAGGATATAAATTTAAGATGTTGTAAGGTTGAATTAAGTAAAAAATTCCTCTATGTATCATCGGGATCTGAGGATTGCAT
Organism: Viscum album; assembly: GCA_963277665.1. NCBI lineage: Eukaryota > Viridiplantae > Streptophyta > Magnoliopsida > Santalales > Viscaceae > Viscum > Viscum album. The sequence goes on along the minus strand of OY728165.1, from coordinate 1,704,234,129 downwards.
CAATGTTTCATCGATGTCTTTAGAAAACTATAGAAATTGAAATAATTTTCCAGACTCTGTATCATCCTTAGACATAGTGTGAGTTTTAAAGAACAATTAAATCCATAGAGGATATGTTGTGATATTGTTGTCTGGATTTCAAAGGAAGATGGGATAAATACCTTTGTCATATTGAGTGATCTTATAATAATAGGTTTCACATAAGAATTTTGATGGCTCCAAATGAATCCCTATAGTGAATGAAATGTAGATCTCCAATGTGATGTGATGATGTCAGAGAAAAAGGATATTAAGATATAATATTGTTGATGAAATGGTATAAAAGGCTAGATCCATTCCACAACACATAAGGGTAACTCAATGTTTTTATAAATGTTATGGATATAATCACGGATGTGACCTATAATTTATAGTTTTTTGGAAAAGTGTTTCAAAGAATTAATCCATTGAAAAATAATATGAGTTTCATAAAGAAATGGAATCTCATCCCCATGTATATTATTCCCTTTTAATTTATTAATCATATCGAGACTGTATCATATTGATTGGAACTTCCACCAAACCCCTCTCATTTACAACATGTTTTCCATGTGTCTCTTATGAAGAAGTACAAACATGACACTTCACATGTACTAAACTCAAATTTCAGATCATTATAAAAATTTCATTCTTTATGATGTCCAACTAGTGTAGATTCTATATCTTTTATATTGTTTTATAAAAAACAAGCCCTCTCACTTGCATAGTATTTTGTGGTGAAACCACTAGTTTAAGGAAGAAACAAATGAATTGGATGATATTATGAGTAAATATTATCCTCAATTTCTTGTATTAGAGTAAATAATTTTGAGGGAGAAATTAATTTTATGGGGGTATAATATAGCACCATAAATTTTTATGAATTATTATTTTTAGTAAATTTAATTTATTTAATATCTTTTGTTACACATAACACCTACTTAATCTTACAGTACACACAATACTGTGTTATCTTATTTTACACACATCACTAGGTTTTAGCAAAACCATGATATATTATCAATATTTTTATTTAAACGATATCATTATATCATAAACCTTATAAAATTTTATATGAATAGTAAAGGATATTTTTTAATTATTAATCATAATGATAAAACAATAAATAATTTTCGATATAGTCTTTATATGTTTTAAAAATACTATTTTAATGAAAATATCATTTTATTTTTTAAAAAAAAATTAGTAAATTTATTTTATCACTCTTCTATAATATTAATTTAATAATGTAAAATTCATTTTTTAATTATTCATGTCAAAATTAGAATAGAGTCACTTTATTATGTTTTCTAAAGAGATTAATTTTTTGATTAATAGTAATAAATTATATTTTGTTTAACTAACTTTATATTTAATTTATTTATAAGTTTAAATAGTATTTGAAACTCTTTTGAATCATAAGTCCTATTATACTTCCATTAATCCAATTCGGGCCATTGGAATCAATTTTGTATTGAATTTTGAAATAAAAACATTTTAATCTATTGAATAATTATTATTTAAAAATAGGAATTCTCATTACATAACTAGGATTAATTTTAAAATAAAATTTTCCACTTCAATGAATGAAATTATGATGAATTGATTCCATATTTGGAATGAAAATAATTTATTTCACCAAATTTTTCCAACATATTTTTTCCCAAAAATTAATAGTCGAAATAATTGAAATTATTTACCATGATTAAGGTAAAACAAATTCTGGGAGTTTAGTCTAAAAAGATAAGTGTTAAATATTACACAAAATGTTTAAAAAACACGTTGGATGAAAATAAAATTTTGGTTAGTGATTATATGCTCGTTCATGATTGATTATTATATCCATGTGACATGAAAAGAAACATGGGTTGAATTCATTCTATCAAAAAATTAAATGTGTTACACTCCCATAACATAAAAAAGGAATCTATTCTCTTATAAAATTGACATGAAAGAACCTTGCTTGATCGCTAATTCTTTGGTACTAGCACGACAGATCAAATTCTTTTTTGTTCATTCTTGATCGCTCATTCTTTAGTATTACAGTAATATATATTTCATTATTCTCCTTGAGAGAAATAGAGGTAGAGAAATTTAAGTAGAATTAATTATGTGTAAGAATTATCTATTTTCAATATTTGATACCATATAAAATATAAGTAAGTTACTATTTATAGAGAATGGTTTTTGGATAAAATATTAGTTAATTTCACTCTGGAAATTAGATAGAATTATAAACTACTAATAACCACCATTCCATCAATAATAATTATTATTATTATTATTATTATTATTTTGTGGTGATTGACAACTTTTTTACTAAATAATATTATTTAATAATCCTATTAATTAATAATTTTCAGCATAATCAATCATGGTCCGTTAAAACTCCAATAGAAATTATTTAGCACCCGAATAAATATTTATTCATTAATATGTATTTTATTCTCACTAATAAAATTAATATGTGTTAAAATAATATATAAATTAAATAAATATTTATTATCATTCCTTCGAATATATATTATATATATTCATCTAATCATGAAAATTATTTACTAATACACAAATAGTTTTTTATTACATTGTGAATACTAGCAATCATTATTAATTAAATAATATTATTACTTTTTATTGAGAATAATATGTAATCTATTAGTAAAATTAAAATAGAATTTGATTGAGATAATCAGAATAATATAGTGTGTCACCCTCTAGGATTCATTCTCATTTTTATTAGGCAAGCAGGGCAATAGTAAAAAATAATAGTAGACAAAAATTTCAAGGAAATTAATATAAATAAATTAATATAATATTGATGATAAACACAAATGAATGATCACTATGTAATCTAATCCCTCAATCACAATATCTCATTAAGAAAGTTTATCATCCATCTCACCAACCTATAAGCTCAATACATCTTTCATTGACTCTCTGAAATAAACACTTCCTTACACAATTGAAAAAAAATCAATATTATAGTTCTATTCCATTCAAAGGGATGAGATATGAGTTTCCATAATGATATAAGGGAAAAATACTTCCTCACCTTATCCACTAATGACATGTCACTCATGACACACCCAATGTATCCAACTTCACCATGAATAGTAATCATCAGGGTTTAGAAAATAAATCTATGTAAAAAAGTTTTAACTTGAGTTAATAATAATTTTAAATCTATAGACCATGGAAAAAGCTCAATTATGTGAATATCCAATGAATCTAAATTATATATAATTACTACTGATAGGTGTGATCTCATAATCTGCCATCATTCAGATTACCAACTATGAACATCGTGAAAAGAATCCTTATCTTCATATGAGTACACATATTGGATAGTCGAGGTAGTTTATGTGTCAAAATAATACATTATTGAACCATATAACATTATTTAAGAATATTTTCATATAAAATAAATGTTCTCATCAATGTGGCGAACTTATATGACCTTCTCAATGTGACATGTAATCTAGTTAATTATTACCTTATATGCATACTCAACAACGAACAATATATAATAAGGATTTTTTATTAATATTCAATAGATAAAATATACACATAACCAATATATAAAATGTTTTTCATTGGAAACCAAATATAATAAATTTCCACTTATAATAGATATAAATTCCTATGACCTTTAGTCCACTTCAACACATATTATATTCATGTTTATGATGAGGTAAGTATATAGACAAGGGTTAATCCACATTTTATTCCATATAAATATTAATCAATGTATCATCACCTATCTAACAATAATCCCTCAAGAGACCATACTTGAAAAGTATGTTTTTTTCATTTATGTGTCCATGGATCTTCTCAAAGAGCCACCACATCAATATTATCACAATTGAGTGTTATGGGATCATTACTTATAGGTACCAAATCACGCTCCTGGAAAATATTTTGAATCCATAATTCATCTTTATATACATTATAATACAAAATATACTCAGAATATACAATAGAATCTTTGACCATATCTTTTTTGTGCCCATTACTCTCACAAAACCACCCTTTAATATAGAGATGTATCTTTTTTGTTACTTTATGTCATCTAGATCAGTTTAGAAACTATAATCTTCATATCCTCTGATGACTAGTTACATATCTCATACATTAACGTGGATCATATAACTATTGTTACTTATATACATAATGATAGTCTTTACATGCATCTAATTAGGATCACGTGAATCTACATGATATATTTCTACCACCCACAATGTGTAGGTGATATATAACCTAGTACATATCAAAACATATTTTTCTGATCCAATCATTGATGCATATAAAATCCTTCCAATTTTTCATTCCTCAATTATCTAAGGAAACATTTTCCAGGATTTATGAATTCTATGTGGCACTGGGAAAAATATATATATTTTATTATTCCATGATGAATCCAATTATCATATCATCAATTTATGTACTTTGAGATAGGCTGAGAGGCCTCTTGAAACTACTAATATGTATCAAGTTCCCGAGAATATATGTTACCACACCCAAACCCATAATAGAGAATCATTTATTCACCCATTCCTTAACATACTAAAAGACTAGAATATCATTTTCAATAAGTAATTTTTCATCATCATATACTATAAGTAAAATTACTAAACTCTGACTATGGTATTTACATACACAAGGATCACATTGGATTTGTGTGGAACCAAATTACATTATGGACTCATCAAAATGAATGTTCCATGAACTGTATACTTGCATTAATCCATAAATGGATTTTTACATCTTCCATATATTGTTGGAATTTCATTCAGTCACAAAACCATTTGGAATTTCCATATTGGTCTGATTTGTTGGTCCGACACATGTTAGATGTCATGCATATTGAGAAGAACTATTTTGATAATTTGTTTCATACAGTTTTGGATACGCCAGGAAAGAGCAAAGACAATGTAAATGCACGTTTAGATCTTGCCCAAATTTGCAGGCGTCCAGAATTGGAACTGTTTGAGAATGTCAGAATAGAAAGGTTACTGAAACCAAAAGCAGCTTATACACTGTCTAAAGAAAACCGTTTATTATTTTGTCAGTGGATTGAAGATTTGAGACTTCCAGATGGTTGTGCTTCCAATTTGGGTAGATGTGTAAAGAATGGTCATATTAATGGATTAAAAAGTCATGATTGTCATGTTATAATGGAAAGACTTCTACCTATTGGATTAAGAGGTCTGTTGAATTCTGTGATTTGGGATTCCATAACAGACATGTATCATTTTTTTTCGGGAAATTTGTGCGGCTACAGCAGATTATGATGCTCTAGGAAAACTTGAAAAAGATATTGTTGTAATTATATGTAAACTGGAAAAAATATTTCTGTCGTCTTTCTTCGACTCAATGGAACATTTGATGTTACATTTTCCATATGAAGCCAAATATGGAGGTCCAGATCTTGGTTTTGGTGGAGTTTATGAATGCTGGCTTTCAGATGATGAACATCATAGAGCTCATACGTATGTTCTTCTCATCTGTGAAGAGATGACATCAGTTGTACTGTAAGTGTTTATATCACTTATTCTATCATTTATGTTACAGTAAATAACTTTGGTTTTTATAGGTTGTATGATAATCATATCAAGAAACAAATTCCACAAATTACAGCAGCTGCTCTCGAAGAACGTCGACTGAAAAATTTCTCTCAGTGGTTTCAAAAACTGGTAACATAAATTCTTTATCTTTTAGCAACTCATTCAATGTATAGTTTACTATATTGATAATTATTTCACCAATTTTCTGGTGTCTCGACATGCTGATAAAATTGTCAAACGGCTGTGTGTATTGAGTAACCCACCTTCCAAACCTGTTAAAACTTATAATGCATATGTGGTGAATGGATTTCGATTCCACACACATGCATATGGGGAATCGAAAAAAACAATGAACAGTGGAGTTAGCTTAAGAGGATCTCATCATAGAGAAAATGAAGTTGACTTTTATGGCATACTTGATGAAATCATTGAACTCTGTTATCTTGGACAACATTACATAACCATGTTCAAATTTCGGTGGTTGGATACAGAGAGAGGCGTGTGTGTTCATCCGACTAATGGAATCATCGATATTAAATGTAAAAGTTTTCTCGCAGTAAATGAACCATTCTTATTGGCTCAACAGGCATATCAAGTTTATTATGCAAAGTACTGTGCTACATCAAGAGACTTGACTGATTGGTGGAGTGTAATAAAAATCAAAATTCGAGACAATCAGTTTAGTCAAATCGAATGTGCTTTCACTGATGTGCAAAGAATTGAAGTTTTTCAAGAGAGTACTCAAAATCAATCTTTTTTACAAAGAGACATGAGTATCGATGACGACACCCCACATTTAAGAGTTGGTGATGACGATGATGTTAATGATGTCATATATGAATTTGAAATGGTAAGAGATGAAGCAACTGTAACTCGAATGGATGTCGATGATGTTGAGGAGGAATATGAAGATGACATTGACATATATGAAGATGATGATGAAGATGAACACTGATAGAATTCCATGGTATTTATATACAATCATAATATGTATATATGTATATATAATAGTAATTATCAATTATTTGCTAACAACATTAACATTTTCTATTTCATATGGACGACGCCACATTTTGTGAGTTGGTGGATACTGACCTGACTTTCGATGCGGATGAGTTGCTTCTAGATGACCCTCAGCCTGCAGGCGCTCCAGGGAGTACGCGGAGGGGGCGCGGTCTTGCACGATTGATGATTCCTGACCCCGTCCCTAAGCGACGTCCACATCTTGGGTTTGATCCACGCACACGGAGGTGTGATAACCTGTGTGATAACCTGTGGATTTGACTAATATTTCATTAATCTATTCACATAATAAATGTTTATTATTTTTACAGTTTTCCGCATATAGCAGTCGGACAGGGCAGCGCTATTTTACACAACTATTTCTCTCAGTCGTGTACCACATGAGAGAAGATTCCCATTGTTGTGCAGCAGGCCATGTTCATCCATTGGTTGGTATGTACGTAAATAAATAATTTTTATTTTGAAAATTATTTCATTTCTAACTTGATATTTTGATTTATTTGTAGGGTTTATGGTATCCGATCGAGGATACCATGCGTGATGCCATCCACGAGGCATGGGAGGTGGCCATGCGTGATCGCCTTCGTCAGTTTTTGCACAATTTAAGAAAATTTGCGATGAAGAAAGCAGGAGTGTCAGATTTTGACGAGTCATGTAGAGCACACCGACCAGAGTACATTTCATCCCATGTATGGGATGGATTATGTGCGCACTGGTTGAGTGGTGCCTTTCAGAGGAGATCATCGGTGGGGAGGCAGAATCGGGGGAGACAGGAGATGACTCATCGAGCTGGGAGTCGTTCTTTCAGTACTCATAGACAACATCTGGTACGTACATTATTTATAAATATTTTATATAACTATAAATATTAATAGTTTATTTTTTATTCTTATAGGCTGTTGAGCACCCCGATATTACGGAGTACGACGTATATCAGAGGATGTATAGTGATCCTGCTACTGGGGAGCTCAGAGGTGATCGTCAGCATCACATCATGGTCAGTATTATTTGTTTTCAAGTTTAAAAATTAACGGCATATAATATATTCACAATTTTAATTTTAAATTGCAACTACAGGAGTCATATGAGGCCGCAGCGTCACAGGCCTGGCCTGAGAGTCAGGCCGAGTCATCAGATCAGACCACTGGCCATCATTTTGATGAGGCGGCATAGATGCAGGCCACCCAGTATGCCTTCGAGAAGGGCCGGGTAGTTGGTATCGGCTCTCGACTGACTCCCAGAGATTATTATGGCAGTGCTGCGATGTCAGCGTCCAGCTCGAGAGGAGCTCGTGCATCTTCTTCTGCTACACAGTATGAGGATCAGTTGCAATCTCAGACTGCACTGATAGAGAGTCTCCGACAGGAGCAGGAGCAGATGCGTCAGCAGCATGAGGAGGAGCGTCGACGCCAGCAGCTGCTGTACGAGGAGCAGACGAGTCGGTGGAAGCAGCAGCATCAGGAGTAGATGGAGTACATGCACCGACTCACTCATGCTTTAGGGATGGAGTTTCCTCCACCACCATCTGCAGATCCCCCACCTCCCCTCCTCCTTCAGATTAGAGTTTGTATTTATGTTATAAAATTTGTGAAATCAAAATATGATTTTTTTTTCTATTCGTAGTTTCTGTCTCATTATAAAATATTAATAATATTATATTTTTAAATAACAATATTAATATGAATAATATTATTATTTATATTTTATAATATTAAATTTTATATATATATTAAAATTTTATAATATTATAATTTAATTATATTTTTTTGTAATACTTGAATTATTTTAATATTTGAATGTAAAATAATTCTATTATTTTTATATTAATTAAAATAACTTATTAATATTTTTTTTATTTTTGAATTATAATTCTAATATTATTATATTAATTAAATCATTTATTAATATTCTATTATTTTTTATTTTTGAATTATAATTCTATTATTATTATATTAATTAAAATAATTTATTATTTTTATTTGTGAATTATAATTCTATTATTATATTAATTAAAATCATTTATTAATATTTTCATATTTTTTATTTTTGAATTATAATAGGATTATTATTATATTAATTAAAATAATTTATTAATAATTTATTTTTTTTATTTTTTTTATAGTATTTGCGACGGGATACTATATCCATCGCAAATAGTATTATTATTATATGCATTAAAATAATTTATTAATAGTTTTTTATTTTTTTTTATTAGTTTTTTCGACGGGACCCGTCGCAAAAACTATTTGCGGCGGGCCCGTCGCAACAGGTATTTGCGACGGGGCCCGTCGCAACAGGTATTTGCGACGGGGCCCGTCGCAACAGGTTTTTGTGACGGGGCCCGTCGCAAATAGTTTTTGAAAAGTTTTTTACAAATATACGGAATACTAGTTGCGACGGGGATTCTCCCCGTCACGGAAAAAGGCTTTAGTGATGGGCCCGTCGCAAAAAATTGTTGTTGCGACACCGTTTTCAGCAACGGGTCATTTGCGACGGGCCCCCGTCGCAAAAAGCCATTTGCGACGGGATCCCGTCGCAAATGACTTGTCGCAAATACCTGTTTTTCTAGTACTGTTTATAGAGATATGGATTACGTTAAAATATTATCTAATTACATATTGCACAATAAAATATCATTTAAAACCTTTAATAATCTTTATTCCTTATAAAATTATTAATAATAATATTATTATTATTATTTGGTGGTTCCCTCTAGACTTTAAAATGAAAAATATTAGTTACCAATATTGTTAATTAATCATTATCATTGATCATGGCCTTTATCCATTATAACTCCCTTACCATTAGCTGAACACATGGATAAGATTTTTTATTCAAAGATGCATGTCTTATTAATAGTCCATAAAATACACATTTATTAATATATACAAGAAATAATATATATATTTTATTCCCAGAACAATGATTATAAATTTATGTATATTCACATATTGAAAAAAATTATTTATTAGTACAAAATAATTATTTATTAACTTGGGAATATTATAGATCAATAAAACATGAAAAAAAAATAGTCCTCAATCTTGAGAATAATATTCATTCCCATAATTAAATTCAATTTTAAATTAATTGATATCATCATAAACATTATTTTGTGACCCTTGAGTAATATTTCTCATTAGCATTGAAAAAGCGTTCCCAATGTACATGATTAGATTATAGAAATATAGAAATGAAACCAAGAGAAAGAAATTAATATCACAACAATGATAACAATGTATGAATGGTCACTAATTCATATAATTCGGTTTTCACAGTTTCTCATCAAAAAGGTTGAAAATTTGGGTCCCAAACCTATATGATTTATATGTATTTCAATGACTATCTGAAATAAACACATCATTACACTATGGCCATTGATTTTAATGTAACTATAATTCCAATGTAAGGGATGAGATATAAGGATTAATAAATATTAAATGGAAAAACCCTATATTAATTATCCATTAATGACATGTCCCTCATGAAACAACCAACATATTCAATTTCTCTATGAAATTTTATAATCAGGGTTTAGGAAATAATTCATATGTAAAAAATTTGAAACATGCATTGATAATAATAATAAATTCTGTGGAAAATCCCACATAATTGTATATTTGAATATCTGATGACATAAAAACATGTGAAAATCTTAATAGAAGGTTTATTCTAAAAATCTACCTTATAATAGATTACCAGGTGTCAAATTAAGGAAATGAATCCTTATTTTTTTATGAGTACTCACATCGGGATCTCAATATACCATGTGTACCATCATAGTACGTTATTTGAGCATATAACAATATTTATGAATATAGTTATAACATTTCATGATTATCATCATAGCATAGAAATTCCATGACATTATCAAGGAAACATATACAATATTATATTATTTTATTAGAGTCAAGAATAAAAACAAAAAAATATGTAATAAGATGTTTAATTAATATTAAATATATCAAATATACATGTAATCAAAGTATAAACTATTAGTATCAGGATACAAACTCAACCATATATATGAAATTTATATCATTTTTCAAAAATCATGATTTGATGGAATCATGATCAAATAAAGAGTACCAAAAATAAATAATCAAAAAATTTCTGAAAAAACAATCTAGTTATTACCCAAAACGTAACATAAACATGGAATTTTAAATATAATTTTAATAAAAGGTCATAAAAAATCATATTTGGAATGATATATATAAATATTTTTTTGTAATGGATGTAAAAAACATATATTTATTATACTTGATGTTTGAACGTGTAAAAAAATTCAAGAATTAAGTTAATGATTTATAATATCTCTTATATTTTAGGAGACAAATTAAAAATTAAAACCTATATCTTTTTTGGTGTGTATATACTACCTAATTGGCATGTTATTTCATAAATATCATTTTTTAATGATATTTAAATTTAATTACATTTTATTATTTATTATTTATTTTAATAAAAAATATTACTAACATGGTAAGGGATTTATATCTCACTTTTTATATCCATGTGACACATACCATATTAACCACCTATTTATTTTTTTGTGTATACACTATCCCTGAAAGATTTTTTTGATTTAACTCTTTGAAACATTCGGGTTTTATATATCCATTTTAGGATTTCTCTTTGATGAGGCATGTGATTCATAGATACCCAATTGGTAATGATTTTATGTTAACAATTCATCATTTATCATTATTGGTTTTTATTATGTTTTTAAGGATAAAATATTATGATCCATATCTCAATAATATGATTTATTTTATTATCATATTATTATTCGTGGCATTTTCATGTAATTGTATAATTTCTCAAATAGTTTATAATTAAAATAACTGAGACAATGTTTTTAATAAAGCCCACATTATTTATTCTTTTGGTTGAGAATAAATTTTTATGCAAATCATTTTTTTCTTAAAATGATTTAAAAATTGTTTTACTAATATCCTTGAATTTTTTATCGACATTAAAACCCATGTTAGACATTTGGAAAAGAATATTTTATAAAATATCAAGTCATTCTTGTTGAGTCAATAAGGTTTTCCTTATGACTTTTCCATTCCTTCTTGTTTTGAAAATCACAAACACCTTATCTTTAAGGAAAATCGCTTTTATAAGGAAAAATGCTTTCTTAAGGAAAATCGCTTTTATAAGGAAAAATGCTTTCTTAAGGAAAATCGCTTTTATAAGAAAAATTATCCTTATCATATTTTCATTAATATTTTTCTTAAGTATGAAATTCGGATTCACTTTCTCGGAATCATTAAAACTGATAAAAAGCATTCTGTTTTAGGGTTCGGATTCTGGACAAGAACTATAAGGAAGTTTCACTCCGAATTCTGGTTATGAATTCTGACTAAGTTCTATTCCAGATTCAGGATACGAATTCTAATGAAGAATTCTTATTACGAATTCTCATTACGAATTCTAATGAAGAATTCTCATTACGAATTCTCATTACGAATTCCAATGAAGAATTCCCATTACGAATTCTAATGAAGAAATCTCATTACGAATTCTCATTACGAATTCCAATGAAAAATTCCCATTACGAATTCTAATGAAGAAATCTCATTCCGAATTCTCATTACGAATTCTGATGATGAATTCTCATTACGAATTCTGATGATGAATTCTCATTACGAATTCTGATGACGAATTCCCATTACGAATTCTGATGACGAATTCCCATTACGATTTCTGATGACGAATTCCTATTCCGAATTCCTATTCCGAATTCTCATTCCGAATTCACTCATTAAACAGAATCTGGATATCATTGTTTTATACACTCTGAATTTGTTCACTCCGAACTTTCACTCCGAAATTTCTATTCCGAACCTTTATGTTAGAGTTTAAAACGATGTCGTACTTTCTGTTACACTTACTTTGTTATAAAACGATGTCGTCCATTTTGTTATAAACTAACCGTTGTCTAAGTGACACGTGTACAGGTCCCTCCTAACTTTAAGGGAAATATGACCGTTGGAGAAGGAGCCGACCTCACCTATAAATAGGAGCTCATTTGAAAAAGCTCACAATGGATGGATGAACATTTGAACTTTGTGCATACATGCTGTTGAAGTGATTTCTAGAGAGAGAGTCTCTTATTAACTCTCAAAGCTTCGTGCGACTCCGAATGTTGGTGATTATATTCGAGGGCTTCCGGGGATAGGAAGACAGAGGTGCCGACTACCTTAAAGATCGAGGGCTTTCTTGCTGAGAAAGACAGAGGTGCCGACTACCTTAAAGATCGAGGGCTTTCTTGCCGAGAAAGACAGAGGTTGCCAACTACCTTGAAGTTGAGGGCTTGCGGGGATAGCAAGACAGAGACACCGATCTTCGTATCGAGGGCTTACCCTGGTGTGGGTAAGACAGACTTGCTTGAAAGTATAAATCAAGGGACCTTTATCCAAGGTTGTTGGATACCCTTCTCTTTGGGTTAAAAGACTATCATCTTGTTACTAGTAGTTCTTCTACTTGTACTTGTTTTATTCCGCTGCATTTTGTATCTTAAGGAAAGTATAATTTTCTTATACTTCCTTACTTACTCTGATTAGTTTAGATTCTATACGCTTTAAGGTAGAATCTCATATTGTAACTTTTGTTAAGTTTCAAATTCCGGAACCATATTTCCGGAACCTTCTTTTGGAATCTCTTTCCAAGTTTAGTTCGGTGTTAGAGGTGTTGTGAATCAACTTAGTTTAACTTTGTTAAACTTAGTTCTTTCCTTTTCTTAAGGAAACTCTAGTTATTCATAACTAACTTTAAAGGTTCCAAAGGAATTTTTAAAGTATACAATTCACCCCCCCTCTTGTATTTTGAGCATCTCATATTATATTTCGATCCTACAATTGGTATCAAAGGTTGGAAACCTCTTACTCTATACCATTCTTACATTTGGTATCAGAGCCAAGGTTACTGAAATACTTGTACTCACGTTCAAGTTTTTCTTGCTCACTTTTCAATTCCGAACTTTTTCATTCCGGATTATCCATTCCGAACTTTTCCTATTCCGAACTTTTTGATTCCGAATTTTTGTTATTAACAAGTTTGTTTCCAAGTTATTTTCAAGTATGGCAGGAATGAATGTTGGTTCGATAGACAATTTGAATCCTACAAGGCCACCAATCTTCGATGGTAATGATTATGAATACTGGAGAGATCGTATGAAGACATTCGTTATCAATACTGGAGTAGACAACTTTGTCATGCTTACTGGTGATTACAAAATTCCTGACAAGGAAGTCAGAACCTTTACTAACCAGGAGAAGCAAGAATATCAACTGAACTACAAGGTACGCAACACTTTATTATGTTCAATGACTAGAAATATATATAGCCAAATTTCTTCTTGTGAAGCAGCTAATTGTATATGGAAGAAGTTAGAGGTTACTCATTTTGGGACTTCTAAAGTGATTGAGACAAGGAGAGCTATGCTTAGAGCTGAATATCATGGCTTTAATTTTCCTCATGGAGAACCTATCTGTAAAGTACAACAAAGATTTATGACAATCGTCAATAGTCTACAGTCTATGGGAGAGAAAGGTTTAGATGATGAAGCTCTTGTGGACAAGATAATTGACATTATGCCCAATGAGTGGGAATCCAAGAGAACAGCTATAGATGAGAACAGGAAGGTTACTCAAATAACTCTTGATGAATTATTTGGAACTCTTCTACAACATGAGACCAGAATGAAGAGAGATGCTGACAACATCAAGAAGAAGAATGGAAATGGTACTGTTGCTTTTACTACAACTTCGAATCAGATGAAAGCTAAGACTCCTGAGAGAGTAACCAGATCCAAATCGAAGAAAGTCATTTTCCAATCCGAATCTAGTGAAAGTGAAGTTTCAGAAAATGAATTAGCCAATCTTGCTCGAAGGATGAACAAGATAGCTGGACAAAGAAACTTTCAATCCAAGTATAAGAAGAAGGATAGGAAAGATAAGAAAGATGGAGAAGTTACTTGTTATGAATGTAAGAGAGCAGGACATATTAGACCAGATTGCCCTATGCTCAGAAAGAAAGAAAGAAAGGAAAGGCATTCAGACAGGAACAGGAAGAAATATTACAAAGCTAAAGCTAAGAAAGTTTTGAAAGCTAATGACACCTGGAGTGCCAGTGGTGGTGACTCTTCAGATGAATCTTCTGAATATGATTCTTCAGGACAGAAGAATCTTGGTCTTATAGCCAGATTACCTATTGATAATCATTGTCTTATGGCTAAGGTACGAAATGCTGAATCATTGACCAATGTTTCTTTAAATCCTAATGATAGTAAGTATTATAACTCTTCTGATGAAGAATCATCTTCTGATGAGGAAAATACTTTACCTACTTTTGAAGAAGTCTCTAGGTTTGCTGAACTTCTTGAGATTGAGAATTCCAAACTCAACAAGAAACTTGATAAGGCAAATTCTAGGAATTCTATTCTTACTAAAGAGATATCAGATCTTTCTAAAGATCTTGATAAGAAAAATGCTGATTTTGAAAGTATTTCAAAAAATCTTGAGGAAGTAAGTTCTGAGAAGAATAAACTTTCTAAAGAGTTAGAAAAAGTAATTTCTAATAAAAATGTTTTCGAGCCTAACTCTAGTTCCAAAACTAATGATTTTGAAGATAAAAACTTGGTTGTAAAACTCAAGTCCGAAATTTTTTCCTTAAAGAAGTGCTTATCAAACTTTACCCATGGTAAGGAAAATTTTGATAAGATGTATTCTCAAATACGACCTTTAAGAAATAAATCCGGATTTGGTTATACCCATGCAAAACCTGTTTTTAGCAACAATTATTTTGTTCCTCAAAGTGCCCCATTTTGTACTAAGTGTCAATGTGGTGGTCACTGGGCAAGAAATTGTTCCTTAAACAAAACCCAATCCTTAGGTTTTCATAAAGCTTATTTTTCCAAGAAAATGTGGGTACCTAAGATTTTATTGTCTGGAAATCTCGGATCCAAGCAAGTTTGGATTCCGAAAGTCTAACTTTGTTCTTAATTTCAGGAAAATAAAGAAAGTTCCAGCAACAATATTTGGTACATGGATAGTGGATGTTCCCGGCATATGACTGGTAACAAAAGCTTTTTTGAAAAGATTATCAAAACGAAAGGAGGAAAGGTAACTTTCGGAGACAATGCTAAGGGAGAGATTGTTGGTATTGGTAATATTGTTCTTTTAGGTAAAACTTTGATTTCAAATGTTCTTTTTGTTAAAGGTCTTAAGCACAACCTCATTAGCATAAGTCAGTTATGTGATGAAGGTTACCTTGTGAATTTTAGGAATGATAAATGCTTAGTTCACAATTCCAAGGAAGAATTTATTCTCTCAGCCAACAGGCAAGAGAATGTTTACACCTTAAACTTAGAAGACCTAAGAAGCCAAGATTTACCTTGCCTAAGTGCAATGGAAGATCATTCTTGGTTATGGCATAGAAGACTAGGACACTGTAATCTTAGAAACCTATGTAAACTCTCTAAGAAGAAACTAGTTAAGGATCTACCGGAGCTTAGATTTGATTCTTCTAAAGTTTGTGATCCTTGTCAATATGGCAAGCAACATAAATCTAGTTTTAAGTCAATCGGTGAAGTCTCAACAACCGATGCATTACAGTTGGTGCACATGGATCTTTTTGGTCCTACACAAACTGGAAGCATTGGAGGCAAATACTATGTGTTTGTTCTAGTTGATGATTACACTAGATTTACTTGGGTCTATTTTCTAGCAAGGAAATCTGAAGCTTTTTCTTATTTCAAAAGTTTTAGAGCTCAAGTTAAAAATGAGAAAAACCTTCCATTGAAAACTATTCATAGTGATCATGGAGGAGAATTTCAAAATTCTGATTTTGAAACTTTTTGTAGTAAGAAAGGCATTACTCACAACTTTTCAGCACCTAGAACTCCTCAACAGAATGGTGTAGTTGAAAGAAGAAATCGAATTCTTCAAGAAATAACTAGAACCATGTTGAGTGAATATTCTATTGCTAGACATTTCTGGGCTGAAGCTGTAAGTACTGCTTGTTATACTATAAATCGAGTTTTGATTAGACCTTTTCTTAATAAAACTCCTTATGAGTTATGGAATGGTAGAAAACCAAGGCTTTCCTACTTCAAGGTTTTTGGTTGCAAAGTATTCATTTTGAATACTAAAGATAACTTACATAAATTCGCACCAAAATCAGATGAAGGGATTTTCTTAGGATATTCCACAACCTCTAAGGCTTATAGAGTTTTTAATAAAAATACTTGTACTGTTGAGGAAACAGTACATGTGAATTTTGATGAGTCAGATCCTTTTGTTTTTAAAACTTCCCAACTTACATCTTCGGATGTGTTTTCAAAAACTGATTGTCAACCTTTGTTAGAAGAACCTTCTGATAAGGAAATTGTTCTAGAAGATACTTCTGAAACATTTACCCCAGAAGACTTTCTACCTTATGTTGATGAACAGGTTTTACAAAACCCAAATCAGATGTTTCTTAAGAATCATCCCAGTGATAGTATCATTGGTGATGTAAATCAACCTGTAAGGACTAGAAGTTCCTTAAGAAATGAAGTAGAACATCTAGCATTTCTTTCCCAACTAGAACCTAAAAGCACTGATGAAGCTTTAGGTGATGATGATTGGATCAAAGCAATGCAAGATGAGCTAAATGAATTCGAAAGGAATAAAGTCTGGACCTTGGTTGAAAGACCTAAGGAAACTTCTGTTATTGGAGTAAAATGGGTCTTCAGAAACAAATGTGATGAAAATGGAGTCATTGTTAGAAATAAAGCTAGACTTGTTGCTAAAGGCTATAATCAGCAAGAAGGAATAGACTATGAAGAAACCTATGCTCCAGTAGCTAGACTTGAATCTATCCGTATTCTACTTGCCTTTGCAGCATTCTTTAATTTCAAACTATTTCAAATGGATGTGAAATGTGCTTTTCTTAACGGTTATGTTCAAGAGGAAGTTTTTGTTGAACAACCTCCTGGCTTTGAAGATACAAAACATCCTGATCATGTTTTTAGACTTACCAAAGCTTTGTATGGCCTTAAACAAGCCCCAAGAGCATGGTATGATAGACTCACTGGATTTTTGCTTCAAAATAACTATGTTAAGGGAAATGCAGATCCAACCCTTTTTATAAAGAAAGATAAGAAAAATGTTTTGATTGTTCAAATTTATGTTGATGACATTATATTTGGTTCAACTCAGCAATCTTTGACTGATTCTTTTGCTAGTCTAATGAAATCTGAGTTTGAAATGAGTATGATGGGTGAGTTAACATTTTTCCTTGGTTTTCAAATTTCTCAAAAACCAGAAGGAACCTACATATCTCAACATAAGTATATTAAATATCTTCTTAAAAAGTATGGTTATGACAACACGAAGAGTATAAGTACTCCTATTGGTACCTCAAACTCTTTAGATCTTGATGAAGCTGGAAAACCAGTAGATCAAACATCTTTTAGAGGTATGATTGGAAGTCTACTTTACTTAACTGCTAGTCGACCAGACTTAATGTTTTCAGTATGCTTATGTGCAAGATATCAATCCAATCCTAAGGAATCTCACTTAAAGGCAGTTAAAAGAATTTTTCGCTACCTTAAGGGAACCATGGATCTAGGATTATTTTATACTTCTGGAAATGATTTTGTTCTAAAAAGCTTTTCTGATGCTGACTTTGGTGGTTGTAGAATGGATAGAAAAAGTACATCCGGAACTTGTCATTTCTTAGGAGATTCATTAGTTTCTTGGTCATACAAGAAGCAACATTCTGTTGCACTCTCCACTGCTGAAGCTGAATATGTAGCAGCTGGAAGTTGTTGTGCACAAGTGTTGTGGATGCAACACACACTCACAGACTATGGCTTGAGTTTTACTAAAACTCAAATTTTGTGTGATAACACAAGTGCCATTGCTCTAAGTAAAAACCCTGCACATCACTCCCGTGCAAAACACATAGATATTAGGCATCACTTTCTTAGGGATCACACACTTAAAGGAGATATTATTCTTCAGTTTATCGGAACGCAAGATCAACTTGCTGATATTTTCACAAAATCTTTACCTTCTGATAGATTTGAATATATTAAACAGAAGTTAGGAATGATAACCGTAAGGTAATCTTCCTTAATTAACTTTCTGTTGGAAAAATCTCCTCACAGTAATAAACTTCTTTTCATAGGGGGAGTACATTTGTTTGTTTATTTAACAAAGTTTTTCAAAATTTGTTTTCAAATTTTTCGGAACGAAATTTTCCGGAATGGAACTTCCGGAACTACAATTTTCCAGAATGGATATTTCCATACAAAATACTTCTGGAATAAAAGTATTCGTATTGAAAATTTCCGGAATGGAAAATTTTCGTACTGGTATTTTCATAATGGAAAAACTTTCGTATTGAATCTTCCATATCAAGTTTTTCGTATCAAGTTTTTCGTATTGAGTTTTTCGTATTGAGTTTTTTTCGTAGTCGTCTTTACATTACCCATTACGAATAACTTTCCTAAGCTAATCCGAAAGGTATGACTTCCTTACTGAAGTTTTCGTAATCATATTTTACTTGCTGGCATTTTCTTATAGTTTGTTTTCGGTTTTTTGAATTTCTTGAATTCTGTTTTAATAAAACCTCAAAAAGATCGGATTCAACCTCTCAACCGTCAGATCTGATCTCAGATCATTCTAAACCGTTAGATCAACCGAGGAAGTTGAACCGTCATCCCAAAGCCTATATAAAGGGGACCCTATTTTCTCGTCCCACATCGATCTCAAGCTCTTGCGTGCTGAAGCTCTGTATCTCTGTTTTAAGGCTGTTCCGAACTACAGTTTTCCAGTTCCGAACTTCAGTCTTCTCAGTTCCGAACTTCTCAGAGACTCCTAATCCGAATGTCTGCAGAGTTAGCTTCTCAAGAGATGTCTTCAACCAAGCCCATTTCACAGTGGTTAGTCTACAGAGAGCGGTTAGTGCATCCGAATTTCTTCAGCAACTATGATTCTATTATATCAAAGAATATCAAGCTCAATGGCTGGGAAGATGTTGCGATATCAAAAACCGGCAACCAAGATGAAGTTTACCCAGACTTGCTTGTTGAGTTTTATGAGTCGGTTGCTTTCTTTGTGGAAGACAATAGAGAAAAATTTTCCTTCAAATCGTATGGCAAGACTTATAAGCTATCTTACACCAAGGCTGCAAGCTTGGTAGGGTTGAATTATGAAGGGGAAGCTGAGTTTATCTCGCATGTTCTGCCAGACTCCTTGGGTAGTTTCAACAAGGAGAAAGCCTTAGAAATTCTCGGACTGGATGATGATAAGGCTTCGAAAATTGCAACCCTATCTACAAACTTCCGGATTCTGGAGTTATGGGTGCAAGGGCTTATTGTACCGAGAAAAGGAGACAAGGACAGCTTGAAGAAGAGTGAGATATACATCTTAGATTTCTTGATAAATCAAAGGAAGTTCAACCTGATGAAGCATATCCTTCTTAATCTTGAGAATTTGAAGAAAGGGAATCTGAGAGCTCAGATAGTAATGTACCCGGCAATATTGTCGAAGCTGATAGTTCGGTGCCTTGAGTCCTTCAAGGTTGCTTGCAGTTCTAAACCGAAAGTTTGCAAGATCATGTTGCTCAGTGATGCAACTCTTAAAAGGATGAATATAGCTTTTGACAAGAAGTCTGGCATGTTTTTTGATCTTCCTCCTCAAGAAGAAGTGACTCCGAAAGTGGCTGATCCGGAATCGCCTAAGCCAGTAAGGAAGAGGAAGCTGAAAGAAGTGGTAGGTGAAGCTCAGGAACCTAAGTCTAAGGAAGTCCATTCCGCACCTCCTAAGCCTAAGAAGAAGAAGACATATACTGATGAGGTTGCAGCGAAGTGGAGAGCTGACAAGGAAAAGAGGAAGGAAGGAGATCCGCAGTTCGGATTGGATCCCGCAGAGGCTAAAGCTCTGAAAGAAAAGGCTGCTGATGAGCTCGAGAAGCAAGCCAAGGAAAAGAAGCTGAAGAAGA
This sequence comes from Viscum album, assembly GCA_963277665.1. Classification (NCBI taxonomy): domain Eukaryota; kingdom Viridiplantae; phylum Streptophyta; class Magnoliopsida; order Santalales; family Viscaceae; genus Viscum; species Viscum album. The sequence goes on along the minus strand of OY728165.1, from coordinate 1,704,213,523 downwards.
AGTTGTCAGAAGCTGAGGCTGTGCAAGCCTTGTTGAAGTTTAATGAAATGGTTTCAGCAACCATTCCCGTTCCGAGAACTTTTTCTTTGGACTCTCTACCTGAGACTCCAGGAAGAAATCTCGATGATCCGAAAGAGGCTGCTGCTAAGAATGCTGAGGAAGTAGAGCTAGTGGAAGAAGTGGAAGAAGCTGCTGAAGGAAGTGGTGAGACAGGAGATGTGCTCAAACAAGTAGATGAATACAAGGGAACTCCTTCGGAAGACCTGTCGCTCCGAACTTCTGAAGCCGAATCTTCAAAACTAGTTACTCCAGTAATAGAAGGAAAGGAAGGAGAGGAAGAAGTTTCTTATCATGGAGAAGAAGAACAACTTTCACTTGATGCTGCTCAGAAAGAAAATATAGAACTTGTTGATGAGGAAGATTTGGTTGTTCAAGTTTCTGACAGTGAGAAGAAATCTCCGGAACAGGTTTCTATTCCGAAAAAAGATAAGGGGAAACAAGTTATTGCTGATACCCCGAGTTCAGAAAAGAGTATGAGGAAGGAAGCTGGTAGTTCTTCAAAGAGGAAGTTGGAGCTTATTGAAGAAGAAAATTCTCCTAGAAAGATGTCAGATTCGGAATCATCTTCGTTGGGGCACGATTTTGTTGTTCAATCCTTGAAGAAGTTGGTAGGAACCATTCCGACTTTCTCCAGTATTGATTCTCGGTGCCAGATGCTCCAACATACGCTGAATCAGAAAACCGATTCCGTATCCATGGTAATGGATAAGTGTGTTGAGATAGAAGCCCAGTTCAAAAATTTCTTCATTGGTTACGAAGCCCATAAAAGATCTTGCAAAAGGATGACTAGCTGGTCGAAGAAGAATGTGGAAGAGATGAGGTTGCTGGATGAGTTTCAGGAGAATGTTAAGGATGCTTTTCAAACCGAGGACAAGAAGTTTCATGAGATGACTGCATCATTCGATGAGAAATTGGCAGAGGAAAAGAACATTCGGAGTCAGGAAGTAAGAGATCTGAATGGAAAGCTCAACTCTGTTAATCAAAGTTGGAAATTTGAAAGGGATCATCGGATCAATTTTCTAGAAAGGATAAAGTCTCAGGAAGAGAAAATGGAAGCTCAGGAAGAAAAGTTGAAGGCTCAGGAAGAAATCATTCAAGCTCAGTCAGCAAGAATAGTTGCCTTAGAAAAGCAAGCAGAGGAAGATCATAAGGACCTCAAAAAGATCAAGACTATTCTCAAGGGGCTTATGTCAAAGGAGAAAGATCCGAAATAATCAATCCGATCTTTTTGTTGTAATCTGTTTTTGTTGCTGACATTTCAAATTTAATGAGAATCGTGCTTGTTGTTCTGTTTTGTTGTTGTTACTAATTCTTTCAGGTACTTTGTTATTTTTTTTTTCCATTCCCTCGAAATTCTTTTTGAAAATCACAAAGGGGGAGAAGGAAAAGATCCTTAAGAAAAAGAGGAAATCTAATAAGTGCTTATCAAAGGGGGAGAAAGAAAAATACCCAAGGAGAAAGAACTCTAATAAGAGTTTGTTTAAGGGGGAGTTTTTATTAAAGAAACATCACTCCGGAAATATGAATACGATCCTTAGAGATTCAAAGCCTAAGGGGGAGTTAGTCGTATTCATCTATATTCTTAAACCAAGGGAGATAAGCTTTAATATGTTTCTTTCTTCTTAGAATAGCTTTTTCGTAAGGATGTTTGTGCTTTCCAAAAAGGGGGAGATTGTTGAGTCAATAAGGTTTTCCTTATGACTTTTCCATTCCTTCTTGTTTTGAAAATCACAAACACCTTATCTTTAAGGAAAATCGCTTTTATAAGGAAAAATGCTTTCTTAAGGAAAATCGCTTTTATAAGGAAAAATGCTTTCTTAAGGAAAATCGCTTTTATAAGAAAAATTATCCTTATCATATTTTCATTAATATTTTTCTTAAGTATGAAATTCGGATTCACTTTCTCGGAATCATTAAAACTGATAAAAAGCATTCTGTTTTAGGGTTCGGATTCTGGACAAGAACTATAAGGAAGTTTCACTCCGAATTCTGGTTATGAATTCTGACTAAGTTCTATTCCAGATTCAGGATACGAATTCTAATGAAGAATTCTTATTACGAATTCTCATTACGAATTCTAATGAAGAATTCTCATTACGAATTCTCATTACGAATTCCAATGAAGAATTCCCATTACGAATTCTAATGAAGAAATCTCATTACGAATTCTCATTACGAATTCCAATGAAAAATTCCCATTACGAATTCTAATGAAGAAATCTCATTCCGAATTCTCATTACGAATTCTGATGATGAATTCTCATTACGAATTCTGATGATGAATTCTCATTACGAATTCTGATGACGAATTCCCATTACGAATTCTGATGACGAATTCCCATTACGATTTCTGATGACGAATTCCTATTCCGAATTCCTATTCCGAATTCTCATTCCGAATTCACTCATTAAACAGAATCTGGATATCATTGTTTTATACACTCTGAATTTGTTCACTCCGAACTTTCACTCCGAAATTTCTATTCCGAACCTTTATGTTAGAGTTTAAAACGATGTCGTACTTTCTGTTACACTTACTTTGTTATAAAACGATGTCGTCCATTTTGTTATAAACTAACCGTTGTCTAAGTGACACGTGTACAGGTCCCTCCTAACTTTAAGGGAAATATGACCGTTGGAGAAGGAGCCGACCTCACCTATAAATAGGAGCTCATTTGAAAAAGATCACAACGGATGGATGAACATTTGAACTTTGTGCATACATGCTGTTGAAGTGATTTCTAGAGAGAGAGTCTCTTATTAACTCTCAAAGCTTCGTGCGACTCCGAATGTTGGTGATTACATTCGAGGGCTTCCGGGGATAGGAAGACAGAGGTGCCGACTACCTTAAAGATCGAGGGCTTTCTTGCTGAGAAAGACAGAGGTGCCGACTACCTTAAAGATCGAGGGCTTTCTTGCCGAGAAAGACAGAGGTTGCCAACTACCTTGAAGTTGAGGGCTTGCGGGGATAGCAAGACAGAGACACCGATCTTCGTATCGAGGGCTTACCCTGGTGTGGGTAAGACAGACTTGCTTGAAAGTATAAATCAAGGGACCTTTATCCAAGGTTGTTGGATACCCTTCTCTTTGGGTTAAAAGACTATCATCTTGTTACTAGTAGTTCTTCTACTTGTACTTGTTTTATTCCGCTGCATTTTGTATCTTAAGGAAAGTATAATTTTCTTATACTTCCTTACTTACTCTGATTAGTTTAGATTCTATACGCTTTAAGGTAGAATCTCATATTGTAACTTTTGTTAAGTTTCAAATTCCGGAACCATATTTCCGGAACCTTCTTTTGGAATCTCTTTCCAAGTTTAGTTCGGTGTTAGAGGTGTTGTGAATCAACTTAGTTTAACTTTGTTAAACTTAGTTCTTTCCTTTTCTTAAGGAAACTCTAGTTATTCATAACTAACTTTAAAGGTTCCAAAGGAATTTTTAAAGTATACAATTCACCCCCCCTCTTGTATTTTGAGCATCTCATATTATATTTCGATCCTACAATTCTCATATAATCACACTTTTACTATTACTAATAATTTTAAATGAATCATTTTTTAAATATATTTTATGAATGAAACCTCCGGTCATCATGACCATTATTTTATTTGAATAATTATATAATATTATTAAATTTTATATTCAATTAAAATCATTTTTAAAATTTTTTTGTTATAGATTTTTTTTTCAAAATAGAAAAGGTATTTTAATCTAAAAATTTTTACCGATCATTCAAAATAATTTTACATCATAGATGACATCTGTTAGGGTTACCTATTCCTTACTAGGTATATTATCCAAAGATTCCATTCTAATTACTTATATGAGTTTTTTATGTTTATAATTAAATGATGTCTATGAACCCTGTTTCTATTCCACGACTAGTACCATGATATAAATTCTATGAATCATTATACTTTTCCATGAATTATTCTAATATTTAATTATTATCTAATCCATTCCTTTCTTTAGGTTATGTTATTATAAATCGATGAATTGATTGTGAAACCTATCCATTCTCCATTGGTTTTGATATGATGAAATATTTAGGAAACCATTTTCATTTCATGGGTTATGACATGATGTATTTTTAATGATCTAGTGGAAAACTCTGTTAGAATTCTATTATATAATGGGTGGTACATAAATATCCTTCCAATTATTTTGGTAATAATTAATATTATATGAGATTATTGGGTACATGGTGGGTTATCCCATCCCCAAAAGAGGGTATATGGGTACATTCCAAGTACAAAATAGATACATTGGTTGTTATCCAAATCCTAACATCTTATGAATGTCTCTGTGGTTAGCAATGAAATAAGAATTTCTATGCTTATGTGTATACCACAAATCATTATCTCATAATATTGATAATGTTAATTTATTCCATTATTATTAACCTCTTATGAAATTCCATTTATTTACCATGACTCGTGATTCTGATCTTTGATATGTAGGGTATTGTTGTAAAATTTTATATTCATGTTCTGATACACTTACATTATTATAAAGCATAAAAAAAACCATTGTATACCCTTATCTGTAATCTGATATCACCCTTTTTTTGTTTCCATTCCCCATGATATGATGAAATTTGTTAGGTATGATATTTTTATGAAGGGTTCTAGTTATGAAGAACATAGTGGGAGATGATATATTTTACAGATGGAACAGTTGTTTGTGTTTCTGTGTTTTATAAAAAAATAAAAAATTATTGTCCTCTTGAGTGTTTCCATGTAATATAATTAATATTCATAAAAATTATTTTATATCTATGTATTAAAACCCTATATCACTATATTTATGTTGTATTTTAAACATTATCTTTTTTAAACACCATAGTTAACATGTTTCAACATTAACTATTGTAACAACTTTTTCACATTTAAGAGGTAATAAGTTTATAATAATGTGGAAATTGGATATGAAATGGACAAGGGATGATATTTTTATCAATATCATTTACCCCTTATGATATTAGATCATTTTAATATTTCTTAAATATTTTAAAAAAATATTATTTTCATAAAAGATCATTATTATCATTTTTAACTCTATTCATTTAACATGACTTCATATATGTCAATAAATTTTTTATTATAATATAATCATTTATAATACCAATTGAATTTAATATTTATGTAAGAAATACATAGTTAAAAATAACTCTCTAAATTTTTATTTGATTTAATATTTTTCATATCATTTATTTTATTTTCCAATTATTTAATTAAATTCTATACCAGTGTTGTGTAATAATTTACTGTAATTATAGAAAAGAAAAAAAATATAAATAATTTTCCATAATTAAATTAAAATTATTAATAGTAATATAATATATATATATTCATTCAATACATACGTTTTTACCTATGTGAACATAGAACTGATAATTAAAAGTAAGACAGTAACTTTTTAAATTTTTTATTTGGTTTAAATATAACATATTTCATTTTTAATGAAAAATTTTACTATAGTAAATAAATTTTTTGTATATGGTTATGTGGGTGGAATTAACTTAATCAAAAAGTAATTTTAAAGGAAATAGGATACCTTAAAAAAATTAACCTAATTAATCATGATTTAACCTCTATAGAGTTGATGATTGTTTCTTTAGTGACTATTCATAATGGTTAAATATAAAATTGGCCTATATACAATATTGTAAGATCTTAATTCAAAAAATCAACAAATTTTATCGAATTACATACTTATATGTGGATCAAAATAATTTTAATGTAAATCATTTTTGTAAAAAAATATTATAAAATTAAATGTTTTAAGCATTAAATGGATTTATTCTTATCCCATGTTGAGTAAGAAATCATAAGAAATGTTAATAAATAAATTAAATTAAATTTTTTCACAAAATTTTATTAACATAATCTATTATGATAAAAATATTATTCATGAATAAATTGTTTTATAAAACCCTCAATTTTTCTATGAAATGTTTTTTATTTCCACTTCAAGCAAGTTGATATGAAAAAAAAATATTTTACACATCTGAAAACAATATTTTTTTTGTAAATTATTTATTAATATTCATACCTAAAAATTTAATGGGTAGGTAAGAAAGGTATAAAAAATTAAGGTTCATTTATAATCAGGGATGCACATATCATAGTCTTTTGGGAAAAATATTTGATGAGATATATTTTGTTAAATCAAAGGGTGTTACTCTACCCCCAAAAAAATAAATTTCAAAAATGAAATTACAACCCTTGGATACAAAATATCATATATATTTGTTTCATTGCTTCCTTGGGTTTTAATCTATTTTCTTCTGATTTCTTATTTCTCTAGGGAACATTATCCATCTGACTCATGTTTTTTATATCAATTTTTCTCTATGAACTAAAATTTATATCAATTGTTCTCCATTGGAAAGATCATTCTTCAGAGGAATTAATTATGAGTTTAGTATATGTGGTGGGTCTAGCATGTACATACTCGATATATGTAAATGAAACACATCATGATATTTAGAGCATTTCATTGTTAATTCCAAACATTATGCTACCATCCCAACTAGAGAAAAAATGGAAATCAAAAATATATCTAGGTCTCAACATTAAATTATCTAAAAATATCACAATGTTATCCATTGAGAAAATCACCAAAATTTGGTTTCTCCATTATCATTTTTTATGACATCAATGATTTTAAAAATAAATTTTATATCAACTCTAAGCTACCATGATGTAATGTTGAAATAATCTAAATATCCCCTTCATTTCTATAGATTTCTCAAGAACCAATACGTTTATTTCTCAAACATAGTTATAGTATTTTTGAGATATATACTTATTTCAATTTAGTAATTTGGAAAAAATCAGTTGAATTCCAATTAAAATTTTATTTTTGAAAAAAAACATAACTAGAGGATGGTGTTGACCCCATACACCTTTGAAATACATAGATATTGTTCTCAACATTTCTTCAAACATTTTAATGTACCTCTTAGATTTAAAATCAATATTAGGGAAATAATTAGTTCGAAAACTAAAATATCAATCTAGATCTTGACAGATACTTTTTTAGAACAACTTTGTTACCCTTGGATCCCAATCAAATACAATAAATATTGGTACAACATGAAACCTTACAACATCCTTAATGATTAATCTAGAAATATGATCAATATTGGGATCTTCTCTGATAGATATTAATTATTATTAGTTCTTATTTCAAGCACATGAGCCTTAGCCCGGTTGGCAAGGTCTCTGATGGTGCATCCAAGCGACCAGGGATCAAAACCAGGCGGAGGTAGGATTTCCGGGTACTGTAGCAGTACTGTAGCGGTACTGTAGCGGAACTGTAGCAGTACTGTAGCAGGCACTGTTTGGCACTGTAGCAGCCCGGAATATGCCCCCGTTTGGGCCTTCGGGCATCAGATTTGGTCCCCGAGTCCTTCATTGGCCTTCGGGCACCCAGGCCTTCGGGTCAGTTGGGCCTTCGGGCTATCCATATGGCCTTCGGGTCACCTGCAGATACAAACCAGACCAAAAAACTACAAGGAACAAGCTCTATAAGGAGGATGAGCAAAAAGATATTTCACCACAGCAGAAGCTAAACGGATTGCAATAATGAGAGTGTATGGAACCTTCCATCGGGACAAGCCTGTGCATGCATGGGAATGCCTAGCCGAACAGCCATGCGGAGGTGAAGAGCTGATTTCAACGATGAAGATGCTGGGGAGGAGCAGTTCCAAGTTGTTAGTCTGGGTTGTATGGTATGTTTGTGCCTACGGGCATTGGTTCCTATATGGCCAACGGGCATGTAATAGGGTTCCACCTCATCCCTTGAAAGTTGGATTATCAATCAATAAAAAATTAAGGCCTTCGGGCAATTGGAGGAGGAGGAGTTCTTATTTCAATTAACAACAACCCATATGTTAATATGTCCTTTAAAATTTTTGGAGAGTCCTTTGAAAAAAATCATTGGTGGGGTTTTCCAATTTCTATTTAAGTGTGGGTACTGGTTTTAACATCCACATATTATACAATTTCACTACATCAAATTGTTAATAAACTATGAAACAATATATATAAAATTTAATATATCTCCTAATTTCTAAACTATAAATAAAATTTTACATCTCTATACGTATTCTTAATTATAAAATTAATTGAGAATAATGTATATTGTTCCTCATCCAATATATCTATCATAATTTCTGGTATTAATGGGTCACATAATATGTTCCTTAAAATAAAGATTCTAACATGGTCATGGTTTAACTCAGGAACATTCATCACCTTTTATAATTCCATATCTTTATTTTTCTATTATAATCCTCCCATGGATGTATGGTGGAATATTCATCCGAGTCATATATGAAAATCCCCATTTCCTCATGATTTCATGATCCATTATCTTACTTTTCATTAATATTGGATATCTTTTAATCCCCATCATTGAAAATCATTCATGGTATTTTAAACTCATAGGAAAATCCATCTTCCCCTTCTGTGGTTGGTAATGTATTTTTCAATAATAATCATTCATAAAATCTAAAAATTTTATCAGGATGATATTCAACTCATTATCTGTAAATATATTCTTCAAAAAAAATTTATCTATATATATCACACCTATCAATAAATATATATATATAATTTATCCATTATTTTTAAAAAAAATACCACTACCAACTCCAAATCATAAAACTTGTAATTTAACTCTTAACTATTAAATTGGCATGATCCATAAGCTATCAACATGTCATTCTACATTATGATACATCCCAAACACATATTTGATACATCGCTATAGATCTCAACCCCTTATCAATAATATTTTATTGTAAAAACATGCATGTTAACCAATATTATATTATTATAATTGACATTGTCTTTAGATTCCTATATCCATAAGAATATAACCCTATTTTGAGTCAACATGGTGAGCATAGTTTAAAGTCATGTTAAATGTCTCATAATATTTCGGTAATATATTTAAAAACAAAGGGAAATCCATATTTTAGTTAATGTGGTCAGTCTAGGACAATTATCAATAAAGGTTTTCTTTGAAATATTTACTAAAATAACCTCACAAGAGCCTATATTATCCAAGAATGAATAATTATAAAGACAACATTCACACTTGGTATATTAGAATATCAATTTTCCTTCCCTAATATCATCAGATAAAATTCCCAAATGATCATCATGCTCTTCCTTTCCCTTTGAATATATATGAAAATTTTCTATAATGACTTCCAAAAACTGATTAATGTAATATATAAATACTATATTCATTAATAATAAGCATATATAATGGTAATTAGAATTCTCAAATATAATTACTATGTATTCATAACAAATACACTTTATACAGAAGGATGACTTATGTAAATCAATCATCATGATCATTAGTCGATGATATCATGATCAAATTTCAATAATTGAAAAATAAAGACATCATCATAATGGAAAAAACTAATTATCATTCAGGGATAGTGGATATATTCTCTTAATGGTAATATTTTTGTGTTCTTGATAATCAATGAAAATATGATTTTACCCATAATTATTTTTAACAAAAAAATATGTGCAACAAATGTAAAAGAAAATGGATGAATGAATAACTTATCTATAATCTCTAAGATTTATTTCTATAATTCCATGAATTCAATCATTTCCATTCTTCATATAGTATTTGAAATATTTGTGTCCCTAAATATGATTTCTATTGGAAACTCAACATCAAGATTTGGTGGAAGAAATGTCAAGTCCTTAGGAAACATATAAACATATAAACTAAAAATATGAACATTTTGAATGTTCATTTTATCCACAACCATTTCATATAAATTTCCCTTGTGAATTGGTAAAAACCCCTATATAATGGATGTAATTTAAATTGGGCATTTAGTTTCCCCCTCCCACTAACAGATGATTACTTGTTTATTTTTAATATAGATATTATCTTCCCTTCCTAAAAACATATTTTCTCTATATTATGAGAGCCAATCTATAACCATAATTACTAAAATATTAACTTGAGGTGGAATAACATGGTTCATAGGAAGTACGAATTTAAAATTTACTATAAGAGATGAGTTATACAGTTGAGATGAAATATCCACCAATAAATAGTTTTTACTATAAAATCAATATCTAATAATTGAGGTTTTTGATATGATACACCCAGAAAATTACACAAATATAAAAGAGTTGGTAGATACATAATAAAATAAATCATTTAAAATTCTATTGTTGAAGATAATTTTACGATTCACAATGTTTATTATAAAATCCATGTAAAATATTGGAATTGAAAAAATGTATTGTATCACCATTTTCTATTTTATGGTATAATCCCTTAATTACTATGTAATTGGGAAGTATAGTTCCCCTATATACTTATATGTAAATAATTTTACTTTGATGGGTTCTCCATTACCCCTGTAGTAATGTGTGTTCTGGAAATTTTATTTACACAAAAAGAAAACTTCTTTTTTTCTTTTAGGAATGTACCAAGGTGTTTCCATCCCAAAATATCACATTTGTGAAAAAATTTCACTATTTTCATACAGTTAAAATTTTTCTTAATGTTCCATCCTCTTATTATTTGTTATTCCTTCCAATCCATAAGACATTGAGAATTATATTCCTATATTTATAGAATTTTATACTTTATCATCATATGATTATAATATTTGGGAGACTAGTTCCCTTCGAAGGATTAACATCGACAAATAAATGAAATGTTTAATCTTCTCCTTTTGAAGAGGAATATATTTCACAACATGCATTTATTGCCTAATAATGTTAGTATCATACATAGAAAAAATTTCCACTACAATTAGCCTTATACTAGGGATGTTTCTGTCCATATAAATTCATTGTTAACTAGAAAAATAGTTTTCTAAGAAAATATCCTTAAATTTAATTTATTATTTGGTCATTATTTCATCCTCATTCATACTATTTTGATGTAATTATCTACATTTATCCACATCCCTTGGGAAACAGTATTCTATCATGATAACATTATCAATTTAATTACATCATAACATGATAAATATCTTCTTTATGGAACTTATCCATTTATTTGATACAGAATTTGTTTTAATCCCATTGATTGATGGAGGATTCAGATACATTAAGTGGTCTAACATTGTTACACGACATCATGGATTAGACGACTGATACATACGGGAATCTTTATTTGTCAGAATCGAGTAAGATTCCCCAATATATTTATAATTTGATCATATAAACCTACATCTCTAGATCCTACTTCATTATCTTTCCTAGGAAGGAAGTCCTATAATAGATTATGTGGATTAATAATGTTTCAATTCCTTATACAAGAAACCATTTATAAACAATTTCACACACTAGATTTGATTATAACATTATAAATTTTATTTCTTTCATTCAATACTTTTGAAACACAAATATCAAAATAAAAAACATGGTTTCATTGGGAATATTCTCAAGGTATATCATATATTTGACTTCCCATCTCTATGATTTCTGAAATGTAGTTCTTAATGATTTTGAAATTCTCTCTCTAATACAAAATTAAAAAAATCATAAACCTAATATCATAGAGGTGGTGTTTAAATTATTAAATTAATATTAATAATTTTAAATCCCATCCAAAAGGGAAAAAAATTAGTTGTCTTGGTAATCTAGATACACACTGAACTCACACATTACATTTGAAAAAAATAAAATACAATATAGTATTTCTTCAACTATATTTATTCCATTTAAAATATCTAAACATATCGATCATAAAATACTTCCAAGTATGGTAGTGAAAAGAAACATAAGAATATTTTGATAAAAAAAATGTTCAGTAAGATAATGAATTGAATGGATGGGGAATAAGGCATATATAATATGGCCAGAATAATTGATGATTAAATAATTCTCAATAATTATATAAATGAGAGTAAAAATAATCCATGGTTATAAAAAATATTCAAATAAACTCAAGGTCATCAATTATTGACATTATATTGCTGGAATTATGTATGGTTGGCATCTAAATATTTTCATCAATTATTTGTTCTAAGGAAACTAATAATACCATCAATAATTAATGCATATACATTTATAGATACATCTATGGCCTGGAAAAAACACAGAACCAATTTTTTCACATTATACATAAATATTCATTAAATGTATATGAAAATATAGGTCCCACACATCACATAATATTTCATATGAATTCATTATGTGAATAAGATGTATTTGTTAAACAAAATTTCTCAAAATTAATTATCTTTTAATATTCAAAGAACTGACATTCAAAATAAAAATAATTTCCCCCAAAAATATGATCATAAATCATCTAGAGATATGTCATTAATTATATCATAATAATATAACATATATAAGGCTTAAAATTCAACAAATTATTTTGTTATAGATGAAAAAATGTCACAATATCATATGAAAATTTCATGAGGAAAATACCATTTTCTACATTTTGATGAATTATTTAAAATCCAAAAAATTCTTCGAAATTAAGGATTTGATTTTTTAAATTAAACTTTTAAACATACAAATTAATAATCATGTAATAAAATAATGATGGTGATAAATTACATTTATGTAGTACATGTAAAAAACATTCCTCCAACACTTTTGATAAAATGTAAAAAAGTATCTTTTTTGTAAAACAATAAGAAGATTATATTCATAATATTTAGTAAAATGAGAAATATGGGAAATAATTTCTCTGAAAAATGATTGATAAATATTAAAAATATTCTTACCATAATTTTACAGAAAATATATTCTTGTAAAAGAAATATTAAAACCACTATAGAAAAACAATGTCGGTTTCAATCAATTCATTATATTGGTATCCGGAGTACATAGAGAGAGGAAATTGAGTTTAAAAATATTAATTTATATATATAAATAGTTAGTATGTAAATGTAATGATTTCAACTTATAAATCTAAATAATATCCCCAATGGGGTCTTTAATTTAAATAATCCCATATAATTATGACATTTTGAAATAAAACATTATCTCATTATTTAAGCCCTTCAAATGTTTCTGAACCTCATGTATAATAAATAATGATTTATTTTACATATATTATATTAAAAAAATCATATATATTTTTCCATATATTATATACTAATAATATTTTATCACTCACCAATTAACAATTATTTTTAAAAATTATTGTTCCATATAATAATCATATTCTTTTTCACATAATTTTTTATTTAATATATTCAAAATTGTACCTTTTATAATGGTTACATCATGTCCATAGTTTACAACAAGATATTAATACCATATATATTCATTATATAATAATTAATATTACTACATAATATATATTAATTTAAAAATTAATTACAGCATTCCGGGAGACTGTATACCACGCCTAAGAATGAACATTTTTTTTACTTTTAAATGGATAGAATAAATGAATGGTACACAATAATTGATAAATTAAAATTATTATCATGATATATAAGTCATATATATTCATTATATTTATCCTTAACATTATCCATTTGAAATATATAAGAAAAAAGGATCACTACGCTTTGTGAATGTTGTAGTCTTCATGTACGCATGAGATCAGTTATATTATTCTATTGGATAGTTAGGTAATAAGTAAGAGGAGATGTTATAATTATAGATTACTAAATGTGTCATTAACATCATATATAATTTTTAAACACATAATAATACCTATCCATAATATATGTTGATGAAAATGAATTTTATTTATATGTATAATATAAATATCACATGTATGCATGAACAATAATTTCATGTCACATTTGTTGGAAAAGTGGATGTATAATGGTGGGTTAGTAATCTTAATAAAAATTGGGAATATTATGGATATGAATGTTAATATTTTATGATAAATACCACATATTTTTAAGTGGTAGAATATGATATAAATTTGAAGAGTTTTGGTAATACAATTACATGATCAATGAGAGACTTCCTTTGTATCATTTCTTATGGAAATCATGGATGGTATTTGGGGAGACCAGAACCTCCAAAACATGTATATTAATTTTTATAGGTTTAATAGGTATGTTTTGTTCAATCATGTTTTCTTACTTTTGTTTAATGAAGATAATGGAAGGGTGTCCTTTTATAAGGGAGGGAATGGACAATCATGGAATAACCCAAAATATTAATATTTAACTATGACATTATTAACAATAGAAATAATGAAAATTTGCATTTATTCCAAGATAAAATAGTATATGGATGAACACACCTCAATATATAAATTTTTTATAGGATTATGCTATATTTTAAACCATATCTATTGTTTGCTCCATTAGTTAAAATATTTTATCCTTAAATGTTGTAATGATTTTCCCTTTGGCAATGGGTTATATTTTATTATATTAGATAAATATTGGATCATAAATAAAAAATGAAGGAAATTTTTAACCATATCATTTCCCCATTTAAAAATTTATTTTTTAATTATTTTAAAATAATTTAATAAAATATTATTTTAATAAAATATTATTATTTTTATTTTTGACACAATTATTTTAATTTGACTTAAAATTAATGATTTAGTTATAATATTCACTATTAATAAACACTTATTATGTCATAGATGTATAAAAAATCCGTTATAAAGATATCTCTACTAAACTGAATTTCATTTTATATTTCTTAAATCATTTATTTTATATTTCCATTAATGGAAGAAGTACTATATTAATGTTGCATTTACATTTAATTTAGATATATACTTATTAAAAATTAGAAGCAAAATAAAATCCATAAAATAATTTAAATATTCTCATTATGAAAAATTCTATACATTCTATACTTGTTTTTTTCTTAACTCATAAGATATATATGTAGTTTTAATAGAGTTTAATTTTATATTTTCCAATTCATTAAATATTATATAGCTTATTTTTTGGGACATGTGTCCCTTAAATAATAAATTTTTGATCTTATGGGGATGAATTTTGAATTAAATTAATCATATAGTGCTTTTGTGGAATATCGTTACCATAACACTACATGTTAACATAGAATAACCTGATTTGTCCTTTTAGAAAGGGGATAAATTTTACCACATTTAGTATTCATATTGTCTAAAATTAAAGGGATCTTATTTTCAAAATATTATCCCCAAGATTATAAATATGAAATCAATCTTATCATGTTAAATAATAATAATCGAGAAAATTAATATATGTTTATAAAACATAATGGCAACCATTTATATATATATATATTATAAAATTGAAACATGGTTTATTATTATACCATGTATAGTAAATATACTAGATTAATGTTAAACCATCTTATTAACTATATAATAGATAAATTTAAATAAAATTAATCACCAAAACTGGTTAATTTAATCTGATAGGATAAAAACATTTTTCATGCCTAAAAATACTTTTTCAAAAAAATGAATCAATTTTTCCTTAAAATGATCTTTATTCATATTTATAATATATTTATAACCAAATAATATCTTTTAAGAATATGTAAAAACATATATTTTTCATAATCTATTTAATCATTTTGACACCCATCAATTTAACTGCAAGGTTATAATGGTATATTATATTACAGTTCATTTAGACACAATCCTGGGTGTATCACATGCTTCCAAAAAAAATAATTTGAAGTGAAATATTTTATAAAATCATGGAGTCTTAGAATGATTTTTTTGAGAATTAATACTATCATTTTTTACATTGTTTTAAAATAAAAATAATACTCCAATAATTATATGAGTTTTTCATTTTATTTGTTTTAATATTATAGAAAAAATAATTAATTTATTTTATTCTACATAATTTTTTTATTTCACTCTACATTTATTGTTATTACCTTTATTACATTCAATAGAATAATTAAAACTATTTATTCAGCCTTTACAAAACTAGTTAAACCCCTAGGGACAAATCTAAATGTACATTAACTACATAAAACATTTATGAGTTTAAAAAGAGTTGTAATTTCTAGGAAAGAAATACTTATATGGATACAATCAATTTGATGAAGTATTTTTGAAAATATATCTAGGGTTATTAGTAGTAAATTAGGTTGGTTAGGTGTTAAACATATCTTAGAGAGTTGAAAACTATGGGGGTAACTACATGCATGGTTTGACACTCCATGGGGATATTATTTGGATATTTACCCTAATTATTTATGAACCATTGGACATGTAGTATCAAATGTTCCTACTTATGATCTATTTTTATGTGATAAAATATAAGAGTTTTATGTCACATATGTTTTCATAAAAAAATTATCATTGTTATAAAGTTTTAATGATTCTCAAATTTCACTAGCTAAGTTCTCTGATTATATCATCCACCTTCATTCACTAGATATACTAATAAAATTATAAAGGCTGTTTTTAAAAAACCCATTTCCTTCAAACATGTTAGTTAATATATTATTGAATTATGAATTCATTTATGTTAATTAAATATAACCTAGAATACTTAATATAATTTTTAATGAATTTATGTTTATATTTCCCCATTATATATTTATAATTAATAGATCACATTATTAAAATGTGTTATATTATCCCTCACTATACATATATCTATAGAATTTAATTATCACATTCATTACCATGTTATATTATCCCATAGATCTAATATATATCAATTAAATATTTGAAAAAAAATGTTCATTAATATATATTGTGTGAACAAATTACAAATTTATGTGTTTATACTAATAGTGTCATTCTATTTATTAGAATGGGAATTATTAATAATCCAAATTCTTTTAATTCAAATGGGGAATGCTTTTTTACAAAAGGAATATAAATTATTAATTATTTTTTATGATAATTTCATTGGAATTCATTGGTGATGGGTAGGGCCTAAAATTACGCAGCTCATAGATTTATTGGTGGCTCTCGTATGAAACAATATTTTGGATACTCTGTGTATGACTTTATTATTTAATTAAAATTTATGAGAACATTTATATCATAGTAATAGTACGATTTTTGGAATTATGTATTCCATAATAACGTAATTAGTTACTTATTTCCATGTAATTGTTAATATTGTTCACATATCGTTGGTTTTTTATATGATCCTCATTTTATATAGATGGAAAATTATAAAAATATATATTATATCCATAATATTTTTGTTCTTTTCTCTATGATAGCTTCTATTGTACAGTACCCATGATTATAATATAATCTCATGCATTACTTGTTTCCATTATATTAGGCACCCAAGAAAAGTTATTATAATGAAATTTCTATTAAAGTATTATGTGTGAAAAAAATTAGGGGATTTTCAAGAGTTAATATGAAATATTAAAAATGTTACAATAGAAAAAATTACCGTTGTAATAAAAAATAAAATGACTAGGTAAATATAAAATAGTTTTCCTATTTCCCAAAATAATTAACTAAAAGACCACCGCTATGTTAGGGAGGAGATATTCGGTATTGGATATGAATGATACCCATTGTT
Organism: Viscum album; assembly: GCA_963277665.1. Taxonomy (NCBI): domain Eukaryota; kingdom Viridiplantae; phylum Streptophyta; class Magnoliopsida; order Santalales; family Viscaceae; genus Viscum; species Viscum album. The sequence continues at coordinate 1,704,196,002 of OY728165.1, read as the reverse complement.
AGTAATCAATATTTTAATTATGGATTGTTAACTTTAGTTTACATCACTTGGTATAAAATATAGTTTGTACATTTTATATATTTATAAATATATCTATGTGTACGGTTATAGGAAGTTAATTTAAAAATAAAATGAGGAATAAATAAATATGTTTTATTTTTTTACCTCAGACAACCTCTAGCCCCTCTAGAAATGAAACCTCTATAGCATGCATCAATCCATTCTAATCTTCTCTAAAACGATTTTAGAGACATCCACAAAAATAATAAATTTTAATTATTTGAGGATGGGGTCATCTATGGGGATGAAAATTGCACTCTCTTTCCCACCATGATGGTGAATAAGAATATTTTCCCAGCTTCAAAACATATGTTGGTGGCCCAAACTGCTGATATGTACTCAATGTAATATACTAAAATTGTTTCTCTATATTGGGGGAACAATCACCCATTCAATAATTACTTCACCGAGTGTTTGGAAATTTATAATGCTGATTGAAATGATACTCATAATCATAAAATATAAACATGGATCCCATTGTATATTGGAATGATATTAAGGCCCTAGGATGTCCGGAATCTATCAGATCCAGGGCTACTACAACATATGTTATCTATAATCTAATGACCTCCTTCGCGAAGAAATCCTACAAAAGAATTCATCTCCTTGATCACTACTGCCTTTTTCTACGCATCCATGTATATAGTACGTATAAATTGATTTATTACATATTTGATCTCTAATGGATATTCTACCAAAATGTGTCATACATTAGGCCTATCATCTTCAAATGGATTATGAGAAAAAAATTTAAGGTCCTTGAACCTGATCCTAATCCCCCACGTGAACAAACTGCATTGTTTTTGGGAGATAAAATCATATATATTTTTCATCTGTAATCAAGAAAATAAATCCATGATTTACCCCTATAAATAATCACATGAATAATCCATATTCATCAACAATCTGAGACATACTACCCACCAAATATATAATTCACCTCTCATTTGAGTGGACTTAAATGAAACCAGACACTAATATAAATATTTAATCATATAAAATAAAATCTTGAGCTCCTATAACTAGTTCACTCTATATAAATTAGACAATCTCCACACACTCTTCTCTAGACTCTTAGACTAGAAAACTAAGAATGGAAACATCCACATATCAGTCTCTAAAGATGGGATAATACTTCAATGATCAATGGGATTATACTATTGAACATATCCTACGTGAAGGAAACATGAGATAAAATTAGTATCCAATTAGTGAAATAGAAATTAGACCACACTCTATGAATAATTTAATTTGTTAAGATTCATTTATTTTGTTTTGTTTTATATTATCGTTCTAATATCTACCTGCATAATGACATGGACAAAGAAGCATGGTGCATGAACCACTCAAAGGTATATAATAAAAATATATAAGAACATATCCTATAATATTAAAAATGATTACAGTAATTTTTTAGATAAATTGGGATCTCTAAAATTATATTTCCAAGATGATCTCCAATGAATACATCACGGAAAAAAGAATAACTATAAATGATACTCAACCGACTAGTGGAAATCTCACTAATGACTAACATGAAAATATATTCTAAATCTAAACTAAAATCATTGTTACCACTATTTCAAGATTGATATCCTCAAGGAACCCACTCTATCCCCATACTAATGGTGAAAGCGAACGACTTAGAAAATATCTAATAGGCCGAAAGTTAGAGACTAACACAGAGGGTTTCAAAAAATGAAGGGATGAATTTTCTGACATAATTATAGCATTATAATATAAGAACAACAAATCAAAAAAATGAAATGTATATAAAATTACCATCCTCTAATAGTTTATGCCATGAAATAAAAATATTAGTCCCTAAATTAAAATAGAACAATAAATGATCAGGATGAAAATTTAACCACAAAGCTAAAAGGGTCCAACTCGATCTTTAAAGACATCTTGGGACTATGAAATGTATTTTACATAATTATGTGACCATAACATGTATTCTAATTAAGATCATACACAATATATATCATAAAAATGTGAAAATACATAATATATATATATAATTAATGATCAAAGAAATTAATCATGAATCTATCATAGGTAAACTAACTATCCCAAACTAATATAATGCATAATCAATAAATAATGCATCCATTGCTGTAAAAATGATATTTGGAAAAAATAATTTAAATGAGTTTCTCAACCAATTCTTTTTTGATTTGTTTCACTCTCTCCCATTAAAAGACTTATTTTTCTTCCATCCATTTCATAAATAATGATCATATATCAACTTATATCTCATATAGTTTAAGACATATCCCTACTTACCCCACAATCGAATGGTCCGTCCTCATCCATGGGAATCAGTATATAACCACATACCATATACTCTTAATCATTCACAGATAAAATTTCAACGTTATAATGATGTTATGAAAATTAATAGAAATCATCCTCATGAAAGTTTCCTTCCATATAAGATCACCAACACGAATAATATGCAACCCTTCAATTACTGAAATCAATCGTTACTTGGAATCAAAACATCTAATGGTATAATCTCAATGAATCACCAACAATTTATAAATATCCAAATTATAATACTATGGAATAGATAATTGGTCAGAGTGGAAGTCATTTATCCAGTCTCTCTAACCAAGATTTATTTAATCCACCTCGAACAAAACTCCTTTAGGAATAAGAGTAAAATAATTTTCTTAGGTGGGGTACCTAGAGAATACCTATAACAATACATGTTTATAGTCACACAAAATACTAATATATGGGTTAAAATAATACTTCACATCAATGGTCTATAGAAAAATTATCACACACAATTCAATATGACTGAAATGCATGGCCGATTGTCACCTATTGACCGGTCAAGGTTCTGGTGCTCTGCTAATGTGTATAGCAGCACTCGGGTCGAATCCTCGGCGATGATACTTTTGAAATAGTCATTTGTTTTTAGTTGATTTTATTCTGATTGGGGGTTTGTTTGCAGAGCTTAATTGAAATGACTAATTTATTATGATTGATTTAACAAAATGATAATGATTGGGGTGAGTTCATCATTAGGTTAGTTAAGCTTGTTATGTCCTTGATCTTTTCTTTATATTGCATTTAAATTAACACCCATGTCACAAGTTAACTTTGATTTGAATTCCCAAGTGTTAAGGCTTTAATCCAAGCCTTAACTTAACTTAGGGTTCTAATCTTGATCATATCTTGTTTATGGTAGTGTATTTATGGTTCCAATAATCCATGGAAACCACACGTTAAACAAAACAAGTCATTAATCCATGACATGCTAAGTCCAACATTCACAATGTTAATTCAACGAATACTCATCGACCGAAAGCTCTCAATCGCTTAACATACCTAAATTAAAACTCACCCCAATGATAGATTTACTCATCCATTAGGATTTTTTAAAATCTGGGTTTAATGTTTATGGTGACGATTTAAAAAGATTAGAAAAATAAAGGGACAAGAAAAGAGTAGTGTGTTGAACACACACACGAAAGATTTTGAGAATCAAAAATGGAATTTCGATTGAATGAGGAAGAAACATAAGGGAAGGGGATTCAACTGAATTTAAACTATTTTAAGAACATTAATATTATACTACAGAAGTTGGAGAAGAATAAGAGGTATTGAAGAAGAAACAAGCACTAAAATTTGATTGAAATGAAAACAAAGTTACACAATTACAATGGAAAGCAAACATAAACAAACATGAAAGAGAAGTGGAGGAGAGGTCTCTATTGTTGAAACAAGATCAAAGCATATCCTCCCAGAACCTTTTCAAGGATCTATTAATTCCAAACCTCCTCCTTGAGTGCTGAAGTGCCAACCTCTTGGAAGGAGAGGAGAGGGATGTATTTATATCCCAAGGAGTGGACTGTTTGCATTCCAAATATGTCCTTCCAATTGACCCGCATATTTACCGATGTAGATATCTGAATCACGAGCTTGTGTCTTCTTCATAAATGTAGATATGTATGTCTTCTATATACCCTAAAAATTTTGCGGTCATTGGACGTTTTTAGCCAACGTTATGGCTATATCATTAAACAAAGATAAACTGTCCATTTATATCCATGACTTTTCAATGGATGAAATGTGAATGGATTTTTGAATAGTAAGATGCCATCATATCCGGATAGATTCTTAAACAAAGTTGGCCGACCATATCTACTCTTTCACACTGAAAATTCTCAGCTCAAATGTATTTCTAGATAAGTAGAAAATTTCACATTTGTGTGCTGATTTTAATTCCCGGCCAGAATGGTTGGCTGGAATTCATAGAATCATTTGGGCCACTTGTTGAAGACTTTGGGCCTTGCAATTTTTATCCAAGCTGAAAAATATTGTTCCCAGAATTATGGTGGAGAATCAACCATTTTGGAAATCTTGATTGAGCCCAGTAAATCAATCTTTAAGGCTGGTCCAGTTTGTTCACAGATTCCTTGGGCCTTATTGTGTGGTACATATGAACCTTCAAATGGTAGAATTGGCACATGATCCCTTATAATGAAATGTTCTAAATTGAAATAGGAATCCTAAAAAACAAAAACCATGAAATTTGGATCGGTATAGTAATAGTTATAGACAATACATTAAACTGACTCAAATCTGGATTTATTCAAATAGTGCTCAAAATTATATTTAATATTAAAATATGAATATTACACACAAATTATGCACTTTTCATATAAAATCTGTAAAGGGAGTTAGTAAAAAATAAATTAATAACATCAATGACATAAACCACTACCACTATTATAGTTACAATCACCGAACAAGATTACTATAAAAACACAATGTTCTTAAATTTATTCACTAGTAAAGACATTTTCATATTTTTTAATAATGAAAAAATTATCAATTTATTGCAGAATAAAATTCTATATTAAATGAAATCAAATTACTAGTAACACATAATTATTATTTTTCCCATTTCCTAGTCATTTCAATCAAATTATAACAGTACAAGTTCAACATTATCTTGTGTATTCCATACAAAATAGGTAAACTATAACAACATGACATGATTGAAATGCCCAAAAACCTCACAATATCAAAAAAATGATGCCAAACCCTTAAGAACATCCAAAAAATAACAAATAAATTGCCTTAAACAAACCATAACAACCATCACTCAATGTATCCCATGCGAGTCCAGCTACAACCCATTGCTTAACACATTTCAAATTTGATCCATCTATAACTACAACTAACCCATTCTCATGTGAAACGCACAATAATAAAAGTAAGAAAACATTATAACAACACATGAAAACATATTGTCTCTTGAAAAAATTATATAATTCTTATTAATAGTGGGATTTCATATTCATTCAACCCATCATGCATAAATTAATTCATAGAATATAAAATTTGACACATAATTGATTTATTAACACATTCATGTGCTTATTAATTTTTGAAAGCTGAATCTATCTAAAAAACAGAGAAACAAATCATATAAAACAAAAGTAAAAAAATGCATATGAAAATAACATTGATGTGGATCTATTTTGACATAGATTTTCCGCATCTTTTTTACATAATTTTTAATGATTTAATAAATTATTTTGCACTTTTTATTAAATAATTTTACTTTTGTTTTTTTAATTAATTATGTTAATAAAACAATTTTTATAATTTATTATGTATATTTCGTATTAAAAAAATAATTTTATTCTTACATTACAATTCTAATTTAATTCTTTCTTAATTAATTTTGTTAATTAAAATATGCTAGACTTTTTAATAAATTAACATTTTTTATAAACAACTATTTAGTCATTGTATTACTATTTCGACATTATTTTAAAAATTTTTTCTTTAATATGGATTTATGAAGATATTTTATCTTTATTTATTAATATTTTTAGTCATCCTGCTAATTAATTAAGATAATAATTTTAGTTTAAATTAAATAAAATAGTTGATTATTAACAATAAGTATTAACTGTGTTATTTAATTAATTAATTTAGAGTTTTATAACATTAATTATTTAATCATATGTATGTAGTTACATTATTTATTCATTTTATAATAATTTTTGTCTACCAGTGAGGTAGACAAGAACTATCAGTAACCAATTAGGTCACAAATTCTACCATTTTCACTCACTTCCTAACCTGTAATTATTTATATAGTATTTTAAATTTATGTCTTTTATCAATTTAGTTTAACAATTATTTAGTTTATAATTTAAGTGTTTTAAATTAATAATTTTAATGCCTACAGTTTAAAAAAATGTTGTCTTAAATTCATGGTGTTTAGCTTTCTTTTAATTAATTATTTTCAATCTTATTATTTAGTTTACCTATGTTTTAATTTTATGTTTAATTTATGTTTTTTTAATTTTTGAAGGTCGTTGTTAGTTATTAATTTTTGTTCTAATAGTGACCCTTTTCTTAATGGGCAAATGTGACCTTTATGTCTATCGATGACCTTTTGTCATTGGTGACCCTTCTGTTTAATTTTTACCAATGACTTTTTATTGCAGCCTATCAGTCACCTTTAATAATTGGCACCAGTGACTTATAAAAAAATTTCTCAACATGACCTGCAGCTACCCATCCCACTGGTGACCTTCTTTATTTTTACCGCTACAGTGTCCCCTTATTTTTATTTTACCAGTAAATTTTTATTCTATTTTTATCCTTTCATTTTATTTGTAACCTTTAATTGTGCTATCAGTGTCCTTTCAACCAACGGTGAGATTATATTTTATATTTATTAGTGACCTTTTATTAGCACCATTAGTAACTTGTCTATTTTATTTAAACTATCTGCAACCTTATATTTTTATACTTAATGGTAGATTTTTATTTTAAACTATCAGTGACCCTGTAATTTATGCTAATGGTGACCTCTTTATTCTTTTAAGTATCAGTGACCCTCACTCCCCTGCTTCATCCCTTTAACTCACCGATGTTGTTCCCACTTCTACATTCTGCAAATTTGATCCTCAGACCAGTTTTATCCCACTGTTCGAAGGAGAAATTGAAGTTGTCGCTCCCCTCATGATGATGCACTACATGAAGAGGAGTCATCCAACCACTGGCCGCTAAGAGGAAGTAGTGCCTGCTCTAAATGAAATCTACTTCGCTGATGTTCTGAACCGCTACAGGTTGAATCTGTGTGAAAGAGGGTTGTGCCTCCAGCTTAAGTCATGTTCCTTCACCGCGCTATTATAGGATCCAAGACCTGTCAGAGGAGTCCATTGTCGGGCCAGAGTCGTTGTGTTGTATCTATTGTGTCAAGGTGCCTCCTTCGAGGGAAGGTCGCGTTGTTGTTTAGCCGATGGAGGAGGTTGTGATTTTTAGAGGAGCACCTGCCACGCGTCATGGTGACAAAGGAAGGGTCACTAGCAACTGTAATAAATGCTTAAGGAGGAGGCTGAATAGGGTTGCAACGGCTCTCTTCGGGAGGAAGAATAATGAACTATACCCCCTGTTGCGTCTATTTGGGGGGGAGGATAAGAAGAAATTAGTAAAAAATATATAATAAAATAAAAAATTAACTAAAAAAATATATAACCTAAATTGTAGCGCCGAATTTGTGGGGGGATAAAAAAATAGAAAAAAAATAAAAAATAAAAAATAAAATTAATAGTTAATAAATAAAATTAAAAATAAATTTAAATAATAAATAACTATTATAGTATATAACTATTATAATAAATAGATTAGTTATAAAATAAAATATAAGACTAACGTATAAGGATTTATAACATTAATTTACAAACATTAATAATTTATTAATAGAATTAATTACTAACTCAATTAAATATATTAATAATTTAATTATAATTTATTATTAATTGAATAAATATACTAATTGAAATTTAATATTAAAGTAAATTGTTAATCTAATTTAAAAATTATCATTCAGTTATACAAACTAATTATTAATAATACTTACACTACGTAAATAAATTAATTAATTATAATAAATTAAGAACTTAATAATTTTATTAATGATTTGATAATAAATTAATAATCAAAACTATAATATTTAATAATTATTACCAACTAATATTTTTATTAAAGAACTTTTGTTATTATAACATCAAACTTAAAAAAAACTTTCATTATTTCTTTACGTATTCATTTCTTTATCTTTCTGTCCTAACAATTTAGGTTCATTAAAGAGACATGTAAACATCCAGGATCATGCAACTAGTGCACCCAGAGTTATTTATGTGAGAAAAACTTAAACGACGTGTTAGTCATGAAAAAGAGAACGTGTGCGGTGCATATGTGAAGAGCTCTTATAGTTGGTGGAAACTGAGCGGTGACATGTAGAAGATGATGGTTGATTCAAAATCAAGGCATGAAAAAAGACATTCATTGGGTCAATTCATTCGATCAACCACTTCTATGGAGATCAGAGCAAGTACCTGGAGGGGAACCTTGGAGTAATCCTTGGAGAGCCATTATCTAGAGATCTGAGGGCCAAGAGTAGCATCAATTCAAATTGGCAGAGGGAGTTTACTTCTTCTGTTTTCTTTCAATTCTTCCCCTTTGTAATTGAATGGTTTTTAGTATATGTAAATGAGATTATGTTAGTATAAATATTTATTTTGGGGATAATGTGAAGTTCCACTGGTTATCTGTAAATGTTTTTGTTTTACTTCGTCATTTGATGTATTCGTTATTGATCAGCGAGATCAATATTGAAATCATTCAACTTCATTTTTCCACCAAAATTTAATTTTTAAGTTTCACAATCAATTGGTGAGATTGATTGTGAATACATCTTTTAAAAGATAATAAATTCTTAAGACTACATGACTTACAATGATTTTGTGTTGTTGTCACTTTTTCAAAATGTTCACAGTTGATATATATTAGAGTGGAGAAATATAGAATAGATTGGATAATATGACTTAAATCCTGGTGAGGGAGGTAATTCATACTCTTATGGTGGCACTCTATGATAAATTTTAAGGTAATTGAATTTCTTTCGAACCAGTAGAATATAGAATTTTTCCTGAGTGTTTTAATAGATTTTTCTTTTATCAGTGTGCTATATCATTGTGTCTCTTTATTTTCAACTGTTTCTAGCTTCAATTTAGTTTAAATATTTTTTCGGAAATTTTCATTCACTTTAATACTTTACAAAATATATAGTATCCACTCCACTGCAGACAAAAGTGGAGTTTTTGAAGGTTTTTAAAAGAATATTGGTAAGATTAGCCTTCACTGTAGGTTCTACCCGGCTCTACAAATATGATGTAGTTAGAAGGAATATAAATATTAAACATTGAACGACTTAAATGATGTTTCAGGTCACGTTTTTGGCACCATTTCTGGGGAAGGCACGAGCCATTACTCTAAAAAAACTAAAAAAACATATATAATTTTTTTTAAAAAAATTGAATTTTGAATTTTTTTAAATTGTAAAATAAAATATGTTTGACTTCTTGCAGAATCATTACTACTGAATACTGTCTTTTACTGTTGTTTTAATGATCACAAGATCTTCTAGTGCTAGATTTGAGCCTCGGAACCTTGAACTAGATAAACATTTAACTGCACTTAGAAGAAAGAAGAACAAAACTGAAATGGAAAACATAGATAATAGGGTTCGTGCACCTAAAAACTACCAAAATCAACCAGAACTCTTATATGAAAATAAAGATGATGGAATTCCAACTCCCACATGTTTAAAGAAATCCATCATCCATCAGACTTAGTCCTAGGTCCAGAAACTATGAATTGAGACAATCACATATTTCATTATTGTCTACTTTTAATGGGCTCTCTAATGAGGAATCCCTTGCCTTCATTAGTGACTTCAACAATATTGTGTAGTAATTACCTCTTCTAGGACTCACATGAAATGAACTAAGAATGAGATTCTTTCCATTTTTCCTTAAAGGGAATGCAAGGAACTGGTTTCTGAGTCTAGATGAGAACATTTTTGAAAACTAGGATCAAGTGTATAACTCTTTCATAAGTAAATTTTATCCTCAAAAATTGAAAGGTGAACATAGAACTAAAATAACTAGTTTTTATCAAGATGTTGGAGAATATTTTAATGAAACATGAGATAGATTTAGGGATCTAGTTAGGCAGTGTACCCATGATCAACTCCGATCACACCTTCTTATGGATACATTCTATGAAGGTTTTTCCTCCTTTGGACAAAACCCAGTTAAACAAGCTGATGAGGGTAATTACAATGGTAAAACAGATAAAGAACTTAGACAAATTTTTAATAACCTTGCACTGAATTCACAATATAAAAATTTCAGAAGGAAAATAGTTGATAGAAATGATAACCCCAATACTTTTTCAATGAATGAAAATTCATCTCAACATGCTAAAATCACCAACCAACTTCAATATTTAATAAACTAGAATTCTAAGAAAATAGTTAACCAACTTGGCTGTCAAAACACCAAAAAATATTTCAGAGAACAGTGTATCCAGTGTGTTATGTTTGGGCATACTAAAAACATTTTTCCAATCTTTGATATGACAGCACAACAATAAGATAATTAAAACTTTGTTAACTATGGTCCTAGAATTCCTCCTAAAGAAGATATATTTTCAAACTATTTTAATCAAGGATATAGGAACCATCCAAATCTATCCTGGAAAGATCAAGGTTTAATTAAACAATCCACTGCCCCTAATTTATCTAACCAACCAAGACCAAAATTTTAAAATCAACAAAGGGGAGAGTCTTCAAATGTACAAGGAAACAATGATAGTCCCATAACTTCTAATATTGATTTAATTTTTAACAAAATCAACTCTGAAGATAAAATATTCATGACTCAGTTATCCAAACATCAAAATCAATATGAGTCAGATAAAATGCACACTGATGTGAGCATCAAAAACATGGAAACATAGTTAGGACAACTTTCTTGCGATTTTTCATCTAGGGAAAAGGGTAGACTTCCTAGTACCACTAAAAACAACCCTAGAGATAATGCTATAGATTTTGTCACTATAAGTGGGCTTAATACTCAAACTTTAGCTGAAAAAGACCATGAAAATTTCCAAAATTAAATTCTTCTTCAAACTGGAAATAAAAATCTGCTCTGTACACATGTTGGAAATTCACTGAAAAGCCATGAAAATGATCAAAATCTGAATTTTTTCATTTGAAACCCAAGCTGAAACCTCATCTAAAAATCAAAGGAACAAAGGATAAGAAAATGATGAGGAATATGTGAGGGATATACCTAATTTCCTTAAAAAAATTCCCCACCCATCCCTATCCCTGAGAAGTTGAAACCATAAAGTAACATCAAGGCTGGACTTCTTTAGTTCCTTGGTCTCCATTCCAAACTTCAAGTAAACATTTCATTCTTTCAATATTTAATTCAAATACCATATTACATGAAATATCATAAGAAAAAATTTTCTAAAAAAGACTCTAGAAGAATTTTCTACTTACAGACTCACAAAAGAGTGCATTTTTGTACTTCAAAAGAAAATCCCACTCAAATTGAAAGTCCCATGTACTTTTGTCATACCTTGCACACTAGGAAATTCTGATCAACTCAAATGTTTGGGGGATCTAGATAATATCATTAATAATCTCCCATACTCATTGTTTCAATAGTTGTGGTTAGATGATCTTCAACCCACCACATTCATACTGCAGTTAACTAATAGATCTTTCACTCATCTAGTGGGTAGGGTTGACGATTTTCTAGTCGGGGTTGGGAAGCTATTTTAACCTGTAGATTTTTTATTCTTAGACATGGAGTGTTATCAAGAGGTGCCCATCATCTTGGGTAGGCCCTTCTTGGCCTCATGTGGTTCTGTTATTGATGTCTCTAAGGATCAATTAATTTTTAAAATTGTAGAACAACAACAAGAATTTAATGTGTTTAAAAATGGTAAAGGATCAACTTTTTTCTGAAAACTATTCAATGGTAGAGTCCTTAGAGAATGAGAACTCAATTGGAAACTCTAAATAATCAGAAAATCAATCCTCAGTTGACGAAAATATTTTTGAATCTGTTTTAGAAGTTGAAAATTCTACTCAAACACCCAATCTGGAAAATTTTCTAGAATTGAACAACTGTCCAGTTACTGCTATGGAAGAGTCCACTATTTCTGAACTAAGGAGATTTTTGAGGTAATTTGAGTGTGTTTTTGTTAACACCAACCTTTTTTAACACTTTAATGATGTAGAGGGATATATTTTAAGACAGCTTGATTATTCTACATTGATAAACTTGTTGAAATCTGATCTGGAAGGTCTTGACAACATACTTCCCACTTTGGACAGTAGGACTGTTACTTCTGAATCTGAGCGTGAAATTGAAAATCATTCATCATTTAATACTCCATACAAGATATATATTTATGATCTTGGACCTCCCTGGCCTAAGATACTCCCTTCGAATGTAGAACCACCCACTCTTGGGCTAAAAAAATTTCCTTCCCATCTCAAATATTCATTTCTGGGTGAGAAATCCACTTAACCTGTTATAATTTCTTCTGAACTTAATAAAAATCAAGAACAAATATTGTTAAGTGTTTTAAAGAAGTTTAAATCTACCATAGGCTAGACAATAGCTGATATAAAGGGTATTAGTTTCACATTTTGTATGCATAAAATACCTATGGAGCATAACCATAATCATAGGGTAGAGTGTCAAATAAGATTGAATCTGAGCATGAAATAAGTTTTGAGAGAAGAGGTGAATAAACTACTGTACCCTAGAATGATATATCTCATTTCTGATTGAACATGGGTCAGTCCTATCCAGGTTGTCCCGTAGAAGGGATGTTTCACTACTGTTAAAAATGAAAAAAATGAAGAAGTCCATGTTAGGAAAGCCACAAAATGGATAGTCTGTATAGATTATAATAAGCTTAATGAATCCACTAGGAAAGTCCATTTTCCAATGCACTTTTTGGAGAAAATGCTTGAGAGGCTTGCTGGAAATAAGTTTTTCTGTTTCCTGGATGGGTATTCTGGTTACAACTAGATTCTTATTGATCTAGAGGATCAATAAAAGACCACTTTCACATGTCCCTTAGGGACATTTTCCTACAAAAGGATTCACTTTGGGTTGTTTTGAGATCTATCCACCTTTCAAATGTGTGCGATGGCTATATTTTCAGATATGATTTAAAGAATTATTGAGGTTTTCATGGATGATTTCTCTATTGTGGGTAGTACTTTTAATACTTGTCATGGAAATCATGAGTTTGTCTTGGAAATATGCATTGAAACCAACCATGTTCTTAATTGGGAGAAGTGTCAATTCATGGTTACAAAATGTATCGTGATTGGTCATAAGGTTTCAATGAGAGTTCTAGAAGTTGATGCTACTAAGATTGATGTTATTCGAAAACTACTTCTTCCTATAAATGATAATGATTTTAGAAGTTTCCTATGGAATGTCGGGTTCTACCATAGATTCGTAGAAGACTTTTCCAAAATAATGATTCCCTTGTGTTCTTTGCTGGTCAAGGATGCACCATTCAATTTGGATGAATACTATTAGAAATCAATTAATCTGCTTAAAGAGAAACTCACTACATCACCTATTATCACTGCACCTGATTAGAAGTTACCTTTTGAAGTTATTTGTGATTATAGTGATATGGTTTTAGGTGTTATCCTAGGATAGAGGAATGATAGGAAGTTACTTGTGGTGTACTATGCTAGAATAATTTTAGATGAAGCCCAAAAGAATTATACCACTACTGAAAAAGAGTTGTCAGCTGTTGTGTTTACACTAGAGAAGTTTAGGAAGTATTTGTTAGGATCCAAAGTCATCATTTTCACCAATCATTCTACGTTATAGTATTTTATGTCTTAAAATTAAACCATACCGAGGCTGATTATATGGATTCTTTTGCTACAAGAATTGGATTTAGAGATTAGGGATAAGTAATGAGCTGATAATTTAGTTTCTAACCACCTTTCTGGGATTCCTCTTACTCAATATGTGTCTGATGATCCTAGAAATATTAACTCTTCTTTTCCTGATGAGAAGCTACTTACTGTGTCAATCAGGAAATCTTCTTGGTTTGCTTATTTTTCCAACTTCCTTGTAGCTGGTGTCTTTCCCAAAAATATGTCTAATTACCAAAGAAAGAAATTCATTTCTTAACTTAAATATTTTTTTTGGGGATGATCCTCTGCTCTTTAGAATATGTGTTGTTCGTATTCTTAGGATATGTGTGCCAGAGGAGGAGATGTTTCCTCTCTTAGAGATTTCTCACTCCTCACCATGGGGAGGTCACCATGGTGGTGAAAGAACATCTCAAAAAGTCTTACAATCTGGTTTGTATTGGACTACTCTTTTTAAAAATTCTAGGAGCTTTGTATTTGGTTGTGATAGATGTCAGAGGCTAGAGATTGTGCGTAGGAAGCAGGAGTTACCCCAAAGATGAATTCTAGATGTTGAAATTTGTGATGTCTGTGGTTTAAATTTTATGGTTTCATTTCCATCATCTCATGGGAGTGAGTATATTCTTGCTGCTGTTGACTATGTTTCAAAATTGGTTGAGGCAAGGGCACTTCCCAACAATCAAGCCGATTCTATAATAAAATTTGTTAGGAAGAACATATTTTTAAGGTTTGGAGTTCCCAAAGGCTTTATCACTGATAATAGAACACACTTTAAGAACTATAAATTTAAATATTTGATGGAAAAATATGGTTGTGTTCATAAAATAGGTACTCCTTATCATCCACAGTCTGGTGGACAGGTGGAAATTTTAAATAGGGAACTTAAACAAATACTTTATAAAATTGTGTCAAACTCTAGGAATGACTAATCTCTTAAATTGGATGAAGCTTTATGGGCATATAGAAATGCTTTCAGGACCCCGATAGGTATGTCTCCTTACAGGCTGTTGTTTGGAAAATGATGTCATTTACCTGTGGAGTTTCATCATAAGTCTTATTCGATAGTTAAGGCTCTGAACATTTATTTTAAGAGTGCTGGTGAGAGGAGATTACTTGAGATGAGTGAACTGTATTTTATTAAGAGATAGATTTTTGATCATTCAAGGATTTATAAAGAGATGACTAAAATCTTTCATGATTATATCATTCAATGAAATGAGTTTAAACATTGGCATAAGGTCCTTCTCTTTAACTCTCGACTCAAACACTTTCCTGGAAAGTTGAAATCTAAGTGGTCTAGACCTTTTAAAATTGTGAGGGTGCTGAAAATAGAGCTGTAGAAATTATAGGTGAAGGGAATAAACCCATGTTGGTTAATGGGCAAAGAGTGAAATTTTATTTTGTGGGATTGACGAAGGGCTTGGATTCCTTCACTGTTCTTGAAAACTAACCTTGAATAATGTATAATGGAAGACATTACAATTAGTGTTTCATGGGACTCAACCCATGCTCCTTTGTTTTCATTTTTTTTTTACTATTTTGTGCTGAATAATGTGATGTTGTGTTTCCTTTGGTGTGCTTTGTCTCTGGTGGTTTTTTGTTTTGGTTTTCATAATGTGTATTTTTTTAGGATTTTGTTGTTGATTCATTTAAGGATTGTAATTCCCATGATCATATATGGACATGAACCAAGTCAGGGAGGTACTTTAACTTTCCACATTTATTTTTTCTTCTGTTTTTGTTAATAAAATTTGGCTTACTAAAAAATTATGTTTGTATTAGAAAGTTCTGCTACATGTGTACTGAAATTTTTTTTTCATGATTAGAACTGTATTAAATTATTCTACATGTATTTTTATTGAAAATAAAAATTCTTCATATGTCTAAAATTCTACTTGAATTGGAATGAAATTCTGCTGCATGTCTTTCATTGTTTAAGGAAAAAAATTTGTTATATATCTTCCTGCTGAAAATAGTTCTGTATGTTCCTCTTAGTTGTAAATTGAATTTCACTATTGTTAAAACCATTCACTGCTTGAAACTAAGTGTGTGGGGATACATGCTTCTGGTCTTTTGAATTTTCTTTGGGTTGAATTTTTTTAGATTGAACTTTGTCTGCTGTGTTGAATACCCAACTAGATTAATTCTGCTAAACTTGTTTTTACCCCAATTCATAGTGCACTTACACATCACATTTACTTTTGAGCAGTATTGAAAATATGTGTCACTATACTTAAATGCTAATGTGTGTAATTGTTATTGAACTTGCTATTAACTCATTCATTATGGCGAACAATATCTTTGAACTTCGATGTGACCTTTATACATTTCGTCTATCTACTTAATAGAAAATCTGTTTTGAACCTTAATTGATTAATTGTTCTTTTCTACATTTGAAGTAAAATTTGAGGGCAAATTTGGGTTTTAAGTGTGGGGGAGGGGGTCAATTCTTGACTATGCTAAACTGTTCTTAATTGAAATCCCATCAATTCCCACTTCACTTAAAACATTTTGTCTAATGATGGTTAATTTTTTTCAAAATTCATTCATAATTGTAGTCTGTTTATTATTTCTCATTTTGGTCTTGCCTTGGAATGATTTCTGTTTGGTACTTAAGAGCTGCTGTGAAACTGAAATTAATGTGGGTGGATGATTGTCGAGTGGTCTTATTTAGTGGTTTTCTGAGATATTTGTTTAGAAACTACTTCTGAGTGTGACATAAGAGATTTTTTAGTGGAACTATGATCATAACCCTTGGAACTTAAAGTTTGAATTCATCCTAGGGGACACACTTTTTTGTTATTTATTAAATTAATTCCCTTAATGGGACATTGTAAATGATTTTCATAAAAATATTCTGAAACTGGAGTAGTTTGGTCATCTGGGATCCCACAGTGAGTCTCTGAGACCCTAGATGCTGGGTGTGTTTCTTTTTACTTTAAGCCCTATGTTCACCTTGAATAAGTGCATTGCACAGTTCTTAGCACATGAAACATGGCTTGGGGAAAATAAATAGAGTGTCTAGGGTAAAAAACGAGTTCATTAAGTTGAGGGGAATGATGAACGCCAAATGAAGTAGGGGTCAACTAGTTTATATGGGAGTCATTTAGGTTGTTTTATTAAGGTGATTCAAAAAAATATTTATTTTTGGACCTTATGATTGATTCAAAGTACATAGTTACTGTGGTTAAGTTTTAATTCAACATAAATTTTACCTTTTTTCACCATCAGAATTTGGACTTAAACTAGGATTGAAATTAGTCGCTAAGCATTATCACTTATGAGGCATGACACTTTCATTGCACTCCTGACTACCAGTGAGAAATTTATTATTGGCAAGGATTCATTTGAGTAGTTCATTTTCTAAAAGCCTATTGACACTTCAGTCCTCTAGTTTTATGTGCTGGACATGTTACAGTTTGAGCTGAATCTTTAAGTACTACAATATATTATTAAATGATAATAAAACATGGGATTTTTTATGAAAAAAATGCTTAAGTGTGGGAGAATTTGATGTGGTTCTATTTTTACATAAAATTGCCACGTCTTTTTACGTAATTTTTAATGATTTAATTAATTATTTAATCTATTTTTACTAAATAATTGTACGGTTGTTTTTTTATAATTAATTTTGTTAATTATAAAATTTTTATAATTAATTATGTATTTTTAGTCTTTAAAATAATAATTTTATTCTTACTTTACTATTCTAATTTAATTATTTCTTAATTAATTTGGTTAAACAAAATATGCTTGACTTTTTAGTAAATTAACATTTTTTATAAACAACTATTTTATAATTGTATAACTATTTAGACTTTATTATAATATTTTATTCTTTAACATGAATTTATTAAGATATTTTAACTTTATTTGTTAATACCTTTAGTCATCCAGCTAATTAATTAAGATAATAATTTTAGTTTAAATTAAATAAAATAGTTCGCTTTTCACTCTTTAGTATTCACTTAGTTATTTAATTATTTAATTTAGAGTTTTAAAAAATTAATTATTTAATCTTATGTATGCAGTTACATTATTTATTCATTTTCTATTGATTTTAGTCTACCGGTGAGGTAGACAAGAACTATCGGTAACCTATTAGGTCACTGATGCTATCCTTTTTCACTCACTGCCAACCCTGTAATTATTTATATAGTATTTTAAATTTTTGTATTTTATCAATTTAGTTTAACAATTATTCAGTTTATAATTTAAGTGTTGTCAATTAATAATTTTAATGCATTAGTTTTAATTAAAATTCTGTTTTAAATTCATGGTGTTTAGCTTTCTTTTAAATAATTATTTTCAATGTTTTTATTTAGTTTACCTAAGTTTTAATTTTAAGTTTAATTTATGCATTTTTAATTTTTGAAGGTCGCCGTTGATTATTAATTTTTGTTCTAACAGTGACCATTTTCTTAATGGGAAACAGTGACCTTTATGTATACCAGTGACCTTTTGTAATTGGTGAACCTTCGGTTTAATTTTTACCAATGACCTATTATTTCAGTCTATCAGTGACCTTTAATAATTTTCACCGGTGACTTATAAAATCTTTTCTCAACGTGACCCGTAGCATCGGGTACCCTTCTTTATTTTTACCGCTAACAGTGACCCCTTATATTTATTCTACCAGACGGATCCGACGCTACTGATGATCTGACCCGCTACAGGTTGAAGCCACGTGGAGGAGGGTTGTGCCTCCAGCTTAAGTCAAGTTCATGCGTTGCACTACTGTAGGAGCCAAGACCTGCTTGAGGAGTCCGCTGCCGGGCCAGATCCATTGCACCGCATCTCCTGTGTCATGTTGCCGCCGTCGAGGAAAGGTCGCGCCGCTGTTTACACGATAGAAGAGGCTGTGATTTTCATAGAAGCAACTGTCGCGCGTCGTGGTGAGGAAGGAAGGGTCGCCAGCCGCCACAAGACCTGCTTAAGGAGGAGGCTGAGCAGGGCCGCAGCAGCTATCATCGGGAGTATAAAGAATGAATCAGCCCCCTTGTTGCGCTGATTTGTGGGGGAGGATAAAAAGAAATTAATAAAAAATATATAATCAAATAAAAAATTAAATAAAAAAATTATAAAACCTAAATTGTAAAGCCAAATATGGGGTGGGGGGGGGGACACAAACAAAAAATAAATAATAAAATTAAAGTGAATTAATAGTTAATAAATTAAATTAAACATAAATTTAAATAATAAAGATCTATTATAATATATAACTATTATAATAAATAGATTAGTTATAAAATAAAATATAAGACTAACTAATAAGGATTTATAAAATTAAAATATAAACATTAATAATTTATTAACATAATTAATTACTGACTCGATTTAATATATTAACACATTAATTATAATTTATTTTTAATTGGATAAATATAACAATTGAATTTTTAAATTAGATTAAACATCAAAGATCATAAACAAGTGGCAGAGAGAAAAAATAACATGGAAATATATAATCACATTCAAAATCAACCCCAACACATTTAATTTCCTTTCAGTCCAGTTTATTATCTTGTTTAGGTCAATCATCACCATCCACGAAAATTAAAAAAACCCCATTTTATTCCCAAAAACTATGTAAAAAATGAGAAAATGTTTTCCCATACGAAAAATGAATCTTTTCTAATCACTACACCAACACAATGTTAACAAATAACACCCATGACACCAAAATCATACCAATGGCATCTCAGTAACCTGTGACAAAGAATCACCCATCAATATATCCTCACAAAATTTCTTGAACAATGATTCTCATAACAATAACATTCTATTGATGAATAATGTAGAGTAAAACACATTTTAAAGGGTTATTACTCGTCGTAGATAACCATTACATGATTTCCCAAGATGAAGATAAAATTGAAGAAATGGGGATAGATAGTCTCTAAAATTCACCATTGAGTATCCCTAGAGCTGAAAAATGTGATGTGAATGAATGGAAATGAGGTAGGATTTCAATATTATACCTATTTAGGTCATTATTATCTTGTAGAATATTACATTGAACCATAATAAATACTCTAGCGGTTTTCATGAAACTAATTAGCAACCACTATTCTAAGCCATAATGATCCTTAGAAAAACCAACCCATTATATATGTATTTTATAGTATTACAGGTTATATTTTCCAACAAATCATGAAATATAAATGTTTTAGTTTAGAACTATTGTTGCGTTTTGTTGATATAAATATTTTGATATATTTTCATTTATATATTTTCTATTTGTATAATATTATATGAATTATGATAATTTTGGGATTTTTGTTTTATTTATATATATGGACCTAGGATACTCAGAGTGGTTTGAAAATTAGGGTGTTGGTGGAACTTATCTTTCCCTTTTCATCTCTATTGTTCACGGAATTGATCTCTTATTATAAAGAACACAATTCAAAAAAATATCAAACATATGTGAATTCATATCAAACATCAAAAAAAAGTGGGAAATGAAAATCATCCAAGAACAAAAAGAAAATATTCGGTTCTCCTAAAAAAGAATACTTCACAGAACATATATAAAAATTTTGTGGATATTCTTGATTAGCCATATCATTTTTTGAAATATCATAAAACATTTGGAAGATATCTTCACTCCACCCAAGACCATGGAATCTTCATCTATTTCACTCAATGCATAAAATAGGGATAGAAACATCAATTTATTATAGTATTGGTCTCTTATCATTTTATTTACAATAAGGTTACATCTATATAACTATATGGAAATCACCTAACATTCAACATTTTTTCAAGATATATTCTCTAAAACATCCAATGTTCTTCTTCCAAATCGATTAAAATATCTCTAAGACTCCCATTAAGATTTTTTGTAACATTGATCTCCAATCAATCTTCAAACTGAAAAAAACATGTATATAATAATTATTTAATGGTGAAAATATGTAATGTACTCATTCAAAATTTCTCCAACGAATTAGATGGATTGATGATAATCAGAAAATATCATCATCTTAGATAATCCCAAAACATTACAAATAGAAAACATATCTTCACAAATAATTTTATATATAATAATTAAAATCCATATCGAATTGATATATTTAATAAATTCCATTATATTATCCACATTAGTTATCCAATGAAAACATAGTCCCTTATATAATTTTTTCACAATCTCGTACTATTTTTATCTGTAACTAGTAATATAAAATTTTAGATATCATATATTAATAAAGCCACTTGAATTTCAGATTAAAAATTAAAATATAAATTTATCATGAAATTCCCATAATTTAAATTTAGTATTTGGATATTCCCATATAATAGGTTAGTGAATTCCATGTATTAGGATTCCAAAACAAAATAAAAACTATCAAGAAAATACTACTTCACCATTTATGTTCAATATATATATCAAAACATAATAAATGAGAAGAGTTCCCTTTGTGGTGTGATGAATCTGTTTGTACATAATTATTTTTCAAGTACTATGAATGATGGATAATTTAATCTACCATCATAGTGAAATATCAGGATGGAATTTAATTTATAAAATATTCCCCACTTCAAAAAATAGACCATTAATGGAATTGGTAATTTGTTGTGAAAAAATTTATTTATTTCCTATTCATCTTAAAATTTAATTCATTGTAAACCACAATTTCATTATAGTGGTTTAAAATACCCAGAGTCTACAAATCTCTTCTGGATATCCCTAAAAATATAATCATTATATTGAAACATAGTTATAAACAGTCATATTTTATTGTTGGAAAAATTATGAAATAAATTTATCTTCATGGGGTATATACATAAAAAACTACAAATAAAGTAACATCCAGTTGATTATCTCTACAATGTGAATACCAATTTCACCAATTTAAAAATATGAATTCCAATCTAGACAGAAAAATTGGATTAAAATTATAAAAAACTCATGTTATATAAAATCACACCTAAAATCCTTAAATGTATTTTCATGGAACTTCATTTATATATCATTGAAGATAATAAATATAGTAAATTATTCTTAAATAGGATCATTACATCATTATAATGAACAAATTGATGGATTCATGACAATCATCCATGCATCAAAATGAATCAATAAAAAACCTCCATGAATGGAATATATAATATTACATAGTAATCCATTTTGTATGACCATGAATCTGTAATAATTCTCAATGTATGACATCTAATATATTACACACTATATGTATATCCATCATAAATTCATAATACAGATCATCTCCTTTATAAATAACATTATTAAACATGTTCACTTAAAATAACCATTATTCATGGAATATATTCTTAATATGTATTGTTAATAAATCTAACACCACCTTCTCGATAAAAAATCTCGCTATTTGGATTTGGTCCAAAATAACGCATAAAATCTAACATCCACCACCCATATTAGTAGATCATAAGGGTTAAATGGTCCTCTTGGGAATACAACATCACTATTTTTCTCTATTATTTTAAATAAAATACAAGAAATTTATTTCCATTATAACTCTTCATCATAACGATCAATATTGAATTATAGATTTAATATAAAACATACACCCCTTAATTTTTTCATATACTTCATATATGAAAACCATAAACATCCGTAAAATTTTATCTTATAACAAGAAATAGAATCAAAACTTCTTTTATACATTAATATCATTGCTACATTACTCATTTTAAATTCTAATGAATGTATCTCTTCATAATTAAATGATTTGTAAATAAATCTTCTATATCTACTGAGATGCAGTTCATTGAATGAAAAAATAGACAATGTTAATTAAAAACAATGATATACATATTAGAAATTATATATTTATAGAAAAATATTACAATATGAGAAATGAAATAAAATTGTGATATAAATAAATCTAACAAACAAATGTTAGTATAAAAATATCAAATTGTAATTTTGTTGACAAAATGACATGCATCATAAATTAATACAACTAGTTAATTATTATTCTTATTCATTAAGTAGTCATCACGAATAATAATATACACTCAACTCAAACCATTATTATAGTTCATAACAAAAAAATTATATATGAAATAATAAAACTTATTTATCACGGTGACCATACACATCTTCATGCTATTGGCCTGTCAGATAGGACCTGATAAAACTTAATAGGCTTCAACAAAATACCTTAAAACTATTTTTATGTCGGATAATTCTCTTTTAAATATATATCAAATAAAATCATAATTTTTGAAAATTATTTTATTTCATTTCAACATATAATGGTTGTTTCCGTCATGTATGGATATATTCACCTTATTTGTTTCATGTTAACTCATAAGAAATGTTTTTTTGTAATGGATTGTCTTGGAAAAAAAATTTCCACATAAATTCATGTCAATACAGATTACAAATTCTACTCTATCACAAAATAATTTTTTAAATTATATATTTGATATTGAAATATAGAATATATATATATATATATATATATATATATATATATATATATATTATTTTATTTTATTTTATTTCTCCTCAATCATGTGTTCCAATTTTTCAAAACAATCATATGGATTGTATGTCTCCTTTTAGAACAAATGATTTCAAACAGTGGTTTGGAAAATTAATATACATGGGGGGGGGTATACATCCTCAATTATATAATTATAATTAACTATTAAAATCATTTCAATTATTTATATCTTCCATGGATTCTAGCATAATGAGAATCCCTTTGATGAAATAAAGATTTAATTACCCCTTTTTAAAATTTTCTTTATCCTACTTATTCTCCATAAATTTTTGTATAATTGTTATATGTGACAATATTATTATTGATTCCACTAGATAAATATTTCTTCATAATTGAGCCATATGTTATTTCTATTCTAGTCATTTTTCTTCATTACGGCGATACCCGACTAGTATTCACCACATACATTGTAGTGTAATTTGAGAATCCACATCAGCATACCTCTTGGAATAATTCTATGACTATAAAAGAAACCTATTCTATATAATTTTATATCAATAGATTATTATTCTAATTCAATGATTGATTCTGTTGGTAAAAAACATTTGGTACCTTTATGACATTTTGATATTTAGTATCATTATTTAATTAAACAATAATAAATACTTTCTCTATTGAGATAGATTATATTATATTCTGAAATATTCATCACATTTTCATATTATTCTTTTCATTCAACGACGAAATACCTATAAATTCCTATAGTGTTACATAGTAAATTGCAATATTTCCTTCTTATATCAATATCATCATGAAATTTTTCATTGATTCAAATTAAAATTCAATTCACATTATTCGTTTCATAAATTCATTTAGTCATAAATGGACGATATTTATTTTTGGAACTTCAATAATGTTTGTTAATATAATACCTTTCTAGGTGACCATTATTATCAAAAAATTACGATCTATTGATGAAATATTCATAAATGTTTGTAGATATAATAGGATGTAATGAAATACTTTTTTTTATTATTGTACATATTCAATTTATTTTTACAATAATCTATTATGTGTCCTATAATCCCATAAATATATAAATTATTAAACAGTACCTTTATAAATATTTCAATTAATAATATAATAACCTAATTATTATTCTATATTGATTCCACTATTGATCACTTCATTCAATATACTAAATACTTCCTTAAATAATTTTCTGAGATTAGATTCATTATTGTGTAATGCTAACCATCACGTATCTCAAAAATCATATCATTATTATTTAGTTGATCTTTAAAATTATCATGGTGGTGAAAATAGTTATCAAGTGGAATATTTATTTCCACTTTTTACTACACTCCGAGGGACGTGATTGATGATAATTGGTATTTATCCTTTGTTGTACATAACTTCAATTCTTGAAAATGTTCATTAATAACATCACTTTACTCCATAATTTTTTTTCCAATAAACAATTTTTAATAATTTTATTACATCATAAAATTTATATTCATAAATTCCATCTATTCTAATTATGTAGTGTTGTATTAATATTATATTACCTTTTATTTTATTTCAATCAACTGATGGAATTCATCTTATTTAATTCCAAAATAATCAATATATTTAACACATAATGTGGTTACAACTTCACTACCACCATTCTCTTACAATTCAAATGATTTATAAAAAGCATTTTCATATTTTCATGAAATATATTTTTGTAGAGTCATATTAAAATTTTCATTAGTAATTTTTTTAACCACCTTTGATATATATATCTATTTTTATTCCTTTTGATTTTCTTATTCTTCCCTCTTGATAGACATAATTCAACGTTAATCAAATCAACATATATATATAATTTTATATCAATCCAATAATTTGTTTTTGAATGAAACATGGTTTTATATTTCATCATAGGTTCATTACCATTAAATGTTTTTTTCATTACCCAAATTTTATTTGATGTCTTATATGTGAAAATAATCTTCAATACATATTCTTAGAGATTATTTAGTAATTGCACTTAAGCCTAAAAATAAATCTATTTGTTTTTATTAATATGTGTCATATATTTTTATATGTCTATAGTGAAAATAATAATAAATATTAAAATATCACAATGGATTCAAAAATATTCATTCAAATATGATACTAACTACATTTACCAATTTGATAATTTATTTAAAACAAATATAGGATGATTAACTATGGAACCAATAACTTCTATTATATTCTCAAAAAAATTATGTATTTTTTAATTTACTAAAAATCTATTGGATTTTATACAACATTTATGGATATAGGATAATATTTTCGTGGTGGAAGATCAAGGTAAAAATAGAATAACACTTTTTCTTACACTTGTATTTAAGGTCTTGATACATCCTGAAAGGGAATAATATTGAACCCATATTTTTTATTCAAATTCATATCTCACATCAAAAATATTTACTAAAAGTTAGGAATGAATCAACTGTTGGATTTTAGTTGGATTACCTATAAATGGATACTCCAAGTGTACAGATAATTTATTTTATGGTATTACAGATTATCCAAAAATTCCCTTGTATAAGGGTACATATTTATTAAAAACACACCACATCACCAAGTTTCCTAATATATTCTTCTCATTACCTACCTAATTATAAGTGGACAAAAAATATGTATATATACTTGTATGAATATATCTCTATTTATTTTAATTAATGTCTATTCAATATCATTATTTGAAACTATTTTCCATTTATCTTCATTTTTAGATTGAAGCTCAGAAAATTTCAATGTAATTCTTACAGATAAACAAACATGTATTTGTATCTCCTTATAATAATTTTTGTAACTGTTACCATTGGTCAAACACCAATGAATGAAAAAAACCTGGAAATAAAAATTCCAAAACTGAATTTATTCATTATTTTATTTTTTTCCACATCCCTTAAATGTAACTGATGTATCTAAGAGAATAAACTAACTTGATAATCTTATATATTTGAGACAACTTCCAAATTAAAAACTATTTTTGAAAACAATTCCATCATATTGAATTTTTTTCAATATCCTAAAAAAGATTCCAAGAACCCAAATTTTTTTCCCTCCTTTTTTGTCTAGGGAATGAAATCTCCATATCCTATATTCTAAATGTATCTTCCAACAATTTTTATATGTATCATTAAATATACACATCAAAATTTTATATGTATATAATAATACACGAATCAAAATTTCTTAATTATTATTTCAATGTAACATACAACATTCTAATATTTAAATTCATCGCTCAGATGTTCTTTCTTTAGATATCTTAAATACAAATTGAAAATTTGATTATAATTTTCCAAAATACAATTATATAAATATTTATGAATAAATTTCATAATTTTTTTAAATAGTAATGGAAAATATCATAATAGTGAAATATCACATTACCTTGTGTGATGAGTGTGTTTGAAATTAATGGATTCTAAACTTCCATGATGGTTGTGGAATAAAACACTATATATTTCTACTATTTCCTGATTATTTTTAAAATTAAAAATTATTTTCACATAAAAATAGTCCCTCTAATGTATATATAAATATATAATTTGTTTTAGGGTAGACTTATTCATTTCCCTTTGATCATAAATTTTATTTTGGTGTGAAACTCTCTAGTGGAATGGAGGTGTCCAATTCACAATAGCCTTCAAAACATGTATAGACATCCTTCCTGGTATAGTGGTTTTATTATTATATGGTCATAAATAATCATATTATATGACTATATATAATATAATTTATACACCCTTTCACATATATGGTACCTCAAAAAAACTATGTAAATCCAAATCCTCTTGATTAGCTATATAGTTTGACCAATTGTTCTTTGGAATGAAATCTCAAAACACCAATTTAGACATAAAACATTGTTACACAATGGGAAAAGAATAAAAAAAAAATCAATAAATTCAATTTATTAACAAGGAGGTCCAATGTTATTTCATAGAACAAAAACCTAATAATATAATATTATTCCATATGAGGCTTACTTTTTTCAACCGAACTACATGATAGATTCATTATAATTCCATAAGAATCACCATGAATCCATAAATATCCTACATGAATTACCTTAAATTAATTTCACTAAAATCATTTAATCATGACCATTAAATCATAATTATCCAAAAACCATGAACACCATTTCATTATACACTTTATATCTCATATGTGATTTTATAAAACACATCTACACAATTATGAATCACATTATACCACATATTGACCACAAAGAACAATAGTTCATAAAATATGTACTTAACAATTTTTTTCAATAAATAAAAAACAACCTTATGATTTCAATACTATATATAGAGTTGATTTGTGATTTGCTCCTATTTCATTGGATATATTAGGGTAGTGTAACATGTATGTGTTATTTATACACTCAAAACATGTTTTCACTGCATGACCTATTGGATGTATGATTTTTGGGTTACTATAATCTTAAATGTAACACCCCAAACTTCCATGATACGCTTCTCTTTCAATAATGCAATAGCTTGCATTGTACTCTAGTTTGAGATTCTAACACACCACAAGTAATCAAAGTAGCTGTTATGAATAGTAATACCCACTTTTTGAAATTATATAAATTTTATATTTCAAAATGGACTTCATTTTTGGATTTGGAATATCGAAATTATCCTATGTTGAATTTTTGGTATTTTTCTGAGAACATCCAATTTTTGATGAATAGTGAAAAATAATTAAAAACAACTTTTTAAATCAAAATAATTTATTGTCACAACCCATCCTCAGGGTCCATGCCGTGACTACCCCAAGCTCGCCTTCCATAGGATAGGGGATGGCGGCTAGCACCAAGGCGTAATTCCCGATAAAAATGGAAGGCATTGCCTTTGTAAAGTAAACAAACACCACAGAGCAAGCAAGCAGAAGAAGTAAACACTAAGTAAAAACTGATACAAAAGTAAGTGCGGAAAAGTAAGTGGGCCAGTATACAAACCCAAACTGAAAGTAAAGTACAACTAAAAAGGAAAAATAGCAACTAAAAGTAAAGTTGTAGCCTCGATCCGTACACTGGAAGTCCCACCTGAAGGGTGAGTACAGATAGCCTCCACAGCTCCACGGGTCCAGCCATCCGCTCCGAGTACGTCCCGCCCAGTTGTCCACCTCCGGGTACCGACCTGCTCCGCAAGCCTCAACCACGATCAGTGTTGTCCGTCTTCTGAAACCAACACAACGTAGTGCGGGCATAGCCCGTGTAGGGGTGAGTATAAGCTACTCAGTAGGGATCCCGAGACCCCCGAAGGTCTCCCAGAATCCAAAAAGGATAATCCACAAAGGAAAGATACAATCGCGAAGTAACATCCAAAACTACTTAGGTATATACCCATACATATACCTAAGTCATCAATTCCAGTTCGGCTCCAACATCCGAGCCCAAGTTCGATCACATCCACACAGGATAGCACAACACAATCCACATAGGAAAGCAAAACAAGATTCAGCTCATATAGGTATACTTATTCGTATGATGATAGAGATGATCAGATATAGCCACTGATTCATCTAAGCCATCGGACCCACAAAGGATTGATAGGTACTAACCCCTGCAATGACCCACAAAGGATCTGACCCACACAGGATCAATAGGTAACTAACCCCTGCAATGACCCACACAGGATCAGACCCACACAGGACCGCTGAGTGCTGACCCACACAGGATCTAAACCACAAAGGATCGGTAGCACTGATCCACGTAGGATCATTGAGTGATGTTGTCGTCGCCGTCGAATCCACAGAGGATTTCTGCACAATCTTCATCGTCGTTGCAGTCGCAGCCAGCTCTAGGGTTCCCGCACACAGCAAGCTTGTTCGGGAGGGTCCGCTCCACGAGCCGAGGGGCTGATACATCAACTGACACATATTCCGGAGTTTATGTATCCAAAAGTTCTGTATCATCAGCAGGAACTCAACGTCACAGACGACGCGTCAATCGGACGCCCGGTCTGAGAGTTATTGGCTTTTTCGTTCTAGGGGCCCGGTTGGTTATTAAGTCAAAACCAATCCAACCGTACTCCAACTGTGTCCAAACCTCGAGCGGAGTAAACCAAAAGGTCTGTCTCACTTATAGGAATCCATCAAAGTCGACGGCACGTCAATCGGACGTCTGAAGCTCAAGTTATAAGCGTTTCTGATCCGAGGGCCCGGTTGGTTTCGTGTACGAACCAACCCGGCCGAACCGAAAGTCCTCCGAAACCTTGATTGCGATATACCAAAACAACCGTCTCGATCCAAGGATTGCATCACAGCTGACGGTGCGTCGATCGGAGGTCTGTAGCCCATGTTATGGGTAACAGACTGAAAAAGGTTCGGTAATAGGGGGTCGGGCCCGGTCCGACCCGACCCGATACCCCCAGGGTCAGCCCGAACCGGGTCGACCCGAACTGGGTCCGGGTCCGGCTCGCTTGGGCGTAGCCTGGCCCGGCGTGTGCGGCTCGGCCCGGCCTAGGCGCGGCGCGGCCTGGCGGTCCGGCCGGGCGGCTTGGCCCGGCACGCTGGTACTGGCCAAGCGGCCGTGCAAAGGGGGGAACCCCCCCTGGGTCAAAACCACGGCCCCGCGTGGGGGCCGCCCCTTGGCAATGGACGCGGCTGGGTGCTGCGTCCCGCCTTCTCCGGTCCTGCGCGGTCGCGGGACTTGCGGCCTGCCGCCGCGCCCTCAGCCGCGACGGCTCTTCCCGGCGGCGCGCCGGGCGCTGCCGTCTTCAGGCGGTCGGCCAGTGCCGGCCGCCGCCTCCTGCCGCCGGCACCGTTGTGCTGGCGAGGCATGCCGGCGGGTTGCTCCGCGGACCACCAGACGAGCTCCAGTGGTCGGAATTTCCCGTCGTCTTCGCCAACGGCCCTCCCGGGACCGGTTCTTCACTGCGAAGACCTCACAACGCTCATGTGGCCTGCTTCATCGTCGCCCATCGATCCGCACACCAAGAATGAAGGGACGGTGGGTTTGGACTTGTTCGTTGGTCTGCACCCACCGCGTTAGCGGTTTAAAAAGGTTTCTGACTAACTTTAAACATATGTCGCGGGTATAAAACACAAAGATTTAATTGAATCAAAACCCCTACCTCATCGAATTCGTTGAGAGAGGATTCGTCGCGGAAAAGTACGTCGCCGAAGAAAGCGTTGCGGAAGGGGAATCGTCGCTTCGTGGAAGGAGCGTCGCGGAAGAAGCGTCGCAGAAGAAGCGTCGTTGATTTCCGAGGATCCGGCATTCTTCGCGTTCTTCGTGTTCTTCACGTTCTTCGCGAGGAAGAGAAGATCTTCAAGAGCCTGAGTGAAATCTCTTAGCCTCTCAACACCACCCCTCATAAAAATAAGAGTTGTCTTATTTTTATTTCACAAGCCTTGCGTTTTAAAATTCAAAAAATGAAAGAAACAGTTAAGAGAATTTAATTGCAACGCTTAAACCGCCACATTAATGAAGCGTTTCTTAACCAAAATAAACGCACGGTTTGACTTCATTAATAGGGGGTGCGGGTGCGTTACTTAGTTAAAGGAGGGGGGTTTATGAAGAAAAGAAACGGTGGGGATCGTGTGGGCCCCACCTCACAAATATCCTACCAAGTGGGTAGGATATTTGTGGGTCCCACATCACCCACTTAACTTAAGTTAAGCAAAATAAAATAAAAATCGGTTGTACCACTTTTATTTTATTTATTATCTTAACCCCAAAAATTAAAAACCACACCCAAGAAAACGCAACTCCGGAAAAGATGCTTCTAAGAACATACAGGCGCTGCGATTCCATCGGTGCCCTCGGAATTTGATTCCGAGCACCGGTTCAAAAGTTAGAAAAAACCGTTCGTTCGTTCACTAAACATACCCGAGCTAAACTTCGTAAAAAGATTCTGGGCACACCGGGCCTCGGAATTAGGTGCCGTCAGAAACTGCGTTCTTGTAAAATACAAAAGAAAATTAAGAAAAAAAATTCCCCTTGAATTTTACGGGTCTTTACATTACTCCCACCTCAGGGATTTACGTCCCCATAAAGATACATCATAAACTAGGGAAACAAATGTGGGTACTGAGCATGCATCTGATCCTCCCGCTCCCAAGTGCTCTCCTAGAGGTTCCCGTGCTGCCATCTAATGTGCACTAGAGGAATCGACCGTCCACGTAGGACCCGCTCCTGTCGATCCTCAATCTCCACCGGGACCTCCGCAAAAGTCGCCCCATCATAAACGTCCAGCTTCCCATGGTCAATGATATGTGTCGGGTCATGCACGTATCTACTCAACTGAGATACATGGGAGACGTCGTGCACTCGGTGCAACTGAGGTGGTAGAGCCAGGCGATAAGCCACCTCGTCAATCCTGCTGAGGACCTGGAATGGTTCGATGAAGCGTGGAGACAACTTGTCGCCTCATCCAAATCTCTGTAATCCACGTCGAGGTGAGACCCGCAAGAAGACGTGGTCGCCATCCTAGAACTCAAGTGGCCTCCGCATCCTGTCAGCATAAGACTTCTGCCGGCTTTGAGCTATCCTCATCCGCTCCTGGATGACCTGGACCTTCTCTGTCGTGGCCTGGACCATCTCCGGTCCCACAAGTGGTTACTCCCCAAGGTCTGTCCAGCATAGAGGAGATCTGCAAGGTCGACCGTACAACGCCTCGTATGGTGCCATCCCGATGGTGGAGTGGTAGAAGTTGTTGTATGCGAACTCCACCAAGGGTAGGTGGTCCTCCCAGCTACGACCAATGTCGAGGACACGTGCGCGGAGCATGTCCTCGAGAGTCTGAATGGTCCTCTCCGTCTGACCATCCGTCTGAGGGTGAAAGGCGGTGCTCAGACATAGCTGCATCCTGAACGCTTTCTGCAACCCCTTCCAAAGCCGGGAAGTAAATCGAGCATCTCGATCGGAGATGATAGACGATGGCACACCATGAATCCGTACAATCTCTTGAATATAGAGACGTCCCAAGATCTCCACTGATCCCTGCTCTCTGATGGGTGAGAAGTGAGCCGACTTGGTGAGTCGGTCGATAATCACCCAAATGGAGTCGTGACCTCTGGAAGTGCGTGGAAGTCTAGTCACAAATTCCATAGATATGTCGTCCCACTTCCACTCTGGGACCTCCAAGGGTTGTACCAAGCCTACTGGTACCTGGTGCTCTGCCTTCACCTGCTGGCAGGTGAGGCATCGAGAAACGAACTCTGCTATAGCCTTCTTCATGCCCGACCACCAGTGCTGTCGTCTGAGATCCTGGTACATATTTGCCACTCCAGGATGTACCGCCAATGGGGAACTATGAAACTCTCTCGGAACCTCCTCCCGTAATGCAACTGGTACCAAGGTACGTTCTCTGAAAAGGACATCGTGCTCTCCTCCCACGGAGAATCCATCAGGTGCCTGTCCTGAGGATATCTGCGCACGCCGCATCTCATAGTCAGCGTCCCCACGTTGTGCCTCTCTGACCCGCGGTAGTAGTGGAGGAGTGACTATGAGTGACTGAAGGAAGGATGATCCATCTCTATCCACGAAGGATATCTGCAAAGCGGCTAGCTTCTCTGTCGCCTCCCCAAGTAGCTGAATGCCCGTCCTCCTACTGAGAGCATCGGCTACCACGTTCCCCTTTCCAGGAGTATAGACTATCTCAAATTCATAGTCCTGGAGGAACTCGAACCATCACCGCTGTATCAGGTTTAGGTACTTATGATAGAAGATGTACCTGATACTCTGATGGTCAGAATGGACTGTAAAGCGCTCGCCCATCAAATAGTGTCGCCATGTCTTCAGAGCGAAGACCACTGATACTAACTCCAGGTCATGGGTAGCGTAGTTCTTCTCATGCGGCCTCAACTGACGTGATCCATAGGAGATCACTGCCCGCTACTACATCAGGAAACATCCGATTCTGGTCCCTGATGCATCGCAGTAGACTACGTACCCTACTCCCTCCTCCGGCAACCTCAAGATAGGTGCGCTGGTCAATCTCTACCTCAGCTCCTGGAAGCTCTGCTAACATCTGTCTGACCACACAAAGGGTTTCTCCTTCTTAGTCAAAGCTGAGAGTGGTGCCGCAACTCTGGAGAAGTCTGGCACAAATCTCTGATAGTATCCAGCTAGTCCGAAGAAACTCCGCACCTCTGTCATGCTCCTGGGTGGCTCCCAAGCTAGCACTGCCACGATCTTCGTAGGATCCACCGCAAATCCTGCCTCAGAGATGATGTGTCCCAAGAAGTGGACCTCGCGTATCCAGAACTGACACTTTGAGAGCTTACCATAAAGCTGGTGCTCTCGGAGTGTGTCCAGTACAACCCGCAAGTGGTAGGCGTGCTCCTCCTCAGTCGTTGAGTATATCAAAATGTCGTCGATGAAGACCACGACAAATCGATCGAGGTATGGCTGAAAGATCCTGTTCATGAGGCCCATGAACACTACTGGAGCATTGGTTATGCCGAATGGCATAACCAAGAACTCATAGTGGCCATACCAACATCTGAAGGCCGTCTTCTGCACATCCTCGTCCTAAACTCTGAGCTGATGATAGCTTGACCTAAGGTCTATATTCGATAACCACCGTGCTCCCATGAGCTGATCGAAGAGGTTATCAATCCTCGGTAGCGGATACTTGTTCCTCACTGTCACTTGGTTCAGGCGACGATAGTCGACACAAAGTCGCAAGATCCCATCCGCCTTCTTGGCGAACAATATCGGGGAAGCCCAGGGTGAAACACTGGGTCGGATGAATCCCTTTCCCTGCAAGTCCTCCAACTGTACCCGTAGCTCTCAAAGCTTGGTGGGAGCCATCCGATATGATGGGGTGGATATCGGGGCTTTCCTGGGGTACATATCAAAATAAAATTCTACCTCTCTGTGAGGAGGTAGTCCTGGAACGTCGTCGTGGAAAACGTCCGCATACTGATCCACCACTGTAGGAAAACTAGGACTTCGCACTTCAACTGCTCCTAGGATGAGGCTAGCCAATTGATGAGTGATGGGCTATCCTCTCCTCTGCGAGAGTCCATCCTGTGATGCAAAGTCCCCCTTCTCGCCGGTGAAGGTGAACCTGCTCCCGTCGGTGCGCGCACATCGCACCTTGCGCCTAATACAGTCGATCTGAGCATGGACTGTAGATAACCAATCCATATCCAAGATGACGTCGTAAGGCCTCGACGCCGCTACAAAAAGATCCCAGCCGAAGCTCTCACCTCCTAGAGTAAGCCCACACTGCTAGCACCAGTGCGTAATCGTCGAGTCTGCTCCCTTAGGAGTCTTTAGCCGTAAG
Organism: Viscum album; assembly: GCA_963277665.1. Taxonomy (NCBI): domain Eukaryota; kingdom Viridiplantae; phylum Streptophyta; class Magnoliopsida; order Santalales; family Viscaceae; genus Viscum; species Viscum album. Next base: position 1,704,161,386 of record OY728165.1, on the reverse strand, counting down.
GATCGAGCCAACGGCTATGTCGGAATCTCCGAGCTCCAAACAACGGCAGCGGCTATGAAATAATGACTCGCTCCTATGTCTATAATAACTGCATCAAGGGTGGAATAGACACAGATAGTACCTAGAATCATCTCAGGCGCGCCGTGGTCGTAGGACTCCGCTGCCTGGAGCTGTGCCTGTCTCTGCCCGCCAGCTCCCTGTGGTCGAGGTGGACCTCCTGGTGGTGGTGGTGGTAGAGCCTCAAAGCATCGCCCACCACCTGCTGCTCAGCCAGCTCCTCTGTCTCGTCCGCCTACTCCCTGCGGACTGCCACGGTCGACCCTCTGCCTCTGCCTGGGTGGCCCCTCAACCGTCTGCTGCTCCTCGGTATGGCGGATCGGGCAGTCATGAGCCATGTGGCCCTACCCGCCGCATGCATAGCACTATCTGCCTCTCAAAAGGCTAGCTCCGTGCTATGTGCCCTGAACTGTTGAGCTAGTATCCTGAGGTCGTCTGCCTGAGGGTCTGGTCTGCCTAGACCCATGAGTCATCCTTAGATTTCATGCTGCCGAAGACTCTGCTACGTGCTGCCCTGCGGTAGGTCTCGCTGCTGATGAAGGCTCATCAAGGAAGCTCTCGATCAAAAGGGATCGCTCCAGTACCACTACATAGGACGGAATGCTGAGGGAGATCAACGATGCCCTGATCTCATGCCTCAATACCTGCTCAAAGGTCCGAGACCAGAAGAATGGGTCCCGCACCATGTATGTCGAGTAGTGCGAGAGATCGGTAAATCTCACCGAGTATTGGGCGACCATCAGGCTGCCCTGCCGTAGTTGTAGAAGCTCCTGGATGCGCACCGCACGGAGGGTGGCTGGGACGAACTCCGAGCGGAAGAGGCTCTCAAAGTCCGTCCAGAGGAGAGATGCCTCATCGTGCACCTGGAGCATCAAGATCCACCATCTGCCTGCTGACACGTGCAGTAGGCTCGCTGCGAGGATCACCATGAGGTCTACTAGTGTCCTCAATAACCTGAAAACCCGTACAACCGCCTCCAGCCAATCCTCGGCTTCCTGGGGGTCCGTCTCCCCGTGGAACCTGGGTGGTCACTGGCGCTGAAACTTGTGCAGTGCACTAAGGCGACTTGCATCGTCAGTGGATGGGGATGGTAGCATCGGTGGCTCAGCGGGTAGAGGTACCGGCGGTTCCTCTGCTGTCAAATGGCCCTGTACCGAGGCCTCGTCGCTCGGTGGGCTGTCATCACGCACAACTCTCGGAACCCTAGCTAGCTGCCGTCATGGGGCCATCCTGAAAAAAAGGGGCGCCACGGTCAGAATAGTATACCTGGTGAGCTGACACAAAGTAATCACAAAGAAAACTTGAAACACATATGCAATCAATGTTTTCATGCATTAAGTCGGAAATCAGAAGTCAGGGTCCTGGTGTATGGATACGTCGGCCGCCGCACCAACACTGGTCTCCCTGGACTGATAACCACCCACAATACTCTTAAAATTATTGTTTCACATAGAAAAAGATCATAGTTTTGAGTTCTGTTGTGGAACTGAACCCCTCTGATACCAATTTTTCATGACCCGTCCTCAGGGCCCATGCCGTGACTACCCCAAGCCCGCCTTCCATAGGCCAAGGGCTGGCGACTAGCACCAAGGCATAATTCCCGATAAAAAGGGAAGGCATTGCCTTTGTAAAGTAAACAAACACCATAGAGAAACAAGCATAAGAAGTAAACACTAGGTAAGAAATGATAGAAAAGTAAGTGCAGAAAAGCAAGTGGGCCAGTATACAAACCCAAACTGAAAGTAAAGTACAACTAAAAAGGGGAAAAAACAACTAAAAGTAAAGCCGCAGCCTCGAGCCGTCCACTGGAAGTCCCACCTGAAGGGTGAGTACAGATAGCCTCCACAGCTCCACGGGTCCAGCCGTCCGCTCCGAGTAGGTCCCGCCCAGTGGTCCACCTCCGGGTACTGACCTACTCTACAAGCCTCAACTACGATCAGCGCTGTCTGTCGTCTGCAACCAACACAACGTAGTGTGGGCATATCCCATGAAGGGGTGAGTATAAGCTACTCAGTAGGGACCCCGAGACCCCCGAAGGTCTCCCATAATCTACAAAGGATAATCCAAAAAGGAAAGATACAATCACGAAGTAACATACAACACTACTTAGGTATACTCCCATACATATACCTAATTCATCAATTCCAGTTCGGCTCCAACATCCGAGCCCGAGTTCGATCACATCCACATAGGATAGCACAACACAATCCACATAGGAAAGAAAAACATGATTCAGCTCACACAGGTATACTTCTTCGTATGACGATAGAGATGATCAGATATAGCCACTGATTCGTCCAAGCCGTGGGACCCACAAAGGATTGATAGGTACTAACCCCCGCAATGACCCACAAAGGATCTGACCCACACATGATTTATAGGTAACTAACCCCCGGAATGACCCACACAGGATCAGACCCACACAGGATCTGTAGGCGCTGACCCACACAGGACCGCTTAGCACTGACCCACATAGGATCTGACCCACACAGGATCGGTAGCACTGATCCACGTAGGATCGCTGAGTGCTGTTGTCGTCGCCGTCGAATCCACAGAGGATTTCTGCACAGTATTCATCATCGTTGCAGTCGCATCCAGCTCTAGGGTTCCCCCACACAACAAGCTCGTTCGGGAGGGTCCGCTCCACGAGCTGAGGGGCTGATACATCAACTGACACATAGTCCGGATTTGATGTATCCAAAAGTTTCGTATCGTCAACAGGAACTCAACATCACAGACGACGCATCAATCGGACGCCCGGTCTGAGAGTTATTGGCTTTTTCGTTCCAGGGGCCCAGTTGGTTTTTAAGTCAAAACCAACCCGACCGTACTCCAACTGCGTCCAAAACTTGAGAGGAGTAAGACAAAAGATCCGTCTCACTTAGAGTAATCCATCAAAGTCGACGACACGTCAATCGGACATCCGGAGCTCAAGTTATAAGTGCTTCCGCTCCGAGGGCCTGGTTGGTTTCGTGTACGAACCAACCCGGCCAAACCCAAATTCCTCTGAAACCTTGAGTGCGATATACCAAAACGACCGTCTCTATCCAAGTATCGCATCGCAGCTGACGGTGCGTCGATAGGAGGTCTGTAGCCCATGTTATGGGTAACAGACCGAAAAAGGTTCGGTAATAGGGGGTTCGGGCCCGGTCCAACCTGGCCCGATACCCCCAGGGTCGGCCTGAACCGGGTCCGTGTCTGGCCCGCTTGGGCACGGCCCGACCCAGCCTGAGCGCGGCCCGACCTGGCGGTCCGGCCGGGCGGCTCGGCCCGGCACGCTGGCGCTGGCCAAGCGGCCGCGCAAAGGGGGGAACCGACCCCCCTGGGTCGAAACCGCGGCCCCGCGTGGGGGCCACCCCTTGCCAACGGACGCGGCCGGTTGCCGTGTCCCGCCTGATCCGGTCCCGTGCGGTCACAGGACTTGCGGCCTACCTCCGCGGCGGTGCACCGGGCGCCGCCATCTTCAGGCGGCTGGCCGGTGCAGGCCGCCGCCTCCTACCCTCGGCGCCACCGTGCCGGCGAGGCGCGCCGGCGGGTTGCTCCGCGGACCACCGGGACGAGCTTCGGTGGTCGGAATTGCCCTTCGTCTTCTCCAACGGCCCTCCCAGGACCGGTTCTTCACTGCAAAGACCTCACAACACCCGTGTGGCCTGCTTCATCATCGCCCATTGATCCGCACACCAAGAACGAAGGGACGGTGGGTTCTGACTTGTTCGTTGGTCCGCACCCACCGCGTTAGCGGTTTAAAAAGGTTTCCGACAAACTTTAAACATATGCCGCGGGTATAAAACACAAAGATTTAACTGAATCAAAACCCCTACCTCGTCAAATTCTTTGAGCGAGGATTCGTCGCGGAAAAGCACGTCGCTGAAGAAAGCATCGCGGAAGGGGAATCGTCGCGTCGCGGAAGGAGCATCGCGGAAGAAGCGTCGTGGAAGAAGCGTCGTTGATTTCTGAGGATCCGGCGTTCTTCACGTTCTTTGTGAGGAAGAGTAGATCTTCAAGAGCCTGAGTGAAATCTCTTAGCCTCTCAACACCACCCCTCATAAAAATAAGAGTTGTCTTATTTTTATTTCACAAGCCTTGCGTTTTAAAATTCCAAAATGAAAGAAACAGTTAAGAGAATTTAATTGCAACGCTTAAACCGCCACATTAATGAGGTGTTTCTTAACCAAAATGAACGCACGGTTTGACTTCATTAATAGGGGTGCGGGTGCGTTACTTAGTTAAAGGAGGGGGGTTTATGAAGAAAAGAAACGGTGGGGCTCATGTGGGCCCCACCTCACAAATATCCTACCAAGTGGGTAGGATATTTGTGGGTCCCACATCACCCACTTAACATAAGTTAATAAAAATAAAATAAAAATCTGTTGTACCACTTTTATTTTATTTCTTATCTTAACCCCAAAAATTAAAAACCACACCCGAGCAAACGCAACTCCAGAAAAGATGTTTCTAAGCAAATACCGGCGCTACGATTCCATCGGTGCCCTCAGAATTTGATTCCGAGCAACGGTTCAAAAGTTAGAAAAACCCGCTCGTTCGTTCACTGAACGTACCCGAGCTAAACTTAGGAAAAAGATTCCGGGCACACCGGGCCTCGGAATTAGGTGCCGTCAGAAACTGCGTTCTTGTAAAATCCAAAAAAAAATTAAGAAAAAAAAATTTCCCTTGAATTTTACGGGTCTTTACATTTATAGTGATAAATTATACTATTTAGTGGTTTTAAAGTATAACTAGAATATATTTTTACTATTTTATCCAATGGTGGTCATTAGAATTAATTTCACTTTGAAATTAGACATAAACAAGTGTCAATCTTTTGATTGATATAGTTTCTTAAAAACACGCTATTTGTTTTGACAACGGGAATTAATTATAAAATTCATTGATTCAACTTATATGTTTTCAGTTTTGTAACATAGACATCATTTTTGAATTCGGAATATCAATTATAGCTTAGGGTGAATTTTTGGTATTGTTCTGAGAAACTTCAATTTTTGATGAATAGTGAAACCACTAAGTGGTAGTTAAAAAACTAATTTTTCGTTTAAATGAAACTTTACCACTTCTGTGAATTGAATTTCAAAAATCCGACATACATGGTTTTCATTAGGAAGAAAAATGTGGTTCAATGAGATGAAAATAATTTTTGGTGAATAGTAACTTTTAAGTTTTATTAATCACGATTAAAGGTAATTAGTATAATTTAAGGTAAATATAATGTTATAATAATATGAAATTACCTTTACACTTGTCCTACCCTTATTGGATGAGTCATGGACGACCAAGACATTCCATGGGTCAACTTGGGGACCCCATGGAGCAACTTGGGTAAGAAAATGACATTAATAACTTTTTATTTAAAGTAAAAATAAAATTGTCACAAACATGTGTTGTTTTACTAAAACGATAATTAAATGGGGTTATATAAGTTATCTTTTCGACTATAAATATTCATTGGAAATATAAAACGATTTCCTACATCATGGTAATTTTTTTATAATTTTTAGACATTAAATAAATAAAACTTTTTATGACACCTTGATGATGCAGCGATTACCTCATTAATTAACGATTTAAATAAAATGAAAAGATAATGTAAATTATAAGACTTAAACTTGTCAAAAACCTATTGGATGAGTTGATTTCGAACCCTTATCACCTTATCCTCGAAATATATAATTTTGGGACCTTTAAAATCTGAAACGCATTATATAATAATGTAACATTTCATGACTTTCCAAGAGTGTCCCTCCTCTTCTCTTATAAAAGGCCCCCACCTCTACCACCTTATTCACACAATCAAAGCCATTTGGCTCGGACAAAATCTATCCAAATACTCTCTCAAATTACCTATCTTACTCCTAGAAGCCTCACTTTGGTCAGAAGTCTTCCCAAGGAAGCCTTTGGCACAAATCAAAAAGAGTTACCCGATTTTAAGGTAATGTATTCTCTTGTGTTCTTTTGTTTTATTTTGCTTCTCCAACCCCCTAAACTCTTTTTATTCCTATCTTTTATAACAACACCAGTATCTCCAATATACTAGTATTTTTTTATGAGATTTATTTGATTTACAATTACGCACACCTATATCTAATGGTTAAAGAACATATTGTGTTTGTGGTTGGCGAATTACTGCCTCACAAAACGATGATTGTTCAAACTTCTTTTAACACCTTTAATGGTGGCCATTAAGATGTAAATATATTTATATATGATATATATTATGTTTATGTTTTCATTATTATTATATATTTTTCATTTATGGCATACCTTTATGGTTTCCATTCTGGGTAAACGCGATATCTTCATTTTAGGAAGTGCGGACTACCGCCCCCTCAAAGTGATTTGATTCGTTAATTCCATACGTGGAACGTATAAAGGATGGAGATTATGATGTTATATATGATATTATACTAGAATTATAATATACCTTTATATAATTATGATTTCATTCCATTAAATATGAAATATAAATGAAATTAGCTTTCATGCATACGTACGGCTTACCGTCTCCATGAACGGTGCATCTCATTTCTTACCTCTAAATGTTATGTAATATTATAAATTCATGTATATACTAGATATATATGATATCTAAATCATGAATATAATTCTGGATATAATGGATATTTTACCACATGAACAACTTTTAATTATAAGAAGTTTATTTTCGACTCAAGTACCAAAGATCGACAAAACGACCGTTATTAACTTAAATAATTACAAAATGTTCATAACATGGTAATAAGTGATATAAAATGAATAATTAACTTTAAAAGGTTATTAAAAAATTATAAATTAACTCCATTTTATTATCCAGGAGGTTAAAGAACGATCGAGTCAAGTCAGACACAAGGTAAGGGGCTTCGTCTCAATCTCCTTTCATTGAGGCATATTTTATTTTGTACACAACTTTCTTTTATACGGTGTATAAACCCCTTTGACTTTTATTTTTATTCAAAAGGAATATTTTTTATACGAAGCGTTTTACTAAAATACAAAAGGGAATGTTTTTTTGTCGTACGTATGCGGTGACAATGACTTCCCCGCCGTCGTGACCATTATTTGAGTTTCAGCATCCTCTACAAGCCATTATTTTTTTTAAATGAAAAATAAATACCAAGTTTTAATTTCTATTTATTTTGGTATTGAAAATGGTTTTGATAATGTTTTTATTATATCAATGTGGTGTATTTATATCTTGTGATTGAAATGTGGAAATTTTATGTTTCCTTTATGCATGTTTTATGTGATACGATTATGTTATGGTTTTATGATATGTTTAAACCTAATGATATGAGAAATGCATTGGAATTAATAAGTGACGGGTGGAGCCCGCTATAGCTCCTCGATGCAACGGTAGGTCTCATGAGACAAACTAGTGTCTTGGCACAAGGCCTTAACAAAATCTTATTTGTAGTCTTGGCAGGAGGCCTTGGCTACGTGGTTATGATAATCTGGCATTATGCATTCCATCATTATGAAAGAGGTTATTGATATTTCATGTGATTATTCGACTAGTAGAATATCCATGTGAATAAGTAAATGGAATTATTTCATTTTATTTCTTCATATTATGCTGAAGTTCAAGTTTAAAAGGAGTTTGTTTCAGTTATACATTGCCTTAAATGTTTATGTTTATTTATGAAAATTTCTGCTATATTGTTATCCTTACTGATCATCTGAGCTCACCCCTTTCAATTTTTAATTTTTCCAGGATGTGAAGAAGTATTTTATGAATGACATGCAGGGATAATCAGAAGGGTATATGAGTGTAGACTATGGAGACCATGTTATTGTAGTTTTTTACTTTATGATGCAATGTAATGTTTATGAATGTATCTAGTGTATCCAAGGCTACTAAACTAATCGGCCTTTCGAGACTTGATTTTTTGTGATCATGCTAATGTAACGTAATAATGCATCGACTCTAGGAAACTGGGGTCAGGGCATTACAGTTGGTATCAGAGGCAGTTTAGTACTAACCTTGGAAGCTAGATTTAGATAAACTCTGATTAGAGCACATAGCCCTAAGATAGACTTTGAGGATTAGTATAGAAGAAATTCCTAGAATTTTGGTATTATAGAGATTTTGTGAGTTTTCCGAGCAATACATCCCTGTTTGGATATGAGCAGGTAGAGGCAGCTCTGGCACAGATGTACCTAAGGGTAAAACCTGAAAACACCGCTTTGAGCTAGACTCGAATGGGAACTGGTGAACGACAATGGGCCTTGCTACACTCTTGGTTACGACACTCCCGAGGGATATGCTTAGGATAATTCTCATTTTCTTTACAAACCATTATGAAAGTTTTATGAGTATATACTTCCTCAAAGAATTTTTTTTATGATTATGGATTATATCCATAAATAGTTCAATTTATGTTAAGTGTTTTTCAAGTTTGTTATTATGTATTTCGATTCATAAACTAATCTAGTTTCTTAAATTGTTTAGAAATGGAACATAGTGGAAGGAATAGAAATTGTATCAATGCACGCACACCATGTAGGGATTTCCCTCCTGCTCAAGATAATTATAGTGGAGCTGGTGATACGATTGGTGCTGATCAGCTTATCACCATACTGGGACAACTCACTCAGGTTATGAATAATAACCTTAATCGTATGGAGTACCCTGATCCACAACATGGAGGATCAATGTTATACCGCTTAATGAGGCAACAACCACCAGCATTCAATGGGAGTACAAATCCCTTAGTAGCTGAGCAATTGATAAATTCCTTAGAGAAAATATTCCATGCCTTGGGGAGTAGTGAAAGGGAAAAGGTTATCATGGCAGTTTATCGCCTCACTGAAGATGCTGATCAATGGTGGTCATTGATACAAAACACAAAGGAAGATGATGAAGTATCAAATATGGAATGGAGGGAGTTCAAAGATATTTTCTTAGAAAAATACTTCCCTCGTGACCATCGAGTGGATATGGAAAGGCAATTTCTGAGTTTGAGACAAAAGGAGGATGAGAATGTCGCAATGTATGAGGCTAAATTTACAAGGTTAGCGAGGCATGAAACAAATTATATACGTAACCCAAGAAGTAATATTGATCATTTCTTTGATGGGTTAACACCGTTTCTCCTTCGATCCTTAGTCTCACAATCTTTCTCATCGTACGAAGATATTGTCTCATGTTCTATCAAGACAAAAAAGGAATTCTCTAAAGCTTATGACAATAAAGTAAAGCAAGAGAGGAAGAGAACGGTGGAACAAGAGAAAAATAAAGGGAAAGAAGGAAAGAAGGATTTTCCATTATGCGATAATTGTGGGAAGAATCACCCTGGTACTTTCCTAAAAGGAATAGGAGTTTGTTATAAATGTGGAGAAAAAGGTCACCAAGCTCATGAGTGCAAGGGAAAGAAAGAGGCTATCATTCTTGAATTCTACAATTATAGGGAAATGGGGCATTATTAAAATGAATTTCCTAAGCATCAGGGAAACTTACCTCAGAAAAGGCAAAGGGATCAAGGCCAATCTTATGCTGTTACTACAGTTGAAGTGGAATAATTAATGTATTGGTGCTTTTGGACTCAAGGATTATATTCTGGTTATAAGAATAATGTGATATATATAAGGATTGTACTGTAGTACTTTTTTTTCATTAAGGTTTTAATATGATGAAAGTAATCATATTTTTAGTATGTGACAATAAGAGAAACTTAACTTTTTTTGGGGAATCTGATGTTACAATTGATTTTGGAATTTAAAGACCTTTTAGAGAAAGTCTGGACAGAGGTATTTTGGATAACTATAAAGGTTGGAATGGATTAAGTTGAACTTTGGATAGTATTGTTTAATGTTAAAAAATTTCTAAAGATTATTTTTGGAATATTATAATACTATAGTTTTAGGAAAAGGAAAACATGCTGGTTGGGGGATAACCCGTCGCGTCAGACAAAGCTGCATGAATCGAACCCACAACCATAGTGTGACAGGCCTTTATTACTTACCACTAGACTATAGGAAGTCCCTGGTTATTACAAAATATTTTTCCTAATCTAAATGATAGGTGTTAATATTTAGAACCGTGTTTGATTAGGATAAATATAATATTTTTGAGTTTTATTACCTTTTGGAGTGAAAGATGGGTTTGTGGTAAAAAATTACTAAAGAATGAAAGTCTACATGACAAGTAAGTATATTTCCTTACGTTCTCAGTACATCTACTAAATAAACTCTTCAACTTTATGAAAGGTAACTTAAAATAAAAATGTTGTTGGTTAACTTTCCCAACTAGGGAATCAATGACCGTTTAACCAATCACAAGTTTGTGATTTTCTTGTAGTTAGCTTTCTCCTAATCCTGTTTTCTACAACTCTCCATCAGATCTTGATGGTTTTTTTCTCCTCCATATCCATGTTTTCATATAATCCTAGTATGAGATATCTCAGGTGACCTTTGTACTTCTCTTTCTTTGTTTTAAAGTTATATTTTTATTAACCCTATTTCTGATATGGGTTTTCCACAAAGGTATTTTCTATTTTCAACCTTTAATTTTCAAAGAACAATTTAAAATTGTGAGGATGCAATTTATTGAAGGAGGGGAGAATGTGACACCCCATGCTTCCATAATACGCTTCTCTTTCAATAATGCAATAGCTTGCATTGTACGCTAGTTTGAGATTTTAACACACCGCGACCAATCAAAGTAGCCGTTATGAATAGTAATACCCACTTTTTGAAATTATATAAATTTTATATTTCAAAATGGACTTCATTTTTGGATTCAGAATACCGAAATTAGCCTATGTTGAATTTTTGGTATTTTTCTGAGAACATCCAATTTTCGATGAATAGTGAAAAATACTTAAAAACATGTTTTTAATAATAATAATTTATAGTGATAAATTATACTATTTAGTGGTTTTAAATTATAATTAGAATATATTTTTACTATTTTATCCAATGGTGGTAATTAGAATTAATTTCACTTTGAAATTAGACATAAACAATTTTCAATCTTTTGATTAATATTGTTTCTTAAAAACACGCTATTTGTTTTGACAATGGGAATTAATTATAAAATTAAATAATGCAACTTATATGTTTGGAGTTTTTTAAAATAGACATCATTTTTGAATTTGGAATATCAATTATAGCTTAGGGTGAATTTTTGGTATTGTTCTCAGAAACTTCAATTTTTGATGAATAGTAAAACCACTAAGTGGTAGTTAAAAAACTAATTTTTCGTTTAAATGAAACTTTACCACTTCTGTGAATTGAATTTCAAAAATCCGACATACATGGTTGTCATTAGGAAGCAAAATGTGGTTCAATGAGATGAAAATAATTTTTTTGTGAATAGTAACTTTTAAGTTTTATTAATCACGATTAAAGGTAATTAGTGTAATTTAAGGTAAATATAATGTTATAATAATATGAAATTACCTTTACACTTGTCCTACCCTTATTGGATGAGTCATGGCCGACCATGAAAATCCATGGGACAACTTGGGGACCCCATGGAGCCACATGGGTAACAAATTGACATTAATAACTTTTTATTTAAAGTAAAAAATAAAATTGTCACAAACATGTGTTGTTTTACTAAAACAATTATTACATGGGGTTATATAAGTTAAATTTTCGACTATAAATATTCATTGTAAATTTAAAACTATTTCCTAAATCATGGTAATTTTTTTATAATTTTTAGACATTAAATAAATTAAATTTTTTATGACACTATGATGATGTAGTGATTACCTCATTAATTAACGATTTAAATAAAATAAAAAGATAATGTAAAATATAAGACTTAAATTTGTCAAAAACCTATTTGATGAGTATATTTTGAACCCATATCACCTTATCCTCGAAATATATAATTTTGGTACCTTTAAAATCTGAAACGTAATATATAATAATGTAACATTTCATGACTTTCCAAGAGTGCCCCTCCTCTCCTCTTATAAAAGGCCCCCACCTCTACCACCTTATTCACACAATCAAAGACATTTGGATCGGCCAAATTCTGGCCAAATACTCTCTAAACTTCCCTCTTTTACTCTTGGAAGCCTCAATTGGGGCAGAAGTCTTCCCAAGGAAGCCTTTGGCTCAAATCAAAAAGAGTTACCCGATTTTAAGGTAATGTCTTCTCTTGTGTTCTTTTGCTTTATTTTTCTTCTCCAACCCCCTAAACTCTTTTTATTCCTAACTTTTGTAACAAAAAAAGTATCTTAAATATACTAGGATGTTGTTATGATATTTATTTGATTTACAATTACACACACCAACATCTAATGGTTAAAGAACATACTGTTTCTGTGGTTGGTGAATTACTGCCTCACGAAACGCTGATTGTTCAATCTTCTTTTAACACCTTTCATGGTGGAAATTAAGATGTAACTATATTTATATATGATATATATTATGTTTATGTTTTCATAATTATTCTATATTTATCATTTATGTCATACCTTTATGGTTTCCATTATGGTTAAACGTGATATCTTCATTTTAGGAAGTGCGTACTACCACCCCCTCAAAGTGATTTGATTCGTTAATGCCATATGTGGGATGTATAAAGGATGGATCTTATGATGTTATATATGATATCATACTAGAATTATAATATAACTTTATATAATTATGATTTTATTTCATTAAATATTTAATAGAAATGAAAGTAGCGTTCATGCGTACGTACAACTTACCGTCTCCATGAACGGTGCATCTCAATTCATACCTCTAAATGTTATGTAATATTATAAATGCATGTATATACTGGATATATATGATATATATGATATCTAAATCATGAATATAATTCTGGATATAATGGATATTTTACCACATGAACAACTTGTAATTATAAGAAGTTTATTTTCGACTCAAGTACCAAGGATCGACAAAACGACCGTTATTAACATAAATAATTAAATAATGTTAATAACATGGTAATAAGTGATATAAAAGGAATAATGAACTTGAAAAAGTTTCTTAAGAATGTAGAAATTAACTATAGTTTATTATTCAGGAGGTTAAAGAACGATCGAGTCAAGTCGGACACGAGGTAAGGGGCTTCGTCTCAATCTCCTTTCATTGAGGCATATTTTATTTTATACACAACATTATTTTATATGTTTTATAAACCCTTTTTACTTTTACGTTTATTCAAATGGAATATTTTTTATATGAAGCATTTTACTAGACGACAAAAGGGAATGTTTTTTTTGTTGTACATATGCGGCGACAACGACTTCTTCGCCGTCGTGACCATTATTTGAGTTTCAACTTCCTCTACAAGCCATAATTTTTTTTAAATGAAAAATAAATACCAAGATTTAATTTTCATTTATTTTGGTATTGAAAATAGTTTTGATAATGTTTTTATTATGTCAATGTGTTGTATTTATATCTTGTGATTGAAATGTGGAAATGTTATGTTTCCTTTATGCATGTTTTATGTGATACGATTAAGTTATGGTTTTATGATATGTTTAAACCTATTCATATGAGGAATTCGTTGGACTTAATAAGTGAAGGGTGGATCCCACTATAGCTCCTCGATGCATCAGCAGGTCTCCTGAGACAAACTTGTGTCTTGGTATAATTCCTTGAAAAAATCTTATTTGTAGTCTTGGCACGATGCCTTCGCTATGTGGTTATGATAGTCTGGCATTATGCATTCCATCATTATGAAAGTGGTTATTGATATTGCATGTGATTATTCGACTAGTAGAATATCCATGTGAATAAGTAAATGGAATTATTTCATTTTATTTTTCCATATTATGCTGAAGTTCAAGTTTAAAAGGCTTTTGTTTCAGTTATATATTGCCTTAAATGTTTATGTTTATTTATGAAAGTTTACGCTATATTTTTATCTTTACTGAGCATCTGAGCTCTCCCCTTTCAATGTTTTAATTTTTCTAGTATGTGAAGAAGTATTTTATGAATGACCTGCAGGGATAGTCGGAAGGGGATATGAGTGTGTAGTATGGATACCATGTTATTGTAGTTTTTCACTTTATGATGTAATGTAATGTTTATGAATGTATCTAGTGTTTCCAATGCTACTAAAATAATTGTTCTTTCGAGAATTGATCTTTTGGGATCATGCCAATGTTACGTAATAATGCACCGACACTAGTTAACTAGGGTTGGGGCATTACAATTGGTATTAGAGGCAGTTTAGTACCAACCTTGGAAGCTAGATTTAGATAAAATCAGATTAGATCACATAACCCTAAGATAGACTTTGAGGATTAATATAGAAGAACTTCCTAGAATTTTGGGATTATATAGATTTTGTGAGTTTTCCAAGAAATACATCCATGTCTGGATACGAGCAGGTAGAGGCGGATCTGACACAGATGTAGCTAGGGGTAAAACCTGAAAACACCGCTTGGAGCTATACTCAAACGGGAACTGGTGCACGACAACGGGCCTTGCTGCACTCTTGGTTACGACACTCACAGGGGATATGCTTAGGATTATTCTCATTTTCTTTACAAACCATTATGAAAGGTTTATGAGTATATACTTCCTCAAAGAAAACATTTTTATGATTATGGATTATATCCATAAATGGTTCAATTTATGTTAAGTGTTTTCCATGTTTTTTATTATGTATTTCGATTCATAAACTAATCTAGTTTATGAAATTTTTTAGAAATAGAGCCTAGTGTAAGGAATGGAAGCCGTATCAATGCACACACTCCTTGTAGGTATTTTCGTCCAGCTCAAGATAATTATAGTGGAGCTGGTGATATGACTGGAGCTAATCAGCTTATCACCATACTGGGAAAACTCACTCAGGTTATGAATAATAACCTTACTCGTATGAAGCACCCTGATCCGCAACGTGGAGGATCAATGTTTGACCGCTTCATGAGGAAACAAACACCAACATTCAATGGGAGTACAAATACCTTAGTAGCTGAGCAATGGATAAATTATTTAGATAAAATATTCCATGCCTTGGGGAGTAGTGAAAGGGAAAAGGTTATCATGGCAGTTTACTGCCTCACTAGAGATGCTGATCAATGGTGGTAATTGATACAAAACACAAAGGAAGATGATAAATTATCAAAAATGGAATTGAGGGAGTTCAAAGAGATTTTCTTTGGAAAATACTTCCCTCGTGACCATCGAGAAGATATGGAAAGGAAATTTTTGAGTCTGAGACAAAAGGATGATGATAATGTCGCAAAGTATGAGGCTAACTTTACAAGGTTAGCGAGGCATGCAGCAGATTATATATGTAACCCAAGAAGTAATATTGATCATTTATTTGATGGGTTATAACCGTTTCTACGTCGAGCCTTAGTCTCACAATCTTTCTCGTCGTACAAAGATATTGTCTCATGTGCTATCAAGACAGAAAAGGAATTCTATAAATCTTATGACAATAAAGTAAAGCAAGAGAATAAGAGAACGGTGGAACAAGAGACAAATAAAGGGAAAAAGGGAAAGAAGGATTTTCCATTATGCGATAATTGTCGGAAGAATCACCCTGGTACTTGCCTAAAAGGAATGGGAGTTTGTTATAAATGTGGAGAAAAAGGTCACCAGGCTCATGATTGAAAGGGAAAGAAAGAGGCTATCATTGTTGAATGCTACAATTGTAGGGAAATGGGGCATTATAAAAATGAATTTCCTAAGAGTCAGGGAAACTTACCTCAGAAAAGGCAAATGGATCAAGGACAATCTTATGCAGTTACTACAGTTGAAGTGGAATAATTAATGTATTGGTGCTTTTGGACTCAAGGATTATATTCTGGTTATAAGAATAATTTGATATATATAAGGATTGTACTGCAGTACTTGTTGTTTTCATTAATGTTTTAATATGATGAAGGTAATCATATTTTTAGTATGTGACAATAAGAGAAACATTACTTTGTTTGGGGAATCTGATGTTACAATTGATTTTGAAATTTAGAGACCTTTTAGAGAAAGTCTGGACAGAGGTATTTTGGATAACTATAAAGGTTCGAATTGATTAAGTTGAACTTTGGATAGTATTGTTTAAGGTTAAAACATTTCTAAAGATTATTTTTTGAATATTATAATACTATAGTTTTAGGAAAAGGACAACCTGCAGGTTGGGGGATAACCCATTGCGTCAGACAAAGTTGTAGGAATCGAACCCACAACCATAGTGCGACAGGCCATTATTACCTACCACTAGCCTACAAGAAGTCTCTGGTTGTTAAAAAATAGTTTTCCTAATCTAAATGATATGTGTTAATATTTAGAACCTTGTACGATTAGGATAAATATAATATTTTTGAGTTCTATTACCTTTTGGAGTGAAAGATGGGTTTGTGGTAAACATTTATTAAAGAATGAAAGTCTACATGATAAGTAAGTATATTTCCTTTCATTCTTAGTAAATAAGCTAAATAAATTATTCAACTTTATGAAAGGCAACTTAAAAAAATGTTGTTGGTTAACTTTTCCAACTATGGAATCAATGAACGTTTAACCAATCACAAGTTTGTGATTTTCTTGTAGTTAACTTTCTCCTAATCCTGTTTTCTACAACTCTCCATCAGACCTTGATGGTTTGTTTCTCCTCCATATCCATGTTTTCATATAATCCTAGTATAGGCTATCTCAGGAGACCTTTGTACTTCTCTTTCTTTCTTTTAAAGTTATATTTTTATTAACCCTATTTCTGATATGGGTTTTCCACCAAGGTATTTTCTATTTTCAACCTTTAATTTTAGAAGAACAATTTAAAATTGCGAGGATGCAATTTATTGAAGGAGGGGAGAATGTAACACCCCAAGCATCCACGATACGCTTCTATTTAAATAATGTAATAGTTTTCATTGTACGCTAGTTTGAGATTCTAACACACCACGACCAATCAAAGTAGGCATTATGAATAGTAATACCCACTTTTTAAAATTATATAAATTTGTTATTTCAAAATGGACTTCATTTTTGGATTCAGAATATTGAAATTAGCCTATTTTGAATTTTTGTTATTTTTCTGAGAACATCCAATTTTCGATAAATAGTGAAAAATACTTAAAAACAACTTTTTTAATCAAAATAACTTATTGTGATAAATTATACTATTTGGTGGTTTTAAAGTATAATTAGAATATATTTTTACTATTTTATCCAATGGTGGTCATTATAATTAATTTCACTTTGAAATTAGACATAAACAATTGTCAATCTTTTGATTGATATAGTTTCTTAAAAACACGCTATTTGTTTTGACAATGGGAATTAATTATAAAATTATTTAATGTAACTTATATTTTTGGAGTTTTGTAAAATAGAAATCATTTTTGAATTCGTAATATCAATTATAGCTTAGGGTGAATTTTTGGTGTTGTTCTGAGAAACTTCAATTTTTGATTAATAGTGAAACCACTAAGTGGCAGTTAAAAAACTAATTTTTCATTTAAATGAAACTTTACCACTTCTGTGAATTGAATTTCAAAAATACAACATACATGGTTTTCATTAAGAAGAAAAATTTGGTTTAATGAGATGAAAATAATTTTTTGTAAATAGTAACTTTTAAGTTTTATTAATCGCAATAAAAGGTAATTAGTGTAATTTAAGGTAAATATAATGTTATAATAATATGAAATTACCTTTACACTTGTCCTACCCGTATTGGATGAGTCATGGCCGACCAAGAAAATCCATGGGTCAACTTGGGGACCCCATGGAGCCACTAGGGTAAGAAAATGACATTAATAACTTTTTATTTAAAGTAAAAATAAAATTGTCACAAACATGTGTTGTTTTACTAAAACAATTATTGCATGGGATTATATAGGTTTACATTTCTACTATAAATATTTATTTTAAAGCTAATAAAATCTCCTACATCATGGTAATTTGTTTTATAATTTTTAGACATTTAAATAAATTAAATTTTTTATGACACCATGATGATGCAGCAATTACCTCATTAATTAACGATTTAAATAAAATGAAAAGATAATGTAAAATATAAGACTTAAATTTGTAAAAAACCTATTGGATGAGTATATTTCGAACCCTTATAACCTTATCCTCTAAATATTTAATTTTGGGACCTTTAAAATCTGAAAGTCATTATATAATAATGTAACATTTCATGACTTTTCAAGAGTGCCCCTCCTCTCCTCTTATAAAAGGCCCCCACCTCTACCACCATATTCACACAATAAAATCCATTTGGATTGGACAAACTCTTCCCAAATACTCTCTAAACTTCCCTATCTTACTCCTAGAAGCCTCACTTTGGGCAGAAGTCTTCCCAAGGAAGCCTTTGGCTCAAATCAAAAAGAGTTACCCGATTTTAAGGTAACGTCTTCTCTTGTGTTCTTTTGTTTTATTTTTCTTCTCCAACCCCATAAACTCTTTTGATTCCTATATTTTGTAAAAACAATAGTATCTTTAATATACTAGTATTTTTTTATGAGATTTATTTGATTTAAAATTACACACACCTACATCTAATGGTTAAAGAAAATACTGTTTCTCTGGTTGGCGAATTACTACCTCACGAAACGATGATTGTTCAATCTTATTTTAACACCTTTCATGGTGGCCATTAAGATGTCACTATATTTATATATGATATATATTATGTTTATGTTTTCATTATTATTTTTTATTTTTCATTTATGGCATACCTTTATGGTTTCCATTATGGGTAAACGCGATATCTTCATTTTAGGAAGTGCGGACTACCGCCCCCTCAAAGTGATTTGATTCATTAATGCCATATGTGGGACGTTTAAAGGATGACACTTATGATGTTATATATGATATTATACTGGAATTATAATATACCTTTATATAATTATGATTTTATTCCGTTAAATATGAAATAGAAATCAAAGTAGCGTTCATGAGTACGTACGACTTACCGTCTCCATGAATGGTGCATCTCATTTCTTACCTCTAAATGTTATGTAATATTATAAATTCATGTATATAATAGATATATATGATATATATGATATCTAAAACATGAATATAATTCTGGATATAATGGATATTTTACCACATTAACAACTTGTAATTATAAGAAGTTTATTTTCGACTCAAGTACCAAAGATCGACAAAACAACTGTTATTAACTTAAATAATTACATAATGTTAATAACATGGTAATAAGTGATATAAAAGGAATAATGATCTTGAAAATGGTTCTTAATAAAGTATAAATTAACTCTAGTTTATTATTTAGGAGGTTAAAGAATGGTCGAGTCAAGTCAGACACGAGGTAAGGGGCTTCGTCTTAATCTCCTTTCATTGAGAAATATTTTATTTTATACACAACCTTCTTTTATACAGTGTAAAAACCCCTTTAACTTTTAATTTTATTCAAACAGAATCTTTTTTATACGAAGCATTTTACTAAATGACAAAAGGGAATGTTTTTTTCTGTCGTACGTATGCGGCGACAACGACTTCTCCGCCGCCGTGACCATTATTTGAGTTTTAGCTTCCTCTACAAGCCATATTTTTTTAAATGAAAAATAAATACCAAGTTTTAATTTTCGTTTATTTTGGTATTGAAAATGGTTTTGATAATGTTTTTATTATATAAATGTGTTGTATTTATATCTTGTGATTGAAATGTGGAAATGTTATGTTTCCTTTATGCATGTTTTATGTGATATGATTATGTTTTGGTTTTTTGATATGTTTAAACCTATTCATATGAAGAATTAATTGGACTTAATAAGTGACGGGTGGAGCCCGCTATAGCTCCTAGATGCATCGGTAGGTCTCATGAGACAAACTAGTGTCTTGGCACGAGGCCTTGACAAAATCTTATTTTTAGTCTTGGCATGAGGCCTTGGCTATGTGGTTATGATAGTCTGGCATGATGTATTCCATCATTTTGAAAGTGGTTATTGATATTGCATGTGATTATTCTACTAGTATAATATTCATGTGAATAAGTAAATGGCATTATTTCATTTTATTTTTCCATATTATGCTGAAGTTCAAGTTTAAAAGGATTTTGTTTCAGTTATACATTGCCTTAAATGTTTGTGTTTATTTATGAAAGTTTTAGCTACATTGTTATCCTTACTGAGCATCTGAGCTCACCCCTTTAAATTTTTTAATTTTTCCAGGATGTGAAGAAGTATTTTATGAATGACCTGTAGGGATAGTCGGAAGGGGATATGAGAGTGGACTATGGATACCATGTTATTGTAGTTTTTCACATTATGATGTAATGTAATGTTTATGAATGTATCTAGTGTTTCCAATGATACTAAACTAATCAGTCTTTCGAGACTTGATGTTTTGTGATCATGCCAATGTTAAGTAATAATGCACCGACTCTAGGTAACTGGGGTCGGGGCGTTACAGTTGGTATCAGAGGCAGTTTAGTACTAACCTTAGAAGCTAGATTTAGATAAACTTTGATTAGAACACATATCCCTAAGATAGACTTTGAGGATTAGTATAGAAGAACTTCCTAGAATTTTGGTATTATAGAGATTTTGTGAGTTTTCCAAGCAATACATCCCTATATGGATACGATCAGGTAGAGGCGGCTCTGGCACAGATGTACCTAGGGGTAAAACCCGAAAAAACTGCTTTGAACTAGACTCGAACGGGAACTGGTGCACGACAACGGGCCTTGCTGCACTCTTGGTTAAGACACTACCGGGGGATATTCTTAGGATAATACTCATTTTCTTTACAAACCATAATGAAAGGTTTATGAGTATATAATTTATCAAAGAAAACACTTTTATGATTATGGATTATATCCATAAATAGTTCAATTTATGTTAAGTGTTTTTCAAGTTTGTTATTATGTATTTCGATTCATAAACTAATCTAGTTTATGAAATTGTTTAGAAATGGCACCTAGTGGAAGGAATGGAAACTGTATCAATACACACACTCCATGTAGGGATTTCCCTCCTACTCAAGATAATTATAGTGGAGATGGTGATACGACTGGTGCTGATCATCTTATCACCATACTGGGACAACTCACTCAGGTTAGGAATAATAACCTTACTCGTATGGAGCACCATGATCCAAAACATGGAGGATCAATGTTAGATTGCTTCATGAGGCAACAACCACCAACATTCAATGGGAGTACAAATCCCTTTGTAGCTGATCAATGGGTAAATTCCTTAGAGAAAATATTTCATGCCTTGGGGAGTAGTGAAAGGGAAAAGGTTATCATGGCAGTTTACCGCCTCACTGGAGATGCTGATCAATGGTGGACATTGATACAAAACACAAAGGAAGATGATGAAGTATCAAATATGGAATGGAGGGAGTTCAAAGAGATTTTCTTAGAAAAATAATTCCCTCGTGACCATCAAGCAGATATGGAAAGGCAATTTCTGAGTCTGAGACAAAAGGAGGATGAGAATGTCGCAAAGTATGAGGCTTACTTTACAAGGTTAGCGAGTCATGTGACAGATTATATACGTAACCCAAGAAGTAAGATTGATCATTTCTTTGATGGGTTAAAACTGTTTCTCCGTTGAGCCTTAGTCTCACAATCTTTCTCATCATACGAAGATATTGTCTAATGTGCTATCAAGACAGAAAAGGAATTATCTAAATCTTATGACAATAAAGTAAACAAGAGAAGAAGAGAATGGTGGAAAAAGAGACAAATAAAGGGAAAAAGGGAAATAAGTATTTTCCATTATGCGATAATTGTGGGAAGAATCACCCCGATACTTTCCTAAAAGGAATGTGAGTTTGTTATAAATGTGGAGAAAAAGGTCACCAGGCTCGTGATTGTAAGGGAAATAAAGAGGCTATCATTGTTGAATGCTACAATTGTAGGGAAATTGGGAATTATGCAAATGAATGTCCTAAGCGTCAGGGAAACTTACCTTAGAAAAGGAAAAGGGATCAAGGTCAATCTTATGTTGTTACTACAGTTGAAGTGGAATAATTAATGTATTGGTGCTTTTGGACTCAAGGATTATATTATGGTTATAAGAATAATGTGATATATATAAGGATTATACTGTAGTACTTGTTGTTTTCATTAAAATTTTAATATTATGAAGGTAATCATATTTTTAGTATGTGACAATAAGAGAAACTTTACTTTTTTTGGGGAATCTGATGTTACAATTGATTTTGGAATTTAAAGACCTTTTAGAGAAAGTCTGGACAGAGGTATTTTGGATAACTATAAAGGTTGGAATGGATTAAGTTGAACTTTGGATAGTATTGTTTAAGGTTAAAACATTTCTAAAGATTATTTTTGGAATATTATAATACTATAGTTTTAGGAAAATGACAACCTGTAGGTTGGGGGATAACCCGTCGCGTCAAACAAAGCTGCAGGAATCGAACCCACAACCATAGTGCGACATGCCTTTATTACCTACCACTAACCTACAGGAAGTTCTTGGTTATTACAAAATAGTTTTACTAATCTAAATGATATGTGTTAAAATTTAGAACCTTGTACGATTAAGATAAATATAATATTTTTGAGTTCTATTACCTTTTGGAGTGAAAGATGGGTTTGTGGTAAAAATTTATTAAAGAATGAAATTCTACATGACAAGTAAGTATATTTCCTTACGTTTATAGTAAATCTCCTAAATAAATTCTTCAACTTTATGAAAGGTAACTTAAAACAAAAATGTTGTCAGTTAACTTTTCTAACTGGGGAATCAATGACCATTTAACCAATCACAAGTTTGTGATTTTCTTGTAGTTAACTTTCTCCTAATCATGTTTTCTATAACTCTCCATCATACTTGATGGTTTTTTTCTCCTCCATATCCATGTTTTCATATAATCCTAGTATGGGCTATCTCGGGTGACCTTTTTAGTTCTCTTTCTTTATTTTAAAGTAATTTTTTATTAACCCTATTTCCGATATGGGTTTTCCACAAAGGTATTTTCTATTTTCAACCTTTAATTTTCGAAGAACAATTTTAAATTGCGACGACACAGTTTATTGAAGTAGGGGAGAATGTAACACCCCAAGATTCCATGATATGCTTCTCTTTCAATAATGCAATAGCTTGCATTGTACGCTAGTTTGAGATTCTAACTCACCGCGACTAATCAAAGTAGCCGGTATGAATAGTAATACCAACCTTTTGAAATTATATAAATTTTATATTTCAAAATGGACTTCATTTTTGGATTCGGAATATCTAAATTAGCCCGTGTTGAATTTTTGGTATTTTTCTGAGAACATCCAATTTACGATGAATAGTGAAAAATACTTAAAAACAACTTTTTTAATCAAAATAATTTATTGTGATAAATTATACTATTTAGTGGTTTAAAATTATAATTAGAATATATTTTTACTATTTTATCCAATGGTGGTCATTAGAATTAATTTCACTTTTAAATTAGACATAAACAATTGTCAATCTTTTAATTGATATAGTTTCTTAAAAACACGCAATTTGTTTTGATAGTGGGAATTAATTATAAAATTAATAAATGAAACTTATATTTTTGAGTTTTGTAAAATAGACATAATTTTTGAATTTGGAATATCAATTATATCTTAGGGTGAATTTTTGGTATTGTTCTGAGAAACTTCAATTTTTGATGAATAGTGAAACCACTAAGTGGTAGTTAAAAAAATAATTTTTCGTTTAAATGAAACTTTCCCACTTTTGGGGATTGAATTTAAAAAATACGACATACATGGTTGTCATTAGGAAGCAAAATTTGGTTCAATGAGATGAATATAATTTTTTGTGTATAGTAACTTTTAAGTTTTATTAATCGCGATTAAAGGTAATTAGTGTAATTTAAGGTAAATATAATGTTATAATAATATGAAATTACCTTTACACTTGTCCTAACCTTATTGGATGAGTCATGTCCGACCAAGAAAATCTATGGGTCAACTTGGGGACCGCATGGAGCCACTTGGGTAAGAAAATGACATTAATAACGTTTTATTTAAAGTAAAAATAAAATTGTCACAAACATGTGTTGTTTTACTAAAACAATTATTACGTTAGGTTATATAAGTTAACTTTTCGACTATAAATATTCATTGGAAAGATAAAAATATTTCCTACATCATGGTAATTTTTTTATAATTTTTAGACATTAAATAAATTAAATTTTTTATGACACCATGATGATTCAGCGATTACCTCATTAATTAATGATTTATATAAAATGAGACGATAATGTAAAATATAAGACTTACACTTGTCAAAAACCTATTGGATGAGTAGATTTCGAACCCTTATCACCTTATCCACGAAATATAAAATTTTGGGACCTTTAAAATCTGAAACTCATTATATAATAATGTAACATTTCATGAATTTCCAAGAGTGCCCCTCCTCTCCTCTTATAAAAGGCCCCCAACTCTACCACCTTATTCACACAATCAAAGCCATTTTGCTAGAAAAAACTCTTAAAAAATACTCTATTAACTTCCCTCTATTACTTCTAGAAGCCTCACTTTGGTCAGAAGTCTTCCCAAGGAAGCCTTTGGAGCAAATCAAAAATAGTTACCCGATTTTAAGGTAATGTCTTCTCTTGTGTTCTTTTGTTTTATTTTTCTTCTCCAACCCCCTAAACTCTTTTTATTCCTATATTTTGTAACAACACCAGTATCTTAAATATAATAGTTTGTTCTAATGATATTTATTTGATTTACAATTACACACACCTACATCTAATGGTTAAAGAACATACTGTTTCTGTGGTTGGAGAATTACTGCCTCACGAAACGATGATTGTTCAATCTTCTTTTAACACATTTCATGGTGGCCATTAAGATTTCACTCTATTTATATATGATATATATTATGTTTAAGTTTTCATTATTATTCTATATTTTTCATTTATGGCATACCTTTATGGTTTCCATTATGGGTAAACGCGATATCTTCATTTTAGGAAGTGCGGACTACCGCCCCCTCAAAGTGATTTGATTCGTTAATGCCATATGTGGGACGTATAAAGGATGGATCTTATGATGTTATACGTGATATTATACTGGAATTATAATATAACTATATATAATTATGATTTCATTCCATTAAATATGTAATAGAAATGAAAGTAGCGTTCATGCATACGTACGACTTACCGTCTCCATGAACGGTGCATCTCATTTCTTACCTCTAAATGTTATGTAATATTATAAATTCATGTAAATACTGGATATATATGATATATATGATATCTAAATCATAAATATAAATATGGATATACTGGATATTTTACCACATTAACAACTTGTAATTATAAGAATTTTATTTTCAACTCAAGTACCAAAGATCGACAAAGAGACAGTTATTAACTTAAATAATTACATAATGTTCATAACATGGTAATAAGTGATATAAAAGGAATAATGAACTTGAAAAAGGTTCTTAAGAAAGTAGAAATTAACTCTAGTTTATTATTCAGGAGGTTAAGGAACGATCGAGTCAATTCGAACACGAGGTAAGGGGCTTCATCTCAATCTCCTTTCATTGAGGCATATTTTATTTTATACATAGCTTTCTTTTATACGATGTATAAACCCCTTTGACTTTTACATTTATTCAAAAGGAATATTTTTTATACGAAGTTTTTTACTAAATGAAAAAATGGAATGTTTTTTTTTGTCGTACCTATGCGGCGATAACGACTTCTCTACCGCCGTGACCATTATTTGAGTTTCAGCTTCCTATACAAGCAATAATTTTTTTTAAATGAAAAATAAATACCAAGTTTTAATTTTCATTTATTTTAGTATTGAAAATGGTTTTGATAATGTTTTCATTATTTCAATGTGTTGTATTTATATCTTGTGATTGAAATGTGGAAATTTTATGCTTCCTTTATGCATGTTTTATGTGATACGATTATGTTATGGTTTTATGATATGTTTAAACCTATTCATATGAGGAATGCATTGGACTTAATAAGTGACGGGTGGAGCCCGCTATAGATTCTCGATGTATCGGTAGGTCTCATGAGACAAACTAGTGTCTTGGCACGAGGCCTTGACAAAATCTTATTTTTAGTCTTGGCATGAGGCCTTGGGTACGTGGTTATGATAGTCTAGCATGATGTATTCCATCATTTTGAAAGTGGTTATTGATATTTCATGTGATTATTCGACTAGTAGAATATTCATGTGAATAAGTAAATGGCATTATTTCATTTTATTTTTCCATATTATGCTGAAGTTCAAGTTTAAAAGGCTTTTGTTTCAGTTATACATTGCCTTAAATGTTTATGTTTATTTATGAAAGTTTTAGCTACATTGTTATCCTTACTGAGCATCTGAGCTCACCCCTTTAAATTTTTTAATTTTTCCAGGATGTGAAGAAGTATTTTATGAATGACCTGCAATGATAGTTGGAAGGGGATATGAGTTTGGACTATGGATACCATGTTATTTTAGTATTTCAATTTATGATGTAATGTAATGTTTATGAATGTATCTAGTGTTTCCAAGGCTACTAAACTAATCAGTCTTTTAAGACTTGATCTTTTGTGATCATGCCAATGTTACGTAATAATGCATCGACTCTAGGTAACTGGGGTCGGGGCATTACAGTTGGTATCAGAGGAAGTTTAGTACTAACCTTGGAAGCTAGATTTAGATAAACTCTAATTATAGCACATAGCCTTAAGATAGACTTTGAGGATTAGTATAGGGGAACTTCCTAGAATTTTGGTATTATAGAGATTTTGTGAGTTTTCCGAGAAATACATCTCTGTCTGTATACGAGCAGGTAGAGGCGGCTCTGGCACAGATGTACCAAGGGGTAAAACCCGAAAAGACCTCTTTGAGCTAGACTCGAACGGGAACGGGTACACGACAACGGGCCTTGCTGCACTCTTGGTTACAACACTCCTGGGGGATATGCTTAGGATAATTCTAATTTTCTTTACAAAGCATTATGAAAGGTTTATGATTATATATTTTCTCAAAGAAAACATTTTTATGATTATGGATTATATCCATAAATAGTTCAATTTATGTTAAGTGTTTTGAACGTTTTTTATTATGTATTTCGATCCATAAACTAATATATTTTATGACGTTGTTTAGAAATGGGTCCTAGTGGAAGGAATGGAAACCGTATCAATGCACGCACTCCATGTAGGGATTGCCCTCCTACTCAAGATAATTATAGTGGAGTTAGTGATACGATTGGTGCTTATCAGCTTATCACCATACTGGGAAAACTCACTCAGGTTATGAATAAAAGCCTTACTCGCATGGAGCACCCTAATCCGAAACGTGGAGGATCAATGTTAGTCCTCTTAATGAGGCAACAACCACCAACATTCAATGGGAGTACAAATACCTTAGTAGCTGAGCAATGGATAAATTTTTTAGAGAAAATATTCCATGCCTTGGAGAGTAGTGAAAGGGAAAAGGTTATCATGGCAGTTTACCGCCTCACTGGAGATGCTGATCAATCGTGGCCATTGAAAAAAAACACAAAGGAAGATGATGAAGTATCAAATATGGAATGGAGGGAGTTCAAAGAGATTTTCTTAGAAAAATACTTCCCTCGTGACCATCGAGCAGATATGGGAAGGCAATTTCTGAGTCTGAGACAAAAGGAGGATGAGAATGTCACAAAGTATGAGGTTAACATTACAAGGTTAGAGGGGCATGCAACCGATTATATACGTAACCCAATAAGTAAGATTGATCGTTTCTTTGATGGGTTAAAACCATTTCTCCGTTGATCCTTAGTCTCACAACCTTTCTCGTCATACGAAGATATTGTCTCATGTGCTATCAAGAAAGAAAAAGAATTATCTAAATCTTATGACAATAAAGTAAAGTAAGAGAAGAAGAGAAAGGTAGAACAAGAGAAAAATAAAGGTAAATAAGGAAAGAAGTATTTTCCATTATGCGATAATTTTGGGAAGAATCACCCCGATACTTGCCTAAAAGGAATGGGAGTTTGTTATAAATGTGGAAAAAAAGGTCACCAGGCTAGTAATTGCAAGGGAAAAAAGAGGCTATCATTGTTGAATGATACAATTGTAGGGAAATGGGGCATTATGCAAATGAATGTCCTAAGAGTCAAGGAAACATACCTCAAGAAAAGGAAAATTGATCAAGGCCACTCTTATGCTATTACTACAATTGAAGTGGAATAATTAATGTATTGGTTCTTTTGGACTCAAGGATTATATTCCGGTTATAAGAATAATGTGATATATATAA
Source organism: Viscum album (assembly GCA_963277665.1). Classification (NCBI taxonomy): domain Eukaryota; kingdom Viridiplantae; phylum Streptophyta; class Magnoliopsida; order Santalales; family Viscaceae; genus Viscum; species Viscum album. Next base: position 1,704,133,194 of record OY728165.1, on the reverse strand, counting down.
GGATTATACTGCAGTACTTGTTGTTTTCATTAAGGTTTTAATATGATGAAGGTAATCATATTTTTAGTATGTGAAAATAAGATAAACTTTAATTTGTTTAGGGAATCTGATGTTACAATTGAGTTTTAAATTTAGATACCTTTTAGAGAAAGTCTGGACAGAGGTATTTGGGATAACGATAATGGTTGGAATGGATTAAGTTGAAGTTTGGATAGTACTGTTTAAGGTTCAAACATTTCTAATGATTATTTTTTTGGAATATTATAATACTATAGTTTTAGGAAAAGGACAACCTGCAGGTTGGGGGATAACCCGTCGCGTCAGAAAAAGATGCAGGAATCGAACCCACAACCATAGTGCGACATGCCTTTATTACCTACCACTAGCCTACAGGAAGTCCCTGGTTATTACAATTTTTTTCCTAATCTAAATGATATGTGTTAATATTTAGAACCTTGTACAATTAGGATAAATATAATATTTTTGAGTTATATTACCTTTTGGAGTGAAAGATGGGTTTCTGGTAAAAATTTATTAAAGAATGAAAGTCTACATGAAAAGTAAGTATATTTTCTTACGTTCTTTGTAAATATCCTAAATAAATTCTTCATCTTTATGAATGGTAACTTAAAACAAAAAATTTTTCGGTTAACTTTTCCAACTTGGGAATCAATGACCCTCTAACCAATCACATGTTTTTGATTTTATTGTAGTTAACTTTCTCCTAATCATGTTTTCTACAACTCTCCATCAAACCTTTATGGTTTGTTTCTCCTTCATATCCATGTTTTCATATAATCCTAGTATGGGCTATCTCAGGTGACCTTTGTCCTTCTCTTTCTTTCTTTTAAGGTTATATTTTTATTAACCCTATTTCCGATATGGGTTTTCCACAAAGGATGGAAGAATGTAACACTCCAAGATTTCACGATATGCTTCTCTTTCAATAATGCAATAGCTTGCATTGTATGCTAATTTGGGATTCTAACACACCGTGACCAATCAAAGTAGCCGTTATGAATAGTAATACCCACTTTTTGAAATTATATAAATTTTATATTTCAAAATGGACTTCATTTTTGGATTCGGAATATCGAAATTATCTTATGTTGAATTTTTGGTATTTTTCTCAGAACATCCAATTTTCGATGAATAGTGAAAAATACATAAAAACAACATTATTAATAAAAATAATTTATAGTGATAAATTATACTATTTAGTGGTTTTAAAGTATAATTAGAATATATTTTTACTATTTTATCCAATGGTGGTCATTAGAATTAATTTCACTTTGAAATTAGACATAAACAATTGTCAATCTTTTGATTGATATAGTTTCTTAAAAACACGCTATTTGTTTTGACAACAGGAATTGATTATAAAATTAATTAATGCAACTTATATGTTTGGAGTTTTGTAAAATAGACATCATTTTTGAATTCGTAATACCAATTATATCTTAAGGTGAATTTTTGGTATTGTTCTGAGAAACTTAAATTTTTGATGAATAGTGAAACCACTAAGTGGTAGTTAAAAAACTAATTTTTCATTTAAATGAAACTTTACCACTTCTATGAATTGAATTTAAAAAATCCTACATACATGGTTGTCATTAGGAAGCAAAATGTGGTTCAATGAGATAAAAATAATTTTTGGTGAATAGTAACTTTTATGTTTTTTTAATCGCGATTAAAGGTAATTAGTGCAATTTAAGGTAAATATAATGTTATAATAATATGAAATTATCTTTACACTTGTCGTAACCATATTGGATGAGTCATGTCCGACCAAGACAATCCATGGGTCCACTTGGGGACCCCATGGAGCCACTTGGGTAAGAAAATGACATTAATAACGTTTTATTTAAAGTAAAAAAAATTGTCACAAACATGTGTTGTTTTACTCAAAAAATTATTACATGGGGTTATATAAGTTAACTTTTAGACTATAAATATTCATTGGAAATATAAAACTATTTCCTATGTCATGGTAATTGTTTTATAATTTTTATACCTTAAATAAATTAATTTTTTTATGACACCATGAGGATGCAACAATTACCTCATTAATTAACGATTTAAATAAAATGAAAGGCTAATGTAAAATATAAGACTTACACTTGTCAAAAACCTATTGGATGAGTATATTTCGAACCCTTATCACCTTATCCTCGAAATATATAATTGTGGGACCTTGAAAATCTGAAACGCATTATATAATAATGTAACATTTCATGACTTTCCAAGAGTGCCCCTCCTCTCCTCTTATAAAAGGCCTCCACCTCTACCACCTTATTCACACAATAAAATCCATTTTTCTAGGCCAACTTCTGCCCAAATACTCTCTCAACTTCCCTCTCTTACTCCTAGAAGCCTAACTTTGGTCAGAAGTCTTCCCAAGGAAGCCTTTGGCTCAAATCAAAAAGAGTTACCCGATATTAAGGTAATGTCTTCTCCTATGTTATTTTGTTTTATTTTGCTTTTCCAACCCCCTAAACTCTTTTTATTGCTATGTTTTGTAACAAAAACAGTATCTTAAATATACTAGTATGTTGTTATGATATGTATTTGATTTAAAATTACACACGCCTACATCTAATGGTTAAATAACATACTGTTTTTGTGGTTGGTGAATTACTGCCTCACGAAACGATGATTGTTCAATATTCTTTTAAGACCTTTCATGGTGGCCATTAAGATGTCACTATATTTATATATGATATATATTATGTTTATGTTTTCATTATTATTATTTATTTTTCATTTATTTCATACCTTTATGGTTTCCATTATGGATAAATGCAATATCTTCATTTTAGGAAGTCCAGACTACCACCCCCTCAAAGTGATTTGATTTGTTAGTGCCATATATGGGACGTATGAAGGATGGTTATTATGATGTTATATATGATATTATACTTAAATTTTAATATACCTTTATATAATTATGATTTAATTCCATTAAATATGAAATAGAAATGAAAGTAGCGTTCATGCGTACGTATGGCTTACCGTCTCCATGAGTGGTACATCTCAATTCTTACCTCTAAATGTTATGTAATATTATAAATGCATGTATATACTATATTTATATTATATATATGATATCTAAATCATGAATATAATTCTGGATATAATGGTTATTTTACCACATGAACAACTTGTAATTATAAGAAGTTTATTTTCGACTCAAGTACCAAAGATGGACAAAACGACCGTTATTAACTTAAATAATTAAATAATGTTCATAACATGGTAATAAGTGATATAAAAAGAATAATGAACTTGAAAAAGGATCTTAAGAAATTAGAAATTTACTCTAGTTTATTATTCAGGAGGTTAAAGAATGATCAAGTCATGTTAGACACGAGGTAAGGGGCTTCGTATCAATCTCCTTTCATTGAGGCATATTATATTTTATACACAATTTTCTTTCATACGGTGTATAAAAACATTTGACTTTTACGTTTATTCAAAAGGAATCTTTTTTATACGAAGCGTTTTACTAAATGACAAAAGGGAATGTTTTTTTGTCGTACGTATGCGGCGACAATGACTTCTCCGCCGCCGTGACCATTATTTGAGTTTCAGCTTCCTCTACAAGCCATAATTTTTTTAAATGAAAAATAAATACCAAGTTTTAATTTTTGTTTATTTTGGTATTGAGAATGGTTTTGATAATTTATTTATTATATCAATGTGTTGTATTTATATCTTGTGATTGAAATGTGGAAATGTTATGTTTTTTATGCATGTTTTATGTGATACGATTATGTTATGGTTTTATGATATGTTTAAACCTATTCATATGAGGAATGCATTGGACTTAATAAGTGATGGGTGGATCCCGCTATAGCTCCTCGATGTATCGGTAGGTCTCATGAGATAAACTAGTGTCTTGGCACAAGGCCTTGACAAAATCTTATTTGTAGTCTTGGAACAAGGCCTTGGATAGGTGGTTATGATAGTCTGGCATTATGAATTCCATCATTATGAAAGTGGTTATTGATATTTCATGTGATTATTCGACTAGTAGAATATCCATGTGAATAAGTAAATGACATTATTTCATTTTATTTTTCCATATTATGCTGAAGTTCAAGTTTAAAAGGCTTTTGTTTCAGTTATACATTGCCTTAAATGTTTATGTTTATTTATGAAAGTTTCCACTATATTTTTATCCTTACTGAGCATTTGAGATCACCCCTTTCAATGTTTTAATTTTTCCAGGATGTGAAGAAGTATTTTATGAATGACCTGCAGGGATAGTCAGAAGGGGATATGAGTGTGAACTATGGAGACCATGTTATTGTAGTTTTTCACTTTATGATTTAATGTAATGTTTATGAATATATCTAGTGTTTCCAAGGCTACTTAAATAATCGGTCTTTCGAGACTTGATCTTTTGTGATCATGCCAATGTTATGTAATAATGCACCGACTCTAGGTAACCGGGGTCGGGGCATTACATTAAATGTATATCAATGTGGGGTTGATAATGGAGTAATTTAGTTATAGAGTTGTGCTAGATAATTTTATGACATGTAATATGGAGACTAATGTTAGTATCATTTTTGGATTACATGTGTTTGATAATGAAATATTGTTAGTCAGATATATAATTTTATTTAGTAAGGGATAACATCCAAGAAAAAGTATTTTCTCCCCCCTTGATCTGAGGAAAGAAACCTAATCTTACTAAATATCTTAAGAATGAAAATATTGATTTTATAGTTGAGAAAAAGGAGAGGCCAATAAGTCAAATTTTCTAATGCATGCGTAGGAATTGGGTCGATTCATGGAAAAGTTCAGATGAATATAATTTGATGAAATTTAAATTAAACATTATTCTACAAGGCTTAGTATTTTGGTTATTCAAATGTACTGATGATTGTAAATATTAATCCATGGACTGTTCGTATTGGTGAGGTTCAGTATGATTATTTAGATAATCACTAGAGGATTGACCAAGTATAGGGGTATAAGGATTGTATAAAGGATTTTCCTGAGTGGTCATGTTATATAATAGTTAATTATGTGGGAGTGTCTATAATTTAGTGATATATAATTGGATAATGGATATCAGGATCTCATAAAATCTTATTCATGTTAGGGATATGTAACAGGTCTAATTTGTCAATTGTTAGATGTGTGGGGTATCATAATAGTGTTGGATATTGAATCTAGGGGAAAGTTTATAGGGTTTTTCTTGGAATTATTTTGAAAATTAGTTTTTACTATTAAACACATTCAATGATGAGGGAGGAAATGTGTAAAGAGTTCTCCTTACACAATTAAAGGAACATAAACATGCATGATCTTTGGATCAAATTTAAGATAATCCTTTGTTTCACCCCCTAATTTTTCTTGATTAAGAGACTAGATCTTGATGGTTGGAGGAGGAATTTGACATATTTGTCTAATATATGATAATAAAATTATTATTTTATAAATATATAGAAATTAAAATGAGGTTTTGGGTTATTGATAGGATTCATGGTCATCCAGATTCATATTTGTAGGAGATATGTTAATTTTCCTTGAGGATCAGCATAGCTAGGTGTAGTGACTCTATTATCTAGAATATAAAAATTTCTACTAATGGTACATTGATAAATCTCTCTTCTTTTCATTTACCTAGAGAGGATAATAATCATTAATCTACCAATATTATTACTATTATTATGGTTTTTTTATATGGTGTTCTATATATCAGGTAAATTAGTGAAAAATATTTCTTAGGGACCACAATGGTGGAGGTAGTATGATTATATGTCACCCCTAGAAGTTATTGCCTTAGATTTCATATCATAAGTAGTGGAAACCGATTTTTATTTTACTGAGAAGACATGGACCTTCTAGATTAAATCCCAATGATTTCCACCACCTTCACAAAAACTTATTTGAGCATGGACATGCATGACACATTAGTTATGAAGAATATGATATAAAAATTTATAGTTTTAGTTTATATATGTATTGATTCTCGAAGGTCCATATTTTTTTCAATGTATGAAAATTTTATAATATTATATGTCCTATTAGTTTTTTATTTTTCAAAATTTCACTCTTTTATCTCAACCACTTTGACCCAAGATTTGGTGATCATGGTTGAAGGGCTTCTAGTTCTCTTGGTGATAACTACACATTTTAAATATTAGACAAGTCTATATGATTTCTGTTGGTGATTTTAAATATAGATATTGTAACATCACTAATTAATGATTTAATTAATATTCACATTTGATCATAAAAAACAATTTAAATATGTATGTCTTATTATGTGTGTGTTATTAAAGATTTATTTTGGAGGAGAGTAGTGTCACATGTGGAGGAAGGCCATTATGTGGTATTCATTTTTGAGTGTTCTCATTGGACTGTCACATGTCATTTTTGGTGTTGTTTTATTATAAAGATTAATTATCTATGAATTTTGTAGGGGAATATGGGATAATTTTTCCATGATTTTTATATGATTTTACAGATGTTTCTCCATGGGGTTTTGGGTCTAACCCCTCACTGTGACATTGAAATTATTATAGAATAATATCTATGTGTGTCTATGATTTTCATGGATTCCAATATAATTGATCCATATGAAATATATGATTTTATGGTAATTTTTGTTGATCCTATATTGAAGGTATTTATATGTCTCTTTTAATAATTGGGTTGTGATCTAGTGTTATTCCAAAAATGAGTATGGTTGTCTGTGCATGCATATAGTTTACAAATGGATGAATTAGGTGAAGATGAATAATTCTAATCCCATGAAAAGTATAAATAATTTTTTTAACCATAATAAAAGATCTGTATGGTTTTATATAATATATTTTTGGTCTATATAAAATAATATGATGGTGAATTAGGATGAGATTATAAAGAGTTACTTCAGATTCCATCATTGGAGCTTTGAGTATGTTGCAACATTTTTTAATGTAATAAAAACCAAATATATTTTCAAGAAACTCATGAAATCCTTATTACATGAGTTCCTAGATTACATCAAGATAGTTATCATCCACAAAAACATCATACACTCGTGGTAAAAGGAGGAACATGTTTATAATATCATGGTTTTCCCCCATGTTGTAAGTCACGAACAACATTAGGGTATATTGTTTATGTTTATATTTTTGAAAAAAGATGTCCATTTCCAAAAATAAGTAACGTTAGAGTCAAAAGTAGAGGTTTATCATTTAAATTTAAAGGTAGTACATTAATGGACTTAACATAATAATGTGTAATAGTTCCATATCATCCTCAATATCATAATCCATTTTTAGAGGTTTATGTTCTATTTCGAAAAGATTTTATCCTAATTAACAGCCCTAAATAGGAAAAGATATAAATTTAATTTGATAGACTAGTGACATAAAACCTTTAGATACCATATGGATAATTTTATTAGTGGTTGTTTCCTTCACTTCGTTGAGGAGGGAGTATTTTTGAGTTCCTTAATGGCACTTCACATCTTTTTTTGTCTTTTTAATTGATTCAAAAGAGTGAATTGATATTAAATATATTTGGGATTTCATTTCCCCATGAGTATGACTATTCCACCTATGATCATTTTCTAGAAGTGGCAGTCATTAATCAAAATATTATTTTATATTTTGTCATTTGGGAGTTCATTTTGGTCATCATATATCATAAATCTTGGAGGTATATTTTCACTTGGTGGAATCTAAATTTACATCACTAGTAATGGAAAGAAATATTGAATGAATACAACATTGAGTTAAACTTTACCCCATGTATTGGGAATTTAAATATTGATTCAATGAGTGGAAATTAATGTGTATATATTTTTCTAGAGTCATGATATGTTTTTTAGAAATATGGTTGGGCTCCCAAAAATTAATTTGGATGAGGAGATGGCCAGTAGTAGTGGTTTCTTATTGGAAATGATTGTGAAATAATATATGATAAAAAAGGTAAGGGATTATATGAGGATAGAATTAATAGTTGAGGTGACTAGTGAGCTCTCCATATATTGGTATAATTTGTAGGTATTCTAAACATATCACCAACGTCAGATTTTATTTCAGGAAAGGCTATTTTTTCTATTGGTAGAGGGTGAGGAGGTTCCATGTGAGTTCCCTACCACTACATTTGAAAATATTCAATTTATATCCAATATATATTTTCCCTTTATGGTTTATCTATGTTTTTCGTAGGATGAAATATTTGGTATTGGAGTTTTTGATAAGTTTCGTAGTCTTATAGAAAGAACAAATCGAGCATTGTGTTCCCGGTGGCTTGTTGAATCCATTTGATTTTTTCAAGTTATAATGGGAGGACATTCAATGAAAATTTTCAATTATTAATCATATATTAATAGATTTCATGATGTTATACATATTATTATAGATCTATTTTAAAAATCAATCCACTGATTTGGGATCATGTACTTTGGTGTTGTGGATGTTATGATGAGGAATTTAGTATAAGATGTGGTGTATCTTTAAGAGGCACTGAGTAAAATCATTTAAAATCATGAACCTCAATTTAAATAAGTATTTTCACGAGGTATGCCTAATTTTTATAATTCTCAAATTTAACTCCATAATACTTTTCATTATTATATATACTAAAAGATATATAAAACTATTCAAACCCTAGTGGATCTGTTATGGATTTATATCCTATATTTAATAATTTCATTGAATATTTCATTGCATGAGTTTATTATAAAAAATTATATCACATGGCATTTCAATGGATATTTTTCAGGAATTTTATGGTGGACCTTTTTTATCTACCTTTTTATACATCATGGTTGGGGAGTAAATTGTTCTTGGACCTGATGTGGCATATATCATGTTAGAGAAAGGTACTTTGATTTAGGTGTGGATGATGAATAACAATGACTAGAATAATATTTTTGATAATTAGAGGTGTATGATACAATAATTTGTGGATAGAGACCATGTTTTATGAGGTATTTCATATTTCATGTTTAGAAGGGATTTTATTATGGGAGTATTTTATTCCCAATTTATTTTATTCGTTTATGTACGGATGTCTGTTTGAAAAGTTGAATATATTTTAGAGGTTCCTCCATAGATGTAAAAGCTTTATAAAATCATTAGTTTATTGCATATTATTTGAAATATTCACAATTAATCTCATTTTGATGACTGGTTGTGATATAGGTTTTGTGAATTATGTGGTGTTTATGAAACATCAAATCATGATTTTGGATTTTTAGTAAAATTTATTTAGTGGGAATTTTTTTCTTGGTTCATATTTGATTATTTATGATCAAATTCATTTGAATGGTATATGAGTTATGTTAATTATTTCATAAATCCATTATTTTTGTTTTTAATGGTTTTTAAATACAAATGGAAATTTTGGATTTATTCTAGATGTGAGTGTTTGGTTTTTTGGCCACATAGATGTTTAGCACTCAACGATGTTTTGTTTGGGTTATGTAATAGAAAATAATACTTTAAATATATGGGTAGGGAAAGAATTAATTTTTTATTTCAAGATAATTCCCTTCATATTTTTACTTATTAGTGAAAAACTTGGTTTAAAATAGAAATGATAGAGACACTAGTGTCTATAGGATTCACCAATATAAAAAATGGGATCAATCTATAATCTTGGTCGAGGGTGTTTTACTACTAAGTGTATTTTTAGTTTTTTGTTATATTGGTGGTGGTCACCACTCAATAATCTTATGTGTTGTAAATAGTGTGTTACCAAGAGTATTTTTTTATAAATAGATATGTCAATCGTTCTTGTGTTGAAAGAAATTATGGTGATTTGTGGTGGTGTATATGAAGATAAGATTAGTGAGTGGGGAAAGAAAATGGTTAGCATGTGATCTTCACATCATAGTCATTGGTGTGGTAAGATGAACTGGTGATGGAATTTAATTTATTCCTTTGTATTAGTCTGGTGATTTAAAATGATATCCCACAAACAAGTGTAATATTCATGGTTATAGTTCAAAATATTTAAAATGTTTTATGAAATGGGATTTAATTTTTGAGGATATATCCATATTAAATAATGGTGAAATTTTATTTCCTTTGACTGGGGATGTTAAAACTACTTCTATGCCTCTAACTCATGGTGAAAATGTTCTTGGTTTACTCAACATATATAGGGTTAGGTATTCATGGTTTAGATTTTATATTCCTTTTCCAAAAACCTAGGTAACCCAAATCCATTTTCTCCCCTCAAACATTCCATTTATGGTTTTAAACTCTTGTTTGATCAAGATGAATCTACTTTTTGAGGTAATATTTTACAAACAATTTCCTTATTAGTTGAACATTTATTCTAATTTTTTTGGGATCATGTTTTTCTCATTTCAGTTAGTATATGAGTGTGTATTTATGATGGTTTGTCATGATATGAATTTGAGGTTGTCTTTTTTGAGTTTTAATGTGGCCTATCATTGGTCTAACTGTTCAGGTAAAAATTTTACATAAGTATTCATATCAATATAGAAGATTCATGTCGATTATCTGTATTTTAATTATGTGTAATTGTTGAATATGGATTCTTTTAAATTTATAGAGTTCCAATTAATAATTTATCTAATAAAAATAATGTAACTTACTAAGTGATGTTTGGGTTAGGTGGGTTATCTCATGTGATTTTGTTGTTTTTTATATTAATATTTCTTTTTTTGATGCTAATGTTATTCCTTCCAACTATTATTCTATGATAAATTATGTGATCAAATTGAAAATTTCCACCTTTAATAAAAGGATAAATCAACTTAATAAGGTTATAAGATAGTTTTTTTTTGAAATATGTAAATTTATTAATGATGTATATTATGGTCCACTAATTTTTTATATTTAAAGGATATTATAGGGTTTCTGACTTCTAGTATTGGTATTTTTTCATTCAAATTTATATTAATGCATATTGGATTTGTTTTTGTTGGTTGTTTTTGTGGAAATTAGGATGTGTATTTGGGACATTTTATTTCTACCATGACTTTCAATTCCTTAGAACGAAATAGGAATGTTGGAATTTTGTGATGGATGAGGAGCTTCATCTTGATAGTCGGTATATATGTGTTATGGACTTCATTCTTAGGACTGCATGTGATTGTGAAATAAGTGAGGCAATATATGTTGTTGTGGTCACCTTTTTTATGTTTATTAGTTTGGGGAGTGAATTTTATATAAAAATGGTAATAAAAAACAATTAATTTGTGTGTCTTATGGAAATGAATGAATCCTTTGTTATGAATGGGATTTCAATTTACAAAATTACTAAGTGAAACATGAAATGTAATTCAAATAATTATTATAATTTGGTCTATTATTATATATTAAATTACATGAGTTAATAAATATATTTTAATTGTAAATTTTAAATGTAATAGTCCCTGATTATTGGGTTTTTATGGTAGATTATTATTCAAATATTTTATGAGGAGTTGAGGTTGTGTAATTTTATATGATTAGGGAGTGATGTTTGGTAAGTGGTATTGGTAAGGTGTTGTTTATGCTAATAATTTCACTGTGTTTTTGGTATATATCCTATATATTGGGAATATGTTTGATTATAAAATAATATATTTCATGTAGTTTTTTATGTTCTAACTCGATCTATTTACCCTTAATGAAATATAATGGTAATTGGTTAAAGATGGTTTCCCCAAAGTATTGGATTGTGATGTTGTAACATCCCTGATCCGGGTGCCACCCATGGGTGCCCTGGACCTGGTTGGTCACATAAACTCAATTGAATTTCACCAAATTCCAGAGGCTTCCAACAAATAGCGAGGGTGAAGGTGTGAAAATATGAAAACTATTCCCTTATTGGAAGAGTATACACAAGATAAAAAAATATTAAACAATAGAAGAAGTATTAATACCATACAATAAAAGTAAACAAGAGAAGACTGAAAGTAATCCAACAAAAGACACAATTAATAAATGTGTGATTCATGGTATATGTATCTAATAAAATAACCAAAAGATCACAATTCTAGAAAGAAATATAGAAAACAAAACAAAATAAAAAGTACACTCAATCAGCATTGTAAACATTATCTTGGTCACATGTTCTCCAGCTCCCATAAAAATCATGTACCTAATGAAGAAGGACTCTTTACATTATATATACCTACAACCATATAATATTTTTGGGTCCAAAAATGACCCAAATATAGTGTGATATGTATCCTAGTAGGAAACCACCAAAAGATTTGTGCCAAAATGTCATTGAATATATATATAATTGGTGATATGTATAAATGAAGTAATAAATTAGTATGTACTCAAAAGTAAACATCCCTACAGTTTTCAATTACATTCATTTAATTTTATTATTCAATCCGTTGAATCATGAAAACATTGGGATATATCCTATGATATATATCCCATATGTAAGTAACAAGACATATTTCTCGAAATACCATATAAACCAAAAAAGGTATGACCAAGTCCAAGCTTCAGCAATGGCTTGGAAGCCACATCACAATCATTCAATTATTCAATAATGACCATTTGGAAATGAACTCATAGTTTATACCCCATGGACTAACATTAAAAAAATTCATTTAATAATAACCCTCAAGGAAGATCTCATGGTTTAACCCCTTTAGTCAAACTAAGCACTAATATTTTACAAACAACCACTACGAAATATCTCACCGTCAAAACCCCTTGGTCAACATTGCATCAATAAAAAAATGACCAACTAGGAAGTTCACATAGTCAAAACCATATGAGTCGATGACCACATGGGATCTCTCACAGTCAATACCCCTAAGTCAACATAGTTGTAAGACACACATAAATGACCCTACATTGGTAAGCTCTCACAGTCAAATTCCATTTGGTCAACATTTCACAATGCATATCACAGTAATCTCATATAATTAGTAACTTCATAATAACAAAAAAAAGACTGAAAAACAAGAAGTGCCTAATTGTAAACCTAGAAAAAAGGTCCATAAATAGTAAAGATAGGAAAAAACATCCTCAGGGTGTCCCATAACCAAGGTATTTAACATTATGCATATAAAAATATCATTTATTAATCAACCAAACCATAATAGTTAATAAACAGGTTTAAATTCCAAATCATTCAATACCCAAAACGTGGGTATGCAACGCTTCATGTATAGACAATCCAATATAGAACAACTACAAACACAAACCACATACCTTGGGGTCATATGATCATTATCCTTAAACATCATCTTTTGAATCAACCTAAAAACGTAGATCTACAAAAAAATGAAAAATGCCCAACCATGAGTAACTCACGTGAGAGGAAGAGTCGAGAAGAAAGTCTCTAGGGGAATTGAGGAATCACTAGTGGAATTCCAATGCACACAATGACATCTTAATTAGAGTTAAGTTGGAGAATAGGGTGTTTGATCTTTGTTCCTCATTCTAGAGCACTCCTATGTGAAACACAGGAAGAAGAAGTCGACTATGGACATGAGACGCGCCCCCACTCCAATATATCAAATAAAAAGATAATTACATGAAATTTTAATTAAATATATACCCCATGTAGTATCCATAATTGGTCCCCAACTTAATCGGTCTACCATTTCACCAAATGGCTGTATATTCAGTTGTTACGAGGATAGTACATGATTGTACAAGGTAATCAAGTAAGCAACATGTACTCATATATACATGACTTGTACTTATAAAAACCACACATATTCACTTTTCCCTCAATAAACAACTTGAAATCAATATCCATGACTAAAATAAAGATATTGGTTCTTAAAAACATCCCACATTAATTCAATACATGCTCAAATTGAACTTCCTATCGTGGTGAATAAGAATCTGCTAATAACTCTGGACACTATGACCACACATTATCCTCCCTCTCCCAAGTCTCGTCATGCACTCACCCGTGCTCTCATATCACCATTACCAAATAAACATACCTACCTAAGAGAACAATTATGAAATGATACACAATCCGAATTGGGTTCTCCTTAAAGGATAAATCCACCTCCAACAAAACTTCATCAGGTTAAAAATGTGAGACGATTTTAAACAGTGATGTCGTAGATGAGAAACCTAAAACATGTCGTGCATAGCCTGATACTTATAAGATAATTGAAATTAATAGGAAATTTGATAGAATATCTCCAAAAACTCAAACGGCCCAATGTATATCGGTGAAAGCTTCCCCTAACTCATAATCCTCATGTGTCCCAACCTTGGTGTGGCACGCAAGAAAATATGATCACTGACCATGATCTTCAGTGGTCATCTCTATCGATCAACGTAAGATTTATAGTGTAACTGTGAAATATCCATCCTTCTCTTAATGAACACCACCTACATTATGGTCTCCTGTACTAGACGAGTTCCCAACATATCTGCATTTCCTACCTCCAGCCAATATAGGGGTGATCGGCATGGAATATCATACAAAGCTTCATAAAGTTACATATGAATAGTTTCCTAAAAACTATTATTGTATGAATACTCTACTAGGGATATTTGGCTCTCTATAAATCCCCCTAAATCTAGGATGCATGTTTGAAACATGTCCTCAAAAACTAGAATCGTGCACTTGGACTGGCCATTTGTCTCTTGATGGTAAGCTATACTTAAAAGTACATATATACCTAAATCACTCTATAGTCCCTACTAGACATGAGAAGAAAGTTGAGTGTCCCTGTTTGAAATGATAGTGGGTGTAACCCCATGAAAACATACATTCTCTCAGATGTTATACTTTGAAAGATCATCAACACTGAAGGATCCCTTGATCGATATGAAATGTGCATCCTTCATGAGTCTGTCAACAAGAACCCACAGAACATCATTTCTTCTAGGTGAACTTGGTAAACCTATCATAAAATATATCCCAACACCATTACACTTCCACTCAGGAATTGGTAACTACTGTAATATCCATGTTGGTCACTGAGGCTCTACCATCACTAGCTGATAGGTGGAACATCTCAGAATAAAACCTGCAACATCCCTCTTCATGTCTGGCCACTAATACTGAAAATGTAGATCTTGATACATCTTGGTGACACTGGGATGAATTTCCCATACTAATTCATAAAAATATTGAAAAATCTCATCATGTATGTCTTTTGGAACCTGTACAAGTCCATGAAAATGAAAAACCTCATCATTGCCTATGGTCCATCCAGGAGTAGGGTCCTCTCCTAACAAACTTTCCCATAAGTTTAGGCCTTCTGAATTTGATTGATTCCTCATTCGTAATCGATTTAGTAGAGTTGAGGTAACAATTATAGAAGAAAGAAGCTTCTTCCCCTGTTTTTCATGCACCACCAAATTTATCTTAGAGAACATATCCATAAGCTTCCACTCACTAATGGCCTCCTAAATTGACTATATCTGAGTTCTCCTACTCAACACATCAGGCACAGTGTTTCCCTAGCTAGGCGTTTAGGAAAGATCAATGTCAAATCACTAAAGGTACTCAACCAACCATCATTGTCCCAAATTTAGATCATTTTGATAAAATATATGCTTAAGGATTTTGTGTTCGTTGTATATAAAAATTATATCCTGAAAGATAATTTATTTAATAGCACAAAGAATTCAAAAATATATCTATCTCGAGATCGTGCGTCAGGTAATTCCTCTCATGTGGACTCAACTGCCGAGACTCGTACAGAATGACTCCTTCCCCAGGAATAATCACTTCTCCCAACCTGATACATGATGCGTCACATTAAACAATGTAACTCTTGATAAGTTCTAGAAAACAATGTATTGATGCTAATGTCAATATCCATTTCAGCTCATGAAAGGTTGAATCATAGAAATATTCCCACAAGTTCATCACACCATTTATAGTTAGGACTCTTAGTGATTCTAATAAGAATTGAATGTATTGAATAAAGCATCTATAGTAACCAGATAGACCTAGAAAACTATGTACCTAAAATATTTTCTTCATATACTACTAGTAAACTACTACTCTCACTTTCTCTAGGTCTACTAATACTTCTGTCTCTAGAATGAAATTACCTAATAAGTGAAAATGGTTTATCCAAAGTGGAATTTTGTGAGCATATAATTTAACTTTTTCTCTCTCATTTTAATAAATACAATCTATAGATGGATGGAATGGTCGTGTCGAGGGTGGTAGTACACCTAGATATCATCCAGAAAGTATACCACAAAATATTCCAAGGAAGTATGGAACACGGGGTTTTACATTGCCATGAAAATGGTCAGTATGTTCGTGAGACCGAACGACATAACCAAAATCTCAGATATACTATACCTACATGAAAAGGATGTAAGAGGTATATCTGATGGTCTACCATGGAACTAATGATAACCAGATCTCAATTCAGTCATTGAGAATGCCCAAGATCCTCAAAGTTGATCAAATATAGAATCAATCTTATTGATGGGATATCAGTTCTTGAATATCTACCAGTTCATCTTTTGATAATCCACACAATGTCTGGAGGTACCGTCTTATTTCTTCAAAAAAATAAATACCAAACCCCAAGGAGAAGTACAAGGTCAGATGAAAACCATCTCCTACAATCCTTTAGTTGCTTCTTGAGATCCTGTAACACTAGTGTAGCAATCTTATATGGTGGAATGGACACCGGTGCCGCTCCTGGCACAAGCTCAATAGAGAAATCCACCTCTCAATCTAGAGGTAAACCTAAAAAGTCATCTGGAATGAAATATATTAAATGATCCACCACTAGAGGAAAGTCCATATCTAATTTCACTTGGTCATCTAGATATAAACTAGAAATATAACCTATAATTCCTCCCAACCCATGATTCTTGGGTCCATCTCTTCTCTCATAGAAATCCCATTCACCCTTATGTAGAAATGATCTTCCCTCTGGTGATGTGAAACTCATCTTGTAGTGATAGATGTCCAAAAAATCCTGAAATGAGACCAACCAGTCCATTATGATAATAACATAAAATCATGTCATCTCTAAGACATATAGGTCACATAAGATGTGACATCCACCAACCTCAAGAAGGAAATTATTTCAAAGATGTAAACTAGTCTTCTTAATACCCAACAGAGTGTCTATCATCATAACACCATCCGACGTAAACATGAGAAGCCTAAGGCTATCCACAATGACAAAAAATATTAGACTATAAGAATCCCCTATAACAAAAAGAGAATAATATAATACTGAGGCAACTAGAATCATTCGTCTAACAGTAGGGGGACAATGATCCTGCAAATAATGGGTATATTCTATTGCAAATCGCTGATATGTACTGCATCCCTATGACCCTACATGGCTACCCAATGTTGGTCCACCCTTCTGTCACTAAAAACCTATCGTCTATCTACCATGACCATGTATATATCCTTGTCCTGACAAACCAAAAAATCCCAAACATATGAGGAATGGGTTTCATGCTCTTGTATGTGGAGTTATAACAGATCCCCTCACACTCACTTCTTGTGAGAACATCCTAGAAAACTCTAAATGTGGCACATCGTACCTCAATATTGGTACTCTACTAGGTCATTCGTGAAATGTGGCATCAAATTACCTCTCTTCCCACACTGGTAACATAGAACTGGGACACCTTAAAAACATCGTGTCAAAACTCACTAAGGGACTTCCTACTATCTGTCAAAAGTGTACCAGCCCTGGATGCTAAGTCATCCTCGCTCACAGCCCATAACTCCTTTAGATTGTTCTTAGTAATTTGAGGTTGATATACTAAAGAATTAGCTGAAGTTAGTTTGAAGACATTCACCAACGATCACATTTCAAATCTGATACCTTCCTCAAACCTATTAGCCATTGATAACTTGTCACCACCCAAAAAAAGGTGTAATGTTTTGATGCTCTATAAAATGATAAGATTATTCCATCACCAAGAGAGTGACATGGTCCAAATTATAGAACACCTAGGATTGATTTTCCCCCAACATCTCGAGCTAAATTTAATAACAGAATGTCCTCTGAAACTCTTCCTAAGCCATATTTCAATGCCATCATACCTATGAGATAACATCCCACCATCTCTTGGTGGAATCATGTAACATTAATGTCACGAGCTTCACCCTCCTATCTAGAGGTTTCTACAGTTTCTATAAGATATAAATCATGTCCCCCAACCATGAATCTATAGCATGTGGCCCTATATACCTTATAAATGTGGGATGATACGGGTAATAGAACACCAGCGTCAGCTCTACCATAGATTGGGGTATATTTGGTTCTCCCTAAAAAGTATGCATCATCTAAAAAATCCCTTCATTTAATTATGAATCAACAACTGTGTCTGGTATATCAGTTGGTAGCAAGATAGGAATGACAAGAGGATATTCTAGTAGTCTGTGTTCTACCATTTCTAGTGTCTAATAATCACCATTTACCTAGAATACAACTAGAATACATATTGTTGGCATGAATCTCTGAGGTCAAGCACACACCACAATTCATGATTATCTAGGATGGAAACATTGAAATGATATAATGGGATATGAGAAAGAAATCTTTCAATTTTGACAAAGAAAGGTTAGACGACATGTATAACTACCATATAGTGTTTTCCCGGAATCTTTTATCATGGGTGCGTACCTCAACCAACCACGTCGATTAACAGCCCATACACATGGCATGTTACTCTTATATATGGAATTTAAATTAATATTGTAAATACCTGGAAATTTCAAGGAAAAAAAAATTCTTAATTTCTTTAAAAATTTTACATGAACGCAGTTTTTGACGGCGCCTAATTCCGAGGCCCGGTGTGCCCGAAATCATTTTCCGAAGTTTAGGTTGAGTACGTTCAGTGAACGAACGAGCGGGTTTTTATAACTTTTGAACTGGTGCTCGTAATTGAAATACGAGGGCACTGATGAAACCGCAACACCGGTAATTTCTTACGAAGAACCTTTCTAGAGTTGCGTTTTCTCGGGAGAGGTTGTTTAAAAAAAAGTGAGGGATAAAAATATAATTGTTTTACAATTATATTTTCTTTTCCTGTCAAGTGGATTTAAGTGTTGTGTTACAACAATTTATCCCTCTCTTATGTGGTTATAAACTATGTAAGGGAGTTAGGGGTGGGACCCACTTTTAGTTAACTACCCATGAGAAGATTAAAGGTGAGGTGGGGCCCACACGAACCCCACCCCTTCACATTCCTTAAACATCCTATAACTCCCCCATTAAGTGGGTGACCTCTCATCTTCCATAACTCACTCCAACCCCCCTTATGACACACCCTCTCATTAATGATACCAACTCTACTTCATTTAATTTTGACAAGCTCAAGATTAATTAAGTTAAGTTAATTCATCATTTTGAAATGTTTTGAAAATGCATGGGATGGGTAATAAAATAAGAAGAGTCTTATTTTATTAGGGGTTGGATGTTTGTGTGGGGAATGGGAGGAGATAGAACTCATCTTCTTTATTGAAGAACACGAAGAACGTCAAGAACCCGATGAAGAATGCTGTCACCGCAAGGAGTGAATGACGTGTCGTTCTTCTTCCCTCTCCGCAGCCGGTGAGAGACGCCTTTATTGAAGAACGACGACGCGCCGCATCCTTCATCGGGCGAACGCCGACGACGCTTACAGAGCCTCGATCCGCGATTCCATCTTCCGTGACATTCGACTTCCGCGACTCAACGACGAGTGATGTCATTTTTGAGGTAGGGGTTAAATTTTTGTAAGTTTATATTCCCGTGGTTCTTCCCTTCTAAAACAAAGAACTCAGATCAACTCATTCTCAAGTTGATCCGCGAATGATCTCTTTTGCGGGTTGGGAATATTTATTTGCGGGGGAAATTGTAAGGGATTTATTGTTGTTGTTATTCGTGAATTCTTCTGTCGTCGTTCCTCGTTTCAAATTGGACCGCTTGCTATCGATTAACGGGAGGGGGCCGGACCGCACAAAGACGACCGACCCTCCTCCCTTATCTTTGTGTTGTGCGGTTCAAAGGAAAGTGACGCGTTGCAACGACACCGCGTGGGATCATGCGGCAAGGATGCGAGGCTCCATCACGCCGCACCGGAGAATCACGAAAACACCCAGGCCGGAGCAGGGACGCGGCGGAGGGGCGCGACGCCATCGTGCCGTTCCGGACGGACCAAGGCCGCAACGGAGCAAGGAGCGGCGTCCGGTTTCCTACCATCGGAGTCGGAGTAGGTGGAACAGCCCGCGCCGGTCCCGTGGTGTAGCAGCCGGCCGGCCGGAGCGGGCCGGCCAGTCAGGGGGGAAGACCGGGGGTTTGAAACCCCCATCTAGATGGTGGAGCGGCCCCCACGTGGGGGGGGGGGGGCATTTAATTGAACAGGGGGGCATCCCCCCCCCTTGACCACCCATCTTGGTTACACCGAGCTGGCCAGAGGACCACCAGCGCGCCGAGCTGGGCCACGCCCAAGCGGGCCGGGTCGGTCCGGGCCCGAATCCCCCACTTTCAGACCTTTTTTGGTCTTTTGCCCATAACTTGGGCTACGGACCTCCGATCGACGTACTGTCAGCTGCGATGCGATCCTTGGATCGAGACGGTCGTTTAGGTATATTACACTAAAGGTTTCGGAGAAATTTGAGTATGGCCGGGTTTGTTCGGATACGAAACCAATCGGGCCCTCGGAGTGGAAACACTTATATCCTGAGCTCCGGACGTCCGATTGACGTGCCATCGACTTTGTTGGATTCCTCTTGATGAGACAAAACTTTTGGCATACTTATCCTGAGTTTTGGTTGCATTTGGATAGTGGCCGGGTTGGATTGTACCCGAAATCCAACAGGGCCCCTAGAACGGAAAAGTTGATAACTTTCAGACAGGACGTCCGTTTGACGAACCGTCAGCGGCGTTGATGATCACATTGAGAAACGGTCCCTATGAGAATACCCTATGAGAGTTCGAGGTACAATTGAGATACGGCTGGGTTGGTTCGCACACGAAACCAACCGGGCCCCTAGGACGAATAGGCCAATAACTGACAGATCGGGCGTCCAATTGACGTATTGTCTATTGCGTTGAGACCCCTATGACGAGGTGGTCCTTTGAGATACTTCTTCGTGGGACTTTTGATACTTGGAGTATCGACCAGTAGTTCGTGGGTTGGACCCTCCCGGAGACGAGCTAGCAGAGTGCAGAGACCTAGCAGCTGGCTGAGACTTTACGACTATTGATCGATCGACTCAGAGTGATTCAGATAGACCAGTGGGGTGCGCTTGGTTGTAGAGGCAGACCCGCGGCGGAGGTGCGCTTGGTTGTAGCGGCAGACCCATGGTACTCGACAGAAGGAGTACCTCTGTAGGCTATGAGGGGGTGCGCTTGGTTGTAACGGCAGACCCATGGTGGGATGCGCTTGGTTGCAGCGCCAGGCCCACAGTACTCGACAGGTGGAGTACTTCAGCAGTCCAAGGTTAGTGGGACACACTTGGTTGTAGCGGCATGACCACTGTACTCGACAGAGGTGGAGTTCTCCAGCATCCGTGGTTTCGTTATCGTGAATAAAATCCTGGTTTGATCTGAGTCTATGACCTTTGTGTTTACCTCAGGACTAAGATGGGTCACTTGATAACTTAGGTATATGTATGGGAATATACCTGGGTGGTGGTTATCCGTTGATTTCATAACCTTTGTGTTTCCTCATGATTGAGATGGGTTACTTGATAACTTAGGTATAAGTATGGGCTTATACCTAAGTAAAAGTTATCTGTTGATATCCTTCTTTGTGGTTATCCTTGTTGGATTTAGTGAGACCTTGAGGGTCTCGGGGTCCCTACTGAGTATCGTATACTCACCCCTACACGGGCTATGCCCGCACCTCGTTGTGTTGGTTGCAGACATCGGGCAGCATTGATAGAGGCCGAGTGTTCGAGGACTGGACGGTACCTGGAGGTGGACCTCACGACGAGTCAGTATCCGGAGGTGGGCTTCACAATGAGACGACACACGGAGGAGGTTGACGGGCGAGAGCATTGTGGAGGCTATCTGTACTTACCCTTCAGGTAGGATCCGTGGTGGATGATCCAGGAGCTGCGCTATATGTACCTACCCTTCAGGTAGGATCCGAGGAGGATGACCAAGGAGCTGCTTCTGTTCTTCTAGCTATTTGCCTTTTTCTGTTGTACTTTTGTTCAGTTGTAGCTATACTTTCGATTGGGTTTGTATTTTGGCCCATTTACTTTTCAGCACTTCCTTTTTTATTTTGTGTATTACTTCCGCTTATACTCTGTGGTGTTTTGTTTACTTTTATGAAGGCAATGCCTTCCCAGTTATCGGGAATTACGCCTTTGGTGATAGTCGCCAACCCCTGGCCTATGGAAGGCAGGCTTGGGGTAGTCACGGCACAGGCCCCGAGGACGGGTCGTGACAAATTGGTATCAAAGGAGTCGGTTCTACCGCAGAACTTATAACTCTGATATTCCCTTTCTGTGAATCAATAGTGTTAAGGGTACCGAGTGTGGTCTTCAGTTTAGAGAGTCTAGTATTGGTGTGGAGGCCGACGTATCCGTACACCAGGACCCTGACTACTGATTTCCGACTTCGTGCATGAAAAAAACTAATTGCGTGTGTGTTTCCAAGAGTTTTAAAGTCAGCTCAAACCAGGTCATCTCACCAGGTATAAATTGTTGATTGTGTCGCATCTGTTCAGGATGTCTTCAAGCAGACAGTCAGTTGGAGTTCCGAGAGAGTACTAGATGACGGCCCACCGAGCGGCGAGGCTCCGGTGCGAGGCCCTTTTTACTATGTTGGCACCCTCAGGTGGTGTACCAGCAGCACCACCACCTGTTGGGCAGCAGAAGCCACTTGCCATACTAGCAGACGGTGCACACTGAAGGAGCGCATTTCACGAGTTCCAGCAGTAGAGGCCTCCGAGGTTACGAGGCGAAGTATATTCCCAGATAGCAGAGCACTGGCTGGAGGCGATTGCTAGAGTTTTCTGCCTAGCTAAGACATCAGTAGAGTGGATGGTGGACTTGGATACTAGTGTTTTCCAGTGAGTGACCATGAAGATGGTCCGTATAGCGGTGAGGCTTTGATATGTGGATCGATTCCTGAGATAGTTCCTTCAGGTAGTGTGTCAGATATACATCACTACCTGTTGGTCTGCAGTTACAACAGGTGGTACCGGTAGGTGACACATGTAGGCTTACTACCTTACACGTGTTCCAACATGAGATACCCTCAAGTTCCGAGGCGAGCCCGACTCACAGGCGGCTGAGGAATGGATTGAGGAGGTGGTCGAAAGTTTTTTAGAGCTTATACAGCTTCGGCAGGACGACAAGTCAGTAGTTGAGTATTCATCAAGGCATACCGAACATTCTGGGTACTTGATGAATACGATTCGATCAGTACTATAGAGCTCGGACCTTGGAGCGTGGTGTGTTTAAAGATATATGAGCCATCACTTTTTTCCTCTATGCATTCCTACTCATGTTAGGGTGCTAGAGAGAACCTTGTGGTTGAATGTTCTTTGACTGAACGAATATAGCTAAAGAATGTTAGAAGTTGGAACGCAGCGAACTGGTGCCAGTATCAGAGACTTGGGCGTGCAAATGTTTCAAAAAGAGGAAATGTTAAGGACAGATAAATCTTCAGAGTAGAAGATGTGGAGGTAGAGCTAGGAGAGTATCATGAGGTGGTGTACATATCAACATGTTACAGCCATCCGCCTTTGTTGTTCCCTCCAGGCTCAGGGAGCTGGAGGGCAGGGGAAGAGAGTAGTTGCATGCGGTCAAGGAGTGTGACCCAATGGCTCTACGAATGATTTGAGGGACAGTCTGTGTCCACTACAAGCTTCCGTAGTAACAAATGTTGATACGAATCATTCCTTCCTTCCATTAATCTTGTCCCAGACCTAGAGTTTCCGGTTAAGCCGTTGACTTGACCCACATGTCTGGAGATACCTTGGGAGGAGACTCGATAATCACACTTACGCCGACTATGTGTTCTGACCCATGAGGTGAGAGTTTTGGTTGGAATCTCTTGGTGGCAGTGTCAAGGCCTTACGACGTTGGTCTCAGTACGGATTGGATTCACAGTTCATGCTCGTATTGAATGTATTAGGCAAAGAGGTTATGATTTACCTACAATGTTGGGACGGGTTTTCCTTGGTCGGAGAAAAGGAAACCCCATGCAGAACAAGATAAACTCATGCATAGGAGGGTGCGGCCGATCAATTTTGATTCGGTCAACCTTACCCTCATGGAATCAGGAGTTTTTGAGTTTCAGATCTAATCAGGAAAGGGAGACCTCTAGAGTTCAAGGATGATGATCACGACCTTATACGGGTCTCACCTCGATGAGGTTTACGGAGATGAGGCCAAGGCGGCAAGTAATATCTGAGGTTTAGCGGACCTTTTTCAGGTGCTCAATAGGGTTGGCGAGGTGGTTTACCATTTGACCCATCCACCTCAGTTGCACCAGGTGAACGACGACTTCCACGTATCTCAACTGGGGAGATACGTGCTTGACCCGACACATATCATCGACCATAGGGAGTTGGACATTGGTGATGGGGTGACTTTTGCGGGGTATCAGTAGAGGTTGAGGATCGATAGGAGTGGTCCTACGAGGATGGTCGATTTCTCTTGTGTGCTTTCTTTGGCAGCATGAGAACCTCCAGGTGGGCACATGGGAGAAGGAGGATCAGATGTGTGCTCAGTACCACTTTTGTTTCCCTAGTTTGTGTGATAGATTTACGGGGACGTAATGCTCTGAGGTGGGAGTAATGTAAAGACCCGGAAATTTCAAGGAATTTTTTTTCTTTATTTTTTGGAATTTTATATGAACGCAGTTTCTGAAGGTTCCTGATTCCGAGTCCCGGTGTGCCCAGAATCATTTTCTGAATACGTTCAGTGAACGAACGAGCGGGTTTTTAAAACTTTTGAACCAGTGCTCAGAATTGAAATATGAGGGCACCGATGAAACCGTAGTGCCAGTAATTGCTTAAGAAGACCCTTTCATGAGTTGCATTTTCTCGAGAGAGGTTGTTTAAAAAAAAGTGAGGGATAAAAATATAATTGTTTTACAATTATATTTTCTTTTCCTGTTAAGTGGATTTAAGTGTTGTGTTACAACACTTTATCCCTCTCTTATGTGGTTATAACCTATGTAAGGGAGTTAGGGGTGGGACCCACTTATAGTTAATTACCCATGAGAGGATTAAAGGTGAGGTGGGTCCATACGAACACCACCCCTTCACATTCCTTAAACCTCCTCTAACTCCCCCATTAGGTGGGTGACCTCTCATCTTCCATAACACACTCCAACCCCCCTTATGACACACCCTCTCATTAATGATGCCAACTCTACTTCATTTAATTTTGACAAGCTCAAGATTAATTAAGTTAAGTTATTAAACATTTTGAAATGTTTTGAAAATGCATGGGATGGGTAATAAAATAAGAAGAGTCTTATTTTATTAGGGGTTGGATGGTTGTGTGTGGAATGGGAGGAGATAGAACTCGTCTTCTTCGTTGAAGAACGCGAAGAACGTCAAGAACCCGACGAAGAACGCCGTCACTGCAAGGAGTGAATGACATGGCGTTCTTCTTCCCTCTCTGCAGCCGGTGAGAGATGCCTTCGTCGAAGAATGAAGACGTGCCACATCCTTCATCAGGCGAACGCTGACGATGCTTACAGAGCCTCGATCCGCGACGTCGTCTTCCGCGACGTTCGACTTCCGCGACCCGACGACGAGCGACGTCATTTTCAAGGTAGGGGTTTAATTTATGTAAGTTTATATTCCCGTAGTTCTTCCCTTCTAAAACAAAGAACTCGGATCAACTCATTCTCAAGTTGATCTGCGAATTATTTCTTTTGCGGGTTGGGAATATTTATTTGCGGGGAAATTGTAAGGGATTTATTATTGTTGTTATTCGTGAATTCTTCCGTCGTCGTTCCTCGTTTCAAATTGGACCGCTTGTTATCGATTAACGGGAGTGGCCCAGACCTCACAAAGACGGCCGACCCTCCTCCCTTATCTTTGTGTTGTGCGGTTCGAAGGAAAGTGACGCGGTGCAACGACACCGCGTGGGATCATGCGGAAAGGATGCGCGGCGCCGTCGCGCCGTGCCAGAGAATCATGAAAACACCGCGGCCGGAGTGAGGCCACGACGGAGGGGCGCGGCGCCGTCGCGCTACGCCGGATGGACCAAGGCCACGACAGAGAAGGGAGTGGTTTCCGGTTTCCAGCCGCCGGCGTCGGAGCAGGGGGACCGGCCCGTGCCGGTCCCGTGGTGCATCAGCTGGCCAGCCGGAGTGGGCCGGCCGGTCAGGGGGGAAGACCGGGGGTTTGAAACCCCTTGCTGGATGGTGGAGCGGCCCCCCATGTGGGGGGGGGGGGTGTTTAATTGAACTAGGGCGCAACCCCCCCCCCACCCCCCCTTGACCGCCCAGCTCGGTTACACCGAGCTGGCCGGCGGACCGCCAGCGCGCCGGGCCAGCGGACCGCCAGTGCGGCGGGCCGGGCACCCAGGTCTGGCCGGGCCGTGCCCAGGACGGGCCAGGCCGTGCCAGCTAGGCCGGGCTGACCCAGGGGGTCTCGGTCCGGGTCGGTCCGGGCCCGAAACCCCCACTTTCGGATCTCTTTCGGTCTTTTGCCCATAACTTGGGCTACGAACCTCTGATTGACGCACCGTCATCTGTGATGCGATCCTTGGATTGAGACGGTCGTTTCGGTATATTAAACTCAAGGTTTCAGAGAACTTTGTGTATGGCCGGGTTGGTTCGGATACGAAACTAACCGTGCCCTCGGAGCGGAAACGCATATATCTTGAGCTCCGAACGTCCGATTGACGTGCCGTCGACTTTGTTGGATTCCTCTTGATGAGACGGAACTTTTGGAATACTTCTCATGAGTTTTGGTTGCAGTTGGATAGTGTCCAGGTTGGATTGTACCCGAAATCCAACCGGGCCCCTGGAACAGAAAAGCTGATAACTTTCAGACCGGACGTCCGTTTGACGAACCATCTGCAGCGTTGATGATCACATTGAGAAACGGTCCCTATGAGCATACCCTATGAGAGTTCGGGGTATATTTGAGATACGGCCAGGTTGGTTCACACATGAAACCAACCAGGCCCCTGGGACGAAAAGGCTAATAACTCACAGACCGGGCGTCCTATTAATGCGCCGTCTGTTGCGTTGAGACCCCTTTGACGAGGCAGTTCTTTGAGATACTTTTTCGTGGGAATTCTGATACTTGTAGTATCGACCAGTAGCTCGTGGAGCGGACCCTCCCGGAGACGAGATAGCAGAGTGCAGAGACCTAGTAGCTGGCTGAGACTTGACGACTGTTGATCGATCGACTTAGAGTGATTCGGATAGCCCAGTGGGGTGTGCTTGGTTGTAGTGGTAGACCCACGACGAAGGTGCGCTTGGTTGTAGCGGCAGACCCGCGGTACTCGATATAAGGAGTACCTTTGTAGGCAGTGAGGGGGTGCGCTTGGTTGTAGCGGCAGACCCATGGTGGGATGCGCTTGGTTGCAGTTCCAGGCCCACAGTACTCGACAGGTGGAGTAATTTAGTAGTCCAAGGTTAGTGGGACGTGCTTGGTTGTAGCGGCAGGCCCACTGTACTCGAAAGAGGAGGAGTTCTTCAGCAGCCGTGGTTTCGTTAAAGTGAATAAAATCCTAGTTTGAGCTGAGTCTATGACCTTTGTGTTAACCTCATGATTGGGATGGGTCACTTGATAACTTAGGTATATGTATGGGCATATACCTGGGTGGTGGTTATCCGTTGATTTAATAACCTTTGTGTTTTCTCATGATTGAGATGGGTTACTTGATAACTTAGGTGTAAGTATGGGCTTATACCTAAGTAAAGGTTATCTATTGAGATCCTTCTTTGTGGTTATCCTTGTTGGATTTAGTGAGACCTTGAGGGTCTCGGGGTCCCTACTAAGTATCGTATACTCACCCCTGCATGGGCTATGCCCGCACCTCGTTGTGTTGGTTGCAGACGTCAGGCAGCGTTGACAGAGGCCGAGTGTTCGAGGACTGGACGGTACCCAGAGGTGGACCTCACGACAAGTCAGTATCCGGAGTTGGACTTCACGACGAGACGACACTCAGAGGAGGTTGACAGGCGAGAGCGTTGTGGAGGCTATCTGTACCTACCCTTCAGGTAGGATCCGTGGTGGACAATCCATGAGCTGCGTTATCTGTACCTACCCTTCAGGTAGGATTCGAGGAGGATGACCCAGGAGCTACTTCCGTTCTTCCAGCTGTTTGTCTTCTTCTGTTGTATTTTTGTTCAGTTGTAGCTATACTTTCTATTGAGTTTTTATTCTAGCCCATTTACTTTTCAGCACTTCCTTTTGTATTTTGTGTATTACTTCCGCTTATACTCTGTGGTGTTTTGTTTACTTTTATAAAGGCAATGCCTTCCCAGTTATCGAGAATTACGCCTTTGTTGCTAGACGCCAGCCCCTGGCCTATGGAAGGCGGGCTTGGGGTAGTCACGACACGGGCCCCGAGGATGGGTCGTGACAAATATTCCCTCCTGGCCAAATTATTCTACATGACGAGAACTACGCAGTTCTCTTCTGGTTTAACACTACACGGTGTTCACACTCTAGACACGGTGTGTACCATGTATGTTCAGTCCACACGTATCATTAGTCACACAACCAGATACATGGCCAATTACTATAAGGCATGTATAAGTGAGACATGATGTGTACAACCTATCATTCAT
Organism: Viscum album; assembly: GCA_963277665.1. Classification (NCBI taxonomy): domain Eukaryota; kingdom Viridiplantae; phylum Streptophyta; class Magnoliopsida; order Santalales; family Viscaceae; genus Viscum; species Viscum album. The sequence continues at coordinate 1,704,104,561 of OY728165.1, read as the reverse complement.
CCACTAGTGTCATTAGTCACATTGCAGGATACATGGTCCTTTATAGCACAACTTGTAATCATAGTACATGAAATATTCTACCAAACGTTTACCAACCCTTTGTCTCTACTCACACAGTCATTAACATGGTCAATAACTACATGGAGTGTAAAAGTTATTTCTTCCAGAACATAAGAACACATGGTGTGTGTTCATAAAATCACATGTCATGTTGTTAGGGTTTTTGAGATAGTAAGACTATGAAACTTCTCTAAAACCCTCAAAAACAAAAAAATTCCATGGAATTCCTTGATCTGATCTGTGAGATCCCAAATTCCCCACAAATCAATGTTTTCATCCTTATTCAAATCATAACATGACATAATTAAATTAATTTCCAAACCTGATCATCCAAATTTCGATCCAATAGGTCTCATAACACCTCAGGGACCCATGATTGGCGTATATAAAAAATGAAACATTATTTATAACAATAACCTATCAAAATAGAAGGAATTTATATCATGAAATCTCTCACAAAAACTTTCATATCTAGTATGACATCTATCACAACAACACGAAATTAGTAATTCACCCTAAATGGAATAACTAGAATGAAAGACATGTGATATCTTGAATGTTATTATATGATGCATGAGATGGATTACCCTCATCTCATAAGGTTGAAAAAAATAGAACCCTAGTGATATAAATTATAACAACACAAAACATTTGAATCCTTCAATAGTGAAATCAAATCAACTGTAACAATTAAAAAATTGGAGAAATTTCAATAATTGAGGTAACGTGAATTTTTCCTATACATGGCTAGAAACTCCCCAACATAACGTATTAATAAATAACAATTCCTTCTTATCACCCATTTATAAATAAAAGTTCGTTATTACCCTATATTCAGGTATTGTCTTCTTTAATTTCCTAGGCAAGTTACATCTTGTAAGTCGCATTTTTTTGTATGTGATATTTATCTCTCATATCCATAATGATATTATGGTAATATATTACATATTAATTTATTATAAAAAATTTAATAATCTTTTGTTAATGTTTAACAGAGAAAACAATTATCATATGGTCGTGGAGGCACTAGGTCGTACGTACGCTCGAGCAATTACATTAATCCATTATTGGTTAAACGATAATGTAAAAACTGGACCCGTATTGGGGTTCACGACACCTCTACTCTAAGCATGTCTGCATAGGAAATTGGGTGGTGACTAGAATTGAAGTCACAACATCTTGTAGAGGCCTTTGACTAAGTACTTGTACACACACACCCAACCAACTCAATGAAAAATTAGAGAGGGAAAAAATATAGATGAAACATTGCTATAAAAAATAAACCATAAATGCATGGACCACTAAAGAGTATGAGTTCATTAAATTAATTTTAAAGGTAAAAATTGAAAAATAGATGCCCAATTAAAGAAAAGTCACATCCAGACAAAAATATAAAAGTAAAGACATTGAAGATGACCTGCACCTGAAACCTAGTTGTGACCACCGCACATGGAACAGGCTCTCGTGTCCCTAAGTTCCTCCATAGTCCTGATATGACCTCTCCATAATCTATATAAATCATGATACTTGTGGGAAAATACAATTTAGGGGTGAGTATAATCATACCCAATAGGATTAACCAAATAGAAGGGGGCCTATTAATATATACAAGATGGAAAATAAGTACATGATATTGGACATGGTAAAGTGAAATTGCAGCACAACCCAACAAGGGAGTGTAGTAGGATCATCAAAACAGAAGGAGATATAAGTGGTGAGAAGATAAAATTATTATTGAGACTTTGCTACCTGTAATAGTAGAGTAGACTCGTCCAACCCCTAGAATCTAAAAATAGAAAGAATATGGCATACCCCTTAAGTCTTTTCCTCTGTAGGAAGGAGAGTAACAAGAAACCAAGGAGTGGGTACCATAAAAACATGTATATATCTGTTCTAAAAATAAATAAACCCAAATGATTGGGAAATGGGATCTCTATATCAAGGCTCATAATAAGAAATGAGTCACTAACATTCCCAGTAGTAACCAATATTGATGCCCAATTTCCACACATCTTCCATGAACTGTAAGTCTAAGTGGATCAAACACCACACCTTAATATAATCCACTCTTGGTGGGTCTATCACACCTAGAAAGTTTTAGGTCACATTACTAGGCTGAATATCGGTGGGGAAAGCACACATTTTACTCATGAGTCTAGGGTTACACCAAAATATGAATCGTTACAGATTCTTCAGTGAACACCCCATCCCATCCTTGTGGAATAGTGATACGCTGGAGGGTAATCCCTAATAACTCGTCAGAGAACTCCACTACCAATCCCAACTGGAGGGTAAACCTAAAAGAATAAATAGTAACCACACTCCCTATACCATTTTGAGGGTAAGAGTGGAGGGGAAGAAAATAAACTCCACTACCCACCCCTCTGGAGGGTAAGACCAGAAGAGAAGATGATGAATGCCACATCCTAGCCCCCTATAGTGTATGTATGGAAGAGAATATGATGAACACGACTGACCAGCCCCGCTGGAGGGTAAGCCTTGAAGATTCATTGGAGAATTCCACTTCCCAACCCCATTTGAGATAATATAATATTACACTTGTGATCTTGAGAACATCACTACCATCACTAAAAACACCAAGCCCTGCTAGATGAGAAGCCAGATCAAGAATCATTACATCATAACACATATTCCAAAACTAAAGTCACTGTCATGTTCTATGTCAAAAAACATGAAAAATATGTTATTTACTTGAAAAAAGGGAGAAATGGTTAAGAGGGTTCTTTTCACCACAACATGATTGAATAGGTCTTGATTAGGCACATATTATGACCCCATACATCAAATTTTAAAAATTATATTGCAAGGTCCACTTCGAAGATAGGGTCATGATTTCAAAGAAGGTGAATCAAACGACATACCAGTTGAAAAGATATGGTTATTTGAAACCTTATAAGAGGGTCACATTGTTGGTGGACAAACTCATGGTCGTCCCACCTACAGTGGATTTATATTGATGTTGTCGGTCTATCCCATGACCCATCAACCCAAATACGACCAGACGACTGCCTCCCGTGTCATAGAAGTTTCCATTTAGGTTGACTGTGACGGTTGACCTGGTATATGACCTAGGTGGCTGCGTTCGACCCACTGGGTGAGACCTTTCCCACTTTTCTAGACCATCCCATCGATGATGGGACATTCATGTTATCACAACCGAGTCATCTATGTAGTGGCTAGCCCATGGTGGCCTAGCCCACTCACTGACATGGCCCAAATCTCTACGGCCAGCGTGTCCGTCCCGTGAGCCCGTCGTTGGTCATGTCAACTCGACTGACTAGCCACGTGATTGGTGGTGGAGGTATTTGCTTGGAATCACAGGATGCGACTGTGCTTGACCAACCGTTTTAGCCACGTCCCGACAACGTCAGAGTGTGGGGCCACCGCTATGCCAGAACCACCCTAGGGATCTATTTTGTGGGCCGCCACACTCAATCTCGTCACTCGATCTTGACTTCGTCAGTGGATTGAGGACCCTTGAGATGATGGGTTCATTGTGCCTCCCACTAGTATTTGACCTATTTTTGGTTGGTTTCACCGAAAATTAACAATGATTATCCGCAAGGAAAAGATGTAGAATGATGGATTAAAAACTGGCCAATAGCCGTGTTCATATGACCATGAATTATTTTTTGATAAAATAGAAAAAAACCCTATAAATTGAATATTCAAAAGGAGAAACTGAATCTAAACTACAAAATGAGATAAATCCTACCTTGATTCGGCGAATCGGTTTTTTCGTACCCTCTCATTTTATATGATTCCGAGACAAAACACCCTATTCTAAAATCAACAGCGGACTAAAATTTTCATTCTAAGTCCTCTTTTGAATGTTATATGATTCAAAATTAGGTGTAAAAAAATTATGCTTAATTATCTTAATTATGATTTGTCCTCAAAGATTATTTTCCCTCATAATTCATGAGACGATGAATGTTATGACCCTACTAGTGTAAACACCATGTTTCAGACACAACAGTGGTCTCAGATTTCTAGTATGAGTTATCATTTATGATTTATCTCATTTCAATTTCGTGATAACTATAACATATACATAATATTTTTATATAAAGATTTATTTTTGGGCACACCAGTCCTCAGAATTACATGTCGTCTCAGCTCATAACTTTGAATATATATATATATATATATATATATCAATGTTTTATAAGGTGGAAACCTAGTTTCAATAGGTAAGGATTTTGATGATATATTAATTTTTCATAAATAAATATCAAGTCATAATTTTTATATATAACTATTATTTTTATCATCATAACCATCCTAATAAGGCGGTGTAGAAAAAAAAATTACACCATGACGTAGAGTGCGGAAAAAATATATATGCATGCAAGGTGAATTCATTTTATATAGGATTGATAAAAGGTAAAATATGGGTTTAACATAATAATAATAACATCTTAGAAGATATATGATACTATATTTATTACATTATCATGGAGATAACATAAGAAGAGGACATAAAATAAGAAATTAACATGAATGAGTTGGAAAAAATGATTGTTTCTTTTTTAGAGAACATCATTTAGAACTGTTCTAATGGGATCTATATTTGGTATTTTATCAAATAACAATAACTCTATATCATTTATAAGGATTTTGGGTTGAGAAATGGGTATGGGTTGGTGAATCTATAAGGCACAATGTGGTGTGAAGAATTATGTAAAGACGTTTCCTTTAATAATTGTTGTGAGGGGAACTATTGGAAATTCGCAAAATATATAAATTATATAAATTAATATTAATTTTAATATGGATAATAAGTGAGTTATTTAGTCAATAAGATGATTATAGGTTGAAATATTCTCATAAAATAATTTCTAGGGATGTTTAGTTCAAATTATTACCCTTACTAGTTGGTTTTAAACGTTATTTAATCCATCTATCTCTTACAATAACAACATGAGTTTTTATTCATTGAGGTTAAATATGGTCACTATAAAATTAAAATAACATCAAATGAATAATGAATTCAATTTTATCCCTTATCTAAATAAGTTTTTACAATTTTATAATTTTATTAATTTTATATCATTTAATAATATATTGTGTACATTAATAAAATATAAATGTCAATTTTGAAATTATTTATTATAGTTACATTCAAAAATATAAATAATACAGTATAACTTCCAAAAAAATCAATCACATATCTAAAAATTAAATTTTATCTAGAAAATTCATGGATGACATTAATTATATGAAGGTACATTTATTTTAATATTTTCATTTTCATTTATTTGATATTTACATTAATTAAAAATATAATTCATCATCATTGTATATGACTTTATGATTATTATTTTTCTCATAACAATTAAAATTAATACACCATTATGATGAGTAACATTTAATTTAAAAAATTAATATTTTTAGTCTATGATATATTCTGAATAACCTCAAACAAAAAAGATAATTTTTATAAAAAACATGAGTATGAATGATAGAGAAAATTTATATTCATATTTTAATCCAATAATAATTATTTGTTAATATTTTTAAACTAAAAAACTCATATATTTAAATGTTTTTTCAAAATAATGGGAAATTTTTATTATAGAATGAAAATGAGCTAAATTTTGAACAGTGCTTAATTCTACATTTGTTTACAGATTATTACATAAAGGGTATTGAAGTCCTTTCATGAATACTATAATTACAAATTTAGTGATTATGTTCGGGTTATAATCCTTATTTTATTTCATTCAACTTTGTCTAGGGGTTGATTCGATCATTTAGAGTCTGTAAAAATCTATGATCTATTAGAATTTTACAGGCGGACAGTGTGGTCCCCACCACTATTACGGAATTCCTTCAAATACAACACAACTATAATTTATTTTATTCCTCATTTTATAGAAATGGGACACATATAAGACCCTATAACATTAATTTTAGGGAGTTTTCAAGTGATTAAGGTTTCAATTGGATATTATACATTTGGGGGAAGCTTCCTTGAACATGTATCCAAAAAACAAAACTGAAAATGAAAACTTCATAACTCGTACATCCAAATATAAATTAATCTAACATTTGAAGGGTGAACATCAAAAAATTAATAAACAACTATTATGAAGGGGTACACTAGTGAATCAGTTATTTAATGGGACCACAACATGACATATTTTTTAGGATAAAATCTGCCTATAAAGGAAGAGGAGCTCCTACATCTGAAATCATTCATTCACATTCCCATTTCATCTAGGCACCAAGAATAGGAGTCCAAGGTCTATTCAAAATTTATATTTACTTATTTTATTATTATTTTTAGTTTTTTTTTCTCATGTAATTCATTAATCTTTTTTCTATTAACATGTTCCCCTTTCTTCTTAAAACCCTTTCCACTTCCATTATCAATCTAATTATCTCTCTTCCATCTTTCTATCATGATATCTATGCACTTTTTAGTGACAAGTGACTAACTCCAGATTGGACTTGTGGGAGGTTTCACACTTTTCTTTATTATCGCGCTTCAATTCAAAATATTTTTATTCTATTTGACGTGGAGGTGGGAACATTGCACGGGTACGGCGGTCGTCCACCACATCACTATTTACAAATCTATCCCTTTGCATTTATTCAATCATCTTTACTCCCTTATCTTAAGAAAAAACATCGTACGAGGGAGTTTGGGTTCACATAAGAGACGAAAAAGCATACAGTATATCCATGCATTTTTGGGATAGCATTCCCGATTTAAGTGTTATCCTAGTTGACTATTGGAGGATGTGTGATTTTGTGTGCTAGAGAATGCTAAAATAACACACTCTTTAAATCAAAGGAAAGAAATTCATTAATGATATTTCATAAAATAAATTATCAAATTGAATTTAAACAAGAAATAAATAATGAATGAACCCATGTTATCCAGCCCTACTACCAAGTGATTTTATCCCTAATTTCATTCTTTTAGCATTTGAATCTATATTTAGATATATAGTTTTCATTTCATTATTTTATTTTCACTATTATACAAAACAAATAGAACCATCGATTTATATAAATATTAAAAACCCCAAAAATAATTAAAATAGTTTAATTATAATTTTTGATTTAACCATTGAAGTGCTCCTCAAGTGAGACAACCATGATCAGCATCGATGTTGTATTAGGAAAACATAGAAATGTACTTTTTCCGCAACCCACGACAAGTGTTCTTCAAAACTGGCGATATTGATGGTGATCTAAGCAGTTACATAAATCATTTTTCAAAATTCACATTTTTTAAATACTTTTATTTCTTATATTTATTTAAAAATCTAAAAAATGATCTTTTTCCATGATGTATTCAAATTCAAATTGTTATGTGTGGGTAGATTACGAGGAAGTGCAATATCAACACCCAGAAGTTGATTATCTAGATCTAAATGACTGTGTTGAAATTATGAGTAATTATATGTATGATTTGGGGAGAAAAATTGAATGGAAATTTGACTATGTTCACGTATTGATGGGGAAACCCAACCCTAAACCAGAAATATAAGCTAAGGTAGTGGTGGATGAAATTTCACCACTCATCATTGAAGAACTATATAAGGTAAATGTCGAGGTACAAGAAGTCACATTCATCCTCACTCAAACAATTATACCCTAGAGTGATGAAAAATAAGATTAAATGCATAATGAGCCACATGTGGGAGATCAACAGGAGTTGGATTAATATTTTAATGAATTTGAATAACTACTTTATCTCCAAAATCATTGAAAAGAATAATATCTAGAACCACTGAAAGAAGACCCCACCCATGTGGTGGAATTTTATGTCAAGATATAGGGGCCTGACTACCGACCTCTATCCAGTGACAATCAACTTTAATAGGCACTCTCCACTGAAGAAAATATTCATGCTAAACCAAATCACTAAGATGATACAATCTTGATATCACACTCTTTTAATTTTATTGAATCTTATTTGAGTATATCTCCCAACTGTTTTTAATTTTGAGAATTGGAAGACTCTTATAATTCCTTGGAGGATGATGTGGAAAATATTAACCGTTTGAGGAACTCCTGGAGCTCTTTGAATACATTGAAAATCTACTAGAGTAGCCCCATCATGAAGATATCTGAGTTACTGAGCCAGAATAAATCATACAAGAGGTTGAATCTCCCATAAAGCCAACATTGGAAGATAATATGGTTGCACAAGTAGCAAAAAAATAATATCAGGCTCCATAATTCAACCTACCCCCACCATTCAATGTTTACAACATTGAAAAGGGGGGAAGATCTAGTGTACTGTATCCATAGAGTCCTCCAAAATAAGAACACAAATGTGGATGTTGGGAAGATCCACATGTGGTGGTTCCTGTCCAAGAAAATCCACCCCCAACAGATTATGGATAATAGGTGGTACTACCCACTTGAGACAATAAAATTTTTTGTACCACTTGGGGGATCAAACCAATATTTATCAATACGTTCTTTTTATATTTCAAATTGTTTTTTTAGATTATTCCAGCATACGGCCCACTCCTCCTTATCTTTTTATACATCAATGATGTGATCCCTATTCTTAAGTGAATAATTCTATTTTTTTGGTCATATATGGGAAAATTATGTCTTAAATAGAGGAATTGGATGGAATCCTTATTTGAAAAGGGAGAATACATTTAATGTTTAATATTTCAAACTCCTTTCAAATTTTTTTGAAATAATGATTTGAGCTTTAAAAAAATTTTCATGCCCACAATTGAATTCACTTTTATATGACTTATCAAGGATACATGAGTTTCCTAAGAATCCAATGATTCTTTTTTTTATATTTCAATGTTAATAATTTTTGAATGAGTAAAAATGGAAATTGAATCTGTAATGTGAAGCATGGATATGGAAATGATGACTCATGATTTAAAATAATTAGATGATTTAGGTAAATGTAATTTCCCAACCATTTTTCATACATTGAATTTCTGGAATTTATTTGAATTGATTTTTTGTTATGAATTTTGCTGTGAGTGATTTTAAAATTACATATGTCTCATTCCTAGGAGGATTTCTGGACCTAGTACATCTTATTTATTCATTAAAATATCTCTTGAGGGATCTTGGGACATGTCAAAAACCAAAACCTGAATTTGAACTCGTCGAAGCTATGACTGTGCCAAAACATATTTAAAATTATTGAGGCATCTTTTAAAAAACCTTTATCCATATATAACACCTTTACATCGATCCTTCTTGTAGCCATAGAGACCATGAATGCCATTTATATAGATGAGAAATTTTTCAAGAAATTTTTTTCCATTCCTAACCTACATTTGGTATTTGAATGATATTTTGTAAATTAAGTGTGGGGGTGAATGGAATCCTGGTGGAAGGGATGTTATAATTTATAAAGAAAAATTATTTGGTGCTATTATGGGAATTGTAAAAGGTTATGGAATAATTAATCGTACTTCATTTTTTTCTCCTCTTGAATTAAAAAATGACCAAAATAACCAAAATAGAGAGAAAAAAAGTGTTGTGATTTTGGAGAACCACAAATCACCATCTCCACTGATGATCTTCTAATAGTATGGGGTTGGGTGATGGATGTGAGGATTGATCTAATCATAACTTTTGAAAAAATGATAAAAAATTAAAATATTTTAAAAAATAAATATAGTTCATTATTCATTCATTATTTTTTACTTTGATCATGACCTTACTATGAGTTTTGGTTTAAGTGGGTGTTGCTAAATTGAAGGGGGGAATTTAATTACACTTTTCAGTATCATGCATTTTACCTAAGAGATAAAACTCCTCCTTAAGACTTAATTTTTAAAAAATCAAATCCTACCAACAATTGTTTTCATAGTTATTTGAACCATTATTGAAAAGGCCTTATGATTTTTTATGCCTTTTTTCTTTAAAAAGTGGATAAATTAGTTCTTTTACAAGCACATGGATAAGTTTCATGTTCTCATGCTATTATATTAACTGTACTTGAATTGTATCATGAGAGGTGAGAGTCAAAATTCAAAGGAGAGGTAAATCATGTCGTGAAATATTTAATCATAATGAATTGAGAAGCATGAATGAATGAAATAAGACTTTATATAATTTTTCAAAGTGGAAATTTAAAATAAATGAATTATTTATTTCTTCAAAAATTGGGAAATTAAAATGATATTTTATGATGATTTCTTGGAAATATGATTTGGAATTTAAATTTTTTTGATTTCATTACTTTGAAATTTGAATATTGGTAATGTTTGTTTTCTCTGAATTCCATGTTGAGATTTTATTATTGATGGAAATCATGGTTTATGTGTGGGAGTATTTAATAGAGAAAATTTATGGGCATATTTTTTGTCAAAATATAATGAATTAATGATGTTTTTATATGAAAAAAACCCATGTATATAAATTTTTTATTAAAATTATGGGCTATTTTGATTATATAATTAAAATTAGTTAAATGGTGAAAAGGGATTAATTCTTGATTTTTTTACCGCTTTTTACATCAAGGGTATTTTAGTCATTTAATGAAAACTATAATTAAAAATGGAGTGCCTATTTTTGTGTTATAATCAGTATTTTATTTCCTTAAATTTTTTCTTATGGACTAGGGGTTGATTCAATCATCTAGAGGCCGTAAAAAACAACGTCGTTGAATAATTTTTTGGGCGGACAGTGTGGACCCCGTCACCATAACGGAATTCCATCTCAGCCTACACACCTCCCATTGGGGCTATTCTACCTATTATAGAATGATGACTCATATAAGCGCCTCTAAAATTAATTTTATGGAGTTTTAAAGTCATTATCGTTTCTATTTTATATTATACTTTTAGAGGTAACTTCTTGGAACTGGTATCCAGAAAAAGAAGCAACCAATGAAAAAAATAATAACTTATACATATGAAGTCCAATTAAGCTTAAATTTAGAGGGTGAATGGAAAACAATTATGAAAAACTATGATGAAGGGTTAATAGTGTGAATCAGCAAATTAATGTGTCAACAGCAAGGCATATTTTGGAGGACGAAATCTTCTTATAAAAAGAGAGGATCTCCTACATATTAAATCATTTTTTCACATCCCCATTCCATCTGGGAACCAAGGAGAAGAGTCTAGGGAGAATTAAGGGTTTATATATACATATTTTCTTTTATATTTTTGGTTTTATTTTATCATGACATGCATTAATCATTTTTATATTAATGTATTCCCCTTTCTTCTTCCACCTATTTTCTCTTCCATTCTCAATCTCATTCTCACAATTCCATGTTTCCATCATGATCTCTTTACACTTCTCAATGGTAAGTTAATATATCGAGAGTTGGACCTAAGAGAGGTTTCCCATTTTAAATTATTATTTTGTATCAATTGAATATATTTTTATTCTATTTGTGGTGGAGGCATGGATATTACATGGGTGTAGTGGTCGTCCGCCACATAACTATTTCAAAATCCATTCATTTTCATTGATTCATTCATTTTACCTCATTTATCTTAGGAAACCCCTTAATACGGTGGTGTTTGTGTTTCTGTAAGGGATGAAACAACATACAGCAGAGTAGGGTCTTTTGGGATAGCATTTTCGGTTGAAGTTTTATCCTGGTTGACTATTGGAGGAGGTGTGGTTCGGTGTGTCGGAGGTATGCTAAAATCACACAATTGTTAAATGAAAGGAAAGTAATTCATTAAAATGGTTTCATAATATTAATTATAAAATTGAATTTAAAAAATATATAAATACTTAATGAATTGGTGTTATTCAACCATTGGACAAAGTTCTTTAATCCCTAATTTCATTCTATCAAAATTTTCATCTACATTTATATTTAATGTTTAAATTTCATTATTATAAATTTACTATCTTACAAAACCCTTAAAACCATAGTTTTAAATAAATATTAAAGACCCTAATAAGAATAAGAATAGTTGAATTAGAATTAGTGAATGAAACAACTGTGACACTCCTTAACTGAGGTGACCCTGTTTAGCCTCTTTGCAGCATTAAGAAAACTTAGAAATTTTCATTTGCTAGGCCCCATGACCGACATGCGTTAAAGAGAAAATTCAAATTTGATAAAATAAAATACTATAAAAGGAATTATTTCACCCATGTGAATCTAAGAGGAAATGAAATAATCCCTATGATGATTTTTGAGGACAATAACTCACCTAATAAAACGAGTACAACTGTAAAGGTAATTTTATAATATTTATAATATTATTTTTAAATGTAATCACCTGATGTACCCTTAATTATTGTAATTAAACTAAATATTTTTAATATTCATATTTTCCAACAATAAATTTTTCATATTTAATATATTTTGATTTTATTATTCTATATATTGAATAATTGTTTTCAAAATTCAAGAGACCTAAATGGATCAAATTAATTTAATATTAATCTCATAGACGAGGTGAGTAAATGGGGTTTTATAGTTAAAATGTTCAAAAAGATGATATTTTTTATATCAAAATTGAATATAAAAATAAAAAAATAAACTAAATTGGATTAATTAATTTATAATTGATCTAATATAACTTTACAAAAAATTTAAATTATAATTTATGATTATAAATTATTCAGATGAAAAGTAAATTATCTACTAAAATACAGTATTTTTCTCCATTAATCAAAAAATAAAACTAATCAATAAAATACCAAAAACTCAACCAAAGTTAGTTTTTATATTCTAATTCCAAAAATGATGTTTATTTTTTCGAATATAATTTATTAAAATGTATATATTTTTAAAACAGTTGTACTAATAGAATGTAGAAAACCCAAATTTTAAAAAAATCTTCTTTTATGCATAAAATTATATTTGTTTTTATTTTATATCTATTAAATGTAATGGATTAATGTATAATCATTTAATTAAATATATAATATATAAATATCATAATTATTTAATATTATTCATTCCCTCCAATTTAATGGCTAGGTTGTAATAGTTGTGTAAAAATATTAATATTTTATTTCATATCATTGTTCGTTTATGTATGGTGTTGTATGAAACATAAGTAATCGAAAAAATTAAAATTCTTTAATATTTTAAATATCATAAATTTTTTTGGTGTTAAAAAAATCATCTCGCTAATTTGAGTTTGATACTCAACATCATTATAATCTCTCATTCCCTAGAATGAATGAGGTGACAAGAGATAAATTTCTAGAGCATACTCTACCATAATCATGTTCATTCCACCACCAAAGATGGGTACTTTGAGGAATACTCTGAGGTGAAGTTGTGTATAAAAATTATCTTTTTGATCTTGTTTAGTACTGTTCTCTACTACACTAACATTCATAGGATACAATCATATCAAACATATACAACATGGAATCTTTTGATACCTGAAAATCACAAAGTTCTTTTATGATTTTTATTAACATGTTTATGGGAACAAACAATGTGTTTCAAAACAATTATAAAGAAATGTACCTCCCTCATAGCACTAATCCAAGCTATCATTCCTGAAATTTAGTCATTGTCATTATAAAAATAGAATATGATTATAGAATTCTCACTTACACAAATTAATTCCAACAGTGATATATCACATCATAGAAAATCTATTCTGAATATAATATACTATCCAAGGAATTAAATTAATGAACTACTACGCATCACAAAAATATCTATATATATGGAATATGATCCAATATTCATAGTCATAATAGTTGAGTTCACCTGGATTCTCATAAAAATATATCATTAAACTTTTCAATGCTAATGTAGAGGTTTATTACACATGAGCGGGCCAGGATCCTAAAAATTACCTTTCCCAAGTCCCTTACAGCTACATAATTTCAACCATATCCTTGGTTAGTCCATTATGAATGGAAAAACCAATCTCATACTATTTTATAATTTATAGGCCCAAAACATATGATTTAAACTAATATGTAACATGAAATCATATTCACCTCCAATATGGAAAGATATTTTAGATTAGATGTAAGATTATATGTTCCTCGATAATGAGAGAATACACTCAATATCATTTAATAAAGAATATAAAAAACAAAAAATAAATTATATTATCATAAGTGTTTCGTGTGGAAAATAAAAAACAAAAATATCATAAAGGTAATAAATGGGATCCAAAGGTGGAAATCCAATAATAGAATAAAATTTAAACATGTAGATAAATGAACAAAAAACTACGGTGTCTAGCAATGTATATCCCGACCCACCAACAACTAAATGCTCCACTACTTATCTGTCACATCAAATCACCTTTCCATTACTCTAGTAACTATATATGATTTTATCATATAGATCAGGAATCCTATATAGGGTATGTGTAATAAAACCCAGTATTACACCATCAATGAGCCCTTAAAATGAGTAAAAATGTAGAAAATTTATATGAAAATGTAATAATAAAAGATAATGAAATCATAAAAAAACATGGAATCATGTACCTATAGGTTAGTTTGTAACTAAGTAACCATAATACCTTGGTCATAACTGATTCAACTCATTTTCAGACAGATGATCAGGAGTCTTTAGAAGTAATAAAAAATACAAATGGTTTTAGTATATCACTTATAATCAATAAGGCAATGATGGCGACAGATACTTGAAATCCACATGGCACAGAGTTGGAATGACACTCAGAATCGTTAGGGGATCAAGTTTCATCACATTTCTCATAATCATTAAGGAATTTTTTTACATTTGGGAACAAGGACATAACTCACCATTATCATCACTATCGCAAAACATATTCACCTCCCCTCTAAGTGGTAATCATATCATTTTGGTCCCCTTCCACTAAAACTAATCACGAAAACTGCAAATATAAAAATATAAACAATAAGTAATTTCATGGTAATCACAAGTAGTATGAAATAAAAAGATATATACTATCATTATAAACATAATGTAGTTAAACATTGAAAGTGGATATAATCTACCCTTACAAATATTTTGGAACAAGGATCAAATATAAATAATAATGAGAAACACACACCAACAATAAATCACCATCAATAAAGAAATCAAATCCTGTAGACATAGAAATCATACCATAAAAACAATTGTATGGAAGTGATTCTAATGTTATAGAACATCCTACATGGATTATGTCAACATAATGGTCAATGTAGTTAAAAGGTGTGTCCACCCCAATCTATCTTATTCAGCATTAAAAATGTCTATAACACAGAGAATTCCCAGACAATGGATCCAATCCATCATGAAAATAGTTTTTTAGAATGGAAAATAGAAATAATAAAAAAGGTTTGAACCAAATCTTACACAAAGTCAATCACTATCATCTATAGTCTTCAGTTATATTGGAATTAGGACATATCTAACAAAAAATAACAAGAAATATAGGATCCCTATAGGTGATTGGAAGGATACATAATGTGTGAGGAGTAGTGTAGTTAGTATGATTATAGAGTTAGGCTCCCCAACATGAAGAAGAACCTATATTACATTGAAAAGTGTTGGGAGAGACCAAAATATTTTAGTATGATGTTATTTAGCATTGGGAGCACTGAAAGTAAACCAACATGAAGTATAGTGTAAAATTACAGTGAAGAATATAATTAGAATAAGGCTATTACAGAATGAAAACATTCAAAAATAGTCCTTTATAGAGAAAAAGGTACTTCTATTGTAAGAACCCAGTTTTTACTGCGAAAGACTTTGGAATATCCTTGATATTATTCCAGAGTAGCTCCTTCAGACGGTGTGTGATTCTGAGCCCCGTTGTGGCCGGAATTAAACTTTCAGTGCGTTCACACTGGAAACGACAATTAAATGGGATAACTCCTAAACAGTGCTCTATATCAGAGATCCAAGTGTACGGATGGGTCCGGAATGGGGTTTTTACCCTAGGAATGACATAAAACTTGTCGTCGCGGGACGTTTGGACCCCTCGCTCGCTTTCGGAACGTGGAACGGATAAATTAAATAATTAATTTATTCGTTGAACGGATTAACTCAAGTATCTATTAAACGGTGGATCAGATTGGAAAACTGAGGGCACCACTGAGTTCGGAGCATGCCGTTTACCCTAGGAGGGGTGTAAGTTTTGCGGGTGCGGGCCGTCTATGAAAAATGGCCCCAGGGGCATTTTCGTAATTTGGAAGCCTAGAGCGCTAAATTTAATAACCTTCAAACGGAAGCTCAGAATCAAATTCTGAGACCATCATTGTGCTCGGGAGGTGGTATTTACCCTAGGGTGAGCTTAATCTTGACCGCGCAATAGGTTTTGGACGTGGGCGTTTTAGGGGTCGAGACTTTTAATTAAAGAGTTTACTAATTTAAACTCTCCCCTCCTCCCTTACCTCCCTATCAAACCCCCCTGGAGAAACCCTTCCCTCTCCTCCTCCACTCTGGTGAGGAAACTCCAGAAAGGCAGCGGTGCAGCGGCAGACTCCCTGTGAAGCTCTGGGCATCGCCCAAGAGGTAGGGGTTTATCGTTTTCGTTTTCATTTTTTCCGCAACATTCGAGCCCAATTTATACAGTCGAATGGTTTTACAATCATTGATCGAATCCCACGGATGTGTAGTATATGTTCTAAGGTTTCCGACGCTTTTCTCGGATCGAAAATCTGAGTCCCGGGGTTCCTGAGGTATCCCCAGGAAGTTCTATCCAAATTCCTGGTTTTCCGGCGGTTCCAAGCGGCGGACGGCGGTTCCGGGATGGCGGGGCGGCATTCTGGCATGGCGGCGCGATAGTGGACGCGGAAGAAGGGCGGCCGACACCTCTCCGGTGCGGGGCGGCGCCGGCGGACCGGCCGAGGGCACCGGTCGAGGGTGTCGGCGAGGGGGCGATCGAGGTCACAGGCGCGCGACCCCCGCGGGGAGACCGAGACCCACGTGACGTGGGTCTCCGCATGGAAAGCGGATCGACCATGTCGGTCGGTCGGTGGAGGAGGCACCCGCGTGGCGTGCGGGCGAGGCGGCCTCGTGGGAGGCGGCGGGCCGCGCATGGTGGTTCGCGGGTTCGGCTGGGCCAGGCCGAGCGGCTGGGTCGCAGCACAGCGGGCCGGGCCCAACGACTAGGCCGCGGCTCAGCGGGCCGGTCCGGCCGAGGGGTAAACCCCCTTAAAAATTTGGACGCCTGTAACTTTTGCTACGGGCGTCCGTTTTGCACGCCGTCTGCGGCAGCGCGGAGCTTGTGTCAAGAATAAGTATTTGAGATGGTTTTGGGAATTTTTGGGTCCCGAAATGAGGGGCCTCAGAGGCACGACGCGTCTTTAAGCGAATTGACATTTTTTCGGGGATCTTGTTTCGGACGGCGCCGACACATCTGACGTCCATTTTGAGCACCGTTAGCGGTGTTGGGACCCTGGCGCTAGGACGAAGCTTTCCAAGATGGTTTCGGGCATTGAAGCCAGAGTTGAGGCGTGGGCCCCACGACCCGTCTTTCGAGCTGCGTGCAGCGTTTCACGGCTTTTTCATCGGGCATCCATTCGGGGCGTGCGAGTAGTCGATTCTGGATGTTTTTTCGAGGGGATTGCAATGGTGCAATCCGCCCGATCTAATTCCAAACGCTGGTGCAAGCCCCGTGAGGGCCGATTCAGGAGTTGACGGTGATTTTCAGCATTATCATCGGGTGTCCATTTTGGACAAGCGATTAGTCAAAGTTGTGTACTTTTTAAAGAGGATTGCAATGGTTTAATCCATCCGTTGAGTTTCGGGGCTAGGATGCGGGTCCCACATAGCACCGCTCGTGTGCGGTGCGCCGGAATGCATCTTTTTCTCCGGATATCTGTTGCACTCAAGTGAGCAGTCCTTTTGGCGTGTTTTACCAAGGAGATCGCAATGGTGTGATGTGCCCGACTGTTTTCGGGGTCGAGGCTCGGGATCACGGGACGCCGTTCAGGCATGAGGCGGTGTTGGTGACTTTTCCGCTGGATATCCGTTTGAGGAAAGTTAGTAGTCTAACTCGTGTGTTTTTTCGCGAGGATTACAATGGTATGATCTGTTTGGCTGTGCGGAGCCTCTTGCATGATCTTATTAAATATAGAATGTGAAAGGTGCCCCAGTGGTGGTTCTTCTACCGTGTTTGTAGCAGACCTTTGGCATGTGATTGCGTGCACTCCAGGGAGAGTGAGGTAGGTGATTAAAGAGATGTGGTTGACTGTGCCTCAGCCGTTGAGGTGGCAGGATGGAGTTGTTACGTTATGCCTTCGCGTTGATGTTGGGTGTCGTGTGCGCGATAGCCTTTGGGCTGAAACGTGGTATACTCTGGGAGTATAGGGGAACACTTGGAAGTACATGTGGTTGTTCATACCTGAGATCGTCTGTGTGTTCGGTTGGGGTTGACTTCGGGCCACACGTCGTGTGGGCCCCATGTGCATTCTATGCTCTTATTTACATAATTTTGTCCTCTCGCGACGTAGAGGGTCCCTCTGTGCTCGTTTTTTTGCTAGCTGGGTGGAGTTTTTCCCTTGGCTCTGTGTTCGTTTGTTTGACCAGAAGGGTTGAGTGGTCTCCCCCTAGTTCCGTTCTCGATGTTTTGGCCGGAAGAGATGGGTTGTTCCTCTATTTATTCAGCTGTGAGGTGTTTCAGTACCATGCCCCTTTCACCGGACTGCGGCACCGTTTAAGACTTCGTGTGCTCGTACAACGTGGGTGTCTTCCCACTTTCTGGGATGATTTTTCACGTTCCGCTTCGACAGTGACTCAGCGGATTGGAGCATGTTCACCCTGAGAGGCCTGGGGAGTTTCTCCTATTGCTTTGTGTTCCCTAGTAGAGTTTTTGTGGATTCGGTGTGACCAAAACTTTACGTGGGCACCGATCCTCTACCCATGAGGTTATTTCCAGCAGGGCTGAGGTTGTTCCCAGCAGGGCTGAGGTTGTTTCCAGTAGGGCTGAGGTTGTTTCCAGCAGGGCTGAGGTTGTTTCGAGCAGGGATCGCTAGTGGGTTACCATCCATCAGAGATGGCCAATACAGCGGTGTTCACCGAGCAGTACCATCCAGCAGGGATGGCCAGAGCAGTTCCGAGCTTACCTCTAGCTAGGCTGGGTAGTGGTCCCTGATGTCGTTCTTACCTCCAGCAGGGCTGGTCAGTGGTCCCCGATGCCGGGCTTACCTCCAGCTGGGCTGGGCAGTGGTCCCCGATGTCGGGTTACCTCCAGCTGGGCTGGGTAGTGGTCTCATCGCCAAATTTAGCCAGGTCACCCTCCAGTGGATTACCCTATTACAGGACTGGGAAGTGTGTCACCCGTTAACTCTTGTCGGGCCTCCCTGTAGTGGTAACCCGTCGACTTCCAGGGACCCTCCAGTGGGGCTGGGCAGGGGGTCGCCTGTCGACTTTGAGGAGACCTCTCGACTGCGGGGCAGTGACGGGTTGTGGTTGACATTCCCCTCGAACTCTCAAGTACGAGGAGCGCTTTTCAACACCAAGACGCATCCTTGTGATGCGACCTAAAACCATGCGGGTGAGTCAGTGTCGTCCAAAGTGGATAGTTTTGAGGTGCGGTGATTTGAGCCCTTGACTTGTAGTTCGGGGAAGACGTGCGGGATGCTGGGCATCAATGGTTTTTATTTCTGGGACTGTTGGTGACTCACTTTTCTTGGGTTTAGCTACGAGATGGAGATCCACTTACGATCTTGTTTGGGCTTCTTGATTGAGCATATGGAGTTGTATATACCTTGTTCAAGTACCCACTTCTTGGGTTTGGTTACTCTCCTTCCAGGAGAGGTGAAGACGTGCGGGGTCTGCCATGTGCATTCCATGTCTAGCTTCTGGTGGTTGGATGAGTCTACTCTCCTGCTATAGGTAGCAAAGACTCGACGAGAAGTTCATCTTCTAACCGTTTCCAACTCCTTGTGTCTGGACGAGTCTACCTTATTTCCTCTTGTTGGGTTGAGCTGGACTCTTTACTATTACTCTTCACTGCACTTTTAGTTGTACTCCTCTACTTTTCTTGTTCGCTCTACTACTCACCCTTCGGTAGCTCCGCTGTTGCTCCATCGAGCCTTCGGGGTATCCTACTGAGTATTTTTATACTCACCCCTGCTTGGTCTTTGCCCGCACTTGGTGTGACATTGTAGACGACGGGCAGGTTGGTCATGACTTCAGTGGAGCTTAGAAGTTCAGGAGCATGGACTGCGTACGGTGGTCGGAGTCGGGTTCCAGGTGGGGGTCCCTTCCAGTTGTTTTCCTTTTTCTTTACCTGTTGCCGGGTTGTGGAACTTTTCTGGTTGGGCGCGTGTTTTTCTCCTTTTCTTTTTCAGTCACTTTCAGCACTTTCTTTGTACTATTTAGAGGTTGATGCACTTTTGGTGGTTTATTTATAGAAGTTTCCCTCTTTATTTCCTTTTCTTTTCTTTTTTACTCTGCACTTTTACATTGAGTGTGCTGCGTGTGTGTGTATAGGTACTTAGGCAATGGCCTACCCGAGTTGTTGTGCCTTCGGTGCTAGTCTCCAGCCCCTGCCCTATGGAGGTGGGCTTGGGGTAGTTGCGGCTCGAGTCCAGGTAGGGTCGGGTCATGACAAAGTGGTATCAGAGGTGGTTCGTTCCTTGGGATGCTGTTCGGACGTCCCTAAAATAAAAGGAATTGGTTGGGATATAGGTAAATAGTGTTAATGTGTCTCGAGAGCGGCTCTCAGGCCAGGGAGTCCAGTGATAGTGCGGTGGCTGACGTATCCATTCACCAGGACCTTGATAAACTGCTTGTCGACTTGGCATGATGAGGCACTTGTTGCAGTGAAATTGGTTTGTGAATCACATAGGATTGATTTTTTGACTGTCCTTCTTGAGTCATCTCCCCATCGTTGTTATTGGTATATACATGTATGCTCATCTGACAGCGACACTCCTTGATAATATTCAGGATGTCTCCGTGAAGACAGCTATCCAGGATACCGGCTTTGGTTCGTGACGACAACCCTGTGAGCTACGAGGCCACAGTCTAGGACCCATCATGCGAGCCCCTTTCTCCAGGTGGGCCGGTAGCAGCACCCCCACTTGGTGAGTAGCAGACAGCTTCAACAGAGCAGGATGAGCTTGAGCGCAGGTTGAGCGCACTTTGTGAGTTCCAGCGACAGAGACCGCTAATGTTCAGTGGTGAGCCAGACCCTCAGGCAGCAGAGGTTTTTCTCGAGGCAGTGGTTCACCTTTTCAGGCTTGTGCATACGCCAACAGATCAGAGAGTGGCTTTGGCAGCCAACCTTTTTCGTGGAGTAGTTTGATGTTGGTGGAGTCTGGTGACTCAGTTTCTTGACGAGTCATCGCTTTCGTGGGGCGACTTTATTTTGTTGCTTCGTGAGGAGTTTTTTCCCTCATGATTTCACTCCATTAGGATTTGAGAGCTCTTGCAGTTTCAGAAGGGAGGGATGATGGTGGCCGAGTACGCAGCTAGTTTTGCAGACAGTGTACGCTTTTACCCAGACTTGGTCCATGACGACAACATCCGAGCGCAGAAGATTGAGCAGGGTCTCTGCTGAGAGATTCGTGCTGTCATAGTGCCCTTGGGTATTTCCACATATGTCGGGGGTGCTAGAGTAGGCACTGGTGATGGAGAGCTTCTTGTCACGCTCTAGATTTGGTGGTGGCAGCAGGCACGTTGGAGCCAAGACGTCTGCCGCAGCTAGCGGGAGTCGGCAAGCAGAACCTCGACAGGGGCAGTGCCGTGATCAGAGTAGTACCCAGAGAGGTGGTTCTAGAAGAGGAGCGGGAGGAGCTGGTAGTGGGTGATGGCTTTACAAGGTCTTCCCATCACCACTAGGCGGTCCACGTCAGGCTCTGGGAGCTGACAGTTGGGACCGCGGACAGCCGCGAGCTTTGGATGTCTATGATCTTGAAGAGAATGAGGTGATAAGAGGTACGATCTATAGCTCTTCTACTTTTTCAGTAGAATTGTTAGACTCTGTGTGTGAATTACATTCCTCCCTACTCCTTGTTTGAGGTGTTACCAGGGTGACGTAGGGCATCGGTTGTAACCCTGTGTTGGTAAGGTAAAAGGCATGGGACTTTTTTCTCTAGTTGATGGTGTCGACTCCTTCACCTTTCGAGTGTGTAAGAGAGAATTGGTTGTGGGACATCGATTGTGAAACCTTGCGTGACCAGATATCCTTGGGGGTTTCACCATATGGATATTTAAAGGAGAGAATCACCGGGTCTTGTCCTGGGTGAGGGCGGTGATTCGAGTCGCGACATGCAATGTAGAGGTTTGGTCAGGGAGGTGAGCTACCCTTGAGAGCCGTCAGGATGTTTGGGACCGTGCGAAGGGATGACGAGGTTCCCTACCACCTTGCCCTAATCCCAAAGGCTGTTTTGGGTGCATGATGTCTTCCACATGACTCACCTGAGAAGAGGTGTGCGTGCTCCTATTAACGACATCGGAGAGCGTAGACCTCGCATAAATGGATCAGTCCTTTGGTCTGTGTGTGGTGGCACAGAGCTCTACGTGAGTTCTTCTAGGTACGGAGGAGTCGGGAGCAGGCTGAGTACCCTGAGTTTTTCCCTGGTTTTGCTTTTTGGGGAAGAAAATCATGAAGGAGGGAATGATTTAAGAACCCAGTTTTTGCTGCGAAATACTTTGGAATATCCTTGATATTATTCCAGAGCAGCACCTTCAGATGGCATGCGATTCCGAGCCCCGGTGTGGCCGGAATTAAACTTTCAGTGCGTTCACACTAGAAACGCCAAATAAATGGGATAACTCCAAAATGGTGATCCAGATTAGAGATCCGAGTGTACGGATGGTTTTGGAATGGGGTTTTTACCCTAGTAAAGAAATAAAACTTGTCGGTGCGGGATGTTTGGACCCCTCGCTCACTTTCGGAACGTGGAACAGATAAATTAAATAATTAATTTATTCGTTTAACGGCTTAACTCAAGTATCTTTTAAACGGTGGGTCGGATTGGAAAAATGAGGGCACAATTGAGTTCAGAGCATGTCGTTTACCCTAGGAGGGGTGTAAGTTTTGCGGGCATGTGCCGTCTATGAAAAATGGCCCCAGGGGCGTTTTCGTAATTTGGCGGCCTAGGGCGCTAAGTTTAATAACTTTCAAAAGGAATCTCAGAATCAAATTCTGAGACCACCATTGTGCTTGGGAGGTGTTTTTTACCCTAGTGGGAGCTTAATCTTGACCGTGCCGGAGGTTTTGGATGCGGGTGTTTTAGGGGTCGAGACTTTTAATTAAAGAGTTTATTTATTTAAACTCTCCCCTCCTCCCCTTCCTCCCTATTGAACCCCCCCTGGCGAAACCCTTATCTATCCTCCTCCACTCTAGCAAGGAAACTCTGTTAAGGCAGCGGTGTGGTGGGGGACTCCCCGTGATGCTTCGGGCATCTCCCAAGAGGTAGGGGTTTATCATTTTCATTTTCATTTTTCCCGCAATCTTTGTGCCCAATTTATACTATCTAATTGCTTTCTGATCATCGATCGAAGCCCTTGGATGTGTATTATATGTTCCAAGGTTTCCTACACTCTTCTCGGATCAAAAATCTGAGTCCCGAGGTGCCCGAGGCAGCCCCGGGAAATTCCGGCCGAATTCCTAGTTTTCCGGCGGTTCCAGGCGGCAGACGGCGGTTCCGGGACGGCGGCGCGGTGTTATGGCATGGCGGCGTGGCAGTGGGAACGGCGGAAGGGCGGTCGGCCATCCGGCCAGCCGGGCAGCACCTCACCAGTGTGGGGCGGCACAAGCGGACCGACCGAGGGTGCCGGCGAGGGGGCGATCGGGGTCGCAGGTGCGCGACCCCCGCGGGGAGACCAAGACCTGTGTGACGCGGGTCTCCGCATGGAAAGCAGACCGACCATGTCGGCCGATCGGTAGAGGAGGCACCCGCATGGAACACGGGCAAGGCGGCCTCGCTAGAGGCGGCGGGCTGCATGCGGCAGCCCGCAGGTTCGGCTGGGCTGGGGCCAGCGGCTGGGCCGCGGCTCAGCGGGCCGGCCGGAGCGGGCCGGTCTGGCCCAGGGGTAAACCCCCTTAAAATTTTGGACGCCCGTAACATTTGCTACAGGCATCCATTTTGCACGCCGTCTACGGCAGCACAGAGCTTGTATTAAGATGAAGTCTTTGAGATGGTTTTAGGAATTTTTGATTCCCGAAATGAGGGGCCTCGGAGGCGCGACACGTCTTTAAGTGAATTGACGTTTTTCCAGGGATCTTGTTTTGGACGGCGTTGACGCGTCTGACATCCATTTTGAGCGCCTTCAGCGGTGTTGGGACCCTGGCGCCAGGGCGAAGCTTTCCAGGGTGGTTTCAGGCATTGAATCTGGAGTTGAGGCGTGGGCCCCATGGCCCGTCTTTCAAGCTGCGTGCAGCATTTGACGACTTTTTCATCGGGTATCGATTCGGGGCGTGCGAGCAGTCGATTCTGGAAGTTTTTCTGAGGGGATTGCAATGGTGCAATCCACCCGCTCTAATTCTGCACACTGGTGTGGCCCCCGCGAGGGCCGTTTCGGGAGTTGACAATGATTTTCAACATTATCACCGGGTGTCCGTTTTGGACAAGTGATTAGTCGAACTTGTCTACTTTTTCGAAAGGATCGCAACAGTGTGATCTGTCCGTTGAGTTTCGGGGATGGGATGCGGGTCCCATGTAGCACCGCTCGTGTGCGGTGCGCCGGAATGCATCTTTTTCTCCGGATATCCATTGCACTCAAGTGAGCAGTCCTTTTGACGTGTTTTCCCGATGGGATCGCAATGGTGCGATGTGCCCGACTGTTTTCGGGGCCGAGGCTCGGGATCACGGGATGTCATTCGGGCGTGAGGCGGTGTTGGTGAATTTTCTGTCGGATATCCATTTGAGATGAGTAAGTAGTCTAACTCGCATGTTTTTCCACGAGGATTACAACGGTACGATCCGTTTGGCTGTGTGGAGCCTCTTGCGCGAACTTATTAAATATGGAATGTGAAAGGTGCCCCGGGGGTGGTTCTTTTACCGTGTTTGTAGCGGACCTTTGGTGTGTGATCGCGTGAAATCTGTGGAGAGTGAGGTTGGTGATTAAATAGATGTGGTTGACTGTGCATCATCTATTGAGGTGGCAGGTTGGAGTTGTTATGTTATGCCTTCACGTTGACATTGGGTGTCGTGTGCATGATAGCCTTTGGGATGGAAAGTGGTATACTCTGGGAGTATACAAAAATTCTTGGAGGTACATGTGGTTGTTCGTACCTGAGAACGTCTGTGCGTTCGGTTGGGGTAGACTTGGGGCCACAGGTCGTGTGGGCCCCATGTGCGTGTCGTGCTCTGCTTTACGTACTTTTGACCTCTTGCGACGTAGAGGGTCCCTCTGTGCTCGTTTCTTTGGCCAGTTGGGTGGAGTTTTTCCCCTGGCACTGTGTTCGTTTGTTTGACCAATAGGGTTGAGTGGTCTCCCCCTAGTTCTGTTCTTGATGGTTTGGCTGGCAGAGATGGGTTGTTCTTCTGTTTCTTCAGTTGTGGGGGCTTTCAGTATCGTGCCCCTTTCACTGGACTCCGGAACCATTTACGACTATGTGTGCTCGTACAACGTGGGTATTTTCTAACTTTCTGGGATGAGTTGTCTCGGTCCGCTTTGACAGTGACTCAGCGGATTGGAGCGTGTTCGCCCTAAGAGGCCTGGGGAGTTTCTCCCGTTGCTTTGTGTTCCGAGGTAAAGTTCTTGTGGGTTCGGTGTGACCAACACTTTACACGGGCACTGATCCTCTACCCTGGATGTTGTTTCCAAAAGGGGTGAGGTTTTTACCAGTAGGGCTGAGGTTGTTTCCAGCAGGGCTGAGGTTGTTTCCAGCAGGGCTGAGGTTGTTTCCAGCAGGGCTCACCAGTGGGTTACCATCCAGCAGGGATGGCCAGTACAGCGGTGTTCACCGAGCAGTACCATCCACCAAGGATGGCCAGAGAAGTTCTGGGTTTACCTCCAGTTGGGTGGGGCAGTGGTCCCCGATGCTGGGCTTACCTCTAGCGGGGTTGGGTAGTGGTCCCCGATGTCGAGCTTACCCCCAGCTGGGCTGGGCAGTGGTACCCAATGTCAGGTTACCTCCAGCTGGGATATTCAATGGTCCCGTTGCCGACTTTAGCCGAGTCTCCCTATAGTGGATTACCCTGTTACGGGATTGGGAAATGTGGAACCCGTCGACTATTGCCGGGACTCACTGTAGTGGGAACCCGTCGACTTCCAGGGACCCTCCAGCGGGGCTGGGCAGGGGGTCGCCTGTCGACTTTGAGGAGACCTCTTGACTGCGGGGCAGTGATGGGTTGTGGTTGACGTTCCCCCAGAACTCTCAAGTACGAGGAGTTATTTTCCCCACCGAGACGCGTCCTTGTGACGCGACCTAAAACCATGCGGGTGAGTCAGTTCTTCCCAAAGCGGATAATTTTGAGGTGCGGTGATTCGAGCCCTTGACTTGTAGTTCGGGGTATACGTGCAGGATGCTGGGCATCGATGGTGTTCATTTCTGGGACTGTTGGCGACTCACTTTTCTTGGGCTGAGCTATGGTATGGAGATCCCCTTACGATCTTGTTTGGGATTCTCGATTGAGTATATGGACTTGTATATACCTTGTTCTAGTACCCACTTCTTGGGTTTGGTTACTCTCCTTCCAGGAGAGGCGAAGACGCACGGGGTATGCCACGTGCTTTCCGTTTCTAGCTTCTCGTGGTTGGATGAGTCTACTCTCCTGCTATAGGTAGTAAAGACTCAACGGGAAGTTCATCTTCTCACCGTTTCCAGCTCCTTGTGTTTGGACGAGTCTACCTTCTTTCCTCTTGTTGGGTTGAGCTGGAATATTTACTGTTACTCTTCACTGCAATTTCAGTTGTACTCCTCCACTTTTCCTGTTCGCTCTACTGCTCACCCTTCGGTACCTCTTTTGTTGCTCCCTCGAGCCTTCAGGGTATCCTACTGAGTATTTTTATACTCACCCCTTCTTGGGCTTTTCCCGCACTTGGTCTGCCCTTTCATACGACATACAGGTTGGTCGTGACTTCAGTGGAGCTTAGGAGTTCTGGAGCGTGGACCGCGTGCGGTGGCCGGAGTCGGGTTTCAGGTGGGGGACCCTTCCAGCTTTTTTCCTTTTTGTTTACCTGATGCTGGGTTGTGGAACTTTTCTGGTTGGGAATGTGTTTTTTCCCTTTTCTTTTTTAGTCACTTTCAGCACTTGCTTTGTACTGTTTAGAGGTCGATGCACTTTTGGTGGTTTATTTATAGCAGTTTCCCTTTTTCTTTCCTTTGATTTTCTTTTTTACTCTGCACTTTTGCATTGAGTGAGCTGCATGTGTGTGTGTACTGGTACTTAGGGAAAGGCCTCCCCGAGTTGTTGTGCCTTTGATGCTAGTCGCCAGCCCCTGGCCTATGGAGGTGGGCTTGGGGTAGTTGCGGCTCGAGCCCGGGTAGGGTCGGGTCGTGACAGCTATGCTGTTGAAATATATTGATTCATGAACAACTATATTGTGTGTTATGGAATTGCTGCATGGAATAAATTTTACTTCACATTAGAATTTTTTAAAACTCTTATAAATTTAGGATGAAATTTTTCATAGAAGTACATAATTTAATGATATCTAATCCAAGTTAAAGAATAATAACTAATAAACGCTCATAAAATCAATGATGGCCATTACAAATAATTTTTTGAATTTATTATTAATTCTTTACACATGAAGAAAAACTACCAGTCCCGCTGTATGTAACTGTTATAAGGAAGGATCTATGAAATAGTCACTGTAACCATGGCGTATCTTCCCTGAAAAACCCTTCATGGAAAAGGCCATGATTATTCCTCCACAAATCTACATTACCAGGTGTGTCTCATTCTTTTGAATCATTTCATGCATTTTACAACACCACAATAGGATAACCACCTCTATTATTCCATTGTGCCACCTATTTTTCTAGAATGGTCAAAAAACACAATATTTCTTCCACAAGATTAACAAAGTTTGTATGAATTTACAATAAAATGGATCAAATAAACTAAATTTATCTAAATTAAATAAACCATTAAATGTTAGAAATAACGATTCCTAACATTACATTATATGTTTTGTTTTCAATAAAATAATAATTGGCCTTGAAGGATGGGTTGTTGTCTTTGAAAATATTTAGAAAATGTGATTATTTTGAAAGAACTAAATGTTTTTCAATTAAATTTCCTTGTAATGGTATTAATTCTAAAATCCAAAATTTTTAATTTTTTCTAGTTTTCCATTTTATTTTCTAACATCTTAGCATAAATATAAACATCATGAATTATTGACCTTTTATAGAAGTCCTATTAGAGTATCAATGATGAATGTGTAAGAAAAATTCTATTTATTCCTAAAGTGAGTTTCAAAAATAAAATTGGGGAGAATTAAACAATCACTCAAATAATTTATCAGGGTGTGGTATTTTTTTCAACCATGTCCTATGTTATATAACAAAATAATGGATTTAAGGATTTATAGTTTTTCAAAATCATATTAAAAAATAATGAATACAATTTAAAAAATGGAAATATAGTTATAAAATCATTGACATATGAATTGGGTTTATATATATTAAGGTGTTTCGATGAGAAATTGATGTTCTACTTACATGATAGTGGTATTCTTATTACCTTATAGATAATTCCACGATATTATTTCATACTATATTAATTTTATGTCTTTGGAGTAGTAATTTTGAAAATTGGTTTTGAGTTCTAATACAATGTACCTATTAAAGAATCATTGTAGGATATGTAATAATATCTTGATTATAGAGAGTTTTAAATAAATTTTGAACACGCCACAATAAAAATTTAATTCTAGAATATTGATATAAGATATCAATCTATTTAAATGAAGTGAATTAAATAAAACTAATCTTGTCGTGCTCTCATTATGTGAATTTTTTGTGTACACTTTTTTTAGATGGCCAATTATTTATTCAATATATGTTTAGTTTCATTCAATTGTAATTCATATATGAGTATAAATAAAAACCATATTTGAAAAAATGGAGTACTCAAATTGAAAGAGTTCAATATAATGTATGTTTTTCACTATCAAGATGATGGTTTTGTGATCAGGTTATCTACTTAGACCTGTGGGATGAGTGGTGATCTAACATAATGAGATTTTTTGAAATAATATTTTTCAAATAAATTTAATATATTTTATATTTTACCTCACACGAAACACCAATTTTTTCTTGTTTTACACAAAATAATGAATTCATGTTCCATTACACGCAATACTGAGTATAAACTATACATGACATGATGTCAAAAATTTTAATTATTTAATATGATATTCCCCCAAAAAAATTATAAAGGTGGTATCAATAGTATTAACGAAATTATAAAAATATATGGTTTAAAAATATATATTAAAAAAAATCTATTATGGACACTTTATTATAACTCAAAATAAAAACTATTTGAAATTATAGGAAATTTATTTTTGAGATTTATTTTTATTTATATATACATGTTTTACCTGAGTAGATATAACAAAAAAAAATTAGTGAATGGTTTTAACGATTTTTAAATATGACATATTAATGAAAAATTATATAATTCATGTAATTATCTTTAAATAAGAGAAAATAAAATATCAAATTTTACACTTATAATTGTAATTTTCTAAAATGTAATTTTTTACCCATTCCACACATATATAAAATTTATTTTATGAAACATTTATTTTATTTAAAAAAATAATTTTTTTGAAATCATAATTCAATACTCTCTACAAGGTAATTTTAGATAATTTTTTAGAAAGATTAATTTCTCAAATAATATTGAAATAATGGTTTTTATTATGAATTACCATTTCTTTTAACACTTTTAAAAAAAAAATAATATTTTTAAATTTAGTTTCAAAATAATAAATATTAATATTATATATATAAATAGAAATTATTTAATTGGATTATTTGTAATGTTATATCATGATTTATATTATTTTAAAACTGTTGATCAGTTTCACTTTGAAGACTGTAATTTTTGTCATGTCTATTGGATTAATTTTAAATTATACTATTCCAAATCAGTTAATGGAACTTTAAAAAATGTATTCAAAGTTTTAAATCATAATAATTTATATTATCTAATACCATCAACTAATTTTTTGACCATAATGAATATTAAATGGATTAAATTTTATTAAAAGTGGTTATGATAAAAATGGGTTTATCGGGGGTTAAAATAAAAAAATAAGGGATAAGATTGACACAAAATAGTTCCAACACACATTTGAATGAAATATTGTTTCCATATAACTTATTGGATTAGTGTTGGTCTATTTTGGTTCCTTGTGGCATGTAAAAAATGTTGGTACACAATTATCTTTTCAAAAATTCAAAGACTTCCACTAACCTCCCATATAAATGTCCACCAAGTATACTCTCCTCTTCTTACATCCAAAACCCATTTAATTAGAAAATAACTACCCAAAAACCCTCGCTAAATAATTTTTATAATCCTAGAATATTAATTTTCAAAATAAATCCTTCCTATGGTACTGATTGGTTAAAACCAAAAGATGTTATCTGAAGAAATGTTATTGTCCCTATCAGATTATTTTATTTAATTTCATATTCAACCTCATTAATTTGATGTCAAAAAATGTTTATATGAAAAAAAACATCTTACATAAACTTAGATCTGTTCATTTTATGTTAATTACATATATCCATATCCTCTTCTATTAAATGTGATACTAAATCTTCACTCCTGTGTATAGAATACATCGCCTCACAATCCAATGTCATTCATTTTCCCTAACCACATTCAAAAATGGATATAATGATTGATTTAATATTTAAATATTATTTTTATTATATTAATGTATTTATGGAATCATGATATCACATTTTCCTTTTTTACATTCAATTTAATGGGAATACAATAAAATCATATGTGTGTAAGGAAGACTACAACCTTAAAAAGCAATGTGATTCATTAACACCTTATAATGAAGGTAATATTAATGGATTTAATAAACATATGTTATATATAAGACCTAAAAATTATTTTTTTAATGGTGATATAACTTTTTTATTTCCTCTATTATTTATATCATTAAAACACAAAATTACTTCATGCATATGTATGACTTTCCATGTACAAGAATTATGAATTTCATTTTAAAACCATACTTTTATGGATAATAATAATTACATTTATAATAAATAATGAAAAAATTAATATCACTCCTAAAATAATTATGGTGATGGAACCATGATCAAAGTAAGAGGAACAAATCTAAAAAAATAAAAATTATATAAGGTTTGATATATATATATATTCATATATGGTTATTTAATATATTTATAATAAATTTATTATTATTGTACATGATGCTTGAATGTGTACAATGTATGTCGAGACTACTGGTAAGGGAGTTCTGTGTAACTTTTATTTTCTCTCATAAAAAATTAATATTCACCACCGGTTTCATTTATGTGGTGTATATAATTTACATGACATTATTATTATGACATTCCAAAAAATATATTTATTTAAAAATATATTTAGAAAACATAAATTCATTGGGATTATTTTTCAAAGGTTACTAATGTAGTAATGTATTTTTTCCTAATTTGTTTCATTTAGGCTTATGTCATGTAATGAAGCTACCATATTTTGGGAGTTGTATTTACAACCCCATTAACATGTAATATCATGATTTAATTTATTCCCATGAAATTTTATTTTTCAATTAATTTTTTTATTTCATGGGGATTATGACTAAATGATACTCATGTGGTAATGTTATTATGATATAATCTCATTTTTATCAAGATTCTTCATATTTATGCTTCCGATGATGAAATGTTTTTATTCATCTGTCAAGAAACTCATATATCTTCTTCTCCTATATTTGTGAGATTAAAACACAACTTTCACATTATTTTTCCTCTGTTTATGTCCACATGATTAAAAAAAATGTTTTCAATAGAACCCTCTTGTATTACTTTATTGGTTTGAAAAAACCTATATCTTTCAAACCCATGTTTTCTAAAAATGTTTTTAAAAATAATTTTAACATTATTAAAATGATTTATTAACGTGTTTTTAAAATTGATTAAATATTTATAAAATATTATGAAATATATATATTTTTTTCATTTTCAAAATAATAATAATTTGGATATTATAAAAATTTTAACCAGAATTTTTTTCATAACATTATTTTTTCGTGAATATTAATTTCCACATTCAAGACTATGATTTCTTCGAGGCATCCATTATTCATTTTCACTATACATTCAATGAAACAGATTTTAACAAAAAATATGTTTTAAAACGTGATCTTTTAGTGTGGAATGAATATTTTACTCATTACATTTTTATATGATTTTTAGATCTTTCATTATATTTTTTAATGGATATTTATAAAAAATTGATTTTCATAATGATATGTGTCTTAAATGGTGTTTTTTTTAATTGAACAAATATTTTTTAATAGAAATTTTAAAAATTATTTATCAATATTTCATTAAATGTTTTAATGATAATTTTCTAATAAAATCCTTTCTATAATATATTATAAATTTTTAGTTATAAAAAGAAGCATTTTAAAACAGTAATTTCCTTATGAAATGTTCTAATTTATCTTTCAAAATCATATTCCATCTAATATGAAAACGTTTTATTCTACTTATTCATTGATGGGAATATGATCCAAGGATGTAAATATTATCTTTTCTCTAGATGGTTTATATTTATGATGAAAATATGTTTATGATGAAAATAGGTTTATGATACCCTTTTATCTTCCATGGGTGATAACATGAAAACAATCATATATTATCCTGTTATATTCATGTGTTATACTATTAAAAAATAATAAAATGATTAGGAAATATGCCAAATTTCTATATTTTATGATATGCTAAATTTTTTATGAATCCCATTTCATTTCATGGGAAATGTTATTATGAATGTTTTTTGATCTTTTGGAACTTATACATATGATATATATTACTTGATAGATTGTAAATATATTTCCATAAAACTAATTGGGTAAATACTTCTATCTCATTAGGTAAATAGTAATTGAATAGGAATAAAACCTATTTAAGTAAGGTAAATTGTGTGATTTGATGGTCAAGGAGTAAATTATGACCCTTATGATGGTTTGGTGAGTGAAACCATTCTTGTACAATATTTGTGGAATTGAGGATTGAATACTATGAAATGATTATTTGTGTTCATTTTTATTCCAAAATTACATGCCTTATGTTATTGTTATCCTTTCATGGAAAATATTCTCAGATTCAAATAAGATTAAAGTCATATGAAATCCTAATCTTCATGAAATGTCTTAAGATTATGATAATTGATACCCAGTGTATGTTTTTAAAATTTTATGTTATGTTATCATACCATTATGATCATTTTATTCCTATGTATCTACCTTTATTATCCTTACTATGCATATTAAATGGCCCTTTTCTATGTTTCCTTCCCCTCTATTATGAATAATGATTTAATTTGGGTATGATTGTGAAGAGTACTAAAGGGGTACATAAATATAGGTGACGTTTTATATATGTAACCAAATTAGTCTATATTTTACCTATCTTCCAATGATAGTATACAATTTTAGTTTTCAGGAGTTTGATTGAGTATTGTGATGAATATTCCTAAAAAATGAAGTGATATGTAAGTTTGAACATAAGAGGCCATTATAGTTGTAATATGATAGTAGTTTTAGTTAACCGTTAACAACTAAGATGATATATCTTTACTGATATCTGATTTATACATGTATAAGTATATGTTTTAGAATTAAACAATGTATATGAATATGTCCATAAATTTTGGTAATGTATTTATTAAGTGGTTTCTTAGAAATTACATCATTGTATGGATACTAAAAGTGGATTCCACTCAAGCATAATGGATCCTAAGTGAAATAAATCCAAAAAGGATTCATTGAGCTAGAGTTAATCTTTTTATGGTGTAAGAAATCATGACTTACTATACACCTCATTTGACACTCCTATGCGATAAATTTATAGAACCTTTATGAACTATAATGATGGATTTAAATAATGACCATTAATTCCCTAGTTTAAGCTTATAGTGTCTTGGATTTAAAACATAATTTCATGATATTTACATCCAAAATCTTATATATCATGATTATGTTTTTTCCCACATAGATTTTTGTTTACCACACTATTATCTAGGTTTTATTCAGTGGATGGTACTCAAATAAATCATGTTAGTGCCTAATGCGAAGGAAAATGAAATGACTTTTCTTTAGGTCAATCAAATTTTATGTTATAAGGAATGAAAAGTATTGTTTCTATAATCATAAAACATTCTGAATTTATGAATCATGTTTGACATCCAATGGAAAATTGGATGGAACCACATTATATTTTTAACTTCCTGAAGAAATTTCCTCCTTATTTTGGTTTTCCTTCTGATGAAATAATTCATTATCAAAAAATAAGATACACATAAAATATGGTTTCCATCCTCCACTATTCCAATCATATGAAATTCATTTTGGTTGTCTACCATTTAAATAGCGTAGTAGATCAATGGTGAACTGATATTATGAATAAGGGGTAATAAGATTAAATAGACTCTTCGTGTTGGATGACTTCAAACCCGTTTTTTAAAATAATTGATTTCAATGTATTTGTTATATAATGATTTTTATAAAGTTAATTTATTTAATGAAAAAGGATGATGGAATGTTGGTACGTATGAGGATGATTTTACATGAATTCTGAGGTATCCTTTTTTATTATCATCCAAAATTAATGTAATCTTGATCGAATTATTACTATATTAAAACAGAGTATCCAATTAGATTTATTCATAAGTGAATTTAGTAGATATAGTTAATTTTTTTGATGTGATATCATGGTGGAAATGGATTTTTAAGTTAAATATTAATGACATGGTTTTGAATAGAAGGGTAAATTTAATTCAAATGAAAATATAAAAACCATTGAGGGAAAGATGAGGTTTCCATTATTCTAAATGTTTGTGAACAAACATGGAAGAAATTTTCTTAACGGAAGTAGTAAATATTTACATTTTTAAGGGATGGTCATTATGAAATTGAATTCTAAAGTGGTGGAATGAAGTTAGCTAATGATAAAAATAGAGAGAAAGATACATAGAGAGCACCACCAACACTATTATGTTTTATATGCATGTAGTATGAGAATTATGAAAATAAATTCCATAATTTAGGGGATAATATGGATGATAATCAATAACAAAATGAGAAGAAAAGGGACTATGGAAACTATTATCTTATCACTCCACTACAAATTAGAAGATTTCATGTTTTATTTGGTATGATTTGAAACATTGAAAATATTTTTGTTATTTGGTTATTTATTTTTTATGAGATTTTTAGCATTGATTATCTCACTCAATATAGATAATAGAATAAATTAATAAAATTTTATATTCTATCAGTAAAAGGTTGAAAAAAAATCTTCCAAAGGAAATGTTTTTTAAAATATCAGAGCTTATTTGTTGAATATGG
This sequence comes from Viscum album, assembly GCA_963277665.1. NCBI lineage: Eukaryota > Viridiplantae > Streptophyta > Magnoliopsida > Santalales > Viscaceae > Viscum > Viscum album. The sequence continues at coordinate 1,704,069,106 of OY728165.1, read as the reverse complement.
GTAAATTTTATTAACGCATGCACACACACACACACACATATATTAAAATTATATTAATGGATGCATGCATGATTTAGGAGTTTAGGGTTGATCCTGTGTTCAAATTCATTGAAAACTTATTTATGGTTTTCTGTGATGCATGATTTTCAAGATTATAGATATTTTAAGTGGCGTTAATTGCAATAAAATAATTGGATTTTTTATAAGTTATTTTAGAACAGTGACTTGGGTATGAGTTCTTTTAAAATTCATTGAAACATGATTAAAGGTAATGGTAACCATTAGAGTTTATCTATATTTTAGGTTTAAGTAATTTTTAGTTTTATTTGATCACTATACAATATATTCAGATGTCATTGATCTTAGAGAATATTTATCCCTAGATTCACATTCTATAATATATATTAATGAAGTGGTAAGTTTGTGTGGTGTACCAATTTCTATTGTATCTCATTAGGATCTAATGATTCAATGATTGAACTAGTGAAGCCTTTACTAGGATATTGACATATAGATGGGTTTTGTTACCGCATATTATCCTCAAATAGTTGGTTAGTATGGGAGAACAATTAAAACAATAGATTATATTTTGAGATCTAGTTCAAAGGATTTAAAACTCATTTGTGATGATAATAATCATCAATTTGAGTTTTCTTGCAATAGCATATTTCACTCAAGTGTTTAGTTGGATCCTTATAAGGGCCATTATTGATAGAAGTTTAAAACACCTATTTATTAGAATTAAGTTTAAAAAATAAATCTATGATGACCTAAGATATATGTTATGATTCTATATAAAGTTAAGGAAAATAAACAACAAGTAAGGATAGTACAATATTGGATGAAACTCTTTGCTGATAATATTATAAGTAATCTAAAATTTGAAGCAGTTGAGAAGGTATTTATATGAAAAACATCGTGATTAAAAGAAGTTAATACTAGGAATGATGTATATGATTCCCTTTGAAATAAATGATCATATTGGGAAAGAATGTTTTTTTGTATCTTCCACTGAAAAGAAATCAAGGTCAATATGTGTTCTAATTATCTCTCCATAGGAAGTACATAATCAATCAATCACATGTACTATTTTTAGAGGTTATACCTGTGAAGAATATTAATTCTTATGAGTAACAATTGATTGAGGATCAGGTGCGTATATTGAATGTCTGTAAAATAAGACCACACACTAGGTAACAGTTTTATAGAAAAAGCACCATCTTGAGTAGTCACATAGGAACCTATGGATGTAATTAATCATACATATCATCAATTTTTGATTCAAAAGTGATAATTTATAAGGGGGAAATACAATTTAACTAGGGTATAATGTCACAACAAGATATGTTGTGAATTTTTTTTAAATAAATATTATCCTTTTGAAATTTTTTGTTACATGTAACACCAACGTTAGCATGTGTCACATGCAAAACATTGTTTATCTTCCATTATACATAACCTTGAGTTTTATAAATAATGACATAGTATTAAAATATTATAATTTAATATGATAGATTTCAACTAGTAATTGGAATGGTGGGTATAAATATTAATAAATAAATTTAGAAAATATTTTCATTATAAATGTATACAAAATAATTTCATTGGTAATGAAATAAGAAAAATAGAAAATAAAGGATATATTTTTTTGGAAACCTATTTTTATGCACCCAAATGTGTTTTATATGAATACAATAAAAAATACCTTTTGGTGAATTATTTTAATGAAATTTATAGTTGATATATTCATTCAAATGTTTAATAGTCATTGTATTTTGTTTCTAGACAATAGTTTTGAATTAATCAAATTTTCACGTAAAACATTATTTTTCTAAAAAGTAGTTTTCAACAATTAAAATTAATTTTTTAATATTAATTGTTGATTATTTTAAAAAAATCATGGAAAAAATAAACTGGAACTTTTGAAATTATCATATATATATATAATTTGAGTAAAATTTTGATAATTTTTGAAATTTTTTTATTAATAGTTATAAATAAAGGTTTTAATAAAGAATATTAATTTGATATAATAATATTAATAATATATTAGTATTTTTAAAATATTTTGACAAAAATATTATTTTAATTATATATATAATAATATATTTTTTCTCATTGTAATCTTTTTCATACTCAATTTTTGTTAAAAATCTTATTATCCTCTTAAAATTTTCTCTTTTAAAACCCATCTTCTCATCGCGTCCATGAGATAATTTTAAATTAAAAATTTTAAAATATTTGAATGGAATTATGAAAAATGGATTCCATAAATTAAATAAGTAAAAAATATATTATAAAATAATTTCAACTATTTATTCACTATATTGAATAGTAAAAAAAATAAAAAATATTTTCAGTGGTTAAGGTAAAAATGGGATTAAAAATTGAGTTAAACTAAAAATAAAAGGGTTATAAATGAATCAAAACATTTAAAAAACCCATTTTATAGTCATATTTCTACTTTAGTTGTTTTATACTCAATATTGTTCAATTGCTGAGTGTTTTGGTATGAAAATACCTGGGTACACCTTTTTCTTTTAAAAAATTACATGTCTAACACTAACCACACTTATAAAAAGTAATAATACAAATGTAAATTCCAAAATCAATTAGTTCACCCAAGATTTATACACATCACTTACTTCAGTCCTCTAATCCTAGAAATTTATATTAGTCATAAATCTATCATTTGATTCCTTTTGGTGAAAACCAAATGAAGTTTTCCAAAGAATGTGTAACATTTTTAACTGAGTGTTTTTTATATTTCTTTATCGATATCATTCAATTATAATTAAAATATTCTTATTTAATAACATGGTTATCTTCCAAATACCTAAATTTAGTTATCTTAAGATAATTAACTATATTAATATCCTCTTTCAATAAATGTGATATGAAATCATCATTTATATGTATTGCAGACTACTACCTTGAAAATAAATGATATCCATTGTCCATGTCCACCTATCATAGCTAGATATAATGATGGAATTGTTATTAATATATTTTATATATGATATCATTATGCTTCTTTAATTAAAATATCAGATTTTACACTTTACATTCTATTACATGGTTATACAACAATGCCATTCTAATGTATAGCGGACTAACGTCACACGAAGCGATGTGATTCTTTCACAATATACATAAAATATAATGGGGGTGTTCGTAATGAAAATAGATGATATAGATTACATAAAAATAATTATGTAATGTTTTTATTTTATTTTACCTGCATTGCTTCTATCTATTTTTGTAATGTAAATAGTTTTCATTCATACATATGACCTACCCTCTCCATGAACGGTGCATTTCATTATCTACCATTTTATTTTAAAGATTACACAAAATACATGTAAAAAATATATATGATATTCATATAATGGATAAAATAATTCTTATTAAGAAACCATGATTACAGTAGGAGGAGTAATAAAAACTAGTCTTAACATACATGAAATAAAATGTAGTTATTTCCCAAAATGTGACATTAACATAGAATTATTAAATAGTAGGTAATTAAAGGTCACAAGTAAATCATATTTTCTAATATATATATATATATATGTGGATCTATAATAGATTTTTGATAAACATATAGTTTTATTCTAAATTTTCTAATTTGTATAAAAAAGTCAATAATTATGTTAATGGAACATTGTATAACTTTTATTTTCTATAAAAAAACAATCTATATTAACAATGTTTTTATTTTATTTCGTGTATATAAAGTCCTGAAATGTATTATATAATTATTATATAAAAAATAATAGGTAAATATATATCCATTTTATAATTTATCTTTTATGGGGTACATAGTTCAAAAGTAGATCAATTGTTAACAACTATTTTTCTCCATTTTCCTGATTTGAGACATATGTAAAGATATGAAAATATAATCTTTACTAAAATTTATTTAAAAATCCTCTGGAATTTCATATCATTATATTATTTCCTCTTATGATATATTGTGTTTTATTTAATGTTATTGTTTCTTGGGGATTATGATTTAATGTGACAAAATTGGTAATTTTTTAATGATTTAATCTCATCATTTATGAACAATTATTATGTTTAGACATTTGGAAACGAAATATTATGATCCACCTCTAAACACACTAATGAATTGGATTTTCATATCATGCATTCCTCCATATTACATGTTATACCATGATTTTACTCTCTTTGTATAATCAATATTCAGATATAATATTTTTAAAGTAATCTTTTTTCATCTATTATTTTGAAAAATGGTTTTTATTCAAAAACCATGATTTGTAAAAAAACAAAATAAAATTATTTTAACATTATTCCAATAATATATGAAATAATATTTTACACATTATTTAAATTTTAAAAATATTTTTTAAATAAATTAACATGTTTTTTTCCAAAAAATTCCAATTTTTATTTTACTAAATATGTAATATGAATCATTATTTTAACATGTATAAATTTAAAGAATGTTTTGACCTTCATGACCATTGATTTATTTTAATCATACAATGCATTGTTTCAAGTATATTTTAAAATAATGTGATTTTTATTTATTTTTATTTATTTTTTTCAATGAGTATATGATATTTTACTAATGAGATGTTTTAAATTATTTCCATAGATAAAATTATAGGTTCTAACTATTATTTTCAATAAGAAGGATTTTGAAAATGTTATAATTTTATTAAATATTTTTTATAAAGTGATAAGAATATTTTTCTACTGAGTTTTTAAATGAATTTTAATGATCCATTTATATTCTTTTATGTTTATTTTAAATAAATTTGATTAATAATTTTTTTATGAATTTTTATTATTAAAAATTTATTTTCAATGAAATTTTTTATTACCTAAGAATGTTTCCAGGTGATCTTTCAAAAAAAAATCCATATAATAAAAAGATCAGTTGTTGATACTTATTATTTTCTTGGGATAAAAACCAAATATAACACTCTTATTAATTCTTGGTATGTTTTATATTTAAGATAAAATGATGTTTATAAAACATGATTCTCTTCCAAAGGTTATATAATAATAAAATACTAATGAAGACAAATTATTTTCACACTTATGATATGATAAAATGAAGAAATGAAGGTGTAAGTTGAATTTTTTTCATAAGTTATGATATTAATAAATATTTATGAAACTGATTTTATTTCATGGTTTATGATATGATGAATGTTTTATGATCTTTTAGAAAATAGTAATGTTATATTAATTATGTGATGGGTGGGGCCTATATCTCCCTATAATGTATTGGGTAAATATTTATATATATTGAGATATAAATTACTATAATTTGAAGTGAACCCAATTTAGTAATGGACATTATCTTTATTGATGGTCTTGGAAGTGATACTTTACAACTATGATGGTTGGGGGAGTGAAAACATTCCAATATGATTGCCTTGGCTGTGATTATTGACTACCGTGGAAATAATTTTCTATGCTTATTTTTATGACATAATTAAATTTATTATCTAATTGTATTCTCTCATGTATAATGATCTTTTATTCCCATATGACTCATGACATATGAACTGCAATTATATATGCTATGAGTAATGATTATGATGATTTATTTTCATGGTATGGTTTCATGATTTATGCTCATGTCCCAAATTGCTACTACAATAGTGCAATCCACCTGAAACACTAGGTAGAGGGTCATCTACATCGAGTTTACTCCATACAACTATGAGGATCAGTGAGGAGATAACATTTGATGTTACTTTAGACTCAAAATTAAGTGGGAGGGGGGAATTTCATGACTAGGACACATCCTTGTGATGTGGCGTTATACTGTGCAGGATAGAAAAATTCACCCCATGAGGATAGTATCAAGGTGTGCTAATTAATTCCCTTTGACTTCTATGTTTAGTGTAAACATGAGGGATGTTGGGCATCATTGACAGATACTTCTATACTTTTTGGTGGTGATTGTCCTGGGATGTGCTATGAGATGGAGATCCCCTTACTCTCTCATTTGGGATTATTTTATGTAGAATATAATTATATATCCAATTTCAGTACACACTCATCAAGTTTTGGTTACACTCCTTATATGACCAGTAAAGACATGTGTGGTATGCCACCTACTATCTTTATATCGCTTCTCATGGTTGGATGAGTCTGTTATCCTACTATAGGTAGAAAAGACTCAATGAGAAGTTGACCTTATAACCATTTTAATATCCTTGTGTCTGGATGAGTTTTATTTAACTCTTTTTCTGGTCTGAGGTTTACTTTTTACAAATCCATGTATTATATACTTCTTTCTTTTTATTGTATCTCTTACTAATCCCCCTTTAATTTTTTAGTCGTCATATAGAGTAATTTTATACTCACACATGAATGGGACATCCCACATGTGTTTTCCATATGCAGTTGATGAAAAGGTTGGTAGTGACTTCAGAAAAGAATATGGATACATGTTAATGCACCAGGAATGGTGGATATCCCTTGGGATCTAGTAGTAGGGCTCTCTTATCAATTTTACATTTCAGTTACTAGTAGGTTATGTCACCTTTTCTAGTTAGGCGTGTATATTTCCCTTTAATCCTTTATGATTACATTATAAAACCTATAATTGTATTGTATAGAGGTTGATGCTTTTTTTTGTTTATATATAGTAGTGTTTTAACATTTTTTCCTTTCCTTATTCACCTTTTCATTTATATGGATGCAGGATTGTTGATAGGTTCTTAGGAAAAGTCCACCCTAAGTATTTTGTGCCTTTTTCCCTTATCTCCACCCCTGGGCCTATGGAGGCGGGATTGTGGTAGTTGAGGATTCAACCCCAACATTGGTGGGGTTGTGAAAAGTGGCATCAAAGGCATTTCAACCATTGGGATGTTGTTCAGATGTTTCACTAAAATGGTATTGGTTTGATTTGGGGAAATATTGTAAACATGTCTCAAGAGTGGTTCTCAAGCTGGGGACTCTAATGATGGTGCGACATCCAACGTTTCCATTCACCAGGACTCTAATTACCCTCTTGATGACTCATCATATTGAGACATTTTTTGTAGGGAACATTGATACATGCATCTTGTAGGATCGAGTCCTTAACTATCCTTATTGAGTTAGCTCTCTATTATTGTTGATATATATATATATATATTCTCATTTGATCACAATACTCCACGATGTATTAAGGATGCCTCAACAATGATAGCCATTGGGATACCATCATTGGTTCATGATGATGATCTTGTGATCCATTAGGACTTAGTTCAGGATCTAACATGCGAAGCCCGTCCTCCAGGTGGGCAAGTTGCAGCACCTCCACCAATTGAGTAGAATTTAATCCAATCTGAGTAGGCTGGGGACATGCATTGGATGAAAGCACTCAGTGAGTTCTAGAAAGAGAGACTGTTGATTTTCCATAGTGACCAAGACCCTCATGCAGAAGTTGTGTTGCTACAGTTGGTGTTCTGCCTCTTTAGGCTTGTACAAACACCAACCGATCATATGGTTCCTTAGTTAGCTAGTATTTTCAATGGTGCATCTAGGCATTGGTAGATCATATTTACTTAGTTTCATGACGATTCAACACTCTCATGGGATGATATTCAGCAGCTATTATGTGAGGAATACTACCCCTCTTACTTACACATTTTATTGTATTTAAGAGCTTTTAATGCTTCATCATGGAAATATGATGGTGTCTAAGTACATGAATCGGTTCACAGAACATACTCAGTACTCTTTAGACATTCTTCATGAAGGATCCTTCCAAACATGGATGTCTGAGAATTGACATCGCAGAGATATTTGTGCTATCATAGTACCCTTATCCATGCCATCCAATTCTAGGGTACTGGAGTTGGCACTAGGGACATAAAGATTTATATCATGGGGACGCCATATAAATGACTGTATTAGTGGGTGAAACAGTTCTGAGACATCATCATCATCTAGTAGCGGCTGGGAAAAAAGATATTGACATGTGAGGACTCTCAATGATTAGTCTCAACAACATGGAAAGCATTAAAACATAGAACTAGGATAGCCTATGGAGGTTCAGTGATATTCTTGTGATGTGTGATGTCACAAGGCATGAGAATACAATAAAATATGTGGTCAGCTTCCTAGGAAGATGTTAGATGAACCGCCATGACAGAGATATCTTGGTAATCAAGGATCTACCTAGTGAGGATAGGGTGGTCCCCAAGGATGTGATGTTGGAAGAGGTGAGACAAGGGATGTGAATTACGGATGATGCAACGAGTTCCTTCCACTACCAAGAGTCCCTTGTCAGGCTTAGGGAGCCGATGGTCGGGGATATGGGTAGCTACATGCTATGGATGTTTATGAACCTCCAACATGTGACATGGTAATAGGTAAGATCTATTTCACTACTTCCATTTGTGGTAGGACATGTTAGACACAATGTTAGACACTATGTGAGTCACTATTTCCTTCCTGCTCTTTTTCATGGGGTTTCACTTGGGTGATGTGGGGTGTCCGTGTAACCATGTGTTGGTATTTTTTACTATAGCTCTGATTGCATGAGGAAGAGGGGTCTTTCCCCCACTGAGATTCATTTTTGGGGTGTGAGAAAAACTGTTATTGAAATTCAGCATTACCCAAAAAGGATAGTATCATTGTGTGAGGGATGAATCCATTTGACTTTTATGTTCAAGTTACAGATGTTCATAAGAGTGTTGGAGTAGGTTCTAACATTTACAGTGCGGTTTTTCTACTTGACCTCCTTTTACCTAAGATGCCACTAGTGGGTCTGGTAGAGTGTCTAGTTTGGGTTTACTCTCCTTGCAAGATCAAAGAGGACATGTGCTGAATTCCATGTGATTTATATTTCTATATTTTTTATGTTGGATATGTTCATTCAGATGACCTATTTGTTTTTACCTTTTTATTCTCAATGAAAACCTTGGTATGGAAGTTATCAAGTACAAGTCATGGTGTTGGAGACCCCATAAACCAAACAACACGACTCACTAATTTTTTAAGGGGTAGTAGTCATCACCATGAGAATGTGGAGACAGAACCTTCTGGGAGAGAACATTGTTTTTTTAATAGACCACCAGAGTCTCAATTACATATTTTCTCAGAGAGATATGATCCCGAGATGATGACACTGGTTGAAATTTCTATAGGACTATTACTTTGTGATAGTCAGTATTAGGTAATGGTAAATTTTTTAGAAAATTCCATATACAGGAAGTCCTATGCTCGAATATTGTGGGATGTATTGGAGCAGTTAAAATATCTATACCAGACCCTAGTAGAGCTGGATGGTACAATTTTTCTACATTAAATGGTGCTGACTCCCTCTCTTATCGAGTGTGTGAGAGTGTCCCAGTTTTGAGACATCGATTGAGAGATCATGAATTACTAATATATCCAAATGTGACACACCATATGGATATTCTGAAGAAGTGAAACACAAGAAATTTTTTCACATATCTTTTGTGTCCTTTTTGGGTTCTCTAGCATGAGAAGAAGTGTATATGAGTTCGTATCATGATACATCACCTATCTACAGGTGAAGGAAGTGTACCATATTCCTACAGGTTGTCACAGGCTCTTGAAATGCCATAACAGAAATGTGATAGTGTATCTATGAACATCTTCATAGTGCTTCCTCGGATAGTAATAGGCTATGACGCTATCTAGGCAATAGTAAACTTATTCAAGACATCGAAACACTTCCTTGTAACCAGGGTCCATAGATTGGTGGAGTGTTTGGGGAAGTTGTACATGTAAAAGATCATCTAACTTCATGAGGATCCCATAGAAATTGTCTCCAATAATGATCTGTGTTTAACAACATGATTCTGGAGAGACCTTTAAGAGGAAATTGACACCCCAAAATATATGAGCAAAACCATCACCCCCCCAGATCGATCGGTAGACCGAGCGCACTATTCAGGTGATAGAGGATATGCCGAGGCTTGGCCGGTTACCTACCTCCTTGCCCAACCCCTCATAGCTGAAGGGGTGACTGATGCTTTCCATGTATTTCAGCTGAGGAGAAACGTGCATGATCCTGCCCATATCATTTATCAGTGAAGAAAATACGAGGAAAAACTATCCCCTTAGTTCGCATATTGTTACAGCAAATAAATGTGTAGGCGTTTTCCAGAGAGTGAGAGAGTCAAGTGTGAGTTCAGTATCCTGATTTGTTTTCCTTGTTCTTATTTTTCGAGGATGAATGCCTTCAATGAGGTAATGATGTAGAGACATGAATATTTCCTTGTAATACATTTTAATATTCCTAATTATAATTCAGGGGTATGTTTCTAAGACAACATCTGATTCTGAGGCCCTGTGTGCTCGTAATAATTTGTATAAACTATTAAATATTTTTTTATATTATTCACAAGATGGAAATATAATTACCTTTAATCGTTCCTCGAATATGAAATATAAGTTCATGGTTATATCTGAAGCATAGAGTTTAACCTAGGTAGGACATAACATTTATCATCGTGGGTCATCTGTAAAAAATCCACAGACGTTATTTTCATAAATAAAATAATTAATCATAATTATATTATCTTGGATGTTAATTCGAATATCATTTGAACATCGACTCATATTGGAAACCTGAGACAGCCATTGAGTTCGGGATGGAGTGTTTTACCTAACCACGCCCTAATGCGAGAGGGTGTAGGAGGGTCAGTTGTGACGATAACTTAAAGATTGCTATGAATAAAAGTTTTCGAAAATGATAAATTGTTTTTCTCATTTCCTCCCATGGTCATAGGAGCTCAATTATCTCCTTGCGATGGAGGTTTGAGGCCCAATAATTTACAGATCGTGAGGAAACATTAGATTTGAGTTTATAAGAGTGTAGTAAATGCAGTGGAGGATGCAAAATCTAGGATGGATTTTTCTTTTGGATTCTAAATTTCCTAATTGATTTTTTCCATGATTTATTTATATATTTTTAGATGTTTTTTTTATTGTTTTCTATTTCCAATCAAACAGATTCATTGACCTGTTTGAGTTTAGATCACTCTTTCTTCATGTTCATTTCCCTTTATTCATAGTATTTGTCGAAAAATATTTCAACATGTTGAAATTAAATTTGATCTTAAAGTGAAGAAAACGTATATAAAGTTCATGATCTAGGTTTTGATGATATATGATGGTTTTTTGTTTTGGGAATTGGAGGACACTCACCAGATAGAGAAAAAGACGTCTACTTCTTGACATGTCGAAACATTGACAGATCAGCGAGTGGAGGCTATGTTAGTGAAGATCTCATCACAAGGATCACATATATGGTCTCAAAATAATATTCCAAGCCATGAGTTGTTCTACGTGGTCTTTAGAAGGAGGTTTTGTCATGGTTTTCGATGAAGCGGATGCTCTGGTCAGGCAGTAGCATGGCAGGCGACCATCAGGGGGGGCACGAGGTATGAACCCAATGGGCGTCATGGCTGGTAACCTGTGAGGTTCTCAGTGTGGCATGTTCGAGAGCCACAAAGGCCAATGGGCCAATGTTCAGTAGCCTGGACTAGTGGCTAGTCCGCTAACCAGTGAAATGAACTAGGTTAGTCAGAGCTGGAAAGCTCAGGCAGAGCGGTCCAACCAGAATGGGCCTGACCTGTTGGGTCAGGATAGAACACATTTGAATGGCTGTATTATCTAATCTGGGTTTTTGATTGACGTTTCATCTTTGGGAACATGTTCCTCTCATCAATATTGTTATTTTGATGATATTTTTATAATTGTATGTTTTGGGTTCAAGACTCTATAGGAAGAAAATTACAATAAAAATATTATTATTATTATTTGTAGATTCCTGTATCAGACGTATCTCCTGCATACAACATCTGATCTATGCACCATTAGCAGCATCATGACCTTGAAATTCAATCTAACCCTTCATGTCTAATTTCAAGAACATAAAAAAATTAAGGTGCAGGCCCCACAGAGCCCAGTTTGGGCATGTGTGGTAAAATGTTTCTTCTTCACAGGGTGTCTGTCTTGGAAAAATGTATATCCAATCACACATATGTTTTCATGAGGATCAAAACAATGTGATCCATATGATGTGTTTTAGGATTGATATAAGGGACATATGAGGCACCGTTTAGGTATGATGTTAAGAGATGTAACTTCTTCACCAGGAGCATGATTTGGGTCAATGAACAGTCAATCATGTGTTATTTTTAGCAATTTATTGAAATGGTGTGATATGTTTTGTTATTTGGGGCCATTTAAAGAGGCATTCTAATAAAAGTACATTTTTTCTTTCAAAAAATAAATGAACATTGTGCACTCACAAAACTTTTGGGCCAGATATGGAATATACTCTGGGAGTACACTAGCATGGCTATGATTACATGTTCATATTTTAGTACCTGATTATGGTTGGGTAGATGGATAGTCAATGAGTATGGGTCAGATATCATGTGGGTCACAAAGGCACCGTGTAACACACCTTGAATCTTCTACATCTCGTATTTTCTACTAATGATAAAGTATTATGGCATGCGAGAATCCTATCTTGAGAGTTTTTTCATTTAGAAGGTGATGGTTTCCTCTATAGTTTCTTTTGAGATATGATGAAATATGTTCGAAATGTGATGCCTATCTGAGGTGATGGTTGAGATTGTATATGATCAGGAAGAATCACCATATAAATACATGGAATACCCACTAACTGGGTTAGAAAGTGCTATTCCTGATGATATTTTCTAGAGGTACCATCTAGTAGGGATGCCCATTGTAGCTCCTCAATTCCTTCTAAGTGGAATCCTCTAAACAGGTAGGGTGCATGTATATGATGACATAGAGTGGAATCCCCCTAACAGACTAGATTGTGGGGCCTCAATGAAGACTATTAGAGTGGAATCCCCCAATGGAATGGGTGTAGGTCATCTGTAGTTAATTTCAAGTGGAATCCAAGTAGAAGCACTAGGGTACAATTCTTCAATGACTTAGGGTGGAATCCCCCTAACTTACTATGGCGTAGGTCCCCTATGACTACTACTAGAGTGATACCTCATTAACACACTAGGTAGTGGGTCCTCTATTTCATTGTGACACCATTCAACTTTGTGGATCTGTGAAGAGACAATCCTTGACATTACATTGGACTCAAAATTTAGAGGGACACCATACCCATTGATACGTGCCCTTATGACATGATCTAAAACTGTTCGGGTGAGACAAATCATTCAAAGATGATTGTATCAAGGTGTGGTGACTGATTTCCTTTGGATTTATTATTTAGGTTGAATGTGAGGGATGTTGGGCATCCTTGATGGATTTTTCTAGAACTGTTTGGGACTATTTTCCTGGTCTGAACAGTGTTATGGGGAACCCCTTACTCTAACATTTTGGATTTTTTTACTGAGAATTTATTTATATATTCTGTTTCAAAACCCACTCCATGGGTTTTGGTTACTCTCCTTCCATGAGAAGACAATATGTTCATGGAATTCCACATTCATTCAGTGTTTATCTTATTAGTATTGGACGAGTCTAATCTCTTACTATAGGTACTGAAGACTTAGTGAGAACTTCACCTTCTCACCATTTTGAGCTCCATGAGTCTGGACGAGTTTTCATTCAATCTCTAGTTTGGTTGAGTAGTACTCTTTAATATACCTTGATCTATAAAATACTTTCCACTTTAGTTGTATCTCTTAATGTCCCCCTTCACCTTTTTGGGGAATCCTACTCAGTATTTTAATACTCACCACTGCATTGTCTTTTTCCACATGTTTTATTTCTCATGAAGATGATAGAATAGTTGATAGTGACTTCAGTGGAGCATAGTGATACGGGATCATGGACCATGTATAGTTTTTGTAGCATGATATCTTGAAGTGGGGCTCCCCCATCTATATTAAATTTTAGTTACTACCATGTTCTGACACCTTTTCTAGTTTGGTGTGTATCTTGACAATTTTTCCCATCTATTTAATTTAAAAATCTATAAATGTACTATTTAGAAGTTGATGCACATTTGTGGGTTATATATAGCAATTTTGTATCTTATTTTCCTTTCCCACATCAATTTTTTATTTAGTTGGATACACGTGTGGGTATATGTTCTTAGTAAATGGACTACATGATTTTTTCACCTTTGGCACTTGTTGCCACCCCCTGGCCTATGGAGGTGGGATTGGGTAGTGGTGGCTCGATCCCTAGCATGGGTCAGGTCATGATATTGAATGTATGATTTATGAAATTAAACCCACTCTTTTCCATGTCTAATTTTTCCATCATTTATAAAAATTATATTTGGATTTCATGATAATTTCAATTTTATGATATGATGGGTATGCCAGAATAATATATATAAAGTAAATGTTTTGATGTGATGGGTGTGCCCTGAATTACATAGCACTCCAATATATTTTTGAAATTTTATGTATCTCATGATTTCGGGTGATGTATGTGTGGTTTTTTAACACTAATACATGATGTTTTATTTTTCTTAATTTCCATATTCCATTTCATTATCTAATGCTTCATCTCATGATTTTGATAATGATGATATGATGATGATTATGCTCACTTCATGTTATATTGATACATATTCTTACCTATCCACTTAAATGGACATTATCTCACCCTAAAAAATTATGTATATCCTTAGGTTATTATGTGTAGTAAGAGAAATGTGATGACCACTAAGAATCATGAGAAGAAGTAATTAAATAATTTTTTTTGTTTTACGATCTAAATGTAATGTATGGTTCTAATTTTCCCAATAAACTATTCCATTTTATCCTAGTTTTGTATCATTTTTTTGATTTTTATCATTAAAATTATTTAATAGTGAAGTAACAAACATTAGGATATCTATATTAGTACACATACATTGGGTCAGGTACACAAACACATCCCAATAGTGGAGTAAAAAAACATACGATGTCGGCCCTCTCAAAGGTTCTGTACCCCTTATTCCTCTTTTGAGGAAAATGCAAAGATCAATATCTCCTTCATTTGAACTCAAATTTTGGACCATGAGTATCCCATTATGATTTTTTTTACAATGAATTCGGTGGGTCCAATAGTTATCACATTGGAGATACGATGTCAAATGTTTTCAGAACAACGCTCACTGAGGAGATGCCAAATAATGGTATTTCTCAAGAAGGATCCAAATAGGGTTATTTTGAGTGGAATACCCCTATCATATAAGGTGAGAGTCATCTATTTGTAGTGTATAACCCCCCATTTTACACCTGTGTGTGTCTCCTCGACCACTAGAGTGTAACCCCCAATCAGCATGGGTGATGGTTCTTTACAACAATATTCATAATGGAACCCCCCATGACTTACTGTGGCATGTTCCCTCGATGAATGAAGTGGACCCCCACCTCCACTTCATGGTACTAAGGTATGGGTCCTTGACATACTAGTAGTACCCATCTGATGTACTGGGTCTCGGGCCCTCAATGACTATAGTTGACCCCCACCCCCACTCTGTGATAGTAGGGTATGGGTCCTCAACATTCTTATGGAACCCCCTATAGGATAGGATGAAGGTCCTTTATTACTATAATGTTACCCCATTTTCTCACCAGGGCCTGAGTATAACATCCTCTGTTTTTTTAAACAAATACATTGTTCTATGATGTATATGATACACATCACCGAGCATAAAAGTACAACAAAATTTTATTATTTAAATGTTACCATTATTACCAGGATGTTATATTGTAAGGAATTAACTAAATATAAAAAATATGATTTATACATCTTTATATAATGATTCCTTTGTTACCATATTAACTTGAACTGAAACTACAAACCAATTGAATATAAATGATGTATTTTTTGGAAACATTTTTAAATGTAAATAATTTTGTAAATAAAATAATCAAATCACACTTTTGGGATTATGTTAATTAAATATTAATTAAATCTAATTTTTTAATTTCATCTTATTGGTTTTCTATATATTATATAATAGAAAAAAAATCTAAAAAAATGTGTGTTTTATTTTAAAATACAATTTTACTACATTGTGAGGGAGAACCAATTTTAAATCTAGTTTTTACACCATTATATGTTCTATTAGAAAAAAATAAACGTTTTCTTTGAAATTGGTACATCAAAATTTAGTTTGAATAAATTAAGGGTGTTTTTCAGATAACTGACATATTTTAATGAATAGTAAAAAATATTGCAATTTATTTTAAAACTAATTTTCAACTAATTTATTTAAATGGATAGATTAACTTTTTATTTAGTTTTAATTTATTTTTAGATTATTTTTTTTTAATTTATTTCCATTGTTGGTCATCAGTGTCAATTTTAAATTGATGTTAGATATAAAATCATTTACTACATTTGAACGTTTCACTTTTAAACCCCATTTTTTTGTTTCATCTGTGGAATTTAATTTAAATATAATTGTCACGACCCATCCCAGTGGGTCCTACACTAAGAATCACCAAGCCCGCCACCAATAGGCCATGTAACGACCCAAACATTAATTAATGGAAATCGATCTTGATCTAATTAAATGTATCTTTATGTAAAATGTTTATATAATATGTCAACTTCTTTGATTTTATGTTTTTAATTGTGACCGTTACTAATATAGCCATTGAATAGTGATCACATGATTAGTATAAAAATAGGGCTTTAATGAATCCAGTTTACTCAGACAAAGGAAAGGATGGTCTCATCCAATAGACGTGCCCCATATAAAGCCCATTTTTCGGAGCTAGGAAAAGAGGTGGCGTTATTGGGCTTCTCTCTTGAACAATCCCAAGCCGAGCTTCAACAGGTTAAGCTCGAGCAGGACCGCCTATGAGAGATGTGGAAGTTGATAGAGATTACCACCCGTGCAATGTTATCCGAGCCACCCTAAGAGTCGGTCACCATCGCACACCTTACCCTTCGGTCTTATGTAGGTGTTATAATAGGTTATATAAAAATAACTTATCACTATGGTTATGTACAATATTTTTAAATATAATAATGAATATAATATCATGTTATTTTTGTTACCAAGTAAATAGTTTTTAAAGCCCAAACAGTGCTTTTAGTTCATATTCAACTAAGAAATCTATTTTGATGAATTAATGGATTTTTTTTATCCAATAATTTTTTAATAGATTATTAATATTTTTATTAGATTAATTTTTATTAAATATATATGATCCTATAATTTTATGAATGCAATTGTAATTTTTATTAAGGTTCGAAAGACATTTTTGTCCAAACCCATGAATTTTCGATAAATGTTAGTTTTTTAAGAGAAAATTAACATATTCAGAAAATTATTTAGATAAAATAAATATTATTTCTAGAATCAAGATGTCAAAATTATCCAATGGTGATTTTTTCATAATTTTCTGAGACAGTCAAATTTTTGGGTAAAAATTAAATACCATTTAAATATATAATGTGATTTATGGCATCATAATGCCAAATAGTGATGTAATAGAATACTATAAGCCTTATGTTCGGCCAATATATAATTTACCATTAAAATAACGTGATTTTGGGTTTGTTTGACTTATTTTACAAAGCATTAATGGACCCCTCAAGGCTTATTAAACATCTTGTCTTTTTAAATTGTTTTCCTTGGGAGTGTGACTCACTACCACCTAAGCAACCACATTATTTTAAGAAGTTAGGAATTTGGAATTATAAAATATTGTTTTTCACTCCCCTTTGTCAAAAACCATGGGCTGGTTTGTGGTTTGAATTAATTTAATGTGAGGTGTCCCAACCATAAATAATAATGACTTCCCTCATCTTTCCTATATAAACCCACCCAAGCTCCCACTTTCTCCTCACTCATAGCATTTGGATTTCGTCCAACCTCTTCCCTACTCTCTCTAGAATCCTACCAAGGTTCCCCAAGCTCCCAAGAATCCTCTATCATGCCTCTCTCAAGCCTTTGGAAGCACACTTCCAAGTAAGAGTTTTTCTTCCTTTGTCATTTCTGTCCAATTTTCATTAAATTTTTATGCCTTTTAATTTCAATTATAAATGTTGGGGTATGGTTTCGAACCTCCCCCATACTAGCCTATTTATGTTTGAATGATGGGGACCCCTTTATATCTCACTAAATGCCTCCCATTTACACCCATTATTATACCTAAATTCCGAAAGATATTTCTCTCTCCTATTTTACTTTCTAGAAATTCATTGGTATAATGACTCTAAATTAAATTACAATAGTTGGGAAATTTATCTATATGACCCCATTACAATCCATTTCATGTACATATGATGAGACACCAATTTCTCTCTCATCAACCATTTTTATGAATTCTTATGTCACACCGTTATGCTGCCGAAATCGCAAAAAAAATTCCAAGCCAATTTCAATGTGTAGTGAATACCATGACCATTTCTTGATCAAGGTTATACAACATTATGCACATTTAGTTATTGATTAAAAGGTTTAATATATTAATTCTACATTCCTTTATTGTGGAATAAATGTTGATGTTTTATGAATCCATGTTATATGATCCATGTGGCACACTTATGTATGTAATGAAATGTTTAAGAAAGGTGCGCCCTTATAGCGCTCCAATGCATTGGGTACAGTATAGTATCATGATACATCATGTGAAATGGGTGTTAAATAATTCTAATTCTATTTCAATGATTTTTTTACTCGTGTTTCATGTGGAATGAGGATTTTCTCATGCTCTTTGTGCAATGAGCCTTAGCTCATGCTAATTCAATGTTAAGTGTTGTTACCACATTTCCATGTTACGATTATCATGCTTTATCATGCCTTTATGTTTATAATTTTCTTGTTCTCGATTGATATTACTATTTTCTAACATGTATTGTATTACTCATGTTATTCCATGATTATTCCCTTACTGGGGTTTATAGCTCACCCTTTTCTTATGCATGTCCTCGGGTTATCCCATGCAATGCTAAGTACGAAGGTATGTAGTGGTCATGTAAAGGATGTTTTCAATAAAGATGTTGTATTTCATGTTTTAAGTTGTCATGTAATGTTCTTAAGCCCCAAAGACACTAGACCTATCGATCATCCTTGTTGTATCAAGTGATGGTTTAATGTAATAAATCAGGTTTAAGTTTGTAATAAAGGAAGGGTTGTCATAGTTGGTATTAGAGGATAGGTTTCGTTATTTTGGGATTAGGATTATAAAACCCTAGAAAAGCCTTAGAGTGAAGACTAAGTATAATAAAAACATTCCTATGTTTTTTTGGGTGTTGAGTAAGTGGTTTATCAAGAAAATACATCCATGTCTGGATACGAGCAGGTAGAGGCTGATCTGGCACAAATGTATCCTAGGGGTAAAACCCAAAAACACCGCTTTGAGATAGAATCAAACAAGAACTGGTGCATGACAACGGGCCTTTCTTCACTCTTGGTTACAACACTCCAGGGGGATATGCTTTGACAAATTCACAAGCTTAGAATGATCCATTATTAATGGACAAAAAATTCCCTAAGAATATATGTTTGAAAGTAGATCATGGATAACATATACTGAAGACAATAGATTCATATGTTAAGGAAATAAGAGTTATTTATAATTCATCAGTTTTGTCCTTGTATTACCCTTTATGTGTTATCCCTAACTTTCCTTTTATACCAACCAATGGTCGGTAATAGGAGGATTCAGGCTAACAACCAATGTGAAGATCAATGTGATGACTGTACTAATGAGATGCCCAATCCAATGGGGGTAGGAATCGCAAACATTGTCACACTTCTCTCTCAGATAATGAATGATTTGAATAGAAACATGGGTCTAGAGGAACGTTCACCCTCCCCCCCCAAAGAAGGAACAAGTCACTATCGAGAGCTTCATGAGACAAAGGCCCCCTACTTTTATTGGATCATCTTATCCATCAATCAGTGAACAATGGATCAACTCCATTTAAATATATCTTTTCCATACTTCAATGTTCTGAACAAGAGAAGTTTCTACTGGCTGCTTATAGTATGGAGGGTGAAGCTACTCAATGGTGGATGTTGATCAAAAATACGAAGCCTGAGGAGGAGATCGAGGCGTTGGAATGGAAGGATTTCCGGAAGATGTTTTTTGAAAAATATTTTCCGCGCACCCTCCGACTTAAGATGGAAAGAGACTACCTTGCCCTCAAGCATAAAGACGACAAGTATGTTGGATCATATGAGGAAAAATTCACACATATTGCACGATATGCTTCTGGATTGGTTGTTACCCCCGAATACAAGGTTGAACACTTCTATGGTAGGATGAAACCTAGCCTGCGGAAAGCACTGGCAATCCGTTACTTCGACAGCTATGAGGAAATTGTCTGATGTTCCCACAAGGTTGAAAAGGAGATCGTATAATCTCAGGGGTATCATGGGGATAAGATCTGTAAGGTGGACTTCAATGGTGGTGATCCTATGGATAAATCCAACGGTGCTAAGAAGATCCATCACCCCACCTTCCAAAGGTGCAGAAAGAAGCACCCCAGAAATTGCCTTAAGGGTAAAAGAAAATTCTTTAGGTGTAGAAGAGAAGGGAACCTGGCTGTTAACTATCAGAAAGAAAGACTCGTGGCTAAAACCGAGGAGAGGAACACTACATTGGAACCTCAACGCGTTCTTTATTGCTACAACTGCAAAGAACAAATGCATCTTGCAAATTAGTTCCCTAATCCATGGGTTTTCAGAGGCAACCAACAACCTCCAAGGCAGTAAGGGAAATCTTTTTCCATTACTACTACCGACAGGAACCCTGACAATGAAGTGGTGACAGGTACGCTAGTTATTCATTCAAGAATAGAGAACGTAGTTTTTGATTCAGGTTCTACGAATTCTTTTATATCTCGAATGTTTAGTAGAACAATTCCATCACCACCACAAATAATGGAAGTGAAGATGTAAGTGAGTACTAAAAATGGGGCGATTGTTGCATCCCATGAATATAACACCTCCCCAGTCATAATTTGTGGATTGAACTTCCTGAAGAACCTCATCATACCCCCCCTGGTGTAATTTGATGCAATTCTTGTCATGGATTGACTTAACTTATATAGGGCCAACATAAATTGTCATGAGAGTGAAATCACTCTTGGTGTGGGGAATTGACCCCTGATTCTTTACAAGTGCATGGAGGAAGATGAATCTTCTTTAGCTCCATCATATCAAGCATGGATATTACTGCCCTACGAGCATGCGTATTTGGCTCAGATGATTGAGTCCAAAGAAGAAACCATCCTTGAATACATGCCTATTGTGAGGGAATTCGATGAAGTGTTTCTCGAGGAATTTCATGATCTTCCTCCTAGAAGAGATGTTGAATTCTAAATTGAACTTATACCGGGGGCATCCCAATATCCAAAACTCTATATAGAATGGCTGTTGTGGAGCTTGAAGAGATGAAGAAACAACTAGAGGAGAATCTGGATAAAGGGTTTATATGCCCAAGTGCTTCACCATGGGGTGCACCAGTCCTATTCATCAAGAAGAAGGATGGATCAATGTGTCATTGCGTCCATTATCGTGAGGTCCACAAAATCATGATAAATAACAAGTATCATTTCTCACAAATTGATGACTAGTTTGATCAGCTATGTGGAGCACAATACTACTCCAAATTCCATTTGAAGTCAGGATGTTATCAAGAAAGTGTGAAGAAGGAAGATATCCCCAAGATTTCTTTTCGTACATGATACGGGCACTATGAATTCATTGTAATTCCTTTTGGACTCACTAGTACTCCAATAATATTTATGGACTTGATGAATAGAGTATTTGTAGATTACCTTGATAAATGTTTTTTAGTAGTTATAGATGATATTATGATATACTCCAAAACCATGGAGGATCATGAGGAGCATCTAATAACTGTACTACATACCTTATAGAAGAAGTAGTGATATGCTATTTATAGCAAGTGTGAGTTCTGGTTGAAAGAAGTATCATTCTTGTGCCATATCATCACAAGAAATGGGATATCTGTGGATCCCTCTAAAACAGATGCAATTGAGGGATGGCCTAGGCCACCATCGGTAACAGATATCCATAGCTTCTTGGGGTTTGCTAAATATTATCGACAATTTGTGACAAATTTATCACGATTGTCCAACCCTCTTACCAAGATAACTCAGAAGTGAGTAAAGTTTTCTTGGAGTTATGAATGTGAAGAAAGCTTCACAAAGTTGAAAAGGAGGCTTATCACTATGCTCATGCTGACATTACCCACAATTGGAGAACTTTTTGTGGTATTCAGAGATGCATCGAAGAATGGACTAGGATGTGTGTTGATGAAAAATTAAAAATTCATTGCCTATGCTTCAAGGAAATTTAATGTTCATGAATAGAACTATCCAACACATGACCTTGAGTTGGCTGTAGTGATCTTCGATTTGAAAATTTGGCGGTATTATATCATTGGGGAGAAGTGTGAAATATATACAGACTACAAAATCCTAAAGTATATATTCACATAGAAAGAGTTGAATATGCACCAACGAAGATGGTTAGATCTGATCAAAGACTATAGCTGCTCAATCCATTAACACCCTGGGAAAGTGAAAAAGGTGGCAGATGCTCTATATAGAAAGGACCCAGCAATTCTATCATTGATGTGAATTGAAAATGATCCAATATTCTTAGATTTTATGAGGGTGGACATGGGAATCATAAATAAGGGAACATCATCAATCCTATCACAAATGATTGTTGAACCATCACTTTTGGAAAGGACAAATGATGCTCAAAAGGATGATGTGGGAATTCAGGAAAAAGTGGAAGCTATAAAAAATGGGAAATCCTCGGAGTTTAATGTTTATGAAGAAGGAATTGTGAGATTTGGGAAATGACTATGTGTTCCATCATGTCCAGAGCTGAAGAAGGAACTTTTGGATGATGCATATAGTTCAAATTTATCTATTCACCCAGGAAACACAAAGATGTATCGAGATCTCCAAGAGCATTATTTGTGGGATAATATGAAGAAGGAGATCTCTGGATATACATCAAAGTACCTTGTGTGTCAGAAAGTGAAGGAAGAGAGGTATAATTATAAGGGGATGATGCAACCATTGCCCATACCAGAATTGAAATGGGAGAAAATCACTATGGACTTTGTCACTGGACTTCCAAAGACATCCAAAGGAAATAATGCAATCTAGGTTGTTTTGGATCATCTTACAAAGTCTGCACACTTCATTTCTATTCGGTAGGATTTCTCATTGGATCAACTGGAATATATATATATCAGGGAAGTGGTAAGTCTTCATGGAGTAACACTATCTATTGTGTCTGATCGAGATCCATGATTCACCTCAAAGTTTTGGAATAGTCTTTAACATGCTCTGAATACTGAACTGAACATCAGTACGGCCTATCATCCTCAAACTGATGGACAATCTGAGTGGATTATCCAAACACTTGAGGACATGTTGAGATTATTCTCAATAGACTTTAAAGGAGGATAGGATCAACATCTTCCTCTAGTTGAGTTCTCTTATAATAACAGTTTCCACTCGAGCATCCAAATGGCACCATATGAATTCGTTTATGGGAAAATGTGAAGAACACCGTCATATTGGGATGAGGTAACTGAGTGTAAGCTACTTGGACGAGAAATGGTCGAAGAAATGGTGGAAAAGGTGAAAACTATTCAAAAGCATATCAAGGCAGCCCAGAGTCAACAAAAGAGTTATGCGAATAATTTCCGACGAGACCTTGAGTTAAAAGTTGGATACTTGGTATTTCTACGCATATCTCTGTGGAAGAAGGTCATGAGGTTTGGAAAGAAAGGGAAGTTAAGTCTAAGGTACATTGACCCCTTAGAGATTCTTGATCATGTCAGGGCTATGGCCTATCAACTATAACTTCTATCTACCATGGACAATGTGCATGATGTCTTTCATGTATCCCTCTTAAGGAAGTACATACCAGACCCTTCACATGTACTATCTTCAGAGTTGGTACAATTAGAGGATGATATTTATTATGAAGAGAAACCTGTGAAGATCTTAGATCATAATGAAAAAGTTCTACGAAATAAGACAATTCCCCTAATCAAGGTGTTGTTGAGAAACCACTAGATTGAAGAAGTGATGTGGGAATTAGAATATGTGAAGAAGCATAGTTACTCGCATTTGTTTTAGTGTGAAAAATGGAAATTTCGAGGGTGAGATTTTTTAAGGGGGGAAGATTGTAACAACCAAAAAATTCATTAATGGAAATCCCTCTTGATCTAATTAAATGTATTTTTATGTAAAATGTTTATATAATATGTCATCTTTTTTGGTTTTATGTTAAGAATTGTGACCATTACTAATATAGCCTTTGAACAGTGATCACATGATTAGTATAAATATAGGGATTTAACGAATCCAATTTACTCCGAAAAAGGAAGCGATGGCCTCATCCAATAGACGTTCCCCGTACGAATACCATTTTTCAGAGCTCAAAAAATAGGTGGCTTCATTGGTCTTCGCTCATGACCAAGCCCAAGATGAGCTTCAATAGGTTAAGCTCAAGCGGGACTTCCTATGAGAGAAGTGGAAGTTGATAGAGATTACCACCCGGGCAATGTTATCTAAGACACCCCAAGAGCCGGTCACAATCGTACACCTTACCCTTTGGTCTTATGTGGGTGTTATAAGGGGTTATGTAACAAGACCACAACACTATGGTTCTTTACATTATTTTTTATATAATAATGAATATATTTTCATGTTATTTTTGTTACCTTGTAAATAGTTTTTAAAGCTCAAATAGTGTTTTTAGTTAATATTCAACTGGGAAATCTATTTTGATGAATTAATGGATTTTTGTATTGAATAATATTTTAATAAATTATTATTATTATTATTAGAATAAATTTTATTAAATATAAATGATCTTATAATTTTATGAATGCAATTGTAATTTTTATTGAGGTTCTAAAGCCATTTTTGTCCAAACCCGTGAATTTTCGATAAATATCGGTTTCTATTTTAAAAGTAAAAAATTAACATATTTAGAGAATTATATAGATAAAATACATATTATTTATGGAATCAGGACATCGAAATTATCCAACTGGGAATTTTTCATAATTTTATGAGACAGTCAAATTTCTGGGTAAAAATTAAATTCCGTTTAAATATATAATGTGTTTTATGACATTATAATGACCCAATATTGATGTAATAAAATATTATAAGCCTTTTTTTGGCCAATATATGTTTTACCATTAAAATAATGTAATTTTGGGTTTTTTTGACTTATTTTACAATGCATTAATGGACCCTTCAAGGATTATTAAACATCTTGTCTTTTTAAATTGTTTTCCTTGGGAGTGTGACTCACATCCACATAAGCAAACCCATTATTTTAAGAAGTTAGGCCTTTGGACTTATAAAACATTGTTTTACATTCCATTTTGGAAAAAACCATGGGCTGGTTTGTGGTTTGAATTAATTTAATGTGATGTGTCTCAACCCTACATAATAAAGGATTCCCCCACCTTTCCTATATAAACCCACCCATGATCCCACTTTATCCTCACTAAATGTCTTTGGAGTTCATACAAACTCTGCCATAATCTCCCTATAATCCTCCCAAGGTGCCCCAATCTCCCTATAAGCCTCTCTCAATCCTCCCTCAAGCCTTTGGAAGCACACTTCCAAGTAAGGGTTTTTCTTCCTTGCTCATTTTTGTCCAATTTTCTTTAAATTTTCATGCCTTTTAATTTCAATTATCAATGTTGGGGTATGGTTTTTCACCTCCCCCATACTTCCCTATTTATGTTTAAATGATTGAATACCTCTGTCTCTCTCACAAAATTCCTCCCATGTACACCCGTTACTATGCCAAAATTTCGAAAGGAATTTCTCTCTCCTCCTTTACATTCAAGAAATTCTTTTGTATCATGACTCTAAATTCCATTACAATTGTTGGGAAATGTATATATATGACCCCATTACTGTCCATTTAATTTAAATACGATGATACAACCCTTTCTATCTCATCAACCATTTTTATGAATTCTTATGTCACGCCATTACGCTGCTGAAATTGTACCAATTTTCCAAGCCAATGTCATTGTGTAGTGAATACCATGCCCATTTATCTATCAAGGGTATTCACCTTTATGAAAATTTACTTATTGATTATAATTTTTCATGTATGAATTCCACATTCCTTTATCATTGAATAAATGATGATTTTTTATTAATCCATGTTATATGTTCCATGTGGCACAGTTATGCATAAAATGAAATGTTTAAGAAGGGTGTGCCATTATAGCGATCCAATGCATTGGGTAAAGTATAGTATCATGATACGTATTGTTCAATGGGTGTTGACTCATGATAATTCATGTGAAATAAGGTTTTACTCGCGCGTCATGTGCAATGAGGATTTACTCATGCTCCATGTGCAATGAGCCTTAGCTCATGGTAATTCCATGTTAAGTGTTGTTGTCACATTTTCATGTTACGATTATCATGCTTTATCATGCCTTTATGTTTTTGCCTCTCTTTATCTCTATTGATATTCCTATTGTCTAAAATGTATTGTATTCCTCATGTAATTCAATGATTATACCTCTACTGGGCTTTATATCTCACCATTTTCTTATGCATGTCCTCAGGTTATCCCATTCAATGCTAAGTATGAGAGAATGTAGTGGTCATGTAAAGGATGTTTTCAATAAAGATGTTGTATTTCATGTTTTAAATTGTTATCTAATGTTCCTAATACTAAAAGACAATAGACCTCTCGATCATCCATGTTGTATCCAATTATGGTTTTATGTAATAAATCAGGTTTAAGTTTTTAATAAAAGAAGGGTTGTCACAGGCCAAGGGCTGGTGACTAGCACCGAGTAGGCATATTACAAACATGGGAGGGATTTTCTATGTACCCGTACACACACAAAAATCTCCGAGACCACAAATTATGAAATTAAAAACCCACTAAGGAAAAAAATTCATGCATACAACTAATCCCCACCAACATAGTACGATGGAAGGTAATGTACAGAAAGTAAACTGGGACAGAATAAAAGCCCACCAAAACAAGAGCCTGAAAACTGTAAAGTACATCCTGTAAACACAAAAGGTTCTAGGAATACTGCTCATAACCGTAGAAACTCCTTGGCCTATAGGGAACTCAGAAATATCATTCCTATCCTGGTCTTCCCTGGACTCTATCAAAAGGTTGCTCATCTTCACAACACTTGTCACGAGCGTTCAAAGCCCGTGCAGGGGTAAGTATGACAATAATCCATAGAGGACCCCAAAACCCACAAAGAAATAAAGTAATGGTATAGTCAGATATGTACATTATATGTCTATAGAACATATATCAAGATAAAAACAAACTAGATATAGTCAAAACCTAGACTTGCGGTCTAGAGACAAGTCGCACAACTGCATACCCCAATTAGGGATTCAATTAAATGATTCCATGAAGCACTCATTCTGAGTGAACACACTCCACGAGTCTTAAAGATCTGATGACATATTTTTGAGAAGTACTTTTTTCCGGTAACCGTCACGAGAGGGTGTTACACTCATTACAGGAGACACACTACTGTGTGGGAAGATTCCGATAGATAGATGCACTCATTAAGGGAGACACACTTCTGAGTGGGAAAGATCAAAATACCCAGATGAAGATCACTTCTAGTTCCATGGCAGATACAACGACTCATACGAAACTCACCTACAAGGTAGAGGATCGACACCTGGTAGTTTTTGTCACGCCGATGCCTGACTCTACCTAGGGTCATGAATTGATAGAGGATCTCAATCCGGGCCTCTCGGATAGATGCCTGACTCTATCACGGAAAGTCATGTTGAAGGGATCATTCACCTGTAGAAGGAAACAATACATGACCTTCAGGGGATTGAGAATAAGGGGTACTGACCCCAATTAAACATGTCCAAGATACGATGGAGAAGAAGACCATGCCATTTTTTATAAGTACACAACGTGTAGAAAAGTTACACTCCGTGTCGTCTGACCCTGGGTACTGCCCATGTTCAACAGCCTTTGTCATAAGTCTGGTCATTTAGAAAAGTTTGTACAAGACCTATAGTACTGTTTACATGCTGTGTTCAAGTGACTAGGGTCGGCTTCGTGTACGCTAGCCATGTTCTCGTACACAGTCTTTAACCCGTGTACTCCAACCCATGTGATTGGTACATAGGGAGACCCATGTTACTGGCCTCGCCTGGCTATGTGATGGAGTAAACGGTCATGTACTCCATCACATGTCCCCGTACCCCCTAGATAGACACTGAGTCCCACGTAGCCACCTCTGCCAATTTGTACACACCATGTTATGAAGCCATGTAGATCATCATGTGTCCTTGTACTTCCCAAAATATATACTAAGCTTTGAGGAAGGTCCAACACGCTGTGTGACCAGGGTCACACACCGTGTGATTCATCTCTGACCCCTAAAACCCTAGCCGCTGCTGCCAGTACTACACGGCATGTTCTTCGTAAGTACACGCCGTGTATGCTGGAAATTTCCAGAAATGCAGACCTCAACCGTCGCACCTCCGGTGATGCTCCGTTCGTCTATTCAGTCATCTGATCTCCCAGGAACACCCGAGTTTTGGTCTCCCCGACACCACGAGGCTGCCTCCATTGTTTTCGGACCTCCGATCGACTCCAAAAAAATGTTTTGATCTTCTAGTGTGAAGAACGCTCGAAGAACGACCTCTTCCGATTTGAGCTGATTCATCACCCATCATAGACATCGCACCTCCAAAGGGTCATTGTGATGTCGGATCTCTGGTTTGGGATCATTTCATTGAAAGACGGGTGCACAATGATCCATTGTTCATTGCCCCGCGAAGAATGCGAAGAACGAGTGAGAAGAAAGGGTTAAAAGAAAAACCCAATAGAACAATTTTAGGAACAAAACTCAACCGTCATTCATCATGGTGTTGATCTACTCCCGTTAATAGGATTGAACGGAGTATAAATCAACAATAATAATCTATATTGATTAATTCCAATTAATCATCCTAATAAAGCCCACTTACAAGAACGTTTGAATCCACGAATCAACTTGTTCACGGTTGATCCACGTTCGTTGTATAAATTCAAAAAAACAGGGAAAGAGGAATGAAATAACAACCCCTACGTCAACTAGGATCGATCGGTGATGAAGTGTCCATGCTACCTTCATTGTCGAGATCCTCCAACTTCATTGGCGCAGAGATTCCAAAATTTGATCTGTCATTATTCATCGCTGGGAGTTTTTTCCAATGCTCCACAGATTCTTGATAGATTTCTCTCAATCGTCGCCAACGAGAAAAATTCGATTATCCAAATAAAAAAGGGAAATGTATTTGATATACCATTACTCTACTGCATTAATGATTTAGTGTTGTTGTTTCTAAGTCATTATGACAAGACTTTAATTAAAGAAATAGTTGCCCTGTCGCCGCGCTGCAGCAAATATTTCCAAAAAGAAATAAAATCAACATTGTGAATTTATTTTATTTTATTTACTTAAAACATTGAAAAAATTAACCTTTTCCCATGACCCAAGACATTCTAGGTTAGGCTCATTCTTAGATAAACTCATCGTCCCGGACACAATGGTTCCCTAATATTTTTAATCTGGGTATCTGTTTAGAAATTTTCATAGTCACGCACAAGTTCTGACTCACTTAACATAAAAAAAGTTCAATCCACCATTCTAGGCTCACTGGGCCTCGGAATGACGTGCCGTTTTCATGCTCGGTCTCAAAATAATCCCATATAATATTTTAAAATAACACATGGAAAATCCAAGACATTACATTATCCTCACCTTGGGGCTTTACGTCCCCAAAAAGCCAAAACAAATGCCACTCAAAAATATGTGAGTAATGGGCACAGATCTGGGCCTCCCGCTCCCACGTTCCCTCCTAAAGATTCTTATACTGCCACCGAACATTTACGAAGGGAATTGATCACCCACAAAGGATCCTCTCCTGCCGATCCTCGATCTCCACTGGGTACTCAGCAAAGGTCACTCCATCCTCGATGTCCAGCTTGTCCCAGTCGATGACATGCGATGGGTCATGCATGTACCTCCTCAGCTGTGACACATGGAAGACATCATGTACCCGATGCAACTGTGGAGGTAGATCTAGGTGGTACAACACCTCACAACACTACATAGTATATGTAAAAGGTCTGATTATCCTCAGAGATAGCTTATCGCCCCGACCAAATCTCTATAACCCTCATCAAGGTGAGACCTAAAGAAAGACGTGGTCTCCCTCGTAGAACTCCTGAGGTCTCCATCGTCTATCAGCACAAGACTGTTTCTAGATATGTGCAATCTTCATCTGCTCTCAGATGATCTGCACCTTTTCAATGGTATCTCACACCATCTCTGGACCCATTATTGCTAACTCTCTGGGGTCGGTCCAACAAAGCGGTGACCGGAAGGGTCTCCCATACAAGGCATCGAACGGTGCCATACCAATGGTGGAGTGGTAGAAATTTTTGTATGAAAACTTCACAAGTGGTAGTCAGTCCTCCCAACTATGACCAAAGTCCAAGACACATGCTCGCAACATATCCTCAAGAACCTGAATGGTCCTCTTTATCTGACCATCTGTCTGGGGATGAGACGCTGTTCTCAAGCGTAGCTGAGTCCCAAAAGCCTCCTGTAATCCCTTCCAAAACTGGGATGGGAAAAGAGCATCTCAGTATGAGACTATTGTCGAGGGGACGCCATGAAGCTGAACTATCTCCTCCACGTAGAGGCTTCACATGCTCTCTAGGGAACTTTGCTCCCTGATAGCTAGGAAGTGGGCTGACTTGGTGAGTCAGTCAATGATCACCCAGATGGAATCATTCACCTTGGACGTCCATGGTAAGCATGTCACGAATTTCATCGATATTCCATCCCACATCCACTCTAGAACTTCCAGGGGTGAGCTAATCCTGCTGGAACCTGCTGCTCAGCCTTCACCTACAGGCATGTGAGGCATCGAGAAACGAACTTTGCTACTTCCTTCTTTATGCCTGACCACCAGAACTATCTTTGGAGATCTTGGTACATCTTTCCCACTACAGGATGTACCGCCAAAGGGTATGTATGAAAATCTCTCAGGACCTCTTCCTGCAATTCCACTAGTACAATAGTGCATTCTCTAAAAATAAGTATGTGCTCCCAACCTTGTGAATATCCATCAAGAGCATGTCATGTGGATAAATGAGAACGTAAAGCCTCACAGTCGACATCCCCAAGTTGTGCTTCCCTAACTCGTTGTAAGAGTGGAGGGGTGACAACCATCAACTGCAGGTAGGCTGTGTCTTATCTGTCCACGAAGGACAACTGCAATGTGGCTAACTTCTTTTTCACCTCACTCCACAGTTGAAATCTCGACCTTTTGCTCAACGCATCCGCCACCTTGTTCCCCTTCCTAATAGTATATATGATCTCAAAATCATAGTCTTGGAGGAACTCTATCCAATGCCTCTATCTTAGATTTATATCTTTCTGCAAAATGAAGTACATGAGGATCTTGTGGTCAGTGTAGACGATAAACCGCTCGCCCATAAGGTAGTGTTGCCACATCATCAATTCGAAGACTACCATATCCAACTAGATATCATTGGTCGAAAAATTATTCTCATGTGGCCTAAGTTGGCATGAACCATAAGCAGTCACTACCTATCTCTACATCAGGACATCGCAAAGATCGGTCCCTGATGCGTCGCAGAAAACTATGTACTCCACACCCTCCTATGGAAATCTCATGTCTCGGGCGCTCTTCAAACTCTATCTCAACT
This sequence comes from Viscum album, assembly GCA_963277665.1. Lineage (NCBI taxonomy): Eukaryota > Viridiplantae > Streptophyta > Magnoliopsida > Santalales > Viscaceae > Viscum > Viscum album. Next base: position 1,704,037,410 of record OY728165.1, on the reverse strand, counting down.
GCTCAAAATCCTGATGGCACTTCTCCATCCATACGAAGGGTTTCCCCTTCTTGGTCATGGCTGTAATCAGTGCTGATATCTGGGAAAAGTAAAGAATGAATCTCCGGTAATATCCTTCCAATCCAAGGAAGCTCAGAACCTCCTTCATGCTCCGAGGTGGCTCCCATGCTAACACAGCCTCCACCTTTGCTGGGTCTACAACTACTCCATCTATTGAGATGACATGACCCAGAAAGTGGACCTTCAAAATCTTGAACTGGCACTTTGAGAGCTTCCCATAAAGCTAGTGCTCCTGAAGTATGTCAAGAACCATCTACAGGTGTCTTGCATGCTCCTCTTCTGACACTGAGTACACAAGGATGTCGTCGATGAAGAACACTATGAATCGGTCCAAGTATGGCTGGAAGACTCAGTTCATCAATACCATGAACACTACGAGGGAATTTTTCATGTCGAAAGGCATCACCAAGTACTCATAGTGATAGTAGCGGCATCTAAAAGCCATCTTTTATATATCCTTGTCCCGTACTCATAATTGGTGATAGTCTGATCGATGGTCAACCTTCGAGAACCACTCTGCCACTCTCAGTTGATCGAAGAGGTCATCGATTCTCAGCGGTGGATACTTATTCTACACTATCACCCAGTTCAGGAACTAGTAATCCACACACAACCTCAGACTCCTATCTGCCTTCTTGGAAAACAAGACTGGGTCCGCCCAAGGTAAAACGATGGGTCTTACGAAACCCTTACTCTACAATTCCTCCAACAGCACCCTCATCTCGCGAAGCACTGCGGGAGACATCCGATATGCTGATGTGGAAATCGGTGCCATCCTGGGTGTATGTCAATGCATAAGTCTATTTCCCGGTGGGTAGGTAACCCTGGAACATCTTCGGGAAAAACTTCCTCATACTCCACCAATGCTGCTTGGAACTGGGAGCTCACAGCATCTACTACTCCGAGGGTAAGGCTGGCCAACTCATGATCTATTGGCTGAATCCTCCTATTCATAATCCCATTATACGCTACCTAGTTTTCCCTTTATCCAACAAAGGAAAAACTCATCCCATCATAGCAGACACAACACACTCTTTACCTAAAACAATCAATATGGGTATGGACCGAAGATAATCAACCCATACCGAGAATGACCTCATAAGGCCTCGACGCTACCACCAAGAGGATCCAACCGAAACTCTCTCCTCCAAGGGTAATATCACACTATCTGAAAAGATTTGTGATCGTCGAGTCTCCTCCCGTAGGTGTCCCAGGCATAAGTATTGAGTCAAAGGTTGTACCAGAATCTCAAGCTTTCGTACAAGACTTGTGGCTTTGAAGGAATGACTGGAACCTGTGTCTATAAGTACGGAAGCTAAGGTATAAATGACACATATCATACCTCGAATCATCCCAGGATTCCATGGGTCATATGCCTCGACCACATGCAGTCGTCCCCATCCCTGTCTCCCAGCTCCCAGAGCCTGGTGCGGACCTCCTGGGGGTGGTGGTGGAAGTAAGGAGAAGCATATGCCACCACTCGTAGCTCTCCCTGCTCCTCTGCCAAATCCGCCGCCTTGTGAGTCTATCTAATCCAATCTCTACCTATGCCTCGGTGGTCCATCCACTGATTCCTTATTAGCAGCTCAACATGTTGGGCAATCTCTAGAGAGACGTCCCCTACCGTTGCACGCGTGGCATCATTTCTCCCTAGGCTGACTAGATACATCCTGAGAGCCCTGGACTGTCGATCCACTGTCTTAGGTCCTCCTATGACAATTCCCACATCTTCATCCCTGTGTCTAACGCTGGCTCCCTACTACCAGTGTCTCCACTCTTTTCTGCCTGCTACTGACTGTTGTGGGCTATCTCTGATCCGCCAAGAAGCTCTTGATCAGGAAGGCTTGCTCAGACACTCTAGTATAAGTCAAAATTCATAGAGGGATGACACTAGCTCGGATGTCTCGCCGTTGACCTCACTCAAATGACTGAGCTCTGAAGTACTGTTCCATGACCATATCCATCAAGTACCGGGTGAGGTTGGTGAACCTCGATGAATATTCAGCTACTATCAAACCACACTACTGGAGCTGAAGAAGCTTCTGGATGCGCACAACTCTCAACGTAACTAGAGAGAACTCCTCCCTGAAGAGTCGCTCAAACTCCATCCACAAAAGAGTCTCCTCGTCGTGAGCCTGTGTGTTTAGACTCCACTATCGTCTCACTGATCCATGAAAAAGGATCGCTCCTATGATCACCATCTGGTTTGCTGGTGTACTCACTAGATGGAAAACTCTGGTCACCGCCTTGAGCCAGTCCTCATCCGCCTGAGGGTCGGGCTTGCCTAGATACCTGAGGGTCTCTGTCCTTGGAACTCATTGAGCATTCTTAGCATGCACCCCTCGTTGGTCAGTACTGCTGGTACCACGGGCTGACCCACTGGTGGTGGCATAGCAGGTGCACCACCTAGTGGAAACGGCTGGGGAACTGGTCCATGTATCGAATCCTCATCACAAAGGGGGTCATCCTCATGATTGGGCTACTGAATCCTAGTTGGTATGAGTCGCGGAGGCATCCTGTAAGAAAACAATATGTACCATGGTCAATGAGTATATTTAGATAGCTGACACAACGGATATAGAAAACAGAACCCATTCATAGATGATGCATGTACCGTTATTTTATTTCCCTGCAAACAGTGTTTTCGTGCACCGAGTCGAAAAGAGGGTTATCATATTCCTGGTGTATGGATACGTCGACTGCCACACCAATAATGGAGTCTCTGGTATGAAAGAATAATTCTAAATACTTAACATTCTTTCCCCAAACCAATCTCGTAGACTCTTGGTCTTATGGTAGAACTGACCTCCTCTGATACCACTATGTCACAACCCGTCCTAGGGGGGCCCGAACCGTGACCCCCAAGCCCGCCTTCAATAGGCCAGGGGATAGTGAATAGAACCGAGTAGGCATATTACTAACATGGGAGGCATTGCCTAAGTACTTGTACACATGAACACATCTTTAAGCCCACAAATTCTGAAATGAAGAAAACCACTAAGGAAAAAAATACATGCATACAACTCAACTAAAACAATAGAGTATTACGGAAGGTAAAGTACTGAAAGTAAAATCCACCAGAATACAAGCCCACCAAAACAAGAGCCTGAAAACTACAAAGTCCAACATGTAAACACAAAAGGTACTTAGACTACTACTCGTAGACATAGGAAAGCCTCGGCCTATAGGGAACTCCGAAAGCTCGGTCCTATCCTGCTCCACCCTGGACTCGGTCAAAATTTTGCTCGTCTGCACAAGACACATCACATGCGGGCAAAGCCCGTGCAGAGGTGAGTATAACAATACTCAGTAGAGGACCCCAAAAACCACAAAGAAATAAAGTAAAGGTATAGTAATCTATGTACATTATATTTCTACAGAACATATTTCAAGAGAACCACAAACCAAATATACTCATCACCCAGACCCGTGGTCTAGAGACATGTCACTCAACCACATACCCTTGTTAGGGATTCAATTCAAAGATTCTACAAAGCACTCGTTCTGGGAGAACAAAATCCATGAGTCTTAAATCTTTGATGATGTCCATCCGAGAAGTACTGTTCTTTGGGAACCGTCATGAGAGGGAGTTACACTCATTACGGGAGACACACTCTTGAGTGGGAAGATTCCGATAGATATATGAACTCATTATAAGAGACAAACTTCTGAGTGGGAAAGATCAAGATACACAGTATAGGATCACATTCAGGGCCATGGAGGATACCACGACTCATCTGGAATCCACCTTCTAGTTATAGGATCGATGCCCGGTGGAGTTGGTCACGTCGATGCCAAACTCTACCTTGGGTCAAGAATGGATAGAGGATCTAGATTCTGGCCTCTCGGATGGATTCCTGACTCTATCACAAAATTTCTTGCTGAATGGATCATACTCCTATAGAAGGAAATGATACTTGACCTTCAGGGGAATGAGAAGAAGGGGTACTAACCCAAACGAAACATGACCAAGATATGATGGGCATGAGGACCATGCCATTTTTATAAAAGTACACGATGTGGAGAAAAGATACATGTCATGTTGTCTGAACCTGTGTACTACCCAAGTACCACGACCCATGTCATAAGGCTGGTCGTTTAGAAATGATAGTACATGGCATGTAGTTTTGTGTACAAGTTGTGTCCGAGTGACTTGGGTCATCTCTGTGTACGCTGGCCATGTGCCCGTACACAGTCTTCAACCCCTGTGATCGGTACATGGGGTGACCCATGTTACTGGCCTTGCCTAGCCATGTGATGGAGTACATGGTCGTGTACTCCATACAGTGTCCGTGTACCCCCTTGATACACACTGAGTCCCGTGTATCCACCTCTGCCATGCTATACACGCTGTGTTCTAAAGCCGTGTACATCATCCCGTGTCTGTGTACTTCCCAAAATACACACCGAGCTTCGGGAAAAGTCCAACACGCTGTGTGACCTGGGTCACACGCCCTGTGATTCCTCTCTGACCCCCGAAACCCTAGCTTCCACCACCAGTACTAAACAGCGTGTTCTTCGGAAGTACACACCGTGTATTCTAGAAATTTCCAGAAACATAGACCTCCACCATCGCACCTCCGGTGATGCTCCGTTTGTCGATCTGGTCATCCAATCTCCCCAGAACACTCAGAATTTTGTCGCCCCGACACCAGAAGGCTACCTATGTTGTTTTCGGACCTTCGATATGCTCCAAAATCATGTTTTGATCTTCTCACATGAAGAAATCTTGAAGAAGGACCTCTTCCTATTCGAGCTGATTCATTATCTGTCATGGTCCTCGCACCTTTGCAGGGTCATGGTGATGTCAAGTCTCTGGATTGGGATCGTTGCATTGCAATATGGGTGCACAATGATCCAGTGTTCATCACCTCACAAAGAACGTGAGGAAGCATGAGAATAAAGGGGGAAAGGAAAAACCAGTAGAACAATCTGAGGAATGATCCTATGTCGTCATTAGTCACGCCGTTGATCTGCTCCAGTTAATAGGCTTAAACAGAATAGAAATCAACAAAAATAATGAATATGGATTAATTACCCTTAATAATCCCAATGAAACCCTCCCTCAAGAATGTACAAATCCGTGGATCAACTTGTTCCTGGTTGATCAGAGTTCTTCATTTAATTTCAAAAAAATGGGGAAAGATGAATGAAATAACAACCCCTACCTCAACTGGGATCGATCACTAATGAAGGGTTCGTGCTACCATCGTCATCGAGATCCTCCAACTTCATTGGTGCAGTGCTTCCCAAATTTGATCTATCGTCATTCGTTGCTGAGAGTTTTCTCCAATGCTCAACGGATTCTCTAGAGATTTTTCTCAATCGTCTCCAATGAGAAAAATTCGATTATCCAAATAAAAATGGAAACATATTTTACATCCCATTACATTGTGGCATTAATGAGTTAGGGTTGCTATTTCTGATTCATTATGACATGACTTTAATTAATGAAAGAGATGCCACATCGCCGTGCTACAGTGGATATTTCCAAAAAGAAATAAAATAAACTTTGTGAATTTTTTTATTTTATTTTAATTAAGACATAAAAAAAATTATCTTTCTCCCTCGACCTGCACCGGTCAAGGTTAGGCTCAATCATAGGTAAATTTTTCATCCCAGACGCAACGATGACCTCAGATTTTTAATCCGGGCATCCATTTGGTAACTACCACAGCCGTGCACAAGTGCTGACTGAGTTAACATAAAAAAAGTTCAAACCACCATTCTAGGATCACTAGGCCACAAAATTATCTGCAATTTTCACGCCCGGTCTCGAAATAATCCCATATAATATTTAAAAATAACACACTAAATATCATAGACATTAAAATAATTTTTCGAATTAGGTGAATTAAATAAGAAAAAATATATTCCATATTTAGAATGAGAAGTTACATATTATTTTTTATGTTCAATTTCATTTTTATATAAAAAATATTTACCATTGATAAATAATTATTTAGCGTTGTAAAAGTAAAATTTTTAATAGAGTAAACATTAAAAATTAAAAGCATTTCATACCAAAAAATAAAACATATAATGGATTTTAAGGTTTGTGTTGACCCTAAATATTCAATAAAACATTAATTACAAGGAAATATTTTTGAATTTAATTCCACCTCTATATGGTTAGTTTTTAAGAAGAAATATTAAATAAATTAATCACTTTAACCCACCTCTGTTTTTGTTTAAATACCACCCCTCACAACCCAATTTTGACGCACAAAGCCTTTTATCTCCCAAATTATCATCCCAAATCTCTCCTCCTCAATATACCCATATCCATGTTCTGATGGTATTACCAAAAGACCAAATCTAGCGTCCCCAATTGTCTTTCAAGGAGGAATATTCAAAGGGTAATTTTCTCAAATTACTTCTCTTAATTTCTTTTCTTTTTCTACATTCTTCTCAACTCCCTCATATATAAATAAATGATAACTACAAAATATTTAATATACTATATTATTATGTTTCTAATGAAATATATCATATCTGTTTCCATTATCACCTTCTCTTATTCAATGAAACAAAATTGTTGTCCATGTTATTTCAGTTAATCACATCCTATATTAATGCATATGTTATTTTTTTACCGCCTACATGGATGATCATAAAACAATTATTATAGTCAATTTAAATTTCAATATTTATATTATATACTATTTAATATTCTGTAAATTTTATATTAAACATACCTTCATAATTTCTAAATTGTGGTTATACGATAACTTCGTTTGGAGATTTGTGGACTACCACTTCCTCAAAATGATGTGATTAGTTCTCATATAACATCGAATGTATTAAAGATTGTTTTAGTAAAGATATATGACATGAAAAACATATTAATAATATTGTAATGATAATATATATGTATATATATTTATATACACTTCGTTTAATTTTATTCTTTCATCATGATTGGAAAAAACAAAAACAACATTAATGCGTACATATGACCTACCATCTCCATGAACCGTGCTCTTAGTTTTCCTTAATATATTATTATAGATTATTTTATAATGAATATATAAAATATATATACATAATGTTTTATATTTATTATATGATGTAATTTTAACCACATGGACTATTGACATCATACTAAGTACATTTTTGACTCATGTATCAAATATCGACAAAACGTACATCCTAATCATAAATAAATATGTAACTGTTATACCATGGTAAGAAGATAAATAATATCAATATTAATTTTTTTTAAATTAATGTAAAAAAATTAACCTATGTTCGTTATTCTGTAGGAAAAGTAACATATGAGAAGAGTTAGACTCTAGTTAAGAGAATTTCTTAGCCCAATCTCCATTCATTGGGTCAAACAAATACGTGTTGATTATTTCATGCTATGATTATGTGAGAAATGAATTTTGGATATATTATCTTGAATTTATACTTGATTTATGACAAAATATAATGAATATATATAGTCTATCTATTTGGTTGACAAAATGATCATTGTAAGGTACATGTTATCAATTTTCCTTCGTTGTGGAACATTTTGAGGTTATGTGCCTTTATCATCCTATAATGTGTATATACAACTATATTGGAATGGTATATCATAGATTACTATACTATCATGATATGTAAATATTTATTAATTATATTAATTGGAATTTTTTTGAAGTGTTTCTCAAGTGGTAAGAGTCACTTTGACAAAAACGTTATTTTAAAGGTCTTAATGATATATTCTTATAAATCATCTTCATTAAAGTACATATTTTAAATATTTATTTAAGGATTTATTTATATGTACATTAATGTTTTAAGTGGCTAATTCCTATCAAAAGTGTTAATGTTGTAAGGGACACATTGATTCAATAATCACCATTTTAAATGTTTTAATTGTGTTTTAAAAATGGATTGATTATTCCAATAATATGGAATATATTTATTAACATATATATGTTGAACCAAATTTTTCATTTTAATATCACTTAATTTATTTAAGATAATTTAACATTATTAAACTTTTAATTTTCAAATAATTTTCTTTTCATTTATGAGTTCACAAATTGGAAAAAATGAAATGTGATTGCAAAGTGGAAATGTTATTTTTTTCTTTCTGTTAGATTATTGTGTTATGAATATGTTTTTTTAATGGGAATTTCTTATATATATGGATGGTTTCTTGATTAAATGAGAGGGGTTTGCTCGTTATAGATTTATAAATAATTTTGTTATAATATAGAGTTAAATTATAAGGATTATCCTTGGAGAATTATGGAATATACTTTGATTGTTATTCCAAATTTATCCATGAAGGTTACTCCATATGTAGATGTCAAAACTAAAATGTAATTATATTATGGATTCCACCACATAACTTTATTATTAATCATTTCAAAGATGTTTTTTTAGAAATCTTATGATTTCATCATGTTTGTGAATGATATTATGTATTTAAGGGTGAAATGTATGATTTTGTCAAAATTTATTCATGATATTAAATATTCACTATTTAACAGTTTCATTCATAATTTTGTATCAATTACTGATCATTTTTTATCTCATATAAATATTTTTAAATGATTTTCCAAATATATAAGGATGGGTAAAAGAAATAAAGAACTCTGTAATATTTTTATCATGAAAATTAATCATGTTTTATTTTAAATAGTTTTATTTTTTGAAAAAATTGGTAGTGAGTAGAAGAATTTACTTTATAATATTTGAGTTGTTATTTAATTGTTATGGACTATTTCTATATGAATCTAACCTGAAAAGATCCACACTTTGGAATCCTGAATTAAATCACGATTTATTAATCTTTATGGTTGGGGCCGTATAGTAGGTATCAACAGTCAGATTAGATAATGTTATAGGTTATAATGTTATTTATGCATAAGGTACGAGATTGTATATAACCACAATGGTTCGCATATTAGAAAGCGTTATAGTTATTTTAAATAAATTTAATGTGTTTTTTATGAAATGAATAAGTATATCATAGTATTTTTATCCTAATAATTTTTTATATGATTATTTTATCGATATACTCACACTAACATTCTTTGTTTTAGTAGTTGGAAGGATCCAACAGTAACCAAAGTATTAATGGATGTGAATTAAAATGTGGTGTTTCTATGAATAAGAAACCAAATGAAATTGGATCTACAATGATAACTCGTGTGGTTATTCAAAAAATAGTTATCAGGAGTCATGATTATAACTTGAACCTTGGTGATGTTTTTGATGCATCATATATGAGAGAGATAAATCGCTGTGGAAATTTAAGTAATAATGATAATAAATGTAAGTATATTAAACAATATTTGTGTCTATGATTTGTATATAAACACTTACGAATATATTTTAAATGGGTGTGAAGAGTTATAGTTTCATTAATAATGGTTATAATGGAATAACAAGCAATGAAAAAAAAGAATCATTCTGTTCACTCCAGAAAGTTGAAAGAGGTTTTCCCTAAGTTATCAATTGAATGTTTTAAATATAGAGTGTATGGTCATTATGAAAATCAAAGTACTAGGAATAAGGCTTTCGAATAATATTACTAGTACTATGAAAATATATTTTGAGAAAACCCCAATTCCTTTCCAATTATAGATGAGGAAACTAAAAATGACCTAAAATAGATATGGATTATTTCGTGTGTCATGTTTTGAAATTATGGAATCTTGGAACATGATTCATTTCATGTGTTGGTATGATATCATTATTAACGAATAATATAAAAAATAATGGTTATGGTATCATGAAGAATATTTTATGAATAATATTTCAACATTTTAGGAATTCAATAATTACATCAGATCTATTGATGATGAAATGTTTTAATGAATAAATACTCTTTTAATGATTGGATTATATTAGAATACCTTTTTTAGTATGCGATTTCATGATTTTTATAATGTTAAAATGATATTAGAGGAATATTTATCTTTAATATTTTTATCATAAATATGGATAATGATTAGGGTTTATATATTGTGGAGGTAATTTTGGGTTATTATGTTTTCATTTGTAAAATGAAAGATATGAGATAAAAATTTATGTTTAAACAAAATATAGTTAGTTTTGATGATTTTGTCATATTTTGGTAATTTTATAAAATTATATATCCTTATAAAAAGGAAAACCAATAGGATGGGTGACGACCCTTCACATCCGAAAGGCCTTGGGAATCGAACCCACAACTGATGGGCGGCAAGGGAACATCCCCTACCACTGGTCTACGGGATGTCCCTGATTTATAAGACCTTTTCTTTTTGGTTAAAATACATAATAAAATAAGAATATGATTATTTTTGCAACATACATTTTACCAAATTGATATCATTGGTAATGGGAAATGGTTTAGTTAATATGTGTGTAATGTTATTCTAAATGGTGTTTACTATTTTTGGAACCATATATGATATAGGTAAATTGAATAATATAAAATTTAATTTGAGGAAAAAATTATAGATTATTTTTGGAGAACTATATGATTTAATTAATTACTTTTTGTGATTTGGGTATTTATTCAAATGGATAACATATATTAGATAATATGTTATTTTGGAAATTACATTTTTGGTATAAGAAATTATGAATTTTTGATGTTATTTAGAGTTAAATGTTAGAATTTATCTTATAATATTATGTTATCAAATACTTCTCAATTTTGGCTTTGAAAATTAGTTTTGATTATTTTGAGGAATTTTAAATATAGTTAATTGTGGAATGGTCAATGATGAACATTTGGTATTACTATCTAATTTTAGAGTTTAAAAGTAGTCCATATCCATATAAAGGATTATTAATTTTGGAAATGTATTTTATATTGTACTAACCATTTTAGTTTTTGTAAATGTTTAAAGGTAGAAAGATATATTGTTAACCATTCATGGATGATGTGAGTTTTTAAAAGATGATTATAGTGCTTTGGGAATGAATAATTCATCATGAATACTCATCATTAAGAGAAAAAATATGAGTTTTTTATGGAATCTTATTAAAGGATGAAACTATACTTTTCATGTAAGATTTCATCCTTATGTTATTTTTTATGTAGTAAATGTATTCTTGAACTCTATGAATGGGGTATTAAAAAGAATGTTATTCATATTATTTTCATAAAATTAAATTAATCACCTTTTATCCAACCCCAAACTTATAGTTTTGGGATTATTAACTTCTTCACATAATTTTTCTATCACTCTCCATCAGAAAATAATGTTTAATTTTTTTTCCATATCCATGCATTCTTAAATGCAATCCTAGTATGTTTTATCTCAGGTAAAAAATATATTGTCCTTTAATTTTATTAAAGTGAATGTTTTATTAATAGTTTTTCTGATTTTGGATTTCAATAAAGGAATTTGAAATATTTTTACCTTAATTAGAAACCAAGAATTCAAATTGCAAGGATATAACATCCAAAAGGGAGAGAGAATGTAACATCCTAATTTCTTTGAAAAATAAATTCTTTGTTCGAAACCGTACATGATACGGCCCATTGAGCGTAAAAGAACGAATAAATGTCATTAATTAAATGATATCATTATACACAAGATGCTAGAATGTAACGAATGAAAAATATTAACCAAATAATGAATAATTGGTTTACACATGATAATATAATGATTATTTGGGTACCACATTAATAGAAAATGAAACTAAAAACGATTTGAATATAAATGATGTATTTTTATGAAAAACTATTTAAATGTGAATAGTCATGTGTATAAAATAATAAAATCACAGTTTTTGGATTATATTAATCAAATATTAATTCAATATAATTTTTTAAATTCACATTATTTGTTTTATAAATATTATATACGATAAAATATAATTTTATGAACAACATGTGTGTTTTCTTTAAATAGAGTTTTGCCTCCTTTTAAAGGGGAAACAATTTTAAATCTAGTTTTTGAAACCTTTATATGTTATATTTCACAAAAAACATTTCCTTTGAAAGTGGGAAATCAAAATTTATTTTGGATAAATTAATTTTTTTTTTGATGACAATCATATTTTAATGAATATTGAAAATAATTCATTTTAATTCAAAAGTTTTTTTCCATTTAATTTATTTAAATGGATATATTATCATTTTAATTGGATTTAAATTATTTTTAAATTATTTTTTTATAATTTAATCAAATTCTTGTCATTTGAATAAATTTTAAATTGAAATTTGATATATAAACATTAAAATCTTTTGAAGGTTCACTTTAAAAATAGCTTTTTAGTTTTCTGGAAAATTAATTTTAAATATAATTTTATTATTTATTTGAGTTGAAATAGGTAAAATAGATTTCATATTTGTAATAAGATGGTCCAAATTATGTTTTATGTATAATTTAATTTTTATATATAAAATAAATTATCATGATAAAAGCATTATTTAATGTAATAAAAGAAATTTTTTGACACGGGGATAAAATTAAAAGATAAAAGAAAAATATACTAAAAACTACAAAAATTAAATGGATTATGCGGTGTTGATCATTCCTAAAAATCCTGTAGAATAATAATTACAATTCCAAAATGTGGAATTAATTTACACATTTATATGGATATCTTTAAATATAAAATAGTAAAAAAATTAATCACTTGAACCCACCTCTCGTCAAGTATAAATACCACCCCTAACCTCACCATTTCTACACACAAAGCCTTGTAACTCATAAAATATCTACCCAAACCACTCCTACTCACTCACCCAAAGTCCAAGTGATGATGGTATAACATAAAGGCCAAATCCAAGGACATCATGCATCTTATATGGAGTGGATATTCAAGAGGTAATTCTCTCAAAGTACCACTCTTAACTTCGTTTCTTTCTCTAATTTATCCTCACATACTTATTCCATAAATTCATGATAAATAATAAATAATTTATATAATATTTGTTTATGTTTATATTGATATATATCATATCTACGCCATTTCTATACTCCTCTTATTCTAGGAAATGTAATTGTTGTCAATTTTGTACTAATTAATCACATATGTGAATAATGTTTTTCTTTTTTTTTACTTAACAACCTTCATAGATAGTATTAAAAACATTATTCTATTCAAATAATATTTCAATATATATATATTATAAAATATTTAATATTATGTAAATTTAATATTTAACATACATTCATACTTTCCCAATTGTGGTTATATAATATATTCATTTTGGGTCGTTTGAACTACCACCTCCTAAAATGGTGTGATTCATTGACACATCACATGGAATGTATTAAGGACATTTTTAGTAGAAATATATGAATATGAATAAAATATTAATTCCAATATAGTGATATTATATAAGTATACATATTTAGATATATTTTATTTAATTTGTTTCTTTCAATATGACAAGAAAGAATGAAAATAGTGTTCATGCAATTGTATGACCTACCATCACCATGAATGGTGTTTTCATCATGTCTTATAATATTTTTTAAATACATATAAAATTAATATATAATATATTTATATCATGTTTTATAATCTAGATATAATGGAATTATGACCACATGTACTTCTGACCTAATACCCTGTTTATTTTCAACTCAAGTATGGAATATCAACCAAATGAAACACATAAACATAAACTGTAATTTAATTTTTATAACACGATAAGAATCGATATAAAAAGAATAATAAAATTGAAAATGTTTCTGAAGCATGTAGAAATTATCCTATGTTTATTATTCATGAATAACAAGGAACATACGAGATGAGTTGGACTCGGGGTAAGGGAATTTCTAACCCAATCTCTATTTATTAGGTCAAACATCTACTTATTTATTATGTCATGATATGATTATGTGAGAAATGAATTTTTGATATCTTATCATATATTTATACTTTATTTATGTGTATTTATAGTGAATACTCATAATAAATCTGTTTGATTGAAATATTATCTTTGTAAGGGACTTCATCTCAATCTCATTTTATTAAGGAATATCTCGATGTTATGTGAATTTATAATCATATAAGGTTTTTATATAATACTATTTAAATGTTATATAGTGGATTAATTTTCTATCATTTTATTTAATTATATTTAATGTTACTCATTAATAATATTTATTGAAGCGTTTCTCAAGTGGTAAGGAACTCTTTAACAGAAACATTATTTTAAATGTTATAATGATTTATTCTTCTAAATAATCCCCATTAATGGACTTGTTTTAAAAATTGTTTTAAGGATTTAATTATATGGAGATTATTTTTGTAATGTGATAATTCATTTCCAATGTTGCAATGGGGTATGGTACATATTGATTAAAAAATATTTGTTTGAAATGTTTTAATTTTGTTTTAATAATAGAATGATTATTCCAATAACATGGGAATTTTTTTAACATATATGTCTTAAATCAAATTTCTCGATTTTATGTCACATAATTACTGGATGTTAATTTTAATATTTTACACTTAAAATAAAGTGTTTTTATTTATTTCTTCATGTCATTGAAACAATAAAATGTGATTGCAATGTGAAAATTTTATTTTTTCCATTGTGTTTGTTCTATTTGTTATGATTAAGTTATGGTTCTTGGGAATTGGTTTTTTTATATCGGTGCTTCCATGATAAAAAATGTTTGGTGAGCATGTGATATCTCTACAATTCATTGGTTATTGAGATTGAGTTAATCGATAAGGTGTCTCTTAAGATATTTTGGGAATGAATTGTGATGGTTATTCTAAACGTAGTAGTGATGGTTAGACAACATGTAACTATGAAAGCTACTATATATGTATGATATCAATTAAATAAGTTATATTTAAGGGTTATAATTTATAAGACATTTTTCAGGAATCTTATTATTTGATGATTTTGTTAAAGAGATTATGTATTTATGTGTGAAAAGTATGATTTTGTGAAAATGTTTTCATGAGTTTAAAATATTAATGCAGTTACTATTTCATTCCTTATTTAATTTCTCTTACAGAGATTTTTGTGATCATCTCATGATATTGAAATGGTATTCATATGTTAAAATCATTGGTAAGACAAATGAAGAATACAATATGATTTTTATTAAGAAAAGAAATGCTGTTTTATTTTAATGTGTTTTATCTCATGAAAAAAACATAGTAAGCCGAAGACAGTACTATATAATGTTTAAGATTTTATGTAATTATTATGGTCGAATTATCTGAAATTATAATATAGAAAAGATGCTAGATGTGAACTATTGACATAAATTATCATTAAGTAATGATTAATGTTGGGTCCTTATACCGAGTCCTCGTCCTATAGAGTGGAACCCTCCATCAGCAAGGGCGTGGGACCTCTACCTCAAAGAGTGAAACCACCATCAACATGGGTACAGGTCCCCTATGGATACATATAGAGTGGGACCCACCCCACCCCACCCCCAACATACTTGGGTGAATTCCATATACTTGATTTTGTTCCCCTTTTCATTGAATCAATATGAAGAGGTCTGGTTTTACTTGGATGGATATTCTTGGAAGACATGTGAGATGATAAGATATATTAATGGAATTTTTGAACTGTCACCCAATCTTATTCCTAGGCAATTATATGAGATGGAGATCTCATTACTATCTCTTTTGATATTTTCTAACAGAGATTATAAATATATTTCTTCTTTATCCACACCATAGATTTGGTTACTCTTATTCCATGAGAGGTGAATGCCCACCGGGTATGATACTAGATTTTCATGTTTATCTTCTAGTATATAGATGACTATACTCTCTTTCTATAGGTGGGTAATAGATTACATTTATTTTACATAGATACCATGTTCATCCCCTTGTTCTTGGACCATTTTACTTTCACTCGTGGATTTTGTTAAATAACACTTTTTTACAAATCCAGAGTCTATTTTTTCCTATTATATATATTATTGCTCCCCTTCATCAATTGATCTATACTATGAGGTATGTATATAATCACCCTTGCATGATATTTTACAATAAATTTCTAGTATTACATAGATGATAGACAGGTCACCAAGGACTTTAGAGAAGCTTAGGGAAACCTAGTTATTGAACAACATATGGTGGTTGCATCTTGGATATTCAAGAGAAATGGTATCTTAGTGGTTTACGTATAAATTATTATTAGGTTGGGAATTATTCTAATTTGGATGTATATTTTTTACATTTACATTTAAATTTTCTATATAATACTCCTGTAAACCCTAAAGGTTATGCTTGCTTGGTTTACTTTCTAGATGTGTTGCATCTTTTTCTCATTATCTCTATACTTATTCATCTAGATGGTTTTGTGTGTGTGTACTAGATGATACAAAAATGATTCCCTAATTTATTTAATACATTATTTCTTTTCACCACCCCAAGACTATGGATGTGGGCTTGGGTTTTTGTAGATTGAGCCTTGTCTTGGGTCAGGTCATGATGCATTAGTACTGTGGGAAGTTCATTCATTGCATAATTTTTTGTACTAGCCCCCTTCCTTATTTTTGGTTGATATCACATAAATAATGTGAATGTAGCTCGAATAAATATCTCAGACCATAGAATCTGGTGATAGTGTTGTGGTCGATCAATTTATTCAATAGAACTATGACTATAAACTTTTTGACACTGAATAATAAGAAATTTTTTGCAAGGATACAAGAATCATATAGGATTTAGTCATTTATTGACCTTCTTGATCCATCCCCTCATTATTGATATATATATATATATATATATATTCTCATATTAATGTGGTACATCTTGATAAATATCAGAATTCCTCAGTGATGACTTCCAGTCACGATTCATGTTCCGAATCATAATGGAGATCCAATGAGCAAGAAGGCCTCATTTCAGGGTACATCTCAGGAGCCCCTTACAACAAGTTTGTGTGTAGCCACACCTCCACCTATAGAGAATTATATCATCCAAGAATATTATTAAGAGGATGTGAAAAAACTAATCATATTATATGATATTGATCACTAGAGGCCACTGCAGTAATGTGGTTATCCCGATCCTCATGCAGCATTTGATTTTGAAGAGTCTATGGTCATATAATTGTGATTTTTCAGGCCCTGATGGATTAGGTTGTTTCAATAGTATATTGCCTCTTCTACTGAGCATTTGGGTGTTGTTAGAGCCTTGTTATATATATGAAGGATTATTCAACACTCTTATGACCCGACATCGAGTAGTTATTAAATGAAGTTTACTACCACACATGACAGAGCTTAGTTAGGATCTATGAGAATATAGAGTTGAAGAAGGGAAGAATGATGTTGGATTAGTAAGCTGCAAGGTTTACATACCATAAATTATTATCCCTTGACATTATTTGGAATGGTTAATTTTGAGCACAACAATTTGAAATGTGAATCCAGCTAGAGATCTGAGCCTTGTTGTACTGTTGTTCAACACGACACATTTTTGGGTGTTGGAGTAGGAACTTGTAATAGAGACCTATCTGTCAGAGGGATTCCAGAAAGATTGAGGTAGATATGGGAACCATAGAGCTATATTTCTATAGAATCTGGAATACATCAAGTGCTCTAATATCTATAAAGGATATATCCGCATGACGAGGATGAGTCATGTAGTAAGGGACTTTGATGGGGACCATGGAAACCAAGAGAGGGTTGGTACATTTTTTGTGAAGGAAGTGGTAAAATTATGTGTGACAACATGTCCATATTTTTAGATAAGAACATGAATATGGATGAAGGGCCGACATGATAGAGAAAATTCCATGATCCGGGATCTTATAGGCATGGAAATGGTGGTCCCCAGGGAGGCGGAGTTTCTTTAGTAATAAGAGGATCTATGGTTGGTGGATAATGGTATCATATCCATCCACCTCTATCCTCAAGAGGACCATGTTAGACTCTGAGTGATGGAAGCCGGGACTACAGACAGTTATAGGCATTGAAATAATATGACCCCACAGTGAACAAGATTATTAGAGATACAATCTATGTATTTTAAAATCTCACTTTAGTAAAAAAGGAATAGTTTCCAGTCATTTCTATATCTCTATATAATGGTGTAAGAGATAGAGCTCCCGGTGAAGGAACTAGAACAACATCTTCATCATTAGGTTCCAATATAGAACACTTCTTTATTATCTTTTAACTTCATGCGTTGTGAGATATCAATGGGTTGAGAGTGGTTCATGTTGGATTTTTAGTCATTACGATGGAACTCTATGATTCCATATTAGGAATGGATTTATTTTACATGGTTATATCCCATATTAAATTTAATTGTAGACAAGTTATATTCCTATGAACTGATGGGAATATATTCTTCTTTATCTGGTGAGAGAGATTTCATGGATGGAAATGTGTGTTTTGCGTGTAGTCAGCTACAAAAAATCACCCATCAGTTCACGAGTGTATCACATAGTGTAGAAGGCTATTTAGGAATATTTTTTCCTTAAGTTGTGTAGGATTATATGTAAGTCTTCCCTAAAGAACATCAAGGACTAACTTTGAAGTAAAATATTGTGTTTTTTATAGAATTACATCCCAACTCCACTCTGATATCATATGCATCAAATACCATGGTCCTTATTGTGCATTGGGAGCTGTGGTGAGAGTTGGTGGACCTTCGAGGGAAGGATTTCATCAGACCTAGTGTTTCCCCATGCGAAACTCCAATGTTTGTGTGAAAAAAGGAAATCAATAGCTTATGACCTTTTAAGGATTATCTTCACCTGAAACATGAAACGATAAAGAAAATTTACTCGGTGCTTCTGATTGATGACCTCTATGACCATTTGTGAGGTGCGATATTGTTATCGAATGAAAATCTCAGGTCCTAAAACCACTTATTTTGGGTTTTCAAGGATGATATTCCAAATTTGGAATATCAATTCTTATTTGGAAAATATGATTTTTAATTGATTACCATTGGTGTGACGAATTCCCCCTAAGTGTTTATGGAATTGATGAACCAATTCTTCTATTGTTAGTCAAACCAATTTATTTTTTCTTCATTTAAGAGTCAATCATCCACTCTTAATCAGATGAGAAGGATGAAAATCACTTGTAGATGGTCCAAGATTTTCTTCAAGAGCACCAGTATTACAGAATTATCTTGATGTGCTACTTCTGGATTGTTGAGGAACACTTTCTAGGTCATGTAAATATTAAAAATTGGTTTGGAAAAGAACATGAAATGATCTATATATTAATTTCATGGGATCCACACAAGAACATGTCTGAGGTACAGATCATTCATTGCATGGTGGACTAATAGAAGAGATTTTTGGGGTACTTCTCTAGAGTTGTATCCCCTTTTACAATCATGATGTGGAAAGGGAATCTATTTTTTTTTGTTTGAGTGTGACATAAGACCTTCATGGAGTTACAGGTGAGGTGGATGATTCAACAGTGTTGAGACTACCAGTGAAGGGTGTGGAGTATGTAATGTGTCTCAATGCCTCCAGAGTAGAGTATGCCTACATGTTGATGCAACGATATATAGTTTTCACATACAGGTTAATGAATATTATATCACATGAGAATAATTACATAACTCAAAAACAATACCTGGTAGTGTTATTCATTACTCTAGGGATGTGGATGCATTACCTTTTATGATTGAACATTTTAGATTACACAAACCATTAGCATCTCAGGTATGACTTCACACAAAAGACATGAGCCTGATACATCAGCACTGGTAGAAGTTCCTATAGGACAATGACATCAATATATTATATACATTTTTTATGGGAAATTAAGTAGATGATAATATTAGATACAAGACCCATTCTAACATGGTTCATGAAGCTTTAGAGAAGTAAGTATATGTACAACTTACCTTATTAGAGAAGCAGAGTAAAAATATTCTTCAGTCGATGGAGTAGACTGCTCCCCTTCTAAAGAATCTGAGAGATTACCATCTTGGAGACATTGATCATGAAGTGTTACTTGATTATATATCTACAGATGAATCACAAGATCAATTGTATGATCGAGGGAATCATGTAATCATGGTCTATAAGTAGTCAGTGGTTCCCATCATGATGTGGTAGGAGGTGATTTAGAGTTCCGTAGTTCTCCCCTAGTTGTATATCCATGTTTCGTAAAGATGTATATAGAACTCTAGGGATTGTTTTGGGGATCTAGTATAAGGTGAAATATAGCTGAGTTTGTCTCTCAATTACACATCTAAGAACCAATATCATCTAGGATTTTTATAGCCCCTTGTGATCCTAGAATGTATGTGGAATGACATATCCATGGAATTTGTAACACACAACTAGAATATAGAGAAACTTCCACAGATCTATATCTATGGTTATAAAACCATGGAAATAGGTGGCTATATCCATGGTTATGTGGCCTATATCCATGGTTTAAAAACTGTGGCTATGCCCTATTTTTCATGGCTGATAGCCATGGTTTTCCGAATCATGGAAATATCCCATGGCTATTGCCACAGTTTTGTGGCCTAGGGCCACAGTTTTCAAAACCGTGGTTGTAGGACAACTTTTTCATTGCCCTATAGCCACGGTTCCCCAAAACCATGGCTATAGAGTTCCCACGCTTTTGCGAGGAAAACAATTCCCACAAAAAGTTTGTCTGGAAGCCCTATCGCCACAGTATTGAGTCTATTCCCACAGTTTTTATTAATATATATATCATAATATATGTATCTGTACCCAAATTGTGGCGCGGTGTAGTGGTATGTGCGCTGGACTGCATAGTGGAGGTGTAGGGATCAAATCCAACTGGGGACATTAATATTTTTGGCTATTGCCATGGTTTTCCAAGTCTATTTCAACGGTTAAAACTGTGGAAATAACCAACTATAGCAACAGTTTAAACGTTGGATATAGGTCAAGTGAAACTGTTTCAAATTTTGAGGCCTATTACCACGGTTTTCAAAACTGTGCCAATAGGATGTTATTTCCACAGTTAAAACTGTGTCAATAGGCTGGGACCTACTGCCATGGCGATAGTGGCCACAGTTGGCCAAAACCGTGGTCGTATCCTTTGGCCACAGTTTTAGGGCCTATATCCACGGTTTTGAACTGTGGAGATAGCCCTTTTTTCCAATTGTGATAGGTAATTCACACATAGTGAAGGGTGATGATGCCATCTAGATGATTATTGGATGACTTGAAATGTCTGCACACTTCATAACAATCAAGGACCATAGTATGATGGAGTTTTTGAGTAAATTTAACATATAAGGGATCAATTATATTTATTGGGGTCCTCCAAAGATTGTCGCAAATTTTGATGCAGAGTTTTCATCATGATTCTTGACAGTATTGCAAGAGGCATTCAGAAATCAAATGAATATCCTTGCATCAATTCACACCCATATTGATGGAGAGACTAACCCCACTATCATTTCTATAAAGGATATGTTGAGTACGTGAATGTTCATATATGGAATGATCTAGGAGGATCAAATTCCCTCTAAATAGTTTTCTTTCATAAATATCATCCACTCTTTCATCAGCATGTAAATGTTTGAGGACATTTATGGGATACCATAAAGGTCACCCATGTGCTTGACAGAGACCAGTGAGACATCACATGTGGGCATAGTGATCATGCAGGTGATGATGATGAATGTATATTCCATCTATAAATTGATGATAACATCTCGGAGAATCCAGAAATCTGACACGTAATTCCATCACCGGACCTTTGAGTTTATGGAGGGATTCAATGTTTTCCAGAGAGTCACCCCATGATGAGGATGGTAGAGGTTCATCTGGGGAGGAAAGATATCTCAGAGGTTCATCGGGCCGTTCGAGATCATACAGAGGGTGGGTGATGTTGATTATTACTTTTCCCTACAACCACATATGGATACGGAGAAATAATGTTTCCAGAAGTTTCAGCTAAGGAGATAAGTCCATGACCACAAGAACATCATCGATTATGGAGATCTTTCCATCGAGGATGGAGCCAATCATTTAGGGTGACTAGTAGTGATAGAGGATCTAAATGAGTGAACATAGTGCAGAAGGACCATCCCCATTGTTCATATGTTGTGGAAGCATGATAACATGTATGAGATAACTTTGGAGTATGAGATTTATGTGTGGTCATATAATACAATGATTTTTGTTTGCTTTTTCTTTTCGGAGACGAAATTCTTGAAGGATGGAATGATGTATCAACCTAGTTTTTTCCTTATAAGACTCCAAAATATTTCTCATTATACTTCATGATATATGAAATGAGACGACATGTAATTCCATAGCCTGATGTGGCCAGAATTACTTTTATAAAATTATTAAATATATTTTTTATTGGGTACATGAATTTTAATAATGAAAATGGGATAAATCATAAAACTTTTATCATATTAAAAATATGAGATTATGGTTGAGTCTGTATTACAATATTTACCCTATTAATGAAATAAAATATATTTGAAATAGGTATTCATATCCTTATCTAATTGGTGATATATTAATTGAGATAATTCATTCCTTCAGTTCAATATAGTGATATAATATATAATATTACTAGCACTGTTAATTCCATAGGTTTAGACACATCAACTATGGAAGATTTCCAAAGCTCGTAATTCCTCCTTCAGTTGGTAGATCACAACAAATTTTGACTAAATAGTGAATATGAACCAAGTAGGATGAATTGAATGCAATGACTTCTCTTAACTATAGGCGGGTGCATTATTCATCAGCAAACAATCCAAAATCCTTATACGACTTATCAATTAGTGATTTTCTCAGTTTTGAATAAATGGATCATAAATGTGGGATCTTGTTTTGAAATACATAACCATGTACAGAGTCGTGTACCAGAGTACACAGATGTTTCCAAGACACATTGGATGAACCCCATGTAGGGTAACACGTTGTGTATAGAGCACATAGACACAAGGTCAGTAAATAGTCTTGGGGTCTGTACACGGACACAACCAAACAGTGGAGTTGGACCACACATTGTGTGGGTCCTTTCACACATCATGTATGTCATTGAATTATTTTGAGAAAATTTTAACGTTCCACATATCATTTGTTTGATCTCATATTTTTCCCATCAATATCTTATCATAAGAGTTTTAAATATAGAATATGATTATTCCCTCGGTTGTGACATTAAATATATGATGTGAAATGTTCTGGGCACAATTCTTTCTAAACTGATGCTCGTCAATGGTAGTGAACTAGTAGGATCAATACGGGATTCGTCATAATAGAACCCCCTTATCAGATACATCATGTTTCATTGATGATCAGAGTAGAACCCCCGGTTACACCAGGTTACGTGTCCAAGATAATTATAGTGGAACTACCCATTAGCATGGGCTTGTGTCCTCAAAATCTACCTTATGAGTGGATCCCCTGTGACATACTAAGGTGTAGGACCTCAATGACAAGAGTGTACCGCCCTGGTACTAGGCTGTGGGTATTTGACTTCTCAGTGGAACCCCACTCTCCAATATAGAATGGTTCCTCACTGGTTAGATTGGAACCCCCACCCACACCCTATCTCACTAGTGCACGAGACCTTGACCTATTGATTGGAACCACCCATCAGTATGGACATGGGTACTCTACATTCTAGTGTTGAACCCCCTCCAAATCGGCAAGGTCTTAGGTTATCTATGGACAATTACATAGTGAAACCCCCTGACACACCCATAAGTGTGTCCTCAAAATTGACATTGTTACCCTAGATAGTGCAACATCGTGTTGAGGAGTTCTTTCACTTGGATAGGTACATTTAGGCAGACATGTGAGATGCTGAACATCATTGATAGACTTTTAGAACTGTTGGTTGTTCTTCTTCTAGGTATGAGCTTTGTGATGGAGATATGATTACTCTCTAGTATGGTATTATTTGACTGAGCATGTATATATATATATTCATTCTAAATATAGACATTGTATTTTTTTTACTCTTTTTATAGTATATGTGAAGACATTTGGGGTATCCCATATGCTTTTTTGGTGTTTAGATTCTAATGGTTGGATGAGGCTACTCTCCTATTATTGGTGGTGATGTCTATACATGTAGTTAATCTAATCATTATGTTGAGCCCATTGATCTTGGATTTGGTTAATTTCACTTTTTTTTGGGGTTGAGCATCAATTTTTTACTACTCTATAGATGTTTCATTAATTTTTTATATCCATTTTCTCTCCCATCATCTTTTTGGGTGTCCTACAGTGTGTTTATATACTCACCTCTACCTGGGCTTTCCCCGTATGTGTCGTGTATTACATGGACAATAGATAGGATGGTGCTGATTTTAGAAGATCATATATATACTTTTTTTGACCAAGTATGTTGGTCTAAGCTAAGAGATTTATGATCTGGTATATTAGTATTTTACTTTTCTATTTTTGTTAGGTTGGGACATATTTCTGGTTGGTAATTTATTTTTCTTCTTTACATTGTTGTTATTTGTTTTAATCTTATGCACCCTAGAGGTTATTTATCTTTGGATTAATTTTTAGCTACAGTGCATATTTACTATTTCCTTATGAACTTATTCATCGATATGGATGTGTGTGAGAATAAACGCACATAGGAAAAGGCCTATCCAATTTAGTTATTCCTTAAGTACATGTCCTCACCCTTAGAAAATTGAGGCGAGCTTATGGTAGTTGCAGCTCAATCCCCATCACGGGTCTGGTGGTGAAAGGTAATGATTATATTATCCATATAAATTTATTGGATGTCGACCATAGGGTTATTCAAATTTTTAATGGTTTAGTAAGGGTTTTATTTGGTTATATCCAAGGAAATCTACATGATCTTTCTATGATTCCTAATTATTTTTCACGTAAATAGTTTATTTTCAAATGGTTAGATAAATGTTTTTTTAAATAAAACAGATTCCATTTGTGTGTAAAAATGTATGTTTTTAAATAAAGTATTATCATGGATTTAATTTTTTTTCATGTGACTAACAAATTTCATCTTTTTATATCTTTTACTGAGATTTTTGTGATCATCACATGTATTCAATTTTTGTCTATAGAATTTAACAATGAATTAATGATAACAATAATCTATGTTGAATGTCATAGATACTTCTATTTAAAATAGAAATATTATTTATTTTAATTTTTTATTTTTATGGGAAAATGAATATTGATAAAAAAAATTCACTTTATAATATATGGTTTTTTTCAATGAGTTATTACCTAATTCCAAAAATTATATGCCAAAAATTATCCTCCTCTGTAATAGAATGGATTATTTAATAAAAACTCAATATTATTCATTATTTTAGATTGAATCCATGTAGTTTCTATTATCTAAGGATAAAGTAAAATTAGATGTTAGGATTTTACTTTAACATAAGTTAAATTTCCTACTTTACCAAAAAGTATTCTCTGTTATGCAGGATTACAATGTTTTTGATAAATAGAAAACATTCAAGATTCTGTTGTTAAGGGTATATTTTTTTATCATGCTCATTTGATAGTTTATTATTATTTTATAGATATTATCAAACAAAGATTTGGGTTTTATTAGATGGATTGATAGAACATGAACCATATTAACATTCGATGTGATAGAAAATAAGGTGGTTCTGTGAAAGGTAAATTGAATGGATTTTGAACTATAATGAAAATTATTTATGTTATTTTTAACTGGATATCCCATGTTATGAATGAAAACATAGACCTATGTGTGTTTCCTGGTGAACCAAAATTGAAAATAATTTACATCAATAGAATTTCAAGTGAAAAATAATAAAAATGGGATATTATTTAAAGACCTATGATTCAAGAATACGTGAAGAAGAACAGAGGAAACTATATTATGAGATGTTGAAAAATCATTGTATGTCATATTGGGTGGAATAAAGAAAAAATATACAAAGCTAAAATGATACATTTAGTAAATCCCATAATGTGTAATAATATTTTCCCTAATGTATCAATTGAGTGATTTAAATGAGGGGAAAATGTCTATTATGAACATAATTTTCCTTGGGTGGATGCCGAAGAATGGGTTTACTAAGACTCTATAGATTAATTCATAGAAATGTATAATCTCTTTATATATGAACATGTAAAAACTAAAAATTACATATGAATGATATAGATTATATCTTGGAATAATTTTTTTGAAATTGTTGAATCATAGGACATGATAGATATTTTTAAATGGAAGGGAGTATTAAATTGTAATATGGAAATTCATAGTAAATAAATAATGAAAAAGAAAGAAATAATTTTTATTCTACATATACAGACTAATGATTTATGATTTTTTGATAAATACAATGTTGGTTGTAATATGAAATTGATTAATGATATTTGTATGATTTATGAGATTTCGGTACATTGGGATATATTTTTTGAGTTATCATAGATGTTTTAGGTAGATAAACAACTTACGTTTAACATGTGAAATATTATATGAGGAAAAATTCTCTTTAATACTGTGATAATATGATTAATAGTATTTTCATCTTTTCAGGACCATTCCATCTATAATGATTAAAGTTATTTTTAGGATGCACATCGTTGATTTGGTAATGTTATAATAATTTTAATTTTTTGTAAAAGGAAGACCTAAAACATTTGGTAAGTCTGTGATGCTTGATCTCATAGCAAAAGGAGACAAGGGTGTAGTTACTAACACTTTCATATGTTTTTACTCATTTTTATGAAATAATTTTATCAATTAAAAATTATTAGAGATAGATAATTTTTTTATTTTGGGAACTTATTTTTTATCACAAAGATAATCAAGTGATTGAAAAATTATTTCATGTTTATATGTCTAGTGATGTGTTACGAAATACACTTTTTTGGGAACCATATGTGATTATGGTGGGATGAATTTAATGGGATTTGATTAATAAAGGTTGAATTAAAGTTTCTAATCATATATAATAATAATTTGAAATTATGTTGATTCATGTAATTTCTGGTAATGATTCATATATCATTGATATTTTATGGTTACGGAATATAACTTTTGGTTATAAGATATGAAATGTTATATTTTTTATTTAGAGATAAATGATAAACCTATATTTTAAAAATATGTTATAAAATATTTCTTAAATTTTGGTTTCAATTGTTCATTTTACTGATATTTATTTATCATATGATCTATGTAGATCTTTTGGTGATGTTGTTGAGGCTTTATAAGTTAAAATTTTATTTCATAATATGAAGGTTAATTCATTATTTGAAATATATTACTTTATTTTAACTATAATGGTGTTGGATAATGTCTAAAAACAAGAGAAATATATTTTTCCCGTTTTTGGATTATGTGATCCATTATAAGTTGATAATAGTGCTCAAGACCAGAAAAGGTTGTTGGGTAAACATCATTTGGAGAATAATATGTGATTGTAGTGGAAATTTAATCAATTTTGTAATTTATCATGTCATGTATGTATATTTCCTTATATACATAGTTTAGATGGTAAATATTTCATCAACACTAGTAAAAGGTTCTTCAAAGTTAATTTTTTGTTGTTACATCCATTTCCAATGAAATGATAGTATTTTCCACACATTTTTGTATATGGTTTATTTTTCATTACATTATATTGATAATTAAAATTTGGGTTATCAACGATCTCTATCACACTTCAATATTATTTATGCGTTATCAATTTCATCAATGTAAATATCTTCATATGTCCCAATTTTTTTACATGGAAACATTATTTTGTGTTATTCCATATGAAATTTGTACTTCCTTTTCTATCATTTTAAGTGGATGTTTTATTAACCATTTTCACGATATAGGGTTAAACATGGAAATAATGATATATAAATCAATTTTTTAATAAGTTTAACATGAAATTTAATAGGAAAATTTATTAAATGGGGATAATGTAAAACCCCTTGATTTTTAGCGAATAACATTATGTTCTATAGTGAATTTGAGAGAAAACACTATGCCAAGACATCAAAAAAAATACATCACAATTATAAACTATCTAGTAAATTGACTACTATGAATATTATTAACCACTTTATAAAATCTATAAAATGGTCCTAATTTTTTTATATACTGATAGATTCTTAGGAATTATGTACTAACCTCTTAATAAATGCATTTTATTCCACAAAACATGTTTTATATAAATATGATTTTTATTGATTTTTGTGAGAATACATAATAGTTAATTTGTATAGTTTTTGTAAATTTTTTATAAAATTATAATAGATTCTAAAATAATTATATAAAAATTTAATTAGTCTCAAATTTTGAGATTTTTTTGAAAATATTTCTTTCCTATTGAATAGTTAAAAATATAAAGTTGTTGTAAAACTTCCATTTCTTTTTAAAAAATTAAATAACTAAAAAGACTAATTTATATATTAATTTAGTTATTATTAAATTAAATATTTCATAATTATATTTTATATAATTAATTATATTTTAATAATATTTATCGTTCTATTATTAAATTTTCATTTTTTGTTTTAAAACACATTTTTCTGAAAACATTTTTAATGTGAGTAATTTTTTATCAATGTTATTTATATTAAAAAACTCATAATTATGAATTATTTAAAATAATTTTATATATTATAAATATAAATATTAACATAAATTAATATATTGATGATTACTAGTCTTAGAGTTACTATAAAATCATCTTATGCTTGAAAAATACATTTCTTGAAAACCCGTTTTTTTGCGTTCATGGTATTATTTTTAAACTATAATCTTCCACTTCTGTGAATTTAGTTTTGTAAAATATATTTCATATCTATAATTAAAATTATTAATATTATATAAAAAGATCAAATTAATGTTTGGTTGATGAATAGGGGTAAAATTAAAAAACATTTCCCACATTTAAGGAGAAAAAGTGTTTTTCATGGGGTTATTCTTAAAATATATGTGTTCTAATGAATTAAAAAAATTTATAAAATATTATTTTAGGTAATATTTCTATATTATATCATATATTTCTTAATAATTTATCTTAATTGTGTTTATCTTTTAATGAATTGTAAGTGTCTATTATCCCTTACATTTAAAAGGTCAAACCCTATTGTATCTTATTTCCACTATAGAAGTAATGTTTTTCCATAAATCACTAAAAATAATTCATTAATTCCATCCCCACATACTCTATATCTTTATTATCATAAATAAAATCTCTGAATATTTTATATATAATCCTAAAAAAATTTCTGAAGAAGAATTATTTTCATTAACCGAGTGTTCTTATTTTGTTTCTTCATACGCATCCAGAAATTTATCCTCAATAAGGATGATATTGTAAAAAAAAGTATCGTCCATATAATAATATGTTACTAATTTATTTTAATAACATAAACCCATTTTCTATTACAAAAAATTTTAAATGAAACCATAATTCTTGCAACAATAGACTACCGCCTCACAAAAAAATACTCTGGTTTCTATCATCAGCTCTCATGAATGGTTATAATGATGGAATTAATGAATATATATGGAATTCATGAAACATATATCCATTATGAATGATAATATATCATTTAATATTATTATTTACTTAATTGATAAATTATATCATTGTTCATGCGTACGTGTAGACTACAACTTTCACGAAGCGATGCAGTTTTTCATCACCAAATCACATGGATTATATAAATAATTTTATTTCAAAAATTAATATGATCATTATTATATGATTATAATTATTAAACGATAAATTAATACATGATTACTTTACATAATTATCAATAAAAATGGAATCCTTACTCATTTTTACATACGACCTACCATGTCCTTAATCGTAATGTAATATATTTTTTCACAACTATATCTCATGAAAAATTTTGAAATTATAATTGATATATTAAAAATAATATTAAGATATTATATTTATGATATTAATTATTAAATAATTTCATATATGACAATTTTCAATGTACTAATGTTGTTTTTGATATGTGATTTAAATTTCATCAAAAGAGACAACATGAACTTAAATGATTTGGTAATAGAACATAACATTCAAAAAACTAAGATGAAAAGTAATAATAAAAATAAAAAAATTTACTAATAAATTAAATTATAAAAATAAGTTTATTAGTCTAGAAGATAAATAATATATCTTACAAGTTATACTATAGTTAAAGGACACTCTAACTTGAAACTCCATTTTAAATGTTTTGAAGATTTATTTAAAAATCATTTTATTGTGTGCCCAAGTTATTTGAAATACTTCATGGAAATTCATATATATTATTCAATGGATGATTAAGGATAATTATTAGTATATTTAATTTCCATTATCATTTTTTAAAAATGGAACCTTATAGGTTTTTACGTAAGTGATATCCTTTTAAAAATTTATTTTTAATGTTTCCCTTTAGACACATTTTCCTCCATGTCAATTGCATTGGAAAAATTATTTTTTGGATGATTTATTATCAACATAAAATAATTATAAAGGAATTTTAATATAAGTATTTATTTTATTTATATAATTCTCTAAAAAATATTTTCACATATTTTATATGGCTATTTTTGAAAAAAACCATATTTTGATTGTTCAACATTTTCATATATGTAAATAATGACTTTTCCCAAAAAACGTCAAAAATATTTTAATTCTACATTTTTTTATAAGAAACTATGTTTTATTAAAAAAGATATCATCTATTTGTTTATGGTGAATTTGGTATTGAATATGGTTATTTAAATTAAAATAGTATTTTTATATCTAAAAGTTTTTTACAGACCTGTTTGATAAAGTTTTTCATGTTCTTATAATCAAATATTAAAATTATAAAAAATTAATATTATTCTCTAAGAAAATTGTTTTTATGATGGGTTGAAAACCTCTTTATCTCATGGGTTTTCCTAATACTTATTATATTATCAGTGCAACTAGATAGTTTTATGATTTATTTATTAATGATTTTTTTTCATAGTGTAATGTTTAAAGTCGGTCGAATGGTTATTCAAAATCGCAATGTTTTTCCAAGGGATCTATAAGAGGATATCCCATAGAACATACATGAATTATATATTCTAGTTAATGAGTTTTTAATTAAATCTTATATTTTCATAATGTATTCAAATTATGTTTTTTTAATATAGATTAAAACCTTTTTAGGTATAATTGTATATTTCTATTAAATATGTTTTCATGTGTTTTCATATTTTTATCCAAACAAATGGATTTATTATTTTTTATCCCTTACATGTATTTTAAATGACAAACAAAATTTTTAAAATATTTTTCACGTGTTTTAAAGAAGGTTAGCGAAAAATAATAATTCATTTTTAATGTCATAAAAATTTTAATGAGATAAAATATTCTCCATTTTAAAACTGGTACATTATTTAAAAAATTTATTCTGATCAAAAGTGTAAAATATTCAATATATGTTTTCTATATGTAGGTAATGATCAAATTATATTATAAAATAATCTAAAAAAGATCTTCAAATATATTATAATTAATTCTTATCATAGAACTCAAGATTGGGTAATGTTTATGGTCTGACTAATATAGCTCTAGAAAAAACATATTATTCCCCACTCGTGGAAATTTAGTCGGATATAACATTATCAAACTAAACCATATATCGAATATGAAGAATGTCATGAAATATTTATTATAATATAATTAATTGAATATAAAATAGACCTTAAATAACACTATGTAGTTATATAATATAATACACTTCATCGCTATTAATTTCCGTTATGTGAGATCAAAAATATCATATTTACTCAATATAAATGGTGATTAGATGTAGTATTTTGCATTTAAAATGGAACTAAATATTAAAAACAACATAATTTTCATAAAAACATTTCTATTTATTCATTAATTTTATTATATATATATATATATATTGTCGTTATAAATATAAAAAACGTTTGATCAAAGGAAAGAAGCATAATTTATATAAAAATAAAATTTTTATATATAATATTATTTAATTTAAAATATTCAATTCAAAATTCTAAATGTTTAATTTTCAAAAATGATCATATTTAAGAAAATATTTCATGTCAAAATTATCTCAAGATGAATTTTTTATAATTTTATAAAATATTTGATTTTACAATGAATTGTAAAAAAGAATGATTTTTATTGAGAACATTATTTTCTGATAAAAGTATTTATAATTTAAAATTATATTTTTATTTTGTTTAATACTATCATTTGTTCATTTTTTTAAACATTAATTTTTTGAAATGGCAAGAGTTTTTGGGAAAAAACATTTTACACATAAAATGGGAATATTTTTAAAAATATTTTCTTCATTTTGTTTTTAATGTATGATTATAAATTAAATTCAACATGTTTTGTATTTTTAATATTGAATAATGGATACCATATCTAAAACCAAATGGGTCTAAATTATTAAATTTTTATCTTTTATTTTTTGTCGTTATAAATAGTAAACTTATTAACTTTTGTTTCCATGGTAATGGTTAAATCATGTGATTAATGTTAAAAATAAAATGATAAAGACTACAAATAACCCATCAACCATAATTATTTTTATTTTATTTATTAATTTCATCCATAAGAATAAATTATTAGGTTATATGTCATTTTTGACCATTTTTATGTGGTTATATCCTTTAAAAAAATTATTTAATAAAAAATAAAATGTGTCACACTATTATTTTTAATAATTATACTTTTTTTATCATTTAGATTAAAAATGATTTTTTGGTTATAAATATTAATTTTAATGTTAAATAATGTATCTTAATCATGATTATTTTTTTTAATTTTTGGTGGAGAAATTATTACATTTATTTCTTTAACAACAATGATGTTTTCATTATTCTATTAATAGAAATATAAAATAAATAATATTAAAAATATTAAATTTCATACATTTTGAAACACTTAAAATCATCTGTGAATCTTTAGATAAGAAAAATATTTTTTGGATAAAAGATGTAACACACCATAATGATAAAGGGATATAATTATAAATGTTTTGACTCATGTAAACAAAGTCAACCATTAATTTTTTAATGCCAACTGATTATAACTCCACAGTAATGCATTTTCTTTTGTGAGTTTTGATCAAGATGGGAAAGCACAAACCATGTTTCTCATGCTCTGTGTGAGTTTGGACAAAGTATACTCAATGAACAAGTGTTGAAATGCCGGTGAAATCAATAGTCTGATTATCTCTTAAAGCATGTGTGTGAGCCCTAAATAGGGGTTAATATGTTTTTGAGGAAACTGGTGGGCCTTTCTATCCAACACCTGATGCAAATGTTAAGGGATAATGCCTATGTGTTTTGTGATGCTCAATTTTTACATTGGTATTAGTGGAGGAACCCAACTGAAAATGCAGTGGTCATACTTAGGTTATGATTAGGGGTCTAAAATGATGATGTGATGTAGTAAAAGGGGGGTGTATATAAAACCCTAGAATGTAAAAGGGATAAAATTATAAATGATATGACTAATTTCATTAAGGGGCATATCTCTTTTTGTGATCTTACCAAATTTGATCTCTAAATTTAAATGTTCTTGTCCTAGAGTACTCACTAGGATGGGGTGACCTCATGGGATATTTCTCATGGTGTCTTTGAGTGATTACAACGAATTATAAAAGAACATGTTTTTGTATGTGGGAATATTTATAAGTCCTATGATCCATTTTGGCACATGGTTGGGCCCTAGGTTGGGGTAATGTGTTTGTGGAAACACAGGTGAATCTTAGTGGGATAAGACCCGATGACCACGTTATGGCGGGGGTTTCTATGCTACTTGTTAAGCCCAATTGTTACATAGGAATTTATTATATTTTATTTTCTTAGGTTTATTATTGATATAATATATAATGTAAATGAATATTTCTCAAATTGATTATATAAATATTTCATTAAAATATTAATTTTTTAAATAATGTTTAATTCCATAAAAATAATATTCTGATAAATTAATGGAATTGAGTTAATTACATCATCAATGGTACATTTTTTGGTTGTTTTTAATTTTCTAATTATAGTATTAATCGTTAATTTGTATAAAATTTTAATAATGTCGTAATTTATGAAAGGTTTAACGAATAGTTTAAAAAATTATAAGGTTAAATATTTGATAAAAAACATATCTAGATATTATTAAATGATAATATTATGAAACACCCTCATGTTATCATCTGTACATATAAAATTTTGTTCATTTAAGAAAATTATAATTTATATTAAATTAATATTACAATAAAATTAAAAAGTGCATTTCCCCTCTATTATAAAATAGAACCGATAATTACCATTTATTCACACATAAAAAAAAATTTGTATTCAACTATACCTAAACAAATACCTTCCAATAATCCCTCCCCTAATTATTGAGGTAAATGATAAATAAAAAAACCAACACAATAGTGATTAAGGTGTTAATCAAAGGAAACATCCCAATGAAGGTGTTTAGTTTTCAACTGCATGATTCACTTTTAAATTCTACATCCATGTCCTTAAAATATTTTATAATCATTGTAATGTAATAATTATTTTACCATACATATATTTATATTATTTTATGTTAATGTAATGACCAATATCTTACACCTACCTCCATGAAATGTGATAGGAATTCGTTGTTCGGGTGTATGGTGAAATACCGCCTCACGAAATGAAGAATATTTTTACCATCATTGCCTAAAAAATATTTTTATATTAGTGTATATTAGGTTTATATATGAAATTAATTATATATTTATAATTTCTAAAATGAAATATATCATATATATTCTTATCTTTTCATTCATTGAAATAGGATAATGTTGTTCATGCGTACATGTGGGAAACCACCACTATAAAGCCTTGTTATTTGTTTTTAAACATCATTTAATATTGATGATATATATAGTTAAAATTAAAAATAATAATAATATAGTTAGGATATTATGATTATTCTAGATAGGTAAAATATTACTTAAATTAATTTCATAATCATCCTATAAAAATGGGAATGTTACACAATCGTACGTAAGACCTATCACATCCCTGGTTGTAACATAGATCATTTATCATAAACATAGTTAATGATTAGTTTTCAATTTATAATTGATTAATAAAATAGAAAATTTATCCAGGGTGATTATTCTGGATATGATAAAATAATGACCTCATCGACCAGAGTCAACCTATCAAAGTCATTTTAGACATATGTATCTAATATCATCGAAAAGTCTGTCATGAACAATAATGAATATTTAATTATTCATTAAAAAGTATTAAGTG
The DNA here is from genome assembly GCA_963277665.1 of Viscum album. Taxonomy (NCBI): domain Eukaryota; kingdom Viridiplantae; phylum Streptophyta; class Magnoliopsida; order Santalales; family Viscaceae; genus Viscum; species Viscum album. The sequence goes on along the minus strand of OY728165.1, from coordinate 1,704,002,236 downwards.
ATATATATAGGGTAATAATAATAATAAAAGGTTCTTAAGAAAGAAAATAATTTATCTACTTTTATTACTTATGAAGACAATTGTGATGGCCAAATCTTTTATTAATGAAAATGGTTCTTGATCTAATGAAATTTATTATTATGTAAAATGTATATATATAATATATGAACTTACTTGGTTTATTGTTTTTGGATTTTAAAATACCATTAATAATTGTTATCATTTCTAATATAGCTTATGAATAGTCATCACATGATTAGTTTAAATATAAGGATTTAACAAATCCAATTATCCAATACAAAGGAAGCGATGGCCTTATCTAGTATAATTTCTCCATAGGAAGCCCATTTATCAGAGCTCTGAAAGGAGGGAGTGTCACAGGGATTCGCTCTTGACCAATCCCAAGATGTGTATCAAAAAGATAAGCTATAATGGAACAATCTATGTTTGAAGTGGATGTTAATAAAGATTACCACCTGTGTGATCTTATCTGAGCCTCCCCATGTGTCAGTAACCACCACACACCTTATACTTAGGTCTTATACAGGTGTTATAATGTGTTCTGTAACAAGATCCTAGAATTTTTGTTATGTGCATTATTTTGGCATAAAATAATGAATATACATTCATTTTATTATTTTTTACTTTGTATATAGTTTTTAATTAAAAATTATTAGTTTCAGTTAATAATCACTTTGGAAGTATATTTTGATGAATTAAGGTATTTTTGGATTTAATAATATTTGTAAAAAATTTTATTACCAAATTTTTTTCTTAAATAAACATGATAGTAAAATTTGTATACAAATGTAGTTTTTATTTGAAAGTAGTTTTTTTCCAAACCCGTGAATTTTAGATAAATATCAGTTTATATATTAAAATTTTAAAGTCAAATATTTAGGTAACTATTTAGATAAAATTAATATTATTTTTTGTATTCGGGATGTTGGAATTATCCAACGGTGAATTTTTCAAAATTTTATGAGAGAGTCGAATGTTTGGGAAAAAGTTAAATACCATTTAAATATATAATGTGTTTTATGATATCATAATGACCCAATAGTGATGTAATAAAATACTTTATAAAGGATATTCATCCAAGATATGTTTTACCTTTAAAATAATGTAATTTTAAATTTGTTTGATTAATTTTTTGGTTCTTTAGTGGACCTTCTAAGACTTATAACATATTTTAACTTTTTAAAATGATTTCCTTGAGAGTGTGACTCCCCTCAACATAAGAAAGCATCATTGTTTATTAAGGTAGGCCATTTTCCTTATAAAATAATTTTTTTCATGCCCCTTTGAATAAAACTATAAGGACCTAACCTTAAAACATTACATAATCTTGAATTAAATGGATAATTCACATTGATGATATTTTAAGGTTTATAGATTTATAGAATTAGCCCATAACAATTACATTAAATCTCAAAAAATTACAAAGTAGAAACTTCTACTCAGTTTTTCCATTTTTTTCATAAAATAAAAACACATTAAAAAACGAGTCATGTTCAGTTCCATGTGTTAGACAACATGACTTTTCCGTGATCCCATCCTTGACTCTATTCATCTTTATGTCATAGGAATGACATTTCTAAACATGGTATGAGCATAAAAATCTCAATAATGATTATAAAATAAATAAATAAATCATTATTCCAACAATACAAATGAAGAATAATCTCATACCTCATTAAATAATCATAATTATGAATAACAAATATAAATAATAAATCATAAAGGTAACTTGTTGAATCCATATCATACATACATTGTAGCTATCACATCTACATAGGGATTTCCATTTGGAATACCCATTACAGAATATTCTTTAAATATCTTAGGAGAAACGTTCATTTTTACCTCTTTCATGTTACCCATTGCATTAGAGATCTATCTCAAGCTCACATTCCCTAGGTTTATCACGGAACCAGCAATATACATAAACAATTCCCAAGAACAAATAACATATTCATAACACATAAAACCAACATAAAGGAAAGATAACATTTCCACATTTAAATCTCAATATATCATTTAAATATATTGACATAACAAATCCATTATCAAAACCATTTTCAATACCAAAATATGTAAAATAGTATATGGTATTTATTTTCCTTTTAAAGACATTATGTCTTGTTAAGGAATCCATAGATCAAATAATACTCGTGGTGGCTGAAAATGTCATTGTCACCACTTATGTTAAAAGAGACATTCGTTTTTTCATTTAGAAAAAATCCTCATAAAAAAGATATTTCCATTGAATTTAATGAAAATTCAAAGATATTTATACACCATATAAAAGAATTTTGTTTATAAAACAAAATAAGCCTCAATGAATGGAGATTGAGACAAAGCCCCTCACATCGTGTCTGACTTGACTCGCTCATTCATTAATCAACTAAATAATAAACTAAAGTTAATTTTCACTTGATTAAAAATCATTTTAAAGTTTATTATTTCCATTTATATCACTTATTACCATGTTATAAACATTATGTAATCATTTAAGTTAGTAATTGTTGTTTTGTCGATATTTAGTACTTAAGTAAAAAATGAACTTCTTAAAATTCCAAGTTGATCATGTTGTCAAAATTCCATCATATATGGAATGATATTATTGATTTAGATTTCATATATATCATATATATCCAATATATATATGTATTTATAATATAATATAACTTTTGGAGATAAGAAATAAAATGCATCGTTCATGGAGTCAGTTAGTCGTAGGTACGCATGAACGCTACTTTCATTTCTATTTATTATTTTGTTGGAATGAAAATGTAATTATATATAGGTATATTATAATTACAGTATAATATCATATATAATATAATTAATTTATCCTTTATACTTTCCATGTAGGCCTGAACGAGTCATATCAATTTGAGGGGGTGGTAGTCTGCACTTCCTCAAATGAAATTATCATATTTACCCATTAGGGAAACCATAAAGGTATGCTATAAATGAAAATATATAAGAATAAAGAAAATTTGAACACAATATATGTCATATATAAATACAGTTCTATCATAATGGCCACCATGAGAAGTGGTTGGAGATATTTGAACAATCATCTTTTCGTGAGGCAGTAGTTTGTCGTCCATAAAAACAATATGATCATATCTATTTGATGGAGGTGTGTGGAAGTGTAGTTAGAATTATTCTTATAAAAAAAACCTAGTATATTGAGGATACTGGTGATGTTATTAAATAAAGTAATAGAGAGACTTTAGGGGTTGGAGATGTAAAATAAAATAAAAGAACATAAGAGAAGACATTACCCTTAAATCGGGTAACTTCATTAGGATTGAAACAAAATGATTTCTTAAAGTTCCATATTCCCAAGTTAAGGCTTCTAAGAGGAATATAGGGATTTAGGGAGCTTATTTAGGAATAGTTTTGGTGAGCCAATGGGCTTTATAATTGTGAGGAATGGGTTAGATGTGGTGTCCTTTTATAAGGGGGAGGAGGGGTTCTTTAGGAATGTTCAAAAATATTATATTATTATATAATGATTTCTGGTTTCTAACGGTCTAAATATCATCAAAATCCAAGATAATAAGACTCTTGTTTGAAAAAAAATCATCCATTAAGAATTGGACAGGTTTGGATATTGAATTAATCTCTATAATCTTATTTATTTAAATCATTCATTAATAAGGTAAACACTACATCCGTATTGTGTCAAAAGTAATTTTATTTATATGATGTTTAAAAATTATAAAAAAAATACAATGATGTAGATATTATTTTTAGTTTTATAATTAAAATTTATAGTCAAAAGGATAACTTATATAGCCTCATGTAAAAATTAATTTACAAAAAGATATATGTTTGTGTCATTTTTATCTTTACATTAAATTAATTAATATAATGTGTCACTATTAATTCCATGGGGGTCCATGGTGTATGAAAAATTGACCAAAGAATTCCCATTGTCAAACATGTATCAAAAAATAGAAATACGACACATGTTATGGTAATTTTATATTATTTTAATATTAATTTTAACCCTTATTTACCAGATATACTCTTTAACCATAGTAAATAAAATATTTACTAAAGTAAATTTTCATAATGTATAAAAATTAAAGTAACATATTTACACAATTTGGATCTCCTGATTCCAAATATTTAATCCATTTTTTCATATTCAAAACACCTAAGTGCTAGAAAATAATTTAAAATCAATTCTCGTTGTCAAAACAAAAAAAGTGTTTTTATGAAATAATAACTATCAAAATATTGATACTTGTTTATGTCCAATTTCAAAGTAAAATTACATCCAATGACTAAAATTTGATTAAATTGTAAAAATATAATCAAATTACAATTTAAAACAAATTAATAAGATATTATAATTATATAACTAAATTATATTAAAAGGAAATTTTGAATTAAAATACAGTATTTTTCACTATTCATAAAAATAACATTATTAGAAAAATACCAAAATCTCATCCAAAGTAATTTTGATGTCCCAATTATAAATTAGAATTATATTTTGTCAAATAGAACATATAAAAGTGAAAAAAACATGATTTAAAAATGGTTCGCTGTCCAAAGGTGGTAAATCAACCCTCTAAAGATTATTAGTGTATTTATGCTTTAAATTTGGATTCTTTCTTATTTTAAGCCTCTAAAATTTATTGGATAATTGTAAAAACATTTAAAAAACATATAAAATCATTTTTATGTTAGTTCTGTTTATTTCAACCAATACAATGTCTAGGCTTTAACTACCATTTAAAATAATATTATAATATTCTTTTTCAGTATGACATGGCATTGTGTGCAACATAAGATTTCAAAGAAACTCATTGTTCTGTATCGGGTATGCCATTAAACATAGAATCCACATTAATGTAAAATTATTTTTCAATTAAAAAATATTAATAAATATCAAAATGCATTATTCTTTATTTACCTGAGATGTTAAAAAAAACCTCAAGAAAACCCCATGGGATGGTTTGGGTTTTTGATTAGTTTAATGTGTAGTGTCCAAAACCTAAATAATAAAGAATTCCCTCTTCTTTCCAATATTATCGAGATAAATCTCTAATTACTCTTCACTAAAAAAATTTGGAGCTCATACAAACTCTTCAATCATCTCTCTAGAATCCTCCCAAGTATCCATAATGTCCCAATGAGCCTCTTTAAATTCTCTCCTAGGACTTTAGGATCAAACTTCCAAATAAGGAATCATCACTTTCCCTCCTTCCTTATTTATGTCCGAGTATCCTAATATATTTATGCCTTATTTTTTAAAATTAAAAATCTTGAGGTATGATTTCTAACCTCCCCTATATTTTCCTCCTTATGTTTGAATAATGAGAGACTCCTTTCTCTCTCATTAATGCCACCCATGTATACATGTTACCATGTTGAAACTCCACAAGGGATTTCTCTCTCCTCGTTTACATTCAAGAAATTATTTTATATTAAGCATATAAATTCCATTTAATATATTAGTACATGTATATATATAACCCCATTACGGTCCATTTCATGTAAAATTGACGAGATAACACTTTCCCTTTCATAAATGTTTTTATGGATTCTTATGTCGACCCATTATGCTGCTGAAGTTGCACTGTGATTTTCCATGCCAAAGTCATTGTGTAGTTTATACCATTCCTATTTCTTTACTAAGGGTATTCACCTTTATGAAAAATTACTTATTGATTGTAGAGTTTCATATATGTTTTCTATATTCCTTTATCATGTAATGAATGATTATGTTGAATGATTCCATGTTATATGATCCATGTGACACGTATATTCATGAACTAAAATGTTTATAAAGGGTGCTCCCTAATAGCACTCAAATTCCTAGGGTATATAATAGTATTATGATATTCCATGTTCAATGAGGGTTTAATCTTATTAATTCATGTTCAATGAGGGTTTACTCATTCGAATTCAAGTGCAATAGGGGTTTACTCATTCTCCATGTCCAATGAGTCATGGATCATGATAATATCATGTTAAATGTTATTGCCTCATCTCCGTATTATGATAATCACACAATATCATACCTTAATGTTCATTTTATCATATTATACATTGATATTCCAATTTCATAACATGTATTGTATTCTTCATTTTAATTCTTGTTCACTTCCTTACAATAATTTATAGGTCACCCTTTTATTATTTATGTCCTCAGGTTATCCCATGCAATTATATGTACGAAATAATGTTATAGTCATGTAAAATATGTTTTAAATAAAGATGTTGTATTTTTTAGATCTTAAGTTTTCATGTAATGTTCATAGGCCCCAAATACACTAAACCTCAAAACCTTCTAGGTTATATTAAGTTCATGTTTATGTAATAAATCATGATAATGTGTGTAATAAAAATCATTGTTATTATAGATGGTATCAGAAGATAGGTTCAGTTATTTTTGGGATTAGGATTAACAAAACCCTAGTATAAACCATTAGGTTAAGTGAATGTATAATAAAAACTTCCCTAAATTTTATTTATTATAAAGCAAGTGTTTTATCAAGAAAATATATCCCTCTCTATATACGAACATGTAGAGGTGTCTATAACACATATGTATCTAGGGGTAAAACTTGAAAACACCACTTTGAGCTAGACTCGAATGAGAACAGGTGCACCACAATGGGCCTTGTTGCACTATTGGTTGTGACACTCACATGGGATATGATTTGGTAAATAAATAATCTTAGTAAGAACTATTATTAAGGAAATAAAAAATGATGCTTAGAATATATGTTCGAATTTAGATCATGGTGAACATATATTGAAACCTATATATTCATAAAGAAATAAATGTAATTTATTAGATATCTCATTAAATATTTGGATCCCCCTTTATGTGTTACCTGTATATTTCAATTTATTCTAGCCAATGGATGGTAATAGAATGACTCGGGAAAAAAACCAATGCGAATATCAATTTGATGATTATTCTAATGAGATGATAAATCCAATGGGAGAGGGAATCATGAACTTTTTTATGATACTCTCTTAGTTAACTGAGTTTGTGAAAAGAAACATGGGTCAAGAGGAATATTCAAACCTAACTAAGAAATAAAAATCCACAATCGAGAGATTCATGAGACAAATCTCTATTACATTTATTGGATATTATGATCCCTCAATCACTGGACAATGGATCAACTCCAATAAGAATATATTCACCGTCCTTAAATGTTATGAACAAGAGATAGTTCTTCTGGCTTCTTATCGTATGGAGGTAAAAACAAATAAATGGTGTACACTGATTAAAAATATGAGGACTGAGGAACAGATCGATGCATTGGAATTAAAGGATTTATGGAAAATGTTTTCAATAAATATTTTTCTCACATCCTATGACTAAAGATGGAATATGACTTTCTTTCCATGAATAAAAAATATGATAAATCCATCATAGCATTTGAGTAAAGTTTCACAAGTCATTAAAGCTACACCTTTGGCTTTTTCATTACCCCCAAATACATGGTTTTCCTCTTGTTTTGTGTTCTAAAACCTATCCTATGAAATGACCTAGAAATCCATGATTTTGGTAGCTATGAAGAAATTTTTTTGATTTTCCAAAAAAGATGAAATGGAGATCGGATAATCTCAAGGGTATCATGGGGATATGAAGCAGAAAATAGACATTAATTCTGGAGGTTTGACTGAAAAATAAAATGGTGAAATTAAATACTAGCACCCCATTTTCGAAAGGTGTGGAATGAATAACCCCAAAAATTTCCTGAATGGGACAAGGAAATGATTTAGGTGCGGATGATAAGGGAACCTAGGCATTAATTACTGAAAAGATAAACCTGCTAGTCTGATATAAGAAATTAACACTTTATTCGACCCTCAACAAATTGCTCATTGCATCAACTAAAAAGATCCTAGACACTTTGCGAACTAGTTCCCTAAGATAAGGGTTTTCATAGGAAACCAACAACCTCCATGACCCCAAGGGTGATCTGTTTCCATCACTACTACCGAATAGACCCCAAAAACAACATGGTGAAAGGTACACCAGTTATTCATTCACGAATAATGATCATACATTTTGAATCTAGTTCTATGCATTATTTTATACCCTGAATGTTTAGTAGAAAAGTCTCAACACCACCACAAATCATGTTATTTGAGATGTCATTGAGAATGGAAAACGGGGATATCATTCCATACCATGAATATAACACCTCCCCTGTCACGATATATGGATTGAACATCCCAATTAACCTCATCATACTCCCTCTGGTGTAATTTTATGCAATTCAAGGACTGGATTGGATTTCTCTATATAGATCCAAACTAAATTTCTGTGAGAGTTAAATCAGGCTCTATATGGGAAATAGACCCCTGATTCTGTACAAGTTCAAGGAGGATGACGAATCTGCTTTACAACTATCATCTCAAGCGTGGATATTACTGCCCTATAAGCATGCATATATTTATCAAATTATTGAGTCTATGGAAGAAACCTTCCTTTAAGACATTCTTATTGTGAGGAAAATTTCTAAAGTGTTTCCCAAGTAATTGTCTGGTCTTTATCCTAGAAGATATGTTGAATTCTCAATTGATATTATACCTAGTGAATTAAAAATAACCAATAATCTATATAGAATGGCTCTTGTGGAGATTTTGGATCTAAATAAACAACTATATGAGAATCTGGATAAAGGGTTTATATGCCCATATTCTTCACCATGGGGTGCAGTATTCAACATTTTCAAGAATAAGGATGGGTTAATAATCCTTTGCAATTCTTATCTTGATCTCAACAAAATCACGATAAAGAACAAGTATTATCTTCCATGAGTTGATTTATTGTTCAATCAGCTACGTATAAAAAAATATGTCTCTAAGGTGGATTAGGGGTGGGGATATTACCATGTAAGGGTGAATAAAGAAGATATACTGAAGACTACTTTACATACAAGTTACGGGAACTATGAATTCAATTTAATGCCTTTCATACTCACTAATGCTTCAGGAATATTAATGGACTTGATGAATAGTGTCTTTAGATATTACCACAAAAAAATTGGTAGTCCTTATAGATGATATTATAATATACTCTAAAACCAAGTAGGAGCATGAGGATCATATAAACATTGTACTAGAGACCTTGAGAAAGGATAAGATCTATGAAATGAACAACAAGTGTATGTTCTAGTCGATGGAAGTCTCACTCTTGGGTCATATAATCATATGAAATGGGATATCTAAGGATCCCTCTAAAACAAAGGCAATTGTGGGATGGTTAAGGCCAATATCATTAATAGATATTCACAACTTCCTTGGGTTAGATAGATATTATCGATGATTTTTTATAGAAGTTTCATGATTATCGAACCCTATTACCTAGAAAACATGGAATGGAGTAATGTTTTCTAGGTGTGATGAATGAAATGATAGATTCATGGAGTTGAAACGGAGGATTATCACTGTGCATGTTCTAACACTACACACAAGTGGATATATTTTTTGGTATCTTGTGATGCTTCAATGAAAGTATTGGGTTTTTTGTTGATTCAAAATGAAATATTAATTTCCTATGCTTCAAGGAAATTGAAAGATAATGAGAAAAACTATCCAAAACATGATATGGAGTTGTATGTAGTAATCTTGACTTAGAAAATTTGGCTACATTACCTCTTTGTGGAGAAGTATGAAATATATTCAGATCACAAAATCCTCTAGTATATATTCACACAAATAGAGTTGAACATGTGCCAATGAAGATGGTTAGAGCTAATCAAATGCAATGACTAATCAATCCATTACCACCTGTGGAAAGCGAACATGGCGGAGGATGCTCTCAAAAGAAAGGACCCTGGTATTATTTCAACGATGTTAATAAAAAAGGATCCAATCTTTATAGATTTGATGAATATGGATATGGGAATCATAAAGAAGGGAACATCGTCAATACATTAAAAATTATTTCTCAACCAACTCTTTTGGAAAGTTTAAAGGATTCTCAAATGGATGATGTGGAAATTCATCATAAAGTGGAAACTATCAGAAAAGGAAAATCCTCAGACTTCAATGTTAATGTATAAGGAATTGCGAGATTTGGGTCAGGAATATGTGTTCAATCAAATCAAGTGTTAAAGATATAACTTTTGGATGATACCCATAGTTTAAATTTCCCCATTCACCCAAGAAAAAAAAGGATGAATTCAGATCTCCGAGAGTATTATTGGTGGGATAACATGAAATATGAGAATAATGAATATATATTAATTTTCATGGTATCTTAGCAAGTGAAGGTTCAGTGGAGAAAGTCTAAGGGGATGATGCAACCACTACACTTACCAATATGGAAATGGGAAGACATCACAGTGGACTTTGTCAACGGACATTCAAAGGAATCCAAAGGATACAATTCTATTTGGATTTTTATGGATCGACTTATAAATATTGTATAGATCATTAAAATTCAAAAGGATTTATCATTTGATCAATAGGAATGGATATACATCATGTAAGTGGTAAGTCCATATGAAGTACCACTATCGATTGTATCCAATAGAGATCCAATATTTACCTCTATGTTCTAGTAGATTCTCGAACAGACTCTAAATAATTAGATAAACTTCAGTATGACATGAAATCCAAAAACTGATGGCCAATCTGAGTGGACTATCCAAACACTTGAGGAAATGTTGAGACCATGCTCAATGGACTTTAAAGGAGGATGTGATCAATATTTTCCACTATTTGAGTTCTCTTACAATAATATTTTCCACTCAAAAAACATATTGTCTCCTTATGAAGCCATTTATAGGAAGATATGTAGAACACCAACATGTTGGAATGAATTTGGGGAGCGAAAACTCCTAGGTACATAAATGGTCAATGAAATGATGGAGAAGGTTAAGATCATCCATCATCACATTAATTTTTCTCAGAGTCGAATAAAAGCTATGATGATTATCATTTATAAGACATATATTTTTATGTTAGAGACATGGTATTCCTCCACATATCACCATGGATGAGAGTTTTGAGATTTGGAAATAAGGGAAACATTATTCCAAGAAAATTTATTCAATCGCCTCAAATGGTAATAGACGTAGATGATGATCTTCATACAATTTCAACCATATATGAGCTATATCCATTCTATTCTCAATAAACTAAATCTTTTTTGTTCTCTCATACACAATACTTGGTCCAACTAGTAATTTCTCGCAGTTTTTCATCCAACAAAGTGGAGAAAAAAAAGTATTCCCATATAATTCTTCAAAAGGAACCTTATTTATAGAGGCATAATAACTATTTTTTATGAGAACTCCACTAATGGTATGTTCTATTCTTATGAGACACCCAATAGTGATGTATTAATATAGTATAAAATTTATATTCGGCCAATATATGTTTTAAATTTAAAATAATGTGCTTTTATAATTTTTTATTAATTTTATAGTGCCTTAGTGGAACCTACAAGACTTATAAAATATTATAACTTTTTAAAAATATTTCTTTGAGAGTGTGACTCACGTCCACATAAGAAATCCTAATATCGTAATATATTCAGAAACTTTAAATATAAAATAATTTTTTACACTCCATTTTGAAAAAAACCATTGAAAAAAAATCATGGGATGGTTTATGGTTTTGATTAGTTTAATTTACAGTGTCCAAAACCTAAATAATAAATAATTCTCTCCCCTTTCCAATATAAACCCACTAAATCTTCCACTTCTCTTAACTCAAACCATTTGGAGCTTGAACAACCTCTTCCCTCCTATATATATAATCCTACCCAGGTTCCCCAAGCTCCAAATAAGCCTCTCCCAAGCCTCTATGAAGCCATTGGGATCACATGTCCAGGTAAGGGATCCACAATTTCTTTCCTTCCTTCATTATTTATATCCATGTTTTGTTATATTATTTTGTACATTTAAATTAAGATAAACTATTGGGGTATGATTTTGTAACTCCACTATATTTCCCTACTTATTTTTTAATGATTAGAGACCCCATTATCTCTCATTAATTCCTCCCATGTAAACCCGTTACCATATCGAAATTCTGTAAGGTATTTCTCTCTCCTCATTTACAATCAAGAAATTATTATATATTATGAATAAAAATTCCATTAAATATGTAGGGGGATGTATCTATGTGATCCCATTAAATTATATTTCAAGTATATATGATGAGATACCCTACTCTCTCTAATAAACCATTTTTCTGAATTCTTATATCACACTGTTATGTAGCCGATATTGCACCTCGATTTTCCAAGCCAAAGAAATTGTGTAGTGAATACCATTCCCATTTACCTATCACGAGAATTCACCTTTATGAATATCTACATATTTATTATATATTTTTATGTATTTATTCCACATTCCTTTATCGTGGAATAATTGATGATGTTGACTGATTCCATGTTGTATGATCCATTGGGCACACCTATGCATGAAATTAAATGTTTATAAAGACAACACCCTAATAGCGCTCCACGGAATTGTGTAAAGAATAGTATCCTCACAAGCCATGTTAAATGATGTTTTAATCATTCTAAGTCATGTTAAATGATGGTTTAATCATGCCAATTCATGTTCAATGCATGCTCCATGTTCAATGAGATTTATCTCATGCTAATATCATCTTAAATGTTGTTGCCTCATTTCCACGTTATGATAATCATGATATATCATTCCTTTATGTTAATGTTTCTCTTTTAAACCATCGATATTAATATTTCATAACATTTATTGCATTCCTCATGTTATTTCCTGTTTAATCCCTTAGAGAACTTTATAGATCACCCTTATCTTATATAAGTCTTCAGTTTTTCCCGTGCAATGCTAAATTTGATGAAATGTTGTGGTCATGTAAAAGAAGTTTTCAATAAAAATTTTGTATTTTAATGTTTTAAGTGGTCATTTAATGTTCATAAGCCCAAGATAAACTAGACCTCTCAATATTCTAGTCTGTATTATGTTCATGTTTATATAATAAATCATGTTTAGGTGTCTAATAAAGAGTAAGGTTGTTATATTAATGAATGCATGTCACAATTCAGACTCAAGGTAAAGTTGATTATAAAATAAAAATTCAACTTTAATTGTTCCCCTAAAAATCTCATATTTCCCTTATAAACATAATTGAAAAATTATTTTATTGATCTATAAGGAAATTAATAAAATAAGAAGAAAATTTAATACCCCTATTTAAATTGTTTGAAATGTTTCAAAAGGAATCATTTTATGGAATATTTTGACATTCTTTATAAGAAATCAAAAAAAATGTGCTATTTAAAACTAAACAATTAAAATTGAATTAACACCCTCATAAAATTTATTTGAAGTTTTTATTCCTTTATAATATTTCTTGTTTTCATCAAAACAATCCTTTTCCCTTTATTATGGGAATTATAGTTTTTAAAATCTTCTTTTAATGAAACTGGATAAATCAATATCATAAAATCTCATATTATGGGTGGAAATAATGTTTTCATAATCCATTGTATCATGGGTCAAGATTATGTTCTGTGTAAGAACCTAGATCTTCTTTTTCAGGTTTATTTTCCTTTTTCTGGTGTTTTTAAGAAAAAGAGGAGTTTTTAGAAATTTCTTAAGTACACGCTGTGTACTTTATGAGTACATGCCATGTACTCGGTTACCACGAGTAGTCGTGTGCTGGCCGTGCACCAGGACATGTGGGGTAACATGGATGCTGCCTAAAGCAGGTCTCGGTAAAAGCAAGTACACGTCATGTAATTCAATAGTACACACGGTATACTTTCTTTTAATTTCATTAAATGTACTAGGGTCGTGTCTAATAGGCCTAAAGGACTTCTTCTAGGTCTGGTTTGTGTGGGAGAACCCGTAGGGCCTGCGAATCTTATTTGAGCCCTTGAGAGAGTGTTTGTTCTCCGAATCAACCGTTGTCAATTGCGTTGGGATCACCTCGGTAAGCACTTCCTTCTGCTTCAACCTCGTTTTCTGGTTTCTCCTCTTTCTGAAGTTATCCTCAGTTTAACTTTTTGAGTGTTTTTTAGATCTATAGTGTTCTTTGGGGGATTCATGGATTGAGGTTCACATATAACGATCCTACCACACTAAGGTAGGTGGTTTGTGCCTTTCCGTAGGAATTCTTTGAGATATATGTGAAAAACGTCCCAATACCCATGACCAGGGTATTCTGGGTTTATAGTTTTAGCCCTTGTAATTTCCTACTATTCATTTATGCTTGAATAGAGTATTAATTGAATTTTATTAGGGTTAATTGTTATGCTTTTGAAGTGTTTTCCCATTCATGTTTGTTTATGACCCTTTCTGTTTGGCTTAGCCTGATAGGATGCCTTGTTGTTGTTCTCATGCATAGTATTGTAGGATAGAGTGATTGTATTCTGACTTGCTGTTATGTTGAAAACTATTAGCCAAGTATTTATTGATGTTTACTTTAGACAATACAAGTTTATATACTTGTTTGACTTACACAGGGCTGTGAGAACATGTTGTAGTAGACCATAGGGGGAATGGACGTAAGGGCTTATCCAGAGTGTCTATTTTTACATATGATGCGAGACCACATAGGAATTTACGTAAGTGCTTCCTCAGAGTGTATGTAGTTATTTGACATGGTCCATAGGGAGAATGTGATGTATGTATTTCCCCAGAGTGCCATTTAGTTACTGATACGAGACTATAAGAGGAATTGACAGGGAGGTCTTCCTCAGAGAGTCTATGGATAAGTTTAACCAAAGGGTATAGATAGTGAGTACTACCTATAGGGTTTCTTGTGTTGTTTTGTATGAACTAGAGGGTTTAGGCTGAGAGTGATACCCAAAGGGTTACCTTCTTTGATTAGCTGTTTACATGAGATATGGAATTGAATGAAATTGAACTTTGAAATTGTTTACTGCTGAGTACTTTCTTGTTTACTACTTCCTTTTACTTATTGCCTGCCCTATATTCATTGACTATTAGGCATAGATATTTTGGAGGTTTTCTAGTGGAATTTAGTCTCAACCCCCATTTGGGTCATGTTTTTTGACTCAAACAGGTTATATTCCTGCAATTTTAGATATGGGATAATGTCTTTCTACTTCAGGTACATGACTTTTGTGGAGCTGGAGAGCATAGGACCAAGCTAAGGCTTACGATACTGAGGAGTTTATCTATTTTTATTTTGTACTTTTTCTCTCTGTGTATTATATCATTTTGATGTGTTTCACTATTTTCCTAGACATATGTATCATGCATCATTTATATATATTCTCCAGTTGTTTCTTACTTTGACTCTTCGGCCATTTACTTTTGTGTGGTATTTTCACTGCTTCCTCTATTTTATAAATGTTTTACTTACACTATGATACTCTATCAATGAGGGCATAGTTTCCCAACTATCACACCCAAGACCCTCACTTCTAGTCGACAGCCTCTGGTGTTCGGGGAAATGCGCTTCAGGCCATGTGACCAACCATGTACGGGGCGCCTCTGGGTGGCTTCCGGAATCGGGACATCACAAAGTGGTATCAGAGGAATTATTTTCTTATTGAATTTCTGTTTGGAACCTAGAGTCAGGGATAGAATGTAATAGGTACTTGGTAATAAGTTGTGCCAGAGAGTAGCTAACCCATGTACTTGGAAAATCCAATTTACCTCATTATTTAAATTTTTCAGGTTTTTCAATTTTAAAATTGATTTGGTTTTCACAGTTGGGTGATTCAGATGATTTTTGTTGTTATCATTGATATTATTGAGGTTCTATTTTATGTTTCAACTAGATGAGATAAGGGTACTCCATCGCATTCATCATATAGGAACTTTCTAGAGAATCACTTGTCATAAATTCATTCCATGCCATTTTGGGAGAATTAGCAATTGTATGTTGTTGTGATAGATGTTGTGCTAGATATACATGCTGTTGTGATAGATGCCTTGATAGAATACCTGTTATGTGATAGGGTATTTATTGTTTAAGTTTTTGTTTGAATGAATTCAAAAAATTGGTTCTTAAGGTGTTATGGGCCCTCATGAATTGGAATTTGGTGGATCATTGACTTTGTTTACCGTGATTTTAACAAGTATAAGATTCCAAGATTTGATTCATAGGGAGTATGGGCCCTCACAAATTGGAATTTGGAACCTTAATGTTTGTTTTAGTGATTTTATGGGTTCTAGAGTAGTTTCTGAGGCTTAATGTCTGGGAAAACCCAGAATACATGTCATGTAATGTTAAATACATGCTATGTATTCTTCTATGCGGGAGGAAACTATTTTTCTTAAGTACATGATGTGTAGCATATGTACATGTCGTGTAGTACCTAACCGTGTCTTAGACTGTGTGGGTAGGGACACGAGGTTTAGAATCATTGGTAGGACATTCCATGTAGAGGATGTACATGCCGTGTTGTAAAACCATGTAATCGTCCATGTCACTAACAACATGGGTTTGTTGAGTCTTTTTTAATAGACGCCATGCCCATTTGGAACACACATTGTACTGTAACCCGAGTACCCAGACGTGTAATGAACAACACAGTTTGGGAAAATATTTTTAGTACACATCTTGTCCATCTGAAACACGCCCTGTAGTGTGAACTGTGTATCTAGACGTGTCACTAAAAACACGGGTTGGTGAAGTTCATATAGGACACACTAATTTAGGAACGAACACACCGTGTAATATTGTTCTAGTTGAACTATGTGGCTTAACTATGTCAGGGTACCCAGGCATGGAAAGAGGATTCCAGTAAACCTCGTGTGTTTGGTGTGTTACACGTCTTGGGATGGCAGAAGTACCCTCCCATGAAAATGGCTTAAGATAACACTCTGTGTAGGGATTATATACACCATGTAGTCATGTTTTGAAAACATTTGAATACTTTATTCCTTCTCTTCACTTCTTACACTTCTAGTTTTCAATCCTTGATAATTTTTATCTAAGGTGTCCATTTGACCATGTAGAATCATGCTGGCAAGAAGTCCTCTGGTTTTTCTCTAGTTACAATGTAGTGATCAGACACTGGACATGGCTAATCAGGGGCTACCAGTAGGTCCTCTAGTTGTGCTAGTCTTGACACCCTTCGTCTTTCCGAACACAGGTGCTGATACACAGTTCTGAGAAGTCTTTTTGAGGTTCATGCAGACCTTCCACGGAGTACCGCATCCCACCCTGTCGATGGAAGAATTGACATGTTTTTTCTAGTAGCAACATCCTACCACCTTCATAGTGGAAGAAGGACCTGAAGATGCAGAGTCATGGTTAGAAGCCATTCTTTATATCTTCGAGCATATGAAGACGCCTCCAGAGAGTAGGGTCAAGAATTCTACCAACATGCTTCAGGATTCTTCCAAGATATTGTGGGATGTGATCTCTTAGGAAGGACTCCAGTAGGTTATGGTTGGGATTAGTTTCAGCATGCCTTCTATGACTACATTTTTCCAGAGACTTTGAGGGCCAATTTCACCCATGTGTTCAAGAGTCTGGAGAACAGTACTCATTCTATTATGGAGTATTCTTCTCACTTCATAGAGCTGAAGCGCTTCATGCATATTCCAGGAGGTGATGAGTTATTCCTGGAAAGTAAGTTTGAGGATGGTATGACGCATAGCATATGATCATAGGTGAAAATCTTCAGGTTGAATTCCATCACTTCTATCATCAACAAGACACTGATCACGGAGTGGAACCTTTTGGATTCTAGAGTAATGAGTCAGGTCAGCTCGACATCTGGAGTTAGTATCCCTCATACTGACAGTAGGAAGCACCATAGGGGGTCTTCGCATAGTGATCCAAGGAGGTGAGACACTTCTTATAGTAGTATGGTGGTTTGCTACTAGTGTGGTAAGAATGGGCATAAGAGGCCACATTTCTCGAGATACCTAGTGTATTGTAGATCTTGCGGAAAGATGGGTCATCTTCAGAACTTCTATTAGATTATCTCACCACCAACTTGTGACAGGAGTCCTTCTATGACTCCTCGTTCAGGAGAAGTACCACCAGTTTCACATCTATATGGGAACATGAGTTCTTCCGGCCATTCGGGGTGAGGTGGAGGTCGCAGCCGTGGCATTCATTCTCTAGTTGTTCAGAAACCGCATGGTGGATCCGCTCAGAGTGGTCAGGTAGGGTCACTAGGCCATGGTACAGGCCAGACATTTGCAGTGGAGCAGACCCAGCAAGAGTTTGATCCCATAACTTCTACATTTCAAGGTACGATCTTAGTTGCCTTAGTTTAAGCTTCTTCTCTTTTCGATACAGGGGCTTCCCATAGCTTTATATTGGTTGCTGTTGTGGGGAGCCTTGGGATTTGGACCTTTTATTATGTTGATATCTTGACACTAGACACTCTGTTGGGGACTAGAACAACTAGTGTACAATAATATAAGGAGTTCCCTCTTGTGGTTGGTGGGTGTCACTTCATATGGGACCCCTATGTCCTAAAGATGATAGGATATTATTTCATTCTTGGAATGGATTGGTTGGTTCCCTTCCAGTAATTCGTCGAGTTTTATTGTCGTAGGGTGAGATTCACATCACCCAAGGGTAGATCGTTTCTTCATAAGGGTGAATGGGATGACCAGGAGAGCAGAGCGGGACCAGAGCATCATGGGTTGGGTGGAGTTACAACCCAGTTTTCTTGTCTATATCTTGATGACCAGGTGACTTAACCATTAGGCTTTCCTCCAGAGGTGGATTGTTTAAGGGATATATTTCTAGAGGAATTTTCATGTTTTTCTCTAGTGCGAGAGGTGGAATTTTCTATTGAGCTACGTCTAGGAGAGGCACAGATTCCCATTCCTCCTTATAGGATGGCAATACTAGAGTTGCAGGAGCTCAAGAAGCAGTTGGGGGAGTTTCAGGATAAGGGATTCATCCGACCCACTACTTCTCCTTGGGGTTTGCATGTCATATTTTCAAATAAGGAGGGATGTACCCTCAGAATTTGCGTGGATTATCGGATGTTTAAATAGTTGAAGGTGAAGAACTGATATCCCTTGTCGAGGATTGACAATCTCTTTGATCAAATTCAAGGAGCTTGGGTGTTCTCAAAGATTGAATTGAGGTCTAATTTCCATCAGTTGTGCGTTAGACCATCTGATATACATCTTACTGCCTTTCGGAGCAGGTATGGTATATATGATTATGTGGTTATTCCATTCGGTCTCACGAACATGCCTTCCGTTTTCATGGCACTGATTAAATGAGTATTCCATCCATAAATGGATTCTTTCATTCTTGTCTTCGTGGACGATATCTTGTTGTACTCTCACACTCGAGATGACCATGATAACCATCTTGATATCATTTTGAGTACATTGAGAGAGAATCAGTTATATTATAAGCTCTCAAAACGCCAATTTTGGATGGATTAGATTCACTTATTGGGTCATGCCATCTCATAGATAGGAGTATCAGTAGTCCTAGAGAAAGTGAGAGCACTAGTTTACTGGGAGCAGCCAAAGAACATCATTGAGGTACAAAGTTTTCCAGGGCTGGATAGATACTACAGATATTTCATACTATAATTTTCACACTTATTAGCACCACTAATGGGTCTGACTAAGAAGGATGAGTAGTTTGTGTGGTCAGATTCTTATGAGTCCGCCTTTCAGAAGCTGAAAGGGAGACTGACTTCAGCACTGATACTAGTATTTCCAAAACTGGGGAAGAGCTATATTGTTTATTGTGATGCTTCAAGTATTGGGCATGGATTAGTTCTTATGTAGGGAGAATGATTCATTGCATACGGGTCTCTTCAGTTGAGGTCACATGAGAGGAATTACTCGACGTCCCATCTCGAGTTGGCTGTAGCTTTTCACGCCTTACGATGTTGGAGACATTATCTTCAGGGAGATAATTTTTTTTGGATTTCACCAAACACAAATGTCTCAAGTACATATTCACTCCGCATGATCTGAATTTGAGACAATGAAGATGGTTTGAGTACCATCAGTCCTTTTTTTTGAGCTTGGATATACGCTCGGGTAAGGTAACGCAGTGGCTGATGCATTGAGTAGGAGGACGAAGATACATGTAATTCAGGAGGCAAGCATTGAGTGTAAGCTTATGAGTCTATTTTCTGAGATGAATTTGGAGGTGCATGATAACCAGGGGCATACATTTCTTTCTTCTATATCTATTATCTATACTCTTCTTGTTCGAGTGCGAATGATGCAGCTATCAGACTCAGAAGGCCTAGTCCAATGGTAAAGTGTGTTGGGAGGCGACCCTATTCTGGGATGGACTATAGGTGAGGATGAGATCTTGCAATTTTTGGGGCACATATGGGTGTCTGCCGACATATGCGAGGAGCTGATGCAGGACATCCATTACTTAGTTTGGGAAATTCATCCTGGTGTCACCAATATGTATCATGATCTACACCGTTAGTATTGGTGGCCTGGTATGAAGAGAGATGTTGCTGGTTTTGTGATGAGGTGTTCCACCTGTCAGCAGGTAAAGCCGAAGCATCAGTGACCAGAAGGGCTTTTTTGGTAGTTTCCCATTCCCTAGTGGAAGGGTAATGACGTCACGATGGATTTCGTGACAGTTTTTCTGAGGTCTCCTTGAGGGAATGATGCAGTATGGGTTTTCAATGATAGAATTACGATGGTTGAAAACTTCTTTCTGATCAAGGATACCTTCAGTGTTGATGAGCTGGGAAGGTTGGTCATCCGATAGATTGTACGTCTACATAGAGATCCACACTCTATCATTTCAGACAGGGATGCACATTTTAATTCTCGGGTATGGAAGGAAATATAGAATGCTTTGGGTATACAGGTACTTTTGAGTACAGCTTACCATCCCTAGACCGATGGCCAGTCCGAGCGTATGATTCAGGTGCTTGAGGACATGCTGCGAGCATGCATCTTGGATTTTGGTGGTTCTTGGGAGAAGAACATAACTCTAATAGAGTTTTCATACAACAATTTTTTTCTAGCAACTATTCAGATGGAACCTTATGAGACTTTGTATGGTAGGTCATGCCGATCACCCTTATGTTGGCTGGAGGTAGTAGAGGCATCTATGTTGGGATCTTGTCTTGTCCAGGAGACCAGAGAGTAGATAGAGTTGATTCAAAAGAGGATGGACACTGCCCAGTCTTGATAGAAGTCTTATGTTGATCAACAGAGATGACCTCTAGAGTTTGAGGTCAGGGATCTGGTTTTCCTGCATGTCATACTGCGGTTTGGACATAGGATGATTAAGGGACAAGGTAAGATTTCGTGAAGGTACGTCGGGCCATTTGAGGATTTGGAGATTGTTGGGTCGGTTGCCTATCGGCTGCAGTTACCTTAGAGGTACAAGACAATTCATGAAGTCTTCCACATTTCCCAAATTTGACGTTACATATCAGTCCCATCTCATGTTTTCCAACATGAGGAGGTTGAGTTGGAAGTGGATGCCTCATTCGAGGAGCATCCTATCCAGATTGTTGATCAAAGTGAGAAGGTTGTACGTGGATGGTCTGTTCCTCTACTATGAGTGCTACGATGGCATGGGTGATTACATGACAAGATATGGGAGAGGGAGACTGATGTACGATCACAATGGCTGGAGATATTTGGTAATTCTTCTTCTACACCGCCTTCCTAGGGAAATTCAGGGATGAATTTTATTAATAGGGGAAGTTTTTTAGAACCCGAATCTTATTTTCAGGTTTGTTTTCCTTTTTCCGGTATTTTTAAGAAAAATAACCATTTTTGGAAATATCTTAAGTACACTCCATGTACTTTTTAAGTACGTGTCGTGTACATGCTTACTGCGGGTAGCCGTGTGCTGGCCATGTAGCGGTCATGCACACAACCATGTGGGGTTATCTGGAGAGATCCTAAAGCAGGGCTCAGTAACGGCATGTACATGTCGTGTACATCAAAATTACATACCATGTACTTTCTTTTTATTTAATTAAACATACCGGGGTCATGTCAAATCATCAAAAAAAGGACTTCTCCTATGTCTGGTTTGTCTGAGAGAACCTATACGGCCATGAATCTTCTCTGATCCCCCCAGTGAGCATCTGTTCTTTGAATCTACCTATGTTGATTGCATTAGGATTTCCACAATAATCTCTCTCTTCTTCTTGAGATTCGTTTCCTAATTCCTCCTCCATCTCAAGTTATCCTCAATTGGACGTTTTGAGCATTTTTGTAGATATACAGTGTTCTTGGCGATTCAAGACTTTAGGATTATGTATAAAGATCCTACAACCCCGAGGTAGGTGGTTTGTGCCTTTTTTTAGGAATTATTGGAGTTATATGTGAAAAAGTACCCAATACCCATGAACGGGGTATTGCAGGTTTACAATTTTACGACTATTAATTGACTACTATGCTTGTATTCTTGAATAAAGGTTAATTAAATGTGAATATGGTTAATTGTTATTGTTTGGAAGTGTTTTCCCACTCATGTTTGTATATGAACCTTTTAGTTTTTCTTAGCCTGTTAGGCTTCCTTTTTGTCATTCCCATTCCTAGTATTGTAGGAAGGAGTGATTGTATTCTGATAAGATTTTTTATATATATAATATTATCCAAGTATTTCATGAGGATTGCATTGTCCGATAAGCGTTTCTATAGTTGTATGACTTTCATAGGGCCATGATAACCTAGTGTAGTAGACCATAGGGAGAATGGACGTAAGGGATTCTTTAAAGTGTCTGTTTTTACATGCGATGTGAGACCACAGGGGAAATTGACTCAAGTTCATCCTCAGAGTGTTTGTAGTTCCTCAACGCGGGTCAGAGGGGGAATGTGAAATAATTTAATCTCCAGAGCATCTTTTAGTTACTGATACGAGACTATAGAAGGAATTGACAACGAGCGATTCCTCAGAGAGTCTATGCTTAAACTGAACCGGAGTGGTTAGATGGTGAGTACTTCCTAGAGGGTTGCTTGTGTTGGTTTGGTTGAACCAAATGGGTTTGGATGAGAGTGCTACCCATAGGGTTCCCTACATTAACTATCTTTTTACATGATATATGGAATTTAATGAATTTGATTTGTGGGATTGTTTACGGCTGAGTGCTTCCTTTTACTTATTGCTTTCCATATATTCACTGACTGTTAGGCACATATCAATTGGTGGTTTCCTACTGGATTTTTTGTCCCACATCCTATTTGGGTCATGATTTTGGACCCAAACAAATTATATTGTTGCAGGAATAGATAAGGGGAAGCACCCATCTACATCAGGTAATAGAATGGTGTAGAGCTGGAGAGCATAGAACCAAGCTAAGGCTTGCGATGCTGAGGAGTTTATCAATTTTTCTTTTGTACTTTGGTTGTCGCTCTATTCCATCATTGTGATGTTTTTGGATTTTTTCAAGACATATCTATCACACATCATTTATATATGTGCTCCAGTTTTTTTCTAACTTTCTGTCTTCTACTATTTACTTTTCTGTGGTACTATCACTGCTTCTGCTATTGTATATCTATTTCACTTCAAATTTTTTACTATGCCAATGAGGGTATAGTTTCCCCACTACCACACCCAAGGCCCTCACTACTAGTCAACAGCCTATGGCATTCGGAGAAATGAGCTTGAGGCCATGTGACCAAACAGGTATGGGGTGCCTCTAGGCAGCTTTCGGAACTGGGATGTTACATTTGGGTTTTTGCTTATTTTATATGATGAATGGTCATTTCATTATAAACCAAGGATTGGTGGTTATATTATAGACTGTAGATGGGTTATTATGCTATTAACCATGGATTTTTTTTCGTGATAACCCAAGGATGAGTGAGCTTATTATATATATCCAATGAATTACATAAAAGGAAAGTGTTAACTGATTAAATTTTTTTTAAATGAATATGGAATTATAATATAATTTATATTCCATGTAAAACCATGGTTATGATTTCTAGTGTTACTATAAAGGATGCTCCATGTATTATTGTGAAGGTAATTCTATGTGTAACCATGAGGGTTACTCCATGAGAATTTTATGAAAATGACATCCCAAGTGACATATATCATTTTTGAATGATTTATATGGGTTTTTACTATAGGATTATGATATATCAATATGAGATAAGGATATTTCCTTTAATGGAATGTATATGCTACGTTTTATGGTGAACAATATATATTTTTAAAAAATGAAACTAAGAGTTTTCTTAGATTTTAATGAAACATTATCAGTTTTATTTTTCCCAAATGATTTATAATTAAATCTTTTAGGAAATTATTTTATATATGTGGGGATCTATTGGTTATTAGTAGGATTATATTCAGAAAAATGATTTGTTTGAGAAAACAAATTTAGGTATCCATGAACAAACTATTAATTTACTTAATTTTCTATACATTAATCATATTTTTTAGATCATCCCTTATTTTAAATTGTTTTTATATAGAATCAGAACGTGTAAGGGTAATAAATAATACAAGTTTAAATTAATAAATATTTTTACTAAAATGAAATCACCTTTTATATTAAAGAGTTTAAATTATTAAGGAAATTGACACTGATTAGATATTTCTAATTTTTAATTATATTGTGTAATTATGTAAGAGTTTTGACTTGGACCTCCAAAACTATAATACTAATAGATATTTGAGAATTTAATTAATTGGTTTATATTTTAATGTCTCCATAATATACAATCATTAATGATTTCTCCTTATATTTTTTATCAGAGGGAAGGTTACAATAAGTTTATAGTTTATGGAATTTTTAATATAATAGTCTAAAATGATATTATTTTCTTGTTAAGTTTATATGTTGTATAATTTTGTGATTACCATGTTAATTCATAAAAATTATATCCCATTATAATATAATTACATATAAGAAATAGTAAATACATTTTAGGAAAGAACCACTTGTATACTCTCGATCTGAATTAGAAATCAAGAATGGATGGAATTATAAAATGCATAATATTTATTATGAGAGATACATTTACACAAGTAATTAATGGTTGTGGTATATATGTTTGAGATCAGCTATATTTTCCACAATGGAAAATGTTGAATATGGAAAATTTTATAAGGAAATAGTTTAATACATTTAATGGATCATCAAAATTAGTTGTATCGACGGGATGAATTAAAGTTATATAAAATAAATTAGATGTAATGGGTTGTTCATATAATTAAAATATAAGTGTTTCTATTTATAGTTTTGATAGTGATGTTAATCAGTTGTGGAAAATCATTTTGTAGATCTTGGAACAAGAGGAAATTTATTATTTTGAATGTGTTAATTTCAAGAATATTTTGATATAGAAATGTTTTCCTAAGATGGATCGACATAGTATTGAAAAATAATTTGTATTTTTGAAAAAAGTGGCTAATTCTGTGGTTGTGTATGAATAAAATATTACCTGAATAGTGAGGTGTGAAAACACATTTATTTATAATGTTGGTAGTATGATTAATTTTTTCACTCATTAATAAAGAGAATATATCATAGGAAAGTATAACACTATGGATTCCAAAGATATGAGAAACATGTGTTTTATTCTAATAAGTTGGAAATGTAATTTTTAGAAGACATGTGTACCACAAAAATTTAATGTAATAGTGGTTTAGCTGGCATGAAAATATCAAAAAGGGATTATTAAAAACTGATTATAAAAAATTAATTTTTTAATTTTTGACAATTTTCATAAAAATTACATTTTGAATTGATATTAATGAATGGTTAGTGGTTTTAATATGGTAATATAGGGAATATGCCTCATAATTCTAGTGATAAATATCATCATTGTCAAAAATACCAATGCTGATAAACTAAAAGTAATTTTTTTTAAATATAATCATATGGGTAATTATGCACATGAGTGTCAGAATAAGTACCTGAATGTTGAGTGGAATCTATAATTTAGGCAGATTTTTTTTTGAAATCCTTTGAAACTAATTCAGAAGAGCATGGTCTATCAATAAAATCGTTATAAGTTTTATTTATTTTTTATTAATATTACTGATATATCATGTTTGATACAAGGTCTCCATATTATTTAATTATTCAGAAATTTCTGTTAAATTGAAAATTCCACTTTCAAAAATGAATCCTAAAATTATGGAAAACATTAATGGGGGTGTGTTAAATAAAAATAATTTTATAAGAATATTCTCAACATTCATAATGTAAAGACATTAACTACAAACCTTTTTGTCTTTCCATGAGTAGAGTTTTATGTTATTTTGTGTAGAAATGTTTTCCTAATATGGATCAACATAGTACCGAAAATTAATTTGTATTTTTGAAAAAAGTGGATAATTCTGTGGTTGTGTATGAATAAAATATTACCTGAATGGTGAGGTGTGAAAACACATTTATTTATAATGTTTTTAGTATGATTAATTATTTCACTCATTAATAAAGAGAATATATCATAGGAAATTATAACCCTATGGATTCCAAAGATATGAGAAACATGTGTTTTATTCTAATAAGTTGGAAATGTAATTTTTAGAAGATCATGTGTACCACAAAAATTAAATGTAATAGTGGTTTAGCTGGCATGAAAATATCAAAAAGGTATTATTAAAAACTGATTATAAAAAATTAATTTTTTAATTTTTGACAGTTTTCATAAAAATTACATTTTGAATTGATATTAATGAATGGTTAGTGGTTTTAATATGGTAATATAGGGAATATGTCTCATAATTCTAGTGAAAAATATCATCATTTTCAAAATACCAATGCTGATAAACAACAAATAATTTTTTTTAAATATAATCAGATGGGTAATTATGCACATGAGTGTCAGAATAAGTACCTGAATGTTGAGTGGCATCTATAATTTAGGGAGAATTTTTTTTGAAACATAATTTCATTTTTTATATAGTAATTAAACCATACATTTGATAACATAAGTAGAAGCTTAAAACCTATTTAAAATAAAAAATGGTATCTTTTACATATTTTGAGAGTAACGGATCAATACAGATTATTGAGGTTTTTATAGTAAAATAATACCGAGATTTATTTATTCTTATCTTTTAAAGTGTTACAACTAATCATAAAGTTCAATTTTATATTGTATTAGTTCCTAATACTATGATAGCTTCATAACTACAATATAAAATAGGTAATTTATCACTTCTGGGATTCAAAAAGATGGTGCATTACATTATTGGTGAATATTTCATTCACCAAAAGACTTCACCATGTTGTGCAACTAGTTTTTTTGTTAACAATAAATATTTTTCCATAAAGCTTGTCATTGATTTTTGACCTTTGAATAACATCAATGTTAAGAACAACAAACATTTTACTCATATTGATTATTTGTTTTTCCAAATCCAAGGAGGTAAATATTTTTTATGGTTTCTAATATTATATGTACAGTCAACTAAATATAAAGGATGATTAAATTAATTTTTTTTATGATACAGGTGTTCTATGATTTTTTATTCACTTTTGGTTGTCAAATTTCCCATCTATATTTGTGGTCCATTTGACTGAAGACTCCTATGAATATATCGATAAGTGTCTGGTTTTTTATGTATAATAAGTATATGTATTAAAAAAGTAATTATGACCATGAAAAATATATTGGAATTATTCTATAAACCCATAATGAATAAAATTAAGTAATATTTAGAAAATATGAATTTAATTGCAATATATTTCATTCCTTCGACCATTGTAAATAAGGATGTCATAACTATTAATGCCACTAAAAAAATAGTTGTTTATTAATATCCGAGAATTATAAATATTACTATTAATTATATTTTTCATGCATTACCAAGATATTACCAGCAGTTTGTGGGGAATATTTCATAGTTTCCTAGCCTACTAACTATGAAAACATCATATAGATTTATGTTAATATCAATAAAAGAATGTGATGAATAATTGTGGAAACTAAATAGAATACTAATAAATTCTCTTATTTTGGATCTTACCTCCAATAAGATTAAATTTAACATATACGGTGATGAATCATTAAAATATAAAGGTTCTTTCATGAGTCATGATGATCAGTTAATTTTATCGTTGTTATGGAAATTCAAATATCATTAGATAAATTATCCTATACATGATATGGAATTATCCTATATGGTTTTTTTTATTTTTAAATTTACATTTGTAATTTATATGCATATAGTGTGATATATATATATAACAAAGAAATTTAATTATATATTAAATCATAATGATTTTAACATGTTGTAAAGAAGATGGATGAAAATAAAGATTATGATATCATCATACCTTATCATCCTATAAATGAAATAAAAATTTTATATTCTTTGAGTTATAAATTTAATGTTTTATTAACCTTATTATATTAATAATATTAAAATTTCAATAATAATTTGAATAAATTTGTCCTAGTTCTGTTGAATTCTGGAACATATACTATTTTCACATTATAACAATATCTTTCTAAAATAATTAATCAAGTATAAAAGGAATATCGTGAGTTATAGTGAAATATATAATTGGTTAACAAGTGTAGGCTTTACAAATATTACATTGATAGAGAGTACATTTTAATAATTAGAAATAAATTTTATGTTCCTTGTCATTCCCAATGTAAGAGTAAATTTTTTAGTGATGCTTACATTTCCCTGTTTTCTTTTTTTAGGGTGATAATATGTTTTATAGTGACCTTCAAGAGTATTAACACTGGGATAGATAAATAATAAATGGTTCATTTGCCATGATTTTTTTAACTTGTTAACTAGTAATTGTGTAAAAAAAATTACTAAAGGGGGTGATTCAACCATTTCCAATCCTGGAGTGGGAATAGGAAAATATATCCATGAATTTCATAATAATATTTCCAAATACATCTTGAGAGAATAATTTTATTTGTCTTATTGTTTTCCAATTTACTAAATATGTGAATTTCCTTCCCATTAGATATATTATTTATTCAAATCACTATTAATTGCGATATTTAAAGGAGATATTCAGGTTATATGTAGACATAATATTTATTTTGTATGATGTTGATCCTAGGGTAGCATAAAATTTTCTTAAAGGATGTTAGAATTCATTGGGTATTGAATTAAATGTCACTAAACATTTTCATCCAAAATCTAATTGATATTCAGAATGAA
Organism: Viscum album; assembly: GCA_963277665.1. Lineage (NCBI taxonomy): Eukaryota > Viridiplantae > Streptophyta > Magnoliopsida > Santalales > Viscaceae > Viscum > Viscum album. Next base: position 1,703,973,214 of record OY728165.1, on the reverse strand, counting down.
AGATTCGGACATTGGAAGACATTATTTATTCTTGTTAAATGGATTACTAAATAATTTTAGAATATCATATTTCTTTGGTTGAGTCTTCTTATACTAATATTTTTAATTACATTATATAAATGACACCTTTTGAGGAACAATATGTAATGTGATGTATGCCTATAGATTTTTTGAATGATGTAGCTCAAAGGAAGTCTATGGGACTTAATTTGGTGAAAGAAATTGTTGAGATGATGAAGGAAATTTAGTTAAAAATATTGAAAACATAGTGCATTCAGAAAAAGTTTTTAAATTACTAGAGAACATATATTCCATTTGGGGTAGGTGACCATGTTTTTCTATAATTATCTTCATTGAAAACTATTATAAATTTTAATTTATAGGGGATGTTAAGAGAAGGATTTATTAGAACATATGAAGTCTTAGAGAAATATTGATCATTTTAATATAGAGTGGCCTTTCATCTGATCTTATCCAATATATATATTTATTTTCATGTTCTCATGTTAATAAAGTAGGTTCCAGATTCATTTCATGTTAGTATCCCTAAAATAGTTCAGTTTTAAGGGAATAATTCTTTGGAGGAAAAACATAGTGGGATTATTAACCATGTATATCATCTATTATTGAGATTGTTATTACACTAGTTTAATGATTTCTGGAAAATTAATCTTATTGAAGAAGAAATATGTGAGTCTGAAAATTATTTAAAGGTAATTTATCAACAGAGAATTAATTATTTAGTAAAATTGTGTAGGAGAAATTTATATTATATAGTAAATAATTTAATAGCCCAAGTAATTATTTATAAAACATTTTCATATATTCATAAGTTTTATTTTTAAGAGACATATTTATTATAATTTTTTTGATAATATATATATAGACGCCGAAAAGTCTGTAATTACTGAAGGAAGTTTTGAAATGACAAAGAGAATTCATATTTGGACCTAGAGGCTCAGTCCGGAGGTCCCGGAATTGTTGCGCGGAAAAAAGGGGTATGTGTGCGGAAAAGTACGGCCACGCGGAAAGGGTCTAGGATTCGCGAAGGGTCTCTGGTGCAGGAGAGAAATACTTTCGCGCCCGTTCCCCATACGGTTAAAATTCCACACCACCGTCTCTAGCGCACATGTTTTTCACGCCACCCTAAATACTGCGCCACCAGAAGTCTATAAATAGAGGGAGATCCCTTCCGTTTCGGGGTTGTGGAATTTGAACTGTCTCTCTGTGCAAAACGGTCCAATTGCACGCAATCCCTTTCGCTAGGTGCGACCTTACCTTTGGGTGTGGCCTTTTCCACTCGCGCACAATTCATATCTCTTGTGCGCGATCCTATTAGCCGCGCGAAAGCTCTCTGCCCCGATTATGCGCCATCCTGGTGTTTTGCACGTGAACCATTTCTTTGCACACAACCCCCTGTGACCCCTCACCTTGATGATCCTCGAGTGCCTCCCAACGTAGGCGCCCGATGTCCTCCTTCTAGATGCCCCAAGCACACACACCAGGCATACACACCATGCGTTGTTTTCCCGTACGACCTTCCAGGCTCGTATGAAGTAATCTCAAGGTCCCTTGGCCAGTTTTTTCGATTGTGTTGCTTTTCCTCATGCTTCTTTGCATAGACACGCTAACGACTATTGCTTCTTCGCATAGCCATGCTAACGTGGACCCCTCGATGGTTCGCTCTACGGCCCACCTTAACGACGACATTGTCGGTACCTTCCCTCCCACAAGGAGTAAAGGGTACCGGTCATGTAAGACCTAGGGTTATGGAGTAAACCCACCTCGTCCGAGCTGTAGGATGTTAAACTGCCAAGCACCTCATCCTCAACACATGACGTTAAACTGTGATCCGGCCTCATGCCTCGCACACAAGGTCCCCCCACCTCAGACATTCTCCACGCCCGCTCGTCTCCATGGGGATGGGATCACACCCTACATGGGATGATATCCTCCTTCTCGTAGTGGCGTTTGTCCGCGGGGAAGGGTAGCCTCTTTGGTGTAAGCCCCTAGCCCCTCTTGCTGAAGGTAGCACCCATGCACCTCTGTACTTCTTTGGCGCCAGGGCCAGCGGGGAGCGTAATAGGAAGTGGGACTCCTCCTTTTTTCTGTCCCAAATCCCTCTCCCAATGCGCTTTTTCTCCCTTGGGCCTCCATCTTGGAGTATGTCCTAGCACCATGGGCTACCCAACGCATAAGCCCCTCTCCGCTTCCCAGAGACGAACCCATCGTAACGTGATTTCCAGGTCCCTGCAACCTCTTGTTTCTCACACCGAGCATGACTCCCATGGGCTTAGAGTGAGCATCGACCATGAAACACCCTAGGCCACCTCAGAGTGTAATCCCCATCCATCCACCATTGTGGTCCACCTCATAGTGTAATCCCCATCCATCCATCATTGTGGGCCACATTAGAGTGTAAGCTCCATTCCAACCCGAACTACGTGGACTTTGATTCCCTACCACGGGGATACGTAGGATGCCTCCACGACATTCAATCCCACCACCCGGTTTTTATGACCTCTTCAGGTCAGTTCTCCAATCATTGTGGACCGCCTCAGAGAGTAATCCCCATCCATCCACCATTGTGGGCCACCTTAGAGTGTAAGCCCCATCCATCCACCATTGTGGGCTGCCTCAGAGTGTAAACCCCATCTATCCACCATTATGGGCCGCCCTAGAGTGTAATCCCCATCCATCCACCATTTTGGGCCGCCTCAGAGTGTAAGCCCCATCCATCCATCATTTTGGGCCACCTCAGAGTTTAAGCCTCATTCCATCCTGAACTACGTGGACTTTGTTTCACTGCCACGGGGATACGTAGGAAGCCTCAATGAGGTTCAAGCCCCTTTACTTCATCACCCATCCTGATTCTTACCTAGGCCACCACATCCTTGTGGGATCATGCCACCTCATTTCACTCCACAGCATTCAGGAAGCCACCCACGTGTCAGCCCCAATATCGGCATTCCCTCTAGGGGTTCTTTTATCTAATCCACTATTTCTGTTCTGATCAGTCCGATCCATCTCTGCTGAATGTTAAACTCGCGGCATACCCTGTGTTAAACATGGGAAGCTACGAAAGACCTCAGATACATGCCTATGGAATAAAATTCCCCGTGTTCGATGTGGGATGCCTCGGGCTTCCACGCCCTTGAGAATACCTATAACAAGGGACAAAAGACATACATGCCAATCCCCCGGCGTCAAGATACACCAATGATGCCTCAGCATGACCACTCCCCTAACCGAAGGTTTCTGCCCCGACTAGACCCCTTGGAGTGTCTTGACGGAAGCAGTGTAATTAACTGGTGTCCATGAAGATATGACACCGGGAAGAGTTTCACGAACACGTCTTAAATATATGAGGGAGACTCGGACTAGGTGACGACTTCCGAGGAGGAATCTATGGAAGGATGAATCGATATCCCATCATCCCATTTCGATCAAGGACCAGACATCCCTAAATAAGGAGTTAATGTCGCCTACCTTTGGAAAGCGGGAATGCGGGGCAACAAGCCACGCGTCCTCTACGTGATGGACGCGCGCGCGCGTGCGCGCCCCGTCGAAAGCATCAGAAATAGAAAATGGTGAACTCGACATGAATATCTTCTCCTCAATACCGAGACTGGTAGCATTTGGGGCGTCGTAAGATTAGCATGTCACTAGGTCCGGGCACCCAAGACTAGGATTTGAAACCCACCAGGGGTTGGGGCAGTCAAAACGTTGAGCACTCCGTTCTGTGACGTTGTCAGTATGGATACCTATTACCTAACCCGGAAGATGGAATGGCGATGGGCTACTGGTTGTCGATTTCTTTTCCTAATAGTGTTAATGATTTCATCTCCCTTCTTTCATGAATTAGATCGCTGCATCCGGAGCTCGATCGCCACCTACCCATCGGCACAAGGGCAGGGACTGTACCGACACGGCCACCTCGCGTGGTTCCGCCTCTTCCATAGCTACTCCAACCGCCACGACTACAGGGCGGTCACGCCCCCTCTCCCCATCAGAGATTATCCAACAAAGGGTGATCAATGACCATTTGCATAGGTACGAGGAAGAGGGGGTCATCCCCACCATAGACATGGCCCGTTTAGACCTCAAGGCAGCTGCACCTCACCGCTAACACCACCCCCGAGGGCCGTGCAGGGAGCCACTTCTCCCCACCCCAACATTTAACTATTTTGAGAGCTTATCCTTGGAACAACTTGACACCTCCCTCCCCTACGCCGAAGGGGTAGGGGATGTCTGGGTTTGCCCAATCAGAGACCCTCTTCAAGGGTTCACGGCAAGAGCCTTCTGCAGGATACGTCGACACCACCGCCTGACTCTCGAGCTGAGGAGTAGGCAATCCATGTGCCCGCACCACAGGCTCCAACCCATCTGACCTAACACCAGCGTCGGGAATGAGCGGAAGAGGATGATTGCACCGGGGCATCAACGTCAGCAACCACTATGGCCCAAGCCACTGATGACTCCTATCATCAAACCCCCACACACGTTGAGAAGGGGTAGTTATATGCCCGATTCGGATCGGGGCCCCAACCGCCCCAAGGGGAGGTTTTGTTGACTCTCCAGGTCGCTGGCACATGCAATGGCCGCTACGGACCAATTCATGGTAGTGCCATCCAACGTGAAGGCCTACTCCGTGCCATCGTTCTGGAAGGTGTGGGCCCTCCCTGCATCCAACCTCGGCCCAGAGGCCTGCCTGGCGCCACCCTCACCATAGGTAAGGGGCTTCCCCATGACAGCAACTCTCCGGGTGGGGCTCTCTCCAGTGCTCACTACACTGGCTATGGGGTCACTTCCCCTACCACAGACCCCGATATGGAGTCGTTGTATATCCGGTCACTCACCCACATGGAGGTCCTCCTTGTGTTCCTTTCGAAATTTTCCTCGGTACTCCCCACACCCCAGCCTTCAATCCTCTCCACCCTAGTACCAGTGTGGCCAGAGGACTCCGTGATGGAAATCAGCCCTGCCCTGGGGAGCCACCCAGGGGCCGGAAGGCGGGACGTCGTCGCCGTAAGAGAAATTCCAGGGAAGGCTAGACAGAAATCAGACTAGTCCGTTTCTCAGACTCCAAGGCATAGTACGACTCGGCGGTGGAGCCCTATCCTTAGTCCTCTGAGTCAAGGGTTGGGACTGGGACGCAGCGCGTCAGCCTCATACTCCCCGAATGCGATATCCATATGATCCCCGCCTCCTTCTGAAGGTATATCCAAGAGAACGAGGGCTTGGCGTACCCCCATGGATCGAACTTACAGTCACCATTGGCCTCTCTGGAAGCACCTTCCACCTCGACCAGAGACGGCGGAGAGCTTTTTTAGGGGTCGATGGAAGAAGAGTTGAAACATAGCACACCCCCGGCAAGCACCGACACTGTGACAGGAGGCTCGTTCGCTGGTCCATCCTATCATGACGTGAAAGACATGTCACTACAACCCCTGGATGACGACCTAGGATTTGGAGGCCAATCGGCCTGCTCGCCGTATTCTCCGTCGGCCAGCCCACCGGCCCAGCGGCCTGCCTCGGCACCGCTGCCAGTTCCCCATCCACTCCCATTTGATGAGTGGGGCCATCAAGGGCCAGATTCTGGACCTGAGTCATGGAGCTTCTGGACCATCCTCGCAGTAGGGAACTTCCCCAAGAAGTTTTGGCCGGTCGCAAGGTCAGATTTTGATACACCAGAATCGCTCACCCTGGGAGAGTTTGAATGTTTCCTCCAGACCCTCCGGGAAACTCACTCCCGTCTTCTCCACCAGCAGGTGCCTTATCCCGGGAGCCTAGAACACCTCGAGAATATCGACAAACAATGTCATCAGGTCGACCTGGCCATGCTCTCTACGGTCCGGCACCCCAAGTCATTTGGCCACCACAGGGCCCTCCAACAACAATGCATTCAGAGTTTTCAAGTACTCCGAAAAGTTGTCGAGGAGGCCACCCCCCATTCACACGTCCTTGGATGGGGGAATTACGCTACCCTTCCCTTTAGTGTGGTTCGCTGGAAGCCTGACTCGTTGGGCGGCTCTGAGGACATGACCTCGAGGCCAGTGGTGGTCAACATGGCCGATCTGTCGGGAGAGGGGAATGGTCTGTAACTTCTTGATGGGGACTTTCCCCTTGAGGAAAAGCCACCACTAGACCCATCATGGAGGATTACTCTTTATCAAAGGAACCTCCTAGGTCTCCCCGCACCCACTGAGGAATTAATACGGAGCAAGAATATCGGCAAAGGTAAAGAGCACGTTGGGGATGTCAAGCTCTCCGACCCATCTGCCTCAGTGCCGAAGGCAGAGGCAGATCCCAAGAAGGCCACGCTGCGCCAATAGCTTGATGAGCAGAATAGGTTGGTCAATGAGATTCTGGATGAATGCATTTGTAATGTCCTGAACCTCTCTAGCCCATTCCTTTGTCAAAAAGAGGGTCATGAAGTGTTTTGGAGGGTAAAATGGACTTTTACCACACTTTTCAGAATTTTGAAAACTACACGCCGTGTAGTGTGAGTAAACGTCATGTACCCCCTCACTAGGTATACCCCATGTTCAATGCCGTGTCCTTGCCGTGTGAAATAAATGGGTACACACCGTGTACCCCAAACTACACGCCGTGTAGTCCCTCCCCGCGTACGCGTTACCCTCAAACCGTGTGTTGACCAGTCAAAGGTCGTGTGCCATGTTGGATCTGTGTCCTTTCCTTGTGAAATAAATGGGTATACTCTATGTACCCCAAACTACACGCCGTGTAGTCCCTCCCCGCGTACACGTTACCCTCAAACCGTGTGTTGACCAGTCAACGGCCGCGTGCCGCGTTAAAGGCCGTGTTGGAAGCCACGTGCTGTCCGTGTCAAATGGCAGAGTACACGCCGTGTACCATAAAGTACACGCCGTGTACTTTTGTTTTTATCTCCTATAAAAGGAGGGGTCCCCTCCTCCTTTTCATCTCACCCCTCTCCTCCCCATTCCTCTGAGCAGAGCTCTCCCAAGAGACTCGGAAGCTCCTTTTCTTCCATAACTTCTTCGTCCGAGCTCCGATTTACAATCCGTCAACGGCCATGAGATCATAACGACGAGGAGGAACTTCTGAAATTGGATCAGTTGTCTTTCCTTTGTCATTTCCTTTCCAACTTCCACCCAAGGAGGTTTTTCCGGGACTCGACAGAATTTACGGATGCCGACGAACGTCTTCTAAATTTGATCCGGGGGAGCGTTGTGATCAGAACCTGTTGAGGTAGGGATCTTACCTTCATCTCTCTAGATTGTGCATCATGCAGGGTGGGTGTCCTCTTGTTTACGTGAAACACATTTGAACCGGTTTAATAAAGATAATAACTTGATTATATAATGGGGAAGGGAAGTTTTTGAATGCAGTTACATTATTTTATATCTTGTGATATTATGTTGTGAATTGAATAGGCTTATGCCTACGGAAAATCACGGTTGTTGGAAGCCTTTTCTTGTGTAATTAAATGTTTCCCTATCTTCTAGACCATTTTTTTGAATGGAACCTTGTGGAATATGGAATCTGGTTAATCACGTAAAGTTGGATGATTAAAATCTAGAACCCTTGTGTGATCACCCCGATTAAACAAAATGGAATAATGAACATGTGGGTTTTGTCTTGGTTACGTGTTGTGTGAAAGGGGGGGGGGGGTGAATCCTAGGTTGTTACGAATAGAATGAGCAGTGGGGCTGTGGTTGGCTTGGATGTGGGTTGGTGTGAATGCTATGTTGGTACTGTGCAGCGGGGTTGTGATAAGTTGTATCAAGGGATGATGATGTACGGTGTGGTTGTGGTTATGGTGGTTGGAAGCAGGGCTGCAGGGATTGGCTTTAATGTGAACGAACTATGGGTTGTGAATAATAAATAAAAAGTGGAAGAGTAATTGAATGGTGGGTCATGGTAATGAAATGGGATTAATAATCAATGGGCTGGTTGGTAAATAAGAAGGGACTTGTTATGCTGCTTGTGTTTTCCTAACTTGATTTGTGGATGGTAGGGATATGTTTCATGAATTATTGATATGGTTGGTTGCGGTTGGTTTCCCAGTAGATAAGGAACTAAATAAACCATTTTTTCTGAAACGTGAAAACCTAAATGGGGTTGGGGTTTTTTGTTGTATGCATGCTTCGTAGTAGCAGTGTCGAGGCACGTGCTCAGTTTCTCTGTTTAGAAGCCATAGGTTGGGATGTGTGTTTGGTATACATATATGTATCTATATCTTTTGTGTTTTATCGCACCCCACCCATGTTGAGAACTTAGTGACGAACACTCCTATTTCATGGGAGAGGGTGTTTTCCCCTTATTTTCTAGCTCCTTCCTGCTCCTTCTTCCCTAGGATGTGATGGCTTGAGGCGACCTTACACCTAAGACCCTTCAGGTAGGTTTTGATTGGGGTGGTTTTATCCTAAGACTCTTCGAGGATATTTTACTGTTTCCCAAGAATCTTAAGGATGAGGCCCAGGTGTGTGGGGGCGGGATATGTGGTTGTGAGGCCCAGGTGTGTCCGGGCGGGATATGTGGTTTTGAGGCCCAGGTTTGTGCGGGCGGGATACGAGGTTGTGAGGCCCAGGTGTGTGCGGGCGGGATACGTGGTTGTGAGGCCCAGGTGTGTGTGGGCGGGAAGAGTGTGGCAGCGTCAGGACGTTCGCCGTTAGGAAGAGAAGCTAACTAGTGGGAGAGGTGCAGGGTACCCAATACTCTTGTTCTTATATACTACTACTACCTGTTATGATTGTGTTTTTAGTGAGTGTGGATGGTGAGGTTGGGTGGATAGACTTCCCTGCTAGGTTTCTTCTGTTGTTCTCATGGGACATTAGGATGTCTCCCCACCTGTGCACGAGAGCTTTAGGTTTCCCTACTGAGTATACTTGTATGCTCACCCTACGTTTACTTTTAGGTTTCCAGGAGGACTACCAGGGCCGTGCGGGACCCTACTAGTCGGGACAGTTAGATTTGTTGCAGTTTCGGTACACTTGTTTCTTTTGGTATTGTACTTTTGAGATTTCTTTTACTTGTACCTTGTTTCCGAAATATTTAAACATGCATGTGGGATTGGTTTGGATTTATTTATATACACTTTTTCTTTTCCTTTTTGGTGGTTTAATTGTCCTATTTCTCGATCTTAAATAATAAAAAGTGTAATTCCTCCCATATTTGTGAAAACTCATACCCTTGGTGCTAGTCTCCACCCCGGGGCCTGCTGGTGGCGGGACTCGGGGGGTCATTATCTCCCTTTCACCATTTCCAGCTCAGGAGGGGCATCTTTGGTGGGAGGGGGTCGTGATAGAATGGTATCAGAGATGATGGTTGAGAGATAGGATGGAGTCTAGAGTTAGGCACAATGAGGATTGCATGGGATTGCAGGGAAACAGTGTTGGTTAATCTTGGTGTGTGACATAGGCCAGGGAAGACCGGCTAGAACACGGGATTTTAGCCCCCCCCATGATCTGATGAAAGGACTCTGAGCCTACCGAATGACCAAGTGAGACTACATTTATTGTAGGGTAGAGACCCTAGGGAAGGTACATGCATCATCATGATTGTGTTTTACATGATTTGGGTGTTCTGGGAAAGAAATTGAAATAAAATGATAAAATGAAACCCTGAGAAAATTTCCTTACTACTTGGGATTAGGCGATATTTGTTTACCATATAACTATGGCACCTGGACGTTGTCTCGGGTGGCTCAGACGGCCGAGGCCCAGAAAATTCAGGTGGTCGATCAGTTGAGGATTGACCAAGAGGAGGAAGATAGCTAGTGGCAGAAGACTCTCCATTATTTCCAGCGGAAAACCCTCAAGAAGTATGAGGGTAGTACTTCAGATACGGAGATGGAGGGGTGGCTTGAGGAGCTAGGGATCGCTTCTACCTTGATCTGTGCTTCTAGGGAGTACTGGGCTCCTCTAGCAGTCAGTCATCTGAGAGGTGCGGCATGAAAGTGGTGGACGCTCTACCTCGGAGAGAAGATAGAGGTAGAGGTTCCATTGGCTGAATTTGAGAAGGAATTCCGAGAGGAATTACTTTCTTCCATGATCAAGGCGGAGAAGTGGCAGGAGTTACTCTCCCTTCAGCAGGGGAGTGTGTCAGTATGAGAGTTGGGGATCATGTTCAAGGTTCTCCTGCTCTTTGCTCCGGATCTCTTTCTGGATGAGGAGTCTCGGGTGAGACGTTTGGAGGAGGCGCTTCGTCCTTTTCTCTAGTATGCTGTCACCCCATTCACCCTTATGACATACTTGGTAGTACAGAAGAAGGCAAAGGTTGTAGAGAGGATGCACTCACAGGGAGGTACACCACGTGAGGGGATCCCGCCATGTTCGTCAAAGGGGAAGGCAGTCAGCAGCAGGTCTCCTGCGACGGGACCTTCCAGGTTCAGGCCAGTGGGGAGCAGGCCCCAGTAGTTCCAGTTCATATCTGTAGTTCCTCGTCCCTTTTTCACAAGCCCAAGACCGAAGTGTTTTTCTTGTGGATGTTTTAGGCACATTCAGAGTTGGTGCCTGACCCGAGCTCAGTATGGTGGAGGTAGGCAGGTTCAACACCCACCTCAGTAGCACCAGTTTTCGGTGAGGCCCTTCCAGCAGCAGCATGACTATGCTCCTCTGAGGGCAGACTTTGCGGGAGGAGGCCGACCTCAGGGTGCTCCGCAGGGACCTCGACCAGGGCGTGGTCCGGGAGGTGGACGACATCAGAGAGGCAGAGGATATGGGAGTGGACAGTTTCACGCAGAAAAGTTGATAGCTCTGGTAGGACCAGAGGTGGTGCGAGGTAAGATTTTTTTATTCAGCACTCTCGTTTATGCCTTGTTCGATTCGGGAGATTACCACTCCTTTTTTGCACCTGGTCTAGCCCATGATTTGGGACTATACATAGAGATACTTTCCGTACCACTGGTTCTGAGTACACCATTTTGAGGCCAGACCATCATATCATGTGTTTTCTGGGGATGTGGGCTGACGTTGGGACCACATCGATCTAGTGGGGACCTTCTTCTGTTATTAATGCAGCCATATGATGTCATCCTAGGCATCGATTGGTTTTTTCTGTTAGTTCCATTATCGACTTCTTCCGAAGAAGGGTCGTGTTCTCCGACGTGGATGTGCAACGTGTAGCTTATGTTGGCGAGAGGAGCTATCAGGTGGGAATCTGGCGTGTGGAGCCTCTCCTTTCCTTGTTACGCGGGTTATCAGTGGTGCCAGATGATACAAAGATGATGGATGTCTTGGAGGTTTTTGGGGAGTTCCTCAATGTTTTTCCTGAGGAGGTTGTGACTCTACCCCCCCCCCCCCTGACGTGACGTTGAGTTTGGGATAGACTTACAGCCTGGTGCCCGTCCTATTTCGATGGCCCCTTATCAGATGGAACCTTCATAGTTGCAGGAGTTGCAGATTCAGATTGACGATCTGATGGAGAAGGGTTTTGTTCGACCTAGTGTATCGTTATTGGGTGCTCTAGTTTTGTTCGTGAAGAAGGCAGATGGTGGTCTCAGGCTATGAATAGACTACAGAAGGTTGAACCAGGTAACGGTCAAGAAATGTTACCCCCTTCCAAGGATAGATGATCTCTTTGACCAACTGAGTGGAGCAAGTTGGTTTTCTAAGATTGATCTACGATCTGGATATCATCAGCTGAGGGTAAAGGATAGTGACATCTCAAATATGACTTTCAGGTGCAGGTATGGGCACTTAGAGTTTTTAGTGATGTCGTTTGGAGTTACGAATGCACCGGCTATGTTCATGGGGCTTATGAACTTTGTCTTCTGAGAGTTCCTGGACCGGTTCGTCGTTGTGTTCATCGATGACATCCTGATCTACTCAAGATCAGAGGAGGATCATGTTTAGCATCTCAGGGCAGTCTTAGAAGTCCTTCGACACCACCAGCTTTACGAGAAATTGTCAAAGTGTAAGTTCTTGATGCAAGAAGTACACTTCCTTGGGCATGTGGTGTCTTAGCAAGGAGTGTCAGTGGACCCGTCGAAGGTGGAGGAAGTTGTTTCTTGGGAAGCACCCAAGAGCGTGGTAGAAGTTCGAAGTTTCCTGGGGTTAGTAGGTTACTATCGGAGGTTCGTTTTGGAATTCTCTCGAGTTGTTTCTCCATTTACATCTTTGACTAGGAAGAACCAGGTCTTCCTATGGAGCGAGTAGTGCCAGAAAGATTTTGACTACCTGAAGGAGAAGTTGGTCAGTTCTCCCGTACTCAGGTTTCCAGAGGAAGGGTTGTTTTATGAGGTGTTTTGTGATGCTTCTGACCTTGGTCTGGGGTGCGTGCTGATGTAGAAGAAGGGAGTGATCTACTATAGTTCTAGGAAGTTATGCCCTAACAAGTGTAACTATGCCACCCATGACCTAGATCTTGCAGCAGTAGTGTTCACACTGAATTTGTGGCGACATTAACTCTTTGGGGAGCGCTTTGTGGTCTTCTCAGATCACAAGATCCTGCATTATATCTTCTCTCAGCGTGACCTAAACTTACGGAAGAGGAGATCGGTCGAGTTCCTCCAAGACTATGACTTCGAGATCTCTTACACTGAAGGCAATGGCAACGTTGTGGCTGATTCCCTGAGCAGGAAGTCTCATAAGGAAGTGGTTCAGAAATCCATTGATGATTGGAAAGTGATGGGAGAGTTGGCCGCCTTGCACTTGGATGCAAGGGTAGAAGGTGTTAGAGGATGTTTGTTTAAGATGATGGTGCAGTCCTCCTTGTTGAAACAGGTGGAAGAGTCTCAGTGGGGGGACTCTGAGGCGGAAGTAATGCGGGATCGTGTCGATCAGGGAAATGCTCCAGAAGGATGGTCAGATGACAGCCGACATCAGATTCTTTTTCATGGAAGGTTGTTTGTTCTGGAGGCGATGTGTGAGGGAGTTCTCCGTGAGTTCCATAGCTTAGCCTTGGAGGTACACCCAGGAGTTAAAAAATTGTAACAAGGCCTGAGGGAACAGTTTTGGTGGCCCGAGGTGAAACGGGAAGTGGTGGAGTTTGTGGCTAAATGCCTAGTGTGTCAGCAATTGAAGGTTGAACACCATGTTCCCAGTGGTTTTTTGCATCCTTTAGATGTCCCCGAGTGGAAGTGGGATGAAATCTCAATGGAATTCATCATAGGACCACCCAGAGCTCAGGGTGGCTATGATGCTATCTGGGTAGTGGTGGATCGACTGACGAAATCAGCTCACTTCTTAGCAGTTAAGGAGTCAGGCCCGGTGAGTACCTTTTCATAGAAGTACGTAGACGAGGTGGTGCGTTTTCATGGAGTTCTGAAGACTATCATCTCAGATAGGGATACTCGGTTTACCTCACAAGTCTGGAGGGGGTTACAACATGCTTTTGGCACCCAGCTATGCCTTAGCACTACTTTCCACCCCCAGACCGATGGTTAGACAGAGCAAACTATCCAGACGTTGGAGGACATGCTACGAGCATGCATTCTGGATTTTGGAGGATCGTGGGTATGACACTTTCCTTTAGTAGAGTTTTCCTACAAAAACAGCTTCCACTCTACTATTTTCATGGCACCGTTTGAGGCTCTGTATGGAAGACCATGTCGTTCACCCATTTGCTGGGTAGAGGTTGGTGAGATAGGTGCTCTTGGGCTAGAGTTAGTGCAGAGCACCACAGAGAAAGTCCAGCTTGTACGTGAGAGGATGAAAGTGGATCAGGACTGACAGAAGTATTATGATGATCGTCAGAGGAGGACCTTGGAGTTCGAGGTGGGAGATCATGTGTTCTTGAAGGTTTCCCCTCGACGGGGGTAGCGGAGGTTTGGGAAAGGGAGAAAGATCTCACCTAGGTTCATCGGACCTTTTGAGGTGCTGAGGCGAGTCAGCGAGGTGGCATATCAGCTAGCCCTGCCACCTTAGTTAGAGAAGGTTCATGATATCTTCCACGTCTCCCAGCTACGTCGATAATTACATGATGACTCTCACGTTATCAACTGGGGAGAGTTAGATATGGGAGACGACGGGACCTTCGAGGAACGACCGGTCAGAATCGAGGATCGTAAAGAGAAGGTGCTCCGTGGAAAAACCATTCCCTTGGTTCATGTGTTGTGGAGGTATGGTGACCTCGAGGAGAGAACTTGGGAGCGGGAGGCCTAGATACACGCTCAGTACCCGGAGTTGTTTTGACTTGTGTTTTCCCTTGTTCTTCTGAGCTTTGTGTTGATGTTATACTTTGTACCTTTGATATATGAAATTCTTGGCATGTCGGTTATGAGACCTTTTGTTTCCTTTTTCTCTAGAAGTGTGTATCATGTTCGGATGTGTGGGAAAAAGGGAAAACCTGATCTGTAATCAAGACGCATTAATGCGGATGCGATTGAACCCATGCGGGCAAGTCAGTGCCGCCTAAAGCGGTTAATATCTCGACATAGGAGAAGGAATTTCCACAAACCACATGTTCGGGCAATGTGTTAGTTGTGTGGTGTTGGGGGTAGTGTAAGTTGAAAAAAATCCTAATGTATAAAAGTGGGAAGACTCAATTCTTAATCGAGACGCATTAATGAGGATGCGATTAAACCCGTGCAGGTGAGTCAGTGCCGCCTAAAATGGATAATATCTCGACATAGGAGAAGGAAATCCTAACACATATGATTAGGGCTGTTGGATGGGATCCTGTTATAATGAGGGCTATAAGAGGTATCTTGTTGGGTTCCTATGGGTTGGATTTTGAATTCTAGGAGACCAGAATTTTTTAAGAGGTTTCTGAAGTAATGTCCCAGACCTGTCTGGCTCATTCCTTTGTCAAAAAGAGGGTCATGAAGTGTTATGGAGGGTAAAATGGACTTTTCCCACACTTTTCAGAATTTTGAAAACTACACGCCGTGTAGTGTGAGTACACGCCATGTACCCCCTCACCGGGTATACCCCGTGTTCAAGGCCATGTCCTTGCCTTGTGAAATAAATGGGTACATGACGTGTACCCCAAACTACACGCTGTGTAGTCCCTCCCCGTGTACGCGTTACCCTCAAACCGTGTGTTGACCAGTCAACGACCATGTGCCGTGTTGGAGCCGTGTACTTGTCATGTGAAATAAATGGTTATACACCGTGTACCCCAAACTACATGTCATATAGCCCCCCCCCCCCCCGTGTACACGTTACCCTCAAACCGTGTGTTGACCAGTCAACGGTGTGTGTCGCGTTAAAGGCCGTGTTGGAAGCAGCGTGGTGACCATGTGAAATGGCAGAGTACACACCATGTACCATAAAGTACATGCCATTTAATTTTGTTTTTCTCACCTATAAAAGGAGGTGTCGCCTCCTCCTTTTCAAATCACCCCTCTCCTCCCCATTCCTCTGAGCAGAGCTCTCCCAAGAGACTCGAAGGCTCTTTTTCGTCTATAACTTCTTCGTCCGAGCTCCAATTTACGATCCGTCAGCGGTCACGGGATCGTAACAATGAGGCATAACTTCTGAGCTTGGATCAGTTGTCTTTACTTTGGCCTTTACTTTCCTAATTCCACACGAGGAGGTTTTTTCAGGACTCGATAGAAGTGACGGATGCCGACGGACGTCTTCTAAAGTTGATCTGGGGGAGCTTTGTGATCAGAACCTGTTGAGGTAGGGATCTTACCTTCGTCTCTCTAGATTGTGCATCATGCGGGGTGGGTGTCCTATTGTTTACGTGAAAAACATTTGAACCGATTTAATAAAGATAATAACTAGCTTATATAACGGGGATGGGAAGTTTGTGAATGCAGTTACATTATTTTATATCCTGTGATATTATGTTGTGAATTGAATAGACTTATGCCTACTGAAAATCATGGTCGTTCGGGGACTTTGCTTTCGCAATTAAATGTTTCCCTATCTTAGAGACCGTTTTTGTGAATGGAACCTTGTGGAATGTGGAATCTGGTTAATCATGTAAAGTTGGCTGATTAAAATCTGGAACCCTTGTGTGATCACCCCGGTTAAACAAAATGGAATAATGAACATGTGGGTTTTGTCTTGGTTACATGGTGTGTGAAAAAGTGGGGGGGGGGGGTGAATCCTGGTTTGTTATGAATAGAATGATCAGTGGGGCTGCGGTTGGCTTGGTTATGGGTTGGTGTGAATGCTATGTTGGTTCTGGGCAGCAGGGCTGCGATAAGTTGTATCAAGGGATGATGATGTACGGTGTGGTTGTGGTTATGGTGGTTTGAAGCGGGGCTACAGGATGGGATTGAATGTGAATGAACTATGGGTTGTGAATAATAAATAAAAAGTGGAAGAGTTAATGAATGGTGGGTCATGGTAATGGAACGTGATTAATAATCAATGGGCTGGTTCGTAAATAAGAAGGGACTTGTTGTGCTGCTTGTGTTTTCTTAACTTGATTTGTGGATGACAGGGATATGTTTCACAAACGATTGATATGGTTGGTTGCGGTTGGTTTCCCAGTAGACAAGGAACTAAATAAACTATTTCTGCTAAAACATGAAAATCTAAATGGGATTGGGGTTGTTTGTGTATGCATTCTTCGTAGTTGCAGTGCTGAGGCATGTGCTCAGTTTCTTTGTTTAGAAGCCATAGGTTGGGCTGTGTATTTGGTATACATATATGTATCTGTATATTTTGTGTTTTATCACACCCCACCCATGTTGAGCACTTAGTTCCAAACACTCCCATTTCATAGGAGAGGGTGTTTTTCCCTTAGTTGATAGCTTCTTCCTGCTCCTTCTTCCCTAGGTTGTGATGCCTTGAGGTGACCTTACACCTAAGACCCTTCAGGTAGGTTTCTATTGGGGTGGTTTTAGCCTACGACTCTTCAGGAAGATTTTATTGTTTCCCAAGAATCTTCAGGATGAGTCCCAGGTGTGTGTGGGCAGGATACATGGTTGTGAGTACCAGGTGTGTGTGGGTGGGATACGTGGTTGTGAGGCCCAGGTGTGTGCAGGCGGGATACGTGTTTGTGAGGCCCAGGTGTGTGTGGGCGAGAACGAGTGTGGAAGCGTCAGGATGTTCACCGTTAGGAAGATCAGCTAACTAGTGGGAAGGAGTGCGGGGTACCCAATACTCTTGTGCTTATATACTACTACTACCTGTTGTGATTGTATTTTTGGTGAGTGTGGCTGGTGAGGTTGGGTGGATAGACTTCCCTATTAGGTTTCTTCTGTTGTTCTCACGGGACATTAGGATGTCTCCCCACTAGTGCACAAGAGCTTTAGGTTTCCCTACTGAGTATACTTTTATGCTCACCCTATGTTTACTTTCAGGTTTCCAGGAGGACTACCAGGGTCGTGCGGGACCCTACTAGTCAGGACAGTTGGAGTTGTTGCAGTTGATGTACATTTGTTTCTTTTGGTATTGTACTTTTGAGCTTTCTTTTACTTGTACCTTGTTTCATAACTATTTAAACATGAATGTGGGATTGGTTTGGGTTTATTTCTATACACTTATTCTTTTCCTTTTTGGTGGTTGACTTGTCCTATTTCCCAATCATAAATAATAAAAAGGGTCATGTCTCCCATATTTGTGAAAACTCATACCCTCGGTGCTATTCACCACCCCGAGGCCTACTGGAGGCGGGACTCGGGGGTCATTATCTCCCTTTCACCATTGCCAGCTCGGGAGGTGCATCTTTGGTGGGAGGGGGTCGTGACAGCATTGTAGAGCGGCGACCCGACTACGGTGATCCTAGGCCGGGGTAGCATGGGAAGGAACAACTACCCCTCGGTGAGATTCTCTCATGCAACCTCGATCATTTCGTGTTCGCTGACATAGGATAGGTCAGAGCTCATGGAAAGAGGGCGCGATATGTTTCGCCAAACCCTCCTGGGCGGCGTGACCACACAAGAGACCCCGCTTGGGTTCCTCCCGCCGCCCCAAGGGTCACTCCACCAGCCGCACCACGAGCTGCTGAGCTTGTCTACCAAATTGAAGAGACCAAAAATTCTCTTGTCATTAGGGATCCCAATCAGGATAGGAACCCACGTCCAGACGATCCGATGGCAGCACTCATCACCCTCTTAGAGGCTTTGGAAACTCGGCAGGTGGCGATCCCACCAGACGGAAAGTCGTACCCAGCATGGGTGTATGATATGTCAGCACCTCCGTGATTTGGGAACACGACTTCCGCCCCCTTTAACGAGACAGGAGACCCGCCATAGCAACAGACCCACTTCAACTCAAGGTGTGGGCCTATGTTAGGGACTCCAGCGCAGTAGGAGGCCTCCAAGCTCCGTTGCTTTGTTCAGACATTGGAGGGGCCGACGTTCATCTGGTATAGCCAGCTCCCTGTCAGATCCATGACTAGCTGGGAGGACCCTCTCAGGCGATTCCTCTACCAGTTCAGTTCCACAAACTGGAAGAAGAACATCGCAGACCTCTTCTGGTGTAAGCAAAGGCCCGATGAGTGAGTCGCAGACTTCATCACCCGATGGAAGGGGATCACAAACTCCCTTGACATGCCACTAACTCAAGATAAATTACTGAAAATGTGCGTAGGGAACATGAAGGAAGATCTGGTTCCTTCTCTGATCACTCAAAATTACCGTGGAGGGTTCTGGGACTTCTCAGACAAGGCCCAACACCTCGAATAAGCCCTGCAACAGGCTAGTCAGGCACGCCTGCTTCTTCCTGTAATCCCAACAAGGAGAGCTACCAGAGCCGAGCCTGCTTTTGTGGCCCAGATAGAGGAAACTAGGAGGCTAGAATTGCTACTAGTGGAGCCATCTCTGCAGCCCCATAGGGGTCCTCCCCCACAGACATAGCTTCCAGCTGAGCAGTGACTGCCTCAAAATCGGCAAGCGCCTCCGTGTAACGTGCTGCCACCGCCTAGGCGAGATAATCATGTTCCGCCTCCTCGGCATGCTCCTCCGGACCCCCGTCAGGGTCAGCCTCCTAGAGCCCCCTTCTGGATAGAAGGAATCATACCTACTCGTTTGACGAGGCTCAGGTCCCCGGTTACTTCCATAGTGCCTTGGAGCAAAGAATCATGCGGCTGCCTAAGTGCCGGAAGCCAGAAGAAGCGCATCTCACTGATCACCCCAACTACTGCCCTTATCAACGGATCCTGGGGAACACCATCAAGCGGTGCGATGTGTTCAAGTACTATCTCCAAGACCATATTGATAACAATATAGTCAGTTTGGGCCCAGCCCTGGCACAAGTGGCAGGTGTCTTTGTGAGATCAGATGGCAGTAGCGACGACGAAGGTGAATGGAAGCAGGTTTCCGACCGTGGGTCCCAGATTTTTAATGGCTGGATGGACCGCAAGGTGGTCGCTCATGCCCATGGAATCATCCGTGCATGCCTGAATCATACATATCCCCCATAATCTCTGTTTAATACTACGACATCGTCGCCTCAGCCAGCCTCTTCCTAGAAGAGCAAGCAGTAGGGACGCAAGAAGAAACAACGCGCCCTGCCAATGTCGTCGTCATCCCGCACTCTTGGAGACTTTATTCCCCCATAAATGGGTATCCCTACAAGAATATTCCTGGTAGTGGATGACTCCTCAAGTGAAATTCCGGGGTATGCTTCGATTAATACCGTAGAGTTGGTAAATCCCTATTTGACTCCCAACGATGGGGAAGACTAGGTAGACCTTCCAAATGTGCCCAACTGTCGCCAACGTCGTCAGAGCTGTGGTTACATGGATCGTCGAGGCATGACATTTGGAACCTCCATCCAGGTTGTGCATGCCGCTGAGACCAAATAGCAGGCCCAGTGCAGAGCTTAGCACACGCGGCCCCTTCATCTGGTGTCGACAGGTCCGTCTCCACCACCGTTTGTGTTACAAGATCAAGCAGAACCACATCGGCCTTGCTGCGACCAGCTTCTCCCTGCCACCAGCCAACCCCAGCCTTCCGATCTTCATCCGACAACCACTCTCCAGGCTTCAACTTGTGAACAATGAGATATGCCTAGTACCAGTCAGTCTCTGGTCCAACTGACAGGGCCCGCCATGCATCCAATTATAGAGCGGCCTCCTATAAGCAGAGGCTCGCATCTACCCCAGAAGTATGATATTTTGAATCACCTTGTCATCATTACAGTGAGGCTTTTTATCCTTGAGGCTATTCACCTATCATCTGAAATGCTTGAGGCACTTGATGAGGCCCTAGGAGCCCCCTCCAGTTCGAGAAGGAGGTAGAAGCTACAAAATCCTTCCACGCCGAGGCAACTCAGAACGCCGAATACCAGGCAGTTATCTCTTTATCTGGTGAAGACGAAGACCCTCCTATACAGGGGCACAATCGTCCCCTATACATCACTATATATTTTAATGGCGTGGAATTCTGCCGCTGTCTTGTTGACACGGGTTCTGAGATTAACCTAATCCCAACTCGGACAATGTGGAAGCTGGGTTTGTCTAAGGATGATCTAACTCCCTCTGAACTCAGAATCTAGGTATATGACATGACCAAGAAAACCTCGGTCGGCAAGATCCTTTTGATGACCCAGTTCGGTGGCCTAATTGCCAGTACCGAATAATGGTTGTCTCCCAGTACACCGCGCACAACGCATTGATGGGCAGGCCATGGATCCACCTTCAGGCAGCGGTCCCTTTATCATATAACCAATGCCTCAAATACTCCCTCAATGGTCGAGTAGACGTGCTCCAAGGAGATGCGTCTCCTTTTTCCTCTTGTGGAGCCCGTTATCTGGACGCCGACTATTACAAGAGAAAGGATAAGCAGATTTTGGCAAGTGAGATTGAGCCCTCCATTGTCACAAGTGATCCCTGGGCAGGTCTGGATGACGCCTACATCTTCTCGATCCATCATTTGGAGGCCACAACCCCCGACATAGGGAAATGCTTTGTCGTTTCAGGTACAACAGGAATGCATATTCCCAGGTCCAAGCGATGGAAGAAAATCACCTCATACTCCTACACAAACCAGGCTCGGGTGATCCTGGAACCTCCTACCCCTGTACGGTATCGGGATGTCAGGATCATGGAAACAGCGATACGTCATACGTGTCTGTTTCACCGGGCTGTAATTAACCAGCTCAAGCTGACGCACCACTATTGCTTTGATGTTATCAAGCACGGCCCACTGGGCCAAAGACCAGTTGGGATTGGATCGACTGCCTTCATCACTATGGTCTCAGTGGCACATGAATCTCCTGATATGATGACCATTGCCACTCATGCCGGTACCAGCCTCCCATCATAGTCTACTGGCTCAGAAGAACCCCCCCCCCGCCCCACGCAGAATATCTCTCCACAAGTGGAGAAGAGGATCTACAGGATGCTCCCCCTGCCTTTGAGGAAGGGGTCTCCACCACGGTCGATGAGTTGGTACTGGTGAACCTTGGTAGCGAGGCGGAACTGAGACCCACATTGGTCAGTGACACCATGCCCCCGAGGAGTAGTATCAGTACGTGGACTTCCTCAAATAGCACTATAATGTGTTTTCCTGGAGTTACAATGAGATGCCAGTGTTGGATATTTAGGTAGTCATTCACCATCTCGGTCTTTCGGAAAGTCATCGCAGATTCAAGAAGCCTCCTAGAAAGATGCACCATTCTCATGGTGCCATGGTCGAGGCCGAAGATATCAAGCTCATAAAATCCAACTTCATTAAGGAAGTCCTATATCCCAAGTGGCTAGACAATATTCTGCCAGTCAGGATGAAGAACTGACAAATCAGGGTCTATATCAACATCCGCGATCTCAACTGCCACTATTCGAAGGATGATTTTCCCCTCCCAATGACAAAGTTGTTGATTGATGCCACGACCGGGTTCCAAGCTCTCTCTTTCAAGGATGGGTACTTCGGGTATAACCAAATCCGGATGGCCCCTGAGGATGAGGAATCCACAGCTTTCAGGGCACCCCAAGGTACTTACTGTTACCAGGTTATGCCCTTCGTCCTGAAGAATGCTGGTGCCACCTATCAGCAGGCCATGCATCGCATATTCAAGCTGATTCTGGGAACATTGGTGGAAGGCTACATGGATGATCTGATGGTCAAATCTCTCCAGTGCTAGGACCATCTCAAGGAACTTGAAAAAGTGCTCAGATTCCTTTTTTCCCGCAACCTGAAGATGATCCCGTTGAAGTGTGATTTTGGGGTCACCTCGGGCAAGTTCCTTGGATTTGTTGGTAGGTACCGAGGCATTGAGGTAGACCCAAAAAAGATCAAGGCCATCAGCCAGATGTCTCCCCCAAGAAATATTCGGGAGGTTCAAGGTTTCCAAGGCCACTTATCCTACAAACGCTGATTCATTGTGAATCAGGCTGGCAAGTGTAAGCCCTTTTCCCGGATCATGAATAAAGGCACCACCTATGAATTCTACGAGGAGTTCCAGGCCGCCTTTGAGGAAATAAAGGAGTATCTGCTCCAACCTACGGTCTTGATGCCACATGCCTCCGGGAAGCCGCTGGTCCTTTACGTGACCGCACTGGAACGGTCCCTCGGTGCACTTCTCACCTAGAAGAACAACGAGGGAATTGAGAACAACCTATAATACCTCAACCGCATGCTCCTTGATAAGGAAATCAGACATTATCCCATCGATAAGATCTGTCTGGAACTCCTATTTTCCGTAAAAAAATGGGGCACTACTTGAAGCACCACGAGGTATAGCTGGTCTCTTGGGTAGACCCGTTGAAGTACATCCTGAACCGACCTATGTTGACTGGTCGATTGGCGTGGTGGGTGGTAATCCTATAGCGGGTTGACATCAGGTTTGTGCCTCATAAGGCTATCAAAGGACATGAATTGGAAGACTTTATAGCTGCCCATCCATCCTCCGCGGATCAATCCCTAAACTGGGACTTTCCTGATGAGGCAATCCTATCAGTCGATCATGTCATCCCATGTTGGAAAATGTACTTTGATGGAGCCTCCCGAAGCCCCACCGGGAGGAGACTCAATGAACCTAGGCTCAACAGAGTAGGCCTGGGTGTCATTTTCATTACTCCGGTGCAAGCCATCCTATCATATTTGTTTCTACATTTGGAAGGTTTCACCAATAAGGAGGTAGAGTATCAGGCCCTCATTACTGGCCTCGAGCTGGCCCTCGAGATCGACGTGCCCCATATGCATGTGAAAGGGGAATCTGAGTTGGTAATCAAGTAGGTCAATGGTGACTATGTTGTCAGGAAACCATAGCTCACGCCATTGTTAGAGCATACTCTCCGGCTAATGGCACAACTCAGTTCTCGGCCGGAGGTTACTTATGTTCCTCAGTCGCAGAATGGTCGGGCAGATGCTTTGGCCAGTTTGGCTGCATCACTCACAGAGCCCGAAAAAGATGATTTAATTATCCATGTGGCCCACCGGAGAGTCATATCTCCTATTACCCCAGATGACGATGATGGCCCACGGGTAATCCATCTCACCGCAGAATCCTCTATGTCGGAACCCCTGGGTCCCCCGGGTGCAGTGATCGAGATGATTCCTAATTGGAGGAACCCCGTGTTTGAATACCTTCACATGGTAATCTTCCATCAAACTGGAGAGAGCGCGAGAAAATATGACACTGTGCATTAAAATTTACTCTTTAGAGTGGTCCCGACCTTGGGAAGATTCTATATAAACGTGGGATTGATGGTATTCTCCTCCGTTGTATTTAGGGATTTGATATCCCACAAGTCATGATACAGGTCCACGCTGGTTCTTGCGATGCTCACCAGGATGGGCTGAAATTGTCTCACCATATTCAGAGGTTAGGTTATTTTTGGCCCTCCTTGATCCACAACTGCATTTAGTTCAACAAGAGGTTCCATGCATTCCAAGTTCATGATAACTTTGTGAATAGGCCACCGGAGCCTCTCCACACTACTAAGTACTCTTGGACCTTGGTAGTCTGGGGGTTGGATGTCATAGGACCTTACCCACAGGCAATGGCTCGCCAATGCCGGTTTATTCTGACTGCTATGGATTTCTTTTCCAAGTGGGCAGAGGCACTTCCGCTCAAAGAAGTCAAAGAATGTTCTATCATTGAATTCGTGGGTTTCAATATCATCTATCGATTTGGAGTACCTCACGCTATCCTCACTAATAATGGCCCCAACTTCTGGGAAGCTGAACTGAAGAAATTGTATGCAAATTACATCATTCGCTCTAACCATACCTCCCGAAATCATGCGCAGGCAAATGGATAGATCGAGGAATTTAACAAAACCCTCTCTAACATTCTGTAAAAGATTTTTGGTCAGAACAAGAAGAGTTGGCCGGATAATCTCCCCAATATCCTCTGGGCATATCGGACGACGACTCGTAATTCCACCCTAGTGACCTCGTATTCCCTGGTGTACGGAACTGAGGCTGTCCTGCCCATCGAGATTCAGTTTCCCTCATTGCGCACAACGATCTATGATAATCAAGAGCCGGATAGAGTTTCCGAAATCCATCTAGCTGAATTGGAAGTGCTGGACGAGAATAGGCTTTGTGCTTTGCACAACCTGGAAAGGCATAAAAGCAAGATGGCTTGAGATTTCGACAAGAAGGTTCACCTATGCTTCTTCCTGAAAGGTGACCTGGTACTGGCCCTCAGGGTGCCAATGATCCCCAGCAGGAAACCACCCAAGTTGGAGCCCAAATGTGAGGGACCTTTCATTGTCCATAAGGTTTATCTCAATGGTGCATACTCTCTGGTGACCATGGATGGTGAGCGTATAACTCCTTCCACCAATGCCAGGTTCCTCAAACAGTATTTTTCTTGAACTAATTGGTCTGACATGACCCTAAACTATTGGGTCCTCCATGACCTTAAACTGGACTTCAGTCCCGCACGACCTTAAACTACCCTATCATCTCGCATGACGTTAAACTGTATCCTGTAAAACTACGTGTGGCTTGATTACCATATTTATGGGATACATAGGATCACCTGAGCACTTAATATTTTAGGTCCATCCCCATATTTTAGGGATCTCTCTGTTATATGGCCCCGTTGGCCTGCCCTTTCCCTAGTGAGAGGAATATATGATGCGGTACGAGGCTACACCCTCATTAGCGTTGGGCCTATCAGGACCACGCCATTTATTTCTTCCGGAGAGTCCTGTGTCCCCCGTTATATGCCATTTTTATTCAAATCAGACCCTCTCAGGTTGCATCGCCCCTATTTACCCCATTACAGCGGTTTTTGATGTGTTTAAGAGCACTTTGTTCTAGGACCTGGAGTGTCAGATTCAATATGGGTAAGTTTCCATCCACTTGTCATGCTTCATGTTTCTATTCATTTGGGCCCCCGTTATCATTTCACACCCGAAGGGACCCCCAGAAAATGGCATGGATACCATGCCTAAGGGCTCTCCTACCGTTATGGTCCAACTCCCCTGAGGGTTTTAGACGACAAATTGAGATAGGTCCCGTGTTGTGAACATGGTCAATGGCTGACCATCATTTGTTTGTCCCCGTTTTAGGCTAACGCGATGAGATGTTGTGTTGCGAACATGGTCAGCAGTACTCCTTTGTCGTCATGACAGCCCTTTCAGGCCTTGAATGTTGGTTACATGATTCACATTGTGCTCCATCCCCATTATGTTTAAGTGGTATTTTGACACTCCTCACACTATCCCTCAGTGTGCTTTCGCGCGTCAAGGGGACGAGCTGCAATGCATCGTTCTTTGGGGCTCCCCATGGTCCGAGCTCTAAGACCATAAACTAAGATCATCATTAGGAGATATTGCGGCTCGACCCTCATCCTCATGGGAAATGTGGGGTCATCCAGACATCATTTTTTCAGGTCCATCTCTACTAGGAGCTATCTCCTCATGTCCCTCATCCTCTGGCCCTTGCCAGCCTCCTGGCTCGGGGCTTTTCTCTCGGGGATTGCACGTAGTGATGATGCAGAACTTGTCCCCATTCATGTCAGGTACGCTTTATCGCATCGTGCACATTACCTCAGGTTCAATCCAGATGACCTTAAACTGTGTTGTTTGGTCCTATCAGATGACCATAAACTGTGACATTATCGCCCTGGGCACACGATGAAAAACAACACTGCATTGTGGTGACCTCATTATAAGGGACATCACATTGGGTATCAGTCATTTACCTTACCATTTGTCAACGCCTATATATGGGTTGATTATTGTGGCGATTCTAGGAATTTCCAGCCTAGGCTTGTCACTTCCCAAAGAAAAATCCCATTCACTTTCAAGGACAAACAAGATACATCAAATGCCGCTTCTTTTTTGTGCGAGGGCTAGACCCGCACGCCTCCTTTCATTCCTAGAATCGGTACCTTAACATGCCCCCCCATCATAGAAATACGTGTAGCTTGATCCCCATCCTCATGGGGTACATAGGAATGCCTGTGCACTTTGTCATGGGCCCAAATCAACTTTCGTGTTTGGTCCCCTCACCTAAGTACTTTCCCCAGGAACACGTGGTAATCGGGACTTACGTCCACATTCATGTCAGGTTTCATAAGAACCTTACCATATCCCACATTTCAAGAACTACGTATGGATTGATTCTCATCCTTATGAAATACGTAGGAATTTCCAGACATTTCGTCTCAGGTCCAGCCCCGAGAATCACGAATCCAATCCTTTTTCCGGTTGTCAACCTCTTGGCCGCCCCCCTGGGGAATTGTGAAACTACATCATTTTCCCTGAACAAGTTCAGGTTGCCCCATAATGGCATTGGGAAGCAACATTTTCCTCGCCATAGGTCTTGTCTCAGAGTAGGAATGGTTCATAACCAGATTAATGCACCTGCTTAATGTGATTTCGTTGCGGTGGTTTAGTTTCAAGAGTGTTGGATTCTGTTTGAACAAACCACCACTTCACATTCCACGCTTTGCGTGACCCTTTATTCTGATCTTCATCCTCTTTCACATTTGAAGGGACCCCCTAATAGTATGGATGCTTGACCTATGGTCCGCCTGCTGTCTTGGGCCAACGTTCCGAAAGACTAATCGACGATATTTGAGTTAGGACCCGTGTTGCGAACATGGTCAGCAGTCAGCCCTCATTTATTGTTCCCATTTCAGAAAAATTCAATAAGGTTGTTGTGTTTCGAACGTGGTCAAAATCCATCTTTCATTACCATGCCCTTCCCATAGTGTTCTGAATTTGGGGTAACATGATTCACACTTTTTCATTTCCCTATGTTCGGACTGATTCCAATTCCCCTGGAATTTCCCCATTCATGCGTTAGAGCAAATTGAAGAGACAATACATCGATCGGGTCTGAGGTCCCCTTCCTTTGGATGGGCCTCCCTCTTCTCCTTGGAAATCTGGGTTCGCATTTTGAATTCCAGAAGCTTGGTTGGCGCTCCCACAATCAAACGAAGTAATACTGCGAGCCTCCTTTGTTTCTCACGGTCTACGTTAGCTTAGGGATGGATTTATATTTATTTAGGAATTGTATTTGAGCATGTTAAACCAAAGTGACAAGTATGTAAAGAAAAAGGGGAAAGTAAATGAAATTTTCCCATAAATACAAAGAGGAAATCAAGAAGAATTAGAGTGAGATAAGTTTATCGGTTTGGTCAAAACAGGGCCCTTAAGGATCGACATTTTCGATTGATCTTTCCAATGCCACTACCTTCTAGCTAGTGGCCTCCAAGACTGCCTCCCGTCCCCTGAGGACACTCTCCTCTTCGGCAGCCACATGGCGTAGTTCACCAACCCTAGCCTGTGCCTGTGCCTGTTCAGCATGGAACTCATTTATCTGGCTACTTGCTTCTACGAGTTTCTCTTGGGCATCTTCCAATAGGGCCCTCAGCTTCTCCATGAGTTCCGAGTAGTTTGCGATGAATATCTCTTGTTCTTTCGCCTACTCCTCAAGGCGTTTCACCTCTTTCTCCACCCACCGGAGTGCTCGGGTGATCCCTGACTCCTCCTACCACCGGATGATGTCGGCACGCGAGCAACTCGCACGCATCTTCTCAGCCATGTAGTCACAAACCATCATATTAAGGGGTTGAGAATATACTCTTCCATCGCACAAGAAGCGCAACCAGGTTTGGAGTGATACCATCCACTTCAGCCATTTGGTCTAAGGCTGATTGAGAAAACGTCGGATGCACTTCCATCCCTTGCGCCAAGTCATCCGGCTTTCCTCGGCCGCTTCCAAGTCAGAATCATCAATTTCATCGGGGTCAGCGGACTGATAGATAGGGAATACATCCAAATGAGCAGCGATAGTGTCCTCCTTAGGAATTCCTTCCAAGGGAGCAGGCTCATCAGCACCGGGGTGACCTTCTTTTATCCCCTCGATCCTGGTGGCACCCTCGTCAACTTTCAGCCCTGCCCCGATGGCAGCACCACCAATGTCTGCTGCTCCTTGTTCACCAGTAGCTGGAGCCAACTCAGTTTGAGAGGCATGTTCTGGGCGGGGCAGTGCGACATGCCCGTGGATGGTCTGGGCTCAGCAGCCCGGTGGGCCCCAATGTCGCAATCACTACACAGACAAGAAGCACCCCGGTCATTTGAGTTCTTCAACACTGATTATCGTCATCGAAGAAAAAGACATACTTGAATCCAAGGAGCCAACCTCTTCTGCTCTGGCCGCTACAAGAGCTGTTGTGGCAGGAGATCCCTCCGCACTCGTCAGCTCAATAATGGGCGTCGGTGCCCTGCCTGGCCCTATTGATGCTTACTCCCCTCCTTCAACTGGAGACACTTGATCAGTGCCAATCTTCTCTTGAGTAAGATAAGGAAGAGGGGATATGGGTTTCAAAGGGAAGAGAGTACAAGGATGGATGAGGGTTGAAGTATACCTCGAGTATCTCGGTTATGTTTATGTCAGAGATGAAAATCTTGCAGCTCTCCCAGAGACTCCCTTGGTAGGGCGCCCCCTGCAACCCCTCACCTTCGGGTTCTCCTTCACCTTCTCCTTCATCTTCTCACTCACCTTCTCTTTCACCTTCTTCTTCTCCAATCTCGTCGTCCTCTGACTCGTCACAATCACCTTCTCCCGGTGGCATCATTTCCGAATCATGCTCTTGGCCGAGCATCACATTCACTAGGAAAAGTGGATCCACGAGCCGACCCTGTTGGCGTGCATATGTGTCCATGACCGTTAGATATGCATGCCATCGGTGGAATTTTACTCTGTCGGAAATCCGGACAAGCCCGACTTCTGGAAGCTGGACTCCTTCCCGCATTATCTTCTACCAGAGAGCTTCGGTGCTCACCGACTGCCGCAGGGTTAACCTGGCTGACCATAGAATGGGGAAGATTGCATCATGGGAAGTTTGAAGTAGATACCTTATTTTCTTCCCAGGAAGTTCGTTGGTCCCTCCATGCGATGCTCCCGCTGCTGAGGTCCCGGCCTACGCAGGCCTCGCTGCCAAGCGTGCCCCTAGTCACCCCCTTTTAGCGGCACATTGCCAGCTCTCTCATTGTCCGAGTTCCACGCGGGTAGTCTCGATTTGAAAAAATAGCTTGCGCAAAAGCCCCTTGGGGTATGCGATGGCCCAATGTTCGGCATACTCAGTTGATAGGCCAATGTTGTCCCCAGTGGGTGGAAGGGTAATGAAGTCGCCAGAGCCACAAGTTGTGAACATTAACCACATCTGGAGAAGGAAGCAGTGATTCCTCTCCTCCCAAACGTCTGTGAATATCCTCTTCGAAATTTGCTGGAGGCACCTTAACTTCCTGGAAAATCGGGAAAACACGTAAGGATCGCATAAGATCTTCCAGTCAATCCGAGCAACTAGTACCCCGCCTCTGATGCTTTGGAAGTATTCATGCTACTCCAGCAAGCATTGCCCATTATCTACCATTTGGTCAGTCAGGGTGGGGAATGGGATGAAGGTAAATTTGGTATGGTTACCAATTCTGATCCTTACTCCCTCCTCCCTAAGCATCATCGGTGCGACCCCAACAATGTTCAGAAGAGATGGTCGCAGACCGTTGCCCGGAGGACGAATGGAATTTGGGAGAGTGTACCCGCCAATATGAGCCGCCACCCACCCTTAGAAGATCTGGAAGGGGCCACATACTCTTCGAGGCGACCCCCTATTGAGATGCACCCCAGGATGGCATACATTCATGCCAGCATGGGGACCCCCAGATTAAACCTTTTGTTGGCAGCCATGGTGCCCGCCATCACCAGAGTTGTTGGACGGATGCCCATCCTTGCGTCTCACACCTGCAGGAGCCACCCAATCAGGAAGGTGGCGAGGAAACTGAAATATCAAACATTCGGGTATCAGGACTCATTAATGCGATAGCCCCATGATTGGTATTTCACCACCTCCAGGATCCTCCAGTACGATCCATTCATGCTCCTCTGAGCCACAGTTGGACACTGTTTTCCCTGTCCCGGCATCTTGACCACCAGATTCTTCTCCAAGAATAGGCTGAACCAGTCTTTGTAGGAGATTTCCTTTAGGAAGTCATTGACCTCCATCCTCTCTTTGGACAACTCCAGCAGATGCCACGTCAGCATGGGGGTCCGTGATCTGTCCTCTGAGGTGTTCATCAGAGGAAGGAACTCGTCATAT
Source organism: Viscum album (assembly GCA_963277665.1). Classification (NCBI taxonomy): domain Eukaryota; kingdom Viridiplantae; phylum Streptophyta; class Magnoliopsida; order Santalales; family Viscaceae; genus Viscum; species Viscum album. Next base: position 1,703,942,870 of record OY728165.1, on the reverse strand, counting down.
TGATAGCCCTCCAGTGGGATACCTCGGATGTAGTGGACGTACCAGAGGCTAATGCCAACTTTTATATGGTGAATATGGAATGTGTTGGTGTCAGGGAACCACCAGGTGAGTAGCTCCGGCCTGAGACCAGGATGGTGGTAGAAGTGGAACTGCGACGTCCACACCGCCACGAACAGACCAATGTGTCACAGCTCGCCCCCAAATTGGTCACACGTATGGAAAACCCAATACGCCCAGGCCCACTTGCTGGTGAATTTGCCTCCGGACCACAGATCCTAATCTTTCAGCCAGCCCTTTGTATCATCCATGATGCTCTGACGGAAAGTGATTGCATAGAGGGTCGGGGAACTCTCCGTAATAGGATCACCCCCAAAAATGGTCCTAGTCCTTGGGTTCAGTACATATACATCCATGTGCCTTGTTTCTCTAGAAGGAAGACCATTTTTGGTGATATTATATCAGGGAAGGTCATCCTCACGGGTCACCCATGACCGCGGTGTATCAACCTCGAAGCCCGGCAGCGGAACCTCCTCCAAAATGCCAATGTTTTATAGATGAAGGTTGTTGTACAAAGGATACTCCTTCTGGGTGGGGGTTACCAGATTGAACAGAGTATGGTTTCTAGAGACAACCACTGTGGTTCCATAAACCTCCTCGTTCACTTCCATTTCAGCTCTACGAGCGGCGGCTTCCCCCTCATCTACATGATTTGCGGCCATCTTTTTTCAGCTAAGTGCTTCGAGAGTGTTGAGCGGAATCTGGATGTGTTGCATGAAATTCAGAAGCTGGGTGTGAAATTTGAGAATTCGGTGCATAAAATACTGGGTTTTCTCGTAAATAGAGAAAAAAACTCGGAGCAATTATGCGCTTCCAAAAGAGGGTTTTACACGTAGGCTCAGAGGCAATTTCGTGCACAAGAGCTCAGAGCCTATCGCGCGAGAAAGTTGCGTACAGAGTATGAGACCCATGTCCCCTTTTATAGGCGAAGCCGGGGTTCCGTGTCACACAGAAAGATGATTCTACGCCAGCTGGTGTTTTGTACGCCACACCAGTTTTTGCACGTAGGGGGCCCACGAAGCCCAACACTTCGGCGTTTCCCTCAGAATATGATCGTTGCGACCCATCGCCAATCCAATTCTGAGGGGGGCATCTGTAGATGCCAAAAGTCCATAATTACTAAAGGATGTTTTGAAATGACAAACTGAAGACATATTCAGACCCGGAGGCTTGGTTCGGAGGGCCCAGAATTGTTGAATGGAAAAAAGGGGTATGTGCGTGGAAACGTAGGGCTGCACAGAAAGGGTCTGGGATTCGCGAAGGGTCCCTAGCGTAGGCGCTAAATACTTTCATGGCCGCACCCCACGTGGTTAACATTCTGTGCCACCAGATGCCTATAAATAGAAGGAGAGCCCTTCCATTTTTGGGTTGAGGAATTCAAACCGTCTCTCGTGCGCGAAATCGGACTTCCGCGCGCACAAGATGGCCTTCAGGTACTGATCCTTTTCATGCCACCTCACCCCGGGATCCACCTTTGCGTGCGATCCCACTATCTTAAACAGAATTCCAAACCCTTCAGGGTTCCTCCATTGCACGCAATTCCTTCCATTGCGCGCAAAACGGTCCAATTTTGCACAATCCCTTTCACTTGGTGCAGCCTTAGCTTTGGCTGCAACCTTTTCCACTCGCACGCAATTAATATCCCTTGTGCACGATCCTACTAGCCGCGCACAAGCCCTCTGCCCCGATTATGCGCCATCCCGGTGTTTTGTGCACCAACCATTAGGTTGCACGCAACCCCCAGGTCCCATCACCTTGATGCTCCCCGGGTGCCTCCCTACGTAGGTGCCCGATGTCCTCCATATAGATGCCTCGGGCACACATACCGGGAATACACACCACGCGCTGTTTTCCTGTACGACCTTCCAGGCTCGTACGAAGTAACCTAAAGGTCCCTTGGGCGATTTTTCCCATTTCGTTGCTTTGCCTCATGCTTCTTTGCATAGGAACGATAATGGCTATTTCTTCTTCGCATATCCATGCTAAAGTGGACCCCTCGATGGTACGCTATGTGACCCCCTTCACGAAGACATTGCCGGTACCTTCCCTCCCACAAGTACTAAAGGGTACCGGTCATGTAAGACCTAGGGGTGCGGAGTAAACCCACCTCGTCCGAGCATCAGGACATCAAACTGCCAAGCACCTCGTCCTCAACACATGACGTTAAAGTGTGATTCAGCTCCGTGCCTCACACGCAGGGTCCCCCCGCCTCGGACATTCCCCACACCCGCTCGTCTCCACGGGTATGTGATCACCCCCCACATGGGATGATATCCTCCTTCTCGGAGTGGAATTTGTCCACGGGGAAGCAAAACCTCCTTGGTGTAAGCCCATATCCCCTCTTGCAGAAGGTAGCACCCATGCACCTCTGTACTTCCCTGGTGCCAGGGCCAGTGAGGAGCGTAATGGGAAGTGGGACTCCTCTTTTCTTCAGTCCCAAATCCCTCTCCCGCCGCGATTTTTCTCTCTTGGGCCTCCATCCTGGAGTATGTCCCAGTACCATGGGCTGCCCAACACGTAAGCCCCTCTTCGCTTCCCACGGATGCACCCTTTGCGATGTGATCGTCAGGTCCCTGTAACCTCTTATTTCTCACACCGGACATGACTCCCGTGGTCTTAGAGTGAGCCCCGACCATGACACACCCTGGGCTGCCTCAGAGTGTAAGCACCATACATCCACCATTGTGGGCCGCCTCAGGGTGTAAGCCCCATCCATCCATCATTGTGGGATGCCTCAGAGTGTAAGCCAAATTCCAACTAGAACTACGTGGACTTTGATTCCCTGCCATGAGGATACGTAGGAATCTTCCATGAGGTTCAAGCCCACCACCCGGTTGTTCCGAACTCTTAACGTCAGTTCTCCAATAATTGTGGGCTGACTCAGAGCATAAGCCCTATCCATCCACCATTGTGGGCTGCCTCAGAGTGTAAGCCCCATCCTTCCACCATTGTGGGCCGCCTCTGAGTGTAAGCCCCATCTATCCACCATTGTGGGCTGCCTCAAAGTGTAAGACCCATCCATCCACCATTGTGGGCCTCCAAAGAGTGTATGCACCATCCATCGATCATTGTGGGCTGCCTCAGAGTGTAATCCCCATTCCATATCGAACTACGTGGACTTTGATTCCCTTCCATCGGGATACGTAGGAAGCCTCCATGAGGTTCAAGCCCCTTTACTTCATCACCCATCCTGATTCTTACTCGGGCCGCCACATCCCGGTGGGATCATGCCACCTCATTCCACTCCAAAGCCTTCGGGAATCAACCCACGTGTCGGCCCCAATATCGGCATTCCCTCCAGGGGGGTTCTTTTATCTGATCCACTCTCCATGTTCCGATCAGTCTGATCCGTCTCCGCTGGACGTTAAACTCATGACATACCCTGTGTTAAACATGGAAAGCTGAGGAAAACATCAGATACATGCCTATGGCATAAAATTCCCCGCGTTCTATGTGGGATGCCTTGGGCTTCCGTGCCCTCGAGAAGCCCTATAATAAGGGACATAAGATAGACATGCCAATACCCCAGCGTCAAGACATGCCAACGATGCCTCAGCGTGACCACTCCCATAAGCGAAGGTTGCTTCCCTGACCAGAACCCTTGGTGCGTCTTGACAGAAGCAGCGTAATTAAATGGTGTCCATGAAGATATGGCACCGGGAACAGTTTCACGAACACATCTTAAATCTATGAGGGAGACTCGGACTAGGTGATGAGTTCTGAGGAGGAATCCATGGAAGGAGGAACCGACATCCCATCTTCCCGTTTCGATCAAGGAGAAGACATCCCTGAATAACACTACTACAAAATGAGGCAAGGGAAGCGCTACACATTTATCAGTTCTTTTTAAAAGCACTGATAAAGGTGGTCTTTATCAGCGCTTTTATATAAGCGCTCATAAAGACCCCCCATTTATCAGCGCTTCTGTAAAATCGCTGTTAAAGACCCCCCTTTATCAGTGCTTTTATAAAAAGTGCTGATAAAGGGTAAATTTGAAAAAAAAACATTTATTAATATATAAATCTATAAATCTATTTATAATGATATAAATATAATATTTATTTTTTAAATATGTTTTAGAAATGATGAATGGAAATAAAATATGAATGTATATGATATTTAGTAAAAGAGGCATATAAAATAATTTAGAAACTATGTTTAATTAATAATTATGTAATTTTTATCCACCAATAGTCATAGAATAACACTTTGAGTATAAAAAAAATAAATAAATAAAAGATCACAAATATGTTGAAAACACAACTCAAACTTCAAACGGCCATAACTTTTGATCCGGGACTCCGTTTGAGCTCTACAGTATATCAAATCAAAGCCTGTGATGAGCTCTACAGTCCTATGGATTGGTGGAACCCATCCAAGGTTTTTTTGAAGAAAAATAGGCCTAGAAGGACTCCAAAAATGAGTTTTTAGTTGGGGTACCTCGATTTGTTTCCATTCAAACAGCAATAACATCTGATACCGATGTCTTATAAATGTGTACCATATATCATATCGAAGATCGTTTCATTTTTTTTGATTTGACTGATTGTGGAGATGAAACAGACTCCTGGATTAGAAGTTATGGTTGTTTTAACATTCAAACGCCTCTAACTTCTGATCCGGATGTCCATTTTACTTGTACCACATATCATATCGAAGATCATTTCATTTTTGTCGATTTGACTGGTTTTGGAGTTGAAACGGACTTTTGGATTAGAAGTTATAGCTGTTTTAACATTCTTGATGACTTTTCACATCCACATTTCTATGTATTCATTCATAACTATATATATATACTTGTGTGTGTGTGTTTGTATGTTGTATATATGTATGTATGTATTTATTTATTTATAAACAGATGTAAAAAAACATATTCTATAAATGTATTTGAAGTTAATATTATAAATATATATATTAATATACCAATAAACATACAGATACAAAATTATAACTATATCTATATATATATTAATATACGAATAAACATACGGATAAAAAATTATAACATTATCTATATATATATATTAATATACAAATATATATATATATTAATATAACTAAATAAATTTATATTAATATGGATTTGTATTAATATATGAATAAATATAACTATATATATATATAACATGATATATCATTAAAGGGAGAAAAAAACAAAATGGCTAAGTGGTAAAGGTGCAGCGCGCAAGGGGGGAGGTCCTGTGTTCGAATTCCAGTGGAAGCAGGGTCGCGCGGGCGCAGCGAAGCGGGGTCCAGCGTGCAGGTTGAGGGGGGGGGGGGGGGGGCAGCCGCAATGAAGAGGGGTGCAGCGTGCGAACCTCCCACGAGTTATATATATTTTTTAATTTTTTTTCAATTTCTTTGACATTTATCAGAACTATTTTTATAGCACTGATAAAAGACCAATTTTATCAGCGCTAAAAAAATAGCGTTGATAAAAGTCCCCTTTTATCTGCGCTAAAAAATAGCACTTATAAAGGGGTCTTTTATCGTCACTATTTTTAGCACTGATAAAAGTAACCTTTATCAGTGCTTTTTGAGCGGTGATAAAAGGGACCCCCTTTATTAGAGTTGCGATTTACATCGCTCATAAAAGCGCTGATAATGGGGGTTTTTTAGCGCTGATAAAAGTGACTTTTGTATTAGTGTAATGAGTGAATTCCGCCCACCTTTGGAAAGCAGGATTGCGGGGAAACTAGCCGCGCATCCTCTGCATGATGGACGCGCGCGCGCGCCCTAGCGAAAGCGTCGTAAACAATATGTCAAAAAGAAAAAAACATCATTGAATATAAAATAGGTTTTTTATGAATTATAGAGATTTATTTTAAATTTATTTTCAAAAAATGTATTTTAATTTGAGAAAATTGTCATTATTTATAAATTAAGCATGTAAAAATAATATTAAGTTACATTTTGGAATATTTTCTGAAATGTTTGATTTTTATTTCCTAGTGACAAATACTAATTTTCAGTGAATAATCTATTTTTTTAATGTATATTGAAAGAAAAAATTTACATGGATTTAATTTTTAAATTTAATTATTATTTTGTAATTTAGAATAATATTATTATGATTTTGGAAATATTTTTTATACATGATTTTAGTTTAAAAATATTTTATACATAAAAGGTAATTTTTCTAAAAACTATAATTTCCATTTACCCGAATAAATTTATATTATCTTCTTTCACTAATGTGGATTAAATTTTGAAAAGTGGATTACATTTTTTTTCCACAAGAAAGAACTTTTTAACACTTTTTATTTTATCGATATGATTAGTAACCATATAAATATTTGTGAGCACGATTAGGGGTAAATCAGGTAATTAAATTCCAAACTAAAATAATAAAGACTATAAATTTCTATAAAACATGAATTAATTTTACGGGATAAGAAAATTTCATCCCTAATGATACAATATTTGATTATATGCCCATTTTATCCATTTTGAATTAAATATAATCTTTATAATATCTTATATGATGAAAATAATAAAATGCCACTCGTATTTTTAATAAATATTATATTTTAAAAAATTTGGATAATGAGTGATTTTGTTCTGTTATAAGTAGAAATTTAATGTTGATAAAATATATGTTAATTATGGTAATTAAATTTTTATTTTTTTATTTAAAATTATCCTTGAATGTATAAACAATGTCGATGAAGTAATTATTCAATTTATGAAAAATAAAATAAATGATACCAAAAAAATCTAGTAATATACATTAAAACATTAATGTGATCCATGATTTTTTAACTATATCTTATTACGGATATTTTAATTTTTTATATTTTAATTCATTGGTTCTCTTGATATTTGAAAATTAAATGTAAATGAATAGTTCTAAATTATATATTTTTGATATTTTGTTAAAAAGTATTTTGTTCAATGATGTAATGTTCTTAAAAAACTCAGATTCAATAAAATGAATGGTATATGAATAATATTAACAACCATAAATGATTTATAATTTTTTTTCATTTTATGGTAAATTTTTAAATGTGAATGTTCTGAAAATATTTATGTTGTTATAATGGTAAAAATTTTAAATGAAGGCTTAAGACAAAAATATAATGAAAAAAAAATTGATCCAAAATTGTCCAAAATTTGTTAGATGAGATTGGTTTGACTCATTATAACATTATCTTCGATATTTTCTATTTATATAAATTTGTAATCAAATAAAAACAAAATAAATCAGTATTTAAACAACATCAAAAAGTTCACCTTCTCTTATAAACGGAAAGCACTTCTTCTAATTTATTAAAACTAATAAACCATCTGGTCATGCAAACCATTCCCAAAAATATTTTTATAATACTTACCCTCTATATATAGTAATTTTTTAAATAATAATACCAACCTTATTGGGTTATGTTGTTAATAAATAGATACCCCCAATAATAGTTTTAGTTTTTAACCACATATTTTATTTTTATTTATTATTCTACCTCCACAAAATATATTATATTTATGATAAAATAATAATTCCATTACTATCCATATAGTAAGACAATTTTGTGTTAATTTAAAAATTTATATCCATATAAATCCCCCATGAAATTGGAGAGGAATTCATCATTTGTTTGTACAATGGACATCCACCTCTTGAACCGATATAATTCATTTTCCATCACCATCTCTCAAAACATATAAAAATGACAGATTTAATATATATATATATATATATATATATATTATAATTGGGGTATATTTTCCATTCATAAATTTTATTATATAATTTTATTTCTTACTGTTCCATTCACCGAAAACATGATAATTTCGTCTGTGTATACGTTTAGACTACTACCTCCAAGAGTCTATATGATTCATTTTATATTTCCACATCAGATGGATGATATATTTAAATATAATTAAATATATAATATGATATATATATATTTTTTATCATTATTTAATGATAAAATTATATTTTCCTTCTTTCCATTATTATCAATAAAAAGTGAAACATTACATATGCGTACACACAACTTACCATCTCAATGATAGTAACATAGATAATCATTCATAGCCGTTATTATTTCTTGTTTTTAAAATAGTAATTTAGAAATAAAAATGAAAATTATATCAAGATAATTATTTCGTAGACGATTGAATAAAGACCACATTGTCTATAGATAATATACAAAAAGAAATTTTGGATATATGTATCGAATATTATAAGAACCTCTCATGTGAACTTAAAAAATTATGTAATTGTATATAACATGGTTATAAATGATATATAAGTAATAATAAAATTGAAAAAAGGATTTTTATAATGTAAATAATTATCAATAGTTTATTTTTAGAATGATAAAGAACATATGTAATGAGTTAGAGTCAATGTAAATGAACTTCTTTTTAAACAAATCAGTTCTATTATTTCACATAAAATTATCTTTGTCTTCCATGTCAATATTTAAAAATTATTTAATGGATTTATATGGATATAAATGAATTATAAATGATTTTTTTTTCTATTTTTCAATTTATTAAATGGTTTAGAAGTGTAATATTATTATGGATTGTTTTAATTTCATTACAAAATGATTAAAGAATTATTTGAACATATACATTGAAAATGAATTTTCGCACTAACAATTTACATTTTTATTAGTTTCACTCAGAGTATATGATTCTATATTTTTTTAAAATAAAAAACCCTTTTCCCATTATTCTCAAAATTTTAGTTTATTAATTGTTGTTTTAAATAAAATTGGATATGTCAATATCTTAAAATGATTTTATATGGGTGCATGGAATACTTTTATAATACAAGATTTTATATATTTTGAATATGTTATTATTATTTGGAGTTTATTATGATGACTAATGGTTCTATTATATACCATGGATGGGGAGCTCTATTATAAATCAAGGACAATTTTTTATTTTTTTTAAATAAGGATTAGTAGTTCCCTGATAAACTAATGTCTGGTGAGCCCATTATTGTTATTCGGGGAATTGGTTAATTGAATGGTGTTATTGAATTAGGTTTATCAAAATAGAATTTTTTAATATTCTATTATTCTTATTCTATTTATAACCATGATACTTATTTGATGTGTAACTATGATGTTTATTCTAGGTATAATGGAGATAATTATTCATTTTGTAACTAATAGTGTTACCCATAATTAAATTTGATATGAAAATGATGCCCTAAGGAAACTAATAGTTTTATCTATTAACTCTAAGAATTTTTAAAGTAATCATATGATTTATTAAGGATGTAAAGTATGTTATGTTTAAAGCATAATATATTCATGTTTATATTCTTGAAAATTATACGTTTGAGAAAAAAATTTATTATTGGTTTTTCATTATTTAAAAATTATTATTATATTTATATTTTTATATTTGTTTTTGAAATATTTTTTGAATTTATTAGGATGGTAATGTTATTTCTTATGTATGAAAATTTATATTTTATGATAATGATTATTTTGAGAATGGAAAGTTTTTTAGTATTCATGGACTAACTAATTTTTCATTCATTAAATTATCTACCTTACTGATTATTTTATACTCATCAATTGTGTTAAAATATTTTTAACCTGATTTATGGACAGTTCACAGTAAATATGATGTAATGATGAAGTTAAGGAATCTTTTTCATTCAAATAATATATGTTTCATTTAATGTGTATTATATTATATGAAAAAATGGGCATTATTTATTAGTGTCCACTATTTAATTATAAGTGATTGTTATATATTTTTTATGACCAAACCCATTAAAACTATACACCAAAATTTCCTTATAGAATGAATGAAATTAAATTATAATTTTATTTCAAAAGAGTATTTAGTGATTAATGGTGACTCCTTAGGCTAAAAATCATTCAATATTATCCCTAATTAATATATTAAAAAACTAGTATATCCTACCATGATACGATTAATTAATCCACAATAAATGTTTTTAATTATATGTAAAATTGTTTTTTGGAATTTATTACATGAAAAATATGATTAATGGTTTTCTAAAACTCTAAATAATGTGATTAAAAATAAAATCCCTAGATAATAATGGTACTGATTCTCTAAAAAATAAGAAACTGCCATGTGACATAGGGTTCCTATCAAAATATATTGTTACTATTAATTGGAATAACTTGGTAAATTTAGAAAACATTCAATGGTTTAATGTGTCCATCCAAACTATAATAACCCTAATTGGTCCTTTATTTTGACCTTTTTAATAAATCCTTGGAATCAAACCACTATGATGGAAAACCATAATAACAATTTTTATCAAGAATCACGAAAACCACCAAGTAATAACCATTATCACAATATCATCATGGCATTCATAATTATTAAAATAAATATTTGATGAACTACCATGAAATTAAATTCAATTAATTATCTAAAAAATCTAAAAACAATCCAACAATTTAATATTATTTTTTTGATCGTAATAAAAATGTCTAAACCATATTGAGAAAATAAATAATATTCTTATCAATGAAAATATAATAAAATATAATTATTAAATAATATTAAATATTGATAACATATTCAAAATTTATTAAATATAAATTATTACATATATTCTAAATATTATATTCCAATTTTTCCAAATAAAGTCTAAATACATATTTTTACATCATCCACCTACATGATTTTATAAATAAATATTAAAATAATTTTTATAATGTATATTTATCTGAACAAAGATCTATCAGGGTAGTAATTTAATCAAATAAATTGTATAGTTATAGTTTCATGTTAAAAAATAATCAAAAAATTGTAATTAGATTTTTGGTGATAAGGTAAATAAAATATGATAAATGAGGTCACATATTCTAATAAATATTATTGATATTACTTGGATACTTCTATGATATTTCTATGACATTGATAAAAACATGAACCATTCTCAAATAATTGAATGAAAACCCACAAAAGTAAAAACCTTCATGATAACCAATATATTGAATAATAGTGGGTTTTTTAATCCATATGGGTCAATATATATTATATATCCCAATATCTTTTGTCCAAAATTAAAATTTATACTATTTACAAAAGTTGAATAGCAATGATATCATTTTTTGAGCCACACATATTAAAGAGTAGTTCAAAAATGTTATGGAGCTATAAATCATCATGTTTTTCCCCATACATTTTGATACTAGTATCATGAGTTAAGATAATTAATATGATAATGTGGTGATGATTTCCATATGATTATTTAGAAAAAATGAAATATATTTTCCTCATATATTTAAATTTTTATATTATACATTAGATTATATCAAAATAACTTTTAAAAAAGATGAATTCTAGAAATTTAATGTTTTCATTCCCTTATAGATTGTTTATTTTTATTGTAATTTTGTGGATAATGCATAATATGATATTCCTTATAAAGAAAATAAGTATATGAGTGACAGATTACAGTATCCATCCACATTTATAATGGATGTGATGCATAAATCTATTAGATAATAGAAGTTGGTGTTTATACCTTTGAACATATAACTATTGATTTTATATGATAATAAATATGAAATTTAGTTATTTTACCTATGAAATCATTAATAAGTATTATAAGTGTATAATTAGATAGTAAAAAAATATCTAAAATAATATTTATACATTGAAAAATCTATTTTATTATGAGATTATATATCATAGTACATTGGAGTGAAAATCTAGCTAGTATAAAAGAAGAACCTATCCCATGTGTTATAATGATAGTAATGGATTATTTCACAATGAAACAACACATGGATAATATATTATAAAGGATAATGTAGAGATGAAAATAATTAAGGTGGTGGAGTTTAATGTAGATAATTAAAGGTATGATCATATGATTTCTGTATACATTATAATGGAACCGAAGAGTTCCATAATTTTTGATAAATTACCACTAATTACTTTAGTTTTTTATATGTGGTTGAAAATGTATAATGATTATTTGAAGAGGCTCAAATTTTATATGAAGATATCTATAATTTTGGTGCTGCATAATGTAGAATAATTAGTGAATATATCTTGCAAGAAATATCCATATAATATTTTAATTTGGGAAAACATTTATTGTTGATGTGTTGAAAATTTAAAAAAAATTATACTAAAAGTATAAGAGATACATCTGCATTTTAGGTAATTATCTTACAACCAATAAAATATTTAGTAGTTTATGAAATGTTTGTAATGAATATGGGATTTTTAAATTAAATTATCCAAAGAGGTAACCACATTGTACATTATATCTACAAATGTGGAACATTACAATGAGTATGATATTTCCCATGAATGTATGAAAATTTTATATAAATCAAAAAATTTATGAATGGAATATGATATATATTAATTCAAAATTCATGATTGGATTGGACCGTATAATAGTTTTAGATATCATATGATATTTCACATGATTTTTTTAAAAAAAATTCAATGGAAATTAAACTATGTGGAGTAGTTTTCAATAGGCATATGACATTTAATTTTTTACAAATATGAGAAAATATGATATTTGAGGATTATATTTTATTTATTCCTTGTATTTTAATTTTATTATTAAAATTTGGTAACATAATATGAAGCCTTATTCTGAATAAAAATGTTATGTAAAATTAAAATCCTAAATAGTAAATTATTGGGATAATTCCAGAAATGTTTTCAATAAACAAAAAATTTAAAAAGTGATAAAATATTTTATAATTTATATGGATGTCATTAAATTTATATAGAATATCCCTAAATTATTTAGAGTTGTTGATATATAATAATGTATGAAAAAATGGATATGATATAATTTTTTATTTATGATGAAAATAATATTAGTCATTTCTAGGGATATTTAAACATGACCCAATGATCATAATGATTTATAGTTATACGATCTATCATTTCAATGAATTTGAATAATGATATAAAATAAAAGATATATGTTTTACCATTATATGAATTACATTGAGAATAATTGGAAATCATTATTTGGATATTAAAATGAAATGCTAATATGATGTTGGATGATTCATCCCTGAACATTGTAAATATCATATAATAGTGTGATTAAGTATGGACTATTTTTTCAATGGTCATAATTTTTATTTTAATTAATTTTAATACTGATTAATTTTAGTGTATTTTAATGTTGAGAGATTCCTTACTCCACAAGTAGTAATAATATGATCTCGATCCAACTATATGTTGTACCTATGAAATCTATTTTCCAAGACAAATGTGGAATATTCCAAATTGAATTTTTACTGCAATAATTATATTGTAAATAATAGTTAAGGATATAAAAATGTTAAAAAAATGTGGAGACATATACATGCTATTATTGGAGAACGGAAACTATGGGAACATATACATATTGAATATTTTATAGATAAATAAATAAAATATCATGTTGCTAAATTAAATGGATATTTTCAAAATAATAAAATATAAACTATATATACCATTGAATTATATTTAAAATGGAAAATAAAATAACAATATATTGTTTTTTTGATTCAAAGAACAATAGATATATACTAGAGTTATAGAGAAAAATTAATAAATCTCAATTGGAAATAATAAAATAATTATTAGATCTCATTAAAAATTAATTTAATATGTGTATTAAAAATAAAATTTTAAGTGTAATATAGTGGCATCAATTTTTTATGAAATATGATAATATGAGGAGAGAAATGGTAGAGTATAGTTAATCCTATATTTTATATTTTTTATATGTAGTTTACAATCTATTATATTATTGAGAAGTCAAAATTACTGATGTTCAATATCCATTAGAGATATGTAATGTAAAAATAAAATATAGACCCTCTTTGTTATATTTTCTTAGATATCACATTATAGTCAATGAATCTATTTTTAAAGGGGATATAATTCATGGATATAGATAAAGAATATCTTAACTTTATTATTTACTACATTTAATGTGTTGAAAGATAAAAATTTTGTATATTAGGTGTGATGCTGTGAAACTATCAATTCAAATGGTATACATTGATATCACACTATGATTCTATTAATTGATTTTGATTGTTATGTTTCAGATATTTTATTAAAAAACATCTATATAAATGGTGGTAAGATTTTTATATTCTAGATTAACTGACCATTCTACTCAACTTTTTATTATAAAAGAGAATATATAATTGGGATACATATCCATTCATTGAAAGGGGTATGAAATTCACCCAGAAATTATATAAATATTATGTTCATTTTATCTACCTTTACAGGGTGAATTTAAAAGATGTATTTGTGTTTAAAAAAATAAATCAATTTATAGTAATAGAATAAATTTTTAATTACTTTGGGATTAAAATATTTAATAATACTTTCATTTTTGATAAAACTAGTTAACACAATGGTTCACCCCCAAAACTCGTATTTAAAAAAAATCCAAATAGAAAATTTAAATTTATTAATGATAATGTTTCCATAAATTGGATCTATTTTAAATATTCAACTAAAATTAAAATATATTAATGAAGTATATATTTGAGATATTTAAATAGACTTATTATAGAAATCCACTATTAAATCCTTTTGTTATATATTAAAAAATAGTGTCCATGACCTTTGAAAATATAGAAAATAAATAGGACAAGAATTAATGGAAAAAGTAAATAATTAGATAATAGGATCACCCACTAGATGAATATTTTTGTATTGGGAAATATTTCATCAATCCTAGCGGGGGTGATTAATCAAAAGATTTTAGTTAAAGATATGCAGAAATTGATCGGTGTAAAATTGATAATTCAGTAGTTGATTATCATTTTCAGTTAATGGGGTCTAATATAACTGTCCCCATTGAGTTTTTTTGTAGATAAATTTTTTTATGGAATAATGGAATAGAAAACCCAAATTATGTATGTTTATAATGAAATTGAAGATAAACTAGCCAAATGTGTTCGAGGAAGTACCACCATCTAAAAAAATATGAACGATAAGGTAGAAAAAATACACATTTTCAATTAAAATATACCATTGATTGCTAAGTAATTATAATTTTTTTAATAAATAATTGATTAATTATTTTATTAAGAAGGTATATGGAATTTAAAATTCTATATGTAGTCACACTAAAGGTCCTCACTGAATATCAATTTTAATTACAAAAGACTACAGATATTGATACCTCTCTTCAAGAGTTTAAAAATATGCATGATGAATATTTTTATAAATTGTAAAGTGATTTGGATAGAAGGATATTGTAATTATAAATAGTTAGATATTCTCTATATATTAATTCTATTGTGTTGGATTTAATGATGAGAAATATTTAGTAAAATTACCTATGAACTTCTTATATAATTTAAATAAAATTTCTTACCACTCATATTATATAGATGATATTTCTCTTGGAAGGGATATATGTTGGTGTTATTGATATCCTTATATTTTATGACATTTTATCTATAAAAATCACGTATAAGAAGATCATCCATTGTCTTAAAATAGATTCATACATAGAATAATTTTTTTTGTAAAATAGTGTAGGAAGAGAATTGTTATTATATACATATAAGGGTCAAAAAAATATCTGAATTTTCCACATCAACAAGGGAATATTTTAGAAACGTTATGAAGAGTTATTCAACTAATGGAGGCTATAAGAAATATGTTTCCATTAAAGAAATATTATTTTATGAAATTTTGATATATTGAGAATTCTTGAAAAAGATAAATATTTGTGGGAAATTATAGGTGTTGTGGAAGAACCTGACAAATGGATATTAATTACATGTGTCAGATGTTTACAAAAACATATTATAAAATTCTTAAATTAAAGGTGGGACAATGTAACAATGATAAAAAACATATTGCCCCAAATGTATCTCTCCCATATAAAGAACTGCCTATCAGGTAAAAATGTATTTGATTATGTAGTCAACATTTTATATTATTTCAAAATATATATCGATAAATATGATTAATATTTATATGTTATATTTAGAATATGTTCTTTAATTTATTGTCATAGAAGTATTCCTGAACTCTGAATTAACAAAATATTGTACATATAATCATTTCTATATTTTGTAAAAACTAGAGGGATTAAAAAATTTCACCAAATATGATATTGATATAGACATATAATAAATATGTAACATAAGTCATGAAAAAAATAATTATTAGATAATGGTCTTCATAATGGATTGTTTCAAAAGATCTATGATTATTCATTATGAACAATAATTTAATAACGTACCCCATAGGTAGTCAATAAATGAGATTCACAACAATATTCATATTGTAGAAGACGTTATTGATGATGATATTTAAAGAATGATTTGATAGGAAACATAAATGCTCATGAATTAGAGTGTTTAAGAAGAAAAATTATACTTCCTAGAGTTATCAATTCTGTGACATGTCAACCTGTTCAAAATTAGTTCAAAATGAAACATAGAAAAGAAATTTGATTTATAGACTAATTTTTTTGATAATATAATAATAATACCCTAAAAATAAAAATAATAACATGTTATGAGGTTTTATTTTACTGTAAGTCTATTCAACAAATAACTTCCATGCATACAAATGAACATGATCAATGTGACGGGAAACTAGTTTACCAATTGAAAGGTCTTACATCAATGAAAATGGAAGTCAAATCCAAGAATAAATTCATGCAGTCGAATGATATTTAGAACTATAATGTTGAATAAAAGGAAATATAGATGATGTTTGGACACATTATTGACTCAATGAGAGTTCTAATATATTGAAAATTTTATCATTAACCGTGACCTATATATGAATTGAAAAGAGAATTGATTTTATTCCATGAAAAAATACATTCCTTATAAATATAACCCTTCTGATGATCATAAACTATAAAACCTATTGGGGTGATAAATAATGGATTAAAACTATAGGAAATTTTATTATATTACATAAAAATTGAATTCCAGTAATCTCAGACCAATTATGATGTATTTTTTTGGATATAACTCACTTATCCCCATCATGGTATATATATTTTCTACTAAAAATGAGGGGTTATTATCCACCATAGTAAGGAAGTACAATTAGTTTCACATGAATATTTTAAGATGTCTCATGATGTTGAGTGTAGGATTATTAATATCTAATATTATTATATACACCCCTAAGAAATTAAATTCAGTGTTAGTACCACACAAATAATTTTAAATTAAAATTTTTGAAATGTATTTAAATAGACTATTGTTTTCTATAATGGTATTTTTTATCTAGAATAATATTTTACTCAGAAAATATCATTTCCAAAATGTGTCTGGCCCCTTCCGTTGCTAAAGTGTGTTTAAAATCAAATGGATAAAAAAATAATTTAGTGTCATGGGGGATACATTTATCCCTCTCATTCTATAAAACCCATAGTTTTCATACATTCATATTATGTCTTAGTAAATTAATATTTATTTCTTTTAAAAAAAATATTTAATAAAGTTCATAAAGTCATAATATTATTAGAATATATGTTGCATAAAAAAAATTTATATGTGAACTACATCATCTCCCAAAATTTTCTTCATAACATGTACCCTTATTAGTCATATCAGACAAAATACCTTTAATAATGACCAGGGAATGGAAAAATAATATAGAGTGAGCTTAATTGTTATAAAAGGTAACCAAGTATTATGTCAATGATCTATAAAAAATATCATAATCTCTAGTGTAATATTTCATGAGAATATTAATGGAAAACATTACCCTTTGTAATTGAGAACATAATCATGAGTCCTAAAATAAATCTTTGAAATTATTAAAACAAGAATCATAATGGAAATCAGTGATTATAAGACATGAGAGGATATCATAGACATATTAATGTTTTATATAATAATATTATTATATGGTACATTTGAATCAATATAAATAAGTTCACTATTTATGTATATGTCATCAAAAAAGGCCTCCAAAAAAGTTGTGAAAATGAAATCTTGGTCCTTTCATAACAAAATAGGCATGAAATCTGTGTTCATTCCTAAAAATATTACATGAAAACCTTGCCCATTGTTATTCTTATAGAAATTAAATAAATGTCCATTCCATTAATTGTGAACATGAAATGTGTTTCATTAACAACCTATTTACCTAATGAGTTTTCATTTCTGACCAATACATTAGCGTGAAATATATATCTGGTCCCACATATAACATAATTATAATAAAATATATATGTTAAATAAGATCATAAATCACTAATAATTGAATAACCTAGGGAAATTAAATGGGTTTCATAAATATTTCATTATAACACAAACCATTTAAAAGAATATGTTTCTTTATTATTTCATTATTTCCTCATAGAATAACCCATTTTAAACGAAAAGAGTTTAATAAAAATCTTGTAATAATAATCACAATCCATTTCGTTAATGAATAGGTATGGTATAATTGGATAAAATCCACGGTAATGGTTAATAAACATCAAAGGATTTCATCCGTCATGGAAATGATTTTAAGAGATCACATGTAACTTTTCTTGATAAAAATACCATTTTAATAATTAAATCAATTATATAAAATCTTAATATTTCCCAAATATTAATGGATAGATTTTTTTAAACAACCTTGGAATCATGTGTTTAATTATTTAAATCATTGTTTGGCCCTGATTGTGGAAATATTTCGCATTCTGATCCCATTGAATCAATGATTCTATTCACATTTTCAGTAATAAATCAAAATTACATTATTTCATAAAGAAAAAGGTAAATTAATTTTAAAACATTAAAAAAAAACTTTTAACATTTATAGAAGATTAGAAAAAACATTTTTCAGTAAATTTTCAGAAAACATGGACATGGATGATAAATGATTTTCGACCGAATAATGAAATGAAGTAAATTTTAATTTACCCTAATATTTTGGTCTATTAAGTTCATAAATAGAGGGAAACTAATGGAAGAAATCTATTCTTCATAGAAAATTAGTGGAGATGAAAAGTATTACATTCATGACATGTACATCAAAATATTTCATCATTAGATATATAATCATATAAAATCCCAATAAATAATGAGATTATAACATAAACAAGTAATGACTTGTTAAATTTTGAATAATATGCCACATGAAATAAATAATAAAATATAGATATTTAAATCCACATAATATTAATAAGATTCATCATAAATTTAAGTAGTTGTTTGTTTATACACCACATTAATGGAGCCTGTGTGAATATGGAATGTGTCCCATTTAAATAAAATTGAAATGAAAATAATATACCTTATTTCAAGACATTCTTTGTACACATTTAAACATACTATAAAATAAATATATTTTTGTTATAAATCTATCTAATAATCATTATCATATATATAATAATATATATGAATCACTTATATAATTTGATAACATGTTTACTAACAATTCATTACAAACCATACAATTCATGATGATAAATGCATTGTTATTCATATATGTTTTTTTCAATATTTTTGGATATTTTATATTGATCATCATTCCACCACATCCATTTTAATGGCACAATCATCTTCATTCCATTCCATTGCTGAAATATGTTGTTTGAGTTGTTCTTGGGGGTCACGGTGGTTTATTCCCAACACTTTGAAAAATATGTAGCTCTGTGAAAAAATTTAAAATTTATGCAAGGAGTGTCTCTATATCTGTGAATAGTTTCATCTATTTGTTATCTTCTGGTGAGATATATGTGGGTGATTCATTTGTCGATGAGTCATCTATCTGGGAGTCATTTTTTTGTGAGTCATATGTCGGTGAGTCATATGTCAGTGAGTCATATGTCGGTGAGTCTTATGTTGGTGAGTAATCTTTCTTTGAGTCATCTTTCAGTGATTCATAGGAGTGAGTCACATCAATGACTCATGTCGGTGAGACAGATGTGAATAGTACCATTGGTGAGACATATGGTAATAGTGTCATCAGTTAGAGTGATGTGAATAGTGTTTCCAACTTCATAAAGTTTTGCCCGTTTGAATTTTTTTTTGAGTTAAAACACATTAAAATCCTTTTATTAAGATATTTAAGGATGATTCAATTACCATAAATACAATATAAATTGTCTTATGGGACCATGTCCCTTTACTTGATAAAAATGTGTAATCATGACCTGATTCTCTTTTAATGGTAAATCTACACCGTATCTAAACCACTACTCTATTTAGATTTTTAAAAGTTCGATAGTCCTTCCTCGTTATTCTTATTTATTTTTTCCATGGTATCTAATCCATATATTTATTAATTCAATTGGATTCATTCCATTAATCTTTTATCCATGGATCATTTCCCTTAGATTTTTTCTCCTTCAACACCCCATATTTTGGTGCAACCAAAAAGTGTCAACCAGTCATAAATATAAGGAATGTTTTACTTTAATTATTATGATTTCTTTGATTTATTTCCTAAATTATCTCCATTATATGTGGTGTAAGGTGATATCTATGATTCTAATGGATTTCATTTGCTTGTAGTGGACATTATTGTTTTGCGGCATCCTCGGGGCAGATGCAGTTGTTACAGGACAGATGATTGAGATCCATTGCGTTAATCAATTATCTAGCGAAGAACATTGAATACCTTTGAGGTAGGGAATTATTGGATTCATTTTTGATTATGTTCATTCGTAGAGTTATAATTATTTATCCCACTCGATCACAAGGAAATTTACATAATAAATATTTGAATTGGAATAATAAATTGGTATCAATTGCATAAAAATGTTGTTGCATATTGATTTTATAGATAGTGTGATATCTATTATTTTCATGATTAATTTTTCATTATTGATTGAAATTGGTAAATAACTTAAGTTGGGGATTAATTTTAAATTAATCAACCAATCATAATGATACATTTCTAACAAATATTGTTGTTTTGGGGATTTTTTGATAATCAAATGGATGCAGTTATACATGGTTAATTGAATCAGTTTATTCAATATGGAATAAATAATTAATTATTTGAAATTGGATAATTACCTACATGTTTTAATTTACCCACATGATTATAAAGGCCCATTTCCTTATTCTTTAGATCCATGAGAGTTTGTTGTGTGATATTGCTAGATGCCTTATTTAGGGACAAGAGGCAAATTATATGTTTGTTTGTTTCCTGTTTCTTTTGATGATATGTGAGCATGATATGGATGAAACTTGAGTCTATTATTGCATGTGGGTATGGGAGAACTAGTGGTTGTGGTGGCAGTAGTTTATTCCTAGAGTGGTGATATGCGTTTTTATGCTTGTGGGTCCCAGAGAGGACACCAGAGATGATAAAACGTGTTGCATGTAAATGTTGGATACTTGTTGATTCTTTTGTTTTCTATCTAATTAACATTCCTCATCACTTAAAGAATATATAATTTCTTAACATCATTATAAAAGATTAAATGACAGTAAATGTTTACCATGTTCTTTTATTTTTTATCCTCTCCTGGATTGTTGGTACTATGATCTTACTATAAGTGGAAACGTCTTGATGTGTTGTGAATCCACTTGCAATGTTGAGCCCCCTATATATAGTATCCTAGAATTATTTCTTATAAATCATGATATTTTTGAAAAGTGATAATACTATTAATAAATTATGGAGTAAATGATGTTGAACCCAATGGGTTGGAGCTTTCCGAAGTGCAATTCGGAGATAATACTTCTAAGTAACTATGGAATCGGTTTGGTTATGCCTGGAGGGCACAGAAACTTTTTTGTGATTCTAAGGAATTGTAATGTGGAAATGTTATTGGTTAATTAAAGGTTTAATACTTAATTATCATAAATTTAAATTAATAAAAATGGATAATTAAATTAATTTTTCTCTTTAATTGGATGGGTGATTATTGTATATCTATTTTAGGAGTGTAATCCAGGAGTCCAAGAGACATTATCTGTAGTTAAGTGTAAGACTAGGTTTTTCCCACAGTGTGGTTGTGAGCTAGATCATATGAAGTACTTTTTGTGATTCTACATTCTACACAACATTATGGTTAGTGAGACTAACACCATAGGGATTCTGAGGCCTGGTGGTGTTTTTTCCTCAACATATCGATGAAAGGAGGGTTTTTTCACCCCCCCTTTGGTAATGCTCTCATCTCATGGTATTTACTTGTGCTGGAATGCACAACGGTTAGTTTTCCACATATATGTGTGTAGAGGGATGTAATTGATTTTGTTTATTTCACATACATATATTATGGGTATAGTTACCTATAGACTACTATAGTTATAACCTGTATAGGATGTGATGGCTTGAGGATCCTTACTCGGTATATAGACTATAATGGATCGAGGTATAACACCTAGTGTGTGAAACATGTTATGTGGGAAGTGGTGGTTCATAGAAACTACATGGTTATCTTCAGTTTCATCGATGGTGTGGTGATTCGCCAAGGTGACTATGGAAAAGTGTTTGTGTTGCATGAGGTGCATATTGTGGTTCTCACTAGGAGACTTTGGGCCAGCTTTTTTGGAGAGAGATGCTCCGAAAATGTGATGTTGGGGAAAAGCGGAAAATTAATGGGGAAGTGGTAGAAGGGTAACCTTGAGATTATTTAATATATTATATACTCTTATATTCCTTGCATGGTGACAATATCCATGGTGATGCTTTGATCTTATTATACCTTGTTTTGGTGATGAGTTAGTTTCACTTGTTCACTATGATTTAGCATGATATCTTTACTTTTTCATGAGAGGCTATTGGGAGGATCATACTGACTATACTATTATACTTAGACTACGTTATATAAACTATTTTCAAGGAACTTAGAGACTATTGGAGATTCAGTTTATTAGTATTGGTTTGTGGTTTTACAAGAGATGTTTTGGCTTCATGACCGTTACTATTTTACTTTTTATTGATACATGTCATTTCCCCTTCGGAGTTATAGTAGTTTCTATATGAAAATGCATATGTGTTCTTGTGTTTAATTTTTTATATTGTGATATATGAAGTATTTGATTGGTATCTATCTTATATATCTATTTTTCATGTGTTCTATTAGAGGGTAATTCCTCCAATATGTGTGTTTATTATACCCTATATGCTAGTCACCAACCAAGTCCATATATATGGTGGGACTTAGGGGTTCTTATCTATCTTCTCACATGGTCATCCAATGAGGGGTGTACTTTGTGGAGAGGGGATAATGATAGACTGGTATGAGAAGTTTGGTTGAGGGATTGGATGGATTTTTGAGTTTGGAAAATATGAGGCTGCATGGGTTAGTAGGGAAATGGTGTCATCTATATTTAGAAAGCATTGTACACACTAGAGGGAAATGGTGTCATCTATATTTAGAAAGCATTGTACACACTAGAGTACAATTGATATGTCGGTAATAAGGGCCCCTGTGATCTGATGCTCAAACCTTTATGATTTTAGTGGCTAAAATTAGATGTGATGCTTTTTACGTGGTAGATACCTAATAAAGGATCCTGAATCATACTTCATTGAGCCTGTATTTTAATGGGTGAACTAGGTATATGTTAACCTAAAATGTATAATATATAAAAATTTAATGTTAACGTCCTCCATATTCCAGTTTAAGAGCTCTAATTGTTTTTTAATTTTTATGTATGGATCACATTCAGTATCCTCATCTATTTTGAGAAGAATATGTCTAGCAGGTTGTTCTAGTATATCTATATAGAGTAGAGGGTGGGGATGAGGAATCTTAGGGGAGTATGGTCTGAGAATTTCAGCACCATAGTCCACAGAAGTACAGGGGATCTATTTTAGATGTTAAAATAATACTGGTTGAATAGGTCTAGATAACACTTAGTTTAATCTATGCTCGAAAAGATCACTAGGTATCATTGGTTGTGAAAATGTGGAATGAGAAAGTGAGGCAGTGGTGGTTCATGTTCCTCATGGATCATGAAGAGTCAATGATCTCATATAAAATATTCAAGATCAGTTCAATTAGGAGTTTTGTTCTTTGATCATGATGGGATCCATTCACCAAGATCTAGTTTCCCATCAGTAGGGGAGATACATTGTGCTGGAGTTTGGGATCCATTTTATTAACCATTTGTGATATACTTTAGATATGTTTCTAGATGAGGATGCTATGGCATGAAATTTCAAGAAGGTTTTTCATCTAGATATCGAATTCCATGTCACTTTGTTTTTCTGATGACATTTCATGATGGGTTGGCATGGTTGGAGGTCATTTACAAGATGTTATCTAGAACCAAATGGTCATGAGAGGGGAGTCAATGGGATTCCTCGCAAAATAAAGTTGTGGTCTGAGGTTTCTAGTTATCAGGGATAAAGTATTTTTATTTGGCCGAGGGTAGGTCCTAGCCATCAATGTCTTGTTTGTATGGGGGTGATTACTCTCATACTTGTTACAAGGGATCATGAGTATTTTTTTATTATAGAGTATGTGTTCATCAGTAGTGATAGTAATTAATATTCATAGAATACATCATTTTCTGGTTTTTACTCTCTATCTTCCTTCATTGAATCCGTTTTAGCCAAGGAAGCAACAGTAGATTACACCAGCTTTGGATCAATAGAGTGAATATGTGGAATGAAGAGGATAACAACAGGAAGATCCCCATCCTCATATATTAGAGTGAAGCCATGTTGGAATTATTTATCAGGGTTAAAGTGGTCATAGAGCAGGTCATGGTCAACATGATGCTTTTTCATTTCCATCACCTGATGAGGCAGATGTAATTTTAGGAACCCTTTTCTTTCATTCGACATCAGGGTATTCCTTATTTGATTCAAAAGTGAAGAAAACCTACATATCCCCTTCCCTTCTCCATGTTATGGGACTTTATCTAGAGAGGCTTCTAGTTCCCTTTGCCTTGACTACTCCAGTTGGAGGTCACATTGTCTTTCTAGATGTATGTAGAGAATCTAAACATGTGCTAGGGCATCACCGCTCTTGAGGAGGTTACCTATATTTATGGATATAACCATATAATATCATACTCAGTATGGATTTACTATATTTGGTATATGATATTGTGGATTTTTTCCAGATGCAGGTAGTGTTATTCCATAATGAGGGAGATCCAGAAATGTTCATTATCTAGCGAGACCCTCGTATGAGTCAGATCTGGGATTCATCCATTCCATACATGATTCATAATCTGTAGATTTTATCGTAGTATTAGTAGTTAGTGTTTTCATATGGTTGTGGAAGAGTACCCTAATGTATTTCAAGAATAAGTTGTAGTGTTACCCCCTCATTGGGAGAACAAGTTCATGATAAAGCTATAGAAATGTGCATTTCAAGTCGTGATGTCTCTATATTGAATCGAAAATTAGGAATTGTTATTGAGGCATATATAGGTTTATGGACCATTGAACTGTGGTTTCGTTCATCCAAGCATGTAATCGGGTGGTTTACTAGATTTTTTTGTTATGAATACTGAGAGTAGTTTGCTGTTATGTGGTGATTATTGTTGCTTGAACAAAGTTATAGTTAAGAAATGATGTTCTCTTCTAAATATTGATGATTTGATCAATCAACTATAGGGTGGATTTTTTTTCAAAAAATTGACTTGTGATTAGTATATCATTAAATTTGATTGATTGATGAGGATATCCCAAAGACTTCTTTCTGTTGTCGTTATGGGCCTTATGAGTTCATGGTGAGGATGTTTAGTGTGATGAATTATCTAGCTGGGTTCATGGGGTAGATGAACATTGTGTTTTGTGAGTTTCTAGATAAATTCATGGTTTTTTTCATCGATGAAATCCTTGTGTTCCTCATGTCTATGGAGGAGAATGCAGAGAATCTTTGTTCCATTTTCAAAGATCTTAGTCAACAAAAGGTATTTTGGATTTTTTCAATGTGTGAGTTTTGGACTCGATAATTCTATTTCATGGGGAATATTGAATGCCAGTATGGAGTAACTATAGATCTGTTGAAGATATAAGGTTTTGTTTCTTGGGAATCCCCTAAGAAAGTGCAAGAGTTAAGAATTTTCCTTACTCTTGTAGGATATTATAGGAGGTTCATGGCTGATTTCTATCAGGTTATGAATATAATAAAAATGTTTTCTAGAAAGGATCATACATTTGTGTGGACTGATCAGTTTCAGAGATCATTTTAGTTTATGAAATATATGTTTGTAAGTTCTCTAGTATATTATCTTCTTATAGAAGGAGTTCACATTGATGTTTTCAATGATTCTTCACATATAGGTTTAGGCTACATTTGGATATAATGGATATTATTTTTTTCTAATAGTTCATGGATTTTATGTTACCATGAGTGTAACTATACAACCCATTATCTTGAGTGGGACTTAGTGGTGTTTTTTCAGATGTTATGGATACATTACCTCATTAGTTAAGGTTTGGTGGTCTCCACTATTCATAAGATCATGTTCTCTGTTTTCTCCCAGCATGACATGAACTTGGGAAAGAGTTGGTTGATGGAGTTCATACATGATTACAACTTTGGGATCTTGTATAAATCTATGATGTGGAATTTTTTAGATGATGCACTGGGAATTAATTCACATAGTGATGTAGTATGTGAATTTGGAAGATCCATGAGAGTGATGGATGAACATTCAACATTACATCTAGATATTGGAGAAGTTGGGGGAAAATATTTTCATTTCAAAATGATTGTGTAGTCATCCTTGGTGTAGTAGTTAGAAGAGTCCCAGTTGACAGATCTTGATGTGGAGTTCTGGATTGACTGAGTTGTTTGTGGTGAGGCCCCTGATAGTTGTTTTGAGGACAAAAAACATTAGGTGTTATTTTAGGGAAGACTTTTCATTCCTTTGGTTATATGTGAAATTTTTCTCACCGAGTTCCATAGTTTTTCCTTAGTAGTAATTCCTAGCATAGAAAAGATGTACCATGTTTTGAGGTGTATGTTTTGGTGGCCTGGGTTGAACCATGTTGTTACAATGTTTGTTTCTCGATGCTTGTTCTGTTAGAAGGTGATGTTAAGAACTGTGTTCCCCCCGGTTTTCTCTAGTTTTTAGATGTTCCATAGTGAAATTTGGAGGATATAACAAAGGACATTGTTACAGGTTAACCTTCATCATAGAGAGACTATGAAGTTATGTGGGTAACAATGGACTATTCGATGAAGTAATTCCCCTTCATATCAATCATGTAGTTGAGATCAGTGGATGATTTGTCAAGGTAGTATCTAGAGGAGGGTATGAGACTCCACAGAGTCATGCGGAAGATCATTAATGATTGAGACCATCATTTTTCCTCTGGGGTGTGGAGAGGTCTCCATAATTATTATTTTTTCTCATCAATGCCTTATCAATGCTTTCCATCCATAGACATATTATCAGATAGAGCAGCTAATTATAAATCAAGAAGACGTGTTATGCTCGTGTTTTCTAGATTTTGGAGATTTTTTGATGTGGAATATGCCATTATTTGATTTTTTTCACAAAAATATTTTCCACTCCACCATTTTTATGGCACAATTGGAAGAATTGTATGGCCATCCTTTCTATTATCCATTGTTCTGGATTGGGGTTGTAGAGTTTGTAAATCATGGCTCGAACTGGTACAAAATATGATAGAGATGGTCTAGGTGATTCGAGAGTGGATGAAGGTAGCGTAGGATTGTTTGATGTCCTATTATGATCATAGGATGAGACCATCGTTGTTTGATTATTGGGATCATGTGGTTTTGACGGTGACT
Organism: Viscum album; assembly: GCA_963277665.1. Classification (NCBI taxonomy): domain Eukaryota; kingdom Viridiplantae; phylum Streptophyta; class Magnoliopsida; order Santalales; family Viscaceae; genus Viscum; species Viscum album. Next base: position 1,703,915,194 of record OY728165.1, on the reverse strand, counting down.
CTCCATCATGGGAAGGAATGGTTTTGTCGTGGTAGTAAGCTTTATACCTAGTTTGTGGGTCATTTCGAGGTGTTGGCTCATGTTATAGTCATGGAGAATTAGGTAGAACGTCCCCATCAGATGAGTAGGATAGACAATTATTGTCAGATGTCGTAGCTCCATCAATAACTTATTAATGACTATCACATCATCAATTAGGGAAATATCAATGTTGATGATGATGTGACCTTTGAAGAGCAGCCTATATTGATTTAGGACTGCAAGGATAAGGTGTTCTATGGGCATGGTATACCCTTACTTTATGTACTATAGAATCAAAGTGTTGTGGAGGAGTGTACATCATAATTTGAGTCATATATACATGATCAGTACCCTGATCAGATTGATGTTTGGATCTTCTTGTAATGGTGTTCATTTAGTGGTCGTATGCCCATTCTTATATGTAATGGATTTCTTCTTTTTTTTTGCTAGATGCCGATAACAAAATTTTGAGAGGTATCTCCATGGGAGAGCATTTAGGAGATAGTTATGGTTTCTTCATGCTTTCACATTGTTTCATTGAGAAAGCGGTTGAGATCCTTCAGTATATATAGCATTGAGTGGTATCTTCAAGGGTGCTTCTTCAGAGACATTTTTTTATTACTTATCTGGGTTTATTTTTTATTATCAGGGATGAGAATATTTGGATATGTATTTTTTGTAATGGACCATACCTATCCATTCCATTAAATTTCTAAAATCTAGTCTTTGAGGTGTTTTGGGTGGTCATGGTGACTTATTCCTAACAATTTTCCAAAATTACAGTTCTGTTAAAAAAATTTCACGTTCTGTGAACTGTGCTATCAGTGAGTCATCTGTCAGTGATTTATATGTTAGTTAGTAATCTATATGCGAGTAATATATCATTGATTCATCTTATCGTGAGTCATTTTTTTTGTGATTCATCTATCAATGAGTAATCTTCTATTGAGTCGTCTATCGGTGATTCATATAGGGGTGAGTCATCTATTGGTGACTCATCTATCGGTGAGCCATGTGTCAGTGAGTCGTCTATTGGTGAGTCATATGTCGATGAGTAATCTATCAGTGAAACAAATGTCTGTGAGTCATCTATTATTGAGGGGTTACATTGAGTCTCATCAATGACTTGCATCGGTGAGACAGATGTTAACAGTGCCATCAGTGAAACATATGTGAACAGTGTCATCGGTGAGACAAATGTGAATAGTGTTTTCATCATCCTATAGTTTCGCTTGATTGAATTTTTATTTTATTTACAAAAAATTAATATCCTTTATTCAAGAGATTTGTGTCTGGTTTGAAGCACATAAATCATATCTTAATTTTCATAAGCGGCTCAGTGACTGTTCTTGTTGAAAACACGTACACATGAACATATTAGCTTTTAATGGAAAACCTAAATTGTACCTAGAGTGCAGATCTATTTAGATTTCTAAAATATCAAGATACCATTCAACTATTTCATTCTTCTTATAATACAAGGTACTGGATGACCAGTGATCATGAATCCATTGTAGTCATGATTTTGATCTTTCAACCTTTGAATGTTTCCCCTTTGAGTTTTTTCTACTGCATGTGAACCACTGTTTTGGTGAAACTAGGAAGTGTTGATTATTATTTTATATGAGGTGTTTTATACCTTCATTCTTATGTTTTGATTGATCTGTTTCCTCCCATCTCTCTTTACTATGTGGTGGAACATGTTCCCCTTGATTCAATGGGAGTTTTTTTGTTGATGTAGTTTTGTCCTGACATCCTTGGGTGGAAGAAGTTTTTGTGGAGAGGTGATCATGATCCATTTCGTTAATCCTTTATTGAGTGAATAATGTTAAAAACCTATTGAGGTAGGTGATTCATGTATTATATTTTATTTACATGCATTTGTATAGTTAGAATGATTTATCCATCTAGAAAGCAAGGAATTTAAAATAAAAAATATATGAACCTAATTAAAGAATTGGTATCAATTTAATAATAATGTTATTGCCTCTTGATTTGGAAAATATCTTGATATCTATGAATGTTGGGCAAAAATCCATCAAGGTAACATTGCAGTATTTTTTGGTTGATTGTGTTTGTTGAAAAAGATGGTTTCCATGGAGAATTGTCGAGTTCCAGAGAATTTTTTGACAATCCATGTTGACAAAGAACGATGACAAAGGAAAGGACGATCTAGAGATGGTACAAAAGAGTAGTACAAGGTGGCATCGTTTCCCAGTGTTTGCCAAATTTTTGGGGTCCAAAATTTCGAGTTTGGTGAGCATCACGAAAAGAGGATATTCTTGAATATCATATTTTTATATGGAAAAGTCATGAGTTTCGTGAAGATGGGATGCATGGATTGGATTTCATGAAGACCATAAAAATGGAGGTGGTGATGCTTCGCAGTTACGACAAGCTTCACGAATAGAATCGTTGAAAGGAAATGTGAGGGAACTTCGTGGCGGCGAAGCGAAGTAAATGACGGAACGCTCCGCGATTACGACGAGCTCCGTGATCGGAAAATTGCCGTGGTGCTTTGCGATTTGAACAGAATTTTGGTGGAAACTTCAGAGCTTCGCGATAGGCAATGACGTGGCACTGAATTCGCGCGAAAGGGTCTAGGGTCGATGGAATCGCCTATAAATACAATTCGACCCCCTTGAGAGAAGTAGAGATAATTTTTCAGAGAAAATACTTTGTCCTCGTTTTGTGAAGGAAGTTCGTGAAGGCGGTGTGCTTCGCGAAAGAGGATCTTTGCGGCGACTATTATAGCTCTGCGAAAGTCGTGTGCTCCGCATTGGCTCAGTGAGCTTCACAAGGGATGTTTCTTTGCGACGACTTGAGCTTCACGGTGTTCTAAGCATTGCGAAGTCTTGAGCTTTACGACAGTCTGAGCTCCGTGAAATTGTGAGCTTCGCGGAAAAGGAAGGAGCTTCGAGAAGGCTTGTTTGAGCTTCGCGAAATTGGGAGCTTCACGAAGTAGGGTGATTTGCGAAGGTACTTTCCAAATGAATTGCACATTGGTCAGTGGAAAAGGGGTATTCATTAGTGGATGAAATTTGGACTTCATTAGAGCATCTACATACATTGGAGGATGCATTAATTAGTGATAATGAAGAGACCTACATGTCTATAAACTGTGAGTGGATCCCTTCCAAGTGCAGTGAGCATAGGAAGAGGAAAAAGGTGATCCTCTCCACCGGCAGTGAGCAAGAGAGAGAGAAACAGGGAGTGACTCTTGGGAAAGCAGTGAGCTGACCCTAAATCTTGTAAAGGCAGTGAGCCTAGGACAGAGTGACTGTACCCGAACTTTGTATCCACGTCTAGTGAAGAATAGTGGAATTTGGTACGACCGGAAACTTTTCGGCGTATGCTCCTTGTACGTAGCCCAGTGAGGGTGAACCAAGTAAAAATCTTTGTGTCTTCCTGTTTTCTTCCCTGCATTGCATTCAAAGCATCATCATTAGATAAAGAAGTAATGAAGTGATCATACTTTACACACAAGAGAAAACAAAGTGACCCTTGTAATAAAGAGGTCAAGATCCTGTGGGGTAGGAAGAACTTTGAAAAAGAATATCCATACCCTGATTCACCCCCCCCCTCTCAGGGTATATAAGCCCCTATTGGCCCTAAAAATGAATTTATTTTTTATAATTTAATTCTTGATGGAAACATGTAATGAACGTAAATACAGAATTAATTTTAAATTAATTATCCAATGATAAAGATAAATGTTTAATGAATCTGGTTGTTGTTGTGATAAGATGATAATCAAATTGATGCTGCTATGAATGTTTAATTGAATTTATTAATTCAAGATAGAATAATGAAGCAATTTTTTGATAAAGGATAATTCCAATTAGGGTCTCAATTACTTGCTTGATTATAAAGACTACTTTCCTTCTGATTTTTAGCCATGAGTGCTTGTTGTGTGTGATGGATGGATTCCTTGTTTTTGTCTAAGAGCCTAGTGTTTATGTTTTTTATTTCCTACTTCTTTATAAGTGAAATGATCCAATAATGGATGAGCTAGGAGGTTGTTTTGATACATGGGGTAAGGAGGCCTAGTGTTTTTGGTTGCAACAGTTAACTCCTACAATGGAGATATGAATCGTTTTATGCATGTGTATGTTAGATAGGTCACCATAAATTATAAAATGGGTTGGATTTGAATATTTTATTCTCATTTAATCGTTATTTTTCTTATCTAATTTACATTACACACTTCTTGAGGAATATATTATTTCTTACCCTACTTCCAAAAGAAGAAAATAAGTGTGAGGCATGAAACATTTTTTTGATTTTTGGCCTCTCATGTATGGATCAATCTACACTCCTAATATAGGTGGAAAAGGCTCAACATGTAGTTCATCTACTGTGTTGAGCCCCTATCATATGGTATCATAGAATGAAATGTGAATATGTTAATTTTTATTAAATAGTTAATGAATTAATTAAAATAAACCGATACTTATAAAAATTTATAAGTATCTTAATGTAGATCTTTAGTTTTTTTGTTCTTATAAGATATATAGTGTTAGTAGTGGCATTTGGGAGTCCAAGAGATGTTAGGAACAGTTAATACTAAAACTAGGTTTTTTACATAGTGTTTTTGTGATCTATATATTATCATGTAATTTTTTTTGTTCCTATATTCTTCTGCACCCTATCTCTTAGGGAGAATGACACCCTAGTGATTCAAAGCATTAGGTGGTGTTTTCCCCCACAACCCGGTTGGAGGATGGATGGATGACTAACCCCTTTTCCCCCACTCTATTATCTTGGTAGCTACTTCTTCTATAATGAAGAAAAAGTAGTTTTCCTAATATATGTGTGTAGAGGGATCTAATTTATTGTGGTTATTTAAAACACATATACTCTGGATATAGTTTTATACTGACTACTATAGGTATAACATGTATAGGCTATTATGACTTGAGGTTCGTTACATGGAATATGGTATGTAATAGGTTGATGTATGATACTTGATGTATGATACACGTTATTCAGTTTGTGGTGGCTCCAAAAAACTACATTGATACTTTTTGTTGAGGGGATGGTGTGGTGATCCGCCTATGTGTCCATGGGATAGCATTTCTATTACACGAGATTCATGTTGTGCTGCTCACCCAGGGGTCTTCAGGCCATCCTTTTTGGAGAGAGATGTTTAGATGTGTGATGTTGGGGAAAAGTGGAGAACTAGTGGGGGAGAGGTAGCATTGTACCTTTGAGATTCGTTATTATACAATATACTATTGTAATTGATTCTTGGGTAGAGTATCCATGGTGAGGCTAGGAACATAGTATAACTACATAGGTGATGAGTTAGTTTCACTTTTTATTCACTATGATTTAGCATGATTTCAATTCTTTTTTATAAGAGTATCTGAGGAGGATCCAATTGAGTAAACTAATATTCAAACCCCACATTATATAAACTATTTTTTGGTCACACATAACAGGATGAAGATCGTGATGGTTATTGGTAGCTTCAGGTTTTTATGAGCTGGTTGGTCTTTATGGTCTCTATTGTTTTACATTCTTTTTGAACTATTAGTTTTTCCTTCTGAGTTGTAGTAGTTTTGGAATGAAATTACATATGTGTATGTGGTTTCATTTTTTTATTGTTATCTGTGAAGGTGTTGGTTGGTATCTATATTATCATTCTCTTTCTCATGTGTTATCTTATAGGGTAATGCCTCCCATTTTTTTGTGTTTACTATATCCTCGGTTATAGTCACCATCTTGGGGCCTATTGGAGGAGGGACTCCGGGGGTGGGGTCATAATCTATTTTCTCACATTGTTTGACAAAGTGGGGTATACATTTTTCGGAGGGTTTGTGACATCAATAAATCTACTAATTATATAAAAATAATATATATTATTGAAATATATGTTATTATTCTCAATAAATCATAGATATAGAAAATGAATTACAGTATTCAGGGAGATGGTAAGTCTTATTTATGCATTATTGATGTTTTAATTTTTTTGATGAAAGAAATGAAATAAAAGTCAAAAATATTTAAATATATAATAAAAAGGTTATACAATTAAAATCATTAATATTCATTAATTATTTACTTACTTTCATTGATGAAAATAAATGAAAAATGAATCAAATCTCTCTGTGGAGACAGTTGTCCACACAAATGAAAATGAAATGTTGTCTTTTTCTAACATATTTTTAAATTTGAATTAAGTTATTATATTATCATTATAGGATTATATAAATGTTATAAATATAATACATGAAAATTAATTCAATCATTATAACAAACCTTGAGACTAGGTGATGGAAAATAAATTACATCGGTTCATTAGGCTGTAATATGTGGTACACAAAATCGACAGTTTCATTTATCGTTTGATTGAATAAGAGATGGAACATGTTTATGACAATAATATTATAAATTCTCAATATATGTGAAATAATTATTTAATTACATCATCAAGGAAGAATAATATTTGAAGGCCATGGAAGAAAAAAAAATAAAACACATGGTTAACAACAATACATCTTTTTCGGACAACCCCTTTTTGCCTATAAATTAAACCATCAGAATATTATTTCACGATAAAAATGGCCTCAGTCAATGGTAGGTTTGTAGGTAAGGGGTTTGGTAAGGGATTCTTTCAACCAAAATTTTCATAATATATGGATAATAGAGGATATGTGGTGTCTATTTATAAGTAGGGTAGGGGACCCAATTGGAATGTTCCTAAAATAATATAAATTGATAGCCATTATAAAAAATTACTTCAAATTTCCATATAATATATTTTTTATAGCATAATGTAATTGTATATCAATCCAATAGAATAAATAGTTTATAAATTATCCAACATAACCTTATCATTTAGTTTACCCTTTAGTAAATCAGATTTATTTTTTTCTGTGGTAATATGTTTTCAAAATTTTAACTATTCATTATGTAAACAAATTAAACTGAAATTATTAACATATCTTAATTATTATGATTAAAAATATTGAAAAAAAGTATCTAAATTAAATTTTATAAAGTTTCATAATTTAATTTAAAATTAAACATGTAATCGCGACATAAAATTAATTTTTGAAGGAGTTATCTTTGTATAAATAACATTTCTATCAAAATTGAAAATAAAATTAATTTAAATGACATACATTGGATTTATCATAATATTATTTAATTAATTTTACTATTAAAACATTAAAAATAAAAAACAGACCATATTAAAATGATTTTAATGATAAGGGAATTTTAAATTAAAATCATTATATTTCACTATTATTTGAACAAATAATTTGTTAAAAAGATTCAAAAAAATTAAATCTATTATAATTTTAAAAAATTTATTCCAAAATTTATATTAATTTTTAAATTAATTTTTTAATAATTCTAAAATTAAATTTAAATTAAATATGAAACATATAACAATCCGTTTTTAGAAAAACTATAGTTTTTAAGAATTGAAGTGAATTTATTATTATCCCACTATTAGAAAATAGTTTTATATGAATGATAAAAAAATTAATTCGTATATAATATATAAATTTCATTCCAATTATTGATAAATTCATAATATGTTATTTTATTAATATAAATATACATTGGGAATATAAAGCAGTTTTTTAGAAAATAATTTCATTTACTTTCAATTTATTTTTATAATCATTGGCATTCAATTTATTACAATTGATTTAATTTTGTAGATGTAAAAACAACATAAATTTTTTAATTTAGTAATTACTTTTCATACTGAATAATGTAAGAGTTTTCTTATAAAGGACATGTTTAAACTATAATATTTCAATAGTCTACTGTACTTCATTAAAAAATGGAATTTCATGTGTCATACAATATGAATGAATTTTAATTAATTTGAAAAAATCACAAAACATAATAATGTTACATCCCCCCTATTAATATTTTTTTCCTCTAATTTTTAACTTTCTCTCAATAATATATGATTTGGAATCTAATAATACCTTTTTCAAAATCTAATATCATGAAATGTTTTAATAAACAAAATCTTAGAAAGAGGGAAAGTGAAATAAAAACATCATCTATAATAATATAAACTATGCTTCCAAGAAGGATAATGTTATTAATAAGTGAAAATATTGTCACTATGGTGAAATATAACACCCAATGAATAATAGAGAGTAATAGAGAACATGGTAAGTAGAATGTTGACGACTATGAATCCATTAATCTATGATGGGTGAAAACCCCATTGATACATTGTAAGTTAATGAAAATTTATTCAAGATTTATTACAAGAACCTTTTCATAATGTTGAAAATTTTTGAATATGAAACATGAATTATTATTTTCATTCCTATTCAAAATTACAACCTACCTTGTCGCTTGTGCTTTAAAAAAATCCACTACAACTTTTAATTAAGGAATTGAATATTCTAAATGAATATTTCATGTTAAAATCTCTAAAAGTTACTTTTAATATATCAAATTATTAATTAAATTATGTAAATTTAATACTCCTATATCTAGATATTCACAAAATAAAAAATGGTTTCCAAATTTTATCAAATATGGTTAAATAAATAGAAATAAGATATAAAACATCCTCAAGAACACCCATTGTTCAACATAACCAATTACATAAATAGTTAATCACAAGGATCCTAGAAAATATTTTTATTCAAAATTTAAACATAATGATTTCATTTCATTGATCTCACATACTTCTATGATAAAATAAAAAATTATACTAAAATAAGTTTACACACTCATAATGTACCATACTATCAATTTTTTAAATATAAGTCACAATATTTTTTGATAAGATTACAAAAGTTAAATCAACCTTTATTACCTAAATAAGGACAAATATAAATAAGAAACAATTTTATTAGATACAAGGTTATACATTTTCACTATTATGTGAGAATCAGTTTAATTAGAATCTCAAATGTAATATCATTATTCTATAATTTATTTAGATAGAGGTAATAAATTCTAGTAATAGCAACAAATTTCACTAAAGTATAAATAATAATATTTTCATTGGAATATTTAATATAAACTCTAACATAAAATTCCCTCACCAAGAGTCTAGGATTATATTGATATAGTTATCATGATTCACTTTAACTATTGTGATTGAGTAATATTTCCCTCTTTTTCATTGACATTAGTGGTCATTATTTATTATTATCCTAACTAGTTGTTGAATTATTTAATTGATTTAAAGTTTTCTGAAACTCATTTATTGTATAGAAATCATGTGTGGGTTTTGTACTTTATTTAAACTTCTCTTCACTACATTCATTTAAAGGGTTCATTAAATTGGTTCGATAATTTTTTTCAACATGGTCAGGTTTCCCATAATCGAATCATCTTCATGTAAATTAAAATAATTCAAATATGAGTTCCTTAAAACTGATTGTGCTCATTGAAAGGTGAAACATTGTGATACCTCAATGTTATATGGCACAAGATAACAAGTTAACCACAAATTCTGTTTCTTTCTACCAAACCGAATATGATTTTCATCTTCTATTTCGGCATTGGGTGCACAAAGAATTATTTATTTATATATCCAAATTCCCATTAAAGATAATTCATATCAAATACATAATCTCATGACACTAATGAATAATATAATTTTTTATTTCATGGATATAGATTAAACTAGTTGTATACATTGAAAGTCATGCAACTGTGTCCTCATAGGTACTAATCGATTCTTCATCCTTTTTTATGGTTAAGGAATTCCATCATCATGTTGTTATTTTATATAAGGGGGTTGTAATTACTGAAAAATATACTCTTAAACTCTTCCCATTACATGCATTAAATTTTATCCACTTTCCTTGTATTATTAACAATATTTCACCAATTTCCTACTTATCCTTACATATGAAAATGGACAGGAAATAATTTTCATAGTCTGAGCATTGAAGAATAGAAAATATATTTTTTTATCACATTGATCCATTTCTCATTAACCAGTAGATCATAATTCCCATATATATAGGGTGGATATTTTCTATAAGAAAATTCATGGTAATTTTCCCCATCCTTTTTAAATTATACTATTCATATTTAAATATGCTATTACATATAGAATGAGAGAGGTGATTTCACTTAGACTGAAAATATTGTATTCTATATTTTAAGAAATTTGGTTTCTCATAAGTATGGTAATTAAATTGGCTACAACATTCATTGTTCAAATAAATCTTTTGGGTTATTACATTTACTAAAACAAAAAAAATGGTTTAAGCATAATTTTAACAAAATTTGATTGAAAATAGTTTATTTGTGATTAAAATTTATGTGATTCAATAAATTATGACACATATGACATTCATGGTCCTCATTTATTCAAATCATTAATAATGGTCCATAATAGAAATGTGAGTTACAATAATCATAACGCCATGGTGTGATAACCTAGGTGCACATCACGTAAACACTACCCATTCACCATACTGATGGATATTATATAATTGACCAAATCTTTATAGGTTTATGTCCCTAAGATGCATCACTTCCAAAAACATGAACACATATATTATCCAGACAGAGATAATTTTCATGGTAAACATCACTCTATAGATTAACATGAAATATTCAGTTCTCCAATTTTTTGGATTATTCTAAGTTTAATCAATAATGTCTTCTCATCCAATTTATAGTTGTTAAATAATAATACCCTTTGATGCCAAAAATAGCGACCCTCACTTGTCATTCATTGATATAACATATTAATATATCAATATTAAATTAATTTTTCAAAAAAATAAATAAATAAACTAATGGTTTACTATCATTCAAATCATTTATAAATATTCAAAAGGTTCATAAGTAAACTATATAATATCCCACTATGATTTTCATAACTAGAACCATATATAGTCATATTATAGCTTATACCATTCATTATAACCAAGGGGAAGTATATGTAAGAAAAGATGATCTCATAATCTGATTACGTGTAAAAAAGAACATATTAATGATATAATTACAATTAAATGTTTATATGGGTGTGAGTAAAAAAGGATAACACTTTAAAACCATACCCTATATATCATAGATCAACATATTGAGCTAGGGAATAATTAATGGTAGTTTATAAGAAATGAATAATAATGTAAATATGTTATATCCATGAATTATATTAAAGGTATTTTGGATTTACTTTCCATTATTGATTTGTTTGGGGGGTTTACCTCAAATTTAGGTGGAAATGGTGGGTTTTCAAATTTTGGCCAAATCGTGAGCAAATTTCCAGATTTAAAAAAAATATTTTCTTTTATGAATCATTCATTTTTCAAAATTTTCACATATTATACTTCCCAATTAAAATCCCATGAAATATTAAATCCACCCAATCAGCTTTTATACAATATAAATTCATAATAATGATGTATTTGGTTTTTTTATTAAGGTATTGGGCTAGCCCCTAAGCCCATTTCATGATTTAAAATATTTTTTTAAATTTTTTTATATCTCATTAATAGTTTGATATTTATTTCTTATTCCACCTTTCATTCAAATCCAATAACATAAGGCTTTCCCTCATTAAAATGTTTTCCTCCATGGAGCTCATCTCCCCTACATATTAGGAAAATTTTTCTATGACTTTCTCAAATCGCCTAGATTTGAATAAGTAAAATGTTTCTTTCATAAGTACTTGAATTTTCATTCTCATTCCACCATTTCAGTCCCCACATGACCTACTGTAACATATTAGATACTCCCACTAGTTTATTATGATTAAAATTCATCTATTAGTTGATTTGTAATGATTTCTTCAAGATTCATCAAGTATGTGGGTTCCCTTCCTTCTTCCTCTAATTTACCTAGGGTTTCTTCTTTTTTCATAGGGTTTCATCCATATTTTCTCGATGTTCCTAATTTCCAGAAGCTACGGCTCATACCATGGTTTGTAATTGTGTGTTTTTGGTTAAATCATTTGGATTAGGGCTCAATTACACTCCCTTGGGGTGCGACAGTTGTGTAGTAGAAGTTTCGCACAACGGTTTGGAGTTTTTGGCACAAATGATAGGTTATTGCTTGTGAAAGAATTATTAGATTAGTTATTTTGGATTGATTTATATTTTTTTCATGATTCTCTTCCATTGTTATTGGTGAGAAAATTATACTTGGTATTTTTTTTAATAGGATGGTTTTTATGTGTCATTTTTTTCAAAAATGATTTTTTTGTACAAAAATGAATATTTTTTGTGCCCATTCTTTGTTGTGTTCATTGGGGTTGTTTTATGATTCATAAAATAGTTTTATTAAATGATTTTATGGATTAAAATTATATTTTTATGTTATATTGGAATGCATTATTCCTTAAAATGTTATTTTGGAAGGATTTTATGTGAAAAAGACTGTTACACTCCTTGGAATAGTTTTGTGAAGGTTTTATATGGTTTAATAATTTATGTAAGAGGTGAAATTATATTGCTGAACTATTTTGGTAAGACTATAAATTTCAAATGATATATTTTAAGTTGAAAGGGATATTATGTGATGTGTATTATGTTGGAAAGGCCTTATAAAGTTTTTTGAAGGTCCTGTTGAAGTTTGAAAGAGAGGTGAAACGTTTTGTGGGATGTTTTTGTGTGAGTATGTCTTTCAAAATGAATTTTAATGAAAAAGGGGATCAGGTGACATGTTTGTGGGTTTTTTGGTGTGTGTGACTTGGAAGTGGTATCTATATGTGAAAATCTAATTTCATGGCTTGTGGAACTATTTTGACCACAAGAGGTAACAACTGAGTATCATGGTGGGTGGATGGGTAATAGCATGCTAGTTATCCCGTGCGGTTTGGACCCTATTTCGTGTAGCATGTTTATTGATAACAAATCTAACTTAACTATGATTATGTTGATGATGATGATTATTGGGAATCACTAGGTTAGGGGTATGATCTATAATAGTGGTTCATGTTCATGAGAACATATATAATTATGGATACTTTCACAGACTACGAGGTACCTCGGATCCACAGTGAGAAGTGCCTATGCTTGTTTCCCATTGATAGTGATCATTAGATATTTTATTCTTACGATAGGAATATATTATGTTTGGATGGATAAATTCGGTCTCATTTTTAATCTATTTAAAAGTATTGATTTCATTTATAGTGTCCCACTTGAAAGTTTTTTATTTAAAATTTCATTTTTTAGAAATTATTACTAGTATTTCTTATTTACAAAACATGAATGATATTTTTCTAATAATTATTATCACATTGAATATATTGTGATGAATTACTATTGGGATTTGGGTCACACCCTATCTACACCTTGGGTGTATGTAAACTGTTTATTTTGTCGTAGGTTTGGGTAATGTTTTATGTGAGAATGGTATGGGTTTTTATCGGTCCTTTATGGTGGGGTGTCATAGAGATGGATCAAGGGAAATGCCTCTTTCCATGAGGAGGTTCTTGGGATGTTGTTTTTCGTTTTTTTCCTTTGTAATAGGCTTTAAAAATTTTCTTAAATTGTGTAATCAAAATTTTAAATTTAATGAAAGATGTTTTATATTGAAAAATATGGATTTTTATTATGGGATTAACTTGACGATTCTTGTATATAAACTTGGGTAAATAATTCTGAAATTTCATTTTATGATACCCAAGAACTTCTTCCATCTTTGGGGATTGAGAACTCCATTCGAGACTTAGAACATGATGGGTTAGGTGCCATTTTCAAGGAGACCAGATTCAGTTCTTGAAAAAATAGTATTAAAGGGGTCAGGTTCACTCTTTGGGTCATTTTATTAAGGGTAGAGTCAGGATAGTCTGATATTAGGCTTTTTGGGGATTGAAATTCTGATTACGAGTAGGGTGCCTGGCCTGCACACCTCATTATATGATTCAAGTCGCCAGGGGAAGTCAGGTTTTATCTGAGTCTGTTGTTTTTCTTGGTTTGATGATGATTAGGGGAAATAAAAAGAGGGTAGGTTTAATGGTCTCAGTGAGATCGTTGGGCCTCGCAAGCCATGTGGATCTAGGGAAATTTACCAAGAACACTTTATGTGATTGTGATGTGATTGGAGTATGTTCTCCAAACATATTCCCCAATAACCAACTGAAACACAATTCCTCTCACTTTGTCTTCCATATTTTAGTTTTGGAATCTTTAAAGATTGGTTTTAATGAAAAAATGAATAGTTTTAAAGAAGCGTAAGTTTTTGTGAAATGATTTTTTAGTGAATAGGGAATGGTTTGATTTTAAAAATGGTGGAACTAAATTTTTAGAATTGTTTTGAAATGTTAAATGATGTAATTAAACTCTTTGGAAATTATAATTTACAACAAAGTGGAGTATGAAAATATTTTTCAAATGGAACCTTCAGTATTATTCAATAAGTGTTTTGAATTGAATATTATGTTTTTGAATTTGTGTGTGGAGTTTTGAAATTGTGTTTTTATTTGGTAACTAGTGTGAATTTTAAAGGTTTTATAAATCATTAGAACCTTGTTTAAAATAATAAGAGATGAATTTTTTAAATAAATTATGTTGGTTAAATGATGTTTTAATAAAACTGAAAGTGTTTTGAAAGGGGTTGAGATTTTTTTAATTGATGTTAATATAATTTAAGTGAGTTTTCATTTGAATTATTGTTCATTTCTGAAAAGTTTAGTATGATGTGAATTGTGTTTGATTTTGTGGTAATCTGGTTTGAGAAAAATGTAGCGTCGGTTGAATTTTGTGATTCTGAAATGTGGAATGAATTTTTGTTTTAATATTTGGTATTTCCATGAGAAACCACTCGGATGGGGTTATATGGGATGATAGATGGTTAGTCGAATGACTAGATGAGTGTCAGGATTGATATGAGGAGGATACCTGGTGTGTCACGGAAACAGGCATGTTTGAGGCCCATGGGGTACCATTGGTAGATACTCATACCACATAACTATTTATTTTCAAAGATATGATTTTAAAGGATAACATGATGTCTTGAAAACTGTATTGGGTTGGAGTGTCTTATGTGTTTTTGGGAATGTAGTTGTTTTGGTATTTTTTTAGTACAGGAACTCCACTTGTTTGAAAGGTATTTTGGCAGTGTGTTTCTTTGGTAAGTTGATTTGAAGGGTTGGTTAGTGGTAACTTCTAAGAAATGTTCTAAAAGCCATTATGTTGGTTCCCCTCATGTGTTCAAATTTGGTTTGTGGAACATTTAGACCAATGGAATATCTTGTTCAGTTCCTTGTGTTCACTTGTTGGATAAGTTACACCCCCATTAAGGTTTAATGCACGACTAAATTGCAGCCCATATTGTTTCGTCGTTGGAAGATCCTTTAGTTGATCAACATAAGGAATATTTATCTGAAGATTTGGATATTTAGTCTACATCATTTCCTTTCTTGGTTTTGAGGATACTCTTGTAGCGGTAGAGCTCTCGTGGAAGGTTGAAAGAGAAAATATATTATTAAGTTACCCGATTCTTCAAAGGTAAATATAGTCTAGGGTTGTTCGTGTAGATGGTGTCTAAGTGTACCTATTGGTGATTCATAGTCTTTTACAATAAGGGGATCATGTTAAACCACCAGTATAAGAAATATGGTCATGAGATTCTGTTATGGAAACTTGCTGGAATTGTGTGTTGTTTGGGGACTTGGCATAAGGTCCCTTTATATTTATTGTTTCTATCACTCGCAATGGCCATGTTAGGTGATTCCTTGTGATTTCATGTTCTTATTTGAATGTAAAGTTGAAGTTTTACGATCTTTAGTCAGTATTTGTTTTGTTATAAGTGTGCCTCCTTTCAAGAAATATCGACATACTATGTTTATAGAAAGGTGGTTCTATATATCCTTTCCTCTTTCTGTTTCTCATCTGAAGATACAAGGGGTGATGTTTGTGTGTCTTCTATACACATGTTTCAGTGAAATGTTAGGTTATGTTATATTGAGTATATAATGTGTTATGTCTTGGTGAACCCATCTGGGAACATGGTATAATCTTCATGGCACCGAAATGAAAATTTACATTTGGGGGGTTTCTAAAGCCTAACTATAATGTCGATGATGTTTCAATCATTTCAGCTCCATCAATTGGTCATAGAGTGAAGCTGGTGCATAGTTAAGGGAAATCCCAAGGTCATTCAAACCATTGTACAATGTTCTATTCTCAGTTTGAAATATGGGAATAATTCAAACCTCTTGTGTTGTCATTTTTCTTTTGTTTTTCCTGTTCAGTGGAAAGAGGTGGGATGACTTTGTGTCCATGATATCTCCCGATTTCATTCTTTCCCCACTTCTATTTCTACTGATTTTTTGGTGAAATGTTTTAAATTTGATTATAATGTTTGAGTGCATGGTTTTCACATGGTTAGTAGTACCAATGTAAAAGAAAATGATTTTGATTTATGGATCTATATGTTTATCACATGGTTTCCCTAACTGTGCCGACTAACCATATGGACATCCTATATCTTTAAATGTTTTTGTGTTTTTATGATGACAAGTATTGGTTGGTTAAGATGGTTGGATCATATGGTGGGGATACCCACTACGAGTCACATGTATGTTTTTTTGGAAAAGTCAGATGGAAGTATACCATTTTTATAGGGAATCCATTCGGGCCTCCCCCAGTTGGTGTCCTGATTCGGTCTTAGGAAAACTTTAAGTGGTCTCTTGTGGTGGGGATCTCATTTGAGTCTCCCCATACTAGTAACTCGGATTTGACTATGGTCCAGTCTTGGAAGCTGGTAGACTCATTCGAAGATATATAATTAAAAACATCTACCTTATGTAAACGATGGGAATGGAGAGTTTCCAATGGTTTAATTAAGGTATGGTAGTGCTAACCATGTTCGATGTCATTGCTTGTTTGGGTAAGTTGTTTTAGTCTTGTTCGGATAGTGTTTGAGGTGTTTTGTTCTGAGATATAGATCAAATATGATTGATTATTTTAGGAAGTGGTGTATTTTTTGGTTGGGGAGAGTATTATTTCCTTGATTGATAAATTGGAGGTGTTTTGGGCCTATTTAGGGTGGGCGAAACATGGAAAAGGAGTGCATTTGGCCTTTCTGTTGGGTATGATTTTTTCATTTGGACAAGATATGTCTTTCCATGGGAGAAAAGTTTTATGATGGGAAATATTTTCGCACACATGAATTTTTTAAAGTTATTTTTAATTTCCTTTCCATTTTGTCTTTGTTTTGGGGGTTTCCCATGATTTTTTTTGGAAATGGTGTGTTTTCAAAATTCGGGCCAAACCGTGACCCGGTTTCTATATTTAAAAATAATTTTTTTTATTTATGAATCCTTATTTTTTCACAATTTTACAGATAGTACACTTCCCAATTGGCATCCTCTAAAATTTTAAAACAAGCATATCAATTTTCACCACATATGAATGCATAATAATGAGGTATTTTGTTTTTTTATTAAGGTGTTTTCCTATCCCATAATCCCATTTCATGCTTTAATTAATTTTTAAATTTTTAAATATCTCATTAATTATTTAATGTTTTTTGTTGATTCTAACACAAACTCAAATACAAAAACCTAAGTCTCTCCCCCATAAACGTGTTTTCCTCCGTGAAGCTCATCTCCCCCATGGATTAGGGAAATATTTATTCGTCTTTCTTAAACCTCCCAGAATTGAAGGGGTAAAATGTTTCCTTCATAACCCCTTCAATTTTCACTCTTTTCCCACAATTTCAGCCCCCACATGACCTAATAAGACTTATTAGATCCCCACTACTCGATTTGGACAATTAATGATTCAAATATTAGATGATTGTGTCGGTTTCTTCAAGATCCCTCAAATAAGTTGGTTTCATTCCATCCTCCTCCCATTTTCTTAGTTTTTCTTCCTTTTTCTTAGGGTTTCATCCATATTTTATTGAAGTAAATAATTTCTAGAAGCTAGGGTTCATAAATCAAGTTTATCCTTGTGTCATGTCTCTGAAATATTGTGGATTAGGGATTTTTTTCACTCTCTTGTGGTGTGGTAGTTGTGCGGTTGATGTTTCACACAACAGTTTGGGGGTTTTGGCACAAATGGTAGGATATTATATTAATAGGAATTATTTGATGAGGTATTTTTTCGGGATTTATATTTTTAGAATGATTCTATTCAATTATTTTTTGTGTGAAAATTATATTTTGAATCATTTGTTATGCAGTTGATTTCTATGTGGAATTTTGTGAAAAAATGAATATTTTTTGTGTGTATTCCATGTTGTGTTCATTAGGGGTTTTTATAATTCGTGGAATAGTTTGATTAAATGATTTTATGGATTAAATTTATAGTCCTATGTGATATAGGTATGCTCTTGGTCTTCAGAGAGGCGTTTTAGGAGGATTTTATGTTCAAAACATGGTTACAATCCTTTGAAATGTTTTGTGAATGTTTTAAACGGATTATTGATTTATGTAAGAGGTGATACTATGTAGGCAAAATGTTTTGGTAGGATTTTTATTTTAAAAAGGTCTATCTTAATATGAATGGGATTTTATGTGATTTTTACAATAATTTAATGGTTTTATAAAATTTTTTAATGGATTTGTTAAGGTGTAAAGGAGAGGTGAAACGTTTTGTGGTCTATTTTGGTGTGAGTACGTTTTCTAAAATGAATTTGAATGATAAAGGGGGTCATGTGACAGGTTTGTGGTATGTTTGGTCTGTGTGACTTGGAAGTTGTAATTTGATGTGAATTTTTTTTTCATGGATTATATAACTTTATTGATCATAGGAGGGAGTAATTGGGAATCTAGGTGGATGGAAAGGTACTAGTATGCTATTGATCCCGTGGGGTTTGGCCCCGATTATACATAGCATTTTTACTGATGAAAATAGTAACTAAACTATGATGACGATGATGAAATTTTTGGGGAACCTCTAGGACATGGTTATGACCCCTACTATTAGTTCGCGTGAATAAGAACATATATTTGTCTGGTTTCATTAATCGAGTACAATGTACTTGGGACCCACAACAAGCTAAATCCTATGGTTGTTTCTAGTTACTAGTGATCATTAGATGTTTTATGCTTACATTTTGCATACAATATGTTTAGTTGTTGAATTGTGTTAGCATTGTCATTCTATTTAAAAGTGTTGATTTCTTTTAATGTATCCCAATTTAATGATATTTTTATTTAAAGGTGAATATTTTATAAATTGTTACTAGCATTTATTTTTTACAAAAAAATGAATTAATTTTGACTTATAATGATTATCTCATGGAATCATTTCTGTTGGAATCCTACTAGGATTTTCTCACACCCTACATACACCATGGGTGTAAGTAGACTTGTTTATTTTATCATAGGATTTGGTAATGCTTTTACTGCCAATGGTATGGGTTTCTAGCGGTTCATCTTGGTGCAATGTCATGGAGATGGATCAAGGGTGGTGGCTCTTAATGGGAGGAGGTTCTTGGACTTTCCATTTTGGTTTTTTAACTTTGTAATAGTCCTTAAAAATTGTCTTAAAATTTTTAATTAAATTTTTTAATTTAGTAAACGATGATTTTGTTTTAAATATAAATATTTGTTTTATGGGATTGACTTATTGTTTTATGTTTTTAAACTTAGGTAAATTGTTCTAAAATTTCATTTTATGATACTTGAGAACTTGTGCAGCATGTTGGGATCTAGAACATTGTTCGGGCCTTACCATGGGTCGGGTCAGGTGCCATTTTGATGGAAATCAAATTTGGTTCTTGAAGAAATGAATGATCAGAATCTATGAGGCCACAACATAGACATATGAATTTGGGGAACCATAAAATTATACAACAGTGAACTTGTATAAATAGAAACACATTCACAAATTATGTTAAGAACATGATATGAGTCCCGAGAATAATCTTATATTCCTGAAAATCATGTCCACAGTTAATCAAATGTAGATAATAGATAAGTCCACACATAAACATATGTATATGAATACTTGGTCCATTTTTAATATTATGGACATGAATTCTAGGTCCATTGTTGATATTTTTAACTCAATATTAGGTTCAAACATTTCATATTTACATTATGTTTTATACACCATCACTCAATTCATGTATTATTAATTAAGTCAAAATATTAGATCCCTTAAAATGTCATAAGGCCTTATGAAAGTATGGTTTTATATATCATCAATGTTCTGGGTCTTGATATATTCCCGTGCACCACTTCCCAACAAATGATGGTTCAATGACAATGTTTTTCATAATTATTGTATACTACAAGATGATTTTTTAATAAAAAACATTAATGGTTTTTATAAAAGGAAAAAGTATCCAAAAATAGTATAAATTTACCAATATACAAAAAACTAAAGTCATTGAAAATTTTAATTTATTTTAATTATGCATTAACTTAATATTATTTTCATCATTCTTCTTTCAAACATGACTCCCCATGATAAACTGCGATATACTAAAAACATATTTCAATAAACATATCCACATAGTACATAAAACATTTTGAAAATCATAAAATATACAATAAATCTATAAAACGTTTTCATTGCCTGAAAATATCCATTAAAAAATCTATGAATCAATTTGTGGAAATGAAATCTGAATGAAATTAACGAGTATATGTTTAAATGAAAAAATTAATTTAGAGAAAAACACATAGAGTTTATTATAATAAAGATTAGAAAAATTAATATTTTAATAAAGTCTTAGTAATATTTTAATCAATATGATTCCTTTTAAAAAAATGTAATCCCAAAAAAATTGGAATTAATAGAGTGAAATTTTCCAATTGAGAAAAATATTCACAAATAAAAAATCAATCCTTGAATTAATGAAATTGGTGAAAACATGTTTCTTATATTTATAGTTGTCTCTATCATAAGGGTTATGATATCATCCATTAATGATAATTTTGTTTTGATATTCAATTCATATGGTAGTTTATTCTTCCATATAACATACCAAACTTAACTACAATAAAACATAGTATAAACCAAATAATCATATACTATTTAACCTGAATTATAAAGGATTTGTAGATTTATTTATCATAACATATATTTTATTGGATCATATATCAAACAATACCCTTCTCTATTCATGAAAAAACATAATTAAAACATTATAAAAAAATATAAAATGTAATTTCAAAGTAAAATGATAAATATATTAATTAAAATAGTTAATTTAATAGATACAATTATCCAATAAACTCCATAGACTTGATATATCCCGCCATTTTGATATTAATACACCAAATATTCCCCTTTTAACATATCTAAAAGAAACATTTAGTTAAAAATTTACTTTTAAAGAAGTATTTATTACATGATTGTATACTGATATTTTTTAAATCATTATTTTCCATAATATAAAACATAAATAAAATAATGATGATTAAAATTTTTCATATTCTTTTTAGAGTATATTATTTCTCTACAACTGATTGTTATATCTATATCTCTCACATTTATATCTTATAAAACTTTAATTTATCTTATTTAATTGAAATGTATTTATTAACAATATAATTATTCACGTAATCATCATGAATGAGTACACCAATAGTTAAATTTCTCTCCTTAACTGTTAAGATCGATCTAGACAATATTTGAAATAGTATATCAATTATACTTACAATTGTTGTTATAGCATTCAAATTTATATATATAATTTTTTCACGAACTTATTGGATATTGATATTATTTAATATTTAAAATCAATATCATAATGGATTTATTCTATTGATTTAGTGGTAATGGAAGTAGATTCCATGGAAACATGTATAAATTATTTATTTGACGATGGATCTAATTGATCATTTTATCATTTAATATGTTGATTCATAATAGCCACTTATTCATCATATGTAACAAGAGATACTATGTGTTCATTTTTAGTTAAATGTAATTACAACAGATGTGTAATTAATCATCACCTTTGAAACCCTACCAAGAATGATAAAAAAACTGGTTCTGGGCCACGAAGCCCACCATTAATAGGCCAAAAGTGTGGGATTGTAATCATGTTTACAAATAATAAATTATCAAGAATATTATCCATATAAATACTTATAATATAGACTGATGAAAACAATCAACACCATATCATGATATAAAATAATCCGATAATTCTAATAATATGGATATAATTTCATTGGATAATTTTTATTTTCAATAAATCCTAACCCACCTATATTATTTTGTACGAAATATAAAATCTCATGAATCCCATGTAACTCAAATAAATAGACATTAAGAAATATGTGGTAGTTTAATTTAATTTTAAAAAACATTTCTTCCTCTTCTAGATAAATATCCACAGAAATATTTATTCCTGAAAAACATTCACTAAGAACACTAAAATCATCATTCCAAAATCCATATAATCATTATCGTGACATTCACCAATAGTTATTATCAACCATAAATCATATTGAAAAACTCCATATCCTCATTATTATACCTCTTGAATTATTTAAATGTGGGTCATGTCTACCTGGAAGACATCCATATCACCTTCTGAATTATTGTGTCTTTAAATATTTTCATGCACATCCTTATCAATAAATATAAATTTTGGTTCTTGAAATCCAACAACTCTATACATTTTTACAATATTTCTCATCCTATATTTTTTTATAAAAATATTATAAATTGAATTTATAAATTTTAGACTAATTTATTAGAATAAATATATGGAAGTAAATTTAATTCTACTCACATATCCGTAGAATAAAAAATAAAATATTCTGCATATCCTTATATTTCATTTATTTATCATCCCGTTTCACATAGAGTTTAAGAGGGTTGTATATTATATTCTCTATAATCCCATTAATTTTGTTTTATTTATTATTGTTTCTCGCATTATTATTTAATAGATTTCTTTTATATTCAATGTATTTGTAGAGGGAGGTATGAAATATTGAAGGACGTATTCCTAGAGACAAATTGTTTTTATCGAGAAAAAATAATAAAGATAGATTTTGGGTAAAATACAAACACCACAATATATTATATGATTTATTTTACTTATTTATAATTATAATATCTATTTTGTAACTATATAATTCAAATATATTAATGACATTGTAATTTGGAGGCCCTTGATGAGACGAAATTTGATAACTTTGGTCCAAACGAACATTTTCAATAGGTATTACAGGATTTTCATAATAGGAGTGTACACTATCGGAAAGGGAAATATATTGTCCACATTAGATATTTTCCCAATTCATGTTTTTATAGTATCACCGAGTTATAAAAATCTTTTGTTGAGGTAGCATAGGCTTGTATGGAGGGAGTAGAGGCCAAAACAATTTCCATTCAAGATATTGAATGGTGTAAAAAACAAAATTTTGGATTTTGGACAATGATGGTATCCTTATATCCATAACATAAACTAGATACCTTAGAGGTCATTGAAATATAAATTTCAATGATGATGCATTTATATGAATCACTTAGGGATGGGGGTCGTGGTCCTAGTGGTGTTCAGAACCATTCTTTTTCTTGAGATGGTGAGGATGATTATGATGAAAGCCGCTATTGTGATGAGGATAGCAATGATGGTGAGGATTATAGTAATGATGGTGATAATGATCCGTACTATTTTTTAGTAGACAATAAAGATAAATACTTCTGGAAGGTGTTTGATGATTAAAATTGTTTGATTATGTGCATTGTATATATATATATTATTATTATTTTAAATGGCTTGAATAACATTGACAATGAGCTGATTAATTTAACAATTTAAATTAATTTTACTACATGAAATTTAAATGTGTTTTTATATTTTTACATAGGTTGTGGAAGAGTTACTAGATGGACCTCCTATGGTTATTCAGGATAGTAATTAATACCAACAATTATATAAACTATTAGTATAAATTTTTATAGGATATAATTTTATACCCACAATATTTGAACAACTGGTATACTTATATACCCATTTCTATGAGTAAATCATTTTTATTAAAAAAAATTCTTTGATATATACCAACTGATTCAAGGAATCATAGATATATGGTACATTTGGATAGCTTATAACAAGAAATTTATGAAAATATTTGGTATGGGGATCAAACCAAAACATATAAGCCTAGAGTTTATGGAACTATTAGTATAGTCTATATCAATGGTTCCATGTGATATACCAATTGTTTAAAAACATTTTTATTGGTTGGATCAAAAATAGTTGTGTTATTATGCATGTACAGATGGATGAAATTATTATTGTCAAATGGATTATAAATTTTTATGTTATATGTGATATTATAAATCCATTAGTATAATTATTTCATAAATATAATTCAGAATAAAAAAATACATCATTAGGTCCATATTTGAGAAGCGGGGATGAAAAATAAATTACATTAGTCTAAAAGGGAGATGTTTTTTATACACATGATCGACTATTTCTGTTTCCAATTCATATAAGGGATTATGGATATAGGTTACTACATTAACAAAATAAAATAAAATTAAATCATAGATAATAATTTTATTATATCATCATAATTGAATATGATTTTATAAAACTGGATTAATAATTAAAATGAAAAAACATAGTTAAGAACTGCACCTCTTCTTCAAAAACCCTCTTTGAATTTATACCTACTACCTAACTATTATTGTATTCATGTAAAACCATGGAATCTATGTCATGGGGAGGGTTTTTGGAAGGTATTGTCTTATTACAATGGATCAATAATTGTTGACAAGAGAAAGGGTGAGGTTTTATTTTATATGTTGTGTAGGTGACCAACATAGAAATTTACAAAATGAATACCGAATAGAAAAGTCATTATCAAGAAATATTATTCAAAAAATAATGAAATTTTAACTTTTTATATGAAATTTTATAGAAATATATATCTAATATAATTTAAAAATTGATTATTGGATTAAAAAAAATATCTTTTGATTTACCCACCATTAAAAAACTGTTTAATTAATCATGGAAATATATTTTTAATTTTTTCACTTTTCATTATCACAAATAATTAATTTAAACTTATAAACTGAAATTATTTATGATGATAAATAATATAAAACCCATTTTAAAATTTTCAATTCATTTAAGTGGTCAAATTTAATTTAAAATTAAACTAACAATCAGGATGAAAATCATTTTTCCAATGATTAATTTTTCATATATATAATATGTTTTTATATAAAAATTTAAATTTAAATTTATAAACTGAAATAAACTAAATTTTCAATGTTAATATTTTTATTATTTTACTTTTAAAAATATTTATAATCAAATTAGATCATTTTAAATTCTTTAATTGAAAATTATATTTTCAATAAGAACCAGTATAGTTTATTATTCATAAGAAATTTAATCATTTCTAAATACTGTTAATATATATATCTAATAAAATTTTGAAATTATTATACCTCAAAATAAATTTATTTTTTAATCAAATTTTCAAGAAGTATAAAAATTTAATATAAAATATGAACCCAAAAATCATTGAAAATTATTTTAGAATAAATAAAATAAATAATAATATATATGGATGTTGTTATATCACATGGATAGAAAAACAATATTAGATGAAAATTAAAACAATCGATTGAATGTATAATATTAAATTTTCATGAAAATCAATCACCAATAGTGATTAAATTAATTTATTTATATAAAGGTTCAATGTTAACATAAAAAGTGATTTAAAAAATAAGTTATTTTACATTAAAATGATTTCTATTTTCATTTCCAATTAATTAGTAAAAATTAATTTTTTTCACATGTGAAAAGCATATAAATTTTATAAATAATTTATTCCTATTCATAAACATAAATTTATGGATAGTTTATATTATTCATGTTTAAATAATAATATTTTTATAGTGTATTTCATTTTATGAACACATGGTATTGTGTTTAATGTAAAATATCAAATAAATTAAATTAATTTTAAAAAAATTCTAAAAAAATAGAGTTGAAAACATTTTTTATTTCCATATGTGGGAGAAAGAATTTACCACTTCAAATTTATTATTATTATGTTGGAGAATAAAAAAATTGACATGTATTTTTTTTTGATTAATAGAAAATCAAATAGTGAGATTGTATTTGCCATGTAGATTGTGTAAGGTAATTATTAAAAATGTGAAATGAGAGGGTCGATTTATGCTAGATGAAAATTGTTTATTTATTGTAGTATTACTAATTAGATGAAAAGTATTGATTCTAAAGTTATTTATGTAATGTAATGACGTATTGTTTCCTTTGAAAAAATAGATATACAATTACTACGAATATATGAGTAATATAATATGATTCTACATGTTTAATTTCATTGAAAAAAATTATATATTCTAATGTAGTTGTCTTATTTTTGTTCAAAAAATGTTTGAGACATTGACGCAGCTTTCTTATTTGTTGATTTCATATCTTACTATTTTAAAGTAAAAATAATGGTTGGTAAGTGGGAAGTTACTATTCTAAATGTGGTGACACTAAGAACTATGTATATCATTTTGAGACAAAAGATTAATGATTGATTAGAAAGGGTGATTTGGGTCGGTGATTGATAACATGAGTATACCTCATAAAATATAAATAATGTCGAGTTCACTTCTTTTGTATGTTCTATGAAATGGGATTGGTGAAAATAAAAATGATTGATAAATTATCAAAGGTCATGTGTGGTGTTAATGAGTCATTGAGAATTTTAAATGATGATAAGAGGAGGCTCAATGTTTATTTGAATAAATTTTGAAGTACTTTATTATACAACAATGATTAATAATGAAAAATATTATTCCATCAAATTTTATATGATATTTTTGTAGGAAAAAAAATAATACAAAGCGG
Source organism: Viscum album (assembly GCA_963277665.1). Classification (NCBI taxonomy): domain Eukaryota; kingdom Viridiplantae; phylum Streptophyta; class Magnoliopsida; order Santalales; family Viscaceae; genus Viscum; species Viscum album. The sequence goes on along the minus strand of OY728165.1, from coordinate 1,703,888,443 downwards.
TAGAAAAATTTAAATGGAGGTTATATTATGCATATAAAATATCTATGGTCGCATTTGAGAATTATTATATTTAATATAATATATCTCACCATGTAGGAAAATTTAGTTATGGTAATGAAATTTGGCCATGTAAATTATTTTATGGGGTCACAATGTATTACATAACATCTATATGTATGAAATTCATCACACTATATAATATTTTCCCATTTTATATGACTATCTAATCAATATATCGACATTTAAAATTGGTCTATTATATTATAATTTTGTAATTCTAATAAATATCTACTTGTGTGAATTTTTTAAACCCCAAATAAAATTTTCCACGCATATGAATTTATCGAATAAATTTAAGAAACTATTCATCTATGTGGAAAATAAGTGGCTAAAACATTTGAAATTTTCATTATTTAGAAATTTGAGATCATATGAAATTTAATGATCATGTAATATTTTTAACATGATCAATGACTAACATGGTGTGCTTTTGGAAATATCATATTGATCCCATAATGTTAATGGACGAATTTCTCAATATTAGATTTTGAGCATAATAAAATTTCTCTAATATTGATACATTTTTATTGTATAAAAAAACATTAACATATCATAAAAAATGAATTATTGATATAAAAATATTTAAAGTAATATTTAAAATGATTATAACTATGTGATATTAAAAATAACATTTATAATTGAAAAAATAAATATTATAAAATTTAATAATTTTGATGAATTATATTTTAGATAATTATTCTATTATTCTAATAAGATAAAATCATTAACAATATTTTTAGTTAAACGTTCAATATTTTTTTAGTTTTTAAAATGAGATGAGATGATTGATTATTATTATATAAAATGTGATTATCAAATTTAATTATTTGGAAGTCATCTTCCAAGGAACAAACTGAATGAAAAACTAGATGGTTCTTGATATATGATATTATGTTTTATGCCTCCATTAATGATAAGATAAATTTTGTTCTAAGTTTATTTTTTACTGCATCTTACATGATTTACCACATTCCTGTGTTATTAAGTTTTGTTATTGTGTGAAAAATATATTCCACTTACAAGAATCTATAAGAAGATAATGTTGAACCAATAAATAGATGTTTTAAAATTATATATTTCCCATATAAAATTACAATAAGATAGAATTAAATGGTACCTCATTCATTTAAAATGTTACAATTGTTTGGAGACATGAAGAAATTATTTTATATTGGGATGCATAAAAATAAAATAACATGTGGATGAAAATCAAGGAAACATCATCATAAAAAAAGTGATTTAAATGAAAATGGATGATCATAGAACCAAATAAAATTGTGTTTTTAAATACTATAAAATTATAAATCTATTTTCTTACGATAATTATTTAAAAAAATTCGAGAAGGGTATAGTTTGGTAATTAGTTTAGAATTGTGTTTTGATAGACCATATATAGATTAAAAATAAATAACTATTAATGGGAAATAAGATGACAATGATTCCAATCCATCTCTGATGGGAATATCATGCCAATATTTGATCTATTTAAATAGGAGGATCATGTTCAATCCATATTTGATGAATCTTGAGAAGACGAACACAGGAGAATATATGGATTTTATAACTTATTTTACATGGTTTTATTCAATTTTTGTGTTGGAATTTAGTGATTATGTAGTAAAATGGCTAGTTGGGCAACCCATATTAATTATTAACAATATTGATATGACTTATTGACAAGGACTATTTATGTTCATTAAGTCAAATTGGTAGTTAGTTACTATATCTAAGAAGGAAGAGATCATTCATAGATAGATAGACATCCTAAAAAACCATGATGATTGGCATTCAAGATATATATGATAGAAAAAATCAATTAATACATTCAGAGATACTCTAGAACTTGTTGGACTGAATATATTTTATGAAAACATAGTATTAATCCTTTAATTCATTGTGATTACAAGGTTGTGTATATCGTGGGAATCATCAAAAATTATACTCATGGTGGGATGATATAATGTTTTGGTAACAACAAACTACAGTAAAAAACATTTGATTATAGTAGAAAATGGCTCGTTATGGTTAAATCCTTATCCTAGAAAAGATTAACTCTTAAAACCAATCATTATAAATATACTGCGTACCTTTTATCTACTATAAAATTATTCATGTGGTTGATAATATATTAGTTAAAAAAAATATATTCATAATCTCTAAGTGAACCATCTGTTAAATTAAAAATTAGGAAAACATATTCAATGAGAATTTAATATTTGGAATCAATATGAAACACCACACTCACCCCCACATTTCAGTATCTACAATAATACTATATGAAATATTAATTATCATAATTTATACCTATATATATCAAAGAGTATATATAGTTTGTAATAACCATAAATGAGGTTGATGATGAAACATAATAAACAAATATAAAAATATATAATTGTAATCATACATATATATCTAAAAATAAAAATTATATAATAAATAAATACATATAGAGCATATAAACTATTAACCATAGAGATAAAAGCATTATAAAATCTATTTTTACCCGGAAAATATTCCAACCCAGTATTTCCCAAAGCATACACTATTTTCTAAATTAAATAAAGTAATAAAAATAATTCATCTATTCATTGAATCAAATCTAAAAATGAATCTATGTATGGGATTGGAGAAAAAATAAAAAGGGATTAAAATCAATTGTGTCTACTTCTGAATTTGAGTATAATGTATTCATGTGACAAATATGTGTGTGTTACCTATCAGTATTAATATAATATAACATTGGTAATATAAATCTCATAACAACCACACTTGAACCAATGGGGAAAGGGAACTAATAAACATGTGGGGAATGATTAAATTTTTAAATAAAACAGTAAAACACATAATGTCTAGTCCTAAATAACAATATTATTAAATTATAAACAATTTTAATATTTTATAAATGGAATTAAAATATATTATGATATTAATCAGAATAGATATAAATTTGAATGAAAACACTTTACTTGTTCAAATTGAAAGATTACAAAAAATAAATTTAAACAAATCAATATAGAACATGGATTATTACCATCTATGGGTTATTACACAATTTTTATGTGATATAATTTAATGTGAAAATAATCTGAAAAGAATAAAAAATTCAAAACTAAGGGATATCAAAGATTATCAAGACCCTTGAGGAGAACTAATAACTAATGAAAACCTATAATGAGGAAGAAAAGTTTAATGGGAGAATGTGTATTATGAATTTTGAAATTGAAAAATTGGAAATGTAAAGAGTGAATAAGAAGTGTGAATGAAATGAATGGGTTGAATAATGTTATATATCATAACAAAATAAGGTTGTTACAAATATAGTTGTTATAAACATTGTCATGTTAAATATATTCATTGAGTATAAAAGTGTCCAATATGTTCATTAATTTCTTGTATTGTTTATAAAGAATTCCAAATAATTTAAGTCAAGAAAAATAAACATTGATATTAAAATATAATTGTAAAATATTATGAATATATATGTTTTTAGGTGCTACATAATAAAAATATTATTATTAAATAATGAAATTATATATTTATAAAATATATAGAAAGATATTAAATTAAATGGATTAGAATAATTAATTATTTAGACCATAATGTTATTTTGTAATGATTATTTAATATAAAAGTAATTTTTATCAAGAAATGTTTTCTTGTATTGTAAATTGTTTTATACAAAATACAAAATAGACCAACTTTATAATGTTATTTTATATGAACTAATATAATAAAATTATATACACTATAAATTGATATGGAATAATTTTATAAATATATAAAACAATCATTTTTTAATAAAGAAATATTTCAGTAATATTTATCTTCTTTTTTGAAAAAATAATGTAAAATGATTTTTTGTTTGGAAGACTATAAAATAAAAATAAATGTTTAATCATTAATGTGATAATTTTAATATGTCAATTTATTGATATCTATTAGAAGAAATTATTTTTAGTGGAAGAGTAAACAAATAATGTTTATACTCAATCTATTATGTGTATGAATATATCAAAAAATATGTAAAAAATAAAATATTAAAAAGTTTATTGCATGGTCAAAAACGTATTTGTAGAATTATCCCATGAATTTATGAATACTAGGTTTAATTAAAAAAACCAATGGTCACCATTTTTAAAATTAAGAATTTTTTTAATAAAATATTTTAATTTTTTTATTTTAATTAATTTTTTACTATGATATATTAGTTTCATTTATTTCTTTGAATTTCATTTGAATAAAATTTGGTTCAAAAAAAAAAATTAATATCATTATAATTATTATAATTGATATTTTGAATACTTTTGGTTTCTATATAAAAATAAGTTTGTATTTCGAAATATTTTTAAAAGCGTTACATATGATAATGTCAAAACAAAATTTTTACATCCTTATATTGATTATTTGATAAAATAGTAGTCATATTTGGAATCTCTTGGTTAAAATTATATATATAAGATTCCTTTTTCAGATTTACATTAAATTAAATTTGAAAAAATTATTAACCCAGATTTAAACCTCAATTGTTAATTATTAAAATCTTAGTTGTTAGAAACATTATGACATATTTCAAAACTATGTTAAAATAATTATCATGGTATTTTTAAAATATTTTTATCCTCCACCACTTTTTTGATTTTTTATTCACATTCCATGTTAAATATGTTCTCTCATTATAATATGATTTTATATTTTCAAATATGTCACTTCTAATAATTATAAAAAGAGCCTTCACAAACATTATTTTACTCAAAACCAATAAAAATATCTCATAAAAAACATAGGAAAAATCCATCAACAACATATAAAGTCACATCCTAGTGGTTCTGTGATTGTTAAATGACCAGTAATAAAATAATTAATAATTTCATAAAATTGGATTTTTTATAGAGTGAGGTAGTTATTCGTAATTATATCCATTCTATTTCAGTTCATCTCATTCCAATTCCACATGTTAATGATATATTTAATCAATTATATTATTATTATATTATTATTATTAATATAATGTTGTTTTATTATTAAAATGTAATATTCATTAACTACCCTTTCTAAATCACATAAACAAACACAATCCCCCATTATGTTACATGAGGACAACCACCTATATAAGCAACATGATCATTTTTTCATATCTTTTTTAAATCACCAATTATAGATTAATTATTTATTGGATAAATATTATATCAACAAAAATATTTAAATTTTAAAAATTATAAAGTGTTACCTACATTCTTACCCTTTTAAAAATAAATGTGAATATTTCACCTCTGCGTACATGTTGTCTACCACCTCTATGAATGTATAATATTATTTTCAATAGATTATTTTATTGTGTATCAAAAATCCAAATTATATACATATATAATTTTTAATAAAAAATAGAAAATATCATTATTACTATGGAATAATTATTATTCATTAAAATTAATTCATAATCATCCATAAATTATGGCACATTAATGTTTAGATCTATGTGGAAACCTACTATGAAAATGAAATAAAACGACCGCACAAATATTTAAAAAAACTTCTTTATTATTATTATATGATATAAATGATGAAATATTGATTTGATATTATTTTTTTATTATTAATAATAAAATAAAACTAAAAAATTACCATACCACCATTTTTTCATAAAACTCTTTAAAATTATCAGCCACTATTTGAGAGTCTAGTATTATATCCAAAACACTAAAGGATTGAAATTATAAAATATTAAATAATTGAGAATAATAAATTCACATACATTTTATTATATAGTGATGATGGCCTTTTAGATATGAACGAATATCTACACCTTTATTATTAATCTATTTCAAATCATTCAGGATTATTCAAACTCAAAATAAAACTTTTATTATAAATATGTACTAATCGTAAATATAAATAAAAAATACACATAATTGTTATTGATAAGAATAACATTATAAACTGTATATTGTTATAATAATTTTTTCATTAAAGATATTCATGTTAATTAATGGATTAATAGAAATAAGTTAACGGGTTTTTTGTGTTAAATTTGATTTATTGAGAGAGATTTCATATTGTTTACTAGTATATCAATAATATTTTAGATTACATAGTAATTAATAACTTTTACCATATTTATTTAATTATTTTATAGAAGTTATATATCATCTTTTCTCTATATATTTCTTTTGATTTAGAAGATAATGATTATTTAGGTGTTTCATTGTTTCATGTTAAAATACCTAGAACATGATTGATTTTCAAACATGAATTATATATGTTATTTTACAATCATCAAACTCATTATTTTATATCACGAATAATATATTTTCAATCGAATTTTATGTCTAATTTTATTTAATCTATTTATTGGGTATTTTATTAAAATTCTATTCAAAACTTACGAGTTTTGTTTCAAACTTTTTATTCAAATAATTAATATTTATTACTGATATTCCCTATGAATAATTTTTATTAATTAATATCCAATAATTTTTTTATTTTTATATTCATTTGAATTTATATTTTAAATGAAAATTTCATTTTAATTGAATCATATTTTCCATAATGGGGTTCTTGTAAATGAAATTGACATATTTTCTTTTTCTTAATGAACCTCACTTCTTTATAAGTTTATTCATTTGATGATTTTTCGAATATCCAGATCTACTACTCAATTATTTATTAATTTTTTTACTAAATTGAATTAAATTAATAAATTTTTAAAAAAATCGTATTGGTTGTTTTCATCAATGTGTAAAAGATAACTTTTTAACATTTTTTGCTATGGAAATTATTATACCATTTTTCTTCTCACAATAAAACAACCTCATGAATATTTCATAGTTTCTAAATGAAATTATAATTATCCATTTTTTAAAAAATAATTATTTTCCAAATAAATATATTTAGAAAATGATAATGTTATTGCAAAGACCCTGATTCCAGGAGCATAATTCTCATGGTTAATTTATTCCTCTTGAATATTATATAAGTTATCACATATCGAATGAGATAATAGTTTCGTGGTCTTGGTAAAATAGAAACTTTCATGAAACAGATATTAAATTAAAAAATGAATAAAAAGAATAGTTAATGTAAATATTTTTCATCTTGAACACATTCAAAAATTCATTCCTCACGTTCTGGGGAAAGGAAATAAATTAAGGTTAAGATCAGATTCTCATAAAGGATTACTTAAAACAAACAATTTCATATAATAAATTACGAATAATAAATATTGTAAGTTAAATAAAAGAATTAAATTCCATTTAATCAATAACTTTTTCATGAAGAATAATATGTTAGAAATAAATGATGAATAAATAATGTTATATAAAACTTTATATGAGTATGAAAAATGTCCATGTATATCATAAATATTCAATTCATTATATTTACATCAATAACTAATCATATAATAATGTAATTCATAATTTTAGACATCATAAACATACATTCATGGCCTAATTCAATTACATCATACATAAATGGTTATGTTCATGGAGAAATACCAATAACTAGTTTCTTTCATTAGACCTATTGTTGGTTGTGGGGATATACTAGGCACAAACCATTACATAGAAAGTCTTTCATTGATAATATGAATGGGTAAAATAATTATTCAATGCATAATCATAATAAATATTATTGTTGAAAAATTACCAAGTGAAATGAAAATATTTCGCCTAATTAAACTGAACATAAACCATGTTGAGAAATTATAAGATGTTTTTATTGAATCATAACACTAATATAGTATATTATAAATAATTTTATTTTCATATATGAATATAATCACCCTAAAATGATCATTTACAAAATTAATTATGAAAATTCTTTTTTCACTTTGATTTTTTTTAAAATAGTGAATAATAGAGAAAAACATATCTTTGAAAAACAACATGTACTAATGTAATGGAACCATAAATACATTAAGAGATCATGGTATTATGAAATTTTATTCTTTTCATAGAGGTTAAAAGAGTGATTCCATTTTCATTTTCAGAAAAATCTAAAAAGTATCTAGTTTGGAAAATTATAAGAATAAAATCATTAATCCATTTTTTAAAAAGTAAAACCTTTGTGAAAATGTATTAAATAAATAGTTATAAAATATAAAATATATTCTTTCAAAAAAATTATATAATATATTACTATATAATAAATTTATTTTCAATCAAGTAGAAAACAATGCAGGTTTTAAGTAAAAACATTACTTTGGTATATTAAGTACATAATGAGAGGGAGAAAATAGAAAAACAAGTAATTTATAGAAATATCTGGTGGAGGAGAAAATAATTTTTTTCTAAGATATAAATATCATATAATTATCAAAATGGAAACTTAATCATAAACAACCCAGAATAATGATGATATTGTAAAATAAACCCTTACCACATGGGTACGTAAAACATGAATCATAACCCAAATAGAAGAAATAAATGCATATAAAAATTAAAATTTCATAAATATTCTTAGATTCATGATATAACATATCAAATGGGAAGTATATAGACCTCACAAAATAATATAGGTGTTTAATAAATATCCCAAAGAAAAAATCAGAAATGAAAAACTATTACAAATATTTTATTGCTGTAGTGATTATTTGTTAAAAATATGAATCGACATAAAAAATTGTGATAGAAAATAATATAATTAGAGTTAGTTTTAGACATAGTTAATAACATTTTTAATGATGTTGATGTACAACCCAATGAATGAAATTGAGTTAAGAATCAATTGAAAACATGATAGCTTTAATGTCAAATCCCAATGAAAAAATAATTTTAATTGTCACTTAAATACCATTATATATGAAGGATACAAATATTACTCATAAAAGTATATTATATAAAACAAATAAATGAAATTGAATTATAATATTAAAATATACTTCAATTAAAGGAAATATAAAAAATTCCCATAATATAGGTCGGACTTATCTCATGTGTACATTATATTTCTATATAATTTACTTATGATAATTATTTAATTTATTTGGAAGTATTTTACTATTTTCTATTCCATTTTTATTATTTTTTTTATCATTTTGTATTTTAATACTTCATAAAATAAGTTCACATCAAATGTCTTGATGGTAGTTGGTTGATATTTCTAAAATAACCTTGGTCGGTGGATTGTGGTAAATGAGGAAAGTATTCAATGTTGTTTAGAATAATAATCATGTATAATTAACAATTTTATACATAATTTATACTTTTAAAACCAATAAATTAATATGATCATTAAAAATGAATTATATTACAATCATGGAGATGATAGCTCATGCCTACGAATGTGTAATGTTTCCATTTTTCAATGATCAATATAAAAAGTATTAATTATTATTTTATATATACGTAAATATGATTATATAATAAATAACATATAATTTCATTAAATCTAACAATATATAACATCTATGACATGTGGTATTGAAAAAGGAATTGTGTTGCTTTATAAAGTTTGTAGTCCACACTCACACATAAATTATGGTTTAATTTTTCAATGAATGGAATGGTAATAAAACATAATATATATTACATATTTAGAATTATAAATATGTAAAAAAATTATCAGATAATTAATGAAAAAACATTATTATGACTGTCTTCAAGAGTTATTAATGGAAAACTAATGACTTTAGGAACTCTGGTGGATGTTTAGTGTACACATAAACAACTATTTCATTTTCAATTCAATGGAATAAGATATGGATATAGGGTATTAAATTAATATAAAAATAACTACATATATATATATGATATAGTTTTTATTATTTAAACATATTTAGGTAATAATATATGGAATTATAAGAATATATTAAATTAGATCAGTTGGTTAAAAGTTGTACCACTTCATCGAACATCCTCCATTCCATTACTACATAAGACATCTACAGTGTGTGTTATCACAAAAATAAGTCCTCTAGAATGTGGAAATGGAATTTTTATAAGAAAATTGATTGATAATTTCAAATTCAAAAGGATCTTTATATTTGGATAAAAGATAATATGTGTTTTTCATTTTTAATGTGATGAGGGGAAATCATGGAATTTATTTATGAATTAAACTATTATAAAATAATTATTATCGTAAAATGACTGAAAATATATATTAATTGAATATATGATTATTATGGGACTAAATCCTTTCATTAAATTAATATATTACATGTTTGAGTAATCTTTTCATAGTAATCCTTTTTTGTAACCCTTCATTTTTTATTTTGATAATAATATTGATAACAATTTTTTATAATCTCCAAGTCTAAGGATAAAATATAAAAAAGGGAAAAAATTTATATGTGTTATATGTTGGTTAGTTATAACCACTGATGAATCAATTTTCTTATGATAGTATTTATATAAATTTCAAATCATTTAATATAATTTCAATTATTAAAAAATATTATTAATTTAATTTTTATCTCTATTTAATTAATTTTAATATGAAAACGTCATGAAAATTGTGGAATTGTAATCAATAATTTTTACACATCACTCATATATAATTTTCTTAATCAAATTATATGTAAAATAATAAATCATTTAAATAATATTATTTATAATATTTTTAATTCAATTTATTTTATTTTTCTATTAATAAAATAAATAGTTTTTCAATGTTCTGTATGTTTTTTTGATTATTATTTCATCAAAAAAATTATAAATAAATTGGAATGATTAAAATTAATTACCCATCATTAAAATAACTTTTTAAAACATAATATTCCCTATGTTTATCCCTATTTAATGAAATTTGATACAATAAAACAAAGAGAATGAAAATATGGTCTCTTTTTTAAATAAAATATTCTATATGTCAAAATCATTAAAAAATGGAAAAAAGAATTTATTAAATATTGCATGATTATGGATGATATATATTCTTATATTAAATTTACATCAAAATATAGGGTTACTTTTATGACATTTTCATATTATTTATTACATTTATGAAGTCATTTTATATTTCTTATGGAATTTTTTTTCTAAGATTACTATTAATAATGAATGAATATTAAAGAAAACTGTATTAAAATTATGGACCACATAATTAAAATTATTTAATCTATTTTTCATGATATAATATCTAGATGTGGAAGAATATAATTTAACAGTAAAATAATAACCACGAGTAAAAATATTTTTTTAGAAAAATTCCTCATAATTATCAAAATATATTTTTTGAAAATTCCAATTAAAAAATTGATTATCTATAATATAATATAACTGGTTTTTTAAAAATCCCATTTTAAAAAAATGTGATACTTTTTACATTCCATAACTAGAAATAAGATTTAAAATAAAGGGATGTATTTTTTAAATATTCAGTACAAATTTAATGCATTATGAAAAATTAAAAAACCTTATAAGATAACTTTTATATTTTAATTTATTAAATTATATAATTTTTATCCAATTATATTTAAAAAATTCTATAAATTAGATATACTATTAAATAATAATTTTTGAATAAAACTAATTTTGGAAGAGCATAAGAAGATTACTAAATATTGAGTGACTATTTCACAATAAAATATCAATAAAATAAATATTATTTAAGACTATTATATATATTTCATAATATGGATTTTTTTATTCATTCAAGAAAATGAAATGGCTATGTTATAACTATTATATTTTTATTATAATATTTTGTGGTTTGTTTATGTGGATTTATTCCCATTGTAATCAATATTGAAAATAAATTTCCTTTAAATTATAGGGGTGTCACATCCCTCGACCCCTTTATATAATAATAATCCTAAAAAATTACTTCTTTTTAGTAATAAAAGGGTTGATATTTGAAAATTAATTTTTTGAAGACCAATAACCTAAAAAGGTTAGTTAATCATCCTTATGAAAATATGGAATGGGAAATATGATGCTAGTATAGAATAACACATAACTAATATTCTTAATAAGATAAATGTTGTTTTAACCTAAAATATAGACCTTGAGAAGAAAGTTAATTTCATAATGATGATATAGAGTGATAATGATCACTGATCACATTAAATTCAATGATGAAGAGAAATTTTATAAAGAAAACACCATAAAAAGTGTTGTGAAATGACCAAGAATTTATTTGAAATGAATGTAATAGTACAACATTATTGTTTCAAGATCATTTTACAGGAGATATAGAATTAATATAAAATCTCAAATAATTACATACAAAAATTTTATTTCATAATAAGTAAAATTTCATTCTTTAATAAATTTCCACTATAATCACAATAATTTTTTTCACAGATCTTCTTATCCTTAAGTAATTGACAAGTTATCACTCCAATATTTATACATAAACCAAAACCCACTAGATAGAATAAATTTAATATAATTATAAAAATGAATAATCCTTCATTTGATGAAATTCAATATTAATATTCAATAAATCATTAATAATAACTATATATAAAAGTATATCCATCAATAAATAACATACCTTTAAATACATAGAAATATTCATGTCCTGTTTAAAACCAAATAAAAATAAGGATTTCATAGAAAATTTTTTCTGAGATTAATTTATCATTTATCTGTAATCAATATTTGTCCCATATAAAGTCAAATTCTCTAAAATAGTTAATCCCTAACTCTAAAATCACCAAATTATGTTAATCATTTCCATAAATTTCTTGAATCACCAATATTTCAAAATGAAATCATATATTATTCCAAATGATAATTCAATAATTACTCCTAAAAACTTATCATCTTATGTAAAAAAATTATATATGAAATAATCATACAATGTTCCCTAAAAATATATTGATCTTCATCTAATATAATATATTTCCCAAAATCACATTTCAATCATATGGTTAGAAATATGATGTATCATATATTCTATTAAATAATAAAATGTTTATCCCAGTTAACTATAATTTCCTCAACATCAATGATTGTCTTAAACCAAATGTTTTTCAATACAATGAATCTTATGTCCTCAAAATATAATATAATTACTCCCCAAATATCCATTCTAGAAAAAAAATATATAAAACCAATGGGAGTTATTCAAATATATATATTAAAAATATACTTTATCATGTTACTATCCCATAACATAAAAACATAAAAGGGGTATCTATGAATTTAATCATATTATCAACCATATATTTGTTATCCCAATAGACATTAGGTTTCTACCATTTCACTATGGAATATCATCAGTTTCAATAGTTTCTATTCTCTAATTCACCATAATTGTTTATCATAGATATGTGAATTAACATAACAATATCCCTATGAAGTGTCAAACCTAATGCATCTTACGAGAACCATCAGAATGAATCATAATGATATATATGAAATACTCAATATAATGTTATTATAATCAACAACCTTATATACATCTATTGGAAATATAAGTCCACTTATAGTATCCATATATGAATTTATTTCTAGGAAAACCACATTATCATTGGCTAATCAAATATTTTTTATGTCATCATTCACATCGACATATCCTAAAAGGAAGTCACTGGGATATATTCCCTAGTCTAGGTATTCTAAAATCTATATACTATTGTTTCTATTGAACCTCTTTTGAAACCAAGAATAAAGACCCCAATCCTTATAGTATTGAGTAGGTTGAAATATTATTACCTTTTCATAATATATAAGTGATCACATATTGAATGAACAAATAGTTTAGAAGTATTGGGTAAATAGATACAGACATGATCCCTATTTTATAGTATAAATAGAATTTATAATATACTATACATAAATACTACTCATCCATTATTTCATTAAATGAATCATTCTTCATATTAAGTGGGAATGAAATCAAATTAGGTTGTGCTCATATGCTCAGTAAGGGTTATGTAAAATTAAGGTTAGCATATAATAAATTATTCATAATGAATAATATAATTAAATAATCGAATATGCATTCCATTTATTCAATAACATGAGAAAAAAGAATAACATGGTGTGAATAAATTAGGAAAATTGATGCTCTATATAAAAACACATCGTCATGAAACAAATATAGGGTTATCATGACTATTCAAATAATCAATTACTATTGTTAATAACTAACATAATTAACTCATATCAAAATTATGGAATAAATTATTCCAGACATCATAAAATTACTATCAAATCATTGTTCCATGAAAATTTTTATAAATGGATAATACATCACTGAAATACAGATACTAGTATTCATCTTAAGAAATATCATTATATTGAGGGGATATAGTGGTCCTCGCAGATCACTTAATATTTAAAATTAATTAATCATATAAATGGGGTGAATAATAATTATATAAAAATTTAAAAATAAATATTCTTATTGAAAAAATAACATTCAAAAGGAAAATATTTCCCCTAATGAAACTAATCATTATAATTAATGATAAAGTGTAATTATAGTGTCATTAAAACATCTAAATTTTGGAGCATAAGTAAAATAATTTTTTTTGGTCGTTGATTAATATAAATACCATTTCAATTTCATTTAAAACATCATGGTATGAAGAACCATTTTCAATTTAAAATTAAAATTTTGAAACTAAATAGTTGTATAATATTATTAAATCAATTTTTTTATAAAAACCTTGTTTACTATTAATAGAATCATTAAATCATTGAGTGGTCACAATAGTGGTAAATTTAGTTCATTTCATATAATTTAAAACTATTATTCCTTTTATAATTTCTGTAAAAAGTAAAAAGTATATTTTTATAAAATGATATGAATATTCAATTTTGAAAATTTATTAAAACATAAACATGGGAAAAAAATTATTTAATAAATCATTTTTCATTTGTAAAAATACTCATAAAAATATTTTTATGAAAATAATATAATAAAGAAAAGGTATCATGACCGAGTAGGAAAATATATCAATATTCCTGATAAAAAATATTTTAGTATCAATATCATATAAAGAGAGTAAAAATAAATGAAGACATGTAATTTAAATAAATAACTAGTGGATGGTAAAATTAAAATTTTTTAACATGGAGAGATCAAATAATTACCTTAATAGAATTATAGACATTAAAAATCCATAATATTGAACAGATTGTAAAATATACCCTTACGACATTGGTAGCTTTTGAATCATAACAAAAATAGAATGAATAACATGAATTAAAAAATAAAATATCATGAATATAATGATATTAATGAAAAAACATGTAAAAATGGTAGTAGATACACCTTATAAATGAATATGGATTTATAACATTATATATTTTCGTGAGAAAATAATTTGAACAAGAAAACCCTTATAATGATCCCATCAATTAAGTGAGAATTAATCAATGAAGTGAATATGGGTATCAAATTTAAATCCACAAAAGATAAGTTAAAATACAATATAATAATTCCATGGGTAATTTTAGACATAATCATTGAATGAAATAGTGAATGAAGTATAATTTTATCATAATCAATGTAATTTGAGATAAGAGTCCCCATGATACATTGTAACATTCATGTAAAATAAACATGGATAATATACTATGATTAGAAACATAAAATAACATATTGTATTAAGGATTCATTATATGACATGTAAAAGGAATTTTTTTATAATATATAAAATAAAATAGTGGAAAATTTTAAAATATGAATCAATGAAAGGAAATTGAGTCAAAATACCTTACCACATTCCCAAATCCTCATGTACATTTTTTATAACCATATATAAAAAACATATGTTAATAACTAATTTTCATAATAACTATGTTCAAGATTGTTATACTTTTTCTTTTATTTATTATCATGTTTTATGAAATTACATAATCAATTATGTTTATGTGTATCGTTTTGATGATAATTTTTTTATTTGTCCAAAATAAATTCGGCAGGTTGACTATAGTAAAAGTAGACATTTTTTCATAACATCTAGAATAATAATACTATTATAAATATATATTTTAAAAAAAATTATACTATTAAATCAAATAAACAAATATTGTTACGAAAATATATCTATGATAAAATCATTCTGACGGTGAGACATATGTATGGATAAGTAACATTTCTATCTGTCAACAATAATTATAGAATAATACTCAGTAATATTTTTTAATTATGTAATGATAATTATCTGATAAATTCCATGTTTTTTCCTTATATAAACATATATATGTCATCAATGTGAGCTGGTAGAAAAAAATGAACCACATCGCTTCATGAAGGTGGTACTCTAGACATATGCACGAATGATGTTATCATTTTTTATTGAATTTTATTGTAAGAAAATATATGATAAATTAATTTTCCATAACAATAAAATTTTCATGAATATGATATATATATATATATATATATATGTTAAATATGTCATAATAACCATCCATAAGAGGGGTTTATGGAAAATTAATTACCTTTCTCTGTGAGGAAATAATATTTCATACACAAGAATGGAAGTGTTATTTCCCATTAATGGAAGAGGATAGTGATATAGAGTATAAAATTAACATAATAATATATCAATAAATTTTATTAAAATGTTTGTATTATTAATTCAACATGTTTAAAAATGTTTTTAGGGAGTTATATGAATAACTAAAACTAAAACATTGTGTTGAAGTTGAAACATATTTTTTAGAAAACCACATTTTCTTTACACCATCAGCCTTCTATGGTTGTGTTTTTTCCAAAATAAAATTTCTAGAATATGGAAATTTATTTTTGGAATGTATTTACATAGATATTTTCCAATCAAAAAATTATCTTGAATTGTTGATTTTAGTATAGAGGGGGTGTTATTTTGTAATGAGAGGAGATCCATTCGTGGAATTTCCTAATGTTTTAACTTATTATAAATTAATTTTAATCTTATTTTGGAAGAAAATCCATATAATCAAAATATAATATTATTTATGGTAAAAATAATCTCATAAAATGTGGACATTTTAGGGTGATTATTTCTCCCATTTGTTTTCCAACCGTTTACTAACAATTTTTTATGAATACCATGACATCAATGGTTGTTAAAACTCTATGGCTGATGATGGTAACTATAAAAAGATAATTTGGCCTAAAATTATCCATAGATTATATATTCAACAATATATCAATCATATGGATGACTATATAATTTCATAGAATTGTAATGAATTAAATAAAATGCTATTTATTATAAAATATCATTATAATATTCAGTTAATTGGTATTTAATAACATCAATATTGAAATGGAATTAGAATTTATTTCAATTAATAATAGTTATTATGTAATTTTTTTCTATAATGTTTTTAAGACAAAATATTTCATTAAAATAAAATTATTTTTTTATATTTTTAAAAACTTTAATCATGATTTTCCGTTAAATGAATAAATGAATATGGTAGTATTGTGTAAACATGTAAAGTAATTATGTCATCAACTAAAATTAGAAATGAATTAGCATGCTAAAATTAATTAATTTGTATTTAAAACCAATATTTAGAACTAGTCGTAACCTATGTTAATCCATATGTCATAATTTTAGAGATAATAAGAAAAATAGAATGGCATTTGTGACTTTTCTATAAATAAAATATTATAAAGATAAGATGTCGGAAAAGTGGGAAAATATAATATATTTTATGTTCCATTTATTTGGGATGATTTAAATGCATCTAATAATTTTGAGGTATTTTGTAGAGTTACTTTTTTTCCTTTTGAAATTATTTTAAACCATAATAAAATCACTTTACCTTTATCATTGTAATAACATTTTAATTTTTTCAGAAATCATAATGACAATAAATTAAAGGAACATATTTCAAAATTTAAGAACCCATTATTAAAATATGTGGATTCCATTATTCAACATTCAATTTCTAGACATATCAAATGTTAATTTAAGATTTAACTATAAAAAATTATGAAAAAATGTTCATTTAAGAAAATTCATTTCTATGTATAATTTTTTTATACTGAATTCGACAAAAAAGATTCTTCTAATGAGCCTATGTTCACTATTTAAAATTTTATAGATTAATTTTTTCATTGACACTAATTTAAAACAAAATAAAACATTGTATATGCCTATTACAAAATTTATTTTTTTTCAATAATCAATATTTGTCACGATTGACTATAAAATAATTCATTTCAAAAACATTAAAAAAAATAATGCTATGAATTTGTTGGTATACTTATTTCAAAAAATTATATTATTTTTATTAAATAGATTTAATGAAATTACTATTAATTAACTCTATTATTTTCATATAAAAACAATAAGTTTTATATTGAAGAAGAAATTTTTTTATGAAAAAATAGATTATTAAACAATTGTCGAATTATTATTTAATCATTAATTAATAATTTTTTATTTTGAAATTTTTATATTTCTCCTAATCTTGTTAATAATTTTCATACTCACAAATAAAATGAATATGTTCAAAAATCCATATTAAAAAAATAGCATTTCATTGTTCATTTCATCTTGGCGTTTCTTGTATTATATATTGTCAAACATGGTGTAATTCAAATATCTCTAGATGTAATTTTTATTCATTTTATTAAATATAATTTTTAATATTATATTAAAATATAATTTCACCTTTTGCAACATCTTATGAAACATATTATTCATGATCAATGTTATTTTTTTAAATGATACAATGTGTTATTTTTTAATTAGAGATATTTTGAAATGTTCTTTTCAATCAAATGACTAATCTATCTCATCATTAGTATTTTAAACTAGTCCACTTAGAATACAAATAAGTTTTAATTAAAAATATTTCCCTTAGTAATACCATATTTTCTATTTATGGATTAAGGGGTCATAATGTAGAATCAATACAATGATTGATTGGGAAAATTATTAACTTAATCAAATTCCATTAATTTTTTTATTATAAAAACTATATACAAGATTATCTTTATTGATGAATATTTTCACATATTGTTACAAAATATCATTTGATGTATTTTTATTTTCCATGGGTATATCATGTCATAATATTGATGTTATTAGAAATTCTATCTATAAGTGAAAATATTTAAAAATTATACAAAATAAATATTCATTGTAAGGGTTATGTATGATATTTTGATGTTTTCCTTTATTTTGGATACATAAGTTTTTATACTAAAGGATTTAATCCTACATCACCCTCATGTTCGCTAGTCATATGTGATATTACTTGATATAGTAAAAAATAGACATAAAGTGTTTTCTCACAATGGTGTGTGTACAATGTGTCATCATAAATTTTAATGTGTATAAATAATATGTTCTTATTCAAATGATTGGTAATAATGATATTTATAATATGGTTTTCAGTTATTATTTTTATTATTATGTCACATTTCAGTGTGGATTTTATTTTTAGTATTTTTTATATTTCATGTTTTTGTATCCTTTTTGTAATACTCTATAATTTTGTACTCCCATTATTGATGATTATTTATTTACTCTTATAAAATGATTAATTATTATTTGATATATAACAATTAAATGAAATATTATTTTTTTAGTCCATTCTATGTTACATGATTTATTATACATTATTTTTTTGTATAACTTTATTATACATTCTTAACTTACCCATATGCTCATCTGAATATCTCTTTTTAAATTTTATTAGTATCCCTTATTTTTCCCATACTAAGCATCCAAGCTCACCCATTTCATATAGTTTCATATCACAAAGTAATAAATTAAATTTATTGAAATTATTTTTATCAAATAATTTCTTGAATAGATAAATAGTGGGAGATATTCAATATAAAATATAGAAAATGTTTTTCAAAAAAACATCGTAAAAATATTTAATAGTGGAAAATTGAATGGGTTATGTTGGTTAATGTTCCTTCCTAATTATTTTAATCTATAATCCAAAAAGAGAACACCAATTTTTTTTAAATAAATATATTCATTTTATCATGTAATAATAATAATCCTATAAATATGGGGTATTATTGGCTGAATTAGAGAAGGTTTTAGATAACGTTAGTGATTTGGATCTACTTGGTTGAGGACTGTTTATGAGTTAGAAATGTCATTAGGAGATGATAAGGTAATTTTGATCATATTTTTAATTGTATGGGTAAAATTTTATGTTATTTTTTTAATATTTAATATTTTTTGAATTGGGATATGATAAAATTTGAGAATACCCTAGGGATAAATCTTTGAATATGATAACATATTGATGTTTTGGTAAACTATATATTTTTTGGATCAGTTTTTAATTAAATTACTATATAGATAACAGTTTGTAGATATATTAATGACATAGATTACACTATGGGTATTCACTATAAAAAATGTTTTTTTAGAATCAACTAATTATTTACTTAGGTTCATTATGTGTTCTCCTATGAAAACACTCATAGATACATACTCTTATATGAGTTGAATAGGGTAATTTATATAATATTTACGAACCATTATGAGGGTTTTGGAAACATGTTTATAATTTGATCCTGATAAATATCTTTTGGAATAATGTCACTAGAAACCCCTGGAACATATCTTATGGGTAATATTTGGAATAAGTGGTTTAATTTAATAATATATTCATATATTGAGGGAAAACAAATTGTTAATTTTTTTCTTAAGAAAAAATTATTTGTAACTTACTAGAATCTATATACTCTGTTTTGATTATATTTAATATATTCTTAAGTATTCGTGTTAGTATGTGATAATTAAATTTGTGTGGAATTAATTTATAAATGGGGTGAGAATATAATTACACAAGTTTTTTAAAAAGTATTTTATTTAAAAAATATGTGATCAAAATTATATACATCCCAATACAAAAGATAGATTCCATTATTGGGTGGAAATGTATCTTTTATTAATAACTAATGTTAGGGTTAATATACTATAAAATAAGTACTATCTTCAATGATACCATCGAAATAGGGTGTTATGAATAACTATAAACTGATTTTACCAGATGAAGACATCAAAATTGAAACACTTGTTCGATAATACATCAGAATTAATGATAGAATCCCTAATTAAGTGTTTTAATATTAATTATGTTTAATATAGAAACACTAATAATATGACCCAAAATGAAATATTCATCTATTAGAGCTGAACAATGTTTGTTTTGATTTCTTGGGAAATGATTATTGAGTTACATTATAGTAATAAGTAAATCTAGATCAATCCTTTTTAAAAATTAATACATAAATTAAGATAATACTCACATCTTTTATAGAGGAGGTAACACTTAATGGTCTATAAAGGCATCCCAAGACATCAACTGAGTGATCTTTGAAGACCACACTTTTACCAGATGCCCCTTAGTTACCTCTTGATACTCTATTCTAGATGATTTTTATCCATCCATAAAAATAATAATTTTAGACTACAAAAAGAGTAATAAATGGATAGTGGTGGTTTCATTTATAACCATTCTAATTCAAGACAATTAATTAATATAGAGAGTAATATGAGTGATTACTTTCTAGTGGAAAATCATTTTAGTTGTAACTCGGTTTTATTAAAGACATTCTAGGGTGTTAAAAGATTTCATGATTGGGGATATATATGTTTAGGGATAGACATATAATTTATATTTTCAGAATTAAAACCATGTAATTAATGATGAAGTAGAATGTTGAATGGATCAATTCATGTAACCTACATGAAACTCACGGCCGATTGTCGCCTATCGACCGGTCAAAATTCCGGTGCTCTGCTAATGTGTATAGCAGCACTCGGGTCGAATCCTCGGCGATGATACTTTGTAATAGTCGTTTGTTTTTAGTTTATTGTATTTTGATTAGGGGGGTTTGTTTGCAGAGCTTAATTGAAATGATTTATGGATGATGTTTAATTTAACAAGTTCATAAATATTGGGGTGAGTTCATCATTGGGGAGTTAAGCATGTGATATCCTTGAGCCTTACTTTGTATTGCATTAAATTAACACTCATGTCATAAGTTGACGTTGATTTGAATTCCTAAGAGTGAAGGCTTTAATACAAGCCTTAACTTAACTTAGGGTTCTAATCTCAATCAAAACTTATTTATGGTAGTGTATTTATGGTTCCAATAATCCATGGAAACCACTCGTTAAACAAAACATATCATTAATCCATGACATATTAAGTTTAACATACACAATATTAATTTAAAGAATACTCATCGAGAAAAACTCTCAATCACTAAACATGCCCAAATTATAACTCACCCCAATGAGAGATTTACTCAGCCATTTTGATGTTTAATATTCTGGTTAAAATAATTATGATGATAAATTAAGAATAGAAGAAAAAGAAAGGGATTAGAAAAGAGTGGTACGTTGACACACACACACGAACGATGATGATAATTAAAAACGGATTTTCGATTGAATGAGGAAGCAAAAGAAGGGAAGGGGATTCAACTGAATTTAAAATATTTTAGGAACATAAATATTAAACTACAGAAGGTGTATGAGACTAAGAGATATTGAATAAGTATCTTGCATTAAAACAGAATTACAAAGAAATAGAATTACAAGATTACAAAAATGAAGAACACAAAAGTAAGTGAAAACAAAGAGAGGAGGAAAGGTCTCTCAAGTGAAAACTTGAGTATGGAAGGTCCTCCCAAGAATTTGGAAAGGCTTTGGTCATGCCAATATGATATCCTCTCTTCTGAAATGCCAACCCCTCTCAAGGAGAGAAGGGGGGAGTATTTATAGCCCAAGGAGTGGACTGTTTGCATTCCTAATCTGTCCCTCCACTTGCATCGCCAATTTGAGTATTCCGACAGCCGTATCTTCAAACATATCTTTCTTAAAAGTTGTAGAAAATAATGTTGGCCGACTACTGTCAAAATATGGAGCCATTTGGACAAGTGGAGCCAAAGTTATGGCGGTTTTATTAAACAAAGGTAAACTGTCCATTTCTATCCATGCTTTTTCGATGGCCAAAATGTGAATGGATTTTTGAACAGGAAGATTCCTTAAAATACGAATGACTTATTCAACAAAGTCTGCCGCCTATATCTCCTCTTTCACACTGAAAATTCTAAGCTCGATTGGATGCTTACATCATGAGATATGTTAGGAATAGTATACTGATTTTAATTCTCGGACAGAATGGTGGGCTGGACTTCAAAGCTTCATTTGGGCCCCTTGTACTTGTATTTGGGCCATGAAATTTTTATCCAAGATGACATGTAGTGTCCCACGAATTATGGTGGAGAGTTAAGGTTTTTGGACTTATGTATTGAGCCCAGTAAATCAATCTTCAAGGCTGGTCCAGTTTGTTCACAGATTCTTTGGTCTTGTTTGTGAGGACCATATGACCCTTCAAATGGAATAATTGGATCATGGTTCCTTCTAATGAAATGTTGTATATTGTAATTATAATCCTAAAAAACAATAACCACACCATTTGGATCAGTATAGTGACATTTATAATTAAAACATTAAACTGACTCAATTGGACTACTTCTAAAAATGCTCAGATATTATACCTAATATTAAAACATTAATATTTCACACAAATTATGCACATTTCATATAAAATAAGTAAAGGGGGAATCTAATAAGTCATGAAAATATTAATAATATCAACTCCCCCACACTTAGATTTGCGCGTGTCCTCATGTGCAACAAATATAAAAACATCGCAAAATTATTTTCACTCACCAACAAATATTAAAATTTTTTTTTTCTCCAATTAGGGGAGGTTTACACTATTTCACTCATCCATATTGAATTCCATCACAAATTTGGTTCACAATAATGCATTAGAAACAATTCATTTTTTCATGTTCAAGGTTTGAATTGGAAAATGTAGGCACTAAAAACTTACTCCTCTCAAGATGATAAAAATGTATTTTAGGAGGTTCACTCATTCACCAACAAAAAGTGAAAATCAAGATTTTGTAAGAGCTCTCAGCTTCCATTCCCAAATATAATGTGTACAAGAATCAACAGGTCTTTTAAGAGGTTTTTTAGTGGCTATGGGACGGTAGGTATATAATTTCCAAAGGAAAAGAGGGGTTAAAAACACCAACATGGAAAAATCAATGCACATTTTTTTTGAAATTTGATTTGAAAGGAAATAGAAATACATATTTACAAGGGCATGAATGTGTGATGAATGAAAAGTGAGGGAGTTAGAAAATGGAATAGGGTGAGATGATGGAATTTCTACAACATGGAAGACTTCCAATAATGACACAATACAAGATGATTCAAGTGTTCTTTTTTTTCTCTTTTTGCTCTTTTTTTTCGAAAGTTGTGCTTGAAACAAGTCTCACAGTCATCTCCCAACCCATGTTTGATCTTCTCATGGAACTAATTTTAGTAGTTATAACACGATCAAAGGTTGATGATGAATGATTTTTGACCCACCCAAGACACAACCCATTCCTTTTTTTCATTTTTTTAATATAATTTTTTTCATTTTTTTTGAACACTTTTCAATGACTTTTGTACAAATGACAATTACACATATACACCCCAAAGCTCATATAATTACAACCTCTCCCCCACACTTGAATGGATGCTTTCCCTCAATCATATGATGACACATTGGAAATCAATGAAAGTACGCCCAAAAATGAAGTCCATTCCCCCCACACTTAAATTTCAATAAATTGTACAATGAAAATCCATGAAGATGTTGGGTGGGACAAGGTATTAGGCTTGTAATGTGGCTATCAAAAGAAAGGTTTTCATAGGATAAAAGGGGATTTCAATAGTAGGATCAATGTAAGGGTAATAGGAGGCTATTTGGCTATTCTGATTATCATGTGGCTTAGAAAATGCCTCTATCCAATCAATGCACACAAAAGATGGAAATTCAGCTCGAAGGTCCACAAACTCAAGACTCACAATCAGTGGTGAAGACACACAATGAAAAATATGGCCATATATGACCTTGTCATGAAGGCTAATGTTATTCCTCAAGGTAGGGGAGAATCATTTTCCACCAAAAATTGTTCATTCAAAATGTTTGTTATTGACACAAAATTGTTCACCCAAGTTTGAGATAAAAATTCAATATATTTGAGTTTAAAACAAGCCTTTTGACTCCCCAAAATGGTTGGACAGAATTTCAATATTGGATGATGAGTAATTATGACACCCCTTTTTTTCAATTTTCATTTTTTTAAATTTTTTTTTAATTTTTTTTTATTTTTAATGACACATCCACACAAAAGAGAAAATAGAAAAAAGGTTGTGGAAGAATGTTGTAAAAAAATGAGAGGGAGAGAGGAAGAAGAAGAAATAGAGAGTAGAAGAGAGGGAATAGAGATTGAGGAGAGAGAGAGTTAAAGGGAAAGAGGTGCCCCCTGGTTTGGATTTGGTGGGTTGCCATCTCCATCTACTGGTGGGTCGGCTAGAGAATTTGGGGATTCGGTGGAAGTCGAGGTGGTTCCAGGACAGTGGGAAGTTACCTGAAAAATAAAATTCATTATTCATCTAATGAAAATCTAAAAAGAATTTGAAATTTCATAAAAGTAAAATAAAACATGGGTTGCCTCCCAAGAAGCGCTGCATTTATTTGTCTACAGCTGGACAATTGCAGTGGACTACCCGTAGTCTGACAGTGGCCATCGTATTTTCTCAACTCCAGTGTGCTTCCAGAAAAACTTTTTCTTTGGGAGACCTGATGATTCATTGGATAATTTCTTCCCATCCTTGTTGGTGTGCTTGCAATTCAATGGGGGTGGAAAGAGAATATGACTATCCTCCCTTTGGTCTTCAATGCGAGGAATGATTTTATCCACAAAGTGATGATTTTATATTCTTGGAAATTCAGGAAGATGTCTCAATTCTGATGGTTCATTTATGTAAGGTTCGGATAACACAAAAGTAGAGTATGAGATCCCAATTTTTTTGACTCATTTATTTCATCACTTACCGATGTAGAGTAATGAGGATTAGTGGAGTCATAAGACTGAATAAAAATTTTCAATATCCTTTACTTCAATGTTGTTCGCCAAAGAATGGTCAATTTCAACCTCACCAGTGATCACTTTATTAATTAGGGTACAAATATCACAAACATCACTACCATCAGGACAATATAAACACATTGGTTCAAGGTTCACTTCACATATAACAGAATTTTCAGAATCATGGGTAGGAAAGGATGAATGTGGGATAATCTGATCTGAATCAACAAATGAGCATTCTAGTTCATTTTTCTCAATACCATCCATGTTGGAGCATTGGAGGTCAGAGGTGAGATGGTATTCCAAAGAGTTTTCAATATCCTTTAGATCAATGGAGTTTGCATTTGTAATGTCAACATCAATTTCACCATTAATCACTTGGTTAATGAGGATACAATATTCACAAACTCCTCTATTCGTAGAACAGGAAGAACATGATGGATTAGGATTCAACACACTCTCAGAGGGAGTTTCAGAAACATGGATTGAGAATGCAGAGTGATCCTCAGATGGGTATCGCATGGCTTGGAAAATGTTGAACTTGACCAGTTGGTCACCGAATTCCATGGATAAGATGCCAACATGGACATCAATTTTGGTTTTAGATGTCATAAGGAATGGTCTTCCTAGAATTAGGGGAGATCGAGAAGAGTTCGTCTCACCTTCCATGTCAAGGACATAGAAATCAGCTGGGAAGAAAAGATCATTGACCCGAACAAGAACATCCTCAATTATCCCCTTAGGACTGGCAGTGCTTCGATTGGCTAATTGAATGACAACACCCGTTGGGTGCAAGGGACCTAGACCAAGGTTGGAGAAAATGGATTTGGGCATGACATTTATTGAGGCTCCAAGGTCTATGAGTGCATCATCAAAGTTGGAACTCCCTATTTGACATGGAACTGTGAAGGTCCCTGGATCTTTGCACTTCATGGGAATAGACTGTTGGGTTGAAACATTTTCAATGTCCCTAAGTTGCCTCTTATGGGTGCACAATTCCTTAAGAAACTTGGCATACTTAGGGATTTGTTTGATGGCATCTAAGAGGGGGATGTTCACATCAACACGTCTAAACATGTCAAGAATTTCAGGATCAGGTTCAAAGGACTTCTTAGGTTTGGAGATGGCTTGAGGAAAAGGAATTGGGTTCCTTAGAGGAATGGAAGGAGGTGAAGGAGTGGATTCAAGTTCCTTTTCCATCTTTTTGTTCTTTTCATTTTCTAGATCAACATCGAAAGGGGAGGTAGAGCAATCAGCATGGGGCATAGCAATTTGCTTTCCCGATCTAAGTGAAATTGCACTTACATTACCCTTAGGGTTGGCTAATGGTTGAGCTGGGAGTTGGGAAGAATTTGATTATTGTTGCTGGCTCAGGTGGGATGCAAGTTGACCTATTTGAGTTTCAATGTTTTTAAGGCTAGAACGGGTGAAGGAGGCAAGATCTTCCACTGCACTTTCCCATGGTTGCTTGGAAGAAGAGGCTTGTCCCTGGTTGGGATTTCCTTGATTTTGGTTCTTGGGAAATCGATTGTATTGGTTTTGGAATTGGGAAGGCTCACTAGGATAATGGAATCCAGGAGGAGGATTGTTCCTTTGAGGTTGAGGAGGAAAAGGATAAGGTTGATGGAAGTTACCACCACCTTGACCATATTGGAACTTGTTTGGGTTTTGATGAGGGAACTGAGGAGGATGAGAAATGGGATTACCATACCTCAGAGGTGGGTTAAAGGTAGAAGAGAAGGGCTCAGAGTGGGGTTGGTTGAAGTTTCTAACAAATTGACCTGATTGTTGAGGGTTGAAGTTTCGCTGAGCATATGCCGCATTGAGCTCCATTGGACTAGATGAATCAGATGGATCATCTTGTAGTTGTGGACATGTGTTAGTCGGATGAGATGGAGAGTTGCAGATTCCACAATTCTTAATAGGTCCAGGGAATAGTGACTGTGGAGAAGATGAGGTTGGGGCTTTGGTAGCCACTGCTAGTTGACGCACAAGACCTGTAAGTTCACTCATCCACTCAGTCATCTTGTTGGGCTCTATGGATTGATTCTCTTGGGCTTGTTTCACTTGAGCATGTGCTCGAGTATGGAATTGCTGCGTGTTTGCAGCCATGTTGCTTATAAGTTCTCGTGCAGCTGCATGAGTTTTGTCAACTAGAGCACCGCCACTTGCGGCATCAATGAGAGTTCGCTCCATAGCCAATAACCCCTCATAGAAGTATTGTATCAGGAGTTGGTCAGGGATTTGATGGTGTGGACAAGTTTCCACAAGCTTTTTGAACCTCTCCCAATACTCATGGAGTGATTTATTAGGGAATTGACGGATTCCGCTTATTTCCTTTCGGATAGAAGCTGTTCGGGAAGCGGGAAAGAACTTCTCAAGGAAAAGTCTCTTCATGTCAACCCATGAGTTTATGGAACCAGGTGGGAGGTAGTAGAGCCAAGACTTAGAAGAATCTGCTAGGGAAAAGGGGAAAGCTCTAAGCTTGATTTGTTTTTCAGAAACCCATTGAGGTTTCATGGTTGAGCAGACCACTTGAACTCTTTGAGGTGAAGATGAGGATCCTCACCGGTTAGCTCGTGAAAATGAGGGAGAAGATGAATCAAACCCAATTTGAGTTCGAAGTCAGATTCAATGTTTGGATATTGAATACTAAGAGGTTGGTAATTCATATCAGGGGCAGAAAGTTCTTTCAATGTTTGTTCCCTAGGATTGGCCATATCTAATTCAATTGGTAGGGCAATGATTGGTTCTTGGGTGATTTGGTTATCCCTAATGGTCCTCCTAAGTCAACGAAGAGTTCTATCAATTTCAGGGTCAAACAAATCCAAGGGATTGTTTGGGAGGCTGCGGGGAATTCAGAGAGATTTAGAAAGGATGAGGAAGACGGGTTTTTCTTTGTATTTTTTTTTTCAGTTTATGATTTTTATGAGAAGACGGGTTTTTCTTTGTGTTTATTTTCATTTTTTTTAAAATTTTGTTTTTTTTTGGTTTTTTTGACAATAACCAGAAACGAATGACTACTTAAAGCACCATCCCCGGCAATGACGCCATTTGAAATGCATGGCCGATTGTCGCCTATCGACCGGTCAAAATTCCTGTGCTCTGCTAATGTGTATAGCAGCACTCGGGTCGAATCCTCGGCGATGATACTTTGTAATAGTCGTTTGTTTTTGGTTGATTGTATTTTGATTAGGGGGTTTTGTTTGCAGAGCTTAATTGAAATGATTTATGGATGATGTTTAATTTAACAAGTTGATAAAGATTGGGGTGAGTTCATCATTGGGGAGTTAAGCATGTGATATCCTTGAGTCTTACTTTGTATTTCATTAAATTAACACCCATGTCATAAGTTGACATTGATTTGAATTCTTAAGTGTGAAGGATTTAATCCAAGCCTTAATTTAACTTAGGGTTCTAATCTCAATCAAAACTTATTTATGGTAGTGTATTTATGGTTCCAATAATCCATAGAAACCACTCGTTAAACAAAACATATCATTAATCCATGACATATTAAGTTTAACATACACAATATTAATTTAAAGAATACTCATCGAGAAAAACTCTCAATCATTTAACATCCCCGAATTATAACTCACCCCAATGAGAGATTTACACATCAATTTTGATGTTTAATATTCTGGTTAAAATAATTATGATGATAAATTAAGAATAGAAGAAAAAGAAAGGGATTAGAAAAGAGTGGTACGCTGACACACACACACGAACGATGATGATAATTAAAAACGGATTTTCGATTGAATGAGGAAGCAAAAGAAGGGAAGGGGATTCAACTGAATTTAAACTATTTTAGGAACATAAATATTGAACTACAGAAGGTGGATGATAATAAGAGATATTGAAGAAGTAACTTGCATTAAAACAGAATTACAAAGAAAGAGAATTACAAGATTACAAAAATGAAGAACACAAAAGTAAGTGAAAACAAAGAGAGGAGGAAAGGTATCTCAAGTGAAAAATTGAGTATGGAAGGTCCTCCCAAGCCTTTGGAAAGGCTTTGGTTGTGCCAATATGATATCCTCTCTTCTGAAATGCCAACCCCTCTCAAGGAGAGAAAGGGAGAGTATTTATAGCCCAAGGAGTGGACTGTTTGCATTCCTAATCTGTCCCTCCACTTGCATCGCCAATTTGGATATACATAAAGCAGGATCTTCAAATATCTCCTTCTTCATAGTTGTATACAATAATGTTGGCCGACTACTGTCAAAATATGGAGGCATTTGGACAAGTGGATCCAACGTTATGGCGGTTTTATTAAACAAAGGTAAACTGTCCATTTCTATCCATGCTTTTTCGATGGCCAAAATGTGAATGGATTTTTGAACAGGAAGATGCCTTCAAATTAGAATGACTTCTTCAACAAAGTCGGCCACCTCTATCTCCTCTTTCACACTGAAAAATATCAGCTCGATTGGATGCTTACATCATGAGATATGTCATGAATAGTATACTGATTTTAATTCTCGGACAGAATGGTGGGCTGGACTTCAAAGCTTCATTTGGGCCCCTTGTAATTGTATTTGGGCCATGCAATTTTTATCCAAGATGAAATGTAGTGTCACCAGAATTATGGTGGAGAGTTAAGGTTTTTGGAAGTCTGTATTGAGCCCAGTAAATCAATCTTCAAGGCTGGTCCAGTTTGTTCACAGATTCTTTGGTCTTGTTTGTGAGGACCATATGACCCTTCAAATGGCAGAATTGGATCATGGTTCCTTCTAATGAAATGTTGTATATTGAATGTAGAATCCTACAAAACAAGAACCACACCATTTGGATCAGTATAGTGACAGTTATAATTAAAACATTAAACTGACTCAATTGGACTACTTCTAAAAATGCTCAGATATTATACTTAATATTAAAACATTAATATTTCACACAAATTATGCGCATTTCATATAAAATAAGTAAAGGGGGAATATAATAAGTCATGAAAATATTAATAACATCACTATACGATTCTACTTGATAGATGCATCCTATGGATGTAGGCTTACCATTATGTTAGAAAGGGAATTCCACATAGATGAGGCTACGACACAACTGAGAAAGTGGGTTTCAATATGGCCTCATTCCTTTTAGTAGAGTAAATTTTTTCATACTAAAAAAGAAACTTTTATGAATTATGGATTCAGTTAGAAATATTCCATGCACCAACCTCCATATAGAATGTAATTGGGAGGGCCTGACCCTTCATTTTTTTTCTACGTGTTGACTAGATTTTAAAAAATATAGTCCACCCCACAATAATTCTGATAAATATAATTGATTTTAAAATACCAATTGGAATAGTTTACCTTATCATAAGTTCATCCTTATTTATCAAATATGAATTACAGAAAACCTATATAATATTATCAATTATAATC
The DNA here is from genome assembly GCA_963277665.1 of Viscum album. NCBI lineage: Eukaryota > Viridiplantae > Streptophyta > Magnoliopsida > Santalales > Viscaceae > Viscum > Viscum album. Next base: position 1,703,857,163 of record OY728165.1, on the reverse strand, counting down.
TCAATATAGTAGATCATTTGATCCTTTATAATGACAATTATGTCAATAGATGGATAATAATTATGTAGTGAATCCAAAAATGGCATGTATGACTAGCCTTAAAGTATGAAAAAATAGAGGATCCCCTAATAACAATAATTAATTCTAATTAAGAAATGATTGGGAAAAGGGCTTTGAATATTTTAAAAACAAATCATTCAATGTAATTAGAATAAAAGGATTTTATCACACTATGAAATATGGTTTTAATTAATCCTATGGTCTATTATTTTTAATTGATGAGCCTCTATATCTATTGATATCAAAATGAAGTATTAAAACTGGGGGGTTTTAAAATCTATGACCCTCTGTATCATCGGTATGGAAACATCATTTTAAGGATAATACACTAATAATTCATTCAATGATGCTCCATATCAATATGAAATTATAGATGGACACATATATACTTTTATTCAATTTTTAATTACATTTATACAGAATAAATATTGAACATATTTTTAAGAAATAATATATTTTATAACACACACTATGATGTCCATTGATAGATAATTACCTTTAAACGTGACATGTTACATTTTGATCTATCATCTAATTTACATGATGTGTAATGATTAAGGACTTCCTGAAAACAAGAGAATACTATATTATTAGAAAGGATGAAAAAAATCACTAATTCTCATTTAATTTACAAATTCAATAATCTATAAAGTACATGTGTTCTACCAAAATAAGATAAATGTTTCTTCTAACTAATCACCTGACCAAATTCATTTTCCATGTGTAGAATGATCTTTTTAATTTTCATAATTATCTTCATATAACTTTTAAAAAATCAGACTATTTATTAAATATGTAGGAGGATAAAAAGTGATGAGTTTCCTCTATCTACGTTGACATATTAAAATTTAGTAGAGTAAAACATGTTAGATAGAATACTACTCAGATAATCCATAGTGATAAGAATATGATGAAAGAGAGAGGGTCACCTTTCATAACCCCCCTTGAAAATACAATTCCCTATTTAGGGGAACCATTTATATAAATAGTTTTTGGGTTGAATTAATATTAATTTTCATCAATTTAATGAATATTTGATTAATTCCAAGTCATCCTAGAACAATAAAAAAATCACTAATACATATTTTTAAAGGAATTTTTAATATCCACATTCAAGATAAGGTTGTCTCTATTGGTGGTCATTTTATAGAGGTTAGAACATTCAAAATAAATAATGTGCCAACCATGAAAAGTTGATTATTTAATAAAAAATATATTTCATAAAGACAATCATGATTGATATAGTGGAAACTCAATCGATTGAAATTTTACTAATAACATTATAAATGGCATCGAACAAATAAATAAACCAAAGTGGTTGAATATCATAAGAATTTTATAAATTTTTAATTATAGGGGAGTCATAAAAATAAACCCTTTGGATGTTATCATACTTTTAAATGTTTTTTATAGGCCAAATAATATTAAATTTGAATGATCACCCAGTACTTATAGAAGAATCAATTGGTGAATGCTTTAATCCCCATGAAACTTCTAGATAAAAGACAAACAATTTTCCCTTAAATATCTGAATCCAAATGATGCTGTATAAGCATTTTATATTCATCATAACATAAATGATGGTAATAATTACATCCATTTCATAATTTTTCGATGTAATACATTAACGATATTCATATAGTGGTATGTGACATCTTCTATGATACCATTCCTATTTTCCATGATCTGTTAACTATATCTATAAAGGGATAAAGGTTTTTTTTATTTCATCATTTATGAGATTAAAAAAATGTGTGTATAATCATTTTTAAGAGACATGGAATTTAATGTTTACCTGGTATTTTTCTCCATATGACTAGGATGTTATTGTGTTTCAGGGAGACCTCATCTTCATTATCATGTTGGAAATAGATGTCCTTGTTTGTGTTTCATTTCTGGATATACTTCAAAGAGGCCTTATGGGTGTAAATTTCATTATAAATGGAGATTAACTGACCCTTCCTCTATTAATTCATATCCAAATTTATAATCTTAATAACATGAATACTAAAAAATTATCCTTCTTGTAATTTAAATAACTCCATCCCTTCGGAATAAGCCTTGAACATTCTGGTTGAATAGGACAGTCATAGATAAACATGAATGGAAAATGTGGCTTGAAGAGTCTAGCATTGAAATTAACCAGAACATTATTCCTTCATAGAAAACAATTACAAAAAATTTATATAAAACTACATGTTACACGCCCCAAATAATTACAACCTTTAAAAGGGAATAAATTTAATGTCAAAAACAGACTGAAACTGATCAAAGTCATCTACACCTCTATATCTTCTGCATCATTTTCACAATTGAGGATCAAAAAATTCTAATGAAAACCTAAAAATAGGTTAAAAATAATGAATGAAAAAAATTATATGAGATCTATAGTTAATTCTATGGATATAATAACAGTTACTTATGAAGTTTGAATTTCATGTATATATTTAAAATGTATGTATATAATAATAAAATCTAGTTGTTATAAATATAGTCCTTAGAAATATGGTCGCTAAAAATAAGGTTATTGAATATAAATGTATATAATAGTAATATTGATTTCATGTATTGTGATTATTAGTTTTAATGTATGATAATTCATCAATAATAAATATTAAAATAAAAAATATATTTTATTATTATAAATAATTATATATTTACCTTTTTTATGCTGTATATTAATATTATTATTATTAAATCATAATAATCAGCATTTGTAATTAATAATGAAATATATTAATATAAATTTGTTAGTAAAATTAATATCATATAATGTAAATAAATAATTTTTATCATATTTAGTAGTGATTATTTAATATAACAGTCATTTTAAGCAAATATGTTTTTAAATTATAAATTATTTTCCATATAAAAATTAAATTGACTAATTTTATTAAAATATAATATAATAACTATTTTATTAACATCACTTAAATATACAATTTATATTATGTAATTATAATAACACTGAAAACAATATTTCTCAATAAAATATAACATTTATTTATTTTTATTATTTTCATTTGAAACCTAATGTTTTATATTTTATAATTATTTTTTCAAAATATTTTTTTTAACATATATAAATTATCATAGTAAAAATATTTTATCACGCTATGATGTACTTTTTTTAGTTGAATAATGAAAATTATAGTTTCCACTAACACTTTAGCTTCAATGAAAATAACAAAAATTTTAACTAAAAATTTCATAAAAAAGAATCAAGATCAATAAAAAGTATTTAGAAAATGAATATGACTATAAAAATATGGAATTCAAGTTTCCTAAATTATTTTATTTTTTTATATTTTTAAATATTTTTATAATAATTTTTTAGACTATCATTATTTGTTAACTCATCAATAGGTGAAATTAGGTTTTATATTTTTATTAATGTCACATCACACACCTACTATTATGAAAAACAATTCATTAAAATATTAAATATTTATAATTTACCCAATTTATCTTTTTTGATTGAAAAAATACATTTATGTCTGAAATAATGTTTTAATGTATTAGATTTGAAAATAAAAAATTATTATATATCACCATTTTAATATTTATTTGATAACAAGTATTCCATATTTTTAATATGTGTGTTGAAATTATTTAATTAGTTAATTTAATTTTTATTCAATCAATGTAAATTACACTATTAAAATTTTATTATCATAGCAACAATTAAAATTTCATTAATTTAAAATTACAAGTGAAAAAGACATATCCCAAAAATAAAAAGGATTTCAACTATATTTTTAATATATAGTCACCAATATTACATAGAAAACTCTTTTGTTGTATAATTTATCTTTACATATAATTTTAAACATGTTCTATCTTTATATTATGATTATATATTTACAATAATGTGACTTCCTATAGATAAAAAATAATCCTCCAGAAACACACATATGCTCTTAAAAAAAGAGATATTTGTAAAACATAACACTACCCAAATACACAAATAATTTACTAGATGCATCATAGTTATTATAATATTCATATAAGTCCACCCATGAAAGACATAATGTTTTTTCCATAAGTATTTTCCATGGTGTTAGATACAGAGTATTAAATAATGCCTTTTAGTTTAATTTTTTTATACAATATACACATGTTTATGATATATTTAATACATTATATAATAAATAAATAATTATTATTATTTATTGAAATATAATTTTTATAATGGGATAATCATTATGTATCCTTTTAAATTTTAATTAGAAAAATAATAACACTGCTTCTGTTATGTGCAACCAATCTTCTTAATAAAAGACAGGACGTGTTTTTCATATACTTCATGAAATTAGTTTTTTAAATGTATATTTAATGTATTAATATAATTTTTATTAAATTAATAATTTAATTAAATTAGTAATAATTACCTATATTAATCCCATTATTATTATAAAAATTAATCCTTCGATCATACATAGGTGAAAAACATAGCCTCCATGAAACAGATGTATCACATTCATCACTATATTATTCTCTTCTGTATCCATATATCTTATAATTTAATTTTTGGCATTAATAAAATATAAAAATATATCATTATGTCTCTTTAGTAATTATATTTCATCTAAAACGCTTCACAATAATAAAATAATTTTGTTACATAATTGTTTGAGTGATTTAAAAACCTATACTATGAATTATGTAGGATAATATCATGGTTGAAAATTTGAAAATAATTAATAGTAATATATGAATCAAATAAGTAAGCAATTATTTTTTTATTGGTTACATTAATAATAAAATCATTAACTATGATACCAATGTCTGTTCGTCGAAAATCAAGGACACATTCTCATCGCCTATCCCATATTAATGGATACTAAAAGACACCCATATAATCAATTGATATGATTATATATAATTGTAGTTGTTCAATTAAAATAAATTGAAAGATTTGGGTATGATTAATTTTGATAAAATAACTTTTGTGAACTTCACAATTATAAAACAATTTCTAAATGAACCACTTTTCTCATCCTAGAAATTCAAATCTGATAATAAAAAGAAACTCAACATATAGGGAATAATTATGAATGATGTTTATAGAATTTTTTATATCTACATAGTTATAATATAGGTTATTAATATATATATATGATTTTTATTCTAGTGATTAAATAACATTATTTTTTGCCAATAATTAAAGTATGTCATTATTTTTCAAAAATATAATTTCTTGTAGAATATTTCTTACTTTTTACCTAGATTTAGCCTATATAATTTGATTTCTACCTATTGAATTTATTTTATGAAATTTATTTTATTCCATGATTTTGAAAATCCATAACGTATTGTCTATTAAAATTTAAATCTCATAAAAAATAAATAATTTTTATGGGTTTTATTATACCATTTTCAAATTCATGTTCTATGTCTGATTTTATACATGGTGTTATATTATGTGTTGAATACAATACCAATTTAATATTTTCTATTTATATTTATATTTTTTATTGGTTATTAAATTTCCATTTCAATATCTCTCTTTAAATGGGTTTGGCTTAAAATGACACTCAACCCATTGTGTTTTCATTGCTAAACATATCCTAAAATCAAAAAAAATTAAAGATAATCCATTAGGGGATTCTGTTTTCAATATTAATCCCCTTTTCATTTTCATTGTTTACTTATGTGATTTCAAATTTCATAACAATATTTCACTTCCCCTTGAAAAATATTTTACCATATTTGCATCTTTTATGTCAATTATACCACTTCCATCATTTTTGGTAAAGACAATCTATTTTCTATGTCTATATTAATTTGAATGTTTTCTCAACATACTTATCATTTTTTAATAATTGATTAATGTGATTCTCTAAAACAATTACTTTAATTTTAATAATTAAATAAATCTATACTATTTTTTGAATGGTTCATTTTCATATATATGTGGAAATAATCACTTTTCAATATTTTACATTTGAGTATATATATCCATAATTTTTTTATTTTAGTATGAGACTTCCACTATAAACATTCCCAACATAAATATGATATTTTAATATTTCTTATTTAAGAAATTATTTTTTAAAATAAAAATTTATTTTAATGTTCATGGGTTTTCATTATTTCGAATTTCATTTCTCTGATACTTCAAAATTTATTTTCACTAAAATTTATATCTTTTTAAATTTTTTATTCATGTTTGAGGCTACTGTTCAAATGTAACCATTCAATTCTATTTTTATTGATGGTATATGAAATGATCATTTTAATTAGTTGATTGACTTGTCAACGACATGTTTATTATAAACCCTCCAACATGAATAGGAATAACTAATCTTCTAATGCCTTTACATATTGAATAATTGTTTTCTATTTCCTTTCTTATGAATTCCTTACTTCAGTATTATACCTAAATTATTTATGGAAATTATTTACATAACCATATAGATTATATCTCTTTTGTTTTAATATTATATACATTTTTATCTTATATTAAGGGTATTGTCACGACCCGTCCTCGGGGCCCGTGTCATGACTACCCCAAGCCCGCCTTCCATAGGCCAGGGGTTGGCGACTAGCACCAAGGCATATATCCCAACAAAAAGGGAAGGCATTGCCTTTAAAAGTAAACAAACACCACAGAGTAAGCCAACATAAGTAAACTGAGTACAAGAAAGCACAAAAAGTAAATGGGCTAGAATACAAACCCAAACTAAAAGTAAATTACAACTCGAAAGAAAGTACATCAACTGAAAGTAAAGCAGCAACATCGAGTCATCCACTGTTACTCCCACTGGAAGGGTGGGTACAGATAGCCACCTCAGCTCCTCGGGTCCAGCCGTCTGCTCTGTGTACGTCCCACCCAGTGGTCCACCTCCAGGTACTGACTGCTCCACTAGCCTCTACCATGATCAGTTTTGTCTGTCGTTTGTATCCAACACAACGTAGTGCGGGCATAGCCCGTGCAGGGGTGAGTATAAGCTACTCAGTAGGGACCCCGAGACCCCCGAAGGTCTCCCAGAATCCACAAAGGATAATCCAAAAAAGAAAGATACAATCAGGAAGTAACATCCAACACTACTTAGGTATATGCCCATACATATACCTAAGTCATCAATTCCAGTTCGGCTCCAGCATCCGAGCCCAAGTTCGATCACGTCCACACAGGATATCACAACACAATCCACATAGAAAAGTAAGTCAATCATATCGAAGATAATGATTGAAAGTCAAGACTCAGCTCACACAGGATATACTTCTTCATAAGACGATAGAGATGATCAGATGTAGCCACTGATTCATCTAAGTTGTCGGACCCACACAAGATCGATAGATATTAACCCCCTCAATGACCCACAAAGGATCGATAGGTAACTAACCCCCGCAATGACCCACACAGGATCTGACACACACATGATCGGAATGCGCTGTCCCACACAGGACCGCTGAGCGCTGACCCACACAGTATCTGACCCACACAGGATCAGTAGCACTGATCCACTGAGGATCGTTGAGTGCGGTAGTCGTCGCTGTCAAACCCACTAAGGATTCCCGTATTGTCTTCATCGCCATCGCAGTCGCAACCAGCTCTAGGGTTCCCGCACACAGAAAGCTCATTCAGGGAGGGTCCGCTCCACGATCCCAAGGGCTAATACATCAATTGACACGAATTTCGGAGTTGATGTATCCAAAAGTTCCGTATCGTCAAAAGGAACTCAACATGATAGACGATGCATCAATCGGACGTCCGGTCTGAGAGTTATTGGCTTTTTCGTTCCAGGGGCCCAATTGGTCTTTAAGTCAAAACCAACCCGACCGAACTCCAACTGCATCCAAACCTCATTCGGAATAAGCCAAAATTTTCTTCTCACTAAGAGGAATCCAACAAAGTCGATGACAGGTCAATCGGACGTCCGGAGCTCAAGTTATAAGTGTTTCCGCTCCGAGGGCCCAGTTGGTTTCGTGTTCGAACCAACCCGGCCATACCCAAAGTTCTCCGAAACCTTGAGTATAATATACCAAAACGACCGTCTCGATCCAATAATCGCATAGAAACTAACAGTGCGTCGATCGGAAGTCCTTATCCCAAGATATGGGCAAATGACCGGAAGTGTCCTGAAAATGGGGGGTCTGGGCCCGGACCGACACGGCCCAACCCCCCCCCCCCCCCCAGGTCAGGCCGAACCAGGTCCGGGTTCGGCCCATTAAGGCGCGGTGCGGCCCGGTGCGGCCGGTCCGGCCTGGGGCAGCTCAGCGCTAGCCGAGCGGGTCGGTTCGGTGCTGGCTGAGCGGCCGCACAAAGGGGGCACTGCCCCCTTGATTGGAACCGCGTCCCCCGTGTGGGGGCCACTCCTTGCCAGCGGACGTGGCCTGGCGCCGTGTCACCCACGGTCCCGCGTGGCCGCAGGACCAGCCGCCTGCCATCGCTGTGGCCCTTTTCGGCGGCGCACCAGTGGGGTTTTCTGCGGACCACCGGACGCGCTCCGGTCATCCGTTTTGCCTGCCGTCATTTCCAGCAATCATCCCGGGACCGGCTCTTCACTACGAAGACCTCGAAATGACCTTGCGGCCTTCTTCATCACCGCCCGTCGATCTGCACACCAAGAACAAAGAAACGGTGGGTTCGGACTTGTTCGTTGGTCTGCACCCACCGCGTTAGCGGTTCAAACGACTTCCGACAATTAAACACATGTCGAGGATATAAATCACATAGATTTAAATAAACCAAACCCCCTACCTCAAGGTGTTGATGAACGATGATCATTGCGGGAAAAGACGTCGCGGAAGAAGGATCGTCGCGTCGTGGAGAAAATCTTCGTCGGTGTCACGTCGTCGATCTCCGAGGATGGTGTCTCTCACCAGCTGCGAGAGAGAAGAAGACGGTACGAAGAACTCCCCTTAGCGGTGAAGGAGTTCTTCGTGGAAGGCTCGGCGTTCTTCGAGTTCTTCATCGAGGAAGAAGAACTTCAAGACTTAGAGAAAATCCTCTCTAAAATCCTCTCGCACAACCCAAAACAACACTAATCAAATAAGCATTGCCTTATTTTATTACATACAACAAACGTTTTGAAATTCAAAATTGAATCATTCAGTTAATTGAATTAATTGAGAAGTTTAAACTGCCCAATTAAAGAGGCGTTTAATATTCAGTTAAATGTAAGAGTTGACTTTCATTTAATGGGGGTGCGGGTGCGTTACCTAATTAATAGGGGTTGAGGAAGTTGAAAGGGTGGGGTTCGTGTGGGCCCCACCCCACAAATATCCTACCTAGTGGAGTAGGATATAGTGGGTCCCACTCCAACCACTTAGCTTAGGTTAAACTACTTTAAATATCATAAAATTGGTTGCACCATTTTATTTTATTCTTTTACTTAACCCAAAAAAAATTTAATAACCACACCCGAGCAAACACAACTCTGGAAAAGGTGTTCGTAAGCAAATACCGGCACTGCGGTTCCATCGATGCCCTCAGATTTCGATTCTGAGCACCGGTTTAAAAGTTAGGAAAACCCGCTCATTCGTTTACTGAACGTACCCGAGCCAAACTTCGGAAATTGATTCCGGGCTCACCGTGCCTCAGAATCAGGTGCCGTTAAAAACTCTGTTCTTGTAAAATTCCAAAGAAAATTAATTAAAAATTACTTGAATTTTATGGGTCTTTACAGGTATTTATATAGATTGTTATTGAATATCATTAGATACCCTTTTATTTTCCATTGGAATAACTTCTAACATTAATACATGGAAAAATGAATATTACCCTTCCATGATTCCATATTAAAATGATATGAAAGACAATTCATATCCCTGAATTCATTAAGATAATATTATAATTAATTTTACTTGGCACATAAATGTATTTATGATGATAGGGGTTGTTCTTCACCTTTATAGAGGTAATGATATATGTTTGATATCTCATGAGATTATTTAGTATGTATGTAATGAGTTATTTTTTCAATTCCCTAGAAATAATTTGTTTTCACACATACTAAAATCATGACCTAAATATTTCAATCCATATTCTGTGGGTATAAAGAGTTCTCCCACAATGATATCAATACTAATTATTGTTCCACCATTCTATGTTCCAATTTTTCATATGTGTCATTACATGTTTATTCTGATTTTATATGACATTCCACCATTTAATTACCTCTTGATTTAGGATTATTTTTATTCATACAAGAGATGTTATTATTGGTGTGCCAAATTGATTTTTGAGAAGTCTATGATACGATATTTTATAATCCCAATCCTTATTCCATGATTTATGATCTTTGAAATATTGATTCTGACATTCATAAGTATCGATATTATCACTATATTCTCATTTCACTCCAAATTTTGATCAATTATTTCATCACTTATGTTTTCCCTTATTGAGAAAATTAGATCTCCCATTTCTTATGATTCCATATTCCTTAGTTACGATGAAACATAATATGTATGATATTTCTAGAAGAGTATCTTGTGAAGAGAAAACATTATAGATGTTGAAGACTTGATATGGATTATGAGGATAATTATTTATTAGAAAATAATATATTATTTGAAAAATATAAGAGTTTTTAATAATTTTTCCCAATACTATAAAATTATAAACCTAAATGATAATGGAAATATATTTTAAACCAATACATTCTAGATTAATTTTTGTTAATAAATGGCCATATTTATGTTCATCCATATAATATGATACACTATATGAGATAATCATATAACAAAACAATTTTTATCCATTACTAATCATAAAAAAGGTTATAATTTATAAATTATATCCCATAAAATACGTGTTCATGGTTATATTATTCAGTATCAGATTTTGGCTCATAAAAAATAATTAAGAATTCAAAATCAACTATGGTGTTTGGATTTATCCATTATATTTTTTATGGTTCTTGAAGGTGTTGTATTATTTAATATTTTTTGATATTTTTATGAAGTGCTTTTTCATAATAGAAATCACACAAAATTGAATAAAAATGTATTTTTATGATTGAGGGGATGAAACCCATATTAATCTAAATAATATATATTTAAACCCATAGTCAAGACACCATGATTTACATGTGTTTATACCTGTCATTTTATCATATTGTTTGTAATATGAAGGAATTTTTTTTCACTTTGATTCCTTAAAATTCATAGTATATTTTAATCTTTTATTTATATGTATATTTTTCTAGGAATGATAAAAATAAAATAAATTATAATGATAAGTTATAATTAATGTGGTTCAAATATTTTCATTTATTTGTGAATGTTGTGATGTGATTATAATTTTTAAAATATCAAATATGATGCATTATTATTCATAAATTATTACTATACAATAATAGGTCAATGGTAAATATATATTTGAGATATAAAAAACTACATACTGAAAAATAAAATCAAACATTCTGATATTATATTTTTTATTTTTTTATTTCTTAATATATTTATTGATGAATTTTTTGTAGGGATATTAATTCTCATTCAAAAATATCCATTGTTAATATGTAATGTTAAATGATTTTGGGAATTGATAAATTGATTGAAATTTGATGTTCAATATGATTTATTTTGAGTAAAAATATATTTTATGAATTAGAATTTAAAATTCCAAGATTATGCTTATTGTTGTCACTGTATAAAGTTTTTGGATTGAATAAAATAATAGAATGAGACATAAATTTATATAGAAAGATGTACACCAGCGAAAAAATTAGTATAATAAATATAATTCTTTTCAAAACAATTTTATAGGCATGCATTTTTATTGGTTATGATTTGAACTTCCCATTAAAGATAGGGATGGTTTTTATTGGTTATATATTTCTCATTATATCTTTTTTCCTATATTTAATGAAAATTTAGTCATACTACATCCTTAAAAAGAGAAAAAATATTGTTTGGGATCTTGTATAAATATATATTCATTCAGTTTCAAATTTTATTAACAATGTTGAAAAAAATAATGAGCACATTGTTAACAAAAATTTAGAGGTATTTACTTTTGTCAGATGAATATATTTATAGTAACCCATGAAGTTTAATATTTTATTTTTTTGTATCCACATTTTTTATATTTATATACATTTTTTATAATATTATTTCATTGATAAATCATCCATCTTTAAACTAACAGATGATATAAGTGAATCATATAATAATTGGATACATCATTCCATGGAAAGGACATAAAAATTAATATATTATTGAAAAAAATATAAATTGATTTTTTTACATTCATTTTTATTTTATAAATAATGTAACATACATACATGGTTTAGATATGTAATTTTGAGTTTCTATGAAATAAGTTTGTAAGATTTATTATTATTTTTTTACACTAAAAATTTATAAATGTTGATGTCAAATGAAATCACTAAATAATATATTCATAAGCAAAATGCGTAATTAGAGTGAATATATATCTTAACTCCCTAAAATGTGTATCTATTAAGTTTTTAGGTTCACCTTAAATGATATTAATGATTATTGATGTTTATGTTTTAAATATCATTATTTTTTAAAGCTAATATATTTTCTTGAAATTTTATATCAATAATTTCTCATACTAATTAAGAGTATAGAAATGTCGTTACCAAATTTAAATAGAAATATGAAATTTTTTTACAAATAAATAAAGAAACTATAAATTATCACAATAATTAATTATATTTTAGACCCAATAATATATATTCTTACTATTAATAATGTAGGTGTTGAATTTTCTTGAACTAATAGAAAGCATATAAAGATAAATTTTCATTAATGGAATATTATGTTATCATAATAGTTAGATATTATGTTAACATTATTATTGGGAAAATGACTATGATTGGTGATTGCGATGAGATTTAGTGTATTAATTATGAGAAAGCGGATGTGATGGGAGGAAAACATGAAATTTATCATGGTAAATTTGATTACAAATATTATGCATATTAATAAATAATGTATTATTTGTTTTGATGGGATAATTTAATTTTAGGATCTATTAGGTAATATTTTCAAAAACTTGAGGATTCAATGTTAGGAAAGAGTATATTTCAAGCTATATCTAATTAGTTTTATGATTATATTTCATCAAATCAAGAACATGGGCTTAATTCATTTCAAATTTTTGATTTTATTCTATTTTGGATGTGTAAGATATTAGAACATGGTATTGTCATAATAATATAATTATGTGTCAGATTTAAATATCTTTTAAGTCAATGATTATTTAATATACTTTTAATGATGATAAAAAGGATAATGATAATCAAAAAAATTTATAGATATTATTTAATTATTTTGATATCTCATGATACTTTTCTCAAGATGTGTCAAAAATAAAATAAAATATCATAGAAAATTAACTTTAATGTATTATTATTGCGGTATTTAAATTTATAAAAAATATTATAGGATGGTTAATGGGTAAGAGTGTGGGATTAAAACATTTTCTATAGGTTATCTCTCATTTATTTAGAATTATAGTAGTTTTTTATAAGTCTCCTAATGTTAGTAGTGAATATAAACATTATACTTCCTTAAAAATATTATATAATATTTTTGTTGTTTATGTTTTATTTATCTTACCACTACAATATACATTTTTGGGATTCCATTAAATTGTTTTATGTTTCATCATTATTCAATTTTTTAATTACAAGCATCATCCAATAGTGTTGTTTCTTCCCTATGAATAGTGTTTTCAGATTCCATTATTGAGTGGAATATTATGTCTAAAATTATATGGAACTCCTCTAAAGTGATGTCTGATGGTTATTTATTCCGATCATTTATGTAAATGTAATTATAAATTACTATAATTCTTCCTAGGAGTTCATGCTCATTTTAAGTAACATAAATAGGGATTTGAGGATATGAGTGTGTTATTATGAATGTTTTATCAGATTTTAGTTATGTTTATTTGCTCATTGTTTATTTTGGTTTTTTCTATATATTGAATTATTTTCTAATCATTTCATATTATTGATTATATAGTGGAATAAAGTTTAATTTTTTCACATTACTTATCACTCATCATTGTGGTGGAGTTTGTTGTTTAACCTTATTATAGTATATATATCAGATTATCCATTTGTTGTATCTTTATAATCATCATTTAGGATTATCAATATGAATGATAAACTAGTTATCCCTCATTTAGTCGAAGTAGTGAAATTGATATGTGGTGAAAAATTCCATGATGATAATTCTAGATATCGAGGTATTCAGTTATGATGATCATTTTCCACTCTGATAGTTTATGGTCATGCATTGGATGCCCATGTTAGGGGAATTATTGTCATGTATTGTTCCTTATAATCACAAATACTAAAATTATAGTAGTTTTATCAAACAATATTAAAATTATTAGAGACTAAAATTTTGATCTAATTGATGATTCTCTACTATGAAATTTCTCATTTTGTAGGTAGTTAATCTTCACTTCAGATGTTTTTTATTTTTATAAATAGAAAAAAAATCATTATGTTATGGTTTAGTAGATAATGGTTCACACAATGTTTTGGAAATCATGGTTAAATATTGGTTGATGGTTAAATCAAATGATTCCTCACACTGTGTGATAATATTATGAAGAAATAACAATACAATCAAAAAGATATTCTCTATGTTCCACTATTACCTATTTATTTGGTACAACTCGGATTCGTATTACCTAACCAACTCATTGATCACAATTATTTTTTTTCATAATAACACTGGTAGAATTTTATATTCTTTATATTTTTTGATGTTTTGTTTTTCGAAAGGGGCTAATTTTTTTCAACTTAAACCACTAAAAGATATTATTTAAGATCATCATGATAATATAATAAATTTTTGTTATGTAAAAAGCTATAATATATAAGGATGAGTCAACATAAAGTTTTTCTAGGAAGAATACATTAATTAATATATATAATAATTATCAATTGATTAGAAAGGTAACTATTTGTATAAATTCAAAATGAATAGTAACCTCAAATATATATAATAAATACTTTATGATAAATGTAAAAATGTGGATGATTTATCCCATTATTGTTATTATTATAAATTATTTATTATTAATTTCAGTAATGAGGGGAGATCTAGTGATGTAGGAGAATAATAAATTGTCATTGGATTGAAACTAAATAAATAAATAAATTCTCATATTATAACATTTTCTAATGTAGAAATGGATAATAAAATGTTCGAAATAGCACATTGTTTTTACAATTATTTTTAAGAATGTAGCGGAGAAATATATCCATAGTTAATCAAAAATGATTAATATTTTCAAATCTAATATACTGAGGAATATATGTTGAATAATAATCTAAAGATAAACATAAATAAATGAAATATTAAATAAATGATGTTTGAAAATTTTGCATCATATTGAATAATTGATGAAGAAGAAGTTATTTATTTTCATGATATAGTGTGATAATATAGTGAAGACATGAAGGATAATAAGAAATAATTTATTGTGAATAAGATTACCTTTTTCATTTTATTCGAAAAAATATAATTAAATTTATTAATTTCGTTGTAATTAAAAAAAAGAATATATAATATGAAATGAGAAATACAAATTATAAATTACTTGAATGATTGAATTTGATATTTCATATACATATATGTTTTATAGAATGATAAAGAAATATATAAAGAGTTATATTTTTTAAGATACATTAAAAATATTATACATAAAGAGGAAAATATCTATAATCCCACATAATTCTGATGTACAAAAAAGAAGACATAATTAATAGATGGACTTATGATATAAAAAGTGCTTCACATTATTGTAAACATTTTATTTATACTGAAATCATTTTAACACATAGATTATCATGATTTCAATTCTCTCCACCTATATGACTAATTAAATGTGAAGCTAAATGAATAGAATTATATGAATTAATGATGATAGGAATATGAATATTAAATTAAATATATAATAATAAAGATAGAATTTTTTTGAAAATCATTGAATATTATTATTTTTTTAATTTAGATTAACATTTATGTTATAAAAGATTTCATTTTAAGATTTTATAATCCATGAAACATTGATAAGGTATTCCCAACAATGTATCTAATGAAATTAAGTATTAATAATTCCTAATAACTATCATCTAACAACATTTTGTATGATATATTTTTTATTTTTTGGGTGGTTTTATTTTTTCTTGTTATGTGTTTGTTCGTTCTATATTGCCTAAAATAGTATTTTTATTATCATGGTGATATAATAGAAAACAAATGTTATAGTTAATTCCATTTTGAGACTGTTTATCGCATGTGTTCTATAAGAAGGACTTATATGCCTAGTGTAGTATGTGTTATGGTTCATAGAGAGTGAGGAGTCCCCATATGACCCATGACCTGTTTGGACACAACAACACCCTGGTGCAAGGTACGGTGAGGGCAAAATTATTATCCTCTATGTACCATTTCACGGTTTGTCAACATGAAAGGCTCTTGGGTGTGGTGTGACTAAGATCCACATGGGTGTCGTGATCATCGACAACACCATGGTGTTTCAAATTTCATAATTTTTACAAGTTCTAATTATCCTCTTAGTTACACAAATATGTTTTATTACATCTATGTGGAATGTGATACTATTAAGGAATATTTTTTAACAAATTATAACTTAGTTTTCCACATCTTGTAATCCTTATATTTATTCCCTTAATAAGTTTTTTTATTCCTTAAAATTCCATTTTCTATTTTGAACATATTCAACTTCATTCAGATTTACTATTAGATTATCTCATCCTTTCTTTATTTTCTTCTATTTGAGTTTTTTTATAATATTTTAAGAGGTATGTGGTTATTCTGAACCTCCATTAATCTATATTTCATTGAATTATATATTCTTGACATTGGTTGTTTGGTCTATAGAACATAAAAATATCCATATAATTTTTTTCTCTCTCTCATTATCTTGGGGATCACTTTATCATTAGTAAATACCATTTTTTTAGGTAGGTGGATCAATGAAAATTAATGTTATATAAAACATGGTTCCAGTCTATTTTTAATATAATTTTACAATTTCTAATGTAATAATACATGTTTTCTTCAAAATAAATTTTTTTGGGTATTTTTTGAAGTGGAATTCCTAATTTTTTGAATGATATTTAAATTCTAGATGTATTTTAATTCGGTGAGATTTTAAATCATGTTTTTTTATTTGATTTTAATGGATATTTATTTTACTGAAATTTCACCTAAAAATATTATTTATTATAATGATAAGTGATTTCAATTCATGGTATGTGAAATTAAATTTCCTTAAACATTAAAAGATGAATATTTATTACATTGAATTGATTAGCCTTGACATAGGTAATGAACATGGGAACCTTTGTTATTAATGATATGGGTATTTTTGGTAAAATCGTTCTATGCATGGTTAGTTTTCTCTATCATATATATACAATTATAAATACATATAAAAAATTATATTATATGACCATTTTAGAGGGTTATCTTAAATGATTGTACTACTATCCCTCAGGACACTAATCTATGTATTTTTTAAAGGATTATTCATGACAAATAAAACTTGGTGTGAGGATACTATCTATCTTGGATCTAAACTATAATAGAATACATTTTAATTTTATGAATAATTGGTGGTAGTTTAAATGGGTTTCATTAAAATATAATGGATCTCATAAAAATGTTATTTTATATAAATAAGGGATTAACTAATGTTCTTTCAAAATAAAAATTCAAATAAATTCTTTATAAAAATTTTATAAATTTTAAATTTTATGTTTTTATCATGACAATTAGAATGACATATTTCATGCATTTATTATTTAAAAATAACTATAATGGAATTTTTAAGGTGGTATTATTATAAGATGCATAATGGGTTCAAAATGGGATTCTATTTCTCACCCCTAGTATACACTATTTGGTGGGTATAAACATTGTTTTATACGATTTTTTAAAAGGAATGATGTCGCATAGTGGTTCCAGGTATCCATGATATATGGGTATGTGAGTTAAAATGATTATATGGTTGGATGATCACCAACACATCACCTGTATAAGTTTTTTAGTTCTTCTTAGTGTTTTTATTTTATAAATTTTGTTGTGTATTGTATATTTACCACATTATTTATATCTTCTAATGAATATTTATTGGAATACTACCAAAATTTCATATATATTATCTATTGGTTTTTAATTCATGTGGTTAAAATCATTACAAAATTATTTTCATATATTCTATAGAACATTCCCCTTGAATATGGGGATATAAAATTCTGTATTAGCATTTCAGTAGTGTGGATCATGTTTCTATTTTTCAGATGACATGTATTTATTTGTGAAAAATTGTTATCAAAGAGAGTTTCTAATGTTTTACAGTGTTTCCCCTTGGTCTATTTGCATTAGGATGACTTGGTAAATATGATGTCGTATTTTTAATACTTAAGGGTTACTATGTGAGTGAGTGTCTAATTAACTCTCATTATAAATATGTTTGATTTATAATGTATTTTTTTCAACTTCTTTCTACATCTATGTGTTAAATATCGTTTCATTTATTTTTGACATCTTCTTCTGAATAATGATTTTTATCTTTTATGATATCCTCCCATTTATATTGTTTAGTTAAATGACACCAAAAAGAGATGTTGTGAATTATTTGTATTGATCTTGGTAAATTCCTCAACATGAAAATTATCCAATTACTATAATCTAATGGGAGAAGTTGTGTGTCAGGTTCATTAAATGGTCTATAGTGTTCCGTCAAATTTTTTCAAGATAATTAAGTGCATCCATGGGCTGGGGGAGATAATGAATGCTCCTAAGAGTTTCTCCTCTATAAAAAATCATTCATTCATGGAATGATGTATCCTTAGGATATAGATAATTAGTTTTATATGATATAAAATATTATGAGTTATATAGAAGCATTATAATATATCAAATTGATTTGTTTTATATATATTCTTGATGGTACAAGAAGTGGATAGTGCGACATTTAGTTTTAGTGATAAATATAAGAATTTATGTAGTGTAAATCCATCATTAGAATATTTATCCTCTATTTAATACATTAGTAATTTTTATATAAAATGATATAGTGCCCCACACCTTCCAGTATAGTTTATGGACAAAATGTTGTGTTCATCTAACATTATACTACTGTAACATGAATATCCCAAGAGACATGCCGAACCAATACATTCAACGATTTATAACCCATGTGAAATTTAGATAATTATTTGACATTCAAATAAAATAATATTATCCTCATTAAGCCATAGGAACATCTTCCCCTATAGGGTATTTAGTGTAGTATGATACATCATTTAATATAGGGGTCCATCCACAACCCTTTGTAGAACAGAATATGAATGCACATGAAGGGTCTATAATGGATTTTAATGTGGGACTAATAACTATGGGGTAATATTGTTATTTATTTAATGTTATCAATTGTTTTATTTGACATCAGTCCCTCTCATTAATTTATTTCAACATGATTTTCAGCATTTTCAAAACATCTTATCTAACTCAAGTTGTTTGTTTTGGGGTCGGTGATGCATCTTGAAAAGATGAATTATAAGGGATTATAGTTCCATTATTTTACATTAACAATATATGATTTTGGGTTTCTTTTTGATTTCATATTCCTTGACATTGTGTTTTATTATTTTATTATTTGAATAGTTTGGATGGTTTCTAATAAATCTTTCTTTTATTATTAACTTTATTTGTTTCCTTTGCTACCAATTATGGTAATTTTTAGATATTTCATGTACAATAAGATCTGATGATTAGTGAAGAGGAGAATCATAAACCTGAAAATGTTAACCTGATATCCACTTTGCAAGAAAGTGGTTGATCACTTAGATGGTGAATTTTATACATTAGAAAATAAATTTCTGTATGTATTTATAGATGAATCTTTTAGTAGACCTATAGAAGAAAAGGGTATTTATCTAAGGATTTTTTCTCAATAAATCACCAAAAAATCAATAATTTTCTATAGTATTGAAATGAATAAATTAATAAGGTTAAATATTTAAATAAATTATTTGATTGTTTTGTTTTTCTTTTTACTAAGAGTTACACCATGGGGTTTCCAAAAACATTTTTCAAAAAAGTTCTATAGATATCTTCTGATATGAATTAGTTATCAAAAGAATATATTGATGTTTTTTAGAACTATATTCCCTTTTCCACTTTTTGATGAACTTATCGATCAATCAATGGGAGAAAATGGGTTCATAAAAATTTTACATTCATCTAGATATCATCATCTCATAGTTAAGGAGTTGTATATTCTAAAGGATGCAATAAGGTTCAGGTATGAACACTTTTAATATCTCATTTTATCATTTAGTTTAACTATTTATCATGTAATTTTAATATCTATGATGTACCATATCATCCACCAATAAATTAATTCCTTTAATAGGGTTAATTGGGATGATATTATACTATATTCAAAATCATATTATGAGAGTTAACATGTAGTGAGGTCTATTTTAGAAATCATTAGGGATCACCCCTATTTTCATTGATCTCAAAATGTAACATCTAGATATTAGATGTTATGTTAATAGTACTTTTGGTTTTAGACTGTGTAATCTTAGTTTATTATGGTAATGTGATAGATGAATTTTCATTGGAGTTGACACTGAATAAGTTCAGGATTCAAAACCTCTTGGGTTTGGTAGAGTATTTTACATATTTTTTGAAGTAATTATCTAATATTTTATAACCATTTATTTTCCTAACAATGAATTTGGTAAAATTCATATGGGATACATTTGTTTGTATTGAATTTTAAGAATTCATTTTATTGAAAACCTTGCCACCAATTATTATTTTACCTGATTTGGGAAAGCTTTGTATGGAGTTTTTGGAATCTGGTGTTGGGGTGAGTTGTGTTGTTATACAAAATGATCATATGGTTGTATAAATATCTCACTATCTTTAGATAGACTAGAAAAAAACTCAAATTATGATATATATCTTATATCCATTATGCAGTATCCTAATATTTTTTGTCATTACCATATTACGAATTGGTTCATTATTTATTTTCACAATAGGAGATTGTGTGTTAGAATTTTCATAGATGGACCAGATCCATTTAGGAGGTATTATAAGAAATTCATCTTAAATAATTTCATTTTAAAATATTTTATACACATGTAAATTGTCTGTTTGTTATTTAATCTTTGGTAGGGTAGTTTCTTGTTTAGACTATAAAACAATTGAACAATAAAAAAAATACAATGAGACTATTTGATTAGATATAGCTAAATGTAATATAGAAAAGGGTTAATATTATTATATAATGTGAACATTTTAAATAACCTCTTTCAAGGACAATTTTTTGTTATTAGCATTAGGATGTGTATTTACATTCCATTAAGAACTCGTTATATTGTGGGGGATGATCCACAAATGGGAAATCTTCTCAGATGGAATTTATTATTGGCATTTCCTTCACGTATCCATGAGGATGACTATAATAGTGGACTATCATTTATATTAGTGTGATATTAATCCAAGAACTATGAGGATTTATAATTACATGATGAATTAGTTTTGTAGGTTGATCATTAAGGGTGACATAGTTGACTATATGTCATGTTGTTGTACATATCAATGTATTGAGGATGAGTATCAAATATCCTAATGTTTTATTTTTCCAGTCTCTATTATTGAATATAATTGGAAAGAGATGTCTATAGATATCATAATTTTAAAACCACAGATGTCATAATGAAATAATTCTATTTCATTAATGAATGATCCATTAACTAATCAGATTTTATTCTGTTTTATTCATTACAACACAATAGTCAAGGATTTTGGACTGATTTACGTATTGTAAACCATGGGGTATAAGGATAAAAATTTTATAAGGATTTAAAATGAAAACCTCTCAATTAACTAAGGGTGTAACTAAGTTAAATATGACTCATATGAAGTTCACAATGAATTCACATCTAGAGACAAATGGGTAAACAGATTCAGTTGTTTAGTTTTTGGGAGATATATTTGATGCATTCCTCAAAGAAATTGATGATGTTTGGATAACCACATGGGACTAGTAGTGGTTAAATAAAACAATATATATCATCCATCTATTATAATTTAAACATTTAACCCACATTATAGTCACCCATGTAGATTACCCTTTTTTGGTCATAAGTCGGTGAAACTTGCCTTGTTCTACTTTGTTTCATCCATGAGACATCAATGTTTACCTAGAATATACATCATTGGATAGAAAATATTACTAATGGAATAAATGGTTATTCAATTATTAGAATTGAACTTTGGAATTTTTTGTGACTAGGTTTTCAAAAAACATTTACCTTGGTTTCATCACTTTCTTCTTCGGAAGAAAGAAGAATTGACCCTAAGTTGTATTGTAACTTTAATGAACATTAATAGAATAGTGACCCATGACATTAATACATATTGTTAAAATATGCTTAAAATATATTTCTTTTAATTACATCCTCATAACCCTATTTCCTTGTGTCTTTTAAATATTGGGTTCTTAATATGACAAAGTGTGACTAAAATAAAAATTATTTATTTTATTCTTCATAATAAACACCTAAATTCATTCAAGTTATTAAAAATGCTTGCGAAAACCTAGGGACATATATAAAAAAGTGGAAATCTAAAAAAATAGTGCAAGGGAATAATCCTAATAGGAAATAAAATGTTTTAGTCAATAGTATAACATGATATTTTAAATGAGAAAGTGCATGACTAATCACCCAGTGGCAAAACATAATGAACTCGGTATCATAAAATCATGTCATTATAGAAAATGTGGATAAATTTTACAACATGATATAAGTATGAGTCAATGATAACTACCGAGACCATAACAATTCGGTGTAAAATTCCCATAATGTATTATGTTGACACCCTAATCTCATACATAAGGTCTCATGAGTCTCTAAATTTACCAAATACATTTGAATGAAATCTAGGAAAACCAATCATACAATGTTCATGATTATCTATTCCATATAAATTAAATAAATTATAAGGAAAAAACATAAGAATTACCCATGGAATGAAAATGGGATTCATATATTGTCTCACGTCACAATCAAAGGATATTTCATAATGATGGAGTTAGAGAGATGAACATAACACATCTATTTAAATATAAATGTAAGGTACAATAAGTTATCTATAAACATGAGAGAGATATATAATTAATTTATAAAAAATCCAAAACATCAATGATGGTCTTAGTTGAAGAAAATTTCTTTAAAGGATTGCGTGTAATATTTGACGACAAAAAATACAATTTTCTATTTGAAATCATTAATTAAAAATAAAAAAAATTCAAAAATTTTATATAAATAATTTTTATTATAATATCAGTGGTTAAGTATTATGTAATCTTCTAAAAAATTATTCTTCATGATGATGGGTAATTCCATACATGTAGTACAACTTTAAAAACATTACATTCACAATATTGTAAAATTACTAAAACCAACCTATTTTGTAAACTTACAAGAAGATTATTTTCAAACCATATCATAAAAATTAATTATTGTTTAATATTTTCTATAATAAATTATTCATATAATTTTATTTTGATTCTTTAAAATATTTTATGAATCGGGGATATAAATAAAAAATTATTTTTTACTAATAATGGGATTAAAAGAATATTTTCTTGAAAAAATGTGTTATGAATTATTTTTAATACCTTTGATAGTAAAATCGTACTATAACATGAAATGTTCATGAATAAAAATAGAAGAATAAAGAAGATTTGGTTTACTAAATAATTTCCCAAAAATTCATCCAATTGAGGATTATAAAAAAATCAAGAATGAAGTGGATATTTTGATATAAAACCTTACCACATTGGTAAATATTAAATCATAACCCCCATGTAACATCCTGGATAAAAGGGTATTCTATTTATAATATTTATTACTATCTTGTCATGATTATAGGGATTAAACCTATTTATTCGTAATTTCAGAACAACTTGGGATGGGTACTACCCACAAGACCATTTTATGTCATAAATGTGTAGTTTAAAGCATAAATTTATAGGTATATACAAATAATAAAAGATTTTATAGCACAATAATCATTTAAAGTGAAAAAAAACTTTTTTATGAATTTAATTTCATTCATGATTTATGATAAACTTGAAAACTATAAATTAATTGATCAGGGGTAAATATAATCTAAGGAATCCTATTTTTTGTGTAAATGTGTGATGGGGTGATTACACCATAAGTTTCTTATTTCATTCATACATCATTAAGCCTAGTAGGTTTTTATCAAACTGAACATCTTTTGTTTCGTTATTGTGTAGGATTCACATCTCTCGAATACAAGGAAGATTTTAGGTGTGATTCAAGTGTCTCTTGTCATTCGAATTTGCTCTGTTTAATGATCGATCTCAATTGTAGTTGAATATAATGTTCCTGGTAAGTGATATTTATGCGCCATTTTTTCCATTGATCACTATAGTGTTGTGGAACAACATTTTTAATTCATAGACTTTACAATAATTTTTTGTATAATATATTAAATTTTGATTATGTGATCTTATTCAATGGGACATTCCATTAATGGTTTTAGGGAGATGGGTGCATTCTTTGAGGTCCTCTATATTTTTATTTTTTATTTCATCCAGTGTTGGTGAATCCCATTGTGGATGTGTGAGACCTAAGACTGATTTATTTGATTCAATATCTAACATATGTTGTATACACCATGGATGATCTTGTTTTTAAATATTATATTTTAAATGAATTAGTATGATCTACTGATTTTTGTGTCAATAGTGGGATTTTCAAAAAATTTGGGTTCCCAAAATTTTGGTAACAGAAAACGGTAATTTCAATTCATTTTGAAATTTATTTATTAATTTATTTTTCCAAATAAATGTTTTTATGAAATGATTTATAAATATAGAACATGGTGAGACTATGGTACATAGGTGAAAGATGTAGCAACAGACCTTGTCTCTTGTTATTATGAATGGTTCCCTAATGGGATGTTCCTTTTCACTATTTGATATGACTCCTACCGTGTAGTTAGATATTTTTCATAGGTTGAATTTCTATGTTGTTTAAATATACCATATATTCAATGAGTATATCTAGGGGTTCTGTGAGGGAAATTGTATATGCTAGGCTATAAAGGTTGTATCTGGAATTACCTATATTGATTTTTTATGTATTATACATGTGATTTGGTTTCTGATACTCGAAATAGATTTTATACTTTCATATATGTGAAATTCTTTGAAACTATTTTACCAGGGTTTCTTATAATAGTTGAAAAAAGGTAAGGTATTACCATTATTTTGTTATAAAGAAATACATAACTCATTATTATTCCTTGTTTTATTTAAATTTAACGATGTTAATATTATTATATATTGATTTTTCATAGGACACTTGGGTGGGATCCTATAATGTTTTTTAGCTCAAATCCTATACACCAATTTAGCCTTATGTAGGCCTAGTTATACATTTTGATATAGAGATGTGAAAAAATTCATAGTGATGTGGCATGATTTTATACTAATATTCTTGGTTAGATTTTAGTGAGATAGTCAGACATTATTATCCTATCACATAGAGTATTTGTTCCTTAATATGATTTTTTCTTATTCTGTTGGACTCATACATTGGAGTTTCATATTTTCTATTGAGTTTTATCATTTTTTATACTTCCTTATTAGTTATGTCATATATTTCCTATTATGGATTCTATTGGTTAATTATATTATATATATATATATATATTCAATGTAATCTTATTGAGGTTGGGAGAAATATTTTCCTATAGTTTTGGTTGCTTCCCTAGTGTTAGTCACTCGCCCCTAGGGATCAACAACACGCTTTGGGGTATGTGTAGGATTAAGTCATTTTCTAGTTTTTATTGGTATTCAAGGATGGTTTGTGACAACCAATTAAATAATAAACATAAAATAAAGATTTTCATATCATTAATATAAATATTTTGATGATATACCATTAAAAAGGGTAGTATATTCACAACCAAAAATAAATAAGTGGTGGTTATGGATATGTCTCATAGATAAAAACACTCGATGAGAAATCTTTTTCAATGCTCATTTCGTTGATGTGAGAATTAATGAATAAATCATTTATTTCATAAAATGGTAATTATACATAATTTTTTTGAAATATAATATAAAAATAATCAATTTTCATTAATCATTTTGTCTTAGTACATTAAATACAATGTTGAAGTAATTTCACTCAATAAGAGGAATTGAGTTATAAAATCCCATACTTCATGTCTATTCTTATCATGTGTATCCATTTTATCTTATATAATAATGGTTTATAAATTAATATGTATCTTATTAAACTTTTATTGTTTTAATCTCGTATACTTAAACAATTTACAACATTTATATTATTGACAAACATAAATATATATTCATTTATGTCCACATCAGGTATTTTGAGGGAGCTTAGTTCATTGTTTCCTAATGGAATTAGTGTATTGACCCTGGTTAAAGGGTTTTTATTATATAATATGTATAAAAAAAGTAATTAACATATTATCACTTTATACATAAATTATAATTTTTTAACTAATCATTAAATGTGGTTATAAAATATTATCTATGTTACAATCATTGAAATAATAAACATTCCGATTTTACGAAAATAATGATAGAAAAATGTTAGGGTTATTTTATATTTAAATAAAATTAATTATATCTTCAATATAAAATTATTTCAATAAATACACTTAGATATACAATCCAGGTGATACATAAATAAAAATTTAATCATATCACTTCGTGAGGCTACTGTCCTCCATACACCGAATGATGTTATCATTTTTCTATTAATGGAAATGTAAAAAATATATTTTATAGGTTAAATATATAGAATTACAAAAATTACATTAATATCTTATATAAAAATTAAATCTATAATCAAGAATATCATTGGGAGGTGATGATGGAAAATAAATTACATCGGTTTTCAAGGAGTTAGTTCACCGTACACATGAATAATTGAAATGAATCCCTTCTGAAAGAATGGGATATGGATAAATATTTTTCAATAAATATAATAAAATATAAAAATATATGATATAATAGTGTTATTATATTTTAATTGTAAAGATATAATTTACTATGGGAAAAGAAGTAGTAAAAATGTGCGTTCAATGAAGATGATTACCTTTACTTTGAGGAACCTCTTTCTGATCTCTTATTAAAGACCATAACGTCTCCCTTTTCCAAAAACTAAAATCTATAGAATGTGTATAAGGATATTTTTGGAGATATTATGTTATTATGTTGTAAAATTCAATTTATTGAAAGGATTTATTAAGTGACGGTCGGTGGTGGCCTCTTATAATTGAGGAGGAGGGACATTTTTGTGAATAACGAAAACAATTCAATAATGGGAAAGTCACTCTCAAGAAATGACCATCCAAAAATTGATAAAAAATTGATTTGAGTAGTGATATAAATTATTGAAACCTCAAAAATTCAAAAATAAACATTATTTAAACATGTTATTCTATTTTCTTTTAATTTCACTCACTATTACAATTTTATTTTTTCATCATAGTAAATATTTTTTTTTCCAGTTTGTTATAGATAAAATTAAACTATAGATCTTAACTAATATTAATTAGTTTTATTAATACTATGGAATATATTTTATTGTAAAAATAATAGATCTGGAAGAATTCAATAGTTAATTAAACTCATAAAATGTGCCAAAAATCGGTTTCTTCAATATATGAAATTTTTAAGGAATTAATGACAATATATTTGAATAATGATTAGTAATAATAATTATATAATTTCCTATTAACATAAATTGATTCAAGATATATGAAATTAATATAATAATTAACTTACTATGGTTTTTTAATTAATTAAAAATTATAATCTTTATGGATTTGAAGTCATTTTGCAGAAAACCGTGTTTTTAAGAATTAAAATAAACCTATACTAAACTAATGAATTTTTTTTATTAAAATTAACATAATAATTATATTATAATTCAATTTTTTATAGTAATGTTTAATAGAAAATTAACAACAAAATGTATCATCTAAAATTACATTATATAACTAAATGAAAGTATTTTATTTGAAAAATCAATAATTTTCGCTATTTAAAAAAAATAAAATCATTTAAGGAAAATAAAATAATTTCACCCTATGTTAATTTTTATATGAATATTTAGAAAATATTTTAAATATTATTAAATGGTTTTCCTAACATTTGAATAAAATAATTAAAATATTTTCTTGCAACAAAAACAATTTTTTGGGAAAAATATTGTTTCTAGAATAATATATATTTGTTTAATTTAGAGTAATAAATTAATAAGAATATATAAATAAACTTATATTTATGAGTATAATTATATATATATTAAATTATTTAATGTTATTCATAGTCATAAATTTAGCTTCTGGGTTATATTGGTCACGTTTAAATATTAATATTTTAATATTATATCTCAACTCATTTAAACTAAGTGATGTTTGTTGAATAAACTATAGAACATGATGTTATTTTAAAATAACATGATGTTATTTAGGGTCATGTAATGTTTTTTATCATCTAGATTTATCATTCTAGTTTTCATTGGTCCATGATCTATTCTATTAATCATAGCTCAATAATAATAATCATTTCCCCTCACTTGATCCGAGTTAGGAGGATATTTCTTTGGAATTTGATGTATCAGTGGTCGATAAGTTGTTATAGATAATTATTTATAAGACATATATCCAAAATTGGAATTAGAATACATTTTTAAACATTATATTGAATCAAAAAACTAATTCTCGTGTGATTTGGGAGGGAGAATCTATAGGGAGGGATCGATGGCCCCATCGCATGGTGGAACAAAAATTTTCAACTTGAAATTCTTGGATGAGAGTTAATTTTGTGAGGATATTTTCATAACCTATCATGAGATCTACTCTATTATTAATCATTGGGATTGTATTTTTTGATTTAAGATGTTTCCATTGGTTCCTTATCACGTAAAAGATGGGTTTCAATCTACATTACAATGAGGACTAGACCGTATTGTTGTCAAAAATATTTTGACCCGAAGGATATATTGTATTCCATTTGCAGTAGGAAAAATGTAATGTTAATGGTGAAGTCTTTTTGTTTTAACATTAAGATTCCCCATAAACACGATGGCTAATTTTACCTCCTCCACATTAACTTGTAGTGTGCAGCTTTTCCAAAACATCCATCATTTCTTCACCGCACTGTGGTAATTTGGCATCCCATACACCTAAGATTTGTGTGATCGATATCACCGTGGTAATTGATAATAGTCACCATGCATTGGTGAAATTTATTTATTTTGAAATCATGTTATCATCATTAAACACTACATGTATAGGTGTAGCACTTTATTAGGGTTTCCTGAGACAATTAGAGTAAGATTATCAATGATGTTATTCTCTATATTCTCTTCTAAAAGCATCTCTTAATAATTTCCTTTATAATAATATTGTTTGATCGATATTATAGTGCATGTATTTAACATATTCCACTTCAAGGATACTTTACCATAGATGGTCCCATCTATCATTGATTTTATTCAATTTGAATTCTTGATGGGAAATCTGTATAGAGTTTTGTGCTTATTATTACCTTAAGATAATCTATAGATCACAGAATTATAAATTCATGACTTGGGATTTTTGGTCTATGTATCATTCTCTTCTCCATAAGGATTTATATATATCATTAGCATACATATCCATTGATTTTTTTAGAATACCATTTCTTATGTAGGTTGCATAATTGATTTTTATTAACCTTATATGCCTGTATGTTTTTTAATGTTTGTAAATCTTCTCAAGTAATGATTTATTACTCATTTAATTCCACATAATTTTATTATTTTAGGTAAATTAAATTTCCCCTAGGATAATTGGTGTTATGTTATATGATGGGATGTTTGGTTTTAATTCAATGTGATTTTAAAGAAAAATTTATTTTGATTAATTTTTATTTACAAGAAAGTTTTTATGAACTATTCATTAAATCCATATTATTTATAATTTAAAATCCTTTAATTTTGTATTAAACATATTTATTTATTTGAATTTTTTTGACATGGTATTTGGAGGGAACATGGGAACCCAAGTTATTTATGTGGGGTAGGATTTGAGACAAGTATCTTAGTTATGGATTATTTAATGTTGCATTGATCTGTTATTTTAACTCAAAATAAACATTGTATTTGATGAAATTGTCATGGAGTTCACTTATCATGGTTTTCTTCAATACTATGTCCCATTGATCTCTAGACATTTTCACAAATTAGTCATAATGATTCATCAAGGTGGGAGGATACTCGATACCCTTAAACTATAGTTCCCAAAGATATATTTCCATGTTTTTTTATTAGTAAATCATTAAATAGTATTTATTGAATTGAAATTATTTTCATTTAAAAAAAATGGAAAATATAAATGTTTATTTAATATCATGGTTATTATAAATTAAATAAAAAGTATTTTCATAACATTGAATTTTAATTTTTTATCTTATATTGTGAAAATCTATATTTCTAGCATTTGTTTTTAATAAAATGAAAATAATTGGATGGTTTTATAAATACTAGTTATTAAATAGTTTGTGGGATCGTACAATTTTTATCTCAAACCCCTTACACACAATCTACGGTCTATTGATGTTGTTTTATCTGATATAAGAAAAGGTAAGTTTTCACATGGTGGATTTGGTTATCCTTGTTTACGAGGTGTGGGACCTTAGACTATGACACGGTGTGATGATTTCATACACATCACATGGATATGGGTTTTCATTCTAATTATCAATTATATTTTATTATTTTTGATTTAGATTTTGTATTTACTATTGGAGTTGTAATAAAATTTCAAAAATCTATCATCAATTTGATATACTGTCATATATATCATTATTTGGATTTTGATGTATTATGGCAGAAATAATTCCTGATATACATTAGTTATTTCACAACTTCTTATCGCAAATCTGTGGGTATGGGTATTCCCTTCATGACATTTCAGGGGTTACCGTGATGGTCTATCATAGGGTTCCCCAATATATTTTAGTTTCTCTATGTTTATAACCTCGGGTAAATGGTTCCCAAAAATAATTTAATGATATAAGGGCACTTATTACAACCTGTGAGGATCTAGAACATCCTTTGGGAATTTTCACGGGCTGAGTTTGGTGCATATTTTGATGGAAACCAGATTCATTTTGTGAGAAAATGGTCTCAACGGAGGTTAACTCTCTTTGGGATACGTTATCTAGGGAAGAGTCGGGGTAGTATAGATCTAGGATTTTCGGGACTTGACACTCCGGTTCTGGGTAGTGTTCTAGGTGAGCAGACCTAATGATAGGATTCAAGTCACCTAGGGATATTGGGATTTATCTGAGTCCTTTGGTTTTCTTGGTTTGATGATGATTAGAGGAAATTAAAAGAGAGATGGTTTAATGGTCTCAGAGAGCTCGTAGGTCCTAGAAATCCATATAGAGTGGAGATATTTCCCTAGAACACTCTTGGTGATGGTTAAGTGATTGGAATATGGCCTCTATCCATATAATCATGTCGTCCACTGAAACAAGTTTCCTCCCGCATTTTCCTATGTCCTTTAGTTTTGAAATATTGGATGTTCAGTTTTAAAGAATAAATGACATAGTGTTAAGAAGTGTAATGCTTTTTTGAAATTATTTTCTAATAAAAAGAATTTTTTTTGATTTTTGAAATTTTATAAATGATTTTTCAGAGTTTTTTTGCAATGAAAAATGTTGTGTTTACACATCTGTTGAAAGCAATAAATAATTTTATAACTGGGTTTCAAAAGTGTTTCCAATAAATTTCTTTAAACTACTGAAAGGAATATTAATGGGATATATGATTTAAAATTGATTAAAATCTTGAATACAAATTTTCATTTTAATGATATTTCCTTTCTAAAATGTTTTGTATGTTGTAAATTATGATTTATTTCTGTGTTAGCGGTCTTAAAAAAAAGACATACTAGTTGACTGTTTCGGTTTTGAAAAGTGGAAATATTTTTTGTTTTAACCTTTGGTATTTCCATAATACACATATGTATGGGGTTATATGTGATTATGTATGGTTAATGGAATGATGTAATGAGTACTATGGATTGATATGAAGAGGGTTCTTAGTGTGGAATGGGAACATTCATGTGTGAGGTCCATGGGGTACCATCGGTGGATACGCTAACTGTTGAACCATTTATTTTAAAATAGATGATTTTAATGGAAAACATTTTGTCATGATGACTTGTATAGGATTTTGTGTCTACTGTGTTTTTGTAAATGTTGTTTTGGGATATTTTTAGTCCAGGAAACCCTTTTATTTGAATGTTGTTTTAGGTTTGTGTTTGGTCGGTAAGCTGGGTTGAAGGGCTGCTTAGTGGTCTTCGTATGAGAAATGTTTCAGGATACCTTTATGTTGGTTCCCTTCATGTTTTCAGTTTTGGTTTGTGGAATGTTTTTAAAAATGGATCATTGTGGTTGGTTCCTTGGGTTCTCTTGTTGGATAAGGTGTTCCCCCATTTAGGATTACTCCACAACTGAATTGCAACCAGGTTCTTTCTGTTGTTGGAAGATCCTACAGTTTATCAATGTAAGGACTAATTTTCTCATGCTTTTAAGATCCATTCAACACCACTTATTTTCTCGGTTTTTCATATCCTCTTGTAGTGGTGGAGTGCTCCTGGAAGTTTAAAAGTGACATTAGTTTATAAATTTACCTGATTCATTAAAGGTGGAATTTGTATGGGGTTGTCAGTGTAGATGAGTGTACAGATTTTATCTAAGAGGGCCTATGGGTCCTCTATAGTCTCTTAGATGGAAGGGTTCAAGTTAACCCACCAATTTGGGAAAAATGGTAATGATAGGCTATTGTTGTTGTTTTCCATAATTGTGTGTTGTTTGGAGACTTAACATAAGATCCCAGTCCATATATTATTTCAATTAGTGAAAATGGGCAGGTTCGGTGACACTTTGAGATGTCATGTTATCACTTGTCTATAAAGGTGAAGGTCGTGGAATAATTTGAGAGTATATATTATGTTGAGTATGTATCCCTTGGAAAAACATCAAAATCTCTGTTTTAGAGTAAGGTGTGTATATGTTTCATTTCCTTATGTTGTTTATCACCCAAAGAAACAAGGTGAGAATTTTTTTTCATCTTCTAAGCCCCTATTTCAATGAAATGTCGGGTTATGGTAAATTGATCTTTGGGGAGTGTTATGTCTTGGTAATCCCATCAGGGATTGTGGTGTAGTTTTTTGTAGAAATGAAAGAAGAAGTTCCATTTGGGGGTTTCTAAATCCTAACTATGAAGTCGAAGATGATTCAATCATTTCACCTACAGCCATAGGTCTCAGAGTGAAGCTGGAATGTATTCGAGGAAATCCCAAGGTTATTTGAACCATTGTACAATTCCTATCTGTAGTATGAAAGATGGGAGGATTTTATACCTATGGTGTTGTTATCTTGCCTCTATTTTTCCCGTTCGGTGGAAATAGGTGGAGGGCCCTGTGCCCATGTTATCACCCAATGTCATTGTTTTCCCCTTTTGTTTCCTTTCAGTTTTTGGATAATGGTTGAATATTTGTCTAGAAAGGACGAACACACTATTTTTGCACTATTAGAAGTGATTGTGTTCTAGGAATCCATGCAGACATAATGATCCACAGGGTTAGTGCATGACTTTTCAAACTGTGCGGGCTAGATGTGTGGCCATGCCAACTCTATAAATTTTGGTGACATTCTATGCCAGCATGTGCTGGTCAGTTATGATGATTATTTCCTATGGTTTGGAGACCCAATATGAGTATTATGTAAGTTCTTTTAGAAATGCCTAATGGGAATCTTCCCCTTTTACCAGGGAGTCTGTTCGGGCCTCCCCCTATTTGTGTCATGATTCTTTCTCAAAAAAATTTATGTTTCCTCTTACACTAGGGAGCCCATTTGTTTCTTTTATACTAGTAACTCATAAATTTAAATGGTCATGGCATGGTGGATGGTAGTCTCATTCAGATCTATCTAGCTACTGAAATCTTCCTTGGGTAAATGTTGGGATTGGAGAGCACCCAACAGTTTAGTTAAAGCAATATAAGTGTATCCTTGTTCATTGTTGTTGTTAGTTTGGGTAAATTTCTTGAGTATTGTTTGGATAGTGTTTGACGAGTCTTCATTTGGGATAAATTCATTATGTGTTTGATTGTTTTAGGAAAGGGGTGTACGTTTTAATTTTTTAGAGTATATCGTGTTTAATTGATCACATGAGGTGTTTTGGCCTTTGGGGGTGAAACTTGGAAAGGGAGTCCATCTTGGTTTATCTGTTTTGTTTTATTTTTGTCCTTTATGTGGATTTATAAGGGAGGAATGTTTTATGGTGGTTATAATTGTCACACCTATATATTGAATTCAATTATTTAATACAAATATTCTTTTGGTTCTTAGTGTTCTCTATGTTTTTGGGTGTTCTGGGTTCGACATTTTGGGGTCGCATGTGTTCTTGATCTATGCCATGGTATTGGGGGTAATGTATGATACATGTTTTTCACTTTTTTAAAAATAATTTTTTTATGTTATGGTGTTTTGGAGTTGGTTTTGTGAAACTCTTAGTGGAACAACTTGTGGGTTAATTTGTTGAGGAGGTTTGTACCCATGAGTTGGATGAGTTTTGAGGTTAAAATATTGATTTGTTTAGTGAATTTTTGTCCCCTATCCTTGTAAAATCATTCCCCCAAGGTTTCCCCCATTACCCCCATAAATTGTAGGAGAATGAATGCTTTTGGGTGGCTAGAGAAGGCAACATAGTTTGGCCATATGGTTTACCAAACAGTGCATCCAAACCATGCAAGGGTGTCCAGATCATTAAAAATGTTTTCTAATTTCCATTTTCCCATGAAGAATAAACCCATATCTGTCCATTTATTCACCATTTCGTGGAATACATCCATTTACATCCTCCAAGGTCTCTCACCCTCACTTGGAACTCATTTTTAAGGGAGATTTTGTGGTGGAATCATCAAATTTATGTAAGTAAGTCTTTCTCTAATTGATTGCATACATTTTAATAGGGTTTCTCTCACGCTTTCTTGAAGTTATAATATTTCTATAAGTTATTGTTAATACCTAGGGTTTAAAATCCTATATTTTGTGTGAAATCTTAAGGTTTTAGGTTGCTTTTCACTTCATTGAGGTGTGGCAGTGTTGTGGTTTATGTTTCACACCAAGACTTTGGGTTTCGACACTTTCGGTAGGAGATTACTTGTGTAATCCTTTCTTAATGAGTTATCATGTTGGATTTAATTATTTTTCATGTTCCTTATATGTTTTATGTAGTTTGAAAACTTTTTTTATGGATTTGGTTTAGCGATTAATTTTATAGTTTCATTTTTTTCTTTAAATCGTGTGTTTTCCATGTGTAACTATTGTGGTAGTTTTATGAAATATGAAAGTGATTTTTTATTTTTTAGAAGGGGCTGAAAATTATAGGTTAGTAATTATTTAGTGTCATGTGTGCCTAAAAAAGAGGTTTTTGAATGTGTCTTATGTGTAAAACCATGTTATATTTCTTCAATGTGTTTTATGAAAATGTGTGTTTTCTTGTGTCTCATTTTTGGTATTATTCGAGGTGATTTTAGAACAATTAAGAGTGGTTTAATAAATGTTTCTAGGGATGAAAATTATGTTTCATATTGGTATTGGAGTAATTTTGGCATGTAAAGAGGGATTTGAAATGGGTTTTGTGTTATAAACATGGTTATACCTCGTGGGATTGTTTTATGAAAATTGTAAATGATTTGTTGAGTTAAACAAAGTGGGAAAAGGATGTACATGTACTATTTTTGGGAGTGTGATCACATAATATGGGGTTTTGAAAGGTAATGTGGTGATTTAAGATGTTGAACATTTTTATATTGTTTATAAATTTCTAAAATGTTTTATCAAATTGCAAGAAAGTTGAGAAACACATTTGTTGGTGGTTTTGTGTGAGTGTGGTGTGAAAAATGACTTTTTTACATAAGAAGTATTATGTGATATTTTTTTGCGCTATTATGTGAGTTGGATTATCATATAAAGGTATAATAAAATTGTAAAAGATTTCCCCAAGTGTTAAGGAAATGTGAAAAGTGTTGTGGGATATTTTGGTGTGAGTATGGTTTAATAATGAATTTGAATGAAAAATGTGATTTTGTGACCTGTTTGATATACACATGGGATATATTCAGAATGTGTGATGTGGAAGTGGTATTTTCATGTGAAAATTATATTTCATGGCTTGTTTTACTTGTTTGAGAACAAGAGGGAGACCAGAGTATCTTAGTGGGTGGACGTGTACTAGTATGTTAGTGGTCCCATGGGGTTGTCATCAGATTCACGTAGATATTTTGACACTAAAAATACTTATTAAACTATGATGATGTTGTTGATTATGAACCACTAGGTTATGGGTATGCTCCCTACTAGTGGATCATGTGCACAAGAATAGATATTGAGATTGTTACTTTCACTAAGATATGGGGTACCTGGGACCCATAATGAGCTAGTGTCTAGGGGTTACTTCTCATTGCTTGTGCTCATTGGATGAGTTATCCTTACCATCAGAATACAATATTATTGGATAGAAAATTCATTAGATTTGTTATTTCATTTAATTGTGTTGATTCTTTATATTAGAACACTAGAAAACTATTTTTTATGTTGCATTTTTTGGAAATTAATACTAGCATTTAATGTTTATGAAAACTTGTATGATTTTCAACTTTGAATTTTTATCGAATAGAAACTTTTAGTGGTGGTACCCTCATGGTATTTGGATCACACCATACATACACCTTTGTGTGTATGTAGACTTGGATATTTTTTACAAGTTTGGGTACAACTTTTTTGCAAATTATTCGGGATTCTTGCGGTCTTCCATGGTGTTGTCTTGGGGATATGGGATAAGGTCGGTTATTTTTTTCCATGATGATGTTTCTTGGGCTATCCATAGTGGGATTCGTGAATTTTTTAGTCATTTATATGTGTTTTAAATTAGGTAATTCTGTTCTTAATTTTTGTAAAAGATGGATTATTTTGAAAATTATATATTTTTTTATGTTGGATTATTTGTTGTTTATGTTTATAATCTCAGGTAAATCATTACCAAACTACATTTTATGATACTGGGGAACTTGTTCGAGCCCATGGGGATCGAAAACGCCCTTCACTCCTTGGCATTGTCAAGGTTTGGTGCTGCTTTTGATGGAGACCAGATTCAGTTTGTGACATGATAAGTAGAAAAAAGTGGAATTCAAAAGAAAATATAGGAACCATTGATGAAAAAATATGAGGTTTTATTTTTTCTCAAGGAATGTGTACAATGAAAGAGGAAATTTTCATAAGGTAATTAGAAAATATTCCTATTTGGAAGTGAAGGTATTTAGGGAATATAATTCTAAAGTGATGGGATAATGTTAAATAATGAAAAAAATAGAAGGAAATATTCAATGAATGCACCAAAAAACTCTAATGTTTAAAATGAACGCAGTATGGGAATTATGAAAATTAATTCCCCAATTTAAGGGATACGTTATAAGACAATAAATAATAACCTTGGATGAAAAGTGACTGAGGAAATGATAATATAATCACTGCACTACCAAATAGGGAATTTCATGTTTGATATTATATGATTTGACCCTTTGAAAATATTATTATTAGTTGGTAATTTAAATTTCATATGAATTTTATCATTGATTACCTCCCTATATATAGAGAATGGAATAATGTGATCCCAGTTTATATTCTATTAGTACAATGTTGAACCCAAGCTTCCAATTAAATGTTTTTAAAAGATCATAGATTATTTATGAAATTTGTGTAAAATTGTCTTTTTGAATAATATATATATATATATATATCATTTTATGATTAACATAAATTTAATGGATACAATCATGTATTTATGATTTTAAGGTTGATCATTTGTTAAAATTCATCTCTCCCCTTTATTGTTTTCTGTAATGAACGATTATCAATATTTTGGAAACATTTGGAGACATTTTTTGGAATATATCATATTATTTTGTATATGTTTTTTTTGAAAATTAATTTTATTATGAATTCATTAAATATAAATAGAAATATTATTAATGGTAATGGTAAACTTTATTGTTTTTTTATCATTTATGTTTAAGTAATTATTCATTGTAGTCGATCACCTTCTGAAATCATCAAACATCATTCCTCTCAGAGAATAATTATCTCTACATACAATTTCCAGAATATATATATTAATGAACTGGTATTTTTTCATGGAGTTACCATTTCAATTGTATCTAATTATGATCTAATGGTTACATGAATGTTATTATGAATCCATTAGTAAGATCCTGACATGAAGAAGAGTTTAATCACTGTGTAGCCTCTTCAAATAGATGGTCAGTATGGGAAAACAATTAAAACACAAGATGATATTTTGAGAACTTGTTTCAGGGATTTAAATGTTTTTTGGGATGAAAAACATCATTAATTTTAGTTTTTTTACAACAATATATTTCACTCAAGTGTTCATATAGATCCTTATAAAGACCACTATGGAAAGAAGATTAGATCTCCAATGTATTGGAATAAATTTTCAATAATAAATCTATAAATACTTATGATATATGATGTGATTCCAAATATGGTTTATGAAATTAAAAACATGTAAGGATAGTAAAATGTTGGATGAAATGATTTACTAATAATCTTCTTTGTATTCTAGAATATAAAGCTAGTGATAGGGTATTTCTATGAAAATCCTCATGAATAAAACAATGGAATACTAGGAAATTTTTATATGTGTCCCATTGAAATACATGATCATATTGGGAACATAGGTTTTTGTTTGAATCATTCATAGAAACACTCTCAATTCCAATATGGGTTGTATTTATCTCTCTAGAGGAAGTACATACTCGATCTTTCACATTAACTTAATATAGAGGTCATGACAATACAACATAATCTTTCTTATAAGGAATAATTGATGGAGGCTCTGGATCATACAGAGAATGTCTGCAAAATAAGATGACACACCATGTAATTTTTGTGTGGAAAACCCACCATATTAAGAAGTTATATGGGATCTTGAGGATGAAATTAATCTTAATTATCCTAACTTTTTGTTTAAAATGTTATAAATTTAGAGGTTGAAATATATTTTAATGGTGGTAAAACATAGCAATAAGTGAATTTGGGAAATGATTATTTTCAAATAAATATAAACTATATGAAAACTTTCATTACATGTAACACCATTTTTAGGATGTGTCTCATGAAACACTATGTTTATCTTCCATCACACGCAATCTTTAGTTTTAAAAAAATACATACTATTAAAATTTTATTATTCAAATTATAGATATCAAATAGTCATTAGAATGGCGTGTATTATTAGGAATAAATAAATTTATAAAATATATGGTTTCCAAAGGTATATAAAATAAATTATTTGTTTACAAATTAAATATAAATTTAAAAAAAATAATAAAAAGGAATTACTTTTTTTGAAAAACTATTTTCATGCACCAAAATGTGTTTTACATCAATAAAAATAAAAAATTAATTTTCGTGAATTATTTTAATGAAATTTATTATTGAAATATTCATTAAAATTTTTAACATTAAACTTATTTATTTTCTAGTGAAAAGATAAGAATTGATCCAATTTTACACATAAAACCTTATTTTTTGAAAATGTAGTTTTCCACTTTTTACACATATTTTTGAAAATTAAATGGTTCTAATTTTATAAATATTCTTGGAAAAATTAAATTTCATCATTGAAATTATCATGAAAAATTATCTTCGAGTAAAATTTTGATAATTTTTGGAAAACATAAATTTGTTAATGAATAGTTAAAAATACTAGTTTTAATGAAGAATTTTAATTTGATTTAATAATTTGATTAACATGAAAATAAATTTAATATAGTTTTAAAAGAGTAATTATTTTAATTATATATCTGTTAATCCAATTTATTTCATTGAAATTATTCTAATATTGAATTTTGATTGAAAAACATATTAACCTTTTGAATATTCTCTCTTTTAAAACCCTGCTTCACATCACGTATATGAGATTAATTTAAAATTAAAATTTTCTACATCTATAAATGGAATTAAAAAATATGTATTCAAAATTTTTAATTAGAAAAATTTATATTATCTAAAAATTTCAAATAATGTTTTTACCATAATGAATATTAAACCAAATAAAAATTATTTTCTATGGTTAAGGTAAAAATTGGTAGACCATTTGGGTAAAACTAAATATAAAATTTTTAAAAATGAAGGAAAAAATTTGAACCACCAATATTATAGTCATATTGCTACCTCAAATATTCTAAATGAAAAAATATTCCATTTTTTTTTGTTTTGGTATGGTAAGAACATGATGAAACCTTTTTATTTTGAAAAATAACATGTCTAACACTCACCACACTTATAAAAAGTCACATTATCTACTATCCTATTGAAAATTAAGAAATAAATTTGTTCTCCCATGCTCTAACTATATCACTTCTTTCACTCCTCTAATCCTTTATGCTTTATATTTTTTATAAATCTATCCTATAATTAATTTTGGTGAAAACAAAAAATGTTTTCCAATAAAGAAGTAACATTTCATACTAAGAGTTTTTTCATATTCTTTATTGATATCCTTCAATTAATATTAGAAAATAATATATAAAAACCTATGTTTCTTAAATATACCTAAATTCAATTATTTTATGATAATGAATAATCTCCATCTCAAGTTTCATCAAATGGGATACAAAATCATCGTTCCTATATACGGCAGACTACCGCCTAACGAGTTGATGTTATTAATTTTTCATGTCCACCTCTCATAGTTGGATATAATGATGGATTTTTATTTAATATATTGTATTTATATTATAATTATTATTATTATTATTATTATTTAAACCTCATATCACATATTAGACTTTACTTTCAATTCTATTGTAATACGATAATGTCATTCCTATATATAGGGGAATACCATATCACGAAGTGATGTGATTCATTCACACATTACATGAAATGTAATGAAGATGGGTATAATGAACATATATAATATATATTACATAATAGTAATAATGGAATGATATTATATTATTTATCTCTCATTCTGTCATTCCTTTTGTAAAATAGAAATTGTTTTCATGCATACAAATGACCTACTCTCTCCATGAATCATGTATTTCATTTTATACCAAATTATTTTATAGATAACACTAGATACATGAAAAATGAATATATATGATATTTAATTCATGGATAAAATTACCATGATAAAGGAATTTTAGAAAAATTTGGGTGACTAAAAAATTAATCATAACATACAAGAAATAAAAATTAGTTCTTCACAAAACGTGACTTTAACATGGAATTTTTAATAAGTTGGTAATAAGAGGTCATAAGTATATATAACATGGAATGATATATATATATATATGTATGTATTCATATCAAAAATATGTATAATAAAAATATATCTATTATAATGAAATTTATAATTTGTATAAATAATGTCGATAATTATGCTAATTGATTGTTGTGTCACATTTTTTTTCTATGTGAAATAATACATATTAACCATGTTTTTATATTATATAGTTTACATAATGGATAAAAATTTATTATATTATTCTTATAACAAAATTTACTGGGAAATATATAAATTTTTTGGAATCACTCTTTCATATGATTCATTATTTAAATGTATCTACATTAGTAACAAATTTTTTTCTCAGTTTACCTTATTTGAGACATATATAATGATATGAAATAATATTATTTTATGAGATATATTTACTCCTATTATGCTATGTAATACCATGATTTTATATCTTTATATGATATTTTTTGTTTTAATTAATATTATTGTTTCATGGGGATGATGATTTAGTGTGAAAAAGTGCTAATGGTTTAATGATGCAATCTAATTGTTTATTGGGAGATTTTATTTTTATATATCTGAAAAATATATATTATAATCCCTCTCCCAAGAAAGTAAAGAATATTATTCTCTATTATCTGTTTCTTCATATTACATGATTTTCCATGATTTGACTATATTTATGTTCTCAATATTAAAACAAATAATATTTTTAATGTAAACTTTTTCTTATCTTCTCATTTGAAAAAACCATTTTCTTCCAAAACCATGTTTTTTAAACAATTTTGAAATGATTTTAACATTATTCCAATTATTTAAAAATTATTAATTTACCCGTGATTTAAATTTTAGAAAATATATTTGAAATAAATCTACATGTTGTTCTCCAAACAATTACCATTTGGATTTTATTGTATATATAATATGAATCATTGTTTTCACATGTAATACTTTAAAGAAATTTTCCACCTTCACAACCATTGATTTACTTTAATCATACATTATATTCTTTAAAAGAGTTTTTAAAATTATTTGATTTTGAATTATTTTTTCATATAGGATATGATATTTTCCTCATCATATGTTTTAAATGTTTTTAAAGATTCCATTATATGTTTCAATGAAAATTATTTTAAAAATGCTTGATGTTTTTAAATATTTTTTCCAAAGTGAGAATGCTATCCTCCTAATGAAATATTTTAAATTAATTTTAATGATTGGTTAATATTATTCGATATTTATTTTCTAGATATTTGATTTCAAAAATATTTTATGAATTTTTTATTTTTAAAATGTAATTTTCAATGAAATTTTGTATAACATAAAAATGTTTAAAAGTTGATATTTCCAAAAAAAAATCCATATAATAAAAAATCCATTATTACTACTTATTACTTACTAGGGATATGATCTATAGATAACAAAATTATTAATTCTTAGTATTTTTAATGTTTATGTTAAAAATATATTTATGAAACATGTATCTGATACAAAGGTTGTACTCTTATATAATACTAATGAATACCTCACAATTTCACTGTTATAATATGATGAAATTAAGAGAT
This sequence comes from Viscum album, assembly GCA_963277665.1. Classification (NCBI taxonomy): domain Eukaryota; kingdom Viridiplantae; phylum Streptophyta; class Magnoliopsida; order Santalales; family Viscaceae; genus Viscum; species Viscum album. The sequence continues at coordinate 1,703,814,061 of OY728165.1, read as the reverse complement.
GATGGTTTAACATGAATATTTTTTTTCTTAGGTTATGATATTAATAAATATTTACGAAACTATTTTCATTTCATGGGACATGATATAATAAATTGTTTAGGAGGATGGAGAGTGAGCGGGCGCTGCATTGTGTGGGCCAAACGGTGAAAAACCCTAGCTCGTCAGGGACTCATGATGGAAGATCTTTCGCTGATGTGGTTACAGGTCGAATACAATGTATTCAAACGAATAATGAGGAGTTGATTGCTCCAAAGACGTTCAAGCATCGAGGTCTTACTATTATATCTTTCACAAATGATGAGGTAAAATCTCTTGCCTCAGATCTTAATTTTTTCCCTGGTGGGAAAATTATTTAAGCATCACCCTTCGCTCTCGTTCCTCCGAAAGACTGTTGAAATAATGGTTTTTCTGATTTTCATATAGGTTTGTTAAATTCGTGGAATGTTCTACTACATTTATCCTCGGATTACGATTACTATCATCTTTGGATGCGCAGTTCATGGAATTTTGGAAAGTCTACTATGAAGGTGTTTAAATGGTCTCCGTACTATGATACTGGTGTGGAACCCCCCATTGTACCGATTTGGATAGGATTCCAAGGTTTACCACTTCTTCTCTTCAAAAAGAAGGCACTCTTTGCAATTTCCAGTCTTTTTGGAACTCCAATTAGATTAGACTCCGCTACATTGAACCTCTCAAGACCCTCTGTAGCTAAGATCTGCATTGAAATTGATATCTCTATGGATCTTCCATCTCGCTTTTGGATTCAAAACGGGGATAAAGGGTTTACTCAGGATGTGGTCTATGAAAACCTTCCAAATTTTTGTAATAAATGTTTCAGAGTGGGACATATTTTCGATGAATGTGAGAAGCAATGGAATCCTCCCCCACCTCGGGTTAAATCTCTGTGGGTTGAAAAGGAACCTGCAACATCAATTGTTAATGATCATACATTCCACTGCCCTATGGAAAAAATGAAAGCTTAACCAAGATGTTTCGGCTGACCCTTCTAATGTTTCCAGCAGTGAAGCAGTTCCTGAGGCCATTAATGAAACAAAAGATAAATCAATACCTAAAAATCAAATTGAGGACGATGTCAATGCTATCATGGATGTTACTGAGCATGTGTCTGACTCCAAAGGTGTAGCTTCCATTCAGGATGAAATCCCTCATACTGGAGTTTTTTAGGGTAAAGGGAGTGTTGTTCTACCCACTACTGTAGAGGAGAAAAATAATTCACTTCACTCTTTAGAAGACGGAAACACATACTTTGACTTGGACTCCAATGACTCTTCACATGATGAGGCATATCATCCTATCCAGGTTGAAGAAAATTATCTGAATTCAATGGCCAAAAAAGTTAAAAAGTCTACGGTGGATGTTGATGGTTTTATCACCCCAAATTCTAAAAAGACCAGGAAGCACATGGACTACTCTCAAATATAAAGGACTATTGTCACATGTTCCCTGGATGTAGCTAGGGAAGATCATTCTCAGAATCATAAAGACACAAATAATATGGCTCAATCAACTGAATAGCCTACTCATCACTATACTAAGGAGGTGAAACAACAATCCTTATACATGGAGGGACAAATCGACATTGCTTTTCAAAAATTCCAACAGGGTGAGATTTCAACAGATAGATATCTTGAGGTAAAGCGATACTATTTTAACCAGAAACTAAAGCTATCCATGCACTCTCCCTAATTCTTATGTCTCTTCTTCTATGAATTTTGTATCTGGATTTTAATTGTTGATGCTGGTTGAAGGGATTCTGGTTGATGATTTTCAACATGTTGTCCCTTTTGGTGTTACAGTCCCTGTTCTATTCTGGTTTGATTTGCGGTCTACTGGTTGCCTTCTACTATGGTGTTTTTGAAGTCTGGGATTGGAGGATAGGATTCACTCGGTTCTGACCTGCTGTTACTGTTTCTTTGACTAAGGTTGAATGATTGAAAAGTGAGGTTCTTCCTGCTGATTTCTCGCCAATTGGTCTGGTTTTTCTGAACCTACAGCTGGTTCTTGCTTGAACACTAGTTGATTTAGAACATTTTCTCTTATGCTTCAAAGGCTGGACTTAAGTTTCAGATTTCTTGATTTGTTTAGATTGCCTTCTGACTATTGGATGGCTATAGTAGGGATACTTTGGCCGCAAGATGGTTTCTCTCTCATCTTTCCATCTGCTCCGCATGGTGATGATGCTGACTACAGGGGAGGCAGGTTCAGACTGACTTGTTTTCTTCAATTGGACAACTTGCTGATTTTTTTGGATGGTCTGCATTTTGAAAGTTACATCTTTGAAACATTTGAAAGGTGACTTCTCTAGGCTTCCTTCAAGAACTGGTTTATTTGTTTTGGATTGAGTATTTTATGTAACCCATTTAATTCCATCTGGTGTAAGTTATTTACACCTCGTGGTTGTACTGTTATTTTTTTATTTTAATAAATTACATAGGTGACATGAATTGGGAAACCAACTCATGTCACTAATTTTCTTAAAAATAAATTGTTTACATTATTGTGGCCCACAGTCATCAAATTTTTATTATGTGATGGGAGGGGTTTATATCTAACTCCAATATATTGGGTAAATATTTATATCTCATGAAATATGAAGTATTATAATCAAGAGTTAACCCAGTTTTGTAATTGTCTTTGTCTTCTATGATGGAATAGTAAGTGAATAATGACTACTATGATGGTTGGGGGAGTTAACCCATTCCATTATGATATCCTTCGATGAGATCATTCACTACTGTTGAAATGATTTTAAATCCTTATTTTTGTTCATTAATTACATTTCTTATTTTATTTAGTGCTCTCATGGATAATGTTATTTGATTCCAAAATTATTCATGACATATGAACTGCCATTATCAATGTTATGAGTAATGATTATGATATTTTTTTTCTCATGGAATGGTTATCAAATTATATTCTTGTGTTCTCATAAATGTGTGTTTATGTTATTCTTTTATATATCCATTAGTTATCTATAATGACCATCTTATCTTATTATATCTTATGTTCCCTTTCCTTAGTTTATCCTGAAAGGTTTTAATTAGGGTATGTTTGTGAAGAGTACAATAGGTATTGATCTATGTGATAAGTTATCAAGATCTATCAACAAATTAAGAGATTGTGTACATAGACTCCAAAGATAATAAAATATTATGGTCATAAGCATTTTTTGTTTAATATAATGAAATTTAATTTAAAATAATGTAATGTCTCTATATGAAATGACAGGGTCTCTATAATTAATTTGTAGATTGTTCTAAAGATTTTTTTAGGGATATTTTATAAAAACATTTCCATTCAATAAAAGATGAATTATATTTGACAAAACTCATAGAATAAAGGAATTTTTAATCCATTAAAGTGGACAATCTATAATGATATTTAATTTTTGAGAATTCTACTATTTTGTATTTATATGGAGGAGATAATGAAAATAATATATTATTTATAATTGAAAAACATTGTTCATTCATATAAAATATCTGTAAATAAGTTTTTTTAATGATTTTGATATATCATAAGACTCAAAATAAAAGTGGTTGAAATGGAATATTTAGACTCATTTTTGGGTGAACACATAACAATTTATCATAAAAATGAATGTTTATTCTATGATTATATGATGGATTCATTATGATGAAATTATTAAGAATGAATGGATGAAGGAAAATAATGATATTTAGAAATAAATATGAATCAGTAATGCAGAATACATTATGGAATATATATATATATATATATATAATATTTAGATATAATATTGATTTAAACATCACATAACTCTTCCCAAAATGGATATATTTAACAGTGTAATAGGAAATATAAATTTATATTCTTATTATGAAGACATCAAATAGAATTATGATTAATTAATAAAATATAGAATTCCATGGAATTTGTTTTCCATGATTATATTGTAAGAGAGTATTTAAAACATTGGTATTAACATGGTATCTAAATATAATGATATATTTTAATATAAAACAATAGAAATATTTGGTGAAAATTAATATCATTATTCTGATAACTTGTTTCATGATGATATTGATGCAAAATTTAATAGGCTTGATTGATTCATTTATTCATTGAGTACTCATTATTGATCAAATATGACAGAAATGATGTTTTATTAATAGTACTCACCACCTTCATTTGATAATGAACAATGAGTTATAGATGAAAAAATCACATCTATACTTCCTGAATAAGTAATTATGGTGACGTTTAGTGGCGATTGGCACAAATTCAATTCTTTTTGTCATATATGAGTAGTTGGAAAAAGAGAAAAAAGTATGTGACTACCCTTATAATGTTAGATTAGCATCCCATAACCTTATATGGGTAGTTTCCCTGTGAATTTATTTTCCATTAGTAGAATCACCATAAAACAATTATTTTAATTGGAATTTGGGTTATCAACTCATTTTCATAGTATGATCACTAATCAATAGGAAATGAGTGAAAAAACGAAATGAGTTTTATCTTCATTCTATGTAGTACATAGTATATGTGATTCAATAATATGTTTGTGGAGGTTATGTAATAATTAAAAAAATTACATTATGGTTAAGATATGTGAAACAATAAGTCGATAATTATTTAAATAATAACATAAATGTTATTATACAAACAATGAGTTAAAACTAATAAATTTTAGGAAAACATTAAGTAATAAGTCATAAGAACTGAAAAAAAAATCATAACATTCTTAAACTCCTCTCATGGTATCACTTACTAAAGAAACGTATATGTCATCCACTTTTCTTAGTTCATTACATAATAAAATATGATCTCATGAGATATTAATACACCTCACTATAAGTTTTCAATTAATTAATATTCTTATCATTTAGTTGGGAAATTTATTTTCACACAATGTGTGATTCTTTATCTTCAATGTTTTCTCTATAGATCCAATGTATTCCCCTATCATTGCAGCATCCTTCCATTATCAATCTATGTCAAAATTATATTAGTATATATCATTATTTTTACAAGATATATATAAATTTATCTCACCAAATAATCCCTCTTACTTATGTTCATATCAAACACTCAAAATCCCATAATAGGTTATTCAAAATGTAAATTTTGGTTAATCTTGATATAATAATCCCATGTTAATTTAATTTTACATTGAACACAATTTATTATGCTTTATATAAGTTCATTTTATAAAAACCTATTCATGAAAAAATTATTATAAATATAAAAATATTCATTTAATGCCTCACAATATAAAGGATTTAATGTATTTATCACTATTTAATATTTATCTTTAATAAATAGAGTTTGAAGAATTTTTTTATGTTGATAATAATATTTAAAATAGGATTCCCTTCAGAAAAAAGAAATTCATAAATGTTAAATAGAGTAGAATCTACACATTTTTATTAAGATCCAATTTATTTTAGTGTTCATTCTTGGTTAATTGAACCAACAAAATTATGTGTGTCTATTATTTTAGTGATGAATGGATTTTTAATGTATAAAAGAAGAATTATAATGTGTATATGTGTCTTTTACACAAAATTTTATTTCTCACTAGGGTTATGAAATTTAAATATAATAATAAAAATTATGTTGTTAAATTAATTCTTCTTGAGTCTTTTTATTCTCTGATAAGGAATGTTGTTAACCTAATGGATTTGTATGACACTGTTGTACAAGAAAATAATAGAGGAGCTACAATGTTATTCACTAAATTAATTTCTACTGAAGAGGAAAACTATATTGTCAAATATAATAATGGTTTTGTAATTTAATTTTTGGTATCTTTCCATATGAATAACTTCATATATATTTATTCAAATGGAATTAGTTAGAGATATAAACTAAGAATATTATTTACAATTAATGTAATAAGAATATTTAAGTATCATTCAATGTAAATATCTTATGATTACATTGTATTAGTCAAGAATGTCCAATTAATATAATGTTAAGAATTAAATTTGTATGTTTAGGCTTCGGGAAATTCTTTTTTTCAGTCATCCACAGTCAACAATGTATTTTCATTATAATAGGTCTTATATAATTGTAATAATGAAAATATTCCTAATTTTATTGAGTATAAGTATTCAATATAAATCATTTAAATTTTCAAAAATAAAAATAATATAATGATAAATGTATATTAGGATTAAACCACCTAGATGGGTATTGTCTAAACTCACTCTAATACACTTAAACTACATGAAAAATTATATTATAATATATATCATGGAAAAATTATTTTTTCTATATGTAATGTTTTTTATAATTAATAAAAATATATTCTAATATATCATTTTAATGGTTTCCACTAACTATGTGTCAATTTAAAAGAATTATCTTTCATCTAATGTTTTTTATATATTCGATTTAATAAAATTATATTTTTTTATTAATTTTTAATTTATGTTAATTCTATTAATTTTAATCAAGAAAATATTATTAATATAATATATATATTCTTAATTGCATATATTGACCATCAGAATTTGAAAAAAAATATTTTTTCAGGTTCTAATTTTAAATGTATGGAAATTATATATTCTTCACAAATCAATTCTTTAAACTCAATAAATTTTAATTCTTGTAGTTAATTATATAATTTTTGATTAAAATAATAACCATGTAAATATTTGAAAAAATACACAATCTATGATAGTTTCATATAGTTTTCTAAAACATTAAATAACACATTTGAAAATTCTAAAATTGTACAACATTCTCAAATACGGTCCCTAAAATGTAATAAGATTCTTCATGTTTCTGTTATTCTATTTTATAAAACTCATATTAATATTTGATTAAATTTATAGTCATTCATTATTATATAAAAACATAACATTCAAATTTTACAATAACACATTGTACATAATTATCATAACACACAGAGATCATATATACAAGTAATTCCATTCATATCACCATATAAACCCTTATTTCCTATCATTTACTATTTCAAATCAAATTATATAAGATTAAAATTTAAAATAATAGTAATAACTACTATATAAAACTAAATTTTTATGTAAATACTTTAGTATTCAATTATTTAAATATAACATTTTAGTAAATATACAAAACAATTCAAGAAATATATACCCATGGAGAATGATCTTGTTGAACCCTGGTTTCAATACACCTTTAATAAATCCCTCTAAGTAAAAAATACTATTATAATGGATTTACCTAAAATTATTCTTTATTTTATATTATTCTAACCAATCATAGTATCACATCTCTCCCACCCATGTTTTCTATGATTTCACAGTAGTGTAATCCCTTAGTACGTCACTTAAATAATACCTAAAATATAAACAATAAATTTATAAATAAATCATATGGGAATAGAAAGAATTTATTATCATATAGAAGACTCCCATATAAAAATTCAAAATGAAATAATAGTTTAATTAAGGTTATTTTATTCATTGTCCTTAAAATATTATATATAGAAATTTACATAAGGTAACTAATATTTTAGAATTAGAAAACAAAATCATAGAATCATCTAGAAGAATATAATAAGAAAAAAATCCCAAAACATAGGAGATTAGGTGTCTAATTTAAGACAAATGGACACATATTTGATGAAATCCCAATACTATATATCATGTAGTGGATAATATAAAAACAATAGACTCATAAATTGATGAATTCCATTATCACAATATAAATATCTCAACTATTCCCTGAAATCATATAAATGACCTTGGTCAATTATATAATCCCTAAGTGATCATCCTTGACAATAAATTATACTTTACCCATGAGTATCACATGTTTAACAATAATTGGTTTCAAAAGCAGGATATTATTTATTATTAGTTGAATTTACACATTAGATACCATATTATAAGTTATCATTGAAATAGAAAATCTTATATGAATGGATTAAAGAATCATTATCATAGGATATAGTCCGTCAACAGCCTATTCTGAATTCATCACTATTTTTCTTTATCCTGATTGAATAAAAAAGTGAAATAATATCAATTCTCAATTTTTCATAGAAAAATTTCTGAAAAATTAAATTTTTTGGTAACACTCTAACATTTTTTATGATTAAAATTATGTTCAATAATGTGTTCAAAATGCTACATCAAGCTTAAATGAAGCATGAAATATATCATAATTATATCCTAGAAGTTAAATCGATGGTTAAAAATAGTATTAAATACATTATGAATTGTATACAAAAGTCCCAATCAATGTATAACTATTGATAAATTCATAGTAATGATGTACAATATTTTTAGTAAAGTAATGTTACTCATAAAAAATATATTCTCATTAATATAATATGTTGTTAAAAAATACATAATTTCTAATTTCATGAAAATTTAGAAATTTAAAATTATTATATGGGGAAAAATTAAATTATCATATCAAATTTAATTTACTGTTAAATTACCTGTTTTTTTGAGAAATTTTTAATTGTCATTAAACAGTAAAAAACTTTATTTTTAGTACAAATGTCATTTCTTTTGAAAAAATTATTTAACATAAATGTAAAATTATGATTTGAATTTGATTTAATGTAACATAATTATTCTATTGTAATATTTAATCTAACTAATTATATTTCATTCATTTTTAAAATAGTATTTAGTGTATATTTATGTTTATATTTGAAAATATATTTTTTTAAAGTTATTTTATATTGAATAATGCTTCAACAATTAAATTAAGAAAAAACAATAAATAAACATTATTTAGATTAAAATTGTATATTATATATCTATAGATATCAATTTAAATTAATATTATGATGACTAATGATCATTGAGTAAATATAAAATCATTTATGCTAGAAAAATACATTTATTGAAAGCCCACATTTTTTCATGTGCGTGGGAATAATTTTAAATAAAATTATTCCACATATATGAATTTAATTTGTTAAAAATGATTTTATATTTTGAATAATAATAATTTCAATTATATAATAATAACAACTTAATTTTTTGTCATAATTAATAGTGAAAAAAGTAAAAATCATCTTCCACGTTTGTGGTGAAAACATGATTCCTTAGAGGTAAAACTAAATTGATATGGGTTTAAATACCCAAAAAAATGTAAAAAAATATATATTTTGTGGCCTCATTTTAATAATATATCATCTATTTCATGATAGTGTTCTATTTGGGATCCTTTTTCATTTGAAAAATGTGGTTGTAACTTTTTATTTTGAAAAATTCCAATTATTTCTTCTCTGCCTAATTCAAAATGTAACACCTCTCTTATTATCTTAACACCATTAATTCCTTTTTAGAAAAATAAAAAACATACAGAAAACATCCTTATATAAAGATACACTTTGCACGGTTTTTTTGAACACATGTCTAATAAATTAATGCTTTATGTATAGTCGGTGAAAGGGGTCATGGGAAGAGGTACCATCCTTAATAGTGTTTTTTTCTTTCTTCTTCCACCTATATCTAATATAATTAAAACATGCATATATAATATCACCATTATCTTACATATATAAAGATTTTATTATTTAAAATGTAATTACTTAAGTACAAATCATATTCCTTCCCATGGGAAATAAAATAATCATTCATTTGTATGGGGGGCTACAACCATTCAAACTAATGTAAATTGTTTCTCGTCATCACTTCTCAATGATGGGTAAAATGAGGGAATTACTATTTATATTTTATATTTATGACTTATTTATTATTCTGAAAATATAAAATATAATTTACTTTTTACCTTTCCATTAAAAAAAAGGATAACATCATTCATTCATAGATGTGGACTATCGCCTCTATGAAGCGATGTGATTATTTTTAAATAAAAAAATAATAGATCATATGCAAGTATATTAATATAAAAAATATTTTTTTAACATATGATGACAGTTTTAGAAATATAAATTAATATATCCGTTATTTTAGAAATAGTAATTAAAAATAGAATAGTAGATCATGTATATGTACGACCAACTTTGTCAATGATCATAACATAGCTCATTTTTCAGATAAATATTTCCTGATTTGTTTTAAAAGTATAATTTATGTATAAATGTTATAATTGTATCTTGACCATTATTATGTAAATTATGATTTATTGACTAAATTTTCTATATTCAACATACTGATGTAATTTTGGACATGTGAGAAAAATATCATCCAAACTTCTTATGTGAACAAAAATGACTACGTAATTTAATATTAAGATTAAAAATAAGTTAATAATGAAAGATAAATATGTAAATTTCACAAAATAATTTAAATAATTAATAAATTTTTATTATTCTAGATTATTTAGAATAGATATGAGATTTTAAACTCTTGGTAAAGGACAATTTTACTTATAAAACACATTCAAAATGTTTTGAAGATTCACTTTATAAACCATTACATTGCATTGAAATGTTTACAATACATTTTTAAGTAAATTCTTTTTTATTCTCATGTAGATGATAAATTTAATTTTTTTCCCTTGTTACAATTTCTTAACAATGTTGTTAAAAATGAATATTTTTATGATTTTACCTAAGGAACATTATTTTAAAAATACTTTTAAAACAATTTCACATTAAAATCATTTTCTTCCATGTAAATATTTATTTAAATTTTATTATTTATTGTTTATATGGAAATTAAAGAGTTAAAATGGATGGTGTATATCTAATTTTATATTCATTTACTGGGTATTATAAGGAATATTTTTATGTGTTTTAAATGGAATTTTTTCTAAATAACATAAAAAAAATAATCTATTTTAACAAAAACAGATTCAAGTGGATTCCCATATCCCAATCCATTATTTAATGTATGGATTTTTTTACAATATTTTATGTTTTATTAAAATAAAAACCCAAATTCCCTTTTTCTATTTTTTTTATTGAAAATGGTTTTTTTAAATAAAAGTTTTATTTATATCAAAAAGAGTTTTACTTATGGGTTTAAAAGTGTATTTCATGTGGTTTATAATGAAACGATTCAATATGTTTTGTTCATGATATTTTTAATAGGCACTATTTATATGATGGGTTGAGTATTGTTAATGGTCATGGTGAGCCATATATAGCTCATATTACTAGTGTACCGATATAGAGTATTGATTGCTTTGTTAACGTAGATACCTGATTTTTTCCTTTTATGACTTTGATATATATATAAATGTATGTGTGTGTGTGTGTGTGTGTATTCAGAGCTACATGTTGAGATGGCATGAGATTCCAAGAACCAGTGTTCCCAAAAGTAATTTTATAAAATTATTTTTTATATTTTATATTCCTAGAACGCACCATCTTAAAGAAAATGTGATATCTATTAGAAGGTTTCTTGAATAAGAAATATGTGAACACTGTTTAATTTCAAACATGGTGTTTACCTTAGGTTAGACATAAATAACTCATCTTGGGGTATTCAGACCCCTCTATCATTGGCAGTATGTTAGGTGAGTTAATTAGTTTTTTACTTAATTCATTTTGATTATGGGAAGTGATCAATAAGATTACTCATAGAGTGAATTCCCCATGGTTTTCCACATCAAACCTGGGAGAATTCTAGTGCTCTTCCTTCCTCCTTTTGTTGGTGAATCAAATCAGATGATGATAGAACTCGAGATCAGATTGAATCATGATGTATTGAACACAATGGCTTATATTGATCGTTGGTGGGTGTTTTATTCGACATTGAATGATCCCAATGTCATGTATGACACTATTATTGGTTATTTATTTTCTTTTTATTAAATGGATGTGAAGATCATTTCCTATTCTTAGATCATTACAAATTGTGTCTTAAGAATAACCTACATACTAGATTTAAATTCTACTATTCAATTTATTTTTTCCCAAACCGTCTTCATGCTCATCATAGGTAGGATATCGTGGTTCTAGTTTCACTTTTCCAGGTGGTACGGAGCCCGATCAGACCCCAAAACTAGAATGGATCATGAATGAAGGTTTGGATTGTGGTGTATGGCCAGATCTGGGATATTTTCATAGAATATATGTTTTTTAGTGATAATAGATCATGTAATCGAGGAATGAATCACTAAAAAAATGTTGGATGAATGAAAAACACTAACAAGCCTCCTGAGGCCGGTTCCATGTGAATGGCATTTAGAAATTATCCTTTTTGCTAGCTCCTCCATATTTGGCTATAGATATGGAGAAAATCAAAACAGCATGAATAGATTCATATATGAAAATTTCATTTTATGATTCATTGAAAAACGTGGCTACATTCCATTTTCATGGATGAGCACATGGTGTGTATCCATTCAACGACAATGGCTAGGGTTTGGGAATAGTTATAGATGACACAATGTGTATACCTAGTTAATCCAATTTTCCATTTTCCTGGATAGAAAACTTGTTTGATTTATCACATCGTAGGTATCTCGTGTAGAAATATACAACTAGTTACATGACCATGTAACTGAGTACATGTAAGTGGTTAGGTCACATAGGTGGCACCCCATGTGAGGAACATGTCGTGGAGAGATTACATGGACACAGGGTTTGTTGTAAGGACCTAACATTTTATAAATGTAATTTATCCATTCATATATTATTTTATAATTAATAAATCACAAAAACCCACATAGAGACTTGAATAGAAACACTATAAATAAAGACTGAATGAAATAAAATCCTTTTTTTGAAATTCAAGAACCATTACAGATGAGATTATAAAATGACATTTGGAATAGTAACATGACCCTTAGGAATAGTAATCTATCCAATATAATTTTAACCTCACATATGAAATAATAAATAAAATTTAAGAATATTATAAATGAAAATATGATATTATTATATCATATTATAAGTAAATAAATGTTTTAAAAATGATAAATTATGTATTGGTACTTTTTAAGGTCGTAAATATTTATTTAAAATTCAATAATTAATTTTATGAATTAAACTATATTAAATTCATAAATTAATATTTGGTTGACTTATGATAATAAGATAATTTAATGAGACCTTAGTTAAGTTTTTAAAGCGTTAGAAAACTAGTAACAATATTGAAATCAGTATTTTTTGAATAAATGATGATTTTATTTAAAAATTTAATTTCTCATATATAGAATGATATTTTAAAAAAATTGATCCAATTTTTAAATCATTAAGTAGAATTTTTTCAAGGGTTAATTTTTATTACATTTCCAAAATACTTCATTTTTTTTGTTGAATAGTAAACATACAGTTTTTCACATCACTAGAATATCTTATATTACTAAATTGATTATGTAATAGGGACATAATCCTTTATAGAACATTACTATAATCCATGATTCATTTATTTTTATAAATTGTTTCATAAAATTAAATGAACTCTATTTCCTAACAAAAATTGAACTTTCCCAAGGCTAAAGTCAATGTTGATTCATTAATATGTTAAATTATCGTTCTTTCCAATTACCATTTTAATAAATTAATAAATACTAATTATAAATGTGATTTGATGTCAAAAAATCATTATATTATATTAATATATGATTTATATAGTCCAATGACAACTATTTCAAGTCTAACATTTGATATATTATTTTAGTCAACATTTTATTCTAATAATACCCCTCTCCTCAAGTATAAATAACACATCTTATTCTCCTAGAAAATCCACTCTTCAAAAGGGACCTTGTGATTGGTAATATATTTCACATGATATTACACCCGAAACATGATTTGGAGGTAGTAGCTATGATTTTTTCTTTTAAAATCTTGCAACACAATATCTATGGTTAGAATAGTGACATATATATCGATCACAATGACATTAAGTATATATTCCCACAAAAGGATCTCAACATGCATCATTTGATATGGTTAGAGCTAATCATGGACTACGATAGTTCTTTTCACTATAATCATGGAAAGGTGAACAAGTTAGTATATGCTCTTAGCATAAAAGAACGTACTACTATATCCATTATGCGGAATGAGAAAGTCCATATCTCCATGGATATTAAAAGGAATGATTTTGAAATCATAATGACAGGGAATACAACATAACATGAAAAAATGATTGACTTACCATCTATCTGAGTATTAAGAAGGCACATGGGTATGATCATGAGCATTGAATGATGTTGAATGAAGTAAAGGAAGGGATGATGCAATATTTCTATATCAATGATGATGGCGTGGTATAGTTTCGAAAGAGTATGTGTCTGCCTTCACCACATTAGATAATGAATTAGATACTAGATAATGCACATAGCACAACATTATCCATCCAACCTCAGAGTACCAATATATATTATGATCTCTGAGAAAACATAATATGGGACAACAAGAATAAAAAGATTACTGAGAGTTTTTCAAGGTGCATGATATTTCATCAAGTTAAAGTAGATCAGTAGAATTCCAAATTATGATGAAACCATTTCCTATAACCATATGGAAATGTGACAATGGAAACATGTACATTATCATTGTTCTCCCAAAGACATCCAAATGAAACAATTCAATATGGGATGTGGTGGATCGATTCACCACAAATGCCTAATTTGTTTCCATGTAGGATGATTTATTGCTCAAACAACATTCCATGATATATGTGAAGGAAGTGGTGAGGTTTCATGGGGTTCCACTTTTTATCATCATTGACCATGAAAAAAGTTTGACATAAAAATATTAGAGGACTATTGAACATTCCATTAGTACTTATTGGAATTTCATCATGACTTATCACCACCATAATGATTACCAATATGAAAGGTTTTTTCAGAAAATTCAAGTCATTCTATGATCCTTATTAATGTAATTAAAAGGATTATTGGATTATAATATACTAATAGTTGAGTTCTCATACAACAATATATTTCATTAGATTATTTAGATTGTTCCATATGAAGTTCTGTATGTAAATAGATATATAACTCTAAACTATGGGGATGAAGTTAGAGAACGAAAGATACTTCGAACTGATCATGTAAAAGATATGGCATAGAAGTTTCAAGTCATCCATCATCATATCAATTCTTCTCAGAGTCCACAAAATAACTATGATGTGACTGTAGAAGGGACTTGGAGTTCGATGTTAGAGATAAATCCCTCCTTCAAATATCACTATGAAAAGATTCATGGGCTTTGGAAATAAAGGGATGTTAATCCCAAATAAAATTGGACACTTTGAGATCCTTGTTCACATAGGAGTAGTGACCTATAATAATGAACATGCACAATGCAGAATCTAGTTCATGATGTTTACCTGGTATCTCTCCTATGCAATAACATACCAGATACCTTACATGTATTGAACTCAGAGGTGGTATGACTGGAAGATGATCTCTCTTACGAGGAGCAACTGGAAAACATTATAGATTGTAGAGATAATGTTCTTTGCTATAAGAATTCTATCCTTGTTAATGTGTTTTGTAGGAATCACATGTTTGAATAAGTGACATGTAATGTAGAGGAGGCGATGAAGGATAAATACCCTCACCATTTAGTGTAAAACGATATTTCGAGGGTGAAATTTTAAATGGGGGGAAGAATGTATTAACCCAAAATTTAAAAAATACAATTTATCCCATTTTATAGTTAATACATATATTATAAATCATATAAAATCAAATATAGACCCCAATATATTGTTTATAAATTAATAATAATTAAAATAAGTTTTTTTTTCGGAAATTAAGAATCCTATATCGATTGGATAGTAACATGTCCTTTGGAAATGTAACATGGCCCTATGGAATAGTAATCTAGATAATAGAATAATATCCTCACCTATGAATGTTTAAATAGAATTTCAAAATCTTATAAATGATAATATTATATAATTATATCACAGTATAAGTAAATAAATGTATTATAAATGATAAATTATATACTGGTATTTTTATAAATTGAAAATATTTATTTAATATTTTATAAAAAATTAAATGATTTAAAATTTATTATATTATTATGTTAATATTTTATTTTCTTATGATTATAAGATAATATAATGAGATCTTGGATTAATGTGTTATAAAATCGCTTTCAATATGAAAATTGGTATTTTTTGAATAAATGGTCATTTTATTTTTAAATTAAATTTCATGAATATAGAAATTTATTTTCAAAAAAGCAGTCAATTTTTTAAATCATAACGATGAAATTTTTAATGGGTGAGTTTTTTGGAAATTTTTGGTGTTACATCATTTTTCAGGTGACTAATAAAAATACAGTTTTCAGATAAGTTGTATATCTTAAAATACATCATTGATGATGTAATGGTGACGTAATCCTTTCTAGATGATTATTTTCATCCATGGATTATTTAATTTCATAAATGGGTCCTTAAAATAAAATAAACTCTATTTCTAAACCAAAAAATTATATTCCCAAACCTAAAGACAAAATCAACTCTTTAAAATATTAATTTTCCTTTCTTTCCACATTATTTTTTTAATAAATTAACGAATTTTTATTGTAATGGTTTTTTAAGATTACAACTCATTATATTATATTAATATATGATATTTGTTTTTTAAAAAATAATATTACATGTCTATCCTTTGATATATTATTTTGCCCAATATTTTACTCTAAAAATACCCCTATCCTAATGTATATATATCCTCCCTCCCTCCCCTTCGAAAATCACTCATCCCCCAAATTACTATTCATACGATCTCCCATAAACATCTCTCTATATCCTCTTATAATACCTAGGGATTTTCTGGATCCCTCCAACTCTCATCACAATGGGAGTTATAGTGTCATGCAAGAGAATCCATGTCTAGGAGAGACCGAGTCTCCATTAACTCTCCCATCTTTTCCCCTTCTTATTAATTACAAATTCTTTTCAAAACCATGTATTCTAATATTAACTGTACATTATGTTGACATTACATTAATAATATTTACCTCATGAAAGTATCTTTTATATGACATATATAATTTTCATACTCTATTTTCAGGGTATTTCTGCCTCATCCCTTTAATGGTCAATCAAACGTCTAGAGGGTCATTTCGAAGACAACTCTTATGATGAAATTTATAGATGTAAAAATGATTTTTTTTATTATTAAAAACACTTTTTTGTTAACTGAGAACCGAGAAAGTGAAACAAACTAAGACCGTTCCCAAGGGAATCCACCATTGCAAACACTATCTAAGCCAACCCAAACAAACACGAATGAGAAAACCTGCCCGAGGGGATCCACCGTTGCAAACACGAGTCAGAGAAAACCGAAAACAACAAAAAACCACCCCAACCGCTCCAACTTCACCTAAGCCACCAACAAGATCCAAAGCTTTGTGGGGTCCATCGCACCCAACCAAGATGGGCGCATGAGCCAAGGAGCACAAATAAATAGCAGAGGAATCAATAAGAAAGAGAGTCATGAGGGCACTGTTGGGAGTTATTGATTTAAAATTTAAATAATGAGGAGAGAGAAAATATTAATGGAGGGATTTTCTCAACATTAATGGAGGATTTTCTCCCAACGTTAATGAAGAGTTATTCCCAATATTAATTGGTGGAATTAATGATGGAATAATGAATGTTGACCGCATTAATGGAGATATGGGCTGGGTGTCTATATAAGAAGATGCGGTAGCATGTTTTGGAATGTGGGCAGACAAAGATGTAGCTGCCAAGAGAATAACGAGGAAGGGGTTGCCGCGTTTGCGGTAACCGGTACGAAGCGAAGATGATGATGGCGAATGAAAGTGTGCACGTGAAGATGATGACGTGCGACGATGGAGAGAGAATTGTCGATGACGGCGTGCAAAGAGATTCATGAAGATGCCATGTATCGAAAGTCCTCTTGGTTGCGGAGATCAAGCGGCGTGTTCCGGTTGTGATGATCGGCGGTACATCAAAATGGTATGTTCATGGGTGTGGGTGCGTTGTAAAAATGCCTTCGGGTGTGGTGATGTAAAATTCCTTCGGGTGTGATGTGTAAAATTCCTTCGGGTGATAAAAAGCCTTCGGGTGAAATCTTATCCTCTCTCTTGTGTTTCTGCAACGACGACTTCCGCTGCGGCGTCGGGCTCCGAGCCCCAACAGGCACATGATAGACTAGCAGGGAATTGTGAATTGGTTCGGCTTGGAGAAGAGAACCACAAACACCGAGCATTCCTGTGGCATCCATATGCGTCCACGTATAGGCTCAGGATGTCAATGATGACCCTGCCACAATTCAATTCCAAAAAAACCGAACCAGTAACACCACAACAAGTCCAAAAACAGATGTGACACATCATCAGATTTGGGACCAAGGCAGACCTTGAGCGGAGACCCCTAGGTCTGATGTCAATCCATATCCAAACCTGTCTCTTCCGTCTGTGGAATGTCGAGACATGGTAGGAGAATAAGTGAGAACAGATCGAGGCGTGAAGACAAGAACACACATTAAATGACTGGATCTGTGAAATATGAGTTCGACGGGGCGACATAGCGAACTCGTTGGGGGATTCTGGTACACCATCGCCAGCGGGGGGAGGTCGTGTGGTCGCCTCCTCTAAGCGTCAATGCCAACAGCCTCGTGACGGTGGGATCTTGGAGGAAGGCTGGAGTCTCGGGTCATTTGCGTCGCGTGAGAGGAAATCCAGATGCGGAGAGAATCCATGGAGAGGCAGCGCTGAGGTAGATACCCTATGCCGAACGAGAGCGATGTCGGCTAAACCCGTGAACAGCGAGGCAGGGGATCGACTGTGTCACGTGAGGTGGTAGCTGGACAGAGGTTGGATGAGATCCGAGGAGAGCGTGGCACCGGCGGTGGGTACACTCTCAACCCCCATTGGGTTGTCTCTCTTTCACCCTATTTTCAATATGCATGTTCTATTAATGTTCCATAAATTTCATTTATTTATCCTTACCTTTTCTTTTCTGGACATAAATGGTTCCAATGTGATTTCATGACAATTTATAATTTTTTTTAAAAGAAATATTATGTCTCAAAACAAAGATTTTAATTCTAATGAGATTGGTTCTCCCTCCCACAATATTGATTAATATTATAACAACTTTGTTATTCCTTATTTCTTTTGGGAACACAAAATTTGCATATAAAGACCCTGTTTTTTATTCATAAGACATTGTGATATTTCTACACATATTTCCTGAGTTAGGCATTAAGACAACATGTGATTCAGAGGCCATGTGTTCCCGGAATAAATTTTATAAGAATATTAGGTATATTTGTTACTATTTCCATAACAAAAATGAAATATCTCTTAAATTCCAGCCCTTATAAAAAATATGAGGCCATTGTAGGGTCTGGAGCGTGGCGTTTACCCTAGGTAGGACATAACATTTTTTGGCGCGGGTCTTCTACAGAAAATTCAATAGAGGACATTTTCATAAATAAAATAATTTAATTTAATTATATTATCTCGGATATTAATTCAAATAAGTTTTGAATGGGGAAATAGATTGGAAATCTGCGATTGTCGTTGAGTTCGAAATGGGGTGTTTTACATAATCACGACATAAAATGAGAGGGTGTGGGAGGTTCAAATATTGATACCACTGGTGGTTTCATTTAAATAGTTTTTTAAGGAAATGAAAGACCGTTGGGTCACTTCCTCCCATGTATAGAGGAGATCAATCATCTACATCCAATGGTGATTCAATGCTAGATCGTTGACGAATCATGATGAATCTTCTGATCCGAGTGGATCAGAGTGAAGAAAACGCGCTGGTGGAACTGGAATCTAGGTAGGATTCTTCATTCAGATTTAGGTTTTTCCAATTAATGTTTTTGTTGTTGGAATTTATTCATTATTGTTTCATGTATTTCTTTATCATCGCCTATGGCCATATTAACAATGCCATTGATTGATTCTATTATAATCTATTGTTCTTCATGTTCTTCATGTTCTTCACCCATTCATTGAGTTCTCCATCGAATAACATTTAGAATCATTGAAATGACATTTGATATTCTAGAGAAGCATGGTTCTATAAAGTTCGTGATCTAGGTATTTTAGATCTATAACATTTTTGTGCTTCGGGTGCTAGAGGAGGCACAACGAGAAAAGTGACAGATAATTTCGACATGTTGTAACATCAACAGATCATCGATCAGAGGCTGTGGCAGTGAATATTTCATCCTAATGTTCACTGATGTTGTATTTTAATAATTTCACCATCCCCGAGTTATTATTGGTGATCTATGGAAGGAGGCGGCATCGTGGAATGCAGTGAGGTGACAACTCCAGTTAGGCGGTAGTGAGGCGGACTACCTACGGGGGCAGCACGACTGAGAGATAGCGAGGAAGCTAGGCTGTGAGGCAAGACTATGGCTGGTCACCATGTCATCTCGGTTGAGGACTAGTGAGACAAACCAGGATGATTTGAGTGGGCTGGCCCTGATGGAGCAGTCCGACCAGAGTGGTCTGAATCAGTTGGTTCGGGCCATGATGACTTCAAATGGATGTATCATCTAATATGGGCATCTAATTGACATGATGTCTACAACCACACATTCCTATCATACAGAAAGAACTTTTGAGGACATTTCAATAACATTTTGTTTTAGGATCGAGTCTCGGTGGCATAAAACGTCCAATTAAAATTATAATAATATAATTAAAATTATTTAGAGTTTTTTGTATCGACCACATATACTACATATGACATCTAATCAATGCACCATCAGTGGTTTCTAACTATAAAAATTAAGGTGGATAATTCAAAAAAAATTATTGGTGTTTAAAGAAAAATCAAGGTGCAGGACCCACAAGGAACGATTTCGGCATTTACGGTGAAATGTCACTTTTTCACGGGGTGTCTATTTTGGAAAAACGAATAAATGATCCCATGTAGATTTCTTCTAATATCACAACTATGTGATTCATATGATATGTTTCATGATCAATACGAGGTCCCATGAGGCGCCATTCGTTTACAGTGACGAGAGATGCATCATCTTCATTTGGAGCCTAATTCAGGTAAATGGATAGTTGATCATGTGTGATTTTCCACAAGGATCACAAATATGTGATCTGTTATGCCATACAGTCCATTTGAGGATGAATTCTAGAAGAATTAAGTTTTTTCCTTTAGAAAAACCACAACCTTCATGCTCCCATCAGCCTTTTGGGCCAGATGTGACATACACACTAAGAGCACACTATAACGTCTAGGGTTACTTGTGCACATTTTATTACTCGAGTATGGATCATTACAGTGCCTGGCGATGAGGGGGGACAGACATCTTCTGGGAACCATGGGCATTATTTAACACACTATGGATCTTCTACCACTCTTATCTCTATATTTTGAACTTAGAATTTAGAATTTGAGTAGCAAATCCATAGTGTTTTTCTACGTAGAACACGATGGGCCCCTTTAGAGTGGATTTAGAGATATAATGCGAGATGTTTCAGGTATGACTCCTATCCAAATATACACTTGGTGATATCTATGATCAATAAAATCCCCAGATATGTTACATGCTTTCCCACTAGCTGGTCTGGATTGTGGCATTCTCAATGATCTTTCAAAAAAGTACAATCTGGCAGGGAAGTCCATTTTAGTTCTGTGATTCAATCAGAGTGGAATTCCATTACTGGGTATGGCATTGGTCTTCAATGAAATAGAGTGGAATCCCCTTGACACACTAGGGTGTCTGTACTCTAAGATTAATATTAGAGTGAAACCCCCCATTGGCATGGGTGTGTGTCTTCAGTAGTTATGTTTCAGTAGAATCTCATAGGAGGCACTAGGATGTGGGTCCTTGTTGAATTATGGTGGAATCCCCCTAATGTAACAAGACCCTAGATCCCTAAATATACTACTATACAGGACTCCCCATGATTCACTAGGGAGTGGGCCATCAACATCGATTTTAGACCATATGGATAATAAGATTAGTGACGAGACATTATTTTATGTTACATTGGACTCCCATGAAATAAAGATGTTTTCCCCACAATGACATGTCATTATGACGTGACCATAAACCATGTGCAAAAGATATAGATTCCCAAATCGTATATTATCATGGTGTGGTGATTGATTCATTTTGACTTGGTAATTTAGGGAAAATGTGAGGTATTTTGGGAACCGTTGATGCATATTTCTAGACCTTTTGGTGAAATTTTTCTTTGCCTGAGCTGTGAGATGTACCTCCTATTACTCTCTCGTATGGGCTTCTTTGACTAAGAATATATTTATATATCCTATTTTAGTACCCACACATTGGGTTCTGGTTTTTATCCTTCTAGGAGAGGCGAAGACACATGGGGTATGGCATGTGATTTCAATGGCTAGCTTCTCATGGTTGGATGATTATACTATCGTACCAGAGGTAATGAATTGTAAACAAGAAGTTCACCTTTTCACTATTTTGAGATCTTTGTGTCTAGTTGATTTTCTGTTCACTCTATTGTTGGGTTAAGCTGTACATTTTACTATACCTTGTTCTATCTACTTATTTCATCTTCAGTTGTATCTCATACTGCTCTCTTTCCATCAATTTTGGATTCCTATTGAGTATTTTAATACTCACCCATACATGGGAATTTTGAATACATTTCATTCCATATGCATATGACAGATAGATAGATAGTGACTTTTAAAGATCTTAGTGTTATAGGTTCTAGGACTATGTACGGTGACCTTTGCATGACATCTAGTAGTGGGGCATTCTGAGTAGTTTTAATTTTCAGTTACTATAAGGTTGTGGAACTATTTTTGGTTTTTTGTGTATATTGCTGCTTTCTCCATTCGGTTTACCTTCAATCACCTATACTTATATAGTTTATAGTTTCATGAATATTTATGGATTAATATAGTATCGTGTAATCATGATATCCATTCTACATTAACTATTTCATTGGGTTGACCGTGTGTCTGTGTATAGGTTTTTAAGAAAATTCCTCCCTAATTTTTTGTACCTTTTTCATTTTTCGCCTCCCCCAAGCCTATTAATATAGGCTTGGGTAGTTTCATCGCTAGCCCTGAAATGCTTTGGGTTGTGAAAATGTGGTATGAATGGTGGTTCGACACTTGGGATGTTTTTTGGATGTTTCCCTAAAAATGTATTTGTTTGTTTTATGGTAATAGTATCAATGTGCCTCATGAGAAAATTGCATGGCAATGGTTATAATGATTGTGCAGCAGCCAACGTAACCATTCAACAAGACCCTGATTACCCACCTGTCAACTTACGATGTTGATATTTTTGTTGTAGGGAACATTGGTACATTCATCTTAGTGGATTGAGTCCATGACTCTCCATCTTTACTTAGATCCATATATTTTGTTGATATATATATATGTGTGTGTGTGTGTGCTCATTTTACCACAATACTCCTTGATGGATTCAAGATGCCTCTGCAAGGAAATCCAAACAGGATACTAGTTGTGGTTCCTGATGACAATCTAATGAGTGATGTCGACTCAGTTAAAGATCCATCATATGATAACCTTCCTCCATGTGGGAAGGTTTCATCACCTCCACCTTTTGAGTAGTAGTTACTCCCAACAGAGTAGGTTGGGTTGTGCATAGGATGAGCGTACTCCACGAGTTACAATGAGATAGACTATTGGGGTTCTGTGGTGATAAGGACCCTCTAGAAGAAGATGTTTTTCTAGAATTGGTGGTCAGACTCTTCAGACATGTATGGAAACCAACTGATCAGATGGTGGCTCTGGTAGCTAGTTTTTTCAATTGTGCATCTCGAAAATGGTGGAGAATATTTTCATAGATGCATGATGAGTCAGCAATCTTGTGGGATGACTTCCAAAAGTTTATCAGTGAGGAGTACAACACCTTTTGCATATAATTCATTCTGAATTAGTATCTTCTAAAGCTTCATCAGGGAGAAATGTCAGTGTCTATGTAAACAAATATGTTCGTAAACATTTATTGGTACTCTATGGATATTCTATATGATGTATCCATTTGGTAATGGATGTTTTTGTAGGGACTCTGTATAGAGATTTGTGCTACTATAGTAATTTTCTGCATCCCCTCCCATATCATGTGTTAGAGCTTGCAATAGTGACATAATGATTTCTATAAGATGGTTTCTATATAGTTCGGTGTGGTAGTGGGCACAATGGAGCCCAGACATCTTCCACAACTAGCTGTCATCAAATGACAAGATATTGATGCATGAGTAATACCAATGATCAGTCTTAGCCATGTGTTTAGGGACAACATATAGTACTAGGATATCCCAGTGAGGGTCCACACTATGCTTATGAAGGGTGAGGTAACATGGATCAAGACAACCCGGCCATATGTGCTGATATTCCCAGGAATATGGTATATAGACCACCACAAAAGAGATAACACTATGATAAAATATCTCTCAAGAAAGGACAAGTTTCACCATATGGAGGATGTGTTGGATGAGGAAATGTTATGGATGTGGGTGGTGGATAGTTCAAATAGGTCCTTCTACAACGAGTCAGACCACGTCAGGATCAGGGTGCCCGTGGCTAGGGCTATAGGAAGCTACATGTTATTGATGTGATTGATCTCTTTGTATGTGAGATGATAATAGGTATGATTTGTTTTACTACTCTATTTTGCGATAAAACATGTTATACAGTGTTTGAGGTACTCCTTTCTCCATGTTTCTTTCTTTGTGTTTCATATGGGTGATGCAGGGTTTCGGTGTAACCTTTTGATGTTGTAGTTCATCGTAGCATTGAATGATCAACAAAGAGGGGTCCTTCCCCCATCTAGATTTGTTTTTTATGTGGAAAAATATTTAGGTCATGCCAATGTAGCCCAATACTGATAGTATCATCTTTTTTTGGATGACTCCCTCTAACTTGTGCATTCATGGAGGGCACGTGAAGAATATTGTTATATTATTTCCTTAAATATCTAGTGGAGTTTTTTTGTGACATTGTTTTACATAATAATCCAGTAGTGGATGTGGCTGAGTGTATGGATTGGGTTTACTCTCCTTCCATGAAATACAAAGACAAGTTAGCTATTCCATGTGATATCAATGTCTATCTTCTTGTGGTTGGATGAGTTTACTCAACTTAATTGGTTTTTTGTTACCTTTTCATGATCAACGTCAAACTTTATGTAGTATTTATCAACTACAGGTCGAGGTGTTAGAGACCCCATGAATTTAACTACATGAATAAATAATTTTTTCTAGAATAAGTAGCCATCACCCAAAGAATGTGGAGTCACTACATTCTGGTAGAACACATTGGGGTTTTCACAGACCATTAGTGTCCCACGTACGTCTTCAATCAGAGATACCTAAACATAAGGCGACGATGCTGGTGGACATTCCAGCATGAATATGACTTCCTGATAAACTATATTCTGGAAAGAGAAATCATGTAGCATATTTTGTATATAGTAAGTCCCAAGATAAAATAGTGTGGTATGATTCAATGAAGACATATTATCTATAGCTAACCCATGTAAGGAACCCTACAATTCTCGAGTGCATGAGAGTGCCCTAGTTTTGATACACCAACTGAGAGATCTTGTGTGACTCACATATCCGTAGGTGGCACATCAAATGGATATTCTGAAGGAAGGAATCAGCAGACCTTGTTCCAGGGATCTTCTATGGAAGTTCTGGGTTTTCTGGCATGAGACAAAGCATAGCTGAGTTCGTCTAATGAAGTCTCACCTATATAAACATGAATAATGACTACCATGTTCCTATGGTTTTTTAAACCTATTGAAATTACATAGGGGAAATGAGGTAGGATATTCATGAACAATGCTATAGTTCTCTCTCACCTAAAAAGGACCATGACGTCATCTGGGGTATAGTAGTCCGAATCATGAAGTCGACACACATCCCTGCGATTAGAGTGTGTAGTTCAGTGGATGGTTTGGAGCGGTTGTACTTGTAGGAAATAGTCTACCTTCATGATGTTTCCTTAGAAAATATCTTCGATCGTGTCATGTGGTATACATCACAATTGAAGAGAGGCCTAAAAGAGGAATTTGAGACCCAAAAATGGACGAGTACATCCCTTTTCCCTCCAAATAGATGGGCCGATCAAGCACACAATCTCGGTGCTAGAGGATATGCTAAGGGTTGTTGTGGTTACCAACCGTCTTGCCTAATCCTTAAATCTGGAGATGGTGAACTCTTTTTTCAACCATTCCCTGCTAAGAAGATATGTGCATTTTCTTATGCATGTCATCGACAGGAGAAGACCAAACAGTGATGGTCCATCCACTTAGTTTGCATGATGTGGCATCACAGAAATGTATAGGAATGTTATTGAATGTTAGAGAGAGATCCAACTGTGAGCACATTATATAGTGTTTTTTCAAAATTTTTATTTTTGGAGATTACTATCTTGAAGTAGGGAATGAAGCAAAGAACTATATTTTCATTGTAAGACTTTGGAAAATTTTTACAAATAATTCAAGAGCCAGGAACTGAGACAACATGTGATTTTGAGTCCCGATTTTCCCAAAATAAATTTTATAAAAATATTAATTATATTTTATTCTATTCACATGATGGAAACAAAATTTTCTTAATGGGTATTTTAGATCACAATTTTGAGGCCACATTTGAGTATGGAGCATGGCGTTTTACATAGGCAGGACATAATGTTTGTTGTCATTGGTCTTCTATATAAAAATCGATGGAGGTCATTTTCAAAAATAAAATAAATAAACATAGTTAATTTATCATGGAGGTTAATTTGAATATATTTTTAACAGGGAATAGGATTAGAAATCTGAGACCTCTATTGAGTTTAGAATGAAGTGTTTTACCTAAGCGAAACTTAATGTGAGAGGGAGAGGGAGGTTTGAATTCTGTGATGGAAGGAGGATTCTAATAAATAGGAGTTCAAGAAAATGAGGAAGTGTTTGTATCATTTCCCCCCATGGTTAAGGAATCCCCATCCTCTCCTTCCTATAACCATTTTATGCTGAATCCATGATGAATCGTGATAAATCTTTAAACCTATGTAGATCATAGAGCAGCGAACACAATGGTTGATCCAGATTCCATGTTGGATTTTACGTCAATATTAGGATTTTCCTAATTGAGTTTTTAGATGTTAGAATTGATTATTTATTTTTACATCTATTTTCTTTGTCATTTTTGATGTCCATACTATAACGTCTATTGATTGATTCAGGTTTGGATCCCTTGTTATTTTTGTTCCTGCCCATTATTCGCATTCTTCATCAGAAAACGTTTTGACACAATGAAATGACATCCAATAATTGAGAGAATCATGGTTTTATGAAGTAAATGATCTAGGTATTGTGGATATATGATGGTTTAGTGTTTTAGAAACTAGAGGAGGCACACCAGCAAGAGGAAGCATTTGTTTTTTTTGAAACGCTGAAACGTCAATGGATCTTCGAGCAAAGTTTCTGTTAGTTATGATCTCATTGCAAGGTTCACAAATCTAGTGTCATATTAAAATTATGAGGTGTTCTCATTGGTCTGTGAATAGAGGTGGTGGCATGGTTTCTGATTAGATTGTTGCACCGGTTAGGCGGCAGATCAGCGGGGTACCTATAAGGAGGTGTGGTGGATGAACCCAGCGGGAGGCACAAACAAGAGATGACACGATGCTTGGGAAGGTTCATCCAGGATCCAAAAAGGTTTTTGGAATGAAGTCCAGCTCTCCAGGCTAGTGGACGAGCTTTTGGATGGAGAAATGAATTGGGTAGGCCGAAGCTGGTTAACTCAGCAAGAGCGGTCCATCAAATATGTGCGGGACCGGTTGGGTCAGGTCACAACAGCTTCAAATTGTAGTATCTCTTAATAAAAGAGACTAATTAACGCGCCATCTATGACTATGCATTCCTCTAATAGAGATGGAGCATTTGAGGATAGTTTGAGAACATCAAGTTGTGTTAGGAGACTCGGTGGCATGGAACATCCAATAATAATAATGTAATAAATATTATTTGTAGATTATTGTATCTGACGTATATACAGTATAAAATGTATGATCGATGGGCCATCAACAACATCATGACCTTGAAATTGAGGTTGACATTTGAAAAAAAAATTTGGGTGCATAAACATTGAGGTGAGGGCCCCACGAGGTTAGATTTTGGCATTTGTAGAGAAATTTTACGTTTTCACTTGGTGTCCATATTCGACAAATGAATAGTCTATCCCACGTATTTTTCAATGAGGATCAAAGCATTTTGATCCATATGATGGGTTTTGGGATAGATATGTGGGCCCATTATGGACCATTTCATATACTTTGTTGAGAGATGCAAATTCTTCATTAGAAGTCCAATTTAGGTGAATGAATAGTTGATCATGTGCGCTTTTCCGCAAGGATCAAAATAGTGTGATCGGTTTTGTTATCTTGGGCCATTGGAAGAGGCATTCTAATTGAAGAAATTTTTTTCCCTTTAGACAAACAACATCATTGTGTTCTCGCCAGTATTTTGGACCAGATATGACGTATACTTTGGGAGTAAACTTGCGTGTTTAGGATTACTTGTTCACAGTATAGTACTTGAGTATGGGTGGGTACCTGTATTGAAAATGAGGTGTGTTCACACTTTGTGTGGGCCCGAAAATCACTATCTAGCACACCTTGAATCTTCTACTTCTTCTATCTCCTTCTTCTGAGCTATGATTTTGGTACCTGAGTAACCAATCATGAGTGTTATTTCAAATATAATTTGATGGTTCCCTCCATAGTGAATTTTGAGATACTATACAAGATGTTATAGGTCTAATGTCTATCC
This sequence comes from Viscum album, assembly GCA_963277665.1. Classification (NCBI taxonomy): domain Eukaryota; kingdom Viridiplantae; phylum Streptophyta; class Magnoliopsida; order Santalales; family Viscaceae; genus Viscum; species Viscum album. The sequence continues at coordinate 1,703,785,432 of OY728165.1, read as the reverse complement.
CAGGTGACACATGATGATGTCTATGATCAGGTAGAATCACCAGAGTAGTATTAGGAATACCCTCTAGCTGGGATGGATAGTGGCTTTCCTGGTGATCTATTCAAGAGGTACAATCCCTTAAAGATGTGTAATGTATTTCCTCAATTATTTATTAGTGGAGTCCCCTTACAGGGTATGAACGGTTCCCCGATGACTTAGAGTGGAATCCCTCGGATACACAACAGTGTGGGTCCTCTATGAAGACTATCAGAGTGGAATTTCCCATTCGCATGGGTTTGGGTCCTCCATAGTAACTTCTTGGTGTAATCTTCCCAGACACACGAGGGTGCAAGTCCTTGATGACTTAGGTCGTAATACCCCTGACGTACAAAAGTGCGGGTACCCTACAACTACTACAGTAGTGGATTCATATTGACACATTATGGAGTGGTTCATATGATTTATTTTGACCCCATTCACCTATATGGATTTTTGGAGAGAACCTCTTTGACATTAATTTAGACTCCCAAGTAAAAGGGACACTTTCTCCATTGATACGGGTCATTGTGACCGGCCTAAAATTGTGAAAGCGAAAAAGAGCCACCCATGTAGACTGTTTCAAGGTGTGGTGAATGAGTCCCTTTTAATTTCATGTTCATGGAGAATGAGAGGGATTATAGGAATCATTTATGTATTCTTCTAGAAATATTGGTGAATCTTTTCTTGAGCTGAACATTGATATGTGGTACCCTTACTATCTTTTTTGGGTTTATTTTACTGAGCATATATTTATATATCCTATTTTATAAATCACTCCTTGGGGTTTCATTACTCTCACTCCAGTAGAGGCGAAGACGTACATGGTATGTCACATTGTTTGTACCTCTTTCTTCCTGTGGTTGGACGAGTCTACTCTCCTACTATAGGTAGCGAGGACATGATGATATGTTCGCTTTCTCATGATTTAGATATCCTTTATTTTGGATGAGTTTTCATTCAATCTATTGATGGGTTGAGCATTACTATTTTCTATTCTTTGTTCTATATACTTATTTCATATTCATTTGAATCTCTTAACGGTCACCCTTTTCCTTTTTGGGGAATCATACTAAGTATTTTTATACTCATCCTAGAATGGGATTTTCCTGCATGTGTCATGACACATTAATATGACATACATATTGATAGTGACTTTAGCGGAGCATAGGGTTATGGGATCCTGGGATGTGTGCAGTGGTTGTAGAATGGGAACCAAAAGTGACGCTCTTCCAAATGTTTTAATTTTTAGTTACTACCAGGTTGTGGAACATCATCTGGATGGGTGTGTATCTTCCCCCTTTCTTCTTATTGTTTACATTACTGAACCTATACTTTTCAGGTTTAGATGATGATGTATGTTTTTCCTTTATATATAGTATTGTGGGCTCGAGACCAAGCATGGGTCGGGTTATGAAATTAAATGTATGATTTATGAAGTGAACCCCACTCTTTTTCAATGTATGTGTATTTCCAAGATTTATTAACTTTCTATGTGGGATTCATGATAATGTAAATTTTATGATGTGATAGGTGTGCCTATATTATATGTAACAAGTAAATTTTATAATGTAAAGGGTGTTTCCAGAATTATATAGCACTATAATATATTGGCTATTATGATTTATCTCATGAGATAAAGTGAAGTATGTGTCATAGTTCACTACTATGACATGTTGTTTTATTTTTATGAATTTCCACATTCCGTGCCTTTATCTAATTCTTCCCCTCATGATTATGATTATGTTGTTATGATGATGATTATGCTCACCCAATTTCATATTGATCAATATTCTTACCTATCCTATTACCTGGATTCTAGATAACCCCATTCAATGATTTGAATCCCCTGGTGATTATGAGTACTAAAGGGAATGTGAGGACCACTAAAAATATAGAGAAGAATGAATTAAATAATATTTTTATGATGTAAAAATTTCGTATAGTCCAAATTTTCCCAATACACTAATCCATTGGATCCTAGTTTTGGAAAACTTTTATGTTTTTTTTCATTATAATGATATAATATTCATGTAAAAAAAGTAGTGTTTGTATTGTAATACACTAACATGGGGTCTGGTACATGGACACATCCTTGTAGTGGAGTGGGAACACACTCCATATCATCCCCCTCTCATGTTTTGTACCCCATTGATATCTTTTGAGGAAACATCAATGTTCTGTATCTCCATCATTTGGACCCGGATTTTTTCCTATGAGTTTCTGATTATGAGTTTTTTTCACATAGAATTTGGTGGTTCCCTCAAATTTTTCACTAGAGATATGATGTGAAATATTTTTGTCACAATTCGTAATGAGGTGACTACCAATGATAGCAGGGATTAGGAAGGATACCTAGAGGGTTATTCTAACTGAAATACCCTATCGAATAGGTTGAGGGTCCTCAAAGATTAGAGAATAAACCCCCCATGTTGCACCCGTTCATGTCTCCTCAACCACTAGAGTGGAACCCCCAATCAGAATGGGAGAAAGTACCTTATAGTTATCTTCCAAATGGACTCCCCCAACATACTAATGCGTAGGCCCTCGATGACTAGAGAGCCCCCCCAACTCCTTGGTACAATTGTGAGAGTCATCGATATCGTTGAATCCCCTACTTGATAGGGTTCAGGTCCATGAAGACTATATTGGAACCCCCTTGTCCCACAAGGTCCTTAGGGTAACATCCAATATTTTTTAAAAAGAAATACATTATTTGATAATGTACATGATACACCCCCTTGAGCTTAAACCAACAACTAAATATTATTGTTAAATTTTACCATTATTACCTACCTGTTAGAATGGACGAACATAATATTATTAACTAGATAATTAAAATAATTTTTACACAAGATTAAATAATGATTCATTAGATACCATATTACTTTGAAATGAAACAAAAAACCAATTGAATATAAAATATGTATGTTTAGGAAACACTATATAAATGTGAATTATTTTGTTTATAAAATAATCAAATCAAACTTTTTTGATTATGTTAATTAAATATCAATTTATTCTAATTTATTAAATTCACATTATGTGTTTATTAAACATTTTATAAGAGAAGAAAATTATAAAAATAATGATTTCTTTATTTTAAAATACAGTTTTACCTCCTTTTGATGAAGAACCAATTTTAAATCTATATTTATACCTTTATAAGTTCAATTTAAAAAAAATACATATTACATCAAATCAAGACATAAAAATTAATTTTCAATAATTTTTTGGTCTTTTTCTAATAGAATTTATATTTTAATTAATAGTAAAAAATACTGCATTTTAAATAAAAACAGTTTTTCATATAATTTATTTAAATTTATATATTATACTTTTAATTGATTTAAAGTATATCTCCATTATATTTTTATAATTAAATCCAATTTTTGTCATTGTAGTCAATTTCAATTTCAAATTATATATAAAAACAAGTTAAACTTTTGAACGTTTCACTTTTAAACCTATCTTTTTAGATTTTTCTGGGGAATTATTTTTAAATCTAATTTTCCCAATTATGTGAATTGAATTATGAATAATATTTTCCATATATGGAATTAGAATGTCAAAATTATGTTTTCAGTTCAATTTGATTTTTATATTTTAAAAATGTTACCATGGTAAAATAATTATTCAGCGTAGGAAAAGTAAAACATTAAAAAGAGTTGTAATTACATGTTAAAACATTATTATAACTAAAAACTACAAGATTAATAGGTGTTGGTGGTTTGGATAGACCCTAACTAGACTATAAAACACCAATTAAAAGGTAATGTTATTAAATTTAATTCCACCTCTATATGGTTATCTTTTAATATAAACTCATCAATAAATTAATCACATGAACCCACCTCTCCTCATGCATAAATACCACCCCTCACCTTCACATTTCAACAAAAAAAATCCTTGTAGCTCCCCATTAATCATAAAAAAATATCACCCTAACTCTCCCCATGAACATGTGCTACTGGTTTCACCAAAATAATAAATACATGGTTCCCAAGGGTCTTACAATGAGGGGATAATCAAGAGGTGATTTTCTAAAAGTACCTCTCTTAATTTATTTTATTTTCCTACTTTCTATTCACCTACTTAATATATAATTTCAGGATAAATATAGAATCATTTAAATACTTTATTTTTATGTTTCTAATTAAATATCTCATATGAATTTAATTTCTCACCACCTCTGATCAAAAGAAATGAAAATTTTGTCCAAGTTATGTCGGTTAACCGCTTCTGTGAATAATGATTTTCATAATTTTATCAAATGGCTTCATGGATGGTATTAAAAAATTATTCTGTTCAAAGAATATTTTAATTTTTATACAATAAACTTTTTAATATTGTGGATATCTTATATTAAAAATACAGTCATACTTTCCAAATTGTGGTTATACGATAACTTCCTTTGGGGATGTGTGGACTACGGCCTCCGCAAATGATGTGATTAATTCACTAATCACATTGAAGGAATTATGGATTGATTTAGTAAACATATACGATATTAATATAATATTTATAGGACTATAATTATGATATATATAAACATATTTACATACACATTATTTAATTTTTTTCAATCTATATGACTAGAACAATTGAAAATAACGTTCAATCGTACGTATGGTCTACCGTCTCCATGAATAGTGTTTTCAGTTTGTCTTCAAAGATTATTATAAAAACATATAAAATGATAAAAATATATATTTATGACATGTTTTATATTTTAGATAATATAGACTTATGACCACATAGACTATAGACATTATACCAAGTATATTTTTGAATCAAACGTCGAATATCGACAAAACGTCCAATATAAACTTAAATAAATTTGTATTTTTTATAACATCATAAGAAGTTGTATAAAATTTATAATAAATCATAAAAATTTTCCCATGAAAGTTGAAACTAAGGTATGATTATTATTCAAGACTAATAAATAACATATGATATGATTCAAACTTGTGTTAAGGGAATTTTTGAACCCAATTTCCATTCATTTTTCAAAACATCTACTTATTGACAATGTCGTGAAATGATTATGTGAGAAATTACTTTTGGATATATTATCCTATATTTTAACTCTTTTTTATGTATTTATAGTGAATATATATAATCGATATATATGATTGAAAAAATGATCTTTGTAAGGGACATCATCTCAATTTCCTTTCATTGTGGCATATCTTGATGTTATGTTACATTATTATCCTATATGGTATATATATAACTCTTTCGAAATTTCATATAGTGTATTAGTATACTATCATGATATAAGATTATTTAATTATATTCTTTAAAAATTATTATTCAAGTGTTTCTCAAGTAGTAAGATACACTTAAATAGAAATATCATTTTCAATGAATTAAATATTTATTCTTCTAAATCGTCCTCATTAATGTCATTGTTTTTTAAGTTTTTTAAAGATTTATTTAAATTTAAATTATTTTATTTTAATTTTAATTCCATTTTAATTCACTAAAGTTGTAAAGGACACTTTGATTCAAAAATATTATTTTTCAAATGGTTTAATTGTGTTTTAAAATGTATTTATTATTCAAATAACATGGAATGTTTTTTTAACATCTACGTCCTGAACTGAATTTTTCACTTTTATATCTCTTAATGTATTGAATTTATTTATAAATGTTTTCAATTTTAGTTTTCAAATAATGTATATTAATTCATGAGTTCACAACTTGGTAAAAACAAAATGTTATTGAAAAATGAAATGTTATTTTTCTTTTCTTCTTGTTTTATGTGTTATGATTATGTTATTACTCTTGGGAATTTTTTTATATGGTTGGTTCCATAATAACCCAAGGGTAGTGATACCATGATGGATTTATAAGATGTTTTTCAGGAATCTTATGACTTTATGATGTATGTCAAATAGATTATGTATTTATGGGTGAAATGTACGATTTTGTTAAAATATTTTCATGAGATTAAAATATTAATGGATTAATTGTTTCATTTTTTTTATTTTATATCCTTTACTGAGATTTTTGTAGAGATACTATATTTTTGAAATGTTTTTCATAGGTTATAAGGATATGTATTAAAAATAAATAAGTTAAGAATATTTTTACCCAGAAAATAAATCATGTCATATTTGAATGAGATTTATTTTGTGAAAAAATGGATAGTAAGTGGAAGAGTCCAATTTGTAATATTTTAGTTTTTAGGTAATTGTTATTTACTAATTATTTAAAACACTATACGTGAATAGATCTTTAATTTGGACTCTTGAAATAATTCATTATTTATTAATGATAAATTTTGGGGCTTTATAGTTGGTATTAATTGTCAGTTTAGATAATGATAGAGGATAGGGTCTTATTAAATCATAAGTTAAAAGTTGTATATGATCACAATGGTTCACATATTAGAAAGATTAATAGATTTTTAAATATATTTAATGATTTTTGGATGACATGAATATGTTTATTTTAGTGTTTTTTCTCTTCATAAGATATTAGATGATGATTTTATTGATATACTCGCACTAACCTTTTAGAATTTAGTAATTGAATAGATCCAATAGTTACAAAAGTATCAATGGATGTGAAATAAAATGTGATGGTTCTATGAATAAGAAACAAAATTAAATGGGAGATATAATGAGAACTCATCTGGTTATATTCTAAACCAGCTATCTAGAGTCATGATTTACAACCTGATCCTTGGTGATTTTTATGCAACATATATAAGAGAAACAAATACCTATAGAAATTCTAGTAATAATGATCATAAATTTAAGTATATTGAATGAAATACCTATCTTGGATGTGGAAATAAAAAACTAGGAAAATATTTTAATGGTAAGAGAAGATGTTACATATGTGGTAATGAAGTTCGTAAAGCAATAAACTTTAGTGGAAAAAGGAATCTTTTAGATGACTCTAGGAAAGGGAATGGGGTTCTTCTCAAGTTATCAATTGAAGGTTTCAAATATGGGGAGTATGGAAATTATTAAAGTCAATGTCCTATGAAGATGTTTTACAAAGTGGATCAGTCAGACTGTATAAATAAATTATTAGAGAATCTTAATCCCTTTACAATCTAAATGACGAAACTGAAAATAACCTATAAAAGGTATGAATTATTTCTTCACGCGTGCTTGGAAATTATTGAATCTTAGGACATGATTCATATTTTATGTTGGTATGAAAGAGTTATTATAGGATAAGATTGAAAATCATAGTAATAGTATCATGAAGAATGATGAATGATTAATATGTCAACATTTTAGAAATTCATGGATTATGTTTGATCTATGGATGATAAAAAAATTAACAAATAACAATACTTTTGGTGACTATATTATGTTAGAAGAAATTATTTTAGTATGTGTTACCATTCTTTTAATTATTTGAAAATTTTATTCTAGGAGGAATTATATTTGTTTTTGTGAACATAATTATGGATAAACTTTACGGTTTATATATTTAGAAGGTAATTATGGGTTTTTACTTTTTATGATGTTAGATGAAATATAAGAGATACAAAAATTTGGTAAAACACATAATGGTTATTTTTGATGATTTTTTTATCATTTTAGGAATGTTATAAAAATATAAATTTTTAAAAAATAGACAACCCATAGGATTGGTGACAAACCTTCATGCCCGTAAAGGCCTAATGAATCATACCCACAACTGAAGGGTGACAAGGTCACATCACTTTCCACTTACCTATGAGAATCCCCAAGTTAGTAAGACATTTTTTTAGTAAATTTAGTTAATTTAATAAAAAGAAGTACATTTTGGGATCATATGTTTCATAAAATTGATATCCTTGTTAACAGATAATGTTTTGATGAATAAGTGTTAAATTTTATTCTAAAATATGTTCACTAATATGGGAAACCTCTTTGATAAAGGTAAATAGAATAATATACAATTATATTTGATAAATAAATGTAGAATTATTTTTGGAGAAATCTATGATTTAATTTTGGAGTTATAGTGATTTTATTTATTTATTTAAATGATTAACCTATATTATATAATATATGATTTTTGTAAATTACATTTTAGGTATACGACATTAATAATTTTTGATGTTATTCGGAGATAAATAATAAAAATTAAATTGGGTGATTATGTTTTCAAATCCTTCTCAATTTTGGGTTTGAATATTAATTTGTATTAATTTGATGAATTTTAAATATAGTTAATTATTTAATTCTATATTATGAATTTTGGGTATTACTGTTGAATTTTTGTGACTCAAAGTAGTCCTTCTCCTTATAAAATATTATTATTATTATAAAATTATATTATCTTTTACTAACCATTTTTATTTGGTATAATGTTTAAATGTAGAAAAATTTATTGTTAACATTTTTTGTATGATTCAAGTAATTAGAAGATGATTATAGTGCTTCAGGAATGAAAAATTGATCTTGAAAACCAACTGTTTAGAGAAAAAGAAGATTTTGCGGTAGAATATGATTAAAGGATGAAACTCTAATTTTAAAGTAAGTATATTTTTGTATGTTCTTATTCTATGTAGTAAAAGTTTTACTCAACTTTATGAAAGGGATCTTAAAATAAAAACGTTTTTAATTTAATTTTCATTCTATAAAATCAATGACATTTTAACCAATAAAAAACATATAGTTTTTCTAATTTTAACTTTACATGTCATGATTTATTTCACTCTCCATCAGAATAAGATAGTTATTTTTTCTTCTATATATATGTTTTCTTAAATAGAATCAAAGTATGAGTTATTTCAGGTGACATTCATACATTCTTTTCTTTCTTTCAAAGTGAATGTATTATTAATCCTACTTTCTCATGTGGGATTTCATTAAACGTATTTTAAAAATTATTACATTTGTTACCGACCCATAATTGAAATTTCATGGATGCAATTTCTAAATGTTAGGGAGAATGTAACATCACAATTGTTTTTAAAAAGAAATACATTATTTGATACCATACATGATATTCCACATCATGTATAAAAGATCAACTAAATATTATTATTTAAATGTTACCATTATAACCTAGAAGTTAGAATGGATGAAATGAAAAATATTAAATAAATAATGGAAACATGGTTTATATGTGTTTATATAATGATTATTTGGTTACTATATTAACTTGAAATGAAACAAAAAAACAATTAAATATAAAGGATATATATTTTTTAAAAAAACTATTTAAATGTGACAAATCATGTTTATTGAAAATAAAAAAATTATTTTTGGATTATATTATTGAAATATTAATTAAATATATTTTTTAAAATTCCCTTTATATGTTTTCTAGAGATTATAAAAAAAATACAATTTTATAGAAAACATGAGTTTTTTAAATATAGTTTTACGATATTTTGATGGAAAATCAATTTTAAATCAAGTTTTGACACCTTTATAAGATATATTTGACAAAACATTCCTTTGAAAAAGGGACTTAATTTTTTTTGGGATATATTATTGGTATTCTTATGATACCATTAATCTTTTAATGAATAATGAAAAATAATGCATTATAATTAAAAACTATTTTTTCATCTAATTTATTTAAATTGATAGATTATTATTTTAATTGGATTTAAATTATTTTTAGATTATTTTCTATCATTTAATCCAAATTTAGTCACTGGAGTCAATTTCAAATTGAAATCTGATATAAAAACATTACAAACATTTTAATTTTTCGGTTCAAAAAAATCAATTTTTAGTTTGCCTATGGAATTAATTTTTAGTCTAAATTTCTCAATTACATAAATTGAAATAGGTAAAATAGATTCCTTATATGGAATAATATTTTTCTAATTGGTTTTCATGGTAAATTTAATTTTTAGATATAATAAATGCTACCAAGATAAAAAAATTATTTACAGTAGTAAAAGAATGTTTTTGACAAGGCTAAAAATTTAAAGTTAAAAGATTGACATACCTAAAAACTACAAAAATTTAATCTGAGGTTAAGGAGTGGATCGAATATAAACACGAAATGATACATTAATTACAAATAAAATATGTGTAATTAATTTCCACATCTATATGTTTAGTTTTTAATAAAAAATAATCAATAAATTAATCACTTGAACCCCCCTCCTCATGTATAAATATCACCCCTCACCACCCCATTTCGACACAAAAAGATTTTTAATTCCTCAAATATCTTACCAAACCTCTACTAATTACACTCTCCATGTCTATGTTTTGATGTTCTGACAGAATCTTCAAATCAATGGTCGTGAATAGTTTTACTGGGAGGGGATATTCAAGAGGTAATTTTCTCGAAGAACCTCTCTTAATTTCATTTGTTTTTTTACTTTATCCCCACAGAATTCATTCATCAATGCATGATACCAATAGATTCATGTGTATAATAGTGTGTTATGTTTATATTAAAATATATTATATCCATTTCAGCACTCCCCTCCACTTATTCTAATAAATGAAATTGTTTTCCAAGTTATGTCAGCTCATCGCCTTGGTGGATAAGGTTTTTGTTCTTTTTATATTACTTGATTTGGGGGTAGTATTAAAACCATTCCTATGATCATATAATATCATAATATGTATATTATAACCTATTTAATATTATGGAAATGTTATACTATACATACATTAATACTTTCAGAATTATGGTTATACGATAACTTCATCGGGGGAGATGTGGACTACTACCTCTTCAAAATGATGTGATCCATTCACACATCACGGGGAATGTATTAAAAATTGTTTTATTAATAATATATAAAATAAATAAAAAATTTAAATCTATTTTAATGACATTATATATGTATGCATGTCACGACCCGCCTTCACCAAAAGGAGGGAAGAGTCAGCAGATTGCCAGGCCCTTCCTTCTTTAAGTTGAAGGAGAGATAATGACCCCCGAAACCCGCCTTCAATAGGTCCTGGAGTGGCGACTAGCACCAAGGGTATAGAAAATTCTTGTAAATGGAAGGCATTACCCTTTTTATTATTTAGGATCGGGAAATAGGACAAGTCAACCACCCAAAAAGAGAAAGAAACAGGTGTAAATAAATAAACCCAACAAAGCCCCCATGCATGTTTAAACAGTTTACAACAAGGTGCCAGTACAAAAAGAGGCTCAAGGTACAATACCAAAAGAAAACAAAGGTACGACAACAGCAACAACTCCAACTGTCTGACTAGTAGGGTCCCGCACAGCCCTGGTAGTCCTCCTGGAAACCTGAAAGTAAACGTAGGGTGAGTATACAAGTACACTCAGTAGGGAAAACCAAGACTCTCGTGCACAAGTGGGGGAACGTACTAAAGTCCCGTGAGAAAAAGAGTAAACCAAACACCTAACAAGGCAAAATATCCATCCCAGGCCTCACCAAGGCTCACTCCCCAAATAACGCAAGTCAAGTAATATATATAATAAGAGCACATCGATATTTGGGTACCCCGCGCCACTTTCCCACTGGTTATTTAGACATCCTACGCATCGGACCAATCCCGCCATTCTCACCGTAGTCCCACTGCCACACCCGCCCGCACACACCTGGACCAAAACCACACGTAGTCCCACTGCCACACCCGCCCGCACACACCTGGGCCACAACCACACGCAGTCCCACTGCTGAATCCCGCCCGCACACACCTGGGCCACAACTGTCAAATGTAACCATGCCTGCAAACACCTAGGCCAGAACAACCACCGCCACGCCCGAAGACACCTGGGCTAAAGGATCCACTGCCACGCTCGAAGACACCTAGGCCTCATCCCGAAGACACTTGGGAAACCACCTGCCGCACACACCTGGCCAACCACCACAACACCCCGCCCGATGGTTCTTGGGATAATAACGGACTTCAGGCCATCACAGCCTGCCCGAAGATACTTGGGCTATCCGGGAAAGGGAGCAGAAAAGGAGCTAATAACCAGCCACTAAGGATAGTGTTGGTAAAAACACCCTTCCCCCATAAATGGGGGTGTTCGGCACTGAGTGCTCAACTTGGGTGGGGCGCGAATAAGAAACACAAAGCTACAAGTATAGATATAGGTAACAAACACTCACCCAAAGCTTAGGTTTTCTTAGCCAACCTACAGAACACAACACCACTACGTCCGAGTCACAGTTCACGACCCTTGCCCACAAAACCATTTGTCCCATTCTTGTTTCACGTTCAGTCAAATGCTCAATTAATTTTAAGCACTACTGGGCAACTACCATAAGCGTAACCAAGGAAAGCGTCAAAAGCAAGGATCAACTAAAATACTCACACCTGGTTCTATCAACAGAGGATCTCTCCCCAATTTGTGATATCAACAAGTAACCACTCGGATTTAAAACTCACGACCACCGAATCCATACCGACAGGAGATCCCATCCCCCAAATTCACACAACCACCGAGAGCATAAAAGAACAGGGGATCCCATCCCCTCCCACATTTCCAGCAATCGGCCCGAAAGGAAAACAACCAACTACTACTACCAACACAAGTCAGGGATTTTCAGATTTAAACGACTTAAAACACTCCATGATTTCAAATTCCGTGTTTTCTAACCGGGAGTTATCACAAAACGGTTGATCCTGGTGTTTTCAATTATTCAGCCGGATATACGTGATTAACCAATTTCACAGCAGGAGTTCACAATTTCAGCAACCCGTTTAAAACATCACGAGGGGATTCATCAGTGCACATACAACAACCACCAACAGCCTCAATTTTCAGAAAACAAACCAGCACAACTAAAAAGGATGATCACAAGATAAGGCATAACAACGATCACAACCCCTTCCCCTTATTTCTTTAGAACTTCATTTATTATCTTCATTAAGGTTCGGTTCAACCAATTCCATAGGAAAAAAATAACGCCCACCCCGCATGATACACAAAAGTGAGAGACGAGAGAAATTCCCTACTTGTTGATAGAATGATCGACGTTTAGGCCGGAGGCGCGGAACCTTACGGATAACGACGCGGCGGTCCTGCTGCACCAGAAGAGCCATGATCGAAGAAGGGGGGGGGGGAAACCATGGCCTAACCCTTAATTTATAAGAGTCGGGGACGGTTGAGGTGAAAACGCGAAACCGCGTAAGACGTGGAAGTCGTGGGCTGACCATGCGGCTTGACTCATCATTAATGTGCTGGGTGGTTTAAACCGACTCATGAATTGATTCAGTATTTAATTAATTCTTTTGTGCGCGTTTCGGGTCTTTAAGAAATTTTCAAACGAGGCAGAATAGGGTTTAAAACCCTATTTGCGAAAAAGAGCGTTACTGGGACAACTTGGCAAGGCCGGGTGACGTCGGCCGGTTCCGGCGATCGGTCACACCGATCGGTCGCACCGATCCGTCTCACCGATCGGTCTCACCAATCGGTCTCACCGATCGGTCTCACCGATCCGCACCCCTTAAGGATCCGGATTTTTGGCAAAGGAAGGGACCAAGGGGGGGTCTGGGTCATCACATCAGATACCTCTTAAACGATTCTCGTCCTCGAGAATCACAACAAACTAGAAGGAAAGGGAGGGTCCGAACAACCATCTTCGAAAGATACCTCTTAGGAGTGAACCTCTGCTAACTAAAAACACTCCCCTGTCAAGAACTAAGCAACATACCACGCCAAACCGCCCGGTCATGTGGGTTTGGGGAGTTTCCCTCTCCCATGTCAAGATATTATCCGCTTTGGGCGGCACTGACTCGCCCGCACGGGTTCAATCGCATCCACCTTAATGCGTCTTCATTAGGGGTCGGGTTCCCTCTTCCCTTTAGCCGAGGCTTTTCACACACAACAGAGGAAATAAACCAGTACATTTCATAGCCAAAAGTCAAACGTTCTACCACAACAGGTACAAAAGGAACAAAGCTCAAAACAACTCGGGGTATTGGGCACGCATCTGTGCTTCCCTTTCCCATGTACTCTCCTCGAGCCCGCCATGTCTCCACAACACATGAACCAAGGGAATAGCTCGCCCACAAAGCACCTTCTCCTTGCAATCCTCGATCATCACTGGTTTTTCCACAAAGGTTACGTCGTCCTCGATGTCCAGTTCACCCCAATCAAGGACGTGTGAATCATCGTGCAGATAACGACAGAGCTGGGATACATGAAAGACATCATGTATCCTTAGCAGCGGTGGAGGTAACGCTAGCTGATAAGCCACTTCGCCGACCCGCCGTAACACTTCGAAGGGTCCGACGAATCTGGGGGAAAGCTTACCCCCCTTGCCGAACCTCTGTTACCCACGCCGCGGGGAGACCTTCAAGAACATGTGGTCTCCAACCTCAAACTCTAAGGGCCTTCTCCTGGTATCAGCATACGACTTCTGCCGGTCCTGGGCTGCCTTCATCCTTTCCCGTATGAGCTGAACTTTCTCTGTCGTGTTCTGCACCACCTCCGGGCCAAGGATGCCTGCCTCTCCTACTTCGGTCCAACACACAGGTGAACAGCATGGCCTCCCGTACAAAGCCTCAAATGGGGCCATACCGATGGTAGAGTGCTAGATATTATTGTAGGAAAACTCTACTAGAGGCAAGTATCGCACCCATGACTCTCCTGAGTCCAGAACACATGCCCGTAGCATATCCTCCAAGGTCTGGATGGTTCGCTCCGTGTGTCCATCTGTCTGGGGATGGAAAGCAGTGCTAAGGCGCAACTGGGTGCCAAACGCATGCTGCAATCCTCTCCAGATTCGCGAGGTAAACCGTGCATCCCTATCCGAGACTATAGACCTCGGAACTCCATGCAACCGCACCACCTCATTCACGTACTTTCGTGCCAAAGCATCCACAGTACTTGACTCCCTGATTGCCAGAAAGTGAGCCGATTTCGTCAACCTGTCCACCATCACCCAGATGGCGTCGCACCCTCCTTGGACCTTGGGTAGTCCCGTGATGAAATCCATTGAGATTCCGTCCCACTTCCACTCGGGAATAGCTAAAGGCTGCAGTAGGCCGCCTGGAACCCGGTGTTCAGCCTGCACTTGCTGACATACTAAGCATTTAGCCACAAATTCTGCCACAGATCGCTTAACTCCGGGCCACCAGAACTGCCTTTTCATCCCCTGGTACATTTTGGTAACTCCTGGGTGCACCGCTAGGGGTGAGTTGTGGAACTCACTGAGAACCTTGCCACACATTACTCTTGGAACAAACAACCTTTTCTGGAAAAGCATCCGGTGCTGACCGTCCTCTGTCCATTCTCCCGGAGCATCGCCCTGGTCAACCTGATCACGCATCACTTCGCACTCGGGGTCTCCCCACTGAGACTCCTCCACTTGTCGAAACAAAGATGACTGCACTATTATCTAATATAGGCAGCCTCTACCACTATCCATATTCGCATCCAGGTGTAAGTCAGCCAACTCCTCCATTGCCTTCCAGGCATTTTCCGACTCTCGGACCGCATCCTTCTGCGTCCTCCTGCTCAAGGCATCGGCCACCACATTGCCCTTTCCCTCAGTATAAGAGATTTCGAAGTCGTAGTCCTGGAGGAACTCCACCCATCTCCGTTGTCGCAAGTTCAAGTCCCGCTGGGAGAAGATATACTTCAAGATTTTGTGATCTGTGAAGACCACAAAGCATTCCCCGATGAGGTAGTGCCGCCATAACTTTAGCGCAAAAACGACCGCTGCAAGATCCAGGTCATGGGTGGCGTAGTTACGCTCATGGGGGCATAGCTGCCTGGACCCGTAAGAGATCACCCCTCGTTGTTGCATCAACACGCATCCCATGCCCTGTCCTGAAGCATCACAAAATACCTCATAGGCCATACCTTCTTCTGGTAATCTCAACACTGGGGCACTAACCATCTTTTCTTCTAGGTAGCTGAAGGACGACTCGCATTGCTCGCTCCACACGAAAACCTGGTCCTTCTTGGTCAAAGCCGTCAAAGGGGCTGCTACTCGGGAAAAGTTGGGTACGAATCTCCGGTAGTAACCTGCCAGTCCGAGGAAACTCTGGACTTCTGCCACACTCTTGGGTGCTGCCCAAGAATCAACTGCCTCAACCTTTGATGGGTCGACTGCTACCCCCTGCTCAGACACTACGTGCCCAAGGAAGTGCACTTCTCGTGTCCAGAACTTGCACTTTGACAACTTCCCATAGAGCTGGTGCTGTCGGAGGACTTCCAAAACTGTCCTCAGGTGCTCTGCATGGTCCTCTTCTGACCTTGAATAGATCAGGATATCGTCGATGAATACCACCACAAACCGATCCAGATACTCCCGAAAGATGGAGTTCATAAGCCCCATGAACACGGCCGGGGCATTCGTAACACCAAAGGGCATGACCACGAACTCGAAGTGCCCATACCTGCACCTGAATGCTGTCTTCGGGACGTCGCTATCCTTCACCCTCAGCTGGTGGTACCCAGACCGCATGTCGATCTTCGAGAACCATCCTGCCCCTTTCAGCTAGTCGAAAAGATCATCTATCCTCGGAAGAGGTTAACGATTCTTGATCGTCACCTGATTCAACCTCCTGTAGTCGATGCACAACCTGAGGCCACCATCTGCCTTCTTTGCGAACAAGACCGGATCACCCCACGGTGACGCACTTGGACGAACATAACCCCTCTTCATCAGATCGTCAATCTGTATCCGCAACTCCCGTAGCTCCGAAGGTGCCATCCGGTAAGGAGCCATCGAGATTGGACGAGAGCTGGGCTGCAGGTCTATCCCGAACTCGATATTACGTCGAGGGGGTAGAGTCGTCACCTCCTCAGGAAAGATGTCCATAAACTCACAGATGATCTCTGGCACCTCCACCATTTCTGCATCTACTGATTCTACCGTCAGTTCGGTCAACAAGGAGAGGAGAGGTTCCTCCCTCCTGTTTCCCTTCGGATAGCTTCGCTCGCCGGTGAAGGTAACACGCTGGCCGTCCAAACCTGAGAACACCACCCTTCTTTGGAAATAGTCGATGACGGCGCACGCAGAAAAGAGCTAGTCGATGCCTAGGATGACATCGTATGGCTGAATCTGTAGCAGAAGGAGATCTTTAACCGACTGATGTGGCCCTAACATCAGTCTACATCCCCAACAAACGAACAACAAGTCAGTCTGACATCCAACTGGTGTGCTCAACACCAGGGGCACTGGAAGTCTCTCGGCATCTAGACCGAAGGCACGGGCTAGACTGGGTGCAACAAAGGAGTGCGAAGCTCCGGTATCGAACAAAGCATAAGCAAGAGTGCTAAACACACTGATCGTACCTCGAACAACCTCTGGCCCTGTTGGAACTGTTGCCTCTGCGGCGTGTAGCTG
Organism: Viscum album; assembly: GCA_963277665.1. Lineage (NCBI taxonomy): Eukaryota > Viridiplantae > Streptophyta > Magnoliopsida > Santalales > Viscaceae > Viscum > Viscum album. The sequence continues at coordinate 1,703,768,190 of OY728165.1, read as the reverse complement.
TCCACGCCCAGCTCCCCTAACCCTCGGCTGTCGGCCACCTCCCCGACCACGCCCTGGTCGAGGTCCCTGGGGAACGCCTTGAGGTCGGCCTCCTCCTCCTATGTCCGCCTGCGGGGGAGTGGGAGCTCAGCGTCCTTGCTGCTGCTGCTGGAAGGGTCTGGGTGGAAACTGCTGCTGCGGCGGACGCTGGGGATGACTGCCACTGCTGTACTACACCCGATCGGGGCACTGACTCCGGAGATGTCCAGGGCTCCCGCAGGTGAAGCACCGTGGTCCCGAGCCTGAAGGGAAAGAACGTGGGCCAGGGGATCGAAACTGAAACTGCTGCGGTCTGCTCCCTGCGGGTCGGAACCTGGAGGGTCCCGATGCTGGAGGCCTGGCACTGACGGCCTTCCCCTTCGATGGTCCCAGCTGGATCCCTTCTCGTGACACTCCGCCCAGAGCATGCATACTTTCCACCACTTCGGCCTTCTTCTGAACCTCTAAGTATGTCGAAAGGGTAAAGGGGGTAACAACATACTGGAGGGAGGGTCGGAGCGCCTCCTCCAAACGTCTAGCCCGAGACTCCTCATCAGGAAGGAGATCCAGAGCAAAACGTAGGAGGTCCTTGAACTTGATTCCAAGTTCCCTCACGGACATGCTCCCCTGTTGGAGGGAGAGTAGCTCCTGCCTCTTCTCCGCCTTCATTGTCGAGGAGAGAAACTCCGCCCGGAACTCCTTCTCGAAATCCACCCAAGCAACCTCAGACTCTTTCCTATTCCCTAGGTGAAGCATCCACCACTGACGTGCCGCTCCTCGCATCTGGCTAACGGCCAGAGGAACCCAGTACTCGTTCGGGGCCCGAATCAGGCCGAAGGCTATAACTAGCTCCTCTAGCCAGCCTTCCATCTTCATATCGGAGGTGCTGCCCTCATACTTCTCGAGGGCCTGTCGTTGGAAGGCTCGAAGAGTCTTCTGCCACTGGTCGTCCTCTTCCTCTCGATCAGCTCTCTGCCGATTGGCCCAAGTAGTCTCAAGGGCCTCGATCGCCTGTACCACACGTGGTCTCCTTCCAGGTGTCATAGCTGCAAGGTAAACAAGGAATGCCTAAGCCCAAGTAGTGCATAATATCGTTCTTAAAACTTATTAAGATTTAATTTATTCTTAATTCCCCAGACATCCCAGAAACACAAGAACACAAGTCATTATGATGCATGTACCTTTCCTAGGGTCTCTACCCTGCAATCAGTGTGGCCTCACTTGGTCGTTCGGTAGGTCCAGAGTCCTTGCATCGGATCACGGGGGGCCCTAAAATCCCGTGTCCTAGCCGGTCTTCCCTGGCCTAATTCACGCTCCAAGGTCACCCAACACCGTTGCCTTACCATCCCATGAAATCCTTACTGTGCCTAACTCCAGACTCCGTCCTATCTCTCAACCCGCTCTGATACCATTCTCTCACGACCCGCCTTCACCAAAAGGAGGGAAGAGTCAGCAGATTGCCAGGCCCTTCCTTCTTTAAGTTGAAGGAGAGATAATGACCCCCGAAACCCGCCTTCAATAGGTCCCGGAGTGGCGACTAGCACCAAGGGTATAGAAAATTCTCGCAAATGGAAGGCATTACCCTTTTTATTATTTAGGATCAGGAAATAGGACAAGTCAACCACCCAAAAAGGGAAAGAAACAGGTGTAAATAAATAAACCCAACAAAGCCCCCATGCATGTTTAAACAGTTTACAACAAGGTGCAAGTACAAAAAGAGGCTCAAGGTACAATACCAAAAGAAAACAAAGGTACGACAACAGCAACAACTCCAACTGTCTGACTAGTAGGGTCCCGCACAGCCCTGGTAGTCCTCCTGGAAACCTGAAAGTAAACGTAGGGTGAGTATACAAGTACACTCGGTAGGGAAAACCAAGACTCTCGTGCACAAGTGGGGGAACGTACTAAAGTCCCGTGAGAAAAAGAGTAAACCAAACACCTAACAAGGCAAACTATCCATCCCAGGCCTCACCAAGGCTCACTCCCCAAATAACGCAAGTCAAGTAATATATATAATAAGAGCACATCGATATTTGGGTACCCCGCACCACTTTCCCACTGGTTATTTAGACATCCTACACATCGGACCAATCCCGCAATTCTCACCGCAGTCCCACTGCCACACCCGCCCGCACACACCTGGGCCACAACCACACGCAGTCCCACTACCACACCCGCCCGCACACACCTGGGCCACAACCACACGCAGTCCCACTGCCACACCCGCCCGCACACACCGGGGCCACAACCACACGCAGTCCCACTGCTGAATCCCGCCCGCACACACCTGGGCCACAACTATCACATGTAACCATGCCTGCAAACACCTAGGCCAGAACAACCACCGCCACGCCCGAAGACACCTGGGCTAAAGGATCCACTGCCACGCCCGAAGACACCTGGGCCTCATCCCGAAGACACTTGGGAAACCACTTGCCGCACACACCTGGCCAACCACCACAACACCCCGCCCGATGGTTTCTGGGCTAATAATGGACTTCAGGCCATCACAGCCTGCCCGAAGATACCTGGGCTATCCGGGAAAGGGAGCAGAAAAGGAGCTAATAACCAGCCACTAAGGATAATGTTGGAAAAAACACCCTTCCCCCATAAATGGGGGTGTTCGGCACTGAGTGCTCAACTTGGGTGGGGCGCGAATAAGAAACACAAAGCTACAAGTATAGATATAGGTAACAAACACTCACCCAAATCTTAGGTTTTCCTAGCCAACCTACAGAACACAACACCACTACGTCCGAGTCACAGTTCACGACCCTTTCCCACAAAACCATTTGTCCCATTCTTATTTCACGTTCAGTCAAATGATCAATTAATTTTAAGCACTACTGGGCAACTACCATAAGCGTAACCAAGGAAAGCGTCAAAAGCAAGGATCAACTAAAATACTCACACCCGGTTCTGTCAACAGAGGATCTCTCCCCAATTTGTGATATCAACATGTAACCACTCGGATTTAAAACTCACAACCACCGAATCCATACCGACAGGAGATCCCATCCCCCCAAATTCACACAACCACCGAGAGCATAAAAGAACAGGGGATCCCATCCCCTCCCACATTTCCAGCAATCGGCCCGAAAGGAAAACAACCAACTACTACTACCAACACAAGTCAGGGATTTTCAGATTTAAACGACTTAACACACTCCATGATTTCAAATTCCGTGTGTTCTAAACGGGAGTTATCACAGAACGGTTGATCCTGGTGCTTTCAATTATTCAGCCGGATATACGTGATTAACCAATTTCACAGCAGGAGTTCACAATTTCAGCAACCCGTTTTAAACATCACGAGGGGATTCATCAGTGCACATACAACAACCACCAACGGCCTCAAATTTTCAGAAAACAAACCAACACAACTAAAAAGGATGATCACAAGATAAGGCATAACAACGATCACGACCCCTTCCCCTTCTTTCTTTAGAACTTCATTTATTATCTTCATTAAGGTTCAGTTCAACCAATTCCATAGGAACAAAATAACGCCCACCCCGCATGATACACAAAAGTGAGATACGAGAGAAATTCCCTACTTGTTGATAGAATGATCGACGTTTAGGCCGGAGGCGCGGAACCTTACGGATAACGACGCGGCGGTCTCGATGCACCAGAAGAGCCACGATCGAAGAAGGGGGGGGGGAAACCACGGCCTAACCCTTAATTTATAAGAGCCGGGGACGGTTGAGAGAAAAACGCGAAACCGCGTAAGACGTGGAAGTCGTGGGCTGACCACGCGGCTTTACTCATCATTAATGTGCTGGTTGGTTTAAACCGACTCATGAATTGATTCAGTATTTAATTAAAGCTTTTGTGCGCGTTTCGGGTCTTTAAGACATTTTCAAACGAGGCAGAATAGGGTTTAAAACCCTATTTGCGAAAAAGAGCATTACTGGGAGAACATGGCAAGGCCGGGCGACGTCGGCCGGTTCCGCCGATCGGTCACACCGATCGGTCGCACCGATCCGTCTCACCGATCGGTCTCACCGATCCGCACCCCTTAAGGATCCGGATTTTTGGAAAAGGAAGGGACCAAGGGGGGGGGGGGGGGGGGGTCTGGGTCATCACAATGCATATTTACATACATTTCAATTAATTTCGTTCTTGTAATATAAAAAGAAGGAATAAAAATTCCATTCTGGCATAAAGACAACCTACTGTCTCCATGAATGGTACTTTCAATTTTTATTGAAAGATTATTATAAATACTTATATAATGAAAATATAATATATTTATATCATCTATTATATTCATGATATGATGGACTTATGACCACATGGATGATTGATATCATAAGAAGTTTATTTTTGACTCAAGTACTGAATATCGACAAAACGACCAACATAAACATAACTAATAATGTAAATTTTATAACATGGTAATAAGTGATATAAATTGAATAATAAAGTTTAAAACCTTTATCTAGAAATAATTAATTATCATATGATTATTATTCAGGAAGAACATGGAATATAGAAGATGAGTCAGACTCAAGGTAAGAGAATTTGATAACCCAATTTCCATTCATTGGGATATAATTATAATTATTGATTATTTCATTATATTATTATGTAAGAATTGAATTTTGGATATATTATACTGTATTTATAATTTATTTATGTGTTTTTATAGTTAATATTCATAATCAATCTATTTTTTTTGACAAAATGATCATTGAAAGTGACTTCATCTCAATATCCTTCAATTGAGGCATATCTTGATGTTATGTTCCTTTATTATACTATAAGTTGTTTATATAAAACTTTTGAAATTTTATATAATGTATTATTATAATCTAAATAAATTTAATGTTATGTTTAATTTTATTTTTTAATAATTTTTATTGATGTGTTTCTAAAGTGGTATGGAACTCTTAATTCAAAATATTGTTTTAAATGATTTAACAATTTATTATTCTAAATCATAATTATTAATGTCCATATATTCAGAAATGTTTTAGGGTTTTCTTATATGGATACTAATGTTTTAATGGGATAATTCATTTCATTATTTTAAATGTGTTATTGGAGATATTGATTCAAAAATATTCCATTTAAATGATTTTAATTGTGCTTAAAAATGGATTGATTATTCCAATAACAGGGATATTTTTCCCAAATACATCGTAACCCAAATTTCTAGTTTTTATATCACATAATTTCTTGATGTTAATTTCAATCATTTACACTTTTATTCAAAAATAATGTTTTTCATTTTTTATTGAACAACATTATAAAAATGAAATGTGATTTCATTGTGAAAATCATATTTTTCCTTTCTGTGTGTTTTATGTGTTATGATTATATTGTTGTTCTTAAGAATTACCTATGTATATTAGTGGTTTGATTATAAAACAAGGGAGCATAATCATGTTATATCTCTCCATTTTATTTGGAAATGATATGTTGTAAAATGATAAGGTTTCTCCTATGACATTTAGGGAATATACTTTGATGGGAATTCTGAATGTAACCATAAAGGTTACACCCTATATACCTATTAATGATAAAATGTATGTATGATATGGATGAAAAAAAGTTCACATTATGGTTTATGATTTATTAGACATTTTTCTACAATATTATGATTTCATGGTGTTTTTAAAGAGCCTGTGTATTTATGGGTGAAAAGTATGATTTTCTAAAAATGTTTTCATAAGATTAAAACATTCAAAGACTAATAGTTTCATTCCATATTTTATATCCCTTACTGACCTTTTTGTGCCCATCCCATGTTTTTGAAATGATTTTCTTAGGGTATAAGTATGGGTTAAGGGAAAGGAATATGTGAATAATATTTTTATCAATAAAATAAACCTTGTTTTATTTTAAGGAGTCTTATTTTGTGAATGAATAGATAGTGAGAAAAAGAGAATACATTGTAATTTTTTAGTATTTGGGAAAATTGATGGCCTAATTTTCTAAAACTCTAAACCTGAAAAGATCCTTAATTTAAACTATTTAATTAACTAAATATTAATTATGTTTTAGTGGTGGGACCATACACTGAGTACTTTACCTATATAGTGGAACCCCCCATCAGCATGGGCACATATCATATACATACCAAAGTGGAACCCCGCATCAATAGGGGTGTGGGTCCTCTATCATTACATAAAGAGTTCCCCACAACCACAATATACTTGGGTGAATGAAATATACATTTATTTTGTGCCTTTCATCTTTTAATCACCATGAAGAGGTGTTGTATTACATTGATGGATATTCTGGGTAGACGTCTGAGATGTTTGGCACCATTAATGGACTTTTAGAATCATTTCATACTCATCTTCATTGACTAAGATTTGAGATGAATATCACTTTACTATCTTATTTGGGATTATTTTACTATATATATATATATATATATCTTCTATATCCACACATTGGAATTGGTTACTCTCCTCCTATGAGATGAGACTTCACACCTTGTTTAAAAGTTGATATACATGTTTAGATTCATATATTTAGATGTATGCACTCTCCTTTTATGGGTGGGAAGAGATGGAATATAGTTCATATATGTAACATGTTGATCCCATTTTTCTTCAATGAGGTTACATTCACTCTTGTATTTTGTTAAGTAGTAATTTTTTACTAGTCAACTGTCTATCCATTCCTATTTCATATCATACTGCTCCCCTTAATATTTTTATGTCTCTTAGTAGGTAAGTATATAATCACCCCTATATGGGATTTTACCACATATTTATAGTCTTATAAAGATGATATAAATGTCACTAGTGACATTAGAGGAGCTTAGGGATACCTGGTTCTTAAACCATATATGGTGGTTGAAGTTTCTAGATTCAAGGGGAAGGATATCTTAGTAGTTTACATTTCTAGTTTTCTCAGGTTGGGAAATATTTTTGATTGTATGTGTATGTTTTTCCTTTACATTCCAATTTTCAGTCTCCTACTCTTATAAACCTAGTGGTTTCTCATGCTCAGTTTACTATCTATATGGGTTTAGTATTTTACTCTTTATCTTTATACGTATTCATTGATACGGTTGTGTGTGTGTACATGTTCATAGGAAAATGACTCCCTGATTTAGTTATTCCTTAAGATATAATCACTACCCCTGGTATATGGATACAGGTTTGGGGAAGTTTCAACATGATCCCTTTCTTGGGTCATGTCATGATAGATTATAACTAGTGGGTGTTTGTTCCTTGGGACATTGTTCGTAGTAGTCCACTTATGAGTTTTTGATGATATTAAGGAATCAATTTCAATTTATCTCGCGTAAGGATATCAATCCATGTAATCCGATAATGGTGTGGAATATGAAATATCCATTCAAAAGGACCATGACTATCAACATTTTTACACTAAATACTATAAAATGGGTTGCATGGATCAATGTTACATGCATCATACATGATTAAGTCTTTGAATGTCATTCTTGAGACAACCCGCCATTGTTTATATATATATATATTATCATATAATGTGGTACTTCATGATAAATATTAGGATTCATATGCAATAAAACCCATCCAGGGTACCTGTTCAGGATCGTGATGGTGATCTGATGAGGGACAACGCTTCAGTTTAGGGTATGTCACGGGACCCCTTCCTCCAACTGTGTAGGTAGTCACACCTCCACCTCAATTTTAGTATATCACCCCATAAGATCATGTAGTGTATACATACATACATAGCATACAATGTGAGTTACAACACTAAAGGTTGCTGAGGTAATGCAGTCATCCAGATCCTTAGGCCACATAGGACTTTCAAGAGTCATTGGTATGTATTATTACGATTTTTCGGACCCCGAAGGATTAGGTGGTTGAACATGTAGAAAGCCTATTCCATTCAGAATATTGATGATGGTAGAGACTTGTTAAGTATACGCATGATGATTCAAAACTCTCATGGATAGACATAAAGAATCTATTCAATATGGTGTATTGCACATCATGATTGTGCTCAGTTCAGATCAAGAAGCATATGGAGTTACAATATAGAGGGATGATGTTTGATTAGTAAGCATCTACGTTAACATAACACACATGATAATAACCTGAAAGGATCTAGTATGGATATATTAGAACATATATATTTGAGAAGGGACTCCTCTGAGAGATCTGAGCCAGCGTTGTACTATTGTTCATCACCACATATGTTGGGGTATTGGATCATGCACTTATAATAAAGTCCTTTTTGTCAAAGGGATTCCAGAATGCTGGAGCTCGATATGGGAACCATATAGCTATGTTTTTTATACTAGCTAATATACAACATTCACCAAGATCTCGATATAAGATATCTCACCTTGGTTAGGCTGAGTCATGTATTCAGGGACAAAGCAGGGGTCCAGGGAAACCAGTATATGGGTTCTACTTTTATTATAATGGTTGTGGTGAAATGGTGTTCGAATACACTACCATATGTGCTGAGAATCATATTAATATAGATCATAGAATACCATTATAGAGACTACACCATGATCAAGTATCTCCTAGGCAAGGAATGGGTGGTCCCCAAGAAGGTGGAACTCGTATAGGAGTAGGTTGAGCTATGGTTTGTGGCTGATGTCAGGAGATACTTCTGCCACTATCACCAAGAATCCCATGTCAAGCATAGGGAGCTAGTAGATGGTACTACATACAACTGTAGTCATTGGAGTCTTATAACCCCCCACTAAACAATATTATTAGATATGTGGTCTTTTTTTATACTCTTACTTCATTATAAAAAGACAAAGCTTCAAGTCATTTCATTATCTATATACACCTTGTGGAAGATATAGAGCTCCCAGTTGAGGAACTAGTACAACATATTCATCTTGAGGTCCCTACAATGAACAATTATTCTATATCTTTTAATAACCAACATTTCAAGCTATCACATGGTGGAGGGAGGTTTATGTCAGAACATTTTTTCATCACGATGGAACCATATTATTTCATATTGGGTATGGATTGTTTCTCCATGGTTCCATCCCAAATTTCATTTCACTGCAGATAATTTATATTCCTAGGCACTAATGGGAAGAAATTATTCTTTTTCGGGTGAGAGAAATATCATGTAAGGGAAAGTGTATTTTTTGAGTAGGAGGATGCATCCGATCACCCATCTGTTGGAGAGTGTATCCTTGGTGCAGAAGGATCTTCATGTTTCTGTATTTCTTTAGTTGCAGAGGATTGTATAGAATTCTTCTCCAATGATCCTTAATGACTACCTATGATTTAAAATATGGACTTTTTATTAGAATTACATAAAAACTTCACTCTGATGTCATCTTTGTCATATCAGATTGTCCGTATCGAGCCCTAGGAGTTGTGGTTGTAGTTGGTGAAACTTTTAGAGTAGTATTTCTTCAGACCTAGTGTGCCCCCCCTGAGGCTAATCATTTATTTTTTGTGAAAAACGAATGCAGGAGGTCACAAATTTGTGAGGATTTTCATTATCTAATCCATGAGATGATAATGAAAAAGTACTCCTTTCTAATGATTGATGACGTATATAACAATTTTCTAGGAGTGATATAATTCTTGAATGTCGATCTCATGTCCTTATACCACTATTTGAAGGTTTTTAAAGATGATATTCCAAATTTAGTATTTTAATATCACTATGAACAATATGGGTTTTAATTTATTCCCTTTATGTTCTAAATATGTCTACCATGTTTATGGAAATGATGAATCAATTATTCCATCTATACCTGGACATGTTATTTTCGTCATTGATGAGTAACTCATCTACTCTACATCGGAGGAGAAGCATCCAGAGTAGTTGTGGGTGGTTCAATATTTTCTTCAAGAGCACCAGAATTATAAAATTCTCTCAATGTTAAAATTATAGATTCATGTGGATCGCATTATAGGTCATGTCATTTCTGATAATGGTTTTGGAAAAGAACTTGAAATTACCTATACAATGATTCCATAGGATCCAACCAAGAATATGTATAAGGAATAGTTCTTTCTTGTCATGGTGGGTAATACATGTGATTTGTGGGGGGGGGGGGGATATCTGGAGTTGAATCCCCTTTAAAAACCGTGATGTGGAAATGTAATGTGTTTATTTTTTTTGAGCAGGACATTAGCCTTTCAAGGAGTTATAAGTGAGGCAGATGAGTCCATTGTATTGAGACTACCAGTTATGGTTGTGGAGTAAGTACTGTGTTGTGATGCCTCATGAGTTTATCTTGGCTATATGTTAATGTAGTGGTAACTCGTTGTCACATACGGGTTGAGGAATATGATACCCCATGAGAATAGCTACACAACTCACGACATATACCACGATGTGTTAATCCTCCCCATGGGGATGCAGATGCATTGGAATTTGTGAGAGCACAATTTGGTTTACTCAAACCATTAGTGTGTCATGTACGTCTTCATATAGAGTTACTTAAACGTGATACAATGGAACTGGTTTGAGTTCTTATAGGTCTATGACATCCGGATAGTCTAGACATGGTTTTGGGAAACATAGTATAATATAATATTAGCTGGAAGTAGCATTCTCACATAGTGCATGATGTTTTAGAGAAGTTAGATTCTCTATAGAGACCCTGGTGGACCAGGAGGGTATATATTTTCAACAGTCCATGGTGTCAACTCCTACACTTCTCAAGCATGTGAGAGAGTCCTGGTAGGGATAAATTGAGTGTACGGTATTATATGATAATATATCCGTAGGTGACTTAAAAGATGTTTTTTATGGATTGAATCATGTCATCATGTTCTAGTGGTAGATAGTGGTTCCCATAATGATGTGAGAGGAGGTGATGTAGGGTTCCATAGTTCTCCCCTAGTTGTACATCCATGTGTGTTAAAGATTTATAGAGACATCCAGTGTCTATTTTATTGTCCTAGTATGAGATGAAATGTATTTAATTTCATCTATAAATTCATCATTTGAGCACCAATATCTGGTATGTTATTTTCAGCCCCTTCAGATCATAGACTGTAAGTGGGTTGACATATCTATTGAATTTGTAATTGGGATTTTAGACACAGTGAAGGGTCATGATTCTAACTAGATAATTATTTTCTAACTCATGAATTTAGAAAAAGTTTTTATAATTAGGGACCATTGTTTGATGGATAGATTGAGGCGGTTGTATGTACGATAGATCATTCACCTTTATTGGGTTCCCTCAAAGATTGTATCCAATAATGTGCATGGTTTCATCATGATTCATTATAGTCTTGTAGGAGGAATTTAGGACCCAAATGTGGCTCAGTACAACATTTCACCCCCAGATTGATGGGGAGACCGAGTGCACTATGTTGGATTTGTAGGATATTATTAGGGTGTGCATGTTAGGATATGGTCTAAGCGTGGAGGAACAAATTTAATATGTAGAGTTTTCATATAAAAATATCTACCACTCTTTCATCATCTTGTCAAATTTTGTGGTCCTGTATCGGAGACCATTATGGTCACCCTTTTTCTTAACATAGAAAAGTGAGACATCATTTGTGGGCCTAGATATGGTGCATTTTATGATGATTAATATCTAGGAAATACATTAGTGGATGATAACATCCTTGAGGAGATAGAAATCTAACATAGAACGATATCGTATAACCGATAAATTCAATAATGGAGACCATGCTTTAATTATTTTCATCCCATGATGAGTATGGTTATGGTTTTGGTGGGTAAGAAATTTGTCCCCGATGTTCATTAGCCCATTTGAGTTCATACAGTGGGTGGGTGATATTGATTACTACCTCGCCCAACCCCCTTAGAAAGATATGGTGCAAGATATTTTCCACAATTTGTAGCTAAGGATATATGTACATGTCCACATGCACATCGTTTATTGGAGAGGGCTTGACATCGTGGAAGGAGCCACTTTTTTAGAGAAAATAGTGGAGATGGGGGATCTAAAGGAGTTAAAACTATGTTTAAAGACCATCCCCTTAGATTTCAAATTTTCGAAGCACAAAAACTTGTAGGAGAGTTCCTGGGAGTTGGAGACACATGTGTGTTCTTATAATCCCATGTTTTTTATTACTTTATATTTTTGGGGATGAAAATACATGAAATATGGAATGATGTATCGACCAAGTAATTTCCTTGTAAGACTTTAAAATATTTCATTTTATGATTTATGATATAGTAACTGAGACGACATAAAATTATGTGGCCCGAAGTTTCTAGAATTAATTTTATAAATATATTAAAAAATATTTTATATCATGCACATGAAACTTCATCATGAAAATGGGATAACCCTTAAAAAGTTACCCGGATAACAAATATGAGTTTCTGATTGAGACTAACACAGTGTTTACCCTATGAATTAAATAAAATAGGTCTGAACAGGGAATTAAGACCCTTATCTCATTGGTGATACATTATGTGAGTTAATTCATTCCTTCAATTCGACGCAATGATATTACATATAAGATTAATAATAAGGTGAATACCCTAATGTTATCCATATCAACTATGGAGGATTTCTAGATCTTGTACATCCTCCTTCTATTGGAAGATCAAATCAGATGAAGACTCAATATAGGATATGATTATAGTTGGATGCATCAAATTCTATAACTTCTCTCGAGTTTTGGCGGGTTTATTCTACGATGAAGAACAATCCAAAATCTTCGAAGGACACAACAATTGATGATTTATGCCGTTTTGATTAAATTATTGAGTAGGTCAGTCCTTTTTCTTGGATCTACACCAACTATGGCCTAAGAATTATCCAACATACCATATTTAAATTGATTTATTAAATATTATTCTCACTCAGAATCTACAATATTGATCCTTGTCTAAGAAAAAATTTCCAATGATTAATAACACGTTTTATGTTTATTTTATCCCAAACATCTTCACGTTCATCACCGGTAGGACCCCACCATATCGTTTTAACTTTTCCTAGTGGTATCGAGCCTGATCAGACTACCATAACCATTCCAAATTGACAAAAAATGCATGGATTGATGAAGTATGGAATAATTTTGGATCATATCAAGGCACAAATGTTTATTTCTGTGACATAAGAACAAGGAATTGGGGGAAAAATTCTTATAGATGTGTGTGACGAATGATGAACCACCTCATTCTAAATTCCAATTAACTATGGACATAAATAATGTTCTTTGACTATATCCACCATCTTGGCTAATGATAGAGATGAAATTGAAGCTACAAAAATCGATTCATGCATGGAAATAAAATCTGATGAAAATTTGATAAACATGACTACACTAAGTGTACAAGGATAAATAAACGATATGTATCAATTTAGAGTCGGAGTCTAGGTTACATAAAATGATAATGACGAAATGACATGTAAACCTCCAACAAGTCATGTACCCTTTTCCGAGATGGAAAACCCATGTGGTGGATCATACAGGTGGGATATCATGTTGAAATACACATCAAAGTACGTAGTCGTGTATATGTGTACACATATTTCACTAGGACGCACACGGGGAACCCCTTGTGGGGAACCACATATTTTATAGTTTACAAAGACATGAGGTTAGTAAATGAACTTGGGGTCCAGTACACTGATAGATCCATACACTGAAGCGGTACCACAAACTGTGTGGGTCCCATCACACATCATATATATCATTGAATTATTTTTAGAAAAATTAAATGATACATATCTATTTCATGTAAACTATGATTATGTCTCATGAGTATCCTATTGTATGTTATTTCTATATAGAATGTAATATTTCCTTACGTTGTGCGTTTATATAAATGATGTGAAATGTTTCCGGAATGATGCTTTCTGAGGCAATGCCCACAAATGGCAGTGATCTGGTAGGTTCAACAGGGTTATTTCCGGAGTGGAACCCCCTTATTGGATACAGAGTGATTCCTTGAAGATTCGAGTGGAACCCCTCTTACACAAAGGCATGGGTCCTAGTCATTTATAGTTTAAACCCCCTTCATCATGGTCTCCATTACTCTCAATCTAACTTCTGAGGGGAACCCCTGTGACATACTAGTGTTCAGGTCTTTAATGAATACAGTTCAACCACCCCCTATGGTACAAGGGTGTGGGTCCTAGTCTTTTGAGTGGAACCCCCTATCAGATAGGGTATAATTCTACAATAACTAGAGTATAACCTCCACCAACCACTATATACCAATGGTGTGGGATATCACCCAATATATTAGATACCCCAATCAGCATGGTTGTGAGTACTCTACCTATCAGAGTATATTCCATCCCCCCACCCAATCGGCAAGGTCGTGGGTCCTCTATGGATAAGTACATACTGTAACCCCCTAATATACTCAGGTGTGATTCCTCTAATTTGACATTGTTCCCCTTGGAAGTGTGGCCTAATGTTGAGGATTTTTTCGACTTGGATATATACTTCCTGGAATACATGTGGGATAATTGGCACCATAAATGGACTATTGGAACTCTTGGTTGTTCTTATTATAGGTCTAAGTTGTGAGATGGAGATACAATTTCTCTCTAGTATTGGATTCTTTGACTTATAATATATATATATATATATATTATAAATCCACACCTTTTATTTTGTTACTCTCATTATTAGAGTGGTCAATACATGGGGGTATTCCATGTCCTTATTGTGTTTATATTCTCATAGATGGATGAGTCTACTATCCTACTATTGGTAGTGAAGGATCAAGGTCATGTTCATCTAATCACCATATAGAGGCCTTTGATATATTAAAAGATTAATTTCACTATTTTTTTGGGTATATCATTACTGGTTTACTACTCAATAGACTTTTAATTATTCATTTATATATTTCTTATCCACCTTCATCTTTCAGGGTGTCCTAATAGGTTTTTATATACTCAACACCGCATTGTTTTTGCCCGTACGTGTCTTGTGATACATGAAAGACAGATAATATGGTCTTATATTTAGAGGAATATAGGGATACATGGTTCTTAGACCACGTGTGGTGTTCAATTCATGGAGATTCAGGATCAATGATCTTAATATTTTACATTTCCAATTTTATTAGTTTGGGACTAATTTCTTGTCGCGAATGAATTTATCCCCATTATATTTTTGCTTGAACTGTCGTAATATTCTAAACCCTATTGGATATGAATATTTGGTTTACTTATTTGATATGTTTCATTTATATTCATTCCCTATGCACTTCTACATACAGATGGATGTGTGTGTGAATACATGTACTTAGGATAAAGAATCTCTGAGTTATTTGTGACTTCATCACATGTCGTTACCCTTGGCCTATGGTGGTGGGCATGGGGTAGTTGGAGATCAAGCCCCGATATGGGTTAGTTTATGAATTTTAGTGATTATATTATCCGTATTATTTTATTGGAACATGATTGTGTGTTTATTTCATTTTTAAAGGGTTTATAAGGGTTATGTTTGATGATGTCCTAGGGAACCTGTATCCTTTTATATATTTCTTAATTATTTTCCATGGAAATATATTATTTTAAATATGTATGATAAATGAGCTTTTTAAAATAAAATTTATTCCCTTTTCGGTAAAAATTAATGTTTTTATGGAAATTATTATCATGGTTTTTCATTATCTTCACTAGACTAACAAATTCCTTCTTTTTATATCTTTTACTATGAATTTTGTGATCATCACATGTATTTGGTTTTTATAGATTTTAAGTATGAATTAATGATAACAAGAAACTATGTTGAATTCCATAGAGGCATCTCTTGAAAATAAAAAAAAATTTATTTTAATTTCATTTAATTTATGGGAAAATTAATATTTATCATAATTTTCCATGTTGTAATATATAGTTTTTATCATTGAGTTACTACATAATTTTCTAAATTTCAATCCCTAAAATTTTCATCATGTGTAATAGAAATAATTATTTGATAAAAAAACAATTTTATGTAATATTTTAGATCTATTCTATATAATTGGTATTAAGGCTGGTTTAAATAAAATTAGTGGTTAGGATGTTATTTGAACATAAGTTATAATTTCTCATTTACTAGAAAATATTATGTGTTATGGAGGATTACTATTTTTTGAAAAATAGAAAACATTCAAGATTCAATTGTTAATGAAATCATATTTTTTATCATGCTCATTTTATGGTTTATTATGATTTTATTGATATACTCAAACTAAAATTTGGGTTTTACTAGATGGATTGATCCCACAGGAACAAAAGAAACATTGGATTTGAAAGAAAACATGGTGGTTCTCTAAAAGTTCAATTGAAAGGAATATGAACTCTATTGACAATTAATTGTGTTATTTTTAATTGGCAATCACATGTTATGAAGGAAAAATTAGACCTATGTGTGTTTCTTGGTGAACTAAAATAAATAATAATGTACATCAACAGAAGATAAAGTGATAAATATGAATAAGGAAAAAATATTTAGAGACCAATGTGTCACGAATATGGTATGAGGAACCCAATAAATGTATTAAAAGAACATAAAAAAATTATGTTGTAATATGTGGAATAATGAAATAATCTACAAAGGTAAAATGATGTATTTATTAAATCCCATAAAGGGTAATTATATTGTTCCCAATGTATCTGTTGAACTTTTTAAATGAGGTGATTATTTTTATTATGAAAATCATTTTCCTTTAGGAGATGGCCAGGAGTGGGTTTAATTAGTCTATATAGATTAATCCATAGAAATGCATAATCACATTATAGTTGAAGATGAGAAAACTAAAAATTATATATTAATGGTATGGATTAAAACGTGGATTTTTTTGGATGCTGTGGAATATTATGACATTATTCATACATTTTATAGGAAGGGAGTATTGCATTGTAAATAATAAATGCATATATAATTGATTACGAATAAAATTGAATTATTTTTGATTATTAAAATAGAGATTCAAGATTTAGGCTGTTGTGGTAGATCTAAGGTTGGTCATAATATTAAATGAATTAATTATATTTTGATGATTTATGAGATTTATGAAAATTCAGATATATATTTTAGTTCTGAAAGATGTATGAGGTACATGAAACCCATGTGTTTAACATTTGAAAAATTATTTGAGGAAGAATTCTTTTTTAATGTTGTGATCATATGATTAATAGTATTGTTAACTTTTAGGTTTTATTCTATCATTAATTATTATGATTATTTTTTGGATTCTTATCTTTATTTTGGGAATTTTATATAAATTATATTTTTTTGGAAAAGGAAAACCTATAACATTATGTATTTGCATGTGTCTTGAGCCAAACAACAATGGGGACAATAATGTATTTCCCACCACTTGCCTATATTATGTTATGGTTTGTATGAAACATTTTGTTTAGTTACATAGTTTGAAATATTGACATATTGTTGATTTTTGGAAAATATGTTTTATTGTAGAGATAATCGATTGATTAAAAAGGTATTTTGTGTTTACATGATTAATTATTTTTGAAGAAGGACACTTTTTTGGAATCAAATGTGATTAACATGACATGAGTTCAATGGGATTTTACTAATAAATGATGAAATAAATTTTTTATTCATATATAATCAAAATGTGGAATTTTTCTGATTCAATTAATTTATGGGATTGATTAGTATATCATGGATATTTTTGGACTAGGGTTATTCAATTTTGGTACATCACATTAAATATGTTTTTTGTTTTTTGGAGATAAATGTTAAATAAATATTTCAAAATTAAGTTATAAAATACTTCGGATTTTCTTTCAATTATTCATTATAATGTTACTTATTTATCAAATGATCTTTTTTGGTCTTTGGGTGATGTTTTGTAGGCTTTGGAAATCGATATGGTATTTCAATATATGAAGTTTAATTCTTTTGGGGAAATATATTACCCTATAATAACCATTTTGGAGTTGGATAATGTCTGGAAACAAGAGAAATAAATCTTCATCCTTTTTTGGATTAGGAAATATAATAGAAGTTGATTTTAGTGACTGATAAAAAAAATTCTCCTTGAATGACCATCATTTGGAGAATAATATGTGAACGTATTGGAAATTTTTCAAATGGAAAAATTCGTCATGTCAAGTACATATATTTCATTATGTGAATAGTTTAGATGGTAAGGATTTCATCAACACAAATAAAAAGGTTCTTGAAAAATATTTTTCCCTTTTTAGATTGATATCCAATGAAATGATATTCTTTTTCACACCACTATCGTATTAGGTATTGTTATCATTACAATCTATTGATAATTATAATTTCTCATCAATGATATATACCCATCTTCAATATTCTTTATATGTTATCTACTTCTTTAATTTCAAAGACTTCATATCTCAATAATCTTTTTTTACATGGAAACCAAGTTATGTGTTATTCCATATGACATTTCTACTTCGCGCTCTCCTATTTCAAGAAGATGTTTTATTAACCCTTTTTAAAATATCGATTTTATATAACTGAATTTTGATATATCAATCCATTTTTTAAGAATTTCAACATACAATTTTAAAGTTAAAAATTATTAAATGGGGAAACTGTAACACCCCTTTATTTTTTGTGAAGAACATTTTGTTTGATACTGTATTCAAGAGAAAACACCAAGAAATATTTTCCCATGAAATATATCAAAATTATAACCTATCCATTTAATTTACTACAATGGATATTATTATCCACATTATAAAATGTCTATAATGGTCCTATAAAATTTATATGCAATGATAAATTATTTGGAATTATGTACAAAACATTTAATAAAATAAATTTATTCCTCAAAAATAGATTTTTGTATAAATATGATTATTATTACTTTTTGTGAGAATATATAATAATTAATTTGTAATATTTTTTGAAATTTAAAAAAAAATGAAAATTGATTCTTGAATAATTATATACAAATTAAATCAGTGTAAAATTTTTATAATTTTTAGATAATATTTATTTCCCATTGAATAATGAAAAATATAGATTGGTTGTAAAACTTTATTTTCCTTACGAAACATTTAGTCATGAAAAATACTAATTACCATGTTAATTTTATTATCATTAAAATAAATATTATATAATTATATAAAATATAATTAATTAAATTTGAATAATATTTATTGTTATTTTATTATTTTTTTTGTTTTAATACACATTTTTATATAATCTTTTTTAATGTGAACAATGTTTCTCAATGTTAATTAAATTAAAAAACACCTAATTATGAATTATTTGAAATAAATTTATACTCTATATATAGATTTATAAATATGAAATGAATTTAATATATTTATTATTACTAGTTATATAGTTACGGTAAAATCTATTTATTCCAGAAATATACATTCATTGAGTCCCCATTTTTTTCATATATTAGTTTAATTTTATATTAAATACTTCCACTTCTACGAATTTAATTTGGTAAAACAGATTCCATATATGGAAAAAAATATTATTATTATATAAGTAGAAAAACAATAATTTTTTAATGAATATTGAATATTTAATGACTAATTCCAACCTTTTAGGTGAAAAAGAGTTTTTCATGGTGTTAAACATACAATATCTTGGTTCAAATGAATTAATTTTTTTTATAAAATATACTTAATGTAAATATTCCTAAATAATATCACATATGTCTTAATAATGACACTTCATTTTCATTTTATAATTTTTCAAAACTTGATATAATTTTACCTTTTTAATAATTGTACGTGTGTGTTCTCCGCAACTAATAAATGGTCAAAACCTCATGCCTCTAAATCACACTATAAATGACTTGTTTTTCATAATCTCTATAAAAAATAATTCCTTATATACAACCCCGAAAACTCAATATATTTTTATCATTAATAAAATCTATAATGAATTTATATATAATCCAAAAAATGATGTTTGAAGAAGTGTTATTATCATTAATCAAGGATTATTATTTTGTTTCATGTTACACATCCAACAATTCATCCTCAACCTGGTAAATATAGTAACACCAGTATAATCCATATAAATACATGTTAATATGTTACTTTAATAACCTAAATCCCTATCTTATTACTACAAATGTTAAATGAAACCATCATTCATGTGTAAGATAGACTACCACCACATGAATAGTTAATTTTGTTTTTCATAATCACCTATCATGAATGGTTATAATTATGGAATTAGTGATTATATATATGATTTTCATGAAATAATTAACATTTATAGAAAATATTTCATCTATAAATATTATACTTTTCATTCACTAAAAAATTATTACATTGTTTGGTTGTATGTGTAGACTACCACATTAATGAGGTGACAAATTTTTTCATCACCTCATCAGATGGATGATATAAATAATTTTATTTAATGAAATAATATGCTAATTATTAAATGATTATAATTATATAAATACAAACTAATATATCATTTATTTCCATAATTATCATTAAAAAATGGAAATCATACTCAAGTGTATGTATGACATACCATATCTTTAATCGTAATGTAGTAAATTATTCACATCCATATCTCATTACTGATTTTGAAAGAATAACTGATATGTTAAAATTAAAATTATGATATTATTATTATGATATTAATGATTAAATAACATCCTATCTTACTATAGTTGACCAACTAATGTTTTTTTATATGTGATTCGAATTTTGTCAAAACATGCGACATGGACACAAATGATTGTGTGGTTGATTATAACATTGTAGAAAATCAGATAAAAATTACTAATAAATATAAAAAATATTACTAATAAATTAAATAATAAAAATAAATTTATTATTCATGAAGATAAATAATATATGTTAAAAGTTATACAAAATTTATAGGATAATCTCACATGAAACTCAATTTTAAATGTTTTTAATATTCATTTACTAAAAAAATCTATTATATATCCAAGTTAGATGAAATGTTACATGTAAATTCATATATATTATTCAATATATGATAAAGGTAATTTCATAGTATATTTCATTTTAATTATAATTTAATTATAAAAATGAATCATTTTAAGGTTTTATGTAAGTGACTTTCTTTTATAAATCCTCATTTAATTTTCCCTTTAAACATATTTCCCACCATGTACCATGTTTAAAAAAAAATTGGATGATTTATTATCTACATAAAAATATTAGCTAAATTTTATTTCTGTATTTATTTTCAATATCGTCTTTTGGAAACAATTATTTTGTCATGTTTAATATTTAACCTTTATAATAAAAAAGAAATTATGATTGTTCTACATTAACCTATCCAGAATTAATGTATTTTCTCAAATACATGACCAATATTTGATGTCAAAATTATTTTATAAGACATGATGTTGTATTCAAAAATATATCATCTATTCATTTTATGGTTAATTTGGAATTGAAAATTGTTATTGAAATTAAAATAGTAGTTTGATATCCAATAGAGTTTTCAAGACCTGTTTTAAATAGTTTTTAACGGGATTTATGGTCAAAAGATACATTCATAATAAAAATTATTGATATTCTTCAAGAATATTGTATTTTTGACAGATTGATCCCATTTATAGCTCATTTGTTTCCCTAAAATAGAATATATAATTAGAGAACACAGATTTATTTTTGAATCAATTAGAAAAGATTTTATTCTATAGAGAGATATATTGGAAGTTAGTCATATGATTATTCCAAATTTTAAGGGTTTTGTAAGGCTTATATGAGATAATATCACAAGGAACATACATGAATTTTATATTACTGTTAATGAGTTTTTAATGAAATAATTTATTTTCATAAGGTATTAAAAATTAAGTTTCTAAAATATAGATTATTCCCCTTTCAGATAAAATTGTATATTTTTATGAAATTTTTTTATGTGCTTTCATGTTTTTAGATAAACTAATGAATTTATTTTTTCCCTTAATTCTATATTCATTAACATATAATATTTTTGAAATACTTTGCATAAGTTTTAATGATGTGTACAAAAATAATAATTTATGTTTGAAGATATAAAATTATTTTATTGGGATAAAATGTTCATTGTTTTAAATATGCTACATTATTGAAAAAATTTATACTAATCTGGTTTTCCCACATTTAAATATATATTTTCAATCAATAGGTGATGATCAAATTATATAAAACTTTAATCCTTTAAATATAATCAAATATATTATAATTAACTCTTATCATAGAACAAAAAATTGTTTAATGTTCATTGTCGGATCCTCAATGTTCTAGAAAACACATTTATTCACCACAAATGGAAATTTAGTTCGATATAACATTATCACACTAAACCATATATCAAGGATAAAGGATATCATGAAATATTTATTATTACATAATTTTCCCAATATAAAATAGATCATAAATAACAAATTGTAGGTATATAATACCATACACTTCATCACATTTAATTCCCCTTACATGAGCACAAAAATGAACATATTTACTCAATATACATGGTGATTAGATATATTATAGTGCATATAAAAGGAAAATAAATTTTAATGCACATGTAATATGTTTAAAAACCTTCTTCACTTATTCATTATTTACATTTTAGAGATTTATAGCCATTATAAATATATTGGATAATTTTTTGATCATAGGATAATAGATTAATTATTCCAAAAATTGGTTTTTATGTATTAGAGTGTTTCATTTAAAATATTTATTTCCAAATTCTTGAATTTTAATTTGTAAACCTAAAATTATTTACATATTTTTTCATGTCAATATTATCATAAGATGAATTTTTTATAATATTCTTAAATGTTTGATTTTTCAATGAATTTTTAATAATAATGATTTTTACTAAAAACTATATTTTTATTAATTTTTTTTATAATTTAATCATATATTATGATTTAGTTTGATATTATCATTAGTTAATTTATTTTAAAAAAATGCATGTTTTTTTTAAAATGACACTGTATTTTTTGTAAAAAAATTTTATATATTAAATGGTAATTTTTCTAAAAAACAATGTCATTGTGTTTGTCCAGTTTAATTAAAAATTAAATTCGAACACTTATGTATTTTCAATAATAAAAAAATTATACCATATTTAGAACCATCAGGTCTAAATTTTTAAATTTTTACGTTCTATTTTTTGAAAAAATAAATAGTAAATTTATTAACATTTGTTACCATGGTAATGGGTAAATAAGGTGATTAATGTTAACAATAGAATGATAAGGTCTAAAAAATGACCCATGAACATGACTTATTTTTATTTGACGAGTCTATTAAATACATAATAATCCATTATTTGGTTATATGACTTCTTTTACCATTTTTATGTTATTATATCCTCTATAAAATTTTATTTAATGAAAAATAAAAAAATAACAGTCTCATATTTTTAAGGACAATACTATTTTTTAACAATAGTTTTAAAAGTTGTTTTTTGGTTATTAATATTAATTATAAAGGTAAATGATGTATCATAATCATGTTTAGTTATTTTTAATTTTTGGTGGAGAAACAATTACATCAATTTCTTAAAAAAACCTAATGTAGTAATTATTCATGTAATGGAAAAATATAATAACTGATATTAAAAATATTAAAAGTAATAAATTTTGGAATAATTAATTTAATCCAATAATATTTAGATAAGTAAAATAAGTTATGGATATGGGATGTAACAGTACATAATTTTTAATGGCTAAACTTATAAATGTTGTGACTCATGTCAACAAAGTCACCCTTTAATTTTTGGAGGCTAACTGATTATAACTCCATAGTTAAGTGTTCTTATCATTGAGTAGTGATAAAGAAGGGTAAACTCTGATGTAGTTTCTCATGGTGTGTGTGAGTTTGTAAATGTATACTTCATTAAAAAGTGTATGAATGTGGGTGAACTAAATAGTTTGATGATCTATTCAAACATGTGGGTGGGCCCAATATAGGGTACCATATATTTATAGGGATACTGGTGGGGCCTGGTAGGCCAACATCGGATTTGAATGTTATGGGAACTGGCTTTAGCATTTATTAAGGCCTAATTTTTTACATTGGTATCAGAGAAGAACCCATTAATAAATGTAGTGGCCTTACCTTGTTTAAGATTAAGAGTCCAAAATGAGGATGTTGTTTACCGAAGGGGTGTGAATATAACACCCTAGACTGTTAAATGGATAAATTAATTAATGATAGGACTCATGGTAACAAGGTGATTCTTTCTTTTTTGAAGCCTATATGATTATATATCAACATTTAAATGTTCTTGGCCTAGTGTAGTGATTATTATGGGTGACCTTAATGGAAGTTTCTCAACATGTTTATGAGTGATGAAAAATAATTCTAATAGAATAGTTTTTGGCATGTGGGAATATTCATTTTTCTTATGATATATTCTGGAACATGGGTGGGCCTTAGGTAGGGGAAGGTTTCAATAGCCCAACTGGTAGTTCCATGTGGGCTATGACCCAATGACCAAGATAAGGTGGGGTTTCTATTCTACCTATGAGGGTCAATTGTTTCATAATAATTTATTATATTAGAATTACATAGTTTTATTAATATTATAAAAGACAATGTAAATGAATAGTTCTAAAATTGATGTTATATATATTTTGTGAAAATATTAATTTGTTAAATAATTCAAAATTCCTAAATTTTAATATTATGATAAATGAATGGAATTCATTTAATGACATCATAAATGGTCAATTTTTTTGTTTTTTTCTTTTATAATTACATCATTAACCATTATTGTGTGGAAAATTTTAATAATGTCGTAATTGTTGAAATGATTAACAGATGGTTTTGAAAACAATAAGGATAAATATGTGATTAAAACATGTTAAGATAATATTATACCATAATGTAATGACATATCTTTAGGTTATCAATAGTCCATATCAATTTTGGTCCAATAGAAAAAAAGAATTTATAGTAAATTAAAATTATAGGAAAATTGAAAGGTGCTATTCCCCTATCTTATAAAAGGTAAGAAATTCATCTCATTTATTCAAACATAAAAAAATAAATTCAACTATAACTAATCAAATACCTTCCTAGAATCCCCTGCCTAAATATTGCGGAAATTTAATGTCAAAAAACCAACAATACAATTATTATGGTTTTAATCAGAGGATACATTCCAATTAAGGTGT
The DNA here is from genome assembly GCA_963277665.1 of Viscum album. Lineage (NCBI taxonomy): Eukaryota > Viridiplantae > Streptophyta > Magnoliopsida > Santalales > Viscaceae > Viscum > Viscum album. The sequence continues at coordinate 1,703,743,182 of OY728165.1, read as the reverse complement.
ATAGTTTTTAACTATATGATTTAGATTATATTTTGTCATCCAATTCATTAAAATAATGTATAACTATGGTAAATTATTAAAAAAATAACCTTGCATATATTTATATTCTATAATGGTAATATAATAACAAATATTCTACTCCTACATCCATGAAGTGGGATAGGAATTCATTGTTTGTGTGTATGGTGAACTACCGCCTTGCGAAATGATGTTATTTTTTACCATCATTTCTTTTAAAAGATTTTAATCATGGCGATGTTAATGTTTATGTATTAAAATCATGAAATATTTATTATTATTTAAAAAAAATTATATAATTTCATACCTTTTTATTCATTATAACAGGATAATGTCATTCGTGCGTACATGTGGACAACCACCTCCACAAAGTGAAGTGATTTGTTATTCCAAATAATTTAATATATATGATATAAATAGGTATAATTAAAAAAATATTAAATTTAGGATATGATGATTATTTTTGAAATGTAAAATATTATTTATATTTTTCCTTAATTAGAAGGTCCAGATGGAAATGTTACACATACGTATGTATTCCCTATCACATACATAGATGTAACAAAGATCATTTTACATCATAATCATTAATGATTGGGTTTCCATGTACAATTGGTGAATGAAAATGACATTTTTTCATGGTTAGTATTCTTGAGATTATGAAAGAAAGACCTCTTTCACAATAGTGAACCTATCAATGTCATTTTTCATTTTTGTATCTAATATCCTAAAAAATACTTCTCTTTATGTATTTCCAAAAAACGCCCTCTTTACCCACTATATATTTTTTAAAAGTCATTTTATTGATTTATAGGAAAATTAATGAAATAAAAATGAAATTATATTTCCCTTTTTTAATTTCTTTCAAATGTTTCAAAAAAAATAATCTTACGTAATATTTTGAAATTTTATAAAAAAAGTATAAAATTATGTTTTTTATAAACATATTCAATTACAATGGATTTCCCAACCACATTAAGCTTTATTTTTTATATGTATTCCGTTATAACATTCATTGTTTTCATCAAAACAAACTATTTTTCCTTTATTCTATAATATTATGTTTTTAAATTTTGGTTTTTAATAAAATGGAATAATTAATATCATAAAGTTCCATCTTATGTGTGAGGAGATTGTTTTTATTAAAAATTATTTCATGTGTAATGATTAGTTTACGGTTATTCGTAATTTTTTAGTATAACCATTGGTTTATTCATAAACCAATTATGGGTGGTTCTATAATAGAACATGGATGGGTTGATACACAATTAACCATGGATGAGTAGTTTCATGTTAAACCATGGTAAGGTGAGCCTATTACAACTGTATAATGAATTATGTAAAGGGAATAATTTAACAGATTGGATTTTTTATAGTAAAATATGGAATTATATTTTGATGTATATTTCATGTATAACCATGTTGGTGATTTTTAGTGTTACTATGATAGATACTACATGTATTATTGTGATGGTAATTCAATGTGTATGCATAAGGACTACTATATAAGTAAGTGTTTTATAAAAAAAATTATACCAAGTAACCTATCTGTTTTATCTATTATTTCTAAGGTTTTTAACTAGAATATTATGATTACTCAATATAATATAATGATATTATCTTTAATGGAATGTATTTGATACTTTTTAGGTTGAATAGTTGATTTTTTAAAGATACTTGCAGTTTTTCATGATTTTAAAGAAACATTATGTGTTTTATTTTTCCTTAAAGATTTATAATGAAATATTTTAGGAATTTTTTTAGATATAGATATTTACTGGGAATTAAAATAATTATGTTCATAAAAATGATTTGTTTGAAAAATGATTTTTTAAGGTATTGAAGCACTAATGATTAATTTACTTCTTTTTCTACAAATTAATTAGATTTGTGTTCTCATCCCAAATTTTAAATTGTTTTTATTGGGTTTGAGGATGGGTATGGGTAAAGAAGAAGAGAAGTTTAAATTAATAAATATTTTAATAAACATAAATCATGGTTTATATTAAAGTATGTGTATTATGGATGAAATTGATAGTGATTTGATATTTACAATTTATAATTATATTGGGTAGTTATGTGATAATTTTTACTTATACCTATAAAACTCAAATCCTAAGAGATCATTGAGAATTTAATAATTAGATTTATATTTTAATGTCGAAATAATATGTAATCATTTAGGCTTTCTCTTTACATTTGTTATTAGAGAAAAAGTTTCGATAAATTTATAGGGTAATATATTATTAATAAAATATACTTAAATGATTATAATTTTTTGTTTAATTTAAATGTTATAGAATTTGAATATTACCATGTTACATCATCAAAATTATATCTTTTTATAATTGAATTTTATAGTGGAAAGAAGGAAGATACTATAGGAAGGAACCACTGGTATATTATACTTCAAAATCAAAAAACTGGAATGAATGAAATTAGAACATAAAAAGTAATTCTTGTTATGCATCAATTGTCAAACTTAATTAATGTATGTGGTATCCATGCTCAATATCAGCAAGATCTTCCATAATGGAACATGTCGAATGTGAGCCATTTTATAAGGAAACACATTCTTACATTTAGTGGATCTTCAAAATTAGTGGTATCCATGGGGTGGATTGAAGTCCTTTAAAATATATTCGATGTCATGGGATGTTCATATCATTAAAATATATGTGTTTCTATTTATCATTTTGATAGTGTATCAGATCAGTGTTTATCAATTGTTTAGTATATCAAGTAATAAGAGGAACATTATTCTTTTGAATGTGTTAAATTCATGAATATTTGATAGATAAATGTTTACCTAAGTCGATTCGACGTAGTAAGGAATATAAATTTAATTAATTAAAAAAGTGGGACGAATTAGTTGTTTCATATAAATATAAGTTCACCTGAATGTTAATGTGAAAAAGAAAATTTATTTACAATGTTTATAATAGTATTAATCATGTTTACTCAAGAATAAAGACAATATGTCATAGGGAATTGTCACCCTTTGAATTCAAAAGTTATGAGAATTGTGTGTGTTATTCTAATAAGTTGGTTTTTTGTCATCATGTGTACCACATAATTAAGAACAAAAAGGATGTTTATATTTCATTAAAAGTGGATGAATAATTTAATGGGACCTGGTGAAATAAAATTTACTCTTTTAGTTTTTGACAGTATTAATAAAAATGAAAATTTGGAATTCATATTGATCTTTGGTAAGTTATTTTGATGTGGCCATATTGGGAACATGTCTCATAATTGTATTGATGAATATCATGGTAGTAATAATACCATTTATGATAAACAATAAGTAAAATGATTTAATTGTAATGAGATGGGTCATTACTCAAATTTGTGTCAAAATATTAACCTGAATGCTATGTGGAATTCATAATATAGGAATCAATGTTTGGTGAAATCCTTTTTAACTAATTCGAAAGCTCGTGGTCAATCAATCAAAGTGGTATCTAGTTTATTACATGTTTATAAATATTATTGACATTTGATGTTTGATAAAAGCTCACGAAAATATTTAATTTTAGATAAATTTATATTTAAATTGAAATTCAACATGAATAAATGCATCCTAAATTAGGGAAAAAATAAATGGGGTAAGGGTTAAAAACAATTTTATAAGAATCTTCACATCATTGTCTATGGAAATACATTAACTACAAACCATTTCCCTTTCCCTGAGTATATTTTAATGTTATTATATATATGGATTGGATTTCAATTTAGCAAGTTATAATATATTGAAGATATAATGAATTTTTTTTGGAAAAAAATTCCTTTTTTTATATTAATGAAACCATACCTTTGATAACATAATAAGAAGTAGACAAACTATTAAAAATGGAAAAATGTTATCTCTTAAATATTTTTTATAATAATATAGCTATAATTATTATATATATATTGGTAGTAAGATAATACCAAGATGTTTTCCTTGATCATTTTTCTACTATTATACCTGAGGAAGAAGTTATATTTACTATAGAATCAGTTCCTTATGTGATTATAGTTTCATAACTACCTTATAGAATAACTAAAGTAGAATATCTGGAAATTAAAAAGTTGTTGCATGTCATTCTTGAAAAATATTTAATTTACCCACGAACATCACTAGGTGGTTCTAATAATTTTTTAAAAATATATATCATTCAATGTAGTTTTTTATTTATTTTATATCATTGAATATCATAAATATTAAGAAAAATTTACATTTTCCTCATATTAATTATTTGTTTTGAAAAATCTATGGATAACAATATTTTTTTATGTGTGATATATTTTATAGGTACTTTCAAAAAATATGTTGTCAGAATACATTCCAAAAATATTTTTTTTAAGAAATAGAAATTGCAAGCTTTTTTCATTTGGGTAGTCAAATTACCCATCAATATTTACAGATCATTTTAATATTGTCTCCTATGAATATATGGATAATTGTTTTGTTTTTATTTATTATATCTATATTTATTCGAAAAGTACTGTAGAACATGAATAAAATATAAGAATAATTCTATAAACCCTCAATGAAAAATATTTAATGAATATTTAAAAAATATGAATTTAATTATTAGTAAATTTTATTCCTTCGACTCATTGTAAATCACGATTTCATTAATATAGATCCCCCTAAAACTAAAGTTGATGATTAATAACCAATACTAAAAAATGTTTATAATATTTTTAGTTTTCATGTATTACCACGATATTACCAATAGTTTATGGAAAACATTGCATACTTATCTAGCCTAAAAACTATGTTAACATCATAGAGAGTTAGGTTCATCTGGACAAAAGAATGTGATGAATAATTGTGAAAACTAAAAAAAGGATCATATATTCTCCCATTTTATACCTTCCTACTATGAAGGTTGTATTTAACATTTAAGGTGATGACTATTTAAAATATTATGGTTGTTTCATGATGCAAAATGATCAGTTATTTTGTTATGTGTCATGAAAGCTGAAATATCATTAGTTACATTATTATAAACATTATCTTGAATTATCCAATTTGGTTTTTTTCTTAAATTTATATGTTCCACTTATATGGATAATGTGTGAAATATATACAGATCAAGAAAATTTATTAATATGTTTGATCATAAAGAGTATATCTTGATGCATAGAAGATAGACAAAAATAAAGATTATGATAACATGATACATTATCATCATAGAAAAGAAACACAGTTTCAGATTCTTTGAGTTAGAAGTGTAATGTGTTATTAACCATGTTATATTTATACAATTAAAACTGCAGTACTAATTTGATGATTTTTTCTGAGTTTCCTTGAATATTGTAACACACTCTATTTTTTGTTTTCATTAAAATAATATCTGTCAGAAATAATTAAGCAAGCTTAAAAGGAATATTTTGATACATATTAGAAGGTATAATTGGTTAAGAAATTTTGGTTACCTAAATTTTATATTAATAGAGATTATGTTTTCATAATTTGAAATAATTTTTATTTTACTTGTGATTCCCAATGTTTGTGTTAATTGTTGAGTGAAGCTCACCTTTCCCTATTTTATATTTATCGTGTTAGTACAATGTTTTTTAGAAACCTTCATTAGTATTATAGGTTTAATGTAATAAATTGATTAATTGGTGCCTTTACCATGATTTTTTGACTTTCTAACTAGTTATATTGTAATAAAAAGTATTGAAGGGGTGATTTGGACTTTTCCAATGCTTAAGTTGAAATGGGAAAATGTATCAATGGTTTTCATAATTGGATTTCCAAATTTATCACAAGATAATAATGTGATTATTTTATTGTTGATCAATTAAATTAATATGAGAATTTACTTCCCATTAGAGATACAGTCAATAATGACTCAAATTTCACAAGTAATATTTTTCAAAAATTCTTGTGAAAAGTATCAGACCAAGTTGTGAGACAGCGGGAAATTTTATGGCCCGGTGTTCCCAGAATTATCCATTGAAAAATGTTATGTTTCTAAATAGAATGTGTTCTTGGTCATAGTAACATTAAAATGATTGTTTACATTTGTAATCTAAGGGAACCATTGTTTTAGAGAAGTGGGTTTCACTTCTGCATGACCTAATCTTGAACAAAATAGGTCAAGAGAAAATTTTAATTTTCATACATTTTTAGGAAAAATAAAATAAACATAGAAAGATTATTTAATTAGAAAAATATTTTTTCTGCAATGCAACGGCGAATCAACTATTTCATTTCATAAATGAAACTGTGTAATGATCCAGTGACTCTACAAAATAGAAATTTGGAAATGTGTTTTCTGAATTAATGGGTTATCAGAGTTATGAAATTAGCAGATGAAATGAGTGTTTTCTCTAAGGATCAGGACTAATTCCATTGGCCAGTGATGAATAGTGAAAAAAATGAATCACCAATGATGATGGATTGTGGATCGAGGATTTTAGAGATGAAAGATCACAATGTATCTCTATAGATTTCCTATACCAATAGAACCCCTATGCAAAGTGATCCTATTTTCTAGGTAGGGTGTTTTTTTATTACATTTTCCCTATTATTTATTTATAAATGAAAAGCACATATCAACCCATAAAAAGGTTGACCAGTGGTTCAATCTTTCTTGCAGGTTATAATTTTGGGGTATGATTGATTTATTGTTTGTTCATTGTTATCTTGATTCTTCTAACTGATCGAATATGTCATAAAGAAGAAATGGATGAAGTTTGATCCTTAGTTTTCTCGTTTTTATTTTTTCCCACATGTTCTTTTCATCATTCATGTATTGATGAACGATTGATCATCATGCACCTATTTCTTGGTGCAACGATCCAACATCTTGGATCTGGGATGTATGTGGCACATAGGAGGTGCGACGATGAAAATGGTGAATGGATCGTGGTAGCATGAAATATTCCTACATTCAAAAATTATCTTATGTATTGGGTCTTAACATGATTTTGAATTCTTGGGGATGAATAGTGTTGCCCTTGTTTTCTAGAACATCTTCTGGATCAAAAAACAGACCACCCGAGCATGTCTGGTGGCCCGTGGAAGATCCCACTGGCACCCTAGTGTTGGTGGTGGGAGAAGTTATGCATCTGATAGGATGGGGATAAGGTTGAAGCTTCATGCTGAAGTAGGGGAGATTCACTTATGGCTCAACCCATGGGGGTAAAGATAAGTGGGCGACCAATCTAGCCATGTGGTATAGAGTGAATGCAACAAGACGTCGCGTCTGGGGATGGACAAGGCGCGCCTTCTAGTACGGGCAATGCCGAAGGGAACCAGGCTATAGAGAAGCGTAAGTGGATGGAAGAAGTAAAGCAAGTGTGGGCCAGGATGGAGGAGTACAGGGCCACTGGGTGGCCGGGGGGGTGGGGCTAGACCTATGGTCCAATAGGGAGGGTTCAACATGCCCAATGTGCTTAACCCTTGGGCATAGCAAGACTGGGTCGACCCAGACATGACAAGGTCTGGTCAGGTCAGCCAAACTGGGTTGGGACAGGTTGGTGAAGCTCCAAACCCAACTACAACCTTTACACTAAAACACCCACAACTATCAATATGTAAGTATGTTTGATGAGCTGTTTGTAGCGTTGGGACATGTGTACGAGGTTGTCCTCTTGATATTTCTAGGTGGGTTTTTAGTTTGACCATATGGGACTTGTGGTGTTATTTTTGGATTTCCAATGAGTGATCTATGCAGGAACCTAATTCTATAATAGAGGGTGATAGTAGATATTGAGATCATACCCTTGGGCTTTCCTTTGATGAAAAGACTATGAAAATGGATCTAGATAACTATGTAAATCTTAGTGACCCAGTAGTTCTAGATGCATGAACAGGTCATAGAAAATCTTTAGTTTGTCATAGAGAATTTCTCGTGTTCTAAAGTGAGTTGGATAAGTGGGTCTAAGTGAACCAGTGGATCTAGGAGACACATCGGTTCAAAGTTCCCCAGTGGTTCTAAGAGACTTAGTGGGTGTAGGTGCCCTATTAAATCTAAGCAGAGCAAGACCACAACAAGAGGCCATGTTGGTCCCCAATTCTCTTTGTGGTACATTAGATAGGGTTTTCAACATATGTGTGACCAATATATACATGAGAAGCCATCCCCTATCTATGATGAGAATTCCAGTAGACCTATGAAGTTCCCTAGTGAGCCCCTATGTGAAGGACCCCCACTATGTGTATCAGGATCTTTCCTCCCTTCGTGACTTGATCTAATAAGTGTACTTTGGGTAGATCTTAGTGTGTTCTCTTTGGACAGGTCCCAATAATGTGGGACCATATTGCGAGGGTCTCTAATGACATGATAACACAAGAAGATACTCCTACCGGGATGAGCATTCCATGAGTAGAATCCTCTAATAAGGATTGGATATGATATCGAGACCCATTATCTCAGTGTGACTGGAAATCATTGTGAAACATCATGAAGTATTGGGACTAGAGGTTCTTTAATATCCTTTTTTTAGTATTGTTCTATGTGGTTACTATCAAATAGCTCGAGGAGTGTAATCTCCTAGAACCGAGTTTCCTATGAGCAGAACCATATCGATAGTGGTGGATGAGACATTGCGTCTTGGAATCTTTCACGAGTATACATGGATGTTCTTGTTACATGTGTTGTTGACATATACCTGTGTTGAGTTGACTCTAACTTCATGTTGGTGTTTCCTTTGTGGTCTTTTTACATGTGTTTCAGGGTCCCCTACTAAGTACTGTTTTACTCACATATGCACTAGATTTTCCCTCACGTGTCGAGTCTTGTGTGGAAGACTAAAGCTTCAGTGGAGTCCCAGGTGGAGTAGGACCAAGATAGGAAGAGGCCTTGTGAGATCAGATGAGATGATGTGTTTCCAATATCTTCGTATATAATCTTGACTTCCCTTGTTCACAAGTCATACTTTATAGCTATCTTTATTTTAGTGGGCTATTATTCTATCCTGGTGGCACATTACATCTTTTCATTCTTTTTTACTTTGTTGTTGGATTTTAGTGGTATACACACATTTTCATTAGTTAGTACTTTCACTCCCATGCCTAATGGATATTAGTAGGGTTCATTTTTAAAGGTTCTTAAGAAAATTTATCCCATTTGTGGGATAAGCCTACACAGTGCTAGTCGCAATCCCATGGTTTATTGGAGGCATCTTGGGTTTGTCACATCACAAGCCCCGGGGGATGGGTTATGATAGAGTGGTATTAGAGGGAGGTCATTTTCACATCGTGACCACAAGTCTATGATATTAGTTTGGGGAAATAGTGTTAAGTGTTTCAAGTTTGTATTTTAGTCTAGGGACTACAATGTTATTACATCATCTGACATATCTATACACCAGGAATCTGGGCACATATTTTTTGAATATGAACATGAATCCACAAGTTATAGGGAAATAAATGCACATGCCTAATATATGAATGAGTTGTGTTTTCCATTTCCTTATTGAGTTAGCTCAATAGGTACAATCTTTTAACTTTGATACATCTTATTTTCCTCAGGATGTTTTCCTGATGCTAGCAAGTAGGATTAATACAGTAGGATAAGATGTTTGGCCCAATACTTGATGAGGCCTCCCTGATGGAAGATAGTTGTAGAGGAGTTTCTATTTATGATGGTTATTAGGTGTCATTTTCTCCCAATGATAAGTTAGCAGAGCCACCTATAGTGGTACTGGTGGATTCAGCTTGCTGGAATGAGTCGTAGATGATTCTTTTAATGCTTTATGATGAAGACCAGGGTTCAAACATGTGTTGTAGGAATTCGACGATGCGATCAACGAGGATGCATGATCAGTAGGATCTACTAGTATTTGGTTCGAAATGAAATCCACAGAACCAGATATATCATTAGATGTTCTAGGGGCATTCTAGTTCCCAGATGAAAAGGAATTTCTATACCTTCAAAAAAGGGGCATCTCATGAATTAATATTCCACCAATAATGCTTCTTTTATAGAGGTGGTTGATAAACCACTAATGAATAGGAACAACAAGAGAATACATATTCGTCTAGAGGATAATGTGGCATGAGAGCTAGGGAAGTAGCAGAGGGTGGCTGGCATTTTAACAAGTTACAACCACCTCTTCCAGGTGGTCTATACCAGACTCAGGGAGCTAGAGGAAAGGAGAGGAGACAATTATAGGCTATCGAGATTTATGACCCCAAGACTCCACAAATGGTTCATGGTATAATATGTGTCTCCATACTTTAGCTGCATTATTGATAGAAACATGTACTAGTGATTTCCCGTCCTTTCAATTTCATTATTTGATAACTAGAGGTTCTAGTTAAACCATTTATTTGACCCTCAGGTTTAGATAATCCTACTGGATGTTACCCAATGAGTACACCCTAGTGCCGATAGTGTATCCTTACTCTTGGAAGAGAGAGTTTTTGTTAGGATCTACTTGTAGTAGTGATGAGGCCTTACGATGTCATTCTCAGTGTGGACTTGTACCCACAGTTCATGATCATATTGATTGTTTTAGGCCGAGGGTGTGATTCGTCTATAATGATGGAACTAGATTTCCCTTTATTGGTAGAGGGAAATTCCATGTAGCTCATAATGGACTTAGGTAGAGGAGGGTGTAGACTATTTCAATACAGTTGTTTAGACCAACCCCCGATGTAGTGGATGTAATGATTCCTCAACATTCATGTAATGTTGGCAGAGTATAATGATGTATCCCGTTAAGATGTTCCAGGTTTACCACTCATTCTAAAGTTACACTTCTTCATTGGTCTACACCTCGAGGTGGCACCAATATTTACACCTGTATATCAGATGGATTCTAAAGAGCTTCATGAGCTGGGGGTGCAGATGGGGAGGCAAGTAGAGGAAGGGATTAGAAAAACATAGTGCATCACCATGGGTAGGCACATTTAATCTTATTTAATGACCCCTTAGTGTTATCATCATCTGAGGAGTAGCACGTGAGACACTTAACGGAAGTTGTGGACCCACATTGGTAGAACCAACTACCCAAAAATCTCTTAAAGTGTCTTTCCTAGATTCGGAATGTCCCTTTCTCTGGGACATGACATTTCAAGGGCTAGAGTATTAGTGAACTTAGTGATGAAGAATTTAGAATAAGAGGCTATCAGTAAAGATCTAGTTAGTAGTTTCTCAGTGAGGCATTAGAGCGGTTTTCCTCATTATGGTTATCCATCATGGATGGATATGGAGAAGCTTTTATCTAGTCATTGGTGGTTTTCAATTTACGTTTAAATGGGGTAGGGAGGAACAACTTGGTGAAACCTACTGTCAGTCATTACATGATCTATTTTCAACATGGAATAACCATGATTGACATTCAATATGTGGGGGCACTTCATTTTTTTTATAAAATGCACATTTGTAGCAGTGAAACCTAGAGTGGAAAGATGCATTGAAATATGCATGTGGGTGTCAAGGCGGACATTGGGGATGACATAATAGGTTGAAGCTAGGAATACCTATAAATATTATAGTTAAATTCTTATTTTAAATAGTTTCATGGGTTTTTGCATCCCTTTTATGGTGTACCAGGAATGATGTGGGAAGGGATACCAACAGACACTCACATGGGTTTACTGGATACATCAATGAGACACGATACCATTGGGTATATCATTGATCAACTCACCATTTCAACCCACTTCTTAACTACATTGAAGAAGAGTTTAGTATAGGGATTTTGGTGACTCTATGTTCTTGATATAGTTTGAATCCATAATGTTTCATTGACGGTTGTTTCAAATCATGATTCTCTCTTTACATCTTAGTTGTGGAAGGGATTGTAGAAATCATTTGAAGAGTTTGTCTAGGTAATCTAGAAATGGATTAAGAATTTCTAACACCATTCAAAGTCTTGTGCCGACAGATGGGGGAGACGTTTGGTGTTCGAGGAAAGAGATCAGGTCTTCCTTTAGGTCTCAAATCAACGAGGGTTAGAGACATCTTATTAGGGCGGCAAGATATCTACATATTTAAAAGTCCTTATTTCAGGTCATTGATAGAGTACCCATGGTAGTGTAGTGCTAGGATCTACCCCATAGTGGGACCAGTAACACAATTTCTTCCATGTGTCTCAGCTGAGGAGATTCGTGCATAACCCTTTTCACATCATAATCTTGGATGAGCTGGAAATTGATGTTGGAGTGTCTTGGGCTAAATACCTAATGAATATCAAGGATCATTTGTGGACGATATTTTTCTTTGGTGTGTGTTCGGAGGTATCACGAGGATCTTAAGAGGAGAAAATGGGAGTGGGAGGCTCATAATTGTTCTCAGTTATATCACCTTTAGTTTGGGTAGAACTTGTTTGGATTTTCAAGGTTGTAAATCATTAATGTGGGGAGAATGTAATGAATCATATTTACTAGGTACTATTTTAAGAATATTTAAGGAAAATTACAAGAATACGTGTTGAGATGGAGAGCTATTCTGAGGCCTAGTGTGCCGAGGATAATCTGTCGAAAATTGTAATGTTTTTTAATAGTGTATGTTCTTAGTTCTAGTAACTTTCAAATCAGTGCTCGGATGTAAAATCAAAGTGTGAAGTTTTGTTTAGAGTGTTGGATTTCTCTTAGGTAGGAGTTAACATAAACCCACATGGGTCAATAAAAAATGTTAATTTTTGGTCGTTTTAAGAAAAAATAATATAAATGTAAAAGTTTATTTTATTCTAATAACATTTTTCTACAACTCAAAAATGAAGCAGCAATTTCATATAATAAATGAAACAGTGTAATGATGTGGAAAATCAGCATAATAGAAATTCAAAAACATGTTTCCTTCATTAATGGTTAAACAGAGTTACGAAAATCGGGGATGGCCATGGACATTGCTATGAGGCTTTGATCTAATTCCGTTGGTGGGAGAAGAATGATGACTAATGAAAAATCACCAATGATGATAAATTTGGGATCAAGGATTGACGAGATAGTGGATCATGATGTTTCTCAACTGATCGCCAATGACGATCAAACCCCGACATCGTCTGCCCCTCTTTTCTAGGCAGGGTTTTTTTTTGATTAATTTTCACCATTATTTATTTTTAAATGAAAAATGAGGATCAACCCATTTATAGGAGGAACTAAGGTTTAATCATTCTTGATGGAGGGTTCAACTTGTGGGTTATAAGTTTTGGGTTCGGTTGATTTTTTGTATTTCTATGTTATCATGATTCAGCTAACAGATCATATCAAAGCAGAAAAAATGACCGAGGATTGATCCTTAGGATGCTTATTGTGATTCTATTCGAAAATTTCTTAACAGGTTGTGAAAATATTGATTGTTGCACAATCGTTTCTTGGCACAATGATCTGAACTCCTAGATTAGGGTTGGATGTGGCATTAAAGTGGTGCGTCGATTATAGTGGAAAATAGATTGAGGCAACATGAGATATACCTCCAATCAATAGTTTTCTAGTAAAATGGACTCCAACAAGATTTTGAACCCATGGAAATAAAGAGCACAACTCGAGGATTATAGAACATATATTATATCGAAGAATGGACCACTAGATCACGTCTGGTGGCCCGTGGAATATCCTACTGGTGGCTGTGTACCACTGTGGCGGAGGTGGCACACTCTGGTAGGGTGTAAGGGATACTGCGGAAACCATGTCTCTGCAGATGTGTATGTATGAATAAAGTCATGGCTTCATACTGTGGCGGGGGAGCTAAACTTGTGGCTCAAGCCGCAGGCATGTGGAGAAGCGGCTGGCTAAGCTAGCCCCGCGGTGCCGAGCAAACGTAGTAGGCCGCCGCCTCCGGTTTGGACAAGGCTAGCCCACTGGGTGGCCTAGTACGATGAAAAAAATCCTAATAGTGTGGTAAAAGATGGAGGATAACCTGACCATTGGGTGGATTGGTGGGTCCAACAGGTCAGGACTTTGGGGCCAGCTGAACTGGGTCAGGTCTGGTCAGCCAAACCGTGTCCGGTCAGGTCGGACCCAACCCAAACCCAACCAGACCCTTTTCATGAAATCACCCTTAACATTCAAATTGTATGTCCAATTTACAAATAGTGTGTTTCATTGGGACCCTTGTGATGAGTAATTATTTTTGATATGGCATGGGTGGTTTTATGTTGTCCTAGTAGGAGTTGGTGGCATTCTATTTGTATTTCTTATGAGTTATTGATGCAGGATCCCAATCCAGTCATAGGGGTGATATCAGATGTTTATAACATAATTGTGGGATTTCTTGTGATGAGAAGATCTATGATAGTATATCTAGGTGTTCGAGTATATCTTATTGACCCATCATGTCAAGAAGACTCAGCGGGTCATAGCGACTCAGCGGGTTGTAGCAACTCAACAATCTTTCATAGAGAATTGCACTCTTTATAATGTTAGTTGGCTTAGTGGGTCTATGTTCCTAAGAATAAATATGAGACTCATTAGGTCTATGTTCCCCAATGGGTCTTAGAGACTCAGTGGGTCTATGTGTAAAAGCCGGTCTAAGTGGAGTATAGAATGCACAGAGAGGGTTGGTCGGTCCTCACCTCTCTTCATGGTACCTTAGATAGGGTTTTCGCATGGGTGTACATGATTATAATTCTAGTAGGTCTCGGATGTCCCCCCAGTGATCCCCTGGGTGCAGGACCCCATATTTTTGTATGGAGAAATTTCCTTCATTAGTTGACCTGATTAGTGTACCTCATGTTATTCTTAGTGTGATCTCTAGGGGGGATAAAGAAGGGGTTCCTCGTTTTTATGGCCTCTGATGACTTGAGAGATCAAACATCAAGTCCTCCCAGGATGAGTGAGACTTGAAAAAAATCTTGGGAATAAGTATTGGCTACAATATCGTGACCCATTATCTCAGTGTGACCAGACATCTTAGGGAAACATCAGGATGTCTCTAGACCAGATGTTCTCTTGGATACTTTTGGTAGACTTGATCTATTTGGTTATTATTATATAGTTATAGTTGTTGGATCCCCTAGAATCAAGTGTTCTATGAGAGGAACCATATGGATGGAGGTGGATGAGACATTGCATCTTCCAATCCTTTAAGAGTATAGTAGGATGTTCTTGTTATATGTGTTGTTGACATATACTTGTGTTTAGAAGAATGCACCTTCTTGGCTGTGTTTCCATTATGGTATAATTCTTTGTCTTTAGGAGTCACCATGTGTGTATTGTATCACTCACCCATTCATGGGCTTGGCATGCACGTGTCGTGTTTTGTGCAAACGACCAACGCTTTTTTGGAGTTCTAGGTGGTGTAGGACCAGGACAAAGACCAGACATGGCCCTGTGAGATCAGAGGAGTTGAGGTGTTTCTGGAAGCATCCTACCTCATATTTAGTGCCATTTCTCTCAGGTCATACATTACAGTTGTCTTTATTTTATTGGTCTTATATTCTGGCCTCATTTAACTATACTTCTTTACATTTTGTTGTAATGAGTTTTGGGGTTATAGTGGTATGCATGCATTTGCATTACTTCACATTTTCAATCTCCAACACTACAGCTTGGATTTGGGTGCGTGTGTTCATGATCTTAGGAAAATTCCTCCTATTTGTGGGATATACCTACTCGGTGGTAGTCTTCATCCCATTCCCTATCAGAGAAGGGCATGGGGTTGTCATGGCATGGGACCTATCAGATAGGTAGTGACACTCTCTCATTAGATCAATATTCATAGCTATAGTTAAAGGTGATAATCAGGCTATATGGACTCCCACTATCCATTTCATTTTTTTGATCCTAGGGTCACATCATGTTTTTTAAATGACTTCAAAAGTCATTTGGTATTGAATTAAAGGTCACTAAATATTTTCACCAACAATCTTATTGATATTATGAATGAATGATCCAGAAATTGGAATAAATGATTCATTATTGTAAAATAGATTACTAAAGAATTTTTTATCATTATGTTTATTTTCTTGAGCCTTTTGATAATAATATATTTCATTCTATTATAAATATGACACCTTTTTTGTAACTATATGTAATGGTATGTTGGAATCTATGGTTTTTGGATGATGTAGGTTATTAGAAGTCTATGGGACTATAATTTTTAGAGTAAAGGGTTGATAAAGTGGAGGTAATTTATTAAAAAATAAGTAACACATTGTGCATGATGAAACTTTATGGAGATCACTAGATAAAATATCTTCTTATCAAGGTAGGTGATAATGTTTTTCTATAATTATCTATATGGGAAATTGTTTCTAAATTTTGGTTGATAGGGGAAGATAAGACCATGTTTCATTAGAACATATTAATTCTCATAGAAAGTTGGAAAGTTTTCTTATAGTGTGACCTTTCATCTATTTTTATCCCACATAAAAATTTATTATCATTTTTAATGATAATAAAGTAATTTATAGATTCATCTCATGATTTTATCCCTAATATAGTTCTTTTTGAAGAGAGTATTTATTATGAGGAATAAAATGGTGAGATTATTAATCATGGATATCATCTATAATTGAACATGTTAATACATTATATTATGGTTGTCATAAAATCAATATGGTTGATGAAGTTACATGTGAGTATGAATAATCATTGAAGGAAACATATCACCGCTAGATTAATATGGGAATAAATTTTTCATTGAAAAATTTCGAAAACATGGTAAATTTTATAATAGTCCATGTAAGTTTTGTATAAAACATTTATATATTTCCAATAATTATATTTTAAAAAATTATATTTAATATAAAAAATAAACAATTTTTCAGTAAAATGGAAAAAACCTTTATATCAAAGATAAAAAGACATTTATGAACAATATAGTTTTATTTTTTTTTTCAAATAATTGAATTTTAATTTGAAAAAATGAACATAATTTCTAAATTCAACATGTAAAAATATTATTTATATACATTTTGTATAATTGTTTGAGATGTTTTATTTTTAATGAATAGTGACAAATAATAATTTTTATGAAAAAGTAATTTTTCTTTTAAATTATATAGAGAGTAAACTTTTATTTTGAATTATTTTTTAAATTAAAAATTTAGTTTTTTATATTTTTAATAATATAATTATGGGTTTTGAAATAATTTTTTTACATGAATTGAGTATAAATTTCTTTTATACGAAATAAGGAATTTTTCTGAAAAAAATAATTTTTCCCTTTACCTGATCAAGTTTATATTAATTTCATCCACTACAGTGGATTAAATTTTAAAATATGGATTATATAATTCTATTCATAGGGTCATAATTCAATAAATACTTACTTTTATTTTTTTCAATATGAGTATTTGCCTTAAAAATATTTGTTACCATGGTTAAGGGTAAATCAGGTAATTAAATTCAAAACTTAAATAATAAGAACTATAAATGACCATAAACATGACTTATTTATATTGGATAAATAAATTTCATCAATAATCATCAAATATTTTATTATATGTCAATTTTATCCATTTTGAAGAGATTATAAACATTAAAATATTTTATCTACCTAAAATTAAAAAAATCACACTTATTTTAAATAAATATTATTTTTTAAAAATGGGATAAAGAGTATTTATGTTCTATTATAAGTAGTTATTTTATTTTTAAATTGTATATTTTAATTTCGGTAATTTTTTATTTAATATTTTCCATGAATGCATAAACAATGCAGATGAAGTAATTTTCCAATTAATGAAAAATAAAACAATTGATACCAAACATATTAACATTAATATAGTTTGAAGAATTTAATATGATCAATGGTTTTTTTAACTATATCCTATTCAATATATTTTAATTTTTAATATTTTAATTCATTGGTTTTCTTGATATTTTAATGTTAAACGTAGATGAATATTTTTAAAATTGATATTTTGGGTATTTCATTAAAATAATATTTTATTTAGAAATGTAAAGTTCCTATAAAATATTGATTCACTAAAATTAATGATATATGGATAAAATATTCAACAATGACCTATCTATCAATTTTTTCATTTTATTGTAAATTTTTTAACCATTAATGCTCAGAATATTTTAATATTTTCATAATGGTAAAAATTGTAAATGATGTCTTAAAACAGAAATATAATGGAAAAATTTGATCCAAGGTTGTATATATTTTGTCATTTGAGATTGGTATGACTCATAATCACATTATCAAAGATATAATCAATTTATATTAATTTGTATTCATAAATAATTTAAAGGAAATTAATATTTTAATAACATCTACACGCCCCCCTTCTCTTATATATGGGAGGCACTTCTTCTCATTTTTTAAACTAATACACCATTTTGTTCATCCAAAAAGTACCCAAATATATTCCTATAATCATTATGCTAATTATAGTTTACTTGGGTAAATAATACTACCAAACCTATAGGGTTATGGTGTTAACCCTATGAGACTCCCTAAAGAAGAGTTCTAGTTAGTAACCACAATTGTTTTTATTTCTTTATCCACCACCATCATATATTCTTCAAAAATGAGATATTAATAACTACAGTATCATCCATATACTAAGATAATATTATATTAATATGAAATCCTATATACATATAAATCCTCCATCAAATTGGAGAGGAATCCATGTTTTTTTTCAGGGTGGATTGTCACGTCATGAACTGCTATATTTCATTTTCTATCACTATGTATCAAAAAATATAATAATTATGTATTTAATGTATAGATACATATATTATCATAATTATATATTCTTCATTATTAAATGATATTATTTAATTTTATTTATTACTATTCCATTACTGAAAAATGATAATGTCGTATTTTCATACATATAAACTACCACCTCTAAGAATCGATATGATTCATTTTCCATCACCACATCAAATTAATGATATATGTAAATATAACTAAATAAATAATATTAATTTTTTATTATTTTAATATTTATTTAATGATAATATTATACTTTCCTTCTTTCCATAATTATCAATAAAAAGTTAAATGTTACACATCCGTACATACAACCTACCATCTCAATGATTATAAAATAGTTTTTTTTCATAGAAATTATTTATTATGGTATTTTAAATAATCATTTATGAATAATAATGTAAATTATTTCCTGATAATTATTTCATATAAGATGGAATAATGACCACTATGACTATATTGAACATACTAAAGTCATTTTGGACTTATTTATCAAATATTATCTGAACCTATGATGTGAACATAAATAATAAAGTAATTGTATATAATGTGGTTATAATTGATATAAAAAGAATAATAAAGTTAATAAATGTAAATTTTAATGTAAATAATTATCATTAGTTTATTAATTAGAATTATGAATATCATATGTGATGAGTCATACTCAAGGTAAATGATATTATTTTTAAAAAATTATCTTCGAATATTCCCATTAAAACTATTTTTCTATTCTATTTCAATATTTTTATTGTTAATTAATGGATTTATATAAATATAAATGAAATTTAAATCAAATTTTTTTCCTGGTTTGTAATTGTTTCAATGATTCTGAAGAGGAATATGTTTATGGAATATTTTTAATTTCATTACCAAATGATAAAAATATTATTTTAAAGTATACATTGAAACTAAAATTTCCCACTTGCATTGTCATTATTTTATGTTGGACTTATAGTTTAGGATTCAGAAGTTTTTCAAATAAAATTCCCTTTCCATTTATTTGATAAATTTTAGTCTTGTTATTTCTATTTTAATTAAAATGGGATATGTAATTCCCCGACCCCAGTTACCCAGAGTCGGTGCATTATTACATAACATTGGCATGATCACAAGAAAGATCAAGTCTCAAAAGACCGATTAGTTTAGTTTCCTAGGAAACACTAGATACATTTATAAATTTTACATTACATCATAAAATGAAAACTAAAACAACATAGTCTCCATAGTCCACACTCATATCCCCTCATACTATCCTTATAGGTCATTCATAAAATACTTCTTCACATCCTGGAAAAAATAAAACATAGAAAGGGGTGACCTCAGATTCCTAGTAAGGATAACAATATAGTGTAAACTTTCATAAATAAGCATAAACATTTAAGGCAATGTATAACTAAAACAAAAGCCTTTTAAACATGAACTTCAGCATAATATGGCAGAAATAAAATGAAATAGTTCTATTTAATTATTCACATGGATATTCTACTAATCTAATAATCACATGTAATATCGATAACCACTTTCATAATGATGTAATGCATAATGCCAGACTATTATAACCACGTAGCCAAGGCCTCATGCCAAGACTTCAAATAAGATTTTGTCACGACCTCGTGCCAAGACACTAGTTTGTCTCACGAGACCTACCGATGCATCGAGGAGCTATAGAAGGCTCCACCCATCACTTATTAAGTCCAATGTATTCCTCATATGAACAGGTTTAAACATAACATAAACATTCGTATTAAAACTAGCATACGAAATGTCAATACTTTCCCCATAAACCATGAATGGTATAAAAATAACACATCCACATTCAAACATATCAAAAAACCTTAAATAAAATATTGAAGTTTTGTATCATAATAAATCAACTTCAAATAAACATAAAATCCATAAAAGGATGTTGACATAGATGAAATCAAAACTATTTGAGAGAAATATCTCTTTTTTTGAAATCATTTAAAAGTCGCATAATTATAAAATAAAAAAGTTAATTTAAAAATATTTTTTTAATCTTGTAAGGGATGTTTCTATAATTTTATAAAGGCGGAAAATAGCCGCACCCGCCGTATAAGATAAAAAAAGACATTCTTACCTTAATTCTGTCGAAATGGTTAAAAAGGACCTTGTCTGGAAAACAATGGAAAGATTCCTTTATAAAATTATTATAAAAAGTCAAACAAGGGTATAAATGAATTTAACCCATATTCTGTAAAAAATAAAGAATGTTTTGAAATAAATTTTTAAGAAACATGTATGTGGATGATAAAGAGGTCCCAGTAGATAATTATGTATAAACAACCTTGGATAATGAAGAGATTTTGAAAAAAACCCATACCTTCTACTTTTACTTGGTTGAGGGTAGGTTAACCTCTTATATAATGGTAAAATAATTGTTATTAAATTATACAAGAATAATATACATTAATATGATATCATATATGATCTTTTAACATGGATTTGTTAATAATATCTTAGTATTATCATCGTTTCAGGTGTTAACAAATTCATTTTCCTTTATATATTTTGTTACATAATCCATGTTTTTTATGGATAGGTTGTATATTATTCATATAAATAATGATATCAAGTCATTAAACATTAATTTTAATCATCAAATGAGAGTTATAATTTCATGGATATGATGGGGAATGAATCTCATCGCGTTCATGGAGACGATAGTCCGTACATACGCACGAGTGACAATATCAATATTTTGATATTAAAATAATATATAATTGGATGTTATATCATATATAAAGAATCATTATCATGTTATATTTATTATTTAAATCAATTACATATCATTATCATACCCATCAACAAAATAATGTTTTTGAATAACAATTACACCACGTCGTGGAGACGGTAAGCCGTACGTACGTGCGTATGGTGACATGTCATTCAAAGGACGGATAGAATACCAAATATGGTTGTACCATATTTATAATAACATCATATTATATATAATATAATATATTTATTATTTTAGAAAGGAAATAAAAAATAAATAAGAAGTTGAAGAAGAAAGGAACTTGAAAAAGGGTTGTGAAAACATTACCTCTTCTTCGGGTTCTTCCTTTTGATTTGATCAAAAGATCTCCTTAGGTTGGCTTTCTGATCAAAATAATTACTCTAGGTTGAAGTGATGGAAGTTGATAGAGTATTTGGGAAGGGTTTGTCTGAAACAAAAGGCTTTTAATGTGTGAATAATTGGTTAGATGTTGTGTCCTTTTATAAGGGGGAGGAGGGGCTCTTTAGAAAAAACATAAATTATTAATTTATAATAAATACATATTCGGTTTCTAATGGCTAAAAAGTGGATTATTAAAATTATAAGGTGTAAATGGGTCTAAATACTTTCAACCAATAGATTTTAGATAGTTTGGGTCATTATATTAACCTTATCTTTTAGTTTTAACTCTTAGTTAATTAGATTGACATTTACCATGTCACTTTGTATTTTTATATTTTATAGTTAATAAACTTAATATATACATCCAAGAGACCCCCAAGAGGTCCATTAATGATAAACCTATCATTATATAAGTCCTTTTTCTGAACATTATATTTTTAGGAATAGAATATCAATTAATAATATTATACTTGTTTTAAAAACTCATTTATGTCAATTTTGACAATATTTAATAATTGATTTTTTAAAGTCTTAACAACTTTTTTAATTCAATTTTTTTTTAATAAATCCTAACATGTAATATTATCCAATAAAATTAGTGTATGGCATCAAAACTTTCAAATTATATTTATTTTAACATTTATAATACTAATTATTTGATTCTTTCATTAATAAGGAAAATACTGCATCATTATTGTGTCATAAATAAATTTAATTATTAAATGTCTAAAAATTATTAATAAAATACCATTATGTAGTAAATATTTTTAACTTTCTAATGAATATTTATATTCTAAAAGATAACATATATAACCCTATGTAAAAATTGTTTTTCTAAAAGATATATGCTTATGTCATTTTTGTATTTACTTTAAATTAATTAATATAAAGTGTCATTATCACTTACAAGAGGATCCATGGAGTCCCAAAATCGACCCAAAGATGCCCATGGTCGGACATGTCTCAACCAATAAGGTTAGGACACGTTTTAGGGTAATTTGGTTATTATTATAGTATTATTGTTTACCCTTATTTACCGGATTTACCCTTTAACCATGGTAAATAAAATATTTACCGAAGTAATTATTCAAAATTTCTAAAAATAAAAGATACCTATTTACACAATTTGGACCTACTGATTATAAATATGGAATCCATTTTTATAAATTCAAAACATAGAAGTGGCAGAAATTCATTTAAAATTAATTCCTGTTGTAAAAACAAAAAGCGTGTTTTTAAGACATAATAACTATCAAAATATTGACACTTGTTTATGTCCGGTTTAAATGTGAAATTATTTCCAATGACCAAAATTATGTTAAGTGGTAAAAATATATTATAAATATTCTTTAAAACCACTCAAATTCATAATTTATCACTATTTATTATTTTTATTAAAGAAAGTTTTTTTAATTAAAATTTAGTAATTTTCACTATTCATCAAAATATAGAAGTTATATGAAAAGTACCAAAATTTCACCCTTGGATAATTTCAATATTCCGAATCCAAAAATGAAGTCCATTTGGAGACATAAAATTTATAAAATTTCAAAAAGTGGGTATTAATATTAATAATGGCTACTTTGATTGGTCGCAGGGTGTTATATTCTCGAAGTTGCATATAATGCAAGCTACTACATTATTCAACGGGAAACGTACCGTGGAAGATTGGGGTGTTACATTATCCTCTCCTTAAAATAATTCCATCCTCTATT
The DNA here is from genome assembly GCA_963277665.1 of Viscum album. NCBI lineage: Eukaryota > Viridiplantae > Streptophyta > Magnoliopsida > Santalales > Viscaceae > Viscum > Viscum album. Next base: position 1,703,719,735 of record OY728165.1, on the reverse strand, counting down.
TTTTATAAAATTACTGTATAAAATTACTCAGGTGGTTCTTCATCATATATTCCTTGGGTTCCCACGTTGCCTCTTCCATCTTATGGTTCCTCCATAGAACTTTTACCAGACGAGTCGTCCGGTTTCTCATCACATCCTCTCTTGTGTCAAGAATCTTGCAAGACTATTCACAATAAGATAGATCAGGTTCCAGTTATACTTCCTCATAGGTGAGTACATGCGTTGGGTTAGGCATGTATTTTCTCAACAGTGATACGTGGAACACATCGTGAACTTTGGAGAGACTTGGCGACATTTCCAAACGGTAAGCTACAACCCCAATTCGTTCTAGAATTTAGAAAGGTCCCATGTACCAAGGACTCAATTTACCTTTCTTTCTGAAACATATAACTCCCTTCCACGAAGATAACTTCAAGAAAACATGATCTCCTACCTAAAATTCCAAATCCTTCATTCGGTTGTTAGTATAGATCTTCTGCCTACTTTGAGCTTCTTTGATGTGGTTTTGGATTACCTTCACCTTTTCCATCGTTTCCTACACTAGTTCTGGGCCTATAAGTTTTCTTTCACAAACGTCATCCCAACAGGTTGGTGCGCGACATCTCTTTCTGTATAACGCTTCATATGGTGCCATCCGAATACTTGAATGGAAGCTATATTTATAGGAAAATTCCACCAAAGGTAAATATTTATCCCACAAACCCTGAAAGTCAAGTGAGCAAGATCTCAACATGTCTTTTAATGTTTGAATAGTCCGTTCTGATTTTCCATCTGTATGGGGGTGGTAGGCAGTGCTCAAACGAAGTTCTGAATCCATGTCCTTCTGAAGACTCTTCCAGAATCTTGATGTAAAACGTGAATCACGATCAGAAACCATCGATAGGGGTACTCCATGGTCTTACAGATTCATTAATATATAGTCTTGCTAGACGTTCATGTGGTAGATCTTCCCTTATAGCAAGAAAATGTGCTGACTTGGTAAGACGATCAACAATGACCCATATTGCATCGTTCCTTCTAGGAGTCTTTGGTTGTCCAATGACAAAGTCCATATTGATATTATCCCATTTACACTCAGGTATGGGAAGAGGTTGCATGACTCCTCCAGGCTATTTCCTTCCATCTTTCACTTGTCGATAAACCATACATCTTGACACAAAATCAGTAATCTCCCTCTTCATTTTGTCCCACCAAAAATTTTCCTTCAAATCTCTATACATTTTGGTTCTCCCAGGGTGTATAGAGAAATTGAAACTATGAGCATCATCCAATAATTCCCTTTTTAGATCAAGTATATATGGAACACAAAGTCTCTTCCCAAATTTCAAAATTCCATCTTCATACACAAAGTCACTCAATCTCCCATCATTCACAGCTTTAATATTCTTTTGAAATTCTTCATCATCGGTCTAAGAACTCTTTATCCTTTATAGTAAAGATGGTTTGGAAACCATTTGAAAAAGTATCGATGTTTCAACTTCTATGGTAATTCCCATATCTATATTCACTAGATCCATGAAAATAGGATCCCTTTCAATTCTCATCAAGTTCAAAACTCTATGATCCTTTCTGCTCAATGCATCTTCTACCTTATTTGCCTTCCCTGGGTGGTATTGTATCGTGCAATCATAATACTTGAGTAGTTCGAGCCATCGCATTTGCCTCATGTTGAGTTATTTCTATGAGAAAATATACTTTAAACTCTTGTGATCAGTATAAATCTCTCATTTCTCACCATAGAGATAGTGTCTCCATATCTTTAAAGCAAATATCACAGCTACTAACTCAAGATCACGAGTAGGATAGTTTTGATCATGAATTTTCAGTTTTCATGATGCATAGGCAATAACCCTATCATTCTGCATAAGGACACAAAAAAGTCCTTTATTCGATGCATAACTATAAATAATGAACCCATCATACCCCGATGTTAGAGTCAATATAAGACCATTGACTAATATTATCTTCAGTTCTTCAAAAAATTCTTCACACTCTTTTGTCCAAACAAATTTAACCCCTTTACGCGTGAGCTTTGTTAATGGGTTAGCCAATCGGGCAAAATTCTGGACGAAACGTCGATAATAACCTGCTAAACCAATACAAATACTTACCTCGGTTATACTCGTTGGTGCTGGCCATTATTGGGTTTCTCTTGTCTTAGCAGGATCAAAAGAGACTCCATCCTTAGAGACAATATGGCCACGAAAAGAAATCTCATGAAGCCAGAATTCACACTTTCTAAACATCCCATATAATTCATGCCTTCTTAGAGTCTTCAATATAATGCGCAAGTGATTTTCATGATCTTTGTAGCTTTTAGAGTATACCAAGATATCATCAATAAATACCACTACAAAGTCATCAAGATATTCCTTGAAAACTGTGTTCATAAGATCCATGAAAACATAGGGTGCATTAGTCAGTCCAAAAGGCATTACTGTAAAATCGTAATGCTCGTACCTGGTTCGAAATGATGTCTTCAGGATGTCTTCCTTCTTCACAAACAACTAGGGAGAATTCTTTGAAAAGTATTGAGCTCCATGCAGTTGGCCGAATAAATAATCAATACGAGGTAGGGGATACTTCTTCTTTATTGTTATAGAATTGATCTCCCTGTAGTCGATACATAACCTCATAGATGCATCTATCTTTTTAACAAAAAGAATAGGGTCTCCCCATGGAGAAACACTAGGGCGAATAAATCCCTTATTACTCAATTCCTCTAGTTGTTTCTTTAGTTTAACTAAATCCACAATGGCCATTCTATAAGGGGTATTTGATATAGGCCTTGATCCAGGAATTAAATCAATGGAAAACTCATCTTGTCGTTCTGGAGGATGTCCAGGTAAATCTTCTGGAAACACATCTACATATTATTTCACAATAGGTACATCCTCTATTTGAAAATTCCTTTCCTCACCCACAATCATTTCATTCTCTTCCTCCCCAATAATTGAATTTAGTTGAGCTACTGGGGGTGGAGCTAGATAAGAATTAGGTGGTGACGATTATGCTCAAAAGATAAGGTGTTCCTTATCATCATCATCAAAAATCGTAACCTCCTTCTTCTTACTATAAATATTCGCATAATGTTCTAAAAGCCAATCCATACCAAGGATTATATCAAACTCAATCATAGGTATGACGATGAGATCAGCGGGTAAAGAACATTTATGTGCTCTAATGGGAATTGATTCACAAAACATTGTTGTAATGATACTTCCCTTATGAGTTTTAACTGACAACTCCCTTGTTAAATCAAATTGGAAATATATAATTTTCTTAGAAAACTAGGAAGATATGAAACAATGCGATGATCTAGAATCAAATAAAGCATTTGATAAACTTGAGGAAACCATTAAATTACCTGCCACCACATATTTCAGAGCTTCTACCTCAGTAGTAGTGATAGCATAAGCTTGGCCTTTATCCCAAGGCCTTTTCTGAGGTAAGTTCCAATAACGCTTAGGAAATTCATTTGAATAATGTACTATCTCTCTACAATTATAGCATTTTACATTGACAACAACTCTCTTTCCCATGCAATCATGATCTTGGTGGCCTTTTTCACCACACTTATAAGAGACTCCCATTCTCTTCAAGCAAGTAACGAGGTGTTTCTTCCCACATTTACTGCAGGATGGATAATCAACTTTTCCCTTCTTCCCATTATTTCCATTTCTAGATTGATCAGAAGATATTTTCTTCTCTTTCTTTTCTTTAAAGTCATAAGACTTAGAGAATTCCTTTTATGTCTTGATAGCACATGAGACAATGTCTTTGTATGAAGAGAAGGATAACGAGACTAATGCTCGACGAAGAAATGGTTTTAACCCATCAAAGAAAAGATCAATCTTTCTTCTTGGGTTACATATATAATCGCCAGCATACCTTTCTAACCTTGTAAATTTAGCCTCATACTTTGTGATATTCTTATCCTCCTTTTGTCTCAGACTCAGAAATTGCCTTTCCATATCTACTCGATGGTCATGAGAAAAGTATTTTTCTAAGAAAATCTCCTTGAACTCTCTCAATTCCATATTTGATACTTCATCATCTTCCTTCATGTTTTGAATCAATCACCCCCATTGATCAGCATCTCTAGTGAGGTGGTAAACTGCCATGATAAATGTTTCCCTTTCACTACTCCCCAAGGCATGAAATATTTTCTCTAAGGAATTTATCCATTACTTAGATACTAATGGATTTTTACTTCCATTGAATGTTGGTGGTTGCTTCCTCATGAAGAGATCTAACATTGATTCTCCACACTACGGATCAGGGTGCTCCATATGGGTAAGGTTATTATTCATAACCTGAGTGAGTTTTCCCAGTATGGTGATTAGCTGATCAGCAATAGTTGCATCACCATCTCCACTATAATTATCTTGAGCAGGATGGAAATCCCTATATTGAGTGCGTGCATTGATACAGTTTCTATTCCTTCCACTAGGTGCCATTTGTAAACAATGACATAAACTAGATCATTTTATAAATAAAAATACATAATTCCATACTTGTAAAACACTTAACATAAATTGAACTATTTATGGATATAATCCATAATCATAAAAAAAGTTTTCTTTGAGTAAGTATATAATCCTAAACCATTCATAATGGATTGTAATGAAAATTAGAATTATCCTAAGCATATCCCCCAGGAGTGTCGTATCCAAGAGTGCAGCAAGACCCATTGTCGTGCACCAGTTCCCATTCGAGTCTAGCTCAAAGTAGTGTTTTCGTGTTTTACCCCTAGGTACATATGTTCCAAAGCCGCCTCTACCTGCTCATATCGAGACAGGTTCGTATTTCTTGGAAAACTCACAAAATCACTACAATACCAAAATTCTTGGAAGTTATTCTATACTAATCCTCAAAGTCTATCTTAGGTCTATGTGCTCTAATCAGAGTTTATCTAAATCTAGCTTCCAAGGTTTGTACTAAACTTCCTCTGATGCCAACTATAACTCCCTGACCCTAGTTACCCAGAGTCGGTGAATTATTACATAACATTGGAATGATCACAAGAAATATGAAGTCTCGAAAGACCTATTAGTTTAGTAGCCTTGGAAACACTAGATACAATCATAAAGTTTACATTACATCGTAAAATGAAGACTACAACAACATAGTCTCCATAGTCCACACTCATATCCCCTCATACTATCCTTGTAGGTCATTCATAAAATACTTCTTCACATCCTGGAAAAAATAAAACACAGAAATGGGTGAGCTCAGATGCCCAGTAAGGATAACAATATAGCATAAATTTTCATAAATAAGCATAAACATTTAAGGAAATTTATAACTAAAAAAAGCCTTTTAAACATGAACTTCAACCTAACATAGAAGAAATAAAATAAAATTATGTCATTTACTTATTCACATGGATATTCTACTAATAGAATAATCACATGCAATATCAATAACCACTTTCATAATGATGGAATGCATAATGCCAGACTATCATAACCACGTAGCCAAGGCCTCGTGCCAAGACTAAAAATAATATTTTGTCATGACCTCGTGCCAAGACACTTGTTTGTTTCCTGAGACCTACCAATGCATCGAGGAGTTATATCAGGCTCCACCCGTCACTTATTAAGTCCAATGCATTCCTCATATGAACAGGATTAAACATAACATAAACATTCATATAAAAAATAGCATACAAAATGTCAATACGTTATCCATAAACCATGAATGGTATAAAAATAACACATCCACAGTCAAACATATCACAAAACCTTCAATACAATATGTAAATTTTGTATCATAATAAATCAACTTCAAATAAACTTAAAATCCATCAAAGGATGTTGACATAGATGAAAGCAAAACTATTTGAGAGAAATATCTCTTTTTTTGAAATCATTTAAAAGTCACATAATTATAGAAGAAAACATTTACATTAAAAATATTCTTATAATCTTGTAAGGGAATCTTCTACGATTTTATAATGGCGGAAAATAGCCGCGCCCTCCGCATAAGTTAAAAAAAGACATTCTTACCTTAATTTTGTCGAAAAGGTAAAACAAGACCTTGTTTGGAAAACAACAGAATGATTCTTCTATAAACTTCTTATAAAAGTCAAACAAGGGTATAAATGACTTTAGCCCATATTCTGTAAAATATTAAGAATGTTTTGAAATACATTTTTAAGAAACATGGATGTGGATGACAAAGAGGTCCCAGTAGATAATTATGTATAAACAACCTTGGATAATGAAGAGATTGTGAAAAAAACCCATACCTTGTACTTTTCCTTGGTTGAGGGTAGGTTAACCTCCTTTATAATGGTGAAATAATTGTTATTAAATTATACAAGAATAATATACACTAATATGATATCATATATGATCTTTTAACATTGATTTGTTAATAATATCTTAGTATTATCATCGTTTCAGGTGTTAACGAATTCATTTTCCTTTATATATTTTGTTACATAATCCATGTTTTTTATGGATAGGTTGTATATTATTCATATAAATAATGATATCATGTCATTAAAAATTAATTTTAATCATCAAATGAGAGTTATAATTTCATTGATATGATGGGGAATGAATCTCATCGCGTTCGTGGAGACGATAGTCCGTACATACGCACGAGTGACAATATCAATATTTTGATATTAAAATAATATATAATTGGATGTTATATCATATATAAAGAATCATTGTCATGTTATATTTAGTATTTAAATCAATTACATATCATTATCATACCCATCAACAGAATAATGTTTTTGAATAACAATTACACCACGTCGTGGAGACGGTAAGCCGTACGTACGCGCGTATGGTGACATGTCATTCAAAGGATGGATATAATACTAAATATGGTTGTACAATATTTATAATAACATCAAATTATATATAATATAATAGATTTATTATTTTAGAAAGGAAATAAAAAATAAATAAGAAGTTGAAGAAGAAAGGAACTTGAAAAAGGGTGGTGAAAACATTACTAATTCTTCGAGTTATTCTTTTTGATTTGATCAAAGGGGCTCTTTAGGTTGGATTTATGATAAAAATAAGGACTATAGGTTGAATTGAGAGAATTTGAGAGAGTATTTGGTCAGTGGTTGGCCGAACCAAAAGGCTTTTAATGTGTGAAGAATTGGTTAGAAGTTGTGTCCTTTTATAAGGGGGAGGAGGGGATCTTTTGAAAAAACTTAAAGTAATAATCTATAATAAATTAATATTCGGTTTCTAATGGATCCAAAGTGTATTATTAAAATTATAAAGTGGGGATGGTTAGAAATACTTTAAACCAATGGATTTTAGACAGGTTGGTCATTATATTAACCTTATATTTTAGTTTTAACTTTTAGTTAATTAGATTGATATCTACCATGTCACTTTGTATTTTTATATTATATAGTTAATAAACTTACTATATACATCCAATAGACCCCCAATTGGTCTATTAATGATACAAATATCATGATATAATTCCTTTTTCTAAACCTTAGATTTTTTGGAATATAATATCAATTAATAATATAATACTTGTTTTAAAAACTCATTTATGTCAATTTTGACAATATTTAATAATTTATTTTTTCTAAAGTCTTAAAAACATTATTAATTAAAAAAACTTCATTTAAGAAATCCTAACATGTCATATTAACCAATAAAATTCTTTTATATCATCAAAACGTTCAAATTATATTTATTTTAACATTTATAATACTAATTATTTGACTCTTTCATTAATACAGAAAATACTGCATCATTATTGTGTCATAGATAAATTTAATTATTCAAGGTCTAAAAATTATAAATAAAATACCATTATGTAGAAAATATTTTTATATTCCTAATGAATATTTATAGTCGAAAATATAACATATATAACCCTATGTAAAATTTTTTTTTCTAAAAGATATATGTTTATGTCATTTTTGTATTTACTTTAACTTAATTAATATAAAGTGTCATTATCACTTACAAGTGGATACATGGGGTCCAAAAATAGACCCAAAGATGCCCATGGTCGGAAATGTATCATCCAATAAGGTTAGGACACGTTTTAGTGTAATTTATTGTTATTATAATATTATTTTTTACCCTTATTTACCAGATTTACCCTTTAACCATGGTAAATAAAATATTTACCGAAGTGATTATTCAAAATGTATAAAAATAAAATTTACCTATTTAAAAAATTTAAACCTCCTGATTCTAAATATGGAATCCATTTTTCTAAATTCAAAACACATAAGTTTCATAAATTAATTTAAAAATTAATTCCCATTGTTAAAATAAAAAGCGTGTTTTTAAGAGATAATAACTATCAAAAGATTGACACTTGTTTATGTCTGGTTTAAATTTGAAATTATGTACAATGACCAACATTGTATGAAATGGTAAAAATATATTATATATATTCTTTAAAAACACTCAAATCCATAATTTATCACTATTAATTATTTTGATTAAAAAAGTTGTTTTTAATTATAATTTAGTAATTTTCACTATTCATCAAAATATAAAAGTTATCCCAAAATTACCAAAATTTCACCCTAGGCTAATTTAGATATTACAAATCCAAAAATGAAGTCCATTTTGAGAGATAAAATTTATAATATTTTAAAAAGTGGGTATTACTATTCATAACAGCTACTTTGATTGGTCGCGGTGTGTTAGAATCTCGAAGTTGTGTACAATGCAAGCTATTGAATTATTCAAAAGGAAACATACCATGGAAGTTTGGGGTGTTACAAGATAGTTAAATATCTTTAAATGATTTCATATGGGTAGAAGCAATGTTTTTAGAATGATATATTTTATTTATTATGATTATGTTATTATTGTTTTTAATTGATTATGATGAATAGTTGTTATATTATATACAATGGATGGGGTGATCCATTATAAATTATGTACGATTTATTATGTTATTAAACAAGGATGAGTAGTTCCATGATAGACTCTAGTGAGGTGATCCCATTATAGTTATTCAGTGCATTGGGTAATTGAATGGTGTTACTGAATTAGGTTTATCCAAATAGAATATTGTCATATACTATGATGGCTATTACATGTATAACCATGATACATATTTCTTGTGTAACAGTGATGGTTACTCTATGTATAATGGAGATTTTTATTTTATTTCTAACCAAGAGGGTTACCCATAAGTAAATTTGATATGAAAACGTTTCCTGAATAAAACTACTTGATTTTTCTATTATATTTAAGGATATTAATAGTAATCAAATGATTTATAATGGAAGTAAATGATGTTATGTTTAAAGGAAGGTATATTATAGGTTTTAATGTTGAAAATTATATGTTTGAGAAAAATGTTATTATGGGTTTTTAATTATTTTAAACAAAATTATGAGATTTTTTTTCATTATGATTTTTTGTCAAATGTTTTGTGAATTTATTTTGGATGGGAATGTTTGTTATATTATAATAATATGTTTATATTTTGAAAAAAATATTATTTTGAGAATTGGAAGTTTTTATTTGTATTCAAGGACTAATAATTTTTTCTTTCCTTCATTAGTGCACCTTACTATGTATTTTATGCTCATAATTTTTTTTTAAAATGGTTTCCACCTGGTTAATAGATAGTTCATAGTAAATATAAATTCAAGTTGAATGTAATGATTATTTTTCATTAAAATAATATATGTTTCATTTTAGGAGTTTTATATGAAATAAAAATAGATAGTGATGAGTAGTGTCCACATTGTAATTATAAGGGTTTTTACATATGTTTTATGTACAAACCCATTAAAATACTAAATGTAATAGGTCATTTATAATGTATGAAATTAAATTAGAATTCTAATTCTCAATAATTTGTAATGATTAAGGTTGGGTCCTTAGGAAGAAACTCATTCAATAATATTCTTAATTCATATAGTAAAAACATTATATCTTAACATGATCTAATTAATGAATTCATCATAAATGTTTATAAGTATCCATAATAATGTTTCATGGAATTTAGTAGATGAAATATGTGCTTAATAATTACTTCAAATATTAAATCATATGATGAAACATAATGTCCCTATAATATGTTGTCACTGATTGACCAAAATTTAAGAAACCACAATGTTACATAGGGTTCCTATAAATTTATATGGTAACTTTGAATTGGAATAACCTGGTAAAATTATACAAAATATAGTTGTTAAATGGATCCATCATGATGATAATATCACTAATTGGCCTTCATTTGGAACTTCATATTCTATCTTTCAAATCAAAACATGAAGATGAAAAACACTAATAAAAATTTTTGTCTAGAATCACAAAAATCACTATATATTAACCATGATTAGAATACAATTATGTCATTCTAAATTATTCAGATCAATATTTGATGAAATAGCCCGCAATTAAATTCTTTTAACCATCTAAAAGTAATCCAAAAATGAGTTAAAAAGATAATATTATTACATTATTCCAAATCAAAATGTATAGACCATGTTGAAAAAAAAATAATATTCATATCATTTAAAATAGAAATAATTATAATTATTACACATTATTAAATATTAATAATTTATTAATTTTTTATTAAAGATAAATTATTAAATATCTTCTAAATATTAAATTCTAATTTATCATATAACACTCTAAATACAACTTTTTTACATCATCCCCAAACATTATTGTATAACTGAATACTAATATAATAATTATAATGGATATTTATCATAACATATATCTATCATGATTGTAATTTAATAAAATAACATTTATATTTATAGTGTAAATGTAAAAAGAATAAAAAATAATAATTCCCTTTTTTGGTGATAAGTTAAAAAATATGATAAATAAGGTCAAATAAATTAATAAATATTACCAATATTATTTGGATGTATCAATTATATTTATTTGACATGATAATAACATGACTTATTCTAAATAAATTGAATAAAAACCCACAAATAAAAACCTCTATGGTAACCAATGTATTGAACAATAGTTTGTTTTTTATGCATATGAATCAATATATCGTACATATCCCAAAGTCATTTCACCAAAAGTAAAATTAGTAATATTTACAAAATAAAAAAAGTAATGATATCATTTTTTGAGTCAAATATATTAAAGTATAGTTCAACCATGTTATGGAGCCATAAATCATCATGTTTGTCCCCATACATTTTAACACTGGTATAAATAGTTAAGACAATTTAAATGATAATGCGGTGATTATTTACAATTCATAATTTAAAAAAAAATGAAATATATTTTTACAATGTATTTTAATTTTTAGATTATACATCAGATTATATAAAAATATCTTTTAAAAGGGATGGATTCCTCATATTAAATGTTTTCATTCGTTGATGTATTTATTATATATATTGTCAAATTGTATGATAAAGTGTAATATGGAATTAATTATATAAAAGTATTATAAGGGTGATTGATATGAGTATCAATATTCATAGATAATGTTTGTGACACATAAATCTATTAGATAATGGAAATTCGTGTTTATACCTTTAAAGATCAAACTAGTGAAGTTATATAATAATAACATTTAAATTAAGTGATTTTACCTATTAAAATCATTAAGAATCATGATAAGTGTAGTAATAGATATTAAAATAATTTTTAAAATAATTTGTATGCACTGGAGAATCAATCTTATTGGGAGATTTTATATCATAGTACACTAGAGTGAAAATCTAGTTTGTATATAAAAGATGTGTTCCCATCATTTATTATTATTATAATGGATTATTTAATAGTGAAAAAACACATGGATAATGGTTTACTATGGATGATGTGGACATGAGACAAATGAAGGTAGTGGAATTAAATGTTTATAATCAAAGATATGATCAAATTATTTCTGTGTACATTTAAATGGGGTTGACGTGTTTACAAATTTTTAACAAATTCCCAAAGGTTTCATTGGGTGTTTATGTGTGGTTGAGAATTTCTACATATAATTTTATGAGGATTGATGTTTATATAAATATATATTTATTTTTTGTGATGGATTTTTTATATTAAGTAATTAATTAATAATTAAATATATATATATATATAATACATTCATTTGAAATAAAAATTATTGAATAATTTCGAAAAAATTTAAAAGAAAATTATGCTATATGTGTATGACATATCTGTTCATATGGGATAATTATAATACAATGAATGATATTTTTAGCACTGTATGAAAATTTTTTATGGTGTATTAAAAGAAAATTAATTAAATTGTCCAAATGGGTTTCCACATATTACACTACGTCTATGAATGTGGAACTTTCCAACCACTATGATATTTTCGTATAATGTATAAACTTTTCTATAAATCAAAAAATTTCATAATGTATTATGATATTTAAGATTTCCAAATTCAAGAATTGATTTGATCCTATGATAGTTGTGAATCACATATGATATTTCACATGAAATATTTTATTCAAAACTGAAAAAGAAATTCAATTTTTTGGAAGAGTATTCAGTGGTTATATTAAATTTAATTTTTTAGAAATATGAAGACATATGATATTTGAGGCTTCAATTGTTTTTTTATATTTTAATTTTATTTTAAGAACATGGTATATCACTACGAAGCCTTATATTGAAAAAATGTTTTTGTAGAATTAAAATCCTAACTACAAAATTAGTGGGATGATTCCCAAAATGTTCTTATTAAATAAAACCTACAAAATATGTGATACAAGATTTAATCATGTATATGGATTTCATTTAATTAATGTTAAATATCCATAAATCATTGATAGATATTGATATGTAATTATGTATGAAAAATGGATTTTATATAATTTTTTATTTATGTTGAAAATAATTTTAGTCATTTTTAGAGATATTAAAACATGACCCAATGATCATAATGATTTAACGATACATGATTTATCATTTGGCTGAATATAATGAATACTATAAAATAACTGAGATATTTTAATGACCCAAAACATCTTTCAATGAAAATTATTCTTGATCTAATTAAATGACTTATTATGAAAAATAGTTATGTAAAACATATGAAATTCCTTGGTACAATGTTTTTGGGTTTTAAAATACCATTATGAATAGTGATCATTGCTACTATAGCCGTTGAATAGGGATCACATGATTACTATAAATATTGGGCTTTAACAAATCCAATTCACCAGACAAAGGATGTGATGGTATCATCTAGTAGACTTTCTCCATATGAAGCCCATTTTTCAGATCTTGTAAAGGAGGTGGCATCATTGGACTTCGCTCTTGACCAAGCCCAAGCCGAGCTTCAATACGTTAAACTCAAGAGGAACTGCCTATTGGAGAAGTAGAATTTGATAGATATTACCACCCAAGCGATGTAATTCGAGCAACCCCAAGAGTATGTCACCATCACACACCTTACCCATCAGTCTTATGCGGGTGTTATAATGGGTTATGTAACAAGACTGTAGCACTATGATTATGTGTATTATTTCTGTAAATAATAAGGAATACACATTCATTTTATTATCATTACGTTGTAAATAATTATTAAATCACAAATAGTATTTTTATTTAATATTAAATTATGAAATATATTTTGATGAATTATTGGATTTTTGAATTAAATAATATTTTAATTAATTATTATTACTAAATTAATTTTCATATAAATTACCGTATAATTATTATGAATAAGAATGTGATTTATATTAAGGTTTTAAAGCTATTTTTTATCAAAACTCTTGAATTATCAATAAATGTTGGTTTTCATTTCAAAATAAAAAATTCACATATTTTAAAAATTATTTAGATAAAATGAATATTATTTTTTGAATCAGGACATTGTAATTATCTAATAGTGATTTTTCCAAAATTTTCTGAGACAACAGAATTTTTGGGTAACAATTATATACCGTTTAAATATATAATGTATTTTATGACATCATAATGACCCAATAGTGATTTAATAAAATACTATAAACATTATGTGCGTACAATATATGTTTTACCATTAAAAAAATGTGATTTTATTTTTGTTTGATTTATTTTACATAGCCTAAGTGGACCCTCCAAGACATATAAATAATTTTAGCTTTTTAAATTGAGTTTCTTGAGAGTGTGACTCACCCCAACATAATCAACCATATTATTTTAAGAATTTATTCAATTATCCTTATATAATATTTTTTTTCAATCTCCTTTGGAAAAAATTGAGGTCAAAAATCATAGACTGGTTTATGGTTTTGATTAGATCAATGTGTGTTTTCCTGAACCTAAATAATAATGAATTACATATCCTTTCCTATGTAAACCCACACAATATCCCACTTCTTATACACTCAGAACCATTGGAGTTCATCCAACCCCTCTTATATTCCCCAAATTATTTTTTAATGATCATAGACTACTTTCTCTCTCATTAATTCCCCTCATGTACACCTGTTACCATGCCAAAATTCTACAAGGTATTTTCTTCCTTTCTCATTTTTTTTCATAATTTCTTAATGTTTATATTCCATTGTATTTGTAACTAAAAATGTTGGGGTATGATTTCACACTCCTCCATACATCCCACTTTATGTTTTAATGATTATAGATATCTTTCTCTTTCATTAATTCCTTCCATGTACACCTATTACTATGCTGAAATTTCATAAGGAATTTCTCTCTTCTCATTTACATTCAAACAATTATGTTGTAATATGAATCTAAATTTCATTTCATATGTTGGGAAATGTATCTATCTGACCGCATTACTATCCATTTAATTTATATATGATTAGAGACCCCTTCATCTCTCATCAACCATTATTATGAATGCTTATTTCATGTTGTTTGGATACCAAAATTGGACCAAGATTTTTGAAGCCAAATCACTGTTCTGTGAATACCATGCCAATTTATCTATCAATGATATTCACCTTTTTTCATGCTTACATATTGATTATATATTTTAATGTATGAATTCCTCATTCTTTTATCATGGAATAAATGATGATCGTTAATGATTCCATGGTGTATGATCCATGTGGATCACTTATGCATGAAATTAAATTTTCAATAATGGTGTGCCCTAATAGCACAACAATGCATTAGGTAAAGATTAGTATCATGATAATTAAAGTAAAATTAGGGTTTACTCATGTTAATTCATGTGAAATGAGGGTTGACTCATTCTCTATGTGCAATGATCCTTGGATCATGCTAATACCATGTTATGTCTTCTCACCACATTTACATGTTATGATAATCATGCTATATCATGCATTTATGTTCATGTTTCTATTATTATCCATTGATATGCATAATTCCTAACATGTATTTTATTCTTCGTGTTATTCCTTGAATACTCCCTTATTGGGATTTATCTCTCACACTTTTCTTATGTTTGTCCTTAGTTTATCCCATGAAATGATAAGTTAGAAGGATTGTAGTGGTCATGTAAGGGGAAGTTTTCAATAAAGATGTTTTTTTATGTTCTATGTTGTTAGGTAATGTTCATAAGCCCCAAATACAATATAAATATCGATATTCTATGTTGTATCGAGTGGAGGTTTTTTTGTAATAAATCGTGTTTATGTGTTTAATAAAGAGCAGAGTTGTTATAATTGCTATCAGAGGATAGGTTTAGTTATTTTTGGGATTAGGTTTAGAAACCCCTAATGAATCCTTAAAAAAAAGACTAAGTATAATAAAAATATCCCGAAATTTTGGTGAGTATTGTGTAAGTGGTTTATAAGTAAAATACATTCCTTTATGGATATGAGGATGTAGAGGATGCTCTCGCATAGATGTAATTAGGAGTAAAAACTACAACAATGAGTTTCGTGCTTGACTCTGGGTATCCTGGTACACAAAAATTGGCCTTGATAGACTCTTTGTTATGAAACTCCCAGTGGATATGCTTTGGTAAATTCACAATCCTATTATGAACTATTATTAAGCTAATAAAAAAATTTCTCCTTAGAATAACTGTTGGGAGATAGATCATGAATAACATAGATTGAAGCATATAGATTCATAAGTTAAGGAAAAAAAGTTATTCATAAGTCGTCCATTTTTGTATTTGGATTACACTTAATGTGTTAAACCAAAAATTCCTTTTATTCCAGCTAATGGATGGTAATTAGAGGACACATGCTAACAACAGATGCGAAGATCAATGTGATGAATCTTATAATTAGATGCCCAATCCAATGGGAACGGGATTTGTGAACCTTGTCATGATACTCTATTAGTTAATTCAATATTTGAATAAATACATTGTTCTTGAAGAACGTCCACCCCCCCAATAATGAACCATTCCCTATCGAGAGCTTCATGAGACAATGACCTCCTATATTTAATGAATCGTTCGATCTCTCAATCGTCGAACACTGAATAAACTCCATTGAAATGATATTCTCTATCCATGAATATTCTAAAAAATATAAGGTTATTCTCGCTGCTTATCGTAAGGAGGGTGAAGCCTCTCAATGGTGAACGTTGATAAAAAATATGAATCCTAAGGAAGAGATCAAGTTGTTGTAATGGAATTATTTCCAGAGAATCTTTTTTGATAAATATATTCTTCACACCCTCCAGCTTAAGATGGAAAGGTAATTCCTTTCCCTATAGAAAAAAATATGATAAATAAATCGTAGAATATGAGTAAAAAATTACAGGGTTTTCACGATACACCTCTGGCTTTTCCATTACCCCCGAATGAATGGTTCACAACTTCTTTGGTGGCCTGAAATCTAGCATGTGGAAAGCCCTGGAGATCCGTAAAATCTATAGCTTTGAGGAACTTGTCTGATGTGCCCCCAAGGTTGAAATGGAGATCAAATAACATCAAAGGTATCATGGGAATAAGAGGCATATGGTGGACTTAAATTCTGGTAGTCTGATGGATAAATCCAGTGGTGCTAATAAAATCCAACACCCCACTTTCAAAAGGTGTGGAAATAAGCAACCCAGAATTTTCCTGAAGGGGGATAAGAAATGTTTTTAGGTGTGAAAGAGAAGGGAACCTAGCTGTTAACTGCTGAAAGGAAAAACCCATGGATGTGACAGAGGATAGGAATGATCTATTCGACTCTAAACGCGTTGTTCATTGATTCAACTACAAAGAACCAAGGAACTTTTCAAATCAGTGCCCTGATCCAAAGGTTTTCGGAGGCAACAAACAACCTCCAAGTCAGTAAGTGTGAGCTTTTTCTATCTCTATCACGGTAGTGAACACTGACAATGAAGTGGTGATAGGTATGCTAATTATTCATTCAAGAATAGTATACTTACATTTTTATTATTGTTCTAGCATTCTTCTATATCCATAATGTTTACTAGAATAATCCCAACACCACCAAAAATCATAGAAGTAATGATGTGGTATGTTGGGAAAATGGGGAAATCATTTCATCCCATGAATATAACTCCCACTCTATCAAAATTTGTTGATTTAAATTCCCAAATAACCTTGTCATGCTCCCACTGGTGTAATTTGATGCAATTCTTATCATGGATTGGCATTCCTTATATAGAGCCAACATAAATTTCTGTGAGAGGGAAATCACTCTCCATATGGAGAATCAACCCCCGATTTTGTACAACTGCAAGGAGGAGGATGACTTTTTTTTTAGAACCATCATCTCAGGCATGGATATTACTCCTCTATGAGAATTCCTACCTGGCTTTGATTATTGAGTCTATGGAGGCAACCATCCTTGAATACATGCCTGTTGGGAGATAATTTGATGAAGTGTTTCCCAAGGAATTACCTAGTATTCCTCCTATAAGAGATGTATAATTCTCAATTGACCTTGTACCTGGGGAATTACCAGTATCCAAGACTCCATATTTAATGGCTATTGTAAATCTTGAGAAGATGAAGAAACAACTACGAGAAAATATCGATAAATGGTTTATTCGCCCATGTGCTTGACCATGGGGTGCACCAGCCCTCTTCATTAAGAAGAATGATGGGGCAATGCACCTTTTCCTTGATTATCATGAGATCAACAAAATCACGATAAAGAACAAGTATCCTCTGCCGTGAATTGATGAATTTTTCGATCAGCTACGTGGAGCACTATACTTTTCCAAGGTGGACTTGCGGTCATGATATTACCAAGTCAGGGTGAAGAAGTAGGATATACCCAAGACTGCTTTTCTTACATGGTACGGGAAATATGAATTCATAGTAATTTCTTTTGACTCATTAATGTTATGGTAATATTCATGGAAATGATGAATAGAGTCTTTAGAGATTACCACGAAATTTTTTTGGTAGTCTTTATAGATGATATTCTAATATACTCCAAAAAAATGAGGATCCTGAGGACTATCTAAGAACTATACTAGAGACCTTACTAAAGGAGAAGCTCCCTGAAAATCACATAAAGTGAGAGTTATGGTTGAATTAAGTCCCATTCATGGGTCATATCATCACAATAAATGGAATATTTGTGGATACCTCCAATACATATGCAATTGAGGGATGGTTGAGGTCAACATCGGTAATGGGTATCTGTAGGTTCATGGGGTTAGCTGGATTTTATCATCATTTTGTAAGAAATTTCTCATGATTATCCAACCATATTACCAATCTAACTTGGAAGGTAACAATGTTTTCATAGAGTGATGAATGCGAAAAGAGATTCAAGGAGTTGAAAAGGAGGCTTATCACTGGGCTCGTACTAACACTCCCAATAAGTTGAGAAATCTGTGTGGTGTATAGTGATGCTTCAAATAGGGGTTTAGGTTGTGTGCTAATGAAAAATGATAATGTGATATCCTACACCTCAAAGAAGCTGAAAATCCATAAGCAAAACTATCCCACCCATGACCTCGAGTAGGCGGTTGCGATCATTGCATTGAAAATCTGGCGGCATTATCTCTATGGGGAGAATTGTGAGATATATACTTATCACAAGAGTATAAAATATATATTCACAAAAAAGTGGTTAATATGTGACAATAAAGATGGATCGAACTTATCATGGATTATGACCGCTCAATCCACTACCTTCCCGATAAGGAAAACATGGTGGCAGATGCTCTAATTTGAATGGATCATGCATCTTTATCAATGATTAGAATTGAAAAGGATCCAATCATCATATATTTAAAGAGGATTGACATGGGAATCATTAATGAATGAACATCATCAATCATTTTTCAAATGATTACTCAACCATCCCTCATGGAAAAAATAAATGATGCCCAAAAAAAGGATGTGGAAATTTTAAAAAGGGTATAAGCTATCAGAAAAGGGAATTACTCAGAGTTCATGGTTGACAATGAGGGAATTTTTAGAATTGGGTCAGGATTATGTGTACTATTAGATTTAGAGATAAAGAAGGAGATTCTAAATGAATCACATAGCTCAACCTTCTCTATTCTCTTGGGGAGAACAAAGATGTATCAAGATCTATGAGAAAAATTTTAGTGGGACAATATGAAAAGGGAGATTACTGAATATACATCAAAGTTCATGGTATGTCAACCAGTGAAGGCTAAAAGAAAAAATTATAAAGGAATGATGAAACCACTACCCATAATTAAATGTAATTGGGATAAAATTACCATGGAATTTGTCACTGGACTTCCAAGGAAATCCAGATGAAACAATGCTTTATGTGTTGTTGTGGATCATCTTACGAAGAAATCTCACATTATCAATATTATAGAGGACTTCTAATTGGATCAACTTGAACGGATTTACATCATAGAAGTTTTAAGGCTTCATGGAGTACCACTCTCTATTATATCTGATTGTGATCCGAGATTTACCTAGATGTTCTGGAAAATTATCCAACACGATATAATCACTGAACTGAACTCGAGTATGGCCTATTATCCTCAAACTGATAGCTAATCTGAACAACCTTTTCAGACACTAGAATACATGTTAAGATCATGTTATATGGACGTAAAAGGAGGATGGGATCAACATCTTCCACTGGTTGAATTCTCCTATAATAATAGTTTCCACTTGATCATCTGAATGGCACCATATGAATCCATTTGTGGGAAAAGGTGCAGAACACCGATGTGTTGGGATGAAGTCAGTGATCGTAAGATTTTAGGACCTGAAATGGTCTAAGAAATGGTATATAATTTGAAAACCATTTAGATGCATACCAAGGAAGCCCAAAGTCGACAGAAGAGTTATGCAGATAACTATTGATGAGACCTTTAGTTCAAATCTGGATACATGGTGTTTCTATGCATATCTCCATAGAAGAAGTTCATGTGTTTTTTATAGAAAGGGATGTTATGTCCTTGGTACATTTACCACTTCGATATTCTTGATTGTGTTGGGGATGTGGCCTATAGACTAGCTCTTCTACCTACCATGGCCAAAGTACCTAATGTCATTCATTTATCCCTATTAAGGAAGTACATACCAGACCCTTCACATGTAATCTCTTCAGTGGTAGTACAGTTAGAGGATGATCTTTCTTATGAGGAGAAACGAGTAAAAATATTATATCATAGATAAAAAGTACTAAAAAATAAGACAATAACCCTCATCAAGGTATTGTGGAGAAACCAAAAGTTTGAAGAAGAAACGTGGGAATCATAGAAGGTGGTAAAGTAGAGTTACCCACATCAGTTTTAGTGTGGGAAACGAAAATTTCCAGAGTGAAATTTCTTATGGGGGGAATATTGTAACGAGGCAAAACATATTTCAATTAAAATTCCTCATGATCAAATTAAATGTATTATTATGTAAAATGGTTATGTAAAACCTAATCACTTCCATGGTTTTATGTTTTTGGATTTTAAAATACCATTAGGAATTATGACCATTTATAATATAGCCTTTGAACAATGATCACATGATTTGTATAAATATATAGCTTTAACAAATCCAATTTACTCAGAAAAATGATGTGATGGCCTCATCCAGGAGACTTGCTCCATAAGAGGCCCATTTGATAGAGCTTGGTATGGAGGTGGATTCATTGGGCTTTACTCTTGACCAATCCCAATCTGAGCTTCAACACGATAAACATGAGCAGAACTGCCTATGGGAGAAGTGGACGTTGATAGAGATTACCACCTGAGCGATGTCATCCGAGCCACCCTAAGAGTCTGTCACCATCACACACCTTACCCATCGGTCTTATAAGGGTGTTATAATGGGTTATGTAACAATACCATAACACTATTATTATGTTCATTATTTTTGTATATAATAAAGAATACACATTCATTTTATTATCATTACATTGTAAATAGTTTATAAATCACAAATAGTATTTTTAGTTAAAATTAAATTAAGAAATATATTTTGATGAATTTATGGATTTTTTAATTAACTAATATTTTATTTAAATATTATTATGAAATTAATTTTTATATAAATTACCATATAATTATTACAAATATGATTGTAATTTATATTAAGGATTGAAAGCTATTTTTTTTCAAAACCCATGATTTTTTTATAAATGACAGTTTTTAATTTAAAATTAAAAATTCACATATTTATAAAATTATTTAGATAAAATGAGTATTTATTTTTGAATCAGGATGTCGAAATTATCAAATGGTGAATTTTTCATAAATTTTTGAGACAGTTGAATTTTTGGGTAAAAATTAAATACCGTTTAAAAATATAATGTGTTTTATGACATCATAATGACCAAATCGTGTTGTAATAAAATACTATAAACATTGTTTTCATCCAATATATGTTTTCAAAATAATATAATGGGATTTAAGTTTTGATTGATTTATTTTACAAAGCCTTAGTGTACCTTCCATGACTTATAAAACATTTTATGTTTTTAAATTGATTCCCTTGAGACTGTGCCTCACCACCACATAAGAAACCCTATTATTTTAAGAAGTTCATTAATTTCCATTATAAAAAATTGTTTTCCACTCAAATTTTTCAAAAAAATGGGCAAAAACCATGGGATGGTTTGTGTTTTTTATTAGATTAATGTTTGGTGTCTCAAACCTAAATAATAAAGAATTCGCCCATCTTTCCTATATAAACCAACCCAAGCTCCCACTTCCTATACAATAAAAACCATTAAAGTAAGTCCAAACTCCCTTATATTCTCATACTTATGTTTTAATTATTAGATAACTCTTTCTCTCTCATTAAGTCCTCTCATGTACACCTATTACCATGCCAAAATTCGATAAGGGATTTTCTTCCTTTCTCATTTTTTGTCCAAATTTTTTTATGTTTTATGCAATTTTATTTCCAACCAAAAATTTGGGTGTATAATTTATCACCTCTCCCATAATGCGATAATTATTTTTTAATTGTTTTATATCCCTTTATCCCTCATTAATTCCATCCATGTATACCTGTTACTATGCCGAAAGTTTGTAAGGAATTCCTCTTTTATCATTTACATTCCAGAAATTATTTTGTAATATGAATCTAAATTAAATTTCATATGTTGGGAAATGTATCAATATTACCACTTACTATCCATTTAAAGTAAATATGATGAGACACCCATTTCTCTATCATCAACCATTTTTATTAAGGCTTATGTCACACCGTTACATTATCGAAATTCCGCCGTGATATTTAAAGCAAAAAATCATTGTACTGTGAATACCATACCCATTTCTCTATCAAGGGTATTCAACATCATGAACTCTTACTTATTTATTATATAGTATCATGTATGAATTCCACATTCCACTATCGTGTAATAAATAATGATTTTTAATGATTCCATGTTGTATGATCCATGTGGCATACTTATGGATGAAATGAAATGTTTAAGAAGGGTGCACCCTGATAGTGCTAAAATGTATTGGGTAAAGATTAGTATCATGATACATCATGTGAAATGAGGGTTTATTCATGATAACTCAAGTTTAATGAGGTTTTACTCATGATCCATGTGCAATGATCCTTTTCTCAAGCTAATACCATGTTATGTGTTGTTTCCACATTTCCATGTTATGATAATCATGCTATATAATGCATTTATGTTCATGTTTATATTATTCTTCATTGATTTTACTATTTCCCAACATGTATTTTAATCTTCATGTTAGGCCTTTTTTACTCCCTTATGGGGATTTATATCTCACTATTTTATTGTGTGTGTCTTCAGGTTATCTCATGCAATGCTATGTATGAGGGAATGTAGTGCTCATGTAAATAAAGATTTCAATAAAGATGTTTTGTTTTATGTTCTAAGTTGTTATATAATGTTCCTAAACCACAAAGGCACTGTACCTCTATATCTTATATGTTTTATCATGTGAAGGTTTTTATTTAAGAAAATATGTTTAAGTGTGTAATAAAGAGTAGAGATGTTATAGATATTTATTTATAAATATATGATTTATATTGATAATAAGTAAAAATCCTTATTTGAATATTATAATGAAAAATAATTTGATAATGGTCGATTAATCACTCAATGTTTTAAATATCATAGATTAGTGTGATTAAGTATGAAAAATGTTTCTATGATCTTGTTTTTTATGATACATAATTTAACTATAGATTACTTTTAGTTTATTATACTGTGGAAAGGTTCCTAAATCCACAACCTGTAAGAAGATGATCTTGATCCCACATTATGTTATCCCTTAGACATCTATTTCCCATGAAAAATTATGAATATTCCAAATTTAATACTTACAACTATTATTATATTAGAAACAATAGTTAATGATATAAAAATCTAAACAAAATATGTTGAGACACATCGACATGGAGTTATATGAGAATTAAAACAATATGAATACATACATATTGAAAAAATTATAAAAAAATAAATCAAATATACTGGTCCAAAATTCAATAGATATTTTCAGTATAAGAAAATATAAATTATATATCAATTAAATTATGTTTCAAATGATATATAATGTGACAATATCTTGTGTTTCTAATTAAGAAAACATTATTTAGATACTAGATTAATAGGGAAAAATTAATAAATATCGAATGGAAAGAATAATATAATACTTTTATCTCATTAAAAATTAATTTTATTTTTCTATTAAAAATTACATAGTAGGGATACTATGGTGGAATCTATTTTTAAGAAACATGGAAAGAGGAGGAGAGAAATAGTGGAGGATGTGTAAACCTACTATTAATATTTTTTATATAGTTTACAATCTTATATATTATTTAAATGTCAACAATCATGATGTTCAATCACCGTTAGAGATATGTAAATTAGGAATAAAACAGAGACTGTTTTATAATATTTTCTTAAATATAACATTATAGGGAATAAATATATATGAAAAAGGGTAGATACCTCATGGATATTGATATATCCCACCCTCAAATTATTATTTACTTCATTGAATGGGATGAAAGATAAAACTTTTGTTTACCATGTGAGATGCTATGAAACTATTGTGGTAAATGTTATATAATGATATCACACTATCATACTATGAATTGATTCTTATTATTATGTTGTATATACCCTATTAAACACTAACAATTATTTACATTGTGGTATTTTGTTTCTACGTTAAAAGAACCAACCACTATAGTCCACATTTGATTATAGTGGAGAATCTATAATTGGGGGGAATATAAATTCATTTATAGGGGAATGTAATAGATCCTAAAATTGGATAATAATTAGGTTCATTTTATGTACCATTATATAGTGAATTTTTTTGACTTTTGTTTGTTTAAAACAATAGATCAATCTATAGTAACAGAAAAAATGGTTATTTCAAATGGTGTTAAAATATTTAATGATAATGTGGTTTTTGATAAAAATAGTTAACACGAAGGTTCACCCACCCAAACTCATCGTTGTCTGAAAAAATTAAAAGGGGAAATTTAATTTTTATTAATCATAATGTTTCAATTAATTGGATCAAATATTAAAAAATAGATTAATTATGTCTATATTAGAGATATTTAAAGAGTATCATTACAGAATTTGGTAATTAAATCCTTATATTATATATCGATAAATATCATCTTTGAAATTGGAAAAAATGAAAATAAAAAGGATATGAAGTAAGGGAAACCATCAATAAATATATTATAGGATCAACCACAAGATGAATATAGTTTCCATGGAAAGTATTTCACCAATTCTAGTTAGGTTGATTAATCATATTTTTATTTATTAATGATATGTTGACATTAATGACTATACAAATGATAAATCACTTGGTGATTTCAATTTTGAGTTAATGGGGTCTCATATAATAGTCCCCATTGAGTTTTTTGATACACACTAACTATTTTAATGGAATAATGTAATAGAATACATAACTAGAGTATGTATGTTATGAAATTGAATATTCACTAGCCAAATGTGGTCGAATATGTAATGCCCTCTCCAGACATATGAAAGATAATGTATAAAATTACAAATTCTAAAATACAATATATCCTTGATTATTGAAAAATTCTAAAAAATATTAGAAGTATTTGTTTAATTATTTTATTAAGGTGGTATCTAGAATTTTTAATTCTATACATAATAACATTCATGGTCCAGGATGATTATATGGATGTGAATTACAAAAGAGTAAAAAATATTGACACTTCAATTAAAAATTTGATAAAGATACATGATGAATATTTTTACAAGTTGTAAAGTGATCTGGATAGAAGGATCACGTAATTTTAAATAGTGGGATATTTTCTCAACATTACATCCATTGTAGTGGATGTTATTAAGAGAAATCCAGAATCAAAGTATATATGATATTCTTAAACAAATAAAATGAAATTTCCTACCACTCATGTCATAGAGGTCATATTTCCCTTAGAAGGCACTTGTTTTTTGGTTATTGAGATGTGAAGATGTTTTGGAAACATATCCATCTCAATCACATGGAAACATATCATCTACTATCCTAAAATAGATTCATACACAAAATATTTTTAAAAAAAAGTGTTGGATGAAAACTCATATTCTATAAATATGGGGCCGAAATAGATTATTTTAATTCTACCACATCTAAAAGAGAATTTTTCAGAAACATTTCAAAGAGGTATTCCAATAATGGAGACTATAAGAGATATGTTCCAATGAAAAAATATTATTTTGTGAAATTTGGATATATTTAAAAATTCTGAAAAAGATAAATTTTTGTGTGTAATTATAGGTGTTGTGGGAGGATCTGACAAGTTGATATTAATTACTAGCTTGAAATGTTAAGAAAACAATATTTTTATATTTCATATTGTAAATGTGTGACAATATAACAATGAGTCCAAACATGCTATCTGAAATTATCTCTCCCATACAAAGAACAATATATCACGTAAAAATGTATTTAATAAATTAGTGAACATTTTCTATTATTTAAAATAATATATACATAATGATGATTAATATTTCTATGCTATATATGTATGAAATTATTTGTGTTGTAATAAAGAAGTTGTCCACAATCATTAATTAAAAAAGAGTGAACATGTAATCAATTTCACATTTGGGAAAAAGTATAGGGATGATAAAATGTCACTGAATGGGATAGTGATATACACATAATAAATATGTAAAAAAGACATGAAAAAATAATATTGGATAATTTTCTCATAATGGACCACTTCAAAATGGCAATGATTATTCATTATGAACAATAATTTAATAATGCACCTTATAGGTAATCAATAAATGAGATGTAAAATAATATTAGTTTGGAAGAAGACATTATTGAAGTATTACAATAATTGGAAACATAAACAATATATAATTAGTGTGTTTAAGAAGAAAAAATATACTTTATATAGCTATATAATGTCTGGCATGTCAACCTAGTCAAAACGAGCTCAAAATGAAACATAAAAAAGAAATATAAATTTCTAGACCCATGTAATTTTCTTCATAGAGTTATAATAACCTAAAAATAAATGGAATAACATGTTATGTGGGATTGTTTTACTCTATAGTTTATTAAACTTATAACATCCATGCATAAAAATAAATATGATCTAAATAACAAGAAACTGGTTGATCGATGGAAGGGTTATACATCAATTTAAATGAATGTTAAATCCAGGATGAAATCCATGTAGCCTATATATGTTTAGAACTAGAATGATAAATATCAAGAAAATATAGATGATGTTTATAAACATTATTTATTCAATGAGAGTTCTACTAGATTGAAAAAATTACCCTTAATCTAGTCCAACTATTGCATTGAATGGATAATTGATTTTATTTCATAATAAAATCTATTCATCATAAATATAACCATTCTGATTAAGTAAACTAGTAAAACCAATAGGGGTGATAAATAATAGATTGAAACTGTAAAATATTTATTATTATTACATAAAAATTGAATTATACTTATACCAAACCAAATATTATTTCTTTTTTATGATACTCACCCACATATCACCATCATGGTTTATAATATTTCTAGTAACAATGAGGGGGTTATGGTCTATAAAAATAGGGAAATATAATTACATTAACCTAAATATTTTTAGATGTTTCACGATGTTGAGTGAAGGATTATTAATATCTAAAAATATAATGTACACCCTTGAGAAATGAAATTCAGAGTTAATACCACACTAATAAGTTTATAATAAATTTTTTGAAACGACTTTAAATAGGATATAATTTTCTATAATGGCGATTTCCTTATAAAATTATATTTTATTTACAAAATATCATTATCTAAAAATGTGCATGGTTCTGTTCATCACAAAATAAATATTTAAAATCAAATGGATGAAAAACAAATTTAGATTCATGGGTGGGATACATTTTTTCTTCTCATTCTATAAAAACACAAAGTTTTCATACAATTATATTTTGCCTTATTAAATGAATACCGATTTCTTTTTATAAAAAATGAGTGATATTTGTAAAGGAATAATATCTTTGGAATCCTTTTTACATAAAAAACATTTGTATAAGTGAACTACATCGTCTCCCAAAATGTTCTTTAAAACAATCACCCTTATTAGTCATATCAGACATAATTCATTTCTTTATGATATGAGAATGGAAACATAATATTGTGTGACCATAAATTCTTAGTATGGGTATCCAAAGATGATTTCAATGATTTATGAAAATATCATGATCATAAGTGTAAGAGAACATGAGAATATTACTTGAAACTATACCTTGTTTATCATAGAACTTAATCATGAGCCCTCAAATAAATCTTAGAAGTTCATAATAAAAAACTCATAACAGAATTCAGTGATTATAAGCCATTATAGGATAACACATACATTTTATTGTTTAATATTACAATCTTATTATATGGTTATATTGTATAAATATTAATATTTTAACTAATTATGTTTAGGTTATAAAAAAAGTCCCCCCAAAAAATGTAGTAAAATTAAATCCTCATACACTCCTAATAAAATTGGCATGAAATCCAGGTCTATGCCTAAAATTATGTACTTGAAATATAGTTTTATTGTTATAATTATAGAATTAAAAATAAGGTCCATTCTAGTAATTGTGAACATGAAATCTGTTTCATTCATAACCTATTTGCCTATTGAGTTTTTCATGTTTAACTGATACATTAGTGTGACATATTTCTCATGTCCCACCAATCACAAAATGAAAATAAAAAATATGTCTGAAATAAGATCATAAATTACTGACCATGGAATAAACCATAGAAATTAAATGGGTTTTATAAATATTTCATCATAACACAACCCATTGAAAATAATAGGTTCTATAATCATTTCATCATTTCATCATAACATAACCCATGTATAAGAAATGAGTTTCATAAACATCTTCTACAAATAATCATAATCCACATAGTGAATGAATATGGATGATGTAATTGGATCATATCCACAATAATGGTTATTAAACCTTAAATTATGTCATCCTTGATCAAAAATAATTTTAAAAGATCACATGGTGCTTTTCTTGATGAAAATCCCAATTTCACTTTGAAATCAATTATTTAAAGTCGTAAAAATTCCCAAATGTTAAAGAAATAATTTTATTTTAAAATTACCATGGAAACATGTAATTAATTCTTCAAGTCATATAATATAAAGTATTTTTTGCCGAAAATATAAATTATGTAAATATTAATTTACCATAGTATTTTGGTCTATTTAGTTCATAATGAGAAGAAAATGAATGTAAACTGTTTCTTATTTATAGAAAATTATTAGGGATGAAATTTATTATTTTATTTAAAAATACATCATAATGTTTCACTATTAGAAATATAATCATATAAAATCATGATAAACAATGAGATTGTAACATAAACCTATAACCACTTGGTGAAATTTGAATTATATGTTACATGAAATAAATAATCAAATATGCATTTTTAAATCCACATTTTATTAATAAGATTTATTATAACTAGAATTAGTTGTTAGTACATACAGAAAATGAAATAAATTGGGGTTAAATATGACACGTGTCTCATATAAAAAAATTGAGATGAAAATACCTCTAATCATTTCTTGACAATTTTCATACACATTTGATCTTAATATAAAATAAATATATTTTTATTATAAATATATTTAATAACCATAATAATATAAATAGTACTATATATGATTTACTTACAACATTTTAGAAATTTTTTAATAAAAATTCAATATAAAAATTACTATTCCTTATGATAAATGCATTGTTTTAATTTTTTTTTACTATTCAGTAGTTTTGGACATTATATAATGATCATCATTCCACCACCGATATTGTAATATCCTAGACTACTCTAGTCTATTTAATTTAAAAAATCATTTTTTAAGGTATTCAAAGAGGTCAATGTGGATTATTCATTACACAACAAAATTTATAGTTATGTGAACACTGTTTCCTATTCTGTGAATAGTATCGTTAGTGAGTTATCTGTTGTCAAGTCATGTGTGGGTGAGTCATCTATTGATGAGTATTCTATCTGCGAGTCATATATCATTGAGTCCTCTTTTCCAGAGTCATATGTCAGTGAGTCATATGTTGGTGAGTCATCTTTTGGTGATTCATGTCAGTGTATCTCATCGATGACTCACATAAATCATATAGATGTGAATTGTATAATAGACATGACATACTTTAACAGTGGAATGAGAGAGACAGGTGTGAACAATATTTCTAGAAACCTACAATTTATCCATTTGAGATTCTATTTTATGTATTCACACTAAAATCCTTATTTTATGATATTTAGGGATGATTCAATGCCCATAACTCCTGTCTAAATTTTTTCTAAGGGTCCATGTGTCTTTACTCGGTCAAAATGTGAAATACTACCCATATTTTCTTTTAATGGGAAATCTAAACCATATCAAATCCTCTGTTCTATTTATATTATTAAAATGTCAAGATACCTTCTACCTTGTTCTTAATGATTGTTTCCCATGGTACTAAACACCCATAGTTCTTCCTTCTATAGGATTTCTACGACCGAACCTTCATACAAGGATCCTATCCCCTAAGATTTTTCCCTTATGTATGTTCACCCCTTGTTTGGTGATACAATGAAGTGTTGACTAGTCTTTAATATAAGGCATGTTATATTTTAGTTCATATGGTTTCATTTGTTAGTTTCATCATGTATTTATCTTCCCTGTGGTGGAACACAATCTACACGATTCTAATGGAGTTTTGTTGTTGTTGTTGATGAGGTTGTGTTGCAAAGTTCTCGGGTGGATGTAGTTGTTGCGTTAGAGGTGATCTAAATACATTACGTTAATCTCTTCTCTATCAAAGAATGTTGAAGACCTTTTAGTGTATGTGATTCTTGACTTCACATTTATTTATGTTTAGTTGTATATTTAGAATGATTTATCCCATTGGATCACAGTGAAATTGACTTAATATATATATTAACTAGATAATAGAAGTAATAGTAATTACATAGTGATGTTCTTTCCTCTTGATTTAATAGATAGTGTGATATCTATGCTTTGATTTTTTAGCTTGTATTTCTTGATGTTGAATGTTAATGCATGTAAAGCAGGTATTAATTATAAATTTATTGACCAAAGATTAAGAGGCATGTTTAATGAATCTTTTTTTCATTATTTTTATTTCATGACTATCAAATGGATATAGTTATACATGTTTAATTGAATCAGTTTATTAAATATGCAATAAGGAAATTTTTATTTGAAAAATGATAATTCCGAATATTTTTTGAGTTACCCACATTCTTGTAAAGGCAAATTGCCTAATGATTTAGATCCATGAGATATCGTTGTGTGTGATGGATAGATTCCTTTTAGGTCCAAGTGACCAATTTGTATGTTTCTTCATTTCCTGATACTTGTGATGTGACGTGAGAATAGGATGACTGATCATGGAGGTTTCATTGGTATGTGGGGCCAGGAGGCCCAGTGGTTTTGATGGCAGTAGTTGATGGCTATAGTGGTGAGATGCATCTGTTTTGGAATGTGGGTGTTAGGGAAGAAAATGGAGTTGATGAAATGGTTTGGATGTGATTTTTTCTTACTTTTTGATCCTTTTTTTATCTGATTTACTGTCCTAAAAATTCAAGTATATGGTATTTCTTATCCTCTATCTAAAAGAGGTGAATATGTGTGGGGTTTTACATGAGCTTTCTGTGTTTAGCCTCTCATATATGGATGGGTCTATGTTCCTAGAAAAGGTGAAAAAAATTGGATGTGTTTTTCATCTACTCACCCTATGCAGTCCCTTGAATCTGGTAGCATTGAAATATTTTATATATTAGATATAATTATGGGAAAGTGATAATTATATTAATATCTTAGTTAATAATAGATTTTGAACTCATGGGGTTGGATATTTCTAGGATGCAATGACGAGGTTATACTTCTATGGAATTGATGACTTAATTTGGTTACACCTAAAGGGTGTGGATCTTTTTTTTGTGATGCTAATGAAATGTAATATGGAAATTTTAATGGTTAATTAATCATTAAAGATTAAATTAACATAAAGTGAAACTAATAAAAATGGATATGTAACTTAATGTAGATCTTTAAATGGTTGTGTGATTATTGGATATCTATTGATAGTAGTGGAAACTGTGGAACCGAGATATGTTAGCTATAGTTGAGTGTAAGAAGAGGTTTTTTACCACAGTGTGGTTGTCAGTTATGTCATATCATGTCATCTCTATGTTTCTAATTCTACCCACTCTATTGGCTAGGGTTACTAACAATATGGGGATTCTGAGCCCTTGGGGGGTGTTTTCCAAAACATCATGGTGGTACGATGGGTTTTTGGCTTCCCCCTTTAGCCATTCTCTCTCTTCTCTTAGACGTTATTTATGCTAGAATGCATGAAATTTAGTTTTTCCCATATATATGTGTAGACAATTGTAATGGATTTTGGTTATTTTATATATATATTTTTGATATAGTTTACTTTGTAATACTATAGGTATAATTTGTATATGTTGTGATTTATTGAGGATTCTTACATGGTGTATGGGATGTAATGGATTGAGGTATAATACCCATTGTATGTCACATGTTACGTGGGATGTGGTGGATACCAGAGACCACATCGTTACCTTAGGTGTTTAGGATTGTGTGGTGCTTCAACCAGGTGTCTACAGGAAATCCTTCAGGTTACATGAGGCTAATACGGTGGTTCTCAACTTGGTGCCTTTAGACTAGCCTTTTGGAGAGAGATACTCAATACGAGTGACATTGTTGAAAAGTGGAAAACCAATAGGAAAGTGGTAGTGAGGTACCATTGAAGTTTATTAATATACAATATACATATGTATGTGACACATGGTGAGAGTATCTATGGTGAGGCTTGAAAATTAGTATACCTTGTTTAGGTAACGTGTAAGATTATCTTGATTTTTAGTATGCTTTAGCATTTTTTATTACATTTTCATTATAGGATCTAGGGAGTATCCAACTATGTGTATTTTTATTCTCCCCCTATATTATATAAATTGTTTTTAGGTTACTTGGAGATGGCTGAAGAGGAGGTTGATTACTACTATCTTGGGGTTTTATAAGAGTTGTCTTTTCTTTATGGTCACTTCTATTTAAATTTATTTTGATACTTATAGTTTTCCTTTTTTAGTTATAATTGTATTTTCATGAAATTAAATATGATTAAATTGTTTTATTTTTATATTTTTATCTGAGAAGTATTTGGTTGGTGTCTATTTTATCTCTGTCATTCACATGAGTTCTCTTAAGGGGTAATGCATCCAATTTGTATGTTTACTATACCATCAGTGCTAGTCGCCATCTCGGGGCCTACTGGTGGTGGGAAACAAGGGTTATTATCTATCTTCTCACATTACAAGCCTAAGATGTGTTCACATTATGGGGAGGGTCGTGATAGAGTAGTATTAGAGGTCATATGGAAGAATACGGTAGAGTTTGGAGTTTGGAACATGTGACACTACATGTGTCGATTGGTCAATGGTTTCATATATGTTTAGAAATCATTGTAAACACTAGAGGCCAGTAGAGACATAGGTATTTACAACCCCCTACGATTTAATTCACAAACTGTTAAGTTTACAGTGGCTACTAAAGGATGTAATGCTAGTTTTAGGGTAGAGAATTTGGAAAGAACCATGCATCATTCTTCTTTGGGCCTGTGTCTGAATGGGTATACCTTGGGATATTTTAACCTAAAATTAATTATATAAAAAATTAATTAATTTTAATGTCTTCCATATATTAGGTTTAAGGTCTCAAACTGTTTATTCTTTTATAGTTATGGGGATAGGGATACATCCTCTATATGTTTTTATAGAAGATTTTAAATATGTTACACTAGTATATCGTCATAGAGTATAGGGTGATGATAATAACAATTGGAGGAGGACACTATGAGAATTTCAGCACCATATTCTGTAGAAGTATGAGGGGTTCATTTCAGATGCATTCATAAAATACTGGTTGAAAGAGTTTGATATAACTGTTAGATTGATCCCTGCTCGAAAGGAGTATTGGGTATCGTTGGATTTTATGATGTTTCATGGGGAATCAAGCTAGTAGAGGTTCTTGTTCCTCAAGGATCACAAGTAGCCAATGATCTCATGAGAGAATATTTGAGATCAGTTTTGAGATGAGATTCATTATTCGACTACAAATAGGGCTAATCATAAATAGTGGATTACCCTTAAGCATGGGAGATCTATTTTTTGAGAGTTCATAACACATTTTAGGAACTATCTATGATATTATTTGGAACTATTCTCAGATGAGGAGGCTTGGTCTAGTAATTTTGAGAAGTTTTTTCATCTAGTGATCCAGCATCATGTCACCATGTTTATGTTGCTGACATATCTTGTGGTGTTGTTGTGGGTGGAGTTTGTTGAGATGATGTTATCTTGAACTGGATCATCATGAGTTTTGAGTCATCATGATTATTCACAAAGTAGAACCATGCTCTAGGGTTCTTGATTTTCCTGGATGAAGAGTTTTTGTTTGGGAGAGGGTATATCCCAGACCTCAATATATTGATTCTCTATGTGTGGTGGCTCTCATACCTGGGTAAAGGGATCTTGTGGTTTATTTATTTTGGAGTATGAGGTTATATGTATTTAGGGTGCCCGATCTTCCATAGAGTTCATCACACTCTAGGTGTTCCACTATGTGATTCTCTATTGAGGCAGTTCCAGACAAGGAAGTAGTAGTCGGTTGCATTCGAGTTGGATCAATAGAGAGAAGATGGTAAGGGTGGAGGGTTACCCTGGGACACTCACCTTCCTAAGATATAATAGCACAGAAATGGTGGAAGTCATCATCAGGGTTAGAGAGGTTTTAGAGTAGGTAATGGTAATCAACATGCTTTAGAATTTATAGCACATGGAGATCCAAACATCATTTCAGTTAAAAATTTCATGTTTTCTACATGGGTGTTGGAATTACTTGATTCAGAAGAGATACACTTCATTATATCGCCTACCCTTGTCTATAACTTGGTACTTGAGGTTGATAGGCTTCTAATTCCCTTGGCATTGACTACACTAGTTAAAGTCAATCCGACTTGTTTGAAGTATGTAGACACTTTGAGCTAGTGTTGTGGTATCACCAATGTTGGAGATATTTACTATGTTTATGGATATAACCATGTGATATCATTCTCAACATGGATTTATTGTATCCATTATAGGCTATTGTGGATTTATTCCCGATGCAGGTGGTGTTCTTCGAGGTTGATTGAGATCCTGTAGAGTTCATTGGTGAGGAAAACACTCAAATTGACCAGTGACATGTTCTGTCATAGTCATCCTTGATGGATGATCTGATTTTTACTTCATCAAAGGATTAGTATTCATAATTTCCCATGATTAGGTAATAGTACCATGATGCCCTTTAATAAGATTTTGTAGTGTTACCCCCTCGATGGGAGATCGAGTTCAGGATCGAGTTGTAGCTACACATGTCTCTAATATTTATCTCTATTCATAGGAGGGAACCTTATGAGTTGTTATAGATGAATATTGAGTTTTATCTTCTATTTAAGTGTGGTTTAGTTCGGCCAAACATATCTTCATATGGTGGGCCTGTTTTTTTTTGAAGAAGGATGACATATGTTTGCAGTTATATATTGATTATCATTTCTTGAACAAAGTGACAGTAAAGAACCACTATCATATTATACAGATTAATTATTTTATTGATCAACTAAATGGTGTATGATTGTTATCCAAGATTTATTTTCGATCAGTATATCATGAGTTGTGATTTAATGATGAGGTATCTCGAAGACTGCTTTCCATTTTCGTGAGGGGCATTATGAGTTCATGGTGATGTCATTTAGGGTGATGAATGATCTGGTTGTGTTAGTGGGGTTGATGAATATTGTGTTATGTTATTTCTATGATAATATAATCATGTTTTTCATTGATGACATCCTTCTGTACATCGTCTCTATAGAGAATAATGTAGATCATATGAGTTCTATTTAAGGAGTTCTTTATTGATAGCAGCTTTTTGGGAAGTTGATGAAGGGTCAGTTTTGGGCTCCAAATGTCCGTTTCATGGGGAATATTGTAACTGAGCATCATGTAACTATATATCTACTAAATATAGAAGCAATTGGGTCTTGGTAATCTTCAAATATGGTGGAATAGGTGTGATGTTTCGTTAGTCATGCAACATATTATAGGAGGTTCATGATCGATTTCTCTCAGGTAGCACCTACTCTAACAGTGTTTACCATAAAGGAGTAGGCAGTTTTGTAGATTGATTAGTGTAAAAAAGAATTGGATTATATGAAGTATATACTGGTCATTTCTCTGATTCATTGTCTACAAGAAGAAAGAGTTCAGTTAGAGGTTTTATGTGGTGCTCCACATCTTGGGTTATGATGTGTTTTGATTCTTCAAAGATCAATTTGTTCCTGAGAGTCTCAGATATTATATATCAATGAGCATAAAAATTCCACCCACGCTAATGAGTTTGTGGTAGTTTTTTTCTAATATTTTGGAGAAATTACCTCATCTATTATGGTTTTATTTTCATCACTAATCATATGAGCATGTGGTATGTTTTCTCCCAATGTGAACTGAACATGAAACCAAGTTAGTTGATTGAGTTCTTATAAGATTATGACTTCAAGATCTTGTATACACTTGGTATGGAGAATGTATTAGTTGATGAACTGAGATGTAAATCACATAGTGATGTAGTTCACGAATTTGGTTATTCTGGGAGAGTATTAGAAGAACTTTTAGCATTACATAGGGATATGATTGAAGTTGGGGGGGGGGTGTTTTTATTTTCTAGATGATAGTGTATTCAAATATTGTGTAATAGGTATAAGGGTCCTAGTTGGGGGATCCTGAAGTGGAGCTCAATAGAGAATTATTTGTTTGTGGTGAGGCCCTTGATGGTTGGTCTTATAATGAACAACACTAGGTGTTATTTCAAATAATAATTTTTTATTCCATTGGTGATGCATGAGATGGTTCTCATAGAGTTCCATAGTTTTCCATTATCAGTACATCCTAGCATAAAAATTATATACCGATCTTTGAGGATTCAGTTTTTGTGTCCTGGTATGAGATGTATAATTGTAGAGTTTATGAGTTGAGGCTTGGTCTTCCAGAAGGCGAAGGTTAGGCACTATGTTCTAAGTGGTTTGCTCTATCTGTTAGATGTTCTTTAGTGTAATTGGTAGGACCTATTAGTAGACTTTGTTATATATTTATATCAATATTAGTGATCCTATGAAGCTATATGGGTTGTAATTTATCGTTCAATTAAATCATCCCACTTCATAGCAATCAAGTAGTTGAGGTCCGTAGAGCATTTGTTGAGGCATTATCTAGATGAGGTATTGAAACTTCACTGAGTCATGATGATGATCATTTCTCATTGATACAAACATTTTACCTAAAGGGATTGGAGAGTTCTCCATCATGATTTTGGTTCATAGAAATGCTGTAGAAATGCTTCCCATCAGCATCTAGAATTTCATATACAGAGGACAATCCAGAATCATGAAGAAATGCTGTCCTCTTCTGTCATAGGTTTTGAAGATTTTTGGATGAGGTGACTGCCTTATGTTGATTTAATTTACAACAATATATTCCACTCCACCATCATTACAAAAACATTGGAATCCTTGATTAAACGTCTACTCTATTCTCTATTATGTTGGATGGGGGTTGGAGAGTCTAAAATTATCTGCCTAGAATAGGTACAAAATATGATAGAGATGGTCGAGGTGATTCTAGGGAGGATATAGGATGAAAATAATCATTAGATGTCTTCTTCAGATCATAGGAGGATACCTTTTTAGTTTGATGTTTGGGATTATGTGTTTCTATAGGTGACTACCCATTGGGGGCAGTGAAGGTTTGGTCATGGGAATACACTTTTCCCTAGTTTATTGGTCCTTTTGAGGTGTGGCTGATGTTGGAGCTCTGTCATATCGGGTAGAACATCCACCATAGTTTATCAGGATACTAAATATTTTCAAAATTTTCAGCTGCATCATTATCTTCATGACGACTCTCACATTATCGATTGGGGTGATATCGATTTTGACGATGATGTGACCTTCAAGGAGAATCATGTAGTGATCTAGTACCACAAGGATAAGGTGTTACACATGCATGTAATACCTTTAGTTCATGTATTATGTCTGAATAGTGTCATGGAGGAGATTACATGGGAACATGAGTCGCACATACACTCTCATAACCCTGATCTTTTTTATGTTTATCTCTTCATATATCAATGTTTGTTTAATAGTTGTAATGCATTTCTTCTATGAGAAGGATATCTTTTTTTGGAAGGTTTCTGATTTCTCTATTTTGATAGGTATCTCCATGGAAGAGAATTTGTGATCTTGTTTTGGTTTCTGTGTGATGTGTCATTTTTCCTTTGATGAAGCTTTTGAGCCCCATTAGTGGTGAGAACTTTGTGAGGTATCTATATGGTTGGTTGTTTGGAACCATTTTTATATTACCTCTATTGGTTGATTTTGGATTCTCGAGAATGATAATGTTTTCAGAGGTGCATAATTTAATGGCTCGGACCTCTCTAGTCCATTGGTGTTCTGAAATTTGGTATTTGATATGTTCTGGGAGGTCATGGTGACTTATTCATAACACTATGTAAAATTTCTAGTTCTGTTAACAGTGTTTGCAGTTCTATGAACTGTCCCCTCAGTGAGTCATATGTCGGGGATTCATCTATCACTAAGTCATCTGACATTGATTCATCTCGAGGTGAGTCGTCATTTTGAAAGTCATTTGATGGCGATTCATCTATCTGTGAGTTGTCTATGGTTGAGTCGTATGTTTTTGAATCATCTGTCGGTGAGTCATTTGTCAGCGAGTCATCTATTGGAGATTTATTTATCTCTAAGTCATCTATAAAAGAGTCATTTTCATTAAGTCATTTTTCGGTGAGTATGGTCAATGAGTCACATCAATGACTCGCATCGATGAGACCGATGTGAACAGTGCCATTGGTAAGACCCACGTGAACAGTGTCATCATTGAGATAGATGTGAACAATGTTTCAAGCATTAAAATGATTCACCAGTTTGAATTTTTTATTAATGAAAAACACATTCAAATAATTTTTTAAAGATATTTAAGGATGATTCGAATCCCATTAATCCTATCTAAATTTTATTATGTGTTAGACTTCCTTTATTTAGTCAAAACACATAATCTTGACTAGATCCAGCGTTAATAGAAAATATAAACTGTATCTAAACCACTATTCTGTACAATTTTTAATTGTATGAGATACTTTCTTCCTTGGTCATCCTTAATGTAATACATGGTACTAGACACCTAAAGTTTTTAATTCCATTGTATTCATGTGATTGAGCATCTATCCACTGATTATTCCCCCTTTGAGGTTTTCCAGCTGGATGAGTACCCCCAAATTTTGAGCAAACAAGAAGTGATGACCATTCATCGATATAAGGTGTGTTCCACTATCATTCTTATGGTTTATTTGATCATTTTTCTTCCATATATCTCTTCCAAGTGGTGGAATGTGATATCATTGATTCTAATGGAGTTTTTTTATTGTTGATGTGGTTGTGTCCCGATGTCCTTGGGTGGATACCGTTATTCCAGGAGAGTTGATCATGATCTAGTGCATTATTCTATTCTCAAGAGAAGAAAGTTGAAGACCTTATAAGGTATGGTATTAATGGATTCAAATTTATTTACATGATATTGTAGAGTTATCATTATTTATCCAATTTGATCATAATGAAATTTATATAATGAATATTTAAACCAGACTAATGAATTGGTATCAATAGATTAGCAGTGTTATTGACTCTTGATTTGGTTAATAGTTTGATATATATTTTTTATCTTCTAGAATGTCGTTATTGATGGAAAATATTAATGATCATAATTCTGGTAGTAATTGTAAATTAACTTTCTAAATATAAAGAGTCATGTTTAATAAATTAGGTTGTTGTTGTAATTTTATGACAATCAAATGGATGTTGTTATGTATGTTTAATTGAATTCATAAATTCCAGATGGAATAAATAACTGGTTGTTTCATAAATGATCATTCTAATTAGGTTATTAGTTACTCTTTTTTTTGTAAAAGCCAATTTCTTTTTGCTTTGGATCCATGTGAGCTCGTTGTGTGTGAAGGATGAATGCATTTTTAGGTCCAAGAGACCTGTTGGTATATTTGTTTCCTACAGTTTGTGATGTGATTTGAGACTAGGAAGGCTGAGCCTGGTGGATATTGTGGTATGTGGGGTGGGGAGTCCTAGTGGTTGTAGTTTCATTAGTTGAAACCTATAGTTAAGAAATGAACCGGTTTATGCATGTGGGAGTAAGGGAGGACACCGTAGATGATGAAACATGTTGAATGTGAATATTGGATGCTTGTTGAATCTTTTGTCTATTCATATACATCAAATTTCCACTACTTTAGGTATATGGTCTCGTATACCCTCCATTAAAAATTGGAAAATATGTGTGGGGTATTTCCTGTCCTTTCTGTATTTAACCTCTCATGGTTGGATGGATCTATGCTCCGACTATTGGTGGAAAAGAATCAACATGTTGTTTATATACTCACTGTGTCAAGCCCCTTGCATCTAGTATCATATAATTATTTTGTAGAATACCTGTAATTATGTAAAACTGAAAATTCTGTTAATATATTAATGGATAAATGATGTTGAACCCAAGGGGTTGGAGCATACTGGTATGCGATGTTGAGGATGTAAATCTCAGTAAGTTTGGTTATGCTTCGAGCGCATTGAACTTTGCTGTGATTCTAATGAAATGTAATGTGGAAAGGTTAACGGTTAATTAATTGGTAAAGAATTAATTAGCATAATGTGAACTGATAAAAAGGGATAAGAAAGTTAATTTATCTCAATAAATTATTGTGTGCTTATAGGATATTAAGTGTTAGTAGTGGCAGCCAGGAGTATGAGAGATGTTATCTACAATTGAGTATAGTACTAGGGTTTTCCCATATTGTGGTTGTGAGCTATATCATATCATGTAATTTTTGTGTTTCTATACACTACCCCACCCTTTTTGTTATGGAGACGAACTCCCTCAGGGATTATAACCCCTTGGGTGTGTTTTCCCCAACAACCCATTTGGAGGATAGATAACCGACTTCCCCTGATATCCCTACTCTCTTCTCTTGGTAGTTACTAGTGATGGTATTCACAGTGGTTAGTTTTCCCTATATATGTGTGTAGAGGGTTGTAGTGGCTTGAGGTTTTTTCAAATAGATATATTCTAGATATAGTTTTCTACTGACTACTATATATATAACTTGTATTAACGGTGATGTCTTGAGTATCATTACATGGAGTATGGAATGTAATGGATTGGGTATAATACAGAGTATATTATATATATTATACGGGATATAGTGGAACTTGAAAAATAAATTGATACCTTTTTTGTGTGGATGGTGTGGTGATTCACCTACTTTTCTTCGAGAAATCTTTATTATTGAACGAGGTCCATGTTGGGGTGCTCACCCAAGTGTCTTCGAGACATCCTTTCTAGGGAGAGATTCTCATGATGTGCGACGTTGGGGAAAAGTTGAAAACCATAATGGAAGTGGTAGTGGGGAACCGCAGAGATTCTTTATTATATTATATAATAATTTATGTGATACTTTGTGAGAGTATCCATGGTGAGTTAGGGAACATCATATATCTGTTTAGGTGAAGATATAGTTTTATTTTTTGTTCACTATGATTTATCATGCTTTCTTTACTTTTTCATGAGAACAAATGGGGAGGATCCTATTGAATATATCGTTATACTTCCCCTACATTATATAAAATATTTTTTAGGTCACGTGATGTAGGTTAAATATCAAGTAGGTTACTACTAGCTTTGGGTTGTGCAAGAGCTATTCAGGCATCATGGCCACTATTGTTTTTCATTATTTTGGTACTTATTGTTTTCCCATCATAGTTGTGGTTGTATTTGGATGAAATTACATAATTTTAATTTGGTTTATTTTTTATATTTTGATCTAAGAAGTATTTGGTCGGATGTCATCTTCTCTCTCTATTTTACATGTGTTCTATTAGATGAAAATGCATCTTATTTGTGTTTTTTATTATACCCTTGGTGCGAGTCACCAACCCAGGGCCAACTAGAGGTGGGACTTGGGGTAATTATCTATATTCTCACATTACCGAACCAAGAGTGGTATACTTTGTAGGGTGGGTTTGTGACATCTATATAACTAAATATTATATAAATTCAATATATATTATTGAAATATATATTTATATTCTACATAAATGTTATATATAGAAAAACGAATTACATCATTCATGGAAATGGTAAATCATATTTACGTATGATTTATGTTATCGTTTTTTCAAAGGATGAAATTAAATGAAAGTAATTATTATTTCAATATATAAGAAAAAAATTTATATCATTTATATTCATTTATTATATACTTACAACAATTGATGAAAATAACTAAAAAATGATTCATATCGCTTTGTGGTGGTGGTAGTCCATACATATAAAAGAGAGGCATTATCTTTTTATAAAATATTTTATATTAAGAATTTAGTTATTATATTATAATTATAGGATTATATTAATTTTATAAATATAATCTATGAAAATTAATTCCATAATTATATCCAACCTTGAGTGGATGTGATAGAAAATTTGTTACATCAGTTTTTCAATTTGTAGTCTGTTCTACACATGATCGACTGTTTCGTTTATCATATGATGGAATATGATATGGACATAGTTTATTACATTGATTTTATAAATTATCAGTACATTTTAATTAATTATATAATAATAACACAAGGTATGAATAGTACTTGAAGAAGTTGGAAGAAGAAATAAAATGAAAATAGTTGGTTATGAACTATACGTATTAGTTGGACAGCCTATTCCGGCCTATACATAAAACCGTCATAGGATTATTTCCTGATAAAAAGTGACTCCATGAAGGGTACTTTTCTAGGTTATGGGTCTGTTTTGGGATTCAATCAATCAAATATTTTATAATATGTGGATAATATAGGATAATTGGTTTCCATTTATATATAGGGGAGTGCACTTAGATCCTCAATCTCAACTGGAACCCCCGTAAATGTCGCCCCATCGTCGACGTCCAAATCACCGTGGTCAATGCTGTGAGAAGGGTCCTGCACATATCTCCTCAGTTAGGATACATGGAACACGTTGTGCACTCGGTGAAACTGAGGAGAAAGAGTTAATAGGTAAGCCACGTTTCCAACTCTGCTGAGGACCTGAAAGTGTCCAATTAGCCTTGTCAATAACATTCCGCCTAGTCCAAATCTCTACAAAACTCATCGAGGTGAGACCCGTAAAAAGGCGTGGTCGCCATCCTCCAACTCTATAGGTCTCCGTCTCCTACCGGCATACGACTTCTCCCTTCTCTGTGTAGTCTTTATCTACTCCTGGAAGATCTGCACTTTCTCTGTGGTAGCCTATACCATCTCAGGTCCCACTAGTGCTAACTCCCCTAGGTCAGTCCAGCACAAAGGTGATCTGCAAGGTCACACATACAACGCCTCGAAAGGAGCCATCCCAATGGTGGATTGATAGTTTTTGTTGTATGAAAACTCTACCAATGTTAAATGATCCTCCTAGTTGCGACCAAATTTAAGGACACAAGCACATAGAATTTCCTCGAGGTTCAGTATGGTCCGCCCATTCTGGACATCTATCTGAGGATGGAATGTGGTGCTCAAACGAATCTTCATCACAAAATCCTCCTACAACCCCTTTCATATCCGGGATATAAAACTTTTATCACAATCAGAGACAATAGTCAAGGGTACTCCATGTGGCCGCACAATCTCTTGTACATAGGGGCATCCCAAACCCTCTACTGAACTCTTCTCTCTGATTGGTAGGAAGTGGGCTGACTTGGTGAGTTGGTCGAAGATCACACAAATCGAATGATGACCCCTGGATGTACATGGAAGTCCTATAATAAATTCCATGTATATCCCATCAAACTACCACTATGGGAACTCCAAATGCTGATCTAAGCCTGGTGGTACCTGATGCTCTGCCATCACTTGCTGGAAAGTGAGGAACTGAGAGACAAACTCTGCTACTGTTTTCTTCATTCCCGGCCACCAGGGCTGACGTCAGAGATCCTGGTACATCATCACCACTCCTGGATGTACCACTAGAGAAGAAATCTGGAACTCCCTCATCACTTCCCCATAATGTGACATTAGTACCATGGTACATCCTCTAAAGAGGAAGACGTGCACCCCACCATCAGAAAATCCATCAAGTGCATGCCCTGTGGATATTTGAGCACGTTGTACCTTACAGTCAGTGTCCCTATGTTGCACCTCCCTGACTCACATTAGAAGTGGGGGAGTGACTGTAAGAGACCGAATAAAAGCTTCTCTATCCTGATCGAAAAAATATATCTGCACAGCAGCCAACTACTCCATCGTCTTGCCTAGCAGCTGTATACCAGACCTCCTACTGAGTGAATCAACTATAATGTTCCCCTTCCCAGGAGTATAGACTATCTCTAAGTCATAGTCCTAAAGGAACTCATGACAACATCTATGTCTCAATTTTAGGTCCTTCCGAGAGAAGATAAACCTGAAACTCTTGTGATCAGAGTACACTGTAAAACGCTCGCCGATCAAGTAATTTCACCACATCTTCAAGGCGAAGACCACTACTACTAATTCTAGGTCATGGGTAGCAAAACTCTTCTCATGATAACTCACCTGTCAAGAACTATGTGTGATCACTTCTTGATTCTACATCAGGACACATCGTATCCTGGTCCCTGATGCGTTGTAGTTGAATACGTACCCTACGCCCTCCTCTGAAAGCCACAAGATGGGGGCACTAGTCAGCATCTGCCTCTTCTCATGAAAACTCTACTGGCATCTCTCTGACCACACAAAGCGTTTCCTCTTCTTCGTCAACACTGATAGTAGTGCTACAAATTTGGAGAAATCTGGAACAAACTTCCAGTAGTATCCAGCCAAACCCAGGAAACATCGTACCTCCATCACACTCCAAGGTGGCTCCCAAGAAAGTACTTCCTCAGTCTTC
The DNA here is from genome assembly GCA_963277665.1 of Viscum album. Lineage (NCBI taxonomy): Eukaryota > Viridiplantae > Streptophyta > Magnoliopsida > Santalales > Viscaceae > Viscum > Viscum album. Next base: position 1,703,674,838 of record OY728165.1, on the reverse strand, counting down.
ACTGGATCCACTAAATCTCCAGTAACCGATATGTCTTGTCCCAGAAAGTAAACATATCGAATACAGAACTAGAACTTCAAGAGATTACCATAAAGATGGTGCTCTTGGAGTCTGTCCAGTACTACCCCAAAATGAAAAGCATGGTCCTCCTCAGTAGTTGAGTTGATCAGAATGTCATCGATGAAGACTACTACAAAGCAATCTAGGTATGGCTGAATGATCATGTTCATGAGTCCCATGAACATTGTTGGAGAATTGGTTACGCTTAATGGCATATCCAAGAACTCATAATGGATATACCAACATCTAAAAGCCCTCTTCTTAACATCCTCGTCTCGTACACTGAGGTGGTGATAGCCTGATCTGAAGTATATCTTCGATAACCACCGTGCTCTCCTCAGCTGATCAAAGAGATCGTCAATCCTCGGGTGTGGGTACTTGTTCTTCACGGTCACCTGTTTCAAGTGACGATAGTCGACACAAATTCTTAGGCTCGCATATGCCTTCTTGGAGAACAAAATTGGGGCTGCCCATAGAGAAACACTGGTCCGAATGAACCCTTTCCCCTATAAGTCATGTAGCTGTACTCGCAGCTCATGAAGCTCCGCGGGAGCCATTCGATATTCTGGTGTAGATATAGGTGTCGTCCCAGGGTACTGGTTAATGTAAAAGTCCACATATCTGTGAGGATATAAACCCAAAACATCATCAGGAAAGATATCCACATAATGTTCCACCACTAAAGGATAACTCAAACTATCCACATCAATTGCTCTGAGGGTAAGGATAGCAAATTGATGAGTGATCAGCAACACTCCTCCGGGTAAGTCCATATTGTGCTACAAAGGCTCCCTTCTCACCGGTGAAGGTAAACCTAGTCCTATTCAGGTGGATACACCAAACTTTGTGCCTAATATAGTATATATGAGCATGGATATAGATAACAACTCCATACCCAAGATGACATCGTAAGGCCTCGATTCTATTACTAAGAGATCCCAACCGAAGCTCTCATCTCCTAGAGTAAGCTCGCACTGCCAGCACCAGTTTATAATAGTTGAATCTACTCCTGTATGAGTCTCTAGTAGTATGGATCGAGCCAAAGGCTCCATCATAAACTCCGAGATCCGAAAGAGAGAAGTAGAAATAAAATAATGAATGGAAGTTGTGTCTACAAGTACTGCAACTAAGGTGTAATAGACACAGATCGTACCTTGTATCATCTCTGGAGCACCATGGTTTTAGGTATAGGATGCCTCAAGCTGAGTTCACCCCTTTCCACCTCCTCCTGGTGGTCGGGGTTAACCTCTTGGTGGTGGTGGCGGTAACACCCTGAATCGTCAGCCACCTCCAGCTGCACGACCAGCTCTTCTTCCATGTCCGCCTGATCCCTGCGGACCACCTCGATCGAGCCTCTATCTCTTCTTGGGTGGTCCCTTGACTGTCTAATGATCATAATTACTACGGGTTAGATAGTCACGAGACATGTGTCTCTACCCGCCGCATGCGTAACACTGCCCGCTCCTCGCATGACTGTCTATGTCTCGGGTGCCCCACACAACCGACCCTGAATCATGCGGTCATCCACCTGTAGCTCTGGTACTATTGGATCTCTGTAACATTTTTCTATTTCTAACTGCAGAAAACTCTTCTATGTGACGTATGGTGGGTGGTATCACTGTTGGTGAATGCTCAGCAAGAAAACTCTCCACTAAGAGGGCTCGCTCTAACACCCTTTCCAGTGTCGGGATGCTGAGTGAGATCATCGTAGCCCTGATATCCCGCCTGAGTCCCTTCTCAAAGGTATAGGCCCTGAAGAATGGGTCCCGCACCATATCTATGGAGTAGAATATGAGGTCAATGAAACTCACTGAGTATTGAGCCACAGTCATGTTGCCCTGCTGTAGATGATGCAGCTCTTGTATACGCACTATGCGAAGAGTCACTGGAACAAACGCTGCCTAAAACAGGCTCTTGAAGTTTTACCAAAGAATCTTCACCTCAGCATGAACCTAGATAATAAAGATCTGCCATATGCATACTACTTCCTATAGAAGACTGGCGAAAAGGATCACCTTGAGATTGGCTGGTGTTCGTACTAGTGGAAACACTATCACCACGGCCTCCAGCCAATCCTCAGCCGCCTGTGGGTCCGTCTCTCCCCTGAACCTGGGTGGCCTCTGGCATTGGAACTCGTGAAATGCGCTCAATAAGTGTGAACCCTCTAATGCTGGGTTTGGTGGCATCAGTGGCCCAAAGGGTAATGATACTGCTGGTGCCTCCGCTGGTGGCTCTACTGGAAGAGGGCCCTGCACCGAGGCCTTGTTGCTCAATGGGCTATTAGTGCATACTATATCTGGAACCCTAGAAGGTTGTCTATGTGGAGGTATCCTAAAAATAACAGGTGTTACACATCCAATAAGTTATACAAGGTGAGATGACTCAATGATTTCACAAAGAAGACTCTTGCAAACACACACACAATCAGTGCCTTCCATGCACTGAGTCGGAAATAAGATTTCTTGGTTCTGGTGTATGGATACGTCGGCCACCGCACCAACACTGGATTCCCTATACTGATAACCACACTCACTAGACATAACACTATTGTTGTTAGAAAGATCATAGTCCTATGTTCTATGGTAGAACCGACTCCTCTGATACCAATTTTTCACAACTGATCCCCCTGAGGCTCGTGCCGTGACTACCCCCATCCCTCCTTCCATAGACTAGGGGTTGGAGAAGAACCTAAGGAGTATTCCCTAAAACTGGGAAGGCATTGAATTTATAAAGTGTAACACACACAACCATGAACACAGCAAGATAAAAACTCTAGTAAACTAAATAGTAAATAGAGTGAGTACAGTAAGTAAAAGGGGCCTGAATACAAGACCAACTAGAAAGTACAAGAAACTGAAATTACAAGTAAACTAGAACAACTATTATGAACACCCACCAAGGATCCTACCTGAAGGGTAGGTAAAACTCTAGATTCGTCGTCTCTGTGGTACGCCTCATCTCAGGTCCACATCCGAGCTACCTCTAGTCCCGGTACTCTCGTCCTCAGTCAGCATTGTCCGTCGTATGGACAAAACAAAATGAAGTGCAAGCATAGCCCATGCAGGGGTTAGTATAACGATTCATAGTAGGGACCCCAAGACCCTCAAGGTCTCACAAAATTCAAAAAGGATAAACCACAATGAAAGGAAACAACTGATAACACTACTTAGGTATATGCCTATACATATACCTATGCTATCAAGTAATCCCATCTCAATCATGACGAAACATAGAGTCCAACTCAAAGCCCAAAGCTCAACTGTTCCACAAAGGAAAAAATACTATGAAGGTAAGTACCACGTAGGTATGCCAAACTGAAAAATAACACCATGGTATTTCCACGAAGGAAAGTACCACTTAGGTATGAACTCATCTCACACCACGTATAACTTAAGTACTGTAGTAGAGATGATTAGAAGTAACTACGGAATCATCTTACTCTATTAAGAGGCAGAACCACACAGGATCAATCGGTGATGACCCACACAGGATCGCTCGGTGCTGAACCACACAGGATCGCTAGGTGCTGACCCACACAAGATTGCGCGGTTCTGTCCCACACAGGATCACCTGGTGCCGACCCACATATGATCTTTAGGTTCTAACCCACACAGGATCGCTCGGTGCTGACCCACATAGGATCGCTCTTCATTCTTAACGTCACATCCAGCTACAGGGTTCCCGCACTACACTCGCTTGTTGCTGAGAGGGTCCACTCCACAAGCCTCTAGTCGATACTCCAACCTTCACTAAGTCTCATGAAGAACTATCTCAAATGACTGAAATGTCATATGGATCTCAACAAAATAGACAGTGCATCAATCGGATTCCCGGTATGTGAGTTATTATACTTTAAGTCATGGGGGACTAGTTGGATTCATGCTCGATAAAACCCGACCATACCTCAACTTTACCCAAAACTCTAGTGGGGTATACTCAAGGGACTGACTCACTCCACGGTTTCCATCGCCACTGACATTTCGTCAAACGAACGTCTGGTGCCAAAGTTATGGCCAAAATACTGTAAATAGGTCATAGTGGGTTCGGGTCCGGTCTGACCCGGACGGACTAACCCAGCAAGACCCATCCTAAGCCAACCTGGTTTGGAACATCCCAACATGACCTACTAGGTCCGGCCTAACCTGTGGTGCTGCTCGGCCCACGCTGGGTGATGCGGGGCGGCGCAGAGGCCTTAGGGTAGTGAGGGCGGTGAAGTCGCGGGGTGGCGCAACGGGGTCGCGGATGATGCAAGGCTGTGGGGCGGCGGAGCTGTAGGGCAGAACAGCGGGGCCGCGAGGTAGTCATCTACCACCGTGCCTTCTCCGGTGTGTGTCCTGACCGGCCGCCCTTCATTCGAAACCTTAATCGCAGTTCTCGAGTTACACCGGTGCCAGACGACAGCCCCGGTCTCTGTCACCATCGCAAAGAACACACCAATAAAGAATAATGGCAGACGGGTCGGTCCATTTTTGTTTGGCGTGCACCCTCCACGTTAGTCCGGTATGAAGCGACTCATCAAAATCATGAATCAAGAACATCAAACTCTACAATTTCATACGAATCATGGATCAACTCGTTTTGGTTGATCCGCGTTCACCATGCTTTCCATGAATGAGGAATTTAATGGAGAAATTTTATGAATTCATTAACAACCCTGACCTCAATTGTTCATTGACTTTGGCACGAGAAAGAAGTCAAAGAAGGCGTATGGGGTGCCATCAATCATTTCTCCTAAAACCACGCTTCGATGGTGGGCTCGAACGTCGTCCTCTTCCTTGATTTCTGAAGAACATTCTTCGATGTCGTTCTTTGTTTGAGAACTTTCTCCCACCAAGGAACTTCTTTTCCAACCAAAAATCCTCCCAAACAATGAGGTTCCAATGTAATTAAATTAATTAGATTAATTATGTTTTCACATTGGCATAAGTAATTTTCCCAAATAATGAATGGTGTTGTAAAAATTCAAAGTGGGAGGGAGTCCATGGGTTATCTCTCATTAAGAGGGAGTTCAAGGGGGTTTTAGTCTCGGTGGTCCCCACCACCATAACCTCACATGGAAGGTTAAATTCTGGTGGTCCCCACCACTATAACCTCAAATGGGAGGTTTAGTTCTGGTGTTTCCCACCTCTCAATATCCACATGGGAGTTCGAAATAAAATAAAATGTTACACAATTTTATTTTATTTAATTCTTTCATAAAAACTCAAATTCTATCTTCCAACCTCGACCTATTGTCGTCGATGTGAAGGTCTCCTTAAGCGAATACCGGCACTGCATGTTCAATAGTGCCCTCATATTTCAATTCTGAGCACCGATTCAAAAGTTACAAAAACCCACTCGTACGTTTACTGAGCATAACCAATTTTTTTTTAGAAATTCATTCTGGGAACTCCGGGCTTTAGAATCAGGCACCTTCAATTTTCGTGGACTCTCAAAATTCCCATTTAATTAAAGAATATATAAATGGAAATTTCGTGTCTTTAAAAATATCTTCGGTGGGTCTGTTATTAAAATTACATTTAAAACATATGAGTTTTGTTTCTAATAGTGTATTCAAATATTCATTATTTTTATAGATATTCCCTATGAATAAAAATTATTAATTAAAAAACATGATATTTTTAATTTCATATTTTGGGGATTTTATACGTCAAATGAATATTTCATTTCAATTGAATAATATTTTCTATAATGTGATTCATGCATGTGAGCATGAAATGTTCTCTTATTTTAGTTTTGGAACCTCACTTCATCAACTTTGTATTTATTGGATGATTTTAAAATTTTATTTATCTAATAGTCAATAATTTATTAAATTCCTATTTAACTACACTTGATTCAATTAATATTTTTTTATAAAAAATTTAAGGGTTGTTTTCATCAATCTATAAATAAATTCACTTTCAACATTTTATGTGCAAAAAAATCATTATATCTGTTTTCCTTTTACTCTAAACATCCTCTCTATTATTTCACAGTTTCAAAATGAAATTAAAATTATCCATGTTTTATACCATTAATATTTTTTAAATACGTATTTTTAGAAAATGTAAGGGTTATTGTAAATAGCCAAACTCCAGTATCCTAGTGTTAATGGTTAATTTATTCCATATAAAAATTTAATAGGTAATCACATCTCAAACGAGATAATAGTTTTGTAATCTTGATAAACTAGATACATTCATGAACACAATATTAAATTAAAAAATGATTAAAAACCATATTTAGTGAAAATATTTTTCATCTTGAACACTTTAAAAAATTACTTCCTCATGTCTTGGGAAAAGGAAAAAAATAAGGGTACCCTTAGATACATTGAAAGAATTATGTACAATAGATATTTTCATAGAATAAATAAATTATAATCAATATTATAAGGTAAATAACTAAAAAATGCCTTTTAATAAAAAAATTGAGATAATATTTTAATATGGTATGAATAAATGATGATCAAATATTTTTATAAACATTTTATATGAGAATAATTATTGTCCATTTATATAATAATGATTCAATTAGTTACACTGACATCAATAACTGATCTCATAATAATGGACTTCATAATTTTAGACTTTATAAACATACATTCATGACCTCATTCAATTACATCATACATAATTGAATATAATCATGGTGAAATATGAAAACTAGTTTCTCGTAGGAGACCTATCGATCTTTTGGGTGATATAGTGGACTCATCTCGTAATATACAAAGTAAAATTTATTAATCATATGAATGGGTATAAAATAATTCAATACATATTCAACATAAAACATGCTATTGAAAAGAATCCATGTGAAATATTAATATTTCCCCAAATCAAAATTAACATAAACCATTTTGAGAAATTATAAGAGGTTTTCATTGAATCATATCCCCAGTTTAGAATATGAATAATAAATTATTTTTGTTATTTATGAATACAAGCACCGTAAAATGGTCATTTAAAACATTAATAAGAAAAATACCCTTTTACACATTGAAATTATCATTTTCAAAAAATATATTTTGAATATTAGGAAAAATAGATCTTTGATAAGAAAGATTTAAAAATGTATTGTAGCCATTAATACATTCAGAGATCATAACATTATGAAATTTTATTCAGTACATGTATGTTAAAACAATGATTCATTTATCAATTTTTGACAAATATAAAATTGCCATATTTTATAAAATTATATGAAAAATAATTTTGATCTCTTTTTTAAAAAGAAAAACATGGGTAAAAATGTATTTAATAAATAATTATAAAATATAAAAAATATTTATAGAAATTTATATAATATATTTCAATATAATAAAATGATTTTTGGTCGGGTCGAAAAACAATGTTAGTTTCTCATAAAAACATTATTTTGGTATATTTTAGAACATAATGAGAGGGAAAAAATAGGAAACCAAGTAATTTATATAAATAGATGGTGTAGTATAAAAAAAATTTGGTTTAAGATATAAATATGAAATAATTATCCAAATGGAACATAATCATAAGAAACCCCAAATAATGATGATATTTTTAAATAAACCATGAACAAATTTGTAACACATGAATCATATCACAAATGGGTGAAATAAATGAATATAATATATAATATTTCAGGAATATTAATAGATTCATTATATAACACGAAAAAGGGCATTAGATGCACATCACAAAATAAGATGAGCGTATAATAAATATCCTGAAGGAGATAATTCATAATGAATAAACCTTAAAAATATTTTATTATTGAAGTGATTGTGTGAAAAAAAATCAACATAAAATTTTCAAATACAATATAATATAATTAGAGGCCATTTAACACATTGTTTATAACATTTTCAATTTCACTAATGTATAACCTAATGAATGGAAATTTAGTTATGAAACAACTTAAAAAAACGTAATGTTAATGTCAAATACCCATGGAAAAAATAATTTTAATTGAAACATAAATACCATTATGTATGAAGGATTCATTAAATTAATTCTAAAATTATATTATATACACAAATAATTTAATTTGAAATATAACATTAAAATATACATCAATATAATAAAAAAGAAAAAATCCCTTATCATATATAAAATTCATCTCATATATTCTTCATAGTCCTTAATAATTGACTTATGTTAATTATTTACAATATTAATAACCATTATCAAGTTTATTATTCAATTTAAATTATTTTTTGTCATGTAATATTTTATTAAATAAAAAAATAATTTCACATCAGATGTTTTGACGATATTTTTTTTAATATTTCTAAAATGACATTGGTTGGATGACTGTGGTAAATGATGAAATTATTAGATCATCTCTAGAATTATAATCATTCATAATTATAATTTTTATAAATTAATATTAATTTTAAACCCTATCAATTAATGTGGTCCTGAAAAATGAATTACATTACAGTCATGGAGATGGTGGTTCATGCATTTAGTTGTGTAACATTTCAAATTTTCAATAATGAATATGTAAAGCAATAATTGTTATATTATCATTAAGTAAAGAAATTTATCTCATTAATCATATATTATTTAATTATATAAACTTATATATAGAATCCATGAGATTTGGTGGTTAAAATAGAATCACATTTATTCATGAAGTTGGTAGTCCCAATATGCACACAAATGACGGTTTCACTTTTCAATGATTAGAATGTTCTTAAAATATAATATATATCAATTATTTTGAATTAAAAATTTGAAAACAATATAATATAATAACATTAAATCCATCATTATTTCCACCTATAAGATTTGATGATGGAAAATGAACGCCCTTATTTAGTCAGGTGGTAGTTTAATGTACACACGAACAAAAATCTCATTTCCTATTCGATGTAAGTTGATATGCATATGGGGTATTACATTAATATAACAACATAAAAGTATATATATTATACTAATTTTATTAATTAAACATGAATGGTAAAATTTTGTGGAAGTAGAGTAATAAATAAAAATAGATCATTTTGTTAAATGTGGTACCACTTCTTCGAGCATCCACTCTTACATGACATCTTAAGAAATCTACGGTTTGTGTTATGACAAAAAAGTCCTCTATAATGTACAGATTGTTTTTTAAAAGGAAATTGGTTGATAATATCTAATAAAATACGATATTTATATTACGATGAAAGAAATGACGTGTTTCCCTTTTTTAATGAGGTTAGGAGAATTTATTGAATTTCTTAAAGAATTAAATTAGTATAAAATATATTTATTTCTAAAATGGAATAAAATTGATATTAAATAAATATATGATTATTATGGGTTGAAAAAATTTCATTACATTAAAATATGAAATGTGGGAGTTATTTTTTCACCATCATCGTTTTTTGTAACCCTTCATTATTCATTTTGACAATTACAATGATAACATTGTATTATAATCTCTATGGCTCAGGATAGTTTATATAAAAGGATATTTTTATTATCCATGTACTATGATGGATATTTATATCTATATATAAATCACTTTTTTTATGATAGTATTTTTATAAAATTCAAATCACTTAATAAAATTTTAATTATTAAAAATATCATTAATTTAATTTTTAACACTATTTAATTAATTTGAATTACATAACATCACGAAAAAGGTGGAATTTTAAAAAATATTTTTTACATGTCACTATTATATAATATTCATCATAAAATTTTCCCAAAAATAATAATTCTTTATATAATATTATTTATAATAATTTTAAATCAATTTATATTATTTTTCTATTAATTGAATAATTATTGTTTCTATGTTTTTTATGTTTTAGAGATTGTTATTTCATTAAATAAAATTATAAATAAATTAATATGATAAAAATAAATCACTTATCATTAAAATTTATATTTTAAAATAAATATCTTATATGGTTATCCATATTTGAAAAATTATGAGATAATAAAACAAAGAGAATGATATTTTGGACACTTATTTACTGAAAATATTATAATGGTCAAAATCACACACAAAAGAAAATAGAAAATTATGTATTAAGTATGGTAAGATAAGGGATGATATACAATCATAAATTAAATTTACATCAAATTATATTGTTACATTTATATCCTTTTCATTTTATTTTATAACTTTATAAAGTCATTTTACATGTTATATAGTAAGAATCATTTTCTATGGTTACTACTCATAGTGACTGAAACTTAAAGGAAATTATTTTAAAATTATAGGCCTCATAATTCAAATTATTAAATCCATTTTTTCATGACACAATTTCTAGAATTTGTAGAATTTGATCTAACATTAAAACACTAAACATGGAGAAAAATAGTTATTTAGAAAAATTCCTAATAGTTATCAAAATATATTTATAGAAAATTAAAAACAGCATCGCTTCCAAAAAAAGAATTGGATTATTTAAAATATAATATATCTCATTTTTCATTGATCCCATATTAAAATAATGTGTGAAATTTTTTATTCTTGAATAACAAATAAGATTTTAAATAAAAAGTTATATTTTGAAATATTCGAATGAGAATGAACACAATAAAAAATATCCCAAAAAATAATTCTATGATAATTTTTATATGTTAAATTTAAATTATATTCTTTTCACAAAATTATATTAATTAAAATTCCATCAATTAGTTATATTATTTCTATAAAAAACAATAAAATCATTTTTGAAGGAAAATTATTTTTCAAGAATATTAAAACATTACTTAATATAGAGGGAATATTTCATAATAATTATAAATAAAAATATTATTTGTTATTATTATATATATTTCATTATATGGATATTATAATTCATATATGAAATTACAATTGATATATTATAACCATGATATTTAAATTATAATATTTTTGGGTTTTTTATGCTTGTTGATTCCTATTGCATACACCATTTAAAATAATTTCAATTAAAATATAGGGGTGTCATGTCCCCCAACCCCTTTAAATAATTTTAATCCTTAAAATTTTGATTTATTTTTAGTAATTAAAGGATTTATATTTTAAAATAACTTTTTTGAAAACCCACATTCTAAAAAGGAAAATTAAACTTCCTACTAAAAACAAGGAAAGGGAAATATGATGGTAATATAGAATAGAACATAACAAATTTTATAAATTAGATAAAATAAGTGAGAACTAAACATGTATAACATGAGGAGTATCTTAAATTCTAACGATGATGGAGAGTGATAATGATCATTGATCACTATAAATTCAATAATGAAGATAATGTTTATAAACAATGCATCGTAAACAATAGTGATTTAAAATTACCATAAATTCATTGGAAATGAAGGTAATATGACAACATTTTTTGTTTCAATATCATTTTCCAAGAGTTGTAGAATTCACAGAACATGTAGAATAAGAACATAATAAAATATTCTTTAAAAAATAAGTAAAATTGCCCACTTCAATCAATTTCGAACACAATCTTATCTCTTTTTTTCAAATAATTATGGTTAAATATCAAATTTTCAGGTTTGAAACCCTAAAATACACATCTAATAGGCCACCTTATCCCCAAATCATTGACAAATTATTCCTCCTATATTTATACATTAACCAAAACCAAAATGGTTAGAATAAAATTAATATTATTCTTAAACTGAATAATCCTTCATGTGATTATACTCAACATTAATCTACAATTAATTGGAAATAATAACTAATATTCATCTTAGATCATTATTTAAATAACGTACCTTAAAAAACATAAAAATATTTTCGGTTGTGTTTGAAATCAAATAATCATAAGTATATCATTACAAGTTTTTATGAGATTAATTTAACATTTATTTATAATCCATATTGGTCCCATATAATGTCATATTGCATAAAATAGTTATTCTTGAACAATAAAATCATTAAATTATGTTCATATTTTCCATAAATAATTTGATTGACTAACAAGTCAACATAAAATCATGTATTCTTCCAAAAATATAATTCAACCATTTTCCTCAAAAAAGTCATCTTATGTAAAACAATTCAATTAAAAATAATAATATAATTTTCCTTAAAAATATAGAGACCTTCTTCCAATATAATATAAATACCAAAAAAACATTTTAATCATATGGTTATACTTATGATGAATAATATGTTCTAGTAAGTAATAACACTTTTATCACAGGTTACAATAATTACCTCTATATCAATGATTATATTAACCCATTTTTTTTCAAATACCATTATTCATATATCCCGAAAATATAAAATAATTATTCCCCAAATAACCATTTTAGAAAAAAATATACTAAACCCAATGGTTTTATTCAAAAAAATATCATAAAAAATATACTTTATAATGTTACTATCCCATAACATAAAAAACATAAAATGGGTATCTATGCATTTAAACATATTATATACCATATAATTATAATCACAATAGAAATTAAGTTTATCCCATATCACTATGGAGTATCATAGGTTTCCATATTTCCTATTCTCTAATTCAACATAATTTTTTTCATAGAATAGTTAATTAACTTATGAATATCCCCATGGAGTGTAAAACTGGGTTTATAGTGAGGGAACAATCATAGTGAATCTTAATAATATAAGTGATATACTTGACATAATCATTTCATAATCATCAACACTATATGTATCTATTAAAAATACACATAAACATATAGTATAAAAAATGATTTTCTATGAAAAACACATAATCATTGACTAATCATATCTATTGGTTGTCATCACACACATAGAAATATCCTAAATGGATGTCATGGGGTTATTTCACCAAATCTATGTATTTAAAAATCTATATACCATTTTTTCTAAAAACATTCTTCTGAAACCACCTATAAAGACCCCAAACCATATATGAAAACAGAAGGTGGTCCCATTATTACATTGTTATTAAATCCAAGTGATCGCATAACAAACAACCAAATAGTTTTGTAGTATTGGATAACTATATACATACCTGATCACCCTCTAATAAAATAAATATAATATAAATCATACTGAACATAAATATTCCTCATCCATGATTCCATTCAATGATTCCTTCTTCATATTATGGGTGAGTGAAAGTAAATTCTACTAAGATCAGATGATGAGAAATGGATATATATAATAAAATTTATCATGTAATAAATTGTGCATAATAAATTATCTAGTCAATTAATCTAAAACAAATTCCATTTATTCAATTACATGAAAAAGAATAATAATATTAGAGGAATAAATGATAAAAAAATAATTCTATATATCCAAACACATGTTAATGAAACTTATATATGGTTATCATAACAATTCGAATAATCTCATGGCCATCAATAGATGCTATCAAAATTATAGAATACATAATTCTAGACATCATAAACATACCATCAAGGTCTTATTCAAAGGAATATTTGATAAATGGATAATGCCTCTTCAAAATTCCCAAACTACTTTTCTTATTCAGAAATGATAATGCATACAGGGGATGTAGTGATCCTAATTCATCACATACTATGTAAAATGAAGGAATCATATAAATGTGGTGAATAAAAATTCTACCATAATTCAAAATAAAAAATCATATTGGAAATATAAAATTCAAAAAGAAAATATTTCTAACAATAAATCTGAACATAAAAATTCAAGATAAAGATTAATTATGGTTTCATTAATACATGTACATTGTGTATCATAAGTAAAATAATTTGTTCTTTTCATTGATTAATATAAATACAATAAAAATTCCATTTAAAACCTTATTTTAAAAAATACCATTTTCCAATTTAATTTCACCTTCAAAACTAAATATTTATAGAATATTATTAAAACACATTCTTTAAAAAACCATGTAAAATATTAATGGAATATTAAAATAATTGTGTGGTCACAATAGTGGTAAATTATGGTCATCTCATATTATTTAAGACCATTATTCCTTTTATAATTTCTGTAAAATGTCCAATGTATCTTTTCAGATAATTATATGAATATTTTATTTAATTTTGATTATTTAAACATAAAAGGGGAAAATTTTATTGAATAAATCATTGTTCAATTTAAAAAAAAATATTTATTTTATTTTTTATAAAAGTAATATAATATAAAAAAAGATTCATGATTGAGTAAAAAAATGTTGATATTTCTCAAAAAAATATTTCAGTACCAAGAGTGTAGAAAGAGAGTAAAAACAAAGGAAAACTTTTAATTTAAATAAATAAATATAGGATATTAAGATCAATTTGGTTTAACATGGAGATATAAAATATTCCCCCAATGGAAATATAAACATAAAAAATCCTGAATATTGATGAGATTGTAAAATAAACCATTGCCACATTAGTATCATTTCAATCATATAAATACTAGATGAAATAAATATAAAGGAAACATAAAATATCTGGAATATAATTATATTTAAGATAAAACATATAAAATGGGTAGTAATACACCTCATAAATTAATATGGATTTATAACATTATAAATGTCACAGAGAAGACAATTTTAATCGAAGAACCCTTATAATATTCGCATCAATGAAACGAGTATTAATAAATGAGGTGATTATGATTATCAAATTTAAATAAAAACAATATAAGTTAAAGTAAAATATAATAATATCATAGGTAATTTTAGTCATAATAATTTTATAAAATAGTCAATGAATTATAATTGTAAAATATTGAATGTAAATTGAGAAAATATTCCCCATAAAACATTGTACCATTCAATAAAATACACATCGATATTATAATGTGAATAAAAACATAACATAAAATGAATTATAAAGGATTCATGATATAAAATGTAGAATGAAATCTTATACACTATATAAAAGAGATTGTTGTGAAACATTAAAATATGAATCAATTATATTAAATTGAGACCAAATCCCTTACATCAGGCCCATATCCTCATTTAAATTATTTATAATCATTGATAATAAACTTCTGTTAATCTTTTATTTTCTTAATATCCATGTTAAGGTATATTTTAAAATTTATTTTATTTATTTCAATGTTTTTTAATCAAAAAAATCAATTATATTCATGTGTAACATTATGATGATATTTTGTTCAAATGACCAAAATAAATTTGGTAGGTTTATTATATCAAAATTATACATTTTTCAAAAAATCTAATGAACAATAATAATTTTATTATTATCATATTTGTAAAAAAATATATTATTTTAAATCAAATCAACAAATATTTTTAGGAAAAATGATCTATGATACAATCATTCATATGGTAGGCTGTACGTACGGATGAGAAACATTTCCATATGTCAAAAATAATTAGGGAGTGGTGGAAGGTATTATTTTTTCTTTATATAATGATAATTATCTGAAAAATTCAATATTATTTCTTCAAATAAACATATATATACCATCCATGTGATGTGGAGGTAAAAAATGAACCACGTCGCTTCTTGAAGGTGGTACTCCATACATCTCCCAGAATGATGATTCCATTTTTTTAATGATTTTAACAGTTAGAAAATATATGATAAATTAATTTTCATTAATGATAAATTTTTATGGAATATGATATATAAAAATTAAATCTATCATTATAACCATCCATGGGAGGTAGTTGTGGAAAATTAATTACCACTTTGTGTGAGGCGGTAATAAGCCATACAAAGAAAAAAATGGTTTTGTTTCCCATTCATGGATGTGGATAATGATATAGGGTTTTAAATTAACATAATAATATCTCAATAATTTTTATAAATAAGTTTTTATTATTATTTCAAGAAGTTTAACAATTATTCGATGGATTTAAAAGAATAACAAAAACTAAAAAATTTTGTTAATGTTAATACTTATTTTTTAAGAAAAAACTCATTTTCCTTACACCATCCGCCTTTTATATTCTGGTATCTACCAAAATAATACCATTAAAAATTGCTAAGTGATTATTAGAATGTATTTTTAGAGGTATTTTCCATACATAAATTTTCTTTAAGTGTCGATACAAGTCTAGAGGGGTGACCTTTTGTAATGATTGGAGGACCATTCTTGGAATTTATTATTGTATTAAATTATTATAAATTAATTTTATTCTTAAATTGAATCCAAATAAATATAATAAAAAATAATATTATTTTGGGTGGAAATAACCTAAAAATTTTACATGTTTGGGTGATGTTTCCACCGATTTTATAACCATTTGTTATCCTTTTTGATGATTTCATCGAGAATAATGATTATTTAACTGTTTAGGGTGATGATGGTTACTATAAAATGATATTTTGGCTTTAAACGAACCATGAATGATATATTCGACCATATGAAAATACCATGGATAAATATTAAATTTTTCTAAATTGTAAATAAATAAATAAAATACTATTTCTTATAAAACACAATTACAATATTCAGTTAATTGGTTTTTAATAACATAAATACTATAATGGAATTAGAATATATTTAAGTTAATAATAGTTATTTTGTTATTATTTTCTATGAAATTTTTGTTAGAAAATAATTTATTAAAATAATAATATTATTATTATTTTTAAAAGTGTTAGACTTAATTTTATTTTAAATGAATAAAATATTCCGATAATGATGTGTAAATATGTAATGTAATTATTTCAAGACATAAAATTTGAAATTAATAAACATGGTAAAAATAATTAATTTATATTTAAAAATAATATTTCGAAAAAACATTGCTGATGTTAATACCTATGTCATAAATTTCAAGTTAATAAAACAAAGAGATTGACATTTATGAAATTTCATTTAATGAATTATTTTAAGGGTGAAATCATGTAAAAGTTTAAAAAAGATAATATATTTTATGTTTCATTTATTTTAGATGATTTAAATCAATCTATTAAATTTGAGTCATTTTTTAAGGTTATTTTTTTCTTTTGAATTAATTTTAACCAGAATTATGCCGCATTACCTTTACCATTATAATAAAATTTTCATATGGTCAGAACTCGTAATGACTATAAATTAAACAAACCAATTTAAAAATTTATGACCCAATTATTTAAATATACAGATTCCATTTTTCAAGATACAATTTAAATAATTATCAACTATTAATTTAATATTCAATTGTAAAACATAATGAAAAATTGTTTTTTAGAAGAATGCATTTCTATGTATAAAAATATTTTTATACCAAATAAAATAAAAATGATTCCTATAATTAACTTATTTAAATTATTTAAAATTTTAGAGATCATAATTTTCATTGATAATTATTTAATTCAAAATATAACATTGTATATTCTTGAAGCAAAAATATTTTGTTCATCAAAAAATAAAAATTTATCATTATTCAATATTAGATCATTAATTTCTGACATATAAAAACAATGGCCCTAAAATTTTCTCAATATAATGTTTTAAAAAAAATAAATTGTTATATTAAATATAAATAATTATTTTTTTATAAATTAACTATACTATTTTAATGTAAAAATTAAAAATATTTATTTTGAAGTAAATATTTCTTTTATGAATAAAATGGATATACTAAAAATATAAATTATTATTTCCAAATCATTAATTAATAATTTTTTATTGATAGGGAAATTTATATAATTTCAAAAAATATTGTTACTTATATTCGTACTCACCAATTAAATGAATAGGTTGTAAAAATCATATTTAAAAAATATAACTTCATTGTTCGTTTTATATTGGAGTTTCTTATGATATACATTATCAAACATGTTGTTCTTAAAATGCATCTTGGTTATATATTTATTCCTTTTATCCAAATTTACTTTTCAAATTCTCTTAAAATAAAAATTCACCCATTTCAACAACATATGACACATTTTATGCTTGATCAAGGATATTATTTAAATGCTACCGTCTATTATTTTTTTCTTTAGAGATCTTTTTAAATTTTATTTTTAATCAAGGTACTAATCTATCACATTATTAGTATTTTATTACAATCCACATTGAATATGAATATGTTTTAATTAAATATATTTCCTTTATGAATACTATATTTTTCATTTCTAGATTGATGGGTCATTAAATATATTTGATATAATGATTGATTGTGCAAATTGTTAACTTAATCATATACCATTAATTTATTAGTAATCAATACAATATTCATTATTTTATTAGTGGGTACATATTTACAAATTTAGTTATGGAATATCAGTGGATATAGGTTTATTTTCAATAGGTATATCATATCATATTATTGATATTATTAGAAATGATATCACTATGTTATATTATTTAAAAGTTATACGATATCCTTTTTCATTGAATGGGTTATGTATGATATAATTATGTTTTATTTTATTTGTAATACATATGTATGGATACTAATGGTTTTGATCCTATATCACCCTAAATTTATTGGCCATATATGATATTTCTTGATATATTAAAATATTTAAATAATAAGTTTTCTCACTATGATGTGGGTATAATGTGATTTTATAATATTTAACAACTAGAAATATTTTTTTGTATTAAAATAATTGGGAATAATGAGATTGATAACATGGTACCCAATTATTATGATTACGAGACTATAAAAAGTTGATTTTGTTTTTATGATTCATTATATTTCCTGTTTGTATACCTTTCCTATACTATTACATAATTTTATATTCCCATGATTGAGGATTATTTCTTTATGATTTGAGGATGTGTAATTATTACTTGATATATGGAAATTACAAGATATATTAATTTTTTAGTCCATTACATATTTCAGATTTTATTATATATTATTTTAAAGTATAACTTTCTTGAATATCCTTAATATACCTATATGCTCATTTGATGATCTCTTTTTATCTTTTGTTGTTACCCTTTATATTTACCCATACTAAGAATCTGAGCTCACCGATTTCATATAATATCATTTTCTAGATTAATAAATGTAATTAATTGATGACGAATTTTGAAAAAAAAATTCTATGATTGATAAATTGCGGGGGATATTCATTTCAAAATATATAATATGTTTTTCTGAATATAGTTGAAAAAATATCCATTAGTTGAAAAGGGAATGTGATTTGTTAGTTATTGTTTTATATTATTTATTTTAAATTATAATCCTAAAATTACAATAGAATGTATTGTAAATAAATATATTCATTATTTCATTTATTTATAATAATCCCATCTTTATAGATAATTATAGGCCATCTTTTTGGAGGTTTTAGATAAAATTAGTGATATGGATCTACTTGGTTGAGGACAATTTATGAGCTAGAAGTGTCATTAAGGGAACATGAGATTAGTTTGATCATATTATAAATGTTATTGGTAACATTTTACGTTATTTTTTGTAATATTCATTATATTATGGATTTGTATCACATAAAATTTGGGAATCCCCTAGGGATAAATCATTAAATCTGATAACATATAAATGATTTCTTAAACTACAGATTTTGTGGTTCAATTAGTAATTGAATCCCTATCTAGATACAAGTATGTGGATGTGTTTGTAACATAGATTATCATATGGGTAATCACAATATAAATTGTCTTTTGTGATTCCACACAATATTTACTCAGGTACCTAATGAGTTCTACTAAGACTGGACACATGGATAGACAATCCTAGGGGATTTGAATTGGGTAATTTATATAATCATTTTGATCCATTGTGATGGTTTTGAAAACATATCTATAATATTGTTTGAGAATCAAACAAGAACATTTCATTTCAAATCATTGGAAAAAATGAAACAGTCGTAGGATAATCCACCAATGTAATAGTAGAAATAAATAATTAGATGAAATATTAAATTTCTAATTAGATAAGACATATAATGTTTGAGTATTCATATTCATATGATCATATATTATGAATTTATTATTTATTATCATAATAAGATTTATTTTAATAATTAGTTTGTTAATATGATCCTGATAAATAACTTTTGGAATAATGTCACTTGAATCTCCTATGATATATATTTAGAGGAATATTTGGAATAAGTGGTTATAAATTATAAAATATTCATATATTTAGTGGGGAAAATTTACATTATTTTACCTAATGTAAAATTATTTCTATCTCAGTAGAATCTATAGGATTAGTTTGGATTATATTTAATATATTCTTAAGTATTCATATTAGAATGTTATAATTGAAATTTTGAAGAATTAGATTATTTAAGGTGTGAGAATCTAATGCACCATATTTTTTGAATGCATATTATTTCAATAAAATATTTGATTAAAATTATAAACTTCCCAATCCTGATGGGATATTACTTTACCAGGAGTAATGTTCTCCTTTATTAATAATGAATCATATGGTTAAAATACTTTAAAATAAGTACTATCTATAATTATTCTCTAGAAATATAGTGTTAAGATCAACTCTAAACGAATTTGACCAAATAATGAAATCAAAATTAACATCCTTATTCATTAGTCCATCAGAATAAATAATGGAAGCCCTAATTAAAGGTTTCATTATTAAGTAATATTAATATATAAAGTCTAATAATATAGAAAGTCTAATAATATAGAAATTATAATAATGGAATCCCTAATAGTGGTGAAAAAAGTTAGTTATAATGGCTTGGGAAATTGTTATTGAGTAACATTTTAGAAATAAGTCAATCTTGATCAATTATTTTTCATGATCCACTAAATGGATAAGGAAAATCATAAAATATATTACTTAGAAAAAAACACTACATGGTCTATAAAGGCATCCCAATACAGAAAACTAGTGTAATATGAAGACAAATCTATTACTTGATGTCCCTCAGTTACCATTGGATGCTCTATTCTGAATGATTTTTATCCATCCTTAAAAAAAGTCTTTTAGAAAAAAAATATATTAATAGAGGGATATTGGTGGATAAATTTAAAACCATGATATTTTAGAACTATTAATTAATATATTTTCATAGGAGTAATTACTTTCTATTTGAAAAACATTCATGTAGAAACTGGGTTCTATCCCAGAGAATCTTGGGTGCTAAAAGACTTCATGGTCAGTGATAAAGAAGTTTAGTGCTAGACGTGAGATTTATATTGAATATATAGAAACCACCCCATTAATGTTGATTAGGTAAGGTCAATGGGATGAATTATGTATCCTCTAAGGTTTTACATGATAGATGTATCCTAAGGAGTTTGGATTACAAACATGATAGAAATTTAATGCCACATGAATGAGGTTGAGACACAATATATAAATTGGGTTTCAATATGTCATGATTCCTAATTGGAGAGGAAATTTTTGTGTATAAAAGAAATTCAATATGATAAAGTATGGAGTCAGAATAAAATATTCCATTCCCAAAACTCCACACAAAATGTTATTTGGAGGGCTTGACCCATGATTTTTTCAGCATGTTGAATGTTTTTACCAACTATAGACTACGCCACTATAACTTCAATAAATATAATTAATATTATAATCCATTTTGGAATAGTTTCCCATATCATGAATTCATACCTAGTCATGAAATTGTAGTTAAATACAACATGCTTAATCTCATCTGCGATATTCTCAATATAGTAGTCTATTTGAACCTTAACGAAGACATTTATGTCCATGGTAGGATAGTCATTATATAGTGAATCCAAAAATGGTTTATATAACTATCCATCAAATCATAAATTTATGGTGGAGTCTTTAATAACATTATTTAATTCTTATAATTAAATGATAGAAAATGAGGCCTTGAAAGTAAGAAAAACCAATGAGTCAATGTAATTATAATTATTAGATTCTTGAATACTATGAAATATGGTTTTAGGGAATCTAGGGGTCTATGATATTTCATTGATGAGACTCTATATCTATTGATATCTAAAGAATTATTAAAACTGATGACGTTTTTAAATCCTTGACCCCCCAGTATCATAGTTTATACAACCAGTTATCTATGGTATAGTAATAATCATTCATTTATTGATTCTCTCTCTGAAGATGAAATTATTGATGGCCCCATGTATTATTTTAGCCAATTTATAATTATATTTATAGATAATTAAGAGTAAACATATTTTTAAGAAAACTTATCATTTAGAAAACACACTATGTTATCCATTGATAGAGACTAACAATTATAAGTGGCATGTAACATTTTAATCTTTCATATAATTTATGTGTTGCGTAATTAATTAGGACTCCACAAGCATAAGGTGACACTATATTAGTAGAAAGGATGAACATTACCCCTAATTCCAATCTTATTTATAAAGTCAATAGTCAATGATGGAGGTGTGTTCTTCCATAAATAGAAAAATATTCTAACTAATCCCCTCACCAAATTACTTTTCACAATGTAGATTGATCTTTTCAATTTCCATAATCATATTCATGTAACTTTTTGAATATAAAATTATATCATAAATATGTAGAAGTATAGAAAGATATGGGGGTCCTCTATCAATATTTATATATTCAAATTTAGTAAAGTCAACCTTGTTGGAAAGAATCCTACTTAGAATATTCTTCATTAATGAGAAGATTGTGAAAGAGAGAGGGTCACCAAGTATAACCCCTCATGAGAATGTAAATCCACATTTAGGGGAACTATTAATATAAATGGATTTTGAGATTAATTTAAATTTATTTTCACCCAATTAATGAATATTCCATTAAATCAAAATTATCATAGAACCATAAAATGAAATCACTAATCCATATTTTTAATGTATTTTTTAATATACACATTCATGATGAGGTTCTCTCTATTACCTTTTCTTTTTATAGAGGATGGAACATTAAAAATAAGTGATAATTCAATCATGAAATGTTCAGACTTTATTTAAAAATTTATATAATAGAGACAACAATGATTTATATAGTGGAAATTATATGGGATGAAATTTTACGATTAACATTATAAATGGAATCCACCAAATAAATCAACCCAAATGGTTGAATATAATTTTCATTTTACATCTTCTAAATAATGTGTAGAGACATATAATTAACCCCCTTTGGCTTGTGATCAAATTTTAAAAAGTAGTGAAATAATGCATATAATTTTATATTTTAATGATCGCCCAATACTAATGGAAGAAGCAATTAGAGAATCCATCTAAACCCCTAAGACTTCTAGGTAAAATCCCCAAAACTATCCCTAAAATATTTGAATCCATCTGATCTTGTATAATAATTGTATTTTCATCCTAACTCACAATTATAGTAGGATTTATATCCATTAAATCATTTTTTGAAATAATAAATTAATGAGATTCATATTATGGTATATGACATTTTACGAGATACCAAGCATATTTTCCATGATCAGTTAACTATCTTAATGAAGGGACAAAGTTCTTATTATTTCTACCTCATTTATGGGATTTGATAGAAATGTTTGTATAACCATTTTTAAGACAGATGGATTTGATTGTTTCCCTACTATTTTTCTTCTTATGGCCACAAGGTTATTGAGATTTAGGGACTCCTCACCTCCAATGTCATTTTGGAAATAGATTTCTTTGTCTGTGTTTCATGCCTGGATATACTTCACGGTGGCCTCATGTGTGGAAATTCCATTATAAAGAGAGATTAACTGACCCTTTAACCATTCATTTATATACATATTTAGAATCCTAGTTATAGGAATACTATAAAGTGATCTTTATTGTAATCAATAGAACTCCGTCCATTTGGAATAAACCTACCACATTCCTTTTGAACAGGCCAGTCATTGTTAAAAATGAAAGGAAAATGAGGCTTAAAGACTAGTAAAGAAAATAACTAGAAAATAATTCATTCATAAAAAAGATTCCAAAAAAAGTAAATGAAACTATGTATTTCACACCATATATAATTACATCCTCTAAATTTTAATAAATTAAATGTGTAGAATAAATTGAAAAATATCAAAGTCATCTATATCTATATGTCAACTACATCTTATTCACATTAGTGGATCAGTAAAATCTAATGAAAACCTACAACCAGGTGGGAAATAGTGAATGAAAACACATATATGAGATCTAAAATGAATTCTATGGAAATAATAAGTGTTAATTATGAAGTGTGATTTAAATGAATGTATTTAAAATGTATATATATAGTAAAAATATCTAGCGGTCATAAATATAGCCTTTGGAAATATGGTTTCTATAAATATGGTCATTAGATATAAATGTATATAATATATATATTTATTTCATGTATTTTTATTATTAATTTTAAAATATTTTAATTCATGATTAGTAAATATTAAAATAAAATAAAATATTTTTTGATTATAAATCATTATTTAATGAAATTTTTGTGTCCCATTTTAAATAAATTATTATAAAATCATAACTAGTTGTATTTATAAATTACAATGAAATTTATTAATATCAACTGGTTGTAACCATTATATTCAAAGAATAAGTTTTAATTTTTATATTTTTGAGTAGCGATTATTTAAAATAAAAATAATCTCATTCAATGAACATTTTTTAAATTGTCATATATTCTATTTAAATAAATTAAAATGAGAAATTTTATAAAAATATTATATAATAATTAATATATTAACATTATTTAAATTAAAAATTTATATGACATAATACTAAAAACACTGAAAACAATATTTTTCAATAAAAATATTTTTGATATATATTAACTTTTATTATTTCCAAACTAATGAAATATATTATTAATTTTTTAATAAATAAAATTAGTTTTTATTTAAACATATCTAAAATATCATAGGATAAATATTTGATGACATTATGAAGTAATTTTTTTAGTTGAATATTGAAAATTACAATTTCTTCTAATGCATTAGGGTTTATGAAAATAACAAGAAATGTAACTAGAAATGTCGTAAAAATAAATCCTTTTCAATAAAATGTAATCTAAAAAAATTTGTATTAAAAAAATGAGGTTTAAAAAATAATGCTTACCTTTGTAAATTATGCAATATTTTTATAATAAAAAGTTTTTTATTCTATCACTATTAGTTAACACATCAATCGATGAAAATAAGATTTCAATTTTTATTAAAGTCACATGAAACAGAATTGAAGAATAAGAAAAAAATAAATTCATTAAAATATAACATATTTATAATTTTAAGGAATTCATATTTTTATATTCTCAAAAAATAAATTTCATTATTTCAGGTTTTTAATCATTATATTTCGTAATGAAAAAATTATCGTTTTTCACCATTATAATATTGATTTGATAAAAATATTTTAATATTTTTAATATGTACATAGAAATTATTTAATTAGTTTCATTTTATTTTTATTCAATTAATGAAAATTACATTGTTAAAAATTTGTAATCATAGTAACAGTGAAAAATTGTTTAATTTAAAGTTTCTAGATTAAAAGATATATATAACATATAAAAATGGATTCAAGTGAATGATTAATGGAATATCACAAAAATATCATAAAAACTATTTTATTGTAAAATTCTTCTTCACATGAAATTTTGAACAAGTTTAAGCTTTATATTATGATGTTAAATGTACAATAATGTAACTTCCTAAAGTAATAAAATGATCTTCCACTAACCCACATAGGCTCGAATAACATTTAAAATAAGTAAAAAAACTACTAAAATATATAAAAACATTCCTAGACACCTCATAGTTATTCTAATATTCTTATAAGTAAACACTTAAATGTCATAATCATTTTTCCATAATGTGTTTTCTATGGAGTTAGATACATAAAATTGAATACTCCCTTTCTATTTCAATTTTTTTTAGAAAATACACATGTTTAAGATAGATTTAATCCAATATATAATAATTAAATAATTATTAATAATATAATTTAATGTAATTTTTATAAGGGTATAATAATTATGTATCATATTATCTTTTACATAGATAAATAATATCATCACTTGTGTTATGTGAAAACTTCCCCCTCAATAAAATATTTGATCATTTGTTTATATTCTAATACCAATAATATTTTTGAATGTATATATAATGAATTAATATAATATTTAATAAATCTGTAATAAAATTAAATTATTAATAATTACAGATATTATTCCATTTATTCTTAGAAAAATGAATACTTCGATCATGCATGCATGAAAAATATAGCCTCTATTAAACTGATGTATCACATTCTTCACTATATTATTATCTTTTGTATCCATACCTATTATAAGTTAAAATTTTAAATTATTAAAATATAAAAATATATCATTATGTCTATTTAATAATTGATTTTTTTTCTAAAACACATCATAATAATAAATTAATTTTGTTTTATTCATGTTTAGGTCATTTTAACCTCCTATATTATCAAGTCAATAAAATAATATCATTATTGAAAATTAGTATATAATTAATTGTAATATACTATATAAATAAGAATGTTATTATACTTTTTTGAATGGTAACATTAATAATAAAATCATTAACTAAGATACAAATGTTTGTTCGTTGAAAATCAATAACACATTCTCATCACCTATCTCATATTAATGGATCATAAAAACACCCATATAATGAATTGTTAAGATTTTATAAAATAATAGTTTTAAAATTCAAAAAAATAATATAATTTTTTTATTATTATATTTGATAAGATAACTATGAAGAACTCTAGTATTGTGAAACAATTTGAAAATGATCATTGTTACTCATACTAGATATTGGTATCTGGAAATAAATAACTCAACTTGTAGGGAATAATTATGATTGATATTTACAAAAGTATATATATTTATATTTATAATGTTATAATATATGTTGTTTAGATAGATATTTTTCTTATTCTAATGATTGAAGCACACTATTTGATGTTAATAATTAATGTATGCCATTATTTTATTCAAATATAATTTCATGTGACATATTTATTATTTTTAACCACGATTTAACTAATATAATTTGATTTATACCTATTGAATTTATTTTTTGACATTATTTTTATTCATAGATTTTGAACATTGATATCATTTTTTTTATTTTAATTTAAATCTCATTAAAAAAATTTAGGGGTTTCATTATGTAATTATAAAATTCATGTGACATGTCTAATTTAGGACAATTTCATATTTTATATGTTGTATAAAATTCCAATTTCATATTTTCTATCTATATTTATATTTGTTAGTGGTTATTGAATTTCAATTTCAATATCTCTTTTTAAAGGGGATTGGCTTAAAATGAATTCAAACCACAATGGTTTTGTTGCTAAACATATATTAAAATCATGAATTTTTTACGATAAATCATATGGGGATTCTTTTCTCAAAATTAATCCTATTAAAATTTTAGATGTTCATTTATGTGATTTTTAGTTTCATATGAAAACTTCACTTCCCCTTAACACAGATGTTACAAGATTTTCTTCTTGAAAGTGAATTTACCTCTTCAATAATTTTTTGTCAATATTATCTATTTTCAATGTTCATAATATTTTGAAAATATTATGAATATCCTTATCATTACCTAAAAAATTTATTGATGTGATTTTATAGAACATTTTCTTTCATTTTAATAATTATATAAATTACTATTTTTTAAGAATAATTAATTTTCATAAACATGTGAAAAGAATATTATTTAAACTTTATTGTATAATATTTATATATATATCCATGGTTTTTTATTTTAGTGTGATACATAAACCCCAAAAATTCACCACTTCACAATGATATTATTATATTTTATGTTAATAAATAGTATTTTTTAAAATAAATATTTATTTCAATGGTTATGGTATTAATTATTTTGATGTTCATTTTTTAAATTCATCTAAATATATTTTTACCAAAAATCAATATCATTGAACATATTTAATTCATGTTCAAGGCCCTTCTTAAAATATAACCATACAAAAGTTTTTCAATGGATGGAATTTGAAATAATCATTTTTATTAGATGACTGATCTTTAAATGAAATTTTCATTCTAAACAATGAAAAATGAATAGGAATGATTAATATTATAATGAATTTTCATTTTCAATAAATTTTTTTCCATTTCCTTGAATACAGATTCCTTTCATCAATGTCATATAGAAATGGTTTATGTAAATTATTTACATGAATATAAACATTATATCACTTTAGTGTTAACATCATATACTTCATTATCATGTCTTAGGGGTATTTACCTATATTGTTATTGAATACAATTCGATAACATTTTAATTTAAATTAGAATGACATGTTACATTAATTAATAGAAAATATAATAGTATATTTTTGTGATTCCATTTTAAATGGATATGAAAGAGATTTTAAATCAATGATTTCTCTAATATAAGATGATATTTGATTTTATTTTTCACATAAAAGTATTGATGTTTATAGGTGAGGTTATTTATATTCATATAGGAAATTTGTTATGTTTTATATCTCATGAGATTATATAGAATGTATTTAATAAATTTTGTACCAATTTCCTAGTCATAATTTGTTTTCTCATATACTAATATTCGGACATTAAAATTTTAATCCATATGTTATGGGTATAAACAACTTTTGTATAATGATATTGATTCTAATTATTGTTCCACAGTTCTATGTTCCTTTTTTATTATGTTTCATAAGATGTTTATTCAACTTTTATATAATATTACACCCTTTTATTACCACTTGATTTCAGGTTATTTTTTATTCAAACCAGACATATTAGGTGTTCCATACCGATATGCAAGAATTCCCTGATTTGATCTTCTGTAATACAAAGAATTATTCCATGATTTATGATATATGAAGTATAGGGTATTACATTTATAGGTATTCATATTATAACCATATACTTATTTTATTCTCTCTTTTAATCAATTATTTCATCAATTATGTTTTCCCTTATTGAGAAAATATGATCACCCATTTCATATGATTCAATATTCAATATTTATGATGAAAATTAATATGTATTATGTGTCTAGAAGAGTATCATGTGTTGAGAAAATATTGTATATGTTGAAGAGTTGATATCTATTTTAAGAAAAATTGTATATTATAAAAATATATATTCATTAAAAAAATAAATGATTTTTTTAAAACATTTTTCAAATTATATAAGATTCAAAACATAAATGGTAATAGGATTATATTTTAATTAAATACATTTCATATTTAATTTATTTAATATACAGTCATATTTATGTTTTTTTGGATAAAATGATACACTAGATGGGATAATCATATAATAGAACAATATTTATCAATTCCTAATCATATAAAATATTATAATTCATAAATGAAAAAACTCAAAATAATTATTCTTGATTATATAATTAGGTATCAAATTTTACCTCAAACCAAATAATTAACAAGTCAAAATATATTATGGTGTTTGGATTTATTAATGATCTTTTTTAAGTAGGTATTTTACTGTGTGGTATTATTTAATAGTTTTGGGATATATTTTATTATTATTTTTCATTATGGGTATAACCTAAATTCAATAAATATGTATTTTTATTTTACGATTGAGGTGATGATTCATATATTAAACTAAAAGACATATGTGAAACCCCATAATAAAGACACCAAGATATTCATGTGTTTATACTTGTCATTGTATCATATTGATTAGACTATGAATGATGTTTTTTCCCAATGATTCATTAAAATTCTGTGTAAATTTTAATAATTTATTTTCGATTTATATTTTTAGAGGTTTGATAAAAATAAAATTATTACAACGATATGTTAAAATTAATGTGGTGAAATTTTTTAAATTAATTACAAAAAGTTGTGATGTGATCATAATGTTTAAAATATTTAATAGGATCCATTATTATGAATAAATTATTACTATGTGATAATAGGTCAATGATAAATATATATTTGAGTTATAGAAAAAACAACTTAGTAAATAATATAATAAAACTCTCTTATATAATAATTTAAAATTTTTATTTTTTTTATATTATTGGTTGTATATTTTGTATAGGGCTATTAATTCTAATCCAACAATGTCAATTTTTAATATCTAAGGATAAATTATTTTTTGGAAGTGATCAATTTATTGAAATTTGATGTGGAATATAATTTATTTGAGTTAGAATATATGTTATGAATTAGAATTAAAAATCAAACAATTATGTGTATTTTTTTCACTTTATAGAGATTCTAGAATGAATATAACAATAAAATATTACATAATTATATATATAAAGAAGTACACCCCCCAAAAAATGAATTTTACAAGAAATATAGATCTTTTAAATTAAATTTTATAGGCATGCATATTTATGAGGTATGATTAGAAATTGACATTAAAGATATGGATGGTTTCTTTGGTTATATATTTCTCATTATATCTATTTTCCAATCATTGATAAAAAATAAGTCACCCATCAGTTATATTTTATCCTTTAAAAGATAATTGATATTTTTGGTGATCTTGTATAAATTTATATTCATTGAATTTAAAAATTTTATTAACAATTTATGCACAAATAATTAGAACTTTGTTAATAAAAATTTAGAGATATTTATTGGTGTTGGTTGACTATAGTTAATATAAAACTTAAAGATTTATCTATTATTTTTTGTAACCACATTTATCATGTTTATATACACTTTTATAAACCTGATTTCATGGATAAATCATCCTTCTTCAAACTAAGAGATGATATATGTTCCTCATATGATAATGGGATAAATCATTCCATAGAAATTACATACAAATTACTATATTATAAAAAAAATTGATGTGTTCACATTAATTTTTTGGTTTCTAATATAATGGAGCATACTAACATTGTTTAGATATGTTATATTATGTTTATATAAAATTAGGTTTTAATATTTCTTGTTTTTTATTTTTACAAAAAATTTATAAATATTGATGTCAAATGAAACCAATAAATAATATATTCATAAATAAAACCTCTAATATAAGTTAATGCATGTTTTACATCTCTAGTATTTGTATCTAGGACGTTTTTAAGTTCTCCATTAATTAAATTTATGCTTCTTGATGTTTAAGGAAGAAGTCTCTCTATGTTTTAATATTATTCCATTTTCCTGAAATTGTATATCAATCATTTATCATATTAATTAATTGAATAGAAATGTAGTCACCAAATTTTAATGAAAATATTTAATTTTTTATTAATAAATAATTAAAATTTAATTTATCCCATTTTATATCGATATCTTAGACCCTATAATAGATTGTTTTACTATAAATAGAAGATGTGTTCTATTTTCTCGAACTAATAGAAAGCATATAAAGATAAAGTTTCCTAAAGTGGATATTATGTTATCACCTCAGTGAGCTATTATGTTTAAAAGGATATGGTGAACATGAATTTCATTGGTGTTTGGGATAATATGTGGTGAATTCATTATGATAATGTTGATGTGAATTGAAAAAAATGAAATTTCTCAGGCTAAATTTTATTACATACTTAATATATATAATAAAATATAGTATTATTTATTTTCATGGGCTAATTTAATTTTGGGATATATTATAGAATATTTCAAATCTCTACATGACTCAATATTAGTCAAGAGTGTATTTCAAGTATTATATAATATGTATTATAAAAACATTTCAACGCATCAAGATCAGTAACTAAATATATTTATACATGATGATTTTATTTTATTTTTGATGTGTATGATACTAGAGCATGTTATTGTCATGATAATATAATTATGTGTTAGACTTAAATCTCTTCTAACTAAGTGATTATTTAATATTAATCTAATGAAGATCAAAAATATAATGATAATCAAAAATACTTTTTATATATTATTTACTTTATCTATGATTTCATGATAATTTTCTCAAGATGTGTTAAAAATGAAAAAATATCATGGAAAGTTAACATTAATGTATTGTTATTTTTGAGTTAATAGAATTTATGCAATAAATTATTCCATGGTGAATGAGAAAGTGTGTGGGATGACCCCATTTTCTCTAGGGACTCTATCACATTCTGGGAATTATTGTAGGTTTTCATAAGTCTCCTAAAGGAAGTGGTTAATATAAACATTAGTAATCCTTAAAAATATTATATAATATTTTTGTTGTTTATATCCAATTTGTATTAACCATACTATATACATTTTTGGGATTCATTTATATTGTTTAGTTTTCATCATTGTTAAATTGTTTTAATCACAAGAATCATCCTATAGTGTTGTTTCTTCCCATGGCATAGTGTTTTCATATTCAATAACAGAGTTGAACATTATGTACAAAATTACATTGAAATCCTCTATATTTATATCTGATTGTTTTTTATTTTTCCCATTTATATAAATATAATGATGAATTATCATATTTTTTCTTAGTTAATTAATTTAATTTGAATTAATATAAATATAGATTTGAGGATATTACGGTCTTATTCCAATGGTTGTAATAGTTTTTTAATTTTTTTTATTGCATACTGGTTGTTGGGGTTTTTCATGTTAGATATTAGATCATTTTCATATCATTTAACATTATTGATTATATAGGAGAATAAATTTTAATTTAGTCACAATACTTATCAATCATCATTACGGTGGAGTTTTTTGTTTCACCTTATTCTAGTGTATCTCTCATATTATCCATATGTTGTAACATTATATTCCTAATTTATGATTTTCACTAGAAATGATAAACTAGTGATGACTTCTCTAGTGGAATAATTGAAATTGAAATATGGTGAAATAATCCATGAAGATAATAGTAAGAGATTTAGGTAGTAAAATGTGATGAAAATTCACCACTATGATAGTAGATGGTCATGAATTTGATGTCAACGGTTGGGGAATACATGTCTCATCTTATTCCTTATAATCACCAATATTTAAATACTATTGTGGGTTTCAATCCATAGTATAATTATAATTGTCAAAAATTTAATTCTAATAATTTAATTCTAATACATAAATAGTTAAATGATGACCGGAGCGCGATAAAGAGAAAAACCCTATTTCCTCTTCGCATCAATGGCGATTTGCAGCTTTGTGTTCTTCTTTTCTGAGTCTTTCTATGGATTTGTTCAATCTAGAGTGGGAAGTGATCCATACGGACAATCGACATGTCTCTAAGGAAGATGGTAAGTCCTTGGGATATCAAGATTCCTCAAATCTTCGAAGAAGAAACTTGCCCTCCGCGGAGGTTCTTTTGGGTTCTACAAATCGGGTAAAGGAGGTGTCACCTAAACCCTCAAATATCATCAGATTAGAGAATGGTGGATTCTCGGTGGTGGTGGACCCGGATGCCTTGAAACAAAGGTTAGATCTATGCAAATTTTCTTTAATCGGTAGTTTGATGTATTCAAAAGGATACAAACCTTGGTCTCATGCTGATATTAAGAGAATAATTTCACATTGATGGGGCATAAGGGATTGGAGATTAATCTCAATCGGTAAGGGATATTTTCACATCATTTTCAATTCATATGAATATTTTAATTTTGCCTGGAATCTGGGAAATTTTCAACTTAAGCCTGGGATTTTATGACTATCTGATTGGGATGTTAATTTCAATCCTTTTACTTTTAAACAATCGAATGCACAAATCTGGGTGAGACTGCATGGTTTAAATTGGGTATATTGGCATCCGATAATTCTTAATGACATTGCATCATGTCTAGGAACCCCAATTAGGTTGGATCAGCGTACATTAGATGGTGAAATTGGATTCATTGTAAGAATTCTAGTAGACATAAATCTGAAAGCTAAAAGACCTAGTAGCATTCTTTTTAATGCTAATTGTTTCAAAACCGATATCAGATTGGAATATGAAAATGTTCCCTATTTTTGTGATATATGCAAAATTTTAGGGCACATGGTCACTAATTGTAGGATGATATAGAGGTATCCTAGTACTCTAATCAAAACCTCAGATTGGACTGAGGTTAATAGGAACAAAAATAACAAGTCAGTCTTTATAGAGAAAAAAGGGATTCTAAAAAACCCACTTGTCCCTCATGTTCAAAACCTACATGGTACAAATACTTCCAATGTTTTTGTTACAAATCAATCTATTTCTTCCTCTTCACATAGGGTCTCATGGTCTGACATGGTTGAGGAGGAAGAGCATAAATTTGAATCCTCAGCCAGGGATATATAACTTGTAAAACCAGTCATTGAATGGGTCTGTGAGGATGACATGGAACTTTTTACTGAACTGTTCAATGAGATTCATAAACTTGTTGCAACCTCACATAAAGAAGAGGAGGAGAAACAAATATTTCTAGACTATTATAAAGACATTTTTGATCTTGTGGTATCCTTACAGAATAATAATGAGAATGGAAACATTAAATCTGGTAAGAAGGATTTCACTGCTGACCCAGATCCTGTTCTAAGTGCGGTAGTAACCACTAAATTTAAACCTGATGCTTACATCCCTGAGTCAGACATGACAGTCATGTCTCCCATGGTATGCAATTCTTTGGATTTTTTACATCTCCTACTTTAGCTGAGAATCTTTTGGAAACTGCTGCATGTTTGGAGGCACACTCTTCTGATCAGCATGTTGTTGTTCAGTCTTGTTCAGATCCTTCTTTTAATACACTGATTCCTTCTAATACAATGGATGTCAAAGATACTTCTAGTCAGTTATTACATGAATCTGTTATCTCCCTATCTACTTCAGGTAATGAAAAATATTCTGTTTCTAATTTGACTTCTGCTGGTAATCAAAGTTGGAAGAATAAATGTTTTAATGATAGAATATCCCCTGAATCTCAAGAGAAAGATAATCTCAAGGTTTCAAATATTTATGATCTTCTTCAAGTTGTTAATGGTTCAGAAATTCACGAAAGGAAAGTAGGAAGACCCTCTAAGGCAATCAAAATCAAAGACAATGTCCCAAAAAAGGGGGTTCCAAAACTGGCATTAAGTTTAAATGAAGATCTTATACTGGAACTGTCAGGGATTGGCTAATTCAAACACTATGAGATCCCTTAAATCCTTTGTTATACAGCACATACCTCTTCTTATTGGGATTTCTGAACCCAAGAGGATTTTCTCCCGAATCATTGCTAGTTTGAACTCTCTTGGTTTTTACTTAGTGGACTATAATATTTGTTTCTCTAAAGTCAAAAGTCTCTGGTTCTTGGGTGACTCATCTTTGTCTGATATGTCTTTAATTTGTAATGGTGGACAACATGTGACTTGTTCCTTCAAAGTCTCTATTCTTAAGAATTATTTCTCTTTTGTTTATTCCAATACCAGTTATCAGGATCGTAGGAGACTATGGATGGATATAGGTGTACTTAGTTCTATCATTTCTAATCCTTGGATTATTCTTGGGGACTTTAATTAAATTATTCATCCGGATGAAAAGATGGGTGTAGTGTTTAATTCCATCTCCTCTACGGAATTTAAGAATTGCGTAGATTCCAATGATTTACATGAAATTAATTTGGTTGGGGAAAAATTCACCTAGTACATGAGTTTTTTAAATAGAGTTGTTGCTAGCAGAATTGACAGAGCATTTATTAATGAAGATTCCCTTGATCACTGGGGATCCATCTCCTGCATAACTCTTCCTAAGATTAATTCTGATCATCATCTAATACTTGTAAATCTGTGTGGCAAGGAATCTAGACCTCCTTTGCCCTTCAGATTCAACAAATCCTAGGTTAATCATCCTGACTGTGCTTCTATAGTTCAAAACATCTGGAATTATATCAACTCAAGTCATAATGTGTTTGTTTGAATTGATAAACTAAAAGCCCTTAAAATATCTCTGAGAACATGGATAAAAGAGAAATTTAGCCTTATTGATCAGGATATCTCATCTCTTAAAGATTCTCTTTAGTATTTGCAAGTTCAGAATACATTGAATAACTTTTCTAATGTGCTTCAGGAGGATTCTGAGATTGTTTCAAAGCTTAATAACCTCTTGAATATGAAAGATTCTCTGCAAAGGGACATTATTAAGGCTAAATGGTTAAAGGATGGCGACAACAACACAAGATTCTTCAATTCCTTACAACGAATCAGGACGATTTCTAAACCTCTTTCAATGATCAAGAATGGGGACCAAGTTATTGACAATGATAGGGATCTCTTAGAACATGTCATTTCTTATTTCAAGGATCTCTTTAATGGACCTACATCAATGAATGAGACGGTGTAGGGTATTATCCCCAAATTGGTCACTCATCAGGATAATACTAATCTCACTTCTATTCCTTTGAGCATTGAAATTAAAGAGGCTGTTTTTAGTCTCAAATATGAAAGCTCCCCAGGTCCAGATGGTTTTAGTAAATTATTTTCCAAACTTACTAGGACATCAATCAATATGATGTCTGTAAGCTTGTAATTCATTTCTTCCAAGGTGGGGACCTCCCTTATGGAATAAATGCTCAGTTCCTTACTCTTATCCCAAAGACTGATAATTCTAATGAAATGCATTTGTTCAGACCTGTGGCTTTAGTCAACACCATTTATAAAATCATCTGTAAAATACTTTCCACAAGACTCATAGAAATTGCTAGTAGGATTGTTTCCCATAATCAATATGGTTTTATCAAGGGAAGATCTATTCAAGATTGTCTCATTACTGCCTCGGAATGTGTTAATTTTCTTAAGAAACCTACACGAGGTGGTAATATTGCCCTTGAGCTTGATGTCAGAAAGGCCTTTGATACTATGAATTGGGGTTTTATTTGCAAAGTTCTTCTTATGTTTGGGTTTAATGAAGTTTTCATTGCTTGGATCAAGACCATCTTTTGCTTTGATCGGATTTCAATTCTTATTAATGGATACCCTCATGGTTTCTTTGATTACTCTAGAGGGGTTAGACAAGACGATCCCCTTTCTGCAATTATTTTCTCTATAGCATAGGATTATTTGAGTAGACTACTCTCTATCATGGCTGGGAATGAGAAGATGAAGTCTATTAATGCTCTAAGAGGTATCATTTCTCCCACTCACCTTTTATATGTAGATGATATCATCATGTTCACTTTGGTTGATAAGAGAAATATAAAGAACATCAAAAGAGCTCTTTTACACTATGCTTCTGTCTCTGGTCAAGATATTAGTTCGGGGAAATCTTCTGTTTACATTGGTAAGAACATAAGTGAGCAAAGAAAAAATTTTATTGTCAATGAGATTAATGTTAAGGAAGGACCTCTTCCCTTAAATTATCTGGGGGTTCCCTTGTTTTTGGGGAAGCCGAAAACTTGTTATTTCAAAGAGATTGTTAGTAATATTAGAAGGAGTCTCTCTACCTGGAAAGGAAAGTCCCTCTCCATGGCTGGAAGGGTCTATTTAGTAAAATCAGTCATTATATCCAAGTTTGTATACTCCTTTATGGTTTACAAATAGCCTATTTTTCTTATAAAAAGTGTCAATACCTCTCTTAGGAACTTTATTTGGGGTGGCAGTATCTTCAAAAAAATGTTGGCCACGGTTCCTTGGTCAGATTGTTGCAAGCCATATGATACCATGGGTTTAGGTATAAGAAATCTGGTGCTCTTTAATGATTATTTGCAGGATTCATTCTTGTGGAGGCTTTTTAATAGCTGTTCTGATAGTTCACACTTCCTTTGGGGGAAATTCATTAATAGGCTAAATATGGGGTCTTTTAATCATATTGATTCTTCTGTCTGTCCTGCTTTCAAATACATATTTTCCTCAATTGATGCTCATTCTAGATGGTTAGTCTTGAAGGAATCATCTCTTAATTTCTGGAAAACCAAATGGAATTATGATCCCCTTATAGAGTTGGTGATAGATGATACAAACATTGATCTAGATATTACCATCAAGGATCAGCTTCAAGACTTGGAAGGACTTCCATGCAACATTATCAACATTGTCAACAATTATTGTTTCTCAAACAAGAAGGATTTTTGGGCTTGGGAGCTTTCGGCTAATGTAATTCTCACTTCAAATCTTTTTTATGAGTTCTCCTTGAACCCTAAATTTGACAATAAATGGATGAGCAACTTGCATAAAAATTTTGTCAGACCATCTCGCTCCAATTTGGATTGGAGAATTTCTCATTGCAAGATTCCAACTGATTATTATCTTCAAAATTTTGGTATATATTTATGTTCTTCTTGTCTTTTCTGTCACCAACACAAAGAGGATGCTGATCATTTATTCCTCTGCTGCGCAACTGCGGCCTCAATATGGAAGGCTTTAGTGGATATCTTTGAGATTTCACTTCCTAGGACGTCCTCTATTGTGGAATTTATTCAAAGATAGAACTATATTGGTCTCTCCTCACAACTGCTGGATTTATTTCAAGTTGCTTATTCTGAATTGTTTCATTTTTTCTGGTTCATTAGGAATCAAATTCTCCATGTGAATAAATCCTTCTCTATGACCTCTGCTCTCTCACGCGTACTTGCTAAGATACGTGCGGCTGGCCTGCCTAAAAATCATTACTGTGCTAATTCCATTCATGATTTCATTGTTCTTGACCGAATTGGTATAAAAGGAAATTACAAACCTCCAGTTGGAACTTTTGAAGTTCTATGGAAACAGCCTATTGTTAGTTGGTTGAAAGTTAATTCGGATGGTGCTTCGAAAGTGAATACTGGTCCTTCCGGATATGGTGCCATGTTCAGAGATCATAAGGGAATGGTGGTTGGTTGATTTCATGGTTATTGTGGTATTGTTTCTTCAATTGAATCTTAGATGATGGGAATCATCATTGCAGTGGAGTAGGCCAACAAATATGGCTGGAATAATATCTGGCTAGAGAGTGATTCGACTAGGATTGTCTCTGCTATTAGGGATGGTTCTTGTCACCTCTCCTGGAAGATTCAAAATTGATGGATTAATTATTTAGATTCCATTTACTCTATGAATCATATTATTACTCATGTCTATAGGGAAGCTAATTCTGTTGCAGATGGATTGGCTAACAAAGGAGTTGAAGGTGCTGACTTCGTTTGGCATGAAAAGCTTCCTGAAGTTTTTTTACCCCTTTTAAAAAGGGATTTGGACAGATCTCCTATTTTTAGGATCATTTCTTAAAATGGTGCTTTTCGGGATGCTGTTTATCAGCATTCTCAAGCTCTGCATTGTAAGGTTTGGTTTTATGTTTGATTTTCTTGATACTGGATGTCAGATTTGCAAATTTCTATTCTTCTTGGCCTGTATTATAGATCTCATCCTGATTCTCCATTATCTGACCAGTGATGTTCTGCTATCTACATTTCTCTCTTGCTATCTTTCTAATTCATTTGTATCTTTATCTGGTTTCATTTTAAGGACCCTGGTGAGGCATGCATGGATGGATAAACTCTTTGATGATGATAACATGATCTGATGAGCTTACCCTCAAGAGCAACAAAGGCGCAGCTTGATAGTTCAGTTTGGAGGAAACTGTATCAGACCTAAAGGAGCTGGCCAGCCTATTTCTGGTCAGACTTCTAGAATCTGAATAGTGTGATGTTTGATAGCAGCTCCTGAACTCTTGTAATCTTGTTTTATTTTATAAATCTTTTTTTGGTAGGGATTGGGAAACCAATCCTTGTAACCCTTCGAAAAAAATTCTAATTGATGGTGATCTACTATGAAATTGTCAATTTTGTAGGGAGTTATATTTCACTTGAAATGTTTTGAATATTTATCAATAGACCCACTTCTATACTGTTATGGTTTAGTATTCAATTGTTGAGACAATGTCAAGGAAATCATGGGAAAACATTGGTAGATGGTTAAATCAATGGCTTCTTCACTTGGTGTTTTAATATAATGAAGAATTAATGATATAGTCGTAAATATAATCTAATTATTCCAATATTACCTCTTTAATTTGTCCATATCATATTCTTAGAACATAACTAACTCATAAATCCCACTTATTTGTTTTCATAATAACACTGGTACATTATTATGTTTCTTATATTTTTTTCATGTTCTGTTTCTTGAAAGGGGATTGTTTGTATTTTCACCTAACCCATTTAAAGGAATTATTTTATAACATCATGAAACTATAATAAATGAGGGTTATGTAATAAGTTAGAAGATAGAAGTCTAATTAAATATATATTTTATCTAGTAAGAATACATTAATGTCTACAAATAATAAATCTCAATCGATTATAAAGGTAACAGTTTGTATAATTTCAAACTAACTAGATACTATAAAAATATATAATAAATAAATAATTATTAATTTAATAGAGTGTATGATTTATACCCTTATTTTTATTATTATAAATTTTTATTTTTAATTTCAATAAATATGGGTGATCTAGTGAAGTAGGGGAAGAAGAAATAGTAACTGATTTGAAACTAAATAAATAAATAAATGCATGTATTATGATTTTTACAAAAGTAGAAAAAGATGATAAAAAGTTGGGAATGATACATTGTTTTTTAAATTATTTTTATGAAAGAAGAAGAGGAACATAAATGTAGTTAATCAATGTAGTTGAATGTTTCTATATCTAATATATCAAGCTATATAAGTTGAATGATAAACTAAATATGAATATAAATATATAGAATATACAATAAACAACTTTTGGAAGATGGGTTTAAACTTGAATATTAGTTTAATAGCAAGTTATTTAATATTAAGACATATTTCTAGAATATGGTGGAGCCATAAAGGATAGTGAGAAATCATTTAATGTGACAGTGAATACATTTTATCATTATAGTTATAAAAATATACATAAATTTATTAATTTAATTATGATTATAATGAAAATATTAATTATTGATAAATGGGAAAGCTTAATTATAAATTACCTGAATAATTGAATTTGGGAATTCATATAAATATAATCTTTGTTGTATGAAGAAGAAATATATTAAGAGTAACATTTTTGAAGATACATTAGAAATATTTGGCATAAAAATAAAATTATCTAAAATGCCACATAATTCTAATATACAAAAATAATACCCAATTAAGATATGGAATGAAAATATAAACAATATTTCACATTCTTGTATTAATTTAATTTATACTAAAATCATTTTAATAGACATTTACTCATTAATTACATTCTCTCTGCCTATATGAGTAAAGAAATGTGAAGCTCAATGAATGGATTTTTATGAGTTCATGATGATATGAATATATATGTTATCATAGAATATAATATAATAAAAATAGAAATATGTTGTAATTCATTGAATATTAATATTTTTTAATTCATAATCAATTTAATATTATAAAAGATTATCTGACACTTATATAACGGATTTCCAAAAATGTCTCTAATGAAATTGTGTATTATAAATTCATAATAACTATCACATATCAACATTTGGTATAATATATTTTTTATGGTATGGGTTGTTTTATTTGGTTTTTGGATGTGTTTTTTGGTTCCCTATGGCCTAAAGTGTATTTTAATTTTCATATTGAAACATGAGATAAATCATGTTATATTCAATGCCATGTTGATCTTTTTGATTGACTGTGATACATTAGAAGGAATAACATGCCACGTGCAGTATGTATTATAAGGCTAGGAGCATGAGGAGTCCCCATATGACCCATGACATATTTGGACACAATGACACCATGGTGTAATGTGTGGTGAAACAAAAATAACTATCCTTTATATTCCATTTCATGGTTTTTCATCATGCTAGGATCTTGGATGAGGTATGATTAAGATCAATGTGGTTGATGTGATCATCGACAACACCATGTAGTTTCCATTCTCAGAATTTTCACATGTTCTAATCATCTTCATAGTTATCCAAAAAAGGTTAGAGACATCAACAATGAACGTGATATATTAAGGGAGGGTTTTTAACAAATTTTGACTTAGTCTTCCCGATCTTATATACCTTATATTGATTCCCTTTCTATGGTTCTTTATTCACTAAATTCTCATTTTTTTTGAAAATATTCTTCTTCA
Organism: Viscum album; assembly: GCA_963277665.1. Classification (NCBI taxonomy): domain Eukaryota; kingdom Viridiplantae; phylum Streptophyta; class Magnoliopsida; order Santalales; family Viscaceae; genus Viscum; species Viscum album. The sequence goes on along the minus strand of OY728165.1, from coordinate 1,703,633,142 downwards.
TTCAGATTTTCTATTAGACAATCTCATACATTCTATATTTTCTTCTATTTGTATTTTTTTCTAATTATTTGAGTGGTATGTTGTTATTCTGTCCCTACATTAATCTATATGAAATTTAATTACAGATTCATGACATTGGATTTTTATAAAGTGGAACATAAAAGTCCACATTGATTTCTATCTCTCTTATAATATGGGTTACCCATTTATCATTAGTGAAATACATTTCTTTTAAGGTAGGTTGATTAATTAATAGTCATTTTTTATAACCCATGATTCCAGTATAATTTTAAAGAGGTTTTAAAATTTTTAATGCAATAATATTTGTTATTTTTAAATTTTAAAGTTGTTAGAATTTTTGTGAAATTGAATTCCCACATGGTTTATTTTTTGGAAAGATATTTAATATTTTTATGTATTTTAATTCAATGGTATTTTAATTTATGTTTTGTTTTTTGTAATTTAATTTATATTGATTTTATTTTGAGTGAAATGTAACTTTATATTTTGTTTTATTATAATGAGATGTGATTTCAAATCCTGGCTTCTAAAAATAATGTTCTTAAATGGTGGGAGATGAATATTTATTACAATAAATTGATTACCCTTGATATATGTAGAGAAAATGGGAACCCTGGTTAATTATTATATTGGTATTTTTTGGTACAATCATACTAGGCATGGTTAAAATTTTCAGTCATGTATATTCAATTATTATTAAATTTAAAAATTATATTATATGACTCTGTTAGAGGTTTATCATAGATGATTTTACTTCTATCCCTCAGAAAACTAATCTACGTAATTTTTCAAGGATTATACATTACCATTTAACATTGTTTGAGGAACTGAGCTATCTTATTTCTAAACTAAAATTGGATACATTGATATTTTACGATTCATTGGTGACTATTTGAATGGGTCTGATTAAATTTTAATGGATATCATTGAAATGGGATTTTACATAAATAAGGCATTAACAAATGTTCATTGAAAATAAAGATGGAAATAAATTCTCCATAAATTTTTTATGAATCTTTAATATTTATGTTTTTATAGATAAAATTAAAATATAACATATAATGTATATATTTTTCAAAAAAAGGGACAATAATTAGGTTTTTAATAAAGTCATCAGTTGAGATGCCTGATAGGTTCATAGTAGTATTATTTTTCTCACACCATATATAGACCATTAGGTGTGTGTGATCATTGTTTTATATGTTTTAGTAACAAAAATGATGTCGCATAGTGGTTGTGGATGTCTATCTTATAGGGGTGTGTGAGTTTAGATGAATATATGGTTGGATGATCATCATCACATCACATGGATAAGTTTTTCAGTTCTTCTTAGTCGTTTTAGTTTAATATTTTGGTTTTGGAATTTATATTTACCATGTTAATTTTATATTATGATGAATTTGTATTGTAAAATTGTTAAATTTTCATATATTTTATCTATTGGGTTTTTACGTCTTATGGTCAAAATAATTACAAATTATTTTTCATATATTAAAAGGAACTTTCTCATATCCCATAGAGATCTAAAATTCATTACATTCAATTCCATAGAGTGAATCATATTTCGGTTTTTCGGATGATAAGTATTTATTTTTGTAAAATAAGTATCAAAGAGAATTTCTTATGTTTTACAGTGTTTTCATGTGGACTATTTATTTTGGGATGACCTGGTAAATAAAAGGTAGTATTGTTAATACATTATGGGTAATATGTTACTGAGTGTGTAATTAAAACTAATTTTAAAGATACATAACTTACAATGAAATTTATTGGATTGAGTTCTCAATCTATGTGGTAAATATATATTCATTTATTTTTTATATCTTCTTCTGAATAATGAGTTTCATCTTCTCTGATATCTTCCCAATTATATTTTTTAGTACCATTACACCAAAAAGAGATGTTGTGAATTCATTTTACTATTTTTGGTATATTCCTCTATATGAAAAATTATCAAATTACAGTATTCTAATATATGAAGTTGTGTGTGTGGACTATGTGAAGGTCTAAGGTGTTTCTCCCCATGTGTTCCATCTAATAAAGTAAATCCTTGTGTTAGGGGAGTTAATGAATAATCCTAAGAGTTTATCCTCTATAAAAAATCGTCCCTTCATAGAAGTAAGTATCCATAGGATGTAAATTAATAGTTTAATTAGATATTAAATAGTATGAGTTATGTAGAAACATATGACTCTTTCAATTTCATGTGTTACATATATATGCTTGAAGGTCCAGGAAGGGGATAATGGTACATAGTGGGTTAGTGATAACTGAATGAATGTATAGTGTAAATTCATCAATACCATATTTATCCAATATTTATTACATGAATAATTTTTATATAAAAATATATAGTGTTCCACACATTTAATTGTGGTTAATGGAAAATGAAAGTGTGTTAAAAACTATGATGAATTGGTCAGTTTCACTCTTTTGTAGTTGATGAATTAAAATTTTAATGATCAGAGGTTCCAAATGGTCTTGTTATATGATATTTATTCAAAGTACTTCATGGAGATATTGAACACTATTACAGATTATGAAGATATAGATTTAATATGAGAAAGTAAATTTGTAGGAATGTTGGGTTTCGATATAAATATTATTCTACATAGTGGTAGTTTCTTTTAATAATATGTATAATAGAGGAAGTGAAAAGAGGATCATATTGGTGGTGTCCATGGATACAAGTAGCATGCTCAAAAATCCACTAAGGTGTCAACTAGTGGTGTTCATATAAAATTATACTTGTGTGACATAAATAACACATGAGACATGCCTAACCTATACCTTCAGATATATATCACTCGCGTGACACTAAGATAAATTTAAGATATTCTAACTAAAAAACACATATCATCATTATGTTATAGCCACATCTTCCCCTAAAGGGTCTTTAGTATAGTAAGATACATCATTTAATATATGGGTCCAACTATTGACCTTTGAAACAAATAATATGAATTCACATGAAGAGTCTCTGATGGAATTTGATGTGGGACTCATAACCATGGGGGTAAAATTCTTATTTATTAGATGTTATTGATTTCATTACTTGTCATTGGCCACTCTTGTTCATTTATTTCAATGTGATTTGAGAATTTTGTAAGACGTATAATCTAACAAAATGATTTTATTTATTATTGGTGATTTCTCTTGAAAAAAGGAATAAGAAGAGATTTTAGTTCCATTATTGTACATTCCAAATATGTAATGTTGTTTTTTTCTATTTTATGGTCCTTGAGATAGTGTTTTATTATTTTATTCCCTTGATTAATTGGTTAGTTTCTAATAAATTATTGATTAATTATTATTATTGTCTAGTGTTCATTGAAAAACATAATGTGAATTCATATATATTTCATGGAGAATAGGATCAGATGATTAGTAAATGGGAAAATCCTAAACTAGAACATGATAAACTATTATCCCCTATCAAGAAAAAAAAGTGGTTGAACTTCTAGATGGTAAATTTCATCCAATAGACTTATAATTTCTTTATGTATTTCTTGAATATTCTTTTAGTTGACCTATGGAAAGGAAGGGTATTTATCTGTGGGTTTTTTCTCAATAAATCACACAAAATAAATACATTTATATTTTATTGAAAATACAAAATTAATAAGGTTAAATATTTAATAAAATGATTTGACTATTAATGTATTCTTTTTCTTAAGAGTTACACCATGGGTTTGCAAATATCTTTTTTCAATAAAAGATTAATGGATCCATTTGGATATGCATTAACTATCGAAACCTTATGTGTGTTATTTTATAAAATATATTATCTTTCCCTTATTGATGAACATATTGATCAATTAATGGGAGAAACATGGTTCGTAAAAATTATGCATTTGTCTAGATATCCATATCTCATAATTATGGAGTTGGATATTCTGAAGACTGCAATATGGTGCATGTATGTCCACTTTCAATATCTTGTGTAATTATTTGTTTTAACTATCTATCATGTACTTTTAATGTCAATGATGAGAAATATTTTACACCAATACATCTAGTTCATTATCATGGTTCAAGATGTTAATATTATACTATATTCACAATCATATAAAGTGGGTGAACATCTACTGATATCAATTTTTTAAATCATGAGGGATCACCCCTATTTTAATTGATCACCAAATGTAACATCTTGATACTAGATGTTAATTTGATTGGAATTTTGGTGTCAGCATGTGTCATCTTAGTTAAGTATGAAAATGTGACATATTAATTTTCATAGGATTAAAGACTTAATATGTTCAAGATTCGAATCCTCTTGGATTTTTAGCATATTACGGATAACATTGAAGTACATCTATAATCTATTATCATAATTGATTTTCTCCAGAATAAATGTTGTAAAATTCATATGGGATCCAATTTTTTGTATTTCATTTGATGAATTAATTTTATTGAAGATATTAGAGGAAATTATTATTTTACCTGATTTAGGAAAGGGTTATATGGGGTTTTTTGGATTTCAGTGCTATGGAATGTTGTGTTGTTTTACAAGATGATCATATAGTCATATATATATATATATCAATATCATTAGTTACAATATAATAAAATATATGAATATGATACATATCTTTCAGAAATTATGAATTTTAGAAATACTATCCTAAATTACGACATTAGGAATTGGTTCATTATTTATTATTAAAATAGAATACTGTGTGTTAAAATTTTCATACATAGACCAGACCCTTAGGGTGAAATGATAGGTCAAGTATATTCATTCATTTCATTTTGAAATATTTTATTTACATGGAAATGGTATGGTTGTTACTGATGCTTTGATAAGTTATTTTACCTTTTAGACTATCCTAGAATCAAAAGATGAAAAAACATCCCATGAGACTCTTTGATCGGATACAGTTGAATGAAATAGAGAAAGGGATTAACATTATTTTAGATTTTTCACATTTTAAATCATCTTTTTGGTTCAATTTTTTCAAAGTAACATTAGGATGCATATTCACATTTATAATGAAATCATTACACAATGGGGGGATGATCCACAATTGGTAACTCTCCTCAGATGGAATTTATTTTTGTTGTGCTATTAACTTATCCATAATAATGATTAGGATAGTGGAATATCATTTATATTATTGTTATGTTCATCCAGGAATGATAATGATTTATAATGACATGATTAATTATTTTTTCTGGTTTATCTTTAATGGTTAGAGAGATGACTATGTTACATGTTGTTATACATATCAAAAAATTAAGGACAATTATCAAATGCCTTCATGATTTTTTTTCACTCGCTATTACTACGTAAAATTGGAATGAGGTGTCCAAGGATTTCAAAGTTTTATTAAAATAGATATCATAATGAAATAATTCTATATTTTTGTTGAGTGATCAATTAAACAATTAGATTAAATTCATTTATATTTGATACAACAACACAGTTGAGGATTTTGGAATGATTTCAGTATTGGAAATCATGGGATATCATGGGGTATAAGGAGAAATAATTTTCTATTCAGATAACAAGTTAACCTATCAATTAATTAAGGGTCTACACGAGGTAATAAAGACTCATATAAGGTTGACCACAACTTTACATATTGAGACATATAGTTAAACAGAGTGAGTTGTATAGATTCTGGGAGATATATTTAATGCATGCCTTATGGAAACTGACATTGTTAGGATAACCACATGGGACTAGTTGAGTTTACATAAAACAATAGATATCACCCATCCATTATAATGGAAATCTTTAAAACACCTTCTGGACACACATGTTGATTACCACTTTTATGGTCAAAGGTGGGTGAAGCTTCCCATGATCAACTATGTTTAAACCATGATACATCAATTTTTATATAAAATATTATTCATTAGATATGGAATTCTTACTGGTGGTATAAATTATATGTCAATTATCAGCATTTTCATTTGTAATTTTTTTGGTGACCCGGTGTTTATAAAATATTTACCTTGGTAACAACACTGTAAACTAGGGAAGAAAGAGAAATTAACACTAAGTTGTATTGTAACTTTTATGAACATTAATATTATAGTGACCCCAGACATTAAAATATATTATTACATGATTTTTGACATATATTCCTATTAATTACAACTTAATGAATATGAGTCCAACTGTCTTTGTAAATTTGTGTTATTAATACATCAATGTGTTACTAAAGTAAAACTTCTTTATTTTATTCTTCACAATCATATCCTAAGTCCATTAAAATTCTTAAATATACATGGGAAACCTAGGTAAGTCCATAAATGAGGGGTTATATAATAAAATAGTGCAAAGAATATTCATGACATGTAAAATGAATGTGTGAGTCAATGGTATTACATTATATCTTGATTGAGAATGAACATGAATAATCACATAGGGGCATAACATAATAAAGATGGAATCATAAAATCATGTCACCATATAATGTTTGTAAGAATCCTATAACATGAAATAAAAATGATTCAAGGCTAACTACCTATAAAATATCAATTGGTGTAAAAATGTCTATATTTTATTAAGTTGAAACCCTAATCCCACACATAATGTCCCATGAGTCTAAAAATATACCTAATGCATTAGTGTGAAATCTAGGCGCACCATTCATATAATGTCCATGATTATGTGTTACATATTAATTGAGCCAACTACAAGGAATAAATATATGAACTGCACATGTAATGAAAATTGGATTCATAAATTTTTTTATTATAATAATCAAATGAAATTTCATAATGAATGAATTAGATAGACAAACATAATGAATGTGTTTCCCTATAAATGTAAGGGATAATAATCTATCTATAAATATTAGAGATTAATATATTTAATTTTGAGAAAATCAATAACATCAATGATGGTCTTCATTGATGAAAATTTCACTAAAATATTACATGGAATATTTAATGAGGAAAAATGATGTTTTTTATTTCAACTCACTTATTCAAAATGAAAAAATATCAAAAATATTAAATTTATCATTTTATTTATTGTATATATGGTAAAATATAATGAAATATTCTAGAAAGATAATTCTTCATGATGGGGGGAAATTCCATACATGGAGTATATTTTTAAAAGCATTTCATTGACACTGTTGAAAATTAGATAAAAGATACTTCTTTTAGATAATGACCTCAAGACTATTTTCAAACCATATCTTCAGAATTAAATATTTCTTAGAATTTTGAAAAATAAAATATTTTCATAATTTTTTAAGGATTATTAAAAATATTTTCTGGAATCATCGATATAGAAGAAAAATTACTTTTCACCGATGAAGGGATTGAAGGAATATTTTCCTAAAAATATATTAGGAATCATTTTGACTACCTAAGAGAGGACGATTGTATTATTACATGAAATGGGAATGAATAACAAGATAAGAATAAAAATGATTTGGTTTTATAAGGAAATTCCAAAAAAAATCATCCAATGGAGGCTTAAACATAAACAATTGTGAACAAGGTGGATATTGTGATATAAACCCTTACCACTTTGGTAAATTTTGAATAATAAACCCCATGAAACTTCCTAGATAAAAGTGTATTCTATTTATAATATTTTTGAGTGTGTTTTCATGTATAGAGTGATTAAATTTTTTGGTTTTTTAAATACTTTTTGGGATGGGTAATATCAACAGGAACATTTTATGTCGTAACTGTGTAGTTTAAATCATAAATTTTTAGGTGTGGATAAAACTTAAAATGGATTAGAACACAATGAACTTTAAAAATGAAAAAACATTTTTTATGAATTAAATTTCATTCATGATTTAAGATAAACTATAAAACATTAAAATAATTGATCGGGGTTAAATATAATCAGATGAATCCACATTTTTATTGTAAATGATTTATGGGGTGTTTATACCACAAATATCATCTTTAGGTTTAAAATCATTCAACCTCATAGGTTTTTATCAAACTGAACATTTAATGTTTCTTTAATTTGTAGGATGCACCTCTCTTGAATCCATTGTGGCTTCTAGGTGTGATTAGGGTGTCTCTTGTCCTTCTAATTTCCTCTCTTCAATGCTCATTCCTAGGGGTAGTTGCATCTCATATTCCGAGTAAGTTTCCTTTATGCTTCATTGTTTTCGTTAGTCACTATAGCGATTTGGAACTACATTATGAATTCTTTGAGATCAGTATAATTTTTTGTTTAATACATTCAATATTTATGGTTTGATCTTATTTCAGTGGACTTTCCATTATTGGTTTTTGTTGTGATGGGTTCATGTTATAGGGTGCTCTATTGATTTATTTTTCACTCCATATAGTATTAGTGAATCACAATATGGATGTGTAATAAATAAGACTAATTTATGTGTTTCCATATATAACCTGTGTTGGATGAACATTGAATGCTTGTGTTTTTAAGAATTGTTTTATAAATGAATTGGTATGATCTATTGATTTTTTTCGATAATTTTATTCAGAAAAGGTGGGTTTCCACCATTATGCTAATAAAAAATGTAGTTTTTATTTATGCCTAAATGGATTTATTAAATGTTTTTTAAATAATGTTTTTGATAAAGTGATTTAAAAATTTAGATCATGGTAAGCCTATGGTACATAGGTGTAAGGTGAAGCAATAGTCCTCATCAACTGTTACTATCAATGATTACATCATGTGTTATTTCTTTTAACTATTGTAAATGATTACTATGTTCTAGTTGTAAATTGTTTGGAGTTTCAATTAATATGGTGTTTCTATACACCATAGATACAATGCATATGTCTAGGGTTTTACTGAGGCTAATTGTGAATGTTCTGGTATGAGTGTTGAACCTAGAATGACCGGTAGTGACCCTTGAAGTATTTTTCATATTATTTTGTTTGTGATACTTGAAATAGATTACATAATTTCCCATATGTTAAATTCATTGAAACAGTTTTCCCTAGATTGTTTATAACTTTTGGAAACAAGGAATTTATAACCATGATTTTGTTACATAAAACTAAATAAGTTATTATTATTCATTGTGTTATTAAAATTAAATTATGATAATGTAATTATATATTGATATTTAATGGAATGTTCGTTGGGACCCTATTAATACTTTTTATCCGACACTATGTATAACCAATCATCATTATATAGGCCAAGTTATCCATTTCGATATAGATAAGTGAATGTTTAGATTGTGAGGTGGAATGTTTTTAGCCTACTAGTCCGGGGTATCTTGTGGTGGGATAGTCGAAAATCAATATCTTATCACATTGAGTATTTCTTCCTAATTTTTTGTTTTTTCATTTTATTGGTTGGACACATACCATGGAGTTTTATATATTCTATTGAATTGTATCGTTTATTATACTTCCTCTTTGGTTATGGAATATATTTCATATTTTCACTTGTGTTGGTTAATAATATTAGGTATATATATATATATATATTCAATGTCAAATTATTGAGTTTGGGAGAATTTATTTCCTCTAGTTTTGGTTACTTCCCTGATATAAGTTGCTAGCCTATGGAGATCGACAATTCCCTTTGGGGTATGTGCATGATTAAAAAACTTCGCAGTTTGTGAGGGTATCTATGGTTGATTTGTGATATACCATTTTAAAAAGAATCTTAAAATAAAAAATTGAATACCATTAAGATAAATATTTTTCTTGATATATCATTAAAAGGGGAAGCTTATTCACAAAATAAAAGAAATTAGTGGTGGTTATGAATATATCTAACATATGTAAAATGTATATGAGAAATCATTTACAAATATCATGTCATCGATGTGAGAATTAATGAATGATGATTTTAGGTGTAAATATATTAATTTTACTTAAAAATTTGGAAATATATTATAAAATAATAAATAATGATTAAATATTTATTCTTATCACATAAAATACAATGTACAAGTCATTTCACTCAATGAGAGGAATTGGGTTATAAAATCCCATACCTTGTATCTAATCTGTCTTGAATGTCAATTATATCTTATATAATAAAGTTATATAAATTAGTAATTTTATTAATAAACATTAATATTTTTAATCTCATATACTTAAAAAATTCACATAATTTATTTTATTGATATACTTAAATACATATTCAGTTATGTCCACATCGTGTATTTTGAGGGCGCTCACTTCATAAATTCCAAAGGAAATTAGTGTATTGAACATTGTAAAAGGGGTGACTATTGAAATATATCTAGAATAAATATCATTACATTTTTAACATTTATACATAAATTATACTTTTAACTAATCATTAAACGTGTTAATGAAAGATTATCTATGGTACAATCATTGAAATAGTTAGTCGTACATACGGATGAGTAACATTCCCATTTTTCAAAAATCATGAAGGAATAATGTTAGTGTTGTTTTATATTTATATAAAATTAATTATACCTTAAATATCAGTTTATATAATTAAATAAACTTACATATACCATCCATTCTATATGGAAGTAAAACTTGAATCACATCACTTCGTGAGGCGATAGTCCTCTGTACAGAAGATTGATGCTATCATTTTTAAATGGATGGTATTGAAAAAAGGTATTTTATATTTTAAATATATGTAATTACTAAAAATAAAATAATATATTATATAAATGTCAAATCCAACATAATGACTATCAATTATAGGCGATGATGGAAAATAAATTAAATTGGTTCTTAAGAAGGTAGTTCAATGTACACACGAATGATGAATATGAATCCCAATTTATGTAAGGGGATATGGATAAATAATATTCATTAAAAATAATAAAATATAATTATATATTATTTAATAGTTTAATTATACTGTAATTTTTAATATATAATTTATTGTGGGAAAATATGTTGTAAAAATGTTTGTCCAATGAACTTGATTACCTTCTCTTTGAAGAACCTCTTTTAGATCTCTTATTAATATCCATAATGTTTTCCTTTTCCAAAAAGAAAAATATATAGAATGTGGGTAAGGTTTGAGGGGAGATATTATATTAGGATATTTTCAATTTAATTTTATTAAAAGGTTTGGTTAAGTGATGGGTTGTGGTGGCCTCTTATAATTGAGGGGTAACATTTTTGTGAATTATAAAAACTATTCTGTAATAGGAAGTCACTCTCAAGAAATGTCCCTACAAAATTGACAAATAATTGAGTGGTGTGGTGTTATGGCTTATTGAAGCATCAAACATTCAAAAATAAACAGTATTTTAACATGTTATTCTATTTTCCTCAAATGTTACTCAATTTTACCATTTTAGTTTTTTACCATATTAACTATTTTTTATTATTCTTACAATTCATTATGAACAAAATTAAAATATAGTTCACAAATACTATTAATTATTTTTTATTACTATGGAATATATTTTATTAATAAAAAATAATATATTTGGGAGAATAACATATCAAATTAAACTGGTAAAATGTGTCGACAATCGATTTATGTAATAAATGATGTTTTCAATGAACTAATGACAACCAATAAGTATAATGAATAGGAATAATCATTATACGATATTTAATTAGTATAAATATATGTATAATCAATGAATTTAATTTAAAAATTTACTTACTGAGGTTTATTTTAATTAACTAAAAAGGACAATATTTATGCCTCAGAAGATAGTTTTCAAAAAACCTTGTCTGTAAGCATAAAAATAAACATATAAAAAATTTAATAATGATAATTAAAAATATGTTACTAAGAATATTATAATTCAATTTATTCATTGTAATATTTAATATAAAATGGAAAATATAATTTCACTTTTAATTTACATTATTTAATTAATTTAAAGGAGATTATTTGAAAAAATCGATAATTTTCACTATTCCCTAAAAAAGCATTCATTTATGTAAAATGAAAACATTTCACCCAATGTTAATTTTGATATTATAATTTAAAAACTCTTTTAAATTTTATAAACTTATTTATTTTTTATTTAAATGAAATAAATAATATATTTTCTCACAAAAAAACTTTTTTTTGAAAAATGATTTTATGTATTAAAATATCATAGTTACATGTCGAGTAATACATTTATCAGAGTATAAAAATAAATTTATATTTAAGAAAATATTTATAAATATTTAATAATTAATTCAATGTTATTCATTTACATCAAGTTATCATCTAAGTAACATTGGTCATGTTTAAATAATAATATTTTAATATTATATCACAACTCGTTCAAACTCAATGATGATTGTTGATCATACTATTGAACATAGTGTTAATTTAGAATATAATGGAGTAATTTAGGGTCCTATTAATGTGGTTTATTAGTTAGATTTATCTTTTTAGTTTTCTTTGGTCCATGATCTATTCTACTAATCATAGAAGAATATGTATAATCTTGTCCCCTACCTTATTCCAAGATGGAAATATCTTTTTTTGGAATGGGATATATCATTGGTCCAAAAATGATTATAGTTAATTGATTCTATGATAATTTTAGCATCCCAAACGTCAACAGTATGATACTATTTGATTAATACAACAGATTTTGTTGTACATAGCTTCAATTCTAGAACACAATGACCAATCAATATTTCCATTTAAAAAGTAGTTATGAATTGTAATACCCAATTTATGAAAATTTAAAAATTTCATTTTTATAAATGGACTTAATTTTAGGATTTGGAATATCAAAATTATCTTAGGAATCTTTTTTTGGTGTTTTTCTAATTACTTCACATCTTTGATGAATAGTTCAATACACTGCATTATTGTTTAAAAATGAATTTTAAATTAAATAAATATTTTTTATTTATATTGACTTTAAATTAAAAATAGATAAATAACAAACATATTAGTCCATGTTATTTCATTGGATTCATTTTATAATTATAATTGATATATAAAATTTTATTTAACTATTAGATGTTGTTTACCGACCTTCTAGGTATATTTGAAAATTTTAATAAAACATATTTTTTCCACTTCTGTGAATTGAATTTCAATAATACAATAGACATTATTTTCATTAGTAAGTAAAATTTGGTTCAATAGGATGAAAATAATTTTTCTTGAATGGTAATTTTTCAATTTTATTTACCACAGTTTGAAGTAAATAGGGTAATTAAATGAATAAATAATGTTTGATAATATAAAATTACCGCAACACATGTCTTAATTCTATAATATAAGTTTTTTTTACAAAATTAAACCTTAGGAAAAAATATGATCCTTTTTCATCCACTAATATTAGATTAGGGTATTTAATATATTTTATCTTTAAAAGAGTTAAAGGCGTTAAATTCAAATTTTACTAAATAACCCATTTTTTAATATAGGGTTATAAATAAGATAAATTCGACTATAAATATTCATTATACATATAAAAATATTTTATACATCATAGTACTTTATTTGTAATTTTCAAATATTAAATAATCAAATTTATTTATGACACAATGATGATGTAGTAATGACCTTATCAATGAAAAAATAAAATATTGATATTATAAATATAAAAAAAAATGTAAATTGAAACATTCTATTCCATCCATGAATTTTATAGGTGAATATGAAATTTTAGGGTTTATTCGATGCATTTTTTATGGGATAATGTTTTATGACTTTCAAAAAAACCAAATACTATGTACATTCAAAAGTGATATAAATTATTTTTTAAAACAAATACAAATTTATTAAATTATATATTATAATGAAAATATAAGATTCATCCAAATGACTTGAATAATATTACATATTTCATTAATTTACCACTTTAGGTTCGAAATAAAATTTTGTAAGAACTAAATTAACCATATAGTATAAAAATAAAAGAAGACGTGGTAAAACTTACGGTAATTAAGTAAGTGTTAAATATATAAGATGAGGTTAATATGGTGACCTAAGAATGTCTAAAACCAAATTGTTTTAGATAATTTCGTCCCATAACTACTTCATCCTCCAAATAAATCAATTTAGAGCTTGTAGAAACATTAAATTATTTTATAATAAATTAATAATTCACAATTTTCATAATGTTCCCCTCACCTCTCTTATAAAAGGGAACTTCTACTATTCATAAATTCACACCTCCAAATCCATTAGGCTTGGCCAACCCCTACTCCAATATCCTCATAACTACTCTCAATTTAACCTATGGGAATTACTTTGATTATAAGGCCAACCAATTGAGCCTTTTTGTTCAAATCAAAAGGAAGAACCCGATGAAGAGGTAATTATTTTATCACCTCTTTCAATGTTCCTTTCTTCTTCTACATCCTATTTCTATGTTGTTTCCATAATAAAATAATTACTCCAATAACTTATACATACTGACATATTAATATAAATATGTTACAATCATATTCGTTATTTTTTCCATCCTATGTTTGAAAAAGTCACCATACGTCCGTACCTACGGCTTACCCTCTCCATGTCATGGTGTGGTTTTTTTATTCAACACTTCATTATTTGGATCGGTATAAACATAAGTATAATTGATTTAAAAAAATATTATAATTTTAATTATTCTTTATATATATAATATATCATAAAATTACATAAAATTTCACTATCAATAGAATGTCATTGTCGCTCGTGCGTACATACGTCTTACGGTCTCCACTGCGCGATAAGAGTTCATTCTCCATCACAGATATTCAATAATAGTTTTCATTTTATTATTAAAAATTATGTTTAAGAAATTAATATCATATTGTATATTAATCAAATACAATCTATCCATAAAAAACCTGACATATATAACAATACATATAAAGGAAAATGAATCAGTTAACACCCGAAACAATGATACAAAAAAAATATTATTAACAAAAAAATATTAGAGGATCATATTTAGTATCATATTTATGTATTTGGTTCTTGTAAAATTTAATAAAAATTACTTAACCATTATATAAAAGCATAGCATACCCTCATCTAAGGAAAAGTACAAGGTAAGGGTTAATTTTACAATCTCTTTATTATCCGAGATTGTTTATATGTAAGTATCTAATGGGACTTCTTTATCATCCACATCCATGTTTCTTAAAAATTTATTTAAAAACATTATTAATATTACATAGAATATGGTTTATAGTCATTTATGCCCTTTTTTTACTTTCTATTTAATTATATGAAATGCATCTTTCCGTAAATTTCAAAATAATGTTTTTATGACCTTTTGACATATTAAGAAAAGAATATTTTTTTAACTTATACCACATATGAAGAAAAATTCTACCATTATAACACATTCTAAGTTTCCCTTACAAGTTTATATGATTATTTTGAATATAAATTTTTTCTTATAAAATTACACGACTTTTAAATTATTTCAAAGTAGAAATAAATATTTCACTGAAATTGTTTTTGGAATGATTTCATCTATGTCAACATCCATTGTTAGATTTTACATTTGTTTGATGTTGATTTCTATTGATACAATATTCCATAATGTATTGAGTTTTTTGTGATATTTTTGATTATGTATGTTCTATTTTTATATAATTCATGGTTCATGGTTAAAGTATTAACATTTTGTATGCTACTATTAATACGAATCTTTATGTTTTTTTTTCAATCTTTTCATATGAGAAATGCATTGGATGTAGTAAGTGATACGCAAGGCCCGCTATATCCCCATGATGGATCAGTAGGTCTAATAAGACAGCCAAATGTCTTGGAACAAGGACTTGAAAATATTTTCATTTGTAGTCTTGGAACGAGGCGTTGACTTTGTGGGTATAATGTCCGGAATAATGCATTCCATCATTATTAGAGTAGTTATTGATATTACATGTGATTATTAGACTAGTAGAATATTGATGTAAATAATTAAATGGAATTATTTGATTTATCTTTTCCATATTATTTATAATTTTATGTTAAAAAGGATTTTGATTTAGTATTATACATTAATTTAAATGTTTTGCTTATTTAGGATAGTTTCTATAATATTGTTATCCTTAATGAGCATCTGATCTCACCATATTCTTATGTTTTATATTTTCCAAGATGCGATGAAATGTATTATGACTGACCAATAAAGATATCCTAAGGGATATGAGTGTGTTAAAAGGAGACACAATGCTGTTTTTTTAATGTAATTTAAAAGTATTTTATATATCTAGTGCCTCCTAGGATAATAATTTGATTGTTCATTCAGGACTTTATCTCTTGTGATCATTCCAATGTTAGTTAATAATGCACCGACTCTGGATAACTAGTGAGCGTGCGTTGTAGTTGGTATTAGATGAAGTTTAGTACAAACCATGGAAACTGGATTTATAAAAAAAGCTTATATTAGATAACACTACCCTAAGATATACATTGATGATTATTATATAATAACATCAAAAAATGGTACTATAAATATTAAGTTGTGTTTTCAAGAAATACAACCATGTTTGGATACTACAAGTGGATGTGGTTCTAGAACAGGCGTACCAAGGAGTGAAAAATACGACAAGGAGTTTCAGGCTTGACCTGGGGTATCCTGGAACATGACAACGAGTTGTACTGTGCACCATCATTGATACTCATGGGGGATATGCTTAAGATAATTCACATTTTCTCTACGAACTATTATGGAGGATTTTTGAGTAAATAATTCCCCAAAGAAAACATTTTTATCATTATGGATTATATGTATAAATTTTTCAATTTATGCTATGTATTTCACAAGTTTAAAATTATGATTTAAAATTCATGAATTAATCTAGTGTATGCTATTTCATAGGAATGGAACATAGTAGATGGAATGGAAACTATATCAATGCATGTAATCTATGTAGTTATTTTCCTCCTATTCATGACAATTATAGTGGAGCTGGGGATGCAACATGTACTAAACACCTTATAACCATACTAGGACAACTCACTCGGGTTATTAATAATAACCCTACCCGTATAGACCACCTTGATCCAAAATGTGAAGGATCAATGTTAGGCCACTTCATGAGGCATCAACCACCAAAATTTAATAGGATTACAAATCCATTTGAAACTGAGCAATGGATAAGTTCCTTAGAGATCATATTTCATGCTTTGGGGAGTAGCGAAAAGGAAAAGGTTGTCATGGAAGTTTATGACCTCTCAGAAAATGTAAATCAATGGTGGTCATTAATTCAAAACACAATGGAGGATTATGAATTATCAAATATGGAATGAAGGGAGTTTAAAGATATTTTCTTATAAAAATACATTCCTCATTAACATCGAGTGGATATGAAAAAGAAATTTCTAAGTCTGGGGAAGACAGAGGATGAGAATATCGCAAAATATGAGGCTAACTTTACATGGTTAGCATGGAAAGCTACATATTATATACGTAACCCTAGAAGAAAGACTGATCAATTCATTGACGGGTTAAAAACATTTATCTGTCAAGTATTAGTCTTAAAATCCTTCTCATCGTATGAATATATAGACTCATGTGCTATTAAGATAGAAAAGGGATTCTCTAAGTCTTATGAATTTAAAGTGAATAAATATAAGAAGTGATCAGATGAACTCTCTGGAAAAGGAAATAAGGGGAACAAGGGAAAAGTTGAATTTCCATCCTGTAGTAGTTGTGGGAAGGAACACTCTAGTACATGACTAAAGGAAATTGGTGTTTGATAGAAGTGTGGAGAAAAATGCCATCATGATCATGATTTCAAGGGGAAAAGAGGTTGTTGATGCCCAATGCTATAATTTTAATGAAATGGGGAATTATTCAAATGAATTCTAAAGCGTCAAGGAAATATACCTTAGAAATAACCAAGGGAGAAAGGATAAGATTATGTACAACTACCGAGCTCTATGTTACAAACTGAAACATGATTTATTACATAAAATTTCACATAATAAAACATTGAGTATTGATAGGTCTAGTGTCTTGGTAAATTATGAACATTACATTAAAAATTAGAATATAAAACACAACATTTTTATTGAAAACTTTCTTTACATGGCCACAACATTCCCACCTACTTTTCATTTCATGGGATAAGTTCAGGACATACATGTGAAAAGGGTGATCTATAAAGCCTAGTAACCTAGTAAAAATGGAAAAACATAAATAATAAAGGACATGTTAGGAAATATTCATAACAATTTAGAGAAAGAGAAATGTTAACATAAAGGCATGATATAACTTGATTATCGTAACATGGAAATGTGGAACTAACAGTTAATATGGTATAAGAATGAGAAAAGGATACTTACACATGGATCATGAGTAAAAAATTATTTCACTTGAATTATAATGAGTAAACCCTCATTGCACTTGATGTATCATGATATTAATCTTTACCCAATGCATCCGAGCTCTATCAGGTCACACCCTTCTTATTAATTTCATTTCATGCATAAGTGGTCCATATGAATCATATAACATGGATTTAATTAAAATCATAATTTCTATATGATAATGAAGTGTGGAATTTATAAATTAAACTACATAATCAATAAGTGAAGGTGAATAAAGGTGAATACCCTTGATAGAGAAATTGTCATGGTATTCACTACACAATCACATTGGGTTAAAAAATCACGATGCAATTTCAGCAGCATAACGACATGAAATAAGAATTAATAAAAAATGGTTAATGAGATATAGTGATGTGTCTCATAATATTTAAATTTAATTGAAAATAAGGGGGTCATATAGGCACATTTCCCAACATATGTAATGGAATTTTGATCCATAATTTATAATAATTTATTGAATTGAAATGAGAAGAGAGAAATTCTTTACAGAATTTCGACATGGTAACAGGTGTACATGGGTGGCATTAATGATAGATAAAGGGGTATCTAATCATTAAATAAAAAGAGGGAATTATGGAGGAGGTTGGAATTCATACTCAAAACATTTATAATTTTTTATAATATGGTATAACAACATAATGAAATTTCTATAAAAATGAGAAATGAAGAAATCCCTTACATGGATGTATGATTCCAAAGCCTTGGGAGGGGATTTAATGAGGCTTCTTGGGAGCTTTGGGTGTGTTGGGAGGGTTTTGGAGAGATAAGGTCATGGTAGGGATGTTCTATAAAGGATTTTAGTGAAGAGAAGTGGGAGCATGGGTGCATTTATATAGGAAAACAGAGTGAAATATTTATTATTTATGTTTTGGACACCAAACATTAAACTAATCAAAACAACAAACCACCCCATGGTTTTTGCCTAAGGATTTTTTGAAAGAAGAGTGGAAAACATTTTTTTATTAATCAAATGGCCTAAATTCATAAAATATTAGTCCTTATTTTTTGTAGGAGAATCACACATTCAAGAAAATGAATATAAAAAGTTACAATGTTTTATATGTCTTGGAGGGTCCACTAAGGCACCATACAATTAATCAAAAAAAATATAAAATTAAATTATTTTTTAATTATAAAATATATTTTCCATGAATCATGTTTATTGTATTTTATTATATCAATATTAAGTCATTATGATATCATAAAACACATTATATATTTAAATAGTACTTAATTTTTACCAAAAAAATTGACTATCTCAAAAAATTATGAAAAATTCACTGTTGGATAATTTTTTCATCCTGATTCCAAAAATATAATTAATTTTATGTAAATAATTTTATAAATATGTGAATTTGTACTTTTAATTGAAAAACATACATTTATAAAAAATTCATGGATTTTGACAAAAACAACTTTCAATCTATAGTAAAAATTACAATGGTATTCCAAAAAACTATATGATAATTTATATTTAATAATATTAACATTAGTATAAATTTTTAATTAAAATAATATTTAATTAAAAAGTCCATTATTTTGAAAAAATGTATTTCTTAATTTAATATTAACTAGATATACTATTTTTTTTAAAAAAAATTATTTAAAAAGTAACAATAATAAAATTAATGTATATTCTCTATAAAATAATAATGTACATAATGATAGTTCTATATAATTGTTACATAACCCCTTATAACACCCACATATGACTGATGGGTGAGGTGTACAATAATGATAGAATCTTTGGGAGACTCAGATAACATGGCCACTATGGTAATCACTATCAAGTTCCACTTCTTCAGTAGGCGGTTCCATTCAAACGTAACGTGTTGAATCTTGGATTTGTCTGGGTTAGGAGTGAATCCCAATGATGGTTCCTCATTTCTATGCTCCGAAAAATGGGCTTCGTATGGATCAATTCTACTGGATGAGGCCATCACTTCTTTTGTCTGAGTAAATTGGATTTGTTAATGCCCTGTGTTTATACTAATCATGTGATCAATGTTCAATGACTATATTAGCAACAATCATAATTAATAACTATATTTTATAATTAAAAAACCTAAAAAACCAAGGAAGTCCACATGTTATATAACCATTTTACATATTAATACATTTAATTAGATGTTGAGGAGTTTTCATTAATTAATGTTTGGTTCGTTAAATTATGTGATCACAACTGTTGGGGTTGAAGTTCTGAATGACATGGTGGTAGGTACATTAATTGTTTCCTCAAAATTATACAATGCTTTATTTGATTCCAGATCATCAAATTCTTTCATATCATCCTAGTTTTTCAAGAAAATTTGGCATTTCCAGTTTTATATAATAATGGAGTTTTCAGTAAAAACTTCTAAGGAACGTATCAATACAATAATGTTTTTTCAATGAGTTACAATTATGGAATATAAACGTGATTTATCTACTGATCTTATTTTCATACCCATTATTGAGTTTTATATAATCTTATGTATAGATTTCATTTTGGACCCTGATGAAAATATTTATTTTAAGAATAAAGAGGATAAAAGTTTTTATGATTATAATGAATCCCTTATCTTTAAAGAAGAAACACCACCATCAAATTCTCATCTATATTCACCCCCAATAGATATACTAAATTATTTTATTAGGGAGGGAGGGTGTGAAACAACTATTGGTGAAGAAAGGAATATAAAAATAGATTATTTAGCCATTATTCAAGAATATGAAGATGTGTTTCGAGAGGATTGACCTAGACATCCTCCAGAATGGGAAAATGAGTTTTCTATTTACTTAATTCCTGGTTCAAGGCACATATTGAAGACCCCTTATAAAATGTACACTGTGAAAATAGTGGAACTAAAGAAACAACTAGTGTAATTGAGTAATAAATGATTTATTTACCCTAGTGTTTCACCTTGGGGAGACCTTATTCTTTTATTAAGAAAAAGTATTGATCTATGAGGTTGTGCATTGACTACAGTGATATCAGTGCTATAATAATAATTAACAAGTATCCACTACCTCACATTGATAATTTATTCGATAAACTTCATGGGGCTCATTAATTTTCAAATATGATCCTTCAATCTGGATATAATAAGTCGTGTGTGAAGAATGAAGGAATTTCAAAGAGAGAATTTTGATCCAGGTATGGGCATCACAAGTTTATAGTAATTCCTTTTAGACTAACTAATTCAACCTATGTTTTTATTGATGTAATGAATATATTTTTCAAGGAATATCTTGACGAATTTGTAGTGGTATTTATTTTAGATATCATGGTATAGTCCAAATGATATGAAGATCATGAAAATAACTTGTTGAATATTCTAAAATATCTTAAATGTAATGAATTATATGGTTATTTTAATGAGTGTGAATTCAGGATTCCTAAAATTTCATTTCATTACCATATTATCTTATAGGATGTAATTTATGTTGATCCTTAAAAGATATGGGAAAAAATAATGGATATCACCAATGAGTATAACATAGGTATGAATTATTATTTCTTTAGAAGGTTATTATCAGTGTTTCATCCATAATTTTTCAAGATTAGATAACACATTATCCATGATCATGCGTAAATGGGTTAATTTTGTTTGGAAAATAGTGTGTGAAGAATATTTTGATGAATTTAAGGGAAAAATTTTCAATTCTCCTGTCATGAATCAACCATTGGGGATTTATGGGATTATTATTTATATTAATGCATCAAATAAAGTACTTTGTTGTGTCATTATGGAGAATGGTATAGTTTTTTCCTATGCATCGTGACATATAAAAACTCATGAACAAAAATAGCCCACTAATGATTGTTATTTAGTAGTTACAATAATTTCTCTGATGATATGGATAAACAATCACTATGGTAAAAAATGTTAGATATATATAGTTCTCCATAATTTGAATTATATTTTCTCACATAAGGAACTCAACATGAGGCAAAGGAAATGGACTGAATAACTCAAGGATTATAATTTCACTATACACTACAACCCGAGGAAGGAAAATAAGGTGGAAAATGATTTGAGATGAAAAGATCATGGAGCTCTAAATAATATGAGAGTGTAAAGGGATCCTATGTTCATGGATCAATTCATTATAAATATGGGAATAATCATGGAAACTGAAACATTGATGCTTTTTCAAATGGTTTCCAAAAAATATAAAAAAGAAAAGATAAAAATTTCTCAGACAGATGATGACAAGTTTCATAAGAAAACTAGAGTTATGAATTAATAGAGATTCATTGACTTCGTATATGAATATTGATTTTTGAAATTTGGAAAGAGGCCTTGTGTTCCCGATAAACATGATCTAAAAAGGGAATTGTTGGATGCTTCTCATAGCTCCAATTTGTCTATACACCTTAGTTGCACTATGTTGTATAGAAATTTTAAGGAACAATTTGGTTGGGACAACATGAAGAGGGATAATTTTTATTATGTATC
The DNA here is from genome assembly GCA_963277665.1 of Viscum album. Taxonomy (NCBI): domain Eukaryota; kingdom Viridiplantae; phylum Streptophyta; class Magnoliopsida; order Santalales; family Viscaceae; genus Viscum; species Viscum album. Next base: position 1,703,610,507 of record OY728165.1, on the reverse strand, counting down.
AAGATATATGGTTAGTAAATAGGTGAAGGCTGGAAGAAAACATCCTAGAAGAGTCATGCAACCTCTTCTCTTACCTGAGAGAAAATGGGATTCTATTAAGATGGAATTTGTCATGGGTCTTCCAAAGACTCTAATAAATAATGATCAAATATGGGTCATTGTTTATCTTCATACCCAATCTGCACATTTTCTTGCTATAAGAGAAGATTTACCTCTTGAATGTTTAGAAAGAACATATATTAATGAATTTTTAAGACTTAATGGTGTACCCCTATAGATTTTTTTGATCGTGATCCCCGTTTTACATCAAGTTTCTGGAAAAGTCTTTATAAATCATTAGATACAAAACATCATTTGAGCACTAGATACCACCATCAAACTGTTGGAAAATAAGAATGGAATTTTCAACCCATAAAAACATGATGAGATCTTGCTCAGTTGACTTTCATGTTATGTGGGATCACTATTTAACTTCTGTTTAATTTTATTGTAATAATAGCTTTTATTCAAGTATTCAGATTCCAAGATATGAAGCATTATATAGAAAGAGATGTCATACACTAACTTGTTGGGATTATGTTTGTTAATAAAAACACATAGTCCAAGAACTTTCTAAGTAAACAATTGACAAGGTGAGTATTATCAAAACCCACATCAAAGCATCTCAAATTTAGAAAAATATTTATGCCAATATCCAAAGGAAGGATTTAGAATTTCAAGTAGGAGATCGTGTTTTCTAGAAGGTTTCTCCATGGATGGGTGTTATAAGATTTGGTAAAAAGGGTAAATTAAGTCCCAGGTACATCATGCCATTCAAAATAATAGAATAAATTGGAGCTGTAGATTACCGCTTGGCAATGCCATCAAGTCTCTCCAAACTTCCTAATGTGTACCACATATCACTGTTGAGAAAATACATGCCATACCCAATGCATGTACTTAGCTATGAAGAAATATTACTAGAACTCGATCAGCCTTATTGTGAATATCATGTCACGATTCTTGATACTAGAGAACATATGTTGAGAAACTGGACGACTCGTATGGTGAAGGGTCTTTAGAAAACCATAAAATGGAAGAGGCAATGTGGGAACCTAAGGAAATTATGATGAAGAATCACTCGAATCATTTTATTCAGTAATATATTAGAGATTTTATTGGTGTACATATTTAAAGGAGGGAAGAATGTAACTCCCCATTCTTCCACAGTATGCATCTCTTTGATTAGTACTTTAGATTGTGATGTGTGCGGCTCCGAGTTCTAGCACACCATGAACTATCAAACTAGAAGTTTAAAAATCAATTATAAATATAAATAATCACTTTTTTAAATTTAATAGATTTTATTTTTCAAAATTGGGATTCATTTTTTGGTTTCGGAATATCAAAATTATATTTGGGTGAATTTTTGGTATTTTTTTGAAGAGTCAATTTTTATGAATAGGGAACAACAATGTGTTATTGTTTAAAATATAATTTTTATTTAAATAATTAATTTTTTATTTAAATATATTATAATTAAAAATTGAGAAATAATACCTATATTAGTCCAATTTAATTAATTGGATTCCTTTTTTAAGGAAATTAGATATATAAATTTTTATTGAACAATTCAACGTATTTTACCCACCATCTATGAATATTTTCCAATATTCTTAAAACATAATTTTACCACTTTTGTAAATTGAATTTTAAAAATTCAATAGACACGGTTGTTGTCAATATATAATTTTTTTTTCAATGGGTTGAAAATAAATTTTGTTGAATTGTAACTTTTGAATTTTATTTACAACGGTTAAAAGTAAATAGGATAAATAAATGTAAAAATAATATTATAATAATATAAAATTACCCAAATACATGTCCTAATTCTTTTGAATAATTTTATTTCGACCGAAATCAACCTTAGGACACCAATATGATACTTTTTGATCCACTTTGATTAAATTTGGACATTTATTATATTTTATTTAGAAAAGAGTAAAAAGCGATAAATTCAAATTTTAATAAATAAACCATTTTTAATATAGATTTATACATTAGATAAATTTTCCTATAAATATTCATTAAAATTATAAAAAAATTTATACATAATTGTATATTATTTTTTATTTTTAAGCATTAAATAAGTAAATTTATTCATGACACAATGATGATGTAGTAATTTCCATATTAATGAAAGATTAAATTGTTTGATATTCAAAATATTAAAATAAATGTAAATTGAAAATTTTGATTCCATCAATGAATTTGGTAGGTTAATATGACATGTTAGAGTTGATTCAATCAATTTTTTAGAATTAATCAAGATGATATGACTTTCACAAAAATCAATACTAAATAGCGTCAAAAGTTAAATAAACGAGTTTTTTTAACAAATACTATTTAATGAAATTATATAATAGTCCTAAAAATATATGATTTGGAAAAGTGACTTATATAATGATACATATTTTATTAATGGACTACTTTAAGTTCTCTTGTAATTTTATAGTAACTATATTAACCATGTAGTACAAAAATACAAGAAGACATCATAAAAGTTAATCTATTTAACAATGGGTTAAATCTAAAATATAAGGTTAATATGGTGACATAAATATGTCTAAAACCTATTTGTGGAAATAATTTAGAACCCTAACCACCTTATACTTAAAATAAATCAATTTGGTTCTTTTAGAAACCAAATATAATTTTATAATAAATTAATATTTCAAGATTTTACTCAAGTGCCTCTCACCTATCTTATAAAAGGGAACATCCGCTTCTCTTAAATTCCAACATCCAAAGCCATTTGGCTTGTAAAACCCCTACTAAAAATTCCTACCAACTACCTTCAATTCAACTTTGTGTCCTTACATTGATTGGAAATCCACCCCTTGGAGCACTTTTTTTCAAATCAAAATTAAGAACACGAAGAAGAGGTAATTATTTTATCACCACTTTCAAAGTTATTTTATTCTTCTACTTCCTCTTTCTCTATGGTTTCAATACTAAAATAATAACTCTATTACCTTAAACATAGTTATATGTAATTATAAATATGTTAGAACAATATTCATTATTCTATCCATCCAATGAATGACAAAGTCAATATACGTGAGTACGTACTGCTTACCGTCTCCACGTCATGGTGTAATATGTTATTCAGCACATTATTATTTGGATTAGTATAATAATGATTATAATCGTTTTAAATAATAAATATAAAATGTAAATTATTTTTTTATATATAATATACCATCCATTTATATACGATTTCACCATTAATAGAATGATATAGTCGCTCGTGCGTATATAAGGCTTACCGTCTCCACAGCGCGATGAGATTTCATTACCCATCGTAACATTTCAATAATAATTTTATTTTTATCATTAAAAATAATTTTTATGAACTTAATATCATTCTAGATATTAATCAAATACATCATATCCATAACAAACATTACTTACATAACAAAACTAGTAAAGTAAAATGAATCAGTTAACACCTGAAACAATGATACAATTGAAATATTACTAACAAAAAAAATATCAAGGATCACATATAATATAATATTTATGTATGTGGTTACTTTAAAATTTTATAACAATTATCTAAAAATTATACAGGTGGTTAAAGTACTCTCGACTATGAAAATGTACAAGGTGAGGGTTAATTTTACAATCTCTTTATTATCTGAGGTTTTTTATACGAAAGTATATATTGGGTCTTATTTATAATCTACATCTATGTTTATTAAAAATGTATTTCAAATTTTTTTACTATTTCTTAGAATATGGGTTAAATTTATTTATAACATTTTTTTATTTTTTATAAAATGTTTTTAATGGAAACTTTCTGTCATTTTAGAAACAAGTTACTTAATGACCTTTTCTAAAAATTAAGGAAAAATGTTTTTTTTACTTATATAGTGGGTGCGGAAATTTTTATCTGTTGTAACACCTTCAAAGCATCCCTTACAAACTTATATGAATATTTTGAAATAATTTTTTTATTTATAATTAGGCGACTTTTAATTGATTTCAAATTAGAAAGAGATATTTCACTCAAATAGTTTTTGGATTCATTTCATCTATGTAAACATCCATTGTGGGATTTTACACATGTTTGAAGTTAATATATGACGATATAATCATCCATATTATATTGAATTTTTTTTGATATGTTTGAAAATGTACGTACTATTTTTAAACCATTCATGGTTTATGGATAGTGTATTAATATTTTGTATGCTAGTTTTAATATGAATGTTTATTTTATGTTTCAACTTTTTCATATGAGGAATTCATTAGACGTAGTAAGTGACATGCAAGGCCTGCTATGGCCCCTCCATGAATCGATATTTCTCATGAGATAGACTAGTGTCTCGGAACAAGTCCTTGACAATATTATAATTTTTATTCTTGGAACGAGGCCATGAGTATGTTTTTATGATGTCCTGAATTATGAATTCCATCATTATGAGATTAGCTATTGATATTACATGTGATTATTCAACTAGTAGAATATCCTTGTGAATATGTAAATGTAATTATTTGATTTATCTTTTCTATATTATTCTGATTTTTATGTTTTAATGTATTGGGTCTTAACCATATACATTGACACAAATATTTATTCTTATTTATGGTAGGTTCACCTATATTATTATCCTTACTGAGCATCTGAGGTCACCCCTTTCTTATGTTTTCTTTTTCTCAGGATGTGCAAAGTATATTATGACTGACCTGCCAGTATAGGATAAGTTATATGAGTGTGTTCAAAGGAGACACAATGTTGTTTTTTTATTACATAATGTAATGTAAAACTTATGTATGTATCTTTTACATCCAAGGATACTAAACTGATTTGCCTTTTGGGACATGATCTCTTGTAATCATGCCAATGTAATATAATAATGCACCGAATCTGGGTAATTGGGGCTGGGGAGTTACAAAATAGGATCCTAAATTTGAATTCAATAACATTTTTCAATATATTATTGCATCAGAAAACTGATTCTTCTAGCACGTGGAATGGCGAATCTATGGTGAGGGATTAATGGGCACATCACATGGTGGAAAAAATTTCAACAGGACATTATGGGATGAAATTGATTTAGTGAGGTTATTTTTATACCACAGTACAATGAAGACTATACCATGTTGTGTTCAACTCTATTTTGATCTCAAATATATCTTGTATGCCATAGGAAGTTCCGATATGACATGTGTAAGGTGTCGTCTCAGTATTGTGACACAATGAGTCCCCATAAAAATGATGGGCAGTTTTCCATCCTCCACATTATGGTGAGGGAGATAGTTTTTCCAAAAATCTATCATTTCTGTAACACACTATGGTTATCTAGAATGTCATACTCCTCAGAGTTGTGTTGTTGAGATCACCATGGTAATTTTCAACACTCACCATGTCATGGTGTAGTTTTCTTATGTATTTCAAAATCATGGATTCATCATTACACTCTTCATGAAGTAGTTAAGCCCATTATTGGGTGTTCCTAAGACCATTAGGGAGGATATTCAAGGAATTTATTCTCTGTATTCTCTTTTAAAAACAACTCTTAAGAATTTCCTTTAAAGGAATTTTGTTTTTTTATTCTTGTGTGGGAATTTAAAATATCTTGATTCAATGAGATTTTACAGTAGATAATCTCATCCATCATTGATTTTATTAAATTTGAGTTCATGATGTGAAATCAGTATAGATTTTTGTGGTTATTCGTACCTTATATCCATCATTAGATCAATGAATTATAAATTCAGGACTTGGTATTGTTAGTCTAGGTAACATTATTTTATCCCTAGGTCATTATATCTAATATTAGCATTCAGATCCATTATTTTTTGAAGAATACCATTTCATTATTTAGGTATTATAATTAATTTTATTTTCATTTTTACCTTATATGATTGAGAGTTTTAAAATTATTTTAAAAATGTTCAAGTGATGATTTATTATTCATTAAATTTCAGATACTTTTACTATTGAATGGAATATTAATTTCAACTAGGGTAATTGGTGTATTGTTTTATGATGGCATGTAGTGTTTTAATTCAATGTGATTTCAAAGAATGCTGTATTTTTTGTAATGTAATTTCAAAGAATGATTTATTTTGATAAAACTTTATTTACAAGCATGTTTTTGTGATGAAATATTATGGAAATCCTTATTATATATAATTCATAATAGACTATGTATGGATGAACAATGTTTATTTATTTTAATTGGTTTGACATAGTATGTGGAGGGAACATGAGAACCCAGGGAATTTATATGGGGTTGGGCTTGAGACCCGATTCTTAGTATTGGATTATTGAATCCTGCAATGATATATGATTTCATCTGAAACTAAACATTGGATTTGATGACACTGTCAATGGATCCACTTATCATGGTATTTTTCTATACTATACCCCAATGATCTCTAGACATGTGCACACATTAGTCATACAGATTCACTGAGGTGTGAGGATACTTGATACCCTTTAACTAATTTTTTATAAGTTATATTTACATGTTTATATTAATTGGTAAATTTTCAAAATGTTTTTATTGCAATAAAATTTGTTTCATGAAAATAAAAAATGATAAAATAAATATTCATTTAATATCATGATTCTTATAAATTAAATAAATACTATTTTTTTAACATTGAATTTTTCATGTTTTATCATATATTGGAAAAATATATATTTCAATCCTTGGTTTTTTACAAAATGAGAATAATTGGATGGTTTTATAATTACGATCTGTTAAATATGTTGTGGGATCTTATAAACATATTTTTCTCAAACTCTAGAAACAAAATAAACTGTCTGTAGAAGTTTTTTTATCTACTATAAGAAAAGGTACGTTGTGACATGGGGGAGTAGGTTATCATTGTTTAGGAGGTGTGACACCTCGAACTGTGACACTGTGTGATGATTACATACAAATCACATGGATATAAGTTTTAATTCTTCATATCTATTCTACATTATTGGTTTTGATATAGATTTTTTATTTACCATTGGAGATGTATTACAATGTAAATATTGTATTATCAATTTTATAAATTTATATATATATCATCATTTGGTTTTTGATGTCCTATGGGTGAAATCATTACCACTGTATTTTCATTATTTCCTTGGGGTTTATTGACAGCCCCTGGGTATGGAGATTCCCTTTAGGACGTTCCATGGGAGAATGTGGTGGTCAATCATAGAGTTTCCCTTAATGGGTTCTTGAAAATAATTAAAAATAAAAAAATATTAAATTGAACTGTACTTATAGAAGAAATATTTTTTATGAAAATACAATTTTCCCTCCATATACAATAAATAATTTTAGTTTGTCACAATTAGTAGGGGATAAGTGTTTTTATAAAGTATTTGGGAAGTGAATTGTTTAGTCTATTTCAATTAGAAATGATATATTTCATAAAATAAAATGATATTTCCCAATAATATAGATATAATACGTTGTATTAAAAAAATACTCTTTTTGATGATTTAATAAAAAATCATGATATAAATTTCATAAAAAATCTATATAGGAAAAGAAGGATATCTCGGAAAAACAGATTTTTGGTGAATGATTTTAGAGATTTATTTAGTTTCAGAAACCTTCCCAGAATGTTACATTGTGCATTTTAGATACCAGAAGAGTATATGAGGAGCTGTATTTGAATCTATAACTATATATAACGATTCACATATAGAATTATTTATTCTTATCATAAATGTAAATGGTGATGTTATTTTGTCCATCTATTGTCTATGTTGTTATGGAGTCAATGGTTTCATTGAAGATATTTTGTGAATCCTGAATTTTATAGATTTGGATACATGTTTTTCTATGGATGGGAACATTATATCATTCTAATAATGAAATATCCATTCACGTCATGAATTGAGAAATTTAATGTTAGTTTATAAATTCCAAATTTCCTTTGTGCTCCCTCATTATTCAATTAACTATCTTAATTTTGGGCAACCATTGGATTAATTTGGGATATCTTTTGGTCCCTAATCCCATGGCTTTGATCGATGTGTCTTGGGAGTTAATATCAGTGATTCTCAATGAGTCATCATTCTCTCCCATTTATTCCTTTTGTCTTTGGAGTGTTTTCAGCAGCTCTATAAGTAGGAATTGTGGGATTTTGGGATTCTTTAATATAGATACATTATATATTATTTGATTGATTCAAGGGAACCTTATCAATTTATGTATCCTTAATTTTTCCTCTCTTAAAATTTATTTTCACAGATATACAATAATCTTTTTTTAAGATATGGAAATTAAGATACTAATATCTATTTTATAACATTTGTGATTCTGAAAAATTTTCATTATGATGTGTGTATAATATGAATTGGAAAACATAATATAATAAACCATAATTAATTATTTGAAATTTAATGGTGTGATACATATGAGGTTACCTATTTTAATTCATATTGTTGAATTCATTTGATTCTACATGCATGTTATGCAATAATACATAGTAGTGTAAGATTTATTTATTAATATCTTTTAAAAGGATAAATTCATATGGCCAATAAATGATAATTATAATTTTAATATTTTATTCCTATTAATTTCATGATGTTTTCTTAGTGGCCTTGGATATGTTGTGGTTTAGTGGCCATAGTTGTTTGTCTCTTGGTGGCCTTGGTTATGATGCATTGGCAGGATGTAGTTGTTTATTTGTAGATGTTAAGTAGATATTGAATAATACATAAAAATATAATAAATTTATAATGGGAATTAAATTTTCTGGATTGAATGTAATTTAATAATTTAATTATTTTTTATGGTCGGTAAATCTTTTTAATTAATTGTGGGAATTGGTAATTGGTCTATTCCTCATTGTGTTTTACTTTTTTGATTTATTTTCTTCATTAGAAGAATTTTTTTGGAAGTGTGATGAAATTAGTATACTAATGGTAGTTGTGGTTATATTTCATTTGTAAACACATAGTTGTGGGCCTGTCTAATACTATATTATAAATATATTCTATTTTCATTCACTTTTAACCCCTATTTATTTTATTAACCTTATAGGAAACTAGTTATATTAGTATAATTTTTCACATAACCTATTATGGGGATGATACATATGGATCGCTAACCCATCTCCCTCTCTATTACTTATGTAGTGGTTTTGGGTGATACTGATAGTTGATGATGATGTATGTGGTTTCAATCATTCTTTGTTGGAGGATAATATGTGGGGGATGTCCTATTATTTCATGAAACCTAGAAATCTATTTATGTGATATGATACAAGTGTTTTGTTCCATATTATATGATATTTGGTTGATTCTATGAGGTATGATATGTGTTTTGTTTCATAATTGGTGGATATGGGAGGGACGAGAGTAATGTATGTCCCTCCATTGGGTGTGAGAAAAAACTTAATGTGAATGTGGTTGTCAAATTGCTTTTCTATATTATTCAAAAAAAATTACTATTAATTGATGTATTATTGGAGGAGTGGTCATTGGTGAGGCTTGGGGGAAACATGTTGTCCTCTCAATGTAGTTGTATGTTTTGATGATTATTTACTATGAAATTATAATTCTATTTTAACATTTTCACAACAGACAAGGGGTTTGATCTTATATGGTATACAAGTTATAATAACCTCTATATAATAATACTCTAGGATTTTAGGAGGTACTCGGTGACTATGATAGACAGTAATAGCATGGGTATTTGATTTTATGTTGTTTCTTCCATATGAATCATCAATATTTTTTTATTTGGGAGAAAATTGTATCAATTTTATCTACATAAATTATTAGTTTTCTTGTATATATGTTTTTTTATTTACAATACATAGTGAGTGGGTGGAGGAATTTATGTATTTTATGGGAAATATTGAGTATAATTCCTTATTTATTGTTGTGATATAACCCTTGTTCTAGTCCCAAACCATTAACCTATTGTGTGATATACCCCTAGTGATAATCACCAACCTAGGTCCTATTAGAGGGTAGATTTGGGAGATCACTATTACCTTAATTGTGGGAATATGATGGGTTCCCCATGGGGGTCATGAAAGGGTGGTATCGGTGGCTTTGGTTTTGGTATAGGGAAGATTTTGAAGATATCAACTTGCGATGAATACATATATTTTTATGGAAATACAATTATCATAACATAATATGATATGGAAGTACGTGAGACAATAAAATCCATCATATTTTAGTTTTCCCATTTTTTTTATATTATTTCTTCCATATGAATCTTTTGGATTTTTTATTTGGGAGATGAAAGAATCAATTTATATACATGTTTTTTTATTTTTCTCATATGTGATATTTATTATTTATAGTACATGGTGATTAGATGGGGGAATTTCAGTATTTTATGGAAAATATCGAGTATAATTACCTAGTTATTTGTGTGATATATCCTTGGAGTTAGTAACCAAACATGGCATTTTTGGGGGGTTAGATTTTGGAGGTCACCATTACCATATTTGTGGGTATAGGTGGGGTTCCCCAGGGGGGTCATGAAAGGGTGTTATCAAAGGTATTGTTTAAGATGAAGGCTAGAGTTCGAAGATAGGAACCCATGAGAAATATATATGTTTTATGGAAATACTATTTTCCAAAAATAATCTGTTATGGATGTAAGAGAGACCAGAAAATAAAATTTATATTAGTCCCCCCTATTATCTTATTCAAGGATATTATTTTCAAAAAAATTACTATGAAATGTAAAGTTTTTTTAGTGTAGGCACCTAAAATAGGTAGATGGATAATGATTTTGTGAAATTTGTTTTTAATTTTGTAGTATAGAGAAAAATTAAAAAAAAAATAAATGATTCTATTTAAATCCATTAAATTCAAACATAAGTGTTTCTTGTTGTATTTTTTATATTATAGTCGGTGTTCACATATGTGAGATATGTGTTGGGGAAGATAAACATGCATACAGTGCAGTTCATCAGATGTTTGGTATTAATAAATGGGGTGATTTGTCGAAATAGATGTTCCATAGCCTTTATTGATAGATCATTTCCATGTATAAGATAATAATTTTGTTTCTAGTTGTAGAATGTGGGATAAAGGAGAAAGGGGTCCCAGTAATATTGATTTCAGGCAGAGATAAAAATTGGATTCTCTTATGATTTTTCTCATTTATAGGATAAATATGATAGTAGTGGATGCTTTATCTCAGTGAGAAAAAATAGACTGATGTATCTTGGAACAATTTTAACCCTGAATTTAGGGATATAAACTTAATTTAAATAGTGAAGGTGGAGAAGATGCATAACTTAGACACACATAAGTAGAGGATCATCTGAATTCAAGACTATAGAATTATCAAGAAGGATTTATTTTTATTTTCCATTGATGTATTTATAAATAAAAATTCATGTGAATAGTTCTTGGAAGGAGATTTATACCCTACTCTTTATTGTGTATTCATTTAATTTACATTACTAATATATTTAAAGGTGTATAAAATTGTTAATGTGATAGATATAGTGATTTAGTGGTACAAACCCCACGTATAAGGGTTAGTCATGACCTTGGAAGAGTATGGTGTTAGGTAGACGTTATGAAATGCTGGGATTTATAAGGCTCCAATTGGAAGGGAGATGGACTCATAAGATATCATCCAATCTAAAGAAGGATGGGTATTGTTTTGTTCCTATTTAGAGTTGTCCAATTTTTTTATTTAGTTGTGGAGGTCATAATAAGAATTAATGGTAGTGACCCTCAAACCTAGTGACTATATATTGTTTGAGTGCTTAGGACCCCTTCATTAAATAACTAATGTTTCCCCAATGTAACATCTACCAAAAGTGCCTCCATAATTTGTTTGGAACCCAATATGCCATTTATATAAACTGTCAAAAGTAGGTTTCACTTCTAGAGGGTATACCTAGAATGTACCTTGACAGAAGGGAGTCAGGACAAATAATGTACATAAAGGTCGTCCTCATTAAGGATAAGGTGTCTAAAACGTATATAAGAATATAATATTAGTGATAAGGAAAGATAGAATGTTGGATATTCGATGAATAATCAGTTTATCATCTACATTGGTTTCTACTTTTTTATTTTAGAGATTCACATATTTTTGGACCCTTTTGGTCAGAGTATTGGGATTAGTAATCATGGTTAATTTTCATCCCCTAGTTTAATAATATCTTTTTAGAGGCTTGAGAATATTGTATGGTGTGTGTCGTTAATGATGTATAATGATGGGGTAAAATATTCCTTGATATATTCAATTATATTATAGATAAAACCATATGATTTCATTCATGGAATGGAAGAGTTATCTTCTATTCATGTCATAGTTTATTTTTAATTGGATGGATGAGTTTGATATTATTGTAGATTGATTTAATTCCATTCTCGTTGATTAAAGGTCCCATATTAGATATATATTTTCAAATCCTGTTATTTCATTTATATCTTATTTATCTCCAGATTCAATGATAACTCTGTTGGTGGAGATCCCTCAAGTTGTTGTACAGTTTATGTGTATTCTCCCATTTGAGGATATGACATTACCTCTTTAACATTACATTTATATTATTATAGACTAGTGTTGAAGTGAATTTTTTTTGATGGACACTTATTTGATGGAACCCTCTATGTTTCTAGAGTTAAGGACCTAGATTGACTATATAATGAAAAATGCATCCCTTAAAACTATTGTGACATTATAAGGAGAATAACTTTTGTTCACAATAAAGGTAAATGGTAATATAATGTTTTATATAGATAATTCTAATATGAATCAAGTGATAAAAAATAACAGTTAACCTCTTCTAATAATTGATGATCTATTTGATATATATATATAATATCATGTTAGTTAACTAAAATTGATCTATAATTTTCATATGGTTTTCTATGTGTGATAAAGGAATATATCTGAATGGCTACATTCTAGTGAAGATATAAGAGACTAGATTTCATAGTTATTTCAATCGGTGTCATTAACACACCACCTATGATAATGGGGCTGAAAAACAATTGTCTTCCTATGTTCTATGTCATGATTGATGAAATGATCATAAATGGAATTACCATATTATTATCATTAGTGGATGATTTTTTAATGAAATGACGACCATTTTTCATGCATTATGTTGCCACTAGATTCATGGGAAATTTTCCAAGTGTATATTCTAGATGAGAGAGGATCACATACATGGATATGTGGGGTCCCACGAGGGAGAAGAGTTGGATACATAAAATGATGAGTTTGTGGTTTCTAGAGTTTCAACAATGAATATTGAAGATGTATGTATGTTCATGACCTCATAGGTTATTATCAAAATTATTGGTCTGAATTATCTCATTTTTTTATCTATGTAAATAAATGAGACTATGAAGGACTAGGATTTATTTAAGAATTATCAGTTCCCGGAATGATTCGAATACATGAATAATAGCTTTTATGTTACCAAATGATTTATTTTCTAGATAAGGGAATGATGTTTGACGTGTTATGATTTTTATTCCACGTGGGCTTATCAAGAATAATTATGAATTAGTGAGTAGTAATATCATATTTATCCGGGATGTAACTCCCCATGACTATTAGTATAACATCCATGACCTATTGATTGTTGAAATAGTATCTTCCTTGAATGTCTCAATCAATTACCTCATCGAGTAATTCTTTGTGGTATTACAAGATCATAGAATCATAGCGTATAAATTTTCTATTTCTAACCAGAATATTTTCTTTTGGAGGTAAATATATTTCTCTTAGAACATGACATCATAATCTGAAATACACTTGGAAACATAACAATCATTGAATATGTACTGAGTAGAATGTTCTGAGTTGTTATTTGAGAATATGGGGATTCATGGATGTTGATAAACGAATTAGGGACTTTGAGTCTCAATATAAATGATGTCTATGAATAAGGATACATGATATAGATTAATGTGAACCCCACTAAAATGAAATAGGTAAGCAGTCACATTTCGATGGTTTAGAGGTAGAGGTGATACATGATCAAATAATTCAAGGTGATACCCCTGAGGGATGGTGAGAGGATTTCCAATATCATTTTATTTTCCAATGAGGGATATTAAACTCTTTTATGATGTTTGTGGTGTCCTAAATTATTAAAATAGATTTCATATTGCAGTGATCCAAAATGTTTCTATGATTTATCCTAAAATGAGGAGGCAATTTTGTTTTTTAGGAATAAAAAATTCAGTGGAAGAGTTTTAGATGTGATCTCTGGGCTACCTGTTGGATAAGGAACAAAATCATGACCATAGTGGAAAAATGTTTCCATTATAGATCCAAAAATAATAAATTTATGTACATCATGATTGATTTTATCACTAGAATACTATATATTCATGGGGTCTAGGATTCTATCTAAGTTATCCTTGATCACCTAATGAATATATCTCACTTTATAGTGATTTGAGTGTCATGTACAATAGTTAATCTTGTGATAGATTACATAGATGATTTTCTATGAATCCATAGAGCATTGATAACCTTCATTTCGAATCAAGATCCTTAATTTAATTCATGTTTCTTGTGGTGATTGTAGAACAAGATTGTCTATGATTTATTCTTTAGCACAACATTCTACTATATGAAGGATGGGGAGAATTATTAGACCACACAAAAGATAAAGGATATTATTTGTGCATGAATCGTGAATTGTTTATGTATCATGGGTGTAAAATATACCATTTATGGAGTTTTCATATAAATACATCTATAACTCATAAGCATTTATATCCCCCATTGATGAATTTTATGGGAGGAATAGGCACTCCCTAATTAGATAGAAAATTATTTTAACATAGCAGTAGTTTGTCACTATTTGGTGAATTTCATAATAGAGGAGTTTATGTCAGTTTGTGAGAAGATGAGGGTGGTGAAGAGCCAACATTAGGAATAACCATCTCTGTTCCATTAGAGTTTTTGATTGTAGAAATTGTTTTCATGAATATTTCCCTCGAAATAAGAAATAAATGTCTGGTCCATGAATAAAGAATTATAACCTATTTTCCAAACACAGTGAGGTGTTGGAACATGTTGGAGAGGTGGAATATCTATTATAAAATCCACCAAAGCTAGAGAAATTTCATTATTTTATCCAAGTTTCATAGCATACATTGAATAATTATGATGATTTTGACATCATATACTTGGGAGAGTTGGATATTATGGGTGACATAATATTCATGGAATGATTCATCAAGAAAAATATTTTTCCAGATAATGTTTCTATGGTGTTATAAAGCATTGAATTTTTAATATGGAGGACTAGAGGTCTATAAGATATTACATGGGATAAAGTGTCAAACATGTGTTTCCTTCACATGGAGTTTTTTATTCCCTAAATATTTTAATGTTTGATGTTAGAATTAATTACTGCTTCATGGATATATTGTTTATATGTTTTGTGATGTTGTTTCATCCTTATTTGAAATGTATCTTTCTGGGGAGTGCATGACTTTTTCATCATTTGGTGATGAAATTATTGTTATTTTAGATTATCAAGGAGAATATTCATCTGAGGGGAATCACATATAATAACCCAAAACTTCTCAACATACTAAATTTGGAATTTCAGATACCGGGGAAGATGTATAATGAAACGTGTTTCTCTTACATTAATAATTACTATGTTGATGTATTTATCAACACACAACACCAAATCAAAATGAATATAGACCATTATAGGTTATTAATAAAAATATAAGGTATAAATTGTAGTAAAAAATTAATGAAATGTTTATAAATAAATATCATCACATTGAATAATTATACAATTATAATAGAAAATAAACTCATAAAATTATTACATAATAAAGAATTTTATTTTATAAAATGATTTTTTTAGGTTTGAATTTATAAAATGAGAAAAAAATTAAAATAATAATTACCATATGAAAATATGATTTCTTATAAAAAAATTACCAATATTATTTGGTTTTATTGAATTTTTAGAGTTATAAAAATTAGGATGTGAATTTTAAAAAACTAAATTCAACTTTTAATTTATCCTTTTTTTTAACATAAAATATAACATTTTTATTTTTTGGAAATAGTTAAATTTCTCATGAAAAATGAAAATTATGGTATTATCAATGTCATCACTTTTATGAAATAAGTTTTTTTACATGAATAAATTTATGAGTTTGAAACCATTTAATATATAAAAATATATTGAAAATTATTAAAATAAATTTGTAAATACTTAGTAAATTTATAAACCAAATATAAACATTTTGGAAAATTATATATCAATTTAATGAAAATATTTTTTGGATGTTTTGATTAATAAATTAAAACAGAATTAAATGATTTTTTTTCATTTATAGGTAAAATTAAAATTTTAAATAGTATTATATATTTTAAACTAATTTTAGTCAATTAAATTTATATTTTTATTATATTGGTAAATATATTTTCTTTAAAAATATTTCTTTTTTAAAAAAATTGTCTTTTGCATGTTACGGGGGAAAACATTAAGATTAATTTTATTATACATCAAAAATTAATTTCATAGAGTGATTCTTATATTTTATGTTATTGTATTAATACTACAAAATATGGCCAATTTCATATTTAGTTGTAAAAAGCGGATTATTAGTATTCATTTTAATTACAAAAATACTGGAGAAAGTGTTTTTTAAGTAGTTTTTATTTTAATATCAATGAATAAATATTGATTAAAATAAAATGAACTATAATAAATATTGATCTAATAATATTTATAAGCTAAAAATAAAAAATATTAACACTCATTTAATTTTTTGTCCATTGTAAATAATATTAAAAATACACAATGTAAAAAGTTCATTTCGTTAATAATATCAATTTTTTATACACATTGATTTTTATTTTAAAAATTAAAATTTTAATATATAAAATTTAATTACATTAAATAAATGATAAATGTAGGTCAATTAAACCCAAATTCATTAATATGGGTAATTTTATATCATTAATAAAACATAAAACCATAGAGAAAAAAAATCAATTTTCATAGTTTAAATAAAAAAAATAAAATGTTAAGATATAATTTTTAAAACCAGACAACGTGTTTTAACAGTTTTTGGAAACACAAGGGTTTTCAATTCTTGACCTAGATAAACACCACAATAATTAAATTTGAATATTTTTATTTTCTTTCCTTTGAACAGTGTCCTAGTATGATTTAAAAATGATCAGTGTTTCCAAAATAGACCCTTTTCTCAACATAGTATTGGTTAAAAAAACCACCCATCGAAGATAAAACTATCCATAGAATTAATATTTAAAACTAATAAATTTTGGGATCACTAGAACCCTTACCCCTACACATATTACCTGAGTAACATATATTAAGATAAAGCCTCTAAATTTCCATTGAGAATCCAAGGGAAAAACATGTCTCAAACATATGTCTTATCTTCTCCTAAACCAAACATCATCATATTAATCATCCAAATATGTTACCACCAATGTTATATAATGATATTAGTGTAATTTTTTAAATTTAAGGTTTTTATATTTCTAGTAAACTAATTATTTTTTCACATTAAACCACATATAAAATGAAATTGAAAATGATACTTCATTCCATGAACTATCGCCCCTACAAAGAAAAATCATTTATTTTTCGTTATATATATTATTGGATTTTATTAATAGGGGTAATTATTATTAAATTTGATATATCTCATATTACCGTCATTTTAAAATGACAATTTAGTTATGACGTTCAACCCTTTCATTTTTTGTGAAACGATAACACTAATAAAATATAATTGAAGATTACCACCTCCATGATGAAACATTTTTTGTTTTACATCTAAATATTAAACTTTTATCTAAATAACCTAAATTATATTATGATATCGCACTGATTCCAAATTAATATCATTAGTTTACTATTATATCTTTATTAAGTAAAAAATAGAATCTCCTTAACCATAATTTGAAATCATGTTATTGCTTGATTATATTTCGGGAATAATTAATCTTTTATATCAATATTATTTTAAATTAGGATTATTCATTATAATAATAACATGGAAATAAATATTATTATTATCCATTAAGAAAATAATTATTATTGTATGGTTCAATATTTTTTATATTATGTATTAAAATTTGTAATAATGAAAATTTTTAGTTCGCTTAAATTACCAAAATAAAACGAGAAAAAATGTTTTTCACATATTCTATAAAAAAATATGGATAGATATAAAATAATGTCAAATACAATATATATTATATTAAATGAGAATAATTGATATGTCAATAATGTGTTTAGTAGCAAATTATGGGTCATGATATCAATAATATTAATGATGTGGGAAACAATTAATTTTATTAAAACCAGATATTTAAACAAGATTACAATAATATAATATATTAAGGAAATTTTTATTAATGGACAGTATTAATTGGATTTTATATAAATATGTTTCTTAAATAGGTACCTATTATTCATATCATTATAAGATAAAAATTTTAAATTTTTATATTTAAATCAATTTTAAAGGAAAGATACATGGTAACTCTAAAATCCATCATTTTAGTTATAAAATCTCTTAGATGAAACTCATTATTTAGTTAATTTTCTTTTTTAAAAAGGGTTTCCTTTTTTAATTATGAGAAAAATCATTTATAAACTAATTCTATTTACATTCACATTTTCTATTTCATTTTTTAAAAAATCAATATATTCTTATGATAAGAGGATGGTAACCATAACTTTTATATTAAAAGTTAAAAAAATGTAATAAATAGTTCTTTTTTATGATTTTTCTTTATTATCCAAAAAATGATTTTCCACCTATATAGTTATGTGTCGCATTTCACACAATGTTATTCAATTATTGTTTGATTATTTTTTCTGATCAAGTTATTTGTATTAAGCGATTTAATTCATCATTTTATTCATTTATTTTAATATTATAATATTATTTGTGACGGTTCATTATGAGAATTGAATGAAAAACATTTGGATGTTATATGGATCCTAATTTATATCCATGGTCTATTAAAATTATTAATTATAAATTTCATTAAACTCAAGTTCCTTATATGGTTTATTTTATGATGTGATAATTTTTTTCATATGGAACATTAATTTAGTTATTATGATTTTCATTTGACTTATATATCACTCATTTTCTATCATGACCAATCCCAGTAAGTACCATGCTAAAACTCCCCATCCCTGCCTCTAGTAGGAAAGGGGATGATGAATAGTACTAAGTAGGAATATCCATAATATGGTAGGAATTTCCTAAGCACATGTATATGTACACACATCTCCAGGCCTAGAGAAGATGAAATTTAAAACCACTAAAAACCAATACATGCATACACTACAACCCAACCAATTGAGTACAACTAAAAGTAATGTGTGAAAACTAAACTGGGAATTAATATGAACCCACCAAAAGAAAGAGTCTACAAACTAAAAATTACAACCTGTAAAAAAGGTTCTGGGACTATTTCTCGACACTGAAAGGAAATATCTTACTGTAGGGAACATCACAAATGTCACTCTGATCTCGGTCTTCCCTAGACTACATAAAAAGGTAGCTAGTCTACATAAGACATGACACATGTGGGAAAATCCTGTATATGGGTGAGTAGAATAACACTGAGTAGGAGACTCTGAAATCGACAAATTAATACACAAAATAAAAGGTACAATAATCCATATAAAATATATGTCTAAAGATTATATAATACGTGAAAATATCTATATATACTCAAAACTCAGACACGTAGTATATAGGAAAGTTACAAGGACTGAATACCCATGATACAAATTCAGTTCGAATATTCCATAAAGCAGTCTTCTAAGAGAAATAACTCCATGAGTCTGATAGTAATGGTGATTTTCATTTGAGAAGTACTTCTTGTTAATAAAAGTCAGGAGAGAGATAGATTCACTGATAGATCTGATGAGATAACGAATTCACTCATTATAGGATAACTAACTCCTATGTGGGAAAATATCATTATACACTGATGAGGAATTACTCTAGGGTGATGGGGGTGATACTGTGACACATCTGGATTTACCTTCTTAGTAGAGTACCAATGTTAGGTGGGATTAGTAATTCTGATAACCTTACTATACTTAAGATACAAGGAAGGATAAAGGATATTGATCCATTCCTCTCATAGGAACTATGACTATATCTAGAAAGTCATTCTTAAGATTTCATACTCTTATGGATAGGAGACGATACAAATGACCTTTAGAGGAATGAGAACATGGGAACAAACCAAAATGGAATTTATATAATTAATGGTGGACAGGAAGATTAATCAATGTTGAAGGGAGTATACTGCGTGTAGAAGGGTCACACGTCTTTTCCCTTGACTTCAAGTACTACCCATGTGGAACATCCTGAGTGAGAATAAATGTTGTGTAAAAAGATCATACATGACATGTAGTAATGTTAACACGTCTTGTCAAATTATCTAGGGTCTGTTCTGTGTATGTTGGACATATGATCGTACACAGCTTCAACCAGTGTCTACAAACTCGTGTATCGGTACACTGGGTAACCTGCGTATCTGGCCTAGTCTTGTAGTGTGTTGGAATAAATTCCATGAAATCCACCATGTGTCCTTGTATCATCAAAGATACACGCCGTGTTCCGGGTAAGGCCTCACATGCCATGTGATAGCTATCACATGTTGTGTTCAACCTTTCAGTAACATGGAACCCTAGATGCCACTGATTCGGCCCCACAAAACATGTTCTTTGAAGAACATGTTGTGTTTTTTTCGATTCTATATAATCAATGTTTTTCAATCCCACGCCTTGGGAAGTTTTTGATCCTTTGATCTGTCCATTCAATCTCTTCGATACTCAAGATCCAGGTTCATCCTGTCATAACAATGCTGATTTGTTATGTTTCAGATTTTCAATCAGCTCCAGAAATTTTTTTCGATCATCCGCATGACTAATGATTGAAGAGAGAATTTATTCAAATTATTTTAATTCATCTTCATCCATCATTTTCACACCTCTTCTAGGACTTCATAATGTCGGATCCCTCATTTGGGAGCATTTTTAAGCGAAATGGATAAACAATAACCCATTGTTCATCACCCACAAAGAATTCATAGAACATACGGGGTAAAATGGGAGAATAAAAACATTAAAAAAACCAAGTAAAGAACCTCCACCATTGTTCTTTATAGCATTGATCTGCTCCCGATATAAGGTTAATGAAACAAACGACGAATAAAATCCCCAATGAAAACTAAAAAAAACATCCCACAAGAATGATCAAACCGTGGTTCAACATGTTCATGGGATGATCAAAATTTTTCATTTAAATCCATTAACATTGAAATAAAATATCTAAAATAGCAACCCCAACCACAAGAACTGATGAAAATTGGATTATTTTTCGTCATTGGTGAGGTCCAATCTTGCTCTAAAACGATCCACTATTTGTTATTCGTCATTGTTTGATGAGAGTTCTCCTTGGGAATCTCCTCTCCAAAACTCCAGAGCATCGAAGAGAGGTTTCCAGATTTATGAGCTTAACTGTGGTCTGACGGTTATTTTATGTAACACCCCAAGCTTCTATTATATGCTTCTCTTTGAATAATGCAATAGTGTGTGTTGTACGCAACATCGAGTTCTAACACACCACAACCAATCAAAATAGCCGTTATGAATAGTAATACCCACTTTTTGAAATTTATAAATTTTATTTTTCAAAATGGACCTCATTTTAGGATTCAGAATATTGAAATTATCCTAGGGTGAATTTTCGGTATTTTTCTGAAAAACTTCATTTTTTGATGAATTGTGAAACCACTAAGTGGTAGTTAAAAAACTGAATTTTTCATAAAACATAATTTTACCACTTCTGTGAGTGGAATTTTGAAAATCCAAGAGATATGGTTAATATCAATGACTAAAATGTGGTTCATTGAGATGAAAATAATTTTTGGTGAATTGTAACTTTTTACTTTTATTTACCACGGTTAAAAGTAAATAGGGTAATTAAAGGTAAAAATGATATTAATATTACCCTAACACATGTCCTAATTCTATTTTATAAGCTTAATTCGACCTAAAACAACATTAGGAATAAAATATTATCATTTAGGTCCACTTGTATTAGTTTAGGACATTTATTATTATTTAATTCAAAGAAGAGTTAAAAGAGTTAAAATCAAAGTTTATTTACTAAATAATTTTTAATATAGGGTTATATATAAGATAAATTCGATTATAAATATTCATTAGAAATATAAAAAGATTTTCTACATAATTATATTTTATTTATAATTTTTAGACATTATATAATTTAATTTATTTATGACACAATGATGATACAGTAATTACCATAATAGTGAAAAATTAAACTAATTGATATTATAAATACCCCAATAAATATTATTTGAGACTTTTTATGAGTTAAACTAATTTTATAGGTTAATATGACATGTTATTATTTATTTAATTAACTTTTTTTGAAGTAATCATTCTGTTATAATTTTCAAAAAAATCAATTTTCCAAATAGTGTCAAAATTGACATAAAAGAGTTTTTAAAACAAATATTATATTATTAATTGATATTCAATTCCTAAATATCTAAGGTTCGTCCAAGAGACTTATATCATGATAGGTGTATCATTAACAGACCACTTGGGGGTCTCTTGGAGGTATATAGTAAGTTTATTAACTATATAATATAAAAATACAAAGTGACATGGTAAGTGTCAAACTAATTAACTAAGAGTTAAAACTAAAAGATAAGGTTAATATAATGACCCAAACCTGTATATATTCTATTGTTTGAGTGGTTTTCGACCTATCCCAACCTTAAAATTTAAATAATCTACTTTTGAGCCATTAGAAACCGAATATGAATTTATTATAAAATAATATTTCTAGCTTTTCCAAAGGTTCCCCTCACCCCTCTTATAAAAGAAAACTCCCCCTTCTCATTAATTCACACCTTCAAAGCCATTTGGCTCGGAACAAATCTGCCCAAATACTCTCTCAACTTACCTCACTTCATCTTAGAGGCCTTACTTTAGTCAGAAAGCAATCCTAAGGAGACCTTTTGATCAAATCAAAAGGAAGAACCCGAAGAAGAGGTAATGATTTCACCACCCTTTTTCAAGTTCCTTTCTTCTTCCACTTATTATTTCATTGTTATTATCATTATAAAATAATAACTCCAGTATATTATATATACTATGATGTTATTATAAATATGGTACAACCATATTCATTATTCTTTCCATCCTTTGAATAACATGTCACCATACGTGCGTGCGTACGGCTTACCGTCTCCACGTCATGGTGTAATTGTTATTCAATAAATTATTATTTGGATAGGTATAATAATGATGTGTAATTAAAGTAAATAATAAATATAACATGATAATGATTCTATATATACTATATACCATCCAATTATATATTATTTTAATATCAAAAGAATGATATTGTTTCTTGTGCGTACGTACGGACTACCGTCTCCACGAAGGCGATGAGATTCATTATCCATCGTATCCATTCAAGTCTAATTCTAATTTGATGATTAATAATAGTATCTAAGGACTTGATATCATTCTATATGTGATTAAGATACAACCTATCCATGACAAACACAGTTTAGGTAACAAAACATATAAAAGAAAACGAGTAAGTTAACACCTGAAACAACGATAATACTAATATATTATTAACAAATCAATGTTAAAAGATCATATATGATATCATATTAGTGTATATGAATCTTGTATAATTTAATAAAAATTATTTTACCATTATAAAGGAGTTTAACCTACCCTCAACCAAGGAAAAGTACAAGGTAAGTGTTATTTCAAAATCTCTTCATTATCTGAGGTTGTTTATACGTAATAATCTACTGGGATTTCTTTATCATCCACATCCATATTTCGTAAAAATGTTTTTCAAAACATTTTTTCTATGTAAAATAATATGGTTTAAAGTCATTTATACCATTTTTTGACTTTTTATAAGAGGTTTATAAAGGAATATTTCCGTTGTTTTCCAAACAAGGTTCTTTTTAACCTTTTTGACAGATTTAAGGTAAGAATGTTTTTTTAACTTATACGGCGGGTGCGGCTATTTTCCACCGTTATAAAATCTTCGAAGATTCCCTTACAAGCTTATAAGAATATTTTCAAATAAAATGTTTTATTTTATAAATATATGACTCTTAAATGATTTCAAAATAAAAAGAGATATTTCTCTAAGAAGAGTTTTGATTTCATCTATGTCAACATCCTTTGATGGATTTTACGCTTATTTGAAGGTGATTTATTATGATACAAAACTTCTATATTATATTGAAGGTTTTGTGATATGTTTGACTGTGGATGTGTTATTTTTATACCATTCATGGTTTATGGATGAAGTATTTACATATCGTATTCTAGTTTTAATACGAATGTTTATGTTATGTTTAAACCTTTTAATATGGGAATGCATTGGACTTAATATATGATGGGTGGAGCCCGCTATAGCTCCTCAATGCATCGGTAGGTCTCATGAGACAAACTAGTGTCTTGGTACAAGGCCTTGGAAAAATCTTATTTTAGTCTTGGCCCGAGGCCTTGGCTATGTGGTTATGATAGTCTCGCATTATGCATTCCATCATTATGAAAGTGGTTATTGATATTGCATGTGATTATTAAATTAGTAGAATATCCATGTGAATAAGTAAATGGCATTATTTCATTTTATTTTTTCCATACTATGTTGAAGTTCAAGTTTAAAATGCATTTGTTTTAGTTATACATTGCCTTAAATGTTTATTCTTATTTATGAAAGTTTCCTTTATATTGTTATCCTTACTGGGCATTTGAGCTCACCCCTTTTCTATGTTTTATTTTCCCAGGATGTGAAGAAGTAAATTATGAATGACCTGCAGGGATAGTATGAATGGATAAGAGTGTAGACTATGAAGACTATGTTGTTGTAGTTTTCATTTTTATGATGTAATGTAAAACTTTATGAATATATATAGTGTTTCCAAGGCTACTAAACTAATCAGTCATTCGAGATTTGATCTTTCTTGTGATCATGCCAATGTTATGTAATAATGCACCGACTCTAGGTAACTGGGGTCGGGGCGTTACGGTTGGTATCAGAGGAAGTTTAGTACAAACCATGGAAGCTATATTTAGATAATCTCTGATTAGAGCAAATAGATTTAAGATGGACTTTGAGGATTAGTATAGAAGAACTTCCTAGAATTTTTTTATTGTAGAGATTTTGTGAGTTTTCCGAGCAATAAATCCTTGTCTAGATACGAGCAGGTAGAGGCAGCTCTGACACATATGTACCTAGGGGTAAAACCCAAAAACACCGCTTTGAGCTAGACTCAAACGGGAACTGGTGCACGACAACGGGCCTTGCTGCACTCTTGGTTACGACACTCCCGGGGGATATGCTTAGGATAACTCTCATTTTGTTTATAAATCATTATGAAGGGTTTATCAGTATATACTTCCTCAAAGAAAACATTTTTATAATTATGGATTATATCCCTAAATAGTTCAATTTATGTTAAGTGTTTTTTAAGTATGGAATTATGTATTTTGATTCATAAACTGATCTAGTTTATGCCATTGTTTAGAAATGGAGCCTAGTGTAAGAAATGGAAACCGTATCAATGCACACACTCCATGTAAGGATTTCCCTCCTGCTCAAGATAATTATAGTGGAGCTGGTGATGCAACTGGTGCCGATCAGCTAATCACCATACTGGGAAAACTCACTCAGGTTATGAATAATAACCTTACCCATATGGAGCACCATGATTCGCATCATGGAGGATCAATGTTAGATCGCTTCATGAGGCAGCAACCACCAAAGTTCAATAGGAGTACAAATCCATCAGTAACTGAGCAATGGATAAATTCCCTAGAGAAAATATTTCAAGCTTTGGGGAGTAGTGAAAGGGAAAAAGTTGTCATGGCAGTTTATCGCCTCACTAGAGATGCTGATCAATGGTGGTAATTGATTAAAAACATAAAGGAAGATGGTGAAGTATCAAATATGGAATAGAGGGAGTTAAAAGATCTGTTTTTAGAAAAATACTTTCCTCATGACCATCAAGCAGATATGGAAAGGCAATTTCTGAGTCTGAGACAAAAGGAGGATGAGAATGTCGCAAAGTTGAGGCTAACTTTACAAGGTTATCAAGGTATACTGGAGATTATATAAGTAACCCAAGAAGTAAGATTGATCGTTTCTTTGATGGGTTAAAACCATTTCTCTGTCGAGCATTAGTATCACAATCCTTCTCGTCGTACGAAGACATTGTCTCATGTGCTATCAAGACAAAAAAGAAATTCTCTAAGTCTTATGACTTTAAAGAAAATCAAAAGAAGAAGAGATCTGTTGATCAATATGGGAATGGAAATAAAGGGGAGAAGGGAAAAGTTGAATATCCATCCTGTAGTAAATGTAGGAAGAAACACCCTGGGACTTGCTTAAAAGAAATGGGAGACTGTTACAAGTGTGGTGAAAAAGGCCACCAAGCTCGTGATTGAAAGGGGAAGAAGGAAGCTACAAATGTCCAATGCTACAATTGCAGGGAGATGGGACATTATGAAAATGAATGTCCTAAGAATCAGGGGAACTTACCTCAGAAAAGGCCAAGGGATCATGGCCAAGCTTATGCTATCATTACTGTTGAGGTAGAAGCTCTGAAAGACGTGGTGGTAGGTAATTTAATGGTTTCCTCAAGTTTAGAAAATGCATTATTTGATTATGGATCATCACATTGTTTCATATCTTCCCAGTTTTCTAAGAAAATTAGATATTTCCAATTTGATTTAACAAGGGAGTTGTTAGTTAAAACTCCTAAGGGATGTATCATTGCAACAAAGTTTTGTGAATCAGTCCCCATTAGAGCACATAAATGTTCTTTATCCCTTGATCTCATCATCATACCTATGATTGAGTTTGATATAATCCTCTGTATGGATTGGCTTTCGGACCATGATGCGAAGATTTATTATAAGAAGATGGAGGTTACGATTTTTGATGCTGATGATAAAGAACACCTTATCTTTAGAGCAGAATCATCACCACCTAATTCTTATCTAGATCCACCCCCAGTAGCTCAACTAAATTCAATTATTGAGGAGGAAGAGGATGAAATTACAGTGGGTGAGGAAATGAATGTTCAAATATAGGATGTACCTGTCGTGAATGAATATGTAGATGTGTTTCCGGAAGATTTACCTGGACATCCTCTAGAACGAGAAGTTGAGTTTTCCATTGATTTAATTCCTGGATCAAGGCCTATATCGAAGACCCCTAATAGAATGGCCATAATAGAAATAGTTGAACTAAAGAAACAACTAGAGGAATTGAGTAATAAGGTATTTATTTTCCCTAGTGTTTCTCCATGGGGAGCCCCTGTTCTTTTTGTTAAAAAGAAAGTTGGATCTATGAGGTTATGTATCGACTATAGGGAGGTCAATGCTATAACAATAAAGAACAAGTATCCCCTACCTCGCATTGATGATTTATTTGACCAAATGCATGGAGTTCAATACTTTTCAAAGATTGACCTTCAATCTGGATACCATCAGTTGTGTGTGAAGAAGGAAGACATTCCGAAGACAGTATTTCGAACTAGGTACGGGAATTACAATTTTACAGCAATGACTTTTGGATTGACTAATGCACCCTCTATATTAATGGATCTGATGAATAGAATTTTCAAGGAATATCTCGATGAATTTGTAGTGGTATTTATTAATGATATCTTGGTATACTCCAAAATCTATGAAGATCATGAAAATCACTTGCGCATTATCCTGAAGACTCTGAGAAGACATGAATTATATGGGAAGTTTTGCAAGTGTGAATTCTGGATTTAGGAGATTTCTTTTCTTGGCTATATTGTCTCTAAAGATGGAATCTCTAATGATCCTTCTAAGAACAAGGCAATCCAAGAATGTCCAGCACCTACGAGTATAACTGAGGTACAAAATTTTATTTTTTTGCAGGTTATTATCGACGTTTCGTCCAGAATTTTTCCCGATTGGCTAACCCATTAACGAAGCTCACACGTAAAGGGGTTAAATTTGTTTGGACAAATGATTGTGATAAATGTTTCGAAGAACTGATGAGAAGATTAGTCAATTCTCCTGTATTGACTCTACCATCGGGGAATGATGGGTTCGTTATTTATAGTGATGCATCGAATGAAGGACTTGGTTGTGTTCTTATGAAGAATGATAGGTTTATTACCTATGCATCACGACAGTAGAAAATTCATGAACAAAACTATCCTACTCATGATCTCGAGTTGGCAGCAGTGATCTTTGGTTTGAAGATATGGAGGCACTACCTCTATGGTTAAAAATGTGAGATTTATACTGATCAGAAGAGTTTGAAATATATTTTCTCACAAAAAGAACTCAACATGAGGCAAAGGAGATGGCTTGAATTACTCAAGGATTATGATTGCACGATACACTACCACCCAGGGAAAGCAAACAAGGTGGCAGATGCTTTGAGCAGAATAGACCATGGAGTTTTTAACAATATGAGAATTGAAATGGATCCAATTTTCATGGATCTAGTGAAGATGGAAATGGGAATAACCAGGGAAGGTGAAAAATCAATTATTTTTCAAATGGTTTCCAAACCATCTTTTCTAGAAAGGATTAAGAGTTCTCATACCGATGATGAAGAATTTCAAAATAAGATTAAAGCTGTGAATGATGGAAGATTGAGAGACTCTGTGTATGGAGAAAGAATTTTGAAATTCAAGAAGAGACTTTGTGTTCCCAATATACCTGATCTAAAAATGGAATTGCTGGATGATTCTCATAGTTCCAATTTCTCTATACACCATGGGAGCCCCAAAATGTATAGAGATTTGAATGAATATTTTTGGTGGGACAACATGAAGAGGGAGATTGCCGATTTTTTGTCAAGATGTATGGTTTGTCAACAAGTGAAATCTGGAAGGCAATAGCCTAGAGGGGTCATGCAACCTCTTCCCATATCGGAGTGGAAATGGGACAATATTACGATGGACTTTGTCATGGGGCTACCAAAAACTCCTAGAAGGAACGATGCAATATGGGTCATTGTTGATCGTCTTACCAAGTCAGCACATTTTCTTGCTATAAGGGAAGATTTACCACTTGAACGACTAGCAAGACTATATATTAATGAAGTTGTGAGACCTCATGGAGTACCCCTATCGATTGTTTCTGATCGTGATCCTCATTTTACTTCAAGATTCTAGAAAAGTCTTTCGGAAGCCTTGGATACTGAACTTCATTTGAGCACTGCCTACCACCCTCAAATAGATGGACAATCAGAACGAACTATTAAAACCTTAGAAGATATGTTGAGATCCTGCTCACTTGACTTTCAGTGTATGTGGGATCAATATTTACCTCTAGTAGAATTTTCCTATAACAATAGCTTCCATTCCAGTATTCAGATGGCACCATATGAAGCATTATATGGAAAGAGATGTCACACAACAACCTGTTGGGAGGACGTTGTTGAAAGAAAACTTGTAGGCCCAGAACTGGTGGAGGAAACGATGGAAAAGGTGAAGTTAATCCAAAACCATATCAATGCAGCTCAAAGTAGGCATAAGAGCTATGCCGATAATCAAAGGAAGGATTTGGAATTTCAAGTCAGTGATCATGTTTTCATGAAGGTATCTCCATGGAAGGGAGTTATACGTTTTGGTAAGAAAGGTAAATTGAGTCCCAGGTACATCGGACCTTTCTAAATTCTAGAACGAATTGGGGCTGTAGCTTATCGATTGGGAATGCCGCCAAATCTCTCCAAAGTTCACGATGTGTTCCACGTATCACTATTGAGGAAGTATATGCCTGACCTAATGCATGTACTCACCTATGAAGAATTAGAACTGGAACCCGGTCTATCTTATTGCGAAGATCCCGTCAGGATTCTTGATACGAGAGAACAAGTACTGAGAAACCGGATGACTCGTCTGGTAAAAGTCTTGTGGAGAAACCATAAGATGAAAGAGGCAACGTGGGAACCCAAGGAACTTATGATGAAGAACCACCCATGTCTTTTCATGTGGTAGTATTCTAGAAATTTCGAGGATGAAATTAATTGAAGGAGGGGAGAATGTAACACCCCAAGCTTCTACGGTACACTTTTCTTTGAATAATGCAATAGCGTGTGTTGTACGCAACATCGAGTTCTAACACACCACAACCAATCAAACCAACTGTTATGAATAGTAATACCAACTTTTTGAAAATTATAAATTTTATTTTTCAAAATGGACTTCATTTTTTGATTCGGAATATCGAAATTATCCTAGGGTGAATTTTTGGTATTTTTCTGAAAAACTTCATTTTTTGATGAATAGTGAAACCACTAAGTGGTAGTTAAAAAACTGAATTTTTCATAAAACATAATTTTACCGCTTCTGTGAGTGGAATTTCAAAAATCCAAGAGACACGTTTAATATCAAGGACTAAAATGTGGTTCATTGAGATGAAAATAATTTTTGGAGAATAGTAACTTTTTACTTTTATTTACCACGGTTAAAAGTAAATAGGGTAATTAAGGGTAAAAATGATATTTATATTACCCTAACACATATCCTAATTCCATTGGATAAGCTTAATTCGACCTAAAACAACCTTAGGAATAAAATATTATCATTTAGGTCCACTTGGATTAGATTAGGACATTTATTATTATTTAATTCAAAGAAGAGTTAAAAGAGTTAAAATCAAAGTCTATTTACTAAATAATTTTTAATATAGGGTTATACATAAGATAAATTCGATTGTAAATATTAATTAGAAAGATAACAATATTTCCTACATAATTATAATTTATTTATAATTTTTATACATTAAATAATTTAATTTATTTATGACACAATGATGATGTAGTAATTACCATAATAGTGAAAAATTAAAATAATTGATATTATAAATACCCAAATAAATATAATTTGAGACTTTTTATGAGTTAAAATAATTTTATAGGTTAATATGACATGTTAGGATTGATTTAATTAACTTTTTTCGAAGTAATTATTCTTCTATGATTTTCACAAATATCAAATTTCCAAATAGTGTCAAAATTGACATAAAAGAGTTTTTAAAACAAAAATTATATTATTAATTGATATTCAATTCCTAAAAATCTAAAGATCGGCCAAGATACTTATATCACGATAGGTGTATCATTAATGGACCACTTGGGGGTATCTTTGAGGTATATAGTATGTTTATTAACTATATAATATAAAAATACAAAGTGACATGGTAAGTGTCAAACTAATTATCTAAGAGTTAAAACTAAAAAATAAAGTTAATATAATGACCCAAACCTGTATAAATTATATTGGTTGAGTGGTTTTAGACCTATACCCACCTTAAAATTTAAATAATCCACTTTGGAGCCATTATAAACTGAATATGAATTTATTATAAAATAATATTTCTAGCTTTTCCAAAGGTGTCCCTCACCCCTCTTATAAAAGGGCACTCCCCCTTATCATTAATTCACACCTTAAAAGACATTTGGCTAAGCCAAAATCTGCCAAAATAATCTCTAAACTTCCCTAAATTAATCCTAGAGGCCTTTCTTTAGTCAGAAAGCCAACCTAAGGAGCCCTTTTGATCAAATCAAAAGGAAGAACCCGAAGAAGAGGTAATGATTTCACCACCCTTTTTCAAGTTCCTTTCTTCTTCCACTTATTCTTTCTTTGTTATTACCATTATAAAAAAATAAATCCAGTATATTATATATAATGTGATTTTATTATAAATATGGTACCACCATATTCAGTATTCTATCCATCCTTTGAATAACATGTCACCATACGTGCGTGCGTACGGCTTACCGTCTCCACGTCGTGGTGTAATTGTTATTAAATAAATTATTATTTGGATGGGTATAATAATGATGTTTAATTAATGTAAATAATAAATATAACATGATAATGATTCTTTATATATGATATACCATCCAATTATATATTATTTTAATATCAAAAGAATGATATTGTTTCTCGTGCGTACGTACGGACTACCGTCTCCACGAACGCGATGAGATTCATTCTCCATCATATCCATTCAAGTATAATTCTCATTTGATGATTAGTAATAGTATCTTAGGACTTGATATCATTCTGGATATGATTAATATACAACCTATCCATGAAAAAAATGGCTTACGTAACAAAACATATAAAAGAAAACGAGTAAGTTAACACCCGAAACAACGATAATACTAAGATATTATTAACAAATCAATGTTAAAAGATCATATATGATATCATATTAATGTATATGATTCTTGTATAATTTAATTACAATTATTTCACCATTATATAGGAGTTTAACCTACCCTCAACAAAGGAAAAGAACAAGGTAAGGGTTATTTCCCAATCTCTTCATTATCCGAGGTTGTTTATACTTAATAATCTTCTGGGATTTCTTTATCATCCACATCCATGTTTCTTAAAAATGTTTTTGAAAACATTTTTACTATGTACAAGAATATCATTTAAAGTCATTTATACCCTTTTTTGAATTTTTATAAGTGGTTTATAAAGGAATCTTTCCATCGTTTTCCAAACAAGGTGCTTTTTAACCTTTTCGACAAAATTAAGGTAAGAATGTTTTTTAACTTATACGGTAAGTGCGGCTATTTTCCGCCGTTATAAAATCTTCAAAGCTTCCCTTACAAGCTTATAAAAATATTTTCAAAGAAAATGTTTTATTTTATAAATATATGACTCTTAAATTATTTCAAAATAAAAAGAGATATTTCTCTAAGAAGAGTTTTGATTTCATCTATGTCAACATCCTTTGATGGATTTTACGCTTATTTGAAGTTGATTTATTATGATACAAAACTTCTATATTGTATTGAAGGTTTTGTGATATGTTTGACTGTGGATGTGTTATTTTTATACCATTCATGGTTTATGGATGAAGTATTTACATTTCATATGCTAGTTTTAATATGAATGTTTCTGTTATGTTTAAACCTTTTCATATGGGAATGCATTGGACTTAATATGTGATGGGTGGAGCCCGCTATAGCTCCTCGATGCATCAGTAGGTCTCATCAGACAAACTAGTGTCTTGGCACAAGGCCTTGGAAAAATCTTATTTGTAGTCTTGGCACGAGGCCTTGGCTATGTGGTTATGATAGTCTGGCATTATGCATTCCATCATTATGAAAGTGGTTATTGATATTGCATGTGATTATTCGATTAGTATAATATCCATGTGAATAAGTAAATAACATTATTTCATTTTATTTTTTCCATACTATGTTGAAATTCAAGTTTAAAAGGCTTTTGTTTTAGTTATACATTGCCTTAAATGTTTATTTTATTTATGAAAGTTTCCGCTATATTGTTATCCTTACTGGGCATTTGAGTTCACCCCTTTTCTATGTTTTATTTTCCCAAGATGTGAAGAAGTAAATTATGAATGACCTGCAGGGATAGTATGATGGGATAAGAGTGTAGACTATGGAGACTATGTTGTTGTAGTTTTCATTTTTATGATGTAATGTAAAACTTTATGAATATATCTAGTGTTTCAAAGGCTACTAAACTAATCGGTCTTTCGAGATTTGATCTTTCTTGTGATCATGCCAATGTTATGTAATAATGTACCGACTCTAGGTAACTGGGGTCGAGGTGTTACATTTTAAACAATAAAATCCATTGACAATCCATTGAAATGTTTTATAATAAAATAAATTTTTAATTTAATTTTTTTCCATTAAAATTATAAAAACAAACTTTTGTAGAAGAACAATGTTTAATGTTAGACCACACCAAAGGTAAATTTTCCAATTGGAATATAATGGTGGCATAGTATTTATGATCTAAGAACCTATTTAGAATTTATTCCACTTTTCTAGGAAAACTGGTCAGACATGATATTTAAATGTTTAATTTATTTTAATCATATATGCTGGGAACCTCGAGCCTCAGAATCACATGTCGTATCATCACTTCTTCTTGAATTAATTAAATATAATATGTCTAAGAATACTCAGAGAATCTAGGACATTACATTATCCCCACCTTAGAAATTTACATCCCCAGAAATCTAAAACAAAATCCATCACAAAAAGATGTGGGTATTGCCCCTGAAGATGAGCCACCAACTCCCACATAATGTCATGATGATTCTCGTGCTACCACCAAACATGCACCAAGGGAATCTCTCACCAAAAAAGAGACCTCTCCTGTTTATCTTTTATCTCTACTGTGTAATCTATAAAGGTCACTCCATCCTCAAAGTCCATCTCTCCCCAGTAGATGATGTGCGATGGATCATGCACATACCTTTATAGGTGTGACACATGGAAGATGTCGTGTACCCGTTGCACCTATGGAGGTATGGATAGGTGGTAAACCTCCCCATCAACTCTACAAAGTATCTGGAAAGTGCCAATGGACCATAGAGGCAACTTTCCACCCTACCCAAATCTCCCCAACCCTCATAGAGATTAGACCCAAATGAAGACATGGTCTCCATCCTCGAACTCCATTGGTCTCCATCATCTATCAAAACAAGAATTTTTTTTTGTATTTGTGTACCCTTTGTCCACTCCTAGATGATCTACACCTTTTCAGACATAGTTGACACCATCTCCAAACCCATAAGTGATGACCCTCCTATGTCGTTCTGGTAATGTGGTGACTGGTAGAGTTGCCTATACAAATCCTAAAATTGTGCCATACCAATGGTGGTGTTGTAGCTGTTATTGTATGTAAAATACATCATTGTTATGTTTTCTTCCCAACTATGACAAAAGTCCATGATACATGCAGGCAATATACCCTCCAAAACCTTAATGGTCCTTGCTGTATGACCATCTGTCTTGAGATGGAATGATGTGCTCAATAGTAACTGATTCCAAAAAGTCTCTTATAATCCCTTCCACAACCATAACGTGAAACAAGAATAACGATCTGATACTCTCATTGATGAGACTCCATGAAGCTAAACTATCTCATGCACATAGGGTATCCCAATATCTCTACAGAACTTTCTTCCATGTTGGCTAGGAAGTGGTCCGAATTGGTGATTCGGTCAATGATCACCTAGATGGAATCGTGAATCCTATATGTTTCTGGAAATCCTATCACGAATTCCATCAATATTTCATCCCACTTCCACTCAGGCACTTCTATTGGGTTAGTCCATCCTTCTGGAATCTGGTTCATAGAAATCACCTATGGTCATATAAGGCATTGTGAATTGAACTCTGCCACTTCCTTATTAATTCCTATCCACCAGAACTGATGTATGAGGTCCACGTAAATATTCTCCACTCCAGGATGCACTTCCATGGGGGGATGTATGGAACTCCATCAGAACCTCCTCACACAATTCCACTAGCACAACTGTGCATCCTATAAAAAATGATTTGATCCCCACCTTGAGAATATCCATCATAAGTATGTCATGTGGATAACTGGGCATGTAAATCATCATAGTCTACATCTCATAGTTGTGCCACCCTGAATTGATGTATGAGTGGTGGGGTGACAACCATCAATTGAATATAGGTTGCATCTTCTCTACCCATGAAGGATAACTCCAACAAAGAGAACTACTCAATCACCTCGCTCAACAGCTGCGAACACAATTTCCTACTAAGAGCATCATCCATCAAAAACCCCTTCCTAGGAGTATAGATTATAGTCCTAGAGGAACTCTATCCATCTTCATTGTCACAAGTTTACATCCTTTTTTGGAAGATTTATTTGAGTCCCATGTTGTCAGAGTAGATGATAAACTGCTCTCCCATAAGGTAGTGTATCCACATATTCAACCATTATATTACTGCTACTAACTCAAGATCATGGGTGGAATAGTTTTTTCTCATTTTTTATAAACTGAGGTGAACCATAAGATATCACCATATATCTCTACATCTTGAAAAATCAATGTCTGGTCCCTAAATAATCATAGAAAACTAAGTACTTGACACCCTCCTCCAGCAATATCACGATCAGGTATCTCATCAAACACTACCTCAACTACTAGAAAGACTACTGGAACTTCTCCATCTATAATAAAGGTTTACCCTTCCATGTCAAAGCTACCATCATTACTAATATATGGGAGAAATTGTGGACAAATATCTGGTAATATTCTGTCATCCCAACAAAGCATTTCACCTTTGTCACACTCTAAGGTGGCTCCCTTGCTAACACTACCTCCACTTTGGCAAAGTCCATGACAACTCTATATACTAAGATGAAATGTCCTAGTAAGTGGACCTCCTATATATTGAACTACAGAGCCTCCTATAAAGATATTTCTCTCTGGGTTCATCTAGAACCATCTACAGGTGTCTCGCATGTTCCTACTCTGATGCTGAGAATAGAAGGATGTTGTCGATGAAGTCCACTATGAACTGATATAATTATATATGGATGATCATGTTAATTAGTATCATGAACACTTTAGTGGCATTTATCATGCTGAAATTCCTCACCATGTAATAATAATGACCATAGAGTCATCACAATGTTATCTTTGGTATATCCTCATCTCGTACTGGAATCTGGTGATATCTCCACTGATGTTCAACCTTTTAAAACCACCATGATCCTTTCAAATAATCGAAAATGTAATTTTCCTTGGAATTGGATACATGTTCTTCACTGTTACTTCGTTCAAGCTCTAGTTATCGATGCACAGCATCAATATCATGTTTTCCTTCATGAAAACCCAAAACTAGGGCTGGCCTAGGTGAAATGATTGGTCTCAAGAACCCATTCCCATAAAAATCCTCTAATTGTACCCTCAGATCATACATCTCTACGGGATCCATTTGATATTCTCAAGAGGATATCAGTGTTATCCCTGGGTAAAAATTGACGTATAAGTCGATCTATTATTGAGTAGGTAATTCTAGAACATCGTTGGAAAATACATCCTCACACTCCACCACTACTGCTGGGAACTCAAGTTGACTACATCTCATGCTCTGAGGGTAAGGCTATCCAACTCATGGGTTATCATTTACACCCTCTTATTCATGATCCCACTCTACATTGATTGGGTTTCCTTTTAATCATCAAAGGAAAACCTTGTCCCATCGATGTGGACACTCAACATCCTTTGCCTAAAATACTCAATCTGGGCATGGACCGAAGATAACCAATCCATACTAAGAATAATTTCATAAGGCCTAAACACTGCCACTATGAGGTTCCAACTGAATATCTTTCCTCTAAGGGTATGATTAAACATTTGATAAAGATGTGTGATCATTGAGTCTCCTCTCATCTACATCTCCAAATGTAAGGATCGATCCAAAGCCAGAATCTCAAGGATTCACAAAAGACACGTGAATATGAAATAATGACTAGAATATATACCTATAAGTACTAATTATATGGTATAAAATAAATATATAATATCTAGGATCATCCTTGGATTCCCTGGGTCATACGCCGTGACCGCTTGTAGTTTTCCCCTCTATTTTCCTCCACCTTGCAAAGCCTGGTGTAAAATTCTCGGGGGTGGTGGTAGAAGTATATCAATGTGTTTGACACCTATTATTTCTCTTTTTATCAACCTCCATGTCTACCACATGGGATGTATACCCTCCCCACTATGTTCCTCTTCCTTGGTGGTCCATCCACCACCTCTCTTTCAGCAGACTGATGGGTTAGACTATCATTAGCGAGTTGTCATCTAATGTAGCACGAGTAGTATAGCGTATCCCTAGGCTGACTGGATCTATCCTAAGATCCATGGACTATATAACCCCAGTATTGGGATCTCCTGTGACATATCCCATATGCCAATCCCTATGATCTATGTCAGATTCTTGCTGCCGAGGTCTCGATACCTTTCTACCAGCTCCGGACTATCAAGAGATATCTCTGATCATCCAAGAAGCTCTTGGTCACCAGGGTCCACTAGATCACTCCAAAATAAGACATAATGTAATTTGGAATGATAGTAACTAGGGTGTACTATCATAAACCTCACTCAATGGTCCTATCTCTGTTGTAATGATCCCTAACCATATCCCTCGAGTACCTGGAGAGGTCGGTGAACCTCAACAAATAGTCAGCCACCGTCAAACTGACTTGATAAAGCTAAAGAATCTCTTGGATACACACTGCACTCAGTGTAACTGAAGATAAATACTCTCTAAGGATACTCTCAAACACCATCTAGGAATGAGTCTTCTTGTCGTGAGTCTGTGCAGTAAAACTCCACCATTGTCCTATCGAACCCTGAAGAAGGATATCTCCTAGTATCACCATGTGGTCTGCTTGTGTCTTCACTAGATGGAAACTCTATTAACTAACTCAAGACATTACTTAGCCACATAATGGTTAATCTAACCTATGAACCTGAGTGTTATAATTCCCTAAAACTCATGTATAATGCATAGATTTCACTCTGTGTCTACTGGTACTTCAGGTACCACATGTTTCTCCATAGGTGGTTGCATGTTGGGTGAACCACCCGACGTGTAATGCTCGGTGAACTAGTCCCTTAATCGATACCTCTTCACTTAAGGGGTTATCCTCATGATCGATCTGCTAAATCCTAGTTGTTTTTCATATTTGATACATCATGTCAAACAAACAAGACACACCATGTTCAATGAGTATATCTAGAGAGCCGAATCAACAAATACATGGAAACCAGAACCCATTCCTACCGGAGTCATGTATAATTATTTTCCATACAGCATGTGTTCTGATGTACTGATTCGAAAATAAGGCTTTCAGAGTTCTGGTGTATGGATACTTTGGCTTCCCGCACCAACATTGGAGTCTGTATCCAGAGAAATGAACATGAAACATTTAAAAATATTTCACCAAACCATCCTAACATATTTAATGTCTTAAGGTATAACCAACCACCTCTAACACCACTTTTTCATGACCCATACCTATGGGGCCTATGATGCGACACCCCAAGTCCGCCTCTAATAGACCACAATATGGTGACTAACATAGAGTAGGTATATCACTAGCATGGGAAAAATTGCCTATGTACCTGTACACACACACAAAGAGATATCTAAGCCCACAAATACTGAATTGTAAAAACACTAAGAAACAATGAATTCATACACTACAACCCAACAAATAGAGTACAATATAATGTAAATTTTGGAAATTAAACTAGGCAAGAGTACAATCCCTCCAAAATAAAGATTCTACAAACTCAACATTCAAACCAACAAACCAGAAATGTACTAGGACTACTGCTCGATGGAAAAAGGACACCTCGTTCTGTAGGTAAACTCAAAAATATTTTTACATTACAGTTCTTCCCTAGAATCCATCAAAAGGTCACTTGTCTGCATATGAAACGACACATGAGTGAAAATATCATACAAGGGCGAGTATAACAATACATAGTAAGAGACCTCAAAAAATACAAATCAATACAAAAAAATATATAATCATCTCTACAAAATATATGTATATAGAACATAAAACAAGAAAAAATATCTAGATATAATCAAAACTCAGATCCATATTCTATTGGTAAGTCACAACGACTTCATACCCATGCTAGAGATTCAATTCGATGATTCCAC
This sequence comes from Viscum album, assembly GCA_963277665.1. Lineage (NCBI taxonomy): Eukaryota > Viridiplantae > Streptophyta > Magnoliopsida > Santalales > Viscaceae > Viscum > Viscum album. Next base: position 1,703,570,915 of record OY728165.1, on the reverse strand, counting down.
GAAGCACTCATCCAGGAGATCGCACTCTATGTGTCAAATAGATTTGATGACATCAATATGAGATGTACTTTTCTTCATGAAATGTCGTGATATATATTTATATATATATATGTTCACTAATAGATGTAAATAGAGAACATATGTTCACATTCTAGGAGAAATCACTCCTGAGTGGGGAAAGATCATGATACACATATGATGATCACTTCCAGGGCAATGTGGGTGACAACGTGACTCATCTAGAATCACCTACTATGTAGAGGACCAACATCTAGAAGGATTGGTCATGATGAAAACCATAATCTACATATGATGAAAGGAAGGATATATGATCTTGATTCGGGACTCATGGAGAGACTTAGACTCTATCTAGAAATCCCTTTGGAAAGGGTCGTATTCTTGTGGATCGAAGAAAAAACCAATGAACTTTGAGGGAACGAGAAAATGGGAACTAACCTAAATGAAAATTTCATAAGGAATGTTAGAAAAAAGTTTAATCCATGTATAAGGGAGTTCATACAATGTCGAAGGTTCACACGCCATGTCTCTTATATCATGGTACTGCCTATGTGCAATGGCCCGAGTTACAAGGAATATCATGTAAAAAGATCATACATTGAATTTAGTATAGTTAAAACACCATGTCTAATTATCTGGGGTCCACTATGTGTACGCTGGACATGTTCTCATACATGGAGTCGACCCTGTGTCTACCAAACTGTGTACCGGTACATGGGGTAACCTATATATCTAGCCCAATATGGCCATGTGGTGGAGTACTTGCTGTGTACTGCACCCTAGGTCCTTGTATCGTCTGATATACATTCCATGTTCCTAGTAAGACCCCACGTTCAATGTGATAGTTTTCATAGAAAATTTTCAACCTTTCTGTAATTTGGAAACCTAGAATCCACTTATTCATCCCCACATGTTGTGTTCTTCAGAGAACATGTCTTGTTCTTCATGATTTTACTGAATAGTATCTCATTTTCGTTACACCTTAGGCGGTCTTTGATCCTTCTATTCATCCTTTCAATTGAAATGATACTCAATAAACTGGGACATCCCATCATAACAACACCATTTTATTATTTTTTGGATGTCTGATTGGATCCATAGATTTGTTTTAATCATCTTGATGAAAAACTGATGAAGATATATTTATTTCGAACAGTTTAGATTCATATTTTTTCCATCGTTGTTGTACCTCCACTGTCTTGTCGTGATTTTGGATATCATATTTGGGATTTTTGTGTTTTGAAATGGATGTGAAACAATATTTTTTTCATCACCCCACAATGAAAGAGAAGAATGTGTGGGGTCAAAGGGGAGAAGAAATCAATACAACATACTAAGGAAAGAACCTCCAAATTTTTTTTCTAGTGTAGATCTGATCTTATTAGAATGATCAAGAATAATGAAACAGAAATGAATCAAATCCTCAATGAAAACCCAAAAATCAAACCCTCCCACAAGAATGATCAAACCGTTGGTCAACCTATTCATGGGTTAATCCGTATTCGTTATTTAAGTCAATGAATGGGTAAAGATAAGATCTAAAATAACAACCCCTACCTCGAGCACCGATGAAAGGTGGATTCAATGTCATTTTTAGTGAGGTATGATCGTGATGTGAAATGATCCACGAGTTATCATTCATTGTTGTTCACTGAGAGTTATCCCTGGATGTATCCTCTCAAAAACTCAACATCATCCATGTGGGGTTTCCATGGTTATGATCCTAACCATGGGCTCCTGGTTATTTGAAACCATAAAACACGTCGATGTGCCATTGAAACGATTAATAATAATAAGATTGTTAATTTATTTTATTTCCATTAAATTCCCATAAAATAACATTTGCAGCCATCCCATGCCATCAAAAGTTAAAACTAGACTAAGGGAATTTGCTGCTGTGAACTCAAAGGTGCCTTCAAATTTCTGATCCAGGCATCATTTATAATTTCTTCCACTTTTTTAGGAAAACTTCCCACATGTCCTATTTAAAAGTTTAACTTATTTCAAACATTTATTCCAAGCACCTCAGACCATAGAATCTCATGTTGTCTCAATGTCTAGTCTCTAATTAATTCAATATATTATTTAAAAAATACATTGAAAAATCATGGAAATAACAAGTTCACTATGTAAAGGAACATATCTCATGAGATTGAAATTTAATGTGATGAGGATAGCCTATAGATGGGTTTACAAAGGTTGATGTTGATGTATTTTATATCTAATCACTATTTTATGATTTAATGGGATGGAATTTATACATATTAACCAAGATAAAAAATACAATGTTAATGGTTATGATAATTTCATTCACATGGTTCTTGGAACATTTTTATGATTCATGTATTATTTTATTATTCTCTGGTAAATGTTTTCTCATTTGAGATTTTATTTCTATCAATCATACTCGTGGATAACAATAATTGATTTATGTTTTTCAAATAATATTTTTTTATTCATTATTTTTCACTTATATTGTGATTTACCAATTATTTTCATTATTATGATAACCCTTATTGAGTTTATGATCCCGCTATTTATTAGGATTACCCTTATTAAGGATTTAATGATGATGGTAAAACATGGAATCCCAAATAGTGGTTTTAGATAAAGGATAAGTTTTTACATATTTTGAAATATCTGTTTTTGTTTTTGTAGTCTCTATGAAACTAAACAATTTGTTATGTCTATTATGGAACAATATGTATATAATAATTACAATATGATTTAAATGAAATTTTTCTATTTGTTTATATTTTGTTACATCAGTTGTTATTAGAGGAGGGTTTTTCTAAATTGGATATTTTTATGAGAAAACATTAGCAAAAACCCTAAATACATGTTTAAGATAACATCCATATATTGTGGTATATTATGAAATATGTTGTTTCCCAAGTAATAGGTCACTATTAGGATACTACATGTTAATATGGTTTTGTTAGAAATAAAACTAAGGGTAATAATCTTAAAAAAAATTGGTTGAAAATATTCAAACCATCATTTAGGATCCAATTTAATAGTCCGTTATAGCACATATGGTTGGACACTCTCTAGGGATAAGCATAGGTGGTTAATATTTTCTATGTTAGCTGTTATGAAAAGTTTCTTTATCATGTTATATAGCATAGTTATGGGAAATATTATGGGTAAATAATCATGGAAACCCAATATCAGAACATATGTATTTGTTAAAGATGAATAAACTAGTAATTTATTAGATAATTATTCAATTATAAGTTTTTTAAATATTTATATTCTATCTATTATAACTATCTTCGTACAGACAATTCTCTATAAAGGATGTGAATGAACGTTGATATATGATAGCTACTGAAGGATGCAATAAAGAATTTGATGATTATACAATTTAAATGGGAAATAGAGTTCAAAATATCATGGAAATTATCACTATATACTCTCAGGTTGTGAATAAAAACATGAATAATAAGGATCCCTCAAAGATATCAAAATAGGATAATATATCTATTAAAACTTTTATGCATAAAATCCCCCCACTGATTTATGGGTCTTCAAAATAATGGATTTTTGAGAATGATATTAATAACATGGAAATAATATTTTCATTATTTTAATGCTTTGAGAATGGGATAGTCATTTTTGTTGTTTATTTTTTTGTGGGTGAGGTTGACCAATGGTAGAATCTCATTTGAAATGAAAATACAATTAAGGAATTTGATTAAATAAAGTGGGTGGATTTAAAAGGAGCATTCCCTAATGATTTCCCTATACCTGTTCAATCAATTATGGAATGATAAATTATTAAATTGAGGAAAAATAGATATGAGCCTATTTTATATAATGAGGTGAACATCCAAATGCTCATATAGAAATCCTTAGAGTGTCTCATTATCCCTAAGAGGAACATTGATTAATTCATTCATAGAATATAAAAATGTGCTAAATAAATTATCTTTCATGGAATATGGAAAATATGTTAATGTTTTTAAGTTTGATCTTATATTTTTAATAATATATATAGACCAACACAACTATAGAGAAAGGAAATGTAATATGGAGTATCATAGAATCCCAAATGAATAAACTCATGGGGATAATAATGTACCACATGAATCATGTAATAATTCTTAATTTAAATGCATAGAGAATGTAATAAAATATTTTGGGAAGTGTTACAAGTGGAGTAAATAATGAAATGTAAATATCTAACCTTTTATAAATATAATTCATTTTTAAATGAGTGAATGTATTTTATGAAATGATGTTATAGAAAACACATGCACTACTATAGTAATTTTGGACCATTATATGGTTATTAAAATATAAAATATCATTATGAATCATAACCATTGATGATATAGTAATTTATTGTTACTATTAAGAAATGTATGTTAAGAGGTATGATAAATTCCTTTTGATATATAAAAAGGAAGTGATTTCCTCGACCAGCAGGATCATACTATATGAATACAAGTTATCATAGCATCTATGGGAGAAAGCATTGTTGGGGTTATACCATAATCAAACCCAATATGAGATTCAAATACTAAATCCTAAGAAAATCTAGTTATGGGAGAAGTTAAATCTTATCAATATCACAAACCAAACCATTTTCAGTAAACCAACGCATGAAAATCTCACCATCTCACACCTTACCATTATGGAATTTTCTGTAGTAATACAATGTTATGTTTTGAGACTCTAAATATATGTTTTTCTTATATTTTTAGTTTTCATGAAATATTAAACATATTTACCATTTATTAAATTATAATTATGAAATACTTTTTTATGACAATTATTAGTTTTGGATATGACAAAAAAATTGTATTTTTTGATAATATATCGATTGAAATAATACATTCTATTTTGATGAGATCATTATTTTTGAAAAATAAATTATATTTTAAAAATATATTATTATTAAATTATATTAGTTAAATATAAATGGGAATTTAATTTTATGATGTTAAAAATAATTTTTATAAGGGATAGAAAACATATTTTTTCAAAAAACATGTATTTAATTAACGAATTTGGATATATAATTTGAAATATTATATTAGCGTACATTGTGATTAACAAAGATAGAAAAAATTAGTTTTGAAAAATTACCAATGAACATATCTAATAGTAGTTATTTATAATTCTGTGATAATGTATAATTTTTGGGTCATTATTAAATAAAATATAAATAATATATGTGTACTATGACATCATAAAATCCAAATAGTTTTATAATAAATAAAATAATCAATTAGCATCAAAATAATTTTGATTTACATCCAATATAATATATTTATTTAGTTTACATTATAACTTTTTTGAAACCATTTTTATCCTCCCAAAATATATTATACTTTATGGTTTTAAAATAAATTATTTATAAACATGAATAACTTCCATGTCACGAAGGATATAATTATAATGATTTATTTTCTATTCCTTATAAAATTAGGAAATCACTCTATATTGGTAAAAACCATGGAAAAACAATGGGATGGTTTGGGGTTTTGATGGCTTCATCATATGGAGTCTAAAATAATGTTTTGAAATTAATAATTAATTCTCCTCTCTTTCTCTATATAAACCCCCACAAAAACCCTTTACTCGACCCAAAAAATACATTGATCATGAATTTAAGCCACTGAAACCTCTATTGAGCCCTCCCATGTTATGTCCATGCTCTTATATTGATCCTTACAAGACTTTTGATGGTTCCTCACAATAATATGTATCCCCTCATTATCTAAATTATTAAAGAAACTTGATTTTTTCATATAATTATATATCAAATTTTTCAGGAAGGAATATATTTTTAAACATATATCATGTCTTCATTATAAATCTAATATAATTTTAGACAACATTTTCAATTATTAAACCTTTCCATAATCCTTTTTGTACACCCATTATGCTTTAGAAATTATCCATCAATTTTTAATGACAAATATTTGTTTTTTGAATACCTATATCCACTTACACAAAATTTTATTCACATAGTTATTACAATCATTAATGTATTGTGTATCGAAATTTTTTAACCCTCACCCATTAATCTCGGTGTTAGAAATTATAAAATACATCCTTATGTTGTATGATCTATATGGCACACATATGCATGTTCATGATATGAATTTTAATGTTGGTCATGGAATTATATAGTACTCCAATACACTAGGTAAATAATTTATCTAATGATAGGACATGTATGGTATATGGGAGTTTATCCTAGTGACATCAGGTTATTGTTTCTCAATAGTTATCCTTGAATCGTTATTACATCATGTTTTATGATGTTTCCACATTCCCACGACGTGTTTATACTACCATGTAATATAATGACTCATTATATTAGATAATGATTCTAACCCATATTATGTAACCTTAATATTCCTCTTTGATTAGGTAAAACATTATCTTTGGTTATTATTTTTTTATTACCTTATTGGGATTTATATACTACCCATTTATTATGTATATCCCATGGTTATCTTATGTCATTTTATAATAACTATGTATTTTTAGGGGAATGTTACAAAACTTTTATTATAATATATTTGTATTTTTGTTTCAGTTTCATTCTACTATGTATATAATTTAAAAAATATAGTATGATTCCTATTTTTTTTATTTATTATGTATGACCTTATTAAATTATTCATTAAATATGGTTTATTAAAGATATGGGTTTTAATAGTTGTCAATAGAGGAATGTCTAGTTAAATTTTGGATTAAGATTTGAAAACTTATGTTAAAGCCATGGGTATATTACAAAAAGTAAGAAAACATCCATAATATTTTATAAGGTATAGATTGTGTGGTTTTAAAGAAGGTATATCAATGTCTTTCTAATAGATGTGGATGCAGTTGTGTCACAGTTTCTTCTAGGACTAATTTCCTGGAAAATTGTGTATTGATCTGGACATGATCAACACCTGGTAAAAAACACATGCCTTATTATATACCTTGTTTTACACTCGTAGAAGATATTTTTTGGTAAATTCAGAATCACATTATGAACCATTATTATGGAATCTAAATGAAAATAATACTTAATATTTGGAATTATATCATTTTAAAACATATATTGAAACCTTTAAATTTATAGTTTATGGAATATATATCATATATGAGTTATTTCTTTAATTAATGATCAAAAATAATAGGAAATGAATCAATAAACAATGTGTTGGGGTAATGTGATGATTGGTCGAATGAGATGCTCAACCTAATATTAGAATTAATTATGAACGTCATGATAAAAAAATTTCAATTGACTCCTTATTTCAATAAGAACCTAAATATGGATTAATTAGAGAATCTAACAATGATTTTTATGGTTTTTATTGTGTAATATATTCAATGGTGGCTTACAACTTTCAGTGGATCTTTTGATCCAATAACAATTGAACAAAGGATCGAATACTTTAAAATAAAAATATATATATTTATATGCAATAAGAAAGATAATTTAACACCTTTTTATCATATAAAGGATAATGTGATAAATGGTGTTTTTTTAATAATATGAATCCTAGGGAGTAGATCAAATATATGTAGTTGAAGGAATTTTGGGAAATATGTTTCAATAAATATTTTCCATGCCCTCTCTGATTGAAAACAGATTGTGTCTTTCATTGCATCAATAGAAAGGATGATTCATCAATGAGGGTATACATGAAAACATAAAATTCATGCATTGCATTGACCTGACATTAATATTTCCCATGAAATTAAATTTTAACACCTATTTGATGAGATAAAGTCCAGTTCTATGAAGAACCATTTCCATTTGCAACATTAAAAAATATAAGTAAATTTTTCAATGTGCCCCCAAAATTAAAATGTAGGACATTGAAACTTTATAACCTCATGGGTTTGGTGATAGGAAGATAATAGTGTATTTTGATCCTGGATATACAATGGAAAAAACTTATGGTGGTATGAATGTCCAACACCCCACCAATAAAAAGATAAGGAAAAACAATATTGGGAATTTCCTAAAATATAATAGAAAATTCATTAGGGGTGGGAAGGAAGGGAACATAGCAAGAAATTATCATTGGGAGAATCCCTCTAATGCGATGGTTAAAAGGAATTCTTCTATAATCCCTAAACAAATTTCCCAATGTTTTAACATTAATGAATATGGAAACTATGAAAATTAATTCCCTAAGACTTGTTCTGTTAATAAAAACATACAAAAAAAATCTCAGGCCTAGAGGGAAATGGAGAACTTATGAAATCATAACAAATATGGTATATCATGAAAATTATGTTCTTCCTAGGTACAATAGTTGTTCATTCAATAATAGTAATAATACTATTCGATTCTAGTTCTTTGAATTCTATCATATCACACAAGTTTTGTAGAACTATTCAAACACCACCTGAAAACATTGATGGTGAGTTATTATTGAAGATAAAGAATGGGTAAATTATTTGATCGCAATTATGTAACTCTGACCAAATCCAAATTATTTGGATAAAAATTCTAGAATATATTGTGATAATAACTTTAGAGTAATTTTATGAAATTATGATTATGTATTCAACTTCATTCTATAGGGAAAATATAAATTACTAAGAGAAGGAAATCACCCTCTATATTGTTAATTTTCCACTAATTATATAAAGATAAATGTGGATGATGAATATATTTTGGTATCCCCATTTCAAGAATGGATATTATTCCCCTATAAGAAAGAATATTATGAATAAGTTACTGACACTATGTGGTGGTTAATCCTTGAATATGTTCCCATCGACATTGAATACATTCATGTGTTTTCTAAAGAATTTATAGGAGTTTCTCGAAGTCGTGAGGGTGAGTAATAAATCTATATTATACACGGATCATTTCCAAATCCATGATTAAATAATTAATGGAATATATTTTACATGATATTCTAATGACGTATCCAAAAGAAACTATTGATAAAGGGATCATATACCCAACTACGTCATCGTGGGATTTAAGAATACCCATCAATAGTAAAAAATATGGGTCGATGTGACTCTACATTGATTCACGTGATAGAAATAAGATTACAATAAAGAAAAATTATCCTCTATGTATTATCAAATAATTGTTTGACATTATAAGTAAATCTATGTACTTCACTAATGTGGATCTTCTTTCTAGATATTATCATGTAATGGTGAAGAAGGATAATATCTCCATGAATGCTTTTGTATAAGGTATGTGATCTTTGAGTTCATAGTGATTCCATTTTCACTCAATGATGCTCCCTTAAAAATCACGGACTTGTTAAAAGGTGTCTTTAGGGATAAACTAAAAAATTATTGTAGTATTTGTAGACTATATTCATATCTATTAGAAAATCAAGGATGAACATGTATGTCATTTAAATTAGGTATTTTATAAATTAAAAAAATTATATGATTGAATTATAGTATTCTTATAGTGGAGGAAGTAACATTGCAAGGACATGTAATCACAAATAAAAGGATTCATAAGGATCAAAAAAAAACCGTGGCAATTAATGGATGGCTGTGTTAAACATTTTTATGAAAATATGATGTTTCCTTAGATTGGATGTATACTATCATTTATTTTTTCGAAAACATATGACAAGTGTCAAGAACACTATCTAGGATAACATGTATGGGTTTGAGGATTTTATTTAATAATAATTATTAGTTAAACATTAAATTTTCTAGAAGATTATTATCAGTACACTTATTTATAACATTACCCACCATTGAGGAATGATTTGTGATATATATTTATTCATTCAAAAATGGATTAGGATGTGTAATAATTTTAGTTTAAAATGTAAAAAACTATTCCTCCCTACAATTAATGTTTTTTGATCAACGAAGTTGAATTATTGATAAAGAATTTACTATTGTGATCTTTGATTTTATGATTTGGGGACATTTCGTAAATGGGGTGAAGTTTTACATATATGAGGACCAAAATAACCTCAGGTATATATTCTCAAAAAGGATCTAAATATGTGTTATGATAGGTGTATAGAGTTGATCAAGGATTATTATTGTTCAGACCATTAATAACATATGAATGAAAAATACATCGTAGATGATCTATGTTAAAAGTGTTCTGCAACACTATATATAATGAGGATTATATGGAATAAAAAATATTATATCACGGAAATCATGGATATGAGAAAAAGGATCTTTATCCTAGATTTATCATATTACACCAAATCAATATATTCTTGAGGCGATTAAGGAGGTTCAGAATGATTATGAGGCACTACAGAAAGTGGCCGTGAATTTTTTGGAGTTCAGCTATTTTAATGATTCGGTTACATGTTTTTTAACCCAAATATGATTACCTTATAAACCAAAATTTAATAGGGAAATTATGTATGATGCACAGAGATCACCCTTATCCATTCATCTTGAGGGAATTATATGTATTGATATTTGAATCAAATATTTGGGTGGGATAACATGAAGTAAGATATTAAAAAAATTTAAATCATGGTTATTGGTATGTTTATGATTAAAGGATAAATGAAATAATTCTAAAGATTTAATTCATCAATTCTCCATACCAAAATGTAAATGGGAAAACATAACCATAAATTTGGTCCTAGGACTCTCCATCACCCCTAAAGGAAATAATTCGGTATGGGTGGTTTTCAATCACCTTACCAAGTTAAAAAATTTCATTCATATCAATGACAATTTACCTATTGACCGAATCACCATTTTATACATAATGTATGTGGAAATACTGCATGTATTTACAATTTTTATTAAATCAAACCAATATTTTAGGTTTAACTTAAGGTTCAATAAAATCCTACTTTAAGCTTTGGATATGAAGAATATATCTTACACTATATAATTCACATAGACGAATGGTCATTATAAAAGCACCCTTATAATATTAGAGGATATGTTGAGATGATGTTCAATGGATTTTCATGTCCATTGGAATCTAAACATTCCCATAGTGGAGTCCACACATAAATTATTTTCCCATTTAGGAATTCAAATGTGCCCTTGTAAGGCTCTATATGGGAAGAGGATTTAGACTCTTACTTGTTGGGACAATGTTGGCGAGTGGAAGATTATGGGACCAAATCTTATTCAAGAGAAAATAAACAAGGATAAAACAATTAAACATCATATGAAATCTAAAAAATTGATATAGATGTTATTTAGATAATTTTCAATAGGACCTAGAGTTTGTGGTCAGAGAAAAATAGTTTATTCATATATCCCCATGAAAGAAATTCATGTTTATTGGGATGAAGGAAACCCATATTTAAGGACACATAGGCCCCTATTATATCCTTGGTCATATCAGTGTGGGGATTTATCAACATGTTCTCCCCCTAATCCTATCCTAGGATCCAAATATGTCACACGTGTCCCTTTTGAGAAAGTACATAATAGAACCCCCAAGTGTCCTGAACCATCTGGTGGTAATATTATTGAATGATCACTTATAAAAGAAAAATTTGGTGATTATCATACAATGTAGTTATGATGTTATATGAAACAAGAAGCCTCGTCTGGTTAAATTCCTATAGTGGAAACCTAATTTTTATGAAGTTTCATGGGAATTGGAAGAGGCAATGTAACAGAATTAAAAACATATATTTTAGTGTATGAACTAATTATTTCTAGGTTAAAATTTATTTAGGGTAAAATGTAACAACTTATAAATCTATTAGTATAATTACTTTTTTAAATGATTAAATTCCTTATTGAAAATTGATGATATATAAAACACATGCACTACATTGATAATTTCAGACTATTATATGGTCTTCCAAAAATAAAATATAGTTAATAATCCATACCACTGATAATATATCCATTTTATAGTGACGATTAATATTTGTATATTAAGGGTTATTATAAACTCCATTTGATACAGAAAAAGGAAGTGATGGACAAGAATAGTAGGATCATACCATATGAAGCACATTTATTAGTGCTTCTAGAGAAGATAACATCACTATGAATTAGATTTGACCATGACCAATCCAAGATTCAAAAACTAAATCATGAATGAAGATGTGTATGTAATAATTTCATGATAATTGTTATCAATACCCTAACCATTTTTACTAAACCATCCCATCATAATCTCAACATTACACAACATACCCTTTGTCAATCATAGGTGAAATAAAGGGTTTTGTCATTAGACCCAAATAGTAAGAATTTTTATATTTTTATTTTTAAAAATATAAATATTATATTTTTCTTATATTACATTTTAAATTTTAATCAATATGCTTTCATAAAAATTAGACTTTGATATGAAGAAATAGAAATTAAATTTTTTGGAAATATATAGTTTCAATCAAGACATTCTATTTTAATGCATTCAATAATTTTTAAATACATTATATTTTCCTAAGATATTATTGTTACATAAAAATTATTAAAATTAAACTATAATATAATTTTATTAATAAAAAATTCTAGTTTTTAGGGGTCCAAAATATGTAATGTTAAATAAAATATTATTTCTAAAAAACATAAATTTTTTATTTAAAAGTTTAAATTATAATACATTGACATTTTTGTGGATAAAATAAATATTATTTTTAAAATAAAAACATATAAAAGATAAAATAGTGATTTTTTTCACAATTTTCATTGAGTGTTAAATTTTTAGGTTAATATTTAATTCAGTATAAATTTTTAGTGTGTATTATGACATCATAGAATCCCTCAAGTGTTGTAATAAATAATATAATGAGTACATGTGGCCTAATTTTGTTTAATATAAAAAAATAATTACTTGTAATCTTCATTAATTAATTTTAGAAACCAATATTGAATCACACATACCCTATATTATATTTTAAGAGTTTGAAATAATTACTTGTAATCTTCATCTAGTAATCGAGCTCCATTTCAACGAAGATCCTACAACTTCATCAGAATAATATTCTATAATATGGACCTTGATATCGAGAAACATTTGGTTCATATATTATATTATCTTGGAGGAAGTTGATATTGAGAATTTTTCTATTTATTTGGAATATGAGAATGGATTTAAAAATGAATTTCCTGGTCTTCTCCAATACAGTGAGGTTTAATTCTCATTCAAAATCACCCCTTGATAGTTTCCTATCATAATGAAACCCAACATAGTAGATTATTTTTGACTTAGGGGGATCAATAAGAAATATCAAGATAAAATTTTAGTGGGTTTCATAGTCCCTAGTTCTACAACATGGGAATCACCAATCCTATTTTTAAAATAGAATGATGGATAATTTCATATTTTCCTCGGTTACCATGAGATAAACAGTCATGAAAAAAAACATGTACCATTTCCCCAACATTGGGGAATTATTCAATAAACTCAAAGGATATCCATTCTTCTCAATGGGTGACCTCTTGTCTAGATATCATCAAATATGTGTAGAACGAGAGTGTATTCCATAGATAAAATTATATAAAAGGTATGGAAACTATTACATTATAGTGATTCCATTTGTACATACCAATTCCACCACTATTATCATGAATATAATAAATAGAGTCTTTACAAACATCATGGATCAATTTTTGTATTTATTTATAGATTATATTCCTATATATTCCAAAGTTAAGGGATGTAATTAATATCACATGAGGACTATTGTAAATACCATGAGGAAAGAGAAAATATATTCCAAAATAATAAAATTTGAATGATGGATAAAAAATTATCATTCCCATGATATAAAATCACAACTTCTATTATATCTATTGATAAATACAAGAATTGGGTTATTGATAAATGGCCCATATTGAAAAATATGATAGAAATCAAATTTATTATTGGGTTAGGAGGATATTACTCACACATTGTATGAAACTTCTCATATATATCAATCCATTTACCCAAAATATATTAGAAATGAGGGATGATTATGTAGTAAAATGTGTTTTGAGGAATGCTTCAAAGAGCTCAATAAAGTCTATATCACTTCACCTATGATAAAATTAACCTATATTAGTGAACATTTTTTTATTTATAATGACAAATCCATAAATGGATTTGGATTATTACTCATGAATACTTAAAAACTAATTGCATATACCTACTAAAAATTGAAAACCCCTTTGAAGAATTACTATACACACTATTTGGAATTTTTAGTGATGTTCATATAATTGAAAATTTAGAAAATTTACATTTATGATGAAAAAATTGATATATATAAAGAATAGAAAAAATGACATATATCTTCAAATAGAAGGTGGTAGACATCTACAAAAATATATTGTTATATTTAATAAAGGATTATTATTTATGAATATAATACCACCATAGAAAGGTAATATAGATGAATGATTCTCTAGGTATAAAATATCATGATTATATATCCATGACGAGGATTGGAAATGACCCAATGCTCATGGATTTGCATCAGATGAATCTGGAACTCATAATACGAAGATATAAATTTTATATTAAATATGTTCTTTTACAACCCTCAATTGATATATGGATCATGGAATCTAAGTAGGATGATGAAGAGTTTAATAATTTTGGGAATACTCCAATGGTCATCATTGATAACAAGGTTGTTATAATGATTGGAACCTGGATATTGCTTCACATTTCTACTCGAACTTAATAATGATCTTTTATATGAATCACATGACTCATCCTTATAAATGAATACTAGAAAAATATAATCCTAATTTGATGAAGAAACTATTACAAATTCCTCTATGTAATTAGGAAAACATCAAAATGGGTTTCAACATAAGACTCCTTATTAAATCTAAACTTCACAATGCCAGACGTTTTTTAATGGACTAACCTCAAAACCAGTGCACTTTATTTCCATACAAGTGAAATTATCATATGATTATTTAAAGATATATAGATTAAATAGGTGGTTTGGAATCATTGATAACCACTAACTATTGTATATAATTGAGATCTAAGTTGTAAACTAAAATTCTTGAAAATTATTCATTATGTTATTGATAATGAGCTGAATATTGTAACTTTTTTATATTATTAGAATGATGTTCAGTCTGATAGAACCATTAAAACTGTAGAATATATGTTGAGATCTTCTTAATTGTATTTATATGGATTTGGGGATGAACATATTCTTGAAATTTTATTCTTATATAAAAATATTTTCCATTGAATGATCCTATATTTTACTATATGTGGATGTTTGTTGGAAGAGATACATAACTCTATCATGATGGGATAAATATATGGAGAGAAATATGAATTGACATTACCCAATCTGTTAAATAAAATAAAAGGCCCCAACTATTCAGTGGTATTTCAAAAAGGTGTAGACTCTAAAAAATATCAATGTGGAGAATCATTAAGCAGATATATTATTTGAAATTGGTAATACATAATTCCACTAAATATCTCTATAGAAACCGATTACGAGATAAATAGAAAATGTGATGTTTATACATAGGTAAATTAGTCCCTTTATGTTCCTTGATCATTTTTGGTTCATAAAATATCAATAAGAACATCCTCCACACCCATCCCTAGAACAATATGTGTACCAGGTATCACTTTTGATAACGTATATATCATAACATCCACATGTACTAATCTCGAATATTGTGAAACTAGAACATGGCCACTCCTAAGAAGAACATCCCAGGGATATCCTAGATCATAATGATATTGTTTCATTGAATTAGACCATTCATATAGTTAATGTTATATGGAGAAATCTAATTCTGGATGAGGCGATGGGAGATCTAAAGGATGTGACAAAATAAAACCACCCACAACATTTTTCTTCAATGTAATGAATTTTGGGTGATTAAATTATTTTATGGGGGTAGAAATATAATGACCATAGTTATTTTTCCTTAATTTAATAATTTATTTTATACTTTTCTCAGAATGACATACTGAAACTAGAAAAATATAATATTTCATGAGGTTTCTATAAAATTTGTTGGTTAGAACAATATTAACAAAGTTATGAAATAATTTTCAATATATATTTTCAAAATAAATATCAATAAAATCACTAAAACTAGTAAACTAAAAAATATAAATCCTTACATTTAAAATTTATTTTATAAAATTAATAGGTTTCCATTTTTATATATTTATTATTACCACTAGTTTTATAAGAATAGTTAACATATTTAAAATAGATTTATTATAAAAAGTTGTTTTCAAATGATATTGAATGATTTTTTTAATGATAATTTCATAAATAATAATATTTAAATTTCAAAAAATTTAATCATTTTTAGATTTAACCTAGTAATATATCTAGAAAATAAATTTTTGAAATATTTTACATATAGTTAATTTCTAGTTTAATAGTGAAAATACTGATTTTATAAAATTATTCTATTATGTGATATTATTATATTCTTTTAATTAATTTAATTTTTTAATACATCATAATATATTATTATTTATGATAAATAAATTTAAAATATGATGTTTTATTTATAAAAATATGGTCAACATTTGTAATGACCATATATTGATTTAATTAAAATTGTATTCCCACTACTTTCTTAATTAATTAAACAAGATTAAATATTATTTTTCTATAATTTACAAATAAATAAATAATTTTTTTAAAATAATTATTATTTTAAATTCATTTTATTCAATGTCATTGATAATTATATCCAAATCTAAAATTTTATTTCTTCAAAATAAACTTGATTAAAAAATGTATTTTTGCATGTCACATGCCCTAATATTTTGAATAATTTCACTATACATAGATACATAATTTGAAAAAGAACTTATAATATTATATATAATTATTTGAATACTATTTTTATATCCAAATTCATTTTTTGGAATAATATTTTTATTATGAGTTTTAATGATAATTACCGTGATAATGTAGAAACAATTATATTAAAAGTAATATTTTATATTATCAAGGAATCTATGTCAAATACATTAAATGGAACTCCCTTAAATAGAGAATCGAATATAATATAAAAACCATAATTGAATAAATTATCATGTATTTAATTGTTTATCAATACAAAGTAATATTATGAATCAATAGTGGTAAAAATTGTAAATTTCTACTAAAATAATATTATTACACATTATCTTTGGTAATTAAAAATTAAATTTTATAGTATTTAATAAAATATATTTATTCTATAGATATTAATTTTAGTTTTATAACACCAATATTTGGTTTTATGGATCATATTATATTTTTAATAAAAAAAATAAATAGAAAAAAATTATTTTACTTATTTTAAATGTAAAAAGTAATTTAAATGTAATTCATGTAATAATCCCAATAAAATGTTTCAAAAATGTTTTTAAATACAAATTATTAATTCATGGACCTAAATACTCACCAAAATAATAAATTTCAAAACCATGCAGGCATATACATTGGAATAATTTTTTGGAGTTATTAACAAATGATGAGGGTATAAAAAATATCATTGTTCTCCCCTTATAAAGGGTTGTCACAACCACCTTTAAAAGAAACGCCTCTCTTTTGAATAAACCCTTTAAAATATAAAATTTTATTTTCCAAATATCTCTGCCTCTAAAAAATAATACCCTAGTAACTCATTCTAATCCAATTCCCTTCAATTTCAAGGGATCATCTAAGGGAAAAGATTATCCCAATTGTAAGTGTTATCTCCCATTTAATTTTTGTTATTAATCATAATCATCGAATATTATTATCGACATTATATTATTTTTAATTTAGTGTCAATTTTTTTACTTATGTTTTTATAAATTATTGGAAAACCCCTTATTTATTCATTTTCATCCACATATAAAAAATGATCATCTTTAGTGCAGCATGAAAATTACAACATCCAAAAAGAGTGGTTGGTTGTTTTTAATTATTTATATTAATATATTTTCACAATGAGATTAATTATGAATATATATGATATATATCCCTTTATTATGATCATGAAATGGATATTTAATATGTACCTTAACCCACTCTCACACATTGAAAAACATGAACACTAATTTTGTGTACTTGTGGATTATAACCTCTATGATGAAATGTTTTTATGTTCATCTTTATTTCAATAAATTATCAAAAAAAAATTGAATATTATTCAAAATAATAAAATATAAACATAATATCATTATTATTCTATTATAAATTTTTTATTTCAAAATAAAAGTCTCATTAGCCAAATTCGGCAATCGAGGTAATGCATGTTCGTGTTTGACTCAATTTAACCACATAAATGTACAAAGTTCTATACTCCAATTATGGATGATTATGAGAAAATGAAAACTAATATTTTTTATCAATTAATAAAAATATTTTTCATATATGGATGGTGATTATAATATTATTTAATTAATTTATTATAAATATATCTTTTTCATATGCTAAATTTTCAGAAATATATAATTATCAAATTTAGTTTTAACATATCATAACCAAAACACATGGAGAATTAAATATGAATATTTGAAATAAATATAATTTATATATTACATAATCATAAATGTTATATTAATAAAGTGAATTTTATTAAATGTTGTGTAATGATATCAAAATTATTAAACATTCCAAAAAATTATTTTTTTGACACCTAATGTTGAAAAGAAACTTCAACATTCTAATACATAAACATTATTATTAATAAAGAGAAATAAATATAGAAGTATATATGAATTATGTTATGAAACATGTAATTTTGATATTTATCATTATAAAGCAGGATGTAAAAAAACATTTTTTTTGGAAATAAAGCCTTAATGTAAGGGACTTGAAAAATAAAACTCATTTTATTGAGGTATATAACATTTTATTTGAGAATATTTTTTCAAGATATTTTTATTTAATGAAGTACAAATTTTTATTTCTACATATATAGTTTTTCTGAACCAATACCATTTACATGTATTTTTTCTGTTTCACTTATCAATAAAACTAATGATACTTTTGAATAAAGACCCATAACCATGTATTATAAAATAGAATGTAAAAATATATTTTAGATGATATTTCTTTTGTGATTTTCTACATAATATTAATCATTTATCTACCTCTAATGTAGTTATGTTTCAAATTTCACCACATGTTATTTTTTTATGTGATTATTTTTTGTGATAGTTTTTTGGAAGAAATTCATTTAATCTATGATTTCAATTAGATGTTTTTTCAATCATGTAATATTTCCATTTTTTTAATATGAAAATTTATTTATTTAAAATTTCATGATATATAAGACCTGTTTTATTTTCATTCCTTATTTATATTATTTTTTCTAATTATCATGAAACTAATTTCCATTGAATGTTTTATTTTATGATGTGATGATTGTGTGAATGTCAAACATAAGTGAACATATTATAGGAATAATAGGACCTATATATCCCTCCAATCCATTAGTATAAGGCATATATATCATAAGGTATAAATGATATCTGAAAGTGTTAGAATGTATATAGGTTACCAAAGCACATGTGTGATGACTTTTAGATCTTATCACAATTTTAGGAGTGAATTAGTTGGTGGGTAGCAATATAGCATCCTGTATTTTTATAACATAACTTTCATTCCATTACACAGAACTGAGGATCTTTAAGGTTTAGTGTCTTGGAAACAAGGAACATAATACATGAAAAGAACATAAAACATTCTTCTTAAACACTTTAAAGGCTTCTCTTTAAGTTCATCCTAGGTTCATTACTGCATCTCATAACCTGGGGACATACATCAAAAGAAAGGGTGAGCAGAAGGCCCAGTAAGGGAAACAAGAGAAACATTTTACATTTGAACTTGAGATACTTCAATAAGGACATGAAAAGAACTTTAAGGCATGAGAAAGAAATCATGAGATACATCATAATAAAAATTACATTTTTCATAACTTGAAGATGTGGCTACAACAATTAATATTGACAATCGTTTCCTTTCACTAAGGTCCATCCCCAAGGTGTCGTTAAAAATTACCAAGGTTATTCACCAAGGCGTCGTTAAAATTACCAAGGTTATTCACCAAGGCGTCGTTAAAAATGGTCATCTCTAGAGATTAAGTCTTTACCCAATGCATTGGAGCGCTATCTGGGCGCACCCTTGACATGTCTTTATTATCATGTAAGCCACAGATATCATCATCAATCATTTCATAAACAACCCATATATCATAAAAGAAATGGGTTTCATTTCGTAATCATAACGTTTTAAAAAACTGCTTTAATGACATGATCTTTATGTCACTTTAAACCCACAGAAAAGGGAAAGCGAGTTTCATGTATGTAAATCCCAGAATTTAAAATAGAACATTTTGATATATATGTGAATAACCCTATATAAATAATAGATTTGAGTATTCACTTAATAACATAAAATAATTTTGAGATAAAGAGGGACGCATTTTGAGACGAAAACTATGCAGCATAACGTCTATGATACATGGTTTTAAAAAACATTGAAAAGAGAGAGGACATGGGTCACCCACTCAAAAATGATACATAAACAAGTAGGGGAACAGAATATATATTATTTAAGAACATGGTAATGAAATTTGAATGATATACCATATGAAACGAAGAACATGAAAGGAAGACAAAAAAAGATTTCTCTTATGAGAATTCGGCAGCCTAACGGCGTCACTTAAAACTTCCCAAAAATGGATTGACGAGATCAAATATGGTCTCTAATCATATTAACATAAATGATCAGTATTATAGATATAGATATCATACCCCAATATAATAAAAAGGAACTTGAAAGACTTGACATGAAAATATATCTTGAAATGAGAAGGGTGAAAGAATCCCTTAAAAATTCGGCAGCCTAACGGGGCCACTTAAAACTTCAAAATACTGAATTGAAGAGATAAAATAGGGTCTCTCATAATAGGATCATAAAAGATCAGTATGATAGATTTAGAGATCATAAACCAACATAATAAAAAGTAACATTCAAGACTTGACATGGAATTAGAACTTTGAAAAAGGAGAAAGGTGAAAGAACCACTTAAAAATTCAGCAGCCTAACGACGCCACTTAAAACTTCAAAATACTGAATTGAAGAGATCAAATGGGGTCTCTCATCATATGATCATAAAAGATCAGTATAATAAATTTATAGATCATACCCCAAAATAATAAAAATGAACTTGAAATACTTTACATGAAAAATAGATCTTGAAAAATGAGAAGGGAGAAAGAATCTGTTACAAAACTTTCGGCAGCCTAACGGCGCCACTTAAAACTTCATAAAACGAAATAATGAGAGTAAGAGGGGATATCTCATTATATGAACATGAAAAGGGCAGTAAGAGGAGTATAAAATAACATCCTTTAACAAAAGAACATGGAGCATAAAATAAATTACATAAAAGAGATTTCCTGAAAAGAAAGAGAGAGGCCGGATCCCTTACCTTAAAACGTAACACTTAAAACTCAAAGGGTTGGGCCTTGAGGGCTTGGGGGCACCTTGGGAGGACTCTTTGGGAGGTAATGAGACCAGAAATTTGTTGGGGGAGAGTGGGGAGTCGAAATGGATGATAGGATGGCTTGGTATTTATAGGGAAAGTGAGGGGACAAGGCATTAATGGCCAAGGGACACCTCAAAAGTGCTTTTCTCAAAACCATGTGCTCTCTCTTGGCATTTACCATGGAGTTAGGCCACATGGGGCCCCCAAAACAATAATTCATCACCCTTGGCCGGACAACCCTTAAAATATCTCATGAAATCATCATGACACAGTTATGATGTCAATAAACATACCGAAACCCTAAAACTGTATTTTTACTATTCACTGAAAATTCAACTTTCTCAGAAAGATCCCAAAATTTCACCTTAATCAAATATCAATGCTCTGATTTCAAAAATGAACTCCATTATATAAAAATAATTTTCTAAATATTTTTAATTTTATTTTTAAATAAATACACTATTCACCGAAAATTCATTTTTTTCAGAAAAATCCCCAAAAATTACCATAACATAATATCGATGCTCTGAGTTCAAAAATAAATTCCATTTTATAAAAATAATTTTCTAATTATTTTTAATTAAATTTTTAATTAAAAAAACACTATTCACCCGAAAAACTAACAATTGACTAATAATTTATGAAACCGTTATTTACCCATTTTATTGAATCTAATTACTTAATCAAGGTTTCTAAATTATATTAAAACTTTCTTTGAGTTAAATTACTAATCCATTTGGTCACATTACTAATCTTAAGCATAAAATCACTATTCATAATTTACTATTCATCAAAAATCAAGTTGATCTTATTAGACTCTAAATTTCGTACTGAACATAATTGTAGAATACCATTTTTTTTCAAATCATTACACATTTTTAATTATTTAAGGTTTACAAAAACATTTTTAAAATATACTTTTTCTAAAATTCGTCAAATATATGCATACTATTTTTATCCGGTCATTTGGAAATTCATAAACTTCATCATTAGAAAAATCCCAATTTTTATTTAAAACAAAGGATTACACAAGGCAGTTACGGTCTCCTTACATAGCCCCTTATCACACCAGCATAGTACCTAAGTGTAAGGTCTGCTAAGGTGAGAGAATATGAGGGAGGCTCGGCCAACATCGCACAAGTAGTAATTTCTATCACTTTGAACTTCTCGCAAAGGCGATTCCGTTCTAGCTTCACACGATGAAGTTCAGCTTGGGTTTGGTCCAGAGCAAATCCCAGGGGTGCTACCTCCTTCCCAAGTCTTGTTAGATGGGCTTCGATTGGTCCAAGACTACTGGGTGAGGCCATCAAATCTTCTTTCTATAATAATTAACCAAGATTACTTGTATTTAGAGACAATAATCGAAACCTTTAGTTTACAACGGTCATATTGACCAATGGTCATATAAAAGTCAAAACCCAATGGTCTCATTTTAATTATACTCATGTTATCAAATGAAACATTTTTTTGAGTATAAAAATAAAATAAAATAACACATAAAATTAGGAAACAAGATTTATTCAAAATTTCAGGTCGTTAAAATCTTCCCCCCTTAAGAAATTGCGTCCTCGCAATTTTTAAAATTGGGTTTTTAAATTTCATTGAAAGTCCCACATCGGAAAAGGAGTCAGTAAAACTATTACTTTAAAAGGAAGAAAGGGAAGTACAAAGGTCACCCGAGTTAACCCACACTAGGATTCCATGTAGGAAAACATGGACATCGAGGAGAAAACAAAGGGTCATGTTCTGAGGGAGAGTGATAGAAAACATGATTAGGAGAAAGTTAATCATAATAAAATCCCAAACTTATGATGTGTGTAAACAGTCTTTGATTACCTAGTAGGAAACGTAAACCAAAAACGTTTTTGTTTTACGTTCCTTTTCATAATTTTGAGAAATTCATTTACAAAATAGAACAAAAACATAAGAAAATATACCTACCTTCATGTAGAGTTCCATCCTTTAATAAGTTTCTACCAAAACTAATCTTTTCTCCAAATTATGAGCATTCAAAACTACTTGGTCTCATCAAAACACAAGAATCATCTTCTAGAGAATCACATAATCCACAAAAGATTAACTATCTATTTCTTCTATCATTAAACATTATCCCAAAAACAGAAAGGGTAAGGTAAAACAACTCTTCAAAAAGAAATAATCCCATATGAAGGGAAACTATTTTTAAATCTTCAATGTTCCATGGTACTACCCAAAGTTCATCATAGACCATCCCATAAAAAACGGTCCTTAAAATTCCTCAAAATAAACCAAACTAAGATTGAAACCCAAATACAAGAGGGATTTGATAACATAGTCTTCCTAAATAAACTTCATTGTTCATCTCCAAACAACATCAACCACACCTAACATCTTATAACAAAATTATCTAACCTAAACATATTTTACCCAATATAGGTTAATCATTTCCATAAGTTACCTAAATTACTATTAGTCCACCTTAAATTCATTGATTCATCAAAATATAGGTCAACCTTACTCCTCAATGAAAATACCGCAGTAATCTATTTACCTTGATCATATAGGGTCCTCAAAATAGTGAACGTCTTCCAAAATAATAATCATCTTTTAATCCCCTAATAACCTATTTCATATTAATATGAAAATCGTCACATTTCTTATCACATTGGTTGTTGGGACATGTTCTTCTATTTCCCGCCATTAACTACGAAAACAAAGTACAATTAGGGGCTTTAATACTTAGCCAATAATCATGAAAAGGAACTTAACGCATATAAGGATAACTTGTAGAAGAAAATTATACCCTAACTTGTGATCCCCTAGGTTCCCATCTAGGTTATCCATGATCATATATTCTTATGTGAACCTTTATTTTATTTTATCTTTGTTCCTTTAACAATGGTTCATACTAAGCTTATGAATTTACCAAAGCATATCCCCTGGGAGTGTCGTAACCAAGAGTGCAGCAAGGCCCGTTGTCGTGTACCAGTTCCCGTTCGAGTCTAGCTCAAAGCGGTGTTTTCGGGTTTTACCCCTATGTACATCTGTTCCAGAGCCACCTCTACCTGCTCGTATCCATACAGGGATGTATTTTCTTGGCAACTCATTACTCAATACTCACAAAAATACCAGGAAGATTTACTATATATAAACATTTCTATAGGCTTATTTCTAAAGTTTTCATATCCTAATTTCCACAAATAACTAAACCATCCTTTGATACCAACTATATCATCTTGTATTTTTATAACATAACTTTCATTCCATTACACGGAACTGAGGATCTATAAGGTTTAGTGTCTTGGAAACAAGGAACATAATACATGAAAAGAACATAAAACATTCTTCTTAAACACTTGAAAGGCTTATCCTTAAGTTCATCCTAGGTTCATTACTGCATCTCATAAAATGAGGACATACATCAAAAGAAAGGGTGAGCATAAGGCCCAGTAAGGGAAACAAGAGAAACATTTTACATGTGAACTTGAGATACTTCAATAAGGACATGAAAAGAACTTTAAGGCATGAGAAAGAAATCATGAGATACATCATAATAAAAATTAAATTTTTCATAACTTGAAGATGTGGCTACAACATTTAATATTGACAATCGTTTCGTGTCACCAAGGTCCATCCCCAAGGTGTCGTTAAAAATTACCAAGCTTATTCACCAAGGCGTCGTTAAAATTACCAAGGTTATTCACCAAGGCGTCGTTAAAAATGGTCATCTCTAGAGATTAAGTCTTTACCCAATGCATTGGAGCGCTATCTGGGTGCACCCTTGACATGTATTTATTATCATGTGAGCCACACATATCATCATCAATCATTTCTTAAACAACCCATATATCATAAAATAAATGGGTTTCATTTCATAATCATAACGTTTTAAAAAACTTCTTTAAAGACATGATCTTTATGTCACTTTAAACTCACGGAAAAGGGAAAGATAGTTTCATGTATGTAAATCCCAGAATTTAAAATAGAAAATTTTGATATATATGTGAATACCCCTATAGAAATAATAGCTTTGAGTATTCACTTAATAACATAAAATAATTTTGAGATAAAGAGGGAGGAATTTTGAGACGAAAACTATGAAGCATAACGTCTACGATACATGGTTTTAGAAAACATTGAAAAGAGAGGGGACATGGGTCACCCACTCAAAAATGATACATAAAACAGTAGGGGAACAGAATATATAGTATTTAAGAACATGGTAATGAAATTTGAATGATATACCATATGAAACGAAGAACTTGAAAGGAAGACAAAAAAAATATTTCTCTTATGAGAATTCGGCAGCCTAACGACGTCACTTAAAACTTCCCAAAAATGGATTGACGAGATCAAATAGGCTCTCTCATCATATGAACATAAATGATCAGTATGATAGATATAGATATCATACCCCAATATAATAAAAAGGAACTTTAAAGACTTGACATGAAAATAGATCTTGAAATGAGAAGGGTGAAAGAATCCCTTAAAAATTCGGCAGCCTAACGGGGCCACTTAAAACTTCAAAATACTGAAATGAAGAGATCAAATAGGTTCTCTCATCATATGATCATAAAATAACAGTATGATAGATTTATAGATCATACCCCAACATAATAAAAATGAACTTTCAAGACTTGACATGGAATTAGAACTTTGAAAAAGGAGAAAGGTGAAAGAACCACTTAAACATTCGGCAGCCTAACAGCGCCATTTAAAACTTCAAAATACTGAATTGAAGAGATCAAATGGGGTATCTCATCATATGATAATAAAATATAAGTATTATAAATTTAGATATCATACCCCAACATAATAAAAAGGAACTTGAAATACTTTACATGAAAAATAGATCTTGAAAAATGAGAAGGGAGAAATAATCCGTTACAAAAATTTCGGCACCCTAACAACGCCACATAAAACTTCATAAAACGAAATAATGAGAGTAAGAAGGGATATATCATTATATGAACATGAAAAGGGAAGTAAGAGGAGTATAAAAGAAAATCCTTTAACATAAGAACATGGAGCATAAAATAAATTACATAAAAGAGATTTCTTGAAAAGAAAGAGAAAGGTCGGATCCCTTACCTTAAAACGTAACTCTTAAAACTCAAAGGTTTGGGCCTTGAGGGCTTGGGGGCACCTTGGGAGGACTCCTTGGGAGGTAATGAGACGAGAAATTCGTTGGGGGAGAGTGGGGAGTCGAAATGGATGAGAGGATGACTTGGTATTTATAGGGAAAGTGAGGGGACAAGGCATTAATGGCCAAGGGACACCTCAAAAGTGCTTTTCTCAAAACCATGTGCTCTCCCTTGGCATTTACCATGGAGTTAGGCCACATGGGGCCCCCAAAACAATAATTGATCACCCTTGGCCGGCCAACCCTTAATATCTAATGAAATCATTATGACACAGTTATGATGTCATTAAACATACTGAAACCCTAAAACTGTATTTTTACTATTCACAGAAAATTCAACTTTCTCAGAAAGTTCCCAAAATTTCACCGTAATCAAATATCAATGCTCTAATTTCCAAAATGAACTCCATTTTATAAAAATAATTTTCTAAATATTTTTAATTTTATTTTTAAATAAATACACTATTCACCAAAAATTCATTTTTTTCAGAAAAATCCCCAAAAATTACCATAACATACTATCGATGCTCTGAGTTCAAAAATAAAGTCCATTTTATAAAAATAATTTTCTAATTATTTTTAATTAAATTTTTAATTAAAAAACACTATTCACCTGAAAAACTAATACTTGACTAATAATTCATGAAACTGTTATTTACCCATTTTATTGAATCTCATTACTTAATCAAGGTGTCTAAATTATATTAATACTTTCATTGAGTTAAATTACTAATCCATTTGGTCACATTACTAATCTTAAGCGTAAAATCACTATTCATAATTTAGTATTCATCAAAAATCAAGTTGATCTTATTAGACTCTAAATTTCGTACTGAACATAATTGTAGAAGACCATTTGTTCAAATCATTACACATTATTAATTATTTAAGGTTTACAAAAACATTTTTAAAATATACGTTTTCTACAATTCATCAAAAATATGCTTAGTATATTTATCTGGTCATTTGAAAATTCATAAACTTCATCATAAGAAGAAATCCCAATTTTTATTTAAAACAAAGGATTACACAAGACAGTTACGGTCTCCTTACATATCCCCTTATCACACCAGCATAGGACTTAAGTGTAAGGTGTGCTAAGATGAGATAATCTGAGGGAGGCTCGGCCAACATCGCACGAGTAGTAATTTCTATCAGTTTGAACTTCTCGCAAAGGCGATTCCATTCTAGCTTCACACGATGAAGTTCAGCTTGGGTTTGGTCCAAAGCAAAGCCCAGGGGTGCTACCTCCTTCCCAAGTTCTGTTAGATGGGCTTTGATCGGTCCAAGACTACTGGGTGAGGCCATCGAATCTACTTTCTATAATAATTAACCAAGATTACATGTATTTAGAGACAATAATCGAAACCATTAGTTTACAATGGTCATATTGACCAATGGTCATATAACAGTCAAAACCCAACGGTCTCATTTTAATTATACTCATGTTATCAAATGAAACATTTTTTTGAGTATAAAAATAAAATAAAATAACACATAAAATTAGGAAACAAGATTTATTCAAAATTTCGGGTCGTTACAAGCATGGTTTATAAAAAAATAAATACAATGACTATAATTCTTATACATTAATTCAAATGGATCTAAGAATAATATATTTTCATGTTTTTTTATTTTCTAAACCATTTGTAAAAGTGTTATTGTTTTAGATTTCATGTATATAATTCTTGATTCCAGTCAAAAATTATTTCATTATGTTTAAATTAAATCATATATTTTTCCTTTTTTCTGGATTTTAATGAATTTTATGATCATACAATTATTACCTTTAACATTATATCCCTCACTGAGAATTTAAGCTCACCCCATCAATTGGTTTTCAATCCTTAATATATTACAATGGTAACATCACCCAGAATGTATAAGAGATGATTTATATTATGAAGAAATATTCAAAACATGTAAAATAAATGTTTTAGTGTTTCCATTATTGAATTCACAATAATTTTATGCCATTGGGGTATGTATCCCTTTTTATGTAATAATTATACAATGTTTTCAATTTATTATTTATGTATATTTAGAATGAACCTCTTCATACAAAGGAGGAGATATAGTTGAATGTACAACTATTGGTTGTGATTCACACTCAAAATCATTAGTTCATGGTGTGAATGTTTATGTGAGTTTATTTAGGGTTTCTACCTTTTTTGGTTCACAACATGAAATATTTCATTCATGGAATAAAATAATTCCCTAGTTTGTTCGACTGATCACCTAATATTTTGGAGGATGTGAATTATGTAGTGTTAATGATATATACCATCACTTCATGATATGAATCTATTAAATCCCATGATTTAAATATATCCCCCATCCCTATTTCTATTATCTTATCTTTTGGATGTCCATTGGGGAGACTCTTGATATCCTTTGACAATAAATTTTTTTACATTTAAATATCACTCCATAAATTTAATATTAAATTCTATGTGATCCATTAATCACTTTATCTACATTTTATTCACTCATTCCACCTATCTGCAAAGTATTTTTGTTGATTGTCTAATTCTATTAGTTGAAATGTGATTTTGATTAGGAATATCTATATTTATGGTTTATTTGAGGATTCCTTGTGTGATTGTGAAAATGCAGTTCATGCTCTTAATATTATGATTTAGAAGGAAAATAATAAAATTTATTATGAGGAATTGTATTAATGTTCTCTATAATATTAGGTTAATTTATTTGATTTTAATTGTTTTTAATTCCCTTATGTTAATTGTATGAATTGGAATAATTATAATAGTTAATTGGAAAAATGATGTTTAATGGGATTATGGTGATGTCTATAAGGCTATCAGTTTTGGTTTATATTATTATTGTTTTTTCATTCTAAATACACAATATATAATTATTCCCTAACTTATTATATTCCATTAAGAATACCCTTTTAATGGTTAAATTAATTAGGCCGATAAACAAAAAGACTAGGTTTAATATTCTTACACTATAATTTTCATTATGTGTGTAGCATGGTGGCCTTGGTAAAATTTCATCATGCGGGCCTTGGTTGTTTCTATACTTGGTTTCCTTGGTAGATTGTATATTTCTTCCATTGGATGTGATGGATCATCAATATGTGGACAATGTTATGTAACTTTCTGATATAGACAGAATGAAGTTGAGATATATAATAATGTTTTAGTGTCCAAATTATTCATTGGTGGGAATTTAAATAAATAATTTAATATGTAAATCTTGGTGGCTACAATGTTAGATTATTTATTTGAAATATAAATCATATTGGTCATCATTATATTATGTAAGTGGTTTAGTTTTTCTACAATATAGGAAATGTTTTGTTATGGAATATCTACAGAGTTTTGATAGTGGTTTCGGTAGTGTTTGTTTTTTAACAAAATAAGGGTGGTATTATATGAGATTATTATATATCCATATTATTTAGTGTTACTCTACATACCCACCCGAATAATTTTTAGGTGATTGCGTCGAATGTATATGTGAATATATTTTATTTTACATTGTGATGAATGATATTATTTGTGATTACAATGCATTTAATACAATATGTTATGCATTAAAATTACTATTCAAATTACTATAGGGGGTATGAATTTTCAATCTAAAAAAATTATTAAATCATATCATTACTGAAGAAATTTTTTAAATAGAGATTTCAATAATTTCAGCTTAAGTAAAATGCATGTGTGTCTTGTAAAAAGTGTATGAAAAATAAAATTGTTGAATTAAATATTTATTAGAGTTATGTGGATCTAAAAAATATAACATATTCCCATTATATCAATAATACTATATGTATATATATCCATTATATATGTTTATTTTTTACAATATTTATAGAATAAGGAATATATTTTATAATTGGTATAGACCTAACCTATACTTTTTAAATGGGATATTCTATAACAACAATTTTGTAAGGGTAAGCCAAAAGGTTTTGATAGTCAATACATAGAAAAAATCTTCATTACTAAATATAATAGCAAATTATAATAATTACTATAATTTATGAAATTTTACATTATAATATATGTATTTATTTCACCAACATGATTTTAAAAAAATATAGAATTATAATAATGAATGACTTTAGGAAAATAGGTAATTATCCAAACTTCATAAATTTATTGGAATGGTATTACTCAACAACACCCCATATTGGAATTAAATACCCAAAAATGAAAACATTATAAACATTTAAAATAAACATCATTTTAGTTTGAATTTAAATAATAATCTGTTCATTCTAATAAATATATATTATATACACTTCTCCATGAAATAATAACTCTTCGTATAAAACCAATCATTGTGAACTATTCAAACAAAACTATTCTCCTAATAAAGATTTCTTAAAAACATAATATATCCCCCAAAAAAATATTAATAAATTATGAAAAGAAAAATAAACATGTTAACTAAATTAAAAATTTATAATTTGAAACATGTATAAGAATAAATATATATTAACAATTATCATTATTAAACAATAATATTAAAATATGAAAAACTCATTCCAATCACACAATATACATTAATGATTAAATAAAACTATCCTCAAACCAGTATATTAAAAAATCTCACAATGAAAACTCAATTGTACTATGAATATACAATATAATCCCTACATAAATTTATTTATGTATAATAATGATATTATCATGTTTTAATGAGATCAAAATAGGCACATAAAAATACCCCTTATATTTATGATAAACTTCACTAGAAATAATATATCTATAAATATATAGTTAAAAACGTGTTCTATAGTAAATATTGACACACATCATGGGTATATGATACATATTATAGAAAATATATGAATAATAAAAATATTTGTTATTAATTAAAATTATAATATATATCATGAATTCCAGTAAATCATATGACAAAATAATTAACACATTCTCTCTATGATAAATAAAAAATAAATTATATAGATCTCATGAAATTAAAACATATGATAAATGTAAATTTTTATAAATGTTTTTCATTTAAATATAAAATACCCTTTCATCTAGACCAATATATTTCCAATTATATTTAGAAATTATATTTTAATGTCTCATGTTTAGAAGTAATTGATGATAAGATATTAATGAAGATTTTGAAATAATGCAATTCTTATGAAGAGGATATTAATAAAAAAAATAAAAAAATTATTAATAATTCCCAAATAAATTGTACATACAATATTTATTAGAGTATATACAGTTAATTTTTACTTTAACACGTTGATTTCAATACATTTTTAGTAACAAACAATTAAAAAATGTACATTATATTTTTCGTATATCTTAAAATTAAATAATTTCTAAGAACATTATCCAAACATTGCAATATACTAATAAATAAAAAAAATAATTTATTTAATATTTTAACTGCTACTTTATATACTCTATATCCAATTATACATGTTTAAAATCAAATAATGATTTCCTCATCACTTATTGAAGTAGAATTTTTAAAAACAATTGTTTTCTCCCCATAACATAGTGTTAACATTCAGAAATAATTTTATTTCATACTTTTTCTTTTCATTATAATTAAAGTTGTATTTTATAAAGTGATATGGTAATTTTCAACTATGTATTTTATAAAGTGACATGGTAATTTTCATTAGATTTCTTGTTATTAATTGAACCCATTTTCAATTACATAACATAATTTCTTGATATTTATTCATGATAAATGTAACATATTTCATTTTACTCCTCAATAGTTGGCTGAAAATAAAATCCATAATTATATTAATCAAAATATGAATCATAACTATAGTCCTCTTTAGAAATTAAACAATTATTGTTTATAAAATTCTATCCAAAACAGTCATTAATGGAATAAAAATCTTCTTTAAAACAATACTAATAGATAAATCCATAATCAATGACTTTTCATGTGGTCATCCATTATCAATTTTCATCCCTGAACAATAATATTTTAGGTGAAAAAATGTTATTGAATTCCAAACATCTAATATCAGAATAAGGATTGCTTTTCATCATGTTCTTATTCAAATAACGTGTTTACTTCATTGTTTCCCCATTTATATTTCTACTTTTATTTTCATCAAAGGCCCGTGAATAAATATCATTAAATTAATTACATTATACCCCATCCCTTTAGTTGATTAATATTGAAAATCCTTAGATGGAACATAGGAAACATATTATGTTGATTCAAATGAAACAATCATATTCATATCATTAGTGTAATTATAAATATTCATCAAATCCAAATTATATTGTAAATGTTACCCAATAATCTCATATATATAATTATTAGTAAAATACATTATATCTTCAATTCCAACCTTATTTAAATTCCACCTCTTAAATAATGGTAAATTTATTAATTCAATTAACAATACAGTTTTTTCTAGGCTCACCTTTTTTAGTAATTTGGTTTTCTATATTTCAAAACCTATTAATCATATCATTAATAATGTTTTAATCAAAAAACATGAAATATCCAAATTACCATCGATTATTACCATAAATAGTTCATTATAATTTACCAATTCCTTCATGGTAGATGTTTTAAATATTAATTGTTGTTTTGAAAAATAAAAGAAATTTATAAAAAATCTATAATGTGATTGATGAAGGTAATCTAGAGAATAGTAATTAAAAACATATTACACGACATAAATAGAAGAAAAATTATCATTCTAATCATTATGAAATTTATACCGTTTAGCCATAAATATCAAGAATTTAATTCATATATTCTTCAAAAATACCACCATCAATCCATCAAATAACCCTAGCCACTCCCATTGATATGAGTAGGTCAAAGGGGATTTTAAATGTCAACCTCATGACATGACATAACTACTTAAAATTCTTCCTTATATATGGTTATGACTATGATAGTTGATAGAATAAAAATATAACTAAATGTTTCATTTATTAGATAAAAAATTTTGAGGCATTATAAATATACAATGAACCAAAAACCACTAAAAATGGGACACTTTGATTCTAAATTTTAGGGTATCAGAGAGAATAATAGAGACAAAAATACATTATAACAGAAGACTATGATACCAAATTATAGGGTATGTCAAAAATAAATATAGAATAAACCTTAAATTTTTAAAGAGATACACCTATTTTTCCATTCTCAAAATGATGAATATAATGGGGATATGGAGGGTATTTGAAACAAAAATCCTAAAAAATAAAAATTTATGGAATGTTTTATAAATATCATTTAAACGATTGAACCAAAATCATTGGAAATTTGAATATTGTATAGAGTGTATGAAAAATAATAATGATGTATAAAATATATTTCATATTATATTAGATTCAAATAATCCATTTTATACTCTTCGCACTCTAAAATCCAAGCGTATAGATATAAAATATCGATTAATCCTATTATAATATGTGTATATTAGACCAAATATTATCAACAGCCTCATATTAAAGAACAATATTTTTACTCAGAGTATACTTATCCAATTACCTTTCAATGAAGAGACTAATACAAATTAAATTAATATTGGGATAAGATAAAAACTAGTGTTTTAGTTTATTAATTTCTTATTTATCTTCTATTAACTATTATGAATCGATAAGTAGTACACATCCTTTTGGCCATGTAAGCAGAACCGATGGGTTCCATTTAATGTAGGTATAACATGTGTTTCTTCAATAAGGGAATATATGAAACCCAAAAAAAGTAATAATTAAATAAACGCATTTTGTCATGACACCCTCCTCTGAAAGAGTACCCCTTGGGTTCCATCAATGGGAGAAGAGACATAGTGACCCCCATGTCTCGCCTCTAGTAGGCCCCAGGTTCGAGACTAGCATTGATGGTATAGTAAACACAAAAATGGGAGGCATTTTACTCTAAGAGAACGCAGTACAAAGATAGATATAATATATAATTAAACCTAATCCTTATTACAGTACAATATAAAACAAAACCAAGTTCATATATTTAATTCCATGCAAGAACTACTACAAATGCATAGGATAAAACTGCAAGTACCAAAAAAATTTAAAACGGTAGAGACCATGAAGCTTGAAGAGCTCTGGAAAAACCTCGAGCTAGTAGTATGTATCCTAATCTCTAAAATGATCCAAATGACATGAAAACTAGTTTATATAAATGTAGGGTGTGTATAAGAGTATAGGTAGTAGGATCCTCCTTAGAGCATGTCATGCAAAAATATAGAAATCATGCTAAATAAAAGTGAAAAAATTGAAACTAACTCATCACAGAAACATGTATACTATGTTCATAGACTCCCCATGACTATTATCGCTGTTTATTGCATAAAATGTATATAAGGTAATAATGAAGATCTAGGGTACGCCTCTACCATTTCCCCTCTAATTTTCTGCATTTCCCCAATGTTGCACATCCCAAACATCTCTATCCAAAAATGTTATCCCGAAGACACCTCGACATACAACCAAAACATGATCCTCGTGAAACTCACCACCACAACCAAAAAACAAATATTAAGAATGTATTTTTAGGGATCCACCACATCTCTCGTAATGTGTATTAATAATTACATATTATGCCTCATTCCACTACTTCCCATGCACCAAGGAAGGATCCTCAAGCCATCAAAGGATATACAAGTTATACCTATATTATTAGTTAGAAAAATTATTACATAAAATGTGTGTTTTAAATAACCACAATCCATTATAGCCCTCTACACATATATAATGGGAAAACTAACCACCATTTATACCCTCACAAGTAAATAAAAAGTGATGAGAGTATGTCCAATGGGGGAATGAAATCATCCACCCCCCACTAGGATGTTGGGGAAAACACCCCAAGGCTCAAAATACCCAAGGTGTTAGTCGCCCTAACAAACAGGGTGGGGTAGGATATAAAAACAGAAAATGTATTTTATATAATATATCTCCCAACTATTCTATGGGAAAAACCAAGTCATCAAATCAACTGTAACTAACATCTCTCAGTCTCCCAGGTGAGACTTTGAAGACTAAAATCATATAAGAACACAACCATTGATTGAGATACATTATGTTACATTATCCCTTTTTGTTAGATTAACATTATGTTAATTATTTCATCAACATTTAATTAAATTTTTTCATTTTCCACATTCCATTACATTAGAATCACAATAATGTTCCATGACTTCAAGGCATAACCAAACTAAGTCAATAGATTCTCAGAAATAATACACTCTCATTGCATCCCAGCAATATCCAACCCAATGGGTTAAATAGAAGTTACAATATAATGTATTAAAAATAATTACACTTTCTATAATTCTATGTATTCTAAGAAAATACTCTAAGTTACCAAATATAAGTAGACCAACAAACTAAATAGATGTACTACTCATCGATTCTTTAAAACCTACAACAGGAGCACAGACCCATCCATCCTTGAGATGCTAAAAACAAAAACCATGTGGCATACCCCATGTGTCTTCACCTATTTTATGAATGAGTGTAAGAAAGATAATATGCCTCAAGAAGTGGTTAATGTAATGTATATAAATAAATAACATGTTAAAAAATCATCTAACTTTCAAATTAATGGGTAAGCCCAACTTCAAACAATTTTGTCACCTTTGGTGTCCTCCTAGACACCCATATGAAAAAATAGATTAATATCACCACTCCAGGCATTAACTGCTACCACGAAAACTAGGCCTCCCTACCCCACACACCATGAAAACCATCCAGGGTCAACCATCCCAGACACACAGCACATCTGGGCTTCCCTTCCCACACAACCAGAATAGACATCCAAGATATTTCATCCTAGGATCACATCACAACACAAGTAGCAGGAAAAAAACATAGAAACTAGTCTCTTGGTCCTAAAAAAGGCATTCATCATTCCTACACAATGATTTCTCGTGGCTCTAATCATATAGAACATGTATTTCCCTTGAATTTGGGTATCTAAAACACCATAATTCCTTACATTTATCACACAACCATTTCATTATTCCATCTTTAATTATCCAGTTAAATTAAACATGCATAACTACATCAATTTGTATATCATCAAATCAAAACAAATATAA
Organism: Viscum album; assembly: GCA_963277665.1. Taxonomy (NCBI): domain Eukaryota; kingdom Viridiplantae; phylum Streptophyta; class Magnoliopsida; order Santalales; family Viscaceae; genus Viscum; species Viscum album. The sequence continues at coordinate 1,703,534,343 of OY728165.1, read as the reverse complement.
CCAGATTCATTAAAATGCATCTTTATTCCCTTTTTAGATCAATTTACAATAAATCCAGTCTTTTTTTAAAAATTTCAATCAATAATGACATGATATACAAGAAATGAATATATATGATTCTATATAGGAAAGAAACAGATAATAACATCACTATGAAATTAATTTCAAATCATTAATCTACTTTAAATATTTCTCATGTAAATTTCATTTTGATCCAGTGGCTAAATAATGATAACTCTATGGCTGCACATAAATAAAATAGATAACCCATTAATCCCCACCTCAATTTTTTTTAAATTCTTTTCATGAGAATAGACCAACACAACGGATCACGATCACCTCCCCCACAACGAATTCATTCACTAGAGGACATCACGACACAACCACATCAACCAAAACACAAGTATGCTCCACTAGATACCTGAAGGTCCCATTCCATCATATAGAAATGTGAAAAGATAATAAACAAATCAAGGATAATTGAATAATGTTGGAAGAACATAGCTTATATTGAAGAGGGATCGACACTTCATCCTGGGTGCACCAAAACAGGGGGAGTACATGCAATATGAATAAAATCTAGGGAAAAAATGATCCAAGGATACAACACAACGCATGGATCATATGGTAAGAATAAAAATGGGTGTGTCATACCAAGGAAGAACATGAATGAAGAACATGTGTAGCCCATTGGAAAATGATAAATTGAGCATCGGTTTAGATACGCTGGGTTTTCTGTTTAAGTCAGGTCTAGTCAGGATTACATATTTTGACTGAGTAAAGGCACCCAGACCCTTCTAAAAATTATTATAGGACTTATGGGATTTGAGTTAGCATTAAATCACAAAAATATTTTATTGAATTCATTTTACACCGAAGATAAATTCAAAGGGGTGAAATTATAGGATGCTGGAAACACAGTTGATGACTCGCCATTGGACATTTCACCATTGGGGGAGACACCAATGGGTGAAACCGGTGGGATGAAACATCGTTCACTGAGTCACCACTGCGATTCACCATTGGACAACTCAGAATTGGACATTTCACCATTTAATGCGTCAGTGTTCAGCGAGTCGTCGTTGGATGAGTATCCATTAGATGACTCACCATTGGATGATCCTCCATTGGATGAGTCACTATTATATATACAATGTTCATCTTATTATTGGATGAGTCACTGTTTGGTGACTCACCATTTTTTGAGCAACCAATCAGTAGGTCATGGTTTGGTGAGTCACCCTTCCATGAGAAACCATTCAAAAACATTAAATTTGGAAAACTCCTCAAATGAGTCACCATGAACACCCAAAACAGATCATACACATTATTTTTACAAAGTTATGTACTAGAGAGGTCCAAGACACTACATCAGATACCTCTCAAAATATTATAATCCAGAAAAATAAAAAAGGAACGCAGAGATGAAACAGAAAAGGGGTCATCCAAATAGACTCCCTATGAGTTATATCTTAATGATTTTTCCACCACAAGAGGTAAACCACTTCCTAGAAGGAACATCATAAACCCAAAAGAGAACCAAAACCATATCATACACACTCCCCCATGGGAGATACATCCCAAAAGAGAAAAATTCACAACAACAATCAAAAGTGATCCATATTGTAATGAGAAAGGGTCTATAACCACTAATGTAACAACATTACAAGAGAAGGGTTAAACATCAAATAGATATGGGTACTGAGCACATATCTATGACTCACATTTTCATTTACTCTTCTCTACTCTATCGGGACACTACAAGACATGAACCAAGAGGATATAATTCTCACACACCACCTTCTCCATATAGACCAGGATCTGAACAGGCTGCTCCTTGAAGATCGCATCATCGTCCAAATCGATCTTTCCTCAATCGATGACATGAGAGTCATCGAAAAGATAAATATGGAGCTAATACACATGGAAAACATTATGTATCCATATCATATGTGTGGGGGGGGCTACTCGATACGCCGCAACTCCAACATAAGCCAACACTTTGAATGGACCAGCAAGCCGAGGAGAAATATTTCACCCATGACGAATCCTTCACTTACTAGGATGGGAAATCACCATCAGAAACAATTTATCCCTAAAATATAATTATAGAGTCCTTAAATTATGATCTACATAGGACTTCATACAATTTTGGGCTGCCTTTATCCTCTTGTGAATCATCTAAACCATCTCTATCATGTTCTCTACTAATTCCTACCTAGGAATTTCTATCTCCCTGACCAGAGTCCAGTACAATAGAGAATGTTAGGTGTAGACTTACATGGATTCAAATGGAACCAATTAAAGAGTGGAGTGAAAATATTTTTTAAGAGAACTCTACCAAGGGAATGTTTCTCATCTATGAACCTCCAAAATCTATGACAGAAGAGCGCAACATTTCCTCATTAGTTTGGATGGTCAACTCTTTTTGACCATCCATCTGTGAAGGAAATGAAGTGATAAGGAATATCTGATAACCAAAAGCATGTGTGATACCTCTCCATTCCATAGATGTAATATGAGGATCTTAATCATAAATGATCATCCTCAAAACTCTGTAGAGTCTCACCACCTCCTCTAAATACTACCTCAAAAAAACATCCACTCAACTTGACTACTTCATTGCTATGAAGTGTGTTGATTTCATCAAATGATCAACTACATCCCATATAGTGTCATATCCCCCTTGTGATCAGGGTAATATCGTATAAAATTCATCTAGAAGTCCTCCCACTTCCACTTAGGAATGTCTAATAGCTAGAGAAATCCACCAGGAACAAAGTGCTCATCCTTCACCTTCTAGTATACCAAACATCAAGAAAAAAAACACTAAAATGAAATTCATAAACAAAATCCACAAAAACTAACTTTTAAATTCTTAGTACATCTCCATAACACTAGGATGTACTACTAATGGTGAACTTTGGAACTATTTGTGAACCGTCTCATGCATATCCAATGGAACGAAAGGCCTTCCCTTAAACAACACTCAATGTTTTGCATCCTTGCACCAATCATTGGGGCCTCGTTACAAACAAATAAGTCTCTTAGAACATTCTTATAAAGATCCCCCACATAGGACTCTTGCACTTGTTTCACCAGTGATGACTGCACTATCATAGAAAAAAGAATGCATCTGCCCCAACATCTCCTGTATCTCGATGTAATGCTCAAGGATCTTCCATCGCTCCCTTCGAATAACTTGATTCATGAATTTTATCCCTATGAAACTTCACAATTATAACATAGGCTACAACATTACCCATTCTAGGAATATATGAAATTTCAATGTCGTAGTCCTTTAAGAACTCCATCTATCGTCATTGTCAAAAGCTCCATTCGTGTTGGAGAAAGCATGCCTCGAGCTCTTATGATCGTTGAAGACCACAAAACGCTCTCCAAAGAAGTAATGACTCCACAAATTATGGGAAAAGACCAATTCCACTAACTAAAGATCATAGTTGGCATATTTGTGTTTGTGGGGACTCAATTTTTAAGACCAATAAGAAAAGAGTGATCTCTGCCGCATCAGAACACAACTGAATCGCAGATGTGAAGCATAATAGAAAATATAAAACTAGACACCTTTTTTTTGAAATCAAAGAACAAGATTAGTAGATAATTTATTATTCATTTTCTCAAAAGTTGCCTGAAAATAATTAGTCCATTTAAATTACTGATCCTTCCTAGTTGATGCTATTAGAGGAGTCACATCCTAAAAGAAATTGGCTACAAACAACTAGTAATAGTCTGTGATACCAAGGAAACTTTTCACCTCTACCATTGATTTCAGGGCTTCCCAAGACAAAACTTCTCTTACCTTCAACTGACCCATAGACACTCATTGATGGGATACAACATGCCCCATGAACCAAAATTATTGAGGCCAAAACTCACACATAAAAAAAATCCCAAATATATTCTCATGGAGATGAACTCTAAAAATGGAATTCGAATGCTTTTCATGATCCGCCTCAGAAACGAAGTATAATAAGATGTCATAAATGAGAACCATCATGAAATTATCCAAGGACTCCCTGAAGAAATAATTCATTAACCCAATGAACATATCTGCTGCATTCTTCACATTTAGTGGCATCAAAATGAACTTTTAATGTCCATGATGACAACAAAAAGAATCCTTTTAGGTACCCTCATCATTGAAATGCATCTGATGATATCCTAACAGAACATAGATCTTTGAGAACCAACTTTCATCCTTTATTTTATTGAAAAAATAATCAACCCATTAAAGAAGATAGTGGTTATTCAATTTCACTTTATTCAAGTGATGATAATCTACAGAAAACTGCATAATACGAACATTCTTCTTCACAAAAATGACTAGTGCCCTCACGGAGACAAACTAAGATGAAAAAAACCACCATAGAACATACCATTGATCTATATATGAAACTAATGTAACTCTGAAGGCACCATACTATATGAGGAAGATGAGATAGAAGACTTACCTAGTTGAATTTCGATCCAAAACAAGATCTCTCGGTTAGTGGGTAATGCTACAAGAACATCTGGGAAGACATCAGTGTACTTTTCCAAAACCTTGGAAAGTGACAATAGCTGAACCTCCAAAGAACTCAGCATCATCTTATCTATCAAGGATGTCCAAGAAGTAACTCACCTCTGACACATTGTAGGGTATCTCTCACTAAAAGACATTGTTGGATCACTATCTGGATCAAATAACACAACCTACCTCATAAACCAATCAATAATAGTCTGCACAAATTAAAACAAACACATTCTATTGATTACATCATATGTTTATTTATATTAACATAAGTAACATCCCCAAGAGTGATGTTTCACACGTAATTACTCAATGTATCTACATATGTCAATAAAGTTATCTCGAATTCCAACTAGCATAGTCAATGCCATGGGAACTGGAAGCCTCTCCACCACAAGTCCCAATACAGGGAAAAGGGAATGTGATATAAAGTGGTGTGTATTTCCTGAATAAAACAAGACATGAATCCTATTTGATAAGAAGAATAGTGTTCCTCGATTGACATTTGGGTAACCTAACATTGGTAGCATTAACTCATGAAGCTGATCATGACCATTTCCATTGTCTCTCTAACAAAGATAACAGCCACCTCCATCATCGGACTCATCTCTTCGACGATGGGGAGAGTCCTGATGATATCACATGTATGATCTGTCTACTATCTGTTGATCCAATGATATAGAAACATGTTGCATATTCCTGTCCTGTAACTACCTTAATAGAGGATCCTAAAGAGAAAAACCTGGCGCACACCGACCACTCTGAATGGTCGGGTTCTCATGTTTTTTTGACCTCAGCCTCCACAGGAAAATCAAACGCCTAATATCTGGGTACAGGTTAGAGTGCCGCCACCCATGGAGAAACGTGATATTTAGGGTTGTAACCTACCCCCGAAAAAATAGAAAATCATCACCCCTAAAACCCATAACCCCAAACCATAGCTCTACTTCATGAGGAATGCTGGAAACTCCCCACTCCTAATGATCCTGTTATGGATAACATCCTCTAGATTACTTCTACCCTCACCAGCACCTCGATATATGTCATCATCATAAATGGGGTGATCTGGATATGAATCTATGGATTCAAACCATCCTGGAAATGCCTCTACTTGGACTCCTCCTTTGGAAATAGGTCCAAAGCATATCACATAAGGTTTATGAAATGGATACCAACATCTTACACAATAGAGATTCCCTGCCGATCAGTAAGTAGCTCATGGTGACTAGCCCCCTACACAATTGAAGAAAGAAACTATACTATGAACTGCTCTTAGAAATTATCCCACAAGACTGTCGACTCCTCTAAGTAACTGAGGAATGAGAACCATGGCTGCCTCACTACCCTATGCAGCATCCTCCTATCCAAGGATACCCAGTTCTACTTTTGAGAATGTATCGATTTGAATTCTATCTCGACAACATCCAACCTGTCTTCTATGACTGCATCTAAAATGGAGATATCGAACTACTCTAGACTTTGATTCTTAAAATATTTGAGTTTCTCCTCCATTCTCGTCATAGTCAACCTCTACTATATAGGAATCTTTTGGAAAAACTTATTATACATATTCTACGTGAACCTAACATGGACATCGACCAAGATCCATACCCAGAAAAGAACAGAAAGTTAGAGATCGTAACCCAAAAATATTTAATACATTAACATTAATTAATTGTTTTCATTTATTTATTTACGTTAACCTATCTGAAGGTCTACCCATTAAAATTAAGGTGTGAAGAAGAAAGATGCATGTTGCTTTCCTAGCCCTCTACCCTAAAACCAACATCATCTCATTTAGTAGCCACTGAAAACATAATGGTTCATGGATTAGATCATAGTGAGCCCTAAATACATGTGTCTTATCCAGTCTCTAGTTTTTACAGTGCCTGCTAAACTTAACTAACATCATTCCTCTAATTAACTATCTAACCTCACGAGTTCCTAACTCCCAACTCCATCATATCCCTCAACCAGGGCTTTGATACAACTATTTATTGACCCATTACACCCAAAATTGTACCTCTCCAAGGTCAACAATCGTATAAGAGAGATAATCACCCCTGATTCCCACCTCTGGTTGGCCCAAGGTTTGAAACTAACACCACTGGTATAGTAAACACAAAAATGAGATACATTAACCTCAAAGATAACAGATGAAAAAGAGTGAAATAAGATAGACATCAATCATGTATTTCTTAGACTATAGTATAAATGAAACCCAACTACATATATTCAAGGTAATTCATGACCTACTACAATCAAAAGGGAAATCCAAGAAGTACCAAAACAAATTAAAGCAGCAGTGACCACAAAGCCCGAAACCCTCCCGCAAAACCCAAAGATAGTAGTAACCAGCCTTATCTCTATCACACAACAACTCACTTGAAAATGGATTATATAAAAGTAGGGTGAGTATAATAGTATAATCAGTAATATCCTTCATGGATCCTCTCATGAAAAAGTAATGAATGCATGCTAATGAACAATGGGTGATAAGTGGAACTTACTCGTCACCTAAACAAGTATACTATGTTTATAGCCTCACAAGGGCTACTCATCGTAAGAATCTCATTAAAGAATATATAATATAATAAATATGATCAAGGGTACCTAGCTAACACGTCCCCAGTGGTGTGCCACTTTCCCCCAACATCGTAGGCTATGAGCATCTATCTCCAAAATTGTTATCCTGAAGATACCAGGGTATAAAACCAAAACGTTCACATAATGCAACTCACCACCACAACCACAAAAACAAAAGTAATAGGGTAGTTTCTGATGGACACCACATAATGGATAACGATTATCAAACATTAGATACTATACCTCAAGCCACTATAGCCCATACACTGAGTTAGGATCGTGATGTCATCATAGCTTATACATGTTATACCAATAGTAGAACATAGGGATCTATATCGAGAATATATGTGCGCAAAATAACCACAATACATTAATGCTCTCTACACACATATATGGGAAAAATAACATCCATTAATACCCATATAATTATCTACAAATAGAAGAGAATGTGGTCAATGGGGGAAGTCAACCATCCATCCTCCTACCAGGATGTTGGGGAAAACACACTCCAAGGATCAAAATCACCTTGTTGTATGTTTTCCCAAACAACAAGTTAGGTTAGTGTATAAAAATACAAAAACTAAATGATATAATATAGATGACAACCACACTATGGAAAAATCATTGTCTTAGACTCAACTTAAGCTAAGCTCTCTTGGTCTCCCATCTTCAAATACTAAGACTATATATCCTATAAGAACACAAACACTTAAAGAGATACATTACAGTACTTTGTCCATTTTTATCATTTTTAAATTACGTTAATTAATTCTATAACAATCAATTTACCATTATCATTTTTAACATTCCATTACATTAGCATCAAAACAGTATTCCTTTCCCTCTAGGTACAACCATGCTGAGTCCATGTCTACCCAAAAATAAAACCTCATTAATGCATCCTAGAATCCTCCTACCCCATTGGTTAAACATCACAAACTCAAAAAAAAAATTATAATATTTTAATATGCCATAATTCTAGGTATTCTATGAAAACATTATAATCTTACAAATTCAAGGGGATCAAAATGGTGAGTAGATGAACTACTCATCGATTCATCGCCTCCTATAGTAGGAGAGTAGAAAAATCCATCCCCAATAATCCCAAAATTGATATCACGTCGCATTCCCCATGTGTCTTATCCACTTTTTCAAGGAGGGTAAACAAGACCATCTTCCTAAAATTTTAGGGAAAGTAATTAAATAAACAAACAATAGGGTCAAAATGCTTCCAACATTGACATAAAAAGTTAAACCCAACTTCAACCTATTCCATCATCTCCATTGTCCAACCTAAAACCAATATACCAAAACTGAAATATCTCTCGACACTAGGCATTAACTACTACTACAAGAATAGGGTCTCCCAACCCAACATACTAGAAAAGACATCCAGGATTATCCATAATATTCTCACAAAACATTCAGGCTTCCCTCCCCCACAACCGCAATAGCCATATTGGCTCATCCATCCCAGCCTCACATCATTACACATGTAGTTGGAATCAAACTTAGAAACCAGGGACTTGAACCTAAACAAGTCATTCATCCTTCACAAACAATGAGATCTCAGGGATCCAAAGCATATAGAACATCTAATTTACATGAATTTTGGTTACTCACACCCCGTACAACATTAAATATATCAGAAAACCAGTTCTTTAATCCATCTTTAATTATCCGGTTAAAATAAATATCCATAACAACATCCATTTGATTGTCATCATATCTCAAAAAACAACTAAATTCAATAACATGAATCTTTATTACTTTATCATATCATGTTAATATTTATATTGGTATTAAATTTTTATAATAATTTACTTCAAAAATGAAATTCTAAACATTCAAGGAATAGTTATCACACTACCTCGGAAATCAAGTGGCAATAATATATCTAAAAAATTAATTCCAATTCTTTAATCTAGTTCAAATATTTCGGATGTCAATTTCGTTGTAGTCTAGTGGATACATCTATCTAACTCTATGACTACACATAAATAAAATTTAGATTCCATGAATCACCTAAATTAAAATTTCATGATGTTATATCCATGATAATAGGCCAGCACAACAGATCACAATGATCTCTTCTGCAATGACTACATCCACTAGAGGATTTCATGACACAACCACATCAACCAACACCCATTAATACTCTGTTAGAAACATTTATATGACATGGAATCACATAGGAATTATATATGGGAGGAATTATATCGAGGAACCTTGAATAACAGAGGGAGTACATGACATATATTGAAGAGGGATCGACACTTCCTCCTAGTTGCTCCAAAATTTATGGTGCACATGCAACAGGAAGAAACTCTAGGGAAAATGATCCAAGTATACAAAATAAACTGGAATACTATGGGAGAAATAACTCTGAGTGTATTGCATTGATTAAAAATAAGAAATAAGAACAAGGGTCGACCATTGGAAAAATATAAATGGAGCATCAATTCAGATAATCTCGATTTGCAATTAAAGTTGGATCGAGTCAATATTACGCATTTTGACAAAATAAATGAACCTGAACCCTTATTAAAATTGAGTTATGATTTATGGGATATTAATCATCCTTAAATCCATTAAAATAAGTCTTTAAAAATTTCTTACATCAACGATAATATCAATGGGGTGAAACTATAGGAAGATAGAAACAATTCTCAAGACTCACAGTTTGAAAATTCAATGTTGGATGAGACACTACTAGGTAATAGCAGTGGGAGGTGACTTTTTTCAATGAGTTTCCATTGTGAGTCACCATTTCACGACTCACCATTGGATGAGCCATATAGGGATGAGTCACCACTGTAAATTTCATCGTTGGATGACTCACCCTTGGATGAGTCACTGATGCATGTGTCACCATTTGGTGAGTCACTATTGGATGAGTCAGAATTGGCTAACTCACTATTCTAGAAAAAATATTCAACCTACCACTGGATGAGTCACCATTCGATGAGTCACCATTCCTTGAGATACCATTCAATTAGTCATTATTCGATGAGCTATTGTTAGAATGACCTACCACTGGAAAACTAGAAATTTGCAAAACTCTTGAAATAAGTCACCTTGAAATTATAGAACACCTCAACCACCAGATATTCACAATAGAATGGAATTGAGATGTTTTATCAATTACACATTGAATATGTATCCATAGTTTTGGTGTAGGGACATCAGAGTTGGCCATTTAAAAAAGACTAAATGATAAAAGTAGAAGTTCTTCAATAAATTATAATTCAAGGAATTACATTAATGATGTAGGAATTTATTATATAGAATAATGAATATCGATTTCACTTCTTTTTCATAGCATGTTATTCATATTAATATATAAATTGAGGTTTCCTGTATTTATCCAAAATTTAAAATAATGATCATCTATAACTATAAATTCTTGTTAAAATACGATGATAACCTTCATCATTCAATCACTAAAAACTAATGGTAATCTAAAATAATGATATTCTTTACTATATATTGTATGGTTTAATTAAAATTATCCTAACAATTATTGATTAAATAAATAATCTACATATCATTGATAAATTAATCCATAATTTTCCAATAATAATGTGATAAAGTCCCCTAAAAATATCTAAACATATTGGAATATAAATATAAAATATATATTATCAGTGTTAATGTAACTTTTGAAAGAAAAATACTAAAATTTCAAAATCTAATACTTTTCAAAATGAAATGTCTTCATTTTAAATTTATGAGTCATCCTATGAAAAATGTGATACTCATGAACTTCAAAATTAATGATCCATCAAGGAATTTCATCAGAGTATATACATGATATCATAAGTGTAAATATTATGATATCCAATTAGTAAACCATGTTTTAACATCAAATTACATTTGTTTAGGTATTCCATAACCCCCATATTGATTTCCCTTGAGTATGGTCCTGTTTTGGAGTTGTTCCTGATGAACTTTGGGTATTTTTGGATATTTTTGGGCTATTAACAACTTGTAAATTGTTTGAAAACCCCTTGCACCCCCCAGTGAAGACCATACACCCCTAGGAATTGTGTAGATACATGGTTTTCCATGTTTTGTGTCCAAAAATGGTAAAACTTTTCCCCAAAAGAAGGGGTTCATGTTTGGAACACATTTTCCCCTAACCATGCACCCCCTCCAGATAACCATGCATGCAGGATTTTCAATCACCAAAAATTAATTTTAAATTACATGACCCCCAATCAAACTAAATGATAACCAAATTCAGACTGAATAATATATTTTTTCATAAATGGATACTCCCTAGAATAAATTTTGACTCTTAAACCTCATCCATTGGCTAATAAAAGTGATAGTGGAAGATCATATCCTTATTAGGTTTGTAGATCTCATATCAGGTGTTATTTTCAGATCTTCTTTTCTATCAAACATAAATATTAATAGATCATTTTGTAATTAATTTACCAAAACTCCATTTTATTAGATATAATACATGTCTTCTAATTATGATTCTATATTTTATTCTTATATCTTCGTCCACCTTGAACATTTTTGTCGTTCCTTAGGTAGGTATTAATCATTAGATTCCATGATTAAATGATAGGTAGTTCTATTAGATATTTTCTATATCATTGAGACAAGGATGTTCTTGATTTGTTTGAAATATATTTAAATTTATTTATAAAATTACCACTACATATTATAACCAATTCAAATTTAAATGGAGTCAAATTTGAGGAACCCCCCCCCCCAATTTAAATGGAATTGAAGTTGTGGGATGAATGTTGGAATTAATGGGATTGATAAAATGGTTTGGGATATGTTTTGATAAAATGGATTAAATTGATGTAATGAAAACCTATGGTTAGTTTTGTATTAAAAAATAATGTAATGAAGAAAACTACATGTTTTGGCTAATATATTCAATTGGCATATCAAAACTGAATATAATAAAATTTAATTATAAATGTTGACTAATTTGAAATGATATTTTATTCCCATTAATTATTGGTTGATTGAGAACATGATATCCTGGGTATTTATAGGTTTATTTGGGACCAAAAAAATGGTTTATTGATCCCATAGTAGTGTATTGAGGACAAAAACATGAACAAAAACCTTGTTCGACATCATTATCCCTGATGGGATATTGAGTAGTCCTATTTAGCCTCATCATAAAGGCATGTTCAAACATGTTTAATCATGATCACTAATTTGAGAAGTGTGAGAATCATATAGATATAAAAAAACATACTTTTGGGAATATAAACATGGTTCTTTTGTAATGATTAATTTTATTATAAACCATTTGTTATATAATTTTTTGACACATCCCATATTATTTATATAATTATTTTATATAAGATGTTTTTTAATCCTTGTTGGAGATTTCTTTCATCCATTGAAAAGAAAGAATATTTTTTAAAATAAAAAAATTATACATTATTATGTGATTTGTTATATTTAATTTGAATTTTTTAATGGATTATATTTGTGTAATATATTATGGAACACATGGTAAGACCCTATAATCCTTTAAAGCTTACACACTAACTTTACCTTCTAGTATATAAAGAATTTCATATTCCAAGTCTAATAAAATTAAAATCACAACATTGAGTTATGGGATGTTCTTGGTCCTTTGGATGGTGGAATGTTGAATGTGACTTGTGGAACTAAACTCAAATTGTTACACATGATTTTGAATTTTTTGACCACTCTTGATAGTAATTTGGGTATATATTTTGTTGGGTTGTTAATCTATCATCATGGGTACCGCTTAACATGTTTCAATTTTGGTACATTATCATATAAGAGTGTTGATATATCAACTTATATCATATTATCTTTTTATATTTTGATGAGAAATATTCCAATCATTAATATTATATGATATCTAGTGCTAGTCACCAACTTTTGTGGAGCGAGGATACCATTCAGGTTATTTCAGAGTCGGCTGGGGTATCAAGGTACAAGAGTATCTAGGATTATTCATGACCGAGTGTAATCCAACGTAGGTTATGAATCTATCCTTGAATTTTTTATATGTTCATGGTTGATCTGTTATATAATAGGATGGATTTATGAGACAATAGAGGTAGTTATGAGTGACTTTATGGTCATCTCTTATCATAATTGGCCTTATGTCACCATGGGTGATGGGGGATAGTTTCTTTGATGAGTATTTTGATCCATTAATAGTATTTTTACAATCATTATAGAGTTTTATAGAAATTCTAAAAACTTACTCCTATTTTACTTTTTGAACTTAATACCTTGTTAGAATTTCACATATTGACTGTTAATGGTGTGTAGCATCATGCCTCTAAGAATACATGTGAACCGGCCTGATGACAGATATGTCAATGATCTATGACATGATAACATTACATTTGACAAAAATCTCATTTATATGGTGGTATGTTCTTTCAAATGTCATTGATAGGTATCCATATCCATTTCCATTCAAAATAAAATGGTGGAGGGACAACTCAATTGATTTCTTGCATGAGTTTCTTCACCATAATCCACCATCTTTCCAATGATCAAATGATCCTCATGTGGTTGTGGATTAGATTAAATGAATTAAGTGACTTATATTTTTTTTGAAAATTCTTTATTCAATTAATATGAAATATTATAACTTTAAGCATAACGGTCCTAGAAAATTTTGGTGGGATTCCCTAGTTATGGAAATGAAGCTTGAAGTCTTTGTGGGGAAAGGCATCAAGGTTATTTTTTAAAAAAATCTATATTTGGTGTATATTGATTTATAAAACTCAATGGAGTTTATTAATCTCTACAAATGTTACAAGATAATGATGGATGGTTCAAACCACTTAATTTAGATGGTATAGATTATTCTTGAGATTGTGAAAAATCATAATATAAAAGAATGAATATTTGAGGGGACTTTGAGTTGATATTTGATCCATGGTTTTTATGATAAAAATTATTTCTTGTGATGATATATTAGATTGAGAATTAGTGGTTTATCTTCAAATATCTTGTATATATGGGATGAAATGAGATTCTTTTCCACCAAGTGGAAATTCTATGAATTTCATTAAAGGTAACATGAAGTTTAATGAGTCTAATTGTGGATCTCGATAGCATGGTCTATCCATACCTCTTGTGGTGTCTAGAAGTGTCCCATTGACTTTTTTTATAGTTTGTAATGGATAGAAAGTAGATATAAGTTTTCAAATAGGAACCCAAAACATATAGTGCCTACAGACACTCAAGTCACTTGAAATTTTTTTGTTATATCTTATATGCTCTACATAGTGATATGGGATCATCAACACTAAAAAGTACATTTTGTAATTTTACTCTTAAATAATAAAGGGGTTATAACCATATGGATCCAGAAAAAAATCTTATTTATATAGTTTATGGGTCCCTAGAGGAAGTTGATACAGGTCTAGAAACTATGATAGGTACCATCAATACAGCTTTATCCTTAATTCATTATTTGATACTACTGTATCTCAAACATTCACATCAACCAATGATGTTAATTTTCCATCCCTTCTAGTGGTGCTTTTAAATTATGTGATGGATATATATAGGCCTCTAATAATTAAGATAATAGGGTCTCCAGTGTCCTATTTTTTTTCCTATTTATCAAATTTTGATCTTACATGAAACATTGTAGTCCATGATATGAATCCTTTTGTATTTATTCTAGGGATGGATTAGTTGATCACTCCTTATGAACATATTTACTACTGTCTTTAGTAAATATCCATTACCATTCTTGATGGAATGGGCCATTCCATTCAGGGAGAATAGGAACTGAGATTGAGTATAGAGGGACCACCATTTCTAGAGTTGGGATGTGTAATATTAGTGTTATTTTCTGATATAGAGATTGTGACTTTGAATGATGACCTCCCCCAGTTTTCATCAAATTTTACAAATTTGTTCCTTCTAGTCTCTCAATCTTGTCAACTGTAAGAGGGGTAGAATTTTCCCTTGACATAGTACGATGTACTCAACAACTATTTATCCTTTATTACTGCATTAAACATCATAACTGGAAGAGTTGATGACTTATAGGATGAATAACTAGAAAATAGATTTATATTAACCAGAGTGTAAGATTTGGATGAACCCTTTCACTATAAAAATAATTATTTTTTAATTATTCTCATATATGTTGATTACCATAAACTCAAACGAGTTATAGAAATGAAGAAGTATCTATTTCCTCGGATAGATGATCTACATATCCTATTAAATGGGTTGAGTTGGTTCATGAATAATGATCTTTGGTTAGGCTACTACCTGATTAAAATTAAATATTATGGAAGACTTAAAAACGAATTTATGAGTAGGTATGGCCACTACTAATATCATATTTGAACCTATGGTATAACCAATGATCTTATAATTTACATTGAATTTGAAAAAATAATATTTACCAGTACACATCAACATTTTATTTAGGGTATTTGGGGATTAAATCTTGGTGTACACAAAAGTCAAGAAGGATCATGTCCGTCATCTAAGGAAAGTATTGAATTTTTTTAGAGATCACCGACATTAAGCTTAGATCTTGAAATGTTGTTTCAAGATTCGAAATGTGTTGTTATTAGGACTTGTGGTCTTGAAACATGATATCTCAGTTGGTCCTAAAAAGTTGAAATCCATTACAACATTGGAAAAAAAATTGATTACAATATTTAGATTATCCTGGGTTTATCATGGTATTATCACTGGTTTCTTTAGTATTTATCAAATATGGATTCTATTATTACCATACTCACTTCATAATGACTGATCATTGTTTTGAGTTAAATGATTCATAGTTATATTGTCGAGAAGAATTTGTTTTGAATTCTGTGATGGTTTTGACTCTTCTCGAGTCCATGTAGGGATCTTTTGTAACAAACCAAACTTTCATTAATAAAAATTCATTTTGATCAAATTAAATGTCTTATTATGGATATATAGAAAAGTTATGCACTTCCCTAGTTTTCTATTTTAGGATTTAAAAATACCAATATGAATAGTTACCATCTCTAATATAGTTGTTAAATAGTGATCAAGTGATTAGTATAAATATATGTCTTTAAAAAATCCAATTTACTCAGACAAACGAAGTGGTGGCCTCATCTAGTTGAATTTTTCCATACGTAGCCCATTTTTCGAAGCTCTAAAACGAGGTGGAATCATTAGGATTTTCTCTTGACCATGACCAATTTTAGCTTCAACATGGTAAGCTTGAGCTGAACCGCCTATGGGAGAAGTGGAAGTTGATAGATATTACCACCTGAGAGATGTTGTCCTACCCACCCCAAGAGTCATTCAATATCACACACCTTAGCATTTTGTCTTATGTGGGTGTTAAAAGGGGTTATGAAACAAGACCCTAGAACTATGATTATTTACATTATTTTTTTTATATAGAGTATACATTCATTTTATTATTATACTTCATAAATAGTTTTTAAAGAAAAAATATGTTTTTAGTTAATATTCAATTAAGAAATATATTTTTGAAGAATTGATGGATTTATGAGTTAAATATTATTTTAAATAAATATTATTACTAAATTACATTTTCAAAAATATAAAAAAATCATTTAATTATTATGAACATAGTTATATATTATATAAAGGTTTGAAAGCTAGGAATTTTCAATATATGTCAATTTTTTATTTTTACTGTAGAAATTCACATATTTGGAAAATTATTTTGATAAAATGAATATTATTTTTGGAATCATGATGTCAAAATTATCCAATAGTAAATTTTTCAAAATTTTCTGAGAGAGTCGAATTCATGGGAAAAAATTAAGTAATTTTTAAAAATATAATGTGTCTTAGGACATCATAATGACCCAATAATGTCGTAATAAAATACAATAAACATTATGTTCCACCAATATATGTTTTACCATTAAAATAATGTTATTTTTGGTTTTTTTGATTTATTTTTCAAAACATAAGTTGACCCCCAAGAGTTATAAAACATTTTAACTTTTTAAATTGATTTCCTTTAAAGTGAAACTTACATTCACATAAACAAGACTAATATTTTAAGAATTTAGGTCATTAGACTTATAAAATAATGTTTTCCACTCCGTTTTGGGAAATCCCTTGGGAAAAACAATAGGATGGTTTGTGGATCGGATTTTTTTAATGTGGGGTTACCCAAACCTAAATATTAATGAATTCCATCTCTTCTCCTATATAAAACCACACAAGATCCCACTTCCTCTTCACTCAAATCCTTCAGAGATCGACTATCCTCTGCCCTTCTCTCTCTAAAATCATCCTAAGGAGCCCCATGCTCCCAAAAATCTACTCTCAAGCCTCTCTCAAGCCTTTGGGATCACACTTCCAAGTAAGGGATTTCATGCTTCCTTATTTGTGTCCATGTTTCCTTATATTGTAATGAACTTATATTTTCAATTGTAAATGTTGGGGTATGAGTTTTTACCTACCCTATATTTACCTATTTATGTTAAAATGATAATAGAACCCTTTATCTCTCATTAATTCCTCTCATATACACCAATTAACATGCTATAATGCTTTAAGGGATTCCTTCCTTTCTTATTTTTATCCAAGTATAATTATGTTGTAATACCCTTTTTTTAGTTACAAATGTTGGGGTATGCTTTATAACCACCCTTATATTACCCTACCTATAGTTTAAATGTTGAGATACCTATTTCTCGCTCATTAATTCCTTCCGTGTACACACGTTACCATGGTGAAATTCTGTAGGGAATCTCTCTCTTCTCATTCACATTCAAGAAATTGTTTTTTATTATGGATAAAAATTCCATTACATTTTTTGGGACATGTATCTATATGAACCCCATACTGTCCATTTAATTTACATATGATGAGACACCCATTTCTCTCTCATTAACCATTTTATGGATTACTATGTAACGTTGTTAGGCTGTAGAAATTGCCCAGTAATTTTCCAAGCCAATGTCATTGTGTAGTGAATACCATGCCCATTTATCTATCAAGGTATTAACCTTTATGAAA
Organism: Viscum album; assembly: GCA_963277665.1. NCBI lineage: Eukaryota > Viridiplantae > Streptophyta > Magnoliopsida > Santalales > Viscaceae > Viscum > Viscum album. Next base: position 1,703,516,234 of record OY728165.1, on the reverse strand, counting down.
ATTTACATAATGATTATAAAGATTAATTTATTTATTCCATGTCCCATTATCGTGGAATAAATAATGATAAATGATTCTGTGTAGTATGATTCATGTGGCACACTTATGCATGAAATGAAATGTTTATGAAAGGTGCACCCTGATAGTACTCCAATGCATTAGGTAAAGATTAGTATCCTGATACTTTAAGTGAAATGAGGGTTTACTCATGATAATTCGAATAAAATGAGTATTTAATCATGCTAATTCATGTGCAATGAGGGTTTACTCATTCTCAATGTGCAGTGAGACTTGGCTTATGCTAATACCATGTTATGTGTTGTTTCCATATTTCCATGTTATGATAATCATGTTATATCATTACTTTATTTTTATGTTTCTCTAATGCTCTATTGATATGCATATTTCCTAACATGTATTTTATTCTCCATTTTATGTCTTTTTTACTCCCTTACTAGGCTTTATAGCTTATCATTTTCTTATTCATGTTGTCAGGTTAGCCCATGAATTGCTATGTGTGAGAGAATGAAGTGGTCTTGTAAAGGAATATTTCAATAAATATGTTTTATTTCATGTTTTAATCCATTATGTAATGATCCTAATCCCCAAAGGCACTATATCTCTCAATATTCTATCTTATATGAAGTGAATATTTTATGTAGTAAATTATGATTAAGTGTGTAATAAAGATCAGGGTTGATATTGATTGTATCAGAGGATAGAATTAGTTATTTTTGGGATTAGGATTAGGAAAACCTAGTGAAACCCTTAAGTATAAGACTAATAATAATAAAAAAATCACTAAATTTTGGTGAGTATGTAGTAAGTGGGTTATTAAGATAATATTTCCATGTCTGGATACGAGGAGGTAGAGGCGACTCTGGCATAGATATTCCTAGGAGTGAAAACTCAGACAAAGAGTTTCGGGCTTGACCCGGGTATCCTGGTACATAACAATTCACCATGATGTCCTCTTGGTTATGACACTTTTATGGGATATGATTAAGTAAATTCACAAGCTTGGTATGAACCATTGTTAAGGAAATAAAAAAATTCCACTAAGAATATTTGTTGGGATATAGATCGTGTATAACATAGATTGAATCCTATATATATATATATGTTAAGGAAATAAAAGTTATTTATAAGTAATCTAATTTTGTATTTAAATTACCCTTTATGTGTTACCATTAACATTCCTTTTATTACATCCATGGGCCAGTAATAAGAGGACTCAGGGTAACAACCGATGTGATGATCAATGTGATGACTATTCAAATGAGATGCCCAATCCAGTGGGAGTGGGCATCACAAAATTTGTCATGATACTCTCTCAGTTAACTGAAGCATTGAATAAAAACATGTGTCAAGAGGAACGTTCAACCCCCCCCCCCCCAAAGAACAAGTCAAAATCAAGAGCTTCATGAAAAAATGTCCTCTTACTTTTAATGGATCATCTGATCCCTTAATTTTCAAACAATGGATTAACTCCATTGATAATATATTCTACATCCTTCAATTTTTCATACAATAGAACATTCTTCTAGATGCTTATCATATAGAGGGTGATGCTTATCAATGGTGGATAGTGATCAAAAGTACAAATCCAGAGGAGGAGATCAAGGCTTTGAAATGGAAGGATTTCTGGAAAATGTTTTTTGATAAATATTTTCCTCGCACCCTCCAACTTAATATTGAAAGGGTCTTATTTTCCCTCATGAAAAAAGATGAAAAACCCATCGGAGTGTATGAGGAAAACATCACAAGAATTTCATGATACACCTCTGGATTTATCGTTACCCTTGAATGCAAGGTTGACCGCTTCCTTGGTGGGATGAAACATAGCCTACGGAAAGTCTTGGTGATCCTTGATTTTGATAGCTCTGAGGAAATTGTCTGATGATACCTCAAGGTCAAAATGGAGAATAGATAATCTCAGGGGTATCCTAGGGATAAGAAGCATAAGGCATACATCAATTCTGGAGGTCCAATGGATAAATCAAATGGTTCTAATAAAACCCAGCACCCCACTTACCAAATGTGTGAATATAAGAACCAAAACTTTACTCGAAGGTGATGAGGAAATGCTTTAAATGTGAAAGGTAAGGGCACCTATCCATGGACTACCAAAAAGAAAAACTTGAAGCTGCAATAGAGGAGATGAACCCTTCTTTTGACCCTCAACCTGTTGTTCATTGATTCAAATACAAAAAACCAGGGAACCTTGCAAATAGGTTCCCCAATCCAAGGGTTTTTTAGCCAACCAACAACCTCCAAGGTAGAAAGGGAATGTTTTTTCCATCCCCGCCACCAAAGTGAACCCCGACAATGAACTGGTTAAAGGTACGATAGTTATTCATTCATGAATAGACAACATACATTTTGATTCTAGTTTACACATTATATCATATTCTGAATGATTAGTTGCACAATCCCAGCACCACTACAAATAATGTAAGTAATGATGTCGGTGAGTATGGAAAACGGGGAAATCTTTGCATCCCATGAACATAAATCCTCCCCTATCATAATTTGTTGATTAAAATTCTTAGTGAACCTCGTCATACTCCCTCTAGTGGAATTTGATGCAATTCTGGCAAGTATTGGCTTTCCATATATATATCAAACATAAATTTACGTGAGAGGGAAATCACTCTCCATATGGATAATCGACCCTCGATTCTATACAAGTGCAAGGAGGAAAATGAATCTTCTTTAGCCCCATCATCTCCAGCGTGGATATTACTGCCCTATAAGAACACGTATCTAGATTATATGATTTAATCTTAGGAAGAAACCATCCTTGATGACATGCCTATTGTGAGGGAATTAGCTGTGGTTTTTTCCAATGACTTTTTTGGTCTTCCTCCTAGGAGATATGTTAAATCCTCAATTGACTTTATACCTGGGTCATTGCCAATATCCAAGACTCTGTATAGAATGGATATTGTAGATCTTGATGATATGAAGAATAAAATACAGGAGAATCTTGATGAAGGGTTTGTGTGCCCTAGAGCATCACCATTGGGTGCACCAGTCTTCTTCATCAAGAATGACGGGTCAATGTGCCTTTGAATTGATTATCGTGAGCTCAAACAAAAAATAATAAATAACAAGTATCATCTTCCCCGAATTGATGACATGTTTGATCTGCTATGTGGAGCACAATAATTTTCCAAGGTGGATTTGTGGTCAGAATATTACCAAGTAACGGTGACGAAGGAGGATATCCCCAATACTCTTTTTTGTAAAATGTATAGGCACTAAGAATTCATAGTAATTCCTTTTGGACTTAGTAATTCTTTAGAAATATTCATGGAATTGATGAATAGATTCATTATAGATTACATCGACAAATTTTTGGTAGTTTTTATAGATGATATTCTAATGCACTACAACACCATGGATGAGCATGAGGGGAACCTAAGAACTTTACTAGAGAACATACGAAAGGAGAATCTATATTAAAAGTAAAACAATTGTGAATTATGTGTGAAGTAAGTATCATTCTTCGGACTTATCATCATAATCAATGGTATATTTGTGGATCCCTCTAGGATAGCTTCAATATAGAGATGGTTGAGGCCAACATCGGTAATGGATATACATAGCTTCCTGGGGTAAGGTGGATATTATCCCTGATTTGGGAGGAATTTCACATGATTTTCCCACCCTCTTACCAAGATAAATCATAAGGGGGTAATTATTTCTCAGAGTGATGAATGCAAAGTGAGCTTCAAAGAGATGAAAAGGAGGTTTATCACTGCACCCGTACTCACACTCCCAAAAATTAAAGAACTATTTATAGTGTACAGTGATGTTTCATAGAGGGTTTTAGGCTGTAGGCTAATGAAAAATGATAAAGTGATAGCCAATGCCTCAAGGTATCCAAAAATAAATGAGAAAAACTATCCCACACATGATCTGGAGTTGAAGGCTGTGATCTTTGCATTTAAAATCTAGCGGCATTATCTCTATGGGGAGAAGTGTGAGATATATACTGATCACAAGATCCTCAAATATATATTCACACAAAAATATATTAATATATTCTAATTAATACTGATATATCTCATCAAGCATTATGAATGCTCAATACACTACCATCCCGGTAAGGCAAACAATGTGGTGGATGCTCTAAGTAGAAAGTATCAAGAATCATTATCATTTATTATAATTTAATAAGATCCAATCTTCTTAGATTTTTATAGGATGGTTATGTGAATCATTAAGGTAGGAACATCATCAATCCCCTCTCAAATGATTTCTCAACCATCTCTCATGGAGAAAATAAAGGATGCTCAAAGAAAGGATGTGGAAATTCTAAAAAGGGTAGAAGCTATCAGAAATTGGAAATCCTTAGAGTTCATGGTCGATAATGATGGAATTTTGATATCTGGGTCATGATTATATGTACCATCTAATCTAGAGATAAATAAGTATCTTCAAAATGACGCACAAAGCTCAACCTTCTCTATTCACCTAGGGAGCACAAATATTTATCGAGATCTTTGAGAAAACTTTTTGTGGGACAATATGAAAGGGGAGATCGCTGAATATACATCAATGTGCATAGTTTGTCAGCAAGTGCATGCTGAGAGGAAAAACTCTAAGGGGATTATGCAACCACTACCTACAAGAACATGGATGTTGGATAACATTAACAGGGACTTTGTAATTAGACATCCAAAGACATCTTGAGGAAACAATGCTATATGGGTCATTGTGGATCGTCTAATGAAGACATATCACTTTATTAAGATTCCATATTACGTCTCATAAGATTAACATGAACAGATTTACATCAAAGAAGTGGTAAGGTTTCCAGGAGTACCACTATCTATTGTATCTGATCGTGATCTAAGATTCACCTCGATGTTCTTCAAATGTCTACAATGTGCTCTTAGAACTGAACTAAACTTCAGTACAGCCTGTCATCCTCAAACTGATGTCCAATCATAGAGAACAATTCAGACACTTGACGATATGTTAATATTTTGTTCTATAGACTTCAAAGGAGGATGGTACCAACACCTTACCCCAATTGAATTATCCTATAATAATAGTTTCTAATTGATCATCTGAATGACACTATATAAAGCCCTTCATGGGAAAAGGGGAAGAACACTAGTGTGTTGGGAAGAATTTGATGAGCGTAATATTCTAGGAGCTGAAATGGTCGAAGAAATGGTAGAGAAGGATAAAACCATTTAGCAGCATATCAAGGCAGCCCAAAGTCGATAGAATAGTAATGTAGATAACTTTCAATGGGACCTTGAGTTCAATGTTGGATACATGGTATTTCTATACATATCTCCATGGAATAATGTCGTGAGGTTTGGAATGAAAGGGAAGTTCAGTCCTAGGTACATCGGCCCCTTTGATATTCTTGATCGTGTTGTGGTTATGGCCTATCAACTAGCACTTCCACCTACTGTGGTAAAAGAACATGATTTCTTTCATGTATCCCAGTAATGAATGTGCATACGAGCCCCTTCACATGTATTCTCTTTAGAGGTAGTGTAGTTATAAGATGTTATTTCTTACGAGGAACAGCCAATGAAGATATTGGATCGTAGAGATAAAGTTCTACATAGCAAGACAACCCATATAGTCAAGGTATTATGGTGAAAACATAAGTACAAAGAGGAAACATGGGAAATGGAAGTGGCAATGAAGTAAAAGTACCCACACCTGTTTTCATCTTTGAATGTGTATGGAAATTTTGAGGGAAAAAATTCTTAAGGGAGGAAGATTGTAACGAACCAAACTTTCATCAATGAAAATTTTACAAGATCTAATTAAATTTATTATTATGGATATATAAAAACATAAAAACATCCTTGGTTTTATTTTTTTTCTATTTCAAAATACCTTTAATAATTGTTATCATTGCTAATATATCCGTTAAATAGTGATCACATGATTAGTATAAATATAGGGCTTTAAAAAATACAATTTACTAAGATAAATGAAGTGATGGCGTCATCTAATAGAATATCTCCACATGAAGCCCATTTGTTAGATCCCATAATAGAGGTGGTGTCATTGGGCTCTGCTCTTGACCAAATTCAAGATGAGCTTCAACACGTTAAGCTCAAGCTAAACCGCCTACAGGAGAAGTGGAAGTTGATATAGATTACCACCTGAGTGATGTTATCTAAGCCACCCCAAGAGTTTGTCACCATTGCACACCTTACCATTCAGTATTATATGGGTGTTATAATGGTTTATGTAACAAGAACCTAAAACTATGTTTATATACATTAGTTTTTTATATAGAGTATACATTCATTTTATTATTATTACTTTGTAAATAGTTCTTAAAGGAAAAATAATATTTTTAGATAATTTTCTATTATGAAATCTATTTAGATGAATTAATGGATATTTTAATTAAATAATAATTAAATGAAATATTGTTACATAATTATTTTTTATTAAATATAAAAGATCATATAATTTTTATCAACACAATTGTAATTTTTATTAAGGTTTGAAAGCTATTAATTTTTTATAAATGTCAGGTTTTATTTTAAAAGACAAATTCAAATATTTAGAAAATTATTCAGATAAAATGAATGTTATTTTTGGAATCAGGACATCTAAATTATCCAATGGTGAAATTTTCAAAATTTTCTAAAACAGTCAAATTTTTTGGTAAAAATTTAGTACCGTTTAAATATATAATGTGTTTTATAACATCATAATGACCCAATACTGATGTAATAATGTACTATTAACATTATGTTCTTCCAATATATATTTTACCATTAAAATAATATGATTTTTGGTTTTTTTGATTAATTTTTCAAATCGTTAGTTGACCCTCCAAGAGTTATAAACCATTTTAACTTTTTCAATTGATTTCCTCTAGAGTGTGACTCACCTCCACATAATAAAGGATATTTTTTAAGAATTCCAGTCATTGGACATAAGAAAATAATTTTTTCCAATTCCATTTGGAAATATCCATGGGGAAAAACCATGGGATGGTTTGTGGTTTTGATTAGTTTAATTTCTGGTGTCCCAAAGATAAGTAATAAAGAATTCCCTCTCCTTTCATATATAAACCTCCCAAGCTTCTTCTTACTCTTAACTCAATGCCTTTGGAGCTCGACCAACCTATACCCTAATCTCTCTAGAATTCTCCAAAGGTGCCCCAAGCTCCCAATAAGGATCTCCTAAGCCTATTTCAAGCCTTTGGGATCACACTTCCAAGTAAGGGATTTCTCATTTCTTTATTTATGTCCATGTTTCCTTATATTGTTATGCCATTTTATTTTCTATTATAAATATTTGGGTATGATTTTTAACATTCACTATATTTCCCTAATTATGTTATAATTATTATATACCCCTTTCTCTCTCATTAATTCCTCTCATGTACACCGATTACCATGTCGAAATTCCTTAAGGGATTCCTTTATTATTTTTATCCATGTTTCACTATATTCTAATAACATTTTTCATTCTATTAAAAATGTTGGGGGTATTATTTCACACCTCCCTTATAGTCCACGTACTATGTTTGAAATTATTATAGACCTATTCCTCTCTCATTAATTCCATCCATGTACACCTGTTACCATGCCGAAATTCTATAAGGATTTTATCTCTTTTCATTCATATTCAAGAAATTGTTTTGTGTTATGAATATAAATTCCATTAATTTTTTGGGAAATGTATCTATATGATCCCCTTACTTTCCTTTTAATGTACATATAATAATTCCCCCTTTCTCTCTCATCAACCATTTTTATGGATTCTTATGTCACGTCGTTACACTGCCAAAATTGCACCACGATTTTCCAAGCCAATGTCATTGTGTAGTGAATACCACGACCATTTATCTATCAAGGTATACACCTTTATGCACATTAACTTATTGATTATAAAGCTTAATGTATTCATTAAACATCCCTTTATTTTGGAATAAATTATGATGATTGATTACATGTTGTACGATCCATTTGGCACACATATGCATGAAATTAAATGTTTATGAAGGGTGTGCCCAGATAGCGCTCCAATGCATTGGGTAAAGGTTATTATCATGATAAATCAAGTGTAATTATGGTTTACTCGTGATAATTCAAGTGAAATTAAGATTTAATCATGATAATTCAAGTGCAATTAGGTATTACTCAGGATCCATGTGCAGTGAGCCTTGTCACATGCTAATACCATGTTAAGTGTTGTTGCCACATTTCTTTGTTATGATAATAATGCTATATCATGCCTTTATGTTTGTGTTTCTATTATGATCCATTGATATTACTATTTCCTAAAATGTATTTTATTCTTCATGTTAGGCATTTTTTACTTCTTTACTGGGCTTTATAGCTCACCCTTTTTTATGCATGTCGTTAGGTTATCCCATGCGATGATAAATACGAGGGAATGTACTAGTCATGTAAAGAATGTTTTCAATAAATATGTTGTGTTTCATATTTTATGTCATTATCTAATGTTCCTAATCCCCAATGAAACTAGACATCTTGATCTTCTATTTTGTATCAAGTGAATATTTTATGTACTAAATCATGACTAATTGTGTAATAAAGAGTAGGATTGTTAAATATTTGGTTTTCTCTAGTAAATCCATTTCACATTTGGGTTGTATTATTATATAGGGTGATCACACAATTTCCTATGTCTCTAAACATCCTAGTACACATTATAAAAATAGTTCAACCCTTTTTTTGAACTCATATCAATAATTCATGCACTAAAATATTTCCTAATTATCTGTTCAGAAAAACTTTTACAATTTATTTTGATAAAAAATTCATTGGATATATCTATAACAATTTTTTTATCTCTGAAAATAATTTGGATAGAAAAACTAAAGAGGTTTTATTTTAAAATTACGTATATCCTGGGAAATGGGAATGTTTTTTCTGATGCTTTGATATAGAAAATATAAACCCTAGCCTTTAAATGGTCTCCAGGAAGAGTGGTATTAGATGTATCTCTTAACATGGTTTCATTTCAGAGTACAGTGGAATGGGTTTTGGGTTGTGTTATCATTTCTTCATTTAACCACCTCTCTTATAGATATGACTATTCATGTTCTTTTGTGTGATGACAAGTACTGTGGTGTTGGATACCCCTATCATTTTTGGGAGATTATCATTGAGTTTTCATTCACAATAGAGGTTATTATATGTTTCTAGATCTGATACATATTACCTTTTTCAATGAGGTAGGTTGTGAAGGGAGGTTTTTATAGTTCTAAAAGAAAATTGAACCTATTTACCTTGAATATGTTCTATGATATGTGGTGATGATAATGGTGTCTTGGTATGAGAGGCAATATCACTAACTTTGTTTTATATTTTTATACTGGCTAACAGGTCCATACCAAGCACTAAAAGCCATATGGTTTTCCCCATAATCATTTACTGAAAAATTTCATATGGGATGCGATTTATTTGGAATTCATAGTGGGTTTTTCTTTGTACCACTCATAATAAGAATATGATATGATTTTTTATAAAATGAATGACCAAATTGACTAACATAATACAAATTTGTGACACAAAAAATGTTGTGGAATTAGGAAGCATGTATGTACAATAGGTTTTTAGGTTCCCTAGTGTTCAATCTATGATAGTTTTTTATATGAATCCTCATTTCAATTATTTTTTTTGGAGAGGCCTCCAAGAGGAAATGGGTTCATATATGAGGTTTGGAAAATCATATCTTTCACCTAAGGATAGAAAGATAGAATGGTCTATAAAAAAATATGAATATAAGTTTCGTTATTGTGTCCTAATCTTTAGTGGATCTTGGGATAACCACTTTGGACCGACATATTATACCAATATCAATAGATACATATTTTATATTCAAATGGAATAATTTGAAGCTTTGTATAGAAACCCATATTAATATCCATTTTCATGGTTCGGGAATAGAAAGGATTCCTTCGTTTGACCATGTATAGACCAATAGAAAATTATAAATATATAGTTTATTTTCAAGAGAATGATGATTGCAAAAATCCAATAAAAAAATAAAATTTATAATTTTTTATGACTTCTTGAGTTTTCGGTAGGTGATCGGGTGTTCTTGAGAGTTTCACATCAGTTGGTTCAACAATGCCTTCAGAAATACAGAATTTTTTTAGCATATTTTCTAGGAACTTATGTGGTTTTCAAGAAGTTAAACAATATAGAATAGTATTTGGAACATCCACCATAGTTTATAATGATGAACAATGTGTTACATGTATCATAGCTTCACAAATATCATTCGAACCCATATCATGTATTTATCTAGGAAGATCATGATGTTTATCCTAATTTATCAATGACTGAGTGTATAGATAAGAAAATTGATTTTGAGACAAAAGAACTTCATGGGATGTTGAGACCATGGATCCAAGTTCTATAGCAATTTGGTTCTGATTAAAATAAAACATGAGAGTGTGAGGATCTAGTGAAAGTGTAGTTACATCATATCTTCAATATTGAGAGTCCATAAAAGGATTTCTGAGGACATAATGTTATTATTATGGTGAGTTTGAAAAATAATACTACTTTTTTAGGTATTTCTTAAACCTTGATTTGATATCCTTTTAGTAGGGTCTTATATTGTGTTCATAATGAAATGAAATGAGATTTTTTGAATGGTTTTTGGGCAGTGAACAGTTGGAGAAACTTTTGAACAAATAATTTCCTCCAATAAAAACAAGGTACCCTGTAGAATGGGAAGATGCACAGTTGGCACACGGTATCCCAAACCACCTTCCAACTTATGTTAAAATTTGAGCCCCAAATAGTAGGAATTTATGACTGGATTATGGTTTTCCAAAACTGTGCACCCCTTCATCTAATCATGTGTTGATAATTTTATGTCCCTGAAACTTAAATTAAATTTAAAAAACACTATGGTTTATGTTACCAACTAGAAAATTCCAACCTAATGTGATTTTATCATCATTGGAGACTCTCTAGAAGATATTTTTCACCTATATACCCATCCTTTGTTTAATCAATGTCATTATTGATGATCTAATCCCTCTTCGCTAGGTCGATCTCCTCTCAGGTGTTCCCTTGAGATCCTTCTTTCTATCCTCCTTAAATAGTATTAGATCACCATGTTATTATAGATCTAAACTCCGTTTTATGAATCTATTTCTTTTCTTAGTGATCTTTATTATATATTTTATTCATTGAACTTCTTCACCTTTAATAATCATGGATGTTCCTATGGTGGGTAGCAATAATTTGATTATGTGATTAAATGTTCGGTTGTTATATCTGATATTTTACATATAATTTAATCCCTAGATTTATTGACTTGTTTGAAATGGATTTCATTTGATTTATAAAATCCCTATTTTATATGATTTGAAATTTTATTTGAAATGGCATAGATTTTTACGAAAACCACCAATTTCAATTCCATTGAAATTTTTGGATGAATTTTGATATTTAAGGGATTATTGAATTTATATGAGATTTGTTTTAATAAAATTGATTAAATTTAGATAATGATAAAATATTATTGTTTATCCATTAAAATTTATTGAACTGATGAAAAGACGATGGTTTGTTTTTGAAATTAAATTTATATTTTGAAAAATAAAATTGGGAAATTGAATTATAAATTTTTATAGATTTAAAATGAGAAGATATATACATTATTTTTTAGATGATTAATCACATTCAGTAATGGGTAGTGTGTGGATAATTTGGGGCAATAAATCTAGGATCTTGATTCCCTATAAATGGATTGACGCTGAAATACATCCTCTAAATTTATGACCTAATTTTTTTTCAAACACTAGGAAATGGAACCACCATGAAAATGGTTGTCTTCAAAAACTATAAGATCACATTCCTTGTAAACTCTATGATCTTCCATGTGAGGATGAAAAAAAAAGCGAACAATACTCTATTTCCAGAAAACAAAAACATTGGTTCCAACAATTACCACACCTAATATAATAAAAAAAAATTATTTTGTATTCCTTGGGACAAATGTTCACTAAATGTTACATGTTTCACCATTCGACACAATATATCATTGCTCAATCAAAATTCATATAAAACTAAAATAGACCTGTGATCTTATAAACAACCAAAATAATTTACGAAGATGAATTTTTTTTAAAATTATTATTGGTTTCTTGGAAAACAAATTTATCATAATTATCTCACCGCTAGTAATAAAGAAGCTCTAATTCAACTAACACTCAGATAAATTCACATCAATCATATACCAGATATTTCAAAAAGACTCTATCTATCACCTTGTGATCTTTTGGAAAATTATTTTCCAGGTTAGGAAAAACTGCAAAAAATTATTTATGTTAATTCATTAATAAAATTTACTATGAGTGAAAGATTCAATTTGTAGCTCATTGTCTAATATTTGATGAAACTATAATTTTATAAATTATTATTCCATAGATTTAATTATGAATATTGTAGTTGGGAAACTTCTAATTTCAGAATTTAGTTGTAGACAATCATGTTAGAATCTTAATTTTTAGTTTAAAACTATATTGTAAAAAATAGACATATTCATGGAATCTTTATCAAATTTTTTTGAAATGTTTAATATCCATGATTTTCTTCATAATGGGTGGTGTCCCACACATATTTGTTTATGGTCATTCCAATATTAAATTTCAATTTTTAAAAAGAATACTTTTTAAAATTCTAAATTGGTTATGAAATTAAAACAATAGGTTTCCCCATAAAATTATCTAAAATGGATTTAGTGTTTTTAAAATCATTATGTGATTTCAAAACGAACATTTAATTTTTTAAAATTTTAAAATTGTGAATCCTTTCATGTAAATGGTTTTAATATTTTAATTTATTAAAATATTTTTTGAATATAATTTTCAAATTATTCACATGATACTAAATGTTTTTATATATAGTTTTTTTTATATCAAATTATACATTTTGAAATAAATTGTTCAATTTTCATGTGTATTTTTTTACAAAAAAAATCATTTTGGGCTTTCAAAATTAAAAAGTAGACTTTCAAAATTTTAAAGTGGTTTTGAGATGATATTTTAAATTTTAAATTAATTTGTGTAAATGTAAAATGTTCTGGGCTATTTAAAGTGTTTTTAGGTTGTTGATATCAATAAGTAATGTGTAAAATTTTCATAGTAAATAGATCACTAATTTATTAATCATTAATATCATTATTTGGAACTAATTTTCTTTTAATACATACAATTAGTCTTTAGTTCATAGAAATTAAGATGGTTTCCATTTTTTATTCCTCTTAAACCAATAAGGACCCTCACCATATTGAAATAAGAGAAACTAGAAAATCATGTATTTGTATCCACTAAGAGAGAAAAATAGTACCGTGGTGGAATATTTCTTCTATTGAAGGGTTAAAGGTGCAATGAAATCCAAGAGAGGGTGATCATCTATCTCAACCCATTGGATATGTGGAAATGGGTGTGAAAGAGTAAGGTTATTATGAACATGTATTATAAGATCAACTCCTCTGTAAAACCATTGTGCTCCTGAGAAAAAATCTATGTTTAGGAAACAAACTAAGAAATGTTGTATGAGACTTTTCCAACTCCGAGCCTAACCAAATTTATATTTATATAAAAACATTTCATCCTTTATAACTTTATATCCCGAATAGTTATTATTTCATTTTGTTACATAAGACTCATTAGTCATCTCTTCTGGGCATGAAATATTTTTCCTGAACTAATATGAGTGGAAGTCATCTGATACTGGGTGTTTGTGATCATTTTGGATGGATTATATGGATAACCCCAACCAAAGATGACTAATTATTTTCAAAAATTCAGTTACATATTTCAATCAAGGAATACATAATTTATTTCAAATAATCAAAAGATTAGTTCCCCTATTTAGAATTATCTATAACATTCACATTTGATAATGAATATAATATATGTATTTATTTATTTCTTGTGAAAAATTGATATTTTTTGAACCTATTAGGTTGTATTAGAATCTAAAACAAATTCATACTAATTTTATGAAACAATAGTATGAATATGTATTTAAAGTGACGATTAATTTTTCAATAGAGCATGCATACGAACCATATCAAATGATTTAGTTGTGTTTTCATTATTTTTATTCAGTAAAAAAATTCTAAATAATTTAAATAACATTTTGTTTTTCACAAAACAGCTCAAAGAAATAAATAATTGACTAAAATGGTGAGAACCTGAATATTCAAATCTATTGCTGAGATATTATAGTTCATATATAATTTCATATTAATAAAAGAGTAAATTATGATAATGATCGTAAGAAATAAATGAAAATAGAAATTTAGGATAAACATAATGACTATCTAGTGTACTTGGAGAAGAAAAATAGTTTTCCAAAGAGAAATTTTTCTTTTGCCTATACGAAATAATTGAAATTTTCATCTGTAGTAATGTTATATAATTTGAAATATGTTAGTGTATAGGGTGCCAATGGCTTTACAGAACAACATATTATCCAAAATGATATGAAACCAAATGAAAATAGACAACCATGTTGAACATATGATGCAAAACTAATTATATATTCAATGGGAATGATATCTAAAAAAGACATTCTTTTTCTAAATGATTACATATTGTTTCTCATGGAACATTAATCACTCATAAAATTCCATATGTTTCGTGAGGATTGATAAAATAAAAATTATTCAATTCCTTTGGAAGATATATGGTAATTTCATACAATTCCATAATTAAAAGCATATGTGGGTATTAGGAAACTGAGACACAATCAACATGAATTTTAGATACTCCAATTAAAGAAGATTACCTATATAATATAGTAAATTACCATCAGTGGAATAAAATTTAGTTCAAGTATATTTAATTTGGAAATGATCTGAGATACGATTGTCTTACATTATATACCAATAAAATAAATAAATTTAGAGTACATATTATTACTAATAGTATATATCCCATCATGCTGGTGATTTATAACTTCCCTCTATGTTTATGAATGAATTAAAACATGAAATATGTTTTATCTACATATATTTGGACCAAATAAAACTGGTGATGATATTGATGTCTATTCGGCTCTATTGATAGATGCTTTGAAATTGATGTGGGATACAGGTGTTACAATAAATGATTATCATTGAAGTGAAAAATTCACCTTTAGTTCCATGTTGTATGCCATGATAATTGAAATTCATGGTTATGTAAATTTGTCAGGCTATAGTATTAATGGAATATTGGGGTGTCACGTAATTGAATAATGAACACAATCTGTTATTTTGAAATAGTCATCAAAGATTGTGTTTTTTTGGGAATCGATATTTTTTTCCTAGAAGAGATAAATACATCTTATATGAAATTATTCGATGGAAATTACAAGAATGGTATCACAACATCTCCATCAATGGGTGATAAAATATTTAATTATGTAAAATTTGTTAACCATATTTTTAGTCAGCTATTTTCAAAAAACCTTTTGAAATCTTGTTGAAAAAATAGATCAATTTTTCACTAAATTTCAATAATGGATTTTTTTGTGGGTCACACATATTCATGATTCCATGCATGCAAAAAATGGTATATTATATTGATATTTCCACATTAATAAATAATACGTAAAAAATATGGCATCATTGAAAGGTTCGACATGATTAACATTGGGATATGGGAAGAGTTGGAACCAATTAAGAGAAAAGATAATACTTTTCTTACTGAAACATCTTTCACTATATTCAGATAGGAAAAATTTCAAATTTTCAGTTTTCATTAGGGTGTAAATGTTTTGGAGGGGTATTAATTAAATGTCATGAATGTCATTATAATTATTAATTTGAAGTTACATTGACTAATATAATGTCATATTTTAATGGAATATTTGATGCATGTTTCTTGAAATTGCATTCTACCTAAAAAATGTAGACATAAATTAACCATAAACACTTCTCTTTCAATTCCATATTTACTAAATTTAATAACCTAGTGAAGACTAAAATCAGGATTAAATATGTTGCAAACATATTTTATGAATCAGAGATGTTATTCCCACCATCATTCATTTAAATAATTGTCTAAAAGATGATTCACATGGGTATAGAGTTTCATCTATAATTTATTTTCCATTACCTATAGATGTACCACATTTAACAGTAAATGATAATTTTTAATTTTAATGTCATGAATCAGATTCATCCATGAGGATTAAATTATGAACGATATATTTTCGAATAAGATGGTGAATTTTATACCGATTAAAAATGATATATTTAAATAATCAGACAAAAAAAGTTTCATCATAGTAGATACCATACTAGTGAAGGGATTTCCATAAGAGATTTGGTTACAATTATCATCACAAAATTGGATCAACCACACCTTTAAATTTTACATAATAGGTAATATGTTGATCCATACATTTATTACCATAAATAAATACTTAGTGATTTGAAACCACCAAGGGATATAAGATGGATATAAAATACACATAACAAAAAGTTAATAGGATGTTTCTATGATAAAATTGAAAAAGAGTTATCAAAAAATCTTAACACAATTGCCAAAAAACATCGATGGAATGCAATGGAACCAAATAAAGATATTATATCATAGAGTTGTTTTGAAATAAATGGATATATATTCTACCCAAAAAACATGATTATTGTAGTGTGATGCAATACATTGGGGTTGAATTTGTGGTGGAAGTAGTGAACATATCTGGATCCAAGTATAGAAATGCAATTTATTTGAATGTTTCATATTTATGTATTTCAAAAAGGATACATGAGTTGAATTATATAACATTTCAAGTACATATTTTCCATTTCAAATGGGATTACAATTGAAGTGTAGCGAAAGATGATGAATTGGTCTTTATGAAGTTGAATTTTAGTGCAGAAAGGAATAGGAATATCTTTTCATAATGGAACCAAAAGTTATTCAAGTCACATATCAAAAAACAATAATTTTTTACTGTCTTTTTTGTGAATAAAAAATATAAGATCATATGTGAATTAAATCAAGGAAACCCCTTTTAATAGGATATCACTATCAGTTCCTAGTGGTGCTAATATAGAAAATGTATTGTTTGTTATAGGGGATCACAATGAAGGGATTTTGATTCATGATTGAGGACCAAATCACTACACTCATAAAAAAATAATGATTTTTTTGAGAATAATTTTTTTTAATTATAATATGATTTTTTGATTAAATTATATGGTATCCACTGCATTAACATAATTTAATTTAAATTTATGATTACTAGTAAAGAAAATTATTTCTTTACATGATGGTGTTATAAATACTAGGGAAGAACAGACTATTTATGATGAAACTACATAATTATTAGAGGGTCAACATCATGTTGATGAAAAAAAACAATGATACAGCATCATAGTATCCCATAAAATTATCATAGGAATAATAAAATGAATAAAATTTGATGTTATTAGGAATAAATGATGCTAACATGTTAAACCAAATAAGTCATTGATATTTAGTTATGTTGGGGTCACAATGAGGATGAATGTTCTCATTCATAGTCTAATGGTACCACATAATGCATGAATTAATGTAATCCCTATGGGAAGATATAATGGTATTATTATTATTTAATTTATCTATTTTTCTGAAAATTTATATAATGAAACATTGATTTATTTTTAACTATTACTATAAATGTTCATTTATTTTAAAATATTTCTATAAGATATATGTATTTATGGATGCTAAATAATCTCATAAGTGATTTTGGACTATTCATACAAAATTTTCTCATATGGATATTGAGAGGAATGTAAATCCCCACCGACCAATTATATATTCACACATTATAAAGAATAAAACATCGAATGATTTATCTAGTGATGATGATGATAAATAATTTCAAGTTCATTTTTGTTGATAATATATTAATCTGGAATTTTTTATTGGATAAAAGTTTCGTCAAACTTGTTAATTTATGAAATAGAAAAGGTGTGTTGAAAATAAATAGCATACATCAAAACCAATGTACACAAATCACAATGATACATTGGGGTATGCTTCACTAGATAAGAAATTGGTATGTATTTTATATCAATTAATTTTTTATTTGATATGAATCAACATATGTCTCTTTTATATATGTATATTGATGAATCAAAATCTGAAACCACCTCCATCCCACATCTTTCTCTATGAAATAATATTTTTTTAAATAAGGTGGGTAAACTAGTTGATGGAAACATAATATAATTATGGGAAACATTTATAAGAATGGAATAATTGATATTTTTTATTATTTATAACAGTACTATATACAAATATCTATTTAAGCTCATATTTTTTTCAGTTTAGACATAAGAATCATAAGTGACTATACTAGAATGAAAAACTAATTTACCTATATTTTAACTCGTCAGAACATTATGGTAGCATTAAAGGATTAGTTTTTTAAGTTTCTCCTCTAAGATATTTCAAAAAGATAATACTATACGAACATACATATGTGATGTTGGAAGGATTAAATGCACAAATATATTTTTTAATGAAATTATAATCCAGTCTATATTGGAATACAAATATATGAGAAAGGGTTAAAGTAAACTAGTAGTGCAACATAGATCTCAACATAAATAACTAAATGAACCAATAGCATTGAGTCTAGTCATTCCACTCAACTGCATAACTTACCCATGATAATAAATATATTCATTACTATTTCTCCAAAAATGTAACAAAATAAATTATGAATACTTTTTATTTGTGAAATTTTGTAGGGTAATGTAATATGTGATATATATATCTATCTACACACATTTAGTTCCTTGTTTCGAGGGGTATATTATATAATATATGGGGTTATAAGATACATAATAAATAACTCTCAAAATATAACATAATAGTATAGATTGAGGTACCTCTGGAGACTACCGCTATGTTTCATTTTCCACTTGATTATCAAGATATTACAACATTCAATGATGCTATTGTATCATTTGTAGCATGACCATCTACTCTTATAAATATACATAAGGTTTGAATTAAAAAAAATACATATGAAATACTATTAACATATAATTCAAAATTTATGAAGTGAATTGTGGTACTATAGAAGAATAAAGAAAGGAAGAAACAGAAGGCCAAATCAATAAAATCTAGTGGAAAGTTTGGGAGTACCTTCTCCCGACCAATTCTAAATATACATTTATTTTTTTTACAACCTCGTAAATAGGGAACATTAATATTTGAAAAAATTTATTACATTCCATAGGAAGGAAAAATATTTTGAAACGTATTTAAATATGTATTTGGTATAAATTGTATACATTATATTCTCAAGTTTTAATGTCTTTGAGTCTCAATTCTGAATATATACAGAATGTTATGTTTTATAAGATATCTCAACAAATAGTGATCTGATAAGATTATTAATGTTCATAATTATTCATATTTTCTATATGAGTTTATATTTATAATATATATTGGTAAATATATGAAAATGATGATTTGGATTCATTAATACATGTTTCATTTAAGTTAAAAAACATCCTCAAATAATGCAGAAATTGATAAGAAGAAAGATAAACTTTAGGATGCATTAGATAAAAAAATAATAGATGATAGAATATTTTTGATTCCTACAATGCAATGTTAAAACTCTACAATATAATGAAATTATATATATATATATATATTACATATTTGTTTTCAATTTTTTGGATGAACATAATACTAATCATACTCAATCATGATACCCAAACTATATATTTCATGGATCCAATGCATGGAATTCCAACAAACCAACCACACATGATGTGTCTGGTTTATTGTCAATACTCTGTAATAAAAATTTTAAAGTTAAACATTGGTTTATGTGATTTAGTATTTTGTAACAATAATTTTATTATGATAGGGTGTTATCTAATTATATTTTATACCATGGAATTATGTATAGGACTAAACATAAAAAGCCGATGGATTACATCAAATGTTAATGGGTTAAAGTATATATAGGAATATTTAACTATCAAATCATATTTTAGAATAATTTACTTAATTTTTTTAATTTTTATATTGTTTATGATTAAAGATAATAGAAACACATATGTATATTATATTATAAAATTTATGATAGTGATAATACACCATCAAAATAACAATATTGTGAAACATGTCATTTTAATGGTAAATAAAATATTATTTATATTATTTATAAATTAATTTTTTATTTATATTTTATTAGTAATACAAATATTTGTAACAAAATTTTTACCAAAAATAATAAGTAAATTTATTTAGAGATTTGGGGGTAGCATACATGGTTTTAGAAGGTTTACTGAAAACAAAATTAGGTGATTAATTGTTGTGTTTTTTATATAGTACACTCTATGAACATAGAAATATATTCGATGTCAGAAGAATTTCTATAGGAACGATTATATATTATTTTTTTATCAATTTCTGTAGGATAATTATAATGGATAAAATAAATTTGTTTAGAAATGACCATAAAAAATTCCGTCAAAATGTATATAGGGATCATGAAGGCATGACTTCCTACTACATAGTTAGTTAATTTTATCATTAATCTATCTTTCTTTTTAGTTAATTTCATTATTGTTTTTTATAAAAATTTATCCTAATTCCCTCTCTAGGTTTCCATCATGGGTGGTTGTATATTATAGAATAAAATATCTATAAAGTGTCTCATTCTTTACTAATATGCATGTGGACATTAGTTACGTAAAATGATCCATATTCTCAATATCATTAATAAAAAACTCATACTAATTATGAATAAAAAATAAATGATAATAGGTATGTTACCATATTGATGGAAAAAAATTATGATGTTTTGTTAGAGTTTATCATATACCATAATATTGAAAAAGATATACTAATCTATAGAATAATTTAGGAAGACTTAATTGATTCTATAGATTTTTGTGTCAATTAAATGATATGATGGGAAATACATAAGTATATTTCTTTAAAAAAGAGGGTAAATAAAATATAATGTTGTTTAATATATTCTAAAAAATACAAATGGGTCATAGTGATGTTTTCCACATCATAGATGGTAAGTGGATTTTCATAGATTTTATACTCTCTATGATGGTGAAAGGGAAAGATAGATTTTATTATGTTCCATAAAAATGAAATTTTTATATTATTTTCATTTAAATAAATTAATGTTAATATTATTACACTAATTTTAAATGGTTTACATGAATACATAAATGGAAACACAAACGGTTAGTATACTCTTGGAATATATAATATGTTATGATGTTTTTAATATAATTAAACAAGGAAAATGTTTTTGTAGGATCTTTACACCAAAGAAAAGGGTAATAGTTTGTAATTTAATTATGTATAATACATGAATATTATGTTTCTGTAAAAGGGATAAATATAACATTTTTAGGGGATTGAGATTCAAAAATATCTCAAATATATCTAGAGTAGTTTAATCGAAAATGATATAGTTTTAATAAAAATAAAAAAAAATTGGGAATATGAATGAAAATTATCTTTCACAAATAAGTATTATAATTCTATGATGTGATTAAGGGAAAATTATTTTAATGTAGAAAATGTAGTGTGAAAAAAAATCCATTATGATGATTTTCTAGTGTATAGACATTAATAATGAAATATCTAATAAGTAATCATCATATTTGTTGTATTACTTTCTATATATTTTAAGATCAAGTGGTAAGGACCATAAAAGGAGGTTTAATTACATATTAGATGGTCCAATATATTTTCTATTAGGTTCATTTAATATTTATCAAATTTATTTTTATTTTTACATCATATGATCGAGAATAATTTTGTTATAGATTAATGGTATATAACTTGAACAAATTTTCTTTTAGTTTATTTTCACATAGTTTTATCTACTTTTAGTTAATTATGTCATCATTATTATCTAAAAATTATTTTACTAGTTTTAATAGGGAACATGGAGAAATGAATTCATCAAAAAAGGATGATTCGCACTTATAATATGGTCCTGTACACAATAAAGATGATGCACTCCGAATAATGAAATTTTCTATGTATTCTCTAATGGATTCAATATTCTGGGTTAGGAAACAGCACTATTGTTAGATGATATAGATTATTGAATTTATAGTAGGATAAAATGACACAGTGGAATGAACCATACCTCAAATTGATAAATAGTGTACCCAATGTGACTCAAATGTTGTGCTTCAATTGAAAATTTCTATTTTATTAATGAATTTTTTAAAATTTATGTTTAATTTAATTCAATAGAGTGTTACTAATAGAATAATTGTTTTATTATATAGGTGGATTAATTATCTTGAGTTATGGTAATTTTTTTGAAACATCGGATTCTTGTAGGAGATTGGAACTCAAGGCTAAAACTATGATAATTAAAATAATGAAATGTTTCAATTTTCCATAACTCAATATCATACGTGGTATACCTAGAATGACTCAAATTTTGTGGTTTGAGTCTGAAATTAAAATTTTATTAATTTATTGTTTCATATTTATTTTTACATTATTTCAGTATATTATTATTAACATAATAATTTAGTCCTTATATAGGTGGATTCTTATAGGAAGTCCTATTTTTCCTTTAACTATCTAAAATAATCCAGAAAAAGGGGAAACATGTTTATTTTGGATGAGGGCTTTCATGAAGCATGGGGTTTTCTTTTCTGTTCAAATGGAAAAATTTTCTCTTTTTTGGGTTATTGGAGGAAGTTGAAATAAAAACACACACTACAAAATCAATCATCTGTACCTCAATCCAATACACAGTGTTCTTAGGATGACTTTAACAACGCATTTTCTGTTTAAAATTTACATTTAAAAAAACACCACATAATCAAAACAGAAAAAATATATATTGATTTTAAATATTAAAGAATATAAAAAATTTATTTTTAATTAGGTGGAATCAGTTGAACCACACTACGACACACGGTGCGACCAGTATGAATCTATATGTGTCTTTTTATTTAAAATTGTCACTAATGTTAGTAAAGAAACACAAGTAAAATATTCAAAAATGAGAAAACTCATTCGAATTTATTTGATAATAAAGGAAAACTAATCATGTGTCTTTTTCATGTGAATTAATCTGTCATACCTCAATCTGATATGTGATGTTCCCTGTATGGCTCAAATTTTCTATTATCATTATAAAATTGATATTTTAGTTCAAAAAATTCACATACTGAAAACTGAGAAAACATGATCATATTGTGCTTACAACAAAGTACAATAATTCATAAATAATTTATAACATATAGGAATTAGTCTCACATCAAACCAACACATTAATTGACTGATATGACTCAGTATTCTTGTTTCTAGTTTAAAATGATATTTTAGTAAAAAATAAACCTGAGATACATAAAATCGATCAAACACATTTGAATGTTTTTGATACTTTATGAAAAAGATATAAATGTCATTTTCAACCATTACGAATCTTCCAAACCTTAGTAATAACATTATATGACTAGTAAGAATCCAAATATTTATATTTATTTAAAATTTAAAGAAATTTTAGCCAAAAATAAAAGGGACCTACTCAAAAGAAATAAACCACTTTTGTATTGTTTTTATAGTTTATGAAAATGACCCATATGTCATTTGTGATGTCTAAGAATTAGTTGTAAATATATGTGTTGCACAATGTTCACTATTAGACCCAATATTTATATTATCAGTTTAAAATTGTGATTTTATTTTTAAAGTTATAACTCAATGAAAATATAATAAAATTCAATCATATTGTCTTGATAATATAGAAATGTGATTCATATGTCGTTTATTTATTTTTAGTAATTAGTCTGACATATAGATGACACATGATGTTGAGGGTCTTACTCAACAAGCTTGTTTCCAATTTAAAATGATATTTTAGTAATAAAAGAGAAGTAAAATACTCAAAACCAATGAAAAACATTGGGATTGTGTTGATTCATTAGGAAATTGATCAGTATTTCATTTTTCATGTTTAGGAATAAACAACAACCCAATCTGGATCATAGTGAGAGAAGTAAAATTCCATGTATATCTTTTTATTTAAAAATGAAAATAATTTTATTATAAAATAAAACATATATACTCAAAACCACCGAAATACATTTGGTGTGGTGAACAAATCCCTAAAGACCAAAGTTTTTTTCTACTACCCTTAAATTGTCATGATTACAAGGAATCAAACTCCCAATGGATCGATCATTTTAAAAGTCCCGGTAAACCAAATACATATATGAGACTTTCATTTCAAATGAATACACTTATTAAAACATAATTTTTTTCTTTCAAAGATAAATTTATTCCATCTATAATATCATTCCATATCAATCTTAGTATACTTAGTGGATTCCTAGGTAAAGGGAAACAAAAAGGGTGTGAACAAATGTTCAGTAAGGGTTATGTATAGAGGTAAAAATCCAGAATCAATTAGAAAAATTATTATGGCATGGTGAATAACTAAACTCACATTCCATGTAATAAATAAACTACAAATGTTGTTCATAAACAATATTGAAATGTAAATAACTAACACAAATAAATTTAAATAGACGTATACTTCATAATTAATATTTTAAGGTAATAAACTGAAAAAAAACATTCCATTTAATCAATTATATAAGAATGAAATGAATCCATTCACCTTTTCATAGTGAAAATATCTAGGATAAAAAAATTAATTAGAATTAATGCAATTATTAATAATAAGATATCATGTTTTCTATGAACACAATACCTTGACCATCAAGTCCTTTCACAAGATTATTTAACATACTACTATCATGACCTTTCACAAGATAATTAAAATATGTGGGCATATATCCATTTATTTTTAGTGGAAACATTATTTAAGGGGTTTTCAATAACTGATTACATCTTAACAGACTATTGATACATCAAGGGGATTACTATAAATAGTCTAGATTCTTTGTCCTATAGGTCCAAATCATTATTTATACATTGTATAATCGATTTAATTGAAAAATATGTTCCTCATAAAATATCTATAGAGGTTAGGGATACAAGTTTATCATTATTTCCCCAATAAATCAAATAACATTCAATGTAAATGTTATATGTAAAAATTGTATATGGTTTCGGTAATGATAATATCCATGATAAATGATATTGATAATTATGGGAATATCAATGTTCATTTCTCATAGGATGATGAATATTTCCCAGGGACTAAAAAATGAATTTAGGATGTGAATATCAATACTATCCTAAGATAAATCTATCAATAACCATCCATTGGAATAATAAGTAATGAATATAAAAATTCTGAAGTGGAGTAAAAATAAAGGTTTTTTTGTCAATGATGAACAAAAATACTATAAAAGATATTTTCAAAACATTCTTGAGGATAATATTTTTTTTATTTTAATTTTTCAAAATAAATTTCTTTGAGAATCACTTTTTAAAATATTTTAATTAAAAAGTAACATTTTTACCAAGAAAAGGTAGATTCAATGAAAGGATAATGGGTAAATCTGTACATTCCATACAAGGTAAAAAAATAACATTATTTTTGTATGGTAAAAAGATTAGAATTATTCTTTATTTATAAAGGGACAAGAGGATTCCATTGAAAACAATTATAGAAGTCAAAATGAGTAAAAATTTAATTAATAAATCGTTTTTAGTGGATGATATCATTCTTGAATACATTTCAATAAAAAGGGATTTTAGAAGAAGACCGGTTCTTCGTCTAAAAATAGAAATGAAGTCAGGTTTTCTTAAAACTACTTTATAAAAAATTCTGAGTACTAAGAAGTGGAAAGTGGTACTAATATGTTAAAAAAATAATAATCATAATAGAATAAAATTAATGTATGTATTAATCAATGATCCAATAATTTTTCCCAGTTAAAATTCATGTGTAAACAATATTGAACGAAATGATATTGTGAAGTAATCCCTTGAAAGGCCATAACATTGATGTGACAATTAATCAATAAAAATATTATGTGTGTCAAATATAAATCAACCTAAAACTAGTGGAAATAAAATTATATATATTTAAAAGGTATTAGACACAAAATCATATAACATTAATGACAACTAAGAAGTAATATGACCCAATGGAAATGAATCGTGTTATGACTTTCATTATTATTTGGTAACTTTTAATTCAAACCCCCTTAAAAAATAATTCAAATTTAAAATAAAAATTCAATTATGATAAAATAATTCAAGATATAATATATCAAAATTGATGGAATATACACCACATAAATTATGTATGTGTTTAATGTAAATTTATATCGCAAACGTACAAAAATCTGGTGAAAATCCCTTAACTTTGGTTTCCTTTCATGTTAAATCCATTATTGTATTTTATAACAGCTTTAAGACTGTTAATAAAAAATTTCATTCCCATATTAATATTTATGATATCATATATTATCTTATAATAATATCTTATTAAATATTTTTTAGTATTTATTCATTATTTTCACTATTTCATGTGTTATTTTCCTAGCTTGTCGAGTAATTTTTGAATTTTTATTTTTCGTTCCAATTAATTAGATAATTATTGAATCATAAATAGAATTTAGACAATGATTTAACTAAAATATATATTTAGTATACATTTCTTTATAATAATCAATTATCTTTTGACATTGGAAATCAAATGCGTCGTTCATGGAGAAGGTAGGTCATATGTATGCATGAATGCTACTTTTATTTAAATATTTTATTTAAATGAATGAATATTAACTAATATATAAAAATTATAATTCTAGTATCATATTTTTTCATATATTTCACATATATTTATCAAAATTTCCATTTATACATTCCATTTATATAGTGAACTTATCACATCACTTTGATGAGGTAGTAGTCCACATCTCCACAAATGTTGTTATCATGTTCATAAAAAAAGGTAAATCATCAGGGTATGTGTTATATAAAAATTTCATAAGTAATAAGAAATCCTAAATATCATATATATCATATATAAATAGGGTTCCCATTATAATTCCCAAACATTAAAGGTGAAAAATCTAATACGAATGGTCTTGTTTTGCGAGGCGGTTGTCCTCCCCAAACACGAACGACAAGTTCAATACCCATTTGATGGATGTATATTTAATTTTAGGTATAAATATTAATATAAAATCATATTAGTGTATTTATTATACTTATTTTATTATGTAATCATGGTATAAAAATATTTTAGGTGGTGGAGAATGAAAATAAAACAAAATATCTTGAGTAAGGATATTAGAACTTCATTGCGTAACTCCTTTTTGTTTTCACAAGATGGATTCTATGGATTAATTTTTTAGGAATTTAAGAATTGCAGGTTTAGGGGAGTTAAGTTTGGATATTATAAGAACATATATTAGGTGATAAAAATTTCTTGATAGTTTGAAAAAGTGTGACGGTTGAGTTCCTTTTATAGTGGAGGATGAGTGAAATTATTGTCATGTATTGAAAATAGAATTTCAGAAACATTTTTACCCAGTAAAGTGGGAGCAATAATAAACCAAATTCTATAAAAGGTAATATAGGGTTTAAATATGGCTATTAAATGTCTTTTGAGAATTTTTCTAGTTCATTTGGGCACTTAATATTAATTTTTGGTACCATGTTATGCTAATTTTTATCTTAATTGATGTAATTAATTTTAATTAATTTCACAACTACTTTTTTGTGAAAAAAATTTAACCTTATTAAACATTATAAATTATTATGATTATAAATATGTAATCATTTTTTCAACTTCCAATCACATATGTTTCATAAATTAATTTAAAATTTATCCCATAGATAGGATTAGAAGAAAGGTGTTTAAAGATAAAATGTTCAAAAGCGTTCTCTGTTTTTATATCAAATTTTATCGTTAAATTGATTCCAATGAAATAAATACGATTACTAGATGTGAAATTGATATAATTATAATTTTATAGTAATTACTAATAAAAATTAACAATATAAATAAATTATATTAAGAAGAAGTTGTGAATTAAAAATCATTATATGTCACTATTTATAAAAAATGAATCTTCATAGAAAAATACCAAAAAATATCTCTATGAATCCTATAATGTTATTATATTTAAAAATTATTTTTATAATGTCATATAAATTTTATAAAAGATTAATTTTTAAAAAAAAATTTCTTCTTAGAAACAATATAAAACTACCTTGATAAAAATATAGGTTTTTGTTTTTAATATTGGGTTTGTTCTTATATTATTCATATAAAATATATTGGATGAGAAACAAAAATATTTTTAATGTAATATTCAAATATCATTTATATAATTCACAAATAGTAAATAATCTAATTTTTTAAGATAAAATATTTATTTATTGTTGAAATAAAAATATTCCCCATATACTCAATTACTTTTCATTTTTTTCTCAATAATTGGTTACCAATGAATCATATTAAATTTTAATTAACAATATATTTTCCTAATTTAGTTAATAAAATTCACAACCATTAATTTAATAAGAATTTATTATCCTATTATATTAATTAATTTTGTTTAAAAAATATATTTTTTTAGTCTTTTTCGTGCATGTAATGCAAAACACCAAAAAGTATCTCATGTATGTAACACAAGCTCACTCAGTGTTTCATTCATTTAAATATATATTATAATTATTCTATTTAAAATAGTAAATATATTATAATGTCTTGGTATATTATATTCTATTATGTGGTTAGTGATGTGTCTCATACACACTATCAAACACAATGTCCTTATTTTCATATTTTGGGGTGTTATATTCTCCCCACATTAAATATGTTGCGTCCTCACAATTTAAAGTTTATCTCATTAATCTGGAGTCTAATATTTTAAAATTACTTTTTGGTAATTATATATTTTGAGAAGAGTTAATAAAATATTCTCTTAATAGGAGTGAATGAGAAATATATATATCACAAGTAATAACATATAACTACATTTCTATGTAGGAGAATATTTGTGGATTATGGAGATAAGTACATTAAGGAAATGAGTAAATATTTATAAGGGTGTTTGAGGTCATTGATAAAAAAAACTAAATGATCAATGTAAAAATGAAGCCCATAATTCCATTAATCAATGATGATTTAAAAGACAATTGGTTCTACAAATATGAAGGTATTAGGATAACACTTTGTTTACAAAAATTTTCTTAATGTTCTCGTGTTATTTTATTTACCAAGAATATCAGTAAATATACTTACATGATAGGTTTGAATTTTAAATAAAAAATTCAATATTATGGTTGTTAATAAATAAAATTATAATTCATACATTACTATATTAAATGGATATCGTAGAATTAACTTCGTTTTTTTAAGCAAAAAAAATTCCCTTTAATAGATCATAATACCAATAAAAATAGTAATTATAGTCTTCTCTAATGATTTTCCAAAAACCAATATGGTTAAGATATTACACTCTTAACCTAAAACTTAACACTATTGGATCATTAATAATATTTATTCATCAAATTGTTTAAATAAAAACTGTGAAATGTTTACCAAGACATGCCCAAGTTAGTTTTTTGAATTAAACCCTTGTCGTCTTACGATCATGGGTTCAAGACCTATGGAATTTCCAAGTACGTTGGGTTTTCACCTAGCATACATGTATCCTTTTTATAAAAACATATTGATATAATTTCCAAAAATAAATATGATATACATCCTTGAAATTTATTCATTAAATATACTTTGAAATAGGGTTTTCATAAAAAAAGTCCAGACAAAATTACCGAATTTACTTATTTCTGCATAGATCGCTCCTTATTTGATAGTTTAACCATTAGAGGATTCCATTGACTCCGATAATTCCTAATTTACCATATTTAAGAAAATGTACTATAAATGGATCCATAAGATGAGTTTCATTTCCTTTCATTATAATATTCATTTTCCTTGACAATTAATTTCTTTATGTATTTCATTCCAACACATAAGCCACTTCCACATTCCATTGAGACACTTTCATGGGTGTATCCTTCCACATTTCGTGAATGATGTAAATTGAGCCCTCTTTTATCTATGGTATCCACCACTCTTGTTCTTAGAAAATTCCATACTTATCTTCTTTAGTGTGTTGCGGAGTTGGTTAATAAATATGTTGTTAATCATATTTTGGAATAACTGATTAGGCATAATCATCATATATTTTACTCCTATAAATACCAAATTTGGTTTCACATTATCACCACCCCATACTTTAAATTCAATGTCAACATGATTCAATTGGGTTCTAACCATTGAATAAAACAAAAAACAATATTATGAGTAACAATTGTCATAATGATAAAAGATTATAATAATATACAGGATATCAAAATAATGAAATCTCATTTACATTCTAAAACACCTTTGGTTTAACTAGTATTAATAATTTTCATCATATATTAAAATTATTAATAATTGATTGAAAATAAAATTTGAATTATCCTAATCATGTCCCTTTGGATGGCCAAACTAGGTGCGTAGTATGGTTCACTGTCGTGTACCAGGATATGCTGGATTCTTGCATAACACCTCTTATCAGAGTTATAACCCCTATGTATATATGTTACAAAACCATGTCCACTTTTATTATCATAAAATTTATGTGTTTGTATAAATACCCGCATAAAATATACATTTCCAAAATTCTAGGATGTTCTTATATACATTTCTTCTAAGTATATCTCATGTTTATGTTCCATAATCTATGTTTTCTAAATAACTTTTTTAGGGTATCTAATAAACATTATTTAATAACTACTATAGTGACCTGACCCCAGATTCTAAGAGTATACTTATACTACAATTACATTGGAATGATAATAAAGTATCAAAATCTAGATAGACCTATCAGTTAGTAGTCTTGGTACACCAGATACATCCACAAGTCTTTCATTGCATATGGTTACACTAATTAAAACATATTTTTTTATTTTTATTTTTAAATTATTCCATCTAGTATATTATTTCATATATTTATTATTACACTTCTTGGATTCCTAGGTAAATGATACAAAATAATTTTGATCTTAGATGAACAGTATGTGTTAGGTATAGAGGAATTAATAAAAAATCATTGAGAATACACATTATATAGGGATAAATAACAAAACACACATTCCATGTAATAAATAAAATTATAATGAAGTTCATAAATAGTTTATAAAGGTAAATAAATGAAAAAATATACATTTAAATAACACAATATGGAATAATCAATATGGAAATGTATTAAACTGAAAACACATGTAATTTAATCGATAAACTAAAAAATAAATGCATTCATATAATGTGTCAATGTGTAAATCTCATGGAAAAGAAATACTAAAAAAAATTATTGGAATACATAATTAATAGATGGAATGTTTTCCAAGAATATGATACCTTTATCATCAAGACCTTTCACAAGACGGTTAAGCATACTAATATAAATACTATTCACAAGATAGTTTAAATTTGTGTGTAGAAACCCATCAATTCTTCTTGAAACCAACTCGAAGGATTTATCTCCAACAAATATAATCTTGTGAGGCTACCGATGAATTGTGCATATTAATTTAAATGGTAACCCAACACTTTAATTCATTTCCAATTCATTCCTCATATATCTAATAATTGATTTATTTAAAAATAATTTTCCACATAAATTTTTTTTTGAATAAGGATATGGATTTTTGAATATTTCTATCATAAATTAAAAAACACTCAAACTAAAAACTATATGTAAAAATGGTATATAGTATAATACATAGTGATATCAATGTTAAATGGTATGTATTAGTAGGTGAAATTAATTTTTCAATGATCATTGGAACTTGATTTTTTCAAGGGGACTACAACAATAAACCAAGGAAATGAATTTAAATTATATCCGTGAAAAAATCAATCAAAACACATCCAAAGTAATAATGAAAATGGTATAAATACAACATATCCCATTTGGAGAAAAAATAAATTGTTCTTTTAATTTATTAATGGAAATACTATAAAAATATGTAATGAAAATATTTTATAGGAATATATTTTTTTTTATATTAGAAACATTTTGAAAAACATGTTCCTCGAAAGTAACATTTAAAAATATTTTCTTTTAAAAGAATAATTAAAATAGGAAGATTAATCTTTGAATCAATAAAGGGGGGTAAATACATACATGATGTACAAGGTAAAAATAAAATTCCATTTATATAGTAAAAATTATTGAAAAGTTCCTTTTTTTGGAATGGGACAAGGGGATTACATTATTAAAAATTTTAAAATAAAAAGGGTATAAATGTACATATTAAATAGTTTTGGAATAGATAAAAATATTTTCCAAATTCTTTTTAGAAAATTGGGTTTTTTGATGAAAAAAGGTTCTCCAATCCAAGACACAAATAAAGTCAGACATTCTTAAAACAGTTCTAAATTTATTTTAGACCAATGAGTAAAAACATGGTTCTATTATTTGAACAATTTCATGAATAAAAAATGGAGAAGAAAAATAATGGATTTATTAAACAATTATCTAGTAATTTCCTCTTATTGAAATTCATGGGTAAAAAATTATGAACAAAATGAGATTGAGAATTAAACCCTAAAATACTATAAAGACGATGTAAGAATCAATATAATAATAAATTATTTGAAAAAACTATAAGTAAACATAAATGAATTAAAAATACAGCAAGACTTATTGAAACAATATTAAAAAAAATTAAAATATTAATGATAACGAGTAATTAATATAACCTAATGAAAAGGATTAAGGTTATGAAATTATTTATGACATTGTAACATTTAATTCAAATCCCTATAGAAAAATAATTCAAATTGAAAAAAAAAATTTACATGAAGATAAAATATTTCATGAATTATTATATCAAAATAGGTTATAGATACACCATGTAATATAATTCAATGGTGAGTATGAACTTAATCTCACAGATGTAAAAAAGTGATATTAGAATCCCTTAAATTGTGGTTCCTTTTAGGTTACCATCATTAATACTTATATATAATAGTTTTAATCATGATAATAACTTATTAAATAACCATATTAGTATTTATGATGTCATATATTATCTATTTATAATATCTTATATCCTTTTTGTTAGTAATCATTCATTATCTTCACATTTTCAGGTGTTAATTACCCAGTTTCTTGAGTAATTTTTTATTTGTTATTTTTTGCTACTAGTACATTGATTATGATTTAGTGATCTCATGAATTTAAACCATTTTATAAATTCTTAAATATTAGTTATATATATTTATAATAATCCATAATTTTTTAGGCCGGAAATGAAATGCAATGCTCATGGAGATGGTTGGTTGTACATATGCATGAAAACTACTTTCATTTCATTATAGTATTTAAAATAATTTAAATTAAATTATATATATGTATATAATATTATTATAATATATTTTCTAATATATCTCACATATTTTCATTAAAACCACCCTTTATGCATTCAATGTATTGGTTGGACAAATCACATCGCTTTGAGGATGAAGTATTCCTAACTTCCAAAAAAAATGTTAACATATTCCCAAAAAAATTGGTAGAATGATAGTTTGTGTTACAAAAAAAATTAACAAGTTTTAGTACTACATATTTATCATATAAGTTATATAAAAAATAGTTTTTCATTATAATTCTCAACAACTAATTTTGTTAAATGAGAACTGAACAATCTAATTTTTCTAGAAGGTAATCTGTCGTACAATGAATGGTAAGTTCATTACCCATTTGATGGAAGTATGTGTAAATTTAGATCTAAACATTAATATAAAAGCATAAAAGTATATTAATTAATATTATTATATTATGTAATCATGTATCAAGAAGTGTTGATGGGGTGGAGAATGAAAATGAAACAAAATATCTTGTAAAAGGATGTTACCACTTCTTTTGGTAACTCTTATTGGTTTTCAACAAAGGGATTACTTGGATGGAATTATGCCCAAAGGTATGCTTCTCTATTGAGTCAAGGTGTTTATGTTTATTATTTTTTCATATTATGGGTGATCCAAATGGAATGAGATGTGCGAATAAATGGGAGTGATGAGTGCCTTTTTAAAGTGGATGAGAAGTGGCATTCTTGTAAAAAAAATTAAAATGGAATTACACCCAGGTTATTTCTTTTTAAAGTGGATACAATAATTAACCATATTAGTGAAACTAGAGGATAGGGTAAAAAAAATTCCCATAATCTGAGTTTTCTACACGTTTATCGGCAATTTGGGTCCTTTAGATTAATGATTATTCCACTATTAAACTTATTTTTGTCTTAATCACTATAAATAATTTTTATTGCATTGGAAAATATTTTTTTCCAAAAAAAATTGCAAATTTAAGACACTTTAAATTATTCTTATTCAAAATATTGAATCCATTTTCTCATATTCCAAAAAATGATGTCGAACAAGTTAATTTAAAATTAATCTCACATACAGGACGACAATGCATGTTTTTCAAGTAAAAATATTCAAAGGTTTGATATGTTCGTAAATACAATTTCATAGTGAAACTGATTACAATGAAATAAAATGGGTCCAAAAAATTTCAATTTTTTTAATTATAAATAAAAAATATTTATAAATAATATTTAATACTATAAACTAATTAGAGGAAAAAGCTCTATAGAATTAAAATTCAGGGTTTCTCACTATATAACAAAAATGAAACATTAATTAAAAATAGAAAAAATAATCAGATTAAGATAATTTTAAAATTCATATTTCAATATAGATGATTATATTTTCATTAAAAAATTAAAAAATTGTCCAAAATGGATTTAAAATTGGTTATCTTTTAAAATGTTGTAGAACTGTCATGATAAAATATAGGTTTTTTTGCGTAATATTGGGTTTGTTATTATATTGTTCCATAAAAATATTTTGGATGAGTATAAAATATATTTTATTGTATATTTAATATATAATTTCAATTAATATCATTCACAAATAGTATTTTATATAGTTTATTAAGATAAAACACATTTCTTATCATAAAAATAATTTTTTTCATTTATATTCAATTGGTTTATATTTTATTTTTATTAATTTAATAACCATGTAATTCATACGATATTTTAATAAAAAATCTATTATAAATAATTAGTTAATAATATTCAGAAACTATAATTTCAATACTATATTATATCCCACTATATTAAATAATAATGTTTTAGAAATATATTTTTTGTTTGGTAAAACATGGTCTTTCGTGTAATGGAAACTATAGATCCAATTCACCATTGTGTTTAAAAATTAAAACACATTATTTAATTAATATAATTATAATGAATATATTAAATATATTTATAATAGTGATTATGTTCTAATGTGTGGGGATATTATGTTCTGTTGTGTGCTTGGTAATCCGTTACATACACGCTATCAAATAAACATCCTTAAGTTTAAATTTTGGGGTGTCAAATTTGGATTACCAAGATACATAAAGAAAATGATACATAATTAATTTTGTAAGTGTATGAATCAGCCACACATCAATCTGATACACGATGTTCCTCATATAACTCAATGTGTCTGTTGTCACTTTAAAATTCACAATTTTGTTTTAAAAAGTTCACTCATTAAAATCCAAAAAACATACTTTTATTATATTGATAATTTACAAAACTTATCCATAAATAATTTTTGATATGTAGTAATTATTATCACATAAAAATGAAACCTGGAGGTATCGGTATGTCTCTATGTGCATGTTTCTAGTTTAAAATTAAATTTTAGTAAAAAAAGACAATTAGCATACTCATTACTCCGAAAACGCCTAGGATTGTGCTAATACATTATACAAATGATCAATAAGTCATTATTTACATATAAAAATTATCCTCACCAAAATATGATGCATGGTGTGACTAAAATGACACCCAGTGTGTCATTTTATGTAAAATTAACATTAATTTCATTAAAAAAGACATGTGGAATAATCAAAGACTAAGAAAATGAATTTGTATTATTTTGATACTTTTATATAATGATCCATAAATTATTTTTGATGAGTAGAAATTAGACTCACCTCAATCTGATACATGTTGTTTTCAGTATGGCTAATTTTTTCCCTAATAAAATTAAAATTTACATTTATTTCATAAAGTGTCACTCACTAAAAACCAATAAATAACTCTTGGATTGTCTTGAAAAATGACGAAAATGATTCATAAGTCATTCTTGACCTGTCAAAATTTATCTCACATTAAATGGATTCATGATCTTACCAATATGACTCAATGTTCATGATTGAAGTTTAAAATTTCATTTCTATTGAAATGACATGTAAAATACTCAAAACCGAGAAAATGAATCATATTTTTTTTATAATTTATGAATAAATTTATATGAAATTTTTTATTTTTAAGAAATATTTGAACCTAAATACCACACATTTATTGACCAGCATGATTGGAAGTGTTTTTATATATAAAATTGACGTTCATTTTAGTAAAAAACAAAACATTCACACTCAAATCTCAGAAAAACATTCATATTAATTTTATGAACTAATAAAATGATCTATATATAATTTTAATATTTAGGAATCATCTGCACAAAAATATGATTCCTGATGATCTTGTTAAGATTCAATAAGACTGTTATCATTTTAAAATTTTAATTTCAGTTCTATAAGTGTGCCTCAATCAAAAAATGATAAAACAAACTTTGATTGTATTAATAATTTTAAAAAATTATTCACAATTGTTTTTTCATTTCTATTAATTATTCTCAAGTCATTCTATAAGACAATTTCGCTGGTATGACTCAAAGTGCGTGTTTTCATTATAAAATGACATTTTAGTAAAAACACAAGTGATATACTAAGAACTCAAAACAAATATTTTTTTATACAGAAGTAAAAATATCCATATGTAGTTTGTGAAATGTATTAATTATCCTCAAAAAAATCCAATGTATGGTGTGACCATTATGTCTCTATGTGTGACTTTTTATTTAAAATTGAAATTAACTTTAGAAAAAAATAGAACTGACTACAAAAAAATGAAAAATGATTTCAGATTGTTTTTTATTGTTTTGAACAATGAACATAATTCATTTTTTGATTATTAAGAATCATATTGTCTTTAATATAATTGAATATTGTTTATATATTTCTCAAAGTGTGTGTTATCAGTTTATAATTGACTTTTATGTTCAAAAAGTGTCACTTAATGAAAGATGAGAAAAAAAACTCATAATATATTGATAGTTTAAGAAAATGATTCATATGTCATTTGTGATTTTTAGGAGTCAGTATCATATCAAACTAACACATTATGTGACTAGAATTACTCAATGATCATGTTTCCAGTTTAAAATATAAATTTAATAAAAAACAATAGTGACATAATCAATACTAGGAGAACACATTTTTATTATATTGATACTTTAGAAAAAATTATCCATATGTCATTTGGCACATGTAGGAATCTGATGAAACTAAAAATAAATGCATAGTCTAACCAGTATGAATCTATTTGTTTGTTTTCAATATATAATTTTTTTTTACTTTAAAATGAAAATCATGTCACCTAAACTGAGAAAATGATATCATATTGGTTTCTTCATCATTTTGTCATTTATTACAAAAAATAATTTCCTTATAATTTTTATCATATACTTATTTAGTTAGTTATTATAGAGTTAGATAATGATGATGACCATGAAAATGGGAGACATACATGAATTAAATGCAACTCAATATGATAGATAATGTTTTTGGTATGAATCAATGTTTTGTTTAAAATTATCAAATTCTACTTAATTTATTTCTTTATAGTGTTTCTAACATAAAATATCTTTTATTATATAGGTGAATTATATTTCTTAATATGGTGTGATTTTTTCTACAATTGCATTAGTGGGGTTTAGGGGGAAAAGGAAGATTGATGTTTTCAATGTATGTGATAGTTTTTAATTATTATTGTAATTTGGTAAACTAATGTTTGAAATGTCTATAATATAGTGATATTTTATATTATTTGTGTTGTAAATTTTATATCATTTATAATCTATGTTTTAACATATTAATGATTCTATTTCAGGTTCGTCATTTGTTCTTACAATGTATTGTATATTTAGTATCACACTACTATATACCCATTTATCAATGCTTCAACAAACACTCATTAAGGTACCCTTCATCAGTGATTTAAAAAAGATATTATGAAGGGTAATATTATCAGTTCTTTTTTACCACAAATAAATGAAAAAAATTATCCTCACTTTTGGATGTTCACTTAAACTCCACCATTATCATCTCTAAATAAAATCACTCGGAAATGGTGTTCTTTATCAGTTCATCTAAAATAATTTATAAAGGCACCCTTAATTATCACTTTTCAAGTGCTGATTAAATCCTATGGATTTTAATCCGGTTTTGTTAGTTATGGATTTTTTTTAATGGACAACCCCAATTTTATTTCTATTAAAGTAAGTTTTATAGTAGTTGTGTGAGATGGTTGTTAAGATTTTTAAAACCAAAAAATGTAAAAGTAAAAAATTTAATTCAAAGGTTTAATAATAAAAAATATAATGTTCATTTATTAATATGTATTAGTATTTTATAAAATCATTAAGTTAACCGATCCAATCAAATAGAGCCCTTTGGGCATATTGTAATATAGAAAGGTGACTCTTGTTGAAATATGTAATGTTTTGAACATAAAAAAATTACAAACTACCATTTTTTATGGTTAATGATGAAATTAAAAAAAATGTAAGGAATAGAGAAAATGCTTCATTACAAATTTAATGAAGCACTAGGTTTATAAAAAGAATAATTTTTTTACATATATAGAAATTTATAATATGATAAATTACAATTAATGTTATATAATTAGTAATGTAATTAGAAAATAATTAATTATGAAAACAAAATAAAGAGATATAGAATGATACCCCCGAAACCTCATAATTAAATAATGTTTTTGATATAAATATTCATTTATTAAATGTGATGGAAGGAACCAATATAGTATATGTGTGGGACATATCAATTCACTTGGTTGTAGTTGATTGGTATAGTGTGTAAGAACCTAGTTTTTCTATTAGGTATAGATCATCATAAATTCTATAAGTTTCATTATTTTAGAATTAATATGGATTAATATTGTGATTATAGTTTTTCCATTGGTGTTCAAAGCATGATCAAAGCTCAGAACCCCAGCCGATAGAGAAAAGGACTATAACACATTATTAGTAGAAACCATGTGAGCATGTTCACATGGTTTCCCCAACCCATGATTAACATTTTAGAGAGATATGTAAGGATAATTTATTTCCCTAAACATGCTCTAAGGGACACACCCCTGTGGAAATTTATATAGTTTTTAGTATATCATAGTTTCATGGTTGATTCAAGGTTTCTCAAACCATGAATACTAAATTTGTGGTTACCCTCTTTAGTTAGTGAGTAAAAAACGAGTGCCACACTATTTGGACCACCATGCGACTGAACCATGTGACCCTATACTTTTGGAGTAAAATTACAATTTCACTATTAATTCTAATTTAACATTACAACTCCTCATATTATCCTCTATTAGAGATATTCACCACCCCCTTCCTGAGAGAGATACTCCTATGGATCCAAGCTTGACTCGCCTATATTTAATTTATTCAGGTTCAAATTGAATCACAGTTTGTCTCAACAGATCCATCTTTATAATAATATTAATCAATTACCTTCTATTAATTATTTTTAATTTGGGATTTTTCTCTATTTTTTTGTAGCCTCATTTTCCTTATATTTGGGGCATTGATCCATTAATCTAATTTCTTTTAATCCAAGAAAACATAATGGTCTACAGTAGACCAGTGGAGTGTTATAGGTTCAAGGTACGTGGTCTACCAATAATCCCACAATTATCACCATTTTAAAAAATGTCGTCAATGTGATAGTTCTGATTTAATCAGATGTCTTTTTTTAAATTTTTATTCTATGATTTTAATTATTATTATGGAATTATAGAGATATTTATATAAAGTTCATTCACTTCATTGGAGGTTATAACCTCAATATAGACTTTCCAAAGTAGGGTGTATCTTCATTAATTTTTTTATTATCATTTTATAACTATTTAGGTCCTCATTTGAATGAGATAGACATGGAATCATTAAATTTATGTGATTTCATGAAATTAATTATATTTTAATGCTTGGAACATGATAATTTTCACTTTACCATTATAAGGGAAGTGAATTAATTAATTAATGAACCATTAAAATGTTTAATGGAAATTATATATATATATATATATAAATTGTCATAGTTAAATTTAATTGAATTAAATATGGGTGAATATACTTATCTATCCTTATGATTAATATGAAAGGTAATGGAGTTATCCTAATAAATGAGTATCTAATAAATGTGATAAATGGTTGCATGTATTTATTTCATTTTCACCTAGTATGAAAGGAAATGGAATAATCCTTCTTAAATACAAAATGGTATGATATTGAATGGCCTAAATTAAATTAGGTGTTAGGTAAAGGGATCCTACTATATATAGAATTATTTATATTTTTAGTCGTGGTGGTTGTGAAAAAAATTACCCTATTGGTATATGGAATTATTGTACTACTGATAGGGATCAAATCCTCAGGGACCAATGAAGATACCATGAGACTCTCAAATTGTAGATTTTTTTGTTATGGAGTGGACATCGTTTTTGATTGATTTCAATTGAAAAAATAAAATAATAATGATCCTATGAAAAAAGTATTTATTTATATTGAAAAACCCAATGAAGTTAATGATGATAAGTAATTCATATGAGTTGGTCTATGTTTACCTCTTGGTTTATATTGGATTTATTTGTTTCAAAAAACATTCATATCAATAAATCAAGACGTATACACAATATGAGATAATTTTACAACATCATTCTCCAATTGAATCCTTACAAAATTCCAATGATAATCACCAATTCACTTAAAGGATCAATTTAATGACAACTCCAAGTAATTGGATCATACTAGATATCAAAATCATTCAATGTTAAAATTGGGGAAGAAGAAAACAAAAATAAATCATAGAATAGAAATCAGAAAATAATAAATTGATTTAAAAAATTTACCACATGAAATAAAATCCAATACATTCAATTAAAACTCAATTGGATTTTTCTATAAGAGGGTTATCTATCCATTGATGTTATTTTATAAATGTATGAAATATGTAGACTTATGAAAGTGTAGTTGAATAAGAAAATATTCTAAATAAAGATCACTCAATTATTGTGTGAATAACCCTACAAAAGTTTTTTTGGATAACATCACAACCTAAGGAAAAGGTAGCCACATGATAATAGAATAGATAAAGAAAACGAATAATAATAATCAAATTAAATTGAAAATGTGAAGAAAAATAATTTTTATAATGAAATGAACATGAATGAAACACATTCATGAGAAAAATTGATGACACGATTACAAAATGAAAGTCGAAAATTACAATTGAAAGAAGAAAATTGGTAAAAAAAAATACCTTCACAACTAGTTCATTATATATTAATATTATGAGACTTAGATAAACCCCCTAAAAATAAATTACCTCCCAATTAATTAGTGGAGTCAACTGGTGGGTGATAGTAAAGGAAATTAGATTTTTCATTGTTGACCACCAAGTTAGGGTAATATTTGTTCACACTCTTTACATGAAAAAAACCATTTAATATGGATGAATAATATATTTTTGTTTAATGAAAATATTTTCATCCTTGGGTAATTTGGAATCTTTCAAACTTGAATGAAAGTTGCATCATCCATTTGGATTTTATGCTAAAAATGGATGGATGATTTTATGGGCCTTCAAATATAGCCCAAAATTTACATGTCGAATTGTGATCCCTATATCACCTTGGAAACATCAGAATTAGCTCCATCCCCAATTTGTTGAAAAGATACCCATAATTTATTTTTTCAAAATTCAAAATTTTTAGCTTCATCTGACTTTCTTTGTGGGATCCACTTTTTTTTTATGGGCCTAACACCCATTAAACATTGTCCATAACTTTCAATGTTCACTTCATAAAATATCAATCTTCCCACTGGATTAATCCATAGATACTAAATGAATACATTTTACATTACAAATCATAAATCATATGAAAAAAATATCAAATTCATATAATGAATAAAATATTTTTCACTAACAGATTATTAATTGGGCCCAAATTTTCACATGAAACATGAAATTCACATTTGATAATAATTAATGTTCAATTAATAAAATGTAGTAATATTGGTATTTATGTAAATTGACACAAAAAATTTTAAAATATTAATAATAAATATTATCCCATTTTAGTGTCTAATCAC
This sequence comes from Viscum album, assembly GCA_963277665.1. NCBI lineage: Eukaryota > Viridiplantae > Streptophyta > Magnoliopsida > Santalales > Viscaceae > Viscum > Viscum album. The sequence continues at coordinate 1,703,473,923 of OY728165.1, read as the reverse complement.
ACTCCAAACTTGAGTTTTTCTAGTCACTAGAAAAAATTATCTAAAAATATGAAATTGAAATATAATTTCAAAAATAATTTTCACATATGACGATAAAAGAAATACATTACAAAAAAATCATGAAACCTACAAATATAACCTCACTGATGTTATGTTAAAAATAATATCCCAAGGCCAAAAACATTAATTTGTTCAAATTCATTGTCCCAATTCATCAAATTTAAATTAAGACTGATGATGTGTTGTGCATCACAAAATACATTGGGTCCATTTTATTGTTCATGGGGAAAATATAAAGGCACTAGGTTGGAATCACATTATAACTTAAAATGAGTATCTATATTATTTATTTATTTTTTTATCCATAATAGAGATAAAAGTACCAAATCTATGTAAGAAAACTAATGAGTCACAATACCTATGTTTTGTATGCCACAAATTTTATGAATTTGATGCTCTAAAATAGAACTATAAGTCCAATTTCTAGGAAATGTTCCATTGCGCAAATGATACACAAGTGTTTAATGCCACGCATTTGGAGAAAATATTTCTATCTGTAGGTTATTTTTTTCATTTAATCATTTTTTGTTGGATACAAAATTTAAAATAAACATGTCCTTGAACAGCGATAAATGCTTAATTAGGCCCATGAAATCATACTTACACTGAATATAATGTGGATATGAACTATTTAATTTCATTAAGAGTATGATAAGGTTAACGATGAAAAATCACATTTTACAACTGCATATTCTGAAAATAATTCTTATGAACATAAAAATGCCTTAGAAAAATAATCAATGTATTCCAAATAATTTGACATTCAGATTTTATGTTTCACATCATAAATTAATTCAAGAAATGAAAATGAATTTAATTTTTTATTGAATTTATTTGTTAGTATAAAATCCAAATTTAGTTTTACAAAATATGATATTTTCATTCCAACAACATAGGATAAAATAACTCTATATTTTTAACTAGAAGAGATATGAGATATTAGAATTGATAATAAAAAGTGGAAGATTGTATTTGAAATGAAATCATGGAACATGGTAACCTAGATCGAACTTAGAGACCCATTAAAAATAAACTCTTCTCTTTGGATTCATGTCACATGTAGAATCCTTATGGAAGATTGATGGATGAGTTTAACATTATAAATCATGGGTTTTATTTGGAAATACTAAAATTATTCAACTACAAAATATCACAACAAAAAAACATTAGATCACATTGCAAACTCTAAAGGGTACTCATTAACAAAATACAAAATTAAAAAAATGAACGAAAAATTGCATAAGCCAGATTGCCTCCTAGAAAGCATTTATTTTAAAGTTATTAGATCAACTTGGACTACCCAAATTATCCAATACCAACATTCGTAATTTGCTGGAAACCATTTTGTACCACCTATACTAGATCATGATTTATTTATTGTTTAAAATTTGTTTCATGTAATTTTCAATTTTTCTAAAATGAGTGAAAAAATACTTGTAATAACTGATATGGTTCATTTTTTTCATTTTTAGACTTACCTATGTCAGTAATGATCATTTAAAAATTATTGGGTTTAATAAAATAATGAATTATAGCTTCAAGGCCTTGGGTATCACCTATAAAGGGATTATTGTGTTTGGAAAAAATATATAATTTTGAGCTTTGGTTGGATAAAACGTATAGATAGAGTTTTTGACTTTAAATCCAATAGAGTTTCATTTTCAATATTATAAAATAGAATGGGAACCTTTTAAATATAATATTCAACCAAAAAATGGACAGCTCGGTTTTAGTAATGGGTATAGATTGTAAATTTCATGATTTCCACCAATGGTTTACTGTTTGGTTTCTCATAAAATTCCTCATTAGAGCCATCTAAAATTTATTCAAGACATATATACATGTTACCCTCTTGTGTACATAGAAAATAAATTTCATCATTATCTAGACACCCTTCAATAATTCACTATGGTTTTTCCGGTCAATTTCAATATTCATTAACTATTTAACATTCTTTTCCTACTCAAATTTCTAAATTTAAAATGTAGGTCCTTCGGTATTTTCTTTTTATTTTTAAGCATCTGATTTTTTGAGAATTTATGGCTCAATATTTTCAATATATTTCCTAAAAATGAAGATAATTGCATCTTTTATTTCTTCAAGAGGTTTTTCTATGTAACAATATTCATCTATCAATATTGTGTAAGGGACAACAATATTAGACATGGGTTATCTAATTTTTTCAATTATTTGTAGTTATAATCTCAATGATGAAACTTCTGAATTCATTTTATCCATTTTTCCCACAATTAATCAAGTAGTTTTTGGGGAATAGTCTAGATAGAAGCTTGAACATTTGGTACATCCCTATGAGTGATCCCCTCTACCATACTTGAGATGGATAGTAATTTTTCCTTTAAACATTCATCGTTCCATTGATTATAAATGGAATCTAGTGCGAGGTAATCATAAAAGAGTTGGTCAAAGAAATTTAATAATTTTGGTGATTAAAGATATTTATATTCCATTTTATTCTAGCATGGGTTTACGATGGGTAAATTTATAAGATATTGTAATGTTGTAGAATAAAATTGGTAATGTAGTATCTTAGAACACTCAAAAATATAAAGGTAAAAGATAAGGAAAATGGGATGAGAATAGAAAATTTGGGTAGACAAAAATGTGAGTGTCTATGATACATATTTCGGTCCCCAGTAATGGTTCCAAAAACAATTTGGCCCCAAATTTACTATAATGACTCAGCCTTAAACATTTACATATTCTTGAATTATGTTAATAATTCACATTTAGGATCCTTAAAGGTTTATATTTTTATAGAATTAGGCCACAAATTATTACATTAAATCTCAAATATTACAATGTATACACTGCTACACAAAATCCATTTTTTGTAAAATAAAAAATCTTTGAAAAAAGAGTCTTGTCTAGTTCTATGTTTTAGACAGTGTGAATTTTCCTTGATCCCATCCTTGAACCAATCCCACATTATTTCATAGGAAATTTTTTTCAAAAACATGGGATGTGCATAGAAAATCTCAATAAGGGATACACAAATAAGGATAACTATTTTTCAAAACAACATGTAAACCATGAATACTTTATCATAAGTAATACTTTTCACCTCTATGAAGTATTAAATACGCGTTTCTAAGTGAAAGATCATTGCTTACCCTTTTTGTAACCAAAAGATTACCATAAAACCCATAGAAAGAACACATAACATATAAAGGTAACTTGGGACATAAAAAATCCTAAATAGAATAATCACACAGTCGACTTCCACACATATCACTAAATGGAATATCCATACGGTCTACATCCATACCCAATTAATTAAGGGTTATAACGTAACCACTCGTCCTAGTTTATCACAGCACCACCAGTAATTTGTCAAAGTACAATTATAATGTCATAAAAATTTGAAAATATAAACATTTCAATTACAATCACAAGAAATAAATTCAAGATATTGATATAATAAATTCATTTCAAAAACCATTAATAACATTTAATAAAGATATTTTTGAATCAATGTTCCCCATACCACTTTGGATATTTTAAAGGAATTAACATTTTAAAAAATTAATGTCCATATAAATAATTCCTTAAACCAGTTTTGAAAAAAATGGCCATTAATGAGAAATATTTATATGAATAAATATTTAGAACATTTAAAACATTTTTTTTTTGCTAAAGAGTCCCATACTACATGATAAAATGCCTGAATATTTACAAAATAACATTAAACAATTCATAAAATATCATGAGAATAAGTAGATTCATGATAAAATATGTCAAAGGGTAGTATATACACTATATAAAAGTGAATTCTTGTATAACAAAAAATAAGTCTCAATGGAATATAAATTGAGACAAAGTCCCATACAAAGATAATATCCTTAGATTAAGGATAAATCAATGACATAATTATTTGGGAAAATTAAGAATAAACCCAATATAAGTGGATATTAAGTGTTAAAAATCAGTTTTAATTCAAACATATTCATATAACAACATAACCAAGAAGTATAATTTTATCCCAAAGAATTGATGTTGGATGAAAAAGTTCCCTTACAAAAATTCGGCAACCTAACAGCTTCACTTTAAAATTCAAAAAATGAGTTGATGAGAGAGAAAAGGAACTCTCATCACATGGACATAAAATTTACAGCTATAAGGATATAGAAGAACATATCCCAACATATGAAAATGGAAATATAAAATACATAAAATAAAATAAGTCTTTTATTAAAAGATGAGGGTGAAAGGTTCCCTTACCGATTTTGTAACTTACGAAACATACACCACATTAAAGAAGGATCGTACAATGAAGATGTAAATACCCATAAATTAAATTTTATTAAAAAATTGAATACAATCATGGGGAGTAAATACACAACACAAAAGGAAATAGTGGAAAATATTGCATCAATCTCATGGGAATAAAAAGTGAGATGAAAATCCCACACCACATAGTAATCAATCGAGTCATATGAAAAAAATATAATAACCACCAAATGAATCCCATAATACCATTAATATAAAAATAGTAATGACAATATATATCAATTTAATGACCCAGAAATTGCAATGAAATTTTTTTCTTAAATACATTGGAATTTTATGAGTACGTAGTTTCTGACGGCACCTGAATCTGAGGCCCGGTGTGCCTGGAATCAATTTTTGAAGTTTTGTTCGGGTTCGTTTAGTAAACGTATGAGCAGGTTTTTCTATCTTTTGAACCGGTGCCCGGAATTGAAATCTGAGGACACTGATGAACTCACAGCGCCAATATTCGTTTAAGGGGACCTTTACCAAAGTTTCATTTTATGCGGATTGAAGGTTAATTCTTTGGGGATATAGAATAAATTAAATAAAATTGTTGTACACAATTTTATTAATTTTTGGTAGTTATAACCTACAGGAGGAAGTTAAGGGTGGGCCCACACCCCACCTAACCTCCCATGAGAGGATTTAGTGTGGTGGGGCCTACACGAAACCGAACCCTTCCACCTCCTATCAACTCCCCATTAATACCCCTTATTTATTATTTTGGCAACTCCTCATATTTATTATGGTGGAGCCTCTCCACCACCCACCCTTTAATTATGCCACCCAATCTAATTAATAACTTCATTAATTAATTGGCACCCCTCATTCAATTTGAATTGCGTGGAAATTATTTTATAATAGAGAGGCCTATTATAATATTTGCGTTAGAAAATATTTTGGGTTGGTGGACCCTTGGATGATTAGAAGAGAGGCGATCCATCTTCGATAAAGAACATCCCCGATGAAAAACGTGAAGGACTTCCTCCAACGACACTTCTTCCTCAGACGCACCTCGACGTCAAGGAGTCTACATCACCTACGACAACGACTCTTCCTCCATTGTTGACGGAACGACACCGTTCTTCCGTGATGCCCGACTACCGAGACGCTTGTCGTCCGTGGCTCGACGATGCACGGCGCATTTTTTGAGGTAGGGGTTTTGTATAAATTATAAGTGAATACAATATATTGATTGTGTTGTTTTCTTTGGAATAATCTTGGCCATATTTTACCGCCTAACGTGGAGGGCGCAGGCAGAATGAAAACGTCCCAACAACCCTCCGTTGTTCTTGATTTTTTATTCACAATGGGAAGCGGTGACGATCAAAGGCGGCGGTCGCACGCCAGCCGCGTGCGGAGGAACCACGGCCCGCAACCACAGGCCGCTCGGCCGAAAAAGAACCATCTAGCTAAGTCATCCAGACTAAAGAAACTGCAGCTCCACAAGGGCGTCGCACTATGGAGGACCACAACCCGCAATCCACGAGCTGTTTTGACGGTGTACCGGCCGGCTCGTCGGGCGGCCGAGTGAAAGAGCCGCGACACCCGAAGGTGCCGCACAGTAGGACCGCGGCCCTCCTGAGTGGGCTGCTTGCGACGGGAAGGTCGGCTGCCTTCGGCCGACCAGTTGGGAGGGTGGTTCCGCTTGGCGCCTCTAGTTTTGGAAAGCGCCCCCAACCCCCCTCGGACCGCTCGGCCCTCTGGGGTGAGCCGTGGCCAGCCGGGCCGTGCCCGTTTCCACTTAAAGATGAATATCATGAAAACTGCGCGTCTGATCAACGTTTCGTCTATTGAACTAGGACTCTCGTGACGTGGCGGTAATTTTTCGATACTCTAAGTGAGTTTTGGAGGACTTTCGAAAACTGACGGGTTTGGAACGAGCGTATTTCTAACCGGGCCCCTTGAACGGAAAAGCCAATAACTCTTAGACTGGGCGTTCGATTAACGCGCCGTCTGTCGCGTTGGGTTTCTTTTTACGAGATGGAACATTGGGATACATCAACTCTGGGATTCATGACAGTTGATGTATCGACCCCCTTTTCCCAACGAGCGTACCCTCCCGGAATCGAGCGTGTTGTGTGCGCGAACCCTAGGGATGGCTGGGACTGCATCGACTATTATACCGGAATCCTCCGTGGGTTCGACCGCGATGACTACTGTACTGGAATCCTCCATGGGTTCAACAGTGATTACTACCATACTAGAATCCTCTGTGGGTTCGACGGTGATGACTACTGTTCTTTTATCCTATGTGGGTCTGGAAGTTTGACCTATGTACTTGTATCATGTGTGGGTCTGGCAGAGTAGCTGGTCTTGTATCCTGTGTGGGTCTGACATCTTAGCTGGTCTTGTATCTTGTGTGGGTCTGACATCTTAGATGAATCAGTGACTACATTTGATCATCTCTATTGATATACGAAATATGTATACCTGTGTGAGATAAGTCTTGATTTTCAATCATTACCATCGATATGATTGACTTCATTCCTGTGTGGACTGAGTTGTATTTGGGGATCGAGAGTTGGAGTCGTACTGTGGTTGATGAATTAGGTATATGTATGAGCATATACATAATTAGAGTTTGTTGATACTTGGTGATTGTATATTTTCTTATTAGTTTATCCTTCGTGGATTCTGGGAGACTTTCGGGGGTCTCGGAGTCCCTACTGAGTATCGTTATACTCACCCATGCACGGGCAATGCCCGACCTACATTGTGCTGGATGAGGAAGACGGACAATGCTGATCGTGGTAGAGGCTTGTAGAGCTAGATGGTACTCGGAGGTGGACCACTTGGTGAGACATACACAGAGCAGAAGGACGGACTCGTGGCGCTGGGGAGACTATCTATACCCACTGTTCAGGTGGGATTCCTAGGGGACGACTTGGTGGTTTCTGTTTTACTTTACTGCAGTTGTGCTAGCTTTTAGTTATACTGTAATTTCAGTTGGGTTTGTATACTAACCTATTTACTTTTCGACACTTACTTTTGTACTCAGTTTACTTAGTCCTTACTTCAGTTGTGTACTCTGTTGTGTTGTTTACTTTTATAAAGGAAATGGATTCCCTTTTATTGAGGTTTACTCCTTTGGTGCTAGTCACCAGTCCCTGGCCTATGGAAGGCGGGTTTGGGGTAGTTACGGCATGGTCCCCGAGGACGGGTTGTGAAAAATTGGTATCAGATGAGTCAGTTCTATCGCAGAACTTAGGACTCTGATCTATAATATTGTAAATTAATAGTGTTAAGAGTATTGAGTGTGGTTTTCAGTCCAGGGAGTCCAGTGTTGGTGCGACAGCTGACATATCCATGCACCAGGACCCTGACCTCTGATTTCTGACTCAGTGCATGAAAACACTGATTGCGTGTGTGTTTACTTTGAAAATTTTTCTTTGTGATTACTTTGTGTCAGCTCACCAGGTATACTTTTTTGGCCGTGGCGCACCTGTTTCTTTTCAGGATGGCCCTACGAAGGCAGACAGCTAGGGTTTCGAGTCGCGTACGAGATGGCAGCCCACCGAGTGAAGAGGCCTCGATGCAGGGCCCCATCACAGCGGAGGCACCAGCGGTAACACTACCTGCTGAGACACCGATACTACCAGCCCCAACAGTAGAGAGTGCACACCGCCTGAGTGAATTTTATGAGTTCTAGAATAGTGGATGCCCAGGTTCCGCGGAGAGACGGACCCTCAAGCAGCCGAGGATTGGCTGGAGGCTATCGTCAGGGTTTTCAGATTGGTAGGGACACCAGTCCACCTTATGGTGATCCTTGTTGTGAGTCTACTGCATGAAGCGGTAGACAGATGGTGGATTCTGATGCTCCAGGTGCATGACGAGGCATCATTACTCTATACGGACTTCAGGAGTCTCTTCCGCTCGGAGTTTGTTCCAGCCACCCTTCGTGCGGTGCGAATTCATGAGTTATTACGTCTAGAGCAGGGTATTATGTTAGTAGCTCAGTACTCAGTGAGGCTTACTGACCGCTCAAGCTACTCCACTGATATGGTAAGAGACCCGTTCTTCAGGATCCGGACCTTCAAGCAGGGAGTGAGGCATGAGATCAGGGCTTCGACGATTCCCCTCAGCATCTCGACGCAGGCAGGGGTGCTGGAGAGAGCCCTTCTTGTAGAGAGCTTTCTCGCTGAGCAGTCACCAGTGACGAGACACACCACAGGGCGACACATAGCGGAGTCTTCTACAGCTGGAAGTATATAGATGTTGCAGGGTCCCAAGCAGACCAGGCCATCAGGTGGCCGACCTCAGGATACGGGTTCAGTTGTGTGGGGCACACGAAACAGAGCCAGCCTTACGAGGAGCAGGGAGTGCTATGCATGCGGCGGGCAAGGCCGCATGGCTCGTGACTACCCAACCCACCATGAAGACGAGAATCAGACAGTAGAGGGACCACCCATGCAGAGGAAGAGGTTTGACCGTGGTGGTCTTCTGGGAGCGGGTGGACAAGGAAGAGGAGCTGGCCGAGCAGCGGGCAGTGGACGACAACTCGAGGCTCTACCACAACCACCACCAGGAGGTCCAGCCCGACCACAGGGAGCTGGCGGACAGAGGCGGGCACAAATCCAGGCAGTCCAGGCCTACGACCACAGCACACCTTAGATGATTCGAGGTATTATCTCTATCTACTCCACTCTTGTTGCAGTTCTTATAGACACATGTGCGAGTCATTCTTTTATTGTCGTTGCCCTTGTTCGGAGCTCGGAAATTCTGACGGAGCCATTGGCTCGATCCTTACAGCTAGATACCCCTACGGGAGAAGACTCGACGATTACGCACTGGTTCCGACAGTGTGAAATTACTCTAGGAGGAGAGAGATTTGGATGGAATCTTCTTGTAGCGGCGTCGAGGCCTTACGATGTCATCTTGGGTATGGACTGGTTATCTACAGTCAATGCTCAGATCGACTATATTAGGTGCAAGGTGCGGTGTATCCGCACGGATGGGAGTAGTTTCAACTTCACTGGCAAGAAGGGTTCCTTTAAAGCGCAGGATGGACTTATGCAGAGGGGAGGGTAGCCAATCACACATCAGTTGGATAGTCTCATCCTCAGATCAGTTGATGTGCGGAGTTTGATTCTTCTTATTGTGGTGGATCAGTATGCGGACTTTTTTAATGACGACGTTCTAGGACTACCTTCATGTAGAGAGGTAGACTTCTACGTAGATCAATACCCTGGGAGAGCACCAATATCATCCCCAGAATATCGGATGGCTCCTGCCGAGCTTCGTGAGCTGCGGGTACATCTCACTACTACAAAAACGGCCTATATCAGTGCTAAAAAAGGGATTTAGTAGTGCTAAAAAAGTGTTATAAAGCTCAGTGCTAATATAGGGGGGTCCCTTTTATCAGCGCTTTTTTTAGCACTGATAAAGGTAAAAAACAATTAAAAAAATAACGAAAATTTAAAATAATGCGGGGAGGCTTTTATCTGCACTTCACACCCCCTTTTATCAGCGCTAGGAGGTCTCCCGCGCATAGCCCTTCCCGCACATCCTCATACGCGCGCACCCCATTTGCTTCCACCCAAACTCGTACCCGTGACCTCCCCCCTTTCGCAGCTGCACCTTTACCACTAATCCATTTCGTTTTGTTCTCTATTTAATGATATATCTATATATATAGTTATATGTATTCATATATTGATATAGATTCATATTAATATAAATATATTTATTCATATATTAGTATATATATATTAATTCATATATTAATATATTAATATATATATTTTTATTTATAATTTTTTAAATTTATATTTATTTGTATATTAATATTTACATATAAGATTAGTTTTAAATACATTTATGAAAAAATATGTTTTTTATGTGTGTTTATAAATAAATAAATAAATACATACATATTTAGATATATACAACACACATACATAGATATATACAACACACAGACACACACAGAGACAGACACACACAAACACATTTATATTTACGAATAAATACATATATATGTGTATTTGAAAAGCCATAGAATGTACATATAAGATTGGTTTTAAATACATTTATGAAAAAATATGTTTTTGATGTGTGTTTATAAGTAAGTAAATAAATACATACATACATATATACATATATACAATACACATACACACACATAGACACCCCCACACACACAGACACATATATATTTACAAATAAATACATATATATGTGTATTTGAAAAGCCATAAAATGTTAAAACGACCATAACTTATAAGCTAGAATTCTGTTTCAATTCCACAACCAGTCAAATCAATAAAATGAAACAATATTCGATATAATATGTAGTACAGGCCTAACAGACATCCGGATCAGAAGTTATACTTGTTTGAATGTTAAACAATCTGGGTATCCAGACTAAAAACTCAGTTTTGGAGGCCTTCTTGGCCTTTTTTGGGCTCGAAAAATGTGATAGAGGCTTCTCCTAGGTCACTAGCGCGTAGATCATGCCACATGCTTCGATTTGATATGCTGTAGAGCTCAAACGGACACCCGAGTCAAAAGTTATGGCCGTTTGAAGTTTGAGTTACATTTTCAACATATTTTAGATCTTTTATTAATTGTTTTGATTTTTTGTATCCTCAAATTGTTATTAAATGATTTTTAATCGATAATAATTAGAAAATTATTAATTAATAAGGTTTTTTAAAATATTTTGAAGCCATTTTCACTAAATTTATTATATATGAAATGTAATAGTCTATTTATACGTATCTAGAACATATTTAAAAAATATATATTGTATTTATATCAATATAATTATACTTATATAAGAATACTTTATTTTTCCATATTTTTTTTGAAATATAAAATTTTTCAGTGCTGATAAAGGTCACCCTTTATCACCGCTTTTTTTGAGCACTGATAAAGTGGTAGGCCTTCCCTTGATAGTTTTTGGCATAGTGGCTGGAGGACTTGTAGGGAAAGGGGTTCATCCGACCCAGTGTTTCACCCTGGGCTTCTCCGTTTTTGTTTTCCCAGAAGAAGGATGGGAGCTTGCAACTGTTTTTTGACTATCGTCGCCTGAATCTAGTGACCGTAAGGAACAAGTACCCACTTCTGAGGATTGATGACCTCTTCGATCAGCTCGAGGGATCATGATGGGTCTCGAAGATAGACCTCAGGTCAGGCTATCACCAGCTCATATTTTGAGACAAGGATGTGCAGAAGACGACCTTCTGGTGTCGGTATTCCCACTACGAGTTCTTGGTTATGCCCTTCGGCATGAACCACGATCCAGCAGTGTTTATGAGTCTCATGAACAAGATCTTCCAGACATACCTCGATCGTTTTGTTGTAGTCTTCATCGATGACATACTGATTTACTCAACTACCGAGGAGGAGAACGCCTACCACTTGTGGGTTGTACTGGATACACTCCGAGAGCACCAACTTTATGGTAAGCTATTGAAGTGCTAGTTATGGATTCAAGAAGTTCACTTCTTGGGACACGTCATCTCGAAGGTGGGGGTAGCAGTGGATCCAGCAAAGATTGAGGCAGTGCTTGCTTGGGAGGCACCCATGATTGTGACGGAGGTTCAGAGTTTCCTGGGCCTGTAAAAATACTATCAGAGGTTTTTGATAGACTTCTCCATAGTTGCATCACCGCTTTCAGCTTTAATAAAGAAGGGGGAACCCTTCGTGTGGTCAGATAGATGCCAGCTGATCTTTCAAGAGCTGAGATAGAGATTTACCAGTGCACCCATCTTGAGGCTACCGGAGGAGGGCGTTGGGTACGTAGTTTACTGTAACACATCAGGGACCAGACATAGGTGTGTCCTGATATAGGAGCGAGCAGTGATCACATATGGTTCGCGGCAGTTGAGATAGCACAAGAAGAACTACGCTACCCATGACCTGGAATTAGCTATAGTTGTCTTTGCCTTGAAGATGTGGTGTCACTATCTGATGGGCGAGCACTTTACAGTCTACTCGGACCACTATATTCTCAGATACATCTTCTCGTAGAAGGACCTGAATCTGAGACAGCGGTGATGGCACGAGTTCCACCAAGACTATGACTTTGAGATATTCTATACTACTGGGAAGGGGAACGTTGTAGCTGATGCTCTCAGCAGAAGATCGGGCATTCAGCTGCTAGGAGTGGAGACATAGTAGCTATCTGCGTTGTAGATATCCATTGTGTATATAGATGGAGCAACCTCTCTTCAGTCTCTCACATTCACTCATGCAATTCTTTAGTGAGTTAGAGAGGTACAGTGAGGGGACGCTGACTGTGAGACACGACGTGCTCTAATATCCTTAGGGCTGGAACCCGATGGATTTTCTGAAGGAGGGGAGCACTTCATCCTCTTCGGGGGATGTACGATGGTACCAGTTTCACTATAGAAGGAGGTGCTGAGGGAGTTCCACACTTCCCCTCTAGCGGTACATCCAGGAGTGGTGAAGATGTATCAGGACCTCAGGTGATAGCACTGGTGGCCGGGTATTGAGAAGGTTGTATCAGAATTCGTTTCACGATGCCTCACTTTTCATCAAATAAAGGCGGAGCACTAGGTACCAGCAGGCTTGGTACATCACTTAGAGGTCCCAAAGTGGAAGTGGGATGGGATCTCCATGGATTTCATGATGGGGCTTCCACGTACATCTAGTGGACATGACTATATCTGGGTGATCGTAGACCAACTCACCAAGCCGGCCCACTTCCTACCGATTAGAGAGCAGGGCTCAGTAGAGAGCTTGGAATGTCTATACGTACAAGAGATCGTATGGATTTATGGTGTGCCATCGGAGATCATCTCCGATCGGGACACATGCTTTTCTTCTCAGTTTTGGAAGGGGTTACAGGAGGCATTTGGAATGCAGCTACATCTGAGCACCGCCTTCCATCCTTAGAGGGATGAGTAGACTGAGAGGACCATTCAGACTCTCGAGGACATGCTCTGTGCATGTGTCCTCAACTTTGGTCACAGCTGGGAGGATCACTTACGTTTGGTGGAGTTTGCGTACAATAACAGCTACCACTCCACCATCGGGATGACACCTTACAAGGCATTGTACGGCTAACCTTGTAGATCACCTCTGTGCTAGACAGACTGAGGGGAGTCAGCACTTGTAGGGCCAGAGATGGTGCAGGCTATCACGGAGAAGGTGAAGATCATCCATGAGTGGATGAAGACTGCATATAGTAGACAAAATTCTTATGTTGATAGGAGATGGAGACCACTGGAGTCCGAGGATGCCAACCATGTTTTCCTACAGGTCACACCCCAGCTGGGTCTACGGAGATTTGGCTGGGGCAGCAAGTTATCTCTATGATTAATCGGACCTTTCCAGGACCTCAGTGGGGTAGGTGAGGTGGCTTACCGTCTGGCCCTTCCACCTCAGTTGCACAGGGTGCATGACGTCTTCCTCGTATCTCAGCTGAGGAGATACTTGCATGACTCGTTCCACATCATCAATCACGGGGTGTTGGACATTGATGACGGGGCGACTTTCACAGAGGTCCCGGTGGAGATTGAGGATCGATAGGAGTGGGTCCTACGTGGACGGTCGATTCCTCTGGTGCGCATTCGCTGGCAGCACGGGAACCTCCATGAGAGCTCTTGAGAGCGGGAGGCTCAGATGCGAGCTCAGTACCCCCATTTGTTCCCCTATTGTGTGTTGTTGCTTTATGGGGACGTAAATCCCTGAGGTGGGGGTAATGTAAAGACCCAAAAATTTCGATGATTTTTTTCTTAAATACTTTGGAATTTTATGAGTACGTAGTTTCTTGACGGCACCTGAATTTGAGGCCCGGTGTGCCCGGAATCATTTTTTGATGTTTTTTTCGGGTACGTTCAGTAAACATACGAGCGGGTTTTTCTATCTTTTGAACCGGTGCTCGGAATTGAAATCTGAGAACACTGATGAACTCGCAACGCCGGTATTCGCTTATGGGGACCTTTACCATAGTTGCATTTTATGCGGATTGAAGGTTAATTTTTTGGGGATATAGAATAAAATAAACAAAATTTTTGTACGCAATTTTATTTATTTTTGGTAGTTATAACCTACAGGAGGACATTAATGGTGGGACTACACCCCACATAACCTCCCCTAAGAGGATTTAGTGTGGTGGGGCCCACACGAACTCAAACTCTTCCACCTCCCCTAAACTCCCCATTAATACCCCTTATTTATTTTTTTAACAACTCCTCATATTTATTATGGTGGATCCTCTCCCCCACCCACACTTTAATTATGCCATCACGTCCAATTAATAACTTCATTAATTAATTGGAACCCCTCATTCAATTTGAATTGTTTTTCAATTCTTTTATAATGGAGAGGCCTATTATAATATTTCCGTTGGCAAATATTTTGGTGGGGGAACCCTTGGAGGATTAGAAGAGAGGTGATCCTTCTTCGATGAAGAAAATCCCCGACGAAGAACTTGAAGGACTTCCTCCAACGAAGCTTCTTCCTCGGACGCACCTCAACGTCAAGGAGTCTATGTTGCCTACGACAATGACTATTCCTCCATCATTGGAGGAACGAAACTGTTCTTCCGCGACGCCCGACTACCGCGACACTCGTCTTCCGCGGATCGATGACGTACTATGTTTTTTGTGAGGTTGGGGTTTTGTATAATTTCTAATTGAATAAATTATCTTGATTGTGTTGTTTTCTTTGGAATAATCTTGTCCATATTTTACCGCCTAACATGGAGGGTGTGGGCCGAACGAACACGGCCTGACAACCCTCCGTTGTTCTTGATTTTTGATTCGCAACGGGAAGCGGCGACGATCGAAGGCGGTGGTCGTGCGCCAGCCGCGTGTGGACGAAACACGGTCCGAAACCGCGGGCCGCTCGGCCAACGAAGATCTAGCCGGCTAAGCCGGCCGGACCAAAGAAACTGTGGCGCCGCAAGGGTGCCACACTGTGGAGGACCGCGACCCACAATCCGCGGGCCACTTCGGCGGTGAACCGGTCGGCTTGTCGGCCGGCCGGGTGAAGGAGCCGCGGCACCCGAAGGTGCCGCGCAGTAGGACCACGGACTGCCCGAGCAGGCCGCTTGCGCTGGGAAAGCCGGACGGTTGGGAGGGCGGCGCCGCTTAGCACCGCCAGTTCAGGAAAGTGCACCCCCTCAGACTCTGCGGCCATCCGGCTGAGCCGTGGCCAGCCGGGCCGCACCACGCCGGGCCACGCCGTGCAGGGCCGGGCCTCGCCCCGCCGGGCCGAGCCGCACCCCCACGAGCCCGACTGCACCCCTTCAGGCCAGGCCACACCCCTCGGGCCATCCCGCGTGATTCACCGGGCCGGTCCGACCCTCTTCCAGGTCGGACCCACCAAAAACTAGGTTGACCCGACCTGTCGGCCCACTGGGCTTAACGGGCCGGGCACGTTTCCACTTAAAGGTGAATATCTTGAAAATTGTCTGTCCGATCAACGTGTCGTCTGCGGCACTAGGACCCTCCTGAAGTGTCTGTCTTTTTTAGATACTCTAAGTTAGTTTTGGATGACTTTGAAAAATGGCCGGGTTTGGAATGAGCGTATTTCCAACCGGGACCCCGGAACAGAAAAGCCAATAACTCTCAGATCGGGCTTCTGATTGATCTTCTATATGGCGTGTTGGGTTTCTTTTGACGAGATAGAACTTTGGGATACATCAACTCTGGGCTTCGTGATAGTTGATGTATCGACCCCCTTTGCTAGAGCAGCGGACCCTCCCAGAATCGAGCGTGTTGTGTGCAGGAACCCTAGAGCTGGCTATGACTGCGTCGCCGACTGTACTGGAATCCTCCGTGGGTTCGACAACAACAACTATTGTACTGCAATCCTCTGTGGGTTCGATAGCGAAGACCATTTTACTGAAATCCTCCATGGGTTCGACAGCGATGACTACTGTTATTGTATCCTCTGTGGGTCTGGTGGTATGAAAACTGTACTTGTATCCTGTGTGGGTCTGGTATAGTAGCTGGTTTTGTATCGTGTGGGGGTCCGACAACTTAGCTGGTCTTGTATCATGTGTGGGTCCTACATATTAGATGAATCGTTGACTACATCAGATCATCTCTATCGCTATATGAAAGATGTATACCTGTGTGAGATGAGTATTGATTTTCAATCATTATCATCGATGTGATTGACTTCTTTCCTGTGTGAACTGGGTTATATTTGGGGCTCGAGAGTTGGAGTCGTAACGTGGTTGATGACTTAGGTATATGTATGTTCATATACCTAATTATAGTTGGTTGATACTTTGTGATTGTATCTTTTTTGTGTGGTTTATCCTTCGTGGATTCTGGGAGACTTTCAGGGGTCTTGGGGTCTCTACTGAGTATCGTTATACTCACCCCTGTACGGGCAATGCCCGCACTATGTTTTGTTGGATGCAGATGACGGACAACGCTGATCGTATTAGAGGCTTGTAGAGATGGACGGTACCTGGAGGTGGACCACTTGGTGAGACATACATGGAGCTAACGGACAGACCTGTGGCACTAGGGAGACTATATGTACCCACCCTTCAGGTGGGATTCCCAGAGGATGACTCGGTGGTTGTTGTTTTACTTTATTGTAGTTGAGCTAGCTTTCAGTTGTACTGTAATTTCAGTTGGGTTTGTATAGTGACCCATTTACTTTTCTGCACTTACGTTTGTACTCAGCTTACTTAGTGCTTACTTCAGTTGTGTACTCTGTTGTGTTGTTTACTTTTATAAAGGCAATTCCTTCCCTTTTATCGGGATTTACGCCTTTGGTGTAAGTCGCCAGCCCCTGGCCTATAGAAGGTGGGCTTGGGGTAGTCATGACATGGGCCCCGAGTACGGGTTGTGACAATCAAACTTCTGTACAAAATACACCACATTCAATAAATAAGTGGTGAACAATAGAAATCTCACGGAAATAAAAGTGAGATAAAAAACCCCTTACCTCATGTCTGACATGACCCATTCAGTCTTTAATCTCCTAATAATAAAATTAAGTCAATTTATACTTTAATATGAACATTTTTCAATTTTATTATTCCTTTTATATCACTTATTACCTTGATATAATAATTAGTTAATTTTTTGAGTTCATATCGGACATTTTGTCAACGTTTGGAACATGAGTTAAAAATGATCTTGTTATAATTATAAATTGTAAATGTGGTCAAAATTACATTATCTAAAGAATCAATATTAATGATTTAGATATCATATATATCATATATTTAAAGTATATTTGTCTATTTTTAATAGTACAAAACATTTGGAGATAAGAAATGTAATGCGTCGTTAATGGAGACGGTAAGTCGTACGTACGCATGAACGCTACTTCCATTTTTAATTATTATTTTAATGGAATTAAAACATAATAATACATTGGTATATTATAATTCAAGTATAATATAATATATAATTTAATTAACTCCATCCTTTATGCGTCCCACTTATGGTATGATCGTGTCATATCACTTTGAGGGGGTCGTAGTACGCCCTTCCTCAAACGAAATTATTGTATTTACCCACTATGGAAACCATACAGGTATTATATAAATGAAAAATAAAGAAGCATAGAAACAATATAAATATTATATATATCACATATAAATAAAGTTCCATATTAATGGCCACTTTTATAGGTAGTAGGAGATAATTGAACAATCATCGTTACGTGAGGTGTTAGTTTTCCATCCATAGAAATAGTATGTTCATTACCCATTAGATGGAGGTGAGTGTAAGTGTAGTTAGACTTATTCTCATAAAAAACCTACTATATTTTGGATATAGGTGTTTTTATAAAAGAAAGCAACAAAAAGTGTTTTTGGGTTTGGAGAAGTAAAATAAAAGAAAATAACTTAAGAGAAGACGTTACCATTAAATCGGGTAACTCTCTTTGGTTTGAACCAAATGGTTTAGATGAAGTTTGTAATGCCTAAGGTAATGATTATAGGAGAAATATAGGGATTTAGGGAGATTAATTGGGCAGATTTTGGACAATTCAAGGATCTTGATAAGTGTGATAAACTAGTATGAGGTGAGATATTTTTATAAGGGGGAGGAGGGGCTCTTTAAGAAAGAGTGAAAATATTATTTTATTATATTATTATTTTCGGTTTCTAAAGGTCCAAAACACATTAGTATAAGATAAGATTACTCATGTTTGAAATATAATCATCCAATAATAATTGGACTGATTTTGGATATTGTTTTAATTTTTATAATCTTATTTATTTAAATCATTCATTAATGAGGTAAAAAATGTATCATTATTGTGTCATAAATAATTTTATATATTTGATTTCTAAAAATTATAAAAAAATACCATGATGTAGGAAATATTTTTATCTTTCTAATTAATATTTATAGTTGAAGATATAGCTTATATAGTCCCATGTAAAAAAATTACTAAAAGATATTTGATTTATGTTATTTCTTTCTTTACATTAAATTAATTAATATAAAGTGTCATTATCACTCTTAAGTGGCTCAACGGGATCCCATAATCAACAAAAGGAAGCCAATGGTTATACATGACTCATTAAATAAGGTAATTTTATATTATTATAATATTATTTTTTCCTTGAATTACCCTATTTACCTTTAACCGCGATAAATAAAAGTCAAACGTTACTACTCACAAAAAATTATTTTCATCTTATTAAACCACATTTTACTTACTAATAACAACCATATATATCAGATTTTAAAAACTCAATTCGCATAACTGGTAAAATTTCATTTAAATGAAAAAGTCAGGTTTTTATCTACTACTCATTATTTTCACTATTCATCAAAAATTAAAGGTTTTTAGAAAGATACAAAAATTCCGGTTAATCTATATTTGATATTCTGAATTAAAAAATTATGTCTATTTTAATGAATTCAAAACATAAAAGTTTCATTAATAAATTTAAAATTAATTTCTACTGTCAAAACAAAATCGTTTTTTTTAAGAAATAATAATTATCAAAAGATTGACACTTATTTATGTCCAATCTAAAGGTGAAATTATTTCCAATCGCCAAAAATTGGATTAAATGGTAAAAATAACATTGAATTAAACTTTAAAACCAATTAAAAATATAATATATCAATATAAGTAAATTATATTAGAAGCCATTTTTGAATTAAAATGATGTATTTTTCACAATTCATTAAAAAAATGAATTTTATCATAAAAATACCAAAAATTTACCTAAAGTAATTTTTGATTCCCTGTTTCTAAATGATAATTTTACTTTTTCAAATAGAACATATAAAATGAACCAAAACTATATTTAAAGAGGGTTTTACTTCAAAAGGCAGTAAATCGGCCTTTTAAAGAATATTAGAGTATTTATGCTTAAAATTATATTCATTCACATTTTAAGCATCTAACTTGTATTGGATAAGTGTAAAAACATTTACCAAATATTTATAATCATTTTATAGTTAGTTCTATTCATTCCCAATATTGCAAGGGAAAGGTGTTAACTACCATTTAAAATAATATTATATTATTATTTTTTAGTATGACTCAGCATTGTGGGCAATGTAAGATTTCAAAGAAACCCGTTGTTTTATATCTGGTATGCTATCAAACATAGCATCCCATTTAAAGTAAAATTAATATTCAATGCTCAAATTCTAATAAATATGTAAATTTTATATTCGTTATTTACATGGGGTGTTACATCCTTCCCCCCTATTTGGAATTGCGTCCTCACAATTTTAAATTTTGGATTGGAAACATCATTAAAAATCCAACATAAAAAAATAGTCAATAAAACTACCACTTTAAAAGAAAGAAAAAGATGTAAAAAGGACTCCCAAGAAAACCCATACTAGGATTCCATGTAAGAAAACATAGACATAGAAGAGAAAACAAAACATCATGTTTTGATGGAGATCGATAGAAAATATGATTAGGAGAAAGTTAACCACCAGAAAATCACAAATTTGTGATAGTTGAAATAGTCATTGGTTTCCAAGTAGGAAAAGTAAACAGAAAAAAAATCAATTCCTTTTCATAATGTTGGAGAATTTATTTATGATCTTAACTAAAAACATAAGTAAATATACTTACTTGTCATGTAGACTTTTATCCTTCACTAAATTCCTACCACAAACTCATATTTTCTCAAAACGATGATTATTTAAACTGAATTGGTCACATAAAAAGTGCTATAATCAACATCTAGTGAATGAAATAATCTAAAAAAGGTAAACTATATACTTTCCCCATCGTTAGACATTAACTAGATCCAAAAAAAATAGTTAACACGGTATTACAAAATCGCCAAAATTAGATAATATATTATAAAAAGAAATACTACTCCTAATATCCAAAATTCAAAAAATAATACCCAAATTTCAACAAAGACCAATCAATAAACATTTTTCCTTAAAGTTCTTCAAAATAATCCAAAGTAATATTGAAACCCAAAATTCAGAATAATTTGACCACATAGTCTTCCACTAATATCATAACATTTATCTACAAATAACGTCAACTACTCTTAATGTCTCACATTGAAGTTTAATTAACCTAATCACATATTATCTATGATAGGTTAATAATTTCCATAAATTACCCAAATCACCATATTCCCTCAATAAAACATAGAGTCTCAAAAATAAATTTTCAAAAATTATTCCACAAATGAAATATCATAATATTCTATTTTCATTAGTCATATAGTGTTCCGAAAAGAGATAATGTCTTCCAAAATAACATTTATCACATAATCACCAAATGGTTTTCCTATACTAATGATATACAATTGATAAAAGAAAAGTTCCTGAATCAACTTATTCTTGATCAATAAAATTATTTAACTAAAAAGAATAAGTTATACTAACTAGGGACTTAATGTAGTCCAGTGGTAGGTGATAAATCCCAATCTCACTTTGGTTGGGGGTTTGATTCCTATAGCTTTGTCTGACGTGACAGGTTGTCACATATTCTATGTTTTTTTTCATTTTATAAAACTCAAAAATAACCCTAACATGTTTTAACCTAAATGGTTTTCTTAAACCTTTCTTTTCATCCCAACTCATTAAGGCCTCAAAATTTTAATTCATAAAGCCTCATATATATTGTCTTTTATTACCTCCATATGATAAAATAAAACTATTCATAGTAGAAAAAACAATATACCTTCATTGTGGTGTCTATATGGTTTCCTCATCATTTTTTCTCGTAGGTAGAATGTCTATGAATTGAAAAAATGATTTATAGATCCTTCAAAATCATCAACTTCTTCATTAAAATACACTTCATACAATATGGGTCATATGGGTGATCATAGAAAAATAGTTTTGAAACATAATCATGTATCATATATAATTTCAAAACATTTGATCAAACATTCTTTCTATAGAACAGTCAGACCGTGTTTGAGTTTAAACATTCAATCAATGGTCCTTTTAAAATACCATAAGTATGTGCAGAGAGACTATTTTTTAGAAGAAAATTTGTTGTTCAAGGGTATCCTTCTTTAGCAACATTTTCAAAATCATTATATGATTCAAATTCTTGATATAACGTAAAATATTTCAAAATTCATTGATAATATTTATCTTTCTTGAAATATGAGAATATTGTGAAAATAGGATTTTATTAAATACAACCCATTATCTATGATGATATTGAGGTATAGTGGAGGTGTTTGATATCATAAACAACTGTTTTCAAGTGAGTTTTATGCTAGAAAAAGTTTACCAATTACTTGAACAAGACGTTGCAATAATTATTTCAAGCATGTAATCAAGAAGAGATAGGAATTTCATTTGAGATCCTCCTCTTTCAATTGGTAACTGAGATTCCTTGACTTGAAAGACAAATAAAATAAGGATTTAACTGAAATAATAGACATAGGGACTAACCATGTGTTAAACGAAAACTTTGAATCCCTAAAGTTGTCTAAAACGGCCTCTGATTCCAACTATAAGGATCCAGCCTTAATCATTTACATAAACATGAATTAAGTGAATAATTCACATTGAGGATATTTTCAGGAGTAGAGTTTTATATAATTAGGCCATAACTTATAACATTATATCTCAAATATTACAATGTAGACACTTCTACTCAGTATCCATTTTTTATAGAACAAAAACTCTTTGAAAAAAGAGTCATGTCTAGTCCCATGTTTTAGACAGCATGAATTTTCCATGATCACATCCTTGAACCTATTCAACTCTATGGCCTATAAAAAACATTTCAAAAACTTGGTATGAGAATAAAAATCTCATTAAGGGATACACAAAGAAGGAAAACTGTCAGTTTTTTAAAATAATAAGTAAACCATCAATACTTTATCATAAGTAATACTTTTCACTTTTATGAAGTAGTAAATACTCTTCACTGAATAAAATATAGTTTATTACTCTTTTTGTAACAAAAGGATTACCATAAAACCCATAAAAAGAACACATAACATATAAAGGAAACATGGGACATAAACATACATAATGGAATAACCACAATTTTGACTTTCACACATATCACTAAATGGAATAGCCATACGACCAAATTCTATAACCAATGCATTGGAAGTTATAACGTAAACAATCATCCTGGTTTATTATGGAACCACCCATCATTTTACCAATTACCATTAGAAAATCATAAAATATAGAAAATATAATCATTTCATTCACAATCAAAAGAAATCATTTCAATATATTGAAATAATCAAATCATTTTAAAACCCATTAAAAACATTTAATAATGAGTTTTTTGAATCAAAGTGTCACATACCACTTTGAAAATTATGACGGAATTAAAATTTTAAAATATTGATGTCCATATAAATAAATCCTTAAAACCATTTTTAAAACATGGTCATTATTGATAAATATTTATAAGAATAGATATTTAAAACATTTAAAACAATGTTTTAGTTAAAGAGTCCCTTACTAATTGAGAAAATGCATGAATAATTATAGAATAACATTAAAAAATTCTTATAATATCATGAGAATAATTAGATTCATGATATAATATGTATATGGATTTTATATACACCATATAAGAGTTAATTGGTGTATAACAACAAAATAAGTCTCAATGTAATGTATATTGAGACAAAGTCCCCTACAAAGATCATATCCATAGATTAAAAATAAATCAATGAAATAATTCTATCTGAAAAATAATAATACAACCAATATAAGTGGATATTAAGTGTTAAACAATCAAATTTTATTCACATATATTCATTCCATAACATAACCAAGAAGTAGAATTTTAACCCAAATAATAGAAATTTGGTGAAGAAGTTTCCTTACAGAAATTTGACAGCCAAACAATGTCTCTTTAAAATTCTAAAAATGAGTGATGAGAGAGAAAAGGATCTCTCATCACATGGACATAAAATTCACAATAATAATGATATAGGAGATTATATACCAAAATATGAAAATGGAAATATAAAATACATAACATAAAAACAGTCTTTTATTAGAAGACGAGAGTGAAAGGTTCCCTTACCAATTTGGTAACTTACGAAACATACACCACATGAAATAAGGATCGCACAATGAAGATTTATATACCCATAAACTAAATTTTATTAAAAAATTAATACAATAATGGGGAGTGCATACACCACAAAAAAGTAAATAGTGGAAAATATAGCATGAATCTCATGGGAATAAAAAGTGAGATGAAAATCCCTTACCACGTAGTAATCAATCGAGTTGTATTACCAAAAGTTAATAACCACCAAATTAATCACATAATTCCATGAATATAAATATAATAATTATAATTTATATCAAATTTCAGTACACAATACACCACATTCAATAAATAAGTGGCGAACAATGGAAATATCACAAAATTAAAAGTGGGATAAGAAACCTCTTACCTCGTGTCTGACTTGACACTTTCATTATTTAATCTCATTAATAATAATAATAAATTAATTTCTAAATTCATAAGAAAATTTGTTCAATTTTATTATTCATTTTATATCAGTTATTACCTTGCAATAACTGTTAGTTAATTATTTGAGTTCATATTGGACATTTTGTCGATGTTCAGAACTTGAGTTAAAAATGAACTTGTTATAATTATAAATTGTAAATGTGGTAGAAATTAAATTATATACATAAGTATATTAATTATTTACATATCATATATATCATATATATCATGTTTATATATGTATTTATAATAGTTCATAACATTTCGAGATATGAAATGGAATGCACCATTCATGGACATGGTAAGTCGTACGTATGCATGAACCATAATTCCATTTCTATTTCATATTTTAATGGAATGAAAACATAATGATACATAATTATATTATAATTCTAGTATAATATCATATATAATTTAATTAACTCTCTTCTTTATACATCCCACGTCTGGTATGAACGATTCATATCACTTTGAAGGGGTGATAGTCTGCACTTCCTCAAATGAAATTATCGTATTTACCCACTATGGAAACCATAAAAATATTATATAAATGAAAAATATAGAAGCATATAAACAATATAAATATAATACATATCATATATAAATACATTTCCATCTTAATGTCCCCCATTATAGGTGGTAGGAGATAATTGAACAATCATTGTTTCGTGAGGCGTTAGTTTGCCATCTACAGAAACAATATGTTCTTTACCCTGTAGATGGAGGTGTGTGTATATTTAGTTAAAATAATTCTGATGAAAACAAATTAGTATATTTAGGATACAGTTTTTTTTATATAAGAAAGTAATAATAGGATTTTAGGGGGTTGGATAAGTAAAATATAAGAAAAGAACTTCAGAGTAGATATTACCTTTAAATTGGGTAACTCCCTTTTGTTTGAACCAAAAGGTTTACTTGAAGTGCCTTATGCCTAAGTTAAGGATTCTGGGAGGAATATAGAGACTTATGAAGCTTAAGTTTTCAGTGTTTTTACGAGCCAAGGAGCTTGAGAAGTTTGAGAAATGGGTTAGAGGTGAGGTCTTTTTATAAGGCAGAGGAGGGGCTCTCTAGAAATGTTTGAAAATATTATTTTATTATATAATGATTTTGGGTTTCTAACGGTCCAAAACTATTTAAAGTAGAATATAAGATGACTCATGTTCTAAATAAAATCAGAAAGTAATAATTATATAGGTTTTGGAAATTGTTTTAAATTTTATAATCTTATTTATTTAAATCATTCATTAATGAGGTAAACACTTTATCATTATTGTGTCATAAATAATTTTATTTATATGATATCTAAAAATTATGAAAAAAATACCACGATTTAGTAAATATTTTTATCTTTCTAATTAATATTAATAGGAGAAGAGATAACTTATATAACTCAATGTAAAAATTTACTTACAAAATGATATATGTTTATGTCATTTCTGTCTTTACTTTAAATTAATTAATATTATGTGTCATTATCACTCTTAAGTGGCTCCATGGGGTCCCAAAATAGACCCAAGGATGAAAATGGCCAGAAATGACTAATAAAATAAGGTTAGGACAAGTGTTAAGAAAATTTTATAATATTATAATATTCTTTTTACCTTAAATAACACTATTTACCTTTAACCGCGATAAATAAAAGTCAAAAGTTACTACACAAAAAAAATTCTCTTATTGAACCACATTTTACTTAATAATTAAAACCATTTATGTTATATTTTTGAAATTCAATTCATAGAAGCACAAAAGTTTCACTTAAATGAAAAAGTCTATTTTTAACTACCACTAATGGTTTTCACTATTCATCAATAATTGAAGGTTTTCAGAAAAATATAAAAAATATCATCATATGATATATTTGATATTCCAAATTCAAAAATTATTTCTATTTTACCAAATTATAAACATAGAAGTTTCATTAATTAATTTAAAATTAATTCACGTTGTCAAAACCAAAGGTGTGTTTTTAAAAAATTATAACTATCAAAAGACTAGCACTTTTTTTTGTCCAATTTCAATGTGAAATTACTTCCAATGGCCAACATTAGATTAAATGATAAAAACATAATCTAATTACACTTTAAATAAAATTACAAATATAATCAAACCATATAAATAAATTATATTAGAGACAATTTTGAATTAAAATGCTGTATTTTTCATTATTTATTAAAAAATGAATTTTATCATAAAAATACAAAAAATTTACCAAAAATAAATTTTGATTCCCCGATTCTAAATAATGATGTTATTTTGTCAAAAAAACATACAAAAGTGACCAAAACTATATTTCAAGAGGGTTCTCCATCAAAAGGCAGGAAATCGACCTTTTAAATAATATTAGAGTATTTATGCTCAAAATTAAATTCGTTCAAATTTTAAGCCTCTGACTTTTATTAGATAAATGTAAAATAATTTATCATACTTTTATAATCATTTTTTAGTTAGTTATGTTCATTCCCTCCATTACAATGGCTAGGTGTTAACTACCATTTAAAATAATATGATATTATTTATTTTCAATATGACTCAACATTGTGTGCAATGTAAGATTTAAAAGAAACATGTTGTTGTGTATCAAGTATGTTATCGAGCATAGAATCCCCTTTAAAGAAAAATTAATATTTAATTCAAAAAATTTACTAAATATGAAAATGTTATATTATTTATTTACCTGGGATGTTACATTTACCAAATAGGTATATGTGGTTGATTTTGTACATATAGGGTTTGAATCCATAGGGATAGAATAAGAAACCACGAGAGACTCCAATTTTTTAGGGTTTTTTTATAGAGTCGCCAACAGTTTGATTTGATTTCAATTATAAAATTAAAATAATAATATACAATTTAAAATGGATTCTAATCATATATAAAAACCCAAATGAATTTAAAAGAAATAATTAATTAATATGATTTGATCCTAGGTTGTCTCTTGGGTTAGTTTATATGTATTTGGTTTTAAAAAAAGCTTCAAATCACCAAATAAAGATGTATCCACGAAATGAGTAAATTCCACAAAAAAATTCTCCAATTAAATCCTTACACAATTCCAAGGGTAATCACCAGTTCACTTATAGGATAAATTTGTTGATCACTCCAGGTAATTGAATCATACTAGTACCCAAAACGTGTCATCTTTAATATTGGTAAACCCGAAACGAAAATAATTCATCGAATGAAAATCTTAAAATAGTGAATTGATTAAAATATTTATGCACATAAAATAACATCAGATCTAGAGCCATGCTACTCCCTTGGATAAATCCATAATATATTTATCTCTCTATGAACTCTATTCTATCAATGGATTTTGGAAATAGACTTCTGAGAGTGGCGTTAACGAAGAAAAGAACATAAATAAAAATTACTCCACCATTGCGTGAACAATCTCACAAAATACTGAATGAATGAAAAAAATAACTAATGAAATGAAATCAACATGATAATAAAATGAAACAATAAAATTAAGAATAAGAAACAAATAAAAATGAAATTTTAAGAAGATGAACTTTTATTAATAAATGTTCAGGAATGAAAAACTAACATGAGAAAAATTAATGATGCCATTACAAAATGAAAGCATGGAAATACAATTAAAATAAATAAATTGATATCAAATAAATACACCACAAAATATTTATATATGAATATTAGTATCCTTAATTTCGACCCTATACAATAAATTATATCCACATTAATTTGGGGAGTCAAAAGGATGGTGTGAATAATGGAAAATTGAATTTTCAAAGTTGAGTATAAAAATAAGACCAAATTCATCCCCCCTATTAGTTTGAAAATAATTCCTTGATTATGGAGTAACCCTTGTGGTTAAAAGAATTTAAATATCTTCTCTATGTGACTTACAAAATCTTTCTAAATTTCATGAAAATTGGATCATTCGTTCGGATTTTAAGCTCGAAATGGTGTAATGATTTATGGGCCTTCAAATATAGAACACAATTTAAATATCAAATTGGGCTCACTATATCTCCTGGAAAAATACGGAATTATCAATGGGAAATTTATAATGAACATACCCTTTTAATCTTATCCTTATGAAGATAAAATTTGAGCTTCAATGTGATTGATTTTCGGACTCCACTTTTATTTGATGGGCCTAAGCCCATTAATCATTACCTAGAAATTTAGGTTTTCATTTCCAAAAATTCCAATCATTCTTTATGATTCATACAACCATCATAAAATAAAACATGTTCCAATAAAATTGATAATTAATATCACAAAATATAAAATTTAGATAATCAATAAATGTTTCCCACGTGGAAATGGCTTATTGGGCCAAAATTGACATTTTAAACATTAATTTCACATGTTATAAGAAATGATGTTCAATTTAATAAATTCACTAAGATTGATTTTAATGGATATTGAAACACATACATATTAAAATAATAATAATAAAAAATATTATCCTCATTTAGTGGCTAATTATGTGTTCAGACATGGGCTAGCCTCAGATTCCAGAGAGAATGAATTGAGCACACAAAGAATGCCATTCGGAATAAAGTTGTTGTTTTCATTGGGAGACACCCACCTTGGAACAGTTTCCATGTCTAATAGAAAATTCCCAAAATGATTTCTCGAGATCCCTTAAAAACCTTAAAAATATTACGATGTCTTAGATACACTCCTTATATCCAGATGGATGTCTTCAGACTTGTGGTATAACAGATTCAACCAATTTGTCCTAGTCCTAATTATCTAGTGTTTACATTAGATGAGATCCTTGGAGACAGAAATAAATATTTTTAGTGGAATGCCTTGGGAGATTCCCCAAGGAATATAGGTAGACCCCTTATAGCTAACATTCATGTTATTATTGAGTTTTCTCAACCCTTTAGGTAAAGGATTTCTTGCATAATAACGTGGATCCTCTTCATTAATATCATCATTATAGGATTCCATGGTTATACCATTGATCCTCCAATATTTTTGTTATGATATGATAGCAGTGATGGTTTCACCTCATGTGAATTATTTATATAAACTGAATGTAACTGAATTGATTATGTGATCTTATGTTCAGATACATTACCAACTAAGGAAGAAGTATGTATTGGTTTTTATTATATAATTCATTTACATTTATTTATACTTTAATATTATTTTAGATTATATTTCATAGATTGGATCATGTAAACACAATTGGTGGTTCCATATAGGGATTTATCTCAAATCATATTCGGGCCTCTGATAGTACCGTAGAATATTATATGTGCACATGTGTTGGTAATGGAAATAGTCCCACTTTGGGCTCATGATCATGACTAATTGCATTATGATGGAGCACAATAGTAGATGATATGCCCAGTGTTTGGGATGCTGGATATTTTTTGGATTCCTTTTTATTCATTTTATATAACATTTATTTCCTTCTTTAATGTATACCTATTTTCTTTCTTTATAGAGACAGGACAAACGTTATCATAATTTTTTGTCCATATTATG
This sequence comes from Viscum album, assembly GCA_963277665.1. Lineage (NCBI taxonomy): Eukaryota > Viridiplantae > Streptophyta > Magnoliopsida > Santalales > Viscaceae > Viscum > Viscum album. The sequence goes on along the minus strand of OY728165.1, from coordinate 1,703,444,247 downwards.
AGTTTATTATCTATTTCTTGTAAATTTATGTCTTAATCCACTAAGTAATTATCTTTTCATATGATTCCTCTAAACTATCTGTTATTACTTTTCCACTTTTCTTCACTCTTGTTGTGAGTCCATAGTCTCCCCACAGACACAAACTAGGGCCTCGCTTCTAGTCGATAACCTCTTGTGTATTGGGAGGCACGGTTGATGCCCCATGGACAACTGGGCTCAATACTCCTAGGTTTAGGATGTCACTATGTGTTAGTATAAATCTTTTTTTTTCATTAGTCTTATTGTTTATGAATATAATTTCTAGTTTAGGAACATGATGAAACATGGTTATACACTATTATTGAGAGTATGAAACTAATGTTCAGGGTTAATACCAAGTTTTCATGGAATGGAAAATTGTTCTCTGTACTTTTTATATTAAAGTTTATATACATTCACTATTGAGTCATGAACACAACATGTGATATTTGATATATATTACTGACATTAACTTTGGTCTTCTATTGAAAGGATCATTGTTACAATCATCATTATTGGAACCTAGAACTCAAATTCCATTTGTATGTCCTCGCATATAGATGAGTTTCACTACTTTCTTTTCTTGTATTGCCTTTGATTATTGACTGATCTTTGGTTGTTAAATATGTGGGTGCTGATAAGATCTTTTATAGGGTAGGGAGTTGGATATTTAATGTTTAATCATTAATCTAAATAGTGTTTTCTAATATATGTTGATGATGGCATATTATGTTGATAGTTTATACCCATGATAGTTAATTTACTATGGATACAATAGGTACTCTTTAGCTATGATTGACTAATTTCCAGTTTCAAATAATGAGGTGTGTGGGGCCCATGTATTGGAATATGTAATATACCATTTCAACTCATCATATATTACTAGTTACACTCTATGAACGTATGTAGATGGTGTTAAATTGAAATTATGTGGGATTTGATTCTTTAAATAAGGTGTTGGGCCATTATTCACATGGAATGATGATTCATTTAATAGAACCATGTTATATGTAAACATGAAAATACAAATTTAAAAGTTAAATCATGAGTTATAAAATTTATGGTTAACAATAAATGAAGTTGAAAAATTATATTGACCCATAACCTACTATAACCCTTAAAAATTATGCTTGAACACTTACCAATACCTCATCCTTATATGTTGGTTTTTGGGATAGTATTGTGGATAATGTACCATCATTATCATCATCTTATTTCATTAGTTTATTTATCATCTCTAAAATCATGATTTGAGGTTTGTTTCCTGAAATTTTGGATATAATCCACCACAAAGACCTCATGGTGTGCACCAAGAGGGTGGAAACAACCACATACTAGAGATGGTGGGCCCTGAGTCACTAGACTTACTGCTAGGAGTTATAATTGAGGTACTACCTATTATACCCACACTAAGAACTAACACTCAACATAAATAGAGGTTTCTATGATTTATACAGTATATATAGGGTTCTCTATGACCTACACCAATGAAGGATGTTCCAACACATGAGTTCCAACAACAGCACCCTCTCATATTTTTAGGGGATTGTGGTCCATCATATTTTGAGTCTTGTTTAGTTTCCACTCAATCAACATTTAATAATATAGATATGTTTCTAAAGAGGAGGGGTAGTCTTGATACATAAAGACTTCATGATTCCCCCAAGAACTTGTGGGATATCATGGTCATGGTAGTCATCATCAGGGTATAGTCTGGTCAGAACTTATAGACAATCATCAATGATTATGTTTTCCCTCAGATGCAGATAGCTGACTGAGCTTGATATTTACATCACCTAGAGTAGGGTTTTATTTCCATCATGAAATAATAATTTCATTTTATAGAATTATAGTTATTTTTACTGTTTATATACATTGTTGAGTTATCACGAGTGTGTTGTTTCAAGGAAGGGATCAATTATTAAATCTATACTCAAGTAAATGTCTTTCACCTACCTACCATTTTCTAAACTAAGAAACATGCCCCAATCATTGAGTACAACCTAAGGTAAGGATATAGTTCTGGCCACCGAGGTTCAGTTTTGAGGAATTCTAGTAGTTCTTTTGATGGAAGGATGATTTTATTTGAGGTTTCACTTCAGGTTAGTGGTAGCTACAGTATCTACAATGGTAGCTCTATTACATGAAATTAGTGTTTATGGAAGGGGAAACTAAATCCTTCAATTGATAGATTCTCTATATATTGTCCTGATTATATCCATTTGTGTCATCTTCAACAATTCTATTAGACCTTTCCATCTATTTCTAGTAGTTGAGGGTCGGCACTGCTCCACCTACTGGGGAAGGATATTTTGCACTGTGTTATGTATGGATTTGTATTAGCACCACTAGGAAATGATGAAGAGGAGGTCATTTCCTGGGTATCAAGACTTATGATCATATACGATAGAAAAGTTGAAATACTCAAGGTTTTCCATCTGTAGAATAGGGCTACAAATCAATGAAATTTCACGCCTTATAGTTTATTCCTCAGGACCAGAGTGTAAGATGATTCACATTACGATGTAATATTCTATTAACCAATATTTCTCTTTATACGTTATTTGATATAGGGGCTTCTCAGTATTTTATATCCTTAATGATAATTGAATTTATTGGGAAGGATATTTAGTAATTATCTTTTGTCATGACTCTAGACACATCACTGGGAGTGAGGTCCTCATGAATACGCCAATACATGGAATAACCCCTTGAGGTAGATAGTTATCCCTTCTTATGAAACAACATTACCCTCAAGGTCACGAGATTTGATGTCTTTTTCATGATATACTAGTTGGTCCATATCATGCTTATGTTGACTGCTATCGACAAAAGGTGTCTTTTACATCACTAGTGGGATGAAGTTCTCTCGAGAAGAGTGAGTTGGATATACAGAATCAAAGAGCTATACCTGAGAGTCATGCAATATGAGGAGTGATCACCCATATTTAAAGTCTTTTCCTAGAGGATATGTGTATACTTCTGGATTAATTCCATCTAGTAGTGGTTTTTAGGGACATATTTCCTGATAATTTATTTGGATTACCTCTTAAGAGAGAGGTATTATTTTTTATTGAACTTATTCTACGAGAAACATCAGTGTCTATTCCTCTATAAAGGATAGAACCTACAATGATCCTAGAGACAAAATGACAATTTGAGAATCTATAGTCCAAAGGTATTATCAAAATTATTACAACTTCTTGGGGTTAACCCATGCTTTTCACCAAGAAGTTTAATGGAACCCCTAATATATTTATGGATTACTATTGGTTGAAAAATATTATAGTTAAAAACTAGTACCCACTACCTCAGATAGAATATCCATGTGATAAGAATCAATCACCAAGGGTGTTTTCATTGATCAAACTGAGACTGGGCTTTCAGTAGGTGAATGTCAAGCCTTTAGACTTACCATAAATTTCTTTTCAAATAGATATTGTTTTACAAGTACAACGATAAATCACTTGGTCTTACAAACACGTCCTATATTTTCATATATTTTCTGTCTAGGGTTTACCACCCATATATTGAATATTTTTTCATGGGCATTGTGGATGAGATCATATTGTATTATTATACTCATAGAAACCATGATAAAATTATTAAACTCATTATAACTAAACTGATGGAGCATCATATATATAGAATTCATTATAAGTTCCACTTTTGGATAGAATAAGTTCACTTCTCGGGTCATACTATCTCAGAGTTAGGATTATTAGTTTCCCCAGAGAAGGTGGGTGTTGTGGTTTCCCAGGAGCATCCCAAGAATGAGTTTGATATATAGAGATTATTGGTTCCAGATTGATGTTATTGGAATTTCATAAAGGACTTCTCGTTCCATTTTTCACATTTAATTGCCCTTATAAAGAAAGGTGTTATGTTGCTATGGATAGAAGCATACAAGAAATCCTTTCATGAGTTGAATGGAAGGCATTCGTTGAAACATTTTATAATTATTCTTGATCTTGGTAGGGGCTATAAAATGTTTTTTGATGCATCATTCATCAGATTTGGTGTTGTGTTTATGCAGAAGGATGACATTATTTTGAATTTATCTCAGAAGTTGAGGCCTCATGAGAAAAATTGCATGACACATGATCTTGAGTTCACAATGGTTTTCCATGTATTCATTTTTTCAAAGCATTATCAAATGGGTGAGAACTTTGTAGTGTATACCGACTACAATATCCTAAAATATATCTTTACACAACATCAATTTTATCTTACATAGTGATGATGGGTCAAATACCTTCATTTCATTGATTTTGAGCATTCTTATATGTCTATACAAGTAAATCTGGTAGAGTATGACATGATATTAGTCGGAAAACCCAAACAGAGGTCAAAGAGGAAGCCATTAATGAAAATTAATTGATGGAAATCATTTCTAAGCTTCATATATAGTCTCATGAGGGTCACAATAATTCCTTATTTACATCATTGATAGTTACATCTTCACTCCTTGAGATTGTAAATAGCATGTACTTTTTTGATACTGAGGGGCTGGTTTTCCATGAGAGTATTGTAGGTTAGGACCCACCTCAGGAATGTTCTATTGATGGAGATGATATCCTATGTATACATGGGCATGTAAGGGTTTATAAAATTATGAGAGACCAGTTGATGTACTAGTCCCATACTTTTCAGTGTGTTATTCATCCAATAATTTCCTAGATGTATCGACATATTCAAATCTGGTATTAGCAGCCTGGGATGAAATGTAAAATTGCTAGTTTTATCCCTAGGTGTTACAGCCGTTAGTAGCTTAAGATGGAATAATAGTGTCCTATAAGGTTATTATAGCCATTTCCAGTCCATCAATATAAATGGGAGGACATTTCTAAGGATTTTTATTTGGATAACCGATGTCTCTAAGATGTAGTGATGCAATATGGGTTATCAAGGATAGACTAATGAAATTATCCAATTCCATTCGAATCTAAGATACATTATCAGTTTATCAGCTACAAATATTGTATGTCCATTAGATTATATGGATATATGTGGTCTCTAATACAATCATTTTAGATAGATATACTCATTTATCATTAAGGGTCTATAAGGGGTTGTAGAGAGCTATGGGTATATTGGTGCTTATGAGAACATATTTTCACCCTCATACCAATGGATAGTCATAATAGATGATACATGTTTTGGAGGACAAGATTTTCCATGTATCCTTGATTTTTTCAATGCATGTTAGAAACATATATCTCTCATTGAGTTTTCCTACAATAATAGATTTTAGGAAACAGTCTAGATTGCTCCTTATGAGAATAGTTATGTTAGGCTATACTGATCACCAATTTTATTGTTAAAGACATGAGAGTCAACATTATTAGTTCATCATCTCATGAAGGATACATCAGATAAAATTCATCTAATTAGGAATACTATGTCAAATTCTTAGTGTAGACATAAATCTTATGTATATCACCACTTCCAACCTTTGGGGTTCGATGTTAGGGATCATGTATCCTTGACTATATGACCCATGATTGGGAATATATGGATACAATCGAAATGGAATATGTCACTAGGCATTGTTGGGACATTTGAGATTATGGATAGAGTCAGGCCAGTCGTTTATCAGTTACCAAAACCTTATAGGCACCATTCAGTGCATGATATCTTCGACATGTCATAACAATGTTGTTATCATGCAAACACATATCACAATTTTTATATATATGAGGTTGAATTAAATTATTAAGCTTCATTTTAGGAGTTTCCTATATGAAATATTGATTAGAGAATGAATTCTCCATAAGGAAGTTATTTCCCATTAGTGTGTGTGATTTGGAATCACATCCATGTGCTAGATGAGACACGAATGTGGGTGGTTAACATAGGTGCTCGGTGGATGGAGTTGTTCTTATGTAGTGTTTTTCTGCCTTTAGAAGATGAACTCAGGGATGAGTTCCTTTAAGGGGGGGGGACACTTTAAGAACATTGTTTTTCAATTAGTTTATTTCCTTTTTAAATTTGGTAAAAAAAAATATTTTTTCCCTAATATGAATTCCTAATGTTTTAACCACTATTTCGTTGGAGTTAGGGGATTTATCAAAGCTCAGAATATTGACTTGTAGACAAAAGGATTGGGCTGCACAACTAGTAGAGATTGATGGATCTAGTCTGAATGGTTTCCCCAAACCATGTGGGTCATATCTTAGGTCTGTAAAGGGTGCACACACTTCCTTAAGCAGGAAATAGGGTTCACAAGCCAATCAAAAATTTATACTATTTTTAGCAGAGTTGAGTTTCATGGTTGGTGCACAGTTTCTAAATCCATGCATCCTAATTATCTGGGTATCCTCATTGGATGAGACCACAACATAGTTGGAACACTATTTTTCCAAATATGTGGACAATCTATGCGATAATTTATATTTTGGGAAAATTTATGATTTCTTATTTAAGTATAATTTAACCTCACACCTCCACTTATCCTCCTAAAATATACAGATTGAGCTCCCTCCTTCTGTAGAGAGCTCCTTTAATGGATCCATGCAAGATATTTCCTTGTTTCCTTTTTAAAGAGTCCAATTGAAGCACTGTTCATCTCTATGGATCCATCTCAGTAAGATCTTGGATCCATTAACTTCTATTCATTATTAATCTTGTTTGTTATCACAACACTTAGATACATGCTCATATTCCATATTTTCATCATGAAGATCATTTCCTCCAATTTAATCTAATACAAGAACATATATGGAGAATACTGGATGAGGATAGTGATATTGGTTCAAGTTAGGTGTTATATAACTCATCCCTCATGTCTCACCATTTTACAAATTGATGATGTTGTGCACACTCTGATTTCATTGGTGTTTATTATTAAATTCTTATTCAATGATTATAATCCATATTCACAAATTATATATCCCCATTTTTTTATTTTATTCACTTTTTTTGAGGTTATCCCCTCAACGCCCACCACCCCATGTATCGTGTTTCCTATATCTTACATTACTGTTTTTTTATGACTATGAGCACCACTATTTGGATGAGTTATACTTTTTCTCATTCATGGAAAATTTTATCAATAAATGATTGAGTTATAAATTCTTAGAACATGTATAATTATCACTTAACCCTTTTATGGAAAGTGGTTTTAATTATATATGGAACTATTACAATGTTTTTGGAATATATATTTATAGATATCAATTTTCCTAGTTCAATATACATTAATTATTGGTTTTTTCATATTCATAAACTATCATGTCATGTTCATTAAAGGTAATGAAATGAACCTAATAAAAGAATATGTAATAAATGTAATAAATTGTTGCATGCCCTTTTAGAATTTTAAACTAGTATGAAATGCAGTGGAAGGGAAAATATTAATTATTAAATGGAATGTTTGTTACATAGAAAATATTAAATAATGACTTTTTTATAAGCTTAGTATTTCTTATGGAGCTTTTAATCTTTATAATAGTTGTCATAGTTGATCCAAACTTAGATTCTTGGGGGAATTCCTTGACAACTCATAGAACTCCATTATAATACAAGGAGACAATTTATAAGGGAGATACCAACCTTAGAACATTGTCATTGTCTACTGTCAAATGCCTAGAATGATTTCGTAGGTTCCCTTCACTATCTTTCTAATATTAGGATTCCTTGGATAAAATACTTGGTTCATTCATGATTTCTCTTGAAATTGGGTGCCATAGATTAACCACATTGGGACCAGTCACGGTTATCCCATGATTTACTTGAACAAGAGTCATGGTTGTGGTTATAATAAACGTCAGTGGAATGATTTGGGTGTTTCCCCTTGGATTACACTCAGACCCCTTATATATGGGCTCCATGTTGACACTACGTTGGCCTGAATGTTGAGGTCATGCATTGGATGGTTACTACCTAGGATATTATTCATTATTATCATTATTATATAATTACCTAGTTATATATTTGATCCCCATTTATTCTTATTAATGTGATAAGATGGAAGTTATGGTTACACCACACATGAATTATTAATATTAACTAAACATAACAGGTTTATTAATTGATCTCATGATTAGAGACATTACCAATTGATGATGAACTAGGTATAAGTTTTCATTATATCACTACATTATAATTATATATACATGCATAATATTTTAGTTTATATTCTTTAGAGTTATTTATATAGACGGGGTTAATAATATCCTACTAATATTTAACTCACACCCTATCTAAGAAGGTTATGATACAAACATAGATTATATTTATACAGCTGTTGATAAGTGGAAGTTTCCCACATGAGACACCTCATATTGATTTCTTTCATTAGGATGGAGATTGGTAGCAGATTATGAGACAATTTCTAAGGATGATGGATAGTTTTTTGATTCATTTTTATCCTTTAATAATAGATTTTATTTCATGCTTCCATGTATACAAGTCTTCCTATTTTATAGAGATATGAAATTCATTATCATAATTTTGTATATTGATCACCTTATGAGATTATTATCTATTACTTTATTATTGATGTCTACTTCAACTAAGATATTCTATTATCAGAGCATGATGTTACATAACTATTATTACTTGTATAATATTCTCCACTATGGTAAAAATGGAATAATCTATTCAAGTATGCAACCTAGAACCCCACTGCTAGTCATTTTCCACTGGAATATGGGGATGCACACTTTAGGCCATATGGCCAACTAGTCTCTGGGCACCATTGAGTGGAATTCATCTCCAAGACATCACATAGTGAATCTAATTTAATATAGTTGTATAGTTTATTAAATTTGTTATCAGTATATATGTGATGCATAACAATTTAATGTCAATTATAAAGTATTTGAGGTCTTTTGGTAATCTTTATATATAGTATCTACATATTTTTAAATGATATTTTTTGTTTCTTTTCATCAAAATAATATTTTCAGGACCAATATTTTTTATGATTGCCTAAAAAATAATTATTTAAAACATACATATATGTATATTTATTTAATTTATCATACACTAGTTCATTAATTTAATGTTTAAATAATTCATATATTTTTATTTAATTAACAAAATTATTTTTTTAAAAATTGTTTTTATATGGATATATTAAATAATTTATATGGAATTATAGTGATATTTATTTCTTTAATCATAGAAATATATATTTCATTGTTTGAAAGAAGAATTTCATTTTCAATTATGAGAAGTATATGTGTTTTTCTCAAAAATAATATAACTATAATGTAATATATCATGAATTAGTAGTATAAATTTTTTATTTAATATTTTTAATGATTTTAATAAAATAAATTTCATATTTGTATTCATAATGTCCAAATAATATAAAACTTGTTTTATGAAAAAAAAATTATAGATATTATGGTTTGAATGTACATAATAAAATTGATGTACACTAATAGTTTTTATTAAAAATGATTATAAAATCATGTAAATGTCATCATTATATAAATTTATTTTTCTAAGACATTAATATATATTTTCAGAAACTAAATAATTAAATTAAATATACAAAATATTTATGTCACACATTTGAATTCTATTACCTTTTTTTAAAAATAAACATCATTTTTAAATTGAACCTCCCAACCCATTACTATAAGCGTGTCTAAAATTAAATGGATCCCTAGAAAAATTCATTTATGTTCATGGATTACATAAGTTTTATAAAATATTTATTTCTTTTGGATGTTCAGCATATTTAAAAATGTTAGATATGAAATAAAACTTTTGAAAGCTCTTTTCAAATTAGTAGATAAATTTTAGTTGTGCTTTAGTGCATATTATTATAATATTATTTATAATTATATTTTTATTTTTAGAATAATAAAATATGTTTAAATTATATGATGCTGAAAATACCAATTAAATATTATATTATTTATAAAAATTAATTCATATTTTAGAATAATTATCTATATTGTTATGAAATGTAGACATAGTTATTACAAAACATATATGCACATATAAATAGATCCATAGAGATAATTTTGGCAATGTATACATCCATAATAATCTCCAATAGACATATATGATATGAAATAATATATTTTTCAGATATAACATGAATTCCAATTTTTTCCATATATATTTGAAATCATATTATATGAATAATCATGAAAAACTATCTAAACTCAGGATTTATTCTCCCCTCATATACCATTCCATGTATTACTAAATTTATCTCATTTTTAATATCTATATACAATAATTTATTATATTGTTCCATTCCATTCAATCATCCAATTTAACTTGTTAATAAAATGGGTTGATTGAAGTATTCTTTTTTTTTTAAACCACTAAATGTGTTAATTTAATTTTTTTGACACAACCTTCAATGGACTATTAAGCTAGTCACCTGACACCATAGTTCTCTTATAATACATTTCTCACCATGAAATAATGGAACATGTTTTTCCTTATAGGGAAACTTCTTATACTAAGGAATATTCCCAAAGGACAAAACATGTTCGTTCAGTGTGTTTTTTTCCACATTCAGACACACCCTAGGAAACATGTAGATACCCGAAGCTTGACGTACATGGACATTACATTAATTTTTTGGAATAATTAATACATAACAAAAACAGACACACAAGGACTTTAATAGTTTAGTGTCTTTGGAAACTCATAATATAATTTTCTAATCGTGGTGAAAAATCTTCAACATCTCCCATAAAGATATTCCCCTTTTTTTCTTACCTAAAACCTTTCTTTATATCCTGGGGAATAGAAAACATAAAAGGGGTGATCTAAAATGCTCAGTAAGGGTAATCATATAGAACATAAAACAATCCTTAGACATTTGAATGTAAAAAAACATGAGCATAAAATCTAAACATCAAAATCTTTAACAATGACATAAAACATGGCAGTACGTAAGGCATAGATCATGAAGAAACAATAATAATGATAAATTAGCATGGGAATAAAACATGTAATTGTGGCAACCATTAAACACATGATATTATTTCTATAGTAGCCAAGGCATTGCTGCCAAGACCATCTTAGTGGACAAAGTCCCTTTCTGAATCGAGTTCACTCCTCGTTCTAGTCCTGTATTACTGAACCGGTTTAACTTGCCGTTACATCCATGTATATCTCATGAGATATAAATCTTTACCCAATGCATTGGAGGGAGATATAGGTCCCACCCATGTCATAATGAAATCATTCTTACTTGTGCCACAAAATAAACATACATCATTCATAATAACTCAATGAATAAAATGGGTTTCACAAACATCATCCCATCATCACATAATCCATATAAAAGAAATGGATATTTCATCATAAGAAAAAGTGAAACCATGTAAATCATAGAGACATTATACTTGAAACATACACATATGAAATAATGTCATCTTATATGTAAAATGATTTTTATAAAACACTTGAAATGAATTCTTGAGGAAAATATCCTTTCTTCTTCAAAATCAATTTATTTTCACAAAACGTAATGCAATTTTAAAAGAAAATGATTTTGTTGAAAATAGTCATTAAATCTTTTGGAGTAAGCTTCTTTAAAATAATGATTTATAAAACCGTAAAAATTATTTCATGCCGTATACGTTAAAAAAACATTCTTCTCGTACTTTTGTCGAAAAAGACAAAAAGTACCTTGTAGGGTAAATAAAAGAAAGATTCCTTCCATACCATGGGGTAAAAGTAAAATGGGTAAAAAGGAATTTAAACATACATGAATACACTTCTATAAAACATGGACATGGATGATAGCAATAACCCCAGTAAAGACTTACGAATAATCAATCTCAGATAAAAATGAGAGTTGCACAATTATCCCTTACCTTAGGTACGATATGCTTCGTATGTATCCGAACCTCATGTATAATGATTTAAATAATATCATTGAATTATTACAGAATCATATTCATTGTTATGATATCATATATGTTTCACTTATGACTTTATATTACCCGTTCTTTTGTAAATTCCATGTTAAAACAGTGTTTTGGGTAAAATCATTTCATTTATCGTATGTGTTTCGACTTGTCGTTCTTGATATTATTACTTATATCATGATTTACATAAATACATAATGTAAAACATGATTTATATATAATATATATTCATCATATACATATATATATATATTATAGATTGATAAAAGGAATGAAATACACCGTTCATGGAGACGGTAGGCCGTACGTACGCATGAACGTTGTTTTCGTTTCCTTATTGAATTGAATAAAACTAAATAGATGAAATACATATATATATATACATAAATCCAGTAGCATTATTATTTCATATATTTCATTAGTATTCATTATATAAACTTTATGATCATTCATGTATGGTTAACATGGAGAATAAATCTCATCGCGTCGTGGAGACGGTAGTCCGTACGTACGCACGAGCGATGATATCGTTCCCATAATTATTTAATATAACTGGAGTGGATGGTATAATATATCAGAATCAGTATGATTTTATAATAACCATATATAGTTATTATTTAAACCATTATACCTATCCATATAATTTGTTGGTGGAAAAACAGATTTCACCACGGCGTGGAGATGGTATTCCGTACACTACTGGAATTTGGGTTTTTCCCCGCACTTACATACCAACGGTTCTATGAAACCGTTGGGTTTAGGAGGCTTTTCCCAACGGTTCATTAGAACCGATATATGTGAATAGGGGAGGTTTTTCCCAACGGTTCATTAGAACCGTTGGGATATATGTGAATAGGGGAGGTTTTTCCCAACGGTTCATTAGAACCGTTGGGATATATGTATATGGGAGGCTTTTCCCAACGGTTCTCATGAACCGTTGGGAAAACTTTGATTTTGGGAGTTTTTCCCAACGGTTATAGAACCGTTGGGAAAAACATACATATGCCAACGGTTTTTTAATACCGTTGGCAAAGGTTTTCCCCAAAAACCCAGCCGCCCGTTCTCTCCCCCATTCGCGTTACAGAGCCCTAACGGGAGCAGCAGCAGCCGATTTTGGAGATACTGACGGCCGGATTCCAGCTCTTCTTCAGGTTCTTCTTCTTCTTTATCTCAAAAGGTATTCAAATGTTTGGATCTCAATGAGTAAAACCTCCATCTAGTTGAGTGTTATCCCTAACTAGTGTGGCATCCGGCTTGTGGGGTGTTGAGAGAACTTTCAAAGTTGTTTTTTTGTGCCTTGGATTGTCATATATAGTTTTATAATTTCTATGGATTGTATAAGAATTATGTGGAGTTTTAAATAATCCTATTTTTTACATTTCTGATCATGAATTTATGTATGTAATCTTACAAAGATGTGATTCCTCTAGATCTTTGGATTTTATTATTGGGAATGTATTTTATGGATCATGAAATAAATTATGTCTTAGTCCTTCATATTTATACATTGATCAACATGAAAATAAATTTACAAAAATAAAAAATCATTATCATTCTCAAACTCAGATCACTTTGGTTCTAACATCCTACCAATTTGATTTTTTAACAATTCAAAGTGAAATTCACACCACCAAAAGGTATTCAAATGTTTGGATAGTATTTAAACTTATTTTTATTTTTCCCTTCAGTTTAGACGATTTTGGAGCTACTGCCGGCGCCTAAGGGTGAGTTTTCTTGAAAATTCCTTTTTGGATTTTACCCCTTGAACATGGGATGTCATTTGTGAAAGGTTATATAATTCGAATTGATTGTTCGATTTCTGAATTGAATTGTAAATTAAATTAATTAAGGGTATTTTATGGTTTGCATTCCCCTTTAACACATGAATGCCAATTATTTTTTAACACATGTTTTAATTGTATTGCCTTGCCAATGTGAGTAAAGTAGAGACTATGCTATGAATCTATGAAATTGGATTGAATTTATCTTATATTTTATGCTACCATGTTAGATATATTATAACTAATGCATGTGGTATCTTTATAGTCTTGTTAGGAGTGTTATATTAAAAATTCCCATGTGAGTGCTTGAATTTTCATTGAATTTCTAGCCATTATGAGTTATGTTGAGACCATGATATGGAATTGATTGATTAAGCAAGAGAATCTCATTATCTTGTCATTACAACATGAGTAAATGAAGCTTCATTATTTTCAGGTTATTATTTGATTGAGTCGCCATTTTGAGGTGAGTTGTATTAAATACTTTTGTTTTTGACCTTGGTATGTTTAATGAATTGTTTAAATGAAATGAAATTCATTAAATGATTAATAATAAATAGTGATACATGGATTCTATTAGGATGTCAGGTATATAATCTTGTTTCTATTAACTTATATGCTTTATGTGATAAATGGATTCACAGTGGAATTCCACGGATAGACTCATTTCTTTGAATATTGATTAAGCCATTGGTGATACATGGATCCAAGGGAGGGATTCCATAGATAGACTTATTGAATGTAGAATTATATTCCAATTGATACATGGATTCTTATGATAATTCCATAGATAGACTTATTGAATGTAGAATTATATTCCAATGATATGCGTCTTGTGTGGTGGTGGTGTGGTTTATGTGTTTTATGGTAGTAGTGAAGTGTGTGATTATGTAGTTAATGTGAACCCATAGGTTGAGTATTTTGAGCTATCTATATATCATGTATTTTTATGTTATTTCTACACATTCCCAACCAGAGTTGGATAAACTTACCAACGATCAGAGGTTTTGAGTTATGGGTATTTTTTCTAATATCTAGGATGGTGGTTATATGTTTGGATAGCTACCATGTCTTCCCTACTCTTCCTTCAAAAGTGATTGACCATGTGTTTTTAGGAAAGATGCGATGTGATTGTCCATGTGTCTTCAGGTGAGATGTACTATGATTTCCCTAGTGTTTTTCGATGAGGTGTGATGTGATAAGGCTATAATAAGATGTGGCATGTGGTTGGGGTCATGTAGGGTAGGAGGATGGCACAAGGTTGATGTTATTCATGTTCATGATACCCTACTAATATGGTTATGGGATGAGTCATGCTGTTATGTGATATAACACATTAAGTTCTTGTTGGTTTTACATTTTTTCAATAACACATTTGTATGTTTTTTTGACATGTGTAGTTGATACCTTGATTATTTTCTTCCTTTATCGTTTACTTAAATGTATATTCTATTATAGTTAATGCCTATTGAATTGTTTATGACAAAATGACTTATATAAATTCTTTTTTACAGAATCGACAGAAGTTGGATGTATGAAACCGATCGGATCTCAGATGATTTTCAAAACAATTTGGAGAGCTTTATAGATTTTGCATTTCACAATGCTTCAGATAGTGGTCGCATACACTGCCCATGTTCCAATTGTGTTGGTTGACCTTGGTTGAGCCGTGAAGAAGTCAGCTACCACATAACCAAAAATGGGTTTCAAGCAAACTACTTTCTGTGGTATCACAATGGGGAGAAAACGAAATCTCAAATTGGTGATGATCGAAATGAAAAGACTGGAATGGAGAATTTGTTAGATGATCGGTTTCCGTTTATTCGTCATCATGAAAAAGAAAGGATTTCGACTCAAGAAGACTTCGATATGAGGACAGCTGATGCATCTAGTGAAAATGATGATATTGATAGGGTGAAAAAATTGAATGATGATGCCACGACTCCAGTATATCGGCAATGCGATAAAATGAAAAAGCTGGAATTTTTAATCCGATTATTTCATGGGAAAACAATGTATGGGATTTCTAATACAGCAATCGATTACATTCTTACCCTCTTGAAGGATTTACTTCCAGATGATGCAGATATTCCCTCAAACCACTATATGGCATGGAAGTTAGTTGAGGAACTTGGATTTTCAAGAAACAAAATTCATGCTTGCCCGAAAGATTGCAGTTTATTCTGGGAGGAAACCGCTGAACGAAATGATTGTATAAAATGTGGCACATCCTGTTGGAAGTCAAAATCTGATGGAACACCATCCCGCGTTCCACAGAAAGTAATGTGGCACTTTCCATTGATCCCCAGACTCCAGAATCTTTTTATGTCTGATGACATATCAATAAAAATGAGATGGCATGATACCGAGAGAAAGAAGACTGATGATGAGTTGGTTCATCCTGCAGATGGATTTGCATGGAAGAGATTTGATGCTCGACATCCTGATTTTGCAGCTGACGTGCGTAATGTGAGGCTGAGTCTTTCATGCGACGGTTTTAATCCGTTTGGGCAGATGCTTACTTCGCACAGCACATGGCCAGTTTTTATACACATTTATAATCTTCCCCCATGGTTTTGTATGAAAAAACCTTTCACTTTCATGAGTATACTCATATCTGGTCCTTCTGATCCTGGAATTGATATTGATGTATACATGCAACCTTTAATAAAAGAGTTGAAGCTTCTTTGGGATGTGGGTGTGCGCACATACGATGCATGTTCGAAAGACATATTTCAGATGCGCGCTGCGCTTATGTGGACAATCAATGATTTTCCGGCTTATGCAATGATGTCTGGATGGAGCACGAAGGGGAAACTGTCATGTCTAGTTTGTATGAAGAATACACGATCCAGAAGACTGAAACATCATTGTAGTTTCAGTTTTATGGGACATCGACGATTTTTGCCAAAGGATCATCCATATAGAATGAATCGTCGAAGATTTGATAATACTATAGAGACCGATGATCCACCTCAGCGTATGTCTAGAACTGATGTGCTTAATGAATTGAAAGATTTCAGTTTTTCGTTCGGGAAGGGTCAAATGAAATCTGGAAAGAGAAAGAATGTTTCCACAGAAACCTGTTACAATTGGAGGAAGAGGAGTATCTTTTTTTATTTTCCTTATTTGGTCAACCAATTTGCTACGTCATTGCTTAGACGTAATGCATATTGAAAAGAATATATGTGAAATGTTGCTTTCAGTTCTTCTAAATGTCAAGGGGAAGACAAAAGATGATTTACGATCTCGACGTGACTTGGTGGATTGGGGCATCAGACCAGAATTGCATCCTGTGCGTATCAGTGAAAATAAATGGAAACTTCCATGTGCTTCTTATGTGATGACACCTACTGAAAAAAAACAATTTTTGGAAGTATTAGAGACTATTAGAGTTCCTGATGGCTATTCAAGCAACATATCTAAACGGGTCAACAGAAGAGAGTTGAAGCTAAAATCTTTGAAGACTCATGATTATCACGTTCTACTGCATGAGTTGCTTCCAATAGCAATCCGTCATCTTTTGTCCAATAATGTAAGGGTGGGTGTTATTCGGTTGTGCCATTTGTTTAGAGATCTTTGTGCTAAGAAGTTGTCCAAGTCTTTCTTGCAAAAAATGTTGACATATGCCCCATTAATTTTGTGTGAGTTGGAGAAAATATTTCCCCCATCATTTTTCACATGCATGTTGCATCTGACTGTCCATATCCAACTGAAATACTTCTCGGAGGACCTGTTTCTTTTCGTTGGATGTATCCAACTGAAAGAAATATGTTCACATTAAAGTCTTATGTTCGAAACAAGAATCATCCCGAAGGTTCTATCGTGAACGGTTACTTAGCTCAAGAATGTATGGATTTCTGTTCAATGTATTTGTCTGATCTTACTACAAGAATGAACAGAACAATGAGAAATGAAGAAGAACAATATGAGAAAATTGAACCCAGTTTTCCATCACTTCCTCAAACAGGAGGAATTCCTGGATCATATACATTGAAGACATTAAGCCATGAAGAGCGGGAGATGGCACATCGCACAGTTTTGTTCAACTGTGATTTGTTCGATGACTATATCAGGTAACAAAATTGAATATGTATATCTTACATATATATCTGTTAAACTATTCATATTTTTTTATCTACAGGGAACATAAAACAATGATAAATAGGAAGCATCGTTCTTTATCTTTGAGAAGGAGAGAGACTTTGCATAGCAAAGAGTTTTCTGCTTGGTTAAAATTGAAGGTAAGAATATTACTGTTTAAATTTATTTCAATATTTACTTAAGTTTAACTGTCATTTATATTGCAGGTATTGAGTTTGTCTGCTGACTCTGTCTCTGAGGAAATAAGAGCTTTGGCTTTTGGTCCTAATACCGTGGTTCGTGACTGTAAATCAATTGTTATCAATGGGTAAAGATTTATTGTCACTGAACGAGCAAAAAACATGAGAACACAACATGATGGTATTATGGTTACTGCCACAACAGATTTTTATGCCAGCGCATCAGATAGTAGACCGCGACTTGAAAATGTGGGTTATTATGGAGTCGTTGAGAAAATAATAATATTGGATTATTACTCTCATGGACGAGTCACAATGATGAAATGCCATTGGTTTGATTCGATGACGAGACATGGCACATTTATTGATGAATGTGGATTTCGAGTAATTAATATGACCCGCACTCTTGCAACTGAAGAACCATATGTGTTGGCATCAATGGCTAAACAAGTTTTTTATGTCAAAGATCAACTTCAACCTGAATTTGGTGTCGTAGTTGAAGTAATTCCAAGACATATTTTTGATGATGCTGATGATGGAATTGACACTGTCCCTATTGCCATTGGAACCAATCCATTTATTTCTTTTGATGACTCCAATAGCTCAATTGTCAGAGTTGATTGTGAACCTGAAGTTGTGGTTGGAAATATATAGAATCATTCATCCATGTTCTCAATTATTTTGGTTTACCTCGAGTTGGGTTGTTAAGGTTGGTAATATTCATATTTATTTAGTATTGATCACAAATTTGTTTTAGCTGACTTGACCGTTATGTGAATTTTCAATGTTTATTGGTTGCTGTTTTATTTGAATTGCATTTTCTAATTTGGAATTGAACTGTATTCAAACCAAATCAAACAATATTTCTAACTTGGTGAACATTACAACTTGTATGTTTTATTAAATTCATTCAAGCTCTTCTAAAACAATTGATAGCTAAATTACCAATGAATCCCCTCATTCCCTCATATATTTATTTTTTTGGTTTACACATTAATTTTCTTTTTCTAATTAATTACATATTTGTTTTCCAATGCAGGAAATGAAGCCAATTGAAGAGAGACGAAGAAAAAAAATGGCGGAGAACAATCGTCGGATGGAGGAGATGGGCATTCCACCATTAGTGCCTACAGTGAGTACTTTATTTCAAATATATATATATATATTTACAGAATATATAATGTCATGTGATTAATTTTTTTTGTAAACTTTTTTGTAGGATCCACCATTACGTCGACAGTTATTCGACGAGGAGCCTAGTACTGGTCCTAGTACTCAGGCCGGTGGTACGAGGAGGGTTCGTACCAGAGGTGGACATAGAGCTGCGTGTGCCCGACTAGACCCTGCCCCTCCCACTGACATTTCAGCCTTCCCACATTCTGTTCCCGGTGTGTCGTTAGGGACACACGGGATATTTAGACCTCCCATGTTTTCGCTACCTTCTGCATCTTCTGCCCCATCATTTTCACATCCCATGATGATTCCCACTCCCCAGTCAGCATCAGGACATACAGTTGTTCCATCTTCTTTTCCTTCTACTTCTGTCTCTCCGAGCTTTTATATTCCATCATCTTCGACTCCTGTTCCACCAGAGGGTGTTCCATCAGGTTCTGTGGATCCGGCGCCACTCATTGATCAGACTAGCACAGGTATATTTATAAAACCCTATCAAATTTTTATAGCAATATTTATTTTCATTATAACATGTTTTGATAAAATATTTGTTTTTCTTTCATGACAGATACATCTACTGAAAGGAGGCGGGGGCGGGGCCGTACACGCATGCGTTCGGTGTGAAACCGTCGCACACAGGTTATGGTGGAATATAATGAAGACAATCAGATGGTTGAGAAAACAGGGCAGCAATGTCAAAGTTTTATGGCGACGCTTGCCAAATACTCCGACATCATTCCCGTCAGCCCGCTGTCGTGGAGACATTTGCCACATGAGGTCAAAGATAGAGCTTGGGCAGAGATATGGGTAAAAAAATCTGTTTTATTTAATGCCATGAATTTTTTTTGTATTTATATAAATTAATATTTTCATTTCAGCTTCGATTTAATTTTCCTGATGGTGAGGGTGCACGAATGGAACGTCTAAAGGATTTAGGCGAGCTTTGGAGAGCCTACAAGCATGAGCTGTATATTGGCTGGCGTGCTAGAGTTGGCACTGAGTTAGAGGCGGTACCAGTCGTGGATGATTGTCCTATAGAGCAGTATCGTCAGATGATTATTCATTGGACGAGTACCCAGTTTAAGGTATGAATTACATTTGAGGTATTTAAATAATAACTTTCAAGTTTTGCATTAATATTATCCTTTTCATTATCGAATTTTATTTAGGAATCATCTGGAAAAAATAAAAAAAACATTGATGCAAAAAAATACCTCCATACACTAGGACGCACGACGATGCCGGATCATGAGAGGCAGCAGGTATGACAATTGTTTATAAGTTTTCTTTACGACTTACATTTTCTTTTGTTTCCTCAATTATTTAATTATTTTCTGAAGTCTTTATATAAATTTTGTTTTCAATGTCATTGTAGAGGCAAGTACAAAATATTGAAGGACGTGTGCCTCGAGCAAAACTGTTTTGCTCGAGTAGAAGAAAAAAGGATGGACGTGCTGTCAACGAAGCGACTCAGCAGCAGATTGTAAGTTTTAATCTGTTGATTTTATATTTTAATATCTATTTCGTAACATAACAATATATTTATATTTGTAACAGGATGCTTTAGAGGCCCTCGATGCCCAAGAAGCAGACAATTTTGGGCCATCTGATCACTTACATCAGGTGTTGGGAGATGATCATTCTGGCAGAGTACGCTGCCGACCTAGGATAGCCCCGACGAGGTATTGGCCTGCCTCAGGTATGAGTTGTAGTGCCACCGAGCTGCAGCAAGTTAGGGCACAGGTAGAACAGGCTGAGAAAAGGGCCACAGAGACGGCAGAACAGTCTGTAAGGGAAAACAGTGCATTTATGAAATTTATTGAAGTTCTACGTCCAACACTTCCAGCAGAGGCCAGCCCAGCGATTGATGAATACATGTCGTCGATACATTCTATATATGGTGCACCAGGTGGCAGTTCCAGTGGTGGTCAGGCCGATGTCGAGCTTGAAGATGATGATGGCGAGCAGTCTGATGCGGAAGAGGAGGGAGATGAGGAGGGCGAGGAGGAGGGCGAAGGCGAGGAGGAAGGCGTTGTGGAGGGTGAGGACGATGAGGAGGACGATGACGAGGGCGATGATGATGATGATGATGGAGTTGGTGATGCTGATGTGGGACATATTGATCCGTTACATTTTTGACTTGAGATTTGATGTTTAATCTATTCTAGTTGTTGGTTTTATCTAGACTCGTAGTATAGTATTGGAGTTGAGTTATTTTTATATATTGTCTCTTTTTATGGATGTTGTTGTCTTTTAGTGGTTGTGTGTTTGAGAACTCCCTGGACAACCCCCCTCATTCTTGGACCCTGGACAACCCCCCCTCCCCCTTGGACCCCGAACACCCACCAAACACCCCCCGGACAGCCCCGCGGACAGCCCCCTGGACAGCCCCCTGGACAGCCCCCCGTACAGCCCCCAACCCTCCACCCTGGACCCCGGATAGCCCCCCAGACAGCCCCCCGGACAACCCCCCCACCCTCCCCCTAGGACCTCGGACAACCCCCCAAACACCCCCCGGACAACCCCCTGAACAACCCCGGACAACCCCCTGAACAACCACCGGACAGCCCCCTAAACAACCCCGGACAACCCCCTGAAGAACCCTCAAACACCCTCCGGACAGACCCCGCACAGCCCCCCCACCCTCATCCTTGGTCCCCGGACAGCCCCCCGGACACCCACCGGATAGCCCCCCCGGACAGCCCCCGCGGACAGCCCCCCGTACAGCCCCCAACCCTCCACCCTGGACCCCGGATAGCCCCCCGGACAGCCCCCCGGACAACCCCCCCACCCCCCCCCCACTTGGACCTCGGACAACCCCCCCCCCCACCCCCCCTTGGACCTCGGACAACCCCCCAAACACCCCCCGGACAGCCCACTGAACACCCCCGGACAACCCCCTGAACAACCCCCTGAACAACCCCCGGACAGCCCCCTGAACAACCCCGGACAACCCCCTGAACAACCCCCAAAAACCCCCCGGACAGACCCCGCACAGCCCCCCCACCCTCCTCCTTGGTCCCCGGACAGCCCCCCGGACACCCACCGGACAGCCCCCCCGGACAGCCCCCCGGACATCCCCTCCACCTTCCTTAATTTCATTAGCTCTGAAATGTTTCATAGCACGATCAACTAAAATCTAATCCATACTAAATATGATATAAAAATATTCTATATGAATTTCCATAAGATTTTAAGTGAAAACAAAAAGTGACATACGAAAAACTGACCAAACGCATTCGAAATGTGTTGATGTTTTAGGACAACGATCCATGGGTGGTTTCAGCTCAATCCGAGGTCGTCCGCTATGAATTTGACCGTTAGACGCCCGTTCTGGCCGTTTATGACACCAGAACTGCGTTGTCGGTCACCGCGGGCACACGGCACGTCTGATTGACGTGCCGTCTGCTCGACCACTTCAGAAATCAGTCACCCGTATTTGTCGTCTGATTTCAGGCCATTCCGACATCGTTCGGCCCGTTTGGACCCCCCTCACGCGCGTTTACGAAGCGCGCACATCACTTAAAACACGAATATTGAGCCGTACCGCGCAAACCGCACGTCCGATTGATGTGTCGTCTGCGCGTACACGTCACGAATAATAATTAGAATGTTCCACGGTGGTTTTAGCTCAATCCGAGGCCGTCCGCTATGAATTTGACCGTTGGACGCCCGTTCTGGCCGTTTATGACACCAGAACTGCGTTGTCGGTCACCGCGGGCACACGGCACGTCCGATTGACGTGCCGTCTGCTCGACCACTTCAGAAATCACTCACCCGTATTTGTCGTCTAATTTCAGGCCATTCCGACATCGTTCGGCCCGTTTGGACCCCCCTCACGCGCGTTTACGAAGCGCGCGCATCACTTAAAACACGAATATTGAGCCGTACCGCGCAAACCGCACATCCGATTGACGTGCCGTCTGCGCGTACACGTCACGAATAATAATTAGAATGTTCCACGATGGTTTCAGCTCAATCTGAGGTCGTCCTCTATGAATTTGACCGTTGGACGCCCGTTCTGGCCGTTTATGACAACAGAACTGCGTTGTCGGTCACCGCGGGCACACGGCACGTCCGATTGACGTGCCGTCTGCTCGACCACTTCAGAAATCAGTCACCCGTATTTGTCGTCTGATTTCAGGCCATTCCGACATCGTTCGGCCCATTTGGACCCCCCCCCCCCCCCCCCCACGCGCGTTTACGAAGCGCGCGCATCACTTAAAACACGAATATTGAGCCATACCGCGCAAACCGCACGTCCGATTGACGTGCCGTCTGCGCGTACACATCACAAATAATAATTAGAATGTTCCACGGTAGTTTCAGCTCAATCTGAGGTCGTCCGCTATGAATTTGACCGTTGGACGCCCGTTCTGGCCGTTTATGACACCAGAACTGCGTTGTCGGTCACCGCGGGCACACGGCACGTCCGATTGACGTGCCGTCTGCTCGACCACTTCAGAAATCAGTCACCCGTATTTGTCGTCTGATTTCAGGCCATTCCGACATCGTTCGGCCCGTTTGGACCCCCCTCACGCGTGTTTACGAAGCGCGCGCATCACTTAAAACACGAATATTGAGCCGTACCGCGCAAACCGCACGTCCGATTGACGTGCCGTCTGCGCGTACACGTCACGAATAATAATTAGAATGTTCCACGGTGGTTTCAGCTCAATCCGAGGTCGTCCGCTATGAATTTGACCGTTGGACGCCCGTTCTGGCCGTTTATGACACCATAACTGCGTTGTCGGTCACCGCGGGCACACGACAAGTCCGATTGACGTGCCGTCTGCTCGACCACTTCAGAAATCACTCACCCGTATTTGTCGTCTTATTTCAGTCCATTCCGACATCGTTCGGCCCGTTTGGACCCCCCTCACGCGCGTTTACGAAGCGCGTGCATCACTTAAAACACTAATATTGAGCCGTACCGCGCAAACCGCACGTCCGATTGACGTGCCGTCTGCGCGTACACGTCACGAATAATAATTAGAATGTTTCACGGTGGTTTCAGCTCAATCCTAGGTCGTATGCTATGAATTTGACCGTTGGACGCCCGTTCTGGCCATTTATGACACCATAACTACGTTGTCGGTCACCGCGGGCACACGACAAGTCCGATTGACGTGCCGTCTACTCGACCACTTCATAAATAACTCACCCGTATTTGTCGTCTGATTTCAGGCCATTCCGACATCGTTCGGCCCGTTTGGACCCCCCTCACGCGCGTTTACGAAGCGCGCGCATCACTTAAAACACTAATATTGAGCCGTACCGCGCAAACCGCACGTCCGATTGACGTTCCGTCTGCGCGTACACGTCACGAATAATAATTAGAATGTTCCACGGTGGTTTCAGCTCAATCCGTGGTCGTCCGCTATGAATTTGACCGTTGGACGCCCGTTCTGGCCGTTTATGACACCATAACTGCGTTGTCGGTCACCGCGGGCACACGAAAAGTCCGATTGACGTGCCGTCTGCTCGACCACTTCAGAAATCACTCACCCGTATTTGTCGTCTGATTTTAGGCCATTCCGACATCGTTCGGCCTGTTTGGACCCCCCTCACGCGCGTTTACGAAGCGCGCGCATCACTTAAAACACTAATATTGAGCCGTACCGCGCAAACCGCACGTCCGATTGACGTTCCGTCTGCGCGTACACGTCACGAATAATAATTAGAATGTTTCACGGTGGTTTCAACTCAATCCGAGGTCGTACGCTATGAATTTGACCGTTGGACGCCCGTTCTGGCCGTTTATGACACCATAACTGCGTTGTCAGTCACCGCGGGCACATGACAAGTCCGATTGACGTTCCGTCTGCTCGAACACTTCATAAATAAGTCACCCGTATTTGTCATCTGATTTCAGGCCATTCCGACATCGTTCGGCCCGTTTGGACCCCCCTCACGCGCGTTTACGAAGCGCGCAATCACTTAAAACACTAATATTGAGCCGTACCGCGCAAACCGCACGTCCGATTGACGTTCCGTCTGCGCGTACACATCACGAATAATAATTAGAATGTTTCACGGTGGTTTCAGGTGAATCCGTGGTCGTCCGCTATGAATTTGACCATTGGACGCCCGTTGTGGCCGTTTATGACACCATAACTGCGTTGTCGGTCACCGCGGGCACACGGCACGTCCGATTGACGTGCCGTCTGCTCGACCACTTCATAAATCACTCACCTGTATTTATCGTCTGATTTCAGGCCATTCCGACATCGTTCGGTCCGTTTGGACCCCCACACGCGCGTTTCGAAGCGCGCGCATCACTTAAAACACTAATATTGAGCCGTACCGGGCAAACCGCACGTCCGATTGACGTGCCGTCTGCGCGTACACGTCACGAATAATAATTAGAATGTTTCACGGTGGTTTCAGCTCAATCTGAGGCCGTCCTCTATGAATTTGACCGTTGGACGCCCGTTCTGGCCGTTTATGACACCAGAACTGCGTTGTCGGTCACCGCGGGCACACGGCACGTCCGATTGACGTGCCGTCTGCTCGACCACTTCAGAAATCAGTCACCCGTATTTGTCGTCTGATTTCAGGCCATTCCGACATCATTCGGCCCATTTGGACCCCCCTCACGCGCGTTTACGAAGCGCGCGCATCACTTAAAACACTAATATTGAGCCGTACAGCGCAAACCGCACGTCCGATTGACGTGCCGTCTGCGCGTAAACGTCACGAATAATAATTAGAATGTTCCACGGTGGTTTCAGCTCAATCCGAGGTCGTCCGCTATGAATTTGACCGTTGGACGCCCGTTCTGGCCGTTTATGACACCATAACTGCGTTGTCGGTCACCGCGGGCACACGACCAGTCCGATTGACGTTCCGTCTGCTCGACCACTTCAGAAATCACTCACCCGTATTTGTCGTCTGATTTTAGGCCATTCCGACATCGTTCGGCCCGTTTGGACCCCCCTCACGCGCGTTTACGAAGCGCGCGCATCACTTAAAACACTAATATTGAGCCGTACCGCGCACACCGCACGTCCGATTGACGTGCCGTCTGTGCGTACACGTCACGAATAATAATTAGAATGTTTAACGGTGGTTTCAGCTCAATCCGAGGTCGTACGCTATGAATTTGACCGTTGGACGCCCGTTCTGGCCGTTTATGACACCATAACTGCGTTGTCGGTCACCGCGGGCACACAACAAGTCCGATTGACGTGCCGTCTGCTCGACCACTTCATAAATAACTCACCCGTATTTGTCGTCTGATTTCAGGCCATTACGACATCGTTCGGCCCGTTTGGACCCCCCTCACGCGCGTTTACGAAGCGCGCGCATCACTTAAAACACTAATATTGAGCCGTACCGCGCAAACCGCACGTCCGATTGACATGCCGTCTGCGCGTACACGTCACGAATAATAATTAGAATGTTTCACGGTGGTTTCGGGTGAATCTGTGGTCGTCCGCTATGAATTTGACCGTTGGACGCCCGTTTTGGCCGTTTATGACACCATAACTGCGTTGTCGGTCACCGCGGGCACACGGCACGTCCGATTGACGTGTCGTCTGCTCGACCACTTCATAAATCACTCACCCGTATTTATCGTCTGATTTCAGGCCATTCCGACATCGTTCGGCCCGTTTGGACCCCCTCACGCGCGTTTCGAAGCGCGCGCATCACTTAAAACATGAATATTGATCCGTACCGGGCAAACCGCACGTCCGATTGACGTGCCGTCTGCGCGTACACGTCACGAATAATAATTAGAATGTTTCACGGTGGTTTCAGCTCAATCCGAGGCCGTCCGCTATGAATTTGACCGTTGGACGCCCGTTTTGGCCGTTTATGACACCAGAACTGCGTTGTCGGTCACCGCGGGCACACGGCACGTCCGATTGACGTGCCGTCTGCTCGACCACTTCAGAAATCAGTCACCCGTATTTGTCGTCTGATTTCAGGCCATTCCGACATCGTTCGGCCCGTTTGGACCCCCCTCACGCGCGTTTACGAAGCGCGCACATCACTTAAAACACTAATATTGAGCCGTACCGCGCAAACCGCACGTCCGATTGACGTGCCGTCTGCGCGTACACGTCACGAATAATAATTAGAATGTTCCACGGTGGTTTCAGCTCAATCCGAGGTCGTCCGCTATGAATTTGACCGTTGGACGCCCGTTCTGGCCGTTTATGACACCATAACTGCGTTGTCGGTCACCGCGGGCACACGACAAGTCCGATTGACGTGCCGTCTGCTCGAACACTTCAGAAATCACTCTCCCGTATTTGTCGTCTGATTTTAGGCCATTCCGACATCGTTCGGCCCGTTTGGACCCCCCTCACGCGCGTTTACGAAGCGCGCACATCACTTAAAACACTAATATTGAGCCGTACCGCGCAAACCGCACGTCCGATTGACGTGCCTTCTACGCGTACACGTCACAAATAATAATTAGAATGTTTCACGGTGGTTTCAGCTCAATCCGAGGTCGTACGCTATGAATTTGACCGTTGGACGCCCGTTCTGGCCGTTTATGACACCATAACTGCGTTCTCGGTCACCGCGGGCACACGACAAGTCCGATTGACGTGTTGTCTGCTCGACCACTTCATAAATAACTCACCCGTATTTTTCGTCTGATTTCAGGCCATTCCGACATCGTTCGGCCCGTTTGGACCCCCCTCACGCGCGTTTACGAAGCGCGCGCATCACTTAAAACACTAATATTGAGCCGTACCGTGCAAACCGCACGTCCGATTGACGTGCCGTCTGCGCGTACACGTCACGAATAATAATTAGAATGTTTCACGGTGGTTTCGGGTGAATCCGTGGTCGTCCGCTATGAATTTGACCGTTGGACGCCCGTTTTGGCCGTTTATGACACCATAACTGCGTTGTCGGTCACCGCGGGCACACGGCACGTCCGATTGACGTGCCGTCTGCTCGACCACTTCATAAATCACTCACCCGTATTTATCGTCTGATTTCAGGCCATTCCGACATCGTTCGGCCCATTTGGACCCCCTCACGCGCGTTTCGAAGCGCGCGCATCACTTAAAACATGAATATTGATCCGTACCGGGCAAACCGCACGTCCGATTGACGTGCCGTCTGCGCCTACACGTCACGAATAATAATTAGAATGTTTCACGGTGGTTTCAGCTCAATCCGGAGACGCGGTGTGGCCGACACCACTCAAAGTGTCCGTCTTTTGTTTCAAAAGGACGTCATTTTAAGTGAAAAGCATCAACTGGCTTACGGAAAACCGACCAAACGCATTCCGAATCTGTTGATAACTTATCCCAACAATCCATGGGTCATATGTGACGTGTACGAGCCAACCCGGGATGAATCCGAGTCGCGGTGTGGCCGGGATAAGTTTAAGTGGCTCTCTTTTGTTTAAAATGAACACCATTTTAAGTACATACGGAAAAACGACCAAACGGATTCGGTTTCCGTTGAAACTTTAGGAGAACGATCCATGAGTCATATGTGACGTGTACGAATCAACCCCGCCACAATCGGAGACGCGGTGTGGCCGACACCACTCAAAAAGTGTCGGTCTTTTATTTCAAAAAGACGTCATTTTAAGTGAAAATCATCAAGTGACATACGAAAAACTGACCAAAGGCATTCGGACTGTGTCGACACTTTAGCACAAGGATCCATGGGTCGTATGTGACGTGTACGAGTCAATCCTGCCTCAATCCGAGGTGCGGTGTGACCGACACCGTTCTAACTGTCTATCTTTTGTTTAAAATGGACAGGATACGCAAAACCGACCAAACGCAAAACCGACCAAACGCATTCTGAATCTGTTGATAATTTATCACAACGATCCATCAGTCATATGTGACATGTACGAGCCCACTCGGGCTCAATCCGAGTCGCGGTGTGGCCGAGATCAGTCTAAGTGGCTCTCTTTTGTTTAAAATGGACATCATTTTAAGTACATACGGAAAACTGACCAAACGCATTCGGTTTCCATTGAAACTTTAGGAGAATGATTCATGGGTCATATGTGAGGTGTACGAATCATCCCCGCCACAATCCGAGGCGCGGTGTGGTCAACACTGCTCTAACTGTGTCTGTTTTGTTTAAAATGGGTAGGATTATAAGTGAAAAGAACTGGCATACGCAAAACCGACCAAACGCATTCGATTTCCATTGAAACTTTAGGAGAACGATCCATGGGTCATATGTGACGTGTACCAATCATCCCCGTCTCAATCCGAGACGCGGTGTGGCCGACACCGCTCTAACTATGTCTCTTCTGTTTAAAATGGACATGATTATAAGTGAAAAAGAACAACTGGCATACGCAAAACCGACCAAACGCATTCCGAATCTTTTGATCATTTATCACAACAATCAATGGGTCATATGTGACCTGTACGAGGCAACCCGGGTTCAATCCGAGTCGCGGTGTGGCCGAGATCAGTCTAAGTGGCTCTCTTTTGTTTAAAATGGACACCATTTTAAGTACATACGGAAAACTGACCAAACGCATTCGGTTTCCATTGAAACTTTAGGAGAACGATCCATGAGTCATATGTGACGTGTACGAATCATCCCCGCCTCAATCCGAGGCGCGGTGTGGCCGACACCGCTCTAATTGTGTCTGTTTTGTTTAAAATGGACAGGAATATAAGTGAAAAGAACAACTGACATACGCAAAACCGACCAAACGCATTCAGAATCTTTTGATAATTTATCACAACGATCCATGGGTCATATGTGACGTGTACGAGCCAACCCGGGTCAATCCGAGTCGCGGTGTGACCGGGATCAGTCTAAATGGCTCTCTTTTGTTTAAAATGTACACCATTTTAAGTACATACGGAAAACCGACCAAACGCATTCGGTTTCCATTGTAACATTAGGAGAACGATCCATGGGTCCTATGTGACGTGTACGAATCATCCCGCCTCAATCCGACATGCGGTGCGGCTGACACCACTCAAAGTGTCCGTCTTTTGTTTCAAAAGGACGTCATTTTAAGAGAAAAACATCAACTGACATACGGAAGACCGACCAAACGCATTCGGATTCTATCGATACTTTAGCACAACGATCCATGGGTCATATGTGACGTTTACAAGTCAACCCCGTCTTAATCTGAGATGTGGTGTGGCCGACACCGCTCTAACTATGTCTCTTTTGTTTAAAATGGACATGATTACAAATGAAAAGAACAACTGGCATACGCAAAACCGACCAAACGCATTCGGAATGTTTTGATAATTTATCACAATGATCCATGGGTCATATGTGACATGTACGAGCCAACCTGGGATAAATCTGAGTCGCGGTGTGGTCGGGATGAGTCTAAGTGTCACTCTTTTGTTTAAAATGGACAACATTTTAAGTACATACGGAAAACCGACCAAACGCATTCGGTTTCCATTTAAACTTTAGGAGAACGATTCATGAGTCATATGTGACGTGTATGAATCAACCCCGCCTCAATTGGAGACGCGGTGTGGTCGGCACCACTCATAGTGTCCGTCTTTTGTTTCAAAAGGACGTCATTTTAAGTGAAAAACATCAACTGACATACGGAAAACCGACCAAACGCATTAGGATTATGTCGATACTTTAGCACAACGATCCATGAGTCAAATGTGACGTGTACGAGTTAACCCCGCCTCAATCTGAGGTGCGGTGTGGCCGGTATCACTTCAGGTGTATGTATTTTGTTTAAAATGGACATCATTTGAGGTAAAAATATATGGTATAGAAAAAACCGATCATATTATGAATTGAATTTCAGATTCCACGTATAATTGTCATCTAAATTTTAAATTGAATTCTATATGAATTATGTATGTTTATGAATTGTAATTTAATTATGGATTTGTATAGTTTCAGGATCCATTATATGTTAAATGTGTATGAATTTGTTCGTAATTGAATATGTATGTTTTATTTTATTACTGGTACAATAGTTGGATCGAAAATGAGGTGAAAATGAGGTGAAAATGAGGTGAAAATGATGTGAAAATGAGGTGAAAATGAGGCCTGATGACTGGTGGTGATGGACAGGGGACAGGGGCTATGCAAAGTGCAGGGTGCTGCAATTTGCAGCATAGGGTATGCCAACGGTTTCAAACCGTTGGCATATAAGTTTTTAGCATGTCTTTTCCCAACGGTTCTAAACCGTTGGGAAAGACTTCACCAATTCCCAACGGTTTGAAACCGTTGGGAAAATGTTCCACATGGTATATCCCAACGGTTTGGAAACCGTTGGGAAAAACTATCCCAACGGTTCACCCAAACCGTTGGGGGAGGGTAACTTCTATGGGCCTATTGCAACGGTTGCCAGTAAACCGTTGGGAAAACCTTTCCCAACGGCTTACTTCCCAATGGTTATCAGAACCGTTGGGAAAACCTTTCCCAACGGTTTGAGGGGCTTTCCCAACGGTTCTGAACTGTTGGGAAATAGTGTATTTCCAGTAGTGGTACGTACGCATGCGTGGTGATTTCGTTTTCCGTAGGATGGATAGATGGTGAAATAGGGTTTTTTAATACTTATAATAACATATCAGTATATTAGTTATACTGATGTTATTACTTCATAATGAAACAACTAAAGAAGAAGAAGTGGAATAATAAATAAAGTTGAAATAATCGGTAACGGACATTACCTCTTCTTTGTAGCGCCTCTTTGAGACTGCCTCTTAGGGCACTAAATTTTGTCTTTGAAGAATACCAGAACCTCTAAGATGTTTCTATAGAAGTTTAGAAGAGAATTTGTCAGGGTTTGGCCGAGATTGAAGGCTCAAAGTGGTGTGAGGAAGAGAGGGAGGAGGTGCCCTTTTATAAGGGAGGAGAGGGGCACCTTTGGAAAAACTAAAAATATTATTTTATTATAAAGTCATATTCGGTTTTTAATAGCTCCAAATTGATTTATTTTGAATCTAATGTGGGTATGGGTCGAAATAATATCATCCGGTATAATTTAGACAAGTTTAGGTTTCTATTTTAACCTTATCATTTAGATTTAACCTTAAGATAAATAATTTTACTTTTACCATGTCTTCTTGTTTTCTTACACTATAAGGTTAATAAACATACTATAACAAGACAAACGAACCCCAAGTTGTTTATTATTAATATATATAACATTATCTAAGTCATCTGGCCGATCCTTAGATTTTTAAGAATAAAATAACAATTAATAATATAATATTTGTTTTAAAACTATTTCAGGTCAATTTTGACACTATTTGGTAATTGATTTTTGTAAAAATTACAACAGAACTATTCGTTTAATCAATGTTAATTAAATGAATAATAACATTTCATATTAACCTTTAATATTATTGTAATTCATGAAAAGTCTCAAATTACATTTATTTGGGTATTTATAACTTCAATTATGTCAATATTTCATTAATAAGATAATTATTGTATCATCTTTGTGTCATAAATAAATTAAATTATTTAATGTCTAAAAATTATAAATAAAATTCCATTATATAGGAAATATTTTTATCTTTCTAATGAATATTTATAGTCGAATTTATCTTATGTATAACCCTATATTAAAAATGATTTACTTAATAATCTTTGATTTTAACTATTTTAACCCTTCTTTAAATAAATTCATATTAAATGTCCTAATCCAATCCAAGTGGTCCTAAATGGTCATATTTTATCCATAAGGTCATTTTTGGTCGAATTACACTTATCCAATAGAATTAAGACATGTTTTAGGATAATAATAATATTAATTTTACCCTTAATTACCCTATTTACTTTTAACCGTGGTAAAAAAAAGTAAAAAGTTACTATTCATAAAAAATTATTTTCATCTCATTGAACCACATTTTAGTCCTTGATATTAACCGTGTCTCTCGGATTTTCGAAATTCCATTCACAGAAGCAGTAAAATTATGTTTAAATTAAAAAAAAGTCCGTTTTTTTAACTACCACTAAGTGGTTTCACTATTCATCGAAAATTGTAGTTTTTCAGAAAAATACCAAAAACTCACCCTAAGCATTATTTGATATTCCGAATTCAAAATTGATGTCTCTTTTTCCAAATTCATAACATATAAGTGGCATTAATTAATTTTCAATTTAATTCCTGTTAACAAAACAAATAGCGTGTTTTTAAGAAACAAAAACAATCAAAAGATTGATACTTGTTTATATCCAATTTCAAAGTGAAATTAATTCCAATGAACAAAATTGGATTAAATGGTAAAAATATATTCTAATTACACTTTAAAACTAATTAAAAATATAATCTAACTATATAAATTATTGCGATGAAAAAATTTGTTTTTAATTAAAATATAGCGTGTTTTTACTATTCATTAAAATATAAAAGTTATCAGAATAATATGAGAAATTTATCCAAAGTAAATTTTTGTATCCTGATTCCAAATAAGTATTTTATTTGGTCAAATTTAACTTATATACATGTCAAAAACAAGATTTAAGGTGGGTGCGCCATCAAAAGGCGGCAAAACTGCATTTTTTTGAAAAATACTTATTTTACCTGAAAAATTCATTTTATTCTCATACCATGTTCTAGAAAATGAGTAAGATGAATAATAATGTTATAAAATTCAAAATGTAGTTAATATTATTCATAATGGCTAGTTTGTGATAATATTATAACCATATATCATTGTTTAGTGAAACCCCGTATTGCGTACAACACACGCTATCGAGGAAGGTCGTGATTGCGTGTAATGCAAGCCAGGTCAGGTTTGTGTGTAGTGCAATCTCTATTTGGTGTAGCGTACAACACAATAAATCAACGAAAATAATATTCTTCATAAAATATCGGGGTGTTACATTCTACCCCCCTTAAAATGAAGTTTTTCCTCAAAATTCGCCGGGGTTATAAATAGTTTACTATTCATAGAAACCAACATTGTAAAAAGGAATACTAAAACTTAATTTTAAAAAATAAAGTATGAAATGTAACGATTACCCAAAGTAACTCATCACTGGGTTTCCATATAGAATAACATAGGTGAAAATATGGATATGGAAGAAAAATCTAACCATCAAGTTCTGATGGAGAGTGGTAGAGAACATAGCTATGAAAAATACAACAATCACAAAGCCATAAATTTTTAATGATCTAGGGTACCAACTAATTCATCGGATATAAGATCAATAGGACAACATTTTTGGTTTTCAATATCATTTCCCTAAAGTTGAAAATTTTGAATTAGAATAAATACTTGCTTGATTTTGTTACAATCTCACTGTTGTTCATGCTTTGAACAATTTCCACTTCATCTCTTAAAGAAATGAAGTTGAATTTGTTATTCTTGATGTGTTAACAGATCATGTGATAAAATTATGGGTCATTCCATCTGTTTCAAACAAAAGGTTAACAAAAGTTATCAAATATACATAAGTCCATCTATGGTGAGGTTAATCATATATGGTTCCTAAAATGGACTTATACATCATATATCATACTTCTTAATAAAATAAAACTAGTTTCCACTAACCAGGGACTTCCTGTAGGCCATTGGTAGGCGATAAAGGCCAGTCGCACTTCAGTTATGGGTTCGATTCCCACAGCCTTGTCCGACGTGATGGGTTGTTTCCCATCTTGCAGGTTTTCCTTTTTCTAAAACTATATTACTATAACATCCCATCAATAATATCGAAAAAAGTTCTATCCTTAAAAATACTAACTTATGTACAACATAATCCATTCCAATCTTTAGGCTTATGTAAAATACTTCGGTCTAAGCTCATAGTATAAAGAAAATTATTACTTGAAATTTCAGATAACAATCACGTGAATGCCATCATTTATCCCCCATATATCATAAGACATATCTTGTTGGTCAAATTACAAACATGTGAATACCTTAATCATGTATTCTATTGAAGAATGAATACCCATTCAACCTTAGTGAAAACATGCATGTTGTTAAATTTTAACACTTTCCACATACCAAAATCCCAAAAATTATATATACTCAAACCATAATATCACTTAGTCCTTATATCAGTCATGAGCTCATGAATACAATCAAACATCTCATTATCTTCTTATCCCTTCATTATGCACATATCATCTACTTTCCAAAAATATCTGAATAACCTTTCATGGATACCGGTACCATTAACCATATACTTTAAAATACTTTAGGAAAAACAATTGTGTAACAATCCTTAGATAATTCTTTATTCCATTGTACGATTAACTATACAACATAAATCTTGATAAACATACAATAATTCCACTACCTTCTTAAACAACTGAATGAGCTTCAACACTTCTTTCATCTCATATATCATTTGTAGTCTCCTCATCATCATCCACATAAATACAACCCATATGACCATGATGACTCTCCTCATGAGATTTTCCCTTAGGGCATTGGTTTTTATAATTCCCTTACATTCCACATTTAAAACATCAAATCATTGTTGATGTCGTAGCAATACCATTATCCTTCTCCATGGTGTTAACTAAACCTTTTCCTTTGCACTTACTGGATTTGTGTCCATCTTTTCCGCACCCAAGGCATCTTCCAGTTTTTTTGAAACATTCTCCTTGATGCCTCTTCCCACATGATTTACATGAGGGTAATTGAACTTTCTTTCCTCTATGATCATCATGAAATTCCATCTTTCTCTTATTAGCTGAGTCGGGATACATTCCAAAGTTGAGATTATTGATCATAATATGAGATTACTGATTAGGAATAATAACGATGTTTGGACTTCCAAATCCCATTTCATTTGGTTTCTCATGAAAAATATCATTCCATTGTCCATCATATCCTCCATTATCGTGAATCTTCCTGTTTCCAGCCATTTTCTAAAACCCAAAAAGAATAGTGTGAGAGGAAAAAATCATGCTAGGGAAAACAACATAGTAAAGGGGGAGTACCCTCAATATCTAACATCTTAGGTTAAATTCTAAGATCTTTACCATAGTTCTAGTACTATATCCTATACGTATACTTATCCTTAGGGACATCCCTAGACATACCATAGAAATATCTCTAGGGATCTCACTAATGTTTTCGCATCCTAGTTTCCAAAGGTTGACTAAACCTTTCCTCTGATACCAACAGTAGAGACCCGAAGCTTGACGTACATGGACATTACATTACTTTTGCGGAATAATTAATACATGACAAAAACAGACACACAAGGACTGTAATAGTTTAGTGTCTTTGTAAACTCAGAATATAATCTTCTAATTGTGGTGAAAAATCTTCAACATCTCCCATAAAGATCTTCTCCTTTTTTTCTTACCTAAAACCATTCTTTATATCCTAGGGAAAAGAAAACATAAAAGGGGTGATCTCAAATGCTCAGTATGGTTAAGAATATAGAACATAAAACAATCCTTAGACATTTGAATGTAAAAAAACATGAGCATAAAATCTAAACATCAAAATCTTGAGCAATGATATAAAACATGGAAGTACGTAAGGCATAGATCATGAAGAAACATTAATCATGATAAATTATCCTGGGAATAAAACAAGTAATTGTGGCAACCATTAAACACATGATATTATTTCCATAGTAGCCAAGGCATTGCTGGCAAGACCATCTTAGTGGACAAAGTCCCTTTCTGAATCGAGTTCACTCCTCGTTCCAGTCCTGTATTACTGAACTATTTTAACTTGCCGTTCCAGCCATGTCTATCTCAGGAGATATAAATCTTTACCCAATTCATTAGAGGGAGATATATGTCCCACCCATCTCATAATGAAATCATTCTTACTTGTGCCACAAAATAAACATACATCATTCATAATAACTCAATGAATAAAATGGGTTTCATAAACATCATCCCATCATCACATAATCCATATAAAAGAAATGGATATTTCATCATAAGAAAAGTGAAACCATGTAAATAATAGAGACATTATACTTTAAATATACACATATGAAATATTGTCATCTTATATGTAAAATGATTTTGATAAAACACTTTAAATGAATTCTTGAGGAAAATATCCTTTCTTCTTCGAAATCAATTTCATTTCACAAAACGTCATGAAATTTTAAAAGAAAAGGATTTTGTTGAAAAAAGTCATGAAATCTTTTGGAGTATGCTTTATGAAAATAAGGCTTTATAAAACTGTAAAAATCCTTTCATGCCGTATACGTTAAAAAACATTCTTCTCGTACTTTTATCGGAAAAGAAAAAAAGTACCATATAGGGTAAATAAAAGAAATATTCCTTCCATACCATGGGGTAAAAGTCAAATGGGTAAAAAGTAATTTAAACATACATGAATACACTTTTATAAAACATGGACATGGATGATAGCAATAACCCCAGTAAACACATACGATTACGAAATCTCGGATAAAAATGAGATTTCCACAATTATCCCTTACCTTAGGTCTGATATGCTTCGTACGTATCCAAACCTCCTATATAATGATTTAAATAATGTCATTGACTTATTAATGAATCATATTCATTGTTATTATATCATATATGTTTCACTTATGACTTTATATTACCCTTTCTTTTGTAAATTCCATGTTAAAGCATCATTTTGGGTAAAATCATTTCATTTATCGTATGTGTTTGGACGTGTCATTCTTGATATTATTTCTTATATCCTGATTTACATAATTACATAATGTAAAACATGATTTATATAAAATATATATTCATCATATACATATATATATATTATAGACCGATAAAAGGAATGAAATACACCGTTCATGGAGACGGTAGGTCGTACGTACGTATCAATGCTGTTTTCATTTCCTTATTGAATTGAATGAAACTAAATAGATGAAATAAATATATATATATATATAAATAAATACAGTAGCATTATTATTTCATATATTTCATTATTATTCATTATATAAACTTTATGATCATTCATGTATGGTTAACATGGAGAATGAATCTCATCGCGTCGTGGAGACGGTAGTCCGTACGTAGGTACGAGCGATGATATCGTTACCATAATTATTGAATAGAATTGGAGTGGATGGTATAATATATCAGAATCATTATGACGTTATAATAACAATATATAGTGTTTCTTTAAACCATTATACCCATCTATGTAAGGTTTTGGTGGAAAAACATATTTAACCACGGCGTGGAGACGATATTCCGTACGTACGCACGCGTGGTGATTTCGTTTTCCATAGGATGGATAGATGATGAAATAGGGTTGTTTCATACTTATAATAACATATAAGTATATGAGTTATACTTATGTTATTACTTCATAATGAAACAACTAAAGAAGAACAGGTGGAAGAAGAAATAAAGTTGAATGAATCGGTAACAGACATTACCACTTCTTTGAAGCGCCTCTTTGAGACCTCCTCTTAGGGCACTAAAATTGGTCTTTGAAGCAAACCAGAACCTCTAGGATGTTTCTATGAAAGTGGAGAAGATAATATTTCCGAGTTTGGATGATCTTGAAGGCTCAAAGTGGTGTGAGGAAGAGAGGGAGGAGGTGCCCTTTTATAAGAGAGGAGAGGGGCACCTTTGGAAAAACTAAAAATATTATTTTATTATAAAGTCATATTCGGTTTTTAATATCTCCAAATTGATTTATTTGTAAGATAATGTGGGGATGGGTCAAAATACTCTCATCCAATAGAATTTAGACAAGTTTAGGTTTCTATTTTTACCTTATCATTTAGATTTAACCGTAAGATAAATAATTTTACTTTTACCGTGTCTTCTTGTTTTCTTACACTATAAGGTCAATAAACTTACTATAACAAGAAAAAAGAACCCAAAGTTGTTTATTATTAATATATATAACCTTATATAAGTCATTTGGGCGATAATTATATTTTTAGTAATAATATAACAATTAATAATATAATATTTGTTTTAAAAACTATTTTATGTCAATTTTGACACTATTTGGTAATTTATTTTTTTGAAACTTATAACAGAATTATTAGTTCGATGAAAGTTAATTAAATCAATACTAACATTTCATATTTACCTATAAAATTAGTTTAATTCATTTAAAGTCTCAAATTTCATTTATTTGGGTATTTATAACATCAATTATGTCAATATTTCATTAATAAGATAATTACTGCACCATCTTTGTGTCATAAATAAATTAAATTATTTAATGTCTAAAAATTATATATAAATTTCATTATGTATTAAATATTTTTATCTTTCTAATGAATATTTATAGTTTAATTTATCTTATGTATAACCCTATATTAAAAATGATTTACTTATTAATATTTGATTTTAACTATTTTAACCCTTCTTTAAATAAAATAATATTAAATGTCCTAATCTAATCCAAGTGGGCATAAATGGTCATATTTTATTCCTAAGGTTGTTTTTGGTCGAATTACACTTATCCAATAGAATTAAGACATGTGTTAGGGTAATAATAATATCAATTTTACCCTTAATTACCCTATTAACTTTTAACCATGGTAAAAAAAAGTAAAAAGTTACTATTCACCAGAAATTATTTTCTCTCATTGAATCACATTTTATTCATTGATATTAATCTTGTCTCTCGGATTTTCGAAATTCCACTCACAGAACGGGTAAAATTAAGTTTAAATTAAAAAAAAGTCAGTTTTTTCAACTACCACTAAGTGGTTTCACTATTCGTCGAAAATTGTAGTTTTTCAAAAAAATAAAAAAAAGTCACCCTAAGCATTATTTGATATTCCGAATTTAAAATTGATGTCTATTTTTACAAATTCATAACATATAAGTGGCATTAATTAATTTTAAATTTAATTCCCGTTATCAAAACAAATAGCGTGTTTTTAAGAAACAAAAACAATCAAAAGATTGATACTTGTTTATATTCAATTTCAAAGTGAAATTAATTCCAATGAACAACATTGGATTAAATGGTAAAAATATATTCTAATTAAACTTTAAAAACAATTAAAAATATAATCTAACCATATGAATTATTGCGATGAAAAAAGTTGTTTTTAATTAAAATATAGCGTGTTTTTACTATTCATTAAAATATGAAAGTTATCAGAATAATATGAAAAATTTATCCAAAGTAAATTTTTATATCCTGATTCCAAAGAAGAATTTTATTTTGTCAAATTGAACTTATAGACGTGTAAAAAACAAGATTTAAGGTTAGTGCGCCATCAAAAGGCGGCAAAACTGCATTTTTTTGAAAAATACTTATTTTACCCGAAAAATTTATTTTATTCTCATACCATGTTCTAGAAAATGATTAAGATGAATAATAATGTTATAAAATTCAAAATGTAGTTAATAATATTCATAATGGCTAGTTCGTGATAATATTATAACTATATATCGTTGTTTAGTGAAACCTGGTATTGCGTACAACACACGCTATCGAGGAAGGTCGTGATTGCGTGTAATGCAAGCTAGGTCATGGTTGCATGTAGTGCAATCTCCCTTTGGTGTAGTGTACAACACAATACATCAACAAAAATAATATTCTTCATAAAATATCAGGGTGTTACAAAACATCCTATTAGGTCACCCATCATGAAAACTATGCAAAGCTAGCATGATTAACATTAAAATACTAATCACCTAGTATTATTTAAATAATGCAGATATTATGGATATGGGATGTAAAATGTATCCTTTTATGTCTCACTAATAGAGGGATCTTACCATATTCCCCTCATTAAAGTGTGTTATCTTCATTATGGACCCCACACCTCTAACCTATATAGTTCCATTAAACATATTGTTGGGTATTGGAACTGATACCGTTTTTACATCCCTCTCATTGCACATTGTAATATAAATAGGCATAGGTGACACTAACTATAGTTAACATCCTCCAAAACACCAAATGCTAGAAATAAATGACAAGGGATTAAAGGAATATAGGGGGTGATTTTCCCTGAAGAATCAAAACAACATGACAATAAAAAATAAAAATAAACTAACTATGTAATATCCCACCAATCCTAATCCGATTGAGTCGAGGAAGAAATGATGCATAGTGTTAAGATACATCCTGAAGGTTCTAAAGGCTATAAATAATTGCTGAAGGGATTCAATATATATAGGGGACTATTTTCAATTTGAAAATAAAACAACCAGGTAAAGACCTATAAACAAATAGAAAACTACATAATTCACAATAAAATAAAAAAACTCAACCATTTAATTTATATCATCCCAACCAAGGATTACCATATCGAAAAGAAACATAACATCAATATAAATAATAGAAAGAAAACTATCAAAACGCTAAGGCTTATGACTATAAATCTATACTTGATCCAAATTCTGACTCAACCAAACAGCATGAGTATCAAGAGTCTATGCTAAATACATGTGATACATTACCTTTCCCATGTCCCAATAGATAACATACCCAAAAGCCCCAATGTCTCAAAGAAGGGGGTGAGTAATGAAACTATGTAGATTTTCTGAAAATGAATTCCCTACTCATGCCACTAGGATAGAAATGAAAGAAAAATTTATAAAACAATTACCAAAAGAGTTTGTAACTAAATATAAACATGTTCAAATAAAACAGTTCTCTCAAGATAACACAATTTCCACGAAAAGACATAAAACAATGTTCTAAAACCATTTCATAAATTCCATTTGGTATAACCATTCCATTTGAAATAATCACAAAACAAACTATGCATCATTCATTTTGACAATTCCATACTCATGAGAGGTCACTCATCAGTCTACCATATTTTCAAAAGTTAAGTATATCCCATGTGCTACTACAACTTTAGCACCGAGCACAAGGTCATATTTTATACACACCTTTTAAATGAAATATGAACACACACACACCATGTATTCTCAAAATCCATGCCAATAAAACATGAAAAAAAAATCAATAAAACCCCATTTTTTGAAATCCCCTTTTTACAATAAGACATTACAAAATCCATAAAATCTATATTCTAAAATCAACATTTCAAAATCTAAAAACCATACCATTTTGCATAATAATTAACTAAAATCTAGCCGTTTCACAAAATACTATAAATCATACCTAAATAGGACTAATACTTGATCTTTACCATAATTTCATAATTATATTAATGTAATTAAATCAATATAAAAAGTTTTTAATCAATTCTAGAAAGTGTAGTAGAGAGTTCATCCACATACGTAAAGCGTTTTGAAAAAAATATATATGATAAACTACACGAAAAACAATTAGAAATCCACGTCGAATCTCTATAAACCCACCTTATATATCTTCCCCTAACATAAAAAATACCATAAGCATTCTGATTTTAATCTAAATAATTATATCTACCCATATTGGGAATGGATCTAAGAAAATAAGAGGATATGAGAAGTAAATCTAAGAAAACACATTATTAACGATTAAGAATGAATCATTTCCCTGAGAAACTGTATTATAATCCTGAATTGATGATTTTATATAACTTATAGGTCTATGGGAGAACATTTTTTGGTCTTTGGGAAGAGAAAATATAGAGATAGGGGCACATTAGAGGAAAAAAAGAGGTTTTTCTATGGTAAAACTAGTGAGATCTAGTTTTTAAGGAGTTGGTTTGTACCACGCATAGTTTATCCACATGTTTAAGAAAACCTTGTTCTACCCATGAGTTAGAAATTTCATTAAGGATGACCCTCACAAGTTCATCTCACATGTTCTTCAAAATTTGTGTCAGTCGGGCTGAAGCATCTACTTCAATACGACATAACCCCCTTTTCAAACTGCATAGTTTCTACTTGCTAGACATACAATTTGGGAAAATCGTGTGCAACCCATGTGTCATCACTTCTATCCCAGTGTTTCTTTTCATTGTTTCATGCAATTGTTTTATAGTTTCAAAAAAATTTGCACCACCTCTAAACCTGTAGATAATCCCCAAGAACACTTCCAATGTTCTCCAAACTCTCCCACACATCACCAATATAAATTATAAACATAAATATCAATAAAAAGGGGTTGCGTACCATAAACTGAGGGTGAAATTAAAAAAATATTAGTAATTATTAATAACAATAAAAACATAAGAGAAACCAATCAATATCAAAATCATAGTAACATTAATAATGTAATGAATGATGATTTAAGAAACCAAAGGACATCCAACAACTATAACTGCAAATTTTAATCACTCTAATGAAACTAAGAAGATATTCAAGACCCAAACACAAATTGTGGAGGAATACTCATGAATCTAAACTATAGAAACGTGACACCACAAACTAACCATTATCTAATCATATAATAACTTAAAATGCCCCAAATATCCCAGGTAGGGGTGATTATAAACCCAGTGGGTAGTCCTGAATGACATCACAATAAAATCCACTTGGATAAGAAAACATTATAACGTTTTATATAAAAATAATTGATGTTGAAAAACCATTTATTATAAATCCCCCATAATTTCTATGCACATAAAATAATAATAAATTTTTCATAACCATTTATTACCAAATTTAATAATAATTTAATGTTCATACTCACACAC
Source organism: Viscum album (assembly GCA_963277665.1). NCBI lineage: Eukaryota > Viridiplantae > Streptophyta > Magnoliopsida > Santalales > Viscaceae > Viscum > Viscum album. The sequence continues at coordinate 1,703,400,726 of OY728165.1, read as the reverse complement.
ATACACCCATATCTATGTATAATATACCCATCCCTAAAATCATAATCATCATGTAAATTTTTATTATTTGAATAGAGGACAAAAAACACACAAAAGAACACCAAAGAACCCCCACACCCCCCTTCCCCCAAAGTTGGGAGATATGGAGGCCTGAAATAGTATAGAATGAGGGAATACCGTATGATCAAGTTGACCCCCTCGAGTTTCAAGCAAGCCATAGTATGAAAGCATACATCCTCTAACCCAAATAAATATTGTTCAGCTAGGTGATCAGGAACCTTTTTCCCTCCCTCCATGTGTGATCCACTTTGGTGTTGTTGCCTAGTATACGATGACATTTCATGATGGAATAGGTGATCAACCAGGGAGACGTTCCCTGATCATGTAGGGACGTGTGCACCATTGAAGAATATGATTCAGCTTCAGTGATGACCAAATACCTTTGAGTGCATAAGATGAGACCAAATAGAATCTCCAGAGTCTCATCCAGTAGGGAGGAACCTTGAACCAACCTTACTATAAAATCCATGGACACTAACCCACTAGCATCATGACCCCCCCTCCTCCTTGCATAATATCTAGGGCATACAAGCCATCTATATTGAGTTTTAACACTATAGATGGAGGGTTACAGTGGACCCAATTTCCCATTGAACCACTGACCAGGGGAACCTCATGGAACCTTTCTTGAAACCTAATATTATATGGGGCTTCCCTCCCGTTGCAGACAGCCCTGGCCAAGTAGCTTGATAGGTTTTTCGTCCAGATAATTATAACACATTCCATAATGGATGCCGCTTTCCGTCTCACCTTGTTTCTCACCATTGAGAGGAACTAGAGGACTGTATGCAACACCACAGTGAGCACCATTTTTTCTGGGCCACTGCCTCCCGGACTGTGGTACCAACTATCCAAAAAGATATCCCTTTATGAGGGCCAATTCATCTATTGAAAAAACTATGTCTTGGTAGAAAAATATTAATGTGGAACATATGAAAATGATCTCTACCATGTTAATCATATTTATGGTTGAATTGATTACCATGATCCATCCCAAATAAAGATGAACACAAATTACTATGTGTTCCATGATCTCATATCAAAATATTCAACCTAAAAAATCATTTTTTTAAAAACATTATTCCAAGAATTTTATCTAATACTATATTATAACAATTACAAATAAAATGATTTAGATATTAAAACTGATATAGTTTTCCAAAAAACAAACATATATAAATGAATTTAAACACTGATAATGCATGTTCTCGAGTTAGTAATATGGTAGAAAAGACACCTACCTCACAATGGTTGAATTAAATGAAAAAAGAACATGAAATCCCCTTATTTTTTCTTGAATCAAATTTCATTCTTGATATCCAACAATATCACATAAGTATCATATCATATATCATTTATATATATAAAACATAATAGATATAACATTTTGTGTGAGAGGAGATGAAGATATATAAGAATAATGGGAAAAACTGAGATTCCCCAATGATTATGAAGATTCAATAAACATGGATTCTCTGAAACCTACTTCCATATAAATGGGAATAGATATAGATTATTTGGTGGAATGATCTATTTGACAAAAAAGGGTTAATAGGAATGGGATGTTAGGTGATTATATCCATGTTAAAAAAATAATTTTTTAGATTTTATTGTATCTTATAAGGTCAGACAACATTGGTTGTCAAAACATGTGCCAATCATGCACCTTAAATTATACATCACCCACGTTATTTAGAGTTGTGAAACAATTTTTTTTAAAATGAACCAAAAATGTGGTGAAACTATCATGAGGTAGTACCCAATTGAAATTTTTTCACACCATATGAAGAAGCATGAACCTATCATGCTCATCATCAGGTCTTTAATTGCATTGTTTTTCCTGGTATTTGAATGTTTTTTCTCAAAGATGAACCTACCAAGAACATCATGTATTATTTAATAGAGATGCTATTTTGTATAATTTAACTACCCTCTAACCATTAACTCTTATATGGAATTTTAAAACACCACACAAACATCCAATATCACCTAAAAATCAATCAAAATTTTAAATAACATAATAATACCTAGAAAAATTGTACATAACCAGAATATGGGATGTCAAATTCCATCAAGCATTGATATTTATATCCAAAGAATATGGGTTATCAGTTTTTTATTTGAAGGGAATCAGACAAAAATTGTGCATATCTATATCATGTCCCCTTTAAACTTATTAAATATAAAAATGATATCATAAAACCCATACAAAACTAAGGATTTTACCGTGAAAATAATTAGTTGTCTTTACACAATCTATATCGTCACATGAATCAATATAAAATCTATTCCATGTTATTTATAGTCCCATTAAATCTAATAGTGTGTAATAGTATGATAATTATTTAATTGAGATACATGAAAATCATTGTGTGCATAACTGAATTGGTGACCTAATGGAACCCAATAAGTAACATCACCAATACATTCAAACATATTAAATGGGATAATGTACCAAGTAGGAAACATTCCCTTTTTATTAAAACAATGATTCCCTAGTGTTGGATAGATCCTCATAAAAGTATGATCACCCATATCAAATGATAACAACAGACAACAAGGTTTTTCATATCTTCATTTCCAACGTTGATCTAATCACAAACATTTTCTAATCATCAATATCATCTCTACAATCTCTATAATCTCATATACTAGTCTTGGTATAATTATAGATGTCTCACTCATTTCCACTTATAAAACAATAAATGATAAATAAGACCATACAAATATTATAAATGATCCATACGTATTGAGGCCTAATAGATGTTGTTGTATTAAAACACCACTAACGAACTATGAACCATCCACGAGCCTCTAAAATTTATAATTCATGAATAAATAATATTTTAAAAAAAATTATTATCGATTCATATTTTCAATCAATTTGATGATGATAATCTATGCTGATGGTCAACTCGGTTCCATGGGCATATAGAGAGGTAATTAAAAAATGAGACGTAAATCTGGGGTCCTATTCAGAAACACCTAAAACTAGAATTTCATGCCTTATTACAATGTCCAAAATAATGATTTTTCATAGGTATTCCATCATATTGGACTCTGTAATAGTGATAAATGAGATGTTTTTGTGTTCCAATTCGCAGTCACAAAAAGAAAATTTCGTTTCTGAATCATTATTTAAATAATTTTAACCGAATAAATATTTATATATACTAATTTACATAAGAGGATATATATATAATAAAAAATAATAGATATCCCTTGATTTTCTATCTAAATTTGATTATAGTTGATGAATCTCAAGAAAAACACCATCCATTTTCATTTCATGTCTTCTCACCAAACCTATTTTTCATCATTATGTAAATATTTTGAATACCATGATGAACATTCCATCTCATATAGTGGCATTAATAATTATGTATTATAACTTGGTTTATAAAAAGGTAATTTAAAAAATCTGAAGAGTGTCATCCTCATTATTAATCAAGAAAACTAGTGTTTCCAATCGTGTTATAATAGGTTAAATAAATCTTTTTATCACAACACTTACAACTATAATTTCCATACAATTAATTTCAATAATGATATATTATATTACTAATTTGAAATAGGATTGTTCCAAGAAAACAGATCAACCATATATTCCACTACTCTTTTAGGTAGAAACATAGAGAAAATATCACTAAGTACCAATTCAAATTAGTCTAAAATGGTTGGAAAATACATATGTTAAATTGAATCTATAGAAAACAGAGTATCCACTTATGAATGATTAGATGTATCCTCTTCCACTTGATCCAATGGTTATTTTCTCCTAGAATTCACAACCCCATTTTCTTTAATAGAATACTAAACTCCATCTGAGGATGTAAAACTAGACATGCCTTCATAATAGTTCATCAGGAAAACAAATATGTAAATGAATACACTCTTAAAATTACTTCATAAATAATAATCTCAATAATTAATAGATCCTAAAAAACCCTTCACAATTGATAGTTATAGAACAGGATGTAGAAATAAATTCTCGACATAGTAATTTCCTAAGTGGTGTTTGATGCTTCAAGACAGAAGGAATCATTTGAACATATAATGCCATATGATCAAAAAAACATGAGAATAAATAAATTAGAATTGTGTGATTTTATCCCAAAAGTTTTTAATAATACTAAATATTATGATAATAATAAATTAGAACATCAAAGAACTAGATTAATTCTCTATGATCATCTACTCATCAATACTCTTGGATTGACCAACAAGATATCATACTTGTATGGGCCTTCAATAAAGGTCTGATCAGTATGGAGGAGTATATCCAGTCTTGGGATCAGCTAGATTATGAGATCGAAAAGAGGATGACTAAGGTACCAGACACTCAGGTATCATCTTTATCATGGAAACTGTTCAGGGAAGCGGGCTCTGGTGACCTTAAGTTACTCTTTTATGATTCTGTTTAGGTTGGTCTATTGATTTTAGCTGGTTTGGTGGACTTTGTGCCTGTTGTACCTAAGTTAGGTGAAATGTAATTTTTTTTATACTGAAAAAGTTTTGCCTGCAAAAATCACTTCATGCTGTCTTGCTCCAGATAGGGATTAGAGAACGGAGTCTTCACTGGAGCTTGCCTTTCGAATTTGGTCATTGAGAGGGTATGGATTTCCCATCAGTAACGTGCCCGTGCATCCGCACGAGACAACTTGTCTAAGGGTGATACTCTGATGAAGGCTGCGACAAGGTGAAACTTCTGGGGAGGAGCCTGTTCTGCATTTGTTTCTTTTTGTTTTGGTTTCTTTGTGGTTGGAATTGGATCCCATGGTTTCTCACTTTTCCTTAAAAGTGTTTTTATAATAAAAAAGTAATTTTCAATCAGAAACATTTGTTATTTTCTTCTAGGTAATGATTGTACTGTCTTAGGAGTAAGGGTTGTTTAAGAATTTATTTTGATCAATTAGTTCAATGTATGATAGTTATTCAATTTAGGTCATGATGTCTAAGAATAATATTTCTAAGATACTTGAGATGTATCTACAACACTAGAAATTAGAGTTCTATGAAATTAAATCTATAGATTTCATGTCAGAACATTGTTGTGAAAAGGTCAAGGTGTTTTATATATTCTATCATTATATTTGAAAAATAACCACACTGTATACAAACATGTTCTATTTTAGGTTTTGGAGTAATGTTAATTTATTTAGGGGTATTTGTTTGATGTGTTCCATCTCCCAAAAAAAGATGTCCCTCTTCTTTTTATCCCACCATGGTAGTTTCCACTTATTCTCATTGAGAAAAATATACTTCATCACATATTATTTCAAGGAATATCTTGTTATTCTGATATGTCCCTATTAACCATATATATATACAATGTAATATAGAGTACAAATAATTTAGAATTAATATCTTGTCCCAATATACAGTTAACAATGTGTGTCATCAATGATATATATGACACATCCTCAATAAAAAATAGAAAAAAGTACACAAACATTGCTTCATACTCCATTACTAATGGATTTAAATTTGTTAGTCATATGAAATCCTTCATGTGGGATATCTTTAATATGTGAGTATATAATTGTTTATTAAAAATTCATTAATATCCACCCATGTGGGGTCTTGATTGACTATATCATATACATCTCAACCCCGCCATTATCATGTAGGGTCCTCCAATATATACATATCTAATTTTACCATTAACTGATCAATGTTAAATGGTACATAAAAATGTAGTTCATTCAACGGAGCCAAACCCAAGATTTTCAAGGTTTGGAATTTCCCTAACGGATAGGTGGATTTTGATTCTGAAACTTCATATAATGATCCACATTTCATGGTTAATTAATTTAATTTCCTATGATTACAACATGTAAATATTGTACAATAAACTGTGAATGTAGTTGGTTAACCTATGACTCAATTAAAACAACATTTTTATGTATTCTACCATAAACATTCCATTAAATTTATCATGTTTTAATTCTATAAAAATTATAAAATAGTACTTTTTCATCACTCTCTTCCAACTAAATTCTAAACAATTCCAAACTAATTTTTTCAATAATCATTAGAATAAATATTTTAACAAAATAAAATTCTAAAAATTCCCAAAAATCATGAGACATATATAAATAATGAAATATTTATGTGTGTAATAATATTAATTTTTGATGTTATATTCTCATAGGCTAAACCAACATTAATGAGTTGATTAACACATATAACTTATTTATAACACTTTTTATAAATCAAACACCTTAGTAGCATTATTTTTATTGTAAATTGTTTCTTTACATCATTTTTTCCTATAAAGTTTGTGTTATTACATTTCTACCTCTTTACAAATATACCGATATTTTAGGTGAACTGAATAGTATTGTTTCCATTTTTAAATACATGACCATCATCAAGCCATGAATCTAGTCATCTATATCTATGGGTCTCTATTAATACCATTGCTTCGTTCACAACACACCACATTTTATTTCCAACCAGGTACACTTGTCAGACATATAATTTTCTCTATATACAAACACATGTTCTTTTACTGTGATATTTGTTCACCCACACACACCTAAGGAACCATCATTGGAGGTCAACCATCATAAATACTAGTCCAAGACAAGAATAATTAATTATGGATTTCTAATCAACAAGGCCACTAAAATGGTTGGTTAACCTTCTTGACATGGGTTTCAACAATTATCCTTTTAAATTTATCTTTTTTGGTGTTGTTGAATAAATTTTCAAATTAATAATATTAATCATTATTTTTTTTAATTTACATATGGATTAAATTCATTTATCAATTCAATGATGTTAAATAATTATATCTAAGACTATACATTTCTTTCCGAAGAAACAATATTGAATAAAATATCATTATATTTCAACATAGAAAATATGTTAGCATTATGACATAAATTTTCAACTATTTTAAGATATTCTGCTCATAAATGGGGTATTAATATTTATTCTCTTTTATGATACAATTATTCCATTGATTTATTCCCTACTATATAAATATAAAAAATAATTATTTAAAATTTATTCTTATCTATGTCACTATATAGTTATTTATATAGTTATTTTTTAACATTTTCTACGCATCAAATTTGTTTTCTTATTATGTTAATCCTTATTAGAATTTGGTTGATTTTATTTTTTATTGATTGATGAATAGGTAAATGATTTTGTAAATCTTTGATGATTTTGATAGGGTTTGTAACTACATTGATAAAATTTTGGAAAAACCACAGACATAGTGTTGGACATTATAGTATCTAGTCTAAAAAGGGAATTAAAAATTAGGATGTCAAGTAATGGGCTCAGTGTTGAACACTAGGAGATACTATGGGTCATGACCACCTCACCACTCATATGGTGTAGGCTATGGAGGATTATGACACCTAAATAAAATGATAAACACTATTGATTTATATGTTTGATTCTTTTATGGTTCAATCTACCAGGATGTTGTAGAGACCATGGTGGAGGGAATAGTGGTACTCATGTGGTCTTCAAAATGGTAGAAAATGTGATTGGATGTTGTGGACCTCATCTATTTCAATGGGGAAATATGTGTATAAAAAATATATTGTATTGAATGAATTTTTTTCTCCCCTCTATTAATCGGTAGAAGGTTATCTATTATTGATTCATTTTACCTGGTTAAATTCTATATGTTTTTTGAAGAACCAAGATTTATTTCCACCCCTATTTGCATTGAGGTTTTCCTCTGATTGTTCTTGATTTTATTAACCTTAATTCATGGTCCTTTTAGATATTTAACAACCATGGAAGACTCACCTCATCTCCATTTTTTATTCCAAGGGTGAAAATTTTCATTCTTTCTCAACTACACACTCAAATTGATCAATTTCCAATGTTAAATATCACTTATGTTATTAATATAACAGTTTACCTAACTCCTTATTCAATCTTCGCCAAGAACCCCTATAATTACTTATTGGAATTGGCACATAGAGTTATTTTCTTATGAGATAGTTCCAGTTAGAGTTAAAACGTGGTTCAGATGATGATAATCTTGATCAATCATGACATTGAAGTCAAGAAACATGATATACCATGTTATATACCATGTATAAATCATTTATTTTAATGTTAACATAATTTTTATTTGATATCACATATTATATTTTCCATTCCTTAGTTTGAGCCCATGCTGGTGTAGTCTCAAGGACCCCTACTCTAGTTGATCATGTGTGTTTGTGTGTTTGGGTTTTGATACAGTTTCTAAATCTGAAAAATATAAGTTTTTCCTCCATATGATATTACCATTTTCCATTTTATATATTAAATTTTTTTATGTACATGCTTCTAAAATGACTAATCCACCAGTCATGGCTCTACATCCGTATAGGAAGAGCACATTCATATGCTACAACCGACATGATGAATGGTCAAATATAAGTTATGGGGAATTATGGTTGGACCACAAGGATTGATAAACATATTATTTCTAACCCATAATGAGACAACATGTCATATTAGTCATTCGTGACCTAGATTGAGACATACTATTTCCTAGTTGGTTGTGTGGCCGGACATGAGGTAGTTTCAGGATACAAAGCTATTATATTTGAGACATTAAGATATATATAAATTATGATGGCCTTTTCTAGTCTAACATGGGATTCATTGTCCTTGTTAATTCTATGTGATATATGTTTTGATCTCATTTATGAATTGAGTACATGAATTATGTTATGAATATGTTTCTACTATAGAGTAGAAGATGGTATTGCAAAGGTATGTTGAAGCTTGGATAGATCATGAACAATAATTAAATAATTGTGTTATTTTTTTATTATCTATGATCATGAAATGCACGGTTATTCATGTTCAATCACTTAAAATATGAATTAGATGTGCCATTTACTATTTAATTATATTTTTGAACTAACACCCATTCTATAACTAATAGTCTGATTAAATATTCACTAATTTTTTATGGAATTTCATGATTATAATATGATTAATCCCATAAACCACCAAATTTTAATGGAAGATACAATTTATAGTTCTGGGATAAGATAGAGGTAATTCTAAAAAAATAGGCCTTGAGTTTTTTGTTATCATGTCCTAGCCATATAAACTCCATGATGTAGATTTATAAAATCTATTGGGAAATGATGGTTTAAAATATGTTTTAAACTAATTTTGTTTGAATTAAATGTATTTAAGTTTATTTATTAATATGTTACAATTTATCTTTTGAAAAATAGTATCTATCATCAAGATGACATTAAAAGTTAATGATCATGGAAATCATAATTTTGATGAACTAAGATGGGAATTCCCAAGGCAGAGTTTCAAGAACATAGAATTAATAAACAATATATGATCAATGAGATATATTGAATATTTAAAAAAATTGTAAGTAACATAGTTGAACTTGGGTATAATATGATGTATGTAGTTCCTATTGGATGAATAATTAACGCACTTCCAAAATTGTGGATTAAAAAGATTTTTGTGATTAAAGAATGTAAGTTTGTCACTATGTATTCAATGGATGACCTAATTTGACCACATAAACATCATGAACTATAGTTTAAGTGTGATAATGGTGAAGAACATAAAAAAGGAAGTGTATAAAATGAATATATATTATAACTATTTCTGCTAATTTCATTGATTCTGAGATATAGTTAATTGATAACTTTGAAATGATAAATTTAACAAAATGAGTCTTTAAGTACATGAAAATAAATATAGTATTTTAGAGGAATATAAAAAATAGAAAATAAAACTGATTACACAAATGGAAATATGAATGGTAATTGTAATAAATAAAATGTATCATAATTAATATTCAATGATTTTGGGAAAAAATAGATGCCAAATTAGGCAATCCAAAATTGAAATGAAAAATGAATCATAAGAAAAAGAAGTAGTAAAAACATGAATATCTTGTTTGAAATATTATAATCGAAAATATTGAATTAGTTAGTGATGATTATGAGAAAAAAATTCTTCTAATAAATATTTTATAGAAATAACGAGAAATTAGGTAAATAATGATTATGATTATAGTTCAGGCTATTAGTATAATTTTGAAACTAAAATTAAAGAATTAACTCAATGAAATGAAATTCTTTAAAAATTACATTTTCATAATGGATGACCTATATAGATAATTGAAAAGGTAAAATAATAATGATAAAGTAGAAAATTTTCAACCATATTTATTATATTTAAGTAATTTAGAAGTTAAAATTGTTTTAGATTTATAGGTGATAAATCACAAATAACAGTATGAAAAAAATCAATGATGTCTTTAAAAAAAATTAATGATAAAGATATGGGATTTAAGTATTTTTTTGTCATGAGTTAGATATAATTAAAATGAAATCATAGGATTTTATAGAATAAATTAATAAATTGAGAAATATTGGATCATATTAAAATGTGAAATCCATGATAGAATGGTTGTTATTACAAAAAGAATAACAATCATACCAGATAAAACACTATATTTAAAAAAACAATATTATTTTTTGTTGAAGTAAATGGATAATTTTATAAGATGGTGGATATGAAAAAAACTATATGATAACTGTATCTTTAGTTAAAATATTTTTATTCCAAATATTTTTATAACTACTTTTGATACTGTATGTAAAGGGAATATTTGAAATATAATGTGCATTAAATGTAATATAAAAGGTAGTTATGCATATAAAATTTCATTAAAATTCAATCAGATACTAGGCCACACTAACTATTTAAATTCTAATAATGTATCTAATAATATAACCAACAATTAGTGTCTTAAATCATTATTGATGGATATTTTTTTATTAAAAATATTGTTATATACAATATAGAATGGTTACTAAGACAATAATCTACTAAATATTTTTTTAAATGTTCCATATGAGTTATAATGATACATGTTCTTGGGATAGAGGGTTATCGAGGGACATGCTTGTTGATATTTAAAAAAATCATCTTTTAATTCATGTGATTGAGGGACTAAAACTTTCAAAGATAGCTCTAATGATAAGGTCAATGGATTGGGAGAAGTAGGAATATTCAAATCTCTTATTATTTCTAATGTAATATTTATTGTCAGTTTGAAACACTATTTAATTGGTATTTAAGTAAATTATGATTATTGAATGTTTATGAAATTTGAAGATAATAAATTTTAATTTTATAAAGATTATAATATATAATTTACTACTAAAAAATAGAATATAAAATCAATAAATTTTTCAAATCAAACAGAAAAAATGAAATATTTTTAAATACTATATAAATATACCATGTTTTTTTAATATAAAATTAGGACATATTACTCATCAACAATTGTGAGTGTTTTCAATACAGGGGATCATTTTAGAAAATCAAAAAATTTAAGTATATATTTCTTTGTGATTCTTTTCAAAATGGTGTACAAAAAAATATACATTTAGTTCTATTAATATATTCAGTTATACTATATTATTTTAAATTATTCAACACATAGACATTTTTCTTATCTCATAAAAGTGAAACCCACAAAATGTTAAAAAAATTTGGAAGAAATATTCAAAAACAAAAAATTAATTTTATAACATATATTAGAAGTGAAAATTGAGTGAATTTTTTAACAATGATATTGATAAATTTTGTGAGGATAATGGATGTTTATATTTTTATTCTACTCCAAGAACACAAATATAGAAAGTTTTTCTAGAGAGGAGAAATAGAGTTATTCATGAAATTTAATGGAATACCCTAAAATAATTTATGTAAACAAAATATTTGTTGGCCAAATTGGTAAATAAAAATTTCTATAAATTAAATTTAGTTTACCTTAATGGGATATAAAATGAAAACCCATTATGAATTAATTAATGAAAACAAACATGAAAATTGATACATTAATGTTTTTTGTGGAGTTTATATTTTTAATACTAAAGATAATCTTTAAAAAATTTATGTTATAAGGGATGAAGGAATTTTAATAGTATATTAAAAAAAATTAAATTTTATAGAGTATATAATAAGTGAATTGTACGAATAGAGGTAAATTTTCTTATGAATTTCATTGAAAATTATAAACAATAGATTCATGATTGTGATAATCTTGTTGAATAATTTCATGTGTTCAACATTGATGAAGATAAACCATAAATAATAATGTATCCATTGAGGGGGTGATCATCTCTTCAAGATTTGGTCCTGTGAATTGGAAATCACTTAAAGATAAATCCATATAAAATTCTATTTATGACGTTGAATCTTTATTAAGAACTATAAATACACTATTGAAAGTTTATTAAAAAATCACTGTTATTAAATATTCTTTTCATATTAAAATTAATTAAAAAAATTTAGAATGAAATTTCATAAAATATATACATGATTAACAAAATTAGTTTGATATAAAAAATTTATAGAATCTAGGTGAATTTTTTCAAAAAGCAGTAAGAGGTCAATTTTATTAATGTTTTAATTTTTTATGCGATATATAATTTGTTAACAGCTTGTTTTGAAAATGATTAATTAATAAATAATTTTTTAATACTATATAATGATTTATATTTTTTAAATAAAGGTTCAGAACCTTATATTGACAAACAAACTATATTTTCATTGAAAATTAATTTTAACAAATGAATTTCAGATCAAACATAATATACAGAGAAAGTATATAAGGATAATTTAATGATTAAAATATAGATGATGATATTATATTTTGATATGAAAATTATATTTTAGTAATAAATTTTAAAAGTCAATGAAAAATGAATTTGATATGAGAAAAATGGGTAAATTAAAAAAATATTGGTCATTACATTTAAAATCCAAATAATTAAGTATTTTTAAAATGAATAAAATAGATAAATGATATGCTTAAGAAATTCAATTGTGATTCATGTAAAACTATTTGAAAAAAATGATAATTAATCCTAACATGGATGTGGACGTATATATAAAATAAGAGAATTGAAAATATTAATAGATGAAGAAAAGGAATCCATCATTAATTGACTATATGAAGACCTGATATTATGATCTCTATCTAAATTTGTGAAAGATATTAGAATAATCCAATATAATGTAATTTCAAATATTCTAATAGAATAAATGAATAGTTTTTAATGACTAATAACACTAAAATTAATTCCTCTAATCATAATTTTTTATTTTTTATTATATTATGACTCTTATTTTGGTGGTGGATGACATGATAGGAAAAGTTCATGTGTTAGGTTTCACTTATTCAATAAATTATTAATATTATGGTGTTAAAGAAACAAATTTTTCAGTATCTTTGACTATATATGATCCTAAATACATTACTACTAAAACTATTACACTCAATGTATTTTAATAAAACAAACACTATCTTATTTAAATGTTTACATGGATAAAATTACAATATTTTGTGAAAATACATCTACTATTTCCATATCTAAAAATCATTCACACTATTCTAGGATAATAAAAATTGATTCTAGATTTCATTATTTTTAATAGAACATGTTAATAAATGACATGTCATTCTCAAATAAATTCCAACAGAAATTAATCTTCTAGGTATTGTTACTAAAACATTAGATTCTATAAAATTTATTATTTTTTTAATTGGTGATGCTGGAGATTTAGTTTTTTATATCTCTCAAATATTAATTTATTTTTTATTTTTTTTAAACATGCAGATTTGGTGGATTTAACCCTAGATTATTTTTTAAAAAAATTTCCAAATAATATTTTTATTATTATGGTTTTAATATTTCTTATAAATTTCAAAATGTGAGAGAGAATATGTGATTTTTAAAAATTAAAATATTTTTGGGTTTATAGTTTACAAAAGGGGTAGGTTATTTCTGTTTAAAATTTATATATTTATTTGATTTTTTTTTAAATTTCAATAACATCATTTATAAATATCTTATTTTATTTATTTCATATCATAATTTGATATATCTGAATTGAATAAAAATATATTTTACCAAAAAATAATTTCATTTAAGTGTTTTTGTTAGACATTAATAATAAATTATTAATATTTTTGTATAAAATATTTTTTAATGTAATTATGTCATATATATTTTATCACTTCATTAAAATAATGTAATTATATTGATTTTTTATAACTCTTTTTGTGCCCCCATATAAATAAGTATTAGATAAAAATATGACCTTAACTGTGTGGGAGAGAACAGACCAATTTCTACAAGAGGTCACATGGTGATAGATAGGATTCCAAGTGAAAATAGATGTGTGAGTGGGTTTATACTCCATACATGGTGTATGCATAGGTGTAGCACAACATGTGAGTGATCTATGTCTTGGTGCACAACCCTTTAACATCTTGAGATGTGAGTGAAAAAAAAAATTATAATTATGATTTATAAGAGTGAATAGATATTTCACGACCCGACCCTACCCAGGCTCGAGCCGCAACTACCCCAAGCCCACCTCTATAGGCCATGGGCTGGCGACCAGCGCCGAAGGCACAACTACTTAGATAGGCCTTTTCCTAAGTACATGTACACACACACATAGCACACTCAATGCAAAAGTGTAGAGTAAAAAAGAAGAGCAAAGTACCAACTTCAATAAATAAACCACAAATGTGCACCGACCTCTACACAGTACAAAGAAAAAGGTGAAAAGAAAAGGGGCAAAACACGCGCCCAACCAGAAAAGCGCCACAACCCAGCAACAGGTGAACAAAAGTAAACAGCTGGAAGGGTCCCCCACCTGGAACTCGACTACGACCACCGCACACAGTCCAAGATCCCAATATCCTAATCTCCGATGAAGTCACAACCCAACTATCCATCGTCTACAAGGGCACACCAAGTGCGGGCAAAGCCCAAGCATGGGTGAGTATGAGAATACTAAGATGGATACCCCGAAAGCTCGAGGGAGAAACAAAGTAGGTACCGAAGGATGAGCAGTAGATTGAACAGGGGAAAATTAAATGAGTACAACTGAAAGTGTAATAAAGAGTATAGTAAAGATTCCAAATCAACCCAACAAGATGAAAGAAGGTAGACTCATCCAAGCTCAAGGATCTAGAAATGGTGGGAAGATGAACTTCCCGTCGAGACTTTACTACCTATAGTAGGAGAGTAGACTCGTCAAACCATGAGAAGATAGACACGGAAAGCACATGGCATACCAAGCACGTCTTCGCCTCTCCAGGAAGGAGTGTAACCAAACCCAAGAAGAGGGTATTGAAAAAAGGTACATACATATCCATATTATCAAACAAGAAGCCCAAACAAGATCGTAAGGGGATCTCTATCCCGTAGCTCAGCCCAAGAAAGTGTGTAGCCAACAGTCCCAGAAGTAAACACCACCGATGCCCACCATCTTGCACGTCTTCCCCAAACTACAAGTCAAGGGGCTTAAATCACCGCACCTTGAAACTATTCACTTTGGGCGGAACTAACTCACCCGCACAGTTTTAGGTTGCATCATAAGGATGCGTCTCAGTGGGTAAAGCGCCCCTAATACTTGAGATTTCTAGGGGAATGTCAATCCACACCTCGTCACAGCCCCACAGTCGAAAGGTCTCCTCAAAGTCGACAGGCGACCCCCTACCCAGCCCCGCTGGAGGGTGATCCCTGGAAGTCGAAGGATTCCCACTGGAGGGAGACCCGAAAAGAGTCGACAGGTGCCACCCTGCCCAATCCTGTAATAGGGTAATCCACTGGAGGGCGACCTGGCTAAAGTCATTGATGAGTCCCAATGCCCAGTCCCGTAAATGGGTACTCCACTGGAGGGAGGCTCAGAACCATCATCGGGGACCACTTCCCAGCTCAGCTGGAGGTAATCCCAGCATCGGGGACCACTTCCCAGCTCAGCTGGAGGTAATCCCAGCATCGGGGACCACTTCCCAGCCCAGCTAGAGGTAAACCTGGCATCGGGGACCACTTCCCAGCCCAGCTAGAGGTAAACTCGGAACCACTCTAACCATCCCGGCTAGATGGCACTACTTGGTGAACACCGATGTACTAGCCATCCCTGCTGGATGGTAACCCACTGTCCATCCCTGCAGGATGGTACAACTATTGATCCCAACTCGAAACAACCTTAGAATTGCTGGAAACAACCTCATCCCTGTTGGAAAAAACCTCAGCCCTGCTGGAAACAACCTCCTGGGTAGAGGATTGGTGCCCGCGTAAAGTGTTGGTCACACCGAATCCACAAGAACTCTACCAGGGAACACGAAGGAACATGAGAAACTCCCCGGTCCTCTCAGGGCGATCACACTCCAATCTGCTGAGTCACTGTCGAAGCGGACTGAGACAACTCATCCCAGAAAGTGAGAAAACACCCACGCTGTACGAGCACACATAGTCGCAAACAGTGTCACAGTCTGATGAAAGGGCACGGTACTGAAACCCCTCACATCTGAAGAAACAGAGGAACCAAACCATCTCTGTCAACCAAACGAGAATAGAACGAGGGGAAAACTCAACACTGTTGGTCAAAAAAAAGAACCGAACAAGGGGAAAACTCAACACTATTGGTCAAAAGACGAGAACAGGACCAGAGGAAAACTCAACCCTGTTGGTCAACAAATGAGAACAAAGGGACCCTCTACGTCACGAGAGGTCAAAAGTACATAAATTATAACATGGTACACACATGGGGACCGCACGACATGTGGCCCCAAGTCAACCCCAACAAAGAGCATAAACATTCTCAGGTACCAAGACCACATGTACCTCCCAGCGTTCCCGTATACTCCCAGAGTATACCACGTCTCCAGCCCAAAGGCTAACGTGCACCCATAACCCAATGTTAACGTGAAGGCATGAACGTAACAACTCCAACTTGCCACCTCATTGGCCCAGGCACGTCCAACTACATCTCTTCAAGCATATACTTCATTCACATAAGAGTGCACGTGATCATATGCCAAGGGTTCCCTGAAAACACCACGGAAGGAACCACCACCAGTAAAACTTTCATATTTCCACATTTAATAATATCGGGTATGAGGCTCTGGTCTCCTGAACATATTACACCATTGTAATCCTCTTGGAAAAACACACGAGATAGACTACTTACTCTCCTCAAACGGATATCTGACGGAAAAGTCGCCAACACTGCCTTATACCCAAAAGGAGTCTCGTGGTCCCGAGCCTCGGCCCCGAAAACAGTCGGGCGCATCGCGCCATTGTGATCCCCTCGGGAAAACATGTCAAAAGCACTGCTCACTTGAGTGCAACAGATATCTGAAAAAAATGATGCATTCCGGTGCACCGCACATGAGCGGTGCTACGCGGGACTCACATCCCGGTCTCGAAGCACAACGAACGGATCACACCGTTGCAATCCTCTCGAAAAAGTACACTAGAGGGAATATTCACTTGTCCAAAATGGACACCCGGTGATCAAGATGGAAATCACCGTCAACTCCCAAAATGGCCCTCGTGGGGACCACACCATCATGTAGAATTAAAGCGGGCAGATTTCACCATTGCAAAGCCCTCGGAAAAACACCCAGAATCGACTACTCGCACGCCCCGAATGGATGCCCGATGAAAAATTTATAAAGCGCTACATACAGCTCGAAAGACGGCCCATGGGGCCCATGCCTCAACTCCAGTTTCGATGCCCGAAACCATACTGGAAACCTCTACCTCAATGCCAGGGTCGCAATAGCATTGACGACGCTCAATTTGGACATCGGATGTGTCTGCACCATCCAAAACAAGATTCCCAGAAAAAAGTTCATGCCACACCCCCGAACCCCTCATTTCGGGAATTAAAATTCCACGAAACCATCTCAAAAAGTTCATCTCAATTTAAGAGGATGCGTCGCCGCTGATGGCACGTGAGACCGATGCCCGATCTATGATTTATTAATTATAAATCATCTCTCATAATAAAAAGAAAAATAAAATTAATAATAATATTATTATTTTAAACTTATATTTTATTTTTAATTCCCCTTATTTTTTCCTATTTCTTCCCCAACACACCTATATTTTATCTACTCTATTTTTTTTCTTTTGGTCATCTTCTTCCCCAGGTCTACACAGGACCCACACTGGTCCTCCTTCCATCGTCGCGCCCAGCCTGGAGTCATCGTCGAATCCCGCTGACCCAGCTTCGCCAGACGACCCCTCCAGCCACCGGCCTGCCTCGCCCTGCCACGCCGATGCCAGCGACTGCCGCCGTCTGTGCCTCCAGCTCGCTTTCGTTGTCTTGTAGGATTGAAATAATGATGTAGATTCTCAATATACAAGAGGGGGGGTGAATTGTACACTTTAAAATTTTCCTTTGGAACCTTTAAAGTTGATTACGAATAACTGTGTTTTCCTAAGATAAGGAAAGTTCTGAGTTTAACAAAGTTAAACTAACCAATTCACAACACCTCTAACACCAATTGAAAATTTTAATAAGGAATGAAGTTATAAACTTCAAGTTCTATGTACTTGTTTAAAACTAGTAAGAGATTCTGAAAGTAGATTCCGGAAATATGGATCCGGAAATTGAAACTTAACTAAAGATTACAACATGAGATTCTACCTTAAAGAATATAGAATCTAAATTAAACAGAGTACAAGTATGGAAGTATAAGAAAGTTATACTTTCCTTACAATACAATATGCAACGGAAACAAATAGGTAGTAAAACTACAAATAACAAGATATAAGTCTTTTAACCCAAGGAGAAGGGTATCCAACAAACTTGGATAAAGGTCCCTTGATTTATAATTTCAAGCAAGTCTGTCTTACCCACACCAAGGTAAGCCCTCGATATGAAGATTGGAATCTCTGTCTTGTTATCCTCGCAAGACCTCAACTTCAAGGTAGTTGGAACCTCTGTCTTCCTCAGCAAGGAAGCCCTCGAACTTTAAGGTAGTCGGCACCTCTATCTTCCTATCCTCGGAAGTCCTGGAATGTAATCACCAACATTCAGAGTCGCACGAAGAAAAAACCGAACGAGCGGTTTAGTATGCACAAAGCATGAAAAGCTTTCTCTCTCTAGAAATCACCTCAGCAGCGTGTGGTCTCTAGATCGATCAACTTCATTGTATATCGATCTCTTTCAAATGATCTTCTATTTATAGGCTCGGTCGGCCTCCTTTCCAACGGTCATAACTTCCTTAAAATTCGGAGGGACCTGTACATGTGTCACTTAACAAACAGTTAGTTTATAACGGAATAGACGACATCGTTTTATAACAAAACAAGTGCAACAGAATGTACGACATCGTTTCAAGATTAGTTAAAAAGTTTAGAATGAAGATTCGGAGTGTAAACAAAATGTAAAAGAGTAGACAAATTATAAAAGCGTAAGAAAAATGAAAGTTCGGAGTATAACCAAAAATAATATTCGGAGTCTAAATAAATTCATAGTGTATAAAGCAAAGATGATCAGATTCTGTTTAATAGGTGAATTATGAATGAGAATTCGGAATGAGAATTCGTCATCAGAATTCGTAATGAGAATTTATAATCAGGATTCTTCATTAGATTTCGGTGTCGAACTTCATGAGAGTTCGTATCCAGAATTCAGATTAGAACTTTATTAGAGTTCCTATCCAGAATTCGGAGTGGAACTTCATTACAGTTCTCATCCATAATTCGGAGCCTGAAACAGAATGCTTCATATCAAAGTTTTAAACGATTCTAAGAATATAGAAATGAATCTGATTCTTATACTTAAGAAATATATGGATATAGATAATGAAAATATTATAAGGATAATTTTCCTTATAAAAACTTTTTTCTTTATAAAAGAAATTTTCCTTATAAATTCAATTTTCCTTATAAAAGCAATTTTCCTTAAAGATAAGGTGTTTGTGATTTTCATAACAAGAAGGAATGGAAAAGTCATAAGGAAAACATTATTGACTCAACAATCTGCCTCTTTTTGGAAAGCACAAACATCCTTATGAAAAAGAAAGAATAAGGAAAAAACATTTAAGGCTTATCTCCCTTTTCTTATGGATGTTGATGAATACGACTCACTCCCCCTTAGGCTTTGAAACCCTAAGGATCATATTCTAGATTTCCAAAATGGCATTCCATTAAGAATAAGAATGTCTTCTTTAATGAAAAACTCCTCCTTAGATAAACTCTCTTAGCGTTATTTTTCTTTCTCCCCCTTTGTTAAGGTTCTTTTTCCTTTCCCCCCTTTGTTAGGGTTCTTTTTCCTTCTCCCCCTTTGTGATTTTCAAAAAGGATTCGAGGGAATGGAAAATATAACAAAGTACCTGAAAAATTAGTAACAACAACAAAAGAGACGAGCAAGCAAGATTTTCATTAGGCTTGAAAGATCAAAAACAAAGAATCTAGGATACAACAAAAATATCAGATTTGACTATTTTGGATATCTTTCCTTCGACATAAGACCCTTAAGAATAGTCTTTATTTTCTTCAAGTCTTTATGGTCTTCTTCGACTTGATTCTCTAACACAACTATTCTTGCACTTTGAGCTTCAAGATTTTCTTCCTGGGATTCAAGCTTTTCTTCCTGAGCTTTCAAAACTTGTTCTTGCTTTAACAACTTCTCTTCAATCTCAATCTGAAGATCCCTTTCATTCCTCCAGCTTTGAGCAACAGAATTCAGCTTCCCAATCAGATCTCTGTCTTCTTGAATCTGGAAATTCTTTTCAGCTGTCAACTTTTCTTCAAAGGAAGAAGTAAGATCATTTATCTTCTTGTCTTCTGTCTCAAATGCATCTTTAACATTATCTTGGAATTTATCCAAGAGCCTCAACTCTTCTACAGTTTCCCTCGACCAACTAGTCATTTTCTAACAAGACCTTTTGTGGGCTTCATAGCCGACAAAAAAAAGTTTTGAACTGAGCCTCCATCTCAACACATTTATCCATAACCATGGATCCAGAGTCTGTTTTCTGATTCAAAGTATGTTGGATCATCTGGCATCTTGAATCAATACTTGAGAAGGTCGGAATAGAACCTACCAACTTTTTTAAAGACTGAACAACAAAGACATGTCCCAACAAAGATGACTCTGAATCCGAGACTTTGCTTGGAGAATTTTCTTCTTCAAATTGCTCATCCTTCTTCTTATAATAATCATTAACTTCCCTTATCTTTATAGCCACTGAGCTCGGGGTATCGACAACAAGTTTCATTCCCTTGTCCTTTTTCGGAATGGATTCTTGTTCCGGGGTTTTCTGTTCACTATCAGACACTTGAACAACATTGTTTTCATCATCAATATCTTTTTGAGCACCATCCTCTACATTCTTCATTTGAGAAATATCATGTAGAATATGTTTTTCCTCTGCATGATGAGCTACTTATTATTTTCCTTTTTCCTCATCCTTCCCTGGAGTGACTATCTTAGAGGACTCAACTTCTGAAGTTCGTAGCGACAAATGTTCCGAAGGTGTCTCCTTATAATCTTCTACTTGCTTCAATAGATCTCCAGTCTCACCACTACCTTCAGCAACTGCTTCATCCTCTTCCTCTTGCTCAAACTACTCAACTTCCTTAACATGCTTAGCTTTTACCTTCTCAGGAGTAACATAGTTTATTCTTGGAGTCTCAGGTAGAGATTCAAAAGATAAAGATCTCAAGAGTGGAATGTTTTTGGAGGCCATCTCATTAAAATTAAAAAAACTCAGAACCACCTCAGCTTCAGACATCTTCTTCTTAAGCTTCTTTTGTTTCACTTGTTTTTCTAGATCAACCGCTGTCTTTTCCTTCAAGGCCTTAGCCTCTGCAGAGTCCAAGAAAAACTGAGGCTCCCCTTGTACTCTCTTCTCTTTGACTTCCCTCCACTTAGCAACTACCTCATCAGGTTAAGCTTTCTTCTTTTTCAGTGTTGGAGGTGCGGAATGAACTTTATTAGATTTAAGATTCTCTGCTTCAACTTCAACTTCTTTCAACTTTCTCTTCTTCACTTGCTTAGAAGATTCGGGTTCAACAACTTTCAGAACCTCTTCTTCTTGAACTGTAAAATCAATGAACTCACGAGTCTTCTTGTCGAAAGCAACTTTCATAATTTTAAGGGTATCATCACTCACCAACATAATTTTTCAAACTCTTGGCTTAGACTTGCAAGCCTCCTTGAAAGACTCAAGGCACCGAACTATTAACTTCGAGATTATTGTTGGATACATTACGATCTGAGCTCTTAGATTCTCTTTCTTAACATTCTTAATGGTAATAAGAATGTGTCTCATCAGATTAAACTTCATTAGATTTATCAGAAAATCTAGAATAAAGATCTCACTCTTCTTTAAACTGTCTTTGTCACCCTTTCTCGGTATGATAAAGCCTTGTACCCATAATTCTAGAATCCAAAAATTCGTAGAATGACTAGAAATATTCGGATCCTTGTCATCTGACAGTCTGATAATCTTCAAAGCCTTTTACTTATTGAAACTTCCCTTTGAATCTGGAAAAACATGAGTGATGAACTCGACTTCTCCTTCATAGGTCATCCCTACCAAGCTGGTTCCCTTGGCATAAGAAAGCTTATAAGTCTTTCCATAAGACATAAACGACAATTTATCCCTACCATATTCCTTAAAGAAGGAAACTGTCTCATAGAAATCTAAAAGAAACTCCAAATATACTTCATCTTGATTCTCAGGGTTAGACACACCAACATTTTCCCATCTGTTAAGATTTATATTCTTGGATATAGGAGAATCATAATTATTTAAGAAATCAGGATGAACTAACCTTTCCCTATATACTAACCACTGAGAAACCGGCTTAGAGGTTGACATGTCTTGAGAAGCTACTTCCACAGACATTCGGATCTGAATACTTCTGGGATGTTCGGAATGGAGATTACTGAAGATCGGAACGAGTTTAAAACAGAGAGGCAGAGCTTTGGGACGCAGGAGCTTGAAAAACCGATGTGGGATGACCATTTGGGGTCCCCTTTAAATAGGCAAAGATATAACGGTTCATCTTCCCCGGTTGATCGAACGGTTGTAAAAAAACTGAGATCAGATTTGACGGTTGAAAACCAATTCTCAAGAAAATTTGAATTCGATCTTTTGAGGTTTTTATTAAAACCAAGATTTAATAAAACTATAATCCGAAAACAAAATATAAGAAAATACCAGCTAGTAAAGTATGATTACGAAAACATGAGTAAGGAAATCATACCTTTTGGATTGGATTAGGAGAATTATTCGTAATGGGTAACGTCCTTCTTCACTACAAAAAAAATATAGATCGCAAAACATACTATGAAAAACTCAGTGCAAAAAACCCGGTACAAAAAGAATAATAAAAAAACCATTATAAGAATTTCAGTATGAGAATGTCATTACGAATGTCTCAATACAAAATTCTTACTACGAAAGTCTCAGTACGAAAGTCTAGTTACGAAAACCCTAGTTCGAAAATCTCCATTCCAGAAGTTCTTACTCCGAGAATTTCAATCCTGATAAATTTCAGTTCCGGAAATTACCATTCCGGAAATTTTAGTTTCAGAAAATTTCCATTCCGAAAACTTCTATTCCGGAAATTATAACTCCAATTTTTTTTTGAAAAAAAAATTAAGAAAAGTAAAATTTAGTAACACTAACAAAAAAATGTACTCCCCCTATGAAAATGAGTTTATTACTCTAAGGAGACTTTTTCAACAGAAAGTTAATTAAGAAAGATTACCTTATGGTTATCATTCCTAACTTCTGTTTAATGTATTCAAATCTATCAGAAGACAATGATTTTGTGAAAATATCAGCAAGTTGATCTTGCATTCCGATAAACTGAAGAATAATATCTCCTTTTAGTGTGTGATCCCTAAGAAATTGATGCCTAATATCTATGTGTTTTTCATGTGAGTGATGTGCAGGGTTCTTACTTAGGGAAATGGAACTTGTGCTGTCACACAAAATTTGAGTTTTAGTAAAACTCAAGCCATAGTCTGTGAGTGTGTGTTGCATCCACAACACTTGAGCACAACAACTTCCAGCTGCTACATATTCGGCTTCAGTAGTGGAGATTGCTACAGAATATTGCTTCTTGTAAGACCAAGAAACTAGTGAATCTCTTAAGAAATGACAAGTTCTTGATGTACTTTTTCTATCCATTCTACATCCACCAAATTCAGCATCAGAAAAGCTTTTTAGAACAAAATCATTTCCAGAAGTATAAAATAATCCTAGATCCATGGTTCCCTTAAGGTAGTGAAAAATTATTTTTACGTCCTTTAAGTGACATTCCTTAGGATTGGATTGATATCTTGCACATAAGCATACTAGGAATATTAAGTCTGGTCAACTAGCTGTTAAGTAAAGTAAACTTCCTATCATACCTCTAAAAGATGTTTGATCTACTGGTTTCCCAGCTTCATCAGGATCTAGAGAGTTTGGTGTACTAATAGAAGTACTTATACTTTTAGTATTGTCATAACCATGCTTTTTGAGAAGATATTTAATATACTTATGTTGAGATATGTAGGTTCCTTCTGGTTTTTTGGGAAATTTGAAAACCAAGGAAATAAGTTAACTCACCCATCATACTCATTTCAAACTCAGATTTCATTAGACTTGCAAAAGAGTCGGTTAAAGATTGCTGAGTTGAAACAAATATGATGTCATCAACATAAATTTGAACAATAAAAACATTTTGTTGTCTTTGTTTATAAAAAGGGTTGGATCTGCATTTCTCTTAACATAGTTATTTTGAAGCAAAAATCCAGTGAGTCTATCATACCAAGCTCATGGGGCTTGTTTAAGACCATACAGAGCTTTGGTAAGTCTAAAAACATGATCAGGATGTTTTGTATCTTCAAAGCCAGGAGGTTGTTCAACAAAAACTTCCTCTTGAACATGACCGTTAAGAAAAGCACATTTCACATCCATTTGAAAAAGTTTAAAATTATAGAATGCTACAAAGGGAAGTAGAATACATATAGATTCAAGTCTAGCTACTAGAGCATAGGTTTCTTCATAGTCTATTCCCTCTTGCTGATTATAGCCTTTAGCAACAAGTCTAGATTTATTTCTCACTATGACTCCATTTTCATCACATTTGTTCCTGAAGTCCCACTTAACTCCAATAACAGAAGTTTCCTTAGGTCTTTCAACCAAGATCCAGACTTTGTTCCTTTAAAATTCATTTAGTTCATCTTGCATAGCTTTGATCCAATCATCATCACCTAAAGATTCATCAGTGATTTTTGGTTCTAATTGGGAAACAAATGCTAGATGTTATATTTCATTTCTTAAGGAACTCATAGTTCTTACAGTTTGATTTAAATCACCAATGATACTATCACTGGGATGATTCTTAAGAAACACCTGATTTGGGTTTTTAAAAGCATGTTCATAAACATTGGGTAGAAAATCTTCTGGGGTAAATGTTTCAGAAGTATCTTCTTGAACATTTTCCTTATCAGAAGGATCTTCTATCAAAGGTTGACAATCAGTTTTTGAAAACACATCCGAGGATGAATATTTGGATGATTTAAAAACAATAGGATATGACTCATCAAATTTTACGTGTACTATTTTTCAACAGTACAAGTATTTTTATTGAAAATTCTATATGCCTTAGAAGTTTTGGAGTAGCCTAAGAAAATTCCTTCATCATATTTTGGTGAAAATTTATGTAGATTATCTTTAGTATTCAAAATGAATACTTTGCAACCAAAAACCTTGAAGTAGGAAAGTCTTGGTTTTCTACCATTCCATAACTCATAAGGAGTTTTATTAAGAAAAGGTCTAATCAAAACTCAATTTATAGTATAGAAAGCAGTACTTACAGCTTCATCCCATAAATGTCTAGCTATAGAATATTCACTCAACATGGTTCTAGTTATCTCTTGAAGAATTATATTTCTTCTTTCAACTACACCATTATACTGAGGAGTTCTAGGTGATGAAAAATTGTGAGTAATACCTTTTCTACTACAAAAAGTTTCAAAATCAGAATTTTGAAATTCTCCTCCATGATCACTATGAATAGTTTTCAATGGAATGTTTTTCTCATTTTTCACTTGAGCTCTAAAATTTTGAAATAATAAAAAGCTTCAGACTTCTTTTCTAGAAAATAAACCCAAGTAAATCTAGTGTAATCACCAACTAGAACAAACACATAGTATTTGCCTCCAATACTTCCAGTTTATGTTAGACCAAAAAGATCCATGTGCACTTACTGTAATTCATCAGTTCTTGAGACTTCACTTATTGTTTTAAAACTAGATTTATGTTTCTTTCCATATAGAAAAGGATCAAAAACTTTAGAAGAATCAAATCTAAGCTCCGGTAGATCCTTAACTAGTTTCTTCTTAGAGAGTTTGCATAAGTTCCTAAGGTTACAGTGACCTAGTCTTCTATTCCATAACCAAGAATGATCTTCCATTGCACTTAGGCAAGGTAAATCTTGGATCTTGAGGTCTTCTTAAATTTAAGGTGTAAACATTCTCTTGCCTATTGGCTGAGAGAATAAATTCTTCCTTGGAATTGTGAACTAAGCACTTATCATTCCTTAAATTCACAAGGTATCCTTCATCACATAACTGACTTATGCTAATGAGGTTGTGCTTAAGACCCTTAACAAAAAGAACATTTGAAATCAAGGTTTTACAAAGAAGAAAAATATTACCTATACCAACAATTTCTCCCGTAGCATTATCTCCCAAAGTTACCTTTCCTCCTTTCGTTTTGATAATCATTTCAAAATAGCTTTTGTTACAAGTCATGTGTCGGGAACATCCACTATCCATGTACCATGTGTTGTTTTTGGTACTCTCTTTATTTTATTGAAATCAATAAAAGAATTAGACTTTTGGAATCCAAACGTGTTTGGATCCGTGATTTCCAGATAACAAAATTTTAGGTAACCAAATCTTCTTAGAGAAATAAGCTTTGTGAAATCCTAGAGATTGGGGTTTGTTTAAGGAACAATTCTTTTCCTAGTGACCACCACATTGACACTTGGTACAAAATGGGGCACTTTGAGGAACAAAATAATTGTTACTAAAAATTGGTTTTGCATGGGTATAACCAAATCCGGATTTATTTCTTAAAGGTCGTATTTGGGAATAAATTTTATCAAAATTTTCCTTACCATGGGTAAAGTTTGATAAACACTTATTTAAGGAAAAAATTTCGGACTTGAGTTTTATAACCAAGTTTTTATTCTCAAAATCATTAGTTTTAAAACTAGAACAAGGCTTGAAAACACTTTTCTTATAAATTACTTTTTCTAACTCTTTAGAAAGTTTGTTCTTCTCAGAACTTACTTCCTCATGATTTTTTGATATACTTTCAAAATCAGAATTTTTTCCATCAAGATCTTTAGAAAGATTTGATATTTCTTTCGTAAGAATATTATTCCTAGAGTTTTCCTTATCATGTTTTTTATTGAGTTTGGAATTCTCAATTTCAAGAAGTTCAGCAAACCTAGAAACTTTTCATAAGTAGGTAAAGTATTTTGTTCATCAGAAGAGGAGTCTTCATCAGAAGATTTTTAATATTCTCTATTAATAGAATTTAAAGAAACATTGGTCAATGATTCAGCATTTTGTAACTTAGCCATAAAACAATGATGTTTAATAGGTAGCCTGGCTACAAGACCAAGATTCTTCTGTCCTGAAGATTCATAATCAGAAGATTCATCTGAAGAGTCCCACCACTAGCACTCCTGGTATCACTAGCTTTTAGAACTTTCTTAGCGTTGGATTTATAATACTTCTTTCTGTTCCTGTCTGAATAACTTTCTTTCCTTTCTTTCTTTTTGAGCAAAGGGGAATCTGGTCTAATATGTCCAACACTCTTTCATTCATAACACGTGACTTCTGCATATTTCATTTCTTTCCTTTCCTTTTTCTTATACATGGATTGGAAATTTCTCTGTCCAGCTATCTTGTTCATCCTTCGAGCAAGATTTGCTAACTCAGTTTCAGAGACTTCACTATCACTAGATTCTGATTGGAAAATAACTTTCTTAGACTTGGATCTGGTTACCCTCTCAGGAGTCTTATCTTTCATTTGATTTGATGTTGTTGTAAAAGCAACAGTACCATTTCCATTTTTCTTCTTGATATTGTCAGCATCTCTCTTCATTCTTGTTTCATGTTGAAGAAGAGTTCCAAATAGCTCATCAAGAGAAATTTGAGTGACCTTCCTATTCTAATCTATAGCTGTTCTTTTGGATTCCCACTCATTGGGCATAATATCAATTATATTATCCACAAGTGCTTCATCATCTAACCCTTTCTCTCCCATAGACTGTAAACTGTTGACTATAATCATAAATCTCTGTTGAACTTTACAAATTGGTTCACCATAAAGAAAATTGAAGCCATAGTATTCAACTCTAAGCATACCTCTCCTAGTCTCAATCACTTTAGAACTTCCAAAGTGTGTAACCTATAACTTCTTCCAGATAAAATTAGCTGCTTCACAAGAAGAAATTTTGCTATATATATTTCTAGTCATTGAAGAAAGTAAGGTATTTCGAACCTTATAATTGATTTGATACTCTTTCTTTTCCTGGTTAGTGAAAGTTCTAACTTCCTTATCAGGAATTTTATAATCTCTAGTAAGCATAAAAAACTTGTCCACTCTAGTATTGATAACAAAAGTATTCATTCGATCTCTCCAGTACTCATAGTCGTTACCATCAAAGATTGGTGGTCTTGTCGGATTTAGATTATCAATGGAACCAACATTGAATCCTGCCAAACTTAAAATAACCTTCGTCACAAAAACTTGTTAGTATAAAAAGTTCGTAATCACAAAGTTCAGAATGATAATACGTAATCACAAAGTTCGGAATGAAAAAGTACTTTCTAAGAAAGTATGAAGAATAAAGGAAAATGAACAAGAAAAACATAAACGTGGGTATAAGTATTTCAGAGACCTGATCTGATACCAATTGTAGGATTGAAATAATGATGTAGATTCTCAATATACAAGAGGGGGGTGAATTGTACACTTTAAAAATTTCCTTTGGAACCTTTAAAGTTGATTACAAATAACTATGTCTTCCTTAGATAAGGAATGTTCTAAGTTTAACAAAGTTAAACTAAGAAAATTAACAACACCTCTAACACCAATTGAAAAATTGGAATAAGGAATGAAGTTATAAACTTCAAGTTCTATGTACTTGTTTAAAACTAGAAAGAGATTCCGAAAGTAGGTTCCGAAAATATGGATTCGGAAATTGAAACTTAACTAAAGATTACGATATGAGATTCTACATTAAAGCGTATAGAATCTAAATGAAATGGAGTACAAGTAGGGAAGTATAAGAAAGTTATACTTTCCTTACAATTCAATATGCAGCGGAAACAAACAGGTAGTAAAACTACAAATAACAAGATATAAGTCTTTTAACCCAAAAAGAAGGGTATCCAACAACCTTGGATAAAGGTCCCTTGATTTATACTTTCAAGCAAGTCTGTCTTACCCACACCAGGGTAAGCCCTCAATACGAAGATCAGAATCTCTGTCTTGCTATCCTCGCAAGCCCTCAACTTCAAGGTAGTTGGAACCTCTGTCTTCCTCAGCAAGGAAACCCTCGAACTTTAAGGTAGTCAGCACCTCTGTCTTCTTATCCTCAGAAGTACTTGAATGTAATCACCAACATTCGGAGTCGCACGTAGAAAAAACTGAACGATCGGTTCAGTACGCACAAAGCATGAAAATCTTTCTCTCTCTAGAAATCACCTTAGAAGCATGTGGTCTCTAGATCGATCAACTTCATTGTATATCGATCCATTTCAAATGAGCTCCTATTTATAAGCTCGGTCGGCCTCCTTTCCAACGGTCATATCTTCTTCAAAATTTGGAGGGACCTGTACACGTGTCACTTAACCAACGGTTAGTTTATAACGGAATAGACGACATCGTTTTATAACAAAACAAGTGTAACAGAAAGTACGACATCATTTCAAGATTAGTTAAAAATTTTGGAATGAAGATTCGTAGTGTAATCAAAATGTCAAAGAGTAGACAAATTATAAAAGGGTAAGCAAAATTAATGTTCGGAGTCTAACCAAAAATAATATTCGAAGTCTAAATAAATTCGTAGTGTATAAAGCAAAGATGATCAGATTATGTTTAATAGGTGAATTCCAAATGAGAATTCGGAATGAGAATTCGTCATCAGAATTCGTAATGAGAATTTGTAATCAGGATTCGTCATTAGATTTTAGTGTCGAACTTCATGAGAGTTCGTATCCAGAATTTGGAGTATAACTTTTTTAGAGTTCTTATCCAGAATTCGGAGTAGAACTTCATTATAGTTCTCATCCAGAATTCGGAGCCTAAAACAGAATGCTTCATATCAAAGTTTTAAACAATTTCGAGAATATAGAAATGAATCTGATTCTTATACTTTAGAAATATATGGATATAGATAATAAAAATATGATAACGATAATTTTCCATATAAAAGTGTTTTTCCTTATAAAATCAATTTTCCTTATAAAAGAAAAATTTCCTTATTAAAGAAATTTTCCTTAAAGATAAGGTGTTTGTGATTTTCAAAATAAGAAGGAATGGAAAAGTCATAAGGAAAACCTTATTGACTCAACACGTCTCCCTCGGCCCGCCAACTCTCCTGGTCGACTCAGCCGCTCGACCGAAGCCCCTACACTCGCCTCAGCTGCTTGCCGCAGCCAGCGCCTGCCTCCGCTGAAAACCCGAACCCCGGCCACTTGCCTTCCATGCTCCCTAATCGCCCGGAGGACCCCCATGACCGGCACTGACCAGACCCCCCGCAAACACTGGTTTTTGGCCGGAAAACACTCCAAAACCCGCTCACCTTCGGCGGACAATTGTGATATACTCGGAACCCAGAATTTAGATCCGAACAAGGCATCAGAAAGCTTATAAAAACTACTACGCATTCATGGGATTTGAGTGTAAATCAGACAACAATTGAATAATGAAAATTTAGGACAAACATGGTGTGGGAAATTAAAATAGAAACAAGATCCTACCCGAAGTGCGAAGCCCGACACTTCGCGAGGAATCTGCCGGCCGCAACGCCTTGAAGTGGAGAGGAAGGTGGAGCTTGATGGAGGATAGGTCTTCTCCCTGGTTGAGTCTCCTCCCTCCATAGGATTGAGAAACGGGAGATGAGGGGGGTGGTTTAAATAAAGAAAATTGATTACATTTTAATTAATTTAAAACCCCCAAATTAACCCGCATCTGAAACACCCGACGGAGTCGGGGTTAAGCCTCCCCTAGGGTAAACACCACCTCCTGAGCACAACAGTAGTCTAGGAATTTTAATCTGAGACCCCATTCAAAAGTTATTAAACTCAACGCCCGAGGCCGCCAAATTACGAAAATGCCCCTGGGGCCATTTTTCACTGACGGCCCGCGCCCGTGAAACATATACCCCTACTAGGGTAAACGACACGCTCTGAACTCAATGGTTCCCTCAGTTTTTTCAATTCGAACCACGGTTTAATAGATACATGAGTTAAGCCTTTAAACGAATAAATTAATTATTTAATTTATCTGTTCCACGCTCCGATAGTGAGAAAGGGTTCCAAATGTCCCACGCCTACATGATTTATGTCGTTCCTAGGGTAAATACCCTATTCCTGACCCATATGTACACTCAGATTCCTGATCCGGATCACTGTTTATGATTTATCCCATTTATTTAGCGTGCCCAGTGTGAACTCACTGAAAATTTAATTCCCGCCACACCGAGGCTCGGAATCGCATGGCGTCTGAAGGAGCTGCTCTGGAATAACATCAAGAATATTACAAAGTCTTTCTCAACAAAAATTGGGTTCTTAAATCATTACCTCCTTCAATATTATTGTCCCTGAAAAGAAAAACCAGGGAATAACTTAGGGTACTAAGCCCACACCTGGCTCTCCCATACCTAGAAGAACTCACGCACAGCTCTGCACCACCGCACATAGACCAAAGGATTGATCTGTTTCACACGAGGTCTTCCCTTTCTGATATTTTGCATAGGAACACACACACTTTTTCTCAGGTAAGCCATGCAGGAGACATTGTGCATCCACTCTAGACTTTGGGGTTAGGGCAAGGCGGTAGGGAACCTCGTCATCCCTTTGCACGGTATCAAATGGCCCGAAGGCTCTCGGGGGTAGCTCACCTCCCTGGCCGAACCCCTACGTCGCACGTCATGACTGGAATCACCGCCCGCACCTAGAATAAGGTCCGGTGATTCCCTCCTTCAAAATATCCATATAGTGAAACACCCAAGGATATCTGGTCATGCAAGATTCCACAGTTGATGTCCCACAACCAAGACCCTCTTACATGCTCAGAAGCGAAGGATTCAACACCATCTAATAAATAGAGAGGTTAAACACCTTCTACTCTACCAACACAGGGTTATACCCGATGCCCTACGTCACCCTAGTAACACCTCAAACAAGGAGTAAGGATAAAATCATTCCACACACAGAGTCTAACAATTGTACTGAAAAAAGTAGAAGATCTGTAGAGCATACCTCTTACCACCTCATGCTCTGCAGTATAGTAGACATCCAAATCTTGTGGTTGTTCGCGGTCCCAACTGATAGCTCCCAGAGCCTGAAGTGGATTTCCTAGTGGTGATGGGAAGACATCATAAAGTCGTTCCCCACTACCATTTTCTTATGCTCCTCTGCTAGCACCACCTTTTCGGGTACTACTCCGATCATGGTGCTGCCTCTGTCGTGGTGGTGCACCTGCTGCCTGCCCAATATTCTTAGCATGCGTGGTCAGGTAGTCTCGTGCCAAGTGACCTCGCCCATCGCAAGAATAGCACCGAATCTCTTCAGGCTGCACTGGTGACGCCCAGTTCCACTGGGTTGTATGACCATGCCCCTGAGTCCGGTTGTTAGAAATCCACCTGTGTCGAGGTTCTGATTGCCGACGCCCGCTAGCTGCGGCAGACGTCTCGGCTCTAACGTGCCTGCTGCCACCACCAACTCAAGAACATGGCAGGAAGCTCTATGTCACCAGTGCCTGCTCTAGAACCCTGGAATATGTGGAAATTCCCAAGGGTAATATGAAAGAATGAATCTCTCGGTGGATACCCTGCTCAAACTTCTGCGCTCGGACGTTGTCGTCATGGACCAAGTTCGGGAAAAAGCATGCACGGTCTGCGAAACTAGTCGCGTACACGGTCACTGTCATCCCTCACTTCTGAAACTGCAGGGGCTCCTGAATCCGAATAGAGCCTAAGAAGGAGGGGAAAAACTCCTCACGAAACAACAACTGAAAGTCACCCCATGAAAGCGATGACTCGTCAAGAAACTGAGTCACCAGACTCTAACAACACCAAGCTGCTCCATGGAAAAGGTTGGCGACCAAAGCCACCATAAGATCTGTCAGCGTCTACGCAAGCCTGAAAAGGCAAAACACTATCTCCAACCAAACCTCTACTGCCTGAGGGTCTGGATCACCACCGAACCTCAGCGGTCTCTACTGCTGGAACTCACGGATCACACTAAAACTGCACTCAAGCTCAGTCTGCTCTGTTGAAGCTTCTTGCTTCTCAATAGGTGGGGGTGCTACTAACAGCCCACCCGGAGAAAGGGGCTCGCATGATGGGTCCTAGACTGAGGCCTCGTAGATCACAGGGTCATTGTCACGAACCAAAGATAGTATCCTGGCTGGATATCTTCACGGAAACATCCTGAATATTATAAACGAGTGTTGCGATCAGATGAGCATATATGTATATCACAACAATAACAATGATGGGGAGCTGACTCAAGAAGGACAGTCAAAGACTCAATCCTATGTGATGCACAACCAATTTTCCCTTCAATGAGTGTCTCATCATGTCGAGTCGACAAGCGAGTTATTAGGGTCCTAGTGAATGGATATGTTGGCCGCCGCACCATCACTGGACTCCCGGGCCTGAGAGCCGCTCTCGAGACACATTAACATTTTTTCCCTAAATCCCAACCAATTCCTTTTTAGGGACGTCCAGACAACAGGCCAAGGAACGAACCACCTCTGATACCACTTTGTCATGACCCGACCCTACCTGGGCTCGAGCCGCAACTACCCCAAGCCCGCCTTCATAGGCCAAGGGCTGGTGACCAGCGCTGAAGCAACAACTACTCGGGGAGGCCTTTTCCTAAGTATTGTACACATGCATGCAACACACTCAATGAAAAAGTGCAGAATAAAAAGAAGATCAAAGTAACAACTGCTATAAATAAACCACGATTGGGCATCGAACTCTACACAGTATAAAGAAAAAGATGAAAAGAAAAGGAGAAAAACATGCGCAAAACCAGAAAAGTGACACAACCTGGCAACAGGTGAACAAAAGTAAACATCTGGAAGGGTTCCCCACCTAGAACCCGACTACGACCACCGCACGCGGTCCAGGCTCCTGATCTCCAAAGCTCCACTGAATTCACGACCCACCTGTCTTTCGTCTGCAAGGGCACACCATCTGTGGGCAAATCCCAAGAAAGGGTGAGTATAAGAATACTCAGTAGGATACCCCGAAGGCTCGAGGGGGAAACAAAGGAGGTACCGAAGGGTGAACAGTAGATCGAACATGGGAAAAGTAAATGAGTACAACCGAAAGTGCAGTAAAGGGTACAGTAAAGAGTCCAGCTCAACCCAACAAGAGGAAAGAAGGTAGAATCATCCAAGCACAAGGAGCTGGAAATGGTGAGAAGATGAACATCCAGTCGAGTCTTCTCTTCCTATAGTAGGAGAGTAGACTCATCCAACAACAAGAAGCTAGACACGGAAATCACGTTCCATACCCCGTGCATCTTCGCCTCTCTTGGAAGGAGAGTAAACAAACCCAAGAAGTGTGTACTGGAACAAGGTATATACATATCCATATGCTCAAACAAGAATCCCAAACAAGATCGTAAGGGGATATCCATCCCGTAGCTCAGCCCAAGAAAGTGTGTATCCAACAGTCCCAGAAGTAAATACCATCGATGCCCAGCATCTCACACAGCTTCCCCGAACTACAAGTTAAGGGGCTCAAATCACCGCACCTTGAAACTATCCGCTTTGGGTGGAACTGACTCGCACGCACAGTTTTAGGCCGCTTCATAAGGATGCGTCTCGATGTGGAAAGCGCCCCTTGTACCTGAGAGTTCTAGGGGAATTTCAATCCACACCCTGTCACTACCCCGCAGTCGAAAGGTCTCCTCAAGGTCGATAGACCACTCCCTGCCCAGCCCCGCTGGAGGGTGATCCCTGGAAGTCGACAGGTTCCCACTGGAGGGAGACCCGACAAGAGTCAACGGGTGCCACACTACCCAGTCCCGTAACAGGGTGATCCAATGGAGGGAGACCCGGCTAAAGTCATCGACGAGTCCCAATGCCCAGTCCCGTAAATGGGTACTTCACTAGAGGGAGGCTCGGAACTGTCATCGCGGACCACTTCCTAGCCCAGCTGGAGGAAAACTCGGCATCGAGGACCACTTCCCAGCCCAGCTGGAGGTAATCCCGACATCGGGGACCACTTACCAGCCCAACTAGAGGTAAACCCGGAACCACTCTTGTCATCCCGGCTGGATGGTACTTCTCGGTGAACACCACTATACTGGCCATCCCTGCAAGATGGTAACCCACTAGCCATCCCTGTTAGATGGTAAAATAGCCGAGCCCTGCTCGAAACAACCTCATCCCTGCTAGAAACAACCTCAGCCCTACTGGAAACAACCTCAGCCCTACTGGAAACAACCTCAGCCCTATTGGAAACAACCTCCTGGGTAGAGGATCGGTGCCCGCGTAAAGTGTTGGTCACACTGAATCGACAAGAACTCTACTAGGGAACACAAAGGAACATGAGAAACTCCTCGAGCCTCTCAGGGTGATTACACTCCAATCCGCTGAGTCACTGTCGAAGCGGACTGAGAAAACTCATCCCAGAAAGTGAGAAAACACCCATGCTGTAAGAGCACACGTATTTGCAAATGGTGCCGCAGTCTGGTGAAAGGTCACGGTACTGAAACCCCTCACAGATGAAGAAACAGAGGAACCAAACCATCTCTGTCGGCCAAACGATAATAGAACCAGGGGAAAACTCAAACCTGTTGGTCAAAAAATGAGAACCGAACCAGGGGAAAACTCAACCCTGTTGGTCAACAGACGAGAACAGGACCAGGGGAAAACTCAACCCTGTTGGTCAACAAACGAGAACAAAGGGACCCTCTACGTCACGAGAGGTCAAAAGTACGTAAAGGAGAACACGACACGCACATGGGGCCACACGACGTGTGGACCCAAGTCAACCCCAACCAAGCGTACAGACATTTTCTGGTACCAACATCCACATGTACCTCCCAGCATTCTCATATACTCCCAGAGTATACCACGTCTCCAGCCCAAAGGCTGACGTGCACCTGACACCCAATGTCAATGCGAAGGCGTGAACATAACAACTCCAACTTGCCACCTCATTAGACCAGGCATGTCCAACTACATCTCTTCAAGCATATACTTCATTCACACAGGAGTGAACATAATCATATGCCATGGATTCCCTATAAACACCACGGAAGGAACCACCACCGGTAAACCTTTCATATTTCCACATTTAATAATATCATGTATGAGGATATTCTTTCCTGAACAGATTAAACTGTTGTAACCCTCTTGGAAAAACACGCGAGATAGACTACTTACTCGCCTCAAACAGATATCTGATGGAAAAGTCGCCAACACCGCCTTACGCCCGAAAGGCGTCTCATGGTCCCGAGCCTCGGCCCCGAAAATAGTCGGGCCCGTCACTCCATTGATATCTCTTTGGGAAAACACGTCAAAAGCACTTATCACTTGAGTGCAACAGATATCCGGAGAAAAATATGCATGCCGGCGCACCGCACACGAGCGGTGATACGCGGGACTCGCATCCCGGTCCCGAATCACAACGAACGGATCACACTGTTGAGATCCTCTCAAAAAAGTACACAAGATGGACTATTCACTTCTCCAAAACAGATACTCAGTGATCAAGCTGGAAATCACCGTCAACTCCCAAAATGGACCTTGTGGGTCCCGCACCATCATGCAGAATTAAAGCAGGCAGATTGCGCCATTGCAATACCCTCGGAAAAACACCCAGAATCGACTACTTGAACGCCCCGAACGGACGCCCGATGAAATAGTTATAAAGCACTACGTACAGCTCGAAAGATGGCCTATGGGGCCCATGCCTCAACTCTGGTTTCGACGCCCGAAACCATACTGGAAAACTCTGCCTCAACGCCAGGGTCGCAACACCAATGATAGTGCTCAATTTGGAAATCGGATGTGTTCGCGCCGTCCAAAACAAGATTCTTGGAAAAATGCTCGTCCACTTAATGGTCATGCCACGCCCCCAAGCCCCACGTTTCGGGAATTAAAATTCCTCGAAACTATCTCAAAAGGTTCATCTCAATTTAAGAGGATGCATCGCCGCTGTCGGCACGCGAGACCGACGCCCGGTTTATGATTTATTAATTATAAATCATTTCTCATAATAAAAATAAAAATAAAAATAATAATATTATTATTTTAAACTTATATTTTATTTTTAATTCCCCTTTTTTCCTATTTCTGCCGCGAAACCCCTATATTTTATCAATTATTTTTTTTCTTTTGGTCATCTTCTTCCTCAGGTCTTCACAGGACCCGCACTGGTCCTCCCTCTGTCGTCGCACCCAGCCTGGAGTCACCGTCGACTCCCACTGACCCAGCTTCACCGGATGACCCCTACGGCCACCGGCCTGCCTCGCCCTGCCACGCCGACGCCAGTGACTGCCGTCGTACGTGCCTCCCGCTCGCTGCCGCCATCTCCCTTGGCCCGCCGACTCGCCTGGTCGACTCAGCCGCTCGACCGAAGCCCCTACACTCGCCTAAGTCGCTTGCCACAACCATCGCCTGCCTCTGCTGAAAACCCAAACCCCGGTCACTCGACTGCCGCACTCCCTGCTCGCCCAGAGGACCCCCATGACCGGCACCGACCAGACCCCCCCCCCCCCTAAAACACTGGTTTTTGGCTGAAAACACTCCAAAACTCGCTCACCTTCGGCGGACAATTGCGATCTACTCGGAACCTGAAATTTAGATCCGAACAAGGTGTCAGAAAGCTAATAAAAACTATTACGTGTTCATGGTCTTTGCACGTAAATCATACAGAAATTCGATAATGCAAATTTAGGACGAACATGGTGTGGGAAATTAAAATAGAAACAAGATCCTACCCATAGGGTGAAGCCCAACGCTTCGCGAGGAATCTACCAGCCGTAATGCCTTGAAGAGGGGAGGAAGGTGGAGCTTGATGGAAGAGAGGTATTCTCCCTGGTTGAGTCTCCTCTCTCCAGAGGATTGATAAAGGGGAGATGAGGGGGTGGTTTAAATAAAGAAAATTGATTACAATTTAATTAATTTAAAACCCCCAAATTAACCCACATCTGAAACACCCGACGAGGTCAAGGTTAAGCCTCCCCTAGGGTAAACACAACCTCCTGAGCACAACAGAGGTCTCGGAATTTTAATCTGAGACCCCGTTCAAATGTTATTAAACTCAACCCCCGAGGCCGCCAAATTACAAAAACGCCCATGGGGCCATTTTTCACTAACGGCCCGCGCCCGCGAAACTTACACCCCTCCTAGGGTAAACGGCATGCTCTGAACTCAACAGTGCCCTCAGTTTTTCAATTTGAGACACCATTTAAGAGATACTTGAGTTAATCCGTTAAGAAAATAAATTAATTATTTAATTTATTTATTCCACGCTCCGATAGGGAGCGAGGGGTCCAAACGTCCCGCACCGACATGTTTTATGTCGTTCCTAGGGTAATAACCCCATTCCGGACCCATCTGTACACTCAAATTCCTAATATGGATCACAGTTTAGGAGTTATCCCATTTATCTGGCATGCCCAGTGTGAATGCACTGAAAATTTAATTCCACCCACACCGAGGCTCGGAATCGCACGCCGTCTGAAGGCGCTGCTCTGGAATAACATCATGGATAATCCAAAATCTTTCGCAGAAAAAACTAGGTTCTTACAGGATATCTCATGTGGGATATAAGTCATTAAAATATTTCTTTTTAATCTAAAAAACATATTTAATTATAAGCATTTTATGGGATATATCCAAACTATTCCATCAACATAGGAGATCAGTGCTACCTACATCCTCTGTTTGAGTGTTCTCTTCACCACCTCATCTATGAACTATGAATTAATATCAATTAATCCATCAATTAATTGTATAAACACAATGAATATCATATATTTGATATCAACATGGAATCCACTTGACCCGCCTCACACATTGAGTAGTTAATCTTAAACCTTGTTATGAACCAGTTCCTCGGCAGAAGCAGTGCGACCACCATGTGTACAATAAGAATATTGTTTTTCTTATTTTTCATCACTCATGTGTGCACTAGTCATTAGAGTAACCATATACACACTTATATGATTAATTCATATCATAAGTGTGACGTAAACCCCCTTCAAACATACCATGAGTTTTCATGTATGATGTTTCTGTAAATTAATTTTATGTGATGGTAGGTATAAAAGTTATTGGGAAGTGTTACTGAAAAGAATATATATATTTTGTTAAAGAATATATGAATTTACATTAAAGGATAATATACAACCTACTATGAAGATTTTTATCAACCTAGTATTAATAAATTTTTCAACCTTATTTGAGTTAATTTCAATGTGACCATGAGGTATATCATTATTACCTAACGTAAAACTTTAATCTTACTATAAGTAATTTAAGAGTTAGTGAGTTTGTTATAATATTACCAAGGATATTTTCAAATGAATAAGCTATTACTTTGTTCATAGTGTAAGTATATTGAACATTCTATTTACATGAATAGTACATTATCCAACTCTATGACAAATGTCTCTCGGTTACTCAAAAAATATTGTACGTACATCACATTTTTTTATTTTAATAATTTTTAATTTTCCACTATGATCCATTTTAGAAATATTTTCAAATTTTAATTAAAATTTTTTTAATTAATCTCTCAAAAAATTTCTTGTTATTTTTAAAATATGTAAATATTATATGACTATGTTATAATATTTTGATTATAAAAATATAGTAGAAATAATTACGGTTGTAATACTTTTCATATTATTTATTTTTTACATTATTTATTAAGGATTTTGAATTATCAAATTACTACATGTTAGTGGGATCATTTTTAACTGTTTTAATTATAAAAAAATATTATTATTCATAATGAAAATATTCAAAGAGATTCAAAGATACTTTAAATTGGGATGACAGTGACTGAGAACCACCTATTATTAGCATGTTAATTAAAAATATAGGTTAAATATATATTTTCATTTTTAATATTTTCTAATACAACATTTTGTGATTAGTTATATATAAGCTCCATTATCACTAATAATAATCTTTGATGTTACTACAGTAGATTCTCCAATGTAATGCAATTAAAAATGTGAGAAAATAATATTGAAAAAGTTTATTCATATATGAAAATATATTATGATAGAGTGTGAACAATAAAAAATTATTAATAGCATTGTATTGTATTGAGTTTTTGTTGTGAATATTATTCCATTAGTGACATCATATGGTACATCATCGTTTTTATCATCCACTTATGAATTGATTGATGTTCTTGAAGAACATCGATATTCATCATTATCTTCTCGGCTACTATTTCATAATTCCATTAGGTTCTATATTATTGAATCTTTTTATCTATTATTTTTTATTCTAGTGTATTTTTATGATTTTTCCATTAAATATATTTATAACTACGTTATTTATATTATAAAAATGGTCAGTTGAACTATGACTCATAGAAAAAAGTCGTGTGGGATTATTAATCTATTGAAAGTTAGATTTGTTTATACAACTAAGTGATAAAAAGATACATCTATAACCAGGTTCTCAATCCATAAAAAAAATTTCTTCTAGTTAATATTGTTCTTCTCATCTAGTTGATTAGATTCATGAGTGGAAAATGTTATTGGTAATCTAAAACACTGTAAATTTACTATTTTCAAAATTTTAATTTCTAGTAAATTGTTTATTACATGGATAATTTTTTTGAGATTTATTATTATTTTTAAAATACTATTCATACCGCTCCTATAGTAAATCATTCCATATCACAAGGACCTAAAATTAATTATAAATTAGAGGTGTCATAGTTGGTTTATACTCACACCCCTCTTGAGTGTCTCAATGTGTCTACAGACTTCATGGTTTGGGATACAAGTGTGTGTGAGGACCAAATGAATGGTTTCTAGGTGTTAGAGCATGGTTTTTATAGGCGTTAGTTGTATTATCTATAGAATTATTCCATTGTGTTTCATTTGATTAAGTGAATTAATCTTACAATTTTCTAATTTACCAGTTTAGGAATCCTTGGATTATTATTCTATATGTTTTTTTATAGTTTAAATTCCATTTTATATAATCTATTACTTATTTTAATGTCTTACGATGTATTCTTATTTTAATTTCTAAA
This sequence comes from Viscum album, assembly GCA_963277665.1. Taxonomy (NCBI): domain Eukaryota; kingdom Viridiplantae; phylum Streptophyta; class Magnoliopsida; order Santalales; family Viscaceae; genus Viscum; species Viscum album. The sequence continues at coordinate 1,703,359,306 of OY728165.1, read as the reverse complement.
ATTGATGTTATAGTAACCCACTAACAATGTTTATACAATCGTAGTAAATTCATAAACCTCTTACATATGGGGATACACAAATGAGGCCAAGTGTAACTCTATCTGGTATTCAGTGATTATAGTTGGGGAATTACAATGTTTTATCAAATGAGGTTTTTCCTCATTTATTCTTCTTGAACTTTTTTCATGGTATATAGGAGGTTGGATTTGTTGGAGTCATTTAGGGGCATTGTGTGTGTATAAGGATAGTACCTATGTAACAGACCTTTGAGATACCTTTATTGGTAATATTGTTATAGTTTTTTATACAATTTCATGTTGATCCTAAGTGTAACTCTTTGACTATAGTTACCAAGAGTTGGTGCATTATTACATAACATCGGCATGATAACAATAGATCAAATCCAAAAAGACTGATCAGTTTAGAAGCCTTGGAAGTAATAGACACATACATAAGTTTTACATTTCATTAGGAAATAAAAAAACGACATTGTGTCTCCTTTGGACACAATCATATCTCATATCGTATCCCTACTGGTCAATCATAATATACTTCTTCACATGCTCATAAACATAAAACATAATAGAGGGGTGAGCTCTGATGCTCAGTAAGGATAACAATATAAATAAAATATTCATAAATAAGAATAAACATTTATGGAAATGTGTAAGACTAAAACCCAAGCCTTTATAAAATAAACTTCATAATAATATAGAAAATATAAATCAAATAATTACATTTACTTATTCACATGTATATTATACTAGTTGAATAATCACATGGAATATCAATAGACAATTTAATAATGATGGAATTCATAATCCCATACATCAAAACCTCATAATCAAGGCCTCATGCTAAGATTAAAAATAAGATGTTGTCAAGGCCTTGTGCCAAGACACAGTTTGTCTCTTTAGACCTACCGATGCATCGAAGAGATATAACAAGATCCACCCGTCACATTCTAAGTCCAATTCATTTCTCAAATGAAAGGGTTGAAACATAACATAAACATTCGTATTAAAACTAGCATACAAAATGTTAATACTTTAAACAGAAATAATTAATGGTATAAAAATAACACATCCACATTCAAACATATCACAAAAACTTCAATAAAATATAGAATATTGTATCATAATAAATCTACTTCAAAGAATTGTGAAATCAATCAATGGATGTTGACATCGATGAAATAAAAACTATTTGAGAGAAATATATATTTCTATTATGAAATCATTTATAAGTCACATAATTATTAAAGAAAAAATCTATTTCGAAAGTATTCTTATAAGAATATAAGGGAAGCTTCAAAGGTGTTATAACAACAGAAAATAGCCACAACCACTGTATAAGTAAAAAAACATTCTTACCATAATTTTTCGAAAAGGTCATATAGTACCGTGTTTGGTGAAGTGCCCAGATCAGTGTGAATCACTGAGAGGGGGAGGGGGTGAATCAGTGATCCTTTAAAACTTTTTACTAATTGATTCTTTATCAATTAAACCTCTATGGCTTGTTAAGGCATCGATCCACTCTTCTTGTATCTCTCAGCCTTTCCTCGAATGATGCAGTAAATGTAAAGGCACAGGACACAAGGATTTACAAGGTTCGGCACCAAAGGCCTACGTCCTTTCCATGTTGGTTATATGCCCCAACATGGTTTCTCCATTATAATCGGTTAGTATTACAATGGTCGATACAGAGTCCCACTGTATCTCTCCTGAGTGCCACAGGAGGGTCTTTATACAGCGTCCCACAGTGTTACCAGAGTCCCACTGGCCTGCTCCAGAATCCCACTGAAGACTTCTTCTCTCTGAGTCTCACAGGGGGATTCTCCTGGCTCCTCGAGTCACACGAGTATCTCTTCTTCTTGTTCAGCTCTTCAAGTATCTTCAGCAGCCTGGGATAAAGACCGTTGGCCTTGGTCTGTACCTTTGATCACTTGAGTTGATCAGGTCTTCTCGTCTTGCTCAGGATTTATCTCCTTCTTCTCAGGATGACCTGGCTTCTCTCCAACTACTGAATACTCAGACAACTGATGTCTTTAACTTCAGTCTGGTCTAGTCTCTCTTCACATCAACTTCATGCACTGAGTGCATGGCATCTCTGCATCCTCATGCACTGATTGCATGGCTTCTCAAAACTCTTCAAGAACTCCTAGTCTTGGACTCCTCAAATGCACACAACCATATTTGGCTTTGTTCACGTGTGCATGTGCATGCATGCATGCATGCACTCCCCTTCTTCTTTCTCTTGGTGAAATAAACCCACAAAGGGTGTAATCACTTCAAGCACACACCTTCCTTGAACTTCACACACTTTGTTCAATTTGTTCACACACTTAAAAGTGTGTTATACTTTAGTGTGGAAGTCTTCCACTTCTTCAAAGTGTATACACTTCACTTAGTGCACCCACTAGGTTCGGCCAACTTGTTTCTTATTTTCACACACACACTCAAGGTGTGTTCTTAAATTTGCATACACAAGGTTCTCCACTTTTCACAAAACTAGGTGTGGTCTTTGGCCTTATTCACTTACACACACTTGGCTACGGCCTATTCCACTTGCACACACTTCCTCTCGTCCTTTTTCACTTCACACACAATGTGTGGTCTTCTTAGCACTTGGCACACACTTAAATGGCCATAGGGTGTTCTTGTTCTTCAAAATGTGCACCCACATAAGGCAACGGCCTTCACTTGTTATTTTGAACAACCACCAAAGGCTACGGCCTTCACTCCACTAAGCACACACAAGGAAAACTCAAAGGAGTCGCGCAAGGGGGTGTGTCCACTCTCAACAGCCGCGCAAGTCCTTAGTGCAAGGGGCAGTCGCGCAAGGTGCATGAGCACCGCGGGGCGCGCAGGGTGCAAGGGGCAGCCGCTGCCGTGCAAGCCTCAATCGTGGGCACGCAAGATGCAGTGGCCCAGGGGCTTCCTGTCGTGCACGTGAGGTGCGCAGGGGACCTTCATCACACAAGTGTGCGCAGGGCTTCGTCGTGAAAGTGATGCGTGGAACAATACTTCGCAAGGCAGAGGGCTCCGCGGGACTTCGAATCTTCAAGAAAACTTCAGCAAAACAGCCTCAAGGGCTTGACCTCATTTTTATAGGCAGAGGCGGTGCTTTACATCTGTGGATTTATATCTTTGAATCCCCAAATTTATCGGGATTTCAAGATTTTGAAAATCTTGAACTTTCTCTTCTGTTTCACGCGGGTTCCCTCTTCTGTTATTTTTCTCTTCATGCATGCTTCGTTGAACGTGTGCATGGCCTTTTTTAAACCCAATCCATGCAAAGCATCAACACCGAATGGCCTCGCACCTTCGGTTGCTTCATCCAAACTTCAAATTATCCTCTCGTTGCATGCAAGCCCACTTTTAAGCATGGATAGGTTCAGTGCGTCGAGACGATCCCAATGGACTCTTCGGCTTGATCGGAGATGTCCGGGAACTCGAATTTTGTCGTCAGGGAGGCCTCTGGTTCTAACGGAGCTCGCGGGTGGCAGCGGCTATGCTCGAGGTTGAAGAAGGACGTTGGGTCGTTGGATGTGGAGTTGAGAAGACATCGGACGGCCGCGATCAGAAGATCTCACGCGGGATCGATCGTACGGTCGAGATCTGGCGCGCGATCAATCGAGCGGCCAGGATTCGCTCCCGGTGAAAATTGCGCGTCCCACATCGAAACGGCGCGCGGTTTTTTCGCGGTTTATCACCCAGCTCCTGCCGCAACCCCTCGATTGAACTTCCAACCCTCTCGGTGCCACCCCGCACCGAGTTCTTCTTGTGGGCGCGTTCTTGCGCCCACCCCTGCCACTCGGGCGCGCCACTGGCGCCCACTATGCTTGTCACGGGCGCGCTCCTCGCGCTCACGCTGCGCGGGCTTCATCACCGCGTGGCCTCGGGGCTTATACACGGCCCCGGCCTCTCTCGGGCTGGCCCCATGGGATCCCCTTGGGCGTGGTGACCTAGTCCCACATGTGCCTTAGGTTGAACCCTTAAGGCTGGCCCTTGAGGTTGGCATCTTTTTTGCTAAGTAAAACACTTAGGACTTTGTATAAAAACAAAGTAACCAAGTGAAAATGCCAAATTCCACTTCAATCCATCTTCCTCTTCATTTACTCTTCTTTATTTCTTCTTCATCATTAGAATTCCTCCAATTCTCTTCAACATTTATTCATCACTTAGGAATGGAATTCCCGAAGGGTCTTCCTTCAACCGATGCTCTTGAATCAAATAATTCATCAACATTATTCAATGATCCAATCAGAGATCAAGTTGGATCATCTTCAATTCATCATGCACTAAGAGATAGTGCCTGGTCTTCATTAATGCACATCATCCACTCAGTGATTGTGGATGGATCATCTTCATCTCCTCATGCATTGTTATGACAATGCATGGTCTTCAAACATTGTTGTGACATTGTATCCAGTTGATACAAGTTCTTATAACTTAAAGATCAGCTCATCAATCATCAGATGTAATGCCACTTCAAGCCATCTTCCTCTTCATTTACTCTTCTTTATTTCTTCTTCTTCATTAGAATTCCTCCAATTCTCTTCAACATTTATTCATCACTTATGAATGGAATTCCCGAAGGGTCTTCCTTCAACCGATGCTCCTGAATCAAATAATTCATCAACATTCTTCAATGATCCAATCAGAGATCAAGTTGGATCATCTTCAATTCATCATGCACTAAGAGATAGTGCATGGTCTTCATTAATGCACATCATCCACTCAGTGATTGTGGATGGATCATCTTCATCTCCTCATGCACTTTTATGACAATGCATGGTCTTCAAACATTGTTGTGACATTGTATCCAGTTGATACAAGTTCTTAGAACTTAAAGATCAGCTAATCAATCGTCAGATGTAATGATGATGCTCCATCATCATCCATTCTTCAAGTGGTGTAACTTAGTATCATCTTGATACAAGTATTGAAACATTAATATCAGTTCTACAATCGTCTGATATAATGAGAATGTTTCAACCATTACCTCCTATGCCACTTAGTGAATCTCCTAAGTGACATTCATCTTAGTACCATGACCATTCTCCATTCATCACCATCACCATCACATCCTTTTTCATTCACATCTTGACATTCCTTGACATCCATTCATTCCATGACAACATCATGCCTCATTGACAACAAATGCAACACAGTGCATTTCAATCTCCCCCTTTGTATTTGTTGTCAATACACTACTTCTGCACATATGAATGGGTCAATATGTGTGCCAATATTTTCTCCCCCTTATTAGCAATCAAATGCAAAGATGTGGTGTGGCTCTCTTCCAAAATATCTCTTCCTCCCTTCGAATAGCATCTTCTTGAAAAGCACTAAGAGAGGGATGATGTCACATGTTCTCTTTAGCAAAGAACCTTTAGTAAATCAACTCTAAGTCTACGTGGGATAACCCGGTGTAGAAAACAAGAGTGATGTAACCAAGGAACTCAATGCCATCCATCATTCACTGTACATGTGAGATCATGCTTCAGGGGTTTGAAATTTTTCAGATATAACAATGAATTGCTAAATCCTGCACATACTTCACAAAACTCATTAGAACGTTCAGTGCAAAGATAAAGCTCCCCCTTTCATCCATTTGTCTTTAATCTATACTCCCCCTTAATTGACAAGATAAACTCAATTAAGAAACAAGGGATGGAAGTATGATTGGAATACCTTTACTTTTCTCAAGATGGTATTAATCTAAGAATCCCATCTTCTTCAGATTGGCTCCCCCTCAAGGGGTGCACTCCATTCTGTCCAAACCATCCTCCAGTTGAGAATGATCATCATATTCAATTCCTTGTAATGTTAGCACATGTAAAAACAAGTGATTAGGGAATAAGATGGAACCTCCTTGGTTCATCAATGTGAACAACAAGGTTGAGAAGATTCTCTCAACCGAGATGTCCCATTTTCACCATTCTTCACACTTGCACATTTGATCTTCAATGATGTTTGTGCTGGTGTGGATCTCAATACATCTTCATGTGAAATCTTCTTCTCCCCTTTTGCCTTAGCAATTTCCAGAACTTCATCTCCAGCTCTTTGTAGATCTTTGGCAAGTTGCAACTGATTTGGCCATATGACTAACAGATCATTTGGAAGTGTGGCCTCAGTTCTGGAAGTTCCACATGGTTCTTTTGATGCTGTCAAGCTACCTTTCTTAGGCAACTTGTTTTCAATCAATCTCTTCTGCTTCTTCTGGATTGATTGTCTGTTTGAGTCCAGTCTGCCTCTATTGAATTTCATGGCTTGTTTAAAAAGATCCATGATATGTCCTTTTTTCCATAGTAGAAGCATGTTTTCTTCTTGGTGGTCCTTCTGGATGCATCACCCTTCTTGGATTTCAAATCCAAGGTCTTCTCTTCCTTTTTCATAATCTTCTTGGGAGCATCTTCCACTTTCTTATGCTTGCTTCCCAAGGATTCTTTCTGAGCCAGGTTCTGTGATCTTTTCTTCTTTTTAGCTCTGGATACAGTTGGAGATTGACATGTATCTTTTTGACCACTTTTGCAATCATCCCAGATGTTGTCAAGTAATCCAAATCTATTTGCAGTAAACAGATGTCTCTGGACCTGTGGATGCAGCTTATTTTCTTCTGGATTTCTCCCCCTAGGCATGGGCTTCCTCTGTGCTTTGGCATTCAGTGGATTGTACCAACAATCCTTTGCACAATGCCCATATTTGTTACAACACCAACATTGACCCACAAATCTTGACCTCTTCAGTCCTTTTGATTGTTGGGTACTTTTCCTGACTTGCTGTGTTGTTTCAGGAGAGCTTTCTTTCTTCACAGTCTTCATCCATACTTGTTTGGATTCATTCTTCCATCCTGCACTTTTAGTAGCAACACTTTTAGAAGCATGAGTACAAGATGGTATGGATGGTACCTTATTTTTAGAAGATGTTGCCCTTTCATTAGAGGATGTCTTTATTTTGGAATCATCCTTCTCAAAGCATATTTGAGTAGCAACATTTCTACTTTCAGCTGACTGGGAGGATTCAGCTTTGGGTGATTGCAGATTTTTCAATATCACCTCTAGTTCTATGCATTTCATGTTAATGGAGTTCTTCTCATCCTCAACAGTTCTTAGACTTCCTTCCCATTTCTCTTCCAGCTGCTTTATCTGGTCTTCATGCACCTTATTCATTTCTAGCAATGAATTGTCAAGCTCTTTCACCATTTTGACTTTGTCTTCGAGTTGAGCATCTCTGACATTCATTGACACTTTGTGCAACTTCTCCAGTGCATAGAAAACTTCTTTGACCATTATCATAAAGAATTGTTTCTCAGAAAGGCTTCTTTGCAATTCTTCATGAGTGTCTTCATATCTTTCATTGAAAAGAGAAACAGTTTCATATTTAGCCTTCACCAGCTTTCTGAGAGTGTTGGTTATGCCAACCCTTTTAGCCAATTGATCTTCCATTGCATTGGCTTCTTCTTCTAACTGTGATTTTTCTTCTTGATGATCAAGGATTCCTGTAGCTATACACATTTCCACTTCCTTGGGGACTGTCTTCTGAAGATATTCGATTGCACTTTGAAGATCTTTCATTGTTCCAACTTCATCACAGCTAGGACATGCTTTCTTCATCTTCTTGGCCTGTTTCTTCTTTCTATTTTTCTGAGTCTTGGCAGATATCTCTATTTGAGGCTGGTCACTCATTTCCTCAAATCTGCACTCCATATAGACTCTCTTGGATCTTTTAGAGGTAACCTCCCTCTGATACCAATTGAAGTTCACAGATCAGTGTGAATCACTGAGAGGGGGAGGGGGTGAATCAGTGATCCTTTAAAACTTTTTACTAATTGATTCTTTATCAATTAAACCTCTATGGATTGTTAAGGCCTCGATCCACTATTCTTGTATCTCTCAGCCTTTCCTCGAATGATGCAGTAAATGTAAAGGCACAGGACACAAGGATTTACAAGGTTCGGCACCAAAGGCCTACATCCTTGCCATGTTGGTTATACGCACCAACATGGTCTCTCCATTATAATCGGTTAGTATTACAATGGTCGATACAGAGTCCCACTGTATCTCTCCTGAGTCCCACCGGAGGGTCTTTATACTACATCCCACAGTGTTACCAGAGTCCCACTGGCCTGCTCCAGAATCCCACTGAAGACTTCTTCTCCCTGAGTCTCACAGGGGGCTTCTCCTGGCTCCTCGAGTCACACGAGTAGCTCTTCTTCTTGTTCAGCTCTTCAAGTATCTTCAGCGGCCTGGGATAAAGACTGCTGGCCTTGCTCTGTACCTTTGATCACTTGAGTTGATCAGGTCTTCTCGTCTTGCCCAGGATTTATCTCCTTATTCTCAGGATGACCTGGCTTCTCTCCAACTACTGAATACTCAGACAACTGATGTCTTTAACTTCAGTCTGGTCCAGTCTCTCTTCACATCAACTTCATGCATTGAGTGCATGGCATCTCTACATCCTCATGCACTGATTGCATGGCTTCTCAAAACTCATCAAGAACTCGTGGTCTTGGACTCCTCAAATGCACACAACCAGATTTGGCTTTGTTCACGTGTGCATGTGCATGCATGCATGCATGCACTCCCCTTCTTCTTTCTCTTGGTGCAATAAACCCACAAAGGGTGTAATCACTTCAAGCACACACCTTCCTTGAACTGCACACACTTTGTTCAATTTTTTCACACACTTAAAAGTGTGTTATACTTTAGTGTGGAAGTCTTCCACTTCTTCTAAGTGTATACACTTCACTTAGTGCACCCACTAGGTTCGGCCAACTTGTTTCTTGTTTTCACACACACACTCAAGGTGTGTTCTTCAATTTGCATACACAAGGTTCTCCACTTTTCACACAACTAGGTGTGGTCTTTGGCCTTATTCACTTACACACACTTGGCTACGGCCTATTCCACTTGCACACACTTCCTCTCGGCCTTTTTCACTTCACACACAATGTGTGGTCTTCTTAGCACTTGGAACACACTTAAATGGACATAGGGTGTTCTTGTTCTTCAAAATGTTCAACCACATAAGGAAACGGCCTTCACTTGTTATTTTGAACAACCACCAAAGGCTACGGCCTTCACTCCACTAAGCACACACAAGGCAAACTCAAAGGAGTCGCGCAAGGGGGTGTGTCCACTCTCAATAGCCGCGCAAGTCCTTAGTGAAAGGGGCAGTCGCGCAAGGTGCATGAGCACCGCGGGGCGTGCAGGGTGCAAGGGGCAGCCGCTGCCATGCGAGCCTCAATCGTGGGCACGCAAGATGCTGCGGCCCAGGGGCTTCCTGTCGCGCACGTGAGGTGCGCAGGGGACCTTCATCGCACAAGTGTGCACAGGGCTTCATCGTGCAAGTGATGCGTGGAACAATACTTCGCGAGGCAGAGGGCTCCGCGGGACTTCGAATCTTCAAGAAAACTTCAGCAAAACAGCCTCAAGGGCTCGACCTCATTTTTATAGGCAGAGGCGGTGCTTTACATCCGTGGATTTATATCTTTGAATCCCCAAATTTATCAGGTTTTCAAGATTTTGCAAATCTTGAACTTTCTCTTCTGTTTCACGCGGGTTCCCTCTTCTGTTATTTTTCTCTTCATGCATGCTTCGTTGAACGTGTGCATGGCCTTTTTTAAACCCAATCCATGCAAAGCATCAACACCGAATGGCCTCGCACCTTCGGTTTCTTCGGCCGAACTTCAAATTCTCCTCTCGTTGCATGCAAGCCAACTTTTAAGCATGGATAGGTTCAGTGCGTCGAGACGATCCCAATGGACTCTTCGGTCCGGGAACTCGAATTTTGTCGTCAGGGAGGCCTCTGGTTCGAACGGAGCTCGTGGGTGGCAGCGGCTATGCTCGAGGTTGAAGACGGAAGCTGGGCCGTTGGATGCGGAGTTGAGAAGACATCGGACGGCCTCGATCAGAAGATCTCACGCGGGATCGATCGTGTGGTCGAGATCTGGCGCGCGATCAATCGAGCGGCCAGGATTCGCTCCCGGTGAAAATTTCGCATCCCACATCGAAACGGCGCACGGTTTTTTCACGGTTTATCACCCAGCTCCAGCCGCAACCCCTCGATTGAACTTCCAACCCTCTCGGTGCCGCCCCGCACCGAGTTCTTCTTGTGGGCGCGTTCTTGCACCCACCCCTGCCACTCGGGCGCGCCACTGGCGCCCACTATTCTTGTCACGGGCGCGCTCCTCACGCTCACGCTGCGCGGGCTTCATCACCGCGTGGCCTCGAGGCTTATACACGGCCCCGGCCTCTCTCAGGTTGGCCCCATGGGATCCCCTTGGGCGTGGTGACCTAGTCCCACATGTGCCTTGGGTTGAACCCTTAAGGCTGGCCCTTGAGGTTGGCATCTTTTTTTCTAAGTAAAACCCTTAGGACTTTGTATAAAAACAAAGTAACCAAGTGAAAATGCCAAATGCCACTTCAAGCCATCTTCCTCTTCATTTACTCTTCTTTATTTCTTCTTCTTCATTAGAATTCCTCCAATTCTCTTCAAAATTTATTCATCACTTAGGAATGGAATTCCCGAAGGGTCTTCCTTCAACCGATGCTCCTGAATCAAATAATTCATCAACATTCTTCAATGATCCAATCAGAGATCAAGTTGGATCATCTTCAATTCATCATGCACTAAGAGATAGTGCATGGTCTTCATTAATGCACATCATCCACTCAGTGATTGTGGATGGATCATCTTCATCTCCTCATGCATTGTTATGACAATGCATGGTCTTCAAACATTGTTGTGACATTGTATCCAGTTTATACAAGTTCTTAGAACTTAAAGATCAGCTCATCAATCGTCAGATGTAATGCCACTTCAAGCCATCTTCCTCTTCATTTACTCTTCTTTTATTTCTTCTTCTTCATTATAATTCCTCCAATTCTCTTCAACATTTATTCATCACTTAGGAATGGAATTCCCGAAGGGTCTTCCATCAACCGATGCTCCTGAATCAAATAATTCATCAACATTCTTCAATGATCCAATCAGAGATCAAGTTGGATCATCTTCAATTCATCATGCACTAAGAGATAGTGCATGGTCTTCATTAATTCACATCATCCACTCAGTGATTGTGGATGGATCATCTTCATCTCCTCATTCATTGTTATGACAATGCATGGTCTTCAAACATTGTTGTGACATTGTATCCAGTTGATACAAGTTCTTAGAACTTAAAGACCAGCTCATCAATCGTCAGATGTAATGATGATGCTCCATCATCATCCATTCTTCAAGTGGTGTAACTTAGTATCATCTTGATACAAGTATTGAAACATTAAGATCAGTTCTACAATCGTCTGATATAATGAGAATGTTTCAACCATTACCTCCTATGCCACTTAGTGAATCTCCTAAGTGACATTCATCTTAGTACCATGGCCATTCTCCATTCATCACCATCACCATCACATCCTTTGTCATTCACATCTTGACATTCCTTGACATCCATTCATTCCATGACAACATCATGCCTCATTGACAACAAATGCAACACAGTGCATTTCATTTGGAAATAGATGGAAGGATTCCTTTCAAAACATTTTATAAAAATTAAAAGAAGGGTATAACATATCATTCATGTTCTGTTTCGATTCTCTTCCACCTTAAACTTCTATTAAAAGTTTGGTTGATAACATGAAGAGTCATCTAGTGTTTATCGTAGTCATTGCTAACTATGAACATCTATGAGATTTAATGTGTCCTCAAGATGAATATAATCAATGTAAATCATTGACACGGACTACATGGCTAATTATTTGGTGAAAAGAAGTATTATAAATTGTGTGTATCATTTATTTCACATAAAGGAGAGTCTTGTTAGACAACAGGTTTAACAAACTAAAAATTGATAATTGAGGTTACATTTTAATCAGGTTAATTCCTTATAGTTATAGAAAATACAATCACAATATTTGTTATTTTGGACTTACATATCATGTTGGATATAAATAATCAATAATCAACGTAGCCACTCATAATACAGTTTCTGTTCAGTTAGTGTTAATATTAGTATATATTAATGTCAATGATTAAGTCTAATAGAAACAAAGGGAATAAGAGATGGTCTTGCCCAGTTGGATAATAACATATATGTCATATTTATCAGATCGTTTTAGGTATATTGAGTCATTGGGATTCCCTTGATCAATCTCATTCTAAATTTTAATAATTGAATAAAAAACTAAACACTTTATTGGTGAATTTCAACCTTATAAATATCACTCCCCAAAAATTATTTTCCAAACCACAAAAATAATTCTCTCCCATCGTAAACAATACCCTTAGGGAATACACTTGTGTAATAAGGGGATGTATTAATGGACTATTTTAGTTTGAATTATTATGTTTTAATTTTTTTAAAATATATTATTATATTTACCAATTCTCATTTTTAAAATATTACATGAGTTGATGAAAATTATATTTTATATAATGAAGTAAAAGTTTTATTTTTTAAAATATGAAGGTTTTATTATGGAAATCCTTTTTACAATTTCAACAATGTCAAAATAAATGTTATATTTATATAATATTAATATAAACTATTGATTACTTTAAAGAGATAATATAATTTTTTGAAGTCCAATATAGTCATTATAATTTTCATAAAATTTTTATTACTATAAAACCTAGTATTCTAAAAAATAATTGAAACTATTATATTAAACAAAGAAATTTCTATGTTTTATAGGATTATTTTGATAAACATATTATTATTTGTGAAAATATCATGTCAAAATTATCCAATGGAAAGGTGTTTAAAATTTTTTGAGATTAGAGAATTGTTAAAAAAAATTAAATACATTATAAATATTTGTTATGTATCATCACATCGTAATAGACCAGCGTGAAGTAATAAATAGTTTAAAGTCAACCTATGACTAAATATATGATTCTCATTTAAAACTATGTTTATTTAATTTATTTGATTAATTTATAAACCCTTAATCATTAATCTAAATCCTATTTTATATATTATTGTACTTAAACCAATTCATTATAAAAATGACACACTTCCACATCCCCAAGGGTATTATTTTATTGCATTTATTTTTTTTGTCCATTAAAATATTGAATGTCTCTCAGCATCAGAACAAATCATGGGATACAACCAAGGGAATATTTTCTATTTTTATTATTTTAAAATAAATAATCCTAAACCTATATTTTGAAATTAATAAATAATTTTTATGATACATTGTTTTTCAAAGTTGGAGATTTCTCAAGGATTGTGAAATTTCAATTAATAGATGGGTCAAATATGGATTAGAGATGTGACATTAAATTTAGAATATTGGAAAACCTAAATGTGTTGTTATACGATATTTTTTCAGGAAGATATGGTTTCATGGAGTTTTTTGGAGTGTCTTGTCCATTTGAGGTCTGAAGTCAATGTTATTGAATGGTAAAATCTAGGGTTCAGAGTTAGAATGTAGTTATTTTAAACCATGTACCCATTCGTAAATATTTTAATTAATGAAATATTTAATTAATCTCTCAAAATTGTTCTACTTATTTTTTAAATAAATAAATATTATAATGACTATTTTATAATCTATTGGGCATAAAAATAATGTTTAAATAATTAATGGCAAAATACTTTTCATATTATTTATTTTTTGACTTTTTTTGTTTTTAAAATCATTAATTACGGCATGTTAGTGGAATCATTTTCATTGCTATTTTAGTTATTTAAAATAATAATTCTTTATAATGATCATATTATAAGAGTTGAAAAGATTCTTTAAATTAGAAAAATAGAGAATTAGAACTGCCTATTATTAGAATGACAATTCAAATTAGTGTGAACATATACATTTCCATGTTTAATTTCTTCTAAAAATTCATATGGTGATAATATATCGAGACAATACATTACAACTAATGAATATCTTTGAATATTAATGAAACTAAATTCTCCATTGCAATGCGATTAAGAAATGTTAAAAATAATATTTAAAAATATTATTCAAATTTGATGATTTATTATACGTAGTGAGTAAAGAATAAAATATTCATAAGATCATTGTAATGTATTGAATTTTTTTTTGATTAGTATTCCATTAGTTAGATTATGGGGTACATCCTCATTTTTATCATCCACATGTGATGTGATTGATGTTGTTAAAATGAATTGATATTCATCATCATCTACAAAAATACTATTTGATATTTACTTTGGGTTATAAATTGAGGAATATTATTATCAATTATTCTTCTTCCAGTGTCTTATTGTGATTTTCCCATCAAATAAATTTATAACTAGGTTATTCATCATATCCAAAAGGAAGGTTGGATTATGAATACTAGAAAAAATTCAAGTGGTTTTGTGACACTAGTAAAAGATAGATAGGGTTGTACTACTAGGGGATCAAAAGGGGCATCTTTTACCATGTTCTCAATCCTTAAAAACCTGAGTCTCCTAGTAAATATTGATCTTCTCATCATGTAGATTATATTTAATAGTATATAATTTTTTTTGTGATCTAAGTTTATATAAACTTGTTATGTCCATGTTTTTAATTTCCACTAAATTGTTTATTACATGGATAATGTTTTTATGAATTATTAAATTCTTTTAAATACTATTCACCCCTCCCCTAGTAAATCATTCCATATTATAAGGATGTAACATTATGGATGAATTATTGTTTTCATACTAGTTTTATACTCAAACTCTACATGGGTATCTCAATGTGTGTATAAACATCATAGTGTGGGATAAAACAGAGATATTGGACCCATTGAATGGTATGTGGGTGTCGAAGGATGGAGTTCGTAGGAATTACTTGTATTCTCTTTAAAGGGATGCCACTATGTTTTATTTTATTATGTTACTTACGTATACTCTTGTTTGACTTACCGGTTTATGAGTCATTGGATTATTATTCAATATATTTTATGATACAATGCATGCCATTTTTTGTAATTTATTACTTATTTCAATGTGTTATGAAGTTTTGTTATTGTTTTTACTGATACTAATGTTATAGTAACACCACTAAAAATGTTTAGACAATAATAGTTATTTCATAAACCTCTTACTTATGTGGGGACACAGGTGAGGCCATGTGGAACCTTATTTGGATTTCACTGATTGTGGTTTGGGCCTTACAAAGTGGTATTGAATGAGGTTCTTTGACATTCAGTCTTCATGAATTTGTTTTTTACAATGTATATAGTAGTTAGGATTTGTTGGAATGAGGTCAGGGAGTTTTTTGTATGCTAATATAGTACCTATGTAACAGACCTCTAAGTTAACTATGTATGAACTATTTTTATTTTATTTTTTTCATATAATTTTATGTTGATACTATGTATATTCTAATGTAACTATTTATGGAATTTTTCTGCATTTATGAATCAGGAGTAGGAATGTATTATCACATGAAAAATATATAAATTTTGTGTTATACATATTAGTTTGTTAATTTATTGAATTAATTTTCTTATATGTTATGGATAAAACTACTTTCCCCTATTTGGTGAAATAAATGTGTTATTGTTGTTGTGGTATATCAGTTGGAATTAATTAGTTGAACACGTTCATGAGGTCTTATTTCATATATATATATATATATATATATTTGATTTTGAATATATATAATGAATATAGGACTATACAAGATTCTTGGATAGTTCTATGAGGGTTATACATTTTTAGTTTTATCTCCATTAATAAATCTTCAGATTTAAATCAGTTAGGTATGAATTATAGAGAATTCATAATATTGATAAAAGATTCATGATAATTCATCTGTAACTTCATAAATTTACTTCTCATATATTCCTAACAAGATAGTTTGGTTCATTAGAAAAGACATTTATTGTAAGGTATGTAACTCTAGTTAAACCACATGTTGTCCAAGAGAATGTAGTTGAGTATACTCATATGCCACCTTTATTAGCTAAGAATAAAGGAACACTTCAATGTGTCACTATCCAAATAGATCCTATTCAGGGTCGATGCATTTATAAGTCTATTTATGATAATGATTTGGGAATTTAGATCATGCACCTACAGTCTTTCCAAGGCTTTGGAAGATCTATATATGTTAACAACATGATTCTCATTAATGAGGAGATCTTTAATCTTGTGAATACTCTAGAAGGGCATTCACATAAACTAGGATCCCTTCATTATTTAGGGAACCAATATGAGGTAGTGGGACATTATGAATAAGGCCAGTAGAGAAATGGTTTATCTAATACATCCTTTAATGACCTGTTTTGGTAATTTATATTCGAGTAAAAATAATATGGATAACAAGAAGGAGTTTTTGGATCTTCACCGGTTGATGATGGTGGTATCTACTTAATCATCAGGTTTCAATGACATTATATGAATTACTCTAATCTTGGTTTAGAATGAGGAATTAAAGGAAAAAAGTCAATATTTATCAATATCTAGGGTTGAGATCTAGCACTATAATGTTGACTTGATGACATATAAGGAGGTGGAAAGAAAGATCCACATGATCCTTAAGGGTATAGAGGGCGATAGAACTATATATTTTTATCTAGGATCCAAAAAAACTCAATGATACTTCTAGTAGAAGGTATATGAAAAAATATGAATCATTATTGGTTGGTGGAAGATAGTCATAGTAAAGAAGAAATTATTTTGAATTTCCTTGTTTGATACTAGTGCTTCCCATTCATTAATATTTGTTAAAACATTTGGATGGGATGACATACGATTAATGTTTTGTTTAGAATTTCTTTCTACCTTACACTCCCATTGGATGGAAGGTTAATCAATTGGAATAGTGTCTAGAGTGTTCCAGTAGTATTTTTCGAACTGTGGAAATCTATGGGATTTACTGATCCTCAATATGACTAGCATCAATGTAAATCATTTACATATACTAGTTTACTAGTTATTGGGAGAAGAACAAATATTAGAAAGGGTGTGTATCTTTTATTTCACATAAGAGGGAGATTTTTCATATAATAGGTGTAATGAACAGAACATTTATAAATGAAATTAAATTTTGATCGACTAAATTCATTATGGTTATAGAAATAACATGCTCTATATTGGTAATTTTGGTCTTAAATATCATGTTGGATATAAAAATAATTAATCAATTTAACCACTCTTATTACAGGCTTTTTACAGTGACCATTAAGATTAATATATATTAATGGTTATGATAAAGTTTTATATAAATATAGGGAATAAGTGATTGATGCAACTAGTAGCATAATACCTTATAAGGCCCAATTATCATATATCCCAATGGGGATGGAAAATTGGGTTAACCATGATCAATATCATGATGAATTTTTAAAATTTAAGCATAAAACTATTCCACTTAAAGGTGATGTTGAAGCTTATCATGATCAATCCAAAAACCTTGTTCTCCAAACCACCCAAAGAATGCTCCACCATCGTACACCTTATCCTTAGGGAGTACAATAGTGTAATAAGGGGATATATAAATAGGCCCTAGTACTTTGAATTCATAAATTTTACTTTTTAATAAAATAATTATTATATTTATTTCACTTCATATTTAAAATTTTATATGAATTGATTAAAATTAGATTTTATATAAAGAACCCAAAATTATATATTAATATAATATAAAATTTTATTTAAAACGTTGTTTTTTATAAGTTCAAAAAAATCAAAATGAATTTTATTTTCATATAATATTCCTAAGAAATAATTTTTATGTAAACATGAATATATACTTTTTTAAGTCAATTATAATCTCTATAATAGATATAAAACGGTTACTGTTGTAAACCCTATTATTATTACAATAAATGATATAAATTACATAATAGAATAAATTCTTATTTTTAATAAATTATTTAGGTAAAATAATTAAATTTATTTCAAATATCATTTCAAAGTTATCATATAGAGTGTTTTATATAATATTTAAATACTATATAATTACTAAAAACTTAATTATGGTATACGTATATGTTATGTGTTGTGACATGATAATATCCCAAAAGTGATTTAAAAAATATTATAATGTTATTTTATGACCAATAATATGTTTCCCACGTTAAATAATGTTTTTTAAGTATTATAATTAATTCCATTAACCATTAATGAATCATCTAAAAATATGTTGTATTTTATGGTATTAAAATTAATTCATTATAAAATTGACACACTTCCACTTCACCAAGGGTATTAATTTGAGGAATTTATTTCATGGCCTTAAATATATAGAAATTATATCAACATTGGAATGAACCAAGGGTAAAACAATGGGAATATTTTAAATTTTTACTATTTTAAAACATATAGTCTGAAATTATGTTTTGAAATTAAATAATAATTCATATGTTCCAGTGTTTTTCTGAGTTCAAGATTTCACAAGTGTTTTAAAATATCAATTACTGAATTGGTAAAATATTCTTCATATATGTGACATAAAATTTAGATCGGTGTAATCCCATAATGTATTTTTATTAGATATTTTTAGAGGCTCATATGGTAACATGGAGGTTTTGGTGGTATCTCAATAATTTGAGGCCCAAATTAAATGTTCTAGAAAGTTGCATAATGGGGAACACTACTGGAATAGGGTTAGTGAAAAAAATGTATCCAAACATCAACCTAGATTATATAGTAAAAAATTATAGTAAATCCATGTGGAAGGAGATTTAATATTTTTTGGGAGAATACAGTTAACTACAAATATTTCTAAGGGTTGGTGCAAGTCCTATAAAATAGTTCCCTATGCTCATGAGAGTTATGCTAGCCTCTTTTAGTAAAACAACACAGTTGGAATGAAATGTTCAAAATTGATTTCCTTAATAATTCATGGGGGATGAATCATTTATTAGTGATTCATGGTTTACACATTGTATATTGATACATGTTTCCATTCCATGTGGCCTATTAATATTGGTGAAATGACCCATTTTCCCCAACGATCTTTAAGAGGGAATCAACCAATATTCTTCCATTATCCTCCCACACATGATATTTGTAATGTATCATAAATTACATGTAATTTATTTGAAAATTATATTGGATTATTTTGAGACCATTCACTCAGATGACACTTGACTTTGAGGCTCGGTTAGTCCAGAATAAATGTTTTAAATTTTTTAGTTGTTTAAAATAGTGTTCATGTGCAGTTTTGGATAATCATAAATGGGTTCTTGGATTAAAAATATGAGGGTACCGTTTCATCAAGAATTTCGACTTTACCTATGAAATTATCTAACTTCTACTAACGTTGGTTGAGGGTAAAAGTTAATTTTTCAGCATTTTGAAGAAAAATAAAATAATATTAAGAAAGATTATTTTATTCAAATTTATTTTCACTATGACACAATGAAAATGACGTTGTTTCATTTCATAAATGAGAGAGCATAAGGTCACTAAAATTTAAGTGTAATAGAAATTATTTTTCATTTCATAAATGAAAGAGCATAATGGCATGATGACTTAGTACAATAGAAACGATGGAATACATTTCCTTCAATTAATTTATTAATAGACATACTGGATATATGGAACGATTCTTGGAATTTCTCTAAGTCTTTAGGGAATTTTAACTAGATGAAGATGATCAGATAATTTCCAACGACATCAAGACCCCCCCCCCCCCCTCCTCTTCAAAAGATCATGCCCACGAAAAAGGATCATGGACGTTCATAGACAGATCACCACCAAAGACGATCTCTTTCCTTCGACAAGAGATCTGATGTCCAGGTAAGGGGTTTAATTATAATTTAATCCCTTCCATTCTTGTTCTTGGTTTTAGTGTTGAATGCTGATTAACCCACAAATAGTTTGACCCATGGATCAATCATGTATCTAGTCAGATGTGATTTGAATTTCGGGATTTTAAGGGAGTTGGATTCACATATTTTTTTAGTTCTTCGTTAAACCTCATAATAGGGAAAATCCATGCCGATACAAAAAAACATCATAGTCCATCATTCATGTGTTCTTCGTGTGTTCTTATATCCTACCTTTTTCATGTTCTTCGTGGCGATGACAATGAGTGGTCTAGGAGGGACCAAGGAAGTGGTATAGCCTGTGGTAGGAGGTCATGGTAAATGGTGAAGCCAGGTGGCCTCTAGCTCAGTAGTCGGCGATGGGGAAAGCCACAGCTAGGCAGTCTATAGTGTCGGTTGAAGGCCACAATCATCACAGGTTATGGTGGTGGTGAAGGGGGCCACGACCAGGTGGGCTGCTAGAAGGAGGTATGTGGTGGTCGAATCCATGGGATCTGACCACATGGGTCTATCTTGTGCAGACAACATACATTATCCCAGTGGTGAGTATTGTGTTACTTACACCTAAATGAGCTCCGACTGCACATGTCATGTATTTTGATGACAACAAACGATTTAATAAAGAACTTGGTGGTCTAAAAGTAGCTGGTTCCTAATGAGATCTGAAGTACAAGGTGTACTTCTATAACTTTTGGTGGCATCCCCTTCACCTACAGTTTAGGTAAACTTCACCGCAAATAGACATTAAGAGTTTCTACTTGTCTTTTTGTGGGGCTTGTATTATGGCACCTTTACTTTCAGTTTTTTAATATTACTCTATGTGGTTTTCTTAGTTTCATGCATATTTACTTTTCATCATTGTGGTATGGGGATGTGTGTGTGTGTGTGTGTACAAGTAATCCAAAAATCCCTCCCACTTGTAGGATAAATCCTTCTGCGCTAGTTTACAGCCCCTGGACATTAGGAGGTAGGATTTGGGTAGTCCTGACATGGGCCTCGGGGGACGGGTTGTGACATAGCTGAATCAAAGGGATGTCAGTTCCACCTTGTGGAACAATTTTCAATTTCTTTTTTTGGGGAAATAGTTTTGAATGTTTCAAGTTGTAATTTCAGGCTTGGGGAGTACACTATTGGTGCAAAAACCGACGTATCCATACATTAGGACCTTGATTTATTATTTTTGAATCATTACATGAAAACACCGGTTGCATGAATAATTTAGGAATTGAGTGTGTTCTCATGTCCTTCTTGAGTCATAGTCAGCTAACCATTTATAATATGTTTATCATTGTTCATAATGAAATTTTACATGATTCCGCCCCATAGATAGTCAGCCATGATTCCAATGCTTGACTACAAGGACAACACACCTAGTGATGGGGTGTCAGTTCAGGGACCATTATTAGAGGTACCCCTACTGAGTGTAGCACCAGTGTTACCACCATCATCGATCTATATTTCCTACCAGCATTATAGCTAGAGAATGAATGCAGGCATAGTGCCTTACACAAGTTCCATAGGAAGAGACCTCCAAGGATTATGTCTGAGACTGACCCTCAGTTGGCTAGGGACTGGATTAAGGTTGTTATGAAAGTCTTATTCTTAGTGAGGATGACTCTTGACCAAATAGAGATCTTATCTAAGAGCCTTCTTCAGGTCTCGGTAGGGAGATGGTGGAGCTTGATGTTTCATACGCATGACGAGGTGATCCTTACATGGGAAGAAATTGATCACCTATTCTGGGAGGTGTTCTTTCCGATGATTCTACGTTTTGTGCATATACGGGATCTAATACACATATTTTAGGGTAGAGTGATAGTATATGAGTACTCATAAATATTCACCAATATTTCTCACTACTCCACAACATGGTGTGAGACCCATTCCAGCCGGCTTTGGATTTGGACCAAGGAATTCACTGAGGGATCAGGGAATTCTTGGTATCACTTAGCATCCCAAATTAATATAGGGTGATAGAGATAGGTCTAATTGTGGATATCTTCTTAGCATAGCATTCACCAATAGTAGGACCTATAAGTAGACCTCAGGCGGTGGAGTCTTCAATGATGGGTAGAAGGTAACTGATGCTAATACCCATGTGGGTCAAGCCTTTCATGGGATGACCATAGGAGAGAAGGTCAGTAGTACGAGTCTCCCAAGGCAGAAGGAGTCAGCAGATGAGCAAGGTGTACTACTCATGTGGTAGTTAGGGTCACATGACTCATGATTTTCTGACATGACGTACATATGACTAGAGGACAGTAAAGGGACCACTAAGGTAGAGGCATAGGGTTGAGTATGGTGGTCCTCCAGGTGGCGGATGTGGAAGGGGAGCATGCAGAGTGGCAGGAAATGGGCATAGGATCATGGTACTACCACCACCTCCCCCATGTGGTCCACCATGGGCTCCGGGTGCCAGTGGAAAGGGGCAAGGCCAACTTCAAGTGATAGAGTATTATGACCCTGGAACTCTAGAGATGATTATATGTAAAATATGTGTCTTTTTCACCCTTGGTGAAGTTCATATAGAAACATGTGATAGCCACTCTTTCCTTTCCATCAACCTTGTTTGGAGCTCGGATATTGTGGTGGACTTATTGGCTCAATCCTTATTATTGGAGTCTCATACAAGAGGGGTTTTATGAACACACACTGGTACTGGTAGTGTGAGCTTACTTTTGGAGGTGATAGCATCGGCTGTGATATCCTTGTAGCTGTGTTGAGGCCTTATGAAATCATTCTAGGTATGGACTATTTATCCACATTCCATGCTCAAATTGACTATTTTAGGTACATAGTGCAGTATATCCATGGATACGGGGCCAGGTTTTACTTCAATGGAGAAAAGGAAAATAATGTATCATAGGATGGATTCAATTGGAGGAGGGTATAGAAAATCACTCACTAGTTTGATAGACATACCCTCAGTGAGGTAGACGAGAGGAGTCCTTAGTTTTTTTGTAGTGGTGGATGAGTATGGGGACATATTCCATAAGGATGGTCCATTATTACCTACCCATAGGGAGGGAAAACTCAATGTTTAATTGTACTAAGGGGCCACATCGATGCCCACACTGGCATAATGGATGGATACTGTAGAACTCTTTGATTTAAGGGTACAATTAGGGGACCTATAGAAGAAGGGATTCATGAGACCATGTTTTTCACCTTGAGTGACCCCAATTGTGTTTTCCAAGAAGGCAGACTGAAGCTTGAGGCTGTGTGTGGACTAACAGAATATGAATCAGGAGACTGTAAAGAAAACATATACTTGGGCGAGAATTGATGTCTTCCTTGACCAGATGAAGGGAGTTAATGGTTCTCTAAGATAGACCTCAGGTCTGGCTATCATTAGTTTCGTGTGTGGGATGAGGATATACCAAATACATCCTTTAGATGTTGGGATGTAAACTATTAGTTCACGGTGATTCAATTTGAAATGACCAATTCCCCAATAGTGTTCATGGGACTTAGTAATAGGATCCTTCATGATTACCTTAACTAGTTCATTATTATCTTCATTGATTATATCCTAGTGTACTCGGCATCTGAGGCGGAACACAAGACATACCTTTGGATAGTCATCCATATAATTCAATCGCACCAACAGTATCAGATGATCACAAAGTGATAGTTCTTGAATTGTCTTTCACCCATTTATTATTTATGTGAAATTAATTTTCAGATGTATTTCCTGATACTTGATCATGGGCCTGATGTGATATGATGCTATTATCAGGATGTTGAGAGATACTTCCTGGGACTAATATTATGTGATGACATAAGTGATACATGGTTTCCTCATATGAAATAAATAGGATGGAATCATAGTTCAAAAGGAGTTACATTACACATTTGATAATACTTTGGTTCCTAAGATAGAATTTCATAGAAAGGTTTATATGTCAAATGGAATTATATTACATATTCAGAGATACATGGGTACATGGTAAAGAATTTCATTTATGGGATAATAGGTCAAATTGAATTTTATTATACTTTGGGAAATAATTCAATTTTGATCTAGATTATTTTGTATATCCTCGTAAGGAAAATGAAATTATGTTTTTCCTTGAGTGAATCATGGATTACAAATATAGAATGCCTCAGACTATGGTTATTGTTCAAATAGAAATATGTCATTAAAAATGTTTTTTACTTCAAAATTATTTCAAAATCATTAATTTCATAAATCTTGTTGAACCCTGTATTATTATCACAATACATGGATTCCTTGGTTAGGTACCTCGAGTTACGATTTTATTTATATAATGTAATATGCTCAATGAAATTTTTGGAACTAGTAGAAGGATGTATGGATGATTAGATTCACGTACCCAATTTTTTATAGTGGTTTTACAAATTTACCTTATTATTTTATTTCCAGTTTTTTTGTTATAACTGAATACACTTTTTTGACCATGCCCTTATGATAAAATACCATGTTAGGACATTTGTATTTAGTTACTCTTACCATTTACATAGTTATTATTTTTTTTATCCTGATGAGTATCTTACAAAAAAATAATGAATATAATGAATATGTGTTGGACCATAATGGTGGTTCATTAATTTATTTCTTACTCACAAACTACTCAAGAAACCATTTTACTATGGTGCCGAAGAAGATGTTCACTTTCTTGTAGGAACATGTAGTGATGGGTCCTTGGGAGGATCGATCATGAGAGCTCAAATATGATTGTGGTGATCGAGTATGTGGTTTAGATGGATTTGTGAAGTAGAGCCTTAAAGATAAATTTATTGTTATTTTATATATTGTTTTATATGTGATTAGAATAGTGGGGAATCTATGGCATATGTATGACATGGACCTTCTTGCCTCTTCTGCATTTCATTTGTTACAGTCTTAAACGAAAATTTCTCCCTACCATCTTCCTTAAAGAAGGAAACTGTCTCATAGAACTCTAAAGCAACTCTGAATATACTTCATCTTGATTCCCGGGCTTAGATACAACAACATTTTCCCATCCATTAATCTTTATATTCTTGGATATAAGAGAATCATAATTGTTGAAGAAATCAAGATGAACAAACCTTTCTCTATATACTAACCAATGAGAAATCGGCTTAAAGGTTGACATGTCTTTAGAAGCTACTTCCACAGACATTTGGATCTGAAGACTTCTGGGATGTTTGGAACGGAGATTGCTGAATATCGGAACGAGTTTAAAATGGAGAGGCAGAGCTTCAGGACATTGGAGCTTGAAAACCCAATGTGGGATGACCATTTGGGGTCCCCTTTAAATAGGCAACGATATAACGGTTCATATTCCTCGGTTGATCAAACGGTTGTAAAAAAACTGAGATCAGATCTGACGGTTGAAAACCAATTCTCAAGAAAATTTGAATCCGATCTTTTGAGGTTTTTATTAAAACAAAGATTTAAGAAAACTATAATCCGAAAACAAAATATAAGAAAATACCAGCTAGTAAAGTATGATTACAAAAACATGATTAAGGAAATCATACCTTTCAGACTGTCTTAGGAGAATTATTCGTAATGGGTAACATCCTTCTTCACTATGAAAAAAATATAGATCGCAAAACATACTACGAAAAACTCAGTGCGAAACAACCGGTACGAAAAGAATAATAAAAAACCATTATTAGAATTTTAGTATGAGAATGTCATTTTGAATGTCTCAATACATAAGTCTTACTATGAAAGTCTCAGTATGAAAGTCTAGTTACGAAAACCCTAGTCTGAAAATCTCCATTCCGGAAGTTCTTACTCTGAGAATTTCAATCCGGAAAAATTTCAGTTCTGGAAATTACCATTCCGGAAATTTTAGTTTCAGAAAATTTCCATTCTGAAAACTCCTATTCCGGAAATTATAACTCCAGAAAAAAAAATTTTGAAAAAAAAATTAAGAAAATTAAAATTTAGTAACACTGACAAAAAAATGTACTCCCCCTATGAAAAGTAGTTTATTACTCAAAAGATACTTTTTCAACAGAAATTTAATTAAGGAAGATTACCTTACAGTTATCATTCCTAACTTCTGTTTAATGTATTCAAATCTATCAAAAGACAAAGATTTTTTGAAAATATCAGCAATTTGATCTTGAGTTCCGATAAACTGAAGAATAATATCTTCTTTTAGTGTGTGATCCCTAAGAAAGTGATTCCTAATATCTATGTGTTTTTCACGTGAGTGATGTACAGGGTTCTTACTTAGGGAAATGGAACTTGTGTTATCACACAAAATTTGAGTTTTAGTAAAACTCAATCCATAGTCTGTGAGTGTGTGTTGCATCCACAACACTTGAGCACAACAACTTCCAGCTGCTACATATTCGGCTTCAGTAGTGGAGAGTGCTAACTAATATTGCTTCTTGCAAGACAAAGAAACTAGTGAATCCCCTAAGAAATGACAATTTCTGGATGTACTTTTTCTTCCATTCTACATCCACCAAATTCAGCATCAGAAAAGCTTTTTAGTACAAAATCATTTCCAGAAGTATAAAATAATCCTAGATCCATGGTTCCCTTAAGGTAGTGAAAAATTCTTTTTACTTCCTTTAAGTGAGATTCCTTAGGATTGGATTAATATCTTGCACATAAGCATACTAGGAACATTAAATCTGGTCAACTAGCTATTAATTAAAGTAAACATCCTATCATAACTCTAAAAGATGTTTGATCTACTAGTTTCTCAGCTTCATCAAGATCTAGAGAGTTTGATGTACTAATAGGAGTACTTATACTTTTAGTATTGTCATAACCATACTTTTTGAGAAGATCTTTAATATACTTATGTTGAGATATGTAGGTTCCTTTGAGTTTTTGGGAAATTTTAAAACCAAGGAAATAAGTTAACTCACCCATCATACTCATTTCAAACTCAGATTTCATTAGACTTGCAAAAACGTTGGTTAAAGATTGCTGAGTTGAAACAAATATGATGTCATCAACATAAATTTGAACAATTAAAACATTTTTCTTCTCTTTTTTTATAAAAATGGTTGGATATGCATTTCTCTTAACATAGTTATTTTGAAGCAAAAATCCAGTGAGTCTATCATACCAGGCTCGTGGGGCTTGTTTGAGACCATACAGAGCTTTAATAAGTCGAAAAACATGATCAGGATGTTTTGTATCTTCAAAGCCAAGAGGTTGTTCAACAAAAACTTCCTCTTGAACATGACCGTTAAAAAAAGATCATTTCACATCCATTTGAAAAATTTTAAAATTAAAGAATACTACAAAGGAAAGTAGAATACAGATAGATTCAAGTATAGCTACTGGAGCATAGGTTTCTTTATAGCCTATTCCCTCTTGCTGATTATAGCCTTTAGCAGCAAGTCTAGCTTTATTTCCGACTATGTCTCCATTTTCATCACATTTGTTCCAGAAGACCCACTTAACTCCAACAACAGATGTTTCCTTAGGTATTTCAACCAAGATCCAGACTTTGTTCCTTTCAAATTCATTTAGTTCATCTTGCATAGAATTGATCCAATCATCATCACCAAAATATTCATTAGTTCTTTTTGGTTCTAATTAGGAAAGAAATGCTAGATTTTCTATTTCATTTCTTAAGGAACTTCTAGTTCTTATAGGTTGATTTACATCACCAATGATACTATCACTGGGATGATTCTTACGAAACACCTGATTTGGGTTTTTAAAAGCATGTTCATCAACATTGGGTAGAGAATCATCTGGGGTAAATGTTTCAGAAGTATCTTCTTGAACATTTTCCTTATCGGAAGGATCTTCTATCAAAGTTTGACAATCAGTTTTTGAAAACACATCCGAGGATGAATATTTGGATGATTTAAAAACAATAGGATATGACTCATCAAATTTTACGTGTACTGTTTTTCAACAGTACAAGTATTTTTATTGAAAATTCTATATGCCTTAGAAGTTTTGGAGTAGCCTAAGAAAATTCCTTCATCATATTTTGGTGAAAATTTATGTAGATTATCTTTAGTATTCAAAATGAATACTTTGCAACCAAAAACCTTGAAGTAGGAAAGTCTTGGTTTTCTACCATTCCATAACTCATAAGGAGTTTTATTAAGAAAAGGTCTAATCAAAACTCGATTTATAGTATAGAAAGCAGTACTTACAGCTTCATCCCATAAATGTCTAGCTATAGAATATTCACTCAACATGGTTCTAGTTATCTCTTGAAGAATTATATTTCTTCTTTCAACTACACCATTATACTGAGGAGTTCTAGGTGATGAAAAATTGTGAGTAATACCTTTTCTACTACAAAAAGTTTCAAAATCAGAATTTTGAAATTCTCCTCCATGATCACTATGAATAGTTTTCAATGGAATGTTTTTCTCATTTTTCACTTGAGCTCTAAAATTTTGAAATAATAAAAAGCTTCAGACTTCTTTTCTAGAAAATAAACCCAAGTAAATCTAGTGTAATCACCAACTAGAACAAACACATAGTATTTGCCTCCAATACTTCCAGTTTATGTTAGACCAAAAAGATCCATGTGCACTTACTGTAATTCATCAGTTCTTGAGACTTCACTTATTGTTTTAAAACTAGATTTATGTTTCTTTCCATATTGAAAAGGATCAAAAACTTTAGAAGAATCAAATCTAAGCTCCGGTAGATCCTTAACTAGTTTCTTCTTAGAGAGTTTGCATAAGTTCCTAAGGTTACAGTGACCTAGTCTTCTATTCCATAACCAAGAATGATCTTCCATTGCACTTAGGCAAGGTAAATCTTAGCTCCTGAGGTCTTCTAAATTTAAGGTGTAAACATTCTCTTGCCTATTGGCTGAGAGAATAAATTCTTCCTTGGAATTGTGAACTAAGCACTTATCATTCCTAAAATTCACAAGGTATCCTTCATCACATAACGACTTATGCTAATGAGGTTGTGCTTAAGCCCCTTAACAAAAAGAACATTTGAAATCAAGGTTTTACTAAGAAGAACAATATTACCTATACCAACAATTTCTCCCTTAGCATTATCTCCGAAAGTTACCGTTCCTCCTTTCGTTTTGATAATCTTTTCAAAATAGATTTTGTTACCAGTCATGTGCTGGGAACATCCAATATCCATGTACTATGTGTTGTTGTTCTTACTCTATTTATTTTCCTGAAGTCATGAAAAGAATTAGACTTTCGGAATCCAAACTTGTTTGGATCCGAGATTTCTAGATAACAAAATTTTAGGTACCCACATCTTCTTAGAGAAATAAGATTTTTGAAATCCTAGAGATTGGGGTTTGTTTAAGGAACAATTATTTGCCTAGTGACCACCACATTAACACTTGGTACAAAATGGGTCACTTTGAGGAACAAAATAATTGTTACTAAAAATTGGTTTTGCATGGGTATAACCAAATCCAGAATTATTTCTTAAAGGTCGTATTTGGGAATACATTTTATCAAAAAATTTCTTTACCATGGGTGAAGATTGATAAACAATTATTTAAGGAAAAAAATTCGGACTTGAGTTTTATAACCAAGTTTTTATCCTCAAAATTATTAGTTTTAAAACTAGAAGAAGGCTCGAAAACACTTTTCTTAGAAATTAATTTTTCTAACTCTTTAGAAAGTTTGTTCTTCTCAGAACTTACTTCCTCAAGATTTTTTGAAATACTTTCAAAATCAGCATTTTTTCCATAAAGATCTTTAGAAAGATTTGATATTTCTTTCGTAATAATATTATTCCTAGAGTTTTCCTTATCAAGTTTTTTATTGAGTTTGGAATTCTCAATTTCAAGACGTTCAGCAAACCTAGAAACTTCTTCATAAGTAGGTAAAGTATTTTCTTCATCATAAGAGGAGTCGTCACCAGAAGAGTTATAATATTCTCTATTATTAGAATTTAAAGAAACATTGGTCAATGATTCGGCATTTCGTACCTTAGCCATAAAACAATGATTTTTACCAGGTAGTCTGGCTACAAAACCAAGATTCTTCTGTCCTGAAGATTCATAATCAGAAGATTCATCTGAAGAGTCACCACCACTGGCACTCCAGGTATCACTAGCTTTCAGAACTTCTTTAGCTTTGGCTTTATAATACTTTTTCTATTCCTGTCTGAATGCCTTTCTTTCCTTTCTTTCTTTTTGAGCAATGGGTAATCTGGTCTAATATGTCAATCTCTCTTGCATTCATAACCCGTGACTTATCCATCTTTCCTATCTTTCTTTTCCTTTTTCTTATACTTGGATTGGAAATTTCTCTGGCCAGCTATCTTGTTCATCCTTCGAGCAAGATTTTCTAACTCATTTTCAGAGACTTCACTCTCACTAGATTCGGATTGATAAATAACTTTCTTAAACTTGGATCTGGTTACCCTCTCAAGAGTCTTAGATTTCATTTGATTTGATGTTGTTGTGAAAGCAACAGTACCATTTCCATTTTTCTTCATGATATTGTCAGCATCTCTCTTCATTCTTGTTTCATGTTGAAGAAGAGTTCCAAATAGCTCATCAAGAGAAATTTGAGTGACCTTCCTATTATCATCTATAGCTGTTCTTTTGGATTCCCACTCATTGGGCATAATATCAATTATCTTATACACAAGTGCTTCATCATCTAACCCTTTCCCTCCCATAGACTGTAAATTGTTGACTATAGTCATAAATCTCTGTTGAACTTTACAAATTGGTTCACTATAAGGAAAATTGAAGCCATAGTATTCAGCACTAAGCATAGCTCTCCTAGTCTCAATCACTTTAGAAGTTCCAAATTGTGTAACCTCTAACTTCTTCCAGATAAAATTAGCTGCTTCACAAGAAGAAATTTGGCTATATATATTTCTAGTCATTGAACAAAGTAAGGTATTGCATACCTTATAATTGAGTTGATACTCTTTCTTTTCCTGGTTAGTGAAAGTTATAACTTCCTTATCAAGAATTTTATAATCTCCAGCAAGAATAACAAAGTGGTCCACTCCAGTATTGATATCAAAATTCTTCATTCGATCTCTCCAGTACTCATAATCGTTACCATTAAAGATTGATGGTCTTGTAGGATTTAGATTATCAATGGAACCAACATTCACTCCTTCTATACTTAAAATAACCTTCGTCACACAAACTTGTTAGTAGAAAAAGTTCGTAATCACAAAGTTCGGAATGATAATTCGTAATGACAAAGTTTGTAAGGACAAAGTTCGCAATGACAAAGAACTTTCTAAGAAAGTATGAAGAATAAAGTAAAATTAACAAGAAAAACATAAACGTGAGTATAAGTATTTCAGAGACCTGCTCTGATACCAATTGTAGGATCGAAATAATGATGTAGATGCTCAATATACAAGAGTGGGGGTGAATTTTACACTTTAAAAATTTCCTTTCGAACCTTTAAAGTTGATTACGAAAAACTAAGTTTTCCTTAGATAAGGAAAGTTCTAAGTTTAAAAAAGTTAAACTAAGCAAATTCACAACACCTATAACACCAATTGAAAAATTGGAATAAGGAATGAAGTTATAAACTTCAAGTTCTATGTACTTGTTTAAAACTAGAAAGAGATTCTAAAAGTAGGTTCCAGAAATATGGATCCGGAAATTGAAACATAACTAAAAATTACAATATGAGATTCTACCTTAAAGCATATAGAATCTAAATGAAACAGAGTACAAGTAGGGAAGTATAAGAAAGTTATACTTTCCTTACAATACAATATGCAGCGGAAAAAAACAGGTAGTAAAACTACAAATAACAAGATATAAGTCTTTTAACCCAAAGAGAAGGGTATCCAACAACCTTGGATAAAGGTCCCTTGATTTATACTTTCAAGAAAGTCTGTCTTATCCACACCAGGGTAAGCCCTCAATATGAAGATCAGAATCTCTATCTTTCTATCCTCTCAAGCCCTCAACTTCAAGGTAGTTGGAACCTCTGTCTTCCTCAGCAAGGAAGCCCTCGAAAATTAAGGTAGTCGGTACCTCTGTCTTCCTATCCTTGGAAGTCCTTGAATGTAATCACCAACATTCGGAGTCGCACGAAGCAAAAACTGAATGATCGGTTCAGTACGCACAAAGCATGAAAAGCTTTCTCTCTCTAGAAATCACCTTAGCAGCGTGTGGTCTCTAGATCGATCAACTTCATTGTATATCGAGCCCTTTCAAATGAGCTCCTATTTATAGGCTCGTTCAGCCTCCTTTCCAACGGTCATATCTTCATTAAAATTCGGAGGGACCTGTACACGTGTCACTTAACCAACGGTTAGTTTATAACGGAATAGACGACATCGTTTTATAACAAAACAAGTGTAAGATAAAGTACGACATCATTTCAAGATTAGTTAAAAAGTTCGGAATGAAGATTCAGAGTGTAAACAAAATGTCATAGAGTAGACAAATTATAAAAGTGTAAGCAAAATTAAAGTTCAGAGTCTAACCAAAAATAATATTCGGAGTCTAAATAAATTTTTAGTGTATAAAGCAAAGATGATCAGATTCTGTTTAATATGTGAATTCGGAATGAGAATTCAGAATGATAATTCGTCATCAGAATTCGTAATGAGAGTTTGTAATCAGGATTCTTCATTAGATTTCAGTGTCGAACTTCATGAGAGTTCGTATCCATAATTTGGAGTATAACTTTATTAGAGTTCTTATCCAGAATTCGGAGTGGAACTTCATTACAGTTCTCATCCAGAATTCGGAGCCTAAAATGGAATGCTTTATATCAAAGTTTTAAATGATTTCGAGAATATAGAAATGAATCTGATTCTTATACTTAAGAAATATATAAATATAGATAATGAAAATATGATAAGAATAATTTTCCTTATAAAAGCGTTTTTACTTATAAAAGCAATTTTCCTTATAAAAGAAATTTTCCTTATAAAAGAAATTTTCCTTAAATATAAGGTGTTTGTGATATTCAAAATAAGAAGGAATGGAAAAGTCATAAGGAAAACCTTATTGACTCAACACGTCTCCCTCAGCCCGCCGACTCACCTGGTCGACTCAACCGCTCGACCGAAGCCCCTGCACTCGCCTCAGCTGCTTGTCGCAGCCAGCGACTGCCTCCGCTGAAAACCCGAACCCCGACCACTTTCCTTCCATGCTCCCTACTTTCCCGGAGGACCCCCGTGACTGGCACAGACCAGCCCCCTCCCCCCCCCGCAAACACTGGTTTTTGTCCAGAAAACACTCCAAAACCCACTCACCTTTGGCGGACAATTGCGATATACTCGGAACCCGGAATTTAGATCCGAACAAGGCATCAGAAAGCTCATAAAAACTACTATGTGTTCATGGGATTTGAGTGTAAATCAGACAGAAATTCGATAATGAAAATTTAGGACAAACATGGTGTGGGAAATTAAAATAGAAACAAGATCCTACCCGAAGTGCGAAGCCCGACACTTCGCGAGGAATCTTCCGGCCGCAACGAAGGTAGAGCTTGATAGAGGATAGGTCTTCTCCCTGGTTGAGTCTCCTCCCGCCAGATGATTGAGTAAAGGGAGATGAGGGGGTGGTTTAAATAAAGAAAATTGATTACATTTTAATTAATTTAAAACCCCCAAATTAACCCGCATCTGAAACACCCGACGGAATCGAGGTTAAGCCTCCCCTAGGGTAAACACCACCACCCGAGCACAACGGTAGTCTAGGATTTTTTATCCGAGACCCCATTCAAAAGTTATTAAACTCAACGCCCGAGGCCGCCAAATTACAACAACTCCCCTGGGGACATTTTTCACTGACGGCCCGCACCCGCGAAAATTACACACCTACTAGGGTAAACGACACGATCTGAACTCAATGGTGCCCTCGATTTTTCAATCTTAGCCACTTTTTAAGAGATGGATGAGTTAAGCCATTAAAAGAATAAATTAATTATTTAATTTATCTGTTCCACGCTCCGATAGTGAGAAAGGGTTCCAAACGTCCCACGCCTACATGTTTTATGTCGTTCCTAGGGTAAACCCTCTATTCCTGACCCATATGTATACTCAAATTCCTGATCTGGATCACCGTTTATGAGTTATCCCATTTATTTGGCGTGCCCAGTGTGAACTCACTGAAAATTTAATTCCGGCCACACCGAGGCTCGGAATCGCACGCCTTCTGAAGGAGCTGCTCTGGAATAACATGAAGAATACTCCAAAGTCTTTCTCAGAAAAAATTGGGTTCTTACATAATTCCCTCCTTCATGATTTTTGTCCCTGAAAAGAAAAACCAGGGAACAACTCAGGGTACTAAGCCCACACCTGGCTCTCCCGTACCTAGAAGAACTCACGCACAGCTCTGCGCCACCACACACAGACCAAAGGATTGATCTGTTTCACACGAGGTCTTCCCTTTCTGATTTCGTGCATAGGAACACGCACACTTCTTCTCAGGTATGCCACGCAGGAGACATTGTGCAGCCACTCTAGACTTTGGGGTTAGGGAAAGGCGGTAGGGAACCTTGTCATCCCTTTGCACGGTCTCAAATGGCCCGAAGGATCTCGGGGGTAGCTCACCTCCCCATCCGAACCCCTACGTCGCACGTCATGACTAGAATCACCGCACGCACCTGGAATATGGCCCGGTGATTCCCTCCTTCAAAATATCCATATAGTGAAACACCCAAGGATATCTGGTCGCGCAAGATTCCACAGTCGATGTCCCACAACCAAGACCCTCTTACACGCTTAGAAGCAAATGATTCAACACCATAGACTAAATAGAAAGGTTAAACACCTTCTACTATACCAACATAGGGTTATACCCGATGCCCTACGTCACCCTAGCAACACCTCAAACAAGGAGTAGGGAGAAAATCATCCAACACACAGAGTCTAACAATTCTACTGCAAAAAGTAGAAGATCTGTAGAAGGTACCTCTTACCACCTCATGTTCTGCAGGATCGTAGACATCCAAATCTTTTGGTTGTTCGCGGTCCCAAATGCTAGCACCTGGAGCCTGATGTGGACCGCCTAGTGGTGATGGGAAGACCTCATAAAGTCTTTCCCCACTACCATTTTCTTATGCTCCTATTCTAGCACCACCTTTCTGGGTACTAATCCAATAATGGTGTTGCCTCCGTCATGGTGGTGCACCTGCTGCCTGCCCAATATTCTTAGCATGTGTGGTCGGGCAGTCTCGTGCCAAGAGACCTCGCCCATCGCAAGCATAGCACCAAATATCTTCGGGTTGCACTGGTGATGTCCTGTGCCACTAGGTTGTATGACCACACCCCTGAGTCCGGTTGTTAAAAGGCCACCTACGTCGAGGTTCTGATTGTCGACACCCGCTAGCTGCGGTAGACGTCTCGGCTCTAACGTGCCTGCTGCCACCACCAACTCTAGAACATGGCAGGAATCTCTCTGTCACCAGTGCCTGCTCTAGCACCCTGGAATATGTGGAAATGCCCAAGGGTACTATGAAAGCATGAATCTCTCGGCGGAGACCCTGCTCAAACTTCTGCGCTCGGATGTTGTTGACATGGACCAAGTCCGGGTAAAAGAGTGCACGGTCTGCGAAACTAGATGCGTACTCAGTCACTGTCATCCCTCACTGTTGAAACTGCAAGGGCTCCTGAATCCAAACAGAGCCTAAACAGAAGGGGAAAAACTCCTCATGAAACAACAACTTAAATTCACCCCATGAAAGCGACGACTCATCCAGAAACTGAGACACCTGTCTCTACCAACACCAAGTTGCTACATGGAAAAGATTGGCGGCCAAAGCCACCATAAGATCTGTCGGCGTCTACGCAAGCCTGAAAAGGAAAACCACTATCTCCAGCCAAACCTCTACTGCCTGAGGGTCTGGATCACCACAGACCCTTAGCGGTATCTACTACTGGAACTCACGGAGCGCACTCAACCTGGGCTCAAGCTCAGTCTTCTCTGTTGAAGCTGCATGTTGCTCAATAGGTGGGGGTGTTGCTACCGGCCCACCCGGAGAAAGGGGCTCGCATGATGGGTCCTAGACTGAGGCCTCGTAGCTCACAGGGTCATTGTCATGAACCAATGACAGTATCCTGTCTGGATATCTTCACTGAAACATCCTGAATATTATCAAGGAGTGTTGAGATCAGATTAGCATATATGTATATCACAACAATAACAATGATGGGGAGCTGACTCAAGAAGGACAGTCAAAGACTCAATCCTATGTGATCAACAACCAATTTTCCCTGCAATGAGTGTCTCAGCATGTCAAGTCGACAAGCGAGTTATTAGGGTCCTGGTGAATGGATATGTTGGCCGCCGCACCATCACTGGACTCACTGGCCTGAGAGCCTCTCTCGAGACACGTTAAAATTGTTGCCCTAAATCCCAACCAATTCCTTATTAGGGACGTCCAAACAACACCCCAAGGAACGAACCACCTCTGATACCACTTTGTCATGACCCGACCCTACCGGGGCTCGAGCCGCAACTACCCCAAGCCCGCCTTCATAGGCCAGGGGTTTGTGACCAGCGCTGAAGGAACAACTACCCGGGGAGGCCTTTGCCTAAGTACTGTACACATTCATGCAACACACTCAATGCAAAAGTGCAGAATAAAAATAAGATCAAAGTACCAACTGCTATAAATAAACCCCAAACGTGCATCGACCTCTACACAGTACAAATAAAAAAATGAAAAGAAAAGGGGAAAAACACGTGCAAAACCAGAAAAGTGTCACAACCTGGAAACAGGTGAACAAAAGTAAACATCTGGAAGGGTTCCCCACATGGAACCCAACTACGACCACAGCACATGGTCCAAGCTCCCGATCTCTTAAGCTCCACTGAAGTCACGACCCACCTGTCTGTCGTATGCAAGGGCACACCAAGTGTGGGAAAATCCCAAGCAAGGGTGAGCATAAGAATACTCAGTAGGATACCCCGAAGGCTCGAGGGGGAAACAAAGGAGGTACTGAAGGGTGAGCAGTAGATCGAACATGGGAAAAGTAAAGGAGTAAAACCGAAAGTGCAGTAAAGGGTACAGTAAAGAGTCCAGCTCAACCCAACAAGAGGAAAGAAGGTAGAATCGTCCAGGAACAAGGAGCTGGAAATGGTGAGAAGATGAACATCCCATCGAGTCTTCGCTACCTATAGTATGAGAGTAGACTCATCCAACCACGAGAAGCTAGACACGGAAAGCACGTGGCATACCCCGCACATCTTCACCACTCTTGGAAGGTGAGTAACCACACCCAAGAAGTGTGTACTGGAACAAGGTATATACATATCCATATGCTCAAACAAGAATCCCAAACAAGATCGTAAGGGGATCTCCATCCCGTAGCTTAGCCCAAGAAAGTGAGTAGCCAGCAGTCCCAGAAGTAAATACCACCGTTGCCTAGCATCTTGCACATCTTCCTCGAACTAAAAGTTAAGGGGCTCAAATCGCCGCACCTCGAAACTATCCGCTTTGGGTGGCACTGACTCGCACGCACAGTTTTAGGTCGCGTCACAAGGACGGGTATCAGTGGGGAAAGCGCCCCTCGTACTTGAGAGTTCTAGGGGAATGTCAATCCATGCCCCGTCACTACCCCGAAGTCGAAAGGTCTCCTCAAAGTCGATATACCACTCCATGCCCATCCCCGCTGGAGGGTGATCCCTGGAAGTTGACGTGTTCCCACTGGAGGGAGACCCGACAAGAGTGAAAGGGTGCCACACTGCCCAATCCCGTAACAGGGTGATCCAATGGAGGGAGACCCAGCTAAAGTCATCGACGAGTCCCAATGCCCAGTCCCGTAAATGGGTACTCCACTGGAGGGAGGATCGGAACCGTCATCGCGGACCACTTCCTAGCCCAGCTGGAGGTAAACTCAGCATCGGGGACCACTTCCCAGCCCAGCTGGAGGTAATCCCAGCATCAGGGACCACTTCCCAGCCCAACTGGAGGCAAACCTGGAACCAATCTTTCCATCCCGGCTGGATGGTACTTCTCGGTGAACACCACTATACTGGCCATCCCTGCTAGATGGTAACCCACTAGCCATCCTTGTTGGATGGTACAACTAGAGAGCCCTACTTGAAACAACCTCATCCCTACTGGAAACAACCTCAGCCCTACTGGAAACAACCTCAGCCCTGCTGGAAACAACCTCAGCCCTATTGGAAACAACCTCCTGGGTAAGGGATCGGTGCCCGCGTAAAGTGTTGGTCACACCGAATCCACAAGAACTCTACCAGGGAACAAAAAGGAACAGGAGAAACTCCTCGAGCCTCTCAGGGCGATCACACTCCAATCCGCTGAGTCACTGTCGAAGCGGACTGAGAAAACTCGTCCCAGAAAGTGAGAAAACACCCATGCTATAAGAGCACAGGTAGTTGAAACTGGTGTCGTAGTCTGGTGAAAGGGAACGGTACTGAAACCCCTCACAGATGAAGAAACAGAGGAACCAAACCATCTTTGTCGGCCAAACGAGAACAGAACCAGGGGAAAACTCAACCCTGTTGGTCAAAAAACAAGAACCGAACCAGGGGAAAA
Source organism: Viscum album (assembly GCA_963277665.1). Lineage (NCBI taxonomy): Eukaryota > Viridiplantae > Streptophyta > Magnoliopsida > Santalales > Viscaceae > Viscum > Viscum album. The sequence goes on along the minus strand of OY728165.1, from coordinate 1,703,321,176 downwards.
CTCAACCCTGTTGGTCAATAGACGAGAACAGGACCAGGGGAAAACTCAACCCTGCTAGTCAACAAACGAGAACAAAGGGACCCTCTACGTCACGAGAGGTCAATAGTACGTAAATCAGAACATGACACGCACATGGGGCCACATGACGTGTGGCCCCAAGTCAACCCCAACAAAGCGTACAAACATTTTCTGGTACCAACATCCACATGTACTTCCCAGCGTTCCCATATACTCCCAGAGTATACCACGTCTCCATCCCAAAGGCTAACGTGCACCCCACACCCAATGTCAACGCGAAGGCGTGAATGTAACAACTCCAACTTTCCACCTCATTGGCCCAGGCATGGCCAAATAAATCTCTTCAAGCATATAATTCATTCACATAGGAGTGCACACAATCATATTCCATGGATTCCCTACAAACACCACGGAAGGAACCACCACCGGAACACCTTTCATATTTCCACACTTAATAATTTCGCGTATGAGGATATGCTTGCCTGAACGGATTAAACCATTGTAACCCTATTGGAAAAACATGCGAGATAGACTACTTACTTGCCTCAAACAGATATCCAATGGAAATGTCGCCAACACCACCTTACGCCCGAAAGGCTTCTCGTGGTCCCGAGCCTCGACCCCAAAAACAGTCGGGCGCATCACTCCATTGATATCCCCTTGGGAAAACACGTCAAAAGCACTTCTCACTTGAGTGAAACAGATATCCGGAGAAAAAGATGCATTCTGGTGCACCGCACACGAGTGGTGATACGCGAGACTCGCATCCCGGTCCCGAAGCACAACGAAAGGATCTCACCGTTGAGATCCTCTCAAAAAAGTACACAAGATGGACTATTCACTTCTCCAAAATGGATACTCGATGATCAAGCTGGAAATCACCGTCAACTCCCAAAACGGACCTCGTGGGTCCTGCGCCATCATGCAGAATTAAAGCAGGCAGATTGCGCCATTGCAATGCCCTCGGAAAAACACCTAGAATCGACTAGTCGCATGCCCCGAAAAGATGCCCAATGAAAAAGTTACAAAGCGCTACATACAGCTCGAAAGATGGCATGTGGGGCCCATGCCTCAACTCTGGTTTCGACGCCCAAAACCATACTGGAAAACTCTGCCTCAACGCCAGGGTCGTAAAACCAATGACAGTGCTCAATTTGGAAATCGGATGTGTTCGCACCGTCCAAAACAAGATTCCCGTAAAAATGTCCGTCCACTTAACGGTCATTCCACGCCCCAAGCCCCACGTTTAGGGAATTAAAATTCCTCGAAACTATCTCAAAAAGTTCATCTCAATTTAAGAGGACGCGTCGCCGCTTTCGGAACGCGAGACCGACGCCCGGTCTATGATTTATTAATTATAAATCATTTCTCATAATAAAAATAAAAATAAAAATAAAAAAAATATTATTATTATTTTAAAATTATATTTTTTTTTAATTCCCCTTTTTTCATATTTCTGCCGCGACACCCCTATATTTTATCAATTATTATTTTTTCTTTTGGTCATCTTCTTCCCCAGGTCTACATAGGACCCGCACTGGTCCTCCCTCCGTCGTCGCACCCAGCCTGGAGTCGACGTCGACTCCCGCTGACCCAGCTTCACCGGACGACCCCTCCGGCCACCGGCCTGCCTCGCCCTGCCGCGCTGACGCCAGTGACTACCGCCGTACGTGCCTCCCGCTCGCTGCCGCCATCTCCCTCGGCCCGCCGCCTCGCCTGGTCGACTCAGCCGCTCGACCGAAGCCCCTGCACTCGCCTAAGTCGCTTGCCACTGTCAGCGCCTGCCTCTTCTGAAAACCCAAACCCCGGTCACTCGCCTGCCGCGCTCCCTGCTCGCCCAGAGGACCCCCGTGACCGGCACCAACCAGACCCCCCCCCCCCCCCGAAAACACTGGTTTTTGGCTAGAAAACACTCCAAAACCCGCTCACCTTCGGCGGACAATTGCGATCTACTCGGAACCTGAAATTTAGATCCGAACAAGGTGTTGGAAAGCTTATAAAAACTATTACGCGTTCATGGGATTTGCGCGTAAATCAGACAGCAATTCGATAATGCAAATTTAGGACGAACATGGTGCGGGAAATTAAAATAGTAACAAGATCCTACCCGTAGGGTGAATCCCAACGCTTCACGAGGAATCCGTCGGCCGCAACGCCTTGAAGAGGGGAGGAAGGTGGAGCTTGATAAAAGAGAGGTATTCTCCCTGGTTGAGTCTCCTCCCTCTAGAGGATTGATAAAGGGGACATGTGGGGGTGCTTTTAATAAAGAAAATTGATTACAATTTAATTAATTTAAAACCCCCAAATTAACCCGCATCCAAAACACCCGACGAGGTCGAGGTTAAGCCTCCCCTAGGGTAAACACCACCTCCTGAGCACAACGGAGGTCTCGGAATTTTAATCTGAGACCCCATTAAAATGTTATTAAATTCAACCCCCGAGGCCGCCAAATTACAAAAACGCCCATGGGGCCATTTTTCACTGACGGCCCGCACCCGTGAAACTTACACCCCTCGTAGGGTAAACGACATGCTCTGAACTCAATAGTGCCCTCAGTTTTTCAATCCGAGACACCGTTTAAGAGATACTTGAGTTAATCTGTTAAACAAATAAATTAATTATTTAATTTATCCACTCCACGCTCCGATAGCGAGTGAGGGGTCCAAACATCCCGCACCGACATGTTTTATGTCGTTCCTAGGGTAATAAACGCATTCTGGACCCATCTGTACACTCAGATTCATGATATGGATCATAGTTTTGGATTTATCCCATTTATCTGGCGTGCTCGGTGTGAATGCACTGAAAATTTAATTCCGGCCACACCGAAGATCGGAATCGCAGGCCGTCTGAAGGCACTGCTCTGGAATAACATCATGAATACTCAAAAAAATTTCGCAGAAAAAACTTGGTTATTACAGGATATCTCATGTGGGATATAAGTCATTAAAATATTTCTTTTTAATCTAAAAAACATATTTAATTATAAGCATTTGATGGGATATATCCAAACTATTCCATCAACATAGGAGATCAATGCAACCTACATCCTCTGTTTGAGTGTTCTCTTCATCACCTCATCTATGAACTATGAATTAATATCAATTAATCCATCAATTCATTGAATAAACAAATATAATATCATATATTTGACATCTACATGGAACCCACTTTACCTGCCTCACACATTGAGTAGTTAATCTTAGACCTTGTCATGAACCAGTTCCTCAGCAGAAGCAGTGCGACCACCATGTGTACAAAAAGAATATTGTTTTTCTTATTTTGTATCACTCATGTGTGCACTAGTCATTAGAGTAACCATATACACACTTCTATGATTAATTAATATCATAAGTGTGACGTAAACCCCCTTCAAACATACCATGAGTTTTCATGTATGATGTTTCTGTAAATTAATTTTATGTGATAGTAGGTATAAAAGTTATTGGGAAGTGTTACTGAAAAGAATATATATATTTTGTTAAAGAATATATGAATTTACATTAAAGGATAATATATACAACCTACTATGATGAATTTTATCAACCTAGTATTAATAAATTTTTCAACCTTATTTGAGTTAATTTCAATGTGACCATGAGGTATATCATTATTACCTAAAGTAATATTTTAATCTTACTATAAGTAATTTTAGAGTTAGTGAGTTTTTTATCATATTAACAAGGATATTTTCAAATGAATAAACTATTACTTTGTTCATGGTGGAAGTATATTGAACATTCTATTTATATGAATAGTACATTATCCAACTCTATGGAAAATGTCTCTTGGTAAATCAAAAAATATTGTACGTACATCACATTTTTTTATTTTAATAATTTTTAATTTTCCACTATGATCCATTTTATAAATATTTTCAAATTTTAATTAAATTTTTTTAAATTAATCTCTCAAAATTTTTCTTGTTATTTTTAAAATATGTAAATATTATATGACTATTTTATAATCTTTTGATTATAAAAATATAGTGGAAATAATTACAGTTGTAATACTTTTCATATTATTTATTTTTTACATTATTTATTATGGATTTTGATTTATCAAATTAATAAATGTTAGTGGGATAATTTTTAACTGTTTTAATTATAAAAAAATATTATTATTCATAATGAAAATATTCAAATAGATTCAAAGATAGCTTAAATTGGGATAACAGTGACTGAGAACCACCTATTATTAGCATGTTAATTAAAAATATATGTTAAATATATATTTTCATTTTTAATATTTTCTAATACTTCATTTTGTGATTAGTTATATATAAGCTCCATTATCACTAATAATAATCTTTGATGTTACTACAGTAGATTCTCCAACGTAATGCAATTAAAAATGTGAGAAAATAATATTGAAAAAGTTTATTCATATATGAAAATATATTATGATAGAGTGTGAACAATAAAAAATTATTAATAGCATTGTATTGTATTGAGTTTTTGTTCTGAATATTATTCCATTAGTGACATCATGTGGTACATCATCATTTTTATCATCCGCTTATGAAGTGATTGATGTTCTTGAAGAACATCGATATTCATCATTATCTTCTCGGATACTATTTCATAATTCCATTAGGTTCTATATTATTGAATCTTTTTATCTATTATTTTTTATTCTAGTGTCTTTTTATGATTTTACCATTAAATATATTTATAACAACGTTATTTCTCTTATAAAAATGGTCGGTCGAACTATGACTCATAGAAAAAAGTCGTGTGGTATTATTAATCTATTAAAAGTTAGATTGGTTTATACAACTAAGTGATAAAAAGATACATCTACAACCAGGTTCTCAATCCATAGAAAATTTCTTCTAGTTAATATTGTTCTTCTCATCTAGTTGATTAGATTCATGAGTGGAAAATGTTATTAGTAATCTAAAACACTATAAATTTACTATTTTCAAAATTTTAATTTCCATTAAATTGTTTTTTACATGGATAATGTTTTTGAGATTTATTATTATTTTTAAAATACTATTCACCCCCTCCTATAGAAAATCATTACATATCACAAGGACCTAAAATTAATTATACATTAGAGGTTTCATAGTGGGTTTATACTCACACCCCTCTTGAGTGTCTCAATGTGTGTACATACTTCATGGTTTGGGATACAAGTGTGTGTGAGGACCAAATGAATGGTTTCTAGGTGTCAGAGCATGGTTTTTATAGGCGTTAGTTGTATTATCTATAGAATTATTCCATTGTGTTTCATTTGATTAAGTGAATTAATCTTACACTTTTCTAATTTACCAGTTTAGGCATCCTTGGATTATTATTCTATATGTTTTTTATACTTTAAATTCCATTTTATATAATCTATTAATTATTTTATTGTCTTACGATGTATTCTTATTTTGATTTCTAAAATTGATGTTATAGTAACCCACTAACAATGTTTATACAATCATAGTAAATTCATAAACCTCTTACATATGGGGAGACACAAATGTGGCCATGTGTAAATCTATCTGGTATTCAGTGATTCTAGTTGGGGAATTACAATGTTTTATCAAATGAGGTTTTTCCTCATTAATTCTTCTTGAACTTTTTTCATGGTATATAGGAGGTTGGATTTTTTGGAGTAATTTAGGGGCATTGTGTGTGTATAAGGATAGTACCTATGTAACAGACCTTTGAGATACCTTTATTGGTAATATTATTATAGTTTTTTATACAATTTCATGTTGATCCTAAGTGTAACTCTTTGACCCTAGTTACCAAGAGTTGGTGCATTATTACATAAAATTGGAACGATAACAATAGATCAAATCCCAAAAGACTGATCAGTTTAGAAGCCTTGTAAGTACTAGACACATACATAAGTTTTACATTTCATTATGAAATAAAAAACAACATTGTGTCTCCTTTGGACACAATCATATTTCATATCCTATCCCTACTGTTCAATCATAATATACTTCTTCACATCCTCATAAACATAAGACATAATAGATGGGTGAGCTCAGATACTCAGTAAGGATAACAATATAAAGAAAATATTCATAAATAAGAATAAACATTTATGGAAATGTGTAAGACTAAAACCCAAGCCTTTAAAAAATAAACATCATAATAATATAGAAAATATAAATCAAATAATTACATTTACTTATTCACATGTATATTTTACTAGTTGAAAAATCACATGGAATATCAATAGACAATTTAATAATGATGGAATTCATAATCCCATACATCAAAACCTCATAATCAAGGCCTCATAGTAAGACTAAAAATAAGATGTTGTCAAGGCCTTATTCAAAGAAACTAGTTTGTCTCTTTAGACCTACCAATGCATCAAGGATATATAACAAGATCCACCCGTCACATTCTAAGTCCAATTTATTTCTCAAATTAAAGGGTTGAAACATAACATAAACATTCGTATTAAAAATAGCATACAAAATGTTAATACTTTAAACAGAAATCATTAATGGTATAAAAATAACACATCCACATTCAAACATATCACAAAACCTTCAATAAAATATAGAATATTGTATCATAATAAATCTACTTCAAAGAAGTGTAAAATCAATCAATGGATGTTGACATAGAAGAAATAAAAACTATTTGAGAGAAATATCTCTTTCTATTATGAAATCATTTAGAAGTTACATAATTATTAAAGAAGAAATTGATTTCGAAAGTATTCTTATAAGAATATAAGGGAAGCTTCAAAGGTGTTATAACAATAGAAAATAGCCGTAACCACTGTATAAGTAAAAAAACATTCTTACCATAATTTGTCGAAAAGGCCATATAGTACCTTGTTTGGAAAGAGATGGAAAAATTCCTTTCAAACCATTTTATAAAATTAGAACAAGGGTATAAATTAATTTAACCCATTATCAAGTAAATAGAAAAAATGTTTTGAAATAAATTTTTAAGAAACATGGATGTTTGTGATAAAAAATTCTATGTAGATGCTTACATATCAACAACCTCGAATAATAAAGAGATAGCAAAATTAATGCTTAAATTGTATTATTCATTAGTCTAGGGTACATTAAACTCATGTATAATAGTTAAATAATAATTATTAATTTATTAAAGAACCACATAAATAAATATTGTATTATATATGATCTTCTAATATTTTTTTTGTTAATAATATTTTAGTTGTATCATTGTTTTGGGTGTTAACTGATTCGTTTTCCTTAATATGTTTTTTAAGTAATCTATGTTTGTTATAGATATTATTTATTTGATTCATATACAGAATGATATTAAGTTCTTAAACATTGTATTTAATCATAAAATTAAAATTATTCTCGATTGGTTATGATGGGGAATGTATCTTATCGCGTTCATGTAGATGTTAATCCGTACGTACGCACAAGTGACAACATCACTCTATTGATGGTTAAATCATATTTAATTGGATGTTATATCATATATAAATATTAATTAACATGTTATATTTATTATTCACATCAATTATACATCATTATTATACACATCCAAATAATGAGGTGTCAGATAATAAACTACACCACGACATGGAGAAGGTAAGTCGTACGTACGCACATATAGAGACTTTGTCATTCATAGGATGGATAGAACAATGAATATGGTTATACCATATTTATAATAACATCACATTATGTATAAGGTACTTATGTAATTATTTTGGTATGGAAAGAACAAATAAAGAGGGAGTGGAAGAAGAATATAACATTGAAAGAGGTGATGAAATTATTACCTCTTCTTCGGGTGCTTCGTTTTGATTTGAAAAAATGGGCTCCTTAGGTTGGATTTAAGAACAAAGAAAGGACTGTAGGATTAATTGAGGTTAGTTGGGATTATATTTTAGTAAGTTTTTAATGATCCTAATAGTTTTTGAGGTGTGATTGTGAGAGAATGGGAAGTACCATTTTATAGGAGGGGTGAGGGTCAGTTTAAGAAAAGCTTGAAATTTTATTTTATAATAAAATAATTTTTTATTTATAATAGCTCAAAAAGGATTTATTTCTAAGATGATGTGTGTATGGGGCTAAAAACTCTCCTATAATATATTTTAGATAGGGCTAGGTCACCATATTAACCTTATCTTTTAGATTTAACTCTTAGTTAAATAGTTTGACATTTACCATATCTCCTTGTATGTTTATATTATAAGGTTAATAAACACACTACAAACTACCAAGAAAACCCCATTTGGTTTATTATTGACATATATAACCTTATCTAAGTATTTGTTTTCTTAACCTTAGATTTATAAAAATATTATATCATTTAATAAAAGTTTATTTTTTAAAAAACTCAATTATGTATATTTTTACACTATTTAGTAATTGACTATTGATCAAGTCATAACACATTTATAACATCAAATAAAATTATTTAATCAACCCTAACATGTCGTATTAACCTATTAAATTACTTTAATTCATCAAAATTATCAATTTACATTTATCTGTGTATTAATAATATCAACTATTTTAATCTTTCATTAATAATGTAAATATCTAATCATCATTGTGTCATAAATAAATTTAATTATTTAATGTCTAAAAATTATAAATTAAATTCCATGTTGTAGGAAATATTTTTTTCTTTCTAATGAAAATTTATAGTCAAATTTATCTTATGTATAACCCTATATTAAAAATGTTTTATTTAGAAAAATTTGAATTTAACACTTTTAACTCTTCTTTTAATAAAATAATAATAAATGTCGTAATCTAATCCAAGTGGACCAAACAGATCATATTTTATTCATATGTTTGATTTTGGTTGAAATACACTTATAAAATAGAATTATCACAGGTTTTGTGGTAATTATAATATATTGTTATCATTAATTACCTTATTTAATTTTAACCGTGGTAAATAAAATTCAAAAGTCACTATTCACCACAAATTAATTTCATCCTATTGAACCGCATTCTATTTACTGATGTCAATCGTGCCTCTTAGAGTTTTGAAATTCAATTCATAGAAGTGGTAAAAATATTATGCAAATTTTCAAATGTGCCTAGAAGGTGGGTAAATGACGATAACAAGTTCAATAAAATTTTATATATCTAATATTATTATAAAATGATTCCAATGAATGAAATTGAACTTATATAGGAATTCTGTATCTATTTTGATTTAAATTAAATTTAAATAACATAAATAATTATTTAAATAAAAAGTCGGTTTTAAACAATAAAGAAGTGTTTTTCACTATTCATCAAAAAATTGAATGTTTTCAGAAAAATACCATAAATTCAACCTATTTTAATTTTGATATTCTGAATCCAAAAAGGAATTCCATTTTGAATAATAAAATTTATAAAATTTCAAAAGTGGGTATTTCTATTTATAATGGCTTGTTTGATTGGTCATGGTGTGTTATAACTCGAAGATTCATACAATTTAAGATATTATATTTTATTCAAAGAGAAGTGTTTCATGGAAGATTGGGGTGTTACACTGTCTATATCCTAATGTTGATATTTTATGGGATTTTTGTTCATTCATTCTTCATGAGTAGGCATTTAGGATCACATTATAGATATATAAGTATTGTGTTTTGTATAGTAGTTCATTAATTTACTAAATTAAGTTTCCTATATGTTAGGTAAAGAACTATTTTCCCTATTGGGTGAAATAAATGTGTTCTTATTATTGTAATATGTCAATTTGAATTTATTAGTTGGACTCATAAATAAGGTCTTATTTCCGATATATCTGATTTTGTCTAACTAGAATGTATGGAGGACTACACATGAGGCTTCCATAGATCTTAGAGGGTTATACATTGTGAGTGGTATTTCCTTGGATATGACTTCATATTGAAATCTGTTAGGTATTACTTATAAAGGCTTCATAATTTTGATAGAGGATTCATGAACAATCATTTGGACTTTTAGAAATTAACTTTTCATTGATTTATGACTACATAGTGTGGTTGAGTAGTTAAAAAATATCTCACAAGGTATGATACTCTAGTTTACCCACATGTTTTGAAAGAGAATATAGTTGGGTATAATACTATGCCAGCTCTAGTTATTCAAGATAATATAACACTTCAGCATGGGGTCATCTGAATAGTGTCTATTCAATGTTGACATGATTATAAGACTATAATGGAAAATGATCTGTACATTTAGATCACACACCCTCTATCCTTCTTAGGAATTATAGGCTCTAATGATTCTAAGGACAAGATTCACATTAATTAAGTGATCATAGATCTAGTGGATACTCTAGAAGATAGTCACTTAAATCTAGCTACATTCATGCTTTAGGGAACCTCAAGGAGGTAGTGGGATGTTTTGAACAAGGTTAGGAGATGCAATGGTTTATCTTGTAGGGCCTTAAATGACATATTTTGTGGATTTATATTCGATTAATAATAATATGGTAAACATGCATGAGTTCATGGATGTTCATCAATTGATATGATTTTGTCTACTTTATCATCAAGTTTTTTAGGCTTTCTATGCTTCTCTTCCCTCTTAGTTTTGAATGAGATGTTGAAGGACAAAAACATTGAGATTGATATATATCTATAATTGAGATGTTATGATATTAAATTTGACCTGAAAACACATACATATGTCAAATGCAAGGTCCACATGATCAAGTAGTTTATGGAGGAGGATATAACTATGCACTTTATTCTATACTCTAACAAAAACCCCAATGATATTTATGTTAGAAAGAATATGATGAAATATTATTCAGTGTTGTGTGGTGGATTATGGATATAGCGGAGTAGAATGTTTTTTTATCAATTTCCTTATTTGATACTATTTCCTCCCATTCATTTATATCGAATCAAATTGTAGCCTGAATTTACATATCATTCATGTTCTGTTTGGATTCTCTTCCACCTTAAACTTCTATTAAAAGTTTTGTTGATAACATGAAGAGGAATCTAGTGTGTATCATAGTAATTGCTAACTATGAACATCTATGAGATTTCATGTGTCCTCAAGATGAATAGAATCAATGTAGATCATTGACACGGACTACATGGCTAATTATTTGGTGAAAAAAAGTATTATAAATTGTGTGTATCATTTATTTCAAATAAAGGAGAGTCTTGTTAGACAACAGGTTTAACAAACTAAAAGTTTATAATTGAGGTTACATTTTAATCAGGTTAATTCCTTATAGTTATAGAAAATACAATCAGAATATTTGTTATTTTGGACTTACATATCATGTTGGATATAAATAATCAATAATCAACGTAGCCACTCATAATACAGCTTCTATTCAGTTAGTGTTAAGATTATTATATATTAATGTCTATGATTAAGTCTAATAGAAACAAAGAGAATAAGAGACGGTCTTGCCCAGTTGGATAATAACATATAAGTCTTATTTATCAGATCTTTTGAGGTAGATTTAGTAACTGGGATTCCCTTGATCAATCTCATTCTAAATTGTAATAATTGAATAACAAACTAAACACTTTATTGGTGAATTTCAACCTTATAAATATCACTCCCCAAAAAATATTTTCCAAACCCCACAAATAATTCTCTCCCATCGTACACCATACCCTTAGGGAATACACTTGTGTAATAAGGGGATATATTAATGGAATATTTTAGTTTGAATTCTGATGTTTTAATTTTTTTAAAATTTATTATTATATTTACCAATTCTAATTTTTAAAATATTACATTATTTGATGAAAATTATATTTTATATAATGAAGTAAAATTTGTATTTTTTAAAATATAAAGTTTTTATTATGGAAATCCTTTTTACAATTTCAACAATGTCAAAATAAATGTTATATTCATATAATATTAATATAAACTATTGATTACTTTAAAGAGATAATATAATTTTTTGAAGTCCAATATAGTCATTATAATTGTCATAAAATTTTTATTACTATAAAACCTAGTATTCTAAAAATAATTGAAACTATTATATTAAAAAAACCAATTTCTATGTTTTATAGGATTATTTTGATAAACATATTATTATTTGTGAAAATATCATGTCAAAATTATAAAAATGGAAAGGTGTTTATAAATTTTTGAGATTACAGAATTGTTAAAAAAATTAAATACATTACAAATATATGTTGTGTATCATCACATCGTAATAGACCAACGTGAAGTAATAAATAGTTTAGAGTCAACCTATGACTAAATATATGATTCTCATTTAAAACTATGTTTATTTAATTTATTTGATTAATTTATAAACCCTTAATCATTAATCTAAATCCTATTTTATATATTATTGTATTTAAACCAATTCATTATAAAAATGAAACACTTCCACATCACCAAGGGTATTATTTTATTGCATTTTTTTTGTCCATTAAAATATTGAATGTCTCTCAGCATCAGAACAAATCATGGGATACAACCAAGGGAATATTTTCTATTTTCATTATTTTAAAATACATACTCCTAAACCTATATTTTTAAATTAATAAATAATTTTTATGACCATTGTTTTTCAAAGTTGGAGATTTCTCAAGGAGTGTGAAATTTCAATTAATATATGGGTCAAATATGGATTAGAGATGTGACATTAAATTTAGAATGTTTGAAAACCTAAATGTGTTGTTATAATATATTTTTTCCGGAAGATATGGTTTCTTGGAGTTTTTTGGAGTGTCTTGTCCATTTGAGGTCTGAAGACAATGTTATTGAATGGTAAAATCTAGGGTTCAGAGTTAGAATGTGTTTATTTTAAACCATGTACCCATTCGTAAAAATTTTAATTAATGAAATATTTAATTAATCTCTAAAAATTTTCTACTTATTTTTTAAATAAATAAATATTATAATGACTATTTTATTATCTATTGGGCATAAAAATAAAGTTTAAATAATTACTGGCAAAATACTTTTCATATTATTTATTTTTTTACTTTTTTTTGTTTTTAAAATCAATAATGATGGCATGTTAGTGGAATCATTTTCATTACTATTTTATTTATTTAAAACAATAATTATTTATAATGATCATATTATAATAGTTGAAAATATTCTTTAAATTAGAAAAATAGAGAATTAGAACTGCCTATTATTAGAATGACAATTAAAATTAGTGTGAACATATACATTTTCATGTTTAATTTCCTCTAAAAATTCATACGGTGATAATATATCGAGACAAGACATTACCACTAATGAATATCTTTAAATATTAATGAAACTGAATTCTCCATTGCAATACGATTAAGAAATGTTAAAAATAATATTTAAAAATATTATTCAAATTTGTTGATTTATTATACGTAGTCAGTAAAGAATAAAATATTCATAAGATCATTGTAAGGTATTGAATTTTTTTTATTAGTATTCCATTAGTTACATTACGGGGTACATCATCAATTTTATCATCCACGTGTGATGTGATTGATGTTGTTAAAATGAATTGATATTCATCATCATCTACAATACTACTATTTGATATTTACTTTGGGTTTTAAATTGAGGAATATTATTATCAATTATTCTTCTTCCAGTGTCTTATTGTGATTTTTCCATCAAATAAATTTCTAACTAGGTTATTAATCATATCCAAAAGGAAGGTTGGATTGTGAATACTAGAAAAAAGTCAAGTGGTTTTGTGACACTAGTAAAAGTTAGATAGGGTTGTACTACTAGGGGATCAAAAGGGGCATCTTTTACCATGTTCTCAATCCTTAAAAACCTGAGTCTCCTAGTAAATATTGATCTTCCCATCATGTAGATTATATTTAATAGTATATAATGTTTTTTTGTGATCTAAGTTTATATAAACTTACTATGTCCATATTTTTAATTTCCACTAAATTGTTTATTACTTGGATAATGTTTTTATGAATTATTAAATTTTTTTAAATACTATTCACCCCTCCCCTAGTAAATCATTCCATATTATAAGGATGTAACATTATGGATGAATTAGTGTTTTCATACTAGTTTTATACTCAGACTCTACATGGGTATCTCAATGTGTGTATAAACATCATAGTGTGGGGTAAAACAGAGATATTGGACCCATTGAATGGTATGTGGGTGTCGAAGGATGGAGTTCGTAGGCATTACATGTATTATCTTTAAATGGATGCCACTATGTTTGATTTTATTATGTTACTTACATATACTCTTGTTCGACTTACCGGTTTATGAGTCATTGGATTATTATTCAATATATTTTATGATACAGTGCATGCCATTTTTTGTAATTTATTACTTATTTCAATCTGTTTTAAAGTTTTGTTATTGTGTTTACTGATACTAATGTTATAGTAACACCACTTAAAATGTTTATACAATAATAGTTATTTCATAAACCTCTTACTTATGTGGGGACACAGGTGAGGCCATGTGTAACCTTATTTGGATTTCACTGATTGTGGTTTGGGCCTTACAAAGTGGTATTGAATGAGGTTTTCTGACATTCAGTCTTCATGAATTTGTTTTTTACAAGGTTTATAGTAGTTAGGATTTGTTGGAATGAGGTCAGGGATTTTTTTGTATGCTAATATAGTACCTATGTAATAGACCGCTAAGTTAACTATGTATGAACTATTTTTAGTTTTTTTTTGTCATATAATTTTATGTTGATACTATGTATATTCGGATGTAACTATTTATGGAATTTTTCTGCATTTATGAATCAGGAGTAGGAATGTATTATCACATGAAAAATATATAAATTTTTTGTTATACATATTAGTTTGATAATTTATTGAATTAATTTTCCTATATATTATGGATAAAACTACTTTCCCTTATTGGGTGAAATAAATATGTTATTTTTGTTGTGGTATATCAGTTGGAATTAATTAGTTGAACATGTTCATGAGGTCTTATTTTATATATATATATATATATATATATATATATATTTGATTTTGAATATATATAATTAATATAGAACAAGACAAGAGTCTTGGATAGTTCTATGAGGGTTATACATTTTTAGTTTTATCTCCATTAATAAATATTCAGATTTAAATCAGTTAGGTATGAATTATAGAGAATTCATAATATTGATAAAAGATTCAAGATAATTCATTTGTAACTTTATAAATTTACTTCTCATATATTCCTAACAAGATAGTGTGGTTCATTAGAAAAGACATTTATTGTAAGGTATGTTACTCTAGTTGAACCACATGTTGTCCAGGAGAATTTAGTCGAGTATACTCATATGCCACCTATATTGGCTAAGAATAAAGGAACACTTCAGTGTGTCACTAACCAAATAGAGCCTATTCAAGGTCGATGCATTTATAAGTCTATTTATGATAATGATTTGGGCATTTAGATCATGCACCCACAGTCCTTCCAAGGCTTTGGGAGATCTGTGTATGTTAACAACATGATTCTCATTAAGGAGGAGATCGTTAATCTTGTGAATACTCTAGAAGGGCATTCAGATAAACTTGGATTCCTTCATTCTTTAGGTAATCAATATGAGGTAGTGGGACATTATGAACAAGGCCATTAGAGAAATGGTTTATCTAATACATCCTTTAATGACCTATTTTGGTTATTTATATTCGAGTAACAATAATATGGATAACAAGAAGGAGTTTTTGGATCTTCATCGGTTGATGATGGTCGTATCTACTTAATCACCAGGTTTCAATGAAATTATATGAATTACTCTAATCTTGGTTTAGAATGAGGCATTAAAGGAAAAAAATTCAATATTTATCAACATCTAGGGTTGAGATCTAGCACTAAAATGTTGACTTGATGACATATAAGGAGGTGGAAAGAAAGATCCACATGATCCTTAAGGGTATGGAGGGCGATAGAACTATAGATTTTTATCTAGGATCCAAAAAAACTCAATGATACTTCTAGTAGAAGGTATATGAAAAAATATGAATCATTATTGGTTGGTGGAAGATAGTCATAGTAAAGAAGAAATTATTCTGAATTTCCTTATTTGATACTAGTGCTTCCTATTCATTGATATCTGTTAAAACAGTTGGATGGGATGACATACGATTAATGTTTTGTTTGGAATTTCTTTCTACCTTACACTCCCGTTGGATGGAAGGTTAATCAATTGGAACAGTGTCTAGAGTGTTCCAGTAGTATTTTTCTAACTGTGGAAATCTATGGGATTTACTGATCCTCAATATGACTAGAATCAATGTAAATCATTTACATATACTAGTTTACTAGTTATTGGGAGAAGAACAAATATTAGAAAGGGTGTGTATCTTTTATTTCACATAAGAGGGAGATTTTTCATATAATAGGTGTAATGAACAGAACATTTATAAATGAAATTAAATTTTGATCGACTAAATTCATTATGGTTTTAGAAATAACATGCTCTATATTGGTAATTTTGGTCTTAAATATCATGTTGGATATAAAAATTATTAATCAATTTAACCACTCTTACTACAGGCTTTTTACAGTGACCATTAAGATTAATATATATTAATGGTTATGATAAAGTTTTATATAAATAGAGGGAATAAGTGATTGATGCGACTAGTAGCATAATACCTTATAAGGCCCAATTATCATAGATTCCAATGGGGATGGAAAATTGGGTTAACCATGATCAATATCATGATGAATTTTTAAAATTTAAGCACAAAACTATTCCACTTAAAGGTGATGTTGAAGCTTATCATGATCAATCCAAAAACCTTGTTCTCCAAACCACCCAAATAATGCTCCACCATCGTACACCTTATCCTTAGGGAGTACAATAGTGTAATAAGGGGATATGTAAATAGAACCTAGTACTTTGAATTCATAAATTTTACTTTTTAATAAAATAACTATTATATTTATTTCTCTTCATATTTAAAATTTTATATGAATTGATTAAAATTAGATTTTATATAAAGAAACCAAAATTGTATATTAATATAATATAACATTTTATTTAAAACGTTGTTTTTTATAAGTTCAAAAAATTCAAAATGAATTTTATTTTCATATAATATTCCTAAGAAATAATTTTTTGGTAAACATGAATATATACTTTTTTAAGTCAATTATAATCTTTATAATAGACATAAAATGGTTACTGTTGTAAACCCTAATATTATTACAATAAATGATATGAATTACATAATAGAATAAATTCTTATTTTAAATAAATTATTTAGGTAAAATAATTAATATTATTTCAAATATCATTTCAAAGTTATCATATAGAGAGTTTTATATAATATTTAAATACTATATAATTACTAAAAAAATTAATTATGGTATACGTATATGTTATGTGTTGTGACATCATAATATCCCAAAAGTGATGTAAAAAATATTATAATGTTATTTTATGACCAATAAAATGTTTCCCGCATAAAATAATGTTTTTTAAGTAATATAATTAATTCTATTAACCATTAATGATCATCTAAAAATATTTTGTATTTTATGGTATTAAAATCAATTCATTATAAAATTGACGCACTTCCACTTCACCAAGGGTATTAATTTAAGTAATTTATTTCATGGCCTTAAATATATAGAAAGTATCTCAACATTGGAATGAACCAAGGGTAAAACAATGGGAATATTTTAATTTTTTATTATTTTTAAACATATAGTCGGAAATTATGTTTTAAAATTAAATAAGAATTCATAAGTTCCAGTGTTTTTATGAGTTCAATATTTCATAAGTGTTTTAAAATATCACTTACTGAATTGGTCAAATATGCTTCATATATGTGACATTAAAATTAGATCGGTGCAACCCCATAATGTATTTTTATTAGATATTTTTAGAGGCTCATATGGTAACATGGAGGTTTTGGTGGTATCTCAGGAATTTGAGGCCCAAATTAAATGTTCTAGAAAGTTTCATAATGGGGAACACTGCTGGAATAGGGTTAGTGAAAACAATGTAGCCAAACATCAACCTAGATTATATAGTAAAAAATTATAGTAAATCCATGTGGAAAGAGATTTAATATTTTTTGGGAGAATACATTTTACTACAAACATTTCTAAGGGTTGGTGCATGTCTTATAAAATATTGCCCTATGCTCATGAGAGTTGTGCTAGCCTCTTTTAGTAAAACAAAACAGTTTGAATGAAATGTTAAAAATTGATTTCCCTAATAATTCATGGGGGATGAATCATTTATTAGTGATTCATGGTTTCCACATTTTATATTGATACATGTTTCCATTCCATGTGGCCTATTAAAATTGGTGAAATGACCCATTTTCCCCAACGATCTTTAAGATGGAATCAAACAATATTCTTCCTTTATCCTCCCACACATGATATTTGTAATGTATCCTAAATTACATGTAATTTATTTGAAAATTATATTGGATTATTTTGAGACCATTTACTCAGATGACACTTGACACTGAGGCTCAGTTAGTCCGGAATAAATGTTTTAAATTTTTTAGTTGTTTAAAATAGTGTTCATGTGCAGTTTTGGAAAATTCTAAACGGGTTCTTGGATTAAAAATATGAGGGTACCGTTTCATCAAATATGTCGACTTTACCTATGAAATGATCTAACCTCTACTGACGTTGGTTGAGGGTAAAAGTTAATTTTTCAGCATTTTGAAGAAAAATAAAATGATATTAAGAAAGATTATTTTATTCAAATTTCTTTTCACTACGACACAATGAAAATGAAGTTGTTTCATTTCATAAATTAGAGAGCATAAGGTCACTAAAATTGAAGTGTAATAGAAATTATTTTTCATTTCATAAATGAAAGAGCATAATGGCAGGATGACTTAGTACAATAGAAACGATGGAATACAGTTCCTTCAATTAATTTATTAATAGAGATACTGGATAGATGGAATGATTCTTGGAATTTCTCTAAGTATTTAGAGTATTTTAACTAGATTAAGATGATTAGATAATTTCCAACGACATCAAGACCCCCCTCCTCTTCAAAAGATCATGCCCATGAAAAAGGATCATGGACGTTCACAGACAGATCACCACCAAAGATGATCTCTTTCCTTCGAAAAGAGATCTAATGTCCAGGTAAGGGGTTTAATTATAATTTAATCCCTTCCATTATCGTTCTTGGTTTTAGTGTTGAATGCTGATTAACCCACAAACAGTTTGACCCATGGATCAATCATGTATCTAGTTAGATGTGATTTGAATTTCAGGATTTTAAGGGAGTTGGATTCACGTGTTTTTTTAGTTCTTCGTTAAAACTCATAATAGGGAAAATCCATGCCGATAAAAAAAACATCATAGTCCATCATTCATGTGTTCTTCGTGTGTTCTTATATGCTACCTTTTTCATGTTCTTCGTGGCGATGATAATGTGTGATCTAGGAGGGACCAAGGAAGTGGTATAGCATGTGGTAGGAGGTCATGGTAAATGGTGAAGCCAGGTGGCCTCTATCTCAGTAGCCGACGATAGGGAAAGCCACATCTTGGCAGTCTATGGTGTCGGGTGAAGGCCACAATCATCACAGGATATGGTGGTGGTGAAGGGGTCCACGACCAGGTGCGCCGCTAGAAGTAGTTCTATGGTGGTCGAATCCATGGGCTCTGACCACATGGGTCTATCTTGTGCAGACAACATACATTATCCCAGTGGTTAGTATTGTGTTACTTACACCTAAATGAGCTTTGACTGCACATGTCATGTATTTTGATGACCACAAATGATTTAATAAAGAACTTGGTGGTCTAAAAGTAGCTGGTTCCTAATGAGATATGAAGGACAAGGTGTACTTCTATATCTTTTGGTGGCAGCCCCTTCACCTACAGTTTAGGTAAAATTCACCGCAAATAGATATTAAGAGTTTCTACTTGTCTTTTTGTGGGGCTTGTATTATGGAACCTTTAATTTCAGTTTTTTAATATTACTCTATGTGGTTTTCTTAGTTTCATGCATATTTACTTTTCATCATTGTGGGATGGGGATGTGTGTGTGTGTGTGTGTGTGTACAAGTACTCCAAAAATCCCTCCCACTTGTAGGATAAAGCCTTCTGCGCTAGTTTACAACCCCTAGACATTAGGAGGCAGGCTTTGGGTAGTCCCGACATGGGCCTCAGGGGACGGGTTGTGACATAGCTGTATCAAAGGGATGTCAGTTCCACCTTGTGGAACAATTTTCAATGGCATTTTTTTGGGGAAATAGTTTTGAATGTTTCAAGTTGTAATTTCAGGATTGGGGAGTCCACTATTGGTGCAAAAACTGACGTATCCATACATTAGGACCTTGATTTATTATTTTTGAATCATTACATGAAAGCACAGGTTGCATGAATCATTTAGGAATTGAGTGTGTTCTCATGTACTTCTTGATTCATAGTCAGCTAACCATTTATAATATGTTTATCATTGTTCATAATGATATTTTACATGATTCCGCTCCATAGATAGTCAGCCATGATTCCAACGCATGGCTACAAGGACAACACACCTAGTGATGGGGTGTCAGTTCAGGGATCATTATTAGAGGTACCCCTACTAAGTGTTGCACCAGTGTTACCACTATCATCGATCTATAGTTCCTACCAGCATTACAGCTAGAGAATGCATGTAGGCATAGTGCCTTACACAAGTTCCATAGGAAGAGACCTCCAAGGATTATGTCTGAGACTGAACCCCAGTTTGCTAGGGACTGGATTAAGGTTGTTATGAAAGTATTATTCTTAGTGAGGATGACTCTTGACCAGATAGAGATCTTATCTAAAAGCCTTATTCAGGGCTCGGTAGGTAGATGGTGGAGCTTTATGTTTCATACTCATGACGAGGTGATCCTTACATGGGAAGAAATTGAGCACCTATTCTGGGAGGTGTTCTTTCCGATGATGCTACGTTTTGTGCACATATGGGATCTAATACACATATTTTAGGGTAGAGTGATAGTATATGAGTACTCATAAATATTCACCGATATTTCTCACTACTCCACAACATGGTGCGAGACCCATTCCACCCGGCTTTGGATTTGGACCAAGGAATTCACTGAGGGATCAGGGAATTCTTGGTATCACTTAGCATCCCAAATAATTCTAGGGTGATAGAGAGAGCTCTAATTGTGGATATCTTCCTAGCATAGCATGAACCAATAGTAGGACCTATAAGTAGACCTCAGGCGGTGGAGTCTTCAACGATGGGTAGAAGGTAGCTGATGCTAATACCCATGCGGGTCAAGCCTTTAATGGGATGACCATAGGAGACAAGGTCAGTAGTATGAGTCTCCCAAGGCAGAAGGAGTCAGCAGATGAGCAAGGTGTACTACTCATGTGGTAGTTAGGGGCACATGGCTCATGATTTTCTGACATGACGTACATATGACTAGAGTACAGTAAAGGGACCACTAAGGTAGAGGCATAGGGTTGAGTATGGTGGTCCTCCAGGTGGCGGATGTGGAAGGGGAGCATGCAGAGCGGCAAGAAATGGGTAGATGATCATGGTACTACCACCACCTCCCCCATGTGGTCCACCATGGGCTCCGGGTGCCAGTGGAAAGGGGCAAGGCCAGCTTCAAGTGATAGAGTATTATGACCCTATAAATCTAGAGATGATTATAGGTACAATATGTGTGTTTTCCACCCTTGGTGAAGTTCATATAGAAACATGTGATAGCCACTCTTTACATTCCATCAACCTTGTTTGGAGCTCAGATATTGTGGTGGACTTATTGGCTCAATCCTTATTATTGGAGTCTCATACAAGAGGGTTTTTATGAATACACACTGGTACCGGTAGTGTGAGCTTACTTTTGGAGGTGATAGCATCGGCTGTGATATCCTTGTAGCCGTGTTGAGGACTTATGACATCATTCTAGGTATGGACTATTTATCCACATTCCATGCTCAAATTGACTATTTTAGGTACATAGTGCAGTATATCCATGGAGACGGGACCAGGTTTTACTTCAACGGAGAAAAGGAAAATAATGTATCATAGGATGGATTCAATTAGAGGAGGGTATAGACAATCACTCACTAGTTTGATAGACATACCCTCAGTGAGGTATAAGAGAGGAGTCCTCAGTTTTTTTTGTAGTGGTGGATGAGTATAGAGACATATTCCATAAGGATGTTCCATGATTACCTCCCCATAGAGAGGGAAACATCAATGTTTAATTGTACTAAGGGACAACATCGATGTCCACACTGGCATAATGGATGGCTACTATAGAACTCGGTGGTTTAAGGGTACAATTAGAGGACCTATAGAAGAAGGGATTCATGAGACCATGTTTTTCACCTTGAGTGACCCCAATTTTGTTTTCCAAGAAGGAAGACTGAAGCTTGAGGCTGTGTGTGGACTAACAGAACATGAATCAGCAGACTGTAAAGAAAACATATACTTGGGCGAGAATTGATGTCTTCCTTGACCAGCTGAAGGTAGTGAGTGGTTCTCGAAGATAGAACTCAGATCTGGCTATCATTAGTTTCGTGTGTGGGATGAGGATATACCAAAGACAACCTTTAGATGTTGGTATGGAAACTATCAGTTCACGGTGATTCCATTTGGAATGACCAATTCCCCAATAGTGTTCATGGGACTTAGTAATAGGATCCTCCGGGATTACCTTAACTAGTTCATTATTGTCTTCATTGATTATATCCTAGTGTACTCGGCATCTGAGGAAGAACACAAGACATACCTTTGGATAGTCATCCATATACTTCAATAACACCAACAGTATGGGATGATCACAAAGTGATAGTTCTTGAATTGGGATTTCCACTTTCATGGACATGTCATTTCGGAGGATGGAGTAGCATTGGACCCAGTGATGATAGGGTCGGTGCTTTCTTGGGATCATCCAAGGAGTGTCTCTATGGTGCGATGTCTCTTAGGTTCGGTTTGATACTATAGGAAATTCATGCCCAAAGTTTCCAGTGTATCAGCACCCTTATCATCCTTTACATGGTAGTTAAATCCCATCATGTGGAAGAAGGAGTTCTATTAGATTATCCAGGAGCTAAGGCAGAGGTTGATGAGTGCCCATATCTTGAGAATTGCATAAGAGTGTATTGGGTATGTAGTGTTATACAACTCAGAAGTGACCAGACTAGGTTTTTTCATGATGCAAGGGAATGAATTGATTTCCTATATTTTCAACAGTTGAGGTAGCATGATCAAAACTATGCTACCCACAACCATGATCTAGCAGCAGTGGTCTTCGCTTTGATGATTTGGAAGCACTAATTGATGGGGGGTCATTTTACCATGTACTCTGACCAAAAATGTCTCAGGTATATTCTCCCATAACTACTTAAACTTGGGGGAAATTTATTGTATAGATTTCCTCCATGATTATGACATCGAGATAGTATATACTCCTAGAAAGTGGAATGTGGTGTAAAGCATGTTCAACATGAGAACAGGTTTGAAATTACTGACTGAGGATTCCAATCAGTTAGCCATGATATAGATATCTTTAATGGATGGTGATGGATCATCCTATCTTCAATCGATAGTTTCCACTTCTTAACATTTACTTTGAGTTAGGGAGATACAGTTTGGTGATGTCGACTGTGAGACCCGACCTATCCAGTTATCCAATGAGCGAGCCCCTGATGGATATTAGATAGGTTGGGAGCACGTAATCCTTTTTAGAGAACACATTATTGTGCCAGTGACATTGTTGGAGAAGGTTTAGTGGGAGTTCCATACCTCCACCTTGGTGGTGCATCCTCAAGTGGAAAAGATATACCAGGATCCCTAACAATAGTAATGGTGGATATAGATAAAGAAGGAAGTGGCAGAGTTTGTTTCTTGGTGTCTCACTTATCAGCAAGTGAAGGCAGAGCCTCAGGTTCTAGAAGGCTTGGCTAAACCACTTGAGGTTCTATAGTGGAAGTGGGTTGGTATATTAATGGACTTACTGTTGATTTTACCACAAAAATATAGGGGACATGATACTATCTGGATTTTTGTTGACCAACTCACCAAGTCGGCCCACATCCTATACATCCATGAATAGGGTCTGGTAGATATCTTGGGATGGCAATACATTAAGGAGAATGTTCGTCATCATGGGGTCCCTTCTATAATCCCTTCATACCATGATTCTCACATCATATGCCGACTATGGATGGGATTTCTAAAGGAATTCAGGATTTAGTTACACTTATCAAAGGCATTTCATCCCCATACAGATGGCTAGATATATAAGACTATCCAGGATTTAGAGGACATGATTAATTCTTGCTTCTTGGACTTTTGTCATGGTTGGGAGGACTACCTTACACTTGTGGAGTTTTCGTACAACACCAGCTACCACTCCACCATTAGCATGGAACTATTTGCGGCAATTATGAGAGACCATGCAGATCACTGTTATACTGGATAGACCCAGAGGAGTCGGCACTCTTAGGTCCAGAGTTAGTATAAACTACCAACAAGAAGGTGAAGATCATCTTGGATCAGAAGAGGACTGCACAAAGCAGGAAGAAATCCTATGCTGGAAGGATACAGAGGCCCTTAAATTTTGGGTAGGGGGACCATGCGATCCTTCAGGTCTCACCCCGATGGGGATTGTAGAGATTTGTCTTGGGTATCAAGTTGTCTCTGAGATTGAGCATCCCATTCTACATTCTGACCATAGTTGGCAATGTGGTATTCTACATATTTCTTCCCCCATAAATGAATTGATTGATGAGGGAATTAATTTATCATAGTCTATGAGGTATGTGGATAATCAATCACTTATCATCAACTGGGGAAGGCTAGACATGGATGATGGGGTGATGTTTGAAGAGTTCTTAGTAGAGATTTTTTGTCATCAGAAGTGGGTCTTTCTTGGGACGTCGATTCCACTGGTTCACATTTGGTGGTAGCACAGGAATCTCTAAAGGAGAACTTTGGAGTGGGAGGCTCAGATTCGTGCATAGTACCCCATTTTTTTATCCCTTTTTTTGCCTTTCGAGGACAGAAATCACTAAGGTGGGGAGAATGTAACATCCTCTAAATTCCATGTATATTTTTTAAAAATTATATGGGATTATTTTGAGACCATGAATTTAGACGGCACCTGATTATGAGGCCTAGTGATCCCAAAATAAATGATTGAACTGTTATTTAGTTATTTAAAATGGCGCATGTGAACAATTTTGGAAAACTATAATAGGGTCCCATACTAAAAATATGAGGGTGTTCTTGTGTCTAAAATAAATATTTACCTATGGAAAGACCTAACTCAACTATCGAGGTTGAGGGTAAAAGTTAATTTTTGAACGTTTTGAAGGAAAATACAATAAACTTAAGGAACATTATTTTATTCATAATTTGTTTCACTGTGACGCAACATCAAGCCTCTTATTTCATTTCATTAATGAAAGAGCACAATGTCACTAAAACTGAAGTGTAACACAAACACATTTTAATTTAATATATGAAAAAATGTAAAGATTTAATGACTCAGTATAACAGAAATGTTGAAATATGTTTCCTATGATTAATAGTTTAACAGAGATACGAGATCATTGGTAGAATTCTTAGAATTTCCCTAATTATTTGGAGGATTTTTTTGGCGAATAATGAACGATTAATTTCCAATGACATCAAGTTGTACCCCTCCTCTTCGAAATATCCTTCCCATGATGATATATTGAGGACGTTTGCAAATGGATCACCACCAACTATGATCTCTTTTCATCAATGAGCAATCCAATTTCTATGTAAGGGGTTAAATTATATGTGATTTCCATTCTTCCCCATTATTGGTTTGAATGACAAAGATTGATTAATCCATGAACATGTTGACCCATGGATCAATCATGTATCATGAAGGATTGTATTTGTCATGAAATAATTTAAGGGAGATGGATTCGTATCATTTTTTTTGTTATTCGTTGAACATCCTAACAAGGATGAACTACGATAACAAAAATGAAGGGCATGGACCATTATTCATGTTTTCTTTTTTGTGTTCTAATCTAATAACTTCTTCTTATTCTTTAGGTTGATGGAAATCTGTGGTCAAGGTGTGACTGTGCTAGTGGGATAGCCAATAGTAGCATATCGTAGCAGATGACAAAGGTATGTGGCTTCCAGCTCGATAGCCAATGGCGGAGAATGTCACGTCCATACAGGCCGTGACATTGGTCGAAGTCCATGGCACTAGGTGAAATCCATGTCCAGCATGCGCCATAGCAGTGGTGAGTAAGTTCGCGGCCAAGTGGGTCGTGATAGCGGAGGTGGCTGCCGATAATAGGCCGGAGGTGGTGGAACCCATATTTATTGTTGTGGGTGGTAGACAACATCTTCTGGCACGCGGTTGGCAGAGGATCAGCCAGATGCAGCCTATATCAACATCATATGTAATAGGATTGTGGCGGGTCCTAGTGGCAGGATCTGAAGGGTGGTTATATCGTGGTCACATTTCTCAAAAGGGATGTAGAATGTGCCACGTATAGGATGGAAAGGGTCAGTCTTCCGGCACGGGCCGGGTCGCTGGGCCGCCCGGCTGGATAAAAACCTACTCACCATTGTGGGACATTTTGGTGGAGGCCTAGTCCATTGAGCGGCCCAATATGTTTGAATCGCGACACAACGGGTCAGGTCTAGCATTCCCAATTATACTGGGCTTTGGGCCAAGACAGACAGGGTTGGACAAGACCCGACGGGGTTGGGTCGGGTCGGTCCAACCGGGGTCAGCCAATGCTTGGACCTAAATGGACCCTTTGCACCAAAACACCCATATCTTCTAAATCTTACATTTATTTGATGAGTTATTAGTGTATTTGGCACCCTCAAAATGAGGTGGTACATTTGATATACTCAATGTGGGTTTTTGTGGAAGTTGAGATATGACTGACGGGTTGAGGACTAGATTCTCCCCAAATCAATTACGCTACGAATAGGGATCCTAAAATTGGTTGTGAAGGTAATACTATGAAGAGAGGTTCTAGGTGACCTAGTAAGACAAAGTGATGAGTGGGACTATGTGACCTAGCTGGGAAAAGTGAAGAGTAGTTCTATGTGATCGAGGGGGCCAAAGTGACGAGAGGGTCTAAGTGACCCACTAGGCCTATGTGAAGAGAAGGTCTAGGTGACCCAATAAGACTAAATATTGTCCAGGTTTGGGGGACCCATTGGGCCTGAGGGAGTCATCTGGAATAAGTTCCTCAGTATTGCACAACTTTCATTGTTTACTACATATATCCTTGTTTTGCAGACATTAAATTATAACTTTGTGTGATGACAACATGTTGTGGATACTTTTCTTTCTGGTATTACCTTTGTGTTTTGGGGTCCTTATTGTGTATTTTGTTACACACCCCTACACGGGATCTAACCACATGTTTCATGTCTTGTGAAGATGATAGAAGATTTGACATAGTCCTTGGTGTTCCAAGACCTACTAGTGCCCAGTGAGTTCAAAAATAGAAGGTGTACTTCTATAAAATTAGGTGGCAACCCTTCACCTACACTTTATATAGTGATCACCATAGACGGACTACAACAGTATTCACTTGTATTTTTTAGGATTTTATTCAGTCCCATTTACTTTTAAGTTTGTAATGTTACACTCATTGGTTGTCATAAAAGAAGTCATGTTTACTTTTTCCGTATTGTGGGATCGGGATGTCTCTGTGCGTGCATTCTGGTACTTGAAAAAAGCCTCACACATCTGGGATAATACCTTTGGTTCTATTCTCTAGCCATTGGCCATTAGGATAAAGGCTCAGGGTAGTCATAGAATGGAACTCGAGGACAGGTCATTACATCCAACCCTCCACTCTTATCAATTCCTTATTTAAAACCCATCAAGTGGGTGTCCATGGAGGCCTTCCCTAGAGATTTGAGTTAAAATTTCTCCTCTGGTAAAATTTTGTTTTCATAATTCCTTCATGATTAATTTTTCATTCCTAGATCTGGTATTTCAATCAAAATTCCAAAGGATCAAGGTTTAATTTTATCTTTGTGTTTCCAATTTCACTCTTCCAAGGTAGAATATTACCAAAGAGTTTATTTGCATTTCACCATTGGTTGTTTTGTTGAGGTATATATCCACAATGAATTTATAAATCATGAATGACATAAATTAAATTTTTAGGTTTCCATTTTCATGTCATCTCTTAGGTCTTATACATGATTCAATGGTGATGATGTGTCATGGGATGTTGGTAAGTACATGGTTGTAATTTTTTATGATGATATCGAATGATGAGGGTTTTACCATTATGCCTTCAATTTTATAATGTTATATTTGGTTATATTTATTGATATAAATTAATTAATATTAATGGGATTATAAATAACTGTCTTATGAA
This sequence comes from Viscum album, assembly GCA_963277665.1. Lineage (NCBI taxonomy): Eukaryota > Viridiplantae > Streptophyta > Magnoliopsida > Santalales > Viscaceae > Viscum > Viscum album. The sequence continues at coordinate 1,703,292,993 of OY728165.1, read as the reverse complement.
AGCATGGATGTAAGACAAGACCATGTATGTCTCAGATAGGTATGGATGGTTCTTGGAAGCTAATTTCATCCACTAGAAAATAAATTGAAATATTTTGAAATGCAGTTGTCCTATTGAACATTCCCTATGGTATTTATGCATGTTTATGGTAGTACGTTTATACGTAGGCAAACCCTTGAGGGTGAATACTCCTATTTAATATATACCAATTTGTATGTAATTATTTAATTGAATACTTTGTGGTGGATGAATACATGGCTCACTAAAAATGCATGCGCACTATACTCATTCATTAGCCTGTAGATGTAGAGAGTTGGTCGATTGAGACATTGGGTAGTCTCTAGACCTCTCAAGATGTGAGACAGTGCATTGTAATTAATTTCTGACTTTTTACAACCATAGGTAGATAATACATAGGTATACAACTAAGGGTTTTTGTATGTATACCTTTCCACAAAATACATAGATAATAATTTCGGGACATTGACTATCTCTTGGCAGCTTCATTGGAAACATGAACTCTAGTAACCGACAAGGTTGTGTTTCCCTTTTCATTATATTATGGTATATGACCTCTCAGCACATCAACTATTGACCTAAGACAAAGTAACTAACTTATAAGACCCCTAGACGAATACCTCTACATATGATATAAACTCAAGGATCACACATAGAATTCCATTCGGTGTTTTAACCAAAAAGACCCGGTGGGTTCCTAGATGGTTGATTGACTTTGACCTAGTCCATAATGGGTTTATGGAAGATAGGGTAGTGGTTTTCACCTACAACCTATACAGAACATGTAATCCTAGTATTTTTTCATATAAGTGGTGGTTTTAGATATTTTACTACCTTAAATCTTTTATATATTCTTTCACCCAATTATTATTTATGTGAAATTGATTTTCAGATGTATTTCCTGATACTTGATCATGGGCCTGATGTGATATGATGTTATTATCAGGATGTTGAGAGATACTTCCTGGGACTAATATTATGTGATGACATAAGTGATACATGGTTTCCTCATATGAAATAAATATGATGGAATCATAGTTCAAAAGGAGTTACATTACACATTTGATAATACTTTGGTTCCTAAGATAGAATTTCATAGAAAGGTTTATATGTCAAATGCAATTATATTACATATTTAGAGATACATGGGTACATGGTAAAGAATTTCATTTATGGGATAATAGGTCAAATTGAATTATATTATACTTTGGGAAATAATTCAATTTTGATTTAGATTGTTTTGTATAGCCTCGTAAGGAAAATGAAATTATGTTTTTCCTTGAGTGAATCATGGATTTCAAATATAGAATGCCTCAGACTATGGTCATTGGTCAAATGGAAATATGTCATTAAAAATGTTTTTTACTTCAAAATTATTTCAAAATCATTAATTTCATAAATCTTGTTGAACCCTATATTATTATCACAATACATGGATTCCTTGGTTAGGTACCTCGAGTTACGATTTTATTTATATAATGTAATATGCTTAATGAAATTTTTGGAACTAGTAGAAGGATGTATGGATGATTAGATTCACGTACCCAATTTTTTATAGTGGTTTTAAAATTTTAACTTATTATTTTATTTCCAGTTTTTCTGTTATAGCTGAATACACTTTTTTGACCATGACCTTATGATAAAAGACCATGTTAGGACATTTGTATTTAGTTACTCTTACCATTTACATAGTTATTATTTATTTATTTTTCCTGATGAGTATCTTACATATAAATAAATGAATATAATGAATATGTGTGGGATCATAATGGTGGTTCACTAATTTATTTTTTACTCACAAACTACTCAAGAAACCATTTTACTATTGTACCAGAGAAGAAGTTCACTTTCTTGTAGGAACATGTAGTGATGGGTCCTTGGGAGGATCAAGCATGATAGCTCAAATATGATTCTGGTGATCGAGTATGTGGTTTAGATGGATTTGTGAAGTAGAGCCTTGAAGATAAATTTATTGTTATTTATATATTTTTTTATATGTGATTAGAATAGTGGGGAATCTATGTCATATGTATGACATGGCCCTTCTTTCCTCTTCTTCATTTCATTTTTTAAAGTCTTATTTGGATTTATTGTTTCCACACTCTTATTTTTTAATACTATGAGTAGTTTTTTCTCATTTAAACCTTTTATAACTCTGATATAATAGAATACGATACCCATTATCACACCAAAGGTATTTTCATGTAGTCAGCAACCTTCATCATACAAGGAGGCGCACTAGGTCCTTGTCAGAGACTAGTGTGTTTATTATTTATATAGTGATCTATTTCATGACGTGAAAAAGTTGTATCTGAGATATTCTATTCTTAATTTATTATTTTTTTTAGAAATTTTATATAGGAGTATTAGTAATGATTCATTTACTTGGATGTATTTCATACTAGTGTGGTGAGAACACTTCTTCTGGTAAGAATTCCATGTTTCAATGGATAAAGAATTGATGTCCTTGATATGCGATGTTACCATTGTATTTGATTTTACCTTTGAGTAATGGAAATGTACTATGTATTTTATAACTTATTGTGTATTTATGCCTTTCATAATATTTCTGAAATGCCCATGACTAATATTAACTATTGGGTGGAAAAGGAAATATTCTTCTCATGCATCATATTTTCAATGTAGGGTTCTCATGTTATAGAAATACTACTTTTTGATTTTACAACTACTTTAAAAGTCCAATATTTTAAAGATTAAACAATGCCTGAATTTTGTTTTAACATATAGGATCTCTATAGAAATAAACTTTGGTGAACTGAATGTATATATATTTCTTTCTGAAGTCATTTCATTTGGTTATATGATGAGATGTGTGATAGAGATGCTAATGACTCAATCCTCATGCATGGGAGATTTAATGAACCTAGTTGGTCGATGGGGAACATGATTCCCATGTGTTGTACCAATAATAGGCATTTTTAAATTATTTTCAATTATTTAATGTGTTATTAACAACATATACAGTGATTCCCCATATATCATGGAATTATTTTCTACTAAACCAATCAATGTGAGTGTTGTATGAAATAAATCATTGAAATAAAACAATATGTATACTTTTTACCCTCATTTGTCAACATTGGCATCTAATATCTTCCTAGAAGTCCCTTTTTAGGTTTATCATTTGATATTGTGGTAACAATTGATTTATACCAATATTTATGGATTTATCCCGTCTATATTGCTATGATATTTTTCTAAACATGCCTTCATTTATTGTTATCTATTTGTATCAATGAGTTCTATGCAAATAAGTACCTAAAAATTTATATTATAATGGAACCTCAAGGTGTATTACCATATAAAAATTACCTAACATGATCTATTCATTATCTTTTTTTTATTCATATTGTGACCTCTAGGGAGCAGTTCCTTATGAGGATACTCAGGTAATATCAAAGGATATTTTTTATGCATGGATAGGGATTCTGTTAGAATTATTCTTCTTCTAATATTTATCAATGGATTTAAATTTAATTGGTTTACATTTAAATCTGTAATTATTTTTTATAATATAAAATTTAAATTGAAAACCATTAAAATTTACCCCTACTTGATTGGTTTTGATCCTACCGAGTTGATGTTATCCTCATCATTCTTAAAGTGGGTTGATGTGGGTATTAGATACCTTATTTGGAGATGGGTGAGGATGAACTCCCATAAAATGTGACATTCAAGAGGGTATTGATTAATGGTAAATGTGGTTGGACCAAGTTTCCCTATTCTATGACGTTATTATTAGGGATATGTTGGATGCCTTGAGGCCCATAGTTTTGACTCAGATATTTATCACTCAGTGTTTAGTTTGAGACATGTGAACATGTTAAATGGGTTCTACTGGGTTTATAGATTTCATTTAGTGGTGGTAAAAGATATATTATCACATAGAGACCAATGAATGTTAATTTTATTGGTTTTAGAATAATGGTATTATAATACTACTAGTTTTGTGATATCACCTTGGGTGCATAGACACCAATACTAAGTTCAATAGGTAGGACTATTCGAGGAACCTGACTTTGATGACTAAATAATTCTTTTGGTACCTTGATAGATTGATGGTATATGTTTGTTTGTTGAATTACTCCTTTCTATAGACAGTGTGATATCCTAGGATTCATATAGGTGTGTTATTATTTAATTTTTTTTTGAATCCTTTAACGTTTGTTAATAAAAATTTTCATGGTTTTATGGGGAGGATTGGGTGTATTATAAGGGTTTGAGACATGATTGAAAAATATATTTTGTCCTCCTATGCATGTTTCATGATTTCAACATGGTTATAGATAAATCTATTCCCAAACCATGCTATCTAGGAGGATGGGTGAACAGTTAAAGTAAACCCCTGAAAGGGGGAAGGCCAAACCAAGAGGTCCTAGACTAAGGAACTCTTCACAGTTGGAGCATGGTTTGTCAAACAATTCATACCTCTCTAGGTAACAATTCTACTAAAAGCCACATATACATTGGAAGGCACATGGTTTGTTCACTTTTTGGAAAACCATGGATATAACGACCCATACTTTACATACATTGCTAATACTTCAAAATTGAAGTACACTTATTACAACATATAAAAAACCATGAAAGGACCGTATAGGTATAGTGTCTTCAGAAACTGGGAAACATAAACAACTGGTTCATAAATCATCTGCGTTGTATCCCATTTATTTCATCATATCTAGAGTCCCTTTTTGTCATATCCTACTTAATAACCTTCTTCCTGACCTGGGGAAAGAAAACATACAAAAGGGTGAGCTCAAATTCTCAATAAGGGTAAACAAAAGAAATATCAATCACATCACATTCATAAGAACATAACATTTTGGAAATCTTAACCTGCAAAAAAGGTCATAATTTCATAACATGGGATAAATCATAGTAGTGAAATGTAATCCCAATAATCATAACTTAAAACATAAAACTTTGTGTAATACACACATAATCATAGAGAATCATTTCTTAGTAGTCAAGACTCATTGCGAAGACTATCTAAGCGGACAAAGTCCATTTCTGAACCGAGTTCACTCCTCGTTTCAGTCCTGTTTCACTGAACCGGTTTAACCTACCGTTCCCTCCATGTCTATCTCATGAGATATAAATCTTTACCCAATTCATTGGAGGGATATATAGGTCCCACCCATCTCATAATTATACCATTCTTATGTGTTTCACAAGATCATAAATCATACATCATAGCATAACCCATGTAATAAAAATGGGATTCTTAAACCTCACGTCATCATAACGTAATCCATAAAAGGATATCGTAAAAATAATTCCAAAATAACATAATCAAATCAATGTAAAAATAGGGATAGAAACAGAACCCTATATTATCTTATATGGAAAATAATTTTGATAAAACACTTGAACTCCATTCTTGAGGAAAATATCCTTTCTACTTCAAATACATTTTTCCTTTCTTAACATGACATACAATTTTAAACTAAAAGAAGTTGATTAAAATAAACTTGGAAAATTTTAAAGGAAGCTTCTTGGAAATAATGTTTTAAAAATCCATTCATGCCACATAAGTAAAAAAACATTCTTCTCATACTTTTGTCGGAAAATTCAAAAAGTACCTCGTACGAAAAACGACAAAAGATTCCTTTCATATCTTTTACTAAAAACACACCAAAGGGTAAAATTGGATATAAAAAATTTTAGAAGGATATAAACATTACATATTGAGGAAACATGGATTTGGATGATAAATATTCCCCAATAAATTCTGAAGTATAAACAATCTCGAATAAAAATGAGATTGCGAGATTTTCCCTTACCATAAGTCTGATTTGCTTCGTAAGTGTCTGAACCTCCTGTATAATGATTTAAATAATGTCATTGACTTATTCCAGAATCATACTCATTGTTATGATATCATATATGGCCATATTCTTAGCTTCTTATTAGTAATATTTCATTGCTACTTTTTATTCGAGTGTTTATTACTTTTTGTTCTTATGCCTGTTTTGTCGAATAAATTATTATTCTTCTCTTTAGGTTATAGATACCTCATTTACAGAATGGTATTAGTTTAATATATATCATATTCATTCATTCAATTCATTTTTATAACCATTATTCAATGAAGATCATGTAGAACGAGTCACATCACATCGTGGAGACGGTATTCCGTACGTACGCACGAGTGATGATATCGTCCCCATGATCGTGGAATTGTATTGGAGTGTATGTATACTATTTCAGAATCAATATCACAATACAATCATCATATATAGTTATTATTTACACCATTATACCCATCCAAGTAAGGTGGTGGCGGAAAATAGATTACACCACGGTGTGGAGATGGTATTCCGTACGTACGCAAGCGCGATGATTTCGTTTTTCGTAGGATGGATAGATGTTGAAATAGGGTTGTTTCATACTTATAATAACATACCAGAATATGAGTGATACTGATGTTATTACTTCATAATGAGACAACTAAATAAGAAGAAGTGGAAGAAGAAATAAAGTTGAAAGAATCGATAACGGACATTACCTCTTCTTTGAAGCGCCTCTTTGAGACCTCCTCTTAGGGAACTAAAATTGGTCTTTGAAGAAGACCAGGACCTCTAAGATGTTTCTAGGGAAGTGTAGAAGATAATTTGGCAGGTTTTGGCCGAGATTGAAGGCTCAAAGTGGTGTGAGGAAGAGAGGGAGGAGGTGCCCTTTTATAAGGGAGGAGAGGGGCACCTTAGAAAAAACAAAAAATATAATTTATTATAAATTCATATTAGGTTTTTAATATCTCCAAATTGATTTATTTCAAATATAAGGTGGGGATGGGTCGATATCCTCTCATCCAATAGAATTTAGACAACTTTAGGTTTCTATTTTAACCTTATAATTTAGATTTAACTTTAAGTTAGATAATTGAACTTTTACTGTGTCTTCTTGTTTTCATACACTATAAGGTTAATAAACTTACTATAACAAGACAAACGAACCCCAAGTTGTTTATTATTAATATATATAACCTTATATAAGTCATTTGGCCGAACCTTAGATTTTTAGGAATAAAATAACAATTAATATTATAATATTTGTTTTAAAAACTATTTTATGTAAATTTTGACACTATTTGGTAATTGATTTTTGTGAAAATCATAACAAAACGATTAGTCCTAAAAAAATTAATTAAATCAATAATAACATGTCATATTAACCTATAAAATTATTGTAATTTATAAAAAGTCTCAAATTACATTTATTTGGGTATTTATAACATCAACTATGTCAATATTTCATTAATAAGATACTTCATCATCATTGTGTCATAAATAAATTAAATTTTTTATTGTCTAAAAATTAAAAATAAAATACCATTATGTAGGAAATATTTTTAGATTTATAATGAATATTTATAGTCTAATTTATCTTATGTATAACCCTATATTAAAAATGATTTAGTTATTAAACTTTGATTTTAACTATTTTAACCCTTCTTTAAATAAATTAATAATAAATGTCCTAATCTAATCCAAGTGGGCCTAGATGGTCATATTTTATTACTGATGCTTTTTTTGGTCGAATTACACTTATCCAATAGAATTAGGGCATGTGTTAGGGTAATAATAATAATGATTTTACCCTTAATTACCCTATTTACTTTTAACCGTGGTAAAAAAAAGTAAAAAGTTACTATTCAACAAAAATTATTTTCATCTCACTGAACCACATTTTAGTCCTTGATATTAACCATATCTCTCGAATTTTTGAAATTCCACTCACAGAAGCGGTAGAATTAAGTTTTATGTAAATTTGAAAATTCTCCTAGGAGGTGGGTAAAAGACGGTGAAAAGTTCAATAAAAATTTTATATATCTAAAATTATTATAAAATGACTCCAATAAATTGCATTGAACTTATATAGGTATTATGTATCAATTTTGACCTAAAATAAATTTAAATAAAATAAATAATTATTTAAATAAAAAGTCAGTTTTTAAATAGTAACCTAGTGTTTTCACTATTCATCAAAAATTGAAAGTTTTCAGAAAAATACCAAAATTTCACCCTAGGCTAATTTCGATATTCCAAATCCAAAAATGAAGTCCATTTTGAAAAATGAAATTTTCAAAATTTCAAAAAGTGGGTATTACTATTCATAACGACTAGTTTTAGTAATATTTTAATAGCATATCGTTGTTTAGTGAAACTCGGTATTGCGTACGATGGAAGCTATCGAGGAAGGTCGCGATTGCATGTAAAGAAAGCCAAGCTAGTTTTGTTTGTAGTGAAATATTCCTTTGATGATTTATATAACAAAATATTTCTCATAAAAGTCTCGGGTGTTACATTCTACCCCCCTTAAAATGAATTTCACCTTCGAAATTCGTCACTTTGTAACAAACAGATGAGGATACCTCTCCCTCATCATATCCTCAAGCTCCCATGTAGCTTCTTCAAATTGGTGGTTCCTCCATAAAACTTTCACCAAGTGAGGGGTCTTGTTCCGTAGGACTTTTTCGCTACGATCCAGAATCTCTATTGGTTGTTCTTCATAAGAAAGATCTTGCTCCAGCGGTACAACTTCTGAGCCGAGTACATGTGAAGGGTCAGGTATGTACTTTCTCAGGAGAGATACATGGAACACATTATGAACTTGGGAGAGATTAGGTGGAAGTTCCAATCGGTAAGCTACCTTCCCAACACGATCCAGAATTTTAAAAGGACCGATATATCTAGGGATCAACTTTTTCGTCTTTGCAAATCTCATGACCCTCTTCCAGGGAGATATTCATAAGAACACTTTATCACCCACTTCAAACTCTAGGTATTTTCTTCGGTTGTCTGCATAACTTATTTGTCGACTCTGAGCTGCTCTTACGTGTTGTTGAATAGATCTGACCTTTTCTGCCATCTCATCAACAAGATTAGGTCCTAATATCTTTCTTTCCCCAACTTCTTCCCAGCAAGTTGGAGTCCTTCATTTATTTCCATAGAGAGCTTCATAAGGAGCCATCTGAATACTGGAGTGTAATCTATTATTATAAGAAAATTCCACCAAAGGTAGGTGTTGATTCCAACCACCTTTGAAATCCATAGAGCAAGCTCTCAACATATCTTCTAGAGTTTGAATTGTCCTCTCAGACTGACCATCTGTCTGAGGATGATAAGCAGTGATGAAACTCAACTCTGTATCCAGAGTATGCTAAAGACATTGCCAGAACTTCGAGGTAAATCACGGATCCCGATCAGATATAATGGAAAGTGGTACTCCATGCAATCTTACCACTTCCTTTACATATATCCAAGCAAGCTGATCTAGAGGGAAATCCTCTCTAATAGCAATGAAGTGTGCGGACTTTGTAAGACGATCAACTATGACCCAGATATCATTATTTCCTTTGAATGTTTTAGGAAGTCCGGTGAAAAATTCCATAGTGATGTTTTCCCATTTCCATTCAGGTATGGGTAATGGTTGTAACATCCCCGCAGACTTCTATCTCTGAGATTTAACTTGCTGACAAACCAAGCATCGAGAGACATATTCAGCAACATATCTTTTCATTCCATCCCACCAGAAGTACTCTTTCAAGTCCCTATACATCTTCGTGCTTCCAGGATGAATAGAGAATGAAGAAATATGAGCCTCATCCAGCAGCTCCTTCTTTAATTCTGGGATGGGAGGAACACAAACCCGATTCCTGAACTTTATTATCCCATCACAATCAAGGTTGAATTCAGGAATATTTCTCACCTTCTTTTGTAACTCTACATCTTCTTTCTGCACCTCTTTAATCTTCACATGTATATATGGTTGAACATTCAATTGAGAAAGATATGATTTTTCCCCTTTCATTATAATTCCAAGATCCATCCTTTGTAAATCCATAAATATTGGATCTTTTTTATCCTTATCATGGATAAGCTAGCATGGTCTTGTCGACTTAATGCATCTGCCACCTTGTTTACTTTCCCAGGGTGGTAATGAGTTGAGAAGTCATAATCCTTAATCATCTCCAACCATCTTCTTTGGCGCATATTCATATCCTTTTGCGTGAAAATATACTTTAAACTTTTATGATCAGTATAAATATCACACCTTTCTCCATAAAGATAATGCCTCAAAATATTTAATGCAAAGATTACCGCAGCTAACTCCAAATCATGAGTTGGGTAATTTTTCTCATGGATTTTCAACTTTCGTGAGGCATAAGCTATCACCATATCATTTTGCATAAGAACACACCCCAGCCCCTTCTTGGATGCATCACTGTAGATCACAAACCTTTCTCGACTGCAAGGAAGTGTGAGTACAGGTGCACTGGATAAACTTCTTTTCAACTCCTTAAAATTATCTTCACATTCCTCCGTCCAAAAAAACTTAACTCCTTTCCGAGTCAACTTGGAGAGTGGATTAGATAATCGTGAAAAATCTTTCACAAAACGTCGATAATATCCAGCCAAACCAAGAAAACTTCAGATCACGGTTACTGTTGTTGGTCTCGACCATCTTTCGATAACCTCTATTTTTGCTGGATCCACAGATATCCCCTCTTTTGAGATTATGTGACCCAAAAATGCAACTTTTTTAAGCCAAAATTCACACTTGTTAAATTTGGCATAAAGCTGGTCTTCAATACAATTCTCAAGTGATCTTCATGTTCTTCCTTGCTCTTTGAATAGAAAAGAATATCATCTATAAAGAATACCACAAAATGATCAAGATAGTCTCTATGCACTCTTCATCAGTGCAATGAAGATAGTAGGGGCGTTAGTAAGACTAAATGGCATCACTATAAATTCATAGTGTCTATACCTTGTATGGAAACTCGTCTTTGGTATATCCTCCCTTTTGACCCTTAATTGATGATACCCTGAACGAAGATCAATCTTGGAAAAGTATTGAGCTCCGCGTAGTTGGTCAAATAAGTCATCAATGCATGGGAGAGGATATTTGTTCTTGATAGTGATCTTGTTAAGTTCTCGATAATCAATACAGAGTCTAATTGATCCATCTTTCTTCTTAACAAACAGAACAGGTGCTCCCCAAGGTGACACACTAGGGCGTATGAATCCCTTATCAAGATTCTCTTGGAGTTTCTTCTTCAATTCCTGAAACTCAATTGGGGCCATTCTATAAGGTGTCTTTGAAATAGGCAAAGCACCCTGTACGAGTTCTATTGAAAACTCAACTTCACGATTTGGTGGAAGACCCAGCAATTCCTCTGGAAAGACATCATCAAAATCCCGTACAATGGGCATATTCTTAATCATGAATTTCTCACCAACCATTTGAGATAAATAACCTTCATTTAGTGGAATCAAGACCCATATGATGGAAGAAATTTCCACTGGAAGGTTATGTTCATCCTTGCATTGATAGATGATCATAGATTGATCTGGAATATGAAATGTGACTTTCCTTCTTTGGCAATTGATATGAGCTCCATATAGAGAAATCCAATCCATGCCATGAATCACATCAAATTCCACTATAGGAAGGATCACAAGATTTGCAGGAAGCACTTTCCCACAAACTTCAATCGAAGAAGAATTATAAACTTTTGATGCGACTATTGTGCCATTAGGGGTTGTCACAGCTAACTAAACATCTAATTGTTGAGGTAATACGATGATACCCTTAGAAAATTCTTCAGAAATAAAAGAGTGGGTGGATCCAGAATCAAATAAAACATTTTCTACTTTGGAGTGGATGGTAAGTGTACCTTTCACCACTTCGTTGTCGTACTCTACATCGCCGATAGTAATTGCATGTGACTTTCCTGTGTCTTTGGCCTTAAGAGTTTGTTGACGTCGATCATCGTCATCAACCCTTGGATTTGGGCATTGATTGGCATAATTCCCCATCTCCTTACACTTGAAACATTGAAGTGATGTAGGTTTATTCTGTGTATCCCTTCATTTGTTTGCATCATTAGACATCTTCTTCCCATTATTTTGACATTCAATTGCCCGATGACCTTCTTTTCCACACATATAACATTTTCTTGTCCCCTTATGAAAATTTCCTCCATGTTTCTTTCCACACTTTGAGCATAAGGGAAAACTCATCTTCTTTTCAGCGTGCTTTTTAGATTTTCCTTTGAATTCCATTTTCCGCTTCTTATCAAACCCATATGACTAATGGGTTACTCCAATCTCCATCTCAACTTTGAGAGCTCATCGAACAATTTTCTCATAGCTATTGAAGTCCCTTATGGCTAACAGCCTTCGAATACATGGTTTTAAGCCACTAAAGAATCGATCGATCTTACCCTCAGGTTGGATAATAATACCAGAAGCATACCTTGAAAGTATTGTAAAATTTGCTTCGTAGGTACCAACAGATTCATCATCCTTTTGCATTGGTTTAAGAAATTCCTTCTCCATCTTTGTTCGGAGAATACGAGGGAAGTACTTATTGAAAAATAAGTTCTTGAACTCCTCCCATTCCATGGACTCAATTTTATCCATTTTCCTTGTATTCTTAATAAGATTCCACCATTGATCAGAATCTCCTTCCAAACGATACACTGCTAAGATGAATTTATCATGTTCAGAACATTGAAGAACTGAAAATATCTTTTCAGTGGTACTGCTCCATTGTTCAGCCACTAATGGATCAGAAGACCCGCTGAATGAAGGTGGACGCTGCCTCATGAAGGATTCAACAGAATGTTGCTCCTTCATTTGCTCGTTTGGAAGTCCTGCATGATTCATATCTTGAGAAAGTTGTGTGAGAATGGCTACAAGATTTTTCATTCCAACTCCCATAACTTTTGGTTTCTCAGGGGGACAATCATTGCATTGCCCGTCGCATTCTGCATTAACACGGTTCCTTCAGGTTCCAGCCATTGACTAAAACCAAGAAGAATAGTGTGAGCAACACTAATTATAATAGAAAAAATACATAATCAAGAATAAAATTTTACACTTAAGGTCTTATCATAGGTTATTCATGGCCATTTCTAAAACACTAAGATTGTGTTCTATTCTTAGACATATCCTTAGGTTTCTTACTAAGGCTTTCACATTCTAGTTTCCAAAGGTTGACTATAACTTTCCTCTGATACCAACTATAACGACCCATACATTACATACATTGCTAATACTTCAAAATTGAATTAAACTTATTAAAACATATAACAAAACCATGAAAGGACCGTATAGGTATAGTGTCTTTAGAAACTGGGAAACATAAACAAATGGTTCATAAATCATCTACGTTGTATCCCATTTATTTCATCATATCTAGAGTCCCTTTTTGTCATATCCTACTTAATAACATTCTTCCTGACCTGGGGAAAGAAAACATACAAAAGGGTGAGCTCAAATTCTCAATAAGGGTAAACAAAAGAAATATCAATCACATCACATTCATAAGAACATAACATTTTGGAAATCTTAACCAACAAAAGAGGTCATAATATCATAACAAGGGATAAATCATAGTAGTGAAATGTAATCCCAATAATCATAAATTAAAACATAAAACTTTTTGTAATACACACATAATCATAGAGAATCGTTTCTTAGTAGTCAAGACTCATTGCCAAGACTATCTTAGTGGAGAAAGTCCATTTCTGAACCGAGTTCACTCCTCGTTTCAGTCCTATTTCACTGAACCGGTTTAACCTGCCGTTCCCTCCATGTCTATCTCATGAGATATAAATCTTTACCCAATTCATTGGAGGGATATATAGGTCCCACACATCTCATAATTATACCATTCTTATGTGTTCCACAAGATCATAAATCATACATCATAGCATAACCCATGTAATAAAAATGAGATTCTTAAACATCACGTCATCATAATATATTCCATAAAAGGATATCGTAAAAATAATTCCATCATAACTTAATCAAATCAATGTGAAAATAGGTATAGAAACAGAACCCTATATTATCTTATATGGAAAATAATTTTGATAAAACACTTGAACTCCATTCTTGAGGAAAATATCCTTTCTACTTCAAATACATTTTTCCTTTCTTAACATACCATACAATTTTAAACTAAAAGAAGTTGATTAAAATAAACTTGAAAAATTGTAAAGGAATCTTCTTGGAAATAATTTTTTAAAAATCCATTCAATCCGCATAAGTTAAAAAACCATTCTTCTCGTACTTTTTTCGGAAAAGTCAAAAAGTACCTTGTACGAAAAACGACAAAAGATTCCTTTAATATCTTTTACTAAAAACTCACCAAAGGGTAAATTTGGGTATAAAAAATTGTAGAAGGATATAAATATTACATATTGAGGAAACATGGATGTGGATGATAAATATTCCCCAGTAAATTTTGAAGTATAAACAATCTCGGATAAAAATGAGATTGCGAGATTTTCCCTTACCTTAGGTCTGATTTACTTCATAAGTGTCCAAAACTCCTGTATAATGATTTAAATAATTTCATTTACTTATTCCAGAATCATACTCATTGTTATGATATCATATATGGACATATTCTTAGCTTCTTATTAGTAATATTTCATTTCTACTTGTTATTCGGGTGTTTATTACTTTTTGTTCTTATGCGGGTTTTGTCGAATAAATTATTATTCTTCTCTTTAGGTTATAGATACCTCATTTCCAGAATGGTATTAGTGTAATATATATCATATTCATTCATTAAATTCATTTTTATAATCATTATGCAATGAAGATCATGTAGAACGAGTCGCATCACATCGTGGAGACGGTATTCCGTACGTACGCACGAGCGATGATATCATTCCCATGATCGTGGAATTGTATTGGAGTGTATGTATACTATTTGAGAATCAATATAACTTTAAAATAATCATATATAGTTATTATTTACACCATTATACGCATCCAAGTAAGGTGGTGGTGGAAAATAGATTACACCACGACGTGGAGACGGTATTCCGTACATACACACGCGCGGTGATTTCATTTTCCATAGGTTGGATAGATGGTGAAATAGGGTTGTTTCATACTTATAATAACATACCAGTTTACAAGTGATACTGATGTTATTACTTCATAATGAAACAACTAAATAAGAAGAAGTGGAAGAAGAAATAAAGTTGAAAGAATTGGTAACGGACATTACCTCTTCTTTGAAGCGCCTCTTTGAGACCTCCTCTTTGGGAACTAAAATTGGTCTTTGAAGAAGAACAGGACATCTAGGATGTTTATAGGGAAGTGGAGAAGATAATTTGGAAGGGTTTGGCAGAGATTGAAGGCTCAAAGTGGTGTGAGGAAGAGAGGGAGGAGGTGACCTTTTATAAGGGAGGAGAGGGGCACCTTAGGAAAAACTAAAATTATTATTTTATTATAAAATCATATTCGGTTTTTAATAGCTCCAAATTGATTTATTTCAAAGATAAGGTGGGGATGGGTCGAAATCCTCTCATCCAATATAATTTAGACAATTTTATGTTTCTATTTTAAACTTATCATTTAGATTTAACTTTATGTTAGATAATTTAACTTTTACCATGTCTTCTTGTTTTCTTACACTATAAGGTTAATAAACTTACTATAAAAAGTAAAACGAACCCCAAGTTGTTTATTATTAATATATATAACCTTATCTAAGTAATTTGACCGAACCTTAGATTTTTAGGAATAAAATAACAATTAATAATATAATATTTGTTTTAAAAGCAATTTTATGTCAATTCTGACATTATTTGGTAATTGATTTTTGTGAAAATCATAACAGAAATATTAGTTAGAAAAACGTAAATTAAATAAATAATAACATGTCATATTAACCTATAAAATTATTTTAATTCATAAAAAGTCTCAAATTACATTTATTTGGGTATTTATAACATCAATTATGTCAATATTTCATTAATAAGATAATTACTGCATCATCATTGTGTCATAAATAAATTAAATTATTCTTTGTCTAAAAATTAAAAATAAAATACCATTATGTATAAAATTATTTTATATTTCTAATGAATATTTATAGTCTAATTTATCTTATGTATAACCCTATATTAAAAATTATTTATTTATTAAACTTTGATTTTAACTATTTTAACCCTTCTTTAAATAAATTAATAATAAATGTCCTAATCTAATCCAAGTGGGCCTAAATGGTCATATTTTATTCCTAATGTTGTTTTTGGTCAAATTACACTTATCCAATAGAATTATTACATGTGTTAGGGTAATAATAATAACATTTCTACCCTTAATTACCCTATTTACTTTTAATCGTGGTAAAAAAAAGTAAAAAGTTACTATTCACGAAAAATTAGTTTCATCTCATTGAACCACATTTTAGTCCTTGATATTAACCATTTCTCTTGGATTTTCTAAATTCCACTCACAGAAGCGGTAAAATTAAGTTTTATGTAAATTTGCAAATTCTCCTAGGAGGTGGGTAAAAGACGGTGAAAAGCTCGATAAAATTTATATTTATATATATAATTGTTATAAAATGACTCCAATTAATTGAATTTAACTTATATAGGTATTATGTATCAATTTTGACCTAAAATAAATTTAAATAAAATAAATAATTATTTAAATAAAAAGTCGGTTTTTAAATAGTAACCTAGTGTTTTCACTATTCATCAAAAATTGAAAGTTTTCATAAAAATACCAAAATTTCACCCTAGGCTAATTTCGATATTCCAAATCCAAAAATGAAGTCCATTTTGAAAAATAAAATTTACAAAATTTCAAAAAGTGGGTATTACTATTCATAACGACTAGTTTTAGTAATATTTTAATAGCATATCGTTGTTTAGTGAAACTCGGTATTGCGTACGATGCAAGCTATCGAAAAAGGTCATGATTGCTTGTAAAGCAAGCCAAGCTAGTGTTGTGTGTAGTGAAAGATTCCTTTGATGATTTATATAACAAAATATTTCTCATAAAAGTCTCGAGTGTTACAATGGATCCAAACCATGCGCCCCATTAAAATGAAGAAATTTACCAAACTTCTCCCTTGAGAGTTTAAATTTCATTCAAAATTGGGGCCCCATTTCTTCTCCTCTCAAAACTCATAATGAACCAAACTCTACCAATATCCACATGGGTCGATCTATTTCATATATAGGCCGTGGGGGGTGACGTTGGTTTTAGATAAATGATCTACGTAGGTATAATATTACTCTTTATTCTCTTTTCTATATTATGGATTATAGTTTATCTCAACTATATCTAAAGCCCTAAAAGCCTATTTTCTCGGTAGCAACATGATTGATGTATCAATACTTCATTGAATCAAGATATAAGGCAATTTTTAATATAGTTTTTTTCAAAAGATGCATGGTAGGTGCTCTACAAGATATATCTCATAGACTTAATGTTTATTTCTGCTTCTATGGGTTTGTGTTTTCATCCCACTAGTTTTTAATTTTTTGTGTTTGGTATGAAATGGTAAATTTTTTTGCATAAATGGTAATTTTAATCACTCATATTCGCTATATGGTTTTTTTAGGCTTTATAGAAAAATTCAGTGCCACCCATGTGGGGAACCAATGATTACCAACATAAGAAAATGTAATGATAAACTCTAAATTTATTGTGATGTGGTAGAGACTGTTACTAACATGTTGGTATGTAGGTTTTATTAAAAAAAGAGCATGAAAATTGTGTCTATGTGGTAATTTTATAAGGTATTGTTTACCAAATATAAAATGGGTTAGAGGTAATAATGTGATTTTTATAATTGTCTTATGAAATGTATGTGAAATATATAGTTCATCTAAATCATGTGAAATGATAAATATAACAAATGATTAAATGTTTGTGAGTTAATAAATATGATAATTATGGGATAACATGAAGTAATTGATAAAATTTTTAATTGTATTATTATTTACAAATTGAAGAATATGTTAAATGGTTAAGTCAAAATGAAATCAATGTGATTAATGGGATATGAAATGAAAATGGGTAATGTGCTGGTGTGTAATGGTATGAAGTTAATCCAACATGATAAGTGAATATGAAATTTCAAAGTTATGTTATTGATTTTTCATTGTTTTTTATATGTTATATTTTATAAGTTGATAAATAAGGTTGTTCACAATCATTGGTTATTGTGCGATAGTGTACATGAGAATCTATGCCCATGTTTTGTGTTAATACGGAGACTAAACCCCACCCCACATTGCTTGGGTCTGGGATGGTTACTAAGACACTATTCCCCCAATAGATGAATTTTATGAGACATCCTAAACGGATTCCTCTAGGTAAGTGTATTTTCTTTATTACTATATGTTTCCCTAGAGAGTTATGGAACATGACTTATTCACCTAAGAATAGTAATCTAGAAAATTATGCCATAATGTAATTGATACAATGACTAACCCATGGAACATACGATGAAGATGAGTCTTGCAATGATGACAGTTTATGTAGAGAAATGATAATAATGAAAAAATGGTTTTGATGAACAGTGTTAAATATTGACACCGAGATGGATTTTTCTTATGTTGTCATTTATTTATATCCTTGCATGCATTATCTACTAGACTGGATATTTTAAGACACTATTGGTGGTGGACTATAGAGTTTTACTCACACCATGATCAGGCCGCCATTGGTTATCAAATTAGATTTTATGGTAGTATTTCAGGACAAGGGAAAGTCCATATTCTAGGAAGTTGAATTTGTCTTGGAATGCACATGGATAAGGATACAAAAAGGGATTCATGACCTATTTTTGGGTTTCCACTATTTTTATTAATTTGTATTTACTCACTTTTCGAACTGTTAAAATGACATGACATATTTACTTGTTTTGTTGTGGCTGGTTCCCGATTTCAGAAATGGTTGGTTACGCATGATTTTTTGTTAGTTATAATTGTTTCTATTATTTTGTTTTGTTTCAAATGTGGATTACTATGGTAAATATGCAATAGTCTCCCAAAATTATATATTAGTCCCTCTCTACTATTTGGCAGCCTCTGGAATACGGGGTGGCTTGCTTTTTATCTTTTGACGACTCTGCTAAGGGCACTCTTCTAGTGGATTCTGGGTCGGGGATGTTACAAAGTTGTATCAGGGAATTGTTTTCTTTCTTTGTAATGGTAGATGGGAAAATAGGTTGTGTTAGGACTTGGTACTAAGCTCGTTATTTGGTGTTGATAACCCTTTAATGAAGAAAATCCCATGTACTTAAGTTGGGAATTTAATCTCCTTAGTTCTGTTGTTATAGTTTGAAAATATTTCACCATTGGGTGATTCATTAGCCATACTATTTGACTGTATTATGATATTGGTCTCCTTGAAAGAATGATATGAGGTTATACATTTCTTCATCCTTATAGGAACCTATGGATATTGGTGGAATACATCCTGATAGATCCACATGGGATGAGAGGGTGAGACATAAGGTGTATAATGCATCTTATATTCCTAAAAACTAATTCTAAATGGTTTCTGGAAAAAATGAGGCTTGTTAGTAAAAGTAAGATAATGTTTAATAAAGGTTAATAAATTGTTCTTAATAGAGGTTGACATTGAGTAAAAATTTTAACTGTAACAGTTTATTAAATGAAAAAATGAACCTGAGAGGAAAGTTAAATATTGTATGTTTGGAAATAACATTGAACTAGTGTCTAATGTAAGAGTTTTGGTCATGTGATTAATTTAACCCATGTTATAAATGAACCTAAAGTAGGGTTGGTATAGGGTAGTGTTTTATAATTGATAATGTATATTGAGATAGTGTATGAATTATGAGTGTTATATGGACAGTAAAGTGGCTTCTTTTGTGTATGTCATAATATTATTACATCATTTTCCATGAATTGTATTTTGAATTGTAGGAAAATACCCCACGGAGTCATGTACTAGTGGGGTGATAATATGATATCCCTGAGAATTCTCTACTAGTAGTGGAGGAAGGAAATATATTTTTCTCCAATATAAACTAGGATAATTTTAGTTCTAGCTGAACTTTTCTTTTTTTAGGTAGATAATGGAACAAGACCAAGGTCAGTTCACACCATGAATTTTTTATTTTACTAGATATATTTAGTTATATAACACTATAATTTTTATAGGGAGGGTGGGTGCAAGTATGAATAGTTCTGGATAGTGTCTATATAGAAAATCATTGATCACTTAGAGGCTCTATCATAGAAATTAATAAATTTTCAAGCCTACATGTTGTGACGACCATCAAAGCATAGGTGGGATATTTTTTATTAGACTTAGTAGGTGGAAGGAATGATATAGAGGGACATCCAAGAGAATATTCTAGGGAATTTGTATTTAGATATATTGAGACAAAAGAAAGCTGTTGAATTTATGAGGTTGACTCAGGGACCAATTTTAGCGATGGATTATCTAGGTTGCTTCATGGACTTTCAATGTATTGTTCCAGCGTTGGAAAATGATGATGTGACTATGGAAAGACATTTTCCAAATGAAATTTTGAATGAGATAAAGATACATGAGAACATATTTAATATAAATAGGTTTACAAAAGTGGTCGGTAAGGCCCTAATTTTAGAAGGAAGCATGAAGGAGTATTCATGAAGTGGGTATGTGGTCCTAGTTTCTAGGACCAGTGTTGCGACGTTTGAGGACCTGAATGACATTTTAGGAGTATTAATTAGAGAGGGAGTGTTTTAAAAACTAAAAACAGGGGATAATCCTCTCAATGTGGTGACCATGTGTTTTTCTTTCAGTGTGGAAGGACATGACAAATGAGAGTTCAGTGCCCCCAACCACCGGTTGGGTTCTGAGTGTGCGATAGAATGGGTCACATACAGAGGTTTTATAGAAACCCTCGATACATAGACACATATGGAGGATAAGGGTATATGTATAGTTCATGTATGTGACTGGTTACCCCATTTTAAGAAATCAGTTTGATCTCGACTCATCATACTAGTCGGGGTGGTGGACATTGAACTCTAGGGAAAGAAAATCCATACTAGTAGAGTAGTGAAGTGCCCGTAACTCAAAGTAGGTATAAAGGCAGAGGTGTAAGGAAACATCATGAAGTTCAGTCTATATTAGGGTATGGAGAGTCTGACACATTTACTATTCAATGTAAAACCCTTCTATATTTCACACTTTCTATGGATTTAATATATAGATGTTCCTCACATTTTTTTTGTGTATGCTCATTCTGTAGTTGTGTTGGAAATATAGGAGAAATTTTTATGTGGGTTTATACTAATCAATACACCTCTATGGGTGATAAAAGTGACTATATGGTAGTTTTAGTGGTCTCCTCTTGAGGATGGTGGATACCATTATTTTTTTGGATTAATTCATTCTTGAAATGTCATGTTTTGATCTGATTTTTTGGTATGAAATGGATGGTATTGTATCAAATTTATATTCACTGTTACCGTTATATGGTAATGTTCATAGCACATGAGGTGTAAACATAGGTCCATCAAGGTTAATGGGATTTTTGAGAAATCCATGTAGGTTTAGTATGTCAAAAGTTGATTATATAACATCTAAAGTTGCTTGTGATGTGCCTAATTATGGAGGAATATGGGCACCAATCTTCCTTCCCATTGTGGATCAATTTGAGGATGTGTTTCCTAAGGACATCATAAGGCTAACACATTAGATATATGTTGATGTTATGATTAATTTTTCCACCATGGGCATAACTACATTCTATTCCACCATATAGAATGGAACTCATAGAACACTAAGAGATTAAAACTTAGTTATATTAGTTGGAGAATAAGGTTTTTATTCATCATATTACATCACCCTGGGGGTATCACGATTTTTTTCTAATAAGGATGATTGGCATTTGTAGTTATACCGATATTATAAGAAGTTGAATCTGATGAGGGTTAAGAACTGATACTATATTCCATGGATTTATAATCAATTTTACCATCTTTGATGTGCATGACTGTTCTCTATAACTAAATTGATATCTCGGTATCATCAGTTGATGGTGAGACCTTCGGATTTACCACATACTCTTTAAAGAGTATATACGGGTTGTATTAGATTGTTGTGATGTCATTTGGGGTGGCCAATGTACCAACTATGTTTATAGACATAATCAATTGAATAATTCACCCTTATCTATAAATATTTTTATTTTTTTTGTTAATGAATTCATCATGTACTCCAAAACACATGAAGATCTTTAAAACATATTAAAACCATCTTCAGTAAACTAAGAAAGAAAAGGATATACACCATGATATAAAAATCACATTTCTAGATTGATATGGGGCCTTTACTGGGTCACATTATTTCAGAGGAAGGAGTGTCAATGGACACAGAGAAGGTTTTGGGGATTGTTAGTTTAGAGAAACTAATTAATTCTTATGATGTCTACTATTTTTCAGGTTTGGAATGTAAAAACTGGAGGTTTGTACAAGACTTTTCTTATTTAGCAGTTCAATTTTTGGTCTTGACCAGGAAAGTAATAATGTTAGATTTTACCAAGGAATATAAAATTTATTTTATATAAATAAATAAAAAATATACTACCGCATCAGTTGTAATCATACTCGAGTTAGGATGTATTTATATAGTGTTTTTTTGATGTGTTTAGTGTGGGTATCAGGGTAGTGTTGATGAAATATTATCAGGTTGTGGAATATGGATCATGAAATTTGATGCCTCATGACTTATGTCAATCCACTCATGATCCTGATTTAGCTATGGTGGTTTAATCCCTCATGTGTGAGAAACAATAATTTTTGGGAGAATTATTTATTGTCTGTACTACTCATAAAATTATGAAGTTCATATACTCCAAGAGGGATTTAAATTTACAACTTAAAAGATATGTTGACTACGTGTTGTATTTGGATTTTGAGTTGGTTTAAACATTGGTAAAGGGGAGGTGTCGCAGATGATTTGAGATGAAATAATCAGAATCTGGAAGTTTTGGAATCAAGATCTTAATGAAATATAATGTTGTTGTTTTCTAAGATAAACTTGGAGGAGCTTGATGGCCAAGGGAAGGTGACCCTTGCCTCTATGGATCTGGAGTTTTCACCGTTGTTCTAGATCAAATAAAATCATAAGGATGATTAGGAAATTTTTATTTTAAATTAATGTTTTAAAGGATGAGAGTCACCTTTTAGTTTGACTATTGTTGATGATGAGATTTTTTGTGTTTTTGATCTTGTTATTGTTCCAATTTACAAGTGAGTATATTGGATGTGTGGGTTTTATGTGTTGATATGGGATTTTTATCCTGTATTGACAAGAATTTATTGAGAAATTTTTAATAAATAATGATGGTTGTGGATAAAGAATGAGGTTTTGTGACTTTTAGCATGGTACTTTACATGTCACTAGTTGACGGATGAGCATCAACAGTGAGGTGGTTTGTAGCATCCCTTACCAAATATGGAATAGAAATGGGATGGAATTACAATGTATTTTGTAGTGGATATCCCAAGGATGCAATAGAAGAATGATAAAATTTGTATAGTGGTTGATTAGGTAACTAAGTTGAATCATTTATTTATAAATCAACAAAATTTTACATTAGATCAGTTGGGTGATCTATATGTTCAGGGAATATTTTGGATGCATGGGGTTCTGCATACAATAGTTCTATATTATGATCTGTTTTTTACATTGTGGTTCTAGTAGGGATTACAGAAGGCATAGAGTACCATGGTTATTTTGAGTACACCATTCCACACAACGATGGATTGGTAGTCAGATCATATCACTAAAGTATTAGAGGACATGTTTAAGCTTATGTGCTCGATTATGGAGGATAATGGGAGAATCATTTACCACTTGTTATGTTTTTCAACATCAAAATTTTCTAGGATACAATTCAGATAGAACAGTTTGAGATGATATATTGTAGGTCATTTTGATCTCAGTTTTTTTTGTTAGAGGTTAGGGAATTAGAGTTTTTAGGATTGAGTCTCATGCAATAGACGCATAAATTTTAAATTGATTATGAAGTGAATAAAAATAGACTAGAGTTGGAATAAATCTTAAACAGATAAGGGTTATTGACATCTTTAGTTAGTAGTGGGTGATCATGTATTTCTTTATATTTTAATGTTTGGGTAACCGTCGAATTTAAAAATATTTTACGTTAGTGCCCAAGTACGTGGGGCCATTATAGATTTTGGGAATAATCGAGAAAGTGACATATTGATCGGCTCTTCCACAACATTATAGTAGTATTCATAATTCTTCTCAGGTTTCAAATATTTGGATGTATCATCCTCATCCATCTCAAGTGAGTTATGTTGATGATTTTATGCTTGAGACCGATTCATCCATTAAGGAGCATCTGGTTCGTATTGTAGATCATAGTGAGAAAGCCTTCCAGGGAAAGATTATTCCCTTGGTTCAAGTTTTTTGGAAATAGTGAAATGTTTACAAAGACACTTGGGAAATGGAATTGGTTGTTTGGGAATATTTGACTAGTATGTTTTACTTAGAGTCGTAGTTATGATTTTTAGCACATCTTATGCACAATTCATTACAATGTGGGGAGGTTTATGATTCCGAACATCATAGAGGTATGATATTTTTTAAATTTTGTTTTTAATACCTTAAATTTGTTTAATATAATGTTCTTTGGGTGTATGGGGTGTTTAGGGTTGTTTCAAGTGTTTTAGAAATAACATAATAATAATATTGGACATTTAGTGCATGTTTTAGGGTTAGCACACAATTATAGAAAATCATGTGCACAAACTATGCTAGACAAGAGGAGCATTTCATGGGTAGTGAAAAACAATGAAAGGGGGAATGCCAATCCATTTGGTCATAGAAAGAGTCATTCCTCTCATTTTTTCAATCTATGTGGGGCTCCCTAGGTAACCATGCGACTTAAACCATCTTGGAAAGTGGCAGAAACATTGTTTGTGCATAGTTTGGAAAATTGTGTGGCCAAACCGTGTGAAATATTAAAAATTGGAATTTTACCATACATCCCTCCTAGGATTTTTAAGTTCATACCCTATATTATTTCCCATTACTATTCTATCAGCACTAGTAATATTCCATACTCTCTCTATCATCCCAAGGTTCAATCTACATCATATCTAAGTAATTTTGATTTCATTTGGTGGTGGATTTATGATCTGGTAAGTCTAATATTCCAGTTTCTTCTATTTTCTATATTAGGGTATTTAGTTTCTATTACCTTCTTCTGAAACCCTAAAATCCTATTTTTCTGGTGGAATATACTTTCAGTCCTCAGTGGGGGTTTGAATCTAGATCAAAGGTTATGATTAAGTGTTCACTCATCAATGGATGCAAGGTTGGTGGCCACCAAGTTATATCCACTGGTACATATAATGATTTTTTGCTTTCATGGTTTTGAATTTTAATCCCACTTATTGTGTGTTTATTATATTTATTACTACTTGTAAAAAATGGTTTCCTAAATGGGAATTTGAAACCCACACGATCAATGTGGGATAGGTTGAGGTTGATTGTACCAATTTAGGGCCACCCATGGGATGCACTAATTATTTGAGACATAAAAAAGGTAATGTTATTCACGAAATTGATTGAAATGTGGTAGAGCCCATGAAAAACACATTGTCATGTATATTGAATGAGAAAAGGTTCATGAATAGTGTTTTTAGACTTTGGTAATGATATGAGGGATGTTTTTGCTAACATGAAATGGGATAGAGGTAATAAAATGATTTTGAAAAGTGGCTTATAAAATGTACAATGCATAATTAAGTGAGCTAAATCATGTTAAATGAAAAATATGTTAAATGAGTAAATTATTGTGAGTTAATAAGTTTTTAAAATGATTTAATAGCATGTAGGAATTGATATATATGTAATTTGTGATATTATATGAGAATTGTGGAATATTTTAAATGGATAAGGAATAAGGAAATTAATGGGTTAAATGGGATATAAAATGAAAATGGTTAATGTACTAATTGGTAAAAGATTGATGTTAATACTACATGTTAAGTCAATATGACATGATAATGTCATTTTAATGATTATGTATGGTTTTTGATATGGTATATGTGTTAAATAGATAAAAAAGCATGTTAAAAGTTCTTAGTTGTTGTGGGATATTGTATATAAGTATTTATCTCCATGGTTCAAGTTAAGTACGAGGCTCTAACCCCACTCCACAATGCATAGGATCAGAAAGAGTATTGAGGATCTATTCCCTGAATGTATTCATTTTATGAGACTTCAAAGTTTGAGGCTTCTTAGTATGTGTATTGAATTTGTCATGATATGTTTATCCCTTGAGAGTTAGGTAAATATACATATTTCTTTTTACACATTAATTGAAATCATTAGGACATAATGTAATTTATGTAATTCATAACACATGGAACATGTGATGAAGATTAATCTATTAATGATGATAGTATATGTGGTTAAATGATAATAATTTTGAATTTGGTTTAAGTGTACAATTTTAACTAATGGAACAGAGATATATTTTCCTTACCTTTTCATTTATTTATTTCATTAAATGAAATATATGATAGACTAGATATTTTGTAGACATAAATGGTGGTTGCCTACTGAGTTGTACACACACCCTGATTGGGAAAACATTAGCTACCTGAGTATTTTTCATTGTTTCAATTTAAGAGAATGGAATAATTCCATGTAATAGGGATTCTTGTTTGTATTAGGATCTTCATGGATGACGATCTGAACATGGAATTAGGACATATTTTTGGAATTCCTATATTTGAAATTATTTTGGGTTTTCCTAACTTTTGGAACTATTTGCATGACATGAAATATATACTTATATAGTTGTGTCTTCAACTCTATTTTCTAAGGGTATTCTATGAATGATTTTGGACATTTCTCATTGTTTTTGTTATTTTTTTTGTTATATATTGTGGATTAATCTAGTAAATAGGATATAGTCTCCTAACATGATATATTATATTGTCTCTACTATTCATGAACCTCTGTTATATGGGAAGGCGCACATGAGTTCATGTGATGAATTGTATTAGAGAAATGGTATATTGTCTTCCAGGCCAGGGATGTTATAGATGGTCATGAATTAAATCATGGTATATGTGAAATACTCATTTTTTAAGAGGATAGCCAAGGATTTTTTGAATTATTAATACCAATGTTCCATGTAGCATCGCCTACTTTACCTTTTTACTGGAAAACTTTTTATAGAATGAGTTGGTTCTCAACCATGTGGTATGGGATAGTACACAAACTCTGGTGGGTGAGTTTGTTATGTGTGGGTTGAAGAAATTACTATTTAATTATTTATTTTCGATCAATAAATTGTTAGATGAGGATTGATGGATTCAATGAAATGCTATGGGGATTGTTTTCAGAAAATTTTGTCTAAATGAAAAATTTCCCTCTATAGAAGACGAGGTATCAAGAATAAGATAGGAACTATAAGCATGTTGGGATATTTCTGGACATATAAAAACAATGTTATAATACATGGTGTTATTTTTGGATAAATGAAACTGTACCCTGGTTTTATGTGAGCATGGCTTGGGATAGTGATTCATAACTAACAATGAAATCTTATTTTACGCCATTCTAGATATGATCATAACCAATATCATGAAAACATCCTAATTTTGTGGGAGAGTTTATGTTATACCCTGAGGAAACTAATTATTTTCAAGTTGGATGAATAAAATAATAGTGATGTGTGCTAAATTAGAAATATAAGGTAAACGATATGGTTGTAGTACACCATTGGTCATTTGAGGGAGGTGACACTCATTGTAAGATGTAGTATAGTAATTACATGGAATACATCCATGGGAATTTGGAATGTTCATTGTTTGACTTTGAATTTTAGCACATAGTAATGAGTGTATTCATGACCATGCTTTCCATTATTTCTAGAGGTTTATAGGGAACATGGTATAGTGATCGAGAAATTGTTTCGATGGATGATAATAGTGATAAACCTAATGTGGGGAGCGATATTTCATGTGAGGATGATATCATCCATTAGATAGTATTTGGAAATTAATATTTAATTATGTAAATGGAACCATATACCTTGAGATTTCTTATGATATTCTACTTATATGTTTGAATGCTGACATCGGTGGAGTTTGACCATGGGTATCAAGCCTGAGATTTCCTGTGATGATCCAATGTTGTTGGATCATGAATTCACTAATTTTAATCTTATTCCTAGAGAAATATTTCATAGATGGAAATGTTCATCGAAAATATGTTTCAAAATTTCTATTTTGTCCAATGGTAAGTTTCCTCAAAACAATCATAGATTTCCTTGTGATAAAGGCCTTAGAATTGGTTTTTACTAATGTGTTAGCTGCTAAATAATATTGTTCTAATGGAATGTAACTTCGTGGTGTTTAAACATGATTTCATTTAAATAATTGGATGTGTTTTGTGAGGAGACACATTTGGAACAACATTATGGTGATATTTCTCATTTCTAAAGGGAGGGAATATCTTTTCATGGAAAATAAGATATGTCAATCCTTAGCTATGTCAAATTAAAGTTGACTGTTTGGATTAAATATAGTATTTAAAGGAGTCTCCATATGTGGTATCAAATTCTAAGTGTTAAGAAATATATAAGGAGTGTCATTATGACTCTATGATTGTATTTTTTCTAAAAAATGTTTTTTTTCAAATACCATTTTCCTTCCATATGATTTCAATGTAATGATAGTCCTCCTTTCACTCTAATTTAATCCTTCCCGTAATACTTATGAACACCTTTTATGTTGTGGTAATTAATGGAAATTTTATATGTGATGTGATTGTGTGGTGAATACCCATACCCATTATCACTAAATTGTATTCCAATATATGTACATAACCATCATTTATTGGGTAATTCAATGCATGTATCCTGCTATACATAATCATTCCATTAAATGTGATATGAACCGTTCTTAGATTTTACTATCCATGTGGAACACATACGTGTCTACATGATAAAAATGTGATGACTAATACAACAATTATATAAACCTCCAATTCATTTGGTAATTTTATCAAATGATTATATAAATTTTATGGGTTATATAAGGTTATCATATAAACACTATGTAATGATGTCTTGGCAGTTATCCTTAAAATTTCATTATAATGTCATGTTTCTTTTTGTTACCACATTACTATGAATCTATTATGTTATCATATTTTATCATTATTTTATAATCATGTTTATGAATTCCACACCATTTATTACACCATGAAAGGCCTCTTGAATAACCTTTATTACTTCCATACTGTTCTTCCTTAATTATTCCCTTATCAAGATTTATATTTAACCCTTTCTTATATATTTCCATAGGTTATCTCATGTAGTTTTTGAAGATCGATGGAATATATAGGCATGTATTAGTGTTTTTAAATAATGTTGTTATACCCATGTTCCATGTTAATTTTCTATGTACCCGATTCTCCAAGTACACCAGGTCTCATGATCTATTGTGATTTTATTATGATTATTACTATGAAATAAATTCATATTTAATTTGTATTAAATATATGGGTTCATATTACCGGTGAGTGGGCTGTTGGGCAAAATTGAATGAAGCATGACTATAACTATATATGAGATATTATATAACATGTAGTGATATTGGATCTTAGGTGGAAAAAGAAGTAGAAACTAACCTTCCACTAGTGGTGGTCTTGTATATGGATGTAATACTATATAAATTTGCATGTCTCCCTATTAAGTGAAAAATTAACTTCGAGAACTATCTCATGTGAGGAGTGAAACATTTATGATTAACCAATACTATAAGGAAAACAGTAGGTTGGTGTAACTCAATGCATATCACTAGGATTTTGATGTAAAATTTTTTATCATATCAAACATATAACCATGGGGTCCACTAAAATTATTTTCAAAAAAGTCGAATGATTGTCTTTGTTTGTGTATAGACTACATGAAGATGGAACATTTGACTATGAAGAATAGATACCCATTTACAAAGAATGATGATTGTTTGACCATTTTTTAGAGATTGATGGTTCTAAAAAATTCCGTTATGGTCAAGCTACTATCTCTTTTTATCCTAGTCAATGATAATACTATGACAACTTTAATTATTAGATACGGATTGCGTGAGTCTCTTTCCTTGCATTACAAGTTTATAAACGAACCACAAATTTTCTTAGCTATGATAAATAGGATCAATGATCCTTATCTCAACTCATTCATTGAGTTATTTTTTGTGAATATAGACATATACTCATGGAAATTGAAAATTTATTTAGGGTACTATAATATTTTATTGAGTATACTATGATCACATGCTCTATATGAAAAATGATAGAATTTTCACTTTTTATTCTCGATGTGTGATTCATTTAGCTTTTAATTTTTTAGGAAATAATATATATAGTCCTAGAGAATGTGGAGGTTGTGATGTATTGGTATCATCAAAAAAATATTCTTGAGATCAGGATCTTCAATGGTCAAGATTGGTAATATAGATATTTTATATATGACTTCTCCCTTTTGACAATACATTTTGATGTAATGACCCTTGTTTCCACTGGAAATGGGGATGACCTTATTTTTTTAAGGTTCAAACATTCTAATCGGTTTCTAATGGGTTTATTCATAGAACCGGAAACATCCAATGATTCTATATCTATTTAGACCTACATTCCAAAGGTAGGTTCTCATTAGTTATGGACCAATGAGGCTTAAGAATTTTCATTGGTTGAGAGGATGTGACGTCGGACTCATCCCACCTTTTTGGGGGGAATTATTGTCTACTTCGGGACTCTATTTATAGATTTGAGTTTTGTTCGTGAATCCTTATTAAATTACCAAGTATGAAAATGAGATTTCCTTTAGATCTGACAATCAATGATTAATATGTATTAAATTTAGAGAATCTTTTATATGTATTTGAGGTTCTTTATCGATAGAGAATCATCTATATTTCTTTAGAGATTCTTAGTCAATGGTATCCTTCAACACATTATATAGAAATATCTTGGTCATTATGATAACCATACTGGTTTTAAAGACACTCAGTGGGGCACTTTATGTTTATTGTCGTTCAGAAGGACATGGATTATTTCAGAGTTGGGATCGTACCCGTAGATGGGCTACCTACATATCCTTGTTTAGAAAAGGAATCAGAACCCACGTAGTTCGAGAAATAAAGTATGGAGTTTATTCATGGTTGATGGCCCAAAGAAAAGATTTCATAATTACTTTTACACTCTAATCTCACGTGATTCATGCTCAGTGTGAGAAAAAAGAGGTATTAGTAAAACCTGATGATTGTGCCACGAAAGATGTAATCATAAGAAATAATGTGGGGCTTATGTATGTATGACTGCCCAAGATAGATGAGGATTGGGATTTAATTCAGGGAAGAAACCCGAGAACAAGGTCCATAAAGGTATATGTGCTTTATGAATATTTGGATACTTAACACAGGACTTAATACTGAGAAGGATTCCCAAATTAGAGGGGACTTATGATTGGGTTTTATTCCTGAGAAGGAAGCCCAAATAAAAAGAAATCAAGACTCGTGATTACTCCTAAAGAGGAGGCCCAGGTTAAAATAAATTATGATTGGGGCTTATTCCTGAGAAGGATGCCCATGTTAAGAGAATTTTAAATTTGGGGCTTAATCCTAAGGGGGATTCCTAGATTTGGGAACTTGGGGCTTACTCCTCAAGAGGATGCCCATATTAAGGGAACTTGGACTGGGGCTTACTCCTAAAAAGGAGGCCAAGGTTAGGTGAATTATAACTGAGGATTACCCCTAAAAACGAGGCCCAAGTTAGGAGGGAAATTATGATTGGGGCTTACTCCTAAAGAGGATTCCCGTATTAAATATCTTCTCATCTTAAAGGATGAGGCTGAATGAATGAAATCTTTAACCTTATTGACATAAAGATATGTAAATCACCAGTTTTTGAGAGAATTTCCACAGAATTCCTTTTAGATAAGGAAGAAAAAAAAAGAACCGTTCCATAAATGACTTTGAAGAGGGTGTTGAAGGTTAAATCTTGAAGAGGAGAGGTGGATTTGAAGAAAAGATATGAATAGACAAGAGGGGAACCCAAAAAGAGTCAGGCATGCATGTCCTGTTTGGGTGCACAAGTCCTAGTCACACAAGTATACTTTCACGACACATGTACACTTGTGTGAGGGCCAACCCATAGGGTAATACTTGGGCCAGGCTTGGCTCAAGACCTTAGTATTATCCCTAAAGGCTTCCAAAAGAGTGGTGTGCAAGTTCTGTTGAAGGGATAAGGCGGCGCACAAGTGTCTTTATTTTCCCTTAAAGGTTGAACACTTAGGCGCGCAAGTGTTGATGAATTCTAACACTTAGGACTTATTCCCCCTCTTTAGATCTTCTATTCTAGGTAAGAAATTACCTTAGAAGTGATCGGAAGACTTCAAGCAGAGACTAGGGCGCCAAGAGATTAAATCTGACTTTTGGATTTTTTTCCTCCGTCGAAATGGGGGGCCCAAAGGGGGTATTTGTAGGCCATTGAAGACCTTGGGAGAAAATTAATTAGGGCGCGCAAGTCACCTGCGCGACCAATATGGGGCATGCAAGTATACTTGCGCAACCATGATGAATCTTGCACGACCCATGTGTAAACAAATCTGTGTTCACACCTTTGTCAAATTTGGATGTTTCTTTAAAGAATGAATCACTTTGTGTTAAGGTATTCCCCATTTTCAGTCTTTAGACTCTGTGATGGAATGGAGCATCAACAAAAGTACCCCCTCAGAGTTTGATTCGAAAGGAAGGAGGATTTTACTCTGAGGTAAAGGAGAAAACCCAAGGAACTGTGGGATACAGGTTTCTAGCATGGAAGTGGAGGCGCGCAGGTGAGAGTTGCGCAGGGTGTGGCGCGGTGGGTATAGCCTTGGCCTATAAATATGCATCCATTATCGTGCAAAGCAACTGGCTTTCAAACCTTCCCACTCTCACCACATAGGTTCACTCGACTTTCCGCTCATCCGCACAGGTGCTGTTGTCCGTGGGTTATTGTTTATTTGTGTCCCGCTTCAGTAGAGGTACTTGGACTTGCACGGTGATACCTATACACCCAAACTTTCCCGACACAAATACACTTGCGCAGAAACATTTGACTTTCACGCCTTAATGCCTTATCCATTTTTTTCACTTTTATTCACCAATTTTATGAAAAATAAACTTACTTAAGAGTTAATTATTCGACCTTTGTGTAGATTAAATGGTTCCCAGAAGAATTGGAACGGCTAATGAGCTGGATAGCAAGCGGATTGATGACATGATGAGCATCATTGGCCATTATTACTATAATGTTTGTTACAACACTCTCCAAGATTTGGCTAAGTACTTGAAGAAGTATCATCATAATTTTTCACATAGCATCTACTTGCCGTTGTATGGGCATGGTCATCTACCAGATGCTAAGAACTATATGTCAAAGATGAAGCCACACTGATACTCCTTAATTTTTTTTATGCTCTTCATTAAGAGCAACAACAAGGATGTGAACTTTCAAAAAATTTCCCCATTCCATTTCCTTGCATATATGAAAATGGAAAACCCATGGGATGATATGTTTTATGTTGCTGGTTGGTGGAAAGAAGACTACCATGACATTAGAACAATATCTGAAAATATTACTCTCTCCAAATGTCTCTTTACTTCCAATGCTTCATTCTCAAATCCATGTATCCATCTTCCAAGTCTCTTGGACAGAAACAGAGTCACTATTTTATTAGCAAAATTTTTTCTCAAACTGCACTCAAGAATATTCTTTTACAATTTTTCCAAGAAGAGCTGGTATCATTGCACCCCTTATTGTATCTAGTTGAATGAATGAATTCCAGGTGGCTGTTGATGAAGCTCTGGATGTCGTAAATAAAATGAGGAAAACGCCTCTTGTAATTCCTGAAAAAGAGAATAGACTCTAGTCTGTGGATGTATTTATAACTCTTGTGCATCAATGAAAAAACTTTCATATTCAATCATTTTTGTCTACATTATTTTTATACCTGCTCTAATTTTTTTACTTAAACCAATGGGTCTAGTGAGCATAGTTTGATTTTTTTCTAGGATTATAAAAATAACCATACAAACTTTATATCTTTTAATTGCTCAATATTACTTAAATCATACAAGATGTATGTTTAGTGAGCTGGGACTTGACTTTTGTTCAGAGTTCCATTGTCTTCTGTGGGCAGTTTAAAGTCATGCATGTCGGACATAAAAAGGAAAATGTTTAAGGTCGAAATAGCTTTGACCGAAAGGATTAAAATTGACTGAATTCCTTGATAATTTATTTGAAAACATATTTCTATATTAAATATGGGGGAAAACATGTAAACTATGACTTAAGAAATTTTGAATTTGATGAATGATATGAAAAAGGGATAAAAGGCATTAGAAGAAGTATTTCCCAAGAATAAAGTTACCACTATTTAACAAACTTGTTAGGGGGTTGAATTAGGCAGGGCCGCTTAAGGGCATTGGCTACATAGTCAAATAAAAGAATCTTTTGGATGATAGGTCTATTATGTAGACTAATTATGAAAGGATGCCTAAGGGCATGTGCTGCATAGTCAGGAAAAGAACTCTCAGAAATTTTACTTTTCTATTGCTAAAAAGCCAGTGAATGTTTATGGGGATTCAAATTTTCCAAATCACAGAGTCTACTGTCTGGAAAGAGGTACATGAATATGGAGAGGATATTTCCAATCAATATTATCAAAGAATTGGATGAACGTCACTCCTATGAAGTTCTGACCTAAACATAGGGAAGGGAAATATAAACCATAGACTAGAATACTTTCAGATCATGAAAAATAGTATGGGACAAATATGTTAAGGATGGCTATTTTTGAGAATCCCCACATATTTTGGCTAAGAAAAGTAAGGAAAAAAGAGGTTTTCCTCCCAAGAATGAAGTTACCACTATTTGAAAAACTCGTTAGGGGGTTGAATTATTTAGGGCCACCTAAGGGCATTGGCTGCATAGTAAAATAATAGCATCTTTTGGCTGACAGGTCCGTTATGTAGACTACTTATGCAAGGCCGCCTAAGGGCACGTGCTGCATAGTCAGGAAAAACAACTCTCAGTTATTAGACATTTTGTAACCAGAAGTCAAGAAAATGGTTATGGAGATCTGAAAGTATTTAAGGATAGTAGTATGAAACATGAAAAATGGGTATTTTCAAATTCATAAAAGAAATACATATACCAATGCTGACCATAATTATGTTGTGGCTGGGTCCTGAATTGAGATGTTGGACATCACTAAATATCTCCTTAGAAAGAGAATCAAGCCAAATGTAGTTCTTGAAATACAGTTTAACGTCATATGGGATGAGAGTATAGGAGATCTTAGTTTAGGGTCATAGAGCTTGAACCATAATGAGGAATACACATTGTGTGTTTTATAAACCTGAGGTGAATGAAGACCAGGGTTTTCATACCACATTCATGTTTTCACAGGGGGACTTTTCAGCCAAGAGACTGAAAGTTTAATTTGGGGTTTGGCCCAAAGACTTGGGGCTGGATTCAAGGGATGCTAAAATGTTCCTGCGTATCTCATAAGGATGGGAATCAAGCCGCACGTAGTTATTTAAATACCCTTTGTACAGATTTGGTTCGTACAAGTGAAGGGTGAAAGGGTACTTTAGTGCAATGATGGTTTGACCGGAGATTAAAGGTTCGGGCAGTTCCATGTACGCACGTAGTCATTAGAATATAACATGATTGGAGATCAATGTAAATAATGATTCCCTCTCATGTGAGAGTGTCAAAAAATGTTGTAGTTTGTTGTCGTACAAGACAAAAAGTGTGAATAGTTTAACGTCATGTAGCAAGGATGATGGGGAACCAATGTAAAAAATATTGGTTTTGGGGGAAGCTTGATGAATCAACATCATATGAGATGGAAGTGAACTGATGTGAAGAGATGGGTTTTGGGATTGAACCTCAGGAGGTTTCCTACGTACCCAGCCAAGGACATGCCCCTCTCATACTTGGGAGTCCATTCCTAAAAATAGCAAAGAAGATCATCAACGTTCATAATGGTACGTTGTCCATGGAATTCGGAGGAGAAAAGGTAAGGTTTAACATCCCTGAGGCTATGAAACACCCCGTTGAAGAGCACTCCACTCTTCTTGTCTATTCGATGGAAGTGCTCTCAAACGATGCACACACACACAATTCTCTCCTCAACCCAAACTATGATTCATTTTTGTTTTCTTCACCCTTGGATGATTTGAGTTTTGGTTCTTCTTTTGAATGTTTTGTGGGTTCAGAAAAATGTAAATTTTTTTCTTTAATTGATGAGTGTGTTTATTCTGAGGTACCCATGACTATCGATGATTCTAAAAATCTCATTTCAATAGATTCTCTTTCCTTTTAGAATAAACATGAGCAGATAGATAGTTTCATAGACCTCACTCCCCCTAAATCCCCTCCCTCAATCCAGAAACAACCGTTGTTTGAACTTAAACAACTTCCTTCTAATTTAAAATATGCATATCTTGAGGGTATTGACCAATTGCCCGTCATTATTTGCAATAACCTCTCTCCACAACAGGAATTGAAACTGCTCAAACTATTGATAGAGTGTAAAAAGGCAATAGGATGGACATTGGCTGATATTCCCAGGATTATCCCATCTATTTGTATGCACCATATACTTTTGGATGATGAGGATAAACACATAAGACAATCTCAACGCTGGTTGAATCCCACTCTCCTTGAAGTGGTAAAATTGGAAGTCAGTAAATTACTTGCTTTAGGGATCATTTATCCTATATCTGATAGAAAATGGGTTAGTCCAGTGCATATTGTTCCTAAAAACAGGAATAACAGTTGTGTCAAATGAAAGGAATGAATTGGTTCCAACATGTGTTCAAAAGAGTTGGCGAGTCTTTATTGACTACCATCGACTGAATCAAGTCACGCGGAAGGACCACTTTCCTTTACCTTTCATTGACCAAATGTTAGAACGATTGGCTGTTAAGTCCCATTATTGTTTCCTTGATAGCTATTCAGGTTATTTCCAAATCCATATAGCCCCTGAGGATCAAGAAAATACAACATTTACATGTCCATTTAGCACATTTGCATACAGAAGGATGTCAATCGGTCTATGTAATGCTCCTGGTACTTTTCGGTGATGTATGCTGAGTATTTTTTCTGAGTACCTTGAGAGTTGTATGGAAGTCTTTATGGATGATTTCACGGTATATGGATCTTCTTTTGATGATTGTTTGGAAAACCTAGGTTCTATCCTCCGCCGCTGCATTGAAAAAGATCTTGTTTTAAATTATGAAAAATTCCATTTTATGGTTGCGCGGGGGATAGTTCTTGGGAATATCAATTCAAATAATGGAATTCAGGTTGATAAATCTAAAATTGAATTAATTTCATCCCTTCAATTTCCAAAATGTGTTCGTGAGGTGCGGTCTTTCTTGGGTCGTGTTGGTTTTTACCTCCGATTCATTAAAGACTTTAGTAAGATCGCACTTCCCTTATCTCAGTTGTTACAAAAGGATTCTGAGTTTTTGTTTGATAAAAATTTTGAGGATGCATTCAATTCACTAAAAAAGAGTCTCACATCACCTCCCATAATCCAACCACCAAGGTGGGATCTCTCCTTCCAGCTTATGTGCGATGCCTCTAACTTTGCAGTTGGGGAAGTTTTATCACAAAGGGTTGAAAAGGCTCCTCATGTCATTGTGTATGCCTCGCGTACCCTTGACTCTACCCAGGTAAACTACTCAACCACAGAAAAATAACTCCTTTATATTGTTTTTTCCTTGGAAAAATTCCGTTCATATCTTCTTGGGTCAAAAGTGATTGTGTTTTCTGTCCATGTTGCCCTTCGTTTCCTCCTAAAGAAACCTGAAGCAAAGCCTCGCCTCATTCAGTGGATGCTCCTCATCCAAGAGTTTGACCTTGAGATTATAGATAGGAGAGGAGTGGAGAATGTTGTAGATGACCACATTAGTAGGATTTACCAACCATTGGACCATCATGTTGAATCACCCCTACCCATTGGAGAATTCTTCCTTCATGAGAACCTTTGTGATGTTGTGAACCTTACCCCCTGGTATGGAAACATTGTGAATTTTATAGCAACATCTAGGGCCCCCCCTTATTTTAGTACTTCACAATCCCAGAGCCTTAAACATGATTCTCGATGGTACATTTGGGATGACCCAGACTTGTGGAGAATTTGTATTGAACAGGTTGTTCTTCGGTGTGTCCCTGACCATGATTTCACCTATGTTTTGACCTTCTGCCACACCTTGGCATGTGGGGGCCACTTTGGCTCTCAACGTAGAGCATGAAAGTTCCTTGACTCAGGACTTTATTGGCCAACATTGTATAGGGATTCCCATAGATTTTGCAAGTTATGTAGTCGTTGTCAATTCACAGGGAATATCTCCAAGAGGAATGAAATGCCCCAACAACCCATGTTATTTTCTGAGATCTTCGATGCATGGGGCATTGACTTCATGGGGCCTTTTCCAAATTCATTTGGATTTGTGTACATCTTATTGGTTTTTGACTATGTATCTAAATGGGTGGAAGAAAAGGCCACCAGGACTGATGACTCTCGAGTGGTTGTTGATTTTGTGAGGTCCCAGATTTTCAGTAGGTTTGGTCTACCAAAATTCATCATTAGTGATCAAGGTTCACATTTTTGCAATCGTAACATGAAAAACTTGCATCGTAAGTATGGGGTTGTTCATAAAGTATCCACTTCATATCATCCCCAAACTAACGGACAATCAGAAATTTCAAATCAGTAAGTTAAGTGAATCTTGGAGAAAACGGTACAACCCAATAGGAAAGATTGGAGTTTGCGCTTGGAAGATGCACTTTGGGCGTACCGTACTGCTTTTAAAACACCGATCGGAATGTCACCATATAGGATTGTGTTTGGAAAATCTTTTCACCTCCCGGTGGAGGTAAAAAACCATGCATATTGGGCTGTTAAACAACATAATATGAACCTTTCAGATGCGGGTGAGGAAAGAAAGCTGCAGATTCAAGAGTTGGAAGAAATTCGATGTGATGCATATGACAACTCCCGAATCTATAAAGAGAAGACAAAGTCTATTCATGATAGCATGATTCACCAGCGGAAATTCCATATTGGTGAGAAGG
Organism: Viscum album; assembly: GCA_963277665.1. Lineage (NCBI taxonomy): Eukaryota > Viridiplantae > Streptophyta > Magnoliopsida > Santalales > Viscaceae > Viscum > Viscum album. The sequence continues at coordinate 1,703,253,955 of OY728165.1, read as the reverse complement.
TCCTCATGTACAATTCGAGGCTTATGCTCCACCCAGGTAAGCTTCATTACCGATGGCTCGGTCCTTATAGTGTTACTAATGTTTACCCTTTTGGTGCAATGAAGGTTTTGCATGAGCAGAGTGGACGAAGTCTTACCGTCAATGGGTAGCGACTTAAACACTTCTATGAGGATTTTCCAAAGAATCTGGTGGAGGAAATCCACCTTCTCGATGCATCATACCAATAAAACACACCAGGTTTTATCCTTCCTTCTCACATTTTCAATTATTTCAGTGAGGACACTGCACATTCTAGGTGTGGGGGGGGGGGGGGTGGATACATTCCTGGGTTAGTAAGGATTTTTCATCATTTTCTCCTTTTTTTCTCTTTTTGGCCTTCTTTATGGTATTTTTATTTTTCCCCATCAACAATTTCTAAATTCCATGATGTGGCGACCATAAAGTGGGGAAAGTAAAAATACCATAACGAAGGCTAAAAAGAATATTTGTATGAATTTAACATCAAGGAGTGATTTTTAGTGAATTAGTTTTCTGTCAATGATATAAATGGTCGTATCTATGTGAAACCTTTGAGATGATTGATGCCCATTGTGTGAGTAGTTTTTGGGAAAACTGTGTCACTAATATCTCCTAAAAAAATTACACCAAACCACAAAGTTTGATTATTTCTTACTTAATATAAGGTAAATATATGTGGGGTTAATATTTTTCATCTTTACATGATATTTCCATACGTTCGTTCCTTATCTGATCTGTATCATTACTCTATCAGATTGACCTATGCGAGTGTACCTAATGGCCGACTGTTGTACGCCCTCAAAAAAATTTGTTGTGTCTTGGGCAGGTCAAAAACCACTCCTCCCCAACCTTTGATCTTGTTATAACTATTTTAATTAGTTTCATGAAGAGATCAAACAAAGGGTTGAGAGATGAGTGTGAGATTTGTTCCAATTGCAACTTCAAAAAAAATGTAATAAATGAGGGGAGTGATGAAATTTGAAACATATGGGGATATCTAGGACAGGATCTTATGGTTTGACTTCTGGGAATGCTTAAATGAGTGGGTCTTGAAATATTATTGCAAAGGAGGTAGGACAGGTTCGGTGAAAAAATCATTTAAATCTGAATAATGTTAAAATAACCTATATTTATTTGATAGAAAGTGGAAAGAATAGCATGGAATGGTTTTCACACACACACATGGAGAGTTAGTGTAATGGTTGACCTTTTAATTCCTTGCTCATATTGGTATCATGAATCTTTTTGAATTTCTCAATGATATGATTTATGAGACATCTTTGTCTATTTTCACTGGGAAGAACTCCTTGGTGTGGTTCGTGCATTGATCACTTTACTTTAAATAAAATTTCCTAAAATGATAAATCTTCAGGATGTTGGATATATATATATATATATTCATCATTGTATTTGGATATGTGACTTTTCCCAGGAGTGCAAATGTTTAGGTGTGGGGGTGTGATCGTGCCACGATTCACTGTTTTATTCCACCCTTACACCGCAGTTTTAAACTAGTTTTGTAATGAATATTAAAAATATAATAATGAATTTCACTTTATGTTTGAATCAATAAATTAATTTTAATCAATATTATAATGGGCAATGTTACTTGTTTTTGTTGTTTCAATGTAGGTGGAGGTGATTTGGAGGGCCTTTGATGAAGTGGAAGAAAAATGGGCCAAAATTGCATGGATCCATGGACATATGTACACTGTTTTGCATAGTACACGAAATCTATGCATTCAAATGGGATGGAATTTTGTGGGCATGTCCAAAATTTAATATTATACATTGCATATTTAGGAACCCAATGCTGATTCGGATTCTATAGGGCCCAACCGAACTGATCTGTCCAAGCCACCAAATTTGGACCAAGTCAAATGCGGTGTTCTTTATTTTATCAATATCTTGAGATGTAGTTGTCAAAACGGTGCCAAAAGTTTGGTGGAGACATTCAAGAGGTAGGGATACAACTTTTGTATTTTCTCCAAAGAGAGATAAGACTGTCTGAAGGCCTAAACGTGTCGTTAAAATGGATTTATGAAATCTGTGTGCCTAAAACCACCTTCCAATTTTCCTATAAAATGGCACCTTGGGCTCCCCATTTGCAAGTTCGGCCAAGAGGCAATGTGCTTCCATTTTGGAGTCCCCAAGGAGTATTCTAAACATCCCTATAAGTTCTGGAGGCTATGGGAGGTGCTACTTCAAGATCTTTTTCTTCTTCCCCTCCCATGGGTTTCTAAACCCCTTGTGATCACCCGGGGAGGAACGTGATGTACATCCCGAGCTTTGTGTTTGTAATATTTGAATGATCTTTTAAATTCCAGTTTTTTGTGTTGTTTTTCATCCTAATCTATTATTATTTTATTGAGCTATGTACTGGTATGTCATTCTCAACTCATATGATCATGTTTGGGGGTACCCATTCATGTGATGTTTCACACACCGTTCACCACTTTCATTCCCCCTTTCAATTGCGGTGTTTGTGTGGTTTATATTGGTAAAATGAACTCACACAAGCACTGTCAAGGCCATGTACATTTATGTCATGGTATCAAAAATAAATAACATAAAAATCTGGACAGCGCATCAAGTTTTTCGTGTGTTGCCTTGGTGAGTTTTGGTTATTAAGTCAAACACAATTCACCCAATCATCGGCGGTGTCCGGTGAATCATTGTGTGTTTTTTACTGAACCCTAGGAGGTATCCTAGTATAAACTCCATAAAATTATATTTCTAGGTGTTACAAACCAGGTATTAAAATATCATAACCTTATATCATGAAGCGATGAAGGATAAACATCATGCGAGTACCCCGGGTTGATCACGCTTAATTAATTCTATTAATCTCTACTTTGTTTTATAGATTCTATTTTCTATTGTCATCTTTAATCATAAAACCCAAGTATTATAAAACCCCATTTCCCTTTTTAATTTCATAATCAAAACCACATTTTAGAATTAATGATCTAAGGCTCCGTCGAGAGACGACCTAGGGTTGCTGCTATACTGCAGAAATTCTAGTTAAAAATAAACATCTGATTTGACGCGCTCGACAACGCAGTCAAATTTTGGCGCCGTTTCAGGGGATCCAAGAACATTTTTTTTATTTATTTAATTTTATTTAGTAAATTTACTTCTTAATTAGTACTCCTCTAAGTACCCCACCCCCATTTGATTGTTTTTGTTTTGGGTTTTGTCTTTATTTTTTGTTGTTTTTGGTGTGTTCTTTCTCTCTCTCTCTCTCTATCTCTCTCTCTTATTCTCCATCTCCCTATCTAATTTTATAGTATAACATTATATTCTTCTTTCACCCTTCTTAAGTTTTTTTATGCATCTCAAATAAAAAAACACAACAAACAATAAATCAATCAAACTGGACATCGTTGTTGCATGACAAGATCTGGTAAAGGAACACTACTTGAATTTGATCCTGAAATAGAAAAGTCACATCACACACAAATTAATGCATCTAGAGAAGGTCAATCAAGTAACATTATGGAACCCCTTGTGGAACCTCAAGTGGTCCTAAACCAATCCAAAATTGATCCATAACAAACCCCAGAGATCATGGCTGCAAATAATTGAACTTTAAAAGAACTTACTACCCCTGATGTGGAGTACCAACCTGCGTACATCCAATATCCCGAGGAAGAAGCCAACTTTGAGCTTATATCAGGTCTCATCCACCTTCTTACAAAATTACATGGTCTTCCTGGTGAGGACCCTCACAAACTTCTAAAGTAGTTCACATAGTGTGCTCCACCATGAAACCCCAAAATGTGTCTGAGGACCTCATTAATTTTAGGGCCTTCCATTTCTCCCTTGATGGTGTAGACAAAGATTGGCTATACTATTTGCCCTCCACAATTGGGGGCTGGAATGACCTAAAAAGAATTTTTCTAGAGAAGTTCTTCCCTTCCTCCTGAACTGCATCAATTAGGAAAGAAATCTGTGGAATTAGGCAATCACAAGGAGAGACCCTTCATGAATACTGGGAGAGATTCAAGAGACTTTGCCCAAGCTGCCCCCACCACCAGATTAGTGAACCACTATTAATCCAATACTTATATGAGGGACTTATCCCCATGGATCATGGAATGATTGATGTTGTGGCTGGTGGTGCCCTAGTTGACAAAACTCCTTCTGCCGCTCGTGACTTAATAGCCAACATGGCTCAAAATGCGCAACAATTTGGTACATGAGCTATTGAACCAACCCGAGGAGTTCATGAGGTAAGTCATTCAGCCCTAGAAAAAAAGGTAGATACTAAACTTGATGATATGCATACCCTTCTAAGTCAATTATCTCAAGCACAAGGTAACTCACACTCTACTTATATTCCATTACATTGTGGGATTTGTTCCGATAACACTCATTTTTCTGACCAGTGCCCACAACTTCAAGATTCATCTGAGTTTTGTGCAGTTGTGTTCCCAGGGCATCCATTCCAACAAGAACCTCCCTTCAAGCAATAACAGTTCATGCCAAATCCAAATCCAAGGTGGCAAGCACAACCCCAATACCGACAAGGAGGAAACTCAAGCTACCCAAAGCAGAATTGGTATCAACAAGGCCAAGGTATGAAACCTTCTTATCCTTCAACTTCTCAAAACAATCATCCCCTCCCCCTCCCAAATCCGAACCAAGCCTCGAGGACATAGTGAAACAAATGTAAACCCAGAACCTTCAATTCCAACAGACCACACAATTGGCAATTCAAGACCTACGAACTCAAGTGGGACAATTGGAGAACACCATCGGTGAGATTAAGATTCAAGGGTCTGGACAACTACCATCCCAACCCATTTCCAATCCAAAGGACAAAGGTAATGTATGTGTAGTTACACTTCGTAGTGGTAAAAAAGTTTCTCCTTCTACTAATTCTGCACAGTAGGTATGTCCCCCTCATGAAAACTCTCTTTCCCAACCCTAAAAAACATCATGTAAAGAAAAACAAGACAAAATGGTAATCGAATAGTCGTTGATGATTCAAATGAACAATCAATTCCTCTTCCTTTCCCTCAAAGACTCTCTAAATCAAAGAAAAACTTTGATAATGAGATTGAAAATGAAATAATGGATACATTTAAAAAATTTCAAGTTAATATTCCATTGTTGGATGCAGTCAAGAAAATTCCCCTTTATTCCAAATTTCTTAAAGATATTTGCACCCATCGACGAAGGATGAAGGGGAATGAGATAGTCAACCTCGGAAGGAATGTCTCGGCCTTGATTCAACCAGCAATGCCAACCAAATGCAAGGATCCCTGCACATTCACCGTACCTTGTACCATATGGGAGACCTTCTTTTCTGATGCTATTCTAGATTTAGGTGCTTCCATTAATTTAATGCCTCACTCCGTGTATACTTCTCTACATGTTGGAGAGCTTCAACCAAAAGTCATTGTTGTGCAACTTTCCAACCGGAGTACAACACATCCAAAAGGAGTGATTGAGGATGTCCTTGTTAGAGTGAAGAATCTCATCTTCCCCGATGATTTCTACATTCTTGAGATGGAAGATACCTGAACCCAAGGACATGCCCATCTCATACTTGGGAGGCCATTCCTAAAAAAATCAAAGACGATCATCAACGTTCACAATGGTACACTTTCCATGGAATTCGGAGGAGAAAAGGTAAGTTTTAACATCCTTGAGGCTATGAAACACCCCATTGAAGATCACTCCACTCTTCCTGTCTATTCGATGGAAGTTCTCTCAAACGATGCACACACACACAATTCTCTCCTCAACCCAAACTCTGATTAATTTTTGTTTTCTTCACCCTTGGATGATTTCAGTTTTGGTTCTTCTTTTTAATGTTGTGTGGGTTCAGAAAAATGTAAATTTTTTGCTTTAATTGATGACTTTGTTTATTCTGAGGTACCCATGACTATCGATGATTCTGAAAATCTCATTTCAATAGATTCTCTTTCCTTTTAGAATAAACATGAGTAGATAGATAGTTTCATGGACCTCACTCCCCCTAAATCCCCTCCCTCAATCCATAAACAACCGTTGTTTGAACTTAAAAAAATTCCTTCTAATTTAAAATATGCATATCTTGAGGGTATTGACCAATTGCCCGTCATTATTTCCAATAACCTCTCTCCACAATAGGAATTGAAACTGCTCAAACTATTGAGAGAGTGTAAAAAGGCAATAGGATGGACATTGGCTGATATTCCCGGGATTATACCATCTATTTGTATGCACCATAAACTTTTGGATGATGAGGATAAACACATAAGACAATCTCAACGCTGGTTGAATCCCACTCTCCTTGAAGTGGTAAAATTGGAAGTCAGTAAATTACTTGCTGTAGGGATCATTTATCCTATATCTGATAGAAAATGGGTTAGTCTAGTGCAAATTGTGCCTAAAAACAGGAATAACAGTTGTGTCAAATGAAAGTAATGAATTGGTTCCAACACGTGTGCAAAACAGTTGGCGAGTCTTTATTGACTACCGTTGACTGAATCAAGTCACGTGGAAGGACCACTTTCCTTTACCTTTCATTGACCAAATGTTAGAACGATTGGCTGGTAAGTCCCATTATTGTTTCCTTGATGGCTATTTAGGTTATTTCCAAAACCATATAGCCCCTGAGAATCAAGAAAAGACAACATTTACCTGTCCATTTGGCACATTTGCATACAGAAGGATGTCATTCGGTCTATGTAATGCTCCTGGTACTTTTCAACGATGTATGTTGAGTATTTTTTCTGAGTACCTTGAGAGTTGTATGGAAGTCTTTATGGATGATTTCACGGTATGTGGATCTTCTTTTGATGATTGTTTGGAAAACCTAGGTTCTATCCTCCGCCGCTGCATTGAAAAATATCTTGTTTTAAATTATGAAAAATGCCATTTTATGGTTGAGCGGGGGATAGTTCTTGGGAATATCATTTCAAATAATGGAATTCAGGTTGATAAATCTAAAATTTAATTAATTTAATCCCTTCAATTTCCAAAATGTGTTCGTGAGGTGCGGTCTTTCTTGGGTCATGCTGGTTTTTACCGCCGATTCATTAAAGACTTTTGTAAGATCGCACTTCCCTCATCTCAGTTGTTACAAAAGGATTCTGATTTTGGGTTTGATAAAAATTGTGAGGATGCATTCAATTCACTAAAAAAGAGTCTCATATCACCTCCCATAATCCAACCACCAAGGTGGGATCTCCCCTTCCAGCTTATGTGCGATGCCTCTAACTTTGCAGTTGGGGAAGTTTTATCACAAAGGGTTGAAAAGGCTCCTCATGTCATTGCATATGCCTCGCGTACCCTTGACTCTGTCCAGGTAAACTATACAACCATAGAAAAAGAACTCCTTTCTATTGTGTTTTCCTTGGAAAAATTCCGTTCATATCTTCTTGGGTCAAAAGTGAATGTGTTTTCTGACCATGCTGCCCTTCGTTTCCTCCTAAAGAAACCTGAAGCCAAGCCCTTCCTCATTCGGTGGATGCTCCTCATCCAAGAGTTTGACCTTGAGATTAGATATAAGAGAGGAGTGGAGAATGTTGTAGCTGACCAAATTAGTAGGATTTCCCCACCATTGGACCATCATGTTGACTCACCCCTACCCATTGGAGAATTCTTCCCTCATGAGAACCTTTGTGATGTTGTGGACCTTACCCCCTGGTATTCAGACATTGTTAATTTTCTAGCAACATCTAGGGTCCCCCCTGATTTTAGTACTTCACAATCCCAGAGAGTTAAACATGATTCTCGATGGTACATTTGGGATGACCCATACTTGTGGAGAATTTCTAGTGACCAGGTTGTTCGTCGGTGTGTCCCTGACCATGAGTTCACCTTTGTTTTGACCTTCTGCCACACCTTGGCATGTGGGGGCCACTTTGGCTCTCAACGTACAGCTCGAAAGTTCCTTGACTCAGGACTTTATTGGCCAACATTGTATAGGGATGCCCATATATTTTGCAAGTCATGTAGTCGTTGTCAATTCACAGGGAATATCTCCAAGAGGAATGAAATGCCCCAACAACCCATGTTATTTTGTGAGATCTTCGATGCATGGGGCATTGAATTCATGGGGCCTTTTCCAAATTCATTTGGATTTGTGTACATCTTATTGGCAGTTGACTATGTATCTAAATGGGTGGAAGCAAAGGCCACCAGGACCGATGACTCTCGAGTGGTTGTTGATTTTGTGAGGTCCCAGATTTTCAGTAGGTTTGGTCTACCAAAATTCATCATTAGTGATCAGGGTTCACATTTTTGCAATCGTAACATGAAAAACTTTCTTCGTAAGTATGGGGTTGTTCATAAATTCTCCACTTCATATCATCCCCAAACTAATGGACAAGAAAAAATTTCAAATCGGGAAGTTAAGCAAATCTTGGAGAAAACGGTACAACCCAATTGGAAAGATTGGAGTTTGTGCTTGGATGATGCACTTTGGGCGTATCGTACTGCTTTTAAAACATCGATCGGAATGTCACCATATAGGATTGTGTTTGGAAAAGATTTTCAACTCCCGGTGGAGGTAGAACACCGTGCATATTGGGCTATTAAACAATGTAATATGAACCTTTCAGATGCAGGTGAGGAAAGAAATCTGCAGATTCAAGAGTTGGAAGAAATTCGACGTGATGCATATGACAACTCCCGAGTATATAAAGAGAAGACAAAGTCTATTCATGATAGCATGATTCACCAGCGGAAATTCCATATTGGTGAGAAGGTCCTCATGTACAATTCCATGCTTAAGCTCTACCCAGGTAAGCTTCATTACCGATGGCTCGGTCCTTATACTGTTACTAATGTTTACCATTTTGGTGCAATACAGGTTTTTCATGAGCATACTGGACAAAGTCTTACCATCAATGGGTAGCGACTTAAACACTTCTATGAGGATTTTCCAAAGAATCTGGTGGAGGAAATCCACCTTCTCGACGCATCATACCAATAAAACACACCAGGTTTTATCCTTCCTTCTCACATTTTCAATTATTTAAGTGAGGACACTACACATTCTAGGTGTGGGGGGGGGTGGATACATTCCTGGGTTAGTTAGGATTTTTCATCATTTTCTCCTTTTGTTTTCTCTTTTGGGCCTTCTTTATGGTATTTTTATTTTTCCCCATCAACAATTTCAAAATTCCATGATGTGGCGACCATAAAGTGGGGAAAGTAAAAATACCATAACGAAGGCTAAAAAGAATATTTGTATGAATTTAACATCAGGGAGTGATTTTTAGTGAATTGGCTTTCTGTCAATGATATAAATGGTCGTATCTATGTGAAACCTTTGAGATGATTCATGCCCATTGTGTGAGTAGTTTTTGGGAAAACTGTGTCACTAATATCTCCAAAAAAATTGCACCAAACCACAAAGTGTGATTATTTCTTACTTAATATAAGTTAAATATATGTGGGGTTAATATTTTTCATCTTTAAATTATATTTCCATATGTTCGTTCCTTATCCGATCTGTTTCATTACTCTATCATATTGACCTATGCGTGTGTACCTAATGTCCGACTGTTGTAAGCCCTCAAAAAAAATTGTTGTGTCTTGGGCAGGTCAAAAACCACTCCTCCTCAACCTTTGATCTTGTTATAACTATTTCAATTAGTGTCGTGAGGAGATCAAACAAAGGGTTGAGAGATGAGTGTGAGATTTGTTCCAATTGAAAATTCAAAAAATATATATATAATAAATTAGGGGAGTGATGAAATTTGAAACATATGGGGATATCTAGTTCAGGATCTTATGGTTTGACTTCTGGGAATTCTTAAATGAGTGGGTCTTGAAATATGATTGCAAAGGATGTAGGACAGGTTCGGTGACAAAATCATTTAAAGCTGAATAATGTTAAAATAACCTATATTTATTTGATAGAAAGTGGAAAGTATAGCATGGAATGGTTTTCACACACACACATGGAGAGTTAGTGTAATGGTTGACCTTTGAATTCCTTGCTCATATTGGTATCATGAATCTTTTCGAATTTCCCTATGATATGATTTATGAGACATCTTTTTCTATTTTCACTAGGAATAACTCATTGGTGTGGTTCGTGCATTGATCACTTTACTTTAAATAAAATTTCCTCAAATGATAAATCTTCAGGATGTTGGAAATATATATATATATATATATATATATATATTCATCATTGTATTTGGATATGTGACTTTTCCCAGGAGTGTAAATGTTTAGGTGTGGGGGTGTGATCGTACCACGATTCACTGTTTTATTCCACCCTTACACCGCAGTTTTAAACTAGTTTTGTAATGAATATTCCAAATATAATAATGAATTTCACTTTATTTTTGAATCAATAAATTAATTTTAATAAATATTATAATGGGCAATGTTACTTGTTTTTATTGTTTCAATGTAGGTGGAGGTGATTTGGAGGGCCTTTAATGAAGTGGAAGAAAAATGGGCCAAAATTGCATGGATCCATGGACATCTATCCACTGTTTTTCCTAGTACACGAAATCTGTGCATCCAAATGGGATTCAATTTTGTGGTCCTATCCAAAATTTAATAGTATACATTTCATATTAAGGAACCAAATGCTGATTCGGATTCTATATGGCCCATCCGAACTGATCTGTCCAAGCCACCGAATTTGGACCATGTCAAATGAGGTGTTTTGTTTTTTATCAATATATTGAGATGTAGTAGTCCAAACGGATCCAAACATTCGGTGGAGACATTCAAGAGGTAGGTCTACAACTATTTTATTTTCTATAAAGCGAGATAATACTGTCTGTAGGCCGAAACGCGTCGTGAAATTGGATTGATGAAGTCTGTGTGCCTAAAACCACCTTCCAATTTTCCTATAAAATGGCACCTTGGGCTCCCCAATTGCAAGTTTGGACAAGAGGCAAGGTTCTGCCATTTTGGAGTCCCCAGGGAGTATTCGTAACATCCCTAGAAGTTCTGGAGGCTATGGGAGGTGCTACTTCAACATCTTCTTCTTCTTCCCCTCCCATGGGTTTCTAAACCCCTTGTGATCACCCAGGGAGGAACGTCATGTACATCCCGAGATTTGTGTTTGTAATATTTGAATGATCTTTTAAATTTGAGGTTGTTGTGTTGTTTTTAATCATCCTCTATTTTTATTTTTATTGAGCTATGTACTGGTATGTCATTCTCAACTCATATGATCATGTTTGGGGGTACCCATTCATGTGATGTTTCACTCACCGTTCACCACTTTCTTTCCCCCTTTCAATTGCGGTGTTTGTGTGGTTTATATTGGTCAATTGAACTCAAAAAAGCACTGTCAAGGCCATGTACATTTATGTCATGGTATCAAAAAAAAATAACATACAAATCTGTACAGTGCATCGAGTTTTTCGTGTGTTGCCTTGGTGAGTTTTGGTTATGAAGTCAAACACAATTCACCCAATCATCGGCGGTGTCCGGTGATTAATTGTGTGTTTTTGACTGAACCCTAGGAGGTATCCTAGTATAAACTTAGTAAAATTCTAGTTCTAGGTGTTACAAACCAGGGATTAAAAGATCATAACCTTATATCATGAAGCGATGATGGATAAACATCATGCGAGTACCCCGGGTTGATCACGCTTAATTAATTCTGTTAATCTCTACTTTGTTTTATTGATTCTATTTTCTATTGTCATATTTAATCATCAAACCCAAGTATTATAAAACCCCATTTCCCTTTTTAATTTCACAATCAAAACCAAATTTTAGAAACAATGATCTAAGGCTCCGTTGAGAGACGACCTAGGGTTGCTGCTATACTGCAGAAATTCTAGTTAAAAATAAACATCTAATTTGACGTGCTCGACAACACGGTCAGGTAGAACCACCGATTCTTGATGTGTATGCCCCATAGGACTAGACTTGTGAGGGTGTACTGGTAAAAGAGGATACTCTTGATCCATCTGAGTAGCTGCAAAAAATTCCCTTGGCTGACTAACTCCAGTACGCTTAGGAGGAATACTACCTTGAAGTGGTTCTGCATTCAATCTTCTTAACTCCTTTATTTCTTCCTGATGTTGTGCAAACCATTTCTCTAGTGAGAGTGATTTTCCTTTTCTAGAAAAAGGGTGGGACGTAACCTGATTCTTTCCTTTCCCCTTGTTGGATGCCTTTTGGATAGGGGGAAGTTGGTTATTTGAAGGAATGCCTAGATTATGGGTAAGCCTTTGATTTCTGGTACGCACACCTTCTTTAACAGCTTCTGTGTGCATAACCTCTTGAGCATGAACTTCTTCATCTGATACCTCTGAGTGAGCCTCATCTGGGGGATCAGTAACAACAGCATTGATGACATTGATTGATGCATAATGCATTACATCCCTTCTATCAGAATTTCTGCGATATTGTCTTTTTCAATGTTCTTGATGAGACATTTCCTTTTGTTGATTTGATCCCTCAGGATCTTCTTGAAGAACCCTAATTTTGAGGGAATATCCTGATAATTTGGATCTTCGTTACTCTTGTGGCTTCTTCCCTAATCGAGAGAAGAGTGAATTTCTTTGAGGAAGATAATGAGGATTTCAAAAAGTCCCCAGTCCGGTGGACTGGGGATGTTCCTGTTGTTCCTACTCAACTCCTTGAATCCTATTTGTTGATTCCGAGGGTTGGGCTAAAAGAGTCCCCATTCTGGAAAGATGGGATGGTTCTTGAGATGTCAAATCTGAGTCTTTCTTAATATCTCTCTTGATCTTTCCGACTCTATTCCGGAAATTGGCCGGATGCATCAACCTACATCCACTCAAATCACCTAGCTCAAATGACTGTTGGATGATTTCTGACACTTCTGTCACCTGATGATGTGCATCCTCTAAACGAGAGGCATGTTTGATATTCTTATTTTCCAGATGCAAGAGTAATTCGACAACTTGTTCTCTGTATTCCTGACTTTGAGAAGAACATGTTGAGGCCTATTCTTGAGAAATCTTTTGATTATGCACAAAATAAGCTAGATGTGGCCAGTTCTGAGAAATAACATTGCATGAGACCACCTTTGGTGGGCTTTGTTGACTGGAGAGTACAGTGAAATGCTGTGCTCCATGAACGCCCCATCCCCTGATATGAATACCAGATGGGGCATTAACAATTAACTTACGCAATCTTTTAAGTACGCCAAGGCATGAACGCTGAAGGGCTCTCTGCTGCTTTTTAGCCTTAAGATATCGAGAAACTGAGAGAGAGGCCAAATCAATTTTTAGTTGTAACCATTATATTATCTTGACATGATTTTCATATTATTCATAAGATAATATTTTCTTTTTCAAGTGACAAAGAGTCTTACACATGTTGAGACGAATATCGTGAATACAATCTTCCATCAACATCTCTGGAATGTCATACTGAGAGTCAGCCAAAGGCCAAAACATAACTGGTACATCACCTTTCGCTAGTGGTTTTATCATATTCAGCACTTCCTCCTTATTATTCGATGAAGATTCTTCTACCTGATTAGACGAAAGATGGTGCTTCTTTGTTGCCTCTTCATATTCAACAATATTGGTAGAGAATTCATTTATCAAACTATAATATGAATAACCCAGGGGTGGTTCGGAGAATGACCTACACCCCGGGCTATCTTCTGAATGAGAAAGTATTTCACTTGCTTGAGTTATAGAATCAGACATGATTGGCTTCATATTTGCAAGTTCCATAAGATAAGAGGGCTTTCTCGTTACTGCATTTTCCTTTGAAGAATTTTCCAGGCAATACAAATTACTACTTCAGAGAGGAATTTCTTAGCTAAATTCATCATCATGGGTAGGACAACCATGGTGGGTTACAACAAAAGATGAAACCTTTTGCTCCTTGATCTTCTGGCCACACAGAGTGTTCTTGTGGCTCTCATCTGAAAATGATACTTTGAGATCGAACGAACTGTCATAAAGAAAGCCTTCATGAGGAATTGTCTGATGAAGACCTTCAGAATTAATGTTCAAACTAATGGGAAATGAGATAGTAGAATCTTGAGTTCCAACAGATAATTGTCTGAGGGATTCAAGGACTCCAGCATCAAGCAATGCCTTGTTACAGATTGGACCTTGATTTCTTGGCTGTGCTGAACGGGTCTCTTTTTAGACCCCTTCTTACTCACTCTGGGAACCACTTGTTAGAGAAAGTGGTTATTATGGGCAAGTGTATGTGACTTCTCAGGAGATATAGTCAGGTTAGGCTGATTATCTCCATTCAAATCAGGTGTATGTGCCTGACTTGATTGTCCGTATGACATGAGGGATTATGCCCCACAACCCTCTGGGACTGAAACAGAGGTCTGTATCAGTTACGGAGTGATATTTTGATGTGTCACTCCACTGGTAAGGACATATTTTCATTTCTTTCCCTGTGATGCTACTGAAGCTATTATAATATTCTGACAGGCATCCAGAATATGAGCAGGGATTAGCTTCTTCTCTTTCACCATCGTCAGAATATGCTTGGTGACTTCAGCTGCCAGAATGGGAATATACGTCCATTTCGTGCTTGGAGTAGGTGTGTATTCCTGCTTTTTTCCTCCTTTTCCTATCAATGAATTCTGACAGTACTCATGTGTGGGGGCAGAGAGTTGAGTCTTCTCCGAATTTGTCGGCGGAGCTTTCTGAATGACTTCTCCGAGTTCTACCAAACGAGATAGTTGGTAGGCTTGATTAACATTGGCAGGTATATGTATCTGCTGTGTATTCTTCATCAAGTATAGTTGACAACTTTCCTTCAATACTGGCAGACGAGACTACTGGTAGAATTTTTTATTGTAAACAGGTGTATGTCCCTGCATATCAGTTGCCACCATATCAGATTGGGGAGCTTCATTGGTTGTAGCCAGACGAGCCTGCTGACTAGTTGATGGGTTATAAATAGGTGAATATGCCTGCCTATAATACTCCACTGGAATTTCCTAAAGGGATTGGCATGTTGCTTCCCGATGAGTCTATTGGGCAGTAACATCGGGACGGATGGGTGTATATGCCTGCTCGTTTCTTGCCATCAAGTTGGCTTGATGGACTTCTCTGGAGGGGAAAAAAGTAATAACATCCTCCTTGTTGACCAGATTTCTCCTATGGTGGTTCGTCTTTCATGCTCGGGTCTGAGGGACCTAAGCCGAACCCCTAAAGGCGATACCGTCATCATGTTGAGGGCGCACCGCCACACGAGTCTGGAGGCGATTATTGATGGGAGCCCTTGAGAATGACTCTTATCTCTTTGAATTAAGGCCTTGAGTGACCTTCTCATTCACCTACCCATAATATGGGAGGGACTGGTTTTTGCGTTCCCGGGATAACGACCCGAAACGATTGGAGACGGTGGCTGGCACCACATGCTTCTTGATCACTGGTCATTACTCCCCGGACAACTAGGGTAAATTATTGACTTGGAGGGCTTGTCGAGCGGCCTCCAGAGTCGGAATGGTACCGTGTTGAAAGTATTCTTCAACCATTTCATTTGTTACCCAACGTTGAAGACGCTAAGTAGGTTATGTCGTCCTCAGATCGGACGAAGATTTAGTAGGAGTAGCGGCAGATGCATTCATAGGTGTGAACATTAAAGAAGCCATTTCTGTAACGTAGAGAGATCTTGGAAACGAGTGCTTGTTTGATATAAAAGACATAATCAAGGTAAGTTCGGCCACTACATCTTTTGGATGAGCGCATATGTTATTAATTGTTTTGTTGTCCCTCTCATTCAGTTTAAATAGGGGCCTAACAAATATGTACAACATCATTTTAACTTGGTTAAGGATTCATGTCGGGTTCACCATTTTTTGTTTCCTCTGGAAATGGGGATGACCTTATTTGTTTAATTTTTAAACATTACAATCGGTTTCTAACGGGTTTATTTGTCAAACTAAAAACATCCAATTTTTCTATATCCATTTGAACCTACTTTTCAAAGTTAGGTGCTCATTAGTTGTGGACCGATGAGGCTTAAGAATTTGCATTGGTCGAGAGGATGGGAGGTCAGACTCATCATACCTTTTTGGGGGGAATTATTTTCTACTCTGGGACTCTCTTTATAGATTTGAGTTATGTTTGTGAATCCTTATTAAATTACCAAGTATGAAAATGGGTTTCAATTTAGATCTGACAATCAATGATTAATATGTATGGAATTTAGAGAATCTTTTATATGTATTTGAGGTTATTCATTAATAGAGAATCATCTGTATTTGTTTAGAGATTCTTAGTCAATGGTATCCTTCAACACATTATATAGAAATATCTTGGTCATTATGATAACCATACTGGTTTTAAAGCCACCCAGTGGGTCACTTGAAGTTTATTGTCATTCATAAGGACATGGATTATTTCAGAGTTGGGATCATACCCGCAGATGGGCTACCTACATATCCTTGTTTAGAAAAGGAATCAGAACCCACATGGTTTGAGAAATAAAGTATGGAGTTTATGCATGGTTGATGGCCCAAAGAAAAAACGTCATAATTACTTTTACACTCTAAGCTCACGTGAGTCATGCTCGGTGTGAGAAACAAGAGGTATCAGTAAAACCTGACGATTGTGCCACGAAAGATGTAACCATGAGAAATAATGTGGGGATTATGTATGTATGACTTCCCAAGATAGAAGAGGATTGGGATTTACTTCAGGGAAGAAACTCGGGAATGAGGTCCATAAAGGTATATTTGCTTTAATGATATTTGAATACTTAACTTAAGACTTATTCTTGATAAGGATTCCCAAATTTGAAGGGACTTATGATTGGGTTTTATTCCTGAGAAGGAAGCCCAAATCAAAAGAAATCAAGACTGGGGCTTACTCCTATAGAGGAGGCCCAGGTAAAAAGAAATTACTACTGGGAATTATTCCTGAGAAGGATACCCAAGTTAAGGGAATTCAGAATTTGGGGATTACTCCTAAGGAGGATGCCCATATTTGGGAACTTGAGGCTCACTACTGAGAAGGATTCCCATATTAAGGGAACTTGGAAAGGGGCTTACTCTTGAAAAGGAGGACCATGTTAGGGGAATTATGAATAGGGATTACCACTAAAAAGGAGGCCTAGGTTAGGAGGAAAATTATGATTGGGGATTACTCCTAAGAAGGATTCCCGTATTAAAGATATTCTCATCTTAAATGATGAGGTTGAATGAATTAAATCTCTATCCTTAGTGACATGAAGATATGTAAATCACTAGGTTTAGATAGATGTTCCATAGAATTCCTTTCAGATAAGGAATACAACAAACGAACCATGACATAAAAGACTTTGAAGAGGGTTTTGAAGGCGAAATCTTGAATATGAGAGGTGGATTTGAAGAAAAGAGATGAATAGACAGGAGGGGCACCCAAAAAGAGGCAGGCGCGCAAGTCCTGTTTGGGCGCGCAAGTCCTAGTCGTGCAAGTATACTTGGGCGACACATGTATAATTGTTCGACGGCCAACCCATAGGGTAATACTTGGGTGAGGCTTGGCTCAAGCCCTTAGTATTATCCCTAAAGGCTTCTAAAAGAGTGGCGCGCAAGTTCTGTTGAAGGGATAAGGTGCCGCACAAGTGTCTTCATTTTCCCTTAAGGGTTGAACACTTAGGCGCGCAAGTGTTGATGAATTATAACACTTAGGCCTTATTTACCCTCTTTAGAGCTTCCATTCTAGGAAAGAAATTACCTTAGATGTGATCGGAAGACTTCAAGCAGAGACTAGGGTGTCGAGAGCTTAAATCTGACTTTGGGATTTTTTCCTCCGTCGAAATGGGGGGCCCACAGGGGGTATTTATAGACCATTGAAGACCTTGGGCGAAAATCAAATAGGGCGTGCAAGTCACCTGCATGACCAATATGGGGCGCACAAGTATACTTTCACAACCATAATGAAACTTGTGCGACCCTTGTGTAAACAAATCCTTGTTCATGCCTTTTTTAATTTTTGATGTTTCTTAAAAGGATGAATCTCTTTGTGCTAAGGTATTCCCCTTTTTCAGTTGTTAGACTCTGCGAAGGAAAGGATCATCAACAACCCCTAAATTTAAAAATGGAATTTACTCTCTTATAATTAGGTTATATAGTATAAAACACAAAAATCACTTGTAGAAACTAAAAAAACAGTATTCTCATAAATTAGAAATGAAATATTTTGTATTTATAGAAATTAGTAAAGAAATATTGATGGAATAATAACCTAACCATTAGAATAGTGATATGATCAATAGGAGTCATAATATGATCAAAATAATAGTAACTAAAACTATTACGGTATAAAAAAAATCAGTTATAATATAAATTAAAATATGATATATTTATTTCATAAAATAAGTAAATAAATGTTTTTAAAATAATAAATTATGTGTAGGTATTTTTGTGAAACATTAATGTCTATTTACATGATTATTAAAAATACAATGAATTAAAAAAATCATTTTCAAAAAATATATATTAATAAATTAATACTTTTTATTATAATTATAATATAATTTTATATGACTGTAATTATTTTTTCATTGTTTCGAATAATCAGTTATAATATTAAAATTGGTATTTTTTAAATAAGTGATAATTATAATTAATTAGATAATTTATTATATTTAAAAATTTATTTTAACAATGTGTAGTGCATTTTTGAAATTTATAGGTCAATAATTGGGTAGTATTATTTTTTGATAATTTTCAAAAATATGTGATTTTTTTTTGTGAATAGTCAAATACAATAGTTTACATAATTCAACATTTTAAGATGAATACATGAATTTTTGAGTCATGTATGATGTATGGACCCACTAGTTAGGAATAACATGAATTATTTACTATAAATAGCTATAATAATCCTCACAATTGATTGTATTGATCCAAAATAATAAATCGATAAATAAAATAATAAAAAACACTCCTCTCCTCCCCATATAAATACCACCCCTCACCACCTCTTTTCCTCATACATTAAAATACTTTTATCTTTATAATATACATCCCAATTACTTTATCAATACATTTCTTCACATAATAGTATTTTTGGTCTTACCAAAATTCCAATTCCATGGGCCTTAAAGAGGTTCTCAAGGAGCTGTAGTTCATGAGGTAAAATACTCCTTTCTCTTTTAATTTTATTTATTTTCTTATCCTCCCCTCGCATCCTCATTCCAAAGTGACATGATAAATTTATAATAATACATATACTTTAATGTTATTGTTTTAATTAAATATCCATCATCAAATATATTTTCTCTTTTTATATTCTAATAATTACAATTTCATCCATGAGGTTTCAATTCGCCTCCTTCATGGATGAAGAGTTTTTTTTCCATTACCATCATCATGGATGATCCTAAAACATGTGTTATTGTTAAAAAATATTTTCATATTTATATTATGAATCTTTTAATGTTATGGATCTAATTTATAGTCCTAATGTTAAATAATATTATACTAGTTTGTGATGGTCAGAAAAATAATAAACATAAACCAAAAATTTATCAATAATATTTTATCAAATAAATAATTATAATAGGAGAAATCCAAATTATATATGAGACCAATTGAAATTATATAATTTCATTAATATGATCTAATTTCACCACTGTAGTTGTTCATCATATTTATATAACCTTGTATAATTATAATGATGGAAACTGACCATAAAACCATGAAACAAATGCTCTTTGAACAACACAACTAAAACTTATTTCTCTTAGATATGGCCATAAATGAACATAATAAAATATTAATAAATTTAATATGTTCATAATTCTATTATTAATGAACCTAAATTTTTTTCCATGACATTATGTGATACTGCAGAACACATCCATACAAAAGGTAATGGATCTATCCAAACATCCTTTTTTACCTTTAGGTTATGTTTTATCTATCTTTTCCTTAGTATATCTCTTTATTATTATTATATACATGATTAAAATTATATTTAAATTTTCTAAACATATAAATAATTATCAATTCATCCTTATTTATGGGGTATTGCATATTTCATAATGTTTACTTCTCAATTTCTTCTGATAAGGAATCTGATTTAAAGGGAACTTCACCATTTAATACCCATTAACAAGTACATTCCATAATTTGGTTTAAGACACCGTTATATTTCGAAATCAAAACATTTTATATTTCAAAATATACATATTTCATTTCTTTTTTTAAAATAATAGTAACATAGTTTTCTAATTTAAAGACTCCTAAATAGTATCCCTTTAACAATAATAAAGTTTCCAATTTCTAATGTTTCTTAAACACTCATTTTAAATGTATACATTTGAGTTGGATATAATTTATTATTATCAATTAATTTTTTAATATTTCAATTTCAATGTAATTTTTAAATAAATTATTTCATGGACACTATTATGATATTCTTTTTGGATAAGAATTGTGACATGAATATGATTCCCATTTCCTTCTATGGGTGACACATATGTTTATTTTTTATGTTTTATTTTTCATATGGCACACATATGAAAGATTATGATAGTGTGGGTTCAACCAGATAGCAATAAAATGTATTGTGCTGTGTTGGGACTCCTGAGAACTCATGAATGAGATTAGGGTGTAATCCTAATCCATTTTGGGACATTGTTCACCGTGTGAAATTGCCTTAGATATCTTCCTCAACTCATTTTTATGTCATGTTATATGTTTCTTACTCATTTATATGTTTCCATGAGTACATGATCTTATGTTCTATATTTTATTCTTCTATATGATTATTTTTTCTATGCCTTTTAATTTCATCATTTTATGTATTTTAACTCATGTGAAGTTCTTTATCCATATGTTTATTTCCTTACTAGAATTTTTAGCTCATCCCTTTTTTAATTTACTTTATAGGTTATCCTATACATATGTAACAAAATAAATTATGTTTGGAGATTATTATAGATATTAAATAATGTACATTTTTATATTATTTTCATGCTTTCTAATTATTTGCCTAATATTTCCAAGACAACAGATGTTCGATGCTTCATTTTGTATGGTTAATTACGATTAAAATCAGGTTATAATATATCTAAAAGGATATAGTTACTATTATTGGTATCAAAGAAACTATGTAGTTATTTTTTTATATTATGACTTGAAATATTACAAAAAACACTAGGGATAATTATACCTCTAGAGAGAACCTAAATAGAAACATAATGAATCAAAAGTTAGTATATGCTCTTCTTTTACAAGTATATCCTTTTATGACATAATTTTCATTTTTATTTTCTTATTATCTATGTATTAAACTCCCCTAATTGTATTTTATTTTTCAATGTTAATGGAGTGAAATAGGAGAACTCGATCCATAAAATAATTTGATAGGAAATGTGACAATTTCCCAAATAAATTGAAATGTCGTATGCGAATAGGATCTGATAACAATATAACTATACTTGATCAACTAGATTAAGTTATGAATAAAAACATGCATCATGTGGAACACTATCTATATACTAAGAAATAAAAAGTTTAGTTACAATACATTATAAAAAATGCCCCTATCCATAGTGTATATTCTGATACCTTCACCATAGAGAAATGGATTAACCCCTTTGAGAAGATATATATATCCTCTAGTTATCAAAATAATGTAAATTCATGCTTATTGTATATAATTTTGATGGGTGATTTGATCAATAGTGGAAACCAATCAAGAACACAAATTTTAAGGTGTAAAC
Organism: Viscum album; assembly: GCA_963277665.1. Lineage (NCBI taxonomy): Eukaryota > Viridiplantae > Streptophyta > Magnoliopsida > Santalales > Viscaceae > Viscum > Viscum album. The sequence goes on along the minus strand of OY728165.1, from coordinate 1,703,232,334 downwards.
GTTTCCCATGGAATGGAAGCAGTCAAGAGAATATTTTCCTATAAATATTTTTCCTACCACTTAGTCTATAGACTAAAAAGGTATTATTTATGATCAAGTAAAGGTAATATGATTATATTGGGGTGTATGGGATAAAAAAATTCAATCCTTTCATGATACACCACTGCATTTTTCAAGAACATCGAAATAAAGGTTAATGACTTCCTTAGGGGACAATAGTTGAGTACATGAAAAGTGTTATCAATTTTATACTTTGAAATATATGAGGAGATGTTTATTATTCCCCTAATAATAAAATGGAGATTGTAGGATCTCAGTGGTCTCATAGTATTATATATAAAAATAGTAAAATAGTTTTTAATATGGGTGCATCAATAGATAAATCCAATGATGGAATGAAAAAATAGCATCATGCATGTCAAAAGTGTGGTAAGAAGAATCCTGAAAAAATCATAAATGGAACCATGAGATTCTTAAAATTTCTAAGTGAGGGGTATCAAATAAATTTTTTCTAAAGGATTATGAATAATCCCACAAATACAGAATTATAGAGTATAGTTAAAATCAACCCTCATCCTATAGTGATGTTTTTCAACTATAAGGACCATTATAATTATCTGAGCCAATGCCTAATGACAAGGGTTGTTGTTGGCAATCAACAACAACCTTCGTGAAGAAAGGATGGAAATATGATATAACAACTAATATTTTGGATCATGATATTGATGTTCTAATAGGTATGTTGGTTATTCATTCAAGAATATAGAACTAATATTTTTTTTATTTCTACACATTGCATCATATATATAATGTTTTTTATAACTATTAAAACACCACCATAAAATATGAAGGTTGAGTTATCAATGAGAGTAAATAATTGTGAAATTACTAAATTTAAAGTATATAACTCCTCCCTGGTTAATGTTTATGGACTAAAACTCCCAAACAATCTCATTTTACTTCATTTGGTGGAGTTTGATGCTATATTGGTCACAGATTGGTCATCGTTATTCTAAGATAAAAACAACTTTCAACAATGGGAGACCGATCTTCTCATTATGTTGAATCCACTAATTCAATACATGTGTAAGGATTATAATGAATATCCTATAGAATCATAATCTCAATTGTGGACATTATATTCTCATGAGAAAGTATATATTGCTCAAATTATAGAGACAATGGAGAATATCATGCTCAAATACATGCCGATTGTGGGGGACTACACTGATGTGTTCTATAAATATTTCATGGTATTCCTCCTGAAAAGTAAATTAAGTTATCAATTGAACTTATTCCTAGATCTTTTCTTATATAAAATACTCCTTACATAATGTCCCACATTGATTTATATGAACTAAAGAAGCAGTTATAAGAGAATATGTTCATGGGTTTCATATGCCCGAGTGCTTCATAATTGGGTGTGCCCATCCTCATTTTCAATAAGAAGGATGTATCACTGTACCTTTTCATTGGTTATCATGATCTAAAAAATACACTATAAAGAAAAAATTATCCCATACCTTGAATGTATGAAATTTTTTTCAACTATGTGGGGAACTGTACTTCTCTAAGGTGGACCTTTGGCCAGGATATCACCTATTCAAGGTGAAGAAGGAATATATTACAAATAATTCCATTAAAATGTATAATGTATTATATTATTTCATATTTATTACCATGGGACTTTCAAATGACTCAAAAACATTCAAGTAATTAATGAATAAATTATTTAGAAATTATCTCAACTAATTTGTTGTATTCATTATCAATGATGGTTTAATATACTGCATAAGCATGAAGGAACATGAGTAGTATTTTTATACTATTTTAAATACATTTCATGAGGAATACTATATTCCAAATATAGTAAATATGAGTTCTATATGCGTGAGGTATCATTCTCAGGGAGTTTTATCACCAGTAAGGTGATATCTATGGACCCTTATACAAAATGAAATTAAGGAGTGGACCATACCAACATCTGTAATAAAGATCCATAGTTTACATGGTCCTCCATGGTCCTTCATGGTATTATCATTTATTTTATAAGAACATATAACATTTTAAAAACATAATAAAAATGCTGACATGGAAGGGATTAATGATTTTCTAGACTAGTGAATGTGAAGACTTCTTCCAATAGTTGAAAAATGTGTTTGTAATTTCACCTATACACACACTTCCAATAAGTGAAGATGGTTTTATGAAATACAACGATACATAAAGGAATATATTTGGTTGTGTAATCATGAAAAATGAAAATTTTATTTCAAAAAACACATAAAAATTGAAGATCCATGAGCAGATCTATCGACTCATGATCTGGAGCTAGTAGATAATATTTTTTCCTGAAATATGGAGTTACAACCTCTGTGGTGAAAAGTGTGACATATAAATTTATAATTAGTGGTTAAATTATAAATTAACACAAAATTATCTCATCATGAATCAATGGAGATGGTCAAAGATAATCAAGGACTAATATTTATCTATTCACTATCATCATTGGAAGGAAAAAAATGGTAGCTACTGCTCATAGAAGAAAAGAACATTTTACTCAATCTATGATGTGGATTGAGAATGATCCTACACTTAGGTAAATGAAAAATATTGATCTTGAAATTAAAACATTTTGGAATAAATCCTACCTTACCCAAATCATTTCCCAAACATCTATCTAAGAGAAGATCATGGAGGTACAAAGGGAGGATTTGGACCTACAAAATAATGTGAAAGCATGTTTGGAAGGAAAGTAACATGAGTTTCACATCGATGTTGACTGTGGGATTCAGTTTTGAATTATCCTTTGTGTGACTTCATCGCCTAGTATAAAGAATGAGACACTAGATAATTTACATAGCTCATCATTCTCCATCCATCCCGGAAATACTAAGATATATTGTGATCATTGGGAACACTTCTGGTGGAACAATATGAAAAAGGAGATTGTAGAATATATAACAAGGTGTTTGGTATGTGAAAAACTTAATTAAATTTAACAAAATTCCAATGTGATAATTCAACCATTTCGTATACCCACATGAAAATGGGAGAATGTCGCTACTCTCTTGAATACATTCAATGAAAAAAATGTGAATGGGTTGTGGTGGATCGACTCGCCAAGACTGCCCCACTTCATTACTATGGGGGACGATTCCTCACTTGAAAAACTTATACATTATGTGTAAATGAAGTGGTGAGGATATATGTGGTACCACATTCTATCATATATGATTTTGTTCAATGGATCACTTATAAATTCTGGAGTAGTCTAGAAAATGCTTTGAGAACTAAATTGAATTTCAGAATGGACTATCACCCCTAAGATGATTTACAATAAAAAAATAGTATTCCTAAGGTCAATGACATGTTGGGAGATTTTCCGATGGAATTTAATGGTGGATGGGATTAGAATATCCCATTGTATGATTTATCATAAAAGAATACGTTCAACTCGAGTATTCAGATGGATCAATATGAAGATAAACATGGTCAACATGTAATAATTTCAACTAAAGTATTCATATGGATCTATATGAATCTAAACACGGGAAGTGGTTTAGGGTTTTAACCTATTGGAATGAATTCATAAAATTATAGTTAGATGAACCATATCTCGTGTAAGAGATGATAGATATTGTTCAATCCATCCAAAAACTTATCAGAACTATTTAGGGTTAGAAAAAGACCTATGCTGATAACCATTGAAAAGATTTATATATTTATGTTGGAGATAATGTATTCCTTCAAATATCATAATGTAATATAGGAATTCATTTTAGAAGTAATGGGAATCTTAGACTAACGTACATTGGTCACTTTGAGATACTTGATCACGTAGGATCAGTGGCCTAATGGCTTGCACATCCTGCAAATACGGGTCAAGTTCATGAATTGTTACATGCATCTATCCTGGTGAAGTGCACATTTTACCCTTAATATGAACTAAATATAGAGGTGGTAAAACATTAGATTGTCCTCTCATATAAGGATAAGTCGGTTAAGATCATAAACTATAGAGACAATGTCTTGTGAAATAATATAAACCAACATGAAAATGTGTTTTAGAGTTATCAAAATTATAAAAAAGGAATCATGGGAACCATAGGAAGTAATAAAGGAGAAGTACCCTCACTTGTTTTTATCATATAATATATATCAAAATTTCAAGGGTGAGATTTTATATGTGGGGAATAATGTAATGACCCATAATAATATCAATGTAATTACCATTCTTATAGTTATGTTATATAGTATGAAAAAAATACATCACATATATAACTATTAAAATCATTACTCTCATACATTAATAATTATATAATATGTATTTATATAAAATAAGGAACCTATACTGATGGAGTAATAACCTGACCATGGGAATTATAATATTTTTATTAGTTATATTAATCTGACCAATAGAATATTAACCTCAACTATGAAGGTTTATATAATATTTTTGTGCCTTAAAAATGAAAATATGATATTTTTATATATAATGGAATAATTAAATAAATATCTTCAAATTGATAAAATTATGTGTTGGTAATTTTTTTAGTGTAATTGTTTATTTACATTTTTATAATTATGAAAAATAATTAAACAAAAATTTTATTTCACAAAAAATATTCCTAAAATAATATATATTTTTTTATAATTATCTGATAATTTTATGAGCCCGTAATTATTTTTTCAAAGTAACATAAAATCAATTATAGTGTAAAAATAGTTATTTTTTAATTAAATGTTGATTATAATTAATAATTAAATATATCATATTTAGATAATTATTTTTATTAAATGAAGTCCATTTTGAAAATCTAGATTTCTAAAAATGGTTGTGGTGATGTTTTGGGATTTTCTTAAAATGGTTGAACGTTTAGTGAATACTGAAATACCTTATTTTATATTATTTGAAAAGTTAATAAGAATACCATAATTTTTGAGTCATAGATGATTTAGGAACATGTTATATCGATCCCCCATTAAATATTTACATTACTTTTTCATAATAATCAACAATACTGATAGTCTTGATCCAAAATAATAAACAAAGGAATAAAATAATAAAAAATCACTCTCACCCCAAATAAATACCACCCCTCAACACCTCTTCTCCACACAACTTATATGATTTTAAATTTTCTAATATTCTACAAAAAATAATGTGTAAACCCACTTTTCCATGTCCATGTATTTCTAGTCTAACCAAACTACCAATTATAGGTTCCTTAATGAGGATCTCATGAAGATGATATTCAATAGGTAAAATCTGTCTTCTGTCTATTTTATTTTATTTCTCATTTTTTTACCTTACCCTAAAAACCCCTATAAAATTGAAATGGAAAATATATTATCATAAAATTAATATAATTATACCATGTTTATTGAATATAAATCATAAAATCTCTTCTCTACTCTTTTAATTCTAAAATTAAAAACATCATCTATTAGGTTTTGATCCACCACATTCATGGATGATGGGTTTTCGTTATCCATTTCCACATCGAGGTCTGGTTAGAAAACCATTATTATAGTTAAATAGTATTTTAGTAAGTATATTATTGCTCATATTTAATTTTGGAAATATTTTATACAAGTAATATTAAATAAAATGAAATTATTTAGTGATGATATAAAAAACTTCCTAAATAAACAAAACATTTAGCATTATTGTTTTATCAAAATAATCATCCTCAAATAAGAAAAAAATAATATATGAGACCAATTAAACATATGTTGTTTAACTACTATCATTTAATTATACATCTTGTGGTTTTATTCCACTTGATTAGAACATCAATAATTGTACTCAAGGGAACTAACTATAAAACCATGAAACAAATTCTCATGGAACAATGAAATTAAACAATATAGCTCATCAAAATGGCCTTAAATTAACCTAATTAATTTTTAATAAATCCAATATTTGTTTCATATGATCATTATTAAATTAATAATTAGTAAAATTTTATTATTCAATATATTAATTTCAATTAACGAGTGGATTCATATATATTGTAAGGCATATCTCTAAAGCTCCATTTTCCTTCATGTTACGATTTATCTCTCTTTACCACAATTTGAAGAATAATTATTAATATATAATTCTTTTAAATTACATTTTAATGTTCTAAAAATAATTATCTTTATCAATTCATACTTCTTTGATGAATTAATACATATTTTATATGGTACATTCTCAATTTCTCCCCATAATCAAGCATAATTACAGGTAACATCCCTATTTCATAACTATTATCAAGTACACTTCATAATTTGTTTTAAGAAAAAAATATTTTTATAAAATAAATACTTTTATCATTAAATTAAATCATATATAATTTCTGGTTTTATACAAAAAATTACACAATTTTCCTCTTTTGAGACTCATTAATATTTTCCCTTTAACTGCACTATAGTGCCTCATTTCTAACAATTCATAAGAACACATTTCCAATGTTTACACATTAAAAGGAAATCATTTATTATTATGTATTCCTATTTTTTATTATGAATTTACAAGTATGATTTATATTCATTATCTCTTGGAAACCATTATTATAGTGCATTTCGATGTTCCACATGATAGTTATACGATACTCATTTTTTCAATGGGTTTACCTTATGTTTATTCCTTATGTTGGATTATTCATGTGGCACACAAATGAATAAAGATTTTAAGATGGGCATGCCAAATATCACTCCTATTAATTGGGTAATTTTTAGTCTCTTGAGATTTTAATAATGGGATTATAGAGTAAACCTAATCTTTCATGACCCTTCCTGGTGTAGACCGTGTCGCGATGCCCAAATCCCATATCCAATAGGATAGGGGATGGTGACCATAACTAAGTAGTTATATCACTAACATGGGAAGACATTGCTTTTCTGCCTCTACACATGAAAAAATATCCATGATAAAAAGATGATGAAATGTAAAAATCACTAAGTAAGCAATGTATGCATACCACTATATCCCATCCAGAGTACGATGGGAATGTAAAGTGATGTATTGTAAACCAGTTCAGAAAAAACTCCTACCAAAAAGAGTATGTAAAAAATAAATTCTAAACTCTAAATAACTAACTATGACTTCTATTTCTAACCAATGGAACACATCAACTGCCTAATCTCAGAAAGCTCTGTCTAGTCCTTATTTTCCTTGGACTCCGTCAAATGGTTACCTATCTTCACAAGACATAACTAATGTGGGAAAACCCCATGTGGGGGTGAGTATAACAATACCTACCAAGACACCCTGAAAACTGAAATAAAATAATCCAAAAAAATATTCATCTCTAAATTTTTTGATTTCTATATAATTTATAAAAATAATATCCCGATATACTCAATCCAATACACGTAGTCTAGAGATAAGTAACAACTACCACATACCCATAGAAGGGATTCAGTTTTAGATTCCATGAAGCAACAATCAAGGGAACACACTATTGAGTCTGATATCATTGAGGACGTCCATCCAGGAATTATTGTTCACCAGAACTGACATGATATAGATACATGGATAGATTTTGAGGATATGAATATAATAAATCAATGTGGGTTAAAACTAGGTCCATGGGGTGATACAAAAAACTAAATCTAGATTTTCTTGTTATGTTGATTATTGATTATGGGTGATGTTGGTTACATAAATATCGAAGAATCTATCTACGTAATGATTAATGAATTGAGGATCTTGCTTCAGGCCTCCCGAGGGATTCCAAAAACTCTATGTAAGAAGTCCTTTAGAATGGATCAGACTCATATGAGTAGGAAATTATATACACTAAACATCAGATAATGGATTACCAGAATGAATCCTTAACCAATCATGTCCAAGATACAAGGGAAAAGTGGATCAAGCCCTATAGAAATGTATACATGGTTTGTAGTAGGGTCACATTGTAACACTCCAAGATTCTACGGTACAATTCTATTTGAATAATGCAATAGCATGTGTTGTACGCAACATCGAGTTCTAACACACCACAACACATCAAACTAGCCATTATGAATAGTAATACCCACTTTTTGAAATTTATAAATTTTATTTTTCAAAATGGACTTCATTTTTGGATTCGGAATATCGATATTAGCCTAGAGTAAATTTTTGGTATTTTTATGAAAAACATCATTTTTTTGATGAATAGTGAAACCACTAAGTGGTAGTTAAAAAACTGAATTTTTCATAAAACTTAATTTTACCGCTTCTATGAGTGGAATTTTGAAAATCTGAGAGACACGGTTAATATCAAGGACTAAAATGTTGTTCATTGAGATGAAAATATTTTTTGGTGAATAGTATCTTTTTACTTTTATTTACCATGGTTAAAATTAAATAGGGTAATTAAGGGTAAAAATGATATTAATATTACCCTAACACATGTACTAATTCTATTGTATAAGCATAATTCGACCTAAAGAAACCTTAGAAATAAAATATTATCATTTAGGTCCACTTGGATTATATTAGGACATTTATTATTATTTATTTCAAAGAAGAGTTAAAAGAGTTAAAATCAATGTTTATTTACTAAATAATTTTTAATATAGGGTTATACATAAGATAAATTATATTGTAAATATTCATTAGAAAGATAAAAATATTTCCTACATAAAGATATTTTATTTATAATTTTTAGACATTAAATAATTTAATTTATTTATGACACAATGATGATGCAGTAATTACCATAATAGTGAACTATTAAAATAATTGATATTATAAATACCCAAATAAATATAATTTGAGACTTTTTATGAGTTACACTAATTTTATAGTTTAATATGACATTTTAGGATTTATTTAAATAACTTTTTTTGAAGTAATCATTCTGTTATGAGTTTCACAAAAATTAATTTTCCAAATAGTGTCAAAATTGACATAAAAGAGTTTTTTAAACAAATATTATATTATTAATTGATATTCAATTCCTAAATATCTAAAGTTCGTCCAAGAGACTTATATCATGATATTTGTATCATTAATGGACCACTTGGGGGTATCTTGGAGTTATATAGTATGTTTATTAACTATATAATATAAAAATACAAAGTGACATGGTAAGTGTCAAACTAATTAACTAAGAGTTAAAACTAAAAGATAAGGTTAATATAATGACACAAACCTATCTATATTCTATTGGATGAGTGATTTTCTACCTACCCCTCCTTAAAATTTAAATAATCCACTTTTGATCCATCATAAACCAAATATGAATTTATTATAAAATAATACTTCTAGCTTTTCCAAAGGTGCCCCTCACCCCTCTTATAAAAGGGCACTCCCCCTTCTCATTAATTCACACCTTCAAAGCCATTTGGATCAGAAAAACTTGGCCCAAATAATCTTCCAACTTCCCTAACTTAATCCTAGAGGCCTTCCTTTAGTCATAAATCCAACCTAAGGATCCCTTTTGATCAAATCAAAAGGAATAACCCGAGGAAGAGGTAATGATTTCACCACCCTTTTTCAAGTTCCTTTCTTCTTCCAATTATTATTTATTTGTTATTACCATTATAAAATAATAACTCCAATATCTTATATATACTGTGATGTTATTATAAATATGGTACAACCATATTCATTATTCTATCCATCCTTTGAATAACATGTCACCATACATGCGTACGTACGGCTTACCGTCTCCACGTCGTGGTGTAATTGTTATTCAATAAATTATTATTTGAATGGGTATAATAATGATGTGTAATTCATGTAAATAATAAATATAACATGATAATTATTCTGTATATATGATATATCATCCAATTATATATTATTTTAATATCAAAATAATGATATTGTCGCTCGTGCGTACGTACGGACTACCGTCTCCACGAACGCGATGAGATTCATTCTCCATTGTATCCATTCATGTCTAATTCTCATTTGATGATTAATAATAGTATATAAGGACTTGATATCATTCTGTATATGATTAATATACAACCTATCCATGAAAAACATGGCTTATGTAACAAAACATATAAAATAAAACGAGTAAGTTAACACCCGAATCAACGATAATACTAAGATATTATTAACAAATCAATGTTAAAAGATCATATATGATATCATATTAATGTATATGATTATTGTATAATTTAATAACAATTATTTCACCATTATACAGAAGGTTAACCTACCCTAAACCAAGTAAAAATACAATGTAAGGTTTATTTCACAATCTCTTCATTATCTGAGGTTGTTTATACATAATAATATACTGGGATTTATTTATCATACACATCCATGTTTCTTAAAAATGTTTTTCAAAACATTTTTACTATGTACAATAATATGGTTTAAAGTCATTTATACCCTTTTTTGACTTTTTATAAGAGGTTTATAAAGGAATCTTTCCGTCGTTTTCCAAACAAGGTGTTTTTTATCCTTTTTGACAGAATTAAGGTAAGAATGTTTTTTTTAACTTATACAGCGGGTGCGGCTATTTTCCGCCGTTATAAAATCTTAGAAGCTTCCCTTATAAGATTATAAGAATATCTTCAAATAAAATGTTTTATTTTATAAATATATGACTCTTAAATGATTTCAAAATAAAAATAGATATTTCTCCAAAAAAAGTTTTGATTTCATCTATGTCAACATCCTTTGATGGATTTTACACTATTTTGAAGTTGATTTAATATGATACAAAACTTCTATACTGTATTGATGGTTTTGTGATATTTTTTACTGTGGATGTGTTATTTTTATACCATTCATGGTTTATGGATGAAGTATTTACATTTCGTATGCTAGTTTAAAAATGTTTATGTTATGTTTAAACCTTTTAATATGGGAATGAATTGGACTTAATATGTGACGGGTGGAGCCCACTATAGCTCCTCGATGCATCGGTAGGTCTCATGAGACAAACTAGTGTCTTGGCATAAGGACTTGGAAAAATCTTATTTGTAGTCTTGGCACGAGGCCTTGGCTATGTGCTTATGATAGTATGGAATTATGCATTCCATCATTATGAAAGTGGTTATTGATATTACATGTGATTATTCGATTAGTAGAATATCCATGTGAATAATTAAATGTCATTATTTCATTTTATTTCTTCCATACTATGTTGAAGTTCAAGTTTAAAAGGATTTTCTTTTAGTTATACATTTCCTTAAATGTTTATTCTTATTTATGAAATTTTCTGCTATATTGTTATCCTTACTGGGCATTTGAGCTCACCCCTTTTCAATGTTTTATTTTCCCAGGATATGAAGAAGTAAATTATGAATGACCTGCAGGGATAGTATTAGGGGATAAGAGTGTAGACTATGGAGACTATGTTGTTGTAGTTTTCATTTTTATGATGTAATTTAAAACTTTATGAATATATCTAGTGTTTCCAAGGCTACTAAACTAATCTGTCTTTCGAGATTTGATCTTTCTTGTGATCATACTAATGTTATGTAATAAGGCACTGAATCTAGGTAACTGGGGTCAGGGCGTTACAGTTGGTATCAGAGGAAGTTTAGTACAAACCTTGGAAGCTAGATTTAGATAAACTCTTATTAGAGCACATAGATTTAAGATGGACTTTGAGGATTAGTATAGAGGAACTTCCTAGAATTTTTGTATTGTAGAGATTTTGTGAGTTTTCCGAGAAATAAATCCCTATCTAGATATGATTTGGTAGAGGCGTCTCTGGCACAGATGTACCTAGGGGTAAAACCCAAAAACACCACTTTGATCTAGACTCGAACGGGATCTGGTGCATGAAAATGGGTCTTGCTGCACTCTTGGTTACGACACTCTTGGGGGATATGCTTAGGATAACTCTCATATTCTTTACAAATCATTATGAAGGGTTTATGAGTATATACTTCCTCAAAGAAAACATTTTTATGATTATGGATTATATCCATAAATAGTTCAATTTATGTTAAGTGTTTTATAAGTATGAAATTATGTATTTTGATTCATAAACTAATCTAGTTTATGCCATTGTTTAGAAATGGTGCCTAGTGGAAGAAATGGAAAGCATATCAATGCAAACACTCCATGTAGGGATTTCCCTCCTACTCAAGATAATTATAGTGGAGCTGGTGATGAAACTGGTGCCAATCATCTAATCACCATACTGGGACAACTCACTCAGGTTATGAGTAATAACCTTACCCGTATGGATCACCCTGATCCGCAGCGTGGAGGGTCAATGTTAGATCGCTTCATGGGGCAGAAACCACCAACGTTCAATGGGAGTAAAAATCCCTTAGTAGCTGAGCAGTGGATAAATTCCCTAGGGAAAATATTTCAGGCTTTGGGGAGTAGTGAAAGGGAAAAAGTTGTCATGGCAGTTTATCGCCTCACTGGAGATGCTGATCAATGGTGGTCATTGATTTAAAACACGAAGGAAGATGATGAAGTATAAAATATGGAATGGAGGGAGTTCAAATATCTATTTTTAGAAAAATACTTTCCTCGTGACCATTAAGCAGATATGGAAAGGCAATTTCTAAGTCTGAGACAAAAGAAGGATGAGAATGTCGCAAAGTATGAGGCTAACCTTACAAGGTTAGCAATGTATGCTGGAGATTATATACGTAACCCAAGAAGTAAGATTGATCATTTCTTTGATGGGTTAAAACCATTTCTCTGTCGAGAATTAGTCTCACAATCCTTCTCGTCGTACGAAGACATTGTCTCATGTGCTATCAAGACAGAAAAGGAATTCTCTAAGTCTTATGACTTTATTGAAAATCAAGAGAAGAAGAGATCTGCTGATCAATCTGGGAATGGAAATAAAGGGAAGAAGGGAAAATATGAATATCCATCCTACAGTAAATGTTGGAAGAAACACCCCGGTACTTGCTTAAAAGGAACGGGAGTCTATTACAAGTGTGGTGAAAAAGGCCACCAAGATCGTGATTACAAGGGAAGAAGGAAGCTACCAATGTCCAATGCTACAATTACAGGGAGATGGGACATTATGCAAATGTATTTCCTAAGCGTCAGGGGAACTTACCTCAGAAAAGGCCAAGGGATCAAGGGCAAGCTTATGCTATCACTACTACTGAGGTAGAAGCTCCGAAAGATGTGGTGACAGGTAATTTAATGGTTTCATCAAGTTTGGAAAATGAATTATTTGATTCTGGATCATCGCATTGTTTCATATCTTCCCAGTTTTCTAGAAAAATTAGATATTTCCAATTTGATTTAATAAGATAGTTTTCTATTAAAACTCCTAAGGGAAGTATCATTGCAACAAAGTTTTGTGAATCAGTCCCCATTAGAGCACATAAATGTTCTTTATCTGTTGATCTCATCATCATACCTATGATTGAGTTTGATGTAATCCTCGGTATGGATTGGCTTTAGGACCATGATGCGAAGATTTATTGTAAGAAGAAGGAGGTTACGATTTTTGATGATGATGATAAGGAACTCCGTATCTTTAGAGATGAATCGTCACCACCTAATTCTTATCTAGATCCACCCCCAGTAGCTCAACTAAATTAAATTATTGGGGAGGAAGAGGATGAAAACACAGTGGGTGAGGAAAGTAATGTTCAAATAGAGGATGTACCTATTGTGAAAGAATATGTAGATGTGTTTCCGGAAGATTTACCTGGACATCCTCCAGAACGAGAAGTTGAGTTTTCCATTGATTTAATTCCTAGATCAAGGCCTATATCGAAGACCCCTTATAGAATGGCCACTGTAGAATTAGTTGAACTAAAGAAACAACTAGAGGAATTGAGTAATAATGGATTTATTCGCCCTAGTGTTTCTCCATGGGGAACCCCCGTTCTTTTGTTAAAAAGAAATATGGATCTATGAGGTTATGTATCGACTACAGGGAGATCAATGATATAACAATAAAGAACAAGTATCCCCTACCTCGCATTGATGATTTATTTGACCAACTGCATGGAGCTCAATACATTTCAAATATTGACCTTCGATCTGGATACCATCAGTTGTGTGTGAAGAAGGAAGACATTCCGAAGATAGCATTTTGAACCTGGTACGGGCATTATGAGTTTACAGTAATGCCTTTTGGATTGACTAATGCACCCTCTGTATTCATGTATCTAGTGAATAGAGTTTTCAAGGAATATCTCGATGAATTTGTGGTGGTATTTATTGGTGATATCATGGTATACTCCAAAAGCTATGAAGATCATGAAAATCACTTGCGCATTATCCTGAAGACTTTGAAAAGACATGAATTATATGGGAAGTTTAGTAAGTGTGAATTCTGGCTTCAGGAGATTTCTTTTCTTGGCCATATTGTATCTAAAGATGGAATCTCTGTTGATCCTTCTAAGACCAAGGAAATCCCAGAATGGACAACACCTACGAGTATAACTGAGGTACGCAGTTTTATTGGTTTGGAAGGTTATTATCGACGTTTCGTCCAGAATTTTGCCCGATTGGCTAACCCATTAACAAAGCTCACAGGTAAAGAGGTTAAATTTGTTTGGACAAAAGAGTGTGAAGAATGTTTCAAAGAATTGAATAGAAGATTATTCAATGCTCCTATATTGACTCTACCATCGGGGAATGATGGGTTCTTTATTTATAGTGATGCATCGAAGAAAGGCCTTGGTTTTGTCCTTATGCAGAATGATAGGGTTATTGCCTATGCATCACGACAGTTGAAAATTAATGAAAAAAACTATCCTACTCATGATCTTGAGTTAGTAGCTGTGATCTTTTCTTTGAATATATGGAGGCACTACGTCTATGGTGAAAAATGTGAGATTTATACTGATCAAAAGAGTTTGAAATATATTTTCTCACAAAAAGAACTCAACATGAGGAAAAGGAGATGGCTTGAATTACTCAAGGATTATGATTGCACGATACACTACCACCCAGGGAAAGAAAACTAGGTGGAAGATGCTTTGAGTAGAAAATACCATGGAGTTTAGAACAATATGAGAATTGAAAGGGATCCAATTTTCATGGATCTAGTGAAGATGGACATGGGAATAACCAGGGAAGGTGAAACATCAATTCTTTTTCAAATGGTTTCCAAACCATATTTACTAGAAAGGATTAATATTTCTCAGACCGATGATGAAGAATTTCAAAAGAAGATTAAAGTTGTGAATGATGGAAGATTGAGAGACTTTGTGTATGAAGAAGAAATTTTGAAATTCGGGAAGAGACTTTGTGTTCCCGATATACCTGATCTAAAAAAAGAATTGCTGGATGATTCTCATAGTTCCAATTTCTCTATACACCTTGGGAGCACAAAAATGTATAGAGATTTGAAGGAACATTTTTGGTGGGACAACATGAAGAGAGAGATTAATGATTTTGTGTCAAGATGTATGGTTTGTCAACAAGTGAAAGCTGGAAGGCAACAACCTGGAGGAGTCATGCAACCTCTTCCCATACGAGAGTGGAAATGGGACAATATTACGATGGACTTTTTCATGGGGCTACCAAAGACTCCTAGAAGGAACGATCCAATATGGGTCATTGTTGATCGTCTTACCAAGTCATCACATTTTCTTGCTATAAGGGAAGATTTACCACTTGAACGACTAGAAAGACTATATATTAATGAAGTTGTGATACTTCATGGAGTACCCCTATCGATTGTTTTTGATTGTGATCCCCATTTTACTTCAAGATTCTAGAAAAGTCTTCAGAAAGCCTTGGATACTGATCTTCATTTGAGCACTTCCTACCACCCTCAAACAGATGGACAATCAGAACGAACTATTCAAACCTTAGAATACATGTTGAGATCCTGCTCACTTGAATTTCTGGGTATGTGGGATCAATATTTACCTCTGGTAGAATTTTCCTATAATAATAGCTTCCATTTGAGTATTCAGATGGCACCATACAAAGCGTTATAAGGAAAGAGATGTCGCACACCAACCTGTTGGGATGACGTTGGTGAAAGAAAACTTGTAGGCCTAGAACTGGTGGAGGAAATGATGGAAAAGGTAAAGGTAATCCAAAACCATATCAAAGCAGCTCAAAGTAGGCAGAAGAGCTATGCTGATAATCGAAGGAAGGATTTGGAATTTCAAGTCAGTGATCATATTTTCCTGAAGGTATCTCCATGGAAGGGAGTCATACGTTTGGGTAAGAAAGGTAAATTGAGTCCCAGGTACATCGGACCTTTCGAAATTCTAGAACTAATTGGGGTTGTAGCTTACCGATTGGCAATGCCGCCAAGTCTCTCCAAAGTTCACGATGTGTTCCACGTATCTCTGTTGAGGAAATATATGCCTGACCCAACGCATGTACTCACCTATGTGGAATTAGAACAGGAACCCGATCTATCTTATTGTGAAGAGCCCGTCAAGTTTCTTGATACGAGAGAACAAGTACTGAGAAACTGAACGACTCGTTTGGTAAAAGTCTTGTGGAGAAACCATAAGATGGAAGAGGCAACGTGGGACCCTGAGGAACTTATGATGAAGAAACACTAGAGTCTTTTCATGCTGTAGTATTCTAGAAATTTCGAGGACGAAATTATTTGGAGGAGGGGAGAATGTAACACCCCAAGCTTCTACGGTACGCTTCTCTTTGAATAATGCAATAGTGTGTGTTGTACGCAACATCGAGTTCTAACACACCACAACCAATCAAACTAGCCGTTATGAATAGTAATACCAACTTTTTGAAATTTATAAATATTATTTTTCAAAATGGGCTTCATTTTTGGATTCGGAATATCGAAATTAGCCTAGGGTGAATTTTTGGTATTTTTCTGAAAAACTTCATTTTTTGATGAATTGTGAAACCACTAAGTGGTAGTTAAAAAACTGAATTTTTCATAAAACATAATTTTACCGCTTCTGTGAGTGGAATTTCAAAAATCTGAGAGACACGGTTAATATCAAGGACTAAAATGTGGTTCATTGAGATGAAAATAATTTTTGGTGAATAGTAACTTTTTACTTTTAGCACGGTTAAAAGTAAATAGGGTAATTAAGGGTAAAAATGATTTTAATATTACCCTAACACATGTCCTAATTCTACTGGATAAGCTTAATTCGACCTAAAACAATCTTAGGAATAAAATATTATCTTTTAGGTCCACTTGTATTAGATTAGAACATTTATTATTATTTAATTTAAAGAAGAGTTAAAAGAGGTAAAATCAAATTTTATTTACTAAATAATTTTTAATATAGGATTATACAGAACATAAATCTGATTGTAAATGTTCATTAAAAATATAAAAATATTTCCTACATAATTATATTTTATTTATAAATTTTAGACATTAAATAATTTAATTTATTTATGACACAATGATGATGTAGTAATTACCATAATAGTGAAAAATTAAAATAATTGATATTATAAATACCCAAATAAATATAATTTGAGACTTTTTATGAGTTACACTAATTTTATAGGTTAATATGACATGTTAGGATTGATTTAATTAACTCTGTTTGAAGTAATCATTCTATTTTGATTTTCATAAAAATCAATTTTCCAAATAGTGTCAAAATTGACATAAAAGAGCTTTTAAAACAAATATTATATTATTAATTGATATTCAATTTTTAAAAATCTAAGGTTAGTCCAAGAGACTTATATCATGATAGTTGTACCATTATTGGACCACTTGGGGGTATCTTGGGGGCATATAGTATGTTTATTAACTATATAATATAAAAATACAAAGTGACATGGTAAGTGTCAAACTAATTAACTAAGAGTTAAAACTAAAAGATAAGGTTAATATAATGACCCAAACCTGTCTAAATTATATTGGTTGAGAGGTTTTTGACCTATACCCACCTTGAAATTTAAATAATCTACTTTGGAGTCATTATAAACCGAATATTAATTTATTATAAAATAATATTTCCAGCTTTTCCATAGGTGCCCATCACCCCTCTTATAAAAGGGCACTCACCCTTATCACTAATTCACACCTTCAAAGCCATTTGTCTCGGCCAAACTCTACCCAAATACTCTCTAAAATTCCCTCACTTAATCCTATAGGACTTCCTTTATTCATAAATCCAACCTAAGTATCCATTTTGATCAAATCAATAGGAAGAACCCGAGGAAGAGGTAATGATTTCACCACCCTTTTTCAAGTTCCTTTCTTCTTCCACTTCTTATTTATTTTTTATTACCATTCTAAAATAATAACTCCAGTGTCTTATATATAATATGATGTTATTATAAATATGGTACAACCATATTCAGTATTCTATCCATCCTTTGAATAACATGTCACCATACGTGTGTACGTACGACTTACCGTCTCCACATCGTGGTATAATTGTTATTCAATAAATTATTATTTGGATGGGTATAATAATGATGTGTAATTCATGTAAATAATAAATATAACATGATAATTATTCTTTATATATGATATACCATCCAATTATATATTATTTTAATATAAAAAGAATGATATTGTCGCTCGTGCGTACGTACGAACTACCGTCTCCACGAACGCGATGAGATTCATTATCCATCGTATCCATTCAAGTCTAATTCTCATTTGATGATTAATAATAGTATAAAAGGACATTATATCATTATGTATATGATTAATATACAACCTATCTATGACAAACATGGCTTACGTAACAAAACATATAAAAGAAAACGAGTAAGTTAACACCCGAAACAGCGATAATACTAAGATATTATTAACAAATCAATGTTAAAAGATCATATATGATATCATATTAATGTATATTATTCTTGTATAATTTAATAACAATTATTTCACCATTATACAGGAGGTTAACCTACCCTCATCCAAGAAAAAGTACAAGGTAAGTGTTATTTTACAATCTCTTCATTATCCGAGATTGTTTATACGTAATAATCTACTGGGATTTCTTTATCATCCACATCCATGTTTCTTAAAAATGTTTTTCAAAACATTTTTACTATGTAAAAGAATATGGTTTAAAGTCATTTATACCCTTGTTTGAATTTTTATAAGAGGTTTATAAAGGAATCTTTCCGTCGTTTTCCAAACAAGGTGCTTATGAACCTTTTCGACAGAATTAAGGTAAGAATGTTTTTTTATAACTTATACGGCGGGTGTGGATATTTTCCGCCATTATAAAATCTTAGAAGCTTCCCTTAAAATATTATAAGAATATTTTCAAATAAAATGTTTTATTTTATAAATATATGACTCTTTATTGATTTCAAAATAAAAAGATATATTTCTCTAAAAACAGTTTTGATTTTATCTATGTCAACATCCTTTGATGGATTTTATGCTTATTTGAAGTTGATTTATTATGATACAAAACTTCTATATTGTATTGAAGTTTTTGTGATATGTTTGACTGTGGATGTGTTATTTGTATACCATTAATGGTTTATGGATGAAGTATTTACATTTTTTATGCTAGTTTTAATATGAATGTTTATGTTATGTTTAAACATTTTCATATGGGAATGCATTAGACTTAATATGTGACAGGTGGAGCCCGCTATAGCTCCTCGATGCATCGGTAGGTCTCATGATACAAACTAGTGTCTTGGCACAAGGCCTTGGTAAAATATTATTTGTAGTCTTGGCACGAGGCCTTGGCTCTATGGTTATGATAGTTTGGCATTATGCATTCCATCATTATGAAAGTGGTTATTGATATTGCATGTGATTATTCGATTGGTAGAATATCCATGTGAATAAGTAAATGGCGTTATTTCATTTTATTTTTGCCATACTATGTTGAAGTTCAAGTTTAAAAGGCTTTTGTTTTAGTTATACATTGCCTTAAATGTTTATTCTTATTTATGAAAGTTTCCACTATATTGTTATCCTTACTGTGCATTTGAGCTCACCCATTTTCTATATTTTATTTTCCCAGGATGTGAAGAAGTAAATTATGAATGACCTGCGTCGATAGTATGAGGGGATAAGAGTGTAGACTATGGAGACTATGTTGTTGTAGTTTTCATTTTTATGATGTAATGTAAAACTTTATGAATATATCTAGTGTTTCCAAGTCTACTAAACTAATTGGTCTTTTGAGATTTTATCTTTCTTGTGATCATGAAAATGTTATGTAATAATGCACCGACTCTTGGTAACTAGGGTCGGGGCATTACACACATGTCATGTCCCTTTACCCAGGTTACTACCTATGTATAACGACCTGTGTTTTTAAAACATGTATTACAGAAATGGAAGAACATGATGTTTAAAAGTAGTCACAAATCATATACCATCATCCAGAGTCCACCCATGTACATTGACCATTTGTCAGTATACGACGTCAGCCCATGTGTTCCTGCTTGTGTACCAGTTCATGGGGTAGCCCATGTATCTAGTCAAAGACATTTCGTTTGATGGATTATACATCGTGTAGGAAATATGTGTACTTGACATGTGCTCATGTACTCCCAGAATTCACTCTTAGTGTACCTATGATGAATGAATGTCATGTAGTCTAGACTACATGCTACGTGTTCAGGAATTTTAATAATCTCATGTTCTTTCTTTGCGCACCACGGCCGATCTCTTGGGTTCTTCTTCTTTGGTATGTTTTCCTCATAACTCAATATTTAGGTCCTTTTATTCCCCTAACACCAAATCGAGGTGTTTTTTTCATTCAATCGGATAGGTAAAATGATAAAATTGATTTTGATGAAAACCACATGAATATCAGTTTCTACCGATTCGCTTGATTCATCTATTATTGTCATTGTTTCACCTTGATTAGGCCATCCTGAGGTCAGATATTCTATTTTAGATCATTCCACCAAAAATCAGTGTGAAATGATTTCTTGATCGTAAATATTTATAAGAATTAAGAACACACATATATAATGAGGGAGAGTAATACACAAGGAAAAATTATAAGGAACAAACATCGACCATTTTTTGTTTTAGCCTATATCAGTTCTTGTAAGAATGATCAATAAATCAAAATAAATTCTCAATAATCAAACCCCATAAATCCATAAAATAAAACCCATCCTACAATGTTATGATCGGTACACGAATCAACATATTCATTGGTTGTTCTGCATTCCTCGTTGAATCTATGAATGGTGATTTGAGACAAAAATAACACATCCAACCAGAGAATTGTATCATTTGATATTTGATGATCGATTACTATTGGAAAGATCCATTAAGAACGATCTTCAATCCAAGTCTATGTCATCACCTCTAATATAAATTGTTAGGGTTTCTCTCCACATCCTCTAAGGAATTCTAGGGTTATGAGCCTAAGCCTAGGTCCATGCCTAATGGGTTATTAAAAATTATACAATACCTACATCACTGCATCGACGAAATAGATAAATAACATATGTATTCAATTTATTTTAATCATTAAAAATGCATGAAAGTACTTTTCACAGTAGATCTGTGTTGGCCGATTATAGGCCACTCCTATAAAAAATCAACCACATTGAACACAATGTTGCCCTCAGATTTATAATCCAGTAATTCATTTAGATGTTATTCCACTTTTTCATGAAACTAAATCCCCAGTTCTATTTATTATTTTAATATTTTTTAAAACAAATTTCCAGGAAAACCAAGCCTTAGAATCCCACGCTTTCTCAATGCCTAGTCTTTAATATAGATCATATAATATTAAAAAATTACACATAGAAAATCCACACCATTTCATAATAAATTATGGTAAATTTTCCACCATTTTATATTGCCTTAAAAGTTATCCTTGACTCATGTTTATGTCATTTTATATATTTTTGACACATTCTTATGTATCTATTATTACATTTTACCATGTTTTATATGTTATTATTCCATAAGTTTATTCTTTTACCATGCCAGTTCATGTCGTCATTTTATTAATTCTATGTCATGTTTTATTCTCTATTCAAATTTATAATCCCTTTCTAGGATTTATATCTCATCCCTTTTTTCATGTATTCCCTAGGTTATCATATGATGTTGTAAGAGCTAAAAGTATGTTAGAATATCATCATGAATATTAAATAAAAGATGTTTTTATTTTGGTTTCATGCTCTCTAATTATGTACCCAATCTTCAAATGACACTAGACTTTATGATCCATGGTTGGTATTTGATGGATAATTTTTTGTAAAATCATGTAATAATATGTGTAAAATTATGTGGAATCTCTATTTAATATACTAGAAAATAATATAGTAAATTTTTAGTGGATATATCATTGTGAATATTCCTTCACAGAGATAATACAAAGATCGATGAAAATCCAATTATGACCCTTAGAGACTTTTGTATTGAATATATAGTGTAAATTCATTCCAGAAGAGTCAGGTATGGAGATACGGTGTGGTAGAGAGGTCAGGTGGTTTCTTATGGGAAATTATACCTACGAACCCCTCGGTGGAACTATCAGATGCAAGTCGTTTTGTAGGTATCTGTGGTCCGTTATTTATAAAGTTTGTGACATTATCAATTAGGTGATAGGTTTTTCTCCTACAAATACCATAGGTTTATTATTGAATTTTCTACCATTGGGATATAATTATGAGATTGAGGCATTTAGTTTTGTATATGTATATTTTTTCTTTCAAGATGTATTATCCTATAAAAGAAGGCTATTTATTTTCTGATTCATTTTAAATAAAAACCATACATGTACATGATCATGGAGAATGTCCTTCAGAGTAAAAATGTTGTATAATGTGATTGATGGAAAGTGTAATATGGAAGCCTTAGGTAATCATGGAGTTTTCAAATTTAAAACTTTAGTGATCACAACTTCTTCAATGGACCCTATGATAGTGATCTAAGAGTCATTCAATGAGTTCATGGTTACTTAGGAATACATGGACATGGATTATTCTTTTATATAGTGATTCATAGACAATATTAATGTGATATAATTCCATAGTATATTGGTTGTGATGGGGTCATTTAGATATGATCGAAAAATAGACTTTCATGTTCTAAAATAGGGAGTATATATAGGCTCAACAATGATGATCTGTGAAATCTAACATTAGTTTTTTTGATAGAGTAATAAGAGGAACATCACTACCTTGGTGTGATTATGTATTGACATCCATATCCTAATGTTTATGGGAAAAAATCATTGTGGGTTTCATCAACTACTTAATGTTCTAATAAGGAAGTGGGATGATGTTATAGTTGACTTCATTGTGTAGATACTAGTGAACTCATTTTTTAAATATTCTATTTTGGTGATAATTAACTAGACAATAATTGTCGAACATTTCATTGTTATATAATAGACTCACTCTATTAATGTGTTGTGATGGATGTATGTTTGATAGATTGTATGACTACATGGTTTTCCATATAGTATCATAACATACATAGAGATCACGTTTTACAACATGATATGGGAAATTCTTATAGATGATTATAGGGTAACATATGACACTAATTTCAATATATAATTTGTATATTTATCGGTCATCAAATAAGTAAATTCAGATCCTTGAGGACATGATTTGAGAAATCATTTAAGACAATAGAGGATCATCAAATATGTATAGAGAATTTATTGAGATCTATTATAATAATTGTTCCTTGGAGTATTTTTATTTGGAAACATATGAGGCTCTCTATCTATGGTTGTGAAATTTAGATCTCTATCAATTGAAGTGTACTCGCTGATCCGTGAGAAGATTTTTATATTTACCATTTGAATCGTTATGGTTTACACCTCATTTAGTTGATCAATATGTTTCAAATTACTCTACATGATTAATACTAATTTACCACATAATTAATGGAAAATCCCTTCAGATTCATGTATGATTAACTTTCATGAAATGACTTTATCAATATTAATGAAACTTCTCAATCATTTTGAAGACATTTCAAACCTTCATGAAACATTTACATTAGTGAAACTCAAAACGATTCCTGTAACATTCTAATATTTCTTAAAAATAGTTGTTCATGAAACTTTCCCTTTTTTGAAACTTCCTTCCTTTATGCAAATGATATTCATTTGAGTCCTTCACACAAAAATTTATTATATGATATTTATTAATGAATTTAGATCCATTTTAATTTCATTAATCATTAATATCTTCAAAAGAGGGGGGTATCTACCTATATATAGACACTTCCTCTCCTTCATGATATATTCAAGACCACCACCACCTTTTCACGGAACTCCTCATATTTAATTTTGAAACATACATTCCTTTTGAACCATTAGGAAAATTATATGTTCATGAAAAATCTTTGACTTACATAATGTAATGTCTTTCCTTTGTGCATCTTTCACATTTTGCAAACCATTCTTTAAAAATATATAGTATTTCATGAGAAATGTTATCATGGATGTATAATCCTCTACAAAACCAAATATTCACTATTTTAATTCCTTTTTTATATTTTTATGAGGCATTATTATAATTCTATCTATTGTGATACTTTTCTTTTTCGACTAGATTCTAGACCCTAAAAAATTGGAAAAACTTATAAAATAATGCCACATTGTAAAAACTATTTTATGTACCTATTACAAAGCATCCATATATATGTATTCATGCATTATAAAGATACATCGTTAAAAATCACGCTAGACCACCATGACTAACCTTATTAACCTACTTTATCAAAAAACACAATCGACCCAAAAAACTCAAATGCTACCTTGAGGGATTGATTCCAAACATTATTTTATAAAATCATTTTAGGATTAAAATACCTATTTTTCTAATGAACTATATTTTAATAGGAGTAATGGAAATTTTGTTAAATTTTTTTTGATCACTATTAAAAATACATTTTAATGAAATATATTGGATATTTATGAGTAATAATTCATTAAAAATTAATCTAATTGATAATAATTAAGATAAAATCATATTATGGTCAATAATTTTACTATCAAATAACAAGTATTTTTATGTACATAATCCTTTTTTATCATAATAAATCAATTAAAAAATTGTTGTTTATTAGGTTAATAAAATTTATATAATACAATTGAAATTAAATATTTCATCACTAATCAAATATTTTTTTAATAGGAATATAATTCGAATAAATTATATTGTATGGTTAATAATTCAATTATAAAAAAATGGGGTTACATTTTACCAGTTTTTTGATTTTTTTTATATTATTTAAATGCAATTCGAGAAGTTAAATTTTATAAAATGGATTAAATATTAGGATTCATAATTACCAAATTTTTTAATGAGGCCATGTTATTTTTTTTATAATGTATTGTAAATAACCATATTATTTTACAACTTGTATAGATAAAACTATTTGATTAGGGTTTTTAAATGAATAGACAATGGGGGAAATACAAAAAAACATGTATAAATATAACGTCAAGAATATATGTTAATATTATATTATCTCAATTTTTTTCAATTTTTTCACAATCAAAATAATTTGACAATAAATTATTTAATTTTTAGGTAATTAAATATGTGCCCCAACCCTCAAATATAAAATAGAAACTATTCTCTACTATTTTTCACATAAAATTTGGCTTATATAATTTATGGTACCAAACCAAAATATTTATATCTTACATTCCTTATTTCATGGGTTTTTGTTCTTTCCCTAAGTCTATCCTATGAAATACTATGGTTTAAAACAAAGGAGGTCTGTCAATGAAGTGATAATCATCATTACCGACTCATTAGGTTTACATATTCATATACACCATATAAATATATTATATCTATCCACATATAATTAATCTATAATTACCAATATATATAGATGTTATTATGATTATGGTATAACCATTTTACACCTCTTTCCCATCAAGTTTAAAATAAAAGTTTCTCTATGGCATATATGTGGCTTGCCTCCTCAACATAGGGATATAATTCATTTTAGCACACACTATTTCATAGATGGTTATCATGATGTATTTAATGTTTATATGTGGTATTTATGTCATAATTAATCTTATGTATTTATAAATTTTTATATACCTTTTTACTATTCTATCTATAGGAAAATAATAAATTCGATCATGCATACATATTGACGAAAACCTATACAAAGTTGTGTGATTCATTATTCATTTCTGATTTACATTGATAATGATAATAATTATTTATAAAGATTTAATTATAATTTACATTTATTTTTCAGTTCTTCAAATGTTTTAAACATCACACATTCATACATATACACTCATGTCTCCATAATGTTGTGTAGTTTATTTTTCCTCATCGTATTATATGAATGTATATAAAGTTGTATATAATGATTAAATATGATACATAAGAAATGATTAATATTTTGGTGATTAAGGAACCAAAATAAATTTATATGAACAATAACAACTAAACCAAAACATACATGAAAAATGAAGTAGTTAAAACTAGGAATCTGGGGAATATTATAAGACAATTAATGAATAGGTGGAAAGAAGTTATAAGTTAAAAATATATTGTATTATAGTAATGGATACAGTTTAAGTATAGTTTAATTATAATTGAATTTTTTTATAAATGGGCTTCAAATATCTTATGATGAAATTTGTACTTGAGGTAAGGGTTTCTTATCTCAATTTTTTCCCATGAAAATTATTCCATGTCTTACACTTATTTCAATTACTCAGTTTATGTACTACGAATGAATTTATTTTGAAATTAACTTATAAAATTATTTATATTATTAATTTTTGTAATTTTCTTTATTTCATGAGTATTTTTTTCATAAAACAATAATGTTTTCTGGGTTTTATGTTATAAAATTAGTTCTTATATGATTGTTTATACATAAACTACAGATGATGATATCATATGATCAATCAATCATGGATATTTGGAATTTAATTATCCCATCTTTATTTATTGTAATTTAATTTTTTTATTAAATTTTCATATCTCTATGAACTAAAATGTCTAAAATAATGGTTAAAGGAAAACATATCTTGGTTTTCTATTTAGTTGGGAGTATTTTCACTCATGTATATATTTTCATTAAAATATATTCATGAATTTTTGTTCTATTATCCAACTAATTATTAATGTCATTTCTTTCCACAATCGAAATTAAATAAAAAAAATTAAATGGAGGTTTATATAATTATCCATATGAAGTACTATTTATGAAATGTTTTAATAGACTATTTTTTTATCATTTACAAAAAAAAATCTTTGAATTCTTTGATGGAAAATATTTTTTGTGAGGATTTAATTATATTGTTACATTGTTTTTGTAAACATTTTGGAAATTTTTTGATTTAAAATATTTGATTTCAAAATGAATAATATATTTTTCTCAATAAATGACCTAGTAATCATTTAATAGTACTTTCATCTTTGAAAACATCCATTCATGTTAGTTGTGATTCATTGAGTATGTAATCTAATGATACCATCCTTATTTTTTATCTATATGGTAGTTTATTTTGATGATTACACCATTATTAAAATTGATTACATTTCTATGGGTTATGAGATGATGAAATGAAAATTGTTTTATTAATCATCTAGAATAGATATTAATAGAAAATGATTATGTGATATTTGTTGGAACTATGGTTGTTCCTTTCTAGAAATAGGGTTTGGATTGTGATTGGTGCCAATCCTATAATGGATTATCATGGATATTACAAGGAAAGGGAACATAGAGTTCAATACATTAGAAATATTGAAGGTGACGTTTTTTCCCAATGTTTTCCAAATTTTTGGGGTCCAATATTTAGATAATCGAAATAATTTAAAAATATGGCCATCCTTGATGATGATATGAAAATATGGGAAAGGCATGAGTTTTGAAGAGATTGATATAATGAAGTGTTTTTGCAGAGACATAAAGATTGTTACTATTCTCTCTAAGATTATGAGAATTTGAGCATTGATCTTCATGAAAGGCATTATTCTCATATCAATATTTCATAAATATCAAAAATTTATAGTTTTCCTGATGAATTGTTTCAGGATTTCGATTAAATTAAGCATTGTGATTTGAGACGGTGTTAGTTCACAATAATGAGAATTAGGGAAGTGTGACAACACGAAGTTCTGATAGAAGTATTTGTATGAGGAGCATTGTAGCGGCCTAGAGTGTTTTCTTGGGTAGATCTGCAGTAACGAGAATTGGAGATTTGCAGATGTGTGAAGCATTTGACAGAGAGTATTTGGCAACGTCAAATTTCAGTGGTGGTCTGTGAAGGGAGATGCAATAAAAAGTTACTTTTAATGATTGGAAAATGCACCAGAAGAAGTGTATCACTGTGTTCAACTACACCTATAAATAATATTCCATCCTTCTTAATTCCACAAGAACTTATGAGAAAAAATACAGGTTCGTTGTGTGTTCTCAAAGCAAGGGGTTATTTGTGATGCGTATTGTCTATGCAAGATTGTTATTTGAGAAAAGACTACTTCAGTCTTGACTAATTTCAATGATTTAATTTTTTGTGTGCTTCGGGAGGATGGAACATAATTCATCAACTCAGGGAGGTTCATGATGGTTGTTACTCTACGATTGGTTGACCTCTATGAAGGCCTGAGCTCCGTGAAGTGTTGTGCTCTACGAAGCAATGGACTCTATGAACCAATGAGATCTATGAATCAATGAAATCTATGAAATAATGATCTCTATGATGTAGTTATATATACAGAGGGGAAATATCTACGAGTGGTTGAGCATTGATAGGGTGATTTTTTAATGTGATTATTGAATATCAAACTCAAGTGTACAAGGATTTTAGTGTGCATCAATCATGTATATACTACAAGTACTGTCTTGTGCTATGTCGGGGGAAAATACTCCCATCCCTATCGGCTGAAGTGATATTCATGTTGATAAATTGAGTTGGACTTCTCTCACTGTAGTGAGATGGGGTGGAACGCAAGGGTACTGAGGGAAGTATTGATCCATCCTTGATCAATCGTAAGGGAAAAGTTCTTGGAATATAGTGACTGTGACCAGACTCTTCTACTCCAAAAAAGTGAAGATTAGTTGATTTAGGTATGACTGAAACACTATTGGTGTATGATCCTTTGATGTATCCCTTTTTATTGAACCACATAAATTTTTTGTTTCAACCCTTTGCATACATTTTTATGATATATTTAACAGGTTTCTACAAACTTTGGACCAAGACCCAAATAAATAAATAGAAAACGTTGAAACCATGATTTACCCTCATTGTTTTTTCTAGCTTCCTTCAAGTGGTATTAGAGAGAGTTTTTTGGTGTTTGACTTGTCATTTGTAGTTATGGAGAATTCATCCAATGTCAGGGGAGTCCCTCACTTAGAAGGAATTAATTTGAAGATGTGGAAGAAATGACTAATATCTAATCTATGATATGTTGTACTGGATTTCCTCTTTTCTATTATAAATGGTATACAAGTTACGTATCAAATAGGGATGGATATGACTAATGTAGATAGGAAAATTATTGATGTAGATGCTAAAGTGCATAATGCTCTCTCTGTGGCCATTTCAGATCAGATCTATCTAAAGGTGATGACTTTCACCTTAGAAAAGTATATGTGGGATATAAAGGAAAATATTTATGAAGAGGTAGAAAAGTTAAGGTGGATGAAATAAAAGTCTTACACAATAGGTTTAACTATCTGAATATGCATCCTATTGACAATTCATTTTCCTTCTTCAAAAAAATTACTAAAGTGGTAGGTGAAATTCGAGGTTTGGTTAAAGAAACCAAAGACATTGATTTTGTAAAGATAATCTTGATGAAATTTTAACCCCTTTACAAAGAAATGATGTTATCTCTTGAGGAATGTTATCCTTCCAAACTTTATCTACATGAACTTCTGATCAGCCTAGTGGCATATGATATAAGAGTCATGCTAGAAGATGCTATGACTCGTGTGAGCAATGATATGTTATTCAAATCCATGTACAAAAAAAATTTAGTAGATAGAAGTGTTGAAGATGATGAAGAAAAATAAAATCTTTATCTCATTTCCAAGATTTTCAAGAAGTGAAAGGGAAATTTGAAAGTATGTTACCTATGGCTTGCTTTCTTTTTGGAAGATTTGCTCACATTGCCTCCTAGTGCAGAAGAAAGTTCAATGATGAGGAGAGAAAAGCTGAAGAAATCAAGAAGCCTCAGAAAAGTTTTTCAAAAGGAGAGACATAAAATATGGAAATAAAACACATAAGAATGGTTTTTTATATGAAGAGTAAGATGATGATAATTAATTCTATGAATAAGAAGAACCAGAATTTAAAAATTGAAACCACGCTACCATGATGAATACCATTTAAAATTCAGAACTATTGACATATAAAGCCATATTCAACCAATTTTCATCTAATGGTGATCCAATTTTGTAACTTATGTATGATTTGGGTAAGCTTGAGAATAAGTGTAAGAGATGAAATAAGTAGAATGAAATAGTAAACGAATCATCAAAATATTTTGATCATCTTAAAGATAAAATTGAACGACTAGAAGAATTTGTGAATGTACTGTCAACAATCCTTGAAAGGATAGATTATGTAATGGAACTAAATCTCAGAATCGAAGATTAGGAAAAGGACATAAATGAACTTAAATCCAAACTATAAGAGAAGTACAAGACTGTATAGGAACTCGAAGATGATATTGTTACTCTTAGGAGAAAACATGAGAGTGAATCATTTATAAAAAAAGGAATGAATAAAATACAATTTAGAAAATTCTTAGATGCTATGTTGCAGGAAATAGCTATGTGTGGTTCATATGGGGTTGAAAAGATATTTAGTGATCAAATAACTACTTGCATGGTTAATAGTGGAATCAGTTGTAAATCCAAGACATTAACTGTTGGAAATAAAGTGATCCAAAATAAGGAAAAGATGAATGTTGGGGATTTTGAAAAGTTGCATGATGGTCTGAAAAAGAAATAGTCAATATTAATAGAAAGTAAACCAGAAAAATATCCTTGAGCTTTCAGTAATGATAGGTAGTCAATATTTTTGCCAAATAAAGAAGGAATTGGGATAAATAGAAGCGAGAAGACATTTCTTCTCTTGAAGTGTCAGTTTTGAAGATATCTGGGTCATAATATATCAAATTTCTAAGAGGTAATGAGCTATCAGGATGGAGGAGAGCTAAGAGTTCAATAATGGAGAAAAAATTCATATCCTATTGCTTAAATAAGAAACAATTTCTATGGATATTTTTTTCTTTGTTCTAATTATTGTCATAAATCCATATATTTCAAGTAGAGGAGTGACATGGACACCTCATACCGATATCAAAGACAGGTCAATTCCCATCAACAATACATTGTCTCTCTTTCAAAAAGTGTTTCCCCTTTGGAAGAAGAGTTTTAATATAAAGAAACCATATACCTGGAAGTGATAATTGAGAGGCCATCAGTGGCCTACACTCAAACCAATGTCTCATGGAAATAAAAAAAAAGAATATTATGAAATCCAATCAAGAATAATTATCCCAAACAGTTACAAAGAGCAACATCACATGGATTCTTGAGAGTGTATGTTCATCCCACATGATGGGTAATTCTAAATTATTAAAAAATATTAACAAAAGGGTCGGTGGAACTATAAGGTTTGACAATTATGGTGCACTGAAAAAAAAGGCAGTGGAAGTACTGTAATTTCTAATGGAGAGATGAAGAAGTCTAAAGTTCATTATATGGATAGTTTTCAACACAATATCCTTAATGTGATACAACTAGGTGACTCTAGACTAACAGTTGCGATTAATAGAAAATGTTACACTATAATTGGAATGATAGGGAACTCTCCCATGAAAGGTTGCATAATAGATGGAAACTTGTATTAGGTTGATAGTAAAGAAAACATTTTCTACATGACTATTGAAGAAGAGAACAACTTTTGGCACCAAATAATGGGGCACATAAATCAGAAAAACATTGAAAAGATATATGTTCCATAGATAGTCATAGATATCCTCAGCCTACATCGATAATGGAAGAAGATGTGTGATGCCTGAATACGGGGGAAGATGGTCTATAGTTCATACCGGCCAAATAAGAAAAGTGCACCAAATATTCTTGATCATACCCATATAGACGTATGTGTCCTGATAAATATTGTCAGAACTCAAGGATAAAGGTACATCATCTTTTTGATAAATTATTACAATAGAATGGAATGAGTGAAGGTTATACACAAGAAACAGAAGGTGATTGATTATAAGAAAACATTTAATCAAATCACTATGAATTATACTAGATGGATGATCAAACAGCTATGGTCTAGCAATAAAGGGGAATACACATCCATTGAGTTTCAAAATTACCTGAAGAAGCATGGGATACAACATTAGGTAGTTTTTGTAAGAACCCTACAAAAAAATGGAGTGGTTGAGCGCATGAATCAATAGGTGAAAAACCTAGTGAGGAATATGTTTATTGAGAGTCGTATTCCTCATCATACTAGAAAGAGGCCTTTCAATATGAAGTGTATATTCAATATCAAACATTGATTTATATGTGTCAGATGAATACACCATATAAATTGTGTCATGGAAGGAATGCCTATTTGAAAAAAAATCATGTTTTCATAAATTTTTGTTTCATTTGAAATAAAGATGGAAATAAATGGATGTATGCTGATAATTCATATGGAGAAATTTCCCCTAGATACTCAATGAAAAAATAATCCTACAAGTATTTCCAAATGAAGAAGGATTCTGGAAAGAAGAAATGTTATGATAATTGAAGAGAAAACTGTCAATTCTTCGTTGAATTTATATTCTGATGTGATGGAATATGAGAAAGAATGTGGACAAGGAGAAAATGAAAATAAAGAAATAGAGGTATGTGTAAAAAAATATTAGGATTCACATCATAATGATGACTTCAAAGAAGAATATAAAGATGAAACCATGATTGGAGGGAATAAATTTGATCCTAGAAATTGGAATTGAAGAGTCAATATTGGTCAATCCCAGATCATTGGGTATTGGAATACACCAACACAAACAAGGAGAATGAGGAGAAATTCACAATATGCATTTCTACCAGTTGTGAGACTATCCTCATTTGAAGAGGTTTCAAAGGAGTAATCATGGATGAAATCTGTGATTCATGAGTTAGATTAGATTGAAATGAATCAGACATGGTAAGTTTTCAAGAGACCCAATAGTCACAATCTTATTTGTACAAAGTGTATCTCTAAGAACAAATATTATGAGCATGGTAATGTGATCTGAAGTAAGGCACAACTGGTGTGCAATGTATATTCATGGATTGAAGGTTTCGATGTTGAGGAAACATTTTCTATAGTGGCTAGACTAGAGTCGATTAGGATATATCTTTCCATGGAAATACAAAGAGGGTATAGAGTGTGTAAAATGGATTTCAAGAATACATTCATATATGGTATTATAGAAGAAGAAGCCTATAATGAAGACCTGATGGGTATCCTTCTTATAAATGATGAAATGAAGGTATGAAGGTTAATTAAATCACTCTATGGACTGAAGCAGGCACCACGAGCATGGTACTCTTAACTGGATTCTTATACCTAAAAATCTTTAATTTAAAAGGAGACAAGTGGATCAAAATATATATGAAAATAATTATCCTAAGGATTAGATCATGGTATTGGTATATGTTTATGATATTATCTTCAAAGGACTATTGTAGGTATAAGAGGATGAATTTTCAAATAACATGAAATCAGAATTTGAAATATCCATAATTAGTGAACTCACATATATTTTAGTGTTGTAGGTGATTCAGAGGAATGATTTCATATTCATTTCCTAGCAAAACAATACAATAGATCCACTGAAGAAATTTTGTATGAATCATTCCAAACCAATGTCGACTCAGATTGCGGTTGGAAAAAACATGGAAATAAGGAGGATGGGACTTATTTGGATCCTACATTGTATAAGAGAATCATTTATAGTTTACTGTACCTGACAGCAAAATGACATGATATTTTATTTCCAGCATGCTTAGTGGCCCACTTTCATTGTAATCTAAAGGAAGAACATTTGGATGATGTGGAAAGAATCATGACTTACATTCAAGGTACACAATACTATGTGTTATACATTGATGTAGGAAGAAGTAGTGAACTATCATCATTTTCAAATATTGACTGGGTTGGTGATGTAGTGGATAGAAAGTCAACCAGTGGTGGAGAGTTTTATATTAGTAAGGAATGAGTTGGTTGGATGTGAAAGAAATAGGAAGGTACTCACTTTAGTACTCCAAAACCTGAATATATCTCTACTAGAAAATATTTCACTAAGCTACTTTGAATGAAACAACAACAGTCTCATATTGGTGATAAGGTGAAACTGCCAATGGTAATTTTCTATGATAGCAAGAATGTGTTTGATCTCACAAGGAATCCTATTCATCATTCTTGTATTTAACATATTTAAATTAGATATCACATCATAAATGAAAATATTGAACATGGCATAGTTAAAATACATCATGTAGGATCTTATGAGAAAGTGGTGGATATCCGGACCAAGCCACTATTAGCGGCTATGTTTGAGAATTATTAGTTGAACTTCGGTGTTCAGATACCTCCAAGTGCATGATGATTTTATGGTTTTTCACTTCTCATAAATTGTTCTTATAGTGTTAATCTATTTTTGGATGTGATACAAGTTTATGATTGAGATACAATCCAAGGTGAGTATGTTATGAGCTCTAAAAAATAATAATACCAATTTTTGGGTTTATTTTTAAAGGGGGTGAAATTTCTAAATTCAATGTGGAAATATAGAGGATGAAATGTTTTTCATGTTGTTGTTTGGTAGTCGTAGAATGTGAAGGGAGATAAAAAATAAAGTTCCATGAGGAAATAGTCATAGAAACACACGAGAACACAATTCTTGTATTCCCTCTTGTTTTCTAAAATGATAATTTCTCATGTAGACATAGAGTGTTGGATGAGTTGATTCTTCTGTATTAGGATTTAATAATGGATGGTTCTCTATTGAAGTTTTTAACAGATTTCTAACAAACCTAAAGGTGGATATTATTGTGACCAAGGCTATTCATTTCTAGAAATCGGGTTTGGTTTGTGTTTTTTTAGCCCTCTAATGGATGATTAAGGATATTACAAGGAAATGAATCATATAGTTTAATCCAAAAGCATTATTGAGGGGGATGTAATTTCCCATTGTTTTCTAAATTTTTTTGTTACAGAATTTAGATAATGGAAGGTATTGTGAAAAGTGGTACTCCTTGAAGAACATATTAAAATATGTAAATGGGATGAGAATCACATATATATGCTTAATGAAGTGTTTTTTGCGATGGATTTATGATTCGGACAGTGTTCTCTACAATTTTGAGAATTTAAACTTTGAGCTTCGCAAAAGTTATTCTTATAGAATCAACAAATCATAAGTATGGAAAAGAAACAGTTTTCACAAAGACTAGATTGTGGATTTTGATGAAATAATGAATTTCTATTTGAGACAGTTTTTATTCACAATTATGAGAATTTGAGAATTGATATAGTGAGAAGGATTGATGGAAGGCTTTGTGAGTGGATAATTGTGGTGGCTTGAAGTTTTTTGATGGAGAGATCTACAATTATGAGGATTATATGTTTGTAGAAGAAAAAATAATTTTACAGAGAGCATCATGGAGACGACAAATTTCAGTGGTTCTCTATGAAGGTAGGTAAACCATTAATATGTTTTTAACAAATCTGTAAAATGCGTCGGTGGATGCAGAGATCTATGTTTAACTGCATCTATAAATAAGGGGACACCCCTCTTCATTCTAAACAAACATGAGAGAGAAAATATGGATTCACTATGAGTTCATGAAGCAGGGGGTTCTCCATGAAGCAGGATTTCTATGCAAGATTTTGATTTGAAAAAAGACAATATTAGTCTTGGAAAAATTCAATGCTTCTATGTCTTGTCTACTTCATGAAGATGGTACGTACCTTGTTGGCTTAGTGAACTTCATAATGGTAGTTGATTTGTGAAGGATTAATATATGTGAAGTGATGAGATCTATTATGTGTTGTGCTCTATGATATAGGGAGCTCTGTGAAGTAGTGAGATCTGCGAAGCAATGAGCTCTGCAAAGCTGTGAGATCTGTGAACTAGTGGGCACTGTGAAACCGTGAACTCTACGAACCAATGATCTCTGTAAAGAAGTGAGGTCTGCGAAGGGTCAAGAACTGATAGTATTTGAGCATTGAAAATTGTCTTTTCTAAGGTAAGTATTGAATATAAGACTAAAGTTTACATGGATTTCAGTGTGAATTAGTTAGGTATATGCTGCAAGAAGTGTATCATTCTATGTTAGGAGAAAAGACTTCAATCCTTTTCTATTGAAGCTACCTTCATGTCAATAAACTGAGTTGGACTTCTCTCACAATAGTGAGCTATGGGGAGTTAACAGAAGTGTCCTGAGGGAAGCATTGAGCCTTCCCTGAATATTTTTAAGAGCAGTGTACTTGGCATAGAGTGACTATGTCCAAACTCTTATACTTCACAACTAGTTAAGATTAGTTAATTGAGGTACGACCGACACACAGTCAGCATATGCTCCTTGAATGTATCCCTTTGTGGTTAACCAAGTAAAAGTTTTGTGTCATCACATTTCATACATTGGTCTAACAAATTTATTATGTTTCTACCAATGTTTTAATAAGATCCAAAAATTTAAAAATAAAAACCTGACATCCTGATTCACTCCTTCCCACTTAGGCTGTTCGGCGGTCCATCAATAGGTGTGTCGATTATACCCTGCAATGAATTGTGTAATGTTCGATATTTATTAATATTAATTGTATATATTATTTTATGCCAATCATAATAGAGGTTATACTAGAGATTATCGCATGCTGGAAAGAAGGTATACATGGGATTATCACAGTCCCACATATGGTACATGTATGGTTAGCCCTGAAAAAGTGATGAATTCCATGGTAAATAAATTTGAAAATTAATTTATATTATTATTATTGTGAAAAAATTAGCACACAAACATATGAAATGTTCTTATGCCAATGTTATATTTCAATGGTTCATGATCTTTTAATGTATTATCGTTAATGTCTTATCAATCACCAATTAGTTTTGACTTGGTACATTTTCTTGATATATGAATTGTTGGATATGATTTTTATAATATCAAAATGATAATCTAATTACCTTTTAATTATAATATGATAACTTATAATCATTTATTGATATCTCACATTTTTACCACTACTATGTATCTAGCTTCAACATATCTTAATTTTTATATATCTAGGTTGTGACAATATATTTTAAGTAGAGTATGACTAAGCTTATTAGTATATAAGTAATATTTGTAGTTGATTTTGAACATAATTCATGTTAAAATATGATTATATATCTAATATTAAATGAAAGTAATCCTTTTTGTTCTTTGAGCATTTATTTTTATGAATTATATTTAATATTAATATAAAATTATTAAATATTTTTGTATGTATTGACTGGGTAGCCCTAGTTTATTTCAGAAGTAGATATAGTTATTTATGGATATTTTGATTAGTAAAAATTATTGACAACCCTTAGGACCAATATATGTATATTATAACATCCAAAATTATGGTTGACAAATGATTTTGGTCATACTATAAAATTTATCATTATTTGGATACTAGATTTTGGATGTAGCGACAGAATAGATGAACCTTGGGGTAATAAATCTGAAAGTTGAATATTTTTTATTAAAATAAACCTCATTGGTGCATGATAACATGGAATAAGTATACATTCCTAGATAGACACTCATGGGGGAATATATTGGGTTTATTAACTCTTTGATTTAAAACCATTATAAAGGATTTGAAAAGATTATAACCTTTGATGGCCTAGGATAAACCTAATGTGTAATATATTTAAAATAATTTTTCATTATTTTGACACACTATGAATGATGTTTCATGATTATATGCATTTTAATTAGGTTTTTTATTTATCACACAATTATTTTGGTTTTTAGTCAATGGATTCTACTAGTAGGATTCATTATAACCTTGAATATAAAGGGTAATGAAACTATTTTCTTCATGAGAAATTGAACATTATCGAATCTAGAGTAATGTGTTATAAATCAATTCATACTCAACATAATCATTCCAATAATCATTCTAGACTTCTAAATGAACAATGAAGAGAACATACTAATATTTATTGAATCAAGATGAAACATACACATTCATTTAATGGGTCCATTGATCAATTAATATCAATATATGCTATATATTACATAGAAAATATATTTTACATTATCCAATTATTGGATAATTAAAAGTTATTTTTTTCAATTTATCATTTAGAATTTTAAAATGATCAATAAGGGTCAATTGTTTAGGACAAATGTTAGTATGGTGAAATTGATGTTATTCAGTTGGATGAGTTTAGGAGGTTATTTTTCAATAAGTAAATTCTATTTATTCCTCATACTAGATTATATGAAATTACTCATGAGCTAATTTTGAAGGATAATGAATCAATGAGTACCATTGTGGAAAATTTTACAAGACATGTTATCTATGTTTCTAGAATTATCATCAATCCTAAAATCATGATTGATCAATTCCACCATTTCCAAACACCACATATCCTTATGTTCTTATAAATAAAAAAATCTATAGATATGAATAAATTATTTGATGTTATATCAATGTGGAAATACAGATAGGAGTCAGTAATCAATATCACGGTTTTGATAAGAAATAGAAGATGTAATTTAATGAATATTTTATTAATAAAATCCATGATGGATAGAACTTAAATATATCATTATAAACAATTATTGGAAATAAACATGTAATAAACTTTTTAAGTGTAAATTTAAATGGTTTATGTATTGAAGGTAAGTTCAATGAAAAATCAATTTTCAAAGTTATAGGAAAATATTCTATAATAATTTGAATGGAGAGAAAGCTCCGTAAAATGAACATCCCACACATCGGTGCATCAAATGCATTGAGTATGTTAATTATGTTAAGTAGTATTTAAATATGAGGATTAATTATCTTGACCAATGA
This sequence comes from Viscum album, assembly GCA_963277665.1. Classification (NCBI taxonomy): domain Eukaryota; kingdom Viridiplantae; phylum Streptophyta; class Magnoliopsida; order Santalales; family Viscaceae; genus Viscum; species Viscum album. The sequence goes on along the minus strand of OY728165.1, from coordinate 1,703,193,484 downwards.
TAAAACATATTAATCCTAGAGACAAACTGAAACCTCATGTGACCATAATGTTTTATGTGGGTTTTGATAATGATTTAGAGAATTATACAATTAACATACACTATAGATCCTCTAGATTTTTATTTGATTATATTTCTACTAACTAATTTATTTCTAATAATTTTTTATTAGGTTCCCAATACCTATAAAAAAATTGAAGATGAATTATAATTGAAAAATCTAAATGACAAAATAATCGCATCTCATTTCTAGGATTCTTCTCTAATTGATGTGTGGGAATATGAATCCTATAGTGATTTTTATTATCTGACATTATTATTTTTTATGAGATTCTAGGAATTTATTATCAAACATTACATATATATATACGATTTCAATTTTCATGTAAGGATGACATATTACTTATTATAAGTAAATATATTATCATTTATTGGAGTGGGGTTGAATATAATGTTATAATGGAAATGACTTCCATTTTTTGGGTCATGATTTTTTTTCATAAGGTGGATATATATATGATGGTTGAAGATGAAATTAAAATGAATACTATTCCTTTTGTATGAATTGTTTTTATGTCTTCTGAGAATATTTTCCTAGTCTTCCTTGGAATTTTGATGTTGAGTTTTCAATAGAACTCCAACCAGGCACTACACTTATTTTGAGTACTCTAAATAAAATAGTTGTGATTGAGTTATATTAATTGATGAGGAAACTAACTGATAATATTGATAATGGTTTAATTATCATTATTGGGTCATCAAGGGTATCCAAAATTCATTATGTTAATAGAAACGATGGATCAAAGGATCAGTACATTGATTAAAAAGAACACAACAAGATCACAATCATGAACAAGTATCATGTCTTTTATTGATTTTATGATTGATCATTTATAGGGAGGTTATTAATATATAATTATTGATCTTCATTCAACATAATATGAATTTTTTTTCAATTGTGAATACATACTTATGTAATATATTTTTACAATATTAGATACTAAGAATTTCTAGTGACGTCATTTTGAATACTGATGCCCTGATATCTACTCGTATTTAATCAATATATTTTTTATATATTTCATCAATCATATTTTGGTATTATTTATAGTTAAAATTGTAATATATTGTTGGAGTAAATAATATCATCAATATTAATTTATAATTTTTGGAATGAAGTTGATGACAGAGATACTATATTCCAAACACAGAATGAGTTTAATATAGTAAAATAAAGTATCATTTATTGGGAATGGTATTACTATAGAGGATATATCAGTAGATATTTCTATGAAATAAGTCATTGAAAATTATTGTACATCAACCACATTGAATGAGATACATATTTTTTTTGTGGATTTTCTTGATATAATTGAGCCTTTCTGAATAACATATCAAAAATTCCTAATCAACTAAAAATGCATACACATCATGAAGTAAACATCCTTTGGGATAAAGAGTGCGAAGAATATTTAATGGATATAAATTCAATGACGATACATTCAAATGTATTATCACTACCCTTTAATGGGTAATGGATTTATATATTTAGTGATTCCTCAAAATAAGGTAGATGGTATTTTGTTATAAAGAATGACATTATGAAATATTATGCCTCTCATAAATTAAGGGATAGTGACTAGAATAACCCTACCCATGACATGGAGTTAGAAGTGGTAATTTACTCCATAGGGGTATAGGGAAATTATCATTCAATTTAATAGTGGGACATATATTCAGATAATAAAACATCAAATAATAAATTCACATAGAACAATATGAATATGAAATAAAGTGTATCATTGGAGTTATTTGGTCATTATTACATCTCAACACATTGCCACAATAATAAGTCAAACGAAGTGGATTGTGCATTGACATTAAAGGATCAAGATATCTTATATATGCTGATGATTACAAAAGATCCAATAATTATGGATTTAAAAATGTTTCATTTAGAAATATATTTGGAAGAGGTGAAATTCATTTTATAAAAAATTAGTGTACAACTATCTCTCCTTTTTAAATTAAAGAGGCATAAAAAGATAATGTGGTGTTGTAAAAGATTGTGAGAAAAATTATTTAGTCTAACATTGATTATGAATAAATGATTTGAATTAGGATGAGATTATATGTATATCTTATTATATATTTCAATAGGTTTTATTATAGAAATCACATATATAATTATTCTATAATATTCCTGGATGTATAATGATGTGTAGAAACCATAATGACTATTTTAGGAGGGATAACATGAATAGAGATATTGTTCGGTATATATAATTATTTTTTATATTCAAATATGATATGATTTAGTTGTTTAAAACTAACGGGATGTTACAACTATGACAAAAACCTTTATAGAAATTGGATAATTTCACCATTTACTTCATTGTAAGACTCGCCATGATATCTATATGGAATAACGAAATTTTGGTTGTAGTTGATTTCCTTATAAAATTATTACATTATAGGCTCTATACAAAAAAGATTCAATAGATGTTCTTGAAAATATATTTTTGACATAATAAATTATTAATAGGAGATCTAATTAATGAAAAATATTATGTCGAAAAAAATTAAATTTAATATAAAATGATATGAGAACACAAAAACAGAACATATGAAAACCACGTATTGATTTTATATTAATTAAATTTGCTATAAATTATCCTTGAAATAAATTATTTATTTCATTTATGAATATGATGTCTCAAAATCATATTTTCGGTGATTTTGATGAGAAAAATATAGTTTTTTTCTAGAGGTAATTCACATGTGCATTATGAATCATAGAATAAATCCACAAGAATATCTAGGTGATATCATAAAAGATCATCAAGCTAGCCCAATTCATTATGTTCTCCAATAGAACTACTTCAAATAAGGACATTCCTTGATCATTTTCTAATAAATAGGAATAGTTTTGTTGGATATATATTCATTCTTGAGAGTGTTCTTATAGAGTAGATCCCTAGGGCGTAAGGGGATGCTCAAGATGTCCTTATGACAAACCAAAAAAAATGACTTGTGTTAACATTGGAATTAATATAATTGTGTTCTAAAAATGGAACATTTAGAAAATAATAAATTCATATATTCCATTATTATTTCTTTAATCCACATGTAATCCTCAGCCAAAAATAATATTATTATTATTTCTCAACATGCACAAAATGTAACAATTAAATAAATAAAATGTAATAAATAAATTCTTTGATGTTTATTCAAATAATAATAAATATTTATTATTTTTTAGCATACCATTAAACATTGTACACCATTCCTCCACATTATTTATATGGTCATGAGTATTGATTATTAATTTAATAAATAAATATCACTACATTATATTTTTATAAATAAATAAATATAAAATTCAATAGATTGAAAATAAATACATTTAAAATATTATTCTCACAAATGTTATCTCAAATGGATCTTGACTAAATATATATGATCACTAAATCATGAATAATTATAAAACAACCTATGTGAATAATATGTAATGAGAATGTTAAATAAATACAATTGTTTTATAGATACACAAAGGGTGTGACCATTTAGACCACTTTCACAGTGGAATTAGGGTGAGCGACCCAAATATCTGTGTTATCATCTAGAAATATGTAAAGGATCTTATAGGGAATGGAATTAATTTCATAGTGACATAAAACCTCATATGAGAACTTACTCTATAATATAGTAGATTTTCACAATATCAATAATCTGGTAGGTTTCATTTTGGTGTCATCAATATATGTACCTGATGTCACTTTTATTGCATTTTCAGAAATGCACATTCTAATAGTACACCATATACATATATTTATTAGATTTTTTAAATATAATAAATGTTCTTGAGAAATCAACATCTGTTAAAGAACAAATAGAAAAAATCCTTTCATGAATTGTTCATTAGTGAAATGTCACACATTATGCACCCAATATATCATAAATGACTATGAACATATATTTTCATTATTTTCATCAATACATCAATGTATAAGGCATATAATATCTATTAATGATAATAATTTTTTTTAATTATGATCACATACATACACAAATATGAAAATTGATTAACACATATAACTTTGGATTTCCTACTCGTGGGCCATGTTCCCATTATATTCTATGCTATAAATCACATAGGGTGTACACTATGACAATGTGCCTCATTGTATAATATGTTTCCACACTATATATAATATATTATTGTTCCATATTAGATGATATCATCTATCTATAAAAATATATATATTATAAATAATTTAATGGATGTATTGTTTCTCATCATTATGAGGAACAAATGGGACCTTTATGTAAAAAATTTACTTTATAGACATTATAACATGTTATATATTTCATAAGTGAAATAATGAAGTTATAATATTTTTATTAATATTAAATAAATTGGAGTACTAGTTTTCATTAATTATAGGTATATTTTTTCAGGTGAACCAACTCTAATAAAATATCGCTTTCCCTAGAGCTACTGGTAAAATTACATAGTCTACTATATCTCACATGATAATAATGATTCAAATATGATAAGGATTTATTCACAATTATTTATGAAATTTCTAATATATAAATTCTATTGAGTGCAACATAATCCATCTATGAAAAATATCTCTAGAGTTTATACATATAAATTTTGTGTTTGGAGTAATGGTGTGGCATTTTCTTCTTTTTTATTTGAACCGCTATATTATTATCATAATATAATAGGAGAATATCCTTTCTATTAGGTAAAACGTTATGTTCATGTAAAATTTATTTTATAAAAATATTTGTTTAGGGTGATTCAAAATCATCTATAATCTTAAACTACATGGTAGAATCATCAAAAACTAGCTACTTGAAACTCTCCCATCTCAAATATCATTTGTTGATACTGAATAAATAACCTAACTGTGGTATCAGGTCATTATTTTATCATTATAAAATAACATAATTACATCCCATGTTGACTATAATTTCATATCCTTTATATAATACGAACATATTATTACTTCTTCTCTGATACACAAGTATATTAATAAATGTATACCAGTATTTTTCACCATAAAGATAATGATATCTACATAACATACTCATGTTAAAGGTAAAATCAAGCCTAGTACACAACATGGAATAGATGATTGATCCTATCATAGAAAAATATGGTATCAAACTCATTCCCACACTGTCCACATGAGTCTGAGGATACATTTTCAATGAAAGATGTATTCCTTGTGACACTAGAACCAGTCACCCCATGGATTGTAAAATACTATATCTACTTAATATATTGTAAATATATATTCATTTTCATAGTCCAAAAATTCTATTAGATATATCATTCATGATCAAAACCCTTAAAATAGTGGCTTCTTCACATAATTTGCTCATATAGATGCACTTTCTTAACCAGTCCTTAAAAAACAGTATCACTGGTTTGTGATTTCTAATACGTAGTATTTCATTTACATATACTAATAGTATAATTAATTCACTATCACATAATCATATATATAAACATGGATCACATTATTTCATTAATAATCCAAATTCATTAACTTCTTTCTCAAATAGAATATTCCATGATCTGGATTTTTGCATCAGTCAAAAAAATTTCACCTTCAATATTATAACATTTTTGTGATTACATTTTGTAAAAAACCATTATATTTGTTCCATATATACCTATTCAAAAAGGTTTCTAGTATGGAAATTTAATTAAAAATTCAACTTCATAATTTAATATTCATGTAAGCTACTATATCATATAGAATTCCAAGGGACATAAAAAAGTAAATGGAGAAAAGCTTCATTATAGGTAATAACATTGATCTATTCAAAAATATTATCCATTATTTATGCTAAGTATCTATTTATTTGAAATTACATATCTACTATTTTATTCAATACCCATTTACACAAATAGTATTTATATCTACTGGTGGTTTTTCTAGTACCCGAACACGGTTCTAATACATGGAATAAATATCAATATTCATGTATTTACTCCACTTTTATACTTATATGAACATTAATACCTCTTAATAAGAGAGTGGATAATTATTGACAGTTAATAATGAGTCTCTATATTCTATGACTAGAAAAAATTATATTTTTAGTTTTCATGCCTCTTTATTTCTCCTATATAAAAATATTTTTTATAAAAATTATTGGAAGGGAACCTATGAAATCCAAAAATGATTGAACTATTATATATCATTAGCCTCAACATCCTAAAATTAAATCAGGCTTCCATAATATATCTTTATGACGTTATCCCTATGATGAAATACTACAGTCTTAAAATAGTTTTATTTTTTTGATAGGTTATATAGATAATATCTCATTATTTCTTGGGGATATTCCATAAATATATGGTTCATGTCTCCATGATTTAGTTTTTTTCCAATGGTGGCCTTAAAAAATGCCTCACAACCCAAGAAATGTGAATGTGAAAAAATGAGTTTCATTCAACTCCATCCATAGTTCAAATGAAATTATATTTTCTACATTAGTTGGTACATAGTTTAATGTTTATGTCGTATAATTTAATGCATATCCCCAAAAGGATAATATATGATCTATATTACTCATCAATAACCATATGAGATCATGCATGATATGGTTGATCCTTTCATTGACACAATTTCATTATATTGTATATGTTGGAGTAAATAAAGATAGAATACTAAAAAACATTTGAAATTTGATAAAAACTAGGTTATGATATTCACAACCATAATAGTATTGGGGTCCATTTTTCTTCTAACTGAGTTTACTATCTACAATTATCTTCAACTCATTTAATTTATAAAAGGATATAGAGATATACTTCATCTTGATGGCATACCCATATCTATTCATGTAATTAGTAAATATTGTTATTCATGTATTACCAAATCATGTATCAATATGACAATTTCCACAATCATTAGTGTGTACTAATTTGAGAATAACTATGACCCTTTCACTCTATCTAAAAAATGGTGGTTCCACTATTTATATTCTCATTAAGAATTATCTATATCAGGTATGATCAGTCCAAAAAAATCAAAATGATCATCTTTATAGAGAATTGTAACATATTTTTTAATTACATGACCAGGAATGTGATTCCACATCAATGTGTTATATGAGTCATGTGAACATCATTAATTATCTACTTCTAAGTCTTGTTTTTCATAATTTAATACATATATAAAATTATTTAGTAATTCAAACCCATAACATATGATATCACTGTAAAAGAGGCATTCAACACTTATAATCATATAAATATAACAATCCATAATATGAAAACAAAACATAAATTATGTTTTCAATAAACATGATATAAAAAATATTTATTTCAAAACTAAATCAGTCTAGAGGGAAAATAAGTTGGAAGACTGTTATAAAAAATTTCTTTTTTGAATTTAGGCTTGTAAGCCCACCTCTACTCTAACAATCATTTCAATATCAAATTTTGATGACATTTTCAAATCAATGTGAAAAAATAAATATTTATATAATATCAATTATGTAGATAATGAATGAATACAATTGATAAAAATGATCCTTTAGCATCCCCATACATATGGGTGTAGTTATTTTTCTAGTGTCAAATCATACACCATAAAAAACATTCTATATTTGTTTTTTCTTAACCTACATTGAGATCTACTTCTTCGTAGAAGATTTATTTTTTTAGAGTTTCAGAGTAAAATGAGTATTGCACCCGTTACCTTGTTCTTATTCTTATTAATCTAAATATTAATGGTGGGGTTTGAACACCCCATGATACTGTCAACATTATGAGTGAGTGTAAAATGTTTTAAATGGTATTTATGTTACTTATCATGTTTTAATTCTATATAAATCTCTAGAATGTTTTCAAAAATAAAGAAAACATGAGATATATAAAAAATCATCAAGTATATTTTGTCACATGTTCTCTAAGTTCTCTATGCCACTGATCATATTGAATAAATGAGGCCCATTTTGAAAATACTCTTAGTTCTATCATCGGAAGAGTGGATTAATGATATAATTTTTCTATTGTCTCACCTTCCCTTGATAGAGATCATAAAGATGAGACATGATGTTATATGATTCCACTTCCAAAATTTTATTTATAAGTTAATTGTACATGGATGATAGCATGAATCATTGGACATTAGTGGAATCATAAAAATGATTCATATTGATAGAATACTCCTCCATACTATATTCTTTTCCGATAACAATGGGAATAGGTTTTACATCACATATAATTTTCCTTTGTGTTATCGAATAATATTAAAGTACCATTTTCAGACATATATTCCAGTATTAATGAGAAGGTTATCATTATAATGTATTGGTCATAGTGATATGATTTATGTAATGTGAATTTCTATTTACATAACTAATAATACATGTTTTTTTATAAGATGTCTAATTTGTTAAATTATATAATTAATAAAAAAAATTTATTCTCCTACAATTTTGGAGAACCACAATATCAATATTCATTAGTTTAAAAATATCATATTCTGTGGATATTCCTGTACCAAATCCATGTATTCAAAATCTTATAACAATGATATGGACTTAAAATTTACATGTAGTGTTTTAGTTATGCATAATTTTACAAACTGCATAAACATGATGTACCATGATCTGTTGGGTAGACAAGAAAATATTGAAATCCTTGATTTTGATTTTGATAAACTTCACATCTCAATTACACCATGTCCAGATTTGGATGAAACACCATGATGTGAAATATATTAAGTCAGTCCAAAAAATATGTTATATTTCTAAAATAATATACTGAACCCCTACATTATCCAGCAAATAGAATTGAAGTCTTATTAGATTTTAACATATGTAGTGGATGTCTATGATGATGTAATGTTTATAATTTATAGATTTTAATCTTTTTATGTCAAAAAAATTATCATTATTAAATTATTGTTAATATTATAAGGATTTTCTTATGTAATTAACTATCTCATATATAATGTCATCATATAATAGAATTTAATTTAGTTTGACCAAGTATGCATGTATGTTAATTAATTCACCTGATAATGACTGAAAATACCTAATAAAATTAACCATAAAACATGATAGAAATAATATAATTAGATTTTTATTGTCATGATCATCAACTAATGATTATTATATTTTTTTATGATAAATTTTCTGTCAACCTATGGGAAAAAACATTGACCCATTACATAGTTCACGATGTAACTTCGCACATATCCTCACATGTATCATTTGATATGCTTTATCCATGAATAAAAAATGTACCATTTATAATAACCTGGGATATCCATAAATTACATAATATTCTAAATTCATGTTGGGTTGGGTAAAAATCATATTTTTTTATAGGGTTTACATAAAATAAAACCATTGGAATTAATTCACATACAAAATTTCATGAGGTATAATGGAAAAGACATCGATTTAATTTATAAATAAATTATATTGAAACTAATAACTTTCCAACATCTTTACTATTATCATGATCATTTCAATAAATAATATGAATTAAGAATATGATAAACTTACATTCATTATTAGTAATTCTAATTTTTGATAAATCACACTGGAATCCATTAATTATCTTCATGAAATAATCAAAAAAATCTATATTATCATCGATCATTTTTTGGAAAAAAACTCAATTGTTTATTTAAAATTAATTATGTCCAAAACATGTACCTTATATGCATAAAAATGGGTACCCATATAAACTACATAGTGTGTTCTTCACATATATTGTATAAACATGCAGCATATTTCATTCATATATTATCATTTAATTTCATGTTATTTTCAATGAAATAAATTAAACCAAAAAATGCATGTAAAAGTAAAATGTGTGACACACTAAAAACATTTTGATAAGGATTATACTGTATAAAATGTTAATTTTAAATTCCAAATAGTCAATAAATATAAATGGAATATATTATACAAATACACTTCGTGTGTAGTTCATCGATGATTATTAGTTTTACCTGACTAAATAATGGGCACATCTTCATGTAATGAAAATTAATAGGGTATATATAATTTCTATGGTATACACATCATATGGTATCTGATATAAATGATTACAAGTCATACATGACTTTTAAAAAGAAAATTTCATATCATTAGATAATGGAATACATGTCATTAATGAATGTTACATGAAGTGATATCTAGATAATAGGGAAACTAGTTTACTAGTCAACACATGAGATTTATTAATTACACACAATGTGAAATAAATTAGGGATTATATGAATTAAGTCATGAGGTTTCATATGGTATTAATAAATGTTACACGATGTATAACTATGGGATTTACAACTTATATTTTTTCATTGTACAAATGGAATCCATGGAACCTCTAGATGAGTTCATTTAGTGTTGTTGTTCAAAAGTAAACAATTTTTTTTTTGTATTTATTGGTCTAAAGATGAATAATATGAGATATCATTATTCCGATTTAACAAATGATAAAATATAAATACGCACTGTCAATAATTTCATAAATCATAAAATGATATTTAAATAATTCTAAATTATTATACATCCTCTTTCGTACCATATATCATTCCAAGGAACAATAGAAGTGACGGAAAGGATTATACGATTTTTTTTGTTTAAATCAATTATTAACCATAGATATGCATAACAAACAATTTCAGGTCCAATCAAATTTAATTGAATATTTATTGACATAAAAATACCAGAACCAAACACAATTTCCCCATAGAATCATTTTTGACAAATTTCATAAGTTACTAAATACCTTGTTAGAAATTATTTCTTCTTAGGGGGATTTTATTCCACGATGTCATACCATTATCGATTCAAAAAAATAATTATAGAATACCTAAAACAATGATCCACTTCAGCACGACGATCCATAGAGAAATATCATAGGATTATGTGATTGATATCAAGGATAATCACAATGCTTATTTAATTCATCTATGATCTCAACAAGAATCACTTCCATGAAGGACTCTCATCAATATCACTAGAATCTAGAGGGTGTTAAGGAATATTTATTTACATTAATGAGAGAATTATTTGAGTGTTGTTTTCTTGGGTGTGAGAGTATATTATTAACGTAATTCTAAAAAAACAAAAAAAAATGGCTAGCATTAGTGTTAGAAATAATATAATTGGGATTAAATAGTTTTATTATTAGAATATAATAATTTCCCATGTGCCGTTATTTTTTCTTTAGTCACCATATAAGCCCATGTAATCAATAATATTATTATAATTTCATGACCTAAAAGACCCAAAATTTAAATATCTATATTCAATTAAACTATAAAAAATTTAGTCATATAATATTAATACATATTATACCAGATGTGCTATTTCAACTCAGTTTTCCATTCCTATAGAATATTTATCATGACTTGAATAATTTATATTTAATTAATTAAATAGTACCACTAAATTATTTACCAATGAATATATTAATATTATATTCACTAAATAGGATAATTATATTTTTTTGAAATCTTCTCATAAATATTTTTTCCAAAATCCAAGGATTGAATATATATGATCAAGAAAACATGAATAATTATTAATCCATGTATGAGAATACTATTTATTTGACTTTTTAAACAATAAACAATATTTAACATTTTTCTACTCTTATAGATACACATATTATATGATATTCTAGGCCTCTTTCTCAACTACAATAGTTTGAGCTATCCAATATCTATTGTTATTATCTAGCAATACAATGGGGCACCCATACACAAATAAATTAATTTCATAATGATGTATAACCCTATACGAACACTCACAATATATTATATTCAATATATCATGATATCTATAATAAAGAAGTATTTATACTACTATCATCAACTTATCTTTTTGATGTCTCTTTGTTTGACATTTAGAAAATGATCTTTCCCACAAGACTCAATGAAAATTAATTTATTTATATTGTTCCATTCCTATCAAGGAGAACATGATATCTACATTCACAAAAATAATATGGGATCAATCCTCTATATTAATATTTATTAATTCAATACTACTCATTATGAACCTTGTATATGTTACATCACTAAGAACATTTATCTTCATAGTATTCATCATTTTTTCCAAGTACACTACTAGGTATAGCAATTAATGTTAATATATATTCATAAATGTTAATGAACATGTAAAAAAATAGGAAATTAAATTTACACATACAAACATGGATTTCATACATGGGTCTCATGTTACACGATGGGATTTTAAAATAACAATATATTCGATAACATAAAAAATATTAAACACTAATCTTAAATGAACCATTAAATATTATTATTGAAATATAACTATTATTAACTTGATGTTAAATTATTATGCATGAGTATGATTAGAAAAATTATTAAAAATATTTGAAATTCATACTCAATACACATTCCATTATTAATGTAGAAAAAAATAAGTATATAATTTTCAATAAAGCCATTTTATGCTTCAAAACTATGTTTTCCCCTATAATGATTTTAATTTTTTTTATTTATAAGTTATATAATCAATTTATGATAATTTTGGAAATATTGTTTTTTGAAATTTATATCATTTTTAAAATAATAATATATTAATTTCCATAAGGTGAAATTTTAGTATTTTTATGAAATGATTGATATTTCAGTAAATAGTTAAAAATGCCTATTTTTCTATAAATATCATTTCATTTCATTAAAAATAATGAGTATTCAATGAATTTTATTATCAATTACTATAATCATAAATTATTTATATTTTTTAAAATTAATTAAATTAGAATATACTGTTTACATTATTTGTAGCATACGTTTTTTTCGGGTTTAATAACACATTTTTTCAAAAACAATTTTTTCCCATGTTTTACATTTTAATCTTAATTAAATTTTTGCATTTTTTTGAAACTAAATACTAAAAAATGGATTCCATATTTGGAATCATATGGTATATTTTTTTTAAATAGGAACATTTTATTTATTTAATTATTAATAGTAACCATAGTAAATATTTTTATATAAGGTATAGCTAAATATGGCCATTAATGTGAAAAATAATACAACATAGACTTAAAAAAACCTAACACATTCCATTATATTATTGTATGAGTGGGGTTATACCATTTCCATCCTTATTTTGAAACAATTTCATAATGTTTTCCATATTTCAAGGTTTTTTATAATTTTATAATATAAAAGTAAAAGTCAATATTAAAAATTTTAACTTTATAGATTTTAATATCTATAGAATTTTCATAGAGGGAGAAAACAACTTATTTTTCCTCATAAATAGTTACTAAAATGATAAATTTTTTTCATGATAATATATTATTAATTTTTAGTGATAAAATAGTTTCCTAAAATTTTTACGCAACTCCAATATAAAAAATATTTAATTAATAGAGAAATTAAATAAATGATACTATAGAAAGTAAATGTAATATAATATGAATTAATTTTTTTTTACAATTTTTTTTTATAAATATAATATTTTAATAATATTTTATGTTATTATATTTAAATTCCCTTGTTTTCATGTGTTTTTCAAATACAAATTTTTCAAATAGTTTCAATAAATTGCATTATTGATATTTTATTCCAAATAATATTTCATTAAATTTTTTAAAAAACATAAGAACATTAAACATAGTAATCTAATGAACAATTTTCTATAATTACATATATTTTTCATTAATTATCAAATTTTAACCTTATATGGAAACAATATAACTCATTAATATTGAAAAAAATCACTAAAATATTTATGGTGAAAATTGGTTAACCATGTGGGTAATCCAAATGATAAGGTTTATAGTTATATAAAAACCTATAAAAAATTTATTAATTTGATATATTAATTATATATATTCCTTACATTATAATCAATTTAATTTTGGAACCATTTTACTTTATTTATTGATGTATTATAGTATAATATTTCATGTTTTTCCTATATTTTCATAAATGATATTTTTTTGAAGAAAACACTATTTTATATATTGATTTTATATTCATAAAAATCATATATTCATCCCAGTTATTATGATATTGGTTAAAATAACATAAATTTTCCATTTATATTTTTAATTTCCTTTTATAGTAACTCAAATGTCTCTTAAATAGGGAAAAAATTTATTGTCATAGTGATCTTAAAGAATGCTTTACATGTGTTAAATCAAATAGATATTGGTAAAAAAATCAACATGTAATAATTTTTTTGGATGAGACAATTTAGACACATAATCACCCAAAATAATAATTACATAATCTTTCAACCTTTTATCATTGAAACCATAATTATGATAGATTAATACTTTAAATAATTCCAAAAGTGTTCATTCCCTAACTTATAAAAAGTAACATCTTATCCTCATTGATTCAGACATAAAAAATTATATCGTACACAGCCTACCTAAATACTATTTTAAATCCCTCAACGCAACTTAAATTCCATTATTTGATCATAAAGTCAATAAAAATGAGTTAGGTGTAAACCTAAAGAAGCTGTCCAGCAAATATGTATGGTTTTTAAACAATAAATTTATTTTTTTATTCATTTACCTACTTCAATAATTCTCTAAACATGGAGAGATAATAAAATTTTTATTTTTCATATATCGGGTTTTTATTATGTCAATGAAATAGAATCTATCAATATTCCCTTATAACAAATAAAAATGAATCCATATTTTTTTGTATTCCAAACTAGGGCCTCATGAACTGATTTAATTAGTATACCATCACCACTAATCACAGGTGGTTATAATGAAGGATTGAATTATATATAATAATTACTTAATTATCATTAATTAAAATTAATATTTCATCAATTTTTTTACCTTTAAAATGATTGAAAACTATAATTTCATTTGTGTGTGCCTCTAGACTACCACCTCTATGAAGATATACAATTCGTTTTTCATCTTCACATCACATGGATGAAATATAAAGGGAAATTTAATGAAATATTATTTTATTTATGATGAAATTTTTATAGTGAACTAAAATTCTCATACATTAATGTTAAATTTTTTATATGAAAATTAATTATACTACAGAAACACACTATGAGGATCATAATAGTTTAGTGTCTTTGGAAACATAGAACAAATTCTTCTTAATTAATGAATGATATTCAGTATCTGGCATAATGATTTTCCCCTTTAGTACCCCCACGTAAAATATTTTTTAATGTCATAGGGAAATAATCCTAATAATAGTTGAGATCATATTATTTGTATGGGTAGATAAGGAAAATACATAATCATTTCATGAGTATAAATGTATGAGAGCGTGATAATAACATGTTAAAATATTACCTTGCATATCAAATATAATAATCTTGAGGCATGGACTAACTATTTTAATATAATAATATATTAATCATAATAATATAAAATAACATGATCCATAAGAGACTATCATTTTCAAAAGTCTTATTATTGTCGAATTTACATAATCATAGAATATATTCTTTCTAGGATACCCCCATGACATTCAAAACATGTTATGATTTGGAAAACCTCATGTGTACCATCTTTATTCATGGGATGAAAACTAGTGAAAACTATTTTTAGGCTTTAGTTAACCACCCATGTACCCTCATATTCTTGTTAGAGCGATCCACTAGTGTTCCATATTATCTCATAAAAAATTTATCATTACCCAATTCATTAGTGTGAGATATAGGTCCCACCCATATTTTGTTATTATGCAACCACCATCCTTGTTTACAAAATTACCACCGCCACATAATGAAAAATATACATATGTGTTTTACACTATCACAAAAAAATTCTTTATATGATAATAAAATTAAAAGACATGTGTTTCATAAAAAATTTATCATATCAAAACCTTTACAAAATATATGGGTATCATAACAATTGTATCACTACATCATATCATAACCCATGGAAAAATAAGAAAGATTCATAAATATTTTATCATGGTATAACCTGTGGAAGGGAAGTAGGTTACATAAACATATTTTCATGATAAATCATTCAAAATGAGATTATGAATAATATCCTTCATTCGTATCCACTAAAATGAATAAGCTACATCAAAGTATATAATCTTTCATGGAGAATTATTTTGGAAGATCACATGGAATATTTCATAAGGAAAATACCATTTCATTTTAAATAATGTTCTGAAACATAAATTAATTCCAACATAATTTTCTTTAAAAATAACATTAAAAAATTATGATGGAATACTTAAAAATCATTTAAAATATTTATTGTTGAAAATATAATTTCCTCTTTGAAAAATACATTTTGAAACATAATTTTTTAAAAATTATTTTCTTTGAATGGAACCTTGAATATTTTTAAAGGTATCTTCAATGAAAATAATGTTCATGATAATGGGTAATTACATTCATTCCATAGATGATAAAATAATGATTCCATTCACATTTTCAATAAAAACAAAACAAAAATTATTTTGGAAAATGACATGAAAATTAATTTTAAATTATATTTTTAAAATTATAAAATGGGTAAAAATAGTTTCATATATAATATTAAATAAATTTTAAAAATACTTTAGAAAACATTTTTTGAAAACATGGTTTGGATGTAAAAGGGTTTCTGACTGAACAGATGATATTTCATAAAAATATTATATTTTGAAATAATGAGTATATAAAGAGATATAAGTGACGGGGGAAATGTATTCACATGACATAGCCATAGGAGATGAAAATAAATGAGTTTCATGAGATATATATCATAGTATTTCATCATTGTCATGAAAATCATAAATAATCACGATAATTGAATAGATTAAAAAATTTAACTCCATCCACATTGGTATCATTGTAACATAACCTCATAATGAAATAACATTAAATGAAGCAGAAGATATCATTATAATAAATACATTTATGATATTACATTAAAATACTGATGTATAACTGACATGTTAATAAATAAGGTGACCCTTCTCTTAATAAATTTTATTAAAAAAGTGTGATGAAAGAAATTGAAAATAAGATTTAAAATATGGGAATGAAAATAACCATGGTAATCTGACTGAAACAGACCAGAAATTTAATCTGGAAGAAAAAAAATAAAATTTTGTAGTGAACTCCAAAATTTCCATCTCATAAAGAGTATCAGTAATATTATTTTCTTCTCTATAGATATGAGTGTAATTAATAGAAATAGAGTTAGAAAGAAGAAGTCAATTAATCCAGGATGTCAGTGTATTCCATGGTATATAACTGGAATTACTGTTGAGAATTTTTATAGCAATAGATGAATCTTATTAAAACCATAAATCTTTCCAATAATTGTACACTTTGTAACAAATATCCATTTTTATATACCATAGATCAACTTAAATTATATATTCATTCCCAATGAATTGAATGAAACCACCCTTATTGAGACTCTGATGGGTGTGAAAAATTACAACACAACTAGAGATCCCTAGTTCACTTAAAGCCACCTCATCAAGATTGACCTTCAACCACACTGATATTGGTAGTGTCCAAATGATGTATTTTACCACGAGTTGTTTATTCGCCCTTTCATGAATCCCATGTGATCTCAGCAATACTATATCAGGAAAAACAGTATTTATTGACCCAGTTTGTATTTTTGATGCAAAAAACATCTAATGATGATTAGTAGAGACACCGACATGAAAAGACCTTGTAAGATTAATAAAAACAAGATGATTTCTTTCTCTCTAAGTGTATTAGAGTACACTAATCACATCATATAACATGAGAGAGTGGATATGTTCACTACATTACATTCTTCATATGGAATAATGAAGCGTCTCAATGCTCTGAAGTTTTAGGATACATCAAAATAGCTTATACACATAACTCCATCATATACAAGTGATGCTACAACAAAAAAATAAATGAAATAGAGAATCCTCACCATGTTGATAAAATATGTCAGAAAATGAATTTTTCATTCCATAATAATGGATAAGAGATTGAATAAAAAAATTCATATTCCGAATTATCCAGACTAATAAAAAGTCAACATGAGAAATGAATGGTTTTCTAAATTTAGAGACCAAAGCCAGAAAACAAATTGAGTAACTGCAACTATACCTATAAGAGTCCCATGTAGTGAAATTACCACATAGATTAGGTATACAAATCAATGTATCAGAATATAAGTAATTAGACCTTGATACCTCTATTGAGAAATTATTAGGTAGAATATCACACATATCCAAATCACTTGGTAGCACAAAAATATTAACACTCCTCAGTGATAGAGGAATGTCAACATCATTAATGATAGGTCTATAAAGTGAATGAGATATCCAAAAATTTAATTTATAATTCCTACAAACCACCCACTTCAAATAGTCCATAATCTTACAATAGTCCTTCTTAACAGCTGGACAAACAGATAGGGGAACATACATGGCATATTTATTTTGCAGTCTGTTAAGAAATATGTTTTCATTAATTTTAAATGAGGAATCAGAAAGGGAATGGATCCTCTATTTGACATTTTTTCCCAAGGAATCATTGAATATGCTGATGTATTTAACTCTCATTCCCCCTATATTTACAGTCTTAAAATTCTCTTTCGAGAAAACTATGACTAACTTCATTTCATGAATCGATCTAGTCCAAGTAGAATTTGAAATTATGATTTTTGACTACATAAAAAGTACTATATTCCATTTGTACAATTAGAATGATTATAAAAACAAGGATGTGATAAAAATAACCAGTAAAACACTACCTTTCTGACACATACACTTCCCCTTCAAAGTTTCCTACTAACTAATTTCTTTCAAGGAAATATTATCTGATTAACATTTTTTCACCATACCCTAGAATAGGTGAAATCGATGGTAAAAGGGGAAAATATCCTTTCATTGAACCAAGACATTAGGATAACCAATTCATAAAATAAATAATCAGCTTTTTTAAAAACATGATAGAAGACTTCTTCTAGCTAATGACATGACTGGTAATTTCATCATAATGGAAAAACATTCTGTAGATACAAGAGATGGTAACTCTATCAGCCATTCCAAAAATAAAAACATCATTCTAATATGACCAATATGAGCATGAAAATAAATCTCTGGAACCACCCATCTGTTGATAAAGACCAACATTAACTAGGTCAGTAAGACAACAACTTAGATAATTTTCAGTGATACTAAATAGAAGCTCAAATAAAATTCAATCATAAAAATAGTTTTCAAAATTTTAAAAGCTTCCAAAATGGTCCATTATAGAAAATAGGATATTAGAGTTTTATATATTACCATTTAATGGGTGTTTTAAATGTTTTTATTTCATTTTAACCCTAATCTTCGTGGTTTAAACCCCCGCTAAATCAGTTTATACGTTAATAGAAATATTAAATTTTAAATGTTTTTACTAAACAATTAATTAAAAATTTATTTTTATCATAGGATAAATTATGAATTATTACGATTAAAAATAAGAAATAAATTTTTTAAAATTTAATTCACAAAAGTGGAAAACATTCATTTAATATTAATCTCGTCTATACAAAGAGAGGAAGATTTTTAATTATAAAATTGTCAAAAGATCACAATATTTTTAAATCAAAATTCAATATGAAATTTATTATAGTGGAATAAATTGTATTAATTTATGTATCACTAAACTAATGGTAATTTGAGACCATAAAAACATATAAATTAAGTATATAAATAAAGTAAATGAAAATCCATTTTTTAATTAAATTTTAGTATTATAAACTATTCAACACTAAATGAAACTTTTCAGAAAAATTACCAAATAAACCTTAAGGAAATTATAAAAATAAGAATTCAAAAAAAAAATTAATTTTTAGAATAAATATTATAAATTTGGTATAAATTGATTTTAATATAATTTTTCTAATTGGGGAAAATGGTTTTTTAATACATTTTTAAGCATAAAATTTGATTTATTCTTTTTTATTTTTTGGAAAATAGATGAGATGAATGTAAAACATTTTATTCAATATATAATATATAAATTTCATAAAAAATTGTAAAAATTATTCATTTAATTTAATGATGTAAAAACATTATTGGGAATAAAAATGGTTTCTTTTAAAATGATTTCCTTTATATTCAAAAGTAATTTATTTTCAATTATAATCAATCAGACAACTATTAATTAATTATATATACATGTGTAAAAAATATATTTTAATAATTTTTGTATACCTATTCATATATGTTATTCCAATAGCTAGGTTATAACTATAAATTTAAATAATTATACTTTAAAATTATGTTATGTTTCATTTATACTCAGTGTTACGTGTAACACAAGCTAAACATGGTATTGTGTGTAACATAAGACAAAGTCAGTGTTTCATTTAATAAAATATAAACTCATGATTTTATGTAACATAAAATATAGAAAAGATTATATTTATTTGAAAAAATAATATTTTGTCAAAATATCAGGGTGTTACATTAACCCCCCGCCCCCCCATAAAATAAAATTTTCCCAGGATATACCTCTTCATCATAAACTATTTACCATTTGAAAATGTCTCAATAGAAATAAACATCCTATAAATGGTTAATATAAATTATGCATTAATTATAGAATGTTACATGTGAAATTCACCTATAATAACCCATATAGGGTTTCCAAAAGGAGAACAATGGTGGGAAGTAAAAACATGGAAATATAAGGGAAAAATAACACCCAAATGCTGATAGAGTAGGATAGAGAACATTGATCTCAAGATAGTTGATGATTTATAGATGTTTAAGGACGAAAACATCATAAACCCAAGGTTCATTAAAAAGGTTAAATATATCATAATAAATGACGATAAAAGGACCACCAATAATTTCATGATACCTTTCCTTAATGTTGGGGACTTACATTTCTATATAGAATGAGAACATATGAAAATGTACATACATGATATAATTTTTATTTCATAGGTTAAATTTCATACATTGATTATTAATTGATTAATTTCCACATCATCTCTTACAGTATGCAAATATTTTTATTAATTTCTGAATAACTAAATAAAATTCATGAAAGAATTATATTTCATTCCTTTTATCTCTCATAAAAAAGATTAACATTTTGTATCCCCTATGTATAAATATTTATATGGTGAATAAATACATTTACCACCAAAACCACATAAAATGTTCAACATAAAACATTATATAAATGTTAACATTATACATATTCAAAAATTAAATATTTATGAATAAGGTCACTAATGTTATGACCCGTCTAATTGGGGCTCGTGCCAAAACTCCCCAAGCCCACCATCAATAGGCTAGTGGCTAGTGACTAGAACAAAGTAGTAATACCACTAACATGGGATGAGTTTCATAAGTACTTGTACACACCCACACATCTAGAATCCCAAAAATGTTGAAATGTAAAAAACCACTAAAAAACAATGCATGCATACCACAATTCCAACCAACAGAGTAAGATAGAAGTAAAGTGTAGTAAATTAAACCTGGCCAGAATACAAGCCCTCCAGAAGAATGAGTGTAAACTAAAAAGTTCAAAATTTGAGAAAAAGGGGTACTAGGACTATTTCATGAAGTTGTAGTAACACCTCATCTTGTCTGAACTCACAAGGAACACTATTGTCATAGTCATGGTCCTTCTCCACCAAGTACTCTTTCAAAAGGTCACTTGTCTGCAAAATACATGACATGTATGGGAAACACGCAAGTAGGGTTTAGTCTAACAATACTCAGTAGGATATATAGAAACCATAAATATATAAAAAATGTAATAGTACCCAGTCATCTCTACACAAGTATATGTCTACCTCATATAACTAGGATATCCAGATATAATCAACCATGACACCCGATCTACAGGTATGTCGCCAATACCACATACCACCACTAGGGATCCAGCATAATGATTCCACAAAGCACTCATCCGGGAGAACAAACTACTAACTACGATAGCAATAATGATGTCCATATGATAATTACTATTCAACGTGATCCTTAGTGAGAGAGAGATTTAAGTTGAGTGATTTGAATAGAGATATGGTACATCGTATGACGATCACAAACAAGGTCGTGTGCTGATACCAACAACTCCATATATAATAAATTGCTTAGCAAAGTATCGACACCTAGTTAAGTTGGTCACGTATATACCCAAAAGACTACCTCAGTCATGAAAATTGAATATAGGATCTGTGTTTAGCCTCTTAGGTTATTCCAACAACTATAAACTAGAATTTCTGCTAATGGGATCATACTCTAGTGAATAGAAAGTGATGCCCACACACCATTAGATAAACGATCAAGGGAACAAACCCTAATGAAAATTGTCAAAATTAAGATAAATATGGGATCTAATACATGTTGAAAATTATACAAATCATGTAGTAGGGTCACCTTCCATATTATGTGACACCATGTACTACCCATGAATAACAACCTATGTCCAAAGAATCTGTCATGTAGAAGCGGTATACCAGGAGTGTAGAGAGGGTCACATGACGTGTCCTACTATATGGAGTCTAGTCTGTGTACACTGTACATGTGGTAGTACACAGCTTAGACCTCTGTATTCTAACAAGCACACTAGAACATGAAGTATCCAGTGTATCTGGTCGGGGCCTTGTTGTGTGGTGGATACATGTAGTGTACTCTCTCCCATGTCAGTATATCCTCCGAGATACACGCCGAGTCTTATGGTAGGTCCCACACTATATGTGATAGGTGTCACACACCGTGTGACACTTCTCTACTACTATAGACCAATGTTGATACTCATAGCGGCCCACACACCAGGTTCATCAGAAAATTCCCTGATCCTTGTTTTGACCCCCAACCAAATTTATTGTAGTTCCAACCACTGTTCTAGCCACACCTCATGGGGAAACAGAAGATCTGACATCTTCTTTTCATGAAAGCATCGATTAAATATGTTTTGGATATTTAATTTACTAGTAAATTCAATTATACTCAAAAACATGAAGAATGATTGAGGAATGATATATTTTTTAATACTCTGATCCATTTATCCCCATCGGAATCAGACATCCTCTAGCCATCCTGATTATGGATCTATAATCTCCAATTGTTGCACCGTGAATAGAAGTCACAATGATCATTCATACATAACCTCGCGAATAATGAAGAAATTGTGGGGAAATTATGGGGGATAAAATATAATAGATAAGCCCTAATGAACGAACCTCATACATTGTTTGTTATGGCCTCGATCTATTCCAATTAGAAGGTTCAAGAAACTAAATAAAAACCAAATCAATCCCCCAAATCAAATCGACAATTATCCATCCTACAAGAACAATCGAAAAGTGGGTTAACCTGTTTGTGGGTTGATCTATGTTCATCATTGAATATAATAAATGGAAATTCAAAATTTAAATCACTCCCTACCTTAGGGTTGGGTCATTCACTATCGATCATTTGTTGTCGATAGAGATCTGTCAAGAATAAACATGATATGTCGTCTTATCTTTGTCCATTGAGAGGTTTATCTAATGCTTTCTATCCATAGCTATGAGGGATTTATCCAGGGTTATCAATACTAACCATGGTTTCCATGGTAGAATATTTATTAAAAAATAGGAAATGTGTCACTACATCACTGCGTAATTTCCAAAAGGAAATAAATATTTATTTAATTTTATTATTTTAAAATCCGAAAACTATATTTCCCATATGATATACACCATCCAATGTTAGGCCTCTCTTAAGGTGAAGTTTCTACTCTGAAGACAATTTTTCCCTCAGTTTTCCAATCTGGGAACTCATTTATATGTGATTCATCTTTTTCAGGAAAACTGCTTGCATGTACGATATAAATATATTAAATGTATTTTAACCATTTCTTCTGAGAACATCAGCCCTCTAAATTTCATTCCATCTCAATGCTTGGTCTATAATTATTTCCATATAATATCTAAAAATAATAAATTGAAAAATATGAGACAATACATTCTCCCCACCTTATTGGTTTACATTCCCAAAATTCCAAAAAATAACGCTACTCAAAAAATAGTGGGTACTATGCATGGATTTGAGAATCTTGCTCCCACGTGCTCTCCTAAAGATTCTCATGCAGCCATAGGGCACACACAAAGGAAATCTCCTACCTGTGATAGATCATCTCTTATCGATCCTCCATCTCAACTATGTACTCAAAAAAAGAGCTTCATCCTTGATGTCTAGCTCTACCTAGTCAATGATGTTCGATGGGTCATGAACGTACATCCTTAGTTGAGATATGTGAAAGAAATAATGTAAACAGTGAAACAATGTCAATAGATCTAGGAGGAACACCACCTCATCAACTTTATGCAATATCTGAAAAGGGTTGATGAACCTTGGAGATAACTTTCCACCCCAACAAAATCTATGCAACCCACGTCGAGGTGAGACCCGAACGAACAAATTATCTCCTTCCATGAACTCCAATGTCCTCAGTATCCTATTGTAATACAACTTCACATGAAATATATTATTATTCATCTACCCCTTGAGGATATGCATCTTATAAGTAGTATCTTGCAACAACTCTAGGCCAATGAGTGATGACTCCACATGGCCAGTCCTGCAACAGGGGGACCAGTAGGGTCGCCCATATAGAGAATGTAAAGGTTTCATATTAATGCTGGACTGGTAGATGGTTTTTATAAAAAATCCACCATGGGGATGGGATCTTTTGAGCTACTAACGATGCCCAATATGCAATCTCGCAGCATGTCCTCTTGAACCAGAATGTTCCTCTTTGCCTGAACGTCTGTTTGGGTATGAAACTTCATGCAGAAGCATAACAGAGTCTAAAATGACTCTTGAAATACCTTCCAAAACTAGGAAGAGAAATGAGCATCACAATCTGAAATAATCTACTATGGAACTCCATGAACCCGATTTATATCATGCACATAGAGGAATCCCAAAATCTCTATTGAACTCTTCTCCTAGATAGCTAGGAAGTGGTCCGACATTGTGAGTCGATCAATTATCAACAAGATGTAATCATGTAACCTTTACATACATGGTAATCTCATTAATAATTTAATGGATATCACATCAAATTTATGCTCTAGAACCTCAAGGGGATGAGAAGAATCTGCTAGAACGTGGTGCCCATCATTCACCTGCTGGCATATATGGCATCGGGAAACGAACTCAGCCATTTCCTTCTTCATCCTCAGCCACTACAAATAACATAGAAGTACCTGGTACATCTTCTCCACACATTGATATATCACCAAAGGGGATGTATAAAACTCCATTAGACCATCCTCATGCAACACCATAGGTTCAACTGTGCATCCTCTAATAATAACAACATTCTCCCCACCTTCTTAATATCCTT
The DNA here is from genome assembly GCA_963277665.1 of Viscum album. Taxonomy (NCBI): domain Eukaryota; kingdom Viridiplantae; phylum Streptophyta; class Magnoliopsida; order Santalales; family Viscaceae; genus Viscum; species Viscum album. Next base: position 1,703,168,144 of record OY728165.1, on the reverse strand, counting down.
CAGTAGCTTGTCATGTGGATATCTGAGCACATAGAGTTTTGATGTATATATATTGAAGTCATTCCAGCCAGACTAATTGTATGATTGGAGGATTAACAAACACTAACTGGATGTATGCTCCCTCATCTCTATCCACAAAGGATTTCAACAATGAGAGTAAATGCTCTGACCCCATTTCTATCAACTGTGAACTTGATCTCTTACATAGTGTATCTTCCATCATGTTCCCCTTTCTATGGGTATACAAAATATCGAATTCATAATCCCAGAGTAACCTTATCCATCGCCTCTATATCAACATCCTATCCTTCTGATAGAAGATATACTTGATACTCTTGTGATCTGATTAGATGATAATTTGATCACCCGTCAGGCAGGGTCAACACATGTTCAATGCAAAGACTACTGCTTCCAAATAAATACCGTGGGTCATGTAGTATTGCTCATGTGTTCTTGACTGGTGTGAACTATAGGTAACCTCTTGCAACCTCTGTATCACCGCACATACAAGCCCAATTCATGAAGCATCCCATAAAACTACATAGTCGTAACCCCCTCCAATAATCTCTGGGGCAGGACCCTAGGTGGTTGTCATGCTAAAAATTCCTCCACCTTGGATAGGTCCACTAGAACTCTATCTACTATGATAACATGTCCCAAAAATTGGACCACCTAATTTTAAAACTGGTACTTCAAGATCTTCCAAAAAATTCGGTTCTCTTTGATTATTTCCATAACCATCTGTAAGTGTCTCACATGATCCTCGACAAATGCCGAGTACACGAGGATATCATCGATGAATACCACCATGAATAGGTCGAAGTATGGATGGAAGTTCTAGTTCATGAGTCCCATGAACACTCTTGGGACATTTGTTATGCCAAAGGGTTTCACTAAGTACTAATAATGCCCATAGTGACGTCTGAATTCCTTCATCAGTATGTCCTCATCTCATACTCTCATCTAGTGATAGCCTGATCTAAGGTCACCCTTTGAGAACCATCGTTCCCCTCTTAGCTGATCAAAGAGTTCATTTATCCCTGAAAGTAGATACTTTTTCTTCATTATCACCTGGTTCAAGCTCATGTAATCCACAAAAAACCTCATGCACCCATCTAGAATCCTATAAAACAAAACTATGGCTTCCCTGGGTGAAATTTTGGGTCTCATGAACCGCTTCCCCTAAAAATCCTTCAACGACACCCTCAGCTCGCAACACTCTACATGATCCATCCAATATTCTAGTGAGGATATCGATGTTGTCCAGCTATTAAAATCAATGAAGAATAATATCTCCCAAAGAGGAGTTAATCTTGGAACATCTTCAGGGAAGAGGTCCTTATAATCCACCACTAATTTTGGAAACTTGGATATCCTAACATCTACTTCACTAAGGGTCATACTGGGCAAGTTTTCTATGATCAGATGCACATTCCTATGCATGATTCCATCTTGTGCTCCCTAGGATTCCTTTTCATCTAAAATGTAAAACCTCATTCCATCACTACAGAAACACCACAACCTTCTCCTAAAACCGTCAATCATGGAATTTTTTTAAGATAACCAATCCATTCCAAGGATGACGTTGTAAGGTGTCGATGCTGCCACAAAGAGGTTCCAACTAAATCACTCACCTCCAAGGGTATGTTCACACTGTCGGAAAAGATGTGTGATCATCAAGTCACCTCTTGTAGGTGTCTCTAAGTGTATGGGTAGGGTCAATGACCCTACCAGAATCTCAAGGTCTCATACAAGATACATGGTGAGAATTGAATGAATACCATATGTGTATATTAGTATGGTATCTAGAGTATAAAAGTCATAGATCATACCATGAATCATCTATGGAGCTATTGGGTAATGATTACTCACTTCATGTAGTTATTCAATCCCCAATCATATAGCTCCCTAATCCTGAAGTGGACCTCTTGGAGGGTGGTGGTTAAAAGTCAAAACATCGACCATCTCCCACTCCTCTACCACGTCTTCCTCCCTATGAATCTTTATTCTCATACCTCTACCTGAACCTTGATGGCCCATCCACTATCTCCATGTCATTAGCTTGGATGGTTGGAAAATCTCTAGTGAGTTATCCCCTACCATAACATGAGAAGTACTGCCTATCCCATGGATGAATAGATCCTCAATATGAACCCTAAACTAAAGATCTCGTATCCTGGGATCCCCACTAGAATGTCTTCCACGTCTGGATCCCAAAGACTATCATCTTCCCCCTACTGATGATGTATCTGCACCATACTATCCACTACTGAGAAATGTTAGTTGTCTTTGCTCAGTCAGAAATATCTCAACCACTAAATCTCCCTTGATTAAACCAGAATATGTTGTAACCCACATTGGGATAATACTGGCTCGGATGTCCCTACACAATCCTCGCTCAAAGGTTGGAGCCCTAAAGTACTAATGACTAACCATATTCATCGATTACTTGGAAAGGTTAGTGAACAACAATAAATAATAATATGCTATTAAACTACACTCATAGATCTGAAGAAGCTCTTGTATATGCACGGGTCTTAGTGTAACTAGTGAAAAATCCTCTCTAAAGTGGTTCTCGAACTCTATCCACAAGAGACTAACCTCATTATGAGTTTGGATAGAAAAACTCCTCCATTCCCCTAATGGGCCCTACAAAAGTCTCACCGCTATGATCACCATCTAATCTGCTGGTGTCACGACTAGTCGGTAAACTCTAGTCACCGCCTCAATCCATTGCTCAACCACATGACGGTTGGGCTCACCTCATAACCTGAGGGGTATCTGTCTTTGAAAATATTATTGTGTTCTTAGACAATGCTCATCTTCTTCTAGTAGTGCATGTACCACAAGAATCTCCACAAGTGGTGGTATAGCTGGTTTACCACCTAGAGGTAACATCTAGGAAATCGGACCATGTACTATAGACTCATCACTGAGTGGGTCATCCTCATGATAGAGCTACTGGATCCTATTCAGTATACATCGTGGCGGCATCATGTTGGAATAAAAGATCAACCACTATAAAAAGGAATTTCTAAATAGATGACTCAAGAAATACATGGAAACCATTACCATTCCAATATGATGCATGTATCATTGTTTTCCTTGAAACCAGTGTTCTCATGTACCCACCCGAAAAGAATGTTATCAGAGTCCTATTGTGAGGATATATCAGTTTCTACACTAACACCAGAGTCCCTAGCTTGATAGTAGAACTTGAAACTCTTAACACTGTTTCCCCAAACCAATATCACAGATTCCTGGTCCTAAATTTGAAACAAACCCCTCTGATACCCTCTATCATGACCCATCCCAGTGGGGCATATTCTGTAACTACCTAAGAAAACCTCCATTAGGCTAGGGGAAAGTGACAAGCACCTATTAGGTATACTACTAACATGAGATGAATTGAATTAGTACCTTTATAGGCACACACACCTCCAGGCCCAAAAAATCTGAAATTTTAAAACCACTGACAGAAAATGCTTTCATTGCACTATCCCAAACAACAGAGTGCGACAAAATTAAAGTACAATAATGTATACTAGCACAAAATACAATCTCCCCAATAGAAATTCATTGCACTAAAATGTCCAACCTATAAGAAATATTATTACTAGGGTTTCTTCTCAATGAAACATGAACACCTCGGCCAATATGCACTAACAAGAAACCAATTGGTCATGGTCCTAGTCATACTCTGCCTTGGACTCCATGAATAGGTTGCTCGTACGCACAATAGATGACTTGTCTGGTAAAATCCTATACAGGTGTGTGTATAAGAATACTAAGTAGGACACCCCAAAATCCCAAATTAATACACAAAGGAAAGGTACACAGCCATATCTATACACGTATATGTCTACAACTTATAACAAAGATATCCATACATAATCAACAATAACCTGCATTTTATAGGTATTCCAACACTACCACATACCACTACTAAGGATCCAACTTGAAGATTCCAAGAAGCACTCATCTGGGAGCATGCACTACAATGTATGATAGCACTGATGATGTTCGTATGAGAAGTAATATTCTCCGACAACCAACATGAGATAGATAGATACACTAAATAATTTAAAAAGTGATATGATACATTAGATAAGGATCACAGACAGGGACCTGGGGTGAGACCAATAACAATATCTCAAATAAACCTCTAAGTAGAAGATTGATTATAGGTGAAGTAGGTCATGTATATACACAAAACTCTACTATGGGAATGAATAAGGAATTGAGGATCTGTTTTGGGCCTCTAGGGTTATTTCAATAACTCTATCCCGGATGTCCTTCTAAAGCGAACATACTCCTGTGAGTAGGGAAAATACCCACCAGCCTTTAGGTAAAAAATGAGGGGAACAATCTCTAAGGATAATTTTCCATGATATGGTGGAAAATGGATCTAATCCACATAAAAAGGTTATAGGTTGTGTATTAGAGTCATACGACATGTTCCGTGACTCCGGGTACTGCCCGTGTAAAAAATCCAATGTTCAAAGAATTTTTCTTGTAGAAGAGGTACACACATAGTGCAGAGAGGGTCACATGCCACGTCCAACTATCTATATTCTTCTCCATGTACATTTTCCATGTGCTAGTACACAGCGTAAACCTATTTCCTCCCACCCGTATACCAGTACACGGGGTAGCCCATGTATCTCGGTAGGGCCTGTACGTTTGGTGGAATAAATTCCATATACTCCACCATGTGTTCGTGTATCCTCCTAGATACATTATAAGTCTTGTGAAAGGGCCCACACATCATGTGATAGGTGAAAATATCGTGTGACACATCAATGCTACCCAAACCCTAGTCTCCACTCATCGGGGCCCACACATTGTGTATTACGTGATAGATGTCGTCTTCATAGATACTTTCCAGAACCCTGGTTTGAATGTCAGTCATCTTATTTGTTGTGTTGTCCATTGTGGTAGTTGTGCCTCAATGGGAAACTGCGGATCCTACGTCATCTAGTCATTCCATCGTCGATTCGGTATGTTTCAGCCTCTAATATTCCCAGAAATTTAATTCATCTCATCCACAAAAAGAATGCTCGAAGAATAATATCATCCAAAATACTTTGATCCATCTATTTCTAGCTCTGTTAAACCTCCTCTGGTTCATCCCGAAGCCAAATCTACAAATATGGATCATTGCGCCAAGAATCAAATGTAAACCAATCATTCCCTCATAACCCCATGGGGAAAGAATAGAGAATGAGAAAGTATAGGGATAAAATCGTATAGAGAAAAGCTAAGGAATGATCCTCCACTATTTTTCACTGTGGAATCAATTTATTCCCGTTATAAGAATCAGGAAAATAAATCAAAACAAAATCAATCCCCGGAATGAAACTCCCAATCACTAATCCTACAAGAATGATCGAACTGCATGTCATCCTGCTCATGGGTTGACCCACATTAGTCATTGAATATAATAATGGGAAATATTAAATTTAAATCACATGCCCTACCTCAAGGTTGGATCATTTTCTATCAATGATACATTGTCCAATGTTATATTTCATGAATGAAAACGGTTTTTCATCTTGTTATCTTTTATCGAGATGTATTTCCAAGTATTTCTCTCTAAAGCTCTCATGGATTTCTCTAGGGTGATCAATTATAACCTTGGGTCCCTTTCCAAGATATTTAATTAAAAATAGAAAACGCATCATTATGTCACTATGTAATAGTAAAAATAAAATAAATCATTAATTTATTGAATCTATAAATATACAAAAACTAACTTTCACATCTCACCTGTGTTGACTGATGTTAGAACTCCCCTAAGGTAAATTCGCATCTCTGAAGGAAATGGTGCCCTCTGATTTCTCATACAGGAAACTGTTTAGAATTTATTTAGCCTTATCTGAAACACCACTCACACGTACTATTTAAATATATTTAAACCATTTATTCTGGGCATACTGCCCCTTAGAATTGCATGCCTTCTCAACTCCTATTCCAAAATTAATTTCATGTAATATTTAAAAATAATACATGAAAAAATCAAGGAATATTTTAATAAATTTCTAAAATTCAACATATCATTAATCCCCCAAATAAAATAATGTAACTCTTGAATGTAAAATACTATCCATGTGAATACCTTCATCATGTATTCTCCTAAATAGTGGTTATAACAAGAATTACCATAAACCCTTTTTGAAATCATACATGCTTCCTAATTAATTTTATAATGAAATGATTATTGGATATATTCCTTAAATAAAAAATAATTAAAACATCATCAATTATACCATAAACCACTTTCTCAAAAAAAAAGGATTTATTAGTTTCACAGTATTCATTACTATTAAATTTACTTACTCATACCGAGCATATATTTATCCAAAAAAACATTATCCCAATATCTATAAAATATTATTTTTTATCTCCCCTTAATAAAAATATAACCATTCAATTAAATTAGTTTTCTAGTCTTTCTATACCTTTTAACGTATTGTTTAAATCCCCTAATGAACAAAATCTAAAAAATCATTATATAATTTCATATTAAATAAATTTGGAATTAAAATATATAAATAAATTGATTATTCCACCTCACCCTTAATCCATTAAATATTCTTCCTTATCTTTATTCCTTAATATATATATCTTTTAATATTTCATTCATATTATATTTATTATCATTAGTATAACAATTTCTCAAACCACTTTGTAGATTCTCTTCATGATATTTCCCCCTAAGACATCGAATTTCATAATTCCTACTACGGCAAAAAAGGCATTTAGCGGCGGTTTTTTTTCGTTTCGCGGCGGTTTAAACCGCTGCCAAATCGATTGGCGGCGGTTTTGAAAAACCGCCGCGAAATCATGCGTCGGAAAACTATTCGCGATGGTTTTCAAAACCATCGCAGAACGTTTCGCGGTGGTTTTTTAGCGGCTGTTTTTTAATTTTTTTATTTTTTTTATTTTTTTTAATTTTTAATTTTATATATTTATTTATATATATATTTATTTATTTATTTATATATTTATTTTTCGTATTTATTTATATATTTATTTCGTATTTTATTTATTTTATTTTTTTATTTTATTTTTTTATTTTTTTATTTATTTATTTATTTACTTATTTTATATATTTTATTTTTTTATTTTATTTTTTTATTTATTTATTTATTTATTTATTTATTTTATTTATTTATTTATTTTATTTTTTTATTTTTCGTATTTATTTATTTATTTATTTATTTTTCATATTTATTTATTTTATTTATTTTATTTCGTATTTATTATTTATTTTTTTATTTCGTATTTATTATTTATTTTTTTATTTCGTCTTTATTTTTTATTTATTTTATTTCGTATTTATTTTATTTTATTTTATTTATTTATTTATTTATTTATTTATTTCGTATTATTTTATTTACTTTATTTATCCATGCATGCACATCCCATGCACATGCACATGCACATCCCATGGAATATTAAGAAATTCTGCGTTTGGTGAGATTTGAACCCCTAACCTCTTGCATATTTTCCAAAGGCTTTACCACTCCAGCAAGCTCGCCATGTGGTTAATAAACAAAATTTAATATACTTATATATATTAATTGAAAAAACAAATAATACATAAATAATAGATATAAGCTCAATAATAATAAATAATAAATAATAAATAATAAATAATAAATAATAAATAATAAATAAGGAATAATAAATAATTAATTAAATATAAATAATAAATAAATAATAAATAATAAATAATAAATAATAAATAATAAATAATAAATAATAGATATAAATAATCAATAATAAATAATCAATAATCAATAATCAATAATCAATAATCAATAATGAACAATAAATATTAAATAATAAATAATAAATAATACATAAATATAAATAATAAATAATAAATAAATATAAATAATAAATAATAAATAAATATAAATAATAAACAAATATAAATAATAAATAATAAATAATAAATAATAAATACTAAATACTAAATAATAAATAATAAATAAATATAAATATAAATAATAAATAACAAATAAATATAAATAATAAATAAATAAATATAAATAATTAATAATTAATAATTAATAATAAATAATAAATAATAAATAATAAATAATAAATAATAAATAATAAATAATAAATAATAAATAATAGATATAAATAATAAATAATCAATAATCAATAATCAATAATCAATAATCAATAATCAATAATGAATAATAAATATTAAATAATAAATAATAAATAATAAATAAATATAAACAATAAATATAAATAAATATAAATAATAAATAATAAATAAATATAAGTAATAAATAAATATAAATAATAAATAAATATAAATAATAAATAATAAATAATAAATAATAAATAATAAATAAATATAAATAATAAATAATAAATAATAAATAATAAATAAATATATATAATAAATAAATAAATATAAATAATAAATAATAAATAATAAATAATAAATAATAAATAATAAATAATAAATACATAATAGATATAAATAATAAATAATAAATAATAAATAATAGATATAAATAATCAATAATCAATAATCAATAATTAATAATCAATAATCAATAATGAATAATAAATATTAAATAAAAAATAATAAAAAATAAATTAATATAAATAATAAATAAATGCAAATAATAAATAAATATAAATAATAAATAAATATAAATATTAAATATTAAATATTAAATAATAAATAATAAATAATAAATAATAAATAATAAATAATAAATAATAAATAAATATAAATAATATATAATAAATAAATATAAATAATAAATAAATAAATATAAATAATAAATAATTACTAATAAATAATAAATAATAAATAATAAATAATAAATAATAAATAATAAATAATAAATAATAAATAATAAATAATAAATAATAAATAATAAATAATAAATAATAGATATAAATAATAAATAATACATAATAAATAACCAATAATCAATAATCAATAATTAATAATCAATAATCAATAATAAATATTAAATAATAAATAATAAATAATAAATAAATATAAACAATAAATATAAATAAATATAAATAATAAATAATAAATAAATATAAGTAATAAATAAATATAAATAATAAATAATATTAAATAATAAATAATAAATAATAAATAATAAATAATAAATAATAAATAAATATAAATAATAAATAATAAATAAATATAAATAATATATAAATAAGTGTAAATAACAAATAATAAATAATAAATAATAAATAATAAATAATAAATAAGAAATATAAATAAATAATTAATAAATATAAATAATAAATAATAAATAATAAATAATAAATAATAAATAATAAATAATAAATAATAAATAATAAATAATAAATACATAATAGATATAAATAATAAATAATAAATAATAAATAATAGATATAAATAATAAATAATCAATAATCAATAATCAATAATCAATAATCAATAATGAATAATAAATATTAAATAATAAATAATAAATAATAAATAAATATAAATAATAAATAAATATAAATAATAAATAAATGTAAATAATAAATAAATATAAATAATAAATAAATATAAATAATAAATAATAAATAATAAATAATAAATAGTAAATAATAAATAATTAATAATAAATAATAAATAATAAATAATAAATAATAAATAATAAGTAACAAATAAATATAAATAATAAATAATAAATAAATATAAATAATTAATAATTAATAAATATTAATAATAAATAAATAAATATAAATAATAAATAATAAATAATAAATAATAACTAATAAATAAATATAAATAATAAATAATAAATAATAAATAATAAATAATAAATAATAAATAAATATAAATAATAAATAATAAATAAATATAAATAATAAATAAATATAAATATAAGTAATAAATAATAAATAATAAATAAATATAAATAATAAATTAATATAAATAATAAATAATAAATAAATATAAATAATAAATAATAAATAATAAATAAATATAAATAATAAATATAAATAATAAATAATAAATAATAAATAATAACTAATAAATAATAACTAATAAATAATAAATAATAAATAAATATAAATAATAAATAATAAATAATAAATAAATACAAATAATAAATAATAAATAATAAATAATAACTAATAAATAATAACTAATAAATAAATATAAATAATAAATAATAAATAATAAATAAACATAAATAATTAATAATTATAAATAATCAATAATAAATATAAAATAATAAAAAATAACCAGTTACAAATAATAGATAATAAATAAATTAAAGTATATTATAAATAATAAATAATAAATAATAAATAATAAAGGAAACACATGAAAAAGTATGAAAAGACGTGATAAGGGATGAAAAATCATGAAAACGCATGAAAAAGGATGGAGAAGCATATGAAGAATGAGGCATTAGAAAGAATGAGAACGAATGAAAACTCATGACAACTCTGGAAAACTCCTTAATAATTCAACATAATCATCATAATAACCCATAAAAAACCATTGATAAAGATAACAAGTCATGGAAACCCAAATAAACAGTAATAAATGGAGCTACCGTTAAAACCCGTCAAAACAGTCATAAAGAGACAAAAAACATTGGACTCACATTAACGGATATAACTTATGATCTGAGAGTCCGTTTTAGATCCGCGACCTGTCAAATCAAAGATCCTGAAATAATCTTCGACCTGAAAGGTGAAAGAATCTGAATGGACAGGTGGATCGGATGTTATGACTATTTTAAAAAAAAGCTGACGGGGAACGGGTGCTAGAAACAGGGCATTGAAAAACATAACAAACCCGAAACACACTAAAAAGGCCATAACATATGATCTAGGAGTGAATGTGGGCACCGCAACTAGTCAAACTGAAGCTCATGGAACGAGCTATGATCTGGCAGGTGGAGGAGACCGAACTGAAACGCGGATCGAAATTAGGTCTGTTTGTAGACAAGTTCGACGGGACACCGGTGACGAAAAAAGGTTTTGAAGGCCTTCAGAGGGGTTTTTGGGGTCGAAAAACATGACAGAAGATTTCTTTTGTTTATTTAGTGGGTAGCTCTCTTTACTGGCTTCGATTTGATATGTGGTAGAGCCCAAACGGACACCCGGAGCGAAAGTTATGGTCGTTTGAAGTTGGAGAACTTTTTTCAACTTTCTTATAACTCTAATATCATCCACACCTTAGACCATCTCACGGTTTTGATTATATGTGCCTCTATATCTCTTCATGAGCTTCGATTTGACTAGTCGTGGTTCTTCAACGGATGCCCGAATCAAAAGTTATAGTCGTTTTAGTGATTTCGGGGTTTCTCGTGTTTTTTTAATTTTTTTCATTTCATTTCGCATTCTTTAGAGAAATTCCATGGAGTGATTCATCCCAAATTTTCAACACATAAGAGACCAAATAATATATCCTTTGTCGTATCCACTAACCAAGATATCAAAAAACTATATCCCTATCCTCTTTGGTGAGTCCAAGAGCTGGTTAATGTGAACATTGTTAACGATGTTTTGTGAAAACAGATTAGGCATAATCACAACATACTTCACTATAATCATATTCCCTTTTGTAATATTATAAAAAATTATTGTTCATATTCAATTATATCTCATTTCCTTTGGGTTCCCACCATTTACTAAAACCCAAAATAATTTTATCAGTAAGAATAATCATTATGAAAAATCCCATAATCAAGATAAATTAATTATATGATGTCTTAATCATCACACATTCTTTTAAATCTATGTCACCTTAGGTTTATCCTAGGTCATTGAAAGTCATCGTCTATTTAAATCCTTCATGATGGTTTGTAATGTTTTTGTTAATTTTTTATTCATATCCCCCATGAGTGTCAAACCTGGTGTGTATAAAGGCTTGTTTTCATGTACTCGTTGATGATAGAGTCCATCACAATGCACCCTTATCATAGTTTTTAACCCTTATTACTTCTATTCTAGATCCACAATAACTTGTAGTATCTAGTTAGGGATGTAATTTCATAGAAATCACTCATTATATCATTTAACTAAATACAAGTATATTTTCCCACACTATGAATCTCCCATAAACTTCTCTTTAGACGCATACATAGAAATATTCTTGGAAATAACCAAAGGGATATTATTAAAGTATTTTAATCTTATTTACTAAAAGATTATAAAAATTTCCTGAGATTTCAACTATAATAAATAGGGTTATCATAAATGGATATTAAGTTATAAATTTTTTTATTTGTTAAATTACACAAACACATGCATGTTTACTGTAATAGTTTATTTCCATTAGAGAAATCGCACTAACATTCATATGTCATGAATGATCTTCAATGTATCCCATAAATATCATTATACTGAGTTCTCATAATTAAAAATTTTCTTCATAACCTGGGGAATTGAATCGTAAGAAAGGGTGAGTGAGATGCTCATTAAAGGGTAAACAAATGGGATACGTAAGAATAACAAGACCATATGGGTATGATAACATGATAATATCATTTGAAAATCATACCCTATATATCAAATATCATAATCATGAGTCATGGAATAACAACTGGAAGTTTATAAGACATGAACCATAAGGAAATAAAATAACATTATCTTTGAGAGCATAACATTGGATTAATACATTGAATGGTGGAATATACATAATCATTGAAAATAATTTTACAAGGATACCCAAAAAGACATTAATATAATGATAGTCATGGGATAAACACCCTTGTATCACTTTTAGCCATGGGTTAACCACCCATCTACCCTCCTTTTTCCTTGGGAAATACACCAATGTAACCTCTAAGATCATAGGACATTTATCATTACCTAATAGACTGTAGGGATATATAGGTCCAACCAGTCTATAGTTACAACATAAATACAAACATGGATATAACATAACCACCTTAATGTAAGTAAAATCATACGTATGTGTTCCATGTGATCATAAAAAATTCATCATATCATGAATTTTGAAATGAAATGGGTTTCATAAACATTTCATCAAATATTAACTTGTGTAAAAGGGAAAGGTTTTATTATCATTATATAATTACATCATGTCAAAACCTGTGGAAATATATGCAAGATTCCTAATAATTTAATCATGGGTCAATCCATGGAAGAGAATAGGGTTCTAGAAACATCATTTCATGATAAAACATATTGATAGATAATAATAATGTTATCATTGGTTCATATCCACAATAACTAATATGATACATCAAAGGATATAATCTTAGATGGAGAAGGATTTTTAATGACCACTTAAAAAAGTTCATAAGGAAAATAATTTCTCATTGAAAATCACTTCATAAAACATAAAACATTTTGAGAATACTTTCATTGAATGTTATATTAAAAACATATAGAGGACCCTTTAAAAAAATTAAAAAAAAATTCTGGAAAACTAATTTTCCCCAATGAAAAATAAATTTAAAACGTAAAAAAATTGTGAAAAAATTTATATGAAAATAAAATTAAAAATATATTGAGTAATCATCATTAATAATAATGGTAATTAGAGTGGAAAATTTTGATCATGGAATACACAAAAGAACAAAGATCTCATTCAAATTTTTGATAAAAGCCAAATGAGAATTATTTTAAAAAATAACATGAAGATGCCTTTTAAAACATTTCATAAAAATTAATATATTGTAAAAAATATCATCAGTAAATAATTTTTAAAAAATTAAAAGCATTAAATAAAATATTTTTAGAAAAATTGTTTTTGAAAGAAATCATTTTTAATCAAAAACAAAATTATATCTATAAACATTATTTTTTGAATTCTTGGTTATATAATGATATGTAGTTGAAGGGGGACATTATTTCTCATGAAATAACCAAAGGATAATAAAATAAATCATTTTATTAATATATATATATATATATAATAGGATTTCATAATTTTATACATAACCATAAAAAATCATGATAAACGATATGATTGAAACATAAAACTCTTACAACATTTGAAAAATTAAAATGTAATCCCAATGAAGGAATAACAATAAATGAAACTTACAATATCATGAGGATATATAAATTAACTGTATTACACGTCAAATGTTCTATATTTACAACTCATAAAATATTATATGTCTATCACATGTCAAAAATCACAATGAATGCAGATTGAGACAAAATTCCCTTACAAAATTATAAAACATATGAATACTAATACCCATTAAACAATAGAATAAAATTAATCATTAAATTTCATGAAAATAATATTAATCATGGTATAACATGTAAAATGGTTATTATAAAAACTACACAAAATAAACATTTGTTCAATTTTTATTTGTCTCCAAGATATTATAGGGGGATGAGAAATCCTCTTACCTTATATCTTTAAAATATTGTACTCCTTAAAACATCCTTTATAATAAATATAATTTTAATAATAATATATGAAAGATATATATTTATTTCTCTCATACCTGATATAATTTTCTTATGAAATTTTTTATATTTTTATTAACAATTTTATGAAAAAGTCATGTTTCGAGCAATAAATGATTTTTTTCTATTATTTTTTGATTTGATATTTTTTACCCTCATAAATAGATAATTTTTCGATAATATGAAGAATTTCCTCCATTAAAAAAATAACATATATATTAAGTATATATTTATTTAGAATAATCCATAAAATTTGTGATATAAAATAAAATACACCATTCTTGGGCACGATAGTGCATATGTAAGCGTTAACATTGTTTCCATTTTCTTGTAGTATTGTAAAAAAACATTAAATGATATATTAGAATTATCTAATTTTTATTTAAAAAATATCACATATTTTATTTAATTAATTCATTAATAGCTTCAATTTTAAACATGAATGAATCACATCACTTCGCGAGGCGGTAGTCCACCGTATACACAAGCGACATTATCATCATTCCAGAAAAATGTACTAACTGATGGTGTGTGTAATATAAAAATTAGAGAAGTATAATAACATAATAAATATCATATATAAATCATAAAAACATCATTACTTCAAACAAATATAGGTGGTGATGGAAAAACAAATGGCATCGGTTCGCAAGATGGTAGTCTGCCATACACATAAAGGATGATTTTGTAACCCATTTGATGGAATTGGAAATGGTATTATATTATTAAAATATCCTAAAAATATCTAATTGTGTGATATATAGTGACTTTTTATAATAATTATGGTATAATAAGAATTGTAATTGTTGAATAAAGATATAAAATAAAAAATATTGTTGAAGATTGTTACATATTCTTTAGGTATCCTCCTTAGGTTTCCTCCATAATAATTCCACGGGTTGATTGATTCCAAAAATAAGTTTTCTAATATAAGAGGAGGTAATTTGGAAAGTTATTGGGGTTGGTATTGTCTGAAAAAATGGGGTTTAATCTATAAGGAAGATGGGAGATGGAAGCTTTTATATGTGAGGTGAGTGCAACACTTGTAATTTTTTGAAAATATTCATTCATTCCCATGTTTTTATCATGCCAAAGATTCCAAAAAAAGGTCTATTTCCAATCCTATTGGAGTAAAAATAGAAATATGTTCTAAAATCGGTGTTTTAAATTTTGGTAGGTCATTTTTATCACTTTTCATATTAGATTAACCTCGGTAAATCAATTTTTTTACCTTAATCGCATTAATAAATTTATTAAATTTTCAATTAATATTTTTTCTCTAAAATTATGTTTACCTTATTATAAATTAAATATTATTTTTACTACAAATATAGAATTTATTTTCCAAAATTATATTCCAAGAACTGAAAATTTTAACTTTAAATTAATCTTTAAGACATGATGACAACACATATTTTTAAATAGAAATGTTCAAAAGTTCAAAAAGTTTTCAAATAAAAATTCAGTATGAAATTTATTCCAGTGAACTAAACTAATTTAATGTATCTATGCTTTTTATAATGTTACTTTGAAACCAAATAGAAATTTAAAATTACATTATAAATAATTTAATGGAAAAGGAAGTTTTAAATTAAAATATAGCATTTTTTCACTATTCATAAGAAATTTAACTTTTCCAAAAAATTCCTATATATCTTCATAAGATAATTTTGAAATCAGGATTTGAAAAATATTTTTATTTTTTCAAATAAATTTTTAAATTGGTACATATTAATTATAAAATAATTGTTCCTAAGGTGACATCATTTGTTTTCAGAAAATACAGTTTTAAGCACAAAAAATTATTTATTTTTATCTCTTCTATAGAAAACACATGCGGTGGAAGTTAAGTATTTTATTAAAAATATAATACTTAAATTTCATTAAAATAATTTACCAAAATTTATTTATTTAAATTTATTTTTGTAAAACTCATCTCTGTGCAAAAAAATAGTAGTTCATAAAATTAATTCCTTTATTTTAAAAAGTTTTTATTTTCATTTAAAATTATTCGGTCACCAAAGAAATAACTATATATGAATGCATAAACAATAAATTTTATTAATATAGTTAATATTATTCATACCTTCTAATATAATATCTAGGTGATGAATATCCTATTAAATAATAATATTTTAATATTAGGTGACATTTCATGTATACTCGGTGCGATGTGAAATGAACACTAAACATGGTATTGTGTGCATCATAAGAGAAACTATGGGTGGCATGTAACATAAGATGGACTTAGTGTTTCAAGTGATATAAAATCAAGAATATATTAAATTTATTTAAAAATAATAGTTTCATAGAAACATGGGATGTTATAATTATCATTTTGGAAATTCAATATAATAGATACCTTAATTCCACAGTGGTCATAAAAAAATTGGAAATGTTACACATGTGTATATATGACTTACCATCTCGATGATTATAATATAGATCATTTTTCAATAATAACTCTCATAATTAATTTTAAAACTAAAAATTATATATTAATTGGATGAATGTATAATTATTAATATTTCAAGAATTATGTAATAATAACCACTATAACCATAGTCAAAATATAGAATACATTTTGGACATATGCAATGTATATCATCACAACATCATACCTGAATGTAAATTATTGTCAAATTGAATTTACAATGTAATAAATAAGATATAAAGAGTAATAAAAATTAAATATATTAATATAAAATTTAATAATTGATATAATTTTCTACATTAGAATGATATCAAACATATGTGATGTTCGAGACCCAATGTAAGGGACACATTAAGTTAAAAACCTCGTTTAAAAGGATTTTATGATTTATTTTCTAAATTATTTTATTCCATGAAAAAGTTTTAAATATTACATCATGGAATATTTTATATTGTATTAAATGATTTTATAGTTAAATTTATGTTACTATTTACATTAATTAAAAAATATTTAAAAGGGAATATTTTTACATGATGTTTTGCCTTTATTTTCAAAATGGAAAAATGACAATTCTATTTTAACATATATGGTGTCAGTGATCATTCCATCTACTATGACACTTATTTTATTTTTGATTCCATTATAAGTATTAATGGTTTATTCAAAGAGAAAACAACATTCCATTTGTTCTTTATAAATTGGCATTGAAATGGGATTTACAAATGAATCGGTATTTCAATATTTTTATGTCATTCCAATATTGGTTTTGTAATGAACCAACCTGGGTTTACCTCAAACCCAACACCTGACCCAATCCATCACATGCACAAATGGATTTCTTGATCCCCACAAACTGGAGACAAGCACCGAAGCACCAAAATACAAAACTGAAGGAACAATTTTACCCTACAAGAACAACCACATAGAATACATATACATAGTAATAAAGAAACATTCAAAGAATAATGAAGTATATATTCCATAACTGTAAGGAAAATAGTGGAAAAGGAACAATTATAATAGCATCAAAACCCAAAAGATAAGTCCATCTACAAAGTACAACAAAAATAGATAATTAAATCAACGGTGTGGAAGAACTCAAACCATCTCACCACTAGATACCCAACCAGCTGACACGAACCTCGCCACCTCACTATGGAACATTGCCTTTCCCTAAATTGGATGACAAACTAAGGACTACGCACTACTAAATAAGTTTAAAGGGTGTGAGCTGATAAGCTCAATAGGATCCCACTCAGGTGTTCCATAACAAGTATTTTCAAATAAAATAATCCATGCTCAATTTTAAAAATAACATGGAATGATAAGCAGTAATGTTGTTTTATAGAAAACATGGTAACCATTTCCCTTTTTCACAGTTCTACACAAAATAAGGTATAATATTTTCGAAGAATATTTCCCATAACATTATCCACAATCATAATCATGCATATCAAGGCTATCTCAGAATGTCAAGAAGTAAAAAATAGAAGCATGTGTATTACAACACAACTAAATACAACAGTTCTAAGATGCAAACTTCTCATACAATAATAATAGAGTTCACAAAATTGATACTATAACCCATGTGTAGGAAGTAGAGGAATTCCCCATGAGTAGACCCCCCATAGTATCATTATCATTCCCCATAAACAATCACCCTTGGAAATAGAGGAAAGACCCAATATAAGCTTCCATAATTATAACAAACATAGGATGATTTTCACAATCTAAACCTTCCACAAAATTACCCAAGGTAACCCATGTTCTATTTTTCACAATTGATTTTCAATAATTTGAGAACCATTCAAAACCATTTTACAAATCCAATTCAATGATTCAATAATATATTTTTTCATTTCATTTATCAAAACCCAGGAAAAAGCCGTTTTTCATTGAAAAAAATTTTCAACCCACATAAAACAATCATTCCGATTCCATTTATAAACCAATTATTAAATAAAAACTAGTAGTTTAATTTACATAGTCTATATATGGAACTGCCTACCTCAATGCTCGGGTCACACAAGCCAAAAATAGAATTCAAAATCAATGAAAACCAACACCATCAACAAAGGACCAAAATTTGGACCCAAACATCATAGGATTGATTCATTTTTGGAGGAAATGGTTTGGAGGAGAGAATGAAACTCACGTCATTCAGGAATGGAGGTCTTCCATACCACATCTAATGAAGGAAACTGCCTTCAGAATTAGAAATCACAATATATCTAGATGAAACCAAGAATAATCATTCATCTAACTCAACGTATCCAACACCACAAAACTAAGAAGATATTGGGATCAACCACAACAAAGAACCTGAAAAAACACTTACCTAGAGAGATGCACTGCAAACAAAACAAATATCTAAATCCGATAAGATCAATCTGGAAGGTGGGATCCTCTGAACATATCATAGTGAGTGTTCTGGTTAGTGATACAAGTGGTCTGGGAAGAATAGTCTGAGCTAAAAATCATAACACATGACTTTAACCTAGGCATGTGTTGTATTATGATGTGTACATTAGGTACATGACATTTAGTCCTCACTAGATTTGTTATGCCGAAAACCCCATTGCCTCTGGTTAAAAACTGAATTTTTTTCCAATAATGTCACACAGGACCAACACACAACATGCACCCTTTCACAACATGATCTTCCCAATCACGACATGTATCCATCAACCAGTACATGATGTGCACATTAGGTAAGTGATGTCTACCTACTATGCAGCCTACAGAAAAACCGGAAAACCAATTTGAAGGACATTGAACCAAAAAGGGGACACAAAAAGAGGGAAAACAGACCCATCCAAGGTAACGAGATTTTAAAAAATCCCCACTATAAATAAATTATGTCCCAGGGATTCCATGTAGAATATGTAATTCCTAGAAAAAGATGATGCTACTACTCCCTCGTTAATGATTCGAATTCCCATGTATCATGAGTATCTAATACTTATTTCGATAAAACTCTGACCAACAGAATTGACTTACCAAGCATGCATTTCCACTAAGAGTTAATGATCTCAATGGGTTTCTCTAAAAAATAATCTAGCTCTAACTATATATCATATAAGGCCCCAGCCTTAAACATTACTTAATCTTGAGTTATTACAAGATTACACCTTGAGGATCTTTTCAGGTTTAGAGTTTTAGAGAATTAGATCATAAAACATGCATTACATTCCACATTTAAACAAAGTGGTTACATAAAAGATAATATTCATTTTTTACATCAATGGAAACATATTTAAAATAAAACATGGATTCTTTCTTGACACTTCCTTTACACTATCATCATATCATATACCTTTCCCTTGACCTGTGAAAAACATTTCAAAAACTTGGGATGAGCATAAAAAGCTCAGTAAGGGATATAAAAATATGGAAAGGAAACATGGGTACATATATACATAAGAATGAAATCATACTTTACCCATAAAACATAAGCACTTTAACATACCTCATCAAATCATGAATAAATCATAGAAATCTTAATACATAAAGGTAACTTGAGGCATTCATAACATTCTTACGTAGGGAGTAACCCTCTTGGTTATGTTTGGAATACCCATCACAGTATATTCCCTAAATCTCTTTGGAGAAACCTTAACGTTTCACTCCTTCACGTTACCCAATGCATTGGAGAGCTATATCGGGCTCACCCGCCCTTATTTTATCACGGAACCACCCGTCTTCATAATAATGCCCAAGAACCTCAACATAATCGTATCACATAAAACATGCATAAAGGAAACATAAAATTTCCACCTTTTAATCACAAGATATCAATACAACACATTGATATAAAAACATTATGAAAACTATTTTCAATACCAAAACAAAATAAAAGTAAAACATGGTATTTATTTTTCTTAAAAAAGGTATGGATTGTAGAGGAAGCCGAAACTCAAATAATGGTCACGGTGGCGGAGAAGTCATTGTCGCCGCATATATACGACAAAAACATTCCATTTTGTATTTTAGTAAACTCTTCGTATAAAAAATATTCCCTTTGAATAAACGTAAAAGTCAAAGGGGTTTATACACCGTATAAAAGAAGGTTGTGTATAAAACAAAATATGCCTCAATGAAAGGAGATCGAGACGAAGTCCCATACCTCGGGTCCGACTTGACTCGGTCGTTCTTTAATCTCCTGAATAATAAACTTGAGTTAATTTTTACTTGTTTAAGAACCTTTTTCAAGTTCATTATTCCTTTTATATCACTTATTTCCATGTCATGAACACTATGTAATTATTTAAGTTAATAGCGGTCGTTTTAACGATCATTGGTACTTCAGTCAAAAATAAACCCTTTATAATTAAAAGTTGTTCATGTATCCATTATATACAGAATGGTATTCATGATTTATATATCATATATATCATATATATCCAGTACATGCATGCATTTATAATATTATATTACATTTAGAGGTAAGAAATGAAATGCACCGTTCATGGAGACGATAAGTCGTACGTACGCATGAATGCTGCTTCCATTTCTATTTCATATTTTATGAAATGGAATAATAATGATATAAAGGTATATTATAATTCCAATGTAATATCATATATAATATCATAACTCCATCCTTTATACGTCCCACATATTGTATTAACGAATCAAATCACTTTGAGGGGGCGGTAGTCCGCACTTCCTTAAATGAAGATATCGCGTTTACCCATAATGGAAACCATAAAGGTATGCCCAAAATGAGAAATACAGAAGATTAAGAAAAATATAAACATATAATATATCATATATAAATATAGTGTCATCTTAATGGCCACCTTTTAAGGTGTTAAAAGAATGTTGAACAATCATATTTTCGGGAGGCATAAATTCGCCATCCACGGAAACAGTATGTTCTTTAACCATTAAATGTAGGTGTGTGTAAGTGTAGCTCGAATCCTTCTTATAAAAACATCCTAGTATATATAAGATACTGGTTTTGTTACAAAAGAAATGAATAAAAAGAGTTTAGGGGGTTGGAGAAGCAAAATAAAACAAAAGAACACAAGTGAAGACATTACCTTAAAATCGGGTAACTTCCTTTGGTTTGAGCTCAAAGGCTTCCTTGGGAAGACTTATGCCCAAAGTGAAGCTTCAAGGAGTAATATAGGAAAGTGGAGAGACAAAATGGGCAGGGGTTGGCCGAGCCAAAGGCTTTGGAAGTGTGGGTAAAGAGGTAGAGGTGGGGGCCTTTTATAAGAGGAGAGGAGGGGCACTCTTGGAAAGTAAAGAAATGCTACTTTATTTTAAAACGAGTTTCAGATTCAAAAGGTCTCACATTGATATAATTCAAGGGTAAGGTGATAAGGGTTCGAAATACACCCATACAATAGGTTTTGGACATGTGTAGGTCATAGATTTTACATTATATTTTCATTTTATTTAAATCCTTTATTAATGAGGTAATCGCTGCATCATCATGATGTCATAAATAATTTAATTTATTTAATGTCTAAAAATTATAAAAAAATATAATGATGTAGGAAATCTTTTTAGATTTATAATTAATATTATAGTCACAAATCTGACTTGTATAACCCCATTTAATAATTGTTTTAGTAAAACAACTCAGGTTTGTGTCATTTTAATTTTAACATTAAATAAAAAGATATTAATGTCATTTTCCTTCCAAAGTGGCTCCATGGGGTCCCCAAGTTGACCCATGGCTTTTATTGGTCGGCAATGACACATCCAATAAGGGTAGGACATGTGTCTAGGTATTTTCATTTTATTATAATATCATTTTTTCCTTAAATTGCACTAATTACCTCTAATCGTGATTAAAAACGTAAAAGTTACTATTCACCAAAAAATTATTTTAATCTCATTGAACCACATTTTAATTATTATTGACAACCATGTATGTCGGATTTTTGAAAATAAAATTACAGAAGTGGCAAAGTTTCATTTAAATGAAAAATTAGTTTCTTTAACTACCACTTAGTGGTTTCACTATTCATCAAAAATTGAAGTTTTTCAGAAAAATACCAAAACTTCACCCTAAGCTATATTTGATATTCTGAATTCAAAAATGATTCCTATTTTAAAAAATTCAAATCATATAAGTTACATTAATTAATTTAATAATTAATTCCCACTGTCATGACAAATAGCGTGTTTTTATGAAACAATAAGTATCAAAAGATTGATACCAGTTTAAGTCCAATTTCAAAGTGAAATTGATTCCAATGACCACCATTGGATTAAATGATAAAAATATATTCTAATTTCACTTCAAAACCAATTCAAAATATAATCTAATCATATAAATAAATTAGATTAAAAAGAGGTTTTGAATTAAAATATAACATTTTTCACTATTCATTAAAAAATGAACTTTATCAGAAAAATACCAAAAATTCACACAAAGTAAATTTTGATGTCCCAATCATAAAGAATAAGTTTATTTTGACAAACATAGCTTATAAAATTGTCAAAATATAGATTTAAAAATGGTTTGCCATCAAAAGGCAGTAAAACAATCTTTTAAAAATATTAGTGTATTCCATGCTTAAGATTGGATTTATTCTCATTTTAAGCCTCTAAAACACTATCTAATTCACTAATAGACATAGATAAAAAATATCTATTATTAATTACTTACTTAGGATGTTACATCCTCCCCCCCTTTAGAAAATTGTGTCCCCGCAATTTATTTACTTATCAAATAAATGGGGGTACTTATCCCTCATTGCATTTTCAGATTCCCAGGTTGCCTCTTCCATCATGTGGTTTTTCCACAAAACCTTTACCTAATTAATCACTTTATTCCGTAACACTTGCTCCCTGTGGTCAAGAATCTGGACCGGTTGTTCCTCATAAGATAGGTTCTCTTCCAGCTGAACTACCTCTGGACTCAAAACATGAGATGGATCTGGCATGTACGTTCTCAGCTTTGAAACATGAAAAACATTGTGTACCTGAGATAAACTCAGAGGTAAAGCCACCCGGTATGCAACTGATCCAACTCTCTCCAGAATTTCACATGGTCCAATGAACCTTGGACTCATCTTTCCTTTCTTACCAAATCGCATCACACTTTTCCATGGTGAGACTTTGAGAAAAACATGATCACCTACCTCAAAAGATAGATCCTTCCTCCTGTTGTCCGCATAACTCTTCTGCCTGCTCTGAGCTGTTCTCATGTGTTTCTGTATCAGCTGAACTTTTTCTGCCAACTCTTCTACCAATTCTGGTCCCATCAGCTTCCTTTCACCCACTTCATCCCAAAAAGCTGGAGTTCAACACCGCTTCCCATATAACACCTCAAATGGTGCCATCTTTATACTGGAATGAAAACTGTTATTATATGAAAATTAAACCAAAGAAAGATGTTGGTCCCAACTTCCCTGATAATTCATAGAGCAAGAACGTAGCATATCCTCCAATGTCTGAATTGTTCGTTCTGACTGCCCATCTGATTGAGGATGAAAAGCTGTACTAAAATTTAATTCAGTACCCAACGACTTCTGAAGGCCATTCTAAAAGTTAGAAGTGAACCTGAGATCACGGTCAGATACAATGGAGAGGGGAACTCCATGTAACCTGACTATCTTTTTAATATACAAACGGGAAAGTTGATCTAGGGAAAAAGTATCTCATATAGCAAGGAAATGAGCAGATTTAGTCAAGTGATCAACAATAACCTAAATTTCATTATTACCTCGAGGGGTCTTTGACAATCCCACAACGAAGTCCATGGATATATTCTCCCATTTCCACTCTGGAACTGGTAAAGGTTGAAGAATCCCTTTCGGTAACTTCCTCTCTGCTTTAACTTGTTGACATGTCAAACACTTCACAGTAAAATCAGCAATATCTCTTTTCATTCCATCCCACCAGTAATACTCCCACAGATCACTATACATCTTAGTACTGCCAGGATGAACTGAAAACGGAGAACTATGAGCTTCACATAACAACTCTCTCTTAAACTATGAATCACAAGGCACACACAATCTCTTCCCAAATCTCAAAACGCAATCATTATCAATATTGAATTCAGGGAACTTACCTTTCTGAACCATCTCTACCTTTTTCTGCAACTCACTGTCTTGCTTCTGTGCTTACTTGATTCTGTCTGATAGAGAAGATTTCACTGATACCTGAAACAAAACAGAAAAACATCCTGCACCAACAACTTCTATGCCAAATTTCATCAAATCCTTAACCAAAGGATCACATTCCAAACACAACATTGCTAATGAAGCATTACTTTTTCAACTCAAAGCATCAGCCACTTTATTTGCTTTTCCCGGATGGTAATGAATTGTACAATAATAATCCTTGATTAATTCTAGCCATCTCCTCTATCTCATGTTCAATTCTTTCTAAGTGAACATATACTTTAAACTTTTGTGATCGGTATATATTTCACACTTTACTCCATACAAATGATGCCTCCAAATTTTTTAAGCGAAAACAACAACAGCTAATTCCAAATCATGTGTAGGGTAATTTACCTCATGAGTTTTCAATTGTCGTGAAGCATAAGCAATTACCTGATCATTCTGCATTAGGACACAACCAAGTCCTTTCAATGAAGCATCATTGTAGATAACAAACTCCCCATTCCTAGAAGGTAGTGCCAAAGCTGGAGCATTCACCAATCTTCTTTTCAATTACTGAAAACAATCATCACATTCTCTTGTCCAGATAAACTTAACACCCTTCCGAGTTAGCTTAGTCATTGGACTAGATAAATGTGAAAAATTTCTAACAAACCTTCAGTAATAGCCTTCCAAACCAAGGAAACTACAAATCTCTGTTACATTTGTGGGTCTTGGCCATTCTTCTACAACCTTTGTTTTTATAGGATCAAGGTTTATCCCATCTTTAGAAACAATGTGACCAAGGAAAGAAATTTTTTGCAACCAAAACTCACACTTTCTGAATTTCCCATACAATTTCTTTTCTTTTAAGGTTTGGAAAATAACCCTTAAATGTCTTTCATGCTCCTCTTTACTTTTAGAAAACACCAAAATATCATCAATGAAAACCACCCCAAACTTATCCAAGAACTCATGGAAAATTCTATTCATTAACTCCATGAATACAGCAGGTGCATTGGTTAGCCCAAAAGGCATTACTAAAAATTCATAATGGCCATATCTTGTACGAAACTCAGTCTTCGGAACATCTGCTTCCTTTACCTTCAGCTGATGGTACCCCGATCTCAGGTCAATCTTTGAAAAAAACTGAGCTCCCTGGAGCTGATCAAACAAATCATCGATATGAGGAAAAGGATATTTGTTCTTAACAGTGATGTTATTCAAGGATATATAGTCAATGCAAAGTCTCATAGAACCATCTTTCTTTTTAACAAATAAAACAGGAGCACCCCATGGTGATGTTCTAGGTCGAATGAAACCTTTCTCTAATAAATCTTGCAATTGCTCCTTCAACTCTAAAAGTTCAATTTGAACCATTCGATAAGGTGGTTTTGAAATTGTCTTAGCATCAGGAACTAAGTCAATAGTAAATTAAACTTCTCGATCTGGTATTATTCTAGGAAACTCATCAGGAAAAACATCAGGATACTCATTTACCACTGGCACATCATTAATCTGAACAGATCCCTTGTTTTCAACAATATGTGCAAGGTAACATTCATTTCCATCTTTTACAAGTTTCTAGGCCTCTTGATAAGTTATCAACAGTAAGGGTTCATTCTTGTACACAAACTGAAAGTCTTTCTGAAAATAAACTTCTTTAGCTCTACAGTCAATCTTAGCATGGTAAATAGAGAGCCAATCCATACCCAGGATAACATCAAACTCTTCTATAGGTAGAACAATAAGGTTTTCAAGTAGGTTCTTTCCACAGATAAGGATAGGAAGATTATTATAAATTCTTTTTGCCTCATCATTTCCCCCAGGTGTTTTTACCACAAGTTTAGGAGTCATTTCTTGAGATGGTATTCCCATTTTACTAGAAAATGTTTCAGAGATGAAAGAATGTGTGGACCCCGAATCAAACAACACACTGGAATAATCTGAAAAAACAAACAAAGTATCTGATACAACTTCATTTGATGGTCCAACATGTGCTGAAGTAGTTGCAAAGGATTTCACCACCCCTTTCTACTTGTAGTCTAACTGCTTCCCATCACTCGCGCTCCTTGTCGGACACTCATTTGAATAGTGACCCATCTCATTGCACTTAAAACATTTCACTAACTGTAAATCAAATTTGGTCTTACCATCACCTTGATCTTTTTCAATGCAATCACGAGACTTATGTCCCATCATACCACATCGATAGCACTTTCCAGAATTCAGAAGACATTCCCTAGAATGCCTTTTCCCAAATTTATCACAAACTGGAAACTTAGTTTTCTTACCATCAGAATTTTTTGAAGAATTCTTCCCTTTCTCCTGCCACCTCGGTCTCTTCTTCTGCTGGTTGTTATAGAACACTTGATCATCGGCAAACTCCATTTCCACCTTCTCAGCACATCAAACAATCTTTTCATAACTTTTAAACTCACTAGAAGCTAATTCCCTTCAATATTTTGGTTTTAATCCTGATTAAAAATTATTGATTTTACTATCAAGGTCTCAGATAAAATTTGGAGCATACCTTGCCAATCGAGTGAACCTCTCTTCATAGGCAGCCACTAAGTCTTCCTCTTGCCTCAATTCCAAGAATTGTTTTTCCATCCTAAGTCGAATAGCCTTAGGAAAATACTTCTCAAGAAACATACCTTTGAATTCATCCCAGTCGAGAGCATCAATCTCATCAGCATCTCTGATATTTTTAACCATCGACCACCACTGATTTGCTTCACCCTCCAAATGGTAAATAGCAAGACTAACCTTTTGATTGTCTGAACACCCCATGACATCAAAAATCTTTTCCAGTGCTTTAATCCACCCTTCAGCTAGAACAGGGTCAGATGATCCTCTGAATGATGGGGGATGTTGCCTCATGAAATGTTCCACCACTAACATGTTCCTCTGTGGTTGATCTGGATGATCTCGTGCATTGATACCACCACCATTTATTGCTTGAGTCAACTGCACCATTACTGCAACAAAATGTTCAGTTCCAATTCTTACCACCTCATGATGCTGATTCGGAAGGTTATTTCCTTCTGTATGCCTTCCTAGCACTGCTTCCATGTTTCCTCTGCGGAAAACCATTCTGAACAAACATGTCTTAGATGAAGCAACATGGTAATCTTCAAATGCTATATCATTTCAAAAAAAATATTTTTGGATAATCATTTAATAGAATTATAACTCCTAAAGTTATCTAAACCAACCTTTGATACCAAATATAAGGCCCCAGCCTTAAAAATTACTTAATCTTGAGTTATTAAAAGATTACACCTTGAGGATCTTTTCAGGTTTAGAGTTTTAGAGAATTAGATCATAAAACATGCATTACATTCCACATTTAAACAAAGTGGTTACATAAAAGATAGTATTCATTTTTCCCATCAAAGGAAACATATTTAAAATAAAACATGGATTCTTTCTTGACACTTCCTTGACACTATCATCATATCATGTACCTTTCCCTTGACCTATGAAAAACATTTCAAAAACTTTGGGATGAACATAAAAAGCTCAGTAAGGGATATAAAAATATGGAAAGGAAACATGGGTACATATAAATGAAATCATACTTTACCCATAAAACATAAGCACTTTAACATACCTCATCAAATCATGAATAAATCATAGAAATCTTAAGACGTAAAGGTAACTTGAGGCATTCATAACATTCTTACGCGGGGATTAACCCTCTTGGTTACGTTTGGAATACCCATCACAGTATATTCCCTAAATCTTTTCAGAGAAACCTTAACGTTTCACTCCTTCGTGTTACCCAATGCATTGGAGAGCTATATCGGGCTCATTCTCCCTTAGTTTATCACGGAACCACCCGTCTTCATAATAATTCCCAAGAACCTCAACATAATCGTATCACATAAAACATGCATAAAGGAAACATAACATTTCCACCTTTAAATCACAAGATATCAATACAACACATTGATATAAAAACATTATGAAAACCATTTTCAATACCAAAACAAAAGAAAAGTAAAACATGGTATTTATTTTTCTTTAAAAAGGTATGGCTTGTAGAGGAATCCGAAACTCAAATAATGGTCACGACGGCGGAGAAGTCATTGTCGCCGCATACGTACGACAAAAACATTCCATTTTGTCTTTTAGTAAACGCTTCGTATAAAAAAGATTCCTTTTTAATAAACGTAAAATTCAAAGGGGTTTATACACCATATAAAATAAGGTTGTGTATAAAACAAAATATGCCTCAATGAAAGGAGATCGAGACGAAGTCCCATACCTCGGGCCCAACTTGACTCGGTCGTTCTTTAATCTCCTGAATAATAAACTTCAGTTAATTTATACTTTTTTAAGATCCTTTATCAAGTTCATTATTCCTTTTATATAACTTATTGCCATGTCATGAACACTATGTAATTATTTAAGTTAATAACGGTCGTTTTAACGATCATTGGTACTTCAGTAAAAAATAAACCCTTTATAATTAAAAGTTGTTCATGTATAAATTATATCCATAATGGTATTCATGATGTAGATATCATATATATCATATATATCCAGTACAATCATGCATTTATAATATTATATTACATTTAGAGGTAATAAATTAAATGCACCATTCATGGAGACGGTAAGTCGTACGTACGCATGAACGCTCCTTCCATTTCTATTTCGTATTTTATGAAATGGAATAATAATGATATAAAGGTATATTATAATTCCAGTGTAATATAATATATAATATCATAACTCCATCCTTTATACGTCCCACATATGTTATTAACGAATCAAATCACTTTAAGGGGGCGGTAGTCCGCACTTCCTTAAATGAAGATATCGTGTTTACCCATAATGGAAACTATAAAGGTATGCCCAAAATGAGAAATACAGAAGCTTAAGGAAAACATAAACATATTATATATCATATATAAATATAGTTTCATCTTAATGTCCACCATTTAAGGTGTTAAAAGAATGTTGAACAATCATCGTTTCGGGAGGCAGAAATTCACCATCCACGGAAACAGTATGTTCTTTAACCATTAGATGTAGGTGTGTGTAAGTGTAGCTCTAATCCTTCTTATAACAACATCCTATTATATGGAAGATACTGTTGTTGTTATAAATAAAATTAATAAAAAGAGTTTAGGGGGTTGGAGAAGAAAAATCAAACAAAAGAACACAAGTGAAGACATTACTTTAAAATAAGGTAACTCCCTTTGGTTTGAGCTCAAAGGCTTCCTTGGGAAGACTTCTGCCCAATGTTAGGCTTCAAGGATTAATAGAGGGAAGTGTAGAGACAAAATGGGCAGGGTTTGGCTGAGCCAAAGGCTTTGGAAGTGTGGGTAAAGAGGTAGAGGTGGGAGCCTTTTATAAGAGGAGAGGAGGGGCACTCTTGGAAAGTAAAGAAATGTTACTTTATTTTAAAATGATTTTCGGATTCAAAAGATCCCACATTGATATAATTCTAGGATAAGGTGATAAGGGTTATAAATACACCCATCCAATAGGTTTTGGACATGTGTAGGTCATATATTTTACATTATCTTTTCATTTTATTTAAATCCTTTATTAATGAGGTAATCACTACATCATCATGATGTCATAAATAATTTAATTTAGTTAATTTCTAAAAATTATAAAAAAAATATCATGATGTATTAAATCTTTTTCTCTTTCTAATGAATATTTATAGTCAAAAATCGTACTTGTATAACCCCATTTAAAAATTGTTTTAGTAAAACAACTCATGTTTGTGTCATTTTAATTTTAACATTAAATAAAAAGATATTAATGTCATTTTCCTACCAAAGTGGCTCCATGGGGTCCCCAAGTTGACCCATGGCTTTTCATGGTCGGCCATGACACATCCAATAAGGGTAGGACATGTGTCTAGGTATTTTCTTTTTATTATAATATTATATTTTCCTTAAATTGCACTAATTACCTCTAATCGCGATTAAAAACTTAAAAGTTACTATTCACCAAAAAATTATTTTAATCTCATTGAACCACATTTTACTTCTTAATGACAACCATTTATGTCGGATTTTTGAAAATAAAATCACAGAAGTGGAAAAGTTTCATTTAAACGAAAAATCAGTTTCTTTAACTACCACTTAGTGGTTTCACTATTCATCAAAAATTGAAGTTTTTCAAAAAAATACCAAAACTTCACCCTAAGATATATTTGATATTCTGAATTCAAAAATGATGTCTATTTTACAAAATTCAAATCATATAAGTTAAATTAATTAATTTAATAATTAATTCCTGCTGTCATGACAAATAGCGTGTTTTTATGAAACAATAAGTATCAAAAGATTGATACCAGTTTAAGTCAAATTTCAAAGTTAAATTGATTCCAATGACCACCATTGGATTAAATGGTAAAATATATTCTAATTTCACTTCAAAACCAATTCAAAAGATAATATAATCATATAAATAAATTATATTAAGAAGAGGTTTTGAATTAAAATACAACATTTTTCACTATTCATTAAAAATGAACTTTATCGGAAAAATACCAAAAAATCACACAAAGTAAATTTTGATGTCCCAATAATAAAGAATAAGTTTATTTTGACAAACATAGCTTATAAAATTGTCAAAAGATAGATTTAAAAATGTTTTTCCATCAAAAGGCAGTAAAACAATCTTTTAAAAATATTAGTGTATTCCATGCTTAAGATTGGATTTATTCTCCTTTTAAGCCTCTAAAACACTATATAATTCACTAATAGACATAGATAAAAATATCTATGATTCATTACTTACTTGGGATGTTACATATCATCCATACTCAGAATGTGAGTAGGATTAGGGTGACACTTTCTAAGCTGGGAAATATGGATGATATCATGGATGATCGTCATCTAAATCAACAACGCTAAACCATAAGTAACTAGTCCAATACACTCAATGATCTTAAATGGTCCAACATATCTCAGAGCCATATTCCCATGTTTTCCAAGCTGATGGTGACCCAACCAAGGATAAACCTACAAGAAAATCTATTCACTTATGGAAAACTTTAGAGGTCTGTGCAGCCAATCTGTATATGATTTCTATCAATTATATGATATACCCAGATGTCATTGTACATATTGAATCTTTTCCAATGTCTCCATGACTAGACCTGGTCCAACCAATGTTATTTCGCCCACCTATTCCCAACAAAGTGGTGATTTTCATGGGAAACCATTCAAATATTCAAAAGTATCCATTATTATCGACAAATGATAACTATTTTTATAAACCAACTCAACCAGACCTAGATGGATATCTCATGATCCACCAAAATCAAAAATATATTGATGAAGCATATCCTTCAGGGTCTGAATTAAGTGCTCTATCTGACCATATCTCTGTGGATGATGTGATGTGATAAACTTTATTTGAGTTAGTATTTACTCTTGAAGACTCCTCCAAAACCTTGAGGTAGACCTATGATCCTTATCCAAAAAAATAAAAGAAAGATTCCCATGTTTCCTCATGATATCCTACACATTCAACATACCCATATCTTCAACTTTAGTAGTGTCTTTGATCGTAATGAAATGAGTATACTTCTTCAAGAGAAAAATTACCACCTAGATAGAATTTCTACCTCAGGGTGTCCATGGAAACCGAAAAAAAAAATCCATGGACCTCATGTCCCACTTCCAAACCAGTACCAGGAGAGGCAGAAGAAAACCAGAGTATTTCAAGTTCTTAGCCTTTATCTGTTGGCATGTGTAGCATTGGGACACATAATCGACAATCTCATGCTTCATAGACAACCCCTAGAATCATATTCTTTTGTCATAGTACATCTTCATTGTGCCTAGATGAATTTACCATGAACATATATTACAATCATATTGGACATAACTTCTCCCAGGTGTTGGGACAATAAATCTCTTTCTAAAGTGTTGTATACCATATAAACAAATAAACCAACCCGGAATGGTCTCCAAACTATAATGGTTTTACTGAGTATTCTAAAACTCAACATCATTTTACTGACCTTGAAAAACTGGCTTCTAAATAGATAATAACAATAAAACACTAGTTAAAACCTTACCTAAAACATCCTCCAAAATGTCCAAGTGAAATTGATAAAAAATCCCCATGAGATTCCACTACTCCTTCAATTCAAAAATAGAATGTGACAGTACCTTCCTCTTTAGGGAATCTGCAACAATAGTCACATTCCCCAGGGTGTAGGTGATGTCGAATTCAAACATCTAAAGGAATTATACTAATGACCTCTATCTGAGATTCAATAAATTCTGAGAAAAGATATAACTTATAATCTTGTGATCAGAGAAGTCCATGAACTTATCCCCAAATAGATTGTTCCACAAACATTTAAGCACAATAATCACCACCTCAAGTACTAAATCACGAGAGGGGTAGTTATTTACATGAAATCAATACTAAAAAGATATTTAAGTTATCATATGATCATCCTATAAAAGCACATAGCCCAAACTAGTACCAAATTCATCATAAAACACCACATACCCCTTACTAAGATCAACTATTATCATAATATGAGTCGATTTCAGAAGTCATTTTAGTTCATCAATAAAAGAATGGCATTTTTAATTCTATAATAATTTCACCACTTTCCTGGTAAGATCAGTCTAGCTTAGAAAAATCAGTGACGAACCATATATATTATTCTGCAAGACTAATGAAGTATCGTATTTCAAAGACATTTTGTGGTTACTTCCATGAAAAAATATCATTTACCTTCTACTGATCAACTAATAATCCATTATCAGAAATTATTTACACCAAAATATTCACTTCTCTAATAGAAAAACTACATTTGAAATTCTTTCTATATAGATGATGATGTCTCAAAATCACCAGAACCAAACTCAAATGGTGTATGTTCTCAAGCTCATATTTTGAAAAATCCAAAATAGCATCTATAAACACTACAAATAAAAGTGTCAATGTGTTAGTGGAATATAGGATTCATCAAAACCATGAGAACTGTATGAATATTAGTTATACTAAAAGGAATCACAAGATTTTTTGTAATGGTCATTCCTTCTCATGATGGCCGTCTTTTGTATATCAAACTCTTAGACTCTTAGTTGAAGATAACCCGACCAAACATCGATATTGGAGAACCACTTTTCTGCCATTAACTAATCAAAAAATCATCCACATGAGGTAAGAGATATTATTTATTAACTATTACCCATTTCAAATTCTGATAGTCCACACATAAAAATAGTGATACATCTTCTTTAAAGGAAATTAGAATAGGGGGTTCCTAATGAGAAACAATAGGGAAATTTAATCCTTTCTCTAATAGTTTATTCAACTGAATCATGAGTTCTATGAACTCCACTGGTTCCACGAGATAAAAAGGAATCGATATCATCTTTGAATATAGAATGAGATCCATCATAAAATCTACCTCTCAATCTAGGGAAAGACCAGAGAAATATTCTTGGAAAATTTCAGGAATGTCTCAGACCACCGTAGGGATATAATCAAAAAAAGAATCATCGAGCGCAAATTCAATAGAAACCAACAGAATCGTGAGCTCTAGGATAGAAGGTCCTGCACGAACAGACCTCAGGTCTCACTATCCCTAAAACAGATGAGATTTCCCATCAACAACATGAAATTAAACAAACTGATGATAACAATGAACCTCCGCTTGATGAGTGACAAGCCAATGCATACCAATGATGACGTCAAAAATATCTAGATCATGAATGAGAAAATATCATACAAACTCTGTATAATCTATCACTAATGACCAATAAATACACTAAAACCCCTTCTCTTTCCTCATTCAAATAGGTATCACTAAATCCATTGAAAAGGAAATATGTTCCATTGGAAGATTAAGCACATCAACAAAAACTTTTATTTAAATGTGTGAGAGGCGCCAATATCAAAGAAAGCAATTTCTACTAAAGATGAAATAAGCAGTGTACCTCTTAATCATGGTGGGATTGTATAAACATACATTTAAACTCATCTAATGCATGTACATTCTTCAATAATAAGGCCTATGGATGGATCCTTATAGT
Source organism: Viscum album (assembly GCA_963277665.1). Lineage (NCBI taxonomy): Eukaryota > Viridiplantae > Streptophyta > Magnoliopsida > Santalales > Viscaceae > Viscum > Viscum album. Next base: position 1,703,133,162 of record OY728165.1, on the reverse strand, counting down.
CTTTGATGATTCTAAATGCACCGTAGTATCCTTTAGAGCTTAAGAACCGTGACCATTATAGGGTGTATTCATAGCCTCACAGAAACATTGTAGATGACCAACATGTCCATAGAAATAGCACATCTTTATAGAAATAGGACAAGAACATCTGATGTGACTTCCCTTGTTTCATCGATAGCAAGTCAGAGTCACATTTCCAACTACAATGAACAGTACAGATGATAGTCGCTATTAATATGCACATCCACCCCTTCTATGATGGTCCTTTCACTTCTTTTTATTCCCATGAACGACACAAAAATTGTCACTAGATGGAATATAATGGGTTGTAACACCATATCTACTTTCCATATTCATTTATTTTTTCGTAGTTCTATCTACCATCTCTGCCTAGGTAAAAAGTTTCCACACGAACACATTCAATATAATATTCCGTCACAAAACCTGCAGGTATTTATTTTCCATCAGCTGGTCATTCTTTACCATGTCTAGTGTAAAATAGACATTCTTATCCAAATGATTGGTTTACGCCGCCACCAAATTCTCTCCATACTTCCAAAATAGGAACTCCAGGCTCTTTTACAACATATGAGACTCTAGAAAAAATTGCCGAAAGAATAGGGTTTTGAAACCCTTCAAAACCAAGCCCACATGTTTGTCTACCTAGACCGTAGAATCCCACCAACACTTTCCAGAACAACCAAGTATTAATGCGGAACACGTTACCCTAATATTACCAAGTGTCTCTAGGAATTTGAAGATTTGATAAATCCTATCCAGAAAATCCTTCACCTTTTGAGGTTTATCCATCAAACTAAAGGACGGTGGATTCTGAAGAAATAACTCATGTGATTGATCTCTCTCTCCTTAATCTTCTATTGGTACATAAACTTCTACATTTTGAACTCATGGAATATCCTAGTCGACATCACAAAATTAGAATACAATGGTATCAATGAGATTCTGATCTATTGGTGGATTATCTTAAAGAGAAACAGTTGAACCATCCAGAGGAACTCATGGATGATGTCTTAGAGGCATACTAATGCATACCAAAATATAAGAATGATCATTCAGGATAACAATTATCAGTTCAAACTAGAAAACCCACAACTATAAACTGAGATTTTAGAAGCCAAACACCAACACTAAAGACACAAATCCCAACATCCCATGGTAACTTGAGTCTCGTTATGACAGGATCTATCCAGGAACTCATCACAACATACCTCAAACATCCCAAAAATCCTATATCTAGTCTTTCAGATGTCAAAAGAAAATGGTTCTTGAGTACAAACATCTTTTTGATACCAAACTATAATGAATCGACTGGGTTTTCACTCAAAACAGGCACCCAACCCGATATGTCACATACATGATGGGCATTCCCGATCCCCATGGGAAAGTTACAAGAACCCATACTTCGAATGGAAAATGGATGGAATGATTTCAACCAACCTAAACAACCACATGGAATACAAATACATAACATGAATAAAAAATTTGAAGACTAATGAAATATATATTCCATAACTATAAGGAAAACAGCTCAAAGAGAACAACTGTAACAGTAGAAAAACCCAAAATGCATGTCCAGCTACAAAGTACTACAAGAAACATCTACTCCAAGAAATAGTGTATAAAAACTCTCACCATCTATAAGGACCCATCCCAGTGGGTCCTATGATGTGACTCCCCAATCTTGTCTCTAATAGGCAAGGGGCAGGTCACAAGCACCGATTAGGAATATCACTATCATTAGAGGCATCTCTTAAGTACCTATAAAAACACACATATCCCCAATCCCACAAGTACTTAAATGTAAAACCCACTATGAAAAATATTCATCTAGAAAACTAAACCCAACCTACATAGTACAATAGGAAAGAAAAGTGCAGTAATGTAAATTAGGCTAGAATAAAATCCCACTAATGAAATACTCTACAACTAAAAAGTCCAAATTGTAATCAAGATAGTTACTGGGAATACTACTAGAGGTCATAGGAACACACATGTTTGTTTGGGACTCACAAAGCACTATATGGTCTTGTTACACCCTTGACTCCATCAAAATTTCCCTAGTATGCACATGGAATGACATGTGATGGAATAACCCATGAAGGGGTGAGTATAAAAAGACTCGGTAGGACACCCCGAATACCCAAAAAGTAATACACAATGTGAGGGAAAAACTATTTCAATATAGTATATGATTAAAAAACATATAACAAGATAAAATATCCAAATATAATTAGATCCTAGACCCATAATCTCGAGGTAAGTCACAACAACTGCATACCCATTCTAGGGATTCAATTCAGTGATTTCCAAAAAGCTCTCATCTAGGATAACTCACTCCATGAGTCTGATAACTCTAACGACATCCAACTATGACGTACTATTCATTGGGAATTTTCACGATAGGGATAGATATTCTGATTGGTTTATAGAGTGAACAAATGCACTTATTCTGGGAGATCTCGCTCCAAAGTGTGGAAATATAATGATACACATATGAGGATCCCTGTTGGGGCATTGGCGTATACCATGACTCATCCAAATTCACCTAAAATGTAGAGGACCAACATCTGGAAGGATTGGTAATTCCAATAACCTGACTCTAAATATGGTACAAGAATGATAGAAGATCTCACACTAGGCCTCTTGGAGGGACTCATACTCTATCCATAATGTCCTACTGAAGGGGTCATACTCCTCTAGATAAAAAATGATATCACTGAACATATGGGGAACTAGAAAAGAGGAACTAAACCAAAAAAACATGTACAAGTAATGGTGGACAAGGAGGTCATTCCATTTAGAATAATGTACACAACTTCTAAAAGGGACACACATTGTGCCCTTTGAATCTAGGTACTACCCGTGAGTAATGGCCCGAGTCAGAAGACATGTCATGTAGAAACTGAAATACAAGGTGTGTAGAAATGCTCACATGCCATTTCCTAACATATGAGCGATGGTCAGTTTAGATTTTTCATGTGACAGTTACTCGTCTTCAACCCTTGTCTTATAAACTGTGTACCTGTATATTGGGTAACCAACATATTGAGCATGGTCTAGCCGTGTGGTGGAGTACATGCCATGTAGTCTACACCATGTTCGTGTATCACCTAAAATACACACCGAGTTCTATGTAAGTCCCCACACATTTTTTGATAGCATTCACATGAGTGTTCATCCTTTCTGTTTCCTAAATACCAAGCAATAGCTCAACTGGCTCCAAAAATCGTGTTTTTTCGGATACACGCTGTGTTCTTTGTGATTTCCCAGAATTGTCGGTTCAACACTTGGAACTTCAGATGATTTTCTAGTCATCAATCCAGCTATTTTTTCGCCTAAAAATCGATGATCATTGTTCATCCAATCATAACAACATAAAAATGGTAGGTTTTAGGTCTTCAATCGACTCCAAAAAGATGTTTTGATAATCTTCACAATGAATGGTTCAAGAAAGATTTATTTTGAACTATTTCAATTCATTCACCTTCATCATCATCGCACCTCTTCTAGGTCATCATGATTCCCGATCTCTATTTTGGGATCATTGGATTGAAAAACAGATGTCCAACGAAACATCATTTATATGTCTATGAAGAACAAAGAACATGCGAGGTCAAGGGAGGAATAAAATTAATTAAACAAAGGAGGAATGAACCTTAGACATTTCTTTTTATGGCATTTATCTACTTCTGTTATAAGGATCAATCAAAATAAATCAGACACAATCAAATCCCCCAAATCAAAACTCAAAAAACAACCCTCCCACATTAATGATTGAACTGAGGGTCAACCTGTTCTTGGGTTGTTCCACATTCATCTTTAAAATACAAGAAAGTGTAAAAACAAAACATAAATAACAACCCATACCCCGAGGTTTTTATCGATCATCCATGAAGAGTGATCTTGTTGTCATAATCGATGAGATCCTATATTACTTCACAATGAACCACGCATTGATCTTTCATCATTGTTCATCAATGGTTCACCAAGGGGTGGCTCCTCTCCAATGATACAAAATATTCGAGGGAGTTTTATAGGTTTATGAGCCTATCATTAGGATTCTAGTTATCTAAAACCATAATATACATTATTGTTCCATTAAAACCTTTAAAATAAAAAAATAATTGTTAATTTATTTCATTTCCTTTAAACACCCAAAAAATATACTTTTGTATCCATCTTGTACCAGTCAAAGTTAAATCATGCCAAAGGTAGATTCACTACTCTGAACACAATAGTGACCTCTAATTTTGTATCCGAGAACCTATTTAGATGTTATTCAAAAAAATCATGAAAACCACTCTCGTGCACTAATTAAATGTTTAATTTATTTCAATCATTTATTCTTGGCACCCAAGTCCTCAGAATCACGTGCCTTTACAAAACCTAGTCTTGTATTAATTTCATATAATATTTAAAAATAATACATAGAAAATCGGAGATAGTACATTATCCCCACCTTAGGTATTTATGTCTCCGAATAGAAAAAAAACAAAGGCTACACAAATATATGAGGGTATTGCGCATGAATATGAGCATTTTACATCCATGTTCTCTACTTAAGATTCTCGTGCTGCCACTGGACACACATCGAGGTGATTTCTTGCCGATTGAGGGTCCTATTTTTCTGATTCTCTATCTATAGTAGATACTCTACAAAGGTTACTCAATCTACAATGTCCATCTCACCCTAGTCGATGATGTGTGATGGATCATGCACGTACCACCTCAACTACGGCATGTGGAAGACATCATGTACTCGGTGCCACTATGGTGGTAAATCCAGAAAGTAAACCACCTCTCCAAACCTACGAAGAATTTGAAAAGGGCCTGTAAAACTCGTAAAAAAGTTTCCTCCGAGGACAACTCTCATCAACCCTCATTGGGGTGAGAACCGAAGGAAGACATGCTCTCCTTCCTCAAATAGAAAAGGTCTCTACTATCTATTAACGTAAGACATATGTTGGATTTGTGAAATATTCATCTACCTCTTGGTAATATACTAGTTTTTTATAGTAGCTCTCACCAGCTTTTGACCAATGATTGATGACTATCTGGGGTTGTTACAGAAATGTAGGAACTGATAGGGTCTCCCATATAAAGCCTTGAATGGTGTCATGCCAATGGTGTAGTGACACAAGTTGTTGTATGTAATCTACTCGAGTGGTAGGTGTTCCTCCCAACTACGGCTAGAGTACAAGATACAATCCTACAAAATATCCTCTAGGACCTGAATGGTTATTTTTGTATGATCGTAAATCTGGGGATGTAATGATATGCTTAAGCATAGTTGAGTCCCAAAATCCTCCTGTAATCTCTTCCATAATTGGTATGTGAAATTATCATCAAGATTTAAGACTATAATTGATGGGAAACCATGAATCCAAACTATATCTTGTATATATAGGCATCCCAATCTCTCTATTGATATCTACTCCCCGATGGCTAGGAAGTGGGTTCACTTGGTGACTCGGTCAATGATCACACAGATAGTATCGTTCCCCATGGGAATTAGTGGATAAACTGTCATGAATTCCATCAATATTTCATCCCAATTCAACTCTAGAACCTCTAGGTGGTGAGATAATCTATCTAGGACATGGGTCTTATCCTTCACCTATTGGCATGTAAGGAACTGAGAAATGAAACCTTACACAACCTTTTTCATTCCTACCCAACTAAACTAACTTCGGAGGTCCTGGTACATTTTCCCCACTTCATGATATACCACCAAGTGGTTATATTAAACTCTTTTAGATAATCCTCCCACATTTCCACTAAAACAATTGTGCTACCTATGAAAAGGATAAAGTTCTCTCAATCTTGGAAATAACTATCGAGAGTGTGCCATGTGGAAAACATAGCACGTAATATCTCACAGTTGATATCCCCAACCTGGGCCTCCCCGACTCACTGTATGAGTGTAGGGGTGACAACCATCAACTGGAGATAAACTGCATTATCAAAATCCAAAATGGATAACTGCAATGATGCCAACTGCTATGTTTCCTTGCTCAATATCTGTGAAATCGATTTCCTAATAAGATCACCATCCAACACGTTCCCATTCAAGGGAGTATATATGATCTCCAATACATAGTCATGGAGGAACTCTAGCCATCTCTTATTCCTCATATTCAAATTCTTCTACAAGAATAATTAAATGAGGCTATTGTGGTCAGAGTAGACAATTAACCTCTCACCAATTAGGTAGTGCCACCACATCTTTAATATGAAGACTACCACAAATAACTCAATATCATGTGTCGTTTAGTTATTCTTATGTTGTCTCCTCTATCATGAAACATAAACAATAATTGAATAACTCTTCATTAATATACCACCAAGTCCAGTTCCTGATGTTTTGTAGAGAAATAAGTACATGACTACCTCCTCTAGTAATTCTATGATCAGCATGCTCATCAAACTCAACCTCAACTGATAAAAATACTACTATAAATTCTCCATCCATATGAAAGGATTACACTTTTGATTCATATCTTTTATCATATTTGATATCCTAGGAAATTAGGGATGAATCTCTTGTAATAGCCTTCTAGCCCAAGTATGCTCCACACCTCCCTCGCTCTCCAAGGTTTATCCCATGCAAGAACTGCCTCAAACTTGGATGGGTCAACCACAAATGCATATGTTTAGATAACAAGCACTAGGAATTCATCCTCCTATATCCAAAACGTTCACTTCGAGAGATCCCCATAAATCTGGTGCTCTCAGAGTATGTCTAGGACTATACGCATGTGTCTCACATGTCTCTTCTCTAATGCTGAGTACACAAGGATGTTGTCGATGAAGACTACATCGAACTGGTCCATGTATGGCTGGAAGATCCAATTCAATAATCCCATGAACACTGTGTGGTAATTATTTAGGCTGAAAGGAATAACAAATTACTCATAATGATTATAGAAGCATATGCATTCCATCTTCAGTATTTCCTTGTCTCGTACTCGCATATGGTCATTGTAATGCCCGACCCCAGAAGGCCAGAGTTGGTGCATTATTATGTATCATTGGTATGATCACAAAAGATCAAATCTTGAAAAACTGATTATTTTAGAAGCCTTGAAAGTACTAGATACATTCATAAGGTTTACATTACATTATAAAATGGAAAACTACAACAACATTGTTTCCATAGACAACACTGAGATCCCATAGACTATCCCTGCAGGTCAGTCATAATATAATTCTTTGCGCCCTGGGAAAAATAAAACATAGAAAGGCGTGATCTCAGATTCTCAGTAAGGATAACAATATTGTGGAAACTTTCATAAATAAGCATAAATAGTTAATGCAATGTATAAGACTAAAACAAAATCCTTTTAAAATTGAACTTCAGCATAATATGGAAAAGATAAAAATTAAATAATTCTATTTACTTATTCACATTGATATTCTACTAATCGAATAATCACATGCAATATCAATAGCCACTTTCATAATGATGAAATTCATAATGTCAGACTTTCATAACAACATATTCAAGGCCGTGTGCCAAGACTACAAATAATATTTTTTCAAGGCCTTGTTCCAAGACACTAGTTTGTCTCATGAGACCTACCGATGCATCGAGGAGCTATTGCAGGCTCCACCCGTCACAGACTAAGTCCAATGCATTCCTCATATGAAAAGGTTTAAACATAACATAAACATTTGTATTAAAACGAGCATATGAAATGTCAATACTTTATCCATAAACCATGAATGGTATAAAAATAACAAATCTACAGTCAAACATATCACAAAACCTTGAATACAATATGGAAGTATTATATCATAATAAATCAACTTCAAATAAGCTTAAAATTCATCAAAGGATGTTAACATAGATGAAATCAAAACGATTTTAGAGAAATATCTCTTTCTATTTTTAAATAATTTAAAGGTAACATAATTATAAAATAAAACATTTATATTTGAAAATATTCTTATAATCTTGTAAATGAAGCTTTTACGATGTTATAATGGTGTAAAATAGCTGCAACCACCATATAAGTTAAAAAAACATTCTTACCTTACATTTTTCAAAAGGGTTAAAAAGTAAATTGTTTGGAAAACGATGGAAAGATTCATTTATAAACATCTTATAAAAGTCAAAAAAGGGTATAAATTGTAAGGGTTGGTGTCCTCAGAACCAACTATTTTTTACTTTGATTACATAAATGTTCACTTATTATATATTGTTCATTGTTCTGCATGACTATAATATAATAATGTTCAGGAATATTTGTTGCATTAATAAGGTCATAGCAGATCCCCGCTATGATGAGAACCTTGAAATGCTATAAAAATATTCTTAAATAAAGTTCTGCGGTTGGATGACATATTATGATAGGAAACATAGTATACAGACCGTCATGTGTGAGTACTCGTAAGAAGATGAGACTCTCTCTCATGGAGTTCGCACTTGGTAATCTCCAAGATGGGAGATTATGAGAACAGACCCGCCAGTAGTAATTCTGCATGTCTTGGTGTCATAAGATATTGCTATTTGCGAGAGTGTGTAATGGTCCTTAGACTAGAAGATTATCATTAACTCATGTCATGACTCGCGCACTTAGATTTACTGACGAAAACTGTCACGCAGACAGTTGGCGGGAAGTAGGGTACGTTGGGTGCGTCATGAGTGACATGTTGTTAATGGATAAGTCGAGGAAGGATTTTTCCCTTCCATTTATGAAAGTTGATATCTTGTCCCTTTGATTGAAATAGAACTGTCACATTAAATTCCATGGCCATCGTGTAAACGACGAGTTTATTTCAGGTAGTCAAAGAATGATGGATCAAGAATATAGGTTTATGACACTTCCATGAAACCTGCTTGATGAGATATCAAGACAAAGGGATTAAATTACATAGTAAGCATTCGTATGAGGTGATACGTCAATGCAGCGTCAACTACTTTCTCTTGGGTACCTTGACCCGTTGCTAGACAGTAATCTTGGACTTTAGGAAAGCCCGCCTAATTCCAACGAGAAAGATGCCTAGAGGGTCACACACTAAGTGTATCCAAGTATCTCAAGTTAAATAAAGATTATTCCTGTGCGTGGTTTCATAATTATTCAAGGAAGCCTAAGTTGTTTTAAATGATGGAAGAAAAATAAAATAAAACAAGTACACACCGTGTATTATTAAATGTACACGTCGTGTAGTTTTATTTTGGAAAGGAAATGAATAAATGAAAACAAGATATACACGCCATATACATTTAATGTACACTCCGTGTAGTTTTCAATGAAAAACAAGTACACGCCGTGTATTTATTATTACACACTGTGTAGTTTTTTCAGTCGGGATTTTGAGGATATAATATTGTTTTAAATGATATTTATTATAATCGGCGTGGGCGCATGTCAAGGAATTATTTATTCGACATGGGGGTTTTAAATAAAGAGTCAATGAAATAAATAAAATGCGTAACACGTTTATTTATTGTCATAACTCTATAACCCCACACACCCGATTATAAATATCCTCACAACCCCAACTCTTTTCCTACACACAAGAGAATCGTTGTGCACAACATCTCTTGAGAATTCTTTCAAGATCGAAAGAACCTCTTCCTCCAAGAACGCTCTCAAGACCGAGAGAGATCCTCTTCCATCGGATCAAGATGATCTAAGGCAGACAACGCAAGCAAATTCTTCTCCACGATAGCACCCGGAGAATCCTTTGGCGACGTCCAGAGATACGAGGTACACGTGTGGATCACCGCTAGAGGGAGTCTACACATGGCTTCTGCGATGCAACGACGGATCACATCGACAACGTGATCGAGAACATCAACGAAGAAAGAACACCCAAAAGGTATTTCTTTATAATTAATTAAATTAATTATAATAAACCTGTAACGATCCTTGTTTGTGGTTCTGGGACAAACCATCTTCTTTGTTTTTTTCTGTGATTTGATCCGTGGAGACTGGCGTTTATCGTCGTATTGATCCAGGATTGATCATTGCTAATGAAAAAAGGCCAATTGGGCACATCCACCCACGCGCTTCCACTACACCCAGAACCTTCAAATGGTATCAGAGCGAGGTTACAATGTTGATTATAGTTATTTAATTTTCGTTGATAATTTATGCTTTCATATTTGATTCAATTCAAAATAAATCGTTCTATAAATCTGAATTAACGAGATCTATTCTTCCTCCTTCGTTTCTCAATTCATATCATAGAAACGACCTTTTAATTTTAATTTTTATTAAAATAAAAATGAGGAACTCATCTGGAGGAGCCTCTCTTTCTGTCAGTACAACACGGGATTACACGGCGTGTAATTAAAACTACACGCCGTGTACTTAGGTTCAACGAACCAGCACCGGTCCGCCAAACCACGCCGTGTGAATTGATTATGCCAAAGTTTTAATCACGCCGTGTTGACCAGAATTGAATGGTGCATGGAAACTGGAATACACGGCGTGTATGTTGGAACAACACGTTGTGTAGTCTGTTTCGACCCAGGTGAAACCGTGTACAAAGATAATCCGCGTACCGCGTACACGGGATCGCCAGGCTGGTTACCATGTAACAAGGAAGTACACGCCATGTATGATTCATCTACACATCATGTACTCTAAAATTTCCAAAGTACATAAAACATGCCAAAGCCCTGGTGTGTACTTTGGATAATGGGTGAAAAGAAAAATACACGCCGTGTAATTATAAAGTACACGTCGTGTACTTTCCAGAAATGTAATTTCACTAGGTTTCCTCCAATGTACAAAGACCCATACAAGGAATATGGATGAGAAGAATCTCAAGGAAATTCATAAAGGAATTTAAGATAAAAAATTGATTAATTATAAGATCATAATTAATTTAATTTGAGCACTTCTTATCTTAAATAAAAGAACGATTAAAATAATTTTAATTCTAAATATGTGTAAATGTCATTGCATACTATAGATGATCATGAGCTAGACCAAAGACCCTTTGTATGTGTATAGTTTCATTCAAATTTATTTAATTTAAATTTGTTGTCCTGTGGGCCTTCTTCCAATAATATGTAGGGTCTACGTGCCCATGGTTTCTTTAATGTAAACCCATGTAATAGAGGATCTCCCAAGCCAGAGGAGACGGTTCAAATCCCGAAGCCGAGGCGAAACCAACGCAAGAAGATACAAAGGTGGACATGTGGGAGCTGCAAAACATAAACCAACAGGTTCAAGTTGTTTTCCCTAGGTCAGGGTTAGCTTATCAAAACCGCTAGATAAGCTAACCAATAGAAGCTCATGATAATGCCATATTATTTTATTTCTGTCTGATTGCATGGTTTATTTATTATGTATGTGTTGTCGCGATCACATAATTAATAAAATGAACAAGCATGCAAAGATGGAATAAATAAAAAAACTGGACTATGCGTAAACATTATCGGAACATGGTTAATCACTTAAGCAAGCATCACTTAATATTAACAAGCATGTGATAATGCAAAAATACGCATAAAGAATAAAATCCCTCAAATATCATATTAATTCAGACCAAGCCTTCTGTTACTTGATTAAGGGAAAGACTCAATAAAACTATGTGTTTGACCAACCCTTGTTGGGACACTTACTTTTATAAAGGAAGCCCTTATGAAAGGTTTCGGGTTGACTTAACCGTATTACATCAAGAGAAGTAGCCCTTTCTAGAATTGATGTAATATTGGAGTCAAGAGTTGAGGAAATGCAAGTCAGGATTTCAGGATTGGGGAGTCCACTAAACAGATCAAGGAACTGTAAGCTCACAGTTGGCAAAGACCTGCCTACCTAAATACCTTCAAATAGCTTGACCAACCCTTGTTGGGGTTATGCGAAGGGGAATATGAATCCTTGCCACTATAATGTCAAAGCAACTGGACATTCCGAGTTCAATGGTGAGGGACATTGGGACTTGATAAAATAGTTGGAGACTTAATTAATTTTTTATTATTTCTCATAATAATTTAATCAAGAAAGTACTAATAAATCTGATCTTTTAAAATTGTAGAATCAAGATGACAAACTCGTCAACCACATTTTCTCTGCGATCAATACTGGATAAAGACAATATCCTCACCGGCAGTAACTTTCAGGAATGGTTTAGGCGCCTTTGGGTTATCCTACACATGAACGGAAGTTTTACGTGCTGGAGTCCTCACTTCCTGATTCTTCTGCCCCAGGGGCGAGTGATGAAGATTTCCTAGTCTATGATCAACATTTGAACGATGCTCTCGACGTTCAATGTTTGATGATGTCATCTATTTCTAGTGAGCTCATGAAGTCTCATTAAGACATGGATGCCTACAGCATGCGCGAGCACCTCCGTGGTCTATACCAGGAGAGAGAAAGACAGGAGAGGTTTGAGATCTCCAAGGCTCTATTTCAGAGCAAGCTTGGAGAGGGTGCCCCAGCTGGGCCTCATGTACTCATGGTCATTGGCTACATTGAGTGCTTGGAGGTTCTAGGGTTTAAACTCCCTGAAGAACTGGGCACCGATCTCATTCTTGCATCACTTCCCCAGAGCCTCTCGAACTTTGTTGTGAACTTCAACATGAACAACATTGAGAAGTCTCTGTCTGATCTTATTATCCTTATTCGCCAAGTGGACAATGACATGAAGCGTGAAAAGTCTTCTGTTCTCATGGTGAATAAAAGGAAAGGGAAGGCGAGGAGCTTTAAGCCCAAATCTTCTTCAAGGCCTTCCAAGAAAAGGAAGATCAAAGGGGAGGCAAAGGAACATGAAGCTGTTTGTTTCGCATGTGGAAAGAAGGGCGACTGGAAGAAAAACTGCACCTAGCCAAGGAAGTAAGGGGAAGCTTCAGGTGCGTTTGATATCGAATGAAATTTATCTATTTCTACTAATTGTGTATTAGATACTTCTTGTGGTGCTCACATCTATATCCAAATACAGGAACCAAGTAGATTTAGGAAGATTGATTGAGGGGAGGTAGATCTACGAGCAGCTAATGGAGCCAGACTCGCTGCTGTAGCTGTCGGGGACTACCACCTCACATTGCCTACGGGGATGGTCTTGGTTTTGAAATGATGTTATTATGTACCCTCTGTAACCAAAAAAATTATTTTAGTATCCATATTAGATACTGATGGATTCATCTTAAAGTTTGGAAGTGGATGTTTCTATTTTTATAAAGATAACATTTGTTTTGGTAGGGCACATTTATATAACGGCCTTTATGTGTTAGAATACACAAACCAAGTAATGGAAATCGATAACAAAGTTAATTCACATGACTCATACCACACCCAACTTTGGCATCACCAGCTAGGTCATGTCAATGAGAAACGTTTGACAAAATTACATCAAGATGTGTATTTAGATTCTTTCGAACTAAAACCACTTGGTGTATGTCATGCGTGTCTACAAGGCAAAATGACCAAAGCCCCATTTAGTGGGAAAGGTGAAAGAGCTAAAGAGCTTCTACAATTAGTTCACACAGATGTGTGTGGACCGTTTCCAGTTGAAGCAAGGGGTGGGTTCTCGTACTTCATAACTTTTACTGATGATTTTAGTAGATATGGATATATCTATTTAATGAGGTATAAGTCAGATTCTTTTGATCGGTTCAAAGAATACAAGAATGAAGTTGAGAACCAGCTTGTTAAGAAGATTAAGAAACTCCACTCAGATAGAGGAGGAGAATATCTTAATTAGGACTTCATTGATTTCTTACGGGAGTTTGGGATTCTATCTCAACTCACTCTTCCTTACACACCTCAGTGGAATGGTGTAAGTGAAAGGAAGAACTGCACCCTGTTGTACATGGTGAGATCAATGATGAGTCATGCGAGTCTTCCATTATCCTTTTGGGGATATGCATTACAAACAGCAGCACACATACTAAACCAAGTACCAACTAAATCGATAAATGGTATTCCATACGAATTATGGAGTAGATGCCAATCCATGTTATCGAATTTACATGTGTGGGGTAGCGAAGCATTTGTTAAGGCCTCTTCAGGTAACAAACTTTCACCCAGAGGCACAAAGTGTATCTTTATAAGATATCCCAAGGAAACAAGAGGATATTACATATACAACCCCTCAGAAAAAAAGGTTATAGTGGAAAGACACTCCATATTCCTTGAGAGGGAACACATCTCCAAAAGAGATAGTGGGAGTGAGATAGACTTCGATGAAGTCGAGGCTCAAGATACACCGAAGTTGGTACAATAACAGATTCCACAAATCCCCATGGAAGAACAATCTGTTCCAGAGACACAAGAACTTCGTAGGAGCACGAGAGAGGTGAGAGAACCAGAACGATATGGTTTTCTTGTCACCGAGGATGGTGACTCATCATTGGTTGAAAATCATGATCCTCTTACCTACAAGGAAGCAGTTGAAGGTACAGACGTTTCCAAGTGGCAAGAAGCCATGAATTCTGAAATGGATTCCATGTACCAAAACCAAGTCTGGATTTTGGTAGATCATCCAGTTGATGTAAAGCCTATTGGTAATAAATGGTTATTCAAGAAGAAACTGGACATGGAGGGGCAAGTCAACACCTACAAAGCACGACTGGTTGCAAATGGTTTTAGACAGCGTCAAGGAATTGACTATGATGAAACCTTTTCACCGGTTGCGATGCTGAAATCCATTAAAATACTATTGTGCATTTCTTCTTACCATGACTATGAAATTTGGAAAATGGATGTCAAAACAGCTTTCCTTAACGGGAACCTCCAGGAAGATGTCTACATGACACAACCTGAAGGGTTTGTGACTCCAAAGGATGCCAACAAGGTATGCAAGTTGTAGAAATCCATTTATGGATTAAATCAAGCATCAAGGTCTTGGAACATTCGTTTTTATGAAGCTGTTACAGAATTTGGATTTGTTAAGAATGAATGTGAGCCTTGTGTCTACAAAAGGTTCAGTGGAAGTGCAGTCATTTTCCTAATAGTATATGTTGATGACATATTGCTAATTGGAAATGAAGTACCTGTCTTACAGTCAGTTAAGGCATGGTTGTATAAATGATTCTCCATGAAATACTTGCGTGAGGTGGCATATATTCTTGGGATAAAGATCCATCGTGATAGATCCAAGAGAATGCTGGGCCTGAGTCAAAGTACATACATTGACAAGATACTGAAGAGATTCAGTATAGAACAGTCCAGGAAAGGATTGTTTCTAGTGTCACATGGCATTCATCTTTCCAAGAAAATGTGTCCTCAGACACATGAGGAAAGAAATAGGATGGCAAGGATCCATTACGCATCCGTGGTTGGGTCAGTCATGTATGTTATGCTATGTACGAGGCTAGATGTTTCTTACGCATTAAGTGTGGTAGGCAGATATCAAGCTGATCCAGGAGACCTCCATTAGATGGCAGTCAAGACTATCCTTAAGTATATGAGGCGTACTAAGGATATGTTCCTGGTTTATGGAGGATATGAGGAACTAGTCATCAGAGGACATGTAGATGCTAGTTTCCAGACTGATCAAGATGACATGAAGTCGCAGACTGGATACATCTTCAGTTTGAATGGAGGTGGAGTGAGCTGGAAGAGCTCAAAACAAAGTGTGGTGGCAGATTCTATACCAGAGACCGAGTATATCGTAGCTTTTGAGGTAGCTAAAGAAGCAGTATGGATGCGAAGCTTCGTCCAAGTGCTGGATGTTGTACCGATCAGTAAAGATCCTATCACACTCTATTGTGATAATACTGCAGCGTTGGCACTTGAAAAAGAGCCAAGGCCACATCAGCGGACAAAGAACATACTTTGGAAGTATCATATCTTGAGGGATTTTTCTCAGAGAGGTGAAGTTGTAGTGAGAAGTATTTCCACGGAAGACAACGTGGCGGACCCATTGACTAAAGCCTTGACTCAGCAGAAACATGATCATCATGTGAGGTCTAGCGGACTAAAAGTCGTAGGCCGTTGGCTCTAGTATAAGTGGGAGTTTGTAAGGGTTGGTGTCCTCATAACCAACTATTTTGTACTTTGATTACATAAATGTTCACTTATTATATATTGTTCATTGTTCTGCATGACTATAATATAATAATGTCCTGGAATATTTGTTACATTAATAAGGTCATAACATATCCCCTCTATGATGAGAACCTTGAAATGCTATAACAATATTCTTAAATAAAGTTCTGCGGTTGGATGACATACTATGATAGGACACATAGTATACAAACCATCATGTGCGAGTACTCATAAGAAGATGAGACTCTCTCTCATGGAGTTCGCACTTGGTAATATCCAAGATGGGAGATTATGAGAACAGACCCACCAGTAGTAATTCTTCATGTCTTGGTGTCATCGAATATTGCTATCTGTGAGCGTGTGTAATGGTCCTTAGACTGGAATATTATCATTAACTCATGTCATGACTCGCGCACTTAGATTTGCTGATGAAAACTGTCACGCAGACAGTTGGCGGGAAGTAGGGTACGTTGGGTGCGTCACGAGTGACATGTTGTTAATAGATAAGTCAAGGAAGGATTTGTCCCTTCCATTTATGTAAGTTGATATCTCGGCCCTTTGATTGAAATAGAACTGTCACATTAAATTCCATGGCCATGGTGTAAACGATCAGTTTATTTCAGGTAGTCAAAGAATGATGGATCAAGCATATAGGTTTATGAAACTTACATGAAACCTTCTTGACGAGATATTGAGACAAAGGGATTAAATTACACAGTAAGCATTCGTATGAGGTGATACGTCAATGCGGCGTCAACTTCTTTCTCTTGGGTGCCTTGACACGTTGCTAGACAGTAGTCCTGGACATTAGGCAAGTCCGCCTAATGCCAACGAGAAAGAGGCCTAGAGGGTCACACACTAAGTGTATCCAAGTATCTCAAGTTGAATAATGATTATTCCCGTACGTGGTTTAATAATTATTCAAGGAAGCCTAAGTTGTTTTAAATGATGGAAGAAAAATAAAATAAAACAAGTACACGCCGTGTATTATTAAATGTACACACCGTGTAGTTTTATTTTGGAAAGGAAATGAATAAATGAAAACAAGATATACATGACATGTACATTTAATGTACACTCCGTGTAGTTTTCAATGAAAAACAAGTACACACCATGTATTTATTATTACACGCCGTGTAGTTTTTCCAGTCGGGATTTTGAGGATATAATATTGTTTTAAATGATATTTATTATAATCAGCATGGGCGCATGTCAAGGAATTATTTATTCGACATGGGGGTTTTAAATAAAGAGTCAATGAAATAAATAAAATGTGTAACGCATTTATTTATTGTCATAACTCTATAACCCCACACACTCGATTATAAATATCCTCACAACCCCAACTCTTTTCCTACACACAAGAGAATCGTTGTGCACAATATCTCTGGAGAATTCTTTCAAGACCGAAAGAACCTCTTCCTCTAAGAACGCTCTCAAGACCGAGAGAGATCCTCTTCCATCGGATCAAGATGATCTAAGGCAGACAACGCAAGAAAAGGCTTCTCCACGCTAGCACCCAGAGAATCCTTTGGCGACATCCAGAGATACGAGGTACACGTGTGGATCACCGCTAGAGGGAGTCTACACTTGGATTCTGCGACGCAACGACGGATCACATCGACAACGTGATCGAGAACATCAACGAAGAAAGAACAACCAAAAGGTATTTCTTTATAATTAATTAAATTAATTATAATCAACCTGTAACGATCCTTGTTTGTGGTTCTGGGACAAACCATCTTCTTTGTCTTTTTCTGTGATTCGATCCGTGGAGACTGGCGTTTATCGTCGTATTGATCCCGGATTGATCATTGATAATGACAAAAGGCCAAGTGGGAACATCCACCCACGCACTTCCGCTGCGCTCGGAACCTTCATATATGACTTTAACCCATAGTCTATAAAATAGTAAGAATTTTTTGAAATCCATTTTTAAGAAACATGGATGTGGATGATAAAGAGATCCCAGTAGATAATTACATGTAAACAATCTCAAATAATGAAGAGATTGAACAATTAACCCTTACCTTGTACTTTTCTTTGGTATAGGGTCGGTTACCCTCCTGTATAATTCTTAAATATTTTTTATTAAATTATAAAAGAATCATATACATTAATATGATATCATATATGCTCTTTTAACATTTCTTTGTTAATAATATCTTAGTATTGTCGTCGTTTCGGGTGTTAATTGATTCGTTTTCCTTTATATGTTTTGTTACATAAGTAATGTTTTTTATTGATAGGATGTATCTTATTCATATTCAGAATGATATTAAGTCATTAAACATTTTTTTAATCATCTAATGAAAAGTATTCTTGAATGGATACGATGGGGAATGAATCTCATCGCGTTCGTGGAGACGGTAATCCGTACATACACACAAGCACCAATATCATTATTTTGATAACAAAATAATATATAATTGGATGGTATATCATATATAAATAATCATTATCATGTTATATTTATTATTTACAGAAATTACACATCATTATTATACCCATACAAATAATAATGTATTGAATAACAATTACAACACGACGTGGAGACGGTAATCCGTACATACGCACGTATGGTGACATGTCATTCAAAACATGGATAAAATAATGAATATAGTTGTACCGTATTTATAATAACATCACATTATATAGGAGATACATGATTTAGTACTTTAAAATGGAAACAACAATGAAGGAAGAAGTGGAAGAAGAAAAAAACTTGAAAGAGGTGATGAAATATTTACCTCTTCTTCGTGTTCTTTCTTTTGATTTGATCAAAAGGGATATTTAGGTTGGCTTTATGACTAAATAAAGGCCTCTAGGATTAAGGGAGGATAGTTGAGTGGGTATTTGGGTAGATTTTGGCCAATTAAAATGGATTTTAAGGTGTGAATTAGAGAAAAGGTGGAGTGCCCTTTTATAAGAGGGGTGAGGGGAACCTTAGAAAAAGCTAGAAATATTATTTTATGATAAAACTAATTTTCGATTTATAATATCTCAAAAGTGTATTATTTAAATTATAATGTGGGGATGGGTCGAAAACCACTCAACCATTAGGTTTTAGATAGGTTTGGTTCACTATATTAACTTTATCTTTTAGATTTAACTCTTAGTTAATTAGTTTTACATTTACCATGTCTCTTTGTATTACTATATTATATGGTTAATAGACATACTATATACTTCCATGAGAACCCAAAGTGGTTCATTAATGATACACCTATAATTATATAAGTCTTTTGGGCAAACCTTAGATTTTTAGGATTAGAATATCAATTAATAATATAATATTTGTTTTAAAAACTCGTTTACAACAATTTTGACACTATTTGGTATTTTGTTTTTGCTAAATTAATAACAGCATTATTACTTTGAAGAAAATTCATATAAACACCCCTAACATGTAATATTAACCGTAAAATTAGTGGAATTCATAAAAAGTATCAAATTTAATTTATTCTGATATTTATAATATCAATTATGTTAATATTTCATTAATTAGGTAATTACTACATTATCAATGTGTCATAAATAAATTAAATTATTTAATGTCTAAAAAATATAAATAAAATACCATTATGTGGGAAAAAATTTTAGATTTATAAGTAATCCTTATAGTCTAATTTATCTTATGTATAACACTATATTAAAAAAAATTTAGTTATTAAACATTGATTTTAACTATTTTAACTATTCTTTAAATAAAATAATACTAAGTGTCCTAATCTAATCCAAGTAGACCAAAGAGGTTCATATTTTATTACTAAGGTTTTTTTGGTCTAATTATACTTATGAAATAGAATCAGGAAATGCGTTAGGGTAATAATAATATCATTTTTACCCTTAATTACCCTATTTACTTTTAACTGTGGTAAATAAAAGTAAAAATTTACTATTCACCAAAAATTATTTTCATTTATTGAACCAAATTTTTATTACTAATATCAACCGTGTCTCTCAGATTTTTGAAATTCCACTCACAGAAGTGGTAAAATTAAGTTTTATTGATTTTGGAAATTCTCCTAGGAGACGGTTAAAAGACAGTAAAAAGTTCAATAAAATTTATATATATATATATATAATTATTATAAACAGACTCCAATGAATTTCATAGAACTTATATATGTATTATGTATCTATTTGGACCTAAAATAAATTTAAATAAAATAAATAATTATTTAAATAAGAATTCTTTTTTAAACAATAACTCAGTTTTTTTCACAATTCATCAAAAATTGAAAGTTTTCAAAAAATACCAAAAATTCACCCTAAGCTAATTTTGATATTTTGAATCCAAAAATGAAGTCAATTTTGAAAGATAAAATTTATAAAATTTCAAAAAGTTGGTATTACTATTCATAACGTCTAGTTTGATTGGTTGTGGTGTGTTAGAACTCGAAGTTGCGTACAATACACACTACTATATTATTCAAAGAGAAGCCTACGTTGGAAGCTTGGGGTTCTACATTCTCTCCTCATTTAAATAATTTCGTCCTTGAAATTTTTAGAGTATTACTGCACTAAAAGACTCGGGTGGTTCTTTATCATAAGTTCCTCGGGTTCCCATGTTGCCACTTCCATCTTATGGTTTCTCCATCGAACTTTTACCAGATGAGTCGTATGGTTTCTCAACACTTGTTCTCTTGTATCAAGAACCTTGAAAGGTTCTTCACAATAAGACATATCGGCTTCAAGTTATAATTCCTCATAGGTGATTACATGCGTTGGGTCAGGCATGTATTTTCTCAATAGTGATACGTGGAACACATCGTGATCATTGGAGAGACTTGGCGTCATTTACAAATAGTAAGATATAGCCCCAATTCATTCTATAATTTCGAAAGGTATGATGTACATGTGACTTAATTTACACTTCTTATTGAAACTTATAACACCCTTCCAGGGAGATACCTTCAAGAAAACATGATCTCCTACCTGAAATTACAAATCCTTCCTTTGGTTGTCAGCATAGCTCTTCTGCCTACTTTGAGATTCCTTGATGTGGTTTTGGATTACCTTCACCTTTTCCATCCCTCCACAAGTTCTGGGCCTATGAGTTTTCTTTCACCAACATCATCCCAACAGGTTGGTGTGCGACATCTCTTTCTGTATAACACTTCATATGGTGCCATCTAAATACTTGAATGGAAGCTATTGTTATAGAAAAATGTTACCAAAGGTTAATATTGATCCCACATACCTTGAAATTCAAGTGACCATGATCTCAACATGTCTTCTATGGTTTGAATAGTACGTTCTGATTGTCCATCAGTTTGAGGGTGGTAGGCAGTGCTCAAACAACGTTCAGTATCCAGGGATTTCTGAAGGCTTTTCCAGAATCTTGATGTAAAACGGGGATCAGGATCAGAAATAATCTATAGTGGTACTCCATGAAGTCTCACAACATAATTAATATATAGTCATGATATATGTTCAAGTGGTAAATCTTCTCTTATAGAAAGAAAATTCACTGACTTGGTAAGACGATCAACAATGACCCATATTGCGTTGTCCCTTCTAGGAGTCTTTGGTAGTCCCATGAAAAAGTCCATAGTAATATTATCCCATTTCTACTAAGGTATGAGAAGAGGTTTTATAACTCTTCTAGGCTACTGCCTTCCATCTTTCACTTGTTGACAAACCATACATCTTGAAACAAAATCAGAAATATCCCTCTTCATGTTTTCCCACCAAAGATGTCCCTTCAAATCCCTATACATCTTGGTTTAATGAGGGTGTATACAGAAATTGGAACTATGAGCATCATCCAAAAATTCCCTTTTTAGATCAGGTATATCGGGAACACAATGTCTCTTCCCAAATTTCAAAATTCTATCTTCATACACAAAGTCACTCAATCTCCCATCATTCACAACATTATTCTTCTTTTGAAACTCCTCATCAACATCTTAAGAAAATTTTATCCTTTCTAATAAAGATGTTTTGACAACCATTTGAAAAAGTATTGATGATCCACCTTCCATGGTTATTCCAATATCCATATTTACTAGATCCATGAGAATAGGATCCCTTTAAACTCTCATATGGTTCAAAACTCCATGATCTTTTCTGCTCAAAGCATCTGTCACCTTATTTTCCTTCCACGGGTGGTAGTGTATCATGCAATCATAATCCTTGAGTAGTTCATGCCATCTCTTTTGCCTCATGTTGAGTTCCTTCTATGAGAAAATATACTTCAAACTCTTGTGATCAGTATAAATCTCACATTTTTCACCATAGAGATAGTGTCTCCAAATCATCAATGAAAATATTACCATTGCTAACCCAATATCATGAGTAGGATAGTTTTTCTCTTGAATTTTTAACTACCGTGGTGCATAGGCAATAACTATATCATTCTTCATAAGGACACAACCAAGTCCTTTCTTTGAAGCATCACTATAAATAACAAACCCATCATTCCCCGATGGTAGAGTAAATATAGGATCATTGACTAATATTCTCTTCATTTATTCAAAACATTCTTCACACTCGTTCGTCCAAAAAAAAATTAACCCCTTTACATGTGATCTTGGTTAATGGGTTAGCCAATTGAGAAAAATTCTGGACGAAACGCTGATAATAACCTGGTAAACAAATAAAATGGCGTACCTCAATTATACTCATTGGTACTGGACATTCTTGGATTTCTCATGTCTTAGAAGGATCAATGGAGATTCCATCCTTAGAGAAAATATGGACAAGAAAGGAAATCTCCTGAAGCCAGAATTCACACTTGCTAAACATCCCATATAATTCATGTCTTCTAAGAGTCTTCAGGATAATGTACAAGTAATTTTCATGATCTTCGTAGATTTTGGAGTATACCAAGATATCATCAATAAATACCACTACAAATTTATCAAGATATTCCTTGAAAACTCTATTCATTAGATCCATGAAGACAAAGGGTGTATTAGTCATTCCAAAAGGCATTACTATAAACTCGTAATGCTCATACTTGGTTCAAAATGTTGTTTTCATAATGTCTTCCTTCTTCACACCAAACTTCTGATATCCAGATCAAAGGTCAATCTTTGAAAAGTATTGAGCTCTATGAATTTGGTTGAATAAATCATCAATGCGAGGTAGGGGATACTTGTTCTTTATGGTTATATCATTGATCTCCCTATAGTCAATGCACAACCTCATAGATCCATCTTTATTATTAGAAAAAAGGATAGGGGATCTCCATGGAGAAAAACTAGGGAGAATAAATCTGTTATTACTCAATTACTCTAGTCGTTTCTTTAGTTCCACTATTTCCACAGTGGCCATTCTATATGGGGTCTTCGATATGGGCCTTGATCCAGGAATTAAATAAATGGAAAACTCAATTTCTCATTCCGGAGGATGTCCAGGTAAATCTTCTGGAAGCACATCAATATATTCTTTCACAATAAGTACATCCTCTATTTGAACATTCTTTTACTCACCCACAATTATTTAATTCTCTTCCTCCACAACAATTGAATGTATTTGAGCTACTAGGGGAGGATCTAGATAAGAATTTGGTGGTGATGATTCTGCTTTAAAGATAAGGTGTTATTTATCATCGTCATCAAAAATAGTAACCTCTTTCTTCTTACAATACATTTTTGCATCATGGTCCGAAAGCCAATCCATACCGAGGATTATATCAAATTCAATCATGGTTATGACGATGAGATCAGCAGATAAAGAACATTTATATGCCCTAATGGGGACTAATTCACAAAAATTTATTGCAATGATACTTCCCTTAGAAGTTTTGACTGAAATCTCCCTTGTTAAATCAAATTGGAAATATATAATTTTCTTAGAAAACTGGGAAGATATAAAACAATGCATTGATCTAGAATCAAAAAAAGAATTTTCTAAACTTGAGGAAACCATTAAATTACCTACCACCACGTCTTTCAGATCTTCAACCTCATCAATAGTGATAGAATAAGCTTACCCTTCATCCATTGGCCTTTTCTGAGGTAAGTTCCCCTGAGACTTAAGACATTCATTCTCATAATGCCCCCTTTCTCTACAATTGTAGCATTCAACATCGAAAACCTCTTTCTTCCCCTTGCAATCACGAGCTTGGTGGCCTTTTTCACCACACTTGTAACAGAATCTCATTACCTTCAGGCAAGTACAGGGGTGTTTTTTCCAACATTTACTGCAGGATGGATATTAAACTTTTCCCTTCTTCCCCTGATTTTCATTTCCAGAGTGTTCGGCAGATTTCTTCTTCTCTTTCTTTGCTTTAAAGTCATAAGACATAGAGAATTCTTTTTCTGTCTTGATAGCACATGAGACAATATCTTCCTATGATGAGACAGATTGTGAGACTAATGCTCTATGGAGAAATGGTTTTAACCCATCAAAGATATGATCAATCATATTTTTTGGGTTACGTATATAATCTACAGCATGCATCACTAACCTTGTAAGGTTAGCTTCATACTTTGCGACATTCTCATCCTCCTTTTGCCTCAGACTCAGAAATTGCCTTTCCATACCTGCTCGATGGTCACGAGGAAATTATTTTTCTAAGAAAATTTATTTAAACTCCCTCTATTCCATATTTGATACTTCATCATCTTCCTTTTTGTTTTGAATCAACGACCACCATTGATCAGCATCTCCAGTGAGGCGGTAAACTTCCATGACAGCCTTTTCCCTTTTGCTACTCCCTAAGGCGTGGAATATTTTCTCTAAGGAATTTATCCATTTCTCAGATACTAATGGATTTTTACTCCCATTGATTTTTGTTGGTTGTTTCCTCATGAATAGATCTAACATTGATCCACCATGTTGGGGATTAGGGTGCTCCATACGGGTAAGGTTATTATTCATAACCTGAGTGAGTTGTCCCAATTGGTGATAAGATGATCAGCACGAGTTGTATCACCAACTCCACTATAATTATGTTGTGCAGGAGGGAAATACTTATATGGATTGCGTGCATTGATACAGTTTTCATTCCTTCCACTAAGCGCCATTTCTAAACAATGGCATAAACTAGATTAGTTGTATCACCAGCTCCACTATAATTATGTTGAGCAGGAGGGAAATCCCTACCTGGAGTGCGTGCATTGATACAGTTTTCATTCCTTCCACTAGGCACCATTTCAAAGTAGTTTTTTTGGGTTTTACCCCTAGGTACATCTGTTCCAGATCCGCCTTTACCTACTCATATCCAGACAGGGATGTATTCCTTGGAAATCTCACAAAATCTCTAAAATACCAAAATTATAGGAGGTTCTTCTATACTAATCCTCAAGGTCTATCTTAGGGAAATGTGATCTAATAAGAGTTTATCTAAATCTAGTTTCCAAGGTTTGTACTAAAATTCCTATGATACCAATAGTAATGCCCCAACCCTAGAAGCCCAGAGTCGGTGCATTATTACGTATCATTGGCATGATGATATAAGATAAAATCTCGAATGACCGATTAGTTTAGTATCCTTGGAAGTACTAGATTCATTTATAAGGTTTACATTTCATCATAAAATTGAAAACTACAACAACATTGTTTCCATAGACAAAACTAAGATCCCATAGACTATCCCTGCAGGTCAGTCATAATATACTTCTTCGCATCCTGGGAAAAATAAAACATAGAAATGGGTGAGCTCATATTCTCAATAAGGATAACAATATAACGTAAAATTTCATAAATAATCATAAACATTTAAGAAAGTTTATAAGACTAAAACAAAAACCTTTTAAAATTGAACTTCATCATAATATGAAAAATTTAAAAATAAAATAATGCCATTTACTTATTCACATGGATATTCTACTAGTCGAATAATCATATGCAATATCAATATCCACTTTCATAATGATGGAATGCATAATGCCAGAATTTCATAACCACATAGTCAAAGCCTTGTGGCAAGAGTACAAATAAGATTTTTTCAAGGCCTTGTGCCAAGACACTAGTTTGTCTCATGAGACCTACCGATGCATCGATGATCTATAGCGGGATCCACTTGTCACATACTAAGTCCAATTCATTCCTTATATAAAAAGGTTTAAACATAACATAAACATTTGTATTAAAACTTGCATACAAAATGTCAATACTTTTTCCATAAACCATGAATGGTATAAAAATAACACATTAACAATAAAAAATATCACAAAACCTTCAATACAATAGGGAATTTTTGTATCATAATAAATCAACTTTAAATAAGCTTAAAATCAATCAAAGTATGTTGACATAGATGAAATCAAAACCATTTTAGAGAAATATATCTTACTATTATGAAATCATTTAAATGTCACATAATTATAAAATAAAACATTAATATTTGAAAATATTATTAAAAGCTTGTAAATGAATCTCAGACAATGTTATAACGGTAGAAAATAGCCGCACCCGCCGTATAGGTTAAAAAAACATTCTTACCTTAAATTTTTCGAAAAGGTCAAAAAGTACCTTGTTTGGAAAATGACAGAAAGATTCCTTTATAAACATCTTATAAAAGTCAAACAATGGTATAAAAAACATTAAATCATAGTCTATAAAATAGTAATAATGTTTGGAAATACATTTTTAGGAAACGTGGATGTGGATAATAAAGAGGTCCCAGTAGATAATTACGTATAAACAACCTCGGATAATGAAGAGATTGTAGAATTAACCCTTACCTTGAACTTTTACTTGGTTGAGGGTAGGCTAAACTCGTGTATAATAGTGAAATAATTGTTTTTAAATTATAAAAGAATCATATACATTAATATGATATCATATATGATCTTTTAACATTTCTTTGTTAATAATATCTTAGTATTATCGTCGTTTCAGGTGTTAACTGATTCGTTTTCCTTTATATGCTTTGTTACGTAAGTAATGTTTTTTATGGATAGGATGTATCTTATTCATATTCTGAATTATATTAAGTCTTTAAACATTATTTTTAGTCATCTAATGAAAATTAGTCTTGAATGGATATGATGGGGAATTATTCTCATCATGTTCGTGGAGACGGTAATTCGTATGTACGCACAAGAGACAATATCATTCTTTTGATATTATAATAATAAATAATTGGATTTTATATCATATATACCAAAAAATTATAATGTTATATTTATTATTTACATAAATTACACATCATTATTATACCCATCCAAATAAAAATTTATTGAATAACATTTACACCACGACATGGAGACGGTAAGCCGTACGTACACATGTATGGTGACATGTCATTCAAACGATGGACAGAATAATGAATATGGTTGTACCATATTTATAATAACATCACAGTATGTATAAGATACTGGAGTTATTATTTTATAATGGAAACAATTGTAACACCCCAAGCTTCTATGGTACGCTTCTCTTTGAATAATGCAATAGCGTGTGTTGTACGCAACATCAAGTTCTAACACACCACAACCAATCAAACTAGCCGTTATGAATAGTAATACCCAATTTTTGAAATTTATAAATTTTATTTTTCAAAATGGACTTCATTTTTGGATTCGGAATATCGAAATTATCCTCGGGTAAATTTTTGGTATTTTTCTGAAAAACTTCGTTTTTTAATGAATAGTGAAACTACTAAGTGGTAGTTAAAAAACTGAATTTTTCATAAAACATAATTTTACGGCTTCTGTGAGTGGAATTTTGAAAATCCGAGAGACACGGTTAATATCAAGGACTAAAATGTGGTTCATTGAGATGAAAATAATTTTTAGTGAATAGTAACTTTTTACTTTTATTTACCACAGTTAAAAGTAAATAGGGTAATTAAGGGTAAAAATGATATTAATATTACCCTGACACATGTACTAATTCTATTGTATAAGAATAATTCGACCTAAAACAACCTTAGAAATAAAATATTATCATTTAGGTCCACTTGGATTATATTAGGACATTTATTATTATTTAATTCCAAGAAGAGTTAAAAGAGTTAAAATCAATGTTTCTTTACTAAATCATTTTTAATAGAGTCATACATAAGATAAATTAGATTTTAAATATTCATTATAAAGATAAAACGATTCCCTACAAAAATATATTTTATTTATAATTTTTAGATATTAAATAATTTAATTTATTTATGACACAATGATGATACAGTAATTACCATAATAGTGAAAAATTAAAATAATTGATATTATAAATACCCAAATAAATATAATTTGAGACTTATTATGAGTTACACTAATTTTATAGGTTAATATGACATGTTATGATTGATTTAAATAACTTTTTTTGAAGTAATCATTCTGTTATAAGTTTCACAAAAATCAATTTTCCAAATAGTGTCAAAATTGACATAAAAGAGTTATTAAAACAAATATTATATTATTAGTTTATATTCAATTCCTAAAAATATAACTTTAGGCTAAGAGACTTATATCATGATAGGTGTATCATTAATGGACCACTTGGGGGTCGCTTAGAGGTATATAGTAAGTTTATTAACTATATAATATAAAAATACAAAGTGACATGGTAAGTGTCAAACTAATTAACTAAGAGTTAAAACTAAAAGATAAGGTTAATATAATGACCCAAACCTGTCTAAATTCTACTGGTTGAGTGATTTTATACCTACCCCAACTTAACATTTAAATAATCCACTTTGGAACCATTATAAACCGAATATGAATTTATTATAAAATAATATTTCTAGCTTTTCAAAAGGTGCCCCTCACCCCTATAAAAGGGAACTCCCCCTTCTCATTAATTCACACCTTAAAATCCATTTGGCTCAGCCAAACTCAGCCCAAATACTCTCTCAACTTCCCTCACTTAATCTTAGAGGCCTTCCTTTAGTCATAAATCCAACCTAAGGATCCCTTTTGATCAAATCAAAAGGAAGAACCCGAGGAAGAGGTAATGATTTCACCACCCTTTTTCAAGTTCCTCTCTTCTTCCACTTCTTATTTCTTTGTTATTACCATTATAAAATAATAAATCCAGTGTCTTATATATAATGTGATGTTATTATAAATATGGTACAACCATATTCAGTATTTTATCCATCCTTTGAATAACATGTCACCATACGTGCGTACGTACGGCTTACCGTCTCCACGTCGTGGTGTAATTGTTATTCAATAAATTAGTATTTGGATGGGTATAATAATGATGTGTAATTCATGTAAATAATAAATATAACATGATAATTATTCTTTATATATGATATACCATCAAATTATATATTATTTTAATATAAAAAGAATGATATTGTCGCTCGTGCGTACGTACGGACTACCGTCTCCACGAACGCGATGAGATTCATTCTCCATCGTATCCATTCAAGTCTAATTCTCATTTGATGATTAATAATAGTATCTAAGGACTTGATATCATTTTGGATATGATTAAGATACAACCTATCCATGAAAAACACAGCTTACGTAACAAAACATATAAAAGAAAATGAGTAAGTTAACACCCGAAACAACGATAATACTAAGATATTATTAACAAATCAATGTTAAAAGAACATATATGATATCATATTAATGTATATGATTATTTTATAATTTAATAAAAATTATGTCACCATTATACCGGAGGTTAACCTACCCTCAACCAAGGAAAATTACAAGGTAAGGGTTATTTCACAATCTCTTCATTATCCGAGGTTGTTTATACGTAATAATCTACTGGGATTTCTTTATCATCCACATCCATGTTTCTTAAAAATGTTTTTCAAAACATTTTTACTATGTAAAAGAATATGGTTTAAATTCATTTATACCCTTGTTTGACTTTTTATAAGAGGTTTATAAAGGAATCTTTCTGTCGTTTTCCAAACAAAGTGTTTTTTAACCTTTTCGACAGAATTAAGGTAAGAATGTTTTTTAACTTATACGGCAGATGCGGCTATTTTCCGCCGTTATAAAATCTTCGAAGATTCCCTTACAATATTATAATAATATTTTCAAAGAAAATTTTTTATTTTATAAATATATGAATCTTAAATTATTTCAAAATAAAAAGAGATATTTCTCTAAAAAGAGTTTTGATTTCATCTATGTCAACATCCTTTGATGGATTTTATGCTTATTTGAAGTTAATTTATTTTGATACAAAACTTCTATATTGTATTGAAGGTTTTGTGATATGTTTGACTATGGATGTGTTATTTTTATACCATTCATGGTTTATGGATGAAGTATTTACATTTCGTATGCTAGTTTTAATACGAATGTTTATGTTATGTTTAAACCTTTTCATATGGGAATGCATTGGACTTAATATGTGACGGGTGGAGCCCGCTATAGATCCTCGATGCATCGGTAGGTCTCATTAGACAAACTAGTGTCTTGGCACAAGGCCTTGGGAAAATCTTATTTGTAGTCTTGGAATGAGGCCTTGGCTATGTGGTTATGATAGTCTGGCATTATGCATTCCATCATTATGAAAGTGGTTATTGATAATTCATGTGATTATTTGATTAGTAGAATATCCATGTGAGTAAGTAAATGGAATTATTTCATTTTATTTTTTCCATACTATGTTGAATTTCAAGTTTAAAAGGCTTTTGTTTTAGTTATACATTTCCTTAAATGTTTGTTCTTATTTATGAAAGTTTTTTCTATATTGTTATCCTTACTTGGAATTTGAGCTCACCCCTTTTCTATGTTTTATTTTCACAGGATGTGAAGAAGTAAAATATGAATGACCTGTAGGGATAGTATGAGGGGATAAGAGTGTAGAATATGGAGACTATGTTGTTGTAGTTTTCATTTTTAT
The DNA here is from genome assembly GCA_963277665.1 of Viscum album. NCBI lineage: Eukaryota > Viridiplantae > Streptophyta > Magnoliopsida > Santalales > Viscaceae > Viscum > Viscum album. The sequence continues at coordinate 1,703,102,470 of OY728165.1, read as the reverse complement.
GATGTAATGTAAAACTTTATGAATATATCTATTGTTTCCAAGGATACTAAACTAATTGGTCTTTTTAGATTTGATCTTTCTTGTGATCATTCTAATGTTATGTAATAATGCACTGACTCTAGGTAACTGGGGTCGGGGCATTACAACAACAATGAAGGAGGAAGTGGAAGAAGAAAGGAACTTGAAAGAGGTGATGAAATTTTTACCTCTTCTTCAGGTTCTTCCTTTTGATTTAACCAAAAGGGCTCCTTAGGTTGGTTTTTTGACTAAATAAAGGCCTCTATAATGAAGTAAGTATATTTGAGAGGGTATTTGGGTAGAGTTTGGCTGAGCCAAATGGCTTTGAAGGTGTGAATTAGAGAGAATGGGGAGTGCCCTTTTATAAGAGGGATGAGGGGAACCTAGGAAAAGATAGAAATATTATTTTATACTAAAAATAATTTTCGGTTTCTAATAGATAAAAAGTGGATTATTTAAAGGATATGTTGGTTATGGGTATAAAAATACTCAACCAATAGGTTTTATATGGGTTTGGTTCACTATATTAACTTTATCTTTTAGATTTAACTCTTAGTTAAATAGTATGACAATTACCATGTCTCTTTGTATTTTTATATTATATGGTTAATAAACTTACTATATAATTCCAATAGAACCCCAAGTGGTTAATTAATGATACACCTATCATTATATAAGTCTTATTGATGAACCATATATTTTTAGGAATAGAATATCAATTAATAATATAATATTTTTTTTAAAAACTCTTTTATGTCAATTTTGACACTATTTTGTTTTTTGTTTTTTCTAAATTCATAACAACATTATTAATTCAAAAACAATTCATCTAACCAACCCTAACATGTCATATTAACCATTAAAATTATTTTAATTCATAAAAAGTCTCAAATTACATTTATTTGGATATTTATAATAGCAATTATATTAATATTTCATTAATTAGATAATTACTGCATCATAATTGTGTAATAAATAAATTAAATTATTTAATGTCTAAAAAATAAAAAATAAAATACTATTATCTATTAAACATTTTTATCTTTATAATGAATATTTATAGTCGAATTTATCTTATGTATAACCATTTATTAAAAATATTTTATTTATTAAACATTGATTTTAACTATTTTAACTCCTCTTTAAATAAAATAAAACTAATTATCTTAATCTAATCCAAGTGGATAAAAGTGGTTCATATTTTATTCAGAAGGTTTTCCTTGGTCTAATTATACTTATCCAATATAATTAGGACATGTGTTAGGGTAATAATAATATCATTTTTACCCATAATTACCCTGTTTACTTTTAACCATGGTAAATAAAAGTAAAAAGTTACTATACACCAAAAATTATTTTCATCTTATTAAACCACATTTTTCTTAATTATATCAACTGTTTCTCTAGGATTTTTAAAATTCCACTCATAGAAGCGGTAAAATTATGTTTTATGTGAATTTTTAAATTCTCCTTGGAGGTGTGTAAAAGACGGTAAAAAGTTCAATAAAATTTTTATTCATAAAACATTATTATAAATAGACTCCAATGAATTACATTGAACATATATAGGTATTATGTATCTATTTTGACCTAAAATAAATTTAAATAAAAATTCGGTTTTAAACAATAACTCATTGTTTTTCACTATTCATCAAAAATTGAATGTTTTCAGAAAAATACCAAAAAAATCACCCTAAGCTAATTTCGATATTCCAAATCCAAAAATGAAGTCCATTTTGAAAGATAAAATTTATAAAATTTCAAAAAGTAGGTATTACTATTCATAACGGCTAGTTTGATTGGTTGTGGTGTGTTTGAACTCGAAGTTGCGTGCAACACACGCTACTATATTATTCAAAGAGAAGCATATTGCGGAAACATGGGGTGTTATAGTCATAGACTAAAAGAATTTCCATATTCAACAACCACTATTCCCCATTTGACTGGTTGAAGAGTTCATCGATCATCAGTAGATGATTCTTGTTCTTGACCATCACCTTATTCAAGCACTGTTTATTCATGAACAACCTCAAAATCCCATATTCCTTCTTGGAAAACTACATTGGGGCCTCCCATGGGGAATCACAGGGTCTCACGAACCCCTTCATCTATAAATAATCTAGCTTCACCCTCATCTCGTGCATCTATGTGGGAGCCATATGATATGCTGGTGAGGATATCGGTGTCGTCCTTGGGTGCAAGTCGATTCAAAAAATGATTTCTCGTGAGGGATGTAATCACGGAAAATATTCAGGAATTAATTCCATGAACTCCATGACTACTATTGAGAACTGTAATATCAAAAAATCTATCACTCTGAGGGAAAGGCTATCCAATTCATGAGTGATTGGATATACTATCTTCTATATGATCCCCTCCAATGCTTCATAGGTCTCATTTTCCTTGAAAAAGGAAAACCTCATCCCATTGTTGTGGACACACTACACTCTTCGCATAAAAGCAGTCAATTAGGGAATGCACCGAAGATAACCAATCCATATGGAAAATGACATTATAATGCATATACACTTCAACCAAGAGGTTCCAACCAATACTTTGACCTCAATAATAATACCTCACTATCTTTAAGGAAGTGTGATCATCCACTCTCCTCTTGTTGGTTTTTTCATGCATTAGGGTCGAGTCAATAGATTTACTGAAATCTTAATCTTTATCCAAGAAATGTGGTGAGGAAATAATTATTATACCATGTATCTATAAGTATGACAACAAAGGTTGAGAAGAGACATATCCTACCTTATATTATTCCTAGAGTCCCCGGGTCGTATGCCTCGATTTCATGTAGCTGTCTGGGCCCCTATCCCCCATCTCCTTGAGCCTGGTGTGAACCTCTTAGGGGTGATAGTGGAAGTATGTCAAATTATTTTCCACCTTCTGCATCTCTCCCTGCTCCTCTTCCACGTCTGCTTCCTATTGGGTCTTCCTTCTCCACATTCAACTGCTAGCTTGGGGTTCCATCGACTGCCTCTTAGTCAGTAGCCCGACATGTTGGAAAATCCATATAGATATGTCCTCTATCGTGGAATGAGTAGCATCACCTCTCCCTAGGGTGACTGTATCCATCCTGAGAGCCACAAATATAGAACTATTATCTTGGAACCTCCTGTGTCATCTCCCATATTCTGATCCATGAGTGTGACATCGGATTCCTTCTATCAAGGTCTCTACAGCAGTCTGTCTACTCCTAACTGTCTCTGGCTATCTCTACTCAACCAAGAAGCACTTGATCAACAAGGATCTCATGAACACTCCAAACTAATTTAGAATTTATAGATTCACAACTCTATCTCATATGTTCCATAGTAAAAATATCTCTGTGGTCGGAGCTCTGATGTACTGGTCCCTGACCATATCCATTGAGTACCTAGAGAGGTTGGGAACCCTCGTTGAATTTTCAGCCACTATCAAACTGCCCTGCTATAGTTGAAGTAGCTTCTTGATAATAACTGCCCTCAGCATAACTAGAGTGAACTCCTATATATATAGATTCTTGGACCCTATCTTTGAAATAGTCTCCTCATCATGAGTTTCCACATTCAAACTCTACCATCATCTGGATGAACCCTGAAGAATCATCCCTCTTATGATAACCATCATGTTTACTATTGTCCAAATTAGACAAAAGACTCTAGTCATTACCACAATCCTGTCCTCATCTGTTTGAGGTTCAGGCTCACCTCGAAACCTAAGGGGTCTCTATCTATAAAACTCATTGAGCATAATCCCCATGTGCTCCTATTATTCTAGTACTGCATGTACCACATGTACTTCTACTAGTGGTGATATATCTGGTGCACCACCTAAAGGTAACACCTTGGGAACATGACCCTAAGTCTAAGCCTCGTCACTGAGGGGGTCATCCTCTTTATCGAGTAGCTGATTCATGGCTGGTATATGTCGCAGAGTCATCCTATAAGAAAATAAAATACACAACAATCAATGAGTATATCTGAAGTGATATCTAAATAATAACATGGAAACCACAACCCATTCCTACATGATTCATGTACTAATATTTTCCCTGCAACTGGTGTACTCATTTACCGAGTAAAAAAGTGGTTTTTCAGAGCCTTGGTTTATGGATATGTCAGCCACTAGCACCAACACTAGAGTCCCTCACATGAATGCGGAACTCAAAATACTTAACATTGTTTCCCAAATACAGCTTCACAGACTCTCTATCAGTAGGGCATGTTTCGCAACTCTTGAAGACCTCCTAAAATAGGCCAAGGGTTGGTGACTAGCACTGACTAGTCATATCACTAACATGGGAGGCATTCCCTATGTATATGTTCACCTGCACACATCCCTATGCCCAGAAATTGTGAAATCTAAAACCCACTATGAACAAATTGGATGCATACAACTAAATCCAACCAAGAGTGTATAATAGGAATGAAATGTGTAGTAAATAAACATGGCTAGAATACAAGACTAGTAATGAAAGATTCTACAACTACAAAGAACAACCTGTAAATAAGATAGGTTCTGGGACTTCTATTAGAATTCATATGAGCACCTCGTCCAGTCTAGGACTCCGAAAGCTTTGTCTAGTCCATGTATTCTCTAGAATCCATCAAAAGGTCTCTCCTATACATAAGACCTTAGACACATGGGAAAATATAGTTTGGTGGTGAGTAGAAAAATACACATTAGGAAACCACAAAAACCATAAATCATTACACAATGTAATGGTTAAGTCATGCCTACATAGTATATTTCTACAGAACATATTTCATGAATCGAATATGGTCGCCACAAAAACAGGCACCAAACCTGGCCCGGGACATGTCCCAAAGGGTGTTCTCGAATCCCACGGGCTTTCACAAGTGCCCGGCTATCATAAAATGATAATTGGGAATGATTTACCAGAGTTTATAAACATAAAACAACAAATGAATCAAATAAAACGAATCTGGATTTTTCAAACCAAACAATATTTTACACAAATTCAGAACTGAATTACATAGTTCAAAACAACTAAAAAATACTATAACAAAGGCACAAAACCAAAAGTAAACATCCCAAGAACCCTCATGGAAAGGGGAACCACCCTCAAGACAACTCCACAAGACATCACCGCCAAGGACCTGCTAGAAACCCGAACCACTGGCACTAAAAACTGAACCCAACCTGCGTCAACAAAAATAACCAAGTCTACATACACCCAAATGTGTAAGTAGCGTGTGATCCAATTCTCAGTAGGATACCACCACTAATAGATTCCCTGTGATAAACATTCAAAGATTAAAATCTTTGAAGGTTTCATAAACATGAAATGCTAGTTACAATTTCTAAAAGATGCATCTTAAAAATTATAACAGTTTTCAAGTGGGCTATCACTAAGAATCAAAAAAGTTAAAAAAAATTGAACACTACTGAATTTTCTAGCCAATAATATCATATTCTAATGGTAAGCACCAAGTAACTAATGAGCACAAGCAATAGGAAATAACCCCTAGGCACTAGCTTGTTGTGGGTCGGTGAGAGTAGCCATTACAATATTCATTATCATGCATGATCCACTAGTAGGGAACATACCCATATCCTATTCATCCCCAATAATAATCATCATAGTTTAGTTAGTGTTCTAAGATTCAATATTGCTACGTGAAACTGAGGCCAAACCCCACTGATTCACTAGCATACTAGTACACATACACCCACCTAGATACCCAGGTTTCCCCTTGTGATCAAAAAAGTTCAACAAGTTATGAAATATCCTTTGCACATGAAAATATAATTTCCACAGCACAATTTCAGCAAACATACCACATGTAAATCACACATGTCACAAAATCCACTTTTTCGTTCAAATGCATTTTGAAATTTTACTCACACCAAAAATAACCCACAACACTTTTCATATTTCATTAAAACTTCCAAAAATCCTTTAAACAATTTTATAAAACCATTACAAGACATTATAACTCACATAAAATCCCACTCAAATATCATATAATACTTCTTTAATCAACAAAATTCATTTTTCACAACACACTCACACCCCATGAAAAGCACCCAATTTCAAGACATAATGCAACTGTAAAATTAAATACTTAAGAAAATCCATAAAAACAGTTTTCTCTCCACAAGAAACATATAAAGAACATTAAAACCTAAAAATAAGGCAAGATAAATTATAAAATATTGCTTACATATGGAACCACCTACCTTTTGAGTCAAAACCCTTGAATCTTTGTGTGAAACCTCAACTTCACCTCCACCGCACCACGAGGATGTGAAAATGAACCCTAAACCATATGTTTTCACCAAAAAGGACCGAAATCAAACCCTAGATACGATTCCTAATTTCACAACACTCTATAAATTCATTAATGAGGGATGAAACCCTATGGATAAGGTTGGAAATGAAGATAGAAACACTGATCCAAATAAATCTTGAACAAAACGACCTAAAATCCACCATTATCAGAATTTTCAAACATCCAAGAATTTAAGGGAAGTTCTAAAAAGGATTAATAGATCATGTAGAAATTGAAAAGGGATAAAAAGAGTAAAAATAGAAGGAGTTATAAAAAAATATATTTACATCTTCAAATTTGTGAGTTTTGTGAAATCCAGAGAAGTTTCTCCCAAATTCGTGATTCAATTGAGATCCAGCTTAGGGGAGGAGAGAATGGGAACGTGAAATTGGTAAGTGGGATCTGGTGAGAGTTGGAATAATAGTACAAACTTAAAAATATAATGAGATATTAAAGAATGAAAAAATATTTTTAATGCATGAAATTGGTTTTCGGGTACGCCCAATCCCTTAAATAAAAACCCAAATCAACCATGATTATGGATTTCTAAATGGTCCAAATTAATATGGTGGTTTTAATAGGTTAGGGAAGGCTAAGTAGGAATTTGAATGGATAAAAAATGTTGAAACGTGAAGGATTTATAATGGAAACAAAATTTATTTCTATATCAGGAATTGGGCTCACGGTTTGGCCCAAATCATGAAAACTCACCCATTCCTCCAAAAATGCATGGAAACCCACAAAAAAAATAATGGGAATTAAATTAAAAATTACTTAAAAATAAGTCATGTATGAGACAATTATCCCCACCATGAAAACTTTCCACCCCATAAAGTAACATCAAGTCCAAAGAAACAACCAAACCCAACTGAAAAACCAAGAGGTACTCTCTTGCCAGGTTTCTCCCCCAATGGCCAAAACACCTCCAGTGATCAATTAAAAAAAATCACAACCAAATATAAAAAACTTTAATAAAATGATAAATCACACATAGGATTTATCCTAAAAGAAAACTCCTCAAAAACTATCCGAACAAGGCTCAAGCAAATTACCCAAACAAACAAAAACATCGAATAAGGTTACACTTACCTTGATATAACTGAACCATTAGGAACTCTCCAATCCCAATGTTTACCCAAGGAAGATGTAGGTAGTTAGATAGCTCTAAATGATACTACCCTCTTCCAAGACAATACCAATGACAAAACCCTGTTACTGGTATGAGGAGACACAAATGGGCTCCCCACCATAAGAGACAACTCAAATTTTTCTCGAGACATAATCGAGACACTAAGAGGGGGAGGCCCGAATAGACTCTCTAGTACAAGGGGTAGACTTCCATTATAAATTTCAAAAAGAACATACATGAGACCCATGGTGGGTGTCCCCACCATAAGAACCAACCATCTTAATTGACCATCATAGGCCGGCACAGAAGGACCCCAAAACTCAAATAGTTGGGATGACCGCACGGTTAGTCCGCATAGTTTGGGCAACCATTCACTAACCATGTGGATCCTTATATTTTCATGGATTTTATGGGTCACAGTTACAATAAACCATGTGAAAACCATTCACTCAAACAGTCTAGAAAAATTTTAAACCTTTCTCAAAAAAATCAATGGAATACAAAGGGGTAAGGAAAGACATTAGGTGACAAACATGGGCACGAGGCCCTCCACCTATTTCCATCAAACGGGGATAACAGAATAATGATGATGAAACCAGAGGGTTAACTATAACTATCATTCATAATGAGGGTAGGACTTGTAAAACGGATTAAAAGACCCTGGGGTTTCCCCTGACTACGTGCCAACTTCTCTCCAGGACCTATAGCTGGAGTTCAAAAGATTGAAGCATCTTCAGCCTCACAGTTAGGATTTAGAAACTCCTGTGTGGAACTTATTCTTTTGGTGCCACAAAAAACTACATCTCATACCCAAATGGATTAACCAAGACATAAAACACTCCAGAACTCACTTTACTGAAACCTAAAATTTCACTGATACAAGGGATCATAAGATGCACACACATCATACCATGTTTCTTCAGGTGAGAAACAACAGAAGGGGAGGACACATATAAACACCTTCCTCTATGATAGAGGATTTGATATTTTTCCCAATGGTGACTGACTCTCAACATAATAGATACCCTCATAGGATTGTAAGATCTTCACCTTTACAGTCAAATGAGCAGAAAACATCATAAGGAGTCACTGAACATGGCCATTCTGATTGATAGAAACAATACATGGAATGTGAATTTATGCCAAGTCCCTAAACAACACAGAAGCCCAGAAAGTGGCCACAATAGCCTCTCATGACCAGAATCCCAAAATTGGCAGCCTAACAAGAACTCTTGATTCAATGAAACTATGAAGAACCCAGAGGCCCTCTTAGACACCATCTAGACCCTCATCCACAATAACAACCCAAGACCACTTCCATCTTCAATGAATCAAGAAACTTAAGAAACTAAGGTCTTTTTCAACCTTCCATGAGAACTCCCCCACTACAAGAGGATCCAAAAATAAAATAAAGGAATGGGTGTGGACTCAATCAAAAAATATCAATAAAACATTCCTTATATTGATCAATAGGAGGATTTTACAACGGCGAAACAATCTGGGTTTCACTTCACTTGTGTATTAACCCTTAATGGTGGTGTACCTTATCCAATGAGAGAACCCAAGGACCCATCCAAGCTCATACATTGGTCAAAACATGCCAAAAACCAGATCCAAACACATGAATGAAACCACCATAAAGGTGTCATGAAACATATATAATAGGAGGATACTAACCGATCCTTCAACCTAGATTACTAACCAAACACAAACACAAAACACAATTAGAACCAGAGGGGTTCTTGGACACAAAACATCCCACAACATCAACATTTTACAAAAACACATAATATAAACCATCCCAAACAATTAATCAATACATCATGTTTGTCTTTACAAACATTTATTATAAAACAAATGGTTCATCGGTTAGCATATCCACCAATTGTACCCTATGGGCCTCACACATTCATGTTTCTATGCCACACCGGGCACCGTCCTTATATTTGTCCCAAAATGCATCCAGTCGTGCCATCAACCATCCATCATCCCATATAACCCCATGAATGTGGTCACTCATGGAAATACCAAAGCTTAAAACAAAAAATCTTTCCACTTTTCAAAACCAAAACTTTCAAACAAAACATCCTTTTTCTCAAAACAGTAAACCACGACATCAAAATCCCGATTCAAATCATAAAAACATTTCAGAAAGACACAACCATTTAGTTAAGAACTCACTTTCAAGTTATACACATCAATTTCAAAATATCTCATCACATTGAAACACCCTTTGATTGTTTAGAAAACTCTATTAGAAACACCTTTTCATAACCAACATCAATATAGTTCATGCATTAAAAAGATGTGTAAGCACACCATTTTCCGTTTCAAAACAATTCTGAAAATTAATTTCCACCCTTTCATAAATCAAACCATTCCCTCTTTATTTGAAAATCATTTCTCGAATACATTACACTTATTAAAACCAAGTCACTTTAAAACCAAAGTTCTAAGATTTCAAAACAAAAGAACATAACACAAATCGTGAAGAAACTAGTTACAGTGGGTGACTTGGACATATGGTTGGTAGCCATATTCCAATTACTTCACCATCATAGAGAGTGTACTTGGAAATATCCCCAGCTCCACATGGATTTCCAGGCCCTGCGAGCTCACTGAGACCATTAACCCAACTCTCTTTTTCATTTCCCTTAATCATCATCAAACCAAAAAAAAAGAACATAGATAAATCCCAACATCCCCTAGAAACTTGAATCCAATCATGAGGTGTGGTGATAAATCATTATACCCATAACTAGAATAAAAATTCCCAACAATCCTAATTCCAAACTATCCCGACTCTTCCTCAAATAACATAACCCAAAGAGTTAACCTGAACCTCCTTTGATACCATTTTGTCTCAAACCGAATCTAGTCGCCGCCCAAACTGGCACCAAACCCCACCTAGGACAAGGACCGAAGGGTGTTCCTGATCTCCATGGGCTTTTATAAGAGCCTGGGTATCATAAAATGATAATTGGGAACGATTTACCTGAGTTTATAAACATAAAACAACAAATGAATCCAATAAAATGAATATGGATTTTTCAAACCAAACAATCTTTTAAAAAAATTAAGAAATGAATTACATAGTTTAAAACAAATCAACAAGACTATAAAAAAGGAAAAAATCAAATGGAAATAGTCTAAGAACCCTCATGTAAAGGGGAACCACCCTCAAGCCATCTCTACAAGACTTCACTACCATGGACCTTCTGGAAACCCAAACGACATGCACTAAAAAATGTACCCAACCTCCGACAAAAAAAATAACTAAGTCTACTTACACCCAAGGTTATAAGTAGGGTGTGATACAATTCTTAGTAGGATACCACCACTAAGGGATTCCATGTGATAAAAATTCAAAGAATAAAATCTTTCAAGTTTTCATAAACAGGAAATTCGAGTTACAATTTCTAAAAGATGCAACTTAAAAATTATAAAAGTTTTCAAGTGGGATATCACTAAGAATAAATACATTTAAAAATAATGTCAACACTACTGAATTTTCCATCCAACCATACCATATGCCGATGGTAAGCACCAATTAACTAATGAGCACAAGAAATATGAAATAACCCATGGGCATTATCTCATTGTGGGTCCTAGGTACCTCATATCTCGGTGAGAGTAACCATCAAAATATTCATTTTTGTGCACGTGCCACTACTAGAGAACATACCCATAACCTAGTGGTCCCAAATAATCATCATCATAGTTTAGTTAGTTTTGTAATCGTCAATCTTGCTTTGGGAAACTGAGGCCAAACCCCACATATTCACTAGCATACTGGTACACGTCCACTCACCTAGATACCTGGGTTTCCCCTTGTGCTCAAAAAAGTTCAAAAAGTTAAGAAATATCTTTTTCACATAAAAATATAATTTCAAAATAACAATTTCACAAAACATCCCACATTCACATCACACAATTCAAAAAATCCACTTTTTCATTCAAATGCATTTTGAAATCATACACACACCAAAAATAGCCCAAAACACTTTTCACATTTCTTTAACACTTCCACAAATCCTTTAAATTTTTTTATTAAACCATTAAAATACATTATAACTCACAAAATATCCCACTCAAATATCATATATTACTTTTTTCATAATAAACATTTTTCAAAACACACTCAACACAAAACAACACAAAACAACACAAAACCATGTTTCACAGCTCTCTTTCCAATTGTTAAAACATTTTAGCACTTTATAAAACATTATAAATAACTATTTGACATCTTAAATAACCAAATTTCTATTTTAAAAAACATATTAGGTGAACACAACCTCCAAAAAGTACATATACACCCTTTTTCTACTTTGTTTAACCAAAAAAACATTAACAATTTTCATAAAACTAACCCAAGGGGTGTAACTATGCTTCGCACACAAATCCCATTTTAAATCCCTAATTCAATTCCAAATTACACCAATACAAATCCATAACAGAATTTTTATCCCTAAATACATTTATTAAACTACCCCCTTGTGTTATAAAAATACCTCAATTAATACCACAAAAGACATACATGAAAAACACACGTTTTCATAAATCACTTCCAAGAAGTAAAACATTGTTTTACACCTTGAACCCATTAAAAAAACCCATTTTAAGGCCCACATAGAAGTAAGGAATTAAAGAAACAGAATTGGAATCTCATTTAAACACTAATAAATCACTTCCATGTGTTGTAAAATACACCCAAACATTACCACAAGAGTCACCCATGGAAAGAACCCAATTTCACGCCATAATTCAACAATAAAATTAAACGCTTAATAAAATCCATCAAAAATTGTTTTCTCACCACAAGAATCATATTAGGAACATTAAAACTAGTAAATAAGAAAATAAAACTCATCAAAAAATTTCTTACACATGGAACCACCTACCTTTTGAGTCAAAACCATTGAATCTTGGTGTGAAACCTCAACCGCACCTCTACCGCACCACAAGGAAGTGAAAACAAACCCTAAACCAAGAGGATTCACCAAAAAGACCCCAAATCAAAACCTAGTTATGAATCCTAATTTTTTCACACTCTATAAATTCCTGAATGAGGGATGAAACCCTAAGGAGAAGGATGGAAATGAAGAGATGAACACTTACCCAAATAAATCTTGAATAAAACGACCCAAAATCCACGAGTATCTGAATTTTCAAACAGCCAAAATTTAAGAGATGTTTTAACAAGGATGAGGAGATAATTTAAGAACTTTAATGGTGGAAAAGAGTTAAAATAGAAGGAGTTATGAAAGGATTAATTTACCTCTTCAAATATGGGCAATTTGTGAAATCTAGAGATGTTTTTCCTACATTCACGATTCAATTGATATCCAAATTGGGGAAGGAGAGAATGGGGGAACCCCTTGGGTAAGTGGGATCGGGTGAGAGTTAGAATCACTGAAAAAAATTAAAAATTTAATGAGATATTAATGAATTAATAGCATTTTTAATGCGGGAAATGGGATTTCGGGTAGACCCAATCCGTTAAAAAAAAGACAAATCCACCATGATTATGAATTTCTAAATGATCAAAATTAATATGGGGTGTTAATAGGTCGTGGGGGCCAATTAATAATTATAAGGGATAATTTTTTTTGAAAAATTAAGGATTTATAAAGGAAACAAAATTTATTTTTAAATCTGGAATTGGTCTCACGGTTTGGCCCAAATCATGAAAACTCACCCATTCCTCAAAAAATGCATGGGAAACCCCCAAAACAAATCTATAATGGAAATTAAATTAAACATACCTTTAAAATAAGTCATGTATATGAAAACATAAAACATGATAAATTACTAAGCTATACTTAGAACCTAGACTCATAGTCTAGAGGTAAGAAATGAAAAACACATACCCATGGTAGGAATTATGTTCAAAGATTTCCATGAAGAACTTGTATGGGAGAACTCACTCCACGAGTCTGATAGCTCTGATGATTTTTGAAGAGAGATCAGATTCACTCATTCTATGAGAATACACTCTTGATTGGGGAAAGATCAGGATATACGGATGAGGATCAGTGCAGGGGCCTTGGATTATTCCATGACTCATCCTGATTCACCTGCTACATAGAAGACCGACATCTAGAAGGATTGGTCATACCGATAACTTTACTCTACTTAGGGTATAATAAGGATATAGGATTTGACTCTGGGCATCTCAAAGAAACTCATACTCTATCCAAAATGTCATGTTGAAGGGTACGTACTCCTGTGGATAGGAAACTATACCACTGACCACTAGGGGAATGAGGAAAGTTGAACTAAACCAAAAGAATCACATGCAAGCAATTATGGAAATGGAGATCAATCCATGTATAAGAATGTAAATGGCATGTAGAAGAGTCACACTAGTTTTCTTTGACACCAGGTGCAGTCTATGAGAAATGGGCCATGTTAGAAGACACATAGTGTAGAAACTAAAATTCACGGTGTGAAGAAATGTGCACATGTTGTGTCCTACCATTAGAGGGACACTCCATCTACATTATCCATGTCCCAGTTACACAGCTTCAACTTGTGTCTTCCAACTCATGTACTGTTACATGGGGTAACACATGTATCTATCCTGGTCTGGCCATGTGGTGAAGTACGTGCTTTGTACTCCACCCCGTGTCTATGTCTCACCCGAGATACATGCTGAGTTCTCAGTAAGGCCCCACACACTGTATGACAGTTGTCACATGATATGTTCAACCTTTTGTTTCCCAAAACCCTAACCATTCCTCAGTCAGCTGAAAACTCTGTGTTCTTCTAGATACATGTTGCACTCTTCATGATTTCTAGAATTGATAGTTTTTAATCCAGAACTTTGGTTGATCTTCCAATCATTGATCCAATTATTCATTTACCTTGAAATTTAATATCATTGTTCATACCATTATAGAAACCAGAAAATGGTTGGTTTCAGGTCTTAGATCGACTCCAAAAACGTTTTTGATCATCCACATGAATAACAATTAAAAAATTCTTTCTTCCAAAAAATGTTGATCTGTCCTCTACCATTGTAGTCTCACCTCTGCTGGGTAGTCACAATGTCAAATCTATGATTTGGGATCATTGTGTTTAAAAAATATGTGTTTCTATCCATAATTTATAACCCCCTGAGTAACGGAGAATGTGTGGGGTCAAAAGGGGAATAAAATTAATTCAAAAAAGGAGGAAAAAACCAATTCATTGTTCTTTATGGCGTTGATCCAATCATGTTAGAAGTTTCAAAAAATGAATCAAATATAATCAAATACACCAAATAAAAACCTAAAAAACAACCCTACTTCTAGAACGATTGAATTGTGGGTCAACCTATTCGTGTGTTGATCTGTGTTCAATATTTAAATACAGGAATGGTTAAGAACACAACTGAAATAACAAAACCCAACCTAAAGGTTTGGATCTATTGTCTCTTAAGACTGATCTTTCTTTTATATTAGATGATATCTGATCGAGCTATGAAATGATACAAGAGTTGAAAGTCTGGCGTTGTTCATCTACAGTTCTCCAAGGGGTGGCTCATGTCCAATGCTCTAGAAGATTCCAAGGAGTTTTATAGGGTTATGATCCAAAATAAGGGCTCCCAATTATTTAAAACCATAAAATGATTTTTTGTGTCATTAAAACGTTTCATATAAAATAAAATTTTATTTTATTTTATTTCCTTTAAACATACAAAAAATTAACTTTTGAAGTTGACCTGTACCGATAGAAGTAATACCTCGCATATGGTAAAGTAGCTGCTCTAAATGAAACAGTGCCCTCATATTTTTGATCTAGGAACTCATTTCAAGTTAATTATACTTCATAAAGATAACCACTCACATGTTTTATTTAGATTTTTAATTTATTTCAAAAAAATATTCAATGCAATCTAGGACATTGAATCACGTACCATCACAAAACCTAGTATCTTATTAATTTCATATATTATTTAAAAACATTACAAGAAAATTTGAGAGATTACACTATCTAACCACCATCTACACAACCAACTAACATGAAATCCACCACATCACTATGGTTCCTTGACTTTCCCTACACTGGAAGACAAGCAATGGTCTATGCACCACCGAACTAGTGTGCAAGGTGTGAGATAATAGGCATAGTAGGATACCACCTACCTTTTCCATAAAAATTATCTATAAAAAAATCTTGTATGATCATTTTTAAATAAAACATGGAATGATAAGCAGTAAATCAGTTTTATTGAAAATAAGTTACAAATTTCCCTTATTCAAATTTTTATAAAAAAAAGGTAGGTATATCAGTTTCAAATAATATTCTCCATAATATTTTCCAAAAGTATAAATATGTAGATCAAGGGTAACTTAGAGATCCAAGAATTAGAAAATAGAAGCATAGGTATCACAACACCAAGTAATACTGCAGGTCTGGGCCACATACTACTCAAACCATAATAATCAAATTCACAAAACTAATCCTAGAGAACAAGAATAGGATGTAGAGAAATATCCCATTAGTAGACCCCCAAAAATTTAAATATTTTCCCCCAGAACAATGGGCCTATGAAATAGAAGAATTGCCCAAGGTAAACCTCCTAGATAATAAAAAACAATAGATGATAGCCCCAATCTAAACCATTCACCTCTATACCCATGGTAACCAATATTTTCATCTTCATAACTATATTTCAATGATTTGAAAACAATTCAAAATAATTTCACAAATCCATTTAAATGCTTCTAAAATGCCATTTTTCTTTTCATTTATCAAAATCTAGGGAAACCATTTTTCAATGAATACTCTATTCAACCCACAAAAAACAATCATACCAATTCCGTTAATAAAACAACTTTTAAGGAAAAAAAGGTCTGTCATCATAGGCTATAGACGGAACCACCTACCTCAAAGCTCTACTCATAAATGCCCAGAATATAATCTAAAATAAACAAAACCCTACACCATCAATGACAGCCCTGGAATTGAGCCCAAACATATTAGGATTGATTCATTTTAGAATACAATGGATCAATGGATAAAAGAAACCCCACAAACCCCAATAAAGTACTTCATCCACACAAAAACCAATCAAGGAAAAGGCCTTTAGAACATTATCTCACAATAGATATAGAAAAACCCAAGATGAAAAATCCAACATAGGTCAACAGATCAATAACAACAGAGATTGGGTGCAACCAAAATCAACCACAATTATGAATCAGAAATAAAACTTACCTGGAGAGATGCATTGTAGATGAAACAAAGATACGAAGCCGATTGGATTGATATAGAAGGTGAGGAACCTTTGAAAATCACATAGGGAGAGTTATAGTTTGAGAGAAAAGAGTTATGGGATGAATGGACCGAGTGAAACTGCCAAACATGTGAATTGAAGTTGGGTGTGGTCCGACTCATGATGTATACCTCAGTTACAAGATGTGTAGTCCACACTAGTTATTTTACAGTGAAAAAACCCTCACATTGGGTTAAAAAGTAACATTTCATATAGTTAATCCATCTAGGACCACTACTTGATGTGTACACTTTCACATCATGATTTCCCCAGTCATGACATGTATCTATCAACTAGTAAACGATGCGTACCTCAGGTACACAACCTGTACCTACTCTACAGCATGTAGAAAATCAAGAAAATGAATTGTAAGAAATTTTAACCAAAAAGGTAAATTAGAAAGAAGGAAAACATACCCGACCAAGGTAACATGATTTTATAGGTTCAAAATCATTATTCACATTTTTTTGGTAAAAATTAAATGAAAAAAAATGTTCTGTTTTTTCTTTGATTCTTAAGAATCGTAGATGAAGAGATGGTGATACGTATACAACATATTTTAATGGGTGATCGTGATATATCATAAAACAATGGGTGATCCAAATACATATTATACAAAAAGTTGATCTTGATGAAGCTTATATGATAGGTGAACCCCATTACAGCTATCTAATGAATTGGATAATGTTTCTTATTATCAAGGTAATGATTGAGGGAGATAATCAAGATAATTTATCATGTGAATTTAATAGAATTCTAGTTATTTATATTACATGTTAAGAATATACTCCTCCAAGTCACATAAAACATTTTCTTATTTTCTTTATATGAGTCCTAAAGAATTCTT
The DNA here is from genome assembly GCA_963277665.1 of Viscum album. NCBI lineage: Eukaryota > Viridiplantae > Streptophyta > Magnoliopsida > Santalales > Viscaceae > Viscum > Viscum album. The sequence continues at coordinate 1,703,084,924 of OY728165.1, read as the reverse complement.
TTGGGGAAAAGGTTGGTGTTTTCATATTGAAATGATTTATTTATTAATCTCACAAATATTTGATAAACCATAACACTTTATTTGTTTCCATTTTTTACATGGGATAAGTATATTTCATTATTTCTTCCCCTTACTGACCTTTTTGTGATCAGCCCATGTTTTAAAATCATTTTCATAATGTTTTGAGGATTATTTGGGACAAGGATGAGGTCAATTTATAAATTGTGAATATATTTTATTAAATGAAAGTATTTTTCCTTTTAAACATTTTTTATTGTGTCCAAATTGGATACCGAATAAAAGTATACACTGTTTAATATATTAATTTTATTTTTATGTGTTATGAAATACCTCTCTAAAACTATTTACTATATTTATCCTAATCATTTATGAATGAGAATAGTTTACAAAAAACAATATTTATTTAATCTTTTAAGGCCTTGTATATAATGTTTTATTCAAAGGAGGGTTTAGATAAAATGTATATTAGGATGTTTTCATATGAAGTTGTATTAATAGTTATGGATACCTTCATGGGATTATAGGTTTATGGTTGAACATAATTTCAAATGCATATACACCCCTATTTAGGTTTTTTATGTTTGAATTATTATATAATTAAGATTATTTTGGGATATATTTATCGTAATATAACCATTGGTATATGTTTGGGTTTACATAAAATGTTATTTAAGGAACAATTCCTATACATTTTATGGAAATAAGTATAAAGTTATTGGTAAAATGTAGGGTTTTAATTATATTCTATGTTGAGGTAATTATGTTTTATTACCATATGAGAACGTTTCTTTTATTGTATAGATAACCATGGGATTGAAATGTGGATTAAGTAATAAGTGATTAATGTTTTTATAAAATTAGATTACCAAAATTCTGTGGAAGATTATATTATTAAGGAAAATTTAATATTATTAAATATTATAGGATTTCATTTGAGGAATAAATATTTATTTTTTAGTCAAATCTGATTTTAATGTTGATTTATGGTGATTCATGTTCATTGGTGAAATATTTTTCATATAGTCGATATTACATGATTAGATAATATATAGTTTATATATTATAAAACATGAGAGATTGATGGTATATGTTGTTAAATGTTAAATTTATCATTGATGAATATATGATCAAATAATTTTGATTTTTTGATTCAAAATTGTTCAAGAGTATTTTAAAGAATTTTTGGCTTACTAATTTATCTAATGAAAATTTTTTATCATTGGGAGTTATTATTGAGGACATTATGATTACTATTTAATTTCATCATATCAGGTTTTTTTTATTTTGGGAATTATTTTCTTCAAACCATTTTGATTTTGGTGATGTATAACAATACGAGGAATATCTCATTATCATTTTTTGAATTTTTTTATCCTTTATAAGTTTAATTTAGTTCTTCATTAAAGAAAATTTTAATTTAAATTCTCATAATTTGGAGCCACATATAATGATGTGGTGGAAATTGATTAAATGATGATATTGTACATGTTTATTAATTATATTTACTTATGTTATAAGTGTTTATGGTAACCAAATGAATCAATTCTAGGAACATGATCATGAATGAAAAATTTAATCTTTATCCATTCACTTTTTGTGAAGACATTGTATTTTTATTACGTCGCTGATTTATGGTTTTCTAGTCAAAAACCTTCTCTTGATTATTAAATTTTTTATGATCAATGTTATCTATTACTATGCTTTATTATTTGGATATAACATTTTTTCCTATAGGTCCATATTTTCACATCAAACTATTGTTCATCTATTCAGAATCCTAGTTATGTGTTACTCTAGATTGCAATCATATTCCCCTTTACCTCATTTAAAAAGTACATTTTCTCTAACAATTCTGATATTACGGGTTATCTAGATTGGTATATAAAATTATCCATCCCAAAGATATAATTGTGATGTTGAAAATTATCATGAGGGGGAGAAATTAACCCCTAGATATTCTAAAATAGCACTATATTGAATATCGTAAACAAAACACAACACTAAGAATAAACAAACCAAATAATATTAGTATTTAAATTTTGTGTGAGTATTATATAATATAACTCAATAACTCATATAATTAATATTTTTAAAAAATAACTATTTTTTTAAAGACATCATATTAAATTTATCTTAAGGTTTAGGGATTTTTATGAAAAGGTTAATTTTTCTTTGAATGGATTAAGCGTCTGGTTTTCAAAAAAACTATAATTTATCTTCATTAAAAAGAAACATAGTGATTTTAATACTATAATAAATTATATATAAATCATCTATATACTTCATTTTTGGAATAAAATAATTTTTAGGATTGAACCCTCATTTTTTGGAAAATGGGTTTTCGATTCATTTTGTGCTTTAATAATAAAATAATTTATTCTACATAAATAAATCAAACCATGATAGATTGATTTGAAATATTGAATTAGGAGGCCCAAATTCCTAAATTATGTTCCATTTATTATTTTCATAATGAATTATAACACCCGAGACTTTTATGAGAAATATTTTGTTTTTATGTTATATAAACCATCAAAGTAATCTTTCACTACACACAACACTATCTTGGCTTGCTTTACACACAATCGTGACCTTCCTCGATAGCTTGCGTCGTACGCAATACCGAGTTTCACTAAACAATGATATGCTATTAAAATATTATTAAAACTAGCCGTTATGAATAGTAATAATGACTTTTTGAAATTTTGTAAATTTCATCTTTCAAAATGGACTTCATTTTTGGATTCGGAATATCGAAATTAGCCTAGGGTGAAATTTTGGTATTTTTATAAAAACATTCAAATTTTGATGAATAGTGAAAACACTGGGTTACTATTTAAAAACCGACTTTTTATTTAAATAAATAATTGTTTTTATTTAAATTTATTTTAGGTCAAAATTGATACATAATACCTGTATAAGTTCAATGCAATTCATTGGAGTCATTTTATAATAATTTTAGATATAGAAAAATTTTATTGAACTTTTCACTGTCTTTTACCCACCTCCTAGGAGAATTTGCAAATTTACATAAAAATTAATTTTACCGCTTCTGTGAGTGGAATTTAGAAAATCCGAGAGACACGGTTTATATCAAGGACTAAAATGTGGTTTAATGAGATGAAAATAATTTTTTTGTGAATAGTAACTTTTTACTTTTTTTTACCACGGTTAAAAGCAAATAGGGTAATTAAAGGTAAAAATGATATTATTATTACCCTAACACAGGTCCAAATTCTATTTCATATGTTTAATTCGACCAAAAACAACCTTAGGAATAAAATATGACCATTTAGGCCCACATGGATTAGATTAGTACATTTATTATTAATTTATTTAAAGATGGGTTAAAATGGTTAAAATCAAAGTTTAATAAGTAAATCATTTTTAATATAGGGTTATACATAAAATAAATTCTACTATAAATATTCATTATAAAGATAAAAATATTTCCTACATAATTGTATTTTATTTTTAATTTTTAGACAATAAATAATTTTATTTATTTATGACACAATGATGATGCAGTAATTATCTTATTAATGAAATATTGACATAATTGATGTTATAAATATCCAAATAAATTTAATTTGAGACTTTTTATGAATTAAAATAATTTTACATGTTAATATGACATGTTAGTATTGATTTAATTAACTTTTTTCGAACTAATATTTCTGTTATGATTTTCAAAAAAATCAATTACAAAATAGTGTCAAAATTGACATAAAATAGTTTTTAAAACAAATATTATATTATTAATTGTTATTTTATTCCTAAAAAATCTAAGGTTCGGCCAAATTACTTAGATAAGGTTATATATATTAATAATAAACAACTTGTGGTTCTTTGGTCTTGTTATAGTAATTTTAATGACCTTAGAGTGTAAGAAAACAAGAAGACATGGTAAAAGTTAAATTATCTAACTTATAGTTAAATCTAAATTATAAGGTTAAAATAGATACCTAAACTTGTATAAATTCTATTGGATGAGAGGTTTTCTACCCATACCCACCTTAGATTAAAAATAAATCAATTTGGAGCTATTAAAAACCGAATATGACTTTATAATAAAATAATATTTTTAGTTTTTTCTAAGGTGCCCCTCTCCTCCCTTATAAAAGGGCACCTCCTCCATCTCTTCCTCACACCACTTTGAGCCTTCACGCTCGACCAAATCCTGAAACATTCTCTTCTCCACTTCCCTAGAAACATACTAAAGGTCCTGGTCTTCTTCAAAAACCAATTTTAGTGCCCTAAGAGGAGGTCTCAAAGAGGCGCTTCAAAGAAGAGGTAATGTCCGTTACCGATTCTTTCAACTTTATTACTTCTTCCACTTCTTCTTCTTTAGTTATTTTATTATGATGTAATAACATCAGTATCACTCATATACGTGTATGTTATTATAATTATGAATCAACCCTATTTCACCATCTATCCATCCTATGGAAAATGAAATCACCGCCCGTGCGTACGTACAGAATACTATCTCCACGCCATGGTGTAATCTATTTTCCACCACCACCTTACTTGGATGAGTATAATGGTTTAAATAATAACTATATATGATTATTTTAAATTGATATTGATTATTAAATAGTATACATACACTCCAATACAATTCCACAATCATGGGAACGATATCATCGCTCGTGCGTACGTACGGAATACCGTATCCACAATGTGATGCGACTCGTTATACATGATCTTCACTGCATAATGATTATATAAATGAATTTAATTTAATGAATATGATATATATTACACTAATACCATTCTGGAAATGAGGTATCTATAACCTAAAGAGAAGAATAAGAATTTATTCGACAAAACACGCATAAGAACAAAAAGTAATAAACACCCGAATAACAAGTAGCAATGAAATATTACTAATAAGAAGCTAAGAATATGGACATATATGATATAATAAAAATGATTATGATTCTGGAATAAGTCAATAACATTATTTAAATCATTATACAGGAGGTTCGGACACTTACGAAGCAAATCAGACCTAAGGTAAGGGAAAATATAACAATCTCATTTTTATCCGAGATTGTTTATACTTTGGTATTTACTGGGGTGTATTTTATCATCCACATACATGTTTCCTCAATATGTAATACTATTTCCATCCACCTACAATTTTTTAAATCCAATTTTACCCTTCGGTGAGTTTTTAGTAAAAGATATAAACGGAATCTTTTGTTGTTTTTCGTACGAGGTACTTTTTGACTTTTCCGACAAAAGTACGAGAAGAATGTTTTTTTAACTTATACGGCATGAATGGATTTTTAAATTTTTTTTCCAAGAATCTTCCTTTACAAGTTTTCAAGTTTATTTTTAATCAACTTATTTTAGTTTAAAATTGTATGACATGTTAAGAAATGAAAAATGTTTTTGAAGTAAAAAAGGATATTTTCCTCAAGAATGGAGTTTAAGTGTTTATCAAAATTATTTTCCATCTAAGATAATATAGGGTTCTGTTTCTATCCCTATTATTACATTTATTTGATTTTGTTGTGATGGAATTATTTTTATGAATTCTTTTATCTTATATGAATTGTTTTATGATGTCACGATGTTTAAGAATCCCATTTTTATTACATGGGTTATGAAATGATGTATGATTTATGATTTTTGTGGAACGCATAAGAATGGTATAATTATGAGATGGGTGGGACCTATATCTCCCTCCAATGCATTGGGTAAAGATTTATATCTCATTAGATAGACATGGCTGGAACGGCAGGTTAAACCGGTTCAGTGAAACAGGACTGAAACGAGGAGTGAACTCGGTTCAGAAACGGACTTTTTCTGCTAAGATAGTCTTGTCAATGAGTCTTGACTACTAATAAATGATTCTCTATGATTATGTGTGTATGCCACAAAGTTTCATATTTTATGTTATGATTATTGTGATTACATTTCACTACTATGATTTATCCCATGTTATGAAATTATGATCTCTTTTGCAGGTTAAGATTTCCAAAATGTTATGTTCTTATGAATATGATGTGATTGATATTTCTTTTGTATACCCTTACTGAGCATTTGAGCTCACCCTTTTGTATGTATTATTTCCCCAGGCCAGGAAGAAGGTTATTAAGTAGGATATGCCAAAAGGGACTCCATATATGACGAAATAAATGGGAGACAATGTAGATGCTTTATGAACCAGTTGTTTATGTTCCCTAGTTTCTAAAGTCACTATACCTATACGGTCCTTTCCTAGTTTTGTTATATGTTGTAATAAGTGTGCTTCAATTCTGATGTAATAACAATTTATGTAAAGTATGGGTCGTTATATTTGGTATCAGAGGAAAGGTATAGTCAACCTTTGGAAACTAGGAAGTGAAAGCCTTAGTAAGAACCCTAAGGATAAGTCTAAGCATAGAACACAATCTTAGTGTTTTAGAAATGGCCATGAATAACCTATGATAAGACCTTAAGTGTATAATTTTATTCTTGATTATGTTTTTTTCCTATTATAATTAGTGTTTCTCACACTATTCTTCTTGGTTTTAGTCAATGGCTGGAACCCGAAGGAACCGTGTTAATGCGGAATGCGACGGGAATGCAATGATTGCCCCCATGAGCAACCAAATGTTATGGGATATGGAATGAAAAACCTTGTATCCATGATCACACAACTTTCTCAATCTATGAATCATGCAGGACTTCCAAACGAGAAAAGTAAGGAGCAACATTCTGTTGAATCCTTCATGAGGCAGCGTCCACCTTCATTCAGCGGGTCTTTTGATCCATTAGTGGCTGAACAATGGATAAGTACCACTGAAAAGATATTTTCAGTTCTTCAATGTTCTGAACATGATAAAGTCATCTTATCAGTGTATCGTTTGGAAGGAGATGCTTATCAATGGTGGAATCTTATTAAGAATACAAGGAAAAGGGATGAAATTGAGTCCATGGAATGGGACGAGTTCAAGAACTTATTTTTCAATAAGTACTTCCCGTGTATTCTCCGAACAAAGATGGAGAAGGAATTTCTTGAACTAAATAAAAAGGATGATGAATCTATTGGTACCTACAGAGAAAATTTTACAAGACTTGCAAGGTACACTTCTGGTATTTTTATCCAACCTGAGAGTAAGATCGATCGATTCTTTAGTGGTTTAAAACCAAGTCTTCGAAGGGAGTTAGCCATAAGGGACATCAATAGCTACGAGGAAATTGTTCTATGTTCTCTCAAGGTTGAGATGGAGATTAGTGTAGCCCATCAGTCACATGGGTTTTATAAGAAGAGGAAAATGGAATTCAAAGGAAAATCTAAAGACCACAATGAAAAGAAGATGAGTTTTCCCTTATGCTCAAAGTTTGGAAAGAAACATGGAGGAAATTGACTTAAGGGGACAAGAAAATGTTATAAGTGTGGAAAAGAAGGTCATCGGGAAATTGAATGTCAAAATAATGGGAAGAAGATGTCTAATGATGCAAACAAAGGAAGGGATACACATAATGAACCTACTACAATTCAATGTTTCAAGTTCAAGGAGATGGGTCATTATGCCTATCAATGCCCAAATCCAAGGGTTGATGATGATGATTGACATCAACAAACTCTTAAGTCCAAAGACAAAGGAAAGTCACATGCAATTACTATCGGCGATGTAGAGTACGACAATGAAGTGGTGAAAGGTACACTTACCATCCACTCTAAAGCAGCAAATGTTTTATTTGATTATGGATCCACCCACTCTTTTATTTCTGAAGAATTTTCTAAGGGTATCACCGTATTACCTCAAGAATTATATGTTGAGTTAGCTGTGACAACCCCTAATGGAACAACGGTCGCATCAAAAGTTTATAATTCTTCTCCGATTGAAGTTTGCGGGAAATTGATTCCTGCAAATCTTGTGATCCTTCCTATTGTGGAATTTGATGTGATTATTGGCATGGATTGGATTTCTCTATATGGATCTCATATCAATTTCCAAATAAGGGAAGTCACATTTCATATTCCAGATCAATCTATGATCGTCTATCGATGCAAGGATGAACATAACCTTCCAGTGGAAATTTCTTCCATATTATGGGTCTTGATTATACTAAATGAAGGTTATTTATCTCAAATGGTTGGTGATAAACTCACGATTAAGAATATTCCCATTGTACGAAAGTTTGATGATGTCTTTCTGGAGGAATTGTTGGGTCTTCCACCAAATCGTGAAGTTGAGTTTTCAATAGAACTCGTACCGGGTGCTTTTCCTATTTCAAAGACACCTTATAGAATGGCCCCAATTGAGTTACAGGAATTGAAGAAGCAACTCCAAGAGAATCTTGATAAGGGATTCATACACCCTAGTGCATCACCTTGGGGAGCACCTGTTCTATTTGTTAAGAATAAAGATGGATCAATGAGACTCTGCAATGATTATCGAGAACTTAACAAGATCACTATCAAGAACAAATATCATCTCCCGCGTATTGATGACTTATTTGACCAACTACGCAGAGCTTAATACTTTTCCAAGATTGATCTTCGTTCAGGGTATCATCAATTAAGGGTCAAAAGGGAGGATATACCAAATACGGCTTTCCGTACAAGGTATGGACACTATGAATTTATAGTGATGCCATTTGGTCTTACTAATGCCCTTGTTATCTTCATGGATCTGATGAATAGAGTCTTTAGAGAATATCTTGATCAGTTTGTGGTAGTCTTTATAGATGATATTCTTGTCTATTCAAAGAGTAATAAAGAACCTGAAGATCACTTGAGAATTGTATTGAAGACCCTATGAAAGGAGAATCTTTATGCCAGATTTACCAAGTGTGAATTTTGGCTTAAAAAAGTTGCATTTTTGGGTCACATAATCTCAAAAGAGGGGATATCTGTGGATCCAGCAAAAACAGAGGTTATCGAAAGATGGTCGAGACCAACAACAGTAACCGAGATCCGAAGTTTTCTTGGTTTGGTTGGATATTATCGACGTTTTGAGAAAGATTTTTCACGATTATCTAATCCAATCACCAAGTTGACTCGAAAAGGAGTTAAGTTTTTTTGGACTGAGGAATGTGAAGAGAATTTTAAGGAGTTGAAAAGAAGGTTATCCAGTGAACCTGTACTCACACTTCCTTGTAGTGGAGAAAGGTTTGTGATCTACAGTGATGCATCCAAGAAGGTTCTGGGGTGTGTTCTTATGCAAAATGATATGGTGATAGCTTATGCCTCACGATAGTTGAAAATCCATGAGCAAAATTGCCCAACTCATGATTTGGAGTTAGCTGCGGTAATATTTGCATTAAAGATTTGGAGGCATTATCTTTATGGATAAAGGTGTGATATTTATACTGATTATAAAAGTTTATATATTTTCACACAAAAGGAGCTAAATATGAGCCAAAGAAGATGGTTGGAGCTGATTAAGGATTATGACTGCTCAATTCATTACCACCCTGGGAAAGCAAACAAGGTGGCAGATGCATTAAGTCGACAAGACGATGCTAGCTTATCCATGATGAGGATCACAAAGGATCCAATATTTATGGATTTACAAAGGATGGATCTTGGAATTATAATGAAAGGGGAAAATCGTATCTTTCTCAATTGAATGTTCAACCATCTATACATGTGAAGATTAAAGAGGCGCAGAAAGAAGATGTAGAGTTACAAAAGAAGGTGAGAAATATTCCTGAATTAAACCTTGATTGTGATGGGATAATAAAGTTCAGGAATCGGGTTTGTGTTCCTCCCATCCCAAAATTAAAGAAGGAACTGTTGGATGAGTCTCATAGTTCTTCATTCTCTATTCATCCTGGAAGCACGAAGATGTATAGGGACCTGAAAGAGTACTTATGGTGGGATGGCATGAAAAGAGATGTTACTGAATATGTCTTTCGATGCTTGGTTTGTCAGCAAGTTAAAGCTGAGAGACAGAAGTCAAAGGGGATGTTACAACCATTACCCATACCCGAATGGAAATGGGAAAACATCACTATAGACTTTGTCACCGGACTTCCTAAAACATCCAATGGCAATAATGCTATCTGGTTCATAGTTGATCATCTTAAAAAGTATGCACACTTCATTGCTATTAGAGAGGATTTCTCTCTAGATCAGCTTTCTAGGATATATGTAAAGGAAGTGGTAAGATTGCATGGAGTACCACTTTCCATTATATCTGAACGGGATCCGAGATTTACCTCGAAGTTCTGGAAAAGTCTTCAACATACTCTGGATACAGAGTTGAGTTTCAGCACTACTTATCATCCTCAGACAGACGGTCAGTCTGAGAGGAAAATTCAAACTCTAGAAGATATGTTGAGAGCTTGCTCTATGGATTTCAATGGTGGTTGGGATCAACACCTACATTTTGTGTAATTTTCTTATAATAATAGCTTTCACTCCAGTATTCAGATGGCTCCTTATGAAGCTCTCTATGGAAAGAAATGCAGGACTCCAACTTGCTGGGATGAAGTTGGGGAATGAAAGCTATTAGGACCTGATCTTGTTGATGAGATGGCAGAAAAGGTCAGATCTATTCAACAACACATAAGAACAGCTCAGATTCGACAAAAAGTTATGCCGACAACCGAAGAAAAGACCTAGAGTTTGAAGTGTGTTATAAAGTGTTCTTACGAATATCTCCTTGGAAGAGAGTAATGAGATTTGGAAAGAAGGGAAAGCTGAGCCCTAGGTATATTGGTCCTTTCGAAATACTGGATCGTGTTGGGAAGGTAGCTTACCGATTGGAGATTCCACCAAATATCTCCCAAGTTCATGATGTGTTCTATGTATCTCTCCTAAGAAAGTACATACATGATCCTTCACATGTACTCAGCTCAGAATTTGTACTGCTGGAGCAAGATCTTTCTTATGAAGAACAGCCGATAGAGATTCTGGATCGTAGCAAAAACGTCCTACGGAACAAGACCACTCGCTTGGTGAGAGTTTTATGGAGGAACCACAAATTATAAGAAGCTACATGGGAGCTTGAGGATATGATGAGGGAGAGGTATCCCCATCTGTTTGTTACAAAGTGACGAATTTCGAGGGAAAAATTCATTTTAAGGGGGGTAGAATGTAACACCCGAGACTTTTATGAGAAATATTTTGTTTTTATGTTATATAAACCATCAAAGTAATCTTTCACTACACACAACACTATCTTGGCCTGCTTTACACGTAATCACGACCTTCCTCAAAAGCTTTCATTATACGCAATACCGAGTTTCACTAAATAACGATATGCTATTAAAATATTATTAAATCTAGCCGTTATGAATAGTAATAACCACTTTTTGAAATTTTTTAAATTTCATCTTTTAAAATGGACTTCATTTTTGGATTCGGAATATCGAAATTAGCCTAGGGTGAAATTTTGGTATTTTTCTGAAAACTTTCAATTTTTGATGAATAGTGAAAACACTGGGTTACTATTTAAAAACCGGCTTTTTATTTAAATAATTATTTATTTTTATTTAAATTTATTTTAGGTCAAAATTGATACATAATACCTATATATGTTCAATGCAATTCATTGGAGTCATTTTATAATAATTTTAGATATATAAAAATTTTATTGAACTTTTCACCGTCTTTTACCCACCTCCTAGGAGAATTTGCAAATTTACATAAAACTTAATTTTACTGCTTCTGTGAGTGGAATTTCGAAAATCCGAGAGACACGGTTAATATCAAGGACTAAAATGTGGTTCAATGAGATGAAAATAATTTTTGGTGAATAGTAACTTTTTATGAATTAAAATAATTTTCTATGTTAATATGACATGTTAGTGATGGTTTAATTAACTTTTTTAGAACTAATATTTCTGTTATGATTTTCACAAAAATAAATTACCAAATATTGTCAAAATTGACATAAAATAGTATTTAAAACAAATATTATATTTTTAATTGTTATTTTATTTCTAAAAATATAAGTTTCATCGAAATGACTTAGATAAGGTTATATATATTAATAATAAACAACTTGGGGTTCGTTTGGTTTGTTATAGTAAGTTTATTAACCTTATAGTGTAAGAAAACAAGAAGACACGGTAAAAGTTAAATTATCTAACTTAAAGTTAAATCTAAATGATAAGGTTAAAATAGATAACTAACCTTGTCTAAATTCTATTTGATGAGATTATTTCGACCCATCCCCACCTTAGCTTCAATATAAATCAATTTGGAGCTATTAAAAACCGAATATGACTTTATAATACAATAATATTTTTAGTTTTTTCTTAAGGTGCCCCTCTCCTCCCTTATAAAAGGGAACCTCCTCCCTCTCTTCCTCACACCACTTTGAGCCTTCATGATCGGACAAACCCTGCCAAATTCTCTTCTCCACTTCCCTAGAAACATCCTAGAGGTCCTGGTCTTCTTCAAAGACCAATTTTAGTGCCCTAAGAGGAGGTCTCAAAGAGGCGCTTCAAAGAAGAGGTAATGTCCGTTACCGATTCTTTCAACTTTATTTCTTCTTCCACTTCTTCTTCTTTAGTTGTTTAATTATGAAGTAATAACATCAGTATCACTCATATACTGGTATGTTATTATAAGTATGAAACAACCCTATTCCACCATCTATCCATCCTACGGAAAACGAAATCACCGCGCGTGCGTACGTACGGAATACCGTCTCCACGCCGTGGTGTAATCTATTTTCCACCACCACCTTACTTGGATGGGTATAATGGTGTAAATAATAACTATATATGATTATTGTAAAGTGATATTGATTCTGAAATAGTATACATACACTTAAATACAATTCCACGATCATGGGAACGATATCATCGCTCGTGCGTACGTACGGAATACCGTCTCCACGATGTGATGCGACTCGTTCTACATGATCTTCATTGAATAATGATTATATAAATGAATTTAATTGAATTAATATGATATATATTACACTAATACCATTCTGGAAATGAGGTATCTATAACCTAAAGAGAATAATAAGAATTTATTCGACAAAACACGCATAAGAACAAAAAGTAATAAACACCCGAATAACAAGTAGCAATGAAATATTACTAATAAGAAGCTAATAATATGGCCATATATGATATCATAACAATGAGTATGATTCTGTAATAAGTAAATGACATTATTTAAATCATTATACAGGAGTTTCGGACACTTACAAAGCAAATCATACCTAAGGTAAGGGAAAATATCACAATCTCATTTTTATCCGAGATTGTTTATACATTGGTATTTACTGGGGTGTATTTTATCATCCACATCCATGTTTCCTCAATATGTAATATTATTTCCATACACCTACAATTTTTTAAATCTAATTTTAACCTTCATTGAGTTTTTAGTGAAAGATATGAAAGGAATCTTTTTTCGTTTTTCGTACGAGGTACTTTTTGACTTTTCCGACAAAAGTATGAGAAGAATGTTTTTTTAACTTATACGGAATGAATGGATTTTTAAAAAGTTATTTCCAAGAAGATTCCATTACAAGTTTTCAAGTTTATTTTTAATCAACTTCTTTTAGTTTAAAATTTTATGACATGTTAAGAAAGGAAAAATGTTTTTGAAGTAGAAAAGATATTTTCCTCAAGAATGGAGTTCAAGTGTTTATCAAAATTATTTTCCATCTAAGATAATATAGGGTTCTGTTTCTATCCCTATTATTAAATTGAATTTATTATGTTGTGATGGAATTATATTTATTAATTATTTTATCTTATATGAATTGTTTTATGATGTCACGATGTTTAAGAATACCATTTTTATTACATGGGTTATGCAATGATGTATGATTTATGATTTTGTGGAACACATAAGAATGGTATCATTATGAGATGGGTGGGACCTATACCCTCCAATGCATTGGGTAAAGATTTATATCTCATGAGATAGACATGGCTGGAATGGTAGGTTAAACCGGTTCAGTGAAACAGGACTGAAATGAGGAGTGAACTCGGTTCAGAAATGGACTTTGTCCGGTAATATAGTCTTGGAAATGAGTCTTGACTACTAAGAAATGATTCTCTATGATTATGTGTGTATGCCATAAAGTTTCATGTTTTAAGTTATGATTATTGGGATTACATTTCACTACTATGATTTATCCCATGTTATGAAATTATGATCTCTTTTGTAGGTTAGGATTTCCAAAATGTTATGTTCTTATGAATATGATGTGATTGATATTTCTTTTGTATAGACTTACTGAGCATTTGAGCTCACCCTTTTGTATGTTTTCTTTCCCCAGGTCAGGAAGAAGGTTATTAATTAGGATATTCCAAAAGGAACTCTAGATATGATGAAATAAATGGGAGACAATGTAGATGCTTTATGAACCAGTTGTTTATGTTTCCCAGTTTCTAAAGACATTATACCTATACGGTCCTTTCCTGGTTTTGTTATATGTTGTAATAAGTGTGCTTCAATTCTGAAGTAATAATAATGTATGTAAATTATGGGTCATTATATGAATACTAACCATGTTAAATAATTTTCACCATGTAATGTTTAAATTGGGTGATATATATAAAAATAATATTATAAGGACAAAAAAATACCCTAAAACATCACATTATCTTATTGGATGAGTGGTTTTTGACCATGTGCGTTAATATTCATAAAATATTTCGACATGATTCCCTATTTCATTTATTTTTACCTATATATTATTTATCAACAGTGAATATTCACAATTTTATTAAATTAAACTTCATAAAAAATAGAGAGGAATAGAATGCCAAAAAAACAATGATTATGGTGGTCTAAAATAATGAAAACCAAGTGAATCCCCAATAACATTGCTCAGTGCCTCCTGTGGAAATGCCCCCACACTATGCAAGTAAGAGAAGACATCATCTAGAAGAGCTTGATAGGATATAAATATAGCTATAATGTTTACATCTCTCCATTAGTGGTTAATATCAAATCCATTATTAATAAACTTCCAACATTTAGGAATTTGATAAGCAATAGACTAGGGAGTGAAGCCAATATTCCGAAGCTCCCTTTCAACAACATGGACCCATTTAAAATCATTAGTATTTTGTGATAGGAAAAAAATAAATTATGATATGTAAAAAATGGTTATTTAGAATATAAATGATTTTAAATTTTCAAGTGGATTTATATATAATTTTTAATGGTGATATAATTGTGTTAAATGTTCATGCAACACTGACACATTATCTATTAAATTAATATAAAAATAATTAAATGATACTAAAAATAATGTAATATAATTTTAATTTTGGTCGAAATATTTTTATGATAAATATATCGAGTAGTAAATGGTTTAATGTATTTGATTTATATTTCGTTTCTATAATAATAATTTTAATGTCAAATTAATCGAACATTGTAAAATATAAAATTAATGATATTTTTAGTTAAAATATATTTTAGTTTCTTATATAAAATTATAAAAATTAACAATTATAATTAGGATTATTAATTGTAATTACGTTAATCATATGGAATTTAATAAACCAATATTCATCAGATCTATAAAATCATAACACATTTTTATTGAAAAAATTAATTACCCTAGTTAAGGTTAATATTATTAATCAAAGTGTTTATAAAAAATATACTGTTTTAATAGTATAAAATCCTATAAAATATTTATTATATATTTATCTTAATATTATTTCCTCTTTGTCATCGAATACATTTCATTTTTCAACAATTTATCTTGAGTTATACACATATAATATTATAATATTACTAGTATTTCCAAAAATATAATTCATGATATTTCATAATAAGAAATATTTTTTGAAATGATTTTAAATTTAGTAATTTCACAACTTCATCAAAGTGATTTTAATGTGGTTAAAAATATCATCAATGGTCCCTTAATTGTCACATAGTTCATTTATAGAAAATATCATGAACCCAAATTTGTAAAAAACATTGTTATCAAAGCAGTATTCGTAATGTGTGTACATTGGATAAAAGAAAAATAAACATGTAAAAACTTAATATAAAATTAAAATAAAATTATTTTATGAGATTATTGAGACATTAATTCATCCTATATCCTAATTCTAAATCTTTTGGAACCATTTTTATTGAAAATTAAATTATATTAGTTTAACAATTCAATAATTCCAAATGTTTCCCTTCCATCACATATAAAAGGGAACCTCCAAAACACTTTTCTTAAGACATAAAAAATCATTTTGTTCTACAAAACCTAGTAAAATTTCCTTCACTACATCCATACTATGATTTTATATGCCTTCTTTAGCATAATTCAAACCAAGGATAGATTTATGTATAAACCTAAAGATGTTGTCTAAAGAAGTTTTATGGTTTTAATCCAAGAATTATAATTTTTTTCTTCCTCTAAAAAATTAATATTTTATCCAACCATTAAAAGATGATAAAATTATTATGATACATATACTAGGATATTATTATATTATAATAATAACCTATATCCATCTCATAAACCAAAAAATGGTATGTGAAACCATTTTTCATATGTGTGGAGAATTACCACCTCGTGAATCCCTGAAATTAATTTTCAAACACTACATATCAGGGATAGTTATAATGATGTATTTAACATATATATATATTAAATAATAATATTTTTTGTAATTTAATATGTAAAAGTTTTTCATACCTTTTCATCCATTTGAAAATGATAACACCATTCATGCATTCGTGGGGACTACCATCTCCAAGAAGAAATATGATTCTTTTTTCATCGCCACATCACATGGAAAATATATATAAGTATATTTTAATAAATAATATTGTATTTGTGGCATAAATAAAATTATATTAATATAAAATAATACTTATCTCATATACACTATGATCATTGTGAAATTTAAATGTCACTCATGCGTATGTACGACCTACCAACTCCTTCATTGAATAATAGATCATTTTACATAACTGACATCATTATTAGTTTTAAAAAATTATTCAAAGTATATAAATGGTTATTTTTTAAGGATTATTATGATGTAGATGATAGAGTAATGAACTCAGTGATGATAGTCAACCTATTTAAGTCCTTTAGGATGTATGAGATAAATATATCAAAACATCTAACATGAAAATAAATTGTTATGTAGTTGAATATACATAGTAATAAATGAAATTAAAGGAATAAAAATCATGAAAAGGGATATTAAGATATTATATAATAAAACTATTTTCATTATTTTGGAAGATACAAAATGTATGTAATGATTTACACTCAAGTTAAGTGATATTTTACTTTAAAAATCTCAATTTAATTATTTTGATGGATTATTTTCAAAATTAATGTCTTCTATAATGCCCCAACCCCAGAAGCCCAGAGTCCTTGCATTACTACATAACATTGCAATGAGCACAAAAAGATCATGTCTCGAAAGACCGATTAGTTTAAAAGCTTTTGAAGTACTGGTTACATTCATAAAGTTTACATTACATCATAAAATGGAAAACTACAACAACATTGTTTCCATAGACAACACTGGGATCCCACAGACTGTCCCTGTAAGTCAGTAATAATATACTTCTTCGCATCCTGGAAAAATAAAACATAGAAAGGGGTGAGCTCAGATGCTCAGTAAGGATAACAATATTGCGGAAACTTTCATAAATAAGCATAAAAATTTAATGCAATGTATAGATCTAAAACAAAAGCCTTTTAAACATAAACTTCATCATAATATTGAAAATATAAATCAAAATAATTCCATTTACTTACTCACATGGATATTCTACTAGTCAAATAATCACATGCAATATCAATAGCCACTTTCATAATGATGGAACGCGTAATGCCAAACCTTAACAACCACATAGTCAAGGCCTTGTGCCAAGAATAAAAATAAGATTTTGTCAAGGCCTAGTGGCAAGACACATGTTTTTCTCATGAGACCTACCGATGCATCAAGGAGCTATAGAGGGCACCACCTGTCACATACTATGTCCAATGTATCCCTCATATGAAAAGGTTTAAACATAACATAAATATTCGTATTAAAACTAGCATACAAAATGTAAATACTTTATCCATAGACCATGAATGGTATGAAATAACACATCCACATTCAAACATATCACAAAACCTTCAATACAATATGGATGTTTTGTATCATAATAAATCAACTTCAAATAAACATAAAATCCATCAAAGGATATTGACATAGATGAAATCAAAACCTTTTTCGAGAAATATATCTTTCTATTTTGAAATCATTTAAAATTCACCTAATTATAAAAGAAAACATTTTTATTTGAAAATATTCTTATAAGCTTGTAAGGTAAGATTTGACGATGTTATAACAGCGGAAAATAGCTGCACCTGCCGTATAAGTTAAAAAAACATTCTTACCTTAATTTTTTTGAAAAGGTCATAAAGTAATTTGTTTGGAAAACGACAGAAAGATTCCTTTATAAAAATATTATAAAAGGAAAACAAGGGTATAAATGAATTTAACCCATATTCTATAAAATAGTAATAATGTTTTGAAATACATTTCTAAGAAACATGGATGTGTATGATAAAGTGGTCCCAGTAGATAATTACATATAAACAACCCCGGATAATGAAGAGATTGTGAAATTAACACTTACCTTGTAATTTTGATAGGTTGATGGTAGTTTAAACTCTTTTATAATGGTGATATAATTGTTATTAAATTATAAAATAATCATATACATTAATATGATTTCATATATGATCTTTTAACATTGCATTGTTAATAATATCTTAGTATTATCATCGTTTCGGGTGTTAACTTATTTGTTTTCCTTTATATTCTTTGTTACGTATGTAATGCTTGTTATGGATAGGACATATATTTTTCATATTCATAATGATATTATGTCTTTAAAGATTATTTTTAATCATCTAATGAAAATTATTCTTGAATGGATATGATGGGGAATGAATCTCATCGTGTTCATTGAGATGGTAATCTGTACGTACGCACGAGTGACAATATCATTCTTTTGATATTAAAATAATATATAATTGGATGTTATATCATATATAAAGAATCATTATCATGTTATATTAATTATTTAAATCAATTACATATCATTATTATACTCATCCAAATAATAATGTATTGAATAACAATTACACCACGACGTGGAGACGGTAAGTTGTACGTACGCACGTATGGTGACATGTCATACAAAGGATTGATAGAATAATGAATATGGTTGTACCATATTTATAATAACATCATATTATGTAGAATATATAGGATTTATTATTTTATAATGGAAATAACAATGAAAGAGGAAGTGGAAGAAGAAAGGAACTTGGAAGAGGTGATGAAATATTTACCTCTTCTTCGGGTTCTTCCTTTTTATTTGATCAAAAGGGCTCCATAGATTGGATTTATGATTAAAGGAAGGAATATAGGATAAAGGTAGGGAAGTTTATGGGGTATTTGGGTAGGTATTGGCCGAGAAAAATGGCTTTGAAGGTGGGAATTAGAGAGAAGGGGGAGTGCCATTTTATAAGAGGGGTGAGGGGCACCTTAGGAAAAGCTAGAAATATTATTTTATAATAAAATAATTTTCGGTTTCTAATGGATAAAAAATTAATTATTTAAATTATAAGGTGGGTATGGGTCTAAAAATACTCAACCAATAGGTTTTAGACAATTTTGGGTCACTATATTATCTTTATCTTTTAGATTTAACTCTTAGTTAAATAGTTTTACATTTACCATGTCTCCTTCTATTTTTATATTATATGGTTAATAAACATAATATATACTTCCAATCGAACCCCAAGTGGTTCATTAATGATACAAATATCACTATACAAGTCTTTTTGCAGATCCATAAATTTTTAAGAATAGAATATCAATTAATAATATAATATATGTTTTGAAAGCTATTTTATGTCAATTCTAACACTATTTGGTATTTCATTCTTGATAAATTCATAACAGCATTATTACTTTGAACACAATTCATCTAAGCAACCATAACATGCCATGTTAACATATAAAATTATTGAAATTCATAAAAAGTTTCAAATTACATTTACTTTTATATTTATAATATCAAATATTTTAATATTTCATTAATTATGTAATTACTACATCAACATTGTGTCATAAATAAATTAAATTATTTATTTTATAAAAAATATAAATAAAATAAAAATATGTAGGAAATATTTTTATATTTCTAATTAATATTTTTAGTTGAATTTATCTTAAGTGTAACCCTATATTAAAAATGTTTTAGTTATTAAACTTTGAATTTAACAACTTTAACTCTTCTTTGAATTAAATAATAATAAATGTTCTAATTGAATCGAATTGGACCTAAAGGATCATATTTTATTCATAAGGTTGTTTTTGGCCGAGTTACACATATCAAATAGAATTAGGACATATGTTAGGGTTATAATAATATCATTTTTACCCTTAATTACCCTATCTACTTTTAACCGTGGTAAATAAAAGTAAAAAGTTATTATTCAAAAAAATTATTTTCATCTTATTGAACCACATTTTACTTACTAATATCAACTGAGTCTCTTAGATTTTTTAAATTCAACTCACAGAAGTGGTAATATTATTTTTTATGTAAATTTTCAAATTCTCATAGGAGGTAGGTAAAAGACGGTAAAAAGTTAAATAAACTTTTTATATATCTAAAATTATTATAAACTAAATCCAATGAATTAAATTTAAATTATATAGCTATTATGTATCTATTTTGAACTAAAATAAATTTAAATAAAATAAATAATTATTTAAATAAAAATTCAGTTTTAAACTATAACTCAGTGTTTTTCATTATTCATCAAAAATTGAATGTTTTCAAAAAAATACCAAAAATTTACCCTAAGATAATTTCAATCTTTTGAATCCAAAAATGAAGTCTATTTTGAATGATAAAATTTATAAAATTTCAAAAAGTGGGTATTACTATTCATAACAGCTAGTTTTATTGGTTGTGGTGTGTCAGAACTCGAAATTGTGTATAACACACACTAATGTATTATTCAAAGAGAAGCGTATCGTGGAAGCTTGGGGTGTTAAATTCTCCCATCCTTCAAATAATTTTGTCCTCAAAATTTCTGAAGTATTACTATGTAAAAAGACTCTGGTGGTTCTTCATCATACATTCCTCGGGTTCCCACATTGACTCTTCCATCTTATGATTTCTCCATAGAAATTTTACCAGGCGAGTCGTATGGTCTCTCAACACTTGTTATATTGTATCAAGAACCTTGATAGGGTCTTCGCAATAAGACATATCAAATTCCAGTTCTAATTCATCATAGGTTAGTACATGCATTGGGTCAGAAATGTATTTTCTCAACAGTGATGTGTGGAACACATCGTGAACATTGGAGAGACATGGCAGCATTGCCAAATGGTAACCTACAGCCACAATTTGTTCTAGAATTTCAAATGGTCCGATGTACCTAGAACTCAATTTTTCCTTCTTACCGAAACGTATAACACCCTTCTATGGAGATACCTTCAAGAAAACATGATCTCCTACCTGAAATTCCAAATCCTTCCTTCAGTTGTCAGCATAGCTCTTCTACCTACTTTGAGATTCCTTGATATGGTTTTGTA
Organism: Viscum album; assembly: GCA_963277665.1. Taxonomy (NCBI): domain Eukaryota; kingdom Viridiplantae; phylum Streptophyta; class Magnoliopsida; order Santalales; family Viscaceae; genus Viscum; species Viscum album. Next base: position 1,703,063,375 of record OY728165.1, on the reverse strand, counting down.
TTACCTTCACCTTTTCCATTATTTCCTCCACATGTTCTGGGATTACGATTTTTCTTTCTCCAACATCATCCCAACAGGTTGGTGTGCGACATCTCTTTCCGTATAACTCTTCATATGATCCCATCTGAATACTGGAATGGAATCTATTGCTATAGTAAAATTTTACCAGAGGTAAATATTGATCCCATATACCTTGAAAGTCATGTGAGCATGATCTCAACATGTATTCTATGGATTGAATAGTTCGTTCTGATTGTCCATCATTTTGGGGTGGTAGGCAGTGCTCAAACGAAGTTCAGTATCCAGGTATTTCTGAAGAATTTTCCAGAATGTTGATGAAAAATGGGGATCAGGATCAGAAACAATCGATAGTGGTACTCCATGAAGTATTACAACTTCATTAATGTATATCTTGCTAAAAATTCAAGTGGTAAATCTTCCCTTATAGCAAGAAAATGTGCTGACTTGGTAAGACAATCAAAAATGACCCATATTGCATCGTTCCTTCTAGGAGTCTTTGGTAGGCCCATGACAAAGTCTATCGTGATATCATCTCTTTTCCACTCAGTTATGGGAAGAGGTTTCATGACTCCTCCAGGCTGTTGCCTTCTATCTTTCACTTGTTGAAAACCCATACATCTTGACGCAAAATCAGCAATCTCCCTCTTTATGTTGTCCCACCAAAAATGTTCCTTCAAATCTCTATACATTTTTCTGTTCCCATGGTCTATAGAGAAATTGGAGCTATGAGCATCATCCAACAATTATCTTTTTAGATCAGGTATATTGGGAACACAAAGTCTCTTCCCAAATTTTAAAATTCCATCTTCATATACGAAGTCACTCAATCTCCCATTATTCACAACTTTAATCTTATTTTGAAACTCCTCATCATCAACCTGAAAACTTTCTATCCTTTCTAGTAAAGATGGTTTAGAAACCATTTGAAAAATCATTATCGTTTCACCTTCCATGGTTATTCCCATATCCATATTTACTAGATCCATGAAAATTGGATCCCTTTCAACTCTCATCTTTTTCATAACTCCATGATCTTTTATTGCTCAAAGAATCTTCCACCTTATTTTCCTTCCCCGGGTGGTAATGTATTATGTAATCATAATCCTTGAGTAGTTAAATCCATCTCCTTTTTCTCATGTTGAGTTATTTTGGTGAGAAAATATACTTCAAACTCTTGTGATCAGTAAAAATCTCACATTTTTCAGCGTAGAGATAATGTCTCCATATCTTCAAAGAAAATATTACAGTTGATAAATCAAGATCATGAGTAGGATAGTTTTTATCATGAATTTTTAGCTGTCGTGATGCATAGTCAATAACCTTATCATTCTGTATAAGGACACAACCAAGTGCTTTCTTTGATGCATCACTATAAATAACAAACCCATTATTCCATGATGGTAGATTCAAGATAGAATCATTTACTAATCTTCTCTTCAATTCTTCCAAACATTCTTCACATTATTTTTTCCAAAATAATTCCACCCCTTTATGTGTGAGCTTGGTTAATGGGTTAGCCAATCGGGCAAAATTCTAGACGAAACACTGATAATAACCTGCTAAACCAATAAAACTACATACCTCAATTATACTCATCGATGCTGGACATTATTGGATTGCTCTTGTCTTAGAAGGATCAACAAAGATTCCATACTTAGAGAGAATATGGCCAAGAAAATAAATCTCCTCATGCCAGAATTCACATGTGCTAAACATCCCATATAGCTCATGTCTTCTAAGAGTCTTTAGAATAATGCGCAAGTGATTTTCAAGATCTTCATAGCTTTTGGAGTATACGAATAAATCATCAATAAATACCACTAAAATTTTCTCAAGATATTCCTTGAAAACTCTATTCATTAGATCCATGAAGATAGTGGGTGAATTAGTCAATCCAAAAGGAATTACTGTAAACTCGTAATGCCCGTACCTGGTTCGAAATGTTGTTTTCAGAATATCTTCTTTCTTCCCACACAACTGATGATATCCAGAACGTAGGTCAATCTTTGAAAAGTATTGAGCTCCATAAAGTTGTTCGAATAAATCATCAATGCGAGTGAGGGGATACTTGTTCATTGTTGTTATGGAATTGATCTCCCTATAGTCAATGCACAACCTCATAGATCCATCTTTCTTCTTAACAAAAAGAACAGGGGCTCCCCATAGAGAAACACTAGTGCGAATAAATCCTTTATTACTCAATTCCTCTATTTGTTTCTTTAGTTCCACTAATTCCACAGTGGCCATTCTATAAGGGGTCTTCAATATGGGCCTTGATCCAGGAATTAAATCAATGGAAAACTCAATTTCTCACTATGGAGGATGTCCAGGTAAATATTTAGGAAACACATCAATATATTATTTCACAATAGGTACATCATATATTTGAACATTCCTTTCCTTAACCATAGTTATTTCATTCTCTTCCTCCCCAATAATAAAATTTAGTTGAGCTACTGGGGGTGGATCTAGATAAGAATTAGGTGGTGATGATTCTGCTCTAAAGATAAGGCGTTCATTATCAACGTCATCAAAAATAGTAACCTCATTCTTCTTTCAATAAATTTTGGAATCATGGTCTGAAAGCCAATCCATATAGAGGATTATATCAAATTAAATCATGGGTTTGATGATGATATCAGTAGATATAAAACATTTATATGCCATAATTGGGACTGATTCACAAAAAATTGTTGCAATGATACTTCCATTAAGAGTTTTTACTGACAACTCCCTTGTTAAATTAAATTGAAAATATCTAATTTTCTTATAAAACTGGGAAGATATAAAGCAATGTGATGATCTAAAATCAATTAAAGCATTGTCTAAAGTTGAGGAAACCATTAAATTACCTACCAATATGTCTTTTGGAGCTTCAACCTCAGTAGTAGTGATTTCATAAGCTTGGCCTTGATCCCTAGGAATTTTATGAGGTAAGTTCCCTTGATGCTTAGGACATTATTTTGAATAATTCCCCCTTTCTCTTCAATTGTTTCATTCAACATCGACAGCCTCTTTCTTCCCCTTACAATCATGAGATTTGTGTCCTTTTTCACCACACTTGTAACAGACTCACATTCCCTTCAGGCAAGTACCAAGGTGTTTCATCCCACATTTACTATAGGATGGATATTAAACTTTTCCATTCCTCCCCTTATTTCCATTTATAGAGTGTTCACTAGATCAATTCTTCTCTTTCTTTGCTTTAAAGTCATAATACGTAGAGAATTTTTTTCTGTCTTGATAGCACATGAGGCAATATCTTCATATGACGAGAATGATTGTGAGACTAATGCTCAATGGAGAAATGGTTATAACCCATAAAAGAAATGATCAATATTACTTCTTAGGTTACGTATATAATCTTTAGCATGCCTCATTAACCTTGTAAAGTTATCTTCGTACTTTGTGACATTATCATCCTCTTTTGGCCTCAGACTCAGAAATTTCCTTTCCATATCTACTCGATGGTCATGAGGAAAGTATTTTTCTAAGAAAATTTATTTAAAATCCCTCCATTCCATATTTGATACTTTATCATCTATTTTTGTGTTTTGAATCAATGACCACCATTGGTCTGCATCTCCAGTGAGACAGTAAACTACCATGACAACTTTTTCCCTTTTACTACCCCCCAAGGCATGGAATATTTTCTCTAAGAAATTTATCCATTGCTCAGCTACTAGTGTATTCGTAACCCCATTTAATATTTGTTGTTGTTTCCTCATGAAACGATCTTACAATGATCTTCCACGCTATGGATCAGGGTGCTCCATACGCGTAAGGTTATTATTCATAACTTGAGTGAGTTGTCCTAGTATGGTGATTAGCTGATTAGTATCAATTTCATCACCAGCTTTATAATAATTATCTTGAGTAGGAGGGAAATCCCTATATGGATTGTGTGCATTGATACGGTTTTCATTCCTTCCACTAGGCGCCATTTTAAAATAATTACATAAACTAGATTAGTTTATGAAATGAAATAAATAATTCCAAACTTGTAAAACACTTAACATAAATTGAATATTTATGGATATAATCCGTAATCATAAAAAATGTTTTCTTTGAGGAAGTATATACTCATAAACCCTTTATAATGGTTTGTAAAGAAAATGAGAATTATCCTAAGCATATCCCCTAGGAGTGTCATAACCAAGAGTGTAGCAAGGCCCATTGTCGTGCACTAGTTCCCGTTCTAGTCTAACTCAAAACGGTGTTTTCGGGTTTTACCACTAGGTACATCTGTACCAGAGCCGCCTCTACATACTCCTATCCTGACCGGGATGTATTGCTTGGAAAACTCACAAAATCTCTACAACACCAATATTCTGGGATGTTCTTCTATACTAATCCTCAAAGTCTATCTTAGGGCTATGTGCTCTACTCAGAGTTAATCTAAAGATAGTTTCCAAGGATTGTACTAAACATCCTCTAATACCAACTGTGAGCCCCAACCCCAGAATCCCAGAGTCGGTGCATTACTACATAACATTTTCATTATCACAAAAGATCAAGTCTCAAAATACTTATTAGTTTAGTAGCCTTGGAAGTACTAGATACATTCATAAGGTTTATATTACATCATAAAATGGAAAACTACAACAACATTATTTCCATAGAAAACACTAAGATCCCATAGACTATCCTTGCAGGTCAGTCATAATATACTTTTTCGCTTCCTGGGAAAAATAAAACATAGAAAGGGGTGAGCACATATGCTCAGTAAGGAAAACAGTATAGGGGAAAATTTCATAAATAAGCATAGACATTTAAAGCAATGTATAGAACTGAAACAAAAGCCTTTTAAACATAAACTTTATCATAATATGGAAAATATAAATCAAAATAATTTCATTTACTTACTCACATGGATATTCTACTAGTTGAATTATCACATGCAATATCAATAGCCACTTTCATAATGATGGAATGCATAATGCGAGACTTTCATAACCACATAGTAAAGGCCTTATGCCAAGAACACAAATAATATTTTTTCAAGGAATTGTTCCAAGACACTAGTTTGTCTCATGAGACCTACCGATGCATCGAGGAGCTATAGAGGGCTCCACCCATCACAAACTATGTCCAATGCATTCCTCATATGAAAAGGTTTAAACATAACATAAACATTCGTATTAAAACTAGCATACAAAATGTCAATACTTTATCTATAAACCATGAATGGTATGAAATAACACATCCATAGTCAAACATATCAGAAAACCTTCAATACAATATGGAAGTTTTTTATCATAATAAATCAACTTCAAACAAACTTAAAATCCACCAAAGGATGTTGACATAGATGAAATCAAACCCTTTTTATAGAAATATCTCTTTCTATTTTGAAATAATTTAAAAGTCACGTAATTATAAAAAAAACATTTATATTTGAAAATATTTTTATAAGATTTTAATGGAATCTTTGACGATGTTATTACGGTGGAAAATAGTCGCACCCACTGTATAAGTTAAAAAACATTCTTACCTTAATTTTGTCGAAAAGGTCACAAAGTACCTTGTTTGGGAAACGATAGAAAGATTCCTTTATAAATATATTATAAAAGTTAAAAAAGGGTATAAATGACATTAACCTATTGTCTATAAAATAGTAATAATTTTTTGAAATACATTTTTAAGAAACATAGATGTGGATGATTAATAGGTCCCAGTAGATAATTACATATAAACAACCTCGGATAGTGAAGAGATTATGAAATTAACACATACCTTGTAATTTTGCTAAGTCGATGGTAGGTTAACCTCATGTATAATGGTGATATAATTGTTATTAAATTATAAAATAATCATATACATTAATATTATATCATATATGATCTTTTAACATTGATTTGCTAATAATATCTTAGTATTATCGTCGTTTCGGGTGTTAACTTATTCGTTTTACTTTATATTCTTTGTTACGTAAGTAATGATTGTTATGAATAAGACATATCTTTTTCATATTAATAATGATATTAAGTCTTTAAACATTATTTTTAATCATCTAATTAAAATTATTCTTGAATGGATATGATGGGGAATGAACCTCATCGTGTTCATGGAGACGGTAATTCGTACGTACGCACGAGCGACAATATCATTCTTTTGATATTAAAATAATATATAATTGGATGTTATATCATATATAAAGAATCATTATCATGTTATATTTATTATTTACATCAATTAAACATCATCATTATACCCATCCAAATAATAATGTATTGAATAACAATTACACCACGACGTGGCGACGGTAAGTTGTACGTACGCACATATGGTGACATGTCATTAAAAGGATGGATAGAATAATGAATATGGTTGTACCATATTTATAATAACATATAATTATATATAAGATACTTGAGTTAATATTTTATAATGGAAACAACAAAGAAAGAAGAAGTGGAAGAAGAAAGGAACTTGAAAGAGGTGATGAAATATTTACCTCTTCTCCGGGTTCTTCCTTTTGATTTGATCAAAAGGTCCCCTTAGGATGGCTTTCTAACTAAAAGAAGGCCTCTAAAATGAAGGGAGGACAGTTGAAAGGGTATTTGGTCAGGGGTTGTCCGAGCCAAATGCCTTTAAAGTTGTGGATAAGAGATAAGGGGGATTTCCCTTTTATAAGAGGGTTGAGGGGCACCTTAGGAAAAGCTAGAAATATTATTTTTTAATAAAATAATTTTCGGTTTCTAGTGGATCCAAAATGAAATATTTAAATTATAAGGAAGGGATGGGTCGAAAAACACTCAACCAATAGGTTTTATATAGGTTTGGGTCACTATATTAACTTTATCTTTTAGATTTAACTCTTAGTTAAATAGTTTGACATTTACCATGTCTCTTTGACTGAAAGTTAAATTTTTTTATTTTAAAACACTTTTATGCAAAAAAGTGTGAAACAATCAAGTTATAACAAGAGAATCAAACATTATAGCAGATGCCAAAAAATTTAAAATCCAACTTAATTCTATTAGAAGTGTCCTCCCTATATAGTTTCCAGGAAAGATATGTTACCTTTTTATCTGGATCGTTTGTGATCATATATTCAAATTGATAGGCCACTTTTTCCCACGCATGTATGAACTCTTACACTATAATCTTCTTAGTGTTGAAGCCTCTGGTAAGGATTAAATGTTGCTTGTAGATCCACTCGCCCTTCTCTTTGTTTTTGTCCACTTGAATCGGCCTCTCATTCATCCTTTCCGCATCCTCATGAGAGGCAAGAATAATTAGGACCTCCTCTAGCATCTCCTCCTCAGAGTGTATAAGAAGGACCCATGGGTTTTCCATGGTATTTTCATTTTCATCCCACTACAATCCAATAGTATTAACCAAAGCATGGTCACCACCATCAGCCGCATTACCGAACATCTTTCGATGATCAGTTGGGTGATCATCAAAACCCATAGAGTCATCCTGGATCTGAGACAGTTCTTCAACTGAAACATCCTTCTTCTCAAAAGTAATATTCTTAGGAGAACAACATTCAAACATTTTGTTTCCACTCACCAAATTTAATCTGACCTCTTTCACCTGTTCATTTTTAGATGGCTCGCCCTCCTTAATCTTGGTCCCGTCTTTTTTAGCAGATCTTGTTACCATGTCTCTTTGTATTTTTATATTATATGGTTAATAAACTTACTATATACTTTCAATAGAACCCAAAGTTGTTCATTAATGATACAAATATAATTATATAAGTTTTTTGACTGATCCTTAGATTTTTAGGAATATAAAATCAATTAATAATATAATATTTGTTTTAAAAACTCGTTTATGTCAATTTTGACACTATTTGGTATTTTATTTTTTCTAAATTCATAACAGCATTATTACATCGAAAAAATTTTATCTAACCGACCCTAAAATGTCATATTAACATATAAAATTAGTGGAATTCAAAAAAAGTCTCAAATTACATTTATTTAGATATTTATAATATCAAATATTTTAATATTTCATTAATTAGTTAATTACTGCATCATCATTGTGTCATAAATAAATTAAATTATTTAATCTCTAAAAAATATAGATAAAATACCATTATGTAGGAAATCCTTTTATCTTTCTGATTAATATTTATATTTGAATTTATCTTATGTGTAACCCTGTATTAAAAATGGCTTATTTATTAGACATTGAATTTAACACTTTTAACTCTTCTCTGAATTAAATAATAATAAATGTCCAAATCTAATCCAAGTGTACCTAAAGGATAATATTTTATTACTAAGGTTTTTTTTGGTATAATTATACTTATAAAATAGAATTATGACGTGTGTTAGGGTAATAATAATATCATTTTTATCCTTAATTACCCTATTTCCTTTTAACCCTGGTAAATAAAAGTAAAAAGTTATTATTCACCCAAAATTATTTTCCTCTTATTGAACCAAATTTTACTTACTTATATCAACTGTGTCTCTCGTATTTTTGAAATTCTACTAACAGAATCATTAAAATTATTTTTTATGAAAATTTTCAAATGCTCCTAGGAGGTGGGTAAAAGACGGTAAAAAGTTCAATTAAATTTTTATATATCTAAAATTATTATAAACTAACACCAATCAATTACATTGAACTTATATAGGTATTATGAACCTATTTTTACCTAAAATAAATTTAAATAAAAAAAATATTATGTAAATAAAAATCCATTTTTAAACTATAACTCAGTGTTTTCACTATTCATCAAAAATTGAATGTTTTCAGAAAAATACCAAAAATTCACCATAAGAAAATTTCGATATTCCGAATCAAAAAATGAAGTCAATTTTAAAAGGTAAAATTTATAAAATTTCAAAAAGTGGGTATTACTATTCATAACGGCTAGTTTGATTGGTTGTGGTGTGTTAGAACTCGAAGTTGCGTACAACACACACTACTATATTATTCAAAGAGAAACGTACCATGGAAGCTTGGGTGTTACATCTTAGATGTCAGAATTTATAAAATTTAGTTATAGATTAATTTTTATTGAAATAGATAAATTATAAAGGAAATTCTAGGTTTTTTTTACTTTATTTAAAATATTTTCAAAAATGAATCTTTTTATTGAATTTTTTGACTACAAAATGAAATTGGGATGTTATTATTTAATGTACAAAACATAAATAGTATTTACCACCATTATAACCATTATTTTATGTTTGGATTCCATTATAAGATTTAATTTTATCTTTAAGGAAAACCCTTATTTCCCATTGTTTTTAGTATTTTGGTTTTGAAAACAAAATTTGAAAGGAAGTGGTATTTTGATATCTAAAAGAGTATTTTACACAGGTTGAAAATATTTTTTCATTTTTAATGATGAAAATTGAAAGAATAAAATTACTTTGTTTTTAATATAGATTATGATAAATTTATATGAATAATATGTTATCCAACTATATGTTACATAAATGGGTGCTCCTGATACAACTTATGTAAATGGATTATTCTGAAATAGCATATATGAACGAGTGAGACTAATATAGCTTATATGATTGGTGAGCCACATTATAACTCTCTAATGATATGGTTAATGTTATTTATCTTGAAATAATTGATGGAGGGAGTCAGCTAAGAAGTTTTAACCTTAAGTAGTAAACTGGTCTCCAAATATTACTAACATAAGATATGAATATAATTTTCCGAGTCACCTAATTCATCTTTCTATTTTCATTATAGGAGTTTTAATTTTTTTTAGGAAAAATATATGAGTTTTTATTTTGGAAATTATTTATTTTATTCATTTAGAGAATATATGATTAAGGTGATCATTTTAGGGGTTTTCAGGTTTTTCACATGACTAATAGATTCCTTTATTTTTTTGTACCTTTCTATGAATTTGGTTCTCATCCCATACTATAAATTTTTTCCCAGTGATTTAAGTATGTGTAGGTATAAAGTTTTTTTCAAGAATAAAAATCTAATGATATTTTATCAAAATAAAATATTTTTTATTTTAAAACATTTAAATAATAGATACAATTTCTAATTAGTAGATGTTTCCACTTTTTAATATATGGTTTTTATATAAGAGTTATGAACTAATTTTTTAACACTCTAAACAATAGAAATTCAGGAAATTTATGGAAGTGATTCCACGATTAAAAATAAATATCTGGTAATATGTTTATCCAATTTCCTTTTAGATCATGTTCTCAGAATCTCCTATAATAGAAATTATAATGGGTGTAAACCATGTTAATTTTCCTCAATTTCTTATGAGTATCTACCCCTAATAACATATTTTATTTTTATTTTCAAATTATATCATCCATTTATAGAATATGAATATTTTTTGAATATTGTCATGGAACAACTAGTTTCTCATTATAGTGATGATGTATTGTGAACATTGTGATAATATATTACTCGTATGAAATTATCATATACTACCTCATACAAATGACCAAAAATGATGTGATATTATATTTCATAATATTCATAACAATGAATAATAGGAATAATATAGTACATAGATCTTGATTATAGAGAAAAAACACCAAAAAAACATTTCCATGATATTATATAATATTTATACGTTGATCATATTTCCAAAATATACATTAATGATGTTATATAGTTTCATGGGGAACCACATTCTGTTGAAAATGATTTACATCAAATTTTTACCTCAATGTTCTAGAGAATTCCTTATGTAGTTTTATATGTAGTGTTGTGTTTCTGTATAGACTCTTATTATGATATATGGTTAAATTGATATTATCATTACAACCCTAGAGGATAAGTTAATATTATTTTGTCTTGATTTCCAAAATTTTTGGGATCATGAACTTCCCCTTGTCAATTTATCATAAAATAGTAGATTTAGCTCGAGCATTAAAACGGATCCTTATGAATCCCTATATGGATATATGTATAGAAAAATTATATGTTGTGATAAAGGATGAGAAATAAACCATTAGGTACCATAACTAGTTAAGGAAATAATCGGTACGGATCGAGTCAATCAGAATCACATCAAGGAATCTCATTATCGACATAATAGTCATGCTCACAATTCTAAAAAATGTCTCTAATTCAATGATTGTAATTAGGTATTCCATTTAATTTATAAATTAAAAAAGGGTATGACATTCATAATTAATGGAAATATAATACCAAGGTATACTATCCCTTTTTAAAATCATGATCATGTAGCATGGGTAGAAATTTATTTTGGCATCAACAAAATCCCTCTCTACATCATGATGAATTTTGTGTATCAATTTTTAAGAAGGAAATACATGATAATTTATATTTACTAATCTTATAGGTTTTCCCCTTGAAGATTGATCATTATAGTGAATAAAAAATTGTTAATATCTTGGATCATAATGATAATGTTTTATAGAACAAGACTAATCAATCGGGTAATGTTCATTAGAGGATTAGAAATATAATAGAGCCACTTGAGAACTAGAGGATATGATGAAGCTAGAGTATCCGAATTTTTCCTCATAATATTGATGTAATTTTGAAAGATAAATTAATTTTATGGGGGGGAATATTTTAACACCTTGAAATTTTATATGTATTCCACAAAATAAAATTTGAAGTATTAGATATACATTATTACATGGAACCCAATGTAAAAATGAAAAACATATTGTGGATATTATAAAATTTTTATTGAATTTTTTGGTATGAATATATTTAAAAACAATATGATATCTATAAATATATATTATTTTTTTTCTAATATTATTATTAATTCCTTTAAAATAATAAATAAATATTATTAACATCATTTAATGATTAAAAGACATATTTTTCTAAAAAAATATATGTTTCTTGGTGTTATGAGTTTTTATTAAAAATATATTTATAAATACTATAGAGTTATTTTAATTATTTTGTTTGTAATGTATAAATACTAATTCATTTATTATTAATTAATAATTAGGAATGATGATATAATCATTTTAATTAAAAAAATTAATATTTTGGAAATCGATCTTTCTATGCGCACTATATTTTATCATAATACGTTAAATAAGTCAATATTTATTTCTGTATATAATGAAATTTTTATAATATAAATTCTATAATATCTTTTACCATCATATAATTATTTTACTTTGTATATAATGATAATAAATTTTGTTTTCTTCCTTAAAATTCATTATTTCTAAGAGATCATTTTTCATTTTTTGGGGGATAATATTAAATAAAACTCATCCACCTACAAAAATTCGATTTTATAAAATATATTTAATATTTGGAATGAGAATTTATATATTTTTTAGTTTCCCCATATTCAATTCTTTTCTTAACTCATAGTAATGATAGTAAAAGTTTTTTCATTTTCATCTATATTTATGTGATTTTTACTAAAATTTAATAAATAATTTCTATAATTTCGTGTTCATCCATCCCCTTACATGTAAAATTACATCTATTATCTTCCCATATTTAAAAAATATGATCGTTATATCTGTGTAAATATTTTTCAAAAAACTAAACAAAATTTTTAACCACCAGACTTGATAATATTTACATAATCTATTTCCATCCAAAAATATTATTGTGTAGTAAATAGGAAGTCTCTCAAAAAATATGTAATCATCTTACATGACTCTTTCAATGCTTATTTCTTATTCTACTTCCTAAAAAAAGATATTTTAGCCACTCTAACATAATGAAACCAGTATAATGAATATATTTATTTTTTATTATGATAATTTTACAACCATTTCACTCCTCCTTTCAACCATGTATGAAATGAATGTATCTCACATTCATATGGGTGGACTACCCTCTCCACGTGGCGATAGAATTTATTTTCCAACACAATCTCTCGTGGGTTGTTGATATGATGTATTTACTGTATATATATTATTTTTATGAAACAAATTTGGTTATTGATTTATAATATCACATATCTATTTAAACCTTCTAATTAGTTGTAAAATGATAATGTGACATGTGTGTATGTGTAGAAAACTACTTCAATGAAGCGATGTTATTTTTTCATTTAAATTTTACATAGATGGTAAAAAGGATATATTTTATGATTATATATGATATTAATTATATAAATATTATAATTTAATGGTGAAATATAATTTAAAATTATTTTATCCATCCATCAAAAATTGGAGTCATGCCCCTTATTTATGTAAGTACTAATGTTTCCGATAAGTCATGTAATTAATTTTCAGCACCTTATTAAATGAATGGTTATAAAAATAAATATAATGACTAAATACATACATATGGAATGATTATTATTCAACATATAATGATACCCTTATAAATGTGAAAGGAAAATAACGATTGATCTTAAAAAACATGAATAATGAAGCAGTTAACACCCAAAATGATGATGAAAATGAAATATTGTTTATAAATGGGTGATAATTGTTAAAATTGGCATCCGATAAGCTATTATAAATATGAGTATTTATATTTTTTATTATAATATAAATTCAAAATTAATATATGTAAGGTTAATAGTATAATCAAAATTAGTCTGACTTGATGTAAAGGTTCCTCCACTCACTATGATTTTTTTGAGACACATGCCACATTAACCCCTTATTTATTTAATGTTGTATATAAACATCCCATGAATTTATTTTATCATTAATTTAATAAAATTTATGGGGATTCCAAATCTATATATATTTTTTGATTTCAATAGGTTTTCATTTATGAATTACTAGTATTGAAATATTTTATATTAAATCATCACATTTTAGCATGATAGTTTTTTAAAAAATTATGGTGATGAAATAATATGATATATCTCTAAAATTCCTAAATTTTTTCTTATCCTCGAGATATTTCAATAAATTTTATTTTTTCCAATTCCCTTTTCTCACTCTTTGTAATCAAATGTAACAATTAATATTTTTTTTGAAACAAACATTGTTTTTCTATTCATTTGAAAATAATTTTCTCAATGTCCTTATTTTTATTACGATTTTTTCATAAAATTTGTTCATTATTCAAAAATGATTTAATAAATTAATTTTTCCCTTAATGACTTTACATAAATATTTTTATAAGAAATCAACATATATTTTTCAGAATGAGTTTATATTTAAAAAATGTGTGAATATAATCGGTGTTTTAATCTTTACTTCATGTATTCATTTTACCAACCATCATACCTATTAATTTATATAAATATTAAATTTTTTTATATATAGTTAATTCCAATTATTGTGTTCATAATATTCTAGAAATTTATATATTTTATATATGTGAATCAAAAATAAAAAATTTATTTTCCCAAAGAAACATACTATTTATCTTTTAAAATAATTTTCATTTAAGTCAACATATATAGAAGAAAAATTTTCTTTATTCCAAATATTTTCCAATGATACCATCCTCATTATATCCATTGATGGTTATTAATTTTGATGAAAAAACCCGGATGTAACAATTTTTTAATTTTAATGAGTTAGGTTATAAAAAACTGTAAAAGAAAACGTGATCATGTGGAAGACATATTAGAGGATTATAATTATGAAATTGATTGGTCTTTATATCCTTCCAATATGTTCTGTAATTTATATGGTTTTTGAGGTGAAAGTGTTAATATGAGCTTATAACATTCCAAAAATCTGATACATGCTGGGTTATCCCTAGCTTAAAGAGGGTAAATGGGTGGTTATCCCAAGCCTAACATGTGTTGAATTCCTTATTATATAGAGTTAAAAATTTATTTATATGATAATAATTACATTAGAGTTTATGTCACTCTATTGTGAAATGAATTTATTCTAATTTAATGTTCTCATGGATTATCATAATTGATTCTCTTTTATTGCACGACTTAGGAACTTCAGAAGTCTAATTCTATGATTCATGTCAATTGAAATTTAATTTTTTTAGTATGAATTTCTATTGTTAATATAATTCACTAATACATGTATTCTTATCATATATAGAGTCATGATCATTTATTAACATCATTCAATTTTACCCTTATGGAAAATATGAGCTCACCATTTCTCATTATTTATTTACTGTTATTATGAAGAATGATTTTAATTAGGGTGAGACAAAGGAGTTTAACATGTAAGAAGATATTGAGAGAGATGTTGAATACATTTCACAAAAAAAATATTATTATATATCTAGTATCCAAAGATAATAATCCTTTATAGTCGAAAATCTTGTACCACAAATAAATGTTTTGAAAAATCATATATAATATTCTAATTTTTTGTATGTGATGATTGGTTTACATCACACATGGATGTGCCATTACATGAGAGCAATACATTATCCATTCTGCAATATGTCAATATTAGAGAATCCTTGTGTTAAAATCCTCTTAAATATGGTGTATTCATGAATCCATTAATATCTGAATAATGGATAAATTAATCGGTGATTATATTTCAGGTTTATGGTTTTATAGATAAAAAACATTTCATTCAAATTAGCATGTTTTATGTAAATTGTATGTGTATTTTTCACTAGTTTTGAATATAGAGAAGAATATTGATATAGATACCATATAATTACTAGTATTTGAAGCAATTTTTCAAGAAAAATATTTTAATATATTTATCCTTAATAGAACGAATATTAAATTTCTAGAGTTTGATAAAAATAATAATAGTCATCTCATTCTAATAAATAAAATTTTATATTATTTCAAACTACTCACTGTTTTTTATTTCAATCAATTAATATAAGATTAATATATTTAAAAAAATAATTCCAATTTTATGAATAGAATTGGTTAATAATTTATAGGGATGTTTCAAAGATAATTTCTAACAATGTCCTATGTCTGAATGAAATTTTTTACCTCCAATTTAATATTAAAATAAATCAGTGTCACACGTAACAGGAATAGTGTAATCAAGAATATTTTCTTTAAATGTAATTAAAATTATAACATTTAGTAAATATGTCATGAGTAATGTTGTGCAATGTCTTATGTGATTATGTTATTATTTTTTTCCCGATAAATTTTTACATTTTTTTAATGGTTATTAAGAACTGATATATTTAGAAAGTAATAACGGGAAACTTTAAAAACAAAATAATATCAAGGTAATAATGTGTTCTTAAAATGTATTCAGTTTTTTTTAGATTTTTCATTATTTGAAATTTTTTATTAGAAGGTAAATATAAAAGCCTGAAATTGTTTATAACATATGAATAATGTTTTTTAAATGAAATTTTTTTATTATGATTTAAATTGATTCACCCAGTGATGTACTATTTTATCTATATATTTATATAAAACTAATGTTCTATATGATTCTATATTTACACATTCATTAATTTCTAGAAATTTTTTCTTTCATGTTAAATTATAATCTCAAATAATGTAGAGTGTTTTAAAAATAATCATGTTAGAGGAATTAATTTGAAAAATATTTAAGGGATTATCCCTATTATTATGAATGTAATTTTTTATTTTGTTTTTTTAAAAGCTAAATTTGAGTTTAATGTTTTTTTAATAGGGACTACCATTCTAGTCATCATAATATGGTAGGTTGAAGCAAAATTATGTTATATGTTATTTTTATTATTTTAATACTATTATATCTTATAAGAGATTCATATTTGTTATAACATATCAAAAATTTGTAAAATTTATTAAATATGGTGGGGAATGTTATAAATTTAATATAATAAAAAACACGTTAAATTTCTAAAATTATAGTTTTCATTTGTAAAAAATTGAATATAGTTCCTAAAAATTAACTTTTTATTATTCCTGATCATGTGATACAGTTATATATTTAAATATGACCTAGTTATAAGACATATTCTAAACCTTTTAGTATATATATTTATATATTCAAGCCATAAGAATCAAAAGACCAATAATATGAGTTTCACAAAAAGTTACATACACCCCAGAAAAATTCCATGGGGTTTTCCAATATTATTTATAAATTAGATAAATGGATCTCACAGTAATTGTATTTAATATCAAGAATACAATATAATTAATATTAATAATATTTATCATTTCCTTAAAAATTTTAACTATATTGTTTGTTTATAATGATCTCCGTTCATTTAAAATATTTATATCACGTTTTTATGTGAACATATGATGATAAAAGAACATGAAATACATAATATCCTATTTTGAATGTGGTGTGTTAATTTTTAGTATGGTTTTATATTTATTTTTTTAATGAATGAAATTTTTTATCTTTAAGTTTGATAAAATGATTATAAAGGAAATATTTTTATTTTTTTGGGTTTTATATTTATGAAATGTTATAGTATTCTAATTGTTATTAGGATCATGAAAATCATTTGAAAATTATTCACTAGAACATATTTGAAAATATGATACCTCAAAGATTATATATATTTGACTTTTTGAATCCATAAATTTATATATTTATTTAAATATTGTATTGTACATTGTTATGAATGTTGACCTTTATAAAATAAAAATGGTGAAAACCATTAACTACATTCTAATATTCAAATAAATACATAATTTTATTAGATTGTATGGTTATTATTGATGCTTTATTTAAAAAAAATTCACAATATTGTAACATTTTAAATAAATTAAATATATAGGGATATATAATTATTTAGAACACTGAATATGATGAATGTTTTAATGGATAATAAAATATGTTGATTAATACAATTGTATTATCCATTACATCATGAAATGTGGATTTCTCTATTTATTGTGATTCTTGAACAAGGTAGGTTGGTTATGTTTTAATACAAAATATAATGATTATAAAATATTAAAATTGATAAATCATATCAAATGAACACAAATTTTAAACTCATGAACTTCTGATTTATATAGTAAATGTTTTGATAACATTTTCACTAAATTAATTATATTCATGTAAATGTAATATATATAATAAATTTTTTGTGCATATATTCACTCATATCTAATTTATAATTATGTAAATGATTTAGTTAAGATTAATGACAACATTATAAATATTTGATTCACTATTAACTTGGGATATCAGACAAGTTAAAAGATTTCATGTGTGAAAATGATGATATATAATTTACTATCCAAATTTAGTGAATGATTAGATAATTATATATCAAATAAGAAATAGATGGAAAATTATAAACATACAAACCCCTTAAAATATGGCTCTAGTAAGAGTATAATCATCATTGGTAATGAGCCTAATGTTTACTCTTAGAGTAGTTTATTGTTTATAATAGAATACATAAGCAATGATAGAAAAAAATTATAAGATATTAATATTGATTGAAAATGTGTGATACTATGTTTAAATTTTTATTATATATATAGAATGTATTTCAACTACAAGAATTAACGAATATGGGTTACATCAGTTCATATTATATTACTCTTAGCAGTATAAGATTTTATATAAATATTATTGAATGATTTTTTAAATATGTAATGAAAAATGAGATTTATTTTATTCTCCATGGAATGTTTTATTTTGTAGAAGGTTGAAAGAGGTTGAAAAAACTATGAAAATACATCATATACCATATTAAATTAATGAATGGGTGTTAGAGGTTATATAAAAGGATTTCTCCATGTTTTTTGGAAAACATCTCCATATAATTTTTCAATATGTTCTTGTAAATTATTTTTTAACTAAATCACATTAATCTATTCAATTTGAGTTATTATTTATTTATACTAGAATTATTGACATTATCTAAATGAGATAGTATTTTCACATCTACTACCTATCTCTACTATGTTTTATTATGACCCAAGGATTAAATTTAATTTTTGGAATTAAATTTCAAAATCATCATTTACAAAGTTATATATTAGTAAAATATTAAATATTTATTGTTACTCCAATGAAATTTTAACATTATTAGGTTATTTATGATATCTATTACATTCAGTACTAAAAAAATGTAGGCTATAAAATAATTGAAATATGTTCCTTAATTAGAATACCCATTGATTTATAATGATTAAATTGAAGTAGCCATATCATAAAATCCATAAAAAAATATGTGAGAAGTGGTGTCAAGTAGTATATGTCACCAAAATGAAACTCATATTCATAATAATTGAATGGAGATATCTTTATAAGGGTTTTGTAAAAAAGACCAACAAATGGTGTAATGATCTTGGAATATAGATATAATAAAGTATTTATCAAAATTAATCAATTTTTTATATCAAATATGATTATATATTTTTCTCTTTTTTAGAAAACTTAATGTATATATTATACCAATATATTCAGTTAAGGTATCTAATTAATTGAAAATATTATTTTATAAATAAAAATGATTTCCCCATTTTTTTCAAGTTTTCTAACATTTATTTTAAGAAAAAAATAAATTCTTTTTAATTTATGATTTTAATAAACTAGCCAAATCATTTTTTTTATTTTCTAAATGACACTTTTAAAGGCTAAGTGTGAACCCAAGCAATTTCATCCAAATAAAAACCATAAAAGAAGTCATCCCAACTCAAGACAACATGAACTGCCCATAGATGCCTGAGCCAAATACTGATGACAATAGTAATACCCTCTCAAACTTTCCAATCTGAATAGTTATGCGAAGGCAAATGCTTTATGCCCTCAAACCTCCTCTGAAGAGACTGGTAGCTTCCAAAATCAGAATCCAAAAAGACCACAATCCAGTGTATCGTGGCCAAAGTTTTCAAAACCCGCTTAGAAAATCCATAAAGTCCAAATCACACAAAATGCCATGAAACTTCCCAATTTCAAAATTCAAAACGAAATCCACCCACTGCAAAGGGAGTGAAAACCACTTGGACCGCACTTTGACCGATTCCATCACCAAAGCAACAACCCAACCCAGACCATCGCCTCGGAAAACACACAGCACACCATCACGCCATCACATGTTGCGCAACAGCCCTATCCGTACACGTCTCCCTCGATCATTGATGCCAGAACCTTCGAGACTCGACCACAGGAAGATGCCGCCATCGCCCCAAACCCGACACCGTCATCCAAAAACCACACACCGAGGAACCACCGGCAAACCCTAATGGAGAGAAGGCGAGGATAGGATGTCTCTCAGCGGCCCATATCATCCATGAATATATGACATAACAATAATTAAAATTAATATTAAAAAATTAATTATTTTATACATACATTTTATGTTTTATAGCATGTGTCTGATTAATGAAGTTAATTTTTTCATAAATAGAAATTGAATTAGAATAAATGATTTATAAATTAAGAAATTGAACTTTTTAATTTTTAGTATGAGTAATAATTTTTTTCCAGTAAAAATATAATTAATATGCTAAATATTTGTTTGATCTTAATAAGAATGGAAATGTTCAGGTCAATGTGGATTAATTTTCTATTTAACTAATATGAAAACTATACCAAATATAAGACCTTGGTTTGGAAGTATATTCTCTCAAAATATTTATCGTCATGCTATCCATACCTAACACACAAAACACCCATGTGAATCTAACATTACACGACACAAAAAAAAATTTTTTTATGGAAATATCCCTCTTTTTTAGCTATCAATGGGTATCAAAACCACACACATCAATCAAAACATATCATTGAAATTTTACATGATACTCTTCCTAATTTACATCACCCATATCATTATGAAATGATTTTTATTCACATATTCTATAAAGAAGATTCACTTCCACCAAATAGTATAGATACTTCATGAAGAGTTTCAAGTTCACTAGGGAAGTATTATCTAATATAGAAAATGTTCTTCTATATTTTTCTTCATCTCCTATAAACCAATAAATTTACATATATATTAATAAAATTAAATTGGTACCATTAGAAATTTTTTATATTAATTAGCATATGGATAAAACATTATATATCTCCTAAAAATCATTCAGAAATTTAAATGTTACTTAATCTATGTGAGGACTATCTCCTAAATGAAAGACGTATTTCATTTTATAAGACTTCATTCCATATATATATCTATAAAATAATTCACTAAATAAAAATAGTATCTTAAACATTTTAATGAATCTAGAAACATAGATTTTTGTATAAAAAAAGCACATACATAAATAATATATCTTATTAGCAGAATATTCATTATATATCAATATGGTTTATGTTAGAGTAATAATTTTTCATTGTCATTGGAAACATGGATACATAAATAAAAATTAAATAGATAACATTGATCACTCCCACTATGTTCCTCATAAGTACAACCTTTATTATACATATCATACATAAAACTGCTCTTCAGAACATTAGTAAGGGAAATATAAGAAAGGGTGATCTCAGATGATCTGTATGGATAAACATAAGAGATATTATTTATAGTTTATTATTTATTATTGTTTATTGTTTATTGTTTCTTATTTATTGTTTATTATTTATTATTTATTATTTATTATTTATTATTTATTATTTATTATTTATTCGTTATTATTTATTATTTATTATTTATTATTTATTATTTATTATTTGTTTATTATTATTTATTATTTATTATTATTTATTATTTATTATTATTTATTATTTATTATTATTTATTATTTATTATTTATTGTTTATTCTTTATTGTTTTTTATTTATTATTTATTATTTATAATTTAATATTTATTATTTAATATTTAATATTTATTAATTGTTTATTATTATTTATTATTTATTGTTTATTGTTTATCTTTTATTGATTATTGTTTATTATTTTTTATTATTTTTTATTTTTTATTTTTTATTATTTATTATTTTTTATTATTTTATATTTATTATTTCTTTATTATTATTTCTTGATTATTGTTTATTGTTTATTGTTTTTTATTTATTGTTTTTTATTTATTATTTATTATTTATTATTTGTTATTTGTTATTTATTATTTATTGTTTATTTTTATTGTTTATTGTTTATTGCTTATTATTTGTTGTTTATTATTTATTGTATTATTATTTTATTATATTATTATTTTATTATATTATTATTTTAATTTCGTAATTTTATTATTTTATTATTTTATTTTCATAATTTTATCATTTATGTAAATATTATTATAATTTATTTGTTATTTGTTATAATAAGTAGTAAATAATAAACATAAATAAATAACTCTATAAATAACTAATAAATCAATAATATTAATTATTAATTATTAATTATTACTTATTAACTGTTGATTATTGCATATTGTTTAATTATTATTGAGTTTAAATCTATTAGTTATGTATTATTTGTTTTTACAATTAGTATATAAAAGAATATTAAATTCTGTTGTTAACCACATGATGAGCTTGCTGGAGTGGTAAAGTCTTTGGAAATATGCAATAGGTTAGAGGTTCAAATCTCACCAAACACATTATTTCTTTATATTGCATGGGCATGGGCATGGGCATGGGCCTGGGCATGAGCATGGGCCTGGGCATGGGCATGTGCATGCATGGATCAAGTAAATAAAGTAATACGAATTAAATAAAATATATACCAAATAAATAAAATAAATAAAATAAATACCAAATAAATAAAATAAATACAAAATAAATAAATAAAATAAATTTGCATGGATCAAGTAAATAAAGTAATACGAATTAAATAAAATAAATAAAATAAATAAAATAAATACCAAATAAATAAAATAAATAAAATAAATACCAAATAAATAAAATAAATACAAAATAAATAAAATAAATACGAAATAAATAAATAAAAAACAAAATAAATAAACAAAATACGAAATAAATAAACAAAATACGAAATAAATAAACAAAATACGAAATAAATAAACAAAATATGAAATAAATAAATAAAATATGAAATAAATAAATAAAATAACTAAATAAATAAATAAAATAAGTAAAATAAATAAAAAAATAAAAATAAATAAATAAATAAATATAAATTAAAATAAATAAATAAAATAAATAAATAAATAAAATACGAAATAAATAAAATAAATACGAAATAAATAAAATTAATAAAACAAATAAATTAATAAAATAAATAAATAAATAACTAATAATTCAAAAAAAAAATTCAAAAAATTGCCGCTAAATTATTTAGTGGCAGTTTAAACCGCCGCGAAATATTCTACGACAGTTTTGAAAACTACCGCGAATAGTTTCCCGAAGCCCAATTTAGCGGCGGTTTTTCAAAACCGCCGCTAATTGATTTAGCGGCGTTTTAAACCACCGCGACTTGGAAAAAACAGCCGCTAAATACGCATTTTGTCGTAGTGCGAATCACTATAAACACTACTATTATGGACAAGGTTCACTTCCCATCCCATAATTTCATTAGTCATGGTTCACTCTGAAGAATTGATTAGTAGATATTGTCTCTCACATAATGAGGTTAAGTCATCATTTAATTATTTTTCATATCATGAGATATCATTCTTTTCCTAATGCATTGATGGATATATTATTTTTGTCCAACCCATCACTTAATTTAAACTACACAAATGTCTTCTGCAAGATCATAAACCATTCATCATGTCATAAAATTACAACATGTGAGATGTATATGAGTTTCATAATAATTTCAATTTAATAATCATAAAACCTCTATAAAAACAATAAATATGATAATATTTAATCATATCTTAATTAAATCACCTGAAACATAAAAGGATGTTGTTAGTGTTGAAAATACCTTTAAAATATGAATAAGGCATATCTTGAAGATAATAACCATTTCAATTTGAAATCACTTATTTAGAATCGAAAAATTTTAAAAAAATAATATGGAACATTTTTTTAATGAAAAAAACCATGGAAATTTCTAAAGAAATATTTTATAAACATAGTATTCTTGATGGGGGGAAAATCATACATTTGTAGTGTGTTAAAAAAATGTCATCCATATTTCCATTAAAATGTAAAAGTGTCACATTTTTAAAACCATATAAAAATTACTATTAAAACATGGTAAATATAGTAAAATATTATTACAAATGACATAAAATAATCTTTGTAAAATTGTAAACACAATTATTGAAATGATATTAATGAAGATATTGTCATGGAAGAAAAGATTCATGATTTAAGGGAAAAACAATGCCATGATTCCTTATTAATTTTTTTTGGTATATTGAGTACGTTAATATAGTAAAATTAAATAGTGTTATATAATATCATGTAATCAATAGAGTTTAAGAAAAGACATTTTATTTTGATGAGATAGACAACTTAATTTAATTACTACATATTTATGCATAAATATTCACTGCAAAAAAATATTGTATCACCAAAACCATATATATTTGGTCACTTTTGAATCATATTCACCATGAAAGGTATAAATAAAATTGGAAATTTAAATTACATTAATATAAGAAATTTATTTATATAACATATTTAATTTTATTGATATTAACCATATTGAGGGATCACGTGCTTAATATTGAAAATGTATAATAAAAACAAAATTGTAATAGGAAACCCTTACCACAAATATGTCATGATTTGTATGTTATATCACCTCATATATATAAATGTTTAATTTATTATACTTTTATAATAGGATAATAATAAAATATATAATACCATACCTGGTTTACTTATAAAATCTTATGACTAATTCATTAAAAACCACTGATTATTATCATTATATTGTGTTTTGTCTCATTATTTTTTCTATTATGTTTTGTTTTGAGAATTTTTTCCACACTATGAACATGGATATCTCATCAAAAAATGTATTAATGATATAAAACAATATTTATCATAATATAGTAATTTATAATACTTAATGTAGAGTTGGGATCAACAAATACTTATATCACCACATGGATATGGTAGTCTGTAGGTAAGCATAAGTGGTGTTTCCATTTTTTCAATGTAGTAATGAAATATTAGTAAATAAATATTCACCTTTTTTATAAATATTATTGTGTTATAAATATCATTATTATAAATTAAATATATAATGATAACCAATCATGAAATATGGTGATGGAAAGCGAATCATATCATTGTGTGGAGGCCATAGCCTACACATACACAGGAGTGAAAAATCATCTAATATTTAATAAATAAAATGTTTCAAATGTTTTTAACATCATCATAATGGAATATATTTATAATTATTATAATGTAGTGATAGTTTTTTAATGGGTAAATAATTTTTAGAGTAATTAGAATAAGAAATAATATTGAAATATCATAATTAATATTTATTACCCCCCTTTGAGAGACCTCTAATATCTTAAACCTTAAGCATTGATGGAATGCCATTTTATGAATACCAGAAGCACTATAATGAATTAAATGAATCTATAATGGTTTATAAGTAGTTATTTTTTGAAATAGAATTTTCACATGCTTTGAATAATGGAGGATGGGTTGATAGAATGGTGAAAAAATTCACACTATTTTTTGAGATAAGGAGCAATGAATCATTCACTTTTTTCTTTTTTTCTTAGAAAACAGGTGTGTCATTACATTATTGAATTGGACCAAGAACGTTTAGTTGTTCATGGACATTGAGATCGAGTTTTCCATAATATTATGAGTATACATTATGCTTGTTATATTTGTATTTCATACGATGGTTTAACTTATATATATTATAGGATGGCTTAGACACGCCATTTGTGGTGGAAAATAGATCTTTATTCACACCCTGTACATGCATATCCTTGCACATGTACACTATATAGTTCATGGATAAAGTAATTGAAAGTGTCTCGTGGTCTATTAGTGACTAAATGGTAGTAGTGGGAAAAAGGACCAAATAGGAAATCAATACCAGTTTTTTAGTGGCATACATTCTTTTTTTTTGGGTAAAATTTTCCATAATCTTCTTAGGTGTGATCCAAATTTTGATGTATGTGTGCATGTAATAATAGTTGTAAATTATTATATAGAATTTGATATGTTGTTTCTTCATAGTCTTATTTAAAATGTAATTTCTATTTGTATGGTTTATTTTAATGAATATTATTTTTATTACATTCATTATTACTCATTGTTATTTGATCTAAAATGAGTAATCTCACTACCAGATGCTTATTGATGCTTACATCTATATGGATACCTTTAGTGTATATGGATACATGCATGAGGTCATGTGGAACCACTAATATGATTATTATTTGGGTGTTCTAGGTTGTAATATTACAATGTATATTGTTCAGGTTTCATTAACATTTCTAAGGCCCCTAGATCAGATTTACTCATTACCAAAAATCATATAGGGTTTATAGTAAATCCAACATCAAAATATGAATTGATATATGAGAAATAAAATTGTTCAAATAGATTTAGAATATTTTAACATTGTGTTAATCAAATGGTTTTGACATAAATCCAAATTTTTTTTTGCGAAGTGAAAATTCATATCAGAGAGTAGTTTTATAACCTGATATAGATTACTATGTATCAAACACCATGAGGGTGCATTAAAATAAGTATGAATTATATTTAATTTTTTGGATGATCCCAAAATTTGAGATTTAGTCATCACTACATATCCTTTGATAATATGAATCAATCCACATGTAGTTAAAGAGAGATGGTACATCTTGGTGAAGGGATTGTAGAGAAAAATCAATGAGAATTGGTGGGCCCACATACTAGATAATTAGAATAATTGATTTGGAGAAATGGAATTCTTTTACAAAGTCAGAGATATGAGATCCAAGAATCACAACCTTTCCTATGGGAATAAAAATCATGCCACACATAGTTCCAGAGTATATAATGACATGATAGTCTGAGTGTGAAGGAACATGAAATTAAAATGTCTGAGTGTAATATGAGAAAAAATGGTGTAAAGATATGGGGTACCCTTGTGTGAGAGTAATAGACAATTCCCATTGTGATTTTGTGAGGTCTCAAATAATATGCGAGAATGAGGGCTGAAATGTGAAACAATTTTTTGGTTTGTCATAAGAAAAAATATTTTTGCGTCACTACATATCATATAGTAACATGAATCAAGGCACACATGGTTTTTGAGGTACACCATGACATAAGAGAGCCTATATAAATTACGAAAAATATTAAAATGTCAGGGTTTTATTAGGGAATATTGCATGGAGTGAAAGAATATTATTGGGCCCAAGATAAGATATATGGGATTCACTATGTATTATATGGTAATAAGAATCAATCCACCCATGGTTTTAAAAAAGGGTGAATTGTTTCCATAGGATAGAATAACCATTACATTTTTTGGTCCATTAACCTTTACATTGATGACATAAAATATCATTATAGACATTATATATCTCATTAATGTTGGGATATCATGTTAATTTATCCATATCATATTGAGAATCACAAATTTTAGAGTCATACAGGATTGAATAATCCAAGAAGATTATGGTCATGCCGGATGAATCACAATCCTTACAACTCAATGGAATGTGAAGAAGAACATACACTATAGTGTTAATGGCCTTCTAGTAAGTACATTATTTCTGTAAATTTATTAGGTAGAGAGAGGGATCCTTGAACATATTATTAATATTCATGTAATGTATTTCCAGACAAATCATTCATTTGTGGGAGTCATAGTATGCTCTCCATACACGGTGATTTGGGAGTATGATCCATTAGATGAGACATTATGTATGATATAAGGCACTTCCCATTTTAGATCTTTTTTTTGGAGTTTCATTACCTATATAATCTAAGTATTTAATGACAAAACCTATTACCCATAAGAAAATGTGTAAATTTAATCCTTATTATTTAAATAGCAGGATACATGATTATGGTGAACGTCAAGGTTATATAAGTCTCGTAACTTTTTCTCATCAAGAACCTTCAACTTGTATGACTAAATTTATTATCGTTCATCCTTATTCATCTATTTAAAAATTCTTTTTCTATGTGAGATAAATTGAACCTTGACAGGAATAATCACTTTGGTACCATACAAGAAAAATAGGGAGTCACTTTTATAGGTGTATGTATAGTTTTTTAATATGCACAAAAAAATTAAGACATTAATTAGGATTTAAATTCCCTTATTTATGCCTCATATTCAATATAATATTCAATAATGTCTTGATGATATCCTCTTTTCATCCATTTCTAGCTACATGATAATTAGAAGAGTGATTATACTAGATTTTTTATTTTGAATAAAATCTCTTCATCTAAAACACATAAAAAGTAGTGCCATTATCGATGTGGAAAACATGAAGAATTATAAATATGATGACGATTTCAGATTTCAAAAAATTATTCTAGAGTTTTATTTCTTAATCCCGTAAGGATACAAAAGCATCCCACATGAAAAATAAATTGGTGGAATTGATGATAAACATTAACTTCTTAACGGAGGCTGGAGGGTAAACACTCATGAAATCAATCCCACTTAAAGAAAATATATATGAGTATTTTATTGCATGTATCAGAAGTATGGGTTGGAAAATGAATTTTTTATTTAGCTAACATTCATGAAAAGTCATTGAAAATTCATGAAATATTGGATCACAGAGGTCAGTGGTTCTAGGTCCCATGATTTGGTGAGATAGCGTAGTTCCTATTCATTTTTCACTATATGTACTTGCATAAAATTCTTATATGATTATGGGGTTCTATTATTCTTTAATCAACCTCTAAAATACACCAAAAATAAACTTTTATAGAGTATTTTAAATTAGTTTGGACCATCTGAGATTATTGTATTTATTTCATGTTTGTTCATTTTCTTTTTATTAGGCCACTCCAAGGGAATAACTATTTTTTAAAAATAACCAACTATTAATGAAATTTTGTTGTTTTATCTATTAGTTTTTGTAAATAAGGATCCATCCTGATCTATGGTTATATCAATATCATTAATCTAATTAATTTAATTCATTTTTTATTGATAATAGGAATGAACACCCTATGGCATGTGATATGGATAATAATTTAATGCTAATTTGGGTTAGAGATAATATTAACTATGTTTTCCAACAGATCTACATGAGCATTGAATAAATTTGGAATATATGATAAAATATGATTAGGGGAGAAATTTTCCATCAACACCCATTTATGATCAATAATATGCTTTATTTATTATTCTATGAAAGATAATTCAAAATTAGTCTACTTAATTAACAACTCTAAATGGCCTCTAATATTCAATTAGGCAATTAGTATTCTAAATGGAAACTTTAAATCTATGATGAGAGCTTGATAGTCTTCCTCATTAATTTTTACATCCTTCTTAAAGGATAGAATTGTATGAAGAGTTGTCTTTTATTGGAGTTCTAAATTTTCCTCCAAAACATACTTAGGTGAGATTTAGATCCTCCATCCATATCCCTGTTTGACCTTGAGAAGCTTCATCAAAATGAATTATCTATGTTTTGGAAACATTATTAATTGATAAGTATTATTTATCGAGTATGTTCATATCCATATGCAATTCCTATAATTATATGTTTACTTCTATAAAATATTCAAAATCCTCTTTATTAGTTTACTTTTAGGAGTGGAATTGGATGTCAACTTTCTAGATAATCTCAACACATAACACTAATCTTTGAGTAAACATGGGTAGATTGAGTATATTTTTCAAAGGAATAATTTGAGAAACTGACTGAATATCATGATGTTATAAATAATTATGTATATTATTCACTAAAAATATAAAGGAAAGGAAAATTTTCTCAATAGTGGTATATCTTCTCTAAAACTCCAACATTATTTTATTATGTTAATAAAGGATATTTTCTTTTATCAAACCATTACTAAAGGAAAGAATGTAAACATTATATCATTATTAGGTGTATCAATATAAAACTAGTATAAAACCCTCATTGAGTGTAATTAATATTACATGATGTGATGGATAATGCCTGGTTCTATCAAATGAACTCTATAAATATCCATTCCTGTTAAAAAATTATAGATTTTTTAATTTATTTTCATACTCAAATGGATAAAATATTTCATTATTGTATGTGTTTTCAATGATATATGGAATAATTATGTTGATAAGGAATGTATAGAAGTTTAAATAATTTTTTAGATAGTATTATACATTTAAAAACACAAAATCATGATTCATGAAAGGATTAATTTTTTATTGGAGATGACATGAAAACCAACTAATAGATAATGAAAAACACAGTATGGGGAAACCATAATGATGATGACAAAGTAACTCTTATAAAATATGAAGATGATTCACTAATTGTTGGTGTAGATACTAAAAAAACAACAATGAATAATATGAAGTAAAATAGAAGAAAATTAAACTGTATTGATAGCCAACCTATATTCTGGTCACCACATTATAACATTCTTTAGAGGGAGAAAAAAAATTAGGGTCATGCGCTACCCAAAAAAAACACTCACGAATAAAAAATAAATATAAAAAGGTGAAAAAAAACATGATGATGAGAAAACATAACTCATATATGGTGGGGAATAGGGGAAACAATGACCATATAAGTATAGGATAATCTAGTACTATATACAAAGAGAGTGTTCCAAAATGTGTGGGAATAACTATGAAACATAAAACCACACATAACTCAAACATTAATATATGAGTACCCATTATATGCATAATCAATAAATCCCCCCACCACATCTCAATTTTGATGTGGTATGGGGGTAGATATCTTGAGACTACATCCATGGAATAACCATATCAGCATGTTGTAAGGAGGATGAGTAAGAATAATATGGGAAGTTAAAGAAAACTGAATATGAATAAAAAACAACATAAGAATATAATTTTAAATTATATGGAGATATTACATCATATAATGACCACCACACCACGTTGATTCGTGAATAGTTGGATATTATAATTTCAACTAATTGATTCTATACACTAAAAAGTTTATGATGCATTATAACTTGGATAAGGGAGGATAAAGTAAAATAAATCCAAGATCTACAAATTTAGGGGATACCTACATGATCATCCACATATTGAAATATTTTTTGGGAGGGAAATTTTCTTCATGTCCCAACCCATGAAATTATACCATGATGACGGTTTCCTAAAGATAAAATATTTGAGTTTTTAATTTAGACATCGTCATCATTTCACAAAAAACCCTTTTGAATTTTTACCCAGTTTATATATTCAAATACACTATTATTATGATTATTGGAATGGGAGAGAGAATATTTTTTTGATTTAAACCCATTTATAGAGAACCATAAAATGTGGATTCATAATTTTTTTATTGGAAGTGAATAACTGATTTTTAGTTAAGTTATCTTAATTATCTTCAATGATTTTTATTCATTACTCCTTTTTTATGCATATCTCTATCATATCTCAAGACAAAATTACACTCTCATGATGATTGTCCACTTTTTCATGAGTTAGTGTTCACTTAAGGGGTGTTCAATAAAGAGTATTAAGATGGTGAAAATGTGTAAATTATTTATTTTTCTTATGAATCACATTTTTTATTAGAACCATATTGATCAAACATTATCTCATTATTTAATAGTTCATTGAGTGAAGTTAAAATTAAGGTAGGATCCCTAATGTGGTAGGGATGGATGGGACTATGAGGGTATCATTTATTCTGATTTAATATTAATATTTTTTTATAATGAAGCTTAGTTTATTTAGGATTCCTTGATCATAAAAAATATGATGAATTATGGAAGTATTAATAGACACTGAACTAGGTTAGATACCCCTAAATAATTATATAACTACTAATTAATGCTAGGTTATTGAAATTATAATTTTTAAAAAATAGTCCTCTAAATTTTTTCATAGTATCTATTTTTATTAATAATTTTCCATTGCAAAAAGTTATTTTTTCCATATCATTTTTTACTTTCAATTTTTTTTCACTCCCTAATCTTTGAATCAACAGTTAATAATGACTCACTATGTTATGATTAAAATACTATTCTTAGTGTTTTTACCCTGATACTCTCTATTTTTATACAATACTTTTTTAGTTTTAGTAATAAAAAACCATTTATATAATTTCTATACTCTATCTTAATTAAACTAAGAAGTATATATGCTCTATGGAACCTAATGTTTTTGGAATTGTTATAAGGGGAATTGGTTGAGAATAGTCAAATGGTTTATTATTTGTTTCCTTTATCATGAGTTTTCTTTTTCTTTTTCTATTTTCAAATTTTCTTCTTTTTTATAGGAGATGGGATTTTTGGTTTTCCCTTTAATTCACAAGGTTTACGAGAAAAATACCTCACACCTAATCAAGGAGTTTAGATTTTACAAAATCAATGGATTTGGAAACTATGAGCAATAACTATTTTTTATTTATGGATATCAATATGGAAAACTGTGTACCCTAACCTATAAATGAATTGTTTGTAAACATCATTTAATTATTCCCACCCGAACCATAAAAATAACTTTTATGGGTTATGCATTTATCTACTTTAAGGGAGACTTTATGAGAATAGAAATGCCACAAATATTGGAAAAGCATTGATGTAAATCCTAGTCTCCTGTAGATGAAATAAAAAATGGGCCAATTTAATGGACTATAATATGAAAACCCTCAGATAAACCTTTAGTATTTTTTAAATTTATATGGTACTTCTTAGAATAATAGAGTGTGAGATGATTTTTTAGACATAATGGCTTTCCATTTTCACTTAACGGTTGAGATGAAGAGTGTTTAGAGTCCAAAATACAAGGATACATGATCTCATGGGACGAAATTTAATTAATATTTCAATAGAAGTACCTAACCATAATGAAAATGAGGAACATACAGTGTGACAATAAAAATTTTCATAAAAATATAAAGAATCCATTTATTAAAATAGAGTTTTCATAAAAGCATTGCTAAAAAGATGACCACATCACGAAGTGATGCTTTGGATGCATAGAAACATTTTTTATTTAGGAATTCAATGGAATTATTGAGTGGGGGGAATTATAAATTAATTATAAACTCATAATAAGGACATAATTCTAGGAATAAAAGATAATGAGTAATTTTGATGTTAATGCCTCTTAATTACAAGGAGAAATTATCCCCTCTTAGAGATGAATCCATCAGTTAAAGGGTACCATAATGTTTTCTATTCAAATGTATGAAATTTTAAAAAAAATTAAGTGATGATCAATATTCAAAATCGAAGAGTACAACAAAGAACTCAAAAAATTTTCTCAGGTGATATTTGTGGAGTTACACATATGTTTCAAGATTTCCATGAAAAAATGGAAAAGAAATTGATGTGTAAAGTGATTTTGTGAGTTATAAATAGTCCCAACAATATTTTTAAAACTAATTTGGTTAAAAAAATTGGTTTTTCACCCATAACCAATGTTGTAAGAAAGGAGATGTGTAAAATAAAAAATCATGGTCAAGGTATTCTTTATTATTTCCATGAAAGCTATGCTTTAAGACCCATCATTCTACAATTTCAAGCCCTATTAAAAAAATATGTGTAGAAACCGCAATAATTCCAACTTCAATTCCGAAAATCCATAACTTTATTATGAATTGGTGGTATAATACCACATTGAGAGTGGTGTTTTACACCATCTAGTTGTGATAAGCCTCCATAAGTGTGAGAATTACTTGTATAACCATTTATACTCACTTTGGAACATCGATCACTAATTGTATATATTTCCAAAACAAATTCAAATATACCTCTACATATAGTACTCAATAAAATAATGGTTCTAATAGAGGACTAAAAGGATGTGACTTTAAGAATAAGGGTTTAGATATAGAACATATACACCCCTAAGGTAATGGTTTTTGGGAAGGAGAAGCATGTAAAGTTTGAAAATGAAAAGAATTAAACTAATGAAAGAAAAACATATAAGTATAATTATAATGAATGGATAAGGAAACAACAAAGAATCCTAAGACACATACATAATATCCCACTTTACCCTTTTTATATAAGCTTCACCTTGGGAGGTGGGAGGAGAAATTCGAGATATCTTTGGAGAGGTTTGAGTAGTTTCACACCAACATTACACTCATTGAGTCCATTTTGAAAATTAAATAGTATTAAGAATTCCTTTGGAAACTCCTATCAAAGAAAAAGTAATTACAAGACCAGTATGTGATTTACTAAGTTCACTAATGGATATTTATTGAGAAAAAATAATGCACCATAAAAATTAAATATCCTACTGGTTTCAAAATTCAACGCTCCATTGGTTTATGTAGTTTCATGAAATCCCTTCATGAATTAGGGGTTAGTTTCAACCATTATATACTAAGGGAATTAAATAAAATGGTATTTAAGGAGATGAAACCAATTAGTAAAAAATAACATTTTGATGATATATCTATCATGTTCCCAAATTAAATTTTGGATGGTGTGTTGGTGGAAGTTGAAAAATTTTCCCAACTTTTTTCCTCATTCTAGAAATCAATGGGGATGGTGAGGCTCCACTTATTCTTATAAGACCCTTTTTAGTACTAAGAGAGCCAATATAAAAGTTCTTGTTGATGTTCTCTCACTTCAGATGAGTAAAGAACAATTTATGTTCAATCTCCCATAACATTTTTATGATCAAAGAGACAATAAAGAAACTCAAAGGGATAAAGGGATGACATATTCAAACCTGATGATGATTACCAAAAATAAGGAAGTGTCTTACCTTAGAACCATAGGAAAAAGATTTGTAATAGAATATGGGTATTCATAATTTACTAAAGATGATTTGGAATACATTCATCAAGATTCCATGGAGATCCTCTATGATGACAAAACAAAGGGTAAGTACTTTAAAGTATTTTGATAATAATTATTCTTTAACCGGTATAATATATATCTTCGAAAAATATGGATAAATACACCCATAAAGAGGATAGGATGGATAAAATCATCTACACTTTTCAAGGGTCCAAGTGAATAATGTATTGTTTATAAAGGGAATAATATAACTATATAATAAGATATAAACATAGATGAGGTCATGGATATTGAGTGGATATTTTCCTCCTTGCATAATTATATTTTTATAAAGAATTTTTTTTTAATTTATTCTCTCAAACAAAAGTGATGAAATATTTTTTCAAAATTATTTACTTTTATAGGGAGATATTACTATTGATTATTGTTTATTTAGTTGTTCCTCATGTTTATGATGTATTTTATTAACTCCATACAATGAAAAATAAACATAAGTATTATTTGGTTTATAACCCATACACTAATTATTTTATAATTTAATATTTATAATTTCTCATGGTATTATAAACTTATTGGTAAAATTATTCTTTTGGTATTATGGTTAATATTTATGGTTATATAAAACCATCCTTACTAATTTTATTCTTTATGATTTATATTTTTATCCTTAATGAAATTAATTTTTTTCAAAAAAACTTATTCTTAAAGTATATGAAAATAATATTTATATATACAATATAATCATGTTTACATAACATAAAATGATTCTTATACAAAAGATAGTGATATTTATATGAAATTAAAACAATATTTACACAATATTGAATAATTATTATAGATTAATTGACGATGCTTATGGACAACAATATGATGTTTAAATTGGACATGAAATAATGATTACACACACTCAAGTTTACACAGAACACTAGGATAATAAATATAATAAATTCAGGTTTATTTATAATTCCAATGATGTTTATACACATTCATTCTAATATTGAATGAAATTACATAGAAATTATTCATAGACAGACTTCTATTTTTTTTAAAAAAAATTAAAATATGATTTGTTCTACATATCTTTGGATAAATCAATTTACTACATATTTTTTATAGATATTTTTCTTGATTCAAATATTTCATAAATTAATATTAATTATTTATATCTGAACAAAAATAATTTAAGGACATATTATATAGATTTAAATGATCATCATAGGGGATAAATCATTTTAACATTTCCACATTTAATTCTTATGAAATCACTAGTTTTAAGTTTGAACTATTTTAAATATAAAGAGTTTTTATTCCTCAATTTTTGGAAATTTTCAAATAATTTTAATGTTGATTATCATAGGGATATTACTTTTTCTCTTATATATTTATATAAATGAATAATTTACACTAAATTTTTTTAATCATTTTTACATATTATCAAACCATCCCTCAAATTGGATGTAGTTTTTTTTCATTGAGAGAGAAAAAATATTCTATATGGAAACAAAATAAGTTAAAATGTGTATGTATGTGTGTAAAAATATTTTCACGGCTATTTTACATAAAATGTATCTATATATTAAGATCAATTGAACCAATTCATAAACATATAGGTTGAGGAAATTAAAAATGGTATTGTGAAACACAATTTTTTTATCATAAAAACAACACTCTTTACTTAAAATCGTCATTTTTATGTTTTACTGTTAAAATATATCCTTGTTATCTAGATGTTCAAGGATTCACTACTCCAACATGTTTTTTATGCTAAATTATTTTTATATTTTTGTGTGCCTAATTTTATTTCCATAAAAATTAATTTCCTTAGTTAGTAGGTTATAATTACCCTATGAATGGTACATTAAGTTATACCATATCCATTAAAAGGAAAGATATTCAGTTGTTCCTTGTTATAGATACATGCAAGGTCGGTTCTTCCTCTACTTTGAAAGGAAGTTTTTGGTTATTTCTCTAGGTGAGAAAAAGGCATGATATGGGGTTTTCATCTTGGTGTGAAAAAGGAATTGTAAAAGGTTATGAATCCTTTCAAAATTCATGCCACTATTTATAAGATTAAATAGTATCACATGGAATTCCTGGGGAGAAGACACAAGATTAATTTGATCTAAACTACTATAGGAATATGTGTGTTTATATTTTTATTTTCCTCTACTTGATTATATTAACATTCGTTATTATTTAAAATTTTACAAAAAGTTCAATTCACCCTCCTCTTGACCATTTAAATATATTTCCTTAAAAATAAAATAATTGGTATCAAATCATGGACCATGATTGTATTATTAGATTTTTATTATATTCTTCTTTTTGTTTATAAACTTATCTTAGACATAACTATATAAATATAAGATCTATTTGAGATAGAAGGAATGTGTTCTAATGATAATTGTTCTCTATAAGGACCACCATTTTTTGTGGAAATGATTACAGATATTGATATGTTTGAATAAAATAATATCTTAAATAGATAAGAACTAACCATTATACATCCATAATAAAATCTTATAAACTCCATAAGAATAATCTTTATACTCTCACTAGTGTTGATCCAGTAAAATATGTACATATTTATAAAATCATTGATATACATAACTGTTTTATTAATTGTAATGTATTCTGTCATATTTTATGTTGTAAAATGGCACATGATATGTGGAGAATATTACATGCTACTCTTTATTTTTCTTATAAAAAAAATTGAACTATGTATGGTATGATAAGGACATAATATCAAGATTTTAATATCGGTTATATTGAAAATATGAGTGATATTTTATAGAATTACTAATATTATAAATTAAATGAATGCATTAAAAGAAGTTCTAGACAATAATATTTCAGTTCAAATATATTTAATAGATTTTCATAAAAAATGGAATACTAAGAAAGTAGTAAATGATGACATTAAAATTTTTGAGAAATACAATCTCTATGATCTTGTTGGTTGTTTTCTAAAACATGTGTTATAATTAAAATATATAGAATCAAGATAATGTATTAATTGAAAAGGACTATATTTGAAAAAAATCTTATTGTTGGTTGTTACTCATCAGAATCTAAGTTATACGAAAATTAATTTGATGAGGATGCATATGATTCAAAAGGGGATTAAAAATGAAATAAAATATATTCATGATGGAAAAAATATACTATACTAGGAATTATAGTAAAAGAAATTGAAAATTAAATACAATATATAATAATTTTTATTATGTTACTAGTTATAAATATAGGAGTAAATGGAATATTGAACCTAAATGACTGGAGTTAATGATAGGAAGGAAGAAAAATAAGATGAAAAAAAAAGGAAAGTATATTACTTATAGTCTGATGAAGATACACCAAAGACTCAAATTCGGGTAATGAATCTGGTTTAAGAAAGGAAACACCAAATTTGTGCTTGATGGATTATCCAAATCATGTAAGGGATTTTGAAAATAATTCCAATAATTCTAATTCAAAAAATAGAATTATTATTTGATTAAAGATAATGGTAATGTAAATATATTGTTATAATTTTAGAAATACACATGTAAAATAGGAGTAAGTTTAAAAAACTTTTTGAGGATAATAAAATCACTCTTGAAGATAAATAAAATATAAGGAAAATTGTTTTTTTAGACGAAAAATTATTCCCCTTGATGGTTGATTTTGGGGGATTGAATATTTCAAAATCATTTATATTGGAATCAATATTTCTGAATAGATTCCAATGATTTTTTTGTGAATTTGGAATCACTCAATGATTCCCTTATTCAAGGTGTTTTATGAACCTACTTTCCAAAGGAAGACAGTTGTTGGGAAATGGTCTAATAATGCATAGGGACTCAAATTGATTTAGATTATGGGAGTTCAGGATCATCACACCCATTTGGGGGAAAATATTGGATACTCCTAGAATATCATAAATATTTAATAAATATTCTTCAATCCTTCGTAAATTCTTAAGTATAACATGGGTCTCCCTTGAACTAAATATCAATTATTAGCATGTATAAATTTTAGAATCATCTGTATGTATCTGTGGTTCATTATGAATAGTGAAATATATATTTATATGAGGTTATCCATCAATTATTCCCTTTTATGAATAGATTATACATTCATTCTATAGTTATTATCACATTGGTAGTTTCAAGCCACACAGTGGGGAACTCTTTGATTTATCATCATCTTAGGAGATGGAAGTTGTTTTGATATCAGGATTAGGCCTATAAGATGTCCTTAATATGTATCATTGTGAAAGGAATAATAATTCCTATAGTTTCATTCTACCAAATAGGACATATCCGGCCTTTTAAGGTTATGTGATGAGGACCAAACTGTGCAGTTTAATTTAATGTGAGAAAGACGTCTATGAAAAGGTGGTCTAGTCAGGGGATGTTCTCGGACATATGATGAAGTAGACCAAGGAACCTAGAAGTGATGTGAGCTCACAAGGTGGATTTTTTCCTACTGGGGATT
Organism: Viscum album; assembly: GCA_963277665.1. Taxonomy (NCBI): domain Eukaryota; kingdom Viridiplantae; phylum Streptophyta; class Magnoliopsida; order Santalales; family Viscaceae; genus Viscum; species Viscum album. The sequence goes on along the minus strand of OY728165.1, from coordinate 1,703,024,400 downwards.
AGACCCAGAATAAATTTGTGTGAATTTGGGGAGTTGGGTTTGAACCTCAGGGATTCTTCTTAAATATCCCATTTGGATAGGAATCAAAGCCCTTGTAGTTCAGTTGTGAGAACCCACACCTATTGATGATATATAAATGTTTTCCTTGCAAAGTATTTGGAACATTGATATGTTCATTACATGTTTGGGCATTATACTGAATATAAGGCCCATGGATTTGGATACATAGTTTTGGGGACCCACACCTACAGAGGCCCTCAAAAGGTAGGAAAGAAGAATATTCTCAAAAGGATTCTCTATTGAGACATGTATCTGATCATGAATATTTTGTGATCATAACTACCAGAAAATACCACATGATTCATGGTTGGTGTGAGAAATAAGAGGCGGATGAAGATTTTTAAAACCACATAATGTCCTTCATCCACTTGTGGATGAGGCCAGGGTGATGGTAGAGAGAATGGGAAATGAAGGTCTCGTCTCCTCTCTCTTATAACCAAGATAGTCACATCTAGCTACCCTTCTAGATATGATCCATAAGAAATGCTATGTGATTACTCTATGAGGGATTCATTGATCCTTGTTCTAGATAAGAGGGGAGGATAAACCCCTATACCCATCAAATAAAAATTCAATCATGATCACCCCACCTCACTATCTGAAATAGGAGGTCCCTAGTCTTAAAGATGATTAGGGGAGTACAAGGACCAGGCCGTTATGTTTGAGAAATGATAAAGCGAGAACAAATATCAATTCATCATGTCCATGACCAGGAAGTCCTAAAATTTCCCCTAGGGATAGGTTCCTCATTACTAAAGGGATTTTTATCTATACACATCTCTAGGACCCTACCCATCTTGTTGAAAATGTTCCACATGCCTCTTATTAAAGGAATTCACAATAGATGAGGAGACATGATTGCGTGTCTTTCACTATGGTTGTGAAAGTATGGAGGCTTCGGTGGAGTCTTTAATTTGGTATCCATAAGATGGGATTCCCAAGGATGGAGTTTCCTTGGTATTGGTTCTAGGAATTGAAGGCTCAAAATGGGATCATGTAAGGGGAGGTTAGTTCAACTAATGGAGGATCGTGCAAGTGAATATTGGGTGGGTTAAATATTTCATATGTAGTGCAGAACATGGTGAGATAATGAGATATTTGGGTGTCGTACAACCTTGGTGAGAAAACTTGTTTGAGGCCTTTATTTAGGATATAAGGATCTCTTCATGTGTCTTTAAATGACTGGAACTTATGTCCCATGATTCATAAGGAGAATTCTCCCTTGTGTTTCTATCTTAGGGGGTGTTTTGTATAGGTGATATTATGTTTAGATCACTAGGGGAACATTAATACTATTATCACTCTTAATTAACTATTTATTCATGGATAAGAACTCTACCTGAATGCTTTTAAAGGCCTAGGTGAAGGACTATGGATAGAAGAGCTTTGAGGCTTCTTTGAGTCTCCATTCCTTTAAATGAGGAGACTTCAGGTCCTATTTATATGGAAATTTAAGACCCAGGGAAAAAGAGGTTGTTTGTGTAGGTTCACCACATTAGTTATCATGATGTATGGCTGACATAATTCTCCTAGGAGCACCTATCTAGACCAACATAGTGTTTTGGGTTCACAATATGGAACTGCACAGTGATCATGGTTTTGACCCTGCACTACTTGTTTTTATTAAAGCGCATGACCCTTTGGATTATTCACTTTTCATACCTTGAAGTATTTCCCTCTGTAACTTCTCATTTTTTTCAAAAAAATAAGGTGTCATTAAATTCCCCCCCCCCCTTAGGATTCAATCTGATTAAAAGAAGAGAGTCTGATCTTATGGTAAAGGAAAGGGATGTTGATGGATCCTTCATTTATTGTCCACTATGTGTTTTCCACCTTCATAATTAAGGATAAAAAATCATGTTGACATTAATGCCACACCATTGAGAAGAGAGAGAGAAATTTGTGCAAGTTATGCATGTTGGTGGATCAAATAGGGAAACAATGTAGTGGTTTCACATGTTAATCCCACAAAAAGGGTCCTTGTGTCTATAAATGGAGCCAAGGGCCTAAATGGTTCTTCCTACAACTATTGATTTATATCTATCATCATCCTAGTGATCTTGTTCAGCTAGTCCATTCTATAATGTTTCATTCACATATAAATGGTATGCCATTATCATCGTAATGTATACTCTAGGGAAAGTTACTTGTGCAAGGTCACAAGAGTGGTGTCTTCAATGAGGTCACCAGAGTGTGTGACCTATGTGAGGTCACCTGGCATGTTCCTGACTTTTCAAAATTTCTAAATGTTAAAATTTTTTCAAAACCAATATTTATATTATTGAAATCTTGGTAATTCCTTATATATTCCCAATTGATTCAAATAAGGTTAATCTTTATAATGAAAAAGTTATAAATCACATCAAGAAGATGATTGAGGTCTCCAAACCTGATTATTATCACGTATGATACACTACACTCTTAGACATAGAGAATCACATGAATAACCACAATCGAGAATATATGAGGAGTAACTATCTTTCAATATATGGATATATACATTTGAAGGTACTCTTCATCCTAAAGTTGAGGAACTGTGTACTACATTTTGGGTTCTAAGGATACAAGAATTTTACCTCTTCCAATATCTCATACCATGGTCTGTACATCAGTGCAGGTACATCATACATGGCATGTGTCATGCATCAATGTTTTACCCTAGATTTCATTCCTCATACCCCCCCAGTTAAAGTCACATTTCTACTCATCTATCTTCAGTGACTGCAATATGTATCAATTGAAATAATTGAAAGAAAACTATGACCTCCATCGAGAATGGGGTGTTAGACCAAAGTGAATGTTGGCATACTGGATGTGTCAGACATGTTCTAATTTCATAATCAAGCTGAAGGCTATCGAAATCTATGAGGATATATGATTTACCCATACATTTTTATTCAAGAGTCCCAACATCATCCCTGAGATGCTAAAGTGATGTAACCCATAGAATAATTCCTTTCAACAAATGAATTTAAAAGTTCACATTAGTATATGGGACATCTGTAACATCATTGGACCTCCCATCCTCAAAGAGATGTATGATAAATTTATCCCAATAAAATCCACCTAGGAAGATGTAGATGGATTCTAGTTTTGGTCCATTAGCTATTAGAGATATCCTAGGATATCTAGAAGGAAGACCCTCACCTTAGGGGGATATTCATTCTGAAACATGGATGAATTATTTTTAGGATCCAAAGGGGGATTCCCTCACATGAACATTTTCCATGAGATGGCCCCTAATGGAGAAGTGGGACATTCCTAGTAAATTATAGTCAACATCATACAAAGGAGAGAACAATTTATGTGATTACACAACCAATTCCAACATACCCACTAAGACACATATTGAAGGCTTCTTAAAAATCTTTCTAAATATATACATACTACCAATCTGTGACTAAAATAGTGGTGTGAGGATATGAACATTTGTTATAGTGGCCAAGATAGGAGTGGGGAATCATATAGTGTTGGAATCCCTTATCCTAGTGAAGATACATCTTTTCATAGTGCATGAACACATGGGGAAGTCCCCTTTCATAATTTTAGGGTAGTTCCTAGTATTATGGGGAAGGATTCTGGAACAATTCACTTATTATTCTTTATTAAGTGGAATTAATGTTCCAGGGGACTAATTCTGACAATTTGTTCAAGTCATTTTTATAATCCAACCCTCGTCCCTAAAGCATGGTGAAGCCTTAAAAAGATTAAATTGATTAAATTATTTTATTTTCTCTCTATATGGAGATCTAACCACTAGGATGTTCATTATTGATGACAAAGATGGTGATGAGATGAGGTCATAGATGATCACTTTATGGGATGGTGTGTGTACGAACCGAATTGATGGAGAGGTTATATGTGTGGCCTATTCTCAATAAATATTTTCATTCCAATTCAAGTGCCCATAGAAAACAACTATATCCTCTCTTGTGTATATTATATTATATAGGCACACAATTCAAGCCTAAAAACTATATATTCTGACTTATGGGAACATAACTCAAGTAGTAATTAATTTTCCTTTGATGAGTGCATCCTTAGGTTTGACCACTTGGTATGATGAGGCATGGATTACATCTTATAAACAAGGGGTGTTGATGATGGGAATTCCCTGATTCAGAGCTATAATGACTGTTTGGTGAGAGAACCATGGTAGAAAGGCTCCACCTATATGAGAGATTGATATTGATGAGGCCCTAAGCTTTCCCAAATGATCCCACACACATTTTATCCAACTAATCATGGTCAAAAAGGCTACACTAGCTATGATTTGGCTTAAACAGTCTACCCTCCCTCATCAAAAGGAAACTCGCGCTCTATTTTTCGACCCTTCAATTGCAACATAGAGATTAGGGAATCCCAAAAAATCATGGAGTGTTAGGTATTCATAATATTAGGCCGAAATAACCACAAAATATTTGCAGTTGGAGGTGGTTAAAACAAAGAAAAGTATTCCATTTGATGCAAACGACCTATATCCAATCCTAATATCTGGTTCATGGATTCCACAAATTGGGTGTCGCTGAACCCCCACATAACCTCTAATTTGATGTTGACCCTATTATTGTAGGAATACATATCATAGTGATAGATATTATCATTTACTCAACAAATGATTGGATCTTGGCCACAATGCTATCAAAATCTGTAACGTCCCGGTTCCAAAAGCCACCAAGAGGCACCCCTTATCCGGTTGGTCACATGGCCTCAAGCACATTTCCCTGAATTCCAGAGGATGTAGACTAGAAGCGAGGGCCTTGGGTGTGATAGTGGTGAAACTATTCCCTCATTGGCAGAGTACACAACAGATGTAAATAATACATACAATAGCGGAAGTAGAAAATATCCAACAACAATAAACAACGGAAGACAAAACAGTAAGCAACTGGAGCACACACACACACACACACATATGAAATTATGCATGATACATATATGTATAGGAAAACAACCAAACAATTCACAATGATGAATACAATACTAAACCAAAGTACAAAAGAAATGTAAACAGATAACTCCTCGACATCGCAGTCCATAGCTTGGTCCCTTTCTCTCCAGTTCCACAGCAAGTCAAGTACCAGAAGTAGAAGGTCCCTTGCCCTTATCTAGACCTGCAACAATATAATCTGTTTGGGCCCAAAATCATGACCCAAACATGGTGTGAGACAAATTCCCAGTAGGCTACCACCCAAAGATTTGCGCCTAACAGTCAGTGAATATTTGGCAGGTAAAGTACAGTAAGTAGTAAACAGTAAGCAGTAAATAGGATAATACACTGCAGTAAACAATCCACAGTTCTAGCATATAATTTATAACAAGAAACAGCCACTCAAGCGAGTAGAACAAAAAGGTAACCTCTAGGTAGTTCTCACAGCCTAACCCCTAAGGTTCAACATACAAGTACTAGCAACCCTCTGAGAGGAACACATAGTCTTACCCCTCTGGTTCAGCTAAAGAATAGAATAGACTCTCTGGGGAAGCAGTCACCGTAAATTCCCCCTATAGTCTCGTATCATACTAAAGGCTCTCTGGGGAAGCACTCAATGTCTCATTCCCCATGTGGCCTGCGTCGAGGAACTACAGACACTCTGAGGAAGCACTCATCTTTAATTTCCCCTATGGTCTCGCATCGTAAATTAAAGACACTCTGGAGAAGCCCTTACGTCCATTCTCCCTAGGGTTTTCTACACTAGGTTCTCTCATCCCTATGTAAATTTAGCAAGTATAGAATCACATAACAACCAAAGTGATCTTCATGAACTACTTGTCTAGCATTCTACAACATGTCAGCAATGGAAGAACAGTCAAACCATCCTATAAACTAGGCATGGAACTGGAAAGAGCCTATCAGGAAAAACTAGACCAATTGTCATAAACAGGAAACCATGCATGGGAAAAATCCAAATAATAGTAAAAATACCCTATTCACTTGAAATATCCTCTACTCAGGAATATAAGCAAAACATGAAAACAACAATGGGAAAACAGGAAACACGCAATACCATGTTCAAGGGTATTGGTGGAATTTGCACAAAATACTCAAAGACTTTCTACATAAAGTCACAAACCTCCTACCTTGTCGTTAGGATATCGATATACTTGAACCATGAGGCTTGAACTTCCTTATAACATCGTAGATCTACGAAAACGTACAAAGAGTTCAAACCACAATAACTTGAAAAAGAGGAGGAATTGAAAAAAAAAGCTCTAGGAAAAATGAAGAGATTACCGCTGTAGTTCCAATGCAATTGATGGCGATCGATTCAGAGGACCGACATAGGCTTGGGATCTCGGAGGAGATTCGAGGCCATACAGGAGATCTCGTACAAAGAACACATAAAAGAATACAGTTCTATTCTTCAAACGCGACCCCGGTCCGTTTAATGAAAAAAAAGTACACGGCGTGTACTTTTGGAGTAAACAGCGTGTACTAGACTTTTCCGTACTCCACTTTAGGTAGACTCCATGTCACCCCTACACGGACGTGTTCATGGTCATGACACGGCCAGCACACAGCCCCGAGTAGCATCAAAGTACATGGCGTGTACTCATAAAGTAAACATCATGTACTTCAAAAATTTCCATGAAACTCTTCTTTTCTCAAAAACTCCTAAAAAAGGAAAAACGTACCTGAAAAGAAGGTCCAGGTTCTTACAAACTTCCCCCTTAAAGAATTTAATCCCCGAATTTCCTTAATGAGGTGTAGAAGAAGAAACCCTGAAAATATCTGGCCACTGCGACCATACATCGACCTCCCTCTCCCAAGTCAAGTCATGTACTCGCCCATGCTGCCATAGCACTCATACCAGAGGAACAGACCGGCCACGAAGAACCTTTGTACTGCGATCGACAATCTGGATAGGATGCTCGTCAAATGATGCATCCTCTTCGAGCTCAACCTCCTTAGGTTGAAAGATATGAGACAGGTCTGAAAAGTAACATCGGAGCTGAGAAACATGGAAGACATCATGCATAGCCTGGTACCTCTGAGGTAACTACAACCGATAGGAAACCGACCCCAGTCTCTCCAACACCTCAAACGGCCTGATGTACCTCAGTGAAATATTACCGTGTCTCCTAATCCTCTTGTGTACCAACCTCGGTACGACATGCAGGAAAACCTGATCCCCAACCTCGAACTCCAGAGGTCATCTCCACTGATCAGCATAAGACTTCTGTCGAGACTATGTCGTAGCCATCCTCTTCTGAATCAACTCTATATTCTATGAGGTCTCCTGAACAAGACGAGGTCCCAACAAAGTTGCCTCTCCTGCCTCCATCCAACATAATGGTGATCAGCATGGACTACCGTACAAAGCCTCATAAGGTGTCATCTGAATAGTTTCTTGAAAACTGTTATTGTAGGAAAACTCCACAAGAGGTATATGCTTCTCCCAAGAACCTCCAAAGTCCAGAATTCAAGATCGGAGCATATCCTCAAGCACCTGAATTGTACGCTCGTACTGTCCATCTGTCTGGGGATGGTATGTTGTACTCAAAAGAACACGTGTACCCAAGGTCTTCTAGAGCCCCTGCTAGAAACGAGAAGTAAAGCGTGCATATCTGTCTAAAACAATGGAGTGTGGGACTCCATGCAGACGTAAAATCTCTCGGATGTAAAACCATCCTAGGTCGTCAACACTGAAGGTCTCCTTGATCGGAAAGAAGTGAGAAACATTTGTGAGATTTTCAATGATAACCCAAACAACATCATTCCCTAGAGGCGATCTCAGAAAACCGGTCATGAAGTCCATCGCGATGTTATTCCACTTCCACTAGGGAACACGTAACTACTATAAAAGACCTTCCAGTCACTGATGTTCCGCCTTCACCTGCTGACAAGTGGAACACCTCATGAAAAAACCAAAAACATCCCTCTTCATACCTAGCCACCAATACTGGTGGTGTAGATCATGATACATCTTGGTGACGCCAGGATTAACTGTCCAAACCGAGGAATGAAAATTCCGCATCAACTCCTTGCGTATGTCTGATAGAACCCATACGCATCCCTAGAAATGCAAGATCTCATCCTCACCCACTGTCCATCCAGGAATAGGATCTTCTCCTGACACTCTTTCCCATAGGACTAGGCCTTCATAATCTGATAGCTTCCTCATTCGTACCTGATCAAGAAGTGTAGAGGTAACAACCACAGAAGATATGAAAGTCTTCCCATATCAATCATGCACCTCCAAATGCATCTCAGAGAACAAAGCCATAAGCTACAACTCACTACTAGCCTCCTGAACTGCTTGTATCTGAGTTCTCCTGCTCAACGCATTAGCCACTACGTTGCCCTTCCCAGGTGTATAGGAAAGCTCAAAGTCAAAGGACTGAATATACTCAACCCACCTGCGCAGTCTTAGATTCAGATCGTGCTGAGTGAAGATGTATATGAGACTTTTGTGGTTAGGGAAAACCACAAAGTACTCTCCCAGAAGATAATGTCTCCAACAATTTACGACATGAACAATATCTGCCAACTCTAGATCGTGCATTGGGTAGTTCCTCTCATTGACCTCAACTGTCGAGACCCGTATGCGACGACTCCATCTCCCTACATAAGAACAGCTCCCAGACTGATACATTATGCATCACAGTAAATAGTGTAGGTCTTTCCTGGATCTAGAAAGACTAGTATCGGTGCTGATGTCAACCTCCCTTTCAGCTCTTGAAAGGCTGACTCATAAGAATCTGACCACCAGAACATCGCACCCTTCTTAGTCAGACCTGTCAGTGGTGCTGTTAAGCATTAAAAGTCCTGTATGAAGCATATGTAATATCCATCCAGCCCTATAAAACTCTGCACCTCGAAGATGTTCTTCAGCTTCTCCCAGAAAACTACTGCTCTCACTTTCTCTGGGTCTAATAATATTCTTGTCTCTGAGATAACATGACCCAAGAAGTGAATCTGATCCATCCAAAAATGGAATTTCGATAGATTAGCATATAACTGATGCTCTCTCAGTGTACTCAAAACGATCTCAAGATGGGTAGCATGGTCAAGTCAAGTGTGAGAGTATGCCAAGATGTCTTCCATGAAAACCACCATGAAGGAATCCAAGTATGGATGGAACACTCGGTTCATCAGTGCCATGAAAACTACAAGTTCTTTCGTGAGGCCGAACGGCATAACCAAATACCCGTATAGACCATACCTGCTATTGAAGGCAATAAGAGGTATATCTGATGGTCTAACACGCAACTGATGATAACCAGACCTCAAATCGATCATCAAGAACACCCAGGCTCCTCGAAGCTGATCAAAGAGGTCATCAATCCTTAGCAAGGGATATCGGTTCTTGACCGTCAACTGGTTTAACTTCCGATAGTCCACACACAGCCAGAGGGTATCGTCTGCCTTCTTCACAAATAGGACAGGCGATCCCCAAGGAGAAGTACTGGATCGGATAAAAAACGTTGCCTGCAACTCCTCAAACTGCTTCTTGAGCTCCTGTAGCTCAGGTGTCGCCATCCAATAAGGAGGAATGGACACTGGTGCCGCTCCTGGAAAGAGCTCAATCGAGAAGTCTACCTCACACATCAGAGGCAAACCTGAAAATTCCTATGGAAAGACATATCTGAAATGATCCACCACTGGAGGAAAGTATAACTGTGAAGTCCCCTGGTCATCCGGATATAGACTATAAATCTGATCTGTAACTCCACCTAGCCCATGATGCTCAGGTCCAGCTATACTTTCCTGGACATACCACTCGCCCTTATGAAGAAAGGATCCACCCTCTAGTGATACGAAACTCACTTTGCAACGATAATAGTTGATGACTGCCTGGAAGGGAACTAGACATTCCATTCTGAGAATGAAATAATAGCCTATCATCTCTAGGACATAGAGGTCCCATAAGAAGTGACACCCTGCAACCTCAAGAGGGCACTCTCTGCACTGACATACGTTATATTTCCTCGTTCCCAATGATGTGTCTAGAGTCAAAGTATCAGCAGAGGAAAAGATGTATAGCCCAAGTCTCTACACAACAACAACAAGTATAAAGCTATGTGTAGAAACAATACTGAAAAGAGATGAAGATAAAACTGAGGCTACTAGGATAGTACCTAGAACTGTAGAAGTTCCGAGATCCTGCTCTGGATGGTTTTGCTCCACTACAAAAGCCTAACCTGTACCACGACCATGTGGCCCTTCCTGACTACTCTGAGTGGATCTACCCTACAGTTGCTGATAGACAGGAAACTGACCACCCTGTCCATGACCTCCTCCTCGGCCTGAATAGCCCGAAGAACTCCAGTTCCCAGACTGCTGAGAAACTGGTGGCACTGCTCTTGAACAAGTAGTCATGGATGAACCTCTGTCACCAGCTGCTGGTGAGAAATCCTGAAAGAAGCACTGAAGGTGACCCATCTTGACATAAGATCGGCACTCCACTGGGTCCCTCTAGCACTGTGGCCTCATATGTCTAGCCCTTCCACACTGGTAGAATATTACCTGGGTACCTGTAGATGTGTCCCGCCGCCTCGGATCACCGCGCGTAGACTCCCTACGGCGCTTCCTGCTGTCGGCTGGTGGAGCACTAACTCTGGAAGCAGAACCGCCCTGGATCTCACCTCTAGAATCTCTCAGATTATGCTCAGCAATTAGTGCCTGGTTAATTATGAAAGCAATGGAAGTCAGCCTGAATATATTCACCATTGAGCGGATCTCTCGCCTGAGACCATCTTCAAACTTCCTTGCCAAGAACAACTCATCTGTGCTCTGGAAGGGAGTGAAACACTGAAGCTCGGTGAAACGAGTGGAATACTCCATGACAGATAGAGTACCCTGCTCCAGGCACATTAAATCCTAGGCTTGGTCAGCCCTCAGGGTCTCCGAATAGAATTAATCATAAAAGACATGCTGAAACTTATCCCACACCATAACCTGATGATGAATTTCCTGTGAGATCACTTCCCACCACCTCTTGGCGGAGTATCATAGCATGTAGGTAGCTAGCTTGACCCACCTTTCAAGAGGTGTCTCCGGATGCCCAAATATAGTCATCGTGGCTTCTATCCATGACTCTACAGCATGAGGTCCTCCATCCCCTGAGAAGGTGGGAGGATGCTGCTGTTGGAAAACCCGTAAAAGGTCTGCCATAGTCGAGGCCGGAGGAGGAGACCCCTAGAAGGTCTGCATAAACCTCAGAAAGCCTTCCCTAAAGTTATCATCGGCACCTCAAACTTGAATCACTGCTGGTACCAAGGATGGAGCAACAGGAGGATCTGCAGGAAGTCCCTAATCAGCTATATCCGGCGTCTGATCACTACCCAGTAACTGGCGGACAACTGGAGGACGTCTCGGTGCCATGACTTTGAAAGGTCCAAAGCACACTTTAGATCAGATTAACAAAGACAAAACACAAGAGTACAAGAGGGTAACAGGAGAAATAAACATTAAAATTTTACAAAACGTGACTACAAGGCATGTATAAAAACTACATGGTGTGTTATCTTATGTCATTCAAAAGGGCGTGTACTTCTGCCACAACCGGTCGTGTAACACCCAAACCACACGGCGTGTTGTCCCCACACACGGTGTGTAATTGAACTCTATTCCCCCACCCGAGTCTCCTTACACAGCTAACCGACATGGTTCTCTTAATCATAGACTACACGGTGTGTTCACTAAGGACACAACGTGTACTAGATAAGTTTTTAATGACCTGTGTTGTTAGTTACACGGTCGGATACATGGATCTCTCTACACGGCGTGCTTCATGGAAACACGACATGTACTTGAAGGACTTTCCCCAACCCGTGTTTTTAGTGACATGGCTGGGTACTTAGATCACAAGGCACGACGTGTACAAGCAGGACACAGTGTGTAAAGTCAATGTTTATTCAACTGTGTCATCAATCACACGGGTAGACACACAGTTACTGCAAGACGGCATGTACTTACCGTACACGGCGTGTTCCTGAAGATTTTCCACAACCCCATGTTTCTGCCCACACAGTCAGCAACACAGTATAGAAAACTACACGGCGTGTATTCATAAAGTACACACCATGTATTCTGGGTTTTCCGGGCAGTAGCTCAGAAACTGCTTCGAAGCCCGGAGAACACAGAAAACAAGCATGTAGGTGTCAAATTCCGATCCGTGAGGGCCCATACTACATGCTAATCAAGGCTTGGAATCTGCTACATATCATATACAAGGGAAAAAAGTCAATGATCCACCAAGTTCCAATTTATGAGGGCCCCTAACACCTAAATAATCAAAATTTGGCGTTCATTCCAGTAAATCTCTAGACAAACAATTGCCTATCAACAGCAGGTATTTATATCAAGGAAACTATCACAAAAACATACATATTTTACACATCATCTATCACAATATCATGAAATCACTAATTCATCCTAGATGGCATGGAAAAACTGAATGACATGTTATTTCTAGCAAGTGCCTATATGATGCATGAGATGACATACCCTCATTTCATAGAGTTGCAACAGGAATAGAACCTCAAAAATATCAACAGTAACAACACACATCATGTGAGTCACTCAAGGTGAAATCAAATCAACTGTAAAATTGTAAACCAGTAAAATTTCAATAAATGAGGTCGTATGGCTTTTCCCTATACACGGATTAGCTACTCCCGGGCACAACTTATTACAATGTACCTATTCCATCATGTCCCTAGCTAAAGGCTCCAAACATTAAGTCTAGAGAAAAGAAACCCCTATGATACCTCTTTGTAATATCCCAGTTCTAGAAGCCACCCAGAGGCGCCCCATACCCGGTTGGTCACATGGCCTCAAGCACATTTCCACGAACGCTGGAGGCTGCCTACTAGCAGTGAGGGCCTTGGGTGTGATAGTGGTGAAACTATACCCTCATTGGAAGAGTACACAACAGAAGTAAATAACACATGCAATAGCGTAAGCAAAAAATACCCAACAACAGTAAACAAAGGAAGACTAAACAGTAAGAAAATGGAGCACACACACACACACACACATATATGAAATTATTCTTGATGCATATATGTCTAGGAAAACAGAAAAACAAGTCACAATGATGAATACACTACTAAACCAAAGTACAAAAGAAAAGTAAACCAACAACTCCTCAGCATCACAAGCCAAAGCTTGGTCCCTTGCTCTCCAGCTCCACAGCAAGTCAAGTACCAGAAGTAGAAGGGCGCTTTCCCTTATCAATACCTACAACAATATAATCTGTTTGGGTCCAAAAGCATGACCCAAACAGGGTGTGAGACAAAGTCTTAGTAGGAAACCACCCAAAGATCTGTGCCTAACAGTCAGTGAATGTATGGAAGGTAAAGTATAGTAAGCAGTAAACAAAAAGTAGTAAACTGGATAATACACAGCAGTAAAAAATCCACAGTTCTAGCATATAATTTATAACAAGAAAAATCCACCTAAGCGAGTAGAACAAAAAGGTAACCTTTGGGTAGTTCTCATAGCCTAACCCCTAAGGTTCAACCTACAAGTACTAGAAACCCTCTGTGAGGCACACACAGTATCACCCCTCTAGTTCAGCTAAATAATAGAATAGACTCTCTGGAGAAGCACTCACCTTCAATTCCCCCTATAGTATTGTATCATACTAAAGGGTCTTTGGGGAAGCACTCAACGTCCCATTACCCATGTGGCCCGCATCGAGGAACTACAGACACTCTGAGGAAGCACTCAACATCAATTCCCCAATTGCTCAGAAAACATAAAAGGATGTTCCTTGAAAGGGGGTCCCTGGTCAAAGCATTGAGACTGTGGATATTAGTGAGGCACCAATTTCGGCAGTTGGTCCACCAATGGGTGAGTGTTGTTAACGGATTTTTTGTCTCATTACTATTGATGTATTTTAATTTCTTGATGTTAATGATAGGTTTTATCAACTATTTAGTGCCATTGATATTGCCTATAGAGCCTGATGGGAGCTTCTATGCTAATTCATCCAACATTAGTATGAAAAAAACTGACACTATTTTAGAGGGAGTGGAGCAAGTTTCCTCAATGAGAGCAATGATCTTAGAATACATCACTTCCTTTGAAATCTGTTCTGAGTTAGACTTAAACACACAGAGAAACCTGCGTGCCACACACCATATCCTTTGTTGAGATATTTAGAATATCGTCTTTGAGGGGAATTTCAAAGACCTACTGTAAAGACTTCACGGATTCCAACCTGTTTTTCCATCAATGGGTATGGTGATTTTTATTATCATCTGATCTACCATTTTTTGAATTCAATATTTTTGTAATAGGAAGAGGAGAGAAGGTTGCTTCGAGCTGAGGTTTAGTTGGCCAGCCAGTTTGATGATCTCAGATATATTGTATCCAAGGTGGATCTCATCCATACCAAGGATGTGTAGGAGTATCAACACTATCTAAACAAAAAAATTCCACAAACAGTACACTTTCAAGAAGAAATAAATTCCATACAGGAAGAGATTGAACAAATCCACCATTCAGGGAAGAGGGTCTCAATAAAAGGTAATAATTTTTTGGCAACGGAAATGGAGAAACTCTAGGTGCCTAAAAAGGCCATCACCACAAAACAGCCTGGGTTTTGAAAAGTTGTAGAGAGTTCCAGAGACTGAATCCAAAAAATCAAGGCCTATGTCGAGGAACACCATTAGAACTTGATGAAGACACTCTATACTTTCGAAGTTCTTATGAATTAAAAAAATGAATAAAAATTATTTGTTCCCTTGATAATCTATTTATATATTTTATTCCTCATCGTAATTTTAACCAAACACTGAAAGTGACTCATTTTATTGAATTCCATTGTGTTAAAATGTTAAGAATACAATGATATGGATTAGAGCACTCTAATTTTTACCTAAGTCTGTTGATCTATAGATTGTAGCTTGACTGTTACTAGGGGTATATAATAGACCCCACTAACTGTGTTTCTTTTGTTTCATCGCTATAATTTTTTGACTAAGTTAAAATGAAAATGAATTAATGGGAGAGACCTGGGTTTTTCATAGGCCTCTCTTTGTAGGTTTTCAACCAGACAAGTTTTATTATATTTTCCTATCATTATTTTATTTTTTTCCTAATATAATGATCTGAGACTCAACTTTTACCCAGGTTTCCCTTTTGTTGGTATTCAAATTGGTGTGTATTTTGTCTCCTTTTGTGGCCAGTTTAAAGTTTTTCAAACTAGAATAGTGATATAATTTTTTAGGTCAAATAGATTTGACCATGAGTTATGGAATGATGGCGTAATAATGGATTACTAGATAATGTAGTAAAATTATTAAGATACACATAAGAATGATTTATGAGTCATGATTTTCTAATTTCTGGATCAAAAAGATTATGTGTGACAAACATATGAGGAATGAACTCAGACAATATTATAAAAGTTGTATCCAACAAGTTATTTTCTAGGATTATAGAGATAGAAGTGTTCTGTCATGGGGACAACTGTTCCTCTGGTTAACATTACATTTTTTGTGGTAGACTTATGCAAATCCTAACTAGGCCATACCAATGTATAGTAAAAAAAGGTGACTTAGAGAATCTAACAACCAATTATTGATGGTTAAGTATTTTGTGAATATTTATATATCTAAAGACGACAAAGTGTGTTTTTTCAATGGAAGGTGTCTAAGAATGAAGGTAGAATCTGTATGAAAATTTCCCATGAATGGGAATGTGATACTAAAAAAACTTGTATTATGTAAATGAGGGTTCATTCTATTAGATGATTAATGTCGTGCAGAATGTCACCTCTATGATAATGGATGATGTATCATGTTTTTTAATGTCATGCGACCAGGACATGGACCATGCAGTTTAACATCATACAGTATAGACATTTTGGGTTATGATTTAAGGTAAATTAGATTTGATTAAAAGATTAAAGATATTAACTTGTATGGTAATCCATAAAAATATGTCAATTATATTTATGAATGAAGAGGAAAGGTTAATAAGTTGTTGTCTTGGGGATTATGAATACGAAGAGTCTTGTGAGAGAAAAATGTTGTTAGAGATTAGGGATATATAATAGGTCTCTCCCAATGATGAATGTACCTATGATTGACATTCCATTTTTCATTGTGACTCATACAAATACATACTGGTCAATATTACTACATAGTTATACATTGACATTCTATGGATGATAGGTCCTTTTGGTGGCCAACTCATGTAAAGAATACTGGGTGTATTACTGCAAAGTCATACAAAGGTGTGCTGAGGAATTTGACATCCTATCACTGATGGCCATAGAAATCTCATGGAGAATAATATTTTCCCATACATAGATTTTTATTTGTGGAAGGAATGTTCCTGAATATGTAAGGGAATTTCCTATCATTTTTTTGAAGGAATGGGTAGAAATGTTTACCTATAAAGGTCTGTCCCATATACCAAAAAGAGGAATTTTCATTTAATATTTTGTTTTGGACAAAGACATTAGATCTGTGAATTTCTATAAATCCTATCAACCAATGAATAAAGATACACATAGTTCTTGAATTTACATCATAAAATTGATGTCAACCATGAAGTTTAATATCATGTTGTAAGGACATTTGGTGTTCCTTTTATGGTCTTGCATCCAAGACCATGTTACCACAATTGTGAACTGATATGCCTTGATCATGTAGGGGATCCTATAATAAAACTGTTAATACTATATGATCTATGCTCAGTTTGAGAAATAAGAAGTGGAAAAGGTTTATTCTTCAATACAATGGTGATAAGAAGGAGGATTAGGGGACCTTTTTTATGATGGATAGACCAAGATGTATGATCTAGGAATTGCTACATATCTCATCAAATTGAGAATCAAGACGTATTAAGTTTATAAAAATAATGTAGTTTAGTGACACGCAATGAGTAAATCAACCATATAGTTTAACATCTTTTGGAAAGGATAAAAGTTCTCAATGTGACAAAATAAATATTGCAACTAAACCAAAGTCTAGATATTTGGGTGTCACTACAGATATTTTAATTTCCTTAATTAATCCACACGTAGTTCATGAACTCTAAAAACTAATAAGAGGGAAATAACTATCTAGTTTGGTGTCTTGAGGAATGGAAAAACCTCAAGATAGGGATCCCATATTTTTGATACGGGGCATTCTAAGATAGTTACCTAGGGAATCTTATGCTTGGTGTATAGGGTAAGACTACAATTAGATTTATGTGCTAAATACATTATCATATAGTTTAAAAACATATGACTAGGAATACATGGTGTCTTATAGTTTTAGGTCATATTTTTAGGACCAATTGTCATGAAAATTATGAGGAATGTGAGGCTTGTTATACCAAGGATGTACCGACATTCATTGAATGTGATGAAGTTAATAGTAAACCATTATATTGGGGGGTTCTTGGATTAGGATAATTGGTATGGGAAAAGAACCCAAATAATGATCATGGACCTATTTTTCAAAAAAAGAATCCTAGAATAATGTTGTTGGGGATTATAGAGATAGAAACGTTCTCTCCTGAGAGTTAATGTGCCTCGGTTTGATAGACCCTTTTCATGGGAAACTCTTATAAAGACAATTATGGCATATTACTGCATATTCAAAAAACACCTTCCTATGGATGATAGGAACTATTGGTGGGATACACATGAAAATCCTACTAAATAATATTGTGGTATAGTCAAAAAAAGTAATTTTTAAGAATTAGATATCTTATTACCAATGGCAGAGGAAAACTAATAGAGATCTGAATTTTTTTAAGAAAAGGAGTATGATGTGTAGAAAGAATATTATTTAGCACAAAGGAAGAATTTTTATAAGTATTGGACATAAATTATGAATTCCCCTACAAATATTGTGTTTGTACGAAATATTGGTAAATTTTTGTTTCCATGATGGTCTCTTGGATGAGGGAACATGGGTTAAGGTCTTCTGCATGGATCTATATTCATCAGAAGGATAGAAGAATAATTTTTTTTACTTCATGGATAATCCCATGACATAGGGTCTAGGCATCACTATTTAACACATTTTATGAAATAATCAAGACACACATAGTTCTGGAATGGATCCTTGTGCATATCTAACCAGTATATGGGGAGGGGGATTTTTTTGTTTCATATGAACTTAGGATGGGAGGTTTGGTCATCACTACATATCCTATTATGGTATTAATAAATATACATGTAGTTATCAAAAAAGGTGTGTGGGATAATAGAACCAAAGAATATGATCCTCTCAAGAATGGGTTGAAATGTTATACAATTTTGTATTGTAGAATAAGGAAATAAACCTTGTAGTTTAACATCATACGGTGAGGACACTGTCATATAGTTACATATCTTTTGACTAGGATGTTAGGCTGTCTAATTTAAATTATTACCTCATGTACTATGACATTTTTTAGTTTTATGTTGTATGACTTGGACTATATAGTGTGTATTTTATGTTTAAACATATAGTGCCCTGTTGTTATCCAATTTAATGTCATATGAAAAGGATGTTGGTGTCATGTTGTTTGTCGTCTTGTGACATGGATAATTTCTTAATCAAACTAAATATTTCATGAAAAATACTACATGGGTATGGGATTTAATGATCTCTACATCCTTCGAGATCTAAGAATAATCTCCATTCGAGTGGAATATTTGTATGTAATAATGTCCCTCCAACTTTGGACCAAGCATTGCAGGCTTTTTTCTAGTATCATCGGATCCCTGTACACCAATTCTAGTTCTTCTTAGAAGAAAAAGTAGAGACAAACATTATTTTTAAAATTTAATGCTATCCAATTTTTATGGAAATATAAGTGATTTAAGGCATGAAATATTTTCTCATCTAGTTTTTCCAATTTGTCTAGATATTTTTTTTGATTTATCATCTCTAAATAATTGAGTGTATATGGAAATGGGGTTCGATGGTAATTGGACCTTAATGGGTAGGGATACTTCTTTCCCATATAACAGTGAATATGGGGTTTCTTTCTTGGTGGTATGGGTTATATTCTGATAAGACCACAAGGAAAGAAATTTGTTTTTAGTCAAATAATTTTTACCCATATCCATCATCTGTAGGAGTATGTTTGATAGGGTCTTATTGAACGCCTTTATGAGTCTATTGGACGATGCTTGATAGTGGGATGAATGGTTGGATTTTATATTATACTTTTGATATAGCTTCTCAAAATCAATACAATAGAAATTGGTGACATTATATATCACTATTTTATAAGGGATATCAAATCTAGTATTAATATTAGTATTCATGAAAATGATAGTGCATTGGGTCCTGAAATTTTTTAGGGTAATTACGTCATCCCATTTGGAGACGAGTTCAGTAGTAGTGAGGATGTATTTAAATTTCATGGTTGTTTCCAGATGAAATGGAATTACAACATCCATTCCCCATATGTAAAATGGCCCATATTATTTATATGTGTATCCACTCCAAGGGTTGATGGGTTTAGTTGGTGTGAGCTTGGAAGGAATGACACTTCTTGGTGAATTTTGTGCAATCATGCATCATTGATGGCCAGAAATATCTAATCCTTCAAATTTGATTGTAAATCATAATCATTGACTGGTGGGAACCACAAGCTTCCATATATATATATATATTTAATGATGTAAAAGATATCTTCTCTGTTGATGAATCTGTGAATGAATCCCTCAATGTGTCATTTATAGAAGACTTTCTTGTGATGTGTACCATCATATAGAGTAATGTTGGATTCTCATAAAAAATTATTCTTTTATGGATATATCCATTGAGAGTGCTCTAATATGGATTTATTCCACACTGGGAGTCATTTAACAAGTAATAAGACCATCTGGTTCAGTGATGGGACTAACCTCATTTTCCTCTTCCATGCTCACAAAAACAAAAGGTGAGGTTATCCAGTGATGTTCAATACCGATGAATGTTTCATTTCAGTCTAGAACTACTAAATTCATGACTACATTTTCCATTGCATCATCCTCATAATTAAACAATCATTAGGCATGGGTCAATTTTGGATCTGAGGGGATCTCTTCCATTATCCCTCATACATAGTCAAGTAAGGGGATTAGATCCACCTTTCAAATGGTAAAATCACCATTTATCATTTTGATTACCAACTCTGAATCACTATTCACCTCTAAGTGTTCCAATTTAATCAAAAGAAAAAATCCTAGACCTATAGTGAAGGCCTGATATTCTGACTCATTGTTTTTATAGAAATCTAACAATAGAAAATGGAAAGGCTAAAATTCATTTGCATGATTGATGAATCAACTCCCAAGACACCTTTTTCGAGCTAGCGGTCTGATGTTTGGTTCCCTAATGGGATTCTCGATGCATCATCTAAATACATCTTCCACACCTGGGGGACAACATGAATATAGAAGATCTTATATTAAAAAATTCGTCAATCAATAATGATTCCTGTACAGGTGGTTGTTATGTTAGTAAATCATCAAAATCGTGTCCTTTTAGCACTTTATAAGGCATAAATTGAATTTCAAACTACTACAGGATAACCAACCACCATGACAAAGATCCTATAAATATATCATGAAAGAGGATATATATTAGTGGGTTGTTATGAGATACCAAATAGACCTCATGGTGTTGTAGATTATGCCTTAGCTACTGAACTATAAAGATCAATGCTAGATAGCACTTTTTGATATCTAAAAAATATGTCTTGATGTTGGTCATAGTTTTACTAAGATAAAAATGTCTATTTTAGTTCCTATAATAATTATTTTGTGGGAGTAAAGAACTAATTGATCATTCCATGTTTTTTACATGAATAATGATAAGTTTCCCCTCATCAAGTGGCATTTACACTGGTGGACTCAGCATATATTTCATAAGGCTGTCAAATGATTCATGAAATTCATCAATCAAATAATATTTTACCTCATTCATTAACGTGGTGAAGGGTAAATACTTTCCTTTGAGGATATCTATAAATCACATAATTTAGGACATTTTCCCCTATAGATCCCTCAAATATTTGAGGTTATGAGTTGGGGACATCTTGAGGATAACCTTTTTCTTATGAGTATGTACTTTGATGACATGATGGCATACAATAAAGATGATAAATTTTCCTATGCAAACCCTAAGAGAACATTTCAAGGGGTTCATATTCAAGTTGTAATGTGTCAATTTTTTAAACACGATCTCATAATCAAACAGTTGTTCAGAATTCTATTGACACTGAACCACCTTGTCTTCAATTTAGAATTTGAAAAACCTTCTTATAAAGGGTTTTAGGATTTTATGCATGTAATGTTGGTATATATCACCAGTATTATCCAAGAAAAAAGGAATTACCTGATAGAAAAATAATCCTAGAGGTCCCCTGATGGAAGTGGATTATTCATCTTCATGGTCCAATCATAATCGATTAAATCCTAAATATCCATACATTAAGGAGAGTTCATGATATACTATCATTACATCAATTGGTAGCTATATGATCAGGATTGGTAAATCATCTTTTGAATAGTGCTGGTTGTGGTCTCTTAAGTTGATGTAGAACCAGATTTTCTCAGTCTTCTTCTTCATCAAAACTATGTTATCTATACATTTTAGATAATGGGATTCTAAAATGAAATTGGATCTAATAATATTTTCAATTTTATCCACAATTTTGGCTGCATCAATCCAGACTGTCCTCCTAGCAACTGGTTTGTATCCTCGATGGTTTTTAGGGAAATACAAGTGCTGAGTGGACAGTTCATGATCGAGGCATGAAATTTTTATATAATTAAAAGAAAAAATGTATTTATACTTCTTTAGAAAAGATTTTTATACCTATTATTCTTCATAATACATGTTCATGTTAATAAAAATGGGTCATAGATCCTTCTTTATGCCGATGTTTATTTTCTTGTGTTCATTAATGGTGGTAGAGACGCCATCTTTGAATGCTGGAGGGGAATCTTTGAGTTATTACTAAACTTCCTATTCCTATTTATCTTAAATATTCTATCTTACTCATAGGGGAGTGGATAATAAAATTTTATCCCTAGGATTGGGAGAGGATTTTTTATTTTGACATCCGGACGATGAAAGAAATTCATCTAACCCAGCTGATGGTTTGGGGTATCTTTGATGTTCTAGATGGGATGGTGTGAGGGATAAAGAATGAGAATATTCATTTATTTTGACTCAGGTAATGATATGGGGATGTATTATAGGTTTTTATATGGAAAAAATGCATTTTTAACAAAGATTATACCATTGTCTTCAGTGTGAGTGAAATTTTCATCACTTTTGAGATGAGTTATCATGGATAATATCATGAAGTATGTTGACTATGTTCCTGAATTTATTCACATTCTATCGATATGATTCATATCTTTCACATATTATTCACTTAGCTATTTTAAATAATTGTTTAGGGTCATTTCAAGACTATTCAGGGTTATGAATCTTGTAACACTATCCATCAAGGGTTGTTTTCCCAATCTATGGTAGTATCCTACATCAATTTAATGAAATTCAATGGGTTCTAATAGGATATTATAACCATAAAACATCCCAATTTGACTAATGATTAAATATTTTATGCAATGTGGGTATGATTAGAGGTTGTTCGTATGATTATGCAACCAGTTCTTCCTAGAAGAATGTTGAAATTTGTGTCATTCTGGACAACCATAAATTTTGAGCCTGATACGAGGTCCCCAAACTATGCCTTGATCTTGGTATTTCCATATCCCTTCTATTTTCTCTTGTCATAAACCATCGTCTTTAGAGAATAAGGTTGTACTTGGTCCTTTCTATAACCCATATGGTGGAGTGGTTGGACCAGATTGAGTTTGACTCCAGATCAATTTTCAATGAAATCCAATCAAATTTAAATTTCATTTATCTTTCCAGAAATGTAAAATAGTCTAGTGTGTCCATGTATATTGGAATATTTGTCCTATTTAGTGAAAGGGATGATCATATATAATTACCTAGGATCTCTCTCTATATGATATATTTCAGCAGCAGTGTCTTCTTCTTCAACCTCTTAAGGGAATAGAAAATCTTCTATGAGTGCTTCCCGTAGGTATTTTGATAGTCTTAGATCATCTTGGAGTGAAAATGTGGCTGAAACCAGAGCCAATTTCTCTAAAATTTCAATATTATATGCTATAATTATTCACTACCTAGAATGTGGTTGTTCTCCTATGGTCACTTTAAGCACTAAAGTACTTGATGTAGGCTGATCAACCATTGGAACATGATTTGAAAGTGACCCTATCCTTGGTGAGTTAGGTTTACTATGTCTACCTACCTGACGAGGTAGATTTGAGGATAGCATATCCCCTAGTCTATCTTCCAATATTATTAGTTTAGGGAAATTCCTATAACATGTGGCGGTAACTTTTTTTCTCCTTTAGGGCCTGTTGGAGGGCTCTCTAATGGATTTTAGCCATTTAGAGAGTCTATGCGGGGATGTGTCTGAAATATTAATTTCCACCACGGTCATGTATTCCCCTCTATCCTCAACTCCTATAGCCTCTTCCCCAATTCACTCATATGATGCATGAAACTTTTTTTTTTAAACTATATTCATTATTAGAAATGGATCAATTAAGTGAATGACACTAATGGAACCAAAGATCAAATATTTATCTAATGAGGATTTTGTATCATTGTTCAATTACCATTGAAACTTTTGGTGGTGTGGTTCATGTGCTTATGTTACTAAAAACATGATGTTAGAGGGAGTTAAATAAACTTTGGCCTTTGTATATGTTCGTCTTCTTATGTTTTTCCCCACCATATATCCATTTATTTTCTTGGAAAACTGTATTTTGGAGGATTTTGATGCCGACAGAGCCTGATATTCTATAAAAAAAGTGTTGGTGGGGATATTTGGTTGCTTCAACTATTCTCAAAGGATAGAATGAGTTTTCTTGATCATTTTCATGGACATCCAATCACTGATCTTTTGTGTGCCTTTTTCAATGACTTCCTTCTATTAACCATTTTTCTCTATATTGGTAGCAGAAATAGACACTACCTATGCGGCTGGTTTTCCCACTTTTACATGTTCGAAGTCTTCCATTTTTTCAAAATGTATTTGTGAAAAAAAATTACTAGATTGTGTGAACCCATTTTAAATAGAACGTAAAATAGTTTGGGATATCTTTGAGATAAACATGATTAGGCCTCTTGGGATTTGGAAATTATAGTAAGTTGTTTCCAAAGCTGCTATAAAGTATACATGGACATGGTCATCTTAGAAAGAATAATATTTATTCATTAGTTGCTCAAAATGATTCCATTTTCCCTCCCTTTGTTCATCCTGATGAGTCATCATTTTTTTTATTATGAGTTGGTATCTCATGATATGGTGTATGATTTTGAGTTTGAGTTGGTGTAGGGGATTTCTTTTGTGTGACTATTGTAGCATCTTCTTTCACTGTTCTCTTCCCTTGAGCTAGTGGAATTACATGATAAATTTACTTGTCTTCCAAGATCAAATATTCCTTTTTTGAAAAACTATGGTGAGATCCTAAAACCATCTGGGATATTTTATATGGATGATAGGTGTGAAAAAATAATTACATATATTCCCTATACAAATAGACAAAAAATATTCATGGAGAAGTTATAGGTTTAGGGATTAGGTCATCCCCTTACATAAAAAAGGAAATCTGAGACCCTATCATTATCCCATTATTTTTAGTTTGATAGATTTCAGACTATTGTCTTTGAACATGTTGTGTTTATTTAAAATAAAAACTACTTTTGATGTTCTTCCCATCCAGTAATTGATCGGGCTAGAAAATTGGTGTACTATACAAAAGTTATTACTTGAAGTGTTTTTACCATGCATCTGAGTTTCACAAATTCTTATTGTGAAGGGGTTACCATCAGGGGGGTCATAGAGGGAAATGAAATGCATCAAATGTTGCTTTGGATCCCACAGTCTCTTAAAAATTAGATATTTAAGGTTCCCAAAATTTGGAAGGGCTAGGGTCGGATCCACCCATTTAGGGTAAGGCCTCTTTTCTAGCTTCCTTGGTTCTTACCATTATTCCATAGCCTCTAATAGATCTATTAATTACAAAATAGTATTTGTGATCCCTTAAGGGATGTATGGTTAAAGAGGGATGTAATCAGGGGCACCATGAAGTAGATCCATTTGTGGCATATCTATTGGTACTAGAGGTGGGTGACTAGTAGGGTCTGGTCTTTGAGGATGTGTCTGACCCAACCCTGGTTATGATCCCAAGGCAGGGAACTCCAGATATATCACTGTGTTGAGGTAAAAATATATTTTTCATCATCCCCATTCATTGATAAGATGTTTTTGTTCCACATCAGTTGATGTGGGAACCCCCTTTGTTAAGGAACATGAGTTGGGGGTGTGAGTTGAGGCTCTCCTTATAGAACATATCTGGTAGAATGTTACCTATGACTAATTCGGTGTTGAGTCTTCTGAAATCTTTCATCTCTTCCTCTTTATAAGAAAATATTTCCTTGAGTGTGAGGTTTTCATACTATTCTAGAGGTGGGTTAGGGACAACCTTTCCTTTAACCCATTCTTTGGTGGATAATCATTGAGAAGGTATTAATAGAGTGGTTGAGGGAACCCCAAATATAGATAAATAATTTGGTTCTAGGTATTTCCACATCCATCAATCATTTCTATTTGGACCATATTAAGAACTAAATCTTCCTCCCTATAATCCTCTATTTTGGCCTCATATTTTGAAGCATCTGCATAGGTGGTTTTCATAACGTTCACCAATATGTAACACATTTCAATCATTCCATCAAAATCTTGAATATATTTATTTTGTTGATTCCCACCACGAGGCATCTTCCCCACCATATCCAGTCCTAATAGAATCATTTTATTATCATGAATCTAAAGGTAATCTTCAAAAAAATATTTTCATGTGTGTTCTTAGAGAGGATAGCGAGTCCTAAAATAGAAGGAACATGGAGGATTCAATCTGTAGTGTTACCCCTAGTAAGAAGATGAACGACTTCCATTGAGGACGAGGTTGTTATGGTAAGAAAATTCCCCATCCATGGGGTTTGGGTTTGTTCATTTTCCCATTCCTTAACCATTCAATCCTATTTTTCCAACCTAGATGGTTGTGTTAAATATTCCACCATCCTTTGGTGATGGGGTAGCACCTAGATTTTAATGTATTCAAGTGTTGTATCTATTTTCATAATTTTATGAAGCTGTATTCAAATATGGGCTTCATGAATTATATGGTTTTCACTTAGGCCACCTACTTATAAATAAATTGGTTATTCTTAGTGATTGGACACCCTTGGGTAGTACAGTTAATAAATGTTCTCAGATGTTTGAATTAGGATTTTCTCAATGGTTTTCTCTCTTTTGGATGGATGTTTCTAGGATTCATTCAAGGCTACTTCTTTTGAGTGTACCATTTATTAAAAAAAGAGACTAATTATGGAATCTATCCCGAGGATATTCCATTGTGTGATGTCTCATTTTATATGAATTCCTGATTGGGAAGTGTAGTGATATTAAATGCTCCATGTTTACCCCATACTCTAATATGAATACAAGATGGGGCCTTCCTGATCTGTTAATATAATTATTTTAATTCACATATACATGTGCACTGATGGACACCTTGATTTCTTACAAATTTTTGATGTCGCATAGCTAGGAGATTATCCAAGTCAATTTAGTGTTGTATCCCCTCTACAAACATAACATGGCATGGATATTCGTCATAAGGTTATATTTTTTCTCTAATGTGATGATGGGTGTCCCATATATTGAAGCAGATTTCATGAAAATTGTCTCTAAGCAATGCCTCTAGAATGCTTTATTGTGGAGTGGCTAAAGGCTAAAACATGACCATTAGGTTGTCTTTAGCCACCAGTCTCCTCATGTTAAACATATCTTCTTCATATTTTGGTAGAGGCTCTTCATCCTAACTTGACCAAAGTGGACACATCAATACTTCCCTATTATAAAACAACATGATTTGTAGGGACACACTATATGATATTGGAAGGAATGAAATCCATGTGTGTTTCGGATAATGACCTTTTACTTGAGATGTCGTTCGGTTGGAAAAGGATACAGATTTTCAACGATGATGAATTAGACATGAATAGCCTCATTTTCCCAAGTGTTTCATGGTATGATGGATTTCTCATCATTAAATTAGCAAGGGGATGACCTCCTTGATAAAGTGAAAATATTTTTTTGGGGTGGACTACCATCACGGCCTGAAATCCAATAATGAGTAGAGTTTCTACAATGTTTACCCTATAGAGGACATTAAGGGTGGATGATAGAAAGTGAAGGACCGATTTATTGTTTGATAATATTGACATGTGGAGGGGTATTGTAGATCTCATTAGAAGATGGGATCTCAAGATCAATTAGATTTTGTACATGAAGTAAACCATCATAGTGATATGTCTATGGAGGATATCCATAAATGCTACTAATATTCCCATAATTTGGTAATGAGAGAGTAGGATCCCGAGATTCCAAAAATAAATGTCTAAGGGCCTCAAGAACTCCATCATTATGTATAGTGGGATCATAAATTGGCTCTTTATTTTCCAGATTCCTTTTGTAAGGCTTTTTAGGAATTTTTTTTGGGTGAATAGGGATACTTGATAGGGATATTGGTTTCTTCATATAGAATCTTTTTTGATTGGATCTCATGTCACTGCTATAATTTTTCGATATGTATGTAAAATTTTTGAAGGGGTATGTTCCTACCCTAGAATAGAAATGGGGGTTGACCAATAACCTTCTATTGGAAATATGGAACCATCCTAATCTATTAGTACATATATCATGGTGTAATTTGGCCCAAGATGCACCTATATGGGAGAATAGGTGCATGTATTTTCCATAATGACCCTCATTTTTTGTTGATGAGTCACCCCTATTGTGGTGATAAAGTTGTGTGTCCTCCCCTATTCTACTTCTATTATTATTATTATATCATGAAAAGTCAGTATGATATGGGTAGGAATTTATGTATGCCCTTTCACCATTTTCACAATGTGTTGGCTAACTTCAATAGGTAGAATAGGGACATATTCACATTTTGTTGCTAGATCATGGGTGTGTGACTATTCCTATCCTCAGTTTCATGTTGGTATATACTGAAAGTATAGAGGTGTGAGGGCAGATCTATGGGATACCCCATTTTTTAACATAGAATTTTTAGTTGATTTCTCTTACTACTAACAAGTTGGACTGACATGCTTGATTGATGTGGGTACGTGTTTGTGAATGGTCATGGACTATTAATGAATTTTTTTGGCGTGATTGGTTGATACATGCATATGTTTGTTCTTGATCCCAATATTCTACAAAAAATTGACTAGTGGTCTTCTTTGGATGTTTTAAAACTATGCCAGAAGGTTTGGATGGTGCAGGCAAGTGTTTGTTCCTGCTTGAGGTTCACCACAAAATTTTATTGGCATACTTCTTGAGAGGGAACATATTGCAACCCACGATAAACATACATATACATTAGGTAATTTTTCAGAATATTCATTAATTTATAAAAAACACCCAAATACCATATTAGTTGATTGCCTTTGGAAACATGGAAATATAAACACTGGTCTGTATGTGAACTACCCCATCTCCCACTACGTTATTTATAACTATAACAATTTATAGACACATCATACATAATACATATCTTCATGATCTGGGGAAAGGAAACATAATAAATGGTGATCTTGGATGTTTATTAAGGTTATACGAAGGATATACGTAAGAATAATCTTGATCATAAGGGTATGAGAACATGGGAATAAAATTTGAAAACCATACCATGCATATCAAAGATCATAATAATGTGTCATTGAAAAATGATTAGATGTTCCTAATAAATGATTAAAAAGTTAATCAAGATCATATTTCATGATATCATATCATAGGAATAAGACATGCAATTGTGGAAAACACATAAAAATATTAAATGATTTCTACAATAGTCACGACTCACTACCAAGGCAATCTTAGTGGAATGGGTTCACTTCTAAAACCATATTAGTAGTCAAGGTTCACTCCCAATACCATATTATTAGTAAAGGTTCACTACCAAGACAATCTTAGTAGTCAATTTTCAATCCTAACACCATCTTAGGAGTCAAGGTCCACTCCCAATACAATCTTAGTGAAAAACATCCCTTACTAAACTAAGTTCACTCCCCATTCAAGCCATGTATTACTAAACCAGGTTCACTTCCCATTCCATCCATGTCTATATCAAGAGATATAAATCTTTACCGAATATGTTTTTATGGAGATATAGGTCCCTCCGATCACATAATGAACTCATACACATGTGTTCTACAAGATAATAAAACAATCACCATATCATGCCCCATAATAAGATATGGGTTTCATGAACAGCATATCATAATCCCTGAAATAAAATGGGCATCATAAACATTTCATAATATCATAACCTATGGAAAAGATACATGTTTCAAAATCATTTCATCAAAGAGAAACATTTTATAGGAAGCCAGCTTCATAAGCATTTAATCATGGTATGACTCGTGGAAGAGAAGTGGGTTTCATAAACAAATTTCCCTCATAAAAATAAACCATTAAATGAATGAATGAGAATGGATAATTTACATAGTCAAACATAAACAATATAAAATAATGTCACCTTATAGGAAGAATGATTTAGAAATATAAATTGGTTCATTTCTTATGGAAAATAACATTTCATTAAAACCCATTTTTAATACATAAAAAATTTCAAAATAAATAAATCTAAAATGAACATTGAAAATTTATAAAGTAATATTTAAAAACAATTTAAAATATATTTTTATGAAAATATAATTTCCTCTTTGAAAAAGTTTTTTTAAATCATAACACATTTTGAAAACCTTTTTCTTCCAAAATAACCTTAACAACACGTAAATGATGATTTGAAAATTATTCAAAAATCTTTTTAAAACATTAAACATTCTAAAAAAATTTATTGAAAATTATAATAAAATATAATTTAAAGAAATTAAAAACATTATTAGAAAACATTATTTTTGAAGAAAACATATTTCCAACTAAAGAGAGAAATAATTTTAGATTTTCTTAAAAGAAATTTCTTAATTATCATAAGTACCAAAGTGTGAAAAATGTGAACAATTACATGATGAAAAAATTTGATAAATTGAGAAGAATAATTGTCATTATAATTATGGAGTGGTGGATTATAATATTTCATCAATGGAAGCATGATAATAAATAATCTTGATAAATGATGAGATTGTAGAAATTAACTCTTACAACTTTGGTAACATTTAATCAAAAACCACGTGAAGGACTAACATAAAATGAAACATAAAATATCCGGATGTTGAATAAAACTCATGATATTATAGGTCAATGGGGCTATATATACACCTCAAATATTGGCAAAAAGCATAATGTGGGTCTCAAAGAAGGAAAAATGAGAAAAAAAAACCATTACCTGCTTTAGTATCATTTTAATCATAAATCCTATGAAAGAGAGATCCTAAAATAGATATTAATATCCCAATAATTCTCATTAAAAGAATAATAAAAAACATTCATGGCCATTATACACAAAACATACAACTAATAGGTAGTGAACATGGCTTGTGTCTCATGAAAAATAAAAGGGATATAGAAATAACCCCTTATGTCTTGACTTAAATTGTACTCATTAAATACTACTGTATTATAAATAAAAGTTTATTATAAATCTATTAAATAACCATATTTATTTATATCGTAAAATGTATTATTTTCTTATGTCTTTTTATTACCTGTTTATTAACAATTCCATCTTAGATTTTTGTTTCGGGTAATAGCCGCTTCATTTTTTGTATATGTTTTGATTTTGGTATATTTCTATTCACCTTGATTTAATCATCTAAAGAAAGATAAATATGATATAAATATCATATATATTTAGTATATATTTATTTATAATAATCTACAAAAGATACAAATGGGAAATGAATATGCAATTCATGGAAATGATAGGCCATACGTACGCATGTATGTTATTTCCATTTTCTTTTCAGATAGAAAGAAATAAAATTATATGAGATTATAATTAAATAATAATACTTATGTCATATATTTCACATATTTTTATTAAATCAATCCTCAATAAATTCTATGAAAAATGTTGATGAATCACATCACTTCCCAAAGCGGTAGTCTTTCGTACACGTGAATGACATTATCGCATTCCCACAAAATGGAAATCATGAGGTTATGTCTGATATAAAAATTAAAAAAAATAATAAATTAATAAATTACATTAATATAATATATAAATATAATATCCATCATTTTTATCAACCTTCAAATTTGGTAATGGAAAAAAGAATGACATTGGTTCGTGAAGAGGAAGTATGTCGTACACACGAATGATGATTTCCTAACGCAATTGATGGAAGTGTGTGTGGTTGTAGGTCATATACACAAAATAAACGCAAATAAGTATATTTTATATAATTAAGTCATTATATAATCAATATTTTAAAATAATTAAGTGGGTTTTGGGAAGAAATAAAAGAATAATGTTTGTTGATGAATGGTGCCTCTTTTTCGGGTATCTTCTTTTTCTTTGCACCAAAAGACTCCCTTGGTTGGCCTTATAAACTGATTAATGATTCTAGGATTAAATAAGGTAATTTTTTTTAAAAAATATGGATAGTTATTTTCGTGATAAGGGGATTGAGATGTGTGAAAATTTGTGAAGAGTGTGTGGCCTTTTATAAGGGAGGAGAGTGCAAAACTTGTAATTTTCATAAATAGCGAATTCAACCCACGTTTTTATCATATTACGTGGATCCAATAAAGGAAATATTTATATATAATAATTTATATGGTCTAAATATGGCCATAAAAATTGTTTTGGAAGATTTTTAGGTCATTTTTTACCTTAAGATTAACATTTTGTCCCCAAGTAAATTAGTTTTTCTTTTAATCATCCTGATTAATTTCAACTATTTTTACTAATTACTTTGGTAAAAATTAAGATTGAATTATTATAAACTAGTAATTATTATTATTAAAAATATTTAATCCAATTTTACAAATTTAATTCAAATAATTGAAAAAAAATTAAAATTAATCCCACAGACGAGATGAAACAGTGGGTTTTAAAGTAAAAATGTTAAAAGTTTGAAATTGTTTTATATCAAATTTCAATGTGAAATTGATTCTAATGTACTATATAACAATGATATAATTATAATTGAACTAATTATACTTTGAAAATAATTTCAAATATAATTTAATAGTATAAATCATTAAAAAAAGATGTTTTTGATTAAAATTCAGTATTATTCACTATTCATCAAAAAATGAATGTATACAATAAAATATCAAAAAATCACCCTAAGATATTTTTATGTCATTATTTAAAAAATAAAGTATTTTTCTTCAAATAATATTTATAAATGTCTAAAAAATTAAAATCAGTGTGCCATTAAAAGGCGGTAAAATAACCTTTTATATAAATATATCTTTTTATGTGTAAAATTGGATTCATACTTACCTATTTTTTAAAAAACACATTGTAATAATTTTAAATATTTCATTAGATAATATATATAGATATATATCATAAAAATAATTCATCACCTTTTTTTAATTTATTAAGATAAAATGTGTTTGGGCATAGAAAATAGTTTTTTCATAAAAATAATTTTTTTAATTTACAATAGTTATTAAATTCATTTATAATTTATTATTTAACAAAGAATTAATTTTATAAACATAGATAAACTATATTTAAATAATTTATTTATTCTTTTTCATACAATCCATTCCAATGGCTAGGTGATAACTATAATAATATTTGAATAAAATTTCATATTTTGTTTAAACTCACCCAGTGATGTGTGTACCATATTCTAATCTCAGTGTTTCATTTAGTTAAATATTAACTTTATGTTTAATACAATACAAGGTATCAAATAATTTTAATTTATTCAAAAAATAATAATTCATAAAAACTCAGGGTGTTACATTCTACCCCCATTAAAATGAATTTTATCCTCACAATTCATCTATTTCATTATTATTTTAATACTTTAGAGTTCATTTCCTAGAGAGCTACATCATTAAAATGAAAACTAAGACATTATAAATGTAAAGTTTGAAACATAATGGTTACCCAAAGAAACACATAACAAGGTTTCAACATAGGAGAACAAAGGAGGTATGTGAAGATTTAGACATGGAATAAAATCATAAATAATTATAAAGGGTGATAGAGATCACTAATTTATGAAAGTGGGTGATCATTATAAAGTTAATGATAAAAAAACCAAAAACATATGATGATCTAAGGGACAATTTGGTTCATTATAAATAAACGTACAAGGATAATGTTTTTTTCAATATCATATTTATAAATTTGAATAATTTTTCCCAAGAATATATACTTACATAATTTCATTCCATTTCAAATGCATAATCTCACCCTTTGGTTGTTACTTGTTTATTTTCCTCATCATATCTTACTCACAAAAAATGAAGGTGAAGTTTTCATTCTGGAAGCACTAATTGATCATCATATCCATAAATATAATGATAAGTAATTTCATCTATCTTTTCTTCCCATCATAAAAAAATAGTTATCAAATGTTATATAATATGCATAAATCCTAATATGTTGAGAAAAGTTGTTAATCATGAAAATTGCATCTAATGTTTAACATAAATAATTCCATTAATGGCCAACCATGTAACCCTTACAAAAGATGAAAATCCAAGTAGGTCATTAAATTTCTCAAAATTATCTTAGAATTTATCCCCCATATATCATAAAGTAGATGTTGGTTCTCACATACCAAACATATGAATACATTTACCATTTATTATTATGAAACATGGTAATAACCTGAATTACCATAAATATTTAATGAAAACATTCATGATTCCTTATTCCAAAGATTATTGGATATATTCCTCAAATCCAAAAATTACATAAACACCATCCATGATAGGATAAACCACATTTTCAAGAAATATTGTCTTATTTCAGAGGTCATTGATTCTGACCAATTTATATTATCCAAATCAATCATATCATTATCCAAACTAAACACAATTTTATCATTTTTTATAATATATTAAGTGTTACCTTCCCGTTATCACATTTGTTTTCATAAAATATTACCATTCAATTAAATAATTTTTCTAGCCCACAGGTTCCATTTAACATATTCTTAAGAATACATAATGAGAATATATTACAAACAATCCTTATATATATTTCATGATTCATATAAAATAATCCTCAAATTAAAATATATTAATACTTTAATCAATCCACTGAATCCTTAATCCATTAACTAGGCTTAATCAACTTATTCCTGAATGCCACTTTTCTCTGATAATTCATTTATAGTCTCTCCATCATCAACTATACAGCCATTAATCACACCACATTATTAATTTTCATCCTGATCTTTCCACATAGGTAATCAGTTTGAATAATTCCCACAATTTCCATATTTAAAGCATTCAACTGTAAGTTATACATTAGGGATTTTATTATTATCATCAATTTTGTTAATTGATCTTTTCATTTCCCCTTTATAATTACTATATTTGTTTACTTCTTTTCAATAGTGGAAACATCTTCATGTCAGTCTCATACATCCTCTTGAATGTTTCTTCTCATATTCTTGACACAAAAGAAACCAAATAATCCGTTTTATGTGGTATCCATTACTATAATTTATAGTGTATTATTTCATTCTCTTCTTTGGTGAGTCTTAGAGTTGATCAAGGTACACATTTATAATCATGTTCTATAAAAACTGATTAGACATTCTCTCAACATCCTTTACTCCAGAAATCATCCCACTTTAATGATCATCATAAAATTTTCCATCATAATCAATGTTAAACTAGTTCTTTTTGGTTCATTACATTGACTAAAACTAGGAAGCATAGTGTGACCAATACTTATAATAGCAGAAAACCACATAATCATGAAAATAACATATAGGATGTCAAAATCAGGAATCCTAATTTTTTTTAAACTATGAAACCTTATTCTAAACTTATGGAATTTATGATTATCATCTATTTAAATCCCTAATAATGTTTTGTAATGAATTTTTTGATTTCCAAATCATATCCCCTGGGAGTGTCAAACTAGGTGTGTAGGAAGTCCCATTGTTGTATACCAGTTCTCGGTCAAGTCTAATGCAATATGGTTTTTTGGGTATGTTACCCCTAGGTATATCTATTCTAGATCCATGTCCACATATAGTATCCAGAAAGGGATGAAATTTCATAGAAACCCCTTGCTATATCCTTTACCAATATTCTAAGAAATTTTCTTATACAACAACTTATCCTTAGACTTATATTTATAAAAATAAATCAACATATCCTTATAAATATATCTAGGGATCCCACTAAAGTTTATCCTACTAATTTCTAATGGTTAACTAAACCTTGTATTTTATACCAACTATAGTGAACCACTCTTAAGAAACATATACATCACATAATTTTTATAGAATATTCATTACATTACAAAAACAAAAACCCAAATACTGTATTAGTTTAGTGACTTTAGAAATATGGAAAAATAAAAACTACTATATAAGTGCACTACATCATCTACAAATAATTTATCTGTTATAAGAACCCTTCTTAGACAAATAATAAATAATATATATGATCGTAGCCTATAGAATAGATTCATAAGAAATTTTGAGATCAGATGCTCATTAATGATAAAAAAATAAGATATGTAATCATAATCAAGTGCATAAGGGAATGAGAACATAGGCAAAAAATTTGAAAACAATACCCTCTATATAAAAGATCATAATCCTGAGTCATGGTATAAGGATTTGATGTTCATAATACATTAATCATAAGGGAATAAAAAGCATGATCCGTGAGATCACATTATAGGAATAAGACATGGAATTTTGGAAAACACATAAACATATAAAATGATTTCCATAATTTTCAAGGATTATTGTGAAGGCTATCTTAGTGGAATGAGATCACTCCCAAAACCATATTATCTTTCAAGGTTCACTCCTAAGACTATATTTGTTGTTCATTTTCACCGTCATAACCATATTAATAGTCAATGATCACATATAATAACTTTTTTTTGGTCAAGGTCCATTCCCAATACCATCTTGGTGGACAAAGTCCCTTACTGAATCAGGTTCACTCCCCCTTCTATCACATTATTACTAAACTATGCTCAATTACCATTATATCCATGTCTATCTCATGAGATTTAAATTTTTACCCAATGCATTGGATTGAGATATAGGTCACACCCAAAAACATAATGAAATATTGTATATGCCTTTCACAAGATAACAAAACATTCACCATATAATGAACCATAAAAAATAATGGGTTTCATAAACTTCATATAATAACCCCTAAAATAAAATGGGTGTCTTAAAAATTTCATCATACCATAAACTATGGAAAATAAATAGGTTTCATAATCATTTCATCAAAGAATAATCCATGAAAGGTAGTGGGTTTTATAAGTATTTTACCATGGTATAATCCGTGTAAGAGAAAAGGGTTTTTTTAAAAATCATCTCAAATGAAAACCATTCCAATAAATAATTAATTTTTTTTCTTGGATAATATTCCCAAAAATTCTTAAACTATATCAAAGTATTTCATCTTAAATGGAGATGTATTTTGAAAGATCACTCAGACATTTCATAAGGAAAATAATGTTTCTTTACAAATAAATTTTTAATGAAATAATTTTTTTTCCAAATACCTTTCATTGATAAAAATTTTAAAATTTATTATCTAATAATTAATAATCATTTAAAACATATCGTGAGGAAAATATCCTTTCCTCTGTGGAAAACTCTTTTTAAATCATAAAACCTTTTGAAAACATTTTTCTTGGAAAATAACATTGAAAATTTAAAAAATTTGATTTGAAAATAGTTTAAAATATTTTTTAAAAGATAAAAAAAATTAAAAAAATTCATTGAACATTATCTTAAAATATTATTTAAAAAATTAATTTTTTTAGAAAGTACTATTTTGAAAGAATACAAATTTTCAACCCAAGGGAGAAATAAAGTCATAATTTCATAAAAATAATCTCTCAACTATCACAAGTACTAAAGAGGGGTAATATGGTACCATTATAAGAAAATATCATATATTAAGAGAGGATAAAAAATTAATTGGAATTATTGATATATGGATCATAATATTTCATCAATATATATATAATCATAGACAATCCCGATAATAGATGATAATATAGAAATAAATTCTTATAGCATTGGTAACATGGAATCATAAACCCCATGAAGGAATAATATAAAATTATACTTAAAA
Source organism: Viscum album (assembly GCA_963277665.1). NCBI lineage: Eukaryota > Viridiplantae > Streptophyta > Magnoliopsida > Santalales > Viscaceae > Viscum > Viscum album. Next base: position 1,702,987,043 of record OY728165.1, on the reverse strand, counting down.
TGTCATTATGATGTAAAAATTCATGATATTACATGTCATAGGGGCTGAATATATGTCTCGTGAAAGAATATAGATTCAAAACATAATGTATGTCTCAATGAAGGAAAATTGAGACAAAAATCCCCATACCAGCCTTGGTAATGTTTTAACCATAAACCCCATGAAATAGAGATCCTAAAATAGATATGTGAATCCCAATATTTCTAATTATAATAATTTTCAAATACAACCATGGTCAGTATACACATCATATACAACAAGTAGGTGGTCAACTTAGCTTGTCTCTCACTGTAAATTAATGTGAGATGAAATCCCATACCTTATGTCTTGAATTTTGTTATACTCATTAAATCCTCATTTATAATAAATATAAGTTTATTATAAATCTATTTTAGAACCATATTAATCTATATTATACTATATATTTTATTATTATTCCATTTTATAACCCATATATTAACAATTCTTTTTTAATGTTATATTTATGGTAAAGCCGCTTTGTTTTTAATATATGTTTTGATTTGTTATATTTTTGGTCCTATTAATTTAATAATGAATTAATAATATACATAATTGTAAACATTATATAAAAATAATATATATTTAGTATACTATTATTTATATAAATCTATTAAATAATGAAATAAGAAATGAAATACGCCATTCATGGAGATAGTAGGTTGTACATACGCATGAATGATGTTTCCATTTGGTGTTGAATTGAAGTAAATTAAATGTATATAATATATTATAATTATATAATCATAATTATTTCATATATATAACAAATTTTTGATAAATTCACCCTTAATATAATCTATGTAAAGTGTGAACGAATCACATCACTTCACAATGCGATAGTCTACCGTACACATGAACGACATTATCGTATTCCAAAAAAATTGAAAGCATGAAGGTATGTGTGATATAAAAATTAATGAATAAAATTAAAACCATAAAACCCTAAATATCATATATAAACAGTATTACCATCATTATACCCAACCTTTATAGGCGGTAATGTAAAGACGAAGGACATTAGTTCGTGAGGTGGTAGTCCACTGTACACACGAAAAATGAATTCGTAACCCATTTGATTGAATTTTAAATGGTTTTATTTCATATAATTTAGATATATATATATATAAATTTAATATAATATTTTTATTTTATAATTATGACATAAAAATAATTAAATTGGTTTGGGGAATAAATAAAACAAAAGCGTTCATTGATGAATATTACCTATTTCGGGTATCTCCTTTTAGTTTTCACCAAAGGACTCCTTTGGTTTCCTTTGATTCCAAATTAAGGCTCCTAGGATTAATTGAGAGAATTTTTTACGATATTTTTATATTTACTTTCAGATCCCAATGTCTTGAGAGGTGTGAAGCGAGGTAGAAAGGGGGTGGATTTTTATAAGGGACGTGAGTAGAAAACTTGTAAATTTTTTAAAGAGGGAATTCCAACCATATTTTTTCTATGTAAAGGGGTGAAAATATTGAAAAAATAAAGATATTTTATGGTATAATTTATAAATATGTCTATAAAATGGGTGATATATAGGTTTCAGGGTCATTTATTCCCTTAAATTTAAATTTTTTCCCCATAGTAAACTCACTTTTCTCTTAATCACTGTGATTATTTTTAATTATTTTTTCTAATAACATTGGTCTAAATTTTAGTTGGAATTACTATAAAATAAAAAAATTTATGCTTAAAAATATTTAATCCGTTTTTCAAAATTCAATTCACAGGTGGAAGAAATTAATCAAAAATTAATCCCGTGTATGGGATGAAAGAACTGTTTTTAAAAGTAAAAATTTTCAAAAATTTGAAATATTTTTATATCCAATTTCAATGTGAAATGAAAGATAATGAAATAAATTTAATTTATTTATTTATAATTGAAGTAACTATATTTTAAAACCATATTTAAATATCATTTTACTATATAAATAATTTGATCAATAAAGTTTTTTTCAAATTAAAATGCATTATTTTTCACTATTCATAAAAAATGAATCTTTTTAAAAAAATACAAAAAATTACCCCTAAGATAATTTTTAATTTACACATTAAAAAATAGTTTTATTTTTTAAAATAAAATTTTGAAAATTTTTAGAACTTAATTTAAATATATGTGTTCCATTAAATAGTGGTAAAACAACCTTTTTGAAAAAGACATCTTTTTTGAGTAAAACTACATTTATTCTTATATCTATTCTATAAAACACATAAGATGTATGTTAAATAGTTGATTGAATATAAGATATATATATATATAATTAAAAACATTTATCAAATGTTTTTTTAAATTTTTTTGAGATAAAATGGGTTTGTGCATATAAATATAGTTTTTTTCAAAAAAATCATTAATTTAAAATAGTTCTTAATTTCACTAATAATTAATTAGTTATCAAAGAATTTATTTTATAAACATTAATAAACCATAATTTCATAATTTATATAATCTTTTCATCCTCACTATTCTAATTGATATGTGATAACTATAATAATACGTTAATAATATGGCATGTTTCGTTTAAACTCAGAGTTGAGTGTAAGGAAAGCTAAGCTATGTGTTGTGTTTAACTCAATCTAAATATGGTATTATATAAAAATATCAAAACTTAGTATTTTTTTACCACATTCTAGACCTATTTTATCATGTATCATAATCTTATTTTTGTGTTGCAAACAATGAAAGTCATCAAAGAATTTCAGTTTATTCAAATAAATATAATTCAAAAAAACTCAGGGTGTTACAGAATAGATTTGTGGTGCTAATACCTATTTTTGGTCACTAAACTTGGTTTACCATATTTCATTATCATGTATTAGTGACCTTGGCTATAAATATGATGAAAAACCACCATCATATTGAGGGTTTTCCGTCACATGATGTTTGCAGTGAAAGCTTCTTGTAGAATCCCTAGAAAGGTACCATGTGCTATTTGGATGACGTTTCTAGTGGAAAATTGATTTAACCCCTAAGATAAGGGAGAATATTATTACCACATTCTGGGGATAGGATCCTGATGAGTTTTGATATGGAAATTGGTGATGTCTACTTCTAGGATCCCAACCATCATTTAGTGGATAGTTGGCTGGGATTGATAAACTAGAGGGCCTACTGACCAGCCTATAGAGTCAAGACAGTACCATTAAGGTGGTTCTCCCTAACCAGTGCATTAGGAAACTAGCATTGGATATGCATGGTAGGTTTTGGTGTCCTCTATTTAGTCGAGGACCCAACTTGTGCAGTGGCCGCAACATATGTCTATAGGAACATGTATGATGCCATTTGGATTGAAGGATGATCTAATTGAAAGTTCCTGAAGTATATATTAATCAAACAAATATGAAAACCTCATCAAAGAAAAATCTCAATAAATAAACTCATGCATATTAAATTTTCATTTTTGTATCTCTCTCATTTTAAGCATTAAAGAGTTCGGGCATGTGGCCGACATGGTCATCTGGGTTAAGGGTTCACTTTAGGATCGCCATTTTTTATTCTGATGAAAACATATGGCCCTAGATAGTTGATATTGGGGGTTTAAATCTTGAAAAATTATCTGTTTTGGATTCAATATTTTTTAACAACTTCAAATGATATTTTTTTGAAGCCGAAAACACCCAATGGTTTCCTTATTTTGAAAATTTTATGAACCTTATTTCCAAAGGTAGTCAGTTGTTTGGAAATGGTAAAAAAATGCATAGAGACTCAAATTAGTAGATAGGATGGGATCTTGGGATCATAAAACCCTTTTAGGGGTATTACTACCTACTTTGGGACCCTCTTAAAATTTTAAGACATATTTGTGAATCCTTAATTATTTCCCAAGTATAACATGGGTCTCTATTGAACTAATAATAAATTGTTAGAATTAATAAAATTTAGAATAATATGTATGTATTGGATTTTTTTATTGATGTAGATATCTATATGTATTATAGGTTCACAATTAATGATGAAATTTTATAAACATATAATATATATTTTTATTGTTTATTATCATGATGTTTTCTTCAAGGCACACAATGGGGAACCCTGGTATTTAACATCATCCAGAGAGATAGAAGCTATTTTCATATTTGAATAAGGCCCAAGAGATGGAATTCCTACATATCCTTTATAAATTAATCCTAATCCTCATAGTTGTGTTCCAATTTACTTGACACATCATACCTTTTAAGGCCATTTTATGAGGACCAAACCATGAAGTTTAACATCATGAAACAAGGATTTCAAGGTGAAAGGTTCCTAGTAAAGGGATGGTTTTGGAATTATATTAAATAATCCCAAGAAACCTGTATAGGATTTGGGACCCCAAGATGTATATGTCCCTAATGAGGATGTGGCCCATAGGAAATTAGTGTGAATTTGGGGTGTTGTATTTGAACCTCAAGGAGGATTCTTTTGTATCTCATTTGTATTGGAATCAAAGACCATGTAGTTTGAATCTGAGAATCCATGCCTACGGAGGCTCTCTCAAGGGTTTCCTATAAGGGTTTTTTCCCTTTGAGATGGTGATAACATCATTGGGGATTATACCAAATAAATGGACCAAGGAGTTGGATACACGGTTTTGAGGACGCATGCCTATAGAGGCCCTTTGAAGGAAGGTGAGAGGAAGATATGTACAAGGATTTTCTACCATGAAATGAATTTGATTGGATGGATTTTATGATTTTAACTATCCTCTAATCTTACATGAGTCATTAAAGGTGTTAGAAACATGTGAAAGTGGAAGATCTATAAAACCGCACAATATCCTTCATCTACTGGTGGATGAGGTGAGGGTGATTATAGAGAGAGAGGGCATTGAGGGGCATGTCTCCACTCTTTCTAGAAAGGATAATCACTTCTGGAAAACCATCTTACTATGACCCGTAATAAAGGACATGATATTACTCTATGAGGGAAGTGTAGCTCCAAGTTCCAAAGATAAGAGTTGGATAATACAATAATACCCATCAAAGGAAAAAGTAAGCATGACCCCCCTACCACTCACAGTTTAAAATGGTAGGTCCCTAGTCTGAGAGATGTTAAGTAAATTATAAGGCCCTATACCTTTAATATAACAAAAAATAAGGTGAAAACATATCACTATCCCTCATTTCTGAAACTGGGAAGTCCCTAACACTACCCCTATGGTTTTGGTCCCCATTACAAAATAGATTCCTAGCCATACACTCCATGAGGACCTGCATATAAGGTTGGAAAAGTGTAAGACACATCATAACAAACAATATTGTAACTGAATGTAAAACACACTGGTGTGTCCTTCACCATGGGTGTGGATGTCTGGAGGAATTGGTGGAGGATTTAATTTGGTCTCCGACAGACAAGATTCCAAATAAAGTTGGTTCCCTACTATTGGTGGTATGAAGAGAAGTCTCAAAATGGGCTCACATAGGGGAATGATGGGTGATCTAAAGGATGATTACGTAGTTGAAGGATGGGAATGTTAATGATATCTTGTGAACTCCAGACTTGGGAAAGCTCATGATACCTCTGGGCGATGGACAATATGGGTGACAATATTTGGACAATGCCTTTCTTTTAACTCTAAGGGTCTCCCATAGTTTATTTAGATTAATGGAACTTAAGTATCATGCTAGTGTGTTTGGATTAGGGGTATAATTCGTGCAGGTGATCATGTATGTAGAACACTTATGGAACTTTAATCATACTGCCCATCTTAATTCTCTCTTATTTCGAGGATTAGAACTATACATGAAACTTATAAAGGCCCGACCGAAGGACAAGGGTGAGAAGAACTTCAATCCTTCTCTCGGATTCCATTAGTTCAAATACGGATCCCCAAAATATTGTTTATATTAAATTTCAGGACCCTGGATGAATGAGGTGGTTCACAAAGGTTCTTAATGTTGATCAATGCATAGGTATGTCCTGTGAAATTCTTCTAGGTGTGACTATTTGGACATGTGTAGTGTCATTGATTCACAATATAGACCTACACATTAATGGTGATTTGGGACCTATATGATGTGTCTGCAATGAAGCATGCAATGCTTGAAATTATTCACTTCTCATTTCCTAGAAGTATTTCCCTTTAGAACTTCTTGTAATTGAAAAAAAAAACAAGTGTTTAAACAACCACCTCTAGGTGTAATGGTAATTTTTTTCTGATTTTTAATTTATTCAAAAAGAAAATGTTCACTGAAGGATTAAAATTATAAATTAAGTGAGGCAGAAAAAATAAAATTTAACATTACATGGGATGAAAATGAATATTTGAAAAATAAAATAAAATTCTTAATGATTGATATGTCAATATTTTTTCAAGAAAGAGAAATCTATGATTAAATAGTAATATTGAACAAAATATAAAATATCTAAAATTGGTTCGAGTTAGGATAATTAATTACAAAAAAATAAAAATACATTTTTTTAAAAAAGTTCCACCTAAATTATTTCAACATTTATTTATTTTAAATGTTGAATAAAAGTAAATTATGAAAGTAAATGTTCATTATGATTTGTATAATTTATTAGATACACCTAGGACTTTGAGTCTACATCCTTATCTTTTTAAATTCCCTATTAATAAATGTTTGAAATCAACATGGGTTACTGTCAAATATTTCTCTAACTTGATTAGACCTATGTTTTCACAGTTACCAAAATTCTCTAAAATTTATCTATATAGGATATTCCATGTATCATTTTAATAAATGAAACATAGTTAATGGTTATTAGGTTGTCCTAACACATGATAGGTGATTCTAATAAATTATATCATTCAACCAATATGAATGAGGTAATTTTACATTTTTTGTTAATTAAAAATCTATTTTAAATGGTTTTGGTAAGGTTGAAATTTTATATTCTGTAAACATTTAAAATGTTTTATATGTTGAAATATTAAGATAAAATTTAAAAGTCATTTCTCAATTATGTGATGTTGGAATGGATAAATAATTTCAAAATGATAAGTGCATTTTTTGAAGAATGTGTATATATTATTTTATACAAACAAAAATGATAATTTTTATTCAATTAATTTTGATAATTTTACTAACCATAAAGTTAGATTTTTATGTGTCATCCATCTAGATAACATCTTATAGTATACGATACTTAGCTATGAAAACATCAGAATTTTTGTGCAATATATCTAAAAATTGTATAATATTTTAGATTCTATATTTAAACATGGGTAATAGTTACTGTTTGCACTCATGTAAGAATGGTAAATGTAACACCCTGATATTTTGAATTATACATTTTTAAATCCTAATATATTTGATAGAATGTGATACACACAACAGTGAACCACAACAAAGCAAAGAACAATACCTATTAGCTAAGATGTATCCATAGAATTGGTGGGTAAAAATATAGTAAAATTAATTATGAAATATATGCAAAAAATAAAAATAATAATAATTATTAGTATTAATAAATTGATAAAAATACAATTAGTGTAGAGAAATATCTAATAAGACTCATTTATGCTATAAAATTCAACCCTTCTTAAATTATCTGTTTTGTGCTTCATTTTAGGGTACTATGTATATTGTGGATAAAAGTGATTATTAATACGAATAATATGTTTACAAATTTTTTTATTAGAAATGGATATGAAATAATAATAAGAACAATTAATATATGTTGAAATAATTTTCCAATGAAAATAACTATTATTATATATCTATGATTTTAAGGTAATTTCTCAAATTTTATAATTTCAATTTGACCAAATTAATTGACTTTTTTTATTGAAAATAACAAAATGATCCCAGTATTAGTTTTTGGAATATTTCTAAAATAGTTAATTTTTAGATGAATAGTAATCAAATAATGTTTTTTAACAAAACTATAAATTTCTTGACATTATCATTATATAAAAAATATGTAGAAGTGTATGAAACATTTTTATTCATTAAAGATAAATTTTAAATGAAATAATATACATTTTATAAAAAACTATGCCTAATTTATAATACCTATGATTAGCATTATATGGACTTAAGTAACATTTTCCAAAAATAAATATTTTTTATCTTTCATATAAATTAAATATTATAATTGGTAAAAATTGGTTTCACCTTGATAAGAAATCAAAAAAAAATATTTTATTTAAAATAAAATAATTTATATCATTAAAAAAGATATATTGATTGTAGAGACCCAAATCTTGACGTATATAAACATTACATTACTTTTGTAGAATACTTAATAAATAATAAGAACCAACAGTTAAGGACCGTAATAGTTTAGTGTCTTTAGAAACCCGGAACATAATCTTCTAATCATGGTGAAAGATCTTCAACATCTCCCATAAAGATCTTCCCCTTTTATTTTCTTACCTAAAACCTTTCTTTAAATCCTAGGGAAAAGAAACATATAAAGGGTGAGATCAAATACTCAGTAAGGGTAAGCATGGATAAAATAATTCAAATCATATACATTTGAACTTCAAAACATGAACATAACATTTAAACATCAAAATCTTGAGCAATGACATAAAACATGGCAGTACGTAAGGCATAGATCATAAAGAATCATTAATCATGATAAAATAGCATGGGAATAAAACATGTAATTGTGGAAACCATTAATAATATGTTACGATTTCTATAGTAGCCAAGGCATTGCTTCCAAGACCATCTTAGTGGATAAAGTCCCTTTCTGAATCGAGTTCACTCCTCGTTCCAGTCCTGTATTACTGAACCAATTTAACTTGTTGTTCCAGCCATGTCTATCTCATGAGATATAAATCTTTACCCAATGAATTGGAGGGAGATATAGGTCCCACCCATATCATAATGAAATCATTCTTTCGTGTGCCACAAAATCATGAATCATACATCATATCATAACCCATGTAATAGAATGGGATTCTTAAACATCATGCCATCATAACATAATCCATAAAAATGGATATAATTTTATCATAAGAAGAATAAAACCATGTAAATAATGGAGACATTATACTTGAAACATAAACATATTAAATAATGTCATTTTAGATGTAAAATAGTTTTGATAAAACACTTGAAATGAATTCTTGAGGAAAATATATCCTTTCTTCTTCAAAATCATTTTCTTTTCACAAAATACCATGCAATTTTAAAAGAAAAGGGTTTTTTTGAAAATAATCATGAAATCTTGTATAGGAAGCTTCATGAAAATGAGGCGTTATGAAACCGTAAAAATACATTCACACCGTATAAGTTAAAAATAACATTCTCCTCATAATTTTGTCGGAAAATTCAAAAATTACCTCGTATGGTAAAAAAGAAAGATTCCTTACAAACCATGTAGTAAAAGTCAAAAATGGTTAAAAAGGACTTTAAACATACATGAAAACATTTTTAGGAAACATGGACATGGATGATAAAAATAACCCCAGTAAATAATTATGAATAAACAATCTCGGATAAGAATGAGATTGGAATAGTTATCCCTTACCTTACGTCTGATATGCTTCGTATGTATCTGAACCTCCTCTTCTTCGACACGCCTCTAGGAAACCTCCTCTTAGGGCACTAAGTTTGGTCTTTGAAGAAGACCAGGCCCTCTAGGATGTTTCTAGGGAAGTGGAGAAGTGAAATGGGCAGAGGTTGGCCGAGCTTCAAGGATCAAAATAGTGTGAGGATGAGAGGGAGGAGGTGCCTTTTTATAAGAGAGGAGAGAGGCACCTTTGGAATCCTCAAAAATATTAGTTTAATATAAATTCAAACCCCACATAAAAACCTCCAAAAATGACTCAATTATAAGATTAGATGAGATAGTGCTGTAATATCATCAACCAATCAAATTTAGACATGTTTTGATCTTATTTTAAACCTTATCATTTTGATTTATCCTTATTTAATCTATTTAATTTTATTTGTGGTAATAAAATTATAAATTATAAATGGTTATAAATAATCACTTATGTGTTGTTAATTTTCCATAATTGGATACTTTATGACATTTTAGACTATATAAATTTTAATTTATAATTTTTAAATATTTCTTTGATTTTTAAACAATTTTATAATATGCAATTTTTATAAAATAACAATAGTGTCAATTTTGACACTATTTATTTGATTGAATTTAAATAAAATATATATAGACGATATGTTTGAACTAAAAGATTTAATAGATTCATAACATGCCATATTTATCTATTAAATTAGTGGATCACATTAAATAGTTCAAATAATATTTATTTTAATATTTTTAAAACCATTTATTTTTTATCTCTTAATAAAATAATTACTACAACATTTTTGTATAATTATTTAATATACTTATTTGTCGCATATAAATTAAAAATAAATTCCTATGATAAAGATAAATATAATAAATTTCAAAATAATATTTCTACTTGAATTTATCATCTTCAAATCACAAAATTGAAGTTGTTATATTTATTAAATTATGAAGGTGACATCTTTGACATCATTTAAAATAAAATAATATAAATGTCATAATCGATTTTATAAGTCTCCAAATGGTCCAAAAATCGACACATGGATGATTAGGGTATAGATATACTCGACCAATAATTTTTGGTCAAGTTTATGGTCTTTTTTATAGGTATTGTTATTTTAAATAAAAACTATATTATTGATTTTTCACTTAATCAACAATTTCTGCATCACTATTGTGTCACCATTAATGACAATTATTTAATCCATAAAAATCCTAAATAAATTATCATGATGTAGATAATTTTTATAGATTTTTGGAAACTATTCATGTTTGAAGTTTCATTAAGTTTATCACTAAATTAAAATTATTATACTTATAAGATTTAAGAGAGTGACATGTTGTCACTTTCTTTGGTTTTAATAATAATTAATTTATTTTCATGGTCAAAAGTACATAAAATGAATCTAATAAGACCCTTAAGTGATATGGGTCGACTTTTAGTCATCCAATATAATTTTGGCATGTGTTAGGGTAATTTTATAAAATTATATTTACGCTTAATTACCTGATTTACCTTTTACTATGGTAAATAAAATTTACCATAGTTACTATTCATAATGCCGAAAAATAACAAAGTAGCCTATTAACATAATTTGGACCCACTGATTCCAAATATGGAATCGGTTTTTTCAAATTCAAATTACAGAAGTTGCAGAAATTAATTTAAAATTAATCCTGCTCTAAAGAAAACGAGTTTTAAAAGTTAAAACATTGCAAAAGATTTAAATTATTTTACTTTTGAATTCAATGTAAAATCAATGATAATGACATAAATTATATTAAATGGTAAAAATATATTCTATTTATACTTTAAAACCATTAAATTTTATAATTTAACCATATAAATTATTACGATGAAAAAAGTTGTTTTTAATTAAAATATAGTGTGTTTTTACTATTTATTAAAATATGAAAGTTATCAGAATAATATGAAAATTTTATCCAAAGTAAATTTTTTATATCCTGATTCCGAAGAAGAATTTTATTTTGTCAAATTGAACTTATAAACATGTAAAAAACTAGATTTAAAGTGGGTGTGCCATCAAAAGGCGGAAAAACTGCATTTTTTGAAAAATAATTATTTTACCCGAAAAATTTATTTTATTCTCATACCATGTTCTAGAAAATTTTTATGATGAATAATAATGTTATAATATTCAAAATGTAGTTAATACTATTCATAATGGCTAGTTCATAATAATATTATAATCATATATCGTTGTTTAGTGAAACCCGTTATTGCGTACTACACATGCTATCGAGAAAGGTCGGGATTGCGTGTAACGCATGCCAAGTTAGGGTTACGTGTAGTTAAAGACTCCTTTGTTGTTGCGTATAATAGAATCCAACCATATTTCATTTATACATTGAATATATATATATATATACACTCAATGTTTCATAGAATAACTACTATCAAAAGATCATGAAATTGAGTGTAACACAATCCAAGAATAGTGTTGCGTATACTGCAAGATAATATGGTGTTGCGTATAGCACAAGATAATTTGGGTGTAGCGTACAACAAAAGATATGAAATAAAATAAAAATAACATATCTCATAAAATCTCAGGGTGTTACATTCTACCCCCCTTAAAATGAATTTCGACCCCGAAATTCGTCGGGGTTATAAATGGTTTACTACTTGAAAGTTTCGTTAATTGAAACCCACATCTTAAAAAGGAATACCAAAACTTAACTTTAAAAACTAAATTATGAAACGTAATGGTAACCCAAATTAACTAATCACTGGGTTTCCATATAGGAGAACATAGGTGAAAAATATGGATATGGAAGAGAAATCTAACCATCATGTTCTGATGGAGAGTGGTAGAGAACAGGGCTATAAAGAATCCAACAGTCACAAAGCTATAAAATCGTGTGGATCTAAGGTACCATCTGATTCATCAGATATGAGAGCACTATGACAACATTTTTTGTTTTCAAGATCATTTCCCTAAAGTTTAATAATTGTTAAATTAAAATAAATACTTACTTGGTTTTGGTACAATCTCACCGTTGGTCGTTCCTTGGACAATTTCCACTTCATCTCTTAAAAAATGAAGTTGAGTTTGTCATTCTTGAAGTGTTAGCAGACCATGTGATAGAATGACGGGTCATTCCATCTGTCTCAAACAAAAGTTTAGCAAAAGTTATCAAATATACATAAGTACATATATAGTGAGATTAATCATATATGATTCCAAAAATGGACTTATACTTCATCTATCATACCGATTAATAAAATAAAACTAGTTTCTACTAACCATGGACTTCCTGTAGGCCAATGGTAGGCGATAAACACCTGTCACACATCGGTTGTGGGTTTGATTCCTGCAACCTTGTCCAACGCGACAGGTTGTCGCCCATCCTGCAGGTTGTCCTTTTTTTCTAAAACTATAATATCATAATATCAAAAAGCTCTATCCTTAAACAATTCTATCTGATGTCCAACCTAATCCATTCCAACCTTTAGGATTTTTGAAAATACTTATGTCTATTCTTATAGTATAAAGATAATGAATACTAGAAAGGTCATATAACAAGCACATGAATACAATCATTTATCCCTCATATATCACAAGATATATCTTTTTGATCAAATTACAAACACGTGAATACCTTAATCTTGTATTCTAGGGAAAAATGAATACCCATTGAACCTTACTGAAAACATAGATGCTGTCAAAAGTTAACTCTTTCCACATACCAAAATCCCAAAATTTTGATATACTCAAACCACGGTATCACTTTGTCCTTATATCAGTCATGAGCTCATGAATACTATCAAACATATTATTCTCTCTTTATCCATTCATTATGCACATATCATCTTCTTTCCAAAAATATTTTAGTCACTTTTCATGGTTACTAGTACCATATTCTTATTGAAAACTACAATTGACCAACACATAGATATTATAATATACCAAAAAAATACCTTAACAACATTATTCTTTAATACAAATGCATAAACACTTCAATCCATCATCTTTAATGATTGTCATGGAATAAATCCATCCTTTATTTAGAAGTAACCTCTTAGGTCGGGGCATTGATTTGGGTAATGCCCATGTTCTCCATAGATAATACATTGAACTCCATAGCAATCGGTAACTCTATGACCCCTCTCTCCACACAGATAACATCTTCCCCTCCATTTGATGTATTCATCAAGGTTCTTCTTCCCTTATTTATAAATCTCAATCTTCCTTTCTTTATGCCCCTTAACATGTGAACATGCATAAAAGTCTATCTTCCTCTTATTTGATGAATTAGGAATACCACTAAATTTCACCTTGTTAATCATATATCGCGATGACTGATTCGACATAATCACAATATCATTCTCTCTAGGCATTACGCAATTTCGTTGCTCATAGTCACCAATTTGTCCATTGGATTCAATGTTAACTGAATTATTTCTGGTTCCCTCCATTGACTAAAACACAAAAAGAATACTCTGAGAGGAAAAAATCATACAAGGAAAATAACATAATCAAGGGGGAGTACCTTCAATATCTAACATCTTAGGTTAAATTCTAATATCGTTACCATAATTATAGGACTATAACCTATACTTATATTTATCCTTAGGGACAGTCCTAGACATAACATAGAAATATCTCCAGGGATCTCACTAAAGTTTTCGCATCCTAGTTTCCAAAGGTTGACTAAACCTTTCCTCTGATACCAAATGTAGAGACCTGAAGCTTGACATACATAAACATTACATTACTTTTTCCGAATACTTAATACATAATAAGAACCAACAGTCAAGGACCGTAATAGTTTAGTGTCTTTGGAAACTCGGAACATAATCTTCTAATCGTCGTGAAAGATCTTCAACATCTCCCATAAAGATCTTCCCCTTTTGTTTTATTACCTAAAACCTTTCTTTAAATCTTGGGGAAAAAAACACATAAAGGGTGAGCTCAAATGCTCAGTAAGCATAAGAATGGATAAAATAAAACAAATCACATACATTTTAACTTCAAAACATGAACATAATATTTAAACATCAAAATCTTGAGCAATGACATAAAACATGGCAGTACGTAAGGCATAGATCATAAAGAAACATTAATCCTGATAAAATAGCATGGGATTAAAACATGTAATTTTGACAACCATTAAGAACATGTTATGATTTATATAGTAGCCAAGGCATTTCTGCCAAGACCAACTTAGTGGAGAAAGTCCTTTTCTGAATCGAGTTCACTCCTCGTTCCAGTCCTGTATTACTAAACCGGTTTAACTTGCCGTTCCAGCCATGTCTATCTCATGAGATATAAATCTTTACCCAATGCATTGGAGGGAGATATAGGTCCCACCCATCTCATAATAAAATCATTCTTTCATGTGCCACAAAATCATGAATCATACATCATAGCATAACCCATGTAATAGAATAGGTTTCTTAAACATCATGCCGTCATAACATAATCCATAAAATGGATATAATTTTATCATAATAAGAATAAAACCATGTAAATAATAGAGACATTATACTTGAAACATAAACATATTAAATAATGTCATTTTAGATGGAAAATAGTTTTGATAAAACACTTGAAATGAATTCTTGAGGAAAATATATCCTTTCTTCTTCAAAATCATTTTCTTTTCCCAAAATGCCCTGAAATTTTAAAAGAAAAGGGTTTTGTTGAAAATAATCATGCAATCTTGTATAGGAAGCTTCATAAAAATGAGGCATTATGAAACCGTAAAAATCCATTCACACCGTATAAGTTAAAAATAACATTCTCCTCGTACATTTGTCGGAATAGTCAAAAAGTACCTCGTATGGTAAAAAAAGAAAGATTCCTTACATACCATGTAGTAAAAGTCAAAAATGGTTAAAAATGACTTTAAACATACATGAAACCATTTTTAGGAAACATGGACATGAATGATAACAATAAACCCAGTAAATAATTATGAATGAACAATCTCAGATAAGAATGAGATTGGAATAGTTATCCCTTACCTTACATCTGATATGCTTCGTATGTATCCGAACCTCCTCTTCTTCAACACGCCTCTTTGAAACCTCCTCTTAGGGCACTAAGATTGGTCTTTGAAGAAGACCAGGACCTTTAGGATGTTTCTAGGTAAGTGGAGAAGTGAAATGGGCAGAGGTTGGCCGAGCTTCAAGGCTCAAAATGGTGTGAGGAGGAGAGGGAGGAGGTACCTTTTTATAAGGGAGAAGAGAGGCACCTTTGGAATCCTCAAAAATATTAGTTTAATATAAATTCAAACCCCACATAAAAACCTACAAAAATGACTCAATTATAATATTAGATGATATAGGGATGTAATATCATCAACAAATAAAATTTAGACATGTTTTGATCTTATTTTAAACCTTTTCATTTTGATTTATCCTTATTTAATCTATTTAATTTTATTTGTGGTAATAAAATTATAAATTTTAAATGGTTATAAATAATCACTTATGTGTTGTTAATTTTCCATAATTGGATACTTTATGACATTTTAGACTATATAAATTTTAATTTATAATTTTTAAATATTTTTTTTTATTTTTAAACAATTTTATAATATGTATTTTTTATAAAATAACAATAGTGTCAATTTTGATACTATTCATTTGTTTGAATTTAAATAAACTATATACAGAAGATATGTTTGAACTAAAAGATTTAATATAATAATAACATTCCATATTTATCTATAAAATTAGTGTATCACATTAAATTGTTCAAATAATATTTATTTTAATATTTTTAAAACCCTTTATTTGTTATATCTCTTAATAAAATAATTACTACAACATTTTTGTATAATTATTTAATATAATTATTTGTTGCGTATAAAATATAAATAAAATCCTATGATAAAGATTAATATAATACCTTTCATAATAATATTTTTACTTGAATTTATCATTTTAAAATCGCAACATTTAAATTGTTATATTTATTAAATTATGAAGGTGACATCTTTGACATCATTTAAAATAATATAATATAAATGTCATAATTGGTTTTATAAGGATCAAAATGGTCCAAAAATCGACACTTGGATGCTTAGCATATATATATACTCGACCAATAATGTTTGGTCAAGTTTCTGGTCTTTTTTATAGGTATTGTTCTTTTAAATAAAAACTATATTATTAATTTTTCACTTAATAAACAATTTCTGCACCACTATTGTGTCACCATTAATGACAATTATTTAATACCTAAAAATCCTAAATAAATTCTCATCATGTAGATAATTTATCCAGATTTTTTGATACTATTCATGTTCGAAGTTTCCTGAAGTTTATAACTAAATTAAAATTATTATACTTATAATATTTAAGAGAGTGACATGTTGTCATTTTCTTTGGTTTTAATAATAATTTAATTATTTTCATAGTTAAAAGTACATAAAATGAATCTAATACGACCCTTAGGTAATATGGGTCGACTTTTAGTCATCCAATATAATTTTGGCATTGTTAGGGTAATTTTATAATATTATATTTACCCTTAATTACCTGATTTACCTTTTACTATGGTAAATAAAATTTACCATAGTTACTATTCATAATGCCCAAAAATAAAAAGTAGCCTATTAACATAATTTGGACCCAATTATTCCAAATATGGAATCCATTTTTCCAAATTCAAATCACAGAAGTTGCAGAAATTAATTTAAAATTAATCCCGCTCTTAAGAAAATGAGTTTTAAAAGTTAAAACATTTGAAAAGATTGAAATAATTTTACTTATGAATTCAATGTAAAATCAATGATAATGACATAAATTATATTAAATGGTAAAAATATATTCTATTTATAATTTAAAACCATTAAATATTATAATTTAACCATATAAATTATTACGATGAAAAAATTTGTTTTTAATTAAAATATAGCGTGTTTTTACTATTCATTAAAATATGAAAGTTATCAGAATAATATGAAAATTTTATCCAAAGTAAATTTTTATATCCTGATTCCAAAGAATAATTTTATTTTGTCAAATTGAACTTATAAACATGTCAAAATCTAGATTTAAAGTGGGTGTTACATCAAAAGGCGGCAAAACTGTATTTTTTTAAAAATACTTATTTTACCCGAAAATTTTATTTTATTCTCATACCATGTTCTAGAAAATGTGTATGATGAATAATAATGTTATAAAATACAAAATTTAGTTAATAATATTCATAACGGCTAGTTCATAACAATATTATAACCATATATCGTTGTTTAGTGAAACCCGGTATTACGTACTACACACGCTATCGAGGAAGGTCGCGATTCCGTGTAACACAAGCCAAGTCAGGGTTGCGTGTAGTGAAAGACTCCTATGTTATTGCGTATAACAGAATCCAACCATATTTAATTTATACATTGAATATATATATATATATATATACACACTCAATGTTGCGTAGAATAACTACTATCAAAAGAACTTGAAATTGAGTGTAACACAATCCAAGAATAGTGTTGCATATACTACAAGCTAATATGGTGTTGCGTATAGCGCAAGATAATCTGGGTGTAGCGTACAACAGAAGATATGAAAGAAATTAAAAATAATATATCTCATAAAATCTCGGGGTGTTACATTGATGATTTTACCCTACATAAAATTTTTAAAGCATAAAAATACACTATCTTTAAAAATGGGTCATCATAATTTATATGCACCAATGTTAAAATTGATATCACTAAAAAAAGAAATATTATATGAAAAAAAAATTCATATTAAAAATTATTTGTTCTGAATAATTTAATGTGGTCCATTTCCCTTTCAGAAAAAAAAATGGATTTCTTAGGTTAAAATTAGATTATAAGGTAAAACCAAAAATAGTAAAATTGAAAGTTATTAGAGTAAAGGAATTAAGAAAATATTTAACATGTTAGATAAAATAAATTTTTGAGGTTTTAACAAACATAAATCATCTCCAACTCCATTATTCCCTATTTTTATCACTCTTTCCATTTGAAACATGTTCTATCATTATATTAAGTTGAGATATTTACAAAAAGTCATTCTCACCATTTATAAATGGATATCTCACCACCCCTTAAAGAATAATAAAAAAATGGGTTTCATTTTGAATTTATTTCAATTAGTTAACCTTGAATAATATTCCATTTAATTGATTTAGTAGTGAAAAGATTTCAACCTATGACCTATATTTATACAGATTCTTCTAAGGGAAAGCCCAAGTCCTTAACATGGGTACGTTTTTCACTAAATTTTTTCATTTTCCAATTTACATTACCAAATATAATTTTAATAATTACTATTTAATTATATCAATTTTCTAAGTATAATAAATTTTATTATTATTATGTTATAACTATTTACCACATTTCCACTTTTTTATTCAGAAAAACGAAACTTCAATTCTTGTGTTGTACGGACTGCAGCCTCCGTGAAGCGATGACTTCCATTTTTCACCACCACCTTTCTTCACTGATATTAAGGAATAATTTTACGAATAAATTTAGAATATTTAAATTAATTAATATTATAAAAATAAAATTATAATACACTTTATTCCGACACATTCTTCAATAAATGAAAACATTAACCCTGTGTTGTGGTGGTATCCACCCCCACAAAGTAATGTATCTAGTTTTTCATCTAGCTTCATTATTATTTATAAAAACCTACAAATATATTAATTAAAAAATTAAAATTAACATAATAACGTCATTATGATATTTTAATAATGATATTTTGCTCAAAATATACCAATTTAATAATCACAATCATCCATTAATTATGGTATGTTGATATTTGAGTCGGTCTAACCACCTAATTGAGATATTATATAAAATAATACCATGGATGACTATGAGAAATTAATTAAATATAATTTATGACATAAATAATCAAATTTATATTTTTTATTCTATAATGGTAAATTTAATTTTAAAGACATTAATTAAGATATCAATGCACGTTCATTGAAAACTACTGAAAAATGATTATCGACTCCTTCAACTTTAAGTTCCATAACCCAAAATCCCATAGAATGAAATTATAACATTTTAAATAATTAAAGTAATAAATTTTAGTTCTATTTAATGTTGGGTAATTTTTGACTTTTAGACAATAATGATGCACAATGTGGTTGTTAAAAACCATTTCAAAATTTTCAATATTACTCACACCAGATATTAAAATTAGATAAAAATTAATTAATATACATGTAGTGAAAAATTATAATAGAATTTTATATAATTTTATAGATATAATTTTTTTTGAAATAGTTTATTTAGATAGTTATGTTTTTTATACAGAATATTCAGGGACTAAAGTGGAAGTCAATAATTATGGTAAGGTTTTCTTGTCTTTAATTTTCACCCATTGAGATAAATTTCTTATTATACAACATATTTTATTTGAAATTGTTTATTTAATACACCTTAAATATTTTTTTTATAATTACCTTATAATTATTCATGGTTTTTAATATTTTATTTGAAACTATATCCTTCACAATGGTTTTACTTCAAAGTCTCTAATGTTGTAAGAGTTTCCATGTCTCATTTTAATCTCCCCAAGATATGTTTGATATTGCATACTATAAATTATTTTATATGGTGTATTCACTACCATATTAGTTCCATGTATTAAAATATCTCCCATTTCATTAGATTTAAATGTATGTTTAACTATCCCCCTCTTAAGCTTATCCGATTCTTACACTACCAATGCCTTAAAGATTTTGTCCACAATCACATTTTCAAAAAGAAAATAATATTAAAATATAATCCATCTGAATAATTTTTATACTTTTATATCTAAAAAACATTTCATTTTATTCTAATTTGGTTATTATTTTTTTTACTTTTCTTCTCACAAATCTATTCCCACATTGGCTTATTATTTACCGAATGTAATGAAACAGACCTTACCTTTTCTTTTCAATTGGGAACCTCTCTTTTACCATGTATATATTAATTTGATGATTTTTTGAATTTCCTAATATATTACTCAATAATTTATTATGGTCATTTTTTTAAAAATTTATTTTTATAAAAATTTATTAATTAATTATTATTTTCTCTAAGGGTCATTTGGTCAATGTGTGAAAATGATATATTTTTAAATTTTTCTATGTGACCACATCTTTTCACCACTATTTTCATTTCATATAAATCATTTTGTATTAATTTTCATGGTTTCTAGAAAAAAGTATATTCCTCTTGGTTTTATATTATATTTATTTTAAAAATATTTCAAAATATTAAATATATTTTATACTTCCAAAGTGATTTCCCTAAAATTCATATAAAGGGATTTTCATCTATGTCATTGTCCTTTCATATATATATATATATATATATATATATATATATTTCTTGATCGATCATGTTTATTATTCAAATAAAACCATCCATTTTATTTATATAAATGGATTATTTAATATTTTTTCAACAAAATAAATGATTCATCACTTCCTTTTTCATTCCAAATCAATATCTATTATAGAAATGATTTGTTAACCAATGAATTTCCTCTGTAAACAATAAACATTTCCTTCCTTTTATATAATGGTGTTCACTTGGATTCTATTATTTGATTTATTGGAAAAACTATTGACCTAACAGTATACCCCTTTCTCTATATGGTGTCAGTTTTAACTATTCATACATGGAAATATATTCCATTTTTTGAGTAATGAACTATTGAAAATCCATATAGTCATTATGATGATGCGTATGTTCACTAATTACCCATTCATGTTGATTATGTATTTTTTAACCATAAAATTTCTTTCTATGGATGATTTATGATCATGTTATCTCATTTGTTAACATGGAGAAAAACTATAGACATTTTGTATGATTGTATCATAAGATTTATGTTTTTTTATTTCTAAGACATGTGGATAATTAATTATATTGATATTCATATCAGTCATATGGTGATTTAATTATAATTAAATAATAGATGAGTGGGGACCAATATTATATAGCCTCTCAATGTATCTGTTGATCTCATGATAAAAAATTATGTAGTGTTGGCTGTATGCATACCCAATGTGAGCATGATGTATGGGTTGTGATCTTATCACCAATAATGATGACATATAAATGACCTTCATGGAAATATTGATGTATTGGTTGAGGCCTTGATAGTAAAATATATGTGAAATTATTCATTCTATCACCATGAAATCAGTTACTATTATCCATGTGTTTATTTTTTATTAACCATGGATTTGTTTCAAGATCATGTGATTATATATGTGATTATATATTTAATTTTCATTTCTTTCCTACCATTTTATTAATGCCATGTTTATGCCTTGACAAAATCTTATATAGATTCCCCCTTATTTACTATTTTATCTCACACTTTATATGTTTCAATTTCCCCAAGTTGTGTATAAAATTATTATACATGATATGTCTAGAAGAGTATCATTCATGGAAAATTTTGGGGGAGATGTTGAAGAATTATTAATAATTAAGAAGAATCTTATAAAATTCTAAAAAACCATTTATTAGGAATGAAATGGGGTTTTTAAATTAAATTAATTTTTAGAGCTCTCTAAAAATATAATACTAAAAATTCTATCAGATGTAAGTGGAACAATATTTGTTAGTGTTATTTTAGTTTATGATAATTAAAATTATTCCACATTAGTTCATTTCAAAGACAATATGTAATGATGGTATTTATTTTCATTGGATCCAAGAGTGTGGGACAATGTTTTATAATTGGAATAAAAAGTCGGTTTAGACAAAATTAGAGGTTAGTATGTTAGGTGAGTATAATTTAAGGGTTGATAAGATAAGATTGATCATAATTTCAATGGTATAGAAAAAAAACTTTTTTAGTTGAACTAATATAAACAATTTTGGGGATTATGATAAGATAAAATCACTAGAAACCATAAAAATAAGTTTAAGTGATAAGACTACGTATATGATAGTATTCTAATGCACCTAGGGGTAATAAATTTGAAAAGGGCTTATTTAGTATTAAATTTATCTTCACTATAGTGCATGATCAGTTAGCCAAAGTCTTCACACCAGGATAGACACTCCCACCAGATACTATTTTGTTCAATCACTTTCTCTTTAGAATCTATTATAAAAGATTTATTATATTTTGGAATTAGGTTATGGAATATAAGAGAAATCATCCTAAGGAAACATATATTGAACTATGAGTGATTTGGGTGGAATTGAAAAGTAATTTTAAAGAATAATATATTTTTTGTTTTAAATTTTCATGATATTAACTTAGAATAATCCACTTAAGGTGTTAGTTTTTTATCACCCATGATAAAATATTTTTGTTTTAGTAATATTTGAATCCTGAAAGTACCTTGTAAACAATGGATTCCATGGAAAATTTAGAGATTATTCTAATAAGAAACCTAACGAGATAAGAATTAGAGTGGTAAATATTGTTATTATTCCAAAAAAAATATCATGAATTATGAATAGAAAATGAAACAAAGATCAGTTTCTAAACACATAAACTAATATAAGTATGGAGTCACATGGCAGTTTTGGTGAAAAAGATGATAAATGGAAGAATATTTTTATTCCTCTATGTCAAAATGTTGTAATAATCTGGAAGTTGAACGTCTCAAAGGAACTATAAGATGCTTTACAAGTGGAAAATGAGGGAATAGAGAAAACCATTATTGTTTAAAAAATAATCAAGTTGTTAACATCAAGAAGAGAAAATATTTTTTTCTAATCAAACATAAGATGTTAAAGTATAAAACTCATTAAAAAATATATATTGAGTTATATTTATCTTTTAAATACCCTTGAAAAATTTTATTAGAATGTGATAATTATAATTTTTAGGACACAACCTTTTTAAATATTGGTGAATGTGTAACCCCATGATTTTAAATTATAGATTCCTTTATAATATTATATGTTCAACAACATATGACATATGAAAAACCAATCCATGGAGAATTATGAAACAATATAAAACCATTAATGTGTATCATTTTAATTGGCTGGTAAGAATAGAACTAATAAAAAATGAAATATATAGGAATTAAAATAAATTTCATTATTAATACTAAATAATTTATTAAAATTCAATTAGTGTTGTTAAAAAAAGACTGATTTATGAATTAAAGTGTAACCCTTCTAAGAATATATTTTATACACATTATTTTAGGATAATAAATATATTATGGGTAAAAGAAATTATTGTCATGAATAAAATTTTACACAAAATTTGATAAGTAACTTATAGGAAATATGAATATGAAAATTTAAAATATTAAAAAAGATGTTTTCATATGAAAATGTTTTCTATTATATATTTATTTTTTTATTTAAATGTGAAATTATAAAATTATAGAATTTTAATTTGACCATATTAGTCTCATTTTTTATTTATAATAACAAATTTATATTGTTATAAATATTTTTAATTTTCATGAAGTAGTTGATTTTTAGGGGAATAGTAAAAAAATACAATTTTTTTAATGAATAATATAAATTTTATGACCTCATTAATAAATAAACAATACCTAGAAGTGTATAAAATAATTATTTTTCAAGGAATAATATATGATTTAAAAATATAATTAAAAAAATTGAATTTAGAAAACTTTTGATTGACATATGAAATACTTCAGTAATATTTTCTTATAAAGCATATTTTCTGTCTTTTCTATTAATTAAATATTATTTTGGAAAAAATAGTTATTGGATTTCTTTTAATTACACAAAAAAAATTATTTTTTTACAATAATCCATTTTATATCATTAAAATAAATTCCATAGATTATTTTTACCTACTTATAAATTTTATGCATACAAATACTCTTTTTCTAAAAATGGGGTTTTACACATTGCATATAGAAATGTTAAAACTGGGTTTCATTACACATATAAATATTATATATTAAAAAAAATATAATATTTTTAATTATTATTTATAAATTATGTAATATCAGCCATTTTATTTTTAGGTATAAAAATGAATTTCATAAGTAAAAACTAGTTTCCATAGTCAAACCAAAAATTGTAAAAGTGAGAAGTATAAGAGTAAGGAACATAAAAACATGTTTAAAATATGTTTTAAAATGAATATCGTATTTATTTATACCTTAACTCACCCTAAAACATTATTTTCCATTTTGGATACTTTTAGACCAATGAAGCATGTCTTCTCTTTATATTTATTCAAAATATTTAAATAAATAGAATTCTCACCACTTATAAAGGGGGATTCTAACCACCCCTTCAAGAATAATCACATAATTAGGTTCATCCTAAAACTCATCCCTTTTCATTCCCCTATAATAATATTCCATTTCACTGAGACTTAATTCATAGTAGTTTATCATACCTCCATTTCCATGGAGTCTTCCAAGGGAACAACCAATACATCAATATGTTTATTTTTTCCTAAATTCTTTTCATTTCTTAATTACTTCCCAAATTTAATTTTTTATAATTCCTATATAATTAAATAAATATTTTTATTATAATTAGTTTTATTATTCTATGGTAATAACTCTTAGACATCTTTTCCCACTCTTATTAAGATAAATAAAAGTGTCATTTATGAGTTGTGCAAACTACCCCTTCCACGAAGTGACGACTTCCATTTTTCATCACCACCAATGTTCAATGATATTAGGAATTAAATTTAATAATAAACAGTACATATGTAAAATAATTATGATTATAAATATTTAAATTATAATCCAACTTCTCTATCTCTCATTCATTGAGAAATGAAATCATTGATCAGGTGTGGTGCAAACTACTTCTTCGATGAAGTAAAGTATATCAGTTTCCATTTATAATATTTATTATTTATTAAAACCACTAAAATATGATTCAATGTATAAAAATAATATAAATAATATCATTATTATTCTATAATAATTATATTATTCCTAAAAGAAACCAGTTTCGAAATTATAGTCATCCATTAATTATTGTATGTTCAGGTTTTGGTTGGTCTAACCACATGCATGAGATATGAAAAAATATAATATATTGTATGACTATGAGAAGTTAATTATTGATAAAATATTTCATATATAAGAAAATATATTTCTCATTTTTTTCTATAATGGTAACGTTAATTTTAAATCCATTAATTAAGATACTAACATCCATTCATTAAAAACCATCAAAACGTGTTCATCATTTATTCCATATTTAGGGATCATAACTAAAACACTCATATAATGAAATTATACAATTATTAAATATTATAAATTTTAAATTATATTAACTTTTATTATATGGGAGTGATGATATTTGGGATAATAATGAGGAACAACCCTATTATAGCAAAATTAGTTCGAAACAATCAAGATTACTCTCACTCGATATTAAAAGATGATAATAGCTAACTAATATAAAATCAAAAAAAAATTGAATGAAGTTTATAAAGGTTATATAATAGAAATAATTTCAAAAATAGGTGATAAAGATATTTATTTATTTTATATAGTAGATTTAAATAGTTTAGTGGATGTGAGGAATTAATGTAGGAATTCCTTGTCTCAAATTTGTACCCCTTGAGACATATTTGCTATTATAAACATTGTTTTATTTTGAATTTTTTATCTAATACACCTTCAATACTATTTATCATTATAATTTCAAAATTCATGGTTTTTAGTATTTCATTTGAAACCATATCCTTCATGGGGTTTTGACTTGAAGGAATCTATGGTTGTACGAGTTTTTTGTCTCATTTTTAACTCCAAGAGAAATTTTTAATAATGTGCACCATAATTTAGTATATGGTGTATTAACTAACATTTTTATCAAACATATAAAAATATCTCCCATTTAATTATATTTAAATTTCCATTTCAAGTCCCCCTTTCATGTTCTTCTAATTCTTACATTTCCAATACATTAAGTAATTTTTCACCAATCTCATTTAACAAAAGAGATATATTGTTATATATAATAAATATATGGAATTTGTATAATTTTATATCTTAAAAACCTATCAGTTTAATCATATCCTTATATTATTAGTTGTTTACTTTTATAATGTCATGAACCCTCCTGGTCCATTACTTTTCCAAAAAATGTCTCCACTGAAACGGTGGCACCGGTCAAGGGGTCACCGGTTATAGTGGTACCGTGACGGCCGCACACTAGTCACAGTGGAACCATGAGGGTGGCACCGGTCATGGTGGCACCGTGAGGGTGTAACCTTGATGGTGGCACCGTGAGGGTGGAACCATGAGGGTAGAACCGTGATGGTGGCACCGTGAGGGTGGCAATGTGCCCTCACTGCAGTCTTCAACCTTTTTTTCTAGTTTTCGTCTTTTTTTTCTTCTCCGCAGCGTATCTTTTAACGTAAAGATAATTTAATGCCCCTTTTAAATCCATTTAAAGCCCATAAATAATGTCAAAAATCCCCAAGAGTTGGGAAAACCTTAAACTCACCAAAACGTGTGGTTTTTCCCCGGTGTCACACCCATTCCCCATAACTTCCAGTTCCGCTCCCACTGTGTGTTTTTTCCTTTTTTTAAAAGAAACGGTTTAACACACAACCGTTATGCCACCACCCTTATAGGAATAACTAAATAAGAATTAATCCCATCGTGTGTAACCTCCCAACCGCAAAGAGAACCATGATCTGACTTTAAAGCGGTTCAAAATTCCTTATCTCGTAACAATAGAATCTCGTATTTTTATCACGCCAGATTTTCTTCCTTCCCCTAATTGGCCATATTTCTTCCTTCTACCAGGTGCGCTTGGAATCCCCCCTTCCCGAGGTTTGTGGTGTGCCTGTGATGGAGTTTTTCTACTCGTCCTTCCAGTCCCCGAAGTTCCTCCCCTTCAGGTTGCACATCCCCAGTTCTTGGTGCGTAGAGAAGAACTTCAATCCTTGATCAACCAAGAAGGGGTTTCCTTCGTATATTCTTACTGTGTATCATGCTGGGAGGGTATCCTATTGCTTCTGTGGGATGGATGAAACCAAACATTAATGAAGATAACAAACTTACTTTCAAATAATGAAGGAGGGGAGTGTGATCGATGTTATGCTGCTTTTTTCCTTACCCTTGAATATTTATGTTGTGAACTGTATGGGCTCATGCTCACTGAAAATCATGGTCGTTGGTGGTCTTTCCTTGCGCACTAATGGACCCTTGTCTTCTGTGATAATTGAATGACTCCAACATGGGAATTTGGTTAATTACGTAAACTCCGCTGATTAAATGAGTGTCAGGTGAACAAAAATCCTTGTGTGATCACACCAGTTAACCAAACATAAATAAAAAAACATAGTGAATGAAGTACTCGATTCTAGAAACTTCCTTGTTTTCTCTTGGTGTCATGTATGTTTGTTCTGCTCGATGCTTATGGGGTGATGTGGATAGAGATGGGGTCCACTATTATGGTACAATTATTGGTTGTAAATCTGAAGCTGTATGGGGATGTATCTCGAGGCTTGGTTTGGTTCCAGTACTTTGATGAATCTCACTGATCCCTTTGTTTTTGAGACTTTCAAAAAGAGCAGGGTGTGAATTCTTAAATTTCTTTTTGGATGTTTCTCTTTCTCTGTCTTGTAGTTATTTCATTAGTTTCCCTATAGTGTATATTCCACTTGAATTGGATCACTTGAACATGAAAACAAGAATGGTTTAAATGATGAATTGTTTTTGGGAATGAGTTGTGACATGGTCGTGAGTGCTGTGCTATTCTTTTATGAATAAATAGTAATGAGGGTGTTTGTGCTTAGGTTGGCTTTGGAAACCCTAGGTTGGGATGAGTGATTGTTACCTATACATATATCTGTAGTTTTTATAGTTCTTATTTGCGCCCCACCCATGTTGAGAACTTAGTGCCAAACACCCCCATTTCACAGGGTTGTTTTTTCCAAACACTCCTATGAGTGGCTGGTCATTAGCTCCCTTTCTGCTCCCTTTCCCTAATAGCCCAAGACTCTTCGGGTAGGCTGTGATGGCCTGAGGTCCATTATAGCCCAATATTCTTCAGGCAGGGTAATTGTGGTGGTTGGACCGGGTGTGTGCGGGCAGGTTGTTTCCCAAGAATCTTCGGAAGGAGGCCCATGTGTCTTCAGGAATGGCAGTAGTTGTTCTGGCCCAGGTGTTTGTGGGTGTGGTTTCATGTGGTGGTTACGGCCCAGGTGTTTGCGGGCAGGATGCGTGGTTGTGGCCTAGGTGTGTGCAGGCGGGGTGTGGTAGTGGGACTGCATTGAGAATGGAGGGATTGGTTTGATGTGTAGAATGTCTTCAATAACCAGTGGGAAAGTGGCACGGGGTACCCAAATATCGATGTGTTATTACTATACATTACTTGACTTGCGTTATTTGGGGAGTGTGCCTTGGTGAGGCTCGGGTGGATAGTTTTCCTTGCTAGGTTCTTTGGTTGTCTCTTTCTCACAGGGCAATAGAATGCCTCCTCACTTATGCATGAGAGTCTTTGGTTTTCCCTACTGAGTATACTTGTATTCTCACCTTACGTATATAAAACTACTTTCAAGTTTCTAGGAGGACTTCAGGGATCGTGCGGGGCCGTACTATCTCAGATGTTGGGACAATTTTAGTTGTTGTTTTTCTTTTCCTTGGTACATTACATTTGTAGTCTCCTTGTACTTTGTGGTATTTACTTTTGTAACATGCATATGGGAATGGTTTTCTTTTGGATTTTCTTTTACCCCCAGTTTTTGTGCGGTTGGGTTTTATTATCTTATCTCCTGATCCTAATAAAGAAAAAGGGTAATTCCTTCCATCTTGTGTGTAATTTTATACCCTTGGTGCTAGTCACCACTCTAGGTCCTATTGAAGGCGGTTCTCGGAGGTCATTATCTCTCCTTCGACTTGAAGAAGGAAGGGTCTGGAAATATTCAGTCCCTTCCCTCATCTTGGTGAAGGCAGGTCATGACAGAATGGTATCAGAGCGAGGTTGAGAGATAGGACGGAGTCTGGAGTTAGGCACAGTGAGGTTTTCATGGGATGCTAGGACATGGGGTTTTAGGGCCCCCCATGATCTGATGCAAGGACTCTGGGCCAACTGAACGACTAAGTGAGGCTGCACTGATTGCAGGGTAGAGACCCTAGGGAAGGTACATGCATCATAATGACTTGTGTTCATGTGTTTTATGGGTATTTTGGGGATTTAAAATGAATGATAAGTCTAAGAAAATTTAAGAACAATATTCTACACTACTCGGGATTAGGCATTCCTTATTTTCCTTGTAGTTATGACACCTGGGAGACGACCACAAGTAGTGCAGGCGATCGAGGCCCAAGAGGTTGACTTGGCTGATCGACAGAGGGATGACCGAGAAGAGAAAGACAATTAGTGGCAGAGGACACTTCGTACCTTTCAGCGGTAGACCCTCGGGAAGTACGAGGGCAACATCTCAGACATGGAGACAGAGAGTTGTCTAGAGTATCTGGTGATATATTTCAGCTAGATCTGGGCTTTGACGGAGTACTGGGATCCTCTGGCTGTAATCCAGATGCATGGAGCAGTGCGTCAGTGGTGGACGCTTTATCTTGGGGAGAAGAGGGAGACAGAGGTTATGTGGGCTGACTTCGAGAAGGAGTTCCGGGTGGAATTCCTCTCTTCCACAATGAAGGCTGAGAAGTGGTGGGAGATACTCTCCCTCCAGAAAGGGAGCATGTCAGTGAGAGAATTGAGGATCAAGTTCAAGGATCTCCTCTGGTTTGCTCCGGACCTCTTTCCAGATGAGGAGTCTCGGGTGAGACGTTTAGAGGAGGCACTTCGACCTTCTCTTAAGTATGTTGTTACTCCCTTCACCCTACTGACGTACTTAGAGGTCCAAAATAAAGTTGAATTGGTGGAGAGGATGCACACACTGGGAGGTGTATTGCGAGAGGGAATTTAGTAGGGCTCATCGAAGGGGAAAGCTGTCTGCAGCATGCCTCTAGCGTCAGGACCCTCAAGGTTTCGACCAGCTTGAAGCAGGTCTCATCAGTTCCAGTTCTGATCTCCTAGCCCTCTCCATTTCTTTTCATGCCCAGGGCCGAGATTCTTCATC
The DNA here is from genome assembly GCA_963277665.1 of Viscum album. Lineage (NCBI taxonomy): Eukaryota > Viridiplantae > Streptophyta > Magnoliopsida > Santalales > Viscaceae > Viscum > Viscum album. The sequence continues at coordinate 1,702,956,582 of OY728165.1, read as the reverse complement.
TGTGGAAGCAATGGGCACCTTCAAAATCAGTGCCCGGACATAGTACAGTATAGAGAGGGTGGGTAGGTTCAGCGCCCACCTCAGCAGCATCAGTATCCAACTAGACCCTTTTAGGAGCAGCAACAGGGGCAGCAAGCCCCGCTCCTCCGAGGGTAGGCATTGCAGGAGGAGGCCGACATCAGGATTCCCCTCAGGGACCTCGACCAGGGCGTGGTCAGGGAGGCGGCCGATAGCCGAGAGGTAGGGGAGCTAGGTGTGGATAGTTTCATGCCGTAGAGGCTGCGGTTCCAGCATGGCCAGAAGTTGTTCGAGGTATGATCATCAAGTTTAGTACTCCTGCCTATTCCTTGTTCGATACAAGAGCTTCACACTCCTTTGTTGCTCCATGTCTGTCCCATGCTATGGGGTTAGACGCTGAGAGACTTCCATTGCCCCTGGTGCGGAGAACACCAGTCAGAGGTCAGAACGACTTGTCTTATGTTTTTCGAGGGTGTAAACTGATGATAGGGCCACACCAGTCTATCAGTGATCTTTTACTATTGCAGATACATCCATACGATGTCATCCTAGGCATTGACTGGCTATTCTCTGTAGATTCCATCATTTATTGCTTCCGAGGAAGGGTTGTGTTTTCATATTTGGGTGGATGACGTGTAACTTTCATCAGTGAGTGGGGTTTCCAGAAAAGCGGCAAGCGAGAGGAGCCCCTCATTTCCTTGCCTGCTGAGCTATCAATGGAGTCGTTGGATGCAGAGATGGTGGAAGTCCCAGGGATCGTTAGTGTGTTTATGGACATCTTCCCTGAGGAGGTGGCGACTCTACCCCCTCAACGTGATGTTGATTTTGGGGTATACTTGCAACCTGGTGCCCGTCTAATTTCGATGGATCCCTACTTGATGGCCCCTTCCGAGTTGCAGGAGTTGAGGATTCAGATTGATGACCTGATGAAGAAGGGTTTTTTTCGACCAAGTGTGTCACCCTGGGGTGCTCCGGTCTAATTTTCAAAAAGGCAGATGGTGGTCTCAGGGTGTGCATAGACTACCGGAGGCTGAATCAGGTAACGGTCAAGAACCGTTACCCTCTCCCGAGGATAGACGACCTTTTCGACTAGTTAAAAGGGGCAGGGTGGTTCTCCAAAATTGACCTGCGGTTGGGATATCACTAGCTGAGGGTGAAGGAGGGTGAAATCTCGAAGACTGACTTCAGAAGCAGAGATGGGCACTTTGATTTTGTGTTCATGTTGTTCGGCGTTACAAACTCCCCAGTTGTGTTCAGGGGGCTCATGAACTCTGTCTTCCAGGAATACCTGGATCGGTTCATAGTCGTGTTTATTGACGACATCCTGATCTACTCAAGGTCAGAGGAGGATCATGCTGAGCACCTGAGAACGGTTTTAGAAGTCCTCCGACAGCACCAAATCTATGAGAAGTTGTCCAAGTGAAAGTTCTGGACACGAGAAGTTCTTTTCCTTGGGAACGTGGTGTCTGAGCAGGGAATAGTGGTGGACCCATCGAAGGTTGAGGTGGTTGTTTCTTGGGCGGCACCCAAGAACATGGCAGAGATTCATAGTTTCCTTGGACTAACAGGTTACTATCGGAGGTTCGTTCCCAACTTCTCTCGAGTTGCGGCACCTTTTACAGCTGTGACCAAGAAAGACCAGGCTTTTGTGTGGAATGGGCAGTGTCGGGCAGCCTTTAGCTATCTAAAAGAGAAATTTCTAAGTGCTTCAGTGCTGAGGTTTCCAGAAGAAGGGGCGGCGTATGAGTTGTTCTGTGATGCTTTAGGACAAGGCCTCAGGTGTGTGCTGATGCGACGACAAGGGGTGATCTCTTATGGGTCCAGGCAGTTATGTCCTCATGAGCGTAATTATGCCTCCCACAATCTGAAGCTTGCAGCGGTCGTGTTCGTGCTGATGTTGTGGCAGCACTACCTCATCGGGGAGTGCTTTGTGGGTTTCACGGGTCACAAAAGCTTGAAGTATATCTTCTCCCAATGGGACCTAAACTCACGGTAGCGAAGGTGGATGGAGTTCCTTTAGGACTACAACTTTGAGATTTCATACACCTCAGGAAAAAAGAATGCGGTGGATGATGCCTTGAGTAGGAAGTCGTAGAAGGATGCAGTTTGAGAGTCGGAAAATGCTTGGAAGGTGATGGAGGAGTTGGCTACCCTACATCCAGATGCAAGGATGGACGATGGTAGAGGATGCCTGTATCATATGCCAGTGCAATCTTCTCTACTGCGGCAGGTGGAGGAGTCTAAGTGGGGAGAGATAGAGAGTGAAGTGATGCGTGACCAGGTTAACCAAGGCGATGATCTGGAAGGGTGGACGGAGGATAGTCAGAATAAAATTCTTTTCTGAGGAAAGATGTTTGTCCCAGAGGCGATGCACGAAAGGGTTCTTGGTATGTTCCACAACTCATCCCTAGCAGTTCACCCGGGAGTTTCTAAAATTTACCGGGGCTTGAGGGGTCGGTTCTTGTGACCTGGGGTAAAGCGGGTGGTGGTAGAGTTCGTGGCCAGGTGCCTAATGTGCCAGTAGGTGAAGGTTGAACAACGTGTTCCAGGAGGATTGTTGCAGCCTTTAGATGTCCCCGAGTGAAAGTGGGATGACATCTCGATGGACTTTTTCGCAGGGCTACCCAAGGTTCAAGGAGGTTGTGATTCTATCTGGGTGGTGGTGAACCGATTGATGAAATCTGCTCACTTTCTAGAGATCAAGGAGTCAAAAACAGTGGATGCCTTAGAACGAATGTATGTGGATGAGGTGGTGTGGTGTCATGGAGTTCCGAGGTCCATAGTCTTGTATAGGGATGCATGGTTAACCTCACGAATCTGGAGAGGATTGTAGCATTCTTTTGGAACCGAGCTACATCTTTGCACTGCTTTCCATCCCAAGACAGATGGATAGACAGAGTGCACCATCCAGACATTGGAGGATATACTACGAGCATGTATTCTAGATTTTGGGGGATCGTGGGTGTGACACTTGCCTCTCGTAGAGTTTTCCTACAATAATAGCTATCACTCTACCATTGTCATGGCTTTGTTTGAAGCCTAGTACGGAAGGTCATATTGCTCACCCGTGTGATGGACTAAGGTTGGGGAAATAGGTGTTCATGTCCTGGACGTGGTGCAGATCATGACGAATAAGATTCAGCTTATACAGGAGAGGATGAAGGCGGCTTAGGACCGACATAAGTCATATGTCGATAATAAGAGGAGACCCTTAGAGTTCGAGGTCGGGGACCACGTATTCTTGAACGTCTCCCCTCAGCGTGGACAACGGAGGTTCAGCAGGGGGAGTAAGCTTTATCCAAGGTTCATCAAACCCTTAGAAGTTTTGCGGCGGGTCGAAGAAGTGGCTTATCAACTAGAGTTACCACCGCCGATGCTGAGAATACATGACGTCTTCCATGTTTCACAACTCCGACAGTTTCTGCCTGATGATTCACATGTCCTCGACTGGGGAAAGATGGAAATCGAGGCCGACGTGAATTTTGTGGAAAGGCCTGTGAGGATCGAGGTGCGTGAGGAGAAGGTGCTCAGTGGATGGACCATTCCCTTGTTTCGTGTGTTGTGGAGGCATGGCAGGCTAGAGGAAAGTATCTGGGAATGGGAGACGCAGATGCGCGCCCAGTACCCAGAGATGTTTTGAGTTTTGTTCTCTCTTGCTTATACTTGTTCGTAATGGAAGGATTTACCTTGTTAACTATGGAACATGCGATTTTCCTTGTTCTGTGTTTGAAGAGACCAGACTATGGAGAGGGGAGGATCTGATCCCTAATCAAGACACATTAAAGTGGATGCGATTAAACTTGTGCGGGAGATTCAGTGCCACCCAAAGCAGATAATATCTTGGCATGGAGGAAGAAACTCCCTAACCCATATGACTGGATAGTTTGAACTTCTAATGTTTCCTGGTTACTCAGGGGAGAGGTGATCCTAGATGTCGTTGAGGTTCACTCTTGAGGGGTATCTTTCTAGGTGGTTGTTCAGAACCCCTCTTTTCTTCGGGTCTAGTTTTGATTCTCAAGGGAAAGAATAGTTTGAGAGGTATCTGATGTAATGGATCGGACCCTACTGGTCCATTATATTGAAGAAACATGGCTCCACCTAAACTGTGGCACCGGTCACAGGTTCACCAGTTATGGTGGCACCGTGACAGCCACACACAGGTCACGGTGGCACGGTGATGGCACCGTGACGGTGACACCATGAGGGTGGCACCGTGATGGTGGCGCCATGTCCCCACCGCGGTCTTCTTTCTTTTTTTTCTAGTTTCCGACTTTTTTTTCGCTCTGAAATGTATCTTTTAACATATAGATAATTTAATGCCCCTTTAAAATCCATTTAAAGCCCATAAATAATATCTAAAATCCCCAAGAGTCGAGAAAACCATAAACTCACTTAAACATGTGGTTTTTCCTTGGTGTCACACCCTTTCCCCATACCTTCCAGTTCCGCTCCCGCTGTGCGTTTTTTCCTCCGTTTAAAAGAAACGGTTTAACGCACAACCATTATGCCACCACCCCGATGGGAATAATTAAATAAGAATTAATCCCATCATGTGTAACCTTCCAACCGCAGAATAAAACCACAATCCGACTTTAAATAGGTTCAAAATTCCTTATCCTGTAATAATAAAATCTCATATTTTTATCATGCTAGAGTTTCTTCCTTCCCCTTCTTATCCAGATTTCATCCATCTCCCTGGTGCACTTGGAGTCCCTCCTTCCCGAGGCTTGTGGTGCACCTATGCTGGAGTTTTTCTGCTCATCCTTGGAGTCCCCGAAGTTCCTCCCCTACAAGTCACGCATCCCCAGTTCTTGGCGTGTAGAGTAGAACTTCGATCCTTGATCAACCAAGTAGGGTTTTACTTCATCTCTCCTTACTGTGTATCATGTTGGGAGGGTATCCTATTGCATCTGTGGGATGGATGAAACCAAACGTTAATGAAGATAACAAACATACTTTTAAAGAATGAAGGGGGGGAGTGTGATCGATGTTCTGCTGCTTTTTCCTTACCCTTGATTATTTATGTTGTCAACTGTATGGGCTCATGCTCATTGAAAATCATTGTTGTTGGTGGTATTTCCTTTCGCACTAATGGACACCTGTCTTCTATGATATTTGAATGGATCAAACATGGGAATTTGGTTAATTACGTAAACTCAGCTGATTAAATGAGTGTCTAGTGAACAACAATCCTTGTGTGATCACCCAGGTTAACCAAACAGAAAGATGAAAACATAGTGAATGAAGTACTCAAGTCTAGAAACTTCCTTGTTCTATCTTGGTGGCATGTCTGTTTGTTCTTCTCAATGATTATGGGGTGATGTGGATGGGGATGAGATCCTCTGTTATGGTACAATTGTTGTTTGTGAATATGAAGCTATGTGGGGCTGTATCTCGAGGCCTGGTTTGGTTCTAGTACTTTGAGGGATCTCACTGATCCTTTTGTTCTTGAGACTTTACAAAAGAACTAGGTGTGAATGCTTAAATTTCTATTTGGATGTTTCTCTTTCTCTGACTTGTAGGTATGTCGTTAGTTTCCCAGTAGTGTAGATTTCACTTGAATTGGATCACTTGAACATGAAAACAAGAAAGGTTTAAATGGGGAATTGGTTTTGAGAATGATTTGTGACTTGGTCATGAGTATTGTGTTGTTCCTTTATGAATAAATAGTAATGAGGGTGTTTGTGCTTAGGCTGGCTTTGGAAACCCTCGATTAGGATGAGTTCTTGTTACCTATACATATATATGTAGTTTTTATGTTTCTTATTCACTCCCCACCCAAGTTGATCACTTAGTGCTGAACAGCCTCATTTCATGGGGGGTGTTTTTTCCAACACTCTTATGAGTGGATGGTTATTAGCTCCCTTTCTTCCCATTTTCCCGAATATCCCGAGACTCTTCGGGTAGGCTGTGACGGCCTGAGTTCCATTATAGCCCAAGATTCTTCGGGCAGGGTAATTGTGGTGGTTGGCCCAGGTGTATGTGGGCAGGTTGTTTCCGAAGAATCTTCGGGATGAGGCCTAGGTGTCTTCGGGCATGTCAGTAGTTGTTCTGACCCAGGTGTTTATGGGTGTGGTTTCGTGTGGTGGTTGCGGCCTAGGTGTTTGCAGGCAGGATGCGTGGTTGTAGCCCCGGTGTGTGTGGGCGGGGTGTGGCAGTGGGACTGCGGTGAGAATGGTGGGATTGGTTCGATGCATAGTATGTCTTCAATAACCAGTGGGAAAGTGGCATGGGGTACCCCAAATTTTGATGTGATATTACTATACCTTACTTGACTTGCGTTATTTGGGTAGTGTACCTTGGTGAGGCTCGGGTGGATAGTTTTCCTTGCTAGGTGCTTTGGTTGTATCTTTCTCACAGGGCCTTATAATGCCTCCTCACTTGTGCATGAGAGTCTTTGGTTTTTCTTACTGAGTATACTTGTATGCTCACCCTACGTATATAAAACTACTTTCAGGTTTCCAGGAGGACTTCAGGGATCGTGAAGGGACGTACTAGCTCAGACGTTGTGTCAATTATAGTTGATATTTTTCTTTTCCTTGGTACTTTACCACCGTAGTCTCCTTGTACTTTGTGGTATTTACTTTTGTAACATGCATATGGGAATGGTTTTCTATTGGCTCTACTTTTACCCCCAGTTTTGGTGTTGTTGTGTTTTACTATCTTATCTCCTAATCCTAATAAAGAAAAAGGGTAATGCCTTCCATCTTGTGTGTAATTATATACCCTTGGTGTTAGTCACCACTCTAGGGCCTACTGAAGGCGGGTCTCGGGGGTTATTATCTATCCTTAACTTTTAAGAAGGAAGGGTATGGAAATCTGTTGTCCCTTCCCTCATCATGGTGAAGGTGGGTCGTGAAAAATTTTTCCTCCCTATTTCAATTTCCACCTTGCCTCATTATTTACCCATTAAAAGGAAACATACATTATATTTTCTTTTTTATAAGTTAACTCTATATTTTCAAATTCCATTCAATATATTCATTTGATAATATACTTATTAATTCATTAATAACTGATTAAGTTCATTTTCTACTAAATCATATTTTTTAAAAAAAATAAATATTTTTTTAATGTGGTTTGTATGGGTCACTTTTTTCAAAGTTTAAAATTCAAATGTTTTTAATATTTTCCCTGTAAACACAAATTTCCAATATCTTTATGGTTTTATATAAAAAATTATCTATAGATTTTATTGGATTAAAAGAAATATTTTTATGTTTGTTATATAAAAAATTTCATTGAAAATTATTTCAAAAGACCATGGATATTTATTATTTCCGAAGTCATTTTTCGAAAACTCATAAAAACTATTTTTTCATCTATTTCATTTTCCTTTGATACATTTTATTCTTAATAAAGGATATTATTAAAATTATAACATCCAAATTATTTTTCTAGATTTATTTTTTAATGTTATTTCTTATCAAATAAATGATTCATCACTCCCTTTGTGTTCCAAATTCATCCTCTTGTATAAGCATGATTTTTATTTCCAATGCATTTCCTCGATGAACACTCTCAATTTACTTCATTTGATTATAGGGTTTTAACCCATGTTTTATAATCTAATTGTTTGGTGAAATTATTGAATTAACCATATTCCCATTTCTCTATAAAATGTTATTTTTAGGAATGCTTACATAGTAACTATCCCAATTAGGGAATGATAAACTATTGAAAATCCATGTATCCATTTGTCAGATATGGATGTTTATTGATTAATCATGTAAGTACATTAGGTATTGTTTAACTATCCAGCATCATTATCTAGATGGGTTGTGATTATTTTATTCCTTTTATTAACATGTGTAAAATTATTTATATTATGTATGATTTTATCGTAATATGGATGTTTATTATTTCCATAGGTAAATTGATTACGTATTTTATAGACATTTTTATCATTAATATCATGAATTCATCAGATGTGAAGATGTTATGGGTGTTTCCTAGTTTTATACATCCCATCAATGCATGGGTTGGTCTCATGATACAAGATTTTTGGTTATTTTATGTATGACTACCTAGTGAAAGCTAGATGCCTTGGTTTTGACCTTATTAAAAAAATGATTTCTTGGGTATGACCTAGATGACACTAATAAAAACTTGGTTGAGGCCTTGATGGAAAAATAATTATGGAATTATGATTTCCATCACCATGAATTCAATTATTTTTATCCATGTATTTATTTATAATATTAACCATGGGTTTCTTTCGTGCTCATGCATTCATTTATATGGCATTATTTAATTATCGTTTTTTCCTTCCATATATGTATTCTAATTTCTTTCCTTGATAACTTCTTATATATTTTTTACCTTACTAATAATTTGATATCACCATTAATTTATTTATGTTTCAATTTGTTATATAGATAGTATTATATAAGATATGTTTAGTGGGTTATCCTGTGTGTATAATTTTTTGGGATACACTGAAGAGTAATTAAAGATCAAGTTATACATTATATAATGCAAGAAATATCTACTTGAGGAGAAATACATTGGATTTTTTAGATAACATTTCCACCTAAATATTTATAACAATAAACCTAAAATATACATCAGTTGTAGGAGACTCAATATTTTTTAGTGATAGATTAATTATTTATTGTTAATATTGTGTCACTTCAGCACATTTCAAATATGATATATATATAGAAGGTATTTACTTCCACTGAATCCAAATGTGACGATTTGGGGAATTATAGTAAAAAATATAAATAATCTTTACAACCTACAAGGTAAGTTCATATGATAAGGAATTTACAACTTTTATATCTAGATTTAGTTAGGTAAATATCAATTATTTTTATGGGTGGAAAATGTTTTTTTTTTGTAATTTCTTATGAATTTAGAAAATATAAATTATTGTTAATTCTAAGTCAAAAATATAAAACTATTTTCACAATTTTTTCACATTTTATGAATTTTTAAAAAATTTATTGATATTTAGTTATATCAATAATATTTGACTTGGGATGAGAATTTTTAAACATGGAATTCAAAAAAAAATTGAAGATAAGGGTTTGAACAAACCATTGGTATATAAAAACTATACCAAAAGCACTCAAAAAAATTTGGTGTTGGAAATATTAATAGTATGAATGATACCATGGTTTGATAAAACCATTGGTATTGTTCTTTTATTTAAAAAAAATCCAATACTAGGTATCAATCCCACAACCTCCTATTTGTATTCCAATCGCTTTACCACTATCCTACAACTTGTTTTATATTCTTATATATGTCTATGTGTGTGTGTTTGTATTTATAAAAAGTATTATTTTCATTAATTAATTATTTATTATTATTATTAACCTATGTAAATAATTCCCCCACCTATACGAAAGGTATACGAAAACCATTGGTATAGGTGTCCAAAATCAACACATATACAAATGGTTTGACCAAACCATTGGTATGGGTTTCCAGAATCAATACATATTCCAATATTCTGGTAAAACCATTAGTATAGGTGTCCAAAAAAAATAAATATACTAAAATTTTGGTTAAAAATTGTTATAGGTTCCATATACCATACATATACCAACATTTTTGGAAAACCATTAGAATATGTTCCCAGAATCATCACCTATAACACCTATTTGATCTAACCATTGGTATAGGTGTATAGAAACAAAACATATACCAAATATTACCCTAAAATATTGGTATATGTATAGTATATGGAACCTATACCAAATATCTTGTCAAATAGTGGGTATAGAACTGTTGGTATAGCTCATATTCCTAGAAGTCATGCAAGATAAATCTTTCATATTATATGGTTCACTAGAGTATTATTTAATAGTTGGTTTCTATTTACATTACTACTCATCATGTAATTGTATTCAATTAATACCGTTTCTTTTTTAGTTATATTTTAATATTTTTTAGTAAAAAATAGAATGAAATTTTCAAAATATACATGTATTATATTCAAAAGTTACACACACGTTGTTTTTAATCTGCTAATGTTATAAAATAAGAAAATCTTATATTAAGAGGGAGTTTCTCTATTTTTAGTCTCCCTTATTTATTCATAATTTTTTAATTATTAGTTGATTTTGAGATTTAAATTCATGAATTAAGGGTTATCTTTCATTTTTAAATACGAAATTACTTGAAATATAATTCTATAGATTTTGTCAGCTTAAACTATTATAAACTTGTGTAAATTTTAGGATTTATATATTATATACAGGTACCTTCCTGAGTGTAATATTACTTATCTTAGGATAAGTTACCTTAATCATTGTAGTAAGAATAATTTGTTTGGAATTATTTATAAAATGGCGTAAATTGATTTATATAAGGGAAGATATATTTTTTTCATTTAATAATTTTTCTAATTTAAAAAATATGAAGAATTTTTAGAATTATATTTCATTTTATAATTTTCAAAAATCGAGAAATTCATTTTTAGATCATTTCCCCTTCACTTAATTATGTTTCCAAAATTAAAAAATATATTATTTTACTACTTACAACATTGGAGAATAAATTTTTTTCAATATGTATTTCATATAAAAGAAAATATTATTATTGATGAATTTTATTGATTTTTTTCATGATCATTATATGTTTTATAAAATGATTTCATGGAAATATCTATGTATGTATGATTTGGGTTATAAATCATACAATGAAGATTTCATAATTGAATAGATTTAATTTTTCATAAAATAATATTTTTTTTACTTAAAATATTCGTGTAGTTTAATGATTAATTATCAAGAACCAATGTGAGTTGTCCCACCATCGGATGTGTGACCGAATTTTTAATACTGACTAAAGGGTGTTCCCAATACCTTTGGGATGAAACAAGTGAATTTGCATCAATGAATAACCATGTTGGAATGATTTTTTCCAATAATTAATTAAATAAGTTGCATTAATTCAAATAAAATTTCATCACGACCCTTATGTAAGTATAAAATCCATGCCAACTCAATACCATAAGAAAAGAAAATATAAAATTAGTGAATAAATGAAAAAAAATAAAAATCTAAACAAATCCCTCTCCTCACCTCCATCCTTTATCCCCTGTATTGAAAATATAGTTTCCTATTATTCTCTCATGAAAACTCACATATATCTCTACCCTATATCTATATAATGTAGTAAAATGAATGTAATTCCTGGAAAAAAAAACTATCCCCTATGACCTAAGGCCAGTCTCCATCCAAACCAAAACTACAATATCTTTGAGAGAGATTAATAGATGTACCTAAAACTAAATATTATATTATGTGAGAGCATAAAAATTCCAAGAAGGCTACCACATGCCATACCACATGTTTAACCATTAATTAAATATTCATTATCTTGCTAGTTTGGATGTATATTAATTTGAAATAATATTTTCTCTATTTTAAAAATTACCATTAAAAATATGTTTATAAAATTATTTTCTAAAGAAATAATGATTTTATTTAAAGTATCAAAAAATGAAGAGAAAATGAGGTGATCAATAGAATGTGAAAGGATAAGTAGTAAACGTAAAAAGGAGAAACAAGAATCAAACATTATACAAGAGATAATTGTATGAAACTGCATATGAGTTAAACATTATAAAGGAATGTAAAGAGAAAATGTTTTTATTATTTTGACCATGAAAAAGGAAACTAAGAGAACATTTCAATATGGTCCCACAAGAGCATGAGTAATTAAAAGAATGAATAATGGGAGACCCTAAGGAATTAAGGATTGATCACCCAGGATCCTCATAATCTAAGTGATTGAACCATATATAATATTTAACTATTATAGTGCATGATCAATTACCGATTCATATTACTATCATGTAGTTTAGCTTGTTTTATAGTGTAATCCTTCATGGGATCATTTTCCAAATCCATACTACCAATAACTAACAAAAATTTTCTCGTCATCCCACTTATGTACACGTGGTTCCCATATTCCATACCACAACCAAAATACATATGGTATGTGTAGTAAAAAAACCAAAACTGAATCACATGGAAAATAAAGTAAAGTATAACTCAACACCTCACCTCTCTATACTAAAAATGTGAATCCCCTTTTACCAATACCAATATTAAAAACATACAAGATCCAAGTCCAATAGGTTACATAAATGTCTAGAATTACAATGGATTCCACATCATTTTTAACAGTTATTGGAATTTTATTAAACCCTTTACATTACTCAAGGAATAAATATATTGACGGTTGATATATTTTTATATAGAGAATATTGAAAAAGGATAATTTTTTTTGAATATATTATAGTTTATGATCAAAATAACGATATATTTACTAAACCATTATATTTTACTATGTTTTAGAAAATAATGTTTGAACTTGGTAAGATAGATATTAATAATAAAATTGAGAACAATTCTTTATTTATATATAAATATGTTTGAATATGATTGTGGAAAAGGGATGCAATATCTAGGATAAAATCATTCCACCTTCAGAATCCAATTTCTTGTTAACTTTAATAGTTTTCAATTGGTCAATGTGTAATAGGATTTTTCAATTAATAATTATTAACACTCTTGAATTTTATTTTTTATTGACATGAACATTAATTTTTCTTGATTATGGATAATGTGAACTACTGGGAAAAAGCTATACCTATTGTTTTGAATAGTTGGTATATCCTATAGTAATGGTTTCAGGAAACGTTGGATGATTTACCCTTAGTATATGCCAATACCAATGGTTGGACCAAAAGTTTGCTATAGAATGACTATACCAATGGTTCTCAAACCATTGGTATAAGAAATTTCAATTGATATACCTACAACAAAGGTTTCGTCAAACCATTGGTATTTTACTTTTATTGAAAATAAATTTTTCACTTGGAATCAATCCAAGAACATTTTTTTTATATTCCAAACACTTTACCATTATCCTACAACATGATTTAGGTAACTGTACACACACACACACAGACACAGACACACACACATATATATAGAAAATATAATTGATACTAAATAATTTATTGTTATTATTATTAATATTCTTAAATAATGACATCACCTATACCAATGTTTTAACCAAACTGTTGGTATAGGTGTCTTGAATTAACACTTAAACTAATGGTTTGATGAAACCATTGGTATAGGTGTCTAGGAACAATACCTCTTCCAACAGTTTGGTCAGACCATTGGTATAGGTTTTTAGAAAAAATACTTAAACCATACCTATATCAAATATTTTTCTAAAACCATTGGTAAAGGTGACCACAATCAATAATTATACCAATGGTTTGATATAATTATTGTTATATGTATCCAGAAACAATACATTTCCAACTATTTTCCCGAACTGTTGTTATAAGTATTGAATATAGAACCTATATCAATAGTTTTTGAAACCTTTGTTATATAATTTTTGATATAGCTTATTTTTCTAGTAGTGTTTCATAATGAATCTTTCATATTATATAGTTCGCTATAATGTGATTTAACAGTGGGTTTTTATTTAATTCATTGCATATCATATAATTGGATTACTTGAATATCATTACTTATTTAAGGGAAATTTGAATCTTTTTTAGTCATACATAGGATAGAATTTTCAAAATATTCTCACATTATATTTGAAAACAATACACACATTATTTTGAATCTATTGATTTTTTAAAAAAAACATTATCACTACCACAAAATTGGGCAAGGCCAGCGCCACCCCTTTATCAGCGCTAACGAAAAAGCGCTGATAAAGGGGGGGCTTTATCAGCGCTGTTTTTAAAAGCGCTGATAAAGGGTCGACTTCAAAAAAAATTAAAATTTTTTAATATATAAATATATTTATATAGTTATATTGATATAAATATAATATATAATTTTTAAATATATTTTAGATAAGTTTAAATGTACATTTAGACTTATTATACTTAATATATAAGATATTTAGTGAAAATGGATTCTTAAAAAATTTAAATAATATTTTTAATTAATAATTTTCTAATTATTATGGAGTAATAGTCATTTAATAAAAATTTGAAGGCTAAAAAATTGAATTTTTTTAAAAAAACATCCAAAATATATTGAAAACGCAACTTGAACTTCAAACGGCCATAACTTTTGATCCGGGTGTCCGTTTGAGCTCTACCACATATCAAATAGAAGAATTCGACAATCTTTATGTCGTTGTGACTGGGGAAACCCAGTCAAGCATTTTTTGAGGACAAAAAAGGCCTAGAAGTCCTCCAAAACTGATTTTTTAGTCGGGGTACCCAGATTTTTTAACATTTTGTGGATTTTCAGCCTCGTTTAAGGGGGTATTATTGGCTTTTTTTTGGTGGGGACTGAATTTATTCCAAGGTATTACATTCATATTGATATTATGTATTTAAAATTTCATCCTTTTTTATAATTTACTTCTATTTATAATCAAATATATAACTATATGTACATATTTTTTATAGATTCACACCTAAAAATTAAATTTTTTAAATAAATAATTAAACATATTTACATATAAAATATATTATATTTATCTAAATAATAACTAATATCCATTTTATTTAAAATACTAATATATGAATATTTATATAACTACTATATATTAATATAACTATACATATATTAATATAACTATATATATATTAATATAACTATATGTATATATTAATATAACAATATATATATATATATTAATATAAATATATATTACTATATGAATAAATATAACTAAATATATATATATATAAATAGATATATCATGAATAAAGGAACAAATCAATATATGGTAGTGGCAAAGGCTTTAGGTGCGCAGGGGGGGGGGGGGTCTTGAGATCAAATCTGGGTGGAGGCACGGGTGCGCGTGCAAGTTTGATTTAAGTGTCTAGTGCTGATAAAGGGTGTAGGTAGTGCGGGTGGGCGCTGGAGGTGTGCGAAAGCACTGATAAAGGGGGGGATCAAGTGCTGTAAAAATCCCCCCGAGATTGGCAGCATTTTTTTATTTTTTTATATTTTTTATATTTTTATCAGCGCTAAAAAAAGCGCTGATAAAAGTGGTCTTTTATCAGTGCTAAAAAGAAAGCACTGATAAAATACCCTTTTATCAACGCTGATAAAGGGGACCCCCCTTTATCTTTGCCGACATTAATAGCGCTTTTTCTAGCACTGTTAATGTCCATTTTTAGCGCTGATAAAATCCATATTTGTAGTAGTGTATATTAAGAGTGAGTTTCTATATTTTCAATATCATTAGTTTATTATTGATCTATAAATTTAAATTTTATTTTGAGCATAAAATTCATGAATTAAGTGGCATCTTTCTTGATTACTGATGGATTTCCTTGAAATATAATATAATATTTTTTTATTTTTAACAATTTTTGAACCTGTTGAAATCTTTGTATTTAGATTTTATAAATAATTATTTCCCTAAATGTAATATTATTTATCTTATTAGTTTTTTCTTTTGTCATTCTATGAAGAAAAGTTATTCAGAATCATTTAAAAAATTGGGGAAAATTTAATAAGATGGGATGTATATATTTTTATAATTTAATCTTTTTTATAATTTCAAAAACAGAGAGAAGTTTTTATAATTATATCTGATTTAATACATTTAAAAAAGGGGGTGAATATTGAGTTGGTCCATTACCCTTCACATAATTTTTTTTTCATAATTGAAGAATTATTATTTTATACCCTTGAACATGGTTGAAGAATTTTTTTTTGACTTTTATTTCTTGTATAATAAAATATTAGTAATGATATTTGTTTTTTTTTTATTCATGTTTATTATGTGTTTTATAAAATGATTTCATATAAATATATATATATATATAAGTATCAGTTTTTTTATAACTCATACACTGAAGCATTCATAATTGAATATCTATAATTTATCGCGACAATATTTTCTTATTACGAAAATTATTCTTACATTTTAACGATTAATAATCATGAACCAACATCATTCATACCTCTACCGGATACCTGAACCAGTTTTCAATAAGTCTTGAAGGGTGTTCCAAATCTCCACAGGCTAGAAAAGTTCATGGGCATCAAAGAATCACTACATTGGAATAATTTCATTCAAAAATTAATTATATAATATGATAAAATAATAATAAAATTTCAACATGACCCTTTTGTAAGTAGGACATCCATGCCAACTCAAATGTAGGGGAAAATAAAATATAAAAGTAGTAAAGAAAAAAATAAAATAAAAATATAAACTAATACCTCTCATCAACCCATACATTCTCCCATTCAAGGAAAATTGTAGCTTCCTCCTATTCTCTCTTATCCTCCCCCAGGTATCTATACCCTCCATATAAAAAAAAGCAGTAAAAAAGATTATATGTTTAATGCACAGAAGGAAAAACATCAATGGAATGCCTGAACAGACTATCCCTTGTGAATTTAGGTCACTGCCCATACATACCAAAACAAAAATTACTCTAAGGGTGATTAACATATGAAATTGAAACTAAAAATATAAAAATTTGAGAGCATAAAAATTCCCAATAGGATACCAAAAACCTTTCCAAAGACATACCCTTTAATTAATGATCCATTATCATGCTATTTTAAAAGTATATTAATTTAAAAAAAATGTTTTTTCTTTCTTAAAATTTACCATATAAAATACCTTTATATAATTGGTTTCTAAAAAAAATTAAAATTTTATTTTAAGAACTAAAAATGAAGATAACCATAGGTTATAAAAAAACCTGAAAGGATAAGTGGTAAATGTAAATAGAAAAAACATAAATCAAACAACCCATAAGAGATAATATTATAAAACATTAAACGGGTGAAACATCATATATGAAATTAAATGGAATGATCTATTTATTCTTTTAAACATGAAAAATGAAACTAAGTAAGATAAAATTTTAATATGAAACCATAAAAGAATGAGTAAATAAAAGAGAGAACAATGGGAAACCCTAAGGAATTGAGGTTGGGCCATCCCAGGATCCTCATACTCTCAGTGATCAAACTATATAAATATATAACTATTATAGCGCATGAGTAATAACCAATACTTGTTAAAAAAATATCATTTAATCTTGTGTAGTAGTGTAATCCGATAATGGAGGGTAGTCTATATCTCTGCTACCTCTAACTAGTGTACATTTTTAATTCATCCCACCTAAGTACATGGGGTCCCCATAAGCAATACCCAAATCTAGAACACATAAGGGGTGTGCATTAGAAAAACCAAAACTCATTCACATAGAAATGAAATGAAAACATTCCTCCCCAAATCATCTCCCTACAGTACTAATGTGAAGACCCTTACTTATAACCATACTGATATAAAAAACATATAAGATCCATGTAAAAAATGTAATATAAATGTATAGCCTTCCATTAAAGTCCACCTCATTTTTATAAGTTATTCAAATTTTAATGAACCCTTTACATCACTTAAGGACTAAACATATTGAGTTTATAAATCTTTTTATTATATACCATATTGAAAAATGGGAATTTTGATTGAAATATATTCTACTTGATGATCAACTAGCTGATATCTTTACTAAACCATTATATTTATCTAAGTTTAAGATATTAAAAATTGAACATAGAAAGATGGATATTTATAATAAAAAACCAAAAAAATAGTTTTTTATTCTATATAAATCCAATAGACATTTTTTATTGATCAAAAGATGTTATATCCTGGAAGAAAATCATTCGAGCTTCAGATTCCCATTTCATGTTAATTTTATTAGTTTATATTTCATCAATATGTAATTTGTTTTTCTTATATTCTTTCTTACTCCTCTTGAATTTTATGGTTTCCTAACATTAAATTTAATTTTTCTTGATTATGGCCAATGTGAACTACTGGATTAAAATGTTATACCAATAGTTTGGAACTTTTCTTATAGCCACTAAAATTATTGTTATAGGCTATACTAATAGTTTTAGTGACCATTGGTTGATTTACAGTCAGTATAGACATATACAAGTGGTTTTACCGAACCATTGGTATAGAACATCCATACCAACAGTTCACATATAGTTGGTATAGGAAATTTTAATGGAAATACCTATTCCAATGGTTTGATCGAATTTTTGTGATAGGTTTTTTATTGAAAAAAGTTACTGCACTGAGTTTCAATCCAATAACCTCCCATTTGTACTTCAATCACTTGACCATTATCTTACAATGTTTTTTGTGTTCATTATATAAATATATATATTTATGTATAGAAATAATTATTGATATTAAATTTATTATTATTATTTTTATCAATATGAATAAATAATAACACCACCTATACCAACAGATTTGTCAAACCATTAGTAATGGTGAACCATACAAACTGTTTACCCAAACTGTTTGTACATGTGTCCAAAATCAACACCTATACCAGTATTATGACCAAAATATTGGTATAGGTATATAGAATCAATAATTGTACCAATAGTTTGGTCAAACTATTGGAATTGGTTTCTAGAAACAATCTTTATACCAAAGGTTTGGTCAAGCTGTTGGTATAGGTTCAATATACCATACCAATACCAACGTTTTGGGAAAATCATTGGTTTAGGTGACCAGAATCAATACCAATACCAACGGTTTGCTAAAACACTTAGTATAGGTGTCCAAAAAAATACTGATACCATTGGTTTTCCCAAACCATTGGTATTGATCTGGTATATGGAACCTATATCAATGGTTTGACCCGAAA
Organism: Viscum album; assembly: GCA_963277665.1. Lineage (NCBI taxonomy): Eukaryota > Viridiplantae > Streptophyta > Magnoliopsida > Santalales > Viscaceae > Viscum > Viscum album. The sequence continues at coordinate 1,702,937,906 of OY728165.1, read as the reverse complement.
ATTGGAATTGGGTACCTACACCAATAGTTATTCCATCCTTTAGTATATAACTATTGGTATAGATCTAATTTATAGTTTTCATTCACGATAAATCTAATATATTATATTGTTTTGTGTAATTTTCTTTAACAGTTGGTTTTTATTTATTTCATTGCACATCATATAATTGTATTCCTTGAATATAATAACTTCTTTTAGGGATATTTGAATACTTTTTATCATACATAGGGTGAGATTTTAAAAATATGATCACATAAGATTCAAAAAATCCACAAAAACTTTTTTAAAACTATTAAGGTTCCAAATATAGAATAAAAACTTATATTAATGGGTTTTTTTTTCTATTTTTAGTCTCCATAATTTACTATTACTTCGTTAAATCCCAGTTTACAATGAGATAAAAAAATCATGAATTAAGGGGTATCATTCATGTTTAAATATCAAATTAATTAAAATTTAATGTTATTGAGTTTGATTTTTTAAACTACTATAAACATGTGTTAATCTAATTATTTAGATATTATATACAATTATTTCTTTGACAATAATATTATTTATTCTTTGTTAAGTTACCTTTTTCATTCTAGGAAGAATAAGTTATTTATATTTATTTATGAAATGGGAAAAAATTAAAACAAAGGGAGATATATGTTTATTATTTAATCATTTTGATCATTTCAAAAATAGAAAAAAAATTCTAGAATTATATTTGATTTTATAGTTATCAAAAAGGGGGTGAGTTTTGAGTAGATCCATTCCCCTTCAATAAATTATGTTTTCCTAACTAAAAAATTATTATTTTACTCCCTATAACATGGGTTATGATATGTCTTTTAAAATTTTATTTCTTGTAGAATAAAATATTATTATGGATGAATATTATTGAATTGTTCTTCTTGCTTTTTATGTGTTTTATAAAATTATTTCATAGAAATATCATTGTAAGTATGAGTTGGGTTATAAATCATACACTAAAGCTTTCATATTTTAATAAATATAATTTATCACAACAAAATTTTCTTATCACTTAAAATATTCATATAGTTTAAAGATTAATTGTTAGGAACCAACCTAGGTCATACATCCATCAGATGCCTGACCCAGTTTGCGATAGGGATCAAAAGGTCTTCCCAATCCCCATAAGCTAGTAAAAGTCAATCGTAATCAAAGAATCCCCACTTTTTAATGATTCCACCCAAATATTAATAAATTAAGTAGAGGCAATTATAATAAAACTTTGACATGACTCATCTATAAGTAATACATCCAAGACAACTGAAAAGAAGAGGAAAAGAAAATATAAAAATATTAAAGAAAAAAGTGCATAAAAATATTAACTAATCCCTTTCCTCATCCTCATTATCACTCCAAAATAAAGGAAATTTTAGCCTCCTCTTGTTCCCTCCCAACCACCGCCATATATCTCTATGATCAATTTGTAGAAAGTAGTAAAAATTATTGCATGTCTATTGCAAGGAAGGAAACATAAAATTAAATAACTAGAATACCTAAACAGACTAACCCCTGTTACCTAAGGTCACTCTCTATTAAATCCAAAACAACAATCACTTTAAGGGGTATTAATATATGAACATAAAACAAATATATATAGGTGATAGCATAAAAATTCCTAAAATTATACCACCTTCCTTACCACGTGCATACCCTTTAAGAAAATATCCATTATCATATTAGTTTGAAAGTAAATTAATGTAAATTAATGTTTTATCTATTTAAAATATTACCATTTACAATACCCTTATAACCTTAATTTCTAAAAAACATGAGATTTTATTTTAATTACCAAAAATGAAGAGAACCAAAGGTTATTAATATAATGTAAAAGGAGAAGTAGTAAATGTATAAATGAGAAACTTAAATCAAACACCCTATGCGAGACAAAATTATAAAACTTCACATGAGTGAAACATCTAATAGGAAAGTAAATAGAACTAGGTTTTTATAATTTTAATCATGAAAATAAAATCTAAGTAATATAATATTTCAATATTTCACCATAATAGCAAGAATAAATGCTATAAAGCACAATGGGAAACCCTTAGTAATTAAGGTTTGGGAATCCCAATATCCTTGTTCTCATAGTGATCGAACCCTGTAAAATATATAACTATTCTAGTGCATTATCCCTAACTAATCAATATCATCATCATGTAGTTTAGCTCATGTTTTAGTGTAATATTTGTAGGTAGGGAAGTATAAATCCCTTCTAAATCTAACTAGTCTGCATTTTCTAGTCTTCCCACTTAATTACATGGGGTCCCCATGTTCCATACCCACAACCAAAATATATAAGGTATATGAAGTAGAAAAACCCAAACTCAATCACATATAAAAAGAAATGAAAACATATATCTTCACTTAACCTCCATATACTACCATTATGAAACCGCTTACATAGAACCATACCAGTATGAAAAAATAAAGCATCCAAGTCTAATAGGTAACATAAAATTATGGTATTCCATTTTATTCCACCTCATTTTTATAAAGGATTTAAAAATTTCCAACTGATCCAATATATTTTATTTTTAAATCCAATTAATGGACTTGTTCAAAACTGAGTTCGAAAACAAACATAAAATTCATTATGTTTTCGATTGATAAACCTAAAAAAAATAAAAAAAAATAAATAAATATATTTATGATTTAACAAATTAAAAATCTATCATGTGAATTTTTACACCTATATATATATATATGTATGTATGTTTACCCATGTACATACGCATAACCATCAGTAACATAAAAATGAATAAGAAGAGCCAAATATTTATTTTACTTAATTCATTCTTTAAAACACATTGGAAATACGTATATATATATATATACCATAATTCTAATTTATATATTTTCATATCTTTTTGTGAATATGTGAAATATTATATATATATATATATATATAATTTCTAAAAAGAAATATCACCGATGTTTTTTAAAATAAATTATAATTGAACCAAATTTGAATAAAGATTGTAAATTAAATTAAATCCCATTAATAAATTATTTAATGATTCTAAATAAATCATGAGGTGTTAAATTACCCAATTTCTTTTAATGAACTATCATAATAATTTTTTCAAGAAAAATAAGAATTCATTTTTCAATGGTTTAAATAACTAATGGAAAAAAATATGGAATATCTTAGTTGAAACATGATTTCATCTATTGTTTTTATAAATAACCATAATAAAATTATTAGATATAAATAATGAAAATTTAAAAGGAATTCAATTAAATAAACTAAAATTAAAGGTGCTGGGATGGGAAAAACCTACCTCAATCAAATGGAGAGCTATCAAAACCCTCAAGTCACTTTACTATTATCCTACAAAATGTTTTATGTTATTATATACAAATATATATGAGTGTGTGTGTGTTTGTGTGTGTTCATATATAGAAAAAAAATATTTATATTAAATTAGTTATTAAAATTATTATTAATTTGAATAAATAATGACACCACCTATACCAACAATTTTCTTAAACCACAGGTATATGTGTCTAGAATCAACACATCTACCTATGGTTTGACCAAAACATAGGTATAGGTGTCTAGAATTAATAAATGTACCAAAATTATGGTCAAACAATTGGTATAGGTATCTAGAAACAATAACTATATCAATAGTTTGGTCAAACTATTTTTATAGGTGTCATTTACCTTATCTATTTCAAATTTTTGGATAACAAATTAGTATAGGTTTCCAAAACCAATACGTATACCAATGGTTTTGTCTAACTATTGGTATAGGATTTCAGAAATAATACCTATATCAACAGTTTTCCCAAACCATTGGAATAGGTATGGTATATCTCACTTGTTCTAATAGTATTTTAAACCATTGTTACAAAATATTCGTTTATCCCAGATTTCTAGTAGTGGTTCGGGAAAAATATTCTATATTATATGGTTCACTAGAATGTGATTTTACTATTGGTGTCTATTTAAATCACTAAACATCATATAATCATATTACTTGAATATATTTAATTTTTTTAGGCATATTTTAATATTTTCTATTCATATGTAGGATGGGAATTAAAAAATATTCCCACATTAGATTCAAAACTATATAGACATTGTTTTTAAGCTGTTAATGTTTCAAATTAGGATTAAAAACATATATTAAAGGTGATTTTATATATTTTTAGTCTCTTTTATTTAAACTTTCTTCATTAATTCATAATTTATTTTGAGATTAAAATTCAGGAATTAAGGGGTATCATTCCATTATAGATATGAAATTACTTGAAATCCAATGTTATATATTTTTTATTTTCATCTATAATAAACATATTGAAAATATAGTATTATATCTTCTATAAAATTATTTCCATGAGTGAAATATTATTTATCATACAAGAAGTTACCTTTGTCGTTATATGAAGAATAAGTTATTTATAATTATTTATAAAATGGTGGGATATCTTTAAAAAAATCGGAGATATGTTTTTATCATTTAATCATTTTGATAATTTAAAAAATATGGAGAAGTTTTTATAACTATATTTTATTTTGTAGTTATCAAAATGGGGTGATTGTTGAGTGAATACTTGGCCCATTATATAATTTTGTTTTCATAATTAAAAAATTATTATTTTACTCCCTCTAACATTTTGGAAAAATCAACTTCTATTTCCTATATAATAAAATATTATTAATGGTGATTTTTATTTTTATTTTTTTCTTGTTTGTTATGTGTTTATAAAATGAGTTTAGATAAATATCTATGTACATATGAGCTGGGTTTTAACTCATACATTGAATCTTTCATAATTTAAAAACTATAATTTCTCATAATATTATTTTCTTTTTACTTGATTTATTCTTATAGTTTAATGATTATTTGTTTTTAAACCAACCTAAGTCGTCCCTCCATCAGATTCCTCACCCATTTTTGTGACAAGTCTTGAAGGGTGTTCCCAGTCCCCACAGGCTGGAACAAGTGCATGGGAATCATGGAATAACCCCCAAGGGATAATTTCACCCAAATATTAATTAAATAATAATAAAATAATAATAAAATTTGAACATAACCCTTATGTAAGTAGGAAATCCATGCCAACTCAAAAAAATATGGAAAATAAAAATATAAGATCTATTAAATAAAATAATAAAATAAAAATCTAAACGGGTCCCTATTCTCACCCCCATTCCCCCACCCCTATAAAGAAAACTATATCAACCTCTTGTTCCCTATGAAATTCCATAGATATATATACCCTCCACCTGTAGAAAGAATTAAAGAGGATGATATTCCTGATGTAAGGAAATAAAAAAATATTACTAGAATACCTGAATATACTACTCCCTATAACCCGAGGTCACTCTCCATTCAGAACAAAACAAAAATCACTCTAAGAGAGATTACGATATAAATGTGAAACTAAAAAAAATATTTATGTGAGCGTATAAAAATATCTAGTAATCTACAAACTTTGTTTCCCCATTCTTACTCTTTTATTAAAGATCCATAATCATAATAGTTTTAAAGTACATTAATTTAAAATAATTTTTGGGCTATTTTAAAAAATACCATTTAAAATAACTCTACTACATTAGTTTCTAAAATAGTTGAGATTTTATTTAAAGTACCAAAAATTAAAATAACTAGAGGTTATTAATAGAATTTGAAAGGTGTGGTTGTAAAAGTTTGAATTATAAACATGAATAAAATATCATACAAGAGATAATTGAATGAAACTATATATGGGTGAAATATCATATATGAAAGTAAAGACAATTAAATTTTTATTTCAGAGAAAATGAAACTGGGAATCAAGTAAGAGAAAATTTCAATATGGAACCATATGAGCTTGAGTAAATAAAAATTATAAAAATGGGAAACCCTAAGGAATTAAGGTTTGGGTATTTCAAGATCCTCATACTCTCAACTATTAAGCAATATAAATTATATTACTATTCTAATGAATGAAATGTAAGAAATTCATATCATTATTATAAAATCATGTTACCACTCTAATAGGTACACCATAAACCTTGTCATGGTTTTACTTTTCATTGATTAGGTAAGGGTTGAGTTTCAATTGGGAAGATACTGATAATGTCCAAGTGAGAGGTCTGTTGCACACTCACCTTTGACCAATATTTTCTAAAGGCTTCCATGGAATTACATGTCGTTTAATAGTAGTACATGTCATGTAATGATTATGCTTTCAAGTTATGAAATATTTCACACCATGATGGAATTAATGATCAGTTTTTAACCCAGAGCATCGATTTTTAATGCAAAACGGTACGCATTTTGATGTTTACAAAACATAAGTATTTCATGATGTCAATTAGTATAACACATCGTGTAATACCCGGAATGATTTTTTAAAATAGGAAGTGTAGAAGTTTAATTCTATTTGAATCCTCTCTAGTTCCTTCACCCTCAACCTAAGGCTCTCCTCAAGAGACCTTAAAGTCTTCCAACCTTCTTGTATCCATTCCTTTAGAATTTATCCTTCATTTCGCTTATGGTGTGATTCCCAGGTAAGTGTTCTCCCTCAGTCTCAAAGTTTCTATCTTTATTCTCTCTTGGGTTTTCAAGGTAACAACATGAATTGATGGATCAATGCACGGTGGTTTTGGATCTTACTTAAAAGTTGAGTTTTTAGGTCTTATACACCTTCATTCTCATTGATGGGGGTCGTTGCGAGTCTTGAGTTTTAGGAAGTGGTAGGTGGTTTCATCCTGAATTTCAAAATTGATTATTTCTAAATTGCTTGACTTATTTCAATTATTGATTTAAATTCATTATCAAAAAATTTTATTCAAATAAATTGATAAAAACAAGATTCTAGTGAATCAAGATAGTTGAAATGGTTTTGGCATGGAAATTTGGAAAATCCCCAATTCCATTGAACTTGGGTGTGTTTATAGAATTTGGATGATTTGAATTGTGGAATATAAATTTTGGATTTTATGGAAATGATTTCAATTAAATTTTTTCTTTTATTTTTTTATAAGTAATTTTGGAAAGGATGGAATTGGTTTAGAATGGATTTCAAACTTGTGAAATGGATTAAAATGATTTAATAGAAACCCAGTGGTTTTATCTTATAAAAATGGAATGTTTTTCATTAAAACTTATTTTAATTTTAAATGGAAAAAATTATCATTTTGAAATGGAATAATGGGATTTAATTTTATTTTAAGAATTCTTAAAATAAATTACCCATCATGTAAGAGCACGTGAAATCCTTAGGTAGTTGGTGAGTTATTTAGATACACTTGATGCCATTACAACGTTCTATAACATACCTATTGTGGGTCACATCCTTAATTAAAGGGTGAGAAGTCACCTCTGGCTAGCGTCAGGGGGACATGAGTATACTCATTTTAATGGGATCACTTAGAGAGTGTGTAATCCTAAAACTGATTAATACTATTGTACCTACTTGACAGATGACCATATTTCTCTCTTATTTTTTTATATGCGATATAAATGTATAACAATGTTGTAAAACTAAATTAAAAAACTTTTATATATTTAAATAAACTTTTTTATGTAACTATTTTATTTAATCCATTTTTTAGAATTATTCCATCTCTTGTAAAGTAAATCCGATGCTTTAAAAGTATTTTCCATCATTTTAAAACTGTATATCTTGTTTTTTTAAATAATTTCTTGAAATTAAAAATATTTTTATTATGAAAATTGAAAGTGTTTATTTGCATAATCTATATTTCACATCTATTGTGGAAGATTTTGTGGTATCCTATTTTATTAGAATCACACCCTAATTTTTCTTTTGGTTGTTTTTAAATTTTATTCTTTCATGTTTGAGCAAAGGGAATGGATCACTTGGAGGTGGATACAACTGTTGGGCTCTGGAATTGGTGAGTTGTATACTTAGAGACCTTTGGGATATTTCTCCCATATAGTACTTTATTTTTAGAACATTGGAATTTTTATTCCATGTTGTATTCTAGTAATTTACTCCCAGTGGATTTTTCTTTGGATATGTATATTGTCTTGTTTCTTTTTCTTCTACATTCTTATGGAAGAAATAGTTCACACTTGTATGTTTTATGATTCCATGTGCAAGGCATCAACCCATGGGGATTAGGAATGACCTTCAGGCTATGCCTGGTCTAAATCGATTATTAGGTCACCAGGGTACTCGGGTTGTTTCATGAAAAATTAGTATCAGAGGCAGTTTTTTAGCTTTTGTCTCAAAGTGAGTATGAATTTATTTAAATATTCTTAGAACATAGTAGGGATTTGTGATTTAATTCCTATAAATATCTCAATATAATGAACCTTTATTTTCCATGGTGTTCAGGGAAGGACTTCTTATGGATTAGTTCTAGTCCTTTACCAATTCTAATTTAGATATAGTGGATTCCAAATATGGTTGTTCCATCTATTGGAATTAATATTTCCTTGTTGCTCTATTTGAGTGTTAATTTGATGTCTTCCTTTTGTATAATGATGTTTTGTAGAGTCATGTCTCTAAGAAGATGTCTGAATCAGATATAGGAAGAGGATACTATAGAACCTCAATAAGAAAATCTTGTTGTAGATCCAAATCTTGTTGAGGTGATTGTATGTAGTGTCCATGCTTTCGGGTTGGCACCACATCTAGTTTTCAATTAGGCTCTATATGTGGATCCTCAGGTGGATTCTATTTGGAATCATTATCAAAAGTTCCATTTCTAGAAGCCGAAAATTTTCAAGGGATCCACTAATCCTCCATATGCTGATGAATGGTTAATCAATATAGAACTTCTATTTGACTTTGTGGAAACTCCAAACGTGATCAAGGTAAAGTGTTCCACCTTTGTACTGTAAGGACCAAGATAGAGACAGTGGGACATGACAGTGACAACATGGGAGCATGAGGTCTTAGAGTGGAAGTACATCAAGGTTCTTTTCATCAACCTGTTCTATCCAGATTCAATGGTGTGCTCTTAGGATATGAATTTTTTTAAGCTTAAGCAAGCTAATAGAATCGTGATTGAGTATTCAAATTGTTGTGTTGAGGTGGTGCAGTTTGATCATGAGATTGTTTCTAATGAGAGGATTATGGGTCGATGGTTTGAGTTGGTACTTCAATCAGATATACATTTTTTGGTTTTCTTACTAAAATTTCCCACTTATGCTGATGTGATATATAGGGTGATGATGGTTGAGATGGACCTGGTTGACATGCCTAGAGTATCAGGAGATTCTTTTCCTCTTAGTGGAAACGTTAGTTCCTTCAAATTAAAAAGGATGTGTGATGATTCTCATGGCATTTCTAAATGAAAAATTCATTAAAGAACTCCTATAACACCATAACTATGTTATTTGACTTTATATCAATGTGTAAATCTAGGATATTATAAGAGGGTTTTCAATGAGGCACCCATGAACTATAGCTCTTGTGGGAATTCAGGTCACTTACAATGATTATTCCATCATTTCTCTACTCCACATAGCAGAACAGGATCATCAACTCCACCTAAAACTACAGGGCAACCATATGATCTACATACAAAAGGGTTATAACCAAAGGTTTCCAAAAAGAACTTTTTTCACGTAGTGGAAGAGTCTCCAAAGGAAGTAGACATAGATCCAGTGATCGTCAGAGGTACCATTACTATAGCATCATCATTAGTGTCTACTCTATTTGATACTGGTGTTTCTCAATCATTTATTTCAACCCATATTATTAATCCTCATAATTATCATATGGAGAAAATTTCTTGGGAAAATGGATATTACTACACCTCTTGGTATGAAGAGAGAGAAGGTTCTTCATAGTCCCTATTATTTCTTCTCTCTTTTAGGTGTTGATCTTTCTTTTAGTTTTCTGGTTCTTGACATGAAATCTCTTGATGTCAAATTCAGGATGGATTGGATCATTACTAATAAATCCTAGATTGATTGATTTCTTCAACAGGTATACTTTACTACACCTAGTGGTGCATCTCTTTTATTTTAAGGGTATTTGGAACTATAGTCGACCATAGATGGACCATCTTATCATGGGTTAGGGAAAGTGAAATCAGTGTTCATTTTTTATATGGATCATGAATCTTTGAGAAATGATTACCCTCCAGTAGTCATTGATTTTTATGATGTGTTTCCTTTGGATTTCTATGATATACCATGGGTAAGGGAAGTTGAGTTATCTATTGACTTAATTCTTGGTACTCAAACAATTTCAATTCACTTCTACAGAATGGAACCAGGTGAACTGAAATTAATGAGGTCCCAGTTTGACGATCTTTTGGAGAATGGATTTAAATGCCTGAGTATTTCACCTTGGGTAGTGTCAGTTATCTTCTCTAAGAATGCTGATGAATCTATTTTCATATTTTTGGATTATTGGAAACACAATAAAGTCATGATAATGAAAAAGTATCCACTTCCACATACCGATGATCCATTTGATCATCTAAAAGGTTAGAGTGGTTTTCAAATATCGATATTCAATCAGATTACCATCAGTTGATGATAAAATAATCTGATATTTAGAAAAATTTCTTTTGAATAAGGTATGACCATTATTATTACCTTTTTATGAAAATTAGTTTGAAAAATGATCTAGGATTTTTAATGGATTTTATGAACAAGATCTTCCCCAGTTACCTAGATACTTTTGTAGTGGTCTTTTTTGAAGACATCCTTGTTAATATATATCCGAGCAGGAACATGTGAATCATCTGAGAAGATTTTTGAGTCAAATGAGATGTCACCTACTCTATTACAAGATTTCAATGTTTTTTTTATGGATTTAGGATATGAGATTATTGGGACTCATGGTGTCTGAATATGGTATATTAGTTGATCCTGGAAAGGTGAAGGTTGTTATGACTTGGGAGAAACCATGAAAGTTCTGTGAAATATAGATTTTCCTGGGCTTAGTTGGATACTACTGCAAGTTCATGAATGAATTCTCAATGTTGGATTCTATAATGACTACTCTAACTTGGAAGGTGGTGAATTTTTCTTGGTATTATAAATGTCAAAATTCTTGTGTTGAGATAAAAAGTATTTTCACTACTACACGGGTGTTGTCTCTTTTTGAGGTCGGTCCAGGCTATGTGGTATTTTGTGATGCATTGCGCTTAGTCTTGGGTTGTGTTATAATGAAGTGAGACTATGTAGTTGCTTATAAATCTCATAATATTAGGCCACATGATAAGAATTATCCTACCCATGATCTTGAACATCCAGTTGTGATGCATGTGCTTAAGAGTTGGCAGTATTGACATTATGGTGAAAGCTTTACATTTTTTTGAGACCACAAAAGCTTGACTTATATCATCTGTCAAAAATATTTGAACCTTCACCAGAGGTGTTGGGTGGAGTACCTATAGTCGTCTAAACATGACATCACTTATACCCTAGGGAAAGCTAATGTTTTTTCTGATGTGTTAAGTAGAAAACGTCCAACCTAGTAAATGAAAGAATCTTCAGAATTGTGAAATTTGATGGCTCTCTTTGCACAGTTGTATATCAAAGCTCAAGAGAAAGGGGTTGAAGTTTCATTAGACATAATTCAGTTAACATCCACTCAACTCAATATGATTCTTCAATATCAATAAATTGATGATTAATATTTTAGCAATAAGAACTCTCTTTATGCTGGGGGGATAGTTTCATAGTGGTCATTCTCCATAGAGGGTGTTCTATGTTATCAAGCCTTTAGTGGAAAGGAAGGATATGATTAGTTATTATCTTATTTCCCATTTGAAAGTGCACTTGGGAACCACAAAAATGTTTTATGATGTGTGGCGGTAGTTTTGAATTCCAGGTATGAGGAAATACATTACTATGTTTGTCTTTCATTGTTATATGTTCTAGTAAGTTAATGTTGAGACCCAGAAACCTTTGGGTTTGTTTCAAACACTTCCATTCCCTATTTTGAAGTGGTATGAGACCCTTATGGATATATTTTTTGGGTATCCATGTACCGAAAGAAAGAATAATGTGATATGCATTGTGATTGATAGGATTACTATATCGGCTCACTTTATACCAATTTGTGATACATCCAAGGTTGAGGTATTGGGGAGTCTCTATGTGAAATATTTTTTGTTTACATGGAGTCCCATATATTATAGACTCTAGTAGGGATCCTTGGTTTACGTCCTACATTTTAATAGGCCTTTAGGATGCACTAGGATCTCATGTTCATTTTACCATGGCCTACCATCCATAGTCAGATGGATACATAGAGAGAGCTACACAGATTCATGTTGATATTCCTCGCACCTATGTTATTGACTTTGGCAGGGCATGGGATGATAACATGGGGATGGTTGAGTTCTTTTATAACAATAGTAACCAATCCATGATTAGGATGTATCATTTTATGGCCTTATATGAACGACCTTGTAAATCTCAATTATGTTGGTCAGAGGTTGGTGAATGTTCCTTAGTTGGACCAAGTTTTGTGCAGGAGATGAAAACTATGATTCAGTTGATTCTTCATAGAATATTGACAGCCTAGATATGATATAAGTCTTATACTGATCGACATCATAAACCTTTGTAGATTTTAGTTGGTGATCAGGTGTACTTAAAACTTTCTCCCATGCTAGGTCATTAATGACTTGGGAGGAAAGGGAATATTACTCCTCATTTTTTGGGACCTTTTGAGGTTGTTGGGATGGTAGGTAAAGTTGTTTACCATTAAGCACTTCCACCAAATATGACCTAGATACATAATTTATTCCATGTATCACAACTAAGAAAGTATCTCCCAAATCTATCTAATTCTTTGAGATGGAGTAATCTTGAGATTAAACCTAATTTTTCTTTAACTAAGCTGCCATTTATGGGAGTTGATTCTGAGACCAAGGGACTTCGTGGGAGGATGATACCATTGGTTATTGTGCTATGAAAAAATGGTTATGACAATAAAAATATGTGGGAACATAGAGAACTAATAAGAGAGAAATGGCCTCATCTTTTTGGCTTGGAAGCTTCTTCTTAGGATTTATGGGGATAAAAAAAATTTATACTGGGGATGTTGTAACATCCCATTACCACTCAAACTGGTATATGTTAAACCTTGTCCTGGTTGTCCTTTATATTATGTGGGTAAGTTTTGAGATTGAATTGGGAGGATACCTATAATGGTTAATTCATAGTATTGATGGAATCTCCCCATTAACCAAAATTTTTAGTACACTTTTAGGGAATTACACGGCATCTAATGGTTGTACACATCGTTTAATGATTCTGCATGCTAGTTTTAAACTGTTTCTTTCCATGATGGGTACATGTTGTGAGTATTCAATACACACTATAATGGAATTAGTTATCACGTTTTATCCCATAGTGTCAGCTTTTAATTCAAAATATTATGCATTTTGATGCTTATAAAACATAAGTATTTCACGATATATATTCGTATTACACGTTTTGGAATACCCCAACTGTATTTTTTAAACAGGAAGTATGGATGGTTAATTCCTTTAGGATCCTATTTAGTAAATTCACCATAAACCTAAGAATCTCCCCAAGAAACCATGAATACTTCCAACCTTCTCAAATCCATTCCTTTAGAATTTTTTCATCGATTCACTTGTAGTGTGATTCCCAGGTAAGTGTTCTCTCACATTCTTAAAGTTTCTATCTTTCTCATCCATTGGGTTTTCAAGGGATAATATTGGAACTGATGGATCTATTCCCTATGGTGTTTGATTTTACTTCTAGGTTGACTTTTTAGGTCTTTAACACCTCCATTCTTGTTGACGGGTGCCATTATGAGTCTTGAGTTTTTGGAAGAGGTAGGTGGTTTCGCCCCAAATTTCTAATTTGATTATTCCCAAATTACTTGACTTATTTAAACTATTGATTTAAATTCAATTCCAAAAATTTTATTTCAACAAAATTGATAAAACCCTATTCTAGTGAATTGGGATATTTGAAATGTTTTTGGAATTGAAATTTGGAAAACCCCCAATTCCATTGAATTGGGGTCTGTTTATGAAAGTTGGCTGATTTAAATTGTTGAATTTAAATATTATATTTGATAGAAATGATTTCAATTAAAATCATGAAATTGATTATGGAAAATGAATTGAGTAAAGTATGTAATGGGTTATGAATGTATTTAGAACTTATGGAAACAAATTAAAATTATTTGAATGAAACCTTGTTGTTTTATCTTGTGAAAAGGGTATGTTTTTTTTATTAAGACCTGTTTTTTTTATTGTATTTTTTTATAATTGATTTCAAAAACACAATTTGAATTCATATTGATTCCTATTTTTATTCACAAGTAAAAATACTAATACATACATATATATATTTATCTGATTGTAGAATTTCATAATCTACCATGTGGATTTTTACACCTACATGTATATATACTTATACATGTATATATTCATGATTGCCAGAAACCTAAAAATCCAGAAGAAGAACCTCAAATTTATTTTATTAAAATCATTCTTTGATCTCTTTAAAAATACATGGATATATATATAGACAAATTTAAATTCATATATTCACACATATTTTTGGGAATATTTCTAATAGTGTATATATATATAAATATAATTATATATATATATATAATTATTGAGAATAAATAACATAAAAGAGTTTTGAAATAAATTATAATTCAACCAAATTGGAAGAAATAATTCAAATTCAATTAAATTACTTTAATTATTTATATAAATATTATAAATAACACATGTGGTATTAAAATACCCAATTTTATTTAATTATTCGTCACTAATATTTTTCTCAAAAAAATAAGAATGAATTTTTCAAAGTTAGAAGAAACCAATGGGGAAAATTAAAGAAAATCATAGTTGAAACATGATTTAATCAGTGGAGATTTTTATAAATATGCATAATAAAATTATTAGATATCCGTAAGGATAATTTAAAATACATGCAATAAAATAACATAAAATTAAAGGGGTGATCATGGGGGAAAACTTAATTCAATAAAATGAAGATATATCAAAACCCATGAATAAGGGTTAAGGGACATCTGAGATAGAGATAACCCGCCCTACAAACCCACAATCATATGAAATTAGAAGTTGATCCCACCTAGGGTTCGAGCTAAATTAAAATTCAATTATAGAGAAGGAAAATTATGGGATGAAAAAAGATGAAGAAGGAAACATAAGTGGAGGAACTCATACCCAAGGAGATCACACACCCAATTGGAAGGAAAAATTATGAAAGATAGGGGTCAGACCAAGGGGATCACATGTAAGAGGGTTGGATAACTAGGAGGGGTGTTTCTTGAGTGGACTAATATGTGGGGAGAAATGGTAATAAAACGTTTTATGAAAATTTTTGGAAAATAGAAATTTTAATCCTAGCATATCTGAATGGTTTGGGTGACCAATTGTCCAAACCATGCACCAACTATGTGCCCTACACTAGGTACACTCAGAACCAAAAAAATTCGGTCACATGGTTCGATAAACCATGTGAAAACCAAGAAAAATTGTTCTCTTAAGGTTTCATAGTCTCATACATAGTTGTCACTTGTTTTTCCCACCATGTAGCGAAGTTGTAAGACACACCAAAAGATTAATTTTTTTAATTTTTCCCATATTGGAAAACCACAACAATTGAAAAAATATAAAAAATAAATAATAATTGTTATTATTAAATGATGGTTTTGGTGTGAAAATTTTCCCCACCATAACCCTTTCTACCCTAATAAATCCATTGAATTTATAAAGAAATGAATGCCATGGGAAAATGGATTGTCAAAAGAAACCACACAAAAACTAAGTACAACCAAATCGACCACAAAAATACACCTAGGTGCCTATAAACACCAACAAATTTACACAACATACTCAAACACATTGGTAAAAATAAAAAAAAATAAATTAAATTAAAAATTGGTCTACCCACCGTTTATAGGATTCCACTATAACGGTGGATAAAAAAAAGAAAAGACACTCTAAGATAATTATTAGAAATCACAACCCAAATTACCAACTGAGGGGAAATCGTCATACCCCAAACCCAAACTGAAGAAACCACTAATTCTACAAGGTATCAACCCTAGGTTAAAAAATAGTAATATAGGTGGAATAAGAGATAAGAAGGAAAAAATTCAATGAACAGAATACCTTATTAGATTTACCTAATGATTCTTAAATAAGAACATAACCTTTTGGTATCTATGCAGATTTTTGAAGACAAGGACCCCCAACACACTCATCACCACACTTATAACATGAAATGAATGATAAGGGAGGCATAAATAATGATCATGGATCTTGGAAAATGCCATGAGCTCTAATTTGATGTTGAAAATAAAATAAGGGTAACCTAGGACATCAAATCCAAATCACTAACCACGATGTTGTCAACTATAGTGAATCCTTTTTAAGATTAAACATAAACTCAACTAGTGTTGAGTCATTATTAGTCACCCAAAACACAAACTAGTTTTTTCAAATATCTATTCAATCAAAATAATACCACTCCATAACCTTCACAAAATATGATCCTTAAAAATCCATTCCCACCAAAAAGTAAAATACATAACCCAAGAATATCCAAAAAGACATAAAAATGAATATAGACCCTACAAACACACATAATCAAGTATTACCCTAAAACTTTTACCAATAACCCATAAGAGGTAATATATAAGGCCTAATAGCACTCAAGAATTTTCTAGGAGGCATATTCAAACAGCATGGAACAAGAATACGTAAAAGAATACTAAATTCGTCGTGATAAGATAAATGAAAAACAATATTAAAACCCCATAATCCCAACCTAAAAATATTGAAGATTTCATAAAAAAAATTCATAAAAATTAACTTTTCATACAATTTAATTAAATGAAAAAAATTTAAAACACCACAACCCAAAATAATTCACATTTTCAAAAAAATCTGAATCACATATCACAATACCATCCCATTTAAATCAAAAATAATGAATAAATCCATAATATCTCCTTTAAAATCATTTTCCAGATCTGCATTTGAATTTTAAAACATTCAAACCTTATCAAAAAACTTTTTTGACCCTTATTTTCCAATTTTGAAACTGTTGGTTCCCTTTAAAACCATATTTAATTTCCATACATCCATTCTTAAAACATCAAACATCCATTTAAAATAATTCTAAATCATCCCAAGTTCTTTTTTAAAATGCCTCATGAGACATTAAAATAAATATTTTTTTTTGATTTTAATGAAAATATTATCCCATCATTTCAAAACTAAGTTTTACTATTTAAAATAAAATTCTACATTAAATCTCCATTCAAATAAAAAGAAATTATATCAACACATAATCAAAAATAATTTTCAAAGACAAAGGAACCCAAAATAAAAATTTGAAATTGATAGTGTTCATAGGTGGTTGGATCACATGATTTTAAAACCCATGGGCCTGTTATGAAATAACCATGAAGATTTTCTTGGAACCATCTGCATAAGCTTCATATGCTTTGTTTGTACATGTGATCTACTAATGACTTCAATTCCACTCCATTTTCACCCCAAATTTCTAAAACACCTTAATGAAACCCATAAAACACCAAGAGATATAATTACAGTTTTAATTAATAATAAAAATCAATCAAAACAATCAAAATACCTATGAAAATAAAAATTAGAATCCACCCATCCCCTAGTAAATAAGGGTTCATTATGAGCGGTGGTGATCAAAAACTAACATATGATCTACCTCTTGTATCCTAAAATCCTATATTCCATAATCCAGATATCCCAAATAAAATGTTCTCTCATATAAACTAGGTACACTTAAAAACATAGTTCTCTAATACCATATTTTTATATACTGGTATGAGACATACCTTCATCACACAACAATCTTGGTTCATGATAAGGCATGAATAACATTCTAGATACCCATGGTCTAGCACAAGTTCTTAGGAATAAAGGAAAAAACCACTTGTGAATAATCTCATCTAAAAAAATAATTAAATTAGTATCACATATTATAATAAAATTTCATCATGATCCATATGTTAGTAGTAAATCCATGCCAAATAAAACATAAAATAATAAAATATATAAAATTAGTAAAGAAAAACAACTGATAAAAATATAAACGAATCCCTCCACTCACCCCTAGTCTTATAAAGAAATCTATAGAAACCACAAGTTCCCTCCTAGACTACCATATATATCTTTACCCCTTATCGATAGAAAGTAGTAAAAAATTAATATATAGATGTTGTGAAAAGAATATACCCTATGACATGAGGTTATTCCATATACCAACTGGAATATCAATCATTTAGAGAGAGATTAAGAGTTTAACCAGAAACTGAATATGTATATATATATATGTGTGTGTGTGTGTGTGTGAGAGGATAAAAATGTTCTGTAAGCCATCATCGAATTTTACACATGCTTACCCTTTAATTAAATATCCATTATTATGCTAGTTTGGAAGTATATTAGTTTTAAAAAAGCTATTCATGAGTTTTTTAAAAAAATACATTTAAAATAACTTATACCATTTTTTTCTAAAATAGTTGAGATTAAATTTAATTTTTGTAAAAGGAATAGATCCATAGGTTATCAATAGAATTTAAAAGATAGCGTGATAAATTTATAAAGGGGAAACATGAATCAAACATCATAGAACTGTTAATACAATAAAATTGTATACGAGTGAATCATCAGGTAGGAAATTAAATATATTATGATTCTTATTATTTTAAAAATTAAAATCAGAAATATGTAAGAGATAATTTGAATATGGCACCACAAAAGTGAGAGTAAATGAAAGAAATAACAATGGGAACCCCTAATGAACTAATGATATAAAATACAATGATCCAAGAACTCTTAGTGGGGAAACCATATTAAATATATAATTGTTCCCATTCATGATATGTATCCAATGAATATCATCATTATGTAGTTTAGTTATTGCTTTAGCATAATACTTATTGGGGGGGATGTCCAAATCCCTATTATCTCTAACTAGCATATGTATGCTAGTCATCCCACCTAATTACTGAATGTTCCCATGGGGCATACCAAAATATAAAATACATAAGGGATGTATAGTAGAAAAAAACTCAATCACATAAAAAAGAAAAGAAAATTACCTCATCACTTCACCTCCACATATAAAACATACCAATATGTGGTTACCATTACATAGAACCATACCAATATGTAAAACATATAGTATCTAAGTCTAACAGGTTAAATAAAATTATTTTATTTCATTGGAGAGGACCTAATTTTTTGAAAGGCTTTAGAAAGTTCCAATTTGGCTTATAAATTTTATTTTTAAATATAATTAATGGAATTTTTCTAAAATGAGTTTGAAAATAAGCTATAAATTCATATGGTTTCCTTTAGTTATTCCCATATACAAATACACACACACCATATATATATATATATATGATTTGAAAAATTCAAATGATGTCGTGTAAATTTGTATACTTAGACACACACACACACACACACATATATATATATATATATATTCTTACACATGTATATATTCTTAACTTTCGGATACCTAAAAAGTAATAAGAAAACCCACACATTTATTTTATTCAAACCATTATTAAAATGAATTGTAAATTATTTTTTATATATGTATAATTATATACACTCTCATTTGAATTCACATATTAATTCATCTTTGTTTGAATATGTGGAATAGTGTATATATATATAAGAATAGAAAATAAATAACAAAAAAGAGTTTTCAAATCAATTAAAATGGAACCATATTGGAATAAATAAAGTAAATTCAATTAAATCCCTTTAATATATAATATACAAATTATAAATAACTCTTGATGTTTTAAAATACCCAATTTCATTTTATAAACCATCATATTTAATTTTTCAACAAAAAGTTGAATGTATTTTAAATGATAGATAAAACCAAAGAGAAATCGAAAGGAAAATATATATAGAAACATGAATTTATCCATGTATATTTTTGTAAATACTCATACTAAAAGTATTATATGTAAATAATAAAAATTTAAAATACATGAAATCAAATGCCTAAAAATTAAATTGTAAAGCATTGGGATAACCTACATAAATCAAATGTGGTGATATCAAAACCCTCAAATATGTGATAAGGGATAGAGATCACAGACTGTAGAAACCCACAATAAAAAGAAATAAAAAACCAAAACCACCTTGGTTTCATTCTAAATCATTTCATAAAGATAGTTAGAGAAAAAGAGAATAAGACGGAAAAAGAAGAAAAATATAGGGGAGGAACTCAAACCTGAGAAGATTACAAGCCGAATTAGAAGGAAAAATTAAGAATGATAGATTTTAGACCAATGAGATTGCACGTAAGAGGGATAGTTGGATGGGGGTCTCTTGAGTGGGGTGGGAAGGGAGAAATGGTATTAAAAAAATTTAGAGGTATCTTTGGAAAATAAATATTTAAATCTTTGTAGACTAGAAAATTTTTGGAACACGATTTTCTAAACTATGTGCCTACCGTACACCATACACTATGTATAGAAAACACCTAAACATATTGGTAAAATATAATAATAAACTATATTCCATCCATGTGATACCACTCTATTAGGGTGACTGACTATCCCAAATGGTTCTTGCGTGATTTGGCCAACCAAGCGAACAAAATTTGTGATACAAAAAAAGATTAATTTTTTAAACCAAATTACAAATTAAAACACCCAAAACAATGAAACTAAAATATAAATAAAATTAAATAATTATTAAAGGAGGTTCATGTGTGAAATTAATATTTATACCATTAAAATTCCATCCATAATCATTTTAATCATTGTAATTTATATTTTAATCCATATAAAGATTTAATTTTTTATAATGGAATGATTCTTACACCACAGGATAATAAAGTTTACCTAGAATATAGAATGATGTGTATGTTATATAGAAATATATTTATGAAACAAAGAAATATGTTTATGAAATATAATATAATTTTTATATAATATATAGTTATATTTAAAAAAAAAATTAGCAGGATTATAATTAAATACAATATTATGTTTACACAAGACTTGAAATGATGGTCATGTTTATACAAAATAAAGGACGATGATTATGAAAACATAAAGTTTAGAGATATTTCTAAATTTGAATTTATACATATTATTTCATACATATAATGATTCCTAAAAATTATCCTTGCACATACTTCAATATTTTGTTATTATGAAGCTCAAAATATGAAATGTTTTAAATATGTTTTGATATATCAATTTAAGATATATTTTTTATAGATTTTTTTATTCTTAATTGTTCTATAATTACATATTAACTATTTTAATCTTATAAAAACTAGTTTATGTTTATATAATACATATTTAAATTTCCATCACATAAAATAAAACCTGATTTAATCTCCACATTTTAGTTTTAGAAAATCACGTGTTTCAATTTTGAATTGATTAAAGTATTAACAGTTTGTCTCAGTATATTTTAGTATTTTTTAAAGAATATTATTTTTTATTATCAAGTATATATAAACCATAGTACTAATTTTTCACTCATACTAACAATTTCTACTATAAAAAATTTTGTTGTGTTTATAGATTTTCAAACATTCACTCAAATTTGATCCATACTTTTAATCCCAAAAATCATGTAATTTTTTTAAGGATAATACTTCATGTCCTAATCTAGAATATTATTGAGTAAATTATAAAAAATCTTATTTAAAGACTCTATCTATACATTTTCCATTGCACGAAAGTAGTATGAGTTGTTGGACTAAATTTTGTATTGTTGATTTAACCTTTTAACATATACTTTATGGAATTTGTGTAATTGTATTTTAATATTATGTGAGGGTACTAAATATGGTTATAATTATTGAATTCATGTTGTTGATAATATCCATTATCCTGACTTCTAAAAGAGATATAACCTCAACCCACTTTTAGAACAAAATATGTGGTATTAAGGATGAAATTAAACTAACATGTTGTAGTAAGGGTATAATGGCCCATAATTATAAATCATTGATATTACATGTTATTAGATGAATATTCATTACATAACATAATGATCCAAGAAAAAATCATATTGGTCTTTCATTTTTGGATGCTTAGACACATAAGAAATGTGTTAAATAGTTATTTACACTATCTCAAACTTGTTTCTTCATAACCAGAACCCATTTTAGACATATCATAACTAAAACCATTCTCCGTAACCTATCAAAAGGAAATATAAGTAAGGGTAATCTCATATGCTCAGTATGGGTAATTAAGGGAGATATAAATGATCACATAAACATAACATGAGGATTAGGGTTTGAGAACATGGGTGTAATATTTTAAAACTATACCCTATATATCATAGATAATAATCTTGAATCATTTAAGAAACAAACAAAACTGACTACCAAAGGAAACAAATAACATGAATCATAAAAAAAATAACATGAATCATAAAAGAAAAAAATAACATGTTCTATGGGGTGAATAACATTGGAATAAGACATAAGTTTTTGTCACACACATCTATTGTCAAAGCTGACTGCCAATACTTTTATAGTGGATTGGGTTGACTCATCAAACCATCATAGAAGTTAAGGATCACTCCCATGACATTAATAGTGCATATATTCCCATACTAAATTGTTTTCACTCCCCATTTCAGTCATTTTTATCTCATGAGACATATATCTTAACCCAATGTATTGGAGTGATAAATAATTTTGGGCCCACCCATAACATAATGAAAGCCATAAAAATGTGTACCACAAGAACATAAACCATACATCATATCATAAAAATAAAAGGAAATATATTTCATAAACATAGTATAACATCTAGAAATGAAATGGGTTTCATAACTATTTCATTATTTTGTTGAAGCATGAAATATCGAAAAGAAGAGGGTTTCATAAACATCATTTTATCCTAATCATAAACCATAAAAATAAATAATATTGTTGGTATCGTTGGATCATATCCCTATTAAATAATAATTAACATCAATTATGTTATCATAGTTGAAAATTCCTTTAAAAGGCCTCATGGATTATTTCTTGGGGAAAATTTAATTTTCACTTGGAACTCACTTATTGAAAATAAAAAATTTCCCGAATAATAAAGAATTTTTTTTTAAGAATAACCTTGGAAACATGTAAATGATGATTAAAAGCATTTGGAAGTCATGAAATAGAAAATTTTCATTCATGTATTATAAGTTAAAAGAAAAAATTCCTTTTAAACGTGGAAAAATGGTAAATAAGTACCTCAATAAAATTTTAAAAAAATAATAAATTTAAAGATTTTTCTAAATATGTATTCATGGGTAAAAATTCATTTATACAATCATTTGGGAATATTAAATCATTCTTGAATTTTTTTTAGAAGACATGGATATGGAAGAAAAATTATTTTTATAGAAGAGAGAAATAAAGTTATTTTTACTTAGAAATATTTTTTCAAACTTTTCAATAACTAAAGAGGAGAAAACAAAATAAAAAATGTAATTTCTAAAAATATAAAATGAAGAATAAAATTCATGATTTTATTAAGAGTTATTCCATAATATTTCATTATTTAAACTTAATAATAATAAATATCGATAAATAATGAGATTGTAACATAAAACACTTATTGTTTTGGTAACTTTCGTATCATAAGCCTCATGATAGAATAAATTCAAAACAAAATTTAGATATATTGAACAAAAATAGTATCATGATAAAACATTTAAAGGGTCTTCTATATACAACACATAAAAGGAGATATGTATCTTCCAAAAATTTCAATTTTTGATGATAAACCCTTACATCAATTTCCAATTTATTTAAAAGTGATATATCATCATGTATATTAAATTTAAATTTATTATAACTATATTAAATAATCATTTAAATACATATAATTTCATATATGACCCCTTTATATCATTTCAATAACCATTTATCAGAAATTCCATTTTGAAGTCGAAATTTTTAAGTGTTCATTGTTTCATTTTTTTTCAAAATACTTTTAGTTTGATAGTTCTAGAAATTGTACTTTTATCATGGTCCCATAATATAAATGATTTTAATATGGATTTAAATATCATATATATTCATTATATATATTTCTATATTTTTTCATAATATTTATATCTAGAAAAATTAATTACATCAATCATGGAAATGGTAGGCCATACGTATGCATGAATGATGTTTTCACTTTTCAACGGATATATCTAAAGAAAGCTAAATAATAATTAACTATTAAAAAATAATTATTATATCAAATAGATAATATATATTTATCAAATTCATTCTTATTACCATACATGTAAATAGGAAACAATAGATGAATCAGATCTTTTCATGGAGGTGGTAGTCCACATGTACCATGATCTAGGTTATCATTTTCTGAATGATTGGAAGGTAATAAAGTGGATGTGATATTATCATTTCAAAAGAATAATTATTTCATAAATATCATATATATCATTCATAATATCCAACTATAAAATATGATTATGAGAAATGAATTTTATCACTACTTGGAGAAAGTAAGCCATATATACGTACAAGTTATACTTTTAAATCCCATTTCATGGTAGATAGGGTGAATAACAGTGTTTTAGTAATGATAATAAAATTTTAGAATATTTATGTTACTAAATTTATTATTTTATTATAAATTCTTTTCGTTTTTAGAGGTAAAATAATACTTAAAAAAATAAAGTGGTCATTAAGGAAATTGTTTCTTCTTTGACCAAACTCATTTAGATATAATTTTAAAGATGCTATGATTAGTATTTTGGTATAAAAATAATATAATTTGTATAAGTATTTTTATTAGATAATTGTTTACTGTTTCATCAATTTTGAAAGCTCAATTTTTTGTAAAAAAGAGAAATAAGGGGTGCCATTTTATAAGTGATGGGAGGGTAACTCGTGGAATTTCATAAAATATTGAAATATAAAAATATCCATTCTCAATAAAAAAATATGTTGAAATAAATAGATATTCAAAGATAAGGTAATATTTGGTTTAAATCCCATAAAAATTTAAATTTTTATTGGTTTATGTGGCATTTTAATCATTATATTTTATATTAACAACTTAGTCAACCTTTTTTAACCTTAACTGATATAACGTATCATTCAATCATAAATGGTAATAATTTTACTTATAAGGAGATAATATCCTCATGAATGTCCAAGGGATAACATTTAAGATCATATATTATCCATCTCATTAATGTTCATGATTTTTATGATTTTTATATAATTTTATAAAATATTATTTTCATACAAAATCATTAATGTTATTTTTAAAAAAATACATTTAATTTGACAGTAAAGACACCAAGAAGAAAATTAAATTAGAATATAATATTATAACACAAGAATAATATATTATATCCATCTATAAATTTCAAGAAACAAAATAACACACTCAAATTATATTACTTTAAAAAAATTTATGACCATTTGTTTTATTTTTTTATTAATTGATGAAATATTTTTTCTGCATTGCATAGAAATTTATGGAAATTATATAATTAATAAAAATTATAAATAAATTAACATCATGAAAGTAAATTAATTATTCTAAAAAAAACTATTGTGATACATTCACAACTCATTTTTCACTATGTTAACACAAAATAGATATTTAAAAGTAAGAGGAGGACATTTTGTTTTCTTATTTTATTTAAATATTATACAAGAAATTTTTATGGAAATGTGTCCCTTAAACAATTAAATTTAAATCATAATGTCATACGGGTCGAATTTCCTTCAAAAAATTGGAATTAAAATGAAAATGGTGACCTTAGCATTTAGTTTTAACCTAGGTAAACTCAATTTACCATTTACTGAGGTGATAAATTTTATCACGATTACTATTAATAGTGCCTAAAAATAAAAGGGAACTACTTATAAAATCTAGAAATTTTGAATCCAAATATAGAATCTATTTTTCACAATTTAATTAGTTTATTTTAAAATAAGTCCACAAAAAGTGATAAAAATCATTTTTTAGAAAAATACATTTTTAAAAATAAAAATAGATTTATTCTTATCTCATGCTTAGAAAAAACATTATATTAATGTTAAAAAAGATTATTAAATATATAAAATATAAACTTTATTATAATAATTCAATAATATTAATTAATTTAATTTATTAAGATGAAAATGTTCATAAAACCAGTTTTGTAGAAAAACTTCTCCTTTATTTTCAAATGATTGTTATTTTCATTTCAAAATAACTGATGATGAATGAATTAATTTTATACTTGTGTAAATTTAAAAAAAATTATAATATAATTATTCCTATTTATACATACCAATCCAAATTTTAGAAGATAACATCCACATTAAATATTAAAAATTTAAAAGTATATTGTGGTTCGTTTTAACTCTGTGTTTCATGTAAGGAATGCTATCATAGAAATTAAATTTAATTATACCGAAATATATAAATAAATATAAAATTGGTATATTTACCCCCCCTAAAGTGAATGTATCACTCAACATTATAACACCTAGATAAAAAAATGAGGTTATATCTGTTCCATTATATCCTTAAGTTTGCAAGTAGCTTCTTTTAATTTCTGATTCCTCTACAGAACAAAAACTAGATGAGTTTTATTATTCAATACAACATTATCTCAATGATACAAGATTTATTATGGTAATTATTTATATTAAAGATCATTTTCCATATGTATGACATCAATGTTTAGTA
This sequence comes from Viscum album, assembly GCA_963277665.1. NCBI lineage: Eukaryota > Viridiplantae > Streptophyta > Magnoliopsida > Santalales > Viscaceae > Viscum > Viscum album. The sequence continues at coordinate 1,702,911,239 of OY728165.1, read as the reverse complement.
CATGTTAAGGATCATGTATATATTTCTGTAAAATAGATACAAGAAATATATCGTGATCTTGAGAGGGGTTTGGTAGAAGCACCAAGCTACAAGAAACCATCCCTACTAGATCAAGAATCTCAAAAGGAAAAATATAACTAGTGATTATATTTACATTCCTTCAAAAACTCATAAACATATTCCATGTATAAATTCAAAGATATATCTTTTCTGTTACATTGAATTATAGATTTAGTAGATGATTATCACTTTAAATTTTATATTGACTCTAATATATTATGATGTGATCATAATAAATCTATCTTTCTATAGCATTTCTTTAGCTACCTGAGGCCTTAATATATTTTTCTCTGACTTCATCTAAGAACATTGTATTTCTGTACATCTTTCAATATAGGGATTCATAATGATCTATTTGAATGCTATAGTGAAATATATTATTATAAGAGACATCGATTATAGGAATGTGTTGATCCCAACAACCTTTCAAATCCATAGAAAAATATCTTATAATATCATATAGGGTTTAAATGGTTCTCCCAGACAAGCCATCCATCTAATGAAATTGATTATACTGAAACTCAAGTTTTTATCCAGAGCCTACTGAATAATTTTCCAGAACATCAAGGTAAACCTCATATACCATTTAGATACTATAGAACATGGGACACCGGGAAACCATAATAATTACATTATATAAATTATGGAAAGGTTATTAATAGGGAAATATTATTTGATGGATAAAACATGTGCTAACTTTATTGGGAAATCAACTACACCCCAAATAGCATTATTCCCTTTTAATGTTTTGGGGAGTCCAATGATAAAATCCTTGGTGATGATTTCCCATTTCCATTTAGGTATGGATAATGTTTATAACATACCCTAACACTTTTATCTCCTATTTGTAACTTGATGACATACCATGAAAAAATATTCATACTCAATAAAATCTGTCTTCATGTTTTCCCAGCCAAAATACTCATTTAGATCCCTAGACATCATCATAATTCCAAGATGAATAGAGAATGATAACCTGTGAGAATAATATAAAAAATACTTCTTCAAATATGGTAAGGACATAACAAATAAAAAATTCCTAAAAATTATCATTCCATTATAATCAATGATTAACTCAAAAACATTTATGAACTTCCTCTGTTGTTCCATATCTTTGTTTTTCACCTTGTTAATCGTCACATGGATAGATGGTTGAATAATAATTTGATACATATATGATATATCCCCTTATATCAAGATTTATATATCCATCCATTTCATATCTAGAAATACTTGGTCTTTTTCTATCCTCATCCTAGAAAATCTAACATGTTCCTTTAAACTCATAGCATCTTCCACTTTATTCATTTTCATTAGGTGGTAATGTATTGAGTAGTAATAATCATTAATCAACTATAACCACCTCTCTAGTTTATATTAATATATTCCAATGTTAATTTATATTTTGAATTTTTATAATAAATATATATATATATATATATTACACCATTATCCAAAAATAAAATTCTTCCATTTATTTAATGAAATAATTACCAGAGCTGACTACAAATCCTGAGTTGAGTAATTTTTCTCATAAACCATAAATTTTCATGATACATAAGCTATCACCATATCATTATGCATGAGAACTCATCCATTTACCTTATTTAAAGAATCACTATAGATTACAAAACATTATACACTATATGGTAATGTAATCACAAGTGTGCGGAATAATCATATCTTTCGTTCGTTGAAATTTTTCATACAATCATATGTCTAAATGAACTTAGATCCCTTCTGAGATAACTTAGGGAGTAGATTAGAAAATTATGTTAAATTCTCTGTAAAGTGCCAATAATATCGAGATAAACCAATAAGACTATGGATCTCATTCATAATGGTTATTCTAGGATGATAATCAATAACATTTTTCTTTGATTAATCCACTGATATACACTCGATTGATATTATATGACACAAAAATGAAACTTTTTTGCAACAAAAATTCAAAATTTGTAAATTTTTCATAAAACTACTCCTTCCTTAGGGTATTCAATACTATAATTCTTTCTATTCCTTTATATTTGAATACATAATTATATCATATATAAAAAATATCAAAAACTATTCAAGCTAATATCTAAAGAATATTTTCATTAAATTTTTGAAGATATTGAGGGATTAGTAAGACAAAATGGAATCACTTTATATTCATAGTGTCCATACCATTCTTATAATTTTTGTGTGTGTATATCCTCCTTTTTCCTCACAATTTTTTATATCTATGTTGAATAAAAATATTGGAAAATTATTTAACTTCAATAAGTTAGTTAAACAAGTCATCAATAGGAGGAAGATGTTACTTATTCTTGATCATGATATTGTTATGTTCCCAATATTAAATACAGAGTTGCATTAATCTATATCTCTTCCTAAAAAATAATTAGTGTACCCCAAGGTGACACACTTGGTCAAATAAATCCCTTTTAATGATTATCCTAGAGTATCATCTTCGATTCATGTTACTATATCAAGTCCATTCTATATGATGTCTTTGAAATATGTGTAACAACATGTATGAGTTCAATTGATAATGGGACTTCTTAATTCAGTGGAAGACTAGGAAACTCTTCTAAAAAGAAATCAACAAACTCCAAAACAATAGGCATATAATTGATGTTGTGTTTCTCCCAAGCTACTTAAGATAAACATCCATTTTTAGTGGAAATGAAGACCCATACAATGGATGAAATTTTAATTGTAATTTTATATTTTTCATCACATGAGTATATGATCATATGATGGTTATGAATATTAAATGTGACTTACCTTCCTCAGAAATTGGTGTGTGATTTATTTAAATAATTCCAATCCATTCCAAAAATAACATCAAATTAAACTGGAGGGAGAATAATGAGATTCTAAAAAACAGATTCCCACAAACATTAGTCAGAGAAGAATCATTGAAATGTTTAGTGATCATCATGACATTAGCAGTATTTACATCCAATTTAAAATAAATTAATTTTGGATATTAATTATCATACCTCGAGACTTTTCCTGATATTCAAGAATTCATATATCTCTGCCCAAATAGTGTACTTCAATATTTGGCCTTACCTTTTACCACCTCAACTTCATCATTTTATTATCAATACCATACTAAAACCAAAATGGTTAGCAATACTATTAAGCATAATTAATATAAGTGATGTTTCATAAATTCATGATAATATTTCATAAGATATATAAATCATGACACCTACTTATCAATATATGAATCTTTAGGTTTATCCCAAGTCACTCGTGATCCTTACAAAAACCCTAGGATGTTATCCTATACTTACCCTTATCACCCAGAAATGTCAAACGAGGTTCACAGTAAGGGGATAACCACCATACCCTAGAATGATGGACTATGTAAACTCAATAAACTATTATCTAGTTTACTACCCAAAGATGAATCTATTATAAAACAAGTAACACTTGTAGTACCAATACAAGGTTATTTTTCTAGGAAAATCACAATACTTTCTTTAACATAGCCTCGGAAATTATCCTTTTCATAGGATAATCCAAATTTTATTCAAATAAAAATTATCCTAGTTTTCAATGAAAAGTAAACCATTATCTAATACCACATATAGAAAACCATACTTTTAATACATATATACTACATCTTATTAAATTAATATTCATTACATAACATAACTATCCAGTGTAGAATCATATAAGTCTATTATCTTTGGAAAAATGGAAAAATAAGAAAAAGTTTCATAAGATATCTATATCATCTTCCACTTTCTTCTTCCTAACTAACACCCTTCTGAGACATATCATACCTAAAACCTATTTTCATAAAAATTGGAAAGTAAAAAATAAGAAATGTTAAGCTTAGATTCTTGATAAGGGTAAAGAAGGGAGATACCAAGGTTTAATTAAATATAACATGAGTTTAATATTTAAAAACAATACTATGTATATAATTGATCATAATATTGAATCGTGGAATAAATATTGGTGGTACATAAGATATTAATCGTAAATGAATCAAAGACTATAAGCCATAAGAGCATAACATTGGAAGAACACATGATTTTATGGCACACACATAAGAATAAAAAAATAATTTCATTATTAGTAAAGGCTCACTAGAAATATGATCATAGTGGATTGGGTTCTCTCCTCAAATAATCATAATACTAAAATATCACTTCTAATAATATCATAGTGGATAGAGTCCTTTACAGAACTAGGTTCACTACAAATTCCAGTCATGTTTATCTCATGAGATATCCAACATATCCTAATTAATTTGAGGGATATATTATTATGGACCAACCCATAACATAATAAATACCACAAATATGTGTCCCAAAAAATCATTAAACACTCATCATATCCTAAACCATGAAAAACACGAGTTTCATAAACATAGACTAACCCATTGAAAAGACATAGGTTTAATGAGAATTTCATCATTTCATCATAGTATAACCCATGAAAAAGAAATGAGTTTCATAAAAAACATGTCCCCTTAATCATAAACCATATAGATAAATAATAAGGATTGTATCATTGTATCAAATCAAAAAAAATCACAATTAACACCAAGGATGTTATTTTATATGAAAATTCCAATAAAAGATCACATGGAACATTTCATTATCAAAACACCCTTTCTAATTTCAAATCATTTATTAAAAAAATTAAAAAAATTAAAATATTAATGGAATTTTTTTTCAGAATAACCTCTAAAAAATATAAATGAATCATAAAATAAATGAGTGTTTATGATGATGCGAAATTCCGTTCATGACGTATATGATAAAAGAAACCATCCCTTTCTTACTTTTGTAAAAAAAATAGTTATTCATCATGAAAATGACAAGAATATTTCTTTTAAACCATTTTTTAAATGTTAAATAATGGGAAAAAAGAATTTAAATTGTAATTATATATCATTAAAACATTATATAAATTATTTAAAAAAAATAAATACGGAAGGTTAATGATTTTTGATCGAAAAGAGAAATAATGTTGTTTTTCATAAAAATATTATTTCAGTATATTGAGTACATAAAGGGGGTAAATTGAAATAAAACATTAAATTTATTGAAATAATAATAATAGAATAGAATTTATGATTTTTTATTTGTAGAGAATAATATTTTATAATCAAAACTTAATCATAAATGATCTGAATAAACAAATATATTGTATATTAAACCCTTACCATTTTTGTAACTTCTGAATTGTAAGACCCATGAAATAATAACATCAAAGTAAACTCTAAATGTAATTATAAAAATAAAAATAATAATATAACATGTCAAATGGGTTTTATATACACTTCATAAAAGGATACAGGTGCATAACATAACAAATGTCTCAAAGAAGATAATTTGAGATGATAAACCCTTACCTCGAGTTACACTTACTTTGAAAGTGATATACCATCCTATATAATAAATTTATATTAATTATAATTCAATTATAGAATCATATAAATACTTATAATATCAAATATTATCCCTTTATAAAATTTAAACGTCCATTTATCAGTTATTTATTATTAAAATGGTTGTTTCTGGGTGTTACCTATTTAGTTTTTTCATGAAAAATTTGTTTGGAAGTTCCAATACTAGTGCTATGATAATGGTCCCGTATTCTACATGACATTAATAATTATATAAATATTATATATATTCATTATATATATTTTTATAGATATCCATAAAATCTCGACATAGAAAAATGAATGACACCATTCATAGAGAAGGTAGGTTGTACGGACATGTGAAATTTTTTTCACATTTCAATGGTTAGAATGAAAGAATTTTAAATTATAATTAATATTTATTGAATAATTATTATATAATACATAGAATATTTATTCATAAAATATATCCTTATTACCATCCATTTAAATAATAAATGAAAAAATGAATAGCATTGCTTCACGAAGGTGGTAGTTTACATTTACACACGAGTGAGGATATCCTATTCCAAACGATTGAAAATAATGGAGTTATATTTGATATTATAATAAAAAATATTATTTATTTCATAAATATAATATATAAATATTAAACCCATCATAATACCCATCCATTCAATATGGTAATGGAAAATTAATTGTATCACTATGTAGGGACAGTAATCCATACGTTCACACAAGAGATACTTTCACTTACCGGTAGATTGGAAATTAGGTGAATAATGGTGTGTTAAAAATATTGATAAAATTTAATAATATTTATAATGATTAATATATTATTTTTTGATAAATACTTGTGATTTATACGAGTAAATGTATAAATTAAAAAAGAAAGTGATAGTAAAGGAGATTACCTCTTCTTTAAAAAAACTCCTTTAGATATCTTCTTAAGGGACTAGGGTTTATATTTTTGGAGGAAGATCCATTATATAATTTTGATAATTATGTTTCTAAGATGAATTTTTCGTTTTTTGTTAATATAGAATACTCAAAGTGGTGTAATAAAGAGAAAGGATGGGTTCCCCTTTAAAAGTGGGGTGGAGGGTCACCCTTGGAAATTCTGCAATGACTAAAATATAAAAATAACATTATCAAGAAAAAAGTTTTCAAATGGATATATATTTGAAGATATTGTGGTATTGTTTTGTAAATCCAATCAAATAATAAATTTTTTACAGTTTTAATCATTGTTTTAAACATTATCTTTTGGTTTAACCCCTTAGTTAACCAATTTTAACCTTAACCATGGTAAAATAATTTTCACTCATAAAGGGTTATAATTTTACATATAAGGTGATAATTGGGTGCTAATTTTTCAAGGATTGAAATTTTGAACCATATATATTCCAAATTTTACTCTTTCAAGAATTTTATTATTTTTTAATAATTTAATAAAAACTTATTTTAATAAAATATCATTAATGTCATTTTTAAAACTATTCCTTGATTTTGAAACTAATTATCGTAAGATAATGATCAAATAAGAATATAAACCATTAAAACGACACTAATGTGTTATATTCATTTGGAAAAAAGTGAACAAAATAAATCACTCGAATTATATTACTTTTAATATTTTTATAATCATTTATTTTATTTTTTCTATTAAATGAAGAAATTATTGGTTTGGTTTTCTTAAGCATTTAAGGTAATTATATAATTAAATAAAATTATAAGTAACTTATAATAACAAGAATAATTTCATTATTCATAAAATAACCATTCATATTTTTTCACAAATTTTTTTCCCTGTATGAACACATAAGATATATTATAAAGTAAGAGAATGACATTTGGTATTTTTGGTTTCATTAAAATGATATAGTCCATTTTCGTGGACAAGTTTCCCTTAAATAATTAAATTTCAATACTAATGTGAGAAGGATCAAATTAAATTCATCCAATACAAATTAAAATGAAAATTTATGCCCTTAATATTTATTTTAAACTAAGGTTAACCCGATTTACCCTTCACTGAGGTGATAACTTCTGTCACAGATACTATTAATAATGCATAAAAATAAATGGGACCTATTTACAAAATTTTGAAATCATGATTAAGAATATGGAATCCATTTTTCATAATTCTATTTCTATTAGTGTAAGATATTTTTTTTGAAATAAGAGCATAAAACAAAATGAAAACCGTTTTTCAGAAAAATACATTTTTATGCATAAAATAATAACTATTCATATCCCATGCCTAGAAATAAACATTAGATAAATTTTTAAACATTATATTGATTAAATAATACATAAATTTAATTAAAATAATTCATTAAAAGTGATAAATTTAAATAATTAAGATAAAAACCCATAAAAATAGTTTTTTATGAAAAGATATACGTTATTTTAAAATGATAGTTATTTTCATTTCTAATTAATTGAAAACAAATGATTTAATTTTATACATGTTTAAACCATAAAGTTTACTAAATTTATTTAGTCCTATTCATACAGACTAGTCCAATAGCTATGTGATAACTATCAAATTAAATAATTATATTTTAATTGTATATAATGATTTATCTAAACTAGGTATTTCATGTTAATAAATCTGCCAAAGAAATAAGTTTTAATTATAGATAAATGTATAAATAGATATTTGGTTGTTTTATAGGGTATATTTAACCATAAAAACTATTCCCTAGATGAAAAATGGATAATGGTATTAGGTTGTGTGAATCAAATCTGGGGGTTGATGGATATAATTGGTGCATATCTGGAAGTCTTGTAATTATCTGATGAATTTTCACACTATCTTATATCATCGATGGACATAAGATACATGATACTTGATGTGACTTAAGATCATGGTTCCGGACTGATATAGTAGTGTCGGTTCTTTAGTGTATTTCTTTCATGAATGAATTGGTCTATCCTCCTATAATTTATAAGAGGAGGAATCTGTTAAAGCGTAGTATATAGAGGAATTTCTATGAATTTGGGCCATTGTAAATTATAATGTTTACTACCCACTATCTGATTCACTCCCTCGTAGCTCATTCAAATAACTGAATTATTCTCTCAAATGTAGTCCATTATTACATACATCCAACCAATAGTGGTATCAATCAGTGAAGAATAAATCACTCTTTGATCCTAGGTGGTGATGATCTCGTTGATTTCATCCATGTTAGAACTGAATAATGGAGAGACCAACCTATGGTGCATAATAAATTTGATTATTTCATCATGTTCTAGATCTTCTTGTGCAATAATTATTTTTACTAACACATTTTATTGAGTGTACTAAGAACATTAAATACAATAAAGTGTTGTCTCTAAGGTTAATTCTACCACTAACCCTAAAATTTAATAAATCAGTGGGATTAACTCCCATTTAATAAAAATATTCACCTTTAATATTCATGAACACTAACTCTGATTCACCCTTTATACTCAATCAGGTCAAAGGTATCTATTGGTCCAGATCTAAACCGTCAATGAGAGCTTGGTATTATGCCTCTATATTGGTACATCATTTCGTAAATAAGGAGTATGGAAGAACTTCTTTCAAAGTAGATAAAATATTAATCCCTATGTGAAATCTATTGAGTTTTTTATTCTCCATATTTCTTCACATCGGTCTCTTAGAGGCACCATCAAAATAAATCTATCATATTTTGGGGGTTTCATAAATAAAGAAAATTCTTTATCAAGAATCTATGTCACGACCCGTCCTCGGGACCCGTGTCGTGACTACCCCAAGCCTGCCTTCCATAGGTCAGGGGCTGGAGACTAGCACCAAAGGCGTAAATCTCGATAACTGGGAAGGCATTGCCTTTATAAAAGTAAACAAAACATCATAGAGTACAAGCAGAAGTAATACACTAAGTACAAAAAGAAGTGATGAAAAAGTAAATGGTCCAGAATACAAACCCAACTGAAAGTATAGCTATAATTGAACAAAAGTACAACAGAAAAGAAAAACAGCTGGAAGAATAGAAGCAGCTCCTGGGTCATCCTCCTCGGTTCCTACCTGAAGGGTAGGTACAGATGGCGCAGCTCCTGGATTGTCCACCACGGATCCTACCTGAAGGGTAGGTACAGATAGTCTCTACAACGCTCTCATCCGTCAACCTCCTCAGATTATCGTCCCATCATGAAGTACACCTCCGGATACTGACTCGTCGTGAGGTCCACCTCTGGGTACCGTCTAGTCCTCGAACGCTCGGTCTCCGTCAGCACTGTCCGTCGTCTGAAGCCAACACAATGAGGTGCAGGCATAGCCCGTGCAGGGGTGAGTATAACGATACTCAGTAGGGACCCAGAGACCCTCAAGGTCTCTCTAAATCCAACAAGGATAACCACAAAGAAGGATCTCAATAGATAACCCTTACTTAGGTATAAGACCACACTTATACCTAAGTTATCAAGTAACCCATCTCATTCATGAGGTAACACAAAGGTTATGAAATCAATGGATAACCACTACCCAGGTATATGCCCATACATATACCTAAGTTATCAAGTGACCCATCTCAATCATGAGGAAAACACAAAGGTCATAGACTCAACTCAAACCAGGATTTTCATTATCGAAACTGTAACTGCTGAAGAGCCCCGTCTCTGGAGTGTACAATGATCATGTCACGACTCCGAGGTACTTCTCACTAACCTAATACTATTGAGGTACTCTTCCTGTCGAGTACCGCGGGTCAGCCACCCAAACATAATAGTGCTTCCCACCGCGGTATGCCACCCAAACACAGTAGTGCATCCCCCCTAATAGCCTGCAGAGGTACTCTCCGAACGAGTACTACGGGTCTACACCCAAACTGAGTAGTGCTCCGTCCGCCATGGGTCTGCACCCAAAAAAAGTAGTGCTCCGTCCACTGGGCTAGTCGACTCACTCCAAGTCGAGTCGCTCAAGCAGTTGTCAGGTCTCAGCCGGCTACACGGTCTCCGTACTCCGCACGCTCATCTCCAGGAGGGTCCGATCCATGAGCTACTGGTCAATACTCCAACTATAAAAAAGTCCCACGAAGAAGTATCTCAAAAGACCGCCTCATCATAGGGGTCTCAACGCAATAGAAGGCATGTCAATCGGACGCCCGGTCTGTGAGTTACTAGCCTTTTCGTCCCAGGGGACCGGTTGGTTTCGTGTGTGAACCAACCAGGCCGTATCTCAAATGTACCCCGAACTCTCATAGGTTATGCTCATAGGGACCGTTTCTCATCGTTATCACCAACGCCGCTGATAGTTCGTCAAACAGACGTCCGGTCTGAAAGTTATCAGCTTTTCCGTTCTAGAGGCTCGGTTGGATTTCGGGTACAATCCAACCCGGCCACTATCCAGATCCAACCAAAACTCAGGCGAAGTATGCCAAAAGTTCCATCTCATCAAGAGTAATCTAACAAAGTCGACGACACATCAATCAGACGTCCGGAACTCAAGATATAAGCGTTTCTGCTCCGAGGCCCCGGTTGGTCTCGTATCCGAACCAACCCGGTTGTACTCAAAGTTTTCCTAAACCTCGAGTTTAATATACCGAAACAACCATCTCGATCCAAGGATCAAATCTCAGATGACGGTGCATCGATCAGAGTTCCATAGCCCAAGATATGGGCAAAATACCATAAGAGGTCTGCGAATAGGGGGTTCGGGCCCAGTCAGACCCGGCCCGATACCCCCAGGGTCGACCCGACCTGGGTCCGGGTCCGGCCCGCTTGGGCCCGGCCCGGGCTGGCTGGCGCGGCCCGACCTGGCCTGCGCGACCTGGCCCTACCGAGGCGGCCTGGCCTGGCGGGCTCAGCCTGGCCTGCGTGGCCAGGCGGCTCGGCCGTAACAGCCGAGCGGAAGGGGTGCGGGGGGGGGGGGGGGGGGGCGCTGCCCGCTGCCTGTTCATGTAACTGCGGCCCCCATGTGGGGGGCCGCTCTTGTCGGACATCCGGGGGTTACGACCCCCGGATTTCTCGATGATCGGCCGGCCCAGATGGTCGGCCATGCTGCTACCGTGGGACCCCGCGGTCCCGCCCTCCTGCTCCGGCGCCGACGGCCGGAAGCCGGTCGCCGCTCTCTGCTCTGTCGCGGCCAAAGGCCGTGCCCTTGGTCCATCCGGCATGATGTGATGGTGCCGCGTCCCTCCACCACAGCCCCACTCCGGCCGCAGTCTCTTCCAGGTTCTCCGGCGTGGCGCGACGACGCCACACTTCTTCGCCCAAAACTTTATTATTTTCCGCGCGGTGCACCGACACCATGTTGCCTTGTTCGTACAGCAAGCAAATCAACAATCAAGGGGGAGGAGGGTCGGCCGTGTTCGTGCGGTCCAACCTCCTCCTGTTTTTGCGATATCAGGAGGCTCAAAAGGATGATAAACAGTGAAGAAAGTATTTTGGAACAAAAAGAAATAATCCCCCTACCTCTAAGAAAAAGTTGAACGAAGGTTCATCATAGAATTGCATGTCGTGGAAGAAGGCGTCGCGAAAGGAGGATCGTCACGTCGTGGAGAAAATATTCACTACGGGAAAAAAGGGTATTTGCGACGGGTTAATTGCGACGGGAATAAATCCCGTCGCAAATAGTCCGGTTAAAAACTTATTTGTGACGGGGGTCTTTACCCGTCGCAAATAAGTAGTCTTTTGCGACGGGATAGGCTTCCCCGTCGCAAATAGTTTTCCCCGGATTTGGCGCCAAATCGCGGGAAAACTATTTGCGACGGGGAAGCCTATCCCGTCGCAAATAGTTTTCCCGGGCTTTGGCGCCAAATCCGGGGAAAACTATTTGCGACGGGGATGCCTTTCCCCGTCGCAAATAACCGGCTGCGGTAAAAGGTATTTGCGACGGGAAGGTATTCCCGTCGCAAATAACCGGCGGCGGTAAAAGGTATTTGCGACGGGAAGGTATTCCCGTCGCAAATAACCGGCGGCGGTAAAAGGTATTTGCGACGGGAAAGTATTCCCGTCGCAAATAGTATGTTATTTGCGACGGGTCCCGTCGCAAATAACTATTTACCGGTTGACCGTAATAAATGCGGGCGAAGGTATTTGCGACGGTGCCCGTCGCAAATAATACTATTTGCGACGGGAATCCCGTCGCAAATGGACCCGTCGCTATTAATCTAACCTATAAATACCCCCATCCGTTTTTCTCAAATCATTCTCATTCTCCACCTTCTTCTGCTCTAAAATTTCTATTTCTAAATTTGAGTTTTTGTTCAGTTTAATTTTTTTCTTCGGAGCTGTTATTAAAGTTTTGAAGAACGATCAGAGCTCATCAATTTTCAAGGTATTTATGTTCATTTTAATTTAATATTTATTTTTAATTTTGTATTAATTTCAATTATTTTTGATTAGTTGTAATTTAATTATGTTTATATTGTTTTCTTACTTAATAAATTTAAATTATTAGTAATGTTCATAGTTAATGGTAATTAGGAATAATTTGTAATAATTTTTAATAATTAAAAATAAATATTAATAATTAGTAATAATTACCAATAATTAGTAATAATTAGTAATAATTAGTTATAATTAGTAATAATTATCAATAATTAGTAATAATTAGGAATAATTAGTAATAATTAGGAATAATTAACAATAAATAGTAATAATTAGTAATAATTAACAATAAATAGTAATAATTACGTATAATTTGGAATAATTAACAATAATTAGTAATAATTAGTAATAATTGCCAATAATTGCAAATAATTAGGAATAATTAGGAATAATTAGGAATAATTAGGAATAATTAGGAATAATTAGGAATAATTAGGAATAATTAGGAATAATTAGTAATAATTAGGAATAATTAGGAATAATTAGGAATAATTAGTAATAATTAGGAATAATTAGTAATAATTAGGAATAATTAGTAATAATTAGTAATAATTAGGAATAATTACCAATAATTACCAATAATTAGGAATAATTACCAATAATTAGCAATAATTACCAATAATTAGCAATAATTACCAATAATTACCAATAATTAGCAATAATTAGCAATAATTAGCAATAATTACCAATAATTAGCAATAATTAGCAATAATTACCAATAATTACCAATAATTAGCAATAATTAGGAACAATTAGGAACAATTAGGAACAATTAGGAACAATTAGGAACAATTAGGAACAATTAGCAATAATTAGTAATAATTAGGAATAATTACCAATAATTAGGAATAATTACCAATAATTAGGAATAATTACCAATAATTTGGAATAATTACCAATAATTTGTAATAATTACCAATAATTTGTAATAATTAGGAATAATTACCAATAATTGCCAATAATTGCCAATAATTGCCAATAATTGCCAATAATTGCCAATAATTGCCAATAATTGCAAATAATTAGGAATAATTGCAAATAATTAGTAATAATTAGGAATAATTAGTAATAATTAGTAATAATTAGTAATAATTAGGAATAATTAGGAATAATTACCAATAATTACCAATAATTACCAATAATTGGTAATAATTACCAATAATTGCAAATAATTGCAAATAATTAGGAATAATTAGTAATAATTAGTAATAATTAGGAATAATTAGTAATAATTAGGAATAATTAGTAATAATTAGGAATAATTTGTAATAATTAGGAATAATTAGTAATAATTAGGAATAATTAGCAATAATTAGGAATAATTAGCAATAATTATCAATAATTATCAATAATTAGCAATAATTAGCAATAATTAGCAATAATTAGTAATAATTACCAATAATTAGCAATAATTAGCAATAATTAGCAATAATTAGCAATAATTAGGAATAATTACCAATAATTAGGAATAATTACCTATAATTTGGAATAATTACCAATAATTTGGAATAATTACCAATAATTTGGAATAATTACCAATAATTTGGAATAATTACCAATAATTAGCAATAATTAGTAATAATTAGCAATAATTAGTAATAATTTGTAATAATTACCAATAATTTGTAATAATTAGGAATAATTACCAATAATTAGGAATAATTACCAATAATTAGGAATAATTACCAATAATTAGGAATAATTACCAATAATTACCAATAATTTGTAATAATTAGTAATAATTACCAATAATTAGTAATAATTGCCAATAATTGCCAATAATTGCCAATAATTAGTAATAATTATCAATAATTGCAAATAATTAGGAATAATTGCAAATAATTAGGAATAATTAGTAATAATTAGGAATAATTAGAAATAATTAGGAATAATTAGAAATAATTAGGAATAATTAGGAATAATTAGTAATAATTAGGAATAATTAGTAATAATTAGGAATAATTAGTAATAATTAGGAATAATTAGTAATAATTAGGAATAATTAGTAATAATTAGGAATAATTTGTAATAATTACCAATAATTAGTAAACGAAATCTGCTTGGATAATGAAGGGAAAATTTATAATCATCTCCACAACGATGATTACCAAATTTCCTTTCATTATTCAAGCAGTTTTCCTTTTGCTAAGTATTGCTAAATTAGTAATAAATAGTAATAATTAGCAATAAATTGTAATAATTAGTAATAAATTGTAATAATTAGTAACAATTAGTAATAAATTGTAATAGATTGTAATAATTAGGAATAATTAGGAATAATTAGGAATAATTACCTTATTACATGTGGAGACAGAATGTGAAACACACAGATGAAAGGAGAATTGTATATAATATAAAAAAATTTATTATTTTAATATTAATAATAAAATATACTAATAATGTAATGATGTTATTATTATATAATTAATATTTATAAAAAAAATTATATTAGTATTATTAAAAAAAATAAAAAATCAATATAATATTAAAATTATCAATATTTGTAACAGGTTTTTCTTTATTCTCAATATATTCAATCCTTGCTTGAGTGTTTTTTCTAACAAATTATTCTAAACCAGTAATGCTTTTATATTTTATAGAAAAATATGGAACAACGAGGTCGTCAACAGTCATTATTAGATGACCGCATATGGATAAATCAACATAGAAATCCAAATGGTTCTGGTTTAAATCCAGTATATATAGAGGGTGTGGAGATTTTTTTATCATTTGCGGCATCAAATTCAGAATTTGTTTCAGAAGGAAAGATAAAATGCCCTTGTAGAAAATGTGCATTGAGAACGTTTGACACGTTTGACAAAGTGGGGGAACATCTCTTGCGTTTTGGTTTTCAAGCAGATTATGTTTTTTGGTATCAACATGGTGAACGCAGTTCCAGAGCAGGTGATACCAACTTGATTCCAGATCCATCCCGGTTTCAAGATTTAGTACATGATGTTGCAGGATCATATGTTCAACATACAGAAACTCCGGCTGATATAGCTTCAAATCCTGAGTTGGGACCGTCTGAATTTTATGAGTTGTTGAAGTCTGCTGAGGATGCATTATATCCTGGCTGCAAGATGAGCAAATTAGAAGCAGTTGCAAAATTTATGGCTATCAAATCAGATAACGGAATGTCAAACACATGTTTTGACCAGATATTTTCATTGCTGAAAACACTGTTACCCGAAGGAAATGTTTTACCTGCAAATTACTATGAAAGTAAGAGGTTGGTTCGAAATTTGGGACTTACTTGTCAGAAGATTCATGCATGTTCAAATGACTGCATTTTATATTCAGGGGAAAATGAGTCGTTGGATAGTTGTCCCACATGTGGGCAACTGAGATATAAAGAAGGACAACACGGGAAGTCTGGTTTGATTCCTGTAAAACAGTTGAGATATTTTCTGCTTACATCTAGACTTCAGCGTTTATTCATGTCTAAGAATACAGCGACAATGATGTCATGACATAAAGAGAATATTTCAACCGATAAAAGCTTGAATCATCCAGCCGATGGTGATTCATGGAAACATTTTGATAGAGTGCATCCATCATTTGCTTTAGAAGCGAGAAATGTTCGACTGGGCCTTTCCACTGATGGTTTCTGTCCGTTTGGATCTTATGGTAGTCAATATTCATGTTGTCCTGTTTTTTTAACTCCGTATAATTTACCTCCATGGATGTTGATGAAGGAGCCATATATCTTTTTGACTTTACTAATTCCAGGACATCCGAAGAAAAATATTGATGTTTATTTGAATCCATTGATTGATGAATTAAATTTATTGTGGAGTACTGGTGTCAGTACATATGATGTTGCAACGAAACAGAATTTCAAACTGAGAGCAGCATTGATGTGGACAATAAGTGACTTCCCGGCTTATGGGATGTTATCTGGCTGGAGTACACATGGTCAGAAATCATATCCTTACTGTATGGGAGAGAACAAAGCATTTATGCTCATTCATGGAAAGAAACCTTGTTATTTTGACTGTCATCGCAGATTTCTTCCAGCTGATCATCCTTTTCGCAGAAACAGATCTCATTTCAGAAAAGGAACAGCTGAAAGGGATGGACCTCCAAAAATGCTATCAGGTTCGGAGTTAAAATCGGTTGTATTTTCATTACCTCCCATCACTTTTGGTCCCACAATAAACCAACAGAAAATTTCTGGTTTTGGGAAAGAACACAATTGGATTAAACGTAGCATATTTTGGGATTTGCCATATTGGTCTGATTTGTTGGTCCGACACATGTTAGATGTCATGAATATTGAGAAGAACTGTTTTGATAATTTGTTTCATACAGTTTTGGATACGCCAGGAAAGAGCAAAGACAATGTAAATGCACGTTTAGATCTTGCCCAAATTTGCAGGCGTCCAGAATTGGAACTATTTGAGAATGTCAGAACAGAAAGGTTACTGAAACCAAAAGCAGCTTATACACTGTCTAAAGAAAACTGTTTATTATTTTGTCAGTGGATTGCAGATTTGAGACTTCCAGATGGCTGTGCTTCCAATTTGGGTAGATGTATAAAGAATGGTCATATTACTGGATTGAAAAGTCATGATTGTCATGTTATAATGGAGAGACTTCTACCCATTGGATTAAGAGGTCTGTTGAATTCTGTGATTTGGGATTCCATAACAGACATGTCTCATTTTTTTCGGGAAATTTGTGCGGCTACGGCAGATTATGATGCTCTAGGCAAACTTGAAAAAGATGTTGTTGTAATTATATGTAAACTGGAAAAAATATTTCCGCCGTCTTTCTTCGACTCAATGGAACATTTGATGTTACATTTGCCATATGAAGCCAAATGTGGAGGTCCGGTACAGTTTCGATGGATGTACCCATTTGAAAGATGCATGCAAAAATTGAAAAGAAAAGTACGCAACAAAGCATCTGTTGAAGGATCTATTGCAGAAGCTTATTTGCAAGAGGAAATATCTTTTTTCTGCTCCCATTATTTTGAATCTGAGTATCCTTCAAAACACAACCGAATGGGACGGAATGAGAGGAATATTGATGAAATCGACAATCAATTATCTATTTTCAACCAGTCAGAGCTTGGTTTTGGTGGAGTTTCTGAACGCTGGCTTTCAGATGATGAACATCATAGAGCTCATACGTATGTTCTTCTCAACTGTGAAGAGATGACATCAGTTGTACTGTAAGTGTTTATATCACTTATTCTATCATTTATGTTACAGTAAATAACTTTGGTTTTTATAGGTTGTATGATAATCATATCAAGAAACAAATTCCACAAATTACAGCAGCTGCTCTCGAAGAACGTCGACTGAAAAATTTCTCTCAGTGGTTTCAAAAACTGGTAACATAAATTCTTTATCATTTAGCAACTCATTCAATGTATAGTTTACTATATTGATAATTATTTCACAAATCTTCAGGTGTCTCGACATGCTGATAAAATTGACAAACGGCTGTGTGTATTGAGTAACCCACCTTCCAAACTTGTTAAAACTTATAATGCATATGTGGTGAATGGATTTCGATTCCACACACATGCATATGGGGAATCGAAAAAAACAATGAACAGTGGAGTTAGCTTGAGAGGATCTCATCATCGAGAAAATTAAGTTGACTTTTATGGCATACTTGATGAAATCATTGAACTCTGTTATCTTGGACAACATTACATAACTATGTTCAAATGTCGGTGGTTGGATACAGAGAGAGGCGTGCGTGTTCATCCGACTCATGGAATCATCGATATTAAATGTAAAAGTGTTCTCGCAGTAAATGAACCATTCTTATTGGCTCAACAGGCATATCAAGTTTATTATGCAAAGTACTGTGCAACATCAAGAGACTTGACTGATTGGTGGAGTGTAATAAAAATCAAAATTCGAGACAATCAGTTTAGTCAAAGTGAATGTGCTTTCACTGATGTGCAAAGAATTGAAGTTTTTCAAGAGAGTACTCAAAATCAATCTTTTTTACAAAGAGATATGAGTATCGATGATGACACCCCACATTTAAGAGTCGGTGATGACGATGATGTTAATGATGTCACACATGAATTTGAAATGGTAAGAGATGAAGCAACTGCAACTCGAATGGATATCGATGATGTTGAGGAGGAATATGAAGATGACATTGACATATATGAAGATGATGATGAAGATGAACACTTATAGAATTTCATGGTATTTATATACAATCATAATATGTATATATGTATATATAATAGTAATTATCAATTATTTGCTAATATTAACATTTTCTGTTTCAGATGGACGAGGCCACATTTCGTGAGTTGGCGGAGGCTGACCTGCCTTTCGATGCGGATGAGTTGCTGGCAGATGACCCTCAGCCTGCAGGCGCTCCAGGGAGTACGCGGAGGGGGCGCGGTCTTACACGATTGATGATTCCTGACCCCGTCCCCGAGCGACGTCCACGTCTTGGGTTTGATCCGCGCACCCGGAGGTGTGATAACCTGTGTAATAACCTGTGAATTTGACTAAGATTTCATTAATCTATTCACATAATAAATGTTTATTATTTTTTCAGTTTTTCGCATATAGCAGTCGGACAGGGCAGCGCTATTTTGCGCAACTATTTCTCTCAGTCGTGGACCACATGGGAGCAGATTCCCATTGATGTGCAGCAGGCCATGTTCGGTCATTGGTTGGTACGTACGTAAATAAATAATTTTTATTTTGAAAATTATTTCATTTCTAACTTGATATTTTGATTTATTTGTAGGGTTTATGGTATCCGATCGAGGATACCATGCGTGACGCCATCCACAAGGCATGGGAGGTGGCCATGCGTGATCGCCTTCGTCAGTTTTTGCACAATTTAAGAAAAGCTGCGATGAAGAAAGCAGGAGTGTCAGATTTTGATGAGTCATGTAGAGCACACCGACCAGAGTACATTTCATCCCATGTATGGGATGGATTATGTGCGCACTGGTTGAGTGGTGCCTTTCAGAGGAGATCATCGGTGGGGAGGCAGAATCGGGGGAGGCAGGAGGTGACTCATCAAGCTGGGAGTCGTTCTTTCAGTACTCATAGACAGCATCTGGTACGTACATTATTTATAAATATTTTATATAACTATAAATATTAACAGTTTATTTTTTATTCTTATAGGCTGTCGAGCACCCCGATATTACAGAGTACGATGTATATCGGAGGATGTATAGTGATCCTGCTACTGGGGAGCTCAGAGGTGATCGTCAGCATCACATCGTGGTCAGTATTATTTGTTTTCAAGTTTAAAAATTAACTGCATATAATATATTAACAATTTTAATTTTAAATTGCAACTATAGGAGTCATATGAGGCTGCAGCGGCACAGGCCCGGCCTGAGAGTCAGGCCGAGGCATCAGATCAGACCACTTCCCGTCAGTTTGATGAGGCGGCATGGATGCAGGCCACCCAGTATGCCTTCGAGAAGGGCCGGGTAGTTGGTATCGGCTCTCGACTGACTCCCGGAGATTATTATGGCAGTGCTGCGATGTCGGCGTCCAGCTCGAGAGGAGCTCGTGCATCTTCTTCTACACAGTATGAGGAGCAGTTGCGATCTCAGACTGCACAGATAGAGAGTCTCCGACAGGAGCAGGAGCAGATGCGTCAGCAGCATGAGGAGGAGCGTCGACGCCAGCAGCAGCTGTACGAGGAGCAGACGAGTCGGTGGCAGCAGCAGCATCAGGAGCAGATGGAGTACATGCGCCGACTCACTCATGCTTTAGGGATGGAGTTTCCTCCACCACCATCTGCAGATCCCCCACCTCACCCCCCTCCCCCCCCCCCCTCCTACAGATTAGAGTTTGTATTTCTGTTATAAAATTTGTGAAATCAAAATATTTTTTTTCTATTCGTAGTTTCTGTTTCATTATAAAATATTAATAATATTATATTTTTAAATAACAATATTAATATGAATAATAATAATATTTATATTTTATAATATTAAATTTTATATATATATTAAAATTTTATTTATATAATAAAATTATATATATATATTAAAATTTTATAATATTATAATTTAATTATTTTTTTGTAATACTTGAATTATTTTAATATTTGAATGTAAAATAATTCTATTATTTTTATATTAATTAAAATAACTTATTAATATTTTTTTTATTTATGAATTATAATTATAATATTATTATATTAATTAAATTATTTATTAATATTCTATTATTTTTATTTTTGAATTATAATTCTACTATTATTATAGTAATTAAAATAATTTATTATTTTCATTTGTAAATTATAATTCTATTATTATATTAATTAAAATAATTTATTAATAATTTATTTTTTTTATTTTTTTTATAGTATTTGCGACGGGATACTATGCCCGTCGCAAATACTTGTATTTTTAATAGTTTTTTATTTTTTTTTAAAAAGAGTATTTGCGACGGGTCCCGGTTCCCGTCGCAAATACTAGTATTATTAATTTTTTTTATTTTTTTAAAAAAAGTTTTTGCGACGGGCCCGTCGCAAAAACTGTTTAAAAAGTTTTTTACAAAAATACGGAATACTATTTGCGACGGGGAGAATGCCCGTCGCAAAAAAAGGATTTAGCGACGGTCCCGTCGCAAATAAGTTTAGTTGCGACGACGTTTTCAGCAACGGGCTATTTGCGACGGGATCCCGTCGCAAATAGCCCGTCGCAAATA
Source organism: Viscum album (assembly GCA_963277665.1). Lineage (NCBI taxonomy): Eukaryota > Viridiplantae > Streptophyta > Magnoliopsida > Santalales > Viscaceae > Viscum > Viscum album. Next base: position 1,702,889,780 of record OY728165.1, on the reverse strand, counting down.
CCTGCTTTTCTAGTAGTGATTCGTCGGTGTCACGTTGTCGATCTCCGAGGATCCGACGTTCTTGTCGACCTTCGTCGGAGGTCGGCGTTCTTTACGTTCTTCGCGTTCTTAGTGTTCTTCGTTGAGGAAGGAGTGCTTCCAGGCTTTGATTGATTTCTCCCCAGCCCTCTCGCACAACGAACCCCTTTAATAAAATAATACTTGTCTTATTTTATTAACACACAAGCCAAACGTTTTGAAATTCAAAATTTGAATCAATCAATTAATTGAATTAATTGAGAAGTTTAAACCACCCAAATTAATGAGGCGTTTAAACATTAAGTTAAACATAAGAGTTGACTCTCAATTAAAGGGGGGTACGGGTGTGTTACCTAATTAAAGGTGGGAGGGTTTCGAGGAAGTTGAAAAAGTGGGGCTCGTGTGGGCCCCACCCCACAAATATCCTACCTAGTGGAGTAGGATATAGTGGGTTCCACTTCAACCACTTAGCTTAGGTTAAACAACTTTAAATTAAAATAAAATTGGTTTCACCATTTTATTTTATTCATTGACTTAACCCAAAAATTAAAAAAACACACCTGAGAAAAAGCAACTCTGGAAAAGGTGTTCCTAAGCAATTACAGGCGCTGCGATTCCATCGGTGTCCTCATATTTCGATTCCGAGAACCAGTTCAAAAGTTAGGAAAACCCGCTCCTTCGTTCACTGAACTTACCCGAGCTAGACTTCGGAAAATGATTCTGGGCACACCGTACCTTGGAATCAGGTGCCGTCAGAAACTGCGTTCTTGTAAAGTTTCAATGAAATTAAGAAAAAAAAAATTACTTGAAATTTCTGGGTCTTTACATCACTCACACCTCAGGTCTTTACATCCTCATAAATCTTTTTACACAAACTAGAGATACAAAAGTGGTACTGAGCATGCATCTGATCCTTTCGCTCCCATGTGCTTGCTGGGAGGTTCCCATACTGCCAAGGAAAGCGCACCCGAGGAATCGACTGTCCTCTTAGGATCCACTCCTATCGTTCCTCGATCCCCACTAGAACCTCCGTGAAAGTCACCCCATCACCAACGTCCATCTCCTCATGGTCGATGATATGCGAAGGGTCATGCTCGTATCTCCTCAATTGAGATACATGGAAGTCGTCGTGCCCCTGGTGCAGCTGAGGTGGATGGGTCAAGTGGTAAACTACCTCGCCTACCCAGCTGAGGACCTAGAATGGTCCGTTGAACCTCGGAGATAACTTGTCGCATCGGCCACATCTCCGTAAACCTCATTGAGGTGAGCCCCGTATAAGTTCGTGATCGTCATCCTCGAACTCTAGAGGTTTCTAATTCCTGTTTAGAACTGAAACTCAAAACTCCTTCTGCCACGAGGGTAGGGTTGACCGACTCAAGAGTGATCGTCCAATCCCTTCTATGCATGAGTTTATCTTGTGATGCCTGGGGTTTCCTTTTCGCCGACCACGAAAAACCCATCCCGACATCATAGTTAAACCAAAACCTTTTTGCCCAATACCATCAATTTGTGTATGGACTGTGATTGCCCAGTCCATACTCAAACCAACATCGTAAGGCCTCGATGCTGCCACCAATAGATTTCAACCGAAAATCTCACCTCGAGGGTAATACCACACTGTCAGCGTAAGTGTCATTATCAAGTCTCCTCCCAAGGTATATCCAGACGTGAGGGTCAAGTCTACGGCTTACCGGAAACTCTAGGTCTGAGACAAGATTTGTGGAAGGAAGGAATGATTCATAACTACGTCTGTTACAACGGCAGCTAGTAGTGGACACAGACTGTCCATAGAATCATTTTTAGAGCCATTGGGTCACACTCCTTGACCACATGCAGCTGCACTCTTCCCCTGCTCTCCAGTTCCCTAAGCCTGGCGGGGATAACTAAGATGGGTGGTATTAGCATGTTAAAAAAGTACACCACCTCATGTTGCTCTCCTAGATCTGCCTCCACGTCTGCTACTTAGCAGACTCAACTCTCCTTAAAGCTTCCCCTTCTTGAAACATTTAACACGCCCGAGTCTCTAAGACTAGCACTAGCTTCCTGTTTCATACTGCACTGTGCAATCTTCATCCGCTCCGGGATGATCTGCACCTTCTTTGCCTACGATCAGTAAGAGCTGCTAAGATTTCTCCTTTTCCGAAAAGAGAAACTCGGTCTCATCCCCTGGATGAACCACGCCCATTGCCTAATACAGTCAATCCTGACATGAATGATGCATTCATGCCATGGATGACGTCGTAAGGCCACGATATAACTACCAAGAGATCCAACTGTCACTCTCGCCTCCAAGGGTCGAGTCACACTGTCGGCATCAGTGTGAGGTCACTGGGTCTCCTCAAGTAGAAATCTCAAAAGTGAGGGTCAAGTCAACAGTTTTTAACCGGAACCTCTCAGTATCAACCGAACAAAAGGACATGAAAGCAAACATCACAAAGATATGTGTTTTTTTATTACTGTATCTCATAGTACAAAGACACAAATACAACAGAAACATGGAACTAGAAGTACCCAGAACAAATGTAATCCACTAGTTCCACTCCTGTCCACATGTGCCCGGAGCTCTACTACATTTTCCACTGCTTGGCTGTTGCTCAAGCACCCGTCGCTGCTTATTCCTCGGTGGCTCCTCCAACACCCGCGGATCAACTGTGCGGGGGGTCGGACTGTCACGTGCCAGGTGACCCTTCCTGTCGCATTCATAACACTTCCTTCTCTTCGAACAGCTAGCTCTGGTCCTCTTGGACCTCTGCATCATCTGTCTACTGCCTACAGAAGACTCGGCTACTGATTGAAAAACCTGCGGAAAAGGCAGAAGCTCCTGAACACGCTTGGGGTGTAGAGCCACTGGTATAAACTCCACCCTGAAGAAGGTCTCAAAGTCTCCCCGTGTGAAGGTCATCCCGTCACAAAACTGGAACAAGTGGCTCCACCACCTGCCTTCTACTGCTTGAAGAAGGCTGGCAGTAAAGATCACCATGAAGTCTGCTGGCGTCCCCACGATCCTGAAGACTCTCACCACAACCTCCAGCCAATCCTCAGCCACCTGCGGGTCCGTCTCTCCCCGGAACCTGGGTGGACTCTGGCACTAGAACACGTGCACCGTGCTCAAGCGGCGTGCATCACCTACTGCTGGGGCTGGTGGCATCAGTGGCCCAACGTATGGTAGTACTGCTGGTGCCTCAACTGCAAGAGGGCCCTGTACCGAAGCCTCATCGCTCGGCAGGCTGTCAGTACGCACATACCTCTGGGCTCTAGCTAGTCATCTGTAGAAAGGCATCTTGAAAGAAACAACATGACACAGTCAAATGATTATACGTGGTGAGTTGACCTGGTTTGAGCTGTTTTAAGGGAAACCTTTCAAAACACACACGCAGTCAGTGTTTTCGTGCACAAAGTCGGAAATCAGAAGTCAGGGTCCTGGTGTATGGATACGTTGGCCGCTCGCACCAACACTGGACTCCCTGAACTGAAAACCACACTCGATACTCTTAACACTTTCGCTTCACAGAAAGAAAATATCAGAGTTGTAAGTTCTGCAGTAGAACTGAACTCCTCTGATACCAATTTGTCACGACCTGTCCTCAGGACCCGTGTCGTGACTTCCCCAAGCCCGCCTTCCATAGGCCAGGGGCTGGCGACTAGCACCAAAGTCGTAAATCCCGAAAACTAGGAAGGAATTGCCTTTATGAAAGTAAACAAAACATCATAGAGTACAAGCGAAAGTAATACACTAAGTTCAAAAAGAAGTGCTGAAAAATTAAGTGGGCCAGAATACAAACTCAACTGAAAGTGCAACTACAACTGAACTAAAGTACAACAGAAAAGACAAATAGCTGGAATAATAGAAGCAGCTCCTGGGTCGTCCTCCTCGGTTCCTACCTGAAGGGTAGGTACAGATGGTGCAGCTCCTGGATCGTCCACCACAGATCCTGCCTGAAGGGTAGGTACAGATAGTCTCCACAATGCTCTCGCCCGTCAACCTCCTTCGAGCATCGTCTCGTCGTGAAGTCCACCTCCTGATACTGACTCGTCGTGAGGTCCACCTCCGGGTACCATTCAGTCCTCGAACGCTCGGCCTCCGTCAGCGCTGTCCGTTGTATGCATCCAACACAACGAGGTGCGGGCATAGCCTGTGCAGGGGTGAGTATAACGATACTCAGTAGGGACCCCGAGACCCTCAAGGTCTCTCTAAATCCAACAAGGATAACCACAAATAACGATCTCAACAGATAACCCTTACTTAGTTATAAGCCCATACTTATAGCTAAGTTATCAAGTAACCCATCTCATTCATGAGGTAACAAAAAGGTTATGAAATCAACGGATAACCACTACCCAGGTATATTACCATACATATACCTAAGTTATCAAGTGACCCATCCCAATCATGAGGAAAACACAAAGTTCATAGACTCAGCTCAAACCTGGATTTTCATTATCGAAATCGTAACTACTGAAGAGCCCCGTCTCTAGAGTGTACAGTGATCCTGTCATGACTCCGAGGAACTGCTCACTAACCTAAGACTGCTGAGGTACACCTCCTGTCGAGTACCGCGGGCCAGCCACCCAAACACAGTAGTACTTCCCGCCGGGGTATGCCACCCAAACACAGTAGTGCATCCCCCCTAATAGCCTGCAGAGGTACTCTCTGGACGAGTACCGCGGGTCTGCACCCAAACTGAGTAGTGCTCTGTCCGCCATGGGTCTGCACCCAAACAAAGTAGTGCTCCTTCCACTGGGCTAGTCGTCTCACTCCAAGTCGAGTCGGTCAAGCAGTCGTTAGGTCTCAGCCGACTACACGGTCTCCGTATTCCGCACGCTCGTCTCCGGGAGGGTCCGCTCCATGAGCTACTGGTCGATAATCCAAGTATCAGAAAGTCCCACGAAGAAGTATCTCAAAGGACCGCCTCGTCATAGGGGTCTCAACGCAACAGACGGCGCGTCAATCAGACGCCCGGTCTGTGAGTTACTAGCCTTTTCGTCCCAGGGGCCCGGTTGGTTTCGTGTGCGAACCAACCCGGCCGTACCTCAACTGCACCCCAAACTCTCATAGGGTATACTCATAGAGGCCATTTCTCAATGTGATCAGCAACGCCCCTGACGGTTCGTCAAACGGATTTCTGGTCTGAAGTTATCAGCTTTTCCATTCCAGAGGCCCGGTTGGATTTCAGGTACAATCCAACTCGGCCACTATCCAACTCCAACCAAAACTTAGGAAAAGTATTCCAAAAGTTCCGTCTCATCAAGAGAAATCCAACAAAGTCGACGGAACATCAATCAGACATCTGGAGATCAAGATATAAGCGTTTCCGCTCTGAGGGCCTGGTTGGTTTCGTATCCGAACCAACCCGGCCGTACTCAACGTTCTCTGAAACCTCGAGTATAATATATAGAAACGACCGTATCGATTCAAGGATCGAATCGCAGCAGACTGTGCATCGATCAGAGGTCCTTACCCCAAGATATGGGCAAAAGACATTAAGAGGTCCGTGAATAGGGGGTTCGGGCCCGGTCTGACCCGGCCTGAAACCCCCTAGGTCGTCCTGGCCCGGCTGGCGCGGTGCGGCGCAGCCTGCACTGCCCGGCCTAGCTTGGCGCACTTGGCCTGGCCAGCGTGGCCAGGCGGCTCGGCCGTAACGACCGAGCGGAAGGGGTGCGGGGGGGGGGGGGGGGGCTGCCCCCTGCCTGTTCATGTAACAGCGGCCCCCATGTGGGGGGCCGCTCCTGTCGGCCAGCCGGGGGTTATGACCCCTGACTTTCTCGGTGATCGGCCGACCCAGATCGACAGTCGTGCTGCTGCCGCAGGACCCCGCGGTCCCGCCCTCCTGCTCCAGCGTCGGCGGCCGGAAGCTGGTCGCCGCTCTATGCTCCGCTGCGGCCAAAGGTCGCGGCCTTGGTCTATCTGGTGCGATACGACGGCGCCGCGTCCCTCTGCCACGGTCTCACGTCCCTCTGCCGCGGCCCCTCTCAAGACGTGGTGTCTTCCAGGTTCTTCGGTGTGGCACGACGGCGCCACGACTTGTTCGACTTCAACGGCACGGCGCGACAGCGCCACGCTTCTTCTCCCAAAACTTTATTATTTTCTGTGTGGTGCACCGAGACCGCGATGCCTTGTTTGTGCCGAAAACAAATCAACAATCAAGGGGGGAGGAGGGTCGGCCGTGTTCGTGCGGTCCGACCTCCTCCCATTATTGCGATATCTGGCGTCTCAAAAAGGAAGATAAACAACGAAGAAAGTATTCAGGAACAAAAAGAAATAATCTCCATACCTCGAAGAAAAAGTTGAATGAAGGTTCATCGTGGAATTGCACGTCGCGGAAGAAGGCGTCATAGAAGGAGGATCGTCGCGTCGTGGAGAAAAGATTCATCAGCATCGCGTCATCGATCTCCGAGGATCTGACGTTCTTGTCGACCTTCGTCGGAGGTCATCGTTCTCCGCGTTCTTCGTCGAGGAAGTAGTGCTTCTAGGCTTTGAGTGATTTCTCCCCATCCCTCTCGCACAACGAACCCCTTTAATAAAATAAGACTTGTCTTATTTTATTAACACAAAAGCCAAACGTTTTTAAATTAAAAATTTGAATCAATCAATTAATTGAATTAATTGAGAAGTTTAAACCACCCAAATTAATGAGGTGTTTAAACATTAAGTTAAACGTAAGAGTTGACTCTCAATTAAAGGGGGGTGTGAGTGCGTTACCTAATAAAAGGTGGGGTGGTTTTGAGGAAGTTGAAAAGGTGGGGCTCGTGTGGGCCCCACCCCACAAATATCCTACCTAGTGGAGTATGATATAGTGGGTTCCACTTCAACCACTTAGCTTTGGTTAAACAACTTTAAATTAAATAAAATTGGTTGCACCATTTTATTTTATTCATTTACTTAACCCAAAAATTAAAAAAAACACCCGAGCAAACGCAACTCCAGAAAAGGTGTTCCTAAGAAATTACTGGCGCTGCGATTCCATTGGTGTTCTCGAATTTCTATTCCAAACACCGGTTCAAAAGTTAGGAAAACTCGCTCGTTCGTTCACTGAATGTACCCGAGCTAAACTTCGGAAAATGATTACGGTCACACCGGGCCTCGGAATCAGGTGCCGTCAGAATCTGCGTTCTTGTAAAATTCCAAAGAAATTATGAAAAAAAAATTCTTTGAAATTTCTGGGTATGTACAATCTATGTGTTAAGTAGTGACTTATCAGGGAATGGGTGCCCTATGAGACAACCATATAGTACCAACAATTAATTCACATTTTGAGACATACACTAGATTATAAACTATTGTAGGATGACAAACCGTCATATGAGGTTCCCAATTAACATCAATAAAACAAGGATTTATTTTAGAGGGCCTATATGGAAGACATGATCGGCCTCATGGTGATGAAGTAAAAGATAATATTTACCATTGAAATAAATCAGTGCCATTTAGTTATTTTTGTATTTCAATGTATCAATTCTTGAACCTAAAATGGTTTTACTAGGATGATATAGGTTTTTCTCCCTTCGAGCATCATTTTTCTGAGAAATGAGACCACTGAGAGATCATTCCAAGACCACTAAATTTTAAAATCAAATTTCCCATGTAAATTAGGCATTAAATCTAGTGAGATAAAGATGTATAGTTTGAGATTATTGAAATCAAATTTAAAATATTATTTTCACCAATAAGTGACTCCCTTCTTCATCAACTTTATGCAGGGTAAGCACTTTCAGAAAAGATTGGTGATGAAATGTATGATATATACCAAAGGAACATGTATCCCCATTATCTATTTGATATTCCCTTATGGATGCATATGAAGGATTTATTTAGCCTTCAGAATCATGACTTTGATTCCATAATTTCATATCCCAATTTTAAGAAACCTTCCCAATGTTACACAAAAAAAAAACATTTCAATGGGTTCACATTTAGGTTGTGTTGCTGTAGTTTACTGAAAACTATGTCAATATCACAAAGATGATCACATAATGGTTGAAAAATAACCAAAAAATCATCCCCGTAGAATTATAATATTTTCCAAATATGGGAATTACATATATGGGTCATGGTTCATTGATATGTGTTACAATAATTCTTCAATACAAATGGTATTACTTGGTATAAATATACCCCTTGGGGTTCACTAAAGGTAGTTGACTAATCATCATTGGTAGCTATATAGATCTGTTTATAGCCCAAATACCTCTCAATAAAGGAAAGGGTCTAGAAACTAATAGTCTCATCAATCAATAATTACAAATCAAGAACTAGGGATTCATCCTTTCATCATTTTTTGTTATGATAACTAAAATTTATAAAAAATCAAATGTTTATGTTTTATTCTCTGACAAGGATAATATAAGTGATCCATTTCAGGTATTTAACTTTCTAAAAGAGGATGTATTGGTGAGATTGTTTCCTTCATCTTATTCCTAGGAATAATGAGTGGGTTCTATTCATCTGGATTCTTTCTTAAAATGAAAATTATCATCATAAAAACCCAAATGGTGGGTAGCAACATTGGTAGTTAAATCTTGAAATTTCACTATAATCGTAGGCATATATATCATGTTTCTACATTGGGAATGATATTTACGTTTCCGACACTTTTGGAGAGATAGTGTAACTTATCAATGTAGGTTATAGATCCTCCAATGTGCTTAGATTCATCTATGTTTATCAATGGTGGTTGGGATTCCTTCATCTAATGTAGGAGGGGGATCTTTGATATCTTCTTTCACTTCTTAATTTACCTCAATATCATTATAATTGGAAGGTGAATGGGTATTTTTAAATCCTCAAGAAGCTAACATGAGGGAATTTTTGAATATTTCTCTCTCTACCCACTATCATCCTAAGTTAATGACGTGCCAACACCAAGAGGCTATAGATTTATTATAGAGGGATTTATAGATTTTTTTGGTGATGTAAGAGTATATAAAAACCTTGAAAATTAAACCAATCCCTCTTAAGATTCTGAATTTATAAGTGGAGTGATTTTATTTATGACCCTACAGTCTCTGTTGTGATCATAGACATGTTTTCATGGTAGGGCTCAACCAACACATAAATGAAAATGAGGAAGGGGAAACCTTATAAACTTATTGATCTATTAAATCTTGAATTGGTTCCTTAATTTAATTAATGGGAAACATTTATTCTACACTATATTTTGTTTCATATTCTGGTAGGGATAAACTTCAGGCTATTTGGGTTTTTTATCTAGATATTATTCCCCAAAATCTGTAGCTTCCCATAAATTTTTTAGATCTCTACATCAATGTATTTGGAGTTATAGGATATAAAGGGGGTACAATCACCAATAAACACTTGAACCTATCTTTTGATGGAGTACTTGAGGCAATAGCGGTATGATGGAGGCACTACTACTTCCTTATAGATCTATGTACTTCCATGTTAGATGTTGAAATCTATGTCCTGGTTGACAACCATGAACCAATATTAAGATATGAGATCACAAAATTGAGCATTGAGCTTGATATTATGGATAAATTTTTCTCACTTATGTTATATCCTTCAATTTTTAGGTTATAGGGAGTTAATGTTCTCGTCACTAAAACCCAATAAGTATAGGGTAAAAATTGGTATGATGGTGATCTAGAACCATTATCAATCTGGACCCGATGAAAATTAATGTTGTTAATTTTACAATATATATATAAGGGTTTGATATTTCTAGGTATATATGCCTTCAATACATTCTATATGAAGTAAATAGTCATGTGAGACTCGATAGGGCCAATCTCTATATGATATTCTTTCCCTATAGCAACATCTCCCTCAAACTCTCTAGGGAATAAGAGGGTCAATACGGGGGATCCTTTAAGCTCACAGGAGAGATGATGGTCATCCAAAATAGTGGGAACATTTTAAATAATGGATAAATTCTTTAGGATGTCATGTTTATGAACCAAGTTATTTCATTTCCTAAACTAGGGTAGATCCTTAGCATGAGGTCTAGAAGTTTCTACTGACAATTTCAGTAACTCCTACATTATATTAGAACCATGTGTGTTCTTATAACTCATGGGTTGTAATAAATTATCCATCACAATGGATTCAATCAACTAGATAACTATATATATATATATATTTTATTACTCCAATATAATGGAATCTAGGCAAGACCTAGGTGATTTAGTATCCAATAAATTCTCATGTCGGTATTTTTAAAGGACTTTTCTTCGATTTTTCTCAAAATATATTAGCTTAGTAGAAACGGTACCTAATTTTTGAGGTTTATTTATTCCTCATATCCCATAAAATCTGTGGAAAATATGACCTCATCACCTTAATCCATTTTCATAGATAAGGGATCCATTTATTTATATAACACGCTGATAATTCTAAAGCGCACTGTGTTCTATAGCGTACAAAGATACGCAACACCGAGCCTAAAAAACCGTAAAATAATATTATTTTGATATAACCATTATAATCTAGCTTATAATTGGATGGTATTAATATGATTTAATTATATATTAAATATATAAAATATTATTACTAAATATAAATTTATTGATAAATTTGGAATAAATAATTACTAAATGTTTAGTAAAGTAATTTTATTCTTTAAAAAATGTTTTTTATTTATTTATCTGGTAAAATATTATAATTATTTCAAGAACTTTTACAAATTATATTTTACAAAAATGATATTATTTTTGAATTCAAAATATCAAAATTATCTTAGGATGAATTTATGAATATTTTTTAAAAAGTATTATTCTTTAATGAACAGAAAAAAACTACAGATTTTTTATTGAAAATTGTATTTTCATTTCAAGAATGTACAAACTTCCATTTATTTGTAAAATATTTTCAAATTAAAACTAGTTCTATTATGTTTTAAATAATAATATTTATGTTATTAGAATCAATTTTATTTTTAATTTTTTATAATAATATTTTTATACATAAGTCATTTTCTGAAAAAAAAAATTATACGTGAATTGTATTTTAATCATAATAAATTAAATGAATCACTATTTGTTAATTATTTTAATGAAATATATTATATATTATGTAAAATTTCTTAATAATTATATAATATTTTTTTTATTAATGGGATAAGAATAAATCTAGTTTTATGCTTAACATTGTATTTTTCTTAAAGTGGGTTTCATCATATCTTAAAAAAATATTTTAAAATTAATTTCTTCCACTTATAAGTATTTAATTTGATAAAATTTATTAAATATTTTTAAACAGGAATGTAATTTTTTTTAAATATTCCCTTTTTATTTTTTTTCAATATGTGTAACTGTCATGGTAAAATTTATCACCTCAATAAAGGGTAAATCTAGTTAATCTTGGTTAAATTTTAGTGACAAAGCAATAATATTTCTTCCTAATTATTATTGGATGAAGGTAATTATAACCTTATTAACGTATCATAAAAATTTATTTTTTTAATAGATAATTTTCCTTGAAAATGATATATATATAATTTAATGAAAATAAAGTTAAAAAGTGTCACTTCCTTCGTTTTAAAAATATTTTATGTGTTCACATAGGGAAAAAAGAGAGTTATGAGTGAATATAAATGTCTATTTTTAAAATAATGAAATTATTTTCATGATGGTAATTTTTTTATATTTCTTTATTAAATAATTACCTAAAATTATTATGCAACAATAATACAATATTTCTTCAATTAATAAAAAAAAATTATATATACCTTTATAAAAAAAGATTAAATGTAATATAGTTTAAGTTAATTATAGTGTTCCAAAACAATTTATACATTAATATGATATATTAGTGATATGTAAAAGGATTACATTATTTTTAAATTTTTTTTTAATTTTAATTCAAATTATATAAATAGTTTAAAAATTGAAATTAATGATATTTTATCAATATAATATTTTATTAAATTAGTTAAAATATAAAATTATTTTAAAAGTGGAAAATATAGATATTATATAGTCAAAAATTTCATCCACATTACATTTATGATCCAATTACCACCTTATATTTAGAACTATAACCCTTTATGAGTAGAAATGAGGATTCTATGGTTGAGGTTAATATTAGTTAACCAGGCGGTTTATAAAAAAGAGAATCTTTAAAATCGCACCCAAACATAAAAAGATTATTTAATTTGATTATATTAATACCAAATACTACTTTATATTATATTTTATGGAAATTTTAATGCATTTTAATTGATAATTAATTTATTATAATTTAATCTTTTATGAAATCCCAAAAATGCCCCTCCCTCCCAATTATAGAAGAGAACCTCTCCTTTCTCATCTACACACCACTTTTAATCTTATAAATATAAAATTACCTGAAAAAATAATATCTAAAATTTACTAGAAATATTATATCGGTTCTTTTCTTTCAAAAATACCAACCCTAGTATACTTTAGAGGATATCTAAAGGAGTTCTTTCAAATGAGTGGTAATCACCTTGACCGATCACTTTCATTTTAATTCTTATATTACATCCTACAATAAAAATATATTCCTCATAAAATAATAAATATATTATAATAAATATACTAAAATGTTATTATGATTATTAAATAACCATTATTCGCCCTATTTTCATTGAATTAGAAGTGAAAGTATCACTTGTGTGTATGTACGGTTTACCATCTCCTTGTAGTGATACAATTCATTTCTCATCACCATCATTTATGGATGGGGTTTTTAGGGGTTTAATGTTTATATATGATAGTAATTAAATAATTATACCTCTTAAATTATAATATCATATCTACATTCTTACCTTCCAACCCTTTGGAATGTGATAATTTCGTAAGTGTGTATATCTGGACAACCACCTCCTTAAAGTGATGGGATTCATTTTTCATTTACGTTTAACATGGATGGTAATAAGGATATATTTAATAAATTTATATAATATAAATGAGATAATAATTAGTCTTTAATGTTTATTTATTATTTAAACATCATTCATTCCTTCAATCAAAAAATTAAAATAACGTCAATGCGTATGTACGACCTGCTGTCTCCATGAACTATGTAATCCATTTTTCTATCTATAATTTTATGAATGAATATAAACATGTATATAATGAATATATATAATATTTATATCATGAAAAACATTATAGAGACTATGGAACTAACATCAAAATATAAGGACCAAAACTACAAAATTAAAACCTACATGAAAAAAGGAAGTAGATATCGCCTAGAATAGTGGTTTTAATAAAGAATTATTAACAAATGGGTGGTTAGAGGTTATAAGTAAATAATATATCATGATATATATATTATTAATATTACATAATATATGTATAATAAATATATATATATTATACTGGAGGTTCCAATGCATACAATGGAAGTCAGGCCTAAGGTAAGGGGTTATCCTCTCATTTTTATTTCTGTGAGACACATGCCAAATTAACCACTTGTTTTTTTATGTGGTGTATATACTAACTGTAAAATTACATTATGATACTTATTATGTAAAATTATTTTGATTTATATATCTATATTATATTATTCATTTCATGGGTCTTATGATTTAAAACTTACCAAAGCGGTAAGATTTTATGTTACAATCTTATTGTTTATTAGGGTTATTTATGATTAAGTTTCTGATGATGAAAAATTATGATCTAAAACTTATAAGATAATTAATTTTATTCTACTATAGATATTTCTTGAGAATATATTTTTTTATATTTCTCACATTATGTACCTAATATTCTGAAAATAGTTTTTTTATGGAAAATTGACTTTCTTTCTATCTTCAGTCGAAAATACATTTTCTTTAAAATCAATGTTTTCTAAATAAACTGAAGAAGTTTTTTAATATTATGAAATTCCTTTATAAAGTCATTTTTACCTATTTATATTTTTAAAAGAAACATAAAATTATTTTTCCATCAATTTTCTAAACAAGGAACTTTTTGAATCATTCTTTAAAAATGTGAAAGGAATGTTTTATTTTTACATATACAACATAAACAAAATATCCTAAAATCATGATGGATCAATTATTTGAAGTTTATATTATAATTCAAAAAATTTATTTTTATGTAAAATTTTTTCCTTAATATTTGGGAAATTTTTAGGTTTCAAAAATTTTATTTCAATGTAAATATGATATTTTCCTTCAAAAAATATTCCAATGATCCATTAAAATAATTTTTCATCTATAATAACAGCCTTTTATTCTATGTATGGTTTAGTAGGTAAGTTATCCAAGTATACTATACTTATTCTTTCAATTGATGGTTTGTGTGTATGATGAATTTTTTTTATCAAATCCATTAATTTCCATAGGCTATGCTATGAAGAAATGGTGAGGTGTTTATGGAACCCATTTCTATTCTATGGGTTATTATTTAAAGAAATGTTTATAAAACCAATTTATTTTCATTTGTTATAAAACGATAAATTATTTATGTTCTTTTGGAACACATATATATGATTTTTCATTATGTGATAGGTGGGTATGAAGTTATATAGCCCTCTAATGAATTAGGAAAATATAGATATCTCATGATATAAATAAGGCTAGAATGGGGATTAAACCGAGTTTAGTATTGGATTATATCCAATATTATAGTCTTCAATTGGTAGGGAATTTTTACTACTAATATGGTTTGGGGAGTTATCCAAATCCACTATGATAGTATTTGGACTGAACTATGATTACTAGGATTGTTTAGGGAGTAAACCCAATCCACTTTGAAATTCTCAGAAGTGATCCTTGATTACTAAGTAAATGATTTTATATGCTTAATTGTATGCCAAAATTCCATGTCTTATTCCAATGTTAGGATATCATGGATAATATTCTTTGATTATTTTAGGATTCATTTCACATAAACTATCATGGATTATTCGATGACTCAAAATTATCATATTTGATATGTAGGGTATAGTTTTCAAATTTTAAGCTCATGTTCTTATACCCAGATACTCATTATGTGATCATTGATATCTCACTTGTTTATGCTTATTGAGAATTTTAGATCACCCTATCTTATGTTTCATTCCCTAGGTTATAAAAAAATGTATTCTCTATGATATTTCTAAGAATAATTATAGTTATGATGAAAATAGTGGGATATAATTTAGATCTTTTATTCACTAGTTTTTTATATTTCCATGATTCCAAGTATAATAGTCCTATATTAATCTTTTTTGGATCATTATGATATGAAATGAATATTCATATAAAATGTTTTGATATCTATTTATAAAGATTAGGGATCAATATAGTTGGTATCTGAGTAAGGATTAGTTAATATTTGGAAAATATGATGAGAGAACTTTTGTGTGAACACTTGGGATACCTCTAGGAATAGGACAACATCCTAATGTTTTGGTAATGATCATGGATAATAATGGTTTAAAATAATCTAACACAGATTCAAAATGATGTTTCATGATTTAGATATCCTGTAAATTATTTTTCATGATTCCTCATAATGACTATCATTGCTCACACTATGAATTTTTTAGTCAATAGAAGGAATTATGAGGATTTTTGTTAATGCTCACAGACCATAGAGTGGTTATCCCTATGAGAAGCCAAATGAAATATAATTTTTAATGATAAAACTTATGATTATTCCTAATTAGTTATCATGATATACTATAAAAAACATTCACCATAACCAAATATCAAACTCACCAAATAAAAAATGGATAGAGTTCCCCGATATCTTGGGTGGTGGATACTATTAAGGAAAGATGATTCATCATCCTAAATGTAGAGAATTTTTAAATAATAACTCAAGGTACTCTCTTAGAGGAAGAAAAATATGTTTTATTTGCGTAAAAATAAGTCATATATCAATATTTTATTGATAAAAATGATTATTTTGAAGGAGGTAAATGAAGATGAACCTATGGAACCATTTGTAGTTCAATGTTTTATGTGTGGGAGATGGGAATTATCTATGAAAACTCCCCAATCTAACAGATAAATCCTATAATAAGGATAAAACTATAAAAAGTTTATCATTGAAGTGAAAGGGTTAATGTTCTTATTAGGATTTGAGACTTATTTTGAATAAGTGTTAAATCGATGATATTTTTGATATTGGAATCATAAAACATCTAATGAATATTCCACAAACATATTTCATTAATGATTGAAAAACATATGTTGAATGGTAGCAATAACCCAGAAATTTCACTTAATAGGGATAAATAAAGGATTTAAATTGATTAATTAAAAGGGATATTATTGGTGACCTTGAAATTCGTAAGGGATGTGATGAAAAATTGATTTTGGTCATCTATGATAAGGTTAATACTTTTTTATACTGTGATTTTTTTTAAATAATAAGGATTATTTAAGAGTATATGTTGTCACATGAGGTTACTATAAATGTTGCGGATAATATATTTGGTTTAATGGTTTATGGTAATTGACACCCCTTTGTGGTTTTATGTGATGGTATTATTAGGTGACTTGAAACTTTTACTGAGTTTCAAGACGAATACACTATTGTGGTTTAAATAACCCTTTTAGTTGGTATATTATTTTATGTTACATTAATTATAGTCTACTAGATTATGGGATATATATAATATTAATGGTTGAAAAGTGATTCATTGAAAAGGTGATATTTGTAGAGATATTGTTGGTTATGTTAATGATTATTTTTTAGGTTATGATCCAAATTCGATTGAGGATATTTAATTAATTTCACTACATTAAAATATTATATAGCTATTTATCATGTGGATTAATGATGTTTGGGATATGTTTCATTGGGTTGTGGTATGTGTAACCCTTAGGTTTAATAATTTATTTTACATGAATGATTTTTTGGGAAGATTGAAAGTAAAATTTTAAGGATATAATATGAATGGAATGATATAGACATTGATATTAGAAAAATATTTAATTTCATGGTTATTGGGGTAATTAAGACATTTAAGATTAATGTTTTATTTCTTCATATGATGGTTTATTAATTTTTAGAATTATCTTATGGTAAATGTTTTTGGTTAATTCATAAATAAAAAGGGAATATCTTGATATAGTTTTTTAACCCATTATATTTTTTTAGTATTTCTGGCATTAAAAGAATCATCTCACATATTCATCATTTAGATAAAATAGTTATATTATGGTGGAAACTTATTAAATAATTAAATTATACTCATTATGTAAGTATATTTCCATATTTTATTACTTAGCATGGTAATGGAATTCATCACCTCTATAAAAAGGATCTTATGAAAAAAAAATTTCCTATGACCTTCAATTCCATTGAATTGATATTCTTTTAACCCATAATAGATTCATGTTTTTTGGTTGTTATTTTTCTCTTGATAATGTTCACTATCACTCTTTATTAGTCCATGGTTGTCATTTTTCTCTTATATGTCAATATTTTCACTTCACACGAATTTTATCCTATTTGGGAACCTAGTTTTTTGTTATTCTAAATGACCTTTATATTTTCCCTTCCCCCTTTTCAAGAGGAAGTTTTATTAACCATTTTTATGTTGTGGGTATTTATCAAATTAATTTACAAATATCAAACCCTTGGTTAATGTGCATAAGTAAACATTTTAAGGATGCAATTTACTAATGATTCGAAAAGATAAAACCCCAAAATTTTAAAATAACACTGTGTTCAAAAGTGTATAAAGATATGTAATACTGAGCATAAATTAACCATTAAATATTATTATTTAAGTATGATTATTATGACATAGCTGCTAGATTTGATGGTATGAATAGTATTAACATCTTTATTAAATTCATATAAATTTTATTATAAATATATATTTATAGTATATAATCACTCATTTCTTAGTAAAGACATTAAAATACTCATAATAACATTTTCTTCAAAAAATTATTTTTATAGATTTTTATGAGAAAATATTAAAATTAATATTGAGTAAATTTAGAAATCATATTTTATAAAAAATATATAATTTTTTAGTTCATCATTTAAAATTTATTTTAGGATGAATTTTTGATAATTTTATAAAAAGTATGATTTTTCAATGACTAGTAAAATACAAATTTTCTTTGAAAACTATATTTACATTTGAAGGATGTACATAGATCCTTTTTTATAATATTTTTTAAAAGTAAAAAAATTATTATGTTTTAAATAATCCAATTATGTTCATTTGAATCTATTTTATGTTTGAATTTGTTATAAAAATATTTTTATATGTAAAATCCATTTTTCTTAAGAAAAAAACCATTTTTTATATGTCCAATGTACTTTTATCTTAATAAATTAAGTTAATAACTATTTTTGAATAATTTTAATGAAATTTTTATATTAAATATTAAATCAAATTTTTTAACATTCATCTAGAATTTTACTATACATGGGATAATAATAATTCTTGTTTTATGCCTAAAACTGTAATTTTCTAAAAGTGGTACTTGTCTTATTATATGTACTTATTTTAAAATTAATTTCATCCACTTATAGATATTTTATTTGATAAAATGTATTCTATATTTTTAATCTAGGGTTTTGAATTTGGTAAATAGTCCCCTTTTAGTTTTGGTCAATATGAATAGTATCCTTTGGTAAATTTATCACATTGGTAGATGGTAAACTAGTTTAATATAGGTTAAAACTAAGTTATAATGCCATAATCATTCATAATAATTATTATTAGATAAATATAATTTTACCCCTATAAACTTGGTCTTAAATTATATTTTTTATAATGTTCATTTTTCAATTAAAATGACTTATATTATATTTAAAGTATAGAAAGTTACAAAGTTTTAATCTCTTAGTTTTAAATATATTTTATGTGTGCACATTGAGAAAAAATCTAGGTATGAATGAATATAAATGTATATTTTCAGAATAATGAAATTGCTTCCATTATAATAATTTATTTGGAATTATAAGTGATTAAATAATTACCTTAAATTAATAAGGAATGTTAATACAACATTAATTCAATTTATATAAATGTATAGTAAATGGTTGAAAAATTAAAAGATCAATAATTTTCATAATTTATAGATTTAAAATTTCTTTATAGATTAATATAAAATATTATTTATGTTTAAAATTATTATATTTTAATTAAAACATTTTCTTTACGTATTTTAGGTCAAATTAAATGAATATTGTCAAAATTGACATTAATGATATTTTATCAAAATAATTTTTTAATAAATTATTTAAAAATAATAAACAAAATTAAATAGGATAAGTTGGATAATATATAATTTCAAATTTAATCCATTTTCCATTTATAATCCAATTAAGAACTTATAAGTTTAATTATAAACCTTTAAGAGAAAAAAGAATGCTACACCTGTTAAGGTTTAAATTGGTTAAAAAACTATTAATAAAAAATATATTGTTTAAAATAAAAAAAACATATAAAATTTTACTGTTTGATGGTATTATGACCAAATTATGTCTTATCTTCTAATATATTACCATTTGGAATCATTTTTCTTGATAATGACTTATATATAATTTTTTATTTTAAGAAATTGAAAAAATGACTCTCCCCTCAATTATAAAAGGGAACATATCCTTTATCTTCATCACACCACTTTGAGTATTTTATCTTTACTACCCCTGGAAAATAAATTCTCAAGTTATCTAGAGACATAGTATATGTTTTGGGCATCCCAAATGACCAACCCAAGGATCCTTAAGAGGATATCTAAACGGGTTCATTCAAAGGAGAGGTAATCACAATAACTGATTACTTTCTTTTTAATTATTCTTTAACTAACTATAAATCTATTATTTTATTACTAAAATTATAAATTCATTATATTAAATATAATAAAATGTTATTTTTATTATGAAACTAATTTTTTATCCCTCTTTCCATCAAATTTGATGTGAAAGTATTGCTTGTCCATATGTATGGCTTACCGTCTCCACGTAGAGACACAATTAATTTAACATCACCATATATTATAGATGTGTATTTGGATGGGTTTAATGTTTATATATTATAATTATTACCTATTTATACCTCTATAATTAGAATATAATATATAATGTCTTACCTTCCTAACTATTGGAAAATGATAACGTTGTTCGTGCGTACAAATGGATTACCACCTCCTCAAATTGACGTGATTATATTTTCATTTCCATTTTACATGGATGGTAATAAGGATGTATTTAATTAATTATATGATATATAAGATATAATAAACATTTTATAGGTTTATTTATTACTTACCATTCTTTCATTATATCCTTCAGAAAATGGAAACATTGTTCAGGTGTACGTACGGCCAATTTTATCCATGAATGGCATAATTCATTTTTCTATCACTACATTTATGAATGAATATAAACATATATGTATTGAATTTATATTACATTACATTAATTATTAACATTATATATAATATTTAACCATTCACAAAGTATAAGGTCCAAAACTATCGAACCAAAACATATATGAAAAACGAAGTATATATCACTAAGAATAGTGATTTTAGTAAAGAATTGTTTACAAATGAGTGGTAAATGGATAAAATAAAATAATATATGGTATGATTTATATGATTATATTTATTAAATTAATTTATTATAAATATATATTTATTTTATAGGATTTTCTAATGCTTACTAAAGGATCCCTACCAAATGTAATGGGTTTTTGTCTCATTTTTATTAATGTGTGACACATGTCATATTCACCACTTACTAATTTTATTTGGTGTATATAATTCCCATAAATATATTTTATGATTATTATTATGAAAATAATTTGGATTAAAATATCCATATAATGTTATTTCAATCATTGGTATTATTATTTAAAAGTTACCAAAGTGGTAAGGGGTTTATGTTAAAATCTCATTATTTATTAGGATTGCTTTTTTATTAAGTTTATGATGAGGAAAACTTATGATCTACCACCCAAGAAAATAAATAATTTTCATATAATATGTTTTTTTCTTAAGAATACATTTTTTCCTTTTTGTTTTTCTCACCTTATGTACTCACGATACCGAAAATATGTTTTTAAGTAAAATCAACTTTATTTCTCTCTTCTATCGAAAAGAACTTTATTACATATCCTTATTTTATCGAAATGGTTTAAAAAAGGTTTAACAATTTTTTTATGATTATAAATATTAATTTTTACCCATTTTTTATTTTTACAGAATGTTTTAAAAGTAATACTCTTAATATATTATGAATGACGCGCTTTTTGAATTTTTCTACAAAAGTGTGAAAACAATGTATTATTTTGACGTATGCGACATGAATGTAATTTATTAATATCATGACCGATAAATTAGTTGAACATTATTGTATGATTTTCCAAGGTTATTTTTGAAGAAAATTTTTTCCTTATTATTTGGTAAATTCTTATGTTTTAAAATTTTCATTCCCAAGTCAAAAGGATATTTTCCTAAAAAAAATTTACAATGATCATTCTGTGTATTTTTTCATAAATGATAACATCCATGAATTTTACATATGATTTACTAGATATAAAATTCAAGGATAATTTCCCTATTATTTCTCTCTATGGTATATTTTTATGATGATAATATGTGTTAGAAATCCATTATTTTCCATGGGTTGTGCTATGATAAAGTTATGAAATATTTATGAAACTCTTTTCTTCTATATGGGTTATTCAATGATTAAATGTTTATGAAACCCATTTATTTTCATGGGTTCTAATATGATGAAAATTTAATGATCTTTTGGGACACATATTTATGATTTTCATTATGTGATGGTCGGGCCTAAAATTATATATCTCTCCAATGTATTGGGTAAAGATAGATATCTCAAGAGATAAATAAGACTAGAATTTGGAGTCAACCCAACTCATTAAGGTACATTGTCTTCTATCATAGTCATGGGAGTAAAATTTGATTAATACAATTTTTTAGGGAGTGAACCTAATGGTCTATGATACACTTGGTAGTGAACATTGACTATTATGATGGTTTAGGGAGTAAACGTAGTCCACTATGATTGTCTAATAAATGAGACCTGACTGATAGGCAAATGGTTTTCTATACTTATTTTTATGAAAAAATTCCTTGTCTTATTCTAATTTTATGTCATCATGTATCATATTCTTTTATTATATTTTGATTCAAGTCTTGTGAACTTTTATTCATTGTTCCATGACTCGAAATTATGATCTTTGCTATACAAGCTATGGTTTTAGAATATTAAGATTTTTTCTTATACTATTATGAATAATTGATGCATATTTGATCATTGATATCTCCATTTTTTACCCTTACTGAGCATATAAGATCGCCCTTTTTTTGTTTCCTTTCCGTAGGTTATGAGAAAAATTATTACTTAGGATATGTTTAAGAAGGGTGAAATATTTGAAAAACTTAGTGGGAGACTAGGTAAATATTTTATGAAACATTTTTTTATGTTTCTAATTTTATAGAGGTACTATTCCTATAAAATTTTGGCATAAAAGCTTATGATATATAATGAATATTAATATAATTAGATGTAATATCTATGTATGAAAAGTATGTATTACTATATTGTATGCATCTTCTCCTCTGTTAAAATCATCCGTCAATCAGATCACATTAATAGAACTATATCATGATTCATTATTTTATTAAGACTCCATTTTATGTATTAGTTACCATTTACTTGTTTAGTGTGATGTTTTCCATCCCTCAATGATAGTGTTAGTAAGCCTAAGAGGATCTAAACCAGCCTGGGACCGATGAAGACACTTCCTTCTATGTCTACTTTCATTGGTTGTGATTACATTAATTCATTAGTAGATTGAAAGAATATAGATATCACATCTGGTGTCATAGGAGAGATTGGGTCATAACTACTTGGTTCATTTTCACCCCGATCATATTGTGCACCTGATTCACTATTTTATAGGTTACCCAGTAAACAAATTTCTATGAAAGCTTGATTAATATTTTTAGATATTTTTATTATTTCCCTATTAAAGAGTAAATAATAAGGGTCACATACAACATGGGTTTCCAATCATTACCTATCCAAAATAAACTATCTTTTTGAGATATCCTTGATATTGAAGAATTCTTATCTTTTATTTCTTGGAATATAGTGAAAAGTGAAGTAATCCGGGTTGTTGTTTTGAGCGACTTCCCCAACCCTCTTAGCCTCCCGAAATATGGGAAATTTTTTTAAGGTCCCTAAGGAATTTATATTTTAGAATAAATAAAATGTATTCCTATATTCCTCGAATGTAGGATTTATTTTCCCCTTCATTCCCTATTCTTTATATAATTATTGGTGTTTTTTTCATTTAGGGGGACGATCTACATGATATTTTACAAGCATGGTTGCGAGAGCTAGTATTGGTGTTGGATTATGTGTGATGTTTAAAAACTCTACCCAAACAAGATTAATCCCTTTCATGAATGACTTAAACTGAGATATGGTGTTCAACCATTTGCTTGTATCCTTGCGGGATCGTTCTATGACTGAAAACTGCCAAAATCCACTGGGGTATTTTGATAAAATCAATGGTTCCTATAGTTATTCAAAGAGATTATCAATATAATTCTACAAAATGTTTTCCTAATGAAGGTGTATATTAATTTAGTAATTCAACCCCTTATATCTAGAAATAGAGTCTATGGCCCTCACATTTTTACTTTTTTTTAAAAAAATTGTGAGGATAATAATACTTTTTTTCTATCATTGAGTTGAACTGATAAAGGAACCATTATTATAAGTCATACCATTTAGTAATAGTATTTATAATAAAATTATTATACTATTAAAATGTTAACCCTTCCAAGGTATGGAAAAATCATTTGATCTTTTTTGCTTATTGTTTCTCTAAATTACTCATCCTAAGGACACATCAAGGAATAATGTTAGTAGGGTGTTTGTTTGGATACCCCATGCCATAGTAAATAAGGAATGATTGGTTTTAAAATTAATTGTACAGGGAGTAGCATCCACCTAATTGGGGTATTTATTCTTTTTTGGATATAATATTTTATATCATCCCTCTTTATCTTCCATATAAGTAGAGAGGGACTAAATAGAGTTAAGAGATCTAATGGAAATATCACCAGGGAAGACACCCTGGTATGTTTCATGATTAGAACCTATTATATTTGTCCAACCTATATTAAGTGTCAATATTATATTTGATATGTCCAAGGATATCATTCCTGAGACTGAAATGGTTTTCCCGGTGCAGTATAGCCTCTGTATTATTCAACCATAGTTTTTATATAAATTTCATGCCTAGAACTATACCTGGTGACATGGTTAATTTCCACTCTCACATGATGAGTGGCTCATTTTGGTTGAAAATATACTAGATTAGAGGTATTATACACTTCATGAGAATTATATTGAATAAAAATATTTCCTTGAAGAAGTTTGATGTCGATCTTCCTCAATTCTATTAT
This sequence comes from Viscum album, assembly GCA_963277665.1. Classification (NCBI taxonomy): domain Eukaryota; kingdom Viridiplantae; phylum Streptophyta; class Magnoliopsida; order Santalales; family Viscaceae; genus Viscum; species Viscum album. The sequence continues at coordinate 1,702,865,412 of OY728165.1, read as the reverse complement.
ATCAATTATTTACGGGGTGAATCTGTCCTTAGTGGAAAGTGATTCAATTTCATTCAATAGAGGGTAACCTATAGATATAGCCACATAACTTCCTTTCTCCTTGGATGATTCACACTGATCATATAGTAACATATTCCCAATATTATGATATTTCCTCTAATTTTGGGCATGTAGGATTTCTTTATTGATTTTTTCCATGTCTCAAAAAGACTCCTCATCTTTATTTCCCATGATTTTAGGGTCATTATTAGAGTTATTCACAATGAAAACATGACACATACCAACCTAACAGGGCCCCACTCAGTTCGATGGTAAACTAGAAGAGGCACCCCAAGCCCACCTCTAATAAGTTATTGGTCAGTGACTAGCACCAAGTAGGAATAACACACAGATTACAGTTCTTGGTCTAATCAAATTATAAACACACACACACAAACACACATAATCTCCATGCATACAAGAGTAGTGAATAAAACGAACATCCATAATAATAAATTCGTGTATAACCTATATAATTCCCACCAATAAACATATCAAATCATAGAGATAGTAAAAAAAGGTAAAATATAGTCCCATTAAGGTTTATATTAATAAGAAGAAGGAAAAAATTTCAAAATTAAACCAGCATCCTATTCACTAGTCCAAATACCACAATCGATAAGTACCGCTAATAAATACCCACATGAGCTCCTCCAAGATCATTATTGTACAGCTTACCATCGGTATAACACATTACATGTGTGGGAGGAACCCATGTAGGGGTGAGAAGATACATACTGAGTAGGGCACCAAAAATAACATAGAAGTAAAGCATCAAAGATAATGATATCTTTATCTCATAACCAAGGAGGTAAATGAAAGTGAACACCCATATATGCACATAGAAAAATAAATCTCCAAAAATATACTCTTAAAATAACATCCATAAAAACAATAACACATCTATAACTTTTGAAATATAATTTTAGATACAATCTTTCACTCAGATGATGTAGTAGGATCCCTTTTCCATGACTATGGGTGATATAAAAGTTTTATTGGAGGATTAATATCTCATCCATGCTTTATAGGAAAGTGAAATTTCTACTCCATATATAAAGTATCCCTTCACTCTATCTGTGGGTGAAATACCTGACTATATTTGATATTAATAGTATAGGATCTTGATCATATTCTATGAAAGGAAAAATACCACCCCTAGAAGGATCATATTCCAAATGGGTGAGATACAAACTCTCTATGGGAATGAAAAGGTTAAATCCAATTTTTTCAAAGTATTCTATGTAAAGTGGAATTAAAAGAAGTTTCTTAAAAGGTACAAGGTGTGTCACCCCATATTATCAATTTTTAATGTTTTTTGTCCAACATGGTGTCTCTCAGCCAAAATACATAACATGTAGAAGGGACACATGATATCTCATGTCTATAGGGGTACTTATCATATACCCCATTTTCCCATGTCGTGTCCCACTTAGGGTGTATGGGTATGGACCAAAACCCACAACATTTGGGGACACATAGATCCATGGGTGTGTACTCCTGGTATACATAAACCTAGATGTTTAGGGATTACATAGAATGTAATTAGGTTAATTGGACATGTGATATTTAACTCCTTCAGAAACCCTAATGTTCACATCAATAAGACACGTGACTTGTGTTCTAACAAACTAAAAGGTGTGTCATTGTTAATTTTCATGAGAGAGAGATTCATGATGTGTCTTCTATTTTTAGTGTCTCTTTCATTTATTCCACAATGAATTGTGTAACATCATGATACAGGGACCACTTAACTCATGCCTTGATTTGATGGGTCACATGGCCTCAAGTGTGCCTCCCCATATTCTAGAGGATACCAACTAGCAGGAAAGGTGAAAAGTTGTTATGAATGGGAGACTATACACTCTTATCAGTGTGAAAGAGCAGATACAATAAAAAACATAAAAAAGCAGAGGAAGAAAATATAAACTGACATAAGAAATAGATAAGAAGTGGAAGAAGAAATAAAACTAAACAACTGAATTAATATAACAAAATCTTATAAGGTAGTTTCAATAAATGTTTCATGGAATGATGATATATAAAATGGAATAGAGGACTACGCATATAGTCACGCTATACAAAAAGTAAAAAAAAGAACAAAAAAACCACTCAACTAGAATCTTGAGAGTATTCTTAGTCCTCTTATCCTAATATTTAACTAAATAGGTATATAAAAATCTAGAAGCAAGGCCATTCCCCTTATCAATACCTATAGATAGATAATATTCTTGGGTACCAAAGGCATCCTAAGTAGGTTGTGAGATAAAAATCAAAGTAGGACACCACCAATAGTGTCTACATGTAATCTAGGAAGTGATCATAACTAAATAGTATAAATGTATAATAATAATAGTGAATCAATACTGAAATAAATAACCAACTCACTATGACACTTGGTGAGTCTACCTACTTTAGAACTTGGTTGGGAGGAGTATCTGATCATGTCTCTATATATAAAATTAGTAATATATATATATAGTTTAGTTCTATATTGCATCCATCTATATGAACCAATACATGTGGATATAAGTGGACATACACCTAGAATACTAGTACTGGCTAGACCAGATGAAACTACAAAATCCATTACTAGCCTAACGGTCCTATAAGATCTTGAAATAGGGAACATTCCATAAATCCCATGTAGAGTGTGAGATGATAAGAAACATCACTCGGGATGGTGAGTGAGCCACTAGGGAAACACTATAAAAATAAAAATAGGTGTGTAAATCCAAATGTTCATATAATATCACCATGAAAGACACCATGATCAACACCCGATGTAATGGAAAAGTGATATCTCCATGATCAACAATCCCTTACCATCATATCAAAACCTCTATAAAGGCACGTTATAAGTAAAACTAGCATGGATAATAAACTCCCATCCACCGTTTTTATATATCCCATATATATCAGGAATATTCATATTTATAACCTAGAACAAGAAGCAATACCTCTCACATGTCCATTTATTCATGTTAATTCCATTCAAGGTAATGCAATTCATCATATGCATTTAATATGATATAATAAAAAGGCATGTCTTCACCATCCTTTATGTGTCATTCCAATTATTCCAATTGATTCGTTTAATTTAAGTAAGGTCGTACCTTCTTGTATATGTCACCCCAAATTATCAATTCCATTTAACTCATTCAATTTACTAAATCATGGAAAAACTATTTATAATCTTAAAGGGTCTTTAATGAGGTGACATGCTCCAAAAGGGAATTTCCTACATGAGAAATTAAAATTATAGAATAGAAAAACACTATTAAGGGACCCTCATTTCAATCACGCATTCATATTACAAGGAAATTTCAACTTAAAATCTAATCTGAACCTGTAATAGGAAAATCAGGGTAACTCACTTTTCAAAAAAGGGTAAATTTCACTTAGCACACCCATACAGTGTCTATAAACAAGGAAACCAACCTCAAACTAACCCAAAAAGGACCAATTGAAATGTATTGAGGTGCAAGGATAAAATTTATATGAATAGATCAATATAATAGGGATGCTTAGAAAAATAGAGCATGTGGAAAAATGGTATAATTATGAAACATCAAAACTAAAAAAGAAAATGAAGTTACCACTAACCTCAAGGTCATAGATGAATCCTGGCTTAATATCATCCCCAAATTTGAATTATACTAGAGGTGTTACACGAAATGGTCAAATTCCTTGAAAATATAGAAAATTATACTACACCTAAATATCACAATATATCTGGAAATAAACATTGATAGGAGGTAAGAGACAATGAGATCTTACTGAAATGGATCCAATGCTTCTGACGGATCGAGGAAGGGACACCTAATGAAAGGGATATCTTAATTCCTAGCTTGTGGTGTTCTTGAGATAAAAAGTTTAAGAGAGGGGTGATGGAAATATATAGGAAGATGAAGAAAGGGGAAAAGGTTATAAGTTTATGTGAGGGTAATTTTGGAGTTTCACCCAAAATTAGAGGGTGCATGATTTAGGCCCATAGTTTCCAAATCATGCACCAACCATGGATGGTTATCTATAGAGAGGGGAATGCCACATGTTTAGGATCACGATTTGACTGACCATGTGAAAACCATTCAAATAGCTTTTATACCGTTCCTCTACTGCACTAGACGTTTGTGTTCCTGGGGTTGCACGGTTTCGGAAAAACCTTGTGGCCTAGTCTATTTTATCTATTTCAGATCTTTGGGCTATAGATGATCCCCATATTCATACAAGGCCATAATTACAATATTATACATCAATATTATGTCCATTTAAGGAATTAAAATTGAAAAAATAACTATCCATACCTTTTTGAAAATATGGTTTGTTACAACCTCCTCTCTTTAAAGCAATTCATCCTTGAGTTGGCATTCTGAGGGTAAAGATGTATTATCAGAAAAGAATTAAAATCATTGATATTATATATAAAATTCATGTTCCTATATCTCATACTATACTCGATCATTCTTCCATGGATCATGTACCAATGTAGATAATCTTCCTCAGAGTGTCTTCACACTTTGATCAACAATACACATTGGATACTTCTCGAAGGAAGCATTTGCATCAAATTCAACTTCATATGGATGAGATGTGTGTGAGGGGTCTAGATAGTATTAGAGAAGCTGAGATACATTGAAGAAATCATCCATATACCCGTATCTCTGAGGAAGTAACGACTGATAATCCACTTTTCTGGACTATTTCACAACCGTGAAGGGTCCAACGAAATTTAGTGAGAGGTTACCCTTCTTTCTAAAACATCAATACCCCAACCTGGGCGAGACACATAAAAAAACTAGCCTCCAACCTCAAACTCAAGAGTTCACCGATGTCTATTAGAATCCGAATTCTATTTGGACTGATCTATCAACATGGGATTTCTAATCAACAATACATTCTCTATTGTCTCATACATGAGATGTGGTCCAAGAATAGCTGCTTCCCCTACCTTTATCCAGCACAGAGGAGAGTAGTAAAGCCTACCATATAAGGCTTTATAGGGATCTATATAAATATTATCTTGAAATATGTTATTAAAAGTGAAACCCATAAGTGGAATTTGTTTCTCTCTATAACCTTAAAAGTCAAGGACACTTTCATGGATCATGTCCTCTAGCACTTGAATCATGTTATCTTTCTGTAAATTGGTATGTGGGAGATATTTCATGCTCATAAGTAACTTCAAACCCAAGGCCTTTTTCAACCCCTTCTAGAACTATGACAGGAATCATGCATCTCTTTCAGAAATGATAGAATGGGGAGATCCATGAAGATTTATAACCTCCCGGATGTATAGCCATCCTAGATTCTCTACCAAGAAGGTCTCTCTCATAGGTAAGAAGTGTGTAACCTTTGTTAGACGATCAATGACAAACCACACTGTATCATTACGTCAAGGTGATCTAGGTAAACCAATAAAAAAATCCATCGAGACATCATCCCATTTCCACTCAGGAATGGAAAATGGTTTTAGAACCCCTACTTGACACTGATGTTCCACCTTCACCTACTGGCATATGGAATATGGAGTGATGAAGTTGGAAATCTCACATTTTATACCAAGTCATTAGTATTGGAATCATAGATCTTGATACATTTTGGTGACACCAGGGTGAACCACCCATGTTGAGTCATGTAATTCCCAAATCAGTTCCTCTTTGATGTCTTTTAGGACCCATACATTCCCATGGAACTGTAATTTATCATACCCATCCAAAGTCTATCCTGATTATGTATCATCATTTGAAACACATTCCCTTAGTGCAAGGCCTTTGGGATTTGAAAGTTGTATCATTATTACCCATTACAAAAGAGTATATATCACAGATAAGGATGAGGGGATAGTCTAACCATGGTCCTCCTAGACCTAATTGTGAATCTATAATAATAAGTCCATAAGCTTCCATTCATCATTAGATTCATGTACCACCTATTTCAGAGTCATGCGGCTAAAAGAATCAGCTGTAGAATTTCTATTTCTAGGTGTTTAGATAAGCACAAAATAAAACAATTATAGGTACTCCACCCACCTAATATGCCTAACATTGAGATCTTTATGTGTAATTATGTACATGAGACTTTAGTGATTAGTGAATACCACAAAACTCTCACCAAGTAGATATTTTCTCCAACAGCATAAGGCTTGCAAAATAGAATTGAGTTGGAGTCATGTTTTGGATAAATCTTCTTGTGAGGCCTTAATTGATGAGAATTGAATGAAATGAATCATTAATACAACATCATAATAACTATAAAAACTATAAAAAAAGTTTCATAGTATACAGTATGGATTCTGTCTACCTTTGGAAGAATCATAATCGGCACTGAAGTCTATCTTCCCATCAACTCCTAGAAGGATGCTTCATAAGCTTCTGACCATAGGAATTTCAATCCCTTCTTTGCCAATATTTTAAGCATTACTAAAAGTTTTGAGAAATCTATGATAAAGTGTCTATAATATCTAAAAAGCACCAAAAAATTTCACATGTCAAATACAATCTGAGGAAAGTCCTAAGAAACTACTTCTCTAACATTATATGGGCCTACTAATACTCTTGACTCAATGATGATATGAACTAGTAATTTGAATTTTTTAATCTATAAGTGGAATATATTGATCTTATCATAGATTTGATGCTCTCTAATTATATCTAGTCTGATATTAATATGGGTTTCATGTTCATTATAGAGCATGAATACACCAAGATATCATCAATAAAGACAACCACAAAATAATCTAGATATAGGTGGAAAACCTGATTAATAAGAGCCATAAAAACTACAGGTGTGTTATTGAGTCGGAATTTCATAATAAGGTACTATTATACACCATACCTACTATTGAAAGCTATGTCAGGCATGTCATAGGACCTGACATGCACCTTATGATAGTCTAACCTCATATCAATCATTGACAACACTCCCACTACTCATAGCTGACCAAAGAGGTCATCTATTCTAGGTAGTGGATACTCATTATTTACCGTGAGCTGGATTAAATGAAGGTAATCCACAAAGAGTCCGAGGGTACCATCTTTATTCTTATAAAAAAGAATAAGTGAACCCCAAGGAGAAGTTTTGGAGCATATAAATCATTTAGCCTCCAGATCCTTCAATTGTATCTTGAGCTCCATAATCTCCTTTGGTTCCATCCTATAATTAGTAATGGACACTAGTGCTACTACTATAATAAGATCAATAGTAAATACTACCTATCACACATAAGTTATAATAGAAAAGGTTTGAGTAAATAAATCCCTAAAACACTCTATTATGGTAGAAAAATAATCGGTTTTAATCCCAGATCATCTAGGAAAAGACTAGAAATCCGTGTTCTTATATTACCTAGACTCTGCTATTCAGGTCCTAATCACAAATCTTTCACATCACATTCACCCTTACACAAGTATCTAGTAACCTATAGTGATGTAAACATCACCCTCCAATGATTAAAGTCAATGTGGGCTTAATAGGGAACTGACCAATCTATACCGATGATTATGTCAAATCCTTCCATGTCAATGACATAGAGATTCCATATAAAAAGGCAACCACCAATCTTGAGGGAGAACTCATCAAAAGGCCACACACCCTCTGATTAAATACCTAATAGTGTGTCAAGAATCATAACACCATTTGATTTTGAGGCCCATAATTTCCATATTAATCTCATATAAAAAATAGTTATATATTCTTGTGTCAAATAAAGTAGACACTAATGTGGAGGAAGTTAGAATAGTACCTTGAAATATAGAAGGGTCGATGCTCTGCTCATGCGGTGTAGGCTAGACTACATGCAACTAGACTATACCATATCCTTGAGTCACTACCTAACTTCCCTGAGTTATCCCTCTCTAGTAGTGATGATAATCATAAGTCTGACTTCCTCTTCCTTTACTGACACCTAATCCTAATTGGTCGTTGGTATTCCAGCTACCCACCTGACGTGATCCTACTACCCCTTCTCCTAAATGAGGATTAGTTGAAGAACCCCAATCACTAGGAACTGAAGTGAAAGTCCTGTACAAGTGATAAATATGGCCTATCAAACTATAGCCTCTATACTCAAATGGATCCCATGGACACTGAGACATTATGTGTCTTCGATTCTCATAGTGGTGAAAAAGAAGAAAACTATCAGTGTGAGGGGTCTGACCGCTTCTACCTTTCCAAGTATCCTCAAAACGCCTCTGTCCCCTAGAAGAAGAACCATTGCATGTCCTAGGTGATGAATATCCCAGAATTGTACCTTCAGCATCCCTCAAATTCTTATATGTGATCAAGGCTTGGCTCATGATTTCAGAAATGGTAGTCAACCTTTACACATTGACCTGCAATGGGATGGCATATACCATCCCATCTCCAAATTTCCTAGCAGTTATAAGATCATAAACATCTAGATCTAGATTGAATGTTTATAAATCTATGAAATGGGTAGAGTATTCCATAACTGATATGTTGTGACATCACAGACCGAAATTCCACTTAATAGGTGCCACAAGCCCAGTGGGCCACTTTGACTCAAGCACATCTCCCAAACTCCAGAGGCTACCGACTAGCAGCGAGGGCCTGGGGTGTGTCTGTGGGGAGACTATGCCCTCATTACCATATTGTAGCACAATGGAAAAATATAAATAGAGGATAAATAGCAGAATAAATATAAGTAAACAGAAGGAACATAAAAAATAGGCAAGGATAATAATAACTAGAATAACTGGAATGACATATAATAGTTGATGATGATATTTCATGAAACTAGTAAGCTTCAACACATGGATACAAAGTATTAGGAATAAATTAAAACCCCATTATAGAATAATGAAATACATAAACTAACCCAAGCATCCTAAGCCTTAACTCGTTCATTTACTACTAGATCGATCCTGGCACAATAAGAAATTAAGTTTCTAAAGTATTAAACTTCCCCTTATCAACATCTACATACATGTAATCTTCCACAGATACCAAATGGTGTCAGTAGAGTGTGTGAGATAAATTTCAATGGGCCACCACCAACAGTGTCTATAAAAACCATCCTGTGTAATCGAAATGTAACAGTGTGAGAGAAAACATGTATAAAGTAAAGTAGTATAATTTAAATAAATACCCAAGTACCTGCTTCGCCCATCAGTTAGTGTCTAAACATGTAAACAATTCATGATTATATTATTACCAATTTATAAATAAGTCTCATTTTAGAAATAGTAAAGTTTCCATGATTTAACTTGGAAACCTATATTGATATTTAATAGTAAATTTCTAATGTAATAACCGAGGAATAGTTGACCTAAAGGGTCACCAAATCAGTAATTATTGTAACCTAGATAATGGGAAGTTGGAATTAAAGGATAATATTCCAATGCATTCTACAAGTAGATGCCAATAGAGTCCATGGAGTTCATCTAAGGTAAAATTCATCCAAGGTAAAATGGGGATAAGCAATGACTAGGTCTGATGGACATTATAGCATCTCTGACCTAAACAACCACTTGAACAATGCAAATGAGCTGAATGCGACTGGCCTTAGGCACACCTCCCCAAATGCCTAAGGCTGCCGACAAGAAACGAGGGTGTAAATAGGTATATCGGAGAGGCTATACCCTCTAGGAATATATAATACTTTGTTTTTAGCATAATAAGATAACATGCAGTAGAAATAAATGACTCAACAGACTCAAACCAGAACCACAAAATGGAAGCACATCCAACAAAAATAATCAACAAAAGTGATAAATAAATAGAAGTATTAGTAAAAATTACACAAAACAACATCACATCAAATCCCTTTTAGCTACTAAAAACAAAACAATGAAGCATGAATCCATAGTAGGTCATACATGTCAATATGGAAAGGACGCCCATGGCTAAACACTATAGATCCATATAAAATAAGCAAGATTATATAGTAGTGAAAGCTATTAAAACACTATCTATGCACTACCCTACGGTCCATTCCAATCTCCATGTCAAATCATACTATGATATAGCTCCTATGCATGATCCTTTACTTGTACATAAAACCATAAAGACTACACACATCCTAAAGGGACCTTGTAGGGTGTGAGACATATCTATGTAGGATACCACAAAAAGGTGTGTACCTAGAATATGTGTTCAAGTAGATACAAATCTCAGTGTAATGTAAATAGTATTATACAATAAATAAACACAACCTCCACTGGTGCTCAATAGCCACCAGGGAGTGTCAACTGCATTGGTCGATGCCTGAATTTCAGAAGAAAAAAAGTCCTTAGCCCATGACCCGAGGTACCCATGTAGTAAAAAAGTCCTGGTGAAACCTCAGGTTTAGCCTCAATCATATATCCTGACACTGCACTCCTCCTAACACCTCTTGTCCCAATGTACCAACATCCTGAATGCACGCCCAAAAAAAAGTGTCTCGGTCCCAAGGTCCCTTGATCGAAATCTCACATTGGACCATGGCACGAAAACCAAAGGAACATCAATTTATATCCTAAAATAAATATCCAATCCCATTGCCTCAATTATGGTGAGCCACATCCCCCAACCCGATAGCCTCATTGCTATCAACCAAAGTCTCCCCACCTTCCATGTGGCATTCTACGGCAATCACCCCCAAAAAATAAATACCTAATTTGAAACTAACAGGGGCCTCAACCCATATGATTGGTCAAACAACCTCATCGTTGAGTCAATCTATGTGAACATGACACAATCGGTGCTTAGGACAACATGGGTGAGCATTAATCAACAAATAATAACCTAAGACACACCATCTCAAGAACCTCGTGCCCCTATGACCATGTCTCTCAAATCCAATGGCCATGCCATCCAAGTATCTTGGCCCTTGTCCAGCCTGATAGTCAAATTTCCATTGACCGATTTTCATGACACCCAATATTTTGGTAAAAAACACTCAATTATCTGGCCCAATCCCAACCAGTGATCAATATCACTTACTCCTGAAGTCCATGTCATCACAACCTCATCTTGGGCCACACCCGTCACGGCCCCTTGGGTCTCATCCCATGAAATTCAAGCAATTGTATATATACACTTTAAACAACATATCTTAATCAATAAATTCAATTTATAAGATTGAATTTCATATATTAAACAATCATCATAATTTAATATGGAACTCTTGAATGCCTCTAATTATCATAATTAATTTATATTAAATTAAATAAATTAATTTAAAGAAAAACAATTTAATTTAGACAATTTTGGAACCCCCATCCAAAATACCCCATAGATAAATGATGTCCAACCCAACCTTGCTCAAGAGAAAATGGTATTGGGCATGTCCAGCATCATCCCATGGGTCACACAATCATTTTGATATGAAGAAAAAGTTATAACGAGGTCTCACTAAAAATACCCAAAAATGGGCCATAGGCCCCACCGCCCAAAAGTCTAAAAAAACTCATAACAAGGTATGCACCACCTACCTTAAACTCATAAGAGTATTAATGTACGATATTGAAGCCCAATTTGAGGCAGATCGATGTAGATCTGAGTTCTGTATTTAACCCTAAAATTGGATCGGACAGAAATAGTGGTCTGTAAGATGGAAACCAAGATGAAGAGAAGAGAGGATGGGGATAGCCTTACTGATATGATCCTACAGCTTCTGATGGATTGAATAATGGATGACTAGAAGAGAAAATAGATCAAATGAGGTCAAATGGGGTAAAGGTACGGCTCCCCTACAATGTGTGACCATGAAGGAGAGTAAAAGAGGAATAAAGAAGAAATAGGAAAAAAGAAAAATTAAATAAAAACACTCATCATTGGCCACACGGTTTACCCGCACGGTTTGAAAAAACATGATAAAACCATGTTGAAGCCACTGCCAAGGGATGTAGGTCCACATGAATACCCCTCAAGGTTTTTCAAACCTTTCAGAAACCATTTGGGATCCCTGTTCAACTTTTTTAGATGAGGCCGCACGACCATGCGCCTACAGTTGTATGGTTTCCTTAAACCATGCGCCTGCACCTACTTCCCCGAAACTAGTCCTTTGGGCCTCTAACACTCATGAAACCATTAATAACACTTGAGGAACACTCTTATCCTCTAAACCAATCCAAAAAAACCATTTAGGTCCAATATAACTCTTGGAATTGATTTCCAATCAATGAAACAAAAATTTACATTGCCACTAGTTGAAAAATTCAATTCTGGAGAGGTTTTCAACCTAAATAAAAAACCAGGGTCATTAAAATCTCCCCAACATAACACTTCTCATCCTCAAGATATAAAAAATCATGGATATGTTTCCAAATATATCCATCCTTTCCTAGAAATCCAAACTACCATGGTCTCAAGGGTATAGATCAACTTCCTCATGGAGGCTCCCAACCTTAGGAATTTCCTAAACAAGTAAATCATAACCCAAATCTCTAATCAATCAAGTTAAAATGACCTATTTATAGACCCATGGTCCTCCAGTGACACATATTCACCACTAAACCTCATTAGGTGCTCCCATGTCACTTCGAAACCCAATCACAACATGCACCACATTGGTTCCCACCTTGTGCCCATGAAAACCATGGAACAATGAGGTTCAGCATCTCATGGATGCTCAAAAATACATGGTGTATCACACCTCAATCACAAACCACATCCTAGATTCTCCAATTCCCAAGTAACCTCAAGTAACTCACTTCCCTCGGATGCCCTAATGCCCAAGGCACCTCAAGTAACCCACACCAAACGATGCCTTGATGCCAAGAACCACATATATATATATATATATATATATATATATATATATATATATTCACACACCTAAGATGGTTCCAACCAACTGACCAACATCTGGTCATACTATAGACAACCTGTGCACCTCGTGAACTGAAAAAGAATATGCCTTAACCGGCTATTCCAAAATGAAAGAAAAACAATTACGACCATGCCTATGGTGTACCTTTGACCATCATTAGCACACAAAACATCTCAGTCCCTAGTATCTCCAAGACATGCACTTCGCCAGACACGTGGATTCTTGAAGCCTATCCTCCCTGTGGTGCTACAACAGCCACCGACCATTGTCCCCATGAATGGGTCCCACTATATCTTCCACATCCTCTGTGTGCGGTTGAGTCTCAAATACCCTCTCTTGGTATAGATCCTGAACCGATCTCTGAAGCATGTTCCTTCCTCGGTCCATGCTTGTCGACTGTCTGAGAAGGCTACCTACAGAACCTCTCAAGATGACCAACCTTACCACACACCAGACACAACCTTGGTGGCCTATCACAATGAGTTCGTACATGACCTAGATTCCCACATTGAAATCAAACCACTAATGAGATACCATAATGTTGTCTAGATAGTTCCTTCACCTGACTTCCTTGCTGGAACTCATCCTGAACTTGTTTAATACCATCTAAACCATCACCTGAATTCACCTCCTAGCCCAAGTGAGACATGTTCTTTAGGTTTTCCATGGTTATGAGCACTTGATTCACCACCTCTGTGAAATATGATAGCCTAAATACATTTAACTAGACCCAAATTTCATTTTGTGAGCCATATTCAAAGCACCTCACCCCCGAGGTGTCATCACTTTACATACCTGGTGCAAGGTGAGACAACTCAGTGAATGTAGCTGTGTAGTCCATGATGGACATGATTCCCTACTAAAGGCTCAAGAACTCCTGATCTCTATCCACCCTCATAATCTCTGGGAAAAATTTCTCAAAGAACCTATCCTCGATATCCTTATAGGCCAGTCCCTCATGTTTGTGAGCCTGAACCTCCACATCCCACCAGCGCTTAGTCGGTCCTCTGAGCATATTCATCAACAGTTTGACCCTCCACCCTGGAGGCATCTCCAAATACTCAAAAATCATCTACATGATCTCTATCTAGTTCACATCCACCTATGGACCACCCTCACCCAAAAAAAATAGTGGGTTATATGACTGGAAATGGTGAGTAAGATAGGCCTTATAGGCCTCTATTCCTTGAGCACCTCTGTCAATCCCCTACAAAACACATACTACACTAGATCAAATTTGATCGTCGAGCCATGACCCAAATGTTATCAATCTTGGAAGCTATATAGCCTTCACTGGATAATGAAATTGATCTTTCCACTAATATTGTAATTGTGGCTCATTCTCTACCATCCCCTCAGGGGTCTGAACCTGATCATGCTCCTACGACACTACACCATCACCCACCTGATGCTCCATCTGATCCATCTAAGAGTAACCCACTGAATACCATCAAATGGTAAGAAATACCATGTATATATAACAATATATAAAATGGATATGGAAAGAAGTAAAAAGGTATTTTATAACAACTACCCTTGACCCCCCCCCCCCCCCCACCCTCGCAACCATGCCCCACAACATCATTGCCTCATGGTCTCCTTACCCGCCCTTAACAAAGTCGATTATCATAATATCCTTAGGAAATTGACATCCTGGAAGCTAACATTGCCTCAAATCGATGACTGAGGCACCCAGTACTGATGATCAAAAATCACCTCAACCATAAAACATGCCTACTCATATGAGATCCAATCCCAATTCCTCATGCCACATGAAATTTCACATATATATAAATCATGGAATATCAAAGTTTCCCTTTTAGAGCATTTAAAGCCCGAAATTTCACATTTCAACATGGAATTTGATATTATTCACATGGTATTATCACTTCACAAAGCATACATACATATTTGAAATTTAAATAACCTAAAAATGTGCCTCTCAAAATCCAAACAACCATGCCTTGCCATACCGATACAAAGTCTGATTCTCCCTTACTACACCTGGTCAGGGGTCACATATCACAAATGATAATCATTACAAAGCAAGTGATCCACCAAGGTGGAAATCATATGAACTATAATCTAAGACAAAGTAAAATAGCATAACCCACCCAAGGAAAATCAACACATCCCTCGTACATGGGGTTGTAGTCACCCAAGCATGAGTTCGAAATCCAATTCTGATAATAACATATCTCCAGTCCACCATAAATCCCAAATAATAATATAAAGAAATGTGGTAAAATAAACTCTTTCGATACCATTCGTAGCATCCTCAACCCGAACAGTGCTAATGGGTCGGGTGTCGCTGGCCTAAGGCGCATCTCCCCGAACACCAAAGGCTACTGACTAGCAGCGATGGTGTAAACAGTTATAGTGGGGAGGATATACCCTATGGGAATAGATAATATAGTAGTCTAAGAATAATAAGATAACATGAAGTGAAAATAAATGACTCAATAGACTCAAACTAGAACAATAGAGAGAAATCACATCCAATAGCAATAAACAACAGAGGTGATAAATAAATAGAAGTAGTAGAGGAATATAAAAAAACATCATTCCAAAAAATCACTTATATCCACTAAAAACAAAACAATAAATCATGCATCCATAGAAATTCATAAGTTTCAATATGAAAAGGGAACCCCTGGATAACCAATGTAGCTACATAAAATACAATCATGATAAAATAAGAGTGAAGGCTAATAAAAAGTAAAACTCTATCTAGGCACGACATCAAGGGCCATTCCAATATCCATGCCAAATTGTACTAAGATAAAGCTCAAAAGGATGATCATTTACCTATACGTAAAACCATAATGTCTACAGGCATCTCGAATGGCCTGTGTCTGGTGTGATACGAATCTTAGTAGGATACCACAAAAATGTGCATACCTAGTATTTGTTTTTAAGAAGATAAAAATAGTTAAGTAAAGTAAATTGTATGATGAAATAAATAAACACAACCTCCACTGGTACTCAGAAGCCACCAGGGAGTGTCACCTGCTTCGGCCAATGCCAGAATTCCAGAAACAAAGAGAGTCCTTGGACCATGGACCAAGGTGCCCCTATAGTCACAAAGTCCAATTGAACTCTTAGGTTCCACCTCAATCATATAGCTTGGAAATGTATTCCTATTAACACCTCATGTCTCAAAGTACTAACATCCCAAAGGCACAACTAAACAAAAGTGTCCGAGTCCCAAGGACCCCTTCTCGAATGCTCATGTCGGCATATGTCATGACAACCAGATGAACATCAATGTCTATCCTCAAATAAATATCATGTCCCATGGACTCAATCATGGTTGTCCTCATCCTCCAACCTGATATCCTCATTTCTATCTATTGAAGGCTCCTCACCTTCCATATGGATTTCTATGAAAAGAAATCCCAAAAAATAAATACGGAAACTGCAACCACTGGGGGCCTCTACCAACATGATTGGTAAAAATGACCTCATCACCGAGTCAATATATGTGAACATGACTCAATCAGAACATTGGCTATCATGGGTGAGTGGCAATCACCAAATAAGAACCTAAGCCACACCATCTCTAGCCTATCGTGCCCCTACAACCATGTCGCTCAAATCCGATGGACATTCCATCCATGTATATTAGTTCTTTCCCAACATAACAGTCACACTACCGTAGACTGATATCCACAATTCCCAATAGTATGGTCAAGCCCACTCAAATATTCGATCCAATCCAAACCAATGATCAAAATCACTCAATCTCGAGGGCCATGCCATCCCAATCTCATCTTGGTCCATGCCAATCACAGCCCCTTGGGTCCCATCTCATCCAATTCAAGCAATTACATATATAAAATTTAAAGAAAATATTTTAATCAAGCAATTAAATATAGAATATTGAATTTAATATCTTAAACAATAATCACAATTTAATATGGAGGTCTTGAATGACTCTAATTAACATAATAAATCTAGATTAAATTAAAAAACCAATTTAAATCAAAATAATTCAACTTAAAATTTTTTGGTTCCCCCAGAAAAAATACCCCATAGAGTAATGACTTCTAACCCAGCTTTTCTCAAGAAAAATGGTATTTTTCATTTCCAACGGCATCCCATGGGTCACACGGTCATTTTTATTTGAAGTAATATGTATAACGGGGTCTTGCTCAAAATTCCCAAAAATGTGCCACATGTTGTGTCACCCAAAAGTCCATAAAAACTCAAAAAAATGTATGCCCCACCTACCTTAGACTCATAGGAATTGTAATGTCTGATATCAAATTCCAATTTAAAGAAGACTGACATAAAACTGTGTTTCCATCATTAACCCTGAAATTGGATTGGACAGAAACAATGATCAGTAAGATGAAAACCAAGAAAAAGATAAGTGTTCATGGGGATAACCTTACTAATATGATCATGTAGCTTCAAATGGATCATAGAACAAATGAATGGTGAAGAAGATGGATCAAAGGAAAATAAAGGGGAGAAAGGGGCTGCTCCCCTATTTTATGTTACCAAGATGTAGAGGAAAAGATGAAGAAATAATAATATGAAAAAAAGGGAAAAAAATTAAAACACCCATCACCGTCTACATAGTTTTCCAACCTGTGTGGAATACACTACCTATAAATGAAGGTCCCCATGAATACCCTGCACGGTTTGAGAAACCACGAAGAAACTAGGTGGGGTCCCTCTAGAACTTTTTCAGACAAGCCTCCACAGTCGTGCGCCTATAGTCGCATTATTTTTCTAAACCATGGGCTTGCACATGCTTCCCAAAAACAAGGAATTCGGGCCTCCGACACTCTTGAAACCCTTCCGAACACTCGTGTCAATCTAATAGCCTCTAATAAAATATAAGAACAACATTTAGGTACAATGTAACTCTCAAAATTGTGTTTTTCTCAACTAAACAAAAAGTTGCATCGCCACTAGTTTAAAATTAAAAACCAGGAGGGTTTTTCGACCGGACTCAAAAACTCGAGTCATTACTAGCATTAGCCATGTCTCCTACATGTCAATGTGGAACTAATGATTGTATTCAGCTCATTATGTAATATTAAATGATGAATCATATGGTTTCATATTGGGCATCTAGAGTTAGAAATGGATCATTTTCTAGGTGGGTCTCATCCTAAGAAAGTTGTATCCTTAAATTTAGAATGGGATCATCGAGTGTTCAAGGAAATACCTCATGAATCCAAGGAGAGATAGAGTCATTCTACTACTATTTTTAATAATTAAGTCATATATATTTCAAAAGGTTCAATATATTACCTTTCATTAGTGTGACAAGCCTAATTGAGCATGAAACCATTTAATCAACTCATAATTAATCAATAATTTTGTTTGGTCCATGACTTTCCTTTCATTACTTTGACAATTCCATTTATCAATAAACCATTCATTTAATACATTTAATTAATTTTCATAAATAAATTTTCACTCCACTACCTTCCATTAACATAGTAAGGTGTGCTATGGACATGAAACATTTTATTCAATTACATTTAAATATTCTAAGTCATATACTTAGTATAATTGACAATTTCCATTTCACATTTAATTATAAAATTGAAGCACTTACATTAGGTGCGTAAAGTGGTGAGAATAAATCATACTTTTCATTATGAAATTCACAATTTAAAAAATCCATATAATATAGAAAATATTACTCTTATAAAGGTGAAGCAAAGGCACACCCAAATGACCACTCAAACATGTGAAAACACTAATATGAAAATTATGGAAAAACATCCTACATGGTATGGATGGAGTTTTGGGAATAACCACTAAAAACTAATCACATATTTTTAAGTAGTATAACCATGCAGTTATAATTATTATAAGCCTTTCATATAAATTCAATAAACGGAAACCGATGAAATTGGTGCACCTCAAACATAATTTCCAAAATGAATGAACTTGAGGGATGAGTTATAGACCACCCACCTTAGGATTATGAAAATATACAAATCCATTATTAGCCTCTCATTAATCTAGTAATGGAGTAGATCTAAGAAAATAGTAAAAATTCATACACCTCAATAACTAGTTTGAAAGCAAGAGAGGCAAAGAACGACTAAAAAGGACTCGAGTAACTATTGTTCCACATCCAATGTGATGAACGGAAGCTCGAACAGATCCTAGATGATGGTGATCTCTTCATCCCAAGGTTAGTCCTTTAGAAATCCCCAAAAGGAGGTAAAATGAGGTTAATCACATTGGGGATAAGATTAGGGAAGGAGGGGCTGAATTAGATCATTAAGGGTAAAAATGTAAAATGACCCAAAATTTTGAATGTTCATAGTTTGTTCTCATGATTTTCTCAATCGTATACAAACCCTTCATGGGTACCTATAGAAAGCAGTGTATCGTATGATTATCTCACATGGTTAGAGAAACTATCTGACAACTGTACGGTAAGTCTCTGTCTAAAAAAATCATTCCCTCTGTATAGTTTTCTCAAATCATACGACCTCTCCGCATGGTTTACCATAAATCATGCAACAGGCCTAGGTCTCCCAAAAATATGAGTTTTGAGACCATAACTAGACTTGGAAACCATTGATACCTTTTCTAACTCATTAGGAATCAATATTAGGTCCAAAATACATAATTAGACTGAAATTTGAAGGATACATACCTGAGTAAAAAACCGAGTTCTTACACATGCTCCCATACTACAGGATTACAAATTCTCTAACTCTGGAAGTCCATACAATCCAAGGAAAGAAATATTCATGGAATATGGTTTGAAAATATTCCTAGGCCATATCATGATGGAAATCTGCCTAGGATATTACATCCTACCACTTTGTTGAATCAAGTAGCATATAGGCTAATAGCTTGACCCTCCTCTCTGGATGTGTATCTAGATTATCGAATATTGACAGGATTTGCATTTCCCAAGATTTTGTAGTGCGTGGTCCACCATCCCCCAAAAAGGTGGGATGCTACTACTATTGAAATTAATGAGTCAACACTACCATGCTTAGGCAAGGTCAAACTACTCCTAACATAGACTATATCATACATAGAAACCCCCCTCATAACTGGGTGTCGACATCCAAATCACAAATAGGAAAATGATCCCCATGTGTCTTTACAGGAGGAATCATTGGTGGATCTTAGCCCACCACCTCACATACAAATTCATCACTACATTCCAGGCATGCGTCTGGAGGACGTAATGGTGGTATAATGCTGTAATGAAAAATTAATGCCTCTGAAGAAGTTTAATAAAGTAATCATATTATAGATAAAAAACATGGATGGGTGTAAAGCCTTACTATAGAAAAATTTATGCCACTCTACCTACTCATCAAGCTAGTAATGGATGATATAAAGAGACCAAGATGGAAATAAGAACATAAGAGATACCCACTACCCTCTATTAAGGTTGGGGTCGGGTCTATATATCTGTGTTAGGTATATACTAGATGTCCATTTCAATTTAAAAGTCATATTCATTTTTAAAGTGTTCTTGTTCAAAAATTTAAATCACTTAAATAGTCAAATCATATGGTTTACTATTTTCTATCCCATAAGGGCCCATACTCCTTATGAACCAAAACATGTAATCCACTTGACCCACAACATAACGTGTTGTAGCTCATGTGACCGACATTCCATATCTCCACATTCCATAATTGAATGATTAAGGTTTCGGGTTTAACTTATTCTGGAAATAACTATTAGTTTAAGTAAGGAATGTTAACTATCAATTTTTTTCATAAACCTTTAGAAGGTGTTGGCATAATTAAATATATGTTCAAAGAACAATAAATATGAAACAAGAAAATGTATGCTAAAAATAAACATGGAATACAAAATTGCATGGCCTATTTATCATATTGTGTATTTGATCATTCATATAATAATTATCATTTACCTTATATAATCGGGCCTAGGATGAAATAAATCCTCAATTGTAATAATAATAATAATAATAATAATAACACATCATGTGCATTACCCAACAGTGAAATGATATCAGCAATAAAAGGAAAAATCATAACAATAATTATAATTCATGAAACTCATCATTTACCCAAAACATGGGTCTATGAAGCCCAAGAATAACTTATGAACAAGTCCCAAGCATTCCCAATATCTAATATATTGTCTTCAAATAGTAAAACAAGAAAGGAATGACTCTAATACAACCTTGTAACGTCCTAACTCGGGGTTCGATTAACCCATGCCCTGATCTGATGGGCCACATGGCCTCAATCTCACCTCCCCGTATCCCAAGGGTGTCTAATAGTTATGAGGCTGTAAATGTGGTACATTGGGGATACTATACCCTCTTATCAGACATGCACAGTGGATATAACAATAAATATACAATAGTAGCGGAAGCATATATAAATAGACAAAAGAACAGATAAGAAGTGGAAGAATAAAAAGAACTAAACAACTAAATAAATATAACAAATGCCTCTAAGGTAGTGTCAACACATGATTCATGGAATTCTTATATACAAAATAGAAATAGGTTTACTATCATTGTATACAAAAAGTTATAATAGAACAAAAAGAGTGTGAGATGCCATGAAACAACATTCGGGATGGGGAGTTATCCACCATGGAAACACTCTAAACCTTAAATGTGGAACATAAAGCCTAACTCCCATATATTATCATGGGTGTGAGATTACATACTCAACACAAGATTTAAGGGGGTATGATATCTCCATGATCAACAATCCCTTACTATCATATCACCGTATTTATAAAGGTGCATTATAATTATATCTATCATGGGGAATTACCTCTCATCCATTATTTTTGTTCATCCCATATATATATATATAAGTAATTCATATTCAGATTTATAACATATCATATGAGGAAATACATCTCCAATGTTCCTTTAGTCATGTTCAATTCCATTCAAGGCAATACAATTCATCATAAGCATTTAATAATACATAATCAAAAGGCATGTTTCAATCATCCTTTATGTGTCATTCCAATTAAACCAATTGATTAATATAATAAAAATAAGTGAAAACCTTCTTACATAATTCAACCCAAATTTTCAATTCCATTTAACTCATTCAAATTACTAAATCAGGGAAAACCCATTTATAATCTCAAAGTGTCTTTAAAGAGGTGACATGATTAATAAGGGAATTTCTTACATGTGAAATTCCATGTATAGGATGGGAAACACAAGGAATGGACCCTTTGTTCAATAAATCATTCATATTATAAGAGAAATTCAACTTAAAATCTAATTTGAACTCCTAGGAAGAAAATCGGTCATATTCACTTTTTTACATAAAGGTGAAATTTAACTTAGCACACCCATGGATTGTCCATAAATAAGGAAATAAACCTATAACATACCAAAAAGGACCAATTGGAATGTATTAAGGTGCAAGGATCAAATTGATATGAATAACTAAATATAATTGGGATGCTTGGAAAATTCTATCATGTGTCACAATGATATAATTATAAAACATCACAACTCAATGGGAAAACAACGTTACCACCCACCTTAAGGCCATAGAAAACTCCTCGCTTAATGTAGGTTGGAAGAGATCTGAGAAATTATCCAATTCCCTAAAATTAGGGGAAATGAGACTGCACCTAAATAATGTGATATATCTCCAAATAAACTTTTATAGGAGGTAAGTGACTATGGGACCTTACTAAGATCGATCCAAATCTTCTGACAAATCGAGGAATGGACACCAAATGGAAGAGATAAATCAATGCCTATCTTGATGTGTTATTGAGCTAAAAATACTAAGAGTGGGGGTACTGGTATGATGTAGGATGAATAAGAAAATAAAAAAGGGTTCTATTTTTAATTGAGGAGAATTTTGGACTTTTGACAAAAAATTAGGGGGTGTATAGTTTCCAATCCTTAGGCCATCCATGTGTGGTTATTTGTAGAGAATGGGAACCCTGCATAGTTAGGTGCATGATTTGACTAGGTATGAACAAACCATGAAAATATCCTCTATATTATTCCTCTGTAGTACTAAAAAACCATATGCCCTAGATAGCATGGTTTTAGAAAAACTGTGCAACCCAATCTATTTTCTCCATTTTGGAGTTCTAGGCTTCAAACAAGACCCAAATGCACCTGATACCTCCATGACTTGATTAGAAAACAATATTAGGTACATTTAAGAATTTAAAATTAAATGGCTAACTATCCTTACATTCTTGAAAAGAAATTCCATTAAAAATCAATTACATAACTTCTATAAGTCATGTTTACCATTATCATTTTCCCCCAAAAGTAGAGTTCAACCTATTATTCACTGGGAAAACATATCATCATCACCTCCAGCACCATCCATGCAACATGACTGACTAAAAATACTAGTGTTAGAATCTATATCATATTTCCATCATCATCATTATGTTTATTTCTTTCCATAACCCATAATGAAAATCCCACAAACTTAATCCATGGAACCCATGATTGACTGTGTAATGAAACATGTTTTTGGGAAAAATCAAACATTTAAACAATTGAATATAAATGATTAAAAAATATATAATGCGGTAGAAAACCCTAAAACAAAAAATTGATGAATGAATGATGGCTATATTCTATATGGCCACAATTCATTGATGTATGTCAAAGAGAATAGGGAAAAATGTAATTGAATTAACCATTCCAAGAATTATGAGTACCAAATACAAAATTTCAAAATAAAATTTATAAATCAAAGGCTTAGAAATAATCGATTTCATATTTGTTTTTTGTGACTAATCCATCATCACATAGATATAAAAAATATGGAAAAAATCATAAAACAAATTCTCTCCCTTTATAAAATGAATTTACAATTGATGAATAATCAAGATCATACCATTTTTTTGAAGACGTGATTCAATTTCGACTTATTTGTGATTGATACCTGATTCCATGGTCACCACCAATGATCTCCACCAGGACTCTCCTCTCAGGGATCCCTCTATGTTATGAAAAAAACAATAAAAAACTCACCAATGAGAGATTATAAAGATATAATTAGGTTTATGCAATGAAATATACAAATTAAATAAATTAATCAATTTATTAAATTGATTATCAACCCATAACAATGCATCGACTACAGGTTTGATGTAAAGAAATCATATATTGAACTAATAGTAAATTCCATATTCTAGAATCAACCATGATCATATATTTTCTCTCAAAGACCCTGATTAAAATATATGTAATAACATACAAATGAGTATAATAAATATTTAAATAAATTAAGAAACTCCATGATGGGGTTCAAATGGCATGATATAATTACCCCATTTCCAAAGAAAAATTTAAGTGCATTAAAAATAATTTTCAAAGTGTCAAAACCCTATCAATATCATTTTTTTAATTCTACCCCCATTCATATCATTAATCCCTAAAATAAAAGATCACTTAAAAAAGGTAGGTTACTAATATTGAATATAGTTCTCTCACTACTTTTAGGACACCTAGATATTACTATACTACCCTAGGACACAGTATGGGAGTCACTTTCCCTCATAGGATCTTATCATATAAATCCTTGATCTCTTCTGGATACTCCATAAAGGTTCCACCATCAACAACATTTAGCTTATCCTGGTCAATAATGTGTAGCAGATCATGTACTTATCTCCTATGTTTGGAAACATAGAATATGTCATGGGATCATTCCAATTGAATAAGTAAAGTTAGGTGGTATACAAACTTTCCATTCCAATGTAGAATATGGAATAAACTGATGTACTGAAAAAATACCCATTTCCCTGACCAAATATCCATAATTTACACCAAGGTGAGACCTTTAAGAAAAATGATTACCCTCCTCAAACTATAAGGGCCTCCATTGAACATATTTGTAAGACTCGTGATGGATCTAGGTTATCAGCATTTGTTCTTAAATGATTAAAATGTTCTTAGTTTTTACCTTCACCAGTTGTACCCTAGGAGATCTATTTCTCCCAACCTAGACTAGCATAAAGGTAAAATATAGGACCTTCCATAAATGTCCTTAAATAGAACTGTTGGGAAAAAATACCTCAAGGAATCCTCTTGGTATGTTTTGGTTGTGGTTGTGTTTGTTGACATGGCCAGATAGCTTCAAATGAAAATGGTTGGTGTTTGTCAAAGGTAGGTTTTTAAGGATGCATAGTTTCCTAGTGTTTTCCAAATTTTGGGGCCTCAAAATATGATATTTGTTTGAATAATGGGGAACCAAATTGGAAAAGGAAGAATAATGAGGATCCTGGGACATGGATTGCGTACCATATCTGAGAAGGGTATGTGACGACGTACTAGGTAGTGGGAACGGTACATGGATACGGTTCACAGAACCAAAAATGGTTCATGGATGAGCGGAAGTGCGGTAAATGGATGGATAGAAGTCGGTGGAGGAAGTCGACCTAGTAAGAGCAAATATGGTACGCAGGGCGCATAGGAAAATTGTTCGTGGATGGTTTTCAGTTCATGGTGGATGAAGAATTAGTAAGCTGTGGTGCCTGGATTAATGATTTGGTAAATCTCGATTCAGCGGATTAAGCGGGTATCTTTTCCTATATAAGAAATGCTTATCCCAATGATTACTATAGAGTTTTAATATCATTAGATAATATATTTTGATCCAAGAGTTTAGAAAAGTCCGAAGGTGGTTGGAGGGGGATAATCCCACGAAGGCTAAGAAGATTTGCACGGAGGAAGTTCTACCAAAGGATTTAAGCAGAAAGATAAATCCAATTAAGACTCGGTACACGGAGGAGGAATCTCCAGTACAGGAAGGAGTGAATTCCCCAAGTGGTGCACATAAGGATATCTTCTGTATGCAGAAGCAGGAACAGTCCGCAAATAGAGAAGTGGATAAGAGGGGTTTTCTAGAGTAGGTTCACAGGGCCGGTATGCGGTAGCGATATGCAATCGCGAAGGTGGAGGTAGTCCGCATATGAAAGGTGGTTCGTGGCAGTGATAGCAGTACACTGAATAGGTGACCACATACCAAACTCGGTACTCAGTACACGGGAGGATCAAGTGGTTCTCGGATTGCAAAAGAAAGCTTACAAAAGCTTCAAATCAGTTTGCAAAAGTATTTTTCAGTACCTAGCAGTACACGGGATTGTGGATTTAATCTACAGGTGAAAACAGAACTTCAACAGAGTGTCTACCTATAGTTGAGGATGTAGTAATTCATGAAAATTAAGGGACCTACATGTCCATAACCTATGTTTGGTTTACAAGTCGATAAACTGTGAGTGGATTCCATTCCAAGAGCAGTGAGCGAAGAAAGAGGAAGACGGTGACCCTTTCCTCCAGCAGTGAGCTTGAGAAAGAGGTATAGGGAGTGACCCTTGTAAATTCAGTTAGAATACCTTAAACCATGTAAAGGTAGTAATCTTGGGAATAGAAGATCTAGCCTGAACATTGTACTCATTATTGGCTATGAACCTTAGTGAATTCGTTATATCAGAATAGTACCATTGTATGCTCCTTGGACGTAGCCCAGTGAGAGTGAACCAAGTAAAAATTATTGTGTCATGTGCATGATTTCATATCTGTTCATATATTGTTAAGGGAGGAAGAGAAAATTGATTTTTTCCTAACAACAAAACAAGATCCTAATAGGAGAATGTTTTAATCTATCATACCCCGATTCACCCCCCTCTCAAGATATTTGGCCTAGTGAACCGAATAAGAACTATTCTAATAGTGCAGTGATAACTATTTCTATATGCATACCCCACTACTATAAAATTATCCATATAATTATAACCAAAATCTAACACCCAATACCTCAACATATCCTCCAAAAACATAATGCTTCACTTAGTTTTTCCATCAATCTATTGGGGAGAATTGGTTCTCATCCACAAATAATTCCCAAAATAATCCAAAAAACCACCCCAAAATTGATAACATAAATCGATCATCACGGTTATAGAAAATAATTGAGGGTAATCTATGAAGTCATCTGATATATTGCATATACAACCATCCCATGATTTCTACCAAACTCATATCCTTGATGGATAGAAAGTGAACCAGCTTAGTGAGTCGGTTGATAATCACTCTGATAGAATCATAACCAATCACTAACTATGTAATTCCTGTAAAAAAATCAATATATATTCTATCAAATTTACACCTTGAAACCTCATATTGTTTCATCAAACATGCTGAAATATGATGCATATACTTTATTATATTGTAGGTAAGGCATCCTGAGACAAACTCTACAACACTACTCTTTATAAATAGTCACCAAATAAACCACTGAAGATTTTGGAACATCTTTACCATACTAGGATATAATTATAAGGGAGATTTATGGAACATTATTAAAAATTCCTCTTGATGTGTTATTAACACTATATTCTACCCTTAGAAGACAATAACATGCTCCCAACCATCATAGAATCCATATGGTGAATATCCTTGGTATATATGATCATGTAATAACTCATAATACACACATCAAAGATGTGAGTCCTTCATGTTATAGAGAAGAGGAGGGGTCACAACCGTCAATCAGAGGTATGATTCCTCATCCTCAATAAGAATATCTAAATTGAGGTTGATTTCTCTAACCCCTCTCTGAGAAACTGGGACTGAAATTTTCTACTAAGTGAATTTTCCCCCACATTCCTCTTTACAAGAGTATAGTCTATCTGAATTTTATAATTATATTGTAAATATATCTGTCGTCACTATATTAGGACAATATATTTTAGGGTGAAGATATATCTGAGACACTTGTGGTCATTATAAACAAAAAAAGAATCCCTCAAAAGGTAGTGTTTCCATGTCGTTGGGGGAAACATCACAAATTCCATCTCCAATTCATCAATTGCATCATTGTAATTGTGATTTCTCATATGGATATACCCATAGACTATCCCTACTATCCTTTTTATTAACAAAAAACTATTAAAGGATCTTGATGTATCATAGAACACTATGTACTCAATTCCCTACCCCAGTAACATAAGAACATGAGTTCTTATCAATATCTATTTTGAATCCTCAAAGGACATATATCACTTCTCTGACCAAATAAATAGTTTCCCCTTTTTGGTCAAAAAAATACATAGATATTTAAATAACAGATAAGTATAGAATGAATCTCTGATAATATATAGCCAATGCATTGAATCTCTCAAACTCTATCATGTTTTTAGGTGGCTCCAAATAATGAACTACCTAAATCTTTGAAGGATCCAATACTACACCCTCTAATGAGATGATCTGTCCTTTAAAGTTTAAATATATATAAAAACTTCAAGAGCTTTCTGTATATCTAATTCTCTCGATATATTCCTAGGAACCTTCTAATATGCTCAACACGCTTAACCTCTAATTTCAAGTAAATAGGAATTTTATCAATAAAATCCACTGCAAACTAGTCTAGAAAAAGCTGAAAGATCCAATTTATGAGTCCCATAAGCACTATAAAGGCATTATTCCTATCAAATGGAATCACCATTTATTCATAATGGTCATATAAAAACCATAATTACATCATTAGTATATCATCTTCACACACACATAGCTAGTGAGAGCATAAACTAAGGTAAATATTTTAGAGCCAATTCACCCTTTCAACTGATCAAGAGGTTACTAATTCTTCAAAGTGGATATTTATTCTTAATTGTCACCTGATTCAAGTGAAAATAATAAAAAAAATTACATCAGGTTCCCATCCAGATTCATGGAAATTAATATTGTGGATTCCTAGTGGGACACACTAGGTTTTGATAAATCCATTAATCTAAAGGTCCTTAAACTACACCATTGGCTCACGAAGCTTAAAAAGAGCCATAAAATATGTTATTAAAGATACCAAATTTTTACCTCGATGAAAGTTAATTTAAAATTCCACCTATCGATGAGTAGGTAAACTAAGTATACCTTTAGGAAAGATATCCAAGAACTCCTATATTAAAGTGGGAACCAAACATTTATTCAGACTACTGCACAAACATTCTGGATAGAAAAATTATAGGAGATCATCTATAATCTCCAACACACATGTCCTTATTTCTATGCATATATTTTCTTCTGGTCGATGAAATAAAATGTCAACCTATATTCCTAAGACTACCACATTCTTTGACAAAAATAATAATTCAAGGAAAGGATAACAAAAAGAAATTCCATAATAAGAATTACATCCTAAGGTCTCATTAAAATTATGAAATGACATCACGATAAACATTATACAATAATAAAAAATTCACAATATGTAGAGAACATTGTGATCACATAATCCCCTATAGTGGGATTCTTTAGTCATAAGGGTTAGGCTAGATGCTCTAACAGTATCTACAGTTATCATACATTAGATAATCCCAAGAATGAATATCTCGAAACTATTTATATAAAGACTAAAAATAACTAACATAAGACAAATATTGTACCCAGAATCATGCCAAGAGCCTCTGGGTCATAAGTCTCTACTTCCTGTAACTTCTAGAATTCTTGATCTCTGTCTCCCTAAGCATGAAATATACCTCTTAGAGGTAGTGTCGGTGGTATCAGATCATTGTTTTTAATACTTCATATTGATCTCATATATCCTCCACCTTGACCCCCACCATACAGTTCCTCCTAATTGAGTTGATTCTTTTTCCATGGAGGCTAATATATAGTCTACTTATCCACTATCACACAAAATTTTGGAAAATATTAGGATATGTGACCTTGCACATCATATGAATAACATCGCCTCTCCCTCACATGACTAGAATTTTTATACAAACCATGGACTATGGACCCTCTAGTCTGGGAATAGATATGGAAACACATCGAGTGTCTCGATCCAAAATATTGACATCATTCACCAACTACTGAATTATCTACTCCCATGTGACTAAAACTAGAAGAAAACTTCCATGAAAGCTCTGACAAAAATCTATCCATCAATAAGTCATGATCCATCACCCAGTATAGGTGCGGATGAAATAGGGATCTATTTGAACATAAATATCTATTCATAAACCTTTATTGAATTCTCTATACCTGAATTATGAATCAAAAACTAAATCCTAAGAGTATCATGTGAGGTTATTAAACCTTGTAGAATACTCTGAATCTAACAAGATTCTCTTATAATGTTATAGAATCTCCTATATCCATATTAATATCAGATGTGATGGTATGTACTCTTCTCAAAAGAGATACTTGAACTCAATCATATGGAGGGCCACCTTATAATGTGTCTTTTTCATCAAACACAATCATTTCCCCACTGATATATGAAGAAGACTCATGGGAAGAACCACCATTAAATCCACAAGGGTCATAATGAGATATAATTATTAGACCATGGACTCTAACCAATCCCCTTCTATATACGGGTATGGATCCCCTCAGAACCTCATCGGTCTAAACCAATAAAGCTCATAATTTATAGACAACCTCCACTAATCATCATTCTGATATTTGGTCATGATATACTATAAAACATGAGGTAACACATTTTCTTACATAGATACGATAAGGTCTGTACCCTAATTTACGGATAGAAGTGCCTCTCACTATCCACTTGGAGGGAACACCTCTTGAAAGAGCCCTTGAATGTTCCCCTGTACTGAGGCTTCATCACTAAATTTATCCTTTCAATGATCTTTTCATATGATCATGGATTGTTGTATGTGTGAATGAATCCAGAAATATTCATGATTTACAATAGTCAAGAGAATATGTGGGGGGGATGAATCAAGAAGGATACGGAAACCACAACCCATCCCTATATGATGCATGTACCATTTTTTCCCATAAAATTGGAATATTGGAGTATCGAGTTCGAAAGTGGGTTATTATAATCCTTTTTAATGGATATATTGACCAATGCACCAACACTAGTGTCACTGGATTACGATCTGAACATGAAACAATTGGAGAGAATTTCCCTATATCCCAAACTATTCCTTATAGGACTATTAACTATAATCATTGTCTATGCGATACACCTATACATATACCACTATGTTGCATCCTGGCCTATCAGGGTACCACATGGGACAATAAAATACCAAAATTAATATCCCATGCTCACCTACAATAGGCAAGAGACTAGTGACTTGAGTCGACTATTAATAACAGAAATATGAGATGCCTTAGATTAATGTATCAACACACACACACATATCTCCATACATATCAGAGTAATATAGAAAATAAACATACTAAATAATAAATACATGCACAACCTCTATAATTCCCCCCAATGAAACCATGAAAAAATATGAAATGTAAAAAAGGAACAAATATAAACCTAATAACAAATAAAAAGGTCCAACCTGATAAGATAATGGAAACTATCTTATTATAAAACCACTATCCTTTCCACTAGTCTCTATACCAAAGATGATAAGTTCCAATAAACATCATATTCACTTTTTCCTCCTATATATCAATCATATAGCCTACTTTCAACATAAGATATGATATATTCGAGAAGGTCCCATGTAGGTATGAATATATATACCCATTAGGACAATAAAAAATTACCAAGATCTAAGTAATGAGAGATAAATTCATATCAAACGTATAACCAATGATTTAAGAAAATGGAACACCAATATATGTTTAAGGAAGGATACACATCCTAGAGTATAGTCTCAATCTCACAGTCATATGGATAACTCTGCATCCATAGATTCCAATATATATTTCTATAGTAACTCATGGAAATTCCCTCAATTGATGTTGGAGGATCCCTGACCCAGCGATATGGGTGAAATTGAAACTCCAGTGGAGGATTCCTATCCCGTCTAATCTCTGTGAAGAGAGAAAATACCAACTCTATAGATAAAGTATCGTTATCCCATATATGTGGGTGAAATATCAAACTATATTTGTTTCAAAAGGTAAATGATGTTATCCCCAAGCTAACATGAGGGAAATAAAACTCCCAATTAGGATCTTAGTCCCAATGACATAGATACTAACTCCTCTAAAGAATGAAGACGTGAAAATTGACATAGGACCAAAGTATCCTAGGAAAAGATGAAGTACATAGTTTTTCATATGGGTACATAGAGTGTCACCCCACATTATCCACTTAGCAATGTTCTTTCTCCCACATGGCATGCCTTTCCCAAACTACACATCATGTAGAAGGGACACATGACATGTCCTGTCCTTGGGGGATACTTGGGGTGTACCTCATCTACTAGATCCATGTCCCATTGTGGGTATGTAGGGTATGTCCCAACACACACAATTTGTTGGGTGACACAATTATCTAGTCATGTACTCTCAGTAGAGGCCAACGTGATGAGTAGGGGTTATATGACGTGTTACTTAGCTGCATGGTCATGTGATATTTAACTCATATAAAAGCATAAGTTACCACATAAATGATAACCATGATGTGTTTCAATCCAAACTATACATCATGTAGTTTTGAGTTTTTAAGAAATATATCTCCAAGATGTGTCTTATATTTCAAGCACATCATTCATTGATTCTATTGTGAATCATGCTCATAACACCCACAAATCAAGTTGTACATCACCATGCCTTCCTAGAAGCAAATTTTAATTTATCCTTCATTTCAAGAAATGGATCATCATTTCCTCCCATATCATCCATTCATCGTGCCTCATGAAAATTATATCAGCCAATTTTCTTACATATTTCCATCATCATCATCATCATGTCCCTGTCATGCCACAACCAACCATAAAAAAACCCACAATCTCAATCCAAGGAAACCATGGTTGATATCATAATGAAATGGGTCTAAAAGGATGGTAAGACCATCAACCAATATAATATCAGCGATGAACTCATGTAGAAAATTGGGAGAGAATAATAAAATGAAAAATTGATGAATGATCAATGGTTTTGTTAGATTTTTCCATTTTTCTTTTACAAAAATCTAAGATATGAGGGATGAATGGAATAAAATTAACCTTTCAAATAACAATGGATATCAAATACATAATTAAAAATATAAATTATAAATCATAGGATTGGATATCATTGATTCTGGATTAGTTAGTTCTAGAATAATATATAATTGTATGAATATAAAAAATGTGGGAAATTCCTAAAAAATGCACTACCTAATGAATGGATCAATAATTGACAATAAAAGAAGATTATATTGTTACCATTGTAGATGTGATTTAATGTTTACACATTTTTATTTGATTTCCCATTCCAAGGTCACCACCAATGATCTACCCCACTACTCACATGTTAAGGATTTCACTAAGTTATGTTGATAACCCTAGAAGAGCTACCAATGATTGATTATAAAGGGAAAATTAGTTGAAGGAAATGAAATAAATTAATGAAATAAATTATTAAATTTATTTCATCTTTTATCATCCTACAACAATGCATAGACCAACATTTTTATGCAAACAAATATTATTTTGTACCTAGGGTAAATCCAACATTGGCGAACTATAAATGGCCTCAATTTCTCTATCTGAGACCTTGATCAAATGATATGGAATAAAATACATATGACTATAATATATATTTATTTAAATTAAAATACTCACCACTGATGTTTTAAAGGCCCCCGATAATTATTACATTTATAGAAAAACAATTAAAGGGAATTAATTCAAATATTCAAAGTGTACAAACCCTAAAAATAAGGTTGTTACACAACACCAATGATGTTAAATGATTCATATTGTGAAATAAAAATCATATCCACATCCTATTGGAGGTATAAAAAGGAATCACCGCTCTCAGAATATCCACCATATGGTAGATTATGATCCTCCATAACATTTTCATTCCTATAATATCACTTTGGGTTATAAACCCTATAAGTATTTGGATTCCCTCCCCATTGTATGGTGATCTATAGGGAATCTCTAATGGATTTCTATCATGGCCCGTCCCCCTGGGACCATGTTATAACTACTCCAAGCCTGACTTCCATAGGCTAGGGGCTGACAACTAGCACCAGAAAGGCATATCCATAAAACCGAGAAGGCATTGCCTTTTAACCTACAAACTCACAAAATCCAAGCACACGACAAGATACAAGAACATAGTAAAATATATAGTAAATAGGGTGAGTACAGTAAGTAAAGGGGTCGGAATATAAGCCCAACTAGAAAGTACAAGTAAAACTGAAAACAGATCATGTGATCACCTGCCAAGAATCCTACCTGAAGTGTAGATACAGCTCTCGAAAGGTCATCTATTTGATACATATCTTATAATGTTCCACCTTTAAGCATCCTCCAGTATTAGAACCCTCATCCTCAATCAATGTTTTATGTCTTCTGCACAAGACATTGCAAGGTGCGAGCGTAGCCCGTGTAGGGGTGAGTATAACAATACACAATAGGGACCCCAAAACCCCTGAAGGTCTCTCAGAATCCACGAAGGATAACCCATAAATCAATTCCATGTTCACATGCACGAAACAATAGTTGACCCTACTTAGTTATATTCTTATACATATACCTAAGATATCAAGTGTACCCATCTCATTCATGAGGAAACATAAGGCCCAACTCTCGATACAAAAGGACAACTGTTCCACGAAGGAAATAATACCACAAAGGTAACACCAAGAAGGTAAGTACCACAAAGGTAACACCACACATAAGAATACCATGAAGTTATCACTACACAGAAGTGTACAAAAAAAGTAATTCCACATAGAAGAATACCATGAAGGTATCACCACACAGATGTGTACCACAAAGGTAAAGACACAACTCACACTAGGTATAACTTAAGTATGGAAGTATAGATGATTAGATGTATTCCTAGATCATCTTAATTAATTGAGAAACTCTGTTATTGACCCACACAGGATCATAGATAACCTAAACAGGATCTGAAGATGACACACATAAGATCTGAAGATGCTGACCCACATAGGATCCGAAGATGGACCACACAGGATATGAAGATGACCCACACAAGATCTGAATATGACCCACACAAGATCTATAGATTCTTCAAGTACATCCAGCCACAGGGTTCTCGCACTGAGAAAGATTGATTCTAGGATGATCTGCTCCTCAAGACATCAAACGATACTTAAACTTCCATGAAATCCCACGAAGAAGTATCCTGATGTTTCATCACATCCAAAGGGACCCAACGCGATTGGAGGCATGTCAATTGGACGCCCGATCTTTAAGCTATTATCGTTTCCATTCCGAGGGCTTAGTTGGATTCAAGTTCAATCCAACCCAGCCCTACTTCAACATTATCCAAAACCCAAGTGGATTACACCAAAATGGCCATCTCAATTCAAGGTTTCGGGCACCACATATGGTTCATCAAACGGACTCTTGATTATCAAGATATGGCCAAAAAGGTGTTTCTAGGTCCAGATGGGCCTGGGTCCAGTCCGACCCGGACGAGCTGGGCAGTGGCGGGCCAGGTCCACTGGGACGTCGTCCGGCTCAGCCCACAAAGGAGCAGCCCAGCCCACTGGGTGCGGCTCGACCCACTCGGTGAGGTGAGGTCTGCTTGGATGGGTGTGGTCCGTCTTGGCGGGGTCCACCCTAGCTGTCACCCAGGGGGAGGTTCCCCCCCAGATTCATGAACGGCCTAAGGGCCGTTTGGTTCTGGCCATCTCGGCGGTGCCACGTGGTGCTGCCTACTGGCATACGGGATCTGCAGGAGCGGGTCTTGCTCAGCGTGACATAGACGATCGGGGATTCGATCGGCTCCCCCTTCCCGTAGTTCCAGAGTGCGTCATTACTGCCTCCGATACTAGATGGGTGTTATCCACCCTCCAGGTGTGCCACCACGGCTCAGCAACCGCGACCTCCTCTTCTACCAGCAGAATAGACGCATGCCACCCCGGTTCCATGCAGCTGACCGACATGCCAGCCGCCACCCTCCTCTGTTATCGCCGATGGGTTGTGGCCACCTTCGGCGGCATGGTTGTGCCGCCACCTCCATCAAGGTCGATTGTTGCCTGTACCCTTCCAGCATCGGTCACCAGTGACGTGGTTGGGTCTGCTCAACCTGTCGATCCGCCCAGGAAGAACATGTCAAAAATAAAGAAGTGGAGGGTTCAGGTCGTGTTCGTTTGGCCCGCACCCTTCATGTCAAATGAATAACAAGCATTATATAGATTGAAAACAATGATTTATCACAAAGAACAAAAAAATGAACAATTTCCCTACCAATTTTATTCATCAAAGAATGATCGTGATTGGAGGTGGTGTTGGTGTTCTTCATCCCCACAACATGCCACCAAATACACCGCTCAAACGACAACCCTCCAACCTTGCTCGGTGGATCTGTTCTTCATCCGGAGCCTCAATATCCTCCTCTCCCTTTCGCCAATGGAAAACCAACCACCAATCCCCTCAAGAATAGTTAATATAACTCTTAATTGAAAATTTGATTCATTAATTTAGAATTAATGAATCCTACTAATTAAAGGAAAATGTGGTTACACATTTTGTGTAACCAGGCATTTAATGCCTAGAATTAAATTCCTGACCTCCCTCATGTGGTCCCCACTACAAAAATTTCAAGTAGAGGTGGGATGATACATTTTTAAAATAAATTATATTTATTTTATTTAATCCTCTATGAAAAACACAAAAACCAACTTATTCTCCCAACCTACAATGATCAAGGTGAAGGTGTCCTTATGTGAATATCAGCGCAACGAGTTCAACGGTGTCCTTGGTTTTCAGTTCTGAGCACCGGTTAAAAAGTTACAAAATGCCACTCACGCGTTAACTGAACATACCAGAAAAAAAAGTTTAGAATTTCATTCTAGGCACACCGGGCCTCAGAATCATGTGCCTCTAATTTTAAAAAACTTGTAATAATTCCATATGATTAAATAAAAATAAATTGAAAATATGGGTCTTTACATTATCCCCAGCTTAGGGATTTGAGTCCCCGAAAGACACAACATGAACTCTGGAAAAATATGGGGGTACTAAGCATGAATCTAAGCCTCATGCTCCCATGTTATTTTCTAGAGGTTCATATTCTTCCAACGTACGCGCACCAGAGGTATCGATCACTCGTGAAGGAATATCTCTTGTCGATCCTCAATCTCTACTGGAACCTTTGAAAATGTCACCCCATTGTCGATGTCCAGCTCACCCCAGTCAATGATGTGAGAAGGATCATGTACATATCTCCTCAACTGTGATACGTGGAAAACATCTTGCACCAATTGTAAATGAGGGGGAAGAGCTAGTTAGTACGCCATCTCGCCAACTCTGTTGAGGACCTGGAAGGGTCCGATGAACCTCAGAGATAACTTGCCACCCCGTCCAAATCTCCCCAAACCTCGTCGAGGTGAGACCCATAGGAAGAATACATGGTAAACATCCTTGAACTAGAGAGGTATCTGCCTCCTGTCATCATAAGACTTCTTCCTATTCTGTGTTGTCTTCATATGCTCTTGGATTATCTACACCTTCTCTGTGGTATCCCGTACCATCTCTGGTCCCATGAGTGCTAACTCCCCAAGGTCATTCTAGCACAGAGGTGATCTGCAAGGTCGACTGTACAAAGCCTCGAATGGTTCCATACCGATG
The DNA here is from genome assembly GCA_963277665.1 of Viscum album. Taxonomy (NCBI): domain Eukaryota; kingdom Viridiplantae; phylum Streptophyta; class Magnoliopsida; order Santalales; family Viscaceae; genus Viscum; species Viscum album. The sequence continues at coordinate 1,702,828,115 of OY728165.1, read as the reverse complement.
GTGGAGTGATAGATTTTGTTGTTGGAGAACTCCACCAAGGTCAAGTGATCCTCCCAGCTATAGAAAAAATTAAGGATGCAGGCACGCATCATGTCCTCAAGGGTCTGAATGGTATGCTCTGTCTGACCATCCGTCTGAGGATGAAAGGCGGTGCTCAATCGAAGCTGAGTCATAAACACCTACTGCAACCCCTTCCATAGTCGAGAAGTAAAACGTGCATCACGGTCGGAGACAATCATCTAAGTCACTCCATGAACCTGTACAATCTCCCATACGTAGAGGTGTCCCAAGAACTCTATTGATCCCTGCTCTTTGATAGGTATCAAGTGGGCCGACATGGTGAGTCAGACAATGATCACCCAAATAGAATCATGACCCCTGGACATGCATGGAAATACTATCATGAAGTCCATGGAAATTCCATCCCACTTCCACTCTGGCACCTCTAGTGGATAAACTAAGCCAACTGGAACCCAATGCTCTACCTTCACTTGCTGAAAAGTGAGGCACCATGAGACAAACTCTGCCACTACTTTCTTTATTCTTGGACACCATTGCTAACGTTGAAGGTCCTGGTACATCTTCTCCACTTCTGGATTTACCAATAGAGGGGACGTAAGGAACTCCATCAACACTTCCTCCCATAGTTCCACTGGTACCATAATACATCCTCTGAAGAGGATGACGTGCTTCTCACCTTCAAAAAATCCATCAAGTGCCTGTCTTATGGATATATGTGATCATTGAGTCTCGCAGTCAGTGTCCACAAGTTGCACCTCCCAGACTCGCTGAAGGAGCGGGGGAGTGACTGTTAGAGACTGAAGATAAGATGATCCATCTTGATCCACATAGGATATCCACAAAGTGGATAGATGCTTTGTCGCCTCACTCTGAAATTGTATACTAGATATCTTGTTGAGTGCATCTGCTACTACTTTCCCCTCCCATGGAGTATAGACTATATCGAAGTCACAGTCCTGGAGGAACTCAAGACAACGTCATTGTCTCAGTTTCAGGTCCTTTTGAGAGAAGATATACCTGAGACTCTTATGATCAGAGTAGACTGTAAAATGTTCTCCCATCCAGTAATTTTACCACATCTTCAGGGCAACGACCACTACTGCTAACTCCATGTTAGGGGTAGCGTAGTTCTACTCATGATGTATCAGCTATCAAGAACCATACGTGATCACGGATCTCTCCTGCATCATAACACATTCGATTCCGGTCTATGATGCATCGTAGTAGACTACGTACCCAACACCCTCCTCTGGTAACCTCAAGATGGGGGCTCTTGTCACTCTCTTCCTCAGCTCCAGGAAAATCCGCTGGCATAGCTCCAAAAACATGAAGGGTATAACCTTCTTTTTCAGCCCTGATAAGGGTGCTGCAACTCTAGAAAAGTCAAGAAGAAAACTCCAGTAGTAACCAGCCAGACCTAGGAGACTCCACACCTCTGTCACACTCCTAGGGGGATCCTAGGAAAGCACAACCTCAATCTTCACTGGGTCCACTGCAACTCCAGCCTCCAAGATGACATGTCCTAGGAATTGAACCTCTCTGATCCAGAAATTTTATTTCTAGAGATTACTATAAAGATGGTGCTCTCAGAGTGTGTCCGGAACTATCTGCAAATGATAGGTGTGCCCCTCCTCTATAACTAAGTATACCCAGATGTCATCAATGAATACTACCACAAAGTGATCGAGGTATTTCTGGAATATCCTATTCATGATATTCATAAACACTTCTAGGGCGTTGGTCACTCCAAATGGCATAACCAACAACTCATAGTTTCCATACCGACATCTGAAGGTCTTCTTCTGCACATCCTCATCTCGTACCCTGAGCTGGTGATAGCCTGATCTAAGGTCTATCTTCAAATACCACCGTGCTCCCTTCAACTCATCAAAGTGATCATAAATCCCTAGAAGTGGGTACTTTTTCTTCACAGTCACCTAGTTCAGGCACTGATAGTCCACTCAAAGTCTCAAACTCTCATACGTCTTCTTGATGAACAAAATCAGGGCTGCCCAAGGAGAAACACTGGGTCTAACAAACCCCTTGCTCTGCAAGTCCTCCAGCTGTACTCGTAGCTCTCGAAGCTCCATGGGAGCCATTTAATATACTGGTGTAGATATCGGTGTCGTCACAGGGTACAAGTTGATGTAAAATTCCACCTCTCTATGAAATGTTAGACCTGGTACATCATTAGGAAAAACATTAGCATACTGGTCCACCACTACAGGATAGCTCGGACTCTCAACATCAATCACTCTGAGGGTAAGGCTAGCCAAATGATGTGTGATCAGCTGCACCCTCTTCTGGGTAAGTCTATCCTGTGCTGCAAAGGTTCCCTTCTCACCAGTGAAGGAAAACCTGGTCCCATTCGTGCGGACACACCGCACTTTGTGCCTAATACAATAAATCTAGGAATGGATTGTGGATAACTAGTCCATACCCAAGATGAAGTCGTAAGGCCTCGATGCCGCTACTAGAAGATCCCAGCCAAAGCTCTCACCTCCAAGAGTAAGATCACACTACCAGCACTAGTGTTTAATTATCGAATCCTCTCTCGTATGAGTCTCTAGCTGTAAGGATCGAACTAATGACTCCACCGGAATCTCTGAGCACCGAACGAGGGCCGTGGAAATAAAAGAGTGACTGGAACCTATTTCTATAAGTACTAAAACTAAGGTTGAGTAGACACATATTGTAACTCGAATCATATCTGGAGTGTTGTGGTCGTAACCCTCAGCTGCCTGGAGCTGAGCTAGTCCATGTCCCGCTGCTCATTGTGGTTGGGGGGACCACCTGGAGGTGGTGGTGGTAGTACCTCAAATCACCACCCACATCCTGCTGCATGGAAAGCTCCTCTACCATGTCCACCTGCTGCCTATGGACCTCCTCGATCAAATCTTTGCCTCTTCCCAGGAGTTCCTTCGACCATCTGCTGGTCATTTGTATGGCAGGTCGGGAATTCGTGATCCATTTGACCCTACCCGTTGCATGAGTAACACTGCCTTCTCCTCATCTGTCCCACTCTATCTTGAGAACCCCACACAACTGACCTGGTATCCTGCGGTCATCCAATTATAGGTCTGGTCCTCTTGGACCTCTACATCATATGTCTACTGCCAGCTATAGATGACTCTCCTATGTGACATCCGGTGGTGGGTCTCGTTGCTGGTGACTACTCAGCAAAGAATCTCTTCACTAAGACTGCTCGCTCTAACTCCCCCTCCCATGTCGGAATACTGAGAGAAATCATCAAAGATCTAATCTACTGTCTGAGCCCCTACTCAAAGGTATGGGCCTTGAAGAAAGGGTCTCGCACCATGTCTATGGAGTAGTGTGACCAGTCGGTGAACCTTGTTGAATACTGAGCCACGGTAATGCTACCCTACTACAAGTGGAGAAGCTCCTATATGAACACATAGCATAAGGAAGCTGGGATGAACTCTGCCCAGAAAAGGCTCACGATGTCCACCCAGATGAGATTCACCTCATCCTGAACCTAGAGTATCAAGCTCCACAATATCCCTGCTGCTTTATAGAGAAGACTGGATGAAAGGATAACCATAAGATCAGCTGTTGCCCCTATCATTCAGAAAACTCTAACCACAACCTCTAGCTAGTCCTCAACCACCTGTGGATCTATCTCGCCCCGGAACCTCGGTGGCCTTTGGTGCTATAACTCATGCAACATGCTCAATTGGCCTGCACCCTCTGCTGCTGGGGCTGGTGGCATCGGCTTCTCAACAGGTCTTGGTACTGTTGGTACACCACCCGATGGTACAACTGCCAAAAGGGGGCCCTCCACCGAATCCTCATCACATGGTGGGCTTTCATCGCATACACTATCTGGAAACCAAGCTAGTTTTCTTCATGGAGGCATCCTAGAAAAAAAAATGTGGGTCGTGGTCAATAAGTTAAACCTGGTGAGCTTACTCAAAGAGATCACAAAGAAAACTTTTCAAAAACACACACGCAATCATTGTTATCGTGCACTGATTTAGAAATAAAAATTCATGGTCTTGGTGTATGGATATGTCGACCTCCACACCAATACTAGATTTCCCAAACTAAAAACTATACTCATTACATATAAAAATATTACCTAGTAAAATGATTAGAGTCCAAGTTCATTGGTAGAACTGACTCCTCTGGTACCAATTTTTCATGACCCATCCCTTAGGGCATGTGTCATGACTACCCCAAGCTCGTATTCCATAGGTCAGGGGCTGGAAACTTGCACCAGAAAAGTGTATCCCTAAAACCGGGAAGGCATTGCCTTTTAACCTGAATACTCACACAATCCAAGCACACAACAAGATACAAGCACAAAGTAAACTATATAATAAATAGGGTGAGTACAGTAAGTAAAGGTGGCCGGAATACAAGTCCAACTATAATTTACAAGTAAAACTGAAAACAAATCCTATGAACACCTACCAAGGATCCTACATGAAGGGTAGGTACAACTCTCGAATGGTCATCTCTATGATACGTCTCGTTTAATAGTCTTCCTCTAAGTAGTCTCCAGTCTTGACACCCTCAGCCTTGATCAATGTTTTCTATCTTCTGCACAAGAAAGAGAAAGGTGCTTGCATAGCCCATGCATGGGGGAGTATAACAATACTCAGTAGGGACCCCGAGTCCCCCAAAGGTATCTCAAAATCCACGAAGCATAAACCACAAAGCAACACCATGTTCACATGCACAAAACAATAGTAAACCCTACTTAGGTATATTCCCATACATATACCTAAGTTATCAAGTGTACCTATCTCGTTCATCAGGAAACACAAGGCCCGACTCTTTATCCAAAAGCACAACTGTTCCACGAAGAAAAGAATACCATGAAGGTAACACCACGAGGCTTAGTACCACAAAGGTAAATCCATATAGAATAATACTATGAAGGTATCACTAGATATAAATTTACCACAAAGGTAACGCCACATAGAAGAATACCACGAAGGTATCACCACATGATGACCCACACAGGATCTGAAGATGACCCACAAAGCGTTTGAAGATACTGACCCACACAGGATCCGAAGATGATGCACATAGGATCTGAAGATGGCCCACATAGGATCTGAAGATTAACCACACAAGATCTATAGATTCTTCAAGTACAGCCAGCCACAGGGTTCCCGCACTAAGCACGCTTGATTCTGGGAGGATCCTCTCCTCAAGCCATCGGACGACACTTCAACATCCACGAAGCCCCATGATGAAGTATCCTGAAGGTATGTCACATCAAAAGGGTCCCAACACGACTGATGGCGTGTCAATCGGATGCCCGGTCTGTAAGTAATTAACATTTCACTTCCGAGGGCCCAGTTGGATTCGGGTTCGATCCAACCTGGACGTACAAAAACTTTATCCAAAACCCAAGTGGAGTATACCAAAATGAACTTCTCCATCTAATTTTTCTAGTGCCATAGAGGGTTCATCAACGGACACCCGATTCTCATGATGTGGCCAAAAAGGCGTTTCCGAGGGCCCGCTCGGCTTGGTGTCATCCTCTAGGCTGGGTGCGGTCCGCTTGGATGGGTGTGGTCCGCCATGGCGGGGTCCTCCCTAGCCACCATTTGAGGGGAGGAGCCCCTCGGATTCCCAAATGGCCTAAGGGATGTTCGGTTCTGATCATCCCGGTGGCGCCATGTGGCGCCTCCTGCTGGAACGTGGGACCAGCCATAGCGGGTCCTGCTCGACGTGATCAACCGGCCGGGGATCCGGCCGACTCCCCCTTTCAGCAGTTCCGGCCTGCGCCGCTATGGCCTCCGTGGCAGGCTGGGTGTCTGCCACCCTATAGGTGCGCTGTTGCGGCTCAGCAGCCGTAGCCTCCTCCTCTACCGGCGGCGCTGACGTGTGCTGCCCTGGTTCCATGTGGCCAGCCAACGTGCCGGCTTCCACCCTCCTCCACCGCGACCTCCTTCGGTGGCGCGGTTGAACCACCACCACCATCGCGGTTGGCCGGTGTGCCAGCCACCGTCAGTGCCCTACCGATGTCGATCACCGGCGATGTGGTCGGGTCTGCTCAACCCGTTGATTCACCCACGAAGAACACGTCAACAATGAAGTTTCGGAGGGTTTGGGCCACTTTTGTTTGGCCCGCACCCTCCACGTTAAATTGATAGCAGACATAACATTGGTTGAAAACAATGATTCATAATGAAGAACAAATAAATGTACAATTTATCTACCTCATTTGTTCTTCAAAGAAGGATCATGATTGGAGGTGGTGTCGGTGTTCTTCATCCCCACAAAAATCCACAAATGACACCGCTCGAATGATGACCCTCCAACCTTGCTTAGTGGATTCGTTCTTCGTTAGTAGCCTCAAGATCCTCCTCTCCCTTTTTCCAATAGAAACCCAACCCCAAATCCCCTCAATAAGAGTTAATATAACTCTTAATTTAAATGTTGATTCATTAATTTATAATTAATGAATCATATTAATTAAAGGAAAATGTGGTTACACATTTTGTGTAACCGGGCATTTAATGCCCAACATTAAATGCCTGACCTCCCCCATGTGGTCCCCACTACCCAAATTTCAAGGAGAGGTGGGAGGATACATTTTTAAAATAAATTATATTTATTTAATATAATCCTCTATGAAAAATGAAAAAAACTACTTCTTCTATCAAACTATTGCGGTCATGGTGAAGGTCACCTTAAGAGAATATTGGCGATGTGAGTTCAACGGTGTCCTCAGTTTTCAATTCCAAGAACCGGTTCAAAAGTTACAAAACTCCACTCACACATTTACTGAACGTACCCAAAAAAAAGTTCAGAATTTCATTCTCCGCACACCAGGCCTCGGAATCACACAGTGCTAATTTTCACAGACTCGTAATAATTCCATATAATTAAAAAAATCCTGGAAAATCTGGGACTTTACAATTTCACCATTTGTTCCCATATTGAAGTGGATGGTTCCCATGATAGTATGAAATATGATGTTTCCCCTACTCCTGGAACTTCTCTCATAAAATATATTAATAATATCTTGGATAAAGGATGTTGAGGTGACATAAATTCCCTTATCTCTATTTGTTGGGGTTTTCTTGATTCTTATACAATAAATTCCTGGAGTTTTTGTGACATTAATAACCTTCAGGGTGGTGGTTGTGGAAAAAATATCCCCATATATATGGGAAGGGGTCACTCTTATAATTCCATGGAGGGAAAAAACAATCATGAACTTCTTGATTTTTTGAGAATAGACCTAGGAAATTTTTGGGCATAGTGCCCTTTTTGCACATGATCCAGTCACCACGGAGGTTTTCTTTATGGTTTTGGGATGTTCTTTCATCAAATAGGATGCCTACATGAATATAATGACTTCTTGATGGAATATCCTATTGATGATCTACTCCCATTTTTCATTCTATTTTTTGGCCTTAGGAATTGTAAGAATATCTTGATAGACCAACGATAATATGTGGATATTGGGCCTAGAATTTATCCCTAAGGAAAAACATTACACATTACATTTCTTGATTAAGTGGGCTGTTGGATTAGTGGGATTAAGTGTAAGGATACATACTATCCCTGTAATTTTATATTGACATTGAGTGGTGCATCTATAATTAACCAGGGAGCTCCATTATTCTCATGAGATAGGTTGCTGGAGGTCTCCATGTTACCTTCCTAACATGGGATTTTGAACAATGAAGAGAGAATACAAGTCAATATGGTATAATTCTCACTTTCCACCTTAATGTCGTTAATATACATTCTATTAAAAAATTAATTATCCCTGACATGAAAGTGGTTCATCAACAATTTTATTCATATAAAATGTATGAATTATTCTTTAAAAATATTTGGAATTTCATACTGGGAGACGACTATGGGCAAGAATGATACCAAAATATCACCTTTGGTGAAATATTTCAACATAACAATGTTATTATCCTCAAAATGGATGATGGATCCCTTGAAATGATCATACCAAAGAGTTTTTTTCCTATTTCCTTATTAAATGGAATACGGTCATCTGAAATATAGTTTATCACAGAAAAGTAGATGTTATCTAAAAGTAGTGAAGAAGATGATCATTTCCTTAGACAAAAACTAGGTTTATATAATATATAACAAGAATTTGATGAGTAATAATGAAATCCTTGCATTATTGAGTGCTTCTCAATATGATGGCACTCTCAAAGTAGTCCTGAAAAGGGGAGGACATTCTTTTTTATGTGAGAATCGACTTTAGGGTGGACCTTCATAGTGAATACCCTTGGGTGGGCCATGAATATCACTATCTTATTCTCTATAATATGGATGATTTCCACTTTGAAATGATTTATAGGTGCAAGGAAGGCCTCTTGAAAATATTCACTAAAAAGGAACTTTAGGGTATATGGTATGATCTTTATATGGAGAACTTTTGTGTATAACACTAGGGGTGGGGCCTCTATAATTGGTGATATATGTATCATATATAGGACCTCCATCACCATAGACACCTTTTTCTATTGATATAGAGTTGATGGGTTCTATGGATATTATTTTTAGATGTTGTAGGGAACCAATGAAATCATTTTTTCCTTGTTTAACAATATAAAACAATTACTAAGATGTATACTTCACATAAAGAGATGTTCTAGATCATCATATTAAGGTGAATAGGGATGGATCCTTGTTCATGGAAGACATATGGACCAGGAAACAAACTTATTGCATATAAACTCTCTTATGTGACCTCCTTATAGTTTCCCAAATATACTAATGACTATTTTGAATAGATTTTAAAATATGAAGGAGTTCTTAAAAAGTATGTGAAAGAAAAAATTTGAACTCATGGGTGATATTCAAATTCAATTGGCATATGTTAATGGGTCTCTTAGGTGAGGATAGGAATATGATCATGCCCCAAAATGTGTGATACTAGAATATGTTTCTGATCATTTTGTACATGGGAAGAAATATGAGCATGACATGATGTTTCAATGAAAATCTTTATTGATATCCTTTGGTGATCGAATGAAAATTATCCTATTCCCAAATGGCTACCAGAATATCTCAGTGAGCTCTTGGGGTATTGGAATTAATTTAGGGCTTCTTTAAAGTGACTATTACAACATTATAATGAACTCTATATAGAATGAGAATATGATACAGATCTGGATCCATATTATTTATTGGTATATGATAAAGATCCTCTTGAATTGGATTGATTTTATGACTTTTCCCCTGAGAATATTTTGGAATATTCTGATGCGTTTTTATAAATTTAGTGAAAGAAAGAATATAGACCTATTTTTGGAGGATTATAGAATATAATGAAAATTGTCAGCTAATGAAACTAGAATATACTATCAACATCGCATGGTATAGGTAGGGATATAATTCCTCTCATCTATTTATACTAGGATGTGTTGACATGATTTTTCTATAATAAAGGGATATGATCCCACTCTTCAGTTGGAATGGAAATGTAAGCCCATTCATATCATTAAATTATTGCCACAAATAATGAAGGGGTTATTTTGTGTGGAAAGGATATAATATTTCTCCATATTTATTATTGTAATATAATGGAATGGTTCTTCTAGTGATGTCATATTATATTGGAAGACCATTTTAGGATCCCCAGGGATATATTCATAGCCACTAGTAGTAGTTAGTATATTATTACAATCCCATTTGTTGGGAATAGGGATATTTTCACTCCTTTATTTTGAAGGATCATTTCTCCTAGTAAGGCCTCCACCTGTGGTCTTATGTCTGGGTGACCAAGGTTGTGATGTATGTGATAGTTTCACTATTTTATTTATCAGGAAAAAGGTCCACATGTTGCTAGAAATGGAGGTGTTTGATATAAAAATTCTAGGAATCTACTAGACCAGGGTGAGGATGTTTTCTTCCTCTTTATCCAACTCCATCAATACAAGGGAGGTGATTTTTTTCTTACACTAAAGAAAATATTCTGATGTGGTTATTGGTGGATGTTGGGGCCACATGCTTCTTAACATCCCATCATTGATAGAATTTTTATAGGGCTTCAATTTTTGGATTACTTCATGAGATGATTCCAACATTTGTATTTATACATTGATATTGCACTCTAAGATCAGTTCATTCATTACCAATTGTTGTAGGTAGTACATTAGTTTCAACAACCTCTTTGTTGGTGAGGTCACATCCATTATGGTGATTGAGGTGTATGTATAACAGCTTGATGATGCTATATATTTTTATCGAAGGGATTTATAAAACGTATTTTCAATACCTAGAAGGTGGAATCCCTAAAGGGATAAAAAATCACAAATAAGAAAACTCATTAGTGTAGTGTCATATGAAAACACACACTTAATCAATCACTTTTATTGGTAAAATCATTCATGTCCAGTTTCCCATTTTTTATAGAAAACCGAAAATACATTTTGTGTGAACCAACTATTTGTGGTTAAAGTATTCAAGGAAATTATTTTTAAATTCATTCAATTATGAATAATTTACCATAAAAACCTTGGAATGTTCATTGATCGAGAGTATATGAGGATAGGAACAACAATACCTTTTAGGCGGGAATTATTATCTACTCATGGACTCTCTTAAACATTTAAGATATATTTGTAAAAAAATTAAAAAACCTAGTGTGGGTTTTATTACCACAATATCAATTTTTGGATCAAGATTATACACTAATGTGAAGGCTTATAATTGTATCATGGTTTCCCCATATAAACATATTATTGGATTCCATCATTACATTTTTATGTAATGAATCTTTACTTTAAGATCACATATCTAGGTACTCTAGAGTTTATTTCCCTCTAATAAGGTAGTTGGTGTTGTAGAAATGATATCATGTCAATAATGGGTACTCATAATACCCTAAGAGGTGAATCATAACCCAGAAAGTTTAGTTCCACTTAATGGGACACATCATAAATTTTAAGGCCATGTTACAAGGACCGATATATTTTCTATTGAGTTCATGAAATCATTGTAAAAACCATGACTCCAATAAACCAGAGCCAAAGTTTATTTATTACATTGAAATAATATACAATTAATCTTGTCTAAAATATCAATCAGTTTAGTAGTCATAAAGAACCTAATATATACTTGATTCCATTTTTTACATTGTAAATAAATTATAACAAAAGAAAATGTTTGATATCCATGAAAATGATTGAAGGATTTCTTATTCACATCATAGGGAAAATAAATAAAATAAAGTTGATCTCAAATTCTTAGTATATGTTACGTACAATTGAATATATTATGGATAATTAAGAAACAATCATTATGTAATGGTAAATAATTCAAAATACATAACAATTAATCAATAACTTCAACAAGAAATACATCCATGGACAATATCAAATGAAATAATCTCATGGATAATTGTAACTGAATTCTCAGTGATGGAAATCAGTAATGTTGGATGTTATGATCTCATACATCATGATATATTTACTACCAAGGATTTATTCCAAGATGATTTAAACTATGGGTTATGATACAACAAAAACCCTTTTAATATAGTTATCCAAGTGGATTATCTCATGGGACCAATGGATTCATTGAGGGGATATATAATATTGGGTCCCACCCATCACTGTATGTCCATTGAATTAGTAATATAATGAATGGTCAACTTAATTCATAAACAATATACCTTGTCAAAAAATTTCCGTAGTGAGTAAATAATATGGAATTTCAATATTTCCCTAGTCTATCAAATAACTTTTATTGTAAAATACAGTATCTATAAATTACAAAGGGTTTAATAAGTAATCACATCCCTAATACAAATTATATGGATATTTAATAGGAATTCAATGTTCAATGATCATAAGGAAGAAAATGTTTTAAGATAAATATAATTAACATAAAATTATCAATAGATAAAAGACAGTTATTAGAAAATTAGTTTTTCTAGTAAGATAAATTCTTTTTAAAAATATCTAAAAATGGAAATAAAAATTTTAAAAGTATTTTTTTACAAATATTTTCTTTTGAAAAGTCATTGTAATCTTATAGAAGAAGCTAAATATCATAAAACGTTAATGGTGATGAGAAATTTTCAAAATGTCAAATATATTAAAATGAAAACATTTCCTTTTACATTTTATATTGAAATTTAGAAATAAAACTTTCCAAAAATTTGTAAATATTATTTTTATACCATATAAAAAAAACAAAGGTAACTTATAATGTCATTTGAGTAAATAAAATTAACTTTTTTAAAATAATTTTGAAAAATATGGAAATGGAAGAGAAATATACTTGATCAAAAAGAGAAATCAGAAAATATTTTCATTTAATAATTTATTTAAATGATTCATGTTACAAATAGTAAAAAAGTAGGTTGAAAATATGGGAATCCTTAAATATGTAGCGGAAAAAATAGATGTATTTTATGAAGATTCCTTCAATGAGAATAAGTGTAAGTTCAAAAAAACTCATATTGTATCTTAAATTATTACTTCTTTGTAAATTTTAAATTGTAAACACGAAAATGAGTAAACATAAATTGAAACATTAATCATTATGAATAAATATAAATCCATGTTAAATACATAAATGGGGTATTATATACGCTACATAAAAGTAAATAGGTGCATAATACCAAATATGTCTCAATTAAGTGGAAATTGATACGAGATCCCTTATAATTATCATAAAATTTAAGTAAGAATTAATCAATGAAATAATTTTGTGTATAAAATATAAATCAATGCAAAAGAAATGTTTTAATGAAACATAAATAAAAAAAATCCATTTAACAAATATATTTTTTGGAATAATATATTCAATGAATAAGTGGTTGAACCTAATGAAAGGGGATTAAGTTAAACCCCCTTTACCGCTTTGGTATCATTAGAATCACAACCACTGAAAAATATGTAACTTACAAAAAACCTTAAATAAAATGAATATAAATATATTCATTATATAAAATATCAAATTGGTTTCATATATACCTCATAAAATATGATAAGTATATAACATAGTATATGTCCCAAAGAAGAAAATTTGGGATGAAAACCCCTAACAAGGATCCTATCATTGAATTGAGAATTAATCAATAGATATATTATGTGTAATAAATGTGAGTCCACACAAAACAATAGTAATTACAACATAACCCAACAAAATAATTTCACACATATTCTTTCCATAATATAATCAATGAAGAAGTGATATAACTAATAAAAGAATATTGAGTTATGAAACCCCCTACTTCATGTTTGACATTCCTCATCAATTATTATAATATCTTGTAAAATAAATTTTAATTTATTATAATTATATTCCATAACCATATATATTTATAAAATATCATATATTATAGGGACATGATCCCCAAAACCTGGATTCAGTGTCTACGCTATTCCATTGTAATATGATATAAGGATTCTCATCCAGAAGGACTGAATAGTTTAGTAGTATTGGAAAACATTATACATAATTGAATTAATATTAAATTTTAAATAATTTTATATACAAACCTTTTAATTTATAATTACATTGTTCCCATTAGGTTACCCCTATATATCAATTACAAAACATTTCCTAATATCTTGGAGAAAATAAAACATAAGAAAGGAGTGAGCTCAAATGCTCGGTAAGGGTATGCGTATAGCAGAAGCTACGAATAAATAAGGGATAATCAATATAGAAAGGTAAATAACTGAAACATGTTCCATTTAATTAAATTCAAGATCATAGTATGGTATTAATAAATTATGATCAAATAATTCCATATAAATAATCACATGATCTTGAAAACGTAAATATAGATATTCAAACTAATGAAATAACCACATGGAATATCAAAAATTGAATTAAAAATGATGAAATGAATAATTATGGAGATCTAAATCATAATTTTTATGCCTTTTCCGAGACATATAAATACAATCAAGTCCTTATTTTAGGACATATACATTAATGGGTAAGGCCTCATCCAATTACCTAATAAAATTTGTCTCAAGAGACTTACCAATGCGGCATGGGGCTATGTAATTCTGAGCCTCATCCATCACATCATATTTCTAATGAATTACTCATATTAACTATTTTAAATATAATCAACAGAAAATTTCTTAATAAAAATAGCATATGAATTTTTAATACATAGCCCAATAAATAAACATAATCATACACCATCCAAAGTAATATGGTCAAAATTGTACATCCCCATTAAAATTGGATATAAACCATCTAAATCAATAACTATGAGTGTATAAATAAAAATTATCTATAGTGTATCATAATTATAATAATTTTTTTAGTTCTTTTATGAATAGAAATACCATAAAAATCTCATTAAAAACATTTTTTTGGAAGACATCATTTCCATTTTTGGAAATATCCTTTTAAAAAATTCACAAAACATTTTTAAAATAATTTTATTTTAAAATATAATTTAAAAAATTTTAAATTATTCTTTAAAACAATGAGTGGTTGTGATAGTGTAAAATTACATTCATGTTATATAGTTTTGGACAAATTTTTCTATCACATTTTCAATAAATAATAGATGGGTATTATTTGGAAAACAACATTAATATATTTGTCAAAGAATGTTGTAAAAATTAAAAATTGGTAAAAAATTATTTAACAAATAATTTTGAAAATACAAAAAAAATATAATATTTTTTGAAATCTAGGGTTTTAATGAAATAGGATTTCCGATCAAAGAGAGAAATAATGTTAGATTTTCCTAAAACAAATTCTCAATAATTTATCTATGAAAGAGTGTAAAAATAGTATTATTACATGAAATGGTTCATGAATAACTATATAAAAATAGATTGAATTTAATATATAAATAACAAATAATTCTTGCAGCATAGATGTTAACATAAACAATCACAAATAATGATGAGATGGTGATATAAAACTTTACAACTTTGGTAACTTCTAAATGGTAAGACCCATAATAGAAATAACATGAAATGAAACTTTAAATACCAGTATAAAAAATATAATCATGATATAACATCTAAAATAGGTGGTATATATTCTACACAATAGAAATAATTGGTCAATATGTCTTATGTATCGTTGAAGTAAAAGTGTGGCGAGAAATCCTTACATCAGGTTTTATTTCCTTTGTACGTGTCTATAACTACTATATAATGGTTATAATAATTTTATTAATTTATAAAATAATAGTAATAGTATTTATAATATCATATATGATCCTATTTTAATATTTTACCACCTGTTTGTTAATAATATTTCATTGTTTTCATTATTTATTGGGTTATTTTCCTTGTTTTCTAATGTGCATTTTATTATGAGTGTTCCAGTTCATGTGCATAGTATATATATATTAGTTATATAAATAATTATAATAATTTTATAAATATCATATTCACCCATTAGATATATTTTTTATAACCATTTATGAATGTTGGACATGGAAAATGAATCGCATCGCTTCGTGGAGATGATAGGCCATATATACGCATAAACGATGATATCATTCCTTTAACAAGTGAAAGGGTAATGAAGTGGGTGTTATATTAATTCTTAAAAATCAATTAAATATCATATATATCACATATATTCATTAATTTTATCCATATTTACTTCCATGTAAAGCGTAAGTGAAAAACTAATCACATCAGTTCATGAGGTGGTAGTACGCCGTACCAATGAGTGATGTTATCATATTTGAAACAGAATGGAAAATAAAAAGGTATATGTGATATTAAATTTTTATAAGTATAAAAATATCATATATATCATATATATCTGTAAAATCCATCATTTTATCTATCCTTGAGATTTGGTGATAGAAAATGAACTACAAAAGTTCACGAGGTAATAGTTTTTCATACACATGATCGATGATTTTGTTTCCCATTTGAAGAAAAGGGATATGGATAAAAATTATTCCATAATCAAAATAAAATCCTATTATGTTTTATATACTGTTATTATTTAATTTTAATTGTTAAGATATATTTGATGGTGGAAGAAGCTGAAAAAATGAAATACCTTTGTAAAGATAATTACATTCTCTAAGAGATACCTCATTTGGATCACCTCTTAAGTACCCTAGGGTTGATATTTTTGGATGAACAGTATCTCTAGAAAATTTATATAGATTTTTAAAATATATTTTTCGTTTTTTATTCAACCCAATGGTCTTGATAGGTGTGAATAAGTGATGGAAGGGACAACTCTTTTATAAGTGGAAAAGGGGACCTTCTTGGAAACTTCCCAAAAAAATCCAAAATGATAAAGTATTTTACATGATAAAAGATTAAAAATGACCATATATTATAAATTGGTAAGTATAAGGTGGAAATATTTACTGAAAATAATAATTTTACAAATTTTTATGTCATTTTAACAATTTACTTCATAGTTTAACCCCACTGTAAACCCATTTTACCTTAACCATGATAACTAATTTTTAATGTTCTCAAAATTAAATTTGTTAAAAAATTAATTTGACCATGTTATATGATATAAATTATTCTAATTAAAAATATGGAATCCATTTTTCCAAATTTAATTCAAATAATTGGTAGAATTCAATTTGAAATTATACATGTAGACGCGATAAAAAGCAGGCTTTCAAAGAGAAAATTCTTAGAAGTATAGATGGTTTTAACTTAAAAATTAAATATGAAATTGTTTCAAATTTAATAAATCAGTAAAATTGAAATATAATTGAACAAATTTATCTTTAAGAAAAATTTTAAATATAATTTAACTTTTAAATAATTTAAATGAAGAAGGCATTTTTCAGTAAAAATCAATACTTTTCACTATTCATTAAAAACTGAAGCATTTCAGAAAAAAACCAAAAAAAATCAATATGATAATTTTGGTATGAAAAATTAAAAAATAAATTTAATTTTTAAAAATAAATTTTCTCAGATTGTTAAAAATTTATTTTAAATTATGTCCATAAAATGCGACAAAGCTTCCTCTTAGAAAAATATAGTTTTTTAGAAAAAAAAATTCCTTTTCAAATGATTTTTATTTTATTTCTAATCAATGATTTCCATTGAATTTATGTTATAAATTTGTAAATATTATACTTTAAATAGATTATATATTTCTATTCATACCCTCCATCTTAATTTCTAGGTTATAATGGTTTGTTTAAATAATAATATTTTATTAGAGTATTGTGTTTTGTTCAAACTTGGTGTTGTGTGTATTGAAATATATTGAAGGAATATACTTTATTTATAAATAAATAATTTTTTAGTCTTAAGGTTTTTCATTTACTTTTAAGAATGGTGTTGCATGTCATATACATTATCAAAAAGGATGTATTTATTTTAAAATCTCAAGGTGTTACATTCTTCGCCCTTAAATAAATTGCATCATCACAATTTAATATTGTTCGTAGTAATTAAGTGTTTGATGTCTAAATATGACATACTTGAAATTACACAATTTGAAAAGGGTTAATAAAACAACCTCTTTATAAGTGAGAAAGGTAATTATAAAGTTCATTTGTAATAACACATAACTTGGACTCTAAGTTGGAAAAAATAAGTGAGAAGTGATGATATGGACATGAAAGAAAAGGCTAAATAATTAGAGAGATTATTTTAGATCATTTATCACAATAAATTGGGTGATCTATTGATGGTTAAAGACCAAAAATCTATAAATATGTAAAGTGTAAAAAAGGAAATTAGTTCATCATAAATGAAGGTATTTGGATAACCTTTTTATTTCAAGATCATTGTCCAAGAGTTAAGGATTTCTTTTACTATCTATGAATATAAGGAAATATATTTATTTTATATCTATCTATTTCATAAGAACAATTTCATCCTCTAGTCCTGCTTTGATCAATTCCCAATTCATTTCTTAGTAAAGGAAATGAATATCCAAAATTAATTTTTATGATTGAAACGTATTTAACATATCAAAAGAATACAAGGTCATTCCTCCTGTCTCTATAAATTTTCCACTATGAAAATGGTTTGAATGTGTTATAAAATAACACCCAAATTTCAAATTAATCCATTCCATATATATTTAACCTTAAGACCCTTCCAAAATAGGACTCTCCGAATTCAATGTCCCAAAATCTTGAAGGAAGGTCACTAAATAAACATTATATTTCCTAGAAAATATAAAGTGGATCTTAATGTAATATCAAAAAAAATTAATACCTTTGTCTCCATAAAAACATAATGAAAACCTGAATGCTTCCAAAAAACTATGAAGTTGCTGATTATATTTCATAAATCAGAAAATTGTAGTAAACTACCATAAATATTACATAAACCATAAAACCTTTATCCAATTTTATTATCATGAAAAATATCCCATAAACATATCATTATTATCACAACATTGGGAACATATTAAGGTTTAACCTTCCTTAATCATGTGTTTCAAAAGAGGTTAAAATTTTCCCTAGATCACTTTTCTTAGTACCATTCAACACATGATTTTGAATCCATAAGGAAATACTACTGTAGTAAAACCCTTATACATTTCATGATTCTTATAATAATAATTTCATCAATAAAATAGTCATATAACATAATTCATAAATCCAAACACAAGTACATTAATTATTACACTTCATTTGTGTTAAAAATATAAGCATAAACATGATACCTTAGTTTCTTTTGAGTTATATTCCCTTGATTCTCTAGGAATTATATTGTGTAGTGCCTCATATCCTTATGGTGGAAGTAATACACATTGTAATATTCTTTCATTCCCTTGAAATCATGCGTATAATGGCCTTTCTCTCCACAATTGTAGAAAAATCCAATTCTCATCGAGCAACCACTAGGGTGTTGTTTTTCACAATTATCACATCTGTGAAAACCACTCTTTCCCTTCTTCCCCTTATCATTTTTTTTGTTTTTCATCATCTTATTCCAAGGCATCCATTTTTATCCATAATACATAGATAATTATTTCACTATATTGATAGTAGGTGATATTATTTCCTCATATAATGATAATGTTTGGGAGGCTAGTTTCCTTTGAATTATTAGCTTAAGGTCATCAAATAAATGACCATTCTAACTCTTTGTATTATGTTCATTGATAAAATTATCATTCCTTTAACTAGGAACCATCTCTAAAAAACATAATAAATTATATTATATCTCAACATTACGAATAATAATGTATAATTCCAAAACTAGAGAAACAATTAACAAAATTTGAAAAAAATTATGCATAGCTAATATTATTGTCATAAAAATGGTTTCATTGGGGATATCTTTATTTTCAAATCCTTTAAAACTAATTTTATAGAAAATTTGAATTATCCTTAGTATATCTCTTATGGGTGTCAAATTATGTTCATAGTAAGGCATGTTATTATTCACTAGGTGACAATTAAGTGAGGGCCAATGCACCCTTTTGGGAGTTATTACCCCAAGGTACATCTGTTTCAGAATAAATTACACTTAATGTATATAGAAATAGATGTATTTCTATGAAAAACCACATAATATTTTCCTTACCAAAACTTTAGAATGTTATTATATATGTATCCTAAAATTATATCATAGGGTTATGTTCCCTAATCAATATTTTCCAAAATATAGTTCCCAAGGAATACACTAAACATCCTATGATGTCATTTGTACAGATCCTGACCCCATTAAACCAGATTCGTTTCATCTTTATTACATCAACATAATATAATAGTAATGGTATCCTAAATAATCAAATAGTTTATTATTCTTGGTAAGAAACATACATACTTTAATACACATGAAATTATAAAACATAAATTACACAAAGTATTTTCTTTGATAATTCCATTATTCCCATTAGAATATCCTTTCATATCAATCATAAAACAATTCTTGGTATCTTGGGGAAAATTAATTTTAAGAAATGGTTTAGCTCATATGCTTAGTAAGGGTATACATATAGTGGAATCTATATAAAAAATTAGGAACAATCAACAAGGACTGTTAAATAACTAAAACAAATTTCATTTAATCAATTACATGGGAATTATATGATAGGAATAAATGATGATCAAATAATTCCATATAAATAGTTAAATGAACTTGAAAACATAACCAAAAATATTCTATTTAATCACACAATAATATGGAATATATATAAATAAATTCATAATGATAGATTGCATAGTTTAATAAATCTAAAAGATACCATCGAGGCCATGTTCCAAGTCCTCTAAATAACATCATGTCCATGTTCTAAGAAATCTAAATAAATGGGTAAGACCTCATCCAAACACCCAATATAATTTTTCTCATGAGACCTACTGATGCATCATGGGGATGTGTAATTCCAAGCCCCACCTGTCACTTAATAAGTCGAATTCATTCCTTGTATGGAAGGTGTGATACATAATAAACATAAAAACTTTTATTGTAAAACTAAAATCCCAAATGTTAATACATACCCCAATCAATAAATATAATCATAAACCATTAAAAGTAATGTGGGGAAAATTATACATCTCTAGTCAAACTAATCATAAACCACCTATAAAAATAATAAAGATGCTATCAATACAATTTATCCCCATTGGATCATAAGTACAATAAAGGTTTTATGTATTTTATGAATATAAATTCCCTAAAAATATCATGAAAAAAATTAAGGAAAATATACTTTTCACTTTGAAAATAAACTTTTAAAAAAATTTCATAAAAAATATTGAAAATAATTTTATTTAAACCTATCCACTAAAAAAATTCAGAATAATTATTAAAAAAATGAGTGTTCATGATGCTGAGAAATTTCATTTTTTCAATACACATTAAAATAAAGATTCCTTTCACATTTTTGGTCAAATCCAAATAGGTGTTGTTTTGAAAATAACAGGAATATTTCATTCAAAGTATTATGTAAAAAGAAAAAATGGGTAAAAATTACTTTAATAAATATTTTTGAAAAAGTTAAAATCATTTTAGTAAACATTTTATAAAACATCCATTTTTTATGAAAAATGATTTTTGACCGAAGAGAGAAATAAAGTACAATTTTTAACAAATAATTTTATCAATAATTTTAAGTACCAAACAGTTGAAAATTGTACTATTACATGAAACATTACATTAATAACTATAGGTGGTAAAATAAATTTAAGATATAAATATTAAATAATTTTCCCATGGGAGACATAAATATAAACAATCTCGAATAATAATGAGATTGTGAAATAAACCCTTACCACATTGATAATTATTGAATCATAATCCCCATAAAATAAATAAAATCAAATGAAACATTAAATACCATAAATAAAATTTTATTAATGATATTTCATGGATAAGGGTCATTATATACACTACAAAAATAAATAACTGGTGAATTTGGAATATGCCTTAAGAAAAAAAAGTGAGACAAGAAACCCTTACCTAGGGTTTAATTTACATTGTATGTGTCTACACCTATTTTATAATGGAGTAAATCATGTAATTAATTTATAATATAACCATAATAATTTTTATAATATTATATATTATCCCATTAAATCATTTTTTACCTGTTTGTTAATAATATTTCATTATTTTCTTTATTTGATTGTTAATTTTTGTATTTTTTCTTGAGTGTTTTGTCATGAAAATCTATGTTCTTATGAATAGAATATATATATATATATATATATCATAACCTTAATTATAATAATGATATTAATATAATATTTTCTCATTATATACATTTTTAGAACCATTTATGAATATTGTACATGGAAATTTAATCACATCGCTTTGTGGAGATAGTAGGTTGTACGTATGCACGAGTGATGATATCATTCCCTTAACGAGTGAAAGGGTAAAAAAGTAGGTGATATATTAATTTTATAAAATAAATTTAATCTCATATATATCATTTATATTCAATAATTTTATCTGTATTACATTCCATGTAAATCATAAGTAAAAAATAAATCACATGGCTTCATAAGGCGGTAGTCCGCCATACACTTGAGCGACATTATCATATTTCAAATGGAGTGGATCATAAAGAGGTATATGTGAAATAAAATTTTAATAAGTATAATAGTATCATAAATATCATATAAATATTTAAATCCATTATTATATACAACCTTTCAAGGTGGTGATTTAAAAAAACCGCCTCGGTTTGTGAGGTGGTAGTCCATCGTACACACAATCAATGATTTTATTTCCCATTTGATGGAAGTGGAGATGGATAAATATTATTTCATCAACATAATACCATATTTTTATATTTTATATTCTTTTGTTATTATATTTTAATTTTTAATACTTAATTTATGGTGTAAAAAGATAAAATAAAATGATAGGTCTTTGTTAACATAATTAACTTCTCAAAGAGAAACCTTCATTTGATATCCTTCTAAAGACCAAAGGGACGGTCTTTTATGAGGACCAAAACCTCTAGAATCTGTATAAGAATGTTTTAGATATCATTTTTTAGGTTTTGTTAAATCTAATGGTCTTTAGAGGTTTTAATAATTGAGCTTAGGGAGTGCTCTTTTATAAGTGGGGAAAATAGACCTTTTAAATTACATAGAAATTTTGCAAAAGAACCCTAAATGATAAAGTCTTTCACACAAAAAAGTCTACCAAATGATCCTATATTATAAAATGGGAATAATATGGTGGAAATATAGAAATAAAATAATATTATTATATGTTTTTAGGTCAATGTATCTCTTATCTTGTTAGTTTAATCCGACGGTATACCCATTTTTACCTTAACCGTGATAATTAATTTTTACTATTTTCACAATTCATTTTGGTAAAAAATTAATTTACCTTGTTAGATAATATAAATTATTATAATTCCAAATATGGAATCCATTTTTCCAAATTCAATCTATATATGTGGTAGAATTCAATTTTATATTATACCTGAAGAAGAGATGAAAACGTGGGTTTTCAAAGAGAAAATTATCATAAATATATAAGGTTTTCATATGAAAATTCAATATTAAATTGATTAATATGGCCAAAATTAGTTAAATTATAATAAAATTTAACTAAAATTAATTTAAAATAAATTTAAAATATAATTTATTATAAATATTTTAAATTAAAAGATGTTTTTTCGGCAAAATCAGTCTTTTCACTATTCATCTTAAAATGAAACATTTTAGAAAAATAACAAAAAATGACAATAAGATATTTTTTATATGATGATTTAAAAAATTAATTTCATTTTTTCAAATACATTTTCTAAATATTTTATTAATTAATTTTAAATTTTGTGCGTAAATCATGACTAAACCTCCTCTTAGAAAAAAATAGTTTTTTAAAAAACCATTCTTTTAATTTAAAATGATATTTATTTTATTGAAAATAAAAAGATAACCATAAAAATTATTTTATACATTCATAAATATTATAAGTTTTATATTTTATTTAGTTCTATTCATACTCTCCAATTTAATAGCTTTGTTATAATTGTTATGTTAAACTAATAATACTTTAATAGAGTTCCATGTTTTGTTCAAACCTGGGGATGTATATACTGAAAGATATTGAAGGAATTGATTTTTTCTAAAAATAAATATATTCTAAAGTATCGAGTTGTTAAATTCTCTTATAATATTGGTGTTTTATGTCATAAGATCTATCAAATGTGATTTTCTAAAATTTGAATCTCAGTGGTGTTACATATATGATCCATTTATAACATAATGTTAATAGTTTATTAACTATGACTGAAAATTATTATTATTTATTAGAATAAACCCTCTCTTAAGGGTGAGGGGAACCCAAAATGACTTCAATGACTTAAAACATTAAGACAATCCCCTACAATCCAAGATCCCAAGGAAAAAACAAGCAAATTCAATAAAGTGAGAACTCCTCCCCAGAATCAAACACAATAAGACCAGCTTTCACCATCACATCGCTGTTCAGCAAGCTATCCTGTGCAGGATTGAATGGGCCTGGTACCAATGGAAAATGCCATAATCTTTAAAACTTCCAAATCCAAATATAAATGGACCGCAAAATCTCTCTGCTCTGAACCTCTTTTGAAGTAGTCATGTAGGTGAACTGGTTGCCTTTCCCCACTGACCATAGACTATAGTGCCACTGCACAAAATACCTCCTTCCACACACAGAAAACAAGCAATGCCAAAATAGTGATTGAGCCAGATCCCACACCCCATCCCTCATAAACAAGTTCCCAATCATATCAACCACAAAAAATCCCAAAAGACAGAAGCAAAGATAGTGGTAAGCAGAATCATCATTCATCCTCTTTAACATCTATGCTTCTCATTTTGGATTCCAATTCATAGCGACACCATCACCTTCACCTAGAGACTCATCACCTTCGGGATCATTCTCATCAAATATCCCAAGAAGTCCAGATGACTCAATCGTCGTCACCACATCGAACCACACCGCTGCCGCTTAACGCTGGAACAAGTCATCCCAAATCAAATGAACCCCAAATCGGTTCACACAGCAGCATCGATATCACATCCAATCACGAAGAAAACATGTCCAAAAAACAAAATCCAACCCACCGCAAACGAAAACACTGATTCATACCTCATTAAAGTCGTAACTTTCCAGAAGGATCCACAAAAGAAAACGAAATATTTTTCCTGTCACCGCCGTCAAGACCGCTTCAAGTACCATGATGACCCACCCAACGCACTCGCAACCAGAACTGGCAAGGCACCAACCCTCAGGTTGTAGATGGATCCGGGCTGTTGGACCTGCATCACTCTTCCAAAGATTCCCTAGCCAGATCGAGGGGGATGGGGAGAGAAAAGGTCATCAACAAAGAGGTTGAAGATGGCTGAGCCCACGAGTCACTGCTGAAGGAGGAACCTCACACCACTACCACGCCATGGAGAAGCACCGAGGAGGAGATGAAACCGACCCGAGGTGGAGGAGGGAATACATCGATAGGGGAAACCTAGCTCGGCGGTGCCCCTTACGGGCTCATCATGATTCCATCCCTAAATTATTCAATCAACAGTTTATTAACTATATTTTATTATTATGATTGTTTTAGGTGTTAAAACCTTTTCCCTTGTATTTTGTGATTCTTTAGTCTCAGTACTTGTATATTTATCAGGGCTCCATTATCTCTGTAATTATATTTAGGATATAAATATCATATATATTCATTAAATTTATCCTTATTATCATCCATGTAAAATGTAAATGAAAACGGATCACATAGCTTCATGGAGGTGGTAGTCCACACTTACGCAAAAGCGACGTTATTATTTTCCAACGAATTGGAATATAAGAAGGTATATATGATATTATAATTACAAAAGATTAATTTTTTCTTAAATATCATATATATTCATTATTTAAATATATATACCCATTAGTGTAAAATGATGATGAAAAATGAATTACCCTACAAGGTGGAGACGGTAAGTTGTATGTATGCACCAATGAGGTTTTCCCTTCTTCATAGGATAGAAAAGATGTTTAAAATGGTTGTCTCATAATTTTTATAACATATAAATATATTTATGATTCTAAATTCATTCTTTTAGAATGTTTATAATAAATTTATAGGAAGTAGTAGAACAAAGCAATTTCAAATAGCCAGTAAAGATGATTATCTATTGTTCGGTAGACTTCCTTTATATTTCCTCTTATGGGACCTATATTTTTTATTTTGGAAAGACCATAACCTATAGAAATTATCTAATGTTATTAATAATTTTAATTTTTAGGTTTTTTTCTCTCAATGTTTTTCAATATGGTGTAAAGAAAAGAGGGAATGTGTGTTCTTTAATAAGAGATGGGAGGGGGTTTCTTGGAATTTCATTAATTATTAAATTAATATAAATTATTTTACATGTATAAAAGAATAAAAATTTATATAATTAGAGGATAATGTAAGGATGATTTTAAATCCTAGGATACCGTAATATATCGATAAATTTAGGTGGTTGTTTCACCCTTATCTCTTTGTTTCAACCCTAGTTAACCCTTTATCCATTAACATGGTAGCATTATTTTTTACAATATATGATCCAAGATAATTACCATAAAAGGAAAATTTCCCCATAAATAGACAAGGGATGAAATTTTAGAACATATGTTATTCCCTTTTCTCAGTTCAAAATATTTATGGTTTTGAAATAATTTAATAAAATATTATTTTTATAAAATATAATTAAGGTTATTTGGACACTATTCATTTAATTTGACTATAAAAACATCAATAAATATATGAAATTAAATAATAAACCCTTAACAAATCCTTAATATGTTATAATTAAATATAAAAATTTTGTGACAAAATAATTCACCAAAATTGTATTACTTTTTATATTTTTAAAATCATTTAATTTATTTTTCTTTTAATTTAATAAATAACATGGCAGTGTTGTGTAGAATTTTAAGCTAATTATTCAATCACTATAAATTATAAATAGATTACCATGACAAAAATAAATAAATTATGCCCAAAATTATATTTTATATTCATTCATAACATATTCTTATCCTTATATGAACATTTAAAATATGTTAAGAGTAAGAGAGTGATATTTTGGAATTTTATGTACTTAAAATAATATAAATTTCATTACCAAGGTCAAATATATCTAAAATGACATATATTTGAATTTTTTTATGGATATTAAAAAACAATCATTCAACAAAAAATGGAAATTTTAGGATTGATTTTTAATTCCACATTACATTATTTGTTACCTTAATTACTGGATTTTCCCTTTACAAAGATGATAAATTTTACAATGGTTACTATTTGTAATGACAAAAACTAAAATGGACCTTTTTACCAAATTTTATCCTAAAATTTGTAAATATTGAAACCATTTTTCATGATTACAATTATATAATTGATATAAATTAATTAAAGAAAAAAATAAAAATTAATTGAAAAATAGTTTTTTAGAAAAATTCCTTTTAAGTATAAAAATGTTCATATAAAATATTATACCATAAAATTAACCAAATCCAATGAACATAATTGAATTACTCATAATAAAAGAGTACTAATTTTATTTTTAATATTTTATAAAATAAAATATAAATTTTTAAATAGTTGAATCTAAAATATAGTTTAAATATCTATATTTTTCCAATATTCAGTAGACAGTCAATCTTTTTAGAAAAATCTCAAAAAATTACTCTATGATGATTTATAAATTATTATTTCAAGAATTATATAATTTTTTTAAAATATAATTTATAATATTTCTTGAAATTAATGATAATATTCTCTCACAAAAATCAATCAAAAACATTTTTTAAGAAACCATGTTTTTGAAGAATAAAATAACTCTAGTAAAAGTTGTCTATTTATTTAATAATCATTAGTAAACACATTTTTATTGAGTGGTTTATTTAAATATATTTCAAAATTCATTTAATCCTATTCATTCTCTCCAATTTAATATCTAATTTATAGTGATCATATTTAAGTAATAATATTTTAATATTATATCTCACTTTTCCTAATGCTCATTGTTGCGTGTTAAGAAAGATATCAAGATTATAATTATTTTAAACTAGATTTTTATAGTTTTACATCCAACATTAAATAAATTTATACCTCAAAAATTTATATATTTCATTAATGGTTCTATATTATAAAATACATTTATTGAAAACCCACAACGTACCGAGGGACAAAAAACTTCTTTAAAAAAGAAATTTTGAAGGATAAAGGTCACCTAAAATAACACATAATTGGGTCCCCAAATAAGGATATCATTTTTGGGATGTTAAAACATATACGTAGGGGAGAAAACTACCATATAAGAACAAATATTGAGTGACACATAACATGATCATGATAAAGTTTGTGACCAAAAGACCAAAAATAAATGAGGTGTGAAAATAAAAAATGATTCCTTATAAATGAAAGTAAAAGGATAACATTTTGTTTCAGGATTATTTTCCTAGATTTTAGGAATTATTTGAAAATCTAGAATAAGAGAATAATGAAATATAATTACTTGAAAAGTTTAATTTCCTTCATTAATCAATTTTCACTGTAATATAAACTTTTTATCTAAATAATGAGTATTCAATATGACTGTTTCTTTCCTGAAGCATTGAAATAAACTTTTAATGGATCATATATTCCATCAAATTATATCAATTAATCCCCCCTTTCATTAAAATTTAACCATAACAGAAATTTTTACTACCTAGTAAGATAGTATCCATTATGTATAAACCATTATATGAAAAATATAAATTAATCTCCAAAATACAAAAAAACGATGGTTTAACATAGATCATTCCATAGATAAATGACCATATATCCCAAATAAACTCAATGAACTCGACATTAAATAATGTTTTAACCTTAAAGGTTATCTCATACCCATCATCTTACATCACAAAAAATTTAATATCATTATTCCCAGATAATCTATTATGTTAAACCTGAAGGTTTTATATATCCATCAATCCAATAAAATGTCAACTGAAATTTAATTTATCACCTCAAAATCCAAAAATTTATATTTTATTTGATCCTTTAATATAGTTCCCAAAGTAAAATTAATCCTTATTGATCAAATAATTTATGTAAAAAATTATATTAACTAGGGAATCATGTATGTAGTGGTAGGTATTGCACCCTTGTCACCCTTTGATTGTGGGTTTAAGCCCCATGATCATATTGGATGAGAAAGGTTTGCAACCATACTAATGGTTTCCCT
Organism: Viscum album; assembly: GCA_963277665.1. Taxonomy (NCBI): domain Eukaryota; kingdom Viridiplantae; phylum Streptophyta; class Magnoliopsida; order Santalales; family Viscaceae; genus Viscum; species Viscum album. The sequence goes on along the minus strand of OY728165.1, from coordinate 1,702,799,500 downwards.
TTTTATAAATCTATATTAATAAAATTCATATAACATTATAAAAAATATAACTAACATCCTCAAAAATAACATTAAAAATTAAATCAATTTTTAACCACTAGGGTTTTATATAAAGTTTATTTTTTACACAAATTCAAATAATCTTAATTCACTACTATTACCATAACATAAATGATCATATTAACAATAAAGGTTATCAATAAATTTAAACTTATGTTCAAAAAATATAAAATAAATATGATTTAAATAACCTTCTCGCTTAGAAATATACTAAAATAAAGGGTGGTATTTCCATAAATGTCTCCAAAAAGTTTCATAATAATATTAAACTCCCATCACATAAAACCACAAAAATTTGTATCAATTCCATTAAACTTATTGTCAACCATAGATTTATATACCTAAGACACTTTATGTACAACCCATATCACTATGAAAAATAATTTGTTTCCATTGGTTCTATTCTCTCATTCATCATAATGGTTTATAAATAAAATTTGAATTTACCCACTCATATCACCTGAGAGACTCAAACCCGGTGATCTGTAAGGTAAAACTCACCATGCATCAAAATTATGGTGGAGATATATTTTAGAAACTCTTTTAGAGGTTATTACTCTTAGATTAATCAATTCAAAAACCACATCCACTTGTATTATGAAAATAGTTATGTGTCACTAGGAATAAAACATAATATCTACCTTACCAAAACATTAGAATGTTATTATAAAATTTGAATTATCCTCAAATAATATTATAGGGTAATGTTCCCTAATCTATGTTTTCCTAAATCTAGTTCCCAATGTTTCATCTAAATATTTCTTTATCCCAACTATAGTAACCCAAATAAAGTAACTCATATTTGGTGTGTAATTTATTACATTATAATATGATACAAGGAATCTAAACTTGAAGGATAAACCATTTCATTAGTCTTGAATACCCAAATATTTACTTGATTTCCATTTTTTACATTGTAAATAAAATATAAAACATATCAAAAGAAAATTTTGGAATCCTTGAAAATGATTTAATTATTTCATCATTATATTATTGGGAATGGAAACAAAATAATAATGACCTCAAATATTTATTAATGGTTAGGTAAAAGAGAATATTTCAAGATTAAATAAGGAATAATAAATATGGAATAGTAAATAACTAAAAACACTTTCCATTTAAATAATAACTTTACCAAGAAAAGAATCCATCGATAATATATAACTAAATAATATCAGGGATAATGATAAATGAATTCTTAATGATAGAAATGTATAATTTAGTACATCATGATCTCAGACATTCTGATATCTTTACCAACATGGCCATGTGTAGAGATAGTTTAATCTATGGGTAGGCATACACTGAAAACCCATTTAATATGGTTAGCCAACTGTTTTTTCTTATAAGACCTATTAATATATCAAGGCACTATATAATTCTAATCCCCGCCAATCACTGCATGTCCAATTCATTCCTCATATATTTAATGATCAATTTAATTTATAAAAAGGCTACTTTATCAATAAATGTATGTACTTAGAAAAGAATATAGAATGAAAATATTTCCCTAGTTAATCAAATAACATTAAAAGTGAAACACCATATGTAGAAATGATATACACTTATGTAATAGTAATTTCCAGTATAAAATGATATGGATATTTATGATAAATGAAATTTACAATTATCAACAATGATTTATTGTTTCAAGAAAAATATATTTTCAACAAAATTATTCAAGATATGAGAGACAAGCATAAAAAAATTTTGTAGCAAAATAAATTATTTCAAAGAGTAGAATAAATTGGAAATGATATATTTAAAATATTTTTTCATAAGGAGTTTCATTTGAAAATTTATTGAATTTTTTAGAATAATCTAAATATCATAAAATTTTTACGGTAGGGGGAATGTCCGTTAATATTATATAAATTAAAAAGAAAAAAATAAGATTTAATTTTTTGTAAAGAAAGTTAAAAATTATACTTTCATTAAATATTATAAATATTCCTTGCACACCATTTAAAAATTCAATTATAACACAAAATAAATTTGAGTAAATAAAAAGAACTTTTGTAATGCAATTTTTAAGAATATGGACAGTGAATAAAAATATACCCAATCAAAAATATAAATAAGATATACTTTTCTTCGAAACATTTATTTTCCTCAAAGGGTTAGTATATACACCACATAAAATTAAATAGGTTCTAATGGAAAATATGTCTCAATGGAGTGGTAATTGAGATGAAATACATTATAATGATCATAACATTACAATTAAGAATAAATCAATAAATTGATTATGTGTATTAAATTTAAATACAAACAAAAACAAGTTGAAATAAAAAATAAATAAAACTATGGTTATTTCAAACATAATCATGGAAAAATATATTCAATTAATATGTGATTTAATCTAATGAAAGATGATTGAGTTAAGAAACCCCTTACCGCTTAGGTGTCTTTTGAATCATAACCCCCATGAAATATATAACTTCAAATGAAACATGAAATTATATAATATTAATATGTATATATATATATATATAACATATGAAAAAAAGTGTATATGCCTCATAAAATAAGATAGGTGAATAATATAACATAAGCAAAAAAGAAGACAATTTGAGACAAAACCCTTTACAAGGATCATGTTATTGAATTGATAATTAATCAATGGATATGTTATGTGTAATAAATTTGAATCCAAGGAATTTTTTTTTGAATTAAAACATAAATATAATTAAATTAATTTCATGCATAATCTTTCATAATATAATCAATGAAGAAGTGATATAACCCAATGAAATAATAATGAGTTAAAAAACCCTTACCTCTTGTTTGACTTTCTTCATAAGTGATTTAAAACTCTTGTATAATAAAATTAGATATGTTATAATTATATAATATAACCACATACATATCTATAATATCATATATGATCCATTTATCACATATTATCCCCTATTTGTTAACAATATTTTATTATTATCATTATATCAAGTGTTAACTATTTTTTTCATGTATTTTTTTTTATTTTCTAGTCTTGGTCCTTATGTCATTCTCTTAGTTCCATCATCTCTAGAATTATATTAAAGATATAAATATCATATGAATTCATTAACTATATCCTTATTAACATATTTTTAAATTATAAATTAAGAATATAGAACATTTCTTCATGGAGGTGGTAGTAGACACTTACACACGAGTGACATTATCGTTTTCCAATTGATTGGAAGGTAAGAAGTTAAAATATAAAATTATAATTATAGAAACATAATTATTCCATAAATATCATATATATAAATATATATATATATTATTTATATTTTTATAACCATCTAGGAAAAATAGTGATGAAAATTAAATTACAACGCTATGTTGAGATGATAATATGTGTGTACGCACGAGCGATGTTTTCACTTTCCATAGGATGGAAATGAGATGAAAAATGGTTTTCCATAACAATAATAACATATAATAATATTTATGATACTTGATTAATTATTTTATAATATTTAAAAAATATTTATAGGAATTATAAAATGAATGAAATTTGAAAGAGTTTGTAGGTACGATTACCTTTTCTTCAGAAGAATCTCTTTTAGTCTACTTAAGTGACATAGAGTTGGTATTTTGGAAAGGAAAGAACCAATATAACATGGATACTTTTTATAATAGGAATGGGTATGTAACACCCTGATATTTTATATGATATATTCTTTTTAATCTCTTTAATATCTTCTACTATACGGTACACCAAGATTATCTTGCACTATACACGACACCGTATTAGCTTGCAGTATACGCAACACTACTCTTGGCTCGTGTTACACACAATTTCAAGTTCGTTTTGTAGAAATTATTCTACACACCATTAAGTATAGATTTTTTTTAATTTATAAATGAAATAAGTTTTGAATTATGTTATACACAACACCAAAGGGAGATTTCGATACACGCAACCCTGACCTGGCTTGCATTACATGCAATCATGACCTTCCTTGATAGAGTGTGTAGTACGCAATACCAGGTTTCACTAAACAACAATATATTGTTATCATATTATTATGGACTAGCCGTTATTAATAGTATTAACTATATTTTGATTTTTATAACATTATTATTCATGTTACACATTTTCTAGAATATGGTATGAGAACAAAATAAATTTTTCATGTAAAATATGTATTTTTCAAAAAATGCAGTTTTCCCGCCTTTTGATGGCGCACCCACCTTAAATATTGTTTTTTACATGTCTATAAGTTCAATTTGACAAAATAAAATTCTTATTTGGAATTAATATATAAAAATTTACTTTGGATAAAATTCTCATATTATTCTGAAAACTTTCATATTTTAATGAATAGTAAAAACACGCTATATTTTAATTAAAAACAACTTTTTTCATCGTAATAATTTATATGGTTAAATTATAATATTTTATGGATTTAAAGTATAAATAGAATATATTTTTTACCATTTAATATAATTTATGTCATTATTATTGATTTTACATTGAATTCGTAGGTAAAATCATTTCAATCTTTTGCAATGTTTTAAACAAAAACCCATTTTCTTTCGACAACAGGATTAATTTTTATTTAATTTCTGAAACTTCTATGTATTGAATTTGGAAAAATGGATTCCATATTTGGAGTCAGTGGGTCCAAATTATATTAATAGACTAATTTTTATTTTTGGGCATTATGAATAGTAACTACGGTAAGTTTTATTTACCATAGTAGAAGGTAAATCAGGTAATTAAGGGTAAATATAATATTATAAAATTACCATAACACTTGTATTAATACAATTGGATGATTATATTTCGTCATAAGTCATATTTGGGTAGAAATTTAATCCATTAGAACTCACTTGGAGGTGATTAAGACCTTTAGTTTATTTTATTTAAAGGAAAGTGAAATATGTCTCACTCAAACTTTAATAATTAAAGTATTTTTAATCTAAGGTTATACAGAATATAAATTCGGTTATAAATACTCATTTGGAAGATAAAATGTTTTTATTTATCATGGTAATTTATTTGTAATTTTTAAGAGTTATTTAATTACCTTATTAGTTTATACATTAATGATGCAGAAATTATTTATTTAGTAAAAAAAATCAATAATATTGTTTTCATTGAAATAGTAATACATATTAAAGGGCTCACAAACCTGACCAAAACTTATTGGAAGTGTATATATACACCATAAGAATTCAATGACCGAATATTTGACCGTTTGGAGTCATATAAATGTGATTATGATACTTATATTATTTTATTTTATATGATTTCAAAGTTGTCACCTTCATAATTTAATAAATATAACATTTTAAAATTTGGGTTTTTAGAAGATAAATCAGACTAAATGTATTATTATAAAAGATATAATATTTATCTTCATAGTAGTATTTTATTTATAATTTTTATGCAACAAATAAGTATATTTAATAATTATACAAAAATGTTGTAGTAATTATTTTATTAAGAGAAATATCAAATAAATGGTTTTAAAAATAGTAAAATAAATATTATATGAATTATTTAATGTTCTCCACTAATTTTTTAGATTAATATGACATTTTAGGAACCTATTTAATATTTTAGTTTGAATATATCCTTTTTTTGGATTTAATTTAAATTCAAATAAATGAATAGTGTCAAAATTGACAATATTGTTATTTTATAAAACTAACATATTATTAAATTGTTTAAAAATCACAAAAATATTTAAAAATTATAAATTGAAATTTATATAGTCTAAAATGTCATATATTATCTAATTATGGATAATTCACAGCACATAATTAATTATTCAAAATAATTTAAAATTTAGAATCTTATTACCACAAATATAATTTAATAGATTAAATAAGGATAAATCAAGTTGATAATGTTTAAAATAAATTCCCTACATGTATAAATTTTATTGTTTGATGATATTACAAACCTATCCCATCTAATCTTATAATTAGAGTCATTTTTGGAGTTTTTTTAAGTGGGTTTAGATTTATTATAAATTAATAGTTTTAAGATTTCCAAAGGTGCCCCTCTCCTCCCTTATAAAAAGGGAACCCCTTACCACTTCTCTTCACACCCTTTTGAGCCTTGAAGCTCGGAAAAACCCTGCTAATTTATCTTCTACACTTCACTAGAAACATCCTAGAGGTCTCGGTCTTCTTCAAAAACCATATTTAGTGCCCTAAGAGGAGGTTAAGAAGAGGCGCTTCAAAGAAGAGGTAATGTCCGTTACCGATTCTTTCAACTTTATTTCTTCTTATACTTCTTCTTCTTTAGTTGTTTCATTATTAAGTAATAACATCAGTATCACTCATATACTGATATTTTATTATAAGTATGAAACAAACATATTTCACCATCTATCCATTCTACGGAAAACGAAATAACCGCGCGTGCGTACGTACGGAATACCGTCTCCACGCCGTGGGGTAATCTGTTTTCGACCACCACCTTACTTGGATGGGTATAATGGTGTAAATAAATAACTATATATGATTATTTTAAAGTTATATTTATTCTAAAATATTATACATACACTTCAATACAATTACACGATCATAGGAATGATATCATCGCTCAAGCGTACGTACGGACTATCGTCTCCACGATGTGATGAGATTCATTCTCCATGTTAACCTTTCATGAATGATTATAAAGTATATATAATAAGTAATCATAAAATATATGACATAATAATGATACTGGATTTATGTATATATATATATATATATGTATGTCATCTACTTAATTCCATTCAATTCAATAAGGAAGCGAAAACAACGTTCATGCGTACGTATGACCTACCGTCTCCATGAATGGTATATTTCATTCCATTTATCGATAAATCATATATATATGTATATTCTGAATATATATTACATATAAATCATGTTTTAAATTATGTAATTAATTAAATCAGGATATAAGTAATAATATGAAGAACAACAAGTCCAAACATGTACGATAAATAAATTTATTTTACCCAAAACACTGCTTTAACATGAAACTTACAAAAGAACGGGTAATATAAAGTCATAAGTGAACCATATATGATATAATAACAATGAATATGATTATCTAATAAGTCAATGACATTATTTAAATTATTATACTGGAGGTTCGGATACGTACGAAGCATATCAGACCTAAGGTAAGGGATAATTATTCCAATCTCATTCTTATCCGATATTGTTTATTCAAAATTATTTACTGGGATTATATTTATCATCCATGTCCCTATTTTCTAAAAATGGTTTCATGTATGTTTAAATTCATTTTTACCCATTTTTTACTTTTACTACATGGTATGTATGGAATCTTTCTTTTACGAGGTACTTTTTGACTTTTACGGAAAAAGTACGAGAAGAATGTTTTTTTAACTTATACGACAGGAAAGGATTTTTACAGTTTTATAAAGCCTTATTTTCATGAAGATTAATCCAAAAGATTTCATGACTATTTTCAATAAAATCCTTTTCTTTTAAAATTTCATGGCATTTAGTGAAAAGAAAATGAATATTTTCCTCAAGAATTATTTTCAAGTGTTTTATCAAAACCATTTTCCATCTAAGATGACATTTTTTTCATATGTGTATGTTTCAAGTATAATGTCTCTATGATTTAAATGGTTTCACTTTTCTTATGATGAAATGATATCCATTTTTTATATGGATTATGTTATGATGGCATGATGTTTAAGAATCTCATTCTATTATATGGGTTATGCTATGATGTATGATTTATGATTTTATGGCACACGAAAGAATGATTTCATTATGAGATGGGTGGGACCTATATCTCCCTCCAATGAATTGGCTAAAGATTTATATCTCATGATATAGACATGGTTGGAACGGTAAGTTAATCCAGTTCAGTAATACAGGACCGGAATGAGGAGTGAACTTGATTCAGAAAGGGACTTTGTCCACTAAGATGGTATTAGAAGCAATGCCTTGGCTACTATGGAAATCATATCATCCTCTTAATGTTTTTCCATAATTACAAGTTTTATTTACAAGCTATTTTATCATGATTGATGTTCTATTTTGATCTATACCTTACGTACTGCAATGTTTTATGTCATTGCTCAAGATTTTGATGTTTAAGCATTATGTTCATGTTTTTATGTTCAAATGTATATGGTTTGTTTTATTTTCTCAATGATTAACCTTACTGAGAATTTGAGCTCATCCTTTTAATGTTTTCTTTTCTCTAGGATATAAAGAAAGGTTTTAGGTAAGAAAAAAAATGGGGAAGATCTTTATGGGAGATGTTGAAGATCTTTCACAACGATTAGAAGATTACATTCCAAGTTTCCAAAGACACTAAACTATTACAGTCCTTGTGTGTCTGTTTTTGTTATGTATTAAGTATTCCACAAAATTAATGAAATATCTATGTATGTCAAGTTTCGGGTCTCTACAGTTGGTATCAGAGGAAAGGTTTAGTTAACCTTTGGAAACTAGGAGGCGAAAAATTTAGTGAAATTCCTAGAGATATTTCTAAGGTATGTATGGGGATGTCCCTAAGGTTAAGTATACGTATAAGTTATAGTCCTAGAATTGCACTAATGATATTAGAATTAAACCTAAGATGTTAGATATTGAAGGTACTCCCCCTTTATTATGATGTTTTCCCTGGCATGGTATTTGCCTCTCACACTATTATTTTTGGGTTTTAGACGATGGATGGAACCCGAAGGAACCGTGTTGATCAATGTGATGGACAATGAAATTATTATCCTCCTGACCAAACCAATGTCATGGGATATGGAGTGAACAATCTTATTTCTATACTTACACAAGCTATGAATCATTGTGGACTTCAAAATGAGCAGAGAAATGAGCAACATTCTGTTGAATCCTTCATGAGGCAGCGTCCACCTTCATTCAGCGGGTCTTCTAATCCCTTATTGGCTGAACAATGGATCAGTACCACTGGAAATATATTTTCAGTTCTACAATGTTCTGAGCATGATAAAGTCATCTTAGCAGTATATCGGTTGGAAGGTGATGCTGATCAATGGTGGAATCTTATCAAGAATATGAGGCAAAAAGATGAAATTGAGTCCATGGAATGGGACGAGTTCAAGAACTTGTTTTTCAGTAAGTACTTCCCTCGTATTCTTCGAACAAAGATGAAAAAGGAGTTTCTTGAGATTAAGTAGAAGGATGATGAATCTGTTGGTATATACGAAGCGAATTTTACAAGTCTTGCAAGGTATGCATTTGGCTTTATCATCCAACCTGAAAGTAAAGTTGATCGATTTTTCAGTGGCTTAAAACCAAATCTTCAAAGGGCATTAGCTATAAGAGACTTCGGTAGGTATGAAGAAATTGTGCGTTGTGCTATCAAGGTAGAACTGGAAGTTGGTGTAACATATCTATCTCATGGTTTTTACAAGAAACTAAAGATGGAGTTCAAGGAGAAATCTCAGAACAATGGTGAAAAGAAGATCAATGTTTCTTTATGCTCAAAGTGTGGAAAAAACCATGGCAGAGATTTCCTAAAAGGTACTAGAAAATGTTTTAAGTGTGGAAAAGAAGGTCATCGAGAAGTTGATTGTCAAAGTAATGGGAAAAAGGTTGCTAATGATGTGAATAGAGAAAAGAATACAAAGAACTCTCCACCAACACTTCAATGCTTAAAGTGTAAGGAAATTGGGAATTATTCTAATAAATTCCCTAATCCATGGGTTAATGATGATCAACATGAGCAACCTCTTAAGGCAAAGGATAAAGGTTAGTCTCATGCGATCACTATTTGTGATGTTGAGTATGAAAATGATATTGTGTAATGATTACTTTTTTATGTAATGGGATTTCAAAATAGTATCATGGAATCTCATTTATGGTATTGTGGAATTTTGGAATATCTATGTATTGGTTTTCAATAATTATATGGTACTAGTAACCATGAAAAAGTGATTGAAATATTTTTGGAAAGAAGATAAAATGCTCATAATGAAGGAATAAGGAGAAAATAATATGATAGTAATCATAAGCTCATGACTAAAATAAGGACAAAGTGATACCATGATTTGAGTATATAGAAATTTTGGGATTTTGGTATGTGGAAAGAGTTAACTTTTGACAGCATTCATGTTTTCACTAAGGTTAAATGGGTATTCATTTTTCAAGAGAATAAATGATTAAGGTATTCACATGATTGGAATGTGATCAACAAGATATATCGGGGATAAAAGATGGTATTCACATGCTTGGTAGATAACATTTCTAGTAATTGTTTTCTTTATACTACAAGCTTGGACAAAAGTATTTTGGATAAGCCTAAATATTTTAAATGGATTATGTTGAACATAAGTTAGTTTAAGGCTAGAACTATTTTCGATATTATCAATGGAATGTCATAATGATGTAATTTTAGAAAAAGGACAACCTGTAGGATGGGCGACAACCCATCGCGTCAGACAAGGCTGTGGGAATCGAACCCACAACCGAAGTGCGACAGGCCTTTAGTTCCTACCACTGGCCTATAGGAAGTCCCTAGTTAGTAGAAACTAGTTTTATTATATTAAAAAGTATGATATATGAAGTATAAGTCCATATATGATTAATCTCACTATAGATGGTCTTATGTATATTTGATAACTTTTTCTAACCTTTTGTTTGAGATAGATGGAATAACCTATCATTCTATCACATGATCTGCTAACACTTCACGAATGACAAATTCAACTTCATTTCTTTAAGAGATGAAGTGGAAATTGTCCAAGGATTGACCAACGGTGATATTGTACCAAAATCAAGTAAGTATTTCTTTTTCAACAATTCTTCGAATTTAGGGAAATGATCTTGAATACAAAAAAAAATGTTGTCCTAATGCCCTTATATCCGATGAATCAGATGGTACCTTAGATCATCACAAATTTACGGCTTTGTGACTGTTGGATTTATCATATCCATGTCCTCTACTACTCTCCATCAGAACTTGATGGTTAGATTTCTCTTCCATATCCATATTTTCACATATTTTCTTCTACGTGGAAACCCAGTGATGAGTCAATTTGGGTAACCACTATGTTTTATACTTCACTTTTTAAAATGATGTTTTTTTATTCCTTTTTACGATGTGGGTTTCTATTAAAACTTTCGAGTAGTAAACCATTTATAACTCCGACGAATTTCAAGGGTGAAATTCATTTTAAGTGGGTAGAATGTAACACCCCGAGATTTTATATGATATATTATTTTTAATCACTTTAATATCTTCTACTATATGCTACACCAAGATTATCTTGCACTATACGCGACATCGTATTAGCTTGTAGTATACGCAACACTATTCTTGGCTCGTGTTACACAAAATTTCAAGTTCGTTTTGTAGAAATTATTCTACACAACATTAAGTATATATTTTGTTTAATTTATAAATGAAATAAGTTTTGAATTATGTTCTACGCAACACCATAGGAAGATTTCACTACACGCAACCCAGACCTGGCTTGCATTACACATAATTGCGACCTTCCTCGATAGCATGTGTAGTACGCAATACCGGGTTTCACTAAACAACGATATATTGTTATAATATTATTATGGACTAGCCGCTAAGAATATTATTAACTAAATTTTGAATTTTATAACATTATTATCCATCTTAAACATTTTCTAGAATATGGTATGAGAACAAAATAAATTTTTCGTGTAAAATATGTATTTTTCAAAAAATGCAGTTTTCCCGCCTTTTGATGGCGCACCCACCTTAAATATTGTTTTTGACACGTCTATAAGTTAAATTTGACAAAATAAAATTTTTCTTTGGAATTAAGACATAAAAATTTACTTTGGATAAAATTCTCATATTATTCTGATAACTTTCATATTTTAATGAATAGTAAAAACATGCTATATTTTAATTAAAAACAACTTTTTTCATTGTAATAATTTATATGGTTAAATTATAATATTTAATGGTTTTAAAGTATAAATAGAATATATTTTTACCATTTAATATAATTTATGTTGTTATCATTGATTTACATTGAATTCATAGGTAAAATCATTTCAATCTTTTGCAATGTTTTAAACAAAAACCTGTTTTCCTTCAACAACAGGATTAATGTTAATTTAATTTCTACAACTTCTATGTATTGAATTTGGAAAAATGGATTCCATATTTTGAATCAGTGTTTCCAAATTATATTAATATACTACTTTTTATTTTTGGGCATTATGAATAGTAACTACGGTAAATTTTATTTACCATAGTAAAAGGTAAATCAGGTAATTAAGGGTAAATATAATATTATAAAATTACCCTAACACTTATCTTAATACAATTGGATGATTATATTTCTTCATAAGCCATATTTGGGTCGAAATGGAATCCATTAGAACCCACTTGGATGTGATTAAGACCTTTAGTTTATTTTATTTAAAGGAAAGTGAAATATGTCTCACTCAAACTTTAACAATTAAAGTATTTTTAATATAAGTTTATACAGAATATAAATTCGGTTATAAATAATAATTTGGAAGCTAAATTTGTTTTCTTTATCATGGTAATTTATTTGTAATTTTTAAGAGTTATTTAATTACCATATTAGTTTATACATTAATGATGCAGAAATTATTTATTTAGTAAAAAAATAAATAATATTGTTTTTATTGAAATAGTAATACATATTAAAGGGCTCACAAACCTGACCAAAACTTATTGGTAGTGTATATATACACCATAATCATTCAATGGCCGAATCTATGACCGTTTGGAGTCATATAAAAGTGATTATGACACTTATATTATTTTATTTTATATGATGTCAAAGTTTTCACCTTCATAATTTAATAAATATAACATTTTAAAACTTGGGTTTATTAGAAGATAAATCAGACTAAATGTATTATTATGAAAGATATAATATTTATCTTCATCCTAGTATTTTATTTTTAATTTTTATGCAACAAATAAGTATATTTTATAATTATACAAAAATGTTATAGTAATTATTTTATTAAGAGAAATATCAAATAAATGGTTTTACAAATAGAAAACTAAATATTATATGAACTATTTAATGTGCTCCACTACTTTATATATTACTATGACATGTTAGGAACCTATTAAATATTTTAGTTTGAATATATCATTTGCGTGGATTTAATTTAAATTCAAATAAATGAATAGTGTCAAAATTGACACTATTGTTATTTTATAAACATAACATTTTATTAAATTGTTTAAAAATCATAAAAATATTTAAAATTTATAAATTAAAATTTATAAAGTCTAAAATTTTATAAATTATCTAATTATGGATAATTCACAGCACATATATAATTATTCATAACAATTTAAAATTTAGAATCTTATTACCACAAATAAAATTTAATGGATTAAATAAGGATAAATCTAGTTGATAATGTTTAAAATAAATTCCCTACATGTTTAAATTTTATTGGTTGATTATATTACAACCCTATCTCATCTAATATTTGAATATGATTCATTTTTTGAGGTTTTTAAGTGGGGTTAGATTTATTATGAATTAATATTTTTAAGATTTCCAAAGGTGCCCCTCTCCTCCCTTATAAAAGGGAACCCCTTCCCACTTCTCTTCACACCCTTTTGAGCCCTAAATCTAGGCCAAACCCTGCCCATTTCTCTTCTACACTTCCCTAGAAACATCCTAGAGGTTCTGGTCTTCTTCAAAGACCATATTTAGTGCCCTAATAGGAGGTTAAGAAGAGGCACTTCAAATATGCGGTAATGTATGTTACCGATTCTTTCAACTTTATTTCTTCTTATACATCTTATTATTTAGTTGTTTCATTATGAAGTAATAACATTAGTATCACTCATATACTGATATGTTATTATAATTATAAAAAAACCCTATTTCTCATCTATCCATCCTACGGAAAACGAAATCACCGCGCGTGCGTATGTACGGAATACCATCTCCACACCGTGGTGTAATCTGTTTTCGACCACCACCTTACTTGGATGGGTATAATGGTGTAAATAAATAACTATATATGATTATTTTAAAGTGATATTTATTCTGAAATATTATATATAAACATCAATAAAATTTCACGATCATGGGAATGATATCATCGCTCGTGCGTACGTACGGACTACCGTCTCCACGACGTGGTGAGATTCATTCTCAATGTTAACCTTTCATGAATGATCATAAAGTATATATAATAAGTAATCATGAAATATATGAAATAATAATGATAATGGATTTATGTATATATATATTTATGTCATCTATTTAATTCCATTCAATTCAATAAGGAAACGAAAATAGCGTTCATGCGTACGTACGACCTACTGTCTCCATGAACAGTGTATTTCATTCCATTTATCAATCTATCATATATATATGTATATTCTGAATATATATTACATATAAATCATTTTTTACATTCTTGAATTAAGTAAATCAGGATATAAGTAATAATATCAAGAACAACAAGTCCAAACATGTACGATAAATAAGACTATTTTTCCCAAAACGCTGCTTTAACATGGAACTTACAAAAGAACGGGTAATATAAAGTCATAAGTGAACCATATATGATATAATAACAATGAATATGATTCTGTAATAAGTCAATGACATTATTTAAATCATTATACAAGAGGTTCGGATACGTACGAAGCATATCGGACCTAAGGTAAGGGATAATTATTCCAATCTCATTCTTATCCAAGATTGTTTATTCATAAGTATTTACTGGGGTTATATTTATCATCCATGTCCCTGTTTTATAAAAATGGTTTCATGTATGTTTAAAGTCCTTTTTACCCATTTTTTACTTTTACTACATGGTATGTATGGAATATTTCTTTTACGAGGTACTTTTTGACTTTTCCGGCAAAAGTACGAGAAGAATGTTTTATAACTTATACGGCATGAAAGGATTTTTACGGTTTTATAAAGCCTTATTTTCATAAAGCTTAATCCAAAATATTTCATGAGTATTTTCAATAAAATCCTTTTCTTTTAAAATTTAATCCCATTTAGTGGAAAGAAAATGATTTTTAAGAAGAAAGGATATTTTCCTCAAGAATTATTTTCAAGTGTTTTATCAAAACCATTTTCCATCTAAGATGAAATTATTTCATATGTGTATGTTTCAAGTATAATGTCTCTATGATTTACATGTTTTCAATTTTCTTATGATGAAATGATATCCATTTTTTATATGGATTATGTTATGATGGCATGATGTTTAAGAATCCCATTCTATTACATGGGTTATGCCATGATGTATGATTTATAATTTTGTGGAACACGAAAGAATGACTTCATTATGAGATGGGTGGGACCTATATCTCCCTCCAATGAATTAGGTAAAGATTTATATATCATGAGATAGACATGGCTGGAACGGTAAGTTAATCTGGTTCAGTAATACAGGACTGGAACGAGGAGTGAACTCGATTCAGAAAGGGACTTTGTCCACTAAGATGGTCTTGGCAGCAATGCCTTGGCTACTATGGAAATCATATCATGTGCCTAATGTTTTTCCAAAATTACAAGTTTTATTTACAAGCTATTTTATCATGATTGATGTTCTATTTTGATCTATGCCTTACGCACTGCCATGTTTTATGTCATTGCTCAAGATTTCAATGTTTAAACATTATGTTCATGTTTTTATGTTCAAATGTATATGGTTTGTTTTATTTTCTCCATGCTTACCCTGACTAAGAATTTGAGCTCACCCTTTTTATATTTTCTTTTCCCCAGAATATAAAGAAAGGTTTTAGGTAAGAAAAAAAATGGGGAATATCTTTATGGGAGATGTTGAAGATTTTTCACAAAAATTAGAAGATTATGTTCCAAGTTTGCAAAGACACTAAACTATTACAGTCCTTGTGTGTCTGTTTTTGTTATGTATTAATTATTCCACAAAAGTAATGAAATGTCTATGTACGTCAAGTTTCGAGTCTCTACAGGGTAGGTTTTGGTTTGTCTATATTTTCTAATTTGGTGTAAATAAATCATATAAGGGGTTTGATTTTATATGTGATGGGAGGGGAATTCTATAAAATTATTAAAGTATTAAATTAATATAATTTATTTTTCATTTTAAAATGCACCTAAATTGATATAATTAAATATTAATGATAGGATTAGTTTAAATCCTTTAATATAATTATTTTTTTTTAAAATTTTAGGTGATTCTTTCACCATTATCTCTTTTTTAACCCCCATTAACCATTTTTTCAATTATGATGATAATAATGTTTTTTACACTATGGGAGCCTAGAAAGTTACCATAAAAGGAAAATTGAACCATAAATGGAAAGCCGATAAAATTTTTACAATATAATATCCACCATGTCCTAGTTCAATATTTTTATGATTTTTAAATAAGATAATTTAAAATTATTTACATGAAGTATCATTAATTTTATTTTTGATACTATTCATTTAATTTGACTTTAAAAAAAGAAAAATATGGAATTTAATTCTAATCCCACAAATAATTGATAATATTTTATAATTTCATATAAAATTAATGTATAAAATAATTCACTCCAATTTTATTACTTTTAATATTTTTTAAATCATGTATTTTATTTTTTCTATTAATTGAAAAAATATTATGTTAGAATTGTGTAAGCAATAAAGATAATTATTATATCACTAAAAATTATAAATAAATTACCATGATAAAAATGAATTAATTATATTCAAAAAAAATATTTTATATTCATTTATATCATATTCTTATCCTTATGTGAATATTTAAAATATGTTAAAAGAAAGAGAGTTATATTTTGGTAATTTCTTTACATTAAATAATATAAATATCATTAGAAAGGTAAAACAACACCAAAATTCTCTATATTTTATTTTTAGATGGATATGGATGAATTAATCCCATACAATGAAATAAAAGTTGATTTTGGGTATATATTTTTTTTCCTTACCCTATTAGTTTTAACATTATTTACCTGATTTACCAAATACTAAGGTGATAAATTTTACCATTTGTTATTCATAATGACCAAAAAATAGAAGAAGCCAATTTACCAAATTTTGACCTCTAGAATAAAATATAAAATCTACTTTTTAAAATTAAATTTATATAATTGGAAGATATTAATTTATTATTAAAGTGCAAAACACAACAAAAAAAAAATTCAAAAAAAATATCTTTTAAAGTATAAAATTTTTTTATACCAAAATCAACCATAAAATTGTTTTGAATGAACATAATTAGATTATTTATTATAAAATAGAAATAATATTACTTTTAATCCACTTTAAAATATAATATAATTATTTTAATGTTTGAAACAAAAATTCATTTTTAAAATTAGTATTATTTTCTATTCACTAGAGAATCAACCTGTTTATAAAAGTCCCAAAAATTAACTCTAAGAAAAAAAATCACGAAGATTTAAAAACTGATATCCTTTTATCAAATAAAATTGGCCATTTTTCTTGAAAATTATTGTATTATTCTATCATTATAATAAATTAAAAAACATTTTTAAAGAAAATTTATTTTATAAAATAAAATGAGTTTACTAGAAATTGAGTTTTTATTTCATAAGAATTTACCAATAAATTTATATTGATTAATTCATTTATATATATTTCACCATAAATATAATTGTATTAATTACATATAATTTAATGGTTATTCTATTATTATAATATTTAAATATTAATATTTTTATAATAAATATCAGTTCGTTAAACCTCGGTGTTGTGTGTCAAGAAAGATATCATGATTATAATTATATTAATCTAAATTTCTAAATCATTATGGACCTGATCTATTCCAAGTATTTTAAATTCATAGAAAGTGTATTTCTAGGGGAATCATTCCTAAAAATGGTTACGATGGTACTTATGTATGCGATAAATTTCTAGTTAACCTCAATGGTAATATAAACCAATGAGGATAGGTTGGTTTCATATGGAATACATCCCTTTGAGCTATGGGTTTGTTTCATGAAAAATATGGACCCAATGAGATATTTGGTCAGTTTACCTAGTTAGAATATAGACTAATGAGTAGTATAAAACATTATGTAGGAATATGGCCCAATGATTCAAGATTTCTGATGTAATTTCTTCGATTTTTCGTGTACTACTTTTGGTTTATATATGGATTTTTTTCGAGACCAAGCATAGAGAAAACAAGAAATTCTGAGGCCCAGTGTTCCTAGGATAAATTTTTGAAATATATTAAATATTTGAAATAATACACACATGAAATTTTCCTGAAATAGGGGAATAAAATCTAAACATGTGTCTGGATCAGAAATTTGAGGGAACCATCGAGTTCAGAACATGTGGTTTAACCTATGGGTGATGTAACCTTAGTTAATGTGGGTCGTTTGTGGAAAATTCATTATAGGTGTAAAATGAATAAAATAAAATAATTAAATTATTTAAATTGTTTTGTTGATGCAATGATGCAACAACCTAAACCTTCTTATATAAATAGACTATTATGGGAAAATCCTAGGGTTATCCCCACAAACCTGGATCTGTTGAAGAGCCACTGGAGAGAACGTTGAAGGATTTATCTTAGGTGAACAATGATTGAATCTTGGATTGATGATTAGCATCGAATGGATTCAAAGGATCTCACCAATGATCCTGGTTCAACCCCATTCTTCATTAGCAGTTGATCTGAATCAAGGTAGGGAAGTTGATTTTATTAGATTTCTACTTTGTTGTGAATTTTTGCGATGAATGAAAATCAATCGACGAATGGATTAATTTTTAGATCAGTAGTTTTGAGGTATGGGTTTATTATAGGGTGTTCTTGGGAGATTTTCTTTTAATTAATGATTTTATCCATTTTTATTCTCATGAAAGTGAATCGATATCAACATGATAATCGATCAGTATTCATTCATCTTTTTGTTCTTGTGCTTTTCTCCCCTGGTTCTTCATTCATCATGGGCGTTCTTCATTTGTCCCACATTTTCACATATCATCATCAATCAATCATTTCACACACATTTCATGGCATAATTATTTTAAATCATTGATTTTGGATTGTAATGACATGATGGGGATGCGACGATAGAAGCGGTGATGAATCGGATGATGGTGGATTCCTAATTTCACGTTCTTCAACGTTCTTTGGCACATAATGAAGAACTATTATTAGATTCATATTCTCTGTGTAATTGATGGTAACAACACATTTTTTATTGATGTAATGTCTTAGACATTATGTTTCCTTGAGTTTTCTGACATGGAGTGACCCGATCAATGGCCCGAGAGATAAAAAAATGACGGGAATGCCAGTCTATGTTTCTGGAAAATCCCACATTACATGGCATGTAAACCTGATCTACACACTGTATGGTCTCCCTTTGTAGTGGATAGGGATTCAGTTGGGATTAAAGATCACATGGTATGTGACCCTATCAAATCACATGTTACCACTCCCCAAAGACTCCAAATATACCTCAGAGGGTACACAGACATGGGGTGGACTACACAACCAGCCTATATGTCATGTACTCTCCCACACACACATTGAATAGACCAAGTACATGAGATAATCCATGTACTGGTACATAGGAACATGTACATGTGATGAATTTTTTTACTAGAACATGGGTAGACTGTATGGGAAGCATGCATGCTTGATACTTTAAAACGAACATTGTTTGAGACATGGGTCATTTACACAAGTAGGACCTACGTTCAAGGGACATAGCTTGTGACCCCTACTATATGTTGTTTACATTATTATATATATAATAGATACATTGTCCTTATAATGATGTATAAGTTTCATTAGAGTGTGTTCCCATTATCCTTTCTCTGAGGGTTAATATAGAATCATCTCCAACTCCTAGGATTTTAATCCCTTTTGCAGGACTTCTTGGATAGAGTTGTGGGAATCCCTTCAAGTGGCATTGAGTGAGATGCTTTTTTCATCTTCTTTCCCTAGGTGGATTCTTTGTATCATCATGACCAAAACAATGTGGTTTTATATCCTATACTTAGTGGGTTAATCCAGATTGAGTTGTTGGTATCACCCAATGGCATTGGAAATGATCCTTATATGTGTATAATATTCTCTTCAAACTATCAATTTGTACTTTATCACGATGATTCCCAATGATAACTATTTCTTGAACGGATTTCAACAGTTATATCAGTCTTAGGAGTGTGTTCTCCTAGAAGAGTACTATATGGAATCTTTGAGGTGAAATAATAGGTCGGTATACTATGGTTGGGACTTACCTCTAAATTGTGTGTCTTTATTGACTATATCTAGTTATTCTTGTTGTATGTGTTGTAGAAATATACCTATATAGAGATGACTATTTTTTCCATTTTTGTACGATTTGCGGTTTCAAGGTGTCCTACTGAGTACTATTATACTCACCCCTACACAATCTTTTCCCATGTGTTTCATTTCTTATGTAGACGATCGAACTTTTGAAATATTCCTAGGTAGACTAAGAACAGATGGTTCTTAGTGAGAACAGATAGACCGAGGGTTGTTCCTATAGCTTTCAGACAACAACACTAGATTTACTTTTAGGTTGGACTTATATTTTAGAATCTCTATGGTGGGATTTTATTTTACCTTGTTTACTTTTCTATACTTCTTTTCATACTCTAGTTATGGGATTTAGATATATTCATAAATGGTTGTTTAGTTGTTTTTATATATCATCATTGTATAGGCTTAGATATGTGTGTGTGTGTGTAGGTAGTTAGTTTAATGCCTCCCATTTCAGTGATATTCCTTCTCGATGTTATTCTCCAGCCTATTGGAGGCTGGCTAGGGGATTCATAGAATGGTAACCACTATGACATGTCATGATAGAGTTGTAACAGAGTGTTCAGTTCTACTTTAAGATATGGAGTCTATGATATTGGTTTGGGGAGATAGTGTTAAGAGTTTTGAGTTTGGATTTCAGGCCAGGGACTCCAGTGTTGGTGTGCCAGCTAGCGTATCCATGAACCAGGACTCTAACCTCCTGATTTTCATCTCAATAAATTAGAACACTAGATGTAGGGAAAATAATGGTGCATGCATCATATAGTAATGGGTTGCGGTTTCCATTGCCTTCTTGAGTCATCTCTCCAAATATAATCCTTGATTGTGGTACATCTTATTTGTTTTGGGACTCCCTAGTGATGTATGGCGGCTAGTATTCAACATCAGTATCATGAGGATAATCCCCTCACTGATGAGGCGTCGATACAGGGACCAGTTCCTGAGATGTTTCCATCAAGTGGTGCACCTTCCATACCACTACCGGTGGAGAATTACATGGTAATCATAGTACCAGTGGATGGGGTTCGTAGGATGAGAGTGCTTCAGGGGTTTCAATGATAGAGACCCCTTAGGTTCTAAGGTGATCCCAACCCATTGGAAGCTAAGGACTATATTGAGGTGGTGAACTAATTTTTATATCTAGTTAGGATACCAAAAGATCATATGGTGGTCCTATCAGTGAGCCTTCTTCATGGATCAATTGGGCGATGGTGGGGTCTGGTGTCCCAATCTTACAGTGAGGAGACTCTTTCATAGACAGTGTTGTAGTGCCTTTTTAGAGAGGAGTTCTCACCATCAATATTTTGAGCCTTATGTGTCATGGAGATTCTATAGCTTTAGTAGGGTAGTGCGATAGTAGAAGAGTATTCATTGAATTTTACTAACCATTCCAAGTACTTGATGGATATGGCTTGTGATCAGTTGTTCAGGGCTCAGACCTTTGAGATAGGTCTTTGATGTGGCCTTATAAACACATGTTTTGCCACAGTTTTTTCAATTATTTTTAATGATTTAATTTCTTTTTTTTTCTAATTTATACTAAATATTAACACTTATGTATTCTTATAAATAAATTTATCAATTTATCAATTTTTATAATTAATTTTGTATTATAAATATTTAAATTAATTAATTTATTTCTTACTTTAAATTTTTAGTATAGTTACATTTTTTTAGTTTGGTATATTTGTCTGCATATTTAATGATTTAACATTTATTATTTAGTTAACCAAGTCTGTTTTTGCATGCAATTCATGTAGTCTTAATATGACATCTCATGTATTAAATATCATTTGATTAAAGTAGCATAATTTAATTATTAGTTATCTTATGATAATTTATCAAATATAAATTAATATTTAAAAAGTTGCTACTCTTATTTTAATCTATTAATTTAATAACATTAATTAACATAAGTATTTTATTACAAATTAACTAACTTTTTACCTTAATTAATTTAATTTTATAAAGTAACTATTATAAATAGTTTAACTTTGTTATTTGTGTGTTTAAACTTTATTTTCACTTTTAATAATTTAGTTGCTTATTAATTTTTAGTTTAAGTTTAGTAACTATTTCAGTTTTATATTTTAAAGTTAATAATAATTTAACTTAAGTTAATTTGGTTTTTAAAATTTACTTGAATTTATTAGTATCTTTATTTTCATTTGTTTTAATTAATTTTTAGTTAATATTAATTATTTTATTCATCTTTATTTATGTTTCAGCTTATTTAGTTTGTCTATTTGTTTTCCAGTGTTACGGTGCCACATCAACCGTTTCCTCTCACCGGTTCACCACGCATCGTATCTCTTACTGTATCACCGTAATCCTTTTACAGTGACACAACCACCGTAACCCTCGCCCACGGTGCTACCGTACCACCCGATTATTATCTCACCGTTTTTCATCACACCATGTTCACACCGGTCTCTCCTCTTCTTGTAACTATTTCACTCTCATACAGTTGTGTTGCCACTCTTTCCTGCTACCGTAATCTTGTCACGGTGCCACAACAACTTCATCGCATCCACCGTATCTTCTTCTCCCGCTGCCACTTCTCTTCTCCTGCATCCCTTCCACCCTACTATCCACCATCAATCACAAGACTAGTTCCTCACATCTCGCCAGACTCAAACCAGAGAATTGATTCATTCAGAACCAGACTCGAATCATTAAGTGAAAAATTAGATCTAGGGCCTTAGCCGAAGCACATCCACGGATCTGAAAAATTGAGACTGAGATGATGAATAGAAGTGTGCCTCCGCTGATACAGGAGAGCCAGTTGCTGTTGCGGATCTTGAAGAGATCGCTGATGTGCCGCTCAACCTCTTCATGAGGTGATCGTGTCAGCTACCGTCGCTGAAAAAAATTGAAGGTCATCGCTGCTTTAGGTTTCACCAGATTTAAGATTTGTGCCGCAGTGGCATGAGGAAACACCGACACTGGAAGAGACCACTTTGCCACAGTTGCAACTACTGTGGATCTTGAACTGAAGCCGCTTGAGAAGTCAGATTTTCTGATTGTAAAGAGTCATCCGAACTTGAGTCAGTGTGTCATGCTGAAGAGAGGAGGAACTAGATGCCGCTCAAGCTACTGAACCACAAAGTGGAATCGTGGTCGTTGAAGCTTGGATTCACACGACCTGAGTCTGTTCGTAGTTGTGGACATAAGTTTTGAGCCCTGTCGCACCACTGTTGAAGGAGGGTGTTGTCGGTGATGGAGGATGGAGGAGCCACAGACATGCGTCCAGGGAAGGAACTGAGGAACAAGGCCCCCTACTTTGCGCTGAAACTGGGGGGATGAAGATATAAAAAAATAATAATAACAATATAAATCAAAAAGAAAAGATAAAGAAAAAGATAATGATAATAATTAAAAAATTTGTCCAACTTATATAATATAATACATAAAAATTTTATAATAATAAGTAGATAAGTTATAAAATAGGATATTATACAAATTAATAAGGATTTATAAAATTAAAATACAAACTTTAATAATGTATTAATAGAATTAATTACTAATTAGATTAAATTTATTAACACTTTGATTATTATTTAATTTCAATTGAAAAAATTATAATTATTGAATTTTTAAAGTAATTTATTAATCTAATTTCAATATATAATTTAGTTATACTTACTACTTATTAATAATACTAACACTAATTGTATAATATAATTAATAATAAGAAAATAAATACTTAATAATTTTTATTAAAGATTCAATAATAAATTAATAACTATAATATTAATAGTTATTCTAGTATATAATAATTATCAATTTAAGATAATTATTAATTTACTTTAATTACTTTTTAATAAGTGTTATAATAGTAAACTAAAAATAATAACTATAAAATAATAATTAACATTTGTTGAGTTTTAATTATTTCATTTTGTTTATTATAACATGTGCAGGTTCATTCAAGAGTCATGTATACGTCCAGATTCACTTAACTAACTCAGCGGGAGTTAGTTACGTGAGGAAAAATAGTGTGACGTGCCTGTCGTGAAAAAAGAACACGTGAGTGGTGCACAATTTAAGGAATTTTAAAGTCGGTGGAAGCGTGCGGTGACTAGTAGTAGGTGAAAGTTGATGTTTAAAGAAGAGCCGCATTAGATTTTCAGAGGCTCATTGATTCGACGAACACACCGGACTCAGAGCATAGCAGAGAACCTGGAGCACTTCTTGGAGAGCCATTCTTCGGAGTTCCGAGGGCCAGGAGCAGCAGTGATTCATGCGAGCGGAGGGATTTTTCTTCCTCTGTTTTCTTTTAATTATCTTTCTCTGTAATTGAGTGATTAGTATACGTAATTGAAATAATGTTAGGCTAAATACTTCCAATTCGGGGTAAAAGTCGAGTCTACTGGTTATCATCCTTATCTCTTCTCACTATCATTTTTAATGTGATCGGAATTGATTGGCGAGATCAGTTATGATTGTATTCAATTGCAACGTACCACCTGCACTTAATCTTGTAATTCTACATTCATACAGTGAGTTTGAATGTGGATTAATTTTCTTGAACTTTTTAATTGAAATAAAAGACTACAGAACATACGATGAGGTTGTTCTGTAATCTTTTTCAAACTGGAATTCTCAAGTTGATTAATCTAGGAGTGTCGAACTCTGAGTTTTATCAGCTTGAGTGATTTATCTCTTGGTGAGGGAAATAAATCTCTCTGTTTCAATGGTATTAGTTGTAATCACTATCATGAAAAGGAATGTTTTCAAAACCAGTAGAGTTGATGTTTTCCCCAGACATATTTCTCTTGATTGTTCACTTATCAGCATTTTATCTCTCTGTTTCTCACTGTTTTTAGTCTATTTCTTTATTTGATATAGTTCAGAACAAAAACCTAAAAAGATTTTGAGGTTTCATTTCTGCCTTACAATAAACAAAATATAAAAAGTAAAAAATAGAAAATTCATTCCACTGCAGACAACAGTGGAGCTTCCAAATTTTTTTTTTAGAAGATTAGTGGCCAAAATTACCTTCCATGTGGGTTCGACCCTGCTTGCCACATATACTGTAGTTAGTAGGAATATAAATATTAAACTTTGACATGCTTCAACAATGGTTTAGGTCACGTTTTTTGCACCGTTTCTGGGGAATTCACAAGCCATTACTCAAAAAAAAAACAAAAAAAACACATATATAAAAATCTTTTAAAAAAAATTGAAAAATTTGAAAATTGTAAAAAAAACTGTTTCACTTCTTGCAGAATTGTTACTGCTAAGTAGTGTTTTTTACTATTATTTGCATGATCACAAGAACTTCTGGTGCTATATTAGAGCCTCTAAACCTTGAATTAGATAAACATTTAACTGCTCTAAAAATGAAGAAAAAACTGAAATAGAGAACATAGATTAAAGAGTTCCTGAGCATAATAAATTTCAAAATAACCATCCAGAACTCTTAGAATAAAATGAAAGGCCTAGGATGAGGGAGTTTCAACTTCCTAAAGTTTCAAGAAATCCATCATTCATTAAGTTATCTCCTAGTGCCAGAAATAATGAACTTAAACAATCACACATTTCTCGGTTGCCTGCTTTTAATGGAATGTCTAATGAGGACTCTTTTGCCTTCATTAGAGATTTCTACAACACTGTGCAATAATTACCTCTTCTAGGAATCACAGAAAATGAACTTAGAATGAGAGTCTTTCCCTTTTTCCATAAAGGGAATGCTATGAATTGGTTTCTGAGTCTAGATGAGAACATTTTTGAAAATTGGGATCAAGTGTATAACTCATTCATTATGAAATTTTATCCTCAAATACTTAAAGGAGAACTTAGAACAAAAATCACTAGTTTTTATCAAGAGGATGGAGAAGCCTTTCATGAAGCTTGGGATAGATTTAGGGATCTTCTTAGGAAGTGACCCCATCATCAACTCCCATCTCTCCTCCTCATTGATATATTATATGAAGGGTTTTCTACCTCTAGATAGAATCTAGTTGACCAAGATGCTAGGAGTAATTACAATGATAAAACAGATGAAGAACTTAGAATTTTTTTAATAATCTTGCACTGAATTCACAACATAAAAATTCAATAAGAGAAAGGATCAATAGAGATGGTAATTCAAACACTAGTTCAATGAATGAAACTCAAGCTAAACTTACTGAAATCACCAACCAACTTCAGTCTTTAATGAACTATAATTCTAAACAAAATTTTAACCAACTTGGATGTCAAAATACCAACCAATCTTTGAGGGAATAGTGTGTCCAGTTTGGTATGTTTGGGCATACTAAAAACTTCTATCCTAATTTTGATATGCCATCCCAACAACAATAAAATTCAAAGTTTGTTAACTATGGTCCTAGAATGCCTCCTAAAGAAGATCCATTTTCAAACAATTATAATCAAGGCTATAGGAACCATCCAAATCTGTCCTGGAAAGATCATGGCTGAACCAAAAAATCCACTGCCCCTAACTATTCTAATCAACCAAGATGAAAATTTCAAGATCAACAAAGGGGTGAGTCTTCTAATGTACAAGGAAACAATGATAATCACATGTCTTCAAAGATTGATCTAATTTTGAGTAAAATCAACTCTCAAGAAGAAAGATACATGACTTAGCTAACCAAACATCAAAATCAATATGAGTCTGATAAAATGAAAACTGATGTTAGAATGAAAAATATGGAAACACAACTTGGTCAACTTGCTAGAGATTTTTTATATGGGGAAAAAAGTAAACTTCCTAGTACCACTGAACTTAACTCTTGGGAGAATTCCATGACTGTTGTCACTATAAGTGGGCTTAATACTCAAACTGTTTCTGAAAAAGACCATGAAAATGCCGAAAATGAAAATCTACTTCTATCTAAAAATAAAAATCTACTATGCACACATGTTGGAAATTCACATAAAATTATTGAAAATGATCAAAATCATAATTTTTCACCTTAAACTCAAGTTAAAACTTCTTCTAAAAATCAAAATAATAAAGGAAAAGAAAAACTTTAGGAAGAGGTGAGGGATATACCCACTGTTCTGAAAAAAATTTCCCCACCCATCCCTTTCCCTGAGAAGTTGAAACCTCAAAGTAACACCAGGGCTGAACTTCTTCAGTTCCTTGGTCTCCTCTCTAAACGTCAAGTGAATATTTCTTTCGTAAAAGATGTAATTAAAATCCCATGTTATTTGAAATCTCTTAAAAAAATTGTTTCAAACAAAAAAACTCTAGAAGAATTTGCTACTTACAGCCTCATTGAAGTGTGCAATGTTGTACTTAAAAAGAAAATTTCACCTAAACTGAAAGACTCGGGTAGTTTTGTCATACCTTGCACACTAGGAAACTATGATCAACAAAACATTTTGTGTAATTTAGGTGATAGTATTAATCTAATCTCATACTCACTATTTCAACAGTTGAGTTTGGGTGACCTTCAACCCACCACATTCATACTATAGTTAGCTAATATATTTTTCACTCATCTTGTGGGTAGGGTAGATGATTTTCTAGTTGGAGTTGGGAAACTGTTTTTACCTTCAAGACTTTTTAGTCTTGGATATGGATTATGATCAAGAGGTTCCCATCATTTTGGGTAGTCCCTTCTTGGCCATAGGTGGTTCTGTTATTGATGTTTATAAGGGTCTATTAATTTTTAAAATTGGAGAACAACAAGAAGAGTTAAATGTGTTTAAAAATGTTAAAGGACCAACTTTTTTTTAAAAAAAACTGTTCAATGCTAGAGTCCTTAGAAGATGAGAACTCAACTAAAAACATTGAAAAATCCAAAAATCAATCCTCTGTTGAAGAAAATAATTGTGAAGCTAAAAATATTTGTGAATCTATTTTAGAAGTTAAAAATACTGGTTAAAGACCAATTCTGGAAAATTATCCAGAACTGGACAACTGTCCATTTTTCTACTATAAAAGAGTCCACTATTTCTGATATTAGGAGTTTTTTGAGTTAATTTGAAGGTGTTTTTGTTAACACCACCCTTTATGAACACTTAGATGATATTGAGGGAGAACTTATAAGACAACTTGATGATTCTTCTCGGATTAACTTGTTGAAATATGATCTGGAAATCTTGGACAGTGTACTTCTCACTCTAGAAAGTGGCACTGTTTCTTCTGAATTTGAACATGAAATTTAAAACCATTCATCTTTTAATACTCCTTACAAGAAATATGTTGAATATATTGGACCGCCCATGCCTAAGAGTCTTCCTTTGAGCGTATAACCACCCACTCTTGAACTAAACCCAATCCCTTCCCATCTTAAATATTCGTTTCTGGGTGAGCCACTTTGCCTGTAATAATTTATGCTAATCTTAATAAAAATAAAGAAAAAAGATTGTTGAATGTGTTGAAGAAGTTTAAATCTGCCTTAGGTTAGACCATAGCTGATATCAAGGGTATTTTTCCCTCATTTTGTATGCATAAAATACCTATGGAGTCTGACCATAAGCCTGGGGTGGAGTGTCAAAGAAGGTTAAATCTGAACATGAAAGAAGTTGTGAGAGAGGAAGTGATTAAACTGTTGGACACTGGAATGATTTATCCCATTTCTGATAGTGCTTGGGACTACCCTGACTAGGTTGTCCCCAGGAAGGGAGGTTTCACTGTAGTTAAAAATGAAAAGAATGAAGAAGTCCAAGTTAGGAAAGCCACAAAATGGAGAGTCTATATTGATTATTTGAAGCATAATGTAGCCACTAGGAAGGACCATTTTCCAATGACCTTTTTTGGATCAAATGCTTTAGAGGCTTACTGGCAATGAGTTTTTTTGTTTTCTGGATGGGTATTCTAGTTACAACCAGATACCTGTTGCTCTAGAGGACCAGGAGAAGACCACTTTCACATGCCCTGTAACAACCCGAGATTTTATGAGAATTATTCATTTTAATTTCCTTGATTTCTTGTGTTGTACGCTACACAAAGATTATCTTGCGCTATACGCAACACCGTATTAGCTTGCAGTATATGCAACACTATTCTTGGATTGTGTTGCACACAATTTCAAGTTCGTTTGATAATAATCATTCTACGCAACATTGGGTGTATATATATATATTCAATGTATAAATGAAATATGGTGGGATTCTGTTATACGAAACAACAAAAGAGTATTTCACAACACGCAACCCTGACTTGGCTTGCATTACACGCAATCGCGACCTTCCTCAATAGCGTGTGTAGTACGCAATACCGGGTTTCACTAAACAATGATATATTGTTATAATATTATTATGTACTAGCCGTTATGGATAGTATTAACTACATTTTGAATTTTATAATATCATTATTTATCTTACACATTTTCTAGAATACGGTATGAGAACAAAATTAATTTTTCGTGTAAAATATGTATTTTTCAAAAACTGTAGTTTTTCCGCCTTTTGATGGCGCACCCACTTTAAATCTTATTTCTGACATGTATATAAGTTAAATTTGAAAAAATAAAATTCTTCTTTGGAATCAGGATATAAAAATTTACTTTGGATAATTTTTTCATATTATTCTGATAGCTTTCATATTTTAATGAATAGTAAAAACACGCTATATTTTAATTAAAAACAAATTTTTTCATCGCAATAATTTATATGTTTATATTATCTTTTTAATTGGTTTAAAGTGTAATTAGAATATATTTTTACCATTTAATCAAATGTTGGTCATTAAAATTAATTTCACTTTGAAATTGGATATAAACAAGTATCAATCTTTTGATAGTTATTATTTCTTAAAAACACGCTTTTTGTTTTGATAACAAGAATTAATTTTAAAATTAATTAATCTCACTTCTATGTTTTGAATTTGGAAAAATAGACATCAATTTTGAATTCCGAATATCAAATAATGCTTAGGTTGAATTTTTGGTATTTTCTGAAAAACTTCAATTTTTGATGAATAGTGAATCCACTTAGTGGTAGTTAAAAAACTGACTTTTTCATTTAAATGAAATTTTACCACTTATGTGAATTGAATTTCGAAAATCTGAGAGACACGGTTAATATCAAGGATTATAATGTGGTTCAATGAAATGAAAATAATTTTTGGTGAATAGTAACTTTTTACTTTTATTTACCACGGTTAAAAGTAAATAGGGTAATTAAGGGTAAAAATGATATTATTATTACCCTAAAAAATGTCCTAATTCTATTGGATAAGTTTAATTCGACCAAAAACGACATTAGGAATAAAATATTACCATTTAAGTCCACTTGGATTAGATTAGGACATTTATTATTAATTTATTTAAAGAAGGGTTAAATGGTTAAAATCAAAGTTTAATAACTAAAACTTTTTTTAATATAAGGTTATACATAAGATAAATATACTATAAATATTAATTAGAAATATAAAAACATTTCTTACCTAATGGTATTTTATTTATAATTTTTGGACATTAAATAATTTAATTTATTTATGACACAATGATGATGGAGTAATTATCTTATTAATGAAATATTAACATAATTGTTGTTATAAATACCCAAATAAATTTAATTTGAGACTTTTTATGAATTAAAATAATTTTATAGATTAATATGACATGTTAGTGTTTATTTAATTATCTTTTTTCGAACTTATCATGCTGTAATGAGTTTCAAAAAAATCCATTACCAAATAGTGTCAAAATTGACATAAAATAGTTTTTAAAACAAATATTATATTATTAATTGTTATTATATTCCTAAAAATCTAAGGCTCTTCCAAGATACTTATATCATGATAGGTGTATCATTAATGGACCACTTGGGGGTCTCTTGGATGTATATGGTAAGTTTATAAAATATATAATATAAAAATACAAAGTGACATGGTAAATGTCAATCTAATTAACTAGGAGATAAAACTAAAACATAAGGTTAATATAATGAACCAAACATGTCTAAAATCTATTGTTTGAGATTATTTCGACACATCACCACCTTATCTTTGAAATAAATCAATTTGGAGCTATTAAAAACCTAATATGACTTTATTATAAAATAATATTTTATGTTTTTCCAAAGGTGCCCCTCTCCTCCCTTATAAAAAGGGCACCCCTTCCCTCTTCTCTTCACACCCTTTTGAGCCTTGAAGCTCGGAAAACCCCTTCCCATTTCTCTTCTCCACTTCCCTAGAAACATTCTAGAGGTTCTGGTCTTCTCAAAAGACCAACTCTACTTCCTTAAGAAAAGGCTTAAAGGAGGTGCGTTGAAGAAGAGGTAATCTCTTCTTCCGATTCTCTCAAGTTTCATTCTTATTCTACTTCTTCTTCTTTAGTTGTCTCATTATAAATTAAGAACATCAGTATTACATATATACTGATATGTTATTATAAATATTAAACAACCCTATTTCACCTTCTATCCATCCAATGGAAAATGAAATCACCGAGCGTGCATACGTACAGAATACCGTCTCCACGCCGTGGTGTAATCTGTTTTCGACCACCACTTTACTTGGATGGGTATAATGGTGTAAATAAATAAATATATATGATTATTGTAAAGTGATATTGATTCTGAAATATTATACATACACTTCAATACAATTCCATGATCATGGGAATGATATCATCGCTCGTGCTTACGTACGGACTACCGTCTCCACGACGCGATGAGATTCATTCTCCATGTTAACCATTCATGAATGATTATAAAGTATATATAATAAGTAATCATGAAATATATGACATAATAATGATACTGTATTTATGTATATATATATGTATGTCATCTACTTAATTCCATTCAATTCAATAAGGAAATGAAAACAGCGTTCATGCGTACGTACGACCTACCGTCTCCATGAACGGTGTATTTCATTCCATTTATCGATCTATCATATACATATATATATGTATATGCTGAATATATATTACATATAAATCATGTTTTACATTCTGGATTTATGTAAATCAGGATATTAGTAATAATATCAAGAACAACAAGTCCAAACATGTACGATAAATAAAATGATTTTACCCAAAACGCTACTTTATCATGGAACTTACAAAAGAATAGGTAATATAAAGTCATAAGTGAAACATATATGATATCATAACAATGAATATGATTATTTAATAAGTCAATGAAATTATTTAAATCATTATACAGGAGGTTCGGATATGTACGAAGCATATCGGACCTAATGTAA
This sequence comes from Viscum album, assembly GCA_963277665.1. Classification (NCBI taxonomy): domain Eukaryota; kingdom Viridiplantae; phylum Streptophyta; class Magnoliopsida; order Santalales; family Viscaceae; genus Viscum; species Viscum album. The sequence continues at coordinate 1,702,767,078 of OY728165.1, read as the reverse complement.
GGGATAATTATTCCAATCTCGTTCTTATCTGAGATTGTTTATTCGTAAGTATTTACTAGGGTTATTGTTATCATCCATGTCCATGTTTCATAAAAATGGTTTCATGTATGTTTAAAGTCATTTTTAACCATTTTTTACTTTTGCTACATGGTATGTAAGGAATCTTTTTTTTTACCATACAAGGTACTTTTTGAATTTTCCGAAAAAAGTACGAGGAGAATGTTATTTTTAACTTATACGGAGTGAACAGATTTTTATGGTTACATAACACCTCATTTTAATGAAACTTACTATACAAGATTGCATGTTTATTTTCAACAAAACCCTTTTCTTTTAAAATTGCATGGAATTTTGTGAAAAGAAAATGATTTTGAAGAAGAAAGGATATTTTCCTAAAGAATTCATTTCAAGTGTTTTATCAAAACTATTTTCCATATAAAAATGACATTATTTAATATGTTTATGTTTCAAGTATAATGTATCCATTATTTACATGGTTTGATTCTTCTTATGATGAAATGATATCCAAATTTTTATATGAATTATGTTATGATGGCATGATGTTTAAGAATCCCATTCTATTACATGGGTTATGCTATGATGTATGATTTATGATTGTGTGGAACACGAAAGAATGATTTCATTATGAGATGGGTGGGACCTATATCTCCCTCCAATTAATTGGGTAAAAATTTATATCTCATGAGATAAACATTTCTAGAATGGTAAGTTAATCTAGTTCAGTGTTACAGGACTGGAACAAGGAGTGAACTCGATTCAAAAAGGGACTTTGTCCACTAAGATAGTCTTGGAAGCAATGCCTTGGCTACTATGGAAATCATATCATGTGATTAATGTTTTTCCACAATTACAAGTTTTATTCCCATTCTATTTTATCATGATTGATGTTCCATTATGATCTATGCCTTACGTACTACCATGTTTTATGTCATTGCTCAAGATATTGATGTTTAAACATTATGTTCATGTTTTTAAGATCAAATGTATATGGTTTTTTTATTTTCTCCATGCTTACCCTTACTGAGCATTAAACTCACCCTCTTTTATGTTTTTCCCCCGGGATTAAAATAAATTTTTTAGTTAAGGAAACAAAAAGGGGAAGATCGTTATGTGAGATGTTGAAGATCTTTCAACATGATTAAGAGTTTATATTCCAAGTTTCCAAAGACACTAAACTATTATGGTCCTTGAGTGTTGTTTTTTGTTTTGTATTAAGTATTTCGAAAATGTATTGTAGAGTCCATATACGTCAAGTTTAGGGCCTCTACAGTTGGTATCAGAGGAAAGGTTTAGTTAACCTTTGGAAACTAGGACGTGAAAACTTTAGTGGGATCCCTAGATATATTTCTAAGGTATGTCTAGGGATATCCGTAAGGTTAAGTATAAGTATAGGTTATAGTCCTAGAATTACGGTAACGATCATAGAATTAAACCTAGGATGTTAGATATTGAAATTACTCCCCCTTGAATATGTTGTTTTTCTAGTACGAGTTTTTCCTCTCATACTATTCTTTTTGGGTTTTAAGAAATGGCAGGAAACAAGAGGATTCATGTTAATGAAGAAAATGATGGACAATGGAATGATATTATTCATGAGAAACCAAATGAAATGGGATTTGGAAGTCCAAACATCATTATTATGCTGAATCAGCATTCTCATAATATGATCAATAAACTCAAATTTGGTAAGTTTCCTGACTCAGCTAATAAGAGAAAGATGGAGTTTCATGATGATCATAGAGGAAAGAAAGTTCAATTTCCCCTATGTAAATCATGTGGGAAGAGGCATAAAGAAGAATGTTTCAAAGGAACTAGAAGATGCTTTGGGTGTGGAAAAGAAGGACACAAATCCAGTATGTATAAAGGAAAAGGTTCACTTAACACCATGGACAAGGATAATGGTATTGCTAAGACAACAACAACGGTCAAATGTTTTAAATGTGAGATGTACGGGCATTATTCAAACTAATGCCCTAAGGGAAAGTCTCATGAAGATAATCATCATGGTTGTATGGGTAGTATTTATATTGATTATGATGAAGAGACTACAAACGATATGTGAGATAAAAGAATTGTTCAAGCTCAGTCAATGATTTAAGAAGGTAGTGGAATGATTTATGTTTATCAAGAGTTATGTTGTATAGGTAATGGTACTATGGAATAAAGACACATCTAAGTATTGTTACACTATTGTTTTTTCTAAAGTATTTGAAAGTATATATTGAATGGTACCGGTAACCATGAAAGGTTGTTCAAATATTTTTGGAAGGTAAATGATATGTGCATAAAGAAGGGATAAGAAGATAATGAAATTTTTGATAGTATTAATGAGATCCTAACTGATATATGTACAAAGTGATATCATGGTTTGAGTATATAGAATTTTTGGGATTTTGGTATGTGAAAAGAGTTAACTTTGGATAGCATTCATGTTTTAACTAAGGTTCTATGGTAATTCATGTTTCAAGGGAATACATGATTATGGTATTCACATGTTTGGAATGTGACCAACAAGATATATGAGGGATAAATGATGGTATTCACATGCTTGTTATATGACATTTTTAGTAATCATTCTCTTTATACTATGAGTTTGGAAAGAAGTATTTTGGATAAGCCTAAAGATTCGAAAGGATTATGTTGAAAATAAGTTAGTATTGTTTAAGGCTAGAATTTTTTTCCGTTATTATTGATATAATGTTATAATAATGTAGTTTTAGAAAAATAACAACCTGCAAGATGGGAGACAACCCATCACGTCAGACAGGGTTGCGGGAATCGAACCCACAACCGAAGTGCGACATGCCTTTATCTCCTACCACTGGACAATAGGAAGTCCCTGGTTATTAGAAAATAGTTTTATTATATTAAGCGGTATGATAGATGAAGTATAATTCCATTTTTGGAATCATATACGATTAACCTCACCATATATGGACTTATGTATATTTGATAACTTTTGCTAACCTTTTGTTTGAGACAGATGGATTGATCCATCATTCTATCACATGATATGCTAACACTTCATGAAAGACAAATTCAACTTCATTTCATTAAGAGATGATGTGGCAATTGTTCAAGGCACAAACAACAGTGACATTGTACCAAAATCAAGTATTTCTTTTAATTATTCTTCAACTTTTGAGAAATTATCTTGAAATACAAAAATGTTGTCCTAGTACTCTCATATCTGATGAATCATATTGTACCTTAGATCATCACAAATTTATGGCTTTGTGATTGATGGCTTTTTCATAGCCATGTTCTCTACCACTCTCCATCCGAACTTGATGGTTAGATTTCTCTTCCATATCCATATTTTCACCTATGTTGTCTTATGTGGAAACCCAATGCTAAGTTACTTTGGGTGACCGTAATGATTCTAAATTCCTTTTTTAAAATTAAGTACTAGTATTCCTTTTTACAATGTGGGTTTCTATGAAAGAAACATTCAAGTAGTAAACCATTTATAACCCCTGACGAATTTTGAGGGTGAAATTCATTTTAAGGGGGGTAGAATGTAACAACCCAAGATTTTATAAGAATTATTCATTTTAAATTCCTTGATGTCTTGTCTTTTACTCCACACAAAGATTATCCTGCGCTATATGCAACACCGTATTATCTTGCAGTATACGCAACACTATTCTTGGATTGTGATACACACAATTTCAAGTTCGTTTGATAATAGTCATTCTACACAACATTGAGTGTATATATATATATATTCAATGTATAAATAAAATATGGTTGGATTTTGTTATACAAAACAACGAAGGATTCTTTCACAACATGCAACCCTAACTTGACTTGCATTACACACAATCACGACCTTCCTCAATAGCGTGTGTAGTACGCAATATCGGGTTTCACTAAACAACGATATATTGTTATAATATTATTATGGACTAGCCGTTATGAATAGTATTAACTAAATTTTGAATTTTATAACATTATTATTCATCTAACACATTTTCTAGAATATGTTATGAGAACAAAATAATTTTTTCATGTAAAATATGTATTTTTCAAAAATTGCAGTTTTTCCGCCTTTTAATGGCGCACCCACTTTAAATATTTTTTTTTGAAATTTCTATAAGTTCAATTTCACAAAATAAAATTCTTCTTTGGAATCAGGATATAAAAATTTACTTTGAATAAATTTTTAATATTATTCTGATAACTTCCATATTTTAATGAATAGTAAAAACACGCTATATTTTAATTAAAAACATCTTTTTTCATCGCAATAATTTATATGGTTAGTTTATATTTTTAATTGGTTTTAAAGTGTAATTAGAATATATTTTAACTATTTAATCAAATGTTGTTCATTTTAATTAATTTCACTTTGAAATTGGATATAAACAAATATCAATCTTTTGATAGTTATTATTTCTTAAAAACACGCTATTTGTTTTGATAATGGGAATTAATTTTAAAATTAATTAATCTCACTTCTATGTTTTGAATTTATCAAAATAGACATAAATTTTTAATTCGGAATATCAAATAATTCTTAGCCTGAATTTTTGGTATTTTCTGAAAAACTTCAATTTTCGATGAATAGTGAAACCACTTAGTGGTAGTTAAAAAACTGACTTTTTCATTTAAATAAAATTTTACCACTTCTGTGAATTGAATTTTAAAAATCTGAGAGACACGGTTAATATCAAAGACTAAAATGTGGTTCAATGAGATGAAAATAATTTTTGGTGAATAGTAACTTCTTACATTTATTTACCAAGGTTAAAAGTAAACAGGGTAATTAAGGGTAAAAATGATATTATTATTACCCTAACATATGTCCTAATTCTATTGGATAGGTTTAATTCGACGAAAAACAACATTAGGAATAATATATGACCATTTAGGTCCACTTGGATTAGATTAGGACATTTATTATTAATTTATTTAAAGAAGGGTTAAAATGGTAAAAATCAAAGTTTAATAACTAAAACGTTTTTTAATATAGGGTTATACATAAGATAAATTCGACTATAAATATTCCTCAGAAATATAAAAATATTTCCTACATAAAGCTATTTTATTTATAATTTTTAGACTTTATATAATTTTATTTATTTATGACACAATGATGATGTTGTAATTATCTTATTAATGAAGTATTAACATAATTGATGTTATAAATACCCCAATAAATGTAATTTGAGAATTTTTATGAATTCCACTAATTTTCTAGGTTAATATGACATGTTAGTATTTATTGAGTTAGATTTGTTCGAACTAATCATGCTGTTATGATTTTCACAAAAATCCATTACCAAATAGTGTCAAAATTGACATAAAATAGTTTTTAAAACAAATATTATATTATTAATTGTTATTATATTCCTAAAAATATAAGGTTCGACCAAGATACTTATATAATTATAGGTGTATCATTAATGGACCACTTGGGGGTCTCTTGGATGTATATGGTAATTTTATCAACTATATAATATAAAAATACAAAGTGACATGGTAAATGTCAATCTAATTAACTAAGAGTTAAAACTAAAAGATAAGGTTAATATAATGACACAAACCTGTCTAAAATTTATTGGTTGAGATTATTTCGACCCATCACTGCCTTAGCTTCGAAATAAATCAATTTGGAGCTATTAAAAACTGAATATGACTTTATTATAAAATAATATTTTAAGTATTTCCAAAGGTGCCCCTCTCCTCCCTTATAAAAATGGCACCCCTTCCCTCTTCTCTTCACACCCTTTTGAGCCTTGAAGCTCAAAAAAACCCTGACCATTTCTCTTTTACAATCCCATAGCAACATTATGGAGGTTATGGTCTTCTCAAAAGACCAGCACTACTTCCTTAAGAGAAGGCTTAAAGGAGGTGCGTCGAAGAAGAGGTAATCTCTTCTTCTGATTCTCTCAAGTTTCTTTCTTCTTCTACTTCTTATTTAGTTGTATCACTATAAAGTAATAACATCAGTATTAATTATATACTGATATGTTATTATAAATGTGAAGAAACCCTATTTCACCTTCTATCCAACCAACAGAAAATGAAATCACCGCGTGTGCGTACGTACGGAATACCGTCTCCACGCCGTGGTGTAATCTGTTTTCGACCACCACCATACTTGGATGGGTATAATGGTGTAAATAAATAACTATATATGATTATTTTAAAGTTATATTGATTTGGAAATATTATACATACACTTCAATACAATTCCACGATCATGATAATGATATCATCGCTCGTGCGTACGTACAGACTACCGTCTCCACAACACGATGAGATTCATTCTCCATGTTAACCATTCATGAATGATTATAAAGTATATATAAAAAGTAATCATGAAATATATGACATAATAATGATAATGGATTTATGTGTATATATATGTATGTCATCTACTTAATTCCATTCAATTCAATAAGGAAACGAAAACATCGTTCATGCGTACGTACGACCTACCGTCTCCATGAACGGTGTATTTCATTCCATTTATCGATCTATCATATATATATATATGTATATACTGAATATATATTACATATAAATCAGGTTTTACATTCTATAATTAATTAAATCAGGATATGATTAATAATATCAAGAACAACAAGTCCAAACATCTACAATAAATAAAACAATTTTACCCAAAACGCTGCTTTAACATTGAACTTATAAAAGAACGGGTAATATAAAGTCATAAGTGAACCATATATGATATCATAACAATGAATATGATTCTTTAATAAGTCAATTACATTATTTAAATTAGTATACAGGAGGTTCGGATATGTACGAAGCATATCGGACCTAAGGTAAGGGATAACTATTCCAATCTCGTTCTTATCCGAGATTGTTTATTCATAAGTATTTACTGGGGTTATTGTTATCATCTATGTACATGTTTCCTAAAAATGGTTTCATGTATGTTTAAAGTCCTTTTTAACCATTTTTGACTTTTACTACATGGTATGTAAGGAATCTTTCTTTTTTTACTATATGAGGTACTTTTTGACTTTTCCGACAAAAGTACGAGGAGAATGTTATTTTTAACTTATACGACGTGAACAGATTTTTACGGTTACATAACACCTCATTTTAATGAAACTTACTATACAATATTTCATGATTATTTTCAACAAAAACCTTTTCTTTTAAAATTGCATGGCATTTTGTGAAAAGAAAATGATTTTGAAGAAGAAATGATATTTTCCTCAAGAATTCATTTCAAGTGTTTTATCAAAACTATTTTCCATATATAAATGACATTATTTAATATGTTTATGTTTCAAGTATAATGTCTCCATTATTTACATGGTTTGATTCTTCTTATGATTAAATGATATCCATATTTTTGTATGAATTGTTTTATGATGTCATGATGTTTAAGAATCTCATTCTATTGCATGGGTTATGCTATGATGTATGATTTATGATTTTGTGGAACATGAAATAATGATTTCATTATGAGATGTGTGGGACCTATATCTCCCTCCAATGCATTGGGTAAATATTTATATCTCATGAGATAGACATTTATGGAATGGTAAGTTAATCCGTTTCAGTGTTATAGGACTGGAACGAGGAGTGAACTCGATTTAGAAAGGGACTTTGTCAACTAAGATGGTTTTGGAAGCAATGCCTTGACTACTATGAAATTCATATCATGTGCTTAATGTTTTTACAAAATTAAAAGTTTTATTCCCATGTTATTTTATCATGATTGATGTTCCATTATGATCTATGTCATACGTACTTCCATGTTTTATGTCATTGCTCAAGATCTTGATGTTTAAACATTATGTTCATGTTTTTAAGTTCAAATGTATATGGTTTGTTTAATTTTCTCCGTGCTTACCCTTACTGAGCATTTGAGCTCACCCTTTTTTATTTTTCCCCCAGGATTAAAAGAAAGGTTTTAGGTAAGGAAACAAAAAGGGGAAGATTGTTATGGGAGATGTTGAATATCTTTCAACATGATTAAGAGTTTATATTCCAAGTTTCCAAATACACTTAACTATTACGGTCCTTGAGTGTTGGTTTTTGTTTTGTATTAAGTATTCTGTAAATGTATTGTAAAGTCCACGTACGTCAAGTTTCGGGCCTCTACATGCCCCTTTGGAACATTTTCCTACAGGCGGATGCATGTTGGGTTGTGTGGAGCTCCAGACACCTTTCAAAGGTGTATGGTGGCTATATTTTCAGATATCATTGAGAGAATTATTGAAATTTTCATAGATGAATTTTATATTATGGGTATTACTTTTAATACTTGTCTTGGAAATATTGAGTTAGTTTTGGAAAGATGCATTGAAACCAACCTTGTTCTTAATTGGGAGAAATGTCAATTCATGGTTACATAAGGTATAGCGCTTGGTCACAAGGTGTCCAAAAGAGGTCTAGAAGTTGATACTGCTAATATTGATGTTATTCAAAAACTACCACCTCCTGTTAATGTCAAAGGTGTTAGAAGTTTCCCAGGGCATGCCGGTTTTTACCAGAGATTCATAAAAGATTTTTCCAAAATAACTAATCCCTTATATTCTTTGCTGGTAAAGGATGTACCTTTCAATTTTAATGAAAATTATTTGAAATCATTTAATCTTCTTAAAGATAAACTCACTAAATCACCCATCATTACTACACCTGACTGGAAACAACCTTTTGAGCTTATGTGTGATGCTAGTGACATGGTTGTAGGTGCTGTCCTTGGAAAGAGGAAAGATAGAAAACTGCATGTGGTGTATTATTCTAGTAGACTGTTAGATGATGCCCAAAATAATTATACCACCACTGAAAAATAATTGTTAGCTGTTGTGTTTTCTCATGAGAAGTTTAGACAGTATCTGTTAGGTTCAAAAGTCATCATTTTCACTAATCATTCTTCTTTAAAGTATTTTCTGTCTAAGAAAGAAACTAAACCCAGGATGATTAGATGTATTATACTGTTACAAGGGTTTTATTTAGAGATTAGGGATAATCAAGAAGCTGAAAATTTAGTTGCTGATGACTTATCTAGGATTCCTCTTACTTAATCTGAATCTGAAGATCCTAGAGAGATTAACTCTTTCTTTCATGGTGAGACATTTCTCACTGTTTCAATTAGGCAATCTTCTTGGTTTGTAGATTTTTCTAACTTTCTGGAAGCAGGTGTATTTCCCAAAAATCTGTCCAATAATCAAATAAATAAATTCATTTCTGAACTTAAATACTACATTTTGGATGATCCTTTGTTGTATAGGATATGTTCTAATGGTATTCTTAGAAGATGTGAGTCTGAGGAAGAGATGCTTCCTATCTTAGAGAATTGTCATTCTTCACCTTATGGAGGTCACCATGGTGGTGAAAGAACTTCTCAAAAAGTCTTACAATATGGTTTATATTGGCCTACTCTTTTTAAGGATTCTAGGAGCATTGTGGTCGGATGTGATACATTTCAAAGGCTAGGTAATGTTGGTTGGAAGCAAGAGTTACCCCAAAAAGGAATTCTGGAAGTTGAGATTTTTGATATTTGGGGTTTAGATTTCATTGGTCCATTTCCATCATCTCATGGAAATGAGTATATTCTTGTTTTTGTATACTATGTTTCCAAATGGGTTGAGGAAGTGGCACTGCCCAACAATCAGGCCAATTCTGTAATAAAATTTGTGAAAAATAACATGTTTACAAGATTTGGAGTCCCAAGATTTTTTATAACTGATAATGGAACACACTTTAAGAACTGCAAATTTAAATCTTTAATGAAAAAATATGGTTGTGTTCATAAAACTGCTACTCCTTATCATCCACAGTCCATTAGATAGGTGGAAATTTTAAATAGGGAACTGAAACAAATACTTGAGAAAACTGTGCCAAACTCTAGGACAGAATGGTCTCTTAAATTGGATGAATCTTTATAGGCATATAGAACTTCTTTCAAGACCCCAATAGGTATGTCTCCTTATAGGTTGTTATTTGGGAAATTCTTTCATTTACGTATGGAGTTGTAACATAAGTCTTATTGGGAAGTTAAGTCTCTAATCTTTGACTTTAAGAGTGCTGGTGAGAGGAGGTTACTTGAGCTGAATGAACTTGACGAGATTAGGAGAGATAGCTATGATAATTCAAGGATTTATAAAGAGAGGAATAAAATCTTTCATGATTCTATCATTCAAAACAAAGAGTTTAAACCTAGACAGAATGTCCTCCTCTTTAACTATAGAATTAAACTCTTTCCTAGGAATCTGAAGTCCAAGTGGTCTGGACCTTTTACTGTAGTGAGAAAATTAAAAATGGAGCTGTTGAAATTGTAGGTGAAGAGAATAAACCCATGTTATTCAATGGGAAGAGAGTGAAACATTATTTTGAGGGATATCCAAAGGGCTTGGTTTCCTTCAATGTGCTAGAAAACTGTTCTTGAATGAATTATGGTTGTGGACTTTAAACCTAACGTTTCATGGGAGGCAACCCATAGTCTTTGTTTTGTTAATAAATAAAAAATTTTAATTAAATAAAGTCTAACTGAATACTTTAAATTCAGTGCTTCTTGGGAGTCAACCCATGTTATTTATTTTGTGTTTACTTTTATTTCTATTCTTGTTTTACTTAGAATAAATTCATGTTGTGTTGTATTCTAGATTCTATATCTTTAGTGGATTTTTGTCTGTGGTTTTCATGCTCGGTGTTTTAAGGATGTTGCTGCTGTCATTTAAGGAGTTGAACTCCCATGATCATCTCTAGATAAGAACCTAGTCTGGGAATCACTTCAATTTTCTGCATTTATTTCTTCTCCTGTTTTTGCTAATAAAAATTCTGCTTACTTAAAAAAAATTATGCTATATATTTGCTGAAAATCTACTGCATATATTATATACTAATTTTTTTTGCTGCATTTCACTAATTTGAATTAAAAAATCTGCATGTGCATGTTGCTGTGGACTGAAATTCATTGTTTTAAACCCATTCATTGTATGAAATTAATTGTGGGGGGTATATGTGTACTGGTAGATGTGTTTTTCATTGGAATTGATTAGTCTATAGGGTGTTTAGCATGAATCTTTCTCCTATATTTAACATCCATTTGAATCATACTTTGTTAAAATGATTACACCCAATTAATTGTTCACCCAAACCTTATATGATTATTTTGAGCAATAATGGAAAATCATTATCACTGGACTGAATGTTAATGCATATACTTGCTAATGAACTTGCTGTTAAGTTATTCATTGTGCTGAACAATATTTTTGAATTTCAAAGAGATCATTAAAACATGTCATAAATCTACTAAATTTAAAATATGTTTTGAAATTAAATTTTTTAATTGTTCTTCTCCACTTTGAAAGTCATATTTGGGAACAAAGTTGGGTTTTAAGTGTGGGGGAGGGGGTCAATTCTTGACTGTGCTAAACTTTGCTTAATTGAAATCCCATCAATTCCCACAGTTCCCACTACAACTTAAATCTTTTCGTAACAAATGGTTAAATTTTTGCAAAATTTTTGCATAATTTTTGGCTTTACACAGGTCTCAATTGGGTCTTTCCTTAGGAAAAGTACCTTACTGGTAGTTAAGATTAGTTTTTTATCTAAAATTAATGACATTGAATGATTGCTAAGTGATATTTACTTAGTGATTGAATGTAAATATGGTTTAGAGTCTATTTTCTGAGAGTGACATGGGTACCCTTTTAATGGAATTATGATCATAACCCTTGGAACTGGAAGTTTGATTCTGATTCTAGGGGCCTCATTCATATTTTAATTATTAAAAGTTATTTCTTTAATTATCTAATGTAAATGATTTTTGATATAAATCTTTTGAAACTAGAGTAATTTGGGCATCCTAGATCCCACGGTGAATCTCTGAGACCCTAGATGCTGGGTGCGTTTCTGTTAACTTTAATCCCTCTGTACACTTTGGATAAGTGCATTCCACAATGCATAGCACAATGATACATGTCTTGGGAAAAAATAAAATAAAGTGTTTAGGGTCAAAAACGATTTCATTAAGGTGAGGGGAATGATCAACTCAAAATGAAGAAGGGGTCAATTGGTTTTTATGGGAGTCATTTAGGTTGTATCAATGAGGTGATTCACAAAAAAAATTATTTATTTTTGGAACCAAGTTGAAAAAGTTAAATTATAAAGTTTCTACTATTATGTTCTTAAATCCACATAAATTTTACCTTTTTTCACTCTTGGACATTGAACTTAAGCCTGGATTGAAGTTAGTCACTAAGAAGTACCACATATGAGGCATGAAACTTTCATTTCTTGTTGATTCATTACTCTCTTGACTACCTTTGAGTATTTGTTCTAGGAAATATTCATATAAGAAATTTATTTTCTAAAATCCTATTGACATGTATTTGAAGTCCTTTGTAAGAAGTTCTGGACATGTTAAATTTTGAGAAAAATCATGAATATGATACTTTTGTTTTCAAAATTAATAAAATATGGGATTGTCTGAGGACAAAGAATGTTTAAGTGTGGGAAAATTTGATTTTCCCTTAAAAACACATGTTGTGCCACATTTTTTTCAATTATTTTTACTGATTTAATTGGTTATTTTTGTAATTTATACTAAATATTAACACTTTTGGATTATTATAAATAAATTTATCAATTTATCAATTTTTATAATTAATTGTGTATTATAAAGCTTTAAAATAATTAATTTATATCTTACTTTAATTTTTCAGTATAGTTACTTTCTTTTTAGTTTGGTATCTTTATATGCATATTTAATGATTTAACATTTATTATTTAATTAACCAAGTCTATTTTTTCACGCATGTAAAGACCGTGAAATTTCAAGGAATTTTTTTCCTTAAATACTTCTGAATTTTACGAGTCTGTGGCTTCTGACAACACTTGATTCCGAGGCCTGGTGTGCCCAGAATCAATTTCTGAAGTTTAGCTCGGGTACGTTCAGTGAACGAATGAGTGGGTTTTTCTATCTTTTGAACCGGTGCTCGGAATTAAAATTTGAGGGCACCGATGAACTCACAGCACCGGTAATTGCTTAAGGGGGCATTTACCGTAGTTGTGTTTTATACGGGTTTGAAGTTATAAATTGTTGTTTAATTAAAAAAAGTTAAATAAAATTGTTAGAACAATTTTATGTATCTAAGGAGGTTAGCTCCTCCCATGGGTAGTTAAGGGTGGGACCCACAACCACTTAACTATCCAAGTGTGGATGTTAGAGAGGTGGGGCCCACACAAGCCCCAACCATTCATTTTCCTCTAAAATCCTTAAACCCCCTCATTAAATTGGCAACCCCCCTTTAATTTCCAATCTCTCCACCTACCTCACTCCATTAATTCATGACAAACCCTCAAATTTATGAGGATCTTTCCTCTCCGTCTCTTTAATTAATTGCCAACACATTTAATTAATGAGGTGATTTGAATTTTGAAATTTAAATTGCATGTGCAATAAAATAATAGGATTAGCCTATTATTTTACGAGAGGAGGGCTTTCGTTGTGCTAAGGAGGATTGGGAGAGCTCTTGAGATTTTGAAGAAAACTGCCCTCCGACAAAGAATGACGATTTCTTTGATGAAGAACGCCGGTTCCACGAAGAACGACGACGCGCCACCCATTCTCTTCTCCGTGACAAGAGAGGAGACTCTGCTTCCTCCTCTGGCGCACTCCGACGTTGCCTATGAATCCTTTCCCCGTGACGTCGTCTTCCACGACACCCGATGTGCGACGTAAATTATCAAGGTAGGGGTTTATTCTTGAAAGTGAATGCTTTCGTACCCCGTTCTTCATTGGAAATAATTGTTTATATACGGCCAATTGCTATCACTTTACATGGAGGGAGCGGGCCAAACGAACACGGCCTGATGACCCTCCATTTGATCTTGTTTATTATTATTTTAGAATCAGCAACCGGAGGAGGAGGAGGCACGACGTCGTCGCGTCGTGCCGGGAACGCGGCAAAGGAAGCTGGCGCCGTCGTGCCGGATGTGCGGGAGGAACCGTGGCCCGCTTTGGCGGAAGAACCAGTCGGGTGAAGGGGAGCCGCGGCGCCAACAGGGTGTCGTGCTGGAAAACCAGTCGACCCATTGGGTGGCTGGGTGGAGCCAAACCGCGGCGCCAAGAGAGCGCCGCATTGAAGAAACCCACGGACCGCATGCGCCAAAAGTCCGGCCGGCTTAGCCAACCGGTTCGGGAGAATGGATCCATATGCAACCACCTATTCGGCTAGCCGGGGGCCGCACCCCCGCCTCGGACCGCTCGGCCTTCGAGTCGAGCCGCTCAGCCAGCTGGCCAAGCCAGCTGGGTCGCGCACCCAGTCGGACCACGCCCAACCGGGCCACGCCAAGCCGGGCCGAGCCGCGCCACTTTGGGTCGGTCCGTGCCCCTCGGGCCAGGTCGCGTGACTCACCGGGCCATTCCGACCCCTTTTCTGGGTCGAACCAGCCAAAATTGGATTAACCTGACCCATCGGCCCATTGGGCTAAACAGGTCGGGCCCGTTATTCACTTAAACGTGGATAACTTAAAGACTGCGCGTTCGATCGACGCACCGTCTATGGCACTGGGACCCTTTCGACGAGGCGGTCCTTTTGAGATACTCTATGTGAGTTTTGGATAACTTTGGTAAACGGACTGGTTTGGAACAAGCATATTTCCAACCGGGCCCCTAAAACGGAAAAGCCAATATCTCTCAGACCGGGCGTCCGTTTGACGCGCCGTCTGTCGTGTTGAGTTCCTTTTGACGAGACGGAAATTCAGGATACATAAACTCTGGACTTCGTGATAGTTGATGTATCGACCTCTTTTTACTCATCGAGAGGACCCTCCCAGAATCAAGTACGCTGTGTGCGGGAACCCTAGAGCTGGCTACGATTGCGACGACGATGACGGATGTACTTGGATCCTATATGGGTTCGGCAGTGAGGATGACTGTACTTGGATCCTCTGTGGGTTCAGCAGTGATTACGACTGTACTTGGATCCTACGTGGGTTCGGCAGCATGGTTACTGTACTTGGATCCTACGTGGGTTCGACAACGACGTCTTTTGTACTTGGATCCTACATGGGTTTGGAAGAGGAGATGATTCAGAGGCTACATCTAATCATCTCCACCCCTCTTCATTAGAAGTATAACTGTGTGAGATGAGTCTTTACTTTTAATCATTATCATTGGTATTATTGACTTCTTTCCTATGTGGACTGAATTGTTCTTGGTCTCGGAAGTTTGATCCGTACTGAGATTGATGACTTAGGTATATGTATGGGCATATACCTAAGTAGGGTTAGTTGATTCTGCGTGTTTGTTACTTTCCTTTGTGGTTTATTCTTTGTGGATTCTGGGAGACCTTTGGAGGTCTCAGGGTCCCTACTGAGTATCATATACTCACCCCTGCACGGGAATTTCCCGCACAACGTTGTGTTGGATGCAGACGACAGACATCACTAATCGTGGATGAGGCTTGTGAAGCTGGACGGTATCCGGAGGTGGACCACCTGGCAGGACGTACACGGAGTGTACGGACAGACCGAGGCACCGACAAGACTATCTGTACCCACCCTTCAGGTGGGATTCCCAGAGGACAACTCAGTGGTTTCCACTTTACTTTACTACTTTTGGACTTTCTTTCTCAGTTGTACTGTACTTTCAGTTGGGTTTGTGTACTGGCCCATTTACTTTTCAGCACTTACTTTTGTACTCAGTTTTACTTAGTTCTTACTTCACTTGTGTACTTTGTTGTGTTTTTTTACTTATATAAAGGCAATGTATTCCATTTTCATTGGTATTTACGTCTTTGGTGCTAGTCGCCATCCCCTGGCCAATGGAAGGCGGGCTTGGGGTAGTCACGGCACAGGCCCTGAGGACGGGTCGTGACAAATTGCTATCAGAGGAGTCGGTTCTACCACAAAACTTAGGACTCTGATAATTTATTCTCTGTGAAGCAATAGTGTTATGAGTAATGAGTGTGGTTTTTAGTCCAGGGAGTCTAGTGTTGGTGCAGTGGCTGACGTATCCATACACCAGGACCCTAAATTCTGATTTCTGAATCACTGCTCGAAAACACTGATTGCATGTGTGTTTCAAAATTTTTCTTTGTGATTACTTTGTGTCAGCTCAATAGGTATACTGTACTAATCGTAGCACACCTGTTTCTTCTCAGGATGGCCCCACGAAGGCAGCCAGCTATGGTTCCTAGTTACAGGCGGGATGGCAGCCCACCGAGCGACGAGGCCTCAGTGCAGGGCCCTATTACAGCGGAGGAACCAACAGTACCACTACTCACTGGGCCCCCGATACCACCATCCCCTACAGCATAGAGTGCACAACGCCTGAGTGCGTTGCATGAGTTTCAGCGACAGAGGCCGCCCAGGTTCTGTGGAGAGACGGATCCTCAGGCAACCAAGGGTTAGCTGGAGGCTATCTTCAGAGTCTTCAGATTGGTAGGGACACCAACAGACCTTATGCTGATCCTTTCCGTGAGTCTTATACACACCGGAGTAGGTAAGTGGTGGAGCCTGATGCTCCAGGTGCACGAGGAGGAATCTATACTTTGGACGGACTTCGAGAGCCTCTTCCGCTCTGAGTTTGTTCCAGCCACCCTCCATGCAGTGTGCATCCAGGAGTTACTACAGCTGCGACAGGGCAGCATGACAGTAGCCTAGTACTCGGCGAGATTTACCGACCTCTTGCGCTACTCCATGGACATAGTACGGGACCCATTCTTCCAGGCCCGGACCTTTGAGCAAGGACTGAGGCATGAGATCAGGGCTTCGATGATCTCCCTCGGTATTCTGATGCAAGCAGGAGTGTTGGAGCGAGCCCTTCTTGTGGAGAGCTTCCTTGCTGAGCTGACACCAGCAGCGAGACCCACCACAGGGCGACACGTAGAGGAGTCCTCTACAGCGGGTAGTATAATGATGTCATAGAGGTTCAAGCAAACTAGGCCATCAGGTGGGCAACCTCAGGATACTGGATTGGATGTGCAGGGCACACGCAGCAGATCCAGTCATACGAGAGGCAGACAGTACTATGCATGCGGCGGGCTGGGCCACATGGATCGTGACTGCGTGACCCGCCATGCAGAGGAGCATCAGACAGTTGAGGGACCACCCAGGAAGAGGCAGAGGTTCGACTGTGGTGGTCTGCAGGGAGCAGGCGGACGAGGCAGAGGAGCTGGCCGAGCAGCGGGTGGTGGACGACGCTTTGAGGCTCTACCACCACCACCACTAGGGGGACTACCCCGACAATAGGGATATGGAAGATAGGTATAGGATTAGATTCAGGAAGTCGAGGCCTATGACCACGGTGCAACTGAGATGATTTGAGGTACTATCTGTGTCTACTCCACCCTTACTGCAGTTCTTATAGTCACAGGAGTGAGTCATTATTTCATTACCGCTACCCTTGTTCGGATCTTTGAGATTCCGATAGAGCCATTGGCTCAATACTTACGACTAGAGACTCCTACAGGAGCAGAATCAAAGATTATGCATTGGTGTCAGCAGTGTGAGATTACTCTAGGTGGTGAGATCTTCGGCTGGGATCTTCTTGTAGCAGCGTCGAGGACTTATGACGTCATCTTGGGATTGGATTGGTTATCTACAGTCCATGCTCAGATCGACTGTATTAGGCGCAAAGTGTGGTGTGTCCGCACAGATGGGAGCAGGTTCACCTTCACCGGTGAGAAGGGAGCCTTTGCAGCGTAGGATGGACTTACGCAGAGGATAGGGTAGTCGATCACCCATCAGTTGTCTAGTCTCATCCTAGGAGCGGTTGATGTGCGGAGTCCGAGTTTTCCTGTTGTGGTGGATCAGTATGTGGACGTTTTTCCTAACAACTTTCCAGGACTACCCCCTCGAAGAGAGGTAGACTTCTACATTGACCTGTACCCTAGGAAAGTAACGATATCTACTCCAGCATATCGGATGGCTCCCACTGAGCTTCGTGAGCTGCGGGTATAGCTGGAGGATTTACAGGGAAAGGGATTCATCCGACCCAGTGTTTCACCCTAGGATTCTCTAATTTTATTCGCCAAGAAAGCGGATGGTAGCTTAAGACTATGTGTCAACTACCGTCGCCTGAATTAGGTGACCGTGAAGAACATGTACCCACTCCCGAGGATTGACGACCTCTTTGATCAGCTGAAGGGAGCACGATGGTTCTCGAAGATAGACCTCAAGTCAGGATATCATCAGCTCAGAGTTCGAGATGAGGATGTGCAGAAGATGGCCTTCAAGTGTCAATATGACCACTACGTGTTTTGCTTTATGTCTTTCGGCGTAACCAATGCACCAACAGTGTTCATGAGTTTCATGAACAGGATCTTCCAGCCTTACCTCGCTCGTTTTTTCATAGTCTTCATCGACGACATACTGATTTACTTGACTACTGAGGAAGAGCATTCCTACCACTTGCAGGTTGTACTGGACACACTCTGAGAGCACCAGCTTTATGGTAATCTCTCGAAGTGCCAGTTTTGGATTCGATAGGTTCACTTCTTGGGGAACGTCATCTCAGAGGCGAGAGTTGATGTGGATCCTATGAAGATCGAGGCAATACTTTCTTGGGAGCCACCCAGGAGCGTGACGGAGGTGCAGAGTTTCCTAGGTCTGGCTGGGTACTATCGGAGATTTCTGCCAGACTTCTCCAGAGTTTCAGCACCACTTTTAGCTTTGACGAAGAAGGGGAAACCCTTTGTGTGGTCAAATAGATGCCAGCAGAGCTTTCAGAAGCTGATATAGAGATTGACCAGTGCGCCCATCTTGAGGCTATCAGAGGAGGGCGTAGGGTACATAGTATACTGCGATGCATCAGGGACCAGAATCGGGTGTGTCCTGATGCAGGAGTGGGCAGTGATCGCCTATGGTTCACGACATTTGAGGCAGCACGAGCAGAAATACACTACCCATGACCTGGAGTTAGCAGCAGTGGTCTTCTCCTTGAAGATGTGGCGGCACTATATGATGGGAGAGAGCTTTACAGTATACTCTAACCACCAGAGTCTCAGGTAAATCTTCTCGTAGAAGGACCTAAACCTAAGACAATGGCGATGGCTTGAGTTCCTCCAGAACTATGAATTTGAGATAGTCAATACTCCTAGGATGGGGAACATAGTATCTGATGCTCTCAGCAGGAGATCGGACATTCAGCTACTTGGAGAGGAGACAGAGCAGTTAACTACTTTGCAGATATCCTTCGTGCATAGAGATGGGTCAGCTTTTCTACAGTCCCTCACAGTCACTTCTCCACTACTCCAGTGGGTCAGATAGGAACAACGTGGGGACATTGACTGTGAGACACGACGAGCTTAGATTTCCACGGGACAGGCGCCTGATGGATTTTCTGAAGGAGGAGAGCACGTCATCCTCTTTAGGGGACGTACCATGGTACCAGTTGCACTACAGGAGGAAGTGTTGAGGATGTTTCACACTTCCCCTATAACAGTACATCATGGAGTGGCGAATATGTACTAGGACCTCAGACGACAGCACTGGTGGCCGGGTATGAAGAAGGTTGTAGCAGAGTTCGTTTCACGATGCCTCACTTGCCAGCAAGTGAAGGCGGATCAACAGGTACCAGCAGGCTTAGTACATCCCTTAGAGGTTCCAGAGTGGAAGTGGGACGAGATATCCATGGATTTCGTGATGGGGATTCCGCGTACTTCCAGAGGACACGACTCCATCTAGGTGATCGTAGATCGACTCACCAAGTCGGCCCACTTCCTTCCGATCATAGAGCAGAGCTCAGTAGAGAGATTGGGATGCCTCTACGTTTAGGAGATCGTAAGGCTTCATGGTGTGCCATCATCTATCATCTTCGATCGAGATGCTCGCTTTACTTCCCGGCTTTGGAAGGGGTTGCTGGAGGCATTTGGGACGCAGCTATGCCTGAGCACCACCTTTCATCCTCAGACAGATGGCCAGATGGAGAGGACCATTTAGACACTCGAGGACATGCTCTGTGCATGTGTCCTTGACTTTGGTCACATCTGGGAGGATCACCTACCCTTGGTGGAGTTTGCGTACAACAACAGCTACCACTCCAACATCAGGATGGCACCATACGAGGCACTCTATGACTGACCATGAAGATTACCCCTGTGCTGGACTGACCCTAGAGATTTAGCACTCGTAGGACCAGAGATGGTTCAGGATACAACGAAGAATGTGCAAATCATCCAGGAGAAGATGAGGACTGCACAGAGCAGAAAGAAGTCCTTTGCTGATAGGAGACGGAGACCACTAGAGTTTTAGGATGGCGACCACGTTTTCTTACGGCTCTCACCTCGACGTGGATTGTGGAGATTTGGATGGGGTGAAAAGTTATCTCTGCGCATCATCAGGACTTTTCAGGTCCTCAGTAGAGTAGGTGAGGTGGCTTACCGCATGGCCCTTCCACCTCAGTTGCACTGGGTGCACGGTGTCTTCCACGTATCTTAGCTGAGGGGATACGTGCACGACCCGACGCATATCATTGACCACGGGGAGTTGGACATAAATGACAGGGCTACATTCATGGAGGTCCTAGTGGAGATCGATGATCGACTAGAACGGGTCCTACGTGGACGTTTGATTCCTCTGGTGTGCATTCGTTGGCAGCATGGGAACCTCCAAGAGAGCACATGAGAGTGAGAGGCTCATATGTGTGCACAATACCCTCATTTGTTTCCCTAGTTTATGTTGTAGCTTTATGGGGATGAAAAGACCTGTGGTGAGAGTAATGTAAAGATCCGGAAATTTCAAGTAAATTTTTTTTATTAAATACTATGGAATTTTACGAGTATGTGGATTCTGACAGCACTTGATTCCGAGACCTGGTGTGCCCGAAATCAATTTCCGAAGTTTAGCTTGGGTACGTTCAGTAAACGAATGAGCGGGTTTTTCTATCTTTTGAACCGGTGCTCAGAATTGAAATCCAAGGGCACCGATGAACTCACAGTGCTGGTAATTTTTTAAGGGGACATTTACCGCAATTATTTTTTATGTGGGTTTGAAGTTATAAATTGTGGTTTAATTGAAAAAAGATAAATAAAATTGTTAGAACAATTTTATGTATCTAAGGAGGTAAATTCCTCCCATGGGTAGTTAAGGGTGGGACCCACAGCCACCTAACTACCCAAGTGTGGATGTTAGAGAGGTGGGGCCCACAGAAGCCCCAACCATTCATTTTCCTCTAAACTCCTTAAACCCCCTCATTAAATTGGCAACCCCCATTTAATTTCCAATCTCTCCACCTCCCTCACTCCATTAATTCATGACCACCCCTCAAATTTATGAGGATATTTCCTCTCCCTCTCTTTAATTAATTGCCAACACATTTAATTAATGAGGTGACTTGAATTTTGAAATTTAAATTGCATGTGTAATAGAATAATAGGATTATCCAATTATTTTACGAGAGGAGGGATTTCGTTGTGTTTAAGGAGGATTGGGAGAGCTCTTGAGTTTTTGAAGAACACCACCCTCTGATGAAGAATGATGATTTATTCAATGAAGAACGCCGGTTCCACGAAGAATGACGACGCGCTACCCATTCTCTTCTCCCTGAAAAGAGAGGAGATGCCGATTCTTCCTCGGGGGCACTCCGACGTCGCCTACGAATCCTTTCCCCGTGACACCGTCTTCTGCGACGCATGACGTGTGATGTAAATTATCGAGGTAGGGGTTTATTCTTAAAAGTTAATGTTTTCCTACCCCGTTATTCGTTGGAAATTGTTGTTTATATACGACCAATTGCTATTGCTTTACGCGGAGGGTGCAGTCCAAACGAACATGATCCGATGACCCTATATTTTATCTTGTTTATTATTTTTTTAGAATCGAAAACAAAAGGCGGAGGAGCCATGATGCCGTCATGTCGTTCCGGGAACACAACAAAGGAAGCCGACACCATCACGCCGACTGTGCGGGAGGAACCGTGACCCGCTTCATGGGCCGCTTCGGTGAAAGAACTAGTCATCCAGGCGAAGGGGAGTCACGGCGCTAGAAGGGCACTACGCGGAAGAAACTCGCGGCCCGCTGTGCGGGCCGCGTGTGCCAAAAGGCCGGCCGGTTTGGCAGGGTAGCGCCATAAGGCACCGCAGGTTCGGGAAGCTGGGGGCCGCGCCCCCGCATCGGACCGCTCGACCTTTGGACCGATCGGCCTTCAGGCCGAGCCAGCTGGGCCGCACACTAAGTCGGACCACGCCGAGCCGGGCCGCACCCAGCTGGGCCGCGCCTGGCTGGGCCGAGCCCCACCAGGCCGGGCCGCACCACTTCGGGTCGGGCCGCGCCACTTCAGGCAGGGTCATGCCCCTCGGGACCGGTCATGCGACTCACTGGGCCTGTCTGACCCCTTTGTTGGGTCGGACCCATCAAAACTGGATTAACACGGCCCGTCGGCCCATTGGGCTAAACGGGTTGGGCCCGTAATTCACTTAAACCTGAATAACTTAAAGACCGCGTGTCTGATCGACGCGCCGTCTGCGGCACTGGGACCCTTTAGACGAGGCAGTCCTTTTATGATACTCTAAGTGAGTTTTGAACAAATTTGGTAAATGGAAGGGTTTGGAATGAGCATATTTCCAACCAGGCCCCTGTAATGGAAAAGCCAATATCTCTCAGATCAGGCGTCCATTTGACGCGCCATCTGTCACATTGAGTTCCTTTTGTTGAGACTAAACTTCAGGATACATCAACTCTGAACTTTGTGACATTTGATGTATCGAAACCTTTTTACTCATGGAGTAGACCCTCCCGGAATCGAGTACGCTCTGTGCGGGACCCTAGAACTGGCTGTGACTGCGACGATGATGACAATTGTACTTGGATCCTACGTGGGTTCGGCAGCGAGGATGATTGTACTTGGATCCTCCGTGGGATTAGCAGCAATGACGACTTTAATTGGATCCTACATGGGTTCGGCAGTGACGACTTCTGTACTTGGATCCTACATGGGTTCGGTAGAGGAGATGATTTAGAGGCTAAATCTAATCATCTCCACCCCTCTTCGTGAGAAGTATTCCTGTGTGAGCTGAGTCCTGACTTTCAATCATTATCCTTGGTATGATTGACTTCTTTCATGTGTGGACTGGATTGTGCTTGAGCTCAGAAGTTGGAGATGTACTGAGATTGATGACTTAGGTATATGTATGGGCATATACCTAAGTAGGGTTGGTTGATTTTTTTTGTTTGTTCCTTTCCATTGTGGTTTATCCTTCATGGATTCTGGGAGACCTTCGGGGGTCTCGGGGTCCCTACTGAGTATCGTATACTCACCCCTTCATGGGCATTGCCCGCAAAACGTTGTGTTGGATGCAGACGACGGACAACACTGATCGTGGTTGAGGCTTGTGGAGCTGGACGGTATCCGGAGGTAGACCACCTGGAAGGACATACATTGAGCGGAAGGACGGACCGAGGCACCGAAGAGACTATTTGTACCCACCCTTCAGGTGGGATTCTCGGAGGACGACTCAGTGGTTTCCGCTTTACTTTACTGCTGTTGTACTTTCTTTCTCAGTTGTACTGTACTTTCAGTTGGGTTTTTATACTGGCCCATTTACTTTTTAGCACTTACTTTTGTACTCAGTTTTACTTAGTGCTTACTGCACTTGTGTACTCTGTTGTGTTTGTTTACTTATATAAAGGCAATGACTTCCCTTTTCATTGGGATTTATGCCTTTGGTGCTAGTCGCCAGCCCCTGGCCTATGGAAGGCGGGTTCGGGGTAGTCACAGAATGGGCCATGAGGACGGGTCGTGACAACGCAATTAATGTAGTCTTAATCTGACATCTCATGTATTAAATATCTTTTGATTAAAGTAGCATAATTTAATTATTACCTATCTTATAATAATTTATCAAATATAAATTTAAGTTTAAAAAGTTTCTACTCTTATTTTAATCTATTTAATTTAATTAAATTAATTAACATAAGTGTTTTATTAAAAATTAACTAACTTTTTACCTTAATTAATTTAATTTGTTAAAGTAACTATTATAAATAGTTTAACATTGTTATGTGTGTGTTTAAATTTTATTTTAACTTTTAATAATTTAGTTGCTTATTAACTTTTACTTTAAGGTTAGTAACCATTTCAGTTTTATATTTTAAAGTTAATAATAATTTAACTTAAGTTAATTTGGTTTTAAAAATTTAATTAAATTTATTAGTATCTTTATTTTCATTTTTTTAAATTATTTTTTAGTTTATATTAATTATTTTAGTCATCTTTATTTATGTTTCAACTTACTTAGTTTGTCTGTTTGTTTTGCAATGTTACGGTGCCACAACAACTATTTCCTCTCACGAGTTCACCATGCACCGTATCTCTTACTGTATCACCTTAATCCTTTTACGGTGACACAACCACTTTAACCCTCTCTCACGGTGCTATCATGCCACCCCATTACAGTCTCACCATTTTTAATCACACCATGTTCACACCGGTCTCTCCTCTTCTTGCTACTATTTCACTCTCATACAGTTGGCTTGCCGCCGTATCCTATTACCGTAATCTTGACACGGTGCCAAAACAACTTCATCACAGCCACCGTATCTTCTTCTCCCACTTCCACTTCTCTTCTCCTGCATCCCTTCCACCCCACTACCCACCATCAATCACAAGACCAGTTCATCACATCTCACCAGACTAAAACTAGATAATTGATTCATTCAAAACCAGACTCGAATAATTAAGTAAAAAATTAGATCTTGGGCCTTAACCGAAGCAAATCCATGGATCTGAAAAAATGAGACCGAAATGATGAAGAGAACTGTGCCTCCGCTGATGTATTAGAGCCAACCGTTGTTGCGGATCTTGAAGAGATCACTG
This sequence comes from Viscum album, assembly GCA_963277665.1. NCBI lineage: Eukaryota > Viridiplantae > Streptophyta > Magnoliopsida > Santalales > Viscaceae > Viscum > Viscum album. The sequence continues at coordinate 1,702,742,297 of OY728165.1, read as the reverse complement.
TTGTGCTTCTCAACCGCTTCAAGAGGAGATCGTGTCGGCTGTCGTCGCTGAAAAAAATTGAAGTCCATCATTGCTTTAGGTTTCACTAGATTTAAGAGTTGCGCCGCAGTGGCATGAGGAAACACCAATGCTAGAAGAGACCACTTTTCCACAATTGCAACTACTGCGGATCTTAAACTAAATCCTCTTGAGGAGTTGGATTTTTCGATTGTAAAGAGTCATCCGATCTTGAGTTGGTGTGTCATGCTGAAGAGAGGAGGAACTGGATGCCGCTTGATCTACTGAACCGCAAAGAGGAATTGTCGCTGCTGAATATTGGATTCACATAACCTGAGTCTATTCACAGATGTTGATAGAAGATCTGATTCGTGCTGCACCACTGTTAAAGGAGGGTGTTATAGGTTATGGAGGATGGAGGAGCCATGAACCTGCTTCCACAGAAGGAACCAAGGAACAAGATGCCCCTACTTTGTGCCGAAACTGGGGGGATGAAGATATAAAAATAATAATAATAATAATATAAAACAAAAAGAAATGATAAAGATAAAGATAATAATAATAATTAAAAAATTAGTCAAACTAATATAATATAATACATAATAATTTTTATAATAATAAGTAGATAAGTTATAAAATAGGATATTAGACAAATTAATAAGGATTTATAAAACTAATATACAAACTTTAGTTATTTATTAATAGAATTAATTACTAATTAGATTAAATTTTTTAAAACTATAATTATAATTTAATTTAAATTGAATAAATATAATTGTTGAATTTTTAAATTAATTCTTTAAACTAATTTTAATATATGATTTAGTTATACTAACTACTTATTAATTATACTAACACTAATTGTATAATCTAATTAATAATAATAAAATAAAGACTTAATAATTTTTATTAAAGATTCAATAATAAATTAATAACTGTAATATTAATAGTTAATCTAGTAGATAATAATTATCAATTTAGGATATTTATTAATTAAATTTAATTAATTTTTTAATAAGTATTATAACAGTAAACTTAAAATAATACCTATAAAATATTAATTAACATTCGTTGAGTTTTAATTATTATTTTTCTATAAAATGTGAAGGTTCATTCAAGAGTCATTTATACATCCATATTAACTTAACTAACTCAGCGGGAGTTAGTTACGTGCGAAAAAATAGTGCGATGTGCCTGTCGTGAAAAAAATCACACATGTGTGGTGCACAACTGAGGGAATTTTAAAGTCGGTGGAGGTGTGCGGTGACTAGTAGTAGTTGACAGTTTATATTTAAAGCAGAGCAACAATAGATTTTTGGAGGCTCATTGATTCGATGAACACACCATACTCAGAGCAGAGCAGAGAACCTGGGGAACTTCTCAAAGATCCATTCTTCGGAGTTCCGAGGGCCAGGAGCAGCAGTGATTCATGTGAGCAGAGGGGGTTTTCTTCCTCTGTTTTCTTTTAATTCTCTTTCTATATAATTGAGTGATTTTAGTATATGTAATTGAAACAATGTTATGCTAAATAGTTCTGGTTCGGGGTAAAAATTCATTCTACTAGTTATCTCCCTTATCTCTTCTCATTATCATTTTTAATGTGGTCAAAATTGATTGGTGAGATCATTTCTGATTGCTTTCAATTACAATGTACCACCTACACTTAATCTTGTAATTCCACATTCATACTTTGAGTTTGAATGTGGATTAATTTCCTTGAGCTTTTTAATTGAAATAAAAGACTACAGAACATACATCGAGTTTGTTCTATAATCTTTTTCAAACTGGAATTCTCAAGTTGATTAATCTAGGATTGGAGAACTCCAAGTTTTGTCAGCTTGAGTGATTTATCTTCTGGTGAGGGAAATAAATCACTCCATTTCAGTGGTATTATTTGCAATCATTATCGTGAAAAGGAATGTTTTCAAGACTAGTAGAGTTGATTTTTTCCCCAGACATATTTATCTTGATTGTTCACTTATCGACATTGTATCTCTCTGTTTCTCACTGTTTTTAGTCTGTTTCTTGCTTCGATATAGTTCAGAACAAAAACATAAAAATATTTTGATGTTTCATTTGTGACTTACAATAAACAAAATATAAAAAGTGAAAAATAGAAAATTCACTCCATTGTAGAAAACAATGGAACTTCCAAAGTTTTTTTAGAATATTAGTGGCCAAAATTACCTTCCATGTGGGTTTGAACCTACTTGCCACATATACTATAGTTAGTAGGAATAAAAATATTAAACTTTCACTAGCTTCAACAATGGTTTGGGTCAGTCTTTATAGAGAAATATGAACCATTTTTATCCCTCTATGTATGCCTACCAATGCTAGGGTTCTAGAGAGAGATTTGGTGGTTGATAGTTCCTTGGATGAGTAGATACATCGGGAGGTTGTTAGCAGTTGGAAAGAAAGAGCATAGACCTCAGATGTAGGTAGATGACATTAGTATCTGTGACCTAGAAGTGAAAGACATTTTAGGAGGAGGTCCTAGGATAGAGAATCTGTGGTTTAGGGATCACATGGTAGGTCCATTCATCCTAGAGATAGGATGTTCTAATCATATGATGGGAGGGGAAATATTGCACGAGATTTTCTAACCCACATTAATACTAATAGAGAGACCATATATGGGTCACCGAGGCAATGGTAGTAGTATGAGTAGGTAGGTTCATGGTTGGTGGTCATGGAATAGGATCTGGGAGAGCAATAGGAGGTGGTCGATGTTTTGACTTGTTACCACCACCACTCCTAGGTGGTCCATGCTAGGCCTAGGGAGCTGGAGGAAAAGTAGAGGGATAGCTTAAATTGTCATGAGGTTATGAGCTAGAGGCTGTGGGAATGATTCGAGGTACTATCTATGTATTTTCTACCTTATCCTCAATACTGATAGACATAGTTTCTAGTCATTCTTTTCTTTCCAAATACCTTTTATGAGACTAAGAGATTGTGGTTGAAACTTTGTCTTGACCCTTTTTCTTAGAGACTCCTACTAGAGAATACTCATTGATCACACACTTGTGCTGATAGTGTGACATGAATCTTAGAAGTGGGGGTTTCTATTAGAATATTATGGTATCAAATTCAAGGTCTTACAATGTCATTCTTGGTATGGACTTTTTATCCATAGTTCACACCCAGATTAATTTTTTTATGTGAAGGATGTGGTGTGTCTATAGTGATGGAACCAGGTTATACTTTTTTAGGGAAAAGAAAACCCAAGTAGAATAGTTTGGACTCATTCATAAGTGGGTGAAACTGATTACTCATCAGTTGGATAGCCCAACCCATGGTGCACTAGATGTTATGAGTTCCCAGTTTCATGGAGTAGTGTCGAATTATGAGGACGTATTCCCTAATGATGTTCCAAGTTTATCTCCCTAACATGAGATAGACTTATACCTTGATCTATACCCTGGGATGACACTGATATCTTCTCCAACATATCAAAGGGCTCCTACAAATCATCATGAGCTGAGGTTGTAGTTGGAGGACTTATGGAGTAAGTTATTTGTTATACCTATGGTTTCACCAGGAGAAACCACAGTTTTTTTAATGAAGGTTTATGGGATCTTGACATTGTGTATGGACTATCAGTTCTTGAATAATGTGATCATGAAGAACATGTATCCACTATTAAGGATCAATGGACTCATTGATCATTTGATAGGGGCATGATGGTTCTTGAAAGTTGACCTTAGGTCAGTGTATCACTAGTTAGGAGTACGTGATGAGGATATGCCGAGAAAAACATTGATATATCTCTAAGGCCACTTTGAGTACATAGTGAATCCCTTTGGTGTGAATAATTCTCCAATTGTGTTCATGGGACTCAAAAACCAGATTGTTTTCCCTTAGATATTTTTTTGTAGTCTTTGTCAGCGATATCCTTTTGTACACAACGTCTGAGGAGGAGCATATGAGACAATTAACGATAGATTTGGACGTACTTCAAGAGAACCATATTTGAGGCACATATTATCCTTGTGTACTCGGAATCATCTCAATGTGTCAGTTATGGATTCAGGTGGTCCACTTTTTAAGACATGTTATCTCAGTGAATGGAGTGTAAGAGGACCCGACCAAGGTCGAGGTAGTTGTAGCTTGGGATCTACCCAAGATCATGACAGAGGTGGGGAGATTCCTCAGGTTATAATTCTGTTGTTAGATATTCATACATGATTTTTATAGTGTATCAACTACCAAAATAACTTGGAATTGAAAGGGGAATCCATTCATGTGGATAGAGAGGTTCCAACAAGATTTTATGCAGTTAAGGTAGAGTTTGATAAGTGATCCCATCTTGAGATTTCCAGTGGAGGATGTCGAGTATGTAGTGTTTTGAAATGCATTGGGAGTCGGGATTGGTTTTTCATTAATGCATAAGAAAATGGATATTTCATATGGTTTATGTCAGTTGAGACCACATGAGAAGAACTACATGACCCATGATCTTGATTTAGTAGTGGTAGTATTTGCAATAAATATGTCGTGACACTACCTGATGGGTGATTAGTTTATCATCTACTCTAATCATAAGAGTCTCAAGTATATATTACCTCAAAAGGATCATAACATGAGATAGATGTGATGGCTAGAGTTCCAATAGGATTATGACTTTGAAATTTTCTATACTATGGGGATGGGGAAAATGGTAGTAAATGCTCTCAACAGGATATATTGATTGTATTTGATGAATGAGGTGTCGAATAAGTAAGCCTCATTGATGTTATCCATTGTGGATGTATATAGAGCATATTACCTCTATTAGATGGTTGTTAACCATCTATTCATGTAGCAAATTAGGGAGGTGCAACTAGTAGATACCTACTGTGATACCCTACATACTTAGATACCCATGGGACATACTCCTGATGGATTTTATAAATGTGGGGAGCATGTCGTTCTTTTCAGAGGATACATGATTGTACCAGTGAAATTCTAGGAGGATTTTCTAAGATAATTTCATACGTATCATTTGGAAGTACATACGGGTTTGGAAAATAAGTAATAGGACCTCAAAACTCAATTTTTGTGGTTAGGGATGAAGAAGGGAGGTTCATAGTTTTTCTCTCGATTCCTTACTTTTTTTGTAAGTGAAGGCTGAGCAACATGTTCTAGCATATTTAGATCAACCCCTTGAGGTTCAATAATGGAAGTGTGATGGGATATTTATGGACTTTGTTATGGTATTACATAGTATTTATAAGGTAAATCATTCCATATGAGAGATCCTAGACCGACTCACCAATTCAACCCACTTCCTAGCTATTTAGGAGTATAATTCCGAAGATAGTTTGGGGAACCTCTATATGCAAGAGATAGTATGAATTCATGGAGTTCCATCAATGATAATTTATAACCATGATTCTCTATTCACATACCAATTTTGGAAGGTATTATAGGAGTCGCTTGGGACTCACTTACTCTTGATCACAATGTTTCACCCCGAAAATAATGGCTAGACTAAGTGGACCATTCAAGTTATGGAGGACATGATGCAATCTTACATGTTATACTTTGGCCATAGTTGGTAAGATCACCTACCACTAGTGAAGATTGTGTAAAATATTAGTTACCATTACACCATCAGAATGACTTAACTTGAGGCTTTGTATGGACGATGATGTAGTTCACCACTTTGTTAGACTGACCAAGGGAAGTTAGTACTCATGGGACCCAAGTTTTTGTAAGATACAATGGAGAAGGTGTAGATAATTGAGGAGAAAATTAAGACGTTATAGAGCCATCATAATTCTTATGTTGAAAGGCGATGAAGGCCTTCATAGTTCGTTGAAGATGACCATGTGTTCCAATGTGTTTCATCTCGACATAGATTATAGAGATTTATCCAGGGTAGCAAGTTATCTCTGAGATTCATTGACCCTTTCATGATACTATATAGAGGTGATGAAGTTTCATACCACTTATATCTACCTCCAAAGTTAGACTAGATAAAAGAGTTCTTCCACGTGTAATAGTTGGGGAAGTACATGCATGACCCATCAAATGTTATCGAATGGGGTGAGATGGACATCAAGGATGGAATAACCTTTGCTGACTACCTAGTAGAGATCGAGGATTGGTTGGATATGATTCTTTAGGGTGATTGATTAGTCTATTTCCAGTGGCAGCACAGAAATCTCCAAGATATAACATGGGAGAGGGTGTCTTAGATTTTTGCTCAGTACCCAAGTCTTTTTTTGTATCCATTGTTTTGGATTTTCAAGGATATAAAGCCCCAATATGGGAGGAATGTAATGTCTCATATTTTCCATTTATTATTTTTGGATATTCAATGGATTATTAATGAGACCACACACTAAGACAACATACTCTTTCAAGGCCATGTGTTCTAGGGATAAATGGTTGATATATATTAAATATATTAAATATAACATGTGCATAGTTTTTCTAAAAAATGGAATAACTTCTAAATGGGTGTCTAGATCATAAATATGAGGGCACTTTTGAGTTCAGATCATAAATATTTCCCTAGGAATGACTTAAACTTAGTCAGTGTGAGTCATGTATGGAAACGTTTTTGTGGGGGTAAAATGAATAAAATAATTAAATTAAATTATTCTAATTGTTTTGTTGATGAAACAACAAAGTGACCTAAATCTTCCTATTTAAAAAAGACTACTATACAGGAAAACTGAGCTTATCCACATAACCCTAGAGATATTAGAGAGACACATAAGATAAAATTGGAATATTTTCCTTGGGAGAACAGTGATTTAATCATGGATTGATGATCGACATATAATTGGTTCAAACGATCTTTCCAACAATCATGACACAACCCCGTTCTTTGTCAGCAATCGACCTGAATTGAAGTAGTTTGGTTGTTTCGATTTTATTTCATCCCTATTCTTTATATCTATGACAAATGGATTTATTTGTGGATTGGTCACTTTGGGGGATGGGTTTACATCAGGGTGTTCATGGTAGAATTTTATTTAATTGAGGATTTTATTCATTGTGATTATCATGAAAAAGAATCGAGATCAACTTGAACATTGCTTGAGGTTCTTTCCACTCTTTTTTCTCATTCTTTTCTCCCCAATTTCTTCATTCATCACGTGTGTTATTTTTTTGGACTATAGTTTTACTTATCCCAATCAATCTATCATTGCACGTTTGTTTCTTGGTGAAACGATCCAGAATTTTAGATATGGTATTTTCATGACATGATGATGGTGTGATGATGGAAGCGGCAACACATCAGATGATGATGGGTACGTGATTTTTAATTCATCGTTTTTCTTTGGCACACAATGAAAAATGATGCTTATATTCATCTTTTGTGAGGATTTTATGGACAAAACTCATTTTTATCAAAGGTAAGGCTCAGACAATAGTGTTCCTTATGTTTTTAGGCATTTCATAGAAAAATAAGTGGCATGAGCGATGTAAATGACAATTGGAACATGGATCTGTATTTTTGGAAGATCCTATCTTACACGGTGTGTAAATAGAATCTACATGACATGTGGGTCCTCATTTGTGGTGGATAGGGTTTTGGTTAGTGTTTAAGGATCACATGGTGTGTGACCACTCCCCAGAGACTCGACGTGTACCTCAGAGGTTACATTGACTTGGGGGGGACTACACTGATAGACTATATGTCTTGTACACCCCCACACTAACATAACTTGGAACAAATACATGGGCTAATTAATTTGTTCATACACATGCACATGTACAAGAGAAACAACATAGGGTGAAAAGTCTATCTAAAACTGTGCGGCCCAATACAAGTAACAGTGTATCCTATTTTAAGGGGGAAGAGTCAATTAGCATGGGCTGAACATGGTTTCCCAAACCATGTGCCTAACCTGCATGAAGGGAGTCTCTTAGACAGTGGCCACTGCATGGTTTTCACATGATTTGGAGAACCATGTCAGTCAAACTGTGTAGTTGGGTATGTTTAAAAAATTAATTAAACTAAAATAAAAAAATTAAAACCTAAAATAAATCTCTCCCTCGCCCCTCTCTCACTAGAACTGCAATGTACACCAAGGGTAGGGCTTCTAATTTGACGTGCAACACCCCCTTCGGTTCCATCCTCCATCCTTCAATTTCGTCTATCCTTTCTTCAGTTTTCTCACTGAATATCTTTTTTAAGTCTCTCTCTCCATTCTACTCCTAGTTTCTAGTCATTTTTCAGCCTAATCATCACCCAGTGAGAAGCGGTCGAACCCTAGGTCTTTGGGTAATCTGATTTCATGGTGTTATCTTATTCTAGGATGGTGTGAATGGTCTCTCAAGACCCTTTGGTGTGTGTTCCAACAACCATCGCTGAAGGCAAGATGGTTTGGCTAGTTTTGGTTTCTCATTGTTACATGAGGTTAGGGTTTTCTCTTGTTTCTTGGTTTTTCACCTATTAAATTAGGATTTTTATGTGTTTTAAGGAATGAAGTATTTATTTTGTACTGTGTTGAACTATTCATCGCGGTTTTGAGTTGTCGAGTCAAGGTAGACTCACCTGCATCTGCATAGGTACGTTTATGTATATACATGGGTTCCCCCATTACATGTATGTTCATCCCTAGAAGTTGACATACATGTATGGGGATAGGTTTTCCTATGTATATATATAAAAATTCATACATAGGAGAGTGGAAACAACCATATGCACATAAGCATATATGTAAGGATCACCTTGCGTGCGCTCATGGACATGCAAGTATGTGCATTGGGACTAAGTGTCCTTTTATGTATGTGAAGGTGTGTATACCTAGTGGGGGTGTAGCATATTTTAGTTAGAAAGTTCCTAGAGCTGAGGTGGATGGATTTGTTCCACTATGAGATAGGATCCCATCCTTTCCCTTTTAATTATGAATGTATTAATTTATTAATCGCACATACTTTCATTATTATATAAGTATGGTAGATTATTCTAAATGGGGTTATTTGACAAAGTTAATGAAATATTAAATGTGATAGACTCTTATGGTTATCTAGTCTACAGCTTTGAGTTTTCTTATACTTTGATGCCATGTTTGATAAATAGCTTACATAGACTTTAAACAATTTTATAAATTGGGTGAATTTCCTTTTTATATGAAGTGGTCCTTGTATTTTTGTATTTCAACAAACCCAACACTCACAATGGGAGTTTGGTTTTCTTGGACTTAGAATTACCTAAGTGGGTAATTGAGTTGATTTTGTAACCCTTTCCTAGAACATAACACTTGATATTATAAATGTCATGGCCAGGTCTGAGTCGATTCTTGAAATGGTGAATGGTAGTGAATTAAATAGAATGGTTTAAATGAGATAGGAACATCCTTTGAAAGAAGTGACCTTCAAACTTGAACCCTTAAACCAATTTTCCATGTCTAAGAAAATTGGATGAGAGGTCCTTGAATAAGGAACATACACAAATGGACATGATTGAGATTAAACGATTAGGTAATTTTTATTTTCTTTCCTTATATTAAAGGGTTAAATGAAATGTTTCTCTATGAATGGAATTGTGTATGGATACTGGTATAAATGAGAAATCTTTTCCTCATGTAATGGAATTGAAGGTGATCACTATGTTAATGTTTGAATTTGAATACTTAAGATGGTTTTCCTCAAGTATAATTGTGAATGTGATTAGTTATATTATGAATATGGTATGACTATGGTAAATTAATAAGAGGTACTGCCTTATGAATTATATTATAACTTATACCTAATGCTTGAAGGCCAAGAGACTAACGGCTCTTGGACTTGGGTTAGGGGTAGATCATGAGAGCTCCCCTATAATTTAGATGGTGGTTGTATACCCCGATACACTCCAACTTATAAACCTAATTCTTGAAGTCCAAGAGAATAAGCACTCTTGGACGTGGGTTAGGGGAAGACTATGAGATCTCCTCTTTAATTTGGATGGTGGTGGTATGTCATGTTCTACCCATACTTATAAATCTAATGCTCAAAGGCCAATAGACTAAGGGATCTTGGACCTGGGTTAGGGGAAGACCGTGAGAGATCCCCTTTAATTTGGATGGTAGTGGTATGTACCGTTCCACCCCAACATATAAATCTAATGCTTGAAGGCCAATAGAATAAAGGCTCATGGACCTAGGTTTGGGAAAGACCATGAGAGCTCCCCTAGAATTCAGATAGCGGTGGTATGTCCCAATTCACCCCAACACACACATATATATATATATATATATTTCATATATATATATACACATAATGGACTTGATCAGACATACCAACCATGGGCTAAGGTCGGTGTCGCCGTTAGGAGTCCCTTAGGAACTTGGACAAGTGTTGGTTTATTCATTCAGTTCGGTTATCATATCTCAATACATGAAATTTTTTTAATTGGTATTACACCATCTGGATAGGGATAGACATTGGTGGTTCCGGCCTACTGAGATTTATATCTTACACCCTACTTGGGCCTCCATTTCATTGGGGTACCTGAGTAGACCTTTCTTGTTCGTAGTACTGCAGACCTTGGACTTTTCTTGTCATTGTATGGTCGTACCTAGATTTAGAAGAAAAGGAATGAGATGGATCTCAATATGATCATGGATATTTGTCTTGGGAACTTTTAGTTTGTTTTAATTATTTGTAATGTATTGTAAACCATTTTTATTTGTTTCTTACTTTTGAATACGTATCTCTACCATGGCTTGCATTCATTTGTTGTATAACTAGCATTGGCCACTTTTATAAAATGGTTACTATCTGTCATCCACTATTGTCTATTTTTTGTCTATTTTTTCTATTATTTCATTGTATTTAATTTTATTTGAACATTGATATGAGGCTATAGTCTCCCCACTATCACCCTATGAGACCCTCACTACTAGTCGGTAGCCTCTAGCATATGGGGAGGTGTGCTTGAGGAAATGTGACCCAGTGGTTTGACTACCAGATTTATGGTCAGTCGAGTCAGGACGTCACAAAGTGATATCAGAGTTTGGTTCATTTCCTTTGTCTTACAATTTTGGGTTGGTATATAGGATATTATGAATGTGTTGGTGCTTGGTTAATGTTTCGTTCTTGGGACTGATCACCCCATGTATGGGAAATGATCAAGTGGTTAGGGATGTATTTGTTGTTTATGTTGTTCGCTGTTATATTTGATATGATTTCACTTAGAGTGACTATTTTACTTTCCACTATTTATTCTTTATGGAATTTTGGTATTTTTACCCCTGGCTTGACATGGAAATGAAGTTGTATTCCATGCATCATTCTAGAAAAATAGAAATTCACATTCCATGTATAGTCTCATGCCATGTAGTTGAAAATGTAGGATGTATGTTGATTTGATTAAGTGTTATCACATTCTATTGTTTTGTTATAATTTCTTGTTTGAATTATATTCCATTCTTTTTTGTTACTGATTTCGATAACATGTTATGTATGGATAATATGTAATCATTGCATGGGATGAAAATATCCGAGTTATGAATAAGAGGGTCCCATTTCTCTATTATAATGTGTATGGTAACCTTATAACTCGAAAATGGTAACCCGTATATTCAAACAATATTTATCATGATAGATACAGTCATTTTAAAATGATTGTTAATATTAGAAGGCTGCTAAAGTTTAAATTTCAATGTGGATTGGTTTTAAGTAAACGAGATCCAAATGCCAAATTATAATGTGTATGGGTGCTTTATAGGTTGTTAGATGGCCACCCATATCGCATACTATTGTATATTTGAGCTTGATAACTTGTGATTTTAGTTTGGTTTTGATTAAAGGGATCCAATTTTCAGTTCATGAAGTGTATGGGTTCTTTATGAATTCAGAAATAGAAACCCTTATTAAATATAATGGGATGGTGTGTTACTCTGTGAAATGACTCTAGATGTAAAAACTGATTGTTTTTAATCTGCAAATAAATTGGTTATCTTCTAAAATGTGTATGTGGACCCATGTGGGTCAGTTGGTGAATGTTGGTATGAGATGATCTGTTTGGGTGTTTGAACAGTAATGATTTACCAACTGTTATTGGGTTGCATTTTATTGAACCCGGGTTGGTGAAAATCATGTACTATGTGGTTCTGTTTTTAAAAATGGTACCTCATGCTTGAAAATTAAATCTTTTAGATGTTAAAGAGTTAAATTTTAATAGATGAAAACAATATTAGAAATGGAACCTCTAGTGGTGACCTTGGTAAAACCCTCATTTATAAGAAGTTTTGAGTTTTCTCTTGACCCTTTGACTCTTGTTCGGAAAGACCAAGTGCTTGGGTTGATGCTTGTTCTTTGTAAGGGGATAGAACTTCGTATGTAGCACCCATAGAGTATATTTTCTTTTATAAATATTATGATTTTCTAACATTTGGTGTAATTTTCATGTCGTTTTTCTGGGTAGGACATTCAGTTTTTTAATGACACCCATGTTTGGACGAGTGTTCATGTCTTTCTTTGACCTTGTTGTGGGTGAGAGAATTGGGTAATACTCATTTCAAGAAGGTTATACATTACTTGGGAATGTTTAGCTGCTTCATTGGTCATTTGATCCTTTCTCTTTTCCTTAGGTAGTATGTGTTGATATATGTGGTATCGTCAAGTGTTAAAATGAAATAAACAACTGTTTGAGTGTGGTTAATCGTTGAGTTTTATGCCTATGAGTACAGTCTCGGGTTATCTCCATGTAGAGTGACTTTAGCATTTAAGAAATGGATTTTCCCAATTCTCATGATGATTTTCTATTATCTCAGGTTTTTTGACACACTCTTCTCATTTTTTTGGTTTTCTTTAAATGTTTTGACTTTGTGATGATGGCTCGAAGGAGCGTCACACAATTGTTCAGGGAGTTTTTGTACTAGCACGCTTGTGAGCATCAATTTTACCTTCTTTCCTATGATGGCTCGGACACTCTCATGGTGGGGAGTTTCGTGTTGGTTCTAGTAATTATGTGTCCCTCCAGATAGAAGGAATCAAACTAAAGTGGTCAATTAAAGGATGTTTGGTTTATGTTTTAGTGCCTTTGAGGCTTGTAGGTGTTGTTTTGTGTCGGTGTTTGCTTGAAAACACAACTTTGTTTTGGGTTGTGGTGCATGAAACCCTTGAAAAACAACAATGGTCTTGGATGACTTTAGTGGTTAAATCTATAATGATCACATGATGCCTTGGGTGGAGAAGGCATTGTGTTTTGGTTTATGATGGTTCGCCGGTAGGTGAAGCTGAATTTCCTCTTGAAGTCGACCAGTTGTGGTTCAACAGTTCCTATTTCCAATTTTTGGATATATTTAGCTAGGATCCATTTCAATCTTATTAGTGTACTCTGCTATGTGATGATAATGTCCCCCATCTTTTCTTAGTCATAGATTCACTAAGAGAGCATCATTCATAAGTCGCACTCAATGTTTCAAGCCATTGGGATTGTTTGGGTGTTTCTCTTTCAATGTTTCATATTGGGTGCATGGTTTTCTTCATGGTTTGACTATATAGATGTCATCATAATTCAGGTTTAGGCTTTAGTGAAATCCTGTGTGGTGAATGAGAGATTCCATGGGAGAATGAATCTTCTTTCATCTGATAAAATGTAGGGTGTATTTTTAGTTAGTTGGTCATTGTGGCTTGACTCATTCCTTTCTTTATTAGTGGTTATGGTTGGGGAAGAACTGTTTTAAGGCACGTCGCCTAGGTGAGGCATGTTCGGTTGGTGTCATCCAGGGATTTCCAGGGAAAAGTGGCTCGACTCGGGCTTTGAGGTTGATGGGAGCGACTTTTTGATCTTTTCAAAATCCATCTGGGAGGGTCGTTAGAATGCTTATAGCATGATTTGAAATTGAATTCCAACAGTGGGTTGAAAAATGGTTTAGATTTGGTCATATAAAATTTAAACCTAAGTTGGGAAGTACATGGGTCTAAATACTTGAATATATGATGAATTTATTGTGTCTCTAGTTGAATGGGTTTGGGTAAATGTCGTCTCGTTGTTTTTTTTAAATTGAGAATTGAATTGGGGTTTTAAAGGGCTTAAGTGTCGCTTTCTTATGAAGTACTTCAGGGTTTGATGGGTTTTTGGGAATGAAACTATACTATTTAAACAAAACCTCATGACCCCTATAGGTCACGTGAGGTGTACATTGTCCCCTAAGGATTCTTGGGGACAAGAAATTATAAGGTGGGTAGGTTGTAATAACCATGTTTTGGACATGACTAAAAACTAATGGTTTGGGAGCTTTTTAATTTATGAATGAAACTTTTTTTAAACCGAGCCTCAAAATGGAATTCTGAGAGTTGGGTCACATAAAAATGATTTTTGGACTTGGGTGAAGGATTTTTAGGTTTCTTGAGTGGCTCAAAGTGTTTTAGGAGTGCTGGACTCAGAAAACAGGGTTTTTGGGAAACTAAATAGGGTGCACGGTTTGTCTGAAACTGTGTGGCCCACTAAAGGTAACTGTGTGGCCTCTTTTAATGGGGGAATTTTTTTTCACATGGGATACACATGTTTTCCCAAACCATGCTTCTATCATGTGGAAAGGGAGTCTCTTAGATAGTGGTTGTTGCACGGTTTGCACATGGTTTGGCAAACCGTGCAGATCAAACCAAGTGGTAGGGTCTGTTTAAGAAATTAATTAAATTAAAATAAAAGAAAATAAAAAAAATAAACTAAATATATCCATAACTCCTCTCGATCCATACATGAGAGGAACACATGGGGGAGAGCTTCTCCTTTGGTGCACAACACCCCCTCTAGATCCCCCCTCTATCCTTTAATTTCTTCCTCTATCTATTCTATTTTCTCACTAAATCTCCCTCGTAAGTCTCTATCTCCCTTCTCCTCCTAGTTTCTAATCATTTATTGGCCTAATCATTTCCCGTTGAGAAGTGGTCCAACCCTAAGTCTTTGGGTAATCCAATTTCTTGTATTTCTCTTATTCTAGGTTGTGTAAAATGGTTTTTTGGGACACTTTGGAGCATGTTCTGACAACCACCACTGAAGCCGAGGCAATTCAGCTCATTTAGGTTGGTTGCTGTTACCCAAAGTGAGGGTTTTCTCTTATTTCTTGGTTTTTCACCTGTTAAATTAGGAACTTTATGTGTTTTAAGGTTCTTAGTATTTATTTGTAGTGTGTTGAACTCTTCTTCGTGGTTTTAAGTTACCATGTCAGGGGAGACTCACCTATGTGTGTATAGGTATGTATATGTATATATGTAGGTTCCCTCGTTACATGTATATTCATCCATGGTAGTGGAAATATTTGTATAGGGAAAGTTGTGCCTATGTATATATATAAAAATTCATACATAGGTGAGTGGAAATATATATATAATCATAAGCATATATGTAAGGATCTCCTTGTGCACGCTCATAGCCAGGAGAGTGTGTGCATTGGGGCTAGGTGTCTATTCATGTATTTGAAGGTGTGTATACCCAATGGGGGATAAAAATATTTTAGTTAGAAAGTTCCAAGAGCCTAAGTGGACGTCTTGGTTCCCCTTTGAGGTAGGATACCATCATTTCCCTTTTAATTATGAAAGCATTAATTTATTAATTGCACATAATTTCATTCTTAGATAAGTATGGTATCTTGTTCTAAAAGGATTTATTTGACAAGGTTAATGAAATATTAATTGTGAAACACTCTTATGGTTATCATCTCTACTACTTTGAGTTTGCTTACACATTGATGGCATGTTTGATAAATGGAATACACAGACATTAGCTTATTTAATAAACTGGTTTGATTGCCTTTTTTATATGAAGTGACCCTTGTCTTTTTATATTTCAATGAACCCATGACTCCCAATGGGATTTTGGTTTGCTTAGAATTGGAATTACCTGAGTGGGTAGTCGATTTAATGTCATAACCCTTTCCTTGAACATAACCCTTGAGATTATAAATGGAATGGCTATGTCATAGTCAATTATTGAAATAATGAATGTCAATTAATTAAATATAATGGTTTAAATGAGATAGGACCATCCATTGAATGGAGTGACCTTCGCAGTTCAACCCTTATACTAATTTCCCATGACTAGGAAAATTGGATGAGATGATATTGAATAAAGAACATACACTAAATGAAATGATTCAGATTAAATAATTAGGTCATTTGGATTTAACTTCCTTATATTGAAAACGTAAATGAAATGGTTCCCTATGAATGGAATTGTGTATGGATATAGGCATACATGAGATGTCTTTGCCTCATGTAATGTAATTGAAGGTGATCACTATGTCAATGTTTGAATTGTAATACTTAAGATGGTTTTCCTTAAGTATAATTGTTAATGCGATTGGTTATAATAAAAGAATGGTATGACTATGTGAAATTCATAAGAGGTACTACCTTATCCATTATATTATAACTTATACATAATGATTGAAGATCAAGAGATGAATGGATATTGGACTTGGGTTAGGGGAAGGCCATGAGATCTCCCTTTTAATTTGGATGGTAGTGGTATGTCCCGATCCACCCCAACTTATAAACCTAATGATTGAAGGCCAAAAGACTAAGGGATATGGGAGATGGGTTAGGGGAAGACCATGAGAGATCCCCTTTAATTTGGATAGTGAGGGTATGTCTCAGTCAATTCCATCTTATAAATCTAATTCTTGAAGGCCAAGAGACTAAGGAATCTTGGACCTGGGTTAGGGGAAGACTGTGACATCTCTGCTTTGATTTGTATGGATGTGGTATGTATTGATCCACCCCAATGTATTAATATAATTCTTGAAGGACAAGAGACTAAGGGCTCTTGGACCTGGGTTTGGGGTAGACCGTGAGAGCTCCCCAAGAATTCAGATGGTGGTGGTATGTCCTAGTCAACCCCAAAATAAATCTATATTAACATATATATATATACACATAATGGACATGACCAGAAATACCAGGCATGGGATGAAGTAGGTATCTCCGTCAAGCGTCCCTTAAGAACCTAGACATGATTTGGTTTATTCTTTCATTTTTTTATCATCTCTCTATTCATACAAACTATTTAATTTGTATTACATTATTTGAATAGGAATATACAATGGTGGTGCCATCATACATTTATATCTCATAGCTGACTCGGGCCACCATTGCACTGGGGTAGTAGAGAATACATTTCTTGTTCATAGAACTAAAGACCTTGGACTTTTCTTGTCATTGTATGCTCGTACTTGGAGTTAAAAGAAATGGACCGAGTTGGAGAATAGGATGCTCATGGAGATTTTTATTGGGACCTTTTAGTAATTTTTGATATTTGTACTCTATTTTAAATCATGTTGTTTTGTTTCATGCTTTAAAATATGTATCTCTACCATGTCTTGCATTTAACTTCTTTATAACTGTCATTAAACAGTTTTCTAAAATGAATGTTATCTTTCTTCAACTAATTTATATTATTTACTTATTGTTTACTCTATTTATTTCTATTTACTTCTATTTAAACTCTGATACAGAGGTATACTCTCAACATTATCACCTCATGTGACCCTCACTACTAGTCGGCAGCCTCTAGCATACGGGGAGACATGCTTGATGCCATGTGACCAACTAGTCAGGCTACCTTGTTTATGGTCAGTGGGTTTGGGACATTACAACGGGCATCTTACACATTGTGTACTTCTACATGGATACAGCTTGAGGCCTGGGGCATTTACATGGGCATGACTCGAGGACAAGGAATACAATGTGTAACCCCTACTACACATCGTATACTTTATTATACATGGACTAGATACCTTGTCCTCCATATCTCATACAAGTTTCATTAGGGTGCATTCACCTTGTACATTCCTTGAGGGTTATTATAGAATCAACTCCTACTCTAAGGATTATGATCCTTTCAGTAGGACTTCCTGGATAGAGTCATTAGAATCCCTCTAAAAGGCCTAAAGTGTGATCCTTTATTCATCTTCAATCCATTGGTGGAGTTCTAGGTATCATCATGAACAACACTACAAGAGAATAGATTCTATACTTAGAAGGTTAATCTAGATTGAGTTTTTATTACCACCCCATGGCCTTGGAAGTGATCCTAATCTGTGCATCATATTCTCTTCGGACTATCAGCATGTACTTTTTCATAAAGAGACCTGATGATAACTTCCCTTTTAGACATATATTATTAGTGTTATCAGACTCATGACTGTGTTATCTCATATGAGTTCTATGTGGAATCTTCGAGCTGGAATCCTAGGCCGGTATACTATGGTTGTGACTTACCACTTGATTGTGTTTCTTTTTTCAGTGAATCTGGATATTCTTGTTGTATATGTTTTAGATATAAACCGACATAGAGTTTATTGTATTTTATTTTGTTTTATGATTTTTGGTTTCAGGATGTCTTAATAATTATATTTATACTCAACCCAACATGATATTTTACCACATGCATCATGTTTTGTGAAGATGATTGCCCTTTTGAGAGATTCCTAAGAATAAATGGACTAGATTGTGATTAGTGAGGCCAAAAATACTGAGGTGTGTTCCTAAATAAATTTTATAGGAGTTCCAGTTTTACATTCAAGTTGGACTTGTGTTGTAGAAACTTTGTGGTGGGATCTTATTTGGCCCTATTTACTTTCCTTTACTTCCTATCGTACACTGTTTATGGAATTTATATGTATGCATGAATTTTTTTAAGTTGTTTTTATATTTCATCATTGTATATGATTGGATATGTGTGTGTGTGTATATAAGTACTTAGGTTAGGAATCCCTTGTCAGTGATATGTCTTCTTAGTGCTAGTCTCTATCCCCTAGCCTATTGTAGGTGGCCATTGGGAGTTGCAGCATGGACTCCACAGGGAAGGGTCATGAAATCTGAGTTCACCTGGAATATATCTTATTGAGGAAGGAAAAAACAATTTTATAATGTGAAAATACACATTAATATAGGATCATAAGAAATATTTCCCTTGTAAAGGTGAACAAAAATACTCAGAGTGAATATAGACCAATGAGAAAAGATTTCCTTTCCCACTGGGAATATGGCATGGAAAGGAAGGATGTAAATGGTAAAGGGGTATTGTTTAAACCTCAAGAATATATCCAATATATCCTACTAAGGCATGAATCTAATACAATATATTACTAGTTGTTTAGTTTAACGTCATATGATTGGACTCCTTAATGTATTTTAACATCATATGCCAAGGAAAACTATGTAGTGAAAGGGGGTGACAATAAACGATTGAGTGGGGATTACACATTGTTTAAAACCTTTATGTTTTCCATAGGTAAAATAGTCCTTTTGGGATATTTCACAAAGGTAATATGGCCCTTTAAGAATTATTTTTGACTTACACCTATAGGGGTGGCTACTTCGTACAATTTGATGTGTTAATAGTGAAGGATAACTGGACTCACAAATAATATTTAACCAAAAGGTATATGTTGGTTCTTATACATGGGATACACTTTTAAAGAACATTTAATGAACTAGAAGGATATAAACATCAATGAGAAAATTTCTAGGTATTATACATAGGAAGAGGCTCATTTTTTTTCTTGAGAACCAAAAGAGTATAATGGGGGAAGATAGATGAGTGTATACTACCTGGATTTGAGTTTACCTA
The DNA here is from genome assembly GCA_963277665.1 of Viscum album. Classification (NCBI taxonomy): domain Eukaryota; kingdom Viridiplantae; phylum Streptophyta; class Magnoliopsida; order Santalales; family Viscaceae; genus Viscum; species Viscum album. Next base: position 1,702,722,790 of record OY728165.1, on the reverse strand, counting down.
GATTATTGATATTTCCTAGTGATGAAATCATTAATGGTAATATGTATTCATCTTAATCTTGTTATTTAAACACACTACCACTTGGTTCGTTGAATAAAATAATGAGACATGATGAGTATATTGAGAGAGGATAGACCACTCTAGGTTCCTCATGATAGGGACCCTCATTATGAAGGTAGTAGATGATTGTGATATCTTTGAGAGTCTTAATTATTTAGGAGGATGATTTTTAAGCCTCCTTTTATAAAGTAAATGCATTTTTTGGAAGGTCACATGTTGTTTTTTATTCATAGATATTGTTGATCCAGTACTTTTTGTTGTATCATTGATAATTTGTTACCCATGTAGGAGACCTGGGTGAATCAGTTATCTACCACCAGAATTTGGATGTGCATTGTACCATAATATTAGAGAACGATAGGGTGTTCCTTTTTAGTGTAGGGTATATAGATGGATTCTCCCTAGTGAGGGTTAGGAAATGTGATTCGCCCATATAAGATTTGGGAATGTTGTTTCAACCTATTAATGATTGGGTGAAATGGTTTGCACTGGTTATAGTTGGTTGAAAGGGTTCTCCCAAGATTTGAAGTATGAAAATATGGCTTCATCCTAGTGTGATGGACCCTAGGGTACTTGGGAACAATTTTCCCATGTTTATAACTCTTTAGAGGGTCTTGGAATAAAATTACCTTATATGGTTGATGTGGTAATTATTTTTCCCAATCTTAATAGGGATAGTGGTGTAGTGGTATTTTATGATATTTTTATCTTCAGATAACTCAATTACCCATCATATTTGTTAATTATATAATGTTTTAATAATTATGGGATACCTAGAATGGGTTCTAGAGACATGTGTGAAGATAGTTTAAAGTTTATATTTATATTAAAACTAGTGGGAATATAATGTCATATTAGGAACCCAAGGGGTCTACTTATAAGAAAAAATATATACCTAGGAGTAAGTACATTGTAACAGAGGTCACTTCACACATGAAAACTGGGGAACATCATCCTGGTATCATGTTTAGGGGGATAGGTGAAATAACTTGGGTGAACATAAATGGATATTGGAGAAATGTTGGGGCTTATTTTAGGGTACCCTTTTCCTTCTAGACCTTTTTACTTCATTCAAAAAAATGAGAAAGAAATTTTTTCAATATATATACCTTGACATAGTCCAAGAATATTCTTGTGTTTTTTATGATGGACTTTTATTCCAAGAATGTATGTCGCTTCACATAATTCCTATATATAGAAAAAATTATTCAACCATATATTTAAAGACTATAATATTGATACATCATTTCTATAAATTAATATTTCATTAGTTTATACAATTAGAAAAATTGATGCACATGCATTAAACCACGTTTAGACAGAAAGATCACATTCATTATTTATGGAACCAAATTTCCTTAGGGATTAATTAATTAAATGTTATATTATCTATATTCTATCTTAAACCCATAAATATATCCCTACAACATTGGTAACTTATTTGAATCATTTATATTTACGAACCCTTCTAGTTGTGTCATATAGATATCTTCCAAAAGGATCATATTACTGAAATCTATTTTGAAATCCATTTTCAAAGTCTCATAATTATAGAAATATATTATGGAAATATGAATTATGATGGGTTTTAATATATAAATACATGAAATGGTTTCATCATCGTGAAGGCCTCAATTCTATTACAGCGCTTTTGTAACCAGTCAACCTTTTTTAATATAGAATCGACCTTCCATTTCCAGTTTCGTAATAAAATTACATTTTTTAACCAATGGGAATTACATCCAATGGTGGGTCTACCAAAATCCATATATGTTTTTAGTATATGGAATCCATCTTAGAATTCATTTTTTAATTCCATCTTATATCTTGTGATCCACTTAGTTCGTCCTTATAAGACACGGGTTCATTATTATCAACTAATAATGAGTCACTATAAGGTTGGATATCATGACAATAATTAATGATGCTTTTCCAAATAGAAATGTAGATCCATAAATCGTCTTGGTTTCTTATATATCCATGGCCTCATTTCATTATGACTAATAGAGATCCTTCAAGGATGTGGTGTTTGAATCGTCTGTGAATTAGATATTGTAATCAAAAAATTCAGATCTAACTCAGGTGGATGATGCATTACAAAGTTCCATTATGAGGAGTAAAGTGATTTAATTCCTGAAATCATTATCTATATTAGATTCCTATGATGCTGATTTATCCAAATACTGTAACACCCCAAGATTTCATAGTATGTTATTTCTTCAAAATAATTCAAAAAATTGTACTACATGCAACACCGAGTTCAATCACACCTTGACTTACAAAAAAAAAGTCCATTAAAAGAGGTCATGAATAGTATTAACTAAATTTTAAACCTTATATAATCCTTATAATTTTAGAATCCATATTATGAGTTTCTTAGTCATAATGCAAGAACAGATTCATTTTCAGTATTGCACTTTTATCAACTTTTAATAGTAAAACCTTTTTAAATACAATATTTTAAACTTTTTGAATAAATGGGGACATCAAAAAAATTTAAAATGAAACATCCCAAGCTTCCATGGTACGCTTTCCTTTGAATAAAACAGTAGCGTGTGTTGTACGCAACTTCGTGTTTTAACACACACCACAACCGATCAAACTAGCCGTTATGAATAGTAATACCTAATTTTTGAAATTATATATATTTTATTTTTAAAAATGGACTTCATTTTTGGATTCGGAATATCAAATTTAGCCTAGGGTGAAATTTTGGTACATTTCGGATAACTTTCATATTTTGATGAATAGTGAAAATTTCTAAATTTTAATTAAAAACAACTTTTTTAATCAAAATAATTAATAGTGATAAATTATGAATTTTAGTGGTTTTAAAGTATATTTAGAATATATTTTTATCATTTAATATAATTTTGGTCATTGGACATAATTTTACAATTAAACCGAACATAAACAAGTGTCAATCTTTTGATAGTTATTATCTCTTAAAAACACGCTTTTTGTTTTGACAGCGGGAATTAATTTTAAATTAATTTCTGCCACTTCTGTGTTTTGAATTTAGGAAAATGGATTCCATATTTGGAATCAGGATGTTCAAATTGTGTAAATAGGTAACTTTTATTTTTAGACATTTTGAATAGTTACTGTGGTAAATATTTTATTTACCATGGTTAAAGGGTAAATCCGGTAAATAAGGGTTAAAAAAATAATATTATAATAATACTAAATTACCCTAAAACGTGTCTTAACCCTATTGGTTGATACATGGTCGACCATGGGCATCTTTGGGTCTATTTTGGGACCCCATGGATCCACTTGTAAGTGATAATGACACATTATATCAATAAAGTTAAAATAAAAATAAAAATGGCATAAGCTTACATCTTTTAGAAGAACAATTTTTACATAGGGTTATACATGTTGGATTTTCAATTATAAATATTCATTAGAAAGATAAACAGATTTCCTACATAATGATATTTTATTTATAATTTTTAGACATTAAATAATTTATTTTATTTATGACACAATGATGATGCAGTAATTACTATAATAGTGAAAAATTAAAATAAGTGATATTATAAATACCCAAACAAATATAATATGAAACTTTTAATGAATTAAACTAATTTTCTAGGATAATATGATATATTAGTATTGATTTAATTGACTTTTTTCGAAGTAATCAATCTGTTATGAGTTTCACAAAAATCAACTATTGAATAGTGTCAAAATTGACATAAAAGAGTTCTTAAAACAAATATTATATTATTAATTGATATTAAATTCCAAAAAATCTAAGGTTCGGCCAAGAGACTTATATTATGATAGGTTAATCATTAATGGACCACTTGGGGGTCGCTTGGATGTATATAGTAAGTTTATTAACCATATTATATAAAAATACAAAGAGACATTGTAAAAGTGAAACTAATTAACTTAGAGTTAATACTTAAAGATAAGGTTAATATAAGTACCCAAACCTGTCTAAATTCTATTGGTTGAGTGGGTTTCGACCTATCCCCACCTTAGCCTTTGAATAGTCAACTTTGGAGCCATTTGAAACCGAATATGAATTTATTATAAATTAATATTTCTAGCTTTTCCAAAGGTGCCCCTCACCCCTCTTATAAAAGGGCACTCCTCCTTCTCATTTCTTCACACCTTAAAAGCCTTTTGGTTCGGCCAAACTCTGCCCAAATACTCTCCCAACATCCCTCAATACAACTTAGAGGCCTTAGTTTGATCAGAAAGCCAACCTAAGGAGCCCTTTTGATCAAATCAAAAGGAAGAACCCGAAGAAGAGGTAATGATTTCACCACCCTTCTCCAAGTTCATTTCTTCTTCCACTTCTTCTTCCTTTGTTCTTACCATTCTAAAATAATAACTCCAGTATCTCACATATACTGTGATGTTATTATAAATATGGTACAACCATATTCAGTATTCTATCCACCCTTTGAATAACATGTCACCATACGTGCGTACGTACGGACTACCGTCTCCACGTCGTGGTGTAATTGTTATTCAATATAATATTATTTGGATGGGTATAATAATGATGTGTAACTCATGTAAATAATAAATATAACATGTTAATGATTCTGTATATATGATATAACATCCATTTATATATTATTTTAATATCAAAAGAATGATATTGTCGCTCGTGCGTACGTACGGACTACCGTCTCCACGAACGCGATGAGATTCATTCTCCATCGTATCCATCCAAGTATAATTATCATTTGATGATTTAAAAATGATGTTTAAGGACTAGATATCATTCTGGATATGAATAAGATACAACAACCATGGCTTATGTAACAAAACATATAAAAGAAAATGAGTAAGTTAACTCCCGAAACGACGATAATTCTAAGATATTATTAACAAATCAATGTTAAAAGATCATATATGATATCATATTATTATATATGATTCTTGTATAATTTAATAACAATTATTTAACCATTATACAGGAGTTTAACCTACCCCAACCAAGGAAAAGTACAAGGTAAGGGTTATTTCACAATCTCTTCTTTATCCGAGGTTGTTTATACGTAATAATCTACTGGGATCTCGTTATCATCCACATCCATGTTTCTTCAAAATGTATTTCAAAACATTTTTACTATTTACAAGAATATGGGTTAAAGTCATTTATACCCTTGTTTGACTTTTTATAAGAGGTTTATAAAGGAATGTTTCCGTCGTTTTCAAAACAAGGTCCTTTATAACCTTTTCGACAAAATTAAGGTAAGAATGTTTTTTTTAACTTATACGGCGGGTGCGGTTATTTTTCGCCGTTATAAAATATTCAAAGCTTTCCTTACAAGCTTATAAGAATATTTTCAAGAAAATGTTTTATTTTATATGGCTCTTAAATGATTTCAAAAGTAAAAGGAGATATTTCTTTAAAAAGAATTTTGATTTCATCTATGTCAACATCCTTCATTATTCTTGATTGAGGTCAATGTGATACAATACAATCTTCCATATTGTATCGAATGAGTTATGTTTGACTCTGGATGTGCTATTTTTATATCACTCATGGTTTATGTTTAAAGTGTTGACATTTCAGAAGTTATTTTTAATCCGAATGTTTATGTTATATTTCAAACTTTTCTTCAGATGAATGTGCTGAACAAGTATGTTCCGGGTTGGGGACCGGTAAAAGTAAGTCCTCCAGGTTGGGGACTGGTAAAAGTAAGCCCTCCAGGTTGGGGACTGGTTAAAGTAAGCCCTCCAGGTTAGGGACTGGTAAAAGTATGCCCTCCGGGTTGGTGTCCGGTTATTAGAGGCACTCCGGGTTGGTGTCCGGTTATTAGAGGCACTCCGGGTTGGTGTCCGGTTATTAGAGGCACTCCGGGTTGGGTTCCGGTTAGAAGTAACCCCTAGGTCTTGGGATGAGGCCTAGACAAAGAAATTAACGTTTAGCATTATGCATTACAACATTATGAAAGTGGTTATTGATATTGCATGTGATTATTCGATTAGTAGAATATCCATGTGAACAAGTAAATGGCATTATTTCATTTTACTTTTGCCATACTATGTTGAAGTTCAATTTTAAAAGGCTTTTGTTTTAGTAATTCCTTGCCTTAAATGTTTATGCTTATTTTGAATGTTCCGCTATATTGTTATCCTTACTGGGCATTTGAGCTCACCCCTTTTCTATGTTTTATTTTTCCCAGGTAGTGAAGAAGTAAATTATGAATGACTTGCAGGGATATTACGAGGGTTTAATAGTGTGGATATGAAGACTTTGTTGTTGTAGTAGTTTTTCACTTTGAAATGTAATGTAAAACTTTATGATTATATCTAGTGTTTCCAAGGCTACTAAACCAATCGGTCTTTCGAGATTTGATCTTCTTGTGATCATGCCAATGTTACGAAGTAATGCACCGACTCTGGGTAGCTGGGGTCGGGGCGTTACAGTTGGTATCAGAGGAAGTTTAGTACAAACCTTGGAAGCTAGATTTAGATAAACTCTGATTAGAGCACGTAGACCTTAGATGAACGTTGAGGATTAGTATAGAAGAACTTCCTAGAATTTTGGTATTGTAGAGATTTTGTGAGTTTTCCGAGCAATACATCCCTGTCTGGATACGAGCAGGTAGAGGCGGCTCTGGCACAGATGTACCTAGGGGTAAAACCCGAAAACACCGCTTTGAGCTAGACTTGAACGGGAACTGGTGCACGACAACGGACCTTGCTGCACTCTTGGTTACGACACTCCCGGGGGATATGCTTAGGATAACTCTCATTTTCTTTACAAATCATTATGAAGGGTTTATGAGTATATACTTTCTCAAAGAAAACATTTTTATGATTATGGATTATATCCATAAATAGTTCAATTTATGTTAAGTGTTTTATAAGTATGGGATTATGTATTTTGATTTATAAACTGATCTAGTTTATGCCATTGTTTAGAAATGGCGCCCAGTAGAAGGAATGAGAACTCCAGAAATGCACATGATCCAAAGAGAAGGAAGGATCATATCTTTCATGGTCTTAAGCTAGAATTGATAAGAGAAATAGTCTCCCATGTATTATCATCATATGAAGAAATAATATCATGTGTTGATAAGATAAGTAAAGAGTTTACTGAGTCCTATGGCTTTGAAGGGAAGCAAGAGAAGAAAAGGATGGAAGAGAGAAATATGGATAAAGGGAAGAGGGAAAAGAAGAATTTTCCCATATGTGGTAACTGTGGAAAGAAACACCCTGGAACTTGCCTGAAAGGAATGGGAGTTTGTTATAAGTGTGGAGGAAAAGGGCACAAAGTACGTGACTGTAAGGGTAAGAAAATGGTTTCAAATGTACAATGCTTCATTTGCAAGGAGTTTGGACACTACGCAAACCTATGTCCCAGTCATCAGACTATGCCGCAAATGATGCTATTGGATAATAATCAAGTTATGATACTACCACAGATGAAGAGGAATGATTAGAGTTCTTATGTTGATTATGTCAATTGAGTGTTGTATCAACAATGTACTTGTTATAATAATTATGGAGTATATAAGGATTGTACTGCAGTACTATTTCATTAAGGACTTGAGATAGTGTGGAACAAAGAAAAGTGACTCAATAGAAGGATAAATTTTTGGAAAATATATGGTTGAGAGAATGATAAATCATAATATAGTTCTGATACTGAGGTAGTGATTTTGGAATAATATGTGATTGTTTTGGAAAAATTATATTGGATATTCTTGACTACCTTGGAACTGATTAATGATTTGTATATTCCATCATTGTTGGGGTTTAAAACATTTTTGGATTAATGAAGTATATCCAGCTTTCTATATGGAATAAGGGAGCATGAATGTAATCAATAAGGAATATGGTAATTCAGGATGTTTCGGTGCATTAAAAGAATACATGATGAAGGTATTCATATGCTATTACGGGGTAAAAAGGTTCTACATTATGTTTACCTTACTTATAAATGTTGGACTGTGAGTTTGGATAGAAGTATTTTGGATAGTTCTAGTTTGGATTATTTTGGATTGCCATAAAAGGACAACCCGGAGGTCGGGCGGCAACCCATCGCGTCCGGCAAGGCTGCGAGACTTGAACCCGCAACCGAAGGGCGACAAGGGTGTATCACCTACCACTGTCCCACGAGATGTCCGAATTAAATAATGTAGTTTTTTTTTAAAAAGATCTGGTAGATGAATTATAAATTCATTTATTTTGGAACCCTGTACGAATAGTATAAATAGAAAAAAAAAATTACGTTCTATTATCTTTTAGAGTGAAAGATGAGTTTGTGGTAGAAATTTATTAATGGGTAAAATTCTAATTATAAAGTAAGTATATCTCCTTATTATCTTAGCCAATCTCATAAATAAATTCCTCAACATTAATAATAGAAACTTAGAACAAAAATGTTGTCCTAGATGGTACCTTAAATCATCACAAATTTATGGCTTTGGGATTGTTGGACTTTTCATAGCCATGTTCTCTACCACTCTCCATCAGATAATTAATGGTTAGATTTTTCTTCCATATCCATATTTTCCTACATGGAACCCTAGTATGTGTTATTTTCGGTAATCTTCATACTTTCGACTCTTTATTTTAAATAGAGGCCTCATTAATTCATTTTTCGATGTGGGATTTCAACTAGGATATTTTGAAACGTCAAAAATGTGTTATCCTAATACCCTATGTTTTGTTGAACCGATGGTATTTCAAATCATCATAGATTGATGAATTTATGGACCTCAATTTTATACTTGTTTGTGATTGATGACCTCAATCACTACCTATAAATATTTACGTTTTTCCTCCAATTATATGTCTCTAATTACCACCAATGTTCTCCTAATCGAGATCATAATTTGGTGGTGACACTTTCATTTCTCTTTTCCTCATATTAAGACTAAATTTTAGTAACCCTATTTCCGATGTGGGTTTTCCCACAAATATATTTTCTATTTTCAACCTTTTATTTTCGAAGAATAATTTCAAATTGCGAGGACGCAATTTATTGAAGGAGGGGAGAATGTAACACCCCAAGATTTCATAGTATGTTATTTCTTCAAAATAATTCAAAAAATTGTACTACATGCAACACCGAGTTCAATCACACCTTGACTTACAAAAAAAAAAGTCCATTAAAAGAGGTCATGAATAGTATTAACTAAATTTTAAACCTTATATAATCCTTATAATTTTAGAATCCATATTATGAGTTTCTTAGTCATAATGCAAGAACAGATTCATTTTCAGTATTGCACTTTTATCAACTTTTAATAGTAAAACCTTTTTAAATACAATATTTTAAACTTTTTGAATAAATGGGGACATCAAAAAAATTTAAAATGAAACATCCCAAGATTCCATGGTACGCTTTCCTTTGAATAAAACAGTAGCGTGTGTTGTACGCAACTTCGTGTTTTAACACACACCACAACCGATCAAACTAGCCGTTATGAATAGTAATACCTAATTTTTGAAATTATATATATTTTATTTTTAAAAATGGACTTCATTTTTGGATTCGGAATATCAAATTTAGCCTAGGGTGAAATTTTGGTACATTTCGGATAACTTTCATATTTTGATGAATAGTGAAAATTTCTAAATTTTAATTAAAAACAACTTTTTTAATCAAAATAATTAATAGTGATAAATTATGAATTTTAGTGGTTTTAAAGTATATTTAGAATATATTTTTATCATTTAATATAATTTTGGTCATTGGACATAATTTTACAATTAAACCGAACATAAACAAGTGTCAATCTTTTGATAGTTATTATCTCTTAAAAACACGCTTTTTGTTTTGACAGCGGGAATTAATTTTAAATTAATTTCTGCCACTTCTGTGTTTTGAATTTAGGAAAATGGATTCCATATTTGGAATCAGGATGTTCAAATTGTGTAAATAGGTAACTTTTATTTTTAGACATTTTGAATAGTTACTGTGGTAAATATTTTATTTACCATGGTTAAAGGGTAAATCCGGTAAATAAGGGTTAAAAAAATAATATTATAATAATACTAAATTACCCTAAAACGTGTCTTAACCCTATTGGTTGATACATGGTCGACCATGGGCATCTTTGGGTCTATTTTGGGACCCCATGGATCCACTTGTAAGTGATAATGACACATTATATCAATAAAGTTAAAATAAAAATAAAAATGGCATAAGCTTACATCTTTTAGAAGAACAATTTTTACATAGGGTTATACATGTTGGATTTTCAATTATAAATATTCATTAGAAAGCTAAACAGATTTCCTACATAATAATATTTTATTTATAATTTTTAGACATTAAATAATTTATTTTATTTATGACACAATGATGATGCAGTAATTACTATAATAGTGAAAAATTAAAATAAGTGATATTATAAATACCCAAACAAATATAATATGAAACTTTTAATGAATTAAACTAATTTTCTAGGATAATATGATATATTAGTATTGATTTAATTGACTTTTTTCGAAGTAATCAATCTGTTATGAGTTTCACAAAAATCAACTATTGAATAGTGTCAAAATTGACATAAAAGAGTTCTTAAAACAAATATTATATTATTAATTGATATTAAATTCCTAAAAATCTAAGGTTCGGCCAAGAGACTTATATTATGATAGGTTAATCATTAATGGACCACTTGGGGGTCGCTTGGATGTATATAATAAGTTTATTAACCATATTATATAAAAATACAAAGAGACATTGTAAAAGTGAAACTAATTAACTTAGAGTTAATACTTAAAGATAAGGTTAATATAAGTACCCAAACCTGTCTAAATTCTATTGGTTGAGTGGTTTTCGACCTATCCCCACCTTAGCCTTTGAATAGTCAACTTTGGAGCCATTTGAAACCGAATATGAATTTATTATAAATTAATATTTCTAACTTTTCCAAAGGTGCCCCTCACCCCTCTTATAAAAGGGCACTCCTCCTTCTCATTTCTTCACACCTTCAAAGCCTTTTGGTTTGGCCAAACTCTGCCCAAATACTCTCCCAACATCCCTAACTACAACTTAGAGGCCTTAGTTTGATCAGAAAGCCATCCTAAGGAGCCCTTTTGATCAAATCAAAAGGAAGAACCCGAAGAAGAGGTAATGATTTCACCACCCTTCTCCAAGTTCATTTCTTCTTCCACTTCTTCTTCCTTTGTTCTTACCATTATAAAATAATAACTCCAGTATCTCACATATACTGTGATGTTATTATAAATATGGTACAACCATATTCAGTATTCTATCCACCCTTTGAATAACATGTCACCATACGTGCGTACGTACGGACTACCGTCTCCACGTCGTGGTGTAATTGTTATTCAATATAATATTATTTGGATGGGTATAATAATGATGTGTAACTCATGTAAATAATAAATATAACATGTTAATGATTCTGTATATATGATATACCATCCATTTATATATTATTTTAATATCAAAAGAATGATATTGTCGCTCGTGCGTACGTACGGACTACCGTCTCCACGAACGCGATGAGATTCATTCTCCATCGTATCCATTCAAGTATAATTATCATTTGATGATTTAAAAATGATGTTTAAGGACTAGATATCATTCTGGATATGAATAAGATACAACAACCATGGCTTATGTAACAAAACATATAAAAGAAAATGAGTAAGTTAACTCCCGAAACGACGATAATTCTAAGATATTATTAACAAATCAATGTTAAAAGATCATATATGATATCATATTATTATATATGATTCTTGTATAATTTAATAACAATTATTTAACCATTATACAGGAGTTTAACCTACCCCAACCAAGGAAAAGTACAAGGTAAGGGTTATTTCACAATCTCTTCTTTATCCGAGGTTGTTTATACGTAATAATCTACTGGGATCTCGTTATCATCCACATCCATGTTTCTTCAAAATGTATTTCAAAACATTTTTACTATTTACAAGAATATGGGTTAAAGTCATTTATACCCTTGTTTGACTTTTTATAAGAGTTTTATAAAGGAATCTTTCCGTCGTTTTCAAAACAAGGTCCTTTATAACCTTTTCGACAAAATTAAGGTAAGAATGTTTTTTTTAACTTATACGGCGGGTGCGGTTATTTTTCGCCGTTATAAAATATTCAAAGCTTTCCTTACAAGCTTATAAGAATATTTTCAAGAAAATGTTTTATTTTATATGGCTCTTAAATGATTTCAAAAGTAAAAGGAGATATTTCTTTAAAAAGAATTTTGATTTCATCTATGTCAACATCCTTCATTATTCTTGATTGAGGTCAATGTGATACAATACAATCTTCCATATTGTATCGAATGAGTTATGTTTGACTGTGGATGTGCTATTTTTATATCACTCATGGTTTATGTTTAAAGTGTTGACATTTCAGAAGTTATTTTTAATCCGAATGTTTATGTTATATTTCAAACTTTTCTTCAGATGAATGTGCTGAACAAGTATGTTCCGGGTTGGGGACCGGTAAAAGTAAGTCCTCCAGGTTGGGGACTGGTAAAAGTAAGCCCTCCAGGTTGGGGACTGGTTAAAGTAAGCCCTCCAGGTTAGGGACTGGTAAAAGTATGCCCTCCGGGTTGGTGTCCGGTTATTAGAGGCACTCCGGGTTGGTGTCCGGTTATTAGAGGCACTCCGGGTTGGTGTCCGGTTATTAGAGGCACTCCGGGTTGGGTTCCGGTTAGAAGTAACCCCTAGGTCTTGGGATGAGGCCTAGACAAATAAATTAACGTTTAGCATTATGCATTACAACATTATGAAAGTGGTTATTGATATTGCATGTGATTATTCGATTAGTAGAATATCCATGTGAACAAGTAAATGGAATTATTTCATTTTACTTTTTCCATACTATGTTGAAGTTCAATTTTAAAAGGCTTTTGTTTTAGTAATTCCTTGACTTAAATGTTTATGCTTATTTTGAATGTTCCGCTATATTGTTATCCTTACTGGGCATTTGAGCTCACCCCTTTTCTATGTTTTATTTTTCCCAGGTAGTGAAGAAGTAAATTATGAATGACTTGCAGGGATATTACGAGGGTTTAATAGTGTGGATATGAAGACTTTGTTGTTGTAGTAGTTTTTCACTTTGAAATGTAATGTAAAACTTTATGATTATATCTAGTGTTTCCAAGGCTACTAAACCAATCGGTCTTTCGAGATTTGATCTTCTTGTGATCATGCCAATGTTACGAAGTAATGCACCGACTCTGGGTAGCTGGGGTCGGGGCGTTACAGTTGGTATCAGAGGAAGTTTAGTACAAACCTTGGAAGCTAGATTTAGATAAACTCTGATTAGAGCACGTAGACCTTAGATGAACGTTGAGGATTAGTATAGAAGAACTTCCTAGAATTTTGGTATTGTAGAGATTTTGTGAGTTTTCCGAGCAATACATCCCTGTCTGGATACGAGCAGGTAGAGGCGGCTCTGGCACAGATGTACCTAGGGGTAAAACCCGAAAACACCGCTTTGAGCTAGACTTGAACGGGAACTGGTGCACGACAACGGGCCTTGCTGCACTCTTGGTTACGACACTCCCGGGGGATATGCTTAGGATAACTCTCATTTTCTTTACAAATCATTATGAAGGGTTTATGAGTATATACTTTCTCAAAGAAAACATTTTTATGATTATGGATTATATCCATAAATAGTTCAATTTATGTTAAGTGTTTTATAAGTATGGGATTATGTATTTTGATTTATAAACTGATCTAGTTTATGCCATTGTTTAGAAATGGCGCCCAGTAGAAGGAATGAGAACTCCAGAAATGCACATGATCCAAAGAGAAGGAAGGATCATATCTTTCATGGTCTTAAGCTAGAATTGATAAGAGAAATAGTCTCCCATGTATTATCATCATATGAAGAAATAATATCATGTGTTGATAAGATAAGTAAAGAGTTTACTGAGTCCTATGGCTTTGAAGGGAAGCAAGAGAAGAAAAGGATGGAAGAGAGAAATATGGATAAAGGGAAGAGGGAAAAGAAGAATTTTCCCATATGTGGTAACTGTGGAAAGAAACACCCTGGAACTTGCCTGAAAGGAATGGGAGTTTGTTATAAGTGTGGAGGAAAAGGGCACAAAGTACGTGACTGTAAGGGTAAGAAAATGGTTTCAAATGTACAATGCTTCATTTGCAAGGAGTTTGGACACTACGCAAACCTATGTCCCAGTCATCAGACTATGCCGCAAATGATGCTATTGGATAATAATCAAGTTATGATACTACCACAGATGAAGAGGAATGATTAGAGTTCTTATGTTGATTATGTCAATTGAGTGTTGTATCAACAATGTACTTGTTATAATAATTATGGAGTATATAAGGATTGTACTGCAGTACTATTTCATTAAGGACTTGAGATAGTGTGGAACAAAGAAAAGTGACTCAATAGAAGGATAAATTTTTGGAAAATATATGGTTGAGAGAATGATAAATCATAATATAGTTCTGATACTGAGGTAGTGATTTTGGAATAATATGTGATTGTTTTGGAAAAATTATATTGGATATTCTTGACTACCTTGGAACTGATTAATGATTTGTATATTCCATCATTGTTGGGGTTTAAAACATTTTTGGATTAATGAAGTATATCCAGCTTTCTATATGGAATAAGGGAGCATGAATGTAATCAATAAGGAATATGGTAATTCAGGATGTTTCGGTGCATTAAAAGAATACATGATGAAGGTATTCATATGCTATTACGGGGTAAAAAGGTTCTACATTATGTTTACCTTACTTATAAATGTTGGACTGTGAGTTTGGATAGAAGTATTTTGGATAGTTCTAGTTTGGATTATTTTGGATTGCCATAAAAGGACAACCCGGAGGTCGGGCGGCAACCCATCGCGTCCGGCAAGGCTGCGAGACTTGAACCCGCAACCGAAGGGCGACAAGGGTGTATCACCTACCACTGTCCCACGAGATGTCCGAATTAAATAATGTAGTTTTTTTTAAAAAGATCTGGTAGATGAATTATAAATTCATTTATTTTGGAACCCTGTACGAATAGTATAAATAGAAAAAAAAATTACGTTCTATTATCTTTTAGAGTGAAAGATGAGTTTGTGGTAGAAATTTATTAATGGGTAAAATTCTAATTATAAAGTAAGTATATCTCCTTATTATCTTAGCCAATCTCATAAATAAATTCCTCAACATTAATAATAGAAACTTAGAACAAAAATGTTGTCCTAGATGGTACCTTAAATCATCACAAATTTATGGCTTTGGGATTGTTGGCCTTTTCATAGCCATGTTCTCTACCACTCTCCATCAGATAATTAATGGTTAGATTTTTCTTCCATATCCATATTTTCCTACATGGAACCCTAGTATGTGTTATTTTCGGTAATCTTCATACTTTCGACTCTTTATTTTAAATAGAGGCCTCATTAATTCATTTTTCGATGTGGGATTTCAACTAGGATATTTTGAAACGTCAAAAATGTGTTATCCTAATACCCTATGTTTTGTTGAACCGATGGTATTTCAAATCATCATAGATTGATGAATTTATGGACCTCAATTTTATACTTGTTTGTGATTGATGACCTCAATCACTACCTATAAATATTTACGTTTTTCCTCCAATTATATGTCTCTAATTACCACCAATGTTCTCCTAATCGAGATCATAATTTGGTGGTGACACTTTCATTTCTCTTTTCCTCATATTAAGACTAAATTTTAGTAACCCTATTTCCGATGTGGGTTTTCCCACAAATATATTTTCTATTTTCAACCTTTTATTTTCGAAGAATAATTTCAAATTGCGAGGACGCAATTTATTGAAGGAGGGGAGAATGTAACACCCCAAGATTTCATAGTATGTTATTTCTTCAAAATAATTCAAAAAATTGTACTACATGCAACACCGAGTTCAATCACACCTTGACTTACAAAAAAAAAGTCCATTAAAAGAGGTCATGAATAGTATTAACTAAATTTTAAACCTTATATAATCCTTATAATTTTAGAATCCATATTATGAGTTTCTTAGTCATAATGCAAGAACAGATTCATTTTCAGTATTGCACTTTTATCAACTTTTAATAGTAAAACCTTTTTAAATACAATATTTTAAACTTTTTGAATAAATGGGGACATCAAAAAAATTTAAAATGAAACATCCCAAGCTTCCATGGTACGCTTTCCTTTGAATAAAACAATAGCGTGTGTTGTACGCAACTTCGTGTTTTAACACACACCACAACCGATCAAACTAGCCGTTATGAATAGTAATACCTAATTTTTGAAATTATATATATTTTATTTTTAAAAATGGACTTCATTTTTGGATTCAGAATATCAAATTTAGCCTAGGGTGAAATTTTGGTACATTTCGGATAACTTTCATATTTTGATGAATAGTGAAAATTTCTAAATTTTAATTAAAAACAACTTTTTTAATCAAAATAATTAATAGTGATAAATTATGAATTTTAGTGGTTTTAAAGTATATTTAGAATATATTTTTATCATTTAATATAATGTTGGTCATTGGACATAATTTTACAATTAAACCGAACATAAACAAGTGTCAATCTTTTGATAGTTATTATCTCTTAAAAACACGCTTTTTGTTTTGACAGCGGGAATTAATTTTAAATTAATTTCTGCCACTTCTGTGTTTTGAATTTAGGAAAATGGATTCCATATTTGGAATCAGGATGTTCAAATTGTGTAAATAGGTAACTTTTATTTTTAGACATTTTGAATAGTTACTGTGGTAAATATTTTATTTACCATGGTTAAAGGGTAAATCCGGTAAATAAGGGTTAAAAAAATAATATTATAATAATACTAAATTACCCTAAAACGTGTCTTAACCCTATTGGTTGATACATGGTCGACCATGGGCATCTTTGGGTCTATTTTGGGACCCCATGGATCCACTTGTAAGTGATAATGACACATTATATCAATAAAGTTAAAATAAAAATAAAAATGGCATAAGCTTACATCTTTTAGAAGAACAATTTTTACATAGGGTTATACATGTTGGATTTTCAATTATAAATATTCATTAGAAATCTAAACAGATTTACTACATAATAATATTTTATTTATAATTTTTAGACATTAAATAATTTATTTTATTTATGACACAATGATGATGCAGTAATTACTATAATAGTGAAAAATTAAAATAAGTGATATTATAAATACCCAAACAAATATAATATGAAACTTTTAATGAATTAAACTAATTTTCTAGGATAATATGATATATTAGTATTGATTTAATTGACTTTTTTCGAAGTAATCAATCTGTTATGAGTTTCACAAAAATCAACTATTGAATAGTGTCAAAATTGACATAAAAGAGTTCTTAAAACAAATATTATATTATTAATTGATATTAAATTCCTAAAAATCTAAGGTTCGGCCAAGAGACTTATATTATGATAGGTTAATCATTAATGGACCACTTGGGGGTCGCTTGGATGTATATAATAAGTTTATTAACCATATTATATAAAAATACAAAGAGACATTGTAAAAGTGAAACTAATTAACTTAGAGTTAATACTTAAAGATAAGGTTAATATAAGTACCCAAACCTGTCTAAATTCTATTGGTTGAGTGGTTTTCGACCTATACCCACCTTAGCCTTTGAATAGTCAACTTTGGAGCCATTTGAAACCGAATATGAATTTATTATAAATTAATATTTCTAGCTTTTCCAAAGGTGCCCCTCACCCCTCTTATAAAAGGGCACTCCTCCTTCTCATTTCTTCACACCTTCAAAGCCTTTTGGTTTGGCCAAACTCTGCCCAAATACTCTCCCAACATCCCTCACTACAACTTAGAGGCCTTATTTTGATCAGAAAGCCATCCTAAGGAGCCCTTTTGATCAAATCAAAAGGAAGAACCCGAAGAAGAGGTAATGATTTCACCACCCTTCTCCAAGTTCATTTCTTCTTCCACTTCTTCTTCCTTTGTTCTTACCATTCTAAAATAATAACTCCAGTATCTCACATATACTGTGATGTTATTATAAATATGGTACAACCATATTCAGTATTCTATCCACCCTTTGAATAACATGTCACCATACGTGCGTACGTACGGACTACCGTCTCCACGTCGTGGTGTAATTGTTATTCAATATAATATTATTTGGATGGGTATAATAATGATGTGTAACTCATGTAAATAATAAATATAACATGTTAATGATTCTGTATATATGATATACCATCCATTTATATATTATTTTAATATCAAAAGAATGATATTGTCGCTCGTGCGTACGTACGGACTACCGTCTCCACGAACGCGATGAGATTCATTCTCCATCGTATCCATTCAAGTATAATTATCATTTGATGATTTAAAAATGATGTTTAAGGACTAGATATCATTCTGGATATGAATAAGATACAACAACCATGGCTTATGTAACAAAACATATAAAAGAAAATGAGTAAGTTAACTCCCGAAACGACGATAATTCTAAGATATTATTAACAAATCAATGTTAAAAGATCATATATGATATCATATTATTATATATGATTCTTGTATAATTTAATAACAATTATTTAACCATTATACAGGAGTTTAACCTACCCCAACCAAGGAAAAGTACAAGGTAAGGGTTATTTCACAATCTCTTCTTTATCCGAGGTTGTTTATACGTAATAATCTACTGGGATCTCGTTATCATCCACATCCATGTTTCTTCAAAATGTATTTCAAAACATTTTTACTATTTACAAGAATATGGGTTAAAGTCATTTATACCCTTGTTTGACTTTTTATAAGAGGTTTATAAAGGAATCTTTCCGTCGTTTTCAAAACAAGGTCCTTTATAACCTTTTCGACAAAATTAAGGTAAGAATGTTTTTTTTAACTTATACGGCGGGTGCGGTTATTTTTCGCCGTTATAAAATATTCAAAGCTTTCCTTACAAGCTTATAAGAATATTTTCAAGAAAATGTTTTATTTTATATGGCTCTTAAATGATTTCAAAAGTAAAAGGAGATATTTCTTTAAAAAGAATTTTGATTTCATCTATGTCAACATCCTTCATTATTCTTGATTGAGGTCAATGTGATACAATACAATCTTCCATATTGTATCGAATGAGTTATGTTTGACTGTGGATGTTCTATTTTTATATCACTCATGGTTTATGTTTAAAGTGTTGACATTTCAGAAGTTATTTTTAATCCGAATGTTTATGTTATATTTCAAACTTTTCTTCAGATGAATGTGCTGAACAAGTATGTTCCGGGTTGGGGACCGGTAAAAGTAAGTCCTCCAGGTTGGGGACTGGTAAAAGTAAGCCCTCCAGGTTGGGGACTGGTTAAAGTAAGCCCTCCAGGTTAGGGACTGGTAAAAGTATGCCCTCCGGGTTGGTGTCCGGTTATTAGAGGCACTCCGGGTTGGTGTCCGGTTATTAGAGGCACTCCGGGTTGGTGTCCGGTTATTAGAGGCACTCCGGGCTGGGTTCCGGTTAGAAGTAACCCCTAGGTCTTGGGATGAGGCCTAGACAAAGAAATTAACGTTTAGCATTATGCATTACAACATTATGAAAGTGGTTATTGATATTGCATGTGATTATTCGATTAGTAGAATATCCATGTGAACAAGTAAATGGCATTATTTCATTTTACTTTTTCCATACTATGTTGAAGTTCAATTTCAAAAGGCTTTTGTTTTAGTAATTCCTTGCCTTAAATGTTTATGCTTATTTTGAATGTTCCGCTATATTGTTATCCTTACTGGGCATTTGAGCTCACCCCTTTTCTATGTTTTATTTTTCCCAGGTAGTGAAGAAGTAAATTATGAATGACTTGCAGGGATATTACGAGGGTTTAATAGTGTGGATATGAAGACTTTGTTGTTGTAGTAGTTTTTCACTTTGAAATGTAATGTAAAACTTTATGATTATATCTAGTGTTTCCAAGGCTACTAAACCAATCGGTCTTTCGAGATTTGATCTTCTTGTGATCATGCCAATGTTACGAAGTAATGCACCGACTCTGGGTAGCTGGGGTCGGGGCGTTACAAATACTCCAAAGGTAAAAGGTTGGATGATGTTTCTCTCTCAATTGTGGATGATTCAAATGAATTGCAACAAGTGATGGATTTGTGTAAGTTCTCTATTATCAACCGTATTATTTACTCTAAGGGTGATAAACATTATTCTAATGTAGATCTCAAATCCAAAATATCATACTACTTGTGTCCTTCCAAAAGGAGGTTGATTCAAATTAGGAAAGGATACCAGCAAATCATCTTGGATTGAAAGGATAATCGCAACTGTGTCTACATGATTAGGAATATAAATATAAAACCATGTGTTTTAAAAATTTATGAAAGGGAATAGAATTTCTTTCCCTAAAATTTGATGAATTATACTATCCAAATCATGGTTAAAATTCATGGTCTATCTTGGGGTTTCTGGCACCCAATGATACAGATTTACCTTTATTCATGCAATGGTATACCTTTAAAAGTGGATCAGTTCACCCTTAATGGATATTTGGGCCTATTTCTAGATTTATTATTGATGCTAACTTCTACGAAATGTTTCAGGATGCAATTAAACTAATAACCAATGATCATAAATTTTTGTTTAAGACCGAGTTTAAATAAATTCCGCCCTTCAATAAATTTGTAAAGATTATAGTACACTTACTTTATAAATATCAGGTGATCCACAAGCATGTAAAACCTAGGAATGGTACTAGATCTTGGAAGAAGGTAAATAAGAATAGGAAAAATAATGATTATATGTTTTTGAATAGTGAACATTAAATGAAAAAGGATGTTTTGAAGTGGGTAAAGACTATATCTTTTGGTAGTACTACTGGTGGCACTTGGGCTACTCTAGTTGTGGAAGAACAAAATGAAGAAAATCTATCAGACATTATAGAGGATAAAAAATAGATATATCCTTAATGTGAATAAAAAGGAGGACAAATCCCCCAATTATGAGACTAAAATAATTATGGATTTAGAGATTTCTAGAGACAACAAGAATCTAGTAACCTTATTTCAATCTAAAATGACACAAAATGAGGTCATACAAATTAAAAAATATTTTTTTTTCATTATGACATGAGTAATGAGCTTCTGGACAATGTTGAGGGAAATCTAAAACATAATATATACACACCTGAACAAATATAATACCCCCCCCCCCCCTGATGTGAAGGGATCTGTTGACGCTATATTAGTGGATAACCCAATAAATCCATTGAAGGTCACAGAGGCTGATAAGAACCCTGATGGAACTCATTCCTTATATAATAATCAAAATTATGAGGATAACATAGTTTCTGATGATAAAAAATCTATAGAAACCAGAATTTAAAATAAGAAAAATAAATTAGGTTGCAAGAATAAATGGGTATAGAAACCATAGTCCAAATAAAATTTAAGTACAACTTCTAGAACTATCAGGGTCTATAAAACTTTGAAACAATCAGTTCTCTAATTTTTTTTATTCAAATGCATAAACCTGATTTATTTGGGTTGTCTGATCCTAGAAGGGATTTGTCTTTTAAAATTTATTCCGTTTAAAGTTATGGATACCACTTGTTTGGCACAAATAAGTCTCCTTCATAGTTCAATATGCATTGGGTCATAGTACACTCAAGCCTTTAGTGGTCATGTATCTATATTCCTTGTGAGAAACTTACCACTTGTAGCTTCAAATGGGTAGCAAGCTAGTACTAATACACTTTTTTATTCTTTCTACTGTTATCAATACAAGAGACATTTACAATAGGAAGTAACCTCCCTATCTAAAATGATCATTAATATATATAATATAATTATGTACTTAAAATAACTTCTTAATCCTGATGAGATTCTAATTAATATGAAAAATTATATATCATCTAGGGAGTTTAAAACCTCTACCGAAGTCCATAATCTATTTGAGATAAATATAGTGGGAGCCAAGTACACTTGGTATTGAAATAACCTCAATATAATGGTGTATAGAAAACATGATAGGGATTTTTTCAATGAGGATTATATGAACACAGGGTGCTCTAATTATTTATCCACATTATAAAGAATAAATTTTGATCGTTATCCTATGTTAATTTGAGCCCTTAATAGAGAAGCGAAATCACCCTTCCCCTTTAGATTTAACAATTCTTGGGTGCTTTACCCTGATTGTAGAAATTATGTATATGATACATTAAAATCTGTTGATTATAAAGATGTTGCATTGGAATATATCCTTGAGAATAAATTTCTCAAGAGGAAACTTAATTAGTGGAGAAGTTTTTTTTCATTTCCTTAGACAAAGAAATCACTTCTTTTGAAACATCTACACATTTCATTTAGTAAGGAAACACTGTTAGGTTTTTTTAGAAATGGAGAATGAATCCTAGATTTCAACTAAACATAAAAATATTATTAATACAAAATTGATCATTTAAATAGAAAATTTTAAATCTAGATGTCTCAAAGATATATATAGAAACTAAATGATTTTCCATTATCATCAAAGGGTAAAAAAGGTTGGCATTTAGTTTTCCCTTTTTAATTATGCTTAGTAGATTTTGTAAGATAAACGAACCATTGATGATCATGTGGTATCTATCTATATGAATCTATTTATTATATCCACCACCATCACTGACATATTAGATGATATTATACCCATGATTTTGAATTCTGAGTAAATAATCATGATAACCGCAATTCCAGTTGATTTTGAGATAAACGATGTTGTATTTGGTCTCAATGTTGTGAGATCTCCTGGTTATGATGGATTCACCATTTATTTTTTCAAAATACCCTAGGAAACCATTAATCATGATGTAAGTAGGTTGGTTACTCACTTATTTGAAGGTGGTTCTCTCATACATGGTGTTAATTATCAATTCATCACCCTAATTCTAAAAAGGGAAAAGCTAATTGAAATAAGTTTTTTCAGGATATCTTTTCATTCCAACAGTATATAAAATATAATGGAAAAAATCATTTAAAATAGGTTTTCTAGAATCTCTAATAAGATTAAATCCTTGAATCATATTATATTTATTAACCTAAATACCATACATGATTTCCTCATTATAATAAGATATTTTGATAATCTTATCAAAAAATAAACCTAGGGTGGTAATATTTCATTATTGCTTGATGTTAAAAAAATCCTTTGACATCATGTGTTAGGGAATAATTGGAAAGGATCTAATCAACATTGTATTTGATGAGAGGTGTGTTCATTGGGTTTAAATTATTCTATTTCCATCTCATATTTTATTTCTTATTAAAGGCTCACCTTAGAGATAATTTACATTCTCGGGAGGGGTAATATATTGTGACCCCCTTTCTCTCAATTTTATTTCCATTACAAAGGAATAAATTTATAGGATTCTTAATAATATGGCGGTGAATGGAAAATTGAAGACCATCAGAGCTACCATAGGGTTGTCCGCTCCTCATTTATTTTATATTGATGAAATTATTATTATTTTTACTCAGGGAGATAATAGGAACATTAGGAACATAAAAAACTGTTCTCCTTCATTATAAAAGGGACCATGCTAGGAGATTAGATGGAAAAAATCTTTCATTTTTTGGGGAAAACATTTAATCTGATAGAAAAATAGGTATCATTAATGAAATATAAATTAAATAGTGGGATTTAATATTTACATACCTTGTCATTCCCATGTTTTGGTGAATAACCCATGCATGTAACATTAATCACATAATGGGTTATATTCAAAAGAAAATTGCTTATTGGAAAGAAAAATATCTGCTAATGGAAGGAAGGGGCTGTATTTTGAAATCCATTATTGAATCTAAATTAGTATATTTTTTCATGGTGGAAAAGTTTTCTATTTTATTTATTAATTATAGAAACATATCCATAAATAATTTTGATTGGAGCGGTAACATCCTTGAGAGAAAAATTATCATTGTGACTAGGAAACGATGCTTCAAACCTCATTCCATTAGAGGTATTGGAATTAATAATCATTGTAATTTCAATCATTCCATATATGAAAATTTTATATAAATGCCTAAAAACAATAAATCAGACTCTATTGGATTCCTCATATCATGATTTTAGAGAAAGAAGAAATCTAGAACCCTGAATTATGTGTATTCCTCTATTTGGATTTACATAAAATCATTCTTCTCTAGCATCTCATCACAGTAACACTAGCTGGGAAGTAATAACTCATATCATAAATTATGGTTTGATAATTGGATAGGAATATCCCAAGTATACCTCCATAATCATACCAATATAAGGATTGACCTCAACATTATGTGAAAATAGAAAATGGATAACACTAGTTCTCTACCAGTTGTGGTTAGATCAGTTGTTAATAACAAAAACGAAATTAACTGTAATGAACTAATTTTATGTAAACTCACTATGAATGATATAATCAACTATAAACTATACTATCAAAACAAAACTACTATGAATTATAATAACTAGATGGGAAGAAAAAATGAAAAATGCATTATGCCTTCCAGATTTACACTTCTAAGGAGGATAACTTATTTGAAACTCCCCATAAATTCATTCCTTAAAGATATGGATATCATGTTATGCTTTAGATGTTTATTATTTCATCTATATATGGAATATTTAAACCACCTATTATTAACCTATTCCACTATCTCGGCATTATGGAATTATGTATTTGACATATTCGAGCTCCAACCTCATCAGGATAATTCCATCCAATATCATATCAAAGGTTTTTATTGACTCTCTCTCTCTCTCTCTTAGAAGCATCTAAAACTATTTCAGGTGTCCAATGGTAATTTAATTATTATCATTTTTAAATGTTGGAACAATGTGATACATGAATAGACGACCCTAAAAATAAAATATTCTATTGTGAAAATCATAGTGGTGACTTGTATTGCCAACTCCTTTTGTCATGTTCAATGTAACAAATCCATACATGATTTTTTAGTTCTTAAACACCTTGACATTGTTGGTAAATTTTTTCCTCTTACTTGGAAAATTTAATTTATATAGAAATCACTATTTATTATTATGGTCAAATGAAACTTTTATAGAGATTTCAGATGGATCCTAGGTCTTATAGGCTTTAAATCAGTCATTAGATATCACAATGGTGAAGTCATGGGATGCCTTTATAGATCCTTTGGAATATCCTCATTACATGAGGCTAAAATACATTCCTTGATTAATGTGGTTGATATGTAAAGTTATAGAAACTTGAACAATTTATTTTTAGAATGCGAATTCACGACTATTGTATAGGCTATTAGAACTTGTAATTTTAACCTATCCAAGAAGATGACTATTTGGCGAAACAAATGCATGGATATCATTTTTCCCATGAGAAATATTACCACACATAAATACTATGATACTAATTTTATGGTTTCTGGTCTTGGGAATAATGAGGCGAGTTGTGACGATCTCATTATGTCCACTAATCAATCAGAAGAGTTTTTTCATCTTTTCTAGAGAGATTATTATAAAATTCCTTGCTTCATACTTTCAAAATATTTTTCAAAATAAGAGACCTTTAGTCACGGAAAATTACTCATATTTTATTCCTATATACTAATAATGATTCATCATCCTTAGTGACTAGAATACCATATCTCTCTATTTCATTGACATCTCTTGTAATCTTATGCATTATATTTGTCTTTAGAGCTTCAACTTTATCGAAGTATATATTTATCCAACTATCTCTTTTAGATAAATTATAACTCGTTGAGATTTTATATTGTTTTTTATTTTAAATAAATACTATTTTTGATATATTTTTCCACATTAAACTCTATTCTTAAATAAACTATGATATTTTATTAAATTTTTTATTTAAATATGATTGTTATAACCTACTTGTTTCTTTGGCAGGCATGAATTTGAGAAACCACATTTTTCAATATATATTAAAAAGTTTTTCTTATTAAAATTTATTTTCTAGTTATTAGGAAAATAAGTACTCAATATTTTATGATAATAATTAAATCAAAAAAGCTTAAGAACAGTTAAAGTTTAAAAGTGAATTTCTTCTTATAAAGATCGGTTTTCCTTATATTTTGTATTTTTCATTTATAAGTTTATTTTTTGAATTTTTAAATTTGAGTTAGTTTAAATGAAATTAATTTTTTAAATTATCACATATAAATTATATTAGGGATAATTCTTAATATGTTTCAAAAATAGTTGATTTTTTGGTGAATACTGAAAAATAATGATTTTAGAAATGATGTCACTACAATGAAATTATCCTGAAATAATAATGGCATGAACTTTTATGAAGAATTTTTTATATATACCATATATATAGTTAATAATTAATATAATTCATTTTAAAAAATAATTTTGATCATAGAATTTTATGTTTGTCATTTTGGAAATCTAAGTGATGTTTTTTAAAAGAAAAAATATTTTTTGTACTTATCTTTCAATAACATTGTAACAATATTAATTTCCCATTATGTTTTATTTTTAAATAAAATAAGTATCATTTTATTTAATATTATTTAATTATTTTAATGTAAATCTTCATTATACATGATTTTTGAATAAAATCTTGTTTATGCTTAAACATGCATTTTTTCTGAAAATGGTTTTTCATTGTGCTTTTTGAACTTATATAAAATTTAATTACTACCAATTCAAAAAATTGAATATTATAAAATTTATTCCAAATTTTCATTCATCATGTGTTGATTTTATAATGATATTCGTTTCATTTTTCTTAATGAATAGTAACCATTGTAAAAGTTTTTCACCTCTTTGAAGGGTAAAGTAGATTAATCGTGGTAAAAAAATATATGTTAAGGTCTCAAAATTTCTTAAACACGTTACTTTATTTAATTGTATGATTTATTTCTACCAATACCATTATATATTCAAAAATATGTAAATTTTGTTTCAATTTCCTTTATTAACGACCATTATATTATTTTAAGTAATGAATAATTATAAAATGTCCCACTTTTTTCTTTTATAATCTCTAATACATTATCATAATAATAACAAGAAATTATGAATGAATATAAATAGTTATTTTTAATATTAATAAATTATTTTTATAATAGCAATTTATTTTTATTTTTGGTAGTGGTATAATTGCTAAAAAAAATTACTCGTCGCTTATGCATTATTTGTGCAAGAGGGTAAAAATCAATGTAAATAGTTTTAAAATTTTAAAAGTGATGTGTTTTGGGTAATTTAAATTATATAAAATTTTTAATGAATCAAAAATGAAATTATATTTAATGTTTTCAATAATCAAATTTAAATTTTATAGTGATACAGATGTTTTTACATTTCAATTTTATGAATAGTCCCAAAATGACTTTAAGGATGTTTTATGTTATAAAATATTTAATTAATTGATTTAAAAATTAAAAAAAATATTATATTTTTTAAATTAAGTGGGATATATATATATTAATATAAAATATATTCCACTTATGATCAATATTCCCTTTTATAATGACATTATTGACCCACAAAGACTTGGTATCTTGGTCCCAAAGTAAAAGTTATAAGGGTTAAAAGAGGGGTTGAACTAAGGGATATGTTTCAAAAAAAGAAATAATAATTTCTTAAATTTAATTAATTGATTTTATTTATAAACTAGTGTTTTATCTTTTAATCTATGAAAATTTTATCTACTATACTTGAGTAAGATATATATTATATGATAAAGTTTCAAGTATTTACTAGGTTTCCACCATCCTCACTTATAAAAGTGGACTTGCTATTATAACTTCTTTATACCACTTGAGACTCATGTCTCAACCAGGATCCACTAAAATAAATTCCCATCCATACTCCACTTTACTTTGAAGTCTTGGTATCATAAAAAACAATCACTAGATGTCTTAAGTTGTATTCCAATGGAAGATACCTACAGAGTAAATAATTGTCTTTATCGATCTATTTCAAGTTTCTTACTTCTTTAACCTCCGATAAATATTCAATAGCCATATTTTACTGATTAAATAGGTATATTTACTATAAATAAATGTTTTTATGTTAATTTTACAACCATTTTCTATCTCCTTTCCACCAAATGAAAAATTAAAACATCACTCATGCATACGTACAAACTATCGACTCCATGAAGTGACGGGTTATATTTTTCACCACCAAATATCATGGATGTTTATATTAATTGATAAGTATGGATTTTAATAAATAATTATTATGTTGTAAAGATAAAATATTATCATCCTTATTAGCCTACCATCCATTGGAAAATGATAACGTCACCCGTACGTACGTGTGAACTACAACCTCTATGAAGCAATGTGTTTCATTTTACATTTATTTGTTTTTATGGATGGTAAAAAATAAAGTATTAATGAATATTATATATATAAATATTATTTTATTATGATTCTATAAATTTTAATTATTATTAACCTGTATTTTATTCCATCCATCGAGAAGTGAAATCTTCACTTGTGTGTACATGAAGACTATCATCTCTATGAAGTGACATAATCCATTTTTCATCAAAACCTTATATGAATGGTCATAAAAGTGTAAATAATAAATAAATATTATAAAAAATAAATTTTTATTTTTTGATGTCATGAAACCATGACCATGGTGAATGTATCAGAACCATGTAACTAAAATTTGCATGCCAAACAGAACAATTACCACCCGAGAAAATGACTTTAATGAAAACTATTAACAAAACGGTTAAAATATGTTATAAGTTAATCAAATATTATATTGTCAGTATGAATACGGTTATGGTATAAATTTTTACTAAGTCTAAATTCAGCATACAGGATGTTAATATCATGTTTGAAGGAATTTGGGACCTGAGGTAAAGGTTCTTTTTTCAATATTGTTTTGCTGAGACATGATTCATGATATGCGCCTATTTGTGTTTTTATAATGGTTTAAATTATCATTTTATATAGTATATCATGAATCTTATTATATTTATTATATTTAAAGAAACAATTAATGTTATTTATTTCAAGGTGATTATGATTCAAAAGTTACCAATACAGTAATGGTTTAGGTTACAATTACATTTTAATTGGGATTGTTTACATTTTGATTTCCATTTTAGGATATTATATGTTTATTTTCTCTTAAAAATATATATTTGATTATCTTATGGTTATTTTTTAGGTTATAATTTATTATTACTATTTCCCCCTCTTTGGTATATAAAATGATTAAGAAAATGTGTTTGTTAAAAATATGAAATTATTTCCACTTTTTAGATGGGAATCATTCTCTTCGATATCCAAGTTCTTCAAATTTTTTTATTAAAATTTTTATCTATAATTAAATTTTTAAGAAATTTAAATTTAAATACATTTATATTTATTTAAAAATTATTAAAGTAAATATCTTCAAAGTTTTTTCGAATGACTCACTTTTGAATATTTTGAAAAGTGCAAAAAAGAATGTTATCTTTTAAAATATCTAGAATAAATGCATTTTCCCACCATCATGTGTTTATTTTTTCATGAATCATATTTTAAAATTTTAAAAGGGTTTTAAAAGAAAACATTATTCCCATTTTCTGTAAATTTTAGTTTTTAAATGTTACCAATGGAAGAATGTAATTTTCTATTGATTTTCTAAGAGTATTTTAAACTCTTTTATGGAAGAGATTTTTCATCTTTTTTAATATACTTTAAGGATTTTTTATTCCCAATGAATATAATATTATGATACTATCCACTTTATTTCTATATATGAATTATGATTATTATTTTTTGTGGGTGATTTCATGAAACCCATTTTTTCCAATAGGTTAATTATACTATGATGAAATGATGAAAGTTTTTATGATATTGTGGCACAAATATAAATGGTTTTCATTATTTTATTAGTGTTAATTGAATTATGTAGCCCTAAAATGAGTTTGTTAAAGATTTATATATCAATATATAATACCAAATAAGATGTGGAGTGACCCCATTCTATGAATTAAAATAGGTTGGGGAGTGAACCCAATCCATTGCATAATTTTCCCATTATGTGATGATGGTTTTGGAAATGAAACATGACCAATTGAATGATTTTATATGATTTTTACTGTTACAATAACTCATGTTACATGTTCTTATGCTTATGATATGTTGTCATGTCTCATGATTAATAATTGATTATTTTGAAATCTTATGACTCGTGTGTTTATTTATAACAAATCCTTATTCCATGAATCATGATTTATGATCTAGGATATATTGGGTATGTTTTCATATTAATGACTATGTTTAAATATCCTTATTCTAGTATTATTCTCTCATATGATCATTGATTGATATTTTCCATGTTTTTCTTCAATAATCATATGATCTCACCCATTTTTATGTTTTTATTTCCCCAAGTGATGAAGAATTATATTATGTAATATATGTCAATATGTATATCATGTGTGGTGAATTTTTTTATAGATTTTTATTTCTACTTTGGGGATAATAAAATATGGATATAATGGAAAAAATACCCATTTCATTAGAAATACTTGGGTTTTGTTATATAAAGGGTTATTAATATTTATCTAAAATTAAAAAAAATATAAGGTATTGGGTATATAAATTAATCAATGTTAGATATTAATATTATAATTATGGATGGCTAAAACTAATTCATTTCAGTTGGTATTAAAACTAATATGTAAGGAAGATGTTTTTAGAACTAGATTTGGGTGTATGGGTATCAGTATATATTAGATGTGCTCCCTCTCAAGAAAGGTGAGATGAGTGTTAAATATGATTATTTTATTTGAGGGTTCATATATGTAATATCCTATGATATCCTATAAAGATATACTTAATTACTCAGGGTGAAATTTTATTTTCTAAATATAGATTTCAAAAATCATTCACAACCCCACACTTAAATATGATGAAACATGAGCTTTCATACATTACAATGATCATATGGAATACCAATTTACACTTTATTTGGAATCATATTTAGTATATGTTTATATATATATAATATATATCCCTAAAAGGATAATAGAATACATTCTTGACTCATCAACGAGCTCACATTATCCAACAAAGTGTGGTTCCTCATTTCACTTACATCATTCTATTGTGGTGTATAAGGTGTATTTATATAGGATAGGATATCTAAATCTCATAGATAATTGATTATCACTTGTTCAAGATACTCCTTCCACTATCAAATTGAAGTTTCTTTATATTATTAACAAAGCTTATTTTCAACTCCATTTTTCTATTCATTGAATTTATTAATGGAATTTGACTTATAACAAATTAGGTAAACATATAAATATCTAATAAATTAATTAATAAAAATAATTAATTATGAGGATTCACCCCTTTATTCAACTATAAATGATCCACATACAAATTTGTGAAAAAATTCAATAAGATTTATTTCCCTTTAACAATTTCTACGTAATTGATCTTTATTAATTTTACCGTATAATGCGTGAAACATAAAATGTGTTTTTATTTAAAAATAATCTACATAACCATATTGATAAAACTATGTGAAGTATGTTTTTACATGAAAATGGAAGTGATGTTATGGTTGGGTGTGGCTTGAGTCACTTGAACTGGATTCATTATCGATTTTCAATACATGATTTTCATATTCTAAAATATAAAGGACATTGTTTAGATGTACCACAATATAAAATATGTTATCTTAAGAAAATTATCAACATAAATTTTCAATTTTTTCAAAAAAATCCATAATTTTCATGATGATACACAAATATAATTTTTTTGTCACATTTCTAATATAAAAGAATTTATTAGTATTAGGATCAATATCATTGGAAATATGAGATATTAGTATCTATCAATAAAAATTTAGATTCATTATCCATTTAGATCTCAAATTTCCACCTCACCTCAAGAAACTGTTTTGAATCTACTTGTTTACTATAATTGGAAACAAATGTGACTATCATACATTGTATCTAATACACAATTTATAGAAACATAAATATCGCACTCTATAATGATGGAACCTAGAGAATAAATTTTATTATTTTTCATGGTGAAGTTATTCTTCATATGGATATTATTTCAACATGAAAAAAAAGATGAAATCCAATTCCATTACTAAACCCTTTAAGTCCCATCTCTTGGTAATAAGTTGTAAATATTACTTAGACTAGGATATATTATTGGTTCCATTTTCCTTTCTATTATTGTTATTCACCATAATTATATAATTTTTATTAAGATTAATTACCTTATGTACCTATAAAACCATATTAAGGATGTATGGGATAGACTTCACAGTGTTTTTCATATTAAAAATTCACAATAAAGATAGTGAAGATCTAAGGTAGTGTCGTAAGTATGAGATAAGTTCACAAATCCTTAAGTATCTTTCACCCAAGAATATCTAGATGATCAATATAGCCAATAATATTGAAAAAATGAGGAGAAAAATCTTAAACTTCTTAAATATTTTAAAATAAGAGTGCCTTGGAAATATTATAACACTTATATCTTTCACTCTCTTGATAACTCTCATATATATGGGTGAGCATAGTATATGAATCCATGTTTTCATGTGATATTTTATGTTCACTATAAATGGATGATAAAATCAAACACTAGAAATATATCATATCATACATGTGTTCCAATTTTATATATAGATCATCATCACTTTCAACCTTAGTCAACAGATCATAAAAGAGGGCTCCAACCTATAAAGCTTCTGTTCTTGGAATAGTAAAATATCCAAGTTTTTATACCACTGTTAAAAGTTACTATTGATAAATAAGATTTATTTATCCATTATATATCATAGGTATATCAATTTTTATATAATTATAATGATTCTAAAAAAAATATTAAAATATATTTTAGTACTTTATCTTGAATATATATATATGATATGTAAAAAAAATTATTATCATATTAGTATTCCATTATTTTATGAAGTAATAATATCCCTAAAAATTGGACTCAGAATGACTTTTTGCATTAAATTTGTAGTGGAAAATATATATACTTTGATCCTTATAACCCAGAATATGGACAATAAAATAATATTATGGTATTTAGGTAGGTGTCATTTCCAACTATTTGCTTGAAACTCCTTAATCAATCGAATAGAAACCCCAATCCTAAAGTTATAAATTGGATTTCCTCAAGAGATGCCTCAAAATATTTTTTTAATAGAATCTATATATTAAATTAAATAAAATTTTGTTAATTATACCTATCATATTTTTTTTGGACACTGTTATAATTAAAAATTCCTCTAACGATGGTCTGACTAACAGTTCTAACTATAGGTCAATCTTAACTTGGGTAATGGAAGGGTGTTAAGATAATATTTTCTTGAGTGTTTTTGTTTCTTTTTGTGAAATTTTCTTTATTATATCATTTTCATGTCCTATTGATATTATATATATTTTATACAATTAAGTAACTTTTTATTGATAAAATAATTTATGCCCAAAATATTTATTAAATTTATCTTACATTCTTGTTGTCTTCTTTAATTTATGTGATCTAGTTTAAAAAATGTATAAACATGAATCACATAAAAAAATAACCATGCAATTAACAAAATGAAATAAATAGAGTTACATAGTCTTGATATTTCTAATGGTTGTTTTATTATGTGGATGATAAATCAAACTATGAACCTATAGAAAAATTCTTTATTTTTATCTGGGATAAAGTGTCATCATTCCACCATCATCCTTTGTATCTTCTTTATCTATTTAACAATGGATCACTTTTTGAACCATAAATTCTCCTTAGAGATCTTTATTTATATGTTTTTTTAAAAAATAGGTGATATGAATAGGGGGTTTGAAAACTAGACCCCACAGACAACATATTCACCCCACCATAACATGTTTATTGGGTACTGGCCTACCAGAAACCACCAGTTGCCTCGTAAACAAGTGGTCCCCCACTTGGGGTCCACCCACATTCCCAAAGTGGTCACCAGACTAATGAATGTCCCCATAGTTCAACACATGATCTTTTAGGGTGTTTTTCATCACTCACACACACCATGTAATAGTTCATAGGAGGTCTCCCATTGTGACCTCTAATCCTGGCCAATCATGCTTAACTATGGATTTCTAATCAGGTAGGCTTGCAAAAATAAAAGTGAACCATGTTTACATGTTCTGTACCATTAATTTGTTTAACCCTTTATCATTATGTGGTGTTAAAATCACCCCTACCCATAGTACAACACCCATGTTTTGGAACCTATATTTCAAACCCAGGTAGTGGCATTGTACTTGTGGCATGGTATTGGATTTGATACCAACGTAATAACCGGGACCCCCAAGCAACACAAACACCCCATCTTAACATGGTCATCAGGTCCTGGCCTTCCTTGCACCACCAGTTTCCCCATAGACACATGGTCTCTTATATTGGACCTACCCACATGCCTAAATGGGTCATCAGTTTAATGATTATCCCTATATGCCATGTTCTTTCAATGTTATTTTTCATCACTCACACACACCCTAGGAAAATTCAAAAGAGGAAAACCATCCTGATCACTACTACAATCCAAGAACTCTATACTATGAAATTATAATAAGGAAGGATCCTGAAAATAAAACTACACTTTATTGACATGGGTCATATCATTTAGTTATTTTACCCTTTATCAATATGGGGAGTAATAAGGGGTATAAGAAATTTATAAAATAAACCATAAACACATTGGTCCTATATTGTACAGGTGGTAGTGATGAATTGTTGGACATAATATTTAATTTAATAAAACTTTTATGACATATAAAATCCATAAAGTGGAATTAAATTAAATAGAAACCCAACACATACATTGGTTAGTTAAGGTCATGACTAGTCACATAAATACAATGAAATCCCATTCATACATGATATAATTTTTTAAATCACTCTATTTAATTAAGATAATATTTTATTAAACTAATAATTATTGATCTTATTAATTAATTAATTCTTTATCAAAATTATTAAACCATCCAGTCTAGATGATATATAATATTTTCATCTTTTATAATTTTTTAAATAAGTTAAAAACTTATTTTATTAACCATAACTCAAGTGCACAATGTGTATTATAGGGAACATGTATTGTGATAATTAAATTTAGTTTTAGGGAGTATAATTATTTTTGTGTACAATGTACTCTCATGACATGTCATCATACATGATGTGTCACTATAATACATAGTGTGTTGTTCCTTGGGTATACCCCTATAGTCAGCATGGTGTGTTAGACCACAAAATTTGATTTAATATGTGTGGTGTGTACTTAAATATTTTCCTATGATGAGTACACTAAATGTAAAGAAACATTACATGTTTTTTAACTTACATAAAATGTGAGAAGTTTTAATTCAATCATTTATTTTATATAAAAACCATAAAATCTCTCAATGTGTGGAAAAAACCTATCACAAAACATATAAAACTAGCTACATGTCATTTTATTTATTTTTACTGAAATTAATTAATATTTCAATGAATTAAATACATCATTACCATAATTTAAACATTACATATCATAATAATTTTACATATATTAGGGAAACTTTTAATTTTGTTGATTTTGAGGATTGATTTAATAGAAAACTTATTTTATAAAATTTTAAAACATTCCCCTTAATAGAACTCTTCTAGAACCCCTACTATACTTTCTAATAAGTTAATCTTATCTTTATAAGCATGGGAATGGAAATATATTAAAGGGGTGGTATTATAAAATCAGTATGGGAAAACATATCTATATGTAATCAAGGGTTAGAGATATGCATATAATAAAATACTATATACAGATAAATTTTTAATTAAATGTTTTAAATAAAAATATATTTTTCCATAAATCAGGACTCAAGGACATGAAATCTTAAAAGAAAAAATATGTACTAGGAAATAAGAGTTTGGGAAAGCATGGAAAGATGGAATATGGAAATGATATCATATATTTATAGAATCCTAAATATGCGGAAGCAACATAAAACATGATATTATAAGCACACGTCAAGGCTTAATGAAAATATTATCATAGTAGATATAGTCCCATAGTGGACTAGGTTTACTCCACATTCTCATAAACATAGTTGACAGAGTCCCATGGTGGATTAGGTTCACTCTCAATCCCATATATAACATATAATAATATATAAATATTTACCCAATGCATTGGAGGCTATATAATTCTTGGTATAACCATTATATAATGAAAATAAAAATATTAACAAGTTTTCACATGGTACATGAGGAAAAAAAACCATATATAAAGCATAATAATGATAAAACCCAAGAGAAAAAAGTGGATTTCAAAATATTATCTCAAAGAATAA
Source organism: Viscum album (assembly GCA_963277665.1). Lineage (NCBI taxonomy): Eukaryota > Viridiplantae > Streptophyta > Magnoliopsida > Santalales > Viscaceae > Viscum > Viscum album. The sequence goes on along the minus strand of OY728165.1, from coordinate 1,702,686,482 downwards.
CAGGTGGATACATTATAGGTATTCCCAAGAGAATAAGTAATTAAATCATATTTAATTTTCATATTTTAATAAAAAATCACATGCCTTGTACATTGAGTTCCAATGTTGGAAACTTCAAGAGAAGGATCAAGGAGACGTAAAAATAAAAAATGAACCCCATCAATGATTCCTTCTGAAATGATCCTAGGAACATCCAATGAGAGAAATAAATTTGAATTTCCATTTATAATAGAATTAATGCAGGATTTTTTTCCCTAAAATAATGAGGTTTCTTAATGCTATTCATTATGAAAAATATTTATAGAGGTGATGCTTATCAAGAAATAAGAAATCATAAAGACCCATTTTAATTTTTGAAGAAATTTTTTTTTGAAATCCTATAGCATAAAAAGGATAATAATGAATTATTTTGAAAATAGGATAAGGGAAATATGAAGGCATCATGAGATGAAACGTAATCTGGTTTCTAGTTAAAAAGGATAACATTTTTGAGATGAGAAATTATGGACAAGGAGAGAAAATCTGTATTTATGAGAATTTCAATTATTCTTTACATAATTGTATTTTTATGAATAAAGATAACCCATCAATAAGGATCATTTTTGTAATTACCTAATCCAAGAATCATGGATATGGTGCATTATTTTAATATATTGGTATGATTATAAGTAATGATGTCCTGAAAGACCTATTAATTTAGTAGTCTTGAAAAAAGATTACATACATGAACTTGACATTTAAATTTATAACATAAAATACAACATAGGTAATCATTATATAATTCCATTAATCACCTATTTTAATCTTTCATATCAATAATAATACACTTCTTGGCATCTAGGGAAAATAAAACATATGAAAGGGGTGAGGTTAGATTCTCAGTAAGGGTAAATAATTTAGCAAAAGCTATAAACTTTTAAGGAAAGATTTATAATAAAAACATCTACCTTTTAAACATAAACTTGAACATAATATAGAAAAAATAAATAAAACATTTACATATAAACATGCACATGTATATTTTACTAGTCTAATAATCTCATATAATAACTAATTTCATAACGAGGGAATGGATAATTCCAGACATAATAACTACTACGTCAAGGCCTTGTGCCAAGACCATTCACAAATATTCTGTCAAGGCCTTGTTCCATGACACTAGTTTGTCTCATGAGACCTACCAATTCATCAAGGTGATATATTGGGCATCTCCCATCACTTACTAAGTCTAATTCATTCCTCATATGAAAAGGGTGAAACATAACATAATCATTCATATTAAAACTAGCATACGAAATGTCAAAACTTTAATCATAAACCATGAATGGTATAGAAATAGCACATCCACATTCAAACATATCATAACTCATTAAATACAATATGTTAGATTTTATTATAATAAATCAACCTCAATCAATAATAATATCCAGCAAAGGATGTTGACATAGTTGAAAATGATCAGTAAAACTCTTTGAGAAAAATATCCCCTTTTCATTAAATCATTTAAAAGTCACAAAATTTATAGAGGAATTCATTTAAAATATATTTTTGAATCAAAGTGTCCCATACCACTTCTAAGATTTTGAAATTAATTAACATTTTAAAACAATCATTCCCATATAAATAAATACTTGAAATCATTTTGAAAACATGGACATTAATAAAAATGATTTAGAAAAATAAATATTTAAAACATTAAAATAATGATCTAGTTAATGAGTCCCTTCCATAAAACCTTAAAATATTCCTTTTTAAATCATTTTTATGATAAATGGACATGGATGATAAATAATTCTCATTCAATACTTATATATAAACAATCTTAGATAATAATGAGATTGAGGAATTAACCCTTACTATAGATATGATATTCTCCGTATGTGTTTGAAACTTCTATATAATGTATTTAAACATATTATTAACTTATATCAGAATCATAATAATATTTATTATATCATATATGATTCTTGTATGACTTTATATTACCCATTTATTAACAATTCCATGTAAATGCAACATTTCGGGAAATATCGCTTTGTTTATCTACGTGCTTTGACTTGTTATTCTTGATCATATTACTTAGATCATGATTTAATTATTTCAAAAATGTATAATATGATTTATATTTCATATATATTCATAATATATATAATAATATATATATATATATATAATAGAATACACCATTCATGGAGACTATAGGTCGTACATACGCATGAACGATGCTTCCGTTTTCTTATCGTATTGAATGGAAGTAATAAATTGACATATATGTACATAAATATATATATATATATCATTAAAATAGACTTATTATTTCATATATTTTATAATTATAAATAAAATATATTTTTTATAATCATTCTTGAATTGTTTAAGTGGAGACAGAATCTCATCGTGTCATGGAGACGATAGGCCAAACGTACACACCAAGGACAATATCATTCCATTAATGATTAAATGATATGGAATTGGATGGTATTATAAATAATATTAATCATGTTATATTAATTTTTTATGCCTATTATACTCATCATTATACCCATCCAAATAAAGTAATATGGAATAAAAAATTACACCATAGTGTGGAGACGATAAGCCGTGCATACGCACGCATGGTGATATTATTATTTGTAGGATGGATAAAATTATGAATATAGTATTACAATTATTATATTAAAATATAAATATTTATTATACTGGATTTATTACATTTTTTATGTTAACAATATAGAAATAATAAGTAGAAGAATAAAAGAACTTTGAAAGAATGGATAAAACGATTACCTCTTCTCTAGGTGTTTCCTTTTGATTTGAACAAAAGAACTCCTTAGGATGACTCTCTTTACATTTTTAGGCATATATGATTAAGTGGGGGAGGTTGGGAGTACAAATGTGTAGGGTTTTTCTGAACCAAAAGGCTTTAGATGTGTGAGTTAAAGAGAAAGGGAGGTTCCCTTTTAGAAGAGAGGTGAGAGGAAATTTTTGAAAAATCTTGAAATATTAATTTATTATAAAACTATTTTAGATTTATAATTTCTCAAAATTTATTTATTTATTTTATAAGATTATTATGGGTATAAATACTCTCACCAATAGGTTTTAGACATGTTTTGGTCATAAAATTAACCTTATCTTTTAGATTTATCCCTTTGTAAAATAAGTCAACTCTTACGATGTCCTTCTGTACATGGTTAATAACATTAAAATAAACTTACAAGGGAACCTAAAGTGGATATTATGATATTTTTGTCACTATAAAAATTATTTTTACTAACTTAATATTTTTAGGGTTTTTATATCATTTAATAAAATTGTATTTATTTTAAAAACTCATTTATGTAAATTTTGTCACTATTTAGTAATTGATTTTTTTCAAAGTCATAAAAACGGGATTCCTTTAAAAAAAATGTGTTAAATCATCCCTTATATGTCAATGTCATCCATAAAATTACTTTATGACATAAAAATGTTTAAATTACATTTATTTTAATATTTACAAATTCATCTATTTGAATCTTTCATTAATGAGGTAATCACTGCATCAAAATTGTGTCATAAATAAATATATTTATCTAACGTCTAAAAATTATAAATAAAATAAAATGATGTAGGAAATATTTTTATATTTATAATTACTATTTATAGACATTGATATCATTTATATAACCATGTATTAACATTTATTTATTAAAAGATATATGTTTATGTTATAATTATCTTTACTTTAAATTAATTATTATAACATATCATTATCAAACCCAAGTAGTCCCATGGGGTCCTAAAATCATCCTAATGATTTCCATGTTTGGAAATATCTCATAAAATAGGATTAGGATATTTTTTAGGGTATTTTAATATTATTATGATATTATTTTGTACACTTATTTACCTAATTCACCCTTTAACCATAGTAAATAAAAATAATTACTGGAGTTACTGTTCATAATGTCAAAAAATTAAAGGTACCTATTTACACAATTTGGAAATTATAATTCAAAATATGGAATCAATTTTTCCAAATTAAAAACATATAGTTGGAAAAAATTAATTTAAAATTAATTCTCATTGTCAAAACTAGAAAGCGGGTTTTTAAGAAGTAAAAACTATCAAAATATTGACATGTGTTTATGTTCAATTTAAATGTAAATTAATTCCAATGACCAAAATTATATTAAATTATAAAAATATAATCTAATTATAATTTAAAACCACTCAAATTTATAATTTAACTCTATAAATGTTTTCGATTAAAAGAGTTACTTTCAATTAAAATTTAGTGTATTTCACTATTCATCAAAATATGAAAGTTATCAGAAAAGTACCAAAAATTTATACAAACAAATTTTTTATGTCCCACTTCTAAATAAGAATTTAATTTAGTCAAATTGGATATATTAAAGTGTCAAATATTATATTTTAAAATGGTTCTCCATTAAAAGGTGGAAAAACTACATTTTTGTAAAAAAACTTCTTTTATATGAAAAATTGAATTTGTACTTACATTATGTCTATGAAATAAAAAATATGAATGTTAAAATTATATATAAAATTCAAAATGTGGTTAATACTATTCATAATTGATTTTTAAATGTCTAGTTTGATAGTTCTTCGTGCACTTGAACTCGGTGTTACGTACATCGCATGCTATTGAATTATTTAAAAAAGAAGCATACCATGGATGCTTGGGGTGTTACATTATATCCTCATATATTAAATTGAATCCTCATAATTTAAACTTAGGATTGAAAACAAGGTGTTTGATATTTTAAAATATCTTATTTTAAATACCACATCAAAAAATGGATTAATGAGACCTCTATTTTAAAATAAATAAAGGTAGGTATGAAGGTTACCATAAATAACACATACTAGGGTTCCATGTAGTAAAACATGGATATGGAAGGGAAAAATAACAATAAAGTTCTGATTGAGAGTGATGGAGAATATTATTTGGAGAAAGTTAACAATCTGAAAGCCATAAATCGATGATAATCTAGGGGACCATTTGATTCATGGAAACAAATAAAGGACGAGGAAAACATTTATGATATTTTAACTAGAATGGTAGAATTACTTCATAGACTAATAAAACAAGGAATCCTAATTCATTTACATGTAAACTTTCATCTGTTAACTAATTATTACCACAAACTCATCTTTCTCTTCAAAAGATAATAAAACTCAAAAAAAATTATTTATCTTAATAATATAAGGTTCCAAATATAAACTTATACTATTTAAATAATGAAAAAAAATTATAATAACTTGGGAATTATTATAGTCCAATGGTAGGCGATAAAGCCTTGTTGCACTTTTGTTGTGGGTTCGATTCTCATAGCCTTGTCTGACGTGATGGGTTATCGCCCGACCTTCTGGTTGTCCTTTTTATAAAACAATAAAAATATAACATTCCAAAAATAATCTTATGAAAAGTTTTAACTATAAAAAGTACTATCCAATGTTCAACTTAATCAATTCAAATTTTAGATTTATCCAATATACTTCTTTCCAAACTCTCTCTAAAAGGTCTCTAAATTTCAAAAATTAATTGTAACATCAGATTCCCCAAACAACGTAGTATTGCTCTTATTGTCACATAATTAATATATGATTAAATTCATCATATTAAAATAATAATGAAAACAAAAATTACTATAGTACAATCATTATATATATCACCTTATTCTTATAATCAGATTATAATTCTTAAATCCAAAAAATACAAATACATTAATTATTCCACTTTGATCGTAGTAATAAAATAAGTTTGACCTTGATCCATTATCTTCTTCTAAGATATATTTCCTTGATGCTTTTGACTATCATTTTCATATTGTCTCATATCTTTACAATTATAACATTACACAACTTATTTATTTCCTTTACAATCACTAGTCCGGTGACCTTTTTCTCCACATCTGTAACAAACTCTCATTCACTTTTCGAAAGTATCAGGGTGTTTCTTCCAACAATTATCATATAAGAGAATATCATTCTTTTCCTTTTTCCTTTTTCCTATATATTTCTCTACCGTTCTCTACTTCTCATTCATTACTTTAATTTCATAAGACTTAGAGAATTCTTTGTCCATCTTGATAGCACATGAGTTTATATCTTTGTACGATGAGAATTATTGTGATATCAATTCCCATCAGTGGAAAGGTTTTAACCCGTCAAAGAATCAATAAATCTTACTCCTAGGGTTATGTATGTAGCATGTATCATACCTTGATAACATTGTGAAGTTAGCCTCATTATTTTCAACATTATCATCCTCCTTTTTCCTCAGGCTTAGAAATTTCCTTTCCATATCAACTCATTGTTTGTGAGGGAAGTATTTCTATAGGAAAAGTTCATTAAACTTTATACATTCAATATTTTCTACTTCTTCATACTCTTTTGTGTTTTTAATTAATGACCCCCATTGATATCCATATCCTGGGAGATGATAAACTACCATTACAACATTTTCCCATTTATTACATCCCAAAGCAATAAATATTTTCTCTAAGGAAATTATCCATTGCTAATACACAAATAGATTTTTAGTCCCCTTCAATGTTAGAGGTTGTTGTCTCATGAGTCGGACTAACATTGATCCTCCGCATTATGGATTAGGCTTCTCCATATGGATAAGGTTATTATTCAACCTGAGTCAACTGTCCCAATATGGTTATAAGCCATTCAGCATGAGTTGTTTCACCAGTTTTTCTATCATTATCTTGCATAGGAGGGAAATTTGTACATGGATTATGTGCATTGATGTGATTTACATTCCATCCACTATGTTCCATTTCTAAATAATGGTATATAATAGATTAGGTTATGAATCATAATTCTTAAATCCAAACTAGTAAAATACTTAACAAAAATTGAAAATGTTATGCATATTTAATCCATAAACATAAATATGGTTCTTTTGAGAACATATGTACTCATAAATCCTTCATAATGGCTTGTAAATCATATAACAATTATCCTAAGAATATCCATTAGGATTCACTAGTGAAAACAGGGGTTATACCAATAATTTTATACCAAGGGTTTTATAATACTGTTGGTATAGGAGGACTACACAAATGGTTTTTTTAAACCATTGGTATACTAATTTCATAAACAACATATCCCAATGGTTTTCGTAAACCATTGGGACAACCTCCCTTTTTATAATATATAACAATGGTTTTTAAACCATTTCTAAAGACTATATTTTATAGAGGTTTTTTAAAACCATTGGGAATGTTTTCCCCCAAATAAAGAATAGATTCAGTTCCCCGTCTACGTGATTGCATCCATAAACCAAAGCTCCCATTAAGCTCTCTCTCTAACCAAGGCTGCGAAACTCCTTCCACCTGATAAATTCATCTTCAATCAATAATTTTTTTTGTTCTACACATCAAATCTATAAGTGATTCCTTAGTTTTAATGTCCTGCATCTATTTTTTTTTGTTTTCTGTTTTGTTTTGGACTAAACTAGAGGTCTTTTTGGTTTGTGGTTTTGGCACTTGGTTCATATAAAAACAAGGATTGTGTACATTCATCATATGTGGCATGTAGGATTCACATGACATTTATATTCTTATGTGTGACTGAAATTTCTAATAACATGATGTTTAGTTGTATAAAGTGTCCATACTGAGTTCTATATGGGTTTCCTACATAACTTTTTAGTGGAATTATACCCACCCAAACCACAATGTTTTTTGAAGAATGAACATGTGGATATTATTTTCGGATGTTCTCTGATGATGTAAATAAATTCCATTGTTTTAATGGATGTATTTTAACACTTAGGGATTCATTTATTAATTTTATGGATTTTTAATTGTTTAAAACAATAAATTTATTCATACAAATATGGTTTATGATGGGAATGATTCACCTTGATTATTTTGATACCCTTGTGATGGTAAAAGGGAACAAATGTATAATTATTTCTATCATTTTAATTTAAATCACTTGAAATAATTTAGGAATCATGATTATATGAAGAGGGGATGGGTTGTCCATGGAGAGGTGGGGATGTGGGCTGTTCAGGGAGGGGGTGGGCTATCCAAGTGGGGTGGGTGTGGGCTATGAAGGTAGAGAAGGGGGTGCGTAGGTTGTAGGTTGGGAGGGGGGTGTGGGTTGTCCAGGTGGGGTAGGGGTGGGCTTTCCAGGTGGGGTGGGAGGGTTGTCTAGGTGGGGGTTGTGCAGGTTGGGAAGAAGTGTGGGCTGCCTAGGGAGGGGGTGGGATGTTTAGGTGGGGTGGGGACAGTCCAGGTGGGGTGGGGTGGGTTATTCAGGGAGGGGTGGGGTGGGTTGTCCAGGTGGGGGTTATGTAGGTAGAGAGGGTTTGTACAGGTTGTAGGTTGGGAAGGGTGTGTGGGATGTCCAGAGAGGGGGTGGGTTGTCCAGGTGGGGTGGGGTGCATGGTCTAGGTGGGGTGGGGGTGTGCAGGTGGGGAGGGGTGTGCTAGTTGGGATGGTGGGAGGGGGTGTGGGATATCTAGGGAAGAGGGTGGGCTGACTAGTTGGGGTAGGAGGGGCTATCCCGGTGGGGTGGGGGTGGGCTGTGCAGGTGGGGAGGGGTGTGCAGGTTGGGAGGGGGTGTGGGCTATCCCGGGAGGGGGGTGTGGGTTGTCTAGGGAGAGGGGGTGGGTTGTCTAGGTGGGGTGGGGTGGGGGTAGGTTGTTCACTGAGTTTTATATACTAGTTAATAAACACAAAATATTAATTATAATACCTGATATGTTCTAGGGTTTACATGAGATTCCTTACATGTCACATGCATTAGGATTTCATGATGAAACATTGAGGATCAGACTATATAATTTAATACCTCATGTTTATAGAATTGATTTTGACGAAATGACTTATAATTTCTTTTGTACCTAATTGATAGAAGTTGTATGTATGAAACTAGTCGGATCTCAAGAAAATTTCAAAACAATTTAAAGACATTTTTAGATTTTTCATTTTACAATGCTTCTGATAGTGGTCATATACACTGATCATGTTACAATTATGTTGGAAACCCTTTGTTGAGCTGTGAGGAAGTTAGATACCACATAACCAAATACGGTTTTCAAGAAAACTACTATGTATGGTATCACAATGGGGAGAAAATGAAATCTCAGAATTTTGATGATCCAAATTAGAGGACTGGATTGTAGAATTTGTTATATGATCAGTTTCTATTTATTCATCATCATGAAAAAGAAAGGATTTTGACGTAAGAAGACCTCGATATGATCACACATGATGTGTCTAATGAAAATGATGATATTGTACGGGTGAAAAAAATTGAATGATGCTACCATGACTCTAGTATATCGACAATTAGGTAAAATGAAAAATATTGAATTTTTAATCCGATTATTTCATGGGAAAACTATGTATGGGATTTCTAATACTAACATCGATTACATTTTTACCTTCTTGAGGTACTTACATCTAGATGATGTAGATATTCCCTCAAACCACTATATGGCATGGAAGTTAGTTGAGGAAATTGTATTTT